>LR994571.1:6840000-11840000 GCA_905187475.1 Syritta pipiens | reverse complement strand
GTAGTTGTTGATGGTGAAGAGAGTGAGATGTGATTTAATATTGGCGTACACATAATGTTGTGTATTTGATGGATTTCTTTTTGTTTGTTACTTTAACCCACGCGATTATTGATTGATTTGCGCTGCCAGATTTAATTTTGTAGGCGCGTGTAAAGTCGTGGTGACATCGGGGTCAGGAGAAGCTTAATTGAATTTGTGAATCATGAAATGAAATTTGTATGAAATTGTCAGAGGTACAAGTTAAACTAGCGAAACGACTTAGATTACTGGCTAAAGGAAAACCAAAAAAAATGTGCTTTTTGTCTACATTTCGGTTTTCAGATCGAAAGCAGTCGATGACAACGAAGTATTCCGATACGTAGTGTAGGTCTGCAGAATGCCAACAAAATTTCTGTTGTTTTCCATTCATCAGGACGAAAGTCGAGTGTGCGTGGGTCCGACATATTTAAAAAAAATCTAACTTCTATAAGAAAATGATTGTTATACATGAATTACGTATGTGACTGGCTAACAAAAAAAAGAAACAAATACAGTAGACTCTCGATAATTCGAGTTACAGAGATCTTTGAATTACGGGGATTTTAGAAAAAAAAGTTTGCTCACTTTCGTCACGTACGCATTTCAACTAATAGTTGTTTAAAAAAGAGAAGTAAATTTGACTTCGAATTATAGAGGTAAACAAGTCATCATTGTCGAATTTTAGAGATTTTCACTTTGTTTTGCACAAAAATAAATTCGAATTAACGAGGGGACCAAAATGCACAGGCTTTTTTCAATTGTTTTTTTCTTTATAATCTGCGTAACAGCCCATACAGGGCCAGAGCATAGCTTGTTCGCACCTCCACTATGTTGTGCGCTATATAATTTGACACAAGTGGATGGAACCTAGAGTTTAATTCCGTTTAAGCTTTTCATAACAGAGGTTACTCCAGGAGGATTATCAGTCGTTCGCTGGAGGTGGGGCCGTGAAAATTGTCAGAGGTTTTTTCAAAGGACTAAGAATGCTTCGAACTATAGAGGTTCGATGCTCAGACTGGAGGGTATAGTATTTATTTATTTACTAAATTTGCACAGGTCTTTGCTCTTTATTCCCTAACGACTTTGATCATTTCTAATTTTTTTTTTCGGATCTACAAAAATCGGGTTGAACCGAACCCGAACTTCACAACTTTAAGAATCGTGCCAGGGACAGATCCAAATCTCATCCAGATTAACCTAATGACAAACTTGTTTTGGCCAAGAATCTAATAACTATTTACTTCAATCGATCGAAAGCATTCCTTTTTTGTTTTGTTAAATGCTGCACATCTTATCGTTATCACTTTAACTTTCCCAAAAACTTCTCACTTTCATTCTGCTTAAAAAAAGTCGTAAGCTCTTTCGGCCACTTTCTGTTTCAACATAGCTAATCAATGAATCTACATTTTCTGTGTGGGTTGATGTCATTGAATACAATAAACTTTTTGGACTTAGTAGTTCTTCGTAGCTGGTCGACCTAAACAGATATCAGTTTCCCATATTTTATTTTACACATCCGTACACACACATAGTAGACATATTAAAATTGTCTTGAAATCCCTTGATAATTAACTGCAAGAGTTTCCCACCAGTCTATCGGCATGTAACAGTCTCGTTTTTTTTATTGATCCACACGACTTGCACTTCTTCGAACAACCTCAGCAACAACTCTTTGACTTGCACTTCTTCGAACAACTCATTCCTTTCGATTTCCATAAAAATGTTTTTGTCTGACCTCACATCACCTGTACGACCTCCTGAGAAAAAGAAGAAACTATCAGCCACTTAGATGGCGTCCTCTATTTTCCGTTTCGTCCGTTTCCTCCGATCAGTGCAATTAGAAAGCATTTTCAAGACAAATTATGACGTTGCCGGTGTCTAATAAAAATGTAAAAGGCCTTCATTTGAATGCAAGCAGGTCGCCTTCATTTGTCATTCACATCACTTTGTGTGTCTTGAGCTCACAAGCACGATGGATGCGCTCTATCCGCAAAGACATACTCGCAGATACTTTTTTTTTGTATCTTCTAGCCTCACTTCCTTCTTCATTCCGCGTTCACGTTCTCTTTTGCAGCAGTTTTCGCTTTAGGTTCATTGAAACATTGTAACTTCATACACAAGTGCACGCGCGCACACAAGACGCTAAGATTCCCAAGTGCGCCAAAGTCGTCGAATGTGTGACAATTCTCTCAATAAGCTGGCACATAGATTGCTGAGCAGTTGTTTGCAAACCTCAGCTCGATACAGATGCCGTCAGTACACATTGAATAGGGTCATTGCTAACCTGTCTCTCTAGGTAAATGGGTCAAGCGTGCTCTACGTCACTTCGAGCGGCGTGTGTGTGTTTGTGTGACGAGTTTTCTTTTTCGATTCAATGGAATTGCATCGCGCATATTTTTCACTGTGATGTGTGTGTGTTTGTTTGTTCAGTGGATTTCCCTGGGCTCGGAGGTGGATCATCTGCAGAATGGCTGACGAAGAAGAGATGCTTTGGAGAGACGCTTCATTGATAAACCTAATCGATTGTGTCTGAGATGCCGAAACCTGTGTGGAATATGCCTTATTGATGGGAATAGTGGCGTGGCTGGGGAAGGTTATTCTGGGAGATACTCTGTACTTTCACGGTTAATTGTGGGCACCGCTTCATCGGAGGCAGCTCAGGGCTTACGATGTGCACGAAGAGTTTCGTTTTAGCGGTTGGTGGGCAATTATAGTCGCGTTGCACATCGTCTGACCTGTATTCTCATCTTGGTTTTCGTTGGTAATATTTTACGTTTTTTTTTAGTGACATTTTGGAGAAGATGGGTGGGAACCGATCCACCAAAGAGTGGAGAGAAATCTGGACATGATTGACTCGTTATCTTGGAAGAAGCACATCAATTTCTTAATTTCAACTCCTTGCCGGACGGTGGGCTTTGTATTTAACAAACTTTATCGGAGTCTCTTGGATAGTTCTTTTTGGCTCAGAAACAGCTTTTTTCAAAAATCCTCTGAACCATAAGACATAGCATTTTGAAATCAAGTGACTTTCATTTTTGTGTAAAATCAGCAGTTGTGGTAACATAAATTTAAATTGATTATTAGGTTCATTGTAGTATAAACAGTAAAACTATAGTCATTTTCATCCGAGGAATGGATCAAGCTAAGCGACTTTTCAACTGCTTTTACAGTCCCCCCCCTCCCATTTTGAATACAAATCATTTTTAATTGTTTTATGGAAACGTTTATCAAAATACTTGCGGGCTGATTCAGTGTTCCCAAAACATGAATTCCATTGCCCGATTATAAGTGCGCGAAACACATAAATAGTGATGATTGCATTAATCATATGCATAAGGAAAAGAAGTATAAGCTCCTTCACGTTGCAAGATGAAGGTATTGTCTTTAAGTGCAAAGTATTTTCTTTTATAGAGCATAGTTTTTATGTACCATTATGAACATTTTAACTCTTAAATCATATCTTATTAGTTTGATGTTCATTTCTAAAATAAGAGCTTTTAATAATTTTTGTGAACGGAAAGAAGTTTATAGTAAATTGTTTAAAGTAGTTTTTTCTACAAAGAGGTAGCAAGTAAATATTTTTCGAGATGGAACTAAAAGATTTGTAAATCATTTTATTAATAATAAAATATTAATGTATGTATTTTTATATATTTTGGTTTTTAAGTTATTTTTGCATACACATGATCCACATGATCCATTTTTGTGAAATTTTACAATGGTAAAACAAGTTCTTAACCTGATATAGGCTTAAAAGTTTTTGTGATAATAAGAGTAACATAATAACATAATTATATAATTACACAAAATTATACACAAACCACTACCAGCGCAAATTTTGTTTTGGTTTACCTATTTTTGAGCGGTTAATTATTTTTTTGGTACATAATATTCTTCAGGCACTTTTTACTCGCTATGCATAAAGAAACATTTTCGACATTTAGGTATTGAAAGATGGCGAAGTTTGTAGAAAGAAAACACAAGTTTTCAATTCCGTGATGGAAATTATACGTTCATATGATTTTTTAGAAACACATGCGGTTGCTGTTGACCCATATAAAACTTTTAATATAAAAAAAAATCAAAGAAAACCACAGAAATATTGGTGAACGAGCACACTTTTTTTTTCGCAGTAAGTTTATATGTGGGCATGTCAGGAGACATTTGTTTAGATAATTTCTTACTTAATTGTCTATAATATCTGAAAGTTTGATTACAATTGGATGGGTGGTTTAGAATTTATTGAATTTTGACGCTTTCTTCATACAATGTAGACCACTGTACCCTTGAACAAAAAAATACGATAAGTTAACAAGACGCACACGCCATGTGGAATTTGCCTATGAAATTTGATTTAGTACACTCTGGCAATGATCCTTAAAACCTTGACCTAAACCATTCCCAGCAAAGTATAATAATAAAATGCCTAAGTACATTATCACGTGCCGAGACACACCAACACACACCTAAATATCCACCACCCGTTGTCATTATTTTCGCCGCCAAGAAAAACTTTCGTTAACCGCGCTACCACCAATATCACAGCACAGTGGTTGTGCCACCACTCCGTCGCCATTGCCAGCCACTGTTGCTGATCAGATTGAGTCTTTTATGGAAAGTTCTCATCAATTAGCATCGCGATTCTGACTTTCTCTTAATTCTTATGCTGTGCACATTTTAGAGGTCAACCTTGTCATTAACAAGTTCCTTTTGCCCGACTCTGAGCCCCGACAATCTGTCTGTCTGGCCAGATAAATGTGTAGATGCGTACGGGAGACTACTCTCACATGGATTCCTTTCTACCACGACACGACACGACTTTGGGAGAGATGACCAACGCAAGAGGAGCCAGTTCCTCAGTTACATGAATGGTCGAGCACTACCGCAGCCACATCGACGACGACGGTAACAACAACGACAACGACAACGACTACAGAGACTGGCGACTAGCGACTGGCGACTGGTTAAGGGGATGCCGGAAGCCAGAACGACACCAGTTTCTTGAATTCGCACGTTCGCCTTGCTTTCGATCAAAAAGTCGCGTCGGCAACGAGGAAGGTGCGACTCAAATTGGTATTATGTAAATTATATTCCTTTTCTCATGGAATGCAAGATATTGTTGCAGCCAATGTCCACCAATGCCCAGGAGCGATGAAAAGTGCAGAGAGATATGGCCGAGGTGACCTTATTAAATCAAGTACACATTATTTTATAATTGCAAATGCGATTCGCTTTTCCCTGTTCTCTTGTTGCTTGGGTGCTTGGTGCTCCATTCAGATGGTGACTCTTTGGTGTATCTGTCAATTCGGAAGAGCGGCATGGCGGCTATAAGACCTGAAAGAAAACGCCGAAATTTGGCTTAGTATCACGTCGGCTGTTTTGTGTGGTCCTGCTTTTTAAGATAAATTAGGACACAGATATATCATGGGAGCATTTAGTGGATCTGAAACAAGTTCCTTAGATTGACTTGGTTCTTAATTTATTCACTTGCGCGTCCGGTTAAAAGGGATCTGCATGAAGATTTTGCTTTTTTTCTGTTCCTGTTTTCCTGTGGAATCTCACGGAGAAAGTTGTTTCCACATATGATTGCATTAATTAAATTTGATTTAGCCTTTTAAAATAAAGAAAAAAAATCATGTGTGTGGATGCTAAACAATGTCGTGATTTCATTTTGATTTCCGGTACTAGAGGGAATAGATATTTTAATTTTCACTTACGGACGGACTAATCTTCATACATATACATGTCCTTATAAAATAGTCTATGAAGCATTATAATAGTTTATTTCCATACAATAAGAGAATGAAGTTAACTGTAACATTTCTTATCAACCTTGAAGCACATCTTTCATTGTTAACAGAAAAAAATTTAGGCGTTTTTTATGAGCATGTAAAGAAATAGAGAGTTAAGAAGTACAGAAGTGAGAGTTGCAGCTCTTTTTATATGCGCCTTCGTGTAAACGCAAAACAATTTATGGTTTTTAACGTTTAGTTAGTTATCTATGAGTTTTACCCTTTCATGCCCAGTGTAGTTTGTGCACAACATGAACTTCATCTACTCAGAACTCAAAAAATATTGGCGCAATTAAAACAAAATTTGTGTTAGGCTCCTGCTTAAAATCCATTTCAAAATCCATTTAATACTGCTTCAGACATTTATTGGTGCAATAAGAATATTATGTTCGGAAACCATTACTTTGGTTTTGGTGAATATAAAAGTTTAATTTCAACAAATCTCATAGCTTATTTTAAAATTACAAAAGCATTCTGAAATTAATTTGTTGTATGCACGTATTTTAAAAATTAAAAGAGACTTTTTTCAATTAAAATATATGGATTCGAATATGATGGAAGCCTAGGTACCATAGTGGACGCCAGAGGATAACGATATAACAACATTCTATAAATCGTTATCCTTTCGTCCTTGAATATAAATTTTGTTTTTTCAATTTTGCTTAGTTGAGGCCTCATAAGCTAGATTCTAGCGAAACATATTTGTCTTTGTTTCAGAATACAAAAACTGTGTAAAATGAAACATGAGTTGACATTGACAAAAGCGTATTATGTTAAAAAATGAAATAAACTTGAATTATGAATGGAATTAGTTGAAATTGTTTATTGCGTTTTCATTCGTTCAACATTCGATTTCCCTAAGAGAAAAGTGCGAATCATAGAAAAATCTCCGCAATTTTTTCGTCACATTTAAACAAACATTTTCTTTATATAAAATCAATTCAAATCAAGTAGAACTTCTGTGCAAAACTTATTTAAGTGATTTTCAGTGGTTAATTATTTACGATAAAGTGAGATTTGCAGTGACCGAAACAAATTGTAATCAGAGGGTGCAAGGTGCAGTGGATGCACCTGTGGATGTGTTTTTTTCGCTTGTAGACAAAATAGGATATGAATCCAGCGATGTAGAAAAAAGCGTTCTTTAAGTCTTGTGGCAGACAAAAGTCGATAATTTGTGAGCATTAAGTCCGCACCAAAGGCATGTCCAACATCCTTTAAACAGAATCCGGTCTTTGCACGTTGTAAGTGCAATCAATTTCAAAAACAAGATTCGATTCTTTCTAAATGCGACACATTTTTCTCCTGTAGCTAACTTGCCCTTGTCGCTTCAAGTCAGAGCACATATATCATTACAAAATTTCACTAACTTCTACTAAATGAAAGGGACATCCGGTCCATCCCAAGATGGCAGTTGCAAAGATCCGTGATGATTTCTAGAACAACACAAAAGAATCTAATCGATCACTTCTGATGTGACAGCCACTCATAAACAAAGTCAATACTGGAGTATCGTATCCAGTTTTCGTCTTTGTTATGGCCAAACAGGATACTTACACACGCCAAGTACAGACGCCATCGTCTTCGTTTTCGTCTTCGTCGTCGTCGTCGTCGTAGTCGCTGTCGCAGACATTAGGTCAAGATCCACGGTGTGTGCATCTGTTCCACATCCATTGACGGACAGCTATTCAATGGCAAACTGGCAATTAATCAGCACTTAGCCAGAGACTTTTCTATCAAAGAATTTATTAGAGTGGCTCTCGATGCCACGACAATGTACCCCTGAGCGGAGTGCAGGCATCGCCTATCCACAGGCGCGCACACACACATACACACACCGACTATTTACGATCTCGATCTCGGTCACGTATACCGGCCGGCGCAATGTCGGCGGCACGGCAGTGGAGATATCATTCAATAGATCATTTTATGGAGAATCTTCTTGTGACAGGTTTGAGAAGCAGCGACGGATCTTGATGTAAATAAATGTGTGTCACTTCGAATTCTGGGTAGGAAATTTTGATCTGGAGGTGATTGGGTTCTCAAAGGCATCTGGGTGGGTGAAATTCTCTCCTCACTACTTTGAACTCTTTAAATGGAATCGCAAAGTTTACACAGTTTTGTAGCATTATTTTTTTTTATTTTCACAGATCGCCTTGGCAGAGGAAGTTGATGTTGTGAAAGCAATTCCTGGAGATGATACATCCGAACATGAAAACGATGTCGATCAAGTGGCACAAGAAACAGATCAGGACAACGGCCCCAAGGTGCACTATCACCACAACCTACAGAACAACCCGGGCCGAGGTAATCGAATCAATGGCAAAGAATTCCTAGTCAACAACTTTCTTCTTTGCAGGTAACATACCCGGAATCCAACTAGCCCTGAACCAACCATTTGGACCACCACCTCCACCCCAGATGTCATACCAAGGTCCACCACCACCTCTGCCACCACGACCTCAAAGTCTGCCTGACTTGAGTGTCAGTGCGTCGAATAACAACGAGATTTGGGCTTCACCCGGTCAGGACATGCCGAAGATAATCTCCTTGGATGTCAAGTGTGAGAAGAACGGCATGAAAGTTTTTGTTCAGTTCGACAAGCCATTCTACGGAATTGTGTTCTCGAAGGGACACTACAGCAACATCAACTGCGTTCACTTGCCTGCCGGACTGGGGCGCAGCTCGGCCACCTTCGACATTGGCCTCCACGAGTGTGGTACATCGGGAAACACGGAAAACGGCCTGTATGGCTATGGCCATGAATCAGGCTCAGGCACGTACTTTGAAAACATAATAGTCCTCCAATACGACCCACAAGTGCAAGAGGTCTGGGATCAAGCTAGGAAACTCCGCTGTACTTGGCATGACCAGTACGAGAAGAGTGTTACTTTCAGACCGTTCCCAGTGGACATGCTGGATGTCGTGAGGGCCGACTTTGCTGGCGACAACGTAGGTTGCTGGATGCAAATCCAAGTTGGCAAGGGTCCATGGGCATCAGAAGTGTCAGGCCTGGTGAAAATAGGGCAGACCATGACGATGGTTTTGGCCATTAAGGACGACGATGCCAAGTTTGACATGTTAGTCAGAAACTGTGTGGCTCACGATGGCAAGCGCGCTCCTATTCAACTGGTCGACCAGCGAGGATGTGTAACGAGGCCCAAACTCATGTCGAGATTTACGAAAATTAAAAACTTTGGAGCCAGCGCTTCTGTCCTGTCCTACGCTCACTTCCAGGCGTTCAAGTTCCCAGACTCCATGGAGGTGCACTTCCAGTGTACAATTCAGATCTGCAGGTACCAATGCCCGGACCAGTGCTCTGATCCGAATCTCCAGGAAGTCCATCACCTCCAAGTCGGCCCAGAATCACAGTACGGCCCACCTCCTCCACTGCAACTGGACTCTTACCACGTGGGTGGATCGATTGGTAAACGCCGCGATGAACGCCGAGTGCGCCGCACCAGAGCCGTCGATCCTGAGCAGGAAATCGGACTCAATCGCATTATAAAGGTCGTATCCTCTGGTGATCTCACATTCGCCATCGAAGAGAGCACAAACACAACAACGGAGAACCAGGCGACAACTATGGTCTTTCCAGCTCGAGAGGACGGGCTCATCTGCATGACCACACCTGGTTTCGCGATAACTCTTATTGTCCTTCTGAGTATCTTAGTAGCGTCCTGCCTTATGTCGGCCGTTCTCTACGTTCGGCTACGTCCATTTTCCATGTCAAAGAAGGAACGCACCGTAGCATTTACGAATCCACAGCTGACAGCCACACTGTCCCACATCATTCAGGGACAAAATACTGTGCCAAAAAATCGTGCCCTTTCGTGAGCGATCTAGATAGTTTGTAGATAGTAAATACCGAACATACACAAAAAAGATAAAAAAAAAAATGAATATGTTTATTGATGAGTGGAGCTTAAATTTTCAAGTATTTCCCTTTATTTTAGCCGAATGTATGTAGTAGGCTCAAATTAAGGTAAATATTTCTGGCGAGGTGCTTAAGACAGGGCTTTATGTAAAATTTTTGTATACATAAAAGTTGTGTTCAGAATGTGTCACGAAAGGATTTTCTTTGATTTTTTTTGTTTTGTTATTAATGTAGTACAACTATGACGACAAATTGTTTGGCACTTTACTTCTCATTGGAAAAAATGTTTGCATTCTTCCTCAATAACTTGAGTATGAAATTGTACAGAAATCTTATGCTGAAGTTTACTCCGAGTGTTTAAAGTCTAACATTTAGTAGTTTTTCGTTTTTGTTTGCTTACGAGGAGACATCAATTTGTAGCAAAGAAAAAAACCAAGCATATTATTTCAATTAGTCATTTCACTTTATATGTTAAGTTTAAGTACAATTTTTTTTATTTATGCATTTAGATGTTAAGTATTTATTTTTGAAATTTAGACGTTTAAGTTTGAAGCGAAAATCTTATTTCTACAATAAAAATGTATGCAGCATGATGCTTAACTAGGTTTAAAAGAATATTTCTTAGCCATTACAGCAACGGTGCATTACTGAATTTATAAGAAGAAGAAGGTTTCTAATAAAAAAGACTTATAGAAAAGAAAAATAAATATTTTATCAATAAAATGAAAAATAATAATATTATAACACTCTTTTGGAGTGTTGTGATTTACTCCTTGTTTTTTGGAAACACTAACATCTATACTTTCAATACACATACCTCACACGACCTTTTCATATTACCAAGTAAAAAACAAAACAAATATTTATTTAAATTAATAATTTATTGTACATCCAGTTTACAGAAATTGGAATAAGAAAACGAAGATGTATTTCACTTTGTTGTAGAAATAAAATATATCGAAAAATAATTCTATTGTTTTCTATTCTGAATGACTAGTGATTATTATTAAGATTGAGGTAATGTCCTAATTTATTCAGTTCTATAGTCTGAAAGATAAAAGGTATTCTCTCAGAAGCTTATTGCAGCCAAAATGGCTTTAAACTCGACGGTTAAACGTGACAGTGCATGCTGGAACTATGGGAGTTCCATTTTGTGGCATACAGTGTCCTATTTAAGTTAAAAATACAATACATACAAAAAATAAAGTACGTTCGTCAAATGACCTCTGTCTGCATGAGTAATTTTAAATTTGTAGCTGTTTGCTGTTAACTTGTTTTTTTTTTTGGTTGGTAACACTTTTTGACATAAATGGTGGCACAATCAATCACAATTCAATCCAGCGGGAATTTGTGGAGCATTCTGCATAATAATGAGTTATAAATACTGCAATATCCGATCAGTATTCCAATTACTTTAAAGCTTGTTTGTAGTAATTACTTAATCTCCAGGATTCAATGTAAATATTTTTTTGCTATAAACATTTTTATTCGTATTTAGCACATGCAGTAAAGACACTGTGTGTTGAAACTTTTTACGTACAAGCTATACGGATAACATATCGGCTATTTTCATGAAACAAATATAGAAGGTAATTTAAAAAAATAAATAAATAGTCGGCGTAACAGCCCATACAGGGCCAGAGCCTAGCTTCTTCGCGCCTCCACTGTGTTGTGCGTGATATTTTTTTGACACATGTGGAGGGGACCTACTGTTTAATGCCGGTTCCGAACGGCGAATTGCGAAATCTTTCCATGACAGAAGTACTCCAGGAGGGTTGTCAGTCGTTCGCTGGAGGTGGGGCCGTGAAAAATGTTTGTAGTGTTATTTCCCCGAGCCGGATTCGAACCCAGGTACTCTTGCTTAACAGTCCGACGCACTAACGATTAAGCCACGGCGCCCACCAAGAGGGTAATATACCCAGCGGAAATATTTGGATTTCGTTCTGCGAATACTATCAAATTGTCTCAAAATGGCGCCGTACGTGACCCCATTAGACAAAACAACGTTTAAATTGAGTTGTAACTTTTATTGAGTTGTAATTTTTATTAAAAACTACTATGTTTCTCAACATTATGCAATTGGTATTTTTTTTTTTTTAATTGACACATGCCCAATATATTACCCAAGCCTGTAACATAATTAAGTGTTTTTGTGCTAAAATACATTTCAATTACAATTCCTTATACTTTTTCAAGCGAAAGTAATTACTTTAAAAGAAATTAAAAGTACTTGAAATGAATTAAGGAATTAAAAAGCAGTTACGATTATTTTTTAGATACTTCGGTACTTAGATTGTGATTTCAGTTACTTTGAAAGGAATTATAGGTAAAAGTACAATTACTAGGACTGGGTATTTTAAATTTTTAAGCAACTGTACGTACTGTATTGTAAGGATTTGTACTTGTACTTAAAAAAAATCAAGCACAAGGAATTGTACTGGTACTTGTGCTTGTACCTGGATATTTGTATCATGGGCGTATTTTTTTCGCATGACTTAAATATTATTCGGCCAAAGGATGTTGACGATATCTGGTCCCTTTAAATTTATAAAACTTGTACAATTCGCTCAATTTTAACTGATTCCAAAGATAGGTATGATGAAAATTTCGTATGTTTTGTAAGTTACCGAGCAAGTTTCTTTCCTTTATATTTTGTGTGCAGCGTGTTTTTCCATTAACAATATCTTATCACGTATTGTTGAGATCATGCTGCACTGGTAAGAAAAATAAAATTGACCTTTGGTACAGTTTTAAAACTTGAAATTATATGAGCAAGTGTTGTTAGTGGAGTTCCTACTCTCAAACTATATTAGCCAGTATGAAATGGATGAAAAGTTATTAATAGGTACTTACCAAACTGACGATTTAAGTTAAAAGAATTAATTTCAGAGCCATGTCATATAAGTAGACTTGCCTCAGTTACAGACTTACGCAAAAGTAAAAATCAAAAGTCTTACTTTGATTGACAAGTGAAAAAGAGGATGTAAAACCGTCGTGTGTTTGTTTTTGTTTTAAATATAAGTATATTAACTCAAATAGATATTTTATAAATAAAACTGAAGAGAATAAAAAAATAAAAACGTCGTTGCCTGGCTCGGCTCACTCGGCTAACTGACTGTTTCGCTCTTAGAGTAGACAAAATGCCGAGATTCGTCAGGCGGGGATATCGAGCTTATTGAGCTTTTATTAGCGGCAAGGATGTTAACACAAGTAATATGATATGATGAATATGGACACAAACATCGCTTAGCTCTTATATTCTTTAATTTCTTAGCCTCAGTCTCAATATTGATAAAACTATTTAAAAATGCACAACGGAATCTGCTTGAGATCATTGTAATATGCTGTTATTGCATTAATGAAATCAATCAAAATAATTTAAAATACAATTTCTACTATCCTGATAAATCAAAATCAGATTACCTGACCATTTTAAGTAGAAAACTGCCATCAGTGGTTGCGAAACTAGTATTATGGGTACTCTGGTATCATGGACTCTTTGGTAGGACAACGTACTGTAGCATATAGCAAAAATAATTATGGAATGTTTCCTTTTTTAAACAACTAGTCAATTGAATGATAATCTTCTGAAATCTGAAATTAAGCTGATTGGTAATTTGTGGAAAAATTTTGTTAGGTCTTTCAGGTTGGTTTTAGTGGAAGAATGGCATACAATTCTTGTTGGTTTAGCTAAAAAAAGTTAGAAGTATTAATGCTAAGATGCTTAAGAGCTATTTTACAAAAATTTAAATTTTTTTTAAAGCGCTAATATTATTTCTAACTTTTTCCTTAATTTTTTAGATACACCTCCAGTGCAAATGCCATCCTTTAAATAGGAGGAACTGGAACAGACTTTTTGCAACAGCAAAAAGACGATAGATAAACTGACAGACAAAAAGTCTGTTCTGTTCTTTAAGGGTTTCCTTTTCTTTCCACTAACGAAATTCTAAAAAAAACTACAAGGACCAGAAAAGCAGGATAATTCCTGAGGACTATTTGACAAGCGGTGGGCACCGTGGATTGATGGCTATTGGTCTGAGCTGTTAAGCTAGAGTGAATCTAGCTCGGGGAAAAATACGCCAAAACAATTTTCACGGCGAATGACTGATAAACCTCGTCCGAACCGGCATAAAATGGTAGATCCCCTCCAATTATGTCAAATTATTAAATTATGTCAACGCAAACATGTTACTTCTAAATTAACGGTATGGGCCACATAAGAACGTGGGTAGTTTAGCTGTCATGTATAAAGCTAGTAAACAATTGATTTGATGATAGACTGCAACCAATTCTAGTTATTAATTTTAATTACAACCATTAATAAATACGTCTTCTTTTGTATATACCATCGATCCAGCTTCCAGCACACTTCATTGAACATAACCTAAACTTTAAACTATTATTTTATTAGGCGGCGTAACAGCCCGTTGAGAGCCAGAGCCTAGCTTTTTCGCAGCTCCACTGTGTTGTGCGCGTTATAATTTTGACACATGTGAAGGGGACCTACTGTTTTAATGCCGGTTCCGAACGGCGAATTGCGAAAGCTTTTCACGACAGAAGTACTCCAGGAGGGTTGTCAGTCGTTCGCTGGAGGTGGGGCCGTGAAAAATGTTTGTGGTGTTATTTCCCCGAGCCGGAGTCGAACCCAGGTACTCTCGCTTAACAGTCCGACGCACTAACGATTAAGCCACGGCGCCCACTTTAAACTACATGTTTAAAAAATCGATTTTTACTCATGTTGAAGAAAAATTTTCAGATGTACTGTTCCCTAATAAGACTTTGAAGTTTTGAAACTTTGAGAAAGATATTTTCAATTTTACTTTTTCATGTAAGCGAATAACAATTAATTCCGACAGACGAACAGACGAACAGACGAACTCAGTCTAAAAAATATTTGAATGTTAAAATAAATTAAATCTTGTCCGACCTTTGGTTACTAAATAAGTAATATTCAAGAATACATTTTGATGTCTTTATTTTAGTTTAGTTCAACTACAATTAAATAGTTTTATTTAATTTAACTTTAGTCTCTCATAATAAAATAAGGTTTTAATTAAAATAAATAATTGTCTTTTATTTTAAACTTAATTATGAAAATCATTTTACTATATTCTTTTTTTTTTTATTGTCATAGATTTTTTGCGTTGTTATAAACATAAATAAACAAGAAAAAAATCATACGAATTATCTAAGTAATGGTTAGAATAAATAATTTGTTCCCCTTAAATAACTACTCAATGAAGATTTTGATTTTTATGAAAAATTTACTAATAACGTAGACTTCACATATTTCGAAACAAAATTTTCCAAATTTCCATGCTTTTTTTCTTAAGATAAAAGTACAATCGATTTAAATTTCGTTTTTTTAATAACTATGTAAGAGATAAGTGTAAGTAATAAATAAAAAAATGCACCAGTCGAGCACCACATGTGTCAAGATATCCTCTTGTTTTTTGAACTTAAACAATTTAAAGTCGAGGAAAGGATTTTCAAGAATTTCACAAGGGAACTGGTCAAAAAAAAAAGGAGACGGATAGTTGGAAAATTACATTTTATCTTTCGTTTTGTTCTTGAAAGCACACATTTCTTATTGCATTTTCGCCCGAAAAGATTTTTTTTAAAGAAAACAAACAAAAAAACAATAAAATAAATAAATTAAAAATAAAAACAAACAAAGAATTTGCTTCGAAATAAGAGAAAAAAAATTAATCAGTCCATACACGTGTTGGTCGGGAGAACTCAAACACAGTTCATTGTGAGGTTTCGTGGACAACTGCTGCCGTTGCTACTGGTGACTGATTTGGTTGAACCTCGTGCCGCATGCGAAACAATCGTAACGTCATCCATGATGCAAGTGATCCAAGCGGGAGTGGCGTTTGCTTCTCTAGAGCCTCCTTCTGCAGTTGATACCGGTAGAGGAGAGAGCCTGCGATTAGGGCCGACACTATGGTGGCTGAGATGACAACAATAAACAGGATGCTAAAGCCCGGTACCGGCATACAAATGCCGTAGACCACGTCTTCAGAGATTTTTCCTTGGAAGACCGTCACTGCTTCTTGTTTGGTGTCTGGGCTGAAAGCCAAATCGGCCTCGGAGATGACTTCATAGAGACCACTGACTCCAACATCAGCGCTTCTCGCCTTGCGATCGGAAATGACGATCGAGCGTCTTCGACGAGGAGTTTTTTCCGAGTCATCTGGACTGTCTGTGGTATTTTGAACGGGCTCTTCTTCTTCTGTTGTACTTGTACCCCTGTAAACAGGTCGCAAATCATCATCGTTCCTCGGCTCCAATGATCGTGGTCCTGCTACAGGAACACCCATACGATTTTGAGCTTCAAAGAGTCTCGGCCCTTGTGGGAATTTTCCAGTCTTTTTAAGCTCCATGTACTGCTCCTTTTCCGCATCATCATCGTCGAACAACGAATCTAGGTCAGCTTCGTCTTCTTCCTCGTGCACCGGGCGAGGTTCCAGGTTGCCATTATTATTATTCTTCTCGTTAAGCTTAAAGTTGTCCAACATATTCGCAATGCCATTATTGATTGAAGACAGCTGCTTTCGGTTGTGGATTATGTCATCGTAGAATATGTCATGATCACGATCATTGTTTCCACCTGGACCGACAGCGTTATGCAAATCGTTGCCACCACCAACGGCATTATTCTCCTCCACCAGCTCACTACTGATGACGTCCTTTCTCTCGTGTACATTGCCAGTCAGTTGACAGTGGTCCAAGCACCCGTGGCGGCAGATTTCAACTTTGCATTTGATATGAACACTCAGGGCGTCGGGAAATTTGAAAGCATGGAAAAATGCATACGTTAGGACGGTGGCACGCTCGTCAGGTGCACGTGCCTTTAGGAAGCGTGATATCATCTTAGGACGGAGTACACATCCGAATTCATCCGATAGCTTGATGATGTGACCTGATCCATCCGATGCGACACACGACTTTACGCGCATGTCAAATTCACCTGCAAAAAGAAAGATGTTTTAGTTTTGCCTTCAAATAGAAGAAGTTCTCTTAAATTTAGAAAAAAAAAAACAACGTACCTACTTCCCTTGATTTTTTTACCTAATAAATTTTAGAAAAAGAATAAAATACTTCTCTTAATTTTTCTTTTCTAACAAAAACGAGAGCAACCGCGTCAAGAAGAATATGAGCGAGGTGAAAAGATGCAACCGCCTCAGGCAGGTGCTGGTGGTATTGATTTTCAGTTAACCTTAAAGCTAAATGTTTTCGTCCTCAACGAACTTCAAATTAATGGATCTAAAAATCCTTCAGGAAGTCAAAACTATTGCAGGTTAACAAATTAGAGAAATTATTCTTGGTAATAACTTTATTTCCAAAATTAACTTAGTTCCCACTTTGCAGTTGGTGTCCTAAAACATTTCAATCGCTATGCCTCGACGTCCTATCTAAATCAAAGCCCACCACGATCGAGTAATAAAGTTAATAGTCCTAATTAATTAAGTGGACTATAAAACATTACCGCAAAAAAATCACTTTCACAAGCCGCAAAACTAAAACAGAGAGTGTCTTTCTTCTTCAGCGGTGCGGCGTCTTTCTTCTTCTTTTTTCTTTATTCTAGGAACACCCCTAGACATAAATCCTATCATCGTACGCATTCTCACGTATGTAATTCTCAATTTGATTACACTCATTAAAAACCATGTAAGACTAGCTGATGAAAATTATCTTACCACGATAATCATTGATGGCCACAACAAGTGTAAGTGTCGATCCCAACGGCACGATGCCACTCACCGGAGGCGCCCATGGTCCTTTGCCGTGTTGTATTTCCATCCAGCAATCAACGTTGTCGCCTATTAAGAGGAAAGTAATAAACCTTAATATAATTGTTATGTAATTATGATGCAACCAATAATTATGGAATTTATAATCCGACAACGTCATGTACGCATACACAGCAAGCCTCACTCACAACAGACAAACTGGTGAAGCATCCATGCATGCTAAGACGTGAAGGAAAGCGGTCACTCGACCCGTTCTGAATTTATTCGATACACCTATACAGCAGAGGATCCCCATGGACGAACCGAACCGTACACAACAGAATTGACATAGAAATGTGGGCTTTTGAGTGTTCGCGGTTGACGTTCGCATCGGGAGTGATTACTTACCTCTAAAATCGAGTTGGATTACATCTAAGTCTGCAATTACCATCGGCGGCTTAGATGCGGTCTTCTCGTAGTCATTAAACCACTCACATCGAAGGCGCTTTGCCTCGTCCCAAACCTCAAGTAGGTCTTTGTCGTATTGAACGACCACCTGGTATGATTGGATAGTACTTAATTAGAAGACGAATGTATTAAAAGAAGCTGGTAATTAACGATTGACTAACCGTGTTCTCATAAAATTGACCATGTAAATCAGGCTTAGTGCCACACCGGGAGTATGATATCCTGAATGAGAAGAAAGTTTTACCCGTCGACGGTGGTACGTATACACATCGTGGATCGCTATGTTGTCCTAAAAAAATAAAAAGGAAACCAATAAGAGACTGTTTTGTTTATTTTGATAAGATGTGAGATTACCTTTTGAGCTTACGATTCCTTCAAATGGATGTGAGAATGTTAAATGGACGTCCATGTGATCCTTCCCACACATTACTTCTAATGAGACTATGTTTGGCATACCATCCGGCCTTTCCAACGGCCATATTTCATTACCAGCTATAACTATACTAAACTGAAAAGATAAAATAAACGTTTTATTAAAATTTGAAAAGCCGTTCTAAGTTTATGTAATCTAAAAATTTGAATTGTTTTATGGATAACTTCTACGACTCTCTGAACTTTTTTCAACCGGTACTTTAAAAAAAAGCGTATGTCTCCATGTTTAAGGCGGTTGGTATTACGCTGTCTACCCATGCGTTGATTTTTACGCATATCTAAAGACCATAAGCGCATTTCATATGAAAATCATTTGCATTTAATTTTTTCGTAGTAAACTTCGTGGGTATACAGACAGTGGTGAGCATAAATAAAAAAGCATAAAAGGTACTCCATTCAAATTTTTAAAGCCAGCTAAAAACTTATTGAATCCATAAAAATTTTCAAATGTTTTTGTTAATTCTTAGAATGTACTCCATTATATTAGTAAGTATAAAGCATAAGTCGGGTGCAGGCTTTTAAGAAATGCACTCAAATTTCGCGGATTAAATAAATAAAGTGAACTCTTAATAATTCGAATTTCATTGGACCTGGGAATTAAATCAAATTACAGAAGTTTCCGAATTACAGAGCTTTCAAAAACAAAACGGAAATCAATTTCATCATGTATACATTTCAACTAACAGTTGTTGAAGAAAAACAAATAAACTTGACTTTAAATTATAGCGGTTAAAAGCGATTATTTTTGAATTAGAAAGGTGTTCATGTTTTTGCACAATAGTCTATTCGAATTAACAAAAGGCACGAGTTGCATAGGTTTTCTTTGATTTATAGAAATTTTTTTAAGGGACTGTGAGAATATTTCTACAGATCTAACCTTTTCAAACTATCGAGATTTTCCTGTATTTAACTATTTTTGTAAATTGTAACAGGGCACCTTTATTCATGCACGACACTGCATATTGTGGACAGATAAATCAGTTTTTGAAGGCAAAAATATAGATCCATTGTTTTCAAAGACAATGTTATATGGCAACCATAACTATTTCAACAGCAAAGTGACGGATTGCGGAATAGAAATATGATTTCTTTTCAACTTGGAACAACAAAATATTCAGAAGTTGTTTATACTTTATACTTTTTACTTTTCCTTCTGCTATTGGTGAGACATCTAGTGACTTCTTTTCAACATCATCATCATCTTCTGGGGACGTATGTTCCACTAACGGGGGTCTCGGGAGCAATGCACGCAGAAGAGATTTCCAGGCAACCCGATCCTCCACCGCCGATATGCCCAAGTGTAACCAGATGAGCTTTTGGACTTGGTCCAACCATCTCATCCAATGGTCTGCCGAGCGATCGTTTTCCTGACGAAATCGCATTCAAGGCCTCGGAAGTTGTGATTATGGGGACATTCGTGCTTCCGTCCAAAGACGCAGGTGCTGAACATTGAGCCTTCCACGTACCGTCGTGTTTCTCACCCTATCTCGGCGAGTTACTCTCACAAAAGCACGCATAGGTCATTTTTAACGTAGTTTCCCGATTAAAATCTTGAAAGACAGTCGTTTTGCGCGTGAACAACGTTGGAAAATATTGAAATCTCTTTTGTAAAGTGACTGCTCTGTAGCCCGAGCAGTAAGTTTTTTGAAAAAGAATTTTAGCCGAAATGAAACACCAACTCCAGAGTTGCGATTTGACCCCTTTCCATGAATCATGAACGACCATTCGGAATATTCGGAAACAATTTAAACACAAAATCAATATGAGCAAATCAATCCGTGAGCTACAGTTCGAAATCATCGACAAGGTCTTGTAAAAATGGAGTCATAGAAAGCGCTATTGTGAAGCCAGTGCAGGCAGTCACTTCAATGACGTTGTATTCCATAGTTAATAGGAACGTTTGCTCTCATAAAGCCCTAATTCATGGGAAAAATTTAATTTTGTTTATTTCATTGCATTTTTACGAAGAAACTTGTGTTTGGCCCTCCAATATTAAGAGTATTATTTATGTATTTATGTGACCTTGAAATGGTTGGTTATTAATTTAAATTTAAATTAAATAAAAAATAATATTTATTTTTTCCAACTTCAATTTAAAAAAATGGAAAACACTAAAAATGAATGAACACCCTCACTTGGGTAGAAATTGAACTCAAATTCAACTTGTTAATGACGAAAAAAAGTTAGAAAACAAAAACTGGGTAAAATGACAGATTTGACAACGAAAAAAATTACGGGATATTTTTGAGTTGCCTAGATACATCCTCAATCTAAATTTCATCCCTTAATTCTAAAAATTATACGCCGATATGTAAAAAAGGACAGACAGACGAACCGACACCAAAGTGATTCTATAAGGGTTTCTTTATTTCTTTGGAAAATAAATAAATATAAAATTCAGTCAAAAACTTAATTACTGGACAAACAATTTCTTGCATTCGAGAACCAAATTTATTTTTTCCTCTGCTATAAAAAAAATTGAGCTATCACTGACTCCAATATTCTTTCAGTCTTTGACAGAATTTCCACTCATTTAGAAGAAATAAAATGATTATGTGTATATTTTCCATCAGTTTTCCTGTGATAAACAATTAAACTAGCACAAGAAATATTCCCCTAACAATTTTCTCTTATTGTAACCCAACAGCACATCTACACCGTGATAGTTATTTAGAATGTGTGACAAACTCGTCTAAATGTTTTCCACTTTTTTGCTCCAAATTAAGGTTACAGAATCTAACAGAAACACCACAAAAGAATTTAACGTCTTCCATCTTCGGCCAGAACCAACGAGGAACTTTCTTGCCATCACACCGCCAGAGAATACTGATGATGTACGCGCGCAGCTAGGATCGGGGATGCATTTACGAAACGGTGGTTGTGGTAGCAGCAAAAACTAAAACTGAATAAAAAAAAAAAAGAAAAAAAAAACACCATGAACGCTGCTGTTTCTCTTCGGTTTAATTGCATTCAAATAATTAGCAGCCTCAGCTGCAATAGATGCAGTGACGACTGTGTGCGCTAACTCCTCGGAATCCACAAATGACATCCCCGACATTTGACTATGCCGTGCACACACAAGCGGCAGTGTGTCGCAGATTTGTGCCACAATAAGGCATTAGCAGCACAGCGCAGTGCAGCGCTGCCCTGCCACAGTGGTAGTGTGTGTTGTGCTTACCCCACTGTACTGTGAACAATTGTAAGATACTTTTGCAGAAATGCGCAAAACCGTTTGCATTCCCAACACACACCGCCAATATGAGTAAGATCCACTGCAGTTAGATTTTTCCTGGAAAAACTCATTCAAGAATTCCACAACCGTTGCACTGCTGCGGCAGTAGCATCAGCTAGAGCAAGAGTCGGGGCTAGAGCCACCTTAGGAGTCCACACAGCTACCAGATTATTTTTTTCTTTCGTTGTTGTTGTTTCATTTCTTGAGCGTATATTTCCCGCTTCGTCGTTGGGATGCTGGATGCTGGATGCTGGATACAGCCCCGAACCGCAGACACAGCCGGCCGTCTGGATGAGCTCAAACGACGACACGAGTATGCGCCGATTGCGGTAAAACTAGTTAATGGCAGTTAAATCATAAAAAATGTCATTATCATTTCTTAGTCTCTTGACCAGGAGACATAAAATTGTATATGATATTTGTTTGGAGCTCTTGGGAGTCACTTTTCGCAAACATCTGCGCTCGGTTGGCCAAGAGGTAGCCGTCAGAACACGCATTCGTCGAGGTGTTTATAGGAAAATAGGGATAGGAATCACTTTGAATACACACCGTGCTGATATTAGCCGTTTGAGGCGGTGTTCACAGAGTTAGGTTCATTATCCAGCGTGGGGAAGAGACATGTGTGTAATGAAATAACCTTATAAGCATAAAAAAATAATAAATTGTAGTTGAGTTATTGTATGGGTTATAAGTTAAGACAAAAAAAAAAGAAACATAAAAAAAATAACACATGATAGTCCCGATTAAGGCAAGGTTTTGTCGGAACGTAAATGAATATTACCAGGATTTTTGATTGATTGATACGCTTGGAGGTTTCATAATTTTCTAAGTCTTCTCCTGCAAATAGTAAATTGTGTAACGTTCACTAAAATGGAGCAAAATTCCTGTCACTGTTTGTCGGTTGTCAGAATAAATAAACTATTTAACTGTCACTCTGCCCATAGTTTTTCATGGAATTCACAATTTAATGGTTTTCTGGAGTTTTTCTTTTAATCTCACGGTTGATTAAGAATACAAGTATGACAACGGAAAAGGGTAGTAGGGAGGAAACAATTTCCGTAAGAGCTTCTAACGAAAAAAGGTTTGAACTTAAATTATCTTTGAACATTAAATCATTAAACTGTTGAACGACATGTCATCGTTTATCGAAGAACGTTTTTGCTGAGAGGAGAAAGACGCGAAGATTCGATATGCAGAAAAATTAGACCATGTCGGAAGTTTTAAACTGAAAAAGTTATCTTTCTATTATAAAAGACAGTTTTGTGGCGACGGAATAATTTTTGAGATACTTGCATTGTTTTAGCCTAAAACCACCCAATTAAGGACCATAAAAAAAATTTTAATTCAATTGCAATTTTTAATTGCAATTTAATTCCAATTTATTATATTTGGTACAATACATTAAGATTTAGTCTATCAAAAATTCAAATTCAAGTTGTAGAGCGAAATTTTGTAATCCCTTTCCTTTAACCAAAATAAAAAAAAAAAAACGTTTTGCGGATAGCTCTGTAGCGCTTTGTACATAGCCGAAAAATTCAAAAGACAGAAAGGCGGAAGGAAGATATTGACAACCTAATATTAAAAATATCTTGTTTGAGTTTTAATCAAATTTTAGTTTATTTGGTTTTTCTTTCTCCGTTTTGGTTAGTAAAATTCTTCTTATTTTGAACTGATCCTTCCAGTTTCAAATTTTCGAGAATTGATTGTATTTGAAAGCTTCGGCTAAGTCAACATGCTAGCCGTCGACATTTCACTTTTGAAAAGCACTTTTCATCGATGCGTTTTGAAAAACACTGTCACTAAAACCACTTTTCCGCACCTTAGAGCGATTGTTCTTTTGGAACTAATAATCGCACGTCATATTTATTATCTAATTTTTTTTATATTATTATATACATATATTTTTTTAAAATAATAAATTTATTTTCTTAATTGAATTTGGTTTTATTAAGTAACACACTGTTGATATGTCAGTTCAAACTATAAAGAACGATGCGAAGCAAATTTTCGATTTTTTTTTGTGTTACTGTTTTACTATTCAGTACCTCACACAATTCAGCATAAACCCACAGCTAAAACATAATTTTGGTTTTTTCGTCTCAAAAAATACATTTATGGACAAAACAAAAATGTAGTTTCGATTACACATACATTTTCTAATATGTACATTAAAAAAAAAGCTAACAAAACATGCTATTTCCTAACAAAATATAAAATTAAAAACACTTAGTTTTTATGGGTGGTTTGTTTTACATCTTTACTTCGAATTGACTCTTTGGAAAATGCTTTACAAACGTGACATTATCTACATACGCACTAAATGATATATAAGTGTGTAATAGATAGCGAGCATCCAACTAATTCCCACTCAAACATCCCTCATTACTGGCAGATGAACTGATTGAACCACTCAAAGGCGAACAGGTGAAAGGAAGTCGTTGCTAATGTCTCAGCCGACATGAAAAACTCCCTTCATTAACTTCAGTCACTTCCAGAAGAGTCGTTTATCTAACGACCACCATGTCTTCCTACGTTAAGTCCAAACTGATGGATTACAGCCATTTAAACTGAAACCAACCGCGCATATTAATTGTATTTAAACTGAAAACGCCCTCGCTAAACGATAGCCATCTTCATATCGATCTTTCTCCACCCGACATGTCACACTTTGTACACAACATCCACTAGAGCTCTGCAACACTCTCTCCGTAAACAAGATGATTTTCTTTCTCCCCAATCCGCAAGCCACATTGCGTTGCGGAAGTAGTAAAAGTTTTCACCATGGAAATGTATTTAAGTGAAATTGCTTTGCAATTTCTCAATGCTCTACGCGACAAAGTGGTGTGGCCAGTTAGCGCCGCTGTGCTCCAGTCTTTGGTAAAATATCTGCACCCAACAGGCAGCACACTAAGTTGTGATGATGCACTTCTTGATTTTGTTTCAGAAATCAGTTAATACACAAAACAACAAAAAAAGAAAAACAAATTTCACTATTCAAAACTAGTCTTAGCAGGCCTGGCTAGATCCGAGTGAGCGACGAAGAGCGACTCTATGCAGCGAATCCTGAACCGCCAAGCGTGCTGTGATAGACTTCGGCATCGGCACCAGCATCAACTTCGGACTTGTTGTGAACAGTGATGGTAATTGCCTCGCCACAAGTAAATCGTGGCACACTTTGCAAATCACTTTATTCTCTTTTGCCGAACGGACATTGTGGTTTGGTGCCTTGATATACAGAAATGAAAATGCGCTTTGGCGGTAATCGAATTTTCACAAAACACCGGACTGACACTGATGGTGCCAAATAGTGCGGAAAGAAAACTGACAGTGGAACATACTGGTGGAG
The DNA here is from genome assembly GCA_905187475.1 of Syritta pipiens. Classification (NCBI taxonomy): domain Eukaryota; kingdom Metazoa; phylum Arthropoda; class Insecta; order Diptera; family Syrphidae; genus Syritta; species Syritta pipiens. The sequence continues at coordinate 11,815,102 of LR994571.1, read as the reverse complement.
AAAAAAAATGGAAGCCGTTCGGTTTGTTAATGATGATATCAATGCTAATTGTATTGAAATATTACCTTGAAATGGCTGCGCATTCATTATACGGCGATTATTTTCCTTAAGCTTGATTTTATTATATCGAATTAGCCAAAGTTGTATGGTTTGTGGTAAAATTTGTAAACCGTCATTAACGGTAGTTTAACCTGATGAAGTAAAATTATTTTAGATTAGATTTCAAAATGCACCGGAGGACTGAATTTGTTGAATTGCGTGGGTCAATGCGGCATTCTTTACGGAATACAACAAAATGGTAGCTGTAAATTGTAGTGAAATGATGACTGCAGCAGACAATTTTAGGTGGTTCTAATTGTGTGACGAAAATTTAGTTTGTGAAAGGGAAAATTGTTCGCCATATATTCGCCAGTCGGCGGAGCAAAATTGAACTACAATTTACAAGACAGTATTTCATGGCAAGTCACGGTTATGATAAACAACATCTTTAAAACAAGATGGGAACTGATAATCATAAATTTCACATCGCGCTCAGGCTCAGAACTTTGGTGCAACCTTAGCAACCTTCAAGAACGAGACGACGTAAGTGGTAGTCATTTAGGTTCCTCATAATATGTTGTAATATAGTTGTCGATCTGGGTAATCGAATTGACCCCAATCAGTTGGTGAATAGAGCTGCTGTTTCAATCAGGGAGTTCTGGCCAACCCAATAGTCTTTCACTGATAGGCCGCTTACTTACTAGTATAGTTGACACCCATGAACATATTGGGTTTGCTGGTTGTTGTCTTTTTATTGTGATTAACTTGATTGATAGAAATACAGAAAGTAGAAGCCAACGCTTGCATTAGGCTTTCTGATTGAAATTTTGGCAAGTTAAATGAAAAAGTATTGCCGTCACACTTTTACCATTATAGCTTTTCGATTAAGTGAACAATTCTCAAGGTCCCGTAATCGTTTACAGTCCCACAACTTTATTCACGATAGACATGATTTCTCCAACTCGCCGTGTGAATCTCAAAGTCCTACGGGTGGGCAGTAATTCTTTATCTCAGCGCCTTAAGGCATCAATTTTAGGTTAAGACGCTCTTAATATTGATTTTTATTATTCGATTTATTGTTTTTTTCATGGTAACGCATACAGGAGCTGAGAAATAAACCAAGTCCATAAGATGAAGAAAAAATTGTATGTGAAAATAAAATCACACTAAGAGACAGTAGCTGTGAACACAGCCGAGGGGCAGAGCTAATAAACATGAGGTAATGTATTTTTTGGTCGGGTAAGAGCATAAAAAGTGAAGTTATTGTTTTGAATGATGCATCTACATAGGCACTGTGAACATTCATATTTTTAATTTTACTTTTAATTTTGATGGGCAAATAACGCAACTTTATCCTCAGAGCCCACAGGCACTATACACCTTCATAAAGTAAGTATTAACTTCTTCGCTTTCGGTTGAGCTAATTGAATTGGCTTCTTTTTTTTATAGTTGTAGGGAGTTTCAGTTTAGTGAGGATTTGGTATAATTATGTAATGAAAAAGAAAACTTAAGACGAAGAAATGAGGAGTACTATAATCGCAAATGAGCCATTAAAACTCGTATTAAATCAGCGTAAAGGGTGTCCAAGATTTTTGTATTGAATTAACAGTCTTATTTAGCATATGATTAACCCTAAGATCCTGTAAGAATAGTATTATATGTCTTCCAACTAACCCGTTAAAATTAAAAACGAATCATGTCAAAAAAATAATTATAGCACAATTCGGGTTGAGGTCAGACGTCTTGTTAAATAAATTGCTGCTATCTTGAAGTTAAAATTATGGCTCTCTCATATAAGTTATCACTATTTGCAAAAAAGGCGACCGGATTGGAACAAATGATAACCATTTTGTGTCAAATTATAACTACAAGCTATTCTTCCCAGCTAACAGCACAATTGTTAATGCTGCAGGTTCGATTTCAGAGTTTATGGTTCCCGGTGATCTTACAGCAAATTCATATCAGACTGTTAATCCTGACCACAGTGGTTAGTGGTTGCGAGCATAGCTTCGCCTTCATAGCCGGTCCCGAGTTTCAATTTTTATACCAAACGAAGATAAAAAGTTTGTATTTTGGAAACTAGTCCAAAATTAAAAACATGAAACTTTCGTACAACTATGCTTTTCACTTTCGCTAGTAGTGAAAAGTTACCTGCAAAGCTAATTTTTAAGGATTGTATTTAGCATTTAAAATTCTTCTTTCATTACGGACGTGGATGTGCAAAAAAAGGAAAAGGATGCGGAATGGAATCGAAACTATTTATCATAAGGTTAGGTCTTCGGGTACCAACTAAAAGGAACTTATGAAAATCCAAATTCTTTAAATAGAATGACATGGAAACGAATCTCTTAAACGAGTAAGTCAATGATTGTAAAAAAAGAAAAACATTAACATATCTTTCGAAATCACTTTTATAACGTTTTTATACTATGAGTAAAACATTGCGCAGATAACAAAAACGTCAACATATTCAAATTTGTGCTTTCTTGTTCTACAAAATATACTATCTCTTGTAAAAAAGATATAATGTCACTTATTTTGTTTCAATAATCATCGATTCATGATTACTTTCACTAAGTTTGTTTTAACTTTAACGAATTAAAAGTCGCTGTTAAAAAATCAGCACAACAAACAAGGACATATCCTGAGAAAAATCCATCACGCTGCCCGTTTAAAAAAGCCTTTTCAATTTTAGAAGAAATCTAATAAATTTTTTTGAGTTCATTTCTTTTTGATTCGTGCCTTCGTCAGTTCTAGTGACTTCCCCACGCCAGCATGTAAACTTTAGTTTGCTCTCTCCTTCTCTATGATCTAACAGTCGTTTGAGTGGTCATCTTTTTGATTTTCTATCATGACTTGCATTCAGCTGTCAAGATAAAAGAAAACATTGATAAATAAAGACAAACGAAATCATCTCTTGCTAATAAGCGTTATCTAATCAACAAAGCAAACGTAATAACTTCCATATATAAACCAAACACTAAGAGATACACATCATTCAACATGGAAAGGTGGCAGAACAAAGTTGCTGTAGTTACTGGAGCAAGTGCAGGAATTGGAGCAGCGTGCGCCAAAGACTTGGCAAAAGCTGGATTGATTGTTGTAGGCCTGGCACGTCGTGTGGAACGTATTGAAGCACTTCGCAAGGATATCCCAGAGGATTCGCAAAAACGCCTGCACGCATTTAAATGCGATATATCCAACGAAAAGGAAATCGTCGACATCTTTGCTAAGATCGAGAAAAAGTTCGGTGGCGTTGACATTCTTGTGAACAATGCAGGCATCGTTCGTCACTGCAAGCTGGTGGACGAGGGAAACACGGCGGACCTGAAGGCAGTTATAGATACCAATGTCATGGGAGTGGCGTATTGCACGAGGGAAGCCTTCAGATCAATGAAAGCGAGAGATGTTGATGGGCATGTAGTGATCATTAACAGCATCGCGGGACATTACATTCCACCGAATGTTGGAGACTTCTCCTTCAACATCTATCCGGCGTCGAAGCACGCTATCACCGCTATGACAGAGGTCTATCGACGGGAGTTCTTAATTCACAACACAAGAATTAAAATTACAGTGAGTTTAAAAAAAAAAAGCACCGAAAAAATTTTTTTTATTCCTTTTTCATTCTTCTCTCTTTCAGAGCATCAGTCCCGGGGCTGTGCAAACTGAAATTATTCCAGCAGATATGTTCAAGGAAATGCCTTGTCTGAGTTCTGAAAATGTTTCAGATGCTGTGCTCTATGTTATTCAGACGCCACCGAATGTGCAAGTAAGTCTAAAAATGTTAACTCACTCTCGGATAAAAGCGCATTGGTTTCGTTACAGATACACGAGCTTATAATCAAGCCAGTTGGAGAAAAGTTTTAAGTCAAATAAAGAAATTTACATCAATTGATGTTCTCATTGTTTTTATTTGAGTTACTTGTAATTGGTTGTAATTAAGGAACCCGGATGACTGATTACAAGCATTATCTATTTGTGTTATCTCCGATGTTTCATAATACTACTGTACTGACTTTTTATCTACCAGAAGAGATGTGGTAACCTTTGCATAACTGGAACATATTACCGGAATACCAGCAAATATAGCAATGGTGGGCTGTTACATCAGATACCTTACACCCCATCAGCTTTGTTAAAAATTTTAAATTGGTTCCTAAATTAGTTTTCCTAATAGGACGAGACATTTTTCCAAGATTGGATTCGAAAATATCTAATTAGAAGAATTGTCGCTGAAATCAGTTATATCAATATCTATATTTTTCAAGATTACAACGGAATACAATTTTTTTAAGCTTACAGAGATGTGCTTGATATGATTGCCCTTACTCTTGTAATACTTTTTATAAAATTAAATAGTCGAATTTTTTTTAGATTAGATTTAATCTAATTTTACCACCAAATTTTACAATATGTTTTATGCAATCAAAATTGCATAACATTGTCATCCACCTGATTGACAACTAAGGCCATCACAATTGTTGATTTAATTTAAAGGAAAATTCTGATAAAAGCTTTCACTTAATAGTATCCTCGCAGTACGACATTTTTAATTAAAAAAAAAACGAATAAAGAAGAGTCGGTCTAGATAATTTTAAGTAAAAATTATATTAATTTACACAAACTAAATAACACGTGATTGAACACATATAGGTGCCAAACACGTAGAAGTCGGAACGAATCATCAAAAAAATAGTATTGGAGGATCCCGGTAATCCTCATTGCTTTAACAAAATTAATTTTTCATTTTAAGTTTTGCATTATTTCCATCAATACGAACGCGTTTTAGTGCACAGAATTATTAATTCGGAAAATTCATTTATTTGGTGTGACGTTTCCCACAACCATTCCGAACAAACGGGAATAAACAAACTGTATAGAATAAGCGCCTTAAGTCATATGAATTTCCTTGCGCACTTTGAAACCATTCAAAATTTAGAATTTACTTAGTGCACTTTTGCATCCCGACCAGCGTTTAATGGCACGCCAGCAACAAAAGAAAATCGTCTATTAATAAGTTTATGTAATAAAATTGGAAAAAGTTTTGACATCATCTGAATTAAACTCATTCGTTCGATGATAATCTTTTTGATTCCCCACACGACCTGAATTCCTTATGAATTTCTATAAACAATTATCAACGTCATGGTAAGCTTATCACGAGTTAAGTAACTTTGGTTTGTAAAATCATAAACAACATTATTCACTTTTAAAACGTGAAAGAGTTAGAAGCTAATAAACTGTGAAATCAATGTATCAGGACCAGAAATGGAATGTGTCCTATGCTTACATTTCTTGACAAAATTGTAAATCACCTCTCATTCTCATTTACCGATTTTATCGGCTACAAAAAAAGGAATGACAAAGCGAACCGCTATGGGACATGCAACAACCGCAGCGAGTAGAATTGCTAATTTTAAGACCATTCCAGAGTTTTCTTGTGCCACCAGCCAACTAAGTATGGCTCCGAACACATTCATGGTCTGCACACAGCTCATCAATTCTGTGTGGTCTTTTAGAAACATTCTTTTGAATAATTAAATATCAAATAAACAACAGTCACATCTGTAAATTTGAAGAATGTTTCCCACCACTGGTCGTAAACAAGAACGACCGAGTTGATGACAAAATTCATTGACAGCCAATTGATCAAACTTGGCAAAGCATTAATTGGTTATTGCGTTGCCTTTTTTTTCTAATCGCAATAATTATTATGGTAGACCACTGCCAAGGTTAATGGCGCGTGCCATGTAAAGATCATTCATTTACAGTCACGTTCAGGCACCCGGTAAATGCTATTAAAGCCTAACTGACAGTTTAAAGCGCCCACAGTTCAGTTTGACAGCTTGAGTCGTAACCAACACAATGGATCGGTGGCGTAAGAAAATTGCCGTAGTGACTGGCGCTAGTACGGGCATCGGTGCAGCTTGTGCCAAAGACCTGGCCAAAGCTGGTCTGATAGTAATCGGTTTGGCTCGACGAGAGGCAATGGTTGCAGATCTTCGTGAGGAGCTTCCAGATGAGGCTAAGCTCCGGCTGCACACATTAAAGTGCGATGTTACAAAGGAGGCAGAAGTCATTAAAGCGTTCTCACGGATTGAGGGCAAATTCGGAGGAGTGGATTTGTTAGTCAACAACGCCGGCATTGTTCGAGACACTAAGCTTTTGGACGAGAATAATACGGCTGATATTCAGGCAACTCTCAACACCAATGTCATGGGAGTGGTTTACTGCACGAGGGAGGCTTTCAAAACCATGAAGGAACGCAATCCCGATGGACATGTGGTGATAATCAACAGCGTAGTAGGACACAATGTTCCGAATATCGAGGGAATGTCATTCAACATGTACGCCCCAACGAAGCACGCTCTCACCGCCATGACGGAGGTGTATCGTCAGGAGTTCTTGGATTATGACACCAACATCAAAATTACGGTAAGTTAAAGTAAGCAGGTCACTGTGATGTTTTTCATACTTTTTATGATTTTTCTAGAGTATAAGTCCTGGTGCTGTTGAGACTGAAATCATTCCCAAAGAAGTAAGGGACAAATACAAAATTATGCCAAGACTAAGACCAGAAGATATTTCAAACGCAGTGTTATACGTTATTCAATCTCCGCCAGGCGTGCAGGTAAAAACAAAATTTTAAACCAAACTATGCTATTTGATGACAGCTGTTTTTCACTTAGATCCACGAACTAACCATCAAGCCAATCGGAGAGAAGTTTTAAAATGCAAAGGTTGTACGCATCGTTCCTAAATATATACCCACGTTTAGTTTGATAAGTTCCATATGGAAGAGCGATTTTTAATTAAAATGCAAATTCATTTGGTTATGTCTGCCTAGTAGACAAATAAAGAGTTTTATTAATTTCGTTGTTAAGACTAATTAATATGCCGAGACAGGTCGATGGACAGAGAAATGACAAAAACAGAATTTTGTATTCAATCATCAACCCTCTAAACAGTACTGGCAAATGAAATATTTCACATTTGCATTTAAATCTCTATCCTTACTGAGATCGAACAGGAGCATAGAACATCTTTTAAGACGAATTCAAAATGAATTTAAAAGGATTTTAGTATATTCCTTTAGTAGTGCGAGCATTGACATATTGTATATCGATAAGATGGCGACACTTTCTATCCAAGAAAATCTCTGTCAGTATGTGAGTTTCTCAAAATTGCCGCTTTACTGCTATGCCGCCCTAGACAATGGATGAAAGTGACATTAGACTAACAGTCCATATATGTCAAATATGTCAATGAGTGCGAGAGTGCGGCTCATTAAAAAAATAGCTGATTGGCTAAAAGTGGCATTCAATGCAAAATAGCGATTTCTTCAGTGGAACAGTCTTAATTTTTATTTGTTGGAATGAGAAGTGCCTTCAATCCAGTATTTTAGATAATAATTGAAAATATCAGTAATGAGTTATTAAGCATTTTAGTCTAAAACGGTGCAAATTTTTGGCGCCAAAGTTATTGTACTTTCCCAACACATTAAAACAGAAATTTTTCCTAAACGTGCAAAAGTGGATACATTGGAGTCAAGAGTGAAATGTCTGCCCCAAAGTTTGTGTAATTCATAGTTGTTGGTAGCATATTCCGAATATAAATGAGAAGCCATAAACAAATTTACACCACAAAGAAGACAAGCTATGTTATCTAAACGTGTGTGTGTGTAAAACGACGACATAGAATTTGAAATTGTCTGTCTTAAGTTTTTTTTTTAAATTTAGGTACAAGGTGACAAAATGTTTTGCACATTACATGAGCTGTTCAGTGCACAAATCGATTAAATCCATAAAACAAAAAGTGGTGAAATAATTTACATTACCACTGGTTAAGTGACTCAATAACCAAACAAAATTTTTTTGGTTCGTGGTATTAATCTTTATTAAGAATATACGAAGCGCTTTGACACTAAAGTTTAAAGTTTTTCAAAAGTGTTCATATGTTCTAATACATTGTTTCCCTACTGTTTTTCGCAGTACAGTACTGTTTTTTTTGACCCAAAAACTGCGTATTTCTTTTTTGACGAAAATACTGTTTTTTCGCAAAAAGTACGGTTTTTCCTCTGAGAAAACTGTGTGTATAACTTATACACTATTCTTCCCTTTTTAATTTTTGTATTTGGGCATTATACGACTGAACGAAACTTACCATTAAATGTAAAATAAATATATGACTAAGGCAAAGGTCCCACAGTCGTGTAGGACCTTTCTGTGGGCTCCACATCCTGGAGCTGTATTTTCTCTGTTCAATCTGAAAAAGAAAATATAAGAATATGTTAGTTATTTTCTTAAATGAATAATTGTAAACTTAAAAAAGGTAATAATTGTTCGCAGACAGAAAGAAATGTAAACCAAAAGAATTAACTGAGAATTTAAAGTTATGATTTTCCCAGATTAAGGTAAATCATATTGTATAGCAGCAGACAATTCTAATGAAGCATTCTTTCCGTGAAATACAAGCAAGTAAATGACCATTAGTTGCCTAATGGCTCTACATATATTTTGCTAACGAAGAGTTAAAAGTCCCAAATATTTTAATTGAATATTACGCTGATTGATTCGCCGAAATCTTTAAGATCATCTGCTATATTTAAGTTTTCGTTCCAAAGGAAAAAAAGGAATCTTTATAAAATCCCTTCGAACTCTATCTGTCGGCTTTTAGAAATCTGCTTATAACTTTTAAGCCCTGTATAAAGGATAAGATTTGTTGCTGTTGTATCTAAGCAAACCGAGTATTTTTTATTGTATGGTATTATTTTGAAGGCAGCAGGGCCTATATTACGAAAATGTCTAAAATGAAGTCTAATTTTTTAACTTTCTCTTTATAAGTCCCATTTTCTACTTATAAGCCGAATTCGCGTTGCGCGATGCGATTCACACGATTTCAAGCAGTGACATTGGCATATTAAATCGCTTTTGGCACATTCGCACGCGCCATAAACGCCTTCATATGTAAACATGTAATTGATCGCTATTAGCGAATCGCTTAACCATAAAGGCAGCCTTTAACTTCAAAATTGCATTGAAATTTAAAAACGGTGTCCTACTTCCTTCTAATTCTCAGGTTCCCGGGTTCGAATCCAACTCGGGAAAAAAACACCATAAACATTTTTCACGGCCCCACTTCCAGCGAACGACTGACAATCCTTCTGGAGTACTACTGTCACGGAAAGCTTTCGCAATTCGCCGTTCGAAGCCGGCAATAAACTGTAGATCCCCTCCACATGTGTCTACATTATAACGCGCATAAATATGAATAATTTTTGTCGGCAAGACGAAAGTGCATTTCAGTAAGGTGGGAGGCCCATAAGCTTTGGTCTAAGAGGTAAGTGTGTCCGGTTGTACTTGCACTAAAAGTTGTTGACACTCTTAGCGGAACGGCATAATCGAGAAATCGCTGTGTAAGCAAATATGAATTAGAACGGAAATTTTACATCCTGTCCCAGCTCGTCTCTTTGATATGGAAACAAAACACGAAAAAATTCGTGAGTGAACTTTGATAGCTAGGCTAGGCGTTTCACTTTTTATGCACATTTTTTTTCTAAATTTAATTTAGATTCGTAAAAGATGAACACAATCTCGTTTACGTTTCCCTTTAAGAAGAGTTTCTTCTTAAACCTGCTGAAGATATTGGAAACAGCTGGATGTGTCCGCTTGCATCCAAATTTAGTTCTCATAGCCAAAAACCATATCTAATCAGAACATCTGTAGAGAATCCTGAAATCAATTTGAACAAAACCCGCAACATTATCATAACATCTCCCAACTGCATGTTCATGTTATCTCTTCTGCGACGACAAAAAAAAACACGTCACTCTTTGCTAATGGATTCAATTTGCGCTTGACGGGAAAGAACTATAAAAGTGCGTAGAGTAGCTTAGCTGCTACCTCCCGATGACTGATGCATGACAGTGCTAGGATACGTTAACCACTTGAAGTGCGGCAACAAAAAGCATATCACAAGTCTAGTAATGCAATCATATCTAGCAGAGCGAAGCAATATTCAGAAGTTCTCGTACGAAGCTACAACATCCACATTCCAGTCGTGATCTGGGCAATGTATCTGCGTACCCTTGGCCGTGCTCTTAAGCGCGCGTTTTATTGCGCGTTTTTACGATGCTAAACCACTCATCATCTTACGTCTCGCATTCCGATTTCGATAATTCTGTCGCGTTAAGACCCGAAGCATCAGCCGCAGTCACAGTCACAGCTACGACCAGCTACAACGGCAGCTTCTTCTCAGACCCAATCATAGATGATGCCACAGCAGAGCACAAGAGATGCTACACACTTTCTTAACTTCAACGAGTTTTACTCGTGAGGAGCGACAGAAAAGATGTTGTCGCACTTCTTGTACGCGTTCCTTTGACCAATTTCTATCCAAACCCTAGTTGTTGTTGGTTCTTTTTCCTTTTTTTTAATTATCAACTGCGTCCGTCTTAACGATTCCAGCTGTAGACAGAACAAAAAATATACACGAGAAGTGGAGGATCGGAGTGGCAGATGGGAACTGAGCCTGGCCATATGCAGTGCGCTGGCTTTGTCATCGATGTTGTGATCGGAACAATCACCATTACTATCATCAGCATCAGGAAAGGGTTTGTATCTGCGTTTACGATTAATACACACATTATAACGTTTTCGATAACTCCTGATGTATCTGCAGTGCCTGCATACAGACGCAGGAACATCTTGCGATCTGAGAACTTTTTCCGCAACCAGGGCCGTGGTGGGTATTTGTGGACGTTGATTTTCTTTTTTTTTTTTGTTTCCAGAATCAACAACTAGTTTTCGTTTTTTATTTCCTTGTTTTGATTGTCAACTTAAACGTTTGTGTTTTGCTTGGTTTTGTTTTGTATCCATAATCTGAGCATTATAAGCGACATGGGATGCAGCCGATGCTATAAAATGGAAGTCATGTATTTGACAGATGGACTTTACAGGAAAAAAGTCTAGAAGAAAAAGTTCTTTGTATATTTAATGTGCTGCTTGAAGTTGGGTCTAGAGCTAATTTCATGATTCCTATTCGAAGGCCTAAGTCTTTGTCGTTCCAAAAAATCACGATTACGTCCGTCTTTTCTAAGATTGGGTCACTCCAGAGTAAATCTGAATGTTCATTCCTAGCTTTTATTCAGACCTATTCACGCATCTTATTTTTGGTGAAGATCCTGAGTCATTGTCTTCATCACCTTGCCCTTCTGCTGTAACTCTAAGCCATGTCTTCAATGCACTCGATCACAGTACAACTGTCACGTAAAAGCCTTACATGAATTATGTATGTATCACCAGTGCTTGGCTATTACAAATAGAGTTATATAAGAATATGTAGAATTATGGTCAAATGAATTCAGAGAAATACATCTATTTGGCGATATAGAACAGAGAATCAAACGCGAACGCTCCCGAGAGTGGAGCTCTACAATGTGCAAGGCAATCGACCAGGGACCGCCACACTCTGCACACGAAGACAAGTCACCGAAGACAACGAAGAAAAGATGGAAATGGAATGCATTATTGGATTTCTTGGTGTTGTTAAGTGCATATTAAATAGACTAATGATAGATATGAAAAAAAATACACGAAACAAACGTATATAAGCTAACACTTTGTCAGAGTCAAACAAGAAAGTATTCAACCATCCAAGTCGATGGATCCGATGGGATCCCGATTTGGTGTGGAGCAGAAGCAGCTCACAGAACCGCATTCAAAACGGGAACGGGAATATGAATACAACAAAAATGGGAATTATTATAGTTGGCTTGTTGGCTGAAATGGACAACAACAACGCCGTGGTAGAAGCGGACTGCCAACTGTGTTGCAACTGCAGCCGCAGCATCCTCAGTGCAATCTGTGCAAGTGGAATTTCCATTGACGTTAAACCATACAACTTATGGTTAAGTTAGTAGCCTGATGAGCGCTTTATATAGTAAATTAATTTCTATATGGCAATTATGTATTAATTAGCTTAAATTCGATTTGATCTGGTTCTGGTTATGTTGTTGGGATAGATGATTTGTTGCACAAGCGTTCTTAAGGAAGTGTTGGTCTGTGTTTTAGCAAGAGCTTTGCTAAAGAAATCAAGTATGCATTTAATATGAAAGGATTAACGTATGTGAATAATTTTTCATGGTTATATGTATTTTTATCAGTGTCTAATTACTGGATTTTTCAGTCTGCAGTGTATAAAATCTAAATGTATAGACTTTCTAAATGCATAAATATCAGCATGATAATATCGGCATTGTTCAATAAATATGCTTGCCTCTTAAATCGATCATATTAACCATGTAAACAAATTTACAGCGACTAGACTAGATATAATCTACTTGGACCTGATAACCATGATGCACTAGCTTTTTTTTCCAAGATCTACATAATCATTTCATTTCATAGTGATGATATCGCCAAAATTAACTCAACTCGACTTTGCTTCACACTGCTTTGTAGAGAGCTGTTGATCAGGGTCGTAAAAAAAAACCTTTTATTTTGGCCGAAAATAGAAAAGAAAGGTTGAAATTTGTACATGAGGACCTCAAGTAGAGTAGTCCGAAATGGATAACACTCTTATTCCACGTTGTGTCGAAATTTATTTTGAACGGTTTAAACTGCCTCACCGTTTTCTCGGGCCTATCAATCAATTCCTAAACCTTCGGTATTGTTAGGGTACTCTCTAAAACGGGGGAGATAATCACACTGTTTATGAACGCTTCAATGGATACCGCGTCGGTCCAATGCATCAAAGAGAAGAATTTATGGGTTGATTTGCGTGAAAGGATATCCTTGAAAGTGTCATGTTTCCTCAAGCTGAGAAAGAAATTCATCTTAAATAGAGATTTCTGCAGGACAATGATACAAAGCATGCCGCAAAAGTCGAGGAAAGGACTAGGACACAACAGATTAATGTTATGTAATGCTAATGTCCTGTGCATCTCAATCCTATTGGGAACATTTGGTAGATTGTAAACAGCATAATTGTACGTAAAAGTTGCCAAGGCTGTGGCGTTCCAAAAGAGTTAAGTAAGATTCGAACAGCATTTCGCAGTCAATTATTTTGGAAAGCATGCCAATTAGATGCGCTGCTGTCATAAATTCAATTTTCTTTAAATTTTAAGTTTAGTTGCTTTGGTTTCAGTCAGTCGAAGTGAAAATTAAATTAGTTTGAGTAATTTTTTTTTTTTATTAAGTTTTTATTTTACAATTTAAGACATGGAAAAATTGCAACGTGTAACAAAAATTTGCTTATGTTATTTGTTTGGTAGTTTCTGCTTTCTAATAATTAGTCAAGCACACTTTGGTCATTCATTCGTTCCAACTGTTAAGTTTACGTCAAAGCTGTTGCAAAATGTTAAATGTAAGCAGAACAAACCAATCTATTTAAAATCGGTAATAAGTGTGACTTAGTTGTTGGTTCAGAGAAAAATTCGCGAACAACAATGCAGTGCAGACATTTACATCTCAATACCTCGCAAAACATTTGGAACTGAAAAAGAAAATATTTGCTGTATTGGTATTGTAATTCCAAAAGCATGCCTAAAGCATTACCTCCTAAATGCTCATACAACATTAATGGACATAAAAGAAGGTTTTTTAGTCAATACAAATACAAAAAAAAATATGAAAAATTGGCGGAAAATTTAGTGAATATGTTGAGAATATTGGAATATAGAGAATGCCGATTTTTATAATGGGAATATGAAGAGTATTAATGCAGAGGATAGTAAGAAGTTTTATCCCAGAGGAAATGGAGTGTCAGTATCATACGCGACTACACTTGGTGTCCAATAAGAGCATAAAAGAAAACCAAGGAAATCTCTGCACTTTTCCGTGTTCATGGGATGACCAATATTTTTTTTTATTTGGAGACACGATAAGGTAATAAAATTTGAAGTAACATTTTGGATGATTTTGCCACCTATATATTTTTTTTTTAACTTAAAAAATCGCATAAATGCAAAAAAAAAACACGAACTTGAAGATTGAATTCAGAAGCAAATGCTAACACTTAAGAGGTACTTTTGATAATTTTGAAATCAGCTGATAAAAAAAAATAATCTGCATTACAGCCCAAACAGAGCCAGAGCATAGCTTTTTCACGCCTCCACTGTGTTGTGCGCGTTATAATTTGACACATGTGAAGTGGACATAGCCAGTTCCGAACGGCGAATTTCGAAAGCTTTCTATAACAGGAGTTACTCCAGGAGGATTGTTAGTCGTTCGCTGGAGGTGGGGCCGTGAAAATTGTTTGTGGTGTTCTTTCCTCGGGCTGGATTCGAGTATTTAAGCCACGGCACCTTTTAACAGCTGATAAACAAAACAAAAATCCACATAAACAAATACTTTGTAAAATTTTGTTACACGCTGTTCTGAAAAAAAATTAAATCCGACATAAGAGAGCGAAAAAAATTGAAAAACAAAGCAAAAAGCAAAGCAGAGTTGCTTTAGTTTTATCCAACACGGTACATGTGCGCTTAAAATACACCTGCATCGGCTGCTGACTATTAGGGGGTGTACAATTGTTATCGATCATAGCGTCCCTGTTGTATAAACTGCCCAGAGAAAGGCAATCCTATTTTCTAGCCGCCAGATGGAAAGCCGCACTCTCTAACCCGCAACACGATCATAACAAACTGCGTTATTGGTGTAATTTTCGCCACAAGTTAAAGACCCTCTCCTACAACACCCTCTTGTGCATGTAGAGTGCATCATAATTCAAATAACTACAAATAATGTTGGCACATGCACTATTCGCCGCTGCCTCTACCAGCAGAGCCAGTACAGCTACCGACTCATTCCGGACGTTATGAATGGATGATTACACTGATGATAGTGTGGTGATCATAACGAACCAACCAAACGTACAGATCTTTGAAAGAAAATTCCTTCGAAATTTCATTTCGGGAACGGATCGCATTTGCCTCAAGAGTGAATTCTATAACTGTATGCAATCCCCGATTGTTGGTATTCATTTTTCGTGTGGCTTTTTGGTATTCATTTTTCGTGTGGTGCGGGAGAAAGAACCTTCACCTGTCTTCAGCTTCACCACAAACGCAAAAAGCGGATGTGAACCAATTCGATTGAAATAAGTCGAAAGATTTTGCGATCTCGACCAGGAATAAAGTCGTTCATTGGATCATGTTTGCTTTTTTTTCAGAATCGTGTGTGAATAATATCGTGCTGTGCAGTGGATCCAACTTTATAGAGGGTGTACGGCTATAAGATCACGTATCACTCGAAGAAGAGGGTCTTATTTGAAATTCATCAATCAGTTACTGAAAGCATTCGTTGTCGATCCTTTGATGTGTAGCGAATTCGATCAATTTTTAAGTCTTGTCACGACGTTTGGCTGTGTATCGAAATTTCTTGTGTTTAGTGATAGCGACATCAGTGGCATTGTGACACATTTACTTTCTGTGAGTGAAGGAGCCTTTAAACAAACACAACTGGTGAATTTGAAATGTCACGAAGAATTAAACTGGGCCCTGAAAATATTCACATTTATCAGTCAAGTAGAAGGTATCAAGACTATACCACAGAGAACGTAGATTAGTATTTAAATTTGTGAATCCCATCGGAACTGAAATCTTGGGACTTCACGTTGATGATTGAAATTTGATAATAGGTTTTTTTATTTATTTTTATTAAGCGTATTTATTTTCTTATAACGTAATAATGATGATATAAGCCAGTAGAGACGGATTCAGATAATCAAGAAAAAAGAAGACTGCAATCTATAGTTCATAAGGAACTAGAGGCGAAAGCAGGTCCATGATTTAACTAGTTCAGAAGAACCATATTATTGCAGGAGTGTATGAGTGGGGTCATTTAAGTAATAATAAGAAAGTTAAACAAATATAAATTAACATTGAGTTTATTACACCAAAACACAGAGTAAGTCTAAAATTAATAAATAATCATAATTAGCCCTTTCATGACCACATCTAATTGCAGCCACATGAAAAATATTTTTGTTCACGTCCCCAACAACGAAGTAAGAGATCTCGAATGTTCTTTTTGCACTAAGAGATGCCTGAAACAGAGACTAATTGATTGTATTAGGGTTTTAGAATGACTTTTACTGCAATTGGGCCAATATCTTTGAGTTGTAGGCAGATGAAATTCATGTTCTTCACAAATAACACTGCGCATAAAAGGGTAAAAAAGCAATGATATCAATGAGATTCCAAATCAAGATTATTTGTAAACGACGCAACATCGAAACGATGTAAAGTACAGCTTTGTTGTAATACCAATAACTGCATACAGCAGAATTGTTATTAAATTAATTTACATACTAGTACCTTCACCTTTGCTAACGGCTATTTATAACGGTGTGAAACCTCTACATTAAATTCAAACTTCTTTTTAAATATATTCAGTGCTAAATGTCCATCAAGACAGATGTACAAAATAAATTGGAAAATAACAAAAGAAAAAAATGATATATTCACACCGCCTTAAGCTTTATTTCACAAGTAGCATCGAACAAGTACGAAACTGTGGGTGGCCCCATTTAACACCGGCCTTGTGTGTATAGGTTGTTGCCTAAGGACAGATTAACACCTGCTCAAATTTGTTTATTGATGATCGCAAGCAAGAAAAGCTCTCTCCGGCTTAATGCCGCAACCGGAAGTGGTGGCCGAAAACGCCAGCGAACAAACGCGTCCCACAATTCGCCTCTATCTCTTCATCATTTTTCTTTCCTTTTTGACTGCGACTTAAAGAATTTTTTTCCGATACAGACTTAACACAAACTTTGACCGAAATCTCATGTTCCAGCCAATTTGCATAATTTCTCCATCTTCAACTGTCATCCGCCCGTAATGTCAGTCAACTGTCAATCACTCGCAACTCGTATTGACACTAGGTGTGGCACGTGGTTAGTGAGAACAAAATTTGTTTCTCTCAAAGAAAAAAAAAATATAAAAATAACTCGAAATTGACACTCAGATAAACCGACACAGATACGGGGTATCTTAGCTCTGCTCACAATGTTTCCGTTGTCAAACTTTCACATCTCGGCTGTCAAATTGCTTTATGGACCCCCCATGACCCGTGGGAGTAGCAACCACAAATTCAAAATAAATGTCCAGTAATTGTCGAAATGTGTCATAACGGAAATATTTCGAAACAATAAAAATGATTAATGCTTAACTCTTCGTAAGCAAACACAAGTGAATCCCTGTCTGGGTCTCTATTGCGTATGCGTGACATTTGCATACGAAATCGATTAGCACAATGGACCGTAATTTTAAATAAATTCACAATCAACAGTGAATCGAAATGAAAACTATGTGGTAACTTTAACAGAAAAAAAAAGAAATTAAAGATTCTAAATGCAAGAAAATAATTTATAGCTGAAACTCACTGACTCTGCGAGATACTTCATGTTTAAATCATTGGCATAGATTCACATCAAATTCTCTCACACAGTTAAGGTACCTAGATAAAATTTAAATAGGCGAATGGCGCGTGTATTTACAGTTTTATTTTATTATTCTTTCCTTCTTCTCTTTCAATTATCCACCATGATAATGGAATCTCAATAAATAATTTACTCATTAAAGTGGCAGAACTGAAAAATGGCAGATTAATCTCAAAATGAATTTCTCTTTCTTTTGGCGGAAAAATATCTTTAAGGTCAGACTACGCATAAATGGCGAAAGTAAGTGAAATCATTAATTGAAATGCAATCGAAAAAAAAAATTGGTAGATGAATCAAGAGTAGAAAATTGAACCAGGTATAGTGCAAAAAAAAAGAGAAAACAATAAAAAAAAATGTGTGTACACACACGCACGTAATTTGTGGATTCTATCTTTTGCTGATTTAAGACGAAAAGAAAGAGAAAATTAGAAAATTAGAAAATTCTAATCGTTTCTTTGTGAATCGAGTAAATGTTCTTAATTTCTGTGATCAACAATGACAATGGTTTCTTTCACGTACAGCGTACTCAATGAGAAGTAGCAAAATAATGTTTTTTTTATTGTGCATGACAACAGGTGATTCAGGTCGAGTTTGGAGGTTTTCTTGCGAGTAAGAATGCTTAAAACTTTAAGGTGATTGTGTCCACCTCTTCTTATTGGAAGACGCGAAAAATTTCTTAAAACTCTAAAGCGAACGTGTATTGATTTTAAGATTCTCGTTTTTTTGGAAGACATGTTTGCACCTAACTGTAGCTGGAGCTGACTGTCGCAAAAGTTTTGCTGGTTAAAAGATATCGGTCGGTCATGACAATGTCTTCAAAGTTAGTGAATGCCAAACATTATATTCAACCAATAATTCAACACTTGACATAATTGTTGCCCCTTCTCAAAGTATCACTAAACGATAGTCAGACTTAGCGTCTGAAACGGAGATGGAACTTTAGATAAACACATTCCACAAGCAATTAAGGATGTAGTTGCATACTATGTCGTGCTTGCTTCATTGAGTAACTTTGTTCCAATCAGCCGAATTAGAACTACAACTTCCGTAAAGACGGACACACCTCTGTAAGGGACACCCTGCTATAAGGGACACCTCTCTGGTGCGCGGCATGAAGATTAGTATACATTTCAACCCTTTTACAACGGACCCCTTTTTATACCGAAATATTTTGATGGCCCTGAGAGTGTCCGCCATAGAGAAGTTTCACTGTATCAATTTAATCGAACATGAAGCCATGTCGACGTCTTCAAAAAGAAAAACATCTCCAAGATGATTTGATTTCCCAAATTTTCTTCTTAAAATTACTTTATCCAGATACTTAAATCAATTCGTCCGTTAACTAAATGTGCAGTCAGGATACTGTTATGTTTTTAATTTATAAATTGTGAATGTGTTACATTATTTAGACATTTCTTTCTATTTTTGAAAAACTGTCTAAACATCGCCTGTAACTTTAAAAGAAAACTATTCGACGTGAAAGTTCAAAAATATATTAACTGTGTATTTATCTTACTTTCCAAATAGATTACATTTTCCGTGCCTTGTAGCACTTTCAAATGCAACAAACTTCAAGGCGGAGCAGCAGTAAACAAGAGCGCTAATAATCATTTATAATTATTACTCACCAGTGATGTCTTTAAGACTCAAAAAAAAATTAGCTAACATGCAGAAATACCAAGCAGCAGCCATAAGTAGAGCACTGCGCACCAAATCTATACTCAGAAGCTAAGCCAATTGATTTCAACATAAAAAAACACACTGCCGCCATGGTAAATCAGTATACATGACTGTATTAAGTGTACCCCAACCCTCTCGCATCTTCTTAATGCGTGTCCAACCCATGCACAGCATCATTTATAATTCATAACCCACATTCAGCTCAAGCTGACACTCGGTAACCTCCCATAAACGATCATCAATCAAAACCAATCCGCAACTGCCGGCAAAACCTCAAGCAGAACCCGAAAACAAAATTATTTTTATTACCACTAATCGTAACTGTACATACATAATTTATTACGATAATACTCTCCATCGAAACGTATTTATCCTTCATTAGAGGTGAATTACCGATGCGTGTGAATGATATTCACTTTTCCCGTGGACCGGCATCATCATCATCATTGCCTTAACTCTGTGCTGTGGTCACAAAAAAAAAAAACAGAACCGTTCATCTCCACACAGTGCACCTGTGTGTGTTTGTGCGCTTCCCCAAGACCTTACCAGTTCCGATTGTATCTCTTGACGAAAGCACACACCCGAGGCCCCAGACCAGGCTATCAAAATAACTCCATTCTTCATGGCTATCAGTTCTGCGTACTTCGTTCCACGTCTGCGCGTCCAGGCAAGGTGCACAACATCCGCCGACGACCTTTATTTTCCTCACTTTCGTGAGACCAGTAATTAAGTGTGAGCTTCGTACGTGTTGTGCGTTATGAGATACATTTCATCGTTATTAATTACTGGATGAGCAGCTTAAACATGTGGCTTGTGAGCTGCACACCGCCACAACAGCCACCGTCACCGCCGCCTCATTTACGACACGATTGTAACATGAGACGAACAGCACACCGCTCTGGAATGTTTTTTAGAATCTCCTTAAGTTATTGACTTTCAAAGTTGGTTATTATTGTTCTGTGTGATGAAAGATATTGATCAGTATCCGAAGGTGGCGATGCATCTGACGCACAGAACGGATCTGAGGCTCTAAATGTTAACAAGGCACGAAGCGGAAATCAACAGACGCGACCACGCAACAAGTTCTTCTCCGTAGGCTGCTACGTGGCGTCATGGGTTGGTGTAATTGTTCTCTTTGCTATTTTTTTCTCTAATTGTGTTACCGTTGCACTCTGTGTATGTATGTGTATGCTTACTGTGATAAATGATCATCAAAATCGTCATGATTAACAAGAAGAAGCGGTTTGTGGTTTTAAAATTTTCGCAGTAAATCATTACGTAATTAGACTTAATTTATTGATTTGATTTAAACGCTAAATGAGCACGGACACAAATTTGCACGGTTTAATTTCGAGATTAATTTGAAACTAATCTTGACAAGAATGCGGGAATTGGGGTAAATGCTGTCAGTGTTAGAAATCTGTTTTGCTTTAGCTTAGAGCGGTCGCAATATCGGTGGGGCACGCATAAAAGTCATCGGAGAAAGTAGATTATTTCAACTTTGGAAGAAAGTCAGGTGAGCTCAGCAGGTTCAATTCAAATCTACTTTTTACAGTGTTAGAAGCAGTTATCGTTGAGTCTAGATAACATATCATTGTAACTGAGGTTAGTTGCCATTGCAGCCTTACAATGTCTAGCTCAGGTTACAGAAACATGATTGTTTCAATGTCCTCAATCTCGAAGAAAGGAATCAGCAACTGAGACATGCTTTACAAAAATGTTTTAATGGAATTCGGTTAAGTTTGAATGAAAACGAAAATTTTGCACTTTTTATTATTAATTATTATTAAATATGGTTTATTAGTTTTTACAAATACTACATTGATTTGTGTGCAAAAGAAAAGTTAACATGGCAAAATGCTTGCCATGCCAACTTTCCATCAAGAATATCCGAAAGTTAGTGATGTCAGTTGTAAATAAATTAATTTCAATTCATTGCAATTTTGTCAAGATTATTCAAGTGCAACAAGCTAAAAAAAAGTATCAAATGTAAAGGAAATTTTTGCCATGTGGTTTGGAGACCATGCAAAAAGGAAAAAGTGTTTGGAAAAAAAGGCTTAGAGATTGATAAAGTTGAGTATTTTTTTTTTTAGCATGATATTTGATTATGAAATCTTTTTATATACACTGGAGGCATTAAAGAACAACAATAACGAGTACGATAAGACGGACCGCAGTGCCAGCCTTTATAAAACTAGCAGGTACCTTGAGCTGTTGGTACAAGGAGGTTATTAACAAATTGGTCTAGACATACGAACAAA
The DNA here is from genome assembly GCA_905187475.1 of Syritta pipiens. Lineage (NCBI taxonomy): Eukaryota > Metazoa > Arthropoda > Insecta > Diptera > Syrphidae > Syritta > Syritta pipiens. The sequence goes on along the minus strand of LR994571.1, from coordinate 11,793,683 downwards.
ACGTTCGGTTTGATTACGAGTTTATTATGTCCTTTTTTTAAACTCCTTTGGAAAAATAAAACAAAATAAAACTGAATAAGAAACATTATTTTAAACACATTAATAACACAGTTTATTTAAAATTTAGAAAAAAAACTTTTAAGCAAAGCAAATGAATAACAAAGTACTATGAATCAAATACAACAAGATTTGGACATTCATTTTTAAAATACAAATTACGAAATATGCGTAAATGAATTATTAGGACTTTGTGGGTTGGATTGGGGTTTGATTTGGGTAATTTCTATATAGACACAAAATACGAATCTCCGATTTATGAAAGAATTCAACTAACAGTGAGAGTCAAAAGAAAGTGTAACTTTCGAGGAGTGTTCAGGTGTTCATAGTTCAGGTGTGTATACCCGAAGCTCACATAACAAGCCAGATCTTGACTTGCATTAAAATCAATAAAACAGATAGCTTAGATTCTAAATCAGGGGTTGTAAAATTAATACTAAACGAGTTTGCGTATTTCAATAAGACAGGGATTCGAAGAACGCAACAAAAATAATTAATAAATAGTTTGTTTTTTCGGAGATTTAGCTAAATAAATGATCATCTCCTCTAAGTTTTTAATTTGATGGATAACTTGTAAAAATGTTTCGATAGGTACGTCCGTAAACGGAAGATTACAAGAAAAACATCTTTAAAGTTGTTTTAGCATTTTAAAAAGCATCGAATTCTGGCCGAATTGGCAGAAAATCTAGTAGAATACTAGATTTTTAGATATTTAAAAAGTATTTTTAATGCGAAAAGATAACAGGCTGGGCGCTAACTTAGAGTTTTTAGTTTTGTTAATCAAGTCTACACTCTTTTGACTCTAACGAAGTTAAGTATTTGATTATCTTTGAATGTATTGTGCTATTTTCTTTAACTGCTTGTGGAGAGTAAAAAAAACTATTCAAATCTAAAAAAAAAATAAAATTAGAGCACCATGAGATGAATGAAATTTTGAATGTTCGAAATGTGGGTGTCTTGAGTCTCACTATGTGTGCCAATAGCCCAGACTTCGTTGACAAACCTATTTACTTACCAATCTTCCTAATCGTCTTATATGTTGAAGAAAAGAATGAATTTGTTTATTTTGTCTAACATTTTTTAATCATTATTACATACAGGCACGTAAAGGATGCGCCATCTAGAGGTGTCTTCTTAATGTCTCATGTTTAAACTACTTGGTCTTACTAATAAAACTTCATATATTAAGGAAAAAAAAATAATTTTGTCCATTTTCTTGCATTTTTAAAAAGAAATTTTTATGTGGCCCATCTTTTATGTTCAATGTTCTTTCTAATCAATTCGGTCCTTCAGCAGTAGCCTAACATAACACGTTACATAATATCGCGTAATTGGTTCGTGAAATCGCGATTTTTTCTTGCAACTAACTGATATCCTTCCAGTCAAAAATAAGAATAAAAAAAAATATCTTAATACAGAAGTAGGCTGCATGAAGTAAAAGTACAACCCTCAGGTTGTGCGAAACCCTCAAGAACCACTTGCACCGCGACGAGAACCGTATTCTACTTTATTTACTTGCATCTGTCTTCTCATCGCTTATCGCTTTTTGCAACCTCTATCGCCCGACTAGACTGTCTGGATGTAGTCTTTTTTCGATTTTTTTTTTTATTCCTCATTCTCTTTCGGCGCGGACGGCGGCGTGCGGAGGCACTTACCTGCATGCCTGCTTCCAGCCTACCGTGCATGGTTAATGACCATGAAAGAGGCAACAAGGTTGCATGGTTCGATGCAACTTAAGTTAAATTAACACCGTTATTCCACGGAAATGTATTCAATGGATTCACGTACCTTTAGGCAGCGGCGAGGTTCTTCTTTTTTTTCCGATAACACTACACACACCCATTGCCGCCGCTCGCCTGCCGCTGTCAAAGTAGTCGCCTTGAAAGATGCATTCATTGAAAATAGCATTCTTAATAATAAATTCTATTAGTGATCTTGTTGCGTTATTCTACTTATGAGACGGTGTTGATTTTCCCAAACGAAGGCGGATACTTTTTTAATCATTGAAATATGCAAATAAGCATGAATATAGTTTCTCTCAGACTTCTGCAGTGAGTAGTCTTTGGAAAAGAATTCACTTTTCACGGCCACGATTGAAGTGATAGAATTCTAGTTGACTCAAGTTGGTGTGAAAAAAAGCGATTTATTGTATCTATCACACCATCAAAATTAGTTCACTTTCTATGAAGTATTTAATTTTTCTTTTAAACTTTTTTTTTTTTCAAAAAGGAAACGACTAATTGGTGGAGAAAGCTATGCACAGTAGGCGTGTGTATTTTGTGAGCGAAAAGTAAGCGATCTTTTGTGCAGAAATCAACAACAAAAAGACAACAACTTACAGGTATAAAACTTTTTTTTTTGAGGAGTGTCAAGTGTCATTAAAAGATCTGCCTGTTCATATTGCTAGTCAACACAATCGGATTCTTCTTTTGTAATAAAAAATTTTACTGGAATTTTTCGTAGGTAAGAAACCGTACAGAAATGAATGGATGCCTATCTAAGCAACTAAATTTAGAAATGGCGCATTTTTGTGCATTCGTAAAAAAGTTAAGAACCTTTAACAATTGGAATCTGAAGATTGTTAAACGAAAAAGAAATGCGTGTTAATAAGCTTTAATAACAGAGTATTCATCAGCGATGAGAGAATTTAAAAAAAAAAAAAAAACGAGTTCAAAGAACAATTTGGCTTATGCAAGATTGGACGCAAATTGATTTCGATTTACGATTGTCTTGTTCAAGGAGTTGATTTTTTGAGTGTCTGTATTTTGTGGTAAGAAAACTAATCAGATAAAATTGTTTTCGGGAATTAATCTGCAGCAGATGCTTGCATGCAAAAAAACACATGTATTTATTTAGAAATCCACGTTAAATGGGATTTCTGTTGCTTTCTTCTGGCATTATATGATTTTCAGGCTTAAACGGAATTTCGGACGATTTGCTTATTCGATAAGATATACATTGAGAGATTCGAACGAATAGTATTCATTGGCGACTGAAATGACTGTTCGCAAACTATATAGGCAACCCGACATATAAATCAACTAGAGCTTCAGACGGGTACATGTGTAGTTCATTTAAGCACGAGTACATGTGTATTTAACTATATTGCGAAGGCACTGTATAGCCTATTCACGTCTTCTGGAATGGGTACAAAGCTTGACATTTCAAAACAGGACTGGATATCTTACGTGACAGAAAAACCCAAACGACAAAGTTATGACAGTTCATTCGTACCATTCAAATGTGAAAATACACTTTGTAAAGAATTTTCTATTGGTAAAGTTATCTTTCGAATCGTTCTAATTTCAAAATAATTTTTACACCTATTTTGACAAACTCGATCATCAGGATTTCCCTCTACGAACATAAGCAGCACTTAAATTACGCTTTCCTTTTATTATTTCTTTATTTGAAAAGGAGGAAAAAATATGGCCATAGTTAATATTAGAGAATAATGACCATCACGCTTTCGAATTGATTTATAAAGCGCCTTACACACGGTCAATGGTACATTTCAATATTACCTAAACGAGTTATCACTCAAGTAACATGCGTCGTTTGTGTGCTCTTCAATTTTTTGTCAAGTAACGTTGTTACATTGGTGAAAATTAACACTGATTTGGTTTTTGGTTAATTTTCATTGTCACTAGACTATTAGAATGAATCGTCGAGGCAAGATGTCTGATTTTCGACAATGTAAACAGGACAGCCAGTATAGATTATGATGATAATTAGATGATTTAACATTCATTCGGATTTTTTTTTACATTCAAATAAGTTGTAGTGAAGAATTTGCAGTTTGGAGTGCAAAAAAGTCATTTTGCCTGTCAAAAAATGTAGCAGCACAGGGGGCAACTAGCCACAGCAATTCAATAAAATTATTTTCATACATTCTAAGACAATTTCGATAGTCTCCATCAAAACTAATAAAATTTCTCAACAACAAACAGTCTCCATGAAATTTCTTTTTTAGCAACCCTTTTTTTATCAACACCTTTTTTTTTGCAACACCTGCTACAAGCATATACAAATCAAACAAAATTACACAAATAAGACGCAAAAATGTTGTCAATGTTCCTTAATACGAGTGGCTGTGATTTTTCATCAATGTTTCTTGATGAAAAAAAAAACCGGTCAAGTGTGAGTTTTACTCACCCGCCGAGGGTTTCGTTCGCAAACAGATTAGTAGTTTAGACTTAATATAAGTCTAAGAAATCAACAAACTAAAATAGTCAAATCAAATTAAACTGAACTCACTCACACTGTTCATTCACTAAAATTCTTTCATTTCGAACGAAACTGAACAAAAGAAAATTCTTTCCCATTTGCTGATCGCGCCAGCCGTGTGAAAATTGCTTTGGTGCATTTAGGGGATGAAATGCCGCAAGCGACACTGAGACTGCCGTCAATTCATCGTTTTTTGCGATAACTGATTCGATTTAAATCGTTAATATCTCGAAAAATTGTATGAAAATATTTTTTTTTACATAACATTTTATTGTTCTTTGGCCGAGATCTACAAAATGGCGTTTTCGGATCTTCAAAATTCGAGTGTTGTTGTTTTTTGGTTTTTGGCCAATATCTCGAAAACTATTAAAGCCAGAGTGCTCAAACCAATTTTAACACAAAGATTACATCAAAACCCACATTTCAGATTTTTTTCAAATTTTTAGACCAACCGGTGTGGAAATGAGAGGGGGGGGACGCCTTTTTTTCGACTTTAAAGCTTAATATCTCAAAAACTTAACTTCCAAATGAAAAGTTCAAAATGAAAACTCTATTTCATTTTGCAAGACCTATCCGATGGTACCTCACTTAATATATTGCCGTGAAATTTTTTTCAAAAAAAGTTAGTAATTAATTTATTTTAGTACAAATAAAAAATCACACACGATTTTCGGATAATTTTGGGCTATTGCGATGAGTTGCCGCATAACTCCAATTTTTTTCAGATTTTTTGGTCAAATATTCTAGAAAGTAAGGTGGGGGACACGGTACACAAGTCAGTTTTCGGCAATTTGTTGGCTAATAACTTCTTACCAATAAGAGTGAGATGATTACTATAGTAAGACTTTTGGATCTAGCTATCATCCTCTTTCCAACGATACCGATATCAAGGAACTAGTAAAAGAAATTTATTTTTCAAATTTAGTATTGGTACTAAGCTTTTCGCTAGTATAAAATTTTCTTAAAATTTTTTCCTGAACTTTCTTTGGGCAAGTGAAATACGTCTTTTAGCGAAGTTTTATTTATAAATTCTTAGTGGTTCGCCATTAGGTTAAGGCCTAATGACAGACAGACAGACATTTTCATAATCAGGGCACCACCCCCTTTCCAATGACACCCATATCGACCATCAAAGTTAGTAAACGTTTTTTCGGCCGTTAGTATTAGTACTAACTTTTTCTTTAATCTGCGACTAATTCCAAAATGGGTGCATGATTTATTTTTGGGTTGCCTAGATACACCTCCAGTCCAAATTTCATCCCTTAACTACAAAGGACTTATAAGTTATAGTCAAATATGTAAAAGGCGACAGACAGACAGACAGACAGACAGACAGACACCGAAGTGATTCCATAAGGGTTTCGTTATTCCTTTGGAACGAAACCCTAAAAAGAAGACCTCAATTATACTTGTCAATTAACATTAGGCTTAAAGGAACATGCTTTTAATGTTCTTCTCTTAGCACAAAAGAAAACGTTCAATAAAGACAAAATCATTTTATTTTTTACACATATAAAAGTAATGACCAGAGACAAAGAGACACGTTTAAAGACAAGCAGATATCAACTACATATTACTTATTTCTTTTTACCAATTTCTAATAAAAAAAAATAAATAGTTCCTTGTCTTTTAACCAAATCAAATCCCACATCGCTTCTAACCAAACTCAGCTTTCTAAAGATCTTTTTAACAAAAGGTAAAAAGGTGAGAACAGCCTTTCAGTTTTGCCTAAAATCACTTTCAATAACAGTTACAATAAATTAATTACTCCACGATTTCATTGCACACCTTCTAACATAGCCTTGCAACATGTTTCGCCATTGGCAACGGAACTCCTCTAAAGTTAGACCACCACAAAAGTTTTATTACCTCTAATTAAAGTGAAAAAGAACTGCAAATACTTTATCTCCAGGTCTTAATGGGTGATTTGATTGTTATCGTTGAATAAAAACCAAAAATTCAGTACAAAAAGAAAGTGAAATGAAACATTTTTTTACTGATGAGATTTCTTTTGGGAGACAATTTTGTATGTGAAGCAAATTGTGCATTGGAGTTGTTCTGAATTCGCCCTCAAAATGAGAATAAAAAAAAAATAAAGGCGGAGAGGCGACCGAAAGACCGAAAGACCTCAAAAGAAAACTATGTTCTGAATAATTTGTTTTTACTTAATAAGCGGAAAATTCGTAATTATTTTATGAAAACTTGAGGTAATGTCTAAAAAGTATGCTTCAGTGATCTGTAATTGAAAGTTTGCTCTGACAACGCGACAGCGCACGCTAGTACACATGCTAATTATGTTATTGTAAGTATCTCAGATATAGGCTAAACGTTACAGTTGAGTTATTAAAAGGAAATCAAAGTAAAAAGGTGAGACTCATTCAAGGGCAGCGCTATAGGGTACAAAATAATAAGGGTTTATATTTGGTTAAGAATCATGGTCATGAAAAGAAGTAGAGTTATCAGCATTATGACAGAGATTGAAAATGGAGATTGAATAAATTCTTTTGATTTTTTATTCAATATTGTTTTTAAATCGAGTAACTTCATACCTAATCAGTTTTTTTTTTGTTTGAATAAAAAAAAAAACATGTTTAAAAAAAAGTGGAAGGTTAATTGCTGATGTTTCTGAATGCATTTGTATTATTAACCAGGCTTTGATTCCTACGAACGAATAGGTTTTCTACGATTTACAGAGGTTTATTCAGGGGATTGTGAGAATGCTTTATTTAGAGAGGTTTTCGAATTATAGAGGTTCGAACTATCGAGAGTTTACTGTACAACGAGTGGTACATTATTGATGATCTACAGAATTTTGTGAAGCCACCCTTCGGACATATTCAATTAACAGGTGATCAAATCAAATAAAAGTTTCTTGATGTGTTAATGATGGCATCCCCTTCAGGTTCACAAACCATTACTCAACTAGAAACCTATGAAAAAATTTGTTGTGTGCGCTAACGATAATGACATAATTAATAGAACGTAACCAACAACCAGTGATTTGTTCGTGATTAATGAGACAAACATATGGAAGGAAAATAAAGCAAAAAAATGTTAAGACACAAAGATAGGAGACCTTGGCTGTGCGTACAGATTTTCGCTAAAAACAAACAAGAAAATTAGCGATAGGCTAAAAGTTTAATTTAAAAAACTTTTTGTTTATTAGTTTTATAACAAAGCTTTGCAAACAATACTGAAAATTTTATTACAATTTTTTCTGAATAAAAATATAAATTTAGTAAATTTAATAAAGAGCAGCTTAATAATATTAAAATGGAACTAAGAATCTTCATTTGAAGTTGTGTCTTTGAATGGATACAAATATAACAAGAAACACCATACTCTGGACTTTTGTCGATATTGAGATTGATAAAATTTGGCTCAACTCTACCACCATGCCTATTTTCTTGTCCAGCCTAAGAGCAACGATAGCATTTTCCATTTTTGGTCAAGCAACAGCATGAATTTATTTTAAAACCTTAAAATGAAGAATTGCTCAAATTGATTTTTCATTAGAATTATTTTTGAGTTTTTTTTTTTTTTTTTTTATGTACCTAACTCTGCTCAGTTACTATTCCAATGCCTATAAAATTGTCTTAAATCTTCCAATTACACGCATAGAATTCATTTTGCCAAAAGTCAAAAGCCTATTTCCTCAGAAGGTTCTTTCTTTAAAATGATAAGAATGCAAAAACTCAATCATCCGTGATTTATTCTTTCCAAAAAAGCCGACAAAAATTTGTTATTTAAATCAAGAGTTACTGTGTCAGTTGTTAGTCTGTGACTTCGATACCTCAGATGGTCTTCCTCTTTTTTCCCGAAACTAGGTTGTTACACTTCTTTCTTGGCGACAACTAGGTGACTAATTGATAATTTACTCACGAAATCCAGAAAACAAAAACAATGTCAAACACATCGTGGCCGACGTATGCATAAATTGTCACCGGAGAAAAGGCATCCGAAACCCAAACCTAAATATCTTGTCTGCACCAAAAGCACAAACAGAGATGTGTAACTACTCTGAGGAAAAAGAACACCGAATGCCTATCTTAGATTAGAATTCAGTTAGATACACATTCAGATATTTATTATTCAAAACAGGTTTTTATTGGGTTAGTCAACTTTTATACGTTTTCAATATTTATCTTTTCGCTCTGCGCTTTGGTGCGCCAAGCAAATATCTATTAGTACTACACTCTCGATGTACACTATTTCTAATTTCAAATTTGTGATGGGTATCTCCAACTCCCATCCCATCTGTATGTGTGCAGAGATCAGAGCACCGCATAACTGTAGCAAGTTAGCTTTAAAAGCTGAGCAGACTATCAATTAGCAGTGGCACTATTTGGTACCCTTTTTTCGGGTGACTCGTGGATTAAGTAAACTGTCAACGTGTGTCATGAACATTTTGACTTAATGGATAGAATGACCGACAAACATCAGAGAATCACAATATCACCGATTGAGCATCGATCATTTCATTCATGGAATTGAACCGTCTTTCAAAAAGCAGATCATCATATATCTAGATGCAATCAGTTTGCCGACATACAAATTCCGGCATGTCAATTCTTCGATATTTCAAATTGCAGGACAAGTTTTGAGTTCTGACTTTAAAAAACGAAAAAAACAAGTAAAAAGAACTGGATCCTCAAAGCGCCGTCTCTGTGAGAAGAGAATTTTTGCCTCTGACAAGAATGTTTCGTTCATTCCAATTTTTTTTTTTTTTTGTATCTTTTTCTTGTTCGTCTTTTATGTGGTGTATTTCAAAGAGTAAAACAGCAACAAAGAATGTCAGATGCTGTGTGAGCTACATGTGCGTAGAGATGTAATGCATAAGAGAGGAAGATGATCATGATTCGTCGCGGTCACTGTCGCCGTCGTCATCGTCATCGTTTTCCTCTTCGAGATGATACTGTGTGTTCCATTTTTTAGCAGTTCATTGTTGGTCAAGCATTTTCGGTTAATCTAAATGCGCCTCGGCTTTAAGAGATCAATCCAGCAGCGCGGTTAAAAAAAAGAGATATTCTATGGAAAGTAGTCGTCGCACACTGGACAACCAAGCTACTTCATAAAAATAGAATTTTTATTATCAACCAAGTTTGACGTGTTTATAAAGTGAAATTTAAAGAAACAAAAATATTCAAATGAGAAGTGTGTTCTTGTTGAGTTAGAGTTTTTTTTTACAGTAAATGTTAGAAAGTTTTTATGTCCATTTACGGGTTCTGTGGTAATGTTGGCTGATTTGGGGACCAGATTCGATTTATCGATATGAGATGGCGTTGGTTATTGGTTCTTAAGCACTCAAGTAGATAAGTAGTAGGTATATTTACTTTTGTGAATGATTATAAAATTCGTTAAGCGCCAATTAGTTGTTTGAGGAATACCGGATTGTTAAATTAAATGATTTGATGAATTCATTCACAAACCCTTGTCATGATTAGCAGACGAGTAAGGAACTCAAGAGGTTGGTAATACCCGAATGTTTGAATGGGATCTACCAGTAAAACAAATATGATTTAAAAGTGAAAGAAAACATAGCCAATTTGTTTTGAGGCTTAATGTTTTAATTATATAATTTTTACATACATTTTGTACACATAAATTCTTAAGTTTAATGTATTTAATCGGAGTAAGGTCAATTATTTTCCGATTTCGAAAGAGACACACACAGCGATATATTTTCAAGCATAGCAATTAAATTTGAGATCAAATCATTCAAAAGACCGCGCCGGGAAGAGTTTGCCTATTAATGAGCAATGATTTTGAATTACCACTTTTGTAGTAAGTTTTAATACTTTTAACGCGGTGTTTCATTGTAAAGCGATCCATTATCGTACATTTAATTAATAGTACTAAACTTCAAATGACAGCTTAGTTTGACAGGTTTCAAATATGCTACCAACTTGGAACCACGAAATGAATGACCCTCTATTTTACAATGTCTATTTTTTTACTACAAAAGATTCTCGCCTTACTTGTACACCAAATAAAGTAAATTTAAATTTAATTGATTGAATTCTGTAAAGAATTTAGTATTATCTGGCTGAAAAGTTTACTTATTGATAAAGTGCCTCAATTAGCGACAACTTCTTGAAATTGCTTATCAATTCCCAATGATGTAGTAATTTTCAGTCAATTGCTCGATTAAGATCTAGCTGCGTCTACCTTGTTACCTCGGTCATTTGTAACAAGAGTCCGTCTTGGATAAGATTCAATACCTTTTATCCAATATCCAAAAATAAATTTCGAGACATTGCGGTTACACCACAATGCAGTTTGCGATTTAAGCCGATTGTACAAAGAATGTGTGAAGTCACACTTGTAAGTTGATGCCAAAATGGAAAATGGAAAAACATCCTTTATTGTGGTCTAAAGCATAAACATTTTTTTTAACATTTTATTGGCATCAACTTACAAATGTATACAAAGAATTGTTATTTTAAGATTCGACATATTACATACATAACTTTACAGCAATAAAAAATATAATGTTAATGAATTAGAGCAGTACAATTAAAAAAAGGTATTAAGAAAGAGAGCATAAACATTGTTTACGCCTAATTCAATCAAAATTAAAAACTGTTCAAGAACAAATTGTCAGCAAATTTAAAGTAGTGTAGTTCCATCCATCTACATACACCTTTGCCCAAAACTTTAATACAGCGATAGACGTATGTACATTGAACAAACAACAAAACCCTAAAATCATTCACATTTAAGTATCAGTATGAATACGATATGTTAAAATAATCAAATTCATTTTCGAATCTTAAACACACTATATACCATTTATAGTTAAAGTCTTTAATCTAACATAAGAAATTTTTACGATGAAAAGTAAATTAACAATAGACAACTACAGATGCTGTTTGTAATAAATATAAATAATAAAAGAACAAAAAGAAATTGCTTTGCCGTTCTATAAGATGTTCTGACCCACAAACGATAAAAATGTTGCTTAATAAACCGGACAACATATATTTAAGAACTAGTGGCATACTGAACTTTTAACTCAAGAGTTATTACACCTGCTGACCTGTAGTGGGGAGTGGCGCCGTTAAAAAAAACGTATTTATACCCAATCACTGTTTTCTTGTGGTTTTCCGCAAAAGAAAAAAACTACGAATATCCCTGAAGTGAAACCACTAACATTTTATATGAGTTAAAATCGTTCGCTGTTACCTTCTTTTTTTTATTTTTATTGCAATTTTTATTCACGCACAACTTAGCGTTAGTATGTTCTTTTATTTTTAGCATAGAAAAAATGGGAAATGGCCGTATATAATTACTTCATAAAAAAATTTATTCGTATATTTTTCAATAACTTCTTTTTATGGCTTTTCAGCTGCAGCCTAAATAAAAAGGTGCCGATAATTTTAAATACAGAAAAATCAAGTGTGAATAATAGTTCTTAGATTTTTTTTTTTGAGTGATGCTTACGTGAAGAAGGCGCCAACTGCAAAGTAAAGTTATCGAAATTTGTGTAATAAGCCTTTGAAGGAAGAGAAAGACCGATTGGCAAAATTTAATTCTTTTCAAAGGGAACTTCACCAATTTTAGTACCATCAAAGTGGATAGCAAAACAATCATGACCTACTCACAAAAAAGCTAGTGAAAGTTATCGACAAGATTGTACTTCAAGAACTTCAAGTTCTTTAAGATTTTGAATTGAGCAAATGATTAAACAAATATACCGCAGAGAAGGGTTTGTAAACCACAAAGTTGTATATCAGAGATAGCAGTCATTATAAAAAAAAACTTGCTGGACTGGAACCGATTACAAGTATGTGGATAGTTCTTAATCTTATTGATTTAATAAATTAAAGGATTAAAAGTTATATGTTGTAGCAACCAAAAATATGTCAAAACATTTTCGATCGTGTATAAAATACACATGCAGCTCGAGGTGGACAAAAGCGTAGGTGGTTCAAATTTGAGACTTCTTAATTGCTTCAAATTTCATCATCATCATCATCTTCTTGACCGCGTGCTCCACTAATGGGAACGCGGGATTTTCAAATTTAACTTGGAAAATGGTTTAGCAATAAAAGTAAATCCTAGAAATTGTCCTTTAAGGCAATAACCAACGTTAATGGAAAATTCTAGGAAATAAAAAGCGTCTAGCACAGCCTAAATAAAGCATAACACTCATAGGCATAGAAGACAAATATAGCTTGAATCCAACTCAATTATTGCCACATACAAGGTTCTTAAAGCTGAGCTGACATTTTTAAGGCGAAAAAGACATTTTGCAACAGATCCAATAATATAACCATGAAGAAGTACAGAATCATAAAAGTTTTTAAATTGACTCTGCTGCACCTTGTGACCTACTTTCATAGTGCAAAATCGAAAATTAATTCTACAAGAGTTCTGTTCAGAGTCTAAAAATACTATCATTAGCAATGGTATATTTCTTACGGAGAGCAAATAGTTATTGCTGACTAAATTGGTATAAGCCTTAGTAGATATGAATTGTGACTCGGTGAAGTAGGTAAACTTCATTTGTTAGGCTATAAAAAAAGTAAATCCCATTTCACTTCTCATTTGTCTTTTTCTCTTAGAAAACATGAGAAAATATAAACTAAGAGACAAAATTTAGCTAGCCAGTTTCTAATAGAAATTGTATGAGTATTTTTACACGTAATACATTCCAATATCACTAAACTTATATTCATCTTTAATACTTTTGCTTTAGAATAAGTGACAAAAGAATTCTGCCAAAGTACAAAGAAATTATTTACGAATCAAAAACGTTGGTTGTAAACACCACTCAATTTCCGCAACTAACATTTGTATTTGTTGCTTTACTTAGTTTACTGTTTTTACTAGATGGTATTCAACACATTAATTTCTTTATAAATAGTTTTCAGTTGCGGTCAGAATAATAGCGTCACCTAATGTGATAAAAAGTAACCTTGATTATACTGATTATGCTTAATGTAACTACTGTAAAAAAAACAGTCTATAGCAAATTTTATTAACTTTTATTTTAAATAATTTATCAATTAAGTGTTTCTAAAAAAAATGTTCTTCACAGGGAATACAAATACAACCCCAGAATAAATTTATTTGCAAGGATTGTTCGTATCTATTAAAATAAGTAACTTGTCAGTATGATATCAATATTTTTTTTAGACATACTTTAGACTTTATCCAATAAATTGGACCAAGACCAGGGTGATATTAGAAAACACATGTTTTAAAATTCTTATGGTATAAAGCATGTGTAAAGCAGTTCAAAAAACTGACTCATGAGGAGTAAGATCCAATCCAAGTAGTCACTAATTTTTCGACTTTGAAAGCATGTAACCTTAAGAAAAATTTACAACAAAAAAATAACAAACGATTTCCTTTCAAGAGGGTATGAAATTATAACGATGAACTTTAGAATTGTGATATAAGAACTGCTTTTCTATGTCTGACCTAAATTTTCATATTTTGTTAAATAGAAAATGACATATAAAACTAATTTGGTCAACTATTTCCACTATAGTAAAATTATGTCAAATATCAAGTACTTACCTTTGAGTTTAACAAAAATATGTTGAATAATCCAATAGGTGCACCCTTCGTATGTTTCAAGATTATTTATTTGGGTTTGTGCTTGAAAACAAACCGTGAAAACACTTATTTTTTTCTTTTTCTTTTAACAATTCAATTTCTTTATCTCGTCGCTGTAATTGTTAGATTCGAACACAAACTAAAAGTTAATACAAAACTCGATTAAAAAGATGAACAAATTATAATTTTTCAACGGCAGGTCACTTCCTCAAACCTAGGTCATAAATAGCGAGAGAGTAGTATTGATCTAAGAAATCCAATTAAAGAGGTCTTCTAATCGAAGATCTTAATCCAGGGAAAAATTAGATTTTGATTTGTTGTTTCATCAACAACTGTATCTGATCATTAAAAAAAAGCAAAAGAAACAGGAAAACTCAAACGAAATAATGAAGAGAAATAAAAAACCTGAACGTGGATCCACTTGTCGGTTGAGGAGACTTTGTGAAACCAGACACTACACACCACATCATGGCACACTCATCATCGTTCAGACTTCGCCGATTTCCAAAAGACTCACTGGTAATCAAGCGTATCCAAAAGATACTAAATTATCTGTGAGTTCTCTTTTAATTGACTCGAAAACAGTGCACACACACAAACACACGCCCGTGAATGAAGATTGCGGCGGCAGTGTAATTTCACTGAAGTTTTGCTGCGTACCTACAGAATGCGGCCAACAAGAAAAAGGCGGGTTAATATACAGATCTATCTTTGATATCTGTTTCTCTTTTTTATTGATTCAACAACAAATCATAATTATCTAAGCGCATCATCAAATATAGACCAGTAGATCAACGGTATAGCAAAGAAGAAGAAGAACAACAACAACAATTGTTGTTTAGCACAACGGTATTTGACTTTACAGAAAATGATCTAGAGCAGGATGTTGTATAAGATACAAAAAACAGGATGACGTTTTATGTTAGTATCACTAAACGGTGATATATTTACAAATGTCAGCAGGTAGAAAGCACGAAGAGGGGTCACTACGGCAAAAATTATGACAGCAAATTACTTGTAACAACCGAAAGCTGCTCTGTCGTCGAGAACATGTTACTTTCACCATCAGAGACTGTATTGCTTCTGCTTTTTTTTATAATTACTATTCTTGTTTGGTTTATTTTTTATTTTTCTTAGTAAGAACTCACTGATGGATTTTTTATAATTGAACACTTTCAGTACAAAAATGTATCTCAAGCCCTCACTAAATTACTACTGCACATCCTTTTCACAAAATTAAAAACAATTTTATTTTTTGTTTCTTAGCCCGATGAAGTGATTTTTTTTTGTGAATTTGTTACCGATCGAAATTTTTAATTTATTTTCTTCCGTTTTTTAGTTTTTTTTATTTTGCTCACAATAGACACGTGCTCGCAGTATGAGCGACAAACGCAAAATATCTGATCCGAAGTGCACAAGTCTTAGCTCTATCCATTCCAACGATATTCTAGATATTCTTGATGCCAACATTCGGTTTGTGCTCAAAACTGAGCTGAAAGCAGTTAGATACACCGTCTTACTCTTTATCTTCGTTCCTCTTTGATCCACTTGTTCGTCTTCGTGTACTTTGTGGTGTTGCACATTTTCGATGATCATGATGATGATGGTGATGGACTCTTCTCTTTTGGGTCTCACCATCATTCGCCTTGTCCAGTTAGTTTTTTTCTTTTTTTTTTGTGAGTATTTTGAGTGGTTCTAAAAGTTGCATGAGCTTGTCTGAGTTATTTTCGTTTTGAAAGTAAACGGAGTAGGTACTAAAAAACTAATTAATTATAATGTAGCTGTAATATTTATAATCGGATGCACTCCAAATAGAAGGATAAATCATTGACTGCATGATTTATTGACTTTGTTCCCATTTTACATGTTTTAAATTAAGCCAGTCGTGAATGTGGGGGAGAGATAATTGATAGAAATTAGAATAAAAGTGCAGTTTTTGTGAGAGTAAAATACTGAAAAACTGGACTTAAATTGGGGTCTCGTTTGATTGTTATCTGGGTTTTCTATGAAAGAAAAGTGAAAATTATTTGAAAAGATTTTTCAATTTCCATGTTTGACACGTTATACAAATAGATCACATTATCAGACTTCGTGTAATGAGATCAGAAAGGATGTCAAAAATTACAGGAAAAGCATAGTTCCTTTCATTAATTAAACATACCAAATTTTCGCACTTCAGCATTTAGAATTTTTTTTTATAGTAGTTGCTTGTCGTTCATTCAACAAACCACCACTCAATATAAGGATAATACATCAACCAGGGCGCTTTTGTGAAGGTTCTAAAGCGTTGGTTGAAAAGGAAAATATTCAGATGGAATCTCTTTTAAATATCATTACTTAATCTTCTGACTTCTTTGATCTATTTTTTATATTTTTTTCTTTTTTATATTTTATTTTGTTTTTGAACGGTCGACCCACTTCGTTTGCAATGTGTGTTTTTAAAATCCACTCGATGATATTTAACTTCATTTTTTCTCAAGAAATAACAAAAGTCATTCATATTTCTCAAAAACTTTTAATTATCTACTTACATATTGTGAATTAGCTAGATTAGTCAGATTTTTTTTTTCCACTTAAATATTGTGAATTATATTCTAACAAAAAGTAATTAAAAATTACAAATATATGCTGTGATTTCTGAAAGAACTTTTTTGGAGTAAACTGAGGCTATAACGTCTTGTTATCTTTGAAATTTTACTGTTTAGTTTTATGCCATAGACCTAAATGATGAAGTCTATTAAATACAACTTATTATAGTTATGCAAACCAAACATTTTTTATATGATCAAAAAGGAATACATGCAATAAATAACTATCCAACTAATTAAAGTGTCGGAAAAAATAAGTTAATTTACGTTCTAATGGTCATCTCTGCATTAGTTTACAACGTTGGAACCCACCTTACAAAATGGCATACGCAGAAGTAGTGCTGAGAAACAAAAGGAGAGAGGAAGGAGAGAATATCCCCCCAAACGAAGATCGTTTACAGCCTGACCGGCAGGATTAACTAACTAACCAGATGAAGAAAATGAAAAAGCCGGTCACCTTTGGGGGGAAGAAAACGACACCACTATGAAGTAATGCGAAAGCGGTCCCGTGAATGAATGGTGTCAAGGAGAAGAGGTCAAGATGTGGTTTTAGTGGGTGGAAGTCTCACACTATTTGGAACAGAGCGGGCCTGTTCTCACCTGCCTATTAGGTTTCCACGTCAGGGCTAAAAAAAAATTTCATGTTTTGGAGCTGCTCATGCTCATTCACCAAATACAAGTTTTCTTTTAAAAATGCAATAAATAAAATTAATTTTTGGACTGTTAACCGAGAGTACCCGGGTTCGAATACAGCTAGGGGAAAAAAACCACAAACAATTTCCACGGCCCCACCTCCAGCGAACGACTGACAATCCTCCTGGAGTACTTCTGTCACGGAAAGCTTTCGCAATTCGCCGTTCGGAACCGGCAATAAACTGTAGGTCCCCTTCACATGTGTTAAATTATAACGCGCACAACACAGTGGAGGCGCGATAACGCTAGGCTCTGGGCCTTCGTGGGCTGTTACGCCACTAATGATGATGAAACATTATGGAACACAACGTCATTGTGGCATTGTTAGCGCTCTGTCGCACTAATTTTCAAAAACTTTGTTGAACTTTGTTGTTTCGGACTCACAGATTGCTTGGATGATACGAGGTCTGTTCAAAAAATAAGGTAAATTTTCATTCGTTTATCGATTTTTTTTTATTTTATTATGTTGGTACAATCGTCTCGACACTTGTCAAAGGCAGCAAAGGCAAAGGCAGGTGGTTGACTTCCGCCAAAACTTCTTTTCAAAAAATCCACTGTCACTGAGCATTTTTATAGATAAGTTTTCAATATTTCTCACCGTTGTTCAACCTTAAAGCGACTCCTTTCTTTCGGGGGAGATATGATACTTTTTGTCAAGATTTGGAGCGGAAAACAGCTGTCAGTGCAAAATAGCCTATTATTAAAAAAAACACTAGATGACCTACCCTTTGTAGATTGTTTTTATTCCATAGTATGCTTATTCTGTCTCATTATCTAAAACAAGGTTGATGTCAAGAACCTGCGAGTAAGGCTGTGTAACTTAACACCTTTCCATTGCTTCAATACGAGTGCCACTTCCGAATCGTTTTTCGAACTACTAACTTTAACAACAAGACAAGCCTACAGAGCAGAGCACCTTTAAGAAAAAAAAAGTCCTAACAACTTCAGCAACACTAACTCTTGAGTTACAATTTCAAGAAACAGAGAGTTTATCTCAAACCCCACGACACTCTTTTGGATACCTGGTTAGAGCAGTCAGAGTAGTCAGAGTAGTCTCAAAGACAGCTCGAGCGTCGGAGAAGCATTACGATGGAACAGGTGATTACGTAGAGACGCATTTCTTCATTTTCTCCGAGTATCCGTAGTCGCCGTAGTGGCCGTTGTCGGTTGTTTTGCTTTTCTCCAGCGTTTATCACCATCATTCATATGAACCGCTTTACAAGTATTTCTACTTCTTGTGTCCGTTTGGCTTTTTAGTCCACCATGCCCCGCCTTCGCCCGCCGCTTGCACCTTGGCCATGCGGCTTTCGAGCTCCATCGTCTTCATCTTTCTCTTCTCCGTTGTCGCTTTTTTTTCTGTGTTGAATTGTTGCCTGTCGTCTTCGTGTTTGTTGTTCTTCTTTTTGTGTCTTCTCATCTTGATGGTTCTTTTTTTTTGTAAATAACTGAACCGCTATATTTTATTTTTTTTTTTTTTTTGCTTGCATATTTATTTTTGTTTTCTCTTATTTCAATCGCTCGTGTCGCTTTTTTCCAAGCTTATTACATGTTTGCTCGCTGGATCTGCTGGTGTGTCTTTCATTTACTTAACCGCTTTTCCACTTTTCTTCTTTTCTGTGGGTTTTATCGCTTTGACTGGAACGTTTATTCTCCGAAGTGGTCCTAGACACGTTGTTTGCGATGGGGCTCGGCTGATGGTGTGCGCATGGTAGCCAGACTTTAGGTGTTTGTGTGTGTGCAGAGGGTCGCTGTGTATTCGAAAGCTATTTGATCCCGCGAAATCTTGTTCGATGTGTTGTAGGAATTCGAAAACCAAAAAAAAAAAGAACAGTTCCAACCTGACTGTCAGTTTTAAAGCATTCTCGCTAAACACGTGTTTTTATGCACACAAACAGAGAAGCACGTTAAAGAAAACGTAAAAAGAAAAACACTTAATCTGACGAAATAAAGAATGCAGTTAACTGTCTACCAGAAGTTAGATTTTTTTTTCAGATTTTAGTCAGGTTGGTGGGTCGCAAAGTATTTTTGGTTTTTTCGATTACGAAATGAGCGCTGGTTGAAAATTTAACTTGTTTTCGGCGTATTTTTTTGTCTGGTTAAAATACTTTGAGCAGGTGTGAAATTTTAAAATAGGAACCGTCCAGTTGTAGGTTTGATATGAAAAAAAGCCGTATTAATCGTGTGGGAAACAAACCTCCGGTGGTTCGTACGTATTTTCAGATCTCAAAAGCAGTCGATTGACACTGCCAGACGGTAATTTCGGATAAATTTTTAAACTCATCGTTTAAAAGAAACCACTGCATGGCCCATCCCTTACAACAAAGTAGCCATTGCATAAAGGTTTTTTCTTTTTTTTTTCTCCTTTTGATAAATGATTTTGTAATTTAACGGCATTTTGATGCAATTGCATAAGCGTTCAGTAAACGCCTTCTGTACCTCTAAAGCGCATGTAAAACGGTAAATAAAAAAATATTGACTCTCAACAGACAAGAAAACTTTTTCTATGATTTTTTGGTTTGGCTAGAGACTCTTGTGCACTTTCTTTAAAACGACGTACTACCCATCGAAATACCACTCAAAAATAAATTTTAAAAAAGTTGAGTTATGAAATTTTTTTTCTAGCTATAGTTAAATATCCACTGCACTTCGCCTGAGTCTTTCGATTTGTCTAAAAAATTATTAAATTCTTTTTCTGATTATT
Source organism: Syritta pipiens (assembly GCA_905187475.1). Taxonomy (NCBI): domain Eukaryota; kingdom Metazoa; phylum Arthropoda; class Insecta; order Diptera; family Syrphidae; genus Syritta; species Syritta pipiens. The sequence goes on along the minus strand of LR994571.1, from coordinate 11,773,850 downwards.
TGTAATTATTTTAACTGTAGATTTATTAGATGCAGCTGGTTATTTTATTATAGAGCTATTTTGTGATTAATTCGAGACCTTTTATAGAAAATATTTAACATATTTGACATGCATTTTTCCTTTTTTTTCGAACCTTTTGCTATAGCATTCGTGGGCGCCGTGGCTTAATCGTTAGTGCAAATACCCCTAAATAACGTTAGATCGCCAGCTAAGATTTTAAAACCGCTCCATATTTCATATGCCTTTTTCTACTTTGAATATTAGTAACACCAGATAACGAGTACTCATGTCCAGCACTGTACTTTAACATCGCTCAACACCATCTCAGATCCGCCCAATCTGTTTACTTCTCGTAGCCTTTAATTGTACATCAATTGCCGCATCGAATTCAGGCTGATGAGCTTCTAGTTATAGGCTAAATGGTCTCTTGTATGCAATCAAATGGTGTGGATGGGTTTAAGACACGCCTTAAATGTTAACCACCAATTATACTCCACAATCACGGCAATTAATGTTGGTTAATAGGCTAATTCGCTCCTAGTAGACACAAACGTTACTTTTGTTACTGAATTTAAATAACATCAGCGAATTTTAAACACTTAACGAGGTAATATAATTTTATGAATTTGAGCAAGGGTCCATGAAGAAAGTTAGCCTCCTTGTTGCCTCGGAATTATTGCAACAGAGTGTGTTAATTAGCAAATTATGACAGCTTTCCTTGAATAGGGTTTAGCTAAATCTTATGGTTTTGGTACAAATGGTAGTAGTTTGCTGTTACACAATTATTATCACAAATTGTACAAAGAACAATCCCTTTTTGCAGGTGGGTTTAGTGACTTGAATTCGAACCTTCTCATTAAACATGATTTGTATTTACTGTGACAAACGCAATGAGGACAATGTACTCCCCAAGCCAATCACGTCAGAGTCACAGAAACACCATTAGACCCAACAGCAGACGAGCTCCACTTGCCGACCAACGACCAGCGAGAAATCGTGCTCTAACAAAAGGAAAACAAATAAACAGACTTTGTCGCCACCAAGTCCCAATAAATCAAGCGGCAATATTCATCCATTCATTGGTATTTCGTGGCGAGACTTAGAAATCTATCTGCAATGACTATGACTAACCTAATCACTGCCACACCACATCTAGCTGCATTTCCAGATTCCTTACTGCACACAGCATATACATTTGACTTGACTCGCGCCACGTTCGGTCAAAGAGAATAGACATTGTAGCGGCAAGCTGTATGTGGCAGCTGCCGGGGCTTGATTATCAGATTATTTAGAGGCCACGAGAGGTTGGACGCAGGGGTACATTGCACACGGATCGCTGCGTCAGACGCCGAGAGGGAAAGAGAATATCTGTAACACTTTACAGATGCGCATGCGTTCTTAACACTTATAGATTACCACAAAGTGCGATGCTGTGGCAGAAAGAGAATCATTGAACCTTGAACTTGTTATATTTTGTATGTAGGCTTCTATATATGGGGCTAGGCTTAAAGATTTCCGGGTCTCTAGTTATACTTGTTTGGTGTGCGATAAAATTGTTCATTTGATTTTACAGCGCATGGTTTAAGTTGATGAGGATGGCAAACTTCTGAGCTACCTCTGAACTCCATAAAATTCCTTATTGGTGGATCCCCAGAACGAGATTGGGTCTACTATGGGTTTGACAGCGTTCCTTGCAGCTAAGAGACCCCAACCATTGCCCGAACTTACCGTCTCTAAGAACACTCCTTCAAAAGAGCCATCATCATCAAAGCACAACCATACTAAATCCAAATACAGTCTCGATAATTAAACTAATTAAAATAATGAGTTTTCAGATTTTAGAGACAGATTATTAGACATTGCTTTAACCGTTTTTCACTCCTACCAAGATAATTAAAACGATTTTCAAGTCTATTTAAGACGCCGTCAAATGATGTTTCAAAGCAACATTTGAGCCGCTTAGTGCACAGACTGATTAAATCCACTTTAAAAAAAAAATAGATTTTAGTATCGAAGCACTCGGTACAGTGATAACTTCTTATGTAATATCTTTCCTTAATAATAAAGATTACTATGACTGAACGACGACTATTTAAATTAAACGTAATTAGACGTTTCTGAGGCGAATGCAAATTATTTTACCGTTTTTCTAAAATTTTTGTTTTATAAAGTTAATCGATGCGTGCTCTGAATAGCTCATTTATGAATTCAGAAAAAAAAATTAAATAATTTTATTCTTTTCAACAAATAAAAGAAAATATTGAGGTTCTTAATTTTAGGTAAGACTTAGTTGCTTCTGCCTTAACTTTAGCTAACTAAAAATTGTTTCGAATTTCGCTTTCTCAATTTGTTCAGGTTCATGGACGTCGTCTACGATCACTTAGAACTCACTCACATTTTGCTTGGGATTTATAATTCGAAGGAGATCATTAATTTCTTATCGCTCTCCTTAAAGCCTAGTTTCGGATGGTGTTCTTCCTATTTAACTATTTTTTAATGAATTAAAACCAAACATTCTTTTTTATATACTTTATTTCACGCTTCAGACTGTTGTTTAATACTGTCAACTATTGTAGTCGGATCAATATGTTTCTTTTTTTGCCGACCACCTTTATCCGGCAGGAATAATGAGCAAACGCCTATGACTCCAATCAGAGCCATAAACACGTAAAACAACAAATCGCAATTACTGAACACCACCAGTCCAACAAAGTTGCTGCCAGCTACCGCACCTAGTCGGCCCATCATCATTATCAAGCACATTCCCATTGCATTAATATTTGTCGGGAAGTATTCTATCGACATCGTGCTAACAATACCACCACAGTTTCCCACAGCGATGGTTAGAGTCAGAAGTATCACAGACAAGATGAATGAGCTTACCCAGTGAATCGTCAAGCAACAGACCACGGATATTACCAACCATGCCACTGAAACAGACATCGAAAATAATACATGCTAAAGTTTTAGCCACACCTCTACTCACTTAATAAGTTTTTCTTTCCGATCATATCAATGGTGAATGCGAAGACTAAATAAATTACAGTAAAAGCTGCTCCGATCATGATCAGGACTTCAAACATTCCCGTGTTCACTGCTCCGCCACAGTGGTCTGTAGCGGTTGTTGCATTTGCCGAGTTCTCCGTCAGCATATACATGGACTCGCATACCAGGTAGCCTTGGCCGTTCTTAGCTACAAGTTGATCCAGCATTGTTGGAAACCTATCACAACGAACAAGTGATGAACCGAAAGTAAAGCATTCTCGTTAGATAAGTACTCACCACATGAAGGTGCCTTGAGCAACACCGTAGATTACAAACATTACAAAGCATATGTTGATCGTTTGTAACACGCGCTCCCTGTAAAAGAGTGGAACAGTTTGACTCCAGACCAATTTGAAGGCATCTTTTACTCCGCCTATGCTTTTTAGGCTAGCACCAGAAATGTCGATATAAACCTGCTTCACAGGATAATCACTCTCCGGCTTGCCTGTGTTGTATCTGAACAGCTTTCGAAAGATTACTATCGCTCTATCGTTTTTACCCTGAATGAGCACGAACTTCGGGCTCTCAGGAGTCAGGAGAAGACCAACCAAAGCTAGCAAACTCAAAATGGAATTGGACAGGAGCAGCACTCTCCACGGAGCAAAGTTATATCCAAACACTACCGAGTCTATTTCCATTGGTAGGATTCCTATGGCCATTCCTAAAATTTTTCATATTTGAGTTCAATTCAAACTATTCAAGTCTGTGATGTGAGCTTACCAGGCAAGAAAACCAATCCAAGTGGCATAAACATCGAAAGCAAGGTGACGTACCGCACACGAGTCTTGCGCCCATGGAATTCACCCAAGAAACTGAAGACACAAGCTTGACATCCCGATATGAAGAATCCATTGAACAATCGGAGCACAATTAACATCCAAATGTTAACCGACAATGCTGATATCACAGTGGTAATGAAACTAAGGACGAGGGCACTGCGCAAGGTTTTAACACGACCCCAAGTATCAGCTAGAAATCCCATCGCATGTGAGCTGAGAACAATTCCCAGGAAACCGGCCGATGCAAGGAATCCCTGTTCGGCTACTGTTGATTCGAGATCACATTTAAGGAACGGCATCACGATACTGATTCCCATAGTTTCCACCATCACTGTCATAAAACACAATCCACTTACTAATAACAAGAAGTAATGGAATTTACCAGATCCGGTTAATGCGACGGCTTCTTCGAAGGAGTATACCTTCTCTACTTCTTGGCCTGTTTTTTTTCCATTGCTTCGATTCACTATAAAGAAATATGATAAATCTTAATAAGCCAGGAATATAGTAGAATAATGACGGCAATGCAATAAATGGAATCTACTACATCCACCAGTCGAATCACCAGAACGGAGCCATTCTTTAAGAAATTCTAAAGTCTAACGTTAGCTTAGGGTAGTGAAACTATTTTATTTCGAACCTTAGCCACAATCCCGATACTCTCTCTTCCCTGTCTCCTTCGTCTACCTAATCTCAATCTCTAGATCTTAAGTTAGATTAATTAATCTAGGTTAAATTTATTTAGTGTGTAAGTAATCTTTACTTTGCTAAGTTTTTGATTTTTCATTTCATTATACCTCTCTCATAGAAACGCTGGTTCTTGTAATCAAAAAACTGTTGCAACCGATTCTCGCAAATCTCTATCGAACAAAATGGCGCATATTTTACCTATCTCGATCGGATCATTTATACATACTAAATAAAGCTTTCAATTTCATACAAAAGTAATGGATTTTTTTTCACTACACCTAGTATAATGCTTTGATTTTTATGTAAAAAACCATGTACCGCGAATAATAAATTGAAATTGAAATTAAAATAATGTTTTGATTACTCAAAAATATCCTCCACTAATACAGCTCCTGTGCCACATTGCGTTGATTGAATAGTTGTAGAGTATGTTCCAACCCATGCCACCATTCAAGATATTTATTGCTTCCTCTAACTTAAGTGTCTGGGCACTGAAGAAATTACTACGAAGCTATTTAAGTATGACATTTAACGATACGCTTTCATACATCGTCACGCTCTCTGAGATTAGACAGATCGCGTAAAATTAGAAGTTTAAGGCGATGTGGTATGAAATTCGGGTTAAAAAGTTCGCCTCTTATTTGAAAATTCGTATTTATTTTTTGACTGAATAGCTGCTCCCAAAACCGGTCCATTCTTTCGGATTATGATTCATTTTGCTGTAGTATGCCCTGTATTATGATGACTAAACTTCATTTATTTTTTTTTTTTTAAATTCTGTAGCTAATGGCCTATTTCACCAAAGTTACACCTACAAATATGTTTTTGTAATTCAAAAACATGTCATGTCATCTTTTCTTATTTCACAGGCTATAAACATGTAATCCATAAATTCGTGAAAATATTTTTCAGTTCTATTGCTTCATATAAATCTTAAAAACAAAATTTACACGTGAATTTTCTCTTAGTCTTACAAACTGCACACAATTTGCAAAATCATATCCTTTCTTTACCTAAATTTACAAATTCGTAGCATTTTTGCAAAATTTTTGGCTTGTAAATCACAACTACAAATTTCTATTGAAACGAAAAAAATTCCTACAAATTTTCCATTGCAAAAGACAACTATAAATTTATAATACTCATAAAGTGGTGAACCGAAAAAGATCAAAAAAGTTACAAACTATATGAAAAAACGCTTGTTATTATAAATTTGTAAGTTGGTAAAATAAACAACAGATTTCTGAGGCAAGGTGTTTAGTGTTTGTTTTAGAAATTCCTATTGCTTGCTTGGTGTGAAATTAAAGTTATTACTGTATTCTGATCCAAGTGATTCCCATTCCTGAACACAATTCAACTGATATCTTTGCATTTGTGTGAATGCCAACCGCAGCAGTCCACACACAGCACACATTTTCGCACACCGACACATGTGTGAACACAAGTAAGCTGTCTGTGGGCCCTTTATGAAACTTAAATGTGAACGCCGTAACCCCAAGCTTGCGCTGCATACAACGGCACGGAATATTTTATCCTTTGAGTCATGCGAACATTTTGCTTTATTTTGAATACAGTTTCCCAAACAGTGCAGATCTTCTAATTTAACTTTAAAGTGCTAGTTCATAGTCGACATAATCGGAACTCCAAAATACTTGTACTGCTTCGCAACCTTAATCGGTTGGCCTTGAAATTTCCATTTTACACCTTTATCTTAGCCTTCATCTTTGATTTTTCTAAGCTAACAGTTAAATTGCATGTTTTGTAGCAGGTATCTAGGATTTAAGTTAAATACACAGCACAAACCAGTTTATTGCTGAAGGATAAAAAAAAACTAACCACACATTCTTAGACTGAGAAATTAAAAATCAATTAAGCTATTGGAGAACGATATTAGTAACTCAAAAATTATAGGGACGATCACGATTTTACAATCACTTCCAGCAATAAAAAACGTCACACTAGTAATTTAATAATTACATGGACTATATCGCAATTTTACAATCTCTGCCTCAAAATAAATACAGCTTGAAAATTCAACACAACAACGCCAAAGATACACAAATAAAATTCAAATTGAATCACAATACCATATTCTGTGCCTCCTTAAGCTTGATTTCAATGCTCACTTCTTATTTCTTGGAGTAAGGAGTACTCTCTATTCTTGCCATTAAATGACTTCGTTACCAAACAGATCACTATTTATTTAATTCACATTTTCCCACTCACCAGATTGTTCATCCAGCTCCAATACAAATGCTGGATTTTCCATTTTAAGCTTTTATTTCCTTAAATCCTTTTTTTTTACTTTTTCCTTTTTAATTTAACTAATCAGGTACTAACTTATTCACTTAGATGACTTCGCACAACCAACACAATTTATTTCGTGATCTTTCTCCGGATGTCACATTAAGAATCTACGCTATATCAGTCTTACGAACGTGGGTGGCACTAAGGTTAGATGCTTTCCTGCGTGAACTTTTAACCAATTTTTCCCTTGTCATCTGCTATCTTAACTCTCGATTATGGCCCTGCTTTAAAAGTGATTGCGATAAAAATTACTTTTCTTTTTTTTTTTTTTGTTCATGTCTACAAGACAGCCGTTTACAAAATTTGTTTACAAAAGATTTAAACATTTTGTTAATCACTGTGGCGTATGCGATATTTTTTTTATTGATTTGAAAATTCAAACCTGCGAGGAGGTAGGGTCATAAAGAATTATTTTATCTCGTGAGTCAGTACCACTCGTGACGTGAGGTGTTGGTTTTGCAAATACTGATGAAACTTGATACTTCCTTATGGAAAAGTAAGTCATTCTATCTAAGCAATAGAAATAAGAAGCGTCACTAGAGTTGTTTGAATAGATAACATGATTATATTTTACAACGATCTGCAAATCAAAATTTTGAGATTGTAATCAAGCTGTGTTATTGCCTAAATTCGCATTTCCTTCGCAGTATTAGGCTCTACGATCTAATATATTTTATCAATAAGTTCCGTATTGGTGCAGCATGAGAGCGTTCTTATTGAGCCGGTTAGTGTGGTAAAAAACAACACAGTCATGGCGCACTCACATTCAAATAAAGGTTTCAAAAACGTGGAGATAAGATCATATGAAGACAAATGATTTTAACAGCTTGTGAAATTGAATTCATGAACTGTTTTGTGTTTAGTTAGTACGAAAATACCTCTTAAGTCGTATATACAATAGTATACACCCCATAGTTTGAAAGTAGCTTTTCGTTTAATATACAGTGAATTTTCTCCTTACCGACGCCTCTTATAACCGCAAACTTCTAATAACCGCATATATCTTATAACGGTATATCTCTAATAACCGGACGCGTTTTTCTGTAAAAGCACTGCCCGATTATTAAAGAGTTCGCTGTACAAATATAAAACCTATCCAATCGCATTCAACATAACCTTACACAACTGCAAAATAAGAAAATTGTCAAAATTAAAATAGCAAAGCAAAATGATAAATTCCGATGACTGCAAAGGTCGCTAAACTCATTGTATAATACAAACTCATTAACCGCGTGTAAAAATGCCGTAATATTTGCAGTACAGGTAGTAAATGTGCTTATCTGAGATATCACCTACCTTACTGCAATTTTCACGTGTTGTATTTACAGAAGTTTTGTCCAAGTTGTAATACATAATTTTTTTTAATCTATCATATACCTTGATACATAATAACATGGCACAGTTTGGATTCATGTTTCTATAAACTGTTTGATGCACTAACCTTACTTTCTGATTGAATTATTCACTTTCTACAAAGTAGCGAACGAAGCTTGATTTTACAAGATATTTGAATATCTCGTGACAAGAATTTTTCGGGTCTTATTCATCTTAAGGCTCTATATCTCACATGACTCTATTACTGATACCGCCCGCAACTACACCCATCCTCTGTTTTAGATATGGCGCAGATTTTTTCGAGTAAAATCTATCAACAAAAACGTAATCTGAAGTCTATCATATATTTTTAATGACAGCAAAAATTTTATTTCTTACTGTGTTTTGTCTACGCATTTTTATGTATTTCAAATATCATATTACTAAAAAAAGAAAACGAAATACTCGTCAAATGCCAGTCATACTTACACGCTGAGGGTTCCGTCCTGGTGATTTGAGCTTTTAAAGAGATCATTACCGCTATTAACAAAGCCTATTGTGTTCTTTTTTATACCTACTACTTGTAAAAACTAAACTACGTTGATAATTTGAAGCTTTGTGGTTGGTTGGTTTTGGTTCAGATTACATGAAAGATTAAAGTAAGTCAACAGTGCATCTTTCTCTTCATTTACATTCTTATGACTTCCAGTCTAAGAGGCAAGATGCTATTCGATAGCCATGCCAGTTGTCTTTCAGTAATACTTAAAGTGAATGCAGAAGTATTAACTGATGCCGATTTTAGTATAGACTTAATGAACGGCCATAACATTTTCTAATTGAAAGGAAAGTAATTACTATGCAATTTATTTATTTATTTATAATCCAAAGATGAGCACGCGAAAAACTAAAAAAAAAACTAATAAATTCAATATACTATACTAAATACTACACTAAATAAATTCAAATGTAAAAAAACTGAATGTCGAAAATGTTGGTATTTCAGATGATAAAAACTAATAATGCGTTGTTCCTCCTTGGTTTTTAAGGACAAATTATTACCCTCAAACGATGAAAACAGTGTCTCAACTTATCCCTCTAATGTCATGTGCTATCTTTCTGTCGTGGAGTGTACGTTTTTATAATTAAAATAAAAGTCAGATTAAAACTAAAAAGAGTTATCACAAAAGACAGACACCGCGCTGTCTGCCTTAAAAGGCTCCAGTTTTCACTCAGCAACGAGATACTAAAAAAAGCAATTAACAAAAGGTAGTAACACCAAAAGTGTTTGTCATGGAATTTTTGTTATCTATTTTAAATATAAGAATAGTTTGGCATTTCGAACTAGAAATGCCTGCGTGGATGGCAAATTCAAATTGTTTCAAAATACTTGAAATATACACACCATTGCGGGACCCTTCTGAATTAGCTTATCTGTAGATAAGATCGACGTCAAACACACCCCTCTCAACTCTATCACTGTTACGTATTTCTATTATCTAAAAAGCAGTGTCTTAGAACTTTAAATTGCGCAAGGCTTACGAAATGAATAGATTAATATATTTAAATATTTGACAACGTCTTTTTATGGTTTACTTGATTTAAAGGAAAAGCGGAACCGGAACACAATGTACATATGTTTTAATATTGGGGATATTTGTCGGTACATACACGAGATTACAATTTATATTTAAGGTCCAGAACTCATGCAGATAATATTTGCAAAATGTATAATATCATTCAGATCACATCTTTCTATTATAAAAGTAAATTTTGTAACGTCGAAATAATATTATAAAAAACTGTATAATTTTTGGGGTGCTGAAGATCTTTGTTCTTTGCCAAGAAACTAATTACAAAACAAACATTTACTTTCAAATTTGGACCAATGTATCACCATTAATTAAATATAGTCGAATCCCTTTAAGTCGATGTTTTCACGGGTTCGAATAAGAGGGAGTTCGACTAAGAGGATGGTTTTTGTATGGAAAACTGTATGGCGGAATAATTCGAGTTAAAGGGAATTTCGACCTGGAGAGAGTTCGACTGAGAGGGAGTCGATTGTATTTATTGATGAAATAAAAAGGAAGAAAAAAAAATAATAGCAGAAAGATTGAGAATCTTTAAGGTCGTCTACTATAATTTATAATATTTTAGTTTATTTGGGCAATAAAATGTATAGCAGTGATTAAGTAGTCAAATAAACAATTCAAAAAAAGTTAGTTTACTTTAGGTGAACATTTAGTCCACAAATTAGAATGTATTCTAACAATAAGACTTTTTTTTGTTTTTAGTGTTTATCTTAGCATCGTCTTCAAGCTTAACATTTAAAATACGTATTTTTAGAAGCTGTCCAAATCTTCCACAGCGAATTGCATTTACTGCGTACCGTACAATAGATCTCAACCCCGGTCACCGTCTAATATGGCTATCGCCAAGAGTACCTGGCTCCATTGTATTACAAAGGACCTATAATTTCAAAGATGGGAACCTTCGGGGGCATCTAGAGACTCCCAAAAAGGTTGACAATGTTTGGGAACTTACAAGAGTAAGCGATCTGATGCCTTCGGAGACAAATTTCAACAAGCTATGCACTGTACTAACACCTAGCAGAGAGTAGTTGAACTGCAATCCCCACTGGCTGAACGATGACGCCCAGAAGTGGTATACAAATGGGTCAGAATCTGCACAAAACAGGGAGTTCTGAGCGGTGTCGTTTAAAATTTAAACTCATCAGTTCATCTTTTGTCTTAAATGTTTTTTAATTAAATTTAATTTATTATAGTATTATTGCTTATCATATCCGTTGTGTAAATTGCCATGACATACGTTCTGTCAGGTAAATTATAATTCAATTGCTATAATATGTTCTGTATTACGACGACTGGGCTTCATCTACAAATTTGTTGAAGATTCTATATCCTATTTTCTGCAATAGCGTGTAGAGTTTATGGCATGTCTGGCGTAACTTTTGAATTAAGATCGCATTGCGATGATAGGTTTTCGTATTCTCGATCACATTTTCCTCCATTACGAAGGATTTGAGAAACCACTATCTTTGATATCCTTTCTTTATTCATTCTCATATCTCATACCACATAGTGGAAATGGAGTTTAAGGGTTTCCGAAATAGGGGCGCAATTTGAAATAATCATGAAATAACGAAGGAATCTTACCACTGCACATGATCAATACGGTCATACTTAAACAGTGTAAAATAGAATGGATACTGCGGTGACACAAAACATTTCGAGCAATGTGTAATATTTTTACTGTTGATAGAACTACCCCAAATAGAACAAAAAGCCTTTTTCGCTTCAGCTGATTTGGTTTACAGGTTTCATTATTCATATTTAAATTGGAAGTAATCCAGACTGTAAAATATTTAAATCACTCACAATCTCGATAAGTTCGCCTTAATCTTCCACTTTTCTCTCAGTGAAAGGTAGATTCTTGCCCATCCCTGAATATCATTATCTTGTAACAATCTATATTTATATGCATATCTTACAAAAATGCAAGATTAGATAAGTGTTGGTAGTTACATGATTTCACAGAATCCAAGATAAATATTATAAATTAAAGTTGAAAACAGCAGCAACCTGTGTTTGTCGGAATAATTTATTTAGCCCTTTATATGCAGCAAAATCATTTGAACGATTAAACGAAATCAAATTGTTGACAAAGAACCACACAATTTTATTTTTTTCAATTTTAAAATATAACTTTCACAACGACCTTCATTCTTTTATTTGTCATGTTTGTATAGGCGTGACATGTGTAGATCAATACGATTTCATCTACTTTAATTGTTTTAAGGCAGCTTACATTTTTTAGCCACGAAAAATTGAAATCAATTCTAAATAAAAACAATTTATTGTATTGCTCAAATATTCACAGATTCACACGTCCTATTAATATCAAACCTCATACACTTACAAGCTGTTGGTTATCCCTAATGAACATAAAATTATACATGATCTAATGTATTTACTATTTAAGATCAAATGGTGGCGAGTCCCGACTCGTGTAGGGTCCCATTGGTGCGATAATAACTTGCAGGTTTATATTATTTTTGTTGGGACCTATAAGATGGGGATTCTCTGTTTTCGAATCTATCGTCATTTCTTCGTATGGCAGCAGGTTATCTAAATTTAAAACACGGCTTTTATCCGAAAAATATTCTGTTCGTTCATGAACAGTTAAAATGTATGTAATTTCATGCTGCATTCCGTTAATTAAAACAGCCACCTAAAAAAAAAGAGCGTACGCATGATACGATTGAACTATTTTATGTTTGAAAAAAAAATTACCTTAAATCTTTCTTCGCCGATGCAATTTTCTTTGCAAGTTACTCGTAATCGTACTGTGCGCAATGAAAACTCCGGCAAATCTTCTCCCCAAACCATTTTCGCTTTATTGTACTTAACTCCACGTGGAAAAAATTCAATATCCCAAGTAACTGACTGATCTAAAAAACATAGAAAGAAAAATTCCCAGTGTTTTTACTCGGTCTTTTCTCTATTTGGACATTACTTACCATCTTCTCTTTCAGCTAAATTTCGCTGTGAGAAAAAGCAAGCCACATAATTGGTATATTCTGGAATTTGATAGAATTCCTTTATATTGAAGCTAACACTCCACAGGTCATTAGAATAGAGACGCGGGGTAAATTGTAAGCTTCCTCTTTCAGATTTTCTTATTTCGTTGACACGGTCTTCTTGGCCTAAAATAGGATGATATATATAAATTATTTTTATTATTTTTTACGGCTTGTTTTCAAAATAATGTTTACTAAACAGTTTACGGCTAAAAATTTAACTGTTTATCTATACTGATGAGACCCATTTTGTGGTGTTTCAAGTTCTGTAAACGTTTCACATAGTACTCGAATATGAGATTGTTTTTTTTCATACATACTTACGCCTGAAATAGCGTCCATCACTGCAATCGGAAGCATTCCCATTCCTACAGTTATGTAGATGTTTATAAAGATTTTATTGAGTTTATTAATTGCTCTATTTTCGTCGCTTTTTCTCTACTACCAGCCATTACTCTTATAGCCTTTACTTTTAAGACAATGCTTTATACTAAGGCGATAAAGCTGCATTTCTTAAAAAACCAACAAAGTTGTCTCAAAAGTGTTTGTATACAAATTTAAGCTTTATAAATTGGAAATCAATGTTACAATGCACTAGCTGCTAAGGCTTACGGATAAACCATTACAATGTATTTACGAGGTTTTCATTCACACTAAACAGCATGAATGTAGTTACGTGAAAAAGAATAACCATTAAAATAAGTTTTTAATTTGGTCATTAATTCTTTTTCCAACATATTTTATTAGAGATTCCCAGTACTGAAATAAAAAAAACGCAAAATTTCAAGAAAAATGTAGATACGTGGTTGTCGCAGAAAGGGGACGATATGCCAAAAGTTTGAACACGATTAGACCATTTATTACATTTTATTATTGTGGCACTCATTTTTAACACGTTCGCGTAATGAAGTGCTATTTAGGGTAACGTGCATTGTTTCTTGCCTTGATTAGCCCCTATTATAACATGCCTTGAACGGAAGTCGAGTCGAATTTGATAGCCAAGTGCCAGTGGGCGAGGCTGGTAGCCCGAGGTAATTTTTTCCTCTGCTATAACTAGCTATACAATAAAAACCATGAAACACGGTGGAGGGTGTGTATGTTATCGTAGCACACAGAGATATAGAGCAAGGTTTTAATGCAAAAATATATTGCAGGATCATATGAAGCCCTTTGCAGCGGCACTATACCATTATCGTGGCATGATAATGATTGTAAGCTCTCCCCGGTTGGTGAAGCATTAGTGATCACCAAATCAATCTTCTGTCATTGTCTGAGAGATGTCCTGTCCTGTCCTTAATACAATAAAAAATCTATAGAACGATGAAGAGCAGAATGTTTGAATAAAAAACCAGCCAATTTAACAAAACTTTGGGTAGCAATCGAGGAAGAAAAGAGCAGCATTCCTATTCGGTGATGCAAAGAGTTAGTGGAAGGTATTCTTCAACAGTTACAAGCTGGGAAAAAGCAGACAATACAATATTTTAAAAATACTTGTTCTAATAATTATAAAACTAATTGATCTGATGTGTTAATTTTGTGACCACCACATGTTGAACTTACAGACGTTTGCTTAAGAGTTTTGTGGTTGTTATTTTATTGAGGTATTATATTTTTTTGTAATTTTAAGTTGTTCATTGTTGCTTTAAACAAAATCAGAACCAAAAAGTGTCGGAAAACATCTCTAATAAAGTCATCTCGCTTATTTTAAGTGAATACAAGAAAGGATGCTAATTCTCTGTTCATTATCCATTGTGGACCAACGGAACCTATGCTTACAAATCCCAAATTGAAATATTAAGCTGGAGACAATATAACCCAAAGGCCATTTCTGTCTGCGACCCTAATATATCGATTTTTCTTTTTCTCTAAAACATTTTGAAAAAATATAAAGCAATTCATTACCTGAATGATAGCTCATTCCAATCGCCATTCTTTGAACTATAAACTCTTTGTGATAGGCAAGAATTGGGTATAGTAACAAATGTGCCAGTTCCCTTGGCGTCATCATGGCAAATCGTATATGCGACACTGTCGCCTCTATAAGCTGCCTGAAAGTCTCCTCTTTTTGCTCTGGAAGCATGTAATCGTCACTGTCAATTATCTCCTTGCGATGCAATAGCCATTTTTGCAAAATGCCAAATAAAATATATTCGCTCTTGACAATAATGTCATTTTGTTGCAGCAACAGTATCATAATCTGCGCATCGAGCTCAACAAAATCCTTTGAAGCGCTAACCATCTCCAGGTTCCACTTGAGAAAGCGCTTTAATGCTTCCGTGAGATCTTTATGATATGGGCTGAACGAAAGCGTATACTGCAGCCAAGATACCAAATAACCTTGTGTTGCAGCCTTGGCAGTGTGTCCAAGCATAAAGGCGACGCATAATTCAACTAAGTCCTAGAATAAAAAACACGTGAATACAACAAACATTTTGAGAAAAACCAATAAACAAACCTCAACATTGTATTTATCTGCTAACGCAAGCACTGGCATCACAGACTGCAGTGTGGCTTTCATTTGACCAACGTAGAGATACTTAAGAAATTGTGGAAACACCGCTGCACAGTATGGCTCTTCATAGAGCTCAATTATTCTTTTTCGACACTCATTCCACTCCGGATTCATCAGCATCACCTGAAACACTTCACTACTCGCGCAGAGTATAACTCTGTGTGCTGGATACTGATTACCTCCCACGACGAGGACTATATCCGACATCAATTGCTCCGCATAAAGATTGGCAATCTTCTCAAGTATACTATTTGTGTTCTGTATCTAGCAAGAGTATAAAATGTAGAAAATCCATTCCATACCAAAATAAAATACAAATTAAATACCACAATCGATTCCGGACTGCCTTGGTCATCGGTGGCCATACCTTTGAAACATGCATCTTCATCCATCTCAAGAAATAATCAAAAACCCAGGTTGATTAGGAGAAAGAAATTCCCAAATTAAGAAAGAGAGGAGAAGAAAACAATTAATTTTCACTGCACAATTGAGGTAGGCAGCTGGTTACGACAACCAATAGGCAATTGAAGAACTGGAAATTTTGTTGTTTGGAAATTAGTATTTTATTTATTTTAAGAAAATTGTATTACAAAAAAATCTACACAAGAGCAGCAGGTGAAAAACGTCAACAATAAATGCAATGACAGATCTGACAGATTCTCCTTTCATTTGTCGTATCAAGTGGGAGTGTTCGTGACTTGCTCTCCCGTCGCACCTGCACCAGTGACAAAGAAAACTTTTTTTCTCAAGAATTTGTTGTGCGATGAAACCTTAATTCTGTTTTGGTGTGTGTGTGATTTTGATTTTAAACGTTTGACAGCCATTCCGATCGAGGTGTGTTCCAAAATAATGTAATTTGAATTATCAATAGAACTGTCGGTTTATGTTTTGCCGCTCATATACTACTCAGCATTTAGTGTCTCCTTAAATTGAAAAAGGTGCTTTTGTAAAACAAGCCCCACACTTCTACGTAAGCAAATTTAATAAGCAAAGCTAATAAGGCATACGCACTCATATTTTGTTTATTTGCAATTTAAATGAAGAAAATATACACGAAAATAAGGTAAAAAGTAGTGTGCAATAAACTATAACTTGAGCAGTAAGACAAGTTTATAAAAAGGGTATACCAAGTAGACGTTTCCGTTTAAGAACGCAATAAAATGAACAGAATTAACATTTTTCCATGTTAAAGTGCACATTTGGCCGTTTTTATTTTTCAAGACTTTGTTGATGGTCTCGGGCTGTAGTTGCTCGGATGAAATTGACCTTAAGTGCTTAAATCTGTCTGTCTGTCTGGCATAACATCGGTCTTTCACAGTTACAATTACTTGTAATTATAATTGAATATTTTGAATTACACTTTGCAAGTAATTGAAAATTTCAATTACATCCAACTTAATTACATTCATGAAATTGAGTCAGTGAATGTAATGATGAAAATACTGTAATGACTAAATTTTTATTTTAAAAATCAATTACATCTTCAATTACTTTTGCTGTGTAATTGAAAACCACTAAACCAACTGCTTGTAATTTGTAATTCAAGATTTTCAATGTAATGAGTAATTCTTTCTTTTCTTCTATGACAAGTAATTACTAATTAGTGTCTTTTCAATAAAAATTACCGTACAGTACAGTACAGTAGTTGTAATTAAACCAGTAATGATTTAAACACTGTAATCATTAAATCCTAATACTAATTTTTGGAGATATTCTTAGCCGTGCATCGCCATTTGGAATACATCTCGACGTAAATTAAGGAATTTGCTGTATTCCTAAAAATGCTTACGTGGGCCCGAATTTTCTATTCATCCCTTTAGAAGATGTAGGAATAATTAACGTCCTGCCCTTTTCATATTGTTAAAGCTGCAGCGTATCGTGACAGAGTACACTTGGGCTCTAAGAACTACGGCTTCCATATTAGCAATTCTTAAGGAGACAGCGTTGTAATTAGAGCAAGAAGAACAAGGGAGCATCTTCTTATTCGGGTATAGTTACAAACCTATCCTATCTGGTGGCGCTACAGTCTGAGGTGGGCAAGTGTCTCTCCCACCAGCCCAGTCCCTAACTCGCTGCTTCCAATGCCGCACACCAAGCTTATTAAGGCTTCCACCAAAAATCACTCAAAGAATTTTCCTCTCGAAATACTTGAATGTACGCCTTCATTTGCTTTTGTGAGGCATTACGTTTCGATGCCATAAAACACGACCGGGATGATGGTTTTTCGAGAAAGGATTCTACTCCTCAATTCCTTTCTTATCTGCAAAACCTATTCCACTTAAATTAACATCACAATCTGCAAAGTAGAAAACTTCCAACGTATGTGTAATTGCTCAGTATATTTAAAAGTAAAAACAATTCGGTCTGTAAGTCTTATGTTTACACAAATAGAAGTTTAACTGAGAAAAAAAAACCCAAATAAATAAAAAAAAAAAGAAAAAAAAAATATGGAAACCACAATCTGTGCCGAATCTTGTCGCATGCACGATTTCACACAATTAAATCAAGACAGATAAAAATGCATTTTCGTTTAATCAAACTATTTCAGCTTATATCGTCTACAGCTCATCGTGGCCAACCAGTTTCACTATGTAACTGTTTAGGTCACTCAAAGAACGTCCACCTTCGTATTCGTTTAGCTTCTCTCCATTTTTATATGCAAACAAGGTGGGATAGCCTTCCACTTGTTGCTCTTGACAGAGGTCCTTATTCTCCGAGAGTGTACAATCCACTTTAGCGATCTTAATTCCAGAATTTTGGCTATGAGTTTTGGCAGCTAGCTGGTCCCAAACTGGACTTAGTTTCTGGCAATGCCCACACCACGGTGCGTAGAACTTCACGAATGTTACTCCATCCTTAATAGTGCTTTCAAATGCGTCAGCAGTTAATTGAACTACTCCTGCCTCATCTTCTTGTGGAATGGAATTAGGCTCTTCACGTTTGACTCTTTTGGTTGCACCTCCCAGCATTTTCTCCACGTACGCCTTCAGGTCTTCAAGGTTGCGGGAGCCCGAAAATTTCTCTATTTTCTTTCCATCTTCAATCCACAGCAGTGTTGGGTAACCCTTAACTTCAAAGTCTTGACAGATGGGACGGTAGACAGTGCAATCTATTTTACCGATCTGGACAGATGTCTCCGTACTGAGAGCCTTTGCAAGATCATCCCAAATTGGAGCCAAACGCTAATAAAAAATAATGATGATTAGTTGTAGTTCTTTTGAATTTTCGTGATTATGAATTACCTGGCAATGACTACACCAAGGAGCGTAGAATTTCACAAAATGGTTACCACTCGACACATGCTTAGCAAAGTTCTCTTCGGTAAGCTCAACCAACTTGTTTCCAGGAATAGAGTCGACAGATGGTGGTTTAACTTGTGCCGCTCCAGTTGGAATATCATTTTCCTAAAATTTCAATAGATAGAGTCGTGTTTTATTTTCTTTTCTCTGACCAAGAGGGTTTACTCACCGATCCAAGCTGCTGTTGAATGAATTCTGTCATTCCTGGCATATCACGGCTGCCCTTAAATTTCACAGATTCCGTTTCGCCAAGTTTGAAGAAGCGCAATGTGGGATAGCCTGCAAGTGGTATGTTTAAAAATTGGCCAACTAAACGAAATATCTCCGTAAGTACCTGTGACTTCATATTTAGCACACAATGATTGATATTGTGTACAATCCACCTTTGCAATCAAAACTTTGGCATCTTCCTTAACATTCATCATCTCCGCAAGTTGTTCCCATAGCGGGTGAAGACGTTTACAATGACCGCACCTGCAATTAATTTTTTTAATTATTAAAGTTTGAAAGGATGGAGCTGAAGAAAGAGTTTAAACGAGCGTTTAAACTATGTTCTTCAAAACTATTATTTTATATTCATATATGAGTTGTTTAGTGCACAAAACAATTAAATCCATGAAAGAAAAATTTAAGGGAAGCATTGCATTCGAGTCTAAAATAAATTACTTAATATTCAAATTCAAAAATGTTATTCAATGGTGTTACCCTTTATTATTAAGGTAAGTTATTTAAGTGCTTTAACACTTGAGTTAAAGATTTTTCAAAAAATTTATTTCATTGATTTATGCTTTGAATAGCATATGTAATGAATTACATTGGAATAAATCAAAATATTAAGAAATACGACACCGCAAAAAATCAATGTCAATCACTCGGTGTTAATTCTGTTAGTCATAATATTTTTTGTATTCAATAAGACAGTGGCATTGCCCCAATCGTATTTCTTTCTAATTGATCAACATAATCCACATAAAATTTGAGATATTTTGTATTGAATCTACCACATAACTCATTCAATAACTTTAATATAAAGCTTTTGGCAATAAAATACACATAGATACTTATCGATTTTTATAGACTTATTTCAGACTTTATCTTGCAAGCAGATAAACTACATATCTATAACACTGAAACACTATCTAAGTTTTAGCCAGTCGGTGTACAAAATTATTCATTCATTCTTCATTTGGTATTACAGGAATCAAACTATGCTTGATTTTGGTTCTGAAAGCACAACGCATATTTTTTAAGGCGTATGCAAATCCAATCAGATACTTTATAGAAATACTGTAACTATAAAACTTTTTTAACCAATTACACTAACAAGGAGAGTGAGAAAGACTTGGGGTCACCAATTTTGATGAAATTTGGCATAGTGATAGCTCCCCTATGGGACATTAATTTCCTAAAGTCAGAGAACGCAACATTCCCTCTTTTCAAGAAAAACGCTCCAAAGTTTTCCTAATCGCTTCATATACTAAAAAGAAACGTCGAAATTCGATTCAGGATCAGACATATTTAAAACATACCCGTTTGCTTCTGTGTCACACACGCAAGGAAAAAAAGAATACGCACACGATCAAACATAGTGAGGAAAAAGAAAAAGCTTTGTTATACTTATTCTGAAAGCTCTTTGTCGGTACCGATGCGTCGGTTAAGGCAAAAAATATGTTTCATTTTCTTGTATGAGAGGCGACATCTGGGTAGTTTATGTAGCCAGTAGTCGGCCACTTAACTTCTTTTTACCGTTTGATTGGCTCTTAAAAATCGGTGTTTGTAGTAAAGAATGGGCTATTCATCATATCTAATTAATTAAAATGTTTTAATTATGAAAATAAAGTTATTTTGAGGGTATTTACTACCGAAAACAAATTATTCACAAAAATGTAAATGAAAACGGCATTCTTGAGTAGTCGGCCTCCTTTACCTCAGAAGTCGGCCAATCAAGTTTTCAGTAGTCGGCCCCTGTTTTTACACCCAGAAAAAAAAACAAAAACAAACAGCAATTTTTTTACTATAAAATATTGACGACCGACTTAACAAAACCTGTTTCCTAAAGCCGAATCTTTAGTGGTCGGCCAGAGCCCCGAATTATTGAAAAAATGTCTTCTTACGACGGCCTCCCCAATTTTTATTTAAAATATTTTTTTTTTTAATTTTTGTTCAATATTCAGTAAAAAGAATCTGTTGATAAAACAGATGCAATAATATAACGCACCTACTGGCAATATTTAACTAATTTTAAAACTTTTTTGAAAATCGCTTCCACTATTTTTTTTTACACCAAAAACCAGACATTTCACTTTCGATGGAAACTTGAACTTGAACTTAAGTTAAAACTTTTAACTAAGAAACTAGCAACTGCTTTGCAACAACCTTTTACACAGAAAGCAAAAGCATTATCCTTTATAGAAAAACAAATTTTAAGTGTATATTACAAACGGATTAACTATTACGCATCGTAGCGGCGGCCGACTACTGGAGTTGGTCGACCTTACATGCCATCACCCTACGACTGTTTTCTTGATTAAATTTTTCATGACTTAATGCATGATGTGCAATATTTGGCCCAAATTAAATTTTAACATATTATTAATGTACCAATTGACAAAATCAAAAAATATTGACGACGAATTGTTGTTGAAGCCAACATTGACTCAGGGTAATTTTTCTTCGTGATCATCTCTGTTTATACTAGCTCGTAACAATTAAAATCTCTCTTCGAAGCTGTTTAGCCAATTTAGCTGCGACTCGTTTAAGATTTGAGAACTTTTTATGCAACGAAACATCGCTTTGTTATTCCTATTTGCATTGTTTTGAGATTACATCGCTTAGGAATTATAGTGATTTCCAAGCTGCTTCGTTTTTATTTCACTTTTCGTTATTAACAAATTTATTATGGAATTGTGTTTTTCTGGTCCCAATTAACGGCGCAAAGCAAGGCACTGGTGTATTAACAATCGTTTTTCGTGAATACAGAAAGTTGGTCTGGTTTCCAAAGTACTTTAATCTAGAGGAAATAGCAAGGAAGTGAAAATTATCCGATAAAACTGAACACGCAATCGTGTGCAAAAGATTTGTAGTGTTCGCCATTGAAATCTAGTTCAAAACCATATTATTCGCTGAACGACCATATTTGATTTTTGAAAGGTCTGCTTGTTATCGTTCAATAAACTTTATAAAAAAAAACTGCACATTATCTATAGCTAAATAGTTGTTATAACAACTAGTAATTAACACTGAAGTCGCATGTAAAACACGAAATATTTCATCATCAGATGATGTTAACATTTCCGCTATGCAAACATAATAATTAAATTCCAAAAATTCGCTGCAGAGAAGACGAGAAGAAACAAGAAGGTAATTAGAAAACGATGGACAAATCGAGATTGGATATCAAATTTTGTTTTCGACTATCTACACCAATAACAATGTCATGTACCACCTCTTATCTTCAATTAACCAACAGTAGTTGGTCTGCGACATGGAACGACGACCTATCACTCCTCCACGGTGAACGTAAATCAAAGATGATTATGTTTTTAATTGCCTTCTGTTCGTGTATCGTGTTTCTTTTAGTTTTGCTATCAGTGACAACTCTGTGTATTGTCGAGCGTTGATAATTGTTCTTATCAAAGTGCACAACGATTAAAAACCTAATGCCAGTTTGAGCCTACATCAATCAAACTTCAGGGTGATTAAAGGGACAATCGTTTCACAACTATTGTATTGGGTAAGTTGAGAACCGAGTTTCCTTATCAGATTACGTGTGTCCAAGCAGACCAAGTGAATGACCAATTGACCGGGTACAGACACGTCATGTACGACAATTGTAAACGTTTTTCTTTTTTACTTAAATTTTGTTTTTGAGAGAACAAAAAACTTACCAGGGCGCAAAGAATAACACAAAATGGTTGTTTTTCTTAATCGCATTATCGAAATTCTCAGATGAAAGTTGAATTGCAAAATTTTCTTCAGTTAGACAAAGAATTGTTGTTGGGCAAAGGAGCGCCAACAAGCACAAGATTTTCACAAACATTCTTTAATTTAAAGTATCTTTGTTCTGAAACGCAGAAATTATAAATTATTGCTGAATTACTTTACACAACTAGAGTGATCAAAGCCAGACGACAAGACCGGTAAAAATGGAATGGGTTATTTTTGGTGAGTATTTATGGAATAGTGGTGTGAAAATTCTGAATCAAGATAAATAAAATTTGTCATCGTGTGACATATGAAATGACAGGCGAATTTCATCTAGTACTTGGTTAAGGCTATGTACACATTTATCTACCTGCTCTTATCAGTTTCGTGTCAACATCTGTAAATTAAATTTTAACATTGAACAGAATGAGTAGCCGATATGCGGGAGACAATATGTTGACTGCATTTTAATTACACTTCCAGTTTCTCATTATGTAGATTGCTTCGACGTGAGTACTGGCAGTTTTTATTTGAGTCTTGCCATGAGAAGCTACGCAGGAACACCAACAAAGTAAAATGATCAGGAGTCTAGGCAGTAGTAAGCGATTAAGTTATTTGTCATTAATAAATATTTCTCAAAATAAATGTATTCATGTCATGCTCTGTCTTTTTTATATATAAACGACAAGAAGGCCTTGATTATGCCTTAACTTCGCGCACCGTCTTCCAAATGTTCTCTTATAAAGGGTGAGCCATCTAGTGGTTTCTCTTTAAATCAAATTATTTTGACACTGACAGCTGTTTCGCCCTTTGAAATCTTGACAAAAAGTCAGTATCAAACCTCCGCAGAACGAAATAAGTCACTTTACTCTTGAACAACGTTGGGAAAAATTATAAACGTATTTCTAAAGTAAATGCTGTGTGCCAAGTAGTCTTGGAGATGTGAATTGGCCGCATTGGAATTGCGGAGAACCATGAAGGACCGATGTTATGCCAACAAACAGAACACGATTCAAAGGTACAGCCCGAAACCAACAACAAGGTCTTGGAAAATTGGATTGTCCTATTACAAAGCCAGCCACTTGAACGACGTTATATTTCATTATTAGTGGAAGTGCTTTTTCTTCCTAAAAAAAAAAGTCATAATACAGGGACTACAATTTAATTTTGTTTATTTTATAGTATTTCCAGAAAGAAACTTGTACCTGGCCCACTCTGTACACAAGTAGAATTCATATTGTTTTTATTCTTTATGATGATTGTCTTCTGACCAAGCCAAATTTGAAATTAAACATATCTTCGATTATTACTTACTCTCCTTTCTCCACAAACATATTCTTAAGCAAAATTTCCTTTAAAGGAATCGTTTCGAATTCAAGTTCTATTGTTGTTTTATTCAAACATTTTCAGTTTTAATTCCATTGTTGTTTCAGTTAAACCAACTAAACAAGATCTGAAATCACACATTCAATTTTATTATTAATTTATCAAATATCTTCAGATTTCTGAGTGTATAAATAGTAAGAATTTAAATATTTAGAAAAAAATACTAAATGCTTTTTTTTTTAAATTCAGCCACTGACATCATCGTCTTTATTACGCGTTTCCGTTTTAGCTTTCGATTATTGTACTAGATTTTCCATGCCGCATTGACGTACACAATTTTTCAATAAAAACAAACACACCCCCGACAAAACAAATTGTCAAAGTAATGCAATTGATAAAAATTAGTATTTTATTTGCTTTAAAGATTTAGCAAAATTAATAGGACGGGTTTGTTTCGTATTTCACAACAACTGACTTTGGTTAAATGTTTTTGAGTTAAGACAGAGAAAGAAAAAGCGTAAAATGACAGGGGCACAGAAAGTATCAAAAGAAGCCGGTGCCGGTGCCGCGAGCCCGGCTGTTGGTGCTGATGATCCTCGTTTTAGGATACAGCCGCTTCAGCAGATGGCTTCAGCGTGTACCGGTGGAATAATTACATCATTCTTTAGTAAAACAAAATAAAATTATGGAAAATTAAAGAAAACTCAAGTGTATACAATATCTTTCAGTGACACCGCTGGACGTTGTGAAAACCCGAATTCAAACGCAACAGAAATTATTGCTTTCGAATAAATGTTTCCTTTACTGCAACGGTCTAATGGATCATCTATGCCCTTGTGGACCGAACTCTTCAACAATGAAAAGCCAGATCCGCCTCAATGGAACTGTCGTAAGTAAGCTTATATAACACAAATGGATTTATATTTAACAGATTTCTGTTTCGAATTTTTTTATTTATATTACAGGATGCGTTCATTAAAATAAGCCGTGCCGAGGGTATCGGCGCTCTTTGGTCTGGATTGACGCCAACTCTTGTATCCGCCTTACCGTCGACTGTTATTTATTTTGTTTCATACGAACAAATTAGGAGACATTTAAAAGACTTTCACAGTATGTACACTGGCTCAACCACTATGCCAGTCTATGTACCACTAGTCTCTGGGGTCTCATCGCGGACTTTTGCTGTGACTATTGTTAGCCCGTTCGAATTAATACGAACGAAAATGCAATCACAAAAAATGTCCTATAGAGAAATGACGAAGGCTGTACGAAACATGATCCGCGCTGATGGCATATTTGTTTTATGGAAGGGATTACCTCCCACAATATACCGTGATGTTCCTTTTTCTGGTGAGAATATATATTTTACTTTTCTTTAAGAAGAGACACAAGCTAAGTATCACATTAACATTTTCAGGTATTTACTGGACATGTTATGAAAGTATAAAATGGACATATCGAGTCACAGACCCATCATTTGGTTTTAGCTTTTTTGCGGGTGGCGTAGCTGGGTCGGTAAGTGCATAATGCTTTTTATCGCTTTGTGGTGCTTACACTAGAGTTTGCTGATAACCAACGTAAAGACCACGTTGTATTAAAATGCAATGAACCACTTGAAAGCGTATTGCTTATCTCTCCGGTGACCATGACGTATACTTGCTATATTCACGAGAAGACTACGTACTTTTATAAATATAACAAATATTCGGATTTAGTCGGCGTTTTATACGGTGAACTATCGGATATTCGCGTAACTGCCCATTGAGGGCTAGCGCCTAGCTTTGCGTCCCCTGTGCTATGCTGTGCGCGGTATAATTTCAAACATTTGGTTCCGAACGGCGAATTGAAAAAGCTTTTCACGACAAGTACTGCAGGAGGATTGTCAGTCGTTGGCTGGAGGTGTGGCCGTGAAAAATATTTGTGGTATTATTTCCCTGTGCTGTATTCGACTACGCTGCTTAACAATCGCTGGGTACGCTGCTTAACAATCCGACGCACTAACCGATCAAGCCACGGCGCCCGTCGTAAGACAGATCAAAGGCACAAAATCATCTAACGAACGAACATACGTTTTTTTTTTTTCGTGTGTTTCACCAGTATTTAATAAAATGGCAATTATAATATAAACTTTTTAATGAGTTTGGTGTTCATTTCCAATAAGATTTGAACTTTAAATTTTAAATTGATTTGAAATACACATCTGATTTTAAAATTTAAGTAAGAATTTGAAGTGGATTCGAAAATGGGATTGCAGAGCACTGAACTTAATTTCCAATGAAATTGAAATCCGTTTTGAATCCAGTTTGACTCGAAACGCAGAACAGGGGCAGTGCATAGTGTATACAAATCTCATATTTGATAATTCGTTAAGTTAGTTAGTTTAGTTAGTTAGTTAGATTAATTAATTTAATATACAAATTGTTTTGATACATTTCATTATTGTTAACTTACATCTATAGGTTTGGCAAATGTCGATAATTCGTTAATGTTTCCTAGTTTCATTAAAAAGTTTATTTCTGATATTTATGTTCTAATTTGCGATTGATTGATTTTTTTTCTTGTACTTTTAGATTGCAGCCACGCTAACTACACCATTTGATTTAATTAAAACCTATCAGCAAATTGAATTTGGAGAGCAAGTCATTTACACAGGTATAGTTTAAAATTTCTAAATTTTGGTTTGAAGATTATAACAAGCGAAGGTGACTTAAATCAAAATCATATTATTACGCAAGGTCAAAAATTTTCTGATTTCACAAACTGAAAGCTTTATAAAAAAAAATTTTGCACATTCATATACCGCACCCGGTTATCCTACTTACTCCTCGCTACTCGCTTCATGCTGTCAGCAGCCGACGAAGTTGTTGCTCCCGGTCCCTTGTGATCTCCAACGTTCTCCACCTCGTATCTGGCGTGTTTGCAAGGCTTCGCCATTTTATAAGGTGCCAGAAACTTCGGCTCCAGTTTGAGCCCTTGCTTACTTCGACTGGAGATAAGCGAACTTCGGCTCCAGTTTGAGCCCTTGCTCAAATTGGGTGCTTTAAATTACGACGAGATTTCCTAGTTTTTAATTTTTTGCCACCTTTCACCGTCGGTTATGCTTTTCAAATCTGTGTAATTCGATTTTCCCGATGTTGTCTCTGGCCTGTTCCTTCAAGTAGTCTCTCTCCTGATCCAGCTCTGCCTCCATCTGTTGATGGTATTTCTGGTCGAGATGGAACCCTCATCTCGAGGGTTCGTTTAAGATCCTGAACAGCGACTGGTTTGTACTGTTCGGTGTTCCATTGTTAAAAATTTGTTATACGTTTGCTTATCGCAGAAGGTTGGATGTTCCCTGCAACGGTTCGTGCAGAGATAAGCAGGAGGGGGACAATCTATTTCAGCTTCTTGGAACATAAGGATAAGGATATATATTCTGGGAAGATACTTCTTTGAAGATTGGTTTGTGTGAATTGGGTAATGTAAACGTAAAATGCATTGGAAAATTCATTCATTCAGTGCTGCTGATTTTTAAATCTACCACCTACCTACTTCCCAAAAGATTGGTCGATATTTGGTATATGGTAAAAAGAGAAAAAAATTGCAGTAACGTTTGCAAGAGTATGTTGTACTTTTTTTTTGTCCATCACTGCAGATCCTTTGATGTCAAAAATAAAATTGATATTTTTTCTTGAACCATGTCTCAGGACAAGTATCAAGCTAATCTTTTTTCGAAAACCCGAATTTATCTAACACAACATAATTTTCGTTTTTTGATTATAGATAAACCTAGCCGAGGCATTCCTACAAAAAGCACATGGGTGAGGCTCATTGAGGTTTTTCGAGCGCACGGGGTACGTGGACTATTTGCTGGACTGGGACCACGATTGGCAAAAGTTGCACCAGCGTGCGCTATAATGATTTCATCCTTTGAATATGGAAAGTCGTTTTTCTACAAACTTAACATACGTAATCATCTCGAAGAGAGTTTAAAAACGAAACCAACAACTGCTTTGCAGACATAGAACGCAGCTGATGTGATAATGTTTTGAACGATTGATATAGTTGAATTGCTATAAAGAATAAAATGGTGCTTGTTCTTTATCAAAAACCTTAGAGCAATACTTTTTTTTTATTGACAAAACAAATTAGAAACTATCTTACAAAACAAAAGAGGTATTCACTTAGAAAAAAAAATAATAATATGAAAACAATGTGAAAGGGAAACACAAATCACACAATCGAGTTAAGTATTAGTATTCATCTTCGCTGGAGATGTCACGAGCTACCGTCGCAGCCGCTTTATACGTCTTGGTGGGTGTAAAATGTCTTTGAAAAGTTGGCTGCCTCCCATTGATACGAGTACTGGTGGATGAGGAAATTCGGTCATAGTAGGACGACGTTGAACGATAACCAGTGTCGACTTCGTTTTCGCTTATTTCCTGATCGCCAGTTTTGTTTCTACTTGTTGAGGGCAACTGGCGGTCATCTTCCTCTTCTTCTTCGCTCAATTCAGAATCGGAGTAGTCGTGTCTAGAACTTTCATATTGAAGGATTTCTTCGTCGTTAAGATGCGATGCTCCCTCGACGAATGAAGCAAATCTACGAGGGTCTTTCAGCTTCGTCATCATACGCCATTGCTTGCAGTCGGGGCTGCTACAAAATTCTCGTAGTTCTTCTAGCGCTTTCGTCGTTTCTTTAACACCTTGTTCATAATACTCTTCACTGGTTAGTAGGCGTGCCTTGGGTGGGAAACGATGCAGATACGCTAGTCGCAACCGTCGCAGCCACGACCGTGGAAAATAGTGTACTATAAACGTGATAATAATTATAGCCGCAGAAGCCTCCTCAAATTGGCTGGAGAAATAGATGAGAATAAGCGAAATTAACTGCAAACCCCATTTGATGAGATCTTTGCTGCGTTGGTTCTTTGGCGGGCCGAACCTATAGCAAAACACAAAGCTAATGACACCAGTAACAAGGATGTACCAGAAAACATAAGCCTGGTATGTGAGCACTATTAACTGCAGATTCTCCCATAACCTTTGAACAATATAAATTCCAATAGTCCATCCACCTATCAAAACTCCATACATCATCGGTCGCTTGGGGAAGAGTTTTCCCGCCAAATATATTAGCAGCATGAACGACGAACAGATGCCAATCAGCACTCCCGTGATGTAGTAAAAAATTGAATTTTGACTTAGCTTTGCTGCGAAACTGAACACAAATAGTCCCAGCATCATCTGAATCACTTTCCAGAAATCAACTCGAACTAATTGCAAACGCACGCGGTACGGCATAAGCGTATCTATGCCAATGCATTCTTGGGCAAAAGGATTCAACTTACGCCGAGTTTTCTTCTGTGAGAATAAATTGATGGAGAATATAGATTTCTGCTCTTCATAGTGAGACCTGACTATTTCTGGAGTTTCACCTTCATACTGGGTGAAATCATCGTTTTCTATTTCTAACTGAAGCTGTATTGTTTCGAAGATTCTGCCAATTGTTTTGCTATTCCCGCGATGACAATAAATTCGCATGTCGCTTTGAAAGAAACCCTTTCGTGGATTCTCCGGTGTGTATATTAAAATGTCGCCGGCATCCAGATAGGTAACTATAAATCCAAATTCGGTTAAATTCATATTATAATTTGTGCACGGATTAAGTTACCTTTGGAAGCAATTTGTGATAGAACAGGTTTGCCAATTATGGCTAAGACAATTATAATAGGAGACCAATGCATTTTAAAGCATACGAAGTGATTAAATTATATTATATTAGTGTATTTTTTTATTTTAAACTAAATACGGAACAGGTTTTACATTTTTTCAAGGATTGAATCCCCAGCCGTCGTTGTTTAATTTCACAAACACTGTAATGTCATTTGTGACAACTGAAATTAAGTTGAGCTATTTATTTTTTGTTTAGAGTTACCAAGTAAAAAAAATTAATTTGCTATGGTAGGTAAATTTTAAGTCACTGTTGACTAATGATTAATTTATTCTGATATCTTGTGTAAGTAAGTAACGAATACTTTATTCATTAATCATAACGACATTAATTTAAGAATAACTCACTTCTTAGTCACAGAAGTTAGTCATGAATCACTAGTCATTAGCCAGGACAAGCAATTCGTCCATCATGCGTTTTTGTCTTATTAATCGTCTCAAAACTTGCGAAAATGAAAGCTATTCCTCTCTTCTTCTTTTTATTTAAGTCCAACTTATAATGAATTTCGCAATTCTCTGTTATGATCTATTTTTATTGTCTCAGAAACAAGAATGATTTTGTGTGCAATCGAAGAATAATGCTGACTTTCTGATAATAAAATGAATGACCAATTAAAATTCTATACTATTGAATCCCAAACAACTAATATCTTTCAGAACATGAATAATATGTTTAAGAGTAGACAGTCAAAACCGGATGTTACAATTATCCAGAAACTGACGAATTTGATCGCTATAGGCCCATAGGTCATGCCTGTTTCACAATGCGCTGTGAGTGTAAGACGAGAGCGAGACGTGTCACGCGCGAGTCTAGGGCATCACTCTAATAGATATCAAGGTATATGTCAAGAAGTATATGTAAATGTTTTAAATGTAGCTTAGCCGGAACTTAAGAATTTGTTCGTTATAACTTATGTGTCGTTATAACCGCTGTCGTTATAAGCAATTTTGTCTGTATAATTATGTTAGAAAGTCTATCTAGATTTTCAATCCTCAACTGCCCACAACCGCTTCTAAAACTAGTTTCTGAATCCTGCAACTGACTTTTGTGACTCAAAAAACTAGTTCCAACTGACTCCTATATGCATCCGTATTTGCCGTCTTCTTCATTTTCCTTTTATTTTTTTCTATGAGAAAGCACAACCTAGAAAGAGTAACTTTGACACATCTTAATATTGTCTGCAAGCTGAAGGTCCTACCAGCCACGGCTGTATATAATAGCTTGTAATTTAAATTACCTGTTAATAAATATAAAATAAAAAAAATAAATAAATATTGTCTAAATAGCAAATGACGTTTAGTAGCAAAGTCTGCCAGGTTAAACAATGAGCAACATATTTCTTGTTTTTCTCTAGCAATTATGTCTGTATCGTATACGAAATTATTGAATGACCTAAATGTAGTGAATATCACAAAGTCGACAACTGATTTGAATCATGTAATGGCTACGTTATGATTCTTAAGCGATACTGACATTTATGTTTGACATCGACCACATTTGTGTTTACAAAAATTGTGCACATGGTCTTTTCAGCGGCAACAAGTTTAAACATTTGTGAAAAAGCTTACATTAATTTAATTTCAAATTTTAATAAACACTTTCATTAGTGTTGGCGTGTATAGCATAATTTACCCACAGACTAACACTATGTCTGAAAACATTGAAATAATAATCGGCACCTACGAGGAGTTTCTTCTTGGGTACAAGTTAGATTACAAGGTAATTATAGTCTCAATTTTCTGCAATATATTTTAAGCATAGTCTTGTAGGATGGCGAGCGTATTCTCTCTCAGTCATTTGCTGATAAATCACATACTGGCCCCATCAAGTGTTTGGCAGTTCAAGGCAAGTACATTGCCAGTGGAGGCACTGATGACAGAATATTTATCTATGACATGAAAACTAGAAAGCAGTCCCAGGTAAAATAAAAATCGAATTAAAGAGAAGAGAACTCCTAACAAATCAAACGTTGCAGATTTTACTAAATCACGAGGGAACAGTCAACTCGATTGCATTCACTTCAGATGACACACATATTTTATCTGGCGGTGACGACGGGCGTATGGTGGCTGTACGTCTGAACACCTGGCAAGTAGGCGCAAACTGGACAAAAGCTCATAATGGAGCCACAGTTACGCATGTTAGCTGCCATCCTAGTGGAAAATTGGCACTTTCACTTGGTTCAGACCTTATATTGCGTACATGGAACCTTGTCAAAGGTCGCGTTGCTTATAAAACAAATCTAAAGAGCAAAATGTCACTAGGAAGTTCTCCAGATTGTCTTTTATGGTCTCCTACTGGAGATTACTTCTCTTTAACTGGTCAGAGAGTTGTAGAAATTTGGTGCATTAAAAGAGCTGATGTGATTAAATCAGAACAAATGAAGTCGAAACCGATATGTGTGTGTTGGGTAGCGAAGTCGTTACTTTTGGTTGGCGCCGAAGAAGGGTCAATCTCGTTTATTTCTGTGGATGACAGCAAAACAGTAGTTATTGATGCACACAAGTCTAGGGTGAAGGCGATGAGTATTTCTGGAGATATTTTAGTTAGTGCGTCCAGGTAAATGGGTATAAAACTTGTATTGACTTTTCATCACCATCTTCATTTTTGCAGCTGCGGCGAAGTGAAAATGTGGACATTGGATGCGGTTAATAAAAAACTTCAACAAATCGCAAGCACCAACATTGGTTGTCGTCCAACATGCATTGGAATTTTGGGTCTTGACCAGTTTGGTCCAAATTACGGCAAACAGAACGTAATAGTAAGCAAGGAAGAGATTGTGAAACCAAAGCAGGAAACCAAGGTTCCACAGGAACGTGGGGTTGTTACAATTGAATACGCTGATGATGAAGAAAAAGAGGAATCAAATGTAAGTGATGCTGACAGTGATGTCGACAGTGAGGAACCAAAATCTAAAGTAGGAAAGAAAAGGAAACATGATGAAGTCGACGTATCCAGCAAGAAGCAAGTATCACAGAATAAAGATGGAAAAAAGACAAAGAAGAAGAAAAAGAAAAGTCCTTCAAACAATGTGAACGAACCAGGGGCTTTTGTTAAGTTAAGGAAAACCAATTAGTTTTTCGGTAATATGTTACAATAAAACTTGTAAAAACCTAAAGTTGCTGTTTTTCATAAAATATCAGCACCGTAAACTCTGTTTTCTGCAAAAGTCATCGGCGGGAATTCTTAATCTGTTCAGTTCAGTATCAGTCTGTGCATTTAGTATCCAGTTTGGACCAAATTCATCGTGTTTGCAGGCAATTAGTTCTTTCTTGCCACGTATAGTTGATGGTTTTAACTTTTATTGTGCCAGCGTGACCGTATGGTTAAACCCAAAAGAATTTTAAAATAATGCCATATGTCCTCGACACAATCAAATCTTTCCATTGAAAACAAAAACAAACCATGTCAAAAAAATAATTATAGCCCAATTCCAGTTAAAGCTGTAAAGCCTTATGACAATTAAAAAAGCCTCTCAAATGGTTCAAAGGCTAGCGAGCCTAAGCACCCACATAAGGTGAACGTTAAAGTGCTGGCCAATCTCATTGGGAAGACGGCACTCTAAGACGGTCGTAAAGATAAATGTGGCTGAGAGTAAAAACAAAAAAATTGATGCTAATGCTACGCTCTCCACACACCATCTCATCTTACAAATCAAGACCATCAAGGATAATGTTCATAAGTTATTCCCCAACTCCAATCTCCCCACTAATATCAAAAAAGTTTGTAAAATCCTCTGCCTTCTGCAATTAAATAAAATTTCAAACTTTCTCTCTTTCCAATCTACTGAAACCCCTGGTAGCTAGAGCTCTGTAATCAAACTGATAATATTATAATTTACTTATGTATTAATCGAGTTAAAATAAATAAAAAAAACAATTAAAGAATTAGAAGAATATACTTTATTTCAACAGGTAAGTTTAAATAATAAATAAATATTCATACATATACTGTTTTATTGTTAAAGGGTTTACAAACGTAGGTTGTATATTGATCGTTGTGTAGTAATTTAAAACATCTTACACAATTTCTGAATATAACAGCAAATAAAACTTATTTTATTTTAGTTGTTGTTATAATTACAACATTTTATTATTATATTGCCTTTTTATTAATAAAAATAAGAAAGAGAAATCATGCAGAAAAAACAATATCAGAGGTTAGCAGAGTAAATCTCTATATTTGGAAAAATAAAAAAGAAACATTTAGGTCAATAACAAGTAACCAATATTGCGTTGGTTAGTAAAACGTCTTTTAGTAAGTAGAAGGAATTAATATGAGAGTTTTAAAAGATACATGTACATGTATCATGTATCTTTGTTTTGATGGATTTGTACATGGAAAAATAGAGGAAACTGTATCACCTCTATTCCGAGTTGGATGATCTAAAGTTTTGAACATCGTTATATTTTGTCAAAGACAATTATGTAACTTATGTTCACGTCGAAACACTAAATGATGAACATCAAACATAAATCGGAATAAAAGTGAGCATTTATCAATCAATGAGAAAATATATCCGGTTTTATAAAGGGTTGAATAATAAAATGAAAGAAAATATCACTTAGTTTGTAAAACGATATATCCTGTATCATCGTCGTCATCATCATCTTCGGCTTTAGGTTGTTTAGGTTGTTTATCGACATATGACCATACCATGTCGACGCCAAATTTATGACGATGTGCTAAATTTTTGTACAAGTAAAGTTTACTATTGTCAATGTAGGATTCGCACGGGTAACACCATACGGATAAATCACTATAACTTAATGCTAACGGATGACTGCTTTCTAGGTTGTGAAATAACATGTGTTCCATTACAAAACGGCCACAAAGAGTCTTAAAACAAATAAGGCAGATCCAGTTTTCCGCTGTAGAAGAACATTCGAGGCATGGAGCTGATGTGTCTATTGCTGTGAGAGAAAAAGACAGAATAAGAGGATAAAGGATAAACAAAACATTCAAGTGATTATGAAGTCAAAAAAAATTAAGCATACAAAAGTAAATACAATTTACATATTTCATTTGGGATTGCAGGGTGATAAAATTTTAAAAGTTAACCAGTGTGGCGTTATTGCCACTACCAAAGTGATGGAGGATTTATTTTCATTATCTGAAATCGTAGCTATCATAAAGTGTGTTTTAAACACCTCTTTTTTTTTATAGATGGGGTGTTCTAAGAGTTTGTGGCTACTCCAGTTCAAGAGTAGCAGACCAAAGCAAACAAACAAATACTACAAAAGTCTATACGAGAATTTTCAAGATTGGAGAATAAACGAAATATGATTTTCGTGCGTTTATTGTTAAAAGTATACTTTGTTAAAAAGTATACCAGTATGGTGTGCAAAAAGTAGTTTGCAAAAGTTTTTTTTGTAAAGAAAAGTCTGCTCGTGAAGCGGGGATGTACAACGCGTTTTGTGATTTACCCTAATTTTAAAATGGTTGCAGTTATAATCCAGTAAATATTTGTAAAAAAAATGTTGACGGCTATACGGTCTGAGTCCAGGCGATGAAATATATTCGGAGTTATCTCAATTAGTTCAAATGAACTTAAAAAGGTTGCTTACAAATAATTATTTTGCAACCATGTATAAAGCGAGAAGCGTTCAATAAGATGAGAAAATGTTTCTATATTCGTGGCTATGCAATTGCTGCATTATTCTTAAGATGATAAAAACAAAACAACTAAATTAACGCAGTAATCAAACCAAAAACAAACACATTTCATATTAAATTATCTTACTTTTTGGTGCGTCTTGCGGTCGCAGTTCCGACAAATGCGGACATGTCTTTAACGGTACCACTGCATACATTTCCTCATTTTGCAATGCCTGATAAAATTCACATGAAACTCTCACAAGAAAATTGTGGTTTTTTTTTTTTTTCTAAATTTACCTCAAGATTTTCAATGATGAATTCCGTCAATGTTTGCACCTTCTCTGATGGTTTACTTGGCCCAGGCTGGTCTACATCCTTGTTTTCTGACAATGGAGGTGGTGGTGTTGGAGTTGGGCATATTGAACCACCTGCTGCTCCTTGAACATCATCAGAAGTGATATTCAAATTTTTCAATGTAGCAGAAAGAAAATCCTCGTTGTTATTTTCTCCCGAACACTGTGGTAATTTCTTGTTGAACTTTAAGTGCTTCCAGTATCGTTGCTGTACTGAGAGACAGTTTTGAATTGTCTCAATACAACTGGCATATGCAACAGTTGGCTTAGATGAAGAGTTTGATGTGCTAATCGGTGGCAACGGATCTCCGAGCATAGATTTGGTGCACATCGTCATTGCATATGAAATCGAGTGTACATTATAACCGCCCTCGAGGCAAACGATTAAACGTCCGTTGGCCAAAGCTGATAACCAGTGAGTGAACAAACCATATGCTTCTGGAGTAACCTTGCATCCACCAAGAGGATCACCAATGGCAGCATCAAACCCGGCTGAAACCAATACAAGTTCAGGATCAAATTCATAAGCTATCGGCATAATAATCTGTTGAAAGGCTAACATGTATTCACCGTCACCCATTCCCTTCTGTAAAAAACATATTTTTATTCAGTTTGTTCTTTTTGTTGTTTACTCAATGGTTGTACCTTATTCCAGGGAATGTTCACATTAAAACCTTCCCCAACGCCCATGCCAACGACATTGAAATCAGCATCCTTACTTTTGGGAAAGAAATTTGCATTGTCGTACCTATGTACACTAATATACAAAACATTGGGATTGCTTTCAAAAATATGTTGAGTTCCATTTCCATGGTGGACGTCCCAGTCAACTATTAAAACTCTGTTAAGAAATTTTTAGTGAAATCCATAAAAAATGCACACTTTTTCTTACCTCTTTAGACCGTGATCTCTAATAGCATATTGCGCTGCAATTGCAATGTTGTTAAATATGCAGAACCCATGGGGAACATCAGACTCAGCGTGATGACCTGGTGGGCGAACGATGCAAACACCACTGCGCGATTGACCTTTCAGAACGCTATCCACAACCTGTAGTACTAAACCAGCAGCCAAAGTGGCACATTCAAAGGTTTTTGGATGAAAGTAAACAGAATTGTACTTTTCACCGAATGCCGCCAGACCTTCCTTCTCAACAGTTCTTCGCATCGAGTTCAAATGTGCTCGAGTGTGAGCTAAGCAGACTTCATCCGTAGTTGCATAGCGTGAGTTCAGCTTTTCCATTCGTTTCAATAGGCCGTAATCGAAATGCATGTCATAAATGCTCTTAATACGTTTGGGCTGTTCAGGATGACCATCTTCAAACATGTTTTGATGCTCCAGCATGAGGTCATCGTACACATAGCACACCCTAACAGGTGCAAACGTCAGACTAGTTGCTAAAATAAAGGACCGTTAACATGTAAAATGCAAATCGTTCGACTCTTTCTAAATACTCACAGGCTTTAAGATATTCAAGGCGAGCCTCCAACTTTTCTATCGTTTCTGATGTTTGAACGGGGTGACAACCTCTTGTTGGAAACTTTTCTGGTAACGGTGGCCCACCAACAAATACTCGGGAAACTTTATGCAAATCTGACTGAGGATTCACATTGTTCAACTCTTCCATTGTGTATGTCGATTGAAGTTGAAGGCACTTCCAGTACGAACGGTGAGCATAAATGCAATTTAAGATGGAGTCTTGAATACTTTCAGAAGGCGGTGTAAGTTTTTCTGTGAGTGGCGGACAAGGATCTCCAAGTAAGGTTCTCAATGTCAGTGCAGCTCCTTCCGACAAAGATTCCAGGCAGTATCCACCCTCTAAGATCACTGCTATCCGTGACTGTGCAAGTTTCATCAGTGGTGATAACAGATGGGGATAAAATGCAGGCGTTATTTCCATCTCTCCTTCGGGACAACCCAAAGCAGCGTCATAGCCGGCAGATATGATTATCAACTCTGGTTGGTATTCCACTGCCACTGGAATCAGTAATTGCTGGAAAATGGCCAAGTAATCACTATTTGACATTCCTATTTTATTAAGTGGAACATTGAAATTATATCCCAGTCCTTCCCCTTCACCGACTGCATCGAAATCAGACTCCTTAAGATTCGGCCAAAAAACTCCATGCTCAAAGCGATGGATCGAAAAATAAAGAACTCTGTTGAAAATATAAAAGTATGTCCTTCTTTCAATCAAGGAAACTGTTAATTATATTCAAACCTGGGATCATTGTAAAAGAAACGCTGTGTCCCTTGACCGTGATGTATGTCCCAGTCAACAATAAGAATTTTCTTCAGCTTCAAAATATTCAATGCATACTGGGCAGCAATGGCAACGTTATTGAAGAAGCAATATCTAAACCATCAATCCATAGAGATTATATTTTCTTATTTGTTTTCACAAGCAGTCGCTTACCCGTTGAATTCAGTTTTCATTGCATGATGGCCAGGAGGACGAATTATTGCCATGCCATTTTGGATACTTCCATTGACAACATTTTCAATTAAATCAATTGTACAACCAGTGGCAAGGAGTGAAAGGTTGAAAGTTGACTAGAAAGGTAGAAGGAGAGATAGTGTTATATACAGATTTTAAGATATCACTAATATTATCTCTTACCGGATGCAGGTAAACTGAGTCATAATGAGAACTCAATTCTTCTAATTGAGCTTCATCTGTCTTGTTTGCGGTTGATTTCAGTAGGTTGTAGTGCTCTTCCGAGTGTTTTAACAGTATTTCGTCTTTTGTTGCACTTCTTGAAGGAATCCTCTGGCATCGGTCGATAAGGCCAAGTGCTTTACATCTAAAAGAAAATCATGCGACAACATAGACATATGCTTTACGTTTTCCCTGAATCAAGTAATGTTTTAAATAAGTTAAAGAAACGAAGGACTTTGAATTGATAAACTTCTTAATCTGTCGCTAGCTCTGCAATTACTACGTTGACTTTAATAATCTCAGTATTATCTGCTTCCAAAAACAAAAGTTGATAACGTGTATTTACTTTTTTCTCAACAGTCAAAATTGACATTTGTAAAATTGATTTTAAATTATCTTCATAAGCATTATAATAATTTTTCTACTTCAAATCGATCTTACCTATTTAAGATACACGTAAATCTCTCTGGTCTTTCTGGGTGATTCTCGTCCCAAAGGCAATGATGCTGCGTCATTGATTCATCGTATATTATTCCTGTGTAGCCTTGAACCAGGTTAATTGCATTCATAGCCTATAGAAAACATTTTAAAATAATTAAATATGTTGATTCTTCATGACTTAGACCCACATTCTGAAATATATCCCTAACTACAGTCTCTTGTTGTGTTTGTTCCTGCATCTTCAATAATTTTGCTTTACGCTTTGCTTCGAGAAGCGCTGTGTTTGGCCGTCGGCTATCGACTGATTTTAGCATTGCTCTGGTTTGTATTTTAGCTCTCTGTGCTCCGCGACGAGTTACTACTGAAGAGTTCTGAAATATCAAAAGCGTGTACGTGATGAGAGATTGAAACGCAAAGCTTTTTTTCTTCCTTTTAGTTATAGCTGGCTTGAGTACAATCTGTTTGGACCTTTTTTTTTTTTTATATTTTATGGATGGGGTAAACATAATTGTTTTTAGTAACACGAACTTACCATGTTTTTGATTACTTTCTTTTATTGTCAAATGTATATTAGAAGATATGGTAATGGCCTAAACCTTGCATTAACTATACTATTGGATTTCTGCGTAATAAGTCGATGTTACGCCCTCAATCGTAGCCCAAAAAATGTGGTTAAGAATGAGAGCACTGCCTACACACCAAACCCGATATGATGACTAAAGATTAACTATTATAGTAATGAAATAATGAATTCCCACACTCTTCTCCCAATCGGCGTCAACCTTTGTTATTTGTTGCAGAATTATGCGTGTCGTTTTTTAAATAAAACATGTGTTATGCTATTTAATCGATGAAGTTATTAGTATTTGTATGATTTAGTTGAATTGTGCTTAGATTTTGTTTTTTTTTTGTTTTTTTTCTTAATTGAATTGAATCCTTTTTACGAAGATTATGCCGCCACAAATTCTGTACACAACACCAAGAGCAGACAGGTGAGAAAAAAATCGCCACTAGTAAATGTCAAATACCATATGAGAAAGAAAAATAGTAAATAGGACGTAGGCAAAAAAATCACAAAAGGGCAAATATGGCAATTGTCAAACTTTATTTCGGCAGTATTCAGAAGGAAAAAGAATATATTAGTGCGTAGGTTTCTTATGTACGTGTTTTGTTATACAAGACAAATTAAAGATATCAATTAATAATTAATGAATACATATAGTTGAAAAACAATGTGTGGGGCTATCCAACTTCTTTATTACCTATCTACTAAGTACTACTATTACCAAAACAGCTGTTCAATGTAGTTCATTCCATTATATTATTTTGTAAATCCAAGCAGATGTAATTTAAGGTGTTCACCAATTTTTTAAAGGCAATCAGCTTATATATTTATCCGATTAATGGGATCAATTGATTTCTCCAAAAAAAAATTTGTAAAAAGTCTGAATCCATTCATTTTAACACAAAAAGTACGCTGTCACAATTCAAATTAAAAAAAAGATACTTGTGTTTTGTTTACTAATCTTGAACGGCCGCCAATTTCAATTTTTTTTTTTTAAATCTTCATATTACATATATTATACAAGAAAAATGTTTTATGGGACATAGTTTGTTAATAAAATGACATCTCAATATCCACATTTCATTCAACAAAATCTCATATATTCCTGCGATTTCTATATTACCCCGAAAAATCGGTCACGTCTAGCTCTCTTGAAGAACTTACACTTGTATGAACTTAACAATAAACGAGTTCTGAATTCCATAAATCTTCGGGATTCTATTCTACGAAAAGTGCAAAGTGCTCTAGAATGTTTTCCGCCTGGTTTAAATGAAATTCCCAGCCAAACGAGTGATATCTTAGGCAGTTCTATTGCTTGTCCTAGTCAAGCAGTTGGCGGAATAGTGGTTGGAAAATACATTTACCAGAATCGAGCTGACAAGAATGTGTATATCATTCTTAAATGTTGGGATTCTATGGTCATTATAAAGAAAAATGCAGAAGGATTTGTTCGACAGGCAGAGTATGAGGGAGTTCATTCATTTAAAATTACCAATGACAAGAAATACGAAAGCAAATTGAAAATATCATTCTTCGCCGGAGAACACATTTTAACAAATTTTCAAGAAAATCATCCGATTCTAACATCTGCTCTCACTGGAAATGATTACAAGAAACTACTTGATAGGATCAAAATAAAACAATCAGAACTACTTGTTCATAAAACCATCACCAAAAAAGAGTTCGCCAGGTTAAAAAGCTCGGAGGTCTTTGGATGCAACTTTATTCGAACACCTCACCTCGAGGAAATGCAAATCCTTTCAAAATGTGGTGATGCTTGGATCAAAGTTACGGCGGACGATAACGTTGTAATCGGTGTACCACTTGTGAATAATTCCAGCAGTCAACTAATAACCCTAAGTAATCTTCGGAGTGTACTCCAGTGCCACAGTAATCGGGACATGAGCTACAAATTCTCCTTACATCAATTAAATGAACGATTTTGTGACACTGAAAATATATCAAACTTTTTCCAATCCGCCGAAAACGATTCTGATAGCAAATACAGTTGGAGTCATTGTCCGAACTATTGTCTGCGGCCTGATGCATTCTGTGTCTTAATTGTCAGACTCAAAATCGACGAACTCGTGGATTTTGATGCGGTTGAGCTGTTATTATTTACATTTTATGACATTGTTGTCGAAGAGAAAACATTTTCACAGAAGTGCTTTCTAACAACGCTGGGGTTTCGTGATATATTTTCCAATGACGCCTACAAAATTAGTTTCAATGAGCATCATCTATACCGAGACATGTTGACTGTGATGGCCACATCATACGAAACGAATGTACTACTAGAATTCATTGGAAGCAGTACATCGTTTGAAAATTACCTCTGCGAAAAGATGGGTTTTTTAAGAGTAAACAGCCAAAATCCCAGTGAAATCATGAACGTTGACGACCAAGATGAGGAAAACAATCAAGCTCTAGAGCAAAGTCTATTTTATAACGAAAATCGTAACTCGCTGTGGCACGGGACATTGCTTGCAATTACATACACTAATCAATATTATTCTGAAATGAAACTATACACAAAAACGCAAGAAAAATCTAAGGTTTTTTTGAAATGTCTTAATATTGAGTTACGTACAAAGTGTGGCATCAAAGAGATTAGTTGCGATAGTCACGTATCTTTTGCGAAATTGATTGGGTTCGAAGCGGCTCTTCGTGATGAGTGTTATTCGCATTTAAAAATATGTTCAAATGCTACAGCTTTAGATGTTAACGAAAAACAGGAGTCCAGTTTAGAATTACATTTAAATCAATTCAAAACTGATTTAATGCTCAAAGCTTTAGAATCATGACAATAACCAACATTTTAGGAAACATAATCTAAATTATACGTTTAGTAGCTTACATCACTGAGCATGTAGATAACTAATTTTGTCTAGGATATAAGCGCAAGTAATTGTTATTTTTGTTATGTAAGATATATGTAAAATAAAAGCTATAGACAACAAAATTTAATAAAACTGCGTTTTATCGTATTTATCTATAAGATTGGTATCGTTAATTTTAATTGGACACTCGCAAAATGTATGCTAACGCCCTACTGGAATTCATGCTCTAGCGAAAACCAGATTCAAGATGTAAGGAAGTTAAGCGAACCAGCTAGCTCCATAATAACTCAACATGTGTGTTACGTACTTGCATTTAAATCCTTTTGTCTCAATCAGGGTAACACAATGCAGTCTGCAGTTTCTAGACTTAAAACCTAATTGTAGTAGTAGTAGTAGAGCCAGCGCTCGAAGGACTGAGCGCGATTTATATGAAACCTGGATCATCCCAATACTGTAAGCGGTTGAAGTCTCTTCAAAAGAGAAGTTCTGCCTGCGTTTTTTTAATCGTACTTGCGTCCATGGTATCAAGCGTCTACGGATGCAGATGTCTTGTATTATCTGAATAACAAAAAGGCTAGGGGTGGAAACGCGTGGGAAATTACTTTTATTAGTTAAAAGTTAAAATAAAGGAATTTCGATTCCACTTTAAAGAAGAAATTTGCTCTATCAAAACCAAAGCTACGGTTACTCAAAAACACAGTAATTTTTCCACGTTTATTTTTCATTGAAAGTCAAACTAAAGTGGATTTCAATTAGTTGCTAAATGGCAACTAGGCATGCAATATCGATCATTTTTTTTGCATATGATCTATTGGAAGATTTAATAATCGAAAAACAACTTGCTTATCCCATATCTTAAATTTAGATTTTTTATATTGATTCCAGTTGTTCCATATAAGCTGCCCCACTGTGTGACGTCCGTCCTCTAGTAAGATGATGTACACAGGAAAACAAGGACTTCAACCAACTTGGTGTGCAAAGTTTGAAGCAGCTAGCGAAAGATCGGCTCGGCTGGAGAAATATGTGGTTGAGGACCAAGTCAACCCCAGCTGTGGCTACAGATGAATGTTCAGTTTAGTCCTAGTTCCGGTCCTATTATTAGCAACGAAGTCACTGGTAATATTTGCTATGAAGAGCAACCACAATTTTTGTCTCGAAGTAGAACTAAGTGAAACACATGTCATAAACCCAATGGAAGTTTGGTAATAACCTTCAAGCCCAATGCGTTAAAAAGAAATAGCAACTTTTTTAACATTGAAAGATAAAAAAAAAAATCATTTTTTTTTTTCATAAAAGATTTTAAAATAGTTATGTTTATTTAGTTATATAAAAAAAAACTTTAAAAATAGTCTTTTGAAATTGTAAATAAAATATGTGACGAAATAAAACTGATTCACTTTCTCTTCTTTCCCTTAAATACTTTTTTACTTTATCGAATACACCCGGAATAGGCAATTTTTAAGTACTACTCCGCAGTCGCTTTTCTTCATCTTGTATAATGCTGTCTAAGGCGTTTTCCAAGTTTAGAGTCGCTTCTGCGAGCTCTGTATTATCACTGTAAGAATCCTCGACAATTTCTTTTACCTTATGCAGCAAAAGTTTAAAATTTGCCATATCTGTATCTCTGCAGCCGTCATCTTCTGTGACAATCGAAAGCGGTGCACCTGAATACGGAGTGGACATTTTTTTCTGTGAAAACCAACCGCTTACGTCGTTAACAGAATAATCCGATTTGTTTGCATCCAAATAACTACGATTTATGTCAGCTCCATGCACTAATAAAATAAACATATTTGAAAATTATTTGAATTAATTTCAAAATGGATTACTTACATGATCGTGAAAGATTCTGTGCCAAGAGATCTGGCGTCGTCCTGCTGGCAAATGCTGTACGATTTGGTGTGCTCGATGTCGGATAGGATAAACTTGCGCTGCTCTGCTACCAGAAAATAGAGATTAAATAAAGTAAAACCAATAACTCAGGCAAGTTCTACCGTAAAACTTCTCATTTCATGAATAATCTCGATTAGAAACTGCTGATGCGCTGTTAGAAAATTCGAAATCTCGATCGTCGTTGATGTTTGAATGCACTTTAATTGCATCTCAATTTTTCTAAAATAATACAAACAAATGCATTATGCTGACCCTTATAGAAGAATGACGGGATTGTACTACTTACGCGTTCTGCTTGAGAAGCTTATCAATTATGGTTTGAAGTTTATTCGACGGATGAAGCGATGAACTTGATGACCCCTCGAACGAGTGTAGAAACGAATCTTTTTAAACATAACACTGAAAATATTGTTCTATTTGTAATAAGATAAAATGTAACTTACGTTCACTTTTCAAGTATTCTCTAACAATTGGCTCAGACTTGGTTTGTGGTACAGACGTTGATATCGTCACGAGCTCTGTTTCATTAGCCGCACTGGTTTCATTGTTGTTACAGAAACCAGTTGTCTCTTCGTGAGTTCTTTGGAAAAATATGTTGCACAGTTTGGCGAAGTAGTGTGAAAATTTTTTCGGTGGCACATCCTACGAATGGAATTTTCAAAGAATTATATACTTCACATTTACTTTATTACCGTTTACCTCAGTGAATACTTCGTACATGCGATGACCACTCTCGTGTTTATTCGCAGCAAAACCGGTAGCAAAGCATTTAAGACACAAGGAAAGGGATTTACAGGTCTG
Organism: Syritta pipiens; assembly: GCA_905187475.1. Classification (NCBI taxonomy): domain Eukaryota; kingdom Metazoa; phylum Arthropoda; class Insecta; order Diptera; family Syrphidae; genus Syritta; species Syritta pipiens. The sequence goes on along the minus strand of LR994571.1, from coordinate 11,729,195 downwards.
GCATTTAAAACGAATTCCGATGATTTTTTCCGACTGGCATGAGGCGCAAACGTTGTTGTGGATAAGTTTTTCTGTGTCTTCTATGCGCTTTACAAGTGCAATCAAATTGGCGTATATAAGAAATCTTGTTTGAGATGTGGACCACAGGCATTGAAATTGATATTCGCTGATTCCATTTAAACTTTGACACTGGAAATAAATTAGCGAATTAGCGATTACTTAAAATAAGGGTTTGAAAGTGATACAATTGGATTTTAAAAGTGATACAAATGACTTAAGTGGTGATGTAGCAGGTATACAGATAGGGGCGTTTCTTTTAAACACTACTGCATGTCTTTGCAGTGAGTAGTGTGTATGTCGCCTCGTTCAAACATTCACCCACAATATTCGCCACGATAGGAACGTACGGTAAAGTTTAGAGACTCATTTTTTAGCCGCACCACACGAATATGGAATACTCTTCCAAACTCAATTTTCCCATCTGAATATAACATGCAGACATTTAAAACCAACGCGCACCAGTACCCTCTTTCCATCTCTCCCTCGGTACCTTCGGCCCGTGCTGTGTCTTAAACAGGACACTTAAGAGTAGCCGCAACCCCTTCAGCACGCGCCAAATGTACAAAAAAAAACTATGCCATTACACATTTATCCACATTGCATGCTAAAGCTACCATCTTTCAGAGATGATAGCGCTAACTTAAATCTGATTTACATACTCACCCTCGAAAAGCACTGCTCCATTATAATCGGTATGTTGTGTTCTCCATAAGCACTTCCTTCTCCAACATATGTCATGATTTTGGACAAAATATGTAGTAAATATTCCATCGAAAACTTTGTCACACATCGATTAGGTCCGCATACCAACTGAAAGAACTCGGATACCAACTGCTCCGTAGTGTGTATCTTGCATAGCAGTAGAAATGTTACTTTGATCTCTGTCGGAGATATCGAATGTCGTCGGTGTCTTAAAACAAAAAACAAACCACATTCCGAATGAAATACTCTTTTCTCGAACAGATTTACTCTAACTTACGGATCAAAAACATTCCAAAAAAAGTCAGACAATACAGCCGTTGCAGTCTCTAAATTATACGAAACGGACTTTGTGAAGTGTCCTAATTTCTCACAGGCAAAGTATATATCATGAATCAAGGATGTCAACTGAAATGGTGGAACCATATAGTTCCGATCAACTTGTGCGATGTTGTACCGCTCTAGCAAAGCCAAAATCAATTTATACGGTATGTTAGAGGCTGTAAATTTGAAATAGTTTATGAATTTTCTAAGTGTATTGTATATTATACATACTGTAAAAGACTTTTTGCAAAGTTACTATCTTAGAGGCACACCTGTAAACAGTGTATTTGTATGATGAGAATTCACACTTAATGTGTGACATTACTGCGGCCAATTTAGGGTGATCGTAGGTCTGTCGATTTGCCCTTTGGCTGACTTCTGTTGTATAACGATGCATTTTTGGTAGTTCCATATTTTGTAAGTAAAATTAATAACATTAAATTCTATTTTAGGCTTTGTTTGTTTTTTATAAGTACTTAGGTTTTCTGTTCGTTGGAAAAAATGTCAAATTTGATTTTAAACTTGCGGATTATTTTTTGTTGTTTCCATGTTGGCGAAACTGTACAAAATTTGCTAGTTCACAATAGATAGATCATCTGGTAAACCAGAAGAGATTTTATTTCACTAGCCGCTGTATGTTTATGGACTATCCTAGCCACAAATGAGCTGAAATTGGGTTGTCTGTGATCCTAGCCTAACTCCGGCTCTCGTAGTTAGCGTTTATACCTTGTATTATTGGTATTGCGTTTTTATTATTTATCAATATCCTTTAATAATAGCAACATATGGATTATAAAAGATTTTTTAACATAACAATAGTATTGTAAATCTTTACTGAATGAATATCTAATACTAGACTTTTAATTTTTATCATTTACTCGATAAAAATGATAATTGAATAGAAAAATATGACTGTAGAAGTTTTTCTAAACTTACGGCTGACAATAGTCTGTATACTTTTTTTCCATTATTGTAAAAAAGAAAACTTGTTATTGTTATTTAATTAGTTCAAAATAAACTTGTAATAATAATAAAACTTTTTAAGTCTTTAATTTTCGAAAGTTCACAGAACTTCTTTTCTACTGAACACTGAAAACAATAAGTTTCTTTAGATTTTATCATCCCTACATAAGAACATCTATAGCTATATGACATGAAAGTAGAAGTATGTAATTCGCTTGTCTTTATTCTTACAGATTGATTTAAACTGCAAGACAAATCATTTTCGTTTCTCTTAGATAGGAAAGTTTTCATTTTAGATATACAGTGAAACCTCTCTTTACGGACGCTCTGCTATAGGGGACACCTTTCTTAACGGACAATTTCTCAGGTTCCCGGCATAAAGAGACAGGGCTTTCTGTACATATCGACAAAAACAAATCACGCATAGAAGCTATGTGGCTTGTTTTTAAATCCCGATTTTCAACAGCAAATCTCTCTTGTTCAAATACGACCGTCCAGATGACGCCGCTGCAAAAATTATTACAAACGACTTTCTCATCATTAGCTGAACTGTACCACAGGCAGTAAAAGTCATACTAACGTCAGTTTAATGTTACCAACTTCGCATTGATATGACTGTCATAATTTTACATTCTTTTGTTGTCTAGTTGAATGTTTTGACGAAATTCCCGAAAATAAAAAAGAAATCATTTCCCTCTTCTTAAACTGCGTTTTATAATAGAGCAAACTGAGAAAAACTTATTCCAACATAATTTAATACTTATAGACAAAAGTTTTAACTATAAATAACAAAATGAGTTACAACGACAAAGCCGACGGCATTACAAAAGAAGAATGGTTACTGCGTTTATCGCAATTTCCCTTTAAGCAGTCCGACATGAATCGCCTAATAATGAATTACTTAGTCACAGGTAATAAAAAATCACAAATTAAAATGCAATAAGAAGGTTTCTCTAAATTTTGAATGTGTTTTTGTTTTTTGCAGAAGGCTTCAAAGAGGCTGCTGAGAAATTTCAACTTGAGGCTGGACTTGAGCCAAGTGTGGAGCTGAGCTCACTTGACGATCGAATACTTATTCGAGAAGCAGTGCAGAGTGGACGAATACAAGAGGCGACCCACTTAGTTAATCAACTGCATCCAGAGTTATTGGACAACGATCGTTATTTATTTTTTCAGCTTCAACAATTGCAGTTAATTGAATTGATTCGGTAAGTATTTACTTGTGGTTTTGTGTGAAACGTATTTTTTCCGGGATAAGGTGGTTAGTGTCTTAAAAGTTAGACTCTTGCTAAGGTCTCAATGGAAACCGCCCAAAATCAGTTGAAATGTGAATTTAAAAAAGATTATTACGTCAACTTCGCGCCATATTTCTTATACATTTACCGTCAGATCCAGAACAAGAGTTGTGAAAGCAAAATTCGATGAAGTTAACATTTCTTAAAGTAGGTGTAAAATATTAAACTAGCCTGCTTCTCAGTTGATTTTTTGGAGCTGCTGGAATTTCGGATTTACACTCATTCCTGAACCAGAAATCTGGCATTTTGGTGTTTAGCTAAATGGGCTACATTAACAAAATAAACAGAAAACGAAAGCAGACAAAGAAAACTGCAGAGCAATGAACACTGCAGCCTAAATGGATTCCTATAAGAGCACTTAAAGATTATGGCCAACGCTCTGGCAGATAACATTTACCACAGAGTCAAACTCGTCCTAACTACTGTCTCACCAGTCGGCACGTAGCACTGCTGCCTGCAAATAAAAATCGTACGACAGACCATATCTTCACACTTCGACGAATTATGTGCCATTGTAATTGTTTTCATGGCAATTACGAACTGGCTTCACATCAATGAGAGAACATAAAATTCATGCTGTTGAGGAAACAATCGATCCGTCGCACATTACCTAGGACAGATTGCAATCATTGGCGTCTTTGAGAGTTCATTTACCTAGGAAAATGCAATTGTGAACTCCGCGAATATAATCAAGGCCTCATTTCTATGGTGCAGTTTTTCAATTTGAACTCCTTGTGTGATGTTATTTGCGGAAATAAAGTGGAAGTGGATATTTCGTAGTTTTTGGGCGTCAGTGTTTAGTGCGTCGAACTTTTAAGTGATCGTACACTGCTTTGAATTCAGCCCGGGGAAACCGGCCACCGAGATCCGCATACTGCTACCATTTAGGCTTGGCTTCAAATGGGGTCCAGGCACACCAAGGTAGACAGTCTCCGGGGCTTGTGTTTTTCTTTTCGTCATTCCTGAGTTGCCCTTCGATAGGTTTGTGGCCGTTTGTACCGATGCTGGGACGAAGGTTAATGTGGACAAATCCGAGGTTATTGTTGTTTCTAGAACGCCTGTTCAATGCATGTTAGTGGAGTTCCATTGAAACAGGTGGAGAAGTTCAAGTATCTCGGCCACAAGAAGCCCGCATGCGGTTGCCGAGATACTTGAACTTCTCCACCTGTTTCAATGGAACTCCACTAACTACACTTATCTTGCTCGGCAGCTGATGCTGACCAAGAAAAGAGAAGTAAAACTATGCAAGATTCGTCATGAAAACAAGTTAAGTTTCACTCTTCGAAGAGGTTCGAATATTTAGAAATTACATTGTATTGTGCTTAGCATTTGCTTTTTCACGAGTGATGGAAAGAACAACGCTGAGCTTTCCTGTAGGATTGGCTTAGCTGGGTAAATTTCGTAAAAGCTTGGAAGAAATGTAATCAGAAAGGAAAAGCTTTGTGTCAGGTCTTTAACTCGGTATTTGTTAAAACTTTCACCTATGGTCATGAAATTTGGGTAATGGTCGAAAGAAGAGAAGAAGAAAGAAGATCATGAGTACAAGCTGTCGAAATGAGATTTCTTCGTGCTGTTGTGGGAGTTACTGGCTGAGATAGCTTGAGAAGCATGACGGTGCACGGACAGGTCAATGTTGAGCAGCTGCTGCTTCGAACGGAAAGATCTATACTTCGATGATACGGTCACGTGGCACGAATGTCCCTATCAGTACGACTTCCGAGACGTGGTTTGAATGCGATCCCGTTAGGAAGGCGACTGCTCGGCAGACTCAGGATGAGATGGTTGGACCAAGTCCAAAAGCTCGCCTCATCACCTTTGGGCATACCTCCTGATGAGTTAGAGTTTATGGCGGAAGATCAAGTTGTCTGCAGATCTTATCTAAGAGCATTGTCCCCGCAACCTCGTTAGTGGAACATGCGACCGAAGATGATGATGACGGTGATCAGTATATACCTACCCGATCGTTACTTCCCATTTTTTTTTCAGCCACACCTATAAGTATAGTACTTAGCTACCTCCTACCATAGCTACCTCAAATATGAGGAGGCACTGCACAGTATAAAATAACATGGTTTGTTTAAGGGACAATTTTTTTAAGCGTATTTTTGCTCATTTCATTTTAGATTTTAGTGTTTGATCTTTGTTTCCTTTAGGCGTTTTTTTTTTCTCTTATATGAGTCTGTAGTAGAGGCAATTAAAGTTCATACACCTAGGTTTTTGCTATGAGATAGGATAGAATTCAGGAATTTTAAGTGTATCATAACGCATACTTATTATTTTGACCAACACTATATATTTGCTGTCATCATTATAGGATACACAGTTGCTAAAATATATAAAAATCTTGCTATTTCTTCGGGCTAAGAAAACAGCTAAGCAGTAAAGCGCTTTCCCAAAAAACCAAAGAGTCGATCCTCCTGGTCGTGTTATATAGACCTTCACAAAAGCGAATGAAAGCCGACTGGGGTGATCTATGGTCCCATCTTCACGGACGATGAGTGGAAGAGTGGAAGAGTTGTACGGGCATTATATTGACGCTGATCTGGCAAGAGGATAAAAGTCCAACGTTTGCGAAGCGAATGAACACCAACGCTCCGGCCCGAAAAGTCATCGAATCTACCAAAATGGTTGGCGTGGTAAACGAAGGCCGCGGAACAAATGGCGTACTCAAGTTGGCCCTAACGATCTTGGTCTGGCCGTGCTGGCGTACTCAAGTTGGCCTTAACGATCTCGGCCAGGCCGTGCTGGTTGAAGAGGTTAGTTACGTGAGCTATGATCTACCCAGGACTGTAGCGCCACTAGACATGATAAAAGCAGAATTATTATTATTATTATTATTATTAGGCGGCGTAACAGCCCGTTGAGAGCCAGAGCCTAGCTTTTTCGCACCTCCACTGTGTTGTGCGCGTTACAATTTTGACACATGTGGAGGGGGCCTACTGTTTTAATGCCGGTTCCGAACGGCGAATTGCGAAAGCTTTTCATGACAGAAGTACTCCAGGAAGGTTGTCAGTCGTTCGCTGGAGGTGGGGCCGTGAAAAATGTTTGTGGTGTTATTTCCCCGAGCCGGATTCGAACCCAGGTACTCTCGCTTAACAGTCCGACGCACTAACGATTAAGCCACGGCGCCCACTATAAATAAAAGCAGAAGCTGATTATAATTGTGAATAGGTCTTTTTCTATCATAAAAGAAGATAATTTCTCCCAACAGATTCTCAGATCCTATGCGTCAGCTTGGATATAGAACTTTGAGAATTTCCAGATGCACTATCTCACAAAAAAAAAAAAAAAAAAATGATGTAATTTGTCTCCACTTAATGGAAGAAATATTCCGAAGCCTGCTTCGTGATTCTATAGAGAAATGTGACCTCCACTAATATTCGATTTTTTTTTTATTTTCAGTGCTGGGAAAATTGAAGACGCCCTTACCTTTGCTCAAACAAAACTCTCTGAAGCAGGTGAAGATATTCCCGAAGCACTTAATGAACTCGAGCGGACACTTGCCCTGCTGGCTTTCGAGAAACCCCAGAATAGCCCTTTCTCTGATTTGCTCGAACAATCGCATCGTCAAAAGGTAATTTCCGAGTGTATTTAATTATCTTGTTTTGCATTGAATAGTTTCTTTACAGGTTGCTAGCGAATTAAATGCCGCCATTCTGAAATCCGAACACTGTGAAGACTCAACTCCACGCGTTATGTATCTACTGAAGTTAATTATCTGGGCACAATCGAAGTTAGACAGTTGCGATGTCAACTATCCAAAGATGACAGATTTAGAAGCTGCACTCATTGAACCAAAACAAATCTAAACTGTTTTCTTAATCTCCATCGCTCCGTGACGGAGTCGATGACATTTGATTCATTTATAAGCAAAATAATAAATATTGTCTTAGCAAATTAGCTTACATTAATATTATTAGTTTAGAGGCAGACGTTATATATTATTTTAAAGAGACCCTAACCTGGAAGTGTGCAGTCTGGCATGTACGTTATATATGTGTAAAAAAAATAAAAGAAACAACAAATTATTTGTATTTAATTGATTTAGTTTTGCTTTACTGGATGCGATTCATACAATAAAAAATGCATATTAATAAGCGTAAGTGTGCTGTCTACCATCCGAAGATAAGATCCATGGCTTTGTTCATGATTCCAGAACTCTTCTGCGGCGCATTGGGGCTGGCAACAACAGCAGAATCGCTTTGTGCGCTTTTGTACGCTACTTGTGAGAGGGGCCTAACTTTCGATGTGGTCCTAAAAGGAAAATCATGTCTTAAACATACTGTGGTAATTGAAGGACAACTTACTGATTGTTTTCACATATGTTCTCCTTGTCGATAATGTTTCTATCCTTGCACTGTGTCACTCCAATCATGATGTTGTTCCCAAGAATTTTCTCATTATAGTTCAGTGCTTTGTCGCATTCCAGCCTTGAGGAGAACTTCAAATGGACCCAATTGCCGTTTTGCGATGGGAAGACTTTGTCAATAATTGTCCCACACTGTGAGAAATGAGCGAGGACCATCGATGTCGCGCTTTGCGGAAAGCCGTAAACTGTGATCCAAAATTCAGTGTATCTCGGTAGCGGTGGGCACTGCATGAGATTGTTGCTGTTGTTGTTGCGATAATCAAATGGCAGTGGATTTACAATTGGCGGCGAAGTGATACGCGATGCATTAAAACTACTGTTTATTGTGTTTCCCAAGTACGAATCATTCACTGACTGATTTATTTGGCATTGATTACTCAAAGGAGTTCCATATTGCATTGATTGGTGGAGCATAGCGACTGGATTTGAACGCACCGGCGTTTGCACCTGATTACGGTCGGAATGCAGAGAATCAAAAAGACCCTGAAGCGGTGAAAAAACAAATTCTTATTTATATCTCATAAAGCCACATATTCAGAAAATTTTACTTGAGTTGGTGGTCCTGATATACTGGCATTGTGACTTTGCATAGGTGTTCCAGGATAACTTGGTGCAGAAGGACCTTGTTGGTATCCAAAAAGTGTTTTTTGTCCCAAAGTCGAGCGATTGAAATCTTGCGGTGATGTAGCACCTGGTGATTGAGCTGCATGGGGCCGCAAACAAGTAAACTTTTATACGTATAGAGAAGATTTTCTTAACAGGAATGCTTACCAAACGAAATATTGCGCCCTTTATTAGGGGAAAGAGTGTTGTTTCGTGGAGTTGAAGGTGCTGTTGCTTCACCCATTAAAAACGATGGCAGGTATGGACTCGTGCCGGTCGCGGGGCTATTACTTGGACTGCCTAAAGTCATGGGTTCCATTTTTGTGTATAAATTAAATTATTAAAATTTCTTAAGAAGAACTAAATTAATTCGGAAAGTAACTTTTTTTTCTATAAACAACCACACAAAAGGAGGACGATTGAAGTTTCAAAAATTTTTAACGACAGATGTCAAATGTCAAAATCGGACAAACGAAATACTGTGAAATAGCTGAATCACAGTAGTTGGCTCAATGGGATTTTCGAACGGACAGAAAGGGAAATTTTCTTAATTCTTGAATTCGGGTAGTTATCTATCAAAATATATTATTCTTAGTCAATTGTGTACATATGGATGTCGAATAAGTTAGTATTTAAAACTGCTAGACTTATGACAATTTGTACACAACCCGTATGTTTGTGAAGTGAAATTTTAGTGAAGATGTGATGCAGAATATTTTTTATTACAAGAACTTTTTTTTCTATTTAAGGAAACCTATCTGTTATTTTAACAGTTTAATAGATTTCATCGATCATGTCACAAAAAGTCTTTCTACTATTGTAAATTTATCACAACTTTCACTTTCACATTCGTAAACTGTCAATAAAAACTGTCAAAAATCGGAAAATTTTAATTCTGTCAACGTCAACTTTAAAAAAAAGGTTTTGCAATAGTTTCTAGTGGAGAAAATAAAGTTTTAAGAAATGTGTTTAACAAAAAATTAAATGCGTCCAAAGTGACGCATAAAAATTTCTATCGCTTGCCAAAAACTTGTACATTCAGGAAATTTATTAAGATTCGACCAAGCAATAGCATAGCACTGTTTTATAATGCAGGCGGGCAAAAGAAGTGGATCGCGACACGTATTCGTTGTTTTGACCCTGTGCCTATTGTGGTACATAGTTTCATCTAGTAACAATGTTATTGGCAAAATGGTCCTTAATGAGTTCCCGTATCCTGTTACTGTGACCATGATTCAACTCTGTAGTATAACATTGTATAGCGGACCATTTTTTAATCTCTGGGGAATACGGAAATATTCGAGTATTGCATGGCCATACTATATAAAGTTGATATTACCACTTGCCTTGGGGAAATTCTTGGCATCTGTGACATCTCACATCTCAATTTGGAAAGTACCTGTTTCATATGCGCATACAGGTAAACTGTAATTTATTAGTATAAAAATACACAAAGGATAATTAGAGGTTTTTTTTGCAGTTAAAGCAACGATGCCTCTTTTTACTGTGATTTTAACGAGGGTAATATTTAAAGAAAAGCAGAGTAACTTGGTGTATCTTAGCCTGATACCTATCATCTCAGGTGTGGGTATTGCCACAATGACAGAGATTTCATTTGATATGCTTGGGCTGATGTGTGCACTCGCTTCAACGATGGGTTTCTCATTACAGAACATATTTTCAAAAAAGGTAGGTGAACAAAATATTTTTGAAGTCCTATGAGTCCTATGTTAGCAACGCATTGTAAGAATAAGTAAAAACATGAAAGTTTTGTTTTATGACAGAAAAACTCAGTAGGTTGTGGCTCCTTTACTTTATGATTAATTACTGCAGCTAGGCGATTGGTAAAAACCAGGTTGATCACAGTTTCTCCTGGAATTTTCTCGTATTCATTTTTCGGGCTCCCACCCAAAACGATTATAACCAAATATACTCCAATTGGGTAACGATTGTTACATCTAGACTGTGATACTTTAATCTTTCTTACTTCTAATACTTTGACCTAGTAATTCGTTTTTTTCTCTCATTTTTCAACAATAAGAATGTAATTACACACTTAATTATTTTGTGCTCAGAGATCTATAACTCTATATTTTTATTTAGTTGTACTTTTTATTTATTTTTCTCTTATTTTTTCATTGTTTTATTAATTGCATTTGTTCATTTAAATGATTCACTTAAGGAAAAATGGCATTAAAATTCCAAATGTCATCCAATTTTCTCAAAAAAAAAAACGTGGCTCTACGCCAACATCAACATTTTTATAAAAAAAAAAAAAAAAAAAAAACTGCTTGGGCCATATCTTGTTATAAAACGGAACTTCCCAAAGAAGCTCCTAAATTTTCCTTAATAATGTTGACGTAAACTATACGAGATTTCCAATGCCGTTGAAGGAGAAACTATTCTCAGTGGACAAAAAGGAAAAAAAAAGTACTCTAAATTATTTTGCAGAAGTTAAAAACCTTAGGCAGTTAAGATAAATGTCATATTTTGTTTATATTCCAGGTGCTAAAAGATACAGGAATTCATCACTTGCGGTTGTTACATCTGTTGGGTAAACTAGCTCTGCTGATGTTCATACCAGTTTGGGTATTCTTCGATGGTTTCAGTGTACTAAGTCATCCAGTTATTGTAAATTTCTTAACACTACCAATACTCTATTATGCTCACAATATCAACTTTAAAATTGCAGGTGAATGGAGATTATCGTGTTATTGCATTGCTGTTTACAGACGGTGTGTTAAATTGGCTCCAGAATATAATAGCATTTAGTGTATTATCTCTGGTTACACCGCTAACATACGCTGTGGCTAGTGCATCCAAACGAATTTTTGTGATAGCGGTTTCATTGCTTATACTGGGCAATCCTGTGACGTGGCTAAATTGCTTTGGCATGACTCTTGCAATACTTGGTGTTCTCTGTTATAATAGAGTAAGTTGAGAATGTTTTGAATAAATCAGATAAGAACATTTATTTTATTCATCTTTATAACAGGCAAAACACATTTCCAAATCAGGAGAATCTGTGCTACCTTTGACTAATAGTCATTACATCAAATATGCACCCATGCAAAGTACAGTGGATCCATACTATGCAGGTTCCTTACAAGGAAGTGGGAATATGCCGAACGGGCACAGTAATAATGACAAGTTTTACACGACAACAAATAGTATATTAACAAATGGAAGCACGACGAATGGCAGCGCTAGCAAATTACTTTTTGTTTAGTAAAATTTAGTGAAATAATCTAAATAATGCAATAACAAACTCTCTTCTCTCGGCCGTTAGATAGATCAGTATTTTGTTGACTTGGCATGAGTTTATTAAATAATGTTTGTAAATAATGTTTGTACCCCAGGTATTGCCGCAATCTTATGTTATTTAGTTATTTATTCATTGTCCGTAGGAAATGCGCCGGCTAATTGAAGATTTGTTCTCAAATAAAAAAATAGATAAACCTCATTGATTTTTTTTTATATTGTTTGTAAATACTGATAATTTGTTAGAACTTTAATTGCAACCACGTTGTAAATACAAAGTAAAAGCATTGTGATTGTATACAAAAAGAAAAAGAAAAGATTAAATGTATTTGAATAAAATTAATTTCATTATAGTTTTAAGTAAGCTCTCGAATCTTCATTCCACCATTTTCATCATCTAACGAACCATCCAGCGACACTCGTTGACTTTTTCAAATCCAAGCCTTTTGTGCATATTTTCGGAGGCAGTGTTTCCATCGACTAGGAAGATAAAAATATCCACATTGTGTTCCTTCACAATGCGTTTCATTTCAATGATGCTGACGGTGCTTCCATAGCCCTTACGACGCTCAGTTTCAACAGTTTGTAAAAAACTAAAAAAAATACAAGTGAGACGTAAATATCAATACATTAAAAAAAAGACAGTTGTGTATCCACTTACCCGATTGCGAAGAAGTCATTAGTTAAAATCCATGCTATAGGAGTTTTGTCAGACTTTCGGAATAAACCTGTTCCACCATTCAGTCTAAGACTAGTCTCAATTACTTCTTTGGATCCATTGTATCGGTAATCCCAAGTCTCATTTATTTCATTTGCAAAATCAATTGGAATTTCTCCAATATACAAATCGTCAGGAATTCTATAAACCAAAAACAATTTACTTTAAAGAGAAAAAGAAAATAATCTTTTTAGAGAAGCTTACTTTGGATTAGGCATTTTGCGAACATTTTCCTTAGAAATATAATAAATGTGTTCAGGCTTGTCGTATACCCAGTCCTTTCGTTTTGGTCCAACAATTTTATTAAATTCTTCAAAATACTCAGCATTGACGGACACTGATATTGGAGTTTGTAACCAATTGATTCGCTTAGTCTCTGCAATACATTCTAGTAATTCGGCTCCGGATTTTTCTAGAGTACATGTGTTAATCCAGTAATCCTGAAAATTAAAAAAACAATTATATACCGATAAATAAACGTTAAGATGTTTACATTCTGTTGGTGAGTATATATCGATTAAATGAAGTGAAAGCAGATTAAGATAGTTTATAGAATTATTCGCACAAAACAACTAAATATACAACGGTACCGAAAAAGTTGATGCATGTACGGCGCTTGTTCTACTTTTACTGGCGCTACAGTTCGGGGTTGATGTGGCCCTCGATTAGCATGCCTCAACAGCAGGCTCGATTTTCCTGGCCTGAATCAGCTGATTCGTACCTTACAGATTTTTCACGAACGTATTCAAGCGTTCAGACAAAGTGACAGAGAGGATCTTGTATGTGATGTTAAGGAGACTAATCATTCGGTAATTGGTTCAGTTGAAGGGTCTACATTCTTGAGGACAATCGATACTGAGATTTCACTTCCGTTTCCAGTCTTTCCTCCGTCCATATTTTACAGATGACCTGGTGCATGCAGCTAACCAGGTAATGTGATTAATCTGGTTGACGACTGATTGATCGGGAGACCGCCAATTCTTTTTGTGGATTTTGAAGTATGGAAGCCGTGTGTTTACTAGAGTCGATTAGGTCATTGGACTTAACGTTGATTAGCCTGGGCCCAGTTCCGGATGAGTTGCCGTGTAGGCAACTATAGCAACGATTTCGTCTTTTCCCAGCTGCGCATTGAAATCTCCTAGGACGATCTTGGTGTAATTGCTGAGACATTGATCGTTCTTTCCAAGAGATCGTAAAAGTCATCTTTGTAATCATCATCATTGTCCTCTGTGCAGTGCCTTGCGTTGAAATTTGATGCGAATTGTTGAGGGGCGCTCGTCTTATGGGCTTAAAGCTTAAGACTTTTTCTGCTCCTTACAACAATTCCAGATCTAAATAAGCCTACCGTCACTCTAAGTAACAATCCCGTAACCATTCCATTGCACTTCATGCATTGCGATCAGGTCTGCTGTATACCACTTGAAGGCCTTCGTGATATCACCGGCTGCACGCGGTCACAGAACTGTAACAGAATTCGTTGTCCTTTTTACACTTTGGACCTACAGGTCTATGTGATTGGCGCATAGCCGGATTATCCGCTCCTTGCAGGGCTGGGTTCACAATCTAACGAAGTACCTCGTATAAGGTTCTTCATCCTGACTCGAACTGTAGGCGTCTACGTTGGTTCCATTTAGGGGATTTCTGCACAGCCGTCTGGATGCCACCACCAAGCTTCCAAAGAGCTTTTCGCTAAATCACGACTTGAGGTACGAGGTGTCACCGCAAACTAGAGGTGAAGTGAATGTATCAGTGTTCGATAAAATATCCCTAACATGAATATTATGTATATTTCAAATATTGTATTGTATTGTATTAGGCGGCGTAACAGCCCGTTGAGAGCCAGAGCCTAGCTTTTTCGCACCTCCACTGTGTTGCGCGCGTTATAATTTTGACACATGTGGAGGGGACCTACTGTTTGATGCCGGTTCCGAACGGCGAATTGCGAAAGCTTTTCATGACAGAAGTACTCCAGGAGTACTGTCAGTCGTTCGCTGGAGGTGGGGCCGTGAAAAATGTTTGTGGTGTTATTGCCCCGGGCCGGATTCGAACCCAGGTACTCTCGCTTAACAGTCCGACGCACTAATGATTAAGCCACGGCGCAGAATATTTTAATATTCACTTATACGCATCTAAATATATGGTATTCACTAATCTTTTTGGAAATCCGAATCTCATGGTACTCAAGCACATATATATGTAAATGAGAGGTGAAACCAAAAAAAGAGAAAGTATTTCACGACCTGCAACAATCTTCGATAATGTGAATTTCTTTAGAATGTGAATCGGTAAAACTTTACATTACTATCCCTATAATGTGAATTTGTGACAAGTCACCTTTTTATTGTAAGAATCCAAAGATATCTAGGAATATGATGATTTAATTCCACTTATTAAATTACAAAGAACATTACCCGAAACGTAAAATATAACAGAATATGTTACGGAAAATTGAGAATACAAATATCTACAATATAAAGTTTTTTCTCATATTATTTTTTGCAACTGCTATATTAACTATATATTTTTTATTTTCATTTTTCTTATAAATTAAAAAATACTGAAACTGTGTTTTAAAAAATCATATTGTGTTGTTTTTAAGGGATTTGAAAATCGTTCCAATCAGCTGAGTAAGTACTGAAAAAAAGTTCCAGTAATGTGAATCTTTCTTAAATCCGAAAACACCTTGTTTTATTTTATTTTATTTATTTAGGAACAATACAAATTTAGTTTGCACAGCCCAAACTGTGAGCGCCAGGGAACAGAGCCCATATGGCAGCACCTTGTTTTAATTATTTCACATTAACAAAGGACTGTTGCATTAGTGATAATTCCCTCTCGCTTCCCAGCAAAAACTGTAGCTCTTATTCAAGGCATATTGCAATTGAATCAAAATCTTAGTATATGAGGCTCATTATTTACAAGGAATCCGGACCACATGCAATATTTCTTATTTTAATCTATTTTCAATATTCCCATGTCATTGCCCATAAATAATGTACTTGTTGCGCTTTTTTTGGATTATTATGAGGTGTAAAATAAGCATCGAATATAAAATTATCTTAGTGAAGATATTATTAATAATATTGAAATAAGAATATCCGCGTCAAGTGATATCACGAAATATTCGTACTATCCCATCTCTAACGCTCACCATGTGCCACGTTAGCGAACTGAATGAATACAAAACGACTTAATGTTAGTTCTTGTCTTCATACTGTTAAACGAGCTAAATATTTGAAGAGTGAATGAGTTAAGAGCAATCATTGTTTAAGAGAAAGATTCGCTTTCTTAGCTTTTCTTGCTATCCACTTAAGAGGTTCAAGTTCAACAACCATAAACACTTCCGATTTTCATTGCAAGTACAAGTGATGTACTTAAGAGAAGTAAATTCTGAGAAAGCATCAAAAGCATCCAAAGAGAACTGCTTTTTCAAATTACTAACAGTTTTCTAATGCTTTCGCTAATTTTATTTTTGCATTATCGTTTGTTGTATTGATTCAAGAGCAGCACATAAAGTGATGAATATATTTCAATCGCTTTGTTTGTCGGATACACAAAAACGCGGAACAACTAAGAATTGTGAATCCCCACATTTCATTCACATGCTTTTAGACTTTTTAATTCATGTATTTAGATTTTCGATCGTATTGATTTATTTTGTGATAAGCGAAGAGGCTGTTTATTAGATAGTTATTGAAAAATTCTAGTATTAAAAAAAAAGGAGCTATTAAATAATAAAAGAAACATCAGGAGCTAATACGAAGTGGTTTAGTAAATCAGCGATATAATTTAACAATCTAAGTAATTGAGAAAGATCAACTGGTTTACGTTAATCTAGTAACTAGTGCTGCATGAAGATAAGGATATGGAACGAGAAACTAGTGGAAAAGGTTAAAACTTAAGTGTTTTGACAAAATTGTAAATGCAGAAAGTAGTTTTTGAAAATTTTTGATATTTTTTTTTGCAGAATATACTTTTCAACACATTAATAACTCAGATTACAAAATTGTTGACTTCTTACAGGGCTACAAGTAAAAACAATTGCTTTAGTAATCGTAACAGAAATAAAATGTAACACCCCCTCAAATTTTCACAGCTTGTGTTTGGCGGGTTATAGATATAAACGCAAAAAAAAAAAACACTCCGTCCGCCATACGTCGGTCGATCTTAAAATTACCAATATGCCTATAATTTCTAAATTACCAGAGGTTAAAAATAAAACTCAGTTCAAAAACAATGCTGCATCTCGAAGTATAAATTAGACCACGTCAAAGAGGAGAAAAGGGGGTTTAGATTTCTTTAAGGGGTCCGGAACAATTTTTTTAAAAACTGTCAAACAAAATTTTGTGAAATTTGTCTCAACAATAAAGGGTTTGTCCTCTACATATCCTTAAGTTGAACCATAACGAACGATCACCTTAAGTGGAGTTATGGAGTTAGAATTTTTTTTCGTCTCCGCAATGATTCTTGAAAACCGTCCAACAGTATTTGTTCAAACTTACGCTACAGATCCTTAAGTTGAACCATTACGATCGGGCCACCGCAAGTGGAGCTATGAGGTTTTGATGTTTTTTCGTCCCTAGAACGATTTTTCAAAAGCCTTTCTTCATGACATTAAAAAAAATTTGAGGGGGTGTTAATTTTTTTTTCTGTTACGATTACAAAGGTTTACTATAGAATAATAAACCAAAAGTTTAAGAAAATGTGATAAGATCTATGTTGCTATATGGGACAGAGAAAATAAAATCAATTGTATGTTTGTTGGTCCTTAGATATCTTTGGTTGAAATGTTGAATATTAAACTCGGGTTTAAAATTTACAGTGTTTTTTTTTTTTAACATTCCAATCTCAATCTTAAACAAAAAAAATATCAATATTTTTTCCGTTCAAAGTCCCATTTCAAAAATGATTTCAATGCGGCGGAATATAGAATTCTACTAAGCATACCTAAATACCTACAATACGACCAGATGAGCGAATCGCGGAAGTGTGAAATAGTTGGAAATAGACCGCAATGCACTATGCTTACACAATTGTCAAGTAAGCTTATTCTTGAAAAAAAGTTTAAATAACACGCAATTGGGAATTATTTGCCGCAGTGCAGGCCTACCTTCTGGTAAAAAACAAAATAAAGTAAACATTTTGTATAGCTTGTAGTGCCTTTACTAGTACACGTTACACAGTCATTACATTTTTTCCGCGTTGAACGGCTTATACAAATTAAAGCCGTTTCTAAAGTAATAAAATTAAGATGTTATTGTAGCGGTGATTAGTTTCCGCTACCGGCTTCAGTCGCCAGGCAAAATCTCTGACTTCGATCCTTGGCTAGTGTATCGTAATTCTAGTTCTTTCTGTTAATTTAAATCTAGTTCTTTCTGTTTAATCGTAAAATAAACTTCTAAAGAGAAATTCTCTTTACAAGGACAACAAAAAGAAGGATTGTACATTAATAAGCTACATTTTTAGGCAAAGAAATAAGAATTTTTCTGAAATAATGAATTAATATTCAAATGGAGTGTTTTTCCATAGTTTTCCTTAAAATGTCCTAATGTACCGCATAGCACGAGTGCTAAACAATTGAATTTTTAGCAGCAAGGTTCTATCAAATCATATTAAGCAAGCCAGAGCAGCATTATTTAAATATTGTTGTACTATGAAGGAAATAAATCTATCTATCTCCATTAATTAATAATATCAATAGCACATAAATCAAAGAAAGGGCCAGTAGGTTTACAATTTGTCTTAACAAAGGAAATAATAATTGATTCAGGGTCGAGGGTTAACAAACTTTAATAATTTCTAATCGTTTACAGTAATCAAACCCACAACACAAAACTACTAATACTGTAGAATGAAAATTCGTCACTGCAATGAATCAACGCACAGTCTGACTGCTGTTTACCGGCAACAAAAAGAAGCAAACTATTGGCTTGCTTCCAGGAAAGTATTTACCCGTTTCACTGTCGATATTTTTCAAGTTCAAGCTCAAGTAGTTGTAATTATGTAATATAATGAACCATAAAAAAAAAGCAAAATGAATGGCGATAAGGTTTGCATTTAATTTTATTGCGTCGCTCGATTGTATTGCGTCTGCCACATTGTCTGCTGTTAGTAAGGCATATGTGTTACAATTGAAAGTTCGGAAAAATTGTTTTTTTTTTTAAATTCAATTACTGATGGGAAAACTTAATATAGTTTGCCAGCAATTCTCTCGAAATATTGATTAGACACGTTTACATTTGATTGTTGCTGAGCAGCGATTAGACCAGAAAACTGTCACTACTTCGAAGTGAATAGTTTTCAATTGGAACGAACTCCCCCGTCTTAGCAACTATTGGAAATTCTTATACACTACTTAATTTTTTTGCATCGCATCATTCTTTTAGTTGGTTTTTTTTTGTACTTGCTTTTTCCGAGAAATATGCATGTAATTCATTCTGTATTCTTTAAAGACGTTAAAGAGACGAATGCGAGTATTTATTGATCTTTATATATTGTATTTTCTGCTGCTTCTGTCTAACACACCTTTAAACTTAAACAAGGATAATTTCAGTGTAACCACTCTATTCGAGGCTAAAGATATTTCAGGTAAAGGTGAAAGAATTATTTTCATTTATGTAGTGTAAAAAATTTGATTGAATACGTGACAAAGATTTTCACAGAATTCGTCCGAACAATACTACAAACGTCGAAAGTTTAAATATGCGACTGGAATTGGGAGAGGAATTTAAAAAATGCATGTCTTAATTTTACGTGCATAAATACCTATCTTATGCAAAACATCCAACTAATGCAAAATGTATCAAGGGAAAATACACCCACGCGAAAGTTGATACTCCATATGACTCTGCAGAAACGATCCGCAGCTTTTAAATACTAACAAACATCATCTTCATCTAGCAGTTTAGATTCTTTTTTTTTTACACAACACTGAATAAGAAACTTTGACTCTATTCAAAAATTAAAAAAAAAAAAAAAATATGTGAATGCACTTTTTTGACACATAATTAAGCGATATTAACACGTTCATTAATCGGTGAAATACAGCCGGCAATTTGGTATCTCGACCAGTTGTTGCATTTGTCAGATCTTTGTTTGTTTGTGAGCGTTTAAATACTGGCCAATAAAATCACCAGATGTACATCAGCTGCGAGAGTGGAGCTTTATTCTCTTCATAATACACATAATGTGTAAATTGTATGCTCTTTTAGTAAGAGAAGGAAAAATTTTCAACTTTGATAAGAATATTTCAGTTTCAGCCGTTTCGTGGAGAAATGGTTGAAGTGGAAAAGCATGGAAGCAAAAGTATGTTATGGTTAATTTTCTTACGCAAAGATTATTTGTCCTTGGGGACTTATGCATGGATATGAAAAAAAACTGAAAAGATATTTGTTAAGGTACAGAAAAATCTTCATATTTTTTTTAAAAAATATAATTGCGTTGAAAATTTGATAATTCATGCTAATTATTTTACTGCTGTCAGTATAAATAAAAAGACTTGCAGATTTTCTAGTAATACTTTACATGTAAAAATCGAGTAAGGCTATTAGACTCACAGAAGTGGGAAAATTGCACCACAACTGTATGTCACAAAAATTTATGATTTGATTAATATTAATCACTCTAATCTTTATCTATCTATCAGCAGAAACTTTGATCCATTATCAAAGTTTAAAGAGTATATAAAAAGCACTCAAAGGATTTATATAAACAAATTATAGCTCGGATTAAAATTGTCACATATATAGCCAAAACGATTTCACGAATTTCAAATAGAAAGTTTTAAGTTTAAAATATTGTATTGGATAAACAACAATCGATTTGAATTTATCTAAAATAACACAGACGTTCCGAATTTCTCATAGTCTCAATTTTATCTTAGCTTTACATAAAGGGTAACACAAAAATATTAACCAAGTTTCTACGATCAATATTCAACGACACTATGTCCTTGATTGAAGTCTAAACAAGTTTCGTTTTCATCTAAACACTGCACAATTACACCATGAAGTCCTTAGTCTCTTAGCTGTTAGAGAGTTCTCTTAAAGAAATTATTTGCATGGCTTTCTTATCAAATTTTAACACTAATCGATCACTTCGCTATCCCTTTAAAAAAATAGTATCACTTAAAAAACTCACCTTCTCAGGAGTTATAGCGACGTAAGTGCAATTTTCAATCTTTCCATTCCGATGACCGTAAAATGTGTGTTGAAATCTACTCGATACAGTTCCGTCGGCAGATCCCGTTTTGATATTATTTAAATTGATTAAATAATTGTATAATAAGTGATGCTCCCGTATGGATTCTGGTTTAACACGCAAATAAGAAAGCATTTGTCTTAGCACGCCTTCTGAGAGCTCAACAAGGATATCGTTTTCATATGACATGATCAGATTTTTTTTTTTTTACAAATCGCACACACGAGTTATTGGGGAACAATTGGAGAAAACTAAGTATCGCCGCGCAGTAAGTAAGCACATTCGCACTAAACTTTGAATGCAATTGCCGATGAATTTATACATACCGGCAGGAAAGTATCTGCAGTGCAAAGAAGCTTGTGCAGTCGAACTTGCGGCTGTTGAAATTCTAAGAAATACAATTGTTATATATTCATGGGTATATCAGTCTTTGACTGAATGGGGATCATTTGGCTTGCTGCCGTTCTGCCAAGAAGCTTAATGAAGTCACCGGGTAATTTGGGAAATGGGGAGTATTGGGGTGAATCTAGCACTACAGTTTCCTAGTTTAGGGGATGCAAATTCAAAAGCTTTTTACTGAGCGCATTGCAAAATGATATTGTGTGTGAGTGTGTTCAGTGATGATAGGTTTAAAGATAGAACAATAAACTTTGTTGGGCGTACCTTAAAGGTACTACGTGCCTCTATTTGTAAAGGCTAGTCATCCATTTAGACGAACTTTTGAAAAATAATTGAGTTCTTCCCCTTTTAACGATGGTTTTCGGCTTGGAGCTATTTCATCATTTGATTTGATCATTTACAATCCATAGGTGTTTAAAATAAACTTTTTTTTTTATTTTTTCTGACTCAAAAGAATTTTAAAAACGACTTCGTCTCTGGCATGGGAATTATGTGTATCAAAGCCTCTGCTTTTGTGTACCTTGTAAGATAAATTTTAAATGTAGTTTCACTAAAGGATTCGTCGTTGTTGGTGGAATTCAAATGTATTTTTTTTAATTGCGAGCAGCCCGGGTTTTCAATAAAATTCTGTATTTTATAAAATAAAATGCTTAGAATGAACTGATTTTTGATTGATTGAGCCACTTATGTACGTCAATTTTTTTTCCACTTTCCTAACTATTAAATTTCCCTTTAACTGTCCTCCAAGCTCTTTAAATACTTCGTTCAATTTTGAGGATTTGTTTTTTTTTTGTTTTTTGTTACTTACACCTAATAATAAAAAAAATATTTCTAGGCTCGGCCGCCATTTGTGAATATTGGTATATTGTATACCATATTTTACAAAATTTATTTTAGCGCTTGTCCTAATTGTATCATTGCAAATAGATGTATCCTTATTTCCTTCTTAAGATTTTCTATTAAACCATCAATGCCATTAAACGTAACCGTTATTGAATTCAATCTTTTAATATTTCAGTGACGTCAAAAAGAATTAATTATTTTAAGATTAATTGCAAGAACTGGTCCAATGCAAAGGGGTAGTGACTAATAGTGATTTCAGGATTTAAGTTATATATTGACCAGAATTATAATTTAGCACCATTATTATCAGCACTTCCTTCTAATTTTAAATGTATTTTTATGCATCAATATTAGATACATACATCTAACATAATAGTAGTGACCTAAATTGTAATAATAATATTATTATAACAAGAGTAGTGAAGTTGACTCTCCTTGTCATAAGCCCTACAAATGTATTCACGAAACATATTTTAAGTAAGTTTAGTTTGCTCTCTAAAACAACTTTTCGAAAATGGATGCAAAAAGATTTATTGGATTTATAATGAAGGGCTTATTGGAATAACGTAATAGGCAACATTGTCTCAAAAATTTAGATTTTAGTTGCATTCAACTCAGGAATATTGTATCTAACAATGGTTCTTACTTAAGTTTTTATGAACAAAAAATAATTAAGTTAACTTAAAAATAGTAAGAGGTTCGAATTGTGTATTATTAGCGTATTGTTGACTAAGTTTTAAGCTGTCTCCGAAGCCACTCCCTCTCTGAGTTAAACAAATAGCGAAAAAAAGAGCTCTACAAACGCTTTTAGGAATCGCTACGGAGCGGAGACATAATTTATTTTTTTATTTTACTGACGTATCTATAGTAGGCTTAGCTCTATAGTGTAACTAACGTCAATCAAAAATTTGTCCCACCGTTTTCAAAAATCGAAAAGGACTACCTTAGAAAAAATGTAACACTCTTTTTCCGGACAACGGAATGTCCGGTACTTAACTTAATTTGCCAAACCTAACCTACTGCTAATCTATAATTCATCGACATGGTGAATCCTTACGGCATAAAACCATCGGAATATTTATTTTTATCGTATATTCTGGGATAATTTGAGAAGGCGGTTTTTTTCAGAACATGATTTCCAACGTTTATTATAGAATAAATACCAAACAGGTAAATGTAAGAATTATCAAACTACAATAAATGGCATGAAATAAATAATAAATAAACCAACAAATTTCGAATATTCGCAAAGTTTTAAGTCTTACAGTTGAAATAAAGTTGTATTTATTATCATGATTTGTTTCCGCCAGAATGCAGCACGTCATTAAAAATTTAGTCTTACTTTTTCCGGCAAATCTTCTGTTTGCTGTTGTGATGTAAAATTTCATAATAGAAAAAGTCATAGATCTGACTACGCACTTTTCATGTCACCTATGCGAGAGCTAAATAAACCACGAAAATAACGAAATTCAAAATCTGCCTTATCATGAAGCTAACACAAGAAGAAGACTAAAAAGGCGCAGATCAGTACACCTTTAATAGGACAAAATAAAAATTTGTAAGTTAATAAGTGAAAGTAAATCATAAATTGTCATTTGTTAAAATGTAAATAGCGAATGTAACAAATGTATTTATTTATTTATTTATTTCATTGATTGCATATGCTGACAATGTAATATGAATCTTACCATATAAGCGTAAAGGCTTCAAAATATAATACAATTAGAAACATAAGAAAAATTAATGTAGAAACATGCAAAAGTGGTAATTCAGATAAGAAGATAAATGTAAAATTAAAATCAATTAATACATATCACAGTCATGTAAAATTCTAATTGTATAAGATAGCGGTGTTCTGACTAAATTTATCGCTTAAATATCTTAAAATCAGTTACTTAGTGTCCAAGGACAGATGTGTTGGTAAAAAAACCTTTATAAGCTAAACAAAGCAGTTATCACAAGCGTGTCACATCCGAAACATTTTCCAAGCACTTTTAGCAGATCATTCGACCTCTGAGTGATCAATATACGACAATTAATACTTTTTTTTTGTCAGTTTGGACGCATACACATATACACAAATTGGCATTTTCCCTTATTATCAGCGTTATTTATTTGAATTGAAAACTTTGAATTTTCGTGAGCATAGCATGGTTTTCTACACAAAGAAGTGATGTAAGTCGAGCGTGAGTCACCTAAGACTACCGATAAAGACTTGCAAGTTCAGAGTCAGTTGTTCAATGTCAATGCTTGTAGTTTGAAATACATTTGCTTCGTTTTGGTATCTGCAGTTCTTTGAACGGACTACATTTATTATCGTTCGGTTTAGTTGTTATATCAATCTGCGGATAATTGCAATGTAAACTGCATTGCTTGCGTTGTGAATTTATGTGAAGCTTTTTGATAAGCGTTCATGGCAATAGACACTGATTTTTTTCATTTTTTTTGGTCATGCATGTAATCTAAGACTGGATTGGATTGGAAACGAATTTTGCATGAACATTTAAATTAATATTCAGTTCCTTCTCTTTGATTTCTGTGGCATGAAGACATGGAATTTTCCCAGAAGAACTGGTACATACTAAATTTGCTTAAAGCAGTCATTGTAGGAGTTATCAAACACACACGAAATTCTTTTTTTTTTCGAAATAGTTTCAAAAGGTGGCATGTGTCTGATGGTTTAGTTTCAATGAGTCTGATGCGGTGATCCGGTTAAATTGAGCGAATAAGTTAACTTTGAGAGCATAAATCAGTTGCGGCTTATTATTATAGATCTCTGGCCTTTTGAGAACGAAATGAGCATCAACCAGATCCATAGCTTCGTAAGAAGCTCTAAACAGTTCCAATCTACTCCGCACAAGCGATTTTTCGACGCGGTGGGACAAGCCGGCGACGACGCTCATTTGATTTTACGTGACGCAGCGGCAAAAAACCGATCCAGCCAGCCACTCCACTTTTTGTCAGTCCCACTAGAAATAGAAATAGACAAATCCAGGCTTATTTGCGCGAGGGGCAACTCTATCATCAATAAAGAAATGCTGTTACGTATATGTATGCTCTGTAAACTTGAGGTCACAGAAGATATAGCAGACACTGCAAATACAAGAAATTTCTTCAAGCTTCTTATTACCTAATCGTTTAGTTTTTCTATCACGCCAAAGTTTTGGTGTGATTGGTCTTGGATTAAATTTTTTTATTAATTTGGTAGGGTTATATAATAATTTCAATTTTTAAATGATTACCAAATTTAAACATTGAGATCTGCTTTCAATTGTATTCAGGTATTATTTAAACGTTACCGCAAATAAGTGGTAACTTCTGCGACCTTTATAGGCGACCTACATTTATATTTATTGCAAATGTAATTGTATTGTGAATTATACATTTTAAAAAAAGCCGAAAACTCATCAACAATGAAAGTGATTCCTTCCTAATGATTCCTTCCTGATGATTCCTTCATTTCTTAAAGGGCTTTATTGATTTGTTCAGGGATCGAGTTCTATTTTGCATATAATAATTGAGCCTTTTAGTGCACAAATCGATTCCACTCCGTAAAACCAAAAAAATTTAGAAATGGGATGAAGTAATTTACATTCGCCTCTCAAATACACTAGTTTTAATTCAAATACTTGTCGTTTAATGGTGTCTTTATTATTCGGGGAAGTTACTGTAAATATAAAAAGTAATGACTATATCAAGTGCTTTGACCCTTAAATTAAAGATTTTTCTAAAAGTAGAGTTAATCGATTTGCTCACTGAGCAATGAATTCCTCTGAATGCGTTCTTTACATCTACATCTATACACCAGTTTTCAATTGAGATGTGAAGTTCATGGGCCACGTGAACATTGCACGGCATAGTTTGTTTACACTAAATACAAATAACTAATACAGCCGGCATTTTTTCTTAGAAAAAAAAATCTAATTGCACAGCTTCAGGAACCGGTCACAGAGAAAAGTTTAGTATTCTCAACCAGTGCGATCTGCGCCGACACATCAGCAAAAGTTTACAGCAACGCATTTAATTTGAATTTCTTTGTTGAACTATAAAAATACTTACGCATTCACTACCCTTTGAATGTATGCGTTTTGGAAGTATTTTGCTAAACTGTTCTGATAACGACGACTTATTGAGTGTAAATTTCATAATTTAGATTCTGTATCAATTAGGGAAGTCTCTTTATTTTCTGGCGTAGCTTTCTAACAAGACCGGATGTAGAGAAAGTAATCAACAATTGGTTTCCTTTTCGTTGACTTTTTGACAGAGCAATGAAATAAAAGTATTATAAATCACTTATCCGACATCCATAACATTAAATCAAACAAAAAAAAGGAGAAATATTTGGAGACGTATTATGGGCGATCTAAAATTGAACAGGTAGTTGTTAGTAAGATTAATCGGTGTGAAGTGCGATTTCATACATACTTCTTTTCGAGCTCTTTTCGCAACATGACGTTCTAAAGCTTGTATGCCTTACTATATATTTTTTTTTACTCAAAAAGGGAAAGTACATGTAATTAAAAATATCCTTTTTTTTCTGTCTCATTAGTGTGTTTCTATTTCATTTAGATGCAATTTTTTATGGTGCTAAAAAAGCTTAATTCAGCAACATTCAAATGATTTCTCAAAGCTTAAGATCTAAAATAGACTTAATTCACTTTTATTTTTGAGTAAAGAATTATTCGTGAATAGGAACTATTAACTGTTATAAAGTATAAAAGATACATGTTTTAATTAATATTTTATTCAACATTGGAACTAGGGCGGCTTAAACACATACCCGGCAATGTTAACATTTATTGTTATTGAAACGTTATATATAATAACGGAGGTTATTTGGTTTTTTTTTCACACGGTTTTGGGGGTCTTAGCACAAAAGTGTTTGTTGGCACAGTTAGAAAGTACCCCAACACACCAGTCAACCATCTACAAAAAAAAAAACTTTCGGATGCATTTCTCAAGCGCGAGCATATAAATCAGCATCACCAGTCAACATTTAAAAAAAAATACTTTCGGATGCGTTTTTAAAGCGTGAATACATGAATCAGCTTATGTGCAACAATGTTAGTGTGGGGGAGGTTACTTATCAAATGCAACAGCTGTTATTCATTTAATTGATGTAACAAGCGCTAAGCTACAAATATCGACACGTGTGAGAAAGCAAAATTAAAAGCTTTGTACATAATTGATTGTGGGGTACTCGTGATTTTGTTGTAAATACTTGCCCATGCAAAATCTGTTTTTATTTTGAGAAAGAAGCAAATTAAATTCATAATGCGACTTGAAACACCTACTAGATCAAAGTCTATTAATCACATTTAAACCCATTTGGGCTTAGAATTTTTCTTAAAACTTATTTCCGGTAATCATTGAGATAAGTGCCATGTGGTTTCAGTCTTTGGTTGATTTGAACGCATCTGTATTTGTTGGAGATCAATTTTGTATCTAAACAATAATCTAGATTTTGTTTTGCGTATAAAAAATACGGAGAAATTTGTTCCTTCCTATATGTAAAATTGGGAGAAAAAGCAAATGATATGCTTGTTTGTTGGGCTGAAGAATTGTTGATATCTGAAAGAAACCATCCGGTATCAAGGAAAAGTGCTTCAATGCATAAAACACTTTAGCTCAATGTGTTGAGTGAAAATTTGTCACTAAGGGTTCTGATGTTATCATTAAATGGGTTCTAAGTGTTGGAGCAAGATAAGGATTCGAATAACACAGCCAAAAAAGTTAAGGACTGGCTCCTTGTTTGAACACCTAGACAATAGATGATCATCTACTCTAACCAGGCTTTAATTTGAGTGGTAATTTGTGCGAATATTTTGATAGGCAGGTCCATAAACGAAATATATATATTTGAAGTTGATTTTAGTGCATGAATGGCATAAAATTCCAGCGAAATCAACTAAAAACTTAACTTAAGAGCTGCATTTTCTCAGTTTAACACTTTCATTATTGGGTAGTTTGAAGTTTAGATGTAACGGATATTCGGTTATTATCTGTTATCCTGCTATCCGTTTACTTTTTTTTTTTTTCTACCCAGACTACCAATATTCGGCAAAAACCGGATAGGTAAAATAAAACATAAAAATGTAGTCTTTAATCTTTCTAAAATTTGCAGCTAAATTTTCTGACTTGAATCAATCCTAAGAAAATTGTATTCAATCTAGGGTTGCTATAAAACAGTTGAGACTTTCACCAATTTCGAAACGATTTGTAAAGCTCAATAAAATAGGTATTCTCGTAGCGTTTTTTACTTTTGTATGTACCTTATTAATGTGTTAACATGTGGTATAACTTCTAAGATACATAATTCAGCCCAGAACTGGTAATTTTTGTTATTTCTTCTAAGTGTTTAAGGAGTCTTACACTCTGTTCCATTATAACCTACTTGTAGGGTATCAAATTATTGATTGTGTTGTGGTCAGTGATATATAAAGAAATGGCTCGTTTTTGTTCAACTTGTTTATGTGAGGTATTTGAATTAGAATGCATCGCGCTGTACATATTTTGCCCTGAAGTGTTAGCAATTAACTGTGCCAATACTTTTGTTCATGTAAAATGCGGCGCAATGAATTACACAAAGAGTTTGAAAAAATTAAGTCTGTTTTGTGTTAAATAAAACTGTAAAAAAATAATCCTTGCCTCATTTTTTCTTGCTAACGGGTGGCTTCTTTCAGAAATCATTGCTGTGTATATTTTAATATGAATGAGTTTGATCAGATCTCGAAAATTTGCAAAATCTACAACTCAATGACGCTCACGAATTATTTATTTGGTATTGGTGTCTGAATGAGGAATTATGTACATTGCGTTTGTGTAAGCTAAAAAACATTTTAACGTCCAATTAATATTCACATATCCATATTCAGATTTGTAGCAACTTATCCGAAAAATTGGGAATTCCCCAATTTAGCGTGTAATAAGAAAGTTTTAATCATAATTCATGTACTTTCCACATTAGAAAGTAATGTTTAGCCTTAGGCTATTTTCGTTGCAATCGTTAATTTGAAATATACAAAGATATTGAAAAAGAAAACTATGGGTAGTTATGGTGAGATAAACGAATGGCTCTTCTAAATGAATACTTTGCCATTCCTTAATAAGAAAATAAAATGCCAGTACACAATGAAAGCAACATGCAGATTCATTTACATTTTTAATTATTGTTTTCAACTGCAAATTTTGATATCATTTGTAAATTATAAGTCATCGTACAATTAAACTAACTACGAAAGTAATCTAAAGTTACTAAAATAAGTGAATTTTAAAACTTTTCTGAAAAAAAGGGGAAAAAGGGCGGAAAGCGTTTTTAAAGAAAAGAAGAAAACATTTAATTTAAATGGGGGTTTCGGCTGACGAAAATGTAGTGTTGCCACGCTGAGAAGACCAAGGTAGCACAGGCACTTTTTCGATTTTGTCGCAGCAAAGCGGTTCCCAATATTGATGAGAGCTTCTGAAAAGTCTCTAGATCTTGTAATCACTCGAAAATATGAATTTTAGAGAAAAGAATTTATTGTTTTACCAACGTGTTGTCGTTTGCTTTGATATTTTCTTTCTCCAGCATTTTATTTTTTCTTATTGGTCTGCCAAAATTAAGTTATATAACTTTACTAATAACCCATCCAACTATTTCACTTTTCACAAATTTCATAATTCCTTAAACTGAACCCATTTGGTAACGCAGGACTTTAGGAAGCCCACTTTTGTCACGATATTCTCCGACACGATATTGTCTACAACAGCGAATACTACAACGTCATTCTCATGTTCATCATGTTCTGCGATTTCTTTGCTCATGGCTCTCGTTAGAATAGTAGCCAATCCCTTTCGTTGTTCCTCTGGTATAACCTGAAGAATTCTTGAAAATAGAAACAACACTTAGTCACTCATCGGAATATGAAAAATAAGCCTTACCCAATGCCATAAAATTCATTTTGTAAAACCCATCCAATTAGATTACCATCGCTTTGTCTAAAGATACCCAGGGATGCGTTGAATTTTATCATTCCACGAATAAATTCCACAGAGGCTTCATTGTTATGAGGCCAATTGGAATAGACATAGTCTGCATTTTCCTCTTTTAAGGGTCGCTGCTCGTAGTTACCTGGAAGACTACGAAATGGTCATTAGCCTTGTTTTGATTTTAACTATTTCAAACCTGGGAACATCCAATTGCAGGGCGGAATTTCGTGGAAGAAAAAAACACGTGCATGGAACTTCAAAGTCAACAATGCCACCTAATGTTTGTATAACACCCACAATTCTATCCACAAAATCAGAATGGATTCCTGTTAGTAGTGGTCCAGCCTTCCAGTCAATAAGCTTGGTCTTCATCAAACAATCGATGAGCTCCTGCAGTGTTTCCTCAAACGTGTGGAACTGGATACCGAGTACCTGAATTCAAATACGGGAGTCGACTTAAGGAATAATCATCTTAAATGAAATACCTCATCACCTTGTCCCGCTGCAAAGATATATACGTTCCATTCGTTGCAAGATCGCCCTGCCTGTGGGTATAGTAAGTTCTTATTAGGGGTTTCCATTTCTCAATGCTGCCGCCTTCAATTTTTTCTTCTTCATCGATTTTTTTCCTCCAACGGCAGTGGTTGTAGATCGACATGCAGTGGTATTTATCGCCTCTGTTTTTGTACAGCCGGATTAGGTCCATTAGTTCGGCTTCCGTCATTTGCCTCAGAATATCGTCGTTTGTTTCAGGGATCGAACTCATTGTGACAGATGATGAGATGCACTAAACTGTTCTGATCGTTCTCAGTGTTTAAATGATGGTTTCTAATCTAGGGCGAGATAGTGATTAGATAAAGCAAAACTCTATGATTACTTTTGTAGTTTCTGATCAAATATTTGCATCGGTATGAAGCCGTAACAAAGATTCTATTGACCTTCATCCATCCCTCGGGTCATTTTCACCTGACGGACTGTAGTTTTACTATTTTTACTGCAACGAACCTAACAATCAATTTGATTTTTCTTCTTTTGCCAAAAGAAGAAAAATTAAATACAAATTAAAGTCATTTAATTAAAAACTTATATGCCTCATATTTTAGAAGATATTTGAAAGAAAAGACTGTGTTAAAAAGACCCATTCGATGGACGGATGCAGGCTAAGATCTTAATAGGTTCTTGACTAATGTGAGGATCACAAAAACTATATTGAACTTGCTCAAATACGGTCAATGTTAACCTAGTAATTTAATTTTAAAGTTCAGTAAATTCTTAGGAATTGTTCTCGGCATCTGTTGATTGTTTGAATAAACATTTTGGCTCATCTCTACGCGATGCTGCGATACTAGAATGCGGGATCTCCCCTATTTTTTTTAGCAATAAAGAAATTTAAAACAAAGAAGGGAAAATGAGAATATTCAATTCAATTTCATTGCCACATTATTTGCTTGTGTTTCCGTTTAAACACGCATTGATTATCAAAAAAAAAAACTTGTGAACTATGTACGTGAATCCCCCCGAAAACAATTTGTATTCCCCACATTTTGAATTTTTGTAAATCGGCTAAAAGTTGTAATGGAATTAGCTCCGTCTTTGATATCTGAGGTGGAAATCTACAACAAAACTAGAGAACAAAAAAATAGTAAAATGGAGAACAGACATCTTGCAAACAATTGGATTCCATTCCAAATAGATCAACACTTTATTATATTAAAAGGTAGACCAATAAAATAATTGATGAACTTAGAACAGAGTTCTTGTGAGAGTGACCGAATACTTGTTGGAGGTTAAACTGCAAAGTTAATGAACATTTTTGTAGGATTTCGAGTTTTTTTTATGATAATTTTTTCCTTCAACTTAGAACGAAAATCAAATCTTTGGTGTTCATTTCAGAAACCTCGCGCAGAGATTCAAGGAAGGGTTTGCCTAGAGTCCGTAGGCTTCCCCTGGCAAGCGCTGGACAGGAGCAGAGGAAGTGGGTCAATGATTCTGGCTCTGCTGAGTTCTTACAACTATGGCAGTATGTAAAATGTGGGGTCCCAAGGCTAGCTGCATGGTCTACTATCGGCCTGTGACCCGTACTAATCGCTACGATCTTAGCATATCTGTGCGAGTCCTGTTTAGAACGTCGTTAGCTCGTGATATGTTGTACTCCGGCCAAAGGTTTTATTAACAATATTTTGATTGTTGCCTTGCTATAGGTCAAAAAATAGATGCTAGCAATCTTTAAAAACTTCAATTTAAGGTATTTTTTCAGAAAGCTGTAGATTTATTTTTTAAATGAAAATACATTTTGAAATTTGCAAACTTAATGGTACACGATTTAAAAAAAATGCTTTTGCCCTTGGCCAGCAAAATTGGTGTGCCTTCCTAAAAATCAATAATTATAGTTTTTATGAATATTTATTCTTAAATTTAGTTTAATATTTTTCTTAATCTAAAACTAAAGTTCATTAATTTGTGGCATGTTGCTAAAAAATACCCATTTGCCCACACTTATTCAACTGGTTCTCATAAGTGGTCCTTGTTTGCAAAATACTGATAGCCCATTTTTTTTTTAAGTTAATCGCACAAGTTCTCAATGGGAATGAAATCTGGGGATGGACTTTTTGATCCTACTTTGATAAGTCCCGTTGTGTGTTTTGAATCGTTATCCTAATGAAAGTGCCATTGAAGGGGCATGTTTTGTTCGTCAAATGTAAGCACAACATCTTCCAAAATTTCTCTATTTCCATATTTTGTCCTGCTACCATATGAAATAAAGCACCGGTACCTAACCTCGAAAAAAGCTCTAATACTATAATATATTCCCCTCCATGTTTTACAACTTTCATCGTATAGTGTTTTTTAGGTCGAAATTTAAGCCCAGAATCCGACAAGAACAAATTAATTTTAGTTTTCTGATTTCAAAGGATGCTACATCACTTTTTACTCCTTCAGATCCGTTCCATCTTTTGTGGTCTATGACAAACAGAGATCACACACTTATTTTTTGGACCAGTTGTGTCCAACCTTACATCCTATTTTAAGCCCGTGAAGTCAATGTTTGCAATCATAAATCTGCATGCATAATGCAATCCAAAATGATTGCATTCTTTTACAACTCTGAGCCACATTAGATTTTTGAGCTTCTTCCCGTAATTTTAATTTGTTCTCCTTGTTTTGCTTTTCCTAAAATAGCTCGAAATGTTGTGCAAGCTTGTTGGCTAATATTTCATTATAAGTAATGTTAGTGATCACTTTATAGTTGATCTGGGCTGAGTCCATACTCAACCAACTCTTAACTCTTTCATCTAAAACTAATTCCGACATGAAAGAGTTGAATTTTTAATTCTTTTAAGTGTCAAGTTTTCTCTTGCTATACAAGATGAGCATCGTAGGCGTTTTGCTTTTAACCATTTAACTCCTACTGACTAATTTTAATAAAGTAAAAAAAGTCCCACTCAAAAATGCATATGAAATCTATTAATAAAGGGAAGTAGAAAAGTCAGAAGTGTGAAAATGAACTTTATTTCTTCTAAATAAAATTCAATAAATCAGAGAAATGAAATCAAGTAAATTACTCTATGCATATATTTTTGACCATCTCTATCAAGTTTAGTTATCGATCACAAATATGCGCATCTAGATCCGACTAAAGTGCTGAGGAAGAAAACAAGTGCTTAGGCAGCAGAGACGGAGATATAGAGAAATTGCTCAGCAGCTGGTACTCAGAGTAAACCAATTTTTGTTATGATTGATAACAAAGATCAGCCCACGATATATACGGGCTGTTCGGATAATTTGCACTTTTATGGTTATGGTTTTGTCGGCTCTGCTTGCTTTACGCCACAAACAACCCCCTATTTTAGGCTCATTTCTGCTCTATGTTAACACCAGAAAAATTTCAAGTTCTTGTCAGAGCAAAATAAATTGCTGAACACAAAAAAAAAAAAAATTTGAGGGGGTGTTAAATTTTTTTTTCTGTTATGATTACAAAGGTTTATTATAGAATAATAAACCAAAAATTATTTCATAGGGAAAATGGGTCATTCCACGCAGGATCGCCCAACGTTCTGAACGACCCCCCTCCGATTTGGCTCAAAATTGGTGGAGTTACTTATTGATGTGGTTCAAGTAATGGGACAAACAATTTTTGCTGAACTCGATATAGTTTGCGAGTAACGAAGGTTCAAAAGTTGGTAAAAAGTCAAAATTCAAGATTTCTTTTAAATTTCAAAAAATTATAACTTTGGTTCTATTTATCAGAATTTTGCAAATGATGTTAATGTTATTAAAAATAATTAATGTTATTAAATAATCTTTTTTAGATTGCCCCTGCCTCGATATGGGGCGAGGTACTTTTTCCGTATGTTACTACACATATAATAATACATAATAAAATTACCAAAACGATTTCTTTTTTTTTAGAAAAGAAAATCATTTTCATCAGAATCACCATACCATGCCGCCGATTCTGGTCATCAGCGAAAAGACAAGTTCTGCAACCTTAGTACAAGTTGCTTCATTTAATTTGTATAAAAGAAAATAGTAAAATATAAATTTATGCAAGCAAAATTAGTTTTATTGTTCGTCATGTAGTTATTTATAATTAGAACTCTCCCTATGTCTCACTAGACAAGTGAATTTATGGCATACACACTAAAGACCACTTGTTTTCAAGATAAACTAAAAGCCCACTACAGCAACGGACACTTTTGGACTTTTATCGCTCCAGGAAATGTCTGGAAGACTGTTTTGTAACACAAACAGAGATGCGCTAGCGCAAGCTTTAATCCACTTAATTGCCATACAAAAGAATCATATTCGCTATTCTTGATAACCATTACAATTTGAAAACTTTTATTAACTAACCCCATGTTTGTGATGGGGTGCAGATAAACACAAATCCCACACACGTCAGAGACAGCTGATAACCGTCAAAATCAAAGCTAATATCAAATCAAATTGAGACTACCAGACGAGTAGAACTACTTTGATAGGCGCAGGAGTGTGTTGTCCTAGTTTTTTAATGGGTTCAAATTCGGCAAGTGAAGATATTTTAAGACCTTTGACATCCGATGAGCTAGACGATTTACTGGCGTTGTATAAAACTAATTATTCGATCACGAATTTTCATTATATTTCGCTTTACACGCAATGCAAATGGAATAGGCAACTGGAAAAGGTAGAAGGGAGCGAAAAGAATACGAAATGGAAGCCGTTTAGGAAGTATTTCTTCACACATCGTAACGGGAAGACAGAGAATGGCACTTATGTGAGTCTGCACTGGGATTTGGTAAGTTTGTACAAGTGTTTCATCCCTCATGTAATGACTACGATTTATTTTTGGCCAGATGCTAAGTGTACAGTTTTATACGTTAGAATCATCATGGGCGGAGCTTAAAGAATGCCTTCTTAAAACAAATTTAATTGATTGGACCTCTGGCCCTTTGGTAACAGGTGTTTTCCTCAATGACAACGAACGAGTTATGAACATTTTGAAAGAAGTTGGCGCCGTTGTCGACAAGCCTCGTGAATGTCATTGTGTGCTTTTATCACGGGCGGATGCCTTACAACTTCCTGAACCAAAGTGAGCTTTCAGTTATTGTTGTGTATTCAAAAACAAAAATGACAGTTTTGTGTTTTAGACTTCCGGATGGATTTCGAATAAGGGAAATTAACAAGGACGATGTGGATTTGATTCACTCAATGTGGGCAAACAACAAAGAAGGCTCTTTGGATTATGTACGAGGATTTACTGTACTCAACAAGACAATCGGAATAATCCGTTCGAGAGACGAGAAACTGGTGGGCTGGATTTTTCAAAATGAGTTTAGTGGACTAGGGTATTGATTGGTATCATGCGTAGAAAGTTTACATCATTAATTAGTTTATGTTTTAGGATCCTTCAAGTGCTCCCAGAAGAACAACGGCAAGGTTTTGGCAAATTATTGAGTATTAAGCTGAGTAAGAATATCGCATTGGTAGAAGATGTAGATATATCAGCGTTCTTTGTAAAGGGCAACGTAAAATCAGAAACATTATTGACCAAAGTCGGTTTCAAACCATCAAGCAAGACCATGTGGATTCAGTGCAAAAGGCTGTAGAGGCGAATACCAGAAGTTGTTCGAGATATTTTAAACATTTTCATTTTAATAATTTACACCACAAGGGAAGCAAAAGCCGAAATAAAACTTACCGTAGTCAAACGCACCTTGTAGTCTTATTTCTAGAATCTCAACTAAATTCACAAATAGACAACTCGAAGAATGATTTTTAGTTTTTTCAAAATCTCCGGATCAAATAAAGCGCCTATATTGTCAATTATGTGAGGAATTTTCGTAGATTTTATATTACTTAAGGGGTGTTTTTTTCTTATGAGACACAATTTTTTTTTATTAATAGTTATCCGATATGAATGAACTATTTATATTCATTCCAAATTGATTGAGAATAGAAAAAACATGTACCCCCAATTAGAAAAAAGAGATTCGCTTGGCAGCTCAACCAAGTACAATCCAAGCACTTCCCAATTCACACCCATTCACAATAAGCTGAATAAGGCAAAAATTTGACGTTTAAATCAGACAGGGCATGTGTCAAAATAGCGCGTTGTTATATACATTTTTTGTGTGGCCTCGTCGTCGTCGACCGTCGTTGTCGCGAAAAAGTTTTATTTTTAACAAAAATCCCAATAAAATATAAGTCTGAGAAAGTGTTATTCTTTTTTATTTTTCTACGCCAAACACCCAGTCAAGTACAGATTAGAAACGCCCTGCATTGGGAACGCGCATTTTGTACAAAACAAAACCAAGCAAAAAAAAAAAAAAAGACGGGAAAACGAGACAAAAAGGAGAAGAGTGTGATAGAAGCGAAGAAGAAGAAAAAAACCGAAAAAAGAGTTTCCCATTCTTTGTGCTATCCCTTCGAATTCTCGCACTAGATTTGGAAATCAAAATCCTCATAAAGATGGTGTGAAAGCCGCAGAATAGACTATAAATAAAAGACAACATCGCGTTGAAGAGTTCTTCGTTATTTTTTCCTTGTTTCGATTCGCCTTTAAGTTTTCTGCTTACATTTAAGTTTCCGACCGTATATTCATTTTACAAAACCCATTTAATTCAAAGGTGAGTTTCGCAGAGCTGTCGGGTTCTTGTTCCCGTTGCCGTTCCCGTTCCTGTTCCTTTTTTTTCTGCACAACCTGCTCCTCCACCTCCTCGTTCACACTCCATCATCAGCTTTTCGGTTATAGGATATGTGTAGTCTCTTGTATTTTCAGTGCCGTGGTACTGTGTTTTTGACGGCTTTAATGCCATTGACCGCATATTTTGACATTTGTGAAGTTTCTTCGTTTGGGGCAGCACGGGGCTGTTTTGGGGAGAATTTCTCAAATGCGTCATTTCTTCGAAGACGATGATCTAAGTTGAAAAACACTGAAGCCAACGAGCGCATACGTGCGAGCGACAAAAAACCAAAAAACATTTTTGCGAACGTTGCACAAATAAATTTACGTACTTTAAAAAGCACACATATTGTTGTTATCCGAGCGGCGGAGGTTCATTGATATTTTTGTACGCAATTTGTCGTCGAACTGTATGCGACATAAAATGGGAGTGCAGAGCAGTCAGTAATTTTGATATTTGTATAGTTTTTCCCATTTTTTGTTCTTCCGTGTGTTTTTTTTTTTTGCTTATTTTCTTCCATAAAAATAAAAAGGGGAAAAAATAGAAATGTTTTTATATTTCTTAATCTCGCCTGTAATGTGTGTTGTATTTTTGCAGTTATGTCATCCACCGCTGGTAAACGTAAGGAAATCTACAAATACTTGGCACCATGGCCTCTATACTCAATGAACTGGAGTGTTCGTCCAGATAAAAGATTTCGCCTTGCACTCGGCAGCTTCATTGAAGAGTACAATAACAAAGTCCAAATAATTAGTTTAGATGAGGAGACAAGCGAATTTAGCCCCAAAAGGTGAGCATCAATGATTGTGCATTTTAAAATCAACAAGAAGTGAATAAAGTGTTGTGTTGTGTTGTGTTGTATTTTTAGCACTTTTGATCATCCATATCCGACGACAAAGATTATGTGGATACCCGATTCAAAAGGCATCTACCCGGACTTGCTGGCAACTAGTGGTGAGCAATAAATTTACAAAATGTAACATTGTTTTTAACACACATACGTACATAGTATATTTTAGTTGTTTATAAAGGTCCTTAAATGTGTTTGCCCTTGAGTGGCTTAAAGTTTAGATAGAATTTGTGGTGGTCAGTGAATCAAATGAGAGTGGGATTGCAGAGGAACCTCCGTTTACTTTGATCTTATGTGAATTTCTTTTTGAAAAATGTTTGTGCTTCTGGATAAAGCACACTGAATTGAACTGCTAATAAATTAAGATCACTCAATACTCTTCACACGATCAGTTTTTTCTCTGAGGTAACCACAGAGAACACAACTCTAGAAGTAATGAACAACTTTCGAGTAAATCTGGTCAGCAATGCTTTATTCTTTCTTGAAATCCCACGATTGTTTGTATAAATTTAGTCATGGAAAGTAAACGAAAATCGATTATCTTTCAAAATAAGATCAATAATCCAGCTCCAGCTCCAAAGAAGAAATCGTACAAGTTTTTCTTGTCGTGAGGGTCACCGTCGTATGTTCTGTACTTTAACGGATAGGATTTCCAGCCTGCTCCCAGCTCAAGAAAGTCGTCATTATCGTCATTTTCTATATAATCTTCTGAATAGACCCTCTCAGGCGACTCCTTTCGTCCAACACATGGGAGTCCAACGGTTCCAGCTTTATTTTATATTTTTTACAATGCCTACTTCACATATGAAGCCAACAATGTCAAAGATGAGGGATCCACAAGTGAGAGATGATTAGCTCATAGGTTTCAGCATTAGACGTGCATTGATAGCCAAGGTTAGGTTAGGTTGTTGTGGCCGGCTCATTGTGATATCACCCTGCTGATGACACCCTGTGTTACCCGGTAAACCAATTGGAGCTTCGTGCCAAGCTGTGGAGCCGTCCAATGTTGACGCAGTGCAGATCGAACAGACTATCAAAGAAGTATTCTTTCTTCCACAAAGCATCGCACGAGCAAAGAAGGTGGGAAATTTATGCCTCCTCCCGAATATCCGTCTCTTCCGAAGGACCGGGGATCTGCTGTGCTGTTCTGCTTATCGTCCACTTTTCATCTCCATACAGTACGACTGGTAGGATAAGATTCTTGTAGAGCATGACCTTAGTTCTTTAAGTCAGGAGTTTTGACCCTATGTGTTTAGATAAACTAAAGTAGCCGCGGTTGCCGAGGGTTAATCTACAACAGATCTTCACTAACGCTACAATGCCCAGTGTAGCAGATCTGATACAACTCTATTCACAGTTCTTTCAAACTATGTGTTAAAGCCCAGTAAAAAAAGAAAACAACCACTTTAGAGTGGAAAACAAAACGTAAAACCACTTTTATTTCACAATACCTTCCTTCATCGCTCCATCTAAATTTCTGACAAAAAAGTAAAGTTCTTATTGTGTTTATAAAAACTCCCTGGCAACATAAAATACATCGACTGCTG
Source organism: Syritta pipiens (assembly GCA_905187475.1). Classification (NCBI taxonomy): domain Eukaryota; kingdom Metazoa; phylum Arthropoda; class Insecta; order Diptera; family Syrphidae; genus Syritta; species Syritta pipiens. The sequence continues at coordinate 11,689,931 of LR994571.1, read as the reverse complement.
AGTTATAAACTCATGCAGTTCGATACACTATGGATCACAATATAATGCTTTATTAAGGTTTGTAAATGATCTGTTTCATACATTTTAAAAGGAATAGTCATGCCAATTTACGTGGACTTATGGTTTTTAAAACAACTTTTCTAGTATTTGCAGCCATAAATTATATAAAAAAATTTAATTTTTTTAGTAACAAAAAAAAAAAGTCGCACAGTGTAGGGCTAAAATGTCGTCGTCATTTGTCTGTTTTTCCCTATGCATCTAATGTTAGTTTGGAATTTAATTTATCCTTTCGATACAACTGAAACCTACGAGAATGGTTTATCCTACTTAGAAAAAAAATAACAAACATTGTTTTATCCTTCTTTGAAAAAAAAAAAAACATCTATTAAAAAAAAATAATAAAATAAAAATAATTATACTATATATACTATATATTTCATTGTACAATAATGAATGCCATTACCAGGTGACTACTTGAGAGTTTGGCGTGCTGGAGAACCTGACACAAGACTTGAATGTGTATTAAATAACAATAAAAACAGTGATTTCTGTGCGCCATTAACATCGTTCGATTGGAACGAAGTAGATCCGAATCTAGTTGGTACATCATCAATCGACACTACGTGCACAATATGGGGATTAGAAACCGGACAAGTAAATAATTGCATTTTCTTAATGGAATAAAGCGCGAATACTGATTTTTGTTTTGTTCTTCAATTTCAGCCCCATGGACGAGTCTATGTGGCTGGACACGTAAAGACACAACTGATCGCCCATGACAAAGAAGTGTACGATATTGCATTTTCAAGAGCGGGCGGTGGTCGCGATATGTTCGCATCAGTCGGTGCTGATGGATCAGTGCGTATGTTTGACTTGCGGCATTTGGAACACTCAACTATTATATATGAGGTAAAATTTTAAAAAAGAAATCAAAAACTATCAGTGAATTTTACATTAATTGCCTTTCTTCTCTTTGAATAGGATCCAGCTCACACCGCTCTACTAAGACTAGCATGGAATAAACAGGATCCAAATTATTTAGCTACTGTAGCGATGGATTCTTGTGAAGTTATTATTTTAGATGTTCGTGTTCCTTGTACACCTGTTGCAAGACTGAGCAATCATAGAGCGTGCGTTAACGGTATAGCGTGGGCGCCGCACAGGTATGTATTTGAAATTCATATTTTTCTTTTTTATGAGTTAATCGCCCACGGGGATAATTCCCTTTCGGTTTTTGAGCGGTTTCATATTCTTTGGTTTGGCTGCTAGGCATTCGTTCTTATTTTTATAACTTTTATATGTGTTCAAACTTGATATTTTCGTCCTAAATAAAAACTAGTTACACGACAGAAATCAGTCGGGCGTAATCGGTTAGTGTACCCGGTTCGAACCTAGCCCGGGGAAATAACACAACATTTTTCACGGCCACTCCTCCGAACGACTGACAATCCTCCTGGATTGGGTTTAGAACTGACTTCAAACAGTAGGTCCGCTCGACATGTGTAAAATAAAATTATAGCGCGCACAACACAGTGAAGGCGTGCGAAAGAAGCTAGACTCGGGCCATCAACGGGCTGTTACGCCGCCCTATTGCAGTCGTACTTTTTCTATTATTTTTCTTTCGAATCATTCTGACCATTTCTCAGCCACCCAAAATTGTTGTGCAAGACTGTCTCAGTGTTACTTTTATGAGCTCTCCCTATATCGTCCGATAAAATTTATTAAGTTCAGATAAGCCCAAAAAAAGCTGTAGCTAAAAAAAAAAACATATTCACCCGTTCAAAACAAGTAGAAAGGTTATGGCGAATTTTATATCATTTTAAAAGTTGCCCATTCTGTACTTTCAAAACAATCCCTGCTTCATGAAATATTAATTTTTCTTTTTTTTTCATTTTATTTAAGTTCCTGTCACATATGCACTGCCGGTGATGATCACCAAGCACTGATTTGGGATATTCAACAAATGCCACGAGCAATTGAGGATCCAATTTTGGCTTATACTGCAGCCGAGGGAGAAGTAAATCAAATTCAATGGGGAGCAACACAGCCCGATTGGATTGCCATATGTTACAACAAAGCGTGTGAAATTTTACGCGTATAAAATTTCACATTGTATAAAAATACTTCATGCAAAGCATCCCATTTAATCTCCCAATTATGTTTTTTTTTTTTGTTCCCAGTTTTCCCGTTCCCATCCAATCCTTTCGACTTTTCACCACAATGCACATAAAACTCATAACAATGCATCTATTGATTTATAATTTATTCATTTATATCCACTAAGTTTTATTTGTATAATTTATATATAACACACAAAAAAAAAATAATGACATTGTACATCCATAAGAGTACACAATAAGATAATCGTATCTAGTATAGAAAAGGAAGTATCAATTCAATTGCTATAAGGAGGAGAATTTGTCTTTCTGTTTTATTTCTATTTTCCTGATTGGGTATAGATAAGATTGGTAGTAATATTTTTTGTCTAAGTTATATTTAAGAATTGCTATTAAATAGTTGACATTTTTTTTAAGCTGCAAGGAACATATTTATTAAAAAATAAAAAAAAAAAACAAGCATAGTAAATGTTTGAGGAGTACACTTTATGTTTGCAAAAAAGGAAAAAAAATAACAAAAACATGTCTAAGTTTAGAATAAGTGTATTGCAGCTATAACAGAGAGGATAACATGTTCGTATCAGTTTGATTTTACCCAATTGAATCCAAAAAAAAAAAAATGTAATAAATTGATAGACGAGTATGCATGGAAAATTGATAAAATCCTAAGTATTTTCTCCTTTATTTTCCTAATAGAAAATGTAAATTTGTAATCCTTTTATTTTTTAAAAATGAAACAACGAAATAGCATTGGTTTCTGCTATGCGGTTGGTTAATATGAGATCCCTATAACCAGTGTTTTTTTTTTTTCCATTTATTTGCGACGGACGCAGGCAATTTGAGTTGTGGACAATGCAATCGTTTTCTTTTTACCAAGAAATGCTGTTTTTATTTGTTTCAAAATTTTCTGTTTTTTCACACATCCTGGATGAGTCTAGAAACCCATGTGAAGTTTTGCAGCAAGATGCTGATGGCAATTTAAACAATTAGTTACGAGCTATTTCGCACAGTTGCAATCCTATAATATAAAACCTATACATTGCACAGAACATGACCATTTTGATTGCAACGGTGGCTTTTTATATATAAATTCAATTCATTAAAAAATTCGATTTCAATTTGCTCAAGTTGATAATGCATATCATTTATAATAGAGATTCTCCACTCTTTTCGCCTAATATTTTCGGCTGATTCTTATAATTTATTTAAATTAGCAACTAATCAGACAGAAGGCAAATGTCAGATTTCAGAGCTAAAGGTTTAGTTTTTAATACGCATTAATTTATTTTTTATTAATTTACTGCTAAAATTAATAATTTAAAAATTCTATTACTCGTATTTTTTTTTTATTATTTTCCATAAAACTGCTCTTATTAAAATAATAACGTGTCCTTTTTGAATAACTTTATCACCATAGAAATTTGTTAACTTAATCTGTAACCTTTAGAATTTTTTCTATTCGAGTGCAAACTTATAATCTTATTCTAAGTAACAGCCTTAAAGCAACAATTTTCTTTATCGGACTATCAAAACTCCAGCTTGAGCATAATGACTGATGGTAGGAAAAGAAGCAATGAACAAAATTCTTCGATGTGCTTATGCATGACATTCTTTTACCATTTGGTTAGTTTTGATAGTTTTTCAGTGAAATTATAATTTCATAAGTAGTCAGCGGTGCCTTTGAATTTTACAGAGTTGAACTAAAATAAATTAGTCTGCATCATTTTCGTTTATTTCAACGCTTACTGATCTGCATAAGAGGTGTGACAAGATAAAAAGTTTTCATGAGTCAACTGACAACATTACACCTGTGCTGGAGAAATTAAATTTTTCATGTAAAAAAAAAATTGAAATTATTGAATATTCTGAACTCTTTGGACGAAATACCCTTACACGTTTTTTTCTGTATCTAATCTTTTATGAAGCATTATCACCGTTACCATGAATAACATTTACACAAGACTCCCTAAGGTTAGACTAAAAATATAAGTCACACAGGTGATGATTTTTTTTTTCAAATTATTTTATATGAACAAAAAAAAATATTTTTGAATGAAAGACTCATCAGGTGACTAAATGAAAAAAATTATAAAAAAAAAAAAATCTAAGATAAATGACGAATACAATTTGACAAAAAAGTGTCCTACCTCGATATTTCATTGCGGCTAACTACAAAACAATATTTCAAAACGAATCTTTTATAAAAAAATCATCATAGTTTATTTCATATTTTTGTTTAAACTATATAACAACCTTTCTTTAATACTTATTACAATTATTACATACATACAATTATATTGCATACAAAACGTACTTATCTGTGTATATTTTCATATAAATAAACGCAATAGTAATGTATTTAACAAATTCAATCTGCAGTTACAAGAAAAAATAAAATAAAAATAAATAAATAAAATAATAATTCACTCATTAAAACAAGACAACCAATAGAACTGAAATAAAATATATATAACAAAAAATATAAAAAAAAACAGGTTAATTAAAAACACATGAGAGAGAAAAACAAGATTGTTGCCAAAAACAGTAAAAAAAAAGTTAAAAATCAACTAATTTTTTTTTTCTTATTAACAGGAGTTTTTTTGTTGCTGTATTTTACTTTCTTATTTTTGATGAAATATACATTTGTACCACAAAGAAAAAAAAAGAAAACAAAAAACGAAGACTTTAGATGCCGATTACAAAAAATAAAACCAATACAATTCATTTTACAACATCTTATTAACTATATTTTACAAAAAAGAAAAAAACAAAACTGAAAATTCACTGACGACAAAACGTAAAAACAAACTGAAAAAAAAAACAAACATGCAAACTGAAAAAAAAAAACAAACATGTAAACTGAAAAAATAAAAAAAAAACATTATTTTTCCACTTAATACAAATTGAGTAAAATAAAAAAAAATTAAATTTAAAACATATATATTAATAATAATTTAAACAGAAAAGTAATAATCACCAAACAACTATAACTTTAGTAGAATGCATACAAAATACTTAGTTTTCACACTTCATTATTAAATTAAAAATGAAAAAAAAAAACTATTACTTGCAAAATGCAATTGTAAAAAAAACACACAAAAATGGAAACCATAAATAACTTCTTATTGATTAACAGAAAATATCAAATAAACAAAAACCAACAATTGTTTTGTCCTTGAGTTTCTTTACTCTGTTTTGTATGAATCACCAGGGAGCTATAGAAAAGAAAACAAAATAATTATCCAGTTTTATATTATACATGGAAACAAAAGCAGTTATTTCTGTATATTGTAAAAAAAAACAAATAAATTGCAACCAAACATGAACTAAAAATGTGAAATAAACTAAATAAAAATTTTTACCAACATAAAAACATAAACATGAGATCATAACAAATGAATAAAAAAAACAAGATCTAAAAGTAATAAAAATACAAAATTTTAAGCTTAAGTCAAACAATAAGAACAAAGTAAACGAACCATTTAATATGAAAAAAAAATCCACTCTCATTTTGTACCACATTTGACATTAACAAAAGGAACACTGTATAAAAGAAATATTTAATAAACTCGAAGTTCAAATAATAATAATAATATAACAAAAAGATTTTATAACATACTTTTCATTTATAAACAACTTAATCATGAAATAATACCACGGAATTACTACAACAGGTCTTTTTAAAAACTTATTTATTAATTTTCATTTTATAATTAATGTTATGCAAAACAGTGAAACAACAATTAGATTATAGTTCTACTGTAATAATTTTTTTATTTAACAAGAAACAACAGAAGAAGGAGAACAAAAAAACAAAATTTTACTTTATACAAACAAAAATTTATTTATTTCTACATCAATCAACAATAGAAATGGTACTATACGAAAAAAAAAAAACAAAATATAAGAAAAAAAAAGATATTAACCAAAATGTGACACAAAAAAAAAACAAAAAACAAAAACGATGATATGAGTAAAATATTTTTTATTTTAGATGTATACTTAAAGAAAAACAAACAGAAAATATACCGAAAGAAACGATTTTTTAATTACAAAGTTCTTTGTTTTCAATATGGCGGTATTTTAGGCATTGGCAAGTTTTGGAATGATTGTCTTGTAGATTTCAACTCCCCTGAGATAGGTGTCAGCCTTGAGAAACTCATCGTGATCGTGAAGAAGCACTGGAGTGTGATTCATCGGAGAGAAGCCTAGTGCTGGAATTCCAACCTGTGAAAAGAAAATGTTTCCCATGTAGCCTTATAGAAAAGTTCGGTCGCCTCCAATAAAAATTAGTTATAATAGATCGGTGACTAAATAAATTTTCGTTCATTTTGAAAAACGTTTCGATTCTTAACACTGGCTTCTTTGCTTTGAGCTGTTCAGTCCACAAATAGATTAACTCTAAAAAACAAAAATTTGTGATGAAAGAATTTTCTTTGAAATACAATAAACTCTGGGTAGAGTGAACATCGGTTGAGTAAAAGATCCAATAACGTGAACAAGCACAATACTCTATAGAGTGAACAAGTAAACCTTTGAAGTAAATCCATTTTTTTTTAACGCAGCTAACATGAATAAGCGAGCTGAAAAAAATTGGGTCAATACTCTTGCAATTTCATTTGTTTGATTGATTTGCTCAGTTATAGAGTAAAATTTTGTCAGCAAAAATGAGTCGTAAACATTTAATTTAAAAAATTATGACATTTTAAAGTTGTGTGCAGCTAAAGCAGCCTATACACGATTCAATTCAATCATCAACTCACAGTGAAATCAACCCGTGTGTTGTTTTGTTCAATTGATCAATTTGACGGTTGGAGAAAAATCAAAAGATTTTGATTTTTCGAAGTTGACTGGCAAGTCTTTCAACTCAATTGAATCCTGTGTGGGCAAGTTCATCGACAAGCTGTCAAATTTAAGAAATTACGGTAGATATTCATTGTGAAATCGTTTGTAAACGAGCTTTGTTGTGTGTTAAAGTGAAAAATTATTTTTAAATTGACAGGTTTTCAATTCAATTGATGTAGTGTGTAGCCAACTATCAACTCAGTTGACAACTCATTTTACAATCGAATTTAATTGTGTATGGGCTGCTTAAGACAGTCTTTACCATGATCTATTTGTATTTTACAAGAAACAAATTGATGGGTGTTTTGGGTACAGTACCGGGAAAAAAATATGGAATAACAACTTTTACTAAAACTGTTATGTACTATTGATCATTTTCAAAAATTTAATTTTCCATGTGTTTAATTTAAAAAAAAAAAAACATAAAATAAAATGCATTATTATTTGAAAAAGATAGATCTTTGTTTCTTATTCATTCATACTATGAATTTCATAGTTTTTTATTCGCACCCTCGGTAATGTGAACACTCTCATTCGTATGAAAATGCCAGGTTTTTACTAGTTCACTCTACCGATGGTATACTGTACACTACTTTTTGTTCAAAAATTGTCATCTAATAGTGTTAATTTGCATTATTCACGAAAGTTATTGTAAATATAAGAAGATATGACTGTTCCATGTACTTTGACACTTAAATTTAGGATTTTTCAAAAAGTCGACTTAATCAATTTGTGCACTGAGCAGTTCATTTAAGAAACATATATGAAAAAGTTAATAAGAAATTTGTCAATTTTCAACGTATACCTGACGAATGTACCGACTATCGGTCCCTCCAGGGAATACCTCCAGTTCATATTTGAGACCCCTACGAACAAGAACAAAAATAAGAATAAAAACTAGATGTAGATGTATCGCTACCTACAACTGAATAGCAGCTGCTTTGAAAGCCATCCAAAATGGATTACTATCATCGGTCTTCGTTGGTTCTACATATGGTCTTTTTTGTTCGTATTCAATAGATATTCCACCACCTGCTTCCTCGCACCATTGATTTAACTTGATTTAAAAGACAAACATACATCACCATGATGCCCGCGTATATTTCATTCCATCAGACTTACTTGATTTTCAAAGAGCCCATGGTCAACATTGAGTGCAAGACGTACATCGAAGCCGACCACCAAAAGCGGTGGCACAACGTTAGTTTGAACACCACCACTAAGACGAGTCAAATTAATGGTTGTTACATCGCCAACTTTGAGATTAGAATTAGTCTCTAAACGTAGCACCTCCTGTGCTCTAAGAGCCATCATCTTGTTAATGATGTACTGAAGTTTCTCCCCGGCAGTGTTCTTGTGTAATAAGGAACCATGACCGGCAGTTCCATTTATATTAAAGAATATCCCTAAAATCACAGATCCTCAACAAATGGAGTTAGGCAGTACTTTTTTACGGGCCTTACTCCAAATACTTCTTTCACCATAGAACACAGGATACACTTCATCTGGCGCAGCTATTCCTTCGTCCAATGAAAATCCGATATTTAGCGATTTGAACTCTTCAGTGTTCACGAATGCCCTCATGCCCCGTCCACCACCCAACTCTTCATCTTTGAGAGGAAAAATATATATTTAAGGAATTTATTTTAAATCGATCATGTGCCCAAGTACCTGGAACAAAACTTAAGTGAATGGTCCTCTTGAATGTTGCTCCTGAGCGTTTAAGTGCGCGAATCGCGGATAGATATTGCATGCCAACACACTTCATGTCTTGGGCTCCACGTGCAAATATTCTGCCTTCATCATCCATATCAGCCCCAAATGGCGGGTGAGTCCAGTTTTTTTCAAATACGGGCACAACGTCCATGTGGGAAGTCAAGAGAATGGCTGGTAAATTAGGTTCTGTACCCATCCACGTCATGACCAGAATTGGATTCGCCGAATTGACTGGGCGAGAGATCTTTACTGGCAAACCTAAGTCATTTGCTTGTCGTTTAAGGAATTCAATACAGGGTTCTGCAAAGAAGAAGTTGTTTACAAAGCCATAAGTATACAGTGCTGCGCAAATAAATTTATACAGTCAAGTTTTTAACGATATTTTAAGATATTTTCAAAAATCGTTTCTTAAAAAAGTAAAGTGGCTTAAGTCTATTTTAAGTATTTTTCAAGAGAATAATTTTAAGCTTTGAAAAATCATTTAAAATTTGCTGAATTAGTCCATTCTAGCATTAAAAATATGGAATAAAAATACGCTGATAAGACCTTAAAAAAGGGTGCTTTTAAAAACTTGTAACTATAGAGAAAAATCCTTTTCAGCTTAAATCGACTCAAGTCTTTGCCTTTTGACTAAAGAAATGTTTATAAAAATTAGTCAAAAGAACTATTATGTTTTGCTTTTGTGTAATTTTTATAAACATTTCTTTACTTAAAAGGCAAAGGCTTAAGCTTTTAGTCAAAAGAACTATTATATTTTGCTTTTGTGCCCCAGCCAGCCACTCTAACCTAACCATTGCTTTTGTCCCAAAGATGTCTTTTACACTGTTGAACATTAAAGATATTAAGGTTCAATAATTTTTTTAAAGTCTTTGATTTTTTTGCCATGGGCCTATGACTCAAAAATCTTTTCTTCTCCTTTTGACTGTGCAATCCTTTTTCTCCAGCTTGTCGTTAATATTGCATTTGTATTAATATGTAGATTTTTCATTGATTGAAGTCGGGAGACTTACAATACCATTTTATTTACGTTCAAATTTTGTTCCTAAAAATCACTTGTTTTATCATTTTCAGTCAAATCATCATCATCATCATCTTCGAATAATTAACAGGATCATATATGTAAAGACGTCGGCATATTTGGTACCTTCATACCTTTGATGAGCTTCAAGTTTTTAGGACCTCTCACTTAATAAAAAGGAAAAACATGCTATGAATGATTGACGAGCCCCTGCTGATACCAACATACGAGGGCTACTCAGCAAAATACGAGTCATTCTACCGTTAGCTTTTGTTTTTTCTTGATAAAAAATTAGACCCTAAGAAATTAGTTCAACTACCAATACTACGACTTTGTTGACACTACGAGCTGTTTTTTTTTATTGCGGTTAAGATATCGAAATTATTTTTGCTGCAAGTCTGTGGTTAGCAAAAAAAGTCTAATTGTCCTTCTTAGTTTTATCACATCGCTTAACTTATTTGCCTAAAACTTTAGCCTTACAATCAAACTCTGTATCCGGTAAAGCAATCTTTAAGTACTAGGCCAGTAAGTCCATTAAGACATTTTTTGAAGCATCCTTCTTTTACCCTCCACCTAACCTACTTCTTGCTTGTAGAAGTAAACAGTTCTGCCGAGCGCTAGGATGCCTTTTTCGAAGGCGTTCTAGCCCCACGCCTTTTCCAAAGGCGTTAATATATTCCTCTGGTCCAATCTGATGTATTTAAAAAAAATTTGGCATATTAAGAGCTGCTTTTTCTTATTTTCTTTAGTTATCAAATAGTATTTTAATTCAAGAACTTAAAGAAATACTTAAAAGCGTAACTTAATAAAAAAAAATCATACGGCGAATGTATTGGAACTTTGGGTTATAATTTAAAAACCTGTTTGTTTTTTGAATACTTCGACGCAAAACTTTTGTTAAACTAAATTTCTATTTATTGAGAAAAACTATTCCATTTTTCAATATTGCTCGATTAAATTATAACATTGATATTGTTACTCCTCTGAAAAACTCTGAATCTTTGCATGATCAAATTATATATGTTATTACTCCAAGCTGCTGCAAATAACAATTAAATTAAAAAAAAAAAAAGAGTCCTGCACTACTGCTCTGAGCACAGTAAATTGATCTAAAATTAGATTTCGTCTTCAACAAAGTCAAATTGTTTGAAAAGAATTGCTGTTTATTGTTATGAATTTTAAAGGTCATACACAAAGACGAGCTTTTATATTAAATTGATGCCATCTCACTAACGATATTGCCTTAGTCTTACAACTAGATTAGGATCTGATTTGTCCAACAATTAGAATGTTATTGTACTTTTCTAAACAATGATGTAAAGTACGTCATACAATGATCTAGACAAGATTATTTTTTTACTAAGTAAAACTTTTTGCGAAAACAAGTTTTATATTTGCTTACTATTATCTTAGTTACTTGCCGTAATTTATGTTCGGATGTACACTCGGTATTCGCAAATACTCTCGAAAGTATTGAATTTCTTCGTTATTTTCCCAATTTTTCACTTCACTCATTGTGTCTGGAAAATTACTGAATATTTTAAGGGGGAAAAATGTGAGACAGAGAGAAAATGTTATCTTTTGGTTACTTCACTGTCAGTGGCGATCCACGAACTGACTGAATACAAAATTCATTGGGCACTTTTAAGCGGAAACAAATTAGAGACATCAACCGCAAACACTGCTTTAAGTGAATGATGTTCGGCTTAGTTAAGTGGTTGGCTTTCGTGTGAAAAAAAAGCAAGAAAAGCATATCAATTAAGATAGTGATAGCCATGCGAATAACTAGTTGCCGTCCTATATCGCTGCGGCACTGCACTTGCAACGCATTGATAACGTGTGGATTTTAGGTTTCGTTTCAACCTAGGTTTTAGGTTTCGTTTCAAAAGATAAAAATAAACCATCATAGAATCATTTCGGTGTCTGTCTGTCTGTAGTCGCGACAAAGCTGACTATTGAACTTTTGAGCCCATGGTAATTAAGTGATGAAACTTGGACTGAAGATGTATCTCAGGAACCCCAAAATTACATTTCGGACTTCTATATGATATAAACTCGTTAATATGACTTAAAGAAAACGTTAGTACTAATAACGTTTAAAAAAACTTTTATTACCATAAAGTCAGAGCCAAAAGAAAGTACACCCATGTTTCGAACATTAAAATAGGTTCTGGTGGTCCGAATTTGAATTTTTTTTTGGTTTTAAAAGGTTTGCTCATTCGCTGAAAGATGTAAAGGAACTAAAGCAATTTTTCAACAGTAAAAATTTAACAGAAACATAACCAAAATTACTTCTTACTTTAGAGCCAAAAGAAATTGTACACTTTAATCACAAAACTAAAACAAGCACTAATCCTGTTATATTGTTGTATTCAAAACGGCATTTAAACACCCAAGCGTTGATTCTAATCACGTTTTACTGAATTTGGCAAGAAATTTGTACCGTTCATCCACTAAAATCAACCTGAAATACATTTTTCTTCCAATCTTCTATTCACCTACGCATCAAAATAATCCTACATAATAATAGAGGGTACTAGCTACTCCAATCAACGTTTGGATGTAGATATACAAAAAATTATGGTAACGTGCTGGGTTCAGAGAAATATTATAATACCAAGAAGAAATAATATCAATAGAAATAATACCAAGACACAAGTTTGTATGCCAGAATAGTTTCAATACTTAGAACGGAACCCTGGGGACGTGAGTTTAACTCTCACTTGACGGAATTTGTTTTTGATTTTAATGCTAGCAAATACATTGATACGCCTCTTCAACAAACTGCCATAGTAAATCCAAAAAGCAGCATTGGCAATTTGCAGCTGCAGTGCATTCGTACCTTCTTTCAGCTACTGCGCCCTCGTTTTAGAATCTAAGGCTTTGTGTACATTTAGTGTTATTAAACGTTTTTTAAAACTTCTCTTCTTGAACCTTTCCCTTTTCTGATTGAATTATAACATACATAAATACGCAAAGCTCTGCTACAACTTGTTATGTATAACTAAAATACAAAAGAAATCTATTAAAGTTTAGCCTGACGCCCAGCACTTAATTCTAAGGCGAACTTTTACTGTCTCATTTGTAAGTCTGCCAGATCTATCAGATTTTGTCATATCCTTATTAATTAGCTGGATCCTAAGTTAAATTTCTGTTCAATAATCACTAACCTGATTTTTATTTATGGATATACGATTCATAATGTTCCATTAAACATTTTTGTTTTGACTTGTAATTTTTTTTAAATTATTTGAGTATCAAAAAATTTGATTGACTTCTCTTACGGATCATCAAAAGGTTTTGGGAAAAAAATCGTAGAAGAACAGCTTTATTTATTTATTTATGTTTTATTCATTTATTTACCCAAACTCTGATAAAAAGAAAAAACATTTTACATCATCTCGTATTGAGATGATATTTGAAAAAGTGGCGATGTAAAAACCTTTTTTCCTTGACCCCAACATTATACTTGTATATCGCATTTATATAAATTTTATTTTTATTCATTTGCATATATAGATTTGGGAGATTGCTGCCATCGACATCTGTGCGATAAGCTCTTTTCCATGTTAAGCAAGTCACACACTTCAATCCAATTACTTTATTTGGGTTACAAGTAAGATACAAATCTTTTATAGTAAAAATAGATTAAAGGCTACATTTTATACAACTTAAGGATACATTTTTATTAAACTTAAATTAAAATCTAATTGAAAAGGAGAGGAAATAATGATGAATAGGAGGGATAAGGGTATTTAAACATGTACGCATAGTGATCTATAATACCAGAGTATTTTTTCTTCAAATAGCTTAGTTTCATTCAATTGTTTCACTTCACAAAAAAAAGAATGAGAGCTGTTATGGTTTTTTTTTGGTGGTAATTTTTAGGGCTTTAGGTTTTTAGGTGTGCTGATAAGGACTTTCATTTTGCCCTAGAAAGTCACGTTTTCTGACAATGTAGGTATCTATGTTAAACAAGTTATCATAATATAGCTAGATATAGATAAAAGATTAAGCAATGTTATTAATTTGATAGTTGCTTAAGAAAACTATTTTTTTTTATCTAAAATGCGGTCATAAGTAAGCACAAAACACATTTCTTTTTCCCAGGGAGACTCCTTTTGGCACACTTTTGCGTGTAGGAAGTATCCAAGAGTAGTTTGCCATCATTGAGGCGCTTCATCTTCCCTGGTAGCTTTTGCGTTTTGCAAAATAACCTAATCTTTTGAAATTTTTTTAAGTATTTTTTGAGATTTTTTTTTTTAATTTCAGAGCACCAAAATACATAGAAATCAGTTGAAAACAACATCCAGACAGTATTTTGGTTGCCGACCATAGAAATTTAAATATTGTATTTGGTTTTTGTGTATGGTTTTAAAATGCATAGAAAAATAAACTAAAATAGATCTTTTGTTTTCAGAAAGTAAATAATGGTAGAGAAATAGGAAATGATGGAATATAAAGGAATCGGAACGAATTTTGATCAAGTTTTCAGACACTACATGAAAAAATATGTGATATACATAGAACTCAAAGTTGAAAATTTTGCGGTTTCCATAAATCCAACAAGAACTCACTAGAATATTCAAATTTATGCAACGATGTGCATATAAGCCCCCTGCTCCCACCAGTATAGTGTAAACTGAATTACCTCCATCTCGTCAAGTTTTCGTAAGAGGGGGTGGTATGCGCACAAACTAAATAGAACGATCCCATACATGGCAGCCAAGTAAACGGTCCAACGGTGGGGTAGTTTAAATATCCTTCAACCTTGACCTTGTTCATGAATAGAATTACTGACCTTACCAGACTGCATTGAATATATAATTCCATAGGTACAATGGGCGACCACTCGACTACAATTGAAGTTCTAGCAGTAAGAAAACATTCTAATATCGATCTCCTTAGATACTTTTCGTGCCAGAAACACACGATTTTCGTTTCAACCACTGAAACAAAATTGATTTCGAAAGTCAGTACATAATCTGGTTGGGTGTCCTACAACCTGCTTGAACCCATCAAGTCAGATAAGTATTTAATGCAGTGTGTGGTTTTTGGTTAAATTTGAATTTAATTGTCGCTGTAAAACGTTATACTGAGTTTTTATTTTATTCTTTTTTTCTGATAACCGTTTGTAGCGATTTTCAAAACAAATAAAAGTGAACGCGTGTGCGAGAGATTATTTCGCTTGTCTATAAACAAAAGAAGTCTACACAAGCAAAAGGCCTATAAATTTACTGTGAGAGAGAGAGTGATAACCCAAAGTAATTCAGTACCTCAGTTGGCTAGGGACTCAGCTGGCACACATTTTTGCCCTGCAGACTCACCTTGTCAATTTAACTAAATTCCTTTACACATATTTTGTGGCATTAAAAAAATAAAAAGAGTACAACTTCAACTTCTGTGTAGTGCATCGTGTTTACAACTAACAAATTGACGTTTGTGTGACAGAAGTGACAGCGAACAAAATGAGTGCAAGTGCGTGGGAAGAAGACGAGGAAATCAAAATCTTTAGAGAATATCTTCAAATACCTAGTGTACATCCTGATATAGACTATGGTAAGGTTTTCAAGAAAATGTCAGTTATGTTTTACCCGGTCATTGATTTCAATTCAACTTTTGACCTGTTTCAAATTGAAAAGATGTTTTATAGGCCATTTATTTCAATTGTTTACATCTGGCACTGATTGCCAATAAGGCAGCGTTGCGCTGAAGTAATATGATTGAATTATTGCATGCTCGTGAAGAAAGTATATGCATTTTCCAGAAATAAAATTTAACTCAAACCCACGGTTCAATAGAAATATGACCTTTCTAAGTAAAAGTCAAATACGACGTCGTCTATGCGTGGGTAACGAATTTGTAGAGAGAAAATTTACGTTATGTATCAATATTATCTATTTGTATTGCGTGTGAAATGTGCTCTGAACGGATAAGGAGGATTTCATTGGGCACACTATAGAGGTACAACCGGAGTTGCGAAATGTGCTAAAACGGAAACACTTACAAATGTCCGTTTTATCAATTGTCACTTTTATTGGATTTGAACAACTAAATCTATTTTCTTGCAGCTGTTATTGTGTGCATTAATTCTGATTTCTGTGTGGGCACAGAACATGTCTTTATCATCAAATGCAATCCTGAAATGTAAACAAAAGACGGCAAGAGTTAACTTAAAATAAAAGAAAAACATTTTTTTTTAAGTTAATTAATTTTCTTTCTAGTTGCTTGTTCGAATAAAGCAAAATCGCCTGTAATCAATCTCATCACAATTATTACTAGGGCAACCGGAAATGCAAAAGAATGTTTTTTTTTGGGAGGCCGTGTTGAAGATTGGATTTGACAGAAATACGTTTTATATAAAACTAAGTATTTTGAGCCCTATTCGTTGGAGCATATTTGTTTTTTCATGTACCAAAATGTCACAAAGCAAAAAAGAGTAAATTTTTCTTTCTGACAATATAGGCAAAATTATGAGCATTTATTGGAACAAAAATTTAAATTGTATATAATTCAAGAAGTGTTTCGATATGTTTAAGTTATTTAATTGAGGTGTTTCTTAATGGAAAATGTTTTGTTTCCTTAAATGAAGATTATTTGCATTTAATTAATTTATTTTTTGTGGTTTTTCCTATTCTTTTTAGCATATAAGATCTTTTTTAAAGCGCTATAAACGGTTTTTTATGAACATATTTTCGGTTGCCCTAGTAATCACTAACATAGAAATTAGTTTCTTATATTGGCCCACATACGCCCTCGAATTGCATTCGATTGGAAAAGGTTACTAAAAAGATTAAATTAAATCAAAATTATCATAATAAAGTCGATTCCTTAAGTTACTTACTTGAAAAATATTTTATTATTTATGACAGTATAAATTTATGCCTGATGTTGTACAACTTTGTTTTTTTTAGCGCCTTGCGTTGCATTTCTTAAAAAACAAGCTGCGAGTTTGGATTTACCAGTGGCTGTTTATACACCTGGCGGTGAGAAGAAACCAATTGTCGTAATGACATGGGAAGGATCGGAACCTAATTTACCATCAATTATTCTTAACTCTCATATGGATGTTGTACCAGTATATCCAGAAAAATGGACACATCCTCCATTTGCTGCTGAAATGGATTCCGAAGGACGGATATTTGCCAGAGGTTCACAAGACATGAAATGTGTTGGAATGCAACATTTAGCAGCTATTCGTGCTCTAAAAAAAGCTGGTGTTCCCCATAAGAGAACTATTCACGTCACATATGTTCCAGGTAAGGACGTAATTTAATGCAAGAGGTAATTACGTTTTACTATTTCGAGAATCTTAATCTACAATGTTATTAAAAAGATAAGGAATTTTGCTCTAATTTTGAACTCAGTTCATCTAGGTTGTTTTGGTTGTATGAAAGTAAATGAAAATTTGTATGTGCACAGTTGAATTGGATTAAAGTGTCGGTGGTGTCGGTGTCTACTCCGAATGAAAATCTGAGTTAAGAAGATTTATTGGTGTACGGATCAAATAAGCCTTTGCAATGTAGTAAGATAGTATAATCACATTTTAGTACAGTCAGCAGTTAAGCAACCTGTAGTGGCATTGCACCCGTCTGAGCAAATATACGGCCTATCTTGCTATATCTTTAGCTTGTGCCTCCCTATCTCACATCATAAATAAAACAAATAATTTCATAAACTAGAAAACTACATTGTACTCTTTTCTATATATAATTTGTAAAAAAAGTTTTGCTCTAAGTTTGAATAGACAGGATTTATATTAGAGCTCCAGATTTTAAACGTGTATTTATTTACACGTGTAAACGTGACACCTGTTGTCGTATTGCACTGCACTTTGACACGGATACACGTGTACTTCATCAAAACACGGGTACACATTTATTTATCTATGTAGCGTAAGCACAGTGCAACAGCCTCCTCATGTCTTCTGCAATGGCTACAAAGCTCGAAATTTGGACTGGATATCTTTCAAAGAAACTCGAACTTGGATTCATGCACATGCTTACAAACATTGTGAGCGGTGACGACTCATCAGCATCCATGCATTGATTATTATAATTAAAAGGGAAAGGGAGCGAAATCAAACGCTTTATTCCATTTTAACTTAATAATTTTATTATTTTTACGTTAATAATATTTAAATTTTAACTGCTCTATTTGAGCACTTCCTGCTAAATAAAAAGGGTAATTTATGTTCAATACAAAACATAGCAGCCAAAGTTCAGGAGGATCAAATTCATTCTTCCATCATTTTAACAGATTAATTGTCATAATTGTATGGCAAGATGTTGGTAATTAATTAAGCACTACTGGAAAAAACTGCATTTATAAACCGTTTTTTAAAGTTAGCTTGTTTTTGGCTTACATTTTCAAAACAGTTAAGTGTTCAATAGATATTTCACAAGGATTGGGCTAACTTAGTTTTATCTACGTAACTTTTACTACAAAGCAAAGTTATGAGTTTTGAGAATTGAAGATGCACAAAGATCTAATGCAGGCGCCACTTGCGGATCAGCAGAATCATGGACAATTTCAATTTAAGTTTATTGCAATGTACAACACAAGTTTGTGTTATGTCAACTCAGCATTTTTAAGATAAAAAGGCTCATTTGTGTACATTTGCTTAAACTGTGAAAAAATAAGGAGAAAGAAATTAATAATAGATACACATTTTATTGTGGCAAAATATAGAATTTTAGAAACACAACATTTGTTATACAGAGATATGGTGTAAATAACTTTACTACGAAAATATTACAGACAAATTGATAACTTATTGAAGAAAAAGCCACGTAAGAACCTTCATGTAAAATGTGGAGAAAGGAATTAAAATCATTTGTTTGTTTTTGTTTGTTACAAAAGCTGCAATATATATTAGCCACATTTTGTATAACACCTAAATGACTTTCTCTTTTTAAAGACGAAGAAATTGGTGGGAAACCAGGAATGAATAAATTTGTTAGGACTGAAGAATTTAAGAAGCTCAATGTTGGATTTGCTTTGGACGAAGGAATTGCTAGTGCGGACGATGTTTATTTAATTTACTATGCTGAACGTAGCATATGGCGTAGGTTAATCGAAATCACATGCATACTTTTATCTTATGATAGCATTTTTTCTATTTGAATAGAAATTCACTTTAAAATTTCTGGAACGGCTGGCCATGGATCATTACTTCACGAGAATACTGTCGGTAGTAAATTGACTTTTATTCTCAACAAAATGATGGATTACAGACAAACTCAAATTGATCAATTGAAAAAGGATAAAAATTTGACAATTGGTGATGTTACAACAGTAAATCTAACTCAAGTACATGGTGGCGTACAGAGTAATGTTGTACCGCCTCAAATGGTAGCGGTTTTTGATGTGCGTCTAGCTATTACTGTGGATCATAAGAAGTTTGAAAATATGGTACATTGATATATAAATATATTTTTCATAAAAACGTTTTACTACGATTTTTCTTTAGGTTACAAAGTGGTGTGAAGAAGCCGGTGGTGGTATCGAAATTGAATATGAGCAAAAGGAACCACAAGTCGAAGCAACCAAACTAGATGATAGTAACAGTTATTGGTTGGCTTTCAAGGGTGCCATCGACGATCTGTAAGATATGAGTATATATGGACATTTACAGTCGCTAAAAAAAGTATTTGCACACCCAGTTTTTTGAAGATTTATGGGTAATCTAAAAGGTTTTAATGGAATGTTTTATGAGCCGTTCAGAGCACAGAATGACTAACTGCACTTTTTGAAAATTTATAGATTTAAGTGTCAAAGCACTTGGTATAGTCATAACTTCTTATGTTTACAATATCTTTCCTTAATGATAAAGATCACCACCATTAAACGACAACTATTTGAAAAAAGCGTAGTGTATTTCTGAGCCGAATGAAAATTACTTCATCGTTGTTCTCAAATTTTTGTTTTATGGAGTCAGTCTGTGCGCTGATCGGCTCATATATGGAAAGAAAGAGTAGGAATAATACAAATACAAATACACAGAAGAAAATAACTTGTAAACATAAGGTTGATAGTTTTGGAGTGCAATCTTTTTATTAAAAATATCCGAGCATGTAGCAAACTTATTTTTTTAATTTTATTTCTTATCGAGTGAAGTGCGAGGGAGAAAAATTCAATACCTTCTTTGAAATTCCATGATCCACTAACACATATGTACGCCGTTGTGGTGAAATAAAAAAAAAATGACTCCATAGCATAAACAGCTTTCTGGCCTTTCATGGTTGCAACTTATACTTACTACCTTAGCGCTTTCACATTTCATAACCTCCCTTACTCAACTTTAATAGTAAATATTTGTCTTTCTTTTTTTCAGTGGTCTAAAAACGAAAGTTCTAATATTTCCAGGAGGAACAGATAGCCGTTACATACGCGAGGTAAGTACCTATGAAACATGAAATCAGACTTGTGAATAAAATTGATTTTGAAGGTTGGTGTACCTGCGATCGGATTTTCACCAATGAACAGAACGCCTGTACTATTACACGACAATGATGAGTTCCTTAAGGCCGATACTTACCTCAACGGAATTAAAATCTACAGTACTATAATAACAAAATTGGCCAACATCTGAGGTCACATAAAGGAAACCTAATGGCGAAACATTGCTTTTAAGCTGCATTAGTATTTAAGTCTTTGCCTGCGTTGTTGTATCAAATAAAAAAAATCCATATATCTATACTATGAATTTTGTTTTATTTTTTCATTGAGAAACAGCTGTGCTTGTAGGACATGTACAGTATTGCTCTTCGTTCATCGCTCCCGTTAACATATCGACCGCAAATGGAAACAATATTGTTGAGCGATTCTCAGCAGCAATCATTACTAAAGTTTGCAAATACCTCAACTAGAAAACACAATATTTATGTTACAATAGCACGATGTTGATGGGAACTTACCTGTAAGGCTGTAGGATTAGCAGAAATAATATCCGCAGCCTCCTTCAATGACTTTGCGGCACTGAGCTCACCTTGTGCAGCAACCACTTTAGCTTTAGCCTCACGGGTGGCCTCTGCTTCAGTTGCCATTGCTCTCTGTAATGCTACAGGTAATCGAACCTCCTTTCTGTAAGATATTCAGAAAGTGATTTAGTTGTTTGCCATTAAATTCGACCTACATTTCAACTCGCTCCACCTTCACCCCCCAAGGATCAGTCCCTTCATCGATGATTTTTTGCATTATCAGGCACATTTCTTCCTTTTTGGAAAGTAGTTCGTTTAACATTTGTGTTCCGGCAATCCTTCGCAATGTTGTCTGTGCCAAAAGCATTGTTGATGTTTCATAGTGTGCTACTTGAAGTATAGCGTTTAATGGATTTTCCAGCCTGTAGTAGATAACAGCGTCAACAGTGATAGTCACGGCGTCTTTGGTGAGGATTTCTTGTGGATGAACATCAAACATAGTGGTACGCAGATCCATAACATAATAGTCATCGATGCAGGGTAAGACAAAGACTAAGCCCGGTCCTAGTGGACGACCCCCCCTAAGGGATGGAGGCAAGGTAAGGTCAGTGGAAGATGTTAGAGAATTTTTTCTCCATACCTTAGTCTCCCAAGGCGAAAAATTATAATTCTCTCGAATTGGGTCACGATGGAAACGCAAAAAAATATGGCCAGTGGAAATAGTATGATAAGAAGTATTACAGATAAGACAATTAGCAATTTTTCCCAGCCGTTTTTTTTATCGTCAGCTATTGTAATGAAAATACATTATTATCAATTGTCAGAACAAGGCTAATACTGAGATCTGGACCCATCAGCTATTCAAGGTTATTCATCCGTCTCTCGGATCATTTTTGACCCAGGCGACTGTATTTTGATTTCCATCACTGCAACGAACCTAGTGAACGATTGAAATTTTTTTTAACCACAACGGCTAATTACATACAGAATTAGTCCCTTACTTTTAAAACGGCATGTCTCATATTTTAGCAAACATTTGAAAAAAAGACTGCTTCTGATTCAAAAAGTAACAGCCGAGAGACGGATGAAAGTTAAACGAGTCTTGAATACCTCTTGCTTGTCAAAAGGTGGAAACAGATTTCAGTCAGTTGTAGATGGCAAACACCATATTTTCTATGCGAACCGCCTGAAACTCCTTTAAACTTATAGATTATACTTACACACGATCACAGTCTCTAGAAATGGAGTTTTGTCTGTCTGAGATGGTTGTGTACTGTCACGTTGATTCATCCCTTAAAATTGCAAGAACTATGTTACAATATGATAAAAGCATGGGTGCGCGCACAACTTAAAAAGCAAAATTATAAAAAAAAAAAAATATGTCACAAATGTTTATTTTGACATGACTGTTTACAGTCCGTTTTTTCAGCTTATCTTAACGAAGTTTTATTCAATTTTTTTTGCTTTTACACATTTTCATTTTCTAGCTAAGTTTTTTTTCTAAAATAGATATTTATTTCTAGGTTGCTTTGATTTAAGTTACAAAAATAAGATTTTCATATCTGTATAGTTTACTGTAAGATCTTGTTTTAATTTTTAATTTACAATAATTAAATACACCATGAAAGGATAAAAGTAAAGATACAATTCGAGTATTTCTAACTCAATACAAATAGCTAGGTTCACATCTTACAATTTTCTTGATGATATGCTTGACGATCAAAATTAATGCCTAGCGTTCATACTATACAACTGCTTGACAGACTTCATTTGCGATAAAAATTTTGAAGCATCAACATTGGTGCGCGAGCTTTTGTTGCGGTTATAATTAATAACAAAATACTTGAAAATGAAGAAAAACACAAGATACAACATTGAAAGATGTATTTCTATACTTTTAAGCTAACACTAAATAATTTTTCGGATTATTCCTTCCGCTCAAGCTCGATGTTCACTTTCTGGAAACAAAAATGAAAAAATACTCTAAAGTTTTTCGACAGCTGTTCACACCTTACAATTTATCATCAAGAATTCGAAAAAATTGAGCTTCAGTGCGACAAAGTTAATGACAAATTGAAAGAGCGTTCACACTCTACAATTTTGCTGCATCATGCATGCAGCATGGTGTGAACCTCACTAATAACGCCGTTTGTGGTGTTTTTTCGCCGAGCTGGATTTGAACCCGGGTACTCTCGCTTATCAGTCCGACGCACTAACCGACTAAGCCACGGCGCCGATTTCACTTTACATTAATTTACTTATGAATTCGAGATTTAAATACTTTGCCTTGACGGCCGATCATATAAAAGTAAGCTCTTTGGCTTCTACACACAGAATGAATATTGGACATAGAAGTGGTATGCAAAAACTCCCTTCCTATTTTTCGTCTGTCCCTTTTGTATGTTTTGTCCCGTTAGGCTAAACATGTCTTTTCGTTGGTCTCGTCGTACTGTTGCTGTTGGCGAATTAGTGTAGTAGGTCTGGAGTGGTTTTGGGTGTTCTGTCGTTCTGTCGCATCGCGTGATCGTTCGTGCTCGGGATCGAATCCCACATTTATAAATTATTTTGTTTTAAAAGGCAGCAGGGTAGCAGGACCATGTGATGCTGTCCTTAAACTATATACAAATAATTAGGATATTCACATACATATTCATTTTTAAGTACTAACTCATTTAAAACAAGAGAAAATTACAAAAAAAAAAAAACGGTTTCGCTCTTGCGCATATTTTTATCTATAAGATTAATAAATCTAGTCCAAGAAATAATAAAACATTAACCTAAATAGTAAAAAACAGTGAATAGCTCATTCCTATTCAGTGGTGCAGAACCTAAACTACTTTGACCGTTTTGCGCAAAAAATTCGGTGCTGCTTTATTTTACAATCTGCAAATGGAAATTAAAATTTTCTTAAAAAAAATTGTATATGAATATACCTAAAAAATGAGCATAATTAAGTTTTAATTTCATCAGACCTAATCAAATAATGGACATTTGTATATCGTATTGAAAAGTAAAACAACCTCGTAAAAATCTTCAAAGCATAAACGAAAATGACATCAAGGAGCCGCCCCCGGTTTTCAATAAATAAAAAGCAAATTGACAAATACGTGTATAAAAGAAAAACCGTTTGAAGTGTTTCAAAATTGGAAAATAAATTGTAAAAACAAATCGGCAAAAGACTTATAGATCACAAAAAAAATGTCTAAGAATAACTCCTTCAGACCACAACTCCGTCGGGAATCGAATTCTTTAGAGTCATCAAATTTGGTTGAGGATACACCGAAGCCGTTCTTGAATTGTGACTGTCAGAATTCTCCACAATCTCGTCCAAAATCAAGTTTAAATGAAAGTTATCCTCAGCCAGTCAGAGACTCAAGATCTTCTGCATTTCCCAACAACGAGGAAAAAAGTAACCAGATGAAATAAGACATTTTCCGACAAAGAAATTTTATGGATTGGTTGGTTTTGATTAGATGATGAGCCCCATGGTAGTGGTTGCTGTGAAATATGTATGACGATTTTATCTTACCTTCTTGTTATCGTTACATTTCCAATATCACTATTTTTTTGTTTTCGTACTGCGAGCGAATTCGAAAGAGTTGTGGTATTCCGCCAAGGGAGGCTTCGGTATGCTTAAACTTCATCTTTCCACTTAATTTAATGTGTTTCCCTTTAGGAAACCTGGAGTTCGAGGGCCTGGGTTGTTCGCTTTTCTTCCATGCATCGATGAATACACTAGAGTTGACCTACGAACGGTAACACTTGTTATTTTACCTCAAGAGACTCTTACCAAAGACGGCATGGGCGTTCAGGTCGATGGTGTCGTCTATTATCATATTAGTGATCCACTAAAGGCCGTTACACATATCGCTGATTTTTGTCAGTCGATGTCAATGTTGTTAAATATAACAATAAGATACGCTGTTTCCACGAAAATGTTAAATGAGCTTTACAAGGATAAGGATGTAGTGTCACAAATAATGCAAACAGACCTAGAGACGGCTACAAGTGATTGGGGTGTTCAGATAGATAGGGTGGATATGTATGTCCCCGACTGATTCGCGACAATTGCAATTTAAAGTCTTTGATTTTAATAGAAAAGATATTCGTATGCCAGTTAGTCTTCAAAGGGCATTGGTGGCTGAGGCAGAGGCTACACGTGAGGCTAGAGCGAAAGTTATTGCTGCAGAAGGCGAGAAGACTGCAGCACACGCACTGAAAGAGGCTTCAGAAATTATTGGCTCCAATCCAGCAGCCATGCAGGTAAATGTTGTTAATTTATTCACTCAAAATTTAAATTATTTATTATATCTTTAGTTGCGGTATCTGGAGGCGATAAATTCGATCTCTTCTGACCAAAAAGCGACAGTAATTTTCCCATTCCCCATGGAACTGCTATCTGTGTTTAGCTGCCAATGTTGTTTAGATAGCGGAGGAAATTGTAATTGAAACTATACTTAAAGTTTATATTAAATAAAAAAACAACTTTTTATTAAAAAAACGTTTTGTTACACTACAAAAATTTACTAACAAAAACATGTACATACAGGAATTTAATCTGCCCGAAGTGAACCACATGTACAAGCATAACTGCCAGCACAACTATACGCAGATCTAGCCATATCTTTCGGGAACGGAATTATAATAGTTGAGTTATTATTCGTCGAGATAGAATGAAGAGTTTCTAAATAACGCATCTGAAGCAATGTATGATTTTTACATTAAACATAAAAAGATTTAGAGAAGACATATACTTGAATAGCGGTGGAATTTGTGGAAAGTATATCCGAAGCTTCTTTCAGAGAATTTGCCGCATTCTTTTCTCCATCGGCAGCAATTATTTTTGCCCTTGCATTCCGATTCGCCTCTGCTTCAGATGCCATTGATCGTTGCAATTCGACAGGCAACTGAACGTCTTTTCTGCAAAATTAAACAAATTCCTTAACCATTTCGATGCAAGGAAAATACCTACATTTCAACTCTTTCGACTAAAATTCCCCAAACATTGGTAGCTTCATCTAATGCATCTCGCATTGCAAGCGATATTTCATCTCGTGATATCAGAAGATCAATTAGATTCTTAGTACCTGCTATGTTTCGGAGAGTAGTCTGTGCTAGTAGCATTGTTGATTGTTTGTAGTTGTCAATTTTTATGATTGCAAACTTGGGGTCTACAACCCGAAAGAAAACTACAGCGTCTAGTTTTATGGTAACAGCATCTTTCGTTAGGACATCTTGAGGTAACACATCGAAAGTTACTGTACGCAAGTCGACTTTAAAGAAATCATCGGTACATGGCAGAATAAAAAATACTCCTGGTCCCATAAGGTCCTTCCTGGAAAATGTGACCAATAATTATTTATCTAGTGTTATTGAAGCTATATGATTACCTAAGCCTTCCGAAACGCAAAATAACTGCTCGTTCATATTCGTATACAACCTGAAGGCAGACAAACAGAGCAATGGGGAATGTTATAATGACGAAGAGAAACGAGAGAAAAATTATGATTTTTTCAGAGGCGTCATGTTGTCCTTGCTGTTGGTCTTGCTGTTTTTGGTCTGGTTGTTGTCCATCTTTTTTAGGTGGAGGCTTTGCAGAATCTTTGGTATTTTCGAGTAAAACTTGTTTTTTATCATTCATTTCCCGCAAGTGAATATGAATGTACGTGGAAATTTAAAATTAATACTAATAAATCAGAATGATTGACAATTGTTGATACGTTAAGCTTGAAATGAAAATCAAGTAAACTAATTTCTGGCTTGTAGAATTTAAGTTTAGAAAAAAAAATTGAAAAATGTTAAGCTTAAAATAATTAAAAAATGAGTTTTGAAAAATGCGTGAAATACAATATTAAGGATTAATCTTGAAAGTGTCAATCAAGATAAATTTAAAATAGGTAGACTGAAATTGTTGGTCACAAGGATCTTGAAACTATAACTTTATGGTGAGGAACTCAATACTGTAGTACTTAAAACTATGAGCATTTGAAGTCACATTTCCGAATTTTGAAAGTACGTTTACCTAGTTTCTAGTACTATTTTAGGTTATACCCCATCAAACTGAACATTATTAGCAAACAGGCCAATGTACGCAACTTGGCATCACCGTAAACTGCATAGCAAACGTCAGCTGTCAACCGACTTTTGTTTGGATATCTAAAGTCATTTAATTTTATTTAAAAACATTCGAAATGAGTGCGGAAGTTTCTTCAAATTGTGAAGAATGGTCAATACCATGCATTTCTGATGGTGAAGAATTTGCACCATCTGCAGAGGAACTAGAAACATATTACATTGCTTTAGAAAACGGTAGTATTCCTGAACTACAGTGGCAGTGCCCAGGTCGAAGAGCTCCATCCCCAGTGAATAACAAGGAAGAACCAAAAGTCGCAGAAATTGTTGAGAAAGAAGCGTATGTTTTTTTGAATAAATGTACTATTCTCTTAATCTTACAAAATTTACTTTGTCACATATTTCAGTCCAGCCAAAAATGACTTTGATTTTGATATGGACGATGTTGCAACGCCACAGATACGGATTAGAAATCAAAATTCAACACCAAAATCGGCGAAAAAGAAAACGGCAAACTTTGCTGGAGTGATAGAATCACTGAAGAAACAACGGTCACAGAGCAAAGAGGGCTCATGAGATTTTCTGGCCGACTTGTAGTTGAATATGTCAATGGGCATAAATAAGCCAATACAATTAGTTGTAGTGAATAGAAAAAGTTTATTTTATTTTTTTGTCAAAAATATATACCTGAATATTTAAGTTAGTCAATAAGTATATCAGAAAAATTGTGCATGGCAAATTTCTTTCGTCATGTAAAATGAATAAAGGTACACACAAATTTTTAAAAGCTTTATCCTTTTTTCACTTCAGTTAAACATTACCTTAGCAAACAAGTCACATTATATTGCTCGTACCTTCATCCTAAAATTTTTTTTATCTCAGGCTTGGGCAGGGAGATTCTAAACAGTTGCAACTATAAGGGTAACAACTGTTCCAACTCACACACAGGATTTTATCGATCACATTATGTGAAAGCGTTCACTATATTTTTAAGTTTTTAGACCACGCATTGCGACTAATTGTCTAATTGTCTAATTTTGTCCCAATTGTGGAAAAGAACCGCCCAAGCCCTCTTCATTTAACCCTTTCCACATTCATTTAACTAAATTGCTGTGAGATTAATCTCTAAAAAACCCCTTATTTTCAGTAAAATTGTCTTTAAGAACTCAGTGTAAGCACCAGTAAATTCATAAAATTAATCACCCCTGCTCTGCATTCCACTTCTTGTTCTGCATTTCTAACGAAATCAAGTATAGTGTATTGTGTGTAAATAACTAGACTTTTTGTGTTTCACTCAAAATCGAAAAAGTGAACTCGTTTTTCGAACATGGAATTTTGTGATCTGCGTTCCAAACAACCGTCGTTTTTATGTGAATTGAATTCACATTTTTGCGTTGTGAGTTGAATTCAATTGAATTCAACAGTGGCTCACAGCTTATATGACCCAACCCACATTTACAACCTCAAACGAGTATATCTTCTAAACGAAAAAAAAAGTATCCAAAAAGTAAAAATGCAGAAAGATCCATCTTAGTCTACGAAAGGACGAAAAGTGTAGAGGAATTGGGAATAGAATACACTTCTCGGGATTACCAAGAAAATGCGTCAGATTTCTTCATATTTTGATTATTTAGATTTGTCCCGAAGTTCTGAATTCGCTGGCATAATCTCCCAATTGAATGTTATTTAAAAACTATGATCCATTTTGGATAAAACTGCTTGATTGAAAAATGGACAAGAGTACACTGTGTAAAGGCCACAAAAATCTTTAAAACTATATCTTAACCTGCTTAAAACTGCTGTAGAGCAATAGGAGAGGTATACCAATAATTCTAATAAAAATGTTTGCTATTCTTTGTTATTTCCCTCATTTTAGAATTGGGTCAAATAAGCTGAGAGATTGAATTTGTGAGTTTCTTTCTTTTTGGTTAATTTTTTTTATCTAGTTTTAATTTTAAAACAATAAATTAAGCTGTTTTCTTTAAGTTTGAAGTTTCATATATTCTTTCAGCTAATAGTCCTAGCAACTAAGCTCGTTAAACCTAAGATTATCATGTATCATGATTAATTATCTGGTAATAAAAATAATAATACAAAATCCCTCTGCGTTTTTACTTTTTTAATATCTTTTTTCGTTTGGGAGCTATGGTCGTTTGAAGTTGTAAATGTGGGCTGAGTAAAATAAGTTGGAGCCATTGTATAAGCTTTTTTTTTAAATTTTTTGTTGATTGCTATTAAAAAGGATCTAAAACTTAAAATTTTAAAATGGTTTTAAATACACTGTTGATTTGGAGTCAACAATTTTTTAACATTTCAAGAAAGAATTTGAAATGGCTTTGAAGTAGATCCGGAAAATTCGAATTCAAAGCAGTGAATTTCATTTCGAGTGGAATTGAAATTCGTTTATAATCCTCCTTCTCTCAAAATACAGGGATGGTATCGGCTAACATGGTAATCGATAGTTGATAAGCAAAGAATAGTTGATAATCAAAAACGACAATCAACTATTACCTTAGCCGATTTCACCCCAGCACAGGGACAAATAACTACACGATTTAAAATATTCAAAAGCAACAATCAAAGGAAAAAGTAATTTGGTTGAAAGTTTTAAATATTTTTATTGTTGTTATTTATCTTTACATATATATCTTTGTCTCCAATTTGTTAAATAAGAATTTAGTGTCCATACAAGTTTTCTCTTTGTTTCTGGTTGTTGTTGTTTTATCTTGTGTATGTATGTATATAAGCAATATCTTTGTCTAAGTTATTTAAAATGTTTTCTTTCTTCAGTTTAAGTGTTTATTTTTTGTTTGTCTCAACATTTTCATTCATTTCTTTCTTAAAAATACTATTTTTCGATCTCGTTTTAAACTTAACAACAAATAAATACACAGGTTTAATTTCTTATGTTTGTCCTGTTACTTTTTTTTCTTTTCTTTTTCATTTTTTTGTTTTTTTGTTTGCATAAACATAACATAAAAAGAGGAGAGACGAGAAGGAAACAAATAAAGTATAGTTAACATGTTTGCTTGTCGACAGGTATATATGTATATACATAAATATATATATGTTCTCAATACAAACATGACAATTTTTTTTTGTTTTGTTTTTCTTTTTAAATATTTCTTTTCTTGTATATATAGTTCCTTTGTTCTTTGTTAAGTTAAATAAAATATTTTTTGTTAATTTGTTTTGTTGACCATATTAATTGGAAGCTGTTGTGGCTTTCATGAGCCCACGATCATTACGGGGCGGGCTTACTGCGTGCTTACATGCTTCCATTGCTGCACTTGAGGTAACTTTTATATTAAGATTATTGTTATGTGGTGGTGATGGGGACGTTGATGAGTTTAAATTGACTTCTAATGAGCAATTTGCTGTGCTAATGTTGTCGCTGGTGCTGCTGCTGGTAGTTGTTTGATTATTATACTGATTATTACTCGATAAGCTACTATTGACGATAGGTCGGTTCTGTTGTAACTGTTGGTAGAAGAAAATCATAAGTTTTACAATAAAATACTTTTAGTTTTGCGAATCTATTGGTGAATTGTTAATTGAATAATACAAAATGAATTGAAAGAATAATACTTTATTTATATAAATAAGTATATTAAAGTTGAGTATTTATGTACATATCGAATGCTTACCTGCATACGTGTTGTAACTGAGTGGTAGCAAGGGCCGCACAATCTTACATCACTGAATAGTTTTTCGTCTGGTAATGGTGCCCAGAACTCCGAACAGTCAGCACAAAAAATTTGGCCGCACGATCTTTGTAAAATAAATATGTGAATGCACATATAAATAAATATTTTATTTTTTTCAATTTATAATAAAAATATGAAGCAGAGAAAAAAGAAATAGGCCATAAAAGCGGAAACAACTTTCAAAACATATGAAATAAAAATGAAGAAAAGGAAAGGCATAAATAAATTAACCACAGAAAATTATACAAATATCACACCGGCAATGATGCTTTCGTCGGCCAAGCCAAAATTCCGTTTGACAACTCGTGCACCTCGATACTGCATGATCAGGCACCCAAAGTACACTACTACTTGGTTGTATGGAGCTGGCGCATGAAGATGCTCCACTACGGTCTTCGACAGCTTCCCACGAACACACTGACAGATTTTCCACGTTGTCCAGCACAGAGCACTGGAATTAAAAACGAAAAAAAAGCAGAAGGCAACCCCGAATGTTTGATGAATAAATAACAAATAAATGTTTCAAAAATAAAGGAGTCACACTCACACTCACACACAAAAGCATTTTATTATTATATATAAGTAGAAAAAAAAACTACACAGTACATTGTTTTGTTTTCAATTACACATGCAAATAAAGCGCATCATAGATATAAATAATTTTTTTTGTCTAAAGAATATTTAATTTATTTTATTCAGTCTACTCTTTTTTTTTTGTAATTTATGAGAGAGCAGCACCATTTGGGTTATTTTTTTCTAAGACTGCTAAGTCAGACGGTAATTTTCTAGACGTTGACATTTCGTCTTCCGAAACTTCCTCCGTGGCTGTTATTGGATTATTCTGAAACAAACAACAGTAGTGTTGAGGGAATGATCAAAATCTCTTGGACAAGAATATTCACATCACATTACACGGAGATCTACAACACTACACTTGCGA
This sequence comes from Syritta pipiens, assembly GCA_905187475.1. Taxonomy (NCBI): domain Eukaryota; kingdom Metazoa; phylum Arthropoda; class Insecta; order Diptera; family Syrphidae; genus Syritta; species Syritta pipiens. The sequence goes on along the minus strand of LR994571.1, from coordinate 11,658,594 downwards.
AGTTTTCTAAAATACATTTAGTCTACGAATAGTATGGGAAATACCCAAATAACTTGATTCCACTTGGCACTTTAGTATAAAATAAGGCGGCTTAATTGATCTAAGCCATCCAGAGTGGAAAAAATAAACGCTATTGGACACAAACAAAATATTCTAGAAGTTCTTTAAAACTATTTACGATGCGGAGTACGGCTAAATTTAGGGCCTTGAAATGCAATGATGGCATTAGAAATACGTTTTCAGAGATAGAAAGATTTTGTTTGCAACGGAAATTATCGACAAGTATCTGATTTGTACACCGATGTTTTTATTATTATTACTATTCTTTGTAATTCAGTTCTTTAACCGATGTTTATATTTTTCTTTCTGTAATAGACAAGAAATTAACTCACCTTTAAGCGTGGTACACCATGAGTGTGAAAACATTACTTTATAGACATTTTCCAAAATTATAACGCGCACAGAACAGTGGAGGCGCGAGAAGCTAGATTGTGGCCCTCCGAGGGCTGTTATGTCACTAATGATAATGATGAGACATTGTCCAATTTTAAAAATAATGAACCTTAAATTTTAGATGTCAATAGAATTGCAGAATACGAATTCCTACTTTTACAATCGAAATTTAATAAAGTTTAATTGTTAAGCGTATCAATTATTATTTTGTATCAGACCACTAGAAAAAAACTTTTTGTATTAAATTAAAATGTTAAGAAAGGCAAGTTTAAACGAATTATTTCAAAACCAAATAACAAATAGTTACAACAATCACATTGTAAACTTTTAATTTGAAGTAACCTTTTTTCCGACTATCATTCATATATTATTGTTTTAATACTAAATTTTAAAAGGATTCAAGCGGCAGAGAGTGCATTAATTTTAAAAGCCCACCTCCGAAATATCACTAAAGTGGCTCTTAGCCTCAAGCATATGTATATTGAACGCGATGAAAATCTAATCATTACTGCTCTTACTAAATCAATATTAGACAAATTTTAAAAAGATCAAAATAAAACAAACAAATGTGTGTACGGCAAGCTGTTGTAAATGAATTATGCGTTTTTGCAAAGGAAGAAATAATTTTACATAGCAAAAAAAAAAAAGCAAGCAAAACATTTTTTTTATGAAAAAAAAGTAGTGGACAAAATTAAAACTAACCGGAGATATAGGTCTACTTCCGTAAAACATTGCACCATCATCACAACATCTCCTTTGATTTTTAGACGAACAACAGTAGCAAAGCTTTAATAAATTATTGTCTTGACTCATGATCACATCTACCTTTTCATGAAGAAACCAATTTACATATAAAAGAAAAAAAATAAACATAAAAAAACAAAGATAGTTAAATGAATGAGAAAAGTGCGAATTTAAAAAAAGAAAAAAAAAACGAAGTAAACAAAATTGGGAACGTGTAAGAGAGCAGAGTGTGGGTGAAGTTGCATTCCTGTACACAGATAATCGTTTTTAAATGAGAATGCTTGACTGCCTTTTTTTAATCAATCTCTGCCGTTTTTTTTTTAATATATTTCTTTTCCATAACTAACACCAACATTTGTGAAAATTTTCGCTATGACTTACCTGCTCGTCGTTAACAACTGGAGCATTGTTGCAATTAGGACAGATTTTCTTTAAGAGAGCCATTCGCATTCCATGCAATTCTCGGAGAAGTGCATCTTCACGAACCTTTTCAGAGGAGCGATAAAACAAATGTTTATGAACAAATTTTAAAATATACCCTTTTTCATACTCACTTTATGTTCGTGAACAATTTGTTGAAGTCTTATATTTTGTTCGCTTAGAGCATGGGCTAGTCCATCAGGGCAGGAAATCGCAATTTGTGGCCGTTCTGGCATTCCTGGTGGAGTAAGCGGAAGCGAACGTACACCAGGAGTGGAAAACCTCGATATAGTCGAGCTAAAAAAAAAAACAACAAAAACTTGTCATCCTATTCAGTTAAATAAGAAATGTTAAATTCGGTACCTTCCATTTGTGTTTTTGCCGTTGGACGAGGCAAACTCTTTCTTAGAGTTCGAAGAAAATGTACGTCGACGGCGATGTGATGATATATTGTTAACGAGGTTTTCATATTTTCCACTTACAGATATCTCGAGTCTTTGATGTTCTGGCAATATGAAAATACTTTCCTCCATCGGATTAAGTGTATTGCTATTTAAACTACAACTACTTGGCATAGACAAGTTCGGCTTGCTATGAACTTTTGGCAAAATTGCTGCATTGGCTGGTCTTTTCTATAAAACAAAAAAAAGAAAGCATTTTTATCCGACATCTCTTGTAAGAGTTTTTTTTTCACATATTTTTACCTCTTCTCTTGCGACAGTTCGAACACCATCGACAGCGTCACCTCCATTTGTGTTACTGAATGAACCTGGCTGTATACTTAAGTCTTTTTCAGTTGTAATATTTTCAACGCGTTGCAAAGTGCTGTTTGATGAAATGCTCTGTAACTCTGATACTGGCACAAGTGTATCAGTGCTAGTGTTAACCGAGCCGTGCCAAGCATTCTGCAAATCATTAGAATCTTTCACTCCCAAAGGCGTAAGCAGGTTGCAATTGCTGCTATCTAAAAATTATTAAAGCTTTATGTTAAAAATATTTGCTATTTACTTCCTGACATTTTGTGATACAAGATAAGAATCGTGTGTTATATAAAGTATATTTTTTCCAAAACCTCACCTCCCAAATCAATACTCTGCATAAGATCTGAGTTAATTTCAACGGACTTGCTAAACCCATCCACTAAATCACTGTCATCACCGTCACTATCGCCGTCGAGCTTATTCCCATTTGTTCCATTCTTAATTCCATTCGAACCGGTAACTACACCACTACAACTTGGGCCATGAAGCCCATTCAGACTGTACTCTGTCGTAAAATCGTCGATTACATTGTGCTCATTTAATAGATTCTGTCTCGGTTCTGTGCTTAGCTCTAAGTCAGGTTTCCGTCGAGCTGTTGTCAATGTTGGTACGGCTTTAAAGGTATCATCGTCATCGTTTTGATTTAGTTCATTTGTAAGGTGTTGCAGCCTTTCTGTTGTATCATGAATTAAATTTGCGATTACATCTGGGGAGTCTTCGCGATCAGATGATGGGACATCGCTGATGGAATTTGTTTGCGAATTATTGACAGCTATCATTAAACTAAATATAAAAAAAAATTGTTATAAGAAAATATAGTAAGTTTTTTGGTAGATAGAAAGGTCTCTTATGAAATAAATTAAATTAAACATGAGCTAGGCCCTAATGTTAAGTGCGGACTTTAGTTTATAATAAAAATTGTAACTTCTCAACTGCTGTGAAAGTAATATTGCACTAATTGCAAGAGCTATACATTTTACCACAACTTTTAGGCATACAATTATTATTATTATTATTGTTTATTAACACGGAATAAATTACATGCTAACAATGTTTTTATGAGCACAAACTTTGCCCTCGGCTTGTAGACAAAAAAAGTCTTTTTATTTGTTTGAAGAAAACACTGAGCACTGAGCCTGAATTTACAGATTGGCTTTACAGGGTTACGGTACGATCGCGTAGTCCCGTAAGAAAAGAGTAAAAAAGAAAGTTCTTATCTATTAATATTTGTTTAATCGTTCAATAAAATTAAATTTCAAAAAATACTTTTGTAACTAGAGAAGAGTAAAGTGAAAAAAAGTTAAGTGACCGATGCATAGTGCCTTAGTTACCGTAGTTGCATAAAATTAAAGCAGACCCTTAGTCGTTTTGTTCTTTTAACACGTTGAATGCCATGGGGGTCAGTGGTGACCGGCACTAAGTATGCTCATAAATAGCGTGGCATTTAATGTGTTAAAAATAAGTCCCCACCCAAATCGGACCCCCAAACCATTTCTTACCTTGGTTCAACTATCATGTTTGGGTCGCTCGATCTTCTGGAAATTCCATTCTGATTGATACCAGCCGTTATAAGGTCACCATAAGATCTAGTCTTTGCCATTGGACCTAAAATTTTATAAAAAAAAAACGTTATTTTTAGGTACACAAATTCAAAAAGGTTGCTTGTAACTTACTTGTTGATCCTTGTTGTATTCCGTCTGAGTTGCACGGCGGAAAATCTGCTACATTCTGATTACCTAAACTTCCTAAATACACTTCAGTCCATAATGATAAGTCTCTTACGTTATGTGCAGGCCACAAAACCTACAAAAACATACATATTCTTACATTATTCTAATTGTTTTTGTTTAAATTTAATTTAACAAATACCTTCTCCTTATTCGCAACATACAGCGGGTTTCTATACATTGGTCCAGACAAAAAAGGCCATACTGAAAAAGTTCGTTCGAACACGGAATTCTCGATTCGTTCCTTAAGCGTGTTGCAAAAAAATGTACCAAAAAGGCACGACAGTGAGTGCTGAGCTAATTTTATCTGTAACAAAAGAGAAATACTTTAGAGCCTCACCGTGTGATTTGTATTTTTTAGTTACTTACTAAATAACCCATGCTAAATTCAAAACTACATGGAAATTGCTTGTGAATCTGGTGAACTAAGTCAAGCCATTGTAAAAACACTGGGCATCGTTCATTAAGCTCATCGGAACTAGGCCCATGGCCGCAACGATCCGCAAACTTATGACCAAAACTCAGCCATTCCCTCTCCACAAGTATTCGAAATCCCTAGTAATACAATTAAAAAAAATTAATATTTTGCTATGGTAAACATCATAGTTTGTAATACTTCGACAGTTCTGTAAAATGGATCAAGACAAAGTTGAGCGGTAGCCACTAGTTGTGGCGTTCTATCCCAACCGTCTGAACAATGAACCAAAACTGGGCGACCTTTCTTATCGATCGCATGACAGATTGTTACTGAAGCAGCCAATAGACCGGAAAGATGTTGTAACCACATAGTCTTTTCCAGCAAGCCAAGCCAACTAAAATGCAAAAACAATTAAATATCTTATAAGGCAAGAAACTCACAACTGGTAGCGCACTTTGGAACGTCTGGCGGTGAAGCACACAGCTGCCGCAATGCATGAAAGCTCTTCCTTATCACGTGTATGTTTCCCAAGTTCATGAACTCGATTTCAGCACATGGATAATACTCAATACATTCACAGCCACCACCCCGCGCCCGGTTGGTTACAGCGGATGTGTAACTTCTCGCATCCACTATGAGAATTTTCTAAAAACACAAAAAAATAAAGCACCAACAAAAACAAAGCATATCACATAGCACTTACTCGAACCTCATCAAGAGCAACTTCTTCGTGACTACCATCTGGACTAGATGGGGTGCTTTCACCCGACGGACATAGATTTTGCCGTCGACTCTGTTCACCCCGATCAAAGGCAGACGCTTCTGCTATTGCTTTCAGTAGTTGTTCATCCTTCGAGTTTCGCCAACCCAACCATCCCACTTCCGGTTGACTGCAGCGTGCAATAACAGCGCCTGATTTTTTATCACGCCACACTACAGCGGGCAACCGACGTGATCCACGAAAGTTCGCAACATTATGCAATGTCTCGTCTGAGATGCAACAAGGAACCAGTATTTTTTGGGGATATGAAGGACACAATTTGAAGTCCTCATTTGCATGGCTAACTCGCCATGATCCATTCAAGTCAAACTGCAAACGTTCAACTTCACGTTGGAAATCATCATCGTGACGTCCGCTACGTTGCAAACGTTCAGATAAGTCCGGATTCTCTCCAGAACCCATGCCATCCCAAGTCCACGTACAAAATGGAAACGCAAACAACGATTCCAAACTTTCAGGTACTCCGATCGACAGCGTGATGCGTCTCTGCCATTCTGAGCATTGTTCGGCGGTCTCAAAGGAACATTTAACTGTGCTTGCATCTTTGCAATGAATGACCAAATGAAATAAATCGCGTGACTGTGCTGATTCGATGAGACCCAATGGTACTGATATTTCCGAATTGTTTGAATTTTTCAACAAAAAAATTCTATAGTTCGACAGTGCTAAGACTCCATCATCTGTGCGTCCGAGATACTTAGCCGATTCACCAGGTACTAAAAGAGAGAAATAAAAATAAATTTTATTAAATGTATCTATATTTTAACAAAATCAGCCCATTCAAAAGAACTTACACTCTTGGAAAGGTACAGTCAATTGCATGTCTTCCTTCTCCATAGGTGGTTTAGGGAAAAGCTCGGCTGCTCGAATCATGCACAGTGATTGAGGAGGCGATCCATCGGATCCCTCCATTAGCTAAAAGAAAAGAAATGGATATAAGAAATGGCACACCTATGGTACTGATTTGTTTGTAACTAGCCGTTGTTAAGATCAATATATAACAATATCTTGGATTCTACATTTTTGGCATCGCAAAGTCTTAAAACTCATCTAATTTCAAATGGAGGTTTTTTTCATAGTTTTTCTCCAAATGACATTTAAATTATTAAACTGTATTTTGCAACCGCCAAAATTTATTAAATATTTTCAGCAGTAAGGTTCTATAAAACCATATCTCTGTGTAAGCTAGAAAAATATTGTTTAAATATTGTTTTACTATAAAGAAAATAAATCTATCTGTATAATCTTTTTCTTCGCACTGATATTATTTAAATACAGTTGCGATACAGTCATGATCGTCTATTAGGAATCAAATGGTTTTTTTTTAAAGCTTAAAACTTAATTGTATAGGAGGTCAACAAGTAAATGGAAAACAAAACCAGAAAAGAAATTGATTACACCACATAAAGTCGCATTAGTTAAAATATTAGACGCATTGTAGAAAGTTTATAATTTTGCCGTGCCATTTAATAGTGGTAATCTTTATTATTATGGAAAGATATTGTAAACATAAGAAGTTATGACTATACCAAATTCAAAAAGTGGAGTTAATCAACCTGTGCACTAGATTAGATTATAAACAACATTTTTAACTTTTATTGTTACAGAAAGTAAGTTTTTAAATTAGGAAATAGTTTATATTCCACATAAAAATTAATTTAACTGTAATACAATTTTCAAAAACTTTTAATTTTGCATAAAATCTATAGTGCGTCTAACAATAGGGCCAGGGACTGTATGCACGTGAAATGAAGAGGAAGTGGGAAGACTTTTAAAAGAAATCGTTACTCTACATTATATACAGATAGGCAGTTAGTTTCAGCAATTAAAGGAGCAATTTTAATCTTTTCCTAATCTATAACGTTGGTAAGCACAGTCATGATATAAATCAGATATACATATACGTATTGCCAAAAACAGAAAATGTTATTAAGTTATTGGCAAAGAAAGAAGGTGAAGGAGATCTCAATAGAAATCTCTGCGGTTTTAAGATTAAGCTGAATACAATCAATGTCAATGTCGCGTGAAGAATATTTTTTCTGTTATGTCTATATGCATATGGATTATAAGTGGTTAGAAAATAAGGCTGCGATGGTCTCATCTATATGTGTAGAGGAAAAAAAAATTTATAAATAAAAGGGTGACAGGAAACTTTATCAAAATATTTACAGATCGATATATTCTGTGTTTATGTGGAGGTTTTTATTGAGACATGCGGATGTTTTTATTAATTGAAATAATTTGTTAATATTTTCCATCAATCCCACGCAGTAAACAAAAAGAAAATTGTTTTGGTTGTTCATGCAACACACATCCACCAACTCGATCCAATTTGATCTGTTACTCTGAGCGAACAAAAAAAAAAAAAGCTATCAAAAAAAAAACATTTACATTGCCCGGACAGTAAGTAATAGATCTAAATTTTTAACTACTTGTTCCAGATTATAATTAAGAAATCAAAATGACCTCCCAAAGATGATCAACCTCAGCAAAAAATGGCTTTTTAGACGTCTCGCACAAGTTATTAATGAAATTGGGACACTGAATATTTTTCGTTTGTTTGTTTGGAGCATTTAACAAAGAAAGTTTACATTTTTAACAAAGAAAGTTTGAAGCATGAAGTCTTACTGGAAACTCATATGAATAACAGGAATAAGCAAGAGTTGTGATGTGTTGAAACGTTTGATTTCCCTTAAAATTTGTTTAAGACAGTATAATCATTTCAGACTCGGAAAACGGAAACAATTCTAATTTTGCGTTAACTCGATTTATGCGGTGGTTATTCCTTGTTGCCGCAGACTTAAGTCTAAATATTTTTTACTCTATCCGAATGTCTCTCATTGTTATAAAAAAGCTGCTCAGAAACGTCTATGAAACAACTCCATCACGCAAATATCACAGGAATACTCGAATCTTAAGTATCGTCAAAAAAGGTTGATTGTTTCGATTTCTTGGAATCAAAATCATCACCAATCAGTCATACGATTGCAAAAAGACTTTCACTTTATTTTATTTATTAAGGCACAATAAAGAAACAATTATAACAATTAAGTCGGTCTGAATGATGTCTCTGATAATGCACATTACCCACCGATTAGAGCCGACATATTTACGCACATTGCAAAAAATAAGGTACATATGTACATACCTATACCCAAATGTCAATAAGAAATATGTTTTAACAAATTCCCACTGATGAAAGGTATTAACGCAAACTTAAATTGGCGTTAAATATTTACAGAAGAACAGGAGAAAAGTCAATGTAGGAGCTATCGTAAAAATTTACTCGTTGAATTTAAAACAGAAGTATGAGTATAAAAACTCAGCAATAAGCTGACTCAAAACAAAAGTAAAAGGTCAATCAACTTTATGAAATTGAGCCTGCAAAAGACTTACGAAGTAACTATCCATACCGGCACCTAAACACAACTCAATTCTTTTCAATAACTCTTGTCGCAAGCGCTGCTAACCGTTTATTCTCACCTTATCGCATGCCCACACATACTCACAATTTGTTTTGTTTTATTTTTAAAATTTTTGATTGTACTTTAATAGCTCTGAAAAGTTATCTCAAGGCGCTAATAGAATTGCCAACACATTCTTAATAAATTGAACAGCCAAAATAATTAATTACTCGGTGCGACTCTTTCATCAGAGCAGCAACGGTTTTGCACACGAATGCATTTACATACAAAAAATTTATTTTACCATACAATTGAAACCTGCACATTGTACTCAGTCAAAATAATAACAACCTTATCAGAATGTTTATTTACATTCTTATCAATTTTTTTTTAAAGAGCCCTACTATCCGCTAAACGCATTCTGTGTAAACTTCCTGATTAAATCGTCATTCAACTAGCCATATTCATTCACGATTAACTAAGTAGATAATAAACCGAAAGGGGACAAAAGTATGAAGAGACGTAAAGTGAATGCTTTGGTGGCCTAAGTAAAAATGAGAGAAATTTTTTTTTTACTATTTCTATACTCCACATAACAGACAGACCGTGTTATTAGTGGAAAAACCTACGAGGAAAAATTTCTTTAGCCAATTCGACTTTATTGTGTTGACATCGTTTACCGAGCGTTAAGACTGTCTACGTAGAGTTCGAATAGCTACGTGAGCACGGGTGCATAATCTATCTATCGTATTTAAGTCATCGTTTGTCGTAGTCGTCGACGTCGGCATTGGTGACCTGAATTTTTCTCACATAACATGTTTTTTTTTTTAAAAAAAAGTAGGAAAGAAAAAAGAAACGAAAAACAAAAGTCCTCTATAAACATTTTCTGTTGCAGACAGAGAATAGAAAGATACAGTATTTGTGAATGGGAAGGCGATACAAATGCCGACACACTCTGTTGTTAACCACATGCGGCGGTGGTGGGTGACGGGGGCATATCCACTTTACAGGGTGAAATAGTGATTTTGATAAACGCAACTTACTTCCTCGTCGTGTATTAAGAACTTGTTATGCATAAGCCGTTGTAAAACTTTCAAGAAAATTATTAGAAAATTGAGCTAAGACACATATGTATGTACATATACTCAAATGTGTTTACTCAGCATTAACATGTATTTTTTCTTTTTTTTTTAACTTAACAACTAGGAAGGAAGTGATTAAAAGACTACAAAAAAACAACCATGTTTTAATAAATAAACACAAGTGACATTAAGGTCTCTATTCGGTTTAATTACATGTTACCTTATATGAGTCTTCTGAATTAAAAGTCTAAGACAAAAATGAACCAAATATTGTTCGATATATATCTTATTATATGAAATCGTCAACATTAACAATATTACACATGTATTTAGATAAAATGGACCTAATATTTTCCGATGTGTATCTCTTAATTGTATTAAATCGGCAATAAGAAAGTTACATCTGTGCATACACCTAGTACTTGCGTAAGATACAGTCGTTGGAAAGGAAGTTGGTAAAACAGGCAGGTGGGTAAGAAGATACCAGATAGTCAATAAAAAAAAAAAATCCTTTTTTTGTTTTTTTTTGAGAAATCGTTTTAGACATATTGATCATTTGGATTCGTCTTAATATATACAGTGAATCCGTAACAAACCAAAATCGGTCAAAACATACTTTAATTTGCAGAAATTTCAATTAACAGCGCATCATCACATGATTTGAAATGAGTTTACATCAAAAAAAAAGCGAAAAAAAATCATTATGAGAGGCCATGAATAAATTTTTAAAAACATTAACCTTTAACAGATGACATCATGCGTACGACAAACGACCGCACGTATTTATTGAAGCTGAAAATTAATACTGCTAAAATTCAATAACAAGTACACAACCTTAAACAATGCCTGATAGTGTCAGTCTCTAAAATTTTAAATTGTAATATGCTGCTTCAATAAATAATGACTATAGTTACGATTATTAAATTTTAAACTTAGGGATTTTATCTCTCAAATTCCCGGTTTTTCTTTCATAATTGAGGTGCTGTGTGTATCAAGGATTAAGAGTACTTGATTGTCGATTAATTACTAGTAAAGTTGAATAGATAGTAAGTCCATTTCGAAGTTAATAAAAGCTAAGATTTTGATTGAGCTCTAGGACAGCGTTTTCCAAATGCATTTCCGTGAAAGGATCAAAGCGGTTCTGTAGAAAAATCATGCTCGTACCACCACGTCTAACCGAAATAGATTCATACATCTCGTCATAAAAAAAAAACTAATTAAGAAAAAAATTGAACGCAACTTCAGACTTCAATTGTCGCACATTTGATTTTAAGGAAATTTAAAGGTGAAAAAAAAAAGGCAAACCTCACGTTGGCATGTTGCAGTGTATTTTTTGTTATACAATAAATATTTTAAACGCATTATTTTTTTTCTTTACTTCTCAAAAGATAAAGATATTAGAAACTTCACTTCACTTCACTTTCATAAGGAGTTCCGCAAAAAAAAAAAAAAATCATCAAAAATCATCAAAAATCATGATCATTTAGGGTTCCGTGGTCGAAAAAATCTAGACAATTAACAAAAGCGAAAATAGCACATATACTCTTATTGTAAATTAAGTTAGAGCATATCATAAAGAAATTGGCTTTCGAGCATTATATCCCATTAACAGATTGCATGAATTATGGTAAATTGGATGGTCGGTACGAATTGTAGCCACATTGCTTCAATTTAAAAATGTTCGATTCATTTTGAGATAATATAGCTAACACTGACAAAATTAAAAGCGTAATTTTATTTAGGACATTAGAAAAGGAGCTGTATATTTGTGGAAAATATTGCATTAGCGATAGCCACTTGAAATAAGGGCAGTTGCTAATAATGCCTCAATGCTTGGTTCAACTGTCCTAGCAAAAACGTTGATAATGGGTATCAAGTAATTAATTGTAATTTATCCTCCTGACATTAACATTTTCTTCTGACAACAAGAGTAAAAATACTAAAAAAAAATATTGACAATTACATTAGTTTGGCTTTTGATTCTGACCTACCTCACAGATATTATTCCCAGCTAATCATAAACTTCCTAGTTACACACCGATCAATCGAATGGATTATATATCAGTTTATAATGTAGAAAACTAAGAAACCTTACTATAAAAAAAACAACTAGCATAGTTTGTTCAATATTCCAACCCATCGCATTCATTCGTCAACGAAGTGGTTCTATTAGGGTTTTGTTATTCTTTTGGAAGGACAACCCTAAAAATCAACGATAGTCACTCAACCGATAAAACAATTTAGAATATTATTGACATAAAAAAAATGTAACTATGCCATTCGAATATGTTGTCCTAGGTACACCTTAACTAATGCACAATTTTTGACGCCGCATTTGTAATTTTAAAAGAGAGTTAAAAGTGGTGCCTTTCCCGACGGCACTCAAATAAAATGAACAGTACTCTTTCTCGATTCCCAGGGGACGAAAAGCGGCTTCTTGTGGAACATGAACTCTAAAAATGCACTAACAAGCTTTTTATTTATCAAAAAGGCACCGGCACACCACTGAAGGCACCGTTCAGACCTTACGATTTACAGTATGACGTGCTTGATAACTGGCGGGTCATATCGTTGAGTAGGAATACTCTTTCAACTTGTTGTTACATTTGCCGTATGGAAGTTCAATATTTTCAATATTCGGGCTTCAAGCAAATAGTACGAAAAATCGTAAGGTGTGAACGCCGCTAAAGCCTCCAGTGATGTGCCAGTCCTTTTTTGATAAGTAAAATGTCTTCTAATGAATTTCTAGCATTCATGTTACGCGGGAGGATTAATAAAAAAATCGATCCAAAAATTTCCAAATTTTCCAAATAATCGGTCTTCTTTGGATTAGTTTTAGTTTTCGTTAGACGTTTCAAAATAGTACGCATCGACAGATTACAGAACTCGTTTACAGAACTTCTTTAAAAAGAAATATTAATTTCTTTTCGTTTCACCCACCTTATAAACTTGCACATTTAACATGATTCCAAGAACAAAATTGTTATCCAAAAAAAACTTTTAACTATGCCACTCAACCACTACACACTATCAAAATCAGCTGTTTCACGGAACAAGGTCAGGAGATGATGCAATATACACGCGTACTATTTAAAAAAAGGATGTGCGCAGTATGGTTCTGTCAACTATAAACTTTACTTTGAACCAATTAGTTTCTAAGGAAACCACTTGCGCTTGACCGGTTACCTACAAATGATTTAACACTTATACAAACTACATTCCCTTTTCTCTTTTAGAGCTATAGCAGAATTCATTGCAAATCCGTTTGGTTTTAACTGAATCTTTTCACTACAGACACATTGAGTGGCACCCTGTGAATAAAACGCCAGACACTGCCGTTGTGTGCGACCGTATCATAGTGATATTTATGGCATTTCTTGCGGTATAGACGACCTTTGGAAATATTTTTGATGTTCTTTTGTGTTTTCTTTCGCCGTTCCTCCGCACCACGTAGCATTGTGGTCACTTTTCACTGTAGCTATGTTGGATTTTCGCTGCACTGTTTTTTTCTTCTCACGGCGGAGCATGATTCGAAAAACGTTTTTTTTTACACAAAAGGGGCTCGCTCTAGTAACTATTATCCCAATGGGAAAATTCGATGCAAAGATGATTTCAAACAAAAAGAAAACTCCGAAAGGGGTTCTTCGCTCACTGCTTTTGCTGTTGCTGCTGCCGATGATGATGAAAAGCCGTAATGATGATGATAATGATGATGGCAACGCATACAAATGCACTTCGACAACCAGACGACGACGACAACGACGTCGTCGTCGTCGTCGACGATGTTGATGATGAACGACACAAAACACATATAACAAAGCAAATTGCAAATGGAAGGAGACAAATGCAAAAAAAAAAAAAAGCGAAAAACATGAGAAGAACTCGACGACAGAGCTAAAAGGAGTACGGTGACATTGCGTTTTCAATTAGAAAATATTTTCGGAAATTATATTTTTCACATTTTAAGAAGAAATTCAAGAAATTCAAGAAATTCACGATTTCACTTCGAAACAAACTAAAACCAAACGCACATAAACATAAACCCGCTAAACAATGCCAGAGACTTAAAAATTCCAATACGTAATTCTGAGGAATATTTTGTGTACAATATTTTGGATTTTCGCTTTTTATTTCGGGTGGAAAATCTATATTCGAAACAACTCACCCTTCTATTGTTTTGATATTAGATTTGATCACTACACCACCAGCACTACTTGACACGTCGTCTTGAAAAAAATATATTTTCTCGAGAGAAACGAAGAAAAAAGTCACGATTCGTTTTTTTTTTCTCCCTTTTTTCTTGTTCACGGAAACTCGGGACGAGTTTTGGTTTTGACACTTTTGCAGCAGTACATTGAACTAATTAAAGTGTACAAATGAAAGCGAAACTTTGGAATTGTTTATAATTTTGTTTCTTATTTCTGCTTTGCAGTTTTCTTCTGTGTTTTGCTGGTTTTTTTTTTGCACGAACAAAGTACCGAAGGCAGTCAGAGAAAACTCAAGTGCACAAATAAATTTTTATTTCTATACTTGAAAGCAGGTGTGCCAACATTTAGATGTGCAATTTGTCGCGAACGGAGTTAATTGGAACTTTACAGCTGGAATGAGAAATAAACAATGGCTAACCGACATCTGTGGGGAATATAAGGCAACTGGGTAAGCAAGAGCGTAGATGGGAAATTTTTAATTCTAATTTGCAAGTAATGGGTACATAACATTGAATAGATGGCAAGCTCTTGTAGATGTTTTACGAACATTCGTGAAATTATTAAAAAGTTTACAAATTTTCATAAAAAATCTATGTAAAAAATATAGAATCACAAAAAAAAAAAAGCAGGCAATATAAATACAAGTGGATGAATAAATAAATAGATATAAAAGCAAATAAAAAATATGTGATATGTTAGAAACATGTCCATACGTAACAAACTAGAGGAATATTAGCAAAAGAACATCGAGCATTACACCTTTCTGACAATTTTTTTTTTATGTTTGCGTATCAGTTGCAAACGCATACCACTCTTGAATGCGATTTTCTTGTTGAGTGATAAATCTAACATTTTTTATTTTATGCGACTTGCAATTATTTTGCATGCCATTTAGCCTACCTACCTACCTAAATAGCCATATCACACGCTATGGATCAACCAGTAGTCTATGTGATCCCCTGCTAGCGCATCATTGCTTTCTATGCCATGATAACCCGGAACCCCAACATTGCAGCTCAAGAACTGCTGCAATGCCCCGTAGCAATTACTTACCGTCTTCGACTTAATCGTCCTACTGGTGAGTGACTTAAGCGCTGCCTGACTGTCCACGTTTTTTATTTTTATTTTTTATGGTTTGCGCCAATGGGTGTGTAATCTTTGTAAGATACTAGCCAACCATGTTACCAGCACGCACGATTCGGGGAATATTATTCTCCTGTTTCCTTGCGCCTACGTACTAAATCACGCCCCTGCACTCATCAACTACTCTCCTCGGGGGCTGCCCTTAGGTATTACTTCGCGGGGCTAATTAGCAATTAAGCTCTATTTTGACTGTCCACGTAGATATTAACATTTGTGACCTTAGGGCTGTTACACACCCAATTATAATTATTATTATTATTATTATAAAACATTTGACACATCTTTTGAAAGTGACTTTATTCTAGGCCGACATGTTTTAAGAGATCTACGAAAATAATTCTTATGGGTCCACTAAATACGAGCCGATTGTCATCATTGTATTGCAACAATTCTATCAAATGATGAAATAATAAGTCACTCAGTTCAATCAGAAAGAATAATAGCTTAAAAGAACAACCCACTTGCCTATGAAACAAAATTAAACTAACCAAGGAATCAAACGTTATCCTGAATTCTGTCTTTACTGTCTTGCCTGTAACCTGATTATATTAAAGATCCAAACAAGTTCATGGTAGTATTTAGTGTTGCTTGAAAGTACTTAATTGGTGGCTTATAAAAATATTGCACTCATATCATATCCATTCGCATCTTAGAATTTGTGAATCTAACCCTCCATTTTTGGTTTCGCAATAATAGTTCCAATATGCGATACAGTTTATTAATTAAAAAAAAATTTCCATTCATAAATTCTATTACTTTATTTGGCATTTGATGATTTTTTAAAATTAAATTTAGGCAAAAACTAAAACAAAATTAAAGTTTTGTTGTGTTTCTCTAAATTTACTCAATTCGGACAAAATAATTACTAAATCAAAATTCTAAATATTGATTCCGTGATTCCGATATACTAGTTGTTAAGCAGTGATCAGAAAGACTTTCTTTTTTTTCCTCTTTCACCATGAAGCAGTGCCTGAAGGAAAAGAAGAATTTGGTTGAACCTAAAGACTTATATCGCGAAACGCTTATACGTTATTTAGGTTTGTTTAAATTGTTTATTATTAAATTAAATAGCTTTATTCTGTAACAGGCTATAGCCATGAAATCGGTGATGCATTTGGAAAATTATTTCTTATTCCTAAAAAAATTACAAATCTAACATATGGATTAACTGCGTCCTACGTATTGACCGACATTGGCTATAGAATTGCAAAGGAAAATACACGAGAGCATTCAGATACGAAGTCTCTTCTGGCAGAGGCTAAAAAACAAAGTCTTTGGCAATTGTTTGCTACGCTCATTTTGCCACGAATAGCAATCCATGGGTAAGACTTGTAATTTAGTTTTTACATATTTTATCGATTAGACCTTTTCGATTTTTTAAGAATTACGGAAGCAACTAGCATTTTAGTGCGGACTAACACAAATGTACAATGTCGGATGGCCAGAGCTCTTTCTGCATTGGTTGCCCTGGGATCTATTCCCTATATTGTAAAGCCAATTGATAACTTGGTAGATAAGATGTTGACTCAACCTGAACGTAAGTAGATATTAGTTTACTGAAATTCAGGATGCATTTCTTAAGACTGCAACAAAGTAATGTGTATGTTGATTTTACATAACTAACATACATCGGCTCCGTCTTTTTTACAGCTTAATTGCACAGATTTAATCGAAACTGATATTTGATTATCTTTTTAGGATCGGAAATTATCGAGCATTCAACTTTATACGTAAAAAAAAATTTATCATAACGCAACTAGCTGCCTATTCAATTTTTTGTTCTTTTTTTACGTCTACGTCAAACAAATATTGTTTATATTTTAGAAATTCGAATTTCCATTTTTCAAACTTATTAAATTTTTTAATGTACAAGTGACCGAGAGTACCAGAACCAAAAACTTATTTCCTCTTAGCGCCTGGGCCCATACACTCTGTATCCGGCAATGGCGTTAAAATCGACCAAAATATGTTTCATTAAACGAGAATAGCATGTGTTAGAAACGCAAATTGTCAAAATAAATTCAAAAATCAACGTCAATTATATGCGTGATTTGTCAACGGACGATTTTCATGGAAATTTCATCAGCAATTATCCGGCAAATGCATCAGAATCTTCGACTAGATTTGCCGTCAGCCATAGCTTGCTCAGACGAGGAGAATCAAGTCGTAAACATATAACTTCCGCTATTTTTTTTTTTTAATTTTAAACAACGGCTCATACAAAGGTGATCTTACTTCTCCAGCAGTCTATTACTTTATACGTCTATTGGATTCTGACATGTTCTAAAATCAACAGTCTGTTTATTTTTTTTTTTATTACTTACGTCGTTTTATATAAAAATTTTGAAAAATTCAAAGATCAAAAAGTTAACGTGTTCGTACGTCAAGAAACGCTCCCCTTTAACTAGAATGAATTTATGTATCCTAAAACCGACTTTTTAATTTAAGTTAATTGATTTGAGTTTTCATTGATAAAATTCCATACTAAAATTACATAACTCCTAGATAAAGTGAAAGTGCAAAAAAAGAAACCAATTGACAAAAAATCCAAGATGAAAGAAGGGGGAGAAAAGGATATTGATATCTACCGAGATACCTATTTGCGTTACTTAGGTTTGTAATTGTTCCATGTGCAAGGCGGTTGCAGGTGTCAGTGATAACACCCCCCGGCACAGTAGTGTCCGTAGTTAGTGGACAGCATCGAATAAATAAATTCATTTTAATAGGATATACCAATGAAGTTGGTGAGGCTTTCCGTCACCTTTGGCCGCGACAATTGGTACGTTTTTCATACGGTGTGGCTATTGCATATGTCTTAGCCGATGCATCTGATAAAGGACTGAGAGCCAGTGGAGTGCCTGGCACACCTAAAAGTGATGTTATCTTGAAGACTGGAGATGTCCTGATTTGGCAGATGCTGGCGTCTGTTATAATTCCTGGATTCACAATAAACAGGTTAGTGTGGGCTAACTCCTCAAAAAAAATATAGTTTTAACATAAAATCTTATATTTTCAGAATAACAAAGGGGACAGGGTTTTGTACGAGACGTTTTAGAATCCCAAATGCTAAGTATATCCCTACTGTTGTCGGACTGGCATCTATTCCTTTGATAATCCATCCTATCGATAGGTTGGTGGACTATATAATGGACAACACGTATCGTAAATACTTGAAGTAGAATAATGTGTTCTTTCACTTAAGATAAAGCTGCCAAAAATGAATAAAAACAGAAACAATTGTGATAGTTTGTGCAAAATGATTTTTTTTTATGGCAATAATATTTTATAAAAAACTGAACGTTTGAATAACTTATTGTGGTAAGATATCACTTTAGCTTTAATTGAATAACATAGTGCGTTCATTTATGCACATCTATAAGCAATAAAAAAGTGAATTGTCATAGTTTGATTATTTTAAAGCAATAAAAAAAACTACAAGTTTTTATATTATAGTGTGCTAAGAAATCGCTTTAAAGTTATTTGATTTGCTATAAATAGCAAATTACAGAAACAAATTAAAAAATTCTTTTGCAAAACACATTCAGACGTTTTACTCGTTTTTTCAATATATGTATTAACTAATTTTGTTTGTTTTGCTGCGTGTCTTGTGTAGTTCATTCTGCAGCATATCATAAAGTTTTTTTTTTTTTTTTGATTCTTTTTAGATAATAGCAAACCAAATTTTAATAGCTCCAGCCGTAAGGATGTTTAGATTGATGGTTCAGAGAAAAGTTGAATATTTTGTTTGTACAGCGTTTATTTGTTAAATATGACATAATACCGTAAAGCCCATCAAAAATATACATTAATCTTCAAAAAAAGACATAAAATAATAAAAAATATATATGCAAATGTTTCCACATTAACAACAATTCTCCAATAAGTATGGACTATCTAAGGCTCCCAGTCCTGCTGCAACTCCGCCTTCATTAGCTGTGGAAAGCTTTGTTCTGAGCATATGACCAGCTTCATAGTTTAAATGCACAGTTTTTGGATCGCCAATAATAACTCCAAAAATGCCTAACTCTGATACCAAATCTACTAGTGGAGGGGGCATTGGTCCACCTGGCCGGATCATATATCCTTTCGTGATTGGTGGATGAATTCTTTCCATTAATATCCATGCTGATCGTTCTACTGAGCTCATAACCTTAACGATATAACACATTTATTTACGTGAATTGAATATTAATTATAAAACCAAACCTTTAAAGCAGCTGGAATATCAGCGCCATAGACATTGTTGCCACCGCCTTCTCTTTGTGGTTTCAGAACAAACCTTAGAGAACGTTTTTTTTATGCTGATTTTTCAAAATGTTATCTAATTTTATGTAACATACCTTTCTGGATCTTTTAAAGCCATCTCATAGCTTGCATTACCAGCTTCATTGTTGTCCAAAGAGTACAAGCCCGTGAATATCTTTCCAATTGATTTTACCTTTGATGAAAAGCAAAATAAATTTGTAATCAAAATTAATTACATTGATGAAGCAAGTTACCTTCTCCGGATCGGTAATGAATCTTTCTAGCATTCCTGGAATAGCTAAAGCTTGTTGCACTTTTTTCGTTCCGGCTAAGTGATACTGGATTGATGGCGATTTTATAGCTTTGGAGCATTCAATCAGATACCGAGCATCCCACTCATTTTGTGTAGGGTAATGGCCTGGCTCATAACCAGCGCGGAAATAAACAACACTTATTTCATTACCATCGCTAAATGAAACGGTTAACAATTAAATTTTAAAGTTCTGTTAACCGCACACCTACTCACATAATAAGTTCATTTTTAATTCCAAGTTTGCCTTCTTGATGAACTTGGGTTAAAGTTTTTCGCATGACTTTGATGTTAGGATTTGTTTCGCGGATGTGAAACTCATGGAACCGCTAAAATAAAAAAAAATAATATCAATAAAGAAATTAAATTGTTGATGTGTCAAACAACGACTTGTCATTCTTTCAGGGTAAGGTACACGCGTTAAAGGAAAAAAACGTACAATTGTAGTTGAAACCTTTTCTGAAAAGTTAAGTCCAAAAGTCAAGAAAAATGTCTCTTAAAAGGGTCAGGTTCTATTGCACAAAACATAACCAAGAGTTTAAAGTCATTCAGTGTTTGAGTGCAATTTAAGTTCTGTTAAGTGTATAATCTTTTAGACGGATATTGGTATTTTTTTTTAATGCAACAACAAAAAAGGCATTGAATTGTTGTCATATAGCCAGATATTCGAACTTAGTTTGAAGTTGCCAACTAACTAAGTCCTGGACATCTTTTTACATAGATATTAATATAGATTTTTTTTAGCTTACTTGATCACAAATATTGTACGAAACATCTTCAATAATAAAAAGAATAGCAGCTTCACGATTGCCATACATCTCCCACGCCTTTATCATGCCTCCACATATTCCAGCAAGAGCATTATTTTCTGGTAACTAACAACATAAGAAAAAGAAAATACTTTTTGCAAACAAAACATTTTTTTTTCAAAAATTGCGGAACTTACATTGACAACCTTCTCATTAAGATTCAATTCTTGTAGAACGAAACTGTAAGTCAGTTATAATAAATTAATATTTCAAATGTTATTAAATTTTTAATTAAAGAAAAAAAGCTTTGCGCGATTGAAAAGTTTTGTTTTTTTACAGGCATGCTTTTTTGTAGTTCGTACTGCTAGCAATAAGCTTAATAAGTTAAAGGCTGATAAAGGATATTAGTACAACTAGACATGTTAAACAGTGGACAAGAATGATGCATGTTAATGAAGATAAAAAAACGAAACGAATTATAAATTAAAAATGTAAAATCACTACAAATTTTCTATCGGAATATGATTTTTTTTTTGTTTGTTTATTTGTAAACTATTTACTTTTACATTAAGCAGTCCTTTCAAAACTTAAATAGGCCTTAGGTTGGAATATTATATTTGCAAATGTACGCGCATTTTTTAATCGAACAAATTGTTTAGCCATACCTAAAATTAATTACTCGAATATATGAACTTTTCTCGATAATAAGGTTTTCGGCCATTTTTACAAAACAAAAATTTTATATACTCGTACATTAATTTTATGTTGGTATTTTCAAGTTGCAATCACCGCGTGTTGTCATCAGATTGGACAATTGTAGAATATTTATAGTTTAAAAAAAATCGTTCTTAAAATTTTACAGATGTACAGGAATAAGAAAGGTATAATCTACACTGATTGTTAAACAAGATTGTGATACATTTCTGGGTCGAAACATTTTGAGTAATATCGTCGTATTTTTACCAAGTAAGAGGCTGCAACTATAATACGATTTACTGACACAATAAATTTATCTTCAAACTTTTCTGCAGAATTAATTAATCCTAAATTCGATCAATAATCGAATACCTAATACACGGATTATTCTTTTGCAATGAAGCGTGATACTAAAAAAATATTCAGCAAGCAATACTTTTATTAATAACACTAATAAGACTATTGCTCTTAGGAGGAAATATATACCAACATTAAACGTTAACATTTAATGACTTAAATAATATATTTTCTAAGTTGGAATGTTAAGTATACATAATATATTTTTTAGGTTGGAATGTTATTGTATCTGATATGAGTTGATTTTTAATGAATTCGTTTAAATTGATGGCTGCAGTTTTGTGTATTAAAGTTTGGCATATTATAAGCTTAAATATATATTGCTTTTTGATTTTGGATTTTTTTAGCATTTTTATTAAAGGGACAACATTACGAACACTCGCGTAGATGGTACTGCTGGGTAGACTCAAGTCGGCTTCAATTTTATTTTAAGCAATTGCCAATGCTCAAAACTCTTTACTCACCACTTATAAACAGATGAGTAAATAATCATTGCCTAGTAGAGGTTATTCAATTTCAAAGCTAAAGTTTGTGTATTCACTTTTTTCATCTCCCACTATTCTAAACAACTAATACACTTTCTTTTTGTAAAAAGTCGATCACTGCGCATCACACTTTTATATTAGAGACTAAGAACCTACAAAAAGATGTGGTATAATATGGATTAGTAGGACTGACGGGACTTCAACAATGATATATACTATCTGTTAAAAAATGTTTACTAATTTCTGACATAGGTCAATATCTCAAGACACATGATAAAAATGATGGAGGATTGAGGTTCTCAACTCTATATGAGATGGGTTTTCAAATGATGGCTATTTTACAAAACAAATTTCGTCCACTTAAATTCTTAACTTTAAAATTTTTTTTATGTTCTTTTGAAATCGAATTTCTTAATTTATCGTGTTGTCATATGTCACCGGCTTCCTGCAAAAACGATTTACACATAACTCTCTATGTGATGTGATATCCTCGGAATAGGTGTAGTGTTATGATAAAAATTAAATGAAACTCATGCACACCGTAATAAACACAAAAAATACACACGTTCTTTGTCATGCAACCTAGTGATAGTTTAAGTAATAAATTAGTAGCACTACATACCGTTCATGCCTTATTACTTATTCGTTTTCAAAACTAAACAACAATGATGACTAAAGTTAAATAAGGAAAGGAAATAAATATTTACAAGAAAATAAAATAAAAATAATATGAAAAAAAAAATTGTTATTTCGAAAAAAAAGAAAGACGGATGAATGTAGAGAGAGAAAATATAGAGAAAACACAAATAATAAACTTTGAATACCTCTGTAGAGGCGTCATATTTGTGGATATGCCACCAAAACTAGAGGCAATTGTGTTGAACTCGACTTGTTTAATGTCATTGCCTTCATAACAGTGAGCCAAATAGTCAGATCGAAACAAACCGAGTGAAAGAGTTTCCTGGAAATGAAATGTTCATTGATTTTTCATATTTTTCTTTGTTTTTGTCTGCATGGAATAAGAGAATATTTTTTTTTTTACTTAAAAACAACTAAAAAACTAAAAAGAATAAAAATATTGCAGTAATTGGGTTTTGTGCCTCTTTCTTTTGGATTATATGCGAATATTTAAAAAAATGATCGATGAAATGATGGCTAGACATTCGAGTATACTTTGTACCATCACTTTGGTACTATGTATTACAATAAAAATTAAAAAAAAAAAATCTGTCCTGGCCAAACTGTACGCATCAAAGTTTAGTTTTAAAATGTTGTTTGCAACTCTAAACTGCCAGCAACACACGTCGTGTTGAGATTTAGAAACTTTAAATGTAAACAAATAAGAAAACAGAAAGAAAAAAAAATACAAATAAATGCACTTATAGAATTGGCGGTGTGCCGGCCAAGCACAGGTTTAAGATTAACACAAAATAAATTAAAAAAAAAAAAAAAACAAAAAAGAAAATCCGCCATTCTGAGCATAGCAAAGATTCTGGTTAATAACTATCCAAACCAAACAACAAACCATAGTGTGCATGTAATTACATATGTATGTAATGTTATACGAGGGTTATGTTCAAGAGAAATCATAAACAAAACAATTCTAGGCATAGTTAGGCAAAAAAGTTCCAAATGTAATTTTTTTTATCAATCAACACATAACATGCTCAGACAAGCTAAAAAAAGCTATATACAGCGCTAGTTTATTATTAGAAAAGCATTTGAAGTTATTTGTTAGCGATTAGTTTCGCTATTTTAAAAAATAAAAATAAATAAACAAACAAAAGAAAAAACAAATTATAAGCCAAAGAAAGGAATAAAAAAAACACATAAAATAAAAAAAAAATACAAAAAACGAAATAATATTTGTTTGTTCTTTTTTTTTTTTTTTTGATTTGTTTTTCTTTTTTTTTAATTTGCACCTTTGAATTGCTTTACTAGCTGGTCCTAAGTGGCCGAAACCAGAAGCTATTGTATTAATTTCAACTTGTTTCCAGCAACAGTAGGCACAGGGCTTGTCTTTATCTTGATTTTCAAGACAGGACGTCTCCAACATCAAATCAGATCGAATTAGTCCCAAAGATAATGGCTTTAGTAAATGAGGTTTCAATTTTGATTTGTTCTTCTTTCACTAATAACATATGTATGCATATTTGCATGTGAAGTGAGGTACAACAAATTTCGATTTGATGTTTATAAACCAATAAATGTGATTCTATTTTTCACGCATAAGTTATAAGATTTTCTTGAAATAATAAAAAAAAAACTTTAACCTTCGATCAATTATAAATTTCTACGTTTAATATGGTTTCGCATTACATTGCTCGAGATAGAAAAATTCAAAAATTCCTGGAATGATATGCGACTCTCAATGTCATGGCCATTACGCTGGCATACTTAAGTTTCAATTATAATTAATTTATTTTCACTCAGAATAAGAACCTCAGTAGTTAAACAAGATTAATAAATTATTCAGTATTATTAGATAAAAGATCATTTCAAACACGAATTATACAATGCTGATAAGTTAAAACCAAAAATTGTCTTTAATGTTTCTTCAAAAATAATTTTTTTATATATGCACATCATATCGAAAAATGTTGACCCCACTCCTTGGTAGATTTAAAATTTACATTTTTAAAATAAAAAAATAAAAACAAAATAAAATTATTCGTATAAATGCAGCAAGTATATATCAGGAAATATGTTAGTTTTACTCAAGTCAAGAAGGTGAATTAATTCTGTGAATAGTTTTGCAAAAATATAGAAAAAAGTTATTTACCAATAAGAAACTTATTATTAGTCTAGTATGCGTGCATTTAGCATTCGTCGGAAAACCCGAAGAAACCTGAACTCCTTTTGAATGGGTTTTTTTCTTTACAAGAAAACAAATTAAGAATATTAGAGATTCGACCACATCACCACTATTGAATAATATTGTTTTTTTTAAATGACGCTGCAATTGCTTTGCAGAGCTTGTTAGTTGCTTGCTTAACAAGAATGGAAGAAATCTAAATAGTCTCGGCTCCCTGCGGTTAAACAGGGAAATTCCAGAATACTAGTTTATTATTAATAAGTAGATGGCTAGAAGAGTAGTCGCGCCATTGCTTTCACGTTTATCTACTCGAGACAAAAAAAAAACTGTAACACTACTCAAATATTATTATAATAGAAATGTAGGTAGTTTTTTAATTGAGTTCGTTGCAATAATCATGTCAACAATTTAAAAAAAACGCCGTCGAAGTTAATGAAAAAGTCGTCCCCTTTTAAGTAACGCAAAAGAATTGAAAAAAAAAAAAAAACGTTAAACCGCCTGATATCATAGTTTTTAAGAAAATTTATAACTGTGTAGTGTAAGCTAATCAGGCGAATACGATGCTTCGACGGTTTTTTTAAATTTTTTGCCATAAACAAGTTCTTTTTTGAACGTTGAAAATTAAAATCACTGGTTGTCTTTATTCCTATGAATAGTCAAAATCGCGATTTTTTCTTATACCTGAACAAGAACTTCCACCAACCTTTGGTGCTTTTGTCTTCATCTCAAGAAAGCTTTTAATTAAATATGCAACTCATCCTTTAACTCGATGCCATAGGACTCCTAGGGTCAGCTCTTCGACTACTAGTTTCATTTAAAATTTATTTAAGAGGGTACATTTCAGTTTCTATGACGCCAAAACCGAAAAAATCTCAATTTTGTGTTGACTCCCCACTTAGGCGGTTATGCCTTGTTTACAGAAACATAAAAGCTAGTTAAAGTTTCCTAAAACCTTAGCATTAACACCAATTTTGCTTTAATTTTTGACTAATTAAAAAAAAATATATATATTTTTCTACAAAAGACGACAGACAGACACACACCGAAGTGATTCTATAAAGGTTTCGTTTCCCCTTTGGAACGAAACACTAATTAGTTAAGATTTCGTTGATTGAGGACGTATCGAATGTTCCTTTATTTGAGGTCGTATTGCACTACTTTGACTAGCTACTAGATTAAAAAATAAATCAGGTTTAACGACCCTGCAATATTTTAGATAAGATGCGCAGAAGCTGATAGGACGGTAAAAATATGATTACCATTTTTCAAAATGATTATACGATTTTGGGTAAAATTCCAAACCAATAGATTTCCATTACTCAAACCAATCGCGGCAGCAGGATTGTGAAGCTAACCAATCGGCGTACGATCGAACGGTCTGCATACTGTGCTGAGCATAAATAAAGCACCCTATTAACATTTATTGAAAAAGTTGAAAATTTATTTGATTCATCAAATTTAAGTGGATTTTTTAAAAGCCTGCATTAAACTTAGAGATTTTTTGTCTTTTTGGGGACTAATATAATGGGCTAAGTTCTAAATATATAAGAATGAACAGAAACCTATCAATGCATTGAATAAATTTTTCATTGTTTCAAAAATTTATAATGGCATATCTTTATTTATTCTCGCCACTATATGCGTGTGCATGTTAAAAGAGAGATAGAGAGTTGTTTCAATATGTTTATAAATTTAGCCGCTCAGTGCACTTAACTTAAATCCACTTGTTGAACATTTTTAGATTTAAGTGTCAAAGCACTTGGTATAGTCATAACTTCTTATATTTACAATATCTTTTCTTAAGAATAAAGATTACTACCACTAAACAACGACTATTTGAATAAAACGTAGTCGTAGTTTAATGTCGCGATAGCATCCTAATGTGCCGCGAGACAATACAGTTCTTAACACGTGATCACGTGCTGGTTTTGATGTTAATAATTTCATCGAAAAATGTGATGCCTGTTTTTAAAAATACACGTTTTCTATTTATGCATTTGATCTACACATTCATGTCGTGACTTGCTAATTGATGGAATGTATTAACGATGACTCATGGGTATTCTGCTTCTAGAGAAAACCTAACAAGAATATGTTGCTCTGTAATATTGTTGAAAATAATGATTTATAACTCGGTTGTATGTCAACTATTGGTTTACAATGGCAATTGAAAGAATGGCGCTTCTCTGATTGGATCGTTGAATGTGGACTACATATAACAAACCTACCGCTTACATTTCCATTTAAAATTTAGAAAGGAAAAATATACTTTAATTGCAATCGGTGTATTTACAAAACAGGTATAAAACAAATAAACAATCGGCATATGTACAAAAAGACAGAAAACAAATTAAAAGGTGGAAGAAAAGAACCACAAAGGGTCGAAAAGCCACACCACATTGTCAGAGAACAAGAGAATACACCCACTCACAGACACAAGTAATCTCAAGAACATGGAAGCAAATAACTAATAAATAGCCCTGTTATAAATTCCTAATTATCGTGAGTAAAAGAATCATAATCACCCACCGACATCACTTCACCGTCGCATGTCTACGTAAAATTGACCTTCATTACACTATTCGAAAATTTAAATATTAGTTACAACAAATCGAAAGTTAAGCACGATATTAGTTAAAAAAATAAAGCAAACTTTTAGTTATGTACAATATTTTCGTGAAAAACTTATTTCTGAATATACTTGCTACATAAATACTTAAAAAAAATGAGAAAATTATGAATGAGATTTGCGATGAAACTTTACCTGTTTTATTCCATTAGCTAATACTTTTTTATAAATTTTAAAGAGATTTCCTGTAAATTCATCAACTTTAATAGTTTCAGCCAAAGTAGTGGTTAGGAACTCATCATCATGTGCTACGAAATGCATTAGTTCGTTGAGAATTACTTGTAATTCGACCGCCTTTTCAAATTCTTGACGTGGGAATGATGACGGTGTAAGAATAAATGGTGCAAACTGTAGGAGAGGAATAGATTTTTTTTTGTTTTTCATTTGAATTTCATCACTGAAACTACGCAGTTTACAAGTACTTGCACTTACATTTAATGCATCCGGACAGAAAGCAGTTTTTGATCGCATCGCTGCACCATGCATTAAAGCCCAATCCTTAGCTTTAGGGACAATTTCCAATAGAGTTTTTTCATCAATTGGAAAAGGAACGCAAGATTCAAGCACTGGTAACGACATGATTTCTTAAAAAAAAATTTTTTGCTGCACAATCAATTTTGGTGGAAAAAAAAACGTAAGAAAAATCAAAAAGACAAATTTAAGTACACTGTGTGAATGTTTGCGAAGGCAATGACAATTTTCACCGACGTTACTGACTGACTGATGAAATAGCTTTGAAGCGAGAACAAATTATCTTGCTTATCATTAGGCTTATTTTTTTCTGAGATAAGCAAATATTCGAGGAAAAATTGTAAAAAAAGAAATGAATAGCCAATTCACTGTCACTTGTCACCGGCAGCTGATATCTCATTTGACGTTTTTGTATTTTTTGTTGCCTTTTCAACCAGTTTCTTCTTTCGATTCGTTGGAGAGTATGGATAGTGTTTGGAAAGACTTCCCATAAAAGAATTTGAAACGAAATTTGTACAAATCCAATCGGCGTACGATTGATAAATCTGGATATGTCTATCGCTCTTCTTTCAACAGAAGAACACGATCAGTCAATTTAATCTATATATAAAAATGGCTGGCGTAACGACCCGAAGACGTAAACCCAGCTTTTTCACGCAATCACTTTGTTTTGCTTCAATATCTAAAACATTCTTTTTATCCACACATTAATTAATGCTTCAGTAGTAAGATAAAAATATATATCAATCTCTGTAAATTGTGCGACTTCATATGTAAATTGCTAAAATACGCAGAAAATAAAATAAACTTTGTTGTGCGTAATTTTTTAATGGATTTATTGATTTTTGTTGTCTAAAAGGGGTATTTAAAAATTCGCAAAAACAAATTTAAAACTTTGCAAGGCAATAGTTCAAAGAAGTGAAGTATTTCGTTAATTGGGAGCAGAAAAACAAGAGGCGAATCGAAGCGACACAAATCGAATTACCGATTGTCATAATTCGTATGTATTGTAATTTTGTGAACGACACAAACTCAGATAAAAATGACTCTGCTTTGAAAGAACGATAATTTTTAAACGATTCCAATTTTGAAACGATGAAAATGGGAAAGATGCAAAGCACTGATCTGTGACGCAAAGCGAGATTTTGAAAGTTAAGAGTTTAAAAGTTTTTTTTATTCATATCCCCAATTGAATTTGATGGTTGATAAGTTAACAATTGCTTGCAATTAGACCGTGAACGCTATTTTCATTGAATCTATCCGATATTATTTATTTACAAGCCCACGACCATACCACGCTGAGAGAATTGGTTCTCGTCCGATCACCGAAATAAACTATTTATCCACACTGTAAGCGCAGAACAAATCCAATGGGTCCATACATTTCTTTGTAAGAGAACCATTCCAACTGTCAGTTATAAAGTGAAACGGACGCTGTGCAAACTGAAATTTGAATAGAAGTACGATCCATAGAATTGCAAAACATTCGAAAAAAATACTTTTTGTTTGGTTGATTTTAAGTTCTAATTTCTAAATATTTCCCTAGACTTTTTTGTGCAGTGATGAGTATACTTGAAGATGAATGTCCAGTGAAAATAGCTGTTCGCGAGCGACCACTTCGTGAAATATTTCAAAACAATGGAGTTTCAAGTGTTATCAGTTACCACACGTCTAATTCAAATGTAAAATTAAATTGATGTTCCTTGAAAAAGGCCTTTATATCATTACGTTCACAAATTTTTTATTTATCAAAATTAGATTGTGGTTGTCGATGAACGTCCATTTGTGTTTGATCATGTTCTCCCACCGAGTGTATCACAGGAGGAGCTCTTTGTTTTTTTGGTTAAACCTTTGGTTGGCAAAGTTTTGGAGGGATTCAATTGCACTACACTGGCTTATGGACAGACTGGAACGGGAAAGTCCTTTACAATGGGTCTTAATTCCGAGGTAGATCATGTTATCTGTTTCCGGATTCAATTTATTGACTGAAATTTCAATTTTAAGAGCCTGGAAGGTGAAAATGTTGGAATGATACCACGATGTGTGCAGGAAATTCTTGATATCAAACACAAAGAGAATACTGACGTTGTGCAAGAAATATCTGTTTCGTTTATAGAAATCTACAACGAAAAAGTTTACGACTTGCTGAATGACAATCCTGCAGAGCCGATTATAGCCAAAGGTAAGTTCTTTGCAAACAAAAATTATATCTGGATGGTGTTATTGAATTGAATTGAAAAAAATTAGGAAGTACTACTATCTAACACTTAGTTTGTCTACGTTTTTATGTGAATTAAGCACACATTAATTTTGCGTTGCGAATCAAATTTATTTGCCATTGTATCACAAAGAGAAAAAATATAGTTTTAAAAAAGTTCATAACAATGATACACCCATCTCTCGCTTTGCGCGGTGGTTAGGGGAATGAAAAGGTTTCGTGCAAACCGAAACCGCTGAAAACGATTTCTGAGCGTACATGGATGTCTTTTGAACAGAAAAACCATAATAGGCCATGATTCTTTGAAGAAGAACGTTGTTTCGCATAAAGTAAAGTCGCGTAAATCGAATTTGAGTGGATATTTGGAAATCGCGCAAAAGTGAAATCGCGTAGAACGAGACCGCGCGAAACGAGGGATGAGTGTACCATCATACGAAGAGAGTTTACAATTTTCACTGACAAGTTTCTTCACTGTTAGGGTTTTCATATTTGCTGTAGTGTATATTTTGTTTAGCACATCATGCAAGTTCTTTTTCTCCTCAGCTGGAACACCCATAAGAATAGCATCGCCACTTAATTGTTTCCGCTCAAGGGCATTAATTTAATCCACTTTCTGTTGAAATGCAGAATAGGGGCGGTAATATTTAGGTGAATAACATTCATTAAACTTTATATTATTAAATATAACACAAACATATCGGCAAATATTAATTAAATTTAGTATGTCACGAACGCATTATATTCGATTTTTAAATAAAATGTGTAAAAAACAAAAAAAAGTCCCCAACCGCTGCGGACAGGATTCGAACCTGTGCGGGTAGAACCCAATGGATTTCAAGTCCATCTCCTTAACCACTCGGACACCGCAGCTCATATTTTCTGTCTTGCCAAATCGTGACTACTTTCTGGAGCTGGTATCTATGTGTATCAGTGTAGCTGTTGTTTTTTTGTTTTTTTTTTTAATACGCTTTCTTAACTCGTCGGCGTCACCTATGTAAACAAATCTTGAAAGTTAAATTTGACTCACTTCCCGGTTTACGATCAAGTTGAAATTTTGCATACACGTTTCCTTTGCGTGACAATGCATTTGTTACCCGATGTAACCCATCCGTTAAATACTTATAACAGTATAACAGTAAGAAAATCCCTCTTACTCAGGACAGGCAAAGCGGGCTGCACCATACAGCTCTTCAAGTGAGTCAGTCGTCGAGAGCTAAAATTTCTGGATAGACCTTACTGGAAGGGCGCTTGGCGAGTTCGCATATTTGCGTTTCAAGTTAACACATTCTTAGCTAGTTGACGTCATTCTGAATCCAATATGGTGGCTTTCCAAAAATGGCGGACTAGCTATTTCTTATGCACTGCCATGATGTGGGTATCAAATAAAAGGGTTTTCTGAGTAGAATACGAATAAAATTATGTCATTTTGAATCCAATATGGCAGGCTCTCAAAAATGGCGGACTAGTTATATTTTTATGCACTATTATGATATGGCCATGAAATGAAGGGGTTTGATGAGAAGATGTGAATAAAATTACGTTATTCTGAATCCAATATGACGGACTTCCAAAAATTGCGGACTCGTTCTTTTTCATGTACTACCATGATATACATACGTATCAAATGAAAAGGTTTTCTAAGAATAATACGAATACAATTTTTGAATCCAATATGGCGGACTCCCCAAAATGGCGGACTGGTTATATTTTATGCACTACCATAATATGGGTATCAAGTGAAAGAGTTTTCTGAGAAGAATATGAGGTAAATTATGTCATTTTCAATTCAATATCGCGTACTCCCAAAAATAACTAACAAGTTATTTTTTATTATTATATTTTAAGTTTTGTAGTAAGTTTCAGTTTTCAGCAAGTTTTTATCAGTCTAACAATATGCAAGTATTTATAAAAAATTATTTCGACGTCAAAAAATGTTCTCGTATAATAGAGAGATAAGGTTAAGCCTACAATAAAATGTTCGTTTGCTTTTAACAGGTTATAAGTTCACAGGCGGTACAAAAAGACCAGTGGCGAACATTCAAGATGGCTACTCTCTACTCAAACAAGGTACAAAAAATCGTCATGTGCGTCCTACAAAAATGAACCAGCAAAGTTCAAGATCACATGCGATATTCACCATATACGTCCGCAAGGAGGTTGCAAACAAAATTACGCAATCCTGTTTAAATCTAGTCGACCTAGCCGGCTCTGAGGGAGTTCGTCGTACTGGCCATCAAGGGGTAGCTCTGTCAGAAGGAGTACACATTAATCAAGGCCTGCTATCAATTGGAAAAGTACTTCAAGCCATTACACATGGATACAAAGTGATTCCATATCGCGACAGTGTATTGAGCTCAGTACTTCAAGGTATTTTAAATTACAGGCATATCTCATATGAGTAATGTAACGTGAAACTTTTCAGATTCCCTAAATCAAAATTCTTATTTTACACTGATGGCGTGCATCAGTCCACATCGAGAAGACTTAAGTGAGACTCTGTCAACGCTTAGATTCGCCCAGAATGCTAAGAATCTAAAACACAATCCACAAATCAACTCAAAGCTAATGGAACTCAAGGTATACGTTTATTTTTTATTTTTTTATTGTAAGTATCCGAGCCTGAACATATCAATGACGACATCGCGAATCCTCGGCATACTGGCTGCCATATTCATTTCTAATGATTTTCTCATAAATTCCTCATCTCCTACTTTCTCACTTAATTCGTCAAGATCTGGAACATTTTCGGCTTTAGTTGTAATCGTAGGTATGAGCATTAGTCCCATTATTAGTCCAAGTATGCCAAACTGCTTCAATTGATCATCTAAAGCTTCACGTGGAAACAGTCTTTTTGGATCAGAACCGAGTCTGGGAAATAGTTTGTGGAAATAATTATTTAAAAACTAATAAATGAATAATGATACCTCTTAAGGAATGTGGCTAACTCAGTGTAATATGTATCCATTATTTCCTCGTAGTGCTTATCTCGCAGTGGCTTCGTAGTGCAACAGAAGATGTAGTACATTAAATCACATACTGGAGAGGCGTATCTTGAAAGTTGCCAATCAATTAATCTCGCTTCTATGGGTTTCCCATTCTGGAGAAAAAAAATTGTCCTTCAATTCTGTTAGGAATTAAGTTGATATACGAATTTAACCTCAAATTTAAAGAGCACATTGTTATTCCAGCAATCACCATGACAAACAACAGCATACGGTTCTGCTTTGGAGCCATCCACCAGTTCCCTCATGCGAGTGTACATTGATTTTTCTGCGAAAAACGCTTTAAGTCGCTGGTTATATTCTGCGTCGTCTTCTTTGGTGATTGATTGTGCAGCTACTTCACTAAGCATATTTACATGAGAGGCAAATAAGCTGTCTTCACTTTTACCAGCAAAGATTTCTTCTAAGGCTTCGTATTTACTGAATTTTTCAGGCTCTTGATCTTTCAATGCAAAAGACAACGCATGCAGTTTTCCTAGTACTTTTACGACGAGTTTTACGAGATCAATAGATGGACTTTCAAACCGATTGTGCATTACAAAACTCTTTGAACGCAAGTCTTCCATGAAAATAGCTTCATTGAGGTCATGAGTAATGCTCTTGTAACAATGGGCAAATTCCTTGAATCCATCCTCTTCGGGATTTATTCCTTTGATTTGCTGGAACTCTGTAATAAGTGGTAAAAACTAAAAAAGAAAGGCAAGGTAAATAAAAGTGACTAAATTGGAGTTTTTCTTACTTCAGTGTAAATCGCGCTTTCTCTTAAGAAACAAGGTCTAGCGAAAAATTCTTCACGCCTTGTGATGTTATCTGGTGGTACTTTGATGAATATTCCTAACGTTTGTTCCTTGCTATTACCTTCTTTGGTATTACCTTCATTGGTCTCTTCGTTGTAAGTGACGCTTAATCGGTGTACTATTCCAAGGTAATTATCTCCCGCCGCAGATCCTTTTTCCATGTGCAAGACATAATTTTTTGAATTAATGTTTTCGTCAATGATTTCTAGTAATGCATCTCGAACTATATCGTTGGGGAGTCTTTGTAAGACTTCCTCATTGGGAGACATTTCTTTTTTCAAATCCACAATGACCACTGTTGTATAAATGGAAGAGTGGGTATTACTTTCAAGTTATCTTGTTTTTTTTTTTTATTAACTAGTATTCTATGGGACTTATTACTTTAAAAATAGCGCATGCAGGTGGAGAGAAACCTGACCCAACTTGATGTGCAAAATTGGAAACAGTTGACAAAAGATCGTGCCAGTTGGCGAGGCATGCTAATCTTGGCCCAAGTCCATTCCGAACTGCAGCGCCATTCAAAGAAGGAGACTAATTACTTTAATACACTTTTCATTAGTTAAGTTAACAAAAGACTGACTAGAACCAAAGTTATTTGCATGTTTCGTTGCACTTCCGGTTTCGGTTTGACGTTCCGTGGTTATTTGCTGGCGCAGAGAGAAATTCGCTTCGGTAGCTGGACGCACTGGCCAGCGATACAAACAAAGCGAACATCACTCTGCAGTTAAATTCTCAAAGTGCTGGTCCCAAAATCTCTCATTCCTCCCTGGATAATAGCACATGCACATGGGCATACAATTTTGTTGCTTTTGTTGATTTTCAATAAATTTCCTATTGAGGGGGAATTTTGTATTGCATAGGTTGGGGTTGGTAAATCTCAACTGAATATAATTTGTTGCTGTTAAAAGGGTTTTGCTATTAAAGGAGTTGTTTATATGCAGGAGGGTATTGCTATTCTTTTTTGTTTTTGTATTCTTCGGGAAGTTAGGTTCTCGCGCTCAATCAATTTCTTAGAGAAAGATTGAGGGAAAAGGATCCAGTTTTGTATTTGTTAGGTGCATAAGATTAACTAGAGCAGAAATTAGGATTTGTTACAATTCAGGCGGAAGTTGGTTTGAAGTTATTTTTTGCCTTAAACCTTAACCTATCTACTGCATGGTGATTAATATATTAATTTTCCGCATTTTTAACGATATGTCGTAAAATTCTTGCCAGAAGTAAAAAAGGTTTTCTATTTTGTATTCCTCGAACTATTCTTTGTTTACTTTTATTATTTGCAATCTCTGCTTACAGAGATTCCTTTTTATACCCTTTCCTAACTCGTAGGGGTCACATATGTAATTATTCTGTAGCAAGGTGCATGTGGTGTGAGTAGATGAATAAAACAATTTTGGCAGTTAAAAAACGAAATCATTTTTTTTAAAGGAGAATATTTTCATATTCTCTCTAAATGATTTACTTTTATATTTCATAGATTGGGAATAATTTATTTGAATCAGAGTGACTCTTAAAGCATGGTGATGAATATATGAATCAATTTTTGGGTTTTTATAATTCTAAATCACAAATTTGTAAATTTTGCTAGAACAATCTTTGTTTTCCAAGTAATTCTTCCTTTCTAGAACTATTTAGTTTTTTTTTGGAAATAAAAAAACACGCATCAGAGGGTTAACTAGACATTCTGTTTTTATGTTAATCAACGCAATTATTCAAAAGCTTAACAAAAATACTGAGTACAAATGTACTCTTGGTTACTACAATTTTAAACTATACGTCATATTTTTTGATAACTTATGAAATTCTCACAACTCATGCGCCACGTGCCAAGACTCGTGCCGGTCTTTTTGCTTGTCATTAATCGATAGCTGACTTATCTTTACCATAGCTACAAATTTTAAGTTAAGATTAACGAGTGTACGCAAGCAAGGGGCAAAACATTCTTATCGAGCTAGTCGTGTGGAGCGATTACTTTATTTATGTCACATACCACGATAGTCAAACCGAACAATTAAAAAATATCCAAAAGAAAGTTTAATGCAGAATTTTTATACATTGGGACGCGTAACAGCCCGGTGAGAGCCAGAGCCTATAATTTTGACACATGTGAAGGGGACCTACTGACAATACGGTTCTGAACGGCGAATTGCGAAAGCTTTTCATGACAGAAGTACTTCAGGAAGGTTGTCAGTCATTCTCTGTAGGTGGGGCCGTGAAAAATGATTGTGGTGTTTTTTTCCCCGATGTGGATTCGAACCCTGGTACTCTCGCTCAGTCCGATGCACTAATCGCAGAAACATAGTCAAATAACGAATTTTGAAGAACATTCTTAAGTGCATGCTGAATCTGAAAACTTAATTACACGTGAAGTGTTTTATTAAACTCAACACATCTCCCTACCACACATACTCTGCTAGAAACTTAATCAATGAACCGAATAACTTCCCATGGTTCTCATATCAGCGGTTGCTGGTACTCCGTTTACTCTGCGCCAGCATATTGATACCAGCTACTAATATAGGGCGTGGACAAAACCTTTTGGGATGACCTAGCACAATTATCATCTGTTATATAAAATCTCAAATGCTGAGTAATTTCTAATTCTCTAATTGATTAATATCATAACTATCAATAAATTTTGTTTATTCATTGAACGCCTATTTTAAAAGATTAAAACGTCGTGTGTGACTTGTCGCACGACAACAATTTATCACTTAGAAAGATTATTGTCGTCATAACAAACCTTATCTTTTTAGATCATATCACAAATTAGAATGAAATATTCCTCTGTTCGCCCGGAAGGTTGTAGACTTTCTAGAAAGAGATAACTAAGAAAGAATGGAAGCCAGTGTGGGAATTTTTTATTTGTTGTATTATTTGTTTGTATTATTTTGATGTTAACTGAATTGAAATGCTAAAGTATTTGTGTTAACAGATCTTAAGGGCCATTGTGGCAAGGTCCTTACTAATGATGTGTCCCAAAGTTTTTTTTTTGATTAGATAACTTTATTAAATTGTAATTAACAAACACATTTGTATATGTACATTTGTATGTCATTGCATATTTTGCAAAATGGAGATCTGGTACCTTGCTTCGATAGAAAATTTATTTTATTCAAAAATTAGGCTGTTTAACAGAAAAAAAAAAAAAAAAAAAAAAAACGAAAGAAAAATAGAAAAAAAATTATTTATAATTTAAATTTTTGCTTTTAAAGTCGTAATTCGCTTTTTGAGCTATTTAGCTTTAAAATTGTCTTTCAACAGCACAACACTTTTTCGACTTTTTTGAATCTATCAAAACCTCACAACGAACAACATGAAACATACATACAAAGAAGAATTTTATTTAAGAAAAGAAATCTATTTTACTTTGTTTGCAGGTAAAAAAGAAAAGCAATCGACGAGAATTAGGTACGCTGAACTACTCTCCCACACATTAAAACTTAAGATCTAAGACTTTCACGTTTAACAAAAAATCACCATTTGACAAAAAAAAAAAAAATTAAATGCAAAAATATTTATTGCTACTCACTATTATAATTTTGAAAAAACCTTTAGTCTTTCTTGATTCTTAAAAACTAAGAAGTTGACACACCTTCCAATTTTTTAAAGAAATGATCATTTTAATTGACTTGTTTTAAAATTTATAGAATAAGCTATGCCGACAATTCTGTTTAGACTTAATTATCAGTTGTGATAATATATTTGTTATCAAACACGGTCACCCCTCGTAAGCATAAAAAAAAAAAATGACGTGGCATTTTGTCCCAGGAAAGAATTTATTTGGCACCTGCAAAGGCGTAACAAGAAGACCATTTAAATTTAAAAAATCATTAAAATGTACACATCAAACAATACATTTGAACAAAGCCAAACCAAAGACATTTCAAAGTAGAAGAAAGTACTGCAGTTTCGAACTTAAACTTCTAGGCTCTTTTCCAATGTTTTCGTCTGCCTAACTGTGCTTTTTAACAATTCTAAAAAGTATTATCTTCTTATAGGCGGAACTGCTTATATCAACTATGAAAATAAACTGAATTATAATCAAATTTTAGTCAAGTAGACGTTTATAATTGTTTTTTTTTTTTTTTTTTTTTTAATTTTTCAGCGTTCTAAAACACCATTTAAAATTAATCAGTCGAAGCCCTCTATGATAACTCCAACTCCGTACAAACGACCATTTTCTCTCGCTAACTCCAAGCAAAGCACCGCCGTGAAGCGTATAGAATATCATGGGAATACGTTCTCAACACCAAGTAAAAAGAGGAATACAGAAAACCTTAAATTTAATCGCTCTGATGTCGGTCTTACTCCCAAAGAAAAGCAAAAGTTTGTTAAATTGTTTTGTTATTTATTAATTATTTAAATCAAATGTTCAAATATTAGAATTGGATCAGTTAAAATGACAGTCTCAAAAGTAACTCCAATTTCTTTTGAGCCTTCAGTACGTGAATCTCTTCTTGATCGTTACAATGATACATCGCTTGACTCTCGTGCATCGCTATTGAGTCTTAATATCTCTACATCAACTGCAATTGATAGCCATCCTACTACCTCGAGGTCTGGTTCCTTTAGATATTAATCTGAAAAGTACTCAAATATTTTATTTATCTTTAAGAAGCAACTTCAGTCCCATTGTACGAAAGTGTATAGATGAGATGGATAAGATGCGTCGAGCGCTAGAGTCATTAAAAGGCTCGCAAACCATAAACAACACCGCGCAAGCAACATTACCTTCCTCTACAGCGCCAAGTACAGAAGACAAAATTCGAGAAATTATCCGCACCGAGCTCTTGTCGCTTAAAGCAGATAGGAAAGTGGAAGATTCTAGACATGTCGACAGCAATGTTCGATGTGAGTTGGTAAGATGTCCTAAAAAAATTCTATAAAAACAGTGTAAGAAAACAAAAAAAATTCAGTTTCGTGCATCTAGTCCTATTTTCAAAATTCCTGAGATCCCAAGGATTCAACCAGACGTTTATACTTGCCACACCTTAAATTCAACGCAAAATGAAACGTATCTTAATCAAGAGGAAACTGTATTGCCGAAACCTCTTCGACGATCTCTTCGAATTTTATCACAAACAAATTCGTTTATTGCTGATAATTCTGTGACAACATCCCGACATAAAAGCGCTAGACAATCTTCTATAAAATCTCTTAACGACCGCAGGCGGAGAAGTGTTCGATTAGCTTCTCACAAAGAGACAGTAGAACATCAGTCCTGCCAAGAAACAACGACGCATAGACCTAAGGGGAGTACGAAATCGAGAGCTAAAACGAAAGAGCCAAAGTCACTGGTAAATAATTCAATAATAGCTGGATATTTTGAGGAGGGAAAAGATAAAAAAACAAAAAATGTAAAAACTGCTCTGGAGAAACATCAAAAAGCGATTTTGCAAATGCTTAACAGTGCGTCAATGAAGGAGCTGCAATATTTGCCTCAAGTTGGCTTAAAAACTGCATTTCAGATTGTAACTCAAAGGTAAGGTTAGAAAAGCCCTTTATTATATTATGCTAATTTTTTTGTATTTAAGAACTCTTCACGGGAAGTTTAAAAACTTTACAGAAGTTGGTAAACTACCGATTTGGAGAGGAAAGGCGTGGATGCGCTTCAAAGAGGTAACATTGAAATCATATGCCTAATCAAATTCTATTAGACTTTACTCAATTTAATTTCAGGCAAACAACATTAAAGATGATTAGGCTGTAAGGAGATTTCGTACGCTAAGCAATATCTTTGTTTTAACTTAAATATTTTCCACAAAGTTGTACTGTTAAGCATTTGACATAGGGTTTTATAAATAAAGATGACAAAGTATACATGGTGTTTTAATTTTCGATTCTTGTAAGAATTAACGAGGTATACCCCTGTCCACTGTACTGTGTGAACGTTTTGCACCGCGCGAATCGGGACATTCCAGTGTGGCTTCTGATCCGGAAAATGGGCTATAGACCAAATCTCCACACTAAGACAAAAGATCAGCAAATTTAAAATCGATATGCACCACCTTTTCTTCGACTTTAAAGTAGCATATGACAGCATTTATAGCAGAGAACTGTGTAGTGCGATGACCGAATTCAAAATCCCGGCAAAACTGATCCAGTTGTGTCGATCCACGCTCAACAACACTCGATGCACGGTGCAGTTCGGTATAAGAACCTCCGAGCAATGCACCAGATTTCGGCTGGAGGTATTGGTGCGGTGGGCAAACGTCGGCTTGTCAGTACTGCCTTCCACAAGTCGGCTCAGCTGCTGCGATGAAATAAATAAATAATCTGCGTAACAGCCTATACAGGGCCAGAGTATAGCTTGTTCGCTGCTGCGATACACGGATTATATTTATATGCCGTCAGCAGCAGGCTAAACGAACTGATCTCAGGATAAATGAGGATAAAATCATATGTATGCTGTCGACAAAGAAGAATGAGTCACCCACCGCCTAGGACAAAATGTCGACAGCTACAACTTCGAGGCAGTGAAGCAGTCAGTACAACCCGGCCGAATTCCACGAATGACACCATAGCGGAGATTCGTCGTAGTATCACTCTTCGCAACTGCTAATACTTCGGGTTGTTTAAATAACTGGGGCCAAAACACCTGACTAAAATAACTAAGGTCATGCTCTATAAGACCCTTATCCTGCCAGTCCTACTGTATACAGCTAAAAGTGAGACGGTAAGTAGGACTGTGCAGCTGATCCTTGGCTCTTTCGACAGCAAAAATCTACGGCGGTTATTCTGGCCAGTCTGCAAGGAAGGCGAATGGAGGAGAAGACATAACCGCGAACTTTACGAGCTGAACAAAGATGTGGATATAGTTTGAAAGGTGGAAATCGGCCGAATAGTATGGCTCTATGGCAGCGTGCCCGGGAGCTTCATAGTTGGTGGGCGACTTTAGCTCAGGCAGGGTCTGTGCTAAGATTAGACTGCCTAGTAAATAAAAAAACGAATAAAGAATTAATTGATTTTCGAATAAAAACTCCAAAAATTGGTGGTTCATAATCTGTACAAATAGAGGAAAAGAGGACATGTGACAATCAATGTATAGTTGAATTGAGCTGAAAATTTTTGAATCAATGTGTAATTGAATTTTTGTCCTGAAAATAAAACGCTTTCCATAACAACTTAAAAACAATTCTATTTGTCTAGACACCCAAATACCCGAGCCTCATAAGATCAACTATTGTATCGCGAACCCTCGATCTACTCTCTGCAACATTAATTTCAAATGCTTTCTTAGTATACTCTTCATCTCCAGCTTCCATCTTTGCACTTAGTTCGTCTAAATCTGGTACATCTTCACTCTTTGTG
The DNA here is from genome assembly GCA_905187475.1 of Syritta pipiens. Classification (NCBI taxonomy): domain Eukaryota; kingdom Metazoa; phylum Arthropoda; class Insecta; order Diptera; family Syrphidae; genus Syritta; species Syritta pipiens. The sequence continues at coordinate 11,617,368 of LR994571.1, read as the reverse complement.
GTGATTGTTGGTATGAGCATTAAAGCCATTATCAATCCAAATGTACCGAATTGTTTAAATTGTTCATCTAAGGCTGATCGAGGAAATACTACTTCTGGCTCAGAGCCAAGCCTGTGAAGCCAAAACTGTTATAAAAATATGTTTTTGGTGTAACTTTTTTGGTAAATACCGTTTAAGGAATGTAGTTAACTCAGAGTGATATGTATCCAATATATCTTCATAATATTCATCTCGTAAAGGTTTTGTGGTACAAGAGAAGATGTAATACAAAAGATCACAGACAGGTGATGCGAACCTGGACAACTGCCAGTCGATCAGTTTTGCATCCACTGGCTTTCCATTCTATAAAACAAAAAATACTAAATGTGAACTATTTCCTAAAGCAGAGATAACTTACCTCATATTTGAACAAAATATTGTTATTCCACGAATCGCCATGGCAGACTACGGCATATGGCTCTGCTCTGGAACCCATAACAAGATCTTCCAAATGCTCAAAAAGCGTTTTCTTCTCAACAATGCTTTTTAGTTTTTCAAGATTTTCTTCGTCACCTTTTTCGGATAGAGCATCCGTAGCAATTGTAATAAGTCCATTCATGTAATTTTTAAACAAGTCGTCATCTCGCTTTCCAGCGAAAATTTCTTCAATATCTCTAAACTTAGCAAATCGCTCTGGCCATTGATCCTTCAATGCAAGCGATAGTGCATGCAACTTTCCCAAAGTCTTCATAACGAGTTTCACCAAATCTATAGTAGGACAGTCAAAACGGCTATGTAAGATAAAACCTTTTAGGGTTAGGTCTTCCATGAATACAGCCTCCATAAACTCGTCAGTTATGTTCTTATGGCATTGTGCATATTCATTAAATCCATTCTTTTCTACGTCAATACCTTTGCTGATTTGAAATTCTCTAGCAAGCGGCAGGAACTAACATAAAACAAACCAAAATATTATTGAATAAGTTGTGTAAATAATCTTCATATTCTTACCTCATCATATATCAGTGATTCCCTAAGGAAACAAGGTCTCGCGAAAAACTGTTGACGCCTTATGAGGTTACTTGGAGGAACTTTAAGAAATATTCCTAGTTTCTTTAGCTCATCACCTTCTTTGTAGGTTATCGTTAACCGGTGAACAACACCGATGTAATTGTCTCCTTTTGCTGAACCATCTTCCATGTGAAGAGTATAATCTTTAGATGGAATGTTATTTGCTATAATTTCTAACAATACCCGTCGGACTGCGTCATTGGGTAACTCTTTTAGAATCACTTCGTTGGAGGCCATTTTGCCTATATCTGGATATGCAATTGAATAGAAATGTGATTGTAATAGCATGACGCATTTATGTTTTGTTTAATACAAATCAGAAGTTAGACAAGATTATTAGAGCAACCTATAAATAAAATAAGTTTGCAGTAAATTGCAATTACCAACTTATAGTTAAAGTTTGATTTTGAAACTAGATGCGTGTGTGTGGGATGATTGTTTTTAGAGAGTCCAATCAGTACTAAGTGCCGTTTTGTAATTACAGTTCTGGAAAGTTGGATGTAAATTGGGACTTCAATCATCAGGCAACGTTGAGGAGCGAAATCAAATCTTTGATATTCATTTAAGATACTTCGCCGCGAGATTCAGGGAAGGGCTTGCCTAGCGTCTGCGGCCTTGCCCTAGCAAACGCTGGACATGAGCAGAGGAAGTGTGTCAATGACTCTGGTTCTACCGAGTTCATGTAGCTTCGGAAGTATGTAAAATAAGGAATCCAAGCCTAGCTGCATGTTCTCCTATATTCCGAACTTTTCTGATAATGATATTTTATTATCGTGTCCAGGACCTGCAGGCATATTGTAAAGTTGTTGATTGTCACTCAATATGGCAAGTGACCAGTAACCAATATACTGGCTATGCGGAAAGCTAACGACTCGTTCACAAACAAATTAATCGATGTGGAAGAACGATAGTTTCGGACTTAACCCTACGATGAGCGGTGGCATATAAGGGACAGAGTGGAGCGCAGGGGTCTTTTTTCGCATAATGCAATGTGCAGCTTCATTTATTGCATAAAGTTCAGCCTGAAATATTATTGAGTCGCTGCAGAGAGAGATGTGAAGGTTACATCTAGGCCCTATCAACCCGGCCCCCACCTTGTTGTCTGATTTCGATCCATCTGTGTACCACTTCTGGGCGTCATCATGCAGCCAAGCGGATTGCAGTTCCACTCTTTTCTGCTAGGTATCAGCATATACCACAGCATATAGCTTTTTGAAGTTTGTCTCCGGAGGCATCAGATCGCTTACTCTTGTAAGTTCCCAAACATTGTCAACTTTTTTCAACTGCAATTACTCAGAAATACCAAGAAACAAAGTTATGCACATTTAAAGCCTGACTGGGTTTGACCAGGTCAAAATGCACATAGGAGCGTTAAGAATGGACAATCAACGACAAAACGGGAAGAAAAAGGACTACGATCTACGAAAATGCTTCTGGGAGTGTAAAAAATCTCTATACTGGGTGGGTTGATCATCAATTAGAAATTACCCACTACAAATTTACTTTGCTCGAAAAAAAAAAAAAAACAAATGAACTACTCATATCAGAATTGGCTTGTCGACGCGATGAATGGAATGCTTGTGAATTTCTGTTTGCATAATACCGTGTCAGTATTTGACAGATGATATGAACATGAGATCATAATGTTTTGTGTGAATAATTAAAAAAAATTAATGAAAGCACAAGGCCGGCAACTATTCCGAAGCTGTACATCTATTTCCAAAGTTTGTGTACAAACCAGAATTACATGTGGGATAGTAAAATATTTGCCTGTGCCGCCGGTAGTCATGAAATATACACTTTGTTTTTGCTTTCTAATACAATAACTTAACATATAAATAATGCGCCTATTACGATAACAAGACAGATTGGCGGTTTACATAGGATACAATAGAGATTTTTGTGTCTAATTGAAGCACAAAAACAAAAGCGCTAAAAAAACCGAATTCCTACGAGAGCACTATCAGTTCCAAAGACAAAAATTTAAGTTTAATGAACCAAAATAGAATATGTCTGATGATGACTTGAATTTGTTATTATTAACTTAGTCAACGAGTGATAAGGACAACTGAACTAGATCTTCCTTTGCGTCAAAAATTGGCGATAATTCGAAGCACGTTTTTTGCAGAGAAAAGAGCAAACACAAAAATAACTTTTTCTAATCCAAAAAGTAGTGAAAATAATACATTTTAAAGTCGACAGAAGTGTTGTCTTTATGATATAATTGTAAATTTCGTATATAAAAAATATAAAGAAGCCTATTTCCTTTTAACTTCCAAATTTGCTGATTTTCGCGCTGTGCCGTTAATATCCATTACCCAAATTGTGAACAATTTACTCAGAAACTGCTCAATAGTACGCAGTAAACTGTTAAAAGTTGTTTGGATCTAACAACAATCAGGTTTTTCAACTATTTAAGTAAACAGTGTTTTAGTCACTCAGCTGTTTCTTCTGTTTTTATGAGGGAATCGAAAATAGTTTTTCACAAGTCACTACTCCTTTTATGAAATATTCGACGTTCAAAATTGTTAGCACAAACCATTATATATCTGCACGAATATTTGTTTTCAACCACAAAACTTTATTTATTTTTCAAATTATTTTTTACTTGGTCATTTTCAAAAACAATCTGTCACATTTCCATAATTGTAAGGGTCGACTATCAACTTTTGGTGATTTCACAAAAATTAACCTTTGGTGATTTCACAAAATTTAAACGGACGTTAACTTATTGCACCAGAAAGTGTAAATCACATTATACTCAAGTTCATACCTTTAATATTGATGTGCTAACTCCCGAATACGATGAATCAAAGAATTCAACTGATCGATCTGTGAAGACCAAAGCAATTTTATTCATTCAGAAGAAACCTGCCCCGAGCATAAGCAAGACCTCGCAAAGCTTTTATTTGAATTGAATGGAAAACACTTTTAACCGCTCAACGACGCACTACAATGCGGCGAAGTTATTTCAAGAGCGCGTAGCAGGTTGATTGTGATGTTAGAGAGTACAGAGAGATCGCGGGAAAACTGTGCGAACTGAGTGTAGAGATACTTTTTTAATGACAATTATGCAATCTTTTGTGGATTTAGTTTGTGGAGCACAATTGTGGCTTTATTCTTGTGTCCAATCATTTACGAGTTCATGAGTTGGTGTGCCGGTTTGCATTAAGACCTCAATTAAGGGCACTTAACTAATCTACGCTGTTCTTATAGACTTTCATATTCGTTTCGTTACCTGTCTTTGGAGTCTAAATCATTTTCTTCGACCTTTACCTTTAGAATTTTTTTTAATTTGTTTGTTATTTTGCAGTAAATTAGTGTTTTTCAAATGAAATTATATCTGTGGCAATAAGACAGAGAAGTCGTAATAAGACAGAAACACGATTTTGAAAGAAACACGTTTTTTTTTTGTTTTTTTAATAATTTTCATCTTTTGTTCTTGACTTCTCTTAGTTGATTATTCTTTAATAAATCTTTGTAATTGTATCCACCATTCCTAAATTACAATATAATATATTGTATTGTAAATATAAAAAATTATAAACCAAAATACAATATTGTATTGTCTGTGGACTGAGCGGCTCATATACATATAATAAAATTTTGGGAGAACTTTCAAGACAAGTTGGGAAAGTGAAAAAAATGTAAAATAATTTTTTTTTTATATGGAATTTCGTTTACAATTGTTCCGAAATGGCCTTTCAAATGGCAAAATAATCGTTTTCCTTTTTTTTCTTGAGTCGGAAAACAAATTGAAAAATATTGTTCATCATAACGCTCTCTCCTGATTTCGATTCCATTCAAGAATTCACATTAAAATTTGATCTATCTGTGTTTTATTGTGGAATTTATCTGGAGGCGTTAAATTTGGGTAAGACGAAGGTCCGTTTTCTTAACAAAACTTTTATTTTATTATTTTATTTTTGACTTACCATGTGCATTACCAGTGAAAGGAAAGTATTTTGTAGACTAAACACGTGTTAAGATCGGCTATTAAAGTGCAATGATGAAAAACCACATACCAACCACTCATCACCGACATTAATTATTAGATAATGCAATATTTTCCAATGACTACCTTTTTTTTTTAAAGGTAAAACGTAAATTTGAAAGTACAAGAAGCTTACAAAGTTTTTAAGCTGTAAAATACCTCAAATTTATTTAATTTGGGAAAAGAATTCATGTCATATGTAGCATTATCATTTATCATCAAGTATTTTATATTACCTCAAATTAATGCTCTGAGAGCCGGTCAGTCGGCCAGTCAACAATTTTCTGCTGTTTAATTTCACAATAAGAAACTGATCACGAATGCGGAAGATTTTGTTTTGTAAAATAACTTATGTTATTAAATTCATCAAATTGCTATCTACATATTTTGTATGTTAAAATTATACCAAAAATCAGTCTCTTGTCAAGTTTAAAAAAGTCAAAAATCAAGTCCACAAATGAACAAATTAAAAGCTCTGTGTTGTCACATAATAAATTTTATTTTTTGCTATTAAGATTGCATGTCTAGAACAAATTAACATCAACATTTGCATATTATCGCGATGTTTTATTGACCTATTATACAATTAATCTTCCAATAGTATGTAATTATTTCATACCGATTTAAACAATACTGAGTGCCGTAAAAAGAAATCCATTATTTTTCTATGAAATTAAAAGCTTAATTTAGTTATACCAAACTAGTATATATAGAATGATCCGATATAAGTCAAACATGCGCCATTTTGTTCTGCCATTACCAAGTTACACACAAATTTAATATCGCTGGATCAGTTCTTTCATCTTTTAATTGATTGATAGAATGGAGTTTTGGTATAAGCGAACTATTTTGTCCGCTTATAGGTCTTATAACTATAAAAGCTTTGTAAGTTTGTAGAGGTTTTTGTAGCGCCTTCAATGAAAAACATATAAATTTGCTGGGTTGAGGACTTACGGACTGAAGCATTTTAGTCTAATTCGCATATGGTTTGTACTTACAAATTTGTATTCTTCTTTTATACAAAAATTTCTTTTAGGCGAATTTCTTTCAAACATGGTAATTTATTAAAATTAAAATATTATATCTGCTGTTTTATTATTTTATCATCAGAAAAACGTGGTTATCACTTGAAGCTTACTGAAAAGGCTAAACTTTTATAGAGCGTTAGTAAGGAACCACATGTAGCACGATCTCTGCTCGGAATCAAGTTCTTCTAAAGTTAGTTTTTTTTTTGAATCAAGCTTTCGAAATGCAGTAGGCGTTACAATCGCCCAAGCCAATTAAAATAATTAAAACATTAGTTAGAACCGATTAATGGGTATATACTGTAAATAAGTTAAAAAAAAAAACTTTGTGTAAAAAAGCAATTACACTAAAATTATGTGAAATAGAGATCAGACATTAAGATGGCGTAGATAATGGATAGCGAAAAGCAAGGTTCTGGCCCTCAACGGGCTTTTCCGCCACCCAATGTATGTATATAGGTAATGAATAGGCATTTGTACTATTCATTTGAACACAAAATGTCGATCAGAGAAATGCTTTGGATTATACTGCTTCTAAGTTGTCTCCAGCTACAAACTCTTTCAATAGTGATTATGATTACATTTTTTCTTTGATTGTTCAATATTTAAAATTTTTATATTTTCAGATTATACCGAAATTAACCTACAAGCCGACAGGTATTGTGTGTCAAGGGAATTCAGAATATGTGCAGAATATCTCATGTAAAATAAAGCCAACAAGCTGGGAAAAGAGTTTTATGAACTTGTCGGTTGTCATTGTAAAACCTCTGAAAAATTATACGGTGAGTTTGAAATAACTAAACTAAATAATATTTGGAAAATGTATAATACATTTTTAGGCGAATTTTCAACTCTTAAAACGTGAAAGTCGTTTCATTCCATTCCTGTTTAATATTACAAAGAATGCTTGCAACGTCTTCGAGAAAAACAGAACACCGGATTTTATAGCAAATCTCATTATAAGAATGTTAAAGAGTTATTCTGATATGAATTGGAAATGCCCGATACTTGTATGTCTTTTGGTAATTAGTTCTTTTAAAATATTTGTCATTGATTTAGATTCTCTTTAAAGGGTTTTATGTCGGTCGAAAATGTTTATCTGGACCCAAGGCAAATTTTACTTAATGTGCCGATTGGAACGTATCAAATAGCTCTCACTTTTTGGGAGGGGTTTCCGTTTATATATCTTGGTACCTTGAAATTTAATGTTGTTGTAGAAGAAAAACGCATTCGTAAGCGAAATTAATTGTATTAAATAACATAGAAAATGCGTGAGTGAAAATGAATATAGAAATTTCTATTTCCTGAACCGCTTTATGGTTTTAATGTTTTTTTGAGGCTTATTTTTCGCTAATCAGTTCTGATCTCCCTAAAAAAACTAGAAATCAACTCGTCCATGACGGACATATTGCCTAGTTTAATTATTTTTTAGCTCCGACGAATAATGAATGAATCGATTTCCGAAAGCAACCCCAGAAGTGGTATTGAAAGTGTTATACTTTACGGCGCAAGTCAAAATCACTCAACAACTTGTATACTCTTAGGCTCTGAACTGCGCGTGCCGCCCTCTGATGTTTTAAGAATAAACTCACCGGGCTATTCATAGGTTTGTTTACAACGCCTTCGATTGAACTTTGGACCAAAACAACACCCAACCGGAGCTCGTCTTTTACTTGTTTTCGCCAAGCACAATAATTTTAATCATTCTGTCTTATCTTTGTCCGTTGATCGGCTCTAAAAGTGGAGATAGGCTACCACCTCGCACCCCCCAAGCAGCGCTAACAAGTTTCTTCGGGACGCGGCGTCTTGTACTTAGTATTCTGTTTATTCGCCTTAGCTTCGTGCGAGTATCTGCGTATCTCGAGTCTGTTATTTGAATATGCAGAGGCCGTATGACCGGTGTGAAATACCTTGAGGCGGCTTAAATGCTCGTCAATCCACTCAGGTTATGATAGGTGCAACATGTTGTTTGTTAGCAACTACTTTGGATACAATGACCCTCCTTCCATCAGCGAAAGTTCTTCAAGTGCAACGGGGTGTCGCAGGAGGGGCCACAAATACAGACAGTCAGCATATGACCTCATATTTGGGTTTATTGAGTTAAAGTTTGCCCCCATACGCCATTCGCTTTTCTGATGGGATTTATTGACTTGTTTTGGTGCGATTTTTGTTTTTGTTTCATCTTCGTTGGTTAATTCGTTCTCGCCTATTCCTCTGTTTCGTAGCGCGCCGGAATGCGCTTACTTCTCTGTATGCCGATGTCGAACGCCAGCAGCTAGCAGCTATAGTTGTTGTCCCAGTCTTGGTCGAGAGTTGAGTTTTAAGCGTTCGACGATAACGAATTCGGTTTAGTTTCTAGCAAACCCTAGTCGGGGTCAAGTCGAATGTGTGTCTAGTCTCACGTATTGAGTGTAAATTTTCTTTGTCTGCTCCGTCCGTCTTTGAAGAAAGTGTAGAAAATTTTGGAAAAATTTAATTGATTTTTTTCGCAAGAAGAAAAACAAAACAAAAACAGAAATGCTACCTGTAAAGTTTTATTTTGACGTCTTGTCACAGCCTTGCAGAGCGTTATATATTCTTCTGGAAGCTGCCAAGATCCCCTATGAGCCTATTCCAGTAAATTTACTTAAAGGTAAGTACCAAAATTGTATACAGTCCCAAAGATGCGATATGGCGTGATTAGAAAAATGTAAAACCGGATGTTTTTATGTTGTTTATCTTATTTTTAAAACGATTCATTCCGGCTGACAAGAAGTTCGAGGAGCGACAAGAGAAAAAAAAAATTATGCTAATGTCGCAGCATTTGAATTTGCCGTTTAAACACGACTAGAATTCTTTTTTTTTGGACGTGCGGAATTAAGTATGTGCAAGTTTTACAACGTAATAAGCAATAACGTTTCTTTTTTTTTTTTCTTTGCTAAAAAAAAATTTATTCGAAAGTGTTTTTAATTTAAAATTAATTGTCCATATGCGGTCTCTGAGGTTGAAAAAGTGCAAAAATGTTCAGTTAGTGTTTATGTGTCATTACCATTAACTTTTTTTTTACACCAGCACCTTTTATTATTTGGTTTAATGAGTTTCTGGTCTAATGGGATAGTTTTTGTTAACCTATTAGACACAAATTTTTGCCATGCAAAACGATATTAGATTACCAAAATCGTATGTGCAAATTAAGTCAACTCTGTGTATGATATATTTCCGGGAAAGTATTTGTTGTTTTCAAAATTCGTGCAAAAAATTATCTTATGGATAGTTGAAAAAACAATAAGATTGTATTTATTTATTTAAAACTAGCTAAAAACTGATAAATTAAGAGCTGAAAAGTGTACCCAGAGAAGCAAAGAACTATAAGGTTATTTTAATTAAAAATTGGGATTTTCACTTTTCTCCTCCAAACCATTACACTCAAACATCTTCTTCAGAGTTAGAATTTTAAATACAAAACTACTATTAAATTTTCCGCTTGTTCACCTTAATGACTAGACATCTTTTTTTACTGTCCGAAACTAAGTTGGAAGATGCAGAAGCTCCTGAATATAATTTAAGCTATATAATGTCCTTCACAAAAAGTCCTTAAATATTAAAGAACTAGAAGTAAATTTAATATTTTTTTATTATAGTTTATCTTTAACTCTTAGAAAAATAAAGAATTAGAAGTAAACTTAATTATTTTTATTATAGTTAATCTTTAAGTCTTAGAACAGACCAAATAAAACTTTCTGATTAAAAACATTAATTAACAAATAACGACATTTAAATTACTCCAAATGTCCAGCCATTGAAAACAGCGATGTATGATTACTTGTGCATCAACAGCCAACGGTGCTTAGTGGGATGTCTAAGAAATCCGACTTAAGGTGTATTAAAGTACCGCCGTACTGCTGTCTGTTCCACATTCCAATGTTGATAATTGCAGTAGTTAATACCATTAACAGGCTAAAAACAAAGACTTTCCATTATGCCATAAATATACGCCAATTTTATGTGACACAACTCAACTGATAGCTTTATTCAACGTTCTGTTTTATGACGAAAAAGACACAAGAGTTCTGTCGCTAAGATTCAGAATTCCGACCTGTAAACATATTCTGCAAAGTCACACTTTTTTAGTCTTATATTATAGTAAATAATCTTTTCTATCGATGATTTTACTGTTTTTACTCTCATCAACGATAACCGAATTTAATTTAAATTCAGAACTTTGAACATTGTCGGCACATCCAATTTAAGCCAAGGAGCTCAAACTGTAAAGATTAAAATGGTCAAGCAGAAAATTTGTTGTTTTTTCTGTGGCTTGTCTTAAATAAACAACAGCACGATAAAGAGTATCGCAAATAGTAAAACATTCTATATTTTAGGTTAGCGATATAAAGCATTGCCATTTGTTGACTACAAATTAAAAATTCTTTAATCAACTTGTCAACAACACACTGATAGTAGATATAAAATTCAAACATACAATAAGTCCAAATGAATTGTACATTTAATTAAATTCTATTCCAATCGGCCTTTAAAAACTGCTACACTTGACAGTAGAGCACTTTACCAATTACCACAACCGCGTACACTTGATGCATTCCCATTGAAACTAAAGTGATCCAATGAATCGTATTCAATCTGACGATGATTCTTTAATTATTCATAAGAATAAACCTGGAAAAAAAGAGAAAAATTATACGCCCTCAAGTATCCAGATGCCGCTCGTGACTAAGTTATACATTTTTCAATACGAGTTTTTATTTTGCTGCGTCTAATTAGTGGTAAGCTTTGAGCAATTTATTTGAATTGACTTTAAGACTGACACTCGTGAAAATGCAATATAGCACAATAATAAATCTATGTGATACTCGATGAAAATCAAGTTTTGAGGAGTGGAAAAGTTTCGTATAAATTAATTCAATCGAAGGGTCATCGATTGGCTCACCACATGAATGCAATGACTGACGATCGAAATATATGCAAAGAAATTCATGCGGGCGCACTGAAATCATTCGATAACATGAATGTGAATTTTTCTGTGTGAATTGTCGGTGTAGTTTATGCATTAAAGGTGCATTGATCTGTTTTCATGCAATCAGCTTTTGCTTATTGCTTGGAATCAGTATTTTTTTTACATAGCAGGCAAAAATAATGTCTTTCATTAGCATAAGTCTGTGGTGCACTTGAGATTATTTGTCGGTAAAATCGTAACTTGATACCACACCTGTTTATTGATATTATAGAAAAGTCCAGTCAACATTTAAGTTTGTTAAGTTCTTAAAAACCAGAAAAAAATAGGTGTGCAAAAGACTGAGACACCAGGTTTATCGTTCACCTCTTAGCCTTGCAATAATTAAATTGCAATTGTCTACACTAATTACTAACTTAGTGCAATGTTTTCACACTATTATCAATTTTATGATTGTCATAAAATTAAACAGCTTAGTAAACATTGTAGTCTACCGGCAAACATTGAACCAAATTGAGTAATCCAATATCAGGCGACTGACACAGCTGGGTGATAAGAAAATAATGATATAGGGTCCTATAAATAGATTTTTTTTTTTTTTTGCCGCATCTATTTGTAAGCTTTGCACACGATTTACGCACGTGCAGGTTAAGTTCATTTCCGGAGCAGCATTTTTTAGTTGAAATTCTGAAAATAGAAATCCTTTATACAATTGATATACGTATAAAGTCTACTCAAGTTATGAATACTCTATCAAAAATGATTTTAATGACTTATCATTTTTTAAGGTAATGTGTTAGAAGACAGCAATTTTAAAAATTCAAATGTTTAGAATACCCTACAGTGGCGAATGAACTAACAACTTTTTAATTGAGCCAGTCACACCCTTCTGCAAAAATGCGCTTGCCTTGCAGTAATAGTAACTTAAATTTTCTTTAAAAAAGTACTTGGCCCATTTTAGTTTTCTTTTGAACTAAAACACAGAAGACCATTCGAGTTTTTGTGTTCGACCCAAAATGAACGTGAGCGACAAAGTCCTAATTTAGCACTGCGACTCACAGTTTTGAAGAAAAAATGATCTACACTTTTTTTTTTCTATTACTTTCTATCAAAATTTTGAGTTTCTATGCGAATTTTTCACAAACTATGGACATGAATAATATAACTGTAATGTGTAATTAAATTGCCGTTACCTCCTAAACGAGGTGAGATAGACCCCCAGCCTATAGTAAAAAAAAAATTCGTTTTAGGGCGCTCTATAAAAAACCATCATCAATTTTTGGTGCCAAAGTATATTACTCTCCCCGCACATCAAAATGGATATTTTTTTCTAAACGGGCAAAAATAGATACATTGGGGTGAAATCCATTTCAAATACCAAAATTATATTTATGTTATAATCTACTTCTATCTATCTAATCTTGTAATCTTCGTTTTTTTTTTACAATTTCGTAAATAACAAATTACGGGTCTATATTTGGTAGTATAAGTTTCAATTATACCCAAAGTATTTAAAAAAATGTTTGTCAAGAATTATATTCTCATCATGGTTTTATATTCAGCGAATTGACTGCTTCTGATTTATGTACTATCGTTAACTTTAAAAAGAACAACCAAACCGATATTATATACACTAATTTCGCCAAAGCCTTCGATAGGATAAACTATAAGATTTTAATTAAATGTACTATCGTATTTAAGCTTTTACAACGCTTTACTCAAATGGATTGATTCCTATTTAACTAACCGCAGATAGTAAAAATTAATAGTTACACTTCATACAGTATTCTACAATGTAGTCATTTGGGGTTTCCATTGTTTGCATATTCATGATATTGTATCGATATTTCGTTTTTCACATTGCCTGCTTTTTGCCGATGATCTGAAGATCGATAGAAAAAAATCGTATCCACTGTTGATTATATTTTGCATTCGTTAAATCACCTCTAAAACACTGTTGAACTGTTTGGAATCCATACCGCAACAGTGCTGTACAAAGGATCGAGAGCATTCAGCGAAAATTTACTACTTAGTTTTCTAGCAGCTTATGCATGGATGCCGGTGAGTTTTCGCTACTCACAATGTTAGTAAGGATATGAATGGGATCAAGTTCTTCGAAAGATATCCAGTCCTGTTCTGAACCATTGCAGAAGACGTGGATAAGCTGTTGCCCTGTGCTTTCGCAATATAGTTAAATACACATGTACCAGTGCTTAAATGAGCTACACGTGTCACCATGTCTAAGGTATCATGTAATACGACAACACATGTCACGTGTACACGTTTAAAATCTGAAGCTCTAAAATAATAATAAAAAAATATGTTAATTGCGTGTAAATAAGTTCAATCAACCTCAAGTAGACATCCTACCAAGTGCATACTCATCGGTTAAAACTGGGACAAAGCGCGTTAATTCAAATTTTAACTTCCTACTTCCTAAAAACTAAAACCATGTGTTTCACCTTCCTTCCTATCCAGTATAAAAGCGGCTCACACATGTAGCCATGACAGTATTAAAAAAAAATAATTTGAAATAAGCTCATCTGCAAAAAGAAACAATTAAAATCCGCAAATTTTGAATTTATTTTCAATGAAATAAAACTAAAAAAAGAAATACACCAACTGCTGCTTTTATGTTTACAAATAAAGTTCCAACTAAGGTCATTGCCGAACAAACATAGCCCCGATTATAAAAAAGAAAAAAACTGGTATACCTGCCCCCAACCAACCAAACGAAAACAAACTCCAAAGTTGGACAAAAAAAAACAAATGGAGACCGGCAAAAATAGAAAACAACAACGTAATTTATTAAACAAATTTTATTTGATCTTTTTCGTTTCGTTTTTTATTTATTTTCTCTTTGATTGTTACTCCATAGCACGCCACAGAAATAAACAAACAGCAGCTTCGCGAAGTACGTGCGCGTGTAATCGAAACCATAAATGCATTTGCATACCCACGCCGTGTATTGGCGACAATTTTAAATCGTATCTGAATGATAAAAAAAAAACTATTTAGCGTCTGTTTATCTACCTGTGTGTGTAAGAGAAAAAACAGGCTAAGTACAGAGATGAAGTATTCATTTTGTTTTCGCTGGTGCCTATCCCACTTTTAAGGCTGCCTTAGTGTGTGAAGGTGTGGTGGTGGTATTTCGTGCCACCAAACACAAATCTTAAACCATGCGAACAGATAAAGTTACCTGTGAGCATAGAGTATCGATATAACTAATTAATACAAAAAGAAAAAAAACAAACCGAATCGCTTTACTTGTCAATTCCTGATTTGTTTTCGAAAACTGGAGACGTGCACCGCAGATATGTAAATGTATCTACATACATATTTGCCCTGCACACCGAAGTTGAGTAATGGGTATTGCGTCAAGTGTGTGATCATAAAGTTATATATTTATCGCCGGCATTCGAAATTTTATTGATCTTCATCTGCGAAGTGATGAAGTTAATTCTGGGTGTAAAACTGCAAAAGATAAACACTTGGCAACTCACTCAGTTGAAGACTTTAGATGCACCGAGCAGATTGAAAGAGTCTCGCAAGACTACTGGTATTTTGCAATTGATGCCATGACATATAAAATATTGAGGCTATGAACCAAGCTTATGATTCTAAAATTAATCGAACTGTTGAGGTTGTTTATTTGTTGTTTGACTTCTTTTTGTTTGTACTTTCTGTTGTTGAAATTAGCTTTGATCTATGGTTGACCTTAATTGTGGTTGGAGTTGTTTTAATGAAACTAAAGTTTACCCAGAGTAAAAAAAAAAAAAATGCAACTGATGCTTAAGTTTTATGTACAAGAATGTTGAAACATTCAAAACTTATTTTCGTTCGGTTTCATTACTTTATTAAATAATGTCGAAAGGATTCTAAAATATTTTTTTATTTTATAAAAAAGGATGAAAATGTTATTTTTAAGTTCACTAAATTACGTACTCTTGAAAAATACGGAGGATTATTTTTTACAAAAATACCGGCAAAAGCAAAGCTATTCAGCTATTCATAGAGGAAGGCCAAAAATAACAAAGATATTCACTACCAATTCACTACTGGCTACAAATTCTAATCTAGATACCCGATTTATATGACTGTCATTAAAACCTATTCACGCACCTCGCATTGTGATTAAAACAAATCCAATTAGATTCAATTAATATACCAAGCGTTATTTATGACCTCAGATGACTTAATGCCTCGATCAACTTTTACAACTATCATCAGTGATTTATGACTACAAGTCGTAAACATCTGTTCTGAGAATGACTAATTGCAGTAGAATGCAAGCAAAGAGAGCCTGACTTGATTCTTCTTTAACTATCTCAAGTTTGTTTAGCGTGATCTATTTGTGTACCACCAAACATTGATGCTAATTTCTTCTAATTAGCTTATAAATTCATCAGTAATGTTTATCAAAAGAATCACGCGATAATCAACTGTGTAAATAGAGCAAAATGTAAACACATTGTACCTGCTCGAATAGATTAGAGACTTGTTAACCGGCGGTATCAGGACCACGATATTGTGTATCTTGAAAATCTATTTAGTTTACAACTGCTTTCTTTTTGAGCGTTCTTATAGATGCGGTCGAAAATGAAAACAACTTAACTTCTGTTTAAACAATATTAGCGTTAAACGAATCAATAAAAATATTTTCAAATAGGGAGTTTGCTAAGTGCGCAGATAATTGATTTTTATAGCAGTTATGCAAGTCTTAACCTATTTTCAAGAATTTATTGGCAACACAATGGGATCAGCTTTAGCCTAAGTGTACCAAATTTTCAAAACGTGTGTAATTCATTTCCAAATCTTTTCCAGGCGAACATCTTACAAAGGAGTTTAGTGAAAAAGTAAATCGTTTTAAAAAGGTTCCAGCAATCGATGATCATGGCTTCCAGCTGACCGAAAGTGTTGCTATCTTACGTCATCTTAACCGTGAGAAGATCGTACCAGAGCACTGGTATCCTCGTCGCAATTTAGCCCGCAGCCGTATTGATGAGTACATGGAGTGGCAGCATACTAACATGAGGCCAGCCTGCTCGAATTACTTTCAAGCGAAATGGCTGCTACCTCTCTTGAATAAGACCCGCCCAAGTGAAGAAGCTGTAAGTTGACTATTGTATGACAGGTTTTTTTTTTTTTTCTCCCTTACATCCTTCGTTTCTTTTGTTAATTTTTAGGTCAAGAAGGCTGAGAAACAACTTGATCATACACTGAACGAGTTCGAAAATGGATTCCTGCGCTCACATAAATTCATGGCGGGTCGAAATATATCGTTTGCAGATCTTTTGGCTATTTGTGAAATTGATCAACCAAGTAAGCACAAACAAAATCGGAGGTTGCAATTGTGCTAAAGTGAAACTTTTCTTTTAGAAACTGTCGGCTATAACCCGTTTAAGAATAAGACGAAACTAGCACACTGGTACGAAGTAGTCCGAGAAGAACTGGGACCCTTCTACAAGGAGGTCAACGAAGAATTCGAGCACAGACTCAAGACGGTTGCTGCAGGTGATCAAGTTAAGACGGCTTCACAAGCATCGAGTCACTAGGGATCCAAAAAAAAAAGCAATTGGGATTAGATCACTTATATGGATCTAATGTTGAAGTTGTTATTTTATATGAAGTATCTTTTTTCTTTTTGTTACTTAAATAATAATTTTGTGATAAGTGTATGTTAATGGAACAATATAATACTAGTGGTATTTTGAAGAGTTTATTTTTAATTTTTAACTATAATCTGGTTTTTGGCTCAGCTCAGACATAATAGGTACACGGACTCCACTTTGTGAATTGAAATTTACTTGAGTTTTTTTTTAAATACTGGGAAGTTATAAGGAAGTCAACTGCCTTCTTTAAGGCCACCATCAACAGGAACACAGTAGTTTAAAGTGAGAATGGGTCAGCCAATATTCAGGAATATTTCTACCGGAGAAACTAACAACAACGAACAATAGTTTGCCCCATATGTTAGGAAGAACAATTCTGGAGGCGGTACAATCAAGAGTTGAGTGAAATCTACCTCGAAGCGGAAGTCATAACGAAAATAAAGATTAGTAGACACCGGTAGTCTCGGCACCTGGTTCGTATGAGAGAAGAGGATCCCGCTCGGAAAGTTCTTTCCGGTGCAATTCAGCACGACAGCGACGCAGACCGCGTCGCTGTCGTGGAGGCCGGGTGCTGCGCCAACTCTAAAAAAATATTAAACCTAAGATAATCAAATTGAATTATTTTGAGTTTTGTGTTGTGTACCAATATTAGGCGGCTTTTTTAAGTTTTTAAATATATATTCAACTTTCATGCTGCATGCAAAACGGTATAATTTAAAACACAAGGCAGACATTCGAATTTGAAAGCAAAATCAGCATCAACAGTACATTTTATACTATGGGAAACTTTTTTTTTTGTCTCTCCTGTAAAAAATATAAATGTTACGTATGGTATTTTAATAATCATCGATTCAAATATTCTAGGGACTCGAATTAGATACTGTCTTAATAGTATGATTTTCATCAGAATATCCATTGCTGTTCACTGTCATTGCTCATTCTCAAAGCGTGCAAACAGTAATGACCACTTTTTAAAAGTTTTACTTTCGCTACTGAGTTGACGGCCAAACACAGAAAATACTGAAAAGTTTACACCTAGGTTTATTATTTAACTTTTCAACGAATGATATCTAAGGCCGAATAAACATACTGTTGATTTCATTTTATCTTTCCATTCGAGCAGCAAATGTTCGAACTCCCCTTTTTTCCTCTCACTGATCGTTATGCCACATTAGAGTGATCAAGAACAGGACTAACGGTATTCATGGGCCAAGAAAAATCTGTTTAGGACGGTTTTCAAGAATCGTTGCTGGACGAACAAAATTCAAACCCCCATAACTCTACTTAGGGTGGTCCGAACGTTATGGTCAAACTTAAGGCCAGAACATATGAAAAAATAATAATTTTGTTCATTTTATTGCATTTTTAAGGAGAAGCTTGTATTTGATCCACCCTGTACCGTGCAAAACCATATAAAAATCACGAGCGTAGCTGTAGTATGAATCGCAACAAAATATTTTATACTATAGGCACACTGAAAATTAAAGAAACAGTCATTAATTTACTTCAAAGTATACTAAGTCATCAGCCATACAGATCGGAAATACGTATTGAAAATTTGTTGCGGTTATTAAATTTTAAATCTTTTTTTTTTTCTTATAGACTAAAACTCCGTATGTGACGGTAGTATAAATGCCGATGGACAAGCGTAAAGTCAACAGAAACTAAATGGAATTTTCTCTATTCATCATCTACGCTTGCTTAAAATGTTGATTAAAACAGAGCAGATTGTATTATCAATCAGAAATACACAAGTCCTCAAAAAAAACCTCAGAAAAAATGTTGTCTTAAAAGCCACTTCGCAGATGTTTCGTTTTAAGTACCGTGCGTCATCGTTTGTTGACATCTGACTTAAGTCAAATTGACGTGTACTTATTTTTAGTTTAACAAACGCTCCGAGGTGACTGATAATATTTGCTAATTTCCATAACACACCGAACGAAATAAACAAACTGATACTTTAAAAAAATAAGGAGGGTGTTTGCACTCTGCTTTTTTTAATAGAAGCATTTGTTAATAGGACAACAAAGATGTTAGTTCACGTAAAGCACCAGTATGGTAATCTTTTTACAATCTCTTGCAAGAGGCCTACATCACGTGTCGAGGATAATGAACAAAAGAAAGCTCCTCTACCTGTTTGAATTACAATTTCCCTACTTTAGAACCAGCCTTAATTATTATTGAGATTGAGTGTGTGTGCGTAAAAATAACAACTCTCATTAGCAATATTTTCTTTTCAAATTTATTTCTCTCTTTTATTATTATTTTATTCCAAATATATAATTTTTTGTTTTTCTTTTATCTATCACTGTATTTGTTTTTGGTTTTTTGTTTCATTTTTCTTGTTTGTTTTCGATTTTGTCAAACTTATAAATGAATTTCAATTCAATTGTTTTTTTTTTTTTTGTATTAAGAGATGAAGCAATTATTGGGCGTAACATTTGTTTATGTATCAATTTAGTAAATTGAAAAATTTAAATTCCATGTAGTAAAATTTATATCAAATAAGAAACACCATCGATTTTTACTTTTTTTTTACATTATTAAGTTACAAAATTTTGTGCAATTTCTTTTCTTTTTAGAAAAAAAAGCAACAACCAACAAAATTTTTGTTTTGTTTTTAATAACTTGTACCGATTGTTGTTGAAGAATACTGATTTTGAGAAAAAAAACATTTACTTAACTTCATAGGAGCACATTACATACATTTAACGAAATTTTCTTAAACACCATACTTAAAGTGACACAGAAAATAAATTAAATTTATATTTTTGCGATAATTATTTTTTTTTTGTTTCTGTTAAATTAAACTTTTAACCACTCCTGAGGTTCTGTTAGTGTCAATCGTTGTCGGTGAAAACGTTGTTTGTTGTTTTGTTTTGTGTGTGTTTTACAAAATTAAAAAATATATATTCATTTGGTTTTTGTTTATACACATGCCCAGTTTTATTTGCTTTGCTGTTTTTATTTTGTTTAACTGTATTTTTAACTTATTTTTAGTTGGCGTAATGCTTCTATTAATTCAACTAGCAAAATTTTTATGATTATCTTTGAGAGGAATCTTTGTTAATTATGCAATAATAAACCAGAAAAACAAACTTAACAAAACCAAGAAATACAAAACAATTTTTTTTTTAAGACAGTATTTTAAGTTTTCGGCATTTTTAATTCGTTTTCTATCTAAACTCTGAACGACTACTTATAGAACTTTGTTTATCTTTAACGAAGCATATAAACGTAAAATTCTGCAATAACAAATCAAAAATAGTTTCTTTTTATTGTAATTTAAAAATAATTGAGTTTATTTTATTTTAGTTAGAGTGTAGAGTTATATATTAAGTTGCTGGTACGGATTATAGTCACAGTTTAAAATAAGTGTTGTGGTAAGCGTAAAATAAATTAAGTTCATATTTGTTGGACAACCTAGGAGACTTTTGGTTGATTTGTCAAAATGAACAATTGAAAGATTGAATTAATGCAAATATCAAATGCAGAAAAAAAAAATACAAACTGAGTTAAGAACACCAAGAGGGTACCTCTTTCTACAGAGCTACAGAGCGATATTGTTTGAGATAAGAAATCGCTTAGAACGAAGCTCCGTTAAGTACATTAAATGGACGAGAAACAACTTGTGTGTGTATATGGGAACATTTTTGAATACTCACCTGCAAGACTGGGGGTTCTATTTTCAAAGTTGAAATATGTATAATACTATCCTATTTCGATTATTCAAAGAGCAACGAAATAGAAACTTTAAACACAATGTAAATGGAGAAATTAATCAATTGCTGTATTCCTGCTAAACCAACCAATTTAATAGCGTTTTATCATATAGCTTGGCCGGAATTAAGTGATTTAGGTCTTAAGATGCAGATAATTGAGCAAAAACTTACCAGTCACTCTTGTATGGAGGAAGAGACGTATCACTTAAATATGTGGCCAAAAGGAATAACCGCCTAGGTCTAGTTAAGACAAAATTGAGATTGTTTCGGTCATAGACTCTGAAATGATAGCGATAAACGAATGTTTAGTAAATACAATTTTCGATCCCTCCTGTAATTCACAGTAGTCTCTTTTTTTAAAAACGAGAAGAAATGACTTAAGCGGTTATTTCTTGTAACCACAGAAAGGCGGTTTTGTTTTAGTCCCAGGAGGTGTGCGGAATTGGATCCAAATGAATTGAAGCTGAATCTTTCCTAGATGTTAAACTTTTTTAGGTATTTGTTGACTCTTTCACTGAATTTCTTGCATTTTTAAGGAATCGATTGTTTTGAGAAGCCAGATTTGATAGCCTGCTACTCACTTGCCCACTTCCAGGAAGGGAACAAAAAACTGGAAGACTTCAGAAATCAAATTATAAAACTAAATTAAGTCGCATAACTCATAGCAGTTGATTTCTAAAAAAGATCGCTTTCAGTATGAGAACATAACCTCAAAAAAAATATTTTGGAACTTCATAATTTTTTCTCTGTGTGTTTTTGTTTTCTTTCTACCATTAAAGCAATGATATTTTTTTTGTTTATTTTTTTTAAAGGAAGCCTGTTTCACCAAAAAAACGAAAACGAAAGTACATCTAAGAACTAACGGCTTTGACTTTCTATGTACATTTTTTGTGTAGTTATTCGCTACAAGATTTTTTGTTTGTTTTTTTTTTTTTTTAGTTTTACGATTGTGTCATTAAAGTAATAATTTCATTTCATTTTGTTTTATTTAAATACAATAAATATAGTTATTTCTATTTTTCGCTTCGTCACGTCACGCTCTAAAAGCCCTACAAAACTATATTTTGCGCTTAAGTTTACAACAGTTTGTTTTTGGTTTTTTGGTTTTTTTTTTATCAACAAAAAAAATAAAAATAAAAATCTCCCCTACTTTTAGACATTCTGCTCGGTTTCTTGGTCCTCGTCATGTTCGTTAAGCAGAGGGCTATCGTCACCCAGTCGATTTGGGGGCAATCCTGTACCAGGAGTAGTTGGCGCCGATCTCGATATCCATCCCTTGCGACCACGACCGCGACCAAGGAAGCTTGTCCCACTGACGGGACTTTTGAGAGAACACCTTGTTGCTGAGGAACCACTGGACATCATCGGGATGTACATGGCTTTATTTGGTTTCGACGAAAAGAACTTTTTCTTGCCCTGCTGCAGCGTCGATGGACGTTTTGAAAGCGGATGAGCAATAACCTGTGCGGAGGACAACGACGATGACGCGCCACAATAGTCGGCTACTAACTGCTGTTGCGGCGGGTGTGGAATGTGAATTGTTAAGGCATTTTCATCTAAACTAGCACCCATTTGTAATTGACGAATCTGATCGAGAATCTCTTTGACTTCATCGGTTGGACTCGTGGCTTGGGGTGGGGACGTTGGTGTACCAATATTCGCTAAACTACTCACAGCCGAGCATGTGGTCGAGGTAACATAGCTACGTAGTCCGTCTTCGAATTTTTTGGCCAGCTCAATTGCCACTGGGGAATCGGCGTTGTTGAAGTTTGTGGCTGAAGGCATCTGTTGTTGCTTCTGAAGAATTTGGCAGCACGTCTCAAGGCTGCGCCGTAACATGTCCAAATCGCGGTACTCATTATCGCCATCTCTCGCAACAGGAACTGTAATTGAGATCCCGCCTATCGAACCGCACGAATTGTAAATCGGACTACTCTGCTCCACAAATTGGTTTGGATTTGTGCTGGCCCTGTGCAGGGGTGTAGGACTGGAACTATGGCTTGTCGTCGTTGTTTGTGCTTGCTGTGGAACTCCTGTGGAACTATCGTTCGTAGCTGCGTCCGGCGTTTTTTCGCCGATGCCAGCACTACAGCTATTATTCACAAATATATCGCTTAAGCTACTATTACTATTCGCAATGTAATGAAAGTGCTGGTCACTCTGTGAGGAGATGAAACCCCCTCCTCCGCCACCGGGACCACTACCGCCGACACTGTTTGGTCGATCCGCGTGAGAATTCGCGTGCCGGAAATTGACGCTCTCCGAAGAGCGCATTTGATTCGATTGTTGGTGCTGGTGATGAACTGTGATGCCATTGCCCATCGCCGACTCCATAACTTGCTGACTCGGACATGTGGGCGTGCCGCCATTGTGGTGCTGCATGCTCCGGACCTGCTGGCTGCCATTCTCAGTCGCGCACACAACCTGCGAGGCCGATCGAGGGATCATAAAGTGCTGCTGGAAGTGCGAGTTGATGCATATCTCAGGACTGGCGGCACGGGAATACGGCGGTGGTACTAAGGTATTGGCCTCATTGGCATTGCAAATGAAACTGGAACTAAGCGAGTCTACGGTACTAGTGGCCGAAAGCGATCCAGCCGGTCTAACAATATAGTTTCGGAAATACTGCACCATTAGGTAGCTTGCACCATTCTTTCCGTTGTCGCTGTTGCAGGTGAACACCAGTGGATAAAGATCGGGTTTGGAAGTAACCTACATATGTGCATAAGTCGAGGAATGTGATCAAAATATACATAAGTACAGATATAGATAGTATTGAAATTACCTCAGTATATGGGGGCGGAGGATGGTGAAAGGAACTACAGCGGCTGTACTGTGGCGGTGCGTAGCAGGAACCAGCCGAGTCACCTTCGGACTGTGTATGATGTTCATTGAATCCCCATCCGCAGAGTGTTCGTCGCTTCCTCCACAGTGAGTAAGCGCAAAGTATCGCTAATATGATTGCTACAACAACACACCTGCAAAGAGAAACCAATAATGAGACTTGAAAACATTTTAATTGACCTTCCGGGGTGCAAGGGAAGAGCAACTTGATATGATTTAAGTACTACGCACGGCCATGTGTGCCTTTAAGTAAAATTATTTTGCAACAAACTCTAAGAAGCATTAGATAGAAGTGTCGGTGTCGGTGTCGGTGTCGGATTGTGTGTCGCACTGGAGTGGTTGAGTTGTGGTTATGGTGAACCTCGTAGGTACCGGGCGCTGTAATCATTTCAAAACATTCACTGGTTACTGTTGCCACAAGCAACTTGTTTACATAAGTCAAATAGGTCTTACGTAAAGCTCGGGGCGAGAGAGGAGGACTGCTGCTAAGATAAATAATCCAACGTAATGAGGGGCTTAACCGAGAGGAAGTGTAAATTAAAATCGAAAACTTTCGGGGATAAATGTGAGGTTAGTGTTCTAATTGCTGGGAGCTCTTTTATGTTACAGATTACACGCATCATATAATCCTGTCGGGATGTAACCAAAAGAATGGGTTCTCATTGTGTGTAGTAGCAGAAGGATTTTGTTGATCTCGTTCACTCAAAGCTGGTTAAACTTGGTTATTATGATAACTTTTGTCTCCTTTTAAATGGTTCCTTATTGCAATCTTTAATAGTTTATCTAATTCAAATAGAAATCGGAGTAATAATATTAAAATCTAGAGGTTCTTTTCTGGCATTTGGATACCAGCTCTGGGCGTTAAAGTTGATAGCTGATATAATACTTAGCTAAATAATAATTAGTATCACAGTAAAAATCAGATTTATAAAGCAACAAGAAAACTGGGGGCACTGAGAAAATAGCAATAAGCGCATTTTCCACGCCGATGGGTATAAAAACCTTATGAAAATGTTTGTAACAATAAAATAAAAGAGAATATGGATGCCAGAGTTTATATTGTGTCACATAAAGGCTTATACCTACTGGTGACACGCTTATACCACATTTGTGGTGCAAATGAAGCAAATAAAGATGTTTTTTTTTGTAGTTTTCTTCTCTTATTGGTTTTTAATATTTTAGTGTTAGGTTTAGTATAAATGAATCATAAAATACTGTCGGAGTCAAGAGCAAATGTACGCCCCTGTTTCGAAAATTCAAAGTCTTATGAGATGGGTTCTGGTGCTCCAATTTTGGTGAAGACAAACTAGGTATTAACAGCCTCAGTCAACACTAAAATTAATAAAAATGATTTTTTTGAACATATTAATTAAAAATTTGCCAATCAACCAACGATTGCAAAGTTGGAACTGGAGAGACTATGGGTGCTTTAGGATAGCTAACGAATAGTTGCTTTTTTGAACAACTTGGTGTGATTAATAATCTATACGAGAGGCTAGTATGTTAAATTTGTATTCTTAGATATATTGTTAAAATTCTTTTTACCACTTTTAGAATATAAATAAACCCATATTACTAGTCTTTGAATGTTGGGCGAATCTTTGTACTTCTAAAAATTTTTATTCATTTCAGTTCATTTTATTTCATGAGTAATAATACACAATATACGAATGCACCATTAGAACTTAATAAAAGGAATGTATTGCTTCGTAGCAATAAAAAAAAACCAAGGATTACGACTTCAAACAGCAAATTTACCACGTCCAATTAAGCGCAATCGGTGGCTGAAAGTTAGGGACTACAAAAAGTTAATGGACGCAAAGATAAAACGTTAAACGTTGTTAAATAACTGCAAACGAGTACAAATGAATCGCTTCATACAATTATATTTTTTAGGTTTACAAAAACTGACTTGTTGTTAAATCAAAAATTAAAGATTTTTCCTTGTAAAACGTGATGCTTTTTTTTCTTTACATTACCGATGGAAATACTGACCCCAGTCGAAAGCACTGTTTGCAAAAAGTTTACTGCAATGTTGTTTACCTAATTTTTTTTAATATTTCATATCAATGCGACGTTTGCTCATCGATCTACTCAATGAATTTTATTTTCGTCACATTTCTGGAGCTGAATTATTGACGTGCTGAATACTTCCCAAACAAAAAACACAAAACTCTCATTTATCCATTTTCATTGATACATTTCTAATCATAGATGCCATTTGAGTAGTGAATATCATCATTTTCTACTTCATATATTTTGATTCATCTTGCCAAAGGTCAATAAAATGTCATACGTGATGCTTAATATAATGTTTGTTTGCAGCAGCTCTGTGCCAGAGACCTGTCAAAAGTATACCATTCAATAAGCAATACATCGCTTTGACTCATAAAAAAAAACAGGGAGTGTCGAATTAAAAAGGAAAACTACATTACTTAAGCGTGGAATCATTGAACGTTCTACAATACCAACTTCCAAGTTATCAATAATATATTTAATTTACCCAATATGTTTGACTTGAAACATCCTGAAGTTAGCCAATTGTTGTATGAGAATCAGCATAAACTAGAAATCATTTAAACGTATATTCGATTCTTTATTGTATAAAATATGTGTAGTTGATGAGTCTAAAAAAATCGATCAAATAAAACAATAATTAAATGATAGCTCTTAACTGTGCTGTTTTCTTTAAAAAGTATTTGAATTTTATGAATAGTAAAAGAAATCGAAGCTTATAAAAACACTGATTTAAAATCAGATGAATCAGTTTATTATATAATTTAAGTATATAAGAAATAAGTAGCACCACAGCAACATTTTGAATTTTCATTGTTAGAAAAGAAGAAGAAAAGAACAATATGAAACTTAAACACATAATTTAATAATATATGCACTTAAATGTGCTACACATTCATTTGAATAATGTATGCAGGGGACTTAAGATCTTTCTATCTGTTATGTAAAAGAATGACATTTTTTGCATACGCAAATATTCTTTGAAAGAATTATAAAAAATTATTATTTTCTGACGAAATTTTATAAATGTGGAACTTTTGATTCTGTTTTCGTAGCTTCTTTTCAAATAACTGAGTATTAATTGTTTCCAAAAACACAAATGTATTCCTTCTTGTACTTTGAAATATTAAAAATTAGAAATCAGCAACCTATGACTAATCTATTTAATTATCTGCAGTGAGTTTAGATTTTTGTTTTCATTTTATAATTTTAAACTTTGCGATGATGTTGAATGCGTCGAAATCTACGATAATACTTAGTAGACAACACTAAAATTAATTAGTAGTAGTCTGCAAACACTTTCCTCTAACAAAGAATACACTTTTAATTAAATACCCAACTTTTTTTGTGTATCACATTACCTGAGTTAAAATCTACGAAAAGTCCCTAAATGCTTTCAACGTACAGTCATCGATCCAAAATATCACTCTCCATTACACTCGATTCCCTTTTTAAATGTCACTCAAAGTTCATTTAAGCCAGTCTAATACCTAATTTAAACTCTTTTAAAGCATCAAAACATACAAATCCTAGACCCATAGAAATAAGATCCAACAAACTAAAAAGTCCACAACAAGGGTTCGAGTTATTTTGGTTACGGCTATTGTGATTGTTTTACCCTTTTTCAGGGGGTGGTTAAGCATCGCACACAATGTCCTTCATCTGTAGATGCTCGAATATGTAATTATTTTGTAAAGAAAAACAAGCAATTCTCCTTATTTTATTAACTGTCCCTTGAAGTCTTTTAAAATGCAATATAAAATGAAATGCTCGTTAAGATTAACGAAGTGAATAGAAGTAGAGCAAGCCATGTGCGGGGATACATATAACCCCGCACATCGGGGAATGTGTTTAAAACCTGAACTGCGTCATTACTCTTTTCGATCTTGAGACGTTGTGTGTTTTTATTACAACTTTTTTTTATTAAAAACATATTAAAGTCTTTTTAAGGCAAGTGACAGAACGAAGTTCTTTTAAAATTGAAAACAAAAGAAGTCGCTAAACTTTGTACAACTCTTCATAATATTAATTTTCTATACCACCGTGTTTTGATAGAACTTTACACAAGGAATAAACCACAACTTCTGTTCACTAAACAACTAAAAAATACATGTAAGTACTCAACTGACTTTTTCAAATAGACGTCAATAAGCGTCTTCTTCAGCGCGGTGTACCTATCCTCCATTAAAGCGCGACACCTTACAACTGAAAAACTATGAATCCTTTTCCACAGGCTCATCCCAGTGTGCCACTAAAGTGTTTATAAGTACCTATCTCCATCGTTAGTCGCATTAAATAATACCAGCAGTACGAAAGAAAAAAAATTCAGAAATCAATTTGTCAATGAAAACATGCAGCAAGGTGCAGCAGTAGCATACTTCTTCTGGGTAGCCTTGTGTAGACCGTTTTCGTGATCACTATCTGGTTTTTAGTTGAATGGAGGATATTCACAATGCCGTGCAAATTATAGGGGATGCTCTGTGGCTCTCTTGTGTAAAGTACACTGGAGTTTTTTTCTGCTGTTTCATCAATAAGGCCAAGTACACAAATACACACACTGGGCCGCTTATCGATCTTTCGTGGTTATACCAGGTCTACGAGTCAGAACGTGGAAGGGTACACGTGTTTGGTAAGCGAGATGTTTACAGCTGCGCTACTATACTCCTTTGTATTTTAGTTAAAACGACGCTATGACGAAGAGAAATCAATAGAAATGTAATCCATTTCACTGTCGTCCTTTTTTTCCTTTTTCATTCATTTAGTACCGAAAGGCCAATAAACAGATTGACATAAAGATGGATGGCAAAGGAGCTCTGTTCTATATAGTCGAATTAAAATGATGTTTTTTTTGGAGGGGTTGAGTGTGGTTTGTAGAGAAGTCACATCAGCCTTGCCAGCATGATGCCATCACCCGCCATTGGAGGCTGCGTACGGAACGTGGGCGGTTGGATTAGTTATGGACGTAGACAAAGAAAGTAATTTTATTTGATGACACATCGCTGCTTGTGTTAAAATGATTCAAAGGCAAAAGAAAATGCGTATGAGTAAGCCGAAGTATGTACGTAAGCAAATGTTATCCACGTCGTAAAACAAAGACCAGAGAATTTGAATACTATACCGCGTTTTGACCTAAATTCCATTCAACTTGAGAGGATGGCAAGTGAAATTCGATATACCTAAATTAGCAAAAAGTGCTTGTCTATCAATCATATTGATACTTTGTGACATTGTCATTCACGGTACTCAATATAGTCGAAGTGATTGTATCAAGGTAAAAGTTATACTTTACCAGTTTCTTAAACTTATGAAATGACGCAAAAGCATTTGTTAGACCTCTCTCATTAAGAATTTCTGATAAAAAAAACAAAGCAAAAAAAGTTTGAATTTCTAATAAAAAAGGACTAGATTCTGAATTTCGCTCCTCGTAGTACATCGTTTCAACAACAAACAACCTTTTTTGAAACCTTTTTTTTTTAGCCAAGCTTTAGATTTTTGTGGAAGTGATTTTTCATCAGTTTTACTTGGTGCAAAAAAGTCATCAATTATGCTTGTCAAGCAACATTGATTATGCGTTGGGCGCTTTATTTTTCCGAAGTAAGACTAAAGGCGTTTCACAATCATCCACCACACCATAGACATACAGTGTTGATCAGAGAATAAGCACACTTCCCTGTATTCACCTTAAATAAACCAGATAATTTTATAAGTGATGTTTTCCGACACTTTTTGCTTTTAATATTGTTTAATGCAACCATAAACAACTTAAATAAACAAAAAATAATATCTCAACAAAATAATAACGACAAAACACTTAAACAAACAGAAGTAAGTTTAACATATTGTGGTCACCGAATTAGCACATTGTAAAATTAATTCGTTTTAAAAGGATTGGAATAAGTATCATATTCATATTCTCATATTATGTTTGACACGTTTTTTACTTTATCACACGCCTTATCTTGCCTTCGACTAACTCTTGGCATCGACGAATAGAGATGCTTTTCTTTCCTTCCCCGATTGCTGCACAAAGCTTCGGTAAATTGACTAGTTTCTTAATTCAACGTGCTACTCTTCATTGCTCTAGAGATTTTCTATTGAATTAAGGTCAGAACTCTCTCAGGCTATGACTGAAGCTTTGGTTAAGCACTGGTGTGCTTAGGATTATTATCATGCATGAATGTCCATGTTATGGCAAAATGTCGTCTGCAAAGGGCTTTACATGGCCCTTCAATATTTTTTTACATCCAATATATTTCACAGATCCATTCGTTGATCTATTTTCACGACACGCCCAACACCATGCCATGGAAAGGCAGCCCACACCATGACACACCCTCCACCATGTCTTACCTTCTACCGCGCTTCATAGTTCTTACTGTGTAGTGTGCTAATTCTCTGACCAACACTGTATGTAGTTTTCCACTGACATCTGTAATTTGCGAATGAGAAGACTATACATTACATGAAATCCATGCAACAGAAAAAATACCCTCCCTTCGGACCATAACTACACCACATAGCAATTAAATACTTTGCAGTATTATGAAAATATGGTCATTAAAAAAAAACAAACATCACGTTGTGAGACAATGAACGTCTTCTAATTTTATATACCCCTACTGAAATACACCACTAACGTAAGTTGACAGATTTAATCGGATCAAACTTATCCAATAAGGCATGAAAACACCCCGTTGTATTAAAGCAAAAATAAAACATTCCGTAACCACATGTCGATATATTTGTTTCTTCAGAAAAAGCGGCGACTTGTAGGCAAAAATGTTTGAGTGGATCAAAACTAGGAGCTACAAAAAAAAAGTAATTTACAGAATTTGCTCGCACGTTTTTGAAACATTTCCACATTTTGTGGAAGTTCATTTTTTGAGAGTTCAAATGTGCAGACATTCTTCGTCCTCTTTGTGATAAAAAAATACGACACTTTAGTTTTACGATTTTAATCAAGTAATATTCAATTAGATGAAAAAGCTAAAACGCTAGCAATTCTCTGTAACGTCACCCAATTCTTATAAATATGATTACAATTTTTTCATCCATTTTTCTTGCACCTCCCATCCACTACAATATAACATTACCTTAAGAGCCTTAAATGCAAAGAAATCGATGTGTTATGTTCTAATCTCTATACTCACAAGAAAATCTACTTTCAATGTAAAAACACCATACACTGGGCACAATAAATTGAAATTAGAATTATTACTATCAAATAGGTGATAAACAGAATGGCATAAGAGATATCTATATAATATTCAATTCTAGGGATAATCTAAGAAAATCATTATTATTTATTTATTTATTATGTAATATCAGGAACTTAAAAGTAAGCGTATAACAAATGTAAGAGCCTAGCTGCGAGAACTATTGGCTCTGTAGCACTGAGGCTAAATGATTAACTTAAGATACAAAACAAATTCATTTATAGTTTTAATACTTTTAACGTTTGAATTTTTCAGTGTTTAGTAGATATCTATATATTTAAAATATTTTTTGGAAACCTTACAATATTTTAATAGGTGTTCTAGGGTCAGAGCAGCGTTGCAGGTGGAACATACTGGTGAGGTTTTATTGTTGAGAAGATGACCAACGAAGTTAGAAATTCTTCCAAGAACATTAAAAAAAAATAAACCAAAGTAAAATAAACTCAATAGTATGTAGTAGGTAAGGATGTTGTGTATCTTTTTGTTTAAATTTAAATAAATAATCTTTCCGAGCAGTAATAGACCAAAACACGTTGGACTCAACCAGTTTTGGAATAATCACTGACAATAAGTCTCGAATCTAGGCTCCTTTCTAAACCAGTTTGAAATGCTAGGCAAGCAGATTTTTCAGCCACCCGCTAATTTTTTCGGTTTTTTAGTGTTGAAGTCGTAATTTTTAATATTTATTTTGCTTAAAAGAAAACGGTTACAGTTTCTAATTCGTCAGTTTTTAGAACATATGTAAAATTCGTCAAGTTGAGCATCATAGTCATTTAAAGAACTACTACAAAAACTTCATAAATTCACTCCGTTCGTTCAATACATCTTAGAGAAAGAACCCAATCAGGCTTTTGTTTCACATTAAGACTGTTAAACCATTCAAACTTATAGTGCAGAGCTTCCGAGGGCAGGCAAACGCTATTGTTTTAAACAAAGACACTGTCAATATGAATCTTAATGTTAAGATAAATTAGAAACAAACTGGAGCATATTTACTTTTTTTCTCCTTAATAAATCATTAGCTAATTATGAAACTTTATAACACTTAACCTGATGAAAATTTTGATTTTTTGACATGCCAAATCAGAATACGATTAAACCTGTTCACCTTGTCTTTACATCGAACAACTTTAAAAGCACCGAATGCGAATTGAAAACATATTAAATATGACATCCATTGTCGTATAGCAAAATTAATAAAGATCAACAGAAAAATAAAAATTCTTGCTGTAACGCTGTCACGGTTTTACGAACGACAGAAACATCACTGAACAATTAACCAGCAGCAAAGGCATAGGAGACCAGAACGCGTTGAGACAAAACAAATCGCATAACTACTTTAAGCCGCATATGGTTTCATAAAAGTTGTGAATGCATCATCTAAGGGTTACAGTCATGGGCCTAATGTAAACAGATTAGTGATTCGTGACACAAAAGCTTTTGTTCTATACCATAGGTTAAGTGCTTAAAAATAGAACTGTTTATATAAAGCTGACGTTTCAGTAAGGTAAATTCATCTTTTACTAGTAAGGAAAAGAATAAATTTGCTTCTGTCTGTTATTGCAGTAAAAACGATAGAAAGTCTAACCGCCGATAAACGATATGACGAATTTCATGGTACGTACTTTTTGATCGATTATTCTTAGCACACCTAATCATCCATCACATTCATTACACTTTATGAGCTCTACTTTAACTGTGGTAATAACTAAACTGAATGTAATGTATGTACAAGGTGGGCCAAATACAGATTTCTTTTTAAAATTGCAGTAAAATGCACAAAATTCATTTTTTCCATTGTGGCTTTATTAGTGAAAGCAAACATTTCCATTAATTGGAACACAATGTCGTTGAAATTACTCCCTTAGCTGGTTTCGCAGCAGCGCGTTCTTTCACTCAAATTTTCCAAATTCTGCTTGATGTTCTCAGTCTGAAGCACACGAAATGTTTGGATAATATTGGTCTTAAGTACTTGAACCGTTTTCGGATTGTTAGCATAACATCGATCTTTCACAGTTCACCACAAAAAAAAAGTCCAAAGAGATCGAATCGCCGCTCCGAGTTCCCAAGACTGCTGACAAACGACTGTTTTTCAAAAAAACGCACTGCTTAGGCAACACACCACTCACTCTGGAAATAAGTTTTAACTATTTCCCAATTTTCTTCAGGCGTAAAGCGACTCATTTCATTTCATGGAGGTATGTTAATGACTTTCTGTCAAGAACAAGAGCTGGAAACAGCTATCAGTTTTCAAATAACTTGTGATTTAAAAGAAACCAATAGATGGGACACCCTTTATATTTATATTAATATTGATTTCATTTCCATATGGCCAATTCATTGAATTTGTTCAAAATATCATGTTTTTACATGTGACTAACATTAACGCATATTTAATCTATGAAATATGACTATCATATGTAAACGTTGAGTTCTTTTTTTTTTTATTTCTTCATTTTCAGTTTCATAAACTACTGAACACCAACAGATGTAATTCACGTGCCTCGTTCAAAGGCAAAACTCAAGTGTTCAAAATGAAAAGGCCAAATGTCAACACTCGACCTCGCTGCCAAAGAATATCGGCGTAGTATAACATCAAAAAGACTTAAAACACTTGGACGTTCAATCAAACGAGAACCAAAACCCCATGTTCTTCATTTCCTCTGGTAAATTTTAAAAATCACTTGGTATTCTAGATTGGGTCTCATCTCTCATCTCCCATCTTCTCAATCTGAATCTGACCCGGCTTTGTATGCCTCTCCCAAGATTTACCTTTCATCAAGTTGAAGCACACACAAACACAAAAGCAACTTAGGCACCGAAATTGAACATCATCTCTGGCAGCTCCAAAGTGTCTGAATGAATGGAATGAAGCACTGGCGCCTTCTTAAATTTCAAAGGAATATCGTCAGAAAAATTCAGTTCAGGAAATTCAATTTGTGTGTGTTGGTTGGGAAAAGTTAAAAGTTTCGACAAATATATGCGCACACACAAAACGAGATAAACGGGTTGCTTACCCCCCATTCGCCCTAATTTTCTTCAATGTTCTTTTTTCTTTTTTAGGCCACAAAACCCAGAATCAATAAAATTAAATTGAAGCAACCCACATCTTCTTCTGCACCCCCTGGAGTAAAGATGAAAGCATGCCTGACACCCTCGCCCCTCCAAACACACACACGCGACCCAGAAGAAGAGAATGTCATCATTGATGGAGAAGTGAGGCCCCAGTACTGAAAACACACACTCTTAAACACGTACACAGGACAAAATGGTAAAGACTACTATTATATGTACAGTACTTACCAAAAATACCAATGACTTATGAAAAATAAATTAAGGACATGATCTGTGGCCGGGGGCAATTGTCTAGGTCCACTCTGATAGGGGGGACAACATCCTTGGGTACAACACTCTCTTGGCAATGAGCATATATGTCCGCCTTCGCAGAAACGTGCAGCTACCTGTAATTGATTTCAAATTGGATATGTATTCCAAAAAGAATAACTTATGATATTTTATTTCATTACATAGAGAGGGGGAAAAGAAAAACGACAACGAGAACGAGTACGAAAATGAAATCGAAATCGAAAACGTGTGTTCACATGCAAACTAAGAGGTGCAAACGATACAAAAACAAGATGGAAGGAGAGACAAGACTGCTGGACCTTTCGTAATGCACACATCCCAGAATTTCGTCATTGTTCTAGGTTCTCTAAGCCCACTGGTAGCCCCCAAAAAATACACGAGCACACACACAGTCAACACGTCTCACTCTCGTCTAAGGATAAATGTTTTTTTTGTCTTTTGTAGTTTCCTATTTTTATGAACTATTTTGTTTTGTAAGAAAAAGCCAAAAAGCATCAACATAAGCAAACAGTTGGTACAGAGAGAGAGAGAGAGTGTGTGGTAGTAAATAGTTGAAAACTGCAAAAAACACTCATAATTGGATTAATAATTCAGGTCTTTGCTGGGGAGATCCCAAAATCGATTGGCGCACCCTTAAAAAGTACTGGATACTCTTATTTGAAAATTTATTTATAATTGTAGTCGCACTCATCATCAACGACGCACTATAACTTCTGAAGAGGATACACGTTGTGAATTCTTTTTTTTTTGTTTAACTTTCAATTCTTTTTTTTTATTTTTTTTTTATTTTTCAATGACGAGGTGACAGCAAGCAGCACCGCGAAGGAGTGTCGTTGTTGTCATTTCTACTGCTGCTGCTGCTGCCAGCATCCTGACACACGGAGATACAAACGTAACATGAATTCGTAAAAAGGCGATTTGGAACGGTCAAGCGGAAGCAGTCGTACCGAGCACACGACGACGACGGACGGGAGAACACACACATTACATTGACGCGGAAGAACAAAGGACACAACAATAACAAGGATATTGCATGCCTTTTGCACATCACACATGCAAAATGTCCTCTCTGCGCTTTGCTCCAATGTCCTTCCCACTACTACTGACTGGTGGTATGGTGCAGTGTTTTCGTCGTCGTCATCGTCGTCATCATCCTCGTCGTCGTCGTCTTCTTGTTTATGTGTACCGAGAGAGCGAGGAGGGTAGCACAACAGCAACAACAACATTAACACACACAAAAATGAAAAAAAAAATGCAAAAAAAAAAAAATGAAAATGAAATAAAAACTGCATTCATATAAGGTGTTTTATATATTTAGTCACTCACGCTAGTCGGTGAAGAGAGAAGAACGGATCCAACGAATAGCAAGGTTGCAATCAAGTATCCAGTATGAAACATTTTTTCCTATTATTTTGCAGAATGTCCTTGGGAAGACAATGCAATTTTTGCATTGTTGTCTCTCGTTTTCTGCTCCTGCTCCTGGTGCTGGTTTGGTTCTGCTACTGCTTTTGCACTGGTGGTGGTTGGTGGTGATGGTGCTGGTTCTGGTGCTGATGCTGGTAATGCTTGCTGCTAGTTAATTGGTTTGGATTGAGTCTCCTTTGGGGTATGAACTATGTTTGCTTCTTAATATTTTATCTATCTATCTCTACACCATTCGCCGTCGCCTTTTTTTTTCTTGTTGTTGTATTTAATTTGCTCTTCATGAGAGCAACATTTTTGTGCCTACACTGTATTATATTCTATTTCTATTTTTTTTACAAAGGATACCATTTGGTTGAATTTTTTTTTCTATTTCTTTTTTCGGGGTTTTTTGTGCACAACACTTCTTCACTTAATCATTATTATCACCATCACACATCACAGCACACAACACAAACGCTATCACCGTCTCGTATTAATGGGCCAAGGAAGGATATTTACTTAGTAATTCACTTAATTGTCGGAGGACATACAGCGGAATCATTTTTAAATTTAGTTAAGGAATTCGACAACGAAACAACACTTGAAAACTCACGAAAATATAAAAAAGCAGAAAAGCACCGTGGTGTAGCTGTCCTCAGTGGTGATGAAAGAACTGGTGGAAACCACCCCCCGAAAAGGAAAAATAACTTTTTTTTCCACTATTATTTTTGTACATATTTGGGCGTATGTGTGTGTTGTTATGGCTCCTCTCCCCAAATGGGGTTGAGTGTCGTCAAATACTGTGAAGGGGAGTTTTTAGTCGGCATTGCCATTGGTAAACGGCATTTAGTCGTTATTTAATTTTCGGGTAAACAAATACAAGCAAATGTAGGGAGGTAGGTTAAACTATGTGCGCAGGCTTTCCCTTTTTTTGCAAGATAGGCTTCAAATAGATTTGCTTTCAAGGACGCAGAACACATGTAATATGAAAAATAATGAAGTGAAGCAGTATAAATGTTAATTTTAAATTCGATTTTGATTGATACATATTTTTTCAAAGATTCCAAGTACAGTGAACTCTCGATGAATCGGACTAGGGAAAAACTTTGAGTTTTCTAATTACTTAGGTTTCAGAATAAAATATTTGTGGGAAACGAGACTAGTTGAAGAAAAAAAAGTAAACTTGACCTCGAATTATAGAGATTAAAAAGCCATAATTTTCTAATTAGAGAAATTGTACACAATGGTAAATTTGAACTAACGATAGGGACATATTTTATAGGTCTTCTTTGATTTACAGAGGTTTTTATATGTTTCGTCCAATCCAAATTAAGATAGAGGATTTATTACGAACATTTTTATTCTATTCATGCTTTTTTCAAAAAATACTTACAGCCTAGTTATATAACATTTACCAGAAGGACAAAAAATGCAATGTAGTAAAAAAGTATTCCGTGTTTTGCCAATGATTTGTGAGGAGCATGAAATATAGTGATTTAGGCTGAACACTAAGCATAATAAAGTGGCTCTAAGTAGAAATGGAACAACGACAAATCTCAAACAATTAAATTCAATTCAATTAAAGCAATTCATTTTATTTAGATTACGGATACGTAAATAATTATTTTTATATGCATTTAAAAGCTCTGGCATTACCGTCAGTTCACTTGGCAATAATAATTTAAGTAATTAATTTTGAGTAATATATTAATTTAACAATCTATTGGAATTCTGTTATTATGTTTGTATTTATAAGCGTCTTTAGGAAACAATTCTTACAACTATATCAATCGTTATGGTCCGATAAGCCAGAAACAAGAAAACAATGGCATTCATCGTAGACTTGAAAAATCTGAAACATATTGGCATTGTTATTATTTTCTCGGAAATTTTAAGTAAAAAAGAAAAGAAATAAATGCAGTTTGGAAATAAATAAATAATCTTAGTAACAGTCCGTACAGGGCCAGAGCCTAGTTTTTTCGCACTTCCCCTGCGCACAACGCGTTATAATTTGCCACAAGTGAATTAGACCTACTGTTTAATCCCGATTCCAGGCGGCGAATTGCGAAAGCAAAAATACAAAAGTACAAAGACAAAAGTACTCCAGGAGTCAGTGGTTTGTTGGAGATGGGGCCGAAAATTGTTTGTAGTGTTCTTTTCCGGGGCTGGATTTGAACCCGGGTACGCTTAACAGTCCGACACACAGTTTGAAAGTACAGACAAAAAAAAAACAGAAATCATAAATTTTCATTAACTTAAAAACTAGAAAAAAAATTAAAAACCTTAAAACGCTCGCATCTCTAATTTCATAGTAATAATGGAAAAGGACATAAAAACTCTGAATATCTATATTATTAATAATGAATAGTTCAATTCAGTTACATTATCTATAATGAAGCAAATACATTATTGGATGTTTCTATTGTTTTTTAACTGCTTTTAAATGACTTGGCATGAATTTCTCAATGAAACTCGTCCCATTCATTCTTTTGTGTTGCAATCTGATTATTTTTGATCCAAATTGATTATTTTTGTGTGTTTTTTCCTTAAAATGCTCAATTAGGATTAAACTCTGCGATTCCGATGGTATTTAGAGTACATTGGGACGGTTGTAAAGGAGATCACTTCAAACATCACAGACCTTTCGTTTAGTATCGTTGTCCTGGTAGCAATAGAAATCATTTTTTAGTCCAAATTTTTTGCCTTTCCACCAGCTGTGGACTTAAAACAGCTAAATGACATTTGTGCTTCATAATATCATCCATAAATATGCAGATTTACATGGCCTACTTTCCATATTGAACCCCAGACCAGTGCAGATCCCAAATTGTTTTACTATTGGGTTTTTGTATTTCGTGATATTACTAAAACCTATTCAAATACCATTACAATATCTACAATATCTTCTTCAGCGATACGAAAATATCACAAATTCTTGTATTTCTTATAAGAGACAATTTTCTGACTTTCTTGGATTTCTTTACTTATTCATGAGCTCATTTTATTTGTACGTTTAACATACTTGATAAGCATCGGATTCCTAAGGCTTAGAGAAAACACAAAATCCTCGTTTTGCGCGGTTATTTACAACCAAATAAACACGACTCAACTTCAAAACGACGCAAATCAGAATTACGCAAAACTAAGCTTTGGTGTACAGCTTATGCGACATTTCACCTATAGTCAGCCAAAAAAGTATTTGCACACCAAGTTTTTTGACGATTTCTTGTTTATCGGAAAAGTTTGTATGAAATGGTATATATGGAAAGAAAGAGCAGGAAGAGCAAAAAACCTTTTTTAGAATACATAAATACATAACAAATCGGGCCTAAAAACTGCATTTTTTGACCTAAAGACTGCATTTTTTATGGAATAGTGGTTGACAATCAGAAATTTTAGTTTCTTTAAATGAAAAGTCTAATTAGGATTGACTTTTCGCAAACGGTGTACGTGAGTTTTTGGAATACCTTATGACTGTTGGTAATATGTTTGCCTTTCATTTGAAAGGCTACCTTGGAATATAATCGCAGATTGAAATCTTTTTTCTTCGTTCTACCAACAAATTTTATTATATTATTAGAATATAAACATTCGCAACTGCGACTGGAAAATATCGTTAGAGAGAGTTTGTGT
The DNA here is from genome assembly GCA_905187475.1 of Syritta pipiens. Classification (NCBI taxonomy): domain Eukaryota; kingdom Metazoa; phylum Arthropoda; class Insecta; order Diptera; family Syrphidae; genus Syritta; species Syritta pipiens. The sequence continues at coordinate 11,578,538 of LR994571.1, read as the reverse complement.
TATTTATTTGTTGTTTTGCTGCATTATCGAGAATTGATAATAGCTGTAATCAAACTAACCAGTTTGTCATTAGACAATGTTGCGTGAAGTATAACCCTCTACTGATCCCTCTGCTCATATTTTTAGTTACGGATATAGGCGAAACCCAACGCTAAACAGAGTCATGAAGGCACCATATCTCCTCAGCTTAAATATATGCAGGCAGCATAAGCAAAATAAAAAAACAGTCGAATAATTTCAAGTCCACGACTAAATGCTACTATCTGTGGAAATTGAAACTTAGAGAGTTGGCTCATTGCTGTTCGATAGGATTGCAGTAAATACACAAGCTAAGTAACTTGTAACCGAGCTTGTAACTAAGTCAACAAGCAATTAAACAAGCTTTACTGAACTCAAAGCCTACCGACAAAAATGTTTTCACGCAATCAATATATGTATACATCTCATATGTATATTGAAAATAAGAATCGCACAATAACGTATTGTTTTTTTGTAATCTTCATCTCAACATTAAAGTTTTTTCTGGTAATACTGCTGAGCTTAGTTACAAAAAAAAAAACTCAACGAATAATTTTTCAATTTGGAAACATTCCATTTCTTTCGCCTTTCTCAATTCTCAGGTAAAGGTCTTGCGCACTTTACCACCTCAATGTGTCATCTTTCAATTATAGAGTTACTTCAAATAACAACAAAGAGTGTCAGCCTGAAAACAAAGAGGCATGACTTCGTTAAGTTTCACTCCCCTTCACGTAAAGCGCATGTCCCGATTATTGGCAAGAGAGCGTTTCCTCCCATATCCACGTTTCTCGCTGTCCTTTTTCTTATTTTTTTTAATGACTCTCTGCTTTAGAGATCTAATATGGGCATGTTTTTAGGGATCCTTCGGAATCAAGTGATACTCAAGGTTAAGTAAGATATGTGAGAGTTGTTTTTAGGCAAAGCTTTTACATTTAAGGTTTTGAAATAGAAAACTATACGAACCCTTAAGATCTAAATTTAAGGTAAAATTGGACTTGAATTTAATGGTGCTCACTGTTAGTCATGGCCAACTATTATATTTTTAGATAATGTTTTCTAGCACAGCAATTCACGTTTGTTATAAAAACATATGTATGGTAATGTTCTTTGTACGCTGGTCTGTTCTTTGAGAGTTGAGATTCCTCGTCTGATATTTGTTTTGACTCATAGTAAAGGGTGGGCCATCTAGTGGTCTGTTTCAATCATAGGTAATTTTGAGACCGACAGATTTTTCCCGAAACTTAGTTTCATACCTCCGCGGAACGAAATAAATCGCTTTTCGATTGAACAATATTAGGAAAGACTTATTTTCAAATTGAACGCTTTATGGCCGAAGCATTAATTTTTATAAGTCGTTTTATCAGTAGTTTTCCCGATGTCAATGTGTCGCCTCGCAGCTGCGATTTGACCCCTTGAACTTTTTTTTAGGAGGGAACCGCGAAAGACCAATACTATGCCCAAAATTTGGGAACGTTTCAAACAATTTAGGCCACTTTCATTCAAGCAATCCGTGAGCTACAGTCCGAAACATCAACAAGGTCTTACCAAATTAGAATGACAGAATGCGCTTCCGCGAAGGCAGCCGCGGCAAACGACGTTGAGTTTCATAATTAATAGAAGTGTTTGCTCTTACTAATGGTGATTTAATACATGGAAAAAAAATTAATTTTGTTCATTTTATTGCATTTCTTAAAAAGAAACTTAAATGTGGCCCCACCAGTATATAGTTAAATAAAACATTATTTGAACGTCAATGACAGAGCGGTCAAAAGAGCGATATATTGCAGTCAGCGTGTGTTGTAAAATGTATGTCGTTTGCAGAGTATAAGCATTCATGTCGATTATTAAAAATAAATAAAATGCTATTAAACTTAAACCAAAAATACCTTCTTTCAAATATAAATGTTGTAATTCCCAGCAGAGGTCAGAATTTTATGTCAGCCGCTGTACCGCTGATCTTTTATCTGGCAACATCCAAATCAGCGTACGTCAGTTTTTGTTGTCGACCGCTCGGCTTACTGACGTTGACAGATTATCACTCGGTCCAGACAAATTCGTGGATAAATTCCCCCACAAGTCTCATTTGGTGCTGATGTTTAAATATTTTTACGAAAAAACAGTAGAAAGTCATGATATCCTGTATTAGATATATTCTTCTATTAAGTCTCATTTATGGCGTGCAATCATGGGACAAAGACGAATTGGAAATATTCGATTTAGTCGAAGAGATCAATCGAAACTTTTATGAGCTTATGGGAATACCACAGGTAACGCAGTTCAAATTGACCACGTCCATAAGTTGCTAATTTTTTCTTTATTTTTTTTTTTGTCTAAATTTAGGAAGCATCAGGTCAAGATATAAAACGTGCATTTCGAACCTTATCCATTGTCCTGCATCCTGACAAAAACGATGCCGACGATGCTAACATTCAATTTAGAAACCTTGTATCGGTCTATGAGGTATTGAAGGACCCCTCGAAAAGAGAGAAATATAATAAAGTCCTCAAAGATGGTCTACCTAATTGGAAATCTGCTCTATACTATTATCGGCGAATGAGAAAAGTGGGGCTTTACGAAGGCTCGCTAATCATTTTTGTAATCATCTCCATTGGGCAGTACTTGTTCTCGTGGGCGGCGTATCTTGAGAAGAAATACACTGCCGAGCAGGTGATTGGATCGAAATTGAAGAAACTCCAAAAGAAAAATAAAAATTTGGATCTAGACGCCATATTGAATGAAATTCCGATACCGTCCATATTGGTAAGTTCGTAAGGTCTTTTTATGCAGCACTACAGTCCCGGGTGGGCCTGGGCTTTGTTCAGTAAACCTCTTTTAAGGTCTGAATTTCTTAATATTTAGAAGTTTCGTTTTAGAACACGCTGCCATTTCAAATTCCGATGTTTTTCTGGAATCTCCCGTCAACCATAAAGTCAGCTGCTCAAAAGGCAAAGGAGCTAAAGGAAGCAGCACAGGAGAAGCGAAGATTGTGAGAGTCCTCCCATTTAAATTGTTCCCTTTAATAATCTTCCGTCTGCTTACAGGGAAGTTGAAGAGTTGAAAAGGCAGCAAGAGCTAGAAGAAGAAGCCGAAGAAATGGCACGATGGCGAAAAGAAAAGAAGGCGAACATTCGTAAACGTAGGGAAGCGACAAAAGCACCAGAAAAAACTGATGCTGAGCTCGCTGGCTATTCCCAAATACAGGCAAAGGGCATAAACGAAAGCGATGCCATCAAACCCGTCCAACAAAAGGTAAGAGTAAGTCTAGAACTTCGACGTCCTTGTTAAACTTTAATTACACCTACAGGCCACACCACTAAGCGGAGGATTTTGGAGTGATGAAGATTTAGCCGAACTTATTCGTCTTGTTAAGAAATACCCAGGTGGTGCAAGCAGCCGGTGGGAAACTATAGCAGAAGTAATGAACCGTTCGGTGCAAGAGGTCACCTTCATGGCAGCTAAAATGAAAGAAAACGGTTATCGTGTACCCGGGCAGACAGACAGTGTGGCTGAAACCATCATTCAGGAGTCTAATGTTAAAAAAGAAAAGGTCAAGAAGACCGATTCAACAATTCTTGTTCCCGAAACAAATTGGTCACAAGAGCAGCAACGTGCCTTAGAATCAGCCATCGTGAAATATCGGAAAACGGCCAACGCAGATCGCTGGCAGAAAATTGCCAACTGTGTTCCCGAAAAAACCAAAGAAGAATGTCTCCTTCGGTATAAATACCTCTGTGACTTGGTCAAGTCACAAAAGAGTAAATCAACTGAAGAAGAAGTCGCTGAGGCGACCACTGTTCAGGCGGCAGCCCCGGAAACGAATCAACAAGTAGGAGAAGAAGTCGAAGAGGAGGATGATGTTCAGGCTGACGTAGATGATGAAGATGAATTTAAAGAAGTCGTAGACGAACCAATTGCGACTAAGGGCAAACGACGAAATAAGAGAAAAGAACGAAAACGAAGAAGAGATTTTTCCAGCGATGAGGACTCGGACGATGTTTAAAACTGTGAGGCGAACTACACAAATAATTTAAGAGTTATGTTCATTAATTGTCCTCTTTTCGTTGTATAATATTGTATGTATGACTTTGATTTGTTTTTTTTACAAATAAATCAGCCCTTAGTGATAAACGTAAATTGTGTGTTACAGAAAAACTTCTACGTTTCTTACACATTTCTTTTATTTTTTATCATCAAACAGCTTTAATTTATTCATTTGACACCGCTGATTCTTTGCTGGTGTCCAAAAATGAATTCTGCGACATTTCCACATCATCATCATCGTCTTCCACTTCCATTTCATAGATTCCAATTTTCTTTAGGTTTTCCGACAGCACAGCAGTGACCTAAAAATTAAAGAAAAACAATTTTATTTCTCAATTCAAACTCGATTTCTTCAGGAGCAGATACCTTTCGACTGCCCGACACAGCCATATTTGTACAATTTCCATCAACGGCTTTCAAGAAATTGTGATCTAAAATATCTAACAGGCAATGTGACACCGAACATTCGGCCGGATTTATCGTCTCGGCTATGTGATGTTGAGAGTTTTTTCCTTTTATCGTCTCCAATGGCAACTGCACAAAGTAATTCTGAGATTTTCCATCCAATTCAGTGGTGTTTTGAAGAAGCAACGACAAAGTAGATTCATTGTAAAATTGAACATCAACAAGGCTTAAGTTGTTATATGTCTGCGCCAAGTGAACTGGAGTAAATGGGCTCGGTGAAAGGTTCAGTTTGGTGCATTTCACAAAAGGCGCAGTGAGTTGAAGCTCAATCACCATAAATTCAGAGACACCTAGCGATAGAACCAACATATCCGACCGTGCTGTTTCGCTAACAATGAAGCTACTTCGCACCTGAAAGTCAGTCGGAGTATCGGGACCGCATATAATCGTCGATATATGCTTGAAATCGCTGGATATACTTTCATTCGGTTTCGTAAAAACGTTGTTAATTGCTTCAACCATTTTATCACGTTGCTGGATTAATGAGAGTTTCTTGTCATGAGGGAATATAAGCGAACAGCTTTTGAGGCATTCGTTCTCTTCGAGTAGTTTATTCCAACGATGATGTGTATCACATTTTGCCTCTTGCTGGAGCTCAGTGTTTTCCAAATACTGACCGACTTTCTCTAAATTAAACTTCCGCTTTGTAACAGATCCATCATCTGAAATAGAGAGTTAAGCTAGATACACAACCTCACGCAAAGGTAACTAACGTACCGTTCTGAAGTAAACAATCATCAAAATTATTCAAATAGTCCGCAAGATACATTATGTCCTCCTGAGAAACTTGTGCCATCTCTTCCGGAACTGTTTCGTTCATTAAACGAACAATAGCCACACAAAGCCAACAGAAAAAGATTTTCATGTCGTTTACGCATTGATCAATAATTTGTTGGAGTTCGAGAATTTTCATAAGAAATGCTCCACACGCTCGGATTGCATCATCAATCGATTGAGGAGAGATTAAATCCTGAAAAGAAAGATCTTTTAAAGATAAACCGTTTTTGGGTTTTGCTTAACTTACTTTGTAGAAGTATGTATTTCTACTCATTCCTTTAAAGTTGTTTAGAAAGAAACACATGTTTATTGTTGCACTGAGCAGGGGTTTAGTCACCAAATTTTGAATTGTTGAGTAGCTCAATTCTATCGAATTACCCAATTTTTTTAGACCTTTTTCTGTTAGATCGCTGAAATATAAATAGGTTACTTGAGCTGATTGGATTTTTTATTTGTTTTTTTAGTCTATAAAATTGCATAGGAATTTATTTTGTTGTTATGGTTTTAAGTAGCCGGTTTATTTTTAAACATGCCGACATGGCTAATATTTTTTTTTATAATTGGTGAGCGCTAAAGGGTTTACACTCACTCACAGGCACTGAGCGTGAGTTAAAGAGAAAAGGTACCGCTGCAAATTGGTCTTAAATTTCTGTGTGTTATAATGAGAGTTTCAAAGAGCATTCTATATCCAGAACGAGTCTCCAAACTTTACTGTACGTCCGAATGTCGGCTTAAGGGTATACTAATAAGCATTCGTAGCGAGTCAAGTATTACGGGTAAATGTTTGCAGTTGGCTTACTCACTCGAGCATTGCTTGTTGAAGTAGCGATAAAACAAAGACAGACAGGATACATTTCGACGGTGTTTAAACGAGTCTATCGACTTCGTAATATCATTATCTCCTATCAGCTTAATCAGTCATTTTTGTATTCTATCCAGTAGGTGCAAGGAGGTCTTAGGTGCACCAGACCAGATGTAAGCGGTGTACTCGAAGTTAGGGCGGATATGAACCTTATAAATGAAACCCAAATCAGAAGGGGTGACATTTTTTTTGCATCTTTTAGGGAAACCTAGACATTTCGCAGGACTTTTGGCGACCTCGAATATATTCCAACTAAGTATTGAACTGAAGCAGATGCTGATGGTAAAATGTTTTTCCTTTTTCACTGATACAAGTGCTATTCATGGACAATGGCTAATTGTTAGGTGTTCGCTTCAGTGACAGTGGACAGCATTGGGTTTTGGAGGCATTAAATTGCATTCAGTTGATTATGCTGCCAAGGTCGAAATTCGGTGGTTCTAATTTTACGACCGAAGAATTGGGCCGTGAGTCTTAAAACGAATATAAGAAGCAAAAGGTACTATCAGTAAAGGAATGGATTGGATTAGAAATAGCAGACAGAGGATATTTTATAAAAATTAAAAGTGTGTTGGAGAAAACAGAACCTTGGGGAACACCAGCGGATATGTGGTGGATATCAAACTGGAATTCGTACAAAACAGCTCGGTTGAAAGGTTGGAAAAGAAATTTCTAAACTTATAATAATAAGTAAACTTATAGTAAGCCACGGTAAGTCTTTTATCAGTTTATGAGGCCATTTTTTGCTTGTGCCACATTATGCGTTCACGCATTTGCTATTCTTCTGATATCAAATACCTCAAAGGCCCATTGCAGTAAGAAACTTTCAGACGAAAAAATATTCGCTCTGTAATCAAATATTAACCCGATGTACCACCTAGTTACAAAGGGGCTAATCTGGAAAGTGATGAAGAGATTGATGTCTAGGTACAGCATTAAGTGATGAATTGTTTGAAAGTGAAGATTGTGAGGGCATCATAAGATTTCTTCGTTGGAAAATGAAATCCATTAACTTTTCTATTAACCATATATAATTTCATGATCTCACCGCTTTGGCATTAAGTCTAGCACTCCTTGAAAAACCGTACGACTGTGTTCTTGGTCTAATTTTGTTTGTGGCTTAATGCAAGATGTACATGTGTTTGGCACATATTATATTTTTATAAATTACTAACACACCAATTGAGAAAATTTAAATTATTTATAAAGAATTGTTTTTGAAGCCACCATTTAGTTAAGATAATTTTTATTCCAAATTCGGAAAATCATGCACGCATCATTGAAACTTTTTGGGTAAGGTTTTAGTGAAATTAGTAACCATTAATAAACATTTTTTAATCTCTTATATGCTGTCTTACTTTGTCAAAAATTGTTCCAATTCCGCAGATGGATAACCAAACATCATTAACTCCAAAAAGTCGGCTGACAACGATCCTTCCGGTTGTGAATTGGCATACTTTGTCAGTTTATTATCCATTTCAAGGAGCACCGTTTCCCAAGCCTCAACCATGCACTGAATGGTATCGTTTATGTAACTTAAAAAAAAAAACCTGCACGTTCATAAAGGCTTCTTTATATTATTTCAACACTTACTTTTGCGTTTCCAGCACATGCGAGTAGTTAGAAGCCAACGCCAGCATTGGCGATGTGGACGTGTGTAAAATTCCATTCAAGAAAGTCAAAACTTTAATGCAATTACCATCTCGAACAATTACATTAAGACCGTCATAAGTTGCATTCATTCGAATGTCTATAACTTGAAATTCATCAGGTCTTTCAATATAGTCTGTAATGTTAAGAGATCCACATGGTAACACTCCCAGGATTTGGAGTAATATTTTTCCTGAACACAGACTAATTACTAGGTAGCAGGGTGAACCCTTAGCAAATGATTTATGATCTTCATTGCGTTTGGCCGTCGATGATAGTGCATTTAAATTTGGCAAAGCTGGCAAGAAAAATGCATGACACAGCTGAAAAACAAAACAGATTTACGTTTTGTATAACGATGAAATGACAAAAAAAAACGTACCTCCGAACGATTTCTATAAATCTGGCGATACTCAATTGCATTTATTGGCTTTGTCCAATAAATAGTCTGAATATCATCGTCATAGCTTAGTGAGAATACTTCTGCCTCCTTTTCGACATCTAAAAGGGATACTTTTCCATTGCTGTATCCTGAAATAAGCAGTGTAAAATGAGAATATTTGCATGCAAAATGTGTTCTCCACCTACCAATAGCAATCATAGTTTCATCTGGCTGCCAGCTTAAAGCTCTGACTTGTAAATGTTCGGCTGGAGCAGGGAATGTGACAATCTTTTGCCAATTTAATCGCTGGATAATAACTTCGCCTGAAAAAATTAATTTCAGCAATAGTACTGCCATTGCATTTAAAATATTGCAAAAGATATACCTTTGTCATTTCCTATAGCAATTAAATCCATTTTATTGCTCCACTCCATGATTTCTACACGGAATCCCATATTACGAGAACCAATTTGTTTCATTGAATTAACTTGCGCCATTTCAAAACAATTCAAATACAAAAGTTCACTTAAATAACTTTAAACACATAACAGCCCCGCCGAACAAAATACAAATTTTGTTTGATGTGTCAAACCCTAAACAAAAACAATCTGCTGCCAAATTCCATCAGAGTGTGTTCATAAATTGGAACGGTAAGAAGGGAGTTTACTTTTGCAATTGTGATCTAATGCGGTTTGGCATTTTTTTCATGTCATTTTACCATTTCGATTTGACTCTCTTTATACGACTTTATTTTTAAGTAACTGAATAAAATGCCAATTTTTTTCTAATTGTCATATTAAATAAGGTAGACATGAGAACATGTGTATCTTAGAAGAGAGAAGAGAAAAACTACTTAAGACTTTAGAGGCTCGTCGTGAATGCGATTCCGTGAGAAAGGCGAACGCTCGGTAGACCCAGAATGAGATGGTTGGATCAAGTTAAAAAACTTAAGTTTTATAATGACAGAATCTAAAATGAAGAGAAAGATTGTATATATAGGGTCGGCTATTAAGTGCTTTCCTTTTAAATCATAGTTTAATTTGACACTGACAGCTCTGTTTCGATCAGGAAATCTTGACTTAAAGTGAGCATTGTACCATTGCAGATCGTAATTAGTCGCTTGACGTTTATGCAACGTTGGAAAATATTTGAGTGCTGTCCCAAAAAGAGCGTTTTTAAATAAAACTTGTGTTATTAGCCGTCTTGGCGATGTCAATTAGCAGCCTTAAAATTGCAGTTCGACTCCTTTGGTCTTATTTTCTTGTGGAGAACCGTGAAAGACCGATATTATGCCAATAATCCGGAAATGATGCAACCACTTTATGCCTATATCACCTAAGCAATTTGTGAGCTACAGATCGAAACCAATCAACAAGTTCTTGAAAATTTAAAGAGACAGAATGCGCTACTGTGAAGCCAATGCTGGCACTTGAACAACGTTGTATTCCATAACTAAAAGGAATATTTGCTCATAAAAATGAAGTCATAATACATGGAAAACGAATTGATTTTGCTCATTTTATTAAATTAACAAAAAGGTATACATATCTTGTATTTTGGGCACCCTGTACATCTAGAAGGTTCAACTTCGTGTAGGCTTTTTGTTTTTATTTTTTATATATTTAAGATTTTTTGTGCCAAGTTCGCAGAACTTATTTCAAGTAACCATGACTAAGATTATAAAATTAACAGAAATAATAATCAGTAAATATATTTGGATGGATTTTGTCTAAGCATTGGTGGTCAGAATATCGTAACATAGGTGAAAAATGAGTTTCTCATTTAATAAAATAAATATTAAAAAAAGTAAGAGACAGCTCTTCAAAAAACAAACCAAGTGCGCGCACACAACTCGGAGCATGAATATAAAAAAAAAGATAACGTAGGGCACATAAAAAAGTTATGTGTAGTTTTAATTATATTGGCCATAGCATTCTTTAATTACTTACGAGTTATCGTAAAATATGTGTAAGAATTGTTCAAATGGTTTCGAATAAATATGAAACCAACCAAAAGCAAAAATTCTCATAAGATTGTTCAAAATTTCCTTTTCACGATGTAATCAAACCATATGAGATACAACTGTCATTCTCCATATATCATCTCGTTCCATAACAAGAAAACGCGCATTTCAATTCTCAAACCGGCGCAATTTTCTTCTTCCAATAGAAATTTACGAGTAAAAAAATATACCCACTTCAATTTTCATTTCATACTTGAGTTGACTTTTGTAGTCTGCGCCATTCCTGCATCAGTAAAAAAAATTGTCATGGCAAAGGTGAGTCTAATTTACATCTAATTTTCAACTCAAAACCTTAAACAATATTCGTGCTATTCGAATTCACTAAGAATTGTGCAAATTTTAAGAGATTTTCCCTCGAAAGTTCGCCCAATAAAATGTGAAAAAATTTCCACTACCTACGGTGAGAGATTTGCCTGTGCAATTTTTTTTTTTTTTCATAGATTTTTTTTCCCTCGGTGTTAAGTGATATTTGAGTTTTGCGAATAAAAAAAGAAAAAAGTCAGTGATGGAGTTACTTTTCTTTAGTTGAAAACTTGTAAAATTTTCCTTTTTTTTTAAATGAAGGAAAAAATCCCTAACCTAGTACCTAGACTCGATTTTTTTTTTTTTTTCAAGGACACGAATAGAATTCTATTACGTGCAGCCCCCCTTCTTTCCATTACCTTGTCCATCGACTTTCCTTCCTCCGTGAAAATAGTAAAAAAAAAAAAAATCTTTGCCATTGCGATGCTTTGCTATCGCTGGTTGCCCTGCTCAGATCACAGCTGCTGCTCTCATTTCCATTCTTTTCCCTTCGCTGCCGTCGCCGTCGTAGTCGTCGACATGTTCTCCCATGTGTGGTATTTCTCTCTTGTTCCTAAATGTTTTGTTGTTGTATAGAGTCGGTGGACGACGACGACTGCGTGTGTGTGTGTGTGTGTATATGGGAGGAAGGGTGCAGAAATTCAGCAGTGTGTTTGGTTATGAATTGGGGAGCATAGTGGAGCGTCGATACACTCTCTGTTGGTGAACGTGTGACACGAGCAGTGAACCAGCGCCAGTTGCAGCTACAACTTGGGGTTGGTAGGAGTAGTAGATACATGTTCTGCAATTACAATCCAAAGAGGAGGACCCTCCTAGGTATCCATCTATCGACCAAGAGTAGTGTGTGGTGTGGTGTGTGGAGAGAGCACAGTCCTCATTCATCTGCATTGCGCATATTTTCCATAGTAGGAGAATCCTACCAAGTGAAAATCAAAAGAGGAAATTTTTTAATAAATACTCACATCTGATCAGAAGAGGAGTCTGAATTGCCACCATCGTGGTCGTTTGCCGTCGCCGTCGCTGTCGCCGTTGCCGTTGCCGTTGCCGTTGCCGTTGCTGTCGCTCTTGCCTCGTGTTAGTTTGGCTTGGAACGCCGTATTTTTATCGCGCATTTTTGTTTTGTGGGTATATTCATTTGTGTCACAAAGATTTGCAATCTGCCGACCATCATCTATAGAGAACACTTACGACGAAGCGTTGTTCAATTCAACCTCAATTATATAATGGCTGTGTGCTGTCGTTGATTATCACTGATTTTGAGTTCTAATTTGATTCTCATTGGGTAATGACGACGATTTATGAAATCTAAATCGATTTATGAATGAAAGATGTATAACACAATATTTTTCACTCGAGAAAAGTGTTCATATTACTCCTGTTGTGGTGATGGTGCCTGGTGCTCGTGCTCCTCGATTGTAAGTTGTGTTTTTTTTTTTTTTATTATGCTCGTTGTATCCTGCCACAAGGTATTGTTTTGCTTGCACTGCAAAAGCACATTTCAACTTGAATCGAATCGAACTCTAAAGTGTACTTGAGCTTAGAATGCACTTTAAATGAGCGCATCAATCAAATCCCAACGATGACTACTGCCGAGTCGTAAAATATTCCTGTTTTGTCAGCATTATTCAAGTTTGTTTTATTAATATTTTATTTTATTACGTAATTGGTGGTAATTTTATTTATTTATTTTTCTTTACTGATGCTATTGTCGCATTTCTTCTTCAGTGATTCGGCACATAGGAGTTTATTCTTTTAACCCATATTATCCTCAATTATTTTAACAACCGCTGACAAGAGATAAGTAGGCGCTGTTCAACGCAAAAATCAAGAACACTAGAAAAAATGCTTAGTGCAATTTTTTTGTGTGTTATCCTTACATAAAATCAATTTTCGCTGGTGTGAGGTATTTGTTTAGTTAGGGGCTTATTAAGGTCATTTTAAATTAATTGAAGAATAATGTTGCTTTATGGGAGATTTGTTTATTTATACTTTGTGTATGAAGTTAACTCGCGGGACGTGTTGAAGTTGCTGTCGATAGGTTTTTTTTTTTAAGTCGGTGACATCAGCATCTAACGATTTTAAACGAAACTTTAAAGTCCTTCTTTGACATTTAACGATTGATTTATTCCTCTTGAACTCTGAGTGCAAACAATAACCAAACGCACGGATGTAGAGAGGGTTCATCAAATATTAGCAGCTTTTGACGTGGCCCCATTAGCTCTATGCTAGTGCTTAGACTATTTGTACAAATCGTTCCTTACAAAAGCACGGCATAATATGTGTGTAAATGGTTTTCAAGAATATTTTATGCATCCTTTGGCATTAAAACAAAAAAGTTTGAAGTTTTAATATCTGTGTAAAAATCTGGGAGAAACAAAAATTGTATTGAATTAACATTTTTTTGATTCCCATTCAAATTTGTCTAAAACAGCCGAAAAAAAATGTTTTTGCAACAAACTATGTGAACATTCCTTATAAAAATCATTTGTTGCACAATTTTACTGAAGTGAATATTAAAAAAAGAGGACGAAAAGAAGGCAAGGAAGCAGGAAAAATGGTATGCCAAGTGAGAAAAATTTAACCACACTAACCTATTGAAGGAGCTGCAAGAAACATCTCTGATTTACAGAGATCTCTTCGAATGGGAAGCCGAACTTATAAAAGGGTGGTTAAGTAGCTCCCATTGTCAGCTTCAGTCAATGACTGGTTTTTATTTAAAGTTTTATTTAGCTCATGTCTGTAAGACATTCGCAAAGAACTTGTTTTTTTTTACCATTTCCGTGGTGGCGTCTTCTTCAATCTATATAGGTTTTTATTTTTGTAGGCTTTCAATTCTACAAAGTGCTAATGCTGCTCCTTTTTTCACATACCCCGTCGATGAATATATTTTTTTAAATTGATGCTCGCGCAAATATAGCACTCGTTGAAGAATTTGTTAGATCAAAAAGAGCCCAGAAAAAATGTTTACGAATAAAACTTTAAACATTGAAATTCGTTTTTGAACATCCAACGTCGAATATTTTATCGAATCGAATAAATTGAACGAAAGAATGCTATTTAAGATAATACAGGATACTACAACCTGACAGGAGAAATAATCTTAATTTTGTTGTAACACGACTCAGGCGGTAATTGTTTGGGACTTTGGGACTTATCGTAGCTCGATCGTTTTAATGTGGTCTAAGAACTAAGACGAGTGGCTTGGAGTACTGAGGCCTAGTTATTTACTCAGAGTTTTAGTGCTCTTTTATTATAAAATACTTCATTTTATTGACATAAAATAAAGTTGCAATATAAATAATAAAAGGTTCAAGCGATAGCTACCAGTGCGTTGATCTAGAAAATACTCTAGTTTCCATATCTGTTCGTTTGTCAACCTAGAGCATGAAAATGTAACCAAACTTAGCGTAAGTATGGCGAATTTTGAGTTGTCAAAAACAGCTAATCTTACAGCTTATACCTAACTTCTACAAGCCTTTAGAATTGATTGCACTTTAGTCACGATACAATCCACTAGTTTTTTACAAATATGTAATAGTATGCTTTCCCAGGCTGTTTGGATTTTACCCAAATATTCAGATTGCCGAAGTTTTATGTGTTCTGGATCTAAAAGTAGTGGTGACTACATAATAATTTTTCAAACCATTTTTTTCCTGGTTTGGTAGTACATTTTATTAAACACATTTTTAAATGTTGGTACATTTAGGCCAAAGCTAGGCCCATTGTGCTGCCAAACATCTTTTGGGTTCGCACAATTAGATGGATATGGGCAACGAATTTGGCTGGTGGGATGTTACACCGCCAGTAGTATGCTTGGAAGTATGCTTTGGAGTTTTGTAGAAAGGCAGTTTTGCGGACGACTTTGTAATGCTGTTGCCTGAACAATACTCTGTCAATGAAGTGTAATGCGTATTGTGATTTAAGTGACACACTCTCTCCGCCGAACTCCAAATGAATTCTAAATTTGTTGTATCAAGGGACGTCTTGTTTATTTCTTATACGTAAAGAACGTGCTTCGTCGAATCGACGATGGCAACATAAAAGTCCATCGTACACATGACAGATTGACTGAATGTTTATAAATATAATTGTTTTTAATTGTCTCAAAAGGTATAATTAAAACCATAATTAGACTTTTTTTCTATGAGAATGTGCTATACGAAAAATGATCACACGGAAAGCATAAACACGGCAGAAAACCGATTAGGTGTAAACCTTTGTGGTCGATTGGGCGAAGCTTGTGCTTTTAGTTTTAAGAGGCTCATGCACTATCAATATAATATTTGGTGGTGCACAATAGGATTTATCGTCTGTACTTTAATTAAAGAGTTGTGCAATATAGTGTGCAGACATATAATGGGTTTTAAGTGTTTTCTAGTCCAGGAGTGCATTTTTCAGCTTAATACACAAGTGCAACTTGTGAAAAATTTACATTTACATAAATTAAGTAAAAAGTTTTTAGTTTTCTTAAAAAATATAAAAAAAATCGTACGATAAAACTATTCGACCTGGCAAACGTGCGTATTATCAAGTTAAATTCATCTTTTTCTCACTGTAAAATAAAACCCATGCAACGATTACAATCTAAAACGGAAAGACTTCAAACCGCCTACGAATATACAATTTATTATTCACAGTTGCACTGTTCTCAGAGCTTAATTATTAATTAAAATATAGACTATTCCATTCTAAATATACTTCATCCACGTCTAAATATATATACCTATATTAATGATATTAGTTTTTTTTTCATGCTTTTGGGACAGTTTCTTCGTTACTCTATTTTGGGTTATTTTTATTGCCAAAGAAAATTGAGAAAACAAAACAAAATCGATAAAAACGTTTTGCATAGAAGCCAACCTGTAAGCGTAACTCGCCACTGTTAGAAAAGCTGCCACAACTGGCAATTTAACTCTTTAACGATTTAATTTTTTTGGTCCACTTAAAATGTTAACTCTCATATTTTGGGGCTCTATTGTTTTGATATTAAGAGAAATTTTATTGACATTGGTAAAAAAAATCCTTTTTAATAGATAAACTCATTCAAACGAAATTTTGGAATATTGTAAATTGATTTAATGTATCATGTGTGTACGGTACTTGCACACTAATCAGCACACCCCATCACAAGGTTATAATTAGGTAAAATGAACGCAAAAGATAAAAATTTGGTTCAGGAAGTTCAATGTTTACTTTTATTGATATAAATAGATATTCACACTTAATTAACGTTTTAAGGATTTTGGCAAAAGAACTATAGTACTGTGCACTCTGACGAGGTTAATCCAGTACTGGGTGTGCAGGGTGTGCTAGGGTGCCAGTATTGTTATGTGTATTTTTTGTTAGAGGACATCGCAAAGTGTGTATTGATTCTTATTTTCAAATACATAAACTCTGATTACATAAATAAGCGAGTGGTTATAGTTTAACCGAAGTGTGGTTTCAAAAGGAAGGGTTATTAGTTAGTGTTTTGTTTCGTTATATTTCTTGGAAACCTTTAGTCATAGTACTCATAAAAAATGCATCCAAAAGTAGGAAAAAAAAGTACGTACTGTATTGTGTAAAATTTGAAAAAATCACTTTGCTAATTTGAAAACAAAATTGCACAAGAAAATGCCTTGGCAACAAGGGGAGGGGTACAGATTTTTTTTACAAAAGATAGTTTGAATTTTAATTTCCACACAGCTAGCTGTACAAAGAAGTTCCTCATCAAATAAAGAGAATATTTTATTGTTTTTGCAGACTTTGGGTGAGACTGTTCAATAGATCCCAAACGAAATACAACAAATAACAACCACATCTTTCAACCAAGGAATAAAGGGAAACCGCTGCAATCTTGACAAACAAATTTAACAAAATAAATAAAAAAAAAGATAAATAAAATAAAAAATAAATAAATTGTTACACCAAGCAACAAAGAATTCAAACGTGATCACATAAATGTATAATAAATAAACCAAAAATACAACCATAACGAATAACTACAATAAACGGTAACAACAATAATAATATATCTATATATTTAAACTAATAATAAATTTACGAAAACGCAAAAATCTCATTTAATTATTTTTTACAAAAAAACAACAAAAAACAAAAAATTTAAATACAAACAAAAATTCGTTTTTAATCGAAAAACAAAAATAAAAACAAACCTGTGTTCGTTTTATCAACAATTCAGTATAATTGACTTATTTATTTTTTAGTGTTAAATATATTCTTATTTTTTTTTATTTTTTTTATATTATATAATTGGTTTTCTTATTGTTTTTTTTTGTCGTGTTGAAAACTTAGACAAAACAAAAATCTGCCATTTTTGCGGTGTATTCAAGTTTTAAGAGATTCTAAACAAAGTATATATATATGTAAAATTTCCCTCCACGTGAGTGTCTGTGTTGATATTAAAAAAGAAAAGAAAAAGGACTAAACATATAGAAACGGTATTTTGTTCGTTGAAAAACCCAGTGATTAACCGCGATCCAGACACAAAATAGCAAACTAAGGATATCGGAAGAGAAGGAAAATCTTGTAAGAAGCCCAAACGTGCCGAAGTATATTTCGTTCGTTCGTTATTTGATTGTAAATTTTTATTTTGCTGCTGCAAAGTTGTTTTCGACTTATGGCATCAACCGAAGAAATTTCGAATAACTTACAACAAGCCACTGGTATTTTTGGTAAACTTGACAATAATAAAACAGAAACGGACGCTCAATTATTGGAAGAGGCTGTTGACAACTTGACTCTCGAAACGGCAACGGCCATGTTTAGTGAGGTGTTTGAGAGCAACAGCAAGGGGGACGAATTGGAGTCTTCTCCTTTGGAGGATCCTTGCACGTTTGCTGATGGGATGGAGAGAAACTGCAAGATTTGTTCGTAAGTATTATTAATCACATGAAAAAATAAGTTTGTTTGTTTGATTGTTTGTTCCATTAAAGGTGCCGTTTGGTTTCGCCGAGAGTCCTATCATGTCTTCATGTTTTTTGTGAGGCCTGTTTGGCTAAGTTGTTTTTGGACGAGAACAGTTCTGGTGATCATCCATCATCGCCATTGCCCAAGAATACAATTGAATGCCCAACTTGCAAGCAAGTGACTACGGTAAAGTAACCAACCCAGCCAGATAGTGAAATTTGCTAAACAAAAATTTTGTTTCACTTTATAGGTTGGCCCCAAGGGAGTGGAGTCGCTAACTTGTGATTACATCTTGACCAACATTCTGGACTTGTCATCCATTGAATCGGAGATGTTGTCGTGCACTTCTTGCAAGAGTAAGGAAAAGGCGATTTCTCGTTGTAACGACTGTGCGAACTTCTTGTGTGGAGGTTGTGACAACGCCCACAAGTATATGCGTTGCTTTGAGAATCACGAAGTTGTAAAGTTGGAGGACTTGCAAAACACCACCGAAAAGTTGACCATCCATAAGCCATTGTTCTGCAATGTCCACACCAGTGAAAATTTGAAATACTACTGCTTCAACTGCCAAATACCTGTGTGCAATGACTGCTTGATTGCCGACCACAAGGGCTCCGAACATCATTATGAGGTGATTATCAACGCGGAGAAGTGTGTTCGCGTTGACATTGAGGATTTGATGAAAGAGGCTAAATCGAAGGTTCAATACTGCGACTCGGCAGCATCTAAGTTGTCGAGCGATCTTACTGAGTTGCAATCGCAGCATGATACCGCTCGCGATTTGATTGAAGAGTCTTTCCAGAGTTTTAAGGCTGTGCTGGAGAAATGTCGCGATCAGTCGCTCAAGGAGCTGGGAAAACTTCATTCTGAGCGTGAATTAAAAATAATGGATTTGTTGCAGAACATTGAGAATACGATGGGAAAGATTGATGGGGTATGTAAGTTCACTAAGCGTGTGCTTGAACAGGCTAACGCTGCTGAATTCCTGAGTATGAAGAAGCTAATCGCCAAACAGATAATTAATCTTATCAACAATACGCCAAAATGTGATGTAAACTTCTCGCTTGAATTTGATACGAAGTTTGACAAGTTTGAGCAGTTGGCACAGGAGAGTTTTGGTAAATTTCGCACTGAATCAACTCCACCCAGTCCAAAGGAGAGCACACCACCTCCAACCTTGCCTGGCATGCCACCGTCGCTGATGACTCGCAATATAATGGCGAGCAGCTCGCAGAACGCATTGGCTAGCTCTGTCACAGCTAGTAGTCCTATATCCTTGCCTACTTCGATGCAATCTTCCTTCGATGGAGATCTATCTGTTCTCGGCAATGGTTTTATGATGCCAAACGTTCTGACACCTGATTCTCCGCCGCAACACACCATGGGCGGCGGCCCACTTTCCTCTGGCAGCACTGTGGGCGCTCCTCCGGTAGGTGTGGGTAATGGTAGTGCCCCACCAGCATCAATAAGTATGCTTGAGTACAACTTACAACGGTTGGCGAATCTTGCTGATAACACTCCTGATGGATTGTCTGATGCTATCGTGGCTGCTGGAAATCCTTCAATGTCGCAGCAGAATCAGTCAATTACATTGGCCGACATACTTAATGGGGATCAGAGAGCCTTAAGCAATCTTCAGGCGCTGGCTAAACTGGGATTGAATGGCAACGGTAAGTTTTTTTGTGCATTCATACATTTTTGTAGGCTACATACACTATTAAAGACCGTCAAAGACACGCGTTCTTTTTTTTGACTTGATTTGTAAACAAAATTATAGTTTGAATGTTTTTTTTTTTGATTTTTTATTTTATGTCTACTATAAAATGAAATGTGTATATAGAAGATAAGAAGAGTAGAAGCGTGGCAATTGAAAAGAACATAAGTAGACCTAACCTTGCGGTTGCTTGACCTTAAAAGGCGTCTTCTTCTACGTTTAAGTTCATGTCTTATCTGAGTCGTGATAGCGTTTCTTTTTAATAGTGCGAGCAATAAAACGGACTTGATCGTAAATAAGACCAATAATAATTATTGGGTGGCATAACAGCTCGTGGAGGAGTCAGAGCCGAGCTTTTTCGCGCAACCATTGTGTTGTGGGGTGTATCATTTTGACAGATGCGAATTGCAAAAGGTTTTTTTTAATAAGTACTGTAGGGGTGTTGTTAGTAGTTACCTAGAGGTGGGATCGTGAAAATGACTTTAGGTGTCTTTTCCCGGGGGGAATTTGAATCTGAGTACTGTACTGTCCCTCGATTTGTCTCTGTTTCGCCTCGATTTACGTTAACTCTGTCTTCCTCGTTACATCAGTTCACGTTGTGTAAAATTGTGAATCTTGCCTCGTCTAACGAGCTCTGTTCTCTATATTTAGGTTAGTTTTAGTTAGTTTAGCCGCTTAAATTTGAAATTGCTTCATTTAAACAGTTTAAATTGGAATGTTGGCAGTTTAAATGAACCCAATCGGGGATTCCCATGGTTTGCTTTTTCTTAACAGTTGATTTGTTTTTTTCTTGACTTTTCAAATTTAATAACAGTCACATTTCGTAATTCTTTGTTAACGTCGTCTCGATTTACGCCTCGAATACATCTCGATGTTAATCGAGTGACTACTGTATTAGTGAAGAATAAATGTACGTGCTCAATAATACATAGAACAACATTTTCTTAATAGTCCAACACACTATCTATAAAGTTACGGCGTTAGTGTAGCTTTAATTTTAATTAAGTGTTTGCTCTTTTTCGCCTGGACGTATTTTCGTTGACATGCCATATGGATACAAATTTATTTATCAAAGATACGTTCTTATTCCTAAGTCCAGTTTGTCTCTACGCTCATAGGTTGTGATTAGGATCGCGTGAATCCTACCTACAGCGCTGCCTTCAAA
This sequence comes from Syritta pipiens, assembly GCA_905187475.1. NCBI lineage: Eukaryota > Metazoa > Arthropoda > Insecta > Diptera > Syrphidae > Syritta > Syritta pipiens. Next base: position 11,558,232 of record LR994571.1, on the reverse strand, counting down.
ATAATAGCAGTACATAGCAGTAATAGTGTGAGGAAATATTTTTTTCTTGGAGACTTTGGGAATGTTCTTCTGCTTTAGAACAATAACTGAAAGGAGTAAACGATTTTTCAATTACTCCAATCATTAGCATGATATTACTCAAGTTGCAAAAAGGTATCCATCAGAAAGCAGCACTCATATACAAATTCAATTTTTTTTTTCAAATCTTCATTTTGAGTTTTTTGTATTTCTGATTTCCACACCCCTGGGCCTAAAAAATCTAAAAAAAATTGTTTTCCGTCATTTTTTCGAGATATTAGTGATTTAAATCATATAAATTTTCTGCTGAAAGAGATAAACTGGCGATGGTCTCAAATACGCTTGCGAGAATTTCATCCCTTAAGCGCGCCAATTTTCATACGGTTGTTGACGCAATCAGCAAATGGGGAAGGATACTCTTTTGATTAGTTTCATTCAAAATGAATTTAAAATTTTACTGTAGTTATTTTGATTTGTTAATTTCTTTGACTTATATTAAGCCATAAGTACTAATCTCTTTACAGCAGAACGAAACTCTCGGCGTGTTAGTAAAACTCACCCTTGACTGTTTTTTTTATAAAATAAAATCTGTGTACGCCGTTTTAGCCTGTTGTTTAGTTTTTATAAAGTTATGATAATTGGAGTTCTATATGGTTTTATACAAGTTCGGAGTTTTTTTTGCTTCTGTTTTTTCTGCCACCAATATTTGCCGTGTTTATTTATTTCAAAAACTGTATTCATAAGATAGGTTATAAGCAATATTTAATAAGGTGTTATAAAAAAAGTCCAAACACACACAACGAGTTTAACTAATAGAAGCCTCTTTTTGTTTTATCTTTTTTTTTTATGTATTATTTTGTGCTTTAACAACATATTTTATTGGCAAATGTTCTTTGTTTTGTGGGATCCTTGAAATCAAACCAAAAAAAAAAAAAAACTAAACGCTGATTTGTTGTTGGCGCTTAATAGTAGATTTTCACACAGACATGACAACCAATCAGCTATTACCGAGTGGACCTTCACCAGGCATTGATTGTTTATTGCCAGATTTTTGCCTCCCACCAGCCGCATCACCGAGTCTGTCTACACTGGCTCCGCTCTCTGATGATATGAGTATTACAAATTTCCATGCAGGCCTCAATGTAACTGGTCGCAATAAGGCTACTCCCATGCAGATTCGTTCAAAATTCGGATCTTTGGGTACAGCTAAAGGACAATTCAATTCACCACATGGTTTTTGTTTGGGTGTTGATGAAGAGATTATTGTTGCTGATACCAATAATCATCGTATTGAAGTTTTTGAAAAGAACGGTCAGCTGAAATTCCACTTTGGCGTGCCTGGAAAGGATGAAGGGCAATTGTGGTATCCACGCAAGGTTGCTGTGATGCATACTAATGGAAAGTTTGTCGTCTGTGATCGTGGAAATGAAAGATCACGTATGCAGATATTTTCAAAGTGTGGACATTTTATGCGAAAGATTGCCATAAGGTAAAGTGAATTCCATATTCACTCATTCAAATTAATAATGATTTTGCTTTTTATTTATAGATACATCGATATTGTTGCTGGGTTGGCTGTGACCTCAAAGGGACATATTGTTGCTGTGGATAGTGTATCGCCAACTGTTTTTGTTATATCTGAAGAGGGCGAACTTGTGCGTTGGTTCGATTGCAGTGATTATATGAGAGAGCCATCTGACATTGCTATTAGAGGTGAGTTAAAATGCCTTGGGTCCGAATTTAATTTGCGAATTGCGAATTTTAACTGAGGATGTGATGCAAATCAGCAAACATTTGTTTTGCTAAGTGTCTCGTTAAACACCAAAATCTATTAGAAAAGTTCCGCTTTGAATGAAACGCCTCGTTTTTACTGTCAGCTGATGTAATCGTGTATGCTCGTAAAGCTGGAAATATTACGTTTACACATAAACTGATCTTTAAGAATTACCGCAGCTGACACTATTGTGTGTTACTACAAAAGATCTATATTTAGTGTTTTTAACTGGTTGATGCTTTTGTGTATGTGCATTTCTACATTTTTGGGTCTTTTTTTTGGTGTACATCGACTTGATAGATTTCAAAAAAAAACTTATTTTTGTCTCCTTCTCAAGTGCACAAATTATGCAATCGTGCAAAAATACAAAGCTAATAACGAGCTTTAATACTGTCGAAAAGTAAGACCTAGGCTACACTGGAGAACTTTATAAAGATTTCAGTGTCTTCTACATATTAACCCTTTCAGTTCGCATATAATTTTTGTACTACTGCCCATCAGCAACTGCAGAAACCTGCAGAAACCTGTTGGCACTTACTTTTATTGCCAGCTAATACATTCTTTCTCAGTGTTTTTTATGCTTGAAATTTTTACCAAGGCAGAACTGCAAAATTTTCTATACATTCATTCTGCTACTTTAAAGTCAAGTCAGACTGTGATAAGACGGCCATGCGCTGGACATTGTTCGCTTAGGTTGTCTCATGTTATTTATGACGAATTTCGCACAAGAAAATCGAAGTTTTTTTTTTATCATTTTCTGTTTACATATCCTTTTTTTTTACATAAGTTCTAAGGATATACGGACTTCATTGCAAATACTTTATTAGTTTTTCACAAATGAGCCGCTCAGTGCACAGATTGATTAACTCCACTTTTTTGGAAACTTTAAGATTTGAGTGGCAAAGCACTCGGTATAGTTTATGCTTACAATATTATTCCTTAATGATAAAAATTACAACCATTAAACTATAAAATAAATGAATAAAACGTAGTGTATTCAACTGCGAATGTAAATTATTTCATTGCTTTTCTCACATGTTTGTTTTATGGTCTTAATCAACGTGAGCTCTGAACTGATCAAATATCCGTTCTGTACTAAATTGTGTACTCACAGTGTGTACTGTAATGACTGCGTATGCCTAGAAAAAGAGGACTAACGAATGATTTTTTTTTTTTCAGACAACGATTTTTATGTTTGTGATTTTAAGGGACATTGTGTAGCAGTATTTAAGGAAGACGGAGTTTTCCAATATCGTATTGGAAATGAGAAAGTAACCTGTTTCCCTAATGGAATTGATATATCGAATGCAGGGGACATCTTGATTGGAGACTCACATGGAAATCGTTTCCATGTCGCTTGTTATTCTCGCGACGGTGTTTTACAGTCCGAATTCGAGTGTCCTCACGTCAAGGTAAGAACAAATTATATCTATATCCTTTTGTTTATCCTTACGGAAATTATTGTCTTTAGGTTTCTCGCTGCTGCGGTCTAAAAATTACTTCCGAGGGCTATGTTGTAACACTAGCTAAAAATAATCATCATGTCTTAGTGCTTAATACTCTTTATGTTCACTGATTGAAAACAAAAAGTCAATCAACGAACTATTACTTCAAACCAAATCGATAATTTATCTAAACACGAAAAAAGAAGAAAACAAACACAAAGGCTTTAAAAAAATTCATTTACAAACAAAAAAAAACAACAAATGAACCTATCTACTATATGCAACGTTGTCGTGATGAATGAAATACGAAAACATACAGCAAACGTATCAATAAATACAAAAGAAACAAATATTTTTTTGATCTCCTTAATATTTTTTTTTATATTTACAATGAATGAACACGAAAAAGCAAAAACGAAACCGAAATTTTTTTTCTTTTTCTCTCTTCAAATGAAAATTTATTTTCACATAAAAAAAAAAAAAACTCCGAAGTTAACGAACTTGATATATACATACATAAAAAAGAACATACCATTTATAAAATGTTAAAAATATTTTATTATATTCCTTTTCCGTTTTAATAAGGCTGGTTATCCAAGACATTATTTACGCGTTACTATTTTAATTATTTTTTTTTTATTAATTAACTATACATACGTATATTTTTTTCAATACATTTTTTAGTCAGATTCTGTGTATTTAATTTTTTTAATATTACAAAATGTACAAATGTTTTTTTTTTTTAATTATAAAAATCATAAAAAAAAATCAAAAGAAAAAAAAAACACGATTTCTGTTGAATGGAATTTCTGATTGAACAGGAAAATTGAGATGGAAAAAAAGAAAAAGCATACTTTCAAGTCATTTTTTTTTTCAATTTAATTTAACAGACAATGTAACAACTCTAGTTATTTAATTATAATTTTTTTATTATTTTCATTTTAATTACGTTTTTTTTTTTTCATTGTTCACTAACTATTCTTTTTTGTTATTAACTTTAGTAATAGTTTATTTTAATTGTACCAATTCCACGCGCTTTTATTCTGTAAGTTGTGTTTTGTCAAACAAAACTAATTTTAGTCGATATTTTACCTTTTATTTTCAACTTTAAAAAAAAACAAAAAAAAAAAAAAACAAAAAAAAAGAAAAAAAAAAAAAAAAAAAAAAAAAACAAAACAAAATGAAGAAAATGTAAAACAATTTTAATTTGTTTTTAAAAACATTGTGTTTTTACAAAATATTTTTTTTTTCTTCTCTTGAATATTATAAATGTATTTTTTGTTTTTATTATTTTTCAAATAACTTTTTTACTTGTTGTTTTTTTTATTTTATTAACTATTTATGCGTTAGAATCTTCATATTATATATGTATACAATTTATAATTGTTAACTGTTCCACCTTTTTTTTTTTTATTATTAATGTATTTACAAATGAAAAATTAAAATTAAAAACAAAAAAATGAATTTTTTTTTATTGTAAAATAATTTTTTGGTCATGTTATCAAAAAATTGAACAACTTAGTGATAGATGATTTATACATTTAAGTTTTTTTTTTTTTTTTTTTGAAACAATTATTTGATTTATTAAAATTAGTTTTTAATTATTTTAATTTCAATCAAGTGTGTGAAATAAATGAAAGCAAAGCGATAAATGGGCGTGTTACAGGCAGACAGACTGATTTTTTTTTTCAGATGTTTTTTGAAGTGACCGCTTCACCCCCAGCTTTTGAGAAAAGACGTCATATATTTTAATTGTGATTTTCTGTTTATTTTGTATTTAGACGATTAGGACTTAAATTATGATATTTAATAACCAAAGAAAAAAATTTGTTTGAAAGATTGATTTTCCTTAGATTGAAAAAAATTTAATATATGAGTTCCACAATACTTATATATATTATATTGATTGATGAAAAAATGTTAGTGAAGGTTTTTTTATATAAATGTACAGGGATTTTATATTTATGCTAAAAAAAATTTATTCTTATTAGTTTTCAAAAAAAAATCTTTTTGACGTCCTTGTCTTTCTCTTATCTGTGTAAAACACGCCCAAAATCTATGATTTTTTTTAAATTTAAACAACTTCGTGCTGCTATATGAAAATTTTCATGATCTATGACAAACATTACTGCATTTAAAAAAGATTTGTTTGTTTCTGTTAAAAGAAACTTAACATATATCACGATTTGAGATACTACATAAGTTGAACGTTCTTGAAAACCTTTCGCAGTTCTCTCAACATTTCTATTGTCTTTCTGCTGGACTTAGCGAATTCTGTTTGAGTCATAAACTTCAATGCAAACATTTCTCTGCTTTCTAAGTTCTTTGGAGAAGACTTGTACACAAAATATAAAGTAAACCCTGTCAATGTTAAGTTGGTTGTTTTTTGTGTTTTTCAGTTTCAGTCAAACTATGAGCAGGGAACACAGCGCTGATGATATAGCATTTTTTAGTTCGTTGACTGAATTTATCATTAGCAACGCATCTCAATATTAAGCCTAATAGGCGATGTGTTTTCTTACCATACAAAATACGTTCAAGTATGATTTTCTTATGTAACACTCAGGAGTACATTTTAAAAATGTATATTTATATCAAACTTTCTCAAAGTTATTATGCCTTCGGCTAAATGTTAAGTAATTAAAACAGAAATACTTTCCTTCTATTAATTAAATTCTATTCTACGATTTGTTGAAAGTTTAACAAAATTATTTTTTTAATTAAATTTATTTCTATCTCTCTGTAATTTTTTTTCTTCATTTCTTAACGAAGATCTATGTAGAAACTCCTAAAAACAAGCAAACAACACACTTTATTTAATTATATTTTTCTTTGAAAATGCATATATTTATTTACATAATATATAAAAGCAATCAAATAAAAACATATATCTACATATATATAAATCAAAATCTAATAATTAAAATAAGTAATATATTTTTTGGGATCTAATCCTGTGAAAATTTAAAAATAAAATAAAAATGAAATAAAACTCAATAAACCACAATGGAACAGAAAAAAAAATTAAAAACGAAAAACTTATGTAATCTTTATAAAAAAAATGCTAATATTATACATAGTATCTACTGGAGTATGTATATTTAACTATGTATACATATTTTTTTTAACAAAAATCTTTTATTGATACTATACATGAAATAACAAATGAATTGCTTTACCTGTGGTGTATAAGTTCCTCAAATTCTTAATTATACTTCGTCTACTTTTTTTTTGTGTAATATGTTATTTCTTAGTTTCTTTTGTTTTTTTTTTCGTTCTAAATAATTAAATCTCAAAAACAAAAAAAAGTAATCTTTATTTTTTTTATGGCATTAAAACTTTTTGTTTTTATTCTCTAAAAAAATGAAAACCAATAGTTCTTAATTGAGTGCTTCTTATGCCAAAAAAGTTAAAAAAAAAAAAACAGAAAATATAAAACAGAATCAAGGAAGTAATTATAAAATGGAAAATCTATTTTAAATATATATAGTTGTCATTTTCTTGGTTTAAGTATTTCATATCCTTTTTAGAGATTTGCGCAGTAAATGTGAAAAAATACGTACATGATATAAACTAAACTTTGCTAGCCCCTGTAAAACCTGTACACAGCCGGGCACAGATTTTCTATTGCTGCAAGTTCGGTAGAGTTCTTTTGACTGAGTATCTAAAAGCCTATTTGAACTTGTAAGTTTGGTGATAAATAATCACTGCAAAGTCTGAGCATAATCTCATTTGGGATGTCAAAGCGCCAACTAACATTTACTGGGCAACAATATGAAAGGCAAAACATAAACATTTTATTTTTCAAACTAATTCTTTCTGCCGTCTTCTAAAAAAAAGTATATATATATCGATCCAAAATATTAACATATCAAATAAAAGATGTCAATTTTGTTTCGCGAAAAAAAGAAAATGTTAAAAGAATATGCCCATCTCTCGCCCTTAGCATTTCTTAAATTCATGTACTAGTATTTTTAAATTACGTATCTTAAGTTTCTTCTTGTTTTTTTTTTTTTTTTTTTTTTAGAAATCGCAAACTGAAAAGAAAAACTTATTAACCGAAACGTATAAATGAAAGAAGTATATATTTACTATCAAATAATTGAATAGTGCCATGATTTTGTAATAATTTTAAATAAAAAAAATCAAACATTAACATTTTTTAAAAATTAAAGAAAAACAAAAAAAGAAAACCTAAACAAAAAGTGTTAAACAACAAAAAAGTACATACATAAAGCAATTAGGATGTTTATTTTTCTAGCAATTTAATGCAACATAAACATAATTAGAATTAAATTTCATAGGAAACAAAACAAAAAAAAAACATTAATTAAAAAAAAAGGTCAATAAACATGAATATATGTATATTTAATACATATATACATATGTATAGTATACAACTTAACAAACGAATTATTATTTTAAACAAAAGTGAATATTGAAATCATCCTCTTCCTATATTTTCTCAGTGTAAAACCTTTGCAAGAAACATACTTACAATATATATATAAATATGTACATGTAAATTTATATATATAATATAAATATATATGCATATTTATGTATATGTATACATATATTATATATACATACATATATAAAAACTTTATTTTACTCTTTAACAAACAAAATATACAACATTAAAAAAAAAAAAAAAAAAAAAAACAAAAACAAAAAAAAAAATAAAATCATAAAATAACTAAAAAATATGAACATTTTCTCTGGGTTGTTATATTATATATTACATTATAGTTAAAATATTTCTTTTAGTGAACTAGGATAATGAATTATACACATATAAAAATTGAAATAATTTATAACAAGTAATACAATTCTGGTAGAATCAATAAAAAAAAAAAAACGAAACAAAATGAATTATAATGAAGGAAACAAAAAATCTTGAAATTAAATAAAAAAAAAAAAAACAACGTAGATAAGATCTGACCAATATTATTCTAAAGCGAATATATACATACATAAGTTGTGTAAAATTTGATTTTGACACAAATTATTTATATATGTATACACAAAAACCATATGAATAGAACAGACGACGATGAATTAACTATTCTAATAAGCAATATTGAAAATATATACGTTTAAACAAAGTAGAACTGTATATATTCATGAATTTAAATATTAATATTTTTTTAAATGCATATATTGTATTGAAAAAAAAAACAAACAAATAACTAAATAAATATATACACACTAATATATGTTCTACTGGATATATATTTTCTGTATACATTTATTTATAAAAAAAAAACAGAAAACATTGATTTTTTTTTTCGTTTATAACAAAAACACATTTCCATTCATCATTTGATGTGGCAGTTTTTCCCTTTAATTATTAAATTGAAATACACAAAAAATAATTTTCTTTGTTTTGAATTCTGAATGTGTCAGTAATACAAAAGGTTTGATCTAGAAAAAAAAAACAAAAAAACAAAATACATATTAAAAAAATATATTTAAATATTTGGCAATAGCTACTTAAGTGTTATCAGTGATGTTTACCGTTTTTGTGATTAAAAAAAAATATTTTTCAATGTTAAAAAATCGAAAAAAAAGTGTTTTAAAATTGTAGCAAAAAAAAACCTGTTTTAGGAAAGTATTATTCCCCTGCTTTACTGTAATAAGGGAATCATATATACTTTAATTTTAAAACTATGAATCTTATATCTATGAATGAATTGGAACTGCACAAACTACGAATTCGTATTTAGACTATTTTATGTATTGTAAAAACGGTTCAGATGTGTAGAAACTATGTAAAGTATGGCTTAATTTTTTCTTTTCGGTGAATTTGATTTGTTTGAAATATTTAAAGATCCGACGAAACAAGTAGAACTTGATTATTTAGTTGACTTGGTTGAACGTAATATAAACGGTTGCAAAATTTATCTCCATTGATTTGATGTTTTTATTTTTGTGAGAATTCAATTTCCAAATTGCAATAAAAAATACCAATCATTAAAAGTTGACAAGCTGCAACATGTGTGTGTAGCTAAAACCATTTCAACACGTTATACTTAAGACTCTTAAGATGTTACTGTTCGGAGTCTAGCTATTAAGAGCCTGCAAAATAATCTGATTCTAACAGTTTTAAGTCAAATGAAATTGCTCATTTGTGTATAGCGCAGACCAAACTCATACTTATTTGTGCCTGATGTAGTTCGGAGCATAATCTTTTCCCTAATAGACCGGTATGCATAAAAACATTCCTAAAGTGATGTTAAAAGATATATCTGAAATTTCTTTACAAAATCAAATTCATCATTCGAACATAATTTAGAAAAATGCTAATATGATGCGCTCTAAATTAACTTTACTAAAATTTTCCTCTTTATGATAAGGAAATGTTAATAGCCAAAAGATTGATCAAAGTTTTGTCTTTCAAGAATTTATCAAATTGTTTTCCATACACTAAAAAAAAAGAATTAATCACGAAAGACAAGAAGATGATGCCTTCCTATGAAGTGGGCAATTTTAGCCACCTTGAAACAAAACGTAATACGTGATGTTTATTAATCCTATATAGCATTGAAAACAAAGTATGTTTAAAAAAAATAATAAAATTATTTAAGTGTTTAGTAGGATTCTGTTCGTGCAATATATAAAAAAACAAAAATAAAAAGATCTGAACTGTTTTGATACCTATAATTTATAAACAACATCAATTTTGCACAGTAATAATATAAAAAAAAAAACAAAAATCATATACTTAGGTTATTTATTAGTCTTTTGACTATTTACAAAGTAAAAAAAAACGTATAATCCCCTTTTAACTAAAACTATCCAAATTTAGATATTTGCAAATATTTCTCTCAAATATTAAGACAAAAACATAGCAAACAAATTCGGGGTGAAAAATGTATTTCTTTAAAAGTATGACTAACATACGTACTTCCAATTCATCCAAAGTGCTTATGTAGCCTAATGGCGTGTCCTACCCAATGCACTAAAAGCGATACATACATATAAAAAAAAAAAAAACATCGCCAACCTCCACCCAAGTAAACAACTGAAAAAGTAATAAATTATATATTTAAAAAAAAGTCTACTAAATAAAAAAAAATGCTGCCTCATATAAAATAAAAATATGTTTTAACGGAGTTTGTCATTTGGAAATATACATTTTATAATTTAAATTTAAAAGAAAAACATAAAAAAAAATATATATATATATACATATATATTAACAAGACGATGAAAAAAAAAATGGATTATGACTAATAAAAAGACAAAACCAATTTTAAACACCAAATTTTTACAAAAGAAAACAAAAAAATGATAACTTAAAAATACGCTATTTACAAATGTAATTACACATCAATATTTTTTTCGTATATACGTATATCTACATGTTTCCTTTTAAACATTTATATTATCTATATATACATACATGTATTAAACTATTTATATACAATTGAATTTTTTTTATTTTTTTTTTTCAAACAACTTTTACTTTTTTTTTTTGCTTATTCTTGTGTAAACGATTTTTATTGCCCTACCTGTGATAATATTTCATTTGAATCCTCCTTTTTTTGTTAAATTAATTTGTTTCTTCTCCCTACATTTATCGTCTGGCTACTGTTTATCTTATTTTCTTATTTGTACTAGAATTGAGGCTCAAAAACACTTTTTAGTATAGATTTTTTTTTTTTTGAAAGAGTTTATTTTATTTAATATATTTGTGTACCTTTTTTTGTGTGTGAATTTCCAAGGAAGAAACGATAAAATAAAATAAAACGAATGAATACATTACATGCGATAATTTGTTTTTAAAAAAAAAATCAATTTTTCGTTTCATGTGCTCTAAATATGAAGCTAATTTGGTAAATAATTCAATTAAAAGCAAAGCAGTTATTTGCGGACTATACACATAAAAAGATTGACTCAAAAAAACAAATAAAAAAGCAAAAAATGTTGTGTAGATAAAATTCCAAAATTTTGTTACTATTAAATGAAAACTATATAATATAAAACTTTAGTTTAATGGTAAATAAATTTGATTTGGATAAAAACACTTTGTCTGCGTCTAATATTTTCTTTGTTATTGTTTCTTTTCGTTAAAGAATAAAGAATAATAATTTTAGTTACTTTCAAATTCTTATATATTTACATTTACACATAAATTCATATGTATGTATGTATTTTTTCCTGGCATTGTGTTTACATTTTGTTTTTCATAATCTGATCTTACTATTACAATTAATGAGTAGTTTCGTTGTGAGTCATTTTTGAGATGTTTTTTTTTTATTTTATTATAAGTACTAAGCTTAACAATAGAAAAATATCCTAATGCTCATATAAGTAGCACAGTTTTTGATATACAATTTATGTTTTTTTTTTTATTATTATTTAATACATTTTTTTTTTGAAGTTATACACATATACATATATACATATATATTTTGTATTTTAGCAGTACACACGCATTGTATTGAAAACTTATTTGATTGAAATATATTTTTTTATATTTAAAAAACACAAAAAAAAAACTACAAATTTTGTTTTATTTATTTGCTTATGTTTTTTTTTAATGTTAGGTTTATTTTTTTACAATTATTGAATTTAACGTCTGATTGGTTGTGCTTTGAAATTGTTCAAATAGTGTATTTTCTGGCGATTAATAATTATTCACGCATTCATACATATGTTCATATGTAAGTGAACAATTCGGTTCGAAGCAAAATTTTTTTGAAACGGTTAATACTTGTAGCTTTCTCATCAAAGGCGTTCCAAGTAACCTGCAGTAGTCATTCTGCCTAAAACGATGTTGTTATTGTTCATAATTTACAAAAGCAACAGTAAAGAGCAGACCTAGTTTTACAGCTCACAGTGTAGTCATTTTATGGGCTGCAAAAAACGAGTTTTCCTTTTCCACGGGAACAAAACATTTATAAGAATTCTTTTTTTTATTGCCAATTGTTAGTAGGGTTCAGTTTCATATTTGGTTAATGCGGTCTTAAAATTTTTTCGCGTAGTCAGGGCCAGTATGATATAATTGATTCACGAGGAATATTGGTAGAAGTCTTCTGTGCTAACAGATAACCAGTACATGCTAAGAGCACTAAGAAAAGATGCAACATTCTCTGCACTGTGATAGCACTGGGAATAAGTCAAATCACAATCTTAATGCTGTAAACATTTTTGCGTGTGTTGTAATCAGAGATTCAAAAGTGCGACATTAAAATGTTACTAAAAACAGTAATATGTATATATGCATCAATTTTATTACCTTATTATGGACATTTTAATCCCGCTATTTATTTTGATAATTGTTTCGTGTACTTCGAAAGCCTGCTTGTTTGTACCGCTTTCAACTAAAATTATTCTTATCTGCGAAGCCGTTTTTTTCATAAGATTCTAAGTGCTGTTCATATACTTACTTTTATCCTAAATAAAAATTTTTAGCTAACATTTGCTAAGCTTTTCTTAAAACTAAAAAAATGCATGTGTGCATCTACGTCTACAGTTTTATTTTTGTAATTAATTGTTTGTTTTTTTTTATTCATTTGGGTTAATTTGATTGCTTATATCATTTTAAATACAAAAAAAGGTATTATTCCATCCACTTTAAAAACATAAATAAATCCTAATATTTTACGATAACCTTTAGTGAACAATAATATTTAATATTAAAAAAAAGAAAAAAAAAAGTAAATTGAAAGAAAAGTAGTATTGAGATATGAATAAACAAAAAATTAACAATGTTTGTAAACGTAGGAAAATATGCAATTAAGAGAAAAAAAACTTACCTTAACAATAGAAAAAAAAAACATTCAAAGTGTAAACAATTTCCTCTTACATAATAGAATAAGAAAACGTGTGTTAATAAAAAAAAAATCAACCAATGTAATACCTTATGTGCTATTGCACACAAGTTATTCTAAAGTTTAATTAAAACAAAACAAAAATTTACCTATAACCAAGTTTATTAATTACCATAAATTATACAACTGCACATTTATTTGCAAATGTATAAAAAAGAAAATATAAAATTTATTAAGATGAATATTTAAGAATATGAATTACAAGTAATAATGAATATAGAAATTGTAAAGTTAGATAAAAAAAGGAGAAAAAAAAAAAATGCAGAAAAAAGTTAAAAGCTCACTGTTTTAAGTCTTCCTAGTGTTACTCTTAAATGTCTTATGGAACAACCAAACTAATGCATAAAAAAACAAAACATTCGCATATTTTACCATTATAAATGTCTTTATTTTCAACTACAACACTTACAATCAATTTCCTTTTTATAAATTCTGTTAATGTGGGCATATCCTTAAAGTAAAACCAAACCAAAACATACTAACTAGAAATATTTGACGCTTTTACAATAATCGTAAGAAAAAAAAAACAAAACAAAACAAAGAAAAAAAAAATAAAAATAAAAATAATAATTTGCATTTTAATATATTTATTACACTGTAATCGTGTATTAGAACTTGCGTTTTAGTTTCTTATTCCTAAAACAAATAAATGCATGTTTATCTTTTTCGCAAAATCTCCAGAAATATATATATGTATGTATCTTAAACACTTCAACTAAAAACAAAGAAGCAGCTGTAAATTTTTCAATGAAACAATATTCAAATGAAAAAAAAAAAGAAGAAAAAACGTCAAATGAAATAAGGAAATGATAAAATGGAAATAATCTCATTTACAACATAATTTTAAAGTGCGTGACTTATTTTATTAGTTAATTTTGAACCTTTTACAAAATCCCTATTTACATACAAAAAAGAAAAAATATATATATACATATACATATATTTATCGTGTAAGTCCATTTTACTAAATTAAATTTTGACAAACAAAATTATAAAAAAAAGACAAACATTTATATTGTAAGCAAAATATATATGTGTATATATACAAAACTTTGCGTGTTATACAAACCTGTTCAATTTTGGATGATTGTTTAGAATTAGAAAAAAAGAAAAGGTAAAAAAAAGTAACATTAACAATTTGAAATCACAACTTTAGGTGAGACAATACAAATGCAAATAATATGAAAAGAAATACACCAAATACACATACAAGAACAACTAAAAAAACTATTGAATAATTTTTTCAAAGTAGTTTTTACTAAACAAATAATTATGCAAAATTAAAACAAATAACAAGTGAACTTTAATAAATAATCACATCCAACTTTATTCAAATATAAAGAAGTTCATTGGTAAGTCGGTTTAACAAATCCCTTAGCAATTTTTGCAATAAAAACTTTTATTTTTTCAGATTTATAATGTTTCAAACTATTACAAACAATAGAGTTCTAAGCAGAGACGATTTGGGGCACACCAAAACCTTGTATATAGATACATTTCAACAAAAAGGTATGTGTTCACTTTAATTTCGAGCAATTCATTTGGAATTTAAGAAAGAATTATGGAATGGTGTTTTTTAATTGTTCTCATTTTCGGTATTGTTTTGAGTTAACCGGAACAATGTTATCATAGAAAATACAAACTTTCATATCAGTTAAATGTTCTTTATCAATTTGTCTTTTATTTTGTTTCAGATATATCACTGTATAACCCAACTATCGGCACTGATTTCAATTAGATTTGTTCTAATACTTAGATTCTGCTTCCATATTCGCATAAGAAATATTATTGAGTTTTTATAACAAAATGTTTATACATAATATACTTATATACATATAGTATATGTATACATAAAAAAATAAAATAAAAACTCATAATTCAGGTTTAAATAAAAATTGAAAAATGGGGACTAAATTAATGATTATCTCCAAAAAAGAAAGCAGTTTCTTAAGTTTCGTTATTTTTTCTAATTAAAAAAAAAAAAAACAAAATGACACTGGCTGTAGTATATTCTTTTTCAAATGAATATTATTTTTTCTAGTCCATGAACCAAATATACTAAAAAAAATATATAAAATATATACTATGCCTATCAAACACTATATACTGTGTGTACATAAGATTACATTATATGTGTGCACTATATAAGTATAGGTATGTAATTGTTTTAATAATTATTTAAGATAAACGTATTTTGGAGATGAACTTACAATTTAAAAAAACAAAAAAAAAACATGCAATTAAAATTTATGATGAATTAAAATCAATATACTCGATTATATATACAACTAAAACAAAAATTGCTTATGAATGAGTTTTTTTATATACACAGATGAGTGCATATAGAACTATACATTGGTAAGCATGGAATACATAAATTTAATAAAACGAATTTCATAAATACATTTTTAGTGTTTAAATTAAAAAAAAAACAACAACTAATTGAAAGCAATGGTCCTCTACCTAAGTATATGAATCTTACATTAATAGTTATAGTGATTAAAAAAGAACAAAAACAAAAAAAAAACTTCTACATATATATATATTACTTAAATGAATTATTATACAATTAAGGGCTAAATTTCAATTAAAAGTTTTTTTCTGAACTGTATTAACTATAACTAAATAAATATATACAAAGCATGTATACATCTGTATATGTTTTTTGACATATATACACCTTAGGTTTATTACTATGTACTATCATATTTTATTTATTTTTTTTTTGTTTTTTCTTTTTTGTGAGAATATAGTGTAATTAATTACACACAATACAAATCCCTGTTTCAACGAATGCGCAATGAAAAATACTACAAACAACATATATACCTATTAAAAAAAAAGTACTATTATATAGCCATCAAATAAATATTTTATAAAGATTGAAAAACCAATTTAATATAAAAAGACAACTAATATTTGAAAAAGTTAAATACACACAAAGCAAGGATAAAAAAAAACACTTCAAAATTATGAAAACCAATTTGACTAGCTTAAGAGAAAAACAAGAAAGGAAACTTAATCAACACATATTTATCTTATATACTTAAACAATTATATACATATTTAAATTTAAAGAAAAAAAAAGTAAACACAACAAATGAAAGCTTTGAATTTAGAACAGAGGCCACTTATTTTTTATATAAAGATTTTTAAATTTTACCATTTGTTTTGTATTAAAAAAAAAACAATAAAACTTTTCTTATTTTATACCATATTATTATTACACGACAACAATTTTTTTTACATACAATATTTATATAGATTATAAACACAAATTATAAATCATAAAAAAAAAACAATACAACTTTGCAGCAAATACAACTGTTTCAATTAGAAAAAAATAAACAAAAGAAAACCAAAGAAAATTTTGATGAAACATAGTAAAAATGAGTAGAAAGCGATAAAAAGGGAAAATGACAAAAGCAATAATATATACAATTTTAAAATCGATTGTTTTGTTTTTGTTGGTTGAGTTTCTTAATATTAATTTTGCTTATTTTTTATGTGCATTGAATCTTTTTTTTACATTATTTAAAAAAAAATGTGTATAAACAAAAAATGAGATAAAACAATCATTGTAGGTAAAAGTTAATTTTTAATTAAATGGTTGTGAGATATTTTTCAATTTTATTTCTATGTAAGTGAAACTTGGTTAGTTTTAAATATTCCCCTGTCGAAAAATCATTTGTAATTGTCTGTAACCGAAAACAACATAGAATTGTATTGAAATACGTTAGACATGTTAGGCAGATTTTTAGATAGGTGGTTTTCACGCGTATGTGGATGTCAAAGCGACAATTTTTTTTTGTAAAAAAAACAAAGTTTCGTTTTGAGTTAGATTTTTAATCGTATGCTTGTTGTAATTAAAAAAAAAAGAAAAAAGTAGGAAGTTGGAATTAGAAAGTTGGTAGGAAGTTTGGTGGAAAATCCTAAACACTCCAATGCGAGCTGATTAGTATTTGCATTGATTTAGTTAAAAGAAAGCCGTGCTGTTATCAGAAAAAAAAATATTTTTTTTCCATCTTTGAGCCAAGAGATTAAACAATAAAACTTTTTGGATAACTTTGACATAGCCCTGAATTACTTGTTCAGAGTTACTCTCATTTACTCATAGAAACATTGTAGGTACTGGTATTTCATATAGCACCACTATACTTACATTTTAAGAAAGACACATCTTTCTCATGTTATCATGTTATCATGTCTTGCGCTGGTAAGTTCTTTACCAACTAAAGTAATATAATTGTTATCAAGCACAATCTTGATTTTCCCGCATCTAGCTTATTTGTAGACTGATAAAAGCTTTTCTATTTCTTCCTCAATGGTCGGTAATAGTCACTAAAATTTCGTGTCTTAAAAAACCGTTCTGCTTTTTGCATGGTAAAGTGTTTAAAATGCAAGCTTATTCAGACGATACTAATTGGGAAATCTATTTGAGACTGTGATAAGCAGGCGGTCATAAAATAAAATTTCCAAAACATAATAACATTTATACAAGCTTCAACATGAACCGCTTTAACTTGCTCATTTTTATACTCACATTCGAGCGAATCCCAATTCTGTATGTTGTTTGTCACCTGTCCTCCGAAAAGGCAAAATCAATAACTCAAAATAGAGGAACAGCACGCTTTCGAAAAGTTCCAACTCATTGGAAGTTCTTTATTTAATTTTATTTTCGTAAAGTAACAATTTAATAGAAATATATATATAAATGCATGTACCTATGATTTTTGTAGGTATTAAAAAAACAAAAACCTAAAAAAAATATTATCTATATATTTAATATTTGCATTTATTGAATATTGAATATTTATGTATATTCATGCGTGTGCCCTCCTATATATTTTGCTCATATATTTGTATACCTTTAATAAAAAAACAAAATGCGTATATATATATGTATACATACATGTACATATACATATATACATATATATAAATAAAAAAAAAATTTCTAAACGTTGCCTATATATTTAATCATAGAAACAAAAACAAAATTGAACAAATTTTTTTGAAGAATAAAAAAAAATTAACCAAAACAAAAAAAAAATATTTATATACAATCAGGTATAAGTAAATCAAAATTTTCATATTGTCTATTATTTTTAATTAAAACAGATTTATACACACGTATACATGGTAATCTTGTTTTTGTGTTTAAATAAAAAAAAAAAAAAAAATAAATTATTAGAAAAAAATTAACTCACTCTTAGCATAGCTTCTCTTTGATTTTATTTTTATTTGTGCATTTTTTAGGTATTTTTTCTTTTACATAAGTAATTTTAACATATATGTGTATATCGCTTCTGACAATAAGCTTTGGCTACTTATTTTATATTTTTTTTGTTGGATTCATTTGATTTTATTTAAAATAATGAGGTTTAAGAAATAAGAAAACAAAAACATACAAATAAAAAAATAAAACACATCACGTGCAATAATTTTGTTTTTTCAAACTTTTTAGGCTGTATACAAAATGAACCAATAATATAAAAATATAAAACAACAAGCAACTATCTTTACCGCCACATATAGCGAACATTTGTTTATATACATATATATTTTTTAATTGTATGAGAAAAAAAAAAAAACAATTACTTCAAGTATTAGAGACTTTTCCAGCGCTGCAACCAAATTTGTTTCATTTTAAAACAAAAAAAAAAGAAACAAATATATTTATATATACAAAAAATAAATGAAGCATTTTTTGGTAAGCAACAGTGTATAAACTGCGTTCAATATTAAACATGAAAGAAAAATTACTGTCTTTAGTTTACAAACAACAGGATTAACGCGTTTTTAACATATCAATACTAATAGTAGTATTCTGAGTATTTTTAGCCCCTGATCAAAACTAAAAAAAAGTAGGTATGTTTTTTTCTATATTTTTAAGAACAATTTTAATGCTTGACGTTTTCAAGGCATTAACAAAAAAGTTTTAACTGAATATGAAAACCAACTGATTAAATGGAAAAATTTTATTGATTATATTTAATATATACAATAAAAACAAAAAAAATGCATATATACATTTAGAAAGACATATGTATATTTACATGTACATGTATATTTAAGTATTGATCAATATATATACATATAAAAAAAAAAACTATACAAAAAAATGATGTTCTTGAGCTGTTGCATATAAATGTAGTTGTTTATTATTGTATTTGTAAAGAAAAAAAAAAGAAAATCTTCCCAAGAAAAAAAAAATTAACAACATCCAAACTATATATAAAACACTTGCTAATTAATAATAATAAAAATAAAACAAGTAAAATTTATATTGTCTTAAAGAAAAATAAAAAAAAATTAAAAAAAAAAAACAAAAAAAGCAAAAAAAAAAACAAAAAACGAAATAAAATTTTACTGTGTCTTAGTCCATGTTGTAACGAATTTAATAAGAAAAAAAAATCTTATTTACGCATTAATCATTTAGATAACGATTTAAATTTTAAGTTTTATTTAAAAGTGCTTATTGTTTGCCAAAAAAAAAAAGAAAAAAAAATATTTTATGAAAAATAACATCCTATGGTTTCTAATCAAAGAAAATGAATTTACAGAAAAAAAAAACGTGAGCATGTAAAGCAATTCAGAATTATTTAGTTTGTTTTGTTCTCTTTTCCCCTCTTCATATTTATTTTTAAGAATACTTTACTTATTTTGTAGTTTTAATTAATTTGTTTTTTGACTCTTTAGACTTTCCACTATATTTCAAACAATTGCATTAATGTTGGTAACAAATTATGTAAAAGTAAATTGTATATTGTTCCATATGATGATAATAAAATGGCATTAATCAAATAAAAATATATGAAGTTTGAATTTTTATTTGTAAATAAGAATTTGTAATAAAACAAATTTGACGGTTTCAGAGATTTTGGGATATTTTCAGAGCGGTTGAAATAATTTCTAAAATCCCTGTGCTGATTGTGTACCTAATACGAAAAACTTATTCCCTGAAACCACACACCACTCGCCTCCTTGAAAACCACTCCGGGACCGTTTCACATTATTTCAGAGTCGAGTCTTTTTCTTGCCCCCATGGAGACAGGCTTTTTCATTTTCTTCGACGGGTTACTTAACTGTCCAGTAAGGCTGTGTTCTCTTCTGCTACTGTTTCACTCTTCTTCGATCTAAGTCGATCTAGGCGGCAACTTTTGCCCAAAGGTCGCTGCTGGATATTAGACGAAGTTGTTAGGGGATAAGTTACTAAGTTAAGTTATTTCCACTTAAGAACTAATTGCCCACTTGCTGTATTCGAAGAAGGTATGTTTGGCGTCGTCTGCTTAGGAATCTTCTACGTTCTTTCTTGCGCATTTTGTGGGGGTACCTGTGGAATGAGTAATATGAAGCAACGTTGAGTCACGCCAAAGAGCGAACTTAGACACGAAACTCGTCGGGTTGTGAGCTGGACAATCAGTTTTCTCCACCGCCTGCTGTGGCCCGTGGTTCGCCAGTCACTCTTCACTTGGTTTAGTTTCAGCATTGTATTTTCTGTTTCCCCTGCAAAACGGCGCCTACATCGTCGGCGTATCCCACAAGAAAGGTGTCCTCTGGCATGTCTATACGGAGGATACAACATAAGCGATGCTACACTGGCCTGATCTAGAATTGCTGTGACCTCCACATCTTATCATCTTTGTCCCTTCATAGTTTCGAAGAGTTGCTGCGGTCTCTTGTGCAGCGCAAAAGGATACGTTGAAGGTATTCTGGAATATTGAACTGATTTCGAAGCAGAACACCACCAAAGTGTGGATATTGTCTGATTCAGCATGCACAGAGGCCAGTAAGCTGGTGAAGACTCGAGGTCACCTTTTCCCTTGCTAAAGACCTCCAAGCGTTAAAACTATGTGTACTATACAAAATGTCAAGAAAAACGTTAGCACCTTTTCTAAATCTTTAGACAAAATAACAGATGCTGTAGGGTTCAAGCTTAAGGCAAGGTTTAGAGGTTTCCTGAAACGTATTTTTTTAGTTCTAAATTTAGTAATTTCTGTGTAAAATAAAAGACATTCTTTTATTATATAAATGTGTGTTATATTTTAAAGAGTAAAAATTAACAAATTAAAACGAAAAAACAATACAATTATTTTTGATCCTATAACTTTTTCTCGCTTGAATTCTAAAAAAATATAAAATGCAAAGACACTTGGAAAGGTACTTAGTACTTTTTCTTACAAGCTACGACTTGTAAACACATTTTCCACTTATCCACGTTGATAATACATTTAAATCGTCGTCCAGTAGAATAAAATCTGCATCTGAGTTAAAGTCTAGTGTTCCTTTCGATTTTTCTATACCTAGACATTGTGCGGGATGCAAGGTTGCTGTCTCCAGTGCGTAAACAATCGAACAGTCTAGAAGTGAGTGAGTGTAACATCATATAAAATTTTTGTATACATAGTTCGATGAAATGTCTTACCAGTTGATTTTTTGAAAATTCTAACACACTCATCCATTGGTGCTATACTGCCACAGAGTGTATTTGTTCCTGCTATGAAGGCCTTATTTTCTATCACCCGTAGGTCTAACTGTCCAATGTGATGAAGTCCTTCTTTCAAACCCAATGCCGAAATTGCATCTGTTACTAAAATTAATCCACTAGGATGTGTTCTGTATGCAATGCGTAAAGCAGCCGGGTGTGTATGTACGCCATCGGATATAATTCCGAAAAATATTTTGTGGTTCGGTGGAATCTTATTTGAAGCCAACAATCCTACTAGACCAGGATCTCGATGGTGGAACTGCAAGGAAAAACAGAGATGCATTTATGGTTTATATAAAGAATTTAATGCCACTTACTGGTAACATTGCATTAAATAGATGGGTTATTAACTTTGCTCCATTCTTTGCCGCGTTTTCACCTTCGGACAAGCTTCCCATTGAGTGGCCCAGTGACACTGTTATTCCCATTGAAGTTAGTTTCCGTGTTATTTCTCCTGTCTGGTCATTCTCAGGGGCTAATGTTACAATTTTCACATTGTCAAGACTACCGTAAGTCGACATGAGAAAATCAAAACCCTGAAATGAATAAAATATCTTCATGAAAGCGCTAATTTTTAAGAAACTATATCTAATTTTGTTTAAATTGATCAAGGCTTTTAAAAGGCTTTTTACTTTTTTGTAAAATTATTTTTCCTTGTTTCTTTGAACAATAATATCACAAATAAAAATACAAAATATTAACTTTTACTAAAACCAAAATTTAAAGGCTTTCAAATCTACCTCATTTAAAGCCATATGGATAGTACAAGCACCGACTGTTTAGTGTAGTTGTGGAAAGCCATTCTTGCGACCGAAATTTTATCCGCTTTTAAAACCTCTCAATGTGCCATGCTTTTCTCTTGCTAATTCTTTTCGGCTGTGTATCCTTATTTTTGTATTTTCTATGCAGGTTGCTGGTTTTTTTTTATCATTGCTACCGATATGTCGCCTATTTTTCAAACGTTTGCGGTTTGTCTGGCCTGTTGCCTTAAACCTTTGCTTTAACGACTTCCCCAAATAATATAGGGAACACTGCCTATCAGACCGAAATTATTAAACTAAGTGATGGCTTTGAATTTCGCAACACGAAGCTATAGTGACGATTTCAATAGTGCAAAACTGTAACAGAGGAGTCATTAAGGTTTTATAGTTATCGTTTTTAAAATATTGGGTGGAAACACAAAAAACCGATGGGATTCCGTAGATAAGATTGCGATAAGTGTTACAAGAGACAAAGAATGGAATTACTTTTAAAAATTTTGGTTACCAAGCAGTATGTCATTTTAAATGGGAACATTGTTACACTTTTGCTCTTCAGTGTATAATGAATAACTTTCGCAACGATCAACGAAATTCTGAAATTTCAACCTTTAAATTGATAAATATAAGCCGATGCTCACTTATGCAGGCTATGACATCATTAATTAACTATTTCTTCCGACGCGACATTCGTTTAGCTCTTAAATTGAGAACGAGGGCAACAAAACAACATTTCTCTCAACATCTATTCAGATTACTTATCAGGAAATGCACTTCAAATTGGATTACCTTATCTAGCTTCTTAAGACATTCTTCAGGGTGAGCACCTTTTTTCTGTGGATTTATAAATGGACCTTCTAGATGAACTCCCAATATTCCAGCTCCATTAGGCACATGTGTTGGAATTACCGGCAGTACCTTTTGATAAACTAAATCTGGCGAGCTAACTATTGTAGGACAGAAAGAAGTCACGCCGTTGGTTATTAATTCGCGTGCAACTTTTGTGACGCCCTGCGCCACGCTGTCAACGTCGTATGAAAAGTCCACACCATAACCACCTGAAAGCCAGATACGTTTTCAATTAATCCTTCAATTTATATTTATTCTATGGTACATTTATTTACTTTCACACAATAGACTCTTTTTATGTTATTGACTCACCATTTATTTGTAGGTCAATGAACCCAGCCGCGATAATAGCATTGTCACAATCAATCTTTTTATCTGCTTGCGATTTTTCATCAAAAAACACCGGTTCTGGATTTATGATTTTTCCTTGTCTTACCCAAAGGTCATCTTTAATGATGGAATGGTCACGAAGAAGGCGACAATTGGTGAATTGAATGAGTGGCGTATCGTTCATGACGGAGTGCGACGATTACTACTCGACAGTGTTCAGTCTTATCGTGTACTAAGTTGCTTTGATTCTGATTGTTAACTTTAATTCATATCACAAAATAACAAATTAATTTCTTTTTGGTTTGTGGACAAAAGTAGGTCGCGGCAGACCGGCGTTAATGGCAGATTAGAATTTATTTTGGGTTGCAGGGAATTGTGTGATATGACAGATGAACAGCTGATTGCATTTTTGAGTGGGTTTTGTTTCATTTGAGTCGTTTTGATAGAAATTTTACGCTCAATTGGGAGTTGTGTTCGTAAAGCATGTATTTACACGATGGTTCTGTTTAACGGTGCAGCAAATAGTTCACCATTCCAAAATATGTTTGAAGGAAATAATATTTCCTTGTGAGTGATGTATTTTTATTTAATATATACGTTGCATTTGATAGTTAATGAGAAAAAAATAGAGATAAAGTTGTGAGTGAAGTGAGTGAAGAGAAACTTAAAAATTAACAACAGATTGAAGAAAAAGAAAACGTTTGACATCTTGAAAGATTTTAAAGACGTTTGTCTTTCTGTCATTAGACCTTAAGCTTGGTAACTGGTGAACGACTTACAGTCAGCGGCAATCGGAAAAGTTTGTATAGAATGCTATACATATATGAAAAGAAAGAGCAGAACCCTGTCTTAAAATATAAAGGTGGTTAAAATTGGTTGAGAATTACTACATTTATTCAGGAAAAACACAAAAATCGATGTCAAAAAGTATTTGTTGTGAGCGAAATATAATGGAAATATATAAGTTGCAACTATCTGAAGCCCTGTCTCCAAAAATGCAGTGTTTGGGTCGGTTTTGGTCTCCTTTTCTTTACTTTACAATCCAAAGTAATGGGCGAATTTTTTAATTGCCTCACGTCTTCATGGAGACATCCCAAGCTATTGGCGGACAATATACAATAGCCATTCTTTCTTAAGCCTTGCACAATTTGCCCATTTTTCAGGATCCCCCTGCCGTTCGAAGAAAACGGCTCTGCATTTCCAAATTGATGACGTTTTAAATCAAATTTAATAGCAAAATATCAATAATCTCAAAAACCTTCAAAATTTCATTCATGAAAGGGAGGCTGCCAACTCCTTTGTAAGCTATGCGGCCTCACACCATCACATGCATACCACCATGTTTTACTGTAGGTTTTAAACCATCAAATAACTGGGTGGGCAAATACCTTTTTTACTGACTGTATGAATGAATGAAACTCAAACGAAAGACGTACATTTTCCTTTCCGCAAAGTTCTGCAAGAGTGACGATTAGTAAAAAAGTTCATACTACTACTAAATTAGAAAAAATAATTATTTTTTTTTAATTTCTGGAATGGGTATCGATTGAAAGACTGCCAGATTCAAAAGTGGTACTACTGTAACAACACTACTATAATTGGTATAGTGCCTTTGCCAAAGCTAACCATATGCATCTCTCCCAGGCAACGGAGAAATGTATTTTAAAACATCGAAATGTAGATTAACCTTTTAGGAAAGGATAGAAAGCATATTTTTCGTCTCTAAGCATTTAATTCAAGATACACAAAACCGACATGAAAATGCTAGTGTGATGATAGGGTTTTGTCTCACCATGACGAAGTTTGCATTGACATTCTTGAAAATGTTATGCCTCAACAATATGCCCGTATTATGCCGCTACTAGCAAAATTGCGACCCTAACCATTGGACAAACGTTACAAAACTCTAATTTGAGCGGAATAATGCGGATGTGTTGAAGTGGCCTTCTCAATCTCAGGACCTAAAATCCAAAGAGATCCACTTGAATGAGCTTTAGATTGAGGTAAACAGACTGCACCCCTCAAATAAGAAAGACTTGTTTATACCGTTACAGGGTGTTTGCCTTGCAATACCTTTAGACAAGTGGCAACATTTAAGAACGTATTTCCACACGAACAATTAGGGTCATTACTGGAGGTCAAAAGGTCAATTTTCCTGTTGCGACTAAGCAGACTAGCGATTAGAGCCGTGATAGCTATCATTACAGCACAATCGCTAGACATGCATGCAGACTCGACATTGGACGGCAGGTTTGTACGAAGCTCCAACTTATTTAACGGGTAACGCGGATTGTGGCATTAAGATGGGCCTAATCTGGCCTAAGTGCGGCTGTGGGTTTTATTTCAAATGGGTCAAATTGGAGTTCCGAAACGGCCAATTAATATCGCTAAGACGGCTGATAAAACAATTTTTTTTTAGAAAACACTACTTACTCAATTTTAAAATAAGTTTCCAGTATTTTCCAACGTTGTTCGTTTCGTTCCGCTGATATATGATACGGAAAGATTTCGAGCAGCAAACAGCTGACAGTGTCAACATAACCTATGATTTAAAAAGAAACAATTTGCACTCTCTAACCCGCCAAACACAAATTCTGAGAATTTGACTGAGTGTTATCATTTTTTTGTTCTGATTATAGAATCATAGGCCAAAATCAGTGCAACCATCTATACCTAGTCTTTCTCGCTTTTTTATGTATGTGATTTACTAAGGATAGCTTAAAAAACTATGCTCAGGCAGCATCAGTCACTCCACAGATAATTTATTTCCCACGTTGTGCAAAACTGTTGAAAAGAAAAGCCATCTGCTTTCGGTTCGAATTTGTAGTTTTTGGTGTAGATTGGGCCAATCCCAGAACCAACACGTCCGTTTTTTTCAAGTTCGATTTTACGTTGACAAAAATTTAATTTAGCCAACCACTTGAACCAATCCTAAAAGTACACAACATCAACTGCAACGAGAACAAAACAAAAGTCATGATGGTGCAACCAAAAAGGACTCCCCTTCTGATACTGACGATTGCCACAACAGACCAATGATATTGATTTTAAATTGTGCCAGTGTTTTGGACTTAGCAGTGCGATTAGGAATTCAGTGTTCAATGATTTTCTTCAAGTTATCTCTCCGAGGAAGTGCAAACTTTTATCCTATGAGTAAGTATTTTTTCTTAAACTTTTTTTTTGTTTAGGTTTGCATCGTCTCTCGTTCTCTTTTTCGTCCCTTTATCGCAGCTGTACATGAAATAAGAATCCAGTTCAATGTAGGAATCTATGCACACCAAACACATCCTGCATTCGCGAGGATTTTTCCTCAATTTTGGGGAAGCAGAGAGAGTTCAGAGCCAGGATGAAATCGTTAAACACTCGTCTTTTGCTGTCTATTCGCATTCTCTTTCGCCTGGATAAAACTTGTGACGGACAAAGATTGCGTTAATTTGTTGGTTTTGTTACTTTAAGTATGTTCCTTCGTTTCTTCGGATAGTAGTTGTTGATGCTTTTTTTTTTTTTTTTTAATTTTTCATTTTGTTGCGCTTTTGGCCAAGTGATGTGATGCCTTCGAGACGAAGAAAGAGGATTTCTCTCATTATTTCGTTTGGAGACTGTTCAGATTGACTGGACGGGGTGAAGAAGATGCAATGGAATAAAAAATAAAACCACTTAGAACGCATTTTGTAGTATTTAAAGAAAGTAATTAAATGAAATAAGAAAGCAAAACGGAAGGATTAAAGTCTTGTTTGGGATATCGACTGTGGGGTATTTTGCAACCCCACATGATATTATTAATTTTTTTTACTTTGACTGCAGCCTTGACCCTCATTCCTCTGGGGCTATTGTTTTACTACTTTTAATGCTGACGAACCTAATACCAAAAGTGACACAATGACACAAAAAGAATAAAGTCACTTAATTTAAAAACGGCATGTCTTATTTGTATTTTATATTTGAAAAAAAGGGCTGTTAGTGGGTCAAAAAGTTCCATACGAGAGAGGGATAAAGGTTAAGAACGTGCTGCACATAGGGTGGTGAATTATGAAATTAAGGGAAGACACACAGACAAAATTGGCTTCATACTTGCAAATTTGTCGCAGTTAGTGGTGGAAACCTAACAAAAATTATTAAATTAACTTATTAAATTTGTTCTTAATTTAATACTTAGTTAAAATAACTGATAATGAAGTTTTGCATAGAATTTATAGTGCGTCTAACAATGGGCTCACGCAGTGCAGGATGTAGATAAGGCCAGGCGAGCTACAGCACCGGGACTTCACAAACCAGGCGACTCACAATAGCCTTCGCGAACAACATTTTTCAAATTAGGACGAATAAGGAAATTAACCATAGTTCTTCGATATAATTAACGATCAATAAAAATGAAAAATTTCTCACCTTATTACCAAATTACGGCTATACTGGCGAGGTCACAGCAAACGCATTGCTAATTTTTGTACCATACTGTGGTCGTTCTCTTGATTTAGATGGAGATGCAAATGCTAACTCCTGACGATCAACTGTTCTATTCTTTGATTTTGTTCAGCAAATTTATTAGATTCGATTCGATTAGATTCGTGTAAATCTACACAATTAAAGAAACTGCACATATTTCTTCCAAAGCAAATCTATGCAAAAATGCACAAAAAAAGCCGTGCACCTCTAAGTAAGAACTTTGACTAACTCAGACACACAGGTTGGTTGGTCCAATAATACGTTGTGTGGAACGAAGCAACGCCCCTTTAAAAATGCTGAGTTGCTTTAAAACCTCCCTATTTACTATTTTTTGAAACGACATTTTGAAGCGATTCGATGCTACAAAACAGATGTTGCAAGACCCGAAAATGATTCTTGAATCTGTAATGTGTGTTTAGAATCAATCTGTAATGTGTGTTTCATTAAATCCGATGAAAGACGATGAGATTTTGATAAATACGAGGCAGCGTCCAAAGAAGTATGTCATACTGACCAATATGTACAATAACGCACCTGAAACTAGCAATGTGATGTTGAAAGCGCTCAGTTACATGAAAGAAAAAGACACAAATCGACCACTAAATGGAAAATTTAAAGCATCCGGATCAGTTATGTGTTTCTCTTACTTAAAAATTGGATGCATACGAAGCAAATAGGCTTGTAGGCTATTTGGATTTCTCAGTCAGATGCTGCAAATTTGCAGCTTGCAACAGAGGCATTGGTAAAAATGTTCAAAGATGATTTAGAGTCTAGTCTTGGTAATGAGTTGGTTCAATTTGTATGTTTGACCGACTTATTCAAAAAAGATTGTGGAAAAGACCAATGAAGCGGCATTTTTTACTCTGACATTCTTGATGATTAGAATTTCAGAGAGATTTGAGAATGTATTTGATATTTATGGTGACCAATTGCACTGGAGAGCGCTTTTTTTCAGAAAAGAAAATTATAAAAAATTGGTGACTGTCAAAGCTATCCCTACCCAGCATTGAAAGCGATTTACTGCGGGATTTCAGCGAAACTATCAGGGATTGTTTGTCGAAAAAATCCCGCAAGGTTCCATTTATTGGCTATTTAGTTTAATTTCATGTATGTAGTTCTTGTTTTGGCCATATTACACATACATAGTTTAATTTGTTTCGCAATAAATTATTTGAATACTCCATTGACAAGAATTTTTCATTTTATTTGGAAAATAATAAGCCAAAAGCCCTTCACTTATTTTTTGCCCCAGCGCCACCAGACCTCTAAGCCCGGCGCTGTGGCCAGTGATGCAGATTAATCCTTTTCCGTTTTTAGAAATTATTTTATTAAAGGCTAGCTACACTGATGTAAGTGGCTTCAATTCTGTCTAGTTTTTCTCATTTAAACCAGCAAAAATTCTATTTGCTGCTCATTGTATATCTATAAGGATAATAAATAAAACAAAATCCTTAAAATGTTTCCTTGTCATCGCAGCTGCTTTACTGGAAAAAATGTCCAGATCATGATTTAAATTCGCGGAACCTCATCATACCTCCCACCAAACGATTTATCTGCTAAACCGTCCAGAAATTAATTCTCCAACCCAATCAAAAAACATTTTTCAAGAAATACCTCCAGTTAGCCAACTATACCTACATATATGTAACTGAAATTCAATAAAAACAGTTCCCCCGATTTTCTTCTCGTTAAGACAAAAAAGACAAAAACATAGCACGGCCTCCATTTACTAGAAACTTTTATCGCCCGATAAATTGTGCACTTTTCCAGCCACCGTCGCGCATCAAAACCAATAACACATCTAGCGCGCCAAATGACCAAGCCACGTTCTACACTCAACGTTGTCACCGTCAATTCATTGGCATTAGATTATACAGTCCCTTCTCGTCCTTTTACTATCCGGCTTCGTAGCCAGCAGCATGCCCATTGGACCTGTCCCCAGATTCACCCTTGTCATCCCCGTTGGACTAGCACGTTACGTCCATTAACGTACAGGAGTCCTTACAATCGTTCGTCGTTTTTTGTTCCACTCTCGCTTTTAAGCCATTTTCGCTTATGTGGCGTATGCAAGTGCATTCGTTCGCAAATATCACTTAAAATTTTCGAAATCCTTTTTCCTTTTATTTTTTTCTTTTTATATGTATAATTGCACGGTGTGAGGCAGTGTGATGAGCACACAGTGCGCTGTGCTTAAAATATTTTGTTTCATTTTTTGTGTGTGCTTTATTCGTTTAAACTTGAATCAGTTTAATGTATTGACATGAAAGGACGAGAGTGGAACCAACGCAGTACAGGATCAACGATATCGAGGTAAATTCACACATGAAACGTGATTGTTTAAAATTTTACACTAAGTCATATGCTGAGGGCCGAGTCATGTGCATTTCATGTGCTCCGTATCGATGGAGTGTTTTTGTGTGGACATGGGGATTGATGAGGGCGAAAGCAAAGAAATCCGATAAGTCCTTTGTCGTACGCTTAAAGCGAAAGCGGAAAAAGAGATTGGTGGCAACTTGACCAAGTAAATGGAAACCAATCATATGCATAATGTTAGTCGAATGGAAAAAGCTCAGGAAAAAACACTTCAAACCCGGATAAATCGACCGTCCCTCTTTCCTTGACAAAGTTCTGATGGGAACGACACCGGCGACGAGAACGTGAATGACATTCTTTTATGCACATGTCGAGTGGTATTTCACTTGTCAATTGGATTGGTGTGGGACATTGTGTGGAAAGAAACAAAACAAAACCAAGAAAAGGGAAATGTGAGTTAATTTAGTATTCCAAGAAATCGGTCAAGAGTCAAGAGGATTATGTAGTGTGCACTTATTTTCGAAGTCTATTTTAATTACGTTGCTTGTTTTATATTAGAGTTAAATCAAGTGTTAAAAAAAAATCGTTTTATAAAATTTTGCTTCTAGAAAAGGAAAGATTTACGTTAACATTAACAACATTTGGCTGAAAATTTAACATTTTTTGGCTTAATACCATTATAAGTGTTATGTATATGAAACAGAACTACCGCTCTCCGCTCGTATTTTTGGATCGTGGGGTCAAAATTAATGCGACCGTATACGGTGAAACTGTCTAAGAGGCAATGCCTTGGGCAAAAAAACATTTCGGTCGGAGACCGTGGACATTTCAATAAGACTCAAGACCGTCTCACAAAGCGCGCGTCAACCAAGATTGGTTGTAAAACAATGTTTCACACTTCATTTCTTTGACACAATGGATTGCAAATTCTCTGGATGAAAATCCGTTGGATTTCTCTGTCTGGGGTATTTTGAAGGCTAAGGTTGGCGTTATAAAATACCAAAGTTTGGATCACCTCCAACACCGGGAATGGTCCATTATTCGTGCCAAAGGTGGACGTATTGAAAACTACTGATACAATTTAAAAATTTGTGTATTTTCCAACATTTTTTGTTTTGGCACACTAAGATTTGCCAAAAAGTAGGTATTGCATCAGTTTTGTTCCTTGTTTTATTATAAAAGTCTTCCAATTCTCAAAGATAAAAATATGCATCATCTAAGGTTCCATTCCTTGGTTGGATAAAACTTTGTAAATTATAAAATGCAGTTCTCATGTCATCATCGTTGGGTTGTTTTCGAATAAACCCGATTCCAGCATTATCCCAAATGAAGTGAAATTTGAAATTATTTCATTTTAAATTTGTCTAGCTAACTAGCACTGCCTTCAAAATTATCTTGACCCAAAGATTTAGGAAAATATTTAGCCTTAAGTTTGAAATAGAGCCTGAGAGGGGTAAATTGATTGTTTCGGAAAACTTTAAAATTGTTATCTCATTCTTACAATTGGTAGACAATGTACTAAATGATTCACCAAATTTCTTTATCTCCATCATTATCATCAACAGAACAGAAAACTGTAGAAAGCATTGTTTTCAAATTCAAAAAAGTAGTTCCTTACAAAGAAAATTTCGCTATACAGAATTTCACTATAAAGAACCTAACTCATATGGAATTTTTTTTAAAGGGGAAGGGGAACAAAATCAAATTCGGTACAGAAAGAATTACGCTATAAGATAGTTCGTTATAAAGAGGTTTGACTGTATTTATTTGTTAGACTTTACCTACCCCACCCCATCTTATGGTATTATTCCTAAGTATTCAACACTTACTTTCTATCAAATATCGAATGCCACAAAAAATCTAATTTTTTTACGACACTTTGTAGTTTTTAGTTGTTGCATTCAACTTTTTTCTTATTATTTTTATATCAAATTGTAAAAAAAATAAAAAAACAGAATTCATCTATTATTTTTATTATTATAGTTTATTAGAATAGAATTTAAATTATATGCTAACATAATATATTTATAGCGCGCTAGCGGCCAAAGCCTACGGCTCTACAATTCATCTATTATCGCAATACTTAATCAAAATTAAGTTTTTTCCTCCAAACAAGTAAACATTTTTTTATAATTGTTTTTTTAATGATTTGCATTTATGCAATTAACATACATATGTTGACTTTCGTATGGCCCAGAACTCTATTGCCAATCGTGTAATGCAACCCGGTGTTCCTTTCTGTTTTCATGAGTGAAATCGTCGATGGAACGGTTTCTCTACCTTAAGTTTAGAGTAAATATAAAATTAGCAAAATAAATCTTACACTCACTTGTTAGGTATTAACACGTGGAATTAACTTAAAATCTCAATTGAATTGAAAACTTTTCTCCGATTCCGCTTGGTTATCTTCCAAAGTTCGAAAAAGGCATACCCCGTCGCTCGTGCCATCCCCGCCTTTGTGAAGACTATATTTTGTATCTACTGGATGTATGAGATAAATGTTTTCGCATAATCATTTTCATTTCACCTTTTTCTTCTGTTAATTGTGTGAGGAGTTTACCCAACACTGCTGACTTTGTTCAGTTGGCTGCTTTCCTTGACTGCATACATTGTGCTCGCTGTCCTTTTCATTTCTCTAAAACTGGCGGAGTAGTTTTGACAGAAAATTAAGTGATTTTGAATTTTCCCTTCGTGCCAGGATGTGGAGAAGTAAATGAAAAATTGGAGTGTATCCACGAATGTGGATTATAACGACTTAAAGCACATATCACAGCCGGTCTTTGGGTGTGTGTGTATACCACGGACTGAATACGTTTCTCCAAATTCTATTTTCCTCATCATCTGTCATGAACAATAAGATGACTGAGTTATGTGAAGCACAAAATAAACTCTCGCTTCTTGGCTGCTTGCTGCTGTTGCATCTCGAGAAGAATTTCGATGTCTTTTTTTTTTTTTGAATATGGAGGACTCAGTGCCAGACCTACAAAGAAAAAAAAACTAAAACATCAACAGGAATGAGGAGAAGATGAACAACAAAAAGGCGAAGCAGTCCTCGCAACACGACACTCGTTCTCGTTGGTGGAGTTTAAAGTTGAACATTCCGGCGACACGTGTGCCGCCGAACTTCACGAGCAGAGTATACACTAGTCAAATCAGATAGATGAGCACATAGATACACATACACGAGGGTGGGCATAGCACAACGAGTGTCTAACATCCATGCAAGACAAGCATTTAATCAACTCGCTGCCATTCCGTTTCGGGATACTTAGTCCTTGGCAGAAAAACGTAAACGTAGACGTAGTCGTCGCCGCTTGGACTGGGGAATCTGTTATTTTATTTGCATATCAGTGTTGGGTGTATAATGTTTTTAAGTGTTATGCCCCACCCATTCTTAGAGACGCAGGCATACAAGCCCAAGCATGGATGTTTACTCAGGAATGGTGAAGTCTTTTTGGGGCGATGTGGGAGCTGTCAGAGTCTTGATTTTGATATCGCGGCGAATAATGTCATTTGTATTTTGGAAATAAATGAGGTTTACTTGTTGTTTTTGTTTTGGTTGGTGAGTTTTTTCTTTTCTTGTCTCTTTCTCGTTGTATTGGATGAAGCTTCATGGAAAGAAGTAGATTGTTTTCAGTGATGGATTCAGGGACAGAGAATATAATCTAAAATCACTTTGCCACGATGTGCGAGTAATAAGCTGACAGAGCAGAAAGAGCAACAGAACTCTCCAAAGCAAAGTAGACATTGACTGGCATTCAGTGTGCGAGCTTGGAGAATAAATTGGCTACATATTGGACGCTTAGTAGATTTGCCATGGATGACAATAAACTTTGAATTAAAAAAGTTGCTTTAGATTTAGTTGCGCCATTCCGATTCCTGACGTTATGCTGCCACATATAATTTTGGTGCTGTTGGGAAACCAGTACTGCTCTTCCAAAAAATTGTTAGCCCTTTCCTGCCCACTGTTTGTATCGTAAAACCGACTTTCGGTCCATTTTACTGTGTATTAGCTGTGTCTTTGTGCAATTAAAGTTTTCGGAATCTTTCACTTCATTTTTAGTGCTGTGCAAAAAAAAAATATGTTTCCTGGAGTTTTAATGAGATGTGGAAAGCTGGGAACCTTAGAAAGAGTCGGCTTCTGTAAATTCCAAAGTAAGATTTTATGGAAGAAACAAGCTACAGCCGGCTGTTCGAGATTTGTCGGATGAAAAAGGGACCAAATCGCAGCATCAAGGGAGAATTAACATCGCCATGGCGGCTGGTAACACGATTTTTTTTAAAGGGATCACTGTTTGGTCTACACAGTACTAACTTTGGAAACAAGATTTAAATACTTCCCAACGTTGTTTAAGCGTTTTGTTACTCATTTCGCTTCGTGGAGGTATGATACTGAATTTCGGTTCAAATTTCTGCCGCAGAAAACAGCTGTTAGTGTCAAAATAGCCTGTGATTTAAAAACAAACCACTAAATAGCTTACTCTATACTCTCCCCTCCTAACAACCAACTCGAAACAAATTGCCACCAATAAAAGTAAAACAAGCTCACTAATAAAACTCAACATTATCCTAACCCCAAATAAAGGCATTTCACAACAAACAGCCAGGTAATTATGTTTATTGACAAACAACACCATCTCGGGTACTTCTCCGTGGCTTCTGTGGCTCTAAGCCACACCTGTTTTCTTGATCCCGTGAAGAAATTCGTCCATAGGACAACAATTGCTGCAATAACATTACCACGGGAAAAAATAAATAAATAAATAAATATATATAGTGTGTGTATTTTGTCAAACTAATTAATTATAAAAGGAAACGTGTCTGCACGTCGGCAATGGGATGAAAGTGGAGCTTAGAGACGGCATTCTTTACCTCGACCACCCGCCACAGTAACCAACAACGTAGCACAAGGGAAAGGAAAAGAAAAAGGACTTATATCACTTATAGCTGTGTGCTGAATGGAGATTTATGGCAGCCACATCTATATCTGTAAAAAAGAACCTTATCCGGACATCTCGTACTTCACTTCCACCTCCTGAGTAGATTAATGCCCCCTGATTTGTCTTGGCCCGCAATTGTTTCGTCCTGGCTAACACTGCCGGCTGTTAAACCACAACCGGTAGCCACATTTATTGGTTAAAGGCGAACCCAGAGCTAACAACAAACCGACAAACCGAACCTAACGAGTGTCAGAGTGGTGTCTTGACGTCATTGTAAATCGTAGGTACTGTGGACGTAGCCAACCACCCGCAACCCTCTTTTGCCTTAAAGGGACAAAGTGAGGTAGAGAAAGAGAGTGAAGAGGGGTCGTACGAAAGTTGGAAACGTTATGAGCCTGGTCTTCTGCAGAAAAGAGCATTTCAACGATATTGCAGTAATTTGTTAACACACCGGGCTACCACACACGTTGAGAAGATGGAAACACACAGCAGAAGAATAACTCGGTCCATCCTTTTGAAAATACCTCGAATCCTGTCTGCATAGAATAACGAAGGCATAAGGTCAATAAGAAGCCGACCAAAGCAAGAAAGCAAACACCAATGTGAAACGTCAACTACGACGCCGTCGTCGTCGTCATCATGATCGTCGTCGTCGCCGTCGTCCTAACGAAGTGAACATGCTGCGGAGTTATAATGATTATTACCGTTATTATAGTCCAATGGAGGACGTCGTCCTCGTTGTCGGGTTGCTTCTTCGCCACTCTCTGTCTCACGATTGAGTGCATTCGGGTGGCTCGTTTACCGAAATACAAATGTGTCCAGGATATGGATTTGCATATAATTCAGCTGGGAGTGCACGAATAGTCTTGGGGGCATGCCGTGTTGTGTCGGTACGGCTCCTTGTAAGCCATGCGGTCATTGAATGGAATGTCTGCCATTAATAATTTACACACGGTCATTTGGTTTTGCAGCATAGAACTAAATGAGCAGCACCAGCAGAAACGGCAGATACACACATGTGGTCGCCGCTTATTCGGATGAGTAATTATTTTTGACGTACGCACGGGCCATCCGGGACAAGAGGATGAGGCGTCGCTGCTGCTGTACCCGGTCTAGGTGCATATTAATTTCGGGTCAAGAAGGTGGTCTAAGAGTGTGCGTGTCATAGTTTATGGAGTTTTTGAGGTATTACTGCTTGTGCAGGAATGTTATGTAAGGATCTTGTTGTGTTTTATGATAGCCAGTCAAATTTTAAGGTTACGTTGCGGATGCTGTCACTAATAGTTAGCTTATTGCGCTTGTTTGAAATTGATGCTTGTGCTATTTGTGGCCTTTTGTTAATTGTGAGTAAATATATAAGCATGTAATATACGACAAAGGGTCCTAGCATAATCTTTCTGTTAGCCAACGTACCTATTACATGATAATGCGGTGTGGTCTGGAGAGATTTTTCCTCGAAGATGTGTATATTTTCTAAAAAATAACTAAACCATCACACAGTTTAGTATTTTCCAGACTATGTTTGCAAATCACATTTTTTTTTATTTACTCTCTATGACAACCCATCGATGATTGATTCAGTTATCAGCTTTCAATTGATTAATGGCTCGAAATTGCATTTTTATCCCCATTCACTGTGCGGTGGTGATGATGATGAGAAGTAGCACATGGTAAAGTTGGAATCATGCTTCTGTCATCGATGACAACCGCATGGGGACTGGATGCACATCTAATTGATTTAATGAACTGTACGATGCAATTTGAAATGAAAAGCCTGTCGAACGTAATCCATGATCAGTGAATTTGTTCAGAGGAGTTTTATGCCAATTGGAAGTGATCTAAAATTCTCAGATGCTTAACGTTTTTTTTTCTTTAAAGTAGTATTATATATATGCATTTAAGGTGTACAGTATGAGTAGAGTTTTTGTTTTTTGTAGGGCTTTACAATATAATGATGAAATTTTTTTTTAATTTGTCGTTATAGTACCATCGACTTTCCGTGTCCATTCAAATTGGAGAAATGTAGATCATCCAAATCCAGTTTGTAATTGCCGTTGCGTTGGGAACTGGCATTAAACGTAGATCCCTTCCACATGTGTCAAATTATACCATATGCAATAAAGTGGAAACGCGAAAAAGCCTGGTCTCTGGCCCTTTACTAGGTATTACGCAGATTTTTTATTCTTATTCTGTTGACGATTACAAAATTACGGGAAGCCTTAATTGTCATGACACTCTTAAGTTAGTAGCTTGTCTTCTTTTCAATGGTGTGGGCTTTTCCAACCAAAATTGCTTTAAGCTGGCAAGACTCATGAAAACTCTATACAAGATAGATATAAATATAGATAAACTATTGGGAGTACAAATTAATTCGGTCCGTTTTTTATGCATCTAAAATTGTTTTTATTGGAAAAACGTAAAAAATACATCACTCAAAGTATTGTCCGTCGGAAGCGACTACTTTTTCCATCTCTAAAAAATGAGTCCTCTCTGGCATCGATCCAATCATTGAGCCATTATTCGATTTCTTTAATAGACCCGAATCAGTGACCCCCCTCAAATCGTTTTGCATTCGTCGAAAAAGCCAGTAGTCGGAAGGAGCAAGGTCTGGAGAATACGGCGGATGGGGTAAGACTTCTCATTTTAGCGTTTCCAGGTAGTTTTTGACCGCTCCAGCCACGTGGGGCCGAGCGTTATCATGTTCCAAATCACCTTGTCATGCCTTTCGACTGTTTCTGGCCGTTTTTCACGCAATTCACGGCTCGAACGGTAGTCGATAACGTTTCCATCAATGGTTTCGTCGCCTGGTACCACCAAATGCAGAGCATGACCTTTGATGCGTAAATTTTTTTCTTTGGCGCCGATGAAGACGATGATGGAACGGGTTCACCAGGCTTTGCATAGTATTTTTCCTTCTTGGGGCTATCGTAGTATATCCACTTTTCATCTCCAGTTACGATCCGGTGCAAAAATCCCTTCCTTTGATGTCTTTAAAGAAGCAGTTCCGAGGTTTGAAATCGCATTTCGAAATTTCTCAGTTTCTACACGTACGGCACCCAATTTCTTTGCTTTTGAATAAATCGAAATTTCTTTAGTCGAACGGAAATGGTTTGCTGAGTCAATCCCAACGATTCTGCGAGTTCACTTTGCGTTTGGTACGGATTTTGATCCAGTAAAGCCTCCAATTCCTCATCTTCAAACTTTTTGTCAGTACTCTAGTCCTTCGACTAAAAATCGTTCCCGAACATAATAAAACACTTCTAAAGCAGTCTGAATATTTTCCCGTGAGCTCTACTCCATGACATTTCCGTTGACTTCTCCATATTTGCGTTTCCATTCATTTGACGCATAACGCCGTGAAATATAAAATGATTATCGGCAGTAGCTTTATTAGCTGTTTCATGAACAAAAGATAACAACTTTGTTTGTTGGGAAAGTTGACATAATCGTCCGCTCTCTGCTCACATCCCAACGCAGATCCTTTCATTATCCTTTCACAATCATCTCAATCTACACACGCGAGAAGACTTTCAGTTGCCGTCGTCGACGGCGCCGTGTATCATCGTTCACTTTTCTTTAAATATCACAAAAAGCTGAGCCGTTTACAAAAGGACATCGCATCCTACGATCCCAGTGACAGCAGCCACGGCAGCGGCATAAGTAACGTATCTCTCACGGGGCCAGAGATTAAAAGATACATTCACTTATCCTTCACAAAACAACCCTAATGCGCAGCATAAACCCCCGCGAACTACACGTATGCAGTTAACAAAGAATTTATAACTTACTTAAATGTTATACGTGCGGTTCCTGCCAGAAGCGGCATACCATGCATTATCCTTGTGCCTTGAATAGCAGTTGCGGTATCAGCCAAAATAACTCATCCTTTGCCGCGCGATGAAAAAAAAAAAACAAAAAAAAAAGCGCAACATCTACTAACACATCCACACATAAAATAAAAATAACACTGAACCACTGAAACCTGCTTTGTGTCCCCATTTTTGTGTGTTGCGCTCCGTCCCTTTGTCCTTCGCCCTCTCCCCCCTCAACCC
The DNA here is from genome assembly GCA_905187475.1 of Syritta pipiens. Taxonomy (NCBI): domain Eukaryota; kingdom Metazoa; phylum Arthropoda; class Insecta; order Diptera; family Syrphidae; genus Syritta; species Syritta pipiens. Next base: position 11,518,977 of record LR994571.1, on the reverse strand, counting down.
AATCCCAACAAAGACGCGAGCGAGCGAGTATCTTTCTTGTTTATTTCGCCTTAGCGTAGATTGAAAAACTTTACAAAGACGATGAAACAGGACGATGGGAATAAACTCGGATTCTATTTTATCTTATTACACATTTTTTCGGGTGATAAGGAATAAAACAAAAAAAAAAATTCTTTAAAATGGCGTGCGCTTCGGACGGGTTATTGGATGGCTTGTCCTTTTTTTTGGTCGCCTGCTTTTGATTCTATTCCGGTTTCTTCTTCTTTCCCGGCGAATCGCGGGGCCGTTTGGGTGCGAATGTGCAACACTGTGTCACGTTTAGCACTTCTTTTACAGCGGCACGTTGCAATTGTAAAATCCAATGCATATACAGATGTGTGTGAGTGTGTGTGTGTATGACATCCTTGTATTCTGGAAAAGGTATAAAGGATGGCGATGTGGTATGTGGGGCTCAAGGATTCGTGTGCGTATCGGTATGCCTTTAGATAGTGTAAAAATATTCCTTGGCATTAAAAATATGTTTTTTTTTGTTGTTTTTCATTTTCCGTTTCTTTACTTTTCTTTTCATGAAATCATCCCTTCGAGGAGGATGCGCTGGTGGAGTTCGTGCCCTCATCTGGGCGCAATATGATTTTTATAGGTTACCATGGTCATGTGTGTTGTTATGGGACAATGTACATGACCCTTGCACACTGGTCGTTGGTGAGGTTGGAGTTTGGTCTCGCTAGCTGCAGGATTCGTCGTCGTCATCGCCGCCGCTTCGGCTGGGATTCATTTACCAACAGAGTCGCCACATTTGGATGGGCCAAAGGGATATAAAGTGGAAAAGTTGACTTGGACATAAATGAAAATTTACTACAGTTTTTCGTGTCATTTTTTTCGAGCTCTTTCTCCTTGCATGCTGGAAGGTTTTTTTTTTTTCCATCCGTTTTGTTCTCATTTATTGAGTTTTTTTTTTTTTTTGGTTTGGTTTGGCAAAGGATTTGGTGCATAACTTGCGGTGAAGGTTTTCACTTTTATCAGCGCCGGACAATGTGCGTTTTCTTTCTGTACTGTGTGTTGTGTACTGACGACGAATGAATGTGCTTGACACATATCTCGGGGACTACAGGGCGCACATGTGGAGTTAAAGGATCTAAAGTTGGGAAAGATGAAAAAAAAAAATAATTTTGGTCCGAAATCAGGAAGAGACTGCGGTCTTGATTCAGGTCACACTCGTGGTCCTAGTGTATATTTGCGTGGGTTTTCGAATGCTCTGCAAAAGATACCAAATAAGAGTAACATACGTGTATATACACTGTATATCCTTTTTTCAGGCAAAATTTTGTAGGATTGTGATTTGGGATAAGCATTCTGTGTGTGCTTTAACTTGTTTCACGTGGACAACGCTTCTGTGATACTTCATAAGCGCGAGTGTATTTCATGGAATTAAATAAGAACAAAAAAAAAACCGATGGATTAAATAGAGGCAGTACATTCCTTAGTTAGTGTTCATTTCTTTTTTTTACGTTTTTGCAGCAATTTTTAACTTTGATAATTAATATAAGCAAAAGGAAATGTTATACATAATGGTCGAAAAGGTTTGTCGGCTAGTACACCAGCCATACAAATGTGTAACGTGGACCACCACATTGGTTCCCAGTGAATTTTTCGTGTGAAATGCTTGTAGTTGACATTGCATTGAGTACTCTGGCCGTCAAAAACCAAATGCACATTCAATTCCATTTCAGTCTGCGTAAAAACAGATAATTTAACTGAATAATGGCTCAAAGTAATTATCCACGCATATTTACGCTGCTCAGATGTCAAACGTCATACAAAAACAATGTAAACCAAACACACGACAGCAATTGAAAAGCGCTGTTTACTCGTTTATTTTTACACGAGAGTTTAGCGCGGTTTTAAAAGTGTTTATTTAAAAGGTGTGTCCTTTGAATTTGCACCTCATGTTGAAGTTGGTTAAGTTCAGCAACAAGTTTTAATTTAGCCTCTTCTCTTTCAGAGGATTAAACAAACTTCACTCAAAAGAATTTTCCGGAAATAAACCGAACTGTGCAATTAAGTGGGTTAGCATGCATCATAAATGATGAGCACGGTTAAATAATTTGAAGGCTTCAATTTGGTTTTGGGCATTCAGAGTTCCCGTTTCTTCCATTAGAATTCGCAAATGCTCCATTCCGGTACAAATGCTTCTAAACCCTTATCTTTGAATCCTACAGATGAATGTAAGTACGAAGTTCGTATTTCTGGACCTAATGCAGAAGAATTGCATCTTACGTTTGTATTTTCATGGATTTTATCTTCAGCGTTGCACATGAACAACATGAACAACCCTTCCTTGGCTACAAATATCATCGTTAAGGTGGAGAGAGTTGCATGATGTCGGTGTTAGGTATAATCTTCTCAGTAGTGTACATTCGGAAAGAGGATCCAGTAGTCAAATGCTAGCTTTCGGATGAAAATAACAGTGAAGAAACTATTTTTTTTATTTGATGCAGGTCCATAGTCGAAAGAGGTGGTGGGGTGTTGTTTAACGTCACCTGTACGTTAAGGAATGTGCAACTTCTACTCTCTTGTATCGTTTAGCAACGGAAATTGAACTGATCCATAATCCTGTGGAAAACTGTTTGTTTTCCTTACAGTGCAGCTTGTTTCGTGCGTCAGAGGAACAAACCAAACAATTTAATATCTTCTTTACACTGCACGCAATGAATGGGGTGAAACCATGAATCTTGACATAGCAATGAAGAACAGATTTCACAGGAAAAAATATACCAACCTTTGTTCAACCGCTTAGTTCAGAATTTACTTACCTCTTTGTATCGGTGGATTTATAGAGATTTGTAGACAAACTACTGTAAGTTTCTGAAGGATATTTTCGATGGATTAGGATAAAGTTTTGCGTAGTGGTCTTGCGACAACTATCTTTTTTTGAAGAAAGTCATTTATTTACTTACTGTGTTTTATAATTTGCTACAAATGAATGCCAGACGAACCTGAACTTGAGCCCGATCAGAATAATTTAAGAACAAAGTTTCTTAGACACTAATATCAAAGAAATTATTTGTATCACTAACCCCAGAACAATATAAAGTATATTTGTTAAATTTAAAGTACACTGCTAAACGAGTTCCACATGTGTCAAATTATAACGCGCACAACACAGTGGAGGCGCGAAAAGCTAGGCTCTGGCCCTTCGTAGGCTGTTACGCCACTAATGATGATGATGATGATGACTAAAGGAGTTCATGGTCACCAAATAAGACTACAGGAAAACTGAGAACATCACCTGAATCACTAGAACGTGATTTCATATAATATCTGTAGAATGTGTTTTATAAGCGGGTGGCAAAACATAACATAACAGCTAGACTGCATATTAAGGACCTGCTTCAAAAAAAAAAAAGCGAAAAGACTATAGTCCCAAAAATACAAAAAAAAAATTGGACACTCCACTCTATATAGTTTGATAGTAATTATAAAGCAAATCTTAAATTCAATCAACTGTTAAATAAAAAGTAATCAAATGCATTGGAATTACGATTATTTTTTGCTTATTTTTATTAACATGCTTCGACCATATCTTCGATGAAGACTGCAAATAAACTTGGACTGAGAGCGCAGCTCTGCCTTGCTTCCGAGCTCGTTTCAATCTATTCTGATACGCATTTTCTATTCCACACTGCTGCTTTGGTGGTGCTGTATAGATTTTGCAATACTCTTTCGGATTTTAGGGACATTTCTTTCTGAAAAAGCTTGCAGAACAGTGCATTTCGATGCACGGTGCTTAAGACGGCCTTGAAATCTACGAAAATGCGAGCTGTGCTTTGTTTCATGATATAAACGAGTCGACGATCGTATAAAAATATGTTCTATTGTGGAGTATCCTGGTCTGAATTAAGCTTGGAGCTCACTGAGCAGGTTTTTAAGATTTATCCATTCATGCACTCCTCCTTGATATGTTGTGCAAGGTTATTGGTAAATAGTTTATTATAAGTTTGTAACTGATTTGGGCTCAGTGTACACTTAAAGAACGCTTAACCGGTTCGCACCAAATAAATTCGGGCATGAACGGGTAATGAACTGATCTGTTCGCGGTAGAAACGACCGCATTTTTCTTTTTCTTAAAAGTATGTGACTTTTATATCAGGTGCTTAACAAATTCGTACAAAACACTCAGCTTTACGACTAAGCTGAGTATTTTTTTATTCTAATTTTCATTCCACCAGTACCTGGCTAGGTTATCATCACTAATAGCTTCACAGCACAACACTCAGATAGCTCCCATCTCTAAACGAAATCAATTTAAAAGAACTTCAAATGAAATTAGATTTCTCGAGCAAGCACAAGACCATCGCAAACAATACACCTGTCCCGTAGTACCGCCATTTGGCCGCTGAGCAGATAGATTGCGAAACTCAAATCCAAACACCAGTCTTGCATATAATTCGTTTGGTGAACTGCACAAATAAACACGTGAGTAAGCAGTAAACTTTTACGATTTGCCCGCGCGATACGACACATAAAGTTTGACTTCTGGCGAAGTTGGCGAAACGTTTCACAGAACTTTTCTATCCCCTAAATCGCGAGCGAAAAACCGTTGCATGAAGCTCTTTTTTTTCACCAATTCTTCTCCTCGAAACAAACAGGATGCTGTGGGAAGGGACATTAAAACGCGTGTGCATAAGCAAAACTCCATTTGACCTGCTTCTGCACGTCGACGGATGACTGCGATGATGACGTCGTCTGCGTCATAGTCGTTAACTTGCGACCCTTACAATTACTATGCGCGCCAACACCGTCAGAGAGAAGCACAATATCCCCGGGCAGGCAACAAGTTCATGTGGAGAAACCTGCAACCAGGATTCTCAGCACTACCTGGCGCTGGTATCGTTCAAATAGCGTTTCAAAGCGCTAGCAAACGTGGCCTTAAGTGTTCTTCGTGATGGTATTTGAAGCACCAGCCACTATCTGTAGCAACTACTTCGACGACGACAGGGCAGAGTCTCACCCATGTGCAGCTCGAGGTGCTTCCAACGGTCCCAATGGACCCAGGTCAGAGTTTGGTAAACAGAATAATAACACGAGTCTTATTAGCATATAAATGAAATTGGAATAGCTATAACAATTGCCACCGTTCTCTGGAGCTGGTGCCTCCATTAAAGCAGCCGGAAGAGCAGCAGATGGCGGCGATGATGATGAAGTTCGGTGCAAGTCGTTTGTGCGACTCCGAGCAACAAGCTGTCAATTTGAACAGCGTGTATGTGCGAATATCCGGTAACAGTGCTGATGACCGATGTTTATGTTTATTATCCTTTGGTAGTTCTATCTTAGGACGAAATAATCGAATACTGTTAAAGATATTAGGCTGGTGGGAAACTTAATTTAAACGTTTGCCATCTAGTCGGCCTGCCTCGATTTGTGTGTGCCGGCATGCAGGTCATCCCTGAGGCGGTTTTTCCTATCAAATCGAAATTGTCCTGAGATAATTCACGATTTAAGATTGGAATTTCTTTCTTTTTTTCACAGCCTCGAGGCGCATGGAATGATTTAAGGTGAATTGAATTCAAAGTATTCTCTTTTCGGTTGGTTTCTTGAACTGAGAGTCATAAGGCGGTCGGTTTGTCGCACATGAGTTTTTCGAGGAAAAAATTGCTTTCATGTGAGTGGATAGGAGCTATTTGCCGAGTCAGAGAGGCTAACTTTAATTGGATTGTGTTTTGTAGGTCGTGTATTGAATTCGGGTCTCTGTTTGAGGTTCTTTTGAAGCGGCAGTCCTTCGTAGCCGTCGACATTGAATCGGGGACAAACGTCAGCCATCTGCAGTGCTGAGGAAAAAGTGCCACCATATTCTTTCGTTGCGCGTAATCGAATTGCTGCAATTTTTTTTCTTAAATCTTTATAGGGTTTGGTTTTAAAGGAATAAACGAAACCTTTAAAAAATCACATCTGTCTACCTATTGGCATATACATAAAACGCCGTTTTATAGAAATAATAACAAAATGTTATATAAAAAAATCGGATTTTTTTTTATGAAGAAAAAAAAAAAGTAAAATGAAGGCTTTTGTCATTATTTTCCTTTAAAGGCTTTTTACTAGATATTGCTTCGGTTAAAATATACGTTTTGTCAGTAGTAAGATAAATTGTAATCGTATCTCTGTGCAAGCTGAGCTCACCACAAATATGCAAATAAGTTGATCAATGAAAATGTAACTACTACTAAATTTGATTTTCGGTGAGTTTTTCGAAGTTTGATTCCCACTTCATAAGAAATGAAAATATTTTTTTTCTGAAGCTCTTTAAATCGGAATTTCTTTATCCGGAATAAATAAATAAGTGTTGTTTCTATATTTTTTTATGTAAACATTAAATTAAATTAGCAAAGTTTAAATAACGCAACGATTGAACAGATATAGGTATATCTAATAGATCTCAAATGTGTAGAGGTCGAAAGAAATCACCAGAATGTCAATTGAGAGAATCCCGACACATCATTCCGGCACATCATTCCGACATCACATTTAAAAATTGGGAAAACCAAAAAAAAAATTGCATTGAGAGAATCCGAGTAATTAAAATTGCGTAGATATTTAATGCGTAATTTCGTTTTAAGTTCGTTCTTATTTTCATTTTATTTATTTCATTTATTTATTCATGGCAACGCTCTACAATAAAGCTATATCAATAAAACAGCACAGCAAAGTTAATACATTTAAAAAACGTACATAATCACGTGATTTATTTAAAAAATATTCAAGAAGTCATTTCTCAAAACAATTTCCTGTTTAATATCCGAAAAGAGTGCATTTCATAAATTAATTGAGTTAACAAAAATTAATTTTTATATTCATGCGCTTTAATGCATGAGAAAAAACCTCATTAATTCAGAAACTTCGTTTATTTGAACTGACTTTCCACAATTATTCCGAATTAATGAATCTTTACTGTATTTCGACTTAACTAAGTCGTAAGTATTAATTTGTTTGCTGCAGAACGAAATACGTTGCATTGACGCGTGAGTAAAACTTACACCTGACGGTTTTTTTATTTGACTAAGGTGTTCGATCGAATTTAGTCAGATTAAAAGCAGTCAGGAAAGTCAAGTCGCGTTCAGCTTTCATGCTTAAGGCACGATAGAATGGGTATGTCAAATGTTTTGCTTACTTTTTATGTAAAAATGTTGTCGGTGCAACAAAGTCAACATGATAGCTGACAGTGTGAGATTATTAAAAATGTAGACACAGTTGCATCAGAAACGTGTAGCAAACAAGAATAAGAAATCGTAACATAAATGAGTAGAGAAACGTGGTAGCTAAGCTAAGTTTGACTAGTCGATTGTCGTACAAGCTATGTTCGAAGTTAAAACCTTCATCAATTAAGAAGAAGACATCAATTTAAAAGTAAGGTGTTAGCAATGTTTATAAAAAATAATTTTCTTAGAGTTATGTTGATTCTTGTAATGATCCCCGTTTATTTCGCCTATACACACAAAATTCATGCTATGCAGAAAGAACCAACTCTTGGTTGGCTAAGTACCGCTTACATGGGTAATACAAGGGGTCCACAAGGACCTAAGTGTAGGAGAGAAATTTTTGTCAGTCAGCTTACCTAAGCTAAGGTACTGATAAACTTGCCATCCAAATTTACAATTGAAACCTACTTCAGTGATCGTCATTTTTGTGTAAAATAGAAAGACTAATGTTCAAATATCCTACAGTCGATATCCCTCAATCTAAAGCTTCTGCAACCATTATAGCTGCCTTTGCTGATAATACAATCCTGCCGATCAAATCCTGCACACCGTTTATTCTCAAGCTCAAATAAAATTTAACAGAATAATAAAATGGTTCGACGACGGGAGCATAAACACCAACAAAAACAACACTCAACAAGTGAATTTTATTAAGAAATTAAACAGCTTAACTACCTAAGCAATAGAAAAAGGTGAAGCTATTCTAATAAACAAAAATGAGGAAATATTTTGCATGAATTCGGATAATAAACTGGAAATACAATATTACAATAAAAAAAAGGGGGAAGAAAATAAAACTAGCTATTCTGCTTCGTGCAAGCTGTAGAGTATCGACAAGCAATAAGTTCTTATTATACAAATCCATTATCAAATCTATTTATGCATATAACTATGGGAACTTCAGAGAAAACAAGAATCGCTATAATTCAAAGATAGCAATCAAAAATATTAAGAGCTATTCCTATAGCGGAGTGGTACATACAGTACCTTGCTATATTATTAGACGCACTATAGATTTTACGCAAAATTTCAAATAATAGTTATATTAATTAATTATAATTATTGTATTACACTCAAAAAAATCATTATGCAGAATATAAACTATTTCCTAATTTTTACAAAAATAAAATAACATATTTATTGACGAAAATATTGCATATAATCCAATAATTATAAAAACTCTACAGTGCGTCTAATAATTAACCAAGGGACATTCATTGTGATCTAAAAATTCCTACAACAGACAAAGAAATTCAAACCTCAAGTTGAAGACCTCACCACAAGCTACTAATACATCCAAATAGTAGAGTAAACTGATTAACAATAAAGGAAATATTCCTAAGATGACGATTTAGAGAGTCAGGCCTACTTATCTGTTAGCTGATTATATACTGACCTGATCTAATAGACACAGAGTATTCAAATATTCCCAAATAATTATGTGTTGTCAAACTATACCTAAACTAATTGTTACAAACAATAAAAGAAATACATACAAATGTATGCATACCATTCGGAAATAAAAAAAAATACTTTTGCTTTTGAAGGAGACTACCTTGAATACGTCTTACAACACAAATCAGGTTTTGAAGGTTTATCTTGACGTCTTTCTTGACGTGACTGTGACATATAGCGACGAAAAAGCTATCAAATGCGTGTATGTTTTTCATAGAATTTACGTGCGTCCTTCCCTACAATGCAGCTCCACAGACTGAAATTCCATTCCAGAAGAAAAGAGAAAAAATCAATCAATAAGGCATGAGGCAAAAATCCACACATCCTTGTGCTCATCCTTGAAGCTCGGTATTCCTATTTGTCAAATGTAATTTAATTAAATCCGACCTGTTATTCCAGTGGGTTGAAGGTAGAGCTCTTCAATAACGCGACTTTCACAATAAATCTTATATGGAATGCTGCTCAAGTATTTCGTGACAATTATCCTCGCATCTTCGTGGAGTCGCATCGAATTATAATTTATGCTTCTTTCAGTTGAGTAAAAAGTAATTTATTATGAAACACGTGGAAATTCAAGAATAAACTAGCTTTGTTTTTGATTTTCAATCGATTGGCGATTTGTTTGGTCAAAAGAAGTCTTCAAACTGTGACATCGAGGCAGTCATTATTACCACTACAGAAGGAGACCAGGTTTATGATACCATAAAAGCTGCTCATCTTAAAAAAGATATAAAGAAGAATTCAAATTTAGCGATGCACCTCAACAATTCGACTTTAGTTGGATCATAACCTCCATTTTTAGTGAACATTTTCTGCTTATTTTTTTATTTTATTCAATTTTATGAATGCACCAACGATCAGCAGTTGCATCCCTTATACTATCCATCTTCGTTAACTTACGATCCACATACCGGAGAAAGAGAAATTACCCATTGGAATGAATTCTCATAACCAACTTTCATGCATATTCCATCACACAGCTCTACGACCGTCTGACAAGATGCCCCCCGCGCTAAAACGTGTCAAAGCATAACGCAAAGAGGACCTCGTATACATAACTAGTGCCAACAATAACAATAACGATAACATCAACTTCCAAGTTATTAAGTGCATGAACAAAACATGAACACGAAGGAAAGAAACTTTTTTCTAGGGTTTAAATGTTTCTTTCATGTTCTTCAAGTTCTTGTTTCATTGGTGGTGCTTTTGCTGTTGCTGTGGCTGTTGTTCGTGGATGACATCGTACACTTAGTTGGCTTTGGACGGGGACATGGTTACGTACGAGTGTATTTGTGTGGATGTTATGTTTGAGGAAATTTATGCAAAACTTGAGGAGCGGCGCCGTCGGTGGAGATTGTAATGCGTCGTCGTTGTTAGTTTTTTCATTTTTTTTTAATGATTTAAATATTACAAAACGAATAAATTGTGTAACTGGTGTGGAGAAAAGTGCAGTGTAGAGCAGTCTTTTGAGGGATAAAGCCATCATTCAAAGCCTCTATTGTCATTCAAAGAGGATAATCTAAAGCGTCTGTGAAGTGAATTACTTTGTAGTCACTTGAACGGGCGACTGAAGATTTATAGTAGCTGTGCTAACTGCAGGGATCATTTTCGGGTTTCCTTATTTTCTTTTTTCAGCTTACATATACATAACATTAGTGATCTATTTACACTAGTGGTCTATTTTTTTACGTAGGAAAACACAGTATGGGATTCACAATCCACGGCAATATTTAGGGCCAGCTTGGAAGGACTTTACTTTTCAGCGTCGAAAAATCTCAAATTTTTTTCTATAGTGCAAGATGACCTAATGAACAATGAGCATTCGAATTCAGATTCGTATGGTTTGAGATGTTTTTTTTTTTTGTGGTGTTAGGAACAATGCTTTAAAACCATTTTAAGAATAATCAATTTCAGATAAAAGGTTAAAGGTTGCTTCCGCCGTTTTGCAATTGGTGGCTGCAGTGGTAAGTGGTAGTCGTAAATAGATCGTAGATGTCATACAAAAATAGAATAATGGGTTTATGTTTCTAGCGTCATCTATGTTCATTTTCTAGGCGTTCAAAATATAAGCAGTGCCAATTTTTTTCTCGAGATTTGGCTGTCTGTGTTTGCATTGTGTTTGTATTGATGCTGGGATGAAGGTTAACGTGGACAAATCTGAGGGTATGGTTATTTCCAGAACGCCTGTTCAATGCATATTGGTGGAGTATTATTGAGACAGGTAGAGGAGTTCAAGTATCTCGGGGTCTTTTTTACGAGTGATGGGAGCAGCAATACTTTTTTTTACAGGCACAAGCTAAAGAAGAGCAATGCAGTGGGTCTATAACTTAATTCGTGTTTGCTAAGGGATGGCGTAACTTGTATTGTTCTATTGAAACATGCGTTGGAAAGCTACTGTCATTGTACGTCATTTCAGTATATGTCATTCATTAGAAGCGTAAACAACAATCAAATTTTTTTACTCAAATATGGCGAACTTTGTGCCTGAAAAAGTGTTTTTGCGGGGAGTTCTTCTTCTCAACTTTAATATGAAGAAAACTGCAGACTGCCGAAAGTCATTCTATTTTGGTGGAACTTTATAGTGAACATGCGCTAGCTGAGCGAACTTGCCGAAAGTGGTTTGCACGATTTAAAAGTGGTGATTTTAGCTTGGAAGACGATGAACGTTCTGGGCAGCCAAAAAAGTTTGAAAATGAAGAACTAGAAGCATTACTCTATGAACATTGTTGCCAAACACAAGAAGAGCTTGCAGAATCTTTGGGTGTCACTCAAGCAGCCATTTCAAAATGTTTAAAAGCAGCTGGATATATTCAAAAGCAAGGAAATTGGGTTCCACATGAACTCAAGCTGAGAGACGTCGAAAGGCGATTTTGCATGTCCGAAATGCTGCTGGATAACCCCAAGCGCAAAAAATCATATATGAAACCCGGCAACCAGCCAAATCAACGGCAAAGCCGAGCCGGCGAAGGTATTTGGCTCTGTATTTGGTGAGATTAGAAGGGTCTGCTATATTATGAGCTACTAAAACCGGTTGGAACCATCAATGAACAACAAAATAATTAATCGTTTTGAAGAGAGCAGTAGCCGAAAAACGCCCGGAATATGCGACCAGACACGAGGCAATAATTTTCCATCATGGCAACGCTCGGCTCGGGACAACGCTCGGCTCGGGATGGGATCCACAAATTGCCAGAAAGATGGGAAAAAGTTATAGCTCTAGATGGGCAATACTACTGTACATGTTTTTCTTAAATAAACGTTCAAATTTTGAAAAAAAAACGAATTAATTATATGCCAAGTATTATTTGAAGTCTAGTTTGTAGCAAAACATCAAGGTATCACTATTTTCTTGCATTTTATCGTGAAATTCTGTGGCTGAGTTGGTATCGTAATTAACACATTTACCAATTACTTTTGGCTTTGAAACAATTCAACCGTATCCTTACCTACATAACAATATCACACCACCCTTCCTAACTCAGTTTGCCAAACATCGACCTAATTATGGAGGCCCTTCACTTCAACATTCAATTTTAAGCGATTTCTATTCCAACCAATTGACTCGTGAGCTCAAACAGCTCGATCAACAATGCACCATACTCCACCTTCCTCTTCAGGTTCGCCACTTATTTAATTCCAACTGCAAAAATAATCCTTTAGAGCGTCTCTCCGATCCCTCACCTTTCCTTACCTCAATTATTGCAAACTCAATTAGGGATAAATTTCAAAGCAGACCATAGGGACGCCCAAATCGAATTCCAGCATTGATAGAAAATTAACATCCCAAAGGAAGCGGGCGCTTCATCTAAATATGAACCGTCGTCGTCGGTCGTCCCGCCGCGCCGCATCCGCATCCGGATTCGCAACCCAGCAACACGCCAAAAAAAAAAGGGGATAACCCAAATTGAATTTTCCTTGGTTCAATCAACAGTGAGGGTGACGCGTAAGCTTTGCCATCACCAGCAACACCCTCTGGGATAGGGATGTACACCAAGTCCGGGAAATGGTAAGAAAAGTGAACGGGAAAATATATAGAGAAAGGAAAAAAAAAAAAACACAAAAAGAAAAAAGGAAGCATTCGCTGGCTAAGGCATTCTGTGTAAGGAGGGGGCGGGGGGGTCGGCACAACATTTTTCTTGAAAATGAATAGAAAAAGGGAAAAATGGAGAAACAAAGGAACTCCTTTTCCCAATTCACCACTTCGTGCCGCCACTTTGTGAATCATTAAAATACACTCGTCACAGAGGCATTAGCTTTGGCGGAGACGCTTAGGGGCGTGTGAACGATGAAAAGAAAATTGTATTGTTATCTGAGCACGAAGCGTGGTGTGGTCGGGAGAGCTGTCGGAGAAATCATAACGTGTATTTTGTCTAGCCACCCTGTTCTGTCTTTTAAAGAGCAGGAGTGGAATCACCAGCAGATACCCTCACAAAAGACTCGCTGGCAGGGTGTGCTATATAAATGAAAGTTGAGGTTGGTGCTAAGGATTTGTCTGACTATTTATTGCGGGGAACTGGCCAGGCAAGTTGATGATTTTCTTGTCTTTCCGGCAAAGGAACCCGACTCGGACTTGGTCGCAGACTTGAGAGCGTGAAAATGATAGCACAGCGGGCACTTGTGCGACTTATGATGCCTCAACAACTGAAAATAAGTAGTCTCCTTGCGTTCTTGAGAGGGCGTTTTATTCAGGTGGAGTAGTTGGTCTGGTAATCGAAGAGCTTAATTGAAAACGGAGTTCCAGGAGAACGATGAAGTTGTGAGAAGTATTTATAGTCAAGTCTTAGAAGATCCAACGACATTTCTTGTACAGGGACATTCTGTATTCTTGACGTTCAATTAAATTGATATGGGCGACAGAATTGCATTCTGTCTGCTTCAGGCCAAACCTTTCTTCTCATAAATTCTCTTTCTCTTGTTCTCCTTTTGAGCTTTTCTCACCTCGCTAGGCAATTTTTCATGTTTGATAAATACTTGGAACTAATACTGCTAATGTTAATCAAGCGAACACAAAGGCCTGAAGTTGGTATCATTCCCTGCTATCGGCCACATGGAAACCTTGCCTGCCGCCTACTACGTCCAGGCCAAACCACTAGACTGAGTGCAACAATCAACTCGCCTGCCCTCCTCACCTTGTTGCACATTCGCCCGGAACACTTTCAAATTCCATTGTAGTCCTGGAGTACAACGCCTAAGCAGTCTTAACTACAAAAACCTTTAAATTGAGTTGCAATAACGTCCATCCCGCCCCCACCAACGATGCATCGTCCTGTTGTCCGTCCTGACTGCCCTGCCGGAAGATGGCTACATCTGTAGCCGGTCCGAAAACATCTTGGCCTCGCCTAACACGTTTCCATAATAAAACAATATTCTGTAAATTTACAAAATGGTTAAAAGCCTTATTTAATAATGGCGTCTACATCGTGGCGTTCGTTGCTAGACTGTGTGCGAGTGTGTGTATATGTATTTTTGTTCTCAAGTGCATCCAGGCGACTACAATTGCAAGGACAAACGATAAGAAGAAGAAATTGGTAGTCATGTGTCATATAGGTAGGAAAGTAGATACTTTATACGCCTGCATTTCCTCTGCAGAGGACAAGATGTCGGGTGCAATATTCTATCTGATTTGGCCAATTGTTTCAGCTGCCTTTATGTTTGTGAATGTTTGTGAGTAGGTCTCTCTTGCTCGCTACGAGCATTATTAAGGGTGATGGTAGGGATTTTTGCGTTATTTCTTCTTCTTTGCATAGAGGTAGAAAGCAAAGTACAGACACACGTTTCTCTGGGGGGGAGGAGATTATGCAAAGCGACCGAAAGTCGAAGTAGACAGAGCAACGACTCAACTGAAAGAGCTAAAATATTTCTAGACAATACCTGTGTGAATATGGAATTTGTGTGACGGAAGATTGCAGACCGAAAAGTATTCCTGAATACATTCTTATTTGTTCTGAAATTAGTCATATGCATTGTTAATGCTGGCGAATATAATATTTCATAGATGGACATGGTCATGGTACGACGGTAGAATGGACCTATTTAAATATTTATGTCTTCCTAATATCATGCCTTTGTACGGTTGGTTTTACTTGTACTTGCAAAGATTCTTTTTCTTTGGCAGATTGCTGTTTCAACGAATTTTAATTTAAAAAAAAGGTATTTACTTGATCCTGAAATTAATTTACTTTCAACTACATTATACTTAATGAGGGTGATCTTGGCCATCGGCCAATATGACTCTTCATCTATCCTGGTCCTTAGCTGGCAGTGTTCAGTGTAGTACCTCAGTATTGGCGCCAAAGCAAGACGTTTTAGACGTCCGAAGACGATAGAGATCCTTGGCCAGTTTGACAAAATAACATTGACCATCGTTAAATATCCTCAATACTAAAAATGTGGATAATTAAATTGACCAGGGCTGGACGAATAGCTGATTGACTTAAGTATCTCTACGTGTCTTTCGAACCCACTATAAAAAACTTATTTAGAATTTTAGAACGTTTTGTAGTGAAAGTGTGCAATAAACCCTAAAAGACAGCCAGAGTGTACAGTCATTTGGTCAAAGTTTATTCTCCAAAATAAAATGCACCAGCAGGAGCTATAGTAGACATGGACAAAATTAAAGTGTCGTTGTATGCTTCGATGTACACCATGTTTTATCCAACGGAAACTTAAACGGAAGATAACAAGAAATATCGCGCCCTAACCGCCAAATTTTCGTAAGCGACATCTGAAGCAAAAATAAGTAAATGATGTAGTTCGACAGTTTATGCGATTGCTCGTCTTTCTGCATCATTGGTTTTTAAATAAAACATTCCAGTTAAAAATAATAGAAAAAACAAAAATTATTTTGAAATTTAAAAGTTTACACTTTTTTTTAGCTGAGACGAAAAACAAGGAAAGCCTCTCCTCTCTCATATTTTTATTTTGTAGCTTTCGATAATTGTGGGCGGTTAAGGCGCGATATGTTTTTGAAGTAGGTTTTAGTGAATGAATCGCATAAGTTTGACCAAAAAGTTTTTAGAATCAATGTTAAGATGTTTTAAAGTAATTTTACACACAAAAAGTTAAGAGGCTAAATTCTACTTTTAAGTTTTTGGTTTGGTTATTAAAGTGTACACCAACTTTTAACGCTTGGTTTTGTAAATTTTGTCTAACTACATCAATTACTTCATAGGAACTACAGCCGTATTACAGTTTTGTTTAGAGCGCCGCTAAAGGGCCAGTAAGTTAGTTGAGTTAGTTAAGCTAGTTTTAAGTATATCATGCAAGTTTTCTTTGAAGTTATCAATAAAAATGCGTTCAAAATGAAATGAACGAGATATGCAACGTTTGCCGATTCACTGGGCCGGCAGCGGTTGCATTGATCCGTTCTTTTTCATCTTCTTAGTCAGGACATCATGGATTGTGAGAGCTACAGATCAATGGTAACCAATTTCTTTGAATACAAATAAGAAACGTTTTTTTGTGATACGATTTTATTTATATTTCCATGCAGAAAATGTCCATTTGTTCGAATACCTCATGAAAAATTCCCGCATTGAGAGCAAGTGTTCTTCGTCTCCATCTTCAACATAATGATTCACCATGTCGTCAACCACACCTTGGATGTGGAAGTGTCTGGCTCTCGACCATGTTAACTTAAAACCATATAAATTGTGCTAAAAAAAAGAAAAGAAAGAGGAAAATAGCTTTTCATTACCAACAGCCGTCTTGTGCTGGCATTCATATCAAACAAGGCAAACAGGTTAGCAACAAAAACAGACACACACACACACCCACGCCCATTTTAGATTACGTAGTGAGTTTTTTGTTTGTTCCATTTTCACGAAATTAGTTTTAGAACCTAGAGGTTGTGGCACTGGGCCATAAAAGGCCAGACACACCATTCCGCTCCATGAGCGTCTCTTAACTGCATCTCTCTCCTCGGGAAAGTTTCATTAAAACTAATAGCCCAGTGCGCATTATGTGGCTTCGGACTTTAACTTTAATCAAGGCAATAAAGCGACAATTAACTTCAGTGCCACCTGTTTAAATGCGCCAGACGCAGCAGGAGCATGTGCTGCTGTCTGCTTCTGCTCCATTTCTGCTGATCCTGCTAGGCGGGCGTTGGGGTAGTACGGCTCGCTTTGTTTTTTTTTTAATTATATTTTAAAATTTTAATATGCATTTCAACTTTTTGAATTGAACACCGTGTATAGGAGCGCTTCAATGCTTCGCATGTTTTTTTTGTTTTTGTTTTGGGTTTTTTGCTTCAACACGGATGATGTGGTTTTGGAGGATGCGAGTTGGGGTTGGACGCCACTAAAAGCGACTGGACCACCGACTGTATGCCTCGTTAAAAAATTGCTATTTGCACCAGAGCGGAGCAAAGCCGAGCAGGAAGAGAGAGAGAGAGTGTCTGAACGGGCTGGCGGGCGGTGTGAATGGCATCCCGAATTCTCGGGAAGTCTGCATGAGAATTTATTCGCTGTTGAGTGCGCGGGGTTGTGTTGTCGGTGCATTAGTTACCGACGTGAGGGGTTGCAGTGCCGGTTGGCAATTTATCATGTAGAAAATGCACAGCAATTAAACCGCCAGTTTGGTAGTGAATTTAATTCATTGGTTAACCAATTTGCCAAGCGGTAGGTAACCATGCATAACTAGCCGTTAGTTCATCCCTTAAATCGGATCGGGTTTTGAGGGGTGGTTAGAGAAGGCGGAGAAAAACAATAAAAAAAAAAAACAAGTGAATAATTAATTTCTCTAATAGATCCGATATAGCTGGCTTTGAATGGACGCGTTTGAAGGCTTTGCAGCAAATCAATTTCAAATTAAAGGGTGGTTAACACGAAGGTGAGCTTTCCACCACCGCTGTTCTGGTCGGTGATTGTGGGTAGAAATTAATTCAAATTTAAATATCAGTAAACGGTTGACCGGGGCTTTACTTTGAGGGATTTATAGCTCACGCAGCATGTTGTGGCAGGGAGAAGACATGTGTTTGGGTTAAGAGGCAATCGACCCGAAACCTAATTCTATTACGCGTTATTATGAATTAGTTTATCACTTTAATCGATCGTCGGCTGAAGTGTTACAGAAAAAAATTCACTTTTCCCATTCGACACCCGTTAACGTAACATACTTTACTTTGGAAGTCCAACACCAAGAATTTTCTCATGGTGATATCAAAGAAGAAGGGATTTTTCTTAAACAACTCCACCCTTGCCAATCCAATTAGTGGAAAACTACATGCCCAGCAAAGGCAACGTAAGAGATACCCAAAGATGCGATGCCTTGAAAGATTCGCCATTATTAAACCTCATCAACTTTCTTTAAACAAGTTCCACCCTGGACCACCCCCAGCGCATGAATAGACACATTAACTTCCAGAGAATGTCCCTCTCCTCATCGGTCCGGTGTAGGAAAGTAAACGCGCGATATAATTACTCTTTTATGCGTTCATTTTCCCGGACACTTTCGCTATGAAGAAAACTTAATTTTACCGTAATATTATTTGTGCGCCTCTTCACCACCCTCCCTCGTTTTCGGGCTGAGAAATATTTTTCCCGATTTCTTGGTCTTTTCAAGTTTTTCATTTACTACCCCTCCACATTCAAGGAACAGTTTCACTTCTTTTTTTTTTTTTAAGTTTTTCCAACTGTCGTCAAGTTGTGTGTGTTCATGGGTGGTTAGGTGGGAGGGTACCTGTGTGCCGTGGGCCACACAGGACGCATCAGGAAGTGGAGGGGGCACAGTAGAAGAGAACAAGGAAAAAAAAAAAAAAAAAGAAATAGGTGATGAAGCACAGAAGTAGCGGAACTCGACTTAAGCACGCGTAGGGGTGGCGAGAGCACGTAATCACTGTTAGTTAAGGTTAACAACTCTAACATTATTCAGGACGGTTTGATCTGCCGCAAGACCACCGGCGGGCGAACCAGGACCCAAATACTATTCTCCAATCGTTTTGATTGCTTAGCAAAGTTTATACGTTATGACGGACATGTCGCAGGACGTGCCTTCATTAATACCCAGTGTCCGAGAACAATGTGGGCTATTTACCATTTCTTGGGGGCACAAACGAAAAGTATCTATAATAAATAGGTGGCGGGTGGGTGGGTGGATGGGTATATAAAATAGTAATCAACGCGGTAAATTGGTATATTACGAATATTTTCCGCCTCAGGGTTGCTGGATGAGAAACTTTTCACCTAATAGATATCCTATTTATGTAATTGACAAATTACTAGTCAAACAATGTCGGTTACATTGAGTTGAAGCAATTGGTTGAGTAGGCTTTTGTCTAAAATAAGAATTAAGACATGGTTGGAGAAAGGTTTGTAGTGCAAGGCCCGGGGGAGAATTTGAACTATGTTACATGTACTGGAAGAGTAGGAGTGATTAATGTAAGACGTTATTGTTCCTTACAAAACATAAAATTTCGGTTTGTAAGAAAACATAAAAAAAAGGAAAAAGACAGTGCCTTCTATTTCAAAGCGAAAATTGTTTCATATCAGGGTGTGATTTAGTTATTTCGTAGCCTAATTTGTGGACTTCTTGTATTCAGTTAATTTTTGAAATGTTTATATATTTATTATTACATTTTTTTTTCAATTCAATTTTCAATTTTATCACTATATTGAGTGAGATACGTTCAGTAAAATTAAGAAAATGAGGAAAAAATTTGATATTTTTTATCCTTTCTCTAATCCGCTACAGGCAAAAAAGCCAGTTTACTTAGGTTTGCTTTGGTTTGCTTTAGTTTTGTTAGGTGCGGCATATTGCAGAGTTAAGTTTTTGGCCGATTGACTTCAAACAACAATAGCTAAAAACGTTTTTCAAATGGCTAACATTTATTGAAACTCAAAGGAAAAGTCATTCAAGTTATCCATCAAAAATTAAGTTCCAATAAATTGTGATGTAGATTGGAAGGTCTCTGTTAAAATATAAACGAAATAGCTTCCCGTTCTACTACCACAACTCGAGGCCTTTAAGTATGGCATCTAGACAGTTTGGCTTGTCTGCATGAATTTAAATAATTCATTATTTTGCAATAAAAAATTGTTATAAAGACTTCATTATTTTGCAAAAAAAAAATATTGTTATAAAGAATTACAAATGTATAACCTTACAACCGACATTTCAAAACAACAAAAGTTCAAAATTTAAATTGCATTAAGATTATACAAGACTGGACAATATATACATAAATTCACTTTGGTTTCTCGTGGGGAAAAGGCTTTTTTATTAATTCTTTTCTTTCGTAAGCATACGGCAATTTGACGGACAGATATTTCAGGATCGTCGGGATCAGTGTGGGGAAAGAGTGTTTGTCATAGTTGTTATAAAATTTTACGGTTCTACATCTTCCTTCTGTTCTTCGAAATTGCGAGAGTAATTTTGTCACCGACCAGCTGAGAAAAGTGGATGTTTTTATGCAGTATTTCTAGCAGCTGCTTAACGAGTTTGAGCATAAGAGAATGGTAGTGGGCTTAGAAGTCCCACCTCCCACCTCCAGGTGTCGTCGCATTGAAGCAATCGGCACAAATGGTAAAAAGCTGGTACAACACCATCAGAGCTCTTTAAAGTTGGGGGTGATGTAGATAGCATGCATCAGATCATCTGTAGAACTAGACAGCTCCATATTCCCTAATACAAGAAATTCAATCTTACCTCCGTAAAAACTACCAAGGCATATCCCTGCTCTATGTCTGCTGCACGTTGTGAGCTGTCAGCTTTTTCGCCACGAGCGGCGAGGACAGTTCGGTGCAATAGCCAACTGCAACAGTCAAAGCGGCACAATGGCATTGATAATACAAAAGTAGCATACTCAGCACTTTCACCGCACGCAGTGCAACACTCTTGAGAGATTGGGAATCGATAATTGTTAAGTTAGTTGTAAGCAAAAATATTAGGTTGTCAAATATCTCCCTTCCGCCTTCTTGTCTTTTGAATTTGCCGGCTATGTTCAAAGCGCTACAGAGCTCGTATCTGGCAATACATCATTTGAAAAGGCGGAAGGGAGATATTTGACAACCTAATATATAAAAAAGACTCACTTCGAGTTCGATCACCGTGTGTGACAAATCGTGTTTTTTTGTACTGTGTAAACAGTGGGCGCCGTGGCTTAATCGTTAGTGCGTCGGACTGTTAAGCGAAAGTAGCTGGGTTCGAATCCGGCTTGGGGAAACAACATCACAGATATTTTTCACGGCCCTAACTCCAGCGAACGATTGACAACGCTCCTAGAGTACTTCTGTCATGGAAAGCTTTCGTAATTCGCCATTCGGAACCGGCATTAAACAGTAGGTCCCCTCCACATGTGTCAAAAATATATCGCGCACAACACAGTGGAGGCGCGAAGAAGATAGACTCTGGCCCTGTATGGGCTGTTACGCCGACTATTTTTTTTGTAAACGGTTAAAGTCGTTTTTCATCGAACTAATCAATTGTCTAATCAAATATTGTAATTTTTTTTAGCTCTGATGTAATTATATTTTAATAATTGAAATTACTCGGAAACAATACTTTCGAGTAAACCACACTGGCATATTTGTCGACAAATCTGTGGTTACAAGAAATCACCGCCTAAGGAGATATTTTAATTTTTTATATTTTAAAAAGAAAATTTGGAATGAGCAGAAATCGTATTGAATAAATATTCATTTGATATTTTTTAAAATTGTATAAAATAATACAGCTATTTAAGATTCTATTACGTTACAACCGAAATAACCTCAACTTTGTCTAAAGTCGTCTAAGTCAGTTAATACTTGTCTCATGAATATGAATATTTTGAACTACAAATTCAAGAGTATTTTGGTATTCCAATAGGGCAACGCGTCGGTGCGTCCTTGGGCCAAAAAATTGTGCTTTCAAGTTACTTCATTTGTTCACCACACCAAAATATACAGAGTCTGTCAAAACATAAGTGTCTTATTGATTCCTTTGAAGCTAAAAATGAGAAATCTAGTTATTAGCAAAGGACAATGCTTTAAATAATAAAAAAAAGTAATTTGTTTCATAAGCGAGAGTATGAATTGATAATGAAATCAATATGTAGATAAACAAGCATATTTTGTGTTCACAGCTTGTTGATGAAGAGTGTATATTTTCTTTATCTCTGACTTTTCAAAAATATCTTTGTAATAATGTAAATTGGCTTGTTATTGATATTGAAATATACATGCTGTCATTCTTTTATTGGAATGTCTTAGCGCAGAGCTTAGACTTTTGTAAGGTTTTGCATCGATACAATTCACAATTTCCTTTCTAAAGACATCTTCACCTCTAAAGATGCTTCGTCAACAGAAATCAAGAAATTCTACAGCTCCACTTCGATCGCCAAACACTTTTCTTTTTTCCTTGATTCGAAGCTGCTCATATTTTAAGTGAATCTAAATTGACCTGGAATTTAATATTAGCCAAGCAATTTGTGAAATCCATTTAATCCAATTTTTCGTTCTCAGCGGACCCGGAACTGCCCTCGACCACACAACGAGAGAAGCCACCCTCTGTATGTCAACCCGAACCACTGGTGACAATCGTCATCACACAACATTATTACGTAAGGGTCCCGCACATTCAACTCAACTCTGCCTCCCCACACATGTATGTGTCCCGGTGTCGTGTCGTATATTAGAATTGTCGAAATTGATCAATATCATTTGCAGTAATAAAATTGTTGAATTTATCGTCGAAATTTATGGCGATTCGATGGAAAATTTATAAGAACAAAACGAACATAAACCTTCGTCCTGGACCAGGGTGTGGGTGCTGTTCGTGTTCTCTTCATGTTTACAATTTTGTATTTATGTGCTCATAACCCGAGTGGAGAAGCAAGCTTTTCTTTGGTGCTCGCATTCCATAACCATAACCGATGGACGAGAGTTTATCCCCTGACAACACACACATCCTCCGCACAATGCGAGAAAGGACCTGCCCCGGATGAATGTGCTGAGACATCTCTGGATGAAGGACGAAATATTATGTCCCATAGGACTCAATACATTTGATAAGGGCGAAGCTCCCCGATAACACAATCCGACGAAGCCTGGGTACCTACCGCCGACCCATCGTCGCTTGTGTGTGAGTGCGTTTTAAGGGTTCTAATAACTTTTACTCGTGACATTTCGGTTGTTTTCAACATGCACATGCACTCTCTGCACCCCGGTTGCATATCTCAGGGGTCTGAAGGGGATTTTTCACCACCTCACTTAAATGTGGGGGGAGGGTTCTTCAACGGTTGAATTTAAGAACTCCAAAGTGGCACTCAAAGGAAAAACTTTGCTCCTCCGCCTCTGTGTGTATAGTAGAGAGTTCACCCTTTCCTCCCCTTTCCTCGCGAGAGCGCAAGCAAACTTTGCGAGCTCTAGCTCTCTCTCTTTCTCGTTGCTCTATGCACGTCTCTTTCGTCGAAGAGCTCTAAAATAAATGAGAAATTCAAACTTTTAAATTTAAATAATTTGAAGTGGCAAGTGTATAAGTATATGGTGTCGACTAGGACGCCCCTAAAAATGCGTTCGCAATGGGTTAGCTAGACAGAAGGCTACCTACCTCTCGTAACCTCTTGGTCCCCTGCACCTTAACACTCTGTGTCTTCTCGGGTGCTCTGAGGATTCTGATGTTGGATGATGATTGCTTAGTTAAGAGGAACAACGACGAGAGGGCGAGATGAAAATATTTCATTTGGACTTTATCTAATGGCAACGGAAAGATTCGAAGGGGGCTGAAGTCTCGTTTTTCGCCAAGAGAACCCAAGAGAAAGTGAACGAATCCGTGTGCAACATAGTTCCATTAAAATTGTTATAATTATTTTTAATAACTTAGCTTAGTCTTAGAGGTGCGAAGGAAGGGTAGTGGGAGTGATGAAAAACTTGCACTTGGGTCAACTCAATTAAAACTAATTTGTGGAAAATCTTCTTAGGGGCCTTGTGGTTAACAAAAGAAATGGATTTCGAAGAGGATTAGATTAAAAAAACAGAAGGAAAGAAACTGCTTTAAGTGGTACGTTTTGGAACTTCTAAGAGGTCGTTAAGTAACGGAAGGAACTGTACTACTCTGCTGAGAGTAGATACAAGGGCTACTATGGAATTATGGACTTGTAATTGATTTAATGTTGATGTGAATGAAGATTTTTTTTCGAAACTATCACATCTTCTATTGTATTCGAGGCTCGAGTCGAGGAGAAAAAAAGAAAAAACATGCATTCTGAAATGCACTCGACATGTAGTAGATTCTCTACATCCGGTTTCAAATGTTT
Source organism: Syritta pipiens (assembly GCA_905187475.1). NCBI lineage: Eukaryota > Metazoa > Arthropoda > Insecta > Diptera > Syrphidae > Syritta > Syritta pipiens. The sequence goes on along the minus strand of LR994571.1, from coordinate 11,495,037 downwards.
TTGATGTTAACAGAACGCAACAAAGGATATTAACTAACGAAAACAGTTTATTAAAAACTGAAACATATAAAATTAAAATAATATTATTAGTGAATGACAAAAAGGGAGAAAAAAAAAAAGAAAAAGAAGAGGACATCCCATCTAGGAACATTGTCATGAAGTCAGTGTTGAAGTCATAGATCAAGGAAGGGGGTACAACAGATGTTTTAAGTCGCAGTAGAAGTGGCTTGGGTGTACATATAACAAACTACTTATTTATAAGCAAATGTTAAACCTATTTGTGCGCACGGTATACAACTCTGGGGTTGTATCAAAGCTAGTTATTTATATAAGCATTTCAAAACAAGGTGATAAGGACTATTTCGAACGCTCATTGGTAACGATGATATACAAGGAGGTTTTGGGATTGCAAGCGTGGACTCAAAGATTACAAACTTTACTATGAAGCTGCAAACTTGACTTCGCGGGCATTGTAATCATGCCATAATCCAAACATTGGATGCGAGAATCTCCATGCGCCGACTTTAATGGCCCAAACCGTCGGATCTGGCGCACAACCATTCTGGCGGTTACAGTAGGTGATTTTACCAAAAATCGACCTGCCACACGCGAAAATACCAGAAACTGGATAGGAAAACTTAGTTGCCTTTCAAAATATGTTGTCACATATGGTTTGGGAATAATCGCCCTTTTTCGTCACATTTCTCTATCGTATATGAAGCAGATTATCTACAAAACTTAACAGAGTAAAATTGTGATCCATAGTTTATGAAAGAAGTAAGAACTGAGATGTATCAGATCTGCTACACTGCGTCGTTTAGGATTAAAATCAGCTCTAGAGGTTGGACTTATTATTAATTCATAGTTTTAGATCATTTGTTATGCAAGAACTTTCTTAGCTCTCACTTTGCTTTGACTGCTTTTAATTGAATTTCACGACACAAATTGTTTTAACTAACTTAAAACATTTTTTTTGTATCAGTCAATTCTGTCCTTTCGCCTAATTAGTCATTAGGCTGTATTTAATAAGTTTGTTTAATTTTAGCAAATTTTGGTTAGAATAATTCGAAGAAAACTAGATTGCCTTCAATTTAATTTTGCTCACTTTATTGTATTAGGTGTACAACTTGAAAGACGCGCATTGTTACTAACTTCATATATATTTACACGCGCTATTTTTTTGACAGTGACAGCTATTGTATGTTAAAGAGCCTCGAATCTAGTTAATTTCATCTGTCAAAATATACACAAGTTAATTTACACAAGTTTTGTTTTCATATTCAAATAAATGGTTTTTTTAACAAAAAAATACGCGTCTTTCAAGTTGTACTCCTAATATTTTTTCTTAAGCTGCATTGAAAAAAATCAACCCTTTTAGCACAACGTTTTATTTTTCCATAAGGTTCTTAATAACTCAAAGCCATTTGTTCGCCTGCAGAAAAACCAGACATGGAGTCTATTTTACTTCCAACCTCTTTTGGCACTATGACAGCCCCCCTTCAGCCTGCACAGAAATCGAGCTGCCAACGGAAAACCTTCACCTTGTTCAGATTAACTGCCAAAATAAATGCTCTCAAATTATTGCGCAGTGCTCCGTCATTAACCAATTTTTCGCTTGAGCTTTGTCACTTTCACGCCAAAACACAAAAAAACAGGCCTCTACATCCGAGTTGTTGCCGCAGGCTGCACAGACATTCTCTTTGTTCCACCTCATCCCAACGTACACACTTTATTCAACTTGAACCGATAAATCAACAACAACAACAACATCAACATCGCGTCGGCCTTCCTCGTTTTGGAAAACGCCACTAATCCCAATAAGTGGACCACCACTGGTCGACGTTTCACTCCCTTTCGTCCGTTCATTGAAGGGGGTAGAGAAGACTACGACAGGAGCGCTCCTCCGTCATAGAAGCTCTAAAATGTATTGCATTGTTTTTCTCACACACACAGCTCATTTGCCACCGCAGGATATCGCGTGAGCAGGAGCGAGTGAGACCGAACAGAGGCAAAAAGGGCCATACCTGGAAGCCAGAATCCCATAATACCAGCTACGTACCAAATCCACAAAAAGCGTCAACAAAAGGCTCGCCAACTATTACCTATTTCAAGGATAGCTGCCAGCCGAGCAGAGACAACCAACGAACGAGCGAACGCAGAAGCGAAGCGAACCGGCAGCCATCCGGAGGCCATCCACCATGACGAAATCCTCTTCAATTTGAGAGCTTCAAGTATAATCCTTTGGACAGGAAGACAGGGAAAAATTAGACTACATCACTGTGCGAAAGAGAACGAGAGGAAACCCCTTTTAGCTGCCAAAATTATGCTCAACCCCCTCCCAAATTCTTCTATCCTTCTATCCTGGCATTCGCAAACATTCATACCACCCCATGTTCGTCCTTTTTGCATTGAGATTATGCCTGGTTCCGATGACGAACCCCCGTAGTGTTCTCTGCAGTTTCGGGGTGTCATTATGGCGCACATTCCATCCGAAGACCATGAAGTGGCAGAAGTGCAATGGCACATGCCGTTAGTTAGGCACTTGTATTCATTTATCCTGGCAGCGGAGGACTACTTTTCGGAGCTCCGCTCCAATGACAGCCTAAACGCATGACTTGGGTGAATAAGTGAGTATAAATTAATTCGAATCACTGTAACGTGGTCGTTACCGGGATGCGTACGTTTTTATGTTGCCCGCTCTGGCTGGCTTCACCGTCACCCGCAGTGTTGCCACTGACACAGGATTACTACAATTTCCCTCTTACTCTCTCTTTCACTCTCTTTCTCTCGCTTTAATTATGTTACGGATGAAATGTCAGAACGGGAAAAGGTCATAACCCGAATTATCTCGGTAACTAGGATACAGTTGTTACGGTTGTTTGTTTTCAAGTTGAGCAGTCAGTCGGGGGTGCTCCGGTGCTCCGGTGTGCGTTTGGTCGGGTGCTTGAAACCTTGCTTTGCATTGAAGATGGGTCGAATTGCTCTCGCCTATAATTAGCTCAGAGTCGTAAAAGGGGTTTTCGCTTGGGTTTTTGGACGATGTCTCTGGTACTGCGAGTACTTTTAATGTGTTCTTCCCTTTGCCCAGGAAAAGGAAGAAAAGGATAATAAAAAATTATTTCTCCTCTCGACAGGAAAGGCAAGAAAAAAGCAAGAGCGAGACGCCTTTTGGGAGGTAATTCGTTTTGTTATTGACTACAAATTGAGTGGATTTAGTTGTATGTTGCGTGGAATTTGTTGTTCAAATAATTGCAACACATCTCTGGAATGTTGCACGATGAAACGCCTCAGCGCGAAGGGGTGCTTTGCGTGAAGGTTTAATGGCAAATTTTGTCCGTTGTTGATGAATCGGTGGGGCATTCAAATCACGTGGCATGATGGATCCTGAGAGTAATTTGCTTCGATGAAGTGTGGGTATTACCACAAGTGGGAGTCATTCGTTCCCATGATACTTACGACTCGAGTTTGCTTAAGTGAATGTGCAGTTAAGTTTACATTCCTTTCTATCACTTGTTGAGAACGCCTTTCTAATAGCTCAGTATCTATTAGCAAAAAAAAAAAACAGCATAAAAATTAGGGTGTCCCTTATAAGACAAAATAAATTTTTCGGACCAAATTGTACGATTTGTAGTCAGGTGTGAACCCCGCTTTACATCTCTAGTTGAAAGTCCCTCGAATTGATGTATTTTTTTTTGCAATTGTTTCTGAAATTTTTGAAGACTACTAACTTGTCTTACATGGATTTCGAAGGCTGTTTTAAGAGGATATGCGTCAAAATAGATTAAACGTGAAATTTAAGGGACACCTTACTACATATGAACCCTGAAGTTTAAACTTTTAACTCTGCAGAGAAACTACTTTTTCAATGAAATCGGTGTGATTGATGAGATGACTTTGGAATCATATCTTTGTTTTTGTACAGTCACGAACATTCTTCCTTCATTATTATTCTGCATCATCAACTTTAGATTTCATCCATAAATTAAAGAGTCAGGAGTTCGTGTACGAGTTCGGGCGATGCTAAGAAATCAGCGCAGTGCTACCAAATCACATGTATTTCAAAAAATGTAACTTATCAGACACTTGTTACAGCAAATAATAACTTAACTTTGCCTTAGACTTACTGACGCATCCCATATCTGCAACACACCGCTCACGAACTTGTAACACGATTTGTCACTTCTCGTAATGCAATTTCTTTAATTAATTGACATCGGCTTGTGACATTGAGTAGTATTTCTCTCACAATCCTTCCGCAAAACTCGACTACTCGAGAGGAAGTCTTCAGGCAATCGGACATGCACACGTGCAGTCCTTTTTGATTTTCGAAACCTTCAATGACATGCAGTTACAAGAGATGACAGAGGACGCATCCCGTACCGAACACCAGCACAACAACGGATGCCCATAGCCTCTCGAAATTCATTTATTGCGCCAATCCATGCTTAGCTCAATTTATTCCAACAATCAAACGAAATAACTGAAGCAAATGTGAGTGAATAGGTTCCACACCTTCGAAACCATGGATGAGCAATCGCTTAGCCAGCCAGATGACATCGAAATCACGGCCAGTACGAAATGGACAGTGAAAGGACAAGGAAATTGCTGCCTCTCTATCTGTCGGTCCCGTGGGATGAAACGTTTCCATAAAAGGAAGGTGAACCGAAAAAGAAATACAGGACATTCACTCCCGCCCCCCGGATGAGTGGGACATCCACCCCTTCAACTCAGTTTCTGTTTTCAGCACACGAGAGGCATTTCTCTAAGCCCTTTCGCTGCCAGGTCGAGTCCAGATCAAATAACACTGTCCCAGCAGAGAAATAACTCGTCCTTTGTCGGTGGTCCACAAATAAGATTTTCCAGCTCCGGTAGAGTCATCGTTGTTCACAGAAATTTTATTCGATGCAAAAGTAAATTTGTTGATTTCGACGAGTGTATGTGGTGTGTATGTCTAGGTGTGCTGCTGGCAAAGAGGCAAAGGCAGGCCCAGAGACAAGGTTTACCGTCGAAGGAGTTAAAGCAAGTGCAACGTTTGTCAAAACTATTTGCCAGGGTAAAATAATTTCGATATTTGTGATTATTTAGCATTTTTTTTTTTTGCATTGAGAAGATAGTGTGCTTTGGCCTTGTCTCTTTTTTGCTGACTGAGAATGGTTGTGAAGGAATTTGGAAATTTCATCGTTTGACATTTTTGTGTATCAAAGGAACTCAGGCACAGTGTTTCGGTTAAGAATTAACAATGGGTAAGCAAGCAGTCAACCACACTAAAGGCATGTCTTAATTAGAGTCTAGGAAATGCGTCTGGGGAAAAGTTTAAAGAAGGCCTGGTTGGTGGTGGAGGTTCTGCAGTTGCTTTTTAGGGGGACCCAATTAAATTTAAGAACTGTTTTCTTTAAGTAGTAACGCATGGGTGTGAAACATTTTCATATATTTTGTGCGAAATGAAAAAAAAAGTGAAATTTATTTTTAGTATCAATTATTTTACTACAGCTATTGGGATCTATAAGTCTGTGATGTAAGAAATTAAGATGTGGTTGCTTATCCGAGAGATACAGCAGAGGCGCGGAAAGCTGGGCTCTAGTCCTCAACGGGCTTATACGCCATCAATGATGATGATGAAGAAAGTGTTGCAGACTGCTGTTAACAAAATTTGAAGTTTAGGGAGACGTTGCTATATTTGAAAAAAAAGTAGCACCGAAGTGATGTGCTGCTTTTCAATCTGATAATTTTAATGTCAGAAATGTGTCATTGGAAAAGTTGACGAAATTATGGGAAAAGTTGAGCAAGACCGGCACATAAACTACGTGGAAACTAGACATACATCACCAAACAGTTATCAATCATTTGCAGAAAGCTGGAAATGCAGAGAACCTCGATGTTTTAAGTGCCACACGAATAATTTAATGGACCAAATTTCCATTTGCGTTTCACTGCTGAAAAGTAGCAAAATCAAACCATTTCTAAAGCGAATCATTACGGTCATCGAAAAGTGGACCACGATCGACAATAATGTGTGGATAAAACTTATGGATGCAGGAGGGCGAAGTTTCACAAACGACGACAAACCCGGGACTGAGATCAAGAAGTTAATGCTATGTGTCAGGTGAAAATTAAAAGGAATTGTTCATTTCAAGCTCCTACAACTACCGGGTCTGTATATTACTGTCAAGAATAAATGAGATCGAAGGAATCAATTCAATTAAAATGATCAAAATTGATCAGTAGAAAAAGTGATCAAAGAAAGAAAGTTTTAGTCGAATCAAGAGCACAAAAAAGATTTTTAATTGATTAAAACTTTTTTTTTGAAAGCTTCCAATTTTCTTTACGCATAATAGAAGAACTAATAATATTGACACAATCGTTGAAAAAAAGAAAACCATATACCAAACAAAGGAGTTACATAAAGCAAACTACAAACTACAATGCTTGTAGTTTGAACAATTAGATGATCCAAGGAAAAGTAAAGTGAACATCGTAGGGACATATGCATGTGCAATGCACTACAAATATTCTTGTTATTCTTTCCAGTAATAAAATTCTAACAAACATGCTTTTCTTCGAATACAGCCTCTTACTTATATATCCTTTAGACTGACTTATATGGTTTCACACTCAAGTTAGTTGCCGTGGGTTACTGGTTTACCTTTGTTGTACAGAACTTTTCGCATGTACCTGCGAATTGATGCAACTGTGACTACCACTAATTTTTTCTTGTTAGCTTTATGCTTTCGAGGAAATCTACGCAACGCAATTCAGGAAATTGCATTTTTGCCGAAAGAAAAACAAAACGTATTGAAATGTACTGACTGTAAGTCTAAGCTGGGAGACTTCCGGCGCCATGATCTACGAATAGAAGTTTTGTATCAAAGAAGACTCGGTTTAAATTTAATTTTCAAAACTTTATGTTAAAAAATTGTCAAAGGATTCCAAATGATACGTTTAATCAAAAGCTCAAATATAATAATGCAATTTTGATGGAAAAAGTTTTCCTGTAAAGACGCTAAGCTATCAGGATCTACAATTAAGAAAATTTAGAAAAACACGACTTATCGAATATTCTACCCCGAGATAAATGGCTTCCGAAATAAATTTGAAAGAGTTTATTCCCAACTAAAATCAACTCTCCTTAATTGCCACCCTTTTTTTTATCAGCTCATGCAAACTTTTTCCACCCCTTATCTAACCACTGTACAAGAAATGGTGTCTTTATTTTATATTCTTGAGAAATGATATCTAGACCACAGGAGGCGTATACGTAACTTCTTTTTTACCCAGCAAGCCGACACACATTCATAATGATTCCCCGAATTTCGAGTGCACCGCAGTGCAGGAACACCGTGTGCGCCGAAGACTATAGTGGATTCGTATTCGCTTAACATTTTAATGAAATTTCTTAATTATTCTTGATTAACATGGAAAAGATAATCCTATCTCTGAGGTAATTAAGTGTGTCTACCTTTATCCACTTTGTATGTTCAGTAAACTGTTTTAAAAAAATACGTGACTAAAATGCAAAGTTTTATTTGCTCCCCGACGTTTCACACACACACACACACGCACATAACACAGGCAGACAGAATGGGAATGGAGGGCAGGGAGGGCACTGTGCACAGGACAAACACAAACACTAAAACGAAAAATACTTTGGCAAACTTAATGAAGGCTTTAATGAATTTTGATAAAATGTTCTTCGGCATGAATTATGCATTGCAGGACGAAATTTATACTTTTATTTGCACAAATATGGAGGATACCCCGACAGCAGAATGACACATATACACAGACTAGAGCGGTTTTGTTATTTGTGTGGGGGTGTGTGTGTGGATTGCTTCTCAGATGAGTGAAATGAAAGTTTATAGCCTAGAGGGGGTGGTGGGTTAGAGTGTTGACATAAAGTATGTGCATTGTGTAGGCGTCGATGGGGGATTGCAATGAGTGTGTGTACAAAAGTATTTCGACTTGGAATGCAAGTTGGATATTAATGTGCACTCGCAGTGGATTTAATTGCCAAAATTAAATTCATCTGGCACCTGGTGCTGTTGCTGATGGTGCCGTATCTGTGTGCGAAGTTTTGGATGCCTGAAGCCGGTATCTGTGTGTGTGGGGGTTAAGCTTGGGAAATTGTTTTGTTTATTAGGTTCATGGCACTTACGATGACTTCAAATAAGTAATTTACATTTGGGACAAGTGAAATCGATCGTGTTTACGTTTGCGTGATGTGATTCAGGCATGATTTTAAACTGCCATGTGCGGTCACTTAACGAGGAGTATTGTGTTAGGTTGGTTGGCTCTAATCAATCATTTGATCGCAATAACTCAAAGGTCCTTATGTATGTTGGGAAATGCAATTTAGCCAGCAAACCAGTACTTATTGAATTATGACAAAAGCTAAATCAGATGTGATTGCTGTGCTGATGCAATAGTCAGTTATGACGATGGTCAGAGGTCATTGTTCAACAGGAAACAATATTTACACGTTAGGGTCAATAAAAAACACTTGTCGTTATACTTTAATTGTAGAAAAGAGAACAAAAGTCCACCTTGGCTAAGAGCATGATACTGTCTTTCAGTTTACTTTAGAAAAAGCCACGACCAACTATCTTCAAAATTGCTTTACAGGATTGAAAAAAAAAATAATAATCTGCGTAACAGCCCACGAAGGGCCAGAGCCTAGTTTTTCGCGCCTTCTTAGTGTTTTTTTTTTTTTTTTGACACCGACCTACTGTTTAACTGTACCGTTTTAATGACAGTAGTACTCTAGGAAGGTTGTCAGTCGTTCGCTGGATGTGGGGCCGTGAAAAATGATTCTGATGTTTTTTTCCCGAGCTGGAATCGAGAGTACCCGGGCTCTCGCTCAACAGTCCGACGCACTAACCGATCAAGCCAACACCTCTTTCCAAAACCTCCATTATGCCATTTTTTCGGAAACCATAACCGAGGAGTGGACCACATCTATGTGTGATACTCACGACCTCCTTCTAAGCACCCACTTTTCTGTAATATAATATTTATCTATCCGATAATTCTAGTTAAGAGTTTTCTCAGTCACAACCACACAGGCCCTTACCATAACGTTTAGAAAGCTGAAATGGGCGGTAAGCAGCTTCGAACCTTACACGTCTCCAGGATTGAACGGCATAAGGCACGTGGAAAATTCATTTAAAAAGCGCTGCTTTGACGTGAAAAAAAAAACCTGTTGACCTTGCAGATTGTCCGAATTGGTTGGTTGAGTGTGCACTCAACTCAGATCAGCTTCCCTGTGATCACAAGCAAGATTCATAGCAAAATATTCCCCAACAAGCTTGCACAACATATCAATCTATTTTGAGAATAAAAAAAACCTTAGAGAAAAAAATAAAATTATGGGAAGCTCAAAAATATAATGTTGCCTATAGGCAACATCGGCCATGAAACGGTTATCCGAATACATTGCATTTTGGATATGGGACTATCAAAGAGGATCCTTTTCGGTGTCCAATCGTAAAGAGATCAAATAACGCTCTGTGTTGGATAGTTCCCCTCGTTGACACAGATTTCCTGAGTTATTAGTGTTCTGCATCGATGCAAAACAGGAAGATTAAATTTCAGCACAAGTATTGGGCAAACTCTTAAATTTCTGAATACAAATAAAATTGGGGTTTGTTTTAATAAAAAAAGGTAGTATCCATTTATAAAATGTCAATAAATGTCTTTCGCGTAGGTTTTAATCTACATACAAAGCAGAAATATACTGAAATCTAATGGAAATGACAAAATTAGCATAAATTAAGTCCAAAATGCGCCTTTCTTCGAGAACGCCGAAGCACAACAAAACATCTAACTGTGCACCGTGGACTCCTATATCTAGAGTGACACTCAATACGAAGAGCCTGCCATGCTTAGTTGTAGCGAAGGGTCTCCCATAGGTCAAAACCCATGTGGGTACGGTGTCCTATGCAGCAAGTAATCATAAGGTAGACCTGTTAAGTATATTTTCGCCCCTTAAAAATGTTGGGAGAAATGTGTTTATGTTGCAAGTGCGGCCTTATTAAAGTCTCTGATGTCCTCTGAGATGTGCAATGGTGAGAATTTAATTACGGTCAACAGAATGAAGTTATCCGCAGTGTTGTCATGTGTAATGGTGATATAAAGTGTGCTTAATGTGTACGTCAACTGCTCGGGTGTAGTTCGCTCTGTCGGTGTCGTGGTCTGAAGGACGCAGGATTAAATGTGTCAGGTTCGAAAATTTAATTTGTCCTCCAGTGTTATTGTTCGTGTTTGGCAATGTTTTTTTTTTTCGTCTTTCCGATTCGCCAGTAAATACATGCGACGGAAGTTTCTGCTGTTGTTGTTGATGGTATTTTGGTTTTTTTTTTAAGGAGCAGACGAAATTAATGTACTCATTCAGAGGGTTCGTGTATTATAATATCACCACGAGTGCGTACTACCACCACAAACACAGATGGAATTATTGAGCTATAAAAATAACTGGGAAAAGGATTTCATTGGTATTCCGTGGACAATTTCGCCGATGGTAAGTTGCTTTACATCAGGATGCAATTTTTATTAAGTAAATGACCGAAAGCGGGATGATTCGGGTAAAGGCATACAATTACTTGTCAGATGAATTTTAAGAGCTTTTTTGTTTGATAAATATTCGTTCAAGTGCGCTGGGTAATGCATTCCGGTTAAAGACCTTGCCCTGGGGTGTGTAGGCAAGACGAAATGAGAATTTTTGTCATTTAAAAAGTGCTGCCAGGGAGATTTATCATCCACACAGTTTTTGCAATATTTGTAACCTTGTATTCTTTAATGGAAATACTAAAGTACGAAATCCCTAAATGTAAATCTCAACTCAGACAGCACCACTACCATAAGTCGCCTTCGATATCGATCTTTATATAAATCAAGGATGTCGATTGGCAATGGACTAATAAAGGCTAACCAGCTATTAACCCCTATGAAAAGTGTTCTCTCTGTTAGGTGGTACACTATTGAAAACAAATATACTATTTCCTGTATCTGCTGATTCATATCTTGATCGTTTGTAAACAAATGAGATCTCTAAGTCGTCAATTCTTAATTTAAAATTAACAACTAAAATATTCTGGAGATGGTCATGTCATTGTTAATTCTTTCCTTTCTTTTAAGCTACCACTTATCCAATTGAGGTTAAAGTTTTAACAAAGACCTTAGTTGCTGGTAAAAGAAACAATGAGAACAAACTTGTTTCATCCGTCTGCTCGGTATCTTCTTATACCCTAGATAGTAAGCCATACATGTATCCGGACTGTCGTAAACTAACCCGCTCACATGAATACTTACTTGTTAAAATAAAAGCATATGCGTTTACTCTGAAAGACACATCCTTTCCTTCTGCTCATTTACCCACGACCACTGAACATGACCCATAACCGCTCCAATTATTCAACTCCCACTGCACGTCGCCTAACGCCCACAATAGCCTTCATTACAACTTATTCATACGAACAAATGTCATTAAAAAATTAATGTCTCCTTGGCCAGTCCAAATGCCTGACATAATCCTTTCCAAATCAGTCAAAGCCTACATAATGAAAATTTGTATGGCTTTCCATTTTTACTGTCTCGTTGTCGCTTTTTAAAAATCTATGTCAACTGTCAGAGTGTCCTTCTCTAAGACTTTCCTTTAAAATACGAATGGGGAGTGAAAAAAAAAAAAGAGAAATCATCATGACCACGATTTGTTCTTATTTAAGAGAACAGAACAACAGAAAATCATCAAATGACAACTTTTCAACGAGTGTGCATTATTTAATTTGTGAAATTGTATAAATTCGTGATTAGTTTTCAGGTGACACGTGTGCCTATTGCAATGGTGCGATAATTGTGTCCTTATAAATATTTTTATTTAGTAAAACATAATTAGAATTTGAATTTTTTAAATTATCATTATCACTGTACAATGGCAACCAATGCTGAGTGAGAGACATTAAATTGAATATACGGAAACGATGTTATTTGGCAAATGTTATACAATATTTTGAGCACGCATACTGTGAAGTCTAATTATTTTTCGAATTGTGATGATGAGGATATATTTGAAACGACGCTATTTATTTTCTATGCTTTCGAATTTCGCAAATTGTCGAATAAAGTGGATAGTTGTGTTCGGAAATCTAAATTCTGTACAGCGGATGGCGTTCTTGAAAAAAAAAGTTCCTAGTCGGTGGCTTCAGGTACATATTTCGAAAAATATCTAAGCTATAGTATGAAAATAAATAATCGACAAAAAAACAAATATAGTCAACTATCGATAATTCGAATTTAATCGGAGCAGCGAAAAACTTAATATTATAAAGTTTTTAGAATTATGCAGATTTCAGAATAAAACATTTTTGGCAATTGAAATTTTACTAAAGAAAAGCAACTAAACATAACTTCAGATTGAATTTTTTTATCATTCAATTGAATGCAATCAGTTCTGAGCTCACTCAATACTTTGCATTCATTTACATTCTTTTCCATTTTTCGAAAAATATTAGCAGATTCTGTAGCATGCAAAGTATAAGTGAGCTCACAACTGATTGTATTCAATAGAATGATAAAAAAGAAAAGGATCTTTCGCTGCTAATTGAAAGGTGATTGCATTCTTAAATGAAATGAAGTCTTAAATGAAGTCAATGATTGCAATCAAAAAATTGCATTCTTTGAATAATTTTCGAAGAAAGCAATTCTAAATGATTGCTTTCTTTTACAACCCTGGTTCTGTACAGTAAGATCCAATTAACGAAACGGACATATGGTGTATGTTTTCTTGGATTCATAGAGGTGTTTTTTAGTGGACTAAGAATGTTTCCATTTACAGAATTTTTCGAATTATAGAGTTCACATTTCATTTCGTTTTGGGTTGTGTTGAGTTTTTTACTTTTTCGGGCTCAATTCAATGCTTAAGAGTCAGGTACATATTGTGGGATCGAGTGGAAATATTTAAAAGAACCATGTTCTTACAGCAACCCGGTCATAGTAAAAAAAAAATCATTTTCCAGCTCCTGCTTATTTTAAGCATTATAAGAAATTTCCCAAACTTTTGTCGTAGTCCCAAATAAATTTGTGCTCAAAAAAAAAAAAAAACATGAAAAATGTTCGAAAGCTCGCCGATTACTTATCCATTCAAAACTCTCTAAGTGAATCGTTATTTCTACTACTACCTTAATATCATAAGGGGCAAAGTTTAAAGTTAAATGTCACTAATTTAATTTACATACAATGGAGGAGTGAAAAAGGCTAAGCTCTGGCTTTCAATGGTTACAGCCCGTCACTGCCCAACTATTATTAATTAAAATTTGTATAAATATATTAATGGATTACTTAATGTCGCCCTTTTGAACTTCGGGTTCGATTGCGTAACATTGATATTCAAATGAAGTATTGAATAAATCTGTAGCCCAAATGAACGATATTCCGATTTTCAGGTTGCAGGTATTTTAGTTTTCAAATATCGAGCATTAGCTCCATTCTATTTACTTGTTAACGATTTATTTCAGTTGACAAAATTATTGCAGCGAAAATCATGTTTTGTAATAATGTTTATCAATATTGTGGGAAGAAAATTTTGATGACATAAATCCATATTTATTGCATGTATTTATAATGATGACGATGCCCTGAAACAGATCTGTCCTGTACCCTGTGTCTGTTGTTGCTTGCTTTGATGTGCATTTGGTTCATAAGAGTAATGGATTGGTGTTATATGTCAAGCATGTGTGTTGCAAGCCTTTGAAGTATTTATCTGGGTTTTCAAATCTCTTGTTTCTAGATAATTTTTCAGAGTCATCCAAACATTTATTTCATATAACCACTTCAAAGACAGATAATCCTGAATAACATCGCCCCAGTGACCATGCTCCATTGACTTTATATACACCATGGATTAACAGCGCAACCTTTAGTCAAAATAAATCCAAAAAGTTAAAAGGAACACATGCAGTTGACCGTTTCCCAAATGCAAATACCCCTGAAGCTCAAATAGATTAAGAAACTCAACATCACAGATTCATTCGAAAACGTTCTAAGATTACCATCGCAACATGGCTCCTATTCGTTCGGATTCGCTCACCTATCCAATATCCAAATTGAATTCGACTGTGATTCTGTCATTCGTCGCCCTCGATGTAATGGCGTCGAAAATAAAATAATTTCAATGGGTTTCCAATTAAATTTGTGATTCAAAAAGTTTCAATTGAATTACGTGGTGAAGATAAAATCACAAAGCGCACATCCCAAAGCCGCATTCTGCACTCGTTCACACACATAAACACACACACACCCAGGACGACGTACTTCTCGCCGTGCAGCGCTACTTTTGAACGTGTTACTTTTGCTCCACTTTTACCCACCCATACCCGAGCAAGAGCCACCAAACTGTTGAATGACATAAAGGATTCATATTCCTCCTCTTCGTCGCCATCGGAGAGCAGCAATAGCGACATCCTTGAATCTTTGAGATACCCGATGCATTCATATGTGCGGTTATGTGACACATACACGCTTTGACAGTGTGAGGAGTTGGTCGGGGTTGAGGGAGACACTGAAAAATGTTGAATGTCACCAACGAATGATGGCCTTTTATGCGAAGACTGTACTGTTTTTTTGTTGTATTCTTTTTTTTTTTATCTTTTGCTCGTTTGGCTGCACTCTTGTTCCTTATGCAATAAGAGGACGTAAATGGAGGAGTCTCAGTGGGAAACATTGTGCAGTGGTGTTCGTCCTCGGTCGCACAATAGAATTTTGCATTTTGCTTTTGTGAAAACAATACTTTTGAGGTTAATTGTGCTCAGTTGTAACAAAATAATTGTTTGAAAAAAAAGAGTTACTGATACTCGGATTTAGATCATGTCCCATGTGAGCTTTTGATAAAGGGCGTCGTAATCTTTTTCGTCTGACGAGAAAGAAAGAGCATCATCGCTTCAAAGTACGCACTTAAAAAAATTCTTTGAAAGAAAAAACCTGTCTGCGTTGTTGCATCTGTCAAAATCACTCACGTCTTTTAGCCGTTGTAAGATGATTCCAACTTTTTCTCCAACGTGGTTGTATGTATTGAAGGAAACTCGGAATCAAATGTGAATCCAGTAGACCTTTTATTTTTTTTTTTCTAAAAAGACAATTTGATTCATATCTGCCTCCTGAGTTGAAAGGAGCCGGTTTTAAGAGAATTGTGCTTTCTTTCGTAGATTTAGTCATACGATCCCGCGGGTAACAGTATTTTAATTTTCTTGTAAAGGTTTATCTCTCGTTTCGTAGAGCTAGCTAATATATAAAGAAAAATAAAGAATAACGTAACAAATAAAAGGTAAATGACTTTAGTCTTTATTCACTGGTGCCAGCCTTTTTAGTTACTCCTATGTCTCCTATAATTTTTAGTCAGTTAATGCGGCAACTTAGTTTTTTGACCGCAGTCAAATGATGGAACTGCAGCCGTCTGGTGCTAATCAATAAGATATTGGCTCTTTAAAGTACTTAACTGAGTTTATTATGTTCTGTTTTGTCTGATTTTTTTGGAAATAACTAATTCGACAGGTGTCTTATTTGATTAATGCAGAAATAGTTAATAGTGTGCATAATCTGCCTGGTGGAACTTTTTTAATTTCTATTGGATTTCCAAATATTGCACGTCCGTTAATTTTTTTATGTGCTATGTTTTTATTTAGATACATAAATCATAAAGAGTTCTAGTTATCGTTTAAATTGAATTATGACACTTTTTTTCGTAGTTTATTCATTGTTACAATAAATTGGACGAAATCCTCCTTAACAAAGGTGTCATTGATCTACAAGTGTTAGCCATGCGCTTAGGAAGACAATATTATTTTTAATATTGAACGAAAAGTTTTATAGAAAAAAATATATCCTTTTCTTGAACTAAAACTTAAAACTCTTTCTTCTTCTAAAGCATATCCATAGGCTTCGAGGTTGAAAGAAGGAAAAAAATTCATTCCAAATGATATTTGATTAATACAAGTTTGAAACTAAAAAAAAGCTAAGAGCAAGAAGGTGCTTATACGTACAAAAGACATTTTTAATTAGGATAGCATTTCTATATTCCAATTCAAATAAATCTCCTTTGAGATGAGTCTTACTGCTGATAAAATCAATGTGACCAGTGAAGGTTTATATTGAACTCCCAGATTCTTTTTTGAGACAGCTTTGTCGAAGGAATACCATTTACGGAATATTCAAACTGTGTAGTATTTTTTTTTACAAAAAAATAAAAGAAATGAATATATTAAGAGATATGTAATATATGAATGAAAAAAATGAGTTTGAGCAACACCAATGTACTAAACGAAGAAGACCATCCTGTAATTGGTGGTCAACAGATATGGACGTGACTTTCTAAACATTTTGAGATCACAAAAAATAAAATGAAATGCAGGGGACTAAAGAGCATGCGAAATTTTCCAGAACGAACGATGAAACATTGCCGGGCATAGTAGTGATATTAAAACCTTAACTAAAACTTTCCTAAGACTTACTGACAGTTTGAAAAATAATAGAATAATTTCTTACTGCCATATGGGCTTTGCTCCCCGGCGCTACCAGTTTGCACTGTGCAAATTAATTTATATTGTTCCTAAATAAATAAAATAAAATATAAAAAATTTTCTTACTGAATGTCCAGAAAATAGTCCTCTCCCCTTTTTCGATTAACACAAGTAACTCATTTCCTTTTTTCTTAGTTTTTATTTCGTTCGCAGCAATTTATTTTTATTATTTCTTTTTGTTCTGTTTTGGTTTTATTTTAAAATTTATCTACCTGGAACAGATAAAATGACATTTTTTTTATTACATATTTCGCAATTAGTACTAAAAATTAACATGACCTTAGGATCAATACCACATACATTTAATAAAAGTTTTATTTAACAGTTGATAGTAATACTGATATGTACATTAATATGTATAACTAATTCTTATATTAATGGTAGCTTACAAAATATTTTGTTTTTCATATTCGAGATTAAAAAGCATATATTTTGTTGTGTTTTGCTTTGTTAGTTTGTTTTTGTTCGACATTAGATGATATTTTATATAAATTTCATTTAAGATTTTTATTTAGCTTAGTCTTTGTCTTTTTTTATAGAAAATTACATTCTTTATATTTACAATACAGCTAAATGTTATTTATTATTAATAGGCACTGTTCATAATTACCTACAATATGTTTTTGTTTATTTTGTTTTATTCACAATAATTGAAGTTTTGGTAGATGTTCGACTGTTGATTTTTTTTGAAATGCGCATGTTAGTTGAGCTATGAATGTGAGTTTAAAAATTTTACAATATTATGGCTTTCGTATACTTAGGCTATAGTTGGCTTTGCATGTATTTCGTATTAAATTTACATAATTTTCTTACCACGGTTTTTTCCTACTGAATTTCTTAAGGACAAATTTCGAGATTTTGTCGCGTTTTGTTTATAATTGTGTGCTTGCGGTGAAGCACGATTATTTAATTGACTAGGATAAGTTTACAGATTTTTGTTGGTATTCGATAAGAAATAGTACTTTCTTTTTTTCCAACTAATATTTACTATTTTTTTTACATAGAAAACTATTTTTAATTTGGCAGGCTTATTACTAAATTAATTTATTTTCTTGTTTTTTGATATGTTGTGTTTTGAATGAGAATGAATTATTCTTTTCATTTTTAAGATGTGGAAGGAATTGAATGAATGGCTTGGAGCTCTTCCAAAAAAAAAGGAGCTAACGATTTGAATGGATGCTACGTCTGCTCATAACCAACAACCTTAATAAGAACATTTAAGAAAAATAAAATTTTTCTCATGCGCAAAACCCATTTCGCCTAAGTTCAAATAATTGTTTTGCTAGTTTAATATTCATTTAAGTATGACAAGTTCAAAATAGTATCAATATCAGAAAACCTCTGTAACAAATTGTAACTGCTTTATTTAGTTTAATATAAATTTTAAAGTTAATTTTTTTGAAGGTAAACAACTGAGACAGATCAAGAAATTGTACATCTTTCTATAATAAATTGCATATGCAAGTGAGATTTGCGAAGCCATTACGAACTCGCAAGCAACTTGACCCCTTCTTTGGTTAACCAGATCGGAAAGATTTTCCCTTTTTATAGTCAAAGTTTTAAAACATCAAAAATTATTAAAAGTTTTCAATGGACGTCATGTTCATGTTTGAACTCTTAAGTTAGAAAACAAATACAAAATTTCTTGGGTGGTAAAACTTCGCGGTTTAGTTTGAGTCCCAAGTACACCGGGGAATAGAAATTATACGTGTTCATAAACTTTTGAAATTTATTCCACATTTGAATGCCATTCGTAGAAAGTTTTAAAGTTTTTTTTTGTTTATTACTTAGTTTTAACAAAAATTCTTTTATACCCAATTTTGGAGTGTTGATTTGTATTTTCAAAAGTAATAAATTACTTATTCTATATGGGTTTGTTAAAGCGTTCAACTAACGCGACTCACGCTCATAGTTTAAAGTTAAATGGATGGAAAATTCAAGAAATCTCTATAGTCGTTTGAGATTGAACATGCGATTTGGTCGATAAATGCTACGCTTGATTCGGGAACTTATAATAATTGAGGTTTAAAGGTCGGTGTGTTATCTCTAGCGACAACCGCTTAAGTCATGTTGACACAAAGTTGAGATTATTTCGGTTGTTACGTCATGAAATATAAACTGGCTGTTTAATTATTTACTTTTATAGAAGTTAAACGAATAAAACTTTTTCTACCTTCAGACTCATGCGAATAGTTACCAGAAAGACCTAAAGCTTCAAAGTTTCTTTTTCAAAAGTGTGAAAAAAGGACTTAAGCGGTTATTCCCTGTGGACAGGGATAGTGTTCACAAAAATATAACTTGCAAGCGCATTCAACTTTTTCATTGACTACGAATGATTGAATCTAGAACAGGTTGTTCCTCAAGATTAAAAACAGTATTTAACTGAAACCCCAATAAAACCAATTGAAGATGGAAGACAAGTTTGCGTTTAAATTCAATGTTCAACAAGCCGATGGCGAAACTGGCTATCGTTAACATGAAATCAAAGGATTAGAAATTAACTATTTACCATCACTGAAGCGAAACAAAAAAAAAAGGTATAGCTCTAACCACAAATCTACAGCGAGTAGTTTTAAAGGTGAACATTTTACTGTGAAGAATTCTTTGTGACCAATCTGCACTTCCGAGTGAGTACTAGTTGAACTTTGAGAGCAACAACTCTTGAGCTCCCTTTTCCGGCTTCCGCTTCACACCAAGAAAAGTTAATGCAAAAATAATTGAACTTGTGTTTTTTTTTTCTTCTTTTTTCTAAACAACCACGACTGCTACCAACAACCAACCACCTTGGTACTTCATACCGAATTTGTAAAGTGCTTGAGTGATTTTCACCCTCTCACTTACCTTCAGTCTCCCTTACACCTTTGGTGTCCTAGACAAAGCAGTAGAGCGAATAAAGAAAAAAAGGGAAAATAAATAGAACACAACAGTGATCCAAAAAGAGACGGGAAGAGAGAAGTTGTTTTGAGAAAGCTTTGTCCTCCTGACAAAGCATGGCGTTAACTCGACACTGCTCACCAGAAAGTGATTGTTAGGTGATGGACAGCAAACGATTTCATCGTTGCACCGCAGGCTCCCGGTCTCGAATTTAAATTTTTACTTGCTACCATGTGTGTCACCGCCGCAACAACTCACGGGAGGAGGAGCGTGTGTCTGTGCACGCGTGTCCTTCCACTTTCACCCACCGGACATGTTATGACGACATATCTCAAAATGTTGGCAAATTCAGATGAAAATAGTGCCGCAACGTGGATGACCAGGGAATATATGAAACCACCAACCGAGAGTGTTACCTCTTCCTGGTCAACACTGTAGTGGCGATTGTCCACTGTTATGGAAGGTGATGTCCTGGTTTTTTGTGTGCTGCGCTTTCTCTCCCATGCGAGGTGAGAGCGTGTGGGTCGTGGTCCTCTGGTCAGAACAAGTGTTGATACATTTTGTCAGACGGTAACAAAAAGCTTGTTATCTACAATGATTATGGTTGAAAGGTCAGGCGACAAATAGCCACAAAGAGATGAAGTTTTTATGCTTCGCCCTTCAACTATTCAACTATTGCAGTTGCAATACGTGTATGTAAGCGTTGTTGTGGTTTGATATTTTTGTTATTTTGCCTGCTGGGATTGTTATTACATGCAAAATCGGAGATAGTTCATACTGACTTTTTAAGCAGTGATTTAGCTTATAATCTCAGTTTGGGTTACGATTTGTCGTAAGTTCAAAAATATGTTTATTGTGTTGGTACACCTTTAATTGTATCCAAAAATGTATTTAATTATATCACAAAGTCTCACAGAGACTCTACTAATAGCTCCAATTAGTGCCATAAAATTGTGCAAGATCAATTTACGCAACTCAAATTAAAACTAGGTTATCTCTGCTCACTTCTGCAGCCGATGCATTGCAGATTCATTAGTGTCTCCATCCTGTCATTTGTTCGTGGCGTTAAATTGAAGCTTATACCTGATAAATGATTTCCCTCGTGCGAGCGAGTGAAAAAAAATCGTTTATACGTTCGAATAACTTTATTGGTACGTCAAACTATGAAAACAGATTTTGTTTGACTCAAGTGAAAACTGTTTCGCTAATTGCTTCGTCGGAAAAAAAGAATTATTGAGCGGTGGCAAGGAGAGAGCGGCGCGGCACACAGGAGACTATTGAAACATCCGCTGCTAAAGTATTGGCAAGAAGCGAAAATATTTCATCTCTGAACGAATCGAAAATAAAAGAAAAAAAAAATAAAATCACGCCAACTCATAGTTCCGATTTGGCTTAGATACTTTTTCAAGGGAAAAACCATACTAAAAACAAAAGAAAAAAACACGCAGCAATCAACTGTATTTGGTTCCCGGTTTTGTGATTTTGCAGGATTCGCCCGTATTTCAGGATTAAAAAGCAAAACTCAGATTGCAGTCAACTGTATTTGGATTAAAATAATGGTGGTCGAGCATGCACACAGTGAAATATAATTTTTGGTTCGCTTTTTGTTAAAGGAAGCGAGAGGAACATATTGAAGACGTGCAAGGACTATTGGAAAACTGTGGAGGGGAGTTTAAATTTAAGAAATTTAAATCAATGTGCTATAAGAAGGTGAAAGGCTACGGGCTGTGACCGCAATTCGTTTTTGTGGAAATGAATCGATTAGTATGAGTTTTCACGATTATGATTTTTTAATTTAAGAAATTATGGAAAAAACCTTGGTTTTATGAGAACATTAAAGTTCTCAACACTATTACTAAAGAGAAAATAGCCTTTAGAAATAAATATTGGAACAGTCCTTTTCCACATTTGACACAGCTAATCATTACTTTTGGAAAATTACTAATGCCATTAAAAATAAAAGCAAAGTGTACTACGTATTTAAAGCAAAAAACAATGTGTTTATAACATCTCAAAATCAAAACCTAAAATACCTTTGGTAAAAAGAAAAAAGGGCAGACATTCTGGCATCTACTTTTAGCAAGTATAATTTACCAGCAGCTCTTCTCAGTAATAAAGTTACTAAATCTCAATTGCTCTCCTCTCTATCTGTTGCTGTGTTTAACCAAAAATATATGAGATACAAGTGATTAGTGGCTTAGTGATTAGTGCATCGGAATGCCTACGTTCGAATACGCCACTCAATCTAAATGAGATACAAGGCATTCTTTAGGGGTTGAGAAACGAAAAGTGACCAGGGCTTGTTAAAATATACAATGCTATGCCAATTTCAAAGGCATTCTCCAAAACAGGAATTCAGATGCTGGAACTGATTTGTAACCCATGCCTAAAACTGAGTTCCTTTCTCTCCGACTGGAAAATTAGTAAGGCTATTCCTATCCAAACCAGGTGATGCCGTAAATTGACGCCGGTCGAAATAGGGCCGAATTCCGAAATTCGGCGTTATTTCACTCTTTGAAAATCGAAATAAGGCCGAATTTTCGGGTTCGCTGTTATTTCACTTTGCTAAAGTGGCAATTCTGAGCGGGTGAAAGTAAAGAAGATATGGGGCGACATGCTCCCTCCCTGCAACGTCCTCGCTTTGCTCAAATAGGATTTGGGGTGGGTGCGAGGATGGTGGTGTCCTTATATTAATATTTAGAATGCATCAATAGCATAAACCCAAACCAATCCTTTTTCTTTATTTCTGGTCGTATGTGAGTGCCATCGCTTTTCGCCAACTGGCATACGTTGAATTCGACTTAAAAAAAAGCAACGCATGCAATCGTGGCTATCGCAATGTCAAAGAAGGAATCGCAAAGGAAGAAAAGAATTTCTCGGTTCCTGAAATATTTTATCAAGTTCAAAACGAGCTTAAAAGTTAACTTTTTCGTTTGGTTATGTATTTGTTGCTAACCTTTACTGTTGTCTTTTAATTATTTAAGGAAACTGAAGAGTTGTCGATATATTATATCGTGCGCCTGCGTTACTGCTCGTGGCGTTCAAATAAATTGCGATCGGATATCGTTCAGACTGAATTTTTTTCCAACTTTCTTTGGAGCATACTCCTTCTAAAATGTCTCAGAGCCCCATCTGAAGTAGATAAAAAGACAGCAATGCGGGTTCATGAAAGGTATTTTTGACCTGTACAAATTTAAAAGAAAAATCAATTTTGTGTGTTTCACATCAGTTTCAAAAAAGGCAAAAGAGGCATCTATGCAAGTAGTCCTCATATTTAAGAGTTCCTGTAATTTAAATCCTCATATCCTTACTAATTCACAATAAAATATGGTTCTACAAATATTCCCATCCAAAAAAATGTTTTCACATGTTTTATTTCTAGACGACTCAAATACGGCACCAATACGACAACGATAGGAAAGCGTATTAAGAAAGAAATACGATACTTGTATGCGTTGGTTGCATACGACCCCTGTCAAAATTTAAATACGACCATGCTTGTAAAGTACGACTTCGGTAATAATGAAATACGACTCGAGTACGAGTATAGTCATATTTCATTATACGAGATGCATAATTGGGGTGAATATTCTCTCGGAAAAAAAAAATTGGATTTCGTAGAGATAATTCAACTTGCTATAAGAGATAAATTCTTGCCAAAAAATATACGGGCTTCGTATCGCTCGATATAGACAAAACCTTCGGTACTGTGTAGCACGATGCTCTAATACAGAAACTTAATATTATTATTATTTATTAGCATAAAAATACAATAGTTGTATACTAATAATAATATGGAGCACAAGCTGCTAGGGCTTTCGGCTCTGTTGAACGTTATTGGAACGATTTCTCCATTTCATTAGTTAACATAATACAAAGTTTTTTAACTGGTAGGAAATTCCTATTCTGGATAACACTTAGTAGTCTGTTTAGCAAACTAAGTTTTTTCCGATAACGGTAGGTAAGTTGCTGGTTCTTTTTTATGTGATTTTTGTATCTACCACGTACCTACAGTGGCGTGCAAAAATGTATACATACTCCGCGGTCGTATAGTTTTTTGTAAATAAAAAACCTCCCATTTGACCGATTTGAATGATTTTTGTGTTATTATGTTATTTTGTTGTGCGGGGAGAGGAAGATATCTTTGACGCCAAAAATTGATAGTGGTTTTTCATAGAGCGTCCACAACGAGTAATTTTTTATATGGGCAGGGTATCTATCTCACCCCGTTTAGGTTATAGGGGCAATTCAAAATCAAATCAAACAATATGGAAAACAAATTTATTAAGAAACAATGGGAGCACCTACAATAAAGTACTATACCAACTTAGAAAGGCGAAAACTTGTTCTTTATTTGTACATTAAAGTTAGATTGTTCATGCCCTTAGTTTGTGAAAAATTCGACATAGAAATACTTGCAGGAAACTCTAAATTTGTGATGTTAGCTGATGACACTGACATATTTGCATCTCGTGCTACTCTCTCAGATGTTTTCACATCATTGCAGATTTCATTACATCAAGTTGAATAATACTGCTCGCAATGGAAAATAAAGACAAACTGATATAATTCAAACTGTCTGGACATAGGAAAGATTGCTTCACGTATTTGTAATGAATTAACTATTGAGTGACAAAAAAAAAATGCGAAAAAAACTGTGTAAGTGTTCGTTGTTGGCGACATGTTCATAGTGAATAATCGAGGATAGCCTCGAAAATTTTGGAAATATAGTTCCTCTAATGTAGTTATACGCTATCCCATAACCTATTTTAAACTAGATTTCCTTTTTATTGATTTTTCTCTCAAGTTTGCAATTGAACTCCTATACTACAAAAATATAAGCTTTTACACTGGATTTCATCAACACGGCTTAAAAATTTAGGTGAAATGTCAGTTTCCAATCGGATAAAATTAAGGATTATTTAAAAAATCTACAGTAAAGATACTACTGCGATCCTGCTATCAAAGAATAAGTCATTATCATTCAGTATGAATGCCAATTATCTTGTGTCAAGTTAAGACATTATACGGAGGTAACCGAATCACATCGATAACACACTTAACAACTTATTTTCGGTCATCATCATAAATTGCGAACCGATCTACATTAACAGAGCCATTTTCCAAATGCCTGTAGTTAATTCCACCTATACCATCCTGAACATACCCCGATGATGCGAGATGGTAGAGAATGGCAGTTCATGGACAGCAACAGCTCCAAGTCACTTACAGCATTGATTTCAATTAACTTCAGCCACCCCAAAATCCACTCCATTGTACAGACATAAACGAAAGTTTAAAATTAATTTCGTCTTGTCAACTGATGACATCCAAGGTGTACCGTACAGCGGGTAGACATCAAATAAATAATGAAGCAACTCTCGGTTTGCCTTGGTGTGCTCCTGTGGCATTCGGCATATAATTAACCCCGGGGAGTTTCCGTCTCTCCAAACACTGATTACGGTGTGAATAGAACAATTATGAGCGTGAATTACCTCTTATTAACCACACGAGACTCCTGTGAGCTGTACGTCCCCCCGCCCCCCAGCCGCCGACGCAGCTACGAATGTGGCCGTAATTTAGTTTTGAAATTCTGACATTGCGATGACTTGAAGCGGTGCGCTGATATCCTGCCTGTGATGGAGTGTGGCAGCTGAACTCAGGGAGCTTGAATTTGCAAACGTTGGCTTTTAGGCATAGTTTTGGAAATTAATTAAACAGATATCAACCACCCGGGGTGTGTGAGTGTGTAGGTGGGAGAATTATTTCGGTTGATTTCGCGTTTTGCTCTGCCTGTTTACATGGAAATGTGTGCGAGTTCTCGTGGCATTTCAAAGTCCTGGGACGATTCCAAAGAATTACACTGTTATTCCTTTGTATTCTTTGAAAAACAGCGATATAGAGCAGTTCCGGGAAAGAACAACACCAGCGGGCATTCCCGCCTCAACTTGCTTCGTGATTAATGCATTCAACTCGTCGTGGAATAAATCTCTCGAACACCAGAACGGCATATAGTAACTTTTTTAATTAGAAGAGAGTATGTGAAAGAAAGGAGATGACATAAAATAAATAAAAATAAATTTTCACTGGCTTAGATGCAATTTCAATCCACTGGAACCAACAACCATAATGCACACGAATACGAACCCGAAATCGAAATGGCGAAGTAAAACTTCATCCTTTCACAACATGTTTACTTAAAATTGACAGTTGGAAAGGAAATGAAACCATTTTAATCGTGTTTACATATCTTTATGCCAAGAATCTCCGTGAAAATACCCCATACAGTCAAACATACTTTGAGAAAATGAACCGTCGCGTTGGCGTCTGTGGGAACGTAAACGAACCTCTTTCGATGAATCAAGGACCTGGGTTTTGTGAACGACGACCACCACCACTACTGCAGTCATTCGCATTTGAATTGATTTCATATCTTCAGATTGTATCACCCTTTGTTGTTCTCGTGCAGGATTTCCAAGATTCTCCCCGTGGCCATAATTGAATCGAAGAGGGGACGGAGAATGAATCTCCGAGTCGAGAGGACTCACTTTATGTCAAATTGAATCAACATAAAACTTTCGAAGCTAAAATTGTTCTCCTTTTTGAAGTTTACAGACGTAGACGTAGTTGACGTAGACGTAGACGCAAGGGAGCACGGCAGGCAAGAGTCGTTTCTCGGTAGTTTCTTGATGCAGCAGCAGCAGTAGCAGCAGTTCTAGGAGTGAAGAGCATTCAGGATTGTTGAGATTGTTATCGAAAAGTTTTCGTTTCCAGAGTGAAAGGATTATATCTTTCTGGGAGATACATTTGTAACAGATTAAATTTAATGGCATTGAAAGGAGTATTGTATTGGTCCTGGCATTTGGTAGTAACTAGTGAGGCATCTCGTTCTATTGGTAAAGTTTTCAAAACTAAGTAATAGTTGTGTGTTTCGTAGATGGAATTAACAGCGAATTGGTTCGACGGTGGCAAATTCATTGGCTTCCGACCCTCGTCTGTAAGTCACAAAGATAATACAATCTGTCCTATCCGATAGATGGAAATTCGATTAAGTTCGTAGTTGAATAGTTAAACTTTGCAATCTCTCGTATCGGTCAGATGTGAATTTGAATGCTAAGAATAAGAACGTGCAATGACTTTTGCATGTCGGATTACTCTGTACTTCTAGAGTTGTGAATACATGATAAACATTAAGGCAGACATTATTGTTATTTTCGAAGTAAAATACGAGTAGTTGCGTTGATGATGAATATGAAGTTGTAGAAAGGCGCATTGATTTACATTTGCAATAGAATTCATGTACATTTTCAAATACATATGAATTCTTAGCATTGCATTAGCAATGGTCGATTCAATTAATTTTAATTGTTGCAATTTATAATCATGAAGTAAATAATACTCCACATTTTACCAACATTTATGACAGAAATCGAAAAAAACTCTCACAGGGTAATGGGTAATGGTATTCGGACAGTGTTAGTGTCAGCACACACATTTATTTACATCAGAATAATAAGGAAAATATCTGCAGAAAACCTCAAAGGTAATCAAATCGGAGGTGATTTATTTGTTACAAACATAGTATACGAGGTCTGCCCAAAAAGTAAGGTGAATTTTCAAAATTTTGTTGGTGGTGCTTGCAAAAAAAGAGGAAAAAATGAATGTATTTATTGACTAATTCATATAAAATGTAGGTCATTATGACTTAAACCCATAAAATATCAGTAAATTTAAAGGGAAACGTGGTTTTAAATAATTTTTTAGTGTAATTTTCGGTGTCCAAAAACTAAAACTGAAATTTAGAAACTTTTTTAGTTGCCAAACAATTTGTCCGAAACAAGCGGTGTTGCATATTAATGAACACAGCTCTGAGCGGGGCTAACTTCGCGGATATAACAGCATCACGTTTTGCATTACTCCATTTTGCTTTCTATTGCTCTTCTTTCCTGTCTTGGATAATACAACGTTTCAGTTTCTTATATTTTAGTTAAATAAATGAATTATTTGAAAGTGTTGTACATTCGAGTTTTTCTTTCAAAGACATGAATACACAACAAGCGGAATCTAAGTTATAGGTTATGTTGCTGTACAATGCAGCAAGGGAAAAATATTAATCGACTACGATATATATTAAGCAACTACTCGCTTAATTTTGTAGGTATTTTTTTCCATAGTTGTCCTCTAAATGTCATTTGAATTACCGAACTGTGTTTTGCAACCACCATATAATTGTATTTTCAGCAGTAAGGTTCACTAAAACCATATCTCTGTGCAAGCTAGAGCAACATTGTTAAAATATTGCTATATATATATGGGGCGGCGTAACAGCCCGTTGAGAGCCAGAGCCTAGCTTTTTCGCGCCTCCACTGTGTTGTGCGCGTTATAATTTTGTCACATGTGGAGGGGACCTACTGTTTAATGCCGGTTCCGAACGACGAATTGCGAAAAGCATTTCATGACAGAAGTACTCCAGGAAGGTTGTCAGTCGTTCGCTGGAGGTGGGGCCGTGAAAAATGTTTGTGGTGTTATTTTTTCCCCGAGCTGGATTCGAACCCGGGTACTCTCGCTCAACAGTCCGACGCACTAACCGATCGAGCCAACGGCGCCCACAAAATATTGTTATACTATGAAGAAAATAATTGTATCTATAGTAATGGTATGCCGATACATGTAAATATAAATTTCTACAAAAAGTTATGTTCTCTTAAATTCCAGAATCCTGGATCTTAGAGAGCAAGTGGTTGAATGAAGAGCGAGTAGATCGCCAATTGACTGGCTTACAATTTGACTTTGCTATTTAAAAAAAAAAAACAGATATCGAACGTAAATTATTCAAAGTTCGTCTAAAACAAAGTTGAGAATTTATTGATCGTAGAAACACCTCAGCCAACAAGCAAACAACAAACAATAACAATTTTAATTTTAATATTAAATAAACCCTTACAGCCTACTCGTTAAAAGATATTGGTGTCGATCATGATATTGACAATAAAATTACTCAATTCCAAACTTTAAATCCAACAAACAACTCAACATTTGCCACAATTTTTATCCATTTTGTAGGTATCCTTGGAGGATAGTCAGACTTAAGGACGTATAATCCCTGTTCCAACGGCCTATTTGGTTTCCACATTGTCCTCAAGCCAAAAAAAAAATGTTTGTGGTGTTTTTTTTTTTTCCCCGAGCTGGATTCGAACCCGGGTACTCTCGCTTAAGAGTCCGACGCACTAACCGACTAAGTCACGCCGCCCACAGCTATGTAGATACCTTTCTACAATTTGTTGAACTCGAAAAGAAACATTTCCAAGGTACTTGATTTTAAACACAACTTCTTTGTCGGGATACTGGAATCAATTTGTAGTCAATTAAATTTTAGGCCCGGATACTAGTGCAAATCGACCTTTTTTAAATTTTTCCTAGTTTCAATAGTTATATTTTTTAACTTGTATATTTGAATATGTAACCTTATTTAAAAATTCCTTATTTTTAAAAACCTATCTAAAAATGTCCTTTGACTTTTAAAGTCAGAAAAGTTCAAGAAAAGTTCAAAAATGTGTTAACTGTCCGGATATTAGTGCTTTCATCCAATCATATTTATTGGAAATATTATAGTTTCGCTACAATTGACGTAAGAAGTTCTGCTTAAAAATAGCAGCACTACAGAAAATACAATCTAAGCCATTTTTTGAAATGGATAATATAATTCAAACTTTTTTTTAAACTTTATAGAGACTCTTTTTATCCTCTGTTGGGGCTTATATCCTTTTCTGGGCTTAGCAACGCAGATATCTCAGCCTAATTAACGGCAGTTGCTGGTAAAGTTTTTAAATAAAAAAATAAAAATAAACAAGCAAACATGGAGTAATTGTAAGGTCTTTGAATGCCACCTGTGGCAGTGCACAAAAGGATACGCAATAAAAATCGGTGAACGTCTAAAAATGAGAAGATAACTCGTCCTCATTACACTCCTTTTCCTTGCTGTTCTTATCGTTCCATTCCCTTCATAAAAATTTTATGTTAAAATGAAGTCTCAGTAGTTGACTCAACTCACATAAAAGTTATGTGAGAACGTTTTCTAAGTTTACGCACCACATTTGAAGTCATGTTTTGAAAATATGCAGTACGTTGGTCATAAAGTCCGGAATACGTTCGCTAAACATTTCACCTTGACTAACCACCAAGTTATTGTTAATTTAAAATATGAACATAAACTAGCATAACATAACTAGCTTTAAAACATGAACATGTTTTAGTCTCTTTCGTCTGATTATCCCGCCGATACAAAACAATCCTGTAAGAATTCCTAACTTTAGCTTGTTTTTAATCAAACAGGCTTTTTTTTGTCATAAAAACAGACATTTTGAAAGATGACAACTCAATGAAATCGACTCCTAATGAGATTTGTTTTTTTTTTTCTGTTCTGTTCTGTTTGAGCAACATCACATCCAGAGAAATAAAAAAAAAATTAAAAGCAAAATTACTTTGAAATTCAAGTTCGTAGAAAAACTTTTAATTTTCCCTCGCGAAAACACAAAACCCCACTGTCAATCCGTTTCCATTCAATTAAAAAACTATCAGACTAATTAAATGTGCTGTTTCATCGTTGTGATCGTTTTACAAAAAACAAAAAAAAAAAAACTTTCAAGTTTTTCTCGAAATAACAAACAAAGAAACAAGAAAAAATTAAAGAAACTTTTTCAAGAACAGCAGTCTCTTTTCCCCGCTCCATTCAATTCACATATCAATAATCAATTTCCGTTTACCCCACGAAACAATTTCCCAGAGGAGAGAAACTCCTTTAACCCGACCGAATGTAACTACAACAACACAAAGGAGGACCCTTCAACTATCCACAACTTGAGCTATATAGAACATCAAGAGCAGCGCAGCAGTAGTAGTGTAGTAGAAGTAGTAGTAGTATTATTAGTATTAGTGTAGTAGTAGCAACAACAAATAACAACAACATCGAAGCACTCGATCCACATTCGATTAACGCCGGTGGCATTGTCATTGCTACAACTTAACGATGCATCCACTATTTATATTCATCCGAACTTTGTGACAGCTGGGAGGACGTACCCGTCGAAGACGACGATTGCTACGACGTCGACTGCGACTTCTACTACGACGACTGCTCCTCGCCGCGACAGCTGCACCCCCAGCAGGAGCAAGAGCAGAAGCAGACCCACATTCACCGTCAACGACAGCCATTGTCTTCGTCGTCGTTGGCGTCGTTGTTGTCGTTGTCGTCGTTTTCGTTGTTGTTATCGCTGTCGGTGAGGAATCCTTTTTCGAGAGCAACCACCACCCTATGCTCCAGCTGGGCTGACAATCACATGTGTGGATAGCGAAATAGTAAATCGTCAGGGCTATCAACGTCAGCATCTCATTTACATTCAATGTCATCGAAGATGATCCGAGATTTCCTTTTGTCACCTGCTCCTGGCACCTGCCAATCGCATCTAAATCCAATTCGCTCATCGATTTGCCGTTCACCTCCAGTGGCGATATGCAAAAGTTCTTTGACAAGAACTCGCTCTGGTTGTAAGCGCCCTCCGCCAGGGGGCTGTCCAACAGGGTGTGTATGTGGCACCCGCACGGAAAGTGATTGTTCACCAGCGATAGGTTGTCGACACCATCGAGGATAATTGAATTGGGATCCGGAGTCTCCAGAATGTGGTTGCCCTGTAGTTTAAGGAACTTTATCTGCTGCGTGTAGGTAATATTGAGCTCCTCGAAGGCGTCGATTTTGTTATTCAATATCTGCAGCGTGTCGACTTGCGTTAGGCCACTAAATGCTCCCGCACAGATGACGCCCAGATCGGACTCCTGTAGCGTCAGCAGCAGGACATTGGTCAGGCCGCGAAACGTGTACGGGGCCAACTCTCGCAGGTCCATAAAAGCCAGCTTCAGCAGACCGACAGTGTCCATGCCGTAGAAGGCATCCGGTTCGATGCTGCGTATGCCCGACGGCAGTATTAAATGACCGACATTGGTTAGCCCCGAAAAGGCGGACGATTCTATTCTCAGCATCGGATTATTCGAGAGCAGAATTAATTTCACATTCGAGGTACCAGCGAATGCATTCCCTTCGATCCGGATGATTTGATTATGACTCAGCAGGATGGTCGACAGGTTCTGTAGTCCGGCGAAGGCGAATTGTGCAACCGTCTGTAACGGGGTATATTGGATAGAAAGCTCTTTCAGGCGCGGCAGCCCTCGGAATGCGAATTGCTTGATTTTCGTTATGTTATTACCATCCAGCGAGAGCTTCTTCAGCGCCCTCAGTCCTGCGAACGAATCCGGTTTTATTACTGGGAAATTGTTTTTGGTTAACGCGAGATTTTCCACAGTGGATGGCAATTGTCGTAATGGAATCTGTTCAAGTCCGCCAGTGTTACAAAGGACCTGCGAATGGTACACAAACGAAAAAAAAAGAGAGTGAGAGAGAGAGAAAAAAAAGGAATGACATGAAAAAAATGAAACGAAACAAGAGAATAAAATTTGTGATTTAACTATTTCAACACAAGGATATTTGGGACTCTAGCAGAAATGGGTGTGGAATTTCTATGCCAGAGAGTAATGAATTCCTGAAACATAGACGCGAAGGACAATAACACTAATTGGGCGGTGGATGGAAGATGCGATGGGGTTTCACTTACTTGAGTTTGAGATAGACAAATGCATTCGGCTGGACATGACTTCACTGATTCAAGTGGCTGGGAGTTCCATAAGCATCCAATTACAACTATTGTTAGCAGCCAAGAATTGTACATTTCACTTTTTGAGTGTTGAGTTAAAGTGATCTGGAAGTACAAATAAACAAATAAATAAATGTCAGTTACGTTTTGATGTGTATCTATGTCCTGTCCTGCTGGGAATGAAGAAATAAATATCCTCGACGTTAGCCAATATTGATTATGTTAAACATGGACTCTGCACAGCTTAACAAGTGAGCCTAATTGAATTGGATTTTCGAGAGCCGGTCGGATGTGATTGGTAAACTTGAATTTCATTCCATCAGGATAATTCAATTAGAGTGTGCTGTTGCATCTCTAATTTGCATACGAATTCGAATGGGGACTGATTGTTGGTTTTAAACACTTTTATTTGTGATGTGTGCTATTGAAGACTTTAAAGGACATTTTGTTGGTTAACAGAAACTGAGAAAATTCTAGAAAATAAGGAAAAGAAATTCACAGAAATTTCGAGGGAAGCAATGGGTATTTAAGGTAAGAAACTCTCTGTGAACTGAACAGATGGAGATTAATTTTACAAAGCAAAAATTTATTCATGTTTAAGCAGTTTCTGATTTTTTATTATTACTACTCATTCATTCGTTGCAACTCTTAAGTTGATTGCAAGATTTGAAATGCGAACTAAACAAACCTATTTTTAGAAATAGACACTAACTGTGACTAATTGCTGGTTAAGAGAAATGCGCATACCTCGAGCCAATACAAGTAACATTTAACCTTTAATCCCTTCCTACAGACGATTCAGCGTTTTGCCAGCAAAATACGAAGTCTGTTCAAAAAATAAGGTGAATTTTCAAAATTTCGCGGGCTACGTACATCCAGTTTCAGCTATATAGCATATTCATTTTGTTTGCGAGAGGCATAAAAGTTAGACGTGAGTTGAGTGTTCGGCGATTTCCTGCTATCGAAAAAAATGGATCAATGAGTTTGCATTCAATTTTACGAGAAAAATGGAATTAGGTTCTCAAAAACACTTTAAATGTTGACAGTGACGGTGAGTGTACTCTAAGTCAAGAAAATGTTTACAAGTCGTACAAGCTTTTCAAAGAAGATCGAGAAGATGTGAAAGACGACGCTCGCCCTGATCGCCCCAGCACATCAACAACCGATGAAACTGTTGAGAAAGTGAAGAAAATTGTTATGGAGAATCGTCGAATCACTATTAGAGAAGTTGCTGAAGATGTCGGTATATCGGTTGGCTCATGTCATGCAATTTTTTTCGGAAATCTTGGGCATGAAGCGTATGGCAGTGAAGTTGTCCCACAATTTCTGAGTTTTGACGAAAAAAACAGTTGCTTGTTCTTAATTTTTTGGTTAAAAACAACACCGTAATCATGCCTCAGCCACCGTATTCACCAGATTTGGCCCCATGCGACTTTTCCCTGTTCCCAAGATTGAAGAGACCCATGAAAGGCGGCGTTTTGCGACTATTGAGGTGATACAATCCGAATCGCTGAGAGAACTCACCGCCATACCAAAAAGTGCATATCAGAACTGCTCCCAGGATTGGCAAAATGAGTGTTTGGTGTGCTCTAAGGTTAAAAGGTGCTATTGGTCGGTATTTCTTCGAAAATCCCAATGAGCAGACAGATACTGTCAATTTGGAGCGATAAGGTCAAACGATAACGGATTTAATTTGGTCGGATCATGACTTGGATGGATATGTAGTTCCAAATAGACGGGACAACGAGCCACACAACATGACCAAGTAATGCTTTATTATGTGAGAAGATTCCTAGCCGCGTAATTTACATTTTAGCGATGTCAATTGGCCACCAAGATAATGCAATTTGACACCATAAAATTTTTTCTGTGGGGCTAAAAGACCGTATTCACGCGAATAATCCTCGAAGTCTAAACGCTTTAGAAACCAACATTACTCATGTTATGACTGGCGGTATCTTACCCGAAACGTACAAAAAAAAATGACCTCAAAAGACTAGCAGATCTTCCCTAGGGACTCATTGGAATGATTTGAATACCATGCTTACTGGCAAACTTAATAGTGAAATAAAATTTTTATCAAAAATGTATCGCTGTGTGGCTTGCTTGGCCTTACTTTCAAAACCGAGAAATGAATGGCTCTATACGATTGTTGTCCCCAAAAGGGTGTTCCTAAATATGCATCGAAAACTGTCGACTGTTAACAATTTTGATTTGTACTCAATCATGTCATGCTACGAATTGTTAAGATCATTGAATGCATCTACGAATCTGCATGCATCTTTGCAATACAAAATTCGTATAAAAATCACAAGAAATATATATTTCAAGAAAAATGCTGCGATGAACATTTTCTGTTCTTAAACTCTTTTGTTTTTTCATCATTGAAAGAACCAAAGGTCAAAAGCTTCAACTGCAACGTTACACAACTTTAACGGAAGCAAAGCCGGAAGTACGATTGTAGCAGTGATAAATTAATTTCCGCACTCCAACGATTGATTAAGGCAATTTTCGAATTCGCCACATGCAACACCATTGTTACCAACCACATGAGTGTCGAATTCAGTAACATTGCATGCGGTGCATACATTTGTTGCTTCAGTTGCCGGCAAACAAAAATAAGTATGCAGCTCCAAACTAAAAGGATAATCACCTAC
Source organism: Syritta pipiens (assembly GCA_905187475.1). NCBI lineage: Eukaryota > Metazoa > Arthropoda > Insecta > Diptera > Syrphidae > Syritta > Syritta pipiens. The sequence goes on along the minus strand of LR994571.1, from coordinate 11,460,243 downwards.
CTTCTGCAAAAATGTGTTCTCAAAAGGGATAAGAAAAAAAACTTTAATTCATTCCGCCAATCAGGCTGAAACCGCTGTACAACAACCTACACCAAGAACGCACTGCTTCTTCAGTTCTCCATCGATTCTCGAATAAATTACTTCAGGTCCATTCCTCAACAATTATTCTTGTGCCCATCAAGCCTTCACATACTCCGCGCACTACGGTAAAGGACGGACTGATTACAAAATTTAATTTATTACATCCCCGTCATTGCTGCTGACAGGGAGCTTCCTTTTTCTTCTTTTGCAGAGTTCCTCTGCTCACCGTCTCTAGGAAAGTGGCAGAGAGAATCGCTCTGGCTTTGATGTTGTATCCTCATCACTGCTGCCGCTGTTCCGCATCAAAAAAAAAAAAAAAAACCAGCAAGAACAAGAAGAAGGATCGACCTGATGCAGTTTGTACTACTAGTGGTTTTGTAATAATGAAATGTTATCCTTTTTACCGTTACTAATTAAAAACTGTGCTGTTGACAGAGTGTCAACAGCTCAACTCATTTCTATGAGTACACACAGCAGCAGCAAAAATACAAAGTTAATCATATTTAGTTATTTATGGAAGGTGCGGGTGGCAGAGGGGGAGCGGGAGAGAATGAAAGCAGCAACCGGGACAAGGAACGATATCACAGGAGCGGCAGGAAGTCGAATGGGGATTTACCCCAACAGACAAATGTAATTAGTAGCGGGATGCGATGCATTGTCTGCCCAGTTAAGTTCATACGTGTGCAATGAATATGAGTGTATGCCTAAGTGTGTGTATGTGAGAACCCAGCCTTTGGGTGTGTTACTCTACACTGTCTCTCTCTCCTGGCTTTAAGGATGCGTTTCATAAACAGAAACCCAACTCCATCTGACTAACACACCCGCCCGCCATCCACTCTGTAGCTCTGTCTTTGGGATTTTACTTGTAATTTGTTATTCTGTCTTTGTGTTGTCTTCATTTGACTCAAAGGCAAGTGCAGCATTCATCCCACAGGGTAAGCGCCTGAGCTTCGGAGCTTCAGAGGGGGTTTCGTTCGGTCGGTTCGGTCAGGAGGCACCTTGTACACGAAGCCACAACACACAGTGCCGAAGCAAGCTAAAGGCAAACTTAGTGTTTGATGGTTTGATATTATTTTGGAATTTCCAGGAGGAGGCATACACTGTGGGAAAGCTCTTCGATGTGTACAGTGTGGGGGAGGGTTGTCGGGACTACTAAATCACAGAGGAAAAGCAACCTAAATTGCAGTAATTTAATGAAGGGGTGGCATTCAAGGAGGTGAGGTCGGCCGGAGTGAAAGTGTGCAATAATTGTATATCATTTGAGATTTGTTGAGGATCTCCGGGCAGTACCGAGTGGCCTTTGGGTATTTATGTGCATTCACAGTGCATTATTCACTGTATTTCCGCTTTAAAGCGGTGTTTGGAGAGGCTCTAAAAGCAGTGGTCACCGTCATTCGCTTAATGAAGCTAAGGGGTGAATTATTGACGTTAGTTAGATCACGTTCAGCTGAATATGCAGAACTACTGATGAAGTACAGATGTGTGATGTGGATCTAAATCATAAAATGCAAGTCGTGTGACGGAAGTCATGGGTGGAAGGATAGGAGACATGATTGAAACACGTTTTCGAACTTAAATCTAAAATCAATAAAATCCAATTGATAATGTATCCTCCTCTTTTGGTTTTTTGCCGAAATAAAAAGCTTGTCCGACATTTCTCTTAGTTTGGCTATTTATTTCGCTAGGACTGAACTGATTAACACCTCGATGGGATTCTTTTGAATCATCTGATTTTATGGTCGAACAGACATAAATTTTAAAAAAAGTTGCAGAATTCGCGTGAAATATAAACACCATCTGTACGGAGTGGGCTTTTTTTTTTCAATTATATAAATAACTATTACTAATTGATTTGTGTACCAATTTAAATACAATTTTTCCGATTCTAAGAATATCCTTGTAGTTGCATGGACGTTGTGTACCACACTCATTCATCTTTAATGAATGATGATTATTAACACGGTAAAATTCTCGCAACCATTTTTCTTTAAATCCATTTATTGATTAATTATTATTTTTGCTATTGTTTCAATAAATGTACAATGGATTTGTATTTTCATTTTAATAATGAAAATAAATGAAATATAAATTAACTTTGCACAAAAAACTATGATTTACAAGTACGGAGATATCTAATATGTTATGTCAATCGTAATTCTATGAAAACGAAATGAGTGCGGATGTTAAAAAGGCAGTTGGAATATTTTTAAAAAAGTATTATTAAATGAGCCGCTCAGTGCACAGATTGATTAACTTCACTTTTTGAAAAATTTTAGATTTAAGTGTCAAAGCATTTGGTATAGTCATACCTTCTCATCTCTCGTTTACAATATCTTTCCTTAAATAAAGATTGCCAATATTAAGCGACAATTATTTGAATAAAACGTGGTATGTGTCTGAGGCGAATGAAAATTATTTTATAATTTTTCTCAAATTTTTGTTTTATGGAGTTAATCGACGTGTGCTCTAAGCGGCTCAAATGAAATATTTATATGGCATTTGAAAAATCTTATGTCTTGCGATCTTTAAATAAAGGTCATAATTTCGCTTGCTGAGCAATAATTTGGCTTCATTTTATTTGACTCCATTTCGTTTGGCTCCGTTTTGTAACAATAATTGATTGTAATGATAATTGATGATACTAAGTTTATTTGTTCCATCCATTAGTTGAATTAGTCTTATGTCTGTCTGTTTTTTAAACTGTTTATCCAATTAATTGGAGAATTCGTTTATGTTAATACAAAAGGAAGTGTTTTCATTTTGTTCAATGTATTTTTGAACAAAAAAAAAAAAAGAGAAAACTTTCATTTTATTCGATTATGTGGCTTTTTAAAAAATGTGATTTGGCCATGTTTTAATCATCTCACACTATCGAGATTTTACTGTATAGGGTGGAGCATTTAGTGGTTTATTTTTAAATCATAGGTTATTTGAACATTGACAGCTGTTTTTAGCTTAAATTTGAACAACGTTGGGAAATACTGAAAAATTATTTCCAAATAAGTGCTGTGTAGCCCGAAATGTTGTTTAAAAAGGAATTGTGTTACAAGCCGATTTGGCGATATCAGTTGGCCGCCTTGGAACTGTCATCTGGTCCTTTGGACTCTTTCTGTAGAGAACCTGTCAAGGACTGATGTTATGCAGACAATCTGGACACGATTCAAGAACAATTTTTCTTCGTTTGTGCTAACGGTGAGCGTTTTAGAGCCATGTTAACCAACCTTTTTTTTTTAATGAAATTGATGACTTGGACTTGGAAGACCTCTAGTTCATGCAAGAAGCGCGCCATGCCACATTCGATCTTTTGCGTACCAAATTCTAAAATCGTGTTATCAATCGTCTTGGTGGTGTTAATTGTCCGCCTCGGAACTGCGATTTGACTTTTCTTTGGATAGAACTTTGACGGACCTGTGCTATGCTATCAACGTGGAATCGGTTAAGGAACTCAAAGCCAATATTATCCAAACAATCTGTGGGCTACAGCCCGACCAACAACATCCTGGAAAATTGGAGTGACACAATGCGCTACTGCAAAGCCAGCCGACGCAGCTTCTTGAATGACGCTGTGTTTCATTATTTTAAAATTGTTGCTTTTACTAATAAAACCATAATACATGAAAAATAAAAAAAATATTTTGTTCATAATTTTTTTCAATTATGATTTGTGTTTGACTAGCCCTGTATAACCACATTGCAAATTGGCCATAAAGAAAATGTCTTCCAATTACTTAAATAACACCATGAATTGGGATTTGTGTGGGTTTTTCACGCCCGCTATATCGTCTTACCTCAATACAGTCTTTCGGCACCAGTAATGATCACTACTCCAAAATACGTTGATAGCATGTTTTATCCTCACGCCCGATATGTGCGATATGTGACGAAATACCTCCGCAAACAGCATATCCTTCAATCCCAATCCCTACATCAGCCCCTCATCCCGGAATGATTTATTATCCAAACCACACTCATGATACCTTTCCTCGGGTTGTGTGTATGTCCCGCGTTCAACTGATATTATCGAAATTAAGCCGAATTAGCCAACAGTCAATCGGCCAACACATCAATTTATATGCGCCAACAATATTATTACTTCCATCTGAACGCGCCGAAAATCGTCAAATCAATTGATTCCAATGCCTTCAATCAATTCCAAGGATTAGGATTGATTTATTGGAAACCATATCAGCACATACACTTCCCCTGTGCCAAAAACTGCCCCAAACTGTTTTTTTTTTCTTTCTTCTTCGTGTATCCTGTTCAAATGGAGTTGTACGCTATCATAGATCAAACGGATGCAATACGTTTGTAGAACGAATCTGTTTGGGTGTTGTGCGCTAGATGAGAGCAACAATTAATTCGGAATACCAAGAGCAGCAAAAAAAAAAAAATTACGAACAAAATGTTCAATGAATAATGCGCTGCTGTCCATTCGCATCCCTAGGTGTGTCCCAGGATCCACACTCATTCGCCCTCGTTGGATAAAAGGCTGCAAATATATTCATTAGTGTAACAAATTTCACAAGAGCAATAAAACAGTTGGCCCACAAAACAACAAATTATCCAGCTCCAGTACACAAATTACCCTAATCCGAAAATAACTGGATACTACTAACTACACACCCTGGCGTTTGTATCCTGGTAGATTTCACTTTGCCCGGCGTTGCTCTCCTGGCCAGGAGAGAGTAAGAGAGTGGGATGTTCCTGCCACTTCAGTCACATACACACAACTCGGCCGTAACGCACCATAAACATCGTCGTAACAGTTTCCATACAACACATATACATGTATCCTTGAAACGGCGACGGCGACGGCGACGGGAGCGACGGGAGTCACATAACGTTACGTATGAATGCGAAACGGTCGAAACTACGGATAAGGTGATGGCAATAAAAAGGTCCTGCCATTTATTTTGTTAGTAAGTACAATATTACGATTTTATTATGGGTTGTAACTACCCTACGCATTTTCATCCTCAACACTCCCTAAAAACTTGTTGTATTGTATGTGTGTGTGTGTGTCTGTTCATTCAGGATTTCGGTTCCGATGGAGTTAATCCGCCTACATTATCCTGAAATTTATTAAAAGCATTTGTACATTTGTTCCACAAACCGTTGATCAGTGGTGTGGCAAGAACACAAGCGGGGCAGGCGACGAGAAACTTCTACACACTCACAAACTGTACAAAGACTAAGGCCATTTAAGGACGCACAGGAGAAGGCCTCTTGCTTTCTTTTTTTTGTTTTTTTCTTGGAGCTAAGCTAAAATGATCCTTGGGCAGATAATTCAGATGCTTAGTTCGGGTCAAAGTTTGACTCGCTGCGAGAAAGTTTTCTTATTTATTGAGACAATTTACGCCCGCCGGATGATGTTAACTTACAGAAGGATCCTGTAACCCGAGGAAGGTGTCTTGTACAGATTTCTTCGCAATTGTTACACGTTCGAAAGTGTTTGTCTAAATAATTTAGAGGTTTTCATAAATAAGGCACAAGTCGAAAATGAAAGAATTTTTTGTGTGTTTTTGTAGATATCTATGAGGTATTTCTTTCATCTTCGCTTTACTTATTAATGGTAAAATGAGATTTCGATTATCCGGTGGTTTGGGCTTTGTTGCGTTTTCAAGAATGTATCCTGCGGGTGCTTGCTTTGGAGATAGGAAAACTGAAAGTTTCCCATAGCGTGGTGATGTTTCTTTATTATCAGATCAGCGTTATCCTTTGATATATTAGTTTTCAATTTAAAATTAAGTAATGGAATGCCGCACTTGGCTTTGATCGCCCTAAGCGTCTTTTGGAGTTACTTTGAAATTGTGGTGGGAGTTAATTATGGCACAGTCATGTTTCTTCAAGGAAATACAAAGAACTTGAAACATGAAAAGTTGGCAATTCACAATTAATCTTTTGCCGGGTGGAGATAGTGAAGCAAAATCCAAAAAAGACTTTAGAATTCGAAATAGAAAAAGAATGTTTTCCAAGTATAACAAAGAATTTCAATTTTTTGATATTTGCTCAATAGTGGGGTCTACACTTACGATATGTTTGATGGTCCAAATCGTAGAGTGTGAACGCTCTTATAATAAATAAGTCGTCCCATTTGTCGTATGGAAGTTAATTTTATTTTATTGTAGACTAGAGCGGAGTACAGAATTTTTTGAGTTTTACATGTGACTTCAGATAGTGAGCACCAGTTTTGAGTAGAAGCAATATACGAGGTCTGTTCAAGAAATAAGGTGAATTTTCAAATTTCGCGGGTTGTTGGTAGACTAGTCTTGAACATATGTTTACAGTTTCAGCTATATAGCATATTTATATTGCTTGTGAGAGGCATAAAAGTTAGACGTGTTTAGCGTGTTCGGCGATTTCCTGCTGTTGTTGAGAAAGTGATGAAAATTGTTATGGAGAATCGTCGAATCACTATTAGAGAAGTTGCTGAAGATGTCGGCATATCGGAAGCATGTGGCAGCGAAGTTCGTTCCACAATTCCTAAATTTTGACCAAAAAAAGAGTGGCTTGTTCGTAATTTTTTGGCTAAAAACAACACCGTATTCATGCCTCAGCCACCGTATTCACCAGATTCGGCCCCCTGCGACTTTTTTCGTTTTGCGACGATTGAGAAGATACAAACATCGCTGAGAGAGCATACCAAAAAGTGCATATCAGAACTGCTTCGAGGATTGGAAAAAGTGCTGGCACAAGTGTATTATGCCGAGGGGGACTACTTGAATAAATAAATATTTTTTGTGAAAAATGAAAATTTACTTTATTTTTTGAACACACCTCGTATACTTCGCAATACAGAAATTTTGACGGTTTTTGAGATTTTTGATGTGTTGCGCAAAACGCCATCCATTGCGCAAAACACCATTTTTCCTGAATAAATTGAGTAGTTCTTAACCAATTTTTGTTTACCATTTTTTAGTTTTTAAGACAGGTTTTCAGCGCTTTCTTTCCATATGTAAAATTCTTCGAAACTCGTGAAATCATAAAAAAAACTGAGTGCAAATATTTTTTTTACCCACTATATTAGTCAGAAGTAAATGTTTTATTTCTTATATAGTATCCATTCTTAGGCAAAAGCGGACAAAGTCGCTGGCATAACTAGTTTTTTTTTTTTTTTTATAAAATACCCTCATCTGTGATGAGCCAGACCTAGTTTGATCCCTCACATAATTGAACACCCATAGACGACCGGTACAAAAATGAATATTTCTGTTCATATTTTTATATGGCATCCAGGTGAAACATTAGTTTATTTAAGTGTCTATGAACTCACGGATCACGTAACACGATTCGTCCTAACGACTACCATCATAATAACGTTTTGTTACACTGACGCTTCTCAATTTTTACAACTTCCATAATCTCTTCAGCTGTGCACATGAAAATTTTATTTACAAAATTTATTTTCAATTCTATTCACAATCACAATAACAATAACACCATCGCCACCTCCCCCTGGCATAGTAATCACCCACTCGAGCATAAGTAATCGGCTCCAGAATATTAATTCAGTCGTGCATGGCAACATAAGTTGTAAAATTTTCTTTTAATACCCTAATAAGGACTTGTATCATTCTTCGCACCCCGCTCATCATAAAACAAACAAAAACCCAAATTGAGAAATCACATTCTCACTCCAAACGGCTCGACGACACCATCACCCGCTGCTCGCACCCCCTGCAATAAAGAAACATTATGACACCTCCCACAGCCGATGGCGCGTTACATTCGCACATAACTTGTGAATCCTATCGCCTAATGAATATTATTTTTATTGACAGTCATGCAATCGGCAAGGACTCGCTGCAAATATTTGCCCGCGAATAAATTCAGTTTGCGTATCTCCCTCTTTTTCTCATCCCCGTGCGCCCGACAAAATCCTATTCACTGAGCACACATGGTGTACGGAGGAGTCGAAACCCTGCCAATCTGCCACCAGAGGAAATCCTTGGAAGGATTTAAGCTGAAGAACCGCTCACCGAAGGATGAAAGAATTAAACTTTTCTATCTGCTCCCAGTTGCGTTGGACTGCGAATAAATAGAGCGAAGAACAACAAACAACGCAGGATGGGGATTGGATACTAAACAACTCAATCGATTGCCTTATGGCATTGCCACAGTCAGTCACTCCGACCCCTCACCAGGACCGAGGATTATAAGTATCTCTGCCTTTTTGTCTGGGATGGTGCGTCCTTACCAGCAGCAGACGACACGCACACACATGTTTTCGCGGTGGAGTTTTGTTGGGTTGCTTGGGTGCAAAGGATAATAACAATAACGATTATAACAGTATAACAATAAATTCGTACTTAATATTCACGACGATGATCTCTTGAGATGGGATATGATATGGCATCGTAGCCATTACCGATGCCTACGCCATCGGGCCACTCCTACTTAGACGGCCTGGTGGGCTCATTGGGAGAATATGACTGAGGAATTGATTACCGCACATGGCACATGGTAGATGGCACATTGGCAGTGGTATAGGCATTGGTTTGGTTAATGATCAGAGGATGATCTTTGCCTTTTAGTTGTGGGTCGCCCACTTGTCCTTTTTCTCTTGTCCTGGCATATCTCGTCCTCATTGATTTTCCATAATCCTGAGGAGTCTCTTTTTGAATCGCACACAGCCTCCCCACATGTACGAGTATGTGCCGTACATAAAAAAGGATGCGATGCCATTATGTAGAGTAGAGGAACAGGAGCAACGTCCTGGAGGTGCTTCAATGTGGCTCGAGGCGGGGACGACTGTTTACTTTCGGGAACAATATGCTTTCGAGGAGAGAGAGAGAGAGTATGAACTGCTCAAGGATTGCGTATTAGCGCCTGGATTTATTCTTCTTCACAATTTTCCAATCAATTGGGATTTCTGAAATTTAATTTCGAGCGAAAAGCCACCGCAGGCAAAACATGCTTTGTATGGGTGGGTGTGTGTGTGTTGTGGTTTCCTTGGGAGGATTTAATGAGAATAGAGGCGAAGGCATCCGGGGGCGGTTGCTTTTCTTGAGTGCAGGATTAGTGTCTGTTGTGTGTACGCTTGGAAGAAGGGAAAGCCGGTTCTTTCTTTGCACAGAATGTGTAAATGACTTGGTTGGAGCAATGTCTTTATGAATGAGAGAGTGAGACGCCGAAGAATGACACTGGGGGGCGGGAGGATGATTTTCTATCGAAGGATTTTCCTCCCGTTTAATTACGGTTCATGAATTCATTTTTCATGTTAATGAATATCGATGTTTGGCTTTGCCGAGATAAATGAGTGTGAAAAAGTGTTTTGTCCTCGGACTTATGGTAGCTTAGGCGAAAGGATTGGCGTTTGGTCAATAAGTAATGTGAATGCGAAATGATAATGGAAAGGCGTATCTACCTTGCAGATGAAAGAGGTGGGCAGGGTAGCTCTATTTATGGTTATAGATGTGAGTGTAATTATTGAGGTTGAGCTGCAATCAGGCCACATTTTCGTAATCTGTTGCGATGGACGGAAAGAAGGATCTGAGGACGTAATTTGTAACTAATTTATGAAAGCACGTCATGGAGTTGCTTTGAGATAGATCCGAGTGAAACTGGGCAACACCAAAAATGTATGAAAGTTTGACTTAAAGGAAGGAATTGATGGTTCTTTTATTCACATGTGCATGGTTTAGTGAATCAAAATCATTTAAGACCATTAAAACGAAGCAGAAGTAGGTAGGCAGGAAATTTTTGATTTTTTTAGAGGTTTTTTGTGTTACTAAAAAGTCAATCCGGCAGACGGCAAAGCCATGCTAATGATATGTGTACACCATGTAAAAGAAAAAAAGTAGTTCGTGAATAAAATCCTATCTAATCTAAAATCGAATCTACTCATTTAAGAGCAAACTTCCTATTTTTTTTATTGATTTGTTTAGACGCTGTTTTATTTCCATTTGATCGGAAGGCGTATTTGCCTCCAAATACTGATTAAAAATTAATTTTCCATAACCCTGAGTTAAAAAACAATTTTTGTTCTTAGTTTTAGTGGACTACCCATTGAACAATGTACCGAATATTTTTTTTTTTCATTATTTACGATTGTATTACTAGTCTATTGATTTGTGTAAAAAATCACATTCCTAAATAATTAAGTTTTATCTTCTCTTATATTGCTTATAATTTTATTGGGTTATCAAATGCAGGTGCTAACTTTATTATACGGATTTTTGTGATTATTGAAGCTTGAATTTAATAGTTATTGGAAATATAAACAAATGGGCATTTTTGTCCTCTTGTTTTTTTTATTTAATTGATCTTTTGTTATAGTATTCGGTGTTATGCAGTTATTCTTTTAATATCAGCTCATAGGAAGATGTGATGAAGTAATACAAGAATGTCCATCCTAATGAAATTAAAAAATCATTTATCAGAAAATATTTTTTTTGTTTGAATTTCGCTGGCATACACTGGCGCTATCAATGAGTGTAAAGGTAATGATTTCAAAGCTAAACTTAGCACCTTCAAAGTTATTTTCTCAATAAATCTTATTGTACGAAAAAAAAAAAAAACAAACTGGACTCTTAAGGTATTTTAAATTTGTCGAATGGGTTTAGCATAAAATCCATAAAATTATATTCAAGCAAAAATTAAAAAAATTTAAATTACATTCAAGAGTTAAACTTAAGATTATTTAATTCACAACTGAAGAATCCAAATTTTTAAGAAAAGATGGACTTTGGCTTCTAAGAATTTTTGAGATACCAAAATTGATTGGACCCAAAAGTAGTTGCCGAAATAATTGTTGTTACTGCAACTTATTTCCTTTCTATTAGGAGTACAACTTGAAAGACGCGTATTTTTTTGTTAAAAAAACCATTTATTTGAGTATGAAAACAAAACTTGTGTAAATTAACTTGTGTATACTTTGACAGATGGAATTAACTAGATTTTTCGACGCGCTTTAACATACAATAGCTGTCACTGTCGAAAAAATAGCGCGTGTGAATATATATGAGGTTAGTAACAATGCGCGTCTTTCAAGTTGTACACAGTAGTATTTCGAAAAATTTCTCCAAAATGTGCATCTGCAAAGCGTCATATGTATTATCTTCATTATAATGTGAATTACCCAAAATAACTGGAAGATGGCAATTTAGTTCCGCTTATACTGTCCGAACTCTACTTGAAAGGTGCCTTCAATAAATAAATAATCTACTTTGAGTTATACACTCATGGAAAAAAGTATTGACACAGATGTGATTCTCGAAAACAAATGTCAGTAGTTTTAAAGCGACGATGTTGTAGATTTTCCTGAGAGAAGCCGGTAAAATGGTTTTATTTTTCGCTATTCTTTAAAGATATAATCAGCAGTAAGTCGATGTAAATCATGTTTTCAAAATACCATAGGAAATTAATTCACAGTCTCTGAAATAATGGTATTAAAATTTGCGCCACAAAGAAGTGTACTAAAACGTCTAAAGTAATGTTTAAAGCAAAAGCGCAAAGTTTTCTTTTTTCTTTATTGCAATAAAAATTTAAATTATAATTCAAGAAGAATTCTGATATGTTTAAGTTATTTAAAAATGTTGTTTGTTAAAGTTTTAATTCATTGAAAATTTGTTTTTTCTTCAATTAGGTTTGCTTGGAAATAATATTTTTTGTTTAGCTTATGGCGATTTTTCTAATTTTGAAAAGTTCTTACAGCATATTCAAACCGCTATAAGGAGATTGTTAAGATCTTAGAAACATAGTAAAGACTTACAAAAGTAAAGCTAAAATAAGAAAGACTTCAAACAATAAAATGGAATTCTCAAAGACTTGGATAAAAAAAAGTTGGGTCCTAAAAGACTTCAACAAAAAAAGGTCTAAGGACTTTTTTGACTTTAGGTGAATGCGGTTGACTTCAAGTGAATGGTGGGAACTTTAAAGTGACTTCAAAGAATACTAAATAATTCTAAAGACATGCATTGAATTGACTTCAATTCATTGAATAGCCGAAATGATTAGTAGAACCAGACAAGAGAAAAGTCGTGGCAGAGACACGAAATTAATTGATTTGCTAAATCAAAAGATTTAATACTTTTCCATTTTTGACACTCATTGTTTTCAAAATTGGTTGGCTTCCACTAAATTAAACTTGAATATATTAAATTTGAAACTTAAATTAAATTTAAAACTTCTGTTAAAACGACAAATGAAACCAATTTAAAGTGTTAAAGAGCTTTGAAATTCTCAAAAGCCATCACAGCAGGGATAATTTAAGGACCAGTGGCAAAAGGATATGTCAATGAATCTGTTAGAAGGCACTTATCAGAAGGGAAAACCTGTAGCCTGTGTAGCCTGTACTACACAAAGTTGTTCCTTTGAAGTGTGAGGCTACCGAACCCCAAAAGTGACCGGTAAATTTCGTATTCTCAAATACACTCAAGGCATTTCTTGTTAATTTAATTCGAATACAAGTGTTCGAATAATATGCAGCAAATAATTGTCACAAGTATCTCCTCAAGCCATGCATGTATTTGCGCACAAGACACCACCGCCCCCACACTGTCGGAATTTCTATGTATCTTCAATTTATTCACATCGCTCCAACATCAATATTTAACCAACTGAACTGAATAACACTGTAAACATCACATCGCAGCACATCGTAGTCCTTCCTGTAGATGTAAAACCATCGCCTCCAACACCTTGTCCCGAGGTGCACGGCATACACACAGCCCCGAAAATTCATGGGAAATTCATTGGGAACGTGTTAACCTCTATACGGAAATAATACACTTATCCTGATCTGATTAAATCACATTTAATTATCCAAAATGTACCCGAGGTTGATGTTCATTCATGTCTAATTAGATTTCCCAGCCGAAATAGGGGAGGGGCATGGTTGGGCGTGCAGCAGCAGACGGTCCTTGTGGCCCCTTACCACAATTTGTCAAAAGCATTTAACCTCCTCCCATTTTTGGTGTACAAGAGAGAAATTGAATAAAGCTTATTGCATCACATCTCTTCTGTCGCTTCAGTCGCGTCTCTCAATCGGATATCTCGGTCTTTGCCGTTACACTTTGCGTTAATACCACCCACCCACGCACCGATATAATCAACTAGAATTCTGCATCTCGATAAGGGTCACTCGGCACTCGGGCCGAAACTGACTACGAGCGAGAATCATGGAGCCCATTCCTGTGGAGCCCTAATTAAATGCATTTCCTTGTTTTAAGTTTATTGTATAATTTGCATGCTTTTCACCGATCGACCGTCCGCCCGCCGCGCTACAGACCGACCGACTTATGCACTGGCACTTAAACTGTTTCAAACATTTGTGCCCCGTCATTTTCATGGTTTTTGTATTCCATATGCAAAAGGATCTCTGCGGCATCCATTCACAAGCCACCCCACACCCACGTCCACTGAAGGGGAGTCTCCACTGTGAATTGTAAGTAAAATCAATGAGATGCGAAGTGAGAGACTCCTTTTTTTTTTTTCTACCCTGCTGTTTTTGTTCGTTGTTGGTGTGTGAAATATTTTATTCATGACTTACGCTCAGAGATAACAGGATATTGCATACAATTTAAAATATAGCGTGTGCCTCGGTCGGCGTTTCCTGTGAATAGTTAGTATGCGCGCGGCTTAATGCAGAAAAATACAAGCGCCTGAGGTGGAGGAGGGTGAAGTATCATGCAGCCGGTTGATATGTTAATTAATATGATCTACAGTCGAGCGATGCAAATGATTTTGACGGGAGACAAGGAGGCGACGGCGACGGCAATGGTGCATGGCAGGGTTTAAGCACGTATCGGACAGGTCCTTTGAGTTTGTGTGTTCCTGTGTAACCTGCGATTTACACGATGACTCTTTGTGCATTATGCATGCAGAGATTTATTCGGTTTTCGTAGAACAGTTTTATTAATTTTACTTAAGGATTGATTGCCACATGTATCGTTTGCAAATATACCTGCAGGACGTCCTGTGTGGAGGTTCTTTACTGAGTGATGAAATACCATTATACCTACTGTTGAGAAGTGATGATATAATCCTTTGAATGTAACAATAGAATCTATGGTGTAACAGGAGAATCTGAAGGTAGCTTTTAAAGCTGCTTGTCGGCACACGTTCTAGGCACCACCATTGGTCAAAATCTAGAAATTACACGACCAAAAAATTTTTTTGAAAAACTTACACTCAGAGTCAAAAGAAAGTGTACACCGATAATTTCAGATGTGTGGTGCTCCAATTTATATTTGCTTTGAAAAGGCTAATTTATTCTCTAAAATTAGCAAAGAGAAACATAACAATGGATCTACTAACAAAAATTGAATAGACAGATGAAAAAAAATAACATAATTTTTTACACGCTTTCTTATCTCGTCTTAGAAGTTAAATTTGACCACTTCCCGATCAATATGGGCTTTCACCCATATAAGATCAAGCTGACATAATTGGACTAATTAAAGCGACGTACGCTCTCGGATTGGGCTTTGGAGAAGATGCGCCAAGATGATAAATTTCATCGCAAAATCATTTTTAGTGACGAACCTCATTTTTAGCTCAATGGATTCGTCAATAAGCTAAATATGCGTTATTGGTCGGGTGAAAATCTACATGTGATTCATGAATCGCCATTTCATCTAAAAAAAATAACTGTTTGTTGTGGTTTGCATGCCGTGGGCCATATTTTGGGCCATATTTTTTCGTCGACGATAACGATTATCGCGATATCGCGCAGTAATTATTTTTTGCTCGAATTGACAAATATGAACTTGGACGACATGAGGTTTCAACAGGATGATGTCACAAGCCACACAGTACACGTTACAATCGATATATTGAAGAGCAAGTTTGATGGGCGTGTTATCTCAAGAAATGGGCCAGTCGATTGGCCGCCTCGTTCGTGCGATTTATCGCCTCTAGACTATTTTCTCTGGGGCTACGTCAAGTCATTGGCTTAAGCCAACAAGCCGACGACTTTGGAAGAGCTCAGAGCCAACATTGAACACGAAATAGCAGCCGTTTCGACCGAAAGAAAGAAACAAGCCGACGACTTTGGAAGAGTTCAGAGCCAACATTGAACACGAAATAGCAGCCGTTTCGACCGAAATGTGTGGTCGGGTGAACGAAAATTGGGTCAAATGAATCTACCTGCTGCAAGTGCCCGCGGTGGCCATATGAACGAAGTGGAGTTCATTCATAAATGTTTTGATTGAACTTCAAGCGGATAATAAAGTTTTTGAAATGTCGCAAATGGTTTGCGTTTTATTTAAAAAAAAGTTATTAGATAGAAAACCCATTCACTTTATTCTTGGGCTCTTTTGTTAATATAAAGCTATAGCAATGCCGTCAACTAAATATGATGTGTAAAATCAATAGTTTATAAGTAGAAAATGCACCTGCTTTGTTTCAACATTCAACGACAACATTGAATTTGTAAGATCTGATTACGAATTCGTTTTGAAATCACCTTAGACTAACGAAAAATGCTTTAAAAAGAGTCTTAAATGCTTAAATCGCTACCTATATAATCGTACCACAGTAAATTGCTGTATAAAAATATAAGATACACACGTCGTACTCGTCGTGCCTTAAACTTTTGCACAAAACTCTTGTGCATCTCTCTATTTTACTTTGCTTTTAGTCTGCTCAGTGACCTATGATGCGTGAAGCCGCAGAAAGGGATCGCATAAACATTTTGTTATGTCAAAGGTACAAAGGAGATTCACAATCAATCCCTACCGATTGTATGGCAGTATCACTGCATAGCAAGCGTGTTCTAATTTTCTCAAGGTATGCCTGCATTCCTAAGTGCTTTCAATTAACACCAAAACATTCCACCTCTTGCATATTCAGTTAACACATTTAAAGTCAAACGAGACAATGTGTATCGAGGATGATTTACAACGTCAGTCCCATATCAATCTTGATGCCTACGCTCGCTTTCATCACACAGCAACGCTGACGATGGCGATGACGAGAACGATTGCGATAACTACAACGACTTTGCCACATGTAATTGCATCGAACGCTATGCTGATAGTTATCAACCATTGATCCAAAACTTGCACTTAACGAACTCCAATTACATCTCACTCTCAGCTCGTATCTGTACAATCCTGAAGTTAATTTGAATATCACATTGTTTAAATCACTGCACAGCTAGCACTAGTCTGCTCTACTGGTTGCCGGTTGATGTGCTCTATTCCTGACGCAACGACGTCGTTGTCGTTGTCGTCGTCGTCATAGTCATCGTCGTCCTTCTCTTGAGTTCTGTAAGATACTTTTCATGTCACTTCAAAAGTTAAATTTTAATTGAAGTCTGTTGGAAGTTTTCAAAATTTCCCCTCTACTGCGTTTGCTGGTTATCGACAATTTGGTTTCGGATGTACATGCATGTAGTGTACATAGTAGATTCCTGCATCTGTATCTTTATATAGACAATCTCCCAAATCACCGTCCGCCGTACAAACCCACACACACACACCCATACACACTTTTATACAGGACTCTATGTGACGACTGAAGAGCTGTATCGAATGCAATTGAATGAAATTAATAGTTACCGAACGATCAAGTTGCAGTTAGTGTTGAAGGACGGCGGAGGGGATGAGAACGAAAGGACGAGATGATGACAAGTCAAAAAGTCAATTAGTAAAATTTATCAATACACTCTCTAATTGTGAAAAATAATCTGATTGATTGAATTGGCAGTCACTTCCTATATCACTATCGTTTCGAGTGTTGAAATAGCGTCTTCATAGCGGAAATGGCGAAGTCCTGTGCAAGAGAGTTTGATTGGAATTGCTTTGTTTAAAGCAATCGTTTTGTTTTTTTTTCTTTTTGGCAAGAGCTTAAGAATTCCGGGAAAGGAGTCTTATCTATTAGTTGCGACTTTGAGACTGTGGTTTGATATTACGGTTTAGTTATTAATTTTAATCTTGCCTCAGGCTATCGATGTTGCTGTGTAAATGTATGTACATGCGGCTTACATTTTCAATTACAATAAGGCTAAGTAATTTCTATTTTTTTTATGTGTTTTCTAGCAGTAGGGTAGGGCGAGTCAAGTTGCGCCATTTTTTTTTCAAGTCCTATAAATACCAACCTAATCATAATACAACTATGAGCCTAGCATCAATTAAAAGAATGAATATCTGACTTCTTTATGCAATTTAGAAAAATTGAAAATATGTAACCGCAGATGAATAATAATGTCTCAAATCCACCAAGTCCAAGTGGGCCAACTTGCCCCACTAGCGGGGCATGTTGGACCAGGGGCTTAAAAGTGGAAAAATGAGCTCCATAAAGGACAAAAAGGCGGAATTTGTAATTGAAAATTTCATTCGATACACAGCAAGTAAGAAACATTCGCTATTGTAGTTAATTCAAATCAAAATGGCGTCAAGTCCATATCTATAGAATCTTAGATAATGCTTCCATGAACAATAGGCATTATCAGCACCAGTTTGCTGAAAAATAGATTGAAGTTTATTGGGAACAGCTGAACTCACTAAAAATATAAGTGATTTATTCAGGGGGACAAGCTGGTCACCCTGGCCCAACTTACCCCACATCTAGTTTAATGGACATTTTGCGTCTTAGTTAAAAAAATAGTCAAGACAGATAAATTTTTTAAATGGAATACTAAAACATTATAGCGTGCCTCATAAAAAAAAGTGCAGCTTAAATCGTCCGCCTTTGCGCCACGAGAATAATAATAATAACGTAAACTTTGTTTTTACTTTTCCACTTTAAAAACGAAATATTCGCGTGGTTTCTTATCTGCTGATATAATGCAACTGGAACCGATCTTACATAGCTTGGTTAGAGCGTCCTTTTCATTCCTTTCTGATCTTGGTCGTGTAGCGCTTGCTGTTCTTGAGAAATTCGCGTGGCCCAACTTGCCCCGTGGTCCAACTTCTCCCGCTCTAACCTAGTGATTTTAAAAGTATATTTAGAATATTTATTTAAAAAAGCGTTTTCTAGGCTAAGTACTTTTTGTTAAGTGTAATTTTGCAAAAACAAAACGAAGATCAGCAGTTGCAATAAAGAGGCACAAAAGTAAACACGCGTTACGTTTTTGTGGGTGACCTTACATCTGTATCTCACAAAAACGTAATACTCCCCGGATGTAAGTAATAATAGTAAAACCTTTTTAATAACAGCCAATTATGTTCAGTTGAGATTTACCAACGTTGTCCTATGCCACCCTATGGTAGTGTGTTCATGTGAGTTCATGTGCTATTATCCGGGGAGTACTGAATTTTAATTTTAATTGTGATTCCTCTTCAAAAAAGTAGTTGCAAGAATATTCTAGTTTAAGGTTACCGACAGTACTTCCTTCTTGATGCGTTACCAGCTAGAATTAAATGAAAGCCATCTTCATCCGTCGTCTGCTTGTAGACGGCTACAAGTGATTCCTAAGTCAATCTGTTTTAAGAGCCATAACAACTTCATGTTAAAAAACGGCACGCACTTATATTTATTGCTTCTATGTCCACCCATTATTTCAAGAGAGCCGAATGGCTTGGCATCAAAATCACAGTCTCGTAGCTATTCTCGAAAATCTAAAGGACATTCGCTTCCCAATTCTCTCGTAGCACTACGACATTCAGCAGTCTTCAAGTAAATAAGTTTATTGAATTATTTTATAAGACGATTTATCGACTTTTGTTATAAAAAAAACTTTTTATTTACTTCAATAATGTACTTTACACGTAATATATTGTTGCCGTCTGACACCTGGATAAATAACTTCATGGACTCATGGGATCAATTTCACTCCCACTCTGCCCAAGAGAAGAAAAGTTCGGCCGGTATGTGTTTCTCTGAAATTGCTTTGAGTGTATAAAGATCAAGAAATAACTTTTTGGTTTGACACTTAACAATTATTGGAATGAGAATTCGTATTGTAAATCACAAAGAATGGGATGTCATGAAAGGAGAATCCTCGAATCTTAAGTATTAGAAACGTACATATATATTTTTCTCTTATTTTCTTGCAAAACGACTTAAGAAAGAATTCTTAGAACATGTTCTTGTTAATTTAACAGACTTCATTTTAAATACCACTTCAATGTCAGATACAAAAGCAGAAAGGACAAGGCGTTGGCATGGAATTTTTCAGGTGGCTCCTGAAAACATTTGTTCCCAGCAGTTAAACATGAAATGTACCTTGCGGCAGGTGAATGCTGGTGCAAAGATGGGGAATTAATACATTTGAAGATGCCACAACATTCCACCCACCGTGCTCATTGTGTATCACACAAACAAGAAATTAGTCATTCTTCTGATGGTTGGCTTTCTATTTGTCGTGTTTAATTTAAAATGCTTGTTATATTGTGGTTGTTGAATATCAAATTTTCTTAGAACTCATGAATCTTCGAGTTAAGTATGCTTCTTCCGTTCTTCATTATTTATTTGGTTTGAACGGGTTTTTTCCTCGTTGTGAATGGGGAATATGGACTACAGTGGCGAAAAAAATAATAATAGAAACAACGAAAATAATGCAAATTTTTGCCACTGATTTCCTGTTTATTCATGGTACAGTACATAGAAAAATAACTTTTTTTTGTCAAAGACAGCTAAATTGTATTTCCCATACCGAAAATGTCTGCAGAGCAAAAATGTTTGGCTTCGTGAAAATAACATATTTTTCTAGAATCATCACTCTAGAGTCTAAGATTCGAAAACAAAATATTATTTGATGAATAATTTAAGACAGCGTAACATGCATTTGAATATTTAAATGGAACGATCCTGAGACAGAGGACTGAGTGGGCACTGAGTTTGACTCTGGGGCATCATCATTATCATCTTCTTGGCCGCTTGTTCCACTAACGGGGTCACGGGGGCAATGCACGCAGAAGTGATCTCCAGGCAACTCTGGGGCATTCAGTTTATAATTTTTGGCATTGCGATGTCTGTCGCTACCAACAAAAACCCATAAATTTGAAAATACATGGTTTTTTGTCGAAGACTTAGAGGCATTGCTTGAGCAATTTTTTTTTTTGTTTACTGCGATTGACAAGTGAAAATATTACTTTTAACATGCATTTGCCTAATATTTGCGTCTTTCTAATTTGCTTTGCCTAATTTTAGGAGTTCTTTTGTAAATGCTAGGGATCTGTTTTTTTTTTTTTAATTTACCTTATTATTTACAAAGTTCCGCTCTGAATAAAGGAAGAGTTTTTCTGCACAAAAGAAAATAATATCGAAACCTTGTGATTACAAAAATATCTGTCCGTTCGTCTGTAATCTTGATAGCTGGCGAACCACTTACATTTAATGAGCAAAATTCAAGCGAAAGATGTACTTCACCTGCCCAAAAAAAGTTTCGAAAAGAAAGTTTAAAAACAATCACATGAATGCAATCACATGAATTGCTATTTCTTTGGTATGGCACAGTGTATCTCTATCAGTTTTATCGAGTAAGAACTAAAGAAAATTCGTCAAATAAGAACTTGAATTTCACACTATTTGTCCACTTACACAGTTTAACCACCATTAAACTAATGTAATATCTTTTTGTTTCTATAAAATAAGCGTGCAAATTGCGAAAACAATACCAAAACAATCGCAAAAATGACACAAGACCAACTTACATATTTATTTATGGTCTTTTGACACTTGCACATTTTCCTTTCTCCTTAAAAAAGAAAAAAAAATATAATAATTTTTCTTATTTTTCTTTCTTTTGTTCAGTACACCCTGATTTACTAAGTTAGCCAAACGGATGGACCTTCGAGTTGAAAATTGGCTTTCGGCAAAAACCCGGTTGTATAAATCAGTGGTTTCTTTTAAACTAGAGCAACCCACAATCCCATAAACGTGTTTTTTCTTGTCTTTCTAACCTACAGCGCCATAACCCGTGCCAATAATCCGCAGAGCCGGTACAAAATTAAATTTTCACTTAAAATATTCAAAATCCGATGTGATCCTCCCTCGCCAGACACCCTGGTGTTTTCATTTAATAAAAAGAAAAAAAAAACTACCCGCAGACCGTATCGTCCTCTTTTATGTATGCAAACAATTCTATTCTTAGCTCCACTTTAAGGACACGACCCAGTTTAGAGCGATGATATCGCTCGCGACCTGTAGGTCCTTAAATTAAGTCCCAGCACTTTGTTTTTACTCACCGACCGACACCGACTAAGGTGAGAGGAGCAATTTTTATCGCATTTCTTCCTCCGTTATCGTAGTCATCAGAAAACGGAAGCGAAAGTGAAAAAGCAAAAAGAAAATAGAAAAAAAAAAGAAAAAAACACCTCTTCACAACGATTTGTCAGTAGGAGGTACTTAGCACTCACACCTGAGTTGAAGTAAGTGCGTCATGCAAAGACATCGTGCACGCCACATGTATCTGCACCAATGGACATGCCATTTGTGGCACTGCATCACAAGTGTAAACTAGGCCACTAAAGCTAATTAGAATAACCTCTCAATATAATTAATAATGACATTACGTTCGCCCACTTCACCCCGGTGCGGTGCACGGTGCTCACACCACCAGACGTGGCGTGGCGTTCGGGAAACAATCTACTCGACCTTAATCGATCTATTTCAGATACGCTTATTCACAGCACTTGGCGTCGCGCACTCGAGTGTCAGTTCACACTCCGGCATATGGATGGATTGGATAGTAAATTGTAATTAGATACTTGTATCTCTTGTGTGCGTGCTGCTTATAATATACTTCAGTTTTGAGTTTGCATTTTGCGGATGCGAATAAATTAGTTAATGACTCTCTTTGCATATATTGGGCGCGATCGAGTGGTGAAAATAGACGGGGCGGGATGCTGTGGCACTTCACTGAGAGAGGGTGTTGCGGCAAACCATCGAAAATTATTATTCATGGACTGAAATGGGAGGGAAAGCGCAAACATGTTAACGCGAAACGATGCCAGTGATGGGATGGGAAAACATGGATAGAAGTTTATTTATTGTTCAACATAATCAGATCAGTCATTCCATGTGGAAGTACTTATACACTTTTGGACTTGTTTACACACACACTTTCAAAGGGTGTCCATAAGGAAAACAAAACAAAAAAAAAGGAAGCAAAATAAAGTCCCTGCAGAAGAGAGTTATGGGAGTGCGAATCATGATTTGAAGGATTTTCTGTTTTTAGTCTACCCGATTTTTCCATTGTGCCGCAGTTGTGTCCGTTGGTTGTAAAGCTAAAACGCCCTATCTTAGCGGCAAATTTCATAGGATACGAGAACAACGTGTATTGGATTCATGAATTATTAAGTGGACATGACTTCGGAGAATGACAAAGACCATTTGACAGACGGTATTACGGGGAGTAGGCTTGAGTTGCTTCAAATATTCAAGTCACGGATGCTTGCCTCTTTAAATAAGGGAAAAGGTCATACGTAGAGCCACAAAGTATACGAAGTTTATGCTCGAAGTAAGATCTTCGAAGGGAATAAAGTCACATAGAAATGTGCAATTATTCTAGTGATAGGTCGGTCAAAAAGAGAAAAATTCCAGAAAGGAGGTTCAACTTAAGAAGTGTGAAAAATCGACAGTCATTTAATCAGTTCGATAAATTTTCATCTCCACGAAGAAGTTACTTTTCATTAATCTTAGCAATCAAATCGAAGCTTCAGGACCGATGAAAGTGTAATAAGTAGTTCACACAGACTATAGCCTAAGAAAGTAGTGTGATTGAGGTATTCAAGTATCCGAAAATCGGACAATTAACTCCGAGGAGAATAAATACTAACGAAAATTGATTTCGGAATGGGAACCTGTTGAAACGTGGGCCATCTAGTGGTTGGATTTTAAATGATATGTTATTTTGAAACTGACAGCTGTTTC
This sequence comes from Syritta pipiens, assembly GCA_905187475.1. NCBI lineage: Eukaryota > Metazoa > Arthropoda > Insecta > Diptera > Syrphidae > Syritta > Syritta pipiens. Next base: position 11,437,398 of record LR994571.1, on the reverse strand, counting down.
TCGATCGAAATCTTGACGGAAAGAGATATCCGCCAGAGTTGTAAAAAATTAAGTACTTTTAGTACTGCAGTTAATTGATTAAAATTACTCATTTTCTTAAGTGTTTTAAGTTGCAAAAGTACTTAACTGCAGAAGACTAACTCTCCGTTGTTATTAAAAGCAGTCAAATAACTGCAGTACTTTTTACTGTAGGCAGTAATCTTAGTCACTTGGGAGTTAAAAGTACTGGAGAATGTTTTTAACTTGCATACGAAAGATAAGTTAATTAACTGTGACTGGATTGGTTGCAGCTTTAATGGACTACATTCTTTTACAATTATGATATCCGTCACACCTTCCTATGGAAACTTATTTTAAAAAGGTAGGTGTTTTTTTTTTTTTTTTTCTTTTTTTGCTTAGTAATCATGTTATTAGCCAGGCTATTATTTTGTGGGGAAAATAACAAGGACCAATGCTATGCCAACAATCCAAAACCGATTCAAGCACGTTAGGCCAATATCATCCAACCAATCCGTCAATGACAGTGCGAAACTATTTGGAAAATTTAAGTGACAGAATGAGCTGCTGCGAAGCCAGCGGAGGCAGCCATTCAAACGGCGCTTTACTCCATAATTAATGAGAATGTTTTCTTTTTTTTAGAAAGCCTTAATACATGAAAAAAAAATGAATTTAATTCACTTTATCGCATTTTTTCAAAAAAAAACTTGTACTTGGCCTAGCCTTTGTAAACCAGCGACGGCTTAGAAAGAAGATGCAAATTGAAACAAGAATATCAACTAGAGACTCCATCCAATTATTATTATTATCAATTAGAGATTGTCTCTATTTAACGCTTTGTAAAAGTTAGTAGAAACATCGTAAGATTTGAATAGCAAGTCTTCTGTTATAGACCTTTAGGTCCATAATGTAAAACTAACAAAAAAGAAGGTTGTAAAATCTCTCCGACTACAGCATTTCAAAAATCTAACAAAGTCCATAAAATCATCTCTTTAAATATTCATTTCCAAAAAAAAAACACTTCTGAAAATATTAAAATTCTCCAACAAAACTCACCTGTCAAGAAATCATTCGCTCGGTGTGTGTATTCACCATTAAATCACGTCGTAATCGTCCCCTGTTGGTTCGTCCGTCAGAATTGAAATATCAACTTCAACAGCCAACTCCAATCATTCGCCGATTGTCTGTTTGCTTGTTACCACTTTTTAATTATAAATAACTCGTTGCGTTGCAATTAACTCGCTTGCTAAGCTAATAAGCAAACTTCGCTCCAACACTCCCATCAGCGATGATAGTCGTCCTGCATATCCTTTTAGTGGCGCCGAATTACACACGAACACACTCGCGCACCGCTTACACCATCACTTTACACAATTCAAAGAGCGCTTGGCGTGTACGCAATTCTCAAATATTAATTTTCAATTATGCGAATATCCCCAGCAATTATCCGGAAACATTATCCCCAATAATCCCCCTATTAAGGGATATTAACATTTCCTCTACACGACGACGACAACGACGACAGCGACAAAAGAGCGAGAGAGTCCTACGTCGTCTTTGGTTGCATTAAACACTATACAGTCCCGGACGGCAACAATTCTTGGGATCTTCATACAACGACCGATAAGGATAACAACACCAGCAAACATAACCGAAAGACAACACCAATTTGCCGGCACACAAGGACACACACAAACGAGAACAAAATTAGTCCTTCGCTAGCTGAACACTCGCTGGGCTGATTCTTCTTCCTTCCTTCCACCCCGGTCCCGTTCTCTTCTCACTTTTACTATCAAACAACCCCCCTGCCCGCCGCCGGGGCAATTAACTTTTAGCCTTTTGTCGTAACACCACCAACAATATAAACAAGAGGTTGTCGCCTCTCAGAACATTGTGCAAACATTTAAGGCGAAGGACTCACTCTCTTTCTAGCGTCAGGATCAGATGGGGCACACTGGGCAGCATTAACAATAATCGTATTATTATGTTGGCAAGGACGGCAGGAGGCTGTGTGGCAAGATGTCGATTGTTTCACTACAACTCACTGGCTGGCCAGCCGGCGTCGGTGTCAGTGTTGGTGTCGTCGTCAGTCCAGTGGTCGTTGATGCGAAAGGAATATTGAAAAGTTTTTGCAATGTTTATTGAGTATCCTGGGGTTTTATTGAGCGGAACCGTTTTTGTATTGACCTAACTCAAGTTATCCGGCTCGGGTATCGTTCAAAGGAGGAAAGTTTTTCCATTCGCCGCCTCTTGAGTCACACACAGAGCCACACAAGACACAAACACACGGGCACAAAGTCAAAGGAATTTCATTTCATTTTCTTAAATTAATAATGCTATCAGCGCCTTTTCTCGCGAGCGTATTTCTTATTTTTTTTTCTTGCTTTGCCTTCCTCTGCTTTGTTCTTATCCTCGATGTTTTCAACTCAACGCGGCGCCTTAGCGGCCTTAGCCTTTTTAATTAAAATCGCGCGCCAAGAAAGATCCACAGAAGAGGAAGAAGTTAAATTTTAGAGAGTAAGAGAGGCCATAATCCAAATGGTTTCCGGTTCTTTAATTTGTTTTTTTTTTCTGCTTCCTTCGGTGCCTCCTCTTAGCTTTTAATTCGTTTCCTTTCGCTTATAAGTATGTTAGCTCTGTGGAATGTTCGCGTCCTTTTCCTGCTGGGAGAAAAAAAAAAAAAGAACGAAAAAGGAAGTCAAGTCATGTCTTGACCCATCCGAGAGTGTGGGAGAGCGATGGGCGGGTGATGGGGGAGATTTAAGGAGTCACGGAATCTCATAAAAATTATAATCCTAATCTTTTCCTGCGAAGCAGAGCCCAATGATTTAACAGACGCCACGGTCATGCTGATGAATTTGCTGCCGCGTCGTCAGCCACGTCGGCCGCGCCGGCACCATCAACAAATGGTCGAATCGAATACAATTGATGTTCGAGTAAACACATTTACGTAGAGCGGTGGTGGGGTGGTGGTGTTCTTGAAAACCACCCTAAGCTTTACATCCCTTCTGTGCAGCAAATGTAGTAAACGAAATTTATATTGTTGCCCATGAGCGCACACGAATGCGGAAGGACACTGAGGAAGAGCGAACGAGTTTGAAGATTCATAGAGTCTCTGTGTAGCCCTGAAGCTCGAACGGGCCTCATGGTGTACCCGTACCCTACCATTCGATTTTATTTCGCATCATTTCCTTATATTGGCGCGTCGTCGTCGACGTTGGGAAGTTCTAAAAGAGGCGGAATGGTTATTTTTTCTTTTTTTGCTTTTGAAAGAGTTGCCGGGACCGGAAATGTATTCGAATTCATATTTTATTATCAGTTAGGAACTGAAATTGAAAGCGTAACTTTGGGTAGAGTAATGCAGGCCGTTGTCGTTGGGCTAAAGTTTAAGGGATAAAAGTTTCTTTTTGTGGGGATTTTCTATAGTTTTCCATGGGATGGATTGAAAAGGAAGGGGCCAGCATGGGAACTATGAAAATTGGTTCAATTGCCATGTGGAGATGGAATCCGTGTACGGAATAGCAGCAGTTCAATTCATAGAGCTTCTATTTTTGGATAAAAGGATGAGAGTGGTCCGAATGATTGAAATTTCCTGTTAGCAGTAGTGACACATAAAATGCAGAGATAAAAATTTCTGGTGATTATTTAACTTGGAATTATTGGAGAATTTTAACGGAGTTTATTGGGAAGTTTATATTGCATTTGTAAAGATCATGGAAGTGGACAAAATTCGATTTATAGCGAAAAGTGAATTAAATCCGAGTACGGCGTGGGCGCCGTGGCTTAGTCGGTTAGTGCGTCAGACTGTTAAGCGAGAGTACTCGGGTTCGAATCCAGCTCAGGGAAAAAAACACCACAAACATTTTTCACGCACCATCTTCAGCGAACGACTGACTGACTGACTGATGGAAAGCTTGTGCAAATCGCCGTTCGGAACCGGCATTCCGTTCACATTTGTCAAAACTATAACGCGCACAACAGAGTGGAGGCGCGAAAAGTTAGGCTCTGCCCGGCTATTAAGGCATTAATGATGATGATGATGGATCTTTTATTTTCTTATTTTTATTTCATTATTTTCTTATATTTAATTTTCAAAGAAGTACGCCTGAAAGCTGAGGTGTCCAAACAAACCTCTTGGCGAATTGTGCTTTTGTTGTAGTTATTTTCCTATTTACCAGCACTCAAAAATGTATTTTCATCTTCACAAATAATTTTCATTTGTTGAATGTGCAAATAGCTTCAAAAAAGTTATACAACGACATATAAGAAAGTAATCTTAGATTGACTCCAAATAAAATCTAGAAAAAAGGAGTTTTATCTGTTAGAATTCTGTCCAATTCTTATGTCGAAGAACATACCACTGAAGCTATAGACATTTTTGTTCCTATCCTGATCGTATAACCTTTCTAGATAGGCTTTCCTACAACTCCTGTTTCTTTTTATGTTTTTGAAAAACATGAAAGCAACCAAGTATTTATTGTCGACTCAAGGTTAGATTAGGTTGAAGTGGCCGGCTGCAGCAAATACCCACACCCAGGCCCATTGTGATGCCACATTGCGGACAAGACTCTGCATTACCCGTCGAACCAATTGGAGCTTCGTACGAAGCTGTGGAGACGTCCGATGCTGACTGTGGTAAGATCGAACAGACTATCAAAGAAGTACTCGCCGAGATTGTTCTTCTACGAAGAGCTAAGGCATCGCACGAACAAAGAAGGTGGAACTTATCGACTCAAACAACAAATTGAAAAAAAAAAAAATTTCCTGAAACACTTTTGTTCATAACAGATAGATTGTTTTCGTTTGGCGATCAGAATTTAGGCTAGCTAATCTAGCTTAGCTACATTTGAGCTGTTCAGGGCGCAATTCGATTAACTCCATCAAACAAACATTTTGAGAATACCGATGAAGTATTTTACATTCGCTTCTGATGTTTTATTTATCGTTAAATTTATTTAAATAGTTGTCGTTTACAGTGGTGAATTATTCAGGAAAGTTATTATAAAAATAAAAAGTTATGACCAAGATGCCAAATTCGTTCACACTTAAATCCAAGACTTTTCAAAAAGTGGAGTTAATCAGACTATCACTAAGTGAGTCATTTATAAATCTTTCAAAACTTCTGATTACATGCATTATTTTGAGACGTTAGTTTATGGAATATTTTGAACACTTTTTGTACGTTGTTGTAAACTAAAAATGTGTATGCTCGTTAGACAAAATATTAAAACCTTTACAAAAAAGTTTAAGAACTGCCAACAAGATCGAGATAATGGTAATGAAGACTCTTTGTCTGAGTCACTTTAAAGGCTTGGAGAAATTCAGTTAAGCCTTGTACTTCATTTTATCTTACAGGATGATGTCGTGTTTAGTTCGCCAATGATTTTTGTGAGGTTGTTACGATCAGCATCCCGAAAAAACTTCAGAGATTTAGTGTATGTCTGTTACGAAAACCAAAGGTTTATGACGTTTTTTGTGGTCTCTTCAGTACTTTTCTATGTTTTCACTGATTTTTCATGCAACAGAGATTGTTTTATTGTGAGGATCGAGCTATACCGGCATGACATTGTTAAATTTTTGGAAAACATGAGACCGAAAAATGAGCTGCCGATATCGGAAAAGGGCTGTTGTGTGTAAGGTCAACCTCTTTGCAAAATTTGTATTCCTTTATAATTTTGAAAAAAATGGACTGTATCTCCAACGGTTAATTGAACCGGTGTAAGGTTATTAATAAACATCATAATCGCTTTTCCTCAAAATGTTCTAGGTTCAACAAAGGCAAGAAGAACGTTTGGGCTGTTATACAAGAACCCTTCACAAATGCACCAACAAACCCATAAACTAGCTCCAAATTTGTTTGCGAAAAAAAATTCACTAAACTATTCCGTCGAACTAAACTAACAGTTGACATTCCATTCATTAAACTTCTTCTAAGACCCATCCAAAAAATAATTCGAATTTAATTAAAATTACACACATTTTCTCAACTTCTCATGGTGGCTGATCTTCAAAGCACGGTATCCCCTGCCACTTCACAAATTCTCTTTGTCATGGAAGAAAAACAAAAAGCAGGAACCGCCAGCTGACAGACGAAAGTCTTTACTCAACGACAACACCTCTGCGCAAAGAAACTTTTAAAAATAATTAACCGCCTCTAAATGAACATAAACAAGAAAAAAACTTTCCACTCAGACCATCCACGCTTCCTACGGTGGCATCGCTCGTAGTTTTCATTCCGAAAATACCTTTTCAAAAAGGAAAAGTCATTCGAGAGATTTTTCCAAAAACAACTCTGTCTACGAAATATTTTTTTTTTCACTTCTTCGTTGAATACCATAAACAAACTACACAACTAGATAAAGGACTTCAAAAATTAAAAAAAAAACTTTTGGCAAAGTTTCATTAGAAAATATATATATATAAAAAAAGAAAGTAGTTTTGCCCTTCCATCCCATCGCTTGTTCCGCACTCTTGGTCTCGTCGTCGTCCTTATTATCCACAGAAAAGGACCATATCAGCGCGTAAAGTTATTAAAAACTTTACGGCGAATTTATTCAAATCGCCTCACTGGATAACGTCTGAACGATCTCTCTTCTCTTGGTTGATATAGCGTGGCGCACTATGGGATAGTTTTCCTTTCGTCCTTAGGAAGTTTTTTTCGGTTTTTTTTTTTTTTTTGCAAACAAAGGAGGAGCAGGATAAATTGGAACAAAGAAAGAGGATACGTTTCAGACTACGCGAAACTTTAAATGGTCCCCAATAGATGCACACTGGGTGGTAAGATGGCATATCCGATGCACTTACGTTAATCCTGAACAGGAGATTAATATGGATATGGATATGCCAAAGGACACACTCGTAAGCACGCACTGTTCGAACCCGCTAAATCACATTTCATGTGTCGAAAGACGTGATCGCGTCACACCGATTAACTAATGCACATGTCACGAGTATAGCAATCCGACTATCCGGCGTGTAGCACCTACGAGTATTGACTAATTCGACTATAAGCAGAGGATTATTCGTCACAATTGGGGAGGTTTGCGTAGTAAAAGCTTTATTCACTGGCCGCTGCTTCGGTGAGGGACTCAAGGAGTCACTCAAAGTGAGCGCCCTATTGCGCATGTGTCGCACTTTCCATTAGAGTGTTGGAAATTCACCACAAAAAGCTACTTCCCCGCTTAAAACCCCGACGTGCCGAGTATTAAACCACGTGAATTGTAGGAAAATTGGATTTCAATACTTTCGTTGGGCGCCAATTGAATAGACGCTTTTGGCGTTTTATTCTCCCATCGGGGACCTATGGATGAATAAACGTGCGTTCTGTTGGGCGATGCGGTGTTTGAAGCAATGGCTTTTAGTAGGGGCTACATACATATGCTGGTCTTTTCGGACAGGGACATGAAGGTGCGCCATGGACGGCGACAAAAGGGAACGGTGTTCGCCGGTCTTGGGAATTTGCCAACCTGAATATGATTGCATTGTCTCACAGAAAATTCCGTGGCATTAAGTTTTCCGGTGTGAATTTTCATTGTGCGGTTGGCTTGTGAGTTAACGCAGAGGGTATTTGTGTTCAGGGCTGGTTGGGGGGCATGTTAGGGCTGGGTGTGGGGTCGTCGAGAGATTTGTATGGTGCGGGGCAGGATGTGCAATTAAAGGATGGTTTGTATGTTACCAATTACCTTATCCTGTTTTGTAGTTGTGCCGTAAGAAGATTAAACCGGTTGTGAATATTGAGTAAGGTTATTGTGTACAGATACGGCGACGGAGGTGGGCTTATGTGTGTATGTGTGGGTGGCTTGTTTGGATAATGAAAGAAGACAAGTGGGTTTGTTTGTAAAGAGGGAGAGCATATCGAGCGTATCTAGAGATAATAGAAGAGATTTTAATCTGAATGGTTTGCGGATGACATGTGCGGGGAAGGTAAAACGTTCAAAGGATGTTTTGAAATTTTAAGTTGTTATCTGATTTTGCAGCAACTTAAATCTTATTTCAGAGTAAGCTGCCAATATGAGATGTCCCTGCAAATTAGGTTCAGTAGTTATTGAACATAGATAACATTTTAAGGGGATTTAGGGGGTATCTGGATTAGGTATCTGATCTGACAAACTTTTACAGAACTCTTTACATTCGTTGTACTGTTTATGATTTATCAATGTTAATATCAATTTCGTGTATTATTTCCTTAATTCCATTGTTATGCTATTAAAGGTCTTGTTGGAGGCCGATGGTAGTTTAGTAGTAAATTTTTTTTTTTCCTTCGGTAATATAAAATTGAGTAAGAAGTAAGAGAACGAGTGCACAATACATTTAAAATGGCGTTAGTCTTTCAAAATTCTAAAGTCGCCCATACATAATTTAATTCGATTGTAAATTGAGTTGTCAACTGAGTTGATAGTTGGTCACATACTACATCAATTAAATTGAAAGACTGCTTTTAGTTCCAATTTCAAAATATTTTATCACTTCAACACTTAACACTCACTTAAATTTGACAGCAACACACACGATTCAGTTAAGTTGAAAGACTTGCCAGTCAACTTCGAAAAATGAAAATCTTTTGATTTTTCAACAACCAACTCGCCAACTGTCAAATCGATCAATTGACTAAACCACACAAGGGTTGATTTCACTTTGATTTGACTGAGTTGATGATTGAATTGAATCGTGTATGGGCTGCTTAAGAATTTAGTACTATGCAACTATAGGCTGGACCAAATGTTATATCATGCTAGTGATTGGAATAATTAAAAAATCGTTTACTCCTTTCAGTTACTGTTCTGTAGTAGAAGAACCACTAAAGAAATCACTAGATGGTCCACCCAATGTAAAACAAACAACCAAGTTATAAAGTTCCTCATATTCATTATTCTGACAGATTTTCAGAGCCTTTATAAGTCGCAATATAAATTCAGTTTAATACAAACAACTTGAGATGACCTTATGACCATACCACCTTTCATGACCCAATCTCGCCTTTTAACCCTCCCACAATTGCCCACTTAACTTCTGCCACCTCATCAATTGCCTCCTCGATTAACCAATTTCAACCGCAACAAACCTCAGTATTTACTCAACAAATTACTCAAGCTAAAGACCTAAAGAATTTTTATTGCCCCCAAAAAAACCTTCCTTCAATCCTTGATCTGCATCTCTGCGAAGCAACTCTCAACCCATCGCCCTGAAATAAATATCTAAGCTGTCATTTCCACTCAACGACATGTATATCGCACAACGGTAAATAATATTGAATTCGCCGCATATGGAAGTGAGTCTTATTAAAGTTCAAAATCAATATAAATAACTCCTACCATCTCGGCGGTGCTCGCTGGTGGTGAAGGAACAAAAGAAAGTCGAGCATCAATTGACATGAAATCCTAACCTTCCATCATCCCAACCCGTTGCTGGCCCGCCGCGCGCCAACCTCAAAATGGTGAAATCCTGTGGCAGGATATAAAAAAACAAACCGTTTTCCATTTCTGCCATTATTAACTCTTGGCATATATACTCATTCTTCTTTTTTCCTTTTTTTTTTTCTTTTTTTTATTTTGCTGTTTTTGCTGCAGCATAGAATTGCCATACTACGCCCCCCCCTGCCCCCCAATTCGTTATCCTTCTCATCCTCCCACTGTTGCTGTGGCAGTTGTTATTGTTCGCAGTCAATCTCACTCCCGCTTTACTCCTTGTGCATTCCTCGTGGAAAATATCAATTTTTTTTTATTTTGCTGTGTGTTTATTATTGAACACTCAAGATTTCATTTTGGATTCGAGGGCAGAAATAGTTTAGACAAATAAAGGATATTTTTGATTTGCGCACTGCAAACGGATGAGTCTTGGACAAGATGGAAATTCTCAATAAAATTGAAATTCAAAAATGTTGTTTTGAAGGATGGCATGGATTTAGGTCCACTATCCTCGTCAAAAGGATGGGCAGGCTTTATTTTCATCTTGCCTATATTTCTTTTTATTGTCCTTGCCCGAAGATTAAAACTCTGACGGAAGCGGAAGCTATATCCTGGTAATGTCATTGGACACTATTACTGATGTAGTTCCTGCCCCCAGGTGGCGGAAATAAAATTTCGTAACACTCGTGAGTATGATGTGAATACACTCATGGATGTAGGCAAGAAGGTCCTTGCGGGAATGCTTTCAGTGTAGGATGGGAATATACGAGCGACTGTAATTTAGGTCGAATATTTTCAGGTCACGTTCACTTTTCATCACAAAACAATTTCATTCGAATAAATACGTTTCGAAGGAGCCAAAGGCTGGACCCGGCCGGATAGGACACAAAAAAAAGGAGAATGTGGGTGGAGGGTGGCAAGCAGATCAAATAAAAGTATCCGCTGCGCCTTCAAACTTATTGTCCCGATGGGAGTTTACACAGAGGAAGAAAGTAATTTGGGTATTACCTAAATTACTAATAGCCACTTAAGGATAAATCGAATATATGGTGAATTAAGTGTAGGGAGCTACATGACAGCTGGCACTGGGGGCCGCGCGTAGTCCTGAATCGATTAGTAGAGCTGCAGAGGACTGACTTTATTGTGCCTGGTGGGTAAAGGTTATTGTCGGTAAATTTATAATCGGGGCTCTGATTGTGTGCTAGTCTCCGGCGCTTTTTTAAGGGCTTTTTAGAATATAAGCCTTTGATGGTGTTCGATTTCAATGGCCTGTTTCTTGTGCTAAATCCTTCAGTTCAGTTTTTGGGATGGAGTTGATTTTAATTCCACAGCCTTGGAGGTGTTCAACATTTTCGTCGAATAAGGTCGACAATTTTCCTTTAACCTAATCAACCTGTAATGTGGACTTGACACATTTATCATAACTGTTCAGGTGTCAAGATCCATTCAAAATTAAATTTTAAATGCCACGGAAAAACGTTACGTTACGGGCTTACAAAAAACAAAAAAAAGTTAAAAATATCGCAGTAAGCTCACAAAAAATCGACCTCGTCCAACACGCGCCGCCACTACACTTTAAGTGGGCTTGGGTATCACCAAAGGACATTGCTCACTTTTAAGTCCACAATTCATGCTGTGCGCTAGTATTTTAAACAAATTACCCCGATGACACAAACAACGCCCCTGTGAATAAATCATCCACTTTTAGCAACGTAGCTCTTGCAGTGGCCCAGTGTATCCATTATGCAAGGACCTCCGCTCTCTTTCTGTCTCTCTTCTTCACACACACACACTTCCAGTAGCAATGCATGTGGAGCTGTGTGTATTTCGGGATTTATATTTGTCACCACACCACACCAACGCCGGATGAGAAGAAATTTGTTGCGAACGCAGCGCACAGCGTTTGTATCTGCTTTGTACATTCATTCATTCGACGACTAGGACGACAGTGAAAAAAAAAGAACACAACGAACAAAAAAAGCATCTACCACCACCATCCAGACACTCCATCAAAGCCGAAAGTGTTTCATAGAAAAATTACCTTGCGACTTAGAGGGACACCACCATACCGCCACACTCTCCTTGCAATGCGGGACGGTCTAATCTATGACAGTGCCAGAGGGACCTGGTGATTGTGATCCAATGCCAGTGAGGATTCGACGGATCTCTGTAAGTCACCCCGACTAGTCTCGTGTTAGATGGCACACAATACAAAGTGCAAAGTGCCTCTTATTTTTAATTCAGACAAAAAAAAAGAAAAAAAAAAAACGAATAAAATTGAAGTTGCATGCCGAAGAAGATTAAGGCGCCACTAGAAAGACCAAGAAGCGATCTCACGGTGGAGTGAGGCAGCGCATAAGCCGTCGTGTAAAGTTTTACATTAGCGAAAATCTTTTTCAAATCTTCCGAGCTGCAAGTGGGAGGAGACGAGGAAATTTTTCTGGCTTCGTGTGTGATGGCTGATGTTGATGTTTCCAAAGAACAGCTCTGCCGCTGGCGACGGAGTTGTTGAATCCGACTCTGGAATTGTATGTAAATCTTTTGAAGGAAAAAAGTTTAAAAGCCAAAGCGTTAGTGTGGCTAAGTGATGGAAATAAAAAAAAAAAATACTTCAAACGTAAAGTGTTTGTGTGTAAAGGAAGTCTAGAGCTAAATTGTAACACAAGAAACGGAATAAAAAGTAAACTGAACTAAATTATGGTGTTTTTCAAAGGCTGATGAGGTAACGGTTCTTTAAAAAACATTTAAGACTTCAAATGGAAATTAGGCCAATGGCTCTTCATTTAGTATGTTTTTATTGTGGTTCTGTTTTACTGGCACTGTTTTGCTATGTATTCAAATTTTCCTCTAAACGTAAACAAAAGCTTATTATTTTCAGGACTTGACAGATGACATGTATGATTCATACTAACCAATCATGACATTTTTCTTCAGTTATTTATTTTACATTTCGTTGCAGAAAGGATCCCGCGTGTACATTATTGCTATCAAATTTTATTGGGCACTTATATTTTATATAATTATAGCAATTTATAATTTGTTACCCAACTTTGAAAATATTTATGTCGTTCAGTTTTAAGGCATTCTATAATTTAAAGTACTCCATTTTTCTATAAGGCTATAATTGTTAATATGCTATTCTTTTGCCATACCTCGATTTAAGTTACACAATTTTTACAGCATGCATTTTTTTTAAAGCATAATATTATAGCATTTACCCTTTTAACCCTATGTCAAATCAAAGAAAAATATTTTTTGCTGGGATCTAGCCAAATTAAAAAAAAAAATCTCCAAGGACGAAAGGATAACGATATAGAATGTTGTTTCTATGCGACACTGGTCATCTATGGTACCTAAAATTGCATCACATTCAAAACCATACATTTCAACTGAAAATGTCTCTTTTAATTTTTAAAATAAGTATACATTTAAATCGAATTAATTTCAGAATGCTTTTGTGATTTTCAATCAGTTTATGGGATCTGTTGAAAAGTATCATTTGATTGAGATTGCCCTTCATCAAAACCAAAGTAATGGATCCCGCATATAATATTCTTATTGCACCAATAAATGTCTGAAGCAGTATTAAATGGATTAACATAATTTTAAGCAGGAACCTAACACAAATTTTGTTTTAATTGCGTCAATATTTTTTGAGTTCTGAGTAGATGAAGTTCATGTTGTGCACAAATAACACTTGGCATGAAAGTGTTAATATGAGATTGGAAAGATATACACTCAGAGTTAAAAGAAAGTGTACACGCATGTTTTAAGCATTCAAAGTCTTAAAAAAAGTATTTTGGTGCTGCGATTTTGGATTTTTTTTATTTTTCAAAAGGTTTCTTAATTGTTTAAAACTGGTAGAAGGATCCAATGACAAAAAAATTTCAGAAAGATAACTAAAATTACTCAATTTTTTTCTGGAGTAGAAAGACAATGTACACATTAATAATGAAACTAAAAACTCAACACTAGCACTAAGTTTCTTATGTTTTTGTGTTCCAAATACACTCCGTGAAAACAGGTTGAGACATCCACTCCATTTTAAGATGTCTTAATAATTTTCACTTCGGAAGCTGTTTACAAATCAACTTTATGGTGATTTCTAGTGATTCGGTTAAAAAAAAATATTGTTCTCTCTCTGGTAGCGAAATATACCTACAAAAATTAAATTTTGAAATGCTGAGTGATTAAAAAAATGCGTTGAGAGTGATTTCCGGTCAACAAAATAGCAAACCTGTTGAAGTCGGACAGTAGTTACAAACTACGTAAATGACCCGCAACATTCAACGCAACGGAACTCCACAGCAACAACAAGGGACATGGAGAAATCAGTAGAGCTTTATATATGGACAATAATCTAACGACTTTCCGGCATTTGTTACCTGACACCGAACATTTGCAAAGAATTTTCCATCGGGAAGCCCGAGCAGCTGGAGATCCATTCAATGTCTAAGAAGTGTTGGGAACAATTTATATTTTCAGATGAAATAAAATTGTGTTTAACCCTAATCCGTCCACTTGATGAGTTTGGATCTCCGTTCTAGTTTCAATGGTAATTTTCACAAACTTTTGGAGAGCAAACCCATTGACTTTGTTTCTCACAGTGTTTCACAGTCGTATTATTGGTGAAACAGTGTTATTTAATAAGGCTGATAAATCTCGAAAACGGAAGTTACATGAAGTTTTTAAAACAAACATGTTGCAAATGCCAAAAAACCGTGTGCAACGAACACTGAAAAAATCAGTTGTATGTCACGAATGAATTGACCAAATAATAAAAAAAACAAATTAAACAAGTTACAAATGGAGTTATAATAGTTATTTTTGTTTAGATGAAGAATAAAAGCCCATCTTTAAAAAAATATGTTACAATGTTATTTGTATAACTTGGGGTCACCACGTGGATGAATTTGGGAGAAAATTAGCCTGTGCTGACTAGGGTTAAAACTTCCTGATGGATTTCGCCATTATTTTCATGAATTGCGAAAAGTGGAGCTTTTGTTAAAACGACAAAACAAAGGTGAATGTGGGATCAGAATTTGAGCATAAACATTTCTTTTATAAGTGAAAGGACGATATAAGAGGACAGCATTGAAATCATAGACAGCACTTTAAACAGAAAAGCTCGGACCCATAGCTCGGAGAGGAAAAAGTACGTCCTAAGCAATAATCTCTCAGTTCAACATTGGACTGCATTGTCGCCAGATTTGAATATTATTGGGCACCTTTCTAGAGCAGTCTACAAAGAAGGACGTCAATTTCACAACGTGGGAGAGCTTCAGAATACCTTCAAATATCAATGGAACAATCTTTCCCAAAATTGATGTGATAATAATCCGTGGCGCATGCGATTATCTATTCCAGAGCCTTTAAATATGTTGATTTAGTAGTGAATTTAGCTATTCTAAAGTTTGCGAAAAGCTAGTCTTTGGACACGGACTGTTATGGTAACAATGATGCTGAGAATTTCGATTTTGATTCAACATATTTCATTGACTTATTCTGTTTTGTTTGCTAGGATGGTTAAAGTTAAGAACGGCCTCTATTGCTGTTTAAGAGTGTTGTGACACTGGCTATATTTGTGTTAGTAACTTTCGGAGCCACTGATTATAAAACATGATACTTTAAAGGTGAAAGACTTTGCTCAACTTTTAAATGAAAGTGCTTTGTATGAATCTTTTGACGCTATTAGTTCACATCGATATAAATTTGTAAAAAAAGTATTTTTGTTATGAAATGCACTGAACTGATTCCAATACAGAGCAGACTCGAAACAGAGCAGAAACACCATACATTTCTCAAGCAGTCACTTGAGTCGATATTACTACATTAAACTTATAACTTCAGAGCACTTTAAAATTGTTGTCCAACCACGTTCTTTCCACCGTTGAAATCAGCTTCGGGGATTTTTGGAAAAAGCAATTACTAAACATCATCACGATGATGAATCTTTCAGAAACCATTCCAGCTACAAAATGCCTACTATAATAGACCAATCTGTCTGCCTTAATTTGTTTTGGAACCCAATAAAGGGGTAATCCAATAACCCAGCCACACTCAGAGTGACTGATTCGTAGCGCGCCATCAACATCGCTAGGCACAGGACTCTATGGCTAATCGAAAAATCTAATTAAATTCATGAAAAAAGTTTAAAATAATAATCTCAACAGATTTCGAAGAGACTGTCTCTGTCACTGTCTCCATCTCTGTCATTCAGTTCGTTTTTATTTGTGATAAAAGGAGCAAAGTTCGGCGAAGGCAAAAGTCTATGCCTCCCTTGTACACAGTAACAAGGAATCATCGCTAACAATGTGAATTTATCAAATTTTGAAAGTCTATTTCATTTGCCGGAAATCCTGTTTTGCATACGAAATTGACGGCAAATATCTCGATACTGGGTGGTGGCGGTGTGAGTGGGCTGCTTGTTGTCCTTATCATCATCACCGATGTGAATCACGTACACTAAGGATGACTGTTTAGCACACTAATAAAAATGAACTGCTATGGATAGGATCGGCTGAACTTTGAATTCATAAATTCCAGAATTCGGCAGTGTTCCGGGTTCATTTGACTTTTTGGTTGTTGTTTTGTTCTGGCCCATTCGCGAAGTTTGTTTTGTTTTGCTCTCTCCTTTTATTTTTTATATTTTGTTCTCGTTAGGCGGAATCAGTGTTTTTTTTTTCTTTTTTTTGAGAATTTTTTTTGCTTTCAGATATTTCAGGGTTTTTTGATTTAGGGTCAGGAATCACATAATTGGGATTTTTTTTTTCAACGAATTAATTAACTTCTTTTGTTTGAGGGGAGATAGTCTGTTAAAGATATTTTATTTAAATTATTGGAAGAAAGTAATTTAGAGGTTTTGCTTTCTATAGATTAAGTTTAACTTATTCTTTTGAGAGTCTTAACTTCCCATATTTCCCAGCACAAAGCTATGCAAAGTTTTAAGGACGCAAAAACAGGGCACTGAGCACACAAACATTTCACAAATTAGTTTCCTCATCCTAGCACAGCTCCGAAGGGTAATAGATGCACGGGATCTAATTAATTAACTTGACATTGAGCCAGATGCCCCAGTTTTTTCCTCATCTCAAAGGATACACAAAAAAAATGGATTTCCAGAGAGCCATCTCATTGTCAAACAAACTATATTAGACGAGCGAACACATCATTTAGAAAACTCAGTACACCAGTATCTTCTGTGATGTTGACTTTATGTAATCATCTTCCCCAAGTTGTTGATGCTTCACATTCTGCCATTAAAAGTGAATGCATCTGCCACAAATGCATCTATCCCGTACCGCCCTAAGCCACACACAAAGCAATATACTTGAAGCTCAACAAATCACAACAATGCCCCGGGGGAATGACGACGATAACTTAAAGACGCCGACATGAACATCAGCGAAACATCAACAGAATTAACAACGTCAAAAGAGGCGCAATGGATGATTTCCTACCCCATTACTGAAACGGAACAAAAAAAAAACAGTGAATAAAAAAAATCATCCTGCAAGGATATGAGAATGCATCAATGATGGAACTGTGAGAAATCCGGGCGCTGTGGTTTTGTGTCGCAGAGCTGCTACATATTCATATGATTAGGGTTGCCTGGATGAATATGATGATGTCGTCTCCACGTTACACACAAGCGGCTCAGCGCCATCACAGTCCCTGACGCAGTCTTCCCTAAAAGCAGCCGACGACCATCCATGGGTGTGGAGGTGGTGGTGGTGGGTATAATAAACCTCCATCAATGAGAGGAGTAGGGGACAATTTAAATTTTTGATGTGGTGTGTAAATGTTTACAGAGCGTGCAGGATTCATTACCGATACTTTTCCGCAAAAACCAAGACAACGTACATATGCGGGCTTTGTTTAGCACCCCCTCCAGTTCCCACCCGCTAAGCATCAGCCGCCGTGGGTTATTCTCGTACGTGCGCGTATACTCCCAGTGAGGGAGTAAAACTCTAGCGAAAAATTCCACATTCAAATTCAAATCCAAAATCATAAATTCGTATTAATTTCACAAAAAAAAAAGAAGAAATGCACACCAGACGGCCAGGATTGGAGAGCATGCAGAAGTCCTTGGAGCGTAAAGATTTTAGCACACATAGGCAAATTATTTATGCTAAGTCGTCGGCTGATTGCAACCACACCGGGGTTTGGAACTCGGAAAAAGGCCACTCAGCAACAGTTTGTTAGTCTTACGCTTAACCGTGGCCTTGATTCATTCAACAATATTACATCCGAATTGTGCGCATTTTTTTTTATATTTTTAGGAGGTTTTGTATTATTTTATTTGGGGCATAAAAGAAGGGCAAGTGGAAAACTTTGAATTGCTCAATTTAAAATTCTGCTGCAATGGTTTTGACATCAAAACAAAACAAGAAATGTTTTCATTATTTGCGAGAAGAAGGTGGTTGTTGAAAACTTGAAGGGCTTTGCATCTTATGACGGATGGTAGAAGAGGATTAATTATTTTTAATTGTCGGCAGTAAAAGACACGTTTCTTCGGAAGTGCACAATTTGTACAATGAGAAAAAGGGTGGGCTCTGTTTTTTTAGAAGTGAAAGCCATAATCTTATGAGACACAAAATATCATATGAATTATGTTACGGGAAGTTAAGTGTCAAATTAAAAGCGTTTTATTTGAAAGGTCATTTGTTTTTTTCGTGATCACAACTCTCATGAATAAGGACTCTTTGGATACAAGACGCAGAGAAATACTTAGAATTCTTTGCTTTTTAGAAAAAATAATTTTGAGTGAGTTGTTAGTTGGATCATTTATCGTAAACTTATCAACTGTTAATTTAATAAAAATTAATTCCTAAATACATAAACCTATAAATTTATGTGTTTTGCAATATTTTTGAGTTTGTGACTGTAATTTTCCAACGTGAAATAAAATCATCTTGGTTTATGTGTCTATTGTCAGCCTCTCCATTTCTTGATGTTTATGAATTATAGTAGAATATGGAAAATTAAATTATGTATTGTATGAAAAACGGAATAGAAAAGGCTCAGAAAAGAAAAGAAAACCACACAGACAACGAAAAGTAGCCTGTAAGAAGAATAATATCTGCGAAATGGAGCGTAATATAGAGCGAGGTCAGCACCAAGCGCGGACGTTCTTCTAATCCGTCGGAAACATGACACAGCGCATATTGCAAAGACGTAGAGGTAAATGTGATAACCGATCCTCGAGGCAATTCATCAGATCTTAGGGGGCATGAGGAAATGCATGTGAGATTGATAAGACCGCAACATTTGCGCTTTACACAAAAAAGAAGATATCACAAAATGCAGCAATTATAGGGATGTAACATTGTAGAATTCTACCTTTAAGTTTAAATTGAAAAATTAAACTAAAAGTTTACCGTTTTAGTTTAATATTTCAATATACCATCAGTTCATAGACTTTAAGGCTGCTTACGACTTCAAGGCTGTCTGCCCTGCGCAGACGACATAGACATCTTCGGACGTAGTGAACGGGCTGCGTATAACTCCTTCATCTAGATCGATTCCGGAGACGGTCAACCACTCGCTCGGTAGCTCGGTAGACTCCGATGGGCTAAACACCTAACTCGTATGACCGAAGAAAAATTCTTTGCAGTGTAATTCATGGTACGAGACAGAGACTCAGACCGCGCTTGCCTTAGGGTGCCTAACTGAATGGCGTCGGCTAGCGCCACTTCTAAGTGGTTGCTACTGCCCGGACTGAAAACCGATTGTTAAGCCATTTGGATTCAAAATGTTTGTTAAAGTAACCTGAATTTGTAAAACTCCATTTATCGAGTCTCGAAATAACTTGGAACAAAAGGTTTCAGATTTCGTAAGACATTACATTTAATGAAAAGCGGTACCTTAAATGTCATTGAATTAATAATCGCAAATAAAAAAAAACGCTTAGAGCCCATGTATTTCGTATACAAAGTCAAGTCCATAAACACCTCGATATATTGCCAATTCCAGACGATTCTTTTACTCTGAATTTCTTGGAAAACGAAAAATTCCCGGCACTGCCATACATATGCTACCTCATCTGGTAAGTAATAAACTTTCTTTTCTGTGTGTCAATCGTGTCGTCGTCATTCGTTTGCCGCTCCCGTTCTCATTGAATATGCATCCGGTTATCAACTTAGTATAATTGAATCCTTTTACAACGTATCAAATGTTTATCTCGAATAAGTAGCTCCTTTCGCCGAGAGCATTCACGGAGAACACATATTTCATTTCCTATGGAATATTTACAGAGATCTGCCCCTGCCCTCTGACGTTCGCGCTTTCTTCCTTTTGGGCACTAACAACCCAACAGCCAACACGCACCGAGAGAGATGAGCGCCTTAGTTTATTCTTTGATTGAATTGAGCTGTATCTGGAAATGAAGTCTTTGAAATCTTTTAATCCCTTGCGACTTTTATTCAATTCACATACAAGCGTCACTCGCCTCGTGGTCCTTGGTATTTGGGAGCTTTTATTGAATTTCACCCGTTATCAGTAGGGATGGCTCATTGAATTGGAAGCACAATGGGACGCACGTATTGCGTGAGTGCCTTTTGTTGGTTGCTGAACGTTTGTATAGAGAGAGGATCCTCTGGGCTATGGGTTCTCCTGAGGAACAGCCACTTCGAATGGAATATTAACAGAAAGCGACCGAATGGTTCATTTTGTTGTGCTTCTTGTACCTTTGCAAAAATGTGTCCCAAAATAGGGGAACTCAATAAAATGTCGCACGAGTTGAGTGCACATTGTCCTGGTGAATGTGAGTGTCTATTATTTGCAGGAAGTTGGCGGCGGATGGGTGAGACAACTGTCACCTTTGGCTTTTTATTGTTGTCTTTCTGTTTTTTTTTCTTTTTTGTTATTGACAAGCGTATCACGAAGTGAAATTTTCTTATCGGTTTTAAAGGAGGTGTAGTGTAGCTCTTTTATGTAACTTCGTTTCGAATAAAATTTATTTGCTCTTCCATCACTGGGCCGTAAGCTCGTTTTCGCTTTCGTTTTCTGCCATGGGTGATGAACATTTGAAAGATTACTTTAAATATGTTGCTTATTCGTCGCTGATGTGACGGACAGGTTTTAAATTATTTCTTAAAATGTCTAGATACGAGTGTTTATGATATACTGTGCATCGAATGTGCAGTGTTCCAATCGTTTCATTGTCACGTTATCGAAAACCATTTCTATTGATTCTATTTTCAACTATAAATTACTTTTGTTAGTTGCATTTGTAGAGTGACTTAGTATAAACTGGTTAAATAAAGGAAAGTTTGCTGCAGTTGGCACTCAGCGTAGATCACGGTGTTGTAGGATCCGGATTGAGTGATGTACGGCTAAGTTGTGTTGGTTTCAAAAATATTGCAAAGCCGATAATTGAATAGAGAATCAAGATTACATCGATTAACTTTGCATAACATTTACTAAAATTAAGCTTAAGAGTTGTAAGGAAACTGAATCAGAAGCAAGATATATGTCCCAATAGTTATGTTCATAAAGGGTGGGTCTCCTTGTGGTTTCTTCTTAAATCATAAGTTATTTCGGCACCGACAGCTCGGAATCTTGACAGAAAGTCAGTATGTTTCTTACGCAGAATGAAATGATAGTCTTACGCTATTTAAAAATACCTTTCGCTATGAAGGAAGTGTCTTTTAAGGATTCTCACCTACCAACGCTAAAAAAAAACTTGTTCACTTACTCCGAAGTTCAAACTGCGGGATTCAGTCATTTAACTTAAACGAGGAGATAAACTCCATTCGTGTGAACGGGCACTGTGAAATTGATAAATCTTCAAACAGTAGCTGAAACCAAAATAAGAGTTCAAGCTCTCACTGTGATACTGGCCATTAAAGTTACATGCTAACTTTGAAAATTCAGGATACCAACCACCTCATAGGAAAATCCTTTGAAAGCTCTCGACGAAATAGTCCGTCCCCATATTTTTAGATTAAAACCCTTAGCTTTTTTCGGATAATAAAAATGCGATTTCAAAATTTCATCAAAACTCACATGCAGTGGAAAATTCTCACCGGTAAAAATACCGATTCATTCAAATGAACTGTGGACCATAACTCTGGTGGCAGCACTGGCTAATATAATTATCTAAGACGCGCTACAGTTCGCCAGCTAAAATTTCCCGGCTTTGGCAATTTCCTTCTTCTAATCAGAGAAATTCGCTGACATCGGCATTCATTTGTAATGTATAAAGATGTCCACACTTTCTTCCTTTAATATATTCGTAAATAAATTCACTTGAAACCTAATTACTGTTTTATTCTTAACTCAGGATGTTTTTGAAACCAATCAGACCACGTAACGTGACGTGTTAGTCAAGATTTTATCCGACGAGTAAGTGTCTGTACTAAATCACGAAATAGATGCGAATTCGCCGGAAAACAAAACGCTCGCCGACATCATCTCCCTTTCCTTGTGTATGTGTGTTGTTGTTTTTATTTTTCCCTCTGTCATTTTCAATTTCACGTTGTGTCTACGTTACGGTGTGTTGCTTGTTACTTTTCGTCTGCCTCTGCTGCGTATTCTTCTTCTTCGTCGTCGTTATGTCTATTCATCGCCGAAGGTGGATGGATATTCACTTTTTTTTTTTTTTTTTTACTATTTCGTGTGTGTAAAGACTGAAAGATACATTCGCCGCAGTTTGTTTTGGTGGCCCATTGAGGTTTGTTCGATGTCGCTTCGGATTTAGATATTCAGTCTTGATTTTTATACTGACGATGGAACAATACTAGCAGGAGATTGTTTTTAGAGATAGTTCAACTTCGGGGAGGAATTAAAAATAAAAAAATCACGTATATAGTAGTTGACGAAAAAAAAAAAATAAAAAAAATAAAACGTTCTATGTACCTTTGAAGTTGTTTAGTTGTGTTTTCGGTAATTTTTGAGACACGGCAGAAGAGTTTTGTCGGCGGAAGTGGTTGATTTTGTTTATAGATGCGCAGGGTTGCTCGGTAAATGCCTTTAGGGAAAAGGATTTCGTTCGCTGGTTGGGTCTGGTTGTATTGAGCGCGAGTGCATTGAATTGTCTGTAGTCTCAATCGGAATAAGGACTGCCGGGCCGAACTGTATTGCCGACAAAACAAATATAAATTCCCCCCTCTGGACGGAGAGCAAAATTGGTGCATCCAGATAGTATTCCATCCTTCTATTTTTTTCTTTCTGTGTTCATCCGCAAATTACAGCGTAGTGAAAGCCCACCACTCTCTCCTCTCAGGTTGTACAACTTTGTTTTGGTTGTGTCCAGACAAAGTTGTGTATTAGTGTCCTGTATTAAAACTGTGTCCTCTTCTTTTAAAATAAATGTGCCAGTGATACCAATAAATAAAAGAAAAAAAAAAAAAAAAAGTCAATCGAAAACCTTAGCATATGTGTTCACTTTTCTACGCGACTCCATAAGGATGTCAACAAAAGGATCATTGAACTTTTGATATACATATAGCAACGACAATAACAAAACACAGCAACAACTGAAGCCGTACTATGTGCTACTTCTATTCCAAGAACTGAAAAAGGAAAACGGTAAGAATGCAATTATAATTTCTTATGGCGTGTCCATCAAATCCTTAGAAAATATGGAAGAAAAAAAACGAAGAAAAAAACCATCATCGCGTGAGGGTGGTAAATTATTCTGCCCACAGTTTGAAGGCGTATGTCTGCTGTGCTTCACAGTTTTGCATCTTTTTCTTCCAGATAGGTCTTCCATTTTTTAAGAAACTATCTGTCGTTGACATAACTAGATTTTTGAAAGGGATTTTTGAAAGCGCGATAAAAGAGAAGAAAAGCAGCACTTCAACACCCATACATGGACGCGCGCCGACAAACTTACATAGAATAGTTTTTGCCGCTTGCATATACGTGGAGTGAATTTTGTATCATTTTTCTTCTTGCACTGGAACACAAGACTCAGAGAGTGGTCCTTCAGTTCTTACCAATGCGGATATTAAATGTGCCTCCTGGTGTTGCAGTTCTCTGGTGCGGTGGTTTTGTGCAATCAATTCGGGGTGGGGTCGAGATTTAATTCTTTTTTTTTTTTCCTTTTATTCTGATGCCATTTGCAAAAGAGTGCACAAGAGTGCAATAAGCTTCGCAAGTATTGTTTTTTTTTCTTAAGAGCTTAAAGACTGGTGTTGAAATGCTTGGGATATTTGGCCAGATGTTTGTACCATAAAAAATTTGCTCGTAGTGAAGCAACTTAAGGACGTCTGCAGTACGAACACTTAAGAGCAAACTACCAAAAGTCATATCCTTTCAGCGGTTGGTCGATGCCCTTGAGCATTGACTCGGAAATTCTCGATTTAAAACTCAAACTGCGCTCTTTAATATTAACGTAAATGAGTCTTTTTTGCTGGCATTACAATTTAAAGAATTTTCGTACATTTTCACGTATCTCGAATTCTTAATCAAAACCCACGCTCACAACTCCCACAGCTGGGCGCCTTTAGAACACATGAGGTTCTCATTTTCCAATACCAATCCCAATCGCAATTGCTGACGTCGAAATCCCTTTGATTTTCATCCACTATGGTCTTCTTTGTTCCTTGTGGAATTTGCCTTTCATAGACAACCGAGATTTACTCTCTGGTTCTGCATTTCGCATCCCATTTTAATGCTGCCGGATGCATCACTTCGGCTTCTGTTCTAATTTGAAGTAGTAAACCCAACCCCAACATACGCCAGCAGCTGCGACAAACATTACTTTTCTCACAGCTCTGATTTCCGACTACACACACACAGGGGCATAGTGCCGATGTCCTTTAGGATAGAAAATTGTTGTATCACAATCAGAATTTCGCACAAATGCAGAGATTAGTAGATACTCTACTATTTTAGTGGAGCAATGTTTCATTGATTTTTTTTTCCTTAATAGTCGTTGTTGTTGGTGAGCTCCTCTTTCGCATTTTGATTACGTCCTAAAAGTCCTGAAAGGCAGCGCGCATTTATTCTCTTTCAAACATTAACAATAGGCTATACGGCCTGGGTGTGTGTGTGACAACTGTGTACAGATATAACTTTTCCATATCCTTTTGCATATATCCTTTGATGTGGTTATTTAACATTGTTAAGCCGCAGAGCGAGGGTTGCCCGGCTGTCTTCTGCTCCCCTCACCCACTGCAAAAGGACAAATTCATAAAAATAAAAATGGAAGGTCCTTAGACCAGAAGTAGCCCTTGGTTTTGTTTATGTCGACGTCGACTGTACCTGGCGGCGACGACGTGCCTTCGAGTATCCACCACTCCTGTAATTATGATTATTGAAAACAAAGCCTTTGCAATAAGGGTGGTTAACAAATGCACAACCCCTAATTGATAGTGGCTGATGGGCATGTGCCATTCTCTTGAGGAAAGGTGTAAATGAGTGCACGGAAGCGTTAGTGTTCGGCCTGGCCCATGCTTACAGGTGGTTACCAGTGGCAACATTCAACCTCTACTCACACCCTAGTGCCAGAGGATGGTGGGCTTTAAAATCAAACATGTTTATGTGAAGACACATGGGACATTTGGTGGGGGGTAGTGGAATCGTTTATAGGCCCAGTGCATGCTACAAGGAATAATTACTGATTACCGGGAAACACGAATGTGTATCTAACGTGCACCTAGGAACTGTGTAGAAATGGATTGCAGATAGAAGATACTGAATTAAAGAATGGTTGGAGATTTACGATATAGACGGGTTTTCATTTGCGTGTAATTACGAGGTTTGTTGATTCCAAAAAAATATGTTCTCTGTTAAAATCGATAGATGCGGGTTTGAAATGCAGTTTGCTGTGCCACCACAAAACAATGGTTGCTCTCCCCAATTATAAGGTCAATGACCGTGTCCTAGAAATGGGAGTGTCCTTTCTAAGTGTTGCTCTAAGCAAAGTTCGTGGATGAATAAGAGGTGTATTTACCCGATGACAATATTTACAAGAGTGTTTGTGAGTGTCAACAAAATTGGAGGGGATACCACCCTTGTGTTTCTTACGTCGAAAGTTGGAGTACATGAATTACAGCGATGTAAGCAACAGTGTCGCTGTCGCTATTTTCAAAGACGTCTCGTAATCTATTATCGCAATGACTTAATGTGTTTTTTACAACTGCATGGATGTAACGCGTTTTCGTAAACCGCAAAAATAGAGTCATTGGAAATCGCCATAGTCTTATAATTTTCAAAGTTCCTAGTTACTATTAAATAGGTTTATGTTGAGAGCTCTAACTTTATATCGATTTGAACTTTTTAAACTTGACCATCCTATAGGCATGCAAATCTGTGTCCATTTAGTTCTAGGCACTTAAAATCTATGAATGATTATGGGCTGAATTTACTTATGAGCTAGAATTGAAAATATTTGTTTAGTTTCACGAGAATTAATGGAAATCATATCCTGATAAAACCACAAGCTTTGAAAAAGATGCTATATTATTATTGTTATTTTTATTATAAATCGTTGCCTTACTATTGAAATTGCTAAGTTAGCATTATTGGGCACAAGGGTGCACAAGGTATTGCACAAATAACCAAATTCATGGAAATATGCAATATTAAATTCATCTCTTGCTGTCTTCGATATTTTCCTTTTGCCATCGTAGTCACAAATTAAATATTTTATCCTCAAATCATCCATATCAAGCTACCTCATCACATCTTTTTAAGAAAATAATAATTGCCATCTAAGCTTACGTCAGTCTTTTACCAGTTTGGCGCTAGGATAAAAACCGCCAACACCTTACCTCGTCTTTTATTTCAATCAGATCTCATTCAACTCTTCCGGGTTGTTTTTTTAGCAACCTGCAGACGCTTAACTCGTTTTGGTCACTGAAATCTTTTTTTTCCCATTAATTTTTGCAAACTTGTCTGATTACCTCATGGATCTCTAAACAAAGTCACCAGCGCCACCACTACTAATTGATTTATTGTTTGGAATAGATAATGAAGCCATCCAAAGACGCGGGAACGCCATTGATGTCATGCCTTCTCTTAGCTGAGATTTCATACAAGTTAATCGATGGAATTCTATTTTTTATGGCAAAAAAGAAGAAGAAATGAAAAACTATATTAATCGATTTTTTCCATTAACTTTATTAAGCTTGCACGAGAACGACTGAAAAGTACTGATCACGAAAAATACTGAGGCAATTATCCCTCGCACTGCGTTTGGTGAAAAAAGACGAACCAATAATGTTTGGGGCTATGAATGTGGGTGGATATTTTTAGACCCAGTCAGTACGTGAAATTGTTAGCCACCACAATCGGCTTCCATAAATTTATACAAATTAGAAAAAAAACAAAAAAATGGCAAAGTGATTTATGATTCGTTATGAGGGAGGCGAAAAGGGTGATGGTTTTATTTTTTTTTTTTTGTAGGTTTGGTGGAATTTATATGGATACGCAAGTGTTAATCTTATGTGAGCAAGTTAGTGGGCGGCAGTCGCCCCTGGTGTCAGCTTACAGCGCTCATTAGGTGTCTAGGTCATGGTCATTTGTGGAAAATGGAAGGCTTTAACGATTGAGGCGGACTTTCATCTCTCGAATTGTGGTTAATAATCTTTTTAGTAAAACAAACAAACAAATTTTGTTGGTTGGCCTGCAAGTCTGATGAATAGAATTTCACTTGTAGCTTTAGATATTCCTTTTTTCAGGACCTGTCAGAACTTTTTGAATTTTACCATAGACTAGTTTTTAATTGAGGGCACAGGAGCACTTGGATATCGTATTCTCTATAACGAAATCAGAACTGAACCAAATGAATTCTTATATAGATAGTCTCTTCTATGATGCAATACGAAATGTAGAGTGGTCCAAATACAAGTTTCTTTTTGAAGATGCAATAAAATAAACAAAATGATTTTTTCTTCCATGTTTTATCGTAGTCTGTAGTTTTCTAAGACTTTGTTGATGGGTTCGGGCTTGTGTGGTAAAAAAAAAAAAAAAAAAACGTGAGAGCCCATACAGGACCGGAGCATAGCTTGTTCGCTCCTCCACTGTGTTGTGCGCGATATAATTTTACACAAGTGGAGGGGACGAAAGCTTTACATAACAGGGGTTACTCCAGGATGATTGTCAGTCGTTCGCTGGAGGTGGGGCCGTGAAAATTGTCTGCCAAAACTTCTTTTCAAAAAATCGCTGTTTAGGTTACACAGCACGTACTTCAGAAATTAGTTCTCAATATTTCTCAACGTTGATTAAGCGAAAGGTAAATCATTTCGTTCCGTGGAGGTATAACACTAACTTTCTAGCCTAGTTTTTTACGTGATGTATTATTAAGAGAAACAAAAGATTCTTTTATATCATAAAAACTATTTTTTTGGATCTAGGCTTATTGCAAATTTTATTGTGAAAAACCTCAATCTCCGAATTGTTTGATTAAATTCTTCTTTGCAAATTTCGAGCCAAACTCAAATTCATTGGAAAATTAACGAATCTTGTTTCACTCTAATTAATATTTGACCCCTAATGCTTTCAATTAACGTTGCAAAATTACGTAAACCAATTCACAATTGTCCCATAAATAGGTCTTAACTTTTATAATAAAATTTAATCGAATTTCTAAAATTGTTGAATACCAATTACTTCACTAATTGAATTATGAAAAAGAATGTAGTCTAATTGTCCAAGATCAATAAGAATAAAGTCATCAGTTTTCATCACGTCATTTCAACACACAGTTTATTTTAAAAATTGAAATAGTCAAAGTTTCTTTTAAAATAAAGAAAGAAGAAGCACCCGCTATCATTAGTTTCTGGGGCGTAGTAAGCCGAAAACTATTTCAAAACACCATGATTCATCACTGCATCGTTTAATGCAACGCAAACGCAATTTTTCGCACAGATTTGATGTCTTTTGTTTATTTAAAGTAGGGCAAGAGTACTTATTGGCTGTGAAAATAATCTTTTGATATTTGTGAGTTCTATTCTGTCTATTTCGGAGAACGCCTTGGAGCGGCGATATTTTCAAAATGACAGAACAAAATAAATTTGAGAGAAGGAAGGAAAGGATGGCGTATAATAAAGGTCAAATGTAAAGTTAAATGCAATAAAAAGTTTAAATGAAGATCATAGCATATACATTTGATTTCAGTTCATCTTGATTTTTTTAGGCAGCTTTAGGAAAGTGAAATGTTTATGGCTTAAACATAAAACCAAGTTTAAGAAATCAAAAAACTCTGCAAATAGAAACATTCTCACAGTTCCCTGAATAAACTCTGTAAATTGAAGGAAACCTATGCAATTTGTCTTTTTTGTTAATTCGAATTTACTAAGGTGCAAACAACATGTCACCCCATGTCTCTTTAATTAAAAAAATTGTGGCTCTCTAATTCGAATACTTCAAAAAATTTCATTTGCCAACAAAATTTTATTTTGAAACCTCCGTAATTAGAAAACCTCTGTAATTCGAAGTATTTCCCTGGTCCGATGAAATTCAAATTGTTAAGAATTCACTGTATATGAACCAGGCATACACTTTAGACTTGAAAATTGAAGGCTTTCTTCTACGAGAAACGTCCCATACTGTTTCAACTGAAAGGCACGGAGAAATATTGGTCCTATTTTACAGCCATACAGTCATATGCATGCAGCTGAGCTAAACCTTTATAAAGAAAAAAAAAAAACAAGTGTAGAAAGAAAATTTAGCCAACAAATAGAGCGTAACAAGCACCGGGATCAATTACACTTGTAAGGTTATGCCTATACGTATGCCGACATAATTTTTACACGGAGTCTTACACCTGCTTTCAACTTAAAGAAAACGCAAAATGTGTGAACCGTAACTAAATTAAATCGTCAAAATTCAAACTGTTTGCTAAAATGTTTGTTCCTCAATAGAAATAAAATTAACGAACAAAGTCTCAATGAAAAGCCCGACAAAAATATGGAACGCTTTTCCATTTTCCCTTCAGGTTGTCGTCATCGTTGTGATTGCACGAGCAGAGAACGAAATGAGCAGCCCAATGTGAAAGCCAATATGAGGACTTATATAAGGCTGTGTATAGTCAGATGTATTATTATCTGGTATTTTCTTTTTTTTTTTGTTCTTTTGCTGCATATCACCTTGCATACTCACTCCGTCCTCCCAATAGATATACACACTCACTAGGGTAAACTTGTACAATGGGAAACCTCAAAAGTTTTCCCACACACACATCGTACCGCACCGCACCGCACCTCAAAGATAATTTGTTTAGAAATATTCTCAATGTTAGCACGAGACTTAGGCGTAATCTCTGTAAATTGTCAATGAAGTACGGTCTATAGTTGGGGACGGTAGCAGCAGTAGTTTTCAATTCAATTATGATCTGGGCCACACGTGGTTGTGTGGGAGTGGCTGGGGGAGCTTAGTTTTAGTTAATTCGACTAATAAGCATTGGTTTTGGCATAGTTCTTCGATTGACTTTTTGTGGGTTAAGGTGGCTGTGGTGATTTTGTTTGAAGGTTGTGATAGGCATAAGTCGAAATTTTTAAACTTACTCCACAGTCAATTTTTAAAAAAACCTCCAAGGAAATTTTGTAAAAAAAAAATGATAAGTTCATTTATTTATCATTCGAATAATAGCAATCAACCTAACCACATCTATTTTAAAGTATTTACTCATTTACCACACAAACAAAATCACAAAAGTCGAGTTCAAAAAGTTGAAGACCTTGAAAAGAAAGTCTCCCCCAGCCAGTGCACCAAACTAAGATCCAAAACCCACAAGACATCAACATCATAAATATTTATAGCAACCTTGTGACGCAATTTTACCGTTTGGCTAAACTGAATAATTAAATAATTTTTAAATTGGATCAAGTTTGAGTTTGCATGCGATCTTTTATTTGCCCACATCTGTTTGGGCTTTGATTTTCAAGCTCCAGCGACGACACTGAAACGAGTTTGCCTCGTCTAAGATGGACCTTGCACTTGGTTATCCACTGTCTCTAAGCTAACTAACAATCTGGTTAAATAAGATTCTTTTTAATTGCCAACCATTAAATCCGGTTGTACGAAGTCCCCATTCGAAGTTAACACCTCTTCTTGGAACTTAAACAGAAGCCGGCTACGAATGGTGAGAAATTTTCTATTAAAATTCAAATGTTCGTAATAACCGAACGAACCCTATTAAGGCACAGACTTATCAAATTAATTACATCTTACGAAGTGCTTCCGGTCCTTGGTGGACAGACATGGAAGCGCAACGTGTCATGGCACAGGTGGTCACACATTACTGCCCATCCATCAGACTGATAGCTGATCAAGGTGCTTGTTTCTCCGTAGGGTGTCCTAAAGAGAATAAAAGTCATATCTGGAGCAACAAGAGATACTCTAAATACTACTGACCCCATTTCTCAGATATGAAGCGTTCTACAATGCTACTGTTCTTTGTTTTCGTTCACTTCCGTTTTGGATGAAGTTGGATGCACCTTCTGTGAGTTTCTTACAATTAGCCTGACCCAAATGTGGTTTCTATTATTTCCACATCTTCTTCCAGGTGTTAATCGCACTCGTTGCGTTGAACATTCAGATTCATTCCGTAACTGAGGGTCATGCGGATAGAGAACTCAGCGAAGCCTGACAGAGAACAAAATTCTTCCTCAACTCGGCAGATGGATTTGAATAAATCAAGACGAAAGCAACAACGAAAGAGAGTCGCCAGAATCTAATTGAAAAGCGCCGTCTGTCGCATCTTCAGATACACATCCACAGATGAAATGCGCGACTGAATGCAATTAAAGATTCGAGGGGAACTTTGCATGTAAACATTAATTAAATTCGAGAGGGGCCGCTTCATGGGGCCTTCCCGACTGAATGACTGGTTCTGGTTTGGTTGGGTTGTTATATAACCCAGACAACAGGAGGCACGGTTGGAAGGGCTTATATTTGCACATTATTAGCATAACTATTCAGATTCGATTTTTCTTATGGAATTTGTTAAGTATTTTTTTTTTTTGAGTCTTGACGAGATGCAGACGTAGATTCGTAGTATAAAATTTTGAACAGGTTTTGTTTCTGACGTCGTTATTTAGATTAATTTTAAAATCTGCATAGTTGATTAGTCACTTTACGAGGGCACGAAGACATGGTACATTTTTGTGGCAATTTTCCTCCCTCAAATCAAAAATGCCAATAGCCCTCCAATTGATTGGCAGTGACTCTTTCCTTGACATTCTACAACCACACTTGTAGATTTCACGATACTATCTGTCAGCCTCCATAGAATTTTTTGGATATCGCATCTTCTCTCACGCTCTTCATTGTCTTCAGAATTTAAGTATCATGAGAGAGTTAATGGTGGGATTCCGTATCTGAAAAATCTCCTGTGAAACGCTCGGAACGCATCGGTATCCAGTGGTATGCAAAATTTGAGGGTACATATCTAAGATAATCTACAGGATTTTTGTTTCTTGAATGAAAACAACCTTCAACGCCCCAGAATTTTTGGCTGTCATCCAAAGAATTTCTCCTCTTTGTCGAGAATTATGTGGAAAATTTATGACGATTCTTAGATTTCATGGTGGGATAAAAGAAATTATTGACTTTACCTCAATCAATTTGGAATTTCATGACTAAATTAAAAACAAAACAAAAAAAAACAAAAACTAATGTGTGGGGTCTGAGCTAAGATTTACGATAGTGCTACTGGGGCTCCGCACAGTTAAAGTCATTAAAAATACTTAGCAGCCTTCTTAAAAACCATGACATGTGTTCCCAACAACTGCCACATGTTTATAAACGGATAGACATTATAATGTGCTAAATAAAAAAAAACAAATCTCTATAATCTGAGGTAAGTAAAAGGCCTGCAAGCGCCAATTTGTTAACACAAACTTTCACAAAAGGTGTAGAAGCGAAACAATGGCTCGTAACAATAGATTATCTTTACTGCTTTAAACATAAAGATTGTATCGCACGGCTACGAAGACAATTAGAGTGATGAGAGGCCAGAGTTGAAACGGTCACGTATTTTTTTAATGTTGGTTGACATAAAATCTAATGAATAGTTATGACAAAAAGCAGTTTGACCACCCAATAGGAAAGGAAGTACGTTTAAAGAAATAAAAAGTCGCTGAACTAGATTGTGGAGTTATCAGAAATAAGTATTTATTAACAATAAATCTTGGACACCACAAATGGGATATGAGCTGTGTTTTATTATAAATAGATAATATTTAAATAAAACACCCCAGTTCAATTAAACATTTTATTTTGTGTAGTAAAACTCTTTTAGAGACAACCCAATATGTATATAAAGCGGCAGAAAAGAATTATGGGAAAACGAAAAATCCGAAAAATGTTGCTTATTTTTTCCGGAAATCTTACAAGTTACAAACGAAATTTAAATTCAGTTTGAAAGTACAGACAATGATCTTACAAAAAGATAAAAACCATAAATATTCATCAGCATAAAAACTAAAAAAAACTGAGCATATTTAACCTCAAAGTTATAATGGAACACGACATAAAAATAGAAACTAAAAATATAGTTAAATTCAGTTAAATATGTAAATTAAAGTATATTATTGTCAGTTTCTATTATCGTTTAACTGTTTTTTAATGATCTGCCATAGTTTTCACAAGTTTTTGACTGTCATCTTACGAAATTCGTCTCCTTCATCCTTCTGGGCAAAAAATAATCTGGAATTCGGGTTTTTTTTTTGTTTCTAATTGGCTACTTTTGTGATTTATTGATTGCACCCTGATCGCAGACTGTTGTACTGTTACGTTTTTATTCTTTTGCAATAGTTTTTCATTCGATTTTCATTCACTTTTGAAGCCTATGAATGACTTTTGGGTGGTTAGACTTTGATGACTAAGACCAATGTGTAGTCAGCCTTGTCGACCATTATACAACCAATTCCTTTTTACTTTCTATCCAGAAGGAATCACCATCAAAAATTTATTATTTTAAAGCTTTCTGCAGCATTTTCTGACAAAACGTTTGACTGCAGAATTACTTCTCACTAAAATGAAAAAGTGAAATATTAGAGCTCCGAAAATTAGTTCCGCTGATACTTCCACTTCACCAACATGTGTGTGATGGCCTATTTCCCCAAAGGTCCATTTAAAATTTTTTTTCGGAATTTTATAGTCACGCCCTGACGAAATAGCCACTAATCGACATGAGCACGCTTAATGTTCTAGTCGTGTTTGAAATTTGTTTCCCGCCTGTCAACACGAGTCACGCACTTTTTCGTTGTATCAAGCTCTACCGTTCAATAAACTCGGTCAAGGGTTCCAGATTAAAGTGAGGCTGTTACGTTCCTATTAAGGTCTGAACTTCTCTTGCAAGAGAGCTCGATTTTTTGGCTAGACCACTGAAGCATATCGCAACTCTCCAACACTTTATATAGGAATTGAAAATCAAGTCGTAAATGCGACAAATTGTTGTTAGTTCTTGTTTAGAAGCATTGCGGTTTCACAGGCAGCAGACAGAAAGCGATATTCCAATGCTCATTACATCATTTCGCTAATCGCCTTAAAATGTTTTTCTATTCACCAGGCTTTGCCTTTTTCACTTTTTTTTTACAATTTTGTTTTGCTTCTCAATTCATCATGACTTCATGGCTCATTATTCAGTAGAATTTGTTGTTATTTATTGATGGATAGACGTCACCTTCGTTGCCAACAATCACGTGCATCGTGCAATGGAAAAGAAAAAAAAAATCGTTCAAGTTACGAGAATCTTTTAATTAATCGCTCATAGTCATATCTACGGGCATTGTTATTGAATTATGTCATGAGTTTATGCAGGCGGGAAGGAAAATAGAAATGCTAAGTTATTATGAATTGACGGATAATCTTTAAAAAACGTGCTTGGTTTGGCATAAATGCTCTCGAATATTTATTACTGTGACTGATTCTATTGTGGGCAAGGAATCAATTTGCGGTGCAATAAACTTGATCAGAATCTTCGCGGTACCATTAAAAAAAGAAAAAAGTGGGTGAGTACTACGCGAAAACATTTTTTTGAGACACAATGACGGGTACTCCGTAATGGATTTTATTTCAAATGCTCTGAAGAGTAACTGACAACAATGAAAACTGTGCCTTCGTCTGGTGAGGTCCGTAGACCGTAAAATTAGCTCTGAGCATTATCAGTGCAAAAAAAAAATGTATGTAGGGTGGAGATGGAGATGCATTTATAGTTTTGTGAAAATATGAATGACACATTTATTACGTAGTGGAGATGGACTGGGCTATGTGAAGAATAATTGTTGTTCGAGTTCATGAAGGCCGTGAAGTGGGGTAAAGCCGTGAAAAAAGAGTAGGTTATCTGGCAGCTAGAATCACTGTAGCAAAACTGTTAGTGAACTGAGTGGCAAGCTGTTAGTATTTTTCATTGAAACGAGCAAGACAATGTGTTAGTGAGTCCATATGGGGAGGGCCATGATCTTTTATGAAGAGCACTCATTTCGTTCAGGTTTTGTGTTCTATAGAATAAGTATAATATAATGTTTGCATTTCTGCTACTCAGTAGCAAACTATCCAAAGAACACAGCAGAAACATTTAAGACTTGGTTGCTTTTTTGGACCCTTAATGTATGATCTCTTAAACTAAAAACTTGTGGGTTGTGGCAATTTTTGAAAAAAATTATTTTTACTTTTGAGCACGAATGCTAAGTGCACGAATGTTATACACACTTTGTACCTAACATTATACCATCCAATGGTATGATCTATTCGAAGCGATGATATTCCAATAAATCAATCATATAAACAACATGTAGTTCTTATGCGATCATCCAGTCTTTGCCAAATAAACATAACGACACCGAACTCGGAGTTTTCAGTCTTTCGCCCACCAACTCTCCTACCTGGGAATACTTTGATACACAGGTTCGTAACAAAAGATTCCAAGAAAAATTCCTTGAAGTTGATTTTAATGAAGACATGTAGGCTCAATGTGATGCCTCACTACGAACAAGACGCATTACCTGTTAAAACCATTAAGAGCTGCGTACAAAATTGTGGAGGAAGCACTAAGAAAAAGAAGGTGGGAATAGATTCTCTATCTCTTCATCTCTGCAACTTAGACAAAAATTATTAACCGGGACTACTAGTCTACTGGCATCTTCCCCACCGCTCCTACTTCAGACTAAGTTTTGGATCCGTATGTAAAGGACTTTAGTGGACCCTCCAGCACAGCAGGACCTTGATTTTAATAAAAGAACGACAAAAAATTCTTGTCAATCTTTTCTTCTTCACTAAAAAGTTATTAGAATCAAAGTCAAAATAAAAATGGTTAAAGCAGCAATGTGTATTACAAGAGTGTAAATAAACAATCCTCTTTTCATAAGATTCCATAAAAGATTTGATGTGTCTGCTTTTTCCTAACATCGTCGTGTTAAACACTAAATGCTATGTATAAATTATTAGCTACTGAATAAATGTAAATACTTTAATCAGTGTTTCACTTAACTTCAACAGCTTAAAGTGTAGTTGTTGACCTTTGACACATCTCCCTCCTCTTACTATCGAAAACACCCCATCATACGATGTAAAGATGAATAAATTAACATCTTTCATTCGTGAAATTCGCAAACAATTTTCTGTGTAATTGAAAACTTTAAGATAACAAACAAGAAAATAATTAGGAGGTTCGCTATGTTTCTCATCTTTGCACACAAACACACAGCGTTGAAAATTATGCGTGCATGTAACTTTCAAGTTATGTTGTGGTGTCAACCTATAAACTGAAAGAGTAGGCTTAAAAGTATTTTTGGATTTTTTACGCCCACCAGTTTTTGTATCCCCTCTCCTGAAAAACAAAAAAATGTATTCACTCGAATTCCCTCAAGCAACATACATAGCTTCATTGCAGAGGCTTTCAAGTTCTATTTCTGTGCTGAGGCGCTACATGCTTCCGTTGTTGTTACAAAGCGGAAACATCTTTTACTTTAATTTAGATTCTGTGGATCGATAATGGTTCCTTGTTTTTCGCCACATATCCTCTTTGGATTTGTTGATGTTTATACTGTCATCGAATATGTTGACATCGTTTTTGGCATTCTTTTTTTACTTAACCTTCACGCATGTATCTGATACTGAATGTGACGCAACAAGTTATTTGTATGTGTCACATTGGTCAGACGATTTGAGTTTTTCATGTCTGTACTGTTTCAGGTGTTTTTTTTTGGAAGTAGCAATCGATTTTTTATTTATTCTTCATTTTTCGCTTAATGTAAGTAAAACAAAAGTCAACAAAATTGCTTGTGCTGTGCAGAGGAGGACAGCGAACTTATAATATTTGATGCCAAAGCCAAGGGATGTTTGTTTAGGTCAGTAAGTTCGAATAGGCGATAGTAAAGCTTGCTAAATATTTGAACAATTAAAAACAAAAACACGTTGGTTGTAAACAACTAATAACTGCAGAAGCAGGAAAAATTTAAGTCAACAAAAAATGTATATTTAAGCATTTTTCATAGAGCAGTGTTGTTGGTCTCCACATGTTTTTTGATGCGCAGGTCCACAAAACAAGAAAAATGTCATTGAAGATAATTTAAGTAGATGAATTGCTTAAAATTCTTGTCAGGTTGACTAAATCGTTAGTAAAATCAATTGCTAGTCTTGAGTTGGTCGTCTTGTTATTAAAATGTATGCTTACTTTTCCTTTCAAAATGAAGTAAAACTGGTAAACTTTCTGTTAGAATTGTTTCTTAAGACTTTTTTTTGCCAATAATTCAACGCTCTCAAAAATAAAAACAATTCTAAGAGAGAGCAAAACTTCTTTATGGGTCGTTGAGTGTTCGAAGAATGGGTGTACACTTTCTTCCGGTTGACCGTTTATATGAGCGACATTTATTTCGTGGTTTCAAGTTGGTAGTGTTGGCATTTGACACCTGTTAAACTCAGTTGTCATTTGAGTTATTAAAATATTTGTTGAATGTTTGTCATCTACGCTTATCAATAGGATAATGTGTTTAAACTATGAAAATTTACTACAAAAATGGTTATTCAAAATTGGTTATTATTTGGCCATATCGCTCCGAATTGACTGCAGCTGTCTGCCCATTGGTATCTTCAAGTCGTATGCTGCGAATTTCCCCGAGTCGACTATTTAAATTATGTTTTTACTTAATGACAAAGTGAAAACTTGATAATGGAATAAAATTTTCATCAAAAATTTATCGCTGTGTGTATTTTATTTAGCTTTACTTTTGAGCGAAAACTGAATGACCAATCCAAGTCCAGCCTCAAATTACACCAAAAAGCGAAATATTTTGTAAACAAGTACAAATTTGACAAACTGTATTTTTACTTATTTATAAAGGGTTTACTTGTTTATAAAAGGTTTTTTCCAAGAACATTTTTTTTTTTTTTAATAAAACCCATAAAACCATTTGAGGTATTTCAAAGTTTATTATCTGCTTGAAGTACAATTAAGGCATTAATGAATGGAACTCGACTTCATTCATATGGCCACAGTGGGCACGTTTGCAGCGTTTCGTTTGACCCAATTTTCGATGACTCGGCCACACATATTGGTCGAAACGGCCGCTCGTTTCGCGTTCAATGTTGGCTCTGAGCTCTTCCAACGTTTCCGGCTTGTTGGCATAGACCAATGACTTAACGTAGCTCCAAAGAAAATAGTCTAGAGACATTAAGTCGCACGAACGAGGTGGCCAATCGACTGACCCATTTTTTGAGAAAACACGCTCATCAAACTCTTACTCTTACTCTTTAATAAATCGATTGTAACGTGTACTGTGTGGCTTGTGACACCATCCTGTTGAAACCACATGTAGTACAAATCCATATCTTCCAATTTTGGGAAAAAATAATCGGTAATCATTACGCGATAATGCTGGCCATTTACAGCAACATGACAATCGTTATCGTCGACGAAAAAATATGGTCCAATCACGCCGCCGGCATGCAAACCGTATCAAACAGTTATTTTTTGTGGATGAAGTGGTGATTGATGATAAAGAACATGTGCATTTTCATCGGACAAATAACGCGTATTTTGCTTATTGACGAACCCATTGAGCCAAAATTGAACGATCTTAAAGTTGCGGTCATCGACTTCTAATTTCGGCAGAAAATTTTTGTAATTTTCAGATGTTGCTCATACCATGATGAAAATATTGAGTTCGAGAAAGGGTGCGTTCACGAATTAAATTCAAAGTTGTCAAGTCCCTATTGGAAAACGCTTCAGTGAATTGAAATATCCTCCTTTTTTTGGATGTGACATTTAATAAAGTTCATAGAGTTTGATTATTTAATGAAGGTTTTTGGTAGCTTCTTCTTCAAACTTAATCTACAATATACCATTTAAGAAATTATATTAGCATCTTAGTCGTAAGGTAAGATAATCGCTGCAAATATGTAAGATCACGCAAAAATTGTAACCACAAATAATCAACCTAATCTACATCTTTGAAATGATTATATATCCGGTTCTTAAAGCTTCACAATCTTTACGAACAGACGTTCTGTGTCAACGTTTGTTAAAAATGCTCTAATCTGTATGGTCAACTTTCAACAACTGTCACGTACAAAGGTGAGATCAGGATTCTAAGTGAGATCAGTTCTGCTCTTCGACATGTGTTAAAGTTTTCAAGTTTACCAGAAAGGAAATTCACAAACGATTAAAATTAATCCCTGACGCTTAAATGGAAATGAATAAGCTGCTATATGTACAGTCGCAATCGAAGGGCTGTACAAAACTGCAAATATCTAAAAATAGAATACAGAAAAAATCCTAACCAGCATCCATAAACAGAGTGAAACATTCATTTCAACGGGTGCGTACACACATACAACGTGCTATAAATTTACGCCTGACTGACTACATTGACCTCGATTAGAGTTAAGCATTGCGAACAGCGTTACCGTCATTATGTTGGCCAATCAATGGGATCGGCACAACGACGAATAGGGAAGTGACTTTTCCAAAATGATACTTTGCCAATTGCAAAAGACCAAAACACGTTCACAAATTTGGCAGTTTCTAGTTGGTGCCTATTGATGTCCAAATTTACCAACCCAGTATTTGGATACACCACGATACCAATGAATCGATGTTTCGATCGACAGATAAACTGATGTGATAACACAAATTGCCGTCGATTGATTGATTGATTGCGTTCGAATTGAAATATGTCATCGCTGGCTTCCGAGTGTGTGTCGCTGTGTGACGGATGCGTGGCGGGTGATCTCACACAACAAAAGTTTGAATTTTTATGCGGACAATTGTGGTGGGCTGTGTGCGATCATTGGCTTTTTTTTGTGATTGCATGATTCCATTAATTAGTTTAATTCTTCACAAAGTAGTGTAAAAGGGGAGATAGAATGACAGGGTATGGAATGTGGCAATGTTTGTGGGGAGGTGAAATGTCAAGCGAACTGTCGGTATCCAGTGTTGTCATTGGATTGTTGACATGAGGTATGTCATTAACTCTGGTATGTGAGGTACATTGAACGGTGGAAAACAAATGCTGTTCAATTAAAAAATTAAAGAAAACATTTGATAGCGCCCACAAAGTTCATTCCAAAATCAGCATGGAAACGAAAAATAAATAAATCACATGGGCGAGACCGTCCAATAAGTGCTAAGAACAAATCTTCCCAAACCGCCAATTCGATTCCGTACGATGTAAATAATTCAAAACTTAAAAAAGCCATCTATCTAACACAATACCACCACCGCACTACAGGGAAAACATCTGGGCAATTCTCGTTTAAGAGATTTTAAGTGATGGATGCTCTGAGGCTCTTGCACTCCTACTGTTCAACGTCAAAGATATCCAGCGTGTATGTTCTTAGAGTATCCTCTTTTCTTGGCATCAATTCAAAAGCAAAAAAAACAAAACAACAAAAACCGTCTTGGGTGTGGAAAGAACAGAAGAAAAAATTGCAATAGATACTCGTTTGCCTGTTCTTTGAACTGAATTCTCAACTCACATCATTATAAGCGCCACTTGTTTTGGATGTAAGGGCCAATTGCTTACCCTGCACATCGTCCATTCGCTTGCTGACAAGATACATTACATGTCTTTCAAACTGAGTGACGTCACTCGTGATTGTAAGTGAGACTTCCTGTGTGTAGTTTTGTAGCAAACATTTCATGAAACATGAAAGTGTAGACCTCATTGACACGTGTGAGTCTTTTTTTATGTGTGCCTTTGTGTCTTACATCGTTTAAAACTCAGGAGCCTTGCAACTAAGGAGTTCAGTTCCTTAACCTTGACTAGAGACAGAGGGTGTTTTGCAAGGGTGCCACAGAAAAATGTGCATGTACAAGTTGTGAGCAAGGAGAACAACATGTTGACCTAAATTAAAACAACACAATCTTGCGGAAATCACGCATGTCTCGTGAATTTTCGAAAAATGTTTTACGCAGGCTTTTTGCAAAATAAACAAAAATGCCATCGGTCTCTGGATTTGTTTACAAATGAGTTCTGGTATTTTCGTGAGCTGGTCCGGGTATTTGTTTACACAAATTCCAAATGGAGCTGTAACCGGGTGGAACAAATGATCTATCCGAATCCACACGAGGGATCAGAGATGTGCGAGTTTCGAGAAACAGCGAAAGAGGTTTTTGGAAATAGTTTTGTGAAGTGGCGAGACGCTGCAAAATTGGAGGAGTTTTGTGGAATGGCAGGAGGGTTGTATAAACAAACATCAACTTCAGAGAAATTTAATTTTGCCGCTCAAAAAATTTTGCAATGACAAAGGAAGATATATTTGGAGTTTTCCAAGTATCTGTTTGTTTTTTTTCCTTTTTTATACGTTGGCGGGCTTTTCTCTCGACTTGGAAACTGGAGGAGCTCGCTCCTACCATCACAATCATATAATTTTCTCAAAATACTTAAGTGTTGTTTATTCATCTAGTAAAAATATTTTTATCTTAAGTTTAAGACCAATCCAACCATTTTTAACTGTTCGTATTTTTTTTTTTTTCATTTCAGTTAACTTCAGTGGACCAATTTTTTTTCTAACCACTAGGAATAGTAATGGAATTTTAGAAACTATACACATCAATCTACTAAAATAAATACATTTTTAATACCTTCTGAAGGGACTTTTCAAAACATATCTTTTGCTACTGACAACGTTAGTCTTAAAAAAAATTAAAGATAATATAATTCTAACATAAAGGAATGCAGCGGTGTCCTTATATTCATGAAATGCGTGAACGTCTTCTCTGTGAACAACGTGAATCAGTAGCTCTCGAATCAATGGAACGTGCAAATTTACTTGATAATCGACAATCGGCAGAATCAAATCAGGTCGGAACAGTGGTCAAGGTATGGGCGCAATGGAACTCGTTCAAGGAACTAACATGTTGTACATTGTACATTACACGACACTTAAAACTCTGTGTTTTGATTTGTTTTTTTAATAGATTTTTTTCTCGTCTTCTTTTATTTGTTGTTAATAAATATCTGTGAGTATATCCCTAAATAAATATAAAGCGGATTTTTCCTCCTGTTATTCGGATGTGGTCCTTGCACGAGTATGGTTGCCCCTGAAACAAATAGTCATCTGTATCATGTCACATTAAATACTATTTGTGTTTTTGTTTTATTTTTTTTTTTTTTGAACACAACACGATTTTCTTTATAAAAATGCAGAAAAAAAATACTTTTCTAAATGTTTGTGTTAAATGTTTTCAAAAAATTGGAATTGAATTTGATCATCTGAA
The DNA here is from genome assembly GCA_905187475.1 of Syritta pipiens. Taxonomy (NCBI): domain Eukaryota; kingdom Metazoa; phylum Arthropoda; class Insecta; order Diptera; family Syrphidae; genus Syritta; species Syritta pipiens. Next base: position 11,395,377 of record LR994571.1, on the reverse strand, counting down.
CACGGTTTAATATATTTTCCTTGTTTTTCACCAATTCTTTGCAACAAACAATTACACACACTAATTAACATGACACATTATGTTGACTATGTGATGACGAAAGGAACAAATGAGGTTTTTTAAAATATTTTTATATCCCTTTTTAGGAAACATTTTTTTTTTGCATGTAAATTGTAAATTTGTATATATCGAAAATATTAAAATTATGAGTTTCGATTTAATACGGCTTCTTATGTAAATATTTTGAAAAAAAATTTGAAGATGACAACTTTTGATGGGAAAAAATTCTATGGCTCAAACACTGACTGACGATAATTAAATAAAACAGGCTGATAGCCGTCGCTTTAAAACTTCCATTCAGATATTGTTAGCTGGCAAAAAAAAAAAAAATAGTGGACCTTAAACAAACATCAATTTATTGAATTTATTATACTCAAGTTTTCCGTGTCACGAACAACTTTATACTAAAAATATTCTGTTAACCAAATGTGTGTTGCTTTAGCTAAACTTGTGTATTACAAATCTGCTGTATTTTATTGCTGTGAAGCACAAGTGAAAAATGTATAATTGTGCTTTATATTGTTGTCCAGGGAGTACCTGCTATGCATTGGATCGATTGCTTTTTGATTCAGAAAATCATAAAGACTATCTAAGCATAGACACAGAGACCTCATGACTGCCTAGTTCAAAAGAATGCCTGCACTCGTCCAATTTTTTGACTCGCTTATATCTGTTTTACTTTAAATTCTAATTTTACTTCCCGCACTCGCTAACATACAGTGTCGTGCTAAAGAATCTTCCCAAACTAAACGGCTTGGTATTTATCAATTTGATTAAAGTAAATCGAACTAATAAAACTCAACTATTTATAAATTACAATAAATTTTTTTTATATACAATAATCTTTATTTTATACTTACCAAAATTTTAAAATGTTTTTTACAACTTACTATGTTCGGCCCGATTCTTTTGCACGTCAGTGTATTTCATATATTCGAATGTTTCAATTCCAATTTCTTGAGAGCACCACAAAATAAGAAAAAACACAAGCACATCCTCCAATTGCGAATTATCTAAGTTCAAAAATAAAACTAACAAAAAAATTTCAATTTCAAACAGCTCCACGCCGATGGATATCACACAAGTCCAGCACATCAAAGAACTCCGCTAGTGCCTCGCGACCTGGGAGAGGATTTCAATTTGGATTTCGATGAAGATTTTCCAATTGATGCAAGACGTCCTAAAAACGCGAAGTGAGTACTCAGTTGGAGTGTTTATCGTAAATTAAGAACCTACATATGCATGTATCTGCATTTTATTCAGACATCCTTGCGAACATTTTAGCTGAATTATCTTAAATAAGGAAACGGAAAATTGTTTCATTTCTAGTTTTTACATTCGGCATACATGTTTTCATATGTGCCACAGCTCAGACTTATTATTTTTGTTAAGTTCGTTTTTTCTTAATTTATCGCTTCCAATTAAATTTTTTAATTTCTCTTGTGATAGCACAAATAAATCAACTTTCCACGCAAAGCTAATTTAATTTTACTTCCATTTTAATTTATTTTTCTTTTAATGTGACACCCACCGAGACCAAAAATGAAAATTCCCTTAAGTTTAACTATACATGAGATATATACTAATAGTTTATTTCAAAAATCCATTCCAGCAGTGAACTGGAGACAGTAATAGTATCACCACCACCAAAAAGGTTGGATACGTAAATTAAATCTTAAATTTTTTTTAGTTTAAAAAAACGAAAAGAAATTCTATTTAATTTTTAATTATTTTAATTAATCTGCATTTTTCTTGTTTAGTTAGAATATAAAAAAAGATTTATGTGAACTAATTTATATTCTGTGTTTTGATAAATTTTGTTTTATTTAGCAAGCTTTCTTGCTTCTACAAGCATTGCCCTTTTTAATAGTTTAGTGTATGATGCTTTGAATTTGACTCCAAATTTAGGCTCACTAGGGGTGTATAGTGTTTTAGTCTGTCTTGCACAAAACTATTTAGGAACGATTTTCAAAAAAAATCTATAAACGGCACGTTATTTGCAAATCAAATATAATAAGCCTCCTACTGCAATACATATAGATTTCTGCACTGCATTTGCTTTTTATTGTTTATTAAAAACTCGTTCGGAGTGATTAAGAGACTTACACGATTTTATTTTTATTTTAAAATTTATGTAAGACTTTTTTTGTTTTAGATATAAGATTCCAATTAGGTTTCCCCAGAGACTAGCTACATGTATGTCATTACGATCTAAAGTCAAAGCAGGTTCTGGTGAAAACAATCTTTTTCTGAATACATATATTTACATGTTTAGAATATGAATTGATTTAAAACCTTGTCTATTATCCAATTTGTATATCAAGCTCCACGTTTAGCCCAAATTAGTGCATCCCAAATAAACATCAATAAATTGGCTGCGATTGTTATTGGTCAAAAACTATCCACTTCATTGAAGAGTTTGTGATGAATGCTTTACTATTAATTTCTGTGGATCAAATAAGTAAAATTAACTTGAGCTTACTAATTTTTTTGTGGCTTAGTTAAAGGACAGAAACATTTATCATTCTCTGTAAAAACACAACCATTTACATTTTGGACGAGGTTTTTTGTCAGTTTTCTAAAATAATCGCTAACTATAAATCTTTCATACTTTGTTTTTATTTAAACCTATTGTTTTCTTACTGACTACTGTCGCACTCTGCGACAAAGGGTTGAGACACCAGTACTGAGGTTTCTTAATAATTTTGGTAAGCATCTGCTACACAACTGCTATACAACGGCTGCGGTACTACTTATACGTTACCGCAGCCGTTGAATCCGACTAACCGACGGAAACAGCATTTTTCAGGTTGGCTTTTTGAACTCTTTGAACCCACTCTTGAAAAAAATGAAAAACATTTATCGATAGACACAACTCAGAAAGGAATAAGCATATTTCAAGTTCTCAACGATTTCTTTAGTTTTCAAAACTATGTGACTGCGAAGAACATGCAGAAATCAAAAGGATTTCACCAAAATATCTGCGATACATTTTCCAGATTAAAGCTTTCATATTCAATAATTTCCTTTTATGGAAATCCTTCTCCTTGTGAAAATATGGTTCGTTTCTAAAACAAACAAACCGGACGGGATGACAGGAAAATTGTCCGCAATAGAGGGCACTATGCCTTAGATATAAAATGTGGCTGGAGTTTCGTTATCCCTTTTATTAACCACGTCCTTGAATTCTGAAAATAAACGGCATAGATAATATCGATTTCGTATTTCGGTACTTCCTACAGGACAAAGCTTGCGGTGGAGTGCTCATTAAGGTAGAAGAAAATTGACAATGAAATTTGTGGTTATTTTGCTGATTGGGTCGAACGACGATTATGTTATCTTCCTTCGTTTCAATTCGCTCGAAAAATTAAGAAATTTTGATAACTTCCAGTCACCGAAAGTACAAAAACTTACCATGTTGTTATTGTGAAGAAGTACTTTACAACATCCAGGCACTTACTATTTTTTCCCCTTCGAATTTCAGTCCAAAATAGGTATAGTGTAATGTAAGTATATAATAAAAAAGGTACCAGGCCAATGAATCCGAGTGCAAGTTCATTCGTATAGAGCTTCGGATACATCTTACCAGTATGTCCTTCGACAGAACTTTTCTTTTAAAACTTTAGGACTACAAAACACGCAAACTACATAATCTCTTCCTACTTTTTTGTTCGACCAAATGTCCATCTCCAAAGGATCGTCCATCTTGGTGCAGCAGTGTGCCCTCATTTCACACATCGAATACACTTTGCATACAAATCCACTTAAGTGCATGTGCATGGTTCTACTGAGTTGAACATCGCAGTGGTACTCACTTTCTGAGATTTTCTGAACCAAAAGAATCTTGATGGTGGCCCAATTCGAGGTTAAAGTGCAATTGTTTTTAAAATATCCTTTCTGTAAACACACACACGCGCACACAAGCGAAATCTGCACACACGAAAGGTGAATGCATTCGTTTTGACGAAGCTAACATGTCGCGCAATGAATACCAAATGTCATTGCATGTCATTCCAATTGCACATGAGAGTCGGCAGGCGGCTTGAAGTGGAACGATTTATCTCCTAGTCTCACTACTGGGTTAATAATTCCCCAAACCCCCGTCCTGTGAAAAAAAAATCCCATGTGTGTTTGTGTATTCTTTTCTACTAATAAATAGAGACACACTGCTGTTGCTGGCTCTTCTGTGGTGAATGAATGTGGTGCGCGGCTTCAAAGTTAAGGATTAATGTGTCAATGACCAGAGTTTGAATTATACACCACCGGCATTACTGAGGGTAGGAAGGATTCTTAAAAAAATATAAACTCAGTAGTGCATCATTCTTATGGCAACCTTTTTTTTAAAAAAAGATACATTATGCACTTAAAAGGAACAAAACCATTATGTAACCTTCAATCCAGACGTCAGTGTACTTATACGTTACCACCCACTCGTCACCACACGACGAGTCAGTGTGGTGGGTACTATTTATGTGTGTGCACCCTTAAGTGCATTATTTTATCGATTTCACAAAAGGGTAGACCAAGATTCACTGAGTCGAGGGATAAATTGCGTTGTGCACAAGCCAGACACAGGCCAGCAATGTGCTGGCTGTTACGCTTGATGATGTCGTAGTGATGTTGATGGTGACGGCCAAAGGGGATGAAAAGGTAATGCGTGACAAAATTATCACTTGCTGAAGAGTGAAAAAAAAAATGAAGGCGAAGTAGTACACACGTTTATAACAGGACAAAGGACCTAACTACGCCGTTGGATTAAAGTTATTGCGTACAAAGCTGGCAGAGACAAACCACACGCACACACACTTGAGGTTCCTTCGTTGTTTTGCGGGGGTGGCTTCGTTGTTGATTTCGAGAGTTCCCTCAATTTCGTGTTACCCAAACAATAACTCAGCTAATCCGCTGCAAGGCACAGCATAACACAGCAACCGTCACATCGTCGAGCCGCTTCAGACGATTTTGGAAAGGGGCATCAAACTCTAACCCAGAAGGAAAGTTGATTTAGTCCTTCAAACCGTAGACGCATTGAAATACTCTGGTCGTCGATTGTGAAGAACTTGTTTTGCTTTTATTTTCGTCAGCAGTGGTGCATTTATTCATTAAAAACAATTCAAAGGATATCAACAAAAAAAGAAATCATAAACATTTGCCCCGCTGCTTCGAATGGGGGTGTGTGTGCGCATGCATTTCGCAAGTACATAGTCTCAATCCACCACTGAGTGTGATGGGTTTACTAGGCCTCTGTGGTGAGATGTGATGTTTACACAAACAGTGGCACTCGAAGATTGAGGCATTAAAACCAGAGAAAAAAAAACAGAACCAGGATTTGAATTTCACCTTTTCTGGAATTCAAATGGTAGTCAACCGGTCTCGTAATGGCCTGTGATGTTTGCGTGAGGGGATGACAGCATGGCTGTTGTTTAGTATTTTATACTGGCAGGTTAATAAAAAAAACTTGAGCTTACAAAAAAATACCATGGATAATTACTCTACCAAAACGTTTCTTTAAAGTTAAAGTGGCATTTCGTTACACAGAAAAAAGGTTTTGGTTCGTTAAGGTGTCTAACCACAAATGGTTAAAACATTAGTCTTCGGGAAATAATAGTGCAGTTAAAGCCGCCACAAATAAAAATATTGGCGCCCCTATAAAAAGAAAAGGAATACATACAGTATCGGACAAAACAATAGCACCCCCCAAAGACTAAATGAGGTTTTTGCTTATAGCGTGTAACCGAGAGAAGTTAAGAAATTGAATTTTTTTTCTCATTTTCTTAACTTTATTAAGGAAAAAAAAAGATATTTGGATTATACCTTATCGTTACCAAAAAAATTATAAAAACTCGTCACTTCAATTTTCCACACTCCAATGTCACATCTTATTCATAATTTGCCTCATTTCTTGGATGATATTGGCCTTATATGCTTGAATCGTTCCCGGATTGTTGTCATAACATCAGCACCAAAACAATTCCAAAAGAGTCAAGCCGCTGCTCTGAGATGGTCAATTGGCAAGATGCCTGTTTGGGACACACACCACTCACTTTGTAAGCAATTTTCCAACATTTTCCAACGTTGTTCAAACGCAAAGCGATTTATTCAGTTCCGTGGAGGAATACTCCTCCACGGAACTGAATAAATCCTCTAAATATTTCGATCAGGAAACATTTGTCAGTGTCAAAATTACCTATGGTTTAAAAGGAAACCACTAGATGGCTCCTGATTTTATTTGTGATCGCAACATGTGGGCTATAAGTGCTTCCTCACCTCTACTTTGTCACAGAGAGAATGACTCTGAAGGTTCAGCACCCAGTTCTATTGAAAATGTAAAAGCCAAAGTACCGCCTGTACACTAACAAGGGACGCACACAATCCCCATGGTCTGACCAACTATCAATTCCGATCACCGGGCAATTCGAGTCCAGCCCATTCCCGAATATCTGTCTGACCTAGAAAAGTCATTAATCAATAAACTCCCTCAGTCATTTGAAACGACAACTTCACTGAATCAGTTCACCCCACCAACTTAGTCCTTTCAATTAGCACTATTTGCCACCCAAAAAAAAGCGAAAAAGAAGAAGAAAGAAAACAGTACAAAACAATACACAACATACGAGTCCCATTCATTTGCAACCCTGGCCGTGGGTTGGCAACTTAACACCCAACCCCACCCTCGTTCACATTGATGCCAAAAATCAAAAAAAAAAAAAACATTCCAAAAAATCATCATCTGCCCATCCTGCTCTTGGAAAATGACTTCCCCTGAAATACTAAAATGCATTCGTCTCCACAACACCGGTTGTCCTTCTTTTTCACCATCTTCTCCTTCGTGTTATTCGTTTTGATTGTGAATTCGTTCCACATCTGAACAAAGCGCAGCAGCAGAAATCAGGGACAACTGAGCAGCATCCCTTTCTGTAGCTATTGGATTCTTAGTGAAATTCTCCCCTGTTCAGTAGTAGCTGGGATAGGGTATCGAGTTTGTGATCCTTGGACGGTTAGAATACGATTAATACATATTTTCTTTAAATTCTTTTGTTTAAAAAAAAAACAACAAAATTACAAAACTTTGAAGTGAACTAAAAAACAGAAAAAACAATCAATCGCGTTTCCGAATTTGTAAAAGACATATAAGCTTTGTCTGCCCATTCGAGCCCCATCTGTGTCGCGTTATTAAAACCAAGTACATCTTCTCGCTGTGGGCCCGTGTGTACTCGTTAACGGTAAAGCGGATTAGGGTTACGTTGTAAAGTGTTATAATTTGGCTCTTCCTGGCGCACATATGCGTGTGTGTACCCCACCTCTGCCCCGTGTACCTCTTACAAGCCGAGGTCACTAGGTCGCCCGGGAACATAGTTCCTTCTTTTTTTTTTTGAGTCCGACCCCACCCCATGTCGCTTTTTGTTCCCGTTTAATTTAAATTCTTAAGATCCTCGGATGCTAACAAAAGAAAACGATTTTTGTTTCTTGTTTTTCTTCTTTTCGAAGAAAAAAAAAAAAACAATTCTCCAACCCCGCCTGTGATGTGATGGTACTGAAGTTCTTCTTTAGCCCAAGATGTATACACAAAATGTATTTGCTGTGGATTGTGGAGGGAATCTTTTAAGGATAACACACACAATTCTTTTGGCATTTTTTCTTCTTCTTCTTCATTTTCGTCCCTTTTTTGTGTGTGCAAATATCTCCTATTATACATAAAAGAAATCAAAGCTTGGTGGCGGTTAGTGCCTCCATAAACGTCCTTGAGAGCGCAGAAAGAGCTTTCAATTTACTCTAGTCCTGGCCAAAGAGATAACACACACACATTCGCACACACTCTACGGGAATGGGTAGATTTGCTTACGAGTCGTTTTTCTGAAAATTGCTTACAATTTCGAAAACTTAAATAAAATTGGCTTTTTTTGTTTTTGTTTTTTTCTAAATATCCTGTTCTATGTTTGTGTGCCAAAAGATAAAGTGTACAACGAATTTTATTTTTTAATTTTGACTTCGTCCATTTATAGTAGAGAAAAAAAAATTCACACAACGATATTGTGTTAAGTGTTGTTCTTTTTTTGTGTGTTCACAAAGTAAAAGATGTGATCCTATTAACTAGAAAAAAAAAGTTAAACTGTTGGTCGTTAGAAATATATACGTAAAAAGTAAACAGAAAAAAAAATTAAAACAGAAAATTAAAAAAATTGTAGTAAAAAGTATCTGTGTGAAAATATTGTTGTATACTCTCTTGTGAATTGAACGATCCAAGTATGGGCGGTGGTGAAGTTAAAGTTGCCACAGTTGATGTGGAGGGTGGAGATAATATGGCTACATTGCCTGTCTCCCGTTCACACACCACTGGCAGTAATGATAGTGCTGAGAAGAATAACGCTGCCAACAAGGAGATGGAGTTGAAGAATGTTATGCCACAGCCATTACAAAGGTTGGGAAAATAAAAATGATTATTTTATTTCATTTCACAGTGCGAAGTAGAGATGATTTTTCTGGTTCTGGTTTTTGTGAAACAGGAATTTCGTATGGCAGCTTTGTGTAGCTTAAAATAAATGTTGAACAGTGATTAATCTTATAAGGCCGTCTAGAACGTTGGCTGTATACATAGATGAATACTTAACTTACTTACAACTGCAAAACTTCAAAAGAAAGATTAAGAAAAGTTGAATAACGTGACACAATTAGGCACTTTGTGTATTCAGTTAGAAATACATAGGTAGGAGCCATTCGATTAAGCCGAACTTCTTTTATGCTTTAAATGAGGCTAATTTAGATCAATTAAATATTACAAATGAGAGAAAATCAGCATCGGGAAAACAAATGACCTAAACAAACTGCAAAGTTTTATTGTAAACCTCATAAAATGGAAAATGTATGTTACTAACTTTAACTTTGTTCCTGATATCCTTACTGTTTGTAGTTTGCAGGTGTAATATCGGTTTCTGAAAAAAAGGCAACCACATAAATTAATACATCGCAAGTTAGAACAGTTCTCTTGAAGTGTACTTAAAGTTTTTAAAAATTTGTCGAAAACCCTATTTGTATTTTAAAAGTTTATTTTATTTTGATCATTTAAAAGTTTATGATAGAAATCTTTTTACTGACATATTTTTTCTTTTTTGTTCAATTGAACTTATGTTCATATTGATTTTTCAATTCCATAATCCGTTCTTATAACAAAACCGTCATCTTTGCAACTTTTGGTTTCGCATATTTAACAAAACATTTGTATTCTTATCACAATTTAATTCATTTCCGTAACTTCTTCACCTCAATCACAACCGGACAGATGTTCTAAACGCAATCCACCCAACAATCTCTCACTATAGTTTCTCATTCCAATGATTTTCAATTTAATGTCCTTGTTTTATGGCAACTTTTATTACAGTCGTAATTACTTTCATTCATGGTTCGCATACTTTTATCCTCACAGAAGTCCAGCCACTGTGGGTGCTGAAGCCCCTTCAAATTGTAGGGTGGTTGCACCGGATTTCATTGTGTGTTCTTGTTTTTTATTAGCCATAGATTATGGTTCTGTTGTTTTCAAAGGACGGTGTAGTACAAAGGTTCTGCAATTGTTGGTTAAATGGTTCTTTTCTTGTTTTATTTTTAACTTTTTAAGGTCTTGCGTGTTAACATCATTTATTTGGCAGAAAATTTGCATCAGGTTTTTAGCAGACTGTAAATTGCTTTTGTGTTGTTTCCATGATAAAGATCATTGCATAAGATGGAAACTAAATATAAAGATAAAATTTAGTAAGAAGCAGTAACTTTTTGTTTTTTTAAAGGAAGCCAGTGGATATTTAGCAATTTATAATGAAATTTGGTTTTGAGTAAGAATTTGTTCTGTTGAAGACCACAAAAATTTAATTTAAATTGTAAATATTCAAATTCAGAATTGAGGTGGTCACTTAAAGATGTCATTGACTTCCACAGCTATTGGAAGACTCATGTCTTTAATTTCAAACTGCTTTGTAAAGATGTAGGGATTTAAATCTAGGTAGCCTGGTCAAATGAAATGAAATCCATATCCATATCCACATCCATATTTTCTATAATTGTTTAGAATAAAATGAGCTTTATGAAAAAAATATGTCCCAAGTTAAATGATACGTATGCATTTATTCGATGATGTTATTTACCTCAGATGATGCATAATCCACACAGCCATGTCGTGTCAAATTTGAATATTTGACGAGTGAAAACCATTTCTGTGGAGAAAATTGCTATTCCAATCCAATCGGGCTTCGAATTGCTGCGAATATATGCAGCTGCTCAAAATAATAAGAAATTAATAGCACTGAATCGAACATTTAAAAATGTTCATTTTTTTGTAAAATCATTCTTATTTTTAGTGTCTTAATTTTTTTTAATTTCTTACATTGGTTAATTCATTTTTATCGAATCCATGTTTTGTCTGTATAGGATAGCGCAGATAGTTCATTTTTTTCAAATCAAAGCACTCATCCATTCACTGATCATCAGTCTTTGTGAAAATGCTATTTCAATTGCATTTTGTCTTCTTAGGCAGCTTTTAATCGCTTAATATGTCACGATATGTGAACCCTTTTTTTATAATATTTTTTTTTGATATAGAATATTAGTTCAAAACTAAAAAAAAGAAAAGCTCCATACCGTGACGCTCTAATTCCCAAGTTTTTTTTGTTAAACCGGAAACTTCTGACTTTATTTTAGTATAATGGCTTTAAAAGAATGGTGCGAGATAGTGACAAAGAGTATGATTTCTCAGCAGTTATCTACTATTTTGATCTGCAGTTCATAACTACTTACAATTTTCTTTTATATAGAGGAATGATTGCGTCTATAAAAAAGTTATAAGTGGTTTTGTAAGTCAGACAGACAGATGGACAGCGAAATGATGCATAATGGTTTCGTTTTTTCTTTTGGAATGAAACCCTAAAAAAGAATTCACCATACCAACACCAAAAGTATGTTATGAAAAACAACTAGCTCCTCTAAAAAAAAACAAAAAAATCAAACAAAAAATTCAATTAATCCCTGTACCTAAGGTATGCAACAATGCACTTTCTACGCAACATGACAAATTAGTCACCCTATCCAGCCACCCACCAATGAGGCATTCGCTTCCTGGCGCATCTCATGAATACCTATGGCGAATTTGTAACAAAAAGTAATTCACCGCACTGCACAACAATCCTCTGCTCCATCTAATTGCTTCTTTTTTTTTTACATCAGCCCTACAGGTCAGCTCCTCTATACCAACACCGGGGGTACAGTGCATCAGAGCCACGGATCTGCTTCAAAACTCTCTTTCTCGCTCTCTGTACAATGGTAGGGCTATGTGTAATCTGTCATGCGTAGTAAGAGGAAACTTTAAATGGCGTTCCCGAAGAGTTCATTTGCCTCGGCATCACAAAAACACAACATTGGTGGTATAGTAGTCCTATATATCCCCGGAGTGTGGCCTACCTACCCATTTCACTTTACATAGGTTCCCAGTACTCTTGGCGGGAAAATCCATTGCATATAATTGCAGGCATACAAGGCGGTAGGGAAGGTGGGTGTGGGGTGGCCAGAGGATAATGCACAGCATAGTGTGGTGTGGTTGAGTTAGTTGGTTACTCTCCTGATGATATGCATCTCTCCTTTGCATACCATGAATAATAAAAATTAGGTCAGCTTGGATAGTGTTTGGAATCTATCTGTGGCAACTATCCCAGTCAAACTATTCGTTGTTGTCATTCTGCGAACGGGATCCGATTGCAGGCAAAAAAGTTTTTTTTTTATAATATTTGTTTTATCACAGGAATATATCTACAAATTAGTTATGTATATCGTGTTTCTGAATGTTTGACTGGATATGTGTTAAAAAAAATTCTTAACTTAAGAAGCTAATGACTATTTTCTATTATACCCTGTCACATACTCTCTTCACATTTCTTCGTTCTATTATCGTAGAACCCTTTCTTAGATACTCGTACATTCAAATCATTCCAAATAGTCCTTCCTGTTAGTTCTTGATGCTTGTATTTGTATACAACTCTGTTCTTTGTTTTGTTTTTTTAATTGTTACATGTTGCATAAATGTTTATTAGATGATAGTTTCTAAGTTTTATTTGTTGGATAGAATTTAGAGAGAAATTTATTAATGATTTTTCCAGTTCATATTGTTATACGATTAGAAACAGTGGAACCAATCCAGGTATGAGTCGAAGTTGCCTTCCGTATGAAAACCGTGGAAGCCACAAGAAACACCCAATGTACTACCCGAATGAGTTATGGTAAATTCAATTAAAAAAAAAAAAAAAAAAAAAACAAACACTTTTACATGTAGATGTAGACACATCCTCTTTCTCATTCTCAGTCCTTTGTTGATAGTTCCAATTGTTCAATTGTTTGCTTTGTCCCAGTTTAAAAAAAATATGTGTTCTTGACTCCCCTACGTGTGTGCAGAGAGCGGTAGAGAGAAAGACGTCATCTATAAGCTTTGATGCGGTGCAGTGAGGAATATAAGTTCTTGAGACGCACTCACTATGTCTGCCACCTTCAGATTCCGAAACTTGTTTTGAAACCTGAACTTACATTTTTTTCTAACAACGCCTCGAAATGAGTTAGATTTAAAAGTCATTTCTTGCTGCAATCTTTTCGATGGACCTTTTCATTTTTCTGGTATCAGTTCTATAGCTTCACATTGTTGAGTAACACTGATACATGATTGACAAGACTATTTCACTTCATATTATGCACATGTATCAAATCAACACAATGGAGACACTAGGCTTTGGCCTTAAACAGACTGCTACGCAACTTATAGTAGTCGATCCATAATGTGAATATATCTAAAATATAAACCGGCAAAACTTTACATCTGTAGAATGTAAACTTCCAAAGACGATTGGAAAAATAATGCTTTATTTTCACTTATCCAATTACCCGAAATTCAGCTTCAAGGAGAGTTGCAACAAATTAATTATCTCCTAGAAACTATAGATACTGAACAGTACATTATAATAAAAGAAGTTATTGCCTCTAAAAACTGGAATCTGGAAAAAATGAGTACACTCCGGGGAATAAAAGCGACGAAGTCACTCTAGTTGCATCTAAAATTGTTGGCAATGTACGAAAACGCTTTTTGAGTACCTGATTAAAATGGACACAGAAACGATTGCCAGTTTGGTAAGGCTAAGAGCAAAAGCAACAGAAAAATCAAGCTATTTGGCAGTTAAAAATAAAATACCAAAAAAATATAATATGAATAATAATAATCTAGGCTGATATAATGCCTCTGTTATGAAATGAGTAAAATTATTTTATTTTCATGTTTTTTCTGAATTAATAAATATTGGAAAATCCTTGTGTTGTTTTCAAAGGATTTAAAAGGCGTTTAAATCAGTTTACTAAATTCTGAATATAAGTTCCAGTTCCAGTTCCAGTTCCAGATTGCTTTTACATTTAGTTTAGTAGTGTTAGTTTACATTTTCAAAGTACTACTGAAGTATGAGAAAAAAAAGAGTGTACTTTAGACCACACAACTGAATTAAAATTTCTTTAGCTGTAGTCGAACTCAATGTATCGAATAGAAATGTAGCTGTGAGCCGTGTTTGCAAGATAAGGAGTTTACCTTCCAAATTTCAACCTGATCGGCCAGGCCATTCCAAATTTGCAAAATGGAGCCGATTTGAAAACCCATAGGATTTTCCATACTGTTTTTCCATATTCCATATTTTCCATACTGTCTTGAACAGCTGAACCGATTGCGATGAGATTCGGAATATAAATTTCTTATGCCCTACACTAAAGCGTTAACTTATTTGTTCTTGGATGGAATGAGTTTGACTTCAACGCAGAAAGCAACCGCGGCTGGTGTTTCAAGGAAATCGGAGCGATCTATTGAACCCTTTGGCGATTGCGCACTATAGTATCACCCGCTACTGCTGTGAACCACACCGCATAGGCTTATATGAGAGGGAGAGAGAAGCACGATCACACTTTTCGTAACGCTCTCGTCTCATGTAAATCAGTTTACATGAGATTTCTAAGTATCCTTTCAACCTTTAGTATAGTTTTACAATCCATTTTTTTATTACCATTTTTTTTCAATGGAACCATAGAAAATCTTAGTTAGAAAGGATCATAAAGACAAGATCAGGTTATATTAGGTAGTCAAATATCTCCCTTCCGCCTTTTTGTCTTTCGAATTTTCCGGCTATGTATAAAGCGCTACAGAGCTCGTATCCAATCTAATCATGCATAGCGTCGTTTTGTAGGTTATGTCAAGACCTTTCAAATGATGTATTGCCAGATATTTCAAAAGACAAAAAGGCGGAAGGGAGATATTTGACAACCTAATATTAACAAGATAAACTTAACATCTTATTATCTTAATTAAGAGTTTTTTTCGGTTGGATATTTGTTTAATTGATAAATTTAGTATTTATTAATGGATAGATAGGTTTATTTTTTCTTCATAGTATGACAATACTTAAGCAATGTTGCTCTAGTTTGCACAGAGGCACGGTTTTATAGAACATTACTGCTGAAAATACAATTTTTGTCTGTTGCGAAATATAGTTCAGTAATTTAAATGACATTTGGAGGAGAACTATGGAAAAAACCTCTATTTGAAAGTATTTATTAAATATTTTCTTGAACTCGATCTACGTATAACACACACAATTTTTATTTGTCATTTATTCATCGGCGCAAAAAGAAAAAAAGAAAATTGCCACTATCTCCTACCCCTGTCCACGTATTGTAATTTACAAAAAAAAAAAAAAAAAGATAGTCAAGTCATAGAACTCATTCCAGAAATTCAGTACATAAAATTGAAAACAAAATGCAGTATCCCGTAGCGTTAAGTACTTCGACCTTCAGGACCAACAACTTTGATATTAAAGTTGTTCCTTGTTCGCCACGTTGTATGATAAGCCTATAATCCTCAGCATATTTCATTCTAATTCCCTAACTTTATCCTTTTAATCGCTTAAAGCACAAGCACAGTACAAAAAAGCCTACCACACGGAATGTAGCAGCATTCCATGAAATATTTACAGAGATTGTGTTTCAAAATTTGAATGCCATTTCCTTGAAAGTTTTAAAACCTTCCCCCCACGGAGATGTTAGCAAATATTTGCTAACATATGTGTTGGAGGAACAGAAACAAAAAATGAGAAAAAAAAAGAACGAGCAAAAAAGAAAATACTTTTTAATGCTTCTCTCCTTGACCTCACGTCAGCCATACGTTGAAACATACAAAAAATAAAGTCGCAAGTTTCTCCTTCTCAAATGGGGCATCATATTTCCCTGTGTTTAATGTACGACAGATAAACATGCAGAGCTAATGGAAGCTGCTTTTTTTTCAACTTAAATCTGATTAGTTTCATTTTTTTTTCCAAGCAATGGAAAGAAATTAATTTTTGTTCTGATTTACAGAGTAGATATCTCTAATTTTTCTCGAAATGTCTTGCTTTAGCAGTTATAATGAAACATGGACACTTGTGTATAACGTCAAAAACTTTTTAAGTGCGAGCTAGTAAATATTTGCATGTGAGTGTGAGACTTTATATTATGGAGATGCTTTTAAAATATACGAAATGTCTGAACATCACCTATTTTTTTATATAATTTGTAATTTTCTTACGATATGGCTGTAGTTTGGCCATGGTTCTTATCACTTATACCTTTCATACAATAACTGCCCATCAAACCAAAATAGAGAGGCCGATTATCTTCTATTAAATGTCCAATGGAATTTTTGGAATAAATGAAACTTTAGCAGACAGTGCAAAGCTAAACAAGTTTGCTTAGCAATGATGTGGAGGTGTTTCTGAGAACTAATGGCTTATGAACTTTGTTTGTCTTAAGCACAAAAACTAAATTCTCCTTTTTAGGTTTCCCCATTAACATTTTGCAATAGACACAGGGTTATAAGAAATAAAAACTGTGGCTAAATGAACTGCTTATATTGAGTATGAATTTCACAGTAGCTCAAAGTAATAATGGGACATGTCGAACATAAATTTTTGCTGAGTTTTTTTTTATTATTTTTTGGTTTTTATGTTAATTCATTTTTATGATTTTTTATTTTTTAGTACCTGTGCTAATAGTATAAGCTTTCAAGCGGCAGAAATTGAATTCGTAATTTTGTAACTTTTAAGAGTGCCGAGAAAAAAAGATTTTTGCTGGTCCCATCAAAACTTTGAACATTATAGTACAACCAAAATGTTGGGTAAACTATTAGTTATAGAAAAAAGTTATGATTCTAAACACCCATATCATCCACGTTTCTTTTTAAGTGATGGGTGTTTCGAGGATGGAGTTTTAACACGAATAAAAAAATATTTAAATATACCGGTCCCCCATCTTTATCCTAGTAATGCAATAAATCAATCGAAACATTTGTAATAAATTCACTTGAAAACCACTCCCATTACACAGCATGTCAACATAGAAATTAATTAATACGGCCTGTTGATCACAGCTAATAAGTACGGCAGCCACTGGGTCTATAAAAATCTCTAGAAATGTAACAAAATAAAACTTCACGTCATCTTTAAAATTTCTCTCCAAATTCACACACATCGTATCTCTGAATAAAACACCAAAGCTATTTTTATGATAAACTATAATCTTGTGTATTTCAAAAACCAAAAAAAACACACATAACCCGGGTGTAGATTTATGCTCTGCCCCAACATTTTGGAGATGTATGTCAAGCGCACGCTTTTGATAGATCGCCGATCGACATAGCTACACGTTGTTGGTAAACACTAAGACGCCACGCTGTATAGAATTTTAACATATATTTTTAATATTTGGTTTTTACAAAATAAAAATAAAAATCACAGAAGCTTTACAAACATAAAAAAAAAAGTTTGCAGTTGATGTTGGTGTGCTAATATTAGCGGGTGAATAGATACAGAGGACCAGTCGTGAATACGAACTAGATTTTTGTTTTAATGTCCCACTCGGAAGGAGTGCGTGTAAAGAATTTTAATATTTTAGCAAAATTTTAATTTTAGTAGCACTTCTCTGTTCTTTTTGGCGAGTTTGAAACGGCAAATGAGTGGTAGCTCGCAAAGTGCGAAATGTAAATATTTCTTTTATGGTCTTGTAAACAAGTGTAACATAAGAAACATGTACTTTAAGTTTGTGACGCTGTGTGTGATTTATAATACATTATATTCCGCAGTTTTTCTTCCGTTTTAAATACTGACATTCATGGGTTAGCTAATTGATGATTTCGGTGTCAATTTTTTCCGATGGTAGAGAAGTAAAACACTCCTTAGAACGGTTGTTTAGAAAATATACAATTCGTAAATTTTTGCCAAGCTTTGTCTTGTAAATAGTAGCCTAACCACATTTTGAGCTCAGTTGTTTCGCACGCTATTTGACATCGAAGTTTTAATCGCAATGCAAATTTTAATTTTGTCTTATTATGTGCATGTGGGCGCCGTGGGTTGATCAGTTTGTGCGTTGAGCTGTTAAGAGAGCGTACCCGGGTTCGAGGGCAGCCCGGGGAAAGAAAACCACCGAAGAATTTTCACGGCACCACCTCCAACCGTAGTAGTAGTTGTCAGTAGTTCTACTGACAATCTTCCTGGAGCACTTATGTCATTTTCGTAATTCGCCCTTCGGAATCGGCATTGAGTAGTAGGTTCCCTCCAAATGTGTCAAATTGTAACGCGTACAACACAATTGAGGCGCGAAAAGCTAGGCTCTGGTCATCAACGGGCTGTTACGAAACCCAATGTAGTCTAAGTGGATGAGTTTCATAAAGTGTAATTCTTGTGGTTGAATACCTACCTACATGGCAGTCAAAACATCTTTAAACATGGCAAGTTATTGGAAGACCCGACCTGCTATTATAAGTTATCCGAAGGGTTACTATTATTATTATTGTAAGTTATTCGAAGGGTAGATTTGAGCTGCTGAACACGATGCTTTTCTACTTCGTCTTCAAAGCATAGGCTTTGGGTGTTGCCTGCCTTGAACCTGATTGGCAATAATGAATATGATGTGGTTTTCATTAATCTTGTGTGGCTTTTTATTTGAGCTCAAATGATTGGGATAACTCTTATTTTATCTAAAAAATTAAATTTTTGATAGTTTTAATGGTACTTCAGGTTTCTTAAGTGAAGATGTAAACATAATCGCAAACGTTTCATGAACAATATTTTAAATTATAACATTGTTCTAGAGATCTGTTTTTGAAAATCTAAGCAAAGAAGTTCCCGTAGCAGTTAAAAACTTAAATAAAAATAATGAGACAACTTTAAAACTTCATAATCATTTTCAGTTATGTAGTGTAAATGGCACACATTTACAATTGTCGTCCAACAAGCTTTTATACAGATATTTGGTATTTTTACATTACCATTAAAATATTTCACAATTTAGTTACATAGTTTTGCTCAAAAGGCAAAGTGGCTTCAGTCGACTTTAGCCGAAAATGATTTTTCTGCATACTAACAGTCAGTCACAAAAGTAAGTACACAACAAGAAGTGTGCTTTGTATTGTAAGTTGTGTTCTTACTTTTGTGACTGATTGTATATATTCTTATTTTCTAGTAGCCATTTTTTATAGAGCCAAAAGGGCTTAATTCGACATTCATACAATGATTTTTCTTGTGTGAAGCTTGAACTCATTCTTAACATAAACTTGAGTCACTTCACTTTTTGAGCAAAGATATAACATGATCAAAAAGAAATTCATTTTCAGTTACAATTTGCTTAAAAATCAACAAAGATTTTGCTATATTTTTCTATATTTATTTTGGTTTTCTGCTTTTCAGCTTTTTCTATTTTGCTCATAAGTCATTCATCAGTCATGGACTCGTTTGCTTCTAAGTTATTATTTTTGAAAATTTTGTTTTAATTTAATTCGCCATAATTTATCTATCTACTTAAATTGTAAGAAATTTTAAATTGGCATTGGGGAATGAGAAGTAGTTGCAGGAATTCAATGATCTTGCAGTAATTAGCGGGTGAGATCAATGATTCAGTACAAACAATTTTATTGAGTAAACCTTTCGATTTAGATAGACTTAAGTCTTCAATTTTTATCACTGCAGGTCAAATATTGAAAATGATATATCTTAAATAATCTGCTGATATTTGAACTATCTATACTGAATTTGAAATTTGAAGTCCATCGAAAACTGTAACAAGATAAAATTCATGTACGAGCTCATGGCGATGTTCTGAGAAATACCGCCAACCTCTCCACTGCACATTGCAATAAACAATGAACCCAGAATCCTCATGTAGCATGTATAATCGAAAAATCTATTTATTTTTCACGGATGGGTATAGCAAATTGTGTACCTAAAAGATTTATTTTTATTTTTTTGCTCCAATACTTAGATTGCTACTACACAGTAAAACCAGTATATATTTTTTTAAAAGTAAAAACTAGTTTTGCCTCTCCCCACCACCCATTGCATATTTGATTCCCACTCAAGAGTCTCCCCACTTCCCACTGTATCCTTCAAGCTTTAAGACACTTGGATATGTAAAGGTAAAATACTTAGTCGCTATTTTATTTTCTCAAAGATTTAATCAGATTTGGAAATTGAGGACCACGTATTAAAATACATCTCGGCTTCGCACACAATCTTACAATAAAAAAAAACACACACGTGCTTCTTCTCTAGATAAATCATTAACACCAAAAAGCCGCACAAACCGAACATAACCCAGGCTAATGGAATTTTGTTTGATTCTTCCAGGACATCGCTTTTTATCGTCACCAGCTTGGTGTACGCCATCATACTAATCGTTGTTTGCATTGCATACGTGATCAGCGATGTGACAACACATCGCTTACCGGTTCTATACTACGAAGGATTCTTCACCTATTTGTATGGCGCCAGTATACTCTTCCTGCTGTATGTCTTCTGTTTCCTGCTTCAAGGTAAGTTTTTTTTTTTGTTTTTTGCATGTTCCCAGGTTGTTTTGGATTAGAGTTGGTGCTTCACTAGGTATTCAGATTAAAACAACTACATGCGGGTGTCTCAAGCATGGATTATGCATACTTATTGTTGTATTATCCTTCAGAAAATGCATTTCTTTTACTTTACAGAGAGTACATGCTGCAATGGAGGCAGCAAACCAAAATCACCACCAAAGGAGAAGAAACCAAAGAAGCAAAAGCAAAAGAAACCGGATCCAGCCGATTCCAAGGATGGAAAGGGTAGCAAGGATTCCGGCAAAAGTGGCAAACCCAGCCCGTTTCAGGTATACAACAAAATAAAAAAGAAAACAAACAAATAAGGATTACCTCCTTTATCCTGGCGGATAAGGAGATACAAAACTTGTTATGCATGTGCTGTGCGTGTGGAGCTTTTTCAATTGCATCGAAGCTGTCTACTACCCACACTCTCTCTTCCTCTCTGTCTGTCTGATTTTCGTTGTGCAATTAAAAAGTTCAATTAAAAAAGCTTCGCATTACAGCATAATCCTCGTTATCCTATTTTTGTTTTTATTTACAACAAAATTTTTTTAACAACAAATTTTCGCATTTTTTTGTTTTTTCAATTGATTTAAAATATTTGCTAAAATTTAAATAAAATAAAAAAAAAACAAAAATAATTCTCATCATCAATCACACATATAACCACATGAATCAACAACAAATACACAAAAAATAAAAAAAAACACACACACAGGAACGATTTCCGATCAAGAAACGTGATTTGGTTCGGCAGTCGCTATTGAGTCAGGTATGATCCTTTGATTGAGTGTTTGCAATGTACAAAAAATAACTCCTCTCTTCTCCTCTGCTAAATACTACTTCTACTCTACTAACTAACTAACTAATACTTCTCTCTCACTAACGACTTTATGTGGTGTTTGTTTGCTGCTTGGCTCTGTATAAAATATCCTATGGTGTTATCTTTACGAAAATATATCTTAACCAAGGCCCGTATCTAAACCGCAAATCTGTGGTGTGAATTTCTTTTTAACTTTGTGCTAATCTATGGTCTATGTGTGTCTGGTGTGTTGTGTTACTTGTGACATCTCTGTACTAAAACGTGCGCCACAACGGAGGTAAATTGAGAACCTTGCGTCACTGCATCGATAGTGCCTTCCGTTGGCGGCTTTCATGGATTGTCTAATTGCGTTAAAAAACCTAAAACCCAATTCGATCCAATGTGTAATGTGTTCTACATTTCAAATTTTTTTTCTGCTTTTTTTTTTGCTTTAGTGTGTTGCTTGTACTCGTATGTAATGTTTGCTGTGTAATTTTGTGCTTTTTTCCGCATGTGGTTTAAGATAGAAATAAAAGTTATATTTTTAAGAAATTTCTTCTTTTACTTAGCGTTCTGGGTTTGCGGTAGGTTTTAGGTTATTCGTTGACGAAATAATTAAGCAATTTGTGCGGTTGCTAAATCTGTGGCTAGGAAAAGCAGATAATCGATACGTATGGTCGCAAGTTGCAAGAGCAATTTGCGACATGCAAGCAATTAGTTGCCATTTACTATTGACCTATTGTTGTATCTAAATATTAGATTATAAAAAAAGTCTCAGCGGGGTTTTGGTATATCTAAAACAAAATCTTTATTCAAAATCAATTTCGATCATGTACATATTGGTCATTATTATCTATGCCATTTTCCGGGCAGCTTCATGATTCTCTCGGTGGCTTCATGATCAGCGAAAAACTTGACGAAAGGAATTTCAGCGGCCCTTCGGTTGACTAATTTATAAGTGAGTTTTGTAGAGCGAGAAACTAATGGTAATCAGAGGGTTCGTGCTATACGGTGGATGCATCATAACTTTGCAACCAATTTGTCTCCGTCAATTTGTTTGTGTATTCAAAGATGTGTGTGGCCATAATGGACGATTACTTCCTTTCTGTTGGCCAATTCTGGTTGCTCTTTCTTTATAGCTTCATTCAAGCGATCTATTTTTGTACAGTAAGGATTAGATTGACCGTTTCGCCAAGCCCCAGCAGCTCAAAATAAACAATTCCCCTTCAATCCCACCGTCAATCCAGACTTCGAAGTCGTTTGTCGGTCGGTCACCGGCCTTTCACCATGACCGCTTGCATTCTCGTATTTAAGCCATTTTTTATCGCCCATAATGGCTCATTTTAAAAATGGTTTGTTTCGAAAATGGTTCCATTTCGTTACGTTTCACAGATGTTTTTTTGGTCAATTCAGTTTATTTGTGTTAATTGATCTGACACTCAAATAGTATGCTTCTTTGACTAGCCTGCTTGTTTTAGACTATTTAGTTTCTCTGCTATCTCCTGACTTCACCGGGCCTAAGTTAAGCATCAGAATCTCTTGAAATAACTTAAATATCTGCTTCCATTGAATCATGCATTTATTACTCCTTATAAATCTTAAAGCGTGATGTCTGATCTCCTCCACAAGTCCTCATTGTCACGTTATTGGAAGTTTCTAACCATCAGGTACAACGCCCAATACAATAGAGGCACGAAAAAGCTAGGCTCTCGCCCTGTACGGGCTATTACGCAGATTATTTATTTTACATGCTCCATGTACTCAATCACATTTTGAAGACATTTGGAGGACCAAGTTCTACAACGTCCCCACAGTTTGAGTCTGTTTGAAGCATTGTCTGTTACTGTTTACAGGAAATACACTTGCTATTTAAAGACACGAATGACTCGATCACGGATATTCGCTAAAAATCTTAATTGAGTAACAGTTGCGTCAAAGTAAATAGCACGTGTACCCCAAACCAGTTGCTTTTCTGGTATCACTCCCAAGCAAATTTCTTCATCGAGATTATTGATGGTAGATATTAATTGTGCTTACAGATACGTTAATCCTTAAAACATGGTCGATTACATTTTTGAATTCACAAAAACTGACAGGCAAGCCGAAGATAGGATTCTTGTTTGAGGATATTTTTTCTTGGTATGGCGTAGGACTACTTCACGTTAAAAGTAATTTGGACCAAGCAATCTAATATTAAGGTTGAGATGTCGTTAAAATTCAATAGGATAATGATCATAAGGATATGGCGAAGTCTCTATAGCAATGTCTACCGCCATTAAAACTTGTTTAAGGGATGGTCAACTCAGACCCGAGATCTCAAGCCTGTTGAGAACCTGTGGGATGTTGCTACAACATTGAGTTTAATAGTACATGTGTTATTAATTTTGTCGCAACTATATATTTACAAAAAACATCTTTAAAACTTGCAAAACTTCTTTTCTAAGCTTTGCCTTTGGTGTTTAGATCTTCTGTTCTATTATTTTTTAAGTTTAGATATAAAATCGGAAATTCCTACTTCCAATTTTCCAATCACCTCAACTACACCTTGAATTTCACACATTTCAACTTCGACACTCATCTCCAAATTGAATATAATTGTTGATATATAAAAAGATGTTGAACGATCATGTTCCACAAATTTTAACATCTCATCACTGTTTCTGATTGTAAATACGAAATCAAATGTCTTCCTGATGTATTATACACGATCCAACATCATTCATCCATAACATGGTTACCTTAAGAGTAAAATGAATATTACATATAAGAATATATTAAGTAAAATCAGTCACATAGAGGTAACCTAATAAGTATAAACAAATTTAAGGATTCACAAGCTGAGGTTGAAGCTGCTGTTACACCAAAGAATGTCCGCAAAAGGAAAACGACTCACAGCGATCCCACCCATGGTAGTTTCTTCCTTCGAGTTGGTGCAATTGGTAAGGAAATCGTATTCGCTCAGAAGGAAAGATACATTTACAGTGTTTCTTTTTTTTTTAGCTTTTGGACTAGGAGCCATGATCTACATCGGTTTGGAGTTTGGTTCATTCTTCGAGATCCCATTCGAATCGCCATGCCATCATATCCTGATTGGTGTAAATCCCTTGTTACAAATGGTCTTTACATTCATGCAAATGTATTTTATTTTCATGAACGCAAGAGTGAGTAATACACTTAAATCAAATAAAAAGTTTCCTCTCTGTCTCTCTTGATTGGCAATAAACACATACCCGCATCATCCCTCCTCTAGTCCCGTCAACATTTCCCTAAAAATGTAGTTGCTATAGATTTAATTTATGTCCCCCACACAGACTTCCAGGATCGCCCTAAACCCTCTGCAGGTATGGCAAACCTTGGGTAGTTGTCCTCCTTTCAAAAATAATTACCTTCCCCTTTCCATCCTGAACTCTATGTCCTAACTGGCTGAAGCAGTTCCCACTCATGAAAAATATTGTTTTTCTCTTCTGTCTGCAGCTCAACATCCACCGATTTAAGGTTATAGCCCGTTTTGGACTGATGCACGTTGTCGCGACCAACATTTGTGTCTGGATACGTACCATGGTCAAGGAGTCATTGCACGAGATCACTGTTTACCACCAACGTCGCGGACCAACCCCAGAAGACTCGATTATACTTGAATCCATTCGACGTCATACACTGCGCCATGCTGGCACTGTCCTCCGCACCCATATCGGGCCTAATGACGAATTCGAAATGATTGAAGGCGATGCCGATCACGAGAACGTTCTCTCAAAGATCGTCCGATCCACAGCCGAAGGCGTGACACGTGGACTTGCAGCTGATGACGACGAAAGCACTTCTGCAAGAAGCTCGACTTCCTCCACATCCACATCGACAACAACCACCGAGGTGCCATCGACCACCGCTGCCATTGCATGGGCCAGTACAACAATGATGCGTAAATTGAAGAAGTTCATCACATCGACGACAACCACTACGACAACCACCGAAGCACCAGCCACGCACCTCTTTCAGTCAACGGTTGCACCGGATTCATATAATCCCACACTCGGTACCACGCCCAGCACAACAACCCTTGGAGCCCCGTCCAGCAGCCTGGCATCGTTCTTCTCAGCGTTTACTTCATCCACTCCAGCTTCATCCACCGAGAATGGCTTTCTGATGAACAACCTCTTCGGCGGCCTGGAAAACAGCTACCAGACCTATTCAGGAATCTCACACCCCGAACCTGTAGTTCCCATCGATGCTATCGAGAGCCTGGACAACATTTATCCGGCTGCACTGTCGTCTAGCATCGGTACTCTGAACTCCACTGCTTGTGGACGTGTGGACATCATGGGCACTATTGTCTACGATTCGGCGCCATATCTGTACCCTTTCATCATCGAGTATTCCTTGATTGGAGCTGTCGTTCTGTACGTAATGTGGAAGCACATTGGGCGCTACCCCCGCCACATGAACGATGAGGACCTAGAACACCGTCTTGAGGTCATGCTTTCTCGTCGTGCCGTCGCAATGGCACAACAGGCTCGGTCGGGACGTGTGGACTGCGTCGGTTCATCAAAAGGCCTTTTCTTTGGCCTGCTCTTGTTGGTCGGTTCATTGATTTGCCTCATACTCTTCTTTGTTCTCGTGCGTCATCCGCAATTCTCGTTGTTGGCAATCTACTTGGCTGACGCTAGTCACTGTGCTCTGATGGCCTTTGCGGTTTTGGCCATCATCATTGGTTTTATAAGGTAAGAAATTCAAATTCCAAAAAAGTAGAACTTAACTAAAGCCTTCCAACCTATACAGGGTGAAATCATTGAAATTCCGTTGCGAGGAACAGAGCAACCTTAACGATATCCTTCTCCGCATCTCGGCATTCGGCCTATTCACATACTCAGTTTTTAGTGTAATAGCCGGTTCACTGAAGGCTCTAGAGAGTGAACCCAATCTTCTAGTCATGACCACGGGCATTGTAGCTGTATTCCAGGTTGTTCTTCAATTACTATTTATTGCTGATGTATCAAGGCGCCGTGTTCATCTACCGGAACACGATCGTAGCAAGCCAGGACGACAAATCGTTACATTCTTACTCATATGCAATGTATCTATGTTTGCCATTTACACGTTCGAAGCTCAAAAGGTGTTCGCTAATCCGGTGAGTAAAAAAACTTAAAATTTAGCCTGTTTAAAGGAGGTTTTTTTCTAATCTATTCTGTCACATTTTTCTTTCAGGTTCAACTTGATTTCTATGGTTTCATCCCATGGTCAATAATTCAACGTGTTACACTGCCCCTCTGCATTTTCCATCGATTCCACAGTGCCGTCACACTCGCCGAAATCTGGAAAACAACATACAAAGCCCGATTGGAGTAAATACTTTGAATGGACACAGTAAAGGCCCGTAGCTACGATTTTTTCAAAATATTTCGAACCAACTTCAAACAATTTTTCTTAAACAATACAAATAAGCTTATTTTTCACCCTGTCAACTGTTATAATTTTATTAACTCTTATTTTCTTTTATTTCTCTTATAAACCGAATAACTTCGTAGCAATATTTAAAGGGAAGGCATTTTATGCACAGGAATAGAGTGATTTAATTTTTTGGAAAAAAAGAAAAAAAGAAAAACCTTAGCATAGAAACTATCCGCGAATCGAACAAAAAATCATTATAAAAACAGTTTATAACAAAACAAAACAAAAATATTTATACAAATAAAGCATGAAAACACAATATCGTTCATCTATTCAATTTATAAAAAAAAAACACTTCATATTTATAAACTAAGTCATAAACTATAAATAAAATGAAAATATATAATATAAAAAAGATTATGTATAAAAGTACTTATTTAATAAAAGAAAACAAAAACAAAATTATTTATTTTAAAGTATTTAATAACGTTACATTATGATTTACAATAAAACATATTAAAAAAAAACTTCAACAATACAAACAAAAAACACTGTGTACTTATTTTTTTATTTATTACTAACACAAAGAAAAAAAAAAACAGAAACAAAGTATTAGTAATTTTTTTAAGGAAAAAAATTAAAAAAAAAGATCGTACATTTTAAAGAAAACAAAAAAAAGTATATTAACGTTAAGAATTTAAAATTAAGGGTAACAACATAGTGTTATAGAATCTCATAAATCGAAAAACGCATAACCGTTTGATTGCAAGAAAAAAAAAATGAAAACATAATTTTAACAAAACTTGTTCCCATCTCTGTATAGGTGTTAGATTTGAAAATAATTTATTAATATATGAAAGTATAATATATATTGAGTAATTACAATGCATAATTATATAGATCAATGAATATCAAACTGTTTAGAAGTATCTCAGCGCATTACAAAGAAGAAAAAAGAAAACAAAAAACAAAAAACAAAGAAGCGAGCGAAAGAAAATTTTACTGCGATATGAATTTGCATTTAGTAGGTACAGGTATCAATCATCTGATGTCATTTTTTAAGATTCAGAACGGTGTATTCACATTGGGATCCTGAAAGCAATTTGTGTTTTGGTTAAGTCCTGAAATCAACCTGAGTGTCGAAGAAAATTTTGATTTTCCTTTGCGATAGTACACTTTTTGTTTGCTGAATTCTACATCAGTTTTCGGCAATACAGTCGTGATCTATGCAAAATTAAAACACAGAACTAATTGAATGCTCACAAAACTCACTAGCAAATCCAGTCAGGTTTTTTTCATGGAATTTTTAAGCTAGAGCTCCATTCACTTAAAAAAGAAAGGAATAGGTTTTCGTAGTTAATAAATTTCGATACTTTTCCGAGTTAAATAATTAGGAGAAGCCCACTCAATGTACCAATGTGAATGAACACCATTCAAACACATTTAAAACTTTTACACAACCATTCCATGAAAACGAAATTAAAAGCAAGACATTCTAATACTCTGTCACAGTTTTCAAACCAACGACTTACATTTAACAAGAGAAACAACCACATGTCCATTTTCACTAAATTTAATCGAAAAACTGAAATCAAGTATTTTTAACATTTTCGAACTGAAAACCAATCAAAAATACACAAAAAACTGAGAAAGTTATATGATTGAAAGGAAAATAAAATATACATTTTCTTATTGTGAATTATTTTTCCTCCAAATAAAAACACAATAAGTTTTCGAAAAAAGTTTCCAAATAGTTTTAACATAACCATAAAAAATTACTCTTCATTTCTCCTGTAATTCTTTTGAATTCCATAATTTCTTCTTCATAATTTAAATTTTCTCAATGATTATATTAAAAGATACACAAGAAATAAAACAAACCAAAAAAAAAACATTTTATACTATAATGGAAATGTTGAGAGGGGCGTGCGATGTTTGCTTAATATTTTGACAATATTAATTCGTGATTTGTTATACTGGTATAAAGACGGTATAATTTAAGCCAATTTTTTGCGAGAATTAGAAAATTATAAGAGAACAATATACAAGTCATAATTTAATTGAGTTTTCTGTTTTCTTAAGCCAGGGGGGCGTTAAGTTGATTCAAGAAGGATCATTAAAAAAAAGTCCAGTAGAAGTTTCTCTAAAGCCGCGGCTGAAAATGCGTATATGCGTTTTAAGGTCGACAAAATCTACTGCATAGAAGGTAAGTTCAGTCACAGTCTAAAGAGCCCCAAATAAATACAATCACACTGTTGTATTATACACGAAACTGCTTAGACTAACACAATAGCATCTTTCTGTTCTTTCCTTTTTACTAGACAAAAACCCTGTGAGCTTAGAATTTAAAATTAGAGTGAAACTATAAGAATGTATTAAAAAAAACCGTCCTTCCAATAGCAAACATCACACGAGAGGTGAAGAAAGAACCCACCTAAATTTACAAAGAAATCGAAACGTTAAGGCCAAAATCAAAAACAAAACAAACCTCAATTGAAACAAGCTTTTTTAAGCTTCAAAGAGATAAACATTCATCACTCGTACATGCAGCATTTATAATGATTGACAGAACTTTCAACACCGATTAGGTCTTTTATTCAATTTAAAATCTTTGTAATCAGATCGAATTTCAGATGACACTGTCAATTTTCTATCGGTTGTTAATGAAATTTCTTTCGAGATATGTATCTTAAACAAAAAGAAAATGATAAATTAATTTAAGTATGTTAAATCAACATGTGCAATAACTATTAGCATTTCGATTTACACGATAATACAACTAAAAAACAAAATAAAACACATTGTATATACTTTTAAATTTTTATCTAACTTTTGTAGCTACCTACTTTTCTTCTTCTTTTCATTTTGTAATAAATTCATTTACTAAAAATAACATACCGACTGTACCGTTTACACATATATACTACACACACAATGTGGCGTTAACATTTTCTCTTATACGACTTTTTAACTAATTTAATTTAATCAAAGCAAAAGAAAATTAATTTTATTGAGGATAACATTGACCAATAACTTTGTAGTATATACAAAATAGAATCAACAAGAAATCTTAAAATTTACAGAACAACATGTAAAATAAAATAAAAATAAAATGAAAAAAATAAAAACACAAGACACTGCCGAAAATTAAACAAAAATTACATTTCTTTGTTTGAAACAAGTCAAAATACATACACACAAAAACAAAGTAATGTATTTGCAATGTTTATTAATTACATATATTTTGTAGATTTGAGAGATAAAATGAAACTTAATGTATACAGTATAAACCAAAAAAACAAAACCAAAAATAAACTGAAAGAATTTTTCCCAAGAAAAATAAAATTATACAAAAGTTATAAAATTATATATGTGTATTAGATCAATGCCAATGAAAACAAAAATTAATAAAGGACAAATCTTTTAACATGTCGAGACATAAAAAATTTATTGAACTATTTAAATGAAAAAAAAAGAAGAAAACATGGAGTATTATATACATACATATATATAAACAGGATATTTAAAATTTTATAATTTATTTTACATGTTGTTAAGACATATAAAATTTAATGAACAAAAAAAAAATATAGTACATATAAAATAAGCTAAAAAAAAGAATCATTTTACTTCAAAAGATTTAAGCCGATTTACTTAGGATAAATAGAGATAAAAAAAAGCAAAAACAAAAAAAAAATTAAATTATTAACAGGCGAAAATTGTATTGTAAAAAAGCAACAAGTAAAGAAATTAAATAAAAACACATGCGTAATTTTAATTCATTAAAGAGTTGGCTGTTTTCATTTTTAAATTGCAACTTTCCTTGTCTTTCATTGAGATTGTTGCTTATCTGTTTGAGAGGAAGAAGACCAGAAAAGATCGGATTAAACACTGAAGAAATAGAGCTGAGATACAAGGTATGGTATAGTATGTAAGGGAAGGTACATATCCTAATATAAGACTTTCCGAAAAGACGTGTGCAATAATATCTTTATCATTGAGAAAGGAAGTTTCGAATTGTTTTGTGTAAAGTGTACAGCACAATTCCTAACTAAATCTGGACGCAGGGGTGGCAAATGGATCTCTATGGTTACTTGACAAGAGTAACACAATTGTGATGGCTTTCAAACGAATGCACAGTGGGTCCGTTTCATAACAAAGGCGGCCAAAACTATTTAACCGCCTTAAAATTTAGAAAAATTGTTGGTTATGAGAAAATTTGGAGGTGCTGATTCCGAAAATGTCCTCCGCTTTCTTCTAAACTGTAGAGTTTTCAAGTTAGAAGCCAAAATATGATTTTAATGGAACCCTATCTGTATACATGTCGATCTATTAAAACCACTAAATAAAGACAATGTTGGAGTATAGAGAAATATTATCCAGGAATAAAAAGGAATTGCAATGATGTTCATGTTTAGTTATTATCATACTTCATTTCTCACTTGTCCAACTTGCAAACATTTTTAAAAAGTATTGAACCTCAGGAAATATAGAATTCGTGCTCGGTCACCACCAAGACTTCAGAGCGCAGGCAATTTGGCACACTGTTCGAAAGTATGGACATGAGTTCGATCTTCTAGACCTCAATCTTTCAAACGGTCTGGATTTGCGAGAAAGGAAGAAAACAAAGTCACTACGCCGCGCCGTCTTAAGAACCCCAAAGTGTCATTCGACACGAGTTGTACGTATTATTAATGAACTATGAAAGGCTAAGGGCAATTTCTTATTATTGTAGTATAAGATAGAGTTTGACTAAAGCGCAGAACTTTGTTTCTTAATTTTCAAAAATGTGATCAATAGTGGGGTTCACACCTGACTACGAGTTGTACAATTTGCTTGAGAGCCAAATTTGCCTTAGCGTTCACATTTAACTACATGCTTGACAACTTCACTTCAAAGAACTTCAGCAAACATTTTTTTCTATTCTCGACGACATTTTTTCCGCTCGGCTGAGATACTGAGCCATCGAAAAACAAAAATTAAAAATACTTCGAAGTTGGACGACAAGTGTTCACTCTCAACTAAAAATCGTTCAATCGAGACAAAAAGTTGAAAATATTAAACTTTCTGACGACAAGTCTGCCGATTTATAGGTTTGACGATTTGCAGTGTTCAAGAACGATTGTCAAACAAATTGTACAATTTCTAGTCAGAACACAGATAATATTTTCAACTTTTTGCCACGATTGAACGATTTGGAGTTGCATGTTGCCACGATTGAACGATTGCACTTGCGTCCAATTTCGGATTAATTTTCAATTTTTTATATGATCTGGATGCCTGAGCACCTCAGCTAATCATATAAGGGCTTACGTAGGAATGTCGCGAATGATGCTGAAATTGAAGCAAATTATGTTGGGGGCTATTTTGCATTAGGCTTGGTCTATGCATGTCAAACTTTTATCACTATATTTGTCTTAATGCAATCAATTTAAATCTCAATTTAAATGAATTTGAAATGAAAAATGTGCATCTGAGCACGCATTGCGTTGATTTTGATTCCTTTTTTTTTCCAATTCTTCGGCAATATCTGGTTTTCTTATATTTGTAAGGTGAACAGATACGCCCTGTAGTTTCGAAGTTTAACAATGTAACAACTCCTATAAATTAAACCAATTGAATTCTATCGCAGGGGCGGTCTGTTAGCTTTCACTTGCTCTTCATTATTCTCGTGGCCTCAAGAGTAAGAATAAAAGTGAATTAAAATAAAGTACAAAATTTAATATTAGTCCGAAATCTGTTTTTTTTTTCTATTCCAGTCAATAAAGATATAAAAAGCAAACGATTTTCAATCGGAAAACTGCATAAATTTCATTCATAAACAAAAATATAAGCATTGGAGCTTACACGATACTTAAAATAAGGGTTAATGCAGTCAATTTTAATCTTTAAAATTTTTTCAAAAGACTAAAACCCACCCAACTTAATCCAATCTTGCTGAAAGCCTTTGCTACTGGCTATATTTACTAGCTCCTAGTTTTTAAATTTCTTTCTGGTTTAATATAAATAAATATTGCAGTCTATTGCTTCTTTATTTACAAATTTAATGCAACAAATTGTTATGAAGTAGCAATAATGGATGTAGCTACAATTTGAATCGAAGTAAATTTCTTTCAACCACATTTACTGACATCTAGTGTACTTTCTGACAATTTACTACCTCAACATGATATTTTGTGACCCAGTCCAAATGGGTTCATGCATTTGATAAGAGTTTATAGCATTTATGGTGAAAGAAATAATGGTTTTCTTTTGGTTCGAAGCTAGGCAAACCGTATTAAACTGCCTTATCGATGGGTTAAAAAAAAAACCTAAAAAAGTTTTATGCGATTCCGGGTGGCTGAACACTATCATGATACAAGTGTTTTCAGGATGGAGTTTAGTTTTATAAATCTTATTAATTTGAATGTATGGACACTTAGATGTTTGTATTTAAGTTCGACTTGTTTGACTGAAATTTTACTGGCAGATTGCTATGTTTCTGACCATGTTATGTGCAAATTGAATTCATTAAAGAGTTTATTTGTATATGCTCCAAATTTCGTAGAAATCGACATTGCATGGATACCTAATCCTTCCATGAACAGTCAAATGACCGTTTCATAAAAACATGTACTTACATCTTAATAATGAAAATAAAATTGTATTTTACGCCGGTCTTTCGATTCTGCTCTGTACAGTGCAAAATTGTATACATACTCGGGCGGTTGTCGAGTCGTATTGTTCGTCGTATGTTTTTTTGTGAATAAAATACCTCCCATTTAACCGATTTGAATGATTTTTATGTTATTTTTGTCCTTAGTTCATCACCAAAAAAATGAAATACAACTTTTTAAATGACATAGCCACACCCTTATACACAAAGGCACCTGCTTGCAGTAATAAATAGTAACTTCAATTTTCTTTAAAAAATTGGTTGCTCCATTCAATTTTTCTTTTGAACTAGGAGACATAAGACCATTCGGTTTTTTGTGTTCGACTCAAAATGAACGTGAGCATTAAAGGCAAGGTTCTAATTTAACACTGCGACTCACAGTTTTGAAAAAAAAAAAGATCTACAATTTTTTTTCTATTATTTCTTATTAAAATATTGGGTTTGTATGCGAATTTTTCACTAACTATCGGCACGAATAATCTAACTTTAATGTATAATTAAATAACTAGTTTTCCCCTTTCTACGTTGGTACAGTATTTTATTGTAGGTGTTGCCATTGTTTTTAACAATTTTTTTTCCATGTTGTTTGATTTGATTTTAAATGGCCCCTATCTCCTAAACGGGGTGAGATAGACCCCCCGCCCATAGCAAAAATTGTTCGTTTTCGGACGCTCTATGGCGCCAAAGTTATTTTAGTTTTTTTGGTGATGAAGGTAAAAAAGTAAAAAATAACACAAAAATCATTCAAATCGGTCAAATGGGAGGTTTTTTATTCACAGAAAACCATACGACCGCCGAGTATGCATACATTTTTGCACGCCACTGTGAGTTAGTTTTCGTAATTAATTGCCTCGTACCTATTGGCAAAAAATTGAGATACAACCGTTTCTTACAAGCCTTTCTTCAAAGAAAATAGTTCACCATCAGCAGAATCAGTTAGTTTGATTTTAAAATCCTTTTTTGTATCTAATGCCAATGCATACTCAACCAGTCCTAGCCAACCATTCGGCTAGTTTTGCCTTGTCCTCATAGATAGGAATGCCATTTGTCTACTTGGTCTTGGCCAACTCTACCAGTTTCTTTAGGATTCAGAAGGACAAATCCCTGATCTTACATCCACCCACACTTGAGCGTCTTATAAAACAATCCAAAACTAACCACAAAAAAATTTATTTAAATGAAGAGTTGAATTTACAAACGAATAATAAATGATTTACATGGATGACTAATTGATTAGAATAGATACATATGTACAAAAACATAAATACTAGCTCCCTGTATGTGTGCATCTCCTCCAGCCTGGCAGTTTTTACATCGTTTTCTCAAACAAAATAGACCGGTCCGCCTACGAGTTCCACCAAGTGTTCCTGTTCGTGACATATTCCTTAAGGCCAACGCCGGGGAAGGTTTGCGGCCCACCCGTCTCGTAGCTCAGACCATTGTTGTACACGAAAGCCTTGGCAGCTGGAATCTTCTGTGTGGTGTATACAGGCGAACTTGGAGCTATAAGTGGGGGCAGATATCCTTTGCTGGGCTGCAGGATCGGTCGTTGCTGGATGAGTGGCCTTGGCGCAAGCCTCAACCCTTTGTTGACATACGGGAGTACAGGTTGCTTTTGAGCGACGCTGTTCGATGGCCCGTAAATGTTGCTCCGCAAATCACAAATGGTATTGTCCACTAACGTGCTTAGAGGTGCGGAGTAGATCCTGAAGTTCACATCGCTGTAGTCCAGATCGGAGAGCAGGAACACCGGCATGCGGTCGGACAACACCCACACGTCCTTATTCTCGTCGATCTTCACATCGGCAGGGAACACGAGACCCACATCGTCCCGGTCGACAATGCCGTGGAATTGAGGCGTGTACGGCATGGACGAGTGCCAGCAACCCACAGCATTCTGATCGATTAAGTTGAACAGCATGACGCCATCGTCACTCATCACTCGTGACGTGGTGTGGCTGTTGGGGCCACGCTCATCCAGTGCCACGAAATCATGATAGCTGTCCTCAACCCGACTCTCGTCGCGAAGAATCCGAGTGGAGACAGCAAACTCCCGATGACTCGCCAGAGGACTGAAGTACATCGTCCTAAATCCATCCGAACGAATCGGAGTCAAAGCCATGCCGAAGATTCCCTCCTCGCCCCACTGGAAGTTCAGCCCGGCGATGTTGTAGTCTCCCCTCAGCGGGTCCGGGAAGAAGTAGCTGTGCGATGAGAATCTCCACGACTTGTTCTGTTCCCAGGAGTAAACGACCAAGCCATACCCCAGCTCGTCAGAGAAATAGGCGAACGCGTCATCGCACGTCTTGCCAACGTCTACGGCAATGTTTGCAATGAAAGTATTCGCGTTCGTGTCGTCCGCACGCAGCTCATAGCGACGAATACGGGTGTTTGTCGCAAGATCAAACACGTTCACGGCATACGGACATGGATTCGTCGTGGTATTACCGATGCCAAGTGTGCCCGTGTCCAGCACCCATAAGCGACCACATTCGTCCACTTTGATGCGATACACTGTGGTCAGGCTGTTAGCGCAGTCTCCGGCAGTGTTGCTCCTCCAGTCGGGATATGGAATCAGTTCTGGCGATCCCGTCACACTGTGGTCCATGTTGATGTAGGTTAGTGTCGCTGGTATGCCTGTAAAAGAAAATGTATCCATAATTAAGACAGATCTCTTAAATTGCATAATAATGATGACAGTAACGCGTTGTTCGCTTTACAATTGTGAATTTGTATTATTGGACTGTTGAATGTCCATATAGAGCAAATCGATGCACTAATAGACAGGCTATTAAATCATCATTTTTTTTAAGACAGATTGATTGATTGTTATTCAGTAAATGATTTTTACTCTGGTAACGCAGTGTGTTTACATTGGTAACGTTGTGCCCGTAAAATCCTTCAAAATGACTTTTGTAATGTCAAATATGGATTTCTAGATAATAAGGCCAAGATTTATCTAAAGAAAAGCTTAACACTTAAGTGACATGGTGTAATTGATGGTAGCACCGTAAATAGTGCGTGCATTTGATTATTGAACGAACGTTCTTAGGTTAAATCCAGCCCGAGGAAAGCATAGAAAACTATTTTGATAATTCTCTTAGACATTCGGAACCAGGAATGGACGGTTGGTCCCTTCCACATTCAACTGAAATTTAATTGCAACTGAAAAGCATAGAAAACTATTTTGACAATTCTCCTAGCCATTCGGAATCAGTAATGAATAATTAAACTGCAGGTGTTTTGGCGAGAAGCAAGGCTTTATGCATTCACGAACAGTGAACGAACAGTGAAGAAATATTAGGTTGTACCACATGGAATCAGTGGGCGCCGTGGCTTAATCGTTAGTGCGTCGGACTGTTAAGCGAGAGTACCTAGGTTCGAATCCGGCTCGGGGAAATAACACCACAAACATTTTTCACGGCCCCACCTCCAGCGAACGACTGACAACCCTCCTGGAGTACTTCTGTCATGAAAAGCTTTCGCAATTCGCCGTTCGGAAGCGGCATTAAACAGTAGGTCCCCTCCAAATGTGTCAAAATTATAACGCGCACAACACAGTGGAGGTGCGAAAAAGCTAGGCTCTGGCTCTCAACGGGCTGTTACGCCGCCTAATACATACATACCACATGGAATGTCCGATTTTTTAGTCAAAATTTAAGTTTATAAGAGAAAATAGTTGACTTATGTCTCTGCGCAATGCGTCTGCGTCTTTTTTATGTCATCAGAAACTAAAGTTTAACGTTCTGGAACAGAACTTATTTCCGAATAATTGTGAGTGAAAATCGGACATTTCATTTGGTACAACCTAATACTAGAATTGTCAAAAGTTCAACGAATTTCGCTGTAGAAGTCCAAGAAAAAGCTACAAGCTACAAACAATGAGAATTAAATAAAGTTTATCGGAAGTCAATGCAGATTCTGAAGCAATAACCCTATATGGACACTTCCTAACAAGTACTACTCTACTGAGACTTGACTGTACTTCAAAACTACAATGAAGTTAGTGATATACAGTGATATACAGTGTGAAAGAAATTTTTTTTTTTTTGAGACTGGGAATTTTTTTCTAGAACAATAACTGAAAGAAGTAAAAGATTTTACAATTACAACAATGATTAAGCGAGATATTACTCAAGTTGCAAAAAGGTATCCTCCAGAAAGCAGCACTGCTATTATTTTGATCGCAACTGTATGACTTCATGTGAAATACAGATGGACTTCTGCATTGTCGTGTAACCTGCTGATAAATATTTCATGTTATAATTTATTTCGAGTTTTCTTTCAATAGTTGTCAGTCCAAGTCATAATTGGCTGCAGAATTCCTTGGTTAAGATAATCGCAATAAATAAGCAAGTATCGGCTTCACAGATTAATTAAAAGTAATTGAGAATGCGGCCGGTTGCAAACAACCACTTAAATAGATTCGGACGCGTTTCTAATAGGTTTTGTGTTGAGTCTTTAATTGGTAACAAATGAAATTTAAATATTCAGCAGCTAAGACCTACCACAATGACAGTAGAAAAAAGCCTCTCTCTTTATGGCGAATTCTTTGGAAGGATAAATGTTTGTGCTGTAATTTCACCAGAAACTAAACTGGACATGAAATGGCATTACGATTTCGACACGTATCTTCTTGTTGTGTGCTGGCTGAAGTA
Organism: Syritta pipiens; assembly: GCA_905187475.1. Taxonomy (NCBI): domain Eukaryota; kingdom Metazoa; phylum Arthropoda; class Insecta; order Diptera; family Syrphidae; genus Syritta; species Syritta pipiens. Next base: position 11,357,899 of record LR994571.1, on the reverse strand, counting down.
TTCAATGAAGAAATACCTGCGGGCACGGGTAACTACGCACACATGTAACTAATGCAATGCCCGATATTTTTCTGTGACCATTATGAATCTGTTGTGTTGAAAAGATTGGGTACTAATTGAATGAAATATGTTTAAGCAAGTCTCAAAAACGAGGCAAGTTGAAGTAACACACATTTTCAAACCTAATTGCATTTCAAAGTGTTGTTCTGAATTACCTCAGACTTTTACCGGATGCAGAAAAAAGATCAATAAAAATAGAAAAAGACAAGAAGATGTATGATGACCGCCTTACAAAGTAATTGTCTGCTCGGTTTTCGATTTCATACTTTTTAGGGGTTTATATCTATATAAAACACCATTCTTATTGATATACAAATTTATTAATAATTAAAAAATGACCTAAGTGCTACTTTCATTATCCCTTAAAAAAATTGCTTGTTGTATCATACCTCATATTTGTTTAGTGCAAAAATTAATCAGCTATGGAGAGTTTTTAATCCATAGGAGTCGACGTAAAATGAACACGACAAAAGTAAATCAATTCATTGACTTCGTACTTGAGGATTAAGAATTACATAACATAACCAATATTTAGCAAGACACCAGCAGTGAAAAAAAAGTTCAATTAAATCAGACATATTTCATTGAACATGAATCGAGTCTCGTATATCGAAAGCTGAGCTATTTGATCGACTAACCTGAAATCGTTCATTGTATAAGTTCCACATTACTTTACGTCATACATCCTTAAAGAAAAACGTAATGATTGTTCTTATCACAAGTGTAAGCGACCTACAACTCGTCATATAATAGACATGTTCGTGCGGAGTAAATTACAAAAAAATATTTCGCACAAGAATATGGTTGCCTGACTGGATTTCGCACACAGATGGTCAATTGAACGGCCGAACGTATCAATTAATGAGACTTCGTAATGAACATAATGATACATTACTTAACCGATACAAAGATAGTCTGCAATTAACGTCAACTAGCAACTAGCAACTAGCACCAGACTATTGAGAATTAGTGTAATCGATGAACACCAAAAACAAACTATTTTCCTGTATCACATTCCAAACAATGGCTTGTCGTGAAGTTTGTTAACAATCCGCGCAATTATCGTTCCGGTACGGATGCCGTAGCGAAAGAAAGTCCCCCGATTGGGAATTCAATTGTAATGGGATAACCCGTTTGATATACAGCCAAATAAATTACTGAGATAAGTATCCGTGGAACAGTAGAAAGTCTAAAATCCTCAGTGGAATCGTTAGCATCCTATTTACCGATTATTCCTTGTGGGGGCTACGTCGAATGGTTTATGCAACACATCCGAACGCATGCAATGCGAACGACGTGTGGAGCAATAGGTGGATAAAAATGCTTTAAAGTGCTGCGTATGGTGCCGCAAATGGTGTCTGCAACCGTGGTGGCATGTGTAAAGTACATCCCGCATAAGGATATGGTTTTCGCTTTTGTGACTTCACTGGACATTTTGCTTTACGAGGTGCATAAACAAACTGCTGGCATGCGACATTATGGCCAATCCATATTATTAGTTTAATGAACTTAAACATGAGTTTTATGGCCAAGGTTTAGGTTGGTGAGAATTAGATTGCTTGTATTTCTAAGCCAAAGTCAGCGGGTCGATCAATCAAGTGGCCTTATTTGTACAAAGTTTGTCAATACAACTGAGTGAGTCTATTTATTAATTGCAATTATCATAAGACAAACTTATTAAATGGATTTAAATACTATAAATTTTACTCTGGTTTAGACTTTTTTATATGAGTTAACGACAATAACGCAAAATCAAAGAAAGCACGCATGAAAGGCATGAACACGTTCCCACAGGTCGGAAAATCGACCCCAACTGTGAACTCATCGGATCGAATTCCACTAAATATCCTATCAGCAATGCATGGCAACAAACATCCGCTGCTGACAAGGCGTCTGGCTGCATGGGCGTGCAGGTAGTATTCAACTTCAAGTTATGACTGATTCTAGTTAGTTCTAAGTGAGCTGCCAAGGCTTAAGGTAAAAAAAATAAGTATTTTATTAAGTAAAATAACCTAAATCAATTTAATTTATGGTCAACATAAGCTTCATCGATTTCCTCTATCTTTATTGTAGCTAATATATTAATTTTTGCTGAAGACTACGTTGCACAATTCACAAAGATGTAGTATATTCTTACGACTAAAAAATTGTCAAATTTCTAACAATACTTATTTTTATCTTTATCGAAGGAAAAGCTACAAGAAAATTTACGTTATAAAAATAAGAACTCTTAATATAAATAAGTGAAGGGGATGTGATAGCATTTTCCGTTTCCCATTACAATTAATGATTAGATGAATAATGAAGTAAAAAGACTTTAATTGAAACGAAACTTGACTTTGTGAACCAAAAAGTGTTGGTGCCTACGTTTCCACTAAATTATGGTGAAACTACATGACAACAGCTTTCCAACGAATATTTGGAAAGGTTTTTGAAAAGTCATATGTTGCAAAACCGCACAAATAAGCCGGTGCTCCTAATAATTCTTCTCTAAGAGATCGCTCAAAGTAGTTTAATACATATTCACATTTAGTTTTGAAAAAAATCAAAATTTTTTCATATTTATTCTCTAAATATTTAAATGTTGATCAATTAATAAACCTTCTAAAAGTATCATAAGCCATATTCTGTTTCCTTCCTTTAATGCTCCCAGTTAGGTAATTCGTTTGCCTTTACATTGTTGCAAGTCATTTTCCAATCACTTTAGTAAACACATTCCAATCGGTCTTCATGTGATCTGCAAGTAGCAGGTTTTCTTTAAGTGGCCCAACCGTTGATGTCCTGTCCGCCATTTAATGAAGTCCGCAAGACTAAGTGGAGAGTCAATTATGCCATTTGTATGCAAAAATACTTCACCGCGTGGTTTCTTGACGGAATAACAACTTTATGTAACTTTTCAAGCGATGGTATCTCGAGGTTGATGACTAGCGCCTTAGACTTACTTGTCCGGAATTTGTTAATTAATGACGGGCGGAGACTGTGGGTGGTTATGAGATATGGTCGGTTGACAGTTCAGTGAAGGAAAATGGTTAGGGAGTAATCACTTATGTCAGCTACATTGAGTACAAAAGTACTGGGTTATTATAAGAGTGTTAAAAAGTTTTAATTAAGTTGAAAAATGGGTGGGAAAACAGAATGAACATTTTCTCGGTAGTAACGAATTGAGGAGAAAACCGAGAATTTCGAAGCAGACAAACTTCACGTGAAAACCTTCAGAATAAAAAATTGTGCAAATTACATTGAGTAGAATGAAACACTGACTGGAAAACACTGTTTAAATAAGTTCTTAGTATAAAATGAACGAGAGTGAAAATTTGCTACCCACACATCAAAAATCAAATCTTTTTTGCATAAATGACTTTTTTTTAACATGTGAAATTAAAATCTAAAAAATACTTAAAATTTAAAAGAAATCTGTTCGCCGAAAGCGTTTGTTTCTCTGACTATAATTGCTAGGTGGTAATTTAAATAAAATGTTTAGCTTTCAATAAATAATTAAATAAAAAAAAAAACTATTATTATAAGTAACTAAACTATTTTTGATTTTATTAAACAAAGTGAATTTCGTTACCTCGAATTAAAAATACAACTTGTTGGCAGAATTAAATTTAAATAGTCATGTTTCATAAAGACGAATAGCCTAATTTTCGTTCCACGAAGACATCTGATTTCTTTCTGACAAAAACAACGTATTCAAGCAATTAGCTACATTAATCTACTTTGAATTGAACTAGCTACTCGCTTTAAATTGACAAATCATAAGGAAGTGAAAGTCGAAGTAGTAGCCATAACCGAGCAAGCGACGTTTGCATAGTCCCTTGCAAGTTGCTTTTTACCAAGGAGCTCTGTGGCAATCAGTATCAGTGGTTGAACGTCAGTCATTAATTGCTAGGTTCTCCAATCTCCTTATTTATATATTTATCTTAACAAATTGTAGTAATTACGAAATCACATTTCCTCATGTTAACCTATCCACTGAAAACTAACTCGCACCCAATGGTCCTCTAGATACACCCTAGCATTTCTGTTACATAATTCTCCTTTCAGTTATTGGGTGTGATTGCAACTATGCATCGGTTTACATACGCAAATACCAATGGATTAAAAAAAAAATACATCTGTGACCTAGTTATTCACGGCGATCGCCGCCACCAAATTGTTAAACTCGATTTTCCAGAAAAACAAATTCGTATCTTTGCGCCTGGTCTCGATGTTATTCTCAATCATAACACTTGGACACATATTTGATGCAGAGGCTGAACTTACGAGAGATTCATTCAAGCGATTAAAGCAACGCGATCGGGACAGATTGTAAAATGAAAAATACATATCTAGGTTTTGTGTATAAATCTTTGTTTGCTCACAAAAATCGAACTCAATTTATCAATGACCACGTTGGTAGTTTGGAATCACGATTAATTCTTTGGAATCATATATCTTGTCGGTACGCTTGACAGAATAACAACTGAACGGAACCTGACGATCGACAACGACAAAGACACTTAGGAAGTGCACTAAATAATTTGTCATGAAAAACATTACAGAAGCAGACACCTGTTTAAGAACAAGACAACGCTGTTGTTGACAAGTACCACTTAATTAGTACATCGCTGTTATTCATCGGCATGGGTACATAAAGTTTACGCAAAAAGTGTGCCGAAACAGTCACGATTCGGGCAATTAGTTCTTTGCGTTGTTTATATCTCAATAGCTGAGTGGGCTAATGTGACATAACAGCTTCTAGGTATTTGCACTCACATATCGCCGTGAACCACAAGACTTTTGATTTATGAGTATTGGATAATTTATCACCCGCTAAGCTATTTCGTGTTGTTAAAGTTGACGGGAATTTAAATTGAATTGAGTTTTGAATTGCTGCGTCAACTACTATTGGAACTCAGGAATTTGTAAAATACTTTAGATTAGACATCAGTTGAGGATATCGAGTTTCTTAGACGATAAAGTGTGGTTCTAATAGCCATACTATCAGCAGTTGAGTAATAAGATTTGTGTCTTTCAACTGGAGGAATACCTTTTATAGGTTAAAGGACTGACTTTGGTGGAGTTTTCAGCTTCAACCAGTAAGTATTAATGATAAAATGAAAAATTATTTCAATTGTTATGTTCGAGCCTACGTGGGCGATTCGTAATGGTATTCCTGAAGCCAATAGATTAACCAATAGTGGGTTCGCATGCAAGTATTTGTTCCACATCAACAGCGTGCCGAGTACAAGTTTCTTTTTAAAAACGCAATAATATGAGCACCGACCTACTGTTTAATGCCGGCTCCGAATTGCGAAAGCTTTCCATGACAGAGATTACTCCAGGAGGATTGTCAGTCGTTCGCTGGAGGTGGGGCCGTGAAAAATGTTTATGGTGTTTATTTTCCCCGAGCAGGATCGGGATCGCAGCTCAAAGTCGGCCAAATGAATGATCGCCAAGACGGTTGATAAAACGATTTGATTCCAAAAAAAAAAAAAAACACCTACCGTTTATGCTACACAGTGCCCACTTTGGAATTGGTTTTCAGTATTCTCCAACATTTTTCAAGTCGTAGAAGGACTCATTCTATTCTGCTGAGGAGGATACTGACTTTTTGTCAAGATTTCGAGCAGGAAACAGCTGTCAGTGTATAAAAAATTTTATATTATAAAAATATTTGCCAAGGGTTCTTTCTAATTCGTTCATTTAATCATGACATAAAAAATCATACTAGTTCAAAAGCTTAACAAATGCTATGATCTTTAAACAGGTGCCAAACACGAAAAACCATAGGCCTTTCTGTTTTCTTCTGATTGATGATTGGCATTTCAAATGCTTCGTGCTGCTGCAACAAAGTAACTAATAACAGCTCATTTTACCTTCAAACTGTTGGCTCCTGTGGATGCCAATCAGTGTAACCAGTCTTAAGAGATTTTCAGTTGTGTTAATGGTTTTAATTAACACAAATAACGAAGAAACAACTTTAATCATGGTAGTAATAAGACCGTGTATAGACATACACATCTTGAAAGCTTAATTAATGGTAACCAATAGGCCAAAGATGCCTGCATCTTGCCCTATTGGTTACCTCTTGGTATACTTCATCCAATTGCTCGGCAAACAAGTGACAGGCGAAACAGAACTCCGCCGCAAGCAATTTTCTGAAGGATATTTAAAACTACTCAATTAACTTTTAATCCGATTCAAAATTTGTCCAGACCCACCCTTTAGTTGCTGTCTGTCTGTCTGTCTGTCCACAACAGCATTTCTTTTAAACACGATTCATATCTCTAGGTACATTATGATGTTGCACACCTATTTTTCCTAGTAATTGGTCGACTTGCAAACTCACAGAATATCAGTGTTAAATTTTAATAGCGCCACGATGTACTACTTCCCACGCCCACCCTCCCAACAGAATATAAATAAATATTTAATTTTGTCAACCTACAAAGTAGTTCTAGTAGTTTTCAAGCTCTCATTTCAAAACTCGATTTATTGTTCTGCAAGAACTGCTACGGCTCCTTCATTAAACAATATTAAGACGTTAACACGACATACTGCACTTGTGCTAATGCATATTCTTTCAAAACCCAAATTGATGTTTATAACAAAAAATTTCCTCATCGATGAAACATGGTTTAACACCGTTAAATCCAATAACCCAGCGATAAATCACCTCGAAGTCAGAATCATTTAAGCGTTTCAATTTTTGCCGACATGCAGATACTTGGTCACGCACAGTTGAGCACTAAACGCGTGCTAAAATTTGTTTTGATTAACTTTGAACGTAGACTGAACGGCTCAATACGATCAAAGCCTTCTGAGGGCGTGTAAACGTTTGGTTAGTAAGTGATAAATGAGGTGGTATATCGGAAATATTTTCACAACTAATTCAAACAGCGTTTAAATACTTCAATTAACTGCTGGTGGTGACTGTTGCTTTCGATTTTAATTACGATAGACATCCGCCTTTCTGTTTTGCTCTGAAATTAGATTCGCAGCATTCTTATATGAGCCGGTCACTGAATAGTTCTATTGACTCTATGAAGCAAAAGTTGAAAAATACGATGAAATAATGTTCCTCCAAAATAAAATACTCATTCAATGGCCAAACAAAATGATCGTTTAATGGTATCGATCTTTATTTGCTTGTGCATTTACGTATTCAACTTAACAAAATATACCAATAACATAAGGGGTCAATGGTGATTGCGAATTTCTAGTAGTTAGCGTTTTAAGATCAGAAGCCATATATGGCTGCTTGTGCAGTAGATAAGATTTTTTTTTAAAAAGTATAGCTAATCGATTTGTGCACTGAACGGCTCATGTATTACTTTCTTTCAGATGTTGTGAATATTCCAAAAATAACATTTTTTTAAAGTTGTCATCGAATGCTGAAGCAATGCAGTAGAAAATCAAATAATCACACATAAAAGAAAACTTGAAACCATGCTTGTTCCTTGCTGGTAACCAGAACAGTCTCCAAGCATGCATTAGAAAAGGTATTATGTTACAAAGTTGCACGATAACAGCATTGGTAGTAATCGCTTATACCCGCCTTAATAATACCCTAAAGCGAAGGCGTCAATTGGAACATAATTTCCTCTGCACGCTGCAATAATCAGACTACAATCAAGGTATCCCATCAGTAGGCAAGCATAAAATCAATTAAAATAAATAAATTACATATAAGCTCGGTGAAATCAACTTTATAATTACCCGAGTCGGTATAACGACGAATTTATATTCAACGCAATTCAAACTCAAATGAAATTTCATTTATTTGCCAATAAAAATGTTCAATAAAAAGTAAAATCTGTCTGCCCTAAAATAACTGCCAATCGACCATTAATTTACACTTGACATGGCAGCAGGCACACGGCAAGCGCAACTGGGCATTGACACAAGTTATGCAATAACTCGGTTAAGACGAAGGCGGGCTCCATGGGAAAACTCATGCACATTGGCGCATTGGTGCACCAGGGAAGCGTAAAAAAACACGTCATGGTCTCATTACCTGGTTTTTAAACCGTCCATGGGAACAGACACACTTTCGAAGTGTATACGTCAAAGTGATAAACCGCAAGCAGAGTTAGGCCCATTGCGAGGTTTTTGTTTACATCTTCTTCGCGGCTAGTTTATGAAGTCAAAAGTAATTTGCACATTGCTGAGCATGTTAATTTAGTACGTGAGTCCAGCAGAGAGAGAAAAGTCTGCCCACGTGTTCGAGAAAATTGTTGGCACTTTACCCCAGTGGCTGTAGTTTGTTATAAGTGAGAAAATTATACAGAATGCCAGAAACTGGAAATGCGTTGAGCGTCTATTAATTGGACGTGTGTTGCACAATCGTACGAGCGAATATTAGTGGTTGTTCCTTAGGAGACGCAGCTTCTAGCTTCAGACCACAAAGTGTATGAACGTGAACTATCGCAGCATTACGCAAGTGAGTACTCTTATTTTCGATCGGGTTTCAGTTAATGGGCTTATGATTGCCATGGGAGCAACCGGCAGCTGGCTTGATCTCGCTGAAAACCTCATTTTCAGATGATATTCGATAGGTGCAGTTGAAGTTTGCGATTGTGCAAGAGAATGTCTCCGCTGAGCTACCCTCAAACCTAGAGCTTCTCACAGCCCTCTTTCGAGCAAGTTTCATGATTGTCTAGAAGTCGATTTAAAGTTACAGTTCGTGGGCAAGGTCTTCTTTTTTTAAAGATTCGTATCCAATCATGGGAATGAAAAATTAAACGACTGTTTTCTTAAGGGTTTGCGTAAAGGAGAGATCAAAGTTGACGAAGTGTGAAAAATTTACAAGATGTTGGTAAACCTGGGGAAAAGGGCAATTGGAAATATTCTGGTTTCTAAAATTTGTGCATTTAGCAATAGATCATAAAATGTTGCATGCAATGCATTTGTAAAATGTCTTAAAAAGAACTTGAAAATGACTCAACTTTATTTTCATTTGAATCTATGATTGTTAAGAAACAAGAAAAAAAAAGTGGCATTTTTGTTATAGATGAGACAAAAAACAGTATTCCTACTGTGAACTCTCGATAGATTGAATTGCCATAATTCGAAACTTCTGCAAATAAAAGCATTCTAACAGCAAAAAAAAAACTCTGTAAATAAAATAAAACAATGTAATTTGTCCTTTTCGTTAATTCGAACCCCTTTAATTTGAACCAATTTTTTTTAACTTTATAAATCGCAGTCAAGTTTATTTTCTTTCAAATTAATAAGTATTAAAATAAGTATTAAAACTGGGCTTTAAAAACTCATTTCATAGTATTTTTAATGGGTTTGAAAATCATTTCAATCAGCTTAGTAAGTACTTAAAAGAGGTTCCAGTAATGTGAATACCTCTAAAATTCAAAGCACTTGTTTTAATTAGTTCACATTATCGAGGGACACCTGTACTTCATTTTTAAAGATCGGCTGGAAGCCTTCATTGTTTTTATTTGCTAAATTTCATTGTAATCTATAACAAATTTAACTATCCATTAGCCATTTCAAAAGTTTCCTCTTTTTCATTTATGCCATAAAAGTTCATCTCTACATGTGGCCTTTTTTAATTCCTCTACCGGCGTACGTTTACGATCTGAAGCAGTTAATAAATCTCTAAGTGATTCTCACCAATTAATGCTTTCAACTACCAGCATCTTCAATTTTATTACCAAAGATAAAATCAGAAGTAATTACCACCGTGCCAACTTCCGTATTAAGCACACAAACGCCTATTACCGCCTCCGGCATCAGTTGACGACGCTCGCACCACCTACAACCAACAATTTTACCGATACCGTGTCTCAATCAGATAATCCTCCAGCAGACACCTCGTATATTTTTATTGAATTTTTCCGTCTGCTTTTCGCCTCTGAACTTGACCTAAGCGTTTGTATCGGGTTAGCCGATCGTACAGCACTACCTTTTGCACTGAAATGACGTCTAGCACAACCGGTCTGCAGTACACGGCCAACATTCACCAGAGTTTAGGGTTTTTACGTCTACATTTCGAATATTACTCATTCAGTACCAATCCAGTAATGTGATTGATAGTTTAAAGCAATATTTTTAGCTGACCTTGGCTGTCGGTTATTCTTTGTAGATATTTAAAGGGAACGGATTTGTGAACAATTTGTAAGCTGAATTTGAATGACAGATGATTGACATTGGGGCAAAGGACCAATGTGCCTTAAGCAATTAAAACTTATGCTTATGCCCGTGCTTATGTGCCGAAGAATTTATGAACCAATCAGGATCGTAACGCCATCTAAATGCCAATAGAGAACTGATTTTAACGATACAAATTGCTGGTAGGCTTTTTTGCTTAATGATCGTTATCGCTTAACAGGGTAATAAATAATTGCCGTTTAAAAATTAACAGGAATTTATCGCATGACATTTTTTAATTATGGAATTGACTTAAATGCGGATGCAAGTACAAGAGAGCTTGACAGATGGAAATAAGAAAAAATTAAAGTCGTTAAAATTCGATTGGTAAATTGATGGTCCAAAAAAAATATTTTTTTCGTAAAACCAATAAAAGTCTTAGAGATTTACCAAACAAATTGATACTCACTAATTTAGAGTTGTGACTTCTGACACTGACACAAAAAACCTTTCAAATTGTTTTTTATGCGTACACGGACATGGGTCAATATAAATCCACCAAGCCCAACCCGAACTCGTATGTTTTAGGTGTTGCCACCATAACTCTGATTGTGCTTTGTATGGTGATCCTAATTTGGGAGAGCTAAGTAGTTCAAAAACACACCTAGTTTTTTCATAGTAAGTAAAAACTATTGTAAAGCATTTAATGTATGGACAAACAATTTTTTCAACAAAAAAAATCAACCGAATTGAACTATGAATGAGCACAGTATGCTTTTGGAAAAGGACTACTAGTGTGCAACATATTATTGGATACAGGTTGATTCAAATACCTGCAATGGCTAAAAGTAATAATGGGACAACCAACCACTTGGACCATATTGCTTATTTCCTCGCAACTCTTTCAATTTTTATGTAATTTTTATGTAATGTCTCAATATATTTTTGAGCTTAATTAGGTATTAGCTTACTAAAAAACAAAAATTGTATAAATTGATTAACATATAAATTAAAAAATAGTTCAAAACCTAGCAAAGGTAGTAAGCTAATAGAAGAAGTTTTCAAATTGTATTATATTTAAATTCCTTTTTTAAGTTTTACGAGTTCTGAGAAAATAAGCAAAATATTCCAAGTTTTTGGATGTCCCATTATTACTTTGAGCCAATCTAAAAATAATTCGACACCAAAACCATGCCTGCCTTCGTTCCGATTTGGATCGTTTCAAAGTTACGTAGCTTAGAAATTACAGTGGTTTCGTTTTTGTTCAATATTGCGTCATTGGCAAAATTACAACATATGGGAACTCTGGAATTAAATTACATGAAAATCGTTAATTCGATTTGTGTCGTGTTTTTCTGGTCCCAATTAACGACGAAAGTGAAGGTCTGGTCTGTTCTACAAATTCCACTTTGAGTAAACTAATTTTTCAAATTTTGAACTAATAATAACAAAAGCATCAAATTTATATTAAAGATATTTTTTATTCGACAAATATCTATTTCAGATATGTTACAAATGTTCATTCTTCACCATTTAAACAGTGCAAGGCTAATATTTACCCGCTACGGACAATATGCCATCATGTAAAAGACTACTTTTTTATGAAGCAGCTCAGATAAAAAAAATATAAAATTGCGAGTAGTGGTTCTTAATGTTGAACGGGTCTCACTGCAGAGTCAAGTTATGGCAAAGACAGCGAATTGCCAAAATTCATCTCACAACACTTTTTAAAAAAAAAAGAAAAGAAATTTTCGAAAAACTATTTTTTTCTAACATCGACTTCGCAAGAAATCAGTTGCTATTTTAGTTTTGGTTTCAATGATCTTTTCCTAACTCCACTGATACTGATTTTCCCTTAATCAAAAAAAAAAATAGTTATCTCTGTTTTTTTTCTTATCTTTATTTACTGTTACTGTTATTTTTTTTGTATTGTGCGTAGCACATCAGTTGTCGATTTTTTTTTATATTTCGTCCCCAATTTAACTATCAACAAAAAAAACACCAAAATCAAAAATGTACTCACCATCTCTCCACCTGGGAACAGTGACAAATAATTTATTTCCCCAGTGCTCAACACCGACTGGCAATGCATTCTGTGGTATGTAATCTCCAACCGCAATAGCCTGATCCTTAAGTCTCGGATTCGGGAAGGCAAAATCCAACTGTGTCCAGCTATAACGTTCCTGTAGTTTGTAGGCCGCGTAACCGAAATCAGCAAAAATCAGGAGAACTACACTCAGCAAAGTTCCCCACCAACCGGTCGTGTTTAATTTCATTTTTTTAAGCTTTTTGTTTTATTATTTTTCACTTTTTTCACACACACACAATTTTCCTTCTAGTCACTCCTGGCAGTCCGTTTTTGCAAAGAGGATCTAAGGCTGTTAGAGTCCCAGCCGTGACTGTTGCCCATAAGTACTTAGGCCGGAGTTTTATTAACTCCCCACTAATCCACCACCACGAATCGCAGACAGTTTCCATTAAATCGAACCGAACCAAGCTTCAGTTTACGAATCCAAAATTCAATTGAACGGTAACAACAACACAAGACACTACAACTCAGCACGCGGTTGTGGTGGTAATGGTCTTCCGATTTGTGGTGGCGGTAGACACTTGTTTCGTTGGGCGCCCAGGTGAAGAGCTAAAAGCAAACTGCTCCACAATCGATGTCGCGTCGTGGAAACACTTCGAAATGAACAAAAGAATTAATGAAAGAAGGAAAGAAAGAGGAAACAAAGAGCAGCTTGAAGATGTGTAGATGTAATTTTTGTGCGCATGCTAGGGGTGGACTCATCGGTGACGAGAACCAGACTGGAAAATTTGTCCGCACTGAAAACAAGTTGTGTCTAAGGATAATTGTATACCTGAAGAGTTTAAAAATAATAAACAGGTTTTCTGCAAGGATGTTGCATGTGTCTTGGTGCGGTTGGGACGGTTGACAACAGAGTACATGCCATGTGATTAATGAAAGTAAAAATTTGTTTGTTGTTGATGGTCACTTGTTGATGACTCAAAAAGTTACCGGAACTGAGGAAAACCATGGTTGAAGAAACTAATGAGAACTTATTACGACTGCAGCTGTCTATCCTCATTGTACGTGACTTGAATTAAATTGAGATTTTTTCTGCAGAAATTTTACCATATAAGGACTTAAGCTCTGTGGCAATAGTTGAAATGCTTGTGAGTTGTTGGCAAGCGCCGTTTTTTGTTGTGACAGGCGCAAGACATCGCGTTGAATTTTTTGCTTGACAACTGATGGGCACCTCCAACCGATCATACCTACTTCTTTTACTACATTTTGCAAAGGTACACAAACTACTAAGTGCCTCAACAACGAAGTAACTGAATCAAGCTTTATATAATTATGTTTAATCATACTATACATTTCAAAATGCAATTTGAACTATAAAATACAAAAAGAGATGTACTCACTCATGTCTTGCCTGTAATTGGAAATAAATTTAGTTACCAAACATGATTTACCATTATAACTCATAGCCTACTGAGATTTTTTTTTCGAATCGAATAGAGATAGAATCGATATAATACAAAAAAAAAAATTCCAAAAATCTCCATAACGTCATGTCAGCCAGGTAGAAAAAGCGTCGATTTAAATATTCAGCTCCTCGAATCAATAGTACTGCACGCTCTTTAAAAATCAATCATATTAAAAATAAAAGCAAGTTTGATTAAACTTTTCTTCGATCTTTGGCTAATATACAGTCAGAGGCCAAGAGAGAATACACACCCAAAGAAAGTCCTGAAAAAATATTTTGAACAAAATTTCATATCAGCGAAAAAGTACTAATAGAAAAACGAATTTTTTTGGATTAGGATATTTTATATTATTTGGATAGGAATTTGAAAGAAAACGACAGCTGGATCAACAACAGAAAGCCCCTTACTTGGGAAGGACCTATAGGCCAACGAATTGCCAAAAAACGACTTGCGCACTGTGTCCCCCAATTTTTTTCTAGAATACTAAAAAACAGTTGAAGTTATGGAGCGTAGCATAAATAGCCCAAAATATCGAAATATCTTGTACCATTTAAAGACATATTAAGCTTTAAAGTCGAAAAAAAAAGGCATAGTCGCCTCTAATTTTCACACCCATGGGTCTAGGAAACTGAAACAAATTTTTTTAAAACTTTGATTTAATCTTTCTGTTATAATTGGCTGGAGCATATTGGCTCCATTAGTTTTTAAGTTTTTGGCCAAAAACCAAAAAACTACGATTTGTTATGATCAGTGAACTCCTCTTTTTAAAACAAGCTTAAGTTTTCAGAAAAAAACTATTATTGTAGTGTTACTACATATGCTTAACAGAATTGTTGAAATTATATTACACATGCAAAACAGCATTTCTTTTTTCAAGGCTCCATGTAGTTCCAATACAAGAAATATAATACCCGCAAGCCAATTTGCATCTGTATCTGCAAGTGCTCATATTTTAATGCTCATAATAAACTATCATATCAACAGCAAATAAATCCATTTTGTATAATATCAGGGTGGGAATCAAATGTTTCTTTCTTCAGTAGTCACTGTAAGAACATAAAACCGGCAAAATTTTATTCAATTTGTTTTTGCTAAACCATGGAATAGCTGAAATGTAAGCAGAACATAGCTGCAAGGTTGATTGCTGAATTTATTAGCGTTTCTCCTTATGCTTCTGTCTTCTTATTAATCAAAACACTTTATCAGGTTTGCTTCTAATCCTAAACCAGTTTTCGTGGGCACAAGAATTTAGTTCAGTTTGTGTGGTTTTAATTAGTGTAGACGTCATTACTAGTTCTTGTAGCTTTCCTTTATACAAGGATATCACTAAAGGCACTTACGTTTGCTTGTATTGATGTCGAATGTAAATTTCAACAAGTCTTGCATAGTTGGGCGGTGCCTATGTAGGTTACCTGTTAAGTTGAGACCAACTTGTATTTGTAAATACTGCTGCTGTCAATATTTATGATACTGTTAATTATTTTTTCACCCAATCATTTTTCAAAATTCAATAGGTGGTAACATAAATCTTTTCTTTTGCAATAGTTTCCTCACCTAAGGCAAAGCCAGGCCTGAATAGTAGTTTTCGCTTCCGGAAATCTTTGCTTCTTTTTTGATTACAATCTAAGAAGGTAATGCGTCTCCTACTCACACCTAACCCATCAACATTTTCTGCTCAAAGTTCCGCTAAAAGTGCCCACGTCTTTTGCTCTCCCCCAGCACTTTAATGTCCCTCAACATCTGATCGGCCGAGTATTAACGTGTATTAAATCAACACCAAAGCCTTTGAACAGGCTCCTACCTACCAACGTAGCTCTCATCTGATTTCACAATTTAAATTAGTTGGCAGATATCGACAAAACGTTCAATAGACGATAGGGCGATAGTTTTCCTTACACACAAGCAGGAAACCAACAAAAAATGAAAACGAACGTAACATGAGGACCAAAAACAAGTTTTAAATACTTCATTTCCAGACTTAATTTGCGCTACTCAAATATAATCCTAGGAACTTGCTTTTAATGTCTAACCTCCGTGAGACAGTGCTTAAATTAAAAGTGCAAGACAAACAAAAAATTGGCTTTGGCAATAAATTGCACTTCGTTTTTGCATCACATCACATGCGGTTTTATCGTGCAATTCAACTCATGTTGGGGTGTGTAATTGAAGGGAGAGACTTCCAATCAAGTTTCACTTTTAGTTTGATGGAACGTGATTTGGATACATGAGGTACTCTGATACTGATATAGCATTTGTGATATGTGCGTAGACAGCTTAGAATTTAAGTGTCGGGGTCTGTTTTATATATGTTGATAGAAGCTAATGCACTGTTTATGTCGCAGACATACCGATGAGGCAACTGAGCACTTGTCGAAACAGGGTTGTGTCACATTCAGAATATTGCAATTTATGGACAAATTATGTTTTTTGCTGCTGATATTTTTTGGTTTGTCTGCACATTTATTGAAGTTGCAGCCATTTAGTGATTGTCTTTAAATTCGTTAACAAAAAAGACTTTATTGTTATGACCATAAAATGTAAATTATCATAGATGAAGCTAGCCCAAAACTTTTAAAGGTAGCCATTAAGTGCCCTTTTAACTTTAGTAGACAATTTCTTTTATTTCTTGTCAGCACTTACTATTTTAACAACAGACATTGGCTGAAATATGCTCTCTAAAAGCTGCGAATATTGTGCAAACATGCGTGATACTAGTTAGTAAAATCTTTACAATTATATAATGTCTTCATGTCGTAAATTAATTTGTTTTCAACTGAAAAATAAAAAAACTGAGTTGTTTTACTATATTTGGCTTAAAACTATAAGCATGGTTGTATCTTATAAAAGAGTAGCATATTAGGGAATTGTTAAGATGGTGTGAATTGGATCTAAAAATAATAATTGCCACATACACAGCTCGCCAAAGAATAGTCCTGTGCTCTTTGTTATGGAAATTAAAGATGGAAAAAATGGCACACCATCTTTTGGTGTAACGAAACGAAATTTAATTTGTTCTCGTCGGATTCTGGACGTATGCTAAGGCGACAAAAAGGAAAGGAATACCACCCACGTTATACAACGAACACCATAGATCATGGAAGGGGGAAATATCATGTAATGACATTAGGGCGACATCAGGCCTAATATTTTGTATTAATGATACCACGACTAATTATAGATATAGGACAATTTTCGGAAAAAGTCATGCTTCCATTAGAAAAACATGCATTCAGCAGGATTATGATCCAAACAATACAATGTGTCTTGTGTGAAAGACCAAGTCAATCCCCAGATATCATTACATCGTGAGATGAACCCAAAAAGAGAAAAAAAATTTGCAATGTTGCAAGATGCATTCCTTTAATATATCAGGAAAACCACGGACACACCATTTTTTTAGGTGAAGCGCAAAATCTAATACCCACAGTTTTGGCAAATTATTATTTTTTAAATCTTCCAAATTTGCCAAATTTTATTAATTGGATGTTCAGCTTACATTATTTTTTTAAGAAACTACAACTTTCTGAAGAAAGTATAACAAAAATTTAAGTTTTTGAAATACAGTCGAATCACGATTATTCGTACCCCGATAAATCGAAACCTCATTAATTCGTAATTAACAGCTAGTCCCTTGAAAAATCGTCACTATTTCATAAAATGTTCATACATTTTGCTCCCCTCGTTATTTTGTACTTTTTTTTTGCAATGCATTGAACATAAAACCTCCTTTAAATCGTAATTCGTTTCTCAAAACCTCTTATAATTCGTAATGCAAAACGCAAAAAAAAACCTCTTCAGTCATTAGTTAGCTCCCGTTAACTTCCGTAGACAATTTTGTTGTCTTCTTGTCGCCAATAAACAAACCAAATCGGCCATTTAATAACTTCGATATTATGTCTTAAATCATGATGTCCCAAAAAATGATGTTTTTGATTATTTAATAGGCTTGGAGAACACAATTGAAAAGATGGGCGAAAAGAATCAAGCAATCGATAATAATATCAAGTTTTTTCTTGATCTTTATGTAATTTTATGTTTCCTCTTATTTTTTGTGCATATGTGCTTAGGATGGAATTACATATATGTGAATTGAGAGCTTAGTTTTAATAAAGTTATACAATATATATTGGAAAATAATATGAAATGTCAAAGCCCCGTTAGTTCGTATATTTATGTTTTCCACATCGTTAAATGGAAATCTCGATAATTCGTAACCTGCGATAATTCGTAAAAAATGCTATTCCCTTGCCATTTCGAATTATCGTGATTCGACTGTATATTGCTCGCACCTATTTTTTGATCAGCTGTGTGGCAAAGGATCAAACTGTTTCAAACAATTTTCAGTCTCATTTACAATCATGTGTGGGCCAACAAGACATATTGTTTGAAACCGTATCCGATGCCGGAGTTCGTACCACTTATATTGATCTACTTTGCATAGTCAAAGGCATGCTTGTGAATAGCCTAAACTATTTGTAAACATTGTTTAGAGATTTTACGAGAAAGAAAAGATAAGATAAAAAAAAGAAGAAAAAGAAAAGAAAAGTTAATCTTTTCTTATCTGATTTGATCCCAACCATTAGGATATCTTAAGCGTTGTTCGATCATAACAAAACTAGCCACCGATGCAACTTCAATCGATACATAAATAAAAATTCTTCGTGCTACAATTCCACGATGCAACGAGAAAGTGAAAAGTTGACCCGGAAATCAGACACTTTTTGCACGGAGTCTTACACCGGCATTGCATTCAACGTGGGTACGTGTAACATTCTTCATAGCAAGTACTTTTCTCTTCGCATGATCATAGATCGCGTATCTTTCTGACCTCATGGATATGGTATATCCTGCACAGTCTCCGCTTGGTTTTTATAAATGTCTGTGCATAGGTGCATTTATTTCAGGTTTTTGGAGACTCGCAGTCGATGATGTAAAAAGAATTATGTTCACCTGAGGCCAATAGCCTACGCCACTCGAACAGCAACAATTTGCTTAGATGTTAAGTGCAAAATGTCTGAGAGAAAAGCCTATGCTGCTTCATAAAGACATTGAAGCTTAATGATAATAATACCGACCAAATTTATTTTCTAGTTGCAGCATTAATTACTAACAGATATCGCTAGACAACAAAGCACTATGCTGGCAGACTGCCACTCCACCCAAACTCGTTGTTACTTAATTTAAGTACCGAGGGCGTGTCCCAACACTGTCCATAAGGTTTTCAACTCATTCTTCCGCCTACACGTCCAGCATTTGGCATCCGAGTGGGGTTTGGCTTTACTCGAACAGCGCCAACACAGTAGACTGGAAATCATGTGTCATGAATCAATCTGCCACACTCCAATTCCACTCGGCCAAGAATTCACAGATATTTTAAGCCACAGTAGATATCTTTATTGACACTCTACTGAGTGATTATGTAATACAACATCAAAGAAATGATTTAGTGCCTAAGCAGTTCAAGGCGCTGAGCTGTCAATAGCAGTTTCTCTGTCGAATGGTTACTAATTTGGCCCAGAAAAACCTAAGCCGATGTTATGAGTTTTCTTGCAACCAATTAAACTTTCCATGCACTGTGCACAGCAATGCTGCATTCCATGCAATAATTACGCGTTTATTTTTGGAGATGTATACGTTTCCGTAGGAACTGGACAACTACATTTGTGAATAGAGTTGAGTAGTACTTTATCACTATTTCCAGCTGACTAGGTCCGGAAAGTGATGTCTTGTCTGGCGAATTTACCCGAAGGCATACTCAGCCGAAGCTCTGCAAAACGGCCTTGGGTGGTAGTTAGAAACCTGTAACTGACCGCAAAGTACTTACGCATTCAAGTGTTTTAAGTTACCGTGTTGATCGCAGCTGTGAAACTGTTAATTCGATCAGATAACATGGAATCATAGGTCTATTGCACGCACAATGAAGCGTGATGAAAGGAGGTAGTGAATTTCAATTTTGAGTTGTGGCAAAAGCAGTAAGAATTTTATTGGACTTGATCTTCCTGATCTTTGAGTTTAACTGATCTATCGACGTCGACGTTGCAACTGGTTGCAAAAATAAGTATAACCGGCATGCAAGAAAAAATTTAAGGTATTTCTTTTGGGTGACCCTATGATTTCCCCATTTCCTGAAAATCCACGTGCTGCTTTATTGTTTTGGCCAATTAGCTCTAAGCAATCAATGCTCAGTGTAAATGTTTAATACTTTCGATTAACTATGCTATAGACCTGACTATGAAATCAAACATCTTTGCTCTAAATCTGTAAGAAATGTACTCAACCACGAAGAAGACTGACTTCATAGTTTTCAAACACTTTACAGTCGCCATAAACCTAATTGTATCCAAACAAAATACAAAAAAAAAAACCACTGACACATTTAAATGTGCCCATTCCTCATGATTAAATACCCTTAACGATCAAGGTTCGTAATGCCAAACGAAATGGAAATACCAGTGACAGCACCAGAGCTACCATCGCCAGACGTCTTTTGGAGCGTGTAATTCGAACGCCCAGCCCGCCGTAGGCTTACCACAAGAAAGTCATTATTTGTTCAGTGAAATTAATCGCCGTTGCTTGCCAAGGTAATATTCATAGCCCCACCACTCTCACATTACATCACATCCAATTGAGCAACGAAACAACTAGGATGAAAAAAAAAGTGAAAGAAACAAGGATGTTAAAGTCCCTCCTGGTTTGGTCGCACTTCCTCTTACGATACTCGCTTAGTCCTAATGAGCGCACCTTGCTACGGCAAAAATGGCATGCCCGCATCTCAACAACGGTTTTTTGTTTTTCCGTCTGTGTGCATCTATGCCAGAGTCTCATTATCTAAAATCGTCACGTCACTTTCAATGTGAAATACAAGTTTCCAAGTTCAAGGAAGCAAACAGCCTACGGATACATCTATACAATGAGCGGTGGGTTCCCAGTCTCGTGGGCCAACTTCTCACTCAGACGGAGTGGGGGAGAGCGAGGAAAACGTGCCCCCTGCTGGATCGACTGTAGCCGAGCCGAGAGACATGTGCCGCTGGATAAATCGTCGTGTAAGTTTTTTGTTTATCAACAAGATACCATTATAAACTCAATTGTCTAGAAGGACCGTTTACTTTTTCCATGGCCTCTCTCGTGGTCGATGTCAAAATAAAATGTATTCGCTAAAATCTGAGATAAGCTTTTTCTTTACTCATTTTTCGATTGAATTCAAGCGCACACATAATTCAGGTTTAATATTGGTAGGTGAGGGAAATTAGCGTAAAGTATCTGAGTTGAAGCGGTTAATTGCGAGGCAGCCTGCAAACGGGGGGACTGTTTATGAACTTAATTGGTTTATCGCTTAAGTGCATGTGGAGTATTCGGTTCTTCGGTTTCCGATGATCAAGTCGACTTTGCGCACTAATGCATGCCAATATTAAATTTATGACTTTAATGGTAATTGCGTAATGGAGAGCTCTCTAATTCTTTTTGACAACGGAGAAATAATACAGTTGTCGTTGCTGTTGTCGGACATCGAAAAGAAAGCCATTTAAATCTTGGATATGATGCATTTTGTGAATAATCTTAACAGGTTAGAGAGTAGAGAGTGATCTTTATGAAGTAGTACATTTTTTGGAAGCGCGAACGAACGTTTATAACCACTAGAAATATTTTTTTCGGTTTTCTTACAATATTTCAAATAATATTTACGACAATTATATGTTTGTTTATTTTTTTTTTATTTTTTCAAGTAATAAAGGCTTGACAATTGTAACGCCGCCGATTTCCTTAACCTCATTCCCTCGACAGAAATAGTCTATTTTCTCAAATATCTTCTAAAACATGAGACATCCAGTTTCGAAATTAAGGGACTTGTTTCTGTATGTAATTAGGAATTGGTGTACTTTGTTTTAATCGATTACTAGGTTCTTTGCAGTAAAAGAAATTAAAGTGCAATCGTCTGGGTCAAAATGACCCGAGGGACGGATGAAGGTTAAGAATTTCACCTTCTTCTCGATGGGTTGCTGCTTTCAAAAAACTGACTATTACTTTTGGGAAATAACGATGACATGGAAAGTTGCAATACTACCTGATTACACCGTGTACCAAAAATCTGTCAGTGTTAATTTTTTTGTAGTTTCTGCTTCTTTGGCACAGTTTGGTCATTTAATCGTTCCAACTGGTATGTACGTCAACGCCATTGCAAACTGTAAAATGCAAACAGAACGAATCTTTCTTTTAAAGTCGGTTAGTGCTAACGTTGAGTAAAGTCTGAATTTCAATACCTTAGCGCGCCCCAAAGTACACCATTTTGGCATCAAACAATTTTGAACTGTTTGCTAGTTATTTGAGACTTTCGGAGCTTTTTTTTTCAAAATCTCCAAAATTTTTGATGGGAATTTTTTAGAGATTAAGTAGGTCCCTCCCTAGGCAACTTCTATTTAATATTATAAAGAAACCCTTCGTTCAGTCAACTTAAAGAATACTAAGGGCTGGTATTCCTTCTTTAAGTTAATTTTTGAAACCTTGCCTTATAAGCTATCTTATCAGTTTTGTAGATTCTTTATCTTGTCATTGCTGCCTTTTTGTTTGTTCGTAAGATATCTAGTCAATGTCTTAGAGAGCTATACTTATATCGATTAACAGGCGTATTTACTGCTGTAAAACCATCCTTGGTGTTAAAAACTTGTTTGTTTTCACTTGTACCATCATAAGACATGGGTCTACTTCCGTTAATGTCCTTTTAGCTTATAGTTTTGACGCAGCTCCTTGCCTTTTCTGACCTCCAATGTATTAAGCTGCTTTTCTATCGCCTGTCTCGATTAGCCACTTTTTGTCATAGCTACAGCAATGTCTTCGATATATATTTTATTTTTTTGTTGCTTGTTATTTCTTAAGTTTTAAGGTTTTCCATCTTACATTATACACCGTTTTGTTTATCTTTGAACGTAGTAATAACGTGCCAAAAAAATTTAGCTTACCTAACCTAAAAAACCTTAACCGTTTTTTCTATGCAGTGCTAATTACATTTAGAACAAACATTTAGCGCGTTCTACATATGCGCTGAATTTTGTCCAAAGAACAAAATTATATTTAAAAGTCCACTGAGTGTGACTTGTTTCCTTGTAAAAATGTAATCTGAAGATCTAATGTCCAATTACTAATGAACGCGGTTGTAAATAAAGCATGTGTGTAATTGTGCTTTAGTATGTTTACTTATTTAAAACACAAGAAGTACGTACTGATACATTCACTTTGCACGCCAATTAATATTAATTATCAATTTTTTTCAAATCTTAATTAAAACCATGAACGTTCACAAGTCATTAACTTTCACACTATTGTTAAACAACCAAACACCGTGTAATTGCAAACGTTTACACGGTTTACTTGCAGCTCAACTTATTCCTCAAATCATCCACACTTATTGTGGCACATGCATCACTTAAACACCGGAACTTGACGGCATCCAGCAGCGCAGGACCGGAGATCTCAGCGGCAGTCCACTCAGCAAGTAATAATTAGATGGTTGACAACATTCCTCCACAAGCCACAGTCCGGAAACCTCATCACAATCTTCTGATCGTGAAGCCAGCAGCTATATGACACATACTTAAGAGATTACGTCCAGTGTGTATATCCATTCGACACTTCATGACACTCCGGCTCCTTTACGAATCAAAATCGACTCTAAATACCTCATTGACACAGAGCTACGGCTCCAGTCAAGCCATAAACAAACCAAGTAACTATAGAGCACGCCAATCAGCGTCTGCAAACTGCCATTACGTTGTCCATCGCTGTCCCGCCTCAATTAAACCATCTTCACGATGGTGGCTGGTGGTTTCGATGTCAAAACATAGGAAACCGGCTGAATCGTTGGGGGTCTCTTACCAGCCTTATCAATGAATTACCACGTAATAGGTGTTACCATGACTTACCCCAGTTTTGGGTTAATTGATCACATTTCTCAGTGGAGTGCGCTTGGAGCCATTTCGCATGCAACACTTTCTGTTAAGATTTGTGCAACAAGACGTTAGCATCTCTTAGCCTAACTGGATTAAAGATACAAGTTAATCGTATGCCCCCGAACCGGTTCAATTAAACGAAATTGATATGATCATGGCCATCGATAATATTCGTGCGAATTGTGCGTCTATGGTTGATTGCATCCTCAGGTGATGATGATGACGAATTTCAACGAATTGTAACATTAAATTAGTATCCCGTAGTAAGTGTTGATTGGAATGTGTATTTTATAAAACCTGAATTCGAAGCTGAAGCATGCTGAAACATTCGAGCTTAGAACATAGTGCCTGATCAATAATAATAATAATTTTAATGCAGCTTAAGTTACGTCTTAAAACAAATATTGCGCAATGATTACAGAGATTTGGCTATCTAAATCTTACTACTGACAATGTACAAGTGCCTGATCAATGACGTTTTCTTATGTGGAATAGAAGTGAGATGACTCATTAATCGTCGGTGGCAGTCAGCTTGGATGTGTTTTGTGATTATTATCCAAAAGGAATGACAAATGCTCTACATGTACTGAGCAACTAGACAGCAAAAATATTATATTAGGTTGTCAAATATCATCATATCATTATATTAGGTTGTCAAAATATATCCCTTCCGCCTTTTCGTCTTTTGAATTTTCCGGCTATGTACAAAGCGCTACAGAGCTCGTATCCAAACTAATGCATGCATAGCGTCGTTTTGTAGGTTATGTCAAGATCTTTCAAATGATGTATTGCCAGATACGAGCTCTGTAGCGCTTTGTACGTAGACGGAAAATTCAAAAGACAAAAAGTCGGAAGGGAGGCGGAAGGGAGATATTTGACAACCTAATATATAAATTGTCAAGCCATTCATTTCGAGACACATGATATTTTCAGATAGTCTTAAGAGTAAATGTGTCTGAATACAAATTTCTTCAACTAACGACAACGAGTTACAAAAAGAAACCGTCTGAGTAGTACCACAACATATGATTTCTTAAGACGACCCCTGAAAACATTGGTGGAACATATTTCATGGGAGCTATCTGTTGTCTCGTATCGAAGTTTGCTTCATTAAAACAAACAAGATAGTGCGTCAAAATTGTATCAAGAAAACTATCAACAGAAGCAACTGAAAAATGACGGACTAAATAAAGAGGAAAAGTAAGAAAATTAAAATAAGCCTACATTTGACTTCAATTACCGACCTTTTTATTTACTTTTTGTTTTTTGGTTTTGAAGCCTTTAAGAATCTTTGCCTTAAAAACCCTTATAAGATCGCTCTAAGTTGACCAATTATATATTACTTAGTTGTTAAGTAAATTTTTTCTATCATACACACAATTCTTATTTGCTTGTAGTCCATATTTTAGTTTTACCAGTTAAATTCGAAAAATTTAAATTTAAATGAGACAACCTGCGGATTTCGTGAAAGATTTTAACAGGTTTATAGTTTAGTTTAGTTTATTTATTTATTTACTTCTAATACAGGAACATGTATCGGGATAAATGGAATATTTGGTCAATTCATTGCACGACTCTTTCTGCGTTTACGCTTTACCTACGCATACGCCTCTTACTCCACTAAGCTCCCATTTTCTATTTGGATTTATGAATAGAATTCTCTTCACTTGCCGACTGATTGACAACAAAAAGAAAGGAAAGATTTTAACAGAATGCATTCAATTCTCAGTACAAATGGTAATTTCTGTATTCAAAAAGTAACCACGAGTGCACGAAATTTAAATTCTGTGTTAACTACATTTCTACTTTACAATTCACTTCAGTTATTATCGTGACAAGCAAATACGACAAATTTCGACTCGGATTGGATTAAATCAAACAACTAGAGTTACATTTTGGGCGCTGTTAAACATTTACATTGACCACAAGCGGTTGTTGTATAGTTTCAGGTGCACACAACAACTCAATTTTCTTGCCATATCTTTAGGAGAGGAAAAAATTAAAAAATATTGCAGCCTACTGACTGGCAAAGTAGTAGTCCTTGTTAACTTGAGTATTGAAGTCAATGTCTATTTACCTGATACCTGTGCTATTCGATTTTTCAGTTTTACCTACAAGTGTACACCTATCCTTTGAACATCTCATAAAATGGGGTCTGATACTCCGATTTTAAAATACTTTTTAATTTTAAAAAGGTTTTTTATTCTCTAACGGTTTTAAAAAGACTTATAACAACAAATCCAGCAACAAAATTTTAACAGAAAGATCACCAAAATTACTTTATATTTTTGGAGCCAAAGGCAGTGTACGCCATAACAATTAGACCAAAAACACAAAACTAGCACTAACACAAGGTTGGGTTTTGTTGCATCCTGTTTCGCTTGGTGTGTATTCAAATTGAATACGTTTTTTTTTACTATCGATTGGTTTTGATTCGGTGTGATTTTAGCCCGAGTAAATAAAAACATGAACCACCAAAAACATGCAGAAGCAAAAACTAAGATTTAAAAAAATGTATAAAAAAGGTAACTGTGGCTAATGTTAGTAGTTGGTCTATAGCGTGATGTTGTATCTGGTATTAAGAATCTGATCTTAACTAACACCCAAATAAATAGAACAGATTGCTTGAACCCTTTAAGTGAACATAGTATTAAAAGGGTGACGAAAGTTTCAGCAGGACAACGATCTGAAGAACACAAAGAAATCCATAAGGGCTACTTGTGCTTTTGACCACCTAAGCAAATGAGTGATTATCTACTCTAACAAGGCTTTTAGGTAGGTAATTCATTGGAATAAAAGAAATATTAGGAAAAATGTCTTTCAGGTTAATTTGAGTGGATGAATGGCGTAAAATTTCTGCCAGTTCATTAAAAAGTTGTACATTAAAATGTACATTTGCGTAAGAATATATAGTGGCGCCAGAAAGTAAATAAAACTTCGTTTACAAATTCCTTGCATTGATCGAATTAAAACGAACCAAATGTTTTTATTCATGGCAAATCTTCTTAGCTTTAGAAAGTGCGTAGTAATGATATTTGACTCTCTTGTAATTTCCCCTAATCTTTTGATAAAAATACAACAATGATTAAAAATCAGCCGACACACAGTTTTGAATGCACAAACATAGCTCGTCCCATCAACTCTCTTGTAAAAAAAAAGAAAAGCACAAACTGCTTCATCCCGTCACCTTCAACACCCATTTGAATTGATGACAACTTGCGTCTTATTTATTTTTGCTCAATGAAAAGATCCTACATCAACACCACCAACAAACTAATTTCACCGATGTCTTCAATTTGTTCTCATCCCACCAGCATCTTCTCTTCTTCACGCTTCCATCCCATAAATCTGCACAAAAAAGCCCTTCACAATCAATAAGAACCCAATGTTATCTCTTCATCTAAAGTGGCACCTTCAACTTGTTAATTCCATCCCAAATCGAACTCTTTCAACCAACAGCCATGGCCAGTAAATCTACCCGAAACCACAACGGCACGTCTCGAATGCAAAACCACTTGCTGCATTTACGGCTTCCAACCGCAGCCCAAAACTCTGTATTTGTACAAATCTGACACTAAGTGGTAAGCTGCGACCGCGTTAACCTATTATCGCCTATCATCATTGTGCCACGGCTGGCGTGGCCAGCGATAATTTACGATGATCAACCGAACGAAATTCGCATTAAATTTGCATCCAGTCCGTCTGTGTTGTTGTTTCGTTCTGGTAAATTATACAAATTTCCATGTAGCTACCACAACCGTGCCACTCTGACAGGCCCACGTTCGTTACTCATGCTGCAGATAGCATATCATTAGAAAGAAGTTCAGGAACTGAATAAATCCACATCAATGGAGCACAGGGTTAGATGTTGGTCTTTCGGCGGTGGCGGCAACAGTGCCAATAATGTGGTCTTGTTTGCATAGGCCCAACAATAAAACGTTGAGGATTTGCGAGGAGGGCTTTGTCTTGTTTCCACCACCTGAGGGCTTCTGAAATTTGAATAGTGATTCATTTAAGCAACCTGCTATCATCAACGAGATTCTTGTGGAAGTTGTTTGTTTTACAAATAGCAGCTTATTTAGATTCGGGTGTTTAGATAAAATGATAGAGGTGCGAGGAAAGGCTAATAAGTTGCTTGTAAAACATGTATTTAGGGAACCATGCAAATTTTATGGGCCTATCACCTGTTGTCTGTTCAACCGGAAGTGGAATAAAGATGAAAACTGAAGACGGTAGAGAGATGAATGTTACCATTCACAAATTCCTTTTTAAGAGAACGTCTAGGACATTTTTATAAGTTAAATAAATAAAGAAAAAGAGTGAGTTTGTGTCCATAAGGAATAACAACCTAAGACGAGTTAAGACAAAATTAAGATTGTTTCAGTTTTTACGTTATGAGATTATAAAATGATTGTACTATCTTAAATAAATTACAAAGGAAATTAAATAAATGTTTATTCAATACAGTTTTTGCTATTTTCAATTATTCACACTAGTTATCAGAATATTCTTAAGCTTTAAACTTCCTTTTTTAAAAATGTGTTAGGCGGTTATTCCTTGTGACTAGAGACTCAACTCTTTTCTGCATTGGGAGAGATGCAGCATAACCCCTTCTTTTTGGTAATGAGAGCTAAGTGCCTAAGATTTCTACATTATTCTCGTTGGCTATGCAACGATGTGACAGGAACTTCCTCTTTCAAAAAAAGAACTTCGCTAACAAAATTTATGCAAATCAACAATCACAGGCACATACAAAAAATAAGAAAACAAAATGGAAAGTTATTGGTCCTGCAGCAGGAAGGAGCTCACATCAAAGTCAAAGCAGGTGCGTAGCAATCCCCATTACATACCGTAGCCACTGAGTGCCACTGACTGAATGCCACCATCATGCGAAACAACTGATGCGGATTGCACGACTGCCAACCAGTCTGGCAATGTCCTATATTCGATTTTATTCAAATCACTTATGCCTTGCGTTACATTAAAAAGCCCTCCGTGTGGTACATCCTTCGGATCGGCCGACGACAGAGAATACCTGTTTGTCGACCCGGCCCGAGCCAGTGTGGACGATTATGATGATGGTATGCAATGAGTCAGCGAGAGAAAGGCACACGCCAGGCGACGCGGACAGCAGCATCTTCACCATTTCTCCACTTAATTACTAATAACGAAACAAGTCCTACAAAACAAACACCGCACACCGTCCTTTGCAGTCGGTCCTTTGCCGCGACGCTGTCCTTCCCCTGCCGAGTGGGTCCAACGATTTCAATGATGCATTATCATTGGATGTCGTGCGTGCGTGCGGTTTCTTGGAATTATGGCCCCTTATACCCGTCGATGTAAACTGGTATTCGCCCAGCTGAAGACGACCACTTGTTGTCGCAGGATTATTACAACACCCGAGACGGTGAAGTAACTTTGTGGGGCGGGCGGCTTACACTTTTGTTTGTCATTAATAGATTCCTGCTGCTTTGGTCTCTCACTCCGTGGGGCTTTTGGCAAAAACTTCTGGATATGTCCGGACGAATTTATTGCCAATAATTACGAAGCGATTAAATGAAGATTGCTTTTGAAATGTTCCTGGCTGTTTCTGGCAGAATGGATACCGTGCGTCGCACTCGTTTAATTGCTTAATCGAGACACGCCGAGGCAACTGGACTGCCCTTATCATGTGGCAGTGTAAATATCGAGTAATTAGCTGCATTTTATGGTTAAATTAACAACGGTGAGGATTAATTTCGTGCTGGCTGAAGGTAAAAGACTGCGGACGGGAGGAACTGGGAATTTATCGAAAACACATCGGTATGTTACTGTGGCAATTTAAATGGAAACTAATTTAAGGTGATAACGAAATGAGTTGGCGATTTAATTGAAGAAATCAGTTTTCATGCAAATTGTTTACGTTCAGATAGCTGAAATGGTCATTTATTTCGGAGGAGTATCTCTGAAGGATGCCGACTGGAGGGAGACCTTGGAAGTGCAATAAGACTACCGCATTGGACAAATGTTTTTGGTAGACTTAAAGAGCACTTTTATTATCATTTTCACATAAAGAAATGGGAGTGGTGAGTCCTTTTCTCAGATAAGCCTTTCTTTGCTTCCACTCCTTCTGACACAATGATGTCTCATGTCTTGCTGATGCTGACATTTGAGTTTGATGCATGTTTGTTGAACTAAATGTTCAATGAAATTAAATTAAAATGTCAGTCAACTGCTAAATCCATTTTCGTTACATCAAGAAATAATGCTATCCATTTAAATAAAAACCAACATTATTCACACCTAGCACTTTCAGTTTCACTTTCACCAAGAACTGCGCAGCAGTGCGGTAGCTTCCTCAAAGACACTACTCACTGAGTTATGAAATGTCAAGGGCCAAATTCTTGCACAAGTCTTATGAAATACGCATATACACACGATTTCTAGTAATTGTAATATCCTGATTCCAATCCTGATCACGCTTTCGACATTAATCGAACTTTTATTAAACGATTTAACGCGGTAGTTTGTTAAAATTTCTCACTGGCCTTCAGCTGAAATGGTGTCAAAACTCAATGGGTGCCGAATATGTGTGTGCTGCTTTGGCTGATTGGCCCCTTAGCATTACCCATAGGATGCTGGTCCTTTCAACTCAGAGAAATTTTCGATTTTCACTTAATTCAATTCAATAAGGACTTCTTCGCAATTTAATTTATTTTCGACTCTCCGATTGCTGCAGGTTTGCTTCTTTCCATTTTCCTTTTTTTTTGATTGGTGGGGCTCTTAATTAAATCGAAACGAGATCGAAGTGCTGGAAATAATTTCATAATTAGGACGAATGATCGGACAGTAAGTGCTTGCGAATGAGGAGCACATGTGTGTTGTGTACATCATAGGATACCGCGGCAGCGGTGTGTCGAAAGTGCTCGCGATAAAGACGTTCCTGGTGGAGCCTGCCTGTAGGTGTGTGTGTATGCTACGTTGTCGTCGTCCATGTTGACGTTTTAGCGAATTCCAAGTAATCTGATGAAAGCAAGGCGGTGACGACGGCGGCGGCAACTCGCTCGGCATGCGACAACAGTGCAATCGCCAATTACTAATTGGGATGTTATATGAGTGAAAGGTATGCGCATTTCAAGTGCAATGTTGTGCGATGTTTTGTGGGATTAAAAAGGGTTTGTTGTGCAGACAACACCAATTAAATTTATTTGGAAAACCAAAACCGAAGAAGGTGGATTTAAATAAATTTAGTCTTTAGAAGTGCTATTGTTGTAGTCGACTCTTAACACCCCAGGGTGATTTTTAAAAACAAATCGTCGAACTTCATTCGTATTTCGTACACGATTTTCTATCATAATAATAATGGATTCCATAAATAATGGAATAAAGTTTAAGCTTCTTTTACTATCAATGCATGGTTATTAAAACACTAAAATCACAAAAGAAAAAAGTTTGTACTTTTGGTAATTTAAATGCATCAAGCTGTCAAAATTTCACTTTTTCCTTTGTCGCAGGAGATATAATTGTGTCACAATCCTAACATGGTGTATTACATTTAAGACGGCTCTTTTTATTTAACAAAACATAAGGTAAACAACCAATAATATGTAAAAAAGTGTACACTTGTTTAAATAAATAAAGCTAAAGTTCTGCTTTAGTTTACAAGCCTTTCATTATAAAAAAATTAAAATTGTACACCACAATTAACCTACAGGTGGGCCAAGGTTTGTATTCAAATTTAATTAACATATAACATAAGTTCGTCGGTGTTTGAGGAAGAAATCCAAAAAAGTATACGTCGATCAACATGAAATTCTTTTCAAAAACTTCTATAGCTCAACTGTTAAAACCAAAGTCAATTTGAGGTAGGTACCTACCTGTTAACTAATCGGAAAACATTGGTATCCTTTTAATTAAAGCGTTAACCTACTTCCTAGATAACCGACTGGCGTCACTGTAATCGTCAAACCAATGTCTTGGTTGTGGTCAGTTTTCTTTGCGTCGCATTGTAGTTCATCTTATCCACCGGATAAGATTCCTCAATGAACGCTGTCCCTTCGGATCAACCATTAAGAATGCACTTATCAATTACAACTTCATTCAGGACGTTTATCGGTCGTAGAAAACTGAATGAAATTTTTTATCCTTTTTAGGATTCAGTACGGCAGCCACAGATAAGGACCACCAAAATTATAGAAAGAGCCAGGCGACATTTTGTGATCTTTTTTCCTTATTCTTATCTCATTCGTGGTCTGGATGTCTGAGGACGAAGAAGGAAAAAGAGATAAAGACTAAAAAATTCTGTCACATATATTCTGTAAGTAGTAATGAGTTTAATGACAGCAGTTGCATGTGTTGTAGCGGCACATGTCTCACGTTGATTGATTCGTACATCATAAGTCGTCTCAGAGCCGATTCAAGAGGCCTGATCCATCTGTGAGGATATGATAATGAGTGTTTCAATCGTGTTTGTATCCGCTGTCTTCCGCCGAAGTGTTTAGTGTCAATCATACATCCTTTTCTGTCATTCTTACGCCTCTTTCATTCGTAAAGAGAGATTGGAACGTGTCTGTTGGAGGAAACGTATTGCAAAACTGTCTGAATTGTATGAAAAAAAAAATATATATATATGTGCCGCTCAAATAAATTAAAATTTACCCTAAGAATACACGAGCCCCACAGTGCCTCTTAAAAATTGAATGCAAAACGTAGTTGGGCCCCCCACAAAAAACAGCGGGCGCCATCGTAATTATATTTTGACACCCTACGTGCCACTGCAATCTGAAACGAAGATACTCTCTCCTGGATGCCCAACGCAATTTACTTAACCCACAGCGCGTTGGTAATTGCCAAAGCAGCCTCAGCTTTAACAACACAACACTGCTGACAGCGTATCTGCTTTCGTGAATTTAATCCCTTTTTGCCAGTAAAACGCCCGCTGCCCGCTGTTCTCTGAGAAGATTTATTGGATTCACCCACGAAGGAGTAAATCAATTTGGAGTTGATAGAAGGCGGACGAAATGAAAGCGTGAACATGAAGAAAAATTAACACCATTCGGCGGTGATGAAAGGAAAAAGATTTTTAGCTGAAAAAAGTGGATTCCACCATTCTTATTTTTTTTTTTTTTTTTTCAGTAAAATAAATTAATTTAAAACCAATGTCCTTTTTAGTCGTAAAAAGTTCACCAACCTTTTCCATACGATGCCCAAGATCCCTCTCGCGTGATTGCGAAACGACCCTCAACTTGGCCAACAATCAATATTCTTTTTCAAGACCATTACCGTTGCATGTTCATTGGTTTTTAACGACAACCTTACAGGTGTACGCGCACATGCCCTTTAAACAAATTCACCGACCACGATAATTAGCAGAATGTTCGCGTAAACACTAGCCAATAGCTACCGCCATCACCTCTCCGCACTGTCGGTGGTCTGTGGTCTTAATGCCTCCGGTTCGCTTCCGTCCGATCCCCACCGATACCAATTGATGCGCCACATGACAAGACAACTTGGCCGATACGACCCATCAATCATTTGGTGCATGCCTTTAAATTAGAAACCGTTTAGTGTCCATCAAGCTTCGAAGCGCGAGTGAGCATACCCCAACATATTCGTGGGCATTAAGAAACCGCCGAGTTAACTGTTTATTCAGTCCTTTTCACTGATGAAACCATGAAATTTGTGTACGTACAGAGCCGTATAGCGCCGTGAACCTGTCTTCTCATCAACCCCACGTTGGTGGTGCAGCGTTCGTACTGCAGCAAGTGATCCAAAGGGATCAGTGATTAATGAGTTTCATTAATTTGACCGAAACAAAACCATCGAACAGCATGAGACTTTGATTGATGTTACGAAATCCGCGCGCGCGCGCTCTGTAATTGGCACTGGTCAAGAGTATACGCCATTTTTGCACTCGTTATTATCGTAAATATCATGTTCTCGCCATCGACCACCAACGACGCGCATTACTTGATCTTGAATGAGGATTGAGTGGCTGACATGACCTCTGAAAGTTAGTGATGAGTTTTTGAGTTTAAGTTTTATTTGTTTCTTTTCGAAAAAAAAAACAAGTGTTGGGTGTGGCGTAAAGTTGAAAGACGTTTGCAGCAAGATAGCTCAAATAATTTTAACAATCTATAGAACAGAATGGCTGAAAGTTGGCGATGCTACTATCATTTAATTTAATTTTCTTCTTATTTTTTTGTACGGCACATTTTTACAGCAGGTGTCTTAGGAACAAGATCGAAGTCTCTAACGTGCGCAATATCTCGGGAACGCCTAACATGCCTACACGTCTTACTGCCTATAACTTCTAAATATTTTGTAGAAATTGATAAATTTTGATTCGCAAACTAAAAAATGAAAATGTGATACTAGCGTAAAAAGAATGTATTACGTCCGATTTACGACAGGTTCTCATTTTAAAGAGTGTTATACCTAGATTACATAAAGCCCCATTCGTCTGTCATTGAGATCCACTCTTATCAATCGTTAGTCCCTTAAGAGCTAAAAAATGAAATTTCAAAAGATGATGTGTTTCATTTACGCAACCAAATTTGTGAAAGAATATTTTCTAGTTTCTAGCAAACATATCTTTATTCCGAGCTATTTACTTCAGAGACTTTTACTCCGTCACACAGTGGTCGATTTATGGTCATTAGCTGGACTCAATTCCTATTTAACTTTGTTTGCTTTATCTTATTG
This sequence comes from Syritta pipiens, assembly GCA_905187475.1. NCBI lineage: Eukaryota > Metazoa > Arthropoda > Insecta > Diptera > Syrphidae > Syritta > Syritta pipiens. The sequence goes on along the minus strand of LR994571.1, from coordinate 11,323,628 downwards.
GATAGATGTTATATGAATCAATTTAAAATGATTTCTATAACTTTAGAGTTAAGTATTTTTGTTTCTTCTTCTTTGAACGTTTTTAAAATACATGAACGTCCGTAAAAGACTAGAGTTTCGCTGTATACAGTCCTTATGGCCAATTTTATGGGGAATGGATAACGATCACGTACTTCAAAATAGCACTAGAAGCAACAGCTACTGATGAACTAAAAAGACTTGCGATTTGAATAAGTACTAAGATTTCCTAAAGGAAAGAAATTTTCACCCTGAAAAGATGGGTTTGATACTTTTAGGAGAAGAAAAAAGAATGTTGCGCTATGTGGCGACGCTTAAATTTATCATTATTTAAAAGGTAATAATACGATCTTTGAATGAGAAAAGTTTCACGATCGCACTCTGTCGCAGTTTTTTTTATGGAAAAATTGCCACCTTTCAATCTAACAACTGCGCTTTATTAACCTTCGTCTACGAGCGGAAACAAAATAAGAAATGAACAACAATTTTTCATGCATTCCATTGAGACGCTTCTCATTAATAAAGGAGTGGAGTTAAAGAAATAAATTTTATTGTTTCTTGTTATTTTTGTATTTGACATTTATTTTAAAGATATTTTATTACATTTTTTTTCGACTTATGCCTAGCTAGTGTTGTAATAAATCGGCCAGTGTGCGTCGTTAGTTGTAAACTTTTTAAACTTTTGCCTATGCGCAGCTCCCTAAACAAAATCAAAGATTGGTTTCTTGGGTTCGATTCGATCAAACTAAAGTTTTGCTGTCCTACGTATCCTAATCTTAAACTTACTTTCCTCATTTATCTTTTCTCTATGTGCAATGAATTAATTGAAACTTTAATCTCCGTACATTTTTGATCACTTCATTAATTAGTATTTAAAGTTATTTTGATGAGACGTTCAAAACTACAGTCGAACTCACTCTAAGTCGAAAATCTCTCTAATTCGAATAAATTTTTTCGACACTTGGTCTGTTTTCAATACCTCTACGTCAGATTTTTTTCTCGTTTGCTCAAAAATAAACAAAAAATCGCAATTGTATCAAGTACACTCTGACTCTTTAAGGTGGCCCTAGACGGTTAACACATTTCGCGAACATTAATTTCGTGTTGACTCTTGTAGTGCAAACACATCGAAAAAAAGCGCATGTGGTTGCCCCTATGATTGTTTCCCTATGCAACAAAGAGAGAGCAGACGATATTCACAGCAAAAATTGAGAGTTGCTCGCGAACATGGCCCTACACCGAAATCGAAATCGATCCACTTTTTTCAGCCAAAAATTGTTTTTCTTTCATCACCGACGAATGATGTTAATTTTTTTCATGTACAGGCTTTCATTTAGTTCGCCTTCTATTAATTCCAAATTGATTTAGTCGCATGGCGCACACAACCGCTGACCTCTGCATGAACAACTGCGCTACTTATTGGTTGTGTTGTTGGTTGGGCTCCAAAAAATCTGCTTTTAATCTGAAAAAAGTTAGGTATCTGAAATGCTATTTGGCTTCATTTAGTGCGTGTATTGGGGGTCTACTCTAAAAAGAGTAACATGTGACCGCGTGACGTAAGCATTGCAGTGCGTAAAAAGGCTTTTTAACAAAAAATATCAATCTTTCTAGCTCGAATTTGTCCAAAACTCCGTCTAACTCGAAATAATTTTGATGCCCTGTGACTTAGAGGGATTCGACTGTATTTGTAATTGAGTCGTGACGAATTAGAAAAAAAAAAAAAAAACTTAAAATATTAAGGTACCAAATTAAATGTAAGAAACAAGTATTCAAAGTTATGGTGTCGTTACTGTGGCCAATGCTATCACCTTATCCAAACCGCCAATAGCGCCATTCGATAAATCATATTTTAACACCCTTTAGTGATACACGTCACCTTCTCATTTCTTAATGATTTATCTTAATATCACTTTATAAATTTATTGGTTGAGTATGTAAATGACAATTTTTGCCACGACAGTATTTTTCCAGTGGAAATTGCCCCAAAAAAATGTAACACTTCAAAGTGCGACCGATGTCATGCCTGTCTGCAACCGATGTGTGTCATATGCAATCTGAGGAAATAAATCTGTCAATGTCTTCCCGTCCGTTCGCGATGAAGAATTAATTCATAGCGAACGGCATTTTCATGTGTCCTTAAAAAATTCCTGGTAAAGGAAATACCGAAAAGATCGAAAAACCAACCTTGAACAGGAGTCTGTCGTAATCGTCGTCAAATTGACACTCCCTATGCCACTGACGTAGTCAGCATGAGATATCCTCTTCTTGGTAATTTTATGACACTGCATTCCGACTTTACCAAGTGATCCTTTCATCTTAAGGTTTTTAAATGCAAAACTGATCATCGGATCAGCATGAGGACTCGGAAGGATTTCCATCCTATGGCGCAATAAAAGTCTTTATGTTTTGCATACCTGGCCAGAGAGTCAGAGAGAGCTCCAGGTGGTGTGCGACGTGCCGAGATGTCAGCAAAATTACTTTCAAATCAGTTAACAACGACGCAGTTCTTTCATCGCAGGGGCGTGAATTGTTTGGTTGCATGCCATTTTCTGTTGCATTGTCCTTGGTGAAAAGTTGAAAGAATGGACCACTTGTGACGACGTTTACTTTGTTCGATTTCGTATGGGAAAGGACAAAGGCGAAAAAGGAAAATCCTTTAAGCAACAATGGGGTCAACAGCAGTGGACGAATGAACTCGATATTAGCTAATCTCAGTAAGAACCTAAGAAATATGCATTAAAGGGACGCTGAGAGAAAGGCGGGGATTTGTAAAACTTGCTCTTGATGTCTTCAATGTGGACCTTGAGACAGGCCAGTAGCGAACATTGCATTCCGATAATTATAGGCTCGCAGGACCATTGTCTTTAAGAAGACACATGACCTTAACTATATTTCTAGTAATCCACTATTGTGCGGTCACATTAATCATAGGCAGGCGTATTAATCACAGTTTGCAGCTCACTTGTTGAAGTCCAATTATCTTGTCAATAATTGGATTCAATAAAAACCCATTTCGAGATTGAGACTGCATCGCATGCGTCCAAAGTTGCGTGCATAAAATTGCATCCAACAGGCCCTTGTTAGCGTAACCTATCAACGATGCCCATCGATTAATGATAATTTACGACCAATTTGGCGACCTATGGAATTACATCGATCAACTAACGCATCCTGTGAGTATCGGACTTCTGCACTAATTAAATCTGGGTCACTTGCAGGATCAACTTCTCGTGTGTCTGCGCAAAAATATCACATGCGATTGTGTGCAACAGTGCGCCTAACCACTAAAACGATGCAAAAGATATTTAATGATCAGGTGTGAACAATCCATCAAGATACACCTGTATGTTACTGGGCCGCAACAAGTACGCACGACATCTGATTATTGCCCAAGAGAGTGACCAAAATGCGCCAGCAGCACCAAGCGGAGGCACGTCGCGTTCGTTTTTCACCTTTTTTCTGATTTTTTTTTTTTTCTGACTGGGAGCACCAGAAACCCCTATAGTGTTATCCCAGAATTAATGAAAGTCAGCTAAAAGGGACAGGTATTCCCAAATGAATTGTGGGGGGGATGCAGGGGGCAATACATTGAATGGTTATTTAGGAAGACTTTAAGAATCGTGAGACAGGTAAATGAGTTGACCTCAATTTTGCGGGAACTTCTTTTTTTTTCGGAAAAATAATTAACCGTTGTAAATGATGATGACAACAGGTACTTACAAGATGATGTTTTTGAATATGGATTCAAAAGTGGTATTTTAAATGGTGTGCTCAGGTACGTCCATAAAAACCAAGTTCGACAGGGAACATGAGCAACCGTTTTGAACCACGCATATTCGGGCTACTTGGAATTGGCGGAGACAATTGATTTTTGGCAATTTCGGTGTGTCGTAAGTGAATTTCAACATCGTCCCAAAATGCTAGTGATTTTCAGAATCCAGATATTGACGAAATGCAATGAAATTGCTGCATTCAAGAGAGCTTCAAGTTATTTGAATAAGTAAAGGATAAAGGATAATTAAAATATCGTCCGTAGCAAGCGTGAACAATTCAAAAACAAACGTTCACATCTCACCGCCACCCACTCGAATTCGCAAACAGGTATATTCAACGGATTTACGAGACTGATGGTGCGTATCCTTGTGAATAAACCGGCAAATCGATAATTAAAATCTTTTCCTGAATCTTGTCGATACGTTGTTTTATTTTTTAACCTGCAGTTCTGGTTGAAAGCGCTCGTTTGTATCTTCGTGGTTGTGCGAATTTCACTACGTTTCTTCTTCGCGCTAATTTACGTTCAATTTTTTGGTGAAAAAAATTCTCGTTTTCTGACGGCAGTCAACTTTTGTAGCTGCTGGTCAGCGGGTCGTTGCCTTGGGGCGTAATTTTCGAATATTAAGCGTACGGAAATTCTTTTACTGTGTCAACAGGTGAAATTACCGACCCAGTAGCCTGACACGCGTGTGCACGCGTCATCTTTGTGAGGAGACCTTATGGGCGGTTACTTCGCGTACTGAGGAGTACTTGGGTTCCGACATCATCTTCGTCTTTATTTTTTTTATTTTTTAATGAAGATAATTGCAGAGTTTGAGTATCAGGTTTCGGTTGGTTTGACATTCGGGTGAATTGATGTACGAGAGTGCTTGGGAAGTCGTGCGCAGGCATGCGCGCACGCCGTCGTTGAATTACTTTTTTGGGTTATTGTTGTTGGTGACTCTTACGATGGGAGGAGGGGGTTTGCAGATGGACAAGAAAATTGGTGGTAGCAGGGAAATTTGATTTGGTTCGCGTCGCGTTATAAAGGCGGCTTCTTAAAGGATTCTGATTGATGGCGATCGTCGATCATGTTTGGGAGAGTTAAAAACTTCAAGTTTGTTGAGGTGAATAGGAAGAATTGGAACGAATGGAGCCTCACGGGAGATGTGATTAAGTGAGTTGATGACTTACGGACAAGAGGGTGCGAGTTAATGAAAGAAAATACAATCGTTTTTGTTTTTTTTTTTCTCCTTTTACGTAGGCCATTTGAAAATGTGGGTAAATAGGTTAAGAGTTGATGATTGTTGTGATGCAGCAAAGTGTCAATGTCCATGTAAATTGTGTAAATAAATGAGTGCAAGAAAAGTAAATTTAAAAGTCGAGTAGTAATCTCATTCGTCTAACATATAATTTGCTAACCACCGTACAAGCATCTTGATTGATTGATTGATTTATACTGCAACCTTAAGGATTTATTGTACCCCGTTAGTTGATCTAGGATTTGAGTGCTGTCTTCATAGATACTCCTAGATTGGATGTCGTCGCAGTCGTTTCTTATAACGTTTATTTTGTTGATTAATTTGAATCTGATTTAGTCCAAGTTTGGGCAGTAGCTAATAGGTGTTCCATGCTTTTCTTAGCCTGACCATAATGTTTGTAACTATCCGTGCTGGTGAGACCTTTCTTATGAAGGTGCATGCTCCGTGGCTTGGAAGTGCTTCGAAGGCACTCTCAGTTTGCTTAGTTTGGTTAGTTCCAGAGCTTCTGTAGCTCGTTTGAGGTTGTGATTTTTTTTAATGAATTTCCTGGAGCGTTTAATATCCTCCTAGTTATTCCAGAGCTAGTAGTAGGAAATGCTAACCAACCCACCCGTCTTTTCTTGATAGACCGCTATTCCAGAGTTCATTGCTTTATTTAACATTCTAGTTCGTTACGTATGAGCGAAGTTTGTGCTCCCTTCTTGCCTAGAGCCTGAGCCTTTTCATTACATGCGTGTTTTTCAATTCCCGGCATTCAAGATAGCCTTAGTCTGTTGTTGTCTGTCAGTGTACTCATATTTTTGACGCATTCCCAGAGAGCTGCTTGTTTTGCAGGCTCTGCTAGTATGTGTGTAGTCTTGAGAAGTTCAGAATAGCTTCCATCCCTGCAGTTGGAGTCCTTCTTATAGCTCCAGTTGTGCAAATGCACGCTGGCCTTTTTATTTTGGTACACAGCCACAGTGCAGTGCATAGTCATAGTACAGTGAGCACCAAAAGTCTTAATACCCCAGCAAAGACTTTTCCAAAAAAAAAATATACCTTACAAAATTTTTGATTATTTAATTTTCGAAAGCAGAACATAAAATACATAAAAATTACTTTGCTTCACAAAATATGAAAATTAAAATAACCCAATCTGGAAAATGAACCCAGCAAAAGTGTTGACATCTTAAACAAATATGGAGACAATTTTGGGTTATAATTCAATTTTGCAGAAATAAAGCCAATGTTTTTCTAAAGTTTGACTCTTAGGCACATATTGATGTTCCATACTGATGAGGAATTGTTTTTGAAGCCACCATTCAGCTAAAATAATTTTTATTTCGAAATCGGAAAAATTATGCATCATAGAGAAAAATTAAAAAACATTTTGATACAGATTTTATTTAAGAAAACTTTTTATTAATATACATTTCTATTAATTTCAACTTTGTCTTTCGTTTCGTTTCGTCGTTTTACCAGTTAGTTGTTAATAAGCACATCTTTGGGCTTAGACCTACAAACAACTCAAACTCTTTTTACAAATCATAAGTTTTAATTCAAAATTAATAATTTATGGTCACAAGCAATTACACCACATGCTTCGTATATCCATTAACCTTCCGTAGCTTAATGCATCATTTCACACAAAATATTAATTCCTCATTTCAACCACTTGGTTAATTTCTTACTCCAAGCACGCAACTGCAATTTACATGTGCCCAACTCGAGCCAAGCCAAGATCATCACCATGCCTTACATCAGTTACCACTCTGTTACCACTTAAAAGAATGCACTTAAGTGGCACGCTACTCTCTTTTAAATTTCCGTCAATTAAAAACTCTACTTGCCATAAATATCAATATAATAAAACCATCAATACTAAGATCGAGTTTCTCGGCTCGATTTCAGTGGCACAGTATCTGCGTCTGTGCGCGCGCCCTACAATCTTACACCGACTTCATACCGGCAACATTGTTGGAATAAAAATTACCATAAAGCAATTGACGAGATACCTTTTGACGAAAGATACATATTTGCATCGGTCGGTGCGTTGTAAAAGGCGTCCTTATTTATCAGACGCTCTGCTACAGCTACGGCAAGAAAACCTACTCAGATCGACACGATGGAGCTACAAGTTAAATGCATTATTGCATGCCACCTGTCATAAATATTTTTGCCAGCATCAACTTCTGATACTGATGTGCCGCGACGCTACGTGGCTTAATTTTATTTTGACTCCGAAATGATGACCAACGGCAGCATGGATCCCCAAGGTGAAATCCTAGATATTTGATGCGCGTGTAAAATTCCGTAACTGCCACGCAATTTGAGAACCTTTTTGGCGGCGTCTGAGCAAGAAACGTACTCATCAAGGTTACAACACCCGTGCATACCACACGCGCTATCATAAAAACTGCCCAGCGTGGCAGTGCTATCACCATCAAATAATAAACTCTGATTATATTCAATCCGCCAGATAAGAGGAACCCATCGCCAGACAGACCATCGGCTTACATGTGTCACCGTGCATTCAAATTGTGGGCACATCGCCCTCCATGGTCCGCATCGAAACATGTGTTAACAATGATAAATTGGTAATTCTTTGTTTTGTATTCCGATGTAAAGCATAGGTCGCCTGTCATAAACAAAACACGAACATGAAGAGCTGTTCGGGTTTAGATTCAAGACCATCCGCGAGGTTGGTCTTTCCGGTGTCGCGCCGACTGGCCGACATCGCGAATTGGATTTGCAGAGGAAATAAAAGCAAATCGTAAAGTATGAGTAAATTAAATGCACGATGTCTCAAGGACGATGGTGTTTGTTGGCGGCTGCGCGTTTTCAGAATAAATATTGAGTCAAGTGACAGCTCCTGCTCAATTATTCTTTAGTTTATTACTGCTAATGATCAGTGCGCATGCATACGGGCTGTCAATTAATTGGCTTCTGCTTCATAGACCAGGTGTCTCCGACCACCGGGTTGGCGTGCGCCAAACAGCAGCTTACGTCCAGGGAAGAGACGATCACATTAAATGCCTGAACACGTTCCGCGATTAAGTTCGAGAGTAAGGGCAGTTTTCTTTTTTTCTTTTTCTTAACTGGTATATGTGTATGAGTGTGTTTGAATCTTTTCGCTTTTAAGTGTTCATTGGTGATAGTTTAAAGAAAGTAATTTAGAACTCCACTTTGTCCAGATTTTTCAATTTGTGTTTTTTTCAGTTCAAATGGACTTGTGGTTCAATATTGAGCGTACTTCGCATAAGTCAATTAGATGACCTCCACACAAACTCTGTCCATTGGTTTTTCAAGAAGAACGAGGTTAAAATTATAGTTTTGTATACAACTTTATTTGGAACAATGCAAAAGTCTACGTCTTACATAAAATTCGGTTGAATTCATATTCTGTGCCCCAAAAATTCACTGTCAGACACCTGAGTGCTTATCCACAAAAACTGGATTGTGATTACTTCCCCAAAAAAGTAGTGAGTAAAAAAAAACTTTTTTCCAAACATACACATATCTATCTCCATTATTTCGCCGTACTTCAACGAGTCTAGATTAAAATTAATCTCTTTCCTCCAGGCTGCCGGTATAAAATCTTAATCTCCGTTTTCACGATAACATAATCTCAGCAGCGCAACATTGTGAAATTTTTGAAGTAAACCCCCTCGGCGTTATGGGCCACATGATCTCATCAAAAAGGTCCGAAAAAAGAAAACGCTAGTTGCTTCTGCATAAACTTAAGCCGTTGCTAATTACTTTTTTCATTTAAAACAAATGAAAAAAATGAGGTCCACTTGATTCAGGGCTCCTGTATACCTAATTGGCCCTCCAGCAAATTTGACTTAATTTCACCTCTGTCTGGCTCTGTGCACTGCTTATGATTTGATTGTAGCAGTTAAACAAATAACTTCATTAAAAAAACGGCCCTTAATGCCTCACTTAATTACTGGCAGCAGCAAAGATTTATCTGTTTCTTTTTTTTTTTTGAATGCTTGCGTTCATAAATCACTAGACTTTCATGTAATTATTTTAGTTTTTAAGTTTAGAATCTCACACGTCAATCATCTTACATAAAATACTTAAAGATAAGCACAGAAATAAGTGGCACCACCATCGCTGTCAAACTGACAGTTGATCGATCCGCTGGATTGCATCCATTTCTATCAGAACACTGGTTGCAGCTGAACTTAGTTGAGCTTTGCTGGTAGTAAGGCCTGAACGTGTAACCACAGCTATTAACGTGAGCATAAAGACATCCCTTGTACTTGACAGTTCCTGAAATAGCTAAACACAACAAATAAAAACAAAATCAAACAAAAAATCAAAAAATTGCACTTACAAAACTTAATGTCCTGCCGCATGCAAACATATGCATTCGATGTGGTGTTGGTATTCACATTCGCGTAGTATGCATCCAAATATTTCAATGTTTGATTCGCGTAAACTTGATTACATTCGTAGCTTTTAGCCGACTTACAACTTGCCTCGCTGTCACAAATGTAACACTTCAGTGCATATCCTATAAAAAATCATTTAAAACCACTGAGACTTCATGGATAAATGTCCTGACTCACCTAACTGCAGTGTGCAGAGAAATGCAAAAATTACACCAAATACCACTTTTGTATTCATCTTCTATAACGTTTTTCTTTGGAGGGCCAACTGCTACTAGTTGAAAGGAGGACAAAACTATTTTCGATGGCTATAAATTTATACAATCGATGGGGTATAAATTAAAAGTCTAGATAGACACTATCTTATCAGGTGATCAAGACGAATTAAGGCAAGAAATAGATAACACGGCAAGTGACGACACTTTCGTAAACGAAGAGTTTCAAGTTCACGACGCTTGATTTATCGTTAGTATGTCATTAATGGTGGCGATGCATGGACTTTTATCAATATCTTGTGCTTGCTTACATGTTTTTCGGGGTGTAGGACTTTTAGTCATTGTTTATTTGCTGTTTCTTTATGCAGAACTTCTGTAAATGGTGAACTAATTGTGTTTTATTTGAAAGAAAAGGGCACAATACAGAAAACTACCTTTTTGAATTTATCATTAATCAGTTCTTTCAAAGCTAAAACCTGAGTTTCCTTGAGTTTTTTCCTCGTCTAGTATAAGTTGTTTACTGTGACAGTTCCTTTTTTTTATCAGAAGTGATTAACCCCGACAATTTTAAATAAATTGCAAGTAAAAATATTTCCATTTGGTTTCAAGCGAACTACAGTGCCGTGCATGTAATTAGATTTTCAGATCTCTTTGTTTTGATCATAACTTGCGTACTTTTTATCTTAAAGAGGTGATTTTGTTATTTTATTGTAGCTAACGATTACTTATTTACTTGGTTATTGGATCTGTGCCTGAGCTCGATGGAGCCATTGATCAGTTTTGCAGTCCTGCTTATCGTCTAATAAGCTGTGATTTTATTGGGTGTCTTTGGCGCCCAATAAGTAGGCAATTTAACATGAAGATTAAGATTCTTCAAAAAGCTACTTAAAAAAATGAAGATCTTATGTTACAGCTTTTCGCAGAGGCCTTGCAAAAACTGGGCGAAGTTCATGCTGAAGAATATTTCCGATTACCACAGCTACTTCACAAAACTGTGGTAACATTTTGTAAAAAACTATTATAAATTTTTAATGAAAATCTCAACGTTTCTAATTACTCGTACGGACTATTTCTCTCACTTTTACTCTTTTGATTGAAAGACGCTTAAAGTTGTGGTTCTTGATGGAAAATTCATGGCTTTTCTAAAAATTTTAATCTTTAACTACAGTAAAAAAGCATCACCTTAGGGTAGGGAGAACATAATATAGTATGAAAACAAGGAGACAGGAGACGGTACTGTATTTCCACATCTTCGTGCAAATCAAGTTACTACTCATAAAGTGCTTGACTCAACAATACAAACAAGTTTCATATGGAAGAAAATATGGCGCCCTAACCGCCAAATTATCGTAAACGACATTTTAAGAAAAAATGAGATAATTATGCAGTTCTATAATTTATTCGATTGAACATATTTCTGCATTATTGACTTTTTAATAAAGCATTCCAGTTATAAATAAGAGAAAAAACAAAATTAAGAATCAATGTTTTTTAGCTCAGATAAAAAACAAAAAACGCCTCCTGTAAAATGTTCATTTTTTCTGTTAAGAAAATTTGATGGTAGGGCGCAATATACTTTATGAATAAGTAGAAATTGCTAATTGCATATCGAGGATGGGATGGAATATTGTTATGAAAAATATGACATTTCGTCTATGGCTGTTAGTAACAGTTAGTACCAGTCGATCTAACAGCAGACCATGTATTTTTCACGTTCCCTGTCTTCAAAATTGAAGTTATCAATATTAAAAGACTGAATGCGACCGCTCGGAAGACCTAGAATGAGGTGGCTGTACTAAGTCCAGAATCTCGCTCATAGCTTCTGATGAGTTGGAGTTGGCGGCGAAAGATCGAGTTGCCTGGAAAACACGGAAAAGAAGAAGATGATGATGATGATAAAGAATTATTCATCTAATGTGCTTTATAGTAATGATTCAGTAGCAGTTTTTTTCAAATGTGATAAAAATACGAAAACACTTCTGTTTATTGATGTATGTACTCATACGCTTCTGACACTAGTTACTTAATCACTTAATTCTATTGACACTTATATCAACCTTATTCGGTTGTAACGTGTTAACAATCAGTCACTCATAACGTCATTAATTTGTAGTGGATTTGTCATTCAACTTATTAAACATGATTATCGCAACTTAGTGAAGTTTTTTTTCAGAAACACACTGAAAATACATAAAAACGTTTCACCCCACTTACAAATTGTTTGTGTTTTTGTATGATTGCTAAAAAAACAATTTTATATTTTAACAGAAGGGACACAACACAATATACAGTCGAATCCCTCTAAGTAGAATTTCCCTCTAACTCGAATTTTCTCGCCATATTTTGGCATTCTCCTTCCCAATTTTCCATACAAAAACCATCCTCTAGGCTCAATCTAACTCAATCTAACTCGAACTAATTTTGATGTCCTGTGAAAATTCGACTTAGAGGAATTCGACTGTAATTTGTATCGAATGCTGACTTCCCATTCAAGTTTGAAAGTGGTCCAGGCTTTAAATTAATAACATAATAAAATTAATTTTAAAAAACGTGTGTGCATTAATTGTTTCAACAGCTATCGATTCAAATTGTAAATGGGATTAAAAAAATAATTGGAATTGTATAAAGCACGTTCTTCGGCTTAAACAAGTATGCTCCCATTCGGAACTAAAACTCACTGTGTATAAAAATATAAATTAAATTTTATTACGAAGTAATCAAATAAAACATTTATATGATATGTTTAAAAATCGCAGCAAACATCAATGGCAAAGCCAACGCTAACACACTTACAGACGACCTGTCTGCTGGGTTGCATCCATCAAAAGTGTTACATTGCTTACAGTTTGTGTTACTAGATTGTAGTTGGTACTGAAGTTTTAAACTGTATTCACAGCTCTCCATAGTCGAATAAGCGCATCCCTTGTATGATAAGTTACCAACCGAAGCTAAGGGAAAAAAAAAATAAATAAAATAAGGCTGCCACTCAAAAAGTAACATTTAACTAGAACTTACATAAGTACATATCATGTCGCAAACAGTAAAAACTATTCGATGGTATTTTAGTCACATTGCGATAGTAAGTGTCGAGGTACGTGACTGTTTCATCGGCATAGGCTGCAGAGCAATCATACAGCGCTGGGCTCTGACACGAAGTGACAGTGTTGCACCTGTAGCACTTTATGGCGACTCCTAAAAAAATAAATTTAAAAACATTAGATATAAAAAATCAAGTGTCTAAATTCGTCACTCACCCAAGTGCAAGCTACACGCAAACACAAAAATTACCACACACACAATCTTAGTGTTCATTTCTGCTTGTTAATTTTTTTTAGATTAGTTCCTAACCCTTTAGAAGTTTAATTAATACTGACTTGTAAGCAAAATAGTCTATCTGTTAAAAGTCGATCACATTCGGTCTCTGATAAGGTGGATAGGTACAAAAAAAACATTTCGGTGTTGATAAAATAAAACTCCATGAAAGTAGATAAGACACCGATGAGTTCCACGGATATTTATGTTTCTTTTTTGGGGGTACTTCAAGATTGGTCTGCTATCAGTAATATTTTAAGGAGCCTTTCCGCGAAAACCGTTGGTTATCGTGTAATCGACATAAGGTCCCGCTATCTTGGCACTTCCGCCAATCAACTTCTTAGTCAACAGTCCAACTTAGGGGCATGTTATCGCAGTACTTAAGAACAATAAACTAGTTCTTGCGTTTTGAAGCTATTCAACATAACGATTAGCAGCGACTGTCAGCGTAAACCAATATTTTGCCAACACAACGTTGAAAAACATATCTAAAAGGATTATGATTAGAAACACAAAACCACTGTGTGCGGTAATTGCAGTTGACGGACCTAAGCATTGTGTTAAGAATGGTATGAAACTTCTGAATGGATGCAACATGCAAGTCTATTACTAAAAGATCATTTTAATTCAAACGTATGCAATCCAGAGCTTTTTGGATACCAAGAGATATCTTTACTTTATTCGTGTGTATGTATATTACAATAGGAAAAAAAAAGAAAAGTTAAATGCTCTTAAGATAGAAAATTGTAAAAGCCAGGCATAATTGTAAGAAGCTGACTTATATTATTGATGTTTGTACTTCATCATCATTAGTGGCGTAACAGCCCACGAAGGGCCAGAGCCTAGCTTTTCGTTTGTACTTAGTCTCAATTAAAATCTGACTTGATTCGATTTGGATACCAAGGGAACTTGTGTCACTTCTAAGCAGCTTGATATAGGTCTGCAATAGAATTAGTTCATCGAACAGCGAATAACAAATAGATATAGGTAGATAAACTTCTGCTAAACGTTGGCCAGGTCGGCTGGAAGGCACTCTTTTGAATGCTGAGTACAGTTAAGTAGTAATAATGTTTAGTAGTTTATTTGGTAATTAAAACTCCAAATAAATTCACTACCATTTGTGAAAATTCGATTGTAATTGTTTGTGTTACATTTTCTTATATGACATTACAAGGGAAATGTCAACTCTGCCATGTTCCGTAAATGATACGTACATACATATGTGTTGCTCACCCACTCTTCTACTTAGGCGACAGACCTAACACAAAAGGTAAATGTATTGAGTCTCCAACATATCTTAATCAAATTTTTGTCATGTCCTTTTTCTACAGCCTTTGTTGGTTATGCGAACTTTGATATGAATCTGCAAAACAAACAAGAAATAAACGAAAAGATCTGTAAAGTCAGTGCCTTTGATCCTTGCTCAATTTGTTGCGAAGCGCTAGCCCTTCTAGTCTAATAATATTAACAACTTCGCCTGCATTGAACATTATACTTTCTGCACATTCTATCAGCTAAATAAATCATGTACAGTAATTATGGGAAAAAACACTTTACTTGTGTCGTTCCCAGAACTGCTCATTTCACGATACAGAAACAATATTGGACTCGTCACCACTTAAGCCTTTAACAAGAATATTACACTCAGAATTACATACGTTACATTTCTAAAATAATTTCCGTTCTCTTATCTTTGGCTGGCACCTTCCGCGAAACAGTTTGAGTTAAAGGTTCGTTCTTTTATTCTGGTTTATCTAATCGCCTTATCACAAAGCGGAACATTGTTTGCTTATTGATTTTCCCGAAAACAATTCAGATTCTTTTTTCACTTTCTTTTCCAAAACTAAGCCGCCACAGTGTTTGGAACTACACCTTTCACTGGATAAAGGACGTGGTCCCTTTCGACAAAGGGCAGCTTCTAACTTTGCTAATTTATTATACCCCAGATGTTTGGGCCTATCCACACAAAAATATTTAACTCACTCCTTTTGAAATTTTATAAAATTGATTCCGCGGCAGGGTTAATCGCATGTTAATTAGATGTTAAAACGGGGAAGAGAAGGGTTAAGCAGTTCTCGTCTATCGACATGATACGAAGAGTGTATAATTATAGCTCGCGACTTGCATTTATTAACATGCTAACAAGACCCTTGTTAAGTAATAGAGCTGCCGCTCCTTCTGATTCTGACCGGCTACTCTTTTAAAATCATCACCTTCGGAGCAATTATCTCACCAATTTAGCCTTTAATTGGAAGAACGCATCGCTATGAGCAGCAAGGACTTGTTATAGGAAGCGTAATAAATCTTTTTTCCGCTCTTCAATCTCGCGGTTCGCGTCTATTTTTACCGACGCCTCGGTTCTGTTGCTGTTTTCATTTAATTCTTTTTTCTTTGTATCTCTCCTTGACCGACCGCTTGTGATGGCGGCAAGTAGAGCGTTCCGCTATCTTCAATCGGATCCCCCAACTAAGCTTCTGTTTTATTGTTATAAATAGTTCCATTAGAGTCAATTAATCATATATTCACTGTCGATGGAAATTTATTACTTTGCGTAGGTAAATACTTACCTATCTTATCACACGTTGCAATATTCCAATGGGGATTCACCAAGTATCTGAGCGGTAGCATCACACGGCACAGTTCAATGTGATGAGAAACTGATAAGACAAATGTATCTACTAGCGAAAGATACAAAATTTTCACGACACAAAAATCCCATGCGACGCGCCAGATGAGAGCGAGTACGAGTTTCGTCTGCAAGACTTCCACACGATCGAAACCTGTATCTGTGTGGCACGCGACTCATGAACATCGTGTAGGGTTCGGAAGATTTCGGCTGCACTAAGTGGTTGACCTGCATGTTGCCCTCCGGCACCTTGTACGTGTTGCAGACTTCCTTATAAGAAAACAACCATCACGATCACACGACACGATCGGAGGACGTACGACCACTTCGTGAGCTGTCTGTGCTGCCGCTCCCGACGACGCAGATGTACGACGAAATCTTGCCACAAGAAGAAATCGAAGAAGACGCACTCACCTGGGGAAAATATGTTGCCGTTGCAGTTGCCTACCCCAGTTGTAGCAGAAAGTAGGGGTAGAGTCGATCTCACTCTCTTCCTTTGGATTTCCGTTGCTCTTTAAAAGGTGCATATAAGTTTTAGTTTTGGTTCACTATAATTTATGACGGAGGTAGTTGAAAATCTTCAGATCTCGTACGCAGAGGATCAAAGAGAGATCCATAAGATTTTTGTTTTCTTTTTTTTTTTCTTTCACCCTACCTGAGTATGTTGGCGGCGCGCGCACACCTTTGCTACAAAATCAGATGTCTGAGGACGAAGGGATTCATTAAGGGATACGCATCTGCGGAGTTAACATCTTCACTCAGAGTTTTAAATCGCAGTACATTTAGACGGAACGTAATTTCTCTGTGAATTGACATGATGGCGCTAGGATCGGAAAAACAACACTACGTTCAGCAGACGTCTGCTTCGGCTGGACGTTACCTAAAGCACTTGCCAATTGCTCCAGCTTCGCATTTGCCTCTGGATGGACCAAGGCTCAACAAGCGCTACGTGTACGCAAACAAGCCGTACGGTGGCATAGAAACAAATCCGTCGGTAATTCGTCGGAATGCCCGTGAGCGAAATCGAGTGAAACAAGTGAACAACGGGTTCGTCAGTTTGCGTCAGCACATTCCACAGGCTATTGTGGCGGACTTAAGCAGTGGGAAGCGCAGCGGTGGC
Source organism: Syritta pipiens (assembly GCA_905187475.1). NCBI lineage: Eukaryota > Metazoa > Arthropoda > Insecta > Diptera > Syrphidae > Syritta > Syritta pipiens. The sequence goes on along the minus strand of LR994571.1, from coordinate 11,306,946 downwards.
AGCAAAAAACTCAGCAAAGTCGACACTCTTCGCATGGCGGTGGAGTACATCCGTCGATTGAAAAGTCTCCTTGACGACGACAGCAACGATGGAGCAAGTTCAGTGTCATTTAGCAGCCAAAGTTCACTGGAAGGGTCATCCGAGGAGGTGCATCAAAGTTCATCGGATTTAATCGACTCGTTGTCCTATTACGATCAACACCAAAACTATGATCACTTCTATGTTCCTCAGTCAGCCTGCCAGGATACAGCGCTGATATCACCGATTTCTTCGTCGTACAGCGATGGATACTACTCCGCATCTGAGCAGGTTCCAAAAACGCAAATAAAATTTGAGAGTTCCTTCGATGATTACAACAACTCGACGGAGGACGAGGAGCTGTTGGATTACATTTCGCTGTGGCAAGAGGATATGTGAGGACGTCGTGGTGAAAATGTGTAGCGATCTAGTCAAGTTGAATATCGAATTATGGCCATTGATGTTGTCAGTCTACCTCCTATTAAGTTATTCAAATTTTGTTAAACTATTAGAGACTTTAAGATGTAAAAATGTACAAAGTGAATTAGGCATGAATTTTAGTTTATTTTTTTTTTATTTTTAATCTTAAGCTTGGAAGACAATGATTTTAGATTTTAGTTAACTACAATAAAAAAAATTAAATGTTACAAAACTTTGGTATTTGTTTTTTTAACCTCCTGCTTCAGCTAAAAATTTATTGGAAAGTTTGTCCAAATATAAACATAAAAAAATCTTTTGCGAATTTGGCAATATCTTCCGATTAAATACGAATTCAATTTAATTTTGAATATCCAGTGCCCGGCGGTACTTTGACCGAATATTTTAATGCAGATCTATTATGGTATCTTTCCACATATTCCGTTTTTATTTTAACCTTTTGATTGGAAGACAAAGGACATTATTCCACAGTTTACGCAAGCTCAATTTGGGTCAAAAACTACGTACCGTAGTTATGAACTTATTTTTCCAAGCTTCATGTGGTATGGACTAGGACTACTGTATGTTAAATACGTTTAAGCCACTACCAGCTCATAAAAACGAAAACTTTTTATCTTTTTAGAGAAAACTACGCACTGATAGTCAAGCTGAGATCAAATACCTGAAGTCTGTCACTTTCAACTCAAAAACAGCTTTTAGCTACCGCATATCTCTTGACTAGATGGCACAGCAGTTTAACATTCACCTCATTTGGATGCCGGGATACTGTGACATCTCAGGGAACTGCTTGGCCGATGATCTTGCCAAACGCGGAACCAGCGAAACTATCCAATTGGATAAGGTCGGTCTCTGCGCACCTCTTGCTACCGCGCTCCTCTATATCAAAACTAATGCCATCGCGGCAACCAATCTTAGGTGGTCGAATGGCGCTACTTGCCACGTCACCAGAGAAATCTGGCCCAAGCTAGACTCTGAACGCTTATTTAGTCTCATAAGACCCAATAGAATTCAAGTTAGGAACCTAATCTGTGTCATAACTGGGTACTCTACTTTTGGCAAACATGCTACCACACTGGGCCTCCCGGCCAACGACTTCTGCAGAATCTGCAGAGACGAAGAAGAGGAAGAAACCTCGCTCCACCTTTTAGGGACTTGCAGCGCTCTCGCGAACCGTAGAAAGTCACTACTTTCTCAATAATCTCGGCGAACTAGCTGATACCAGCATGAGCCCGTATCCTCAGCTATATCAATAGCTCCAACTGGTTTCTGGAGAAGTGGGATGTTTTTGGCATCCGCTCCGTGTGGTATCACAATGGGCCTCGTCTGGCCTAAGTGCTTGGCTGTCTTGCGCAGCCCACCACACAACCTACCCTACCCTAGAGAATCCTAAACAAGAAAGCTTATGCGGATGTGTTTTGTGGCCAACCCTGTCAAAGACTTTGGCAAAGTCAGTGAAAATTAAATTTACATCAGTTTGAAAATTATTTTTTCGTCATTGACCCATTTTCATAGATTTCTTTGCCTTATATCCAATAAATGGTTAAAAGTCTTGAAGCAGTATTGTAAATGACTACAATGAGTAAATGCCATCAAATTGTTAAACCAAACGACCAGTTTGTGATCTGTATGCAATTGTGAAAAATATCCTAAAAATTCAGTAATCGGATTAACTTTCTCCCAACCGACGATATTCATGGATGCCCGCCATCTAACAGATCCTCAAATAAATTTATTGCCCTTATCCGATAACTAGTCAAGTGAAGTTCCACTAATTTCATTGCTATTAAACCTCCCCAGGGACCACACGATACTCAGATAAAGAAATAAATTATCATCGACGACGATAAGGTCAAGATTACACTTTCTCCGGGAATCCTTTTCATTTCTCTACTTCATCATGATATCTTTTTGATATCCTTTTATTGGAAATGAGAAATAAGCATTAGTGTCATTTAGCGGACCTTTTAAGAATTATGATTGCGGTCGTAAAATCATTGAACAACTACATTGATAGGTCTGTGTGGTTATCATCACGCACAACAGGTATCCTCCAAATTCCGAGAAGAGAATAGTCATTGCCAACGTCGGTTTGCATCCTTTGCAGTTAAGGATCAGGATTCTTTTCCTTTCTAAAATGTTTTGGCTATGATATTAGTGTTGGTCGGCAGATTTAATTAATCCACATGCTGTGAAATTATTGTTTTGCTATAATTTGACACTGCCTGTGGGTTCATTATCTGAAGTTCGAAATCTTTCGGAAAAGGTAAATAAACAAAACACCCTTTGATGACAAGGGAGGCGGCGTTGATATTTGGGCGTTGACCACGCGTCGACATTGTTTGTGATTCCTATCGATAGAAAGGATTGCCTTATGAGGCATTAATCAAGAAGGCGGACAAATTTTAACTTTTTTTTATGGCATGATTAAGGATTGTGAGAATATTTCCAAAACAATAAAAACAAATGGTTCCCATTCATGGTCCGAACAAAACTTCAACGAAAATAAAATAAAAATCACATGAAAATTCGTCCACGAATGTGGTTGTCTTCAGATCCGAAAAATATGATTTCCGGCTTCAAGATTCTGCCAAAGGCCTTAAAGTAGTTCCTGCACCTTGCTCCCTCTGCTCCACCAGAACAAAGAGGCACGAAGAAAAAAAATCTCGATACGTCGGACATGGTGCAAAGACAAACACGATGTGTGTGAAGAAAATGCCAACAAACCGTGTCTCCTTCAATTGATTGTAATGTATGCAACTTTTTGTTGCGATTCCATCTTTATGATTTATTAAGGAAATCAGTAAGGAAATGTATTCAGCGGATCATGACAGGACACGGAGTCATGAAACAAAAAAAAAATTGGAATCACACATCGGTTGCCTCCTTTTTCCGATGAACTATATAGATGTTTCTAAAAGTCTTCGATTGTGAGGTCAACTTGACAAGTGCAACAGAAATTCTACCGACAATTTGCGGTTCAATAAAATTGTCACCCAATTGATAGCCAATTAATCAAGGACTCTCTCTATTTTTAGGAAAAGATCAAGAGCGCATGTGCTGAAACCGAAAAAAAAGAGGAGGCTCAATGAAGATGGGCTGTCCCTTGCCATTAGGGAACGCCCCTATAATATAGGGGCCCAAGGATTATTTGTTTTTATCTTTTTTGTTTGTTTCTGCTCATCCGCTTGTCCACTAGGTCTTTGCACAAAAAAAAAAAGGATGTGTTTTATTTTGCGATATCACGATCGATTGCAGGTGTAATCCTCGGCACAGGATTTAAATTTGTACAGGTGAGTTTGAGTTCCTTTTTTTTTTGGTTTTTTGATTTCTCTTTTCATCGTCCTTTTTGGTGGGGCAACTGAAAGAGAGGAGATGGTTGCGTTTGCACACGCACAGCAGGTGGTCATGTTGTTGAGGTATCTCCTCGCGAAAACAGGAGGCAACACACTCCAGCTATCGGCGCTATTATGCGGTGAAGACATTAAATTTACAAAAAAAAAGAAGACGAAAACGCCGGCTATCATACATCATCACTGCGGTCGTGTGGCCAACCTAATGTCATTTGTCGCTGTAATTTTGCTGTGCATTAGACCACGTCAAAGGCAATTATATAAGTGTGCCTTAAATAGGAGACTTAGTTCCATTAAATCCAATGACAGGTGTAGTTTTACTTTGAAACAGTCGACCAGCACTTTCGTGTCAATCGAGTTGGTTCTGTTCGATTCCACTTGAAATACTTTCAAATCATTGTTGAACAGATTTCATCTACATCTCGGACTTCTCTCAAGAAATTGAATTACTGGAATACAAACTATCAACACCAGGACCAGTTAATTGAAATGAATCTCCTACAAATACCCGGAAGATAAATGCATCTACTTAAGTCCACCTAATTGTGGTCACATTTATTGCACTCGGTTATCTTTTCACCAACCAGTTCTGATCGTGAGTGTCTCGTCGCCACAGTAGTCAACAGTTGGCGCGTGTTCTTAAACCGCAAAATTTCAGTTCGGATTACCCCAAAAGTAAAATGAATTACTCACCAGTTTACTGATAATCCTTATGGGCACGTGCACTTGTCAAAATAATTGCAATGATTGCAGGACCCCAAACAAAATATCTTGTACAATCGTATCTGCACCTGTAATACGAGTATAAAACAAGGAGAAGCATGAAATTTGTATTCAAAGGGTGCAATTACTTTTGTACCTGCATCAGATAATGTTACCTCATTGAGCCATGATCAACGGCATGAAACTGAAACAAAACAAGAATCCATCCATCTCAGAGACTGGTACAGAGACCCCATCAAGCCCGTCTCTGTGCACGTTCATGAGCTGTTGACTTTGTTTGATTAAGCTTAATCGCTGTAAGGCCACGATGTAAACGATTTGGGGTCTTAATCAAATAAGACTCCAAATTGGTCATGTACAACTGGCCATGCGTGTTTGGCGTTGTTGATAATGAAATCACGTTTTTATGGATATGGGGTGTGACGCGATTGCCTTGTCCTTTCATATCCTACCGCCAGTGGTTGGAATTTCGGTGAAATTCGGCGCCGTAGGATGTCTGTGGAAACTTCTACTCATCTCTTCCAGGACATCTGCTGCTGGAGAATCCGTTTTGCACACAATGAGAGATTTGTAAATATTATAACACTCAGCATGCGCCACAAAGTTGCATTATCGGGTTTTACGCTTACGCCACTGTTTGCCTAACCTAACCGGGATAGGGACCATTTCCAAATGTTTGCCGAACACTTTTCATCCTTATGCCGGGTGTTGTTTAACGTGAAAAATTCGTTTCGGCTTTTGGTTGAATAGTGTCAAAGGACATTGTTGGATGCCCACAGCGGTGTCATGCTTTCTCCGAACAATGAAAGGGCGTGAATTGTTGATTGCATTTGACTGACGAAAAGGACCTGGTCATTATTCGGTCATTTTCATGAATAGACAGAAGGAAGACGAAGGTCTTTGTGCAAATGTCCCGTGCATTATTGTCTCGGAGTTATTTAAAATGTATTAAGCCAGTGCGAAATGCAAAAAAGGACGCCGGCTTCCACAAACATATTTTCCAATGAATCTTAACTTGGAGTCCGATTCCTCTGACTGTTTTTTTCTGTTGCTTCCAAAAGTCATCAACGACTGGGGAATACTTTAATGATCTTCAGTGTGAAGTTTGAAGTGACAGTTCTTGATAATTAAACGATCATGTTAGACATTAATCTCGTCTAACCCCCCGTCCCAAAAGTGTGCTGGTGTATGATTCAAACATTCGACGTCTATCTCTTGAGTGGATTTTCATTAGGCCTATTGTCGAAATAAAAAGGACACTTCAGTTGGTATTGTTACGAGTTGAGCTGAGGTCCTTTTTTGTGTTTGCGGCTGGTCAGTGATTAATGGAATTGGTTTTACCTTTGGCGGTAGCAGTCGAAATAGAAGATTTCTCGGAATATGTTCAGGGTGAGGTTAGGGTTTATTTTAACCTCCTTGACTGTGACAGAGTTAAGTGCAATCGTTTCTATCCTTTCAGTTTCAGTGCAAAGATATGAATAAACATCCCCACGCCATCGTTTCCCACGGATCCTTTCCAATCTCAACGACCAATAAAACCTACAAATGATTTCTAAATGTCGTTGCACCATCCTGACAAAATATTACCCATAACATTCACTTGTTCACACAGAGTGAGCACTTCCCAAACAAAAATAAACTCCAGTGTCATAATCTTGCATAACAATCGCTTCCAGGAAACCGAGTGCACATCCTCCCTTTGAGTTCATTGTTCCCAACCATCGAACGAACCAAAAGGTAGTTTCCCCATCCACCGCAGAAACCCCTTTTCGCATAAAATTGACTTCTTTATCGATGTTCCTTCCGCTCAATCCTCGACACTGAACAAATGCTTGAACCCCGCAGAAATTTGAATTACAATCGATATGGTCTCGAAGGATTGCGTTGCCTTGATTCGCTCTAACTAAGTCACGGGAATAAAGTGCTTCTTTGTTTTGCACTCGATAATTTACAGCAGTGCTCTGTTGGGTTTCATTCGCGCACTTCGGCCAGTGACAAATTCACTTGACCGCCATCAGGTTATTCCAATCAACTGCCGAACCAATTTCCTCTGCACACGACACACGGCCAGCGAATGGAAGTATCTTGAACAAAGAGCCTTTAATCATGCCGCTGTGGCGGTAAATGTTTTCTTTGATTTGCATATGGGAGCGCATGTAGCAGGAAGCTGTAAGACTACTTGTGCGACAGATTGGTATCAATTGGTGTAATCGAAGTAGCAGAGCCATAGAATGCGGCACCGCGCTGAGGACTTTGAGGTCGGGAAGTCGTAAGGCATGCGGTGATAGTAGTGAGTGGGAAATTACTCCATCGGATAATAATCGATTGGTCTTTGACGGAAAATTGCTGGAAATTCTTTAAATTCATCCTGTAGAGAATGACGCTCCAGTTATGTCTTCCTGAAACCAAATTCACACGCAATAATTGGGAACAACGAGCAATTGAGATTTGTTAGGTTTCAAAAGTTTTAAGCAGCCACTCACTGAGATAAATTTTCTTAACTAGTATACAGTGATGTCGCTTAGAGTCGTGTGGCTTAAATGAAACGTCCTTTACGCCTACGAGCACAATAAACAAGAGCTCAAAGCTTACAAGTTTTAAAGCTTCAGATAATGAATTTCAATGTCGTTTACTGCTGACAATACAGGGTTGAATTCACCAATCAAACTGGAGAAAATTCAGTTGTGAAAGAAAATTTTGTTTTTAAGAAATGCTTTAAGGTTTGAAACCTATACCTCTGCTTTTTAATCCGAAATAGGTTTTAAAAAAAACTGATTATGACCTATATTTCTTTTTTTCTTAAATATAGGGTCATAAAGGACCGACCAACGTTCTGAACGAGCCCTCTCCAATTTGACTCAAAGTTGGTTGAGTTACTTATTGGAGTGATCCAATTTATGGAGCAAAAAATGTTTACAAGGATAAAGGATAGTTCGGAATGTCCTTGAATATTTTAATAATAATGTTATTTCTATAATACAGTCCAACTTCCCTTTAATGAATGTCTATATAATGAAGTTCTCCGTATAATGAATTAATCTCAAAGACACAGCTTTCTGGTCCTATTTTAGGTGTATTTTATCTCCTTATAATGAATTTCCATGTAGTAAATTTTTCTAAACAATGAATAATTTTTCTAGTTGAGACAAAAAAAATTAAAAGTTGAAAACACAAAAAATATAAAAATGTCTGCATAATGAAATTTCTATATAACGCATTTTTTTTCTGGTCCCGTGCGAATTCATTATAGGGAAGTTCGACTGTATTTTACAGTCCCCTATAGTAATATAAATTTGGGAACGTGTCTTCATCGTTTTCATTGATCGGCAAGTTTGTTCAAAAATACAAGGAAAATGATAGTCCTTTTTGATACTAGAACACTATATTTTCCGTATTTTCGTAAAAAAAGTTTTCTTACAAAAACTTGTGGATTCTTATTTTTATCGAATGAAAACTCATATATATGTTAAGCTCTGCTTAATATCAATATACGAAGTACATCTGTCTAATGAGCTCTATCCTAATTAAATAAACTCTAACATTAACTTGAACGAATTAGCACAAAGTAAAGTCACCCTTTGCCGAACTCAAGGCCAACACTATGGCCGACATCTTCGAATAGATTGAAAACAAAATGCAAGGAATTGATCTAAGCTCTCGTCGTTACACTCCAAGATAAATTCTGAATATGTCGTTCAAGTTCTTCCTAATAGAACTTAAGTTAACTAAATCGGGTAAACTATTATGACGCGATCCCATGCTCTAATAAATGTTTTAAAATTGAATCTGTTAGCGAGTATAAGTACCTAGGTGTTTTAATTGATTCTAACTTAAATTGGAAAGCTCATATTCAAGCTACTAAATCGTACATGATGCTGGTAATTCGCAAATTATACCTCTTAAAACCTTATTGTTCTAAACAAATACTTACAATGTTCTACCATGCATTGGCAAACTCAAAACTCCAATACGGTATTTCAAGTTGGGGAGGAGCTTATGATAACACATTTAATCCCTTATTTAAGACTCAAAAATGTTTAGTTAGAATAATTTACGGATTTTTTTAATTTTCAAAGATTTACATATTCTTCCTTTAAGACACCTTTACATATTCAAAGTTCTAAGAGAATTTTTCAAGCGTAGTGGTAACATTCAAACTAGGGCGTCGTATTATCATAACTTACGTATTAATAATCTTGCTTTGGTAAATATTCCTGTCGCACATAAAACCAAATTTGCTCATTTTTTCACTATAACTGCTCCTAGATGTTTTAACAATCTGCCCAATGTGATAAGACAAATAAATAATTTTCATTCTTTTTTGAAAAATGTAAAAGACTGGCTATTTACTATTGATTATACAAACATTGATCCTGTCTTTCGACGTGTGCCTTAAAATCCATCTTTTTCGTCTTTATTGTTAATTTTTCAATTTATTACTCATTGAACTCATTGATAATTTTTAAATTTGTTATTGAACTGAATTGAATTTTCCATCCTTTACTATCTTATTGCACTTCACCCCTCACTACATAATTAATATTGTATTGAAATACCTATGGAATCATTCAACACTAACTTTTTTAGTTACAGAATGATAATCTTCTTGCTTATATCTATATTCTGTATATCTAAAACTGTATAACTATATGTAAGCTGGAATGAATAAAAATGAAATGAAATGAAATCTAGTTTTCTTTTTCTAGCAATTGGCACAAAAGCCGATTTTGTCGAATTTTTATTCAACTACAACCATTCTTCTGTAAGGCTGATAACTCATTTAAATTTATTTCTTTTATTTTAAACTATGCAGGGAATTCATATCTGGAATACATTTATCTATTATTAATTTAAGTTCGTCGCATTCACATATCGTTTATGGACTCTGAGATTTACAAGACAAAAAAAAAAACAGATGCAGAAGTTGCTTGAAATGCAAATCCACCGGAAAGTATTCCACATGTAAATCCAATTTCTGTCTTCCTACATTCCATTTTCATTTTCAGTCACATGATAACCTGCAAACAAAAATTTCAGAATTAAGGGATAAAATATCGCCCCCGGCATTTATAAACAAAGTTTGGGAATTCACCCCTTTTACCAGCGATATGAGTGATATATTCTATTGAGAATGCAATTCCATTGTTAATAAAAGAATCAATTGAAAGCGGTTTGCCTCAAGATTGATCTTCGAAATCAATTCTATTCATTGCTTGGGAACGTTTTGTTATTTAAATTAAAAAAGGATTCGTCAATGAAGCGAGATTTTATAGGCGGATGTTACGATTTGATTGTGTGTGGATATACGTGGGAAATTTCAAGTGCTCTACAGAAAATTGAAAATGCGAAATTTATTTCCACCTGTGATTTATAAATCAGCTGCCTCTTCTAACGAAACCCCATTGAGCAGGAAAAAAGTGTTGATTAGTCAAACATTTTCACATCTCACTCTTGAGTGATAGGTGTTCAATTTGCGGCTTCTGCTTCTTTGATCACCGAATCCTTTTTCGATTAAAACTTCCAAACCACACACACATCTCTCTTGATTGATAAACAAGTGTTGCAATAACAAGGCACGGGATTTTATTTTTTCTGAACATCTCCATCAAAACGAGATAAACAGCCTGGCAACGTGCAGGATGATGCATTCATTTAACACATCAGCACGCAACATTCACGTTTATCCTTTTGGCAATCGCTCCCTCTATCAGAGCAGGTTTCGGTGCCTTTTGACATTCGTTGCGTGCGCAATGCACCGAAAAGGAATGGTATCATTGTAATGGTAAGACTCCTGAAGCGCCGCTTGTTAACACCTCACCTTGCCGGACAGAAGTGGCCGATATTAGACAATGCAGGACCCAAACAGTTCCCACGGCAGAACAATGTCGAGACCTTCACTCGAAATTAAATACCACTCTTCAGAGGTGCACTTGCGTATTCACATATCCGTAGGCGGGGTGCCGACCTCACAGCTGAAGCGCGCTTCAACTTCACAATTGTCGAGTTGAAGCATTGATTTAATCACCACGGACTTGACTAATGTAAGAAAAATGATTTCTAGAGCGCGTTCCACACTCCGCCGTCCACGCTTCAGTGTAATTAAAGAAAGATTTTACAGTCCTACCGTGCGTCGCTAATCAAAGTGAAGCTTTCAAAACGCGAGACTTGAAGACTTGCCAAGGATATGCCCGTCGGGTTAATTGGCCTGCGTGCGTACGTGCGTGCGTAAAAGTCGCCCGTGTGTGTGCGAATGTGAGCAGCTTTCAAAGTTAATGGCACTCCATCACTTTTCGGGGGTCTCGAAAATCAAAAGTGAATCAGTCTGTTGACTTGGTCACATTACCGGTTAATGCACAAATTAATCAGCGAACAGTTCCTGGCTCGCTTGGCCGGCACCTAAGTGGACCAGTCCAAGTGTGCAGGACCTGTTTGCAGTTCAGAGAAGCTAGCAGAGATTTGTATGTGGAGCACCGCGAGCTATTTTCCTTGCGCATGATGCCGCCACTGCTGAAATCGTTTACGTTTTTTTCTCCCTCCGACAATGCACTGTTGATCTCAAAGGCTTTCTGCCTTACTGGCAATTATATATTAAAATTGTTTTTCTTTTAGTTAATTTGGACATTAAACGTGTAAGAAGAGAGCCAGCACTCTGCCGGAGGATTAAAGACCCAGATTTTCGGGGGAAGGCACTCTCGGTGGGATTAATGTGTACGCTTCTGTTGGACCTGGAATTAGTCGGAGATCGCCGAATTCCTCACTGGCTCTTGGCAAGTAACTTTGGTGGGAAATAAATTGTGAGAAAAAAATATGTTGATCGTTGGTAATCAGAATCAACAGCGGGAGGAGGAGATACAGATCGCGAAGGAGATATGGGCTTAAACTTGAGTCAGGCGCTTTCATTACCACAGCGACCCGCTTTCAGCGTGCACGGTTTAATGATAATGCACGCTACTAGTAGTTCATTTTGTAAATGTCGTCGTTATAAATTAGTCGCAATTACCTTAACGATTGGTGTTTGTTTTTGGAAATATATGGTAACTGAGGATAGAAGAGTGGGCGTTTTTTTGTCGGCTCAGAGCCAGTGATTGACGGTTTCCTCTTTTTAGTAATCAGGTAGGTACAGCTTCTGTGAAAACATTGTCTTTTGGAGAATGGAAAAAGCAAAACACCTTGCAAATAATATTTCTTTTCATGGCCTCAATTATCAGACGTTGCACTATTGGTCGTGTTTTTATAGTAACAACAATTGGGTGGCATGATAGCCCGTTGAGGGACAGATCCTAACATTTTCGCGCAAGTACTGTGTTGTGCGTGTACAACATGTGGAAGGGTTGAAAAACCACTAGAAATTATTTTTTTACCTAATCAACCAATATAAATTTTAATGCGTTATTAAGCTTATTGGAGTCAAGGTAAAGTATAAATAAAGTATTTTCGTTAGTAAGAAAAGAAATACAGTATACTCTCGATAATTCGAATTTCATAGGACTAGGCAAAACTTGGAATTACAAAGGTTTTCGAATTACGCAGGTTTCAGAAGACAAATTTTGCACACCCTCGTCACGTACGCATTTCAACTGACGGTTGTTAATGAAAAAGAAGTAAACTTGAAGTTTAAACATCATTTTCGAATTATGGAGGTTTTCATGTTGTTTTTCACAAAAATAATCTCGAATTAACGAGGGGACCAAATTCAACTGACGGTTGTTAAGGTTTTCTTTTTGTTTTTTTTTTAGGTTTTCTTCGATGTTTGTTTGTTTAGGTTTTCTTCGATTTACAGACTTTTTTTCAGTAAATGGCACATTAAGTTAATCAGTTGACTCACTACAGAATTGTTTTTATTGTTGCATTCCTCGTCTTTTTCTTAGTCTCCACTTTCATTGCATATTGTAGTTTCTTAAAAATTTTCTACGGATAGTCAGTAGGGACTACCAGAAACCAGTATTTCTAGAACTAATGTGATATATTGTTAAGTTTTTCTACCAGGCAATGGTCTCAAGCGTTTGAAAAATAACGTTCAGATAGGATGAAAAATATAACTACAGTCGAATCCCTCTAAGTTAAACTCGAAGTCGAATTTCCCTCTAACGCCAATACACTTTTTTCGACTCTTGGTCTGTTTTCAATACCTCTAAGTCGAATTCCTTTTATTTTGTACACAAATAAACAAAAAATGTCCTCTTGCAACCTGTATCAAGCACGCACGCTCGTATCCTCTGATTCTTTCAGGTGGCTCCAGACGATGAAAACATTTCTCATTCATTCATTTTGATTCTAGTAGTGAAAACATGTCGGAGAAAAAAGCGCATGTGATTGCCCTTATGATTGTTAAGATGATATTCACAGCAAAAATATGGCCCTACATTTCGGACATCGAAACTTATAAACATGAAAGCGAACATGGTCATCATCTAGGGCCACCTTTAGTCCAATCGCATACACAGCCGCGGGCTGCACTACTTATTCATATTGTTGTTGGTTGGGCTCCAAAAAATCTCAAAAAATTGGACGTCTACTTTAAAAAGAGTAACGTCTACCAGTGACGTAAATATTGCAGTGCAAAAAAAGCTATTTAACAAAAAAATAGCAATCCCTCTAACACGAATTTTTCCAAAACTCCCAAAACTCTTACTCAAACTAATTTTGATATCCCGTAAAAATTCAACTTAGAGGGATTCAGCTGTATACATTTTTTCCCCTGCTAATAACATGTTTTGAACCTTTTAGGAAAATCCAAGTTGCACTCCATTCTATGACGGAGTTATAGAAAACCTTCTCCCAAAATCTTTTCACTATTCAGGAGTCAGTCGTAGGCTGGAGAAGAAGAAATCGCTCACTAAACTAAAAATTACGAACTTCTTTTCGAAATCAACTATTGCAAATGTTTAAAATAGTAAATCACAAATTATAATTGAACTCCTAATTATATCATTTTTTACTCCCTCTTGGTTATTCTCTGTCCAAATTATCAAGAGTCGAAAGCCGAAACGACATAATTGAAGGTGTTAAGAAAACAGTGCGATAGCATTGTTCATGATCTTTTCGAGCGGTTCGCCATATTTTTACATTCGAACCAAATTTCTGTAAGAATTTTCTTTATCACTGAATTCACCTGTCTTCAAGTCAATGAATTTCTATAAAATCGTCTTTGACATAATTACAATCCCACAATAATGACGGAATGGCAGTTCCCAGCAGGAATATCTTAATCTCTTTTCTCATTCACAGTTGGATAGTAAAAATCAAATAGCAATAAACATATTAACACACTGAATACCTGGAATTGGATAGAAAAAAAACCACACTTTTACCATGAACTTCCAATCCGCCTTTTGTTACGCGTTCAAGACACTGCACGTCAAATAATCCGCACGATAATTTGAAAAGAAAGAAAGTATCCAAAAAAAAACATATCCTTTTCACACTTGATACCACCGTATCAATTGAACACCGCCAAACAACAATGATCATCAATAATTTATCACCACCAAAGGACCTATTACGCGACCGCCCGTCCCTACCATTTCCACCGACAGCATTGTGGTTAACTATCAAATTCAATTCTCTTTTGAAGCCACGCCGCTCTGTTGACCTTAAGGTGTTAATGGGGCGTTGTAATGAGTCGAATCCAAAAGCGTGATTAAGGGTCACAGTGACGTTGCATTGCGGATGGAAGAATGTACGCTCGACGACACGACGTGATACGACGTCCCGGCTGAACCTGAAATAAAAAAGATTACCGCGTTACATGCAAAGGGCGTCAATTAAGTCGCAAGCCTTCGTCTTTTTTTATGCCAGTTCTTTGTGCATTCTACGTGCACTGTAATGGCCGTCGACGAAGCGAATTATTGCACGCAACGGCCACCAGCCAACAGCCATTGGACCGCATTGGATCGCATTGGACCGCTTCAGTGGCGCGATAAGGATCCGGAATGACCATAATTAGCGGTGACACACTTCTACGGTTCGGCTCGATTACCACACAATTATTAGGCTCGATAAATCAAAATGTTTCCTGGTATCCTTTGCTGCAGAGATGCAGAGATGAGATGAAGGTGCTGGTTACTGAAAGAGGCTTCGCAATTTGATATCTACAAATTGGACGCAGAGAATGCGGAGACGTTACAGAAAAGCTAATGAAGTTGCAACTTGTTTAAACGATAAATTTGCCCTAAAGAACTCGTGAAAGTGGAACCAAAATGATTTCATTACCACTGCCACGAGGCAGTTATACTTAAGTTGTGAGTAAAATTGAAAAAAAAAGAGCTTTGTGGCATTTCACTTCATTTATTGCTATCAGCATGAAGATTAGGTTTCCCTCATGGACAAATTGGCCTTTAGCTGGGCATCAAATTGGCTAGCTTGTAGCAACAGCACTGCAATTGTCATTCTAACCAGTAATGATTGCAATTACTCTTAGACGCCGTCGCATACGCACATAGCGAATTTTATATAAGCAGAAATGCGTGGAAAAACTTACTTACCACCACATGACAGGGTGGCAATTAACTTTTTTAAGAGCCCACTCGACAGCGGCCACTCCGTGTGAACGCTTTGAAGGATACCACTAATTATCAGACGCTTTACAAACGTCCTTGCAGTGTCTTCCTCAATCTTCGTCCAACCGCAAATTATTGGTACTTACGCTGTCGACAGCTAATTTGTTGTCATTATATTAAATCTAAATTGATACACTATATCGAACTTCGCATCGACTATGCTGGGCGGTGGCGATCCTTTTATATCAGCCGCGCGCTACTTTCGATATGACAACGGTTAATTGATTGTAATTACCAAAGCGGTTCCCAACCACAACCACAACCAAGACGACCACGATGACGGCGACGACGACGACGACACTTTTGATTGAAGAAAATTGCAACCTTTAAAGAAAATACCAACGACGCGCCATTCCAACGCATGGTCCTAGGCTGAGCCCAGTCCACTAGTAGCCATCACCTTAAAATAGCACGCGTGGTAATGGCCTCATTGCCATTATGCGCCAGATACATCAGAGAATTGCCGCGTTACCGGCGACTTGCAAATTCTCATATCCACCTTTCGGTTAATGATTGTCACCTTCGGATAAATTTGTGCAATCGGCGTTCACCAATTAAATCGATTGATTGCTTGGTTACGCACAAATAAAAAAAAAAATCGACATCTCATGTTAAGCCGGTACTGGATACAAATTGCAGGCGAGTGCCTGAAATTTTTTTGGTTATTACAATGGGCGGCTTTTGTTGTGGTCACGGCAATTAGTGGCTCTCAAAAAATTCATATGCGCGTGGAAATTTAAATTGATATTTATAAATGCAGTGTCGCACGTCTTAATGACAACCCTTCAAGGTTGGCATGGTTTTCAACGTTAAGTAGGGGAATATTATTTTATTTCATGGAGGTTATTATTTAGGATAATCACGTATCTACAAACCACCAATTTTTTCCAGAAAATAAAAAAAAAGACGAATTGTTTCTCTCAATCTAACAGAATACTGAAACTTTAAGATTGTTTCATTAACATTTCACTTAGGTTAATGATTATCTGAAAGTTTATATTCTTGTTTGAATATAAATTCTTTCGTGTAATAAACTTTTTTGCCACTTACGAATTTCCATTTCGTATATTTTTTTCATTCAATTTTCATTTAAGTTTTTAAAAAAATGCAAGTTCACAATTAGTGCATTATTGTTTTTATTATAGCATTATTTATCAATAATGAATTACATGATTAATCCTAAATTACGGCACCAGCTACCAGGGCCTAATCAATTAGTGCACGTATATTTTAATGCATACTTACAGCCTTTACAATGTCCATCTTATTAAGGGAAGGTAGTTGCATGCTTCATGTCCTGTAATCACTTCACATAGCACTCTCAGCTTTGCTTTGCTTAGTTCTACAGCTTTACTCTACTTTAGGGTTACCGCTTCGCTTTAAGAATTTCATTGTGTTTAACCCTCCCCTTCCAGAATTGATAGTTTTCTGCGTTATTGAATTCATGAAGGGGAGCGCCGTATCTTTTCTTGACTAGTATATATGACTTCTTGGGTTTTCACTTCATTGTATCCAGATCAGTTTTAATCTTTTGTTTTCTATTAAAATGTCCCATGACAGACTGTTTAGTTTGAGCTTTAAAAGACTGCAAATTTGTCTAATGCAATTCAGCATTGAAATTTCTCATTCTCTTTGAAGTCTTCACTGTATCAGTCCTTACGATCAAACTGTCAAACTAATGTTTTCAGGTAGAGTTAGAGTTAGTATTAGAGGGGAGGAGGTGGGAAAGTGTCGCCTGTGTCACTGCGGCCGCGAGTGGGCCTATTGTGACTGCCCCCACTTAGAGCTCGTGATGAATCTTAGAATACTTTTGGGTGAGCTGACTGTTGATGTTGTCTGCCTCTGCCACTGATTAAGCAGTTACAGTTTGCGATGCGGAGCCTTTCCTGGCTAGTACGTCCGCGCTTTCGTTTCCAACGTGATCACCGTGTCCGGGTATCCAGATGAGATAGACCCTGTTTGTACTGGTGCTGTTTTCGGGTAACAATTGCAAATTTCTAGAAGTAAACGTTAAAAAGTCAAGAGCCATTGATTTGGTGGCTGATGTCCCTCACTTACTTGTGTAAGTTCCCAAATGTTGTCGATTTTTTGAAGATGCCGTTTTATAGCTTTAGGTTTTTTCTTAAGTGCAATAATAAGAGGTTCAAAATAGGTTTCATCGTTGCAGTTGGAGTCGTTCTCTTTGGTGTAGTTGTAATTTACTAATCTTCATATTTTAAAAAGTTGGTTAATAGAATGTTTGTAGTCGCAATTTTTCCACCGCCCTTTCTCTTAATTTAGAGCGTTATATTAAAGCTTAAGGATTGCTAAGAATCCAACAGGGTTATCCACCTCTTTAGAATAAGAACGTCTTAGTTACAAATTAACATTAAAATATATTAGCTGCTAAGGCTCACAGATAAACCATTAGAAAGTATTTACGAGGCTTTCATTAAAACTCAAGCGTATGAATGTAGCTATGAGGAAAACGAATTGGCTTTAAACTATGTTTGCTGTTGTGTTTTGTCGTTAATTCTTTTGCCTACAAATTTTGTTTGAGGTTCCCAGTATTGTTATATAAAAAGCCCATTTTTTTAAAGAAATCTTCATACAAAATTTTCACAGAAAGAGGACGATCTATATATATATCTCTTTGTCTATCAAAACGTAACAAAATATTACCCCTACATTATACACGTTCGTCTCATAGGTCACCAGCCACTTCAATTGTACATTTGCAGTATAATAGTAACCACATGGTCTAAAAGTTCAATGTAAATTATTATAATAAAAAATTTCGCTTAAAAAAAAATGTAGAAAATCTAACAACCAAGCCGTTACTCGAACAATAAGCGAAAATGAATTTTTTACTATTTATTAGGCTCTAAATTTTTGTTTGCCCATATATATGTACTAAAAACTTTTTTCTAAGCTGCACGTGCTGTATTTTAATACCACGATCGTGGCCAAAATTTATTTTATTAAATCTCACGTTTTCGTCCATTTCTTTAGGACTGTAAAAACCTGAACCCAGCTTTATTATTTATTCGGCGTGTATCATTTTTGTAACCCTTCATCCTAACAAAACTATAAAACAGCTTAAATGAGTCATCAATCATTCAAATACAAAAAAGTGTTGATTCATGGTGAATAGCATCCATGCCCCATTATCCTTTTACCCGACAAAGCCACTCACAAGAAGAAAGTAGGTTCACATAGTCACGGAGTGCTCTGAACGTTGCAAATTTTCATTTGCAAATCATCACATTGACCACTGAAAGGATACATTTAAGTGTCACATGCATTCCAAAGGATTATTGATGACTCCCTTGCTTGGCGGCATTTCATATCCTTTGACCACAATAGCCGAGTAGAAAACCAATGGCGAGGAAATAATCGGATTAAGTCTTTTCGTTTGATGTATCCGAAATTCTGGCTACTGTTTGTGAGGAAAAATAAATACATGTCCTTCGAATAAACCTGGCCACGAAAGAAAACATGTCCTTCATGACTTTCTACAAACACCAGCAAAAACATGCAAATCAAAAAAAAAAAAACACTACAACAAAAAACCGAAATGAAATCTTCACCAGATACATATCAGGTGTCAATTAATCTTGATTGCGTATAATGTTTTTGATTTTTATCGCCTCCACTGACACGGATCGAGTTTATCGCTGATTTCTTGTTCAATGTCCGCTTTAAATGTGCACACGAACAGTACCCTAACCAAAAATATGTCTAAAGGGTTCGTGTGCCATAGTTTAATCAGTTTGTGGTGAAAAGCCAAAACAAACAACAAGAAATGTAAATAATATATCGTGAGTAAGGATAAAGATTTATTTTATCTTTGCGATCATTACAAATTGCCTTACGAGATCGTACTTGATATGCCCTCTACAAGTTGAACGTGATTCAAATCTTTGTAGATACTTGCCAGTGTGATTTATGGGAAGATACTTTTGCTGTTCTACTGTAGGTTGTGGACTTGATTTGCACTCTATTTTATTTGTTTATAAGGTTTTGCTCGTAATTAACCGAAAAAGAACGAAAAACTCCTATGATGCCTCCGTCTTTTCATGAGCATAGAGAAGAAGTCTCTTTAGACCACTTGTTTGTTTTATTTTGCAACGGAAAATGGGTCTTTTCGGCTGTCAAATTTACTTACTTATCAAGCAGTTAACCCTTGGGAGTATGTGGCTGAGCTAAGGTCGCCTTCCAACGGTGGATTTTTGTTTTTCAGATTCATTTTCTTTCTTGTTTAGGTAATAGAATCAATTATGAGTGGAAGTTACGGAAAGGCTTTATCATCACGAACTCTGGAATACACTTAAAAACCGCACGCCAGTGGCTTAACTCGTCCCACACGTTTACTCGCCCACTTTTTAAGATCAACACGAAACCTTTCCATCATGGTGAACTCTGAAAAAACGTGAGCCAAGCACACAGCACTCGTGTGATGATAAAAATCTTTTTCTTTTCAACAGCAAGTGCCTCCTCAAGGATTATCAACGTTTTTCACTTGATGTTCTTCCATAAAGTACACCACAACGTGTTGTCAGGTTGATAAATTGTTGGTTCGCTCAAAAGGGACCATTCATACAAACTAATTTTTTTGTTTTTACTCTGGCCACATACACCCAACCGTCAACACATTAATCACGGGATAATTAAAATTTCACCAACTCATTCCGCGATTTCCCATGCGAATAACCATTAACCATGTCCGTTCAACATTAATTAGTAAAATGACCGCCATCTATCCGAAGACAAAAATTACAGAAAAACCAAAGAAAAATAAAATCAAAAATAAAATGCAAAAAGACGCACCTTACAGGCCTTAGCATTGCGTTAAATTTCCAACAGATTGCGCGTTAATAGGCCATCGATCCGGCTTCGGCATGAGTTATGGCGCAATCCCGATTAATGATACCCGCGGGACATTATTAATTGGCCAAGTGACTGTACGAGGCGCTGCATTCCGTGGATAATAATATTTTTGTTATAAACTAGGTCTCGCGCCAGTTGACACACCGGCAGAACGTCACCAATCCTTGTGATGCTGGTGATGCTGGTGATGGTGGCTCACGGTCTCACCGGCTGACTGGCTGGCAATTTTAATTAAACTCTCCGACTACCGACATCTTCAGTGGTTCCTCTTCGGCACTGTGACTCGGTGCTCGGCTCTTTTGTACCTCTCGACATGTGAGTATACAGAGTACTCGTGATAGTATCTTTTGTCGATGTATCACATGACACGCGTCGCCATCGTCGGTGCAGATACTCTCTCTTTCGAGTGAGTTGGGTGCCGCGTTCGGAAAAGGTGGGAGGGGGGGACTAAGCTGAGGCTAATTAGCTGGCTTGCGGCTCGCGAATCGATGGCCAAGCACTTCAAACCGAGCGTCGTGTGTGCCAAAATGTAGTTTATATGTCCTCGCAATCTGTTGGATATGAACATTTTACGGATGCGCGAATTCTTTCTCGTCCTTTTTGCCCCTCACGATCGGTGGCGATGCGATAATATACCGCGGGATCGGCAGCAGAGCAATGTGTCTCTAAATGAAAGCCACTCATTTTTCATTAAGGATATGTTCTCCTCTTCGTGTGCCTACAGTTAAGAAGGTTTCTTATTTGCGGTTGTCGCAAATTTATGTCGAAGTACGCAGTACTTTTGCGGTCGTTGGTTTTTCGTTTTTTGTTTTTTTTTTTGTATCTGCTTTTGAGGGTGTTCGCCAAACACGACTTACAGATCGATGG
Source organism: Syritta pipiens (assembly GCA_905187475.1). Classification (NCBI taxonomy): domain Eukaryota; kingdom Metazoa; phylum Arthropoda; class Insecta; order Diptera; family Syrphidae; genus Syritta; species Syritta pipiens. The sequence goes on along the minus strand of LR994571.1, from coordinate 11,286,122 downwards.
TCGCGTGGAAATTTGGTTACACGTCTACAGGTGCATGCAAGCAGAATTGTTCACACCTGACGGACGACGTCAGATACTGCGGTGGGTTTATTTTGATTTTCTTTTTTCGTTTGTCTTTTCACAACAAGTCGTACTACAAGAGGCGTGTGGCAAAGAAGTTCTTATCCACATGAATGCAACCGAATGCGATGGCCCGAACAAGAAGTTGCGTAATTTTTGTGGCACAGATTTGATTCTGGCGCATTTCTGTGTGGCGTGCGATGTTAATTTAATAATTTATTACCGTTAGCAGCGGATAAACAATGTGTAACTGGTTTTTGATTGATTCACTTTAAACGTAGGGACTGTATCTTTTGGCTTACGCCACTGCGGTTGTGGTTTAGTGGATGGAATGTCGTGGCAGTAAACATGTGCAGAATACGGATTAAAGGTTAGTATCATTGACTTTCCGGATTGCATGTGTAGAATAAGAATCTTAAATTGTCTAAGACTTTTAATAAATTTTCGCTGAACACTCATGGAAACCCAATACAACCAAATCACATAAAAATGCTCAATCCTCCAATAATCCTTTCCTTAAACCTAATCCCACATCCAGTAGCCTGACAGTCAACATGACGTGAAAAACGGAAGTAAATGAATCAGTCAACAGCAAACTGTGAGGTGAAAGAACCTCACCTCACGCACTCCTGTATCGCTGTCCTTTTCCCGATTTCTCCACACCACATGACTTGATTGACTTATCAAAAGAATTTTATTACGTCAGTCCCGATGTGATTTATGATGTGCACGTCCAGTGAAGTGCTTTATGTCAAGTCGGACAGCATAAATTTAAAATTCAAAGGAACCTTTCATCTTTTACAAGACTCGTCAATCTCATTGAAGTCACAACATTGACCTCAATTTGAATAAAGTTGGAGTCCTGCCTCTCTTGAGGCTCCTGGTTACTTGATTCACTGAATTTACACGTCGTCGTCGTCAGTTGGAGTGGGGATTATAGAGCTGGTACTCATAAACAAAAAAAGAAACAGAAAAAATCCTCTATAGGAAAAAGAAAAAAAAAACCGTCAATGGATTGATGTATCTCGAACCGGACGAGGAATCGGAATGCATTTTAGAGGCAGAATCGACCAGACCGCGGCGTCATCCACTTCCCTTGTATGGACATGGAAATGCGACGGCTAAATCGACTGTGCGACTGTGACTGCACTTGATTCCGATTTGATGCAACAGAATGCGGCAGCCGGAATTTTATTGACAGAACAATAAAAAACGATTTTCCAACAGGACGAGATCCCTCTCTTACACACACACCCCGAATTTGGATGACTTGAAGTGCAGACGCATCGATTCAATGGAAGTCAGCGGTGTTCGCGAATGGACACATGAATGGAGTCGTTGCGGTGTTGGATTTAACACTCAAATGTTACGCCGCCGCCGCCGCTGCGGTTGTGCGTTGCCATCAATTGAGATGTCCCACAAAGGCTTGCCCAAGATGCACTCGTCGCAGTGAGGCAATGAATATTTTGTTATGCGGTGTTTAAAGATACATTTATTGTTATTTATACGATTCAAATGTTTGACAACAATGGTTGGAACTCGGCAGACGAGAAGTCGCTTCGGATTCTTATTGAGATAAATTCATTGAGTGAAGCTTGTTTGCATGAGCAATGAGGGGTTATGTTGTAGACTTGTCATATTGTAACGAAGTGAAATAGCTGAATAAGTTTTGCAAATTTTAATGTATCGAAAAAAACACTCTCCTAGCAGCAAGGGTTCTATATATTAGCTTGTAATTTAAATTACCTGTTAATAAATAATAAATAAATAAATAAAAGCACTCTTTTATAGGAGTGATTAGATCGTAAGCAAAATTAGAACGCCAATCTAAAAAAATCAAATCTAACTTTGAACCGTTCTGCAATATGCCTAAAACCCAAGAAGATTGCTAAGTGCATCAAAGAACATTCTCAACGAAAAATCCCTGCCAATTACAACCAGCAGATTGAACAAAATTCTGCCACATCAATATAAAGGGTGAGGTCATTTGATACTGGCACCCGTTTCTTGAAATTTTGACAAAAGTCAGTATCATACCAAAATGAGTTGCTACACGCATAAACAACGTTGGGAAATATGGAAAACTTATATCCAAAAAAGTGCTACGTAAACCAAGAAGCGCGTTTTGTTTTGAAATCGTATTATCAGCCACCTCGGAGCTGCGAATAGACTTTTATTTTGTGGAGATGCTATGCCAACAATCCGAAAATGATTCATGCAAATAAAGGCAATATTATCAGTGAGTCCGAAACCATCAACAAGATGGAAAATTATTGTGACAGTATGCGATACTACGAAGCTGGTAGCTAGATAGCTTTAAACGATATTGTATTACATACACCAGAGAATGCAATTTTTTGAAAATGCATTCGCTGAATTCACGAAAAAGACTTCACGATTTAGCATTCATTCTTCATGCTGTTGACTTCAAGTGAATGGTACGGACTTCAAAGCGACTGCAAAGAATGGACATAAAGACTTGCAATCAATTGATTTCAATTCATTGAATGGGCCAGAAGATTAGTGCAGACTTCTAAGTAGAATGGTGATTTCAAAATTGAAGTAAAACTTCTTTAATGAAGTCAATTGAATGAATCACAAATCGTGAAGTCAATTGATTGATTAAATCAAAAGATTGCATTCTTTTACATCTCTACCATATATTAATAGTTTGCTCTTATGAAACTAACTATAATACAGGAAATTCTCGATAATTCGAACCTCCATAGTTCGAAAGTCTTATAAAACACTCTGTAAGTCGAAGAAAGCCTGTACAATTTGTCCCTTTCATTAATTCAAATTTACTTTTATTGAAAGAATAAGAAAACCCCTCTAGTTCAAAAATAATAACTTTTTACGTTTATTATTCGACATCAGGTTTACTTCTCTTTCTTCAACAATGCGTACGTGACTGAAGTGGCAAAAATATTCTTTTACTGAAACCTCATTATTTCTAAAACCTCTGTAATTCAATGTTTTTTTCGATGAAATTCGAATTATCGAGAGTTTACTGTATGAGCACACTCCATCCAATAAATGTGCATGATGGTTAAAATAAAACAGAAATTTTATATAGAAAAATAAACTTGTTCTTGGCCCACGCTCCAAGAAGACTTTTTTTGAAACTATCGCTCCATCAGGCCCATGACCATAAAACAATTGGCCAATTCTGCTGTAGAAACACGTTTTTTTTTTATTGAATTATTCAAACGATAAGTATGAAAAACTGAAGGTTTCTACATTATTGAAGAGTGAAATTTGTGCACCTCGTCTCTTTAACTGGAATATTTACATAAACTTAATAGCACACTGCATTGGGTTCTTTCTTTTTGTTTTCCTGGGCTTGAATGGACTACTTGATAAATGTGTTATTTGAGGGAACGATTATTGAAAAAAAATTTAATAAGTTAAGTTGAAAGTTAACCTTTTGAACATAATACAAAAAAAGTTATGACCAAATAGCCTAGCCAAGCCAAGTAATTCGAGAACAATGTAAATAGCACACCTCACAAATATTCTAATTTAGGCACATTCCGTAAATATAAGACTAACAAAAGACACAACTTTAGGTACATTTCATTGCAGTACAATAATAACAAAGTAATAATAAAATTTTGTGGAAGTAACAGGCATGCTGACGGTTCATTGATAAAATAAGACTCAGACTCAAGCTCGCCGAATTTCCTACAACTTCTTCAAACAAGAATACTACCTTCGTTTTCCTTGACAATTTTTTTCAGTTAAAATAGTTATTGAATGTTTTTTTTTTGCATTTATTTGTCTGTAAACACAATTAAAAACCGTCTCGGAGACAAAAACTTGCTTAGAAGAGCTACGAGAAGAAAGCCACTATTTTTTAAATTATTTCTTGGTATGGTGTAGCCCTTTCAAGCTCTGGAGCACGAAAAATGTTCATTATTACTCCTGTTCATTTCGAGCGCCTCTTAGCGCCAATATCGCATTCTTAAAAAAGGTTCTTAAATTAGAGAATCGTCAATTTTACATCCAGTCCTTATGCATCCAGTCTATAATTGCGGAATCAGATTATCCTATAATAAAAATAAAATCAAGGTTAAGATCGTCTGTGCTAAAGCCAAAATCACCCCATTCCCAATTCCAACACTTCAAAGCATAAGCTATTTCTATACCGGCTCCATTAATATTCCGGTTTGGCATGCGCGCGTGTTAATATCACTCATTTTCGCTAGCTCCTTTGACGGAGATTAAAGCAAATATTAAAATGAAAACCCCCGAAAAAAAAAAGATCATCGCATAAATTATTGATCCGGCTAATTGATCTCCTCGGTACAGGACAGTGGTCGGCCGCTGACTGGTGTAACCGGCCGCGTGCTCCCTTTTTTTTCTGGAGCAAGCGCGACAAAGATATTTATAACTAAGTATCGACGGTCAGAGAGGTCGTAAAAATCTTCATTAAGTAATTTTTGTGAATATTTTCTCCAAAGAAAACAAAATAATTAAATAAACACCTGCCATTACAACATGCCGCGGCGAGCGTCGTCCTCATCGATGGCGGCAGCGGCGGCGGCAGTGGTGGCGGCAGCCACTAGTGATGGCCAGCCAACGGTAAAGTGTGCCATCGCCTGTCTTATGATTTTTCCCTTACATCCTTCTCCTCGCGATATGCTGATATAGCCGGCCGTTTGTGGAGTGGGCCCTGGTGTTATTACCAATCTGAATGTTGGCCATCAGAGAACACACCGAGTACATCATCAGAGCGCTACAGGAGCAGCAACAGGAGCATAAGAGGGAGCCCGCGCGAACGCACAGCTGATTTTAATGAGCGACCACCATCAGAATCCCTCTCTTTCCCTCCGTGTTATTGTTGCACCTGCAACTAAGGTAAATTAATTGAGACGACTTGTACTTCCAGGCATGTGGATGCGGATGCGGATGCGGGAGAGCAATTGCATAAAGCCACGCAATGCGACGCAAGTCGCGCCGAATCTACGCTTATGTCCTGGTCTATGGGGCATGGATATCCTGAAGCACTGTGCGGATCGTTCCGGGAAATCATTTAGCAACTCTCTGAGAATTTTATTCAAACTCCAAGGATAAGCGAGCGTGGAATTTTATTGGTCCGGTGGCGCAAGGTGCTTCCATTACACACACAGGTTCGTAGGTGTGCACTTGTATGCAGAGCGCGCGCGCGCTCAATTTCTGAGCCTTGAAGATTACATATCCACAACACACTCACATACCAAGGCACCCGGCCGGGGGTATCTGCGGCTCTTTGAGTGATTGGTTCGTGACATTAAAAGGACCAGTACGTGAGTGGTTGTGTGAGTACGTGTGGTAGTGTATGCTCTCCCTCCTCCAAGGACAATTTTAAGGATTTCACTGAGTGAGGGTATCCCTCGCCGGAGTGTATGTGTGGTGTTGCATCTAAAAACTCTCCATGGAGGATCCCTTGTTTTGAAGTCGCGTTGCGGCTAACATCTGCCGAAAACTACACACAAGATACGAATTAAAAAAAAAATGAAGAAAAAAATCTTTCGTCGTCGTACAAAGTGTTTCCGTATTCAGATAGGGAAAGCAAGTTACATCTGTTTGGCTCAAAGGTGCGCGTGGATGCAGGGATAGGATATTTCTCTTTTTTTCTTCAATCAATTAAAATATTCACCTGAGGGACTAAGATATCAGTTTTTTTTCCACTTTTTGTTCTTTTGTTGAAGTCCCTCGTTGGCTGGTATTTAGGAACGTAGCTCTCTAGCTTTTACCATGACTAATTCGTTTACGATTTGTTTCGATTTTAAAACTAGAGCGCGGGAGTTCCATGGAAAAATGATTTATAAACTAACACTACAATGTGTCTTCTGTGCTGAATTCAAAGACGACGTTTCCTAATGAATACTTGTTTGTTTAGCTATTTAGACGTATTGTCAACTAGCATACGTAATGTGCGGTCTTATGGGAACACCTACCTTGGGGATCTTAAAGAAATGAGTGGTGGAATAAAACTACTTCTGTGCGTGAGACATCTTACGTCTTTACAAGTATGAGTTCCAAGGGTGGCTATGAGCATTTTTTTTTTCCGTTTTCACATAGTTCAAGCACAGAAGAACAACGTTTTTGGGTTTAATAGCGCCAATTAATATTGTGTTGAGTCGACATTTCTCTGTCTGGACTCTGAAAAGTGACTTATAACAAAAATGTTCATCGATGAAATATATTGGAAGATTTTCCTGATTATTTTTTTTTTTAAATCGCAAAAAAAAAAACAGTCGGTCAAGTCAGTACTCTTGTTTGAAGATGTTTGGCTCAAAACATCACCGCGCAGAAGATAGTAGTGACCAAGCAAAGAATAAGATAAGATAATAAGCAAAGAATAATAATAAGTGACATAACGACATAAAGATGTGGATATAGTCCGGAAGACAAAAATCCACCGACTACAGCGGTGGCCACATCCGGCGAATGGACACAAACGCTCCAGCTAAAAGGTCCTTGAATCCGAGCCTCCTGGTTCAAGGAGAAGAGGGAGGCCGAACCACTGTGCTCATGGATGCAAGACAGCTTGGTCTTCCGGACTGGAAGCAGCATGCGCTGGACCATCAAAGTTGAAATGCAGCGTTAGCTCAGGCACAGACCCCACATGTTAACTGCCTGAGAAATAAGTAAGTAGTAAGTGGCATAATGCTAAGGTTGAAACATCGTTGAAGTGAAAAAATCAATAGGCATACGCTGAAAGTGTAAAACCATATCTATTAAGCGAAAATATTTATTTAATGAATGGTCAGTTTAGTCCCGATATCTCAATCTTGTTAAAAACTTGACGGACAATAAGCGTATTTCTGAAAATATGTAGATCTGGTGCTTCAAAATTGAACAAATTGAAGCAGGAGATTAGGCCTGGTACTTAGCATCTGTTATACCATGCGGCAGAAGTGTAAAATATTTATGATTCAATCATCGAAAATCACGAAAAATCCCATTTGATTGCAACCATTTGACTTTATCGAAGGCAGTTAATTGCAATAAATTTTTGCAAGATCAAAGAATGCATTCACTGAATGCAATCAATTATGATTTCACTGCATTCATTGAAGTCATCGCATTCAGCTTGAAGTCATTGAAATGATTTTGAATTACTCGACTTGGCTGAGTTATTTAGTCATAACTTTTTTTTGTGGAAGGTCAATGCGACTATTTTTTATATAATATTTTCATATATCAGGAACATGATTATCTTCAGATTATTTATCAAACAGCGCATCTAAGCTCAGAAACACGGAAAAAATGCGTTTTGTAGAACATGTGCTATTTATTTTGTGGCAACTGAATGTACCTCTTCCCTTTTGTGAAAATTTTCTTAACATATCTTAGTCCCTTCCCGTATGTGGCAGGCTTTTTGACTACAGACTCGGTGCTCGTTTTCCAAGTCTTTAACACAGGAATGTATTTATAAAAATTTGCTTAAAAAATGTTCTATATTTATGACATACCAAACACATTGCTAGGATATTTGCTATCAAGCAGCATATTTTGCAAAATAATACACTCGTGCTGATATAATCAAAGTGATATTTTGATCAATTTATCTACAGCCTTGATTTTATGAGCTCCAGTGTACATGCTACTACAAAGGATGCTCAAAAATCAAAACGGCTCAACTTTGTGGATTAGGCTACCTCAGAACTTGCCTTTGTTTTATTTAGAGAAGACCGCCCCATTCTTTTTGGTAATTATTCATTTTCCAAACGCTCTAGAGTTTTTAAAAAGTAAAGTCAACTGCGGCAAATTGTTCTTGCTGTTTCAAATAGAATCCTGTTTGAAAAAAATGTCACAAAGAGACAAAGAAAAATTCGTTGTGTATAGCTGTGGGGGTATTTTTTGAAAAAAATACAAAAGAACCATTGTTTTTTTGGAATACAAAAAGTAAAGTGTGCGCACAAAGATCCTTAATTTCATCCAAACTAATATTTTTCAAACAGAGAAGAATTTGCAACTTAAGACTTCAAGTAGTTTTTTTGCGTGTCCAAACTGCTACAAGATCCAAGACTAGCTAATTACTCATTTTACGTTGTTTTATGTTGACGGTGTGATTTCTGTGTACTCTGCCGTCTACTTCCTTGTTGCTAGGAATTTGAACCACTATTTTCAATATTTGTGTGACCTTTACATGGAATCCACAGGAATCGCTCCGCAAGCGCATAAGACAAAAGGAAATTTTTCGCCGTTCGAGATTCATCTATTGTTTGATTTCTTACATAACCACTGCGCGACCCTTGATCTCACCTATGAAATGATCTCACGCCTTGCAAAACAACCGCAAAGGTGAGGCAAGTCTCTGATCCTGCCGACAACAACAAGCCCTGCGGAAAAATCTGATAGCCCTACGTCAATTTGGGATTATACTGTTTGCGGCCTACCGATCTCGGTCGTGGATTCTTTTGCTTTTTGCCGCCTATTCCTAGATTTGTACTTGGAAGGAGATCGTAGTTTCTTCTGTTTTTCATCTTAATTATGTGCTTCCACTCCTGATCCCAATCCCTGATATTTAAATCCTGGGTGTGTTTGCATAATTTTCTCGAGGTGATCCTCTTTCTTGACGAAATCATCGTCTTTGACTAGTAGTTAATCCGATCTGCAATTATCGATGACAGGATCCAGCGAGACTACTTATTATTTACCTCATCTTCAGGCCAGGTCAGTACAACGTGCATAAATAGGCCATGACGATCGTGTTTTTATGATCCACCCCGTCGGCACGGCCCGCCCATGAGCCGATCAGACGACGAGGTTTATACAAACAAATCCGAAAATAAAATCGGCAATCATCACCGGAATCAGTTGCATTTTATTGCGGCACAATAAAAACCGCTCTGTCCCGCTCCCTGGAATCGAAGAAGCGCTTAATTGCCGCGCCTCGATAGTGTATATTATTTCGGAGCTGAAGTTATCCAAAGCCTTAAACGGCAGGTACCATCGCATAAGTACGAAATAAAGATCTCGCACATAAAAAGCAAACTGATCGTGCTTTTGAGACAATGTTTTGCCGCAAGGATTTAGTCACTTAATACAGATTTTAATTGGCCGTTTACTGGGAAAATGTTGATGTCTCGAACTTTATGTTGACTGCGGTTCGGGAGTCGCGTATTGATTCGCTCAATGGCTGAATTCGTTCCAATTGCTTGTAGGTAAACATTCGTTTTGGGAGAATTTTAATTTGATTGCGATTTTGATTGTTATTTGATTGTGATTACGGACTTTCGATCGTCAGACGGTGGTGTGCCCTTGAAGAAAAATTATGGCTTTTTGTTTGTTTGCTTTCGAATGGCAGAATGATGCAGGACAAACTTCACCAGATATCAGATGCAGTTTAGTTGATTGCCGAGGTGATATCTTTATTTAGAGTTTTTTTTTAATAAATAATAAATGATGTAACATTGTACGTTATATGGACGGGGTATGAGATCAAAAATCTTACATTTTACGCAGATCGCCTGGCGTGCTGCTGCTTATCATATCAGCAGTTAAGGGGCCTGTTGATTGACAATATTGGACCATAAAATTTATATAAAATGATATGCGCAGCGTGGTAAATGTCAACTTGAGAGTCGTCTTAATTAAGTTATGAGATGCACTTAAATGCATTTTAATTTGGCATCTTATTAAGCGAATAAAGACCGTAAATCATTAGATGTCTGTGGTCACAACGAAAGCAAATGCAGTAATCAGTTATCAATATCCTTAACCGAGCAATATCATTGCCATTTGTCATTCCTGTCTATGCCCGTTCTTTGTTCGTTATTGAATTTGTTCTACACAAGAAATAAAAGGCGGATCGTCTAGTGGTTTCTATTTAGATCATAGTTTGTTTTGATACTGACCGCTCTTTCCTCATACCTCCGCGTATCGAAATGAGTGTTTTACGCTTAAACGACATTGGAAAATATTGAAAAATTATTTAAAGTGAGTGCTTCTAGACCAAACAGAACTTTTTTTGAAAAGAAGTTTGCAATCGATCTTTTGCGCACCAAATTCCTAACTCGTGTTATCAGCCGTCTTGGCAATGTCAATTAACCGCCTCGGAGAAGCGTTTTGACTCTCTCGACTTTTTTTCTGGAGAACCATGAATGAGCAATGTTATTCCAACAATCTGGTAACAATTCAAACACATCTTTTCTTTCGAACTAGTCAAGCTACCTGTTGAAACTCAGAAGATGGACAAAGTAAGAAGTCCCTTTTGGACCAACCCTTTTGTCCCTTTGTCCAATCTGGCGATTACCATAACATTCCAAAAATTAAAGGCTCAGCGAAGTTAGATTATCCATTAAAATGATGAATAAATTGTAGTCTCACAATATTCATAATATTATTAATGAACGAAAGCTGTATTAGTTTGTCTATAGTTCAACCATCAATCTCAACATCGTTGCACCAAAGATCAATATAAAAATCCAGTCCAGATACTCATATTATTTTTATAAAAGCAACATCATTCATGGGCTTATAATGCATTTCAACATAGTGACACTTACAGTGGCTTTCAATTATTTAGTCAATAAGAAGTGAATTAAAGCAAGTCAGAATGAAAACACTATTTAGAGGTCTTACGTTGTTGCTTCACTTCATATGATCTACTGTTTGATATCGCTATCAGATAAACTGAGCAGATACTTTTGCTTACTTAAATATAAGAACTCAAACTGGTAAAAAAAGATTAAAACAACAAAAATCAATAACTGCAACAGTGTTGTGAAAAACCTTACAACCAGCGACTAAATCACCAAAAATTACTTCAAAATGAATACGCTGCTTCGAGATCCACACACGATTTCATTGAAACCTGACAAAACAAATGAGATTTCCTAACACCCATCAGTGGTCAAGCGACTGCTTTAATGACTGTAATCGTGTGCTCCAATTATTTAATGGAAGACACTAAAGTCATCCTCCCACGAGTTCGTTTCATTCAAAAAGCATTAATCGAGCGTCATCGTTCTTCTTCCGAAGAAAAAGAATGCAGAAAAAAATAAAATAGCCAATCAAGGTTCACTTAAGTCTGGCGCACGATCTAAAGACACGTACAATTCATGCCAATTTTAAGATCCTTTTTTTTGTAGAGATAATTGCACACTACCTGTGACCTGGTAGTTCCATTAATTTTCAGTAGTGCTGTATCACTTCCAAGTGATATGTTGCGGTGTTCCTCTAATTTATATCTGCAACAGCACACACAGCAGCCTAACAGAAATTGGTCTAATTCTACCGCCCAATTTTTATTATGTTTCTGTTTTTTTCTCTCCTTTAAGGTTGTGGGCGAAGTTCGCATTTCTTTATTTCTCGGACTGATGCCAAAGGTGTAATCATTGATCATTGAGTGCATAGTTTATGGATGTCCTTCTTAGAGCTTCATGCCGCCAACCATTAGTCATGGCATGGCGGACATGGGCTTGGACATTGGGTTGCTTGCACATTGGGTTGCTCGTTCATTTTCTATTGCAGAAAACGTGCAATTTGGTTAATGTGGATTTTATTTAGAAACCTGACCGGATGCGGTCCAAAAAGAAATTTATTAATGGATCCAGCATGGAGTGTATTTTTATGTGATGTGAATTTGGGTGTTTTTAGCCGATTATTTTCTTCCGAATTTATTCTAGAGCAGTGCATCTTCTATTTGCATTTTCTCTTCTTCGTTTTATCACTTGCAACCTGAGATGAAGTAACACATGTAATTCCCAGACACATCCTGACTTCCTGAGTTACACAACGACCTTGCCTCCATCCTAATTGAATCCGAACAAATCCAGCATGTAATTAGGGATTTAAGTTCTAAGCTCTTCCACAAAGGAAAACCTAAGGCGGGCTCGCCAAAGAGGATTACGTCGTGTAAAGTAAACACACAATATGCGGAGTCTCCTTCTAAGAGAATTGTGTTTCAGAAATCTTATTTTTGTCTCAGGATCTGCTTTGTTCTACTGACAGACAACGGACCGCCTTGTGGTTTGAACTGTGTGGGCTGACTGTTAACGAGGGCGTGTAATCCGATTTTGTCAAATTGTGGTCATGATAATGGCAACCCCACGTGCTTCGTGCTCTTCCGGATTGTGAATCTAAAGGATCTAAGATCTAATTGGAAATACATTGCCTTCAGCCGACATCTACAATGGTTTCGTTCAATAATTCAAGCGTCTTCTACCACACTACTTTGCTAAAAGATCACTATCTACTGCAGACCTCATCGATTATTCATAAGAATCATTCTACAAGATACATTTTGCTGAGAGCAGAATGTGTATGACCTCTCTTACATCCTCTAACAATCTTCAATCACAATCAATCAAACCCCTTTAATTAGTTACGTCAAAGCAAACATCTTTAAGAAGATGATATAACCACCGCCGACGCCGTCGTGCCTCCTGACTTATACGCCCATTCAAATGCGGACCGAATTACCATAACGCCAATCATATCCAAACGTCAATTAGGCCCCGATATCCCGACTTAAGGCCGATGAGTAACAAGCCTCATCAAGATATGGAAACAAGTGGAATACACAATGAAAACACGGTCATGGTGACCTCGCGCACCATGATGATGATGGAAACCAAACCAACGTTCAGCTTAGGTCCCCTTTAGTCAAATGGGGAGCGCCATCAGAGAACCGCCTTCCAGCCTACGGCACAGGTAGTCCCCAACACCAACCAGCACCACTTCTGCCGACATCGTCCACCGCCGAGATGGTTTTATGATGGCTCCGATGACATTTTCCGGTTTGGATATAGGTAAATGAGACATCATCCTCGTTGTCGTCATCGACATCCTCATCATCATCAGTTGTTGGTTGTCGTCGTCATCCGTGCCGTGCCCGGGATCAACAGACTACCGCCGACGAATGAGAGACGCTTTAATCCCACTAAATCCCGTCGATCTCTGGTGGCTTTTTCATGCTCCTGCTGATTGATTCTGCGCTGCTCATCGTGCCTCCTTTACGAGCGTCTCCGTGGTAGTAGTTGTAGTTTGCCGCCCGATTATGTCTTCATTTAATGTCAAGTTATTTATGGATGTGACTCAATTTATTTTGTTACGGTGGGCCGAGGGGCCGAGGCGCCTGCCGCATATCCATATAAAATATGATAAACGAATGATTGCCAACACACTCACACACGTCCGCACACAGGATAACTCGAGAGATCTCCACCGGCACAGCAGGGGATTCGGCAAAGGCTCGAGTCTCGAGATCTTCGTACATTTGCATCGATATTCGGCTGGGACTATGTTGTCGTTGGAGACAACCACAAAGATACTTCTTTTTTTTTTAAAGATAATTGGGAAGTTCATGTACGAAACACGGTGGATTTATGCATCCGCGGATTGAATAAGTCGAGAGAGGCCTTCTCGAATTTCCATGCGGGAAAGACACACGACGGCATGGCGATAAATTTGCGATCGTTTAAGTTTTTTGTACGATTCAGAGATGAAACTCTTTTGGCATTAAGTCATTTTAATTGAATTGTCTCAGAGAGCGGGAGAAGGCTCCTGGTGGACCTGGTGAATCTGGCAGACCTAGTGGACTCGTTGGCTTCATAAATTTAAATTTTGACTTGAATTTATATTAATGGTAGCATTCCTGGCGGTTGTCCTGTGGGAAATTTTAATCGCTTGAGAATATTTTAATTCGATGAGCAATGTAATTGGAAGAGAAAGTTGCTGCTCATTTCCTCGGGTCTTGATGAGACTTTTATTGTATAATTAGGTTGTCCGATTACATTAAGTCGAATAATTTTAATTTTATTGTCAATTCAATAAAATGACAGTTGAATCAAAGTACAGTTTTGAGTTGAGCTCATTTTTGATTTAGTAGCTGATCAGTGAAGTTGGAGGCTTAACGAATTTGTCTTCGTGTGTTATCATTTAAATCAATAACAAAAAAAGGACAAGGACATTTTATGTCTGAGTGTACAGTCAACTGGTGAAAGTTCGTCCTTAAATGGTATTAAATGGGTCATGGGTGTTCAAGTTGTGATAACGTTTTGAAAAACACAACAAAAAGTAGTTAAGAAAATAGTGTTTTATTAGAAAGAGGCGAAAAAAACAAGTCATTTGAATTGAACGAATACACGAATTGAACGGATACAATGAACCGAAAGCATTCGGGAACACACCGAATATTCGAGTATTTTTAGAAAATTACGCTCACTGTATTTGTTAACTCAAATTTAATATTCTTCTGAGATCAAAGGGTTTCACAAGGTGACACAAGCAACATAAATATTTGTCGATAGAAAAAAAAAGTCTGTGAAAGTATTCAAACATCCTTTATAATTTTACAAGAAAACAATGTCTTCTTAGGTGAATACAACCTGTATCTAAATGTTTTGCTGATTTTATTACAAGTTACGAGATTTGCGAAAGTGCAGCTTTTTATTAAGACTGCGACTCACCAACACCAAAGTAAAGAATTCCGAATAGAATTTTTTTATTGCACCAATAAATGTGTGATGAAGATGTGCTCATACAACACCGCGCATGAAAATTTTGTACAGCTCTCGAATAGCGACAATAATAACTTTCAATAATTCCAAAGATTAAATATTTTAATTTTTGCCAAGTACCGCTTGGAAATTCAAAAAAATTAGATTTAAGCCACCTGGAAAACGTAGTAAAATTATGAAAAATGTCATTGAGATACGACAGGTGAAAAAAAATACATTGTGCAGTTATTCCTTTATTTTAAATAACTTTCTCATACCTGTGCGACTTCAGAAAGGAGACACCAGCCTCTAAAAGCTTGATGGGTGATTTTTTCCTACAACTCCTTGGTTAGAGGTTATTTTTTTACCTTCAGAAGTTAGAGGTTATTTTTGAACCTACAGAGCCAGCATCCCACATGTATTCATGTAAGCCTCAACTAAATAAAACACACGAAGCGATACATTTTTGATGAAAATTTAAAGTCAGTGTATGGTAAAACCCTACCATTAAGTGTACCAAACAATATCATACGAATGGCCTCCTCGGGAAGATCAGCATGCAATTCCTTCTTTTAAACACTTTTCGAAGATTTCGGACGGTATCGCGGCCTTAACTTCAGTTATGTTGATTTTTACTGTGTCTTAAGTTTTGGGATTATTCACATATACATTGTCTTTTACGTAGCCCCACAGAAAAAAATCGAATGGTGTCAAATCGCATGATCTTCATGGCCAATTGACGCCGCCAAAACGTGAAATTAAGCCAACAGTTGCCCAGTCTTAATGGAACCACATATCGTCCAAGCGAATATCTCCAAACACTGGCTCGAGCTCGAACGCTGAAAAATCGCTTAATTCGGATCATCAGTAACGCTTCCATTCTCTTTAAATTCCTTCATAATTTCAGCGATTACTTCCGTAGTCGGTCATGAGGACTATAATCATCGAGTAATGCGCGAAAAAAGAATCACTACTTTTGCAGTAAATTTTAATCATCTTAAAGCATTGCTTGATCGCTAAGCGATCTACTATCGTAAATGACAAACATTCAATTAATATTATAACACTCAAATCAAATGCCGGCGTGGTCGATGCACGAAATGAATGACCCTCTATTTTAAAATTATTTTAAAAACTAAATTTTCTATAAATTTGTCTTACAGTGATAGAAACTTCGCTAACTTAACAACTGATGGCACCAATATACAAAACCTACATATTTCATCCGAAAGTAATTTATTTCTTCTAGTTTGTTAGAAGCTCGCCACATATTCATTTCGATTGTTTTTAATAAACTGAAACTTGTTTATTTCTATCTCACAATTCCATGAAAAATGCAAAACAACCCCGGGCCATTGGCAGGAATAAACTTTAATTTAATATTTGCTCATCACACACTAAATCAGCTCGAACAACATTCGCAATGTTGTTCCAATAGCCTCAAGCGGTCTTATGTGTAAAATAGAGATATCAAATCCAGAATTGAAAGGATGCTTGCTTAGCAGAGAAGAAAGAGCAACAGAGCAGCGTCTCGGTGCACAAGCTCCATAACTCACTCCTGCCGATTTCGCGATTTAATATCATTTTTGGCACCTCTGGGTGTCATAATTAACACCTCAACACGGGGCGTTGCAGTAAAGTGTGCAAAACCGATTTTGAGTTTACCACGAGCCCATCCAGACGAAAAAGAGAAACTTGTCTGCACCAGCGTGGGCTAACCCGGTTGCATCACCGTACATTGTTGGTGCAAATATTTGGTTTTGCAAGATATCTATAAGATTCAATGCCGAAGGTGATACAAACCGAAGAGATATTTATTTTGAATTTAAGTGCTTGATTTCGAATGGGAGATGCATTCGAGACGTTATGGGCGTTATGTCATTTTTCATGTGATTTTCTTTGAATTTGTGGTTTGACTGCCACAAGCGTTTTTGTCGCGTCATTTTAGAACCGTCGGGTTATTTATTGCACTGTCTGGCGGATTGACAAAATATTCACGCGTCGGAGATTCCATAAATAATTCATGATCCTCCTACCGAAACCGACAAGCTCTGAAAGTCCAATTAATGGTACCGCGATTAAAGTAGATCAGCGGATCCTTCAAAGAACGTCCTAGTTTTTGCCTGACCCATCCAATTATACAATTCTGCGGTCAAACACCGATGGAATTCGTAATAACTCTTTCCATGTGTCCCCTCGTCACAGTCGTGGTGGGAATTAATGAATTCCTCAAAAATATTTCATTGATTAGGACCCGCGACATCTCCATTCGGTCAACGGTTGTCAGTTTGATGAATTGGTTCCTGTGCGCTTAGGATTAGAATGATTGGGCTTGTTGTGGGGATGCGCAAAAACTAGCACATGACCGGAATCCTTAATCTTACAAGTGAAGCAGTTCTTCGTATCGTTTTTTGTTTATTCTTCAAACGATGTTGCAACTAGTGTATAACTTCCGTAAACAAGCTCCTGACAACTTTAAGGCACTCCAATGTACACGATGTCGCGTCGCGCCTACTAATGTGAGTAAACATGTTTCTATCATCCCAGAGCACGAGTCAATAACGCACACGTCGAAAGCTGTACAAACAGACCATGCAACATGCAAATGTTCATAAAAAAAAAATTTCATCGCCTAGAAAAAAAGGAAACTCCAGAGGAACCCCCAAAAGCAAGGAAGAACTAAATTGATAAGGAAGCATTGAAACTTCCGCACGGCAAACCGCACGTACGTTTTAGGGACTGTGTAGGTTCTTGGGGCATATCCTAGACGGAGATACACCCTCCCATTATTTACACATCCACAAGGTGAGACGGCAGAAGACAGATGCGCAGCACAACGATTTGGCGTTCTTTCTTTTCACTCACCTCTGGCATCTATAAGAGTGTCGCCGTGTAAATCGTAGGTAAATTAATACCAGTCGCACCTTTTGACACCCGCCTACAAATTTTATCTGTTGTATTGATCGCACTGTGCCTTGGTGCTGCTCACTGGGTCGCTGTGTCACCAATACAAAGATACACACTCCTCAAGAAACATGCATCGACGGTAGGGTTAAATTGAACAACCGATTCATGACTTCTTGCTAAAGGTGAATCGTTCGTTCTACAAAGTGGGACATCAACAGATGTATGTTTACTATTGACGCTGGATTCGAGGAAACGAAGGATCAAGCGATAACGTTCGCACCAGCGAAAAATATGATAAGAGAAATCGTCGTTAGTTTCTACTCAGTAAATAACGATATCCTTGAGACGCTTCAGGTTTAGATTAGTTGAATTAAATTGAACCCAAAAAACGATTTTAAATTTTTAACCTTATCTGATATCTGCTTGTTAAAAGTATCACTTGCGATCCTACTCTCCAAGGCCGTGACGGATGCAGAGAATTTGAATATGAATTATGGATATTTGATAGGTCTAATGCATACCCCTTCCATGTCAAGCTCTCGTGACTTCGGCATTTATTTAGCATTTTAAGTCTTAAAAGGCTTAAATCAGATGTGCGACAACTGCGAGGCAACACTAAATTACATCTCTTACAAGACTTCATTGAATTTAGTACAGCCTTAAGGATAATCATTATTATGCAGCTCCCTTGCACACAGCAAACCGCATTATAATATTTTTTTAATTTATCTCGCAGAACAGATCTCTTCCGTTGATAGAATACAGAACGTGATGTGTCAACGTTCAAGAAGCCATGATGTGCATCCTTTGCCTGATAAAATCTGCAATTGTGACCACACAACGTAAGCTTTACAATTTAATGATAAACTTCGTTAGCCTCGAGCCTGGCTATTAAGTAAGATCCTTAATTGAAAAGAAAAAATAAAGTGCTTAAACCTCAGAGATTAAGAGATTTATTAAAATTATCATTGTGACCCAATCTGAGAACAGGATTTACATGCTGGACTTGCGAAAATAAATCCAATCTGCACTTTGTGAAGACCTCACGCATACTGCAGTTTTCTTTTTTTTGCGTGACCTGTGACCGCTCAAATCGATTTTGCTCACGCAGAGGGATATCAAATGTCAAATCATTGTGAACTATCCCGAGCGATTGCGATCGAATTACCGTGAAAAGGCGGCCAGCTAAACCATTGACCTTCTTATTCACACAACGCACTGTGCCAGGTGTAGGACAAACTATTCGCATCAACGTGATAATGTTTCTTGTAGACAAACCTTTTCTTATGTCTACAAAGGGCATACCGGCCTTTTGCCAACCCAAAAAGGAATAGCGACGCCGCTAGCCATGCCGAATCGGTTCACAATTTGTGAAACCAAAAAAAAAAAAAAAACAAATTTTGATTTCTTTTAAATGAGTTTTTAAAGGAGTTTGAGTTTGCATTTGTCCTTTTTGGGTCGAAAATTTTATCGCATGTCCTTTATTTGACCAGAGAGCCAGACACATTGACGGCGTTTCTTCTTTTTTTTGCGTATTCACCAGGCACAAACCACTTGGGACGTCCGTTTCAGGAGCCCGCAGGAAATGTACACTATTGTCTGATGTGTGGGCATTGTCGTCGAACAAAAGTGTATCATAATTTCGATCGGCTGCTTTACACACAAGCAGAAAATTTTATGTCCGGCAAGGAAGGGAATAAGCAAAACGGACACGGCGATGGGCATTGATGTTTGAGCGCCTGGACTTCGGCACACCGCAAAGGAGATGAAATGCAAAAAAGGACATGGAAGAGAAGAGCCTTTCATTTCCTTTTTTTTCGCGTCCGGATGTTGGTTTGTGAATTTTAATGGACATTTTTATTCGGCGAAGTCTTGAAATACTTTTAGCTAGACCGGAAGCTTGTTGTTTTGGAGTAAGTTAATGGAAGGAGAAACGCCACTCTAATAAGATGTTCTGACAGCAGAGAAAAACTAACTTAATAGCGTTTGTAATCCTATTTTAATGTAATTGAATTGTCTATTTCGTTTCGCACAATTTACAACTGAACGACTTATTGCAGTAACTTGATAAGCCACAAAAACAAAAAATTTACAAATGTTGATTTAAAAAAATCTATAAATGTGGATATATACACTTGAACTTCTTTCTAATTTTAATACAGTAAACTCTCGCTAATTCGAACCTCTATAAATTGAAAACCTTCCTAAGCCTTCCTAACCTTCCTCACAGTGCTCTGAAAAAACCTCTGTAAATCGAAGAAAACTTATGGAATTTGGTCACCTCGTTAATTCAAATGGTCTCTCTTTCCCATATTTTGGTGACAGAAAAGTCCATATCAGACTCCCCTTTTCTCATAAAGCAGGTAATTTCAAAACTTAAAAAAAAAAAAAAAAGATTTAACTTCTTTCTTCTCTTTCCAAACTCAGTTTTTTCATACGCACACTTACTGCGTCCATTATCTGTAAATCTCCCGGTTCATCCAGAAAATGAAGATCTCCAAATTAACTACCAAATTTAACATGACACAGGTACGTAAAGAACAAAAACTCGATTTAAGTTAAAATGCTCAATGAGGATGCGCATTAAATTAGCAAATTATATGTCTGATTAAAGCCGATAAGCAGATCCACCAAAAAACCCCATACAAGGCTTACCCTTTGTCCTCTTCACTGTAGCATTTAATCTCTCACTTTTGGTAAAGCTTGTAACCGACAAAAAAAAAACCCAGTCAATTATTCAAACAAGACGAAACAATAAATTCACTTATCGCCCGAATCGGCAAATCGTCAACGTTTCACTGGTGTAGGTTAGTCCTTAAAACCCTCGAAGAACAGAATCAAAAAAAAAAATGCCAAAGAGTTGCTTCACTTGATTGAATTATGCGATGGTAAAACAGCCATCCTTGGTGGCTTCATTTGACCAAAGTAATTGAGTGATTTAGGCCCATTCAGTGAAAGGATTAACCAGTGCTGATGTTTCGGTGGCCCAATTACGGTTTAAACGGATACAAGATTTATGTGGAAATTAATTGGCAGATGATAATCGATTATCATCTCCGCAATCCGTTCGTTCGGTCTATATGGATGTGCTTGTTTTCGCTTCTTCTGGTTTATTAAAAAATCTCGCTGTAATAATTCATCGCTTCGAGGTTGTATTTAAAATTATAGACTGGACCACCCGAACTTTAAAAACGTGCAACCTTAAATAAATGTGCAAGTGCAATGACAGTAATTAGAGGTATAGTTAGCATATATCTTCTTAACAAATGTGTGAAGGTGTTTAACAGGAAACAAGAAATCACCTGATTAACTTCTTCCTTTCACCCTTACGCTGGCACATCAAGGTTATTAGATTGGTGCAACCGTCACAATGCCGCGGCAAGCCATTAAATAAATGAGAATTTATTGTGTCAATAAAAACCCCAACTCTCCCAATCGTTAACTCCATCAAAAATCCACAAAAAGAAAAAAATACAAATGAATAAATAGGTTGATATCCTTGCCAGGCACTCATTTACAGCAACTCAAAGATTTACAAAATCCGCAGAAAGTCCGCGATATCTCCTGAACAACTGACCGAGGTGTCATAATAAAAGCAGCCGACATTGAGCCCTCCGGCGGATACAAATGAAATTTCGCCTCCCTGGGAGGATGAATATAAAGTTCCGCGATTCTGTGATTTGCAATTAAGTCGTTTGCGTGTAACAATTAAATAACCGCGTGCTCTCCAACAGTACCTACACGTATACAGTTAGGAGTGGATCTCATTTTTACGATCATGTTCGTGGAATGGTTCGCGTGTTGGCTGAATGCTGCAGAAATGAAAAATTGTGCCATGGGAGAGTGTTAGTAGCCAAGAGATATTTATTTTGTTCGCGAGCCCTTTTATTCGTTGTCGACTCCCAGCACCACAGATACAGTATATACTTACTTCTGTATTGCTCCTGCTCCTTGTCCTGGTCCTGGATCTGGTCATAATGCTGCTGCTTCTGTCGCTGCTCATGCATACAGGGGTGGACTGGTCGTAATTTGTTTAATTGCATTTGCGCTGCAGGCGACATTTTGACGTACGTTGCGGGCATCACTAAATGGAGCGGCATATCTGCTGTTGGCTTTATCCTGGGGATGCCAGTGTGTAGACTCTTGGAGAAAGGTGTTTTGGTGAGGTGAACTTAATCGTGGGAAATTAGTTTAACCCGTCGAGGTGCTCTGTTACTGTGCACAATGACTGCCCAACCTTGTAATTAAATTAAATTACAGATTAATAATCAAATTTACATAACAATGACGGAATTACACCCCACAGCTATCTGCTAATAGTGCGTTTTAAAATAATAAATATTTTTGTGATGCTGTGTTCAGTTCGGTATCTTGGTTCGGAAAAGCGTGTTTGTGTGGACTGTAGGTTTTCATCACAGTTTATTACAGAATTTATATGTTTGTTGTGAAAGGTACAATTTGTACTGGCTTGTGCATACAGTAGCGACCACTTAAAGCGAACTTTAACATATAACGAAAACTTTTTCCCAATGTTTCGGTCTTTATTGACTTCTATAAGGCCAATACCATAAAAGCAATCAGTGAGCTACAACCCGCAACCGTCAATAAGATCTTGGAAAATTAAAGTTACAACATGCGCTACTGCGAAGCCAGCCGCGGCAGCCGAAGAACACGACATTTTAGCTCTAAAGATTTGTTTTCTTGCAATCTTCCGTTTACGTAAATGCTCCCAAAAATCAACCCAGATAAAAGGCTGATCAAAATAGATGATTATATATTAACCTAGCTGTCCAAAAAAGCAGCCACTTTTTAACTATTTCTTTTTCCCACTGTTAGAAAATAAACCCACGGTTTCAAAACTAAAAACGATTCTAAAATCAAAGAACCTGTTTTACGAGCTCTTAAATGTTCGATACATGGATGTACACTTTCTTTTGACTTTGACTGTTGTTGTTGACCTTCTAGAAGATGATGCAATTGTGTCTTCTGTAAATCGTAGTGTTGTTGGTGAGAATGAAAGTGAATGTGGAATTTGTAGCAGCTCGAGTATAACATCAGACACATTTTGGTTCACCAGAGGCCTTTGTATTTTTTTTAACCCTTTCATGACCAAATTTTATTCCAAATCAAATAACAAAATTGTTTTGCTAAATCTAGCTTATGAGGTCTCAACTAAGCCAAAGTCTAAAAAAATATATTCAAGGACGAACGGATAACGGTATATAGAATGTTTTTCCTATGCAACACTGGTCGTCTACATTCGCTAAAATTGCATTATATTCGAAACCATATATTTCAATTTAAAGAGTAGCTTTTAATTTTTAAAATACAATCGAATTAATTTCAGAATGCTTTTGTAATTTTAAAACAAGTTATGAGATCTGTTGAGATCGAACTTTTGATTGAGATCGCCCTTCACCAAAACCAAAGTAATGGATCCAGAATATAATATTTTTATTGCACCAGTAAATGCCTGAAGTATTTAGTATTAAATGGATTAAAAAAAATTAAGCAGGAACCTAATACAAATTTTGTTTTAATTACGCTAATATTTTTTGAGTTCTGAGTAATTGAAGTTCATGTATACAAACAACACTGGGCATAAAAGGGTTAATAAAAAAAAAAACAATCTCTATAGAATTTTGAATGCACTTGCAGACGAATTATTTTTAAACAATTAAAACTTTTCTCAAAACAATCTAAAATTTATAACCTTTCTTTTAAATAAAAATTACGTAAACGTGTAATGTTTTTGTACTGAATTTAATATTTTTTTCATTAGTATTCTTATTATCCTTTTTTTATTGGTTTTCTGAACAAAAGTTAATGTTTCTCTTTGGCTTTTAAATTATAACGAACTTCCATTATAAGGAACTGGTTTGGTCGGTCTCTTCGCATTCGTTAAAAGCGGATACTATTGTATTTGTTTAACGCTTAAAAAACATTTTTATTTACTAAAGAGTTCTACTTCTATAAAGCCAGTAAAAAAACATCGACATATTTTGGTTTACTTGTGATTTGGCTCTAAGCTTTGCTAACCTTAATCAGTTGTTTAAATCAATCGAAAACGTATCAAAAAAGTTATTTTTTTTTAGTTCTCATTGAATTCAAAAAAAACCTTTTAGTCTCGATCCAAAGAACAAGGTCCATTTACTAGAACTTCAATAGATTCGCAAAAATTATAAAACCGAATAACCTTTATAAGAAAAACACCCCTTTACTGTTCAAACCAACCGACCTCAAAGAAAATCTTCAATTTGCAAATGTCAAATTTCATCAATCAATCTGCATCCGTTCTTTCCCCCATATCGAAATGGCTTAAATTGAATAAATAACTAAACCTTCATCCAGGTGCAAAATTTCCTGCGGATATTCAAAGAAATGAAAATATTTTTTTCTTTTTTTCTCGAAAATCTGTGACAATTTTTACTTCCACGGCGAAAATCTATCAAAAACCCTTATTTTCGTCGTTCTCCTTTCTTATTGTTCTCCGAACGATTAACACTCTCACGAAATCATACCCGAAAGAGGAATAACAAAAAAAATATCTCCCTGCGCTAGGCAAATATTCATCAGACTCTTCCAAAGGAAAGAGGTGAGCCATCATTATTGATAGTGCCACTGTGTGCAACTACGTCGTGCAAAAAAGGACAATACCTTGGCAAGCAATCGAACAGAATCCATCCCAAGTCAGAAGTCCTTTTATCCCTTCCACTTCCATGCTCTCATAAGGATGTGTGAATTTGTTTTGTCCTTCCTCTCCATTTGTGCGTGTGTTTGCATCTTAAGTGTCGAAGACGAGCAGATGTTAGATGGACCTGCGCCACTGCCATGCAGATTGGGATCCTCTAAGGCAGGGTATTGTCTCCACCATAACATGAGTTCCTTCTTTTTCTTTCATTCTCCCGGCATAGCTACACCTGCCACGCGACTGAATTGCATCGTCACCGCGCGGTGCATTTAATTAAGACGTGTCCAAGGGTTGGTTACTTTCATCTCCTCCAAGGGGCGAACAGTCTCCCTCGTTGTTTTAGTGCATGCTTCCAAAAAGTGACCCCTCCTACCGCTGGCATATTTAATTTGTTTACGTCACAATTGAGTAGACATCGTTCAAGCTCGAGGTGTGTGCACCTCCCTTCAGATAAACATTGGAAGGGGACCCACTCGTTGTTTGTGTTTGTGCAAGGACTACATCAACGACACGTGTCGCATGCCACCGGTTCTTATTTACAGAATTTCTCATAGATTACCATGGTTACACTGAGTCATTCTCAGATACTCTTACCTGTGTGTATCTACTCAACCGAGAAGAGCAATGTTCTCATGTTCGTCCTGTTTTTTCCAGAGAAATTTAAATGCAAAAGCAATTAATCGAAGTAAATTGCTTTAAGTGCACTGCGAAAAGAATTACAGCATAAACCGCTTTTGGTTGCAACGTCAAAGTAAACACGAGTATCCTAAGAACCAAAATGATTTTAAGGGAATCTTTATGATAGAGAGATGGATGGATAATTACCATAATGACTCAATTTGATCTTGGTAATCATTTAGAACATGGTGCTATCGAACATACTTCCAGAGAAAGAACACACACACCCAGAGGGACTCAACGATATTAAATTCAGGACGACAGAAAACTTAAAGTTCACCGTGCGGCAGTGATTGCAAACTGCAGTATTAACATTGTGGATTCGAGGTAATTGTTTAAATAAAAATGCTGGAAAAATGCTAATGAATTTTGTTTAACTAAGAAAAAAACATTAAAGGCATAATGTCGTGTGCAAAATCAAAGCCTGAAGCAAAACTGTTCGCATGGCAGGCGGTTTATCAGGCTCCTGCGACAAGTAATTTTCGTTTATGTCAACTTTATGTTTATTAGAGCTACAGGCCCGTTAATTGTATCTGCATTTTTTTTTCATTTTCTGTAGCTGTTCATGGCTTTTAAGGCTTCTAGCCTTACGATGAGGGATCCGCATCTTTGCAGGAAACCTAATCAGAGCGATTTTGTAAATGAAGATCAAAATTACACGTTAGCTAGTAAAACTTAAACATTTTAAAAGAATGAACCCACTAGTGCTTTCTTTTTAAATCATAGATTATTTTACTTCTTTTCCGCTTGAAACCTTGACAGAAAATCAGTGTCATACCTCCGCAAAACGAAACGCTTTAAGCTTACGAACCTCGGAGGTATGATTTAATACTTCTTTAGAATTTTTATGTGGGGGATCATGAAAGACCAGTGATATGCTAAGAGTCCGAGAACGATTTAAGCATATAAGGCCAGTATCATCCAAGAAATTCGTGAGTTACAGCCTGAAACCATCAACAAGATCTTGGAAAATTGAACTAACAGCATGTACTACTGCGAAGCCAGTCATTTCATGAGTTAAATGAGTAAAGAACATTTTCAGCCAAACTCATTAACAACTTTCTCAACACGAGCTTACATCTGGCTTGGAATTTATTGACGCGTAACACAGTACCACGACACGCACATCCTCCGTCACAAACTTCATCTTAAATCACAATTGCATCTGGTCGCGTGCAGCAAAAACTCAACCACCACGCACCGGAAACAAGTTTGTCTCTGTAGCCTAAAAATTCCGAACCTAACAAACTCGTTGATTTCTTAATTTCACAATCGAAACCATTTAAGATATTCTCCCAATCAAAATTCCACCAAAGACATCTTCTTGCGAGTTTCTTTGATCTGTTAATTAGATAAATTACTGGCATTGTTGCAAGTCTACCGCTTGAGATTCCCGAGCATCTCTCACTTCTAATGCCGGTTGCACCTTAAAGCTGCACTACGGATGCACGATGCACGCCAATCAAATGCTTGAACGTGCAACAGCGGTAGGATATGGTGGCGCTAATGAATGAGTCTGAACGTGACGCGACTTCAAAATGATTTTAATTTTCACCTCAGAACTTTTGTTACGATGTCCTCGGTTGATTCAATCAAAAATTCTTTCTCAGAACACTGCACCCACACCTACAACAACTGATTCTTTGCCTTTCAACTCAAGCCTCCTGCTGATTGATGCGGCTTTCACAAAGCACATCTTCGAAATTGAAGATAATTTAATGGCCATCGACAACACACTGCCCCTTCCCGTCAAAATTGGCCAAACAAAAATTGCACGTCGCCACACTGGTGCTATAGACCAGCCCAATTAAAATATCGAAGGGCCAGTTAAAATGCCATTAATCACCCGTCTAACCATGTGTTGCGTGGTGCAAACACCATCATCAGAAAGGTGCGAAACGTTTCTTGTTTTCCTGTGAAGCAGTTCACACCTTTTTTTTTTGGTGTTGTTGTGTCCTGATTCAGGACCCCATATAATTTTCTGCACATCACGCTGCGAACGAACACCCATAAATTACGAACGGGCGCCAAAAAACAATTCTCTGTCTCGGCCAAATGTAGGTGTTGACCCTAGCCAACGGCGGAAACCCCACACTTAAAGTCGCCCTTAATTAGGCATAATTACGCTGCCCTCAAATGTTGACACCAAAACGACAACCGGCTCAAAATTTATGAAGTTCACTTATGTGCCCGCACCGCTTACAATGTTACCACACGGATTCGCTTAGTAGCGAATTGCAATTATACAGCTCCTACCTGACCATGCCGCCGAAAAAAAAGAACTCATCGCCGTACTGATCGCTGCACTGATCTCACATGCAAAAGATTTCACGTAAATAACACTTTCTGGCCGTGCGGATATGAAACTATCGCAATATTTGGACATTAATTCGCAAAAACTGTCCCAGTCTCGCAAAGCGGACGTCGACTTGCTGCTACTCAGCAAATGTCGGACGCAGCGTTTCACTGCAAATCGAATTAAATGTCGAGGCGTGCGTATGTATATACACAAAAGTTAAAGAAAAAAAAGAATTATAAAAATTCCAAAGCGAATATGATGGCAAAGACGAAAAACGGGGGTGCAACGAAAAACGAGAAACGGCCAAACCGAGCGAGCTGCTTTTCTTGGTCGCGCTTCTTCATTCTCGACGCGACGCGACGGTCGTCCTTCTGGTTCGTGTGCCGAACGCTGTCCGGTTGTCGGTCTGGATGAAAGGCGCTCATCCGTAATGCCATCGCTTTATCCGTGAACACACGGAGTAAAGTCGCAAGTGGCGTGCGCAGCTAATATGAGGCAGAAGATCAAGATGTTTTGCTGTAAAGATGACAGAGCATATCAGGAGCCAGCAAAAACAACATGAGGACGCGTTCGAGGAAAGAATTTGATTCTTAACCATCGGATTAGTGTTATGAGGTGGTGACACTTGAGATGACATCTAGAGCGCGGATCGGTGTATTTCACTGAATCTGTCGAAAAGGTGATACACTCAGAGAGATTCGTCGAGTTCGTATTCAACTGGAAGTGATCATTACCATGTGAATGAAGTTGGACAAATCACTAGGGTAATTCAATTTAGAGAAAAATAATTTTAAGAACACAATTTTTGTCTACAAATTTAGCATTTCTTTCTTATTAAACTGTAAAAAAAAAACTCAAAAAAAAAACCAATGTATTCAATTTAAATTAATAGTCAATCGTTTTACATTTACAAATTGTTAAAGCCTTTTTAGTCTATTGTTAGAGATTTTAAATGAAGAAAATTAAATGAATGAACGAAAGGGACAAATTTCATAGGTTTTTCCACTGTGGGAATGCTTCTGTTTGCAGAGATTTTCGGAATATGTAGGTTCGAATTATCGAGAGTTCACAGTATTTCGATGTCATCGTTAATGTCACTAAAATTATAAAATTATGAAAAATCACACACAGACCCTACAAGAGTTAAATACCTGATTAGTATAAGTAAATAAGTATTGATGGGTCTAAAGAAAGAATTCTAATGAAACTTCAACACAAAATTAATTACTTGCGCTTTATTATTTAAAAGGAAACAAAAACAAATCCCAACTCTACAGTCAGAGGCAAAAGAAAGTGTACACCCATGTTCCGAGCATTCAAAAATCCATAAAACAGGTTCCGGTGCTCCGATTTTAGAACGTTTTTCAGTTTTGGAAAGGTTTATTCATTCTCTAAAAAAAGGTTGTTGCTATTTAAGTCATTTCGACAAAAATTGTACGCCGTTCATGCACTAAAATCAACGTAAATGACATTTTTCTTTTAGTCTACCGTAAACGAGCCTTCCTATCAAAATATTCCCACAAAGTACTAGTCAAATTAATGCCCAATGCCTCGTAAGAGTAGATGGTCATTCGTTTGCCTAAACGTCCAAAAAAGAAACCGTTTCTTAATTTTTTCTGCTGCGAACTTCCAAGACAATCAAATTAGGTTAGTGTCTAGGAATAGTTTTCTTAATCAAATAAATTATAATTATGAAATCTTTTTTTTTTAAGTTATCAAATTTGAGCTGGCTTTTAAAAAATGATGATACCCAAACAATAGATTTTTTAGGACGCAGCACAAGTGACTTAGTGACACAGACTTGGTGACATTTCATCAATAAATCCCAAGCAAAAGAGCTGGTTTTTAAAACCAATTTAAAGCGAACCAAATAGCTGAATGATTTAATATTCACGAATCGACTGTTTTCCGGATAAAAGTTTCAGACGTATTTATCAATTACGACGCTTCATTTTGGTAGTCCTCCAAGGATTCGAACTGATAAAAAAGCAAGAACGATATCCAGTGAGAACCTTTCAGGTCTTCAATCTATGTAAGCACTCATAAATATTCAACTTGGTCCCTGATACACTGGAAAACTGTTTTATTTAGATTTTTTTTTATTTAGAATCTATTAGAAGCCTATGGAGTAGAAGCCTAAAAGGAATGTTTTTTTCTTGTTGGGCATAAAAAGCAGGGAAATATATATTTCGCACTAATTTAAACAAAATAAAAATATATGTCAGTATTCTATGAATATTAGAGATTAATTTAAAAGTAGTCGCATCAAAATACAACAACTCTTTTTAATTTGGAAATCAGGAGAGCCTAAAACATTTGAAAACAGCGATGCGTTTTCAACTGTTATTGCTAATTACATTTAACTTGAACGTCAGTACCACGAATTCACGACACAGAACTAAACTGACCATTTTTCAGGCATGCGTTTAGGTAAAGGGTCTACATTTTATTTAGGTTTTATGCTCAAATTATGTGCCAGGCAGAATACTTCAAATGTCTCATGCTATAAAATTTAATATGAAATTACAACTTAAGGAATACATCAACACAATTCTCACACAGGTCTCCTTTACGACCCTCTTCATAAGCACCATGCCCTTGATGGTGTGCGTGGCAGACGCGGCACGCGTTTCGCAGCCGATCGAGCCCGGTGTATTTTTCTGTAGAGAAATCTTTCAAAACAATCTTCCGATTAAGCAGACAGAAGGGGAAATTCACACATACGTTCTTATGAAGGGTCGTACTCATTTGCAGACATTCATTTCTCCTTCTTAGCCCGCAGTGGTGGGGGTTGATCTGATCGTTTCTGTTGCTACGACAACGTACTTCCCCTTCAACGGTGAGCTCTTTTTGATTTTTTTTACCTGTTTACCGGCAGTCATCCAGGTAGTTGAAGAGAGTGAGAGAGTACGCCACAAGTGGAAAGGTACAAAACGCAAAGGTTTAGGACGAAGGGACTCATTCTAGTGCAAGGTGTTGCAGTGTTGAGTTCTTCTTTCGTTGACCAAAAATTTGCTAACACGATATATCGACAAGTTAAATTGCAGTGAAAAAAAAAATATTCATTTGTGACGTGTGTGTTAGATAAAATCTGAAAAACTATGGCAACAACATATAACGTCCAACACTTGGATAACAAATTAAAATATCAACCCATCGCTCCTGCGCCAACGGCTAAACGTCCTTCGAATCCGTCGGTACTTGGGATGAACGGTATGAATACGCTTCCAACGATAACCGACCATCAAAACCTCAGCGTGCAGTGCAAGAAAAAATACTCGTACGCAAATATGCCATACGGCGAACAGTCACTCTCCGTGGCTAGGCGGAACGCTCGTGAACGAAATCGCGTCAAACAAGTGAACAATAGTTTTGCCAAACTCCGTCAACATATCCCGCAGGCCATCATCGCCGACATCTCTAAGGGTGGACGCGGTCCTAGTAAAAAAATCAGCAAAGTTGACACATTACGGATAGCTGTGGAGTACATTCGTCGCCTGCATGAGCTTCTCGAAGACATGAATGGCAGTGACACGTCCAGCAACAGCTCGTACGCTGGTCAAAGTTCAACCTCGGGTTCTCCGCCACCGACACTCTATTACGACGCGTCTAGCCCCGAGCACTTCCACTCACCGACAATTGCTGCGCAATATCCCCAACAGTCGGCTAATTCTCCAACATTATCCTTTCACTCGAGCATGTCCTTCGAATCAGCCAACTACGAGAATACAGCGCCCCACCTTCCGGCCAGTAACTCCACCGGAAATTTACAACTGAAATTTGAGCCCTACGATAACTTTGACGTGCAAGATGATACTCCGGACGATGAAGAAATTCTAGACTACATCTCTCTATGGCAGGATCAGTAAGGACTATTATTGTTCTTTAAAAAAAATGCGTGTATTCGCACGAGTGTCTTGAAAAAGTTGTACCTTTCTTGTTCCACCGCATGACGGGGTGTTTTCCGTTGTCCGTTGTCGTCTAGTCAAACTAGTAAAAGTAAATTGTAAATATTTTCTGTAAATATTATTCTCGATGTATGATGCTTAGTTTATGTTTAAGAGCAAATGGAAGACAATTGATTTTGATTTAAGACCTTTTTGTTTAAGATAGGAAGACATAATTATTCTGTAGTTAACGTTAATTATTCTTTAAGATAGTTCTATTTTTTTTATAAAAATAAAATATAAGTTTCATTAGAGAAATGTTCTTTTATTTAACTGGAGGTTTTGTTACTGGGTTTGGTATTGCAAACACATTCTTGAAAGTCACTTGAAAAATGTGGTTTATTTGGAATTAAATTTGCTTGATGAGGGCAAAAGTTTTAAGATATCCTTTAATGTTAATCGCCTTACTATTGAAATGAAATTTTAGAGTTCAATGGAAAGTTGTTACGAGCTTCGGAATTCAGAACCTAAACATCATTCACAGAGTTCAAAATATTTTTCAGTGAATTTTGTGCTCATGTGTAAGTGAATCCGAAAGTTCTAGGAAGAGTTGTATTGAGTTCTTCTCCTTATACCCCGATGTTTGGAATTATTTTTCAGGAATTACAAGTTGCAAGAAATTTGTAGAAAAAAGTGAACTTCCATTTCATCAAGAAAAAATAACACTGTGCTGTCGTAGATTTTACAATGAATGGAGCAAATTAATGAAATGAAGAATAATTAATAATAAAAAAATATCCTAACCCCTTGATCTACGTTACCTGTTTTTACGTCATTTCGATTAACATTGTGTAAAATTATGAACCTAGCAGCGTTAAAAGTTCTCCTATCCTTCGATTTTTCGTTGGCTAATTCGGGGATTTTCTATATACAGTGGTGGTCATACAATTTTAAACGACATAAAAATAGGGTTACATCTTAAAAGAACTAATCGTAAAGGTTATTAATTCATTTAAATTTTAATTTTAACTGTAAAATAATTTAGAAATTCAACAAAACAAGTTATTTTCAATGAAGTCTAAGTCGGCCCTTTACACTGACCAAGCTAAAACATTATTTTTTTTCTCAAAAAGCCATTTCTTTACAACGTGTTCGGTATGCTTAGTGTAGTTACCGTGTTGGAAAATGCACATAACAGACATGCATTCAAAGCCGTGAGGCTCAATTTAATCTTATAGTATGTCCTTGTGCCTCCGATACCTACTAGACGACCTATACTATACCAATAGAATGTACTCCGAAGTTCGACGTTTCCTCCCCCATGCTTGAATTTAAAAAAAAATTGTCGAATGACGAATTAAAGTTTTACTTGATGGATTCGGATGGTAAAGTGTTTGTAAGACGTCCTCCCAACAAAGACATACGATTTTTTTAACTTTTGGAATGATCTGCTTTAGAAAATAGCGACCCAAAAAAATGTATTTTTGTTGCTTTACAGTTGGTATAATACAAAATATCATTTTCTCTTGGTCAAAAACAAGAACCAATAAAAGTTTTCATAAGAAATTATTTTTATACTAGGACAAGATTAAAGAAAAAGAGAGTTTTTTCTGGTACATACCGAGAATATAGGTACCCAATAAACCAAAAAAAAACACTTCTTGAGAACTCAACTCTTCACAACTCAATTTTGTCCAGCTAGAATACGACCACGAAGCATAGTTTCAATTTGCGTTCTCATTTTTTGGATTATTTCTCCAAGGGGTTACTGTACTATGAACAACGAAAAAGGTTCACAGTCCATTCCGATTTATAACTTACTAAAGTAATAAAATGTTTTATGCCGTACAACTCTCCCTTTTTTCAGCTTCAATGTTAGGGACTCTAGGTTGAATATTTTCACAAAACATTTTCACTCCGCAATTCTGGCAATATTTTGGAAATTTATTAAGTTAATGACAAGCAAAGATGTCCGATTTCTGAATTTGTAGAATTTTTTAAGAGCAATATAAGATCCCTTCAGAGAAGTTACAAGCAAACAAAAAATTTAAGATTTCGACTTATTAGAGTTTCGTTCCAAAGGAATAACGAAACTCGTTGTTCTGACTGTCCTCTTTTACATATTTGCCTATAATTTCTACGTCCTTGGATAAAGGGATGAGATTTGGACCAAAGAGGCAGGGTATTCGCAAATGGGCAATGTATTCGCAAACAAATTTCTCGATAAAAACTGATTGCCTGACGTGATTTGAAGTGGTTCCCCATCGCGATGCCCGATATATCGATGCTGTTTTATAATTTTTGTTCAATTTTCATGCCTTGCCTGCCTGCCTTTTCTGTTTTTAAACTTAAGGCAGTAGATAACTTAGTAGAATTCTTAGTAAAACTCAGAATTTTCATTTCAAACATAAGAACTAATAAACTAGCTTTAACAACAAGTAACAAAACTACTAATGAAGTACAATAAAGAAAGTATATATAATACTTGTACCCAAAATCAATAGGTTGACTTATATAAACGCGACTTGATACAGGTCATGTCATTTTGTGGACATTATGACAGACATAAGTTACGCCTCACGTGGTAGAAGACTTACACATGTGTTTTCTACTTCCCGCTGACGACTTAATTGAGATGCAACCAACCGCATTGTCAGAATAAAAACCTAGTTCCAGCATACTCTATTCTCAGGAAAATCTGTATTTTTAGGACACTCTCCTAATTCCGCCTTCTATTTGTTTTTCTCGAGAAGGAAGAAATGTTTGTTTACGTAGTCGAGGATCTGCAATTTACTCGGATTACATCCGCCTTCGGGAACTGCCTTCAGACGAGATGCCAAGGATATTTGCTGGCTGGTGTAATCAATAGGTGATTTCCGCCTCTTCATTCATTAATGGATTTCCAAAAAAAAATCCCATGAAATGTGTTTTTGAATGACTTTTGATAGGTAGAAGAATAATATAATTATCTGACCTTGTCCACCTCCTAAACACAAGCCAAGGATCGTTAAGCAATTATTGTGGAATGAAGGTTATTCTTAAAAAGCTAGAAATTATGGAATTAAATTGAACCGGTCCTCGAAGTTGTTCAAAAAATCGATCAAAAAACAAATAAACAAAATTTCGACTTAACAACTTTTCATTAACTCGGTATCTGATCGAGAGCAATCTTCTGCCATCACTCACAACTGCCATTGCAGGGTGTTTCAAACGAATGCCACGTTGCGACATGTAATTAAGGCGGAGGTCCACACAGTATAATAAATGATTTAACGCGTTATTTGCTTAAAAAGAAGTTTCACTCGCGCCTCACTTTAATTTTCATTGACAAATTGGCCACTTTTCACATTCATGAAGACGACGCAGCAGAAGAACGTCCACGAAAAAATGAAAATTTCACTTCCTTCTGAAGAGCAAGGAAGGGGCAAATTTGGCATGCAAAACACGTTCTTCTACATCCAACCAAAAAT
Organism: Syritta pipiens; assembly: GCA_905187475.1. NCBI lineage: Eukaryota > Metazoa > Arthropoda > Insecta > Diptera > Syrphidae > Syritta > Syritta pipiens. The sequence goes on along the minus strand of LR994571.1, from coordinate 11,251,692 downwards.
GGTACCACATAGTTTGTTTGGTTATTTATCCCCTATCCCGTCCCATCAATAATTCATAACCTTAATTAATAACGCCCCTTTTGGTGTGGACGAAACCAAAACTCAAACAGACATCCTTAAAACCCCGAGCTCTAAGGTCCTTTAATAAACGGCATGCCGCCTGTCGCATGGATTTGCAAGATCAGGCGCGGATTAGTTTGTCGGTGTGTGATATTAAAATTAGCAATAGCCCTCCGAGATTAGGATCCCCATACCCGAAGGTGTTAAGGCGGCATACTTTTGTGGTCGGTCAAAAGTTTCATCTTGTCTGTGGTAATAATAGCTTCGACTACAACCAATTCTGCTAATGGGCTATAATTTAGCACGATTTTAGAATTGATTTATGCAACCGTTGTCGAGAAATGTGGATAAGTTATTTAAGGGGATGCCATATCGCACTGACTATCAGAGGCTGTCTTTTTTTGGATGCAACCTGCTCTGTTGTTTCAGGGCAAGGACAGAGTCCTGGGAAAGTGTTTCATGATTCTATTGTTAGGCTTCTTATTTGGAGTAAAAAAAAATTAATTGGAATAATTTCCCTTTTCAAATATGACGAAGGACAAAAGAATGTGGACAAAAGCGCTATTGTCCGGACCTGTCACAACAAATAAACAATGCACGAATGTGTGTGCCCTAGATGGCATTCAACTGTCAAAATCAATGTCAAGGGAATAGTGAAAGGAAGAAAGTTCCCCGGTGTCTAATCCTTTCCCATAGATGCGGCGTATTGTTTGGTTTGGTTGATACAATCGAGTTGGTGAGTGTAGGACAATTACACCAAATATCATGCTGAGATAAAATTGGAACAACTTTATTTGGGTTTGATGTTGGGGATGGAATGAAATGATTTATTATGGGTCCAACGAAATGACAACCAAAAAATTGTCTCATGGATAGACAAAAATCAAAATGAAGTGGAAACTAACTTTTAACTCAGAACTGCGGTTCACCTGGCTCACTTTTTCAGTCGTTTGTTTTGGAGTTGAGAAATATATGTACTCGTATGTGTTTTATATTATATATTTCTGATCTTCCTGGTCCTGGTGGACAACTTATAAGGAACATAGACAGATATTTTAAAGATCACTTTTTCACTCACGAAATCGCAAACAATTGCAAAGCTGCAATAAAAGGCTACAACGGATTGTGCTGAATGTAAAAACAAAGTAGTTACAAGCACTTAGTGTGTTTTAGCACTCAATTATAAAAATTGTAAAAGACATGTGTTGTTTAAGCATCCAATGCAGATTTTTGATTAAAAATTAAATTGATTTGAGTTGTGTCAGGTACCAAACTATCACGTTTTTGCTATCAGCGGAAAGCTCTACCCATAACCAGTAAGTAAAAAAACAAAAATAAAAGTGATTTCGAAAAATGTGTTACTTATGTTGTCTTAACAATCATCGTTTCAACTATGGATTCAATTGATTATTTTATCTCTGAGTAACAATGAAAACACGACTGAGAAGTCCATGCTTTTGTTTTTTTAACTGAATCAAACAGAGACTTGGATCTGACGCTGTTTAAGTTATGTATATTAAATGTCATTTGAGTAATCATAATAATTTATATTCACTTATGCTACATCTACACTCATTTTTGACTTAATAAAATAAATAGAGTCGACTCCCTCTAAGTCAAAGTCCGTCTAAGTCGAATTTTCCTCTAGCTCGAATTTTTTCGCCATATTTGAGCTTTCCCCTTCCCAATTTTGCATACAAAAACCATCCTTTAGGTCGAACTCCCTCTAACTCGAACTCATTTTGATGTCCCGTGAAAATTCGACTTAGCGGGATTCGACTGTAAATGCATTATATTTATTTACTGAAAAGATACTATTTTATAAAATTAACTAAAATAGAGACTAATAATAACAAATAAGCAGCAAAATCTGGATTTTATTTCTTACAAACAAAATAGCAACTATTCTTGACTCGATGTTAAAATATTTTGCATCTGCTTTCTGTCTGGCAAAAATTATTTCAATTTCAAATTTTTTTACTGAACCCACTCACCACCCATTTGTTATACACTTGGATCATTATTTGTACTTTTTTTTACTCTTTTTTCTGTTTCATTCCAAACTGTATAAACGAATTTTACAAAATTATAATTATAATTACTTAAATGAAAAGTAAAAGAAAACTAAACTAAACTAAAAGACATCAACTGTTTGGCGTGTATGGCAACATCAAGGCTGATTGTTTCTTATCCTTCTATTCTTAGCCCTGATCAAATTTACGCCCTAAGTTGGATTATTAAAGTAAGACACTTACTTCAATTGCTGGATTAAGAAATAAAATTTAGGATTAAATAATTCGTTGACAGAAATCAATGATCGCTTATAAATTTCGTTTGCGAATCATTGCCTTACCAATGATGCCAAACTACCATTAATATTGTAAATTATTATTGCAAAACTATAACAAAATCATTTGAGAGGCACAAGTTTCGACGACTCATGCAATCAACCTCAATACCAATGGAGCCACCATCAATTTCCACATCCAAAGCCTACAGGGCACATTAGCCTGAGTGATCAAGACAAAAAATAAGAAGAGAAACGACACACAGCCTTAGCCAAAGTGTTGGCTCAACAAAATCAGAACAAAATAATACTCTTCGCAGTCGGCCAACATCCGCCGAACGCCCGTCCGCCCCTGCCCATATAAAGCCTTATAATTAATTGATATTTGTTTCCCGTTCTGGGAATGTAACCATTTATATGCATGCACGCTCGGTGCCGTTTCGTTCTGTCACACAGTCCTGGCCCGGACTAAATTAATTAAGCTACTCCGTGGAGAGATTCTCTCAAACTGCTGCCTTGTGCGCTTGTGTGCGCGTGAGTAAACGGGTAATTGAAAGGCTCCACAGAAAATCAAAGAAAGAGAGAGAAAAAGAGGAGCGGGTGCAAGGTTGTGGTACCACTTTTGTGTCTCAGCCCTGGATTAAAATATAAAACGAGCTAACCATCTCGTCAACACCCATCCGAGGCTTGAAGTGCGTTCAGAGAGCGACTGCGGTGTATGCTGCAAGTGCACGGTACGTAAAGGATACGATGTCGACTTCAATTCGTTGGGCGGCTAGCTACCACCTCACCAATTCATGGGAATGAAATCCTGTTTGAAAGTAATTTCGAGATAGATAGCTCTGATGCGCTTTTTCCATAACCTCGAGATTGCATAATTAAGATCAATCGAGGTGGAATTTTTATGATTCGTCGTTACAGGTGACGTGCCTCTCATAGTTGCGTGTCTAGAATCCTCCGTACTAAGGTGTAATTGGTGATGAAACTAATGAGGCAATCGCATAGATAAATGGATGGATCTCATCTGTGGAAGGCGTTAAAGTGTCTAAAGAGAGCAGCATTCAAAAAATGTGGGTTTGATACGATTGATTGCGTTTTGTTAGAGAATCCAAATATTGGGGAGGAATCGTGGGAAAGCAGTTAATTGCCTCAGCTGAAGTAATTTACGACCCTTTTAAACATTTTCATGCAATGTCCTTCGATGGAACTATATAAACGTACCTATAAAACTTCAATGAACCACTTAAATTCTGTCAGACATGCGAGGTTGTGCAATTGGGTGACATGTTAGACACAGGAGTAATCCCTTCTCAATAAAATGTTTTGCTTCATGTCGTTGACAATTTGTTAAAACAGGAAATAAAGATGGTCTCTAACCAATCGCATTTGTCATCGTTCGCCTCTTCAGGATTATCCGGAAAACAGGCTTTCATGTAATAAATACTCATCACCGAACTTAACGCCATCATCCATCACCTCGAATATTCTTCCAAGCGCATGGCGCTTATTCCTACACCTCTCCCAATCACGTTTAACCACATTTTCCAACCAATATACCACATGACTCACTACTTTCCACTTTAATCCATTACATCTCACTCGACACGTCCAAAACAAATAAAACCAACGCAAAGCAAAATGTATCTATCAGCTTGAGTCCAGAAGTCGTCGCCTCCAATGTCTAATGCGGGCACAACAACAAATCGAGCGCCTCACCATGCGCCGCGCACTCATAACATGCGCCACACCGGCCTCTATGTGTGCCTCGGCGTCGACGTCGACGTCGGGTCTCTATGCCAGGCGCGTCTGGTTAACCTGCTGCCGGTTGGTGTCTCACATCCAAGAGAAAAAGACATTGTGTGCGCCGTGCCACACAACCTTCAGATCCCCAGGTTGCTCTCTGCGCCATTATTTGTTCTGTGTGGCACACGACGCATGGTCATGCATGCGGGTCGACTATTAATAGAGCTCCACCATCACCAGGTGTACATATCGATTTTATTAAGAGTTCTTCGTTGTCTCGTCTTGTCCGTCTGTTCTGATCTCTTTCCTCCGACTTCATTGAGTTTTTATTCGTTTTCATTTCATTCTTCGGTTGCTTCAGTAACACACGCAAAAGTTTCTGCACTCTAGAAATGGCACGTCCGCCGTTATGTGCGACAAAGGAAATTAAAGTCACATCACGAAGGAATCAAAGCAGCAGCCATCAGATTGGGACAATCCACAAAACATCGCACGGTCAGCCACACTCTCACGGTGAAGGAAGCCAGCAAAAAAGGGGCGGATCACCGCCCCAATAAATCACGAGCAGTAATCACCCGCTGGCGCTGAATGAAGGATGACCACTGTTGCCGATAATAACAGCAGCAACCGACCGACGCATCCGCGGCGGCAAAATCGGTAAACACGGCACTTGATCTCTGATCCCTACGACTCTTAGGGACCATAACGCACCGATATTACCACCAGTATGTGCGCATACTCATGGCGTGTCTGTGGTGTCGATGATGTCCGTGGAGTGGTAGCGCAACCGCAACAAATTGTTTACCCATCCTCAATAGCAGCCAAATGCTGGAAGCTGTGTGAAATAGAAGGTGAGACCCAAGGACCAATACAAGCACCTGGACGCGCATCCTTATTTATTTACAGTCGTTGTGTGGAACAATTTGAATAATCGATCCACGTAACCCTTTGTGGGTACGATTTACCCACAGTCGTCTGCGATTGTGCCGAAGACCAAATATTGTTCAGCCAACTCCTAAGTGGATTGGTCACAGAGCCAAGATGATTATGTTAAATCATGAAGGCGCAGAATGGTGGTTGAAAAGGATTCAACAGGGTATCCTATGTAAGCAACTCTGAGTTATGTGGGATCACTGTGTATTTGCGTAACAAGCCGTAACAAGACTGCCGAGAGAAGACCTAATCGTAATCCTTTGGCGTAACGCTTTTATTTGATTTTACTTGGTTACCTGACAAGTGGGCACTTGAAACGATCGAAGTCGAGTGTGTGATTCGTACGCCCAGGTAGAAGAACTTCTTGTAATGGGAACAATGTCAAACGCGGCTGAACACTTGCAGAAATTGCTTTGTTGTCGACATATTTCATGGGAGTTCTGGCGTATAGTCAATTTGGGATTAGTTCGCAAATTTTATTGAACAAAACTGGTACATTCAGTTTTCTTTATTTACTCACTAACTGATTCGACGGAATTCGTCCCGGTCAATACATTATAAACTAAATTAACTAATAAACTAAATTAACTAAATTAACAAACTACCCAGACTCCTAGTGAAAGTCATTTAATTTCAGGTAAGGCCCATCGTAATTATTTGCTTCTTTAAAAATTGTTATTTATTTGAAGTAGTATGCAATTCTTAAAGATTTGACTTCAAAAGTGGGAAGGAATGAATGGAAGAAGGGCCTATGTGACCATGTTTTGACATAATCACAGCTTATGTTTTTTTTCTGGTAGTTTTTCTTTATATTTGACATGTAAATTATCTACGCAAAAAGTAGGAAACTGTCTTAATAAACAAAATAGGATTAAAAATGCACAGACCAGCCCATCCTTGTAAGCTTAAACAAAAGAGAATAAAAAGATGGGGTCCTTCATGAATGCTCGGCACTGTATTATACTTTTTTTTAAAATCTATAATAAAAGCATAGAAAAATAATTCTATTCACTTGAATTTAACGCGCCTACAATGACTACACAAATTTTTATTCCAAAACCTCCATGTAGCAATTGCGAACGAATTCGCAGGAGAAAGGTTTATTATGATACATTAGTTCTAACCAAAACTATTAAATGAACAAGCAATCGATTGACAAAGTACAATATCAAAATTAACCTCTTTTCGGTGATAGGACTTCGACCCGTTGTGTAAACTCAAATTCATAAGTTCTTGACTGTCTGATCATAAATAACTGCCCACAATTCCTTTCTATGTTTGTGACTAATTTGTATATCTGTAGTGTTAGTTTGGGAAATTGACTTCTGACCGGCTATTTGTTATGAATCGACCTCTGTTTAGTTAGTTAGTTTTAATTTGAGTTTTATTTCAACTATAAAACAATTTATATACAAAGAAGTTATTCTAATTCTAGTTCTAAACTGAATCGACCTCTGTGCGAAGGTTCACATTAACTGTAGCCCAAATTAGGGCTGTGTTGAAAACATAACAAAGGACGCTTTGAGAACTTTAAAAATTTAAACTTTATGATAACCACAGGACATGTTCTATATTCACGCAACTCCGTGCTTAAGACGAGTTATAATGGAATATCATAAAAGTTGTAACTCAGTGCAAACCGTACACATCTACTTGAATTTCTTACGTGTGCCAATTTCCACTTAGACAATTTTCAAAAAAATCTTCGACACATGCCAGAGGTTTCAATATGAAACCACTTAGACAATTTAATTTTCAGATAAAATCATTTAACTCGAGTTTTCCGTTCTCATGAGAACCCAGTCGACCAGAGTAGTCGCCATTGACGGTGCATCCGCAACCACAGCACACCACAATCGAGTCCAAGGTCTGCCTTAGGAAGAAACTCCATTGCCACTACACACATTGCGCTGGTGTCTGCAATGGACAATTCGAGCCAACGTTCTGATTTCATTCATAAATTTGCAAAGTACCACGATCTACCGAGAAGAGATCGACCGAAGTTAAAGGAGCAAAAACACACACACACAGATACACACGTTCTCGGACAAAAGGAAAACAATGAGCCAAAGTTCCATGAGAAATAATCATGTGAATCGTATCGTATCTGGAGGAGTGCGCTCTGAGACCTCTTTGCATCGTCGTGCATCGTGTGTTGTTGCAGCATCCGTTCGTCTGCGGAAGCTATCACTCCATTCAAGTTTTACAGCGTTGAAATGAACCTGAATTGGCTTCCCCTTCGACCGCGACGTTCTGTCTTACCCTCCCCATTTTTTTTTTTTTCCTTTTTTTTTTTGAATTTGATGGCTACACGATGCACTTGCCGTGTGAATAATTTTATTTAAGTCAAAAAAATCTAGTACCTGCTATTTTTCTTTTAAAATTGTATGCTCGTCTGTCAAGGATTTGTCGCTTTGTGTAAAAATCTTGCGGGGACTCTGCAGGACATAACTGAAATTTTAAGCAATTTTCTTAGGACCAAAATGAAAAGTCCGCGAAGATCTTTTGTTTGTTTTATGGCCTCGGTAACCTCTCACACTAGGCTACGTCTAATGAGATTCGTATGACAACGAGTGTACCTGTAATGAAGGAAAGGCCTAGTCGCAGCAGTAAAGGTTCAAGTGAAAGTGTCGTTAACCTTGTTGGCTGCTTGCTGTGTCTCAAAGCAAGGATTTTGCACTTTGAACTGACACGGAATGCTGCCCTGCTGTCTGGTGTGTGAGGTATGCGATAAAAATCGACTTTAGTTAGATTCTTATATTTTATAGCATTCCAAATTGATTTGCACCTCACCACTGGCTTCTGTGAGGTGTTTTGACATCTAGGCTTGAACCATTGCAAATTCTATTTTGGTGCACTGGAAAATCTTTCCAATTCGAACAAACACGTGTGAGCATGAAATTAAGGTGAAGTGCCTTAGAAATTCTTTGATTCAACGACACTGGACTTAAACGTTAGCAGAAAATCGAGAACGAATTTTCTCTCTCTTCTGTGAGATGTGAAATTTAATAGGTTCGCAGAAACTTGTTTGGATTGGCCGTCGTAAGGAACTTGCCAAAAAAAAAACTTACTATTTTTACTACTTACTTACTACTCTCTATCATCGAAAAGTTTGCCTGGATAACTCTACTCTTTGAAGATCTTGTCGCAAATCTGTTTAGGCCTTAACTTGTCTTCGTTACCATTTTAATTAGAAAACAACTATCCTAAAACATCGGCCAGAGTTGTGCTCAAATTTCTCTTCTAAGGTCCATCGAGTGGGCGCCGTGGGCTTGGTGGTTAGTGCATCGGACTGCTAAGCGAGCATACCCGGTGTCGAAACCAGCCCGGGGACAAAAACATAGAAAATGGTCAGTGTCCCACCTCCAGCGAACGACTGACAATCCTCCTGGAGTACTTTCGTCATAAAAACCTTTCGCAATTCGTCGTTCGAAACCGGCAAACTGTAGGTCCCCTCCACATGTGTCAAATTATACCGTGCACAACACAGTGGAGACGAAAAGCGACTCTATGTATGTAGATAAGGTCCATTAAGTCGCTCTTCCATCTGACGACCATGAATGACTTTGCGGGGATCAATCCTTTCAACTTATTTTAAACTAATGTCTGAGGCGTTAAGAACTAGTTTTTTTAATCAAATAAATGAATAAAGGAATTTTTCTGGACTTGCTCTTATTCCCGAATTAAGACCTTTTAAGCAGTCAAGATTTATCAATTAGTCTGAAACATGATTTCCTGCTTCAATAAGCTGTTCAATTTTTGCCTATGAAATATTTTTTAATTGAATTAGAGTTCTATTCTTAATTAAGCGCAGTGATTTTCACATATACATGAAATACAGGATAGCCATAAGATCGGTAGTTATTAACGTTCTGACTTTTTTCTTGGCCAAGGTTTTATCTGCCCAACTAAATTAAATTTCCATCACACCTTGAATCTGATAAAATACGGCCTAGTCCCTCCCGAAAAGATCTTTAGAATCCGGTTCAAACCCTACCTACCCTATGATCAAGGAAAAACATCTGTCCCTACGCACCCATATGCCCAGTTCCGTTTTACATGCCAAACCCAACCCTGGCACCCTCCACATAGACCGGCAAAGGAATTTCCAACCCTTCACTCACCACTGAATGCAAACAAGGAAAGAAAAAAAAAAAGAAAAATATTCCAAGCACAATCCATAATGACAACGACAACAAGAGCTCATTTCGGGGGTACCGCCACGGTTATTCTTTCTTGTGAAATCAAAAAGGACTCACCAGGCAGGTGCCAGTTGTCATCAAAAACAGATTTGATTGTGGGCCCTACAGCAGCGTAGAGGGAGCGAATTCGCGTGTCACACAGAAAATACCTTCACTAGCAACTGTCAACTGTCGCGCGGAGAAGTAACAATCATTTGGTGCCGTTTGCCGCAAGCGACCATTGATTACCGTCGCTGCAACTTATATAAAAAAAAAATCAAATGTAAAGAAACTACCCTTCGCGCTTGGTTGCTGCTGCTGAGTTGCGATGCAAGGAAGGAAGTAGTTCACGCAGATGAATTCGAATATGATTCAATGTTATTCCATGGCCTGTTACGCCCATTGGGCCGTGTGTGCATTGTAATTTAATATCTGACGCTATGCGAGGTACTGCAGAAGTGCCCTCTTGAGCTGGATCATGCTTCTTTTCCTATCGCTTTGATTTGGACACACGACTGTACTTTTAAGAAACATCCACGAGACACACACGCGTCAGCGGATGTAAATTGAGTGAAATTCAAGGACGCGCTTGTTGAAGGGTGTACTAGAAGTTGGGTTGGTGTAAGGGAATCATAAGCCTCAATTGTGATCGACATTTCGAAAATTAATTTAATTTGTTTTTGTAGTCTTTGCCTTGCCTAAATTATACTCAATTTTAAAATTGAAATTCATTTTAAGTGCCTTGCGAGAGTGTATTTAATTACGTCGGAACTAAAAAAAATAGCTTTTCCGTTCAGTTTTAGTTTTTTTTTTGTTTAAATTTTAGCTCTGCTGTAGATGAAGTAACAAAAATCTTCTGAAATTACTTCAATGTCCGTCTGTTAGCAGCATTGCTGTTTTAAACGTAGTAGTATATTCTGTAAATTTATGGCGAAATAAGAAACGAGGACTGACAAAGACAGACAATACAAAAATAGTCTCCTAATTATCCAGACCAATCTTAAACTTCGAACACGTCTCCTAAAAGGTAGGGAAAATCGATTCAAGTATTTCCTTCTAATGTACTTGGAATTGGAATTACTGCTCGAGGAATTGCAAAACTTTTGCTACTTTTGCGAACGGCCGGACTGCTACTAGCATAACTTAAGCCAATAAGGTGTGTGTGGTACGATCCAAACGCAATTTCGGGGGCGGAATTGTTATGATATGGGGAGCTTTTTCGTATGTTATAAAGACGCTGGTTTGTTTTATTATCACAAAAATGGATTTCGAAAATTGTACGAAGTTGGAAGGCGTTTTAGATCCTTGTTATGAACATAACCGAACAGAAATTACTTTTTTCAGCAACACAACGCTCTTATTCATGTTTCAAGGAAGTCAAAAGGGTAGTTTTACTCAAAAAAGATCGAACTGCTTGATTGGCCGGCATGCAGTGCCGATTGCAAACCTATCGAGGACCTTTGGGGCATACTTGCTGGTAAAGTACATTCAAGTGGGAGGAATACAACAACGTGTCTCAGCCTATAATCAAATCCATGCCATATAGTATTTTTTCGATCATAGACAACTAGGGAGGTCACACGAGGTATTGAAATTTAAATTTTATTAAAAACAACACTAACTTAAGTGCGTATAAACGAATGTCTACCACAATTTCTATTCTGTTCTATTTGAGCTGTATCGAATATCGCCCACACCGTGCTGGATCATAAAATTCGCCTTTTTCCATCCAGAAATGCAGTAGCACGAGACCTTCATTTGTTAGATTCACACATCTGCCCATCGTATTTATATTCTCAGAGTAACAATATTGAGTTTCATTCAGCAAAGTGAGCAACGAATCACCTGGTAATCCTCTCGCATTCATACCTGAACACATCCTGCTCAACATGTGCAAATTTAGCGAGATGAGATTCCCTTAAAAAAAGGACTTCTGAATCTTAAATACTTAAATCTCGTCGTCTAAAAAACGACCATAATTCTTAAACGACACATGCCTACAACAATAAAAAAAAAGAGTTAAGACCCCTCCACTCGCATATAACCACCACGTAGGTCCTCGAAACTACTCTTCAAGTCACCTTCCCCCATTGTCGTCGGTATTTAATGTATCCTTACCATCAATTATGCAGGTATTTACGTCATAAATTGAGACTTATGATGGTAAGGACACGAAGATGATTTTTTTTTATTGCTTGACCATTCCGTGCTGAGAGTGCATCAAATTTTACTTGGAAAACATATAAAGGATTCCGCTATGAGATCCTTTTGTTCATCAACACGAGTATATCTTCATTTGTTCGACTGTCTCACTTTAAAAGGATCAAAGAACGATTTTTTTTGTAGTGTCATTTTCCGTTTTCTTGATTCAATCGCTGATAAGGATGTTGAAGGAATGAAATCCTTTTCTAAAGAAAAATCAAAAAAAAAAAATAAGTATTCTAAAAATTTCTCGAAATGATGATTAAAGTAAATAGATGAAAAAAAAAAAACAAATCGAAAACTGTGGAATGTACCTAATTAAAATTACATAAATCAAAACGAGGAAGCGAATTTCCTTTGCTCACTTTTTTAAATCAAAACAGAGATTAATCCTTTCGTCGGAAGTTGATGAAGTCATTAAACTGCAAGCCGACAAAGAGTGGTTCTTTTGGGTCCAATTAAATATGTGGTTTGAGTGAAAGTTTAAGTGATACCTTTCAACGGGATAATATGCTGTGGAAACCTTCTAATAAAGATATTAAAACAAAGCCGATTCTGGGTCATGTTAGGCTCTCGATGGAGTTTTAATGAGATGATAATGGCAGTATGCAATTTTAAGGAAATAACGATGAGAGAGTTTTTACTTCTGAGAAGAATGGTCGTATAATGATGCATGTTTGTTTTACCCTAAAAAATTAAAAAAGTATTCGATGGTGACGAACAGTGGGCAAGAAGAACTGCTCGCAATCAGTCGTGTGCAGATTAGAATGTCAGCTGAGTGACTGTAACACTCGAAGTAACAATTCAAAGAAGAATTCACTATTGAAGGTAGTACCCGTGTAAGTTCTTATTTTATTTACGAAAACTTTGACTTTTCCTGGTTTTTCACTATTTTTTAGAGGCCCATTCATTGAATGAAATAAACTCAGCTACGGCTAAGGAAACAGGAAAAGTACAAGTATGTGTATATTTAACCCTAGAAAGATAACCTTATTTTATAGTACTGAAAAGATAAATATGCGACGGGCTCTCCCCAATTTGAAATAACAAAACGATTCATTTCAAAAGTTTAATTAATTATTCTTTTCTTTTTTTTACAAAGGGTGTAAACCAAACCAAAATACCTGCTTATTTTAAATAAAAGTTGAAAACACATAGAAAATATCATAATGTCTGTATAATGAAATTTCTATATAATGAAGTTTTTTTCTGGTCCCGTGCGGAATGCTGTAATAAGTAAATAAAACATAAACGGCTGTAATAAGTAAATAAAACATAAATACCTTTTCCCTAGGGTATACCTCGGACCATTTGAGGTTTCCTTGCACAACTGAATTTTTTAAGTACACGGTAACACTTAAGATGACATATAAACGTTATTAAATATCCCATAATAATACATTGCATTGGGCGGCGTAACAGCCCGTTGAGAGCCAGAGCCTAGCTTTTTTCGCGCCTCCACTGTGTTGTGCGCGTTATAATGTCGACACATGTGGAGGGGTCCTACTGTTTAATGCCGTTTCCGAACGGCGAATTGCGAAAGCTTTTCATGACAGAAGTACTTTAGGAGGGTTGTCAGTCGTTCGCTGGAAAATAATATACTTTTAACTAAATTGGAAACATTTGCGTTGAACGAAAGTTGTAGTAAAAATAGTATCGGTCCAAGGTACATAACCTTCCCCTACATTATTATTTTTTATTTATAAAAAAGTTATGTATGATCTTATAAATTTTGGACAAAAAGGAACAGAAATTAGAGTTCTATTTGCCGCTCCTAGGTGCACGCTATCTTTCAAGGGTTAACGAACAACTTAAAAAAAGTTTGATTGGATGCATATGACTTTTATAAGGCTCCTTAATTGTCCTTGCAGAAATATCTCTATACACTTCCCTACAGCAACGAAATGAAATCGTTATTTACTCTCATATTCCAATTTAGCTAAGCACCTGGTGAATAGCCTCTTTGCAAAAAAAATACTCAATTTGAAAGAAATATTAAGTGCGTATTGTACGTGCAATCATTAAGTGAAATTACGCGCCAATTTGTTTCCTAATAACCTCCCACAAACAAAGTCCAAAATAATGGGCCACAATCCCCTTAAATAACATTAATTACAATCACTATTATCCACCGGGCAGAATAACAAAACACAACCGTATCCATATCCGTGCCGTATGCGCGATGCGATCGAGTTATATAAATCATATCGCATTTCACGAATCGCCTGCAACAATCAATGCGTTTCGGATTTCAAATCACTTGTTAGAGAGCCTTACCGGGCAATTCTACACTCCATCTTGGAATAAATTGATTGCTATTTATTTTGATAATTGGCTACGATCGATCGGTACTGAGCTGCTACGCAGAGTCTTATTCAGTTCTGTTGTGGTGGCTGAAATCAGGCTGAAAGTTGGCAGCCCACCCAAATGTGCTTGTAGCAATTCTTACGTGTGCGCGTCTTCTGACCGATTATTGCCGGCAACATGCATGTAAAATTGTTAAGACCCACACGATGTTGGTGTTGTGTTTTATGTATCATCCATGCCCAAGTCACTGAGCATTAATTCTGCCACGATTCGAATGGATCTGTTAAATATGTTTCTCTGGTGGATGGATGCACCACAGTACTGGAGGCAGTTCCTGCCCATAAAGACGAGGAAACTAATTTGCTATTGTGAATGAAGGAGCGAACTCCAATTTAATATCTCACCTTGTTAGTGATAGTGAGTAATGGCAGATGACCGTTGGCAATTGATGTCATGTATAAAGAGTACAGCGCTGCTTAGCAGCGCGAGCTTTAGAGCTTCAATGCTCTTTTATCTAAGGTGCATTGGATTGCAGCTGGTCCAGAATTCTCACTTCAAAGCGTCGCTTAACATTTATTCTCAATCGTTCATTTACAAAAACACGGTCTGAGTTCGTTTAACAAAATAACGCTGGCAGCTTTTAAATCAGAAATTGCGTGCGACTTCTCGATCCGCCAAACATTAATCACCCAACAGCAAAATTAATTAGCCTTATGAAACTTCAACACCTTCTTAATTACAGGTGAAGACTGTTTTCATTCAATTTTTACACTCATCCATGGAATTTTGCTTTGAATTTGCATACGCACATTTAATTGCCGTCTCCGTCTGGGGTCGAACAACAGCGAAAGAAGGGCGTCCATGCGAACCTAAGCGCACCGTGCGGAGACATTCATTAAGACCTTTCCCGCTCTATCGTGTTAAATCCGAGCCATTAATGTCTAAAAGGATTCGTCGACGCAGTACTCATCCGGGGGAACACTTTGACACGTCGGCGGCGGTGTGCGTGCACCACTGGACACCAAAAAGGGTGTTAAGTGATACTCTTTGATTTGGACACAACGTCAAGCGGCAGATTTGATTTTGGTTCCAATGCTGTGGAGCCTTTAATTTCGCTTTCCTGGGCGTTGTTGGCGGCATAATTACAATGCAGATTGGGGGTAATTTTAACACCTCGGCCTTCGTCCATCCTCCGCGCTTGTTGCCCTGAAGTCGTGCTTCTTAGAAGCCTGCCACACACTTAATACTTATCAGATGACTTGCATCTTTGGCGAGTCATCGCGTTATCGGCCACCATCTTAACAACAGGCAATTGGTGGTACAATTATGAATTTGGTCTTGATATGTCGAAGGTGTTGCAATAGTGCGCTGAAAACTTTCAGTATACGCGCATCTCCGCCAGGAAGGCTGCTGCTCCTGCTGCTAATCACACAGAGCACGCAAGTGGCACATCTTCCCACTGAATTGGCGGGCCCATTATTTTCTCGGACATTATGTACGACGTGGTCATTTACCCAGATTTTCGTTCTCGTGTATCGTCGTGTGTGTTGTTGTTGGAAGGTCCTCTCCCCACCGATCCGTGTAAGGAAGAGGTTCGCAACGCAAATGATAAAAATGAAAATTTATGAGAGAGACCGCGTTGTGTCGCCGCAGTCTGATTCGCGTGGCCAGGTTGGAGATAGCTGCGGCAATGAGGTTGTTCTGCTGAATTTGAACGTTTCGTATCTTAAGTTTTTTGTAGATATTTTTCAACGTACATTTATTTGGATCTTAATATACCGTTCCGGTGATAACTTATTTACAGAGACAAAGTCCCAGTGAATGATGCATGTTGGTCGGGCACTGGTCTGGGCGTCTTCGTAGACGGTCTGTCGATATGAAGGGGTGGATGGGTAGTGTTCTTATCTGAATAGGACTACAAATTACAATTGCACTGCATTTCGTAAGTTTATTGAGATAGAATTTCCTATGAAATAGAGTAGAGTGACTGTGAGGTCGGAGTATCTCTTAGACGCTATACGTTTTCTTAATTCATTTCATTTTCTCTGCTGGCTGTCTTAAAGCACTCGTTTGAACAGGCAAAATAAATGAACTGAGGGAGGGAAACAAATGTGATAAGCACTTAGAACCTGTTCAACACTCAACGATTATTTTTTTTTATCATTTTGTTTTAAAAAACTCTGCCTAGGTAAAGTAAAAAAAAAACTTGGAAGGTTTGCTTTTCTCCGCTTAAAGTTTCAGTTAAACCGCCTTCGAACAACTAAAATAAGTCAGTAGTAACGCTTATATTGGAATACTTATATGTTAACTAATTGTCCAAGCTTTGACCTAGTCAGATTTAGAATATTCAAGAGAACAATTTTAACAGATTGACTTCAACGGCGTCCCATCTAGCGATGTTGTAAGACACCACGCAATTCCTAGGCAGACGAAGGAGTACAATAGATCTTTTTAGATCGCAGTACAAGTGTATCAATGACACACCCCAATATCTTCAATTTAATTCAATACTTCAAAGGATGAAGGCGTCATTGTGTACGCGCTAAAATTACAATTGTTGAAGTAGTTCTGAGAAGCCCGGGTTAATCGTTATCGAAATTAGCCAAAGTTTGGTCGTCGAAAACATAAAATTTCACAAAATTCTATTTTTTCCATGAATTATACCTTTATCAGTAAGAGCAAAAATTCCCATTAATTATAGCATAAAGCGTCAGTTTGAGTGGTTGCCTCGACTGGCTTCCCAGTATCGGATACTATTAGTCCAATTTTCGAAAACCTTGTTGATTGTTTTAGGGTGTAGCTCATGAATTGCTTAGATAATATAAGTCTTATGTACTTGAATCGTGTCCAGATTGTTGGCATAACATCAGTCCTTTACGTTCTTCCACGAAATAAAAGTCCAAAGGGATCAAAATCCAGCTCTGACGTGCCCAATTAACATCGTCAAGATGGCTAATGACACGATTTCTTTTCAAAAAACGTCTTAGGCTACACAGCACTCATTTGGAAATAAGTTTTCAATATTTCCCAAATTCCTTCGAGTGTAAAACAATTCATTTTGTTCCGCAGAGGTATGATACTGACTTTCTGTCAAGACTTAGAGCGGGAAACAGCTGTCAATGTCGAAATAGCCCTTAATTAAAAAAGAAAGGACGACAAATCCCTTACATAGGTATAACTTACATTGACTTCTACACCTGTGTAAAAAACCGAATCAAACTTCAGCTTTTTCACAACATTTTATTTTAACTTTTTTACTTTTTAACTTTTTTACATCAAACTAATGTTACCCGCCGAATGCCCAAAAACACGCTTCCATCAGGAATTATTTGTTTGGCCAAATTGAACCTACTCAGGGAATTCCCCAATGCGATCATTTGCTCAAAAAACACAAAATTAATTACCCCACTAAAGTCACTTCATTTGACTGATTGATCTTGAAATTGTTTCCCTAAATTATAATGTCCCTATAAAAACAAATTGGTAGCGGTTTCCCCCCCCCCATTGATTTGGAATGCTATTTGTCAGTCTCAGGATGTTGGTTTTTTCTCAAATGCGCACGTGATCCTGTGGTTTCCTGACCACTCACCTTCATCCCACCGCCAATATTAGCAGTTACATCAAAATTGATGAATCTCAGATCATTTTACAAATTGATTTCATTCTCTGGAATCAGGCAAAACAAAAAAAAATTTCATGGAAAGAACATCGCACACAACTCTCTTGAGAAACGCCACGCCACTGGCGAAGTCCCGTCGTGTCAACTTCACGAAATGTATGCTGACGCCCGAGAACGCAGTGATATGACGTTTCCCAATATTATTAATGCGTATCGGTAAGATATCACAATTCGATATGATACCTTTCCGTTTCATTTCTTTTGACGTTCACCTCGTCCTCTTCGATGGCCATGATCAATGATCGATTTATTCGATCTGATATGGGATTTGCGATCGCTCGTAAATTATTTCGTCTCGAACAATTGTTTTTTTCGGTTGTCGGACATTGCTTTCATATGGCAAAGTTATAATTCCCAGGATAATGGTATATGATGGGCTCCTACACACGCCGTTTAAGCGATAACATGTCCCGGCTAAAAACGATGATTGATCTCATGTTCTCGAGTTGTGCAGTGCAACGATTGAAAAATGACGCGGTTTCGGACATTTCTGACGGATTTCTGGTTGAGGTTTTGTTTTGTGAATCTAGCTGAAGGATTGTTGTCAGTTTAATTTATTTGTCTGCTGACAAGATGTCATTCAGTGTAAAAACGGACACAGTATCTGTGAAACGTAACGCTTTTTTCATGCGATGCGTTCGGAATTATGATGGTTTATGATTGCGGTCAGTTTTTTTGTTTATTCGTTCTGAATAAATGCATGAAAGTGGATGGGATGCGAATCGTTTGAAAGAAGGCAACTCTGTCACAAAGTCGGCTTCTCAGATTAAGCTCCTCAATTCCCCTGCCATTGCTATAAAATTATGAATTTCATTATTGAATTGTATTACCCTGCAGACTGGCCCAATAAATCAGGATCCTTCTTCCTCTTCTCCGAATCGTACCCCTTCCATGACCACAAATTTCCAATCCCATTCACGTTTTTCTAAAATACACATCTCACGCAAGAGGAACACCCATTAATTGCATGTCTCCCAAAAAAATGTCCTGCCAAGTTTTGTTCCCAGGAACTCAAAGGAGAAAATTCCAGTGGCACCAGTGAAGACATTGTGTTCATACATCAACATACGTACGTACGTACACCTTGTCCTGATACCCACGCAGAATTTATGATTTCACACGCCGAAGTTCCTTATCTTATCAATTAGTCCGATCGGTGTCACTGCGTGTAAATCACCACCACGGACAAGTTGGTAATCCACAGCCTCACAGTCTTGTCTTCAGCCACAGTCATTCAAAACGGTATCGCATAAATGATACCATCATCGTCCTCCAGCGGAAGCTGGACAGGAACACTGACTGGTAACTGAGTGATATTTGGCCGGTAAAAGGTGGCAATAAAGTCCGTAATTAATTGATTGCCGGTTGAACTATCTACGCATACCAACGGACACATGCATTGCCAGTGAAAACGAAAAGAGATCCAGACCCAGATCCAGAGCCAGTGAGCCCTTTTTGGCTTACGGGCAAGTTCCATGCATTTTTTTCTTGTTTGAGGACTGGCATACTAAGTGGAATTCACTTGGACGCATTTGGAAAGTACGCAAAGGGATTTATTTAGGTTAGCAGGTGACACGATGATAGTTTAGATGCGTGCCACCGTGTGTGTAAAATGACTTCGAATCTGGCAGATGAAACATTTTCCGTAGACTCCCATTGCACTGACACTGAGTGCTGATGCTGGTTGAGCGGTAAGAGGATATGCAAATTCTGGTTTCGTGAGCTGCCACCAGAGAAAGGTATTGATAAAATTGGCAGGTGCCAATTACTTATCCACGTGCAGACATTTTGTACCAAGGTTTCGTGAATTTTTACATAAAAATGTGTTTTCTTTCTTTTTGTTTCTTTTTTAACACCGAAAAATTAAAGATTTATTGTGAATTGCATAATTATTTGGAAAGTATGCGTGTTTCAAACTCTTAAAATTCGCATTCGAAGATTAGCGAATTTAAATTACTTAATTTCTCAACAGCGAAGAAGGAAGAAGTCCCTTTTGTAAGAAGAAATATTCTTGGCAATAGCTATGATCTTTTTATTCAGTGTAGGACTTTGTAGAAAAGGACAAGTTGTACAATTTGCGTATTTTCTTTAACTCATAATTTTTACAATTCGAACTTATTTTCGGGTTCTTTGACGTCCGTCAGAATACAGTTTGAACGGTTAAAAAAATGTTTATTTACTGGCTGACTTGGAAAATGCCAAAAGTTGCTTTTAAGTGGTAGCCTTTGCTACAGAGTTCGATCTTTACTTCGGTCTCAAAGAAAAGCGGAAAAACAGGCCTCACCATAATACACCCTCCACCTAATAGAATAGAATAGAAACCAGTAAATTTAGCAAATCTTTAGATAGCAGAAGAGGAGGGATAGAACAGCATTCCTACTCGTTGATGCCGAGAGTTAGTCGAAGACATTCCAAGATGTGATAAAGCAGAAGAAGTATCCAAAATAATATTTTAAAAATATTTGCCCCAATACGAATTAGTTTTGTATTGTATGTTGAACCTACCGATGTTTGTTTAAGGGTCTTGTCGTTATTATTTGGTTGATGTGTTTTGTGTGTTAATTGTTCATTGTTGCATTAAACAAAAAAATATAAAGTGTGAAACAGGAAAGTGTGTTAATCCTCTGTCCAACACTGTAACTTCAGCCAAATCCTCCATCCTATTATTCTCAACAAATCCACTTAATTTTTTACTAATTGAACATGTTTTGCTGTTTTTGTATTTTCTTGAAAGCCTTCTTTTATTTCCCTGAATAATGTCAAGTCCTCTAGGCATACTTTGAAATTACAACACAAATTCATAAATGTTTTAGTTCTTTTTAGTTTCAAGCGTTTCACCAGCAGAATGCCATATTATAAGTTGTTCGGAGGTATTGAAAATTTAAATTTATTTAACGCTAGTATTAACGCAGCATTCGAATTCGCAGATTTGTTTTCATACCACACGACTAGTCACACTTATTATGGATTTCAAAAGATAAGTTTGTTCTATTTGCATTTTACATTTTACGATAACGTTGCCGTAAAGCTAATAGATGGAATGAATTGTTACCCAAAAAAACTATTTTTTTTACATAATATTTTATTTAAATGACTTCATTTACAAATTTAATAAGCAAAGTAAAGTAGAAATTCTCTTATCCTTACCTAAGTCGAAACAGTACTTAAAGGATATAAGAAAAACTCATAAAAGAAAAAAAAAAGGGTGAATGAAACAAAGAACAATGCATCAAATCCTTTTCTATATTAATTAGTACTCACATAAAAGATAAATATTCTTTGCAATTTTAGTTTTTCTTATATCCGTTAAGTACTGTATGAAAACTTACAATCGTCATTAAAAGCGTAACGCCCATTAGAGCAAGGGGAATTTCTTTAGTAAAGTGTCGAATGACTTTATCTCGGAAAACATCCTTACTCTCATTTCATTTCACCTCTTCACCACCGCCACCACTACCAACGCGCTTCACAGACTCACCACTAGATGGCCCTGCGCCCAATATCCTAGACAACACATCCTTAAACGACGTTCTGACCACACTCCAACTACAATTCTTATTGGATTCGAAGGATTCGAAGTAAACAACATCTGCTCGGTCATCTAATGAACCGATAGACACCACCCCTTACCTGAATTCAAAATCAATTAATCAAATCAACCCACTGAAACGGTAGTCTTTAATGAGTCCTTTAACGAATTCCATTAATGAAATTTCATTTTCTTACTACTCAAAAAAAGGATTCTCTCTTTTGATTTGTTGATTTTTCTCGGATCCGCCTCCTTGAGAAAAATTTAATTCAATTTCTTTCGATTAAAACCTGCAAGGAAACAACAAAAAATCCTTTTTCCATTTAGCGGTGTTCGGTGTTGAAAATGAATTTCACTACTGAAAATCAATTACGAGGAAGTTCATCGATCCATTCGTTGCAGTAAGTGCTCCCTTTCGGCTAATGGTCCCTTAATGACATGAACCAAGCCGTATAATCAACTTCCAAAATTGTTTTAGAGGATACCACCAACCAAACCAAGCGCAAGAAGGGCTCGAAGGGAATGAATTTAATTCGTTTATGGGTCGATGGTAAAAGGATTTACTCATTCTCGCTAAAGGATGTCGTAATGACTGCTCCTGTTGCTTCGCTTACACACATACCATAATTACATTGTCAGCGTTGCATTACTTTTACGAATGCTTCTGTTGCTTGCAACAAATAACAGTTGCAACATTTTATTGTTTATGCCCGCGTTTGCCATAAACACTGACCATAGACAAGAGAGTCATAAACCGGCATTGTGCAGCTGCATTTGGTGTTTTTTTGTTTTTTTGATTTTGCAATCAGCACGCGCCCAGGAGACGACAATCATTCTGTCGACTGTCGCACCAACCACCAGAACTCCAGCAGCCTACAGCCTGTCCCGTGCCTCGTATTTTCCTCTTCATCATCGCATCTTGAAGCTACACGCGTGCCATAATGCGTGCCCGACTCGTCTGTCGTGATAACTAGTGCATAAAGTCATGCACTTTTAATTAAGAACTTCAAGGGCAATGAATGGCTGAGTACCCTTAGCTTCTTAGTCTCCTATACGTATCTGTGTGTTACGTTCCTTGTAAATGCAAATACAATGGAATCGTTCGGATTTCGTAAGGCAAACACATTTCGTGAACATGAGAGGAGAAGTTCTAAAAATAAAAGAAATTTCAACCTGCTGGTTGATGGTGAGTATTGAATCTGTTCAACAACAGATGGTAATCGATAAGAATTTGTAGCAAAAAACAAAAAGTTAACTTAATTAACAAGTGGAAGAAGTATTCCTTGTTGCAGATAAGGGTGCGATTACACAGATGCTATAATTGCGGCAAACAGGCTTTATTTTTTTAGAGAAACTTCAAGTTTTTGATTAGGTCTTGATAATTCTGTTACAGAAAGGAAGGAAGGAGTGCCCACTCTAGAGCTTAATGAACGAATCAAAGCAATTGAAGTAGAAATTTATTTAGTTCTGTATTCTTCTTTTCCAGACGCACTTTAAAAATTGTCAATAAGATACAAATTGTCAACTTTCGTTCACGCTTGTAAAAGCGTAGAAATAAAAAATTGTTACTTCTTTTTTCAACCTTTTGTAGCATGCCTTGTTGAGAACAATGAAAAAACTATGATGCAATAGTCTCTCGATTATGTGAACTAATTAGTGAATTTTCGGATTTTAGAGGGATTTACATTATTCGAACCTTTTTGCAATACTTACTAAGCTGATTGAAAAAATTATCAAATCCATAAAAACAGCATAAAACGATTTTTTAAGGCAGAGTTAATATTTATTTATTCAGAAAAAGAACGAGTAGAAGATAATTTCATCTCAAAAAATAAAAAATTAAATATAGACAATTATATTCGGATTCTCAATTTTATAGTATTCAAATAGTTTGACTTGGCCTTTCTATTGTTTCTATCCTTAACCTCAGCAAACTGAAAATAGTTTTTTCGTCCAATACTCAAGAAGGCTATCTGTACACTGCACCGCTTGCGAGCTTGCATTTTTTGGAGCAACTTGATTGACTTCGTTGTTTTTATTTCCCGAAGTGCCCTCAATTTGATCAGGTTTATCAATGCCTTCTACTATGATCCAGTTCCTAACTTCAACATTAAAATGTTGTGTTCGGTATTTCAATCGGTATGTCAATCATTCGAATATCAGTCCGAAATATTGAATCGTTATAACATTGTTCTAGAAATTGTTCCATTTTTTTATTATCATATTTTTTTCGGAGACTGTAGTGTTTTGGAATTTCTCGTAGTGATGTAGTGAATATTTTAAAATGTAGGAAAAGTGAAGTAAAATACTTCAATTGTAGTGTAAGTAGGGACAGTGCCAAGTGTTGTTCGTGTACAATATGAGTTTCATCTGCTGACAACTTAACAATTTCCGCAATTGCTGTTAATCTACTCAGAACTCAAAAAATATTAGCGCAATTAAAACAAAATTTATGTTAGGTTCCTGCCTAAAACTATTTTAATCCATTTAATACTGCTTCAGACATTTATGGGTGCCATAAGAATATTATATTCGGGTTCCATTGTTTTGGTTTTGCTGAAGGGCAATCTCAATAAAAAATTACATTTCAACGGATCTCATAACTTGTTTTAAAATCGCAAACTCATTCTGAAATTAATTCGATTATATGCGTGTATATTAAAAATTAAAAGAGACTTTTTCAATTGCAATGTCTGGTTTCAAATATGATGCATATATGACCTGTGTTGCATAGAAACAGCATTCTGTATATCGTTATCCTTTCGCTTTTTTTAAAATTTGGCTTAGATAAGACCTCATAAGCTAGATTCTAGTAAAAAAATATATTTTCTTTGGCTTGGAATAAGGTGATGAAAGGGTTAAGATCACTCCAAAACCCAACTTCTTTAATTTTACATCAGACGTCTCTTAGAATATTCAGAATCTTTTACTGCTTTTGGTGAAGCGAAAAAAAAAATTGTTTTTTTTACTGCGGCTGGAACTAACTGCGGTCACCTCAAAGGATTAAACTAGAACACCAACTGAGCGACCTTTCGCTAGTCACGCTTTTCAGTAGACCCCCTTAAGCCAACTGCCCTGCTTGGTGCCGATTTTGAAGCTTCTGTTTTAAAAAATATTCTTAAGGTTATTTTTGGTGGTAACCGGTCGACAGCCACACACACTTAACCTTCATATTCATTCGAATTCCATTCGCAAATTTTCAGTCGCGTGTCTTACCTTTGACGTGTCTCGTGTTTCTTTTTAAGGTTTTCGGCTTCAAGTGCAACTTTCAAAGAGTCCTGAATGTACTAATTGTTCACCTTGTTCATCATATACGACTACATCCCGTAAACGTGAATGTGCATATTTTTTTTTTCTTGGCCATGTTCTCGTACGCCAGCGTGTTGGCCGCTCTAACCCCATTTATCATGTTGGGTCAGATCATTGATTTATAGAACTCAACTTTCGACAAAACACCGCTTGCAGTTTCACCACTTCATCATGTCGCTGTCTCAATGCGCGTGCGTTAACATCTTCACATTATGGCCTAAAAGCGTCGCACTAAGGTATTTTAATCGCGTGATTGCATGCGCAGTTGTTGATCGCTTCCAGATGGATGGGGGCTTGCTGCGGGCCCACAGAAGTCGAATTCACTTACTCGACATGAGCATATATAAACGCTCAGTGGTCGAAGGCTGATTTTGGACCAAGTCCTTTTGGGGATGGCACATTTAGCCGGATGGATTTTTTTTCCAGCTTTTTCGTGTTTGACTGCCATGTACCACCAGTGACCTGTATGTCGGTGTTAAAATAATGGACGATACTGGTGCGGAGAATGCTTGTCGGCATCCAGAAGTGGGACTGCCACCTTCTGGGAAACGCTGCTTTCCCTCTTAGTGGGTACTTGAAACCAGCCTTTGCCGGTGCTGGAATTAATTGAAAAGGCTTCAGGGAGAAAATATTTATTTTGTTCGACGGTTCTCGGCTTGCCAATTTAGTTTTTCCTATTTTTTGCAAGCACTGTCGGCTAAAAGTGGACTAGTAGCAACGTTTTCTGACATAATCACGTAGTTCGTTACAGTGAATTCTCCCATGGCCGGCGACGCTGACGAGAAATATGTCCGGCTATCAGAGGTGTCCGTAAGGGGAAAATTCACTAAATGTTCTATACATAGTTTTGGCGCTCATTAAACGGATCTCATTGCAGGTTCAAAGTGGAATAAGGGGCTCCCACACGATGATGGTGCGAGGAAAAGTCGCAAGAATCTTATATATACATACCAAGACGAGGAGATTTCTACGTCCATGATTCTTCCTTTTTCTTTTTATGTATAGAAGGAAAAAAAATAAAAGAAATTTGATGAAAAGAAAATCCCGAGCAAGTTCAACAATCAAAAGGACTAAGAAATGTCCTCCCATGGAGAGTAAAAAATACAGAAGTAAATAAAGGATGACAGTGTATGGTTATCACTATTTCCTTTTGACTAGGGTTTTCATTTACTACTACAACTTGAGCTCAGAGCGCACCCACTCACGCTTACGTTACGCAGCATTTGCGGTTATAGATGACCTGTGAGTAGATTTCGAAAGACGATTTCAAAAACCATAGACTCTATTTTTCTTCAAATATCTCGAGTGTTTTTTTCGCCCGTCCATTTCGACTCATTCACCGAATGAAACTAGAGTCCCCTACACTCTATCTACGATACCTGCTTTTGCAGAGTGAGTGAGTCTTGTAGAGCACCCCTTATTGCGGACGACGTGCAGACCTGTTTTCGTTGTTTTTTTTTTTTTCTCTTCGGTCTTTCTTGGTCTCCTCTTCCTCTTCTCCGTTTTCTTTATCTCCCTTTCGTTCTGCCGCCGTGCGTCGGGAGTAGGGTTGTATGTGCGTTACGAATGAACACTGCACTGATCTTGGCGGATAGCAGGTATCCGACTATCCACCGACGGGAAGACTACAAAAACGGTGAGGTTCAGGACGAAGGGTATCATTTCGGAATCAGATTCCACAGAGTGAACACGGCTCAACTTCTTCATTGTGCCTTTGCTTTATTTACACTTTACACAAACCGATCGACGAAAGTATTTTTATCTTGCACACCGTGTAGTTTCGTATCAGTTGCGTTTTAACTCTGAGTGCGTAAGTTGTGTGCGCGGATACAGCACACTATTTGGATAAAAAACATAAAGACATTTCTCAAAGTGAATAGTTCTACAAAATGACAAGTGTTTGTGCGCAAAACTCTCACGTGATGCAGTCGCAGCAGAAGTACATTATGGTGCCAGCGGGAACAACTCTGATGTATCAACAACAGAAGCAACTTGCTCCAGCTCCATCTAATCGTAAGGTCACTTCAGTGCTTGGAATGAATGGAATCAATATGATGTCCAGCTCTGGTGGGCCGATCGCCAAGAAGAAGTACACCTACAACAACATGCCCTACGGTGAGCAGCTTCCATCGGTGGCTCGGCGTAACGCCCGCGAACGCAATCGTGTGAAACAAGTGAACAATGGCTTTGCAACACTACGCCAACACATCCCATCAACCATTGTCAGTGCTCTATCAAACGGTGGACGTGGGGCCAGCAAAAAACTCAGCAAGGTCGACACTCTTCGGATGGCTGTTGAGTATATTCGCGGACTTCAAGACCTTCTCGACGACGGTGACAGCCAGGGATCCTCTATGGGTTCACTATCGCCATCATCTGCCTCATCGTCATATTATCCAGCTGAAGGCAGTCCTGACGAATTCATGCTTCAAAACTCCTACAACTCCGAAGCATCTGCATCTCCAACACCATCGTACAGTTCGGATATCTCGATTGGTGGCAGTGGCAAGAGCAACGAATACACACAATCCGCCAACGCTGATAACCGCATTCAGTTCAAGTTTGAACCCTTCGACCATTACGACCCCATGGGCGCTGATACCCCTGACGACGAGGAGCTGTTGGACTACATTTCATCTTGGCAAGAGCAGTAAACAAAAACAACAAAAAGAATTTTGTTGAGACAATATTGTCCAGTGATTTTTAGAAAGTGTTTTTTTGACAAATTCTCACAAACTACGAAAGAAAAAAATTTGTTCCTGATTCATATGAATCTCTCTGTATAAAGCTCTCTAGTCAAGAATTGTAAATGGTTTTGTAAATTGTAAAGAAAGAAAATTGTAATGTGCCTTGAACTTTTACTTTAAAGAATTTATTTTAGTTTTTTTTTGTTTGAAATGGAAGACAATGATGTAAAACTTTAGTTTTTAAGAATTTTTCTCAAGTACTATAATTTAAGCAAAACAAATGGAAGACACTAAACTAGTTTTAAAGTTAAGGATATTTTTTTTTTACTTATTATTTTTTATTAAAAAAAATTATTTAAAAAAACCTTTCCTTTTCTTTCCGATTTTTGTCCTTTTTTTCAGCTTTTCAAGCAGGTAGCATCGATGTTAATTCTACATCTTTTTTTTGGAAAAAAAAAAGTTTGACTGAGTGCTTCATAATTTTTGGCCAGTTAGTATCCTTGCTGGTGACAGATAAGGGTGGCACAGTCTCGCAAAGCAATGCTGCAGTGTTGATTACACGAGCTCACTCCACATTCTGAGAAAAGTTACTTGGTTGATACACGAGTTCAGGTAAAATCAAAGGGTTCAATGTACTCGGCTAATAAGAATTACTAAAATAATAAATCAAAGGAATTACCATCAGCCGCAGTCTTAAGAATGACTCAATAAAAGCAATTACCTGCTTCCTGCAGAGAAAAAATTATGCTTTGAAATATTTTAGAATACTTTGCTGTAATTTTATTGAATTCCTGCTAGTCCAAGAAGATACAAAAAGACCAACTTCCTTTCAGCAATTTCCAAAGATTTTTTACAAATGCAATTTTCAGCTAATCACTGATGTACAAAATTAGTTTTGGGAAATTAAAAATAGCCCGGCACCAAACAGGTTAAATTTTATCACCAAAATTAAATATTCAGATTGCAGCAGATTGATTAATTGATTGACTTCAATTTTTGAAACTATGATTTCTCAACGTCCGATTTAATTTTCAGTCTTAAGGATACATGATTCAGCAAAACGTCTAAAGTTTACAATTCTTCTTCCTGTCCCAACGTTGACAGAACATGACATTCGTAATCAGCTCGATCATAGGCATAAAAGTAAAAGTTCCTCCTCAATAATTTCAATTTCATATCAACAATTTTTGCGGTGCGTCTCTTCATCGTTATGACTTACCGCAGGACTTGTACAACTTCTCCTGGTTCATTACTTTTTACTCCTTTTTCCTGTTCCAGTAATCAGTCCACCGGTCAAGCATATCAAATGCACGTGGTGGAACACAATAACAACTTCCGGCGGTAGGCAGCCACAGTGAACGAAAAAAATATCCTTCACCATCAGACTCATGTCAATTTAGATTCCTTGTTCAATGTGCGTGACAAGCTGCAGTCCTGCGCACGCGTGCCAATCCCTCGAAACGCCCCATAAATCTACGAACCAAACACATTAATCACACATTCCAAACTAAAAAAAAAAGGACGAAGGAGTGAACACTTATTCAAATTTCTATCCAAAGTTAACACTTGCTCAATGTTACAGCAGTGAGATTGAAATTCTAGACGACAAGGACGAAATAGATAAAAGAAAAAAAGAATTCTAGAAACCAGTCATGCCGCATTCCACGAAAATGCTGTGTCCTTTCATGCAAATCTACTTTTTAATTGGACTAAGGACACGCGCATTGCAGGAAATGGGTGTGTTGGATCAAGTTACACTGTTGCGTCGACGTCCAAATTGTAGTATATGCACCTCTTGACGAAGTGTCACCTTTATCCATCCACCTTTATTTTTGCATACCGAATTATGCATATGAATAAGATCCGTCCTCTTAATCGGTCGCCCTCCCCGTTTCATTTTGAGGAAGTACAATCCGGTTTCCATCGGCATTGTAGTTCGTTCTTATTGTTGTCAGAGCATGGTCACACACATGTGTGAGAGATATGAACAGGATATCCATATACCTTCCGATTTTTCGTCGTCTTTCAGCGCTTGTCCCTAAGGACCGACACAAAAAAAAAAAGAAAGACCTCTCGGCGATTAAGTCGCATGATAATTGTTCACGAGGCTCCTTAAGGCATTCAGTTCAGCAATGGGGATCTGCAGCTTAAGGATATTCAATACGGAAGGAACTAGGGACGTAACCGAGGGTGGACATTTCATAAGATGAATTCTCGTAAATAGTTCATTTAGCAGATTGTAAATCCATCGAGACTTGGACATAAATGCGGATCGACGTTGTAAAAAAAATGTTATGTTCCTTTTGAAATTCAACACCGTGCAAGGAAGAACTGTAGAAGTGTCAAAGATTTCTTCTTCCTATGTCGCCGGCACTCTACTTGTTGCCTAAGTGGAAATTTGTCTGTCTGACGCCATTCGAATCCTTAGCCCACTTTCCAAGCGACGTTTATCATACGCATGACATGCGCTTGCGCTCTGATACAGAAAAAAATAGCCTTTTGGCTGCAGTCTGACTCAATTCTGTCGCCCGCTTCAAGTGAAGCAATTAATTAGAAAAAAATCGATGCAAATTAAACACAATTATTTTACATCATTGGAAATCGTTTATTACACCTATTAGCACCATGGTTAACCCAATCAACTCAACATCAACAGCGCAGCATCTAAAAGAAGTATCTTACCGCAATTTTTCCTGGAACTTCCACCTCTAGATGCGCTGCAAACGCTCGCGCACGTACGTATACCCCAAAAGCGCATGGATATCGGACTCTTATCCAAACCGAATATCTTGTTGAACATCCTTTGGAATCGATTTTTACAAGACCTCGAACAGAGAGAGAGAGCGGGTCGGTCATCCACGGTGCCGGTCTCCTCCTCGTAATCAAATTGAATTCACACGACGGATCCAATCTCTGCGGCGTGTTTTTGATTTCAGTCGGTGGAAGCACCCGGGCAGGCGCGCCATTCGTACGTGACCCCAACCGAATAGATTCGATTGTCGTCTTCTCGCGTTTACAACCAGAAGTATCGTGATAATTGAATGAAGCCCAAGAGATGGGTTCCGCAGACAAGGGGCACGGAATGTGCGCGCGCACAGGCGAACACACGCACACGGGCATTCTTAAGGTGCTCCACATTGCTCATTGTCGAGAGCGTAAGATTGGACTGGATTTGCCTTTGGTCATGCTGCTCTGGCTGGCCGAGAGCCTTACAACTAGTCCGGTGATCAATTAAACAGATTGCAACAGCGCTGATGACAACTCTTTCAGAGGAGCCTCATTCAGTGTCGTACGCTTGCTGACCATGGGTCGTCCCTGGAGATGAGACAGTCCGATTGAAATATTTCGTAGATAAGTTTATCTGGACTTCTATAGTGATGGCACGGCCGGTGTGGAGTTTAGATGATCAGAACTTGATTTGGACGAGGGCGCGGACTCTAGTGATGCGGGTATTAGAAACCGCAAAAGAAGCAGTAACAAGTAGCCACAGAGTCCCGCGTGCGAGTGGTTAAGTCATCTCTGGCGTGCCGGTGCACTGGTGTAATGTGAGCGGAAAAGAAGTCATTGATATCTATCCAGGGATGTGGTGATGCCCCCATCATCAATGGCCAGAACGAAGTGTTCGTTAGGAAGAGTGATATCTACAACATGTGGTTCACTAAGATGGATGTGTACTTGCCAATTGTACAGGCTGCCTTTGTCTTTGACTGAATGCTGTTCGATTCATATGAAATCAGAACTTTGGTAAAAACTTATTTTCCAGAAAATCACAAAATGGAAAAGTGCTCTCACACAGTTGATAGTTCTTAATATTAAAAAAGAAACGCTAAATGGAAAAATTCATGATCCACGTTCTTGCTTCGGCAAAACATACACTCAGCGAAATTCAATTAAAGGCAACCTATTTTTCTTTGAAATAGCCAAACAAAATTTGATGGATTTGTTTTGTTTGGATATTTAACCAAAGAACATAACTGATTAAAACAAATCACTAAAGATATTTTTAGCTAGTTAAACTCAAAAAACTCAATCTCCACCGTGAAATTCAGTTAAAGGAATTAATTTTTTTTTTTCAAAAAGTGGAGTTAATCAATCTTTGCACTGAGCGGGTCAGTTACTAATTAGTCTTATACTACCTTATAAATTTATATCTATCTAATAATAAGTCCAACCTCCAGAGTAGGCTACAAGTTCCAAAATCCAACTTGGTAATAATGGTGATGCGTACACTCCCATCTTACACGGAATATTCATTTTACACTTATCATTTTATCGCGGACAAAACTTTAGCAAACGTTTAATTTTATGGTACAACTTAACCATAGAAAATAATCCTATGATTAACCTTAGCTGCTCCGTGTATATTCATTTGATGAACGTATAAGACAAAACGCAATCGCCATTGAGCAATCAGATCGTGGTATGTATGGAGAATACTGCTTCATTACGTTAGCCAGTTGCAGATCGATCTTTTTCGGTATTTGATATCCCATCAATCGTTGTCCTGATCCATTGTAGATCTTCTTCTTGGCGGGTTCTTTCGCTGGCGTGTTCTTCTTATCCCCCTGTTCATCTCTAAGATTCTTCTTATGTAATGACATAGAGAAACCGCAAAGTAAATTAAAGAAAAGATCCGTTCACTCGTGGCAATCGACTTTTGTCAGTAATGACTGTCATATCCAAGAATCGTAATGTATGAATGTCATATCCCGAAAAAATGTATACGACAATGAACATGAATGGTATTCTTTTCATCCATTCATTCAATCATAACAATCCTATAAAAGCCCAAAAAAGAAAAGAGAAACTCCGCCATAATTCTTGCGACACTAAGCGTTTCCTTCGGCTCCTTTGCCATGATCCTCCACGATTTGGACTGATTTTCATTTCCAGATATTGCTAAGGATTTTCGTCTAAAGGTATTTTCATCTTCTTCACTGTGAAAAGCGAAGAGCCGAAATCGATTTATTTTCGTGAATATATCGCCGTGGAACACGAACAATGTACAGAGTGGATCTTTTTGAGCTCACAAAAGGACACTTTTCCTCTGTGTCTCTTTCTCTCCACCCAAAATCACCTCAGGTCCCAGGTACAGAGCAAAAGCAAATCCCTTAGAGATCATTTTATGATTGATTCCGTCGGAGATGAGTACAAACTCTCCGTAAGGACAGTGTTGTGTCCTCTCGCTCACACAATGGAAAATGCGTTTAGAGTCCGACGATGCAAAAAAGGATTTCAAGTTGATGTTATTGTTTCTGATAATTATTTTGTTTTTGTGTGTAGTTAGTGTAACAGGTATTTATGAGGCATAGAAGATTTTCAGCAAAGTCGGTTTTTCCCGAGTGATCTGAACAGGTATTAGTACCTGTTGCACTGAGAAGGATACACCTCGAGAGGTTTTGCAGAACAAGTGACTTTCGTGCAGCGAAACGAATCTAATTTGACGACAGGCAGGACCATTATTTGCATTTAATGAATTCTCTGAATTTTTCATAAAATCTTCCTTTTTGTTTTATAAGATAATGGCAGCAAGGTTGTAAAGGAATGGCTTATGTTTCGGGTTTTAATTAGTATTAGCATTAGCAGTTGCACCGCTTGAGGGCGGTGGTGGTGCTGTGACATTCCTCGAAAAAAGACCTAATCTCTTAGAGCTGCTTGCACTGTGATCATAATCCCTCAGCAATCAAGATCCACAAGTGTATTTTGTTATACAAAGTGAAGAAAGGATAGCGTTTTCATTCTAAAATAGTATCAACTGTTTTGAGTAATACAATTTTGCACTAAATAATATCTCAAGCCATTCAATCCTTTTTTTCATAGTGAGATTTGTAAATTTTCTATCATGTATTCTTACACGAAATAAGTGGAAGCAAAACCCTTTCAATAAGTACAATAAAGTTTGCTTTTTTTGTTATTATAATCACGGTATATGTGATATAAATTATCTATTTTATATCTAATATATCGAATGTCCCATATGAAGTAAAAATCTTCTTTAAAGCAAGCCACGAAATGCAACCCATTCCCTCTTCACTCTCGATATGAATAGCTGTACCAAGTGATCACTACCCAACCAGAAAAAAGTTGTATTATAAAAAATGTAATTGCCGTTTTCTAAGGCCAGCTTGCCTGTAGATATTGATCTGATAAGTCCTTTATAAACACTGACAACCTTAAAGATTTTCCCACGAATGGAAGCAGTCACTTTACTTACTTTCCATAACTAACTACCAAAAGCCGCGACGAGACTTGAATAGTTTACGTGTCTAGCTCTGGACTCCTTTGCAGTTTTTCATTAAGTGGTGGTCATCATGTACTATCATTCAACTAAATCAAGATCAATCTTTAGTAAACAACTTCAATGAAGATCTCGCCGGCACTGGCGAACGATCCACTTAAGATGCACCATCCACACTTGGCTGCAGGAAGGAAAAAAAAATCGCATTTTTAAGATCCACCTTCCCCAATTACCCGGCACTCCTAATCAAAGTGTAATGAGCACATATTGGCCAACAACGTTGAAGCAACATAAAATCTCATCCTCGTCTTCTCCAACGCTCCGCGCTTCTCCACACACACAGCACGCCAGTAATTGGATCATCAGATAATTTGAAAAATTGTTTTCGGAAATCCTCCCCGTTCTCGTGTCTGTGTTGCGGTTCTTTGTGAAACTGTTTCGTTTAAAAGTTTCTCACGAATTAGTACAATCGCCATGGAGAGCTGTGGGGACATACCAATAATTCCTGGCGATTCCCCTCCCCCGCCCTTACAACGCACACATTGTGCCGCCACCAGTTGGCGGCTTCACGGCAGCAGTACATTTATCATTATTTGCATATGGCGCGATCCAATTCATTGGATATCGGTTGCACAAGGGGAATTGATTTCAAAGCTACCGAAGTTCCACAAATTTGACTGAGGATGAGACGCGGCGGCTACGACACTCCTGGGAAGTCAATTATATAAGATTTTTGATTTCTCCTTGGAATTTATCCCCCAATGAGCTTGTTAATCAAAAAGTCAGCGCAGGATGGTCAAGGATAACTCCCTACCGTTCCGCTGCGGCGAGACAAAAGGACGTCAGCGGCACATGAACTGCAGAGATGAAAAAAAAAGGAACCTTTGAAATGACCAATTCATTTGGAGGAGGATCCCCTCAACAAAAAAAGGACGCTTTGATCCAATTATTTAGGCGTGAGCACAGGTCACTTGCTCTATCAGCGATATGGTAATCGTTTCGAATTCCAGGACACATCCATGTGAATAAATTATTATTTCGGTCCTCTGTTGTTTTCAAACACGGCTCCTTAGTGGATCATTTATCCGGGGTGGTCCTTTCGCTGGTCGAGGAAAATGAAAAACCTTAATTCGTTTTTTGTTCAAAATCAATTGAGCTAAATAATCAGGAGCACCGAGGTTGTGCAACCGTTCTGGTGCATAAATAAAAAAACTGGACCGCACTCTGCATCATGATCTTTGAATTGGAGGCCCACACACGTGTGCAGATCTTTTATAAAGAATGGGATAAATTCGTGAGATTTTTTCGATTTCGTTTTGTTTGAAGGATCTAGGATCTCATTATTGTTTTTTCTTTTTTTTTTCTAGAAGAGTTTTTGACGTTTTTATTGGTGCAGCGAATGGGATTACGTTGAGAAGGGATTGAGTGAATAAGAAAAAGATTAAGATGCACGTGTCTTCTGTTTGCAGAAACTAGAACGTGTGTTTTGTTTCTTGAAATTCACGAAACGATTATTAGTGAATAACTTCAATTGTTGAAAATTCGGGCTTGACTCTTAAAAAAATTAACTCTCGGTAATTCGAAAACTTCTGCATACTGAAACATTCTCCCAGATCCCCTGAAATCCTCTGTAAATCGAAGAAAATTATCACATTTGGTCCTCTCGTTAATTCGAATTTATTTTTGTGCAAAACAACATTAAAGACCTCTCTAATTTGAAAATGATGGATTGTTTACCTCTATAATTTGAAGTCAAGTTTACTTCTCCTTCCTTAACAACCGTTTGTTGAAATGTGACGAAAATGAGCAATATTTTTTTTTTCTGAAACCTCAGTAATTGGAATTCTAAGTTTTTTCCTGGTACACGAAGTTCGATTTATCGAGAGTTTACTTTAATACATTTTACAAAATTTACTGAAAATCTGAGGGACACTAGAAAACATGTTCTTAAAAAGCAAACACCATTTAAACACTAGGAGAAGTTTGTACCAAAAATGCATTGTTCGTTGAACTGAAGTAAAGACGAAGGAAAGAATTGTATTAAGTCATTTAAAAACCCAAGGACGTAATGTTTATTAAAAGAAAATGCTCCTTTTTTGGCAATTTCTGCGTCTCAAAACAATCAAATACTCGCAAGCCTCATATCCTCTTCCGACTACGACGCATCCTGGACATGAAATATATATGTATTCCGGAAAATTTGTAAAATTGAGCAATGGAGAAAAGTTCTTCTATCAAATG
Source organism: Syritta pipiens (assembly GCA_905187475.1). Lineage (NCBI taxonomy): Eukaryota > Metazoa > Arthropoda > Insecta > Diptera > Syrphidae > Syritta > Syritta pipiens. The sequence continues at coordinate 11,216,296 of LR994571.1, read as the reverse complement.
GCAGGGTACTAGTCTCTCTTTTCCGAGCAACACACAACAACCCGACAGTCATTCAGCTCCGTAAATCTACAAAAAAAACATCTACTACAGTCGTCAACATTTTGATTGAGAAAAAGGCGGTAAAACAAGCGATGTACTTTTTACATATATTTTTGTCAAACTTCATCGACCGCCTACCGGACAACACCTACATTTTTTTATTTACAACCAAGAGATACTCGCTTTTGTGGTATTCCATTTAGGAGGCGTCTCCGTGGCAAACCGCTTTTTCACCCGAAAGATCTTTTTTCTTTACATAAATCTACAGCGACAATGGGAAAAGCAAATAAAATCCACTTTTGAACTCAGCCAGGACTTAGCATGCAGGATCCAGTTCTTCTTTCTTTTTTTTTTTCTTGCGTAATATTATTACCTTGCAGATAGAAGATAGATGTATCTTTGTCCAGTATGTCCCCTGGGTATCTGCCACAATAAGAGCCTCTCCCACTCAGTAACAATTTCACGTCTAAATGCACATCTCGTTGACCGCCTTTTCATGCCAATCAAAGAATGAAGAAGTAAAAGACGAAGGGTAATCGATTATCACCATTTAAGGACCTGTGCGGACACAGAGAGTATAGCACAGCCGAAGCATATTCTTTTTTTTTTATCTTTTCTGTGGTCACCAGTCGGTATCATTAGAACGTTAATTCTGTCCATTGTCTGGTCAATCGTATGCCGAAAAGAGTCTTTGAACTACCCACAGCGATCGGTGGACACTGATGACAGAAAAGCGGACTGAACTGTCGGCAATCGCAACAAGAGCAAAGGGCATATCGCACGCTTTGTGAACAGCGGTGGTTTTTGAACTAAATCCGCTTGATGAATGCAAAAAGTTTTTTTTGTATCTATCGAATTCCAGGCCTGGGGTTCTGCTCATTTAGGCGTGGACGTTAGTGGTGTTTTGTCAATGTTGGATTTCATCGATTTTATGGCAGTCTCGAGAAAGGATTGGACATGCATTATTTCTCATCCATGTTGCGGAACAGTGATTTTATTTTTCAAGCTTGCAAGCATTTAGTTGAAGCAGTTCATAGACGGGACAAGGTCTTTTAAGATTGTAGAGAAACACAAAAGCACGTTAAGAAATATTTTTGCAAAAGTATAAGATTCTAACTGCAATTCACAATCATCAGACCAGACTCTGTAGAGATAAGGAAAATGACTTTTTTAGAAACGTCAGATTCTTCGCAAATATTCCAGAAATTTTATTTTACTATATTCTAAATCTGCCTACTTAATGAGCGCATTATTAGAAACCTCTGAGAAGACAGAGATTTCTGAACAGCGAATTTTAGGCAATAAGAAAATAGTTTTGTTTGAATCATTAATTCGGTTGACCAATTCCCCTTTCCACAGCAACAGAAAAAGCAGTGTAAAATAAAAAGTAAACAAATAACTCGTCTCCTCCATCTCCTTTCACCTTCAGGTGTCCGCTCAGCCATGAAAATAAAAAGCACTCGATTCCTGTCCAGCCATCAGTTTATTGACACGCAACGATAACAGCAATCTAAGGCACGCTTTGAATGAATAAGTCTTTTTTTTTTACCAAAGTCAACCCATCTCCATGAATGGGTTTCATTTGTTTGACAACGAACACGTGGACTAAGTAGGTACTCTCAAATAATTCGAGGCACTTAGCGCTCGTTTGTTATACACGTTCGGCTCGCGAGCATACTTCGAAAGGTAAATGATTTTTTTTCTATTTCAGATGTTCAAATCTTGATTTTAAAGAGATCTTTTAACCACCGGTTAGGCTGCATGCCCCATTAAGTCGGGCCTACTTCTTCGCACGTGACTATGTCCAGACATGCATTGATTATCAGCCAGAGAACTCGACCAACAAACCATCGCTAATTGATTTGAAAATTTCAATTTAATGCCAAATCAGCTTTGACAGGATCTCTGATCTTACCGCATATGAATCCGGGGATACGAATAATTTGAGAAATTTCACACTCAAAGGCAGTTCCATCCGCCCGTCGTCGTGTGAAGGAAGTGCAAAGAATGAGCACCTTTCCTTCATTTTGGGTAGAAAAATCATTAAATTTGAGACGTTTTTAAGGTGCATGAAATCTTGTCGGGTAGGTCTAAGGTCTAAGGAAAGTGTCGAATATGACACTTTCTCCCAATTTCTTTGGCGATTCGTGTGGGCGATGGTAGTTCTTTTTTTGTAACAAATCCTTACAAATTGTGGATTTGGGAGAGAAAATTATGAAATTCTAATCTGACAGGAAACATCTCAGTTGTAATTTTATGGAATATCCTGCCTAGCTGGAGGTCTTGTGCAGTCTATTTAATTAAGGAGGCTGTTGGAAAAGGAAGTGGAAGTAGGTGTTAGATTGCTTAAGTGAATGGACACCTTTTTGCTCCGACATGTAGCACACGTTTGCACCACTAGAGGTATGTGGTTCATTAAAAGAGATTATGATGTCTCATAAGAACCGCTCATAGCGCCAATTATGTAATTAAGATAAAAAAAAACAAAAAAAAAATATTGAGAGGCAGATAAAGAGAGTAAAAATTGAGGAATGACTTCCAGATCGACGTCGGATAGAATTTATAGATACTGATCTTTTTTTCTTAAATGCCTGTTTCTTAGTATGATATTATGGATGGTAGACGTTACTTTGGATCAATCACGATAGCATTAAAAGCAATAGTCTCTTGTATGCAAAAGTGAGATTATGTTTTTTTTTATTTTCAAAAGAAACGATTTTTTTTGTTTTCTGCTCAAGTTGATTTATATTTTAATTTAACCCTACACTGCGAAGCGTAGCAGATCTGATACAGATCAATTTACACTTATTTCTTAAACTGTGGATCACAATTTTACTCTGTAAAGCTTTGTAGATGATCTGCTTCATATATTTTGAAGGGAGTAGTCATGCCAATTTACGTAGACTCAGTTTTTTTAATTATTCTAGTATTAGCAGCTATAAATTATATAAGAAAATATTTTTGAAGTAAAACTGCTTAACACACGTTGGGGGTAAACTGGTTTATATGAGACGAGAGCGTTACGAAAAGAGTGATGGTGCTTTTCCTCTCGGCGTTGTAGTTCACAGCAGTAGCGGGTAATACTATAGTTGAACAAGGTTGCACAATCGCCAAAGGGTTTAGTAGATCGTCCGATTTCCTTGAAATTTATTAAAACGTACGGCTACGTGCCGCGGTTGCCTTCTGAGTTGAAGTCAAACTCATTGCATCCAAGAACAAATTAGTTAACGTCTTAGTGTAGGACATAGAAATATTGCAAATTTCATCGAAATCGGTTCAATAGTTCAAGAGTAAGAAAAAAAACCTTTGGGCTTTCAAATCGGCTCTGTTAATGTTTGGAATTTGCAAATTTGGAACGGCTTGACCGATCTGGTTTAAATTTGGAATTAAAATTCCTTATCTTGCAAACATGGCTTTAAGCTACATTTTTATTCGATGCATTCAGTTTGACTACAGCTAAAAAAGTTTTATGTGGTCTTAAGCACACTCCTTTTTTTAGTGTCAAATTTTAATTTTAATAATTAATTTTAATTACTTCTATTTAGTAGAAAGATAAATCATAAGATCATACCTCTGCACCATGATTGTAAATTGTGCGATAAAACTACGTACATTTTCAAATAAATATCAAATAATTTACGAGAGCTACATACTTTTTAAAATCAGTACGCATATCATTAGAACAGCATGGAGCATATCATTAGAGCAGCATGGAAATGGAGAGAATCGTAACAAACATTTCACTAATACATCAAATCTTTGTTTTATTAAGTCCGGCTGAAAGTTTGTAGAAGACATTTGCTACAGTAAATGAACCATTTGCCTCTGAGCAGAATAGGAAAACATTTTCTTTTAATTTTTAGAAAAAGAACTTTACGAACGGACGAATGAGAAAAAACCTCCATTCAATAAGTTAAGAATAATTCCGGAAACCCTCATAAAAATAAAAACGAAACTGCCTAATTGAAGCGGGTTTTCTTCAAAAACAATTCAAAACAGTGGGATGGGCAAAACTAACCTACTTATCGCAGTTTCCTTTTTAAATGCCCACACCTATGACGGAAATTATGCCCCATCCGTCGCCAGTGGTGTAATAAATTTCCAATACCCCTGGTTTTGTTCTCTTTGAATCCTTAAATCCCAGTGATCAATTCTAGATCCGCCTTATTTGGAAAATTTATTAACTAAATTGACCTACGGAAACACTTTGTTGTGAATAAAAGTATGTAATTATTTCAGTTCTATAACAATTTCCATCGAACGCGTGTATCAATGATTAAAAAGGACCTTTACCGACTTATTTCATATATGTAAATGTATTTCATTGTAATTATAACAAATTTAGAAAACCAAAAAAACAGGGAAGCATTTCCTCGAAGTGGTTTTGAATTACATAGTCTAAGACTCTGTTCGGGTTTATATTTTTGGCAATAGACAGATCTTAAGCAATAAATTCATTTGAACAAGTGTTTTCTGTGAAAATCGGATTTGATTTTAGGAAAACGAGAAAAGGCAAAGGAAAACTGGATTTCTCAGGTTAACAAAATCGATTGCAAAACAAACAGCATGAGCTCGTGTTGTTAAGATTAACATAAGATTACAACCCGCAGAGGTTTCTTCTTCAAATTATCGTTGAACATGATCCTAATTACAATTTCCAGTACTCGTGCGATATCCTGTTGTTTTTAGTGATACAGGGACGAGCGATAAGCAACGTCTCTTTTTAGTTTTAAGTTAAGCAATTTATTTAGTTTGGAAGAAGATTGCTATCAAAAATGTTTATCCCATTTAATGAATTTAACCCCCGCTCGGTGAAGCGCATTGAAATTGTTATTTTGAAAAGAGTCTGACTAAATTTCAGTTCATAGGTAAAGACTAATATGCAATGCAATTTATTATTCAAATTAACAGTATGTAAGTTAACATAGCAATAGAAGCGAGAACTAGTGTTTCATTAACTTGTACTTAATATAAATTTTAGTCGATTAACCCTTTCTTGACCATATCTAATTCCAGCCACGAGAATACATTTTTTTTCACTTCACCAAAAATGAAGTAAGAGATCTCGAATGTTCTTTTTGCACGAAGAGACGTCTGAAGCAGAAATGAATGCACTGAAATCGGGGTTTAGAATAACCTTGGCACACTTTTACTGCAATTACGCTAATATTTTTGAGTTATCAACAGATGAAATTCCTGTTGTTCATGAACAACACTGGGTATGAAAGGGAGAACTAATTTTGGTTTGATTATTTGAATTATTATTAATAAAAGTGAACCCGTACTGCACTATAACCGAAGTCCACAAAGCAGAATGTTAATTTACATATTTCATGACATTATAACATTGACCACTTAATACAAAAATTGTAAGTATACAAAAATGATTACAAAAAGAAAATTGTATCAAAATTATTATTTGAAAGAAACAAATGTTGATGGGGTTAGTCAAAGACCTCTTTTGTTTGTTTCCTGATATTATTTTTTAAGCATTGAAGAGAAAAACAGAACAGCTATCTCTTATACCTTTGAAGTAGTGTGGCAGATAGGACACCAGACGATAAATTGCTTTTGGTAAACGCTTCATAATTGAATCGAATAGGGAAGTAGAAAAAATACGCGCGGACAAAAAGATAAAATCTAACATACTTGAAAATAGAAAATTATTCAAAAAACCTTTGGAAAATGTAATGAATTCTGTGAATTGAACACCAAATCTTTATTTTTCTACACTCTTGAGAAATTCTTTCACTATCGTAGCCCACAAAGTACTCAATGAACAACCAGAAGAAATACGAAAGTTTTGAAAAGTATAAAGTCTTGGCTCCTACCTTACGACCTAAATAATATCGAAATTCTGCTACACTACATAGTCTGGACTCAATTGATTTCCGCATATCTAATCTCTAAGTTTTGCCACATTTCTAGTTCAATTGTTTTAAATTCATATTAAATACTTTTTGTTGGATAAGCTAGACCCCACCATGAAAAGAAATAATTTAAATGTGGCATTATCACTATTACCTGTTTTAATATAAACGCCACTTAATATTAAATTTTTATTTGAAGCATTTGCAATTGCATAGCATCTAGTTATGAGAATGAATAAAATACAATCTAAGCAGTTGAAGGACTTATGAAATGTTCTTTAAAACAATTGTCATAATTCCAACCTGACAAAGACAGAATCTGGAACTAAGCTTGTCAATGTACGTTATTCTTCGATTATTTGTATGAATGAATTGCTTCCACGTCAAAATATGTAAGTACAGAGACGCATTTTACCTAATAGCGCCTTTGAATTTAAGCCTCTTGGTACTATAAAAAAGCAAACATTGAACCTCCATGAAATATTAATAAAATATTACATTTTAAACCGAAAATATCTCACAGTTTCAAGTACAAACGTGCTTTTAAACACCTGGAGCCAGTATAACTTCGACATCAGCCAGCATTACCGATGAGGCACTGTCCTTATGAATGTTTCACCAACTAAAGAAGTAACCGCAGGCACCATCACTCCCCGCACACCATCGATGCCTGTGTACCCTCATTTGGAGAGTGCTCTGTGCATATTGAAAACGACCCAGGTGTATTTACCTCCAGATGGAGATATCCAAAGGAAAATATTTATTTCAATCGCACAATTGTCAACTAAGTACATACACCAGATGTGAAACCATGAAATATCCTTTTTTGGCCACACGACCTGATTTATTTGCGAAACCAAAGATATCCTGTAGACTTATTCACCGCAGTGAAATATCCTAATTGAATACTCAATACAAAAGGACATTAGTCTAATGAAGTTTGAATGACCTTAAGGATATCCCGGTGGCCATAAGGAAATGTACAAGAATAAAGCAACTAGAATTTTCAGAAATAACTCTATTACTCTTGAGAGATTCAAAATGTAAACAGAATTGGTTGCTTCCTGCAGGGACATGGCATGCGCCATTCACCAGTCAATGGCGAAGGACATTCGATTGTCATTCGACTGTATTTACCTGCGTGGGTTTTTCTTTTTTTGAGCTATTTCTCCCTCTCACTGTCTCCGTATAGAGATGTCCCCAGTGTTTGCAAAACAAAACGCACGTTCTCACGTGAGGTCCTTTCGCAGAGGTCCTTTTGTTTACTTTTTCTGTGTTTTGACCACAGTGTAACCAAAATATATGCCATTAAAAATAAAAGGACGACTAAGAAACAAAACACTAAATGAACATGAAACCAGGGGAACTCGGAACAATATGAGACATTGTCATGCGCCCTTGCTTAGTAATATCACTCCCTGAAATCAAGACCATAAAAATCTGAGGTGTTCGATCCTGATGGAAATGTGACAATAGTTCAGGCAACTCTGTTGGTAGGTGAAAATATTCTAGGAACTCCGGGAACTCTTGGAAATTGAGGTGTCACCAGAGATGCAAGGACACCCAATACGAGATACCAATTACTCAGTGCGATTTTGATTTTAATTATTTATGTGGGTTCCGATTGTGCTGGTAGGAGTGAGGCATTTTGGCACACGTGGTGGCAGTTGGGATTTCGTCTGCTGGCACATCTGAAAGATGCTATCTGCTGTGGTTTTCTTTGGTAGACTGTTGTAGTTATCTAAAAGATCTGATAGTACTGCTAGTGGGGTGCCAATAAGATTTAGCTGGAGTCTCTGAATGCGCCATTCCCGTCTTTAGACAATCGCAAAGCATTGATTTTATTCGCTTGCTTACAAATGGCGGCTGAGTCTTATAGCAGCTGTAGATCTGTAAAGAATGTTATACCCACAGCAGAAATACTCACAAGCGCAGAGAATTCATAATAATATTGCGGGAGAATAGAAGGTTTTCAGAATTCATAAAAGTGATTCGTAAAAGAATTAATTTATGTTTCAGAAGATCGACGAGTATTCGTTGACAAACGACTCGGCTACAACGTTCCACAGTTGGTGTACTTCTTCGTTTAAAATCATACGTCTTGAAAATAAGCTGTTACGAAAGAAATACTTAATACTGGTTAAAAAAAATATTAGGAATTGAGTTATTTTCTAAAAAAAAATTAATGTGGTAGTTTGTTATAAACAATATTTAGATTTATTCTTTTTTTATGTGATAGGGACCTAAGTTACAAATAAGTCCAGGGCTACTTTGCTTGGTTTAACTATCTTTTTGCTATCGAGACTCTTGCATTAAGGTGTACAAATTAAAAAAAAAATCATATCGCAATTAAATTGTCCAAAATCAGTTGTCATCCAACCTGTTTAATGCAGTACACTTATGGAAAAGGAATTAGCCTATTTTAGTTATACCAATAATACTCGCTACACATTTATTTTCACAGCGATAGAAACATTTAGAAATTCCACTGACGTGCAATTTCTTTGCTTTTTATTTCGTATACAGCACCTGGCGAATCACAAGTTGCTTTAGTATCTCACAGAATCTCAAGATTCAAATGAAATGTGATATTTATCATCCCTCCAGGACCAATGGAAGAAACATTCTTGGAATACAAAACACAGTCTACCAGGAAAGTCAACTTCACAGTCTCCATTTCACTATTTACATGGGAGTGTCCAAAAAAACAACTTAAAAGTGAAAAACATGGACGCGTGCTCAAAGTGGAAATTCTAGAATAACCGGAGTAATCCACTTAAGATGGACAGCACCCTCACAAATAACCCTTGCTTATGCTTCGAAAAAAATACATACATTAAAAATATATATATTTTCAGAGAACCAAAATACAAAAAAATGCCAAGATAAATCTTTCGGAAGGACAATACCAGGAGCTGTCAAAATATTTCATTCGAAATGATTGTTCACTCCTTTTATTCACAGGACGGATGTACGATCACATTTCTATGGAAAACGGAAGGAGATTTTAAACACTCATTTTTGAATGCATTCCAATCCTTTCGCCTCAAAGGAGGATCCATACAACTGAATAAGTGCTTTGTTTACTCCGGTGCGGATTAATCGCATGGTCATGTGCCTGCTGCCATTGTGGTTGATGGAGGACATTTTAAAACAGTTTCAGTTTTTTTTTTGTGAGTCATTTGAACACATGCCAATTTTTTTTCGACAAAAGGACAACCAAGGCAAAACGGTATCCCTTATAAATCCTTCACAAATGAACCTTAAGACACAAATCAATCTTTGAATAGAGTCTTTAGGACTCATTACATAACTTCTTATGCCACACACAAACATCAGCTCATTCATAACAGCTCAGGCATAAATTTTCTATTTTAATGTTTGTTTTCTTAATGGTGATTTGGCTAAAGACGTAAGAAGGATCATCACCATTTTAATGAAGTCCTTCGTTCGTAATTGACAGACTCATCTATAATGCACTTGAGGATTGCATTTTGAAATTGAATTTAGTTTTATTTGCAAGAATTTGTCACACTTCCCCCATACGCAATTGTTTGTGTTTGCTGCAATTGTAAATTTCGGCAGATGTGCAGCATTTAATGACTAGGAATGCGGCAAGTTCACGGTGAGAGAGGTGATTATGAGGGTTTAATTGTCCTTAAATGTGCGGTGTAGGAGTGTGGTCAGCACCGAGGGGTGCCAGCGGAATCAAAAATTATCGTAAACGACAAAACTATTAAGCAGCGTGTGCGGCTTGTGACAAGTAGTCGGTAATTAAAGTGCATCTGCTCAAATGTCCAAGAAGGAGACAATCGCTGAGCTAGGGAGAATGTAAACAATGCATGTGCAGTAAATTGATTTTAATTAACGAATAGATGCTGCATGATGTCTTAATAACTCGTGATAAACTGTTTATTCAATAACACTTGAAAAATGAATTACATCCAATTTCTGACACTAATGTCAAATAATTTCATTCGTCACTCATTTCGTGGTTTCAGGTTGTTAAAAATTATTTTTAAATTAGGTGGAGAGAAAATTAGTTCTCAAGATACACAGAGGATATTAGAAGCTGAGTTTCTTGCCTGAATGAATTTTTCGATATTTGATCAACAATCAATCCATTCAAACAAAAGTCACCAGCAAAAATGTATCTTGGAAAAAATCGTTACAAAATTCACGTTGATTAGAAAAACGGGTGGAGCATGACTGCGCTAAATTCTACACTCCACCCACACCAAGCAAAGCCTTTCACTGATCCTCTAATACAGATTGATTGCCTCCCTCCAACTCGATGACCTCACTATACGATTTTTTTTTCTGTTTACCACCCTCGCACTGCATGGTGCCACAGTAGAACACCGGAAACCGCAGCTCGCAATCTTTCTCTAAAGCCTTATACACATGGAGGGACATACATTTTTATGTTGCTTTTTTTTTTTGTTACACCACGCAATTAAAACCACTGTAAACCAAATTCCTGAAGATTGTAGACATTTTATTAGAACGCGAATCGCACAGCACGATCCCCGCACAATGATCAAATTGTACTGTGAAGGCGTCAAGCAAATCGGCATGATGATGATGCCTTGTAAATCGATTGTAGGTAAATAAAAGACTTTTGCCCCGTGCCATAATCGCTTTGATCGACATTGCGTGGGCGTGGAGGAAACACTTAAAATACATGCAGCACGACAAGAGACACTGTTTGTTGCTGCAAGCCACTACCCGTGTGTGAAAACAAATAAATATTTGCAAATAGTGTAAATATTTGTGGATTTATCTCTGAGACACAATGGGGTACTAGTGTTCGCGCTTGCTTGGTGACACAAAAATCCTGTTTTAGTTTTTTTTTGTTATTTCCAAAAGAAATGTCAACGGATTCTTGGTTTTGTTGTCAGATGTCGTATTGGAAGAAAATTTAATGGCCGCTAACCGAAAGAAAAAAAATATGAGTGACGTAATTTGTGTGGGAGGCGCATAACGACGACGATGAATTGAGCCGTCGGCAGTTCGAAGTAACGTCTTTTATGGATGCGTGTGCCAACCGGTAGTGGACCTGCACAAGTGGAACTTGGTAGCATATTCGATAACCAGTAGCCATCCTTATAGTTTCTTGCAATTACTCACACCTAGTCGATGCATAAATAAAAAACCCACACCGATCAGCATAAAATGATAGCGTTTTAATGTAACCTTTCGACTAATTCCTCCCAGCCACATGCATCCACCTCTGGCATCATGCAACACTCTACACTTCCGCCGATCAGTTCCCGCGCGTTGCGGTGAACCTACATAAAAAAGTGTTTTTTGACACTTCAGCTTTTTATCGATTCCTTTTAATTGAATTCAAGCACGAACCTCGCATCAGGACACAAACATTTCGCACTTTAAGGACACTTTTCACGCGCTTCGACCGAAAAAATCCCAACAAGACCATCGACGACAGCACCATCGAAACGATGTCAATTAATTATGCACACTCCCCGAGCCAACAACGACGAAGCAACACAAACGAAGAACTCTACGCATGCACTTTGTATCCTGCACCGCAGTTTAAGGAAGCTACCAGCAGTCATTGCGTGGCAAGGATTCATCCATCACCACGCATAGATTAATCCAGCTTCGATGTGCGCAGACTCTTTTCTCGCCGCCGTATAACGATCCCACAAATTAGAATTGTTACAATTAAAATTCATTGGCCAATCCATGTTTGATCGGATGGGGTGCAAATTAATGCCTCACCAACTCCAGCTTCAGCTCTACTCACAGAACCAGCGTTAGGCAGAAGAAGACTCACCGGTTTTTGCAAGGAACGTGACACAGAGGTTCCTTTTTTTTGTTTGATAATCCCAAATGATTTTAATGATACCCTGGGCCACGTTAAGCGCGAGAATACGCGTGCTCTTCGGTAAATCGTATTTTGGCGTCGTGCAGGATGCCGCTCCAGTAACCGGTCATTGATTATTCAAGTAAAGAGTTGCCCCCACTCAGTCAGAAGATCAGTGATCTAAGGCAATCTTCACTCTTCAGCACCCGATTCAGATTATGAAGTGAAGTTGTTGTGGCCTGGCTTTCGGCACGCATTAGTGGGGACATGGTGCCAGAAAATGAAAACAATAACAGAGACGACGTCCATCGAAATTTGTTTTTATTTTTTGTCTTTGGCTAAAGATGAAGATAGACGGGGACGTATTTTTTTAGTGGATATACAATAAGCAGCTTAAGTTTGTACTCTTAAGGAATTTTCACTCATTTGTGATAGCAATACCAAAATTGTTGTTTTTTCTTCTTTCAAAATAGATAAATAATTAGGCTTCGTTAATTATTTTTTATCAACAAAAATGAGCAAAAACGAATTTATTCAGAGTGGGGAAATGCAAGTTTCTTTTTAAAAATACAATAAAATGAACAACGTTAGGTTTTTTCCATGCTTCATTAGTGAGAGCACACATTTCTATTAAGTGTGGAATATAACGTCGTACAAGTGGCTGCCTTTGCCATCTCCCATTTTCCAAGACTTTGCTAATGGTTTCGGGCTGTAGCTGACAAATTGCTCGAATGATACTAAACCTAAGTGCGACTGATGTTTTCCAAATTAGTGACAAGTCGTTCACGTTTTTAGGGGGTCAACTTGCAGCTCCGAGGCGGCCATTTAACATCGCCAAGGCGTGTTGAACTACACAGCAATCATTTGGAAATAAGTTTTCAATATTTCACAACGTTGTTCAAACGTAAAAGTATCCATTTCGTTCCGCGGAGGTATGATACTGAATTTCTGACAAGATTTCGAGCGGGAAACAGCTGCCAGTGTCAAAATAACCGATGCATCGGTTATCATCGCGATAATTTAAAAAGAAACTCAAAGCTGGACAAATTGTAAAAGATTGTCGAACTTCAGCCGGAAAAACAAGGTGTCTTCATTCTTGAGCAATGTATAAGGAAAAAAATTAACTTCTCTATCATTCTCCAGAAACATTTACCTATGGTCGTTGTTGGATTTAGAGCTCAAACCATCTACTTTTTGTAGTTCAATTAATATGCAGTTTTTTCTTGTGGATATGATTATAATAAAATATAGACTAGATTTAGTGATGAATTGAATAGTTTTCAGATTATTCGCAAAAATGGTAAAACTACTGCTATTTTTTTGTTCGTAGCTACATATTATTGTATTGGGCGGCGTAACAGCCCGTTGAGAGCCAGAGCCTAGCTTTTTCGCGCCTCTACTGTGTTGTGCGCATTATAATTTTGTCACGTGTGGAGGGGACCTACTGTTTAATGCCGGTTCCGAACGGCGAATTGCGAAAGCTTTTCATGACAGAAGTACTCCAGGAAGGTTGTCAGTCGTTCGCTGGAGGTGGGGCCGTGGAAAATGTTTGTGGTGTTTTTTTTTTCCCGAGCCGGGTTTTTTTGTTTGTACCCGAATCCGGGTACTCTCGCTCAACAGTCCGACGCACTAACCGATCGAGCCAACGGCGTCCACGAGCTGCATATACTGTCTTTAAAAATGCTTTTACCATAATCTATCACTCAATTCAATTTTTACTTTCATTAAATTCATATTAAGCCATAGGCCTGAACAGAGCTCCAAATGATAATTCCATAACAGTAAATTTCAGAACTAAAAGTCTGAAACACATCCGCATGGCAAGGCTAGCCTGCGTTGATAATTAAATAGAATTAAATCAGTTCTTAGCACGCAAACATCAAACTCGCGAACGTAATGTATTCTCCAAGGAGGCCAAAGACTCGGCCATACGTCATCCATTCACCGGCGTGCGCCTTAAATTCAAGGCATCCCACTAGCACCACATCGTCCATCAGTGGACCTCAACCACAGAGCAAAAGTAATCAACAAAAAGTCGTACTTCACTCTGAGGAAAATTGTTCGCCGTTTTTACTGGAGACACCCCTTCATTCGTATCTCTTAACATCAACTTCGTAAGGTGCATGGCATTAAGCTCAAATTAAGCTGAGCTGTATCATATATTCTTCTCTGGTTAATCCCATCATTACCGATGTCAGGGATGGCCGCACGGATATGATGACGTTCATGATGCACACACATAATTAAAAAGGAAGGAAGAAGCTCTACAGATCGCGCTTGTTCCTCTCGTGGGTAGTAATTTTCGATGATTTTGATGAGCAACTTCTGAGGAAGTTAAGAAGATTAAACCCAAAGGGGAGCTCTCACAGTCAAATGATTGTCGAATGAGGGCAATGAAAATAAAAACAGATTCGTGGCAGGAGCTGAGGAATCGTCGCAGCGGACAATAGGTTTGGTGGTCAAGATTAAGCGGTTGATTCTGTTAGTAACTATTGAAAACGCACATCGAGACCGGGTCCTAAAAAAAACGCCCACAAACGAGCAAAGCTTGGTTACTTGTTCTCCTATTACCGGCTTACTAAAACTATGCTGTCACTTACGCTACTTCAGTCAAAGCCGCGCACAGTTAAGTGTCAGAGAGATCTCAATCTGCGTAAGGAATGGCACGTCAAAGCGTACTTGTCAAACTTTTTTTACAACGTGCTACCAACCCACCGATTCTGCAGGAATCTCGATGGATTCGTATCTCATCTTCACCAGTGTCTTCCCGCCAAGATCGATTATAGCACGCACCCGAACACCAATTTCCGGTTCTATAAAAAAAAATTACAACAACATCAGTTAATAACAATAAAGAAATTCCCTTGTAAGTGATTTTTGCGATATAATTGTCGGAACATTAAACCGCCGCATTCACCGCCGCAGGACACCATCGAGATTAAATCAATCTCGCAGCACAATTACCCACCAACAAAGTGTCCAAGACTTTGAAATATTAGCAAAGATTACTTAATTCTAGACCTTGCACCACATACTAGCGCTGATGGCGCGGCAGGGAATCGGTATTTTTAGAGAACGCGACCGCAACGAGGACAGCACGACACTTATGGTCGGCACTGGTCGCCGGCGGTGTGAGATGGGCAAACATACCGATTTCCAGCACGTCAGGCTCATACATCAAAGCCATTCACCACACAGAAACCAGTTGCAGATGTAATCACCGTCATCATCATCATTACGATTACGATTACGATCATAGCGCAGCAAAGGCAACAGCGGGAGCGCAGCGATCGAAAGGACATAGGCGGAGCGGCGCGCCGAAGATACACACACCTCATGTGTCCAAAGTGTCAGAGAAGAAGCCCCGGCGACTTGACTGAGGGCGCTTTCCACACGATTTGATGGAGTCATAATGAACCCGTATGGGGTCGATGGTGATGCGTTGGGGATAATAATTCACGTGCTGGATCCCATTATGTGATGGCTTCTATGGAAGCCTCGCGCCTTCTCTCTCACTCAGTGCCGACGGCAAGTGTGCGACACAGTGACGCAGAAAGCACACGCATCTCTTCTAAATCTTTACCTTTACGCGTATTCGTTCGTATTCGTGATGTGGAAATATGCTTAGCCGGTGAATGATTAATTTCTTCTGGGAAATTTGTTTGCTTTAGCTTCGTCTGCGCCTGAGGATATTTGCAGATGCACTACGCGTAATGATCGCAGGTCGCATATATCACGACTGGTCGAGTGCGTGATGATGTGTTTCACGGAGCGCTTTAAGCGTCGCAATTCAGTCAGGAACCTATGGAGAGACGTGCATCTGCCAAAATTGACCGCTTCGACAGGTTCAGGCTTTCCTGGTAACCTCGCGCCTCTATAGTTTCGATTATTATTAGTGGTAAGGTTAATATGATTTTTGAATTAAAACTTCTCTACACGCGTTGGAAGTAAACAGAATTATATGAGATGAGAGCGTTACGAAAAATATGATGGTGTTTTCAATATCCCTCTCGTTAAGTTTCAATCTCGTGTAATGAAGTACTGAAAAGAAATCTAAGTAGCTAACAGCTTAACCGTAATCAGCCCACCTTGTGGCTGTGGGTCACCATTTCCGTTTCGAGTTTTTGACTTTGCACAAAATATTGAAAAACAATCATGTTCGCACTCAATTTGTTGCCCTACACAGAGAATTAAACAGTAAAAATGTAGTCCTGAAACAAAAATGTTGTGTCATCATTGTTTGCCACATATGTAATTCATCCCGGCAGATTAGGTTTAAACATAGTGAGCCGCATTATGTGACAGGTTGCACATAAATTGAAACCTTTGCAAACACACGACATTCAGCACGGGTTGGGAGTCAACAATAGGAAATATTTAAAGTGTAAAAGAAAAGTTAACATGGCAAAATGCCGTCTGTTGTGAATTGACGAGACTTTGATAAAAAAAAAAGTATAAGTAGTACAAAGAAGTAAAAGAATTAAAATAAAAGTAAGACAGATATTTAAGAGATTGTACACAGCTGGTAAAAAAAAAGACGTGCGCCCTTTGTTTGCCATGGATCATCAAAGTTAGAACGGACTGGAATGGCATAACAATCTTCGGAGAGATGAATTAATTTGTTCTTCTCGGACTCTTTAGAAACGTTAGGCGACCAACATTTTTGAAAACAAATAAAGCTTTAATAAAACCTTGATAAGTTAGCCACCGGAAGTGCAAAATTGTTCGGCCAACTTAAACAGCTGCCCAACTTTTCAACGTAAATACTTTGAATAGAAACGAAAAATTCATGATCTTCATCTTTATTTCAATAAGTAAATAATATGTAAAAGTTACATTACATTACATATAGAGCTCGTATCTGGCAATACATCATTTGAAAGGTCTTGACATAACCTACAAAACGACGCTATGCATGATTAGTTTGGATACGAACTCTGTAGCACTTTGTACATAGCCGGAAAATTCAAAAGACCAAAAGGCGGAAGGGAGATATTAGACAACCTAATATAAGAGAATGGTTTGTGGAATTAAAATATCCGTTTAAAATTGAGCATTGACTGACGTATCTACACATTCTGTTTCAAATCACGTACAGCTACAAATATGTAGTGTTGTATTTTAAAAACACCAATATATAGAGAGAGGGCAGTGTTTGCATGTTTCACATGCATGTGTCAGATCATAGTTTGTTGAATGTCTTCTCATTCAAAAAGTTCAAAATGGTTTCTTGTGTCTTTTTTTTCTTCTAACCTTTGTTTGATTGTTTATTTATTTAGATCTAAGAACCTTATTCTGGAGAGAATAAATTATAAGAAGAATGAATACTAAAAACTTGGAACTTATCGCGTTTCTTTATTGTCAGCACTTTTTTTGCGTGAGAGTGGAAAGATGACAATTGGCAGCTTTAAAGTCAGTTTTAAGTTAATCAACTCTATGTCGACTATAGTTAGCAAAACAATAATTTGATATTCTTTATATGGTAAAATAATCCTAACGTAAATAAAATAAATAAATAAATTCGCGCCAAGGCGCTTATCTCTACCGACTTTTTTGCACCGCCGTCGATCAATTGTGATTCTTTAGACGTTATCATCTGCTTGTACCTTAAGCGTACATTTTTTGCCTTTTGTATACATTTTACAAGTGAGGGCACACTTTCGCAGTATCACACCTTTTTTTATATTTTCTATTGCCATAGAGATTTTTTTTTTCGAGTATGCGATAACATTTTTTTTTGACATATAGCTTATAGTAAGCATCAGTGGGTGGATTCCCTTATGGCAAAGTTTTTTTTTTTTTTTTTTGAAAAAAGTCAACCCAAATCTTTTTCGGTTGCTTGAATTGAATCTTGTATAGGAATTAGAGAAGGCGGGTTGGACTGCTTATCAATTGAATTTCGTTTGTATGGCAAATATTTAATCTTTACTTTGTTAAAAAAAAATATTTGTCTTTAAACAGACGCTATACATATATATACAATTTTGTTTGAATATGTCTGAGTGATTCTTTTCTGAGTAAAATGAAGTCAATGAGATGATTGTTTGTATTTGGAATTTCCTCAGATGAATACATATTTTTGAATCGGAAATGGCGGTTTTTTCCTAAATTTGTTATATGAATTTTTCATTCAACACTTGTACTGATTAGAAACTGATTTGGAATGTTTCTACTTTAACAAAATGATATGATCATTTTCAGATCGTCCTGGAGAATTTTTCTTTTTTCCTATTTGAAACCTCATTTTGAACACTGATAACAAGCTCGATAAAAAATTATCTGAAATCAAAATGAACGTTTTAGTGTTCATCCTAATTAGACATTAGAACGAAATTTTACTACCTGAATAAATTGTGAATTGATTTTTTTATGAAAAATAAAGAAAAAAATGTTACTTGCCACCTACCGCAGACGATGAAGGCTCACCATTTCTTTTGCGGCCTTTTCACTTTCTTCCTTTGCACTGTCTAAAAAAAAGAAATAACAGAGCTCGTGGCTCGTACCAACTCAAAAAAGGACACCCAATCGGAAGCGATAAGGACTCTTTCTTTTCTTAACCCATAAAATAAAGGATTATAAAATTGTGATCAAACCAAAAGATATAAAACGTTAATGATTCGAATGTATCCACGTAAGGTACTCTTACACATTGATGTGTGTGAACACAGACGATCAATTTCATTATACAAAGTATCTTTCAGCATCATCGCAGTTTGGAGTTTGGTAATCGTTCAAAATTCACCTGGAGATTAACGCTTGAGCAGATTATTATCCAACGGTATATGGATGGTGAAGGGTACTAAGAACTTTGCAGTAAACAAAAAAACAAAAACGATAACATTATTAATCAACGAGCTAATCGCGCTTAAAATTTCATTTAGCTGTGATGGTGCATTGCCCCGATATAAATCGTGTGCATAAATTTCAAAGACCACCCAGGTGAATATGTTTAAAAGAAGGCGTAGAAGATGCTTATGAGATTTGAAGTCTTATGATGGACTAGAGAAGTTCAAGATTTACAAAACTGATGAAATCATAAGCCAGTGAATGTTCGACGGATGAACATGCGATTTAATTAGTGAATTTACACCCACCATCAACAAACCGAGCATCAAACCCCAGAAGCATTTTCGAGGAAGATGTGTAGTTTTATATCCATACCAGTTGCAAATAACTGATGAAATTAAGGACACAGAATGCAATGACAGCAAACAATGATTCAACAGACTATTGGTGACTAATTTTAATTCAACACAGCAGCCTTCATAGGTTGGATTTTCCGACTTTAAAAAAAAACGGAAAATGTGTTGCTCATCTCGGCGGCTAAGATCATATTGACATCTGTCCCCTGTTTTACTTGAAAAAAATCATCCCTGTGCTAAATAGTTAATTTATTTTAAAATACAGGCGTTTCAACTGAACCATTTGTTCATTTTAAAACACGGACAACGGACTGTATCATATTGATTCGATTCGAGTATTGATCGATAAAAGCAATGGAATTGTTTTCTAATAGCCCCTTAACGGTCATTATCAATTCTGCGAATTCCTTCTATTACCGTAACGCGTGTTGCAAAAGGGACATCTATTCTCCACACACGCTTATCCCCAAGACCACCTTGACATTGATTTGAAAAAAATTTTGAACTCCTTTTCACAGTCCAGCGGGAACAATTAATTTTGTCCTTTTCTTATTGTATTCCCATTGTGTTTAGGGTAAGAAAGGAATATTGTTCTCCGAACAAAAGTATCGTAATTTTTATCGCAAGTCCAGACAATACCGCATAATGGAACGCATTGTAAGTGCAATAAATTGTTGTGAAAATCTTCTCGTCATTGTGTTCAGGCTTTTGGTTTCGTCTGTAAATCACTTTGGTCTCATTGCGCGCAGGACATCGAAATGACCATTCAGACTCACAGTGGGTGAGACGGATAAAAAAAAGTCCATGCAGACGAACTGATTCCGGACATCCGCATTGGGAATTGTGTGAACCTCTGCAGGGTATTTTCCTTTATAGTTTTGCACATCTGAGTTCCTTAACGAGGTTAAGAACCTTTAGAGTGCAGTTGGTTCGTGAATTCGTTGGGCTTTTGTGTTCATGATTGCTTCCGAAATTTTGTCTGCCAGGAAGTACAATTTAAATTTGTAGACTTGTTGTAATCCTCATGAGCTTATGATGGCTTTAGTGGCTTTAAATGTTTTGTATCTAAGAAGTTGTCTGAAATGTGAAGGATATGTACAATGTGAACGATTAAGAAAAAACAAATAGTTTAACGCTACACTGCGCGACTTTTTTTTAAATAAAAGAATGTTTTTTTACATATGGCTCCAAATTCCAGAACAATAATAAAAAAAACCATTAGTCTATATAAATTGGCTTGATTGGCCTTCAAAGTATATAAAGCAGATCATCTTCAAAGTTTAACAGAGTAAAATTGTGGTGCATAGTTTATGGATGAAGTAAAAATTGAGTTGTATCAGATCTGCTACACTGAGCAGTGTAGGGTTAAACAGTTTAACCAGTTTATGTCAAGGGGAGAGGAGAGATGTCGGCTTTAAATCAAATATTTTTCAGATCAAAGAGTAATCTCGCTAACACTGTGGATAATATTTTTCGTAATCTGCAGGGTGTAGCGTAAAACCAGGCGAAGTTTGTTGTGAATTCTTACTTCATTATTGGAGGCTAGGTTGCAACCCCCACAAAAAAACTGGCCCATAAAACAAATTATTCTTATGCAAATTAATTACCAATTTAAATACTAATTTGAACAGAGTTATTTTATTAACACTCTAAAGTAAAGTGACTAAAGTTTAATTTAAGCATCAGTGCTGCTGAATTACTGGATGAAATTGAAACACCCTGACGGCATAGAAAGAAGTGTAATTTTCAAACCCGTGTAAATATGCAGAAAAATCATCTTTGGTTTAAGACGACTTAAGCCACTTTTCCTTTTTAGTAAAGAATTGGAAGCTGAGTTAGAAGTGATAATCAGTCATATTAATTTATAAGCACCTAAAAAGTATTTAACGACATAAACACCTTATTAAATCATTCTCTGGCTGGATTGCTACGATGTTTCTCCTCATCGCAATATAACACAAAAAAATGCTACACACATCGGAATGCTCATGAATGAATTTACTCCATCACAAATAAAAACCCACAAACTAATCATGAATATCGTTCATACAACTCATCATAAAAATATAATTGTATCGTCTTGGAATTTCGACCGAATTGCATTGGCTTAGCTCTGAATAAAACAAGGAAAAAAAATTGCTGATCGGTGATCCAATTATTTTTGATTAATAAAAGTCTCGTCTCCAGTGTGCTGGATGCATGTGCATAAGACACAAGATCCATTTAATTGGAGTAGAAAATCTGACAAGATACTTTGCTCAGAAATAGCTCACCAGTTGATGGATGAGCTGCGTTGTCTGGTGCAATCTGCAGCTCTGCAGTCTAATCACGTAGACAGAGTATGTCACGAAGTTCCTCACATTGATCAATCGATCAGTCAATCAGTCATTTTCAGTTCCCCGTGCGTAGCCCGTTCGCATATTGTCCTCGTGGGGTGTTCCTCGCAGACGTAACCCGTTTTTCAGTGGATTGCTTCTCACATTCCTGTGTTCCTTTATATGGGGCGCTTCGTCGTCGACAGTAAAAATTAATATGAAATTTCTCTAAATTGGTCATCAACTCAATCGGTTGAATAGTTTTCATTTGTCAGGCGAGGATGTGTTTTTTTGTGTTTTTCGCCTCGAATATCGAGCATAGGTGAGATGTGTGTGTGTCAAATAAATTTATGAATTTCGAACGTAGGACAAAGTTGATTAACCTCTGTCCTTTGTCATCGGACCACCCGGTTTATTGGCGTCATGCAAATACCAGCACTCAATCAAATTCAAGACAAATACCAATCAATCAGCAACAAATCAATAAATTCAACAGCAATCAAAGATCAATTCATAAAAATCTCCTTTTCTCTCCAAATCCTCAAATCATTTATGTTCATCCCTCGCATCAGCCGAGCCGAGAGCTAAATTTAAATAGCAGCGGACAAAAAAGAACGAGAATCTTTCACGACTGCTTATGCAAAAGACCAGCATCAGGTCCGCAGCCATTTGCATACCGAATGTGGAGCAGTAGGAAACACTGAACCCAGGAAACCGATACAAAAAACTAAAGCGATTTTCTTCTTTACGACATCCCTGGTGGTCCCGGGCGGGATTTTTGACATCCCGCCAACTTTTGACCTGTTCTACATCTGAAACTGATTCATCAAATCCTATCAGTCGATCTGCGTGTATCTGTCAAATGTCTATGGATCCGTTTCCATTAAATCGATACCATTCGATAGCTCGTACTTAATGCGTTTCAGCTCTGTCAGGATGTGGTGATTCTTAAAATTGAAATTCATAATCTCTTTAATCTCGGCATCGGATAGGATCGTAAACGGCGGCTATTTGCGCACCTTGTTTTGTGGGATAGCGAGCGTCGGTGCATCGGTAAAAATATCGCGCGACTGTAAATCGTTGCAGTTTCTGCGGCCAACGCGGCAGCCACGCGGGTAATAAACAAAACTGGAAATGCAGAAAAGCGAACGTTTTTCGTCACTTAGCCATATCCTCCGGATCGCGACCGCCGCATCCTCCACGAGCGGACTGGCCAATTTAGCGCTTCATATGAAACCGATGATTATTTAAGCGGATCCGCTACAGCGGGGAGATTTCAACTTAATAATGAAGTGGTCATAGCCAGTCCCAAGTGCGCGGCAATAAAGGAAGCTGGTCGCTACGGCTGACGGTCAAAAAAAAAAAAACAAGGCGATTGCAATAACTTTTATCGCGGCCAAAGAATCACTTTGTCGATTGGAAGCGTGGAATGGTCCGCCAAGTTTGTTGCACGGTTTTAAGGTTTTAAATATCCCCACAAAGCGGATAAGCCTTTTGCCACAGATTAACCACTTCCGATTAATGAAACGGTTGATTGGAGGGAATATCTCAGTTTTATGGCGGTAAATTTGATTGTACACTGTTGTCCGACCGAATACCGGTAGTTAAGTGACTACTCGAATTTTCTTGCGGTATCCATGGGGTGTGCGATGGGGCTGTTCGGTTTTTTTCAGATACTGTTACTTCATATGAAAGAGCAATTATGTGTTGTGGTTACTGTTATTAGATCGAAGAAGGTTCCGATCAAATTAATTTAGCTGAAGCAATTTGATGGATTGGAATTTAATTTGCCCAAATTGATTATAATGTACAAGTGACTTTAAGGTATTTTTAAGGCATCAGAATTTGGTAAAGACTAGTGTAATAAATTGTAAAATGTTAGTGTGAACGTCAGCAAGTTTGACACCACCGACATCTGTCGGCCTGTCAAATTTGCTCTCGTCTGGTAATAGTATAAATAAGATTAAGTAAGTGTCCGCAATTCACAGGAACTGAAAATATTTCTGAATACAGTACCTCATAATAGAATCCGTACTTCCGAAAGTCCATAAAAATAAATAAAACAGCCTCACATAAATGCAAAACAATTTACCAGTTCACTTTATTTTTAATTCAATCAACCAAGAAGTAATTCAAGTACAAAAAAAAGTGGACAGACAGACAGGCGGACACCGAAGTGATTCTATAAGGGTTTCGTTATTCTTTTGGAACAAAACCCTAAAAAGGATTATTAAAAAACTAAATAAACATACACAAAATCTATTAATATTCTTTAATGTTTCTTTTGCTTGTTCGTCTTATGTGACAATTGTCAATTTAAAGTGCAACGACATAACTTGTTGTAACGGATGCGCCATCTAGGGGTTTCTTTTTAAATCATAGGTTATTTTGACACTGACAGCTGATTGACAGCTTGGAAATCTTGATAAAAAATTCGTATCATATCTCCGTGGAACAAAATGAGTCGTTTTACGCTCGAGCAATGTTGAAAAATATTGAAAACTCGCTGTACGCGTGTTTGTGCGCAAAGTACCTCGAAGAAAATTCGCATTAAACCTAGTGAAAACATACGAGAGACAAGGTAAACCATTTTATGTCTCGCCAGCTTCGTCTTTCACTCCACTCAATTACCAACCCACAAAACCAAACCAAGTTATCAACTTTACAACCAATAAAATGCTAATTACGCCGTGAACAAAGTCCCTATTTTAGTCATTTAGAGCAAAGCCTATATTCATCATTATCCTTAGGGTGGTCCTACAGCAGTTCCACAAAAGTTTCTAAATTAATGAACCCACGGCCGGAAAGCAAAAAACAAAACTCAGCAAAAACCCCAAAAAAAACTGCACTCTCAATTATCCAAGATATACAGTGCAATAAATTTATTCAGCTCCCATATCGTTCAACGATCTCTCTAGATCATCTTGTTGTTCACGTTCGCGTTTTTGTCTCAACATTGAATGCATGTGCTTGAGAGACTACAAATAAAGTCATGAGCCCCCGTACACAAGACGCTCGAAGGGAGGACACGTCGGTTTTTTTGTGACCAAAAGTAGTCGAATGGAGGAAGTGCTGCGCAGGACAAGGATGAGAGCAAACTGGCACAACAAAAAAAAGACAAAATTAAATAAAAACACTCCCAGAAGCAGTGATTGCGAAATGCAGGCCACGGAAATGAAGAAATCTCTCGAAGAGCAGGACCGCTCTCTTGATTGAGTTATACGAGTGTTATTAGCCAATTGACGGTGGTGGTATGTTCCCAAAGAGGGCTTAATTTGGTGGGTTTCACAGATCAACGATGGCAATGAATGCCGCCACCACGCTGCATCCATTGTAAGATCCTCGAGCCCAGGCTCGAGCTCTGAGTGATTTAGTCCGAGACAATTTGTGATTGTTTTTGTTCGACCTCTGGGAGGCCTAATTACGGAATTCCCACACACGATCTTTGAGACGGTGAAGACTTTGCGGTTCATTGTTGGACGTGGTTTTTGATGTTCTTTCAGACTTTGAGAATACGCGTGGACAACGAACTCGGGTATCCCAATGGGATAGCTCATGACATTGTGGTTTATTAATTTCAATTTGGGATCTGTAAAACGAATTCAGCACGAGAAAGGTTATTGTGGAATACTTGTTAATGAGGATGAGAGGTGTGCAACAGGGATTTTCGATAGATTAAATCAAAACAGTCGGTCTCAGAAGTGTTGTTATAAAAATACGCAGGGAACATTTCGAAATTAGTATGCAGTAAGGGAATCGACAAAAAATGCTGCCAGAAATTCCGAAGAGAAAACCGAATAGATTCAAGTTAGCTTGGTCAAAGTTGTATACTGAAAAGGATTTCGGTTTTGGACAAATGTATGATCTTTTACTATAACCAGGCTTTGATCTGAAGGGAAATTTGTGGGAATGTTTTCATAGGCAGGTCGTATGTGGAAGATTACAAAAAAATTTCGTTGAAGTTCATTTAAGTGGATTAACGGCATAAAACTCTTACCAGGTTGACTAAAAAGTGAATTAGAATGATCGAAACATCGGGGTAGACTTTCTTTTGGATCTGACTGTATATTATGTCCGGTGAATTAAAATAAATACTACAAATGGAATATATGTACAACAAGACCGACTAACTTGCAGTCGATCTTATTGGGTAGCAGTTATTGTTCGCAATACAAAGGAGCTCCAATATTCACTAAATTCGATATCCTAATGCCAAAACTAAACTAAAAAAAAACGTCTCACTGCCAAGGTGTCAGATCAAATTGAGCTCCCCTCTCATCGTTCATGAAATGTCTTCATTTTGAAAGCCGCTTCGAAACAAAAACAAAGCAAACAAGACAGTTCCGAAATACCCTGCCGCCTTAAGGATCATTTACCTCCACAATCGCAATGCCAATCTAGAGGCTTTTCTAAGAGAAACATCTCTTATCTTCAATCCGGCATCGGTCCCCGCACCATCGATGACCTCTTCATTCCCGACAGCTCCCAATTAGTTTGTTAAATGTCTGGAAGCGGTCTGGTAGGTCCATCTCACACTGACGTGTGTCCCATACCCGCGTGACGTTACTTGAGGTGCAGATAGTCACCTGTCAGTTATCTCATGATGAATGATCGTCGCACTTCACATAATATTTCCGATCAAAGGTGACAACGATGCATCTTCTTTTCATCGGTTCGCACGGAAAACGCGTTTTAAGTGTGCGGCTGTACTTGACAGTCCTTATCTTTAACGCACAGGAAATCTCCGATTTAATAAAGAAAATGCAAACGTCACTTGTAGCTCCAGTTTATCGCAACCGAAGCTAGATCACAAGTTAATCTGTGTGCAATCCATGGAGAATCTCTGTCGGCGCATAAATTAAATTCTGGATCGCCATCGATTGGGGGCGAGTATTCTAAGGGAGACGATCAACAACAGGATATTTCCTTCCATCAATCGACTTCATGTCAGCACAAACGTACTGAGAGATTAAGGCACACCGTCAAAAGCCTGGCATCGCCTTCAAGATAAAAAAAAAAAACAGCAGACAATGTGTGCACACATATCGTCTGCTAAGAAAGCACACTACCAAAACAAATTTTACGAATTCGCATCATATCCCCAGAACTGTTAAAATTCACGAAAAAGTTGTTGAAGGACCAACAGAAGGGCGGCCAAATCAAATCGTTTTATCACGATCCGCATACTTGGATCCTTATTTACATTTAATTTACATATTTAAAGTCTTGTTGCGATTGCGATACGACAGCACTACGACAGAGATAGAGATAAACCTTGTTTTGGGACCAAGTGATGTGGTCTTTAAGTTCTTCCCCATCTTTTGCTCCTTGTTCTCTTCTTCTTACACGAGTAGTTAAACTCATGGTCAAGAGATCATTAGAAGAAGTGGTTCTTTTAATTTGCAATAATGTTGGGATAAGAGAAGAGATATCTCATCTACATGTGGGAAAGATATCATAGTGATTAGCGAAACAATCTTTGGAAGATGTATAGTTTTTGAAAATTCACACATATTAAAATTTTTAAATTTTCTTGGTGGCATACACCATCTGCGCAAAAAAACTTAAAGCAAAAAAAAAAAAAATTCTTGGAAGAGTGTCGGGTGGGAATACAAAGAAGATGTGAAAATCCTTTTGGTTTTAAAACAATTTTCGTATGAACCCACCAGCGTACTTTAATAAGCAAACTAAACGTAGTGTCAGCTTTTAGGAAACATTATCTTAGCACCCACAGGCAGAATTTGAGAATTTATTTTTTACTTTTTTGTTCATAATTTTTTGCACACATATTCGACATTAAGGCACTAAAAGAAGAAAAAGTTTGTGAAATAAAAAACTAAGATAAGAATTCTGTAAGAAAAAATATAAGACAATTTAAACTTTAGATTAACTTACACTCGGTTACTTCTAGCCCTTATATAAAAACGTTGACATAACATTCTTTTAACATAAAAAATGTTAAAAAACCGCAGAAATATTGGTGAACGCTAAAACTTTTTTATAGATGGGGCTTCCAGCAGGCGTTCTAATGATTTTTTTACTAAATTGTCTACCAAATATGAAAGTTTGGTTACGATTGGATGGGTGGCTTAGAAGTTAAATTTTGAGACTTTTTTCATAAAACGCAGGACACTGTGAAGTGTATGCTTTACGAGCTTTAAATTCGAAAAACGAAATTAACCAATTTGGCAAATCGAAAAAGCAACACGTTACCGCTGGACTTAAAACTGCATAAATCAAAATCTCAACCTGCCGATGTATTTCAGTTACATTAAATCATATCTGAGCCCAGTGATTACTAAAATATGATAAACGTGCATACTTCATTTGATCTTAAATCAAAAAGCTACCCAAACGATTTTCTCATTACCCTTTACATCCTGCTAGAGGCTTTTTTTCATTTTGAGCCCCACCAACTTCGTTATGAATCATACGATATCTTTTATTGCGATATCTTTATGAGGATATTTTCGGCATACGTCAAAAAACGAAAAACAAAAGTAACAACACAAGTGGCTCCTTAAAACAAGAGCCGATTGCCTCTTACTCCCTAATAGCGTGTGGTTAAATAACATGGTGTCGCCAACTAACAAGACGCGCCCTCCGTATTCGTCTCAAGTGGTTGCGTCGTCAATCGTCGCCTTTGCTCGGTATCTTTTCATCTTACACGCGCACCTCTTAGCCCACGGCGCAAGTACGTCCCTCAATCGCGAATAGAACCACTTAAGCCAAAACAATTACAGGGAGTGCCTCTTCAAATCGCTTGTTTACACATGTCCATCGAACATGGAAAGCCTCTCCTCCTTTTTCGGCTTCCAAATAAGGCTCTCAGTGTCCTTTTCGGTGAAATAATGTCAAGTGCCCGTATTTCGGTGTACCAATTCAAAGTCACTGTACCGCAAGTCAAATAGCAAGATGCGTGTGCTCACTGACAATCTCAACGTGTCTGGATGTCTCGATATCTCGATGTCTCGATGTCATGAAATTAATCTCTCCCTCTGAGGTGCGCATATTTATGCTGGCCTATGGCCATCGGAAGGCCACTGCCTGGCATTATGCCCACCAGTTAAACGACCAATTGGGGTAGTTAAACATAATGCCACATACACTGGGGCCTTGTAAAGCGCAGCCTACACTGTCCACGCGATCTCAGTGCGGCAGGTTTATTCATTATGTCCCGAAACCTATTATTAGCGATGTGCAGATACAAATTACGAATTGAGATGATAATGCGCGGCAGCATTGCGTGAATCATTATCAGGTTCAGTGATGATGTGGGTCGTTCGCTTGAGAGAAGGACAACAGAGAGACAAAAAAGAAAAGGATTCTGCTGCGCGCTTCTAAATTAGTTCGGCGAAAATATACTCGAAAGGATGTTTTTTTTTCTGATATTGGAACCCTCCTGTTCTTTTATTCTCGGTGCTTGTTATTACTTCAGAGCCAAAGTGACTGATGAGACAGACTCCCTCAACAGGTTATCGAAAAGGTAGTGCTTGAGTTTTCTTTTTGCGCATCGCAAGAGTGCTCTTTGGCGCATGGTTAAGTAAATTTGGAAACATTTAATGGGTTAGATGCGTATTGTTTCCGTTTGTATACAGTTTGAAAAGTAGCAACAATACGGTAAGAGATCATGCTATTGTTGACGGTTTCATTGGCAAACTTATCGAATAAACGCTGTGTCTATGCACGTGTATCGCTCATATTCATCCAACGGAAGATACACTTATCCTTAATTTGAATGAACAAGCTTCCTGATTTGTATATTTTCATTTGAATAATGGACTAGGCAAAACTCTTTTAAGCACAACATCCGGAAATCTTACCCTTATTTGTATCCATAATTTGGGAGTCTAGCGTGCATCAAACAATTGGAACATCAAGAGCCAGTTCTTCATAATTTTTTTTTATAACTATAGCCTGGTATCCATCTTGCCCTAAATTTTAGCTTTCATATTAAACAGTTTGTTATTTGTTGTATTTTAAATGTGATTGGTTTTTTTATACAGGTTGGGCCACATATAAATTTCTTTTTAAGAATACAATGAAATGAACAAAATTAAATTTTTCCATGTATTATGGCCTTGTTGTAAGAAAAAGCGCAATAATTATGGAAAACATTGGCGTTCAGCGGCTGGCTGGCTTCGCAGTAGTGCATTCGGTAGCTGCAGTTTTCTAAGACCTTGATGATGGTTTCAGGAAGAGCTGTAAAGGCAAGCAATGATTTTATAAATCAATTGATTTCATGCCGCTTTGGAACTAAGACTTTGGGACAATCTTTATTGTCATTTAATTGATTGAAATCAATTGAATACAGGTCTTAAGAATTATGTGCATTCTTTAAAGTCACTTTGACGTCCATATCATTCACTTGAAGTCATTGGGACTTTAACTTTTAAAATTGAAGTCCTTGAGAGCCGTTGTGCAATTCAAACCAGTCTAAGGTCCAAAATGTAAGACGATAAAGAAGCGAGTCATAAAAGAATAATCTCCGATCTTTGCATAAAACTCTCCTCAGGCTAGTGCATCAAATGTTGAGCTGTTGAGATTCATGGCGAGTTGATTTTCGCGACCTCATATCGTTGGATTGAGTTTCACACTTTTGGCCACACTGGCCACATTCTCATTTTTGACCACAGTACAATGACCGGGACCATGAGTGTTGTCCACCAGCATGCCAGTTTTACGAACTTTTTGCACAAACTTGCGTACAGCAGTCGCAGTTGGTGTTTCACTTCGGCACGAATTCTTTTCAAAAAACTACAAAGCACTCACTTTGGAAATAATTTTTCAATATTTCCTAACGTTATTCACTCATTTCCTAACGTTATTCATACTGACTTTCAGTTAAAATTTCGAGTAGGAAACAGCTGTCAGTGTCAAAATAACATATAATTTAAAAAGACACCAATAGATGGCCACACCTTTACATACGCATTTTTTGGAAGTCAACAATCCGAGTGAATATGCCATCTACCATGAGACCTGTTATTTTAATTGTAAGAGCGAGATGCCTAAAATGGTTGAGAACATTCACTCTGGACAGCGGTGAGGACACAAATTCACAAGAAGTTCTACTTCGGCTTTAGAAACGCTAGAGTAAAACTTACCATCGTTTTATAAAAAGTTGTCATGAACAATGTTCATTTTTCAGTTATAACAATATGCATACAGAACATCCTACTATTGCCTATAGCCCATTGTCAAAACGTCCCAATAAGTGAATAACCAGATTGAGACTAACCAGATTGTCGCTGTCAGTATTTAAAATTGTGTACTGTAATATTTTCATCATTTTAAGAGATGCAATATCAGGACTCCTACCATTACGCAGTATTTAAAAATCCCACTTCGTCTTAAATGTAGAAATAAAAAAAACTCTGTCTTACAATTTTCTCAGCAAATAAGAGCTTTAAACAACTAAGTTATTCAATCCACATTAATTGCGCAATCTAACTCAAACTATCAATTAAGGTAATTAGGTATATCGCGTGACTCAAAATTAACATGAAAGCGTCTTAAAATAACCGACATCACGTCCATTATTTCGACTTCGTGCTGACAGCAACTTCATGTAATTTCCTAATTTTCCAGATACTTTTGTATCAATCTTTCCATTCAGCCGCGAACAACGCTCCTGAAAGTCCTTAAATTAACAAATAAATCAAAAGAAACTGCACACCCTGCCAGTTGATGGCCTCGTAAAACCGCTATACATATATACATAAAAAAAATAAACATAAACAATCAAATCTCACCATGCGGCCAAATTGTTATTGCATCGTAACTGCTACCACTAGTTCCACTACACCAGCACTGACCATCGAATCTTGACGATTAACATTTAAGTATCGAAATAACAAGCCACAACCGCCGGGTTGAATAAACCATGGCGAACACCTTCGGAGATCGAACTCACAGCGGATCACGGATCCGTTTCCCCCCATATCCGTTTCCCCCCCCATTGAAATAGATTATGCCAATTGATCCAAATCACGTCATAAATTTAAACTCCAATGGGCCTGCTTGATCGAGTGAGTGCGTGCTGATCGTGTCCATCCAGATGCCCAAATGAAATCAACACACAACGCGCAACCGTACCGAATATGGCGGCAACGCGGGAACACATATTTTTTTGGAACTGCACCGAATTACCGCCGGCAGTTAGCGCATGTAGTACGCGCCGTGCGAGCGGTCCGGTCCTTTGAAAGTGATACCACCACCGCCGCCGCCACCATCGCCATCGCCGCGATCGCTGGCATCACTTTGAGAAATGATATCCACCAGCGAACCGATCGGATGATTGCTGAGGTTTCCATTTCGATGCGGGAATCGGAAAAGGAGCAAGGTTCCGCGCAGCCAGGGCATCATAAGGTTCTGGATTCTGACCGGAGCTGGGGCGGTACCAAGGCTTTGCGCGCGCGCGTTTTGATAATCAGCCAAAGTGCCTGGAATCGCAATAAATGTAATTGTTAAATGATCTATGGTGTTTGCCAGGGAGTTGCGTGTTAGCTGGCGATATGGCAGAGGTTACGACTCATATATCGGCGAGAAGTGATCCTTCAAATATGATAATTCCGTGGGTTGGTCTCTTGATGCGGATTGAGTTCCGCTTCTCGGTATATGTCCACGCCGCCGGGAAGATGGTGATGTATTTAATTTATTTTTTTTTTTACTCTTTTTTTCAAGCGAATTATATCATTTTGCCTAATGGCGTCGGATCTGTATTAAACTAAAATTCGAAACAAATCAGGCGGTTTGAATAAGTGTCAGTTCGCACGCATCTCACTGCGATTGGAATGTAAAACTGAGCGCAAAATATTCGCGATAGCCTTAAAAAAAACCAGCCTTTGCGTGTGGTATTTGGAAAAATAACAAAACAAAAACCTCTCAAATAGTCATGCAGCACACTTTTCATGTGACAGTGAAAATCTCAGGTGAATAGACTCGGTGATCATTTAAAACTTCAACACAACAAGTAGCCGTAAAAAATCACAAATTTCTTCACAGAGCAAGCCGTGAAACGTCCCTTTTAATGAGGTCCTGTGAATTATTAAAAATTTATGAATGTTCAGGTCCGATTCTTACCTAGACTCAGCTCTCATGGTGTTAATGACTCTATGAGCGACGCCTTTCTGTTGAAGAACGATCCACAATAGCACATGCCGAAAGGACGAACCGGGGACATATTTATGTGTGCTGAGAAAATTGATTTTCAACATGACGATCGGCTGGATGTGCCAGTACTGCACACACAAAACAAAAAAATGGCTTGCTAACAAAGAATCAGTCCCCGACAATGGGGACAATGGGTGTCAAAATCAGTGGACCATGTTTAATTGATTGACTTGATCCTTTTTCCACGGATACGTTTTTTGACAGAATAAGAAGAAACGCAATGAAATGGAGGAAAACAAGAAAGTTGTCACTTACAAGAAGCGAAGACTTTCGAACGAATGTGATTCTTTATTTATTGTAATGTCTAATGCGACGATGTTTTAGTTGTATCTATGTGAAGAGAGGAATTTTCGCTTAAGCTACATTCAATTAAATTTTGTATTTTAGTGAATGTCTTAAAATAAGATAATGTTAGAGAATTTTTGAAACCTCTTTTCCAGTACTTTCCATAAACTTAAACTGTCGTGGATAGTGGGTGCATGGCTCAACCTCTAGCGAAGAACTGAGAATTCTCCTAAAGTACTTTTGTCAAGAAGAGGCTTTCGCAATTCGCTGGTCAGAACTGGAAATAAACAGGAGGTCCTTTCAACAGCATCAATTCATTTGATTAATTTTAAATAAATGTTTGTTTGATGTTTGTTAATTTTTAATATTGCTTAAAAATATTTATTTATTCGCAAAAAATTAAAAAACAAAAAAACATGAAATGAAAATGAATCTCGTTCTATTTTTAAGCTCTGTCATAAAACCTGCCACAATAACGTGACACCGAGCTTCTGAAGAAATCAACTATGGATGTATAATGAAATAGGTGTAGAAAAAGGAATTTTCTAGCACACGTAACCTATTTTAAGCTACTTGTAATATAGATAGACACATGCTCTAACTTTTTTAATGGATTTTAAACACTCAATTGACGAAGATTATTATTCGTTATATCATCAGCAATCAAAAAGCCGATGAGTGGCCATTTATTCGTTAAAGGACATGCCCCTAAAGGGTATACGTTTTTACTATCTCATAGTCACTAACTTAAGTAAATCGAATTAAAAATGCCTGCCTAATGAACACTTTATTTTCCAACTAATTTGGCTTTTAGCTAGAAAAATGGTCACGCCAGAAGCTACATTCAACTTAACTACCACCATAAATCGAACTACATTCCGACAGCTAATAAAACTTTTCCTATATTAGACAGTGAAAAATGCCGAAAAGAAAAATAACTAACAACAAAAAAAAAATATAGATTCATTTAAAACTCAAAACAAAAAACATCTCCGTGTAACAGATACAAACCATTTATTGAAGGAATTACAACCAAGCGGGTCTGGCTGGTTAAGGGCCAAGTTAAGATTCTGCTCATTGGTAACGTGTAATTAAAAATGATTTCCCGTCGTTAATTACCGCCCTGTGTTTGGATTTCGAGATTTTAATTGTGCGACTTGTGACTTGATTAACGCGACTTGGCTTAAGGGTTAACGCCTTGTATAATTTTTATTCAGCTACTGGTGTCTCTCTGTGGTTGCAGGGCTAAAGTAAGTGTGTCTGGGAACCACCAATGTAAAGTTTATGGCAAAAGGCTCTACTGCTCTCTATCTGTCTTTCTCCCGATCAGCAACGGCTATAATTACATAGTATTGATAAGATTTTGTATTTCGATTTGAGGATTTCTTTAAAATTGTAATTATTGTAGGGATAATGCATGGACTTTATATCGCTTTGCCTCCGATGACGGCTTTAAAAAAGAATACCATTGGAGGACAGCTTTGCATTAAGTTCTAGCTCTGATAGTGATAACAGAAAGACATACAATGCACTTGCAAAAGCGAAAAGAGTAAAGAGGACAATCCACACGCAGCGACGAGTATGTAGATGACAGTAAAAGAAGAAAATATTCAGGAGCGGATTCGGGAGAAAAAAAGTAATAATGCTCAGTTTCACAGAGGGACTTTAAATAAGAGTTATTTTACTTTCAACTTTCGTTTAAACGTTTTTCGTGTTTACAGTTTACCGAAACTAAAGTTTATTCTGTTGTTTAACTTAAACGACTAAATTCTGCCATTTAAACTTCGATTTAAGTGAAAAGTGACAACTGTGTCAAACTACCAGGATGCGATCAAAAAGAATTCAAAGACATGTTTCAATGGAAGAGTAATTTTGTGATAAACAAATAATGATGTTTTTGAGTTTTACAATGATTTCAGTGATATTAGTTACGAGGGAAATATTCAAAAGATTGCGAGAGTCGCAAGAGGAGAAGCAATGTTAATACAGTAGACTCCCTCTTAATCGAACTCCCTCTAAGCCGAATTTTCCTCTAACTCTAATTTTTTCGCCATATTTTGGCATTCCCCTTTCCAATTTTCCATACAAAAACCATCCTCTAACTCTAACGCGAACTAATTTTGATGTCCCGTAAAAATTCGACTTAGAGGGATTCGACTGTATTGTATCGGCCTCCGATCACCTCCGGTTGCATACAATTTTCGGCAACAGACATATTTTTTTTGCTTTGATGATGTGAAGCGCTCTTTTGGCACTGTTCAGATTAATTTTTTTCTCGATGGACTCCCACGCTGCATTGTTTTTTCTAGTTTTCTTTTTCAAAACACAAACCAATTCCAGATACTGGATTCAAAGAATGTCTCAAACAGTAATTACCATTTCAAGACCTACATTTTTCAGGCACATTTTCCAATACTGAATCAAGTTAATTGGAGGTTTATGTTTGCCTTTGAAACCGAGGACGAATTCAACGAAAGTTTAACCTCGTTGAGAGGTGAGTTTAAAATCTGACTGTAAAACTGGGCACGAGGCTTAAACAAAAATAATCCAGCAAAAAGAAAATGTAACAAATGCTCCTAAAAAAATATGAAATTCAATTTCCCGCATTTTACCCCGTTTAAATAATAACGGTTAATTATACTTAATTTTCGACTTTGTGGGAAAGTTTTGTTCAAATAATCTCATTATCTAAAGGGTATCAAGACGTTTGCTCACTGTATCTGTTTGCATTTTTTTAAACGAATTTGAACTACATAAACTACATTCCTCTGAAATCAGGCCCTTGAAACGACCACCAGTCCGTCACTGTTTTTTTTCATTTGCTATGAAACCACTTCGATAATGATTGCATCAACAACCTCCACACAACTACACATGTAAACAAAATGTACGATCTACTATTTCACGTGCATAGATTCAATTCAACCCAATCGACGATTTAAAATGCGTGAATATTTATTGCCATCCGTTTTAACCTGATTATATTGGACGACTCAAGTCGACTCGACTGACCGCGATGCCGAGAGAAAGATGGATCTTTGGCATGGCCACAGATCGGAGCGGACACACGAAGAAGACAAAAGAACATCCGCAAGCCATTAATTTTGATCTTAACCTAAGTTATTATGGCCACTTGCTTCAGAAGTTGTTGGCATTGCGCCACATACGCCGGCACAGAGAAGAGTTCTTGAAAAATTATTCGCTACCAGCTTTGTGAAGCTTATAGATAATAGTTTTTACTTCGCACCCGTGTCAATTTACATGTAATCACCTGAATACCTCGCAGCCAAAATATGGTGGTTAGATACAAGTTCTCTAAGCATGTGTTTTCGTGTGGCACGCGCATCTTCTCTTTTTTTCGGATGCGAGTAGCCTTTCGGCGGTGGCACAAGTGTTATTTTGTTTTTTTATTTCTTTTTCAGTCAAACGAAACACCGGGCCTTGGGTTTTATTTTGTCTTTTCCCTACGCACACACCAGACGCCGGTACTGGTAGCAGTCAAAAACAAAAATTATGTCCTTAGCAATAGTTGAATGTAGCAGTAGGCAGGTGCTGCTAGCGATGAGACGAGTTTGATAAACAGTTTCATATAAAGTTTTATTCCCTGAAATAAACACGTGCAGGATATTTAGGTAAGATTTTCCTCGATAGAGTTGTGATATCGTCATTAATGGCAATAGTTAATTACTTGCTTTTGATAATCAGTTAGCAATTGTTCAATCGAAAAATGCGAAGTTGGAATGTGGAGAATTCTTAAGATTACCCTTTGCACTCGAAGTTTTTTTTTTCATTCATATAACGAGCAAGTCAACGCAATTTTAGTGGAAAGTTTATAAATTTTAATTACATACATGTACTTACAACTTCTGATGCGCGCATTGAAAACGATTCCGCATCCGATCGAGTTGCCAGGTGATCACATCTGATGATTGCCTTCATGAATTTGTTAACGTCCCTAGAGGGGATGTTGTCATCATGGAACTTCATCTGATTTGTCTCCACTATGAATCTTTTTTCTTACAATTTGAGTGCAACTCAATGCTACATTTCGTATTTTAAAATAGTAGCTGCTTGTTATTCTTTTCAGTATGCTTTTAAGTCGAAAAGATTAGTTCTAAGGATGGATAAGTATGTAATCAATATCATACTACATACAAGCCTACATGTAAGCTTATGGGGCCAAGCTTGAGGCCCAACCATGAACATTTCATTTCCTGCCTTTTGACCAAAAACTTGCATAAAACTTTTTGAGAAATTAAAAAAAAAATTTAAATCAAAAATGGTATGTTAAATGAATACAGGGTGGGTCAGATCCAAGTTTTTTTCTTAACTTTAAACTGTTTCAATTGTTACAGCGTTGCTCAAATGGCTGCCTCGGCTCGGTAGTGCATGATGTCACTGCAGTTTTCAAAGATCTTGTCGATGGTTTCAGGGTTTAGCTCGCGGATTGTTTGGATCATATCATGGATCATGGATCATATTGGCCCTGGGTCCACAGAGGAGCCAATATCAGATTTTTGCCATAACATCGGTCGTTCACGATTTCCCACAAGGAAAAAGTCTAACGGGTCAAATCGCAACTCCGAGGTGGCCAATTGGCATCGCCAAGACGACTGATAACACGATTTCTTAGAAAAAAACATACTGTTTGGGATACACAGCATTCACTTTAGAAATAAATTTTCAATGTTTCCCAACTTCGTTCAAGCCTAAAGCGACACATTTCCTCTGAAGATTTCTTGAGGAAACGGCTGTCAGTTTCAAAATAAACTACGATTTAAAAAAAAAATTCGCAGTGGCTTAAACGGTTAGTGCGTCGGACTGTTAAGCAAGAGTACCAGAGTTCGAATCCAGCCCGGGGATAGAACACCACAGAATATGTTCTCTGCCCCACCTCCCCCGAACGGCTGACAAGCCTCCTGGAGTAACCTCTGTCATGGAAAGCTTACGCCATTCGGCGTTCGGAACCGGCAGTAAACTATAGGTCCCCTTGATATGTGTAAAATTATAATGCGCACAGCACAGTGGAGGCTCGAAAAAGCTATGCTCTGCCACTGTGTGGGCTGTCACGCAGATTACTATTTTTTTAACACATTGAATGCCACTCCATTTACGAACAAGCTTAGTGCCGGTCACCGGTGACCCCCCACGTGTTAAATCACTTGGTAAATTGTACACTCCAGCACACTCACTTATTGTAGATTGACTGTGAAAAATATGTAATGCAAAATAAACATCAGCAAACCTTTGCCGACATAATCAATTTAATATTTTCTGTTTTAAGTCAAAAATTTCATAATCTTTTCCAGTCATCGTCAAAACACCATCGCCGAGACGATAGTAAATGACAGTCATTAGTTTTGTAAAACAAAGATATCTGTCGATATAGCTTTTGCATGTCCATATTACTATCGTTTAAAGAGTATTATTGATTGACGTCCAGCGTAACGAAACCCCTGGCATTGCAACTGATGAAGCTTTTTTTGACCCCAACAATCCATATCTGTGAAAAGCAGCCCAATCAGTCAGACCTTTCAATAAATCGA
The DNA here is from genome assembly GCA_905187475.1 of Syritta pipiens. Lineage (NCBI taxonomy): Eukaryota > Metazoa > Arthropoda > Insecta > Diptera > Syrphidae > Syritta > Syritta pipiens. The sequence goes on along the minus strand of LR994571.1, from coordinate 11,178,094 downwards.
CAACATCCGCTTATCGGTCCACAAAAAAGAAACAGAACGCTGAAGAGGAAATACCTCTTCCGGTCCCTGCTTGGTCTACTTTATGCTGCAACATCGAAATCAATACAAGTACGACTTTACACCGCCTTACATTGCGCATTGCGTACTACACAATATCTGTGATTCGTTCTTGAGTCCGTCGAAGGTCCATTCACTTCCCGTTAACATCAATCTTCAGACGGCCAACAGAAATTGCTATCCCGCTTCCTCAACAACACACGGTTCCCCAGCACCTAGCGCGGTAGAACAACAACGTAAAACGAAAAGAAAGAGCAAAAAAAAAAATATGATAAACTGCAATCCAAATAACATCGCCCGCAGGACAATTATGATATTTCATTGCAAAGTATTATGGTCTCAAAGTGTTATTAGCAAAAGTCTGTAGTATTTTTTCGATATTTCAATGTTGTTATTTAGAAGGCTACACATGTGCGAAAATCGTTTGAGTTGTTATTTGATGGGATCAGTGAAACAGAGTGTAGATTTTGTATTGGAGAAGGACTCATGACAGTGACCTACCGATAAAGAGTGCAAATGAAGCCCTTACGAGGAAGATGGCTGGTCAAAAATGGAAATGAAATATTGTTGTTTTTTTGCGAAACGACGTCGTCATTGATTCTGGCTTGAAGGTTGGAGAAAATTGTGCCTCGTCCGTCTCAGTTTGCAGAAAATCTCTGTTTTATAGTTTTTTGTTTGTAGCTCCTATGTTATCAGTGTTTTTAAGGAGTAAATTATCGTGCAATTCATAAAATAACGAGTGTAATGATATTTTACGATCAAATAAACTTTGTTTGGTTTTGTTTTTGCTGTGCTGGTGGAGAATAATGTTTCTCTCAGACTTACGAAGATATATATTTATATATTTACACTATCAAATAGAAGAAAAAAACGTTTTTTTTATTTAAAAATACATTAACTTAACATAAACGATAATTATATAACCAAATTAGGAATTTAACAAACAAATAATTAATTCAATAAACAACTTTTAATAGTACTTACAGCTGTTATGACATCCGCACCTATTTTGTTTTCATGAGCCGAATCCAACACATACTTTCGTATTGAGTGAACGCATTCATAATAATTACAGTAGAGAAAATTGTTGAAGTGCCTATCAATAAAAATAATTCTTACAATGATTAGCTAGGCCACTTCTAAGTCAGCCGTACGAAGTTAGAATAAGTGCTATAATATTCATATGATATAAACCTACACTATTGAATGCAAAAAGAAAATTTAAATAAAATAAAGATATTTGAGGATTAAATTGCATGACAGTGAGACATTTTTGTAAGGTTGTGTACTTTTCAACAGTCTCTATATTTTCAAAGATTTTTTCAACTGTACCTTCATTCATCATCCTCGACAACCAAAATCGGTTAAAAAATATATTAAAAAAAATTGACGCGATAAAAAAATCACATTTTCTAATAGCAAAAACATTTTAGAACATGTAGTGCAACATTTTTCCAGTTCACATTATTGAATATTTCACATCATTCTGGCTGATATTGTCGAAATTCAACTGTACGCTTATTTGCCGAAAGCCATAATTATTCTGTCCGTTAAACCAACTAATTTTTGATGTTTTTCACTCTTTGACTACAAAAAATCGTGCAAAGAAAATCGCTGATCTAAATATGTCACCAAAAAGATTTATGGCATTGAAATAAATTTACCTCGACGACATCACCATTTCACAGACTTCATATTTACACTCACTTCACCGTGTTTTGAAGATCAGTATCTTTCCTAAAAACGCAAATAAAACAAGGGCGCCTTAAAAATTTATTAAAGACATCTCATAGCATGTTTATGCTTGTTGCCAACCCGCCCATTTTAACGTATTATCACACTGATTTATTATAAAAACAAAAGACAACAAAACAACACCCAACACTGTCGTGATTTTCTAGAAATCGGATCACGTCCAATAATTATTGATGTCTTGATGAAAATCCATGACAGACATCATAAAAGTAAACGATATCTCTTCATGTCATCGCTTGCAGCGTTAATGTCAACTGATTTAATCAACAACTACAACGTTGATATCTCCATTTCGGTGGATGTGAGATATTAAGACCCCCACTGCGGTAGGTGGTGCTACAGAAGTGTGTGTCAACTCCTCTTGATATTAAATCAGAATTTATATCCCATGTCAGGCAACAAAAACAAAAAAGGATAAAAGAAAGGATTCGATTCGATGTGTCGTTTGTAGGTAGCTGTCTAATGTAATAAATTAAATTCATGACTATAAATGTTCACCAACGCAGGCAGACGTGTTTCAATTTGTTTCTGGCTCTTTTTTCGGAGGAGGAAAGATAACAGCAACCAAAGGTGAAGGGATAACAAAATGCATTAAAAATTAGTAGTAGCTGGACACTGCCTGGACTCCTGTAAGGGCTAATTAAATACAAGATGCTGCTGTAAATAAAAAACGAACGAAGAAACAGCGGGTGATCTTTTTTATGGTTACCTTTCCCGCTGATATGGTCAAAATCTCTCATCTTTTTTCTTTCAAAAAGAAAAGTAGTTCGCATCCCTTCTTCAACTACTGGATGACTAATTTTGAGGTTGGCAAGTCGTCGTGATAGTGGAGACTACCGCGCTAAATGATTATGATAAACTTCAAAAGAAAAAAGGAAACGTCTTGCATTCCGAAAAAGGAAATGAAAGTAAAAATCGATAGTGGACTTTCTCTTCCCTACATCTCAATTAAGGACAACAAGATATTTCCTCATTACAGGAAAGAAAAATGAGCATCCGTTTTTTTATGAGACCACCTCCACAATAACCGACGGATGAAAGGAAATTTGGAAGTAAAATCTTCATCAAAGTAACCGCCAACGCAAGCTAATGGATCAATGATGACGAATAACTAATCGCTGTTCAGTGTGGTTTTTCTATTTTTTTCACCAAATCAAAAAGAGATCGTTGATAAGAAGAAAACTAAGATCAAGAGTTATAGACAGTTGTAAATAAAGAATTCGGTCCGGATCTTGTTATACCATCAAAATAACCAATTAATTAATTCATTGGAAAAAAATATTTTTTGTCTCATATACAGTAGAATCTCAAGCATATGCATTTCGATAAGATGAACTCTTAATTAATGCAAACTAAAAATAATGCTCAATATCTACTCTAAAATGTGAACTCGTGATTTTGCGATTTTTTGAACACTCTTTCAATTTGTCATCAAAGTTGTTGCACCAAAGTTCAATATTTTCAACTTTTTCGAACGCTTGGTGCCAAATTTGAAGCATTGTTTTCATTTTTGTTTTGACTTCAGAGAGTGAACATCGAACTTGAGCGGAATATTTTGCGTTAATTGAGAAGCGTGGAAACACATCTTTGAATGTTGTTAATTTGCCAACTTGGTGGTGGTGGTGGTTCTTGGACTGTTGCAAGCGGCCTAAATACTATATGACGTGGAAGCAGTGGAGGCTCCTGCAGAATGAGTAAACTCTGCAAAAGTAGAACTTGTATTTACACTAGATCCCAATGTCTTACTGCCTTGTCGGTCAATATATCTTCGTGGAGGAAGCTAGACTGAATCGTCGCGTATGTTTTATGATTATGACCTACCCTTAGAAAGGCAGGTCATCTGTTGAAAGACGAAGCAAAGCATATTTCGCTTCAGTTACTTCAGTTAAACTTTATTTTTATAGGCAGATAGAAGTCTTCAGAACATAATTAAATTAGCAGCAGAAACTTGCTCCGGAAAATCGTTTATGACTTTTCAAATGGTATCGTTTACCGATGACAACATCGTTGCAACGTGTGTCTGATCCTTCATCATCTTTTCGTGTGTATGATTTCGTTGAAGTGGTTCTTTACTAAACGCTATGCCGTTTGCCAACAAAGTAAAATTTTTTTATTGAAGTCGATCAATTTATAAAATTTGAGCCAATAGTCCTCGCAGCTGGGCTTTTTAGTTCCTGATAATACATAATAAATTAAAAAAAAATGTAATGTTGCTTATTTTGTTTTTTTCTTTGCAGACTGGAATGCAAGGAAAAACTTCTGGGAACTAATCCCAAGCGCATAGCAGTTTAGAATCAAAAACCAAGCAACAATGCCTTATTGTCACGAATGTGTGCCATCAAAACAACGACTGCCCCCACATTTCCTACATAAATTCAAATCACAGATACTTCAACGACAAATCATTAAGCGCTTAGTCTGCGTTCCAGACGCACCGCCCAATGCTGCGTCAGAAACTATGTAAGTGGGACCACAGTGCTTCCCTAAAGGACATAACTCGAGCTGGGTGGTCTCAATTGTCACTCGCTGCCGTTGGCTATCGCGAAAATTTCTTCGTCAAAGCATCAACCTGAGCTTGCCTTAGCGTGTGCGCACATCAACATGTCAGCTCGTATGATAAGCACGATGAATAAAGTGAATGTACCACGGATGCCTTGTGTCCACCGTCTGTCTGGCTTGATGGTGGACTGGTGGTGGCTGTGGCAACGATAAAAATTAGGTGAACCACAATTTAAATATCTGAAGATGCAGTTACTGGACGGTGCTGGTGCCAGTGCCAGTGCCAGTGCCAGTGCCCATCAACTTCATGCTTCACCGGGCGGCATGCAGTAAAATTTTTGCCGCTTTACCAAATAAGGATGGCTTATTTGAAGGATGCCTCCTCTCTTATTGGCATCGTTAGTTTTAAGGGCAATAAATTCATTAAATTCCATACAATGTTAAAGCTTATGGGCAATGTCCGGTGAGCGGGGCCTAATTGTGGCAATTTCAATAACAGTCCCATGCTCACCTCGTTGGTTAGTCTTTGGGGTGTCATAAAAATAATTTACTTCAAGAGTTATGCCCGAACCGCACTTCTGGTTAATTATGCATAACGAAGGAAGGAGTAGGAGAAGTGCCTCTGCATTCCAGGTGGTTGAGTTGCACCCGGTTTATAACTCAATTCTAGGAAGAGCCTTGGCTGATTGATCTTGTTGCGCTTAGAAGTTATGAAAAATTGCGAGGTACGTTAGCAGGTTGTATTCATTAATCTGTGATTTGTTATAGGCTCGAAAGTGATAAAGCACAGGCTCAAATTAATTGGCGCTTCGGGTTGTAGTTCTTTTCTTTGAGTACAGTAGTTGACTAATTAAAATGAACTTAATTCCCTTCATTACTTTAACCATAAGATTTTCGAAGGAACATCTTTTACAACACTTCTCAAGTAGAAATTTTCTTTAGAGGGGAATTTTTAACCAATAATTGCAAATTTTTAATAAAATTTAATTTTATTATCCACTTCTGCACATAATTTACACCTTTAACCCGACAAAAATGATCGCGCCGGTAGTAATTTTAAGTCTCAACGATATTGAAAGACCATGCGGATTGTGTTTATGGAATAATTACCATAAACATGAATTTAGTTTTTGCAGTTAAAATTTTTCAGAAGCTTAAATTAACGATAATGTCACCGAGATAACAAGAACAATAAAATCAAACCAAACTTTATTAAAAGGCAATCTTATTGGCAGTCAGTTAAATGTAATTGGAACACGAGAAAGGACAAGTTAAACCTTTATGATGGTCAAATGAAATTTCGTCTTTTCTTTTTAATAAAATGCTTGCGGGAAAAGTGCGGCCTTAAGTTTTTTGGAGAAAGTAATATATGAGTACTATACTATATAATAATTGGTTTTCAGGCGACTCTTCTTTAGCTGTTGAAGATTTACGACCCCAGTTTAAGTATTTTAGAAGTTAAGATACAGAAATAACAGAAGCAGTTTAGTAAATCCCTAACATTACATTGGGTGACATGTTAAGCGTCAAATTCGTTCGCTTTTCGTTTTGTTTTTATTATTTCACGAGGTGTTTTTTTCTCATCCATCGTCCATCAGTTCATTTGTGAAGAGTCTTTTTTAAAAATGTTTATTTCATGAGCAACTTCATGACTGACATTTTTGTGCTTAATACATCACCTCTGATAACCACCAACTTGAAAACAAAATCAGTATTGAAAATAATTGCTAGACTAAATCTTAATTCAACAGCTTTTGAAATTGTAAGGAGGGTTTTGCTTTAAAACGAAACCGTATAAATAGAAAGTGTGCACTTATGTTTAAAGCATTCAAAGCCCCATAAAATGGTTTCCAGTGCTTTGATCTTGGAGCTTTGGGCAACAATCCTAAGAAACCAGCGAAAATTGATAAGGACCAGTTGCTTTCTTGGACACCTAGTGCTATGCACCTATGAACGACCATTTACTTTGGCCAATTAGGAATTTGTCGAAATAGTTTAATAGGCAGGTCCGCAAACGGAGAATTGAAAGAAAAAAGCCCCTAAAGATGATTTAAGTGCATAAATGGCATTAAATTCTTGTGGGATTGACTAAAAAGTTGGAATAATTAACACTGAGATAAAAAAACTTAAGATAACAGGCTTAGGGCTAGTTTTGAGTTTTCGGTTACTAAAGTGTAAACCTTCTCTTGACTCTAAGAAGTTGAAGCAATTCCGTAAATCTTTCTGTTAATTTTTGTTTGGTAGGTCTATTGATGTATTGGTTTTTTCCACTGTTATAGAATAGATCAATGTTTTTAAAACTAAAAACGATTCTGAAATCGGATCACCAAAATCTATCATTGAATCTTCGAAACATGGGTATAAACTTTCTTTTGATTCCTAATGTAATGCGCAGTTATACGCAGTTTCTTGGAAAGACTCCTGATATCTGGTCGATTAACTGTACGATCCAGTACTTTTGTAGAGCAAAATATATTCTAATGCTTTAATGAAAAAAAAAAATGTTTGTCAGTCAAGTTACGAAATGAATGATTTTATCAAACAACCCAATCCCATTTCACTGTCTGAAGTTTTGGCTTGATCAGCATCTGCAACAATCTGACATTTAAGACAGCTAGCTTTCTTAACCACTCTCACAATAAAACAGAAATGAGGCCACTTGAAGATCAATAACGCATTCACTTCAAAGGCAAATCAACAGAATCTTACTTGTTGAGTTAAAATTATTTCAAGAATTTCTGAGAATCTCTGAAATTTACAAAACAACTGTTCGATATCTCTCAGATTTTGGCAATAAATAACGCACTTGTGAAATTGTCTCTGTCATTTGCTCCCTAGAGCTCCTTATCAGGAGCTGTTACATGGAAAACCGCCTATTGCTCCTTTCTAGTCGTACTCATGGCACATTCCGAAGTGCTACCAACCTAATTGACCTATAATCACAGCAGTACCTTAGTATCCATGCTGTGCATGCCTAATATGACTTACGGGGCATCAGGACTTGAAAGATATCTCCGCTATCTTATTTGGTACGTTGTCCCCAAGAGTTTCTTATCAACCACACTCTTACATGGAAAACAAGGATCACGGCGTCGACGACGAAGGACTTGAATTTCTGTGCAGCATGTTCACAAAATATTGTCACAGCGACTGGCGCCAGACAAGAAAAACCTGTTGTGGCACAGGACTCACATCGTAATAAACAAAACATGCAGGTGCCATGTGGTGTTCAGATGTCCTTTGGATTTGATTTTCCTTCCCAAATGCCAATCGTGAGTGTCATTAGTGGCAATAAGGGTGAATAAATGAGGGAAAAAAATCGCTGATGGGAAATTTAGCGGAAATCGATGTGCAATTAAGGGATTGACAAATGGATATTTCCTCTCCAAATTGATGCTAGTTCCGTGTGTGAATCTTTTTCCTTTTGTTCTATCCTTAATTCATGGTATTTTATGAGAACTTCTCTGTGAGAAGGTAAACACACGTCAAAGTCTCGTTGCCGCTTGTCTCAAATCAGTTGCCTGCCTATGGGTAAGGAGCAGTACGCAAAAACAAAGGTGTCCTTGGTGTTCGGAGGCAATTTTCTTGTATTGTTTGTATTGTCTTTTGTCCTTTTTGTGTTTTACCGCTTTTGAAGACTGCTTGCGACGGTGTTTTTCAATGGGAAATATCCCGTTGACTAAACAAGTGCATGGTAGCGATCAAGATAAGAGCTATTTGTCAACGTTAAAATGCTTTTCTTTTGTGTCGAAGATGGATCATGGGTTTTTTTTCCGTCAAAATGAGAGACAAATAGCAACGAGCCGCATAAAGGCGACTCGATGGTAAGGGAACCAGTTGCGGAAATTGCACTTAAGAATTCCATTTACATATAAGAATATTGCCTTTGAATTTTGCATAATAAATCCGTTCATCCAGTTCACACTTGTACAAAGGTTTAAAGGATTACTCAGAAACCTGAATGCAACGATCATTTTTAGGGTCCTAGTTCACCTTGGTTCTATAAATTCGTCTTAAGTAAGTGGTCCCTTTTGTTCCCAATTCATTGATTAATCAATTGGTTTCAACTCTACTGAATTGATCATAAACCAAAAACGCCTATAACGATCATTCGATCATTCAATTTCGATTAATTGCAAAAATCTATTCAGAATATCACCTCAAGCGTAAGGCAGTGCAAATCTTTTCCCATCGCAAAAATTACATAAAAACCTCGACTCCATTCCAAAAAGAAACCACCACTCATCTCAAGATCTCTTCAAAACACTAAAAAAAAACCATTCGAGTACCAATTAAGGCGGCAGATCAAGTGAACTATCCTCAGACCATTCAGCCCAAATCACTTTCTCGAATTCAATAGCAAAGGATTGCGTGTACGGCTTACCAGAGAAAGGATCAAGAGATTGCACACACAGATACCATCCGAAATGTTTTCCTTCTACGATGGGCATAAAAGTATTTCTTTTCAACGATCACATGCCCACAAAATATGTCAAAGGACGATGACAGACAGGCAAACAGATGAGAAAACCCTTTTTTCAGATGATCCTCAGTGAAAATATACGATTTTATCGGTTCGCAAAAACTTGTTCCACATACAGAGAAGATTTTGCAGGTTCTCTTCACTCCTTTGTGTCCTTTTTAGTCCTTGGTTGGAGGGTTGAACCAACTCATGTAATATCCCCTACTTTTCCCGGGCTCAAGATGATCAGTCATTTTACAGAAAAAAAGGGTTCGCATAAAATATTTTATTTGAACGGTCGCCTTATATAAACTTCTACCTTTACGTGTCAGAAGTCCTTTTATGAAATTTTTTACTTCCTATTTCGTAATCCTCTGCATCGCTCTGCAGTCCAAATGGGAAAACCATTTTTTATCTCCTGCCAATCTGGAGAAACCTACAGCCAGTAAATCACAATCACGTAAGTAGAGAAGGAGAATCCTTAATCTCCTTAAATTTAAAACATCGCACGGACGTTTATCTTGGGCTTATATTTTTTTTATATCCCGTATATATTTTTGTCTGCATTTTGCGAAGTTCTTGTTGATTTGGATTTTCTTTTGAATGCTGTCTGCCCTGTTACGTGTTGTTTGGATTGGTAGCTATTGTCCTGGTTGCATGTTCTTGTGGTTAGAGTAAACATTGAGTCCTGAGAACAATGCACCAAAGGTTGAGTAAAAAAAAAAACGATCAGAAATCAATTTATTTGCGCAATTGAATCTTAGCCTAAAAACGCAAACCGGTACGGTACTTTCCTGTGCTCGTTCTCTTTTTAAAAAACGCACAAATCCTTTGGAGATTCGTTGAAATTCCTTGGAGATCCAGATCCTTTGAATTTCTTCGGGAAAAGTAAACATAAATAATCATTGCTAACAATGTCAGTTTACTTATCTCTGACAGGATCCGAATGGATCGCTGTGCTAATATTATCCTGACACACACAATGGCACAGTATGCTCTGTGTCCTGATAGCAGCGGGATCAGGGAATACACTTAATTCAATTTCTTAGCCTTGTTAGTAAGAAAAAAAAGAAGTTGATGGTGCCAACAATAAAATATTTCTCGCACAAGTGCAAACATTGGTAGTAAATGGATACTGCTGCTGGGTGTCGAGATTCATTTTGGGACAAAGGATATTTTTTTTTATTCAATTTCGATGGAGGAGTGAGAAAAAATTTCATTGGGAATCAAAAACACTTTCTTTTTGTTTGCGATTGGACACATTGTAAACAGGAACAAACATAAACTGGACGATGTTATTGAATTACACAAATCGTACGCCTTCTGAATGGTGGCAAGGTAACAAAAAGAATAAAAGGCGGAAAATTGTAAGGCTGACGTTTTAACTTTGAACAATCAACTATGTTTGTAGAAGGCGATTTATTAAGTCAGATTCTTTTTTTGTAAACTCGAATGTTAAAAAATCGGGATATTAAAAAGACAAAAGTCTTTGTTAAAAAAAAATATTTTTCCAGTTCTGCAGGTAAGCAAACTATTTGGTTCGAAAAAAGCGAGGGGTCATTCATCTGTTTTCACAAGTTGGTGATGTTGGTTGAAACACGATTTTTATTTTAATTATAGATGAACGTCGTTGGTTTGTGGAGAAAAAAGCAGGCTTTTTATTTTAAGATTTTAACTAATTTAAATTCAAATATGCAGGTCCCTCAACACCTAACATTGCTCACATGTTTCATTCATAACATTGCTCACATGTTTCATACATCGTGGCTAAAAATGGTATGCATACGGTAGGGCGTCCCGTAAAATTCAATATCAGAATATTTCTATTTTGTTGTATTTCTATTTCTTCTTAAAACTGTCGTAATAACCCAAAATTGCCAACTTGCGGCTTAAACCTATCCATACAAGTTTGGTATGCTTTTTTAACTTTTGTATACATTTCTTGCTGTTTCTTTATTGAACTTTAATTTCTTTCAGACAAAACGATAGATAATTCTGTTTCAAAATAGAAGAATAAATTGTTTAAGAATTGTAAAGGGCGCCGCTGAAAGTGCTGTCAAATTAATTAAGGTTTTTAACCGAGTTATAACGGCTAAGAAGAACAAAACCAATTCTTGTTGCACTATGTTCAGGAACTTAGAAATTTGTATTCGGACTGCAAAAGAAATACGTTAAAAAGAACTTATCCTGGCTGAATGGGATTATTCCGTGTGTTTATTATTTATTATTATTTTTACTCTTATTTATTTAATTTTTTAAGCATGGGTTGCGACCATTTTAGAAAGCTGAAATTTCATATTTGAGTATGTTTTAGAACATGTATTCCATACTCCGAATCAAAAAAAAAAAAACATGTAGAATAAGGGACACCCTAACTATATACTACTTTAATTGAAAAATACTGGACGCTTTTTTTTTATTTTGTTTTTTTTTTTGGCTATAATATCGGTTAATTACATATATACATAATAATACCTGTTGCATGAAGATTCTGATTAAAGTGTAATATTATTCGGTTATAACTTTCAATGTTACATTCAAAAATTTAATTAAAATCGGTATAAAGCAAAAGAAATCCTTACTGCTTCTGATCACAACTTTGAAAGAATTCAACAGCAATTCACCTTCATGAATAAAAGTCTAAAAAAAATCAATTTTACTTCCCTCTACTAAAACAACGCTCGCTTACTCCCCACATCTATCCTCCCCTACGAATCTCTCTTCCGAAAACCGTCGCGTGGACTAAGCGTGGCATGAGCTGTTCCAGACAATAGAATCAACAATTTGAATGCAACGCGAGATTTAATAAAAATCTCCTGCTGTCCTTATCTGAAGAAAAGATCGCGTTCTCTCTCTCTCTCATAATCGTGTCACCGGTATACAAACGACAAAGTGAGATAGGACGTAGGCAAACTCCAATCCCCTCCCTATGCATAGAACAAAAGCCACATTATTCAATTCACCCTTGGAACGCACAATGTACGTCCTATACCTACCCACTGTCCCAACGGTCGAAATAACATTTTCAGAACGAAGAATGACGATAAAAAGGACTTCACATGAATTAATCCTCGAGGAGCCTCTAAAGTGGGCCCCTTGCGCCTCGAACACGTACCAAACGCCGCCGAACAACTTTACGAGAAATCAAAAATTTTCGAGATATGGAGAGGATAAATGGAAAAACGCGCGCAAATCGGGTTGCCCTCGAAACTCGACAAAAAAAAATAGTCCTGGGGTCGTGTTCCGAAAAACATCTGCTCTCCTGCCATACCAACGCATCAGTCTTGTCCTCGACACAATTGTAAACACGATTCCTTTACACAACACACACAACGAGAGCAGACCCGCAATGAATGGAACCGGGCATATTTTTTCTCTCTTCCAAAGGTCCTTTCCATTTCAAATCATTAATGTCTATCCTGAGCGAAAGGGACACCACTTGGGTTTTATATAAAAATGATTTCCCCTAAAGGTCCGCCTCACCCTATTTACGTTAGTGATTTGATCAAAGCTTATCCACTCTCGGATGGATTGCGTTTTGAAACCGGGAAATGAAATATCTACGCACCGTGTTGGACCTGAAATAACATTCTGTGTGGGGGAATTTTCGTCCTTTTGTTGATGGGTGTAGCGAAAAGAGGACTGTGGTCCTTGAATTTAGTTTTGCGAAAATAAAGTGCGAATGCAAACCGAGAGAATAGCAATCAATCCTTTTTTAATCCTTTTTTTGTATATGTGTGGTTGAAGGACCCTTTTTTCTGAATTTTTAATTATTAACGAGGAATTTTAATTTAACCCTGCAGGTGTGGTAGGTTTGTATGCGCTCAACCCTGCTGAGGTGATGTCCTGAGCACATTTGTTGCATGTTCATTTCAGTTTTATGCACAACCTCGATCGAATTGATTATTTAACCGGTTTTTGTAGATCTCTTAAGAGTGCACGTGGCACCCCTCATGCGAGGAGGTCAGGGGTTGTTAAAATTGTTTTACCATGCTAACTAATGAATGATGAACTGATTAAGCTTCCAAGTTAAGCTTGTTCATTGGTAAAGCATGCCAATAGCCGCAGTGATCTTTTCAGAATTGTTTGAGAAACGTCATTACAAAAAAATACTGGACTAAAAATCAATGTTTCAGTTCGAAATGGTAAAAAAAATGTGGGAAGGTTCATCAAGTAACTTTTACCAAAAGGCCGCCTTTGTTGAGCTTTCAAAAATGTTAATAATTTAGATTGAATATTACTTACAAGTGTTTTACAAGACAACTTTTAAGTTGAAAAGAACATCCATAACGCGAACTCTACTAGGTTTACATAGATCTACATATAGTCCGGCAACAAAGCAAAAAAAGTTCGACTACATTGGCTCAATCACATCAAACGCATGAACACAAACGTTCTAGCCCTGCCTCCTGATTCGAAAGGAGACCGAGCCTTACGTGCAAAGACCAAAAGATTGAATGAATCCACTGCCAAATAATCTCTTTGCTTGACATGAATCGCTTGACCATAAACACAGGCAGCAGTAGGGCAGTTAGCAATTGCTACAAGGCTCTCGAGGAAATACTTGGTTAGCTTTGTTGGGTTCCAGCTCATCAGAACGAAGAAAATAATGAAGTTGCGGATGGTAGAGGGTAATGAAGATGCGTTAGCGAGGGCAGGTGTGTCATATCCCTTCGAAATTGTGCACATGGCGGTCCCAATTTGAATTATTTCATTGAATTTGGACTCTGCACAGAGAGTCGCCTCACCAAAAACTTTTGGCCGGATTACTGCCTACTCACAGGGCACTGCTTTGTGTGTGCTAGATTTAATCACATCGGGCACTTGCACTAACTGCAGAAACTCATCGGCCAGCGAAACGCTGGTGAACGTGCTCTGTTCCTGCGCAGCGCTAGACGAAACTAGAATCCAGACGCTGGATCGCCACTTTTTCAACTTGAATGAAGCAACTAGCCTCAAAGCAACTTAACTCGTAAATTACAGTATTGCATCCAGACCCTTCTGTCTTTATTGTAACTGGGTATTCTAATTTAAGGAAACTCTAAAATGCTGTAATATACTGTAAGCCAACAAGATTGGCGACTAGCGTCCAATCAATAACATCACCTTTCTGACATCCGGCGTTGATGGATTCATTATTATCCATAAACGCTGCGAGGCAGTTTTAACTGAGGCACACATCCTTCAAGGGTCGTTCGACTGATAAGTAAGTCTGCAAGTAAAATTTGAAAAACATAAAAGTAGTAGTAGTAGAAAAACCGCAATCTCTTTTTTTCTTATACTCAAACCACTGCATCAAGTACCAAAACCTTTATGGTTCTCGCCCAACTCTTCATAGTCAAAACATACGCGTGCCAAACTACTTAAACTCGCGACAAGAGATTATTTTCTAGGGCCTGTTAATTATAAAAAAAAGACTAACAAACCAACGCTGATAGTTCCAGACAAGTTATTTTCGAGAAAGTGCTTTAAATGAAAGTTATCCCATCCCATATACTTACTTTTTCCAATCACCACACGCCATTCATATTTCATTCGATTCCACAGCACATATCCGTTTCACAGCATCCGAAAAGACACTGCTACCACACATTTAAATTTTCAGACAAGTACCGACTTTACGTCCAGGAGCAAACATCACTTGAAACTCATGTCAAAACTCGGTTTCTAAATTCAAACTAAGAATCGAGAGGGATCATCACTTGAGTCCTTAAGAGATTTTTGTCTTCATCCGAATTCCGAAGCAAAGGAGCTCTTTTAAAACGTTGAGTGAGTTATGGTCGCATATGGTGGCTCAGAAAATATTTTCGATTATTATTCTACACGCTCGTGTATTTCGTCAAGGATATTAGAAATGTTAGTTTTGATTTTCAGATTTATGAATGAACGCCTACATGCATATGTCGGCGATTGATTGGGAACAACGTATGGCTCGTTCAGTGATAGCAAGTGTTACACATGTGTGGCGGTGGTAGGAGATGTTCTAGAACGAAAAATATAGAGAGATGTCGCATCCCATGAGGCAGGATGCACTTAATGCAAATGGGCGCATAGAATTTGTTCAGGAATTAATAAATCATGAAGAGGTGTCATGGGTGTAAGACAAGACGTAGACTATGTCTTAATGAGACTCGTAAAATGTTTTACGGACACTTGTGGCACGGATGAAGGTGATCGTCTATCGGTCCACATGTGTGAATAATAATGTTCACTACCAAAAAGTAGCTCCATGAACTGCCCTGTGACTAATTAATTTACAGAACCGGGCTTATCGTTACGGATTGAAAAGAGTTTAACAGTCGATGAATGTTTGTGCCAGCCACATGATTCCATTCCATATATAACTCTGGCATGTAAATAATCTATATTATTTAATCAGCCGCCTATTCAACTTTGAAGGATCACTCAACTCTTCAGTCAACTATAATAGAAATGAATTTGCTTTGTAATCAAATACACCACTCTTGATATTAAGCACATCTTCGGCTGATTACCTATGCCAATGGCACTTAATAAAACTCCACAAAGCACATAAAACACCCTTTCATCGCCCTCTACAGCTGCAGCAGCACACTTTCCACACACATGCAAATGTGCGTGCACCATTAATGATGGAGTGATATTTGGGGAATAACAGAGCCACCAAAGAACTCACCCTGCTTTGTTCGAAACCCATACAACCCGCATGATTACAACGCGCTTGCGTAAGGAACATGATCAGTGATTTTTTGATTTCCGATCCCACCCCTGAAACATGTGAGTGACATTGATCGAACAAGTTCCTGCCACTGTTGGTGGCAACGTTTCTGACGTTATGCTTCATGTTCATCCAACCCTTACGTGTGCGTATTTGAAGTATGCTTCTGCGTGTGAGTGCTGCTCGGCAAAGAATTATACATATTTTAATCCTTGATCATAATAGGAAAAGGTTCCACCATATTTAAATGCAAAGTAGTTTTATTCATCGTTCCTTTGGATGTCATTTTCTTGGCATCCATAAGATTGGCACGCAACGTTGAATGTGAATTTTTTTTTTTTTGGTTTGCAGAGGAAATAATAACTACATGTCCCATTCATGGTGGTGAGTGCTGTTGACATATGCCAGAGCTGCTCCACCCAGATTTTTGAAGACAACCAAAGGGTGTTCTTACCTTCTTGTACAGAGGACTAATAATTGCCTATATTGTTGAGGTTTGATTTTGTGACATGGAGTTCTATTTTGAGTTTATGTTTTAGAAAAAAAACATACAAATTCAACTGCCTTAGAAAAGAACAAGGCATACAACTGGTAAAGACTTAGTTTAGCTAAGAGAAGTTCGGGAACTAATCACGGGTGGTAAACAAAAAGTAATAAATTATAAAATGTTAACAAAAAATTATTAAACACTAGGAAGCAAGCCCACTACTCTACTTCGTCGCCGGGGCTGTTTTTCTCTATTATTTCGCTATTTTAAAAGAAAATGTAGTTAGGTTGCTGACGGTTGCTCCTTGCCTAAAACTATGCAATTAGTTCAAAAACTGTTCCGACAAAATTCTCTAAAATAATAGAAAGAATAATTCATTGCTAATACTTTTTAATTAGCTCCGTATTTTTGTGATCATTCATTTCATGTAATGAACAAAATGAATATTAATCAAAGTGTTGTCTACTGCTGGTAACTACATACAGACTCTCGATAATTTAAAACTCAAGACTCTAAAGAAAAATTTCAAACAACCAAGAGTTAAAAATAAATAAGTTTCATTAAAATTCGTTATTATTTTAAACGCTTGTTGAATTATTCATAAATGTTCATTTCGAAATGAGTAAGTTTTTGTTGAGTAAGCGACTTTTGTTTATTATTGTCCAATGTCGGTTGTAAGGGCGTGGAGCGGAGGATAATTAATATTTGAAAAAAGTTTAGACTACAAACTGCGAACTCACGCATGTCCTTTTTTTGTAAGCAAACGACAGGACTGTGCATAAAAAACGCTCCAAATTATAGAACGTTCATGAGCAAAATATTATTCTTTGACATTTCAAATTACTGAGGGGACTAAATTTTTTTTGAATTTATTCAATCGTCATATTATAGACGGGAAAAAACTTAAATTATCGCAATATTCAATTTAACGAGTATAAATTTATCGAGAGTCGACTGTATTTATTGTCAAAGAACTTTCGATTTTTTTTGTCTTGTGTGGCCTCCATGTAAAAAAAGTAATACAGTAAGTAATCGGTCGAGACTTGCGGTAATTAGAAGAAGCAATAACTGAGGAATACTGCTTTAAGCTATAAAGATTCTTTGATGACTTTCGGAATACATGGCGGAACTTGCCATCAAGCACAATAACTCGCTCATTCTTTACGCAAAGTACGTCCACAAAGAATAAATTGTAGACTACAACGTTGTGTTCAATTCGATTCAAAGTCGTTGACTATATGAGGTTGAGCCACTTCATCGAGACAAATTCCTTATCTTTCCTTATTTAGCTCTTCGGAGAAAAAGACTTGTCTTCGATGTAGAAATTACCATTCTTGAAGTGTTAAAACCATTGCTTACACGATTAACTTAAGTATTTTCACCATAAACTTCCACAAGCGTTCCTTCGGCTTTAGTAGCCAGAGTCATCTATTGGAAATGGACCGAAATAGTTAAAAATAACAAGAGCTAATGCACTTTATAACCAAGCGATCGTTAAAAACTCATGTCAACTTTAAACGCAACAATAGTCGTATTCGAATAGGATAGAAGTTGCCTTTTTTGCTCTTGAAACGCTCTCAGAGTAGTCTAGGTGTTATTTTTTTAGGTGTACCTTAATACCTTATGTACATACTCGTTCATATTTTTATCCAGCAAAATTTGAATTTTATGTTAAGTTCGCTTAAGTGCTTTTGTGTATCTTACTACCAAAAAATGCAGGCAAATACATCTATAAAACGAAAAACGTCCAAATGAAATAGGTTCCATTCCAAGTGACAATTATCAAACTCTAAAAGAAAAATTTGAGAGCGCCAAAGGAAATCACTTTCAATAAAGATTTCGAAGTATTATAAAAGTTTTGGCGTGTACATACGGTCCATTGAGTGCACAAATCGGTAAACACCATACATCAAAAAGTTGAGAAATACTATAAAATAATGTAAATTGTTTCATAGCATTACAAAACCAAAACAATTTCGTCGCTTGATGATGCTTATCTGTATTATTCAGAAAAGTTACTATTTTCGACGATCGCATAAGACGACAAAAAGATGAATCATTCTCTTTTATAGATCTGTAACTATTTCGGAACTAAGAAAATAATTTTACATCAGCATACTAGCCAAATTGCAACAGTTAAGTTATTTAGAAACACAAAAAAAACAAAGTACATAAAATAATTCAAGTTTTCGTTGCCTCCAGGCGCTATGACTTTGAAGTTTACTTCTACCTAGGGGTTGCTTTAACCTACCCATACGTTATCCATTTGCACGCACATAGAACAGTCTACACAACCTTCCATCTAACTGCCATTGCGAGCGTAAATAAGGATCACTATTTGCATTTTATCTGTTTAAATATGGGTGCCGTTTTCATGTTGGGAACTCTTTTGCTTTTGACTGCACACATGGATCATAAGAACTTTTATTAAAAGCGTTCGAGTTTCTACATCGGCCTTAATATACAGTCAATATATATGGTGGTAAGGATAAGGGTACATAAATGAATAGTCTTTAGAAAATAAATAAGCAATAGAGTTACTGGTTATATGAATACGCATGCGTATGGCTATGTGTACGAGTATGCGCCACATCAAAGGCAGACTTATGAGTTTTTTGTGTTGCCTACACACACGGTAGGAATTCCAGACGGAAAGATATTTACAGAAAATACTTCCGACATCGTATTTTTTTATATCACATCTAGGGTGAGTTGTGATTGTTGTTGGTCTGTGTGGCGGGGACTAAAATTTGTGGCATTATGTTATTTAACACTTGAATTTTGTCAACGTTGGCACCGGAGGATCGAGAAAAGACATTGCATTGGGCCTAGTGCTTTTCCCTTATTACTCAAATAACACCGAGATGAAAAAGTCTTACTTTTCACGTGGAAATTTTGTTGATTTTCAAAAAAACAGATGAAGTTTCGCTGCAGCAGCATAGAGTTGCCATATTTCAAATTACAGTTTTACTCCCGAAAACGCCTAAGAGCGCCGAGGTCCGTATTGTATCCTGGTGATCTACCAAACATCACTCTCTATACCCTATTTTCTTCGTACGTGCCGTTGATCTTCATGCCAAAAAAAAACAAAAATAATGGACTTCCAACCCCTATTTTACTTGTATGTGTGATCAGATGTTAGAATTCCCACCGCAAAGGCATAATGGCCACACACCAATACACTAACACAGCGACCCAAAGCAGCAGAAAAAAAAAACGTTCCACTACGGCGGCAATGGGGTGGTGGTTAGTTGGCAGCGCCTTAACAGCCATGAACTTCACTGCGTTTGCGCTCCAGCCATATAGGGGATGAATAGTCCTTGCGTGCAAGCATATATTCTGTATCCCTCCTCGTGTGTGCGCCTATATATGTACAGCACGTTACGTTGCACCTTTTTTGAATTTTTTTTTTCTCTCTTTTGATTCTGTTTCTCCACATTATCGTTCGTCGCCCCATGACATTACAGTGCAAGACATCGGGCACGCGACACAGATACCAAGCAGCTGTCTTCCGGCCAGGACACTCAAATGGAATAGACATTCAGTCGAGACAGTAGTAAACAGTGAAATTGTTATTTATTTATTTCTTTGGATTTTTTGATTTTGAGAAAACGGTAGTTGAGTGCATTAAAATAAGTCTTAAAGTTCAGAAAAGTGGTGCAAACGATTTTGGTACGATCAGCTAAAGGCAATGGCCACGATCGGCATAATGTCTTACGGTATGCCGTCCAATTTGAAATTGAAAAACTTCAATAAAATAACAATTACAACAACAAACAATAATAGCAACTCCGGTATTTTAAGTGATAACTCGAGCAATAAACTTGTGATCAACGGCAACACAATCGTAAGGAAGATTAAAGACTTGGGAATGATTGGCAGCATAAATAACAGTGGTGCGGTAATCATGAGAAAAAAACAAAAACTCATTCCTCTAAATGAGTCGAACAGTGAGAACATTTCACAAACACCAAGTGCCATCCAATCGGCTCAGCCGCCAGCAAAAAAGCTTAAGATTACAACTACAAAGAATGTGGAATCAAAGGTGGTGAGTCAGTTAAAAGTTCCGGGAGATTCTTTGGGCACTCCGGGCCGAAAAGGACTTCCAGCACCACAGGCTGTGGCCCGACGAAATGCCCGCGAACGGAACCGCGTCAAGCAAGTAAACAATGGATTCGCTGCTTTGCGCCAACACATCCCCGAAGAGATAGCCAAAGCCTTCGAAGCTACCGGCAGCAATAACCGAGGATCAGCAAAGAAACTTAGTAAAGTGGAGACCCTGCGCATGGCGGTTGAATATATACGTGGATTGGAGAAGCTTCTGGGCTATGAAATACCACCCGTTTCCCCACTGTCTGCGGACGAAGGTGGTTTCACTGTGATAAAGGACGAACAAGGCCCGAGCTCGCCAATGAATGATAACTTTGATACTTTCGAAGACAGCAACGGAGCGGACCAAGAATCATCCCAAATTGGCGACAATCTACCCACCATCACAACCCTCAATGGATTGCAATACATTCGAATACCAGGCACAAACACATACCAGCTCCTGACGGCCGATATATTTGGCAACGAGGAGAACTTCAGTCCTTTGATCGATGCTAATTGCTATCAGAACGCTGATGATGTTATAACGGACGATGAAATTCCCGTTTCCATGCTCTCAGCAATTGCACCTGCCGGGTCCATAATGACGCCGCCTACCTCAACGCCGACGGTCATGTCGTCCCTATCGCCAACAACATCGTCGTCCGTATTATCACCTGCGACCGGTGGCATTTTATTACAACAAACCATGTCTGGGTCGCGTGGCAGCACCGATCCCTACATGTTGCCGCCACAATTTCAGACGATGCATGATGGGGGGCATCAGGACTATCAATTAGCGCGTGTTAAGGTCGAACCTTCTGAGACACTTTATCACTTGCAAGAGCAACAACAACATCAGAACTTACTGGACAACTCGTCACCCGATCTTGATGGTCAGGGGTATTACATTGCAACTTCATCGGGGGAGAATAGTAATGAGGAGCAGTGTCTCTACGAAGGTGTGGTGCGATTGAAGAAGGAAATGAACGAAGTTATTTTGGATTCATCCACCGCAGCCCTATCTGACGAGAGCATGATGGATGCCATCGATTGGTGGGAGGCCAATACTCCAAAGTCTGATCATGGAACTATTATTTAACAACTAGTTGTCTGTTAGGTAAATAAATTGTTAAGAAAAAAATAAGTTGTTTCTAGGTTTAATGAAGAAATCACACTTGATTATGTATGAACTAAATTATTTTTTATCGACACAAAAAAAAATACGCTTAGATATAAAACAAAACAAAAAAAAACCTTTTTTTTTTAGTTTTATTTAATATAATTAATTATATCTGAATGTGCAGATGAAGGAAGAATTTTATTTATTTAAGAATTTTGTATATAAAAACAAGCAAATGCAAACAAACCGAAGACAATGATTTATTAATAAAAACACAAACGAGTTAATTTTATCTAAATTATGTATACAAACTTACTTTTAAGTTTAAATTATTATTTTTTATTATTACTTTTATTTATGCACTACCGTTCTTTTTTTAAGTTGTACATGTATCTTCCAATGAATAAAAGTAAATTTATTTAAAATGATTTAAAGGATTAATTTTTAATTTGTGTCTACACGGGGCACTCTATTACGTTGTCACAGGGAGTCTGGTTTTGTTCAATCCACAGGTGAGGCGTCATATATACTTTCCTTAAAAAATTTAGATGACACTTAAGGGCATTCAAAATTATGATGATGCACTAGGTACGGACAGTGTTAGTATCCGGACAAACCTTCACTTAGATCAGGATAGTAAGAAAAATATATACCATACCATGTTGCATTTTACAAACAGTAGTCCCCGGATAATTACCGCCCTCTTAATTGCGTTCCCCGTTTAATTAATAGAAAAACCAAGCAAATAGAAAATTCCATAGTAAATCTGCACAACTTTTAGGTGCGCTACTCGGTTAATTGCACTCAATAACGTTAAGTTTGTCGTAAAGCTGCATACAAGATCTCCCGGATAATTGAACGCACACACTGAAACAAAAAAAGGTTTCGTGTTTACAGCTTAAATAACGAATCTGCATAACATCCCCGCTTCCGTTCGTCAAAAAATCAAATTCTTTCCTTTAAATTTTATTGAGTTTATTTACAATGATGGAGTTTCAATGGCTTTTTTTTCAATCCATACATTTGTATAGCACGTATGTACATTAAAAATATTCTTTATTGCGTCTGCACAGCAATTAGGCGAGATTCTTGTAATTGCGTTCCTCGTTTAAGTGCTTACCTAAAATGCTTGGTGAGCCTAAAAAACAGAAACCTATTCGACATCAATGGTCAAAAATATGTTAACGGTCGCTTTCCCTACTATGATATAATATCATGGTATTAAGTAATCTTGAACTCACTACAGTTCACTACCACTTTCGTATTGGTAATCTAAGAATGGTCGGTCTATTAATTCAATTAAATTGTACTGAAATTCCAACAAAACGCGCTCTATTTCAAAGGCAAGCCAGTAAGAAGCTAGATACTCTCGTGCAAGGAAAACGTAAAACCAGTCTGAAATTTTAATTCGTATTCGTATGAGTTTACATTCGTATGAGTTTACACCCGTATCAGCAGGAATAGTTTCATTCTTGAATCTTGAAAATAAAATCCCAATTGATCTTGAAATATTATTCCCCAAGTAACAAGTGACAATTCGTTGCTGTCTTAACTTAACAAACTCAACTGTTCCAGATTTTTGGTCATTATTATTTTCAGATATTGTAAATGTAAAAATGAAAGACCAAGGCGAAAGTTTATAAATCGGATATCGTTCGGTAGTAATAGTTATAGTTTCAAAATTCGCGATCGTTGAACTCTAATAGAGTTGAATACACAACCATGTCTACTTTTTTCCTTTTCCAAGAAAATGTTTTTACGCCCCAGTTAACTTCCAACACACAAAGTTATTTAACTAAAAAGATGAAACCCTTCACAAAGAAGAATATATACACTATATATTCATATTCATTGTACAAGCTTAAATATATATGTATAGAAACCCAAAGAGGCGGGTAAAAGTCAAACTGAGCATCACTTCCTTACAAAACACACTCTCAAATACAACAAATTACCATTTAGTCCACACACGGAAAACATGCAAACAAATTTTTTGTCTCCAGCCAGGTATTCCGGAACCCTCTTACTCGGTTTCTGAAATGATAAAACAAGTTCTCAAGGATCATGGGAACATAATGCCAAAGGGACAATATGGCTCCGTTGTATATAATTAAGTATTGTTCCACTATAAAACCACATTAGTCTCCTTTTTTGGTTCACTACAGTGTGATCGGAATAATAATGAATTATGGTTGCATTCAAAAACGAATATGTCTGCAATCAAATTCAGAATGGTAAAGTTATAAAGGAAACTATTTCTGAGTAAAGTGGCTACATTTGAAAAAGGCTTGGTACTTTTATCAAGTTCATTCTATCGCCAAGTGGGCGATAAACAGTGTTTGCCTGAAACATTCGGCTAAAAAACAAAATAAGAGTTGCCTCTGCTTAACCCTATCAGGATCATCGTTAGAGGAATTGTATTGTACTATTATTATTAAACAAAGAGAAGATATTCCTGACTGATTTTGACAAAGTTTACGTTTCATTACGTGATAAACGGCACTCCCAAGCTCTCACCGTTATTTCAACCCAAGAAACGATCAATCTAATGCACCTCATCGTCAATGTAAATAAAATTAATGGCCCATAGACGGCAATGAATCGCGTTTCTGTTGTTTTTTCACATAACGCCATAGTGGGTAAACAGGAAGAGCAGCAACGACGACGACGACATTAATGACATGACAGAGCATAAGTGCTTTCGGTAGCCATAAGGCACAACGAGTTCCGTGACACCATACCCATACCATATACTACCGCATGTCCCCTATCCAAATGAGATCCTGCTATCTAATCTTCAGTGACATTTCTCGATCATCAGAAAAAGGACCTTCGCATATGCATACACATTTTCCCTAACTATTTACGCAAGGACCTAGTGCGGTACCGCTTCCTACAGGACATTTCTTGCCGCAGCCCCATACGTATATATTTTTTTTTTCTTCACTGTCCCTTATGGTTGATTTTTTTGTTTTGTTTTCTTTTTCGAACCTCACGTGAGAAGTTCCTCTCTTTCAGTCGTGGGAAACTCAAAGTGCATCCTCTTGTCCTATAAAGTCATGGAGAGGAAAAAAAAAACCATCCCACGAAATGACAGGACAACGACTCCCATTGAAAAATGAACTCGATGAACTTCTTAAAAGAGATCTCCTCTACCTGGATGGGTGCAAAAATTTATTTCAGCAAAACTCCTTAAAAGAAAAATAAATATAAATTTCTTCTCGTTGGGGAAAATTTTTCTTCCTTTTTCTTGCTATGTAGGTATAATGGATTGGAAGGTCCTTACATTCTTGTACTCATTTTCAATTTTGAATTAGATCCCCTGTGAGGAACCTCTCCAATGTTTTTATCTCATCTTGGAACAAAATGATCGTCTCCTTGAAACGGGCACATTTTTTTGTGTTTTCATACTCTCAGGACATTATTTTTGGAGAACGGTCTCGTTTACCAATTCCTCGCTTCAGAGACTACCAAAATGATGATGCAAATCCATTACCGCTACCTTGACTGTCAGTAAAAAGAAAAAAAAAAAGACCAAGATCCATCCATTGTCCTTATATGTATATTCAGTAAAAATTCAAGAGGAATCCTTATAACAATACGTGTCCGATCATCTGCCGTTGAACGTATGCCAGAGGGATGCAAAAAAATATCCTAGACGAGCCCTTAATTACTGATCCACAATTTCTATCGTCCTTTCTCGGCAGCACGGTACATCAACGCATATTGCATTGTGATGTAACCAGGTAATTCGATCGAACGATCAGATAGATAAAGGACAGACACAGTTTTGAGTTGCATCACCTTCGGGATACCGTTTTTATGCAAACCTGGTTTCATTTTCATGCAGTTATTCTGTGTGCCGTTAGATTTATTATTTGTCTGTCTATCTGTGTAAATGGCGCAGTAGTGAGAAACAAGTTTCGTCTTACGAAATGGCCGACTGGTGAGAATAGACAGTTAGATTTGTAATATAACACGCCCCAAAATATGAAAATGCTACTGGGCCTTGAAAGACATCGAACGATGGCTGCCTTGTACCGTTGTAGACTAACACTGATCGAACTGGTTCGTCAGGATTTCCATTGTTTCCGATTTCAGGGAAGGGAGCTGTTTTATTGATATTGCAAAGGATTCGATTTTTTGCTGATGATAAAAGGGTGCTGTCGAAATGTCGATTGAATGGTTGAGGTCTGATCATCAAAATATAGTCATTAAAGTCCAGGTGGTTGCTGTGATAGAATCACGTGTCATGGCTCGGGTTTTGAGTTTGCACCTTTTACTGTGACGTATGTATTTAGAAGGAAGTATAGCTGACTCTCGTCAACTTGAAACTCAGAAGATCAGGTCAAAATAACAAGAGCTTAAGTAACTAAAATTGAAGAAAAACGAATGAACAACAGAACATGTTTGATCAAAGTTCGTGATTTATTTACAATTATTTACAAATGCTCATTTTAGAAAGTAGTCGATAATTTTCTGTTAAGAGAGTATCGTCTATCCTTATACAACGAATTTTCGATTTCCAATGAATAAATAAAAAATCTGAATTTGAAACGATGTCTGTGTATAAAAGACCCTTTAAGTTATAGAAAGTAGGGAAGCCAAAATTTCAAATTATTAAATGTTGATAAGCAAGGAATCATTCTATCAAATTCAAACTTCCTAGAGGAATAATTAATATTATTTTTTTTCTATTTTTCGAATGGACCGGGGAAAGATTATAAAATATCGAGAGATTTAATTTAACGAGTGCCAAATTATGAAGAATTGACTGTACATATATTGAATTTCTGTGTTCTTAGTAAGTAGAAGATCGAAAGGCTACAATGAAATAATTTTCTTAAGCATGCTTTGTCATCCTGTTATAGATATTCAACTGATTATTAGCAGAAATAAGGGATAAGGGTTATGATTGATTGGTAATTAACATGCTGCAGTGGCGTGTTAAGATCCTGCAACACTGTTTGAAATTACATGTCACGCAGTCTCAAGACATCGCATAGATGTGGCAGATTGATGTACAAGTTGGCATAAGATCAATCATTAATGATACTAATTTTAATTTTGGCATGGTTACTCTTAAGGTCAATATATTGACATATTTTTATTTACCGCGAGCACGCCCTCATAAAAAACGCTAACTGTGTTTGTTTAAGCAACAAACCAGCTAAAACTATTTTTGTTTTATCTGTGAAGTACTTGTGGACTGTAGTTGGTATTTAGAACCAAAGATATTAAACTAACCAGTATTAGTTTTAGAAGAATTTTTCTTTTAGTTTAACTTGCCTTGAACACCGCAGTTTAAATTTGTATTTGGAGATCTTTTTTAAACCAACCAAATAACACACAGCTGAGCTTATCGAATCCATTGATAAAAGAATTAATTTTGTTATGTACCTTGTAATAAAATACCTACCAGAACTGCTAATTACATAAAAAAAAACTAGAGTCATATCTTTAAGACATTTAAAACAAAAGACTGCTTCTGGGTAAAAAAAAAGATCTATCCGAGAGACGGATGAAGGTTAAACTGTACTGAAATCCCAGCAACAAAGGCTTTCCTTCAAATGATTTTCCTATGCATTTCCGCGAGAAGCTGAGTATCTACTCTAGTGCAAGTAAAAAGTGAAACCTTTCTGAAATTTCGAATATTTTTCACATGTTTTCACACCCCCTTCAGCAAAATTAGTTCGTTCTTAAATCCCAATCGATCCTGAAATATTATCCCCCAAAGAACGATTGGCAATTCGTTGCTATCCAATATTTTGAATGGAAATCCAAATGCAACGCTATTCACATTCGCTTTTAGATTTATCATCCCTAAAATACGATTTCGAAGTGTCAGGTACGATGTTCATTTGTCCCATTGAAAATCATGTTACCAAGCACAAAGGAACTTTTCCGGCTCGTCGTTAATTGCAATAACTGTAACGAATAGCTGTTTACGAAAATCCAATTTCCCCCTTTTTGCCGGAATAAGTCTTCTTTTGAAAATATCCTTTTCTCGTTCAAATGACGGAGGAAGTTACAAAAAATTGTTGATACAGAGCGAAAACGAAAGGATTGTTGTCCTTTCACCGGAAATGTATTGATTTCAGAAGAAAGCAGCTACGATTTGCCGCCGTGAGCGAAATCGAAAGGCATCATCAATTGGCAAAAGGATTCATTTATTTGTGGGAAAAGAATTTCGATTTTTTTTTTAAGCCAAGGAACCGGAAGGAGATATTTGTGCCGGTAGTGGATTAATAATTACGTCGCGACAAGACCTCATGTGGTTTTTGACAGCCATGGATTTTTTTCTTTTTCTTTTTTTTTTGAAAATGTCAACGATTAGTTTCAGGTTTAGTGCCACATAGTTTGCGCACACAGTTATGTTCGGTGTTCCAATGTCAGTTGTCTTAGCTCATACTGTGCGCAGTTTTGGTTTATGAGGGGAGAGATCCTGCCCAGCGGTGTACGTGGTGGTATAAGGTGGTTCTTATTCGCGCAGCTCGCAGCGTTTTTTTTTTCCCCTCTGCTTTTAAAGAAAGGATACGAATACCTGTAGAGCAGAATAATGGTGTTCGACTGCTAGTGTATGTAATGAAATGTCAAGTTGAAGACAAGTACATACACTTATGTATACGCGTAATTGTTAAGGAAAGAGTCTGAAGATGGATTCCATTTTTTTTTGGCTGCATACATTTCAATTCTTTCGTGCTAATCTTTTTCGTCGCGATATGCCAAACTGGTCTGTATATCCCTTCCGCCTTTTTGTCTTTTGAATTTTCCGGCTATGTACAAAGCGCTACAGAGCTCGTATCTGGCAATACATTATTTGAAAGGTCTTGACATAACCTACAAAACGACGCTATGCATGATTAGTTTGGATACGAGCTCTGTAGCGACAGAGCTATGCAAGACAAAAAGGCGGAAGGGAGATATTTGACAACCTAATATTGCGTTGTTCGCTAATAAGTATTTTGAAGGACAAATTTAAGCAAGATTGGTACAACAGAGGGAACATTTAACACAAAATCAGTCAGGTGCATTAGTAGGGAATAGTAAAAAAAATATGTGGACTTGGTATCCACTCAGAAGTTGAACTTCTTTGCCTAAAAACTATTCACGACTGATATGAGACTCGTTAATTGCAAAATTTCTTACAACAGAATAATACAATTTTCTGATTTTGTTCGATATTGCAATACTTCAACGATAGCGAAAACAATCGATGCCTGAAGTTTCGTTTAGTGGGGCAGAATAGAGAGCTTGGGAATTAATGCTAAGTTTAAAATTGATGGACCGGATGATTTAAATTATTATTAGCCTGATATAAAACTTTAAACTTTTTCCTCTAAGTTTTGTTTTTTTTTTTTTTTGTTAAATAAGTCACTGATCTATATAAGTTTATAAATAGTATTTTAATGCTTTTAATTGAATTTCACTGTTTTAGTGGAACATACGAGTAAACCTCACTAAAAGCAAAACCTTTAATCTGTTAACTCACTAATTACAGTTGTGAAAAATTATACTTCAATCTGTAAAATTAACGAAAGTAAGATGTGGTAAAGAATTCTGCGTCCAAAAAGGCAATGAAAAAATGTCTTAATATTTAAAAAAGAATAAAAATTTGTATTTTTTTATAGTTTGTATTTTCTTTCTAATTAGATGATCAGCTTTGATCTGTTAACCAGAACAAGATATTTTTTTCTGCATTTCGAGGCCTTCATCTTCCTTTTTGGAACCTTAAATTTTTTGACTCGATTATTTCAACAAACTCAATAAAAACAACTGCCCAAAAATCTATTAGTTGCTTTTAATGAGGCTATTTTGTCATGCAAAAATAAATCATTCTAATCGACATTGTTACATCCGCTGTGTACAGTGTTTTCATCAAAGCAATGTAAAGATCAAAGATCAAAAACACGAATTCAAATTTTGAAGGTATTTCCACTGAGAAACGTCATTCTAAGGACTTTTTTGATGAAATCTTTTTTTCAGCTCTCTAAAATAACGCTTTGTTTCAATGTTTCTGTTTAACGACACTCAACAAATCAGATTTCCTGTCAGGTTTA
This sequence comes from Syritta pipiens, assembly GCA_905187475.1. NCBI lineage: Eukaryota > Metazoa > Arthropoda > Insecta > Diptera > Syrphidae > Syritta > Syritta pipiens. Next base: position 11,148,865 of record LR994571.1, on the reverse strand, counting down.
CATCAGTTTTGGAACATCAATCAACAATGATCAAACATCTAAAACCATTTATCATGACGAACCACTTTTTTTATGCGTTAGTCACGCTGTAAATCATTTTTTTTGCTTGCTGACTATTCCGTCGACATACTGTTGATGCCCTTTTACCCATTAATTATTGTACTAACAGAATGCAAAAACTGTAGAATCTTCAAGAGTTCAACGGCATTATATTTATGACAAAATGAAATTCAATTATCTGCTGATCATGAAACGCATGACAGCGTTGAATAATAAGCCCTTCGATTGCAAAACATTCTTGTCCTTCTTCAAAAGGACTTCTCTCTTATTCTTTGGATCCTTCGTCTTTCGTAACATGTGCCGCTTTAGAGGGACTCTCATTTCATGCTTCACGGACTCATGCCATGCATTTGCATGACTACCACACGATTACAGTAATACACCAGTTGATTTCCATATAATTTCCCTAAACCAACTTATCATGCATCCATATGGTGCGCAGGACTCCTTTAAGGCGCGACATATGGAAATGATTCCCAACATTTGGTGGCACTTTTTACCAGGAGACATTTATTATTAGTTAAACCTGTCAACGGGACCCACTTTACACGTCAGAAGATCAACACCCCCTTTGAGACCCGGTTGACACGTTCGTATATTGGAGTCCTTGCGATTGATTGATGCCAGTAGCACTCTCACTTTCTCTTAGCACGTCATCAAAGTGCTTGTCGAGTAACCTGATATAGTGTCTGCACTCTAGAGGAGCTACTGATTTAACTCTTTCCGAAAACTCTTCAACAACTCATCATTCTTCAGATCGGGTTACTTGTCACTTGAATGTTTCCTTGGAATTATCTCATCTTGAATGCGTTGGTGACTACAACTCGTAGTCTTATGTAAATACAGTAACACTATCGGATCACACCATCTCGGTGGGACCACAGAGCTCGACACTGTGATGGCGATGATGATGTCAAAATATTTACCACCATAAATTCAGGATTATGCTCCAAGCTCCTTATTGTCCCAACAAAACGAGCAACAGTGGAGAGTTGTGATACCAGGTCCAGTGTTGGTATTCTTAGACGTTCCGCGGTTAATCCCTGGCCGGGGGCTGACTCCATTCATTCGATCGGAGGTGATATAAGTTGCGTGTGCACTTACTACATCAATACGTGCTATAATTGATACCATAATGGGGGATCAATGGCAAGATGAATGTCAGTTATTAATTCGATGGAATTAAGGTGGACAGTAAGCGAGAGGTTCCCTGTCGAAGTGCCCGATTGTCCCCCTCGTCATTTGGTGCTGTAGAAGGACTATTGGAGATTGGACGGCAAATTTGTTTTTTTTTTTTTTTGGCGGCATACATTCTGCGTAACACTGGAATGATAAATACTGTGAAGGATTGTTTTGTCGTATTCTCAATGGACAGAAACTTTCATTAAAAATTCCTTTAAAAATACCACAACTTCAATGAAGGAAGGAAATATGAGTTTAGTGCACAGAAGTTATTTTGTGTTAAAGGATTATTCACTGCAATGCTTAACTGCAAGATCAAAAAAGTTGTTCTTTATAAAATATTTTAAACAAGAACCAGACCTAAATGGCAAAAAAATGGAGAAAGCCTTATTAGGTTGGTGTCGTGCTTTTAAAAAGCTATTCCATTTTTTGTGTTAATTTTTTCTTTTTTGTTATCTATTCATAATAAACCATTATCTACTTATTATTCGTTTATTTATTTAATTATTTAATAATCCATTTATTTTTTTATTTTTTTATTTATGCATTTATTTATATGTCTATTTATTCATTCTTTTTTTTTGTTTATTTATTTTATTTTATTTTTCTTGGAGGTTTTTCATCCTAATTATAAACTATAAATAATAAAACAAATGTTAAAAATAGTTGTAAATAATAGTTAAAATAAATGTTATAGATAATAAAAAGTCGTATATTTTACTGAGAGATAAAAATACTTATCATATCTCTAAAGATTCAATTGTCGCATACGTGGAAACTGAAATTAAGAAAAGTCCAGGCAAATCAACAATTAATTAGCTCTTTATAGGCTAACGCAGACGATATCAAAAACTTAGCACGAAGTGAACAAGGTTTTTATAACTCCTTCAACTAGATCGAGCGGCCGCAAAAGACCTGGGGTTGGACATAAATGAAGGAAAGACAAAGTACATAATAGCATTGTCTGCACGAAATGTTGGTTAACAATCACTACTATTTGAAATTGTTTAATTGACTTTGATCAGCAGTAGACATGGATATCAATATGGAAGAAGAAATACGCGGGTGACTACTTAAAGCCAATAGAACATACTACGGTCTTCCAAAGCTATTCAAATCGAGAAACCTTACCATCTATTGGAAACTACTGCTATATAAGACACAAGTTTTACCAGTATACACATATGGATCTGAAGCTTCGGTGCTTAGCCGAAGGCACCGGGCTAAGCCGCGTTCGAGAGGAAAGTCTTGCGGAGAATAGTTGGCAGGACAATTCAGAAGATGGTACAACTATGAGTAGGATAAAATCTACTTCTAAGCAGATATTAGAACGATAATAAGGCTCGGTAAATTCCAATGGGCTGAGCGAAGAAGACTCTGTTCGGAAAGTTATTTGCTATACAAACACTTGCGCTGGCTTGTTTAAATCAGTCCGAAATATATAATTTTCAGTTTTTAATGAACAACAAACAAAACACATTTTTTTACTTTCTACCATTCTGTCAGCCCGCCTACCTACTTTCTACCAAATAGTCTATCTTTCAGCGCTTAGCGAGCTAAGCCTTTGACGTCGAACGCCTTTAACATTCAACAACTTAACAGATAATTTTGTCTTCTTTCAAACATACCCATCTTTTATAATAGACTAGCTGTACCCGGCGTGCCTTGCTACGCATAAAATAAATCAGATTTTAAAAAAGTCATCGTATATGTACATAAAAGACCACTGTTCCTCCTTTCCTTTCCTTTTTCCAACTTTGGAGCTTCATATCTTTTCACCGACAAAAACCGACAGAAAGCTTAATCTCATTTTCAAAGGCCTTTTGGTTGATATATCACTCGACAGGATCAGGCGAACTTGAAAGTCAGCGCCCACGTCACCTCAATAGGAGTCATCCCCGCCCCCCAAAAAAATTGGTACCAAAACCTTTTTGACAGAATTCTGAACAAAGTTGCCAAAGACATCAATGCTCTATCTCTTACTATTTAGAAGTCTATAAAGGACAAACAAACGTTAATTTTTATATACATAGATAGACAGATAGATAGAAGATAGAAGATAGAAGATAGATAGATAGATAGATAGATAGATAGATTGTATTTTGAATTTTGAGTTTTGGGCATGTTTTTTAAACATCGGCCCCAGTGTGGGTCGGTCAGTGATCAGGATAGGCGGAAATACTTGCTGTAAGAGGCGCATACTCGAAATTGGTTGTCGCGCAGATGGAAATGATGAAAATGCTACTCAGTGTAGCATCACTTTCTTCTGATTATAGACGCCAAATGTTAGCGCTTGAATTGCGACCTCTGATTTACCTTAGTGGGGAGTGCTACGTATTTGGGTACTTTTATTGAGGTCGTAATGTAGTTGAAAAAAGCATATAGATATTATAACACTAAAATCGGAGCTAGGTGTCTTATCGTACAAAAAGAACGATGCAAAATATGCATTCAACATTTCTTCAGCAAACTGCCAGATTGGGAAATGACCAAACAAAAAAAAACCAACTTACGATTTTTGCGGTTTTGTCGTCTACGCATGAGGAATTTTTACAAAAACGTTCCGACACAAAAGACGCCATTAATATCAAAGATTATCGTGGCTCTCATCTCTCTTTCACCGCTCGATCGATGTCTTTAAGGAACGCCGCTCCGCTCCGGTCTAATCCGCCAGGTTGAAGAAACACTAACGTGCCAAAAACTTTGAAATGTTTTCTTTTCATTTCACCCATCAGAGAACTGATCTCAACGAATGGGTACATTTTTGCATATCTTGACAGGATAATGCAATCCAGTCAACCGTAATTTTAAAAATATCACACTTCACTGTTGATGTTTAGTTGCAACAAATGATAATCTCCTGCTGACAAACAATGCAGAATGTTGCGACAGCTTTGTGTGTTACTTTTCCTGTTGTTATTGTGAATCACTGTGTCATGGATATCCTTTTTTGGAACACCCATGCACTCATTCACACTTCTTGAAGACTTCATTATCTCATAGCGTGTGACAGAAAAAGTACATTATCCATTCTTAGGGTCATCGAGCTGTGAAGTTTGGGATTTTACCCTGGATCCTGGATCCCGGTGCGAAAATCCATAATTCACTTTTTGCCAAGAAAGGATAAGTGTTACTTGTGCAAATGTCAGATGAGTCCGCTGTGAGTCAATGAATTGTATGGATGATAGAATGACCAGGCTCTGAATTGCAAAATCTTGGATGTAGGGGAAGTAAAACTCCATTGAAGGTTGTCAGCAAAACTGTGAGTCGCAAATCGCTATCTTAATTCCCACAAAGATGCTTCACTGTCGACAACCATTTAAATGCAGAGACACCTTCGGAGGTCCAAGTGTTTCGCTGCACATGTAACTTCTCCAAGACAACATGCCATTATTTTCTCGTAGCGGAAGACTGGACATCTCGTTTTTTTGAAACGCAATTTCCAGCTGAATCAGCTCAGAAATGCCTGTCATCCACGCTTTTGACTCGTTCCATCCGGATGCGCACTTCATTTCAACTATCACGACTTACCAAAAAAAAAACAGCTTCAAACTATTCGTAAAAACAAGTGTCTCGTGTTTCTTCAAGTGCGCAAGTAGAAAAACAAGACTTACATCAATTTGTCGTAACACGCACAATGGAGCGTTTCTTGAGATGCACAGAGTTCAAAGATCTCCGCCGTCGTCCTAGATCCTTGATCCACTTCAAACTCCAAAGCAAAACAAAGAAGAAGCACTATTGGGAACAGAGCAACGCGCATGCTCTGAGTCAGTAAAAGTGAAAACGTTTCCTCTTCATTTGTTCGCTGCTTCCTTAAACAGAGCAAAGACAAGTGTTTTTTGTTCGGTAGAGATCCTGTCGTGTGTTGAGATGAAATGAAAAGTAAAATTGAATCCGATCCGATCCTTTGTGCAAACCGATTGGCATAGGTCGGTCTGAACTTGAAACTTGTTCAGTACGCGAAAGAATGGTTTTGACAGCAAGCCCGGAAGTAGGCGTCTTTGTCTTCGAAATTCAGTGTTTGCATTTGATCAGTAAACTCAATCTCGATTTCTATTCCCTGTGAGAGTCGGTAAAACGACACCTGAGTCGGTGGCGATAAACCTAGGTCGCGTGTTGGTCGCGTGTACATATGCAGATGGCCCATAGGGAGTGGAGGAGAGAGTATTTTCTGCTAAGGTCCGTGCTAAGCCAACCGCAAAGGGTTTGTTTCTTGAAATTGAAATTTATTTTACCTGCACGTGTGTTGTGGGTTGAGTTCCTAAAACCGGAATTGGATTAGAAATGGAAAAAGAGTGGCTAAAAAGGTCAATTTTTTAGAAGAAAAAAGTTGTAAAGTGAAAGGATGGATTGTGGCTTTGTATAAATCAATGAAGATGACTTGATCCTAACAATTTTCTTTCTATTGTGAATTTTGTTATTCAAGGAATATGAAACTTTTGGGCCAGTGAAAGCGCACAATTTGCAGACCAAAACGACTGTAATTTCCAGTCTCGCATCAACTAAGAAAGGGTATCTCTAGGTTAATGTCATATGGGGCGAATATTTTGTACGATTTGCGCGGCGCACCAGAGTAATTGCACATGATTGAGCTAGATTTTTTTTATTGTATTCAAGCGTTACAAGTGTAAGGGTTGAAAAGCACAAACATGGTGAAAAAAAAAACAATTTAATTCAAATAACATCGCATCGATTTTTCTAAGGAATTAATATTGTTGTATGAAATGGTGGAAGCGTGAAAAATTTTGATCGATAACATGCAACACTTGGTATAACATGGAAGTCGTTGGGAATGTTTTAATGAAAAGGTAATTATTACAAAAAAAAAGAATATGTGATCATAAGAAGGTGTGCAAAGAATAAAGGAAACAGGAAATGATCCATCGACAAGGGTGTGAATGAAATCGTTGCGCGTTTGATTAAACTGTAGACACAGTTTACAGCCTTCGTTAGGGCATGCAATTCAGATTAGTTTCGGTTAACTACTACTCGGTTTTAATTCATCTTTCTGTCAGCCTGCTAGCACATTTTTAACATCGCGTCACCGGTGAGATGATCATTGATTTATTAAAGAAAAATTGTTATTGTGTTAAAATTGTGATTGTGATTCTACATTTTGAAAAATATTTTGCAAATCTTTCTAACACGTGTTTTGAGATAAACGAGGTGATGATAAAATCAAGCAAAGAGAAAATCATCAGCTTACGATCTTGGAGTTGCTAGTAGTTAGAGAATTAAAACAATTAAATTATGCAGAGTCAATTCAAAATTCCCTTAAGATTATGACTCCACTTTAGAAGTTCCACTTAAATAAAAAAAACATCTCTTTAATTAGCTGAAATTACTGTCGAGATTCACATCACAAATGTAAACACACACACGATAAATTACATTAAAACTTTGTGGGAAACCCGAGTGCTTTGATACCAGCAGGAAAACTAGATGGCACCAAGTTTACCAAATTTTAATTTCAACTGATTAAGGTATTATTGAGTTTTGGTGGAGTTTTGAGGTGACTGCGTTCATTATAAAGCAACCATTCATTCTCTAAAAGCAATGTATGGTTTTGGTCATTATCCTGTTGAAAAATAAACGGCCAGTCTAACTTGCTAGCTTTTTCGTGCAGATTAGTTTTAAGCAAGTTTAAATAACCAAACGAATCCATTTTCTCTTGAATGAGCTCCGAATCTCCAAACCCAAATGCTGCCATACAAGTCTACACCCTTATATAACCTCTTTCATGTTTAATGTGCCGGACAAGTTCTTAGGTTGCAACTTCTCATTTACCTTTCGCCAAATTGTACGTGCCCATGTCTAATGTAGCTCCTTCTGGAGCTAATACATCTTATTTTTGAGGATCATATCTTCTTTTTAACTGTGCTGCCATCCTGCAATTCTTCTGCACGCTTTTTGATTTGGAGTAGGGCAAGCCTTGCAAATGTAAAAAAAACATTGCATATCTGCGGGTAATTTTGAGTAAATTTTACAAAAAAAAAATTAATTTGCGATTTTAATTGTTTGAATATCTTTCTATTTTTTTTTTTTGTTGCAGTAGATAAAACAAAAAAGCTAAGAAAGTTCAAAACTTCTAACTTGAGAGATTTTATTTCCTTCACTTTCAAGATTAACTTTGGAGATGTTTGTGGATGGGCGTAGAGTCAAAGACAATCCAGAGTTCAATATAACCTCAATCCAGTCAAAAAAGGATTACATTGTTCAATTAACTACAAATGTATTGCTGGAAATGATTGCTCCAATTCTGCAGATCGCATCTGGGTGTGGAAGCCACAGCAAACGAGTGAAATAAAGGATAACACACATGCTACACTGAATATTCGAAATGGAATATAAACAGTTTAACTATTTAGAAACCTAAGCTTCGGCTTTTGAAGAGTTTCAGGTTCTCTGTTGCCTTCGAATTATAGTCATATTTAAAACACTGACTCAGAAAATAGAAAGAAATTGCAATTCAAAGAAATGAAAGACAAATCAAAAAGATTTCTAAATTAAATTTGTATTAGAAATTACATAAATTATTCAAAAATCGTAAGCAGTAGCAGAAGTTCGAATTATGGTCGTCAAAATATTTGGAATGTAGTTTTTTCATTTTCATTGCCAGCCATTAGGCGTTAAGCCAATATATCAACCTATTACTAGTATAGTAGTTCATATCAAAACCACACTTTTCGCTCAGTTCAATCAGTTACTCTAACTTTAGTGGGTCTGGATCTAAGATAATTGTACAGTACACAACTTGAAGGATATTTAGATTTATCTTTATAAAAGTTTGACAGCAGCTGTTTCGAAATCTGTGAAAAATTCAAATTTATTAGTACACGGGCTTGCAAAAGCGATAATTTTGTACATATGCATATTGAGAAACTGAAGTTTTTCTTTTTCACTAAGCCAGTAAGTTAGTTAAGAAAATTTTATGTCAGTCAAGCTAATTTTAAGCATATTTCTCTAGCATGTAAGTACACTAATATCGTTTTACGCTGTTTCACCTTTGCGCGATTTTCAAATATCTATCAAAAGTCGATTTGCACGACTTTGCTTTACGCGAAATAACATTTTTCCTTCAAAGAACAATGGTTCACTATGGTTTTTCTGTTAAAAATAAATCCATGTACGCTCATAATTCGTTTTGCGAGGTTTCGGTTTGCACAAAACTTTTCATTCCCCTAACCCCAGCACAAAGCTCGGGATGAGTATAATTGAATGAAATAAAAATTAAAATACATTAAGAACGAGAACAGACGTTTTTTTTACCGATTAACACAATAAGGAACAAATACACTAAATTTCATCGATATTGACTTTTTATCTTTTTAATGCGTTCCTCACAAATTGAGCGTAGATCTTGGCCTTCAGGGCACAGTAAGCAGGAGATGGAAAGAAGATCTTCAGAGATTTAGCCAGCTATTATTTTTTGATTTGTTTGTCTATACAATATTAGACTTATATTCAAATCGACCAGCAACTAGGCACAAGTACATTCATCATAAGAGCGAATATTCAAACACGAATCAGTAACTAACCATCAATAAAAAAAAAACCGTTACGGAAACCTTAATATTTAAAAGTGGAATGTATTCTGCCCCTTCATAGAATGTCAATGAACAGTCACAAACAGAGGAAAATCGTTTTGTCAATTGAAAAAAAAAAAAAATTTCAACGACTTTTTAGAATGTCGTTGCTAGTAAACAACTTTGGGGAAACAGACCTGTATATCTATCTCCGCTTTTGTTGTCATAGCGAAAATTAATGTCGAAGAGGATAGTCGCAAAAAGGAAAAACAAAATAAAATCATTAAAAAAGAAATTAAATAATTTATATAAAAGAATAAACATACCAAATTTATAACCATGAAAGAATCGGGGTCACAAGCATCCATGCTGAGTAGATACAGCACAGCTAGTCTACAGGACAAAATTAAAGGAATATCTTTTCAAAGAAAAAAATCTGTTGGCTTTCGAGGATCTAGCACGAACGGTTCTAGGAAATTTAGTTTTTATTCCGAAGCTGCAAGAAGGAAATCAAGAGAGGATAGAGATGTCAAGGTATCATCGATCCATTGAATTGTATTGCCTGCAATTGTGGTCTAATTTTGCTTACATTTTAGCTACAAGAACCAGAAGAAGAGCCATCACTTCTGTCGATTCCCGATTTGAGTTATATTATTGAGAAGAAGGTAAAAAAATTTAAAGGCGATGAATTTATCTACCTCACCTATATGGTGCCGAAAAACAGCGAATATTTCACACCCTACAGTTTAACGTGAGTGGATGTGGTTGCTTTCATTCGACTAGATTCAAATGGTTTCCTTTCACAGTGAAGTTGAATACATAAACATGCCGAATAAAAATCAGTACTATACCATGAGCCGCCACGGTGTTACCTCTTGGAGTTTAACTGAGAATTATTTTACCGAGCTGAATCAGTGGCAGAGGGAGTTTCAAATGTACATGAACATTGTGAGAATTAAGTCATTTGCTAAATTCAGATTGTGGAAGGGTTTTAAGACCTGGGAGAAAACCGTGAAGTGGAGAAAATACGAAGAGGCCTACAAATACTTGTCCGAAAACCTCTTCTATGCCATACCTCAACTTGGAGCAGCTTCACTGATGCTGCGCTCGGATTACTGGGATATGCAAAATCATAGCTTTGTAAATGTGAAAGGTTGGTACATGTATTTTTTTTAGAGTTCATTGAATCTTTATTTCATAGAATAGAAAAAGAAAGAAATAGTTAGGGGTATTTTAATGTCACAATTCTTTAAAACAAAAAATAATTTGGGTCCCCTACAACAGTTTGTCGAACAGATAACAAGCAAACGAGATCAATTAGAGTCATTCGTATTTCCAAACCTGTCTTGTCAGGCAGAAATAATTTATATTCGACGTTGGGAGAGAAATGTTTACTTTTTGTCTTACGAATGATGTTAGATGTGGCCCAAGATTTTAATGCTATTGCTTGATTTTATTGCAGTTATTGAAAATTGGCATCCATTTTACTTTTTGGAAGCAAACATGAAGGTGTACGAGCAAATGAGGGATAGTCTCAAAGCATTTCGTGAAAGGGCTCGCAAATATATTTGTAAGTAAAGAAAGTCAGACAACAAAGACTTAAATAAATTAAACAGCAGCATTTCCCCTTTCTAGATGACGCATGCTACCACGCTATTATTGGCAAAGGATTTTTTGCCACAGATGAAATAGAATTTTTTCCTTCGGTGAAGAAAATGCGTGAAGCAATGAGCTTCATGGATCGAGCCAGAAAGAGGAGTTTTTGCAAGCTCCTGTGCAAGTAAGTTTGTTACATCTATTCTATTTATTTCTTTTTTCTGATTTCTCTGTTTTTTGTATTTCAGTTTTCTAATTTATTGCGATCGCATTATGATAAGATTACTGCACCAAATCACATCTAAAAGTTTTATAGAGCTTTCTAGTGCTTTGAAAATGCACGATGAAGTAGGACCCACAGAAGAGGATTTGAGAGCTGATTTAGGAATTGGCACTGCTGTTGAGCAACCGAGACGAAAGAGTGCACCGCAGGTTAATAAAGTTTTTATTCAGTGATTGATTCAATCATTTTGTCTCTTCTAGAATCCCTTCTTCTTAGCTACACTGCTCCTCCGACCAGAAAGTGTTGATATTGAACCCGCTGAGTAAGTTCTATTTATTTGTTCGTGCTCGAAGATTGACGACTTTTATAATTTTTTTAGAGACGTAATGAAGGCTATATTTCATCAATTTACACATTTGATTATCGACTGTGTCCTGGAAATGAAAAGTTTCACTGACGATTCAACCTACCTTATCTTTACCGAGTTAGAATGACTTTAAGCAGCCTCTACTTATTATTCTAACCACTTTAAACGCTCTCAGGCCATCCATAATGGGACGACAAGAAGATCGTTTAGCTGATGTTCCGCCCGATGTGACGTTTCTTTTTCGAATTGATCAGGAATTTCAAGACAATCGAAAATCAATTTTCACCTGTATTCACAGTGCTTACGAAAAAGCCAGGCTTTATACCGAACGATTTGAAACGATTCGCTTAAACTATGAAGAAGATGTTGCGACGGATGCTAGTATTATACGAAACGAAAGAGGTTGTACACATTTATTATATCACTAACTGCGCACGAATGACGATTGTGTTTTTTTTTTATCCAATAGATCTTGATGCATTACGAGCTTTCTGTGAGCGATATCATGCGAATATGCATGCGATTGATGGAATTCTTCCCAGCACTAATCTGGGCCTGCTTCAGCTGGCACAAGGCAATTTCAAGGATACAATTACTCCTGAGTGTCTGAGACTTCTAAACGTGCTTGCTGTATACTTACCGAAGTAATTACATCACATTACATATTCTTGTTAATTACATGTATATTGAATATAGTCTCTTTTAGATTGGCAATTTGCGAAGTAGAGAAAATAGCAGCAAAGGTTGAAGAGTTAATCGAAAAGATTACTTCTCAGCCGGAAGCTACTTTGGACATTGTAGCGCATCTGAGATATTTGATAAGCGTTGAAGCAGAAATCGATGCTCTGTTTGGCGACGTTGACTATGCCCACGATACTTTTATTCTTATTAAAGACTTCGAGATTTATATTGATCCAGAGGAAAAGGAAAAATACTTAGGTGAGTATGTCATATGGTGGAGTAAGTAGAGTTAAGATGTTTTAAAATCTTCTAAAGAAACTAAGTACGCTGTTAACAAAGTTGCGAGGGCGGTAAAAGTGTTTTCGTAACTGAGTCGCTCAAAACACAGTTCGATTAACTCCGTTTTTTGAATAATCTTAGATTTAATATTAATTTAAAAGCACTTGGTATAGTCATAACCTTTTATATTTGCAATAACTTTCCCGAATAAAAAAGATTGACACCATTAAACGACAGCTATTACAATAAATTGGTATAAAATATTGTATTTCAGAGTCGAATGTTTCATCGCTTTTCTCAAATTTTGTTTTATGGAATTCAGCGATTTGTGCTTTTAACGTCTCAAATGATAAGCATTAGACCGACTAGTTTTGTGTATGAAAGTCTGCAAAATGAAACTGGCAAATTGCCATAATATTAAATAATTTTTGTTGTGCTCAGGAGATCATTTTATAAGATCATTAGATAAGAGACGAAAGTTTGATTTTTTTGGGCGATAGGCCTAAGGGTAGTCCTTCCGTTTTACGTTTCAGAAACCACTGTTTCTTTCTAAAATAATGAAACCCTTATAGAATCACTAAGGCACGGACAGACGCCTGTCCGATTCATAAAACAGCTTATAATTTTTAAGTCATACGCAATTAAGGGATGTAATTTGGGCTGAAAGTGTATCTAGGGAACCCAAAAATAAATTTTGAATTTTGTTCGGAGCTTGTAGATTAATTAGTGCTGATACTAACTGGTTAGAGTAGATAATTCATTTGTTTAGTCTTTCCAGAAAAGCAACTATTCCCTATCGTTTTACACCATGTTCTTGGGATCGTTGTCCAGCTAAAATATTCGTAAACCTTTTAATACTATTTTCGCAATTCACAATGGTAGACTTTCACTTAAAATATTCAAGCAACCTGATCATTTTATTTTAGTGTTAGTTAAAACCAGGTGCTCAAGAAAGGACTTCGTTATTAGCTTTCGAATCGTTTTAGCATCGAATAAATCACTAGAAAGATGAAAAGCAAAAATCAAGAACTTGAAAAAAAAAAAATATCAAAAGTCAATTGTAGCTTATGACAGTGGTACGGTTATAGTGTTGGGGTGTATAGCTGAAGTATTTAGGACTTGGTCTTGATTAACACTAAAATTTGTAAGGTACATTCTATGAACATCTTAAGAAAAAAAACCTATCAACAGTTGCAAAGTTAGTACTAGATGGGTTATGGATCCTCTAGTAAGACAAAGGTCTGGTTATTAAAGCAAAAATAGTTAATAAATGGTTGCTTTTTTAGGCAACTAGGCAGATTATTGATTATCTGCAGTGACCAGTCTCTAAACTGATAGGCCAGCAAAAGGAAGGCTATAAGAAAAATGTCTATCAGGGTAATTTTAGAGCTTGAAAATTAATGCAGAATCGATTAACTGAGCAGAGCCAACTCAAAGATATTTAAAAGTCATTTTAGACACAAAAAGACAATAGGCTTAGTGCTAGTTAGAATTTTTGGTTTGGTTATTAAAGTGGACACAGACTCTAAAAAAAAAAATAAGTAATTTTGAAAAAACCGAGGACATTGCTATATTGAGGGTTCATTTATATTACAGTTGCACTGAATATATTTTGCAATTATTTTTTACTTTTTAGTTCATTATTTTTATTCAATAATACTTCACAGATACCGAGGATCTTGTAAACATTTGTAAAGATACACTTAAAGAAAAACAAGGCGAAAGAGATGCATTAATTCAAGAATTGAACACCCGCATACAGGACGACATTACAAATATATTTATTGAAATACGAGCAGTTGCAGCAGAAAGTCAAAAACCAAAGTACTTGGATGTAAGTGTAAAAAAAGAAATAAGAAAAACTGTATTCTAAAAAAATGTTTTTTCGATTTATTTTAAAGCAAAAATCCGATCCAGATGAAACAAAGTTGCAACTTGCCGATTTACTAGATCGTCTTCTCCACTGTCAAGAAAAAGCATACGAGTATCGCACATATCAAAAAGAATTTAGGGTAAGCTTGTCTTGATAAGTATCACTCACCTTTTACCGGTCATGAAACTTCTAGCTTGATGTCACAAGATACGATGAGATGGACCTTGCATTGAACGACATAAGAATGCGCCAGAATCTATGGAATAGCATTGAAGAATGGGAGACTAATTTAGAACTTTGGGAGAAATTGGGCTACCAGAATCTTAATGTAGCAGCTATGACCGATTTAAATGGAAAGATCCTGAAGAGTTGTACACAATTTGAAAAGTACTTGCCTGCAAATAAGCTTGTCCCAGCCCTGAAGGCCAGTGCTGAAGCATTTCGAGACAAATTACCTGTTCTTAGTTACATTAGGAATCCTAACCTCAAAGGGGTACTGGTTCTAAGATTAAGATTCTAAAGCTGAAACTAAACTATGTATGTTTTTAGCGACACTACATTGAAATGGAAACTGTTATGGGGCTAAGAATATACAAAGAAGAAAATGTCCTCATATCAAATTTCGAAGAAGTTCATGCATTTGATGAAGAAATCGCCAACCAACTCATGGAGATCTCGTCTCAAGCGACTGGTGAAGCACAACTCGAAAATATGTTAAGGTCGATTGAAAATATTTGGAAAGAGACCGAATTGCTCATAGTTCCACATCGTGACTCTAAAGAAGTTTTCATTTTAATGGGAACTGAAGAACTGCAAGTGACCCTCGATGATTCCAATGTGAGTATCAACACTATAGCTGCGTCTAAATATGTGGGACCAATCAAACATAAGGTGGACGAATGGATTGAGATGATGGAACAGTTTGGTGATACAATGGGTGGGTTGGGAAAATTTAGTTCGAAAAGCCAATCACTGAAATTATTTTTATAGAGGAATGGAACAATTGCCAAACATCGTGGATGTATTTAGAAGCTATCTTCTCATCGCCGGATATTCAAAGGCAGCTGCCAAACGAAGCAAAAATGTTTATCACGGTGGATAGAAGTTTTAAGGAAATAGTTCGGAATGCTCTCAAAGTGGCTCTGGCACTCCCCGTCATGGCTAACGTTGAAACGTACAAAATCTTCAAGGAGAATAATCGGTTGCTAGATAAGATAACGAAGGGCCTTGAAGCTTATTTGGAGGTGAAAAGAGTTGTTTTTCCAAGGTACAAAACAACAAAATCTGTGATAGGAGCTGGTGTAGACACCATGTTTTTCCTCTTTTAGGTTTTACTTTCTCTCTAACGATGAGCTCTTGGAAATTTTGGCACAAACCAGAGTTCCACAAGCTGTCCAACCGCATCTTAGGAAATGTTTTGATGCTATTGCAAAACTGGAATTCGGTCAAAAGGACAGTGGTGAAGGAAAAATGGTTGCGACCAATGATATCCTTGCAATGCTCTCACCAGAAGGGGAGAAATTGTTGTTTGGGAAGGGACTTAAGGCACGCGGTGCCGTAGAAGAATGGTTGAGCAAGGTAGAAGATGCTATGTTTCTAGCAGTGCGACGTTACATGAAATTTGGCTACCAGTGCTATCCTGCTAAAGAGCGACATGAGTGGTTTCAAGGTGATAAAACAGATCGAAGACCCTACATTTCTTCATTCCCCATTTACTCTTGTAGATCACCCTAATCAAATTGTGCTAACAACATCGCAGCAACAATGGGCGGCTGATATCCACGGAATATATGATGTACCAGACCAATCGAACGAAGAGATAGTCGCTAAAATTGCACTGTACGAGAAAAAGTGTTATGACAACTTATCGGCGCTGGCAGCAATAACCCGAAAGGATATAACAAGCCTGCTGCGCAAAGTTCTTTGTGCACTCATTACAACGGACGTCCACGCAAGGGACTCGGTCACTAACTTGCTGGAGAGGAAAGTCACTAAATCGTACGACCCTTACCAGTAAGCACAGCGCAGCGAACCTCTTACATATTTGTTTCCTAGGTCTGATTTTAACTGGTTGAAAATGCTTCGATTCTATTGGGAAGAACTGCAGGAAGTTATGGTCTCACAAATGGCTTCTGCAAGAATTCCCTATTATTATGAATACCTTGGAGCCGGGGGTGTGCTGGTATTAACGCCGTTAACAGATCGTTGCTACCTATGCTTGATGGGTGCTCTGCAAATGGATCTGGGTGGAGCACCAGCGGGCCCAGCCGGCACTGGGAAAACAGAAACCACTAAGGATCTGGCCAAAGCTGTTGCAAAACAGTGCGTAGTGTTTAACTGCTCCGAGGGATTGGACTTTAAAATGATGGGTCGATTCTTCTCGGGACTGGCCCAATGTGGAGCCTGGTGTTGTTTCGATGAGTTCAATCGGATCGACATTGAAGTGTTGTCTGTGATAGCTCAGCAATTGATCACTATTCGAAATGCAAAGGTCGCTAACCAGAAAAGGTGAGTGATTCAAAGTGAAAAGAAACTAAGTAAAAGATTGTCACATTTTCAGGTTTATGTTTGAAGGTCGCGAGATAAAGCTTAACAAGTCCTGTTCGGTATACATAACCATGAATCCCGGCTATGCAGGACGAACCGAGTTGCCGGACAATCTGAAAGCACTGTTCCGCCCCATTTCCATGATGGTTCCTGATTACGCGCTTATATCCGAAGTGATTCTCTATTCCGAAGGATTTGAGGATCCTAAGATATTGGCCCACAAGATGGTTCAGATGTACAAGCTGTGCAGTGAGCAGCTCAGCCAACAGAACCATTATGACTTTGGAATGCGAGCTGTTAAGAGTGTCTTGGTTATGGCTGGATCTCTTAAAAGATCAGCTCCAAATCAAAGAGAGGACATTACCCTGATTGCCGCACTTCGAGACTCGAACATTCCGAAATTCCTGGCAGATGATGCATTCTTGTTCCGCGGCATCCTCTCAGACTTGTTCCCGGGTGTGGAACTGCCAGACTCATCACACCCTGATCTGCAGAACGGAATGATTGTTGGATTGGAGCTGAAAAATCTTCAGCCAGTAGCGGCCACCATCCGGAAGTGTATTCAGCTCTATGAGACCATGTGCGTGCGATGGGGCGTGATGTTAGTTGGGCCAACAGGTGGCGGAAAGACAGTTGTGTTGCACACTCTACAATTTGCCTTAACTTACCTCTTTAAGAACGGAATTCCCGGGCCGCATTTTCGAGAGGTTATTATCCAGAAAATGAATCCAAAGTCTGTGTCAATGAATGAGCTCTATGGGTACGTGAATTTGAAAACAATGGAATGGCAAGATGGCCTGCTAGGCTTGGCTGTTCGAACTGCAGTTAATAATGAAGGTGAGAAAAAAAAGACTTGTTCAGTTCATTAGTGATTTGTTGTGTTTTCAGACGAAATCCATCAGTGGATCGTATGCGATGGTCCTGTTGATGCCGTGTGGATCGAAAACATGAACACCGTGTTGGATGACAACAAAATGCTGTGCTTGGCCAATTCCGAACGAATCAAACTTACCCCATGGGTGCATATGGTGTTTGAAGTTCAGGATCTGGCTCAAGCCTCACCCGCTACTGTTTCACGTTGTGGCATGGTATATGTCGATTCCGATGAACTGGGGGTTCTGCCGATAATTCGGACATGGAGCACTGGAAGTATAGCGAAAAAGTTAACTCACGATCAAATGCAATTTATACATGGCCTATTGAAGAAATATTTTGATCAATTCATGAAGATCGGCATCAAGTATGGCACGTTCCCGATTCATCAGGTGGTCACTTCAAAGACCCTACTTTGTTGTGAGCTGCTAACTGATTTAATTGAAAAAGTAAAATTTATGCAAATGCCGATCAAAGATGCTAAGGAACTGTTGAGCAAGCTGTTTATGTGGACCACGTTGTGGTCAATTGGGTCTAATTTCAGAGATTCTGCTCAAGTGCTACTGGAAAAGAAAATGCGTGATATTCTGAAAGATTCCGACATCGCTAGCTTGTGAGTACAGAAAGCTACAGTATCTTTATACAAGTATGTACGTATAAGTATTTTTATAATTCAAGCCTGCCAGAAGAGTCGATATGGGAGTACCGAGTGGATTTAGAGAACAATGAATGGCAACATTGGCAGGCCATTCTGGAAGAGTTTATATTTAATCCTTCAGATAAGTACTTTGATATGCAAGTTCCCACAATAGACACTACCAAATTCGGGTAGGTATCGGACATGTGGTAGGGCTTCTAATCTAATGTAATTTTTTTTAGATACTTCTGTGAAATGTTGTTCCTAAGGAAATATCCAGTAATGGTCACCGGTGACACTGGAGTTGGTAAATCTGTGTTGGCTGTTTCGACGTTAAAAAAATTGGCTAGGCAAAATTTTGTACCAGTCCTCTTAAATTTTTCGGCTCAAACAAGTAGCATTCGAACTCAAGAAATGATCGAAGCACAGCTTGAAAAGCGCAAAAAAACCATGTTAAGTGCACCAATCGGCAAGACAGTGATAATATTTATGGATGATGTTAACATGCCTAAACTGGACACGTATGGCAGCCAGCCTCCTATTGAATTGTTAAGGTTTGTCCGGATTAAAATATATCTTACCTTGTTTCTTCTACAAATAACTAATTTTTAAAGACAATTCCTCGATTGTCATGGTTTCTACGATCGTGACAAGCTGTTCTGGAAAGATGTGATACAGGTGGCTCTTGGTGCAGGTTGTGCTCCACCCGGTGGTGGTCGAAATCCCCTCACTCCAAGGTTATATTAATTTGAAATAATTTTAAAATGTTGTAATTTTGTTCTTTCAGGTTTGTGCGTCACTTTGCATTGCTCTCTCTACCAAAACCGAGTAATGACACTCTCACTACAATATTCAATGGAATTCTTTCTGGGTAAGGCTTCTAAGAGATTTTATTTTAAGACAAGTCAGTTTAGTCAGTTTTTCACCTCAGCTTTCTTAATGATTTCTCCGGAGCTATACGGGCATTGGCAATACCAATTTGTAATGCTCTAGTGGAGATTTACTCTCGTATTGCCGAAGAAATGCTGCCGACTCCTGATAAGTCTCATTACATTTTCAACCTAAGAGATTTATCGAAATGCGTCCAAGGAATTTTACAATCAGACAGTTCTAATTACACCGTAGACCTTCAGATCCTTCGAATATTCTACCACGAAAATACCCGAGTCTACTACGACCGGTTGATAAACGACGAAGATCGAGCAGCATTTAAAGTTCTTATTTCCGAAGTTTGTGTAAAATACTTCCATAGGGAAGTGGTCAAGGAGAACGAAGTCTTACTTTTCGGGGACTTTATGGTCTTCGGGCAAAATAAAGTCGATCGAATCTATGAGGAGATAAAGGACTTGACAAAGTTAGCCAGTGTGCTGAGCGACTTTATGGACGATTTTAATGCCAGCACCGGAAAGGATATGAAGTTGATTATGTTCCAAGATGCCCTCGAACATACTGTTCGACTGGTTCGTCTTTTGCGTGCCGATCGTGGTAATGGACTTTTAGTCGGTGTTGCTGGTATGGGCAAACAGTCGTTAACTCGTCTTGCTGCGCACGTTAATGAGTATAAATGTTTTCAAATTGAACTACGTCGCGGTTATGATTCGACAGCATTCCATGATGACCTAAGAATTCTCTATAGAACAGCTGGAGTATGATGTGATTTTGAATTCAGCAAACAATGAAATACAAAGTTTGATTTTTATTACAGGTTGAAAATACTCCACTTGTTTTCTTAATGATTGACACACAGATTGTAGAGGAGGAATTCTTAGAGGATATCAATAACATTCTAAATTCCGGTGAGGTTCCAAATCTCTTTGAAGGCGATGACTATGAGAAGATCATTTTGGACATTCGAGATGCTTGCAACGCCGCTAATAAAGCTGTAAGTAGAATTTAAGCGATATCATCTTACAGCGATATTAATTTTCCGATCTTTCCTCAACCCTTTAGACAGGTTGCAGCAGAGATGATATTTATAAGTTCTTCATCAACCGAGTTCGAAACAATCTCCACCTTGTCATCTCTATGAGTCCCGTAGGGGATGCGTTCCGAAGACGTTGCCGAATGTTCCCATCTCTGGTAAATTGCTGCACGATTGACTGGTTCTCTAGCTGGCCAGGAGAAGCTTTATACTCAGTGGCAGTTGGTGTCCTAGCAGATGTCGCAAATAAAAAAGATGATCGTGAGAAATTGGCCAAGGTTAGCGTATTTATGCACAAGGTAAGGGCCAAGGAAATCTTTTTTTTATATCCTCTTATACAATTTTCGAGTCTCTTTTTTTTTTTTTTTTTTGAATAGACTGTAGAGGACGCGTCTATAAGATACTACAAAGAAATGAAACGTCATTACTACACAACACCAAGTAGCTACTTGGAACTACTAAAGCTCTACAAGAGTATCTTAAGATCCCGAACAGAGATTATCATTGCAAAGCGGAAGCGTATTTCGAATGGCCTCAATAAGATTCTTGAAACAAATTCTATTGTAATACAAATTTATTATATTGTTTTTCTGTTTGTCTATTTGAATTTTCGGTTTAAGATTGCAGTGATGGCAAAAGAACTGGACGTTATGGTTCCACAGTTGGACAAAGAGTCTAGTAAAATGAAGGAGATGTTGGCCAAATTGGATGTTGACACAAAGAATGCTGATGCAGTGAAAAAGTCTGTCGGCGCAGATGAAATGGTAGCAAAAGAAAAAGCTGCACTCTGCCGTGCCATCGCGGACGAAGCAAATGCAGATTTACAAATTGCTATGCCTGCACTGAAGGAGGCAGAAGATGCCCTTAAGTCTTTGAGTAAAGCAGACATTAATGAAATCAAGGCGTTCAGTACACCGCCACAATTGGTGCAGTTCGTTATGGAAGGTGTCTGCATCTTACTGGGAGCTAAGTACGTTTATTGCACATGTATTGAACGATTTTCTGTATGCCTGAATGCTTTTGTAGACCAACTTGGGCTTCCGCAAAAACAGTCATGGCCAATGTCAACTTCCTAAAGAATTTAATGGAATACGATAAGGAGCACATTCCCGATGCAACGCTTAAGAAAGTGAAGGCCTACATTGATCACAAAGACTTTGTACCAGCGGTAAGCTTTAAAAGAACTATTATACATACATATGTATACAAATTTGTTTTCAATAGAAAATCGAGAAAGTATCTAGGGCCGCAAAAGGTCTCTGTCTGTGGGTGATAGCCATTGACAAGTTCGCCAAAGTTTACAAGGATGTTGAACCCAAGATCAAGCGACAAAAGGAAGCTGAAGCTGAGTTAAAAGATGTCATGAAGGTATTGAAGAACAAACAAAAGGAATTGGCAGCAGTCGAAGCAAAGATTCAGATGTTGAAAGACGCTCTTGACGCTAAAAGCCGTGAGTTTAAAGTCATTCAAGATAGCGTGGACTTAACCTATGGAAGAATCAATCGAGCTGGTCGGCTTACATCTGCATTGTCTGATGAAGAAGTTCGATGGAAGGAAACTGTTAAGGTTTGTTCTTTTTTTCATCTTTCCACTGATAAATCGAGAGTAACGGTTTCTCTTAGGTACTATCCGGGGAACTTTGGGCTGTGCCAGGTGATGTATTGGTGTCATCCGCATGCGTTGCGTACCTAGGAGCATTTTCAACAGATTATCGTCGCAATCTAACCTCAATCTGGGTGGATGAATGTAGGAAATACCAAATTCCCAGCAGTTCGGAGTTCAGTTTACTAGCAATTCTTGGAGATGCATACGAGATGAGGACATGGACGATGGCTGGTTTGCCAAGAGATACCATTTCAGTTGAAAATGGCTTGTATGCGACACGAGCTCTGCGCTGGCCTCTTATGATTGATCCACAGGAACAGGTGGGGATTGAAATTTTTGCTGTGCTTCGCATTTAGAATGCTTTACCTTGCATGACAGGCAAACCGGTGGATACGGAATCTTGAGAAAAGTAATGGATTGCATGTGATGAAAATGAATGATGGAAACTTTTTAAGAATTCTTGAGAACGCTATACGACAAGGATTCCCCGTATTAATAGAGGACATTGATGAGACAGTTGATCCTTCCATGCGCCCGGTTTTGCAGCGTGAGACATTTGTTCAAGAGGGAAGAGTCTATTTAAAACTGGGAGAGGTCATTATCGATTATGACCCGCACTTCAAGCTTTACATGACAACAAAGCTATCGAATCCTCATTACTTGCCAGAGATTTGCATTAATGTGACTCTTGTGAATTTTCTTGTGACAGAAGCTGGATTAGAGGATCAACTTTTGGCGTGAGCTTACATGACGAAGGGAACAGATGTGGAAAATAAGTTTTTGTTTTCTTTAGAGATATTGTTGCTATTGAGCTTCCTGCAATGGAAGTCCTACGAAACGACCTAATTGTGAAGATTAATACTGACAAACAGCAATTGTTGGCCCTTGAAGACAAAGTCTTGAAACTATTGTTCAATTCAAAGGGAAATATCTTAGATGACGAAGAACTGGTTGAGACTCTTAACGATGCGAAGGTAGATTTACAGCCCCTACAATAAGTTTTCTCTGAATTTGTCTGTTTAACCCATTCAGGAAACTTCACTTATTATTGCGGCCCGATTGATCGATACGGAAGAGACCGAAAAAGTGATTACAGCTACAAGGGAGAGATATCGGAGCTTAGCGTCGCGTGGGGCGATCCTGTACTTCGTCATTGCCGGCCTCGCTGAGGTCGACCCTATGTATCAGTACAGCTTAAAGTATTTCTCTTTGGTCTTTTGCAATGTCATTGCACTTGAACATCCAAAAATGGAAACAGAAGAACGCATTGCTACCCTGAAAATAGACGAATTGAAGTCCTTATTTTCGAATATCTCTCGAGGTCTTTTCGAAAATCACAAAATCATATACAGTTTCCTTCTGGCACTGGCAATTGAAAAACAGGTAAACTCACTTCCACCATTAAAGTTCATAAGGTCAATTTCATTTCTTTATTAGGAAGGACGATTAGTTACTGCGGAGTTTAATTTACTTACTCGAGGAATTGTTGGCAGCGTAGATGTTAAGCCAAAGCCAGCAAGCGTGTTAATGTCCCCACCAGACTGGGAGATGAGCTGCTATATGGAAGCTAACTTTCCAGAGTTCAAAGGATTTTGTGGAGATTGTATGAATAAATTCACCATTGTGCTTGAAGACTTCAAGGAGGTGTTATTCTTTTAAAAATATTTATGTGAAATTTTATTTCCTTTTTTTATTGCAGACATTTTCTTATGGAGCCACGAAGAAGCGTGGTCTCAATTGGAATCAAAAGCTAACCCCTTTCCAAAAGCTCCTGTTGGTAAAGGCATTCCGTAAGGAAAAGTTTAATGCTTGCGTTACATCTTACGTACGAGCAACAATTGGGAGTTATTTTGTAGAGGTTTCCGGTGGAAGTCAACTTAAGACAGTGTTAGTAGTCGTCAACATACGAATTTCACCGCATTTCGATTGATTTTCTTTTATAGATATTTAGACACGTCGAATGTGACTCCGCTTGTCTTTGTGTTATCAAGTGGTTCAGATCCAATGGCTAACTTCTTGAAATTTGCCCAAGAAGTAGATCAACTAGAAAAATTTTATTCCATATCATTGGGTCAAGGACAGGGACCGATTGCTGAAAGTCTGATCGATCGAGCTCTTAAGTCTGGATTCTGGGTGTTTTTACAAAATTGCCATTTAGCCACATCTTGGATGGAACAAATGGAGACTATTGTTCGAAACATAACCCTGGGCATTACAAAAGCCCACATTGATTTCCGTTTGTTTTTATCATCTATGCCAACTAGATTCTTTCCCATAAGTGTGCTGCAAAATTCAGTAAAGCTTACAAACGAGCCACCGAAGGGAATTAAAGCCAATGTACTTGGCGCACTAACAGATCTTAAAAAAGAATTTTTCGAGGTACACGTACTCGGTCCGAAATGGCGTGCGTTAGTCTTTGGAATTTGCATGTTTCATGCAGTCATTTTGGAAAGAAGAAAATTCGGTCCACTTGGCTGGAACATTTTATACGAATTCAATGAAAGCGATCGTGATTGCGGCATTAAGACCCTGGATGTTTTCATTGATCGAAAAAAGGTAATGGAAGACATCCCATGGGAAGCAATTTTATACATAAACGGTGAAATTACTTGGGGTGGTCGAGTAACAGATTACTGGGACCTGCGGTGCCTGCGAACTATATTGAAAATATTCTCTTCGCCACCAATTTTAAATGAGGACTACAAGTACAGCGCTAATCCTTTCTATAGAAATCCGAGGAAGAGAACCTTGGAGCAGTACAAGGAATATGTACAAACTTTCCCCGTCGAAGAAGATCCCGAACTCTTCGGAATGAATGTTAATGCTAATATTGTCTTTCAAACTAAGGAAACAGATTTCTTCATTTCGACGTTACTGTTGGGACAACCAAAAGGTGGTGGGGATGACGGTCAGTCTGCAGCTAATGATATAGCCTTGGAGATTATTGCAAAGATCCAAGAGGTCCTGATCCAGAAAATATCAACGGAAAATATATTTCCAGCTCTTGTAGTCGTAAGTACAGCAGATTTTCTTTAAAGTTGTGAATGAAATTAACTTAAAGTGACCTATTGAATAGTTGGATGACAAGGGGCAAGTGCCATCTCTTACGACCGTACTAACTCAAGAGGCGGATCGTTATAACATTTCTTTGAAAATCGTTCACGATAGCCTAGTAAATCTAAAGAAAGCAATCAAAGGTTTGGTCGTTATGTCAGAGCAACTCGAAGAAGTTTTCTACTCGCTACTTAACAACCTAGTCCCACAAATGTGGGCGGCCAAAAGTTTTCTCTCCATCAAGCCACTGCCGAATTATATCGCTGACTTTCAGCGAAGATTGGATTTTATCGTAGATTGGATTCAACATGGTGCGCCATGCTCATACTGGCTTAGTGGATTGTACTTTCCGCAATCATTTCTCACTGGGGTTCTTCAAACACACGCAAGGAAACATGTTTTGCCGATTGATGCCCTGAAAATTGACTTCAAAGTGTCGAATAGAGTACTCGTGCAACAAGATTTCTTCGAACGGCGACAAGAAGGAAAACCCGTAAAACAAATAAATCTAAAATATAAAATAGGACTGCTGATAGATTTCAGTTTTGCAGGTTGATGATCTATATTACCCTCTGGTTCCACCTGAATCTGGAGCAATTGCTCATGGAATTTTTATCGAAGCAGCTCGATGGGATAGTGAAGCAGGTGGACTTTGTGATGCTCATGAAGGTGAATTGTTCTCTCGTCTGCCAGCAATTCATTTTATACCTTGTCTTAAAATCGATCCTGGAAACCGTTATGAGGTTGGTAGAAACATAAAAAAAAACTATTCAAGACAATTAAAGCAATATGATTATTTTAGGCACCACTTTACAAGACTCAAGCTCGCTCGGGAGTGCTGTCAACAACAGGCCATTCCACGAATTTCATTTTACCAGTATTATTGGAAAGCAAAAAAATCCCAGATTATTGGATTCTTCGTGGAACCGCCTTGGTATCAGGCGTACGAGAAGATGAATCTTAATTATTCACTTGACAAACTTCACAATTTAATTTTATTCACCACTTTTCTTGTAATTACGGTTTTATTTCAATTAAATTTTACAAATAATTAATAAATACTTTCTATACCAAATTAATGATTTTGTTTTTCAATAAAGTTCGAGAAGTACGTTAGCCCTTAGCCCGACTTATCCATTTAAATTTTTATCTATTTTTAATAATGTGTTCATTAAGTGGTATGTGAGATGAAAAAATATATATCGTTAATACAAAACAATAAATTATTTTAAAACAAAACAAAAAGTTATGTTCGTAACAATACAATTAAATATTTGGCACAAATAATGGTTACCCGCTGTATTATAAGAATTTATCTTTTTTTTTAACTAATGACTCTTCAGTAATCAAAAAAATTACTACTCTGCACTTATTTTATTAAGTTTTAAGTATATAAAGCTAAAATGTATTTCAATAAATTACCATTCTACTAACTCATTACTGGTTGACAACATATTTTAAGAAAAAATAACAAAAATAACTAATTGATAAATTCTATAAAGAAAATTGCAACATATTACAAATTATACAACGATCGATTCGGTGATTCAAAATATTTTGCATCGCTACCTAACATGTGCTGTAAAAATTCTTATTCACTTTTTTTTTATAATATTTAATTAAATTTCCTGAAGTGAAAACTCAATGACTGTGTTCCATCATATTTTTTTCATATTTTAGGTTTCTGCTTTTCCGTATGAGCCCACTGGTGGACGATACATTGCAGGCAAGGAATATACCTGCGGAAGATTAAATGCATACTTTCTTTTTCCGATGTTTTTCATCACGTTGTCCATTCGCGTGCCTTCACTGAAAAGTTTAAAAAAAAAATTAAATTAACCACACAGTAGCCAGGATGTAGCTTTTTCTTCATTTAGTGATGAAAGAAGATGAACACATATTACCGGTTTTTGGAGTTATAATTGTAATTTTCAGAAACACATGAATCTTACCTTCGCATGGTGCTAAGTACACTCGGTAAACTTTTCGCAGGCAAATGGAATTCCTGTACTAAAACACGGCACTGCTCAAGTGTAACAGCCATTCCTGTTCGATCTTTTGCACTTTTACAAGATGTAAATCGTAGGCCTGACATCGAACGACAGATATCCTCAGCCAATTGTAGAATCTTCATATTCTTTGACACATTGGAACGAAGCTGTTCTTCCATCAAAAACAAAAGGTGTCCTACGGCTTCTGCAGGAAGAACTTGCTCCGATTTAGTTGGTGTATCAGGCGGGCTAAGATTTAATTTCCGAAAAGAATTATGATATTGTTTGATACGTTCAAAATTATCCCAATTCGAACGATGCTGATCACGAGTGTAACCCAGCGTCTCAGCGAGTGTTGCTTTTTCATTGATGCCAATATTAAAGAAGACTGGTGTTACTTTGAATGTAATCATTTCTCTTGTAGGTAGAATAGAGTAAACTGTCTCAGGTACTGGAAGTGACACGTTAAGTGCATGGCGCATACCAGTCACTCTTGGCATTGGTACTGATGACGAATCTCTGGAAAAAAAACAAGTCATTTCAATTAATGCGCTTCATATAAGTGAACAATATACCTCTGAATGTTACTTCTGACGAGGGTAAAGCGAACAGTTAGAAGATCTTCGATTGCGATCGACATATCGCCCCACATGTCTGTTTCACTGCCGTACAGTGATAGCAAACATTCGAAATATGCCACTGGTCCTAGATCAGTGAGAATCTTTATAAAGTTCTCTGTGATGTTTGTACCCCATAATCTGGCCATGAGTGCACTCACTAAAGCTGTCAACTGTGGAAAAGTTTACATTAAATTCTGATTACATATGACGAGCTCATTAACCTACAGCTTGAGAAAAACACACATCTCTGCGGTACATGATGTCCAAGTTGACACTGTTTCGTTTCATGTCCTGTTGAAGTCTTTGTACGGAGTGCATGAGCCTTGCAGTCTTAAGCAACCCATCCATCGCATGCCGCAGTTTACGCATCGACGGTCGAAGCTCTGACACCCAGTCTGTAGTCATGGAGAGATCCAAACCTATGGATGTCAGTTAGTTAGATGAATTACAATAAAAAAGGACCCTTCGCCTTACCATCAGTAAATTTATTTCCTTTCTTTGTGCGCAACTGCACCTCTTCTTCGCCCTGAGACAATTCCAAGTTTAGGTCCTTACTGGAACACGCTGCTCCACTATCGATCACAGTCGATTCGTGCAAGCACTCTGTTTGATTCACAACCACATCTGGAGCAGTATTCACAAATCCACTACGTTTTGCAATATTCTTTGGATGTCTTAGTCGGATCGCGGGGCTACCACAACGACCGCAGAGAAATTTTATCTTGCTCACTAGACACATAACGCTGGCTTCGATGTTTAACTGGGTAAGGTCTAAAGGTTCTGGCTCCTCTGTTGGGCGATAATAGTTCGCCGACGGACTAGTACTCATCATTTTCATATCCAGGAATCCCACACTCTGTCCAATGGTAGCTGAACAATTTGTAGCAGATGGATCTGTTTCTCCATCGAATATGAGAGTGGAATCCATGACGTTGGGAACACCAGATTCGAGTTCTGTCAACATCCTGCCGACATGATTCTTATCCTTAGGACTATCATCAAAATGCGAATCACGAAAATCTAGGTCTGATTCGAAATTCACTGACACAGGAAGGGACTGATGCGTAATGGCTGCATCTTCATCAGACTCACTTGCAGACAACTGTTCGCTGTATATTTTCATGGAATTTTGAATGGAAAAAATTGCACTGATGTCTGTCATTGAGGGTGACTTCATGCGAATGTTATTTGCAAAGCCATACGGCCGGGAGGTGGTTGGAGTTCGTTGTGACTTTGGCCAAAGATCTGGTGGAGCTACAACTGGTGTCGCAAAATCTTCCAACTCAGGCGACTTCAGGTCAAGTGCGCTTAGTTGTTGTGTGATCTTTTTAAATGGTGACATTGGCTGCAACAAATATGAACAAATTATTCAACTCTAAAAACTCTATAAGACCTACCATCAGTACGTTATCAGGTTCTTCGATGATACGATGCTGTTCTATGAATGAGAAGGCTTCTTCCACAAGACTGGGCTCCCAGATATTAAGAAGAGTTTTTGTTTTAGTAATCATCTCATTACACAATGGCATCATTCCCTTTGGGTTCTTAGACTTGGCCAGCGACAACAACTGGGACATAATCTCAACAATTTCCTTCCGCAACTGTTTTATAGCCTGAACGGCATCGTTTGCGGTCTGAACTTTACATTCATTGTCATCGAATTTTGAAGGAGAGTCTTTGATTTGTTGAAGAAGTCTTTAAATAGGAAATTTCGTTAACAATTAGCTCTAAGCAATGAATAACTACTAACTTGATTAATCCTCCGGTGCGCTGTTTCCCCGCATGACGAGTAAACGCTCCGACAGTTATTATATCAAGAACGGCCGTACGATTCATGGAGTCATTATGTGCCCACATTCGTTGTAAATGCAAATTAACCGGAATAAATTCAAAAGATTCATCTGTTTTTATTGAAGACTGCTTAAAATACGGACCTGAAAAATTATTCCTACGTCAGTCAGTGAGTTGATCTAATTCTGATTCCTTACCATCTTCCTTCATAGTTTGCTGTAGAATTTGCTTAGCTTGTGAGTAGTCCTTAAGCAGTTTTAGATGCTTATCAAGCAATTCGATTTGTCGCCGTCTCCACTCGCCACCGAGTTCGCCCATTCCTGATATTTCTTGCAAGAGCTCTTTTTCTCTCATAATCCATATTGATCTGATAAAAAATAAATTGTGCTCTTTAAACTGACTTTGGATAGTTGTCTCTGTTAATACTTACAGTAATTGCTGTGGAATGGCAAAGCAGTACCGGCTTTCCATTAGCACTTCCTGGACACTGATATCTCCACCTAGGCCAGAGTGAAGGCGGAAAGTATGAATCTGAAATAGAGCATGACAATTTACTGATTCATGCATAAAAAGTTCCGGTAGCTTACTCTAGGATTAATAAAAACTTCAGTGATTTTCTCCTGAACTGGAACAAATAATTTAACTCCTAATTTTGATGGCAACGATCGTGACCTTCTGTGACCTAAAGAAAAAAGGAATTAATAAGAAATCCTTTGAAATTAATTCTCATATTCAAACCTCTCGCCTGTGCATCCATTGTCTTTGTTGGCGATCTTAAAGCACGAATATCAGAGTCAGGCGCCCATGATGCTATTGTGATAAAACCGACGTCGCCTCCAGCAGACTTGAGGGGAATTCTAAATCTTGTTGCATCCTTCAAATAGGGCATTATTATACATTTTCTTTTTTCTTAAACAAACAAATTCTTCTCACCTGAATAACACCTAGACATATTTCAGCAAAACCTATTGGAACAGAGGTCTGTGACACCTTCTCACGTACATCATATAATGTAAATCGTATTAAAGATTCTGAATTTAAGTAATCACTCGCTCGGAAGCACACTGTACATAGGAACTGAGGATTTGCATTACGTTCCACAATTTCTGTTCGTGCGTATTGTCGCCAGCAACAATCCACACCGTTGCGAATTTGTACTGCTATTAGTGGATTTGGTAAACGACCATTTTCATCACTGGGTAAATTATCACAAGACAAAGCTGATTCACAAATTGGAATCTCGAGTAGATCTGTGAAATATATATAAGCCAATGGTAGCGTAAGTGAATGAATGAATATAAATTAGAACTAGGTGAAAACAAAATGAACTTAAGAATGGTGAAAAATTGTTTTACCTGGTGATGTTACGAATCATCGAGAAAAGCAATTGCATTATGTATATAGTGGCTTAAGATAAAATTTCCTGGCAGTCTTTAACTAACCAAAATCTTTTGGCCGGAACAAATTTTGAAGCTACTTAGGGTGAACTGGATCCTATTGGTAGGTATGTATACGGCTCACTATTTGCTGAGATATCATGCGCTTAAGCTTGGCCTGACCTTATCAGATGCCTGCAGAAATTGCCAGGATTCGTCGGCTAACGAAACACTGGAGAGCGTGATCTGCACTTACTCTGCCTTAACTAAGACGAGATTCAAAACGTTGGGAAGCTACTTCACATGTCGATGAACAAAGCATCCAAATCTTTCTGTCTCAATCAGGGTTGACAGGATGTTTCAATATACCAACTCTAGGACGGTGGTAACACTATGGACCAAAAGTGGTCTATTTGATCGGCGTTTCGCTTCTACACTAGTAGTAGTCTAGTGTAGAAGCGAAACGCAGTCTTTAAAAAAAAGCTTAAGTACATATTGAAGAATTTTTTTATTTCTTGGTCAACCACACCCTAAACCAAGCAAATTTGCAATTTATTTTGGTCTGAATCTAATTGCTGGTAGTTAACAGCGATTCAGAAGTGTAAGCGGTTTTCCGACTCGGACAGACAGGCAGACAGTAGGACTCCGAAGTGATTCTATAAGTCTTTTGTTGTTTTCTTTAGAGCGAGACCCCAAAAAAACACTAAACGCAACCTTTGAGCTAATACAAAAAAACCTAATAAGCTTGCTGGAACCACCCCTGATACAAATATATTTTGGAACGACTGACTTCGCCCCGTCAAATATGATATATTGCGAAACGATTGACTTTCAATTCTATTCATATTATTGAAACCAAAAAATGATAATAAATAAATAAAATAGTATTATAATTTAATTGTATCGCACCCTAACCGCCAAATTATCGTAAGCGACATTTTAAGCAAAAATGAGTTAATGATCCTGTTTATTCGATTGTGCATATTTCTGCATCATTTGTCTTCTTTTTTTTTCATAAAACATTCCAGTTATAAGTAACAGGGAAAACAAAATTGATCGTGAGCGACATTCACAAGCTTTTTAGCTCAGAGAAAAAAATAAAAAAACAATAAACAAAATAAATCTCCTCCTGTAAACTGTTCATTTTGTCGCTTACTTGTTTTTCTTTTTCTTAAACTTTCACGTAGCAATTACACAGCAACAAACTGATTTACTTCAATTGGTCGTTTTCAAATTTTAAGCATCCCAATATTAAGTTTGATTCATATTTATGTGCATATATAAATATATCTTTGGTAACAAGGAATAACAGTTTAGGTAATTTGTTCACGTTTTAATCCGCATCTTTCTGGAAACTCATGTGTATTGATTAAACATTCGTATTTTCCTTTAAAATTTGTTTAAAACATTAAAATCATTTCAGATTCTGTAACGTAAAAACCGAAACCTTAATTTTTTCTTAACTCTACTTAGACAATTATTCCTTATGACCAGATATTAGGATGTCAAATATTTCCCTTCCGCCGTTTTGTCTTTTGAATTTTCCGGCTATGTACAAACCGCTACAGAGCTCGTATCCAAACTAATCATGCATAGCGTCGTTTTGTATAGGTTATGTCAAGACCTTTCAAATGATGTATTGGCAGATACGAGCTCTGTAGCGCTTTGTACATAGCCGGAAAATTCAAAAGACAAAAAGGCGGAAGGGAGATATTTGACAACCTAATATTTAAAAGCAAGCGTTCTTAATTATTTTAAACGCTTGCTTAAAGAGTTGCTAAAGACGATTAAACAAGAAAACCCTCTACTAGTTTGTCAAAAAGAAGAATAAGTTGAAAAAATAAGGGTAAAATTAACCACTGAAATTAATTTGAAAGCAGCAGAGATGAATATGCAATATACCTTCAAATTAACTTGCTTATTCTTATTAGTTAACAAAGTGAATTGAAAAAATACAGATGTGAGACACCGACCACGACCCGATTGACGACAAAAGATTGGGTTTCCTCAAAAATCCTTTTTTTAAAAACTGACAGCGTTCCAGCTTATCAAAGTGTGCAGACTATTTACAAAGAATGTGCAGGTCTAAGCAAAAGGCTCTAGTACTTTACTCGATCTGTAACTGGGTATGGTTTTTGCAATAATCACAGTACATCAAAGCAAAGTTAAATTAATTAAAACTAGTATTAGTAGACATAAAAAAGTTGTAGCAAGAGCTCTAAACCTTCTCTAGCTCTTCCTAGCTGATCTGTTATAATTCCCATTCGCATGCAATAAATGTTTCCGTTTGCCAACAACCCTACCAGCCAATGAGGTAAATAAACAAAATAACTCATGCATGCTTGTAGACAATAACAAATACTATTCTTGGATTTTAATATACACATGCACAACATATCTAACATCCATTTATTTTGAAATTTTAGATGCTGTTGATACGATGAGAAAAAGATAAGTTATTTGTCCCCAAGATCTGTTGTGGCCTTGAAATATGATCCAAACATTTGTAATTTCAATGCTAAGCCAGATGGACAATAAGTGTATGTTAAGCACGAATTTTCATCTTATATTGAATTGTTCACAGGCGACAAAATTTTAATTTGCTTTCACCAACTCAAAAAAATTCTCCGAATCATTTTACTTTCGTAAAATGTAATAACACAAAAAAAAGTAAATCCAATATTTTCATTGCCATAAACCACATGGAAAATAAAACATGTTAGATCATCGGGTAATTCTTTTCAAATAGTATAAACAGTTTTATTTTAAATTTATTTTAAACATTAAATAAATAAATTCAAAAAAGAAAAAATACGGAAACAGAATATTTACACAGCATTTATCCTTTCACCACACACAGATAAAAAAAAAAAATAATAATAATAATTAGTGAACAGTTCATTCGAGATTTATAAAAAAACTAAATTCATTCCATGTTTCAATTACAACTAAATTAAACTATGAGCATTTTCTGTTATTAAAATTGTATAAGATCACCTTCTTCTTTCTTTGTAGCTATTTCTTCCGAAGGTGGTGCTACTGGAGTGCCTCGTTCAATGCGATTACCCATACTAGCGAGAGCCACTTGATCGGCCAGATATTTTATTTGCCGATTAAGGTAAGAGTAACTAGCTAGTTGTATACACTTTACCCACTCCAAGCGGTCTTCTGGTGTTCGAGCAGTAATGCGTTGAGGAAATGTACCCTCAAATTCTGTAATAGAAATTTGAAAATAAAAACAAATTCACTAATATACATTGCTATTGTATATGTATTTGGCTATTGTAAATATTTACCTAAAATGAAAGCAAACCCATCAGGTTCTCTTTCATCTATCCTAATTATAGGTCTGCAGTTTTCGAGAACGATTACTCCGACGGGAATGGATGATCGATTTTGATCTTTAAGGTAAAAAAGGAGATTCCCTCGCAGCTTACACCAACGTGGAAAGTTTACTGCAAATAATAAAATGGAAATTATGTTATAATTAAAGAAATTCTAGAAGTTTAAAAATTTATGTAGGTAAAACCTGTGTCTCGTAGTTTTGGTCTTATATTTGACCAGATAATTTACTGAGTGCCAACACAATGTCTACATTAAATTACTATCAACCTTAAGAATACCACCAAAAACATTTTTCAACCAAATAAAAGCAATAAAACAGTTAAAATGAAAAATAAGTGGTAAAAGCTCTCAATTGGTGTTTTTTTTTTCTAGTTTTCCTCCAAATGTCATTTAAATTACTGGATGGCGTATTCCAACCATTAGCAGTTGTACATATTTTCAGCAGTAAGGTTCTAAAAAACCGCATCTCTGCGCAAGCTAAAACAAGATTGTTATAAAAAGTGACAAAAGCTGTGGAGTGCACTCGCTATACAAATAAACAACTCTTCTGCTTAGAGGCCTTTACGATTCAAAAGAACAACAAATACTACGCACTTAAGTGTTTGACAAAAGTAGGCTCCTAGCTATAGAAAGCGTGCGTCTTAGTCCATCTTCACTTTTATAATCTGTCAATACACTGCAAAGTGTTGTGTGAGAAAAAATTTTGATTGTTGTGCACAAATTAACCCTTGGTGTAAGGCAGTGAACAAATTGGTTGTAGACTGGTGCAAGAACAGACACAAATAACAATCACCTTTTTAATTTTCATTCAAAGAAAATCTGTTATGTGAACAAGTCCTGTTGAATCGTATTAGAAAATTTAATTTCATTTATTTTACTTATTCAATTAAAACGTAATACTATATGGACTTTAACTCCCGGTACTGTCACATATTTGGGACAAAGTAAATTGATTTACATTGAATCTATATCAAACAAAATAAAATAAATAAACTTCTGTCTGGTTCGAAATTACTATCTAAGTACAACACAATAAAGAAGGAAAATAAAAGATTATTTTAAAAAAATATTTCGGATTTATAGATTCATGCACGTATTTATTTATTACAATTTAGACAAATTTAAAATTGAAGAATATTCTGTTTATATTTTATTGTGCTGCAGTCAAAAATGTGTTAAAGCGAATTCTTTCAAAGGACGCATTTATGATTTGAGTTGCTTTACTTTTGCATATTCTTCGGATTTTTAAAGGGAGCTAATCAAGTTTAACGAAAACACAAAATTAACATGAAAAGCCATCTGTCGTACGTAAATGCGATCACGTCAAAGTTCTAATTCAATTCCAGCAATACTTTTATTTTATATTGATCCACCTTATCGTATAGTTTACACGCTGTTTTAATCAGCAACTGCAAAGTGTTTAAATCAGAGGGGTCGTGAGCCAAAAGAATTATTTCGGAATAAAATACTGCAGTCTGCGACATTCCACAATGATATCACAACGATAAAAGTTCTTTCTACCCTTTTTAGAATTCATTACAGATTAATCAGAATACCACATGCAGTCTGAAATCAAATTAATTTTTCAGCAAAGTGATTGAATTTAGCAAACGTTTTCCAGCACCGACTGAGAGCAGTTTGTTATAATTAGCACCGCAAATAGCTTATGCGATTCACGCATTGAGATCACATCTCACATTTGTTTATCTTATCTATACAGACCTAAGCACACAAAGAACTTTCATTGTAAATGCAAGAGGTTATCAGCTGCATAAGGATAGTTCATCAACAAACGAACGACTTTTCTAACTGTCCTACTTAATAGTCTTACGTAAACGTAATTTCCTTTAGGCCCGGTATGACCTTGTGGAAATTCAAGCCAAATGATAACAAGCATACGTAGTCTCTAATAATCCGAATGACTTACCATCAGTTCGTCTAAAGAATCCCTCCTGTCTTTCGGTTATGAATAGAAGTCCCTCTTTTTCGAATTGCGTTGCTGGATTGGTGGCCAATGTAATAAGTTCTTGTCTATTAAAGCGCATATTTCCCAATTCAACTGTAACAATAAAAAGCCACCCATTACGCCAACATTCGCGACATAATATACCGAAAAACAAATGCTTTTGTAACAATAATATTTTCTAATTCTTTTTCCTCCAGTTCTTCGGTCACAACACTGTTTGAGATTCCAATTTTGGTGTACCGATTATAGAATTAATCGCGTATGAGGTGTGTACACATCCGCTCAGTCACTGGATGGGCCATAAATTTATGGAAAAAAAAGACTGTGGGCAACTAATGTGGATGCCGAGACGTCGATTGCGTTCAATTGAGAATCGAAATTCTCAAATTAAAAAAAAGTTTTTACACCACATTACCTGTGACTATTTTTCTTTCGCTATCAACAAATCCAAAATATTTCACATCTTCTCCTCTAAAGCAAGAAAACACAGCAGCTGTCTGCCATTATTTGTTAATTACAACGCTATAGAGTGAAACGGGTAATCCGCTATAACTTCCAAAGGTTGTTAACGAATAGTTTTAAACTATTTTTATACAAAAAATAATAATTTTCCCAACCACCCGCAATTAAATCACACCACAACCGAATATGACAACGACTGCAAAAAAAAAGTTCCCGTCTGACAGAAAATCGTTTTCGATATCACCACTTGAACTGTTTTGACAGCAGAGTGTTGCAAGGCGTTCAGGTGGTGCAGAATCAACTTGAATACGAAAATTATTTGAAAAGAAAAAAAATCGTTTGAAATTTTGAATATCTAAATTAAAATTAAAGGAATTCGTCATGATTAAAAATTAGAATATATAAAAAACGTATGGTTGGCGATTTTAGATTGGGAATTCGTTTTTTCTTATCTACTAATACACTTTTTATTCTTGGATGGAAACATAAGTTTATCGGTTTCGTTTCTATTTCAGATTTACAATCGGCGGGAAAAAGAACATAAATTACAAAATATTGGGCGGTGTTAATAAAAATTAAGTGTGAGTGATAACTTAGCATTTTGTTAGGTTTACAGCACAGACAACCTAATATTGGCTAGTTTGTGGTATCTGTATTGGCTCATTTGTGGTTTACAGTGATAAACTTCATTTGGTGTGCATGAAAGTAAATGTCGTTGAGTTCAACGACAACGCTCCACTAATACATTTTGTCAGTTCAGTGTTCCTTATATTTTGGTGCGAATAAAGCAAGAATTTGTTGAGTGATCATTTGAAAAAGTTGAGAACCTTTTGCGCTTGTTAATTTTGTTTTTTCAAACTTAACGAACCAATGTTGACAAATAAATTTTACAGCTCTAAACTCTAGGTTTCAACTTCAACTTGAGTGAAAGGGCCTACATTGAGGAAATTTTTTATTAACACCAAATTGAGTGTTCCCTTTAACTAAAAAAATACGCTTTTTTTATTCAATTCAATTCAATTCATTTATTCATCCATCAAGTATATAAACTATCGTAGATAGTAGACAAATAATAATAAAATTAAATTAATATCTTCACTCATTAGTTTCACTCGGAGTGTTCACCCAATTTTTATTCACACCATCTACTGATTTCTGTTGCGCTTGTAACTGGAGAAATATATCTCGCAAATATTTGAGTTCTGGATAAATTGATTGAGTATTTGAGTTCTGGAATCTTCTCAAGATTTTACAGGTCCTTTAGATGTAGAAGTCTTAAACCTTCACGTGATAATTTAATAATTCTTTGGCTAGGTATTTCTGACGTCACTTTTTTGAATGTGTATTAATGGCTTTCGCTAAAAGACGCACAAATTAGGACTTAACCCTCTGCTGTACAAGTGGTCATATATGGCTTTTTATCTTTAAACGAGGGCTACTAAAAATTCGCAATTACCATTGGAAAAATATCATTCGCATGGACAGTTTTATTATGATTTTCCTAGCGACCGAAATCAAAGCGAAGATGGAATTCTTGAATCCGAGAAGACAAAAAGAGCAGGGTGTGTTTAATCGGTAAAAATCTAATACTATCAACAAACAAAAAAATACAAAACGAATTAATTGCACAAAGTGAAAAACGGAAATGCAAACTTGTTATTTAATTTTTTTTGCCATTGGAACGTAGTGCGTGTTGTTAAAGTTACACATCATTTGGCATAAAATTTGTAATTAAAGTAAATCTTAGGACTCAAAAAAAACTTAAAAGAGTATGTTATATTAAACCAATTTTAGTGTTTTACTTAAAAATTCAAAAAACAACAATCTAAGAATTTAAAAATATGTCAATACTGTAGAACCTGTAAAATTTGACCACCATTGGATCCGAAGAAAAGTGTTTCGATTAGGAGGTGGTCCCATTATAGAGGTTCCTTTTTAATTGGAGACAAATGCTTGTCTTCGAAACAATTTTTCTACCTTATTTACTTCATTACCTTACCTTACTTTGCTTCATTAACATATTATTTTATTGAAGATTTAAAACGACCACCTTCAACAAAACAATTACATTGTCTAAAGAATCTCTGCATATAAGAAACAAAAATTTGAATGTCTCATAAGCAAAGACTTGCGAAACCGAAAACTTTGATCGGCTCAAATTGATTTATTTAGTTTTTTTAGTTTATTAATATTATAGAATATATGTACAGAATAAGACGTAGTCTTTTAAGTGTACTTAGTGTACTTTCTATGGAAAAGATAACAAATTCAAATTCAAACTGTTTTATTTGCAACTAGCAAAAACTCTCGAGAAAACAAAAGTAACCGGCCATGGCGATTTAAATTGCCCGTAACAACAATTCTAGGAAAACAGAATGAAATTGGATGTGTACTTCTTGTATTCCTTACACTTGGTCTGATAAACACGAATTGTGCTATAATTATTTTTTGACATGGTCTGTTTTTATTTTAAATGGAAAGATTTGATTGTGTGGAGGACATACGGCATTATTTAAAAATTCTTTTGGGTGTGACCATACCGCTGGCACAATAAGGGTTAAACTATATTTAAGCAATGCGTATTATACGCTATCGAACTAGTGGTCCGTGGTCCGCTTAGCAGGTTTTTCGATTATAGGGCGAAATTTTGTATGACAAATAATAAAGAATGCACCACGCAAGATTTACAGGCACCACGTACTGTCGAAATAGAAAGTGGTCCAATGATAGGGTTGATGAAAGCAGATTTTACTGGATATGAACTGCCGCCTAGAGATTTTGAGAGCGGATAGTTAAAAACAAAACATCCGTAGAAGCACATAAATTGCGGTTATATCAAAACAAGTGGTAATGTCACATAAGCGCTTCTTTTACTTTCCCCTTCAATTATTAAATTCGCTTTTTTGATATATCAAAAACCATAACTTTTCGCAAATAGCCGACGATTCTTATGGAAATTTTTATGAAAATGTGGGTATAGATTGAGTACAGATCGTTTCAGAATTTGATGTTGCCTACCATTAGGCGCAACTTAACAAAGGGAAGTTTTCTCGCAATATCTCTTAAATTGATTGTGTGTGCTGCCATTGCCATATTTTTTCAGTCGTTAACTCATAAAAACAAACAAAAAAAGTAAACAAAAATGGTTCGGAATAGACAGAAAATATAGAGAAGTAATTAATTTTCAAAAACCCAAATTTTTGTAAAACTTTCTTTATAAAGTTTACTCATTTTCTTTCTTTTTCTTTTTTTATGAAGTAACATAAAATGAACAAAATTAAGCAATTTTGCAAACTAAATGGCAAACAAAAAAAAAAAATTTGTTTGCAAGGACTGCTGGTTAGCTTCTGCGTTTGGCCGACAAAATAAGAGTTTCGGAAATATTATTCAAAACTTTTTGAATTTTGCGTGGCATTGCATCTATTAATTTTGTCAATATTGCTTAAGGTATGAAATGCAACGCTTTTTTGATTGCTTCCCGCAATTGGTCCTTGTTTGCAATGTACTGGCCACCTCATGTTCTTTTTCTAAGTTTATCCCACAAGTTCTCAAGGGCATTGGGATCTGCAGATCGACTTAGACATGGAATGGAAGACATTTTTTGGTCACGAAACTAACTTTTCAAACTGCGCAAAGTGCCATCGGAAGGGCATGTTTTTCTCGGCAAAATGGAAGCATGACATTTTCCAAAATTTGCCTGTATCCATATTTTGTTCTGGTAACATTATTACGAAATATAGTGGCTGGCTTTACTTAAATTGTGAAGAAGTTAAAAGGAAACTTTTTCCTAAACTTAGGCGCCATAACAGTAAATAAAAGTACCAAATAAGAGAGTACTAGTACTACAATGTAGTAGATCTCGATCTCGACAAGGCTGCTTGCACTTAAGAGAACGTTCTGAATGCGTTCGCAAAACAAGTTGCGCGATTCTCAGTCCCACAGTAAGTGGCCAACTTCGATTTGTGGTGTTTCGGTAATTTTGTGGCAATTTTTCGATTTTCTTTTATAGTGTACTCATGCTAAATAACCTGTTTCGAATTTTACCGCCGTGCTGTGCGCCAATTTTTTTTTAAATGCATTTCAAGTTTTAGTCGGCAATTTAATGAGATTTTGTGTATGAATCTTTGCCATATTTAGAATATTTAACATATCATCAATGGTCCCTATTCATGTTGGTGGTCCTTTTCATTCAAAGTGAAGCCTGTTAACCGTGCAAGATTCTGTGACGCGAGTTTAGTTTTTTTTTTCTTCCATCGAACCGGTTTTACAAGTGACACTGAGTACGAGCCCATCAACTGTACTAGAATTCTGTGCATATCCAACCTAATTCGTGGTAAATGCGATCGGTATTCGTTGATTCGTATCACTTGTCACCTCAGAAGTACGGATGCGCAACTGCAGTAGCATCGGGCACCGGCCATCGGTTTAATGTCTTGTGAGAAAATGTTTTGATTTAATTTAGATATTATCTTTGGAATGCAAAGAAAGGTACACAATCCAGCTTATCCAGATCATATGATCAAGTCTGTGATTGCAGTTTAGTATAAACGTGTTCAAACCTCTTGGATATACACAAATACATGCAGAACAGGAAGTGAAAGGTTAGTAGATTGCATTATCTTTTGTATGGGAGAATAGCATCTTGCTGAGTTTAAACTTAAGAGTGACGTTTATTGCTACAAGTTCGTCAGACATGCGTTAATTGCCTTATCAGGTTGTTTGTGACCGTGCATAGCAATTATCAACAAGTGAATTAGAAAAGGGACCATACCTGCTTAGCTGTCTCACATATTTACATTCAAATTTTTTGACTCAAACAAATTGTAATCACTTGAAGTTTTCAGGGCTTGGTTTCAGTTTCGATAACAATGTCTAATCTTTTCGAAACATTTCTCATGATAAGACGTCACTTACGTGCTCTACTTTCGTGTCAATAAAATGTCAATTAATTAGAACAAATTACAATTGAACATTGAATTTTTGAAAATTTCTTGTGTTTTACACTTTTTTGTAGAAATTTCATCAATTTATCGTTGACTTTTTGAAATTGGTTCACTGGTAGACCCAAAAAGAAATTGAAAACAAAAGGTGTGATTGATTTGGTTTTGGGTCGCTTGATTATCGGACCGTTCCGGTTAACGTTGTGATTGCCACTTAGCGAATTATTTTTCATTAGCGATCTATTGAGATTTATTACGCTATTAGATTTTTCTTTTTGATCTACATTTTTGTAATGACTGTTTAAGATTGAGTAGGATATGAATAAGAGTTGATAAGATTTGCCGGCAATTGGAACAGCTTTGTAGAGACAAAATCGAATGATATTACTTGCTTTAATTTTGGCAATGTATCAAAGAAGTAATTGTTTTGTATTTAAGGATCTTCTTTGTTACTGTCGGAAAAGCTAATGTACAGGGTGGGCAAAAATAATTTTTTTTTGTATGTTTAGGTGTAGATGACTGTAGCGGTAAGTGGGTGTCGAAATAAAGAGATCGTAGATGTCATACAATAAGCTAAGGTATTTGTAAACATAACGCCATCGATTTGTGTTTGCATCATAAAGTTATTCTCTATTAAACATGTCAGCTTACGAGCCAAATTCTCTGCATTTGCGGGAGTCTTTTATTTTCTGCTTTAACATGAAGAGATCTGCAGCTGAGGCCCATCGAATGCTCTCAAATACCTATGGCGGGGCCGCTATTAGTGAAAGAACGTGCCGAAAGTAGTTTCAACTCTTCAAGAACGGCGTTTTTAAGTCGAAGATCGGCATGGCGGTGGAAGAGAGAAGGCTTTCGAAGATGCAGAATTGAAGGTATTACTTGATCAATACTCGTGT
Organism: Syritta pipiens; assembly: GCA_905187475.1. Taxonomy (NCBI): domain Eukaryota; kingdom Metazoa; phylum Arthropoda; class Insecta; order Diptera; family Syrphidae; genus Syritta; species Syritta pipiens. The sequence continues at coordinate 11,107,054 of LR994571.1, read as the reverse complement.
CAAACGCAACAAGAATAATAAATCATGAATTATAAATGTGAAACGAGTTTATTACTACAAAGCCTCGAAAAAATATTGCCATATTTTATGGAATGAACGTCGTTCAAATGGTTTTCTTGGCTGGCTTCTTAGTAGCGCATTCTGTCACTCCGATTTTCTAAGACGTTGTTGATGATTGCAGGCTGTAGGTCACGGATTGCTTGGATGATATTGTTCTTAAGTGCTGGAAGAGTTTCCGAATTATTGGCATAACATCGGTCCTTAGTGGTTCCCCACAAAGAGGCCAAATCGCAGCTCCGAGGCAAACTGACATCGCCAAGATAGCTAATACCATGGTTTGGGAGTTTGGTGCGCAAAAAATCGACTATGGCATGGCGCGCCATCCTGCATAAGCAGGACGTTGTCTAAATCCTCGCTTGCCATCAATTCTAGCAAACAAAAAGGCGGTTAACTTGGCTCTGTAACGGCCACCGTTGGTCGAAACGTTGTTCCTAGCCTAATTTTCGAAAAAATGGTCTAATGATGTCAGTATTTTGTTCCGTGGAGGTGTGATACCGACTTTCTTAAATATGTATACACAAATACAAATGTGTCCCTTGAACTAATTACTAGCCAATAATTGATCCACACAACGACTGCAGCATTAGAAATTAAGTTGCCAATGAAATGAACTCGTCTTTAGTTTTTTTTTGTAATTGTTGGGTGTATAGTAAATCGTATGTAATCAATATAACGAATAATGGGTTTAAATATTTAATGGTATATAATATCCCGGAAGATTCACTGACATATTTTTTATGTAAATATCTGAAAAAATTAACAAGCGTTTATTTTGAACCACCACACCAAAAGGTGTTAATTTTTTTTTTAATTTTTCACCTAAAAACCCGTCTCTAGTGCGTGTTGGTCGAATGCTTTGTATTTTGGTGTGTTGACATGTTCTAAAATTTCTAACAAAAAAAAATTCAATGAGTGGCGGAACAAATAGGGCACTTAGAACATTGTAAATCAACGTCATGTCACTGGGCAAACCAATAAGTTACGTCGTCAGTCAGCAAACCACTTCACTCCATGCACTGATAATAATTGATAGTGTTGTGAAATCAAAATTTTGTTGCTGAATATAAATTCATAAACCACAACAAATAGCAAACACAGGCTACCTATTATTATTTGTAGCTTCACACTCAGCAACTAAATCTAACTTGCAAAACAGACTAATCGCTATAAAAATTGCCATAAAGTACTCTTCGTACAAGTGTGTGACTACTTTTTGATTTACTATTTTTTCCCTAATTGAGGTTAATTGCTGGTCTAATTTATGAATATGCAAAAAGGGATTAATTTAAAATTGGCGCGTTGTTCTCCCACGCTACAATACGAGTTTTTGTAAAAAAAACAAAATGTGATTCGAATTCAAATTTATGAATAATTTGATTGTTACTGTCCTTTTGTTTCATCTAAATCTAACGGTTTGTTAATGTTAAAATCTTTATATAACAACAACCTAGATGCATAATTTAACACAAGCAGATTCTTTTGTTTTAAAAAAAAAATTTAATGCGCGCGAAACATGATAGCCCCATTCTACGAGCTCAGCTTTGCGTTTTGTATCCCACTTAATCCACTTAACAGTGGCAGAGAAACATTTATGAATCTTTTATGTTTAAATTGAGTGTATGTTATTTGCCTGCTCTATATTTTTTTTTTTATGTGTTGTACCTGCTACTGTATTGTCTTAATGATGTCACAACTTCAGCTACTGTTTTCGGTTGTCTTTAAACAAACTTCAGACATGGGATGAGGGTTATTTTTTTTTGTTTAAATTTTATTATCTATTTTTGAGTGGTTTTTAAATGCTAGCATCAACAAAAAATTATGTATAAAATGTGTAAACATAGAAGATATCAAAAAAAAAAATACAAATACAAATTGAAATGTATACATCCGCAGAAGATGAGCAACTTCACCTTAATGTGATTACTGAGATGTAAATGACCTGTAATCATGTTAAGAGACAGTGTGCGTTTTAGATATATTCTTCTTTCACTTGAGATTCAACCTACACAGTCAGCCTACCATTGTGAACGCATTAATAAATGTACCATGTCTGCTGGGAACATGCTTGGATCGGGTTTGTGTTGTTGCGTCGATATCTTGAGAGCGAACAAATGTGAAGATTGTGTAGTTCGTGTTACTTGGTTGCATTCCCGGGGATATTATATTTGATTTGATTGATCAGCAAAAAAAATGTCGCGTATCATTTGTACGTTTCACGATGAAGAATGAGGGGTCAATCAATTGCGCGCATATTAAAGACGCCTTAGCAATTTAAATGTTGCAAAAAATTTTTAAATGGCTTTTCAGTTTTTAAAAGATCGTTTCTGACATCGCATCCTATTGACAGATTATGTTTGATTTGTTTACTAGGCCGTCGAAGGATTGTTGGTTTTGACTATGCCCGATTTGCACGCAGAGTACCTACTTAATGTGTCAGAAGTCGAAAGGCAAGTTAACATCATACTTTCAAATATAAATGTATACAACCTTTAAATGCTTATGGGCTACATATGTACGTGTATGGACATTGATGCAAGTATACTTCTCGCATTTCGCCCTGCGACAGAGACGGTAATCAACCTCTCTTACTGCAACTACATCAGACGATTTCTGAGAAAACTTTCTATCAAAGTATTCTATGTGGATTGAATTGAAGCCAAATAATCGCGGCAAAGGGATCACAAAACATCGTTTCCTGCATACCTCTAATATGAGAGTAAATACCTACGTTTTTATGAGCGTTGACAACATATGCCCTAAATTTATGAAATCAATACTGTGTATTCTAAAATATTTGACGTACTTACTGAATTGTTACCTGACCACCTCAACCTTCCCAACTGAATAGAAAAAATTCAAAATACTATAAATACACCCAAAAATAGATACGGAGATATTGTTGAATTCAGACCTATCGCTATCTTACCCTTCAAGTGTAAAGTTTTTGAAAATTTGGTCTTGCATCAAGTGTAAAACTAGGCTTACTTGGCAATAAGTAGTCTGGAATGAGATCCAAGAGGAGCTGTAATAACGCGCTCTTACTTGTAGTTGATGAAATTCGAGAAGAGCTATTATTGTATATTAATAATAACTCCTTCTAACACTACTCGACTTTTCAATACTGCCAACCACACGACCCCGTCTAATAAGCAGCGGAATATCTTTGGGTTTTCATTCCTCTCTCTACTGAATTTGTTTATGTTGTTTACGTTATCTTGGACCAAGATCTATCCTTGGACCAAAGCTATTCTCATTATACGTAAGCGACTTGTACGGAGTTATTAAGAACTGTAAAGTTTATATGTTCAGTTTTTTTTTTATGTCTGTCTCTCATAGAATTCAATAATGCAATTAGTGCATCTATAGTCAGCAATCTACGAATGGTCTGTAAAGCATGATTTGCGGCTTAATCCAGATAAGTTAGTTGTCAGTGTTTTTCACCGTAAGGTATTTCATATTTTTCATCTCCTGCGTGTTCTTCTCAACCAAAATCCTGTAGAATGCGTTACATCTGCGAAAAATCTTGGGATGGTTTTCAGACGTACTCTTACTTCGAATTCTCAATTGAAAAATACTCTCACTTCAAACGTACTCTCACTTCGAATTCTTAATGCAGCTATTTCTAAGGTTTATGGCGGGCTACGTACTTTCTCGACTGCTTAGAATTTCCTGCCCATGAAAATCGAGCTAATGCTTGATCTTCTGCAAGCCTCATGAAAAAAAAAAAAAAAAAAGGAAAATAAATGTGGCTTATAATAATATAATATTTCCAGATAATCTAAGGAAAAAGGCCCACTTTTCATATTTCGCCGGATGAACCTTAACAAATCTAATTAAAATAAAAATACTCTGTTCTAAACAAGCTGATCATAACTCGACAACCTAAATTTCTTTTTTAAAAACATTAAATTTTTCGTCTGTCCTGGGCTAGTATGAATTATTCAACCGACTCTGAGCGATAATTCTTTGTACAATCTGATTTTGTAATTCTCTGTCAACGCACTTAAGATAGATTACTAAATAGTACGAACAAATTTAAAGCCCCTATTTTTGCTAACATGACCAGAGAATTTAGTTAATTATTCTTATATCAAACATTCCTTTTTCATTTAATTCAGAACCTATTCTGTTTATTCTGTTCTATCTAAATTATCAACCATATTAATCGTTTTTTTATTATTAGCTTTGTTATCTCAATTTGTAGTACACCTAGTAGTGCAAATTGATTGATTGATTGATAGTTACCTTCTTTCGTGCAATTAATTTATTCGATTTATAATATTCTTAATGTAAGAAATAGCCAGAATAAATGAAAATATGAAATGATGTCTTTTTAACATAAAATGTTCTTAACCTAGACTAAATCATTCTGTTTTTCACATGCCACGACTCTGATATTTTTACTTTATTAATTGATTATTTCTTTGAAATCTTGTTCTTATGAATATTTTATCTTAATGTTTACTTAAATTTTTTCTTAAAATAAAAAGAATATCAGTAAAAAATCCGTTACATTGTGTTAGTTAAAAAAAAACTCTTCACTTCTTAAGCCACACATTTCTGACGACATTTCACCAACCTGTCTGATACCCGCTGAGTCCATGTCGCAAACGTCAAATTATATTTATCAATTCGAAGCTGATGTGACTCGTCTACCAAAACCGGTCGCTATGATTTATGTATATTTACTGCTAAAATCAATTATCATCCTTATCGCCTTATGACTAGCCATTCTACTTTTACTACCAAATGTGTTCGCTAGGAACGTAAAAGAACTAAAATGATTTCTTAGCACCAGACACATACTCATCAAAGTTCAGTAAACTGTTAATTTATAAAACTCTCCATGAGAACCCATCTAACAAATTGCTTTTTAATCTGAAACCAACATCACGCGCTTAAAGAAAACCCACAGAGCTCTAATTTAGATGTAAAAATCTTTTGATCTGAATTAAATATGTATCAAATCCACCGGCTTAAGAGGAGTGCTGTCACTTCCCAACAAAAAAGGTCAATAGTTTTAAACAAATTACTTGCTACCTTTAACTTGTTTACCCACCTTTTTAGGATGTGTCTATTTTTAGAAAAAACCAAACTCGTCGATAATGTGCTCTCAAAATAAAACTGACCTAACCTTGCTAAGTCTGCGTCGCAGAGATCATTTCGCAATTGATCTAATTTGAATATTGAAATTCATCTTTGTGAAGTAAAGAGGTGGCATTTTTGTTTTGGTAGTCTTTCATGGTCATGTCGAAGCAAAATTCGCAAAAGAGCGCTGTTGTTGTCGGTAAGGAAAAAATGAATTATTCTCATTTACCATTTATTTGGGTCAGTGGAATGATTCGGGTCTTTACAAACACGGAATGCGGAATTTTGAGGTTCAGACGCAGCTATAAGTCTTGAGCATTGGAGACGCCTTTGTTTTATTAACATTAATAGCTAAAGATATTGACTTTTTAATGTCGTCTAATTAACTCACATTCAGATGCCTAATTAAGTGATTTGATATTTTTGCATCGAATTTTGCATATTCGGTGAGTTTACATTTTTTTTTATGTTTTTTGATTTGCTGATGTTAAGGTTAGAAGATCTGATTTATTGGGGCTTCGTTGTGAGAGGTGGAGAAAAGAGTTGAGTTTTGTGTATGGGGAAAACCAGAGAGCTGTTGAAGGTTGACGTGCGAACAGGTGGTGGTTTTTTAAGTTTTTCTTTTTTATTAAATATTCGACTGTTAAGTCGAAGAGTTGAGTTAAAGCTCATTTTAGTTTGCATGACGGCGTAAATGTTGAACAGCAGCATTTAACTGCAGACAGCACACTATCATGTGGCTTTAGCGAATCAGAGATACTGAACATTTTGATAAATTACAACAATCACAAATTAAATCCGAAGAAAATGAATTAAATGATGCGCTGCCATTTGACGTTTACTGGCGAATAAAATGCGACAAAAGCGCTTAAAAGCAGATGTGACAAAATAACTTAAAAGTCTGGTTTATTTTTTTTATTAGCTGTTAGTTAGGCTGATAGAAAGCAATATGTGGATCAGACAACCGATAGCGAGACATGTAGAACTTCTCCTCAATTTGAAGATCCCATCTCACACGGACTATTAGCGCTAGAAGTTGCACAAACTGGTCACTGCCTCTTCGGCAATCACGTCAACAATTTCTGCAGAGGCTGCAGAGATATGACACATTTTCGGAAGGTATTTTTTTTTTGTTAAGATGTGCGTTTAAGAGCTGTGCTTAGGTTAATCTAGTCCATATATGCGATATTTTACAATTGGCGGTCAAACGAGCCTGCAAACTCTTTTTATTTGCCACAGACTATTATGCAATCGAGTACGGGTTTGGAACAAACTGGATGAGTGACAGCACAATTGGTGAACCTATGGGCTACTTGGTTCGCGAATCATCGCAGCAATCACATCTACCTGAGACTAAGAACTTGATGAATTTGATACATTATAACTATTTAAGAGCACTGTCCCAGTCCTGCCAGTTATCACAATAGGTCTATCCATGTCTGCAGTGGTTCAGGCGTCCTTTTCCCATCCCCAGTCCTACAATCTCTCCAAACGATCGAATCTGCATTTGTTTGGATAGTTACATGAGTTGTAGGCGCAAATTACGAAATTCAAAATCCTTTAAAAAACCTCAGCGTTGCGGGGACAAAGTCACATGGGCAGCTAGCAAGCCATACTCTTGCTACTAAATTATGTGCGAAAATCTTTTGATCTGATTGAGGGGATCTACGGAATGAATGAAAGAGCACCGAAAGTAGTGAAACGAGTTGGAGAACGACCACTTCTGTCAAGCACTTCTAGGTAACTTAAAAGTCAACTCAACCGAATTCCCTGTTTCTTATCCAAATGATATTCGCATGGCCCATGCACGCTTCATAAAAATTTCATAAAACAAATTAACCCAATGTCACTTTGCTGTATGAGATATACTATCTGCATAGATCACAGTTCAACAATTTAAGCTCGATTTTAAATTGCTACAATTGAAAGCAATTGTGTCGAATACCACACGGAGGTGGACTTGTAAATCATGTTTGTTTCTTGTCGTTTGTATCTTAATCAGCGACAACCTACAACATAATGAGAGATGTGCAGTCATATCCAAGCATTTATTCTCATGCTGAACTAACCTAACCTGAATGTAACTTAGGGATTTGGTAAACGAATTGTAATTAGTGAAAAACTACGGTAAGTGATTCACTTTTTGCATAGAAATAGAAATGACTGACTTGTCAGTCCACTTGATGGGTGACTATCTCTCTTTGTGAGGCACTTGCGACATTTAATCAAATATTTATTTTAGATAGCACTACAATAAAAATGGGACAAAATTGAGAAGCACTTTGCGTCGGAATACTTGACCAAAGTGAAAATCAAATCATTTTTTTGGAAAATGAATATTTAACGGCTTGATTGTGACTTACTTATCACATTTAGGAGATTACGTGAATTCATAATTTAGCCAGTGTTTTTTTTCTCTTCAGTTTTAATCCAATCTATGATTACAAACATGTTTTTAAAGGTGGGGCAAAAAAAAAAGTTAAGAGGTTGATAAGACTATTTTGTTAATCTAAGTTCTTTAGAGACGGCTTTTTCAACTTTTCTTGGTATTTTCATTGACTTTGATTTTCTATTTCGTCACTTCAAAAGAAATCAATCACTTAAAATTACTTCGAATTTTTAATTTGTCTTCAAGGACTTAAAGAGGATATCTAATTAGAAAAGGTGACAAAAGTTTGTGATTTCTGTAGTTAGAAAGAACTTGAGTAAGTATTCCGAAGTCTCTGTTCTCTTGTAGACATATGGGGGATAACCATGGTCTTGGTCGTTAACCAGGTCATATCGACTCTTTAGTAGACAATGTAACTTAACAAACTCAACAAAAAGTTTCAAAAGGAACTTTCTTTACTGCAGTATGTTTCAGACTTTCAAGTATTTGTCTGTTCAAGTCTCAAATGTATTTTAGCTTATACCTCGATTTAGGAGCCAAGCAATGTACCCCAAAATTTTATTTGAATTGGTAAAGATATAAAGGAGTTATAGACTTACAGGATGTAGACATTTAACCCATGTCTGAATGAAATCAAAAGAAGAACCATGTCAAAATAATAATTATAGCACAATTCGACAATGCAAAAATGTTATTGCGGTCAAGAGAATACTATAACTCTGCCTTTTTGTTTTGTTTTTATATACAAATTTTGGCCAGGTAAATACTGTACTTTTCCTTTTTGTTTTTAGTTTTAATAATGCGGCTACAAAGAAATCTTCAAGATCGACTGTGATGAAATTATTAACCTTCCGAATGATATATTAAAGTTCAATTAGTCAAATCCATTATAAGTTCCAGTCCTAACCAAAAATGGCTGCCAAACAAGACCATGATATCGTTGACAGAGCGAAAAATGGTGATAACGAAAAGTACACACAAAAATTAGATGGAAGCGAAACACTACCATTAACAGCAAACAAAACAAAAACAAATGATGATTCAACAGATCCGGAATCCGGTAATAAACGACAAGGTAAGACAACTATTTTGGTATTTGACTGTTAAAAAGATAGTGTAAAAGACATGAAGTCAATCGTTTTTAAACATTCTTTTTGTATTATCTGCTTGAATTAAGTTTACAATGAGAACCAAATTGAAATATGTACAATTTTACTTTAAAAATATTTCTTTTTGGTTGTTCGAATCGAAAATCGTACGGGAATTATTGAAACTGACTATATTTTCATTCGATTGTCTTTAAGTGGCATGGAAGAACATGCAAACACAGATAAATTACTAGCAGTCTTTGAATAATAGTCTTGTCTGTTCGCGCATTGATCAGCTTTTATTAATTTAACTTGTAACGAATTATCGATGAATCTCTTCTTCTATGGATTATAAATTTCCTTTCGGACCGTTCAATCCGAGTTGTTTTGGACGGATTCTAGTCTGACATCCACCACATTTACACTGGTGTTCCGCAAGGCTCTGTTCTGTCTCCGACACTCTTTCTCATTTTTATAAATGATCTCTTGTCTGCTACTTCTAATCCAATCCATTCCTTCGCTGATGACAGTACCCTCTGCTTCTCATATTCGTTTCAAGACTCACGGCCTAGCTCTCCGGCCGTAGAATTGGAACGGAATTGTTGAGCACATTAAATTCCGACCTTGACAGCATAATCAATTGGGGTAGAACCAATAGAGTGCATCTAAGACCTCCCTGTACCTGCTGGATAGAATACAAAAGCGAGCGATTAAACTGATAGGAGACAATGATATTGCGAAGTCGATAGACTAGCTTGAACATCGTCGCAATGTTTCCTGTCTGTCTTTGTTTTATCGCTATTTTAATAAACAGTGCTCGAATGAGTTAGCCAACTGCATTCCCCCCTTCAAACATTCACCCGCAATGCTCGCCACGCTAGGAATGCTCATCAGTACGCCCTCAAGCCTGCTTTCGGACGTACGGTAAAGTTCAGAGACTCATTTTTTAGCCGCACTACACGATTATGGAATGCTCTTCCAAACTCAGTTTTCCCATCTGAGTATAACATGACGACATTTAAAACCAACGCGCACCGGTATCTCCGTTTCATCTCTCCCTCAGTACCTTCGGCCCGTGCTGTGTCTTAGACAGGATACTTAAGGGTAGCCCCAACCCCTTTAGCACGGACCAAAATATAAAAAAAATATAAACAAATTTGGGAAGTTATATTTGACCCACTTTCTGATCAAGCTGAAATTTTGCATATACATAGGTACGTTTAATTTACTTAACAATGCATTGTTAGTTAGGTCACGTCGTCATTCGCAATACAATATGGCGGACTTACAAAAATAGCGGACTAGTTTTTAAGGTTTTTTCCTATGCACTCACATGATACGGGTATCAAATGCAACAGATATTTGTTGATTCGAGCAACATCTATTCAAAAAGGGCTGAATTCGTAACTAACCCACACACGCAGTTTTCTAATAGCAAACTATTCATTTTGACTGTAGTTATTTTTAATGGCGCAAATGAAAAAAAAATGCATAAAAACACAAACAAAGATCTAATCTAAGCGGTCAGTGCAGTGGGAGTTGTGAATTAAGTAGTAGTTAATGTTAAAATATATAAAGCCATATATGACTTATTGTGTAAGAGAGGTTAAGCAGAACTTCTTATAGAAATGAAGAGAGCACGAGCCATAAGTCGCCTTTTAAATGTTTACATCTTGTGGTTCATAAAGTGTTTTAGTTACAGAAATTTATGACAAACCATTTAAATGAAGACGTAATCCAATAGTTGCCTCTACATTAATTTAAATTTTACACCATTGAATTTAATTTGCATTAATCAATTACCTATCATTAATCAGTTCTACTTGGCAATAGTTGATTTCCTACAGTTTTGTGTAAATTAATTAATCACCCCTACACCCGTGATGCGTGAAAAGAAAGCCACACACCGAAACTGTGTCAACTTGGAAAGCAAATCGAATAAATTCAATTTCCAGCCGATAAGTATCATAAATTATTTATAAAACTGAAAGAAACGTCAACTAAAGTCCACAAAAGCAATGAATTAGTGAATCAAAAGAGACATTAATCGCACCTCGCTGACATTCCTCACCGAAACGATATGTTAAACCGAACATCAATTCAGATTAGTATCGCCAAGATAAATTGAGTTATTGTGCAGCTGCAGGTTGCCCAGGCGATACCAATCATTTCGAAAATGATGTACCTTTGGTGCGGGCAACTCAATTTAATTTTGGAAGACTTTTGAAAGATCTTGTTTGGGCTAAAACATAGATGAACTGTCAGCGGTTAATAATGAAATCTGTTTTCTTTCACAGGTCCCCTCTCGTTGGATGCGCTAATAGACTCGCCTCGGAAGCGGCGTATTTTGTACATTCTGACGGCTTGCTTTTGTGCGCTACTTTTAGTTTTAATAATCCTACTTATAGCATTTTGGCCGGATGTGCCATTCTACCTGAGAGCGGAACTGTGTGTGGATAAGGAGTGCATCATCGCTGCTCAGCAGGTAAGCGCAATTATTGAATGCGTCTGGAGGTGTAGATAATTTTTTGTTTGTTTTCGTTTTAGATTCTTCTTTGGTCAAATATTTCGAATAAACCGTGTCGGGACACGTACCAGTGGGCATGTGGAAATTTCAAGAGAGAATATGAGCAGGGTGACTACTTTGTGCTCAAAAAGGGCGAATGGAACTATGAGGCATACAATGAGTATGAAGGTAAAATAGGTTCCAGATAAAGTAGTGAGAAAGACTTTTTTTTGTCGGAAAATTTGAAGTTTTGCAAGTAGCGGTCTAGTTTTGGAGCAATGTGTAGGTAGATTTCTCAAGTTGAGTCTGTAAACTATTTGAATATTTCTTGAATGGATAGAAATATAAGAGGAGGTAAATAATTTTCTGAATTATACTTTGCACAGATGCGAAAGGGGAAGTCGTTAAAATGTTTTCGATGTTAACTAAAGAAAAGTCAGGATTAGAGTAGCATAGACAGAATTGAGCCAGGCGAATCTAACGCACAGCCACCTAGCGTTATTCATATTACCTAGCAAATTTCATATAAGGTTTTCTAACTTTCCAATTTTTTTTAGCTTAATGGCATATAAGTTCTTCAAACTTATGAGCATAACCTTGAAAGCCAATGGTGTTGTATTAGTTTGTTAGATATTTATTTTTCCGGTATTGAGATTTTTACAATTTCTATACCTGCGAAACCGGAAGCTTATCTGTAGGCGGTTGTTTGTCAAGTATAAAAGTATCTTTCAAGATCATCCCTTATTTTATTTACAACTAGCAACCCGTCCTGGCTTCGGGCAGGCAGCACTATATGTCTAAAGTTTTTTTAGTATTCCAGTAATGGAATGCCAGAAAGTGTTAATGAATTTAGAAATAATTTGGGGTAATGCACTGCTTCTTCTATATCTGTCAATTGAACGGACTTTTGATGATGAATTACATTTGGCAAGAATTGAATCATTAACTTGTTTGACTTGCTTATTTGTATGCGACAAAATAGCCCTTCTCTCAAACCATATGAATTAGTAGATAAGTTTGCAATATCCGGATATACCTTTTCAATTATTTCTAATATGTTCGGCACCAAAACTGAAATTCTGAAATTTACCTTCCCATTTCTTACTTCAAATTTTTCTGCTCTTATTTTAAGTGATTTGTTGTCTCGTCCATGACTTATATTAGTTTGAAGTTGAAGATTTTTTGAAGATTTTTTATGTGCAGCCATGAGTATGACTTTTTTAGTGAAGCATTAACTTTGCTTTAGTGCGTCTTGCTAGACGTTTTGTGGGGCATTGAACCGTCGCGTCCCAAATTATTGAACTACAATCCCCCGTCGATTTACCAGTATTACTCTACTTGGAAACATTGCAAGCACTTGAAACATCGGCACTACAAAATTCTAATGGAAATCTAAAAGTAGAGTTAGCAGTTCATCCGCTTTGCAAGCAATAGACCAGTAGCATTCAAAAAGAAAAGATTCCCCTTGTTATTAAAGACTAATAACATAATTAAATCGTAAATGTTTTTTTTTTTTCTTTTTTCAAAAGACACTCGTTTTTAATCGCTTCAATAAGTCAGTAGTCAGTCGAATTCCTCTAAGTCGAACATCCTCTTAGTCGAACGTCGTCTAAGTCGAATTTCTCTTCCTTAAAGCCAAAAATCCTTCTAGCCCGGATACATTCTTTCCAGCCTTGGTCTATTTTCAATACCTCTAAGTCCAATTTTATTTCTTTGGCTGAAAAATAGACAAAAAATGTCCTCTAGCAACTTGTATCAAGTACGCACACTCGCTCTGACTCTCCCAAGGTGGTTGTAGACGAAGTATACATTTTGCGAACATTCATTTCGTGTTGATTCTTGTAGAGCAAACACGTAGGAAAAAAGCGCAAGTGCATACATTCATTAGGTGGCGTAGCCGCCCGATGAGTGCCAGAGCCTAGCTTTTTCGCGCCTCCACCTCCATATTTTATATCTCATACCGTACAACAGCGTTTCTGCGCGATCATCGTCATGCCAGTTGTGTGTAAATTTTAGTTGAGCAAATGGGGGTTGAAATGAATGTGGAAAACACCACTGCCACCGGATTTCTCTCACTAATCGATATTTTTGTAGTTATTTTTTAATGCCTTCGCCGAGATCTACAAAACTGCGTTTTCGGATTTTCGAATATTGGCGTTCTCTCGTTTTTGGAGAAAAGTTCCAAAAGTATTGTGGCCAGAATGCTAAAATTAGTTTTGTTTTAATGTATTCTGATGGTGGTGATGATTGTGGGATGTTGAGACTCCAGGAGGAACCGAAGCTCATTTTTTATAATTTTTTCAGAACCATAAAAATGGCTATTGTGAGTCTACCTTAAAAGATAGACATATGCCATTGCTCACTTTTTTTTTTAGAACTTTCTGAGTTTTTGACTTTGTTTACATATCTCAATATACCCTTAACTTGTTGTGCCAAAATGTCATGAAAATATTGCTCATACCCATTACAGATCCTCAACAATACTGCTTTTAAAAACCGCATGGTTCCGGAGATTACACTCCCCAAAAATTTTTTTAGACTTTGTCTTATAATATTATATTTATAGAAGAGATTACGCATTCCCATATTTCACTCTCGTCTACGTCATAAGGAATCCCTAAAGAGAGCAAGAATTCATAGAATGAAGTCGATTCGAGCCAAGGAAATTGGGTCCCTTATGACATTGACGCGTAACAAAGAGAGAGAGCGGAACAGAGAGAGAGGCAGAGAGGTTGAGTACGTAACGGATATAAGAAAAAATTATAAAAGAAAAAAACGCTTAAAAGAAACAAAGAACAATGCACCATGTCCTTTCCCATATGAATTACCACTAAATAAAATTGATATAAGAAAAAAACTGATGTAAGAAAGTATTTCCTGACGCTAATATCTATAATTATATGTGTAAAAATCACCACCACCATTTTATTTTATACTGTATAATACCTCCTCATGCGTATGTTACTTCCTTAAACTTATAAATATAAAGTTTTGCCATTAATATCTCAAACGAAATGGCAGTTGGTTTTGATAGTTTTTTTTTTCATTCGGTTCGCCAATTTTTGTGTTGCCAATTTTTGTTGTTTTATAAGAATTTTTTTTAATATCCGTTTATCTCATAAAAGAAAAACGGGTAAAAGAAAAAGATTCTTTGGAATTTTAGTTTTTCTTATAACCGTTAGGTATTCTGTACTGTACTGTATTCTATATATCTTAGTATAAAGTTAATTTTAATAAAATATTGTTTTTGTTTTCAGAGCTACGTGACTTAAATCGATTCATTTCAATGCTGCCAGCATCCAGTCAATCTTATTCAGCAGAGTCCATGATATCAAATCTCTACAAATCCTGTCGGGAAATCGATGCTTTGGATAAGAGTCAAGCAGATATGATACTGCGAAATGCGATTAAATCAGTGGGTAAGTAGATTTTAAGATCAGAGTCGGCCATAAGCCGACTCTTCATCTTATCTATCGACGATAGATAAGATGAAGTGATGCTTGTGACAATGGGTGGAGATAATTATAGCTTTGGGTTTTTGTGTTAGCATTTATCGCTTTTTGAATTTAAATTAGAGGGCGGTGTAAAGAAAATCGCCGATGGCGACCCCACCAAAAAAAAATGTTGATGTTTCTGCTTTTACTTAATAATATGACGGAGTGGTCTTGTGAAATATAATCAAAAATGTTGTGATAGAAAGCGGCAACATCTGTGCCGTTGGATATGTATATTCAGAGGGAACCTAATAGTGGCGCCACATATGTTAAAAAAAAATCAAATTGAATTTTAATTCATTTTATGACACTGTTTATAAAACAGTTTGCAGATGCCAATCTTAGTGAATCATTCTGGCGACGGTGAGAGCTTAGATGTTTGTTACGAGTGTAAAGAATTATATAAGATTTGTAGCTGATGAGAGGCAATCAAACATTTTATGGTGTGGTGGGTGGTTAAGGTGTTGTTAAAGATCTGTGTGCTGCAGAAATGATTTGGGAAAGTAACCTCAACGAGTTCTTTATGAGTTCAAAATCCATGAAGGTTTACTAAAGTTTTGATTCTTATTAATTCTTTATATTCGAAGATTTCCGTCCAGTTTTTTTTTTTTTTGGTTGTTGATGTCAGTTGCAGTGCCATTCTAAATTCAGATTCCGTCGCCATGGCTTAGGAATATTAATCGATCGTATTATAAAACGAGGATTATGACAGTCCTTGAACCAATAAATAAAAGCTAGCAATAGTCCAGCTATTACAAAAGAAATTAGATTCTGCAAAGTTTGCATTCTTCTTAAAGTTTTAAAATTTTCTATAAATGCGTGCATTAGTGCAGTGATCTTTTTGTTTAGTATTTTGCTGAAAAAATAAATAAATTTGTTTTTTTTTTTCCTCTCTATTATCGCCCTATTATAAAAGAAAACCACGTATGAACGTTGAAATGTTGCCACTCTTCTCTCTATTATAAATTTATTTTTATAAAATTTTGTGACGCCCGAATATTTTTTGAAATATTTGCACAGTTTTAGGCTGGCGAGGATTCGCTCTTTGTACTTCGCCTAAAACTATGCAAAGAGTTCAAAAAATATTCGGAGGTCATAAAATTTTTGTCTATAATAGGGAGGAAAGGAGCAATGTTTTGGCGTCCATACGTGGTTCGAAAAAGACCACCAAGAAGCTAAGCCTAGAATAATTTAGTTTGTTTTATTTTCCAATGGCATTCATTTTTTGGTGTGCAAAAACGTAGGACTTTAAAAAATAAAGATACTAATACGATGTAAAGAAAATAAGGTAAGGGACATATTTTAAACTGTTACAGAAATTCATGATTGGACAAAAAAAAATTAAATTCTACATAGAAGTAACAATATTTGTGTTTATTTCATAAGATTAAATAAAAGTTTAAAGTAAAAATAATTAACAAGCTTATCACATTCGAGTGTCCCGAATTAGTGCCTCCTAGGAGGAAGATAACTTGATTTGGGCGGTAGATATGAATTACCGACCTTCACGCCTTGTTGATTGGATGACGATGGTGCTAACTCCTCGTCAGTGCCCAGAGCTCCAATCACAGAGCTTACGGGAGCGGTGCCTTCATCAGAAATCTGACTTGATCCTCCAAGCAAGTCATATTGTTCTAAGGAAAAAAAAAAAAAAGAAATATGTGCTTTAGTTACAGTCAAACAAAACAATCTTAAGGACGTTACCTTGAATCCTTTGCTGAGCATGTTTAGCTTCTTCTGGAGTCCTGTACTTGACGAAGAAGACTTCAGGCTTGCTGGGCTGTGTTGGTGCTGGAGTGGCGATGTTGTTCACATCCAACTCATCTTCCTTCTGGCTGAGGACAAAGATATGTGTTTTTTCCTCTGTTGGAGCGTATTCAGCCGAGAGACGGACATTTGAGTTGCTCGATGATGGCGCCTTGATGAAGAGAACACGGTAATTCTTTTGAGGTCGTCCCAAGATGAAGTGCTTGTGTTGAACTTCCGTATTTTCTGGGGCAGAATGAATGAAGAACTGTTTGTTGATTATTGGCTCCTGGTGAGATCCTTGTTGAATCGTTGGTTGAACATTTGAGAATCGATTCGCGGATCCTGACGGTTGAAGTAGTCCATTTTGGCGATTAGATGGTGCTGGAACGACAGCTCTATTCAAAACACTGTCAGCACCGGAGGATCCAGAATTGCCAATGTTGTAGTTGTATCCCAAACTCACATCCGGCCGGGCGTAGGCAGCTGCTATCAGAGAAAAAATCTGCTCGAAAGGACCTGCACTTAGCACAAGCGACACAAAGAACAAATGCTGTTACTTACCACAAACGATCTCATGATTGAATTCAGTATTGAGTAGGGAGAAAGTATTCAAAGGAACGCACAAAATGAACTGATAGTAGGCCTAATCGTGTGAACTGCTTTTATACGACGGCGTTAGTTCCGTTAACAAATGCAGCTGACAAGAGTCGGCCTTGGAAATTGGTCAAATCACCAATCGAATCCGAACCAATCAAAGTTGCAAAAGAATACAATTTCTTGTTATTTACTACCAGGCTTGCCGTTACCACTACCACTCCCATCGTAAGCATCACCACCTCCACCGGCTTCATCGCCCGATGCTCATTTAAACGATGCCACGAATATTCAGTTATTCAGGTTTTAATTTCTTTGGACGTTATGTCACTTTGATGGACTAAAACGCTACAATAACGTGACTTCGACACTCAGAGTTACATGGCGCATCAGATTGTCAAAGCGCGCGTCTCTAAAAAGACCTACACCGGAATCATAACCCCATGGCGATGCTGCTGGCTGTAGATATCGTGGCGAATGGAATCGCTGGCTTTAAGGAAAATTGAAAAAGAGTGCATCGAATTTGTGTTGAAGCGAGGTCTCGGGAAGGGACTACGTGCGTGCCGTAAAGTCGTCCAGAAGAAAGGGCTCTCTGGAAACTCACGTAATTTGCATATTGATTTCGGCGGCGAATAAAGTAATGCATTTGTCATTCCTTCGCGGGCATCGGCTGCATCGTGGAATTTTACCGCTGAGGCAGTGATGATGCGGGCCAATAGCCCTCCCGAGTTAAGCTGTTTATTTTGAGTTGACTACTTATTTGAATACTGATTAGGCTTTTTGATTAATGACATTTTTCAACTGGTTTCGAGTTATTTTAATGAAGTTTGTCAGTTGAGAAAAATGTGTCATCATTTGTAAAAAAAATGTTTTTTTTGGGATTTCCCATGTGGTTTCGAGGTCAGCTCGGGTCTGGTTGGATTCGGTTTGTTTCGTTTTTGTTTTGTGTATAATTGCACTTAATCCTTCGTTTTCCTAAAAAGGAAATTCCTGATAAACTTAATATTAATTTCCTTCGTTTTCCCAAAAAGGAGATTAAGATAGTGACGTTTTTAGAAACATCATCAAATTTACTCTAAAACATTCAAATTTGTTCCGTTTTGAAGAAATCGCTATAAATCTAATTTGCTTGTTAACGATTTAATTAATGTCTTTTTGCCTTTATTGCAACAAATAACACGAAAAGAAATAAATTTATTGGATGTTTCCAGAGTCATTTGGTCATTTGGTTTATCCCGCCCACATCGGTTTCTTTTATAAAAAGAAAAAAGAGAATTACCCATTGTATGGTTCAGACATTAAAACATCAATATTATGATTCGTCGACCTCACTAAAAAAGGAATATGATGGTGTCATTAATTTGAACTCCATTATGTCCTTCTCTTTGGGTATTTTGCAATATGATACTTTCGAATAACCCTTGGGGGAAATATTATTAAGTATTGTATCTTATTTCTATCGTGATACAAGCCAATATAATAATTAGACATGACATCAATGTCTCTAACGAGCAGAGGACTAAAGTCGTATTGTTAACTAACAAAGAAAAAATAATCCATTTAACTATGCGGAGTTTCTCTGAATTAACAATGCAAAAATATGAAGGAGGAATGATAATGGCAAGGAAACGATGGAAAGCGATTAATTTGTTCGTAGGTGATGACATTGGATGCAAAGCATCAAAACAAATTTGGTGATGGTTAAATCCTAATAGTGTCGTAAAAGTGTTTTTTTGTGGATCT
Organism: Syritta pipiens; assembly: GCA_905187475.1. Taxonomy (NCBI): domain Eukaryota; kingdom Metazoa; phylum Arthropoda; class Insecta; order Diptera; family Syrphidae; genus Syritta; species Syritta pipiens. Next base: position 11,088,343 of record LR994571.1, on the reverse strand, counting down.
TTGTAAAAGTATTTGTTGACTTAAGATGCGATACAAGAAAGTCATCAAAGTGGGGCTTTTCGATCCGGTAGTTAAAATTAAGAAGCAGTTAATATTTGATGGCACACAAAACTTTGAACTAAGAGCTCTAATGATTCGTGTAAATTTTTTATAATAACTCTAATATATTTAGTAAAAAGGAGAATATTATTATGATCTGACTGATCTTCAGATTCCCTTTTAAAATCATTTTATTCTGTTTGAAATCGATTGTGATGTTTAGTTTGCCTCCTCAACTATTAAAAATGAGTTTTATTTCATAATAAATATGCTTTGCGATGACAGGTGCTGTAAAGATTTGAATGTATCTACTATTTTTACAAGGCAGATAAAATTTGGATTGAGTGTTGACGATGTCGTTAAATTTTAAGTTGAAAAAGATAAAAAGAACACAATGGTGCGATAACTCCGCTGGATGAAGCTGCCGAGTTTTGTGGCTAAGCAAACAAATACTCAGAGTTATAAAATTTTGTTTTGCTACCATTCAATTGAATGCAATTAATTGGGAATTTATTCATTATCTTGCATTGATTTGCATTCCTTTCATTTTTTTTGAGGTTTTTAGCAACTACAGTAAGCTCTCTATAATTCGAATTTCATGGTACCAGGAAAAAATATTTCTCACTTTCGTTACGTACGCATTTCAACTAACAGTTGTTGAAGAAAAAAAAGTAAACTTGGCTTCGAATTATAGAGGTAAATAAGACATCACTTTCAAATTGTAGAGGTTTTCATGTTATTTTGCACAAAATTAAATTCGAGTTAACGAGGGGACCGAATTGCATAGGTTTTTTTTCGATTTACAGAGTTTTTTCAAAGGACTGTGAGAATGCTTCGACTTACAGAGGTCTTCGAATTATAGAGGTTCATCGAGAGTTTACTTTTTTTATATTTTTAAGTATGTTTATTCTAAAAGTGATGCGAATGTTCCCATCTTTGGGATTAATAGGTCAAAGACATCGGAACAGTTTAAATGTGATTTGGGTGCACAGTTCAAATATCCAGTTGCTTTTCGGTGGGACTTTTTGTTCCACTGTAAAAGGTATATCATAGTATCATAACAAAAAAAGTAAGCTCAGTGAGCTTTTTGCTTTTGTGATCAAATTAAAGGTCACTAAGATATTTGATGTACTTGAAGGCTATATTCAGCTCCTATACTTAATTGCAGAGGTCATTGATTTTTTACAGCGATTGACTTTTTACAGGTATTTGCTCCTGACGTTGATAACGATTAGATATAAATTTCGAAAAATTCACCTACATAATTCTGTGAAAACTTTTAACTGTGGAGTTGTCTTTAAGTTGGAATATAGTCTGAGTAATCGGTTTCAGCGTTATGTCAATTTAAGGAGCGAAGCCCATGATAGCAGTGTTGCTTCGGTCCTTTGCTCAGCAGTAAAATTAAAATGAATTCTGTACTTAACCCATGTTTTAATGCAAATGTGTGCTAAAAAACTGAAAGATGCAAAACAATGTAAATGCAATATGAAACTTTTTTTTTGTTTTAGTCATAAATAAAGTCTAGGATTGCAATCATAAATATGCATTCTTTTTCAAAGCATGTAATCCTAAATAATTGCAGCTCTGCAAAAAATGCTGCTTTTATTGTAACTTTTATGTGCGTCAGATAATTTAAGCGTTCTGTTTATTTATTACTGAGCACCACTTCTTACGACGATTGTAAAAATGTTTATTAACGGATTCCATCTAAAGTTACTATTTTTACTCAGTTACTCAGAAAAATATCTAACATCTAACATAATATCTAACATTGAACAATCCTAAACTCTCTATTGCACAAGCAGTTTTGATTTTCTAACATTAAATACGCAACTACCACTTGAAACTATTATTTTAACAGTTTAGATTAGATTTTTGATTACGTCGTTTTATGTATTCCTTTTTTTTTTTTTTCATTGTAATTGGGAATAACTACAGTCAAACTAAACAGTTTATCATTGGAAAAGGCTACGTGCTGTAGTAATAATAAAAAAAAATTTCTTTATTTTTGTTGCCTAGTTGTCTTGTATTTCCACATTCCGGCCATTCTTGGAAAGATTGGGAGACAGCTTTTGACTCCACTTTTAGAAAAAAAATTCATTTAATTATCAAAGCAGCACTTACTATCGTCATAACTCTTTTATATTTATAATAACTTTCTTCAATAATACAAAACAAAATTGTTTTGACCATTGAATAAATAGTAATTTATTTCAGTAATAATGCACATTATCTCTTACATTTCTTATTTTTTGTTTTATGGAGATTTGTGCACTCAACGGCTCACAGAACATTGTGAAGAATTGATGAAATTCCTATTAAATTATTAATGAACTGTTGAAATATCACATTCTGACTTTGTCACATCCATAAATGTTTAATTAATAATATTATGAACTCACTAAAAAATGTAAGAAATTAAAAGAGTTCCACTACATTTAAATTACTGCATTCAGTTGCTTCCGATTAAAACGAAAAAGTAGATTTTAAAATATTTGCTCAAAAAAAAAAAGAAACTGTTTAGTACTCGTTAACTGATTTAGTTTATTAAATTTAAACATAAACACCAAAAAAAGTGTTGATTAGTCAACTGTTACACTTACACGTACTTATGTAACATCACTTTCGAATTCCACATAAAATAAAAATATATACAGCTTAAACAAAATAAAAATAACCACCAGGCTCACATAAAAGTCAACAACTGAATGAAACAATCCCCATCGATGCGCATATAGAGTTCTCTTGTGAAATTTAGTCTACAACTGCCGCTTACCATAATTTCATACTTTTATCTAAAATATTGAATAAATTACCTTCGCCATTTTTTGGTCGTTTGTTTTTTTCTCTCCCTTTTATATAAAAACGTCAGTTTCAACTTGATCATGGAAATTCCCAGTATAATTTACCAATGAAGACGATCAAGGATATCCAAAATGTCTGCTACTTGCAGCCATATAAATTATGGTGCTACTTACAAAAGCTCACTGAAATCGTTTCGCATTATCGATAACAAAAGAGGAGAAAAAAAAAAAACTGATGGCATTACAAAATCACCGCTAACTCACACCGTCATCAATGGAACGTCAGTCAGCCCACTGACCAATCAGCAAGCGCTTCGTTTGATGTAGCCTCAGGCCGACGTTCATAATTTAGTCTTAACACTTTTATTGCATTTCGAGCGTCATGATAAACCCAAACGGGTGATTATCGAAATTAATATTTACATATAAATAGCAATGGCGGCAGATGCTCCTCACAAATGGTTTCACCAATGAATACCAAGAGGCAAACATACTCCCACACAGTCGTAAGATCACCCCGAATTTTTTTTTGAGATTTCCTCTAAATACTATTAATTTGGTGGATAATTTCTATTGTGGTCATTAATTAAGTCGAATTGTAATTTCGACGTGAGAAATGCCATGATTGACAAATGTTGCACTCAAATGCCCTGCCAATGATCATGCTAATGGAAATGGGTCGTTAGCCAACTAAAAATGGTCTTAACTACATATAATGGCAAATTAGTATGGTTATGGGAGGCTTGAGTAATAGAAAAGAAGAAAATGGCTGTGTTATTGATCGTTGAACTAATTTATTTAATGTGATTTTATTCAAAATCAAATAAGGTGTCGCAGTGACTTTTCTATTTCGAAAGTGGGGGAACCTACGCAGAGTAAACAAAATGAGTAAATGGACTTACTTTTGTTTGGATTTTTTGGTTAACTAATCTATAATAGACCTTAGTAGTTCAACAGAAAAAGAATGAAGATCAGACAACAGCAAGAAAAAAACGTGGGATCGAAATTTTTAGGGAGATTTTTTGCTCTATGTTTATATTTCTCCTTCTTTTTTTGGAAATTATTGGATACGTGCTCAAAATAAAATAAACCTTCCACATAAACATCGGCAACGTCATTGTATGTCATTGACGCCATTTCCCCATTTAAAAAGAAGAGAAATACTCCATTAAGAAAACCAGGAAAAGGATGCTCACAACTTGAGGGCTTTGATATGTCAGAACAAAGCATGGGAATTCGCAATTTGTAAGGTTTTCGTATTCTAACCAGTACCGCACATTTTGTAAGTACTACGAGAACTATCAAACTTGTGATGTCCGATTGAGCAGGCCACAGGCAGCTCACAACGTAAACAAATGACATCTTGTTGAATTTGAAAAACAAAAAAAAATTGATTTTGCAATTTTTAAGTAAAGTATAAAAAAAGGAAAGCTAAAAGAAAATTGATTTCTTATTGGACAGTATACAAAAGTAGCAAATACTTTAATTCTTTCGAATGTGGAAAACAAATAATGCCAAATATTTTATGGGGAATAATTGCACGCAATGTTCCGCCCTTATTCATTTTTTTTGTACTAATATTGAAGTGTGATAATAATGATGTGTACGATTCAAATGAAACAAATATTTTTTGACTCCAGTTTTCATATCACTGATATTAGTGAGTTGTGACCTTGCGTGTGCAAGTCTTAATTGTAGTTTAGACAAAAAAACTTAGCCGCCGTTATTTCAACTAAAATACTTCATGTTTTATTTACATTTTGATACATGCATACATAATATAAAATATGTATATACAGTATCGGACAAAATAATAGCACCCCCGTAAGCAAACTGAGGTTTTTGCTTGAAGTTATGAAGTTGAAATTTGTTTCCCACATTTTCTTAACTTTACTAAGCAAAACAACATATAAACTTTATAGCTTTTCCATACGAAAAAAAATTATAAGAATTCACTAAACAAGAAAAGTCGAGAAATCACCGCTATAAAACTAAAGCCCCCTATCTTTTTATATAAAACTTGTTCAAAAAGTTGAACTAAAAGTAAACCATTATTTATTTTTAGTTGACTGGAAAAAATTTCAACTTCGTAACTTCTCTTGATCACCACTCATTTATTTGTAATAAGCCCTTTATTTGTAATAAGCACATATCAAAATAAAGTAGCCAACGTGGATAGCTTGTGCTTATGACAAGCTCGGGAAGATGCCACTAAAAATAAGAATGCATCACAATGTTCCTATTAATGTTATTAATTTAAAAATATGGGAGATCGTTAAAAAAGAAGCGATTAATCACTTCATTTTGAAGGACTAAGTGAAGAGAATTCTCTTTAAAAGGAAATCCAGTTTAAAACCATACAATGAAAAACTCTGTGACAGAAATTTTCAAGGACTTTGTAGCTTAATTATGAACCACCATGAATAAAAGAAATTGATATTGATCGCGCATCTATTGACACAAGACCGAGGGGCATCAAACAATGAATTCATAATAAATTTTAACTAATCTCCCAGCAATTAGTGGTATATTGACCAACTCAAAGTCACCCCATCCACGAATGAAGCCCTTCTCAAACTTAAAATGCAAACCTAACTAAATCATTTCTTGATGTTTACTGACTCAATTCACTCCACTTACTTCCACGCGTAGGTCTTAAGCAAAACACAGAAGTGACCATCACTTTCTGTAGCCTTCAGTTAATGAGGCTACCTAATCCGCTTTGTATTTTAGAGTAAAGCCGAACCGCGATGATTGACCATCGATGCCATGCCATGTCTCAGCACCGAAGAACTGCATTAATAAAAATTAATTTCGCAACATCATTCAGAGGAGGCATGATCAATTACCTGGGTCAGGTGGCAGTTAATTAAGAGGTGACCCTCCGCGATGGAGACTGTCCGCAAATTAACGACTTTCAGTTTATGACACCCCCTGCAATGTGGAGACTATGCAAATCGGATGGGTAACCCAAACCAAAGAAAAACATGTTTGGTTACAGGAATGGTTTATACTTTTCATGCTTCTAAGTTCGAAAAAAGCTGATTTGATTATTCATCGAAGGCGGAGGCGGATTTGTTTTCGGTGAAGACATTCGACTTCATCGCGTGAAGCTTTGCAGCGGGTGGTAAACGATTATCATTGGGGACCACACGCTAACGTCGTGGTTAATGAAATTAGTTTCCTGCAGTATTAAGGCGTCGGCAGGGAGTTTAAATGGTGTATAATTAGCATTTTAATATCTCATTGGACAGATTTCTTTTTGGGCGGTTGGTTAAGATGAATGATGGATGGGCTATTTCAGAGCTATAACCTTAAATTCCGCCTAATCATAAAAGATGTGGAATGATAAAGCTCGTGAGTTCTAGAAAAATTACAAAATTTATGGATCTGGTAGTCATCATCTGTGATATGCATGACTAATAATTCTCACAATTTTTCCTATTTTCTGAAAGACGGTTATTGACTGACTAACTTTAATCCTTATTTAGGTTAATAAAAGTATGACGCTTGTCACATTTAGCACCGAACGATTTAAGAGGTGCACATTACACTTTATATTTTCATCATTAAACTTGACTTAATGTAAAAAAAATATTACTTTCAAGGCATATTTAGTAAGAAATTAATTTTTATTCGTCTTTGTCTTAATTTTCTTGGTTAATTTGCTGCGGCCCATTTCCGAATTAAATCTTCTCATCCATTTGCATACAAAGGGCTATTTAAGAAAACGAAACGTCAGATGCAATTTCTTTATCATCGTGCATCGACGGCCTAATTAGACAGCTTAGGCAACACGTTGGGTTCATTGGGACGATTTTTTTTTTGTGAATGGCTAAGCTTTTCCAATCGAAAAATTAAATAATTAGGCTATATATGGGAGCTGGTGATAATGACACGCTACACCTTGACCTATTGTAGATTCAGAAGATAGAAATTGATTCATTTGTTGATTTGGAAACGATTTGTCTTTTTTTTTATCGTTTTATTTTTTTATCGTAGAACTTATAAAAGGACAAAAATTAAAGTAGTATGTTTAAGTTAAAAATGAATAGGAAGAAGATAGCAAAGCTGCAAGAATTTGCAATATTAAGAGTAAAGGTTTTTTTTTAACTCGTTAGCAAATTAAGTTAGTTTGAGTTTCATTTAGAAATGAATGCAATTCAATTAATTTCAGTTTATGTGAACAATTTATGTAATCATATTCAGAAACACTGTGTTGTTATAACAATATTGGCAGTATAGTTACTTTGACTTCCATTATAACAAGTAGTAGAACTACTTTGATATCTAATACCATCTCTCGAAACAGTCTTACAAAATCTGATACTCTGATACTCGTGTAAGAACATCGGCAATCATTTCGGTAGTTGGATCAAAATTTAATGTTATTAATGACTTATTGTAAATTTTTTAAATTGACCTTGATCGGAAACCTGAACTTTAAACTATTCTATGCACTCAAAACTCAAATACTCGAAATATATACCTGAATTCTATTTCTTCGGTCAAACGTCTCAGGTAAACTGCTTCTTTTGCCGCTGCTCCCAATGCCATTTTTCTTGACTCCCACGAGACAGCTGCAAAAGCGAGCAGGAAGACATATCCGGTGTATGTCTTGGAATCATTGACACAATTGGCTTAATCAGCACAAGCAAATCCTTTAAGAGCTGCACCAGTTTTTGTAAATAAGAGATTTAAGAGAATCGTATTAAAAAAAAAATCTCAAAAGATGCTTAGCAGTTGGCATTCCACTGCATGCAGGTCTTGTTGAAAATGCTGTAAATCAAAAATCCGATGAGCGATTGATATTGCTTTACATCCACCTTTATGCGTTCAGCGTTGTCTGAAACTTTTCTAAGAACATGTTCGGGATCTAATGGTGTACTTTGTGGTACAACACTCAGGATACATTTTCTAGCATGAACACACCGCACCCGTAGTAAGTAAATGCGTTTTTGGGGAAAGAAAAATAATGTTGTGAATTGGTCAGCGAAAAGTCCCGATCTGAACCCTATTGAGTGGTTGCCGTGGCTTCATCGTTAGTGCGTCGGAATGTTAAGCGAAAGTACCCGGGTTCGAATACAGCTCGGGGATTCGCCTTTCGGAACCGGCAATAAATAGTAGGTCTCCTTCACATATGTCAAAATTATAACGCGCAGAACACAGTAGAGGTGCAAAAAAGCCAATGGTATAAAAAAGCTAGGCTCTGGCCCTTCGTGGGCTGTTACGCCACTAATGATAATGATGAACTATATTGAAATTTTATGTTGAAATTTTTCTGACTTTTAAAAAAAGCCTTAAATATTCACAATCAAAAAACGTTACAGAGAATAAGTGTATGAAAGTGACAACAGGTTTCCACAAAAACTCTGACTCTCTCTAACTCTCTCAATTTACCACTGGACGACGAACATTCATGTTAATTTTTTAGTGCAAACACGTCGGAGATAAAAGTGCATGTGGTTGGCCTTATGGTTACAGCAAGAATGAGGATTTGCATGGCGACCTATACGGCCAGCACTGCCTTTTTAAAATAGAGTCCTTTTTTAAAAGACTTCATTCTCCAATTTTAAGGATCCAATCCAAAATTACAAGCTTTTTTAAGTAATTTCCCGTGTTTTTTCCTTACATGTATACTCTTCTGAATAAAATAAAGGCTTGAAAAAAAAAAAAAAAACTTATATTTCGAAATTTTCAATGATTTTGATCCTTCGAATTTATTTTTTTTTAAACAACCTCCCACCGGAGTATCTAAAGCCAAGTTGCAAATCCGCACACAACAGACAGCCCACGTCGAATAGACAACAACACAAGCCTCTTTCATCAGCGCCAACGATGATGATTTCGATTGTGACACTAACAGCATCCACATTTCCATACAAATTGTTGTATAAATCATTTTTTGTGTCTCCTCTCCAAGTCTTTATGCTGTTAATGGTGCGGGTGCCATTTGTAAGCCTAATGGCACAGCATTCCAAAGTTTGCTCAACCGCCGCCTCGGCTCAATTGGGCAACGTATTGTCTTGAAATTGCCATTCAGCGCGATGCGCCAAACGCAGATCAACATTTAAATTGCAAACTGTTTTCGTTATAAAACAATGGAACTTTATTTTTTATTTACTTCTACCTAAATATGTTTTTATACAGTTTTGTTTTTGATTTTTGGTTATCTAACATTACGTAGGAATATTAACATACAACAGACAAAACAATGAGCCTAAAGTATAATACGCATTACATTCTAGTGCTTGAAGACAGTGGGGGGTAGATACGAGTCGTCGGCGGTCCTTTGGCCGCCCTGGTTGTAGTCGTAACCGCCGTTCGAGGCGACGCCGTCGAGGGCTCCGATGACAGAGCTGACCGGCGCGGTTCCTTGGTCGGAGTACTCGCTGGTTCCTCCAAGTTTGTCGTATTGGTCTGGAAGAGAATGTGTCATGATTTCATACGGACCCACAGTGTTTACGGGTACTTACTTTGAATCTCCCTCTGTGCCACGGCAGCTTCCTCTGGGGTCTTGTACTTGATGAAGAAGACCTCAGGCTTGCTGGGTTGTGTTGGTGCTGGTGTAGCAATATCGTTGACATCCAAGTCCTTCTCCTTCTGGCTAAGAACGTAAATGACAGTCTTCTCCTCTTGTGGTGCGTACTCGGCTGTTAGGCGGACATTGCTGTTGGTTGATGACGGTGCCTTGATGAAGACCACGCGATAGTTCTTTTGTGGGCGTCCAAGCACAAAGTGTTTTGTCTTAACGAGTCCGTCGTTCTCCTCGGGAGCCGAGTGCAGATAGAACTGCTTGCTGACAATTGGTTGTGGAGCGGCTGTTGCAGGCGGCAGGTACTTGTTGCCACCCTGTGAGGATTGCGAAATTGATGACGAGAGCGGAAGAGGTCCTGGTGCTTGTAATCCAAGGTTAGCACCGCCGAAGTTCTGGTAGTTGTACTGAGGACGAGCACAGCTGACGGCCAGCAGCGAACCGAAAACAACTAAAACCGCGCGCATTTTGATTTGAAACGGATTCACGTTGTCGAAATGGGACTCGATATTTTTATATATATATTTGGAATTGTACAGCTTCGGACTGAACGGGTGTGCTTTGCGAGACAGAGGAGTTCGTTAACTGATGCTTGGGGAACTGCAAACATTCAACTTATATACAAAAAGTGTGCGTAGATACAAATTCAGATCTAATCACAACTAAGACGACTCTCTTAGTTGGTCAGTGACAAGGCGGATGACGATGATTCAGACCAAGCCAAGAAAGCATTGTTGTTGTGGGTCGCACTGTTTGGCTGCATAAATTTTGAACCCTGCCCCAGACACCAAATGTGTACGAAGGTGATGAGTTAGTTTTCCGTTGATGGTGATGGTAGATGAACTTTGGTGGTGGCCGAGTGTGACTCTCTGCATGAAAAGAGAGTGATCAAAAATTCAGAATTTAATTAAAACGACACCAGTTGAACATTTGCATACCGTTTAGTGATGTCGTAGGGTTTATCTTTTAGTCTTGTGCCATCTCCGTGGTTGTCGTTGCTTAGAGCTGCCGATCGGCGGAGATCGATGCGGCGGTATTTTTCTTGCTAAGTCCAATTTATGGAATTAAGTGCAAAATTATTTTATTAAGTGTTTGAATATGCCATTAGAGCGGCTTCTTTTTGTGTGGTGTCATCCATAAAGAAAATAACCGTTAGGCTATTAGTGAAATGAACGATGAAAAGTGTTTGGCGGATTGGTCAGCATGTTGTGGCATTGCACGGATATTTGTTCATCTCTAAATAGTCAGGCTAATGCTCTTATTTATTGATATGATCACCTAGATGGTGAATGTTGAGCAATACTTTGTTATAGGCTTTGCGGCATTTTTCTGATAAAGGTAATAAAGTATAAAGGTAATCACATGTCTACGGTCGATGTTTTGTAACTTTGACGTTTCGCAGCTGGAGGTTTGTAGCGGCTGGTAAAGGACTTTAGGTTTTTCCTCGCTGTTGTTTTAAGAGATTGTAAATAGTTTAGAAGGAAAGCATATTATGTTACCGAATGAAAAGCAAGCGCAACTAACAGTACGTGACAGCCAATGGTCTAAAATTTCAATTCTTTTGTGTAAGAAATACAGAGCAAATAATTCTTATAAACTCACACATTATCTCTTTATTTAAACTTTATCTGGTCTTTAAAAAGAAAACTGCAGATTAAGTGCGCTCACATTCCACTTTTGGCAAACTTTGCTTAAATTGGTTGTTTTTTTTAAATTCTTGAGTCATTCCTTGAAAGAAATACGTACATTTCAATATTAAGAAGAAGGCAGGCAGGAATATCGAAAACGAAGTGATTTTTGTGTTTCTAGCATGATTAAAAAGGACAGTGGGTAAGACAAGTATAACCTGTGAATTTCAAATGGATTTTTATACACGAAGTTTTCGAAGATGCAGAATTGGAGGCACTACTTGATTAAGACTCGTGTCAAACGCAATCGAATCAAACGCAAAACGAATCATAAATGTATAACCAGTTTATTACAAAAAGCCTTGAATTTTGGAAAAAAATCGGCGGAAGTTGTACATACACATATGTTCGTGCGAGGCTCTAGCGCTTCCTAGATAACGTGAACGATCTGAGTAATATTAGCATCGGAGAGATCCGTACCAATAGGGTGCGGTTTAGATATCCATGTTGTGGTATCATAAGAGGCCTAGTCTGGCCTAAGTGTTCCTGTGGGCCTTCTGTTGCTCCAACCAGCCACTCCAACCTAACCTAAGTTACAATTCCATATAGCATTTCGTGTGCAGTCCATTTACTTCGATAATGATTTGTAATCCTTTCGGCTTTGTAATCTCTTCGGTCTTCCTCAAAAAATGCAGTATTCAGGTCAGTTTTGTTTGAAAGCCTCCTTTTTTTTACTTCACAACCAAAAAAAACGCAACTATTTTCTGTAAAATTTACGTCTCCTGATTGGAAAGATGTCTCAAGTTGCTGTTGGACAATATACAATAACCATTTCCCCATTTTTGATGTCCCCTTGTCCTGTTCGAACGAAAACGTCCCAACCACTTCTAAATTGATTTCAGAGAGGTCGAAGGGGTGAAAATAAATGAATAAATGAGTTCAAGCAGAACAATCTCCATTGGAGTAAGGAACTCGATTCTTCGTACTAGGTGCGATCGTCTTTTTAATTAATTGATTCGTTATTTTCGCAAAAGTTTTGAAGTAAGGTCAATGTTTTTTGTGGATGGTATAACTGGGACATTTGAAAGTAATTGAACTCTTTACCTCGATATTAATCATGAAGGAAGTCTTAAATCTCCGGTTTTTGGCAACAGCAAAGCAAACATTTTTTTTTTGCTTGCTAATGTTTCATTGTTTTTCGTTTTCGTACTTCATTTTGCTTGTCTTTTTGTTTATACTTAAAAAATCAAATTACATAATAAATAAATAAGACTCAACAATTGTATTTTTATTTCAGTCAAATGAATATTCGAGTTTTAAGTAATATTTATGTTTGTTTTAGTCGACATTGCCGAATACTTTTTCTTTTATCACTGTCAGTTTGAATTTGAAATTCGAATTTGTTCGTCCTCAAGAACCTATAGACATTTTTTTACTATCTGCGAAAAATTCAATGCACGCTGCAGATGGTTAGTATGGATGTCTGCTCTAATTTCTACACTAGATAGGCAAAAGAAAAGCACTGCCCGTTGAAATCCAAGGAAAAGTAGCAAGAGATTATGTCCTGACTGTTTTTTGTTTTACATCATTTGTCATCTATCCAAGCCACATCAGCAATTTTTTAATTCCATATCTTTTTTTCAAAAGTAACACATTTGTATGAACAAATCTGAACAAAGTTCATTTCTCAAACTGCAAGTTGGTATTGTTGTTAATAAAGGTCATCCGACGGTCTTAAGAACAGCCCATACAAGTGAACTTAAATCGAAGTAGTGAAGGAAATCTCCAATCCGCCGAGTTTGTAGATATGAATGACTACTTTGCCTTATTAAATATTGATTTAAAATATGCAAATAATAATAATGGCTTGTTCTTAAAAGTAGTACTAATTTTTTTATTAACTTAATTTGTTTAAAGTAAAATTAACATAAATCTGTAAAATAAATAAATAAATTTGCATACATTCTACTGTGAATCAAGAGCAAGGTAATGATCTGAAAAATAAAATTATAAATTATCACTAATATGAATAAACATTAACGAATGTTTTACCTGTGATTTTAATTCGAGCATTTTGAATCTCTTCTTCGTCTTTGTACTTAATAAAATGCACTTCTGGGGGTGAATCATATGTTGGAGTGGTTGGTTCTATGTTAACAACTTCAACTTCTCTATTTTTCTGTGTACTCAAAACGTACAAAGCCAATTTATCTTCAGTCGGTGCATAAGATACTTGGAAAGGTTTCCATCCGCTTTGACGTGCCTTCTCATAAGCTGACGGAATATTGACTAGGACTATTTTGAACTTCCTCGAGGCCTTGCCAAAAATTACCTTTTTTTCCGGTGGCGTTTCTGGTCCTGAGTGCAAGTAAAACTGTTTGTGTACAATAACATTATTTGAATTTGAATCAAAGTTTCGCGGGCTTTCAACTCTGGTTGGCATTCCTGCCGACAACGCTGAGCAAGTAGTTAGTAAGATCTGTTAAATGAAATGAAAGTTGCATGCTGATATGTGACGAATGCTTTTCGAACTTAAGTTATTTTTTACCAATAATTTCTTCATGAGTACAGATAACTAGATAAGAGTATTTTTCAACTGATAACAAGATTAAAGCTACTCAGCTATTTATAACTTGGATTTGTGTTTTCACTAGCTACTTCACATTCGAAATAGATACATTTATAAATAAAATTGATTTTTTTTAAATATCTTTGAGCACAATAGACCAAATTTTGGATCAAAAGTCTCCACGTGCCTATTATGCATGCATCACTGTGGTCTTGATTAAAACAAAGACAATACACAAAATTCAAGACAGGTAGTTTGTCTTTTGTTTTTCAAATATTGGTGTTAAATAGATTGATGAAAAGAAAATCAACATAGTTTAAATTTTTTCAATTGTTATTTTGAGTAAACCAGTAAATTCAAACCGATTGTTATTGGTAAGGAAGCCATCACCTTCATACAAATAGCTGGCTTGTTTTGATGAATTTTTGATTTCTTTGACTTTAAAAAAAAAATAGAATCCACTAGTCCACTGCCGGCGCCTATGACGATGAAGCACATAGTAACAATTTAGCGATCACTTATAGAATTGATTTCAGAGACGCGATTTCATTGTGGAGACATAACAAATTTGCAGAGACACGCGTGCCACTCAATTAAAAAAAAAAGTGGCGGGTTAGACCTTTTTTTTGTAGACCAAGACCTTGTTGGTATGTAAAATAATATTCAGAATTTGTTATTACATTTTACAGATTTCTTTGGAGCAACTATAATCTAAATGGCATTTTCTTTACGGTTTTAATGCGAACAAAAGTCAGGATGTTTATTATTAAATGATTTTCGTATCACGCAAAAAAACTGCGCTTCAGAACTCAACGGGCTGCTACGCCATCAATAACAATATCATTATTATTATTCTCAATCGTTTTTGAGTCGTTAAAATGCATTTTTTTTTTCTCTAATTAACTATTTTGTTCTTGGTCCAACCATAATTATTTTCTAAGCAAACTTTTTTTTTTCAACGCATGTATGGATCACACACCAAACACTCTACTTTTTACACACCGCTGTCTTAGTTAATTAGTCGATGTCTACAGTCACTTGATCATGATCAAACAATTTTTGATTCGTATTCAAATTTAGTCTGGATCGTTTACATGCAAATTCGTTAACTTTGATTTTTCGCAGATACTAAATTATCCGCAGGGCTGCTTGTCTCTGCGTCTATCGTCTTTTTGACTCCAATTCCATATTATTTTTGTTGTTTCTTTCTAAAAAAAATTGTAACGACCTTCGCCTAATCTTCACCAGCAGATCAAAAAGACGCGGAGGAGAAAAAGAAATATTTTTAAACCGTGATGCATAATTAACATTAAAATTGTATATGGAATGAAAAATTCCTGTGTCTTATTGATGTCTTTTGTTTCAATTTCGAACAGCAAAAAATTGATAAAGATTGACCATGACGGTGCAGCATTTGAAATGAGGCAGTTTCTACTGTTTTTGTTTGTTTTGTTTTTAGTAAATGCGGGTGATGGTGACGGCTGCATTGCGCTCCTTGGGAGGAGTTTTCTTCTATTTTATTACTATTTTTAATTTCTGCTTAAAGACAGTTAAAGGCAGGTACAGGCAGTTAGTAATGAATAAAGTAGATATTTAATCTTTACCAACAGAAAAAAAATGTCTTCTTTCATAATATAAATATATCAATAAATCAAGTAAATAAGCGCTTCTTTAAGCAAAACATTAAATTTTTTTTTTTGCTTGAAAAGTTATAAAAAAATGTCGACTTACGTTTTCGGTGGCTCTTACGAAACTCAATTATTACAATGAACTCTCGATAGTTCGAGTTCTATCGGACCAGGAAAAAACTTAAATATTCGGAAATAGAAGCATTTTCGAATTGTCCTCCGCAAATAGAAGCATTCTCATAGTACCTAGAAAAATTTATGCAATTTGGTCCCTTCGTTAATTTGAATTTATTTTTTTGTACAAAACAGCGTGAAAACTTTTATATTTGGAAAATTATGGATTTTTTTATATGTCTATAATTCGAAGTCAAATTTATTTGTTTTTCTTCAACAACTCTTAGCTGAAATGGATAAATAACGAAAGCGAGCCATATTTTTGTAGAAAAATCCTTAATTCAAAAACATCTATAATTTTTTCCTGGCCCCATGAAACTCAAATTATCAAGAGTTCACTGTAATATGTTTTCATTGATCTGCATCCATTAAAAAAAGAAACTAATTATTGCAACTTCAACTTGAAGTGTTTTGCTTGTCGAAAATTCAAAGCTAAACAATTCTGCATTCATTTTCTGAGCTTAAATAATTATTCTTTTACGACGAAATTTGTAAACACTTCATTAACTTAAAGAATAATTGTTGCTTGTGATGAAATTTGCAAAGACTGCGCTAACCCATGACCTAGTTGAAAAATGTCAACTTGAGTAAGCTCAGTAAATTTTAAGGAAGAAGAAATTTAAGATGTAGTATCCGGCTAACCTTCAGCACACTTTGATCCCAATGGCCAAACGTCTTAATTGGCGTCATAACGAACGAGAGATTTAAATAATATTAGGACTGGTAATGCTTAAAAATAGACTCTGACGTTAATCATCGCCAATGGAGGAAGACAAACAGAGATGGGTATTATGTTCCAGTCCTCTTATGAATACCTTGACCGTTGATGGATATATGAGTAACAATGTCTTCCACCCTCTACTATTGCCATAGAGCCATAGATATAAAGAGCGGCTTCTTCAGTTCCATTTGATGTACGCAAGACTATTGCACAACAAAACCTAATTTATTTGGTTATATCTTCCTGATTAGTCTTTGATGTCAATTCGATTTTATTAATCATCACAATAAAAAAAAATCCTCTTATGCATGCACCTCACACAAAAGTCACTTTGCTTAACAAAAGAATCCGCCTTCGCTTTGATACAAATATTTATTTGTTTTCATTTTTTGTAAAAAAAGGGTTTGTTTTGCATTTAAAAAGTTTAGCAATGCAAATTTTTAGAGTCTTAAAGTCGAAAAATGCCATAATTCATTCTATTACAGAAGGAAAGATGAAATGCTAATTTTGCGTCGGTGAGGAGTTACAAATTCATAAACGTAAATTGGCAAAGAGAAGAATTAAATTCATTTTAAAAGCTATTAACATAATTTTAATGATGGGAATTTTTGGTAATAAAATAGTTTAACCTCATCTTCTGGCCGCCAAAATGGTTTGAAATTTCTCCGATTTGGTATCACTGATTTCTTGACAAAAAATGTGAAATATGAAATGCAAGCGAGTGGAACGGTGTTAATATGTACAAAAGAAACTATTCTAAGCTTTTTAGGTCATAATTGAAACGGATAATAAACCAATTAAGTCCTATTTTGAGGCTTTAAATTATGTAATTATGGCGCGTGTTTAGAAATCGTGCGTGTGCGAACTAACGCAAACTTGCTAACCGAAGGAAGTTTAATTCACAAGACGCTAGCAAGGCGTCAAGAATTCTCGTGTTCTGTTAAGACTAATTGCTGTAAAGTGAAACTATCGTGCTGGTCTTTAGTTTTTTGCAACATTTTGGAAATAGCCGCAATTTGTGGAGTAACAAGTGTTCTAATTAGTGTTAAGATGTTTGAACAAAATGTAACTTCTTGAATTTAGAAGCTAGCTTAGAGACATTTTCTTTTGGAATAAACTAAAAATCGATGATCATTGGATTTGAAAAAAGTCTACTGAATCAATCCTGATTTTAAATCTCAATGAATCAATCCTGATTCAAAATGTAACCTCTATAGGCTGTGTGCATATGTATCATTACAGAATAGAATTTGACCGGATTTGGTTGGCAAAATATTTCATAGGTTCATATCATATCAAAACAAAGGATGGCGAAAGGCCTCAAATCAGGAATAGATTCTCAGTCAACAAGCAATTTTTCTTTTACAGAATTAAATGCATGCCACGTGGATAAATATTGATGTAATTGCTTTTCTTAATGATTGATTACGTTTATTCAACTGGACGCCAAAAAATTTTATTAGATCTTAATCAATTAGCTTAAAAAATCATTTCATTTTCTAATTTATTAAAGAAATCGAAGATTAAAATCTGAAAATAAAAGCTTTGCAATAAACGGACTACTTTTGTACTTAATAAATATTTCTTCGGTCATTGTTTATGCAATTAAATTAAAAAAAAGGAAGCGGCATTATGAAATATAATGACCGACGATGAATTATGTAAAATCTACAGTGAATCGTAATAAACAATATCTATTTTTTTTTATAAAGAGTGATTTGTTTTTTTTTTGTATTCACTGTATTTGAGCACACGCATTACGTACTAATTATGTAATATAAGGAAAGCGACCTACCACAAGGTTGCTATAATTATTACCTAATCACTCGTGTCATCGAAAATTTTCTCATCCTCATCCTGTATTAAATATTAATTTACACTCACTGAGGTGTTAATTAAAACAGCCTCGACTATTCAAATAGTAAGTGGTTTATTGAAACCGGAAAAAAAGAGATGATCAAAAATACTTTGTACAAATTTGTTTAATTTATTTTCTCTTTTAATTTACAATTTACAAAGAGCTACTTGTCATTAATTTTATATGAAATTATTTAATACTTCTTGTATTTGGATTGTACTTGAGCTGTGCTATCGCTACCTGAACTCTGGCCAGATACAAATCCAGAGGAGAGCGAGTCACCGCTTCCGGCTGAAATAAGTTGAGATGTGCCGGAGAGACCACCTCCAGAAATGATTCCGGATTGACCGAAACTTCCGGAAAGACCGGAGCTTCTGTAGGTGGTACCAGAGAGGGCTGAGCTTCCAAAGGAACCTCCGGAAAGACCAGAGCTTCCGAAGGAACCTCCGGAAAGACCAGAGCTTCGGTAGACTCCACCGGAAAGACCAGAACTGCCGAAGGAACCTCCGCCAGTTCCAATCAAAGTTCCAGAGAGTCCAGAACCTCCAAGGGATCCTCCAGAGAGAGAGCCAGAGTTTCCAAAGGAACCTCCGGAAAGACCTGTGTCTGCAACAACAACTCCACCTCCGATAAGACCTGAACCACCAACACCACCAACAACGGCGTTATAGTTATTGCCGCTTGACACAGCTCCGGTTTGACCCAAGCTTCCGATAACTGATTGCACTGGGACAAAACCTTCGTTAGAGTAGCTGGAAGATCCTCCCAACTGATCATATTGAGCTATGTAAATAAAGAAGGGATATTAATAATCAGAAGCAATAATCAAATTTGGATTTACCTTGGATAACATGCTGAGCATGAACGGCCTCCTGGGGAGTTTTGTACTTAATGAAGAAGACATCAGGCTTAGCTGGTGCAACTGGTGCGGGGGTGACAACGTCAGCAGAAATATCCAAATCGTTTGTCTTCTTCGAAAGGACATAGACGGCAGTCCTATCTTCGACTGGTGCAACTCTAGCGATGATCTTAGCCCTGGTCGAGGTCGATGATGGAGCGTTAATGAAAAGCACGCGGTAGTTCTTCACTGGGCGGCCAATGGTTACGTAACGGACGATCTGCTGTTCGTCATGATCTTCAGGTGCACTGTGCACATAGAAGCTCTTGGTGATGATTGGAGCCTGTAGTTGGGCGAATTGGGCGGCGTATTGCTGTTGTGAGAAATCAGCTCCTTGGTTCACTCCTAGACCGAGACCTCCTCCTCCAATAAATCCCTGATTAGCTCCGGTGGCATATCCAGAACCGAGACCAACGGTGTTGTAACCAATGCTGCCACTGCCTAGTCCCAAGCTACCAGTGTTGTAGCCCGATGAAAGACCACTGCTGTATCCCAGTCCAGAGCTGCTTAGACCTGCTCCACTGCTGTAGCCTAATCCAGAGCCGCTTAGACCTGATCCACTGCTGTAAGTTAATCCAGAGCCACTTAAACCGGATCCGCTGCTGTATCCCAAACCGGAACCGGAGCTTAAGCCACCGCTAACGAGTCCCAATCCTCCTGATCCACTGCTGTAGCTTGATGATCCACCCGATGAGTAGCCTGCAACATTAAAGTTTGGTGCCAAAAAGTTAATCGATCCTGATGCGGCACCGGTGTTATAACCAGATCCGGACGCAGCTCCAGAGTATGATGTTGACGTGAATGGTGCGGATAATAGCTCAGCTCCGCTGTTATAATTGGGATCGTAGTGATATCCTAAACTGACATCTGGCCGTGCAGATGCCAACGATGCCAAACAGCATACGAGTGCCTGTAAAATGAGGATATGTTGCTTTACAGGAACGTTTTTTTTTGAGCCAACTAAATTGTGTTCTTACTAGAAATTTGTTCATGTTGTCCCCGGTAAGCTACTGCTATGGATCCTGAACTAAAACTGACGTCTTATCTGTGACCCTCTTTCAGTTTTATACGATCTTAAAACCAGAGACTAATTTAATTAAATAGAATGAATCCACCGCCGAACTATGAAAACATTTGGTATCCGTCAATTGTTATGTCACACAAATCCGGCTGGGTTTTCAAATTTTTTACCAACGCAGAGCTCCATATGAGGTTTTACAACAACAAAATAGCTGTCGAAATGTCAGTCGCTATCGGTTAAGTACGCTAATTGATGTTTAACAATAAAAGCTGAATGACCACAAAGGTGTAAATTGTATCATGTTGGAAACTGGTATTTTATTTCCCCGTAAACTTCACTTGTGGTTAAGCTTCTGTTTCATTCGCCTTCTGTCCAATGGTACTAATTAGCAGGTTTTGGACACTTCTTTTTTAATTTAGTGAAGTGCTCATCGTAATTTTGATTGTGTTGTGATTCACTTTTTTTTAAATTAGAAACAATATTCTTCGATTATGTTTTTGCTAACTTTTGTTATTTTTGTTTCAGATGGTTGGCAAGCTCTACGGGAATGGAATCGGCTTCAGTTTTGGGATTATCGAAAAGCGTTGGTATATGTTCAAGCACATCGTGGCGTATTTCCATATTTCAAGATGTCCGTAGATAATAGGTGGGACATTAAGTTTAGGCGTCGTATGCAGAAAACAAAATATTGAGTCTTTTCTTTTAGGTACGATGAACCCCATAACTATCTAATAACACTTGACGCTGGTGAAGTGGGTCTGCCGGATAAATTCTTTTACAATGCTAATAATAACGATGAGGTGGGTCTTTTAAGTTAGTCTAAAATGAACATTTATGTTTTTGAATTATAACACTTTGCGTAAAGTTCAATTGGTCCTATTTAGTAGAAGGACTGTAGTAAGTTTTCCCTAGATATTTTTACTGAAGCTGCTAAGCGCTTTTTATAATGTACAGGAATCAGGCTTATACACTAGACAAAGATATTGACAAATTCTTATTCTATTATTTAGAGCGAAAAAAATCGGTATTTTATCTCAAGATTCCATGGTTTTTGTTTTTTTTTATATTTTATATTTTTTATATTTTATATAAGTATACAGTATCCAGCAAAAAAAAGAGCTAACGAAATAATAATGATCTTGTCTTAGAAAATAACTCAGCCTGTTGGCATGGTAATCTTTTTAAATTTTGGATAAACTTTTAAAATATCTTGTTTTTCTTTATGGAGCCTATTTTAATTAATTCTAACTACAAGAGAATTATTATGTATGTATTTTCATTGGGATTTTCTTTTTACGTTCCATAGTATAGTGTAGTGACTTAGAAGTGGTCTAGCTAATCAATGTAGGAATTATTTTTATTGAGAGTTTCTCTACTGAAATTATTATGAATGCTTTCACTCAATAAGAACGCATGAAAGAGTGAATTATTATGTTAAACATCGCAGTTTGGGGGCGAGCACAAAAATGTGAAAACACAATAAAACTTTAATTTTATTAATTTCTTTCAAAATGAAAAATATCCGAAATATCCGGAACCGGCAATAAACTGTAGGTCCCCTTCACATGTGTCAAATTATAACGCTCACAACACAGTGGAGGAGCGAAAAGCTAGGCTGACCCTTCGTGGGCTGTTACGCCACTAATGATGAATGATGATAGAGTCAGCGAGGATACCAATAAATCAAGGGATATTTTCTACCATTCTGACTTTATCCTGATTGATCAGCTCAGAAAAATTCGATGCCTAGCACGATCTGCAATATCATATCACTTTTCTATAGGGTAGAGATGGGAAATTGCGCTGGTCATTGAAAAAAAAAAAAAATGACATTCTTCTCTATCAAAAAGCTTATCACCAACCCGCGAGTATGTTTCGTGCTATTGTCATAAGCTGCCTTCAAGCATATTTAACCACAAATGTGGAAGCATAGAGGCATTCATCCGACCACTTACCTGACAATTCACCCACTCCATGACAGCAGACTGAACCTTAAGCAAATTTTATTAGAAATTTAATTTGAAGATTATTTTAGATTGATTATCCCACACCATTGCCGACCCTTTCCAACAATTAACTTAGTTTTTTGGGTGTAAAGGCACGTTGACTAGAAATAAATATCAGAAGTGTGTTGATTTTCAAATCATTGCAATTAAGGCGACATGGCAGCAGAAAGAAAAATCCAGTCAAGTGCGAGTTTTACTTACGCTCCGAGGTTTTTGTTCTTTGTCAACAGATTAGTAGCAAGGACTTATTATAAGTTAATGAAATTAACAATGTCAGATGGCTTCACTAAAATTCTTCTTATCGTTTCGAATAAAATTAAACGAAAGAAAATACTTTCCTGTTTGCTGTTCGTAACAGGCGTGTGAAATTTGCCTCGTTGAACTTAAAGAAAATTATCACAAGCTAGTTTATCTATAAAAAGCGATTGCTAGACGTGCTTTGATGCGGGTACTCATCGCCATCCGTTAATAAACGTTTTTTGGGTAGTTAGTATGAGTACTAACTTTTTCTTTAATCTACGACTAATTGTACAAAAAACTCTCTCACTTTCTGAGTTGCCTAGTCCCCAGTCCAGATTTTATCGTTTAATTCCAAAGGACTTAGAAAGTATGGGCATTTATTATTGGTGGCAATAAGACAGACAAACAAAAGTGGCTACGAAAATTACGATATCTTTGTAACGTACAAACGTTTTTAAATGGAGAAATGTGGATTTCAAAGTGCCAATGGCACACTGGAAAAATAGAGCAATCGCTTATATCGATTATATATATATAAGTTGCTCTGTCTTATTGCTACAGAGGACAGACAGACGGACACCGAAGTAATTCAATAAGGGTTTCGTTATTCCTTTGGAACGAAAACCTAAAAAAAGTCCTTCAGATTGCCACCAGCCAAATTTACATTTCACAAGCAATTTACAAAAAAATTTCTTCCGCATACTTTTTTTTTCATTCATCTCAGACTAAATTTGACCCGTGTGTGATAATTAAGTTAGTGCCAAGTTAAAAATCCCAATTTTTTTTTTGTTTTCGAAATCATTGATAATAGGGAAAATTCAGACAAAATAACTTCCCCTCGGACTACTACTACCGGCTCTAATTAAATTTCGAATCTTTAAGTCGGTTTATCCTAAATTTAAAGAAATTGATACTTTTAGTTGCTATGCACAAAATATGTGCGATCTTGATACCTAGACGTTTACAACGTTCGTTACGTGAAAATGTTTTTTTTTTTTTTAAACTTTTCAGCAAACGACTTAATACTAATTATATGTCACGAGATTCTAGGTTTACAAATCAGTTTAACAAACTTAGATAGAACATTTGGTTTGTCTTGTGCTTTAGTTCCAAGAAAGATTATGCCATGGGATGTGGAAGAATTCGTTAACTGAGTTAGGACAATTAGCTGTTTTGAAAACCCGAAGATGTGTTTGAAATTGATTTGCAAAAATTTTTTTCACAAGAAATACCACAAAAGAGTCTCCTAAAAAAAAGCAAACAAACATAGCTTAATTGAAACAAATAAAAAATGTAGAAATTTAAAACTTGTTTAAGAGGAGAGTGTAGCCAATCACCCATAATAATAAATGAATTATAAAGCTATCCCAGTCACAAATTAGTAGAATATAATGGTAATTGCATTTATTAGTAATGGTGCAATTTTTACGAGCAGCAAAAAAACCATTAGCGAAAAAGATTGTATTGGCGTGTCTGTTGAATGTCAACAGTAATGATGAAAAGTGGATGAACTTGTGAACGAGACCAGTCTATATAATAATGTATTTTTGCGTTGTCTCTCTTCTCAGTCTCGTAATTTTGTGTCCGTCTGTTTCTTTGTCTATCTTGTCACACTTCAGGCTTCCGGACCATGTGTAGTAAAGATGTAAAAACTCAGACTAGAAACGTCTGTGACATGCAACAACGCTGCACCATTTTAGATTACACATTATATATGAATAAAATCATTAGGTTCTTGTAATATCTTTTATTTTGTGAAGCATTGCATGTTATTCATAAAAGTATTTGATATAGTAAACCTCAACGTTACACATAAGTAGCAAATGTCAATGCAGATGTATAGAAACTTACTTTTTTTAAACTTCCTACGTTCCATTTGCTTCCTTTATTCCATTTGCTAAGATCTATATTTACTTGAAATGCTTTTAGGTAGTTAAGCTTGTCTAATATATTAGACAACATTTTAAGTTTATTGTAACTCATGAAAAATTTGTTGGATATGTATGAATTATATATTTTTGTGTTCCTTTAATATAGACCTTTAAAAATATGTCCAAAATGTTGTGTCTTTTAATAAAAATTTACCGAGATTTATGAAATTTCCCTGTCTCTGTTGAAGTTGCAAATGTTTTCTCCGATACTGTTTGTGTATCTTCCTGATGTTTAAACACTTTCTTTTTTTGCAACTTATTTACGTATATTATATTCAATTATCATTAAATGAAAACATCGTGTGGGTGTTTGCATATAAAACTCAAAAAAAAAAAAAAAAAGATTCAACTAACACTACTGGAGTCAATAGGTGATTTTTATTGGTTTTTGTTTTTCTTTTTTTGTCACATGTCACAATACATATTGTAATAAATTATACACTAAATCTCTTATGGTATGTGAATCGATAGTAAGGGGTCATAAAATTTGATGCCATTGATTAGTTGCAGGTCAATAGATATATTAATATTGTCTGCTTGGAGTCCAAAGACTCTCTTTTTGCGATTAATATCTTGTGATTTAGATAAGGTTAGAGTGGCTGGCTGGGATATCTAAAATCTAAATTATTACTATTGTATTTATTTAAGGTGATACGTTTTTTTTAATTTCTATTATATTTATTTTTCTATAAACCTTGTAAGTTAGATTATGATTTTTTTTTAAAAAAAGACGAAACATTTTAAATATGCACACCAATTTTTTTTTCATTTTAGGTGGTTCTTGCGTACAAAATGCTTTTGCGTGACTTCGCAATAAATATGGGTAATATTCACTTGACTAATCTTATTCACAATATTGCATTACTTTATTCAATTAACATCTAAATCGTTAAAGGCGTCGTCACTCAAGAAGCGGAATTATTCGCGGATGAAGTTTTTCACTACGAAAAACGTATTGTAAACAATATCATATCAGTACAATCATCGGATGATAGGCAACTTAATGAAATTAAAACAATGCAAGAGATTAAAACTTTAGCTCCGTCGGTAAGTAAGTAAACAATTCAACTAAAAAATAAAGGGCTAACCCATTTCATTGTACAGCTTCCTATTTTTGAATCGCTGCAAGCAATTCTCCCGCAAATTAAGATCACTGATGAATCTGAAGTCCTGGTTCGCGATGTTGATGTTCTGCGTGAGCTATCGATTATAGTCTCAACATCTGATAAAAAGTAATCTTTAGATCTACCTTAACATACAACACATTTAATTTTGTCAAATTTTCCTAAAGGCCTCTAAATAACTTCATCGTTTGGTCGTTAGTAAAAAATCTATTGCCTCATCTGTCTCAAGAATATAGAAATCTCATTGAGAATTTCAATTATGCGATTTACGGTAACGTCATGCATGAAAATGCCAGTTATGTGACTTTTCAAATTAAAACGTCTTTGTAGGACGAACTCCAAAATATCCACGGTGGATGGTGTGTACAAAACTAGTCCGGGATTGGCTTCCCTTCTCTGTCTATGCACTTCGTGAAAATCCCGATCTCCTGAAGGTAGCATAATATTTATAAGGGCAATACAGATTTGTAGTGGCTTTAATTTTTGTAGACTGAAAATCAAATTGTCTTTGAGCGACAACGACCCGCAACGTTTCCTAATCAAACCTATGGCAATGACGAGGTCTTGCGACTGATGTTCTACACGGTGAGAAACCAAGTGCAGACTTCTGTAGAGGAGGCTAACTGGATTAATCGTTCATTAAAAGACTTCATAATTGAAAAGGTACGAAGGTTTTGCAATGCAAATTATTTTTTAACGACTTTTTTTTAAATTGTAGTTAGCTTCAACAAAGCTTCAGGTGGGTATACCGCGTGAAGCTCTTGAGACCAAGTCGTATGTCAATGAATACTACAAGGGGTTACTTTTGTATAACCTTTACTTTGTGGAGCATTTAGAACCCATATGGAGTTTCAAGAAACTTAGGATGCAAGACAAATTGAGGACCCAGAATTTAGTTGACATGTAAGTTATTTTGGACTCACTTTAATCAGCACAATATTTTTCTACTGAAGTATATGTACAAACACTTATATTTATTCCTAGGATTATCTTGGAAATGTTCGCTAATGATGAACCAAGACTAGTCTCATATTCAGCTGCGCTTAATATGATTTTAGTATCAAGACAAATCTCACAATCCAATTACTACAATTATAGATTTCCAGTGTAAGCTTGTTTACTGTGTCAGTAGTGTTTGATTTTAATTAATGTTTCTCCCACCAGTGCAGTTAATTTTGCTCGGATCGGAGCGGATATCGCAGAGAAACTGATCGAGACCATTGTTGTTTTAGAAAAACAACATAAGTGGATGTACAAAACAAGACATTCCATAACTGATAGTGTTTTTAAAATCAATCCACAATGCATCGAAGAAGATGTTAGTGATATAGAACTTTCCGATAACGCCTTGAGCTCATTTCACACTACAATGAGCGCAGCGAGAATTGCAGCAAAGGCGTTAACTAAGTTTATTGAAGCAGTGGATGAAGGTGCGCCTATTATCGGAGCTTCAATAAATCCAAATCTGTCATACGAAGATCTTCAACTTACCAACCGTCGTCGACTGCCAGGACTTCGTTCGTTAAATGAAAATGAGTTATTCACAATCGCCTATATGCAGAAACATTGTAGCACTCCTACAGCTGACAAGGATTATGCAAGGATAAAGCCACATGTTGAAAAGAAATTAGCCGAAGTCTATTTGTATGTATAGAAAAACTTGAACACAAGCAAAAATATTTGATTTATTTCTTTGTTTTAAGGTTTAATGCAACTTGGAAGCATATTCAATTCTTGCCAAGGTCTACAAGTTGTTCTGTGCATGAGATGGAATGCACGAATATTTTATGAGGCTCATTTACGATCTTGAAACAATCAGCGGAAAGTATTGCAAACATTTCTTGTGACTGTTATTTTAGGTTTTATATAGAGGATAAACGTCAGTATAACTACAAGAAACTCTAATTGCAGAGTTTGTTGTGTCTATAATTGTAATAGTTCTTTTGTAAATTTTTACGACAAAATAAATTTAAGTATATTTAACTATGTCTGTTACTTCTTTAGTTTATTTCTTAACTGAGCCATATATTTATACGAATATAATAATAAATATGTATGAGAAAATACCAGTACATGTGCTGTTTTTTGTTTATTGTTTGTTGTTTTTAAGAAGAAGTATTACAAATTTAAGTTGAAAAAGCATTAAAGGCAAATAAAACAAGGATTTTAAAACCCGAGTGGGTTTTTCATGTTAAATTTCAAAAATTCATGCTAGAGATATACGAAAGGATAGACAACGGAGTTATATCAATAAGAAACGTCATAAACACATTTGTTTTTTTACGTAAAATAAAGGTTGAAATAAAGCCGGATATTTTCAGAAGTTGTTCGTCAGTGTTCTTTTTTCTTTTTCTAAGTATGAGAGTGTGTGCCCTGTTTTCTATGCAAGTATAAAGAAAAAACAGCTTCAGCTCCACTTTTCTTGTAATATTCCGTTTACACACCTGTCTAACTATTTTTGGTGTATTCTTCGGCAGTCAAAAAAATAAAGTTGGGCTAATTTGAGAGCTAACTTGTAAGTAAAACAAAAGTGTTGTATTTTAATTTTTTTTATTTTTTTTTCATAGAGGAATGTGGATTGATTTTTATTCGCAGCGATTTTTAACGGTTATAAAACATTTTATAATCTTAACAACGGTATTTAATAATAATAATATATATTATTTTTTGTTATTTATTTTTTTTTTAAATAATAATTTTTATTATTTTATTTTTATCCAAAAATTCATTTTTGTTTTTTTTTTCTGGCGCTTAATATTGTAAATTTATTATTTTTTATTCTTCTTTTTAATATTTATAATTTGTATGCTGTACGCATTATTGTATTCTCATTAAATCTTTGTTAATTTCTTACTTACAGAAATAAATTTAAGGAAAAAAATATTAAACAAATTAATTAGTTTAGATTTGTTTCTCGTATGTTATTCAATTTTTAATGTTTTTTTTTTCTTATTTTAATCGAATGCACTTTCTTTTCCTAGAATGAATTTATTAATATTTGTCATTGATGTTATTCATTTCTTTCATTTTATTTATTTATTTTAATTTTTTTGTTTTTTGATTTCCGACTGATGCTTGTTTCTTTTGCGCTATGATTTTCGTTTCACATTTTTTTTTAAAGATAAAACTGATACATGCTGTTCAAGGATGAAATATGTATGCATACTTATGCGAAAAGACATTATTTCATATTTTTGTTAAATTACACCACCTAAATCCGATGTTCTATTTCTACATGTACAATGTAGCAAAGTTTTTCGGCTTTTTAATTGTATTCATATTGTATTAAGTTTAATTATGCGTCTCATTAAATCAGTTTTTGCAATGTATGTAGTAGAAATGTCGTCGTTTCTTTTTTTTTTTAATTATTTTATAAATAGGCTTTTTGACTTTGAATTCGTCAACCAATTGGGTTTTTTTGAGTATCAAATGCAAGATTAGAAGTAAAATTTAAGACAATCGGATTGTACTGTTTTATTTATTAATTTTTTTTTTTTTTTAAATTTTAAACTTAAAAAAAATTATGAAATTCATTCAACGAATGAAGAATCAATTATTTCTTTTATTTTAAATTTGCATATTTTTTGTTTAAATGTTTTTTATTTACTTTTTTTTTTATGTTTTCTTTAAATTAATTTTACTACTATTTCCAGTCTTTGAATAATAAATTTGTTGCTAATGATAAGATTTTCCTTTATATATGTATATATATATACATTTATTGAAATATATATAAATATATATACCTATATATATATTTATAATCTTAGCTTATTTAGCGCTTTGACGATTCGGTTTTCGGCTTTGTAATTTTTATTGCAAATTTGTTTACTTATTATGTTTTTTTTTTAATATTAGGGAAACTTAGTAAAAAAAATCGATATTCTCTTTTTTACATTCTTGCCTCTTCATAATTAAAGCCAAGCATAAAAAAATAAAGTGCTGGATACTAAGATAATGTATCTATGTAATCGTTTCTCAAGTAATTTTTTTTTTGTTTGTTCGTTTGTAAATTCTAGAAAATTATTAAACATTTCTTTGGCGTTTTTTTTAGTGTATTCTAGACGTGATTATTTCTTTATGTTTTGTTGTGATCTTGTTTATGTTGGCTAATGAAACAGGTATTACAAGTTAATAAGACTGACTAAATACTTGGTTTTTCTTAGAATGTTTTGTCTGACGATGTTTTCTTAATAAAAGCAAGGAAGAGTATGTGTAGAAACAAACGTTTTTGTTAAAAAAGAAATCGTTATTATTTTATTTTATTTTAAAGTTTTTGTTTTCATAGCATCAGTTAAGTTAGTCTTTGGTGACTTCGCAGAACTTTTTCACAAAAAAGTTGTTAACTACTAACTTTTTTATAATTTGAAAAAAAAGAGCGTTATAAAAGAGGAAATTTTTTTTTTAGTAACAGGGCAGCCGCTGAGGGAATGGATAAATTATAACAAAGTATTTTGAGCCGTACTTAAAACCAATTGTAAAAGAGAGCAAGTATGCAATATACGGAGGTATGAAATTTAAAGAAGGCTTTTCTTTGACATGTCTTTAATTAAAATCCAGATTTATTGTGTAGACCCAAAAGCTTTACTTATGTATTTTCAATTTGTATGCCGATCCACCGGCTGCATGCCGATGAATCAATGAACTGGATATTTTAGTTTCAAATGTTCTATTTAAATTACAAACTTTAGAATAATAAAAAAAAGTTTTTCATATTATCTCTTCACAACTGTAACATGCTCATCTCACTGTTTATTTTTATTAGGAGATTATCTTCTTTTAAAAGTTTTACCAAGAAACTAACCAGGAATGGGAAAAGATTCCTAGAATGCCAGTTGCATACATAAATTTATTACCTATTAGCCTACGCCATTTTTAGTCTTCTTATAGATTTTGTCATAAGGCACAGTTAATATAAGTGTTTGCTCCATGGGCTGCCCTGTGTCCACAATTATAATTATTTACTTTTGCTGTTTATTTGTTATATATACATTCGAATTTTTATGCACAAACTAAAATTAAGTCATGACAAAAAAAAAAAGAAAACTTAATCCAATCGATATGTTGACTTTTATTCAAATTATCAATCAAATGTCGGAAATGGCGTTGTAAATATGTTATCTCTTGGATTTTTTTTTATTTTTTTTAACTTCAATTGAACGAACTCAATAAAAATAAAATAACTTCAATTGATATGCATTTTCTGTACAAAAACTCGCAATTATATAGACTTACGAAAATTTCTTCCATATAAAATTATAATAGAAATTTGTTATCGATATTTTTTTGAATCAAAAGCAAGCGTTTTGTTTATAAAAAAATTTTCTTTTTTTCTTTTTTTTTTCTTTTTTTTCATAGTTGTTTTGATAAATTAAATAAAAAATAATTAAAAGCTAATATTATTTACATATTATACAATACATATCTTTATGAATATGTATACTGGTATTACTAATATATAATTTAAATTTATTTACAATTTTCTCTTTTTTATGTTCTTTTGCTTATTAATTTCTGAAAAAATATATATATTATGTATATTTATGTTTATGTATATTTTTATAAATTAATTCATAATCTATTTGTAAGCGTTTTTTGTTTGGTTGTCGTTTCTTTTTTTGTGTATTTTTTTAACAATGTTTTTTTTTTCTCTTTTTTAATTTTACGTTTTGAGCTTTTTTTCTATTTTTTTTATTTTAGTTTTAAGAAATCGATTTCTACTGAATATGGGAAAAAATAAAATAAATTATGTTAAATACATAAGCTACTAATCTCTTGAAAAAGGTTTCTAGGATCGCCAAATGAGAAATAGAATTATTTCATTATTAAAACAAATTACAAATAAGTTAAATGTCTCAATACAGGGATGTATGTTTATACATATATGTATTATATACCTTTTTGTTTGTTCGTGCAAGAAATTCTACATTAAAACTACTACTGGGTGGATCCCTTAACATGCTGCAAGTTATGAGTTTTTGTTTTTGATAAATCTCTGATAAAATTGAAAAGAATAATACATAATTTCGTAAAAACTATAAAACTGATGAAATATGCAGTGTTAAAAAAACCTTAAAACATAAGAAACAAAATAAACAAAAAACAGGTAAGCATTCGTTATGTTAGCAAACGAATCTACGGACGGAGTAAAATTGGTCAGTTCATTTAAGCACCACGCATATAAGAAAAATTAAAAGGAATATGTATTTGCTATTCGTTTTATGTTAGTTTCTCATTAATTTTTTTCTCAAACTAAGTAAGTGATACTTTGTATAGCTAGCAAATATTATTTAGTGCTAATAATAGCTTTATACAGTCACTAGACAGAGTCTAGAGAAACAGAGGTACAGTTTTTGATAAACGAGTCTGACTAATGGATAATAAATGAGGACTTGTGGTCTTGTGGAATTGACATATACCTATATAGTTCATCATGTAAATATGAATGATATTGAATGTAGACATGCATTAAATAGTTCTAAAGCTTTACCAATACGACTATTAACTTTATAAAAAATTGTAGATTTTTGAAAATAGTTTTTCTCACTAAACAACAACTTGATTTTGTTTTTTCGAGTTCTCGAGTTTATATTAATCTGAATTAGAAAATATGTTTTTATTCTGCATTTTTTGTTGAGTTTTGTTTTAATTGCTGAGTTACATTTTTTTTTGTTTTGTCGGCCGTACGAAGATTGGTTATGTCCAATAAATTGAACATGGGCAGTGCAAGTCGCGGCAACACAATTAACCAGACCAAGTTTTCTGTATTAAGATCAATCTAAGGTATATGCTTGGAAATTTGTTACAAAGTCTGAATAACAGAATAACATATATTGTGAAAAAAATAGCAAAAAAACAGTTTTCAAGTATTTTAGTAAAATTTCTTTGAAGTTCGAAACTATGTGCTAACCGTGATTGCTTTTTAGATAGAATCCAAAAATGTCCGTATATGTGGACAGAAAAAGGAGCAAGAACAGAAAAAACTTAATTTTGTGCGTAAACTTTGTTAGTTTAGGTCTTCAATAAAGGTAGAAGTTACGTTGCCACATAAGACCATGTGTTCATTTCTTTTATAACTTAAGATTGTTCAAATAAGGGTGACAGTTGAAGGTGTGTTTCAGGCATCCAATTTAAGGCTAGCATGTGTTCAACACTAACTAAAGTTTCAATTCCCTTAAGTATCCTGTTGTTACATACAAAAAAAAACCAAAACGCGATTATACTTTATTTGTAACCGAAACATTTTAATTTGATTATCTGATAGTAATTCAAAATGTTAATTCTAAATAAACCGCACTAGGCTCTTCTCGAGGGTTCTTACTGATAAGTTTGGTGCATTTATTTCTTTTACTAAGCCTCAGTATGAGCTACATACGTAGAATTTTCAAAGAGATTGAAAATGACTAGAAAGAAATTTTTTAGCATTTAATTAACAAAAGGAAGCTTTATTTCTTCATTCTTAAGAAAACAGTATTGTAGTCGTTTTAAACTAACTAACCTGATTTATTAGCTTGTCCAAATTATGTGCTGGCGAAATTGAATTAGTAAAGAAAGTCTTGTCGACTCTACAATTAAATATACAAAGTGTTGATAACTTTTAATACAGTCACACACTTTGATTAACTAGCCAAGTCCATCTGTAAATTTTTCAAAATTTCTTATGGAAGCTTAGGTAGATTTTTTTTCATTTTATAAAACTGTACAAGCAGTATTGAATTTCACCACAAATTATTTTTGGCGAAGTTACATATTTAGATTATTTAAATATATGTATGTAATGATATTGAGCAAACATCTGCACAATCTTCATGTCCTAAGTTATTAGCATAGTCTCTTCACTTAAAGTTATATTAAATTTTGTATAACCTAACCTTTTAACTGTGCATGTAAGGGTGCCACCAACCTCATAGCTTATTTTTATTTTGTCTTTTCATTATAGAAAACACCTATAAATCGTCCTTCAGAAAATATGATGTTATGCAACGTTGCCAAAGGAAAATAAAACGAAAACAAGAGGGAAAAAAACAGAAGAGATGCTGAAAACGCCAATTAGTTCCATACATTTTGTAAATTTGTTAAAAAAAAGAAAAAGAAAACTCAAAATTGTACTTGTTTTTTTAATTAATTTAATTTCTTGATCATTTGTTTCCTTTTTTCTTTAATAAAAATAAAACCATTTAAAATGAAACTTAGTTTACTTATAACAAAAATAACAATATTTAATTTAAGCATTAACAGGAAAATATATTTGTTTTTACAATTTATATTCAATATTAAGAGAACCGATTTGCCAAATAATAATTCGATAACAAGAAACTAAAATTAAAATAAGCCTTACAAAAGGAAATAAAATTATTTACTTAATTGTATTTACAGTTTTTACAATATTATCTTCTACAATTATATTATATGCAATTAATTAATTTGAACACATTTATACTCCACAGAACATCAGTTGTGGTTTCATTTCACATATGTAGTTGTTTTCGTATGTTTTTTTTTAATATTAAGTAGAGGACTATTGTATTCATTCAAATTAAAAGAAATCTTAATATAATAAAAAGCAGAGAAAAAATGAGTAAAATATAAACAATAAATTCTTGTGGATCACTTGAGAGTAGTAGTAGTTTTAAGTTGCCGTATCTAGGTATATACACATACGTAAAAATATAGCTTAAAAATTATTGTATCACCTTAAAGAGAACTAAAATAACTTAGATGACAATGCGATCCATTTTTTGTTTTGTTTTCGATTTAAATCCACCACAACGTATGCACATTTCGTTTACCTATCTATCGTCCTTTATATTAAAAAAAAAAAAACAATTGGGACTCAATTTTAAAATATATCGAGACGAATAAAATTTACATTAAATACTCTTAACATTTCACTTTTTGAAACATAAATTACACTAGGCTCTGTTTTATTTTTTTTATAATTTTCTTTTTTTTTTCAATTAAATTGTTTTAAGGTAATTTAATTTCTAACCCCCACAAAATTTATATCTTACATTTGTCTTATGGTTCTTGTTTTGTTTCCTTATTGTATCATTTAATTGATTTAATTTTTTGTTTTGTTTTAATACGTTTGGAATTAGATAAAATAATATAGTTTTTGATATTTGTTTTGTTTTGTTTATTTTAAGACCAGCGATTT
The DNA here is from genome assembly GCA_905187475.1 of Syritta pipiens. Taxonomy (NCBI): domain Eukaryota; kingdom Metazoa; phylum Arthropoda; class Insecta; order Diptera; family Syrphidae; genus Syritta; species Syritta pipiens. Next base: position 11,054,010 of record LR994571.1, on the reverse strand, counting down.
TTTTACAAATTGAAATCCATGGAAAGATTTTTTTATTTATTATAAAGTAATAATAGTTAATTTTGTATATGTTCAAAACTAATTGACCTTTATTAAGATTAACGGAAAGATCTTAAAGAAAAAACTAGTAGAGCTATCTAAATCATAAAATCAAAAAAAGTATTCAATTTTTATTTTATCTTTATGCTCGGGGAAGTTTTCTTTTGTCACCATTTTCATTTATATCTAAAAATTTAATACATGTTAAAGTAATACTAAAATGTATTAAAATTGTTTATGCACATTTGTTATTGTTTTTCTTTATTTTTGTGATTTGTTTTCATTATCTACACTTATGTAAGAACTTTGTTTACTTTTATATTGGTGTTATGTTACAAAATCAATTTCAAAAATAATTCAAAATAAAAAATGTTTGATATTAAGGTACACAATTATTGATTCACTTGTTTTTCTTTTTTTTTTTTTACAAATATTCAAACTGGTTCATTGAACGGACTCTAGTTTTTTTTTTCCATTATAATTAAACTACGTTGATTTAAGTATATCCCCCATTTTAATGATAATTTATCCAATCCAGTCCAGAAAATTTATATTTTAAATTTAATAAAAATATGTCATTTTTTTCTTATAAAAAAGAAAAAACACGTCCACAACGCCGCTAAATAAATAATAAATCAAATTTCTTTTTTATTAATTAATGTAGCTATCAACTCGATTTTTTCTAAACAAGATTGCGAACCAAGAAAAAGGCAACCAAAAATATACAAAAAAAAATATTTTATTTACATTTTATACATATTTTTTTTGTGTAAATTACATTTTTCGGTAATTTGGTTTTCCTTTTAAAGAAACGATGCTATACTTTCCTGACAACTTTCAATTGCTCTTGCATTTTTTTTTTAGAATGTAGCCTAAACTGAGATGAGACTAAACTTTTGCAATAAGATCGAATTTTGGGTTTTCAAATAGTTTTTACTCTGAATGCATACAAAACAAGGAATAAATTTTCTGAAATATTTATAACTAATAAAATCAGAGGAGAAAAATATGTTTTAATTCCTTTGAATGGTGACAAATGTTAAAGTCAACTCATTTAAATAAATTTTGCAGCTAAATTAACTCAAAATATTTTGGTCCTTAGTTGAAAATTATTGTTCATCTTTTTTCTTGTTTTTCTCTGTTTCAATATAGATTACGTAAATATTTTGATAACTGTTTACAATTTAAGATAACGCAAAAATAGAAATTGTTTCCTGAGATAAATAACGTTCGACCATGAACGGCTGTAGCAAAGCCAATCCTTAATCTAAACCCTTCTGATTTAAAACACAGAGTATTAAGCACTGCTATCGATCGATCTTACAAGTAACACTCTCAGCAAATGATTTTTAAGCGCTTTGCGATAACAATACTTCATAAGCAACAGGCTATAGCTACCTATTTATACAAAAACACTTACTACTTACACCCCGACTGCATGAAACATAAGCCTCATTTTTACATTCACATTATTAGCAAAAAGCTAATTGATATGTAGCCTCTTAATGCCTATATACAACTCAATAAAAGTTAATTTAAGATAAATGGCCGATAGAAAATGGGTGCTCTAAGTAGAAGAATTTGAACTTTCACAATAAAAGGTTATTAGGAGAGTAAATTCAATTTCGGTTCTTCGATATTACCACTTATTTATGCTCTTTTTGTTTGTTGTTTGAGTTATAATTTATATTTGCAAGAAAAATCCAATTATTAAAAATATAAAAAAAGTCTAAACTCAAATTAACGACACTTCAAACAGACTTTTTAATGTGGACGGTATTCAAAGCTTGCATTTAATCTAGTAAATATTGTTATATATGTCAGTCCATACATAAATAAATATATGTAACGAAACAAAATAATTTTAAAAGCACTAGATTTAGGTAAGAAATTATTCTTAACATTGTTTTTATATTTGCAAAATATGTTTGTGTTAATTATATTTGCATGTTTTTTATACCGAAGAACTGAATTTGAATTATTTAGGCTTTGCTTTTTTATTTCTTTTTTTTTTTCTAATTGTAAATGCTTTAATCTAAATTCTTCTCGTATATGTAATTTATTTCTTTTATATTTATGTCAATATTTTTTTCATATTACCAAAATCATAAGAGCGTTTCATTTTACTATTTTTTTTCTTGTTTGTTTTTTTTTTTTCTTTTTCAATGTGGCTTGTTATTTTTTTTGTGCAGACAGTTTTTTGTTCCTTTGCTGCAAGATTCAATATTCTCTTTTTTTTATTGCGTCGTCTTTTCACTTAACTCAAAACCCCATTTGAAAAAAAACCTGCGTTCATTTTTATTGTTTTATATTCTTGCTTTAATATTTCTTGAGTTTTTTAGTGGTATATTTGTACTTTTTTACCAGTTTCAGTAGGGAAAATAAACAAAAAATAAAAAAAGAAACTAACGAGCATTGATAAAAACTTAATCTTCTTCGTTTTGATATAAGCAAAAATTTTGTAAATTTCTTCTTGTTGTTGTTTAAGCTGGCTAGCATAAAATATTTTATGTACATTAATTTTCTTTTTACAAAATATATGTTCAAATATATTTATCGTTTATATAATTGTGTTTTAATGTTTTGTTTTGCTGTTATATTTATTTAGCTTAAAAAAGGAAAGATTGCCGTTGTAAGAAAAGAAAATATTGTTCATTTATTGTGTTAGTAGTAACGTGTTGCTTAAAGAAAATTGGTCGAGATTTCCACAACCATAACTTGGCCAACGGTTTGTCATTATAATTTTTTTTTTTTTTTTAGTTTTCTGAAAAACTATTTTTTTACTTTTTTTGTCTTTTATATTTCTTAATATATGATACTGACTTATATTTTGTTATGTGTTATTGCCATGGGCCATGTAGAAAATTGCAAGAAAAACATTTAAAAGCAGTTTTGATAAGTTAGGCAAAAATACGATTTTCGTCTTTCATATTTTTTTTATATTTACAATTAGAACAAGTAAAAGGAACCCACGATTGGTAGATTGAATTATTTGTATGGGCCAAAATTAGTTGATTAAGAAGACAAACAATCTCTATTTAACCATACCACAGCTTCCATGTTTCAGAAAGTTTTATTTCAGCCGAAAATTAAATTTAGCTTTTCTTTTTATCAGTACGGAGGTTGGTGGAAATTTTTTATTTCCATAACCCCAATTGTGTGTCCAGTAATCGGCTTTATTTTTGATTAATTGTTGATGTGTTAAAGAAAAAACTATGTACCTAATACAGAAATATGTTAACTGGATAAGGAACGTAAAAGGCGGCAGGAAGTTCTGTGCCAGGTTTACATTGAAAAGTCATACATTTGGAGGAGTTTCAAAGTAAAACAATCAATTAATTTTTATTGATTCAAAAAAATCGTTTCTTCTCTACCTTATCGCAAGGGTATCGTTAGTAGATGTCAACACATTTGTGCGAAACGTGCAGTGGAATTTGCAATACATAGTTTAGAGTAATTGAACAACTTATAGGCAGCAAGTGACATCAACTAAAGTTTGCTGGCAAAGTAGAACATTTAATTATGCATTTAATCACTTAAGCACTTTTTTAACGTCCATCTTTCGTGTTTCTCTAACAAAAATCGAATTCCAGCCTAAAAATTAATTAAATGTTTTAGGGTATCTAATACCAAATAGAATAATTAATTTATAACAAATTTCCCATGGCAAAGAAAATATGCATGAATAGACATTTGGACGTATTTTTTAATTTGTTCAATTAAGAAACCTCTATGGTAAGCTTCTGCATGTGATTATCCTGACAGTTTGATAGCTAGCGAATAAACTCAAATACATCTTTCTCGGTGTGGAAGTCTAGACCTTAAGCAAAATTAGTAGATGATAAGACCTTATCAAATAGGATTAAGAAAAATACAAAACTCAAATTTAAACAAAGTTAGAAGTTAGTAGAACCTTTTTAAATAGGCTAAAGAAAAATACAAAATTTCGTATTTCAATGGTGGTATTTACTTAAATGATAAAGACCGCATAAAACAAATGACAGAAGCTATACCCCGAAAATCTTACTTTTAAACCCTTTTTGTCTTTTTATTACACAGCTGAGCAAAATAAATTTGGTTTGTTTTACTTTATTCTCGTATCATATAAAAAAAAATTAATGAAAATTGCGAGTATTTATTGTTTCTTTATCTTTGCCGACACATTTTTATTCTTTACTAGTGTATAATGTAAATTAAATATATATATATATATTTATATATATATATATAAATATTTACAATTTGATTTGATTTGATTAGGTGGAATTACTTGTTTTATTTTTATTTATCACGAACGAAAACAGAAAGAATAGAAACTAATAGTCCTTTTAGTCTATGTGTATCGAAGTTATTGCTTATTTCCTTTTCAGTTATTAACAAGGTTTTCTTAAAAAAAAAAAAATATTTTCATCTATTTTTCTATTATAAATATTAAGTAGTGTTTGATTTTTCCCCTAATAATAATAATCAATAATAATAATAATGATAATGAATTTATTTTTTTTCTGTAGCTGAAGATAAAGCTTATTTGATTTATTTTGTTTTTTCCTCGAAGATACTATTTATAATATTATTTAAATAAAAGAAATAAAATAGAAGTGAGTGTTAATGTTTTGTATATGTAAATAATGTGGATTTTGCTTTGTTTTCTTGCATGGTAGTAAGTTTAATTGTTGATTCTTTTCCGACTTAAATTAAATGAATCAATGTTAGCTATAGTATTAATGTATAGAACTACTGTTGCTGCATAATTTTTGTTTGTTTTCTTTTTTTGTATTTATTTATTTTCTTTAGTAATATATCATATATATATATAATCTGATTCTTACAATCTTTCACGGCAGTATTATTTATTTTAGCTTGTTTCTAATTTTTTTTTTACTTAGATTATTTGTAAATTTCTATTTTATTCTTTGGTAGATTTGTGATAAAAACAAAAACTGAATAAAAATAAACTAACTAAAATTTAAAAAAAAATAAAATAAGACACAAGACAAATTATACTGTTGATGTGGCGGAAAAACGTGTTTTTAAATGAGCAATTTATTGTTAATGACTGGATTTTTTTTGCTTTTTTTTTGTAAATATAACGAATTTTATTGGCGCACTTGTTTCATACTCAAAGTGGATTTTTGTATCCTTTTGCGTATAAAAAACGTACTATATGGCGGAATAGCATTTATTGTATTTCAGTTTTTTTTCTTTCTTACAAGGATAATGAGCATAGGTTAATGAAATATGAAAAAATTACCAAATTGCTCTGACTTTCTTTTATCACCGAGAACAATAGTTATTATTTTTAATTTACTTTTCTGTTCTATTTTCTGTTTAAATTTTGTTCTTAAATTGATTGGACTAACTTATTAAAGAAAGTATAACAATAGTAATAACAATGATGTCATGTGACGAATTTTTTTCTTTGACTTTCTAAACTATTATGGTTTTTTTTTTCTTTTTTTGATAATATTTTTGCTGTTTTTATTTTCTTCTGTTTCGTTCCTGTTTTTATAGTTGAGACGACGTTGACTATTGTTGTAGTTATTTTATTATAATTCATTTGTATCGGAACTGATTATTTTTTTTTATTATTACTTCTGTAATATTATTAGAGAGTAATGACTTAGATAGAACGTAGAGGTGATTTAACAGCACAATTTGTTAATTATTAAGTGATAGATGTGTTGTTTTTGTTTTATTTTTTTGAAATGTTTTCGATGTTTTCCTTTTTAGACAGTTTTTGTCGGCTCTGGCATCCAACGAAACATTTCACAAGGCCAAAATATAGCGCGTATCGTCTTTTTAACTGAAAAATAAAATCTTATTGAAATATATAAAACTAAATGTCTAATAATTTTCTTATGAATTTATTTGATATATAGAAAACAAATTTTACCCATTTTTCAATAGAAAAGGGGCTGTAACTAATTACTCTATCAACGCTTTTAAATGTCAATTGAATGGAATACACTTTTATAGTAAAAATGGCATACGCACTTAAAACGCTGGCTGTCGGTTATAATAAAAGCCATGCCCCCCAGTGAATATATCACAGGTATTCACATCAAAAATATTCCGCAGGTGCCAACGTATTCTTCATGACTTTATTTTTATTGAACTGCAATACTTTGCAGTTGCATACAGGCCACTTTATCTTAACCGAGTCTCCAGTTTGAGTAATTAATGGCAAAAGAATTTAATATCACAACTCTTTATAATTTTTCGAAACTTAGAAAATGTAATAAAACATTTGCTACATTCAATACAATGTAGTTAATGTTTTAGTTATTTTATCCATGAACCTTGATTTAGATATTCAACCAAATCACAGTGAAGAGCACTTACCCAGTAGTCAAACGTCGGTTTCAATACTGACAGCTAATGCACTATTATGCCGTAACGTTAAATTATTACTTCCAAGTGGTTGTTTAAAACCATTTTGTTGATTTAATTGTTGCTGCTTATCGATCGATTGTTGTGCTCCTAAAAATGGAGCTTGACGGCCAGGATGTTCAGTTAGTCCTGGTGTTGAATCCACACCATCGTCTAAATCCATCATATCCGATGAGGATTCAGACAGTGATGATTTCTTTAAGTGTTGGCCTGAAAAATGAAATGTATTTTAATTAAACATTTGACACATATTCGATTCTATTTGGTTTCACCTAATGTACCAGGTAAGTATGGGCAACTAGTAACATGGTTAAAGTTTTGGCTCTGCATCTCTTCCTGATCCGTTTCCCTATGATAGAAGTAATTGAAGTTACTGACGATGACTGGTACCGGAAGTGCGATTGTCAATACACCAGCAATGGCACATAGTGATCCCACAATTTTACCCCAAACGCCGACCGGTCTATATACGAGAAAAACACAATTCAAATTTGATTTTACCATAATCTAGGGAAAAACACCAATTAAAACTATGACGAACAAAAAAAAAAAGAAGAAAATAATTGTGTTGATTATGGTAATAAACAGCCAACAAAATTAGATATCAAACAACGAGATTGATGGGTTTTAATGCTTTTTTACGAGATGATGCCAACAGCAAATTTATACAGAAGTGGTGTTCCTTTTTCGTTTATAACAAAAGGGTTAGCAAATGTCAGAAATATATAGATCGAAGAAAGATGAATATGGATTTAAAACACACTGATAGAGATAATGCGGATGATTTCGAAAAGTAAAGAACCAAAGAAACATGTTACAAATTCTATATACACATTTGTTTTTACATGAAGTAACGTGCAAAACAAACAAGCGGCATGCATTTTGTCACCACACTTTTACCACATGCAACGAAAAGTTAAAAAAGAAAGACATCGAAGAAGCCAATCAAGAAGAGAAAAAATAAATAAATAAAACAAAAATCAAATTTGTGTGAAAATAAGAATCAAATAAGATTATATAACAAATATTAAACCGAAAAAAAAACAAACAAAATGTTTAAAATAAAACAAATGAGACGAGATGCAGCAACTAACATTTTTTTTTGTAATCTACTAAATAAATATTTCGTAGTATTATTAATAATTCATAACAAAATGTGATGTGCCCTAGTATAAATAATATAATAGTAAACCCTTCCAGTGTTTTATATAGTAACACAAAACACCTGAACGTTTTTTTTTTTTTGCATAAATTTAGAGAATTTCCTTGTTTTTGCTTGTATATTACTGAGCAATAATAAGTACAATGGATTTATATAAAGAAACTTAAATTAATAGTGAAGTTTTTTTCTGCTCAAAGTTATACATTTATAATTTTTTGATTTTAAGGTGCATAAACAATCAATTCGGCTTTGATTTGTGTTATCATATGCGTATGCGTATCGTATATGCTTAGTTTTTTGGTTTTATGTATTCTACGATTTTTGTAATGAGCGAAACCATGCAGCGCCAACAGTTTTGACTATATATACGATATACGATATACGATATAGTGTATCTGTGTAATAAATAATTGATAAAGTTAAGAAAAAACTTAGGATTAAGTGTACCTAAATTTATTTTAGAAAATCTTTAAAGTGCGTAGTTTTTGGGACCTTATGCAAAAAATTGTATGTCACTACTCTTTTTTTATAGGTATATGTAGACACAGTAAGTTATTTTCTAAGAAAATAATAATAAATTTATAGCTCCTGTAACTATTACAACTGATATTTTAACCAAGCACTGCTTATGAACTATAACGGGTGTAATGAAATACATTTTAAGATCGACTAAATTTAAGTTATTTTAATACAAATATTCTTGACTTTAGAAAATGTTTTTTTCAAGAACGATGTGATCTGAAAAATAATCCTCTAGCTCCTCAAATAAGTGAATAACTAATGTTCTTTCGCGGTGCATGAAGACCGTGTTTGTCTGGTAGCGATTAGTGTCGAGTAAGAGCTTGGAGATACAATACTGACAATTAAAGTGTTCATGAGCACCTATGCTAATGGTTTCCAAAAATCACTAATAAAATGACATAATTTCGTTTACGTAGGATCAATCAACCTGTTTTACAAGTCATTCAATTTTGCACATAATGTTCGTGTCGAAATTTCGTTTTCTATGGTTGCTGATGCTGATGGTTTTTAACATCATACAAATGATTTTCGCAGAAAAAAATTAAAAAAAAAAAACAAGTTAACCTCAAATATACATGACCGCGATACAATAATACTTTTCTATGCAAATTTAGTAGAATACATGTAACAATTTACTTTTTGTTGATGTTTTTTTATGATGTACATATATAAAATAGCTTTGTACTGTATTATTTATTTGAAAATTTAATACATAATGATGTGAGGTTAATGTTATGGTTTTGTTTGTAAATATTACAAAAAAAACGAAGATAAGAAAAGAGAAAACTAAAAAAACAATATGAAATTACAATAAACTATTTGATTATTTTGAAATGAATTTATTATGAGAGATAGAGATGAAAACAAAATTAAGTTATCAGCATTTCTATGTATTTAGTTTGAAATTTAAATTCAAATTTGTGAAATATGCAATAAAAAAAATATTTCTCTGTACTAAGTCTTTTATTTTCCTTAGATGACAAATCGTTATTATACTAAATAATAATGAACGAAAATTGGTTAAGAATATACGATTGAGACAAAATATCATATTAAAACAAAATTCATTATAAAAGAGAACAAACAAATAAAACAAACTAATTAACAAAACAAATAAGTTAGAAGAGAAAAAATAATGTAAAGTAAAAAGAGATAAAGAAAAAAAATAATTGTTTTTATTTGCATACGTCATGTCACCATATCCAACAGTAGTCATGGTAACGACAGCCCACCAAAATGCGTCTGGTATAGACTTGAAGAAGGAATTTTCGCTTCCAGCTTCCGCAAAATAAACAGCCGATGAGAAGAGTACAACGCCTAAAATAAATTAAATTTGGTTTTTGTGGGTTTTTGATTTTCTTAACTTCTTGTTTTTTTTTTTCATTTGCATTTTGATCTTTTCAGTTGCTTTTTTTTTACTTGATCTAATTGTATTATCTTAATACACTCATAATTTTGGTTTGCATAATAACGGCGTTATAATGCTGCATTTATCATTTTGGTTTCACTTTATGGAACATAAACATAAATAATATAAACTAATTACCCTTTTTACTATAAATCACACAACAAAAACGCACACTCTATCATTGTTGAATAAAAAATTAAGAAGTAAAAAAATAACCTTTCATCAAACAAGAATAAAGAAAAAAAAAAATAGTTTGCTCTTATTTAATTGAAAATAATGTTCATTCTATCCTCTAACTTTAGAAACCTATTTATTGACTGCTGTTGAGAAACAAAAAATAATAGCTAAAATAATAAGAACTTAAGTATTTCAAAACCAAAATAAAACGAAAAATTTAAAATTGAAATAAAAAAAAAAAAAAAAACAAATGCAGTTTAAGGAAAGAAGAATTAATATACACATATGTATACATATATATATAGACACATATATACATATATATGTTTATATATATATGTACATATATTTATATTTAATAGAAAGACTTCAAAAATTACGGGAGAGTAAAGAAGAGATTCATAACAAAACACATTAACACAATACGACGTGACCAATTTACACACGGATTCCTTATTTTTTACAACGACTTTAATATATATTCCATATTACAAATACGTTTATACGAAATATCGAAAAAAATTATGTTATTTCAATTTTTTTTTTAAATAAAAAATATACATCTGTTGTTACGACATTTTATAGGTTAAAGCTTTTACTTCGTTTTTTAAATTATATATAAATGTAATATTTATTCATATTTGAACTCTTAACGAAGATATTGAGTCTTTTTGTACCTCATGTCACCATATCCAACTGTGGTCATTGTGACTACAGCCCACCAAAATGCATCTGGTATTGACTTGAAGAAGGACATTTCGGCGCCGGCCTCCGCAAAATATACGGCAGATGAGAATAATACGACGCCTTGTTATATATATGAGGAAATTTTTGTTATATTAGTATAATTATTTTAAACATATTTTACACACGTATTGTATAGATATTTTATATTTTTTTTTTTTGCTCGAAACATTGCAGAAAATAAGATTAGGACGCTAGGTATCCTGGCAAAAGGAATTTTAAGAATTTTTGAAGTAAGGGTGAATGCATTTTAATGGTCACATTTATAACTGAAAAGGTAGGCTTTCGTATTATTTTCAAAATGAATGTAAAACCTAAATAATCTTATAACTGTAAAAAGGAAACAATCCATTCACTTATACTATTTAAAAACTGCAAAAATTTATATCTTGGAATCCAACTTTACCAATCAGAACTTTATAGTGAAAGAGTAGCAAGAACCAGCACGATCATGACAGAGTTTCACTAAAAAAAGTGATTGTGCTTGTTTTCATTTCAATACACAAGCAATGAAACCTCTTTTAGGACGAACGGCTTATTCATCCTGCAGCAGCATTCACAGTCTGCAGGGTTTCTTTTCCTTTTACTTTTGTACAAAGAAAGTAAAAAAAGCCTACCAAAAGGTAGTACCCTAAGAGTGTTTTAAGGTTAGTATCAAAAGCTGCATGTTAGGTAGATTGCCATATAAAAAGTAAATACTAAACTAAGAAAAGATTAAGAAATGGTAGGTCTTTTCAAATAAATTACAAATAAGATGAATAAAGTGTTAGCCAAAAATAAATGAACTATTTCTCTCAATATTTCTTTCAATAATATAAGGCTTTTTAGTAAACTATTCAATAAACAAGAATCCAGTGATTAATTTACAAAACATTACTTGACTTTAATTTGAATTTCATGTAGGGAAAGCGGTAAAAGTTTTCGCTTGTTAGTTGTAGATCATTTTTTTTCTTTTTTTTTATAACAAATAAACTAAAGAAAAATTTGTATGTATATGCGTCTGCTTCGTTTAGAATACATTGGTTTTCATATACAGTTTTTTCCAATCTACTCAAAAACAAACTAAATATTTTCAAAGTCAACTTAAAAGAGGGTCAACTTTCTTATCTTTTGTTTACTATGAAAGGTGATATATTTTGATTTATATTGTAAATTATTTTCCAAGATAAAATTTCATCAATATTATATATGTTGCTTTATTAGATTTATGTTCAAACTTACCTATGAATAAGAAAAATATAAGTAATCCTAGTTCTCGCATTGAGGCTTTAAGTGTTCGTCCTAAAATTTGTAAGCCTTTCGAATGCCTTGATAATTTAAATATTCGAAATACTCGAACTAATCGTATCACTCGTAGTATAGCCAAGGACATAGCCTGATTCGTTGACTTGTCCTAGAAAAAAAAAGTTAAAAAAATATTAGGCAAAGATTAAGACAAAAAATAACAACAAGAAACCCATACCTGTGGACTAACAGGTGCTTTCGGGAGGTTTAACGTATCTTCCTCCTCGGCAACAACAGTCGCTAATGTTATAAAGTAAGGAATGATCGCGATTATATCGATAACATTCATGACATCCCTGCAGAAATTTAACTTATTCGGACATGCGAGGAACCTAAAGAAAATGATGCTGTCCATTTAGGAAAATTTTTAACTTTATACACAAATTACCTGACGCTAAGTTCAAAGGTAAACCATATAATACATAGAGTTTCTATAAGGAAGAAAGGATCTGTTATGTCAGGCACCTCATCTTCCTCGATTTTTGTTCCGTTTGTTGTTGTATTGAACACCTAAGATAATTATAAATAGAACATATTGATTTTTAAAGATTTTAGTTTTTTTTTTTGAATTCATGTTTAATTTAGGTTTCACATCGATGACAACATATTAATTTTTTTGTGTACGACTATTTACATTATTTTTTAATTTTTGTACGAGCATTGTGTTTTTATTAGAAGCAAAGGGTCTCTGTCTATTCACAAGTTACTAGTTGGCAGGTTTTGTATTCAACCTCCTGGCAATGAGTGGATTAAGTATACAATAAGCATACAAAAAGCGGACTAATTCATTTTTTTGTACGGGGAAATTTAGCCCGTATTGATGAAGGAGGACAGATATGAAAGAAATTATTTTGAACGCTAGATAAACTACATTAAACACAGCACTTACAGAAATGTACTGTCAATCAATCGCTTAAATTTTAGTTGAAATAAAATGCAACACTAAACGGTTTCATTCTAATCACTGGTTGTTTAGTTAACACAGCAAAGTTGATTTGTTTTTTTGTAACATTTGAACTTTACCTAGCGCTCATAATAATCAATTTATACCTTTCTTTTTATTTTATTGCTCAGTAATGATCGATTTGCAATGCAAGTGTTTATACGTATAACAACTGATTTGTTTGTTTTACCACAACCTAGCGCTCACAGAGATTTTTCAATACCTGTTCTCCTTCACAATTATCACGACGTTTTGTTCGCCAACCAAAAATATCTATGCAATGCTAAAATAAATAAGTAAAATAATAAAGTCAACAAAAAAATTTGAATGGTGATTACAAAGAAAAAATTTTATAGATCGGATGTGTAATGTGTGGATCGAAAGGCTTTGCTGAGGAAAGAATATAAAAAAATAAAAATACAATGCAATAGGCGAAAAATATAAAAAGAAAGGTGTTTATGTTCGGCAACTGATAAGAAAAAGGCAATTATTTTGAACTTCAGATGTAATTTCTATTTAGTTTGCCACTTATGATTATGGATCCATCACAAGAGGACTCTAGCTAATTGCACCTATCATAAACTACTGTGTTTATTGATATCTTTTGAAAATGGAATGAAAGAAAATAACAGACAATAAACTTAAATGAATGTTAAGAATTTAATTATTAACTTTTGATACTAGTATCTATAGTTGTTCTTAGATATGTCGTATCATAGGAGATTTATTCAAAGTTAGAATTGAATAAGTGGTTAACATTTCGTTTCTCAATTGAATGATTTGCCGCAATAAATGGATACTGAAGTTTTTTTAAACCCCCTGACATATCGAAACTTTCTTTCGGTACACTGTCATTTTTAATCTTTTTCGACCTCGTCATCTTAACTATTGAGAAGACATTAAGAGACAATGAATTTAATCACTTTATTTTACGTGTTGGTATAGAAATGAAATGTGAAGTTTGCTTGTATTCTGGTAACCAAGAAAAAGTGTAAACCGCAAGTAATTGAAAAACTGTCGAATTCTTAAAAAATAGTATGGCTATAGAAAATACATGAGCTTTTATTTAGAGTCCCTTGCTACAATGTAATACCATAAAATTTAATTCAATAGCAGTGATTTTTTTAATTAATAAGATATTTTAACGCTATTGTGTAAAACAGGAGAGGGAGAAAGAAAAACTCACCTTGTAATGCTTAAATTCGGGTAATGTTTCTAGACAAAATATAACAATTGATAGCAGTATAACAAATACACTAATTATGGCTACTACTCTGGCGGCTTGCGAACTTTCTGGATACTCAAACAGTAACCAGACTTTTCTTTGATTTTCATTATCCGGCAGGGGTCTTTCTTCTTCCTTAATAAAGCCTTCATCCTCTCTATAAAGATGGAAACATATTTATCTTTGTTAGTTGTGTTATAATTTCTCGAATTGAATAAATACTAACCTGAATTTATTAATTGCTTGTTCACCTAATTCATAAAATTTAATTTCTTCACTAAATACATCTAAAGGGACATTGACCGGTCTTCGAAGCCGACCACCTAAACATAAAATAAATGAAATGCATGTGTTAATTACAGTTTAATTAAATCTCTGTGCTTAAAGGATGGGCCGTCTAGCAGTTTCTTTTTAAATCATTGGTTATTTTGATGCTGACAGCGGTTTCCCTCTCGAAATCTTGACAGAAAGTCTGTATCATACTTCATCGGAATGAAATGGCACGCTTTGTGCTTGAACAACGTTGAGAAATATTGAAAGCTCAAACAGTGCCAAGCAAATCGTGTTATCAGCCGTCTTGGCCATGTCAATTGGCCGCTTCGGAGCTGCGATTTGATTTTTTCCTTTTTTTCGAGGGAGGTATTATGCTAAAAATCCAAAAACGATTCAAGCACTTAAAGTGAATCTTATTCGAAAAATCCTTGAACTACAGCCCGAAACCATCAACAAGGTCTTGGAAAATAGGAGTGACAGAACGCACTACTGCGACGCCATTCGAACGACGTTGTATTCCATAATTAATGGGAATATTTTTTCTTACTAATAATGTAATGACATATGGAAAAAAAATAATTTTCTTCATTTGATTGATTTTTAAAAAGAAACTTGTATTGGGCCCACGAGGTAACATATGCATATATTTACCGCTTTGATAGTAGTATAAAATTGCATCGAAGCTCGGCCGACTACGGTCAAAAAAATATTCATTTCTTAGCGGGTCAAAGTACCGTAATCTCCGAGCTGGATCCCCTAACAGCGTATCAGGGAATTGATTTAACGTTCGTAGTTGTGTTTCAAACCTTAACCCGCTTACCTAAAATGAAAAGAAAGGTTTAGAGTTAAAACAAAAAAGTAAATTTTGTTAATAAAGTAAAATTTAAATTGCATAGTTCGTTGTTATTGTCATGTAACCAAAAAGTTCATAGCAGTGGCAGTAAGACATAAAAGCTTGTGTCTGGAATTTAAAAAAGAAAAACATCCTTTTTGCCTAAAATTGGTTTTCAATAATTTTCATCTTTTTTTTCTGGTCATAAGGCATCGATGGCAATGAAATTCCTCGATTGCATCTGCCCAAACTAAGATGACTGACCGAAGAATTTCACTTTTGTAATAATATCTATTTGTGGAACGGTTGGTTCTACAAATAGATAACAGAAACCAGCAATGAAATAGGTACAGAACATATTTTCATTTGGACTATGTATACGAATAGTAAATATAGAACAGCTTTTCATTCAAAGTCAAGTGCGGTTTCTTCAAAGAAAAAATCAGTTCCTTCTCTATAAATTGCATGTCATAATCAGCGGACGTTGGAGCGCATGATTGACTTTGATTGACTGAGAAGTAGACAGGGTATCACGTAATACCTCTCCGAAGTGCCTCTTGCCATTTTTTTTATCGTCACGGAAGTCACGTCATAAGGAACGAATATACAGATACATATATTTATAAAAAAGTTACAAACTAATAGACTAACAAAATTAAAAGAAAATTATTTTGCTACTCACATTTATAACGACTCTTTCACAAAAATCGTGGTCATGGGGAATGGGTTCAAAGTGTTGAGGTCCTCCGCCAAATCCATGACCTGCCCCCCCTTCTTCGTCTTGACTGCTCAATTTGGGTAAAGACCTATTAAAGAAAAAAAAAAAGTAAATATTAATATGACAACATTATAATAAATCCGCCCAAAGTTTTTTATTATTATTCGTTTAGCTATTATCAATACGATCTAGCTGAAAGTTTTCATCATGTTAAAATAATTGACTGAATTACTATTGGTATTAAAAGAATGGTCTATTATCACGTTAAAACTTGGGTTATAGAATTAGTTTTGTGACTGGACTTGATCTATTCTTTCTATAAATTCTGCAAACCCTCTCATTTATCGTGGTTCCTTGAACTATTGGAAAGAAATAGTAGACTATATGGTTGAATCACAGAGCAGTTACCATTAGCTATAATTACTTCTTGATTCACAAACTGCCAATATGATCAATTTGATGTGAGTGAAAAAATGCCCCTCTACATTCGCTTGATCTTAAATTTTCCCACAACCTTCAAATCGTCGAGCAAAGTTCAACCGATAGATCGTGAGCGCATAAACATTTTTTCTTCAGTACTCAAAAATCGATTGAAAATCAAAAGCTATTTTTCCCGAAAGCTATTGACTTTCAGGTGTCAAAAATTTTGACATAAAGATCATGGAATTTATTTTTGTAACATCACTCAAGAGATATATATCTTGTATCTAGTTCCTACAACCTACAAGATGTTCTACAACCGTTTGAATTTATCTTATGGGTTATTCTTTAGTTCGGGCTTCAATCAAAACATACTAAATATAATAAACTCTATCTATAGTATATAATTACTCTGTCAATGGATATTTTTGTAAAAACCGTATATAAATAGAATTCACGATCTATCAATAAAAATTCCGCCGACCACGTCATATGGATACTTGAAAAACACTGTTTACGTATTTTTGTATCGTTTTTGTGTGAAAAATGAACTGTGTGTTTTTCAAGTACACGATGCCGTCCTACGGCAGAGAGGGAGCAATTTTAAAATGAATCTGTGTGTATAACGTGTTCGGTTTTTGCGTTTTTCAGTTAAGTTTTAAAAATTGCAATTCTTGTGTGAGGATCCAAAAAATACAGACTGGGATTTTGTCAAAATAATCAATACCGTTCTGCATTTATTTATTTTATATTTCACACCGCGTAGATCTTCACGCACAATTGCTTCTTTAGAATGTCCACAAATAGATTTTTCTTCAGCACTTAAAGCTTAAGATAATAGTTTTTGGCGCTAGCCTACCTTAGGGCTATTGTTGATGTCATGTTTTGATTTCAAATAAACCACTAAACTTGTTAATCAAATAAAAAATATAAAGTCCAACGTTTTATGTCTATGAAAGTTTCAGCGCTACTACATTCAATGGGGGGTTTAGTTCATGTTTGCAAACTAAATAATGGGCAGCCTTATTTCCATTAAAATGATAATGATTTGTGGTCAAAGGTATTGATAAGAATCAACCCCAATTAGCAATAAAAAAAATCGTATTTTGTAAATCGATTCGTAGAGATGCAACAAGTTGATATTTTTCATTGAAACTCCAACATTGTGATTTTATTTGCTATTGCATGTTATTGAGAACCTATATTTGAGCCATTCACAGCTTACATTGATTAACTCTGAAATAAACAACGTTTTATTCAAATAGTTGTCGTTTAATGGTAGTAATCTTTATTATTAAGAGAAGATATTGTAAACATAAAATGTTACGACTATAACAAGTGCTTTGACTTAAATCTAAAATTCTTACCAAAGTGGAGCTAATTAATCTGAGCAGTGAGCGTCTTATTTATGAATAAAAATGTTGACCTGTTGCATAGTGTCGCTACATCAAAAATAAGAGCGACCATACCGATTTCATTCATTTATTTTTTGAAGTTTTCTAATATTTTTAAAATCCTTCTTATAAAAAGATAAATTAAGAAAATTACAGAGAAAAACATTCTCAACGTTTTCCAATAACAACAATAACAATTTTATAGTCTTCGAAGCAGCGGCGGCGCAGATTATATGGTTATTGTTCTGACGAACGTCAGTCATCCATTTTTTTTGGTAATCTTACGTACTGGATCTAAGTTAAATGAAAAATAAATTTAAATTTTGAACATTTTCGATCCCCCGTTAAGTTTATATTCGTCCACCATAAAAACATGTCTAATACTAATGAGCGTTAAAAATTGCAAAAACCGCAACTGGGTGATTGACTAGCACTCACTGACATATAATCAAAATTATAGAGCATTTGCAAACACCTCAGAAACATGAAATCAAGAGTCATGGGAACCATTTTTAGCGGTTTTACCAGCTTGGATGAAATTTTAAATATAGATTGCTTATCTTGTAAACTATAACGTGAGGTCTTTAGCTTTTGGATGCAATACGTTTGATTCAACTCAGATAGCCTCATATGTACGTGGTAGGCAGACGTTTGTATAAATTGGAAGGGAATTAAACTAATCTATAGAACTCTTGGGCGATTCCGCATATATGTTTACCAATTCTACTCCATGGACTTCTGCGAACTACAAGCTATTACATAGAACCTTACAACAAGATGTGAAATCATATTAAGTGTACAACTTTGCTTCCGCCGTTTTACAATAGATGGTTGTAGCGGTAAGTGGTAGTCGAAATAAATAGATCGTAGCTTAGGTATTCGAAATATTAGTCGATTTGCGTCTGCATCATAAAGTTATTCTCGATTAAATATGTCAGCTTACGAGCTAAATTCTCGTCATTTGCGGGGGCTTTTAATTTTTTGCTTGAATATAAAGAAATCTGCGACTGAGGCTCATCAAACGCTCTCAAATACCCGTGGTGAGGCCGCTATTGAAAGAACGTGCCGAGAGTGGTTTCAATGCTTCAAGAATGGTGGTTTTGACGTCGAAGAGCGGCATGGTGATGGAAGAGAGAAGGTTTTCGAAGATGCAGAACTGGAGACATTGTTGAAATTGTATTAACTTTCTATGTATGGCAACACTAACTTCTTGCATAATTGTTTCAATTCCATTTTATATTTTGTCTTAAGGCTGTTTACATAAATACTTTCTCTTCTTTTCCATTTTGTTCTCTTGTTAAATAAAGCTGGTTGTGAACAGACGTGTAGTTTTTAATATAAATTTCCAACAGGTTATGGGCCCAGGCCGAACCTTGTTTTTTTTTGTTAAAAAGATTAATTAATTTTAAATATTCGTTGAGTAACTAAAGTTTGTTAACATGAGCACACCGGGTTTGTACTCGATCGAGAAACTAGATGACTCTAATTATGCCTCGTGGTCAGTCCACATGAAGAGCATTCTAGTTCATGCAGATGTATGGGTGATCACCTGTGGAAAACTCGTAAAAGGAGAGAATGCAACTGCGGCGGAATCTGCACTATTCGATGCACGAGACGAGAAAGCGCTAGCCAGTATAATGCTTTGTATAAAGCCAACACAAATAAACCACGTCCGCCATTGCCTAACCTCTAAAGCGGCTTGGGACACAATTAAAAGAGATCTACCAGCCTTCTGGTCCGGCTCGTAAGGTTATGTTGTTCAAGAGGCTCATGAATCTTAAATTAGCCGAAGGATCGAGTATGCTGGAGCACGTGAATGAGTTTTGTGAGACACTAGATAAGTTAGCTGAAATCGGAGTTAGTGTGGCCGGCGAGCTGATGGTTATAATCCTTCTCTCTAGTTTGTCAGATTCGTTCGAAAATTTTGTAGTAGCTATAGAAACACGCGACGAGCTACCAACTGTAAGTGCACTCAAAGTGAAGTTACTTGAAGAAGCATCGAGAAGGCAAGAAAAGACAAATAAGGCAATAGGAGTAAGCGAAGGTCATCAGGCATTTATCAGCCGTGCAAGTATGAATAAGTACCCCAAATTCAGGAACAATGATGAACGGAATAATCATGAAAAAGGTGCCGACGGCAGAGTAAAACAACAAGTAAGTGGCAAGTGTTATAATTGTGGTCGTCGAGGTCATTTTGCTTCTAACTGTAAAAATAATAAGAGAGACACGAATACGAAAAATGAATGGTCGTTTTCAATTCTTGCCGCTGCTTTTGATGATCATAGCTTAAGAAAAAATTCCTGGTATGTTGATAGTGGAGCTACGTCGCACTTATGCTGTGATCGAAATTTGTTTATCACATATACCCAAAGAAAAGAAAAAATTATGCTAGCAGGAGATAATTTTATAGACGCGGAAGGTAGAGGAGATGTATGCTTAGAGTTCAATGGCCTGCCGATAAAACTAAGAAATGTTTTGCATGTCCCATCAATGCAAGGAAATTTTATTTCCGTTAGCAAGGCAGTAGACAATGGCCTAACAGTTGTTTTCACGAAAGAATATGCTACCATAAAAAACAAGAAGAGTGACGTAATCATCAGGGCAGTTATGTGCGGTGGTTTTTTACATTCAAGCCTGATTTAACTAAATGCATGCTAGCTAAAAACGAAATAACTGATGCCGTTGAATGGCATAATCGATATGGGCATTTGAATTTTAATAGTTTAATAGAAATGTCAAACAAGCAATTAGTGAATGGTCTAAATATCAAAGATGTTCCCTTAAAGAATAGTTGTCTTACGTGTGCAAAGAGCAAAATATGTATTAAACCATTTTCAAGTGGAATAGGTAGTCGTGCCAATAGTCGCTTGGACATTGTACACAGCGACATATGTGGACCAATGAATAAGACCTCAATAGGAGGATCTCGATACTTCGTAACATTCATTGATGATATGTCCCGATTCATGTTTGTCTACTTTCTCAAAACGAAAGATGAAGTTTTCAGTGCATTTAAAGCTTATAAGGCATTGCTGGAGAAGCAGACCGGGAACAAAATTAAAGTTCTGCGTAGTGATAATGGCGGAGAATATGTCTCGAAAGAGTTCGGAGCGTTTCTAGAGGCCTGTTCCACATACCCCACAACAGAACGGCGTAGCGGAGCGTGCAAATCGCACTTTAGTCGAAATGGCTAGGAGCATGATTGTACATAGTGGTCTAGACGCAGTTTTTTGGGCAGAAGCTGTTGCTACTGCCGCATATCTACGTAACAGAGCTGCAACTAGATCCCTTATTAATAAGACCCCGTATGAAGTTTGGACTCATAAGAAACCGACTGCAAATCACCTCCGAGTTTTCGGAAGTTTGGCTGTAGCAATTGATAAAACGCAACGAAAAAAGTTTCAACCGAAAGGTAAAGAAATGATTATGGTCGGATATTCTGACACTTCCAAAGCATACAGGTTATACGATTCTGAAACAAAAAGGATAATTGTCAGCAGAGACGTAATATTTATTCAACACCCATATTTTGACCGTAAAGAAGTAAAATTTGATGAAATTATGAATACTGATAGTCAGCCTGAATGTGCGGAATCTGAAAAGAAGTTGTCAAAAGCAAATAGAATTAATAATTTAAGTTGTTGTGATGAAGTTGCTGACACTGGTGTAATTACTGATGCTCAAGCTGCTGAAGACTTTCAAGTCGTGGATGATTCACCGAAGGCAGAAGCTGTAACAATTCGTCCTGGAAAGCGTGGCCGTGAGTCAGATGGCAGTTCGAGTGAAGACGGTCAAGAAAATACAAGGGTCTGCAGAGGAAGACCAAGACTAATCCGTACTGGGAAACCTGGGCGCCCCCGCAAAGAATTTCATCATGCACTAAACTTATTGGAGGAAGATGATGCGCCGATTCCACAAACAGTTAAAGAGGCTCTAAGTGGTAGAGACTCTAAACAATGGCAGGCTTCGATGCAGAAGGAGTATGAAAGCTTAGTGAACAATGGCACATGGTCGTTAGTCGACCTTCCACCTGATGAAAAACTCATAGGCAATAAATGGGTGTTCACCATTAAAAAAAATGCAGATGGCTCAATTCAAAAGTTTAAATCACGTTTGGTCGCAAAAGGTTGTGGCCAACAGTACGGTGTTAATTTCCACGAGACCTTTTCACCGGTTGTAAGGTATGCGACAATACGTCTGATTCTTGCATTAGCGTGTGAGAACAATCTGCACCTGCATCAAATGGATGTATCATCGGCGTACTTGAATAGTGAACTTCATGATAACGTTTTTATGAAACAACCCGAATCTTTCGTCAATGAGGAGTTCCCACAGAAGGTTCTAAAGCTGAATAAAGCGCTTTACGGGTTAAAGCAAAGTGGAAGGGAATGGAACGAAAAATTAGATTCTGTTCTAAAAAACATTGGTTTTTCGCCGTGCATTAGTGAACCCTGTGTGTACACAAAAAACCTCAAAGGTAATTTTAATATAATAGCTGTTTATGTTGATGATCTCATTTTAGCAAGCTCCAAGTTAAGTGATCTTATTAAAATCAAAGCTCAAATAGAAAGTGAGTTTGAAGTTGTCGACGGAGGCAAGCTGAAATATTTTCTTGGTATGGAAATAGATCGTGAAGGAGAAACTGGTCCACTTACTGTTTGCCAGCGTCAGTATATTAACAACATTTTGAACCAGTATGGTATGGAGAATTGTCGTCCAGCTTCCACACCATTAGACGCAGGCTACCAAGTAAATTGCTCCAACGAAAGCTGTGAGAGGGTCAACCCTACAAAGTACCAGTCTGTAATTGGTGCACTCATGTATCTGGCGATTTCTACTCGGCCAGATATTCTTCATTCCGTGTGTAAGCTCTCGCAACGAAACACGGATCCCCATATCGAACATGAGGCCGGAGTCTGGCACATCCTTAGGTATCTTAAGAAAACTAGTGACTTTAAACTGCATTATCATAAAACAGGAAGACCTATTGAGTGTTTCGTGGACGCGGATTGGGCAGGCGACGCTAGCGACAGAAAGTCGTTTACTGGCTGTTGCAGCAGGAAGCGTGTTTTCATGGGAATCAAGAAAGCAAAACTTAGTGGCACTCTCCAGCACGGAGGCAGAGTATGTCGCTCTTTCGACTGCAGCAAAGGAAGCCGTCTATTTGCAAAAGCTAAGCAATGAAGTTGGTTTTGGTGATCCTGTTCCGATGGTTCTCAACAGCGATAATCAGAGTGCTCAGCATTTGATAAAGAATCCTATTTATCATGCTCGCAGCAAGCATATAGACATCAAGTATCATCATATTCGTGAATTGTATAAAAACAATAAAATCAAATTGAATTATGTGAATACTAGTGAAATGATGTCAGACATATTAACTAAAAATTTGCCTAAAGTGAAGCATTGTAAATTTACCCAAGCAATGGGACTATATTAATGTAATTTTTCGTTAATAATATTTTCATGCAAATAGTTGTGTTGAGAAGGAGTGTTGAAATTGTATTAACTTTCTATGTATGGCAACACTAACTTCTTGCATAATTGTTTCAATTCCATTTTATATTTTGTCTTAAGGCTGTTTACATAAATACTTTCTCTTCTTTCCCATTTTGTTCTCTTGTTAAATAAAGCTGGTTGTGAACAGACGTGTAGTTTTTAATATAAATTTCTAACAGACATTGCTTGATCAAAACTCGTGTCAAACGTAATCGAATCAAACGCAAAACTAATCATATGAAAAAAACGAATTATGAAAAAAAAAAAAACGGCGGAAAGAAAATTGTACATCTAATATTTTATTAGTAAACCACAATGGGATTCGAAAAAAATAGCTCCTAAGAATTACGCGTGGTCTATGAGCCGATGGCGTTAGGGTGGTTCTATACAGAAATAAAATGTCCTTTTACTCTTTTCGAAAAAGCTAGGCTCTGGCTCTCAACGGGCTGTTACGCCGCCCCATATATATATTTACTCTTTTCTAACCATTTGCGCTAAAAGCCATTTTTTTAATTCTACTTTTAAAATATTAGCTCATGGTCCCTGGAAACTTAAAAAGGTCTATAGGAAGTTCTGGACCTAACACCAATATTTTCTATTCAATTAGAGATGATGAAGAGCAATGCCGCTTCTTTGACAAAATTCAAAATGTTGGGTAGTAGCCTTGTAGTCATATCCGATCATACATTGTTAAAATCCAAGGAAGGTATTTTCCACGAAAATACACCTTTGTGCATGAAAGATATACCCCACCGCTACCTATCATCATATTCTCTTTCAAAAAAGTTCCACTTTGAAAACAAGTCGATACAAATTCGTCAATTAGAACCAACATCATCAAAGCATGTCACTGAAACTTGTTAGGCTAATGAAAAATAGAAAAAAAAGAATTAATTTACTTGTATCTAAGTGTACCTTTAATTCACGAGATGCAATTACAATCTACAAACACAATCAGCCGTCTTTTGATTGGATTTGCTCACTCACTGGAACTTATTGCAAACCAAATACATTGTAGACTCGTCCAGATACAACCAACACATGCATATAAGCATAACTCGACGTTGCCGTCGTCGTCGTCGTCGAGTGATGAATGTCGATTGTGACGTCAGCTGGCGTAACATAATTACTAGTGAGCTATTTATAAGAGAAACTTTGTTCGGTGCACATCCTCACGTATTTATCGCGAACCATATACAAGCGCATGTATATATACATAGATGCATCTGTCGCCCTTTTTGTATATGGCAAAAAGCGAAATGACCTAGGTACCTTGTAAATGCACCATCCTCAATGACATTGCTGCCGACGCAGATACCTACCTCAATATCTCTACCAGACAGCGGCGGTGGCAGTGGCAGCGGCAGCAACAGAGGCAGCGTGCGGCAACAATAAGCTTTGTTGTTGCAAAGCCGACTTTTTATTCACTATCCTGAGAGTGACGTCAAGCAGGCACAACTACCAACTGGTAACTGCACCGAACTGAACCACACGGCCCGAAAACATTATGTATCTGCACAAGTTCGGTGTATATAGAAATGCATCGATGTAGGTATACCCAGTGCCCTAGTGACCATTTTTGGATCAATGAAAAGTTCATTGCTTCGCGTTGCTGTTGCAGATACATATAGAGAGCGGAGCGGGACTTTCATTGATGCAAACGGTAGATGTTGGGGGATTATGCCGGGCGACGGCGGGTGGCGGGTGGCGGATGACGGGCGTACCAGGACGGGTTGAATAAGCCGGGTGAGAGAACGAGAGTATGAATGACGACAGTGTTTCGGTTTTAGTGTGGATGGGCGGGCTGGGGCTGGAGGTGCGTTCAGCTTTATTTTTCAGGATAAAATGGGTCATGAAGTGACGTCACTGTGACCTATATACTCAACACTAATACATTTGCCGCGCTTTATATCCGTTTCGTTTGTTCAGCATGAGAACTGTCTGTCGGTGGTTCCTATATTCTCGATCGGCCTTAAATAAAGAATCTGTGAGCTTGTATCTGTAAGCCACAGTCAAACGTCGACTATTTACACGAAAAGTGCATTGGCTGGGCTAAAAATAGATTCGCATTGAAACGAAAATAACTCACGTTTAAACTTAGATTCTTCGCTTGGCGGATGCAATGGATTTCTCCTTGAATGAGACGGGAACAGTATCTACACGGTACACATGTCATATCCATATCTTCTTTGACATAAAACAGGCGTCCGCGTCCGAGTGTCGTCATGTGGATTGACAATTGAATGGGATTTCAAGGAAATGGAAGGGGTGTTAAATGGATGATAGATATCGATGGGATATTTTCAAAATAAATGATTCATAAGCTCGTTTTGCAGCGAGAGAGTGCAGGGTTATAAGAACTGGAGTGTTGTCTATTTCAGGATTAAGAAAAATGTTTTCAACCAGCAAACGACAAGGCTAACCTATCAGTGTGTGCAATGAGAATGTACTCCGAGTGACGTAAGATGCTGTGCCTTAAGGCGATTGAATTTAATTTTGTTGTGTGAAGTAAGTGCACAGCATTTGTCCGGAATTGTACTTTTTTGATTTTCCTTTTCCATGGGAGACGTGACCCCGCCTCTATTTTTATGCAATGGTTGTTTTGTGTGGGCCATAAACTTTTGAAATGGGAGTCTGCTTGGGTCACTTTGTAAGTTGTTGGGCACTTGGGATAGGACACTTTTTTGAAATATGTTCATATGTAGAGTGACGTTAGAGTTGCACAAGTAAACTCTTGTACGTTTTATCGGGCACATTTGGGTAGAAACAGGCCAGCCATTTACCACACAAATAAACTTCACAGGCTTAAGAATTGGGAAAATAAAAGTGGTTTCTATTTAAATCATAGGTTGTTTTAACAATGACATCTAAATCCCGCTCAACATTTTAACACAACGTCAGTATTGAATTTTTAAACAGTCGGTTTTTAGGGTTTGATTCCAAAGGAATAACGAAACCCTTATGGAATCACTTCGGTGTCTGTCAGTCTGTCGCCTTTTATATAATTTATTTCTTTTAATAAAATCGTTTTGTCAGCCGTCTTAACGATGTGAACTGGCCGCCTCGGAGCTGCAATTGGAGCCCTTAATACGTTTTTTGTGAGATACCGTGAAGGACCGATGGTAGGTCAACAGTCCAGAAACGATTCAAGCAACCCATAAGCTACAGCCCGAAACATACAACATGCTCTTGGAAGATTAAAGTGACAGAATGTGCTGCTGAGAAGACAACCAAAATAGCCAATTGAAGTAGGTTGTATTTCAAAAATATTAGGAATGTTTGCTCTTACTAATAAAGCGATAATGCATTGGAAAAAATTTAATTTTGTTTATTTTATTGCATTTTTAAAAACTAATTTGTGTCTGGGCTACCCTTTTCATTTTAACATAGTCTTCTGCGTAAACAGTACAAACACCGCCATTCACATTACAAATACACGGCGGTAAAGCCCAATTTGCAAAGTTATTTTGTGTCTTGAATTGCCTGTCTGGGTTTACTTTAATGACATAAACGTACAAAGGTACTCCGGACAAAAGGAAAAGTTTGACTTAAAAATATTAAAATATTAAGCTCACTTCCCAAGCATTCGTTTAAAGTATCATGCTAAAAGTGCTACAAGTCTCACAAACTCTTTTATTATCCGAAGCTTATATCCAAATTATGGTAAACTATTTTCTGAAACTTGTATCCAAATCATTGTAAATTATTTGTTACCATGATAGAAATAAAAGACAGAAATAAAAGAGTTTGTGAGACTTGTAGCACTTGATTGTCAACATACAGCATCGTTCTGTAATACCACGGCATTCTTGTACCTAGTAGACATATGTTGTGTCCCAAACCTGCCGCAAGAATTAAACTAGGCAAATAATGTCGCAAAGCTTATGAAATAATTCAATTTTATTTTTCGTCGAAAGAACGTTTATATAAGAAGGCTATATATTAAATAATAGGTGATCTAACCGGCTTAATTCCTATATACAGTCAGTTACAAAAGTCAGCACCATGCAGAGGTGTTTGTACTCATGTTTCCCACAAAGTAGCCTTCACGAACAATTTTCGCAATTTTATTCGAAAATTCAATAGTTTTCAAAGCAATAAAAATCAAGCCGATCGGACAATAATTGTAAGAACTATGCAGCAACAACAAAGTTTAATGCCGGTTCCGAACATCGAATTGCGAAAGCTTTCCATGGCAGAGATTACTCCAGGAGGATTGTCAGTCGTTCGTTGGGGTGGGGCCACGAAAATTATTTGTGGTGTTAGCATTGATGGTTACTGGAGGAGAAGTCCCAGGTCCACCACGGACTGTAGCGCTGTACAAAGAAGAAGTTCTTTCCCCGGGCTGGATTCGAGTCCGGGTACTCTCGCTTAAAAGTTAAGCCCCGGAGACCAATCTTATTGTATGCTTTCCGATATTTCGGTCCAAATGTTTCCTAAACCTCCAATGACATTTAAATTAATTTGATTGATTTAGTGCAGTTTTGAATTGGCTTCTTTCATTATAAAGCAGCATAGGAATGACCCTGACCGAACTAGCTAGCTTTTTCGTACAGGTTAGTCTTGAGGATGCTTAAATTATTAAACCGATCTATTTTCTCATCGATGTACACCAAATTTCCAACCCCTGATGGTGGTATAGTGCATAACATAACCTACTCCAAGCTTTAATAAGACGAAAGGAGTTATGATTTCTGCTTCATACAAATGCAATACACTGGTGGTTAGCACACCATGTCCGGAATTCGGTGGGAAAGTTATGAAAACAGTTAAAAGAAAAGGTAACTTAAATGACTAAAATTTAATGATTATAAGGTCTCGATTGTCTTCAAGGCTCCAATATCATCGCTCGATATTCAGGTCCTTACAAAAAACGTAGAATGCAGATCGCTCCGAAAATTTTACAATCTTTCGCGCTTAAAAATAACAACAACCAAAAACCAGGCTCTGTTACAAATTATCTAATGAGCACCTTGGTAAATATGGTCCAATTTATTTTCGAGCTAAAATCTCCAAATATAACTTTCTCCAGCATCGTCACCACCGTCAAGTCATAGATTTTTTCCATACCAATTATGACAGCATAAGCACAAAAAAAAAATGATTTACAAAATAAAAAAAAACCAAGGATATCATCTAAAAATATATCTTATTATGCCTAAAAAAGCGCACTTTTGTTATTGCTTTCTTTTTCTTTTAAGTGGCTGAACGAAATTTCTCATAGATTAGCATGTTCTCTCTCCGCAGATACATATCCCCACTTACGCCAGAGAATACCTAAATGGCATGACACCAATACTAGTGCATACAAATATTTTGCTTCGGGCATTTAACCAACAAACTCTGAAAATAATCCAACAGCAGTACACACAATAAAAACAGAAAAGAGAACTTTTTTTTTTCAAAGCAAGAAAAAAAGGAAAAACATTTTGCGTGAAAAAAGCATAAAAGGAGATGATGAAAACAAGGAGCACACCAACTGACAGGTACATTAGACCTGCGCTCATCGACAAGTTGAACTTTATCCCGGCTCGGTGACTTTTTGCTATTAAACGCTGAAAACAATTCTCACAAGAAAATAAGCTTTTTAAGGAGACAACAACCAGCCAGCCAGCCAGCATGCAGCAAAGGATACACAAACATAGCCACACAGACTCAAGTGACTGGTGAGTGAGTGCGACGAGAGCTTCGCCAGTTTCAACTTGTGAAAGACAACAGACTGAACGAACGTATTAATCTCACCACTGCATACGCATACAGTCTCAAGTTGAAAAAAAAAAAGAAAATAAATAAATAAATAAAGTAAGGACCTACACATACAGATAGGAAAAAAAACACGCAAAAGGAGAGAGAGCGAGCATTCTTTGAGCAGTGTTTAGCAGTGCAACCGCAAATAATCTGTACCTACTCTCTTGGAATAAATACATACGGATACATTCGTTCCAGTGTGCATAAAGTGAAAGTTATATTTGTCATATTTTCACAGATACTATTTCGGCAGTATCTTTTAAATTTTTATCATATCATGGAGAATGTCTTTTTTTTTCCTGGCTCTGTATATGAATGTATGTGTTTTCAGAGAGTTTTTTTTTATTTTGTATTTTCTTCTGAATTAAAACTGACAAGAAGAAGTAAGTGCCTTGCTTTTGTTTTTGTCCTGTCTTGGTGTGTCTTCTTATTCCCAAGGACAACAAGCCAAAAAGGACAATCTTTTTCTCTCTGCACCAAAGAGATACTTATATTCTTTGCGTGTACATACACATAAAATATTCTGCACCAACATGCTTCCGACACATTTGGAATGACTTTTAAGGACACATGTTAAATAGCCTTGTCCCATCTCTTTCCATGTTTTCTACGTCGATGTCCTGTATGTATGTAAAGCGATTCCATTTTCTGTCTACAGAGACATGGGTTTACGATTAAAAGTCTTTCTGTCAGATTAAATGGACCACTAATCGAATTTTATTGAGCAGTTTCTTTCCTTTTCACTTTTCCTTTTTTTTCTCTATACTGCTCGCTGAGGTATTCTGTTTGTATGGGCGTTGACAATTAGAAAAACGGATGTGTTCAGAGTGTTTGGTTAGCTTAATCTAAATGATGGAGAGCATTCAACTTGATACTTTTTAACAAAAAAAAAAAGTAGAGGTTGAGAAGTAATAAAGAAGAAGTTCAAAAGGACAAACTATCTCATTAAAACCTGTAGAAACTTATTAGTCATCTTTTAAATGAAAAATATTAAAAACTTCCACATCAGACCCACCTTTGCGGGGCTTGAGAACTAATAAACATTTTTTAAAAACAGAAAAGAGGCACACAATTTGAAAATAATTATTTTTACCTTTCACGCAGAAGAGGGGGCGATGCTGTTGATAAATTTTCACCGCTTAATGGCTGCTCCTGCCGCGGCCGTAGAACTGGAGTCAAGCCCCATCGTTCTATGAATTCTATGCGGGAAATGGTTGACACCGAACTAGATGGCGTTATTTTCTGCTCAATTTTACTATCCGAATGATGCACAACACCAAAGATATTATCTGCTTTTCATGCTCACGTCTTTGTTTTGTGTTTTTTTTTTAAATAGATTAAAACTTTGAAAAAAATGATTTTTTATTTAATTTTTGGTATTTTCACGCCTTCATTTTGTTCTGTTTTTTTTTTACTTCACCAATTTACACGATGTGAGTTAAAAAAAATTATGTGTACATTTTTCACTAAAAAATCTAAAACAGAAAAGTTGATGTTGAAAAAGGGGAATTCTCTTGAAATCTTGTTGTTGTCAGATAAGGAGAAAAAAATACGTATACGACCAAGTGACCCAATATAGCAGACATTTGCAAAGAACAAAGGTGACAAGGAGGGCTTAAAAATGTTTCGTTAAGATTAATGTGTCTATTTAAATGCAGCTGTCTTCAATGAAAACAACTGGTTTTATAGGCAATAAGAATGTGTAACCATTTGAAACGATATCAAAACATCTGTTAATTGTTAGTGACTTTATACACTTTGAAATATTAACGACTTGCTTTCATGGCAGAGTTCAGTAAGAAAATTAAAACTTTGCACCTGGCATTTATTTATGTCGAATAGCTAGAGTTCTGTGTTTGCCGTGTTTGAGGTATCTGGAAAAACACTTCAGAATTTCGTATCTTGCTTTAAACTTTCTTCGATATACACCATTCACTGAATAGTTTCCTTCCGCTCATTAAACATTCCAATCTGGGCCAGATGCAATGTGTATAAGCAAACAAGGTGCATGCATATTTACTTGAGTACAGTATTGGCACCTTTTGCGGTCACCAAAAGAAGAGATCTGTTCGTATAAAGTGAACTCCTCCTAGGAAACGAGGTGGAGTGCAATTTTCAGAAACGAAGAGATGGCCAAAAAGTACTCTCACCGCCAAAAACTGTACACGCTAGTACTGAGAAATGGTGGTCGAGACTAGTCTACTTTCAAAATAATATGATACTGACATTAAGGGCTGATCTTGGAGGATATGAAACTTTTAAGGATCAATTTTGAACATTGCATGTATGCTTGTTTGAGTACTGTCAATTAACCTGACCATGGACCACAAGATAAAATTCATAGAACTTTTTGGGAAAAAGCTTTAGCCTCACAAATTTGCATTTAGTCCTTGTACATTAAATAAATAAATAAATTCGAATGGTTTTCATAAAATTCGAAAATGTCCTGCGGTCATTTCGGTGTTAGGAAAATCTCTTGCTAACAGGTGACGAAGAAACAATTACAATTTTTCTTAATTTCCTTGTTTTGGCGGCTCAAGTTTATTTTAGGCTTACTATTGCTCATTTGTTAAGATAATTTCAACAATAACTACATTGTAATAAAACTTCGATTAATTGATCTCAAGCTAAGCAAGCCACAATCTACGATCCACAACAAGACAGCAAACAATATTTCGTTGAACAAAAAACAATATAGGTACGAAAAAAGTATAAAAAAAAGCCTCATAAAATGCACAAGGATCTTAACGTTTTCTCTAGTATATATAAAATCTAGTCCCCAAACACAAGTTCCAGAAAAAGACAACAGACATCTCTCGAGAAATGTACAATAAAAAGTGGAACAAGATAACGGGGAATTTTTTTATAATAGCAGAATACTCGTTAGCGTCAGTGCCCTTAATAAAGTCAAAGTCTTGGGACTACTCCAAGTTGATTTTCAAAGAAACTATAACACCGACAGCTCAAGAAAAACTTGGCACACCCGATAACAATGCAACACGTGAGAAATCCGACAAATTCTCAAATTCAAACACATTTTTCAACATAGAACACTTTTTCGTACCCTTAACCTCATGAATTGCACAAAAAAAAATCTTTGCAAATGTATGCGGTCTAAAAAGAATCAACACAACACACAGGTCTTATTCAGTTCAAAATTAGAAAAGTACATTCTCTTTATCAAAAAAAGGAAAGGAAAAAGAAAAGATATTTTGTTGATTTTGGAGAAAACACTATTTTTAGAGGGTTGCATTTGGAGAAAAGCACACACGCGTTAGAGAACGTAAACAATTTGCATTCATCTTTCTTTTTTTTTTTTGGAAACGTTTTCAAAAACGAAGGACGCAGTGGAGAGGTCGAGAAAACGAAAACGAATAAAAAAAGGAAAACGTTCAACCCCGCTCCAGGATTGTCCTTCAACAAAGGCACTCGTGGCACACAAAATAAGTAAAAATAATCACGAAACGGAAAGCAAGTTCTGTACGATTTTCTGATGAAAAAAACTAAAGGATCCCTTCTTCGATGAAATCCTTTCGCGTAAAAATTAACAAATGAAATCAAACTATTCGACGGCACTATCAGCGATATTTTTTTTTTAGTCGTCAGATTAAGAGATTTTCTTTCACATTAGATACACTATGGTGTTTTAACACGCATATTATCTCAAACGCATCCCGCACACACTCAGTCACATATACACTTTGAGCAGGCACTGTATCCTTTTTTTGGTGAGTTTCACAAATACATACGTCAACGGGGATGTATTGTATGTACATGCTCTCGTAGGCATGTGTACACTGTTTTTTTTTTCTGGTAGTGGTAAATAATGTTAGCGTATCTCACGAGAAATTTTTTTTTTTTTTTGAATTCGTAGAGAGAAGGAAATCCTTTCTTCTTCTACACACTTCTCATCATCTGTTTCTGTACTGACACCCACAAATACACACTTAAAACGTTTTGTATCCTTCGGGTAAGCGCTGTGAATTTGTTGTTGGTTTATTTTTTTTTTTCTACTTTTCGTTTTCTCTCTCAGTCTCTCTCTCGCTCTTTACATTCACTTTGTGTGTGAAAGAAACTTTTGTTTAGCAATATTTGTGCTATCACACGCATGGTTTACGACGACCACCGAAACCGTCTGAAAGTTCAGGCCGAAACTATCAAAAAAGGACACCTTCTTTAGAACTTGGAATTTTTACTTTCTACTACTTTCTTTCTAAACACAAAATCACATGCAACACCAAAAATCGAGATTGCTCTTTAATTAATATTTGGAAATCTTTTTTGGCATGCTTAATAAGTTTGAGTCCTGGCAGGGGGTGTTGGTGGGTTTTTTTTTCTCACGTAATTGTTTTGTGTGTGGTATATGTACTTCGAAGGCACATACACGACTACACCACGACGACGACGACGACGACAACGACGACGACGATAATGATGAGAGAATGTGTACTTGCAATAAGGGTAAAAGAGATAGAGAAAGCGGTACACAGCAGGATAGGTCCATCATCATCATCATCATCAAAGGATAGAGAAAATTCAAGGTAAAGTAATACGATTTTTCACTTGTTATTATAATTGCAATCCTAGTAGCAACTTCTCCGTTGTTGTTGTCACTTTACACCAAAATTAAAACACAAAAAAAAGCAACTATATTTCATTATTATTATCACTGCTACACGTCTTGTGCTTGGTGCCACAACGACTAAAGTGTTGAGAATTTTAAGAATCCTTCAATAGTTTTCATGTTGACATCCTTCCACACTTAGTGGCTCCATATTTAGATGCCACTCTTGCAATCACATACTATCTTTCTTTTTTTTTTCACAATAAGACTCCTACCAACACCCACCCACTGCCACTAGTGTTGATGTTGATGATGCTGACGATTATGATGGGGGCAATGAGATACTTTCTTCTTACTGAGATGCTATTTTCTGCATCTCTCTACAGGAGAAAAAAAAAATAAAAAAGCAAAAGAAAATTTACACACAGAGATTTCGAGAGAAAGGGTACTACGGTGAGGTTGGAGTAGGACATACACACTAGAAAACAAAGGTTAAAAAGGATTTTTGACATCCACTTTTTTTGGTATATTTTTTTTTATACAGAAAAACGAATTTATTAAACAACCATTATATTGCACTGAATGTAGATACGTTTGAATAAAGCGATGTGTATAAGATATTTTGATTGATTGAACACGTTCAACGGATTTATTGATATTACAGATTGATATGTTTAGTTAATTTTCTTTTTTCTTTCGTCCTTAGAAAAATCATATATATACACATGTATACGTGTACATATGTATTTAAGACTTTTTCTGTGTTCTTTTTGCTTTTCACGCGTATTTATTTATTTATTATTTTGTTGTAAAAGAGAAATTAATAAAAAAAAACAGAAAAAAACACTTTTGGAAATGCAGAAGAATTTCACGCGACTGATTGCGGCAAAAAAATACAGAATATAGTCTTTTTGTGTCGAGTTTATAGCTATAGCAGCATACGGCGGGAAAAGTATTTGAATGGAATAGAAAAAATTTTCGTGTAGTCTTTTACGAATGGAAAGAAGGAATTTTTTTTTTCGATTTAGTGATTTTCGACACTTTGCGATACAAGGTACAAGGTATATTGTGTTAGTTGGGGTAATGTTCGAAAAAGCTCTCTTTCGTTTTGGGGATTGGGGGAGTTTTTGACGTTCTCTCATAGGAATTTTCGTAGTTTTACACGTGTGTATGAGAGAAGGTACTGCATTCCAGTATTCCATTATCTATTGAACAGCGGTTAAGCGGTGGGTTAAGAAGCTATATTCTACGAGATGTTCGCACTTAACAAATCTAATATTCTATGTTTTTCTTCTTTTCAATTTCTTTAAGCTTTTTTGTTGAAATTGTGTGCATTTTTTTGAAATGAGAAAAAATGAAAATAATTTTCCAAGAGTACTCTGTGTACGGGAATTCCTAACAGTAACAAGTTAAGTCTCATTCCCATTTGGGTTCACGGCTTGGATATTGCCTGCTGCTTGATCTGAGTCTCTGCTTAATGCCAGGATAATATTTTGAATGTCACGCTTTTGGCGGTAAGATGCTCGATGTTAAAACTGTTGGTTGATTTTCCCAGTTGAACCACTTTTAAATATTTCTTAGCCAAATCACATAATTTTTTTTATCAAATTGATTCTAGTTATAATTTTAAATATGATTAAGAAACCTTAGAGTTGTTTTTTGTATCGGTTTCTATAAAAAGGTGAAGTTCCATGTTTGAACTATAAAAAAAAGTTGGGGGAATGGAACAATTTTTGTTGTACGTACATAAAAAAGTTATCTCAAAAAAGTTCTGTAAATTAGACCTGATGTTGTAAACTTTGAAGCCCTTCTACATGTATTAAGAAACTGAAAATACTTTCAACACAATTGTTTTCACTGATCTTTTATGAGCTATTGCTATGTACAGTGCCGTGCACGTAATAGGAGGCGTCTGAAATATTTTTTTTTATTAACCCTCGTGTTTACTTTTAGTTTTAATTGTATCTGCAAATTAGACCTATTAAAAGAACCATGGATTTTGCCTTAAGTACCACAACTTTGTCCACAAAAAGCGCAATAATAAGCATAATACCGCGTGTATATGTTAAGACTCTCCTGCTAAGAAATCGCAAAGTTTGTATTCACAAAACAGCTGTAAGACTGGTTTTTCGCGTTTCTTTTGCGTCATCAGTGCGTCAGACTGTTGAGCGAGAGTAGCCGGGTTCGAATCTAGCTCGGCGAGAAAAACAACAAAAACTGCTGCCCTAGAAAATACCAAAGTTTTGTAACCATTTTGTGTAAAAAATTTATCAATTTTTTATGGAAATCTCAACGTTTCTAATCATTGTCATTTAAATTAAAGCGTGGTTATTGAAGACGATCGTTCGTTTGCCTCGGAGTCAAAAGAAAAAACAAATATTCCTTGATTAATCGAATTAAACTACGGTTTCTTAGAAATTTAATGAGCATACCAATGCTTTCGGCGCAATGATCAAATTCATCGCGTCGCCGACTGCCAAAAGTACATTTTCTATGAAAATGCTTTTTCATGTAACATACTATTCTCAGATATTAAGCGAAAAAATTTATGTATGCAATAATTATATTTATAAATAAAATAGCTGGAAGTGCTTGAAAACACCCTACAACAATACCAGTGTTTAGCACACATTTGAAAAATCGGAAGAAAGGATAAAAAGTAATGACCAGCAACTGGAGTCTACCTACACAAATGAGGAAATCTATAACGCCCCAAAACATCACATGCCATAGTTAACCTAGAAACTTGTTTTGGTCATACGTATTTTACAAATCAAAAAATCTAGTACGAATTCAAAAAAAAAAAAAAAAAAAAAACAGACGAGACCAGACCAGACATCAATAAGAAGATTCCAAAATTCTCAAAAGATTTGGAGAAAAACCAGGTGTTGCTAGGAGATTAAATCATTCATCAACACATGTACATAGAAAAGCAACTTTGAACAAAAAACATGACTTGAAATCTGGACAAAATTCATTAACACTTTACAAAAAGAAAAATAAATCAATGAGTGATTTTTAAACGAATCGGAGCAGCAGGTGTTGTTTTAGTAAAGTATCTTTAGAAATATTTAGATAGTGAATAAATGATGAATTATGAGATGATTTCCAGAAATAATATAGTCAAATTGAGTATCAAAGCTGATTTTAACTATTCAGAATGAAGTGGCTTTGAAATAAATAAAATGTTAAGCAAACAACACTTACAAGTACTATTCGTACTGAGTTTTTGTGTCGTTGGACAGCTCTAGTAGCCATCAGAATAAATCCGATTCTAGTAGCCATGCTATTTTTTTCGTAAAAGAGATTTACAATCAAGAGATTTACAATCAATCTTTTAATTTTTTGGAAAACGAATCTCCAGTAAAAATTTCCAATATTTAAGTCGCCGATTAACTGCAGGTCGTTTCATTTCAAAATACATTTTTGCTTTCAAGAACAAATTAAAAAAGAGCACTGAGGTTTCTTAGCAGCTATCCCATAATCAGCTGACACCAGATTTGCTATTGTAAGGGTGTACTTAATGGAATTTCTAACCTTAAAAAAACAATTTCCCAGCACAGACAACAGAGAGAATACACGAGCAATGTACTTGTTCCCGATCTACGTCAACTTAATATGCCACATGTTAAACAACCACCACCGCAAAGTAATACAAATTAAATAGAAAAAAAAATTATTTTCTGAAGATCATATACCACGATTTTGTTCTTAAATTACTTTTACGCTATTTCGTTTTTCAAAAACAAAAACAAAAAAGAAAAAAAAAATCTGAGAAGTTAAGCATCAACTAATGAGATGAAAATATTTTTCAAGTGAAAGAGATGTCAGGCATTTCTTTTAATAAGTTTTCGTTTTGTTCGCCTTTCGCTTTTTATTATTTTTTTGTGTCTCTTGTCTCTTGCCTACCCTCTCCATCTCTTCATATATTTTTTATATCTTTAGCATCTTCATTGGGATAAGACTTCCAAGAGAATGACAGGGGAAAATCTAAAAGACGAGAGAAAGTTGTAGAAATAGTTCCAGTATTCGAAAATTACTGGAAAGTTTACAAGCTTTTTCGATATCGAATTTCATTGGAATTTTCAATAAAACAACATTTCGGATGGAATAATAAAACAAGAAAAGAACAGAATTAGGATGCGCATGACATCGGTCTTAATAGAAGCTCCGATAAGATACACAACGCACCGAAACCGTTAAACTTTACGAACTAACAGCTTTTTAGTTAGCTTAGGCTCACAGTGTATCTGTCACCCTCGGACAGAAGGGGAATAAGAGCTGTAAACTAAGGACATGCCGACAAAATAACAGCAATAAGAAGAAAACAAAAAAAAAAAATGGAAGGAGCAGAAGAAAATCTCTCAACATTTACATTTGTCTAATTGCTGTAGGTTAAGTCGTGCTCTCTTAGTTGTGCACATCCATCAGCGCTTCTGTTGTCGCCTTCAAATTTATGCCAGCCACCGTGTAGATGATTTATTTTTAGGCCCACTCCTTTGCAGAAATTCACCTTCAGCGATATCTCCCATGGCAATGCAGCAACAAAACATTCACGCGCCTAAAGTGACAACATACTCGAGATACACGGATACTTAGATACTCGTGTGTAATACATTTCCGTCCGGCACTTACCCACTACGGGCGAGTAAGTTTTATTCAACTACCGGATAAGAAGGTGGGAGGTGGAATTTGATTTTTTTTATTGTTGCTTTTGTTCACAGCTCGAGATGCACAATGTAAGAGAGGTATCTCTTTTGTTGGGCGGTTTTGTTTCTAGCGCTCTGTGAAGGACCTTGAAACTATTCCTTCTCCATGTGGACATCTATTTTGGATTAGCTTTTTAAATTTAGAACTTAGCATAGGTTACATAGAATCGCCTTGGGACTTGTAGCGAAACATGCCGGACAGTAACATGAACGCCGTCGTCGTGCTGCTTTGTCGTTTCAAGTGTGTGAGCGTTGAGCGATGGCTTTGAGTTGTTATTGTTATTCTTTTTGTTTTGTGTCATTGAGTGTAGGGAAAATGTTCTTTCTTGGCATTTGTTATTGTTTCTAGTTTTATTTGTGTGGGTGTGGGTGTATATTGTTTGGATACAGTGCCACAGATGTTTTCAAGCGCTATGTCAGAGCGTATCGGCGATATGAAGGGTTATTGGCAATCAAAAGTTTTCTTTTTTTTGTAAACTTTTCGAGCCGATAGTCGTGGTAATGAGTTTTAGTTTTGAATGGAAACTGTTGGCGGATTGAATAAGTTGTTTGGTGGTTGTGTAGAATGGTCGGTACTTCTGAATGGAATGCATTCAGCTTGAGCGTCGTGCTCTGATTTATTTGCCTATTTGAATAAACTGTTTATTTTTTGTCTAACTTTTTTTTGTTATTTCAAACCGGTTACGAAGTTGAGATAAATTGTTTTAAAAATAAACATATCAAGGGCTGTGTTGGGGGCAGGTTTTTTGCAAAACAGTAGTGTAGCCAGTCCTTGATTTTTTTTTTCATGAAGATGATTTCCTGTTATTGATATTTATGTTTGTGTAACGTCACGTCTAGTGGAGTTAAAGTTGATCTAGTTACATTCTCACTATTAATCGTATTACTATTGCTTTATTAACAGCATTTTAAAATTAAACTAGTACATTTTACTCTTTCTATAACTATTAAGAAATTGTATTAATTTTGGTGGATCTTGAGAAAATTTGCGATTTTTCGATAGATTTTTTGTTCAAACAAAAATCTCTAAAAGGAAAATTCTAATGAATTTTACACTCAACGACAACTGGTTGAGACATCCCTCGATTTTAAGGTTATTTTATAATTTTTTTTCAGCACTTACCGCTAAATTAAATGAAAATAAAATTAAATGATAGCACCGGGTAACAGAAATTTATTTATGTTAATTATTTGGTGGTATTTGCTTTCTTATGATTAGTCAAGCACACCTTGATCATTCATTCATTCCAACTATTAAGTTTACGGCAACGCCATTGTGAAATGATAAATGAAAGTAGAGCAAACCTATCTTTTGAAATAGGCAATAAGTGTGACTAGTTGTTAGTTAAGAGAAAAATGTGCAAGCCCCATTGCTGCGCTAATGCTAACATATAGTAACAAGCTATGCTCTAGTCCTGTATATGCTGCTACGCAGATTATTTTATTTTTTCTAGTAACATTTTAATTTCAATACCTTTTCACACAATAAATTACGGCGTTTAGTTTTTAAAAAATGTAGAACTAAAAATGAAAACACTTGTTTTATTTGTGTTGTACTTTCAAAATTATGTCTGGAAGAAACACAGCTTAAAAAAATTATGGGAAATTGGTAGAAAATTTTGTGAATGTTAGGAGAACATTAGGATAGAGAATGTCACTGACCTGTCCTGTCCTTCGATTTTCCAGTTTCAATTCGATGTGCTTAGTGAAAATATGGAGATTATTAATCGAGATGATAGTAAGAGGTTCCAACCTATAGCAAATAGGATGTCAATACTCTGTGCAATTATGCTTGGTACCCAATAAGAGGAAAATCTGAAGAACATACCGGAAAAACCAAAAATAACTTTACACTTATCAATGTTTATGGTATGACCAATATTCTTTTTCATTTGGAAACATGGTAATGTAATAAAATTTGAAGTAACATTTTTCATGATGTTGTCGCTAAAATGTTATTCAAAAGAAATGTTTTTGAACAAAAATACTATTTTACCTAAACAGAACTGCGAGCCCTTCTTAGAGCTAAACCGAATTCCACATCCACAATAAGGGAGACCATGACATTAGCAGGTATTTTGGATGTGGACAATAATCAAGGGACAAACCAGTGTGTGTTGTGTAAGAAAGCGATAGCGCAAAAAAGCGGCTAAAAAGCAAACCTGCTCTAACTCAACGGTATCGGAAAGATGGTTCAAGAAATCATTCAAGACAGAAGATGATAAAACTACGATTTTGTTAAATATGCAATATGGATCTCGACATGATTTGCGAAAATATGTTCTTAAGACGATGCAACAAGGAGGTAGGGACATAATTTCGGCAGGAATCTATTTTAAAAATAAATATAATTTTTATTTTATAAATGGAAAATCGTAGATAGTACGTTAGACAAAGAATTCGGATCCAACTTTATTTTTCAACACGATTCATATAAAGGTTGCAGTAATAGTCTTGATACCCTTGCATATTCTATCTTTTGATAATGAATTATTTGAATGCAACTTTTCTTTTTAATTGCTTTGATTATTTGTATTTTTGTAGATGTATCTAATATACTCGTAAAATTAATTCGACAAAAATGTTGATGTCTTCAAAAATATGAAGAAAATTTTGTGTTATGGTTAAATTTTGCAGAAATGAAGTATACATTTTTGTTAGAGTTGATAGATAACAAATGAAAAAAATACTTTGTCATGTACAAATTCTATTTAGATTAAACTAGCCAGGATGTTAGATGACTAGATGAAAAAGAGTACTTTCAATGCAAACTTACTATTCAACATTGGACTACATTGTTAGACTTAAATATTATAATTTTATTTTTTGTTGTGAGACGAGAATTTCTATAACGATGCACAATTCCCATGAAAATATTAAAAATATTTTTAAAATATTAAAAATAATTGATCGTCTTATTTCTTCTTAACTATATCGAGTTAAGATTTATGAAATAGTGTCTCACATAACCATTTCGTAATCTCCGAATTCAATTTTACAAACAGACTAAATGACGCACTTAATGATTATGTACAAAATTTCATAAGACAAATGCCTCTTTAATAAATCTTGAAATTGAAATAGATAAATAAATAAAACTACACAAAATTCTTAGTTTCCCATTTTTCCATTTCTCTCGACAATCAAAAATTGATCTTGTCTGCGATGAGTAAGCATCGCTAAGTCTAATCAGTGAGGGTAACTAAATTAATCGCACTCTGTCGCAAACAGTGGGATGGGGTGGCGTCTTCAATCTACAAAAATATCAGTCCATTCAAAACAGCTTTAAAAATTTAATTTAGTATGTGATAATAACTTTTTTATATGAAAAAGCATATGTGTTATGAGAAAAGAGTTCAATAAAACCACATTCAATTAAGCCCCCGCAAGCATTAAAATTTACACAGACAACAATAACAACAAACACAGACTGAAAATATTTATGTGGCGCATAAGCACTTCATGGTAAAACTCTTTACTTCGCGTCTCAATGACAGCTCAACAGAAACAAAGCGTCAAAGCAGCATCCTTCAAATTAAGTCCTCCCTTTTACTATAAAAGCCAAACAATATTAAGAAAGAAATAAAAGTACTCATACGCCTCCTGCTCATCGCAAAGACCACACTACACACAAAATTGAACGATTGTGCATCCTTCCACCAGATAGTGGGCAGCAGCTTCAGAGAAGGACCACCACACTGGCGCCGCTACAACTTGAAAAGCTGTAAAAAAAAAGCGTCCAGATATAAAAACAACGTCAACTGAAAAATTATTTTTCGGGACATCAGGCGCCACAGAATGCAGCAGCCAGCCAACGCAGGACGTTGGGCTGTTATACTCTTCAAACAGCATCGCATCATCATCCAAACTCACAGCGCGACAATTCGAACCACCGAAAATTCATCCCATCCCCTTGAGGCATGCGTTCGATGTGTTTCGATGTTGCAGTAGCAGTTTTCTTGTTTTATTACTTTGTTATATAATTTTATATTTATTTCTTGGTTCTTTTTTTGGGAAATTCACTTCTACGAGATGTCTATGTGGGGTGTAATTTATGTATGAGCGAAAGGAAATTTTTGCGCAACCCTTTGCATGTGGGTTTTTGGTCTCGTGGTTTTTTTTTTCCCCGATACTGCATAAGAGATGGGGATGGTGAATTGGTGCTAAAAGAAAAATAACGCAACTTTTTTAAAAATGTAGGCGGGTGAAAATTTTAAATTGGATCTCTGGAATATAATAAAGATTTATGTGAAATGACAACCAGAGCAGGGTCAATAAAGTCGATAAACACCCTTAGACCGGATGTGGAGAGGGTATTGCTGCATGATAGCTCCTTCAGGATGGTGACACCACATCGGATTTTTTACGTTTTTTCGGTGATGACGGTGGTGGTGGTGAAACTGATTTCGATGGTGACGTTAAGTAATCATTGACAGAGAAGGAGTGGTTCTTGAGAACATCCCGATATTTATGGCTTTAGACTTGTGAAAGAGCACTTGTATGAAGTGTTGCTTAGCTAGAGTGGTTTTGAGGGTCAAGTGAAGCATTTGTTTTTCGAATGATGATATATCATATTTGTTTTTTTAGGTTAGAAGGCA
Source organism: Syritta pipiens (assembly GCA_905187475.1). Classification (NCBI taxonomy): domain Eukaryota; kingdom Metazoa; phylum Arthropoda; class Insecta; order Diptera; family Syrphidae; genus Syritta; species Syritta pipiens. The sequence goes on along the minus strand of LR994571.1, from coordinate 11,011,361 downwards.
GATGCTTTATAAGCTAATCTCTAAATAAGTGCGTTTCAGTCGTTGAAGTAGATTTTCGGGCTGATAGAGAGGTGGTAATCTTTTTTTTTACAAATCCTTAGTTGCGACTTGCTATTTTGGAATTCCGAAAATAAATAAACAATAGGCTTAGGTTCTAGTTACTGATATATTCAATTTCAGTTTTTATTTTATCGGTCAAGGCTCACATCCCTATTAGATTTGTTGACCGAGATAAAAGCAGGAAACATGGTTCTTTCGCAAAGCTACGTGGCGAGTAGGAAAATAAATAAAAGGATAATTATTTGAATGCAGATCAGTCTCTCTACCTTATTCAGAAGTCGAAGAGAAAAACTTTCAATTGAAAAGAGTGTGCAGTATTTGCACTATTAACACCCCAGCCGAAGAAGGGCTAAGTCGATTAAGTAAGTTGAAAGAACATCTCATATAATTCGAACATTTTGCATCAAAATGAATCATCTTAAAATCCAAAAACTTGAAATTAAAATTCTAGTTTGAAAGCCCAACCTTAATTTTAGTTTTAACTTGTAGCATTTTTTTTCCTTTTCGTTGCAACCAAAATAAAATTGAAATCAATTAATGATAATAGACAAGTAAATGCACAGGAAATTACCTGAGAAATCACTCGCTGTCACCAAAAGACTCTCACTTAACATTCCCCGGCACGACATCCCCATTACATGCCACAAGCAAAAAACAAAAGAAAATTCCCATTAAACTCGCCAATACAATTTACCGGTTTTTTGTGTTCATACTCCGTCATCCGAATTCAATTTGTTCCTTTCCCCAAAAAGAGACACAGACAGGCAAAAAAAAACAAATCTCATATTAAATCAATAAAATCCTGCGTTAGAAAGGCAATTAAACACAAAACATATTGCCTTATATAACAATTAACTTAAGTGCTTCTAGAAAAAAGAAATGAAACGAAATCGAAATCGCAGAATATAACATTCCGCCGATGAGTGTGACGGCAAGGATAGACAGAAAATAAACGAAGAGATAGGCTTTCTCCTTTTTAGGAAAAGAGTTTTCCCCAAAAAATGTTGGCTGGCAAAGTTCCAACGACCTTTATTTTTCGCTTGCCGTTCTATGGAAGTGTGTGTATAATTACGTACTTTTTTTCTTGTTCTATTTTCCTGCGTACATATATTCGTGCAATCTGCAGCGTTTAATATTGATGATATAATAGATAAAACATATATAATTTTTAAAACAATTAAAACTTTTTTTTTTAGAAAGACTAACCCCTCAATTGATGATCGTTCCCTTTGTTGTTTTTCTTGATACTTTCGATACTCTTCTTTTTGTTCACGTTGTTCTTGTTGATGTTGCTGCTGTTGCTGTTGTTTTTTACGTTGATGACGATCCTCGCCTAGCCCATAAAGGCCGGCAACAGCAGCCATTATTTACAAACACTTTAATGCATACAATAAAATCCTAGCGACATTCGGGTCTGTTACAATTTTTATGAGTCACGTACATTTTTCTCTTGTTAAAATATAGAAAATAACTTTTTTTTTTATTTCTTTGTTAAAAGTATCACTGCACTAAAAAATAAAAAACACAAAAAATTATACAGAAGAATTCCGTGACCACCGATAAGGTCTGTATCAAAAACCTCTACATCACATACACACAATGGGTCTTGTTCGTCGAAAAATAAGCACTTTGCTGCTGCTTGCATGGTTAGATACTGGATATCTTTCGTTTCCTTTATGTGTCATCCTCGAAAAATTTGTCACGAAAACAAAAACAAAAAAAAAATGAAAGAAGAGGAACAATAAAAAAAAAGGGAAAAAAGAGCAGACTTTCAATTGCTTCCGTAAAACAAAAAAAAAAAAAAGAATGATGAAAACTACGGTTGAAAAAAAAAAAAACAAAGCAGCCTTTTTTATCGATTTATATGCAACTAAGGAACAACAGCAAACACTATGCTTGATTTGTGTTGGGCTATTTTTCATCATTTATTATTAAATCGCACCAGGACTAACCCCCCGGCACACACACACATAAATATTCACATGCAAGTCGTAGCAACTTCTCCTTTCACAAATTTGATAACATACACTCTAAAGCACCACCGACAACCGAGAAACAAACCGACAACGACAACGTGGCGTCTAATGCTATATTGTACATGTGAGATATGGATTATCCACTAGATGGTGCACAGGTAAGAGATATCGTATAAAAAAGTCAAAAGGCATATATGGAGGCGCGGTACCCTCGTTCTTCTACACCGCTCTAAGGACTCTCCTTTAACATTATGGTTGTTTAATTCTTTGCTTCACTTTTGAAAAAAAAAAAAAAAACACTAGGAAAGTGTAAATTAAGGCAAAAAAAAAACAAAGAAACTCACGAAGACTAGAAAAATAGAAGAAGGAACTCAATAAAAGGACATGTCAACAATTTTCAATTCGCAATGCATTGTAGTCATATCCGCATGAATAAGAAGAAAAAAAATGAAAAAAGACGCACTGTTTCACACAGAGACAATTTTTATTTTTTAATTCATTCCAACCACCGTCAACACTTTCACTAGCGTGTGTCCTAAACTACTACCAGGACTAGGAAGTGTCCTCTTTTATTCCACCGCTCCAATGAAGTGCTTTTTTTTTGTCGTTCATGGTGACAACAATCGCTCAGTGCGCTAACAATTGTTGTGTGTATGATTACTCAACTTGTCGATGGTTTGTTTTTTTTTTTTTCATTTCACTCGACTTTTTTTTGTTCAACTTCAAGTGTGTAATAAGGAAGAAGTGCAGTCTCTTTCAAAACATTTTTAATTGAATCAGTTAAAAGCCGTTTCTTTTTTAATCACTTCATTCAAAACTTGAAAATTATGTTAGAAGAAAATAGAACAAAAAACCAAACTAAAATAACACAAAACCCCCTTTGAAATAGAGGCCGAAAAGGACACGTTTATTCGGTTACTAAATAAGTACTGTCAAAACGCAATAACACCAGCTACCACGACCGAAAAGCTGCTGCTGCTACTGCTGCTGCTGCTACTTCTGCTGCTGCCAATGGTGGGTAGTAGTCCTTATTGCTTTCGATTCTCTTATTTTCTGTTTTCTAACTTCACATGTAGCTATAAGTACACAGTGCGTTATTATTATAATTATAAGTATTCATTTCGATTCTTCTTTTTTTGGTAATGTACTTTCATGTGTGATTCAATTGAAAAAAATAAAAAAAAAAAATGAGACGACGTAAAAGAATATCGTAGTTCGGTATAAAACTGAACGCGTTACGAATATTTACCACCCAAAAAAAAAATTCACTGGATGAACCAAATAGCACCGCACTACGCAAAAAGGATTTCCAAAAACAACATTTTTTTTTCTCCAAAAACAAAAATAAAGAAACAGAAATCAGCAGCAGTATCGGCGTACCAGCGGCAAGTACCATCTACCCAACAAAAAAAATCCAACCAACCATCATCACCATCTCCCAGCAGCAGAGGGTTAAAAAAAAAGAAGTGATGAAAGCAAGAAGAAGAATATTTCTTCTATCAGGAGACGAAGCATGGTGCAGAAGGACGTCAACGAAGAAAAAAAGCGAATTGAGGTAGGTGCATCGTCGGTAGAATAGTATCTAGGTTGGTTTGGCGGGTAACACACAGAGCCTGTTCTGTTGTACACAGTGCGGTAGAAGTGGATACTCTTCTAACCCAATTTCGGAATCTCTGAGTGTGTTGTTTTTTTCTTCCTCCCTTTTGGTCCGTTTCGGTGTATTCAATGCAGTTCAGAGTTCAACCTCTTTTAAGTTGGTTTCTTTTTTGTGTATGAGGTGCTCTTAATTATTTAATTCTCTTAATTTCCTTTCATATTTCCTCCGCCACTTTTTCTCCCTTAAGACAACTTCTTTGTTCAACTTAGACCTTGTGCTGATGTCTCTTTCTTTCAACCAAAGTTGCTTTTCAAAGAGAGTCGAAGGTAAACTTTAAGGACAATCTTTACAACATCGAAATTTAATGAAATTTTTTGCTTTTTTTAAAGTCATGTCGCTATAGAAAATGACCGGTTTGATGTAATGAATTATAATTTTATCCTGCTTCCCAAACAGTTGTCAGACATATAAGCTTTATGAAGAGCTTTCGGAAGAGAGTCCTTAAGAGAAAACATTTGTGTATTCTCTTATCCTGTGAATACTTTGAAATTTATTGAAAAACAATTCGGATGCGGTTTGATTGACTTTTATATTCCATTCGAATTGACATATATTCATTCAACGCACATGCCCATTTCTCGAACCTGCACGTGACTCATTACACACAGTGCAGGTCTTTTAAGAGAGCGTCGAATCTCTTAACGCGCTCGTTTCTCGTCTTTTGCGGTGCATCTATGAAATTGCACGTGTTAAATGTGTTTTCATCTTTCCTTTTCTTTCTTCTGCTGCTTTTTTAGGGAAATTCCCAGTTGGTAGGGCAATTCTGGCGCATTCATGGAATCAAAAATTTACTAGGGGTTAAGTGCCGAAGGACGGTTATTACGTAGAGAGGAAGATTTTTTTCTTCTTTTAATGGGGAGCAAAGAATGTTTTTTTTTTTTTAAGTTTATAAACAAAAAAACGAATGGGATGAAAATAAGGAGACGTCCTTATTTTGGCCCGGTGCCATGTCTGTTTTGAAAAACTCAAACACTTTTGTGTGTTAACCTACAAAATATGGAAAACCTCTAAAATCGGTAAGTTACTATATGTTTTTCTTTGTGCTTTTTCTTGTTTTTTGGGTTTCATAAACCGGAAACCATTTATTTTGACATTAAAATGTGCCAAAAAAGGCCACGTCGCATTCCGTTTTATTGGTCCATTATGGACGGAGAAAGGCGAAGACGGTTTTTCTTGGACTCCTGCCATATGATCTACTTGCGCGTATAAAGACCGCACAGCAACCAAATTTTGTACACTCTCAGCGAAAATATAAGAACCCATCAATAGTGTACAATACATAAACTGGATGCGATTAAGATCCATTGTCACTTGTCGCAGTGGTCAGCTCCAAATAGCCTGACACAAATTTAAGGATTTTTAACTTCCCGAGAATCTGCGAAATAATCACTATTACTCATTTTATCAAGCTTTGAGCTGTTCAGCTCTATGTGTGTACGTCTGGTAAGAGATTGCGTTTTTCAACAGAACAGTGCATAAAACAGTTTAGAAGTCGATATCGTGATATCATGAATTTCCGTTGAATAGCCTTGGCTTTTTCTTCGAGTCACGAAAGCGAGGAAAATGTTTTAACTTGCCAAACGTACGAGAAAAATGGTTATTCATACATTCTATTAACTAAACCGTGGATATGTGGCAATGAGATGCAAGAAAAGGAAAATGAATACATTAAGTAGACTTTAATAGGGTCTTAAATCATAGTACTGGTACAGTACAGTACATAGCTTTCAAAATTGCTCCTAATCAGCTTTTAACAGAAAGAAAAACGTGCATTACATTACCTACACGAAAACGACATAAGGAAAACTTTTAAAGTATCAAAAAATTCTTAAGTAAATAGTGGCGCATCTGGCGGTTTCCTTTTAAGATACAAGTGAACAAGAAACCTTGGCAGAAAGTCAGTCATTGAAGTCAGTCGCCTAGCGCTTGAACAATGTTGAGAAATATTGAAAATTTATTTCCAAATTGAGTGCTTTGAAGCTCAGTCTTTTTTTTTAAAGAAGTTTTGACCGAAATGAAGGACTCACCGCGCTGCTCTACGCAGGGTTGGGGGGTGTTGACATAATTAAATTGTTCCTTCCAAATGAAAACAAGGAACAAGGTTGCGGTTGATGCTTAATGGTCGGATTCGCCAATCTATCCAATCAAAATTATGCAAATCGGTCCAAATTGATACTTTTTATGTCTTAATATAACAGGGAACTATGTTGCACATTTTACAATAACTCTTAATTTTTTTCACTATTGAATAATTATTAAGTCCCAAAGTTGCATGTTTCATGCAAGTAAATGAGCAAGAATGGAAAAGACATTTTTTTTGTTCAACTTTGTAAACTTTGTTCAACTCGGTAAAAAGTGTTACGGTGCGTATATTTCGACAAAACTTATTTTCTTAAAAAGAATTGGTTTGGATTGAAAAAGAGAATGCATTTAGAATAGTGCAGCTAAAAATAGTAATTTTTTAAAGCACATTTAGCTAGCTGTTGATCTTAAAAGAAAAATGATTTTATTACAAGTGGAGCAAGAGTTTGGAGATTCAAGTGGATTAGACTTAAGTTTTTTATACTCTAATTTTGTCAAGCGTCTCCTTACAGATAGAATTCTTGCGCGTTTTTCAGACTTTAATTCAAGTTTTTTTAATTTTTGGAATAATCCACTCAATTTCGTGTCAAAAAATTTGCGGCTCCAACGGAAGTGTTATTACTGTCGTCAATTGGTAAAATACGAATTAATGGTCTAAGAATATTTATTTTCTTTTCATTAAGAAAAAACAAAAAAAGAATCAAAAATAATTTCTATAAAAAATTTTTAGAAATTTTTTATTTTTATACAAAAATAATTTGTTTGCTTAGTACCAAGAAAAATATAATTTTTTACGTTTTTCCGAAAGAAAATTATTTGCCTCTGCCCATCAATAAGATTAATTAAAACTTGATTTTTGTTCTCAAAATAGATTTATTATACTTAAAAAACAAAAAAATTTGCATTTTTACTTCAAGATAACTTTTTTCCCTTAAAACCAAGGAAGGATAGTAGAGCATAGCTACAAGTACCCAAACAAAAAAAAAAAAAATTTCAATGAAACATGATTTCTCCTTAGAACGCAACTATATCCAGCTAGATTGGCAAATACAACCACTCTGATACGGTGAGTGTTACAGAGCTATGTTAACCAAATTTTTTTTAACTGAAATTGTTGACATAGGTTTGGATGATCTGTGGTTTATAGAGGATTGTGCGCCATGCAACACAGCCGATGCCAAGATCAATCTTTTGCCCACCAAATTCCTAAATTGTATTATCAGCCGTTCTTACGATGCCGATAGGCCGCCACGGAGCTGCGACTTGAACACCTTGGACTTTTTTTCACTGATCGCCACAGTGCCAGGCCAACAATTCGAAAACTATTGAAGTGACTTAGGCCAATATCAACATAGCAGCCCGTGAGCTAATATTAACAAGTTTTTGGAAAATTGGAGTGATAGAATACGCTAAGACAGCCACTTCGACGTTGGGTTCCCCATTTAAGGGAAAGGTTTCTTCATACTAATAATGCTATTATTTTTGAACAAGATTTAATGTTGTTCATTGTATTGATTTCTAAAAAAGAAATTTGTAAAATATGGGAATCTTCAACCTCAAATTATTTATGATTATTTTAATAATGTCTGCAGTCCAAAATGTACCCCAAAGTATTCAAAGATCCCAAGATATCCAAAGTATCCGAAAAGAAGAGAGTTATAAATTGGCCAAAATAGAAAATTTTTCAATTCAGTTTTGTTTTTGTAAGTTTTTTTGTTAGTTGGTTATTTTTTTATAATTATTTGCAAGAAACTGTGATAGAGAAATGAATGCAAAAACAAAGATCGAACCTTTTTTTTAAAGAATAAATGGTAGTCGCAAATCATTGTGCATGAATGGGTCGGCTTAGAGGGACACTTTCATATCATATCGGTCAGTAGGATCAATAAAATCATTCAGATTATATAGGACCGACCAGGGAAAAATTTTCGATCGCATTCAACATGGCGACAATGTACAGGTCAAGCTAACTTAAAGCTTTTTCGTGGCATTCTCTGTTTAGCTTTTCCTTTCCTAACATCCGAAGGTGAGCTAATGTGTGCAACCCAAGAGGGCCCAGTACAACTCAATCAAATTGGAAGTTATACGGAGGGCTAACGACCCGTGCATATAAAACCAACATTGTTATAGAAGAGTTAAGGAAAGCGTCGGATGCACGAACGAAGTTATAGTGGGGATTCGTCGTAGAATCACAATTGTCAAAACAGCTGGGTGAACTGCCGAGCTTTATAAACTGTACAAATGTAAATATATTACAATTGGATTTTTGCCTCCCGGAATAAAAATCCAACTACTAAAAATTCGAGCCTCCGGGTTCGAGGAGAAGCGGTAGACCGAAAATCCGGTTCAGAGATCAATTGATCGCGGACGTAGTACAAGCAACATGCCCGGCATGGTCCACGTTTGAAGGCAGCTTTACCCCAGACACAGACCGCCCAAAGGTTGATTGCCTGACAAGTAAGTAAGTGTATACAATTCAATAAGTGGATGCATTCTACTTTAGTCCTGTCAAATGTTGGCAAACTTTACTAAAAATATGAATCTCTTCAACATTTAAATATGGATAAATTGACGAAGATCATTTATTACTTTTATAATAGTTATTTATTTTTTGTTATGTTTGTTGCCTAGTTATTTAGAAAATTGCTTGTTACTGTTATGTGATAAAAGATTATGTTGAAAAAGACAATCCCACATAGATAACTACTGCACATTGCTGATTCACCAAATATAAGGACAGTTATACAAAGGTTTTGGAAAAAGTCCAAGAACCGAATATGTAATTATTCAAACTCAATAAAACTTGAATTATGTACTGAAATATTATTATTTATGCTGCTGACCTTTTTCGTATCCTTTCGCCAGAAAAAAAACTATTAAATATTTAAATTCTTACCAAAAGAAAAGTTGTTTTATGGTTTACCATAATTTCTACCACAATTGTCATACGTACCTGTAAAGAGAAATGAAAGGAAGACAAGAATATTAAAACTCTGTAAAAATATATTAACGAGGATAAAAAAAGAACCATAAAAATAAAATGAGTTTGATATTTGGTAGTTCATTTTGCTGGCGCTATTGCAAGAAAGGATTTGAAATATTTCTACATTCGCTGTACTAAAATTTAAGCACTGCTTTGCTATCATCTACTGCCTTGCAATTGAATTGACAAAAAAAAGTTGTGTATTTGTGAGGGAATATAGTTGTGTAGATGTGTAATGTATGTCTAATTTGATGTTTTGTCTTACTTGTGTGTTAGTGCAATCATTGTTTACACAGTTAAAAGATCCATAGCTATAAACTAATACTCACCGTAGTCTATGTGTGAGAAATGTAATAAAATGGGACTAATATTTTGTGTAAGGAATCTCCAGAAATTAAATAACAGCGATTTGGAAAACGAAGTTAAGTGTAAGACTTATGTCAACAAGTTCAAGATTTGTTATTTTCGTTTTGGATATGAGTTTAATATTTAACAGATATTGCAGTTGCTATTTAAAACTCTTTTTCATTTTAACAGCACCGAAAACGCATCAATCAATCGTCAGATATCAAAAGCAGAAATTAGTCAGAGGGAGATAATCCACTCCCTTGTGTCTTTCCTCTAGGCTTTCTTTGACATCGTTTTTTTTTTTGACAACATCATTTCCTATCTGCGAATACGTGTGCACCAGCTAAAGCACTAATTTGACTGATTTCTGGTCAAAATATAAGACAACAGCAAAGGATAACCCAGCTGGCTCATAAGAATAATTAAATCATTCAGAGATATTCGCGTTCTGTTCTTCAACAGAAAATAAATGAAAAGAGAATAATTCAATTTCTGTGTTTCTCTGTGTATTTGCAATTTTTAGTTTATTGTCTTATTCATAATAGAAAAATAATAAAATATATATAAGACTCAATGCCGAACAAAATCTTTCATTTTCTCTTTAATTTTCGATGAATTTACTCATAGATTTGGCTGAATTTTCTCGGGGGTCTGGGTTACGAACTGAGATATCGAAAAATCGCCGAACTTAATTTGACAGATTCGATCAACATGGACCCTTTCTTGCCATTCTTAAAGAATCTTCCTCAGAGACTATACAGTAGTGTCTGAGCCTAACGTAGATCTATTCGTTCATATAGGACCTAGTGAAATAAAAATATTAATTTAAATTTTACATCAAACATAAAATGTTTCAGTTCTAATGTAGGAAATATTTTACAATTAAAAAAAGTATTTAAGGACTCTGTTAAGTGTATCTGTGTTCAGTGTTATAGATTGATTGTATATACAATAAAAGCAATATTTATTGCCATTGAGTACACATAATGCACGAAAGACAATAGGCACATTTAACATATATAGATAATTTATAATAAACATATAATAAGTATAATAACAATTTAAGCTCATGTTGATAATGACGCTGTGTAACTTACCCTCCTGCAACAAGTATCATCTGCATATTTGCTATTTATGTGATGAATCCATGTTTTTTTTTTTTGTGATAATTAGTTTGGACATAGATATATTTTTTTATGCTTCTACATAACATGAATGACACTGACTTTATAGATATATAGGTATACATATATAGATGTATATATCAAAAATAAATATATATATATATGTTCATCATTCGGGTGCGGCAAACACAAAACAATACAACTTGCGATATTGCATATTCAAAATAAAATTTTTCATAAACATTTTATAGCGTTTTAGGGTCTTTATATTTTTGTATTTTTTTATTTGTTGGCAACGGGAGTTCATATTTTTTTTTTTGTTCTTTTGGGTTTAGCTTTTGGTTAAACATTCGCAACATTTCCAATTTGGCAATCATATTGTTGATAGAATATAAAATAAATAGAAAAGAAAAAAGGTTATATCCATTATATTATTTTTTGACATTAAAAGAAATATATTTTAGATTTAAGGGAAATTTCCGAAAACAGAAATATAAATGCAGAGATTTTTTTTATAATAAAAACTTGATATCATGATATTGTTAAAAACAAAATAATTAGTGACAATGATTTATGCAAACTAAAAGGATAACATTGCATTCACATACGAAAACATTAAATTTTATTCACAGCACTACAGGATATGAAATTTTTCATTTTTTCTTTTTTCAGACATTGAGTGAAAAGTTTTTTTTAATAGAAATAATGTCTTATAAATAAAGCCTTAATCTTTCTTGACACCCAGTGTAGCATATCTGGTACAACTCAATTCAAACTACGTTCTTAAATTATGGATCACAATTTTACTCTGTTCAGCTTTGATGATCTGCTTCATATATTTCAAAGGGAATAATCATTCCAATTTACGTCGAGTAATTTTTTTTTTTCTATTATTATTTTCTAGTATTTGCAGCCATAAATTACATAAGAAAATATTTTTTTTAACAAAGAAAAAACCGCATTAAATTTTTAATAAAATAGGTTTTCTCTCATTTTTTGCTTTAAAGGTTAATATCTTAGAGGTTTCGAGAAACATTGTTAATGACATAGGTTTAAAAGTAACCCATAAGTCATTTTTTAAATAATATTTAAAACTTTAATTTGATTCAATATCGCGGTCGTAAGTATACCAAAAAGAAGATTTTTAGGTCTTTCATGACCACATCTAATTCTACACCCAGGAAATTCACTAAAATAAAGTAAGCGATACCAAATATTTTTTTGGAATAAGAGACGTCTAATGCAGAATTATATAACATGGAATTGGGTTTTAGCATGAACTTAAGATATGTTTGCGCAGATTTTTTTCGAGTTGAAGGCAGATGAGGTTCGTGTTATACGTGTACAACACCGTCCATGAAAGGGTTAAGGCCGAAGAATGGCTTATTTTTTTAAAAGCAATCTCTACGATCAGCTGAACAAAGTATGGATCTTCTGCAGAAGGAGAAACTCCAAAATTCAGAAATTTTCTAAAACACTCATACTCCTTTTGTATATTCAATTTATCGGATAAAATCTTTGTTTTGCACTAAGTCCATACAAACCAAGAAACATAATTAATTTTCGTACTTATTTTAGCACAATCAAGGTTTCATTTAACTTATTTCATGTGAGTGAGTTTCTTATAACTTATAGAAGAAGATCATATCAAAACTAAAAACAACAAAAACGAAAAAAAGAAAAAATGAATAATTTCAACCTACATTCATAGACACTCGAATAAATTGCATGCTTATCGCGTACAGAATATCTAATACAAACATATGTCAAAACTTGACATTTATTTCGTTACACATTACAACAGAAATGAAATTTGCATACAAAATGACTGCAACATGCTGAGCAGTCAAATTGAGTTTCAAACATGTTTTAAATAAAATGAACTAAAACTATTTGTCATTTACAATACACACACAATTTATCCACTATTGTTTACTTGGATATTTATTCATTTTTTTCAAAGGTTTATTTTGTAAAATGATATCTCAGCATGTGAACACAAAAAACCAGGCGTACATCAACCATGAAAGACAACAAAAAAAACTATTTAATACTTAAACATTTCAACGTTACACTGAGTTGTTTTTCCTAATGAGTTATTATTTGTTTTGGTTTTTTTTTCTTTATACAAATTTAGTTGTAAATAGTGTATGAGAATGTGTTCGGGCTCTCATTTCAAGTGACATCAAATAAAATTTAAATTTTAATGGAAAAAGAAGATGTATGATCAAAAAAAAAAATAAAAAATCTATGACAAGTGTGTATGAGTATGACAAATCATAGAACAAGGACAAGAAAGGAAAGAAGACAATAGGAGTAGTAGTAGTAGTAGCACACTAACATTATTCTTTATTAACATCCTCTCTCACTGTGTTAAAACTATTATCCAGCCGAGAGAAGAAAATTGATGTGTTGTAAATTCCCAATGAGACGTGACATCCTATCCATTTAAAATTATTTTCTTTTACTTCATGAAGATGCATATTTCTTTTAAAATGTTTCATTTCACTATATCTGAAGTAGTTTTTTGAAACATCCCTGTTGTCTGATTAGCTTCCCTTTTCCATAGTCTCGACGGACATGTCACATAAAAAAAACAGAACCAAAAAAGAAACACTCACGCATACACGATAGCAAAAAGCGAAAAGTAATCAAACGCACACACACAAATTTATTTTATTCACGATGCCTTTTGCTTTTTTTTTTCAATCGCGTTTCTTTTCAATTCGTACTACACCACCGACCCATAGTATAGGGTCCGGAGAGTATATAGAAAAGTAAAAGCACATGTCAGAAGGAAACCCCATTTTCAGTTTCATTCTCTGACCTTCTCTGGCTCTCTTTTTCAAATTTATTTTTGTTAGTTTTCGCCTTTCTATATTAATTCGCAGTTTTCACTTTTCACATTTATTCCTTTTTGCCAACGATGGTCAGTTGGGATGAAATTGATGAGAAACCTCACGATAGTCTCACCACATCTTTCACTTTTTTTTATTACTTTTTCTAGTATGCACTTGCACTGATAGTCACAAAGAAGTTGATGAAGCAAAGGATATAGACGGATTGAATAGTGTTTTGTTTATTGAATGGCATTTTTGTATATTGTAGAAAATTAGGATCTGACTTTTTTTACTTTTAAAGACAATTGACACACGCGAAAACAATAAGGAAAAATTCAGTGATCATATATTTTTCTTATTGTGAAAGGAAGAAAGTATATATCACATAGAGACTAGCTTTTAATTTTGTATATTTTCTTGTATTATAAATAAAATTTCACTATAACAAAGCTCAGCTTTCTTTTTTTTTTTAAATTAAAAAATTTGGCAATAACATCTCACTGTTTCATAGTTTTTTTTATAATTTATTTGTATACGAAAAATATATATATAACATTTATTTATTTTTATATAAATATATTTTCTAATTTATTTTATAGACGGAAGATCTATTATTTTATTGCAATATTTACTTCGTTGAGAATCTTATGGTATTAAGATATTTTTAAAAAGCAGTAGAAAGATCAAAAACATTTCGCATTGTATTTTTTTTTTTTTTTATTACCAAGAAATTAAAGACGAATGTTGTAGTTTTTTGTGTAGAAAGTTGTTTACTTCTTTATTTGTATGTAGGAAAAATAAAAAAATAGCTTTTTAACTTTTCTTTTGCACTATTCTTTACTTAAATTTTATTGGTAGTTCTTTAACAAATTATAAAGAGTTATCTGTTTGAACTGGTAATAAGGCAAATTTGGTGAATTATTACTTTATGTTTCATCTCTTTTAAAATATAAACATTTCTATTTGTAGGACACGTATCATTCCAAAAGCAGGACTTTTTTTGCAGCTTTTTTTTTTTCTTGATATCATGGACGGGCTGTTACAATTTTCCTTTTTGTTTCACATAAAAATATAATTAATAATATGTTTGTTCTTTTATATTTATTGATTTTTCACATAACTATATTAGATTTTTGTTTAAAATGTTAGGCGAATTTTATTTAATGTCACCTACTTTACGAATTATATGCACTTGATGATGTATGTATGTGTGTTAATTTTCCTTCCAAGTTGAAAAACACTGATTTATCTCTTTTTCAAGGTTAGACGGGCTTTTGTATGTGTATTGTGCACTATTAAATGTGTTCTGTCTTTGTAGATAGTGAGTATTTCTTAACCAAATGGAAGCGAGAAATTTAAAGCTAATTCTTAAAACACAACATTTTTGCGAGTATTTAAGTAAAATGTAGATACATGAATGGGTGTTGCTATCACATTTAGTTATTCTATTTTTTTAAATATGAAGCATATTTTTCCTAGGAGGGGAAAGGGCATCACAACATACTCCAAATAAACAGAAACAAAAACACTTTTTTGACACAAATATAATTGATGTATTTGTATTATTATTACGCGCACACTACGTTTGCCCTTGGATGGCACACTCGGTTTTTAGTTTTTCTCTCCCTATTTTTTTTTTGTTTGTATCTTTTCTGTTTGTCCTGTTTCGTACGAAAATAGAACACGGCTAGTTGTTGAAGATGTATCAAATGTAGGGATGTTCACCACCACAGACAGCCACCCAGAAAAGACAGATATCTCCATCCATAACGATAACAAAACTATGTAAAGGACAACAATAATCACTATTTTTTTTATTGTTTGCAGACAATTTGATTTAGTTTTTGGAGTAATCCAATGCTGTTGTGCGAGGAAAAAGGTTTCTCTTGTTGGTGTATCTTATGTAATGCCAAGCAAAAAAGGATATGGGAAAACTTCACCACTCTTCGTTCGATACAACAACAATTTTTTTTTAAACCGGGATTTTTTTCTTTGTTTCTTCTATTTACTGTTTCACATAACTAAAATTTTTCAATTTACTATCGCTCATCCGTTTTCACTTTTTTCACTTTCCCCAAACATTTTCGTTGCGACTTTGAAAAATAAACAATAGTAAAATAAATTAGGATTTTTTTTGGGAAGGAACCCCGTAACAAAATAGAAGATAGATTGTGAGAGAAAGGACGAACAAAAATCTTCGTTATGCAGCTGAGAACGTCGTCTGACAGACAAGCGACGGCTGTTATTATTGTATCTATCTCCACACTCTAAGGGCACTTCTACTGAAAGCCCTTACGGAAAATGTTCGCTTTTTTTGCACCTTGTCTAGTGCTGATGTTAACTATTCACAAAGTTTTGAGTGTTTTCCTTTTATTTGATTGATCAAAATAAGCAAAAAGGATAAACTCAAAATAAAATAAAGTTCTTTTTTTGCTTAACTCCTTTCGCCTTATTCAATGTTTCAAAAAGTCAGAGGTGTACAAGAGTAAATCAACAACATGCCGGATTCGATAACAGTGCGCCTGCTCCATTTCTCTGTTTTGAGAGGAGAATCAACGGATAACACGTTCTACTAGGACTAGTGGGGTAACAACACCAATACAACGTCAAACATCATAATCGTCATCGTGATGAAGTTTTTGTTGGTTTCTTCCTTTGCGCGCCACTTGTCAGACTATTGGTGAAGATTGTACGTGTATTGGATTATGGGTGTGTGTAGGGAGGTGTATTCGAAGCTGTCAGCTGAGTATATGAATCTTTTAATTGTTGAGTAATTCGTTTCACAATTTTACGTTTCATCAAACCGTTTCGAAAAGTGTTTAATTTTTACGGGTATTGAACGAGTTATTAAATTTTAAGTAGACGCATTCAAAACGTTCACAAATGTCAAGCACATGATACATATTTCATCCTTCGCCCGATACTACACCGAAACAGTGCAACAGAATAGTGAAAGTATATTTTCTTCAAAGGTATTACACAATTTTTGCTATGCTCTCATGTTTCACGTGGAAAAAAAAATCGCTTTTTTTTGCTGATATAAAATTTTAGACACTCAACACAAAATTTATTTTCGAGACCAACCGAAACAGAACTGTTCTCCGTCAACAGCTGTAAGACAAAAGAACTTCAACTCAAAACACTGTTCAAGAAGTGAAGGAAAAAGCAACTAAGCATTCTCCATGCATATCCACCGACAATGGTCAAAAAACTTTATCATAAAAAAAACTAAAAACAAAAACAACCACCAGCACATGGCTTTGTGCAATGGCAACACTTTCGATGGTAGGCCGGGAACTATATAAAAAGTTTTTGGAACTCCTTTTTGTGCACTGCAGCATATAACTAAAGGGTAATTCTATTTAGGATATCCTTATATCCTTCCTATATTTGTTTTCCGTCACCATTACCATCGTCTGCTTTTTTTGAGTGAGACACAAGCCTCTCCTACACACCACACTTTGGGGACTAACTTGTGGTTGTAGGACGATTGCTTGCCAAAACGTCCTCCGTCCGTCGCCACAATAATAAGAATTAAATAATTCTTCTCCTTTACTTTTGTTGTTGTGTAATATAAATAATACACCAAATTGCAGTCAGCCAATTTCCCCAAAGCCTTGTCATTGCACATGCCGCGTTGGGTGACGAGTCAGGTATTTCGAATCTGGTCATGGTTTAGCGGCCACGACTGTGGCGGGATAATGGTGTATCCTTGCTCGAGTTGAATACTAAGTTTCACTTTATTTCCTATGGTCAAGTATTTAAAGCATATATAAGGTGTTTCCGGTGGTTACCTATAATCGAGATGGGTGGTGGTAGTTTTATCTCTTCGAATGGATCGGTTTAGTGGGGTTTTTGAGTTCTTTTTACATTGCACCAGAGTTGCAAGTGTAGAATGCTATCTCTTATGACATAATGAAAATTTATGAAAATAAACAGTCGATTGACAATATTCTCTGTACGTGCAAAGGCTGTTGGTTTTATGGTATGAGTCTGACAAGCATTTACATGATACGCATGCATGTTTGCAGTATTTTTGGCAATAGCATTTTTGAATAATAAAATAGTTTTATTTGCATTAAAACGTCATGCTGTCATTTACGGTGTGGAATGGATAGAAAGTGATGCAATTTTAATTGCATTTTGTCATTTGAGAAGCATAACCATGTCATTACGAATGCATATAAGTAATGCGTGTACTGGTAATTGGGGCTCTGTGTCCATGAAACATTAAGCATGACAACTTTTTGTTTATTTAAGTGCCTCGGTCGAAATTTAAACGGAAATTAAATTAAACATTTAAAATATTTAGCACTAATTCTTTTGTAATCAACAGGAGTGTCTTAAAATTTCAAAATTAGTTTCATTTCATTTCATTTTCATCAGCATATCGCGCTAAATTATCGTATGCGACAAAATGAAAATTTTACAGGACAATTTTTTGCTTTGTTTTTTGTCTGAGCTAAAATACGTGTAAATGCCGCTTACGGTAAATTTTGTTTTCTCTGTTATCTATAACTGGAATGCTTTATTAAAAAAAACAATGGTGCAGAACGCTCAATCGAATAAACTATCGAACTGCATCGTTCTTATCTTTGGTTAAAATGTTGCATACGATAATTTGGCGGGTAGGGCGCGATATGTTTCATTCCAGCTGCTCCCAAAGCTGGCTACCTCAGAAGCAATCCAGTGTACAAATACGCATCTTGAATGATTCAACATTTAAAATTAATTGGACGCGGAAACGATTTCCAGTTTCGTGAAGTTAAGGGCAAAGCAATAGAAAGATCAAGTCAAACTATTTGCTAGTTCAAAATAACCAAATATTTAGCAAAAAATTTGAATAGCAATATCTATGCTGACAAAACTTCTTTTTAGGGTTTTGTTAGGGTTCCGGAAGAAAATGAAAAAGCCGGTCCCTTTTGGGGGGAAACAAGGCTGGATGGTGTCAAGAAGAAGAGGTCAAGATGTGGTTTTAGTGGGTGAAAGTCTCACACTACTTGGAACAGAACAGGCCTGTTCCACCTGCTTATTCGGTTTCTACATCTTCCTCAAGGCAAAAAAAAAAGAAAGGTTGCGTTCCTAAGGAATAACCAAACCCTTATGGAATCACTTTGGTGTATGTCTGTCTGTCTGTCGCGTTTATTTTCAAAAAGTATCTAGGCAACCCAAATATAAATTACGCTTTTCTTCAGAGTTAGTTACAATAGATTAAAGGAAACGTTAGTATTAATACTAATGCTAGAAAAAATTTTTATTGGCTTTGGCGTTTGGAAAGTGGGTAGAGTCCGAATTATGAAAACGTCCGTCCGATTTTTGTACTTGCCCAACAAAAGTTCAGATAAAAACTTTTAAGAAAATTGAATTTTAGCGTAAAAGTTAGTACCAATGCTAAAGTCGAAAAACAATTTTTTTTTCTTAGATATTTAAAAAGGGGATCGTTGGAAAGAAGCTAGATCAAAAAGTTGTACTGTGGTAGTCACCTTACTCTTATTGGTAAGAAGTTATTAGCCAACAAACTGCCAAACACTAACTGTCTTAAAATATTGGACAAAAAAATAGGAAAAAAAGATTAAGCAAAGGGGCACCTGAACGCAAAATCCCAAAAATACCCAAAAATTGTGTACCATTTGTTATCCATACTGAAATAAATTAATTACTAAATTTTTGGAAAAAAAACTTCCACCGGAATCCATTGACTGTAATGTTGTTGGATAGGTCTTGCAAAATAAAGTACAGTCGGACTCCCTCTAAGTCGGATTTTCCTTTATTTTGGCATTCCATACAAAAACCATCCTCTAGGTCGTACTCCCTCTAACTCGAACTAATTTTGATGTCCCGTAAAAATTCGACTTAAAGGGATTCGACTGTACTTTTTTTGTGGGAACAGTGAAAGACTGTTGTTATGACAACAATTCGGAAACGATTCAAGCACTTCAGACCAATACATTCCAAGTAATCCATGAGGCCAAAACCTTCTCCATAATTGAAAAAAAAAAATCTGTATGATACTTCAGTAATGCATTTGTCTGATTGCCATTATCTAAAACTTCTCTACACTTCAATATGAACATTTCAAGAGATCTTCAAAATTTGAACAACTATCACTGCAGCCATTAAGACATATTTTTCAAAAGTATCCCTCCTCCCCGAGTGACACTCGGCTACTTAGAGTATTATTCCATCGAGCATTCGGCTTATGAAGCAAACATACTTTTGAGGAAACCCTTGAAATCATGAGGTTATCGATTATTTCACAGGTACTTTCTAAAAATAAACAGAATTCAATTCAAATAAATTCACCAAAACTTTAAATGTCACTAATGCAGTTGTTGCAGGAGTGACATGCGAATTCATGAACATGTCCTCCTGCGCTAAAAAAGAATTGCAGGTGACATTTTTTGCTGCAGCATGAAGCAAACAATTGTGACAATAAAATTTATTGTCAAAAAAAACAAAAATACAGAAATCCTCAAACCCCACATGTGTACTATTGACCGACATGGTGATTAGTTCGGCGAGCCATAAGTGGTTGCCCTTTGGAGGTATACACTGCATGTAGCTATTCTGCTATTTCGGTAGATATTTTTGTGTTTTCGAATTTTTTTTGTTTGATGTGTGGATTAAATTAAATTAAATTGATTAAATTGATTATAGCAGAATAAACTTGGGTTTTGGATTTTTGTTTCAAAACAAACAAGTTGTGTTAAAGGGAATCAGCATTACTTCGAGTGTATATTTTAAAAACCACTTCGGTCGCGTTGGAGAGCAGACAATTTCAACCCAAAGTAACCGGAACTACCTGTTTGAAGGAGGTAAGTATCTACTTGTGAGTGTATCGAAACAAACCTCCAACAAATTTTGAATACTTGCCATAGCCGAAGGCAACCGTGTCATAGAGTCTGGAGCGCCTATGACATCTTAAACCAAAAAGAGCTAATTATTTTCATGTGTCATATTACTTTATCCAAAAGGCTTCTATTGTATTTCCATTGTTTTATTTAGTTTTGAATTTGAGATTCGCAGCAGAATTCCTTTTTATAATTAGCAAATAAAAAAATGCACATTCATCCAAATTGGGCAACTGATTCAAACAAAGGGCGAACAACAGGCTATCCATTGTTGACAAAATCTGGAATATAGCCAACATTATGAGCATTATGGCACTTGAGCATCGTAAATGGCTCTGAATCTAGAACGAGGAAGAATGTGAAAAAATAAAGAAAGTAAAAGGGAAGATGTATGTAAACGGAGATAAAATACTTTGTCGTAACAATACTAAAACACATCACTACTAGATGAGTCATCTACTTGAGTTCTTAATAAATCAACGAAATTTAAGGGTCGCCAGAACTTCGAGCAATGGGTGGTATTGGCATATCCTAGCTAATCGAGTGGGTTTTAAGTCCTAAATCTTTTGATTTCACAGCTGCGACAAAAGCATTTGGCATTGGATCCAAGGACCCGATTGAGAGAATAACAATTCGTTACAATAAATGTCAAAAAAAGTATGGAATAAGTAAAAGTCGGAAGTTGGGTCGATCTTTAATGAGGTTTTTTAGTGTTTCTTTCCAAGAAAAAACGAAATGTTTATAGAATCACTTCGGTGTCTGCATGTCTTTCTGTCCGTCTGTCGCATTAATAAAACCACTTACAACTTTTAAGTTCCTCGTAGTTAAGGTACAAGATTTGAGTTGAGATGTATTTGGGACACCCAAAAAAAAGCAAGAATTTTTTTTTGGAACTAGTTGCTGATTAAAGAGGACAAAATTTGTGGTACTTAGGCTCGAAAAAAACTTTTAATCACTTTGGTGGTCAATATGGCTATTATTGGAAAGGCGATGGTAATTAGGTAATAAAAATGTCTGTCCGTCTCTTATTATATCTTAATTTTAGTAACTGATGAACTACTTAAGGAACAGAGTTCTAACAAATGCAGTGTTTCACTTGCGCAAACTTCCAAAAAATATGTCGTAAAAAAGACAGACTGGCAAAGTATGACAAAAAATTAGTATTAATACTAAATTAGAAAAATGGATTAATTTTTGGTATGGCCAGTTTGAAAAGTTGTACCACAGTATTAACCTTCCTCTAATTGGCAAGAAGTGATAGCCAAAAGGCCTCCAAAAAATGCGTGAACTCCACTTTATTTTCGAACATAGTGGACCAAAAAATAAGAACAAAATTGGGTTGGGTATTTCAAAAATATTGAAAACCCGTATGTGATTTTTGTATTCATCCTTGTTTTTTTCAAGTAAATTAAATAAATTATTTGCTTCGACAATGGTTTTTAATCTATTTTTGGGTTAAATTATAGCCTAAAATATCAATAACATCAAAACTAACTGAAATTGTATCTATAAACTCAATTATTGTATTTTTAATGTTTTCTGCTCATTTTTTCTGTATATAACATTGCATTGAAACCTTTCAGATTATCGGAAAATCATTAAAAAAAAATGTGTTGTGCATCTTTTTTATCCACTTTATTTTATAAATTGAACATGATTTTTGGTAGATTTTTGGAAATAACAAACGAATCGGCGAAGCTGACGATTGCTTCAGTAGATTCGTTTGCAATCATTTCATCTCCTAAATACACTACGCAATTTATCATATGACAGGCACGATCAGCAAATGTGAGAGGATTTTCCTATATTTAGCTTCACTCAAAGTAAGAAGAAGAAGTTTAATCAAGCTTTTTTGATGTGTTGATCGTTTTAACTTAAGTCCTAAGTATTAATCTATTGGGGCAGAACGAAGCCCTTGGCGCGTAAATAAGACTCGTACTTAACAAGTTTTTTTTTCAGTGATCGACTTGTGCGTTGACGTAGAGCAAAGTAACGATTTTTTATTAATGAGGGAAAGATCATAGCCGAATCCTTAAATAATTAAGAAGACTAGTTTTAGTAATCTTCAAAAATAGTTTTATAAAATTAATTACTGATGCTTGTTCCAAGTTAAATTTCGACAGTTTAGTTTTTTTCGACTTTTTTCTATTGCGAAGTCTTACTAAAAATATGACTTTTGGCTCTACTGTTGAGCTAGGCAAGGTGCATATTGACTGGCTTCGCCGATTTGGCAAATCCAAAATTGGAAGAATTTTTTTTTTGACGTTCTTGGCGTTTTGAATTATTTTACTCGACTAAACCGTTAATTTTCAAAATCAGCAGCTTGCCTAGCTAAACAGTGAGCCAAATTTTAGACCTCATTGTTGAAAACCCAAAGACTTCAAATAACTCGTGGGGACTTCGAAGTAAATTCAAGGAGTGCTACATAAATCTAAAAACTTGCGTTCCTTGATTAACCAAAGGAGTGGTGCATACTCGCCTTCAAAAAGTGGTAATTTCAATATTTAAGTCAAGCTCATCTAAGTCAATTGAATGAATCATAAATCTCGATGTTTTTTTCTTTCTGAAATTCAGAATGTAAAATTCGAAAAGATTGCACTCCCTTAAGAACTCTGCTGTATTGCATTAAGACCCTCATCTCATGGAATCACACATCACATCATTGGAAAGATTTTCTCATTGGAGAAAACTCTTTTTAGCACATTTAGTCTGTTGCAGGAGCAATTACAACAATTAAAAAGTAATAATAATCCTTAATGTTAATTGTTCTTTAATGTTGCAAACAAAATGTTGGTAGTAGCTATGAAAACTTTCAAGCGTTGCAAACAATTCGTGCGCAATAATAAAAATAAGGGATGTGCTAAAAATAAAAAAATATATTGGTTATACCACCGTTGGCAGATCATAAAAAATCATAGCGAAAAAGGCCAAAGCAGTAACCACAAAGCAGTAACGCAAAGGTTCTCAAAGGTTCTCA
Source organism: Syritta pipiens (assembly GCA_905187475.1). Classification (NCBI taxonomy): domain Eukaryota; kingdom Metazoa; phylum Arthropoda; class Insecta; order Diptera; family Syrphidae; genus Syritta; species Syritta pipiens. The sequence continues at coordinate 10,988,463 of LR994571.1, read as the reverse complement.
AGTGTATATAAAACTGTGAAAAAAATAGATTATTTAATAATGCGGAAACAAATCCAAAGGGTGTGATGGCAGTGCTAAATGCAATATCAGTCCAAATTGGAAAGTATACTATAAAGGGCCAAAAGGATAGACAGATTAATACAAAAAAAGAGTCTCATTTCACCGATTTCCTTTTTTTTTGCCAGACCAGTCAAAATGACTGCAATTTTAATTTAAAATTCTCCTGCAAGAACAAAGAACTACTGCAAGAACAATTTTTTTCTGTAATGATATTGTGATCTTTGTAGCTGTAACTAAAGAATATTATTTATTATTTATTTATTTACTTTTTAATTAACAACATATTAAAATATATTATTAATAACAAAAATTCAAGAGCACTAGCAGCAAGGCTATGGGCTCTAACTGAAGAATAATTTTGATTAATTACCATGAATATTGCTTCACTTCTTTCGATATATTTTAGAAATAAATCTGGTAAAATTAGTGTTCAAACAAAATCTCAAAAACAGCAGAATTGACAAACCAATCATCAAGTTCTTATCACACTCGTGAAAAAAAAAAATTGATAATTCAAAGGTCCTTTGTTAAACATAAAGTAGAAAAAGTATTTACTAAACAAGTTCGTGATGTTTAAGTTCATCATATTATATTTCGATTTTTATTTACTAAACAAGTTTATTGGAAGCAGATAAAATATTCACAATTATTTTAAATGAAATATAACTTAACATTACCAAGTTTATCAGTTTATAGAAAACTGTTTCTTATGAAAATAACTATTAAATTAATATTGTAATGATCAGTTGATCTATACTTAAATACTTAAATCGAGTGTATTGAGAGAAGTTACTTCAACAAATATTCTCTAACGTATCCGTGTCATCATCAAAAACACAAGCTATTTTCTCTTTCCTCTATCTACTCCCAAATTTTTTCTCTTAAGATTCAACAACAACAATATCTCATAAACGCAAAAAGTGACTCAACACAGTTCAACCCCCCAAAAAAAAGCAGGATTACCATATCGATCGGCGCGCACCCACCACCACCACTTCACCCACCCACAATCTTTAAGAATACCTTTGTTTTCTCCTATTTGTTGAATAACTTCCTTCACTTCCTTGTCAACAGCAAAAAATCAAACTTTGGCATAGAACTTCAAAGTCCTGCAACCAAATGTCCTCCACGTGCTGTTAAGTTCATGTGCTGCGCCCGGACTTAACCTAGTTCACTTGAAAACCAAATTAAGTCCTTGGATACCAAACAGCATATCCTTCCACCTCAATGCCATAACCGAAAACAACTCAATGGCGGCGGCACAAAGATTATCGATTTGAGAATTTTGCAAAAGAGAGCGAGGGAAAAATTTGCATGCACGGGTCAATAACACAAAGCAAGACTTTGAATCAGGATATATTGACATTCATACAATCCTTTCGAGTTATCTCTCAAAGCCATTACGGTTGATTTGAAGAGTGCCAGTCCGACATTCGATTCCAATTTGATAACATAAGTCTCTTCCTCACCTGGACTGCTTTCCACCCACCAAAGCCCATATTGACGTCATGAAAAACCTTCAGCTTAAAAATTCATTTGGCGATTGTTTAAAATTGCCCACATATGCAGCCATATTAAAAACAAACTCTTTGGTTATTGATGCACACACACACTGTACGAATTCGCCATATGCACATACCACTAGCCAGGCGGTAAACTATCCGCACGGAACGTAAATAAATTATTTAACAAAAAGGGACGAGAGGTATTAGAACATAAAACGTGTCGCAATTAAAAACTGACATTGACACACATAAAGACACGCGAATGGGTGTGTGTGTGTGCGTGTTTGTGGGAGGGCGAGTAATTTTTGCAGATGCAGACGTGGGGGAAACTAGAAGCTAAACAAATACTATTTACGTTAGCCTCGATGTGAATGGTCCTAAATCACGCACTATTTCTTTTTTTATTTAAGCTTAATTATCTGTTTTGGAGGAGACAGTGAGTAGGGCGGAGTACATTACAGTATAGTGCTTCATAGCTTCACAGTAGAGCTGGAATGCAACAAACACCTGTGGACTACTTAACCAATAATAAATGACAACCATAACCCTATACATTAACAGAATTTAAACTAATTTGTAATTCGTTGAGTGAAACAGCGCTTATTTAGAAAAAAGTACAAATTTTGCTAACAAGTTTTGGAAAAAAAATCAAGACAGGTTGGTTTTAAAAGAAACGACTTGAAAATCTCAACAACATGTGTCACGTTGTACACGTGTCGGCCGAAATCAAGCACCCACTGCGTCTGCTGTACGCAATGCTGTCAATTGACCGCTTCAGAGCTTTGATTTGATCCGTTTAGACTTTTTTTTGTAGGGAACCGTGAAGAATCGATATTTTGGCCAAAAATGATTCAACTACTTAGGGCCAATATCATCCAAGCAATCCCTGAGTCGGAGCCATCAACAAGGTCTTGAAAAATTGAAGTGACAAAATGCGCTAGGACAAAATCTAGGAATTCTGCCTCTATCAACACTCGAAAAAAATATTTTTCGAAATAGCTTATTGTATTAAAGTTTTTGTGCTTTTCAGTTAACCTAAATATTTCCAAGCCTACACGGTCGTCAACAAGTGTCATGCAAACAACAGTCTGAGTTAAAAGCGTGAGGGAGAAATTCTTAAGCAACGCATATTTTTTTGTTCTTCAATTTTGGTGCATTTGCAAACAAAAAGACTCGCAACCTAAGTATTGATGCATTTAAAGCTGCATCCCTGTACCGCAGAAATCAATTTCTGACCACATCTTGCCGCTGATTTCGGTATGGCATCGAATGCAATAAATTACTGCAAATAATCCCCCAATTAAAGAAAATTAGTGGCGTCACCCTCACGAAGTAAAAATCAACGATCAACTAACAAAGCCAATGATACCACTAAAAATTTATTGCTTCTATGACCCATAATCGCTTTTATAAGTCATATAAATATTTTCCGCTAAATCGTTTTGGGTAATATTCTCCACAACGCCCCCTAAAACACAACCACAGATGAATCAGACATCAGCCCAACACACGAATATATTTCACACACATGTCACAAAGTTAAAAAGGACATCACTCAATGCCTTGGCGTCTCATTGTCTGTTGCTATTATTAGATCGATGTTATCGATTCTGAAACCACCGCGAAACGCATACGGCTACGCCTTCTCACTTAATTATGCCGCAGATAAAAATCCATGAAATAGCCGACCTAAAATGCATAACAAGGCCATGCCCGTTGTCCAGTCTTCATTACATAACTACTACTTTGCCACACCCCAACCACCACCACCACCAGCACTCTATGGAAAATAAGCAAATTAATTTTTTTGTGCAAGTAAGAAAAAGAATGAAACGAAACGAAACGAGAAGAGAAGAGTAAACGAAAGCGCGCGGCAAATGTGACAAGCAATTAAAACTATCTTTCAGATACAAAAGCAGGAAGAAGCAATTTGGAATGGCTGGTTTTTTGTTTTAATACTTTTCCATGGCATCCTTTGTCTTTGACGATGATGATGATTTATGCCGTCTGGGTCGTTGCATTAATGGATCGTCCAATTGCTTTCCAGCTTGTGCCCGAACATTACTGGGCGGTCCAGATGACTTCTTAGCCGCCTTCTTCTCTTTGGGTTCGTGCTCCTTGATGGTACTTTGTTTTCCCGCAATCGCGCTCTTTCTTCGACCAGTTGTGGTGCCAAAAAGTCTACGCTTCTTTTTTCCTCCACCACCGCCGCCGCCGCCGACACCAGCGCTTCGGTGGGTGGCACCATCACCAACACCATCCCCGCCGACCACCCAACCATCAAGTTGGCTAAAATTGCTGTCAAGGTCCGTTGCAATACTCCCGGTCCCCTTCTCACAAGGGAATAGATATGTATTCAGTGTATTCAAGGTGGTCGAAGTCAATTGACGGCTAAGGTGATTATTATTCAACTGATTTTCGTCTATGATAATCGGTATATTGGTGGTAGTGGTAATGTTAGTGTTGAGGTCATACGAATTTGGATTCACATAGATATGGTTGTTGTTGAGTAGATTTGTTTCACTTTGCTGTTGCTGCTGCTGCTGTTGTTGTTGCTGGTGCTGATTCTGGTGCTGGTGCTGGTGCTGGACTGGGATATGTTGTTGTTGCGGGTTACCAGCAGCATCGGCATTGTTATTCTGTTGGTCATCAATACTGTTTGCTGCTGCAGCTGCTGCAGGTTGCTGGTGTTGGCGCGCCTGTCTTTGACTGGTTGCTGCTTTTGATGTGCAGCTGCTGCAACATTCACAAGTTCCGCAACCGGGAGCACCCATCTCTCTCACTATATCTGTATCCTTTTCTATTTATTTTTATTTTTAACTACAACTATTTATGTCCTTATAGCGAACAAAAAAAAATGTTTTGTTCCAAAAAAATTCTTGGAAAGCCACTAATTTATCACAGTTCGAAGATTGTATTTTTGAACACACTATTAAGCGAGTATTTATGAACTAAGCAACTACGATAAATGAAATGTTTCTTTTTTTAAGCGAAACTTGCGAACAAGCAACAGTTGTAATTTGAATTTTTGAGAATTTAAAAAAGGGACAAATACAATGGCGATTAAAATGTTTCAAAAAGTCTGTGTTGTCTTCAAAAAAAAGTATTTCTCTTTCAAAATATGAAACACCACACACACCACAAACGAAATGTCACTTTTGACAAATCCAAAATAACAAAATGTGTTTTTTTGTAACAATTACTAAGAATCACTTTCACTCTCACACACTTTTACGAAAACGGGAGGGGGTATATTCATTTGAAAGAAACACAGTGCACATCCAAGAGTTGACAACACGAACAGACCCCCGTGTTTTGATCAAAAAAAAAACAAAAAAACAAAAAAACAAACTTAATTCTTCTATTTTTGAAACTGAACTACATTTAACGGTCTTTGGGAACTTGTAACGACGTTTCGTAACCATCAACTAACTAACTGAAATATCGTTAGTCAAGTGGAGCAACCGAATTCGAAATATACCCGTATCCTTTTCGAGTATTTTTTCTCCTTTTTTTTGCCTTTCGTCCTTTAGCTGGTTGTGTTTTGTTCTTGTGCTGTTCGTCGTCGTGGTTGCTGGTTCTGGTTCTGCTGCTGTTGATGGTAGTGCTGCTGCTGTACGCTTCGGTCGGTGTACGTTGCTCGTCGTCGTCGTCGTTGGTAGTGGAGTCGAGAGTAAACGCGACGTGTGTCCTCTACACAGGATTTCTTTCTCTATAACGTTGTATGAGTGTTATGCTGCTTGCTATGGTTTGGTTTTCATGGTAGATGGCAGCGATGACGATGATGATGACGACGACGACGACCGACGATGAGTAGTAGTTGTATGACGACGGTGAGGAGGACTAGGGTGGCAAGGACGTTGTGTTGATGAAATTGGCTGAGTGTGCATGTGTACTGGTGTATGGAATGTGAATTTTTTCGCGTCGCTCTGGCGTGGTCGTGCTCTGTTAATTTAAACAATGATTATGGTCCTGTATTGTTTTCGATTGTGGTGGCCGCGTCTGTAGTGCGGTATTTGAAAGAAGGACATACGAATAAAAATTCGCTCTCTTGTTACTTTTCATGTGTTTACTATTGTCACTTTAATTCTATTCTTTTTTCTCGATCGTGTTTCTGTATTCAAGAAGCGAAAAGAGAGAGAAAAAGCAAGCCAAACCAAACAGCAAGGATGCCATTTGGGAACTATTTCTGCCATCGGTCTGGGAGTCCTGTGAACCTTCATTACTTAACGACATCCTCACGACGCGCAAACAAACGAGAAATCCATGGAAAGAAAGGAGTTTTTTTTACAAAAACAAAAAAGAGAAAACAAACAACACAAGGACAGCTATAAGTTAGACAAGGACTAAAGTCTGTTCCTCGTCGTGGTGTTATACTTCTTTTATCTCACCGCGCACTAGAAATGAAAAAAGGAAACTTTTTTGGAAAACAACTGCACTTTTTCCTAAGTTCGTGGTCCTTTTTTCTTCAAAGTCTCGTACACGTGACGAACGGGTATATAGGAAAGAGAAACGAGATGTGATTTCACGTGCCGCCACATGTTTTGATGAGCCTCCTGAGTTTATTGCATCTGCTGCGGCCCTCTAAGGGATTTATGTAGGTTATCTTTTTGGTGCAGCAGCAGTGGAGAGCAAATTCAGTTTCATATCTGTCTGTTGAACAAAAAAGCACGACGCCGTGTGGCATAGATGGTGATGAATAATCACGGTACGAAAGTCTTTTAGCCACTTGGGCACAAATAACCGTTGTTACCATGGAAACAATAAGCGCTCAAGCATTGGTTGCTCCTTTTTTGTTTGTGGCTAAAAAGCTCAACGCTTTCTGCTATAGGGATATGCTAATATTTTGGCGCCGGCTGACTAATTCGTGGCGTTTGACTTTCTGTACGTATTGTGACCTTCAATATTCCGCGGTAGTAGTTCTGGCGGCTACTTCAAAAGGCAATCAAAGTTGATTTTCTTTTGTTTTTCTATGTGGTAGTAGTTTTTGGGGAATTTATTGGAGAAGTTACCGATTTGTGTGAGCGAGGTACGAGCACATATACATTTTTATTTTTTGGTTGGAACTGAGCACATTTGATGATTTACGAGAGTTCAAAGGAGTTCTACAAGGTCCTTGTGGCATTGAATTCGAAAGGATGGTGCTGGTAGGAATTACGTAATGATTGCAAGTAATTAGTATTTCCTTTTGTGTTTGGGGAAGCTCATTTTTGTTGATTGTCGAGGAATGTGAGAGTAGGAATAGTTTCTTGGAGTTCGGGGAGGGCCATGGAGAAATTCGGAATGTTGAAATGATTTTCATGTTTTTTTTTTTTGCGGTGGATAAAAGCCATGTAAAAAGTAATAATGGGACAAAAAAAAAAATCAGGAACCATTGTTGAGTTTTGGATTATTATTTATTTTTTATGCTATATGATTTTTGGTTTTTTAGTAAGCTTATAGTATAAGCTTTCAAAGTACATTCAATTGTTTTTTGTGACGTTCAAGACTTTCGAGAAAATAAGCACCTTGTTCCAAATTTTGACTTGTTCAATCTTTACTTTGAGCCACTGTATGCAATTATTTTGTATCGTTGGCTTTATTAATTTCCATCCCCAGGAAAGATGTGAACATGGATCTATGATAGAGTTTTAAAAGTTAATACCAAGGGTATTAAAGGCAAAATACAGAGTAACTTTGCTCAAAAAAGATTGACTGAATAAATAAACAAAAAAACGTATTTTAACGTATTTGATTGAATGTAATATTATTATAATTTTTACGTTTTCACAACCCAACCTCCAGTAAGCCAAATAATGAATTAGTCATCATATTTGAAAGCTTTTCCAGCTAATTTCTCTTGGTGCTTTGAACTCGTTTCACAAGCATCGCCAACCGCACTGCGTCAGTTTGTTATTCAATCCAAAACTTTTTGGTGAAAAGAAATAATTACGACTTGACTTCACGAAAATCCCCCAGGACTCCACACATCCGTTAAACAGTAGAAGGAGCAGCAGAACAGTCCTTGATAATTACTTGCGATTAATAACCTCAATCTATATAACCCATGTGCTCGTGCAGCAACTGAAGTTTAATTGGCTCTCTGTCTTCATTGGGAACACCCTGTGCATGCAATCGTGTGCACTGGACTCTTGTTTCAATGGCACGGAAAAGTTTTATTTTGTGGAGCATACCATATACCACCACAAGCGCCTATTTATCATGGTCATGACTCAATAGCAAATACTCATACACCGACACTCGGTGTATTCCCCTTGGTGGTATGCCGCATGTCCGTACGTATGTGGCCAAGTTGATGGTTAACAAAGAATGCACCTCAAAATAAGAGCCAACTTCGACTTCGCCCCCACTCTTTTGGGGGTCGTACTAATTCAAGTGCATAAATAAATTCATAAGTCCATATGGGAAGCGTCGTTCTTAAAACCAAAAACACAATCACAGCCCACATCGACTGACGACTTTGTTTTCTGTTTTCGGTTTTGCTCCACCATGAGGTCAATTTGATCAAGTCAACCGAAAGCCATTGTGTCGTTGCATGTAGGACTAGTAATAGGATCCGGTGCCTTTACTGGTTTTGGCCTCTCTGTTTCATTTCAGATCCTGTTTTTCAGTTTTCCATTTCCCTCGTGAAGCCAAGAGAACGATACCGAACGTGTGTGTATGTCATCAGACAAGGATACAGAGGTGCACTTCAGTTTTACCACTGTCATCTGCATTCGAAATGCATTTGTGTCCTTTTAGAAATTTATAGGAATCCTTTTGGGGGATGTGCAAGAGGAAAAGGAGTTTCCCTAGTCTTAAGTCTCAACTGACGTCAGGCGCTGGAAACGTGTGTATGTTTATGTCAAAATGAATTTCGCAGGAATTTTAGGTCCGACGAAATCACCACACCGTTTCTACTCGTGACATATTTTATGCGCATACATACACAATCATAATTAATTTTTTCATGTCTCATGACGGATGGTGTAGATTGTGTAAATCACGCGACATGCAAGGTGACGCTTGACATTGAATAGGTTTTTTTTTCTTATGCAGCCAAGGTGGGTGGACGCTGAGTTGTGATTAATCACGAATGGAAATGACCAAGGGTCTTTTAGGTGAATTGTGAGTTCGCAGGTGGTGTTTTCATTTTCTATGAAGGAGCGCAAATTCAAGTTATATTTTTTTATTGCCAGGAAGAAAGTTTTAATTATATCGTTGTGGTGTGTTTTTGATGTTTTCCTTTTGTTCAAGGTCAGCACGTGTTATTACTACGACACGTCTGTGGAGTAAACGACAACAAAAGTGAGGAAAATACATAGCTATGCATAATTTGCTGAGGGTGTTTATGTTTTTTATGATGGCGGACATAATTATTAAGTCATTATTTTGATATTCTTCATGATGTGTTTTTTGCGGGAAAAAGTTGTCAGGAAGCACTGGCTCTAAATACTAACTTGTATAGCATTATAACCATAATCTAAGACTGTAACAACAGCTCATTTTCAATCTGAAAAAAAAAGTCGGAAACGGAATCTTTTGCAGTTTGGTGTGTTTTTTAAAAGAAAGTTTGATAAAATACCAAGAAAAATTTTCCCTGCCCCACTAGCGGAGGTGTACTCCTGGAGTACTTTTAACTTTTATTACACATATCGCCCTTCGGAATCGCCACTAAACGGTAGGCCTCTTCCAAATGTGTCAAATTATAACGCGTACAGCACAATGGACGCCGAAAAAGGCTTGGCCGCCCAATGTAATTTAATGTTGGGGACGAAATGAAGCAACAACAGCACTTGCTGCAAGCAAGTTTATGCAAAAATTACCATCCTCTAAGTCGAAAATTCATCTAGTTCGAATAGATTTTTCGACTCTTGGTTTGTTTTCAATACCTCGAAAATAAAAAAAAAAAAAAAAAGTTCCGCTCGCAACTTGTATCAAGTCCGCATGATACTCATAAAAGTAGTAAACTTTAAGGTGGCCCTAGATGATGAACACATTTCGCGAACAATTATTTGGTGATGATTCTTGTAACGCAAACACGTCGCAGAAAAAAGCGCATGTGGTTGCCCTTATGATTGTTTACCTATGCAAGAAAAAGAGGACAAAATGTAGCAACAGCAAAATAAGGATTTGCTCGCGAACATGACCCTACATGGCGGACATTGAAAGCAATGAACATGAGAACGATCATGGTTGTCCCGTAGGGCACTTTAGTCGCATCGCACATAACCGCGGGACGCGAATTTTACCAAAACTCCCTCTAACTCGAATTAATTTTGATGTCCCGTGAAAATTTGACTTAAAGGGATTTGTCAGTGGTTAAGGACGTTATTTTTTTTCTTAAAGTATCAGTGAAGGAAAAGAAATATGTCTAATTAAACTGGAATCGTCGAAGCAGAAATTAAAACTCTAGATTAAACAGTTTATATAGATAGATAGATTTGTTTTTATTAGAGTAGTTAAAATAAATATTTTATATTTAGAAACCATCAATGAAATCGTTTGCATAAGTAAATAAAAACACTTGTTTGGTTGAGAGCATTCGAATAGTACAAGCTATTCAAATAAGTAAAATCAATTATAAAATCAAATCAAAGGTTCAAGTTGTCCACTTCTCTTCACCAGTCAATTTATTTGCCTCCACTGCACTAGACAACTAGCCTTGCGTAATACTAATCCCATTACAACATTGTACACGTGTCGTGTCGTAATTTATGCAGTCTTTGTATCTGACCGACCAGCTACTATATTTTCAATCAGTGGGCTATTTCACCAAAATACAAATTTGGTTTCACAATTATTTTTAACGCAATTTGTGATTTATTTTGATTTATGTCGTTTTATAGCAATTTGGTCAATTTATGTTTTGCTATGATTGTAATTTATAGTTTGATGAAATAATTTTGATTTGTATCACAAGTATAAAAATAATTCAGAATAAGTAAAACTTAACTAACCGCTGCTTTTTCTTCTTCTTGCGTAGCTCTGCGGGAGATTTCATATCTCCTCCACCTGCACCACCAACCCTCGCATACATTTTCTTTTCAATACAGAGGATTATCCAATCGACGTGCAGTGATTATGATGAAAAAAGCTTCGATTATAACTCACTAACCCCATCTAATCCGCGTTAGAGGCTCTTATTTTTTGTGCTTTACAATCACTTATACCGCTTAGCTATCCCGGCAAGAATGTTCAAAAATAACATTTGGAAACACTTTTAATTTTTTTTACAAAGAAATTTTGCACATAGAAAAAATAAAAATCGTTACGATAAAATTTATTTAAAAAAAACTCATCTCACAGAGAGAGTGTATAACGTGGAAATAAAAAAAAATTAACCGATTCCTACGGAATAAAAAAACATAAATAAAATGCTTTTGGTTACAACAAAATGTTGAAAGCCTAAGCGGTAGTGAACTTTTTTAATTCAATTTTCACTTCCAATTTCTGGAAGGGGATGGTGGTAGGTTGGTCTTGTGCATGTGACAACTTGCAACAAACATGTCTTCCTGCACCTTTGTTGCTGTGGGTTAATAAAAAAAAGTATACAACTCTTTGTTGCATAACAACTAATGGTTCGTTCAAAGCTACAAAAGCACTTTTTTTTAATTTTCTTAGGTTTACGTTGTCTTTTTTTTTTGCGATTTTTCTATTATTATTTAGCTCTTCGATTTTTATTATATCGAACGGTGGGGCTTGTTGGCGAGACCAACGAATGGGGCTCTCAGACAGAGCATGGTAATAAAAAGAAACCGATTAAGTGATGTCGACGAGGGGGGGTGTTATTTGTAAATGTTATTGAATCAGTGGGAATTTTTAATGTACAGGCGGTGGTAAAAAAGTGTTTATACACTAATCGACTCCTACTGAGTTTTATTTTTTTTCACAGCACTTCTTTTTATTCACAAGGCCGTGATGTTAAACGTGTGTCTGGATGCAAAGCAATGAGTTTTTCTCAAGACAGTTGTAATACCTTTTTTTTTTTAAGTTTAAGTTTAACCTTCATCCGTCCCTCGGGTCAAAAGTTTTTCCCCAACTGCTAAATGCATACAAAAACTAGTCCCTTAATTGCAAAGCCGTATGTCTCACATTTTAGAAGATATTTGAAAAAAAAAACAGCTTTAGATTCAAAAAGTAACGGCCGAGAGACGGATGAAAGTTAAGTTTGTTTCATCCGTCCGTATTTTAAAAATTTAAGTATGAAGTCGCACAATTTACAGAGATTGATATCTTGTTTTTTTTTATCTTGCTACTGAATCATTATTTCTTTTCAACGAACTCTTTAACATTGGTCTTGTAATTTCAATTCAACATTTTTACTGCAAGTACAGTTTTTCTTCTGTAATGACATCTTAATTTTTGAAGCAATAATTTGAAGAATAATTTTTGTGTATTACCATGAATATTGTAGGAAACTCATTTTGTTATATTTAAGAAATAAATAAAGACTGTAAACCACTGTGTTCTTTTCCTAAGACTGGTCTAGTAAATCAAGTGTTCAGCAACCGTCATTTTTAACCGAAGATTTGTACTTGACAATAAAAAAATCTGAGCACTGCAAAACGTTGATTCAACTTCTTTTTTTAAAGAAAGTCATAAAAAAAATTATTAGATCAACTGATCTACGTAAATCATTTTGCTGCATATTCTAACAAAATAGTTTCTGTAAATTTTTGTTTTACCTTATTAACTTTATCAAGTCGTTTAAGAAAAGTATGCAAACGTTTCTTGCTTGTGGCATTACTCTAGCTTTACGAGAAAAAACTTTTTTACTAACAAAGTTGTAATTTCAAATTACTATATTTTTTCTTTGGAAATCTCGTACATGTCCATGTTCAACGTTTAAAATATCTGTAAATACACACATGAAAAAAGGAAACAACCTCTATAATTCTTTTGAAATTAGCAGTAGCACGTGTTTAATTGCCAAAAATGCCTCGCACACACCATTTCTGTTTGTTGTTAAGGTCATTAAATTTTTTTGAATTTTTTTTTATGTTTATTCTTACAATAACTACACAGAGTTTGAAACAAAACAAATTTTCAAGTACACCCGCGCTTAGAACAGTTTTGCCTTGAGAATCAATTGTTTTGACCTTTTAATAGATAGATCTTCTTGCAAAAACAACGTACAAAGAAAAAACAACAATCATGCGATTTCTAACACTGAGATATTTTTTTTTTGTTTCTTTTTTGAAAAAAGAATGGTTCTTAACAGAACGTTTTGAAGTTAATAGATCCTAACCGTATGCAGAACACTTCAATTAAAATAAAGGGAATGAAATACTGCGAGGAGATCCGAAATCTTCAGGAAACACGAAACAGAAAGGAAAACAACGCACCACATTAAAAATTATATACAGAAATTGTATTTGTTACGAAAACACAGGTTAGAAAAATAATTATTCTACACTCAGAGTCTAATTAACGACATATAGAAGATTAACTATTACCTAATAGCTTTCGTAAAGCCACCTTGCGCTGAGATGTATGCCATGCATGCATTCCATTTGGGGAGGTATTTTCAAAATTTTTATATTTTACTGATATTTTTTTTTGCACACTTTTCTTATTTTGTTATCTTCTTACAAAGATATTCACTTTGCCTTTTTTGTATAACATATTGCACAACAATTTCTCACATAATATTGAACAACTTTGATGACAAAACTGTCACTTTTTAGCTTTTTCTTTTATGTGTAAATTATATGTATAATTTTTTTTTTCTTCTAAGAACCTAAGTAAAAAATTATTTAACTATCACTTTGGGGATGCTTTGCATTTCTCCGAGAATGAAACAAATTTTTTTTTTCGGTTTCGGAAGGAGATATGTATTTTTTTGTTTTTCTTTTTGTTTCAGTCGAAACGTTTTACCCGATCGGCGTACTAGGAAAGAAAAACTGAGCATTTCCGAATAAACATACCATCAGGCTGGCGTTGTGAGTACGTTATTCTCATCATCATCACATTGTTATGCCGCCTGTTAAGAAGACCAGACCGGTTCAAAATACTTTGGACACCTACACATGTAGAGAAGTGCTTCATGTTGAGTTTTTCGATTTGTGAAAATATCTAGATAGAGTTGAGAGAAAAATATCTATACATATTTACGTATTCATGCGTCTGGCGCATTATATTGGATAAATGTTTACTTTTCATTTTTAACAAGAATTTATAACATCAAAAAACAATGAAAAGCACTTTTGGTTAACTTTATGGTAATTAATAAACACATAAAAGAATGTTTGTTTATACAAAATAAATTATAATGATCATTGTGGGGTTAAGTTGACGGAAGACTACGGTAATGAGAATTTTCGTAAACATAAACAACAAGTTCTTTTTTTCCTGTCGCTCAGCTTGCATTTACAAGCAGCGAAATAAGTTTCTCCTCATGTTTAAATGAATAAAACATTTATTTAGTCAGAATCATAGCAGGCACAATGTGCTCATTAAATTTCAATGCGTATCTGCAAATAGCTAGTACATATGCAATTTCATGGAAATTTCTCACCTTTCGATCGTTCAAATAATAAAAAACACATACGTTGTAAAAATCGCCAAAGTTATAACTTTTTGATTATTTTTCTTTCAAGATACAACCCGTTTGTGTTACCCAAATATCCTGAACTCAAACAGGTGATAGTTGGCGGACACTGAAATGTATATTTTCTTTTAGCTTTCAGTACTCAACATGTTTACGGATACAAATATACACCGCCGATGCTGCTACTGAACCTGACTGGTGTTGGGCGTCAGAGGTAAATTTCTTCACAACTAATCGTTTTAACATCGAAAGCACCTAGTCCTTTGATATCGATTACTCGTTGACATCTAAAATTTTATGACCTCAAAATATTTACCTTGTGTCATATCCAAAGAGCTTTCAAGTTGATACTCTCCCTCTGTACGAAATTACTCGACAAACAAGCTCATTCAAAAATCTGGAATTATGCCAAAATGCGAAAAGTGCAGACAATCGCCCCAAACCAGAATCTCTATCTTTCTGCTTAATCTCTCTGCTCTGGGTGATTGAAAATTGCGATGGTGGAAGTAATAAAAAAGAACACACTCTAGACGTTTTGTTTAAAGTACAATCATTCGATTTTTCTGTTTTTTTTGACGACTAGTATTGATAATTAACAAGTGTTATAAACACACTTTAGCCGAACCGAAACAGTCGATTGATGTGGGGCAGATAAAAAAAAACGAAAATTATTGAATACTGACCGTGAATTAAGACAGATTTTTAGAGTAGAGAGACGGAAATATCCAACGCACGAGATACTAAAAATAGTCTCACACCAGCATGAGACTAATTGAATTGTTCATGATATACAAAGCAAATAGCACAAGTTGCATTTGTTGTGACTTTTAGCTCCCAGCGATCGGGACGCCTACGCGTAGCCGGAATGCGTCTAGATTTTGAGTGTATCTTTTTGTATCCATCGCATTGTATTTGTATCTACAACCAAGGCAGTGACCGTTCGCCATAGCATTCACATACCTACCGTACTTTTCGTTTCAAGATCGACGCATAAGTAAGGAGGACAACGCATCTCTGTCTTAAATTTAATTCAAATTAATGTCAGTGCCAGTGAAATGAGATTAAAAGAAGACCCCTGCATTGCTATAGTTTAAAGTTTTTGCGAATTTAAATCAAATTAATGTCTGTGGCAGTGAAATGCGATTAAAAGAAGAACCCCTACCTTGCCCTAGTTTAAAGTTTTTGGGAAAAAAAGTTCAAAGTCGCTATCATATTTCGCAAATTAGTTAATTTTAATGTGTCTTCACTTTGACAATGACGCGAAATCAAACATCTGATAATGAGCGGAATAATTCAATTCCTTCATCAAGATTTCCACCGGCTTGAAAGATAGACAAATTGGACTTCACTCTAATTTGCAAGGATTGATCGTTCAATAGATCGCATTCATCACGCACAGTAAGAGCACTCCCCAATCGATTGCAGTCGCGAAGGCCTTTTCTGACGTCCTCGACTACACACGCCATCGTTGAATCGTTCAACACCAAAAGAAATCAACTCACCCTCAACGTTCAACGACCTTCATGACGCAAAAAATACTTCTACACGAACTGAATTGTTCTTCCTTCCGAAACCACATAAGACAATGAAAAAACCGGAAATCTCAAGGACTCCAAGTGAAGGCAGTACATTCACCCCGAGGGACTATTACTTCATGCCACATGCACAAAGTTCAATCTGTTTTTGTTCATAAAAGTAGAGAACGAAAAACTCATTTTTCCCATTTAAAATCTTTCATATCCGACATACCAAAAATACATTTCCTCCAGCGAAAAAAAAAAACAAAACAAAAAATAAATAAATAAATTGAAGCAAAAAACAGTCTGCACACATGCTGATTGCACTCACTGCCCCACTCCTCTTCTCCCATTGAGTGCAGGCAAAGCTTAACAGACTGAAACAACAAAAAAAAAAGAATCTATATTATGGCTTTGACCTTTCCTTCGGTATCTTGCGGCACTGAATGCAGGCTCTCGTTTCCCGCAATGTGTAATCATAAATTTTCCCTCAATCTCCCTGTCTTCTTCGTTTTCTGTTGTTTCCTGGCTTTTTTTCTTTGCTGTGCTTTTCTCCTCCGTTTTTGACTTAAGGTTCTTCGGATGTATTTTCCTTAACCTGCTCTCAGGGATGGATGTCAATCGACAGAACTTGTACGTCAGTTCAGTGGTAAGCACAAAGAATTCCTATCAACATTCTCCTAAGTACGTAAAGCTTAAAGGCAACCATTCCTTTATTTTAAAATTTCCGATTTTGTAAATTCGCATTTTTAACCACATGGCCTCTCTTTTCGAAGAGTCTCTCTTACATCGCATAAGGGATGTTTCTTTCTCCAAAATACTGCCAGCAGTTTGACATAATTTCTTCATTGATGACGTAAATGGTGACACAATAACCTCGAAACAAAGAAGCACAGAGAGAAATTTGCTTGTTAGCCGGTGTATCATAGGAAGGCTATAGCAACAACTACGAGGCCATAACCCAAGGTGGTCTGGGTGAAGAGGGGTTAAAAGCTCGTCCTATGACTGCACAGGAAAAGTTCGCAGAGCTCCTGTTGACTCTCTTACTTTGAGGTTTTTACTTGGTTGCTTGAACCAATCTGAGCATGTGCAGTAATTAATTATTAAGAGGAAATTAACTGCAAGAGACAAATTTGTTTTAGCCGGTGCCTTCTCTAAACTAGTTCACAGAGACCGGGAAACTGTTGACAAATTTGACATATAGTTATTTGTATAAATGGGGGAGGCGGTAGGTAAATATTTCTTTTGGATTCTTTTAGATTGGAGGTTAGGTCCAATAAGAGAATGAGTTCAAGTCTATGTTTTGAAAGTTATTAGCAGTTTTGTATTTGTCTTGTAAATCGAAATGCAAACGCGAGCATTTAGACACGGGGTAAAGCTATTCCTCCGGATTATAAAGTTTACCAGAAATTGGTGTTGTAAAAAGATTCAAAAGAAGTTGGGTTGACTACATAAACAGTGGAATGAATAGGACTGACCTTGTGTATATAATTAGCACAAGTCTGAGATGATCTGTTTGAGTCTATATAAGGCAGTTGGAAATGAATGAAAATAGTCTTTTTTTATCATTTTTACGGGCATCACAAGTGGTCAACAATATTTTCTTTTGTTCAGGTTTTAGTTTTCTTACTAGTTAAAAAAATGAAATTTTTTTAAATTCTGGATGGATAAGAGGAGGAAAAATTTATTTGGGTTGTATTCAAATCAGGATCTGCTCATTCAACGCTTCACCCAAATATTATTTCAAATAAAATAGGAAGTATAGGAAGTATATAAAACACATAAATCGAGTTAATTTGTAAAGCTTTCAATTTTTAGATGTTATTAGCATTACCAAAAATCTGAAAAAAATAATATAATATAGAACAAACAAAAATAGCATTATTTATAGGCAGTGGTTAAAAAAACTACTTGCACACTTAGTTGTTGATAGTTTTTCATCGAAAAATGCCCCACATATTGAGAAAATTATTTTGGCTAGACGTATAAGCGATGTAAAAATATGGTGAAATTCAACGTGTCAAACCCTGAAGCTATCAAAACCGTACATTAAAAAGTATCAAAATTGTTGGACATTTAAGTACCTGTTGAGAAAGCTTTGTGATTTTTTATGTATGTACTACCGATAATTTTCCAATCCAAACTTTATGAAACTTACCTGTAAAGAAAAAATAAATAGCTTGTTTAGTAAGTATTAATATACTAAATAAAGAAAATGCAATGTATTTTTTGTGACGATAAATATACAATTAAAAAAAAACAAGCAATTTCAATACAAGTTTGCTTGGAAGTTCTAAAATCTTCTAAATGAGACGGAGGCATAGTTCAGTTTTTCGTCGGCGCTGTGGCTTAGTCGGTTAGTGCGTCGGACTGTTAAGCGAATTCGCCGTTCGGAACCGGAAATAAACTGTAGGTCCCCTCCACATGTGTCAAAATTATAACGCGCACAATACAGTGGATGCGCGAAAAGCTAGGCTGTGGCCGTTCGTGGGCTGTTCGTCCACTATTGATGATGATAGTTCAGTTTTGAGATTTCTTATACACATGTATGAGAGGTGAATTCTTTTCCTTTGATTTTCAAAAGGCTTATCAGTTTGTGAAGAGAAAATATTACGTATACGCCCTGATATATGTGATTAAAAAATTTCGGAAAAATCCACTTCCAAAAATATTTTACTTTAGCCAGAGTTTTTCATTACTCTTCTGAGATAAATGAAAGATGCGCATATGCAGTCAGTTACAAAACTAAGTAAGCACCACGCAAAACGCTTTTTTTTTGTGGAAATACAAACTCAAAATATACCTTATGAAAAGAAATTTCAATAGCTTTTCGACGCAAAAAAATTAATCCGATCGGACCATAACTATAAAAACTGTGCAGCAAAAACAAAAACAAAGTCAAAATTTACAACACAAAAGTAAGTAGAAAGAAATTCAGTAATTTTACGCAATATAAATGAAATTGAAATTTTCTGGCTCTTGTGATATTTCAATAAAATACAAGTGAAATGGAATCGAATTCACCAAATTTTGTAATACTTGGAGATTGGACTGGTGATTTTGAATTTCTGGCAGAGTGTTTTCAGAACAACTTCAGATTTTGCTGTATACTGTCTAATATTTCGGTCCAAATGTTCCCTAAAACGCTCAAAAACATTTTAATTAGCTTGATTTAGATTGATGAACACATTTTTGGATTGGGGTAGAGTTTGGAATTGATTTCGTGCACTATAAATCAACCATTCTTTCACTCAAAAGCGCAATTTGATTTGTTGGTGGGTGAATAATCCTCAGTCAGTGCACAAAACAATTAACTTCATCTTTTGAAAATTATTATTATTGATCTAAGGCCACTACCAGAAGAAAAAAACTTGCCACTACAAAAAAAAACTTCTCTTCCAGACACTTGTCATTCTAGAAGTCTGAAAGGCTGTCCCACAAGACAGATCTAAGCCTACGTTCGTTTCCTCTATGTATGTATATATATTCTACATTTTTCATACCTCTTGCCTTACGTATCCTACGCTTTGCTAAAGTCCCCCAGTAATCGCAACACTAATTGATTACTTATAAGTTCAGAACAGTAATCCCAACCACTGACATCCCCCAACATCCTGTTCCAACTTGTAAAGAGATTTAGGAACACAACTAAACCGTAGATTGTGGCATAACTTTTGCCAGCCAAAGAATTTCAAAGTTTTCCCGTCACAGACCATAAAACCAAACAAATAAAAAGAAACTAGCTTCTAATTTATTCAAACTAGAGAAAATCGTCAAGCTCAAACTAAACCCCAAGCAAAGCACAAAGCCGCTTCAACCTTTGCGATTAATTAAAATTCGACTTTAAAACGATATTCTTCCCTTCGAGTGCACACTACAGCACCCACCACTAGTGTACAGTAAGACGTCTTCAATACAAAAGCCCATACACAAACAAACCCCATCCAAGCGCAGAGAACACAGTCCAAGGTCGTTCCAAACATCCACCCCCTGCTGACTGCATACCCATTCAATATGTACTTTGTAAGCACGTGGCACACAAAAACTCATCTCTTACATTCAGCGAACGGGAGGATATTTTTAAAAACAACTTTCACTCGCAATGACACACAATCCTCCTCTCCACCTTTAACCGCTTGCTGAATGTAGGTGAAATGCCGCCGACAAGGGCGCCCATAAAGTGTGTTAACCGCATGCTGATATTCGTTCAGATTAAACAAAAAAAAAATGGAAAACCAGCAGTTCTGCATCCCCATCTCCCAACATCCAGCGTCCCCTCATACACACCTGGACTCTGTGTACGTAGTACAAGCAAAGGACGACCATGTGGAAAGGAACATTAAAACCGACCGAACATACAATGCCAAAGAGAAAATTACTCAAAAGTTGATTGTGTGAGGTACATGATGAGTTTTCTCTGAACGGAACCATGAAAACGCATGCTGTATGTCGCAATGCGCAATGACGTCACAGAAGAAAAGTTCACTCGCCGGCTGCCGCACAAGGAAAATTAGTTCATCGCCGCAAAAAGTTTCATCAATTGACCTAGTATACGAAAAAAAAAAGTAGTGGACAGCGCCACCTTTGTTCAAACGAATGGCACTTCCACAGGTTTTGGTCTTCGGTGGGCATGTGAGCTTCTGAGCTTTACGAAGTTTCACGTTTGAGCATTTGAGCACAACTTTGACTCAAAGAAAGCTCGTCGTCTTATCATTAGAGCGGAGAGCAAAAGAGAGTGATAATCCTTTTACAAGGCAATCACTGTTTGCAAGGGTATCTTCGGAGCTTTAGCTGAAATTCTTTCCAGCGTCAAAGGCGACCTGCATTGTGGCGCGTACTTCTCTCCTCGGTTTTCCTCTTCCCCATCCCTTTTAAGCCTGTTAGCCAGTAAAAAAGACGATTTTTTTTTCACCACCGTATATCCGGGCCTTTATTACGGTCGTCGGGCTGCGAACAAGGATGAAAATGCAAGGAAATGAAAATTTAAATTTTCTCCTCAAAGATACAAGACCTCCTTCCACTGCCGGTCAAATGGATGTCAATTCAAAGGAGTCATTTGCACAGGAAAGACACAAAAAGTTAAATTTATATTACGATATACACGCATTTGTGGGTATTTTTACATAAACGACATCGCGTGCATTTCACGCACAGCACATCGCTTTATTTTTAACCAAAACAATTTTGATTTTATCGCTGCCAATCAGGTGTTAATGCTTAAAATAGATTTTCCGTGCGCTGCGTTGAAGAGTGTTTTTATTGTGGCGACTGACACCCGAGTGCAATCCAGAGGATGCGTGTGATGTAATGAGTGTGCTTTGAGGTTCATTAAATTTTGCTGTGTGCGACATTAAAGTTATTAAATTGGATGCAAGTGAGTGGTTAGTTGGAGAGCTATGATGGGGTTGTGGTTTTGCGTGCGGCGTATGGTGCATAGAGACGCCACTTAGTTGTGTGCGCTGCTTCATTGAATGCGGGCGGTAAATAAGGGTGTTGCACTATTTTTTTGTTCTTTTTTTTATAAAAATAAATTAATATAAATTTTATTCTAATTTTGTCTAATTGAATTGAAAAATATAATGACCGTCGTATTGGTGGTGCGGTTGCTACCTGGCCTCTCCATATGTCCAATTAAATATGAAGTTTAATTAAATTTCGATTTCTGCTGGAGAGTTATAGTATTCAATTTTTCTTAATTGAAGTAATTAAGAAGTGTTAATGCGATCTTAAAGATTTATTGTACATCCTTTTTTCGTTTAAGTTTGAACACTTCTTTTATGAATTTGACAACGTCCCTGCTGATGCTCTCGGCGTTGGTCCCTATCAGAATTGTAAAAGAATTAAATCTTTTGAGATTGTACTTCAATTGAAATCACCGAACATTTGAAGTCTCTTTGGTAAAAGTGAATGGGATTGAAAAAAATATAAGTCCTATTCTTTAGAACTCAATAACTTACGCATTCAATTATAATAACATAATACATAATTCATAAAATTCTGATTAGCAGAACCAAAGGTATGATTGGGAATATGTTGGGAATATGCTTGAATATGATAGTATCAACTATTTTTTTCTTCTAAATACTAATATGTTGACGACAGAATAAAATCCTCGTGAGTATTTGTATAGTAACCAAATAATGTAATGAGACTCCGCTAAAGTAAAATGAATTCGAATGGGTTCTTTGGAAGCACTGACTTCAACTGATTTTAAATTGAAATCATTGACTTGAACTTTTAGAAAGTGAATTCACTTCTGAATTCAAGTCAAATTATTTGAATTCAATTGACTTACACAAATTAATTCAATTCTTTGATTTCTAAATGTTGAGTGCAGCATAAAATGACTTCAAAAGAATGGTGGTTTTTTAAATCCCAGACTTTTTTTTTTGATCGCGTTGACAAATAAACTGGAGCTGACTTCAAATTCTAGGAATGGATTTCCAAATGAATGCATTCTTCTACAACTTTGGTACCTATTACAATTGATTTTATCTGATTATTTTGAATCTGATTAGGTTCCGGCTTGGGCAGTCGGTTAAAAGGTGTATCCTGAAAGTAGTTTCAAACTAATTTAGAACAAAAATAAATACAGCGTAGCAACTCGTATACCGGCAAGGCTATGGTTTTTTGTATTAGTACCATGTGGTCCTTTTTTTTATGTCTCCCATATTCTTTTTATGTCTCATATGGTCTTACGTTAGTTATGCCCACTACGAATATCAAATCGGGAGGCTTTTCTACGCAAGCGCAAAATTGTAAACTACTCCCGAGGTGAGAGACATCTAGAAAACAGTCGACTTCCTCTAAGTCGAATTTTCACGGAACATCAAAATCAGTTCGAGTTAGAGAAAGTTCGACTTAGAGGGAGTCAATTGTAAATCGGCGTTTAGACTAAATCTTCTAGAATTACAAGTATCCATAGTTTTCACCGGATTTAGAAAAAAAATTGTCAAAATTTTTTAGTTCAGTTCAGTTTGAAATAGTTTCATAGCATTTTACACAAATTTGGACAGAGCCTCATAGAATTAAGAGTAATTATCAATTTCATCGTATTTCTCAAATATAACAAATTTATTTCCTAACAGATCTTAGAAATTCTCCAGAGAAAAATTATAAAAAACTGTGCAAGAAACCACGACAAATCCCCGCTGAATCACAATAAGATTTCCATCAAATGGAATCAAATCAATCACGCGAAATTGCTTCTGATAAAGGAGAGATTACCCTCCGAATGGTTAAGAGTTTTTCTTTTTCAATTACGAAGAAGTACGGCATGTTGTCATTGTTTCTTTCACAAAATACAGGAGAGGGGGTAGATGACAAGTGGCAGGATGCTAGTAATTTTCTGCTAACGACTTTGATAAAATACGATTCCATTCTTACCCCTCTGCTCACTAATTCTCAGAAGGCATTAGTTCGCCGTAAGACGACAAATACATACGTAGATAGCCATTACCATTTCCTTCTTCTTAGAAAGCAAAGGACAATTTTTTTTCATTTATCGATAGATACACAGATAGGGAGGCACAGTGATAAAGGGCAACAGGTTCTCACACCCCACTCTCCACAATTCTGGCACATTGCCAGATTCGGAGTATATTTCAAGTTAACAAGTATTATTAGCACAACGAAAAATGTCGCTACATTAACGCCTCAATTCCTTTGTAACTCGAACACCGGAGCTACAAGAACGAAAACAAATAAAACCATACATTGTGACCAAGTTAAGAACTTACGACAAGTGGCCAGCTTTAAGGGACAAAGGATATGTATTAAAATCAAGTGGCTAAGCACACAGCAAATATTAAACTCAAATAAAACTCCGCAATCTTCTGCCCCCCGGTCACACTCTGGTGTGGTACAAGGACAAGTGTGCCAAATTGTGTGAGGACGTTGCTTACGTACGTATGTGTGTGTATACACGGATGTCGTTGTTTGTTCGTAGCCAGCCAAGGCTGTAGTTTAGAACGTGCACCAAGTACACTTAACAATGTTAACCCCGATGTCCTCCCCCAACCCAACGCCGCGTAGCAAATTTGTTCTCACATCCGATGGACCTTCGAAGCAATTGTACCCTACCTTCGTGTTACGACCACTGTGTGTTTGTGTGCTCCTAGAGCATCATTAAATCTTAAGTTGTTCCAAGTTTTTCATGGAACCGTTCTCTCTTTTTTTCGTGAGAGGAAAAACTTTCAGCTTCTGAGTAATGGACTTTTATTTCACAACAAGCGCTGTGTTGAATTTAGGAATGGCTTTGGTAGAACGAACTTAAAAGGAAAGAAAAGGAAATGCATGTCATACGATAGGGGCAGCAGCATATCAATTGGTACTTTTATTTTTTTCCTGCAGAAACCATCCCAGCGAAGAGACCGCTCCTTCTCCATTTAATTTGTAATTAATGTCGAAAGGACATGCGATTAGTGGACTCTAAGCTACGAACATCAGTGGTCTAAAGATAAATTAGTTTTCTGCTTTACGTGAATGAGGGTGTTCAATTTTTTCGTTTTTTTCTTCGAAGTCGAATTAGTTCTGATGTCCTTTCCTTTTGTCTGAACTCGGGTAGTTATCGATAAACTGCCAAAAAATCTACACTGCATTTGTCACTATGTGGTTGAAGTGGAGTAATGGGTTTTCAGCCATTAAAAGGGAAGGGTAGTGCACTAATTATCAATCTATCAATCTTTGAGAATGACATGAGAATGGGATTGGTACGTTTAAGCCAAACCGCAAATCGCCAAACCTCGGCCATCAGTAGATACAAATGACCATGATGTTATCCTTCGACTTGTTTCAAAATTAACTTTTTTCAGGTTTCTATCGATTGAGCGAACCCTTATAGGTAGACTTAAATAATGACCCAATTCGTCGTGAAAAACATTCTAAACTCTCTCAGATTTTGGAACGTTTGTGCTTTTTGAGTTTACTATTCCGATAATCGAGAGACTGCTACAAAAAAACTTCATTAGAATTTGAATATTTAAAAAGCTGTTCGATTTTGTTAATGACAGATTTGATAACTAACCCAAAAATCAATCTGTATAAAAATCAGTTGAAAATCAGTACGGTCGAGGTAAGGCCGATAGCATGGAAAAACACCGCCGTAGGGGTTATTAATTATTAAAAACGATTGCAACATCGGCGGCAACATTGAATTGCAAATTTATCAGTATAAAACACTCCACGTCAGTTAAGCCAATACGGAAAAACAGAAGCCCAACAAAAACCACGGATTCTAAAACATGGAACTGCACTTAGAGCACGCTTACTATTTTGCCGTGTCATCCATGAATATTTATCGGAAAAACAAAATTAAATTCAAATCCATGTCATGTCCGGGGACATTGCCCGAACATCCATACATTGTGTGTGTAAAATAAAATCATTTAGACAGTTTTGGATTGAAAACGACAATTTAACAAGCCTTTCTGTTTCCCTACCAATTGAAAAACACATAAAAAATAGAATCTCCCTCAAACACAATTCCCACGGACGGATTGTAGTTTGAAAGGTAATAGGAATGAACACTGTAATGTCCGTGATTTTCGTAGCCATTGACACAAAGTGATTTCGAATTCAAACAAACAGAGGTCCTTTCTTAAGAGTGAATTGGCAGATGATGATTTTAGCGCGTGATACTGTTACAAATAATGTATTTATTTTCATTCGAACGATTGTGGTATCCTGAGGGGAATATATGTTCAGGATACTCAAAGGAAATTGAATTAATGCATTATCTATTGTTGAATGAGATTGAATTCCGAGAATGGCAAATGATAAATTGGCATACAGATGGTTACTACATTTGCAACCCGAAGTCGATGGAGCGCAATGCAAATGAGATTCAGAGAAGCAAGAAAAACATTCCTATATCCTTAGCCCGAAAAAAACTTAGTTTTTAAGCCCGAAGCAAAACAAAAATCTCTGTAACAGATAACAACTTTTACTTTTACCCAAATGAGTCACTTAGACAAAAACCATCTGCATGGATTGATAAACTTCATACGATAAAGTGAAGAGAAACCAAAAAGTTTTACTTCATAAAAGAATTCATGTTACAAAAAAAATGTTTTCCAACTTTTCGCAAGAAGCTCTTCTCGTCGTCGCTTTCAGTTTAGATATTTTGTGACTTTAGACGAAGTCCACACGACAAACTAATGTCAGTATTTGCTTATCTATTCAACATTGGAGCGAAGTGAAATCACTACAATAAGATGTGATGGACAAAAGGTCTTTCAAATTTGTTTTTTTTAAATATTTTTAATACTAAATCGATGTACAATGTGCATATATAAACCTTGTGCGAAAAATGTAGATATAGTAATTCATGCATTGAGAACGCATGGGCCGATTTGGCTCAAATTTTCAGTTGCAAGTTTTGGGAAAACCCTCGGCAAAAGTCGTAAAAATTGGAAAAAATTAATTTTCTGTATGAAATTCCGTGTGCAAATGGCTTTCCAAAAAAACATTCCAGAATAAAAAATAAAAAATTATTAGTGGAAATCTCAAGAGATCCCGGAAAAAGCAAAAAATTCGATTTTTTCGATGCATTTTATGGCACGATTTGGTATTTGATTTACGGATTTCTGTTTCAATACATCAAACGAAGATTTGATTTAACAGTTCAGGTAGGTGGGGTGAAGTTCGGCAGGTCCGTTACATTAAAAATATAATAAATAACTTCTATTACATCCAATTCGAATCACAAAAAAGGACACAGAAAGTGCTAAATATAATTTGGTTTGACGTTGCGCCACACAGTGAGAAAAATGAGTAAAATATGTGGACATTTGGTCAAAAGTCCATGTCGAAAACAAGACTTTTTTGGCCATACATTGTTATAAGAAATGGTTGGTGACAGCAAACCATACAAATTTTGAAATTAAACGCTGTAGCACTTACGAAATGATATCATACGAAATAAAAATTTTCACGACATGCGGTTTACTTAATCAGATCGAATTCGTGTCTGCTGCTAACTATTTTTTTTGTTTTCAAGAAGTTTTTCCAGAGGTAAGAACTTTTATTATTATATTATAACCAATTTTAAAGCTTGCTTTGTTGCAAAAAAAACTACCATGTTAGCTCCTCAACTACGCCTGCCTATTTTTTTTTTTAAAGCAACTGTTTGATAACGTTTTGGCTCACCTAGGCCCACCTGATGATTTGTGGCATTTGAAATAGGAATTTGTAACGAATACAGATATGTATATAAGCCATCTAAAGTCATCAGTCTTAAAAAGAAGGGTTATTAGGTCTAAGGTATAAAATATCATTGTTGTTACAAAAATAACTTTTTTTCGTATGGTATGGTGTAAATTTTTTTAAAGCTTGCGATGGATTCGCAAATCTTCAAAATCATTAAAACATCTTTTAATTTAGGTGTGGAGCAGTTTTTTTTCTACAAACGAAGCTACGAAAGTTCGATAAGTCAGTGACTTTTTGAAAATTGAAAATTGTTGGCAAAAAACCGAAAATGCCCAAATGCCTTGGTCGATCAGGTTTTTAAATAAAAAAAAAGACTCGTTAGGTTAAATGTTGACGTTTATGAATGATGTCCACCTACATTTCCTCACATATTTCCCACTGTGCGCCGCCTACCAGATTACCAACTCTTTAAATAAAAATTAAACTTCTAAATTTAAATCAAAAAGGCACGAAGTTTAAAAATCTTCCTCGATAATGTCTTCTATTTCGAAAAGCTGTTTCAGTGTAGAAACTTGAGTATATTTATTACTTTGTCCATAATTAGAAACTTTGTGTTGATATTTTGATTGATAGGAGACGTCTGCTGTGTAACTTGTCAAGGTGTCGACTTATTGTTATTTGATTGAATAATTTAGTTGAATCCGCATTTACCGTTGCGCTAAAAACAACGTCGTTGGCTGAATCGATGATTTTTAAGAAAACATAAGTAGCACATATTTCAAAATCACTTTTGTTACGTTTTTTGCATTGTTTATGGGAAGAGCTTTGCGTTGACAGCACAAAGATATAATTGGATAAACACATTCAAATTTGATTTTGAAAACGAATCATCAACAGTATATTTTGTTCTACGAAAAATACTGTAAAAGGAGAGGCTCCTTTTACAAATTAAAAATATATCAGTTTACTTTAAAAAACTTACTCTTCTGGCACAGTTGTTCCCTCAAAAATTCCAACTTGCGATTCCTCCGAAAATACTAAAGCTACCTTTATAATTTTTTCATCAATACAACAACAAATTCAAATCACAAATTCATCAAAATTGATTCAAGAATTCTTATTTAAGAGATTTTTTTCATCGCTTAGTACAAAGGGAACCACTGTGCGTCGTGTGATTTCTAATGCGTTGGACTACTAAGCTCAAACCATGACCCGATATACAAAAAGCAATTTCCATGCCCCCTATCTCTTGCTATAATCAGCTCCAAAAACGTTAACACCTCTCTATTCGAAATTCTTTTCAACATAAAATATACAGATCATCTTACGTTCAATGTTTCGTCATATTGCTATGAGTCTTGTCGAAATACCTACTTCACCACTTTAATGAGTAATCATAATACTACCCACCCAAGACCCCTTTTCCACGAACTTTATTAAAACAACAATCTCATCATGACCACTGTTCATTGGTGTCACAACCTCTTCATCATTTCGTTGAGAAAGGACGAATGTTTCGAGATGACTTCCTGGAAATATTTTCACAAAAGTAAGCACACGGATGAGTAAACAAAAGACAACCTCCCCTGTTCATTTCAAAAAAACAAACGACTCTTCAATAAAACATAGTCCCTCCCCGGAGAACGACTCTGGCACTAAATGCTTTTTCTACCATTCCAATCCTTCAATGGTGATTAATTATTTAGACGAATTCCCATTGCAGAAAGCTATACCTTTCACACTTCGATTCGTTATTAATTATTTATGAATTTTCTCCAAAAGCCAACTGGACCTCGAACTGTCTGAAAAAAGGACACAAAGACACAGTCCTCAATAGATTCTTATCCTCGGGACGCGCGCAAGCTTCGTTTTCACTTTACCCTTCTCCATCTCATCGTCTACCTCAGTCCCCAAGTAGATCACTTGTTCAAGGGTGGAATTGAATTTCACAAGGATGTGCACATTCGACACACTGGAATACGAGCGCGGATATCTCCATATGTATGTCGGTGTGCAAAAGGCGCGATCGTAAAAATGTCTGTAATGTATTTTTAATGCGTCGCCCCGGGTTGTAATACACTCCTGTATCTGAAGTTCGACAGAAAATTGTGTCTTTTTTTTGTGGAAAATGAGGTATCCTTCGAGTGGGGGTTCCTTAATGCCAAAACGGCTGATTCTTTATGGATTGTACATGCTGGTGAACATGGTCCATGGATGGTACGGGTGGCTGGCTTCAAGTGACGAATCGATATTTATCTGCTCCATAGGACGCCTTTGGAAATAAGCAGTGGGCTGATGGATGGTAGTGGGCCTATAAATTTTAAAGAAGGGCTTCGTCCTAGAAAGGGACGAATGGCGAAAAATATAATAAAAAAAACTGTATTTATTGAACGGAATGTTATTTTTGTATCGTGTGCATATATTACGTTGGCCATCGTTGTGCTTTCTTTATCGGTTGGAAACATATTTTCATTTTAACGAGATACTTTGATGGAATAGCATTATAACACGTGTTGCTTTGTGTACGCTTTGTGTTATCTTCTCTACGCCACAGAGTACGCTATTTCTCCCATATGGCAAATAAAAAAAAGAAGTTATCTATAGGTACTAGACACATTTTTCATAATCCTGGCTGAATATGATAACATGACTCTAAATATTTGTTACTTAAAAAAAAAGAAAAAACTTATAATGCACTTAGATAGAATGGCAGCTGGGGGAGTTCGATACAGACGTGTTTGGAAATTTTCCAAAATCAATAGCAACAGGGTGGGAAAAACGATACTTTTTCTCTCAACTATTCTGCATTTTTGTATCGCGAGTGGAGGCTGAAAACGAACATCCTGTTCACTTCTCGATTGAGATGACCCACTTTTGCATCACATAACAAAAAAAAAAATGTTGTCGCTCGATCCATTTGCCATACATAGTCCACTAAGTTTTAAACTAATGAACACACCTGAACTTAGACCGACACAATAACCTCCCACAGCAAAAATGATTAATTTTGGCATGGTACACAACTTAAATTGACTTTATAGTGGAAAGAATATTTTCGTTTTAAAACAAAGCTACGAAAAAAAAACACTCTACCCACCCCAATATCCAGGTCAGAAGGTTTTCTTTCATGCTACGATATCACCTGGATAATTGTTTTTCTTTCTGCAGTACTCTTGATATTCATAGCGTTTCCATTCAGGTTTCTATTTTTACTTAAATTTTACAAACTTCTTTTTTCTTTTATTTTTTTTACTGCAGCTCAATCACTTTAACTCACAGCAGTGCAGTCTGAACTAATTAACGAAAAACTAACAAAACGCCAACTGGCGAGTGAACAAATTGAAAAAAAAAAACTTTCACCATCGACCGTTGGTGGAAGGGAACACCTGACAAGACAGCGAAAAGAAAAGATATAAAAAAAAAGTAAACCCTCCCCTATATTTCCACTGATTATTTCGCTTGACCATAAACATTCTGCTAAGGCGGTTAAGGTTAGAAAATTCAGCATAAGTGTTCTACTTTCGCAAAAGTGTTAATCCCTTGCCGTCTGGTTGGCATTTTCTACTTATCTACATCTAGTGTAATTCATTGAAGAATTTAATCCTGTCACAAGATGGAAAACCGTGTGGAACATAAATTTCTAGGAAATTAAAATGGAAATTATGGTGGTTCGTGGGATATCCTAATTGTAATAGCTGCAAGTAAGAATTAGACAAACAAAAATCTGAAACATAATGCTTATTTTCTACAAACTCCTAAAAGTTAGAAAGAAAAATTGAATAGAATTTACAAACTTACACTATTAGCTTAAAAAAAACAAAAATCTTAAAAATTTATCAACATAGAAACAAAAAAAAAACTAAAATCTCAGCAAAGTTCCAGATTTTTGCTTGTCCCATTAGCTACTAATTGATGTTTGCTGGATGCAACTGAAAAATCCCGTCATCAAACGTTAAAGAATGCACACAGTTGCATCTATAATGCAAACATTTGTGCTTAGATCATGTTTCTAAAACGTTAACCTTATTTTTTTTAAATATTGTACAGTGCGATCAAAGCAACTAATAAAAATTTGACCAATAACAGAGTTGGCAAATTGTGACTGCTAAACATAAAACGAAACGTTAAACATCTCAGAACAGTAAAAAAAAGAGTCTGGCATTGACAGACCAAAAACTGATAATTCAATTAAAATTGAAAATAAAAAAATAAAATAGTAATTCTTTTTAGCAAATTTGAAAATGTTTGATTGTATCTTTTCGAACGCAGATCTTTTTTCCACAATTTTTGCAGAGATAAAATGGTTTATCATAATGGGTACAAGAGATTTTTACAAGTCGCAGTACAAGTGGCTCTGTGCACTCCCCATTTAATCAATCAATGATAAACCAATTATATCTCTCTACTGAATAATATTATTACTGTATATACTAAACGAGAAACAAGGAAACAAAGACAAACCTGAGGAGAAAACGAAAAAGAAAACTCAAACTAAACAAGACTTTTAACTACATGAGGCATTTATTTTTGACATCTATCGACATAGAACGGTTTTCATTTTGTAAAATTGCATTAAGCTAACAACGAAGATTGCAAAATTATTTTGGTATTGAAGTTTTAGTATAAAATGTCACTTTGATGCAATTTCAACCACAAATACTTTCCACAAAAGCATGATGAAAAAGAACTTACATCTCCAGAAACATGATTCGCTCGATATGCAATATTGTAAACATGCACTTTCACTACATACACTCGTTTATATTGTTACGGTTTCTAAGAATATAAAACACTTTCTTAAATTGTAAATTTATTTATTTCGAGTTTAAAACTTAATGATCCGCCACTTGCCACACCAAAAGATGGACTGCGAATTTTTATCATACTGTGCCTTTTAATATATATATGTTATAGATGGATTCTGTACTATCACACATGGATAGGATATTGTTGCTTACCTAGTATGTCGGTATTTCTATCATACAAGGATATCATATGTATGCCATTGCATTAAGAAATATAATATTGCAGTTTCTGCAACCCACAATTTAAATTATTCATCACGTTTGTTACAAATGCGTTCTGTTCAAACGTGGCGAGTTATGCTAATTAAAAGTTTTACAAACAGAAACTGAGTATCAACGCTGCATATATTTAAGCCCGGAAATAACGAAGCAGTCTGATCTCAACAGCCTGGTGTTAGATTTCTAGTAACCGCTTAATGGATTGGCCAATTTAAGTATTCGGCTAACTGAACCTCCTGGAATATTTTATTTTCTAAGCAAAACAAGGCAAGAAAATGCGAGTGAGGCACGATAAAAGCCCAAATCGCAACGGCGCGTTCGGTCGGTCGGAAAAAGAATATCAACACGCGACTCACTCAATTTTTCTAATCGGAATGGAGCTCACGCATCAGCTTTCGTTAACAGCTTGTTCTCGAAATTCTACATCCTGTAAGAAAACTATTTGATTTTGAGACTAAAATCAAAAGCAATTCTTATTTACTTAAATAATCGCCTTTCCACGATCAAATTTCGTTTGTAAATAAAAAAAAATGGAATTGTAAACGTCCGAGCGAGTAGAAAGTAGACCCAGTCGGTCGGGCTTACGATATTACGATCTGCGAAGTTATAATGCCCGCTATTTCAATTTGTACAATGCTTTTACGTGTATTCTAGTTTAAATGTCAAAATCAAGCCGACCGAACGCGCCGTTGCGATTTGGGCTTAAGGCCTATACGCGTTTCGCTTCAGTTTGAGTAGGCCTTTAAGTAACGTAGCCGCCTTCTTAACTTAAAGTAGGGTTTCCATCAAAGAAAAGCGACCAGCTGAATTATAAATAAATAAGTCTGCTATGCGACATAGGAACAACAACAAAAAAAAAAAACAAATACCAGAGCTGACAATTGTCGAGGCCATTTAGTCACATGATGGTAGTGAAAATCGTCTACCTTTTTATATTAAGTGCTTTATATTAAAATTACATAAAAATTGTAAAAATACATTAAAGGTGTTAAAATAAAGCAAAAAGCCTTCAACTCAGGAAAATCTTTCTTACGAAAGGCGCTTCGCCACACTTTTGTTTCACCCCATATTCATGTAACTTTCGCTTTCTATAGATTTGTAGCACAAAACAAAGGACGACCTTGCATAGAAGCTTGCAGTAAGACTGATGTCATTGGCTAATTACATCTTATTGTTCTGTTTGCCACTATATCGACTCGGGGTGGTGGTATGACGCTTCTAATTGATTGCTTTTCTTGGGGTAGAACTTTGAAATAATAGAATGCAATCACCACAAGACAAATTAAAGAAGGTTGTTTTCACCACAACAAACAAAAGATGATCATTCAATCAGAATAAATCTGTTAGTCGCTTTTGGTGTGGTCTCCCCTAAAACATGAATTTCACTTTCGCTTTAAATTCCATTGAAAATACTACCAATTCCAATCGCAACTGCGAAATAATTATAAATTTACTCATAGATTGTGTGCCACAGAGCGATTCGACCGGCAAATGAATCAAGCAGACCAAAGCGGCCATGCGAAACTAGAGCTCCACCAAAAACCATAAAATGGTAATCGCAACTCATATCAGGCGTCGTCCACCCCGAAAAAACGTACGTAACGTAACGTACGTTTTCGCTTTTGGTTTCATTGCCCTTTCACTTAATGAATGTCGTCCACAAAATCCGTGGTGAAACATCATTTAGCAAAGCTTGCGGCCGCTTTTAATCGGACTTCTTGCAACCTCAAAAGCCGGTACTAAATTATACAGTGTGCATGTGTGGCCGAGTGCTGATTGCGCCACGTTGGCGATTCAGAATCACTTTGATATCCTCATACCATTCCAGACCACGTTACAAATTATCCGCTGCCCATTAGGAACAACGAATTGATGTTAACTTTGATGCTCCTCATGCAGTATATTCAGTGGTTGGCAAGAGCTTCTCTTGCATTATAACACTGGCTTAGGCGAAATAACATCAAATCGCGTGATTACCACCGCAACGAGTGGTGTCATTCACCCGGTTTAAAGATCCCTTCGTCCGACTGGCTGTCCTTTGTCTATCGTGCTTTGAATTTTTTAAATCTCGCCCCCCTGTTTGGTGGTCGTAAGCGTAACACATCTGCGTGATATCTATTCATTGCATAGCCTCATCCGTTTGCCCGTGTGTACGAGTATCTGTGTATCTTTTTTCCGGCATCTGGTTGTTTATTTTCGGAAATACACAACCTCAGCCCGTGTGTGCGAGTATTTGTGCATGAGTACATCAGAGATTTCCCTTAATTATGAGCCAAATACATGTACAAAGTCCACACACCCTTTCCAGCTCAATGGAGCTCCAATAACACCCTTCAAAGCCCATTCAGACGAATGTTATTGCATGCAACTATGCCATTACGTAAAACAATGGAGCTCAACTCGACGTTGATTCACTCCGTCGGCGTCGACGACGTCGCAGTCACCGTCGCCTTCGCCATCGCCATAGCCGTCGCTTTGGATAGACGTTGGGTGGGTGGGTGCAGGCGTTGGTAATGGTACTTGCTTCCGGTTAGAAGAGATTGTTTGCAAAATGGTTTTGCAGAATGCATTTTCGAAAGAGAAGAATACTAAAAAAGCACCAACAAAACAACGAAAATGTCCAACAGGTGTGCGTTCAATGTGAAGATATTTTACTTTTGCGTCTGGGAGAGAGATGAAAAGCACCGCTTGACACACACAAGAGTAATGTCCTCAAGTTTCTAGAAGAATGCGTTTAACAGAATGGAGTACAAAAGGAAATAAGCGCAATTGTCGCATTTTATCGTTCATCATCTGTCACCGCATGACAAGCGCAGTAGGTGTCCTCTGACCAATCAATCATAGGTGGTGGTGAAGTAGTGTCGGCGATGAAAGTGTGGCATAGCTCATCTATTAGAGATGAATCTCGATTGATTGATGGTTATTGTATCTGGATGATGGTGGGTATCGTTTGATAAGCAGAAAGTAAATGTTTGAGATGACACCGAGTGCAATCTGATACGACGATGATTTGAGGCGTCAATGAAAACAGAGGGATTGTTTACAATTTAGCTGCGAATTTGATATGTACACATGTTTCTTGGCTGGCATTGGATTGATAATAAATGTTGATGTTTTGACAGCCTTGTTCGAAAGCTTCGTTTGTCTCTTAGTATCTCTTTAAGCGACAGACAAGTAAAAACGGTTGAAATGAACTCATTTGGTCTAAGAAAAAAATGAGTTTCTGTTAATTGCGACTAACTACAACTAATTGAAATAACATATTTTTACCTTTGACTGAATGCATTCAATTTACTTTGTGCTAAGATACATTAATTCTTTCATCAACGAGATGTTGCTATGAATGACTTCTCAAGCTCTTCAATTTTGACTTCAAATTGATTCCTGGATCAAAATAGAAATATACAATTATTATTTTTAGATAATTGTGTGTTTTCTCTTGCAATTTCAAATACATTTATGCTGCGTCTACATTGGCATTTTTTGAGGCAATGGCAATAGCGATGGCGATGTCGTTTTTAAAGAAGAGCGAGCATTTCAGTGGTAAGCAATTTCATTTGTGAATTGTCAACATGGCATACAACAGCATTGTCCGCGAGGCAATATTAATTGCACACTGCTTGCGACACTCAACTAAAATTCGTTTCTTTGTGATTTCATTGTTCACTATATTTGAGAAGGTAAACTGTCAAATCCATTGCTTTTACCATAGAAAGCAATTACTGCCTGCCATATGCCATATAACATTGCTATTGCCACTGGCACAGAATCTACATTGTCCATATCCAAGGCAATGGCAATTTATGGTTCAATTGATCGCCTTAAAAATTAAGCGTGCAGTTCATAAGTAGTTTCTTTTTTTTTTTTCAAGTTATTTTTTAAGCTTTTCTTATAAAACTGAATTTCTTAGTTCGAAACTGTACGCTTTTTGGAAATGGAAAAAATAGCAGCACATGCCATGAAAGAAGTTTTTTGGCGAATTTTTATATACATTGAATTACATTACAGAAGTTTTAGAACGGAATAGATAGTGATACTCTCTCAAGCCTTCACAGTTTAGAGCGTGTATATGTAAAAAAAAAAAGCCTATCGTTCACCTTGCGAAGCACACTGGGGCCAGTTGTGTGGAGAGCATGCTCAAAATGCAAAATTGAAATTTCAAGTCTAACTTGAAAGTATGGCATCCTTGGAAAGAAGGCAAAACTTCTCGTCAAACTTGTAAACTTTTAAGGCTTTGTAGATCGTGGGTTTAAGAGGACTAAGCGCTAAAGGAGGATTGTTTTTTAAAGTAAGCAATGTGTTTTGCTTGTTAGGCATAAAAAACTGGAAAAAATATATTTCGCACTATTATAAACAAAATAGTACCAAATATCTACATGTAGAAAAATTCGTTTAAAAAAAATTTGGCTTACGTTTTTGATTTCCAATTTAAAAAAAAAAAGTTCTTTCTGTATTTTGATGCTACTACTTTTAGATTAATCTCTTATACTCATAGAATACCGACACATGTATATTTTGAAATTAGTGCGAAATATATTTTTTTTTTAATTTTTTATGCCTAACAGCAAAACACATTCCGTACTTGGAAAATCTTAAGAAAATCTATGAAAACTGCAACAACTGAATTACTAAAAATTAGTTAGAACAGTCCCAGGGGTCTGGTCATAAGTACGCTGCTTAGCAGCAATCCACGGAAAACCGAAGGTTATGTGAGAAATTACAAATGTAACGTTACAATATGTTAATCGTAGAGGGAACCAAGCCACTTCGTGTCGGGTAACCAAGATCTTTTGTCCGGAATATAATAGGGGAATGGCTGAACAAATTTTGGAGCTATCCAGATTGAACTGTAGACTATTGGTAGGTGTCTATAAGGCCTCATCGAATACCAAGAAATTGCGGGGACTCGACGGCTAGGAAGCTACTTCATCACGTCGTTGAACGAACCTGCAAGCTTTGAATTGACGCGAACATTAAGTTTCGCTTTTGCTGATGATGATGTTATAAATTCTTTTAACTCTGTGACGGTGGTTACACAATGGACCAATCAATGGTCTATGTGATCAGCGCTTCGCCGCCACCACAAACACTACACTACACTACTAGTCAATATCAGGTCTATGGTTGCAAACCTGTAATCTTAAGCGACAATGGGTTCGCAATGACATTTACCCTGCACAAAATTA
This sequence comes from Syritta pipiens, assembly GCA_905187475.1. Taxonomy (NCBI): domain Eukaryota; kingdom Metazoa; phylum Arthropoda; class Insecta; order Diptera; family Syrphidae; genus Syritta; species Syritta pipiens. The sequence goes on along the minus strand of LR994571.1, from coordinate 10,951,491 downwards.
AAAATCCAACTTCAATGCTTCAGTTGCTGAAAAACCTATCTATGGCCTATAGCCTTTAAAAACTAATCACCTTTACTGAGATAAACGTTACGCTTTATGTGACGAGTGAAGCCAATTTAATGACCAAATAAACAGTGAGCGTTAAGCCTTTTCCTGTATGTCGTTTGAAAGTTTGTGAACGTCGAAAAGTATCGTTTTACTTTTCATTTACAATCGTAATTCTTCAAAGCCCTATTCGCACCACAAAATTTCGAATAAAATTCGTAACAGCATTCGTAAGCTTGCAAATTGCATATTAAAAATAGTAAGCACATCCATCGATTTCATACGAAATTGAATAGCTATATTGTAAAACAAGGTTTTATACAACCGATTTTTTTTTAACAACCGATTTACTATGTACGCCTTTATTGAACGACGAATAATAAAAATTCAGCAATTACATTCGACCGTGGAAATCAAATTCAATAAAATATATCCTGGCAACAGTTTATCAATTGTTTTTATTTTTATCTATAAATCGTTCAACCTAAAAAAATGCGAATTGATTGGGGTCAACTGCAACCTGCATCAGCCGTATCCTGTACGCAGGCTACACAACTTAACATAAAAAAACAACGAAAGCTCAATTTTTAATTAAGTGGAATATAGGAAAAAACAAAATATATCGCAAAGGACGCGTCAACGTTGTGTTCAGGAAGAAGAATAATTTTGTTGATTTAATAAACGCTTTCGCCTAATTAATTTTAAGCATTCGACTCTCACCAACACCACCGTTGATACTTGCAGAAAAACGGCAGGCCAGGCCTGCTCCTGGCATATACCCAAACACATTCGGAGGCAAATTTATTGGGGTGCGATGAGAGATGTCCTAGAGCGAAATTTCATTAAGTACTTTAAGCAGAAGAACCCAGGAGCTTACGTAATTTTTCTTTTCATTCATTTTGACACTTAATAATTTATTTTTCGACAGGGCGAAAAAGAGACAAACAGATAGGCACTCGGAATGCCAATGAGGGGTCTAGTGTTAAGACTTACAAATGAACAGAATTACGTCAGCGGGTTGGAGATTAATTTTTTGGTTATGTCTTCAGGTAGGTTCTTAAACTCATTTAACTTAGTCGTAAATTTCATTTATAGTTTGTTTGACATTCAGGTGAGACTCATAATGAGAGCTTTGTGGTCTGTGTGATTTCAAATTTTGGCTAAGTTGGCTTGTTTTCTGGAAAAAACGTAAATTAATCTTCTTAATGAGATATTAAGTTTTTTTTTTGTTTTTTTAGATAGTTAAAGTTTATAAAAGAGAATCTTTAACTTGTAAGTTAACTTAATTCAAATCTGGAAATTAGTTCTTACTATCCACATTTTATTTTTACATACGGATATGTTGTCCTAGTGTAAATTTTACTTTGTTTTTTTATGACTAAAATTATTCAAATGTGTTTGATTAAGGGTTTTTTGGAGTAGAGCCCCCTATTTCACGTGAAATTCAATTATCCGTGCACTTTTATTTTCACGTATATTCAGTAAAATATGTGTGGTCAGTACAAAATATTACAAATTTAGATAAAACCGTTGTTGTAAATCCTGTGTAAATATTCTTTTTTAATTTAAAAACTACACGTGTACCCGTGTCTAGGATGCCGTGTAATACGACAACACGTGTCTCGTGTATACGTGTAATTAAAAACACGTTTAACAACTGAAGCATAAACAAAAAAACACAAACAATTTCTTTATGGTATAAGATTATATTATTTTTTCTAAGCCATTCCATCTTATAAAAAGTAATATAATCTTAGATCATTTAAAATTAAAAATTGTGAGAACTTGCACTAAAACCGAAGGAAGATTAAGTTAACTGATTAGTTTCAATCAGGCCTGTAAGATAATTGAATATTTTTGTACTTAAGTAAATTTCAATTATAATTCAATGTACCTGTATTTTTTTAAAATACAAGTAAAATTCCTCGGTCTATAGAAATTTGAAATATTTACGTACAAGTACTTGGACTTAAAAAAAATTTAAGTTCAAGGACTTGTATCTAAACTTTACAGGTCTGATTTCAATCAATGAATTTAAACTCAAACTACAATTCGAAATCACTGCTTTTACGAGTACTCATCTCCACTGATTAACATCGAAGTCTTCGTTCTTCGAAATCTTCGTTCTTCTTACGTCCAAGTGCAACGCCTTTATCAAGTTTACGAAACACAACCCTTATCTCACCTACCGTTGCGAGGTCTTAGAAGTGTGTCTACCGATGAAAGTCCATTTATCGGTTGTGCAGCTACTCTTAAAGGGGTTCTTTCAATCAATAAACCACTGAATGTCCACTTACTCGAGCAGATAATTTGAATCAAGTCCCGTCTGAGCGTCAACAACACCACCGACTGACCAACCCTTCGCCGCCGTGAGGCATATTGTAAATGTCACATGTCCGGCCAAGATAAGACAACGTCATCGTGAAAATTTCTTCATTCTGATTACCAACCAACAGTGGTCAACCTTTACGAACAATTGCAACATACACACACAAAAAAAAAAAAGAAACCAACTAGGAAATGTAAACAAGACCAAGGCGCTATAATTGCGAGGCAAAGGGTTGTTCGCACGGTTGGCGCATTTAATGCCAATAAATTTCCTTCCGATTGTGGCTTCTGCCCAGGCAGACGGTATTCACTGCATTTTACAGTTGGCACGAACCCTCTTCTGCCATGCTTGCACATAAGTGCAAATAACTTTGCCATTTAACTATGGTGTTGGTTTCCCTGCAGCAACCTCAAGGGAGGAAACTGTTGCTTAGGTCGAGGTTGAAAAGTTATACCACATCGCGCATATCTACCTTTCGAGTTTGCATTCTTCACGAAAAAAAAAAAAGAAATGAAAATAAATTTGTTTTCCCTTCTTCCTGCTGAGGGTTGAAGTTGCAACAAATGTGCGCCCAGTAAATTAATTTTGAGCTATCGGAAATGAAGAAATATATCACGGCATTCATTGTGTTCTGGTTTAAAAGTATCTTGAAATGATGGTGTTGAAATAACACAAAGGAAATTAATTTTAAAATTTTATTTATGAGAACCAAGTGGGACGTAATTAATGAGCAAGGCTTTGTATGTCTACGAGAAAATGTTTTAGTCAATGAATGGTTCAACATGAAGTCAACATGTAATAGTCAGACATCAAAGAATAATGTTATCATCAGGAGAAAGATCAATAGTCTGCCAAAAAAAGAAGGTACAATTTTTTACTTTAAACGTTGTTTAATGAAAGCTACATATATACATTGCAATAAAATGATAATCCACAAAAACAAAATATAGAGCAAATGGATTTTAAACATTTAAATAAATCTACGAATGAGTTAAAACCCATTTGAACTTAGTTCTATTTTTGATTTAATTTAATAATTTTTTTGTATATGATTGCGCGAGTGAGAGTTTTGTTAGATGCGGTATTCAATCTCAAAACCTAAATTTTTAAGAAAATGTGGCTTATCACGGCATTGCAATAGGCTCTTTATATGAAAGTACGTTGTTTCTATGAATAAATATGTTGATATTTAATTCGACAACTCTACTACCCCAAATGTGTCGTCTGAATTCAAACGCACTTAATCTCTTACCACAGAATTAACCTTTGTATAAAGCAATGATCCTTAACCACTCCATGCCAAGTGAGTTGTCATTTAACATTTCACCAACCCTGCACGGGAAGCATAGCAGGTGTCCACGCCTTTGTCTGCCGAATTGAATGCACTACTCATAGACCTCGATTGCCTTCCAATATTTGAAGTCACATTATTCAATGCACATGTATTGTGTTAGTATTCGAAACCACAGCCAGACAGCTGTTGATTTCTGGCAGCCCGACAAAATTCCATCAAGGGTCCTCTGGACTCTCCCATTTAGGTCGGTATGGCGCACCACATTGTGTTTTGGCAGGCATGCGGCACCATATATCATCAAAGTCCTTAGTAACACTTTTCATTTGTGTTTTTGACCGCACGAACGGATTAAGTGTTTTAAAACTTTTCCCATTGCCAATAATAAATGAAATGGACGTCAATTAAGAACCGGAAACAGAAGTTGCGTTTCAAACTACCACATTTGCAGAATGTGACGATTTATGCAGCAAAAAAAAAAAGATAAAACTCTGGGTCTGAGATATAAATATAAATTTGTCGCTGGAGTAACCCACTTCGGGAGAACAATAAATTGGGAAGATTATCTGTTGGTGTCCCAAATGCACGCTGGATAACGGAACACTCCTTCCGACGAAATAACGGAGTAAGAAATACTGAGGTGAGCCGAAACTATTCAGAATTTTATCTTTATTCGCATTCAGAACGAAAACGACAAATTAACCCATTTTCGGATACGATTACACATCAGCATGAAAATTTCACTTCAGAACGTATATTTGATTGGTCGTAGGAAATGAAGGTTATAACTTTCTTTTTTTTTGTGTTTTTCAGGAGTGGCAAGGTTGGTTTTATGTAGCAACTAACCATAAACGTTAAGATATTATCTTTGAGAAACGTGAGACTCTCGTGTTCGTTCTCTGGAGCATTGCGAATGGAAATCAATAAAACCGGATGTTCTGTTTCGCTTAGCAGAAGGAACATCTGATGTTGGTCTCGCTGAAATTTTAAAGAAATTGGGTACATGAAACGGATATATGGGTAGGAACTAATGTTCTCAGTATGATGGCAACTGGAGTCGTAAAACTGAGAAACAAGTGGCAGTCGGAACAATTTTACGGGATCAAAAGTGTTTCAATAATTTTTTTTCTTTTAAGTCCTTATTGTAGTTCTGCCACACACATTAAAGTGGAAAAATAATATACGAACACGTTTCAACATCTGGAACTTTAGGTTGGGTAGGTAACCGGTCTCTCTAAAGAACTAATGGCCAAGTACGCTTTGCTGGTTTCGACTGTTACTGGACAAGTACATTAAACATGTTTTAGCGTTTTGCTTGCATATGAGTCAAAATTTTTACAAATGTCAGTTGGAATGAACTAATCTACAAAATTACAACGTTTCGATTTCTTTGTAATTGTAATTTCGTAGGAGGTATTTTAATTTTTTTAGTTAAAATTATTTATATATGACTTTTATTTCAGATAAATATTGAACAAATATCAATAAAAACTTAAATCCAATTGGTTTGACAGTGAAGTGAATAATTACACGAAATTACAAAACAAAAAAATAAACGTTTATAATAAGCATTTAAAAAGAAATAAGGAGAAAAATTTATCAGAAATATCCTTGCACTCTTTTGCTATATCGTAGTGCGGCTAACGCGTAATTGTAAAGGACATCCAATCCTTGTCTCTCTTTGAGATCTCCAACACTTCCAAACAATGTATCCAAAGTATGTAATAAAAATTTTATTTAATTAGAGTGCTACCTCAATAAAACCAACTAATAGAAATTCGGGCAGTTGCTTTTATTGTGTTTGTTGCAATAAGAGAGTCAACAAATTGTAGGTGCCATAAATGAGATAAAAACAGCTCATTACATTATATTGGGTGGCGTAACAGCTCGTTGAGAGCCAGAGCCTAGCTTTTTCGCGCCACCACAGTGTTGTACGCGTTATAATTTGAGACACATGTGACCTACTGTTTAATGCCGGTTCCGAACGGCGAATTGCGAAAGCTTTCCATGACAGAAGTCCTCTAGGAGGATTGTCAGTCGTTCGCTGGAAGTGAGGCCGTGAAAAATGTATGTGGTGTTTTTTCTCCGGGCTGGATTCGAACCCGGGTACTCTCACTCAACAGTTCGACGAACTAACCGATCGAACCAACGGAGCCCGAAAAACAGCCCGCAATACCAAAAAAATTCGTGTCTTGTACTCTTAAACGAACCAGAACTGAAATCAATTCATGTGTACAGAAAATTCTTTTGAGGCACCTGAAAACCCAGTAATTGAAACTCCTGAAAACATCTAGACCGATAAAAGCAACTTTTGGTGCACGGACTCTGAGATCGTTAAAACAATTGAAATTTTGTTTTTTTTATTCTTAATATGAATTAAATTATCAGTTTTGGTCTGTTTGCCAGTACGAGTTTTTTTTTTTTTATATATTTTGAGAGGTTTATTTTTTTGTCCGATTTTTGGCACCTACAATTTTTTTTTATCTCGATTATTGCAAACTCAATAAATGCACATTTCTTTCAGTTTCACGCCCAATTTATTTCCAAAAGTTTAAGACAAGAAAAAAGTGTGAAATTGTCAGGCAACTAGTAAGTTATAGCCCCCTTGAAAAGCAAATAAAAACCTGCTATTCAGGATTACATTTAATTTGTATCTGTCCTCCTTTCCTTTAATACATCTCTCCCTTAGACTCCATTTTAACCTCGTGAGGGCCCCTGCTAACGTGATTAATGTTCATTAAACCCAATATGGCATGAGAGATTTTTGGCCCCCCATTCATAGAGTTAAGCCAAGCACGCAATCAGGATAAAATTTATTATTAATTAATAATTAATCACGAAGTTATATGTGAACACTTCACAAAGTTGATGTTGGCACTCGTTTTATTCCCACCAGTACAGACCTGTTAATAAAAACGAAACATGATTGAATGTGTTCCTGGTTTTCCCACATACACTCAAAGCCTCCCCAATGGCTGACACTTGACTATGTGACTAGTTGAAAAAAAACCTAAATGACTCACGAAGAACACTTTCGATTAATTGCAGATTTACCCAGCTGCCACTGGTGAGGCATGACATGAAGAACGCAACCGCTCCTCGTAACCTGCCTGTCAATCGTAGGAATTGGAATTTCCATTCAGGGGTAAACTCGAATTTCGAACATTAACATAAAAATTCTGGAATACTTCTCATCCTTGCGAGTGTGTTACAAGCTCGGTCACCAAGTGACCTGGAAAAAGGGCATTGCCAAATTGGATTGGTCCCTTTCTGATTAAACGATAGGTGACGCTTTATTTCTGATGTGGCAGACATTTTGTGAAAGTTCTGTACGCAAATTTCCGTTTCATGATGTGAAATCGACAGAAGCCTCACCAGTCTAGGTACGTTTATGGGCCATTCACGCGATCCTTGGGAATTGCTTGCCGTGTATGTGTTGCCAGTTGGTATTTTATTGTTTTCCCTTCATTCGATTGCATGCGGTGTAGAGTACGTAGTGTGCATGCGAAATGTTACGTGACTTTTGATTTAATTGAAAGTGTAAGGGGTTGGGGCTAAACCGGTTGAGTAATTTATTCACCTAGGGGGTCCTTTTCTCTATTACCGTGTGATTAATTTCATTGATGATAGGTGGACTTGCTTGGTAGTCACAAGTAGAATGTGAATGTAAATAAGATGGATTTAAACGCTAAATCGTCTATGACAATAACAATGCGAGTTCATTAGCATAATTATTTTATAGTACGATTGGTACTCAATGCAGAATTTTGCAAAATTCTGAAAACTCGCAACGGATGAATGTGAACGTTATTGCTGAAGCTTCTAATGAAGTAGTCAATTCTCCCTCTCTGACTTCATCTAGTTAAAATTCAACAGACTCCATTTTAACGATTAAGTGCACAGTCCGGGAAATTGAAATCTGGTTATGAATACAATGGAAATTGATCTTTTTATTATTGCCAGTAAAGTTCTCTTACAGGAAAACGAACAATCTAACCTAACAAACGGTTAAGCTTTGGAGGCACTATTGAACCGATTGTTCCTCCAAAAATATCCAGTTTTTGTGCAAAAAATTAAATCATAAAAGATAGTGGTCACTCGCAAGAGATCACAATAAAAATATCATGTATACGTATCACGCCACGTACAATTTCTACGTAAATCTCCTCAAAAACAAGAAAAGAACCCAAAGCAAAGGACGAATACATTCTGAAAGTGAAACATACGGCGGGCTCATGTAGCGTCGTACTTTTCCACAGTAAACAGGTTTTTCCATTTGCTGAATGAATAAATTCCATAAAACCTCCACGCACCCATACAATGCCAGGGAAACTAATGGTTGGGATATAATAAAAATGATACCAAACCACAGGATACAATTTCAAGCCGTATCCTTTATGCTGCAATAATTTAGCACAAGTCCTTGCCTCTCTTTCTCTTTTTCTCTGTTTCAGGTATCCCTTAGTAAGACATTTCATCTGTGTCGACAGAGAAACCCGAAAATTCCTTATTTCTCTGCACAAGTGTAATGGAAGGACGGTGGCGGATCAGCTCAGATTGTTATCCCTTTCAGGAAATCGTTTAGAATTGCCCACAACTTTCCATTTTCCGACAGCTGTCTACCACCGTCTCATGTATATACTCTCTGACTATAATTTTATTTATTTATTTTCTCTCTTTCACTCTACTCTTCGTTTCAGGACGCATACGAGCGTTCTTTGTGTGTATGTCTAAGGATTGAAGCAATCAGTGCTTGATGCTATAGTCAAATAAAATATCACCTCAAGCTGTACCATATTAATGAGTTCCACATAAACTGTGGCTGTGCAACAAGGACCGCTTTCCTTTGGACGTTGGTAGGACCTCAAACAGCTTCCTATAACAATTAACACAACCACAAAGAGGTATTGCGTGCCACAACGCAATTGTTTCTTCTGAAGAATACAGTTGGACAATAAACTTTCAAGCCCGATGTTCAAAGAAAAAGAACGCTTCACTTGTCTGACAATAAATAAAGCAGTTTCAACTTGAAATCTAAAAGATTTAAAGTGCATGTTTCAATTGAGAATGGATAATTAAGGGAAGAGTAATTAAAAAGTAATTAAATAATAATAAAACAAAAGAAAAATCTTACGGTATTTTATCAAGAGTATCTTGCTTTTTGTCAGCAACGTTAAAAAATCTGAAAATTAAAAAAATAAAAAATGAAAAAAAATAAAATTAATGAAAATTAAACATGAAACATAAAAATTAATGTTAGTTTACATTACTAAATGTCAAAAGTGGATTGATTTTCATCTTCTGATAAAGTCTGTCGTCAGCTGTCACAACTATGTCAACGTTAATCAAACACAAATCTTATGAACAAATTAATAGCTACTTTTCACTAAAAGTATATATCAGACGTGACAAAATAAATGGGAAAATGACTGATTCAATTGAATATGAAAACAACGAGTTCAATGGAGAACTGTCTATATAAAAATGCATCATCATTAAAAAGTCCAGATATTTTTAGTTGTTTGATTGATGATGATAATTCCCGAAATGAATGAATGTACTAAATATAAATGTAAAATAAAATAAACTCTCATGCTCACCTACAGAAACCCTTAAACCCTACACTTAATTCATTGAATCAAAAACCAAACCCTCTACCTCTTGACTTAAAGAAAAAAGCAAACATTTAAGGCCTAATTTACCAACAAAAGTGTACAACTTACCTCCTTGCCTATGCCCTACACATTATCACTTAAGCACCCTCTCAAGATTAACTCGCCATTCTCCACTTGAGAGCGTCCTCAAAGTATCGATTTGTCGTTTATGGGTTACAATGTAAATACTATGGACCTACACCATATGCAAACACCTTTCAAAGAAGGATTACAAGCGTCTCATAGGCAGAACGGAGGGGTGTTAGCACGAAAAAGAAAAGAGCACAAAACAGCTACTAAAAGGCTACTACTTACTGATTTAGATTCCTCTCGTTCGACCCACTCTGGCTTTGGATGTTGTCAGCATGCCGTCGTTCCTTGTGTACGATACCCATTAGCTTCATCCACGGATTGTTTTGGGATCCGTGGCCTCCCATACCGCCACTCTGCCACATCGTCATTGTGGCAGAGTTTTTTTTGTTTTCTTTTTGGGTTTTTTAATTTTTTTTTTTTTTAGTTGAACAATAAAATCACAATTTTATTTCATAATGAGTTACTAAAGAAGAACATTCTAACATTTTACATTGTCACATCATTTCATTTGTAGAAGGGAAGAATTTTTCCGGATGCGAGACGACAGGTATCGCCCCGTGCCTTTCAGAGATAATCAAATGCACCCCATGAGTACATATCTCGTTTGATGTACAAAAACATTGACATCGACCTTGTTGGATGGGTTAAATCTGAATTACTGAAGGATACCAAAGCACTTCACTAATCTGAATGCATGATGACTTCTCATGACATCCTTTCCCCACTCGATTTCGATACTCGGGTAAGGATTTATTTTCACTTTAACAATTTTCTATAACGCACTTAGTAAGTTCTAGAAGCTAGAATCTAACGCGCGGTAGGTACTTGAATGCAGCAACATATATTTATATAAATACTTTGTTCTCTTTAAACTTTTACTTTTTCTAAAAAAATATTTTTTTTTGTTTTCTACTAATGGGCGGCTGTCGTTACTTTATATTAAAGAGAATGCGATGCAATAAGTATTTGCTTATGTGCCTAAATAAGAGATTCCTTTTTTCTTGAGTTCTTAAAAAAAATGTATTTTCTTTTCAAAACTTTATGCGAAGAATGTTTCTTTTATTTATATTAACGAGAGAAGTTACGAAAAATTAATTATACAAAGCAAACCATGAAACTAATTATTGCATTCACTACGTTCCGAGGTACGGTGTTAAACCCAAGGAAAAAAAAATTAAAACTTGTTTAAACACTTTCTACAAAAATTAAATGTCTACGGCTCAAAACAAATCTAACTTGAAGATTTAGATATGGAAATGAAATCACTTTGTTTGCTTTTTTTTTTTGTTAGAAATTGGAAAAAAAAAGTACTTCGTTTTTTTTTAGGATTTTAATTTTTGTTTCATGTAGAAAAAGAAGACTTTTGATTCTAATAAAAATTTAAATATCACGAAATTTAATTTAATTTTTTTTTATCGTAGGAAATTGGATCTTCTTATTGTTGATAATTAAAAAATGTTACTATATTTAACTATTAAATGATAAATTAATTATCTAAGAATCACAATGGTATGTTGGTTTATTTGAAGATTTATTTTTTTCTAATAATTTGTTAATTTTATTTGTTGTTGATCTTCTTTATTTTTTGCGTAAGGAGTAAATAAGTAATTTTGTTCTTGTTTTTTTTTTAAATATGTATAAATTTTAAGGTATCACTATCTAAGTTTAAATGAATTATATGTTACTTGTTAAGTTACTTATTTAAAAATTGTATATTACTTATAATGTAAGATTTACTGGTGTTTCCGTTTATTTTTTTGCCGTAATGACTGAAAAGAGAAAAAAATAAATATTATTAGAAAGGTAAGCATGTCTTTTTTTAGGGGAAATGTTTTATTGGGCCGAGAAAATTAAAGGAGAAAAACGTTTAAAAGAAAAAAATTCTTTGTATAAATATATTAATTTATATTAGTACTATAGTATATATATGTTGAAATTATTTTGTAAACTTTAGTCCACAATAAATAACAAATCTTTGAAAAAAGTATATACTTTTCCTAAGATATTTTGTAAGAACAAAAACCAGATTCCAATAAAATTAAAACTTCAGGGACGTCTTAATTAAACGAATCCTTTTTATTGTTGTGGGAAACTTTCAAATAAACTAAATAGACTAAACTGAAACACTATAATTAATATAAACCTTTCAGTTAAAAAACTCTCCCCCAAGCTGATTCCATACATTGCACAAATACTTACCAACAAATTTCCATAACTATAATAATAATAATTCCAGACAATGACTTGCAAGCATTCGAATTTTACGCGATCAAACATAAAAAATAGGTCATGACATCTATCTGATAAACAAACCGCTTCGCAAAACCATAAAAATCATCTCAAAGTAGCAAAAGTTTTGTTATTCTAGATTCAATTAGAGGAACGTGATCGCTTTGCCTTTAATCTTAGAACATCAATAATAGAACATTCATTCATTTTCCAGAAAAGAACCACAACAAACATAAAAAATACAATTAGCCAATAAACATCTCTTTTTTAAAATAAAAAAAAAAACAAGTTGTAAACAAAATTGGTAACGCAAACAATTTGTTTCAATAACTAAACAGGTGGAATGTATTCATTGTGGGTTCTAATAAAATTTTATTTGAAGTTGATGAATGGGCCTACTAATACTTCAAATAAACAAAAATATTGTTTTAAGCAAAAGAACATTTTTGCACCTACAACCATACACCAAATAAAATTCAGCGTTATAGAGATATAATTTATCTTGTTGCTGTGAAATTAGTTACTAGTGCTACGGAGCATGCTTACTAGCTCTAAAGAATATATCCCAAAAATTTTAAAATACAGGCGCAGATAACTATCACTATCGGGATATAATAATTTGGTAAACTCAACAACCAAGTATGTTGCACAAGGGCCTAAAACAATAGTTTGGAACTAAATTTAAATTGAATTTCATTTGATTCCCTGCAATGTTCTCTTATGAATAAATAAGACTCTGTCAACTATCTCGTTACATCCCTTAACTGCAACACTTTCAATTTCAACAACAAAATTGACAACCAGAACCCCAAAAGTTTACAGTCACCCACAAACTCCACAGACGAAAACCATTAATTTTAAAAACAATCCACATACACACTCTCAAAGAAAATTACAATCCTATTCACTCATTGCCACACTTCCAAAAATAACTTTTTACTGACTTCAAATAAGCCACCAGCGTTATGATGAATTTACACACGCAACCAAATTACAAAATTCCCCCTGTGGCACCGCCACAAACAGTGATCAAATTAACCAAAAACAACAAAAAAAAAAACTTGTAACAGTTCCACTTGAGTCGGCAGAGTCCAGAAGTTTTCCTCACCAGCACCTAATCGTGGGTGTAATTTAGGACAAACTTTTAATCAGTCAAAACTCAGTCAGTCAGCAGTTTATTAATATCCATCGCTTGAAAGTGGAACCATTAAGATTTACAGTGCTGCCCTGTTCCACTGGAATTAGCCCGCCTGTCGTCGTCCTTTGGAACGGTTTGGTTCTTATCAAAGTAAAACCCGATGACATTTGTTTCTTGTCGTCGCCTCGGAGAAGGAACAAACTTACACAACTGGGCGTGTTGTGGTTGTGTTAAGCGTGTCTGGTTCTTGCTGACGGCAAATGATGCTGTTGTTCACTGGAGTGGCGATTTGTCGGTTATCAGCTAATAAGGGATCAGAGCGTCCAGGACTATTAGGCCTTTCAATTAGTTTTAATTTATAATCGAGAGAAGGTTCCCTTGGATATTGAGGCTGTTCTTATTTTGTGTAGTGAGTGAAAGAGATGTTTAATTTTCGGTGTCTTTGCCGAGAATCTTCAATGAGAAAAGAAAACCCTTCAGCTTTGTTTAAATACATCCAAAATTTTTTTAAGGATAAATCGAATTTTGGTCTCCTCTAAGAACCGCCAACGCAGCTGGAAAACTTAAAATAACCGGCATGTTCTGTTGGTTAAACTTCATGTTCATCAAAGACTGATGCAACGTTATTCAATAAACTTCTCCAAAGTTACTCGCTGTAGAGGTACTTCTCTGAAATCACATCTTTCCCCTTCAGTCTTCGAATACTGATCCCAGAAAAACTGTAAGGATACGGCTTCCTTCCTTCACTGGGGACTATAAAATTAACTCAACGATTCAAGATAAAGTTTTTGATGCTTCCGTCATTTGAACGTAATCTTTTTAAATAGAATTAGTTCAGTTGATCCGTTGCGTATGGTCCGTGTTATAGGGGAATTTCGAATGTTATTGTAAGGGAAGAAGATAAAGTTCGACGTGTTGCTTGTTAGAATTTCGTGGCAATGGAGGGACTCGTTTTTCTTTTTCTAATGTTTACAACTTTGCCTTTAACCATTGCTCTTCGAACTTGGAAGATGCTCAATGACAGTCTTAAGATAGTTTAAGAAAACTACGTATTTGTAACTTGGGAAATCATGTTTAGTGATCACAATTCAGGAAAATATGTTATTTGATTTTACTAAACAAAGCAAGTCATTGAAAAATGTGTTTTGGAAAGTTTTTATTCCAAAGTTCAGCATTCACTACTTTATGTAATTGATGTCTCAATATTTAAGGATTTCAGTTGACTCCCTCTAAGCCAAAATCGCTCTAAGTCGAATTTCGAATCGCGAATCTTTTCGCCATATTTGGCATTCCCCTTCCCAATTTTCCAAAGAAAAACCATCCTCTAAGTCGAACTCCCTCTAACTCTAACTAATTTTGATGATGAATTTTGATGATTTGGGATTCGACTGTATTTAAAAAATTGTTTTTATGTAATTGAAATATTAGAATTATTGTAATAATTATTGTCAAATTATTGTTGAAATAGAAAACTATACAGATTTTCAAAAGAAATACTGATTTTCTTAGTTATATAAATAAAACGATGCAAGACACATTAAAACAACAACACATTAAACAGCAATATGTCATTGAGTTGTTTTGGCAGGAATTACCATTACATTCACCAATTCAAAAATATTTACTGAAAGTTAGCTTATTAAATATTCTCTCTTGGTATGTAGATCATATTTATCAAATACTTTCGACTCTCGATAATGTGGAGCTCAAGAGACTGGAGAAAAAATTTAAATTACCATGAGTTCAAAAGAAACCAACAGGGTTTCATAAACCAATAGGAAACCAGAAAGAAAAATCAAATAAATAAGTGTTTAATCAAAATTCGTGATTTATTATTTCAGACGCTCGTACAGTTCTATGGTCGCAAGCAATAATCTCTTAAGTCATTTTTGCATGCTCTTTAAAAAGAAGGAAAGAATAATCTCAATGTTGTCTTAAACTGACTTAAGCGGTTTTTCTTCGTGCCGTAGAATTGTTCATAATTTTCTTGTTGAGTGAACAACTTTTATCTATCAGCGTCCAATGATAGATAAAGTAGTAGACGATATTGGTAAGGGCTACGAAGAAATCGTCACTCGTGTCGGGTCTAAGGGCGTTGGAGCGGATGGTAGTTAACGTTTGAACGAAGACTAGACTGGAAGCTGCGAACTCACATATAACTCCTTTTCGCATACAAATAACAGATTTGTTGCAAAAAAAAAACAACGTTTCAAGTTACAGAAAGTGGGGAAGCTCGGACTACAGCTTTTAGAATGTTCACTAGGAAGACAATGATCAAATGATCAAGTAATACTTAACCAAATTCATATCATACTTTCAACATACCTAATAATATACATAATTGAAAAACTGTTAGGGTGCAAGTAACAGTCGCTCCATGCATCATAACTGTAAGACTTCGGTAAAGCATTGGTCCTACTTTTAACACTCTAACTTTGTGGATAGAAAATTACTTACGAAAGGTGGAAAAATAGTTGTTTTACATTTATATATATATATTATTTGATTTACAGTTTATACGAAAAATCTTTACAATATTTCGTCATTTACTTGGAACCTTTAAATTGATACTTTTTCAATTGAATTTTTCCAATTGGAAGCAATTACAATTAATAAATTCAAATTATAAGGAGCTGTGACTATAATCTAATTTACATTGATATACCTACTAAAAGATAGGGATATGTAAAATATAAGATTCTACACTTGTATAAATTGTTTATTGAAGTTAATGAATTATGTTTTTGTAATAAAATGTAACGGCAAAAAGAAGAAAGTT
The DNA here is from genome assembly GCA_905187475.1 of Syritta pipiens. Classification (NCBI taxonomy): domain Eukaryota; kingdom Metazoa; phylum Arthropoda; class Insecta; order Diptera; family Syrphidae; genus Syritta; species Syritta pipiens. The sequence continues at coordinate 10,935,933 of LR994571.1, read as the reverse complement.
ATATCACTTTAAAATAATAACGATAAGGTTACATTGTGATTTCTTTTCTACGATATACATTCCAACTCTGAAAATATTACAAAATTAATGAAACAGCCTCTAAAAAATGCTGCTCCCGATTTATCAGAACAAAAGACTAAATACGTTGAAAAATATCTGTTTCTATATCAACTTCTTTTCTCCTTTATTCATCAATTTAAATTCGAAAATATTGTTTAACACCAACGCATAATATTGCAAATATCTCCCTCCATATCCTGAGCAATAAACAGGCAAACCCAACTCCTTTGTGGTTTCATAAAACAATCCTCCAAATCCTCAGGATAAAGAGATTTTCCGATTTATTACTCCCAGCATTATGCAAATTATTGAAAAGAATTTTTTTTTCCAGACAAAATTTCAAATGCAAATAACTGAGGAAACATTCCTCTACTCAAACGTCAGTGGTAACACGACCATGGCGATGAAGTGATAGCTTCCTTGGGCATAAGACGTCAGCAAAGCCCAAACAAAGCATCATAAAATCCTCAAAAGGAAACATTTTCATGTCTTTTTTTCTTAACCATCCCTAGGACAACGTTTTTTTGTATTTGACTACCAGTGGTCTTTTGTTTTTGTAGTTGTCTAATCTGTAAAACTAATTTCAGTTGCAGCAAGGATAATGGATATCACAGGAGCGGTAAAACATAAAGTAACACAAAGTACAACATGAACGAGAACATGGAATGCACCTTAAGCGATGGCTGGTGATACTTTTTTTCCTTGAGTGGCAGTTTTGGGATACAAACGCAAAACGGTGTGCAATGATGTACAGTTCAAGAACAACAATATATCTACTGAAGGATATATGTGGTTTTAAAGGTGACAAGTGACGAATATTGCTCCAGAAGATGCATTTTGCATGTGTCCACAGACTTCCGAGATCGTTCTGGCAAATCGCTTATAAGAACTTTTCTATCTGACGGATTACCACTGTGGAATGATGGATGGAACTGAAGATTTTGTTTCACAATGCTCGCCCTAACGCGTTATTCAAGACATGATTTTAAGTTTTGATAAAAAGTAATTAGGCGAATTGAGGTAAGTGCAATCAATGTCATTAATCTTTTATGCAATTCAAAGCCACAACAAAAACTTCGTTTTGATTACCATCATCGTAATCGTCTCTTCCGTCGCGCCAATTAAAAGTCAAACTCCATGGGATGGAAATAGGTCTCCGTAGCAGCTCATTACCTCAGGGATTGGAATTACAAAGTTATACAAAGACGGAAATAAAAGGATCCTCCTCAATTTCTACTTAATTATGAATATTACTTTGACGACAAACCATTGTCCACCAAGCTGATCATGGGAAATTGAATTTTTAATTGAAGAAAATCATTAAACGATTGCACTTTCGAAAATTTACGGATGTAAAAGTGGAAATCAAAGAAAGTAAAAATGAAAGAAGTTTTTTTTTCATAGTGCTTTCATCGTATAAAATACATTCTGTTATAAATTAATCCTTTGACTTATTTTCAATTAAATGGAATCGAAAGGAAATCCAACATATTTCAATTGCTGAGTTGGAAATGCGCTTTCGTTTAAAGTTATTGAAGCGGAAATGCCATTTTATGGGTCATACTTGATAAATTGAATTCATTTTTAGTGTATTCTGAATTGAGAATGGGTAATGTCTTTTTAATTCAGTCTAGGTCTGAGTGTAATTTTAAAATTGAATATTTATTATTTGAGAAGCGCTTAAAACTGCGACATGCAATAAAGCAATTGTTTGGCAAAAGAAGCAGGTTTTCAGGCACGATGCCACCCTCTAATTTGAGCAACTCGGTTTGTAAAAAACATTAGCATAGACATAAAGTTTAAAAAATCAAGTCTATTTGCAGTTAAAAAAGTGCTTGGTAATTTAAATGATAAATATTAACTCAACAATCTATATACAGAGTGCTATAGAGTTTTTAGGAAAATGCATTTTTTTTTATTCCTGCGAAGTCAATTTCCAAAGTTCCAAAATTAAATTTGGAATCTAATAAACGATGATTAACTTTTTGAAACAAAAAATCATGGTATCCCAGCTCATGCAGAGTGTCACTTACTTTTGAACAAAATGTCACACAATTGGTAAAGGTTAGTCACTATTTAAATAAAATATGAGAGAGATTTTAGCTCAAATTGTAGATCAAATAAAATAGTAGAAAGATTGTAGCTAGTTAGCAGTCATCAAACTTTAAGGTTGTAGTAAACAGTCATCATTTTTCCAATTCTGACTGGAATGTGTCAGCTGTTGGGACACCTTTTTTCTGTGATCCTGTAGATAATACACCCACATACCTTCTCTATTTTACACTCAATTAACTGTCAATGACTCTGTTCGCACACTCATTGTCAAGTACTTGGCAACCCTCCCATTACACCAGCACAACAATTATAAGCCCTTGTTGTACACCTAAAATTAAAACACACAAAAAAAAAAGTAAAGTCAACTACGAAAATAATATGCTTCATGAAATTTACGTTTACTCATTGCTGCGAGATTTATACCATTAAGGATTCTGATTTATGCATACACCCACGAAACAGGATACTCACAAGACCCGCCATCGAGCAGCTGCTTTACACACGCAAATGTACATACATATTCAAGTGGCAATAAAACTCTAATTCCGCGATATACCTAGGCAAATTCCAAGGCACGCACGCATTTAAGTCTCATAAAACAAAAAACCAAGAATGAAGGGAGTCCTTAAACTCTTGTGGCGGCAAAAGTTTTTCCAACACCAAATCCCCTTCCTTTCTCTGAGTATCTTCACATAAGGAACTCGATTTCGTCTTTTCCGTATACTTACGAATTTTATGTAAAGCTACTGGGGACTTTGAGAATGTAAAGACCCCACACGCCCCAAGTCTCTATGCATAAAAGGAGCCACAACAAAGGGTATCCAAACAGTTGACAGACTTTCGGAGCTGTGTTAAAATTCGAGATCTCTTTCGTAACTTTCCATTTTTAATCTTTAAAGAAAAAATTAATTTCATGCATTCCTTTGCAAGAGGTGGAAAGGTATTCCCTCGTTACGTCACGAAGGAGATAATTTCTGCATATTTGATTTTCATCGGTCTCTACACTCAACGGTAATGAAGCGTAAAAAATTAAAATCCACCACCAACCCCAATGCCATTACTTTGTTTTATTTAGAACATCTTTCGTCTTTTTTTTTTGTTTTTAACGTAAAACAAATGAATTTCGCTCGCGAACCTGTCGTTGCATACAATTAATGAAACCATTCACCGGCGTTAACTTGATGAAGGTTTTAACGAAAGCTATTTGCCGAACGATTGGTTGGGTTTTTTCCTTTTTTTTGTTCTTTGAATATTTTGAATTTTTAATGATGCGGTGGACAGAAGAAAATGCTGGAATATATAATAGAGTAAATCATCGAGACATGAAGTGGCCCATTGAAGTGTTTAAATGGAATAATTTTTTATGTAAATTTAAACGCTTTGTTTGATGTCAACGAGAAACACTTCGGGTGCGATGTTATTTTACAATTCGACATCAATAATGGAAGCAAATGGTTATGCAGCGGATGGTGTTGAAAACTATTAACAGGTTCTATTTGTAAAACTGACTATTAGTATGTAAGCAGTTGGAGTTTCAATTGATACGTCAAGTTAAAGAAACCTTGGGAAGGTAAAATCTCGCGGTAATAACTTTCACTCTTGGGCAGTTATAAAATCGCAGATCCAAAAACTCGTGCAGTGAAAACACTAAAAGGTGAAAATTCTGTGAGTATATAGATCAAACACTAAATTTAACAATTACAGAATTTTTACCTACCATGAACAGCCCATGTCACATAGCGTCACAATCCCCAAAGGTCCTTCGAAATTACTGTAATCACTTATGGGGATTACCCAACCTATTCAAATTATTACACCAGATTTCACCTAACGTGTCTGCTCACAAAGTCACTTCATATGCACATCACGAGATCATCCCTCCCCCGCCCCCTCATAAACACGCCCCAAACCCAGAGAGAGATGTCTTCACATTTTTCTATTTAATTACTTTGGGAGGATATCGCTTCCGTCTACAGGCCTGCAGATAAGTGTCGCACAGTTTGTCTGACGACTCAATTATGGAGGCGATATTAATTATTTGTGACATTCGGGTGGAGGCGAAAGATATATAAATCATTCCATGTGCGTGTTTACGTCTTAGAATAACATAAGAATGAAAAGGAGGGAGGGAGAAGGCTAGAGAGAGAGAGAGGAAAAATGGAAAGTATCTCGAAACCGATTGGAATCGGATTAAAAAGAAAATCGTGTCAAAGGGGATGTAGGGGAATAAGACATAAGACCACCGCAAAACCACATGTTGACAAAGTTTTTCTGAATATCATTTATGGAAATTTGGTTTAAGCATACACTGCTGCGTGAGTTTATGGAATGGGGTGAGAGGATGCGATACCGATTTGCATTCTTATTTAATTTGTTAGATATTCTAATACCCAGTGGAGGCAATAGGGGGATAATATCACAAACTCAAAATTTCTTTAAACGTATATACAGTCGACTCTTAATAGTTTGACACTCGTTAAACGAAATATCTCGATAGTAAAATTTGTTCCTGGTCTCTTAAAAAAATACTCAATAATTTCAATAAAATCAATACTAATTGAAATCAAAACCAATCGTAATATCCAGTAGACCCTATGACGTAGAATGCTTCCCATCTCTGTACTTATCGGAAACTTGTGTCAATGAAGTTACTAAACTTGGATTCAGGATGGATCCCTTTATCTCATGTTCTGAGCAAATTAATTATCTGTTAGCAGGATCTATAGTTGCCTCCGTAAGCAACATATTTGCATGCAAATTTGTTTCCTGTTGCCACAAAGCTACGTCTTGTAAAAACTCTTTTGATGCCTATCATAACTTACTCTGAAGTTGCTTACTGCAAGTTTGATTGTGCATCGCGTAGCAAACTACAAGTTGCTTTTAATGATATGATTCGTATTGTATGCAGTTTGTGTAGGCTTGGTCATATTTCTGCCTATCAAAATAATATCCTGCACAAATACCTCAATGTCAGAAATTACAAATATTTGCATAAAATAAATTTCGTTTTGAAATATTAAAAAATTGCCGAGATATTGAAAATTTACCTTGGTTATGATGGGTGTCCAGCTTTTGTTTTTTTGTTGACTGTACATGTTCAGACTTGTGGAAAAATAGTCCCGAAGTTAGATCAAACTCTTTTTTATTAAATTTTTTTATACCTTTTAAGCAAGTTTAACTTTTTGCTGCAATATTTTAAAGCGTAGTATAGTATTGAATATAGAATAACTCATGTGTCATAAGCATGTTCTTAAAGTGTAAGCTTCTTTTTATTCTTTTCACATATTACAATTTGCAGTGCTCTGGCGCCTTTCGGATAGACTTCCGAATTCATAACAAATATTTCTGAAATGAGGATAGTGTGTGATGTCAACCCAGCTCCAATTGAATTCCATCTAACATAACACGTAGTTTCAATCATCCAGACCCGAACAAAATCGATCAAAGAAGTCGCCAGACAATGCGCTTTGTTAACCAAACCCAACTATACATTCGAAAAACTATAAATGGATTTGAGAAAAAAATTCTGGAAATCTTCAAAACTGATTGCTACAGTTAACCCAATCACACTCATGTCAATTGGAACCATAGCGACAGCCAGGAAATGTTTAATCAATACCCAAACATACACCCAGTTGCTCGTTAGTGAAATCGTTTTCTGCCCGGAAGGACCTCGCTAAAAATGGTAAATAAAATTGAATCTCATGTCGTCGACAATCCATTAATTTTTTTTCCAATTATGTCCAGCCACCGAAAAAGAAACTTACAAAAAAGGAAAAGGCTCGCCTTGAAGCCGAGCAAGCCGAGCTCCTGCGCATCGAAATGGAAAAAGAGAAGTAAGTCAACTTCAGACCAGCCCCGTCAGTTCCAATTAGTGTACGCGTATTATCTGCAGGTTAAAAAAAGTCGAAGAGCAACGCCAACGAAAGCAAATCGAACGTGAGGAAGCTCAAAAACGTCAACTCTTAGAAATCGTCGAAAACAAGGAACGGCGTCAACAACTAAAATCTAGCATGGAGTATTTCAGTGACATCCGCTCACAAATTGAAGCCATTAAGCGGGACGAAAAGGATAACGTCGAATGGGAGAAATACATGCGATGCACCGGTCTGCCAAACGCTAATTGTCCAAGTGATTTGCGAAAATATATTCACATGTGGCAAATCGACATTAAAGGGCGCCATGAGAACGAACGCAATTGGCTGCTCAAAACAAACGAACGTTCGCTGCTAACACAGGATACGAATATTCCTGATTTGTCACAAAGTAAACTGCGAAGCCAGCAAGGAAATTTAGGAGATTTGTATGCAAGTCGGATACAGGAAGTCCTTGGGGTGAGTCGATATTAGGTGTGAGTGGTGTGAACAGCGACAGTGATTGAAGCGACGAGCTCCCGACCACGGTGCGCCACATATGCTGAAGACGTAAGTGAACTGAATATTAAATTCCAGATACTGACGGAAGTCGATGAAGCCATCGGTAACGAAGAGCAGGCAACAAGCACGGTGACCGATTTGAGTTTATTGAAGACGGAAATTAGAGATTTTCTACGAGATTGCCTGGATGAGTTCACCTACAAGATTCTATCACACGTCGAACGAGATATGGAGTAAGTATTGGGTGGGGGCTTATTGCTCAATTACACGGTTGAGGGAGACATCATGTGGTTGGTAATTGACGTATTGCAAAAATTACCGCACTTCATATTCACAGGCTGGATAAGGCAGGCGTTTCCAAACACATTTACACATCTAATATGTTCAAGAGTCACATTTGGTCGTTCGGCGAGGACTCTCAGACGTACGTTCTAAAGTATCATTCAAATATTTTATTTCTTCTTAGGATAAAAATAATTGAATATTTGCAAACAAGCAATTTCTTTGTAGTGTCATTTTATTTACAAAATTATTTCATCGCCAGACCTCCCAAGGACCTGAAAATCAAAACCGATGAAGTTCAGCACACTGAAATCGAGTTCCCTGCCATTGACATGCAAATAACGCTTCCACCAGCCGTGAAAATCACCAACTGCGCCTTCCGTGCCATGTGGCTGACTTATGACCACTTTAGTGACTACTGTCCAACCTATCGCATAGGCAGCAACCAAACGAAGCACTTAAGTATAAAAATTTGTGTTTTTTATATCCAAGGAGTGTCCAACCTATACGAGCACTAACCCCTACCTATGCGTGCTTACAGATATCCTCCTCCAAACGAAAAAAGAATGGAAAAAACGTAAGGAAATCCTTCAATCAATGCTCGATGAGGCATCCCAGGAATTACCGATTTCCGATTTCGATCCAACCGCCGCACCGGATGAGTCAGCCACACCTCGTAAGATTGACATTGACAAGCTATACAATGACTACGAGGATGAGCTGAATAAGGCGCGCCGCAAGGCCATGGGACAGAGTGGTCTAGCGCTGGGCGAGTTCGATGTGAACTTACGTAAATATCGAATCATGGGAGGAGTTTACATGGTCGATTTTTTAGAGCCACCTGAGCAAGATAAGAGATTGAGTCGATACACGTTTACCAGAACCGGTAAGTGTCATCATGATTTGCTAGATATAGTGCAGGAAAAACATTTTTGCAGTTATATCGCCCAGCGGTCTGGTTCGGAAACCTTTCCATGAGACCTATAAACCCCCACCAGCACCTTTACCCGGGGTGCGTAGATTGCCAGAGGAAATCGAAGCTGAAATGCGATATGTCGAGACGAATCTGGAGAGATTAGGCTCAGTCACTGTGGAGTAAGTTCATTGCAAACAACAGATATACGCCTCACCTCCTGGCAACACCACTATCCACTAACCCGGCCTTTTCAACCCATTAACACTCTTCCATTTGCTACAGATGACTGCCTCAGGGGAAATCATCGAAACATTTCCTCTTATCCTCGTCAAACATTGCCACGTATTAATTATTTGCTTAGGCTGGGGAGCAATTTGTGTGCGACAATGTCCTTAATTTTAGGGTTCAACAAAGAAAAACAAAAAGCTACATTCAAAAAATTCAAGAATAATGAGTGAGTGGTTTTGATAGGAAAAATCCTTAACTCTGCTTTTGATTTACTATTTTTAATCTGTGTGCTACGCCTTTTTGTTTTCATTACCATAACGACACATAAGGGTTACATTTTAAGTGTTGCTTGGAAAATAGTTGACTTCAAATGTAAGACTTGCCAATTACAATAAAACGTACATTTAAACCAAATGTTCAACTTCTATGATTTGAAGATCCTTCTAAATTTTACTTTGAAAAAAAAACATTTGTTTTAATCTCTCTCTCGACATTAAAATCAAAAGAATGTTTTTTGGCACCGATTTTCTTAAGCTTCGTTAGGAAAACTTCAAAAACAAGATACAAAAATGGCTTCGTATCAAAAGGCATTTCAAAACTATTCCTGTCTGCCAATTATACGGATAAGTTGTTTAAACGCCCTATCGTCGAAGCCGCAGACACCCTAACACCAATTGACTACGTGAAGAAACCATCTGTTCGCTTACGCCTTTTAGACAGACGCTCATAAGTACGCATTATAAAGCAATAAATCCTTCTCAATAAACAGCGATTTACTAACGTTTATGTTTGTTTATCCCGTCGGAGGATACCGACAAAAGGGTCCTTTTCTTCCCCCACATCTTTCCCTTTTTTCATTTTTCTTTAACTTCGTTACTTTAATGTGCTTATCTCGGCATTTATTCTATTCAAACATCCGCCCATTATTCTTCCCCCTGCGGTATAAACTTGTTCATTCATCTTGCGGATTCTACTTCCTTCGCCTGCCTTCACTTTCAATATCACGAAAGGTTACCAAATTCCGTGCTCTGGTTCGAGCCACCCATTGCCTGCCGTTGGGAAACCGCAGAGGAAACATTTCAATCGGAAAATGATGAAAAGCCCGCCTTACCGCCGACCGAGGACGACGAGGACGCATGTAAAACACCAAATGACCCGAAGAAATCCACTGGACGACGACGTTCTAAGCGACCCGTCACCACCACGACCACCGATCTGCCTTTGCGTTGTATCGAAGACTTTAATATGCACGACATACCGTCCGGGCTGGATATATACGAGCTTCTCAAGGATTTCGTTGTTCCTCGCTTGCCGGAGGGCTTTTGTGTTCACATAGATACCAGCACCATAACTGCTCCCCGAAAAACATTCCTCTACTTGGCCCGAATGAAAGTCGACACGGACGACGTTCTGGGTGGAGCTAAGACTCCAGCACCAATTACCGAAAGCCTCGTAGATACGGGCTTAGCAAGAGAGCTTTACCCTCAATTCAATTTTAAAAAAATCATCCAAATCAAACGACCTGATAAGGACAACGATGACGATGACGACAGCACAAAAACTAGGGTGGTTAGGCAAGCGGATGACAACAGTCAAAAATGGGCTCTTCCAAGCGTCAGTGGAGTGGTGGCTAGGAAAGCGCCTCCCTCACCGCCGTACATGTTTTCTCAACTCCTCGAGGTGGGTAATTTTGAATGTCGGTCGTGAAATACATTTAATAAAACTTTTTCGGCGTGTGTGTTCCAGGACCTTGATCGCCTTTGTGAACTCCAGATGCCCTTCTGGGATGAGCACGTTGAGAAAATTTCCTCGAATCTATCATCGCCGCTGAACAATGAGATGGCTGACGGCAACGCAGGAGAAGAGGGAAGCCAACTCTCGCCCCTCCATGGTAGTCCGACAAGAAAACTGTCTGGCATTGTAATAATTCAAGGACCGGAAGTCAAGCCAAGCAATGACAACGAGAGGGGCGACGGAGTCGAATCCTGTGAAATTGAAAGCAGCTCTGAGTACGGGGATAATGAGGATTTCTTAAGTAAACAACATATTCAGGATGCGCTCGACGACAATGGATGTGGGTAAAAAAGAAACTTGATGGAAGACTAAATAGATCCCTCTAGGGTGTGTGCTGTATGTGGGTCCTTTGAGAGCGATGTCGTCTTTTTTTTTGTATTTTAGTTAGCATTGAGTATGATGTATCAACAACAATTAAAAACTAGTCTGAGTGTTGAACGGATTAAGATGCGGCACTTAGCTTTTATTGATTCCATTAATACGAGTGTGCACTGTCGTAATCCAGGGTATTTTTACGATTATGATGAAGTGTTGTTAGCTTTCAGTTTATGGATGTAAGCATGGACTAAGGAGTTTAGTGTTCACTTCATGGTGTGTATATAGAAGGGGAAACATAAAAGAGTATGAAAAGAAATGAAGAAAATGAGAAGGGAAGTATTGAAAAGTCTGTACCAAAATCATCTTAACGTTCTTTATCGCGTGATTCATTGAATAAATATTCAAGAAGTCTTTTCCCAAAATATTTTCATGCATCCACGTTTTTAATATCCGATGAGAATGCATTCCATAAATGAACAACGTTAGTAAAAACTTCCTTCCTCTGTGATTAAAAACTTGTGTTTAAGTGATATAAAATTCAGGGTTCCTTGTGAATTGCCGAATTTCAGTTTTGTGTACAGACATTTTGCAGTTTTATTATTTATTATCTTCTACTTAAGAAGAATGTTAAGTGGACAACCAATATTTCTTCTCGCAAAATCTTAAACATGGGCATATCGGTTTAAACTAACACTAGAACTACCAAGACCGTCAGTTTGACAAATTACATGATTTAAATTTTATATAATTTATTTGTTTTAAAATTTTTTACGACTTTCAAACAAATTTAAGAACAGTTTATTATTACTTTTCAAAAAAACTGTTCAGAAACCGTTATAATGCCGTTAGTTTAATACTGCGGGTCTAGCCAAGTGTCATTCGATAAACGATTTTGTAAATCGATTCTTTCACAATTTTGTGAAAATGACATCTAACTTCATTCAGCTGATTAACGAATTTGTTTGTTTTTGGTTATTTTGTTAAAAATGTTTTTATTACTAAATTGTATTCTTTTATTAGTTTAAACTAAATCAAAAATTAAAATGAAAGCCATAATGAAAAATCTGTCAATTTGACGGGAGCAGTAAAACTAGGTACATATTAAACATCGACAGTTCTAGTGTTAAAAACATATTTTGCACAGTTGTTAAATGCAACGTTAAACTTGTGTGAGTCCTCACAGTCTATACTAGAAAAAAATTCACAATCGTAAATAATGAAAGAAAGACAAATGATTTAGTTAGTTTCAGTTCAACTCCGACAGCTATATCGGAGAAAAATGTTGAATAAGACTTAACTCTCTTAACACACAATCAATTTTGCGAACAATTTGATTTATGTGACCATTCCAGTTGATTTTGATTAAAAATAACTTCAAGATTTTTTATCTTAGAAACATACTCGATGTCACTGTTTTTGTCATGCTATTTTAACCTCTACTTTGATATTGATACTGATGAAATGGGAAGTGTTACAGAGCCACTAAAAGCTACCACTAAAAGCTACTAAAAGATCTATTGTATCACTTCTTTGATCTGAGATTTTATTGCTGCCTTCATAAATTTAACAATACTCCTAGATGGGATGTCCTTGAAGTTGGTTCCTGTTACGTTTGTTTTGTTGATTTTTTTGAATCTGATTTGGTTCAGGCATTGCACTTGTCTTTGTGGGTGCTTTGAGTATCTTAAGAAGAGGCTCGTCCTCAGCATCGATATGAAGTTCATAGCTCTTTATACTTTGGGATATGTCATTCATAAATAAGACAACTAGGAGTGAGCCCCAAACAGATCCTTGTGGTAAGTACAGGCAAACTTGTCGAAACTCTTATTGCCATGGGCCACCATTTAAGTTCTTCCGCCAAAATTTGATTCTATAAGCTTAAGATTTCAGAAATTTTAGTTGTTGAACGTGATGCGAACCCATCATTTTATTGAATTGTGTCTTCATAATAATTAATACTCGAAACTCTTTCCTATTGATTTTTTTTTTTTGGCTCACAAACTAACAGCCCGACAACTGCCATATTTATGCAGTTGGTACCAACTAAAAATGATTTGGGTTTAATTCTAGTGGTGCTCTCGAACGATGAAAACTTTTCAATCGAACTTTACTGGTACAAAAGAAACTATCAAAAAAAGATTCTGAACTCATTCAAACTTTTTTTTATTAAAATCAAAAAAACAAAAACAGTCACAAATTCTTACAGTCTGGTCAATAATGCACCGTGTCGCTCTCGGGCTCTCTCATCCACCAAGGTTAACTAAAATAAAAACTATGGCCCACTAAACTTTACACAAAAACCAATTTAAAAGTTACACAGCTAGCAATATTCTTTCTTTCCATTGCAGGCGAAAGGAGCAACCGCCACCGATTGGTAAATGGAGTACCCGGGATGTCCACGACACGAAATACAACGAAGACAAACTTGCCATGCAATTCCGGATCGGACGTCTAGGTATGCATGCATTCCAAGCAAAATCCATTTCCGAGAGTGAACTTTTCCCCTCTCATGGTTGCAGGAATATTTGGATTCGCCATGAATCGATACTGCAACATGCCTTATCAAACTTGGGAAGTGAAGCCGGACTTCAAACTGTAAATTTGATTACATTTTTCCACGAAACGAAAACGAAAATTCATTTTTTAACTTCAGCGGAGGGGGCGCAATCCAATTCAGTTTTACTGCGTCTATAATTAGCCTGGACATGACCATAACCACCAACGGCTACTGCGTCAATTCCTTTCAAGGCGGCACAACGGACTCGCTCAACGAGATGATTGGCAAAACACTCTCGTTGTCCGAGCTCAAATCTATGCTAATACAAAGCGGCGTCGATATATTCCCTGATGAAGATGCATTCTGCTACACGGAGGGTTCGTGCGAGAAAAATTACGTCATGGAAATGCACCTGTACGCTTGCATGTCCACCTTGGGTCTATCGCATAATTTCGGCTGGTCGAGATGGAATCTACTGGCCGGCAGTCGCACTGCAGTGCTCCTGATGAGGGAATTGACGGAGAACAAAAAACCGGTAAGTATCATGTGGATTTCACACAGGACTCACACACAACACGGAAATTCCTTTGCCTGAAAATTTAATTCTTCTGTCTCCCTCTTTCTCACACCCTGCTTCAAAGCCAAATCATTCGACACTGCTTGTGACACCACTTCGCACAGCAGTTATCGACTGCACCGAAGTGTCGGCATGTTTTAACCCGGTACCGGCCCAGGGGATGGACTTTTATGCAGACCTATACCAGTTGTCACGGATTCATTCACTTCCCAACAGCAGGGAAAAACAGGGAACAATGGATCCGGTCCTCAGGGACAATGTTGCTCGCATTTTAATGTCAATACGGCCGTTAAGTTTTTGTTGAAATCCTTTCCGGGCGGGATGGGAGAGAAGCCAAAAAGGACGCTTGTCGGTCGCTACCTGTTGAGAGGGTTACTCTCTGTCTTGGAGTAATTCAAATTGGTAGCCTGTTGTGTTCGGCTGTGCCTTTTTATGACTTTTTGGCGCTGTTAAACGGTCCTCTACTAATGGCGATTAATTTTAGATTAATTACAAGTAATTTATGAAGGGGTTTTGCTTTTGTTGCTTGAAACTAACTAAGACGTTGTGTTGGATATGTTGGATCAACGAATTGCGATTTTCTTGTCCTACGAGTGAGAAAGATGCTTAACGATTGTAAGACGCATTTAATATATGTAACAAATTTTGTAAGACTTGTAATGGGTTGTAATAAAATTTTACTTGAAATAATAAAATTACTTTCAAGTTGGATTGAAGTTTATTATTTCAGACAAAATCACAGAGAATAATTAAATCCAAGAAAATCTTGTTATTGTGGTTAAATTTACAACACTTTATTTAATTTGCTATAGACTTATTCTGTGGATGTTAGATTTTTCCCGGAAGGAGTAGATGGATCTAATGAAAACAGATTAATTTACAAATTCGGATCAACTAATTTTTTTAAGACTAGGGTACTGCACCGTCTTCCTTAGAATTTTCTTTTGACGGTTTTTTTGACAGTAATTGTCACAATTATTACACTAACATATTTGTTTACCGTTACTTGTCTATTTAGAAGAACAGTGACAATTCAAATCAAACTTTTTCGGACTAGTGGGATCAGGTACGGCGTCATTTTGACAACATACACATAATGGAAACAAAATATTTGTGCTGAGTATATTACCTTCTATATTTTTACAAACTCATGAAGGCAGCATTAAAGTCCTAGGTCAAAGTAGGGGGTACAATAGATCAAAAATCGTGTGGCCTTTTCAGGCAAGCAGTGAAGTTCTCTTGCTCTCTCCCTTTAAGAATCCCAAAAAAATCTTTTGACTATGTATCTTGCTGCTGAAAACTTATCTTTAAAGTAACATTCTGATGAGTTTTGAACTGCAATTCGATAAGTTCATTATTTTCTTCAAGACTTGCCGTTCGCTCAAATTTCAACCTTGAAAATCATGTAATGCGCCACCGTATAAGATAATGTTCATTAGATTACATTAAATTCCTCCATATTTGTGCAAACTTTAAATTTATTTATAAGGTGTCGTTTAGGGAAACTATTGAGCACTTTAGACCAAGCAATCCATGTCTTGGAAAATTGGAGTAACAGAATGCGCTACTGCGAAGCCAGCTGATGCAGCTGATGTTGTCTTCCATAATTAATGCAAATGTTTGCAGGAAGAATCCAAACTAACTAACAAAGTCAAAAAACAATAAAAAAAAAGTTTATTGTTGTTCATTACATCGCATTTTGAAAAAGAAGCATGTGTTAGGCTTACCCTGCCCTTTTCGGTTACACTAGATGATCCCGCACAACTGTGCCAGCTAGTTATCATTTACTGTTTTCTCAAAGAATCTCCTTTAAAATTTCAATTGGAAAATTATAACCAAAACTCGCTTAACATATTTCTCCAAAATACCAACAGAGAAAATAAAATAAACCCATGGACCATAAAATAAATCACATTTACATTAATTTGACGTTAATTTATCTCACAATCGAAAATGAATTGGTAAAACAAGAAGCGTAATCCGTGAATTCGGTGAATAACAAATATTTTCATACGGCCACTTGTTTTTCTTTTTTCTAACGAAACAAAAACATTTTTTTATTCTGTTTATCATCCCAGAAAGACCATGACCAAAATTAGAATGATAACATTAAAATTCATAGAAATTCCTTTCACAAAAGTTATAATGAAATGAAAATGTTATTTTTTCTAAAATTTAATTAATTCATCAAACCAAAAATTACACTTCAATTAAAAATTTTACTCGTGTACCTTTGTTCCTTTTAGATAACCCAGAAGCTGTCTGATGGGATCAGACATGAGACGATTTTCTTGTCTGTCAAAAATGTCAGCGTTAAAAAAAGCCCACCCACGGTTTTAAACGAACTGAAAAAAATGTTTGTAAAATCTTTCTTTTAAATTTTACTCGCAAAAATTGCCGCCTATCGTTTCGTTTCACCGTGAATTTATTATTCTCAGGAACCTTGAACCTTATTTGCATAAGTGTGCTTGCTCCTCTCTGGAAGGATACTTATACGAAGTGGGGAGTAAACAGAGAATTTGGTGTATGTCTATTTACAGGTAGCAGTTGAAATATTTTCGGCTCTCATATTTTAATAGCATTTATTTTTAAAGCATAAATAATAATAGTTGACAACAATTTGATGTTTCGTACGAAAAATACATTTGGTTAATTAGGTCTCCAAACTTTGTCTTCTGTTTTCGGTAGGACCATAAAGGGAGATCAATTTTTTGAGTAAACTACATGCATTCACGTAATGTAGCACAACTTCCGTCCTTCACCAAAATGTTGAATTTGTTCCGTCCTCGTTCCAACGGTTAAATAATCGTACGCCAAAAGCCATAATTAGTAAGCTCATTTATCCTCAAAAAGATACGGAAACAAAAACCCCACCACTGCGTCTTCCCTAACTAACCTTGGTTAATCCTTTTTCCTTTTCCCCGCCCTCCTACCCGCTCTCTAATTACTCAATTCCCACAAATGTTTCAAAGGCCACATCCAAAGACAAACACACACACTACCATTCAGTGTTCGCCGTGCACAACCTTCAACCTTCCATGGGCGATGAAGTTATGAGATAAAAATAGTCTCACCTCTCCACGTAACTTAACTAAGCGCCATCGCTCACAGCAATAAAACGACAGAGAATCCCAAAACGAATTTTCGTTGTATTAAGTCTTTCAGGATATGGCGCCACACGTACCTCATTTTCACCTGGTAGCCCGTAATGGGGTTTCCTTGCTGAAGCATCGTGCCATCGGATGCATGACATGAGACGTGATGAAAATACCCAAAAAGGAATAGTAAATGCCTAACGTCTGAAGGAATTCTACACAGCATCTCTAAAGGCAACCCACACGATAGGCGCTGCATAATGGCTCTTCAAAATTCTACCCGAAATACATTTCCATGTTCCAAATTCCTCGCATACAGCGACAGAGGAATACAGGAATTACCGCGGGATTGCAAATATTCCATGCAATTTAAACAAAACGACTGTAAACCTCGCCATTGTTTCCTTTGGTGGATATTTTATTTTGACAAATTAACAAAACAAAAGCTTTGTACGTTCTTGAAAATTTGCCAGGAAACATCGACGACAGAGACAATGCTGTGCACCACCTGAGTGCCACTTCACCAGCTCCGCCCATTATATAATGAGGAGAAACTCGTCCTTGTCGGCAGCAATCAGCTGCGCTTACCACCCACTCCGCCTCAATCACTGCAGGGTAAAGTGCGCAATAACTCTCAGACAAATGTACATGCAGCGTACTCAATGTAAGATTCCTGAATTGCGGTATTTTATTCTTATCCCCATCTCCATCCTCATCGTCATCGTCATCCTCATCCTCATCCTCTTCCGGTTCTTCAGCCAGAAAGTCAGAATGTGACAAATTTTTTCCGGGGAAAGGGTTGAAGCGCAACAAAAAAAAACAAAGATAGGGATGATTTATCACTGGAAATGATGATGCCGTTTGATGAGGTTCGCCACAGACGGATGCAGAAGGGCTGTAGATGGAAATGCATGCCAGCAGGATGCATGTGGCAGTGTGGCAATGTGGCAATGTAACAGTGTGACAGTGTCAGAGTTACAACTGCCATTGTGCACATTGACAAGTTGAAATAACAGTTGTTATGGCATAATGTCAGCAATGGCTTGTTTGTCGAAATGTCATAGCATATCTGATTTGTTACCAAAAAAAAAAAACTCTTGTTATCCTCTATCCTCGCATATGTTTTGTGGATTTTGCTAAAATAGTACATCTCTACGAAATAAATTCAAGCAGTATCTGTGTCTATTAATGCCCTTAACCCTTTCATTACCGAAATAATTGGACATGAAAAAGTTAAGGGTTAGTTCAGCCACTTAGCGCAGATCAGCTTTAAAGTAATCACTAGAAATAATTATAACAAAATATTCGTTAACAAGCTTGCACAACATTTTACTTCACTTATATTTTAAAAAAGACATCACGAAATCAAGGAGAAACTCAAACACAAAATTGGGCATGGAACGGGTACATTGAAAACTTCCACTTTGCGTCGTACAAGACAATGGCGAACGATTCATCAAAGAAAATTTAACTATAATGTGAGTTAAGTGAATAAAAAGTAATTCAAGTTCCTAAAATACAATATTTAGACATGAAATTCAATGAAAGCTAAAAGTAATTCATATCACGAAAGATTTAATTACAAAAAACTTAAAAAAAACACTTCAAAACATGCGTTCAAATTCTAAAATTTACTAAGGATTCTATTTATCAAAAATCATATTTAAAGAAAAACAGTTTTCATTTTTTAAAGAAAGCCGCTTCAACTACCTCGCACTTCAGATAAAAAAGTAAATTATGAAACAAACGAAGAGCGATGACATTATAGAAGAGGGAAATATGTGTTTTTTTTTTTTACAGTGGGTACGTTTAACAACATAATATCTTGAACAATAGAATACAAACTCCAAGATCTTTCAGAAAATATAATTGTTTTAGAGAAAGATAATTTGGGGTATTTTTTTTCTGACTTTTTTCGAATTTATAAACTTCGGAGTTATTCTCAACTCGAGATTTGACCGAAAACAAAACAAATAAAAGTTGAACAATTTTTCTGGGAAAATTCGTCTGAACTGACAACAGAAATTCTTTTGAATTTTTACAGGCAACGACAATATTTACATATTTTTATCTCTCTGCCAGGCTAAAATATTTGAAAACTGACAACAAGAAATCCCACCAAACTTCGCAAATAAATGTCAAGCTATTGACGAAACGAAACGCATCTTTCTAAGAACCATTGACCAGCCTCATTATTGTTACTAGTTAATCAGTGTAGCTACATAATGAACATCAATTCACAGATGGCACCTTCCCCACACCAAATCGCTCCTATGTGACAGCTCCACCCTCACCACAAAGTCTTTCCACTTATCTCATTTATTCAGTCAAGCAGTGTGAACTTGTTTGCCCTTCATATTGAGTTACCACCATCACCATCATCTGCACCATTCGCCCACAGGAGGACTGAAGCAGCACAAAAATCGATATAAAGTCAGATGTGGTAATTCCCGGAAACGATGGAAGGCAGTTAACGTGGCTGACCCAGGCATACATGTTACTTCCGATAAATATACGTATTAAATTTAAACTTCGCCTCGACCCCTCAACTGTTATACAACAGATTTTCCCAGCAACCTCTACCAAAAAGCCATCTGCAGAGAGTACTCTCGACTTCACTCTGCAACTGGGTCGTATGCAAATCCTTTAAATCATCGACTTGACAAGCATTCGTCGTTATGAAGCCTCCACCGCTGCCTGAATATAGACACAACGAAATCAAATGTGCCGAAGGTTATCCTCGCCACACGATAGTACACGTACGTGTGCACACTCATTGCATCTACAACTTAACATCCTCTCTGCAGAACGACCTCCCATTTTCATTCGAGTTCCGGTGTGAAAACAATTTAAAGATGTTGCATTGCTGGGCGTAAAGAAGAGACGGAAAAAAATATCTAAAACCCCACAAAGGAAACACATGCACTCTTTAAAGGACCTGACCGCACATTACCACATTGTAACCGAGATCAAGTTGAATGGGCATGGGCGGAAAAAAAGAGAGGAAACCCTCTGTCGCACAGAGCATCCAAAGCGATCCACATAAAACGCAATCTCACGTAAAGCGTGTGTTACGAATCCTGCCGCAAGGACTTCTTCAGCCAAGCTGCAGTAAAAATGCAACGAATGTGTGTCAGCCCAGTAGCACAAACGCCGGGCTCGGCAACTTGCAGCAGGCAATTTATCTCTTAATGCAGGATGAGCCACCCACCACCCGTTTCATCCAAAAGCATCCTTGGCTCGTTGGGAATGGAGCGGCATTGCGAGGCGCGGTGCAGTGCAGAGGGAGTGGAAAATGTATCTTCTTTTTCTTTTAAATTACCTAAATTTACATTTTCTCCGGAAGCTAATGTGTTACATGACGGAGGGTGGGCGGCCAGGCAGCATACTGTGCATCCCATCAGACGTGGCACGTAATTTAAAATGTCATTTTGCGGAGAAGCCACAGAGAGGGCCTATTTCATGCAAGCCCCGTCATTGTAAACGGGCGTTTTCTGTGATGCCAGAGGAAACACTGTGTCGTGTCCTTCTTGATGCAAGAGAGATGATGATGGTTCTAAGACAAAGCGTTGTGTAATTGAGCTGTAACGATGGTGTGGCTGTGCCCATGAGAGGCATTCCTGTTTATTCGCTACACTCGCTCGTTTTCTAAATGTATTCACTCTGCCATGTAGCGTTATTGTCGGTTAATAATTTTTCAAGAACCATCTCGTTGTGTGTATGAATTTTAGAGGATAATTAACTTCAGATTATTTTTCGTAATGTTTCTGTTCTTGTCTGAAGTCTGAAGTGATTGCAAAAGAATGAAAGGAATGAAATAGAATGCACACACAAATGGAACACTTTGTTAATTAACTGTGTACTTTGTGTAAAATACCTGATAAATCCATCGTCCGTCATTATTTCCTCACTTAACCAAATTTCATTGATTCCAAGTCCAATGATGTTTAAAGAATCCCATTATCGGATTCTCCACTCAGTTGTCAATGAATATTTTCTCACAATTTAAGTTGTTAGTAATCAGACTATCTATTTTGTTAGTCAATATATAAAAAACATAGATACACATTTGTTAAAAACAAAGTTTATGTGCCATAGAACCAACTTTATTTTGCTTTTCTTCTTTGAAGTGAGCTAGAGAAGAAGTAGACAATTATGCTAATCAAGCTATCGTCCTTTTTTCTCTGCAAAATACCCTTCTATCCCCATCAACCAGTGACTAGCTGTATCAAATTAAATTTTGATCTTTCTCTTCGGACGTCAATGTCTTAATTGAGGCAAAAAAGGCACAAACATAAATGGATAAGGGAGCATCATAAAACGTGATCCCTTAAGAACTTACCTCGACCAAGGCAAATTAACGTCTCAGAATTAATTACGTTATAAAACGTCGGACAGTAGAAGAATGTCGGTAAGGAGTATGTGATGCTTTACTCTGCTAATGACAAATGTCCTATTAGATTCACTTTGGGTAGCCAAATTTAACGGTTAGAAGCCAAGTAAAAGAGGGAAGGGAAACTAATTTTTTCGTGCTGCAAAGAATTTGGGCGTTGGATTTTGTCTATGCGGTCCATGAACATAAATTTTCTCTAAACTAAATTATAAAAAATAGAAGATGTAAATGCCTAATGAATTCGAACAAATCTCAGACAATTTATTTCGAGCTAAAATGGGCATGCATAAATAATATTTGTAGATCTTTGACAAGATTTTAGAGCTTTACGCAACAAAGAAGAAGTTGTTTATACTAATATGTTAGAGCAGACATGTCAAGTCAAAACGTTTAAAAGGAGCTTTGAAATCAAATAAATAGAATTCTCTTAACCTCAGCAAAAATTAAAGTAGTAAATAAGCCGAAACCTTTGTAGTGTGTACCAACAAATGTTAGCTTATCACTTTGAATTGTGAGGTAACGAGTTATAACAATTATAATAGTGTAGAATAAGTCAACTTAAATTGGAACTTATTAGCGTAAAACCATAATTAGCTGTTTAAACGTAAGGCTGCACATGTGTTTGGTATTCAAACACTTTTTGTAAACATATAAATATAAATGTAGAAAAGTTTGAATTATTGCATAAAAATGATAATAATTTAAATATATAAAAATTTAACTAATGTCATTAAAGCCTTAAGCCACATTAAATTGGGGCACTAATGCGAAAACAAAAACATTCAAAGACTATAAAATGTTTATACAATTTGGCTTTAGGGACAATAAATCGACCAATTGTATTTACGCGTAGACGCGCTTTAAGCCATCGTCTTCTTTCTTAAAATGTTCAACGTACATAAAATTTAATTTAGTTCCATACGTGAATTGAAATCAGTTTTCAAAAACAAGTTGAAATAAAAATATTTTATGTAAAACGGCCCATATTTTTTTTTAATAAATTATATGTTGACTTTTCACACACTGTATATAAACAATTAAATAATTGAGAAACACTGCTCTAAATGCACACAAATATTGATTACTTGACTAATAGATTATAAAAAAAAAAAATCCAAATCAATGTAAAGACACCAAAAATACTTCACCTACCCAGTCTACCACGAAACCGCCCATGATGATGATGATGGAATAATGGAATTTCATGAGCCACTTCCTTCACCACCTCTGCGTTCAGATGACCGTATTTCACGCCTCTCTGGCTGTCTCATAGATCATAATTTTTTTCTTAATAAATTTTGCATACGAGAAAACAGAATAAAAAACAAAAACAAACTTCTCTACAAAATCCAACACTGGAAATGTGCGTCCATATCCCCCATGCGATATTTTAAATTTAGACTCCGTCCGTATCTCCCATCTCTTTTCCATTGACCGACAAACACCTCTCCTCCGCATATAACAACATAACGACAGCCAAGCGTCTTTATTAGAACAAAAAGAAAATATCATCAGACACTTAATTAAGTCTGTAAACACAAATATCTGCAATATAGTATACTCAAACGTTTAACGAGACGAGTGTTTTTTTTTTTTTTTGGCTCGTGAATATGAACGTACGGTTCACGGAGAAATTTTTATTTTCAAAAAATCGCATTCACATTAAGCGATGCATTTGTGAAAGTAGTCAGACATATAGGAACACTTTTATTTCGCTAAACTCACACTAAACCGATGGACTCTTTTCTCTTTTAATGTGAGTGCATTGATATGGATTTAAAACTTTTAGCGCTTCAGTAAGTTGACAAGTAGCCGCTTCAGTTCCTCAAAATCGACATCAAAGAAGTGTCTAAGGAAGGATGTGATGTTATGGAATACTTTCATCAGATATTTTAAAATATATCTCCGTCTCAGAGGGGTTTTGCGTGTCTATAAAAGAATATGGTTACACTTTTGATTTTTATCAATAAGGTTGCGTTTAATGTTAATTTTTAATTAAATGACACAAGACATAACCATACCAACCAAATATTAGCACTGGAGTGATAACAATTACAGTATATCCTTGTCAGCAGACTGCCATTCGCAGAGTTGAGCTGAAAGGAGTTGACTACTGAAATGAAGTCGATGAAATCTTGACGTTTAAGCTCAATATGAAAAACTTACATTTACACCACCAACGGATCGGTGAAATAAATAAATAATCGGCGTAAAAAAAAGCCCATACAGAGCCAGAGCCTAGCTTCTTCACGCCTCCACTGTGTTGTGCGCGTTATAATTTGACACATGTGGAGGGAACCTAGCCAACCGATCGCTGTGAGATTTTAGACTCGAAATCCACAACGCCAGCAAAAGTGAATGTCTCAATAAATGAACCTAATTATATTTACTTGTAAACAGGTAAGTGGTCACTTTGTATACAACTCAAAGATAAAAAACATTCGAAAACAATTCGATTCTCCCACCGTTCGCACGCACTAAAAATTGAACAGCATTGCATTTGACATTTGAAACAAATATAGAATGTTATTCTTACTTAAACCGACTTATTTGTCGCCACTTTAAGAAGATGAAACGAAAAATCGAATCGATGAAACGCGTGTCTCACAGCGTCACTGCCACTTCAAAACAAATGCCTGTGAATTGTGTGTAAATATCTCAGCAGTAAAACGAAAAACAAATGTTTTTTCTCATTTCAACACTCCCAATTCGTTTTCTGTATTGTTAAATGACGTCGTCGCTTTGAAACACTGATCTCGCCACATTCGAGCGAAAGTAATGCGCGCCATTGACATTTTAATTACCTAGATACATTGCAGGTAAACACAAAATAAAAACTTTTTTTTCGTTTTAAAAAAGAACACCAACGCCAAGTAAACAAAGAAAAAGGCCTTCAATGGGGGCAAGGAACATCTTGACCATGCCAGGCCTTTCATTGAACGGAAATAGGGTGGACCTAATTAATTTATTAAGGTCAAACTCTTGTTTTTGTGGATAAAGATTTGCCTTCATTTCTTTTGCAACACGGAATATATCCTTACTATGACTAAGAGGCAACTAAACACCACCAAAACAAAGTGTGGAAAGAACCTCGTTAGTCGTGGCCTCTGTCAAATGTGAAACACGCTACCAAATCACAAATCAATTTCAGTTTCAAACCGAAGTCTAGAATTTTTCACTTTCAAGGCTTTAATCATAAATGAATTCCTTCGATCCGTCTAAGGTGGGTCTTTGAATTGTGTTTTTTTTTTTGCGGTCCGTACCGGCAGTGGCAAACCTGAACATTGATTTCGTGTCAAAATTCACTTCACGTCATTCATGGAATTATGATTGCTGTTTAACGGACTTACTCAGCATGTGGATAGGAGTACAATTCGATGTCGTTTAAAAAAAAAGAAAAACAAGAAGAAATATAACTCTCGAGGAGCGAACGAGACGGTTTCGATGTCCTCAATGTGGCACGAATCCTTTTATGAATGAAAGTGCTATTCCAAGCGCGGTAGCTCGGTAGTTGAGCTATTTGAATTCTTTGTTCTTGGTAAGCTAGAAGAGGAAGTTTTTTTCTTTTTTTTTATTTCGTTTGCATGTTAATGGCTGAGTGCCGAAAAGTTTCATGAAGAGTGTTTTTTTGTTTTTTTCTTGTTTTTCTGATTATATGACATCCAGGGGAATATGTAAATATGACATTGGGTAGGGCTTAGTGAGAAGTGGGTTCTAATGAAAAACCGGACGACTTATTGGTTTTTCACATTACGATTGTTGTTTCACAGAAAAAAAATGAGAAAACTTGTCATGCACGCGATAGTAAAGAAGTTAAAGAGAAACAATTTATGTAGATTGTTTTTCCATACACAAAAAAAAACGATGAGTGTCTGACTATATAACTGTCATTAGTGGCATTTATTTGGTTTATGTAAAAGAGTCCTGTTGACGAAGGTTGTTGCGATTTTGATAAGATTAATGGTCAGGCGCCAGAAAATGTTTGTTTTTAATTGGATTGGAGCTGATTTTGCTGATTGTCTTATTTTTTTTTTTCGGTTGCAAATTAACGATACAGATGTCGCTTCAGATCGTTGTATCAAAAATATTTTAATAAAACCCGCATTTTATATGGACTGGTTTGCTTTTGCCATAGCAATTCAATCCCAGTGTACAAAGAGTATAAGTTTATAAAGTCCTTATACTCAATGCGCGCTTATGAGGTAAAGTTGTGAAGTGTAAAACTACGCGATTTAAATTATTTTTTTGTTCACCGTTTATTTTGTTATCAATTGTCGCAGTGACAAGGTAACAGCTTAAATTCGTTTACAAAAAGAAGGTCAAGTCCTCAATTGACTTCCGTATTTATATTTTGCACATGTAAGAATTAACCGCTGATCTTCGAACATCAATAGGAAGGGGTAATTGACCCCTTTCCTCTCTTATTTACTTTATTGGTGAGTTGAAGACTCCAAATGTTGCGTGCAATGTTTATTCTTTGCAACATGTATTTTGCATGCATATGTTCTTCCTCTCGACACTTGGGAATTTCTATGTTTTCCAATGTGCATGACAGAGACAGAAGATATGCGATGCATTTGACAACCAGCTTATAATTCATTAGATCGTGTTTATGTTAAAAACTGAAGGTAAGTACAATTTGCTATATTTTAATTGACTAACATTTAATGATAATCTCAATTTTATTTCAGGGATGTGCTGATTGTTTGTTGTGCAGCAACACCCAGTTTTCTACTCTTTTTCAAAGACTCAAGTTAATTATCCTTTATTTAAATTGTTTACTAGAAACTTAATTAACTAACATTATTTTACTGTGAATAAGTGTCCTTGTTCATGTATTGTACACAAATCTTATGTTTGTACTAGTTAAAAAAAAGATATCTATCTACTTATATAATAAATCAAATGTTGCTCGATCTGGAACGACACCAGTTGTAATAGCATTTCGCAATTACCTTCACAATTCATTGTGCCTTTTTTTCATTCATTCTAATTCTAATCTGTGCCGCTCCTTGCAAAGTAAGTCAAAGTAAGTAGATATGTCATCCTCTATTACTTTTCATCTCTAAAGCCCAATCCTCCTTATATCTATAAATTTTTCTAATTCATTATTAGCTTTGTAGATAACTTAACTTAATTTTAATTCTTTAGTACTATAAAAGACTTGTCTTATTGTACCTTCAATTTAATAAGATTAAATTGAATAAATCAAGAAGAAAATAGCACAAAAAGTTTAAATTTAATTCAATAATTTAAAACGTTCTTAGTTACGTAAAAAAATTGGTTCATTTGATTTCTTATTCCTATTTTATCCAATACGCCTGTGGCAATCGAGATCGCAAAGTAAAATCTTAAATCAAAGCATTCAAGGATAAAAAGGCGAACAAGTCTTCTTAAGATAATCAATGTCGGTAGTCAATTATTAATTCTCATGAAAAGTGTGCAGATAACGATTCGCCTAATGATCAGCACAGGCAGGCCTGCACATGCATTTCCTTCCACAATTTTCCCTTGCCTCATATATTTCGTACGTGCTATGATTAGATTTAAGTTGAACGTTCTCATAAAATTTATCAATAGCTTAATAGTTCTTAACTCCTTTTTAAAGAAACATCGATTAACAAAATACATTTTAGCCAATAAATTTATTCACGCCTTCCATTCATTTTCCTTGAGACAACATCATCACTAGGTCACTGAAAGTCTCTGCCCCCGGTTAATCGAGCACAGAGTCACCCATTTCAAAATGTCTCAAGCGACAGCCATTAAAATTCATAACCTCAAAAAAAAACATTCCATTTCTCATCATCTCATCAAACTGGAAAATGTATAAAAATAAAAAGCAATGCATAGATAAACCTCCTTAGCGTTTAAATTTAGAAGCGCATCTTGTAGGTGTTCGTTTTTTTATTTTTAAATTTCTCCGAAATATTTTACAAAAAGCAAAAAAGAACACACTGCTGCCATTTTCTAAAATTAATTTGTAATAAATGAAACGAAAAGTAGCATGATGTAATTGCTAGCCACACCGAAAACATAACCTCTTACATTCCACTTCACCGGATGATCAATTTACATATAAGTGTTGTTACAACAACAGATTTTCACATCGTTACTTGTAATAAAATATCAAAAAAAACAAATTTAGTTATGAGGCTTTAAGCAAATGAGAAAATTATCTTCTGAACCGCTTATTTTCGACACAAATCCATGGAAGCAATTTGACAGGAGGATTTTACTTTAAGAAAACTCTTCATATAATCACGTTGTGGAATATCTTCAATTTAGTACACACACCTCGACGGTGAGTGGGAGCTAAGGCTAACTTTGCGACCTTTATTATCCTGTGAAAAAATTCCATAAACTCATGAAAAAGTTTTTTTTCTCATCTTCTTTTGTGATTACGGCTTTAAGATAACTATCACCGTTATACAGTGAATTAAATTCTTTAAAGGATGAAGGATAATTTTATGAGAAGATGAAAATACGATAATGTTGGTGTTCGTTGTAAGATGCAGAAAAAGTTTTTCGCAGTAAAGTTTTTTTTCTTTAATACACACGGACCTTGCTAACACGATGATGGAAATAAAAAAAAGATGAAAAATAAAACTTTTGACTGAAAGGTATAAAGTGGAAAATTAGTAGTTGTCCATTTCATCATTCAGGGCACGGAGAGAAAAACCAGAACTGGTCATGGTATTAAAAAATGGGTTGGTTGGTCGTAGATACTTTAAGAGGTTAGTTAAAGTTTGCAACCGGGTGGACTGGGGATTCTACCCCAAAATGCCAAGGGGCAAATAATTTCAAGACATACTCCTTTTGAAATGGTACTTAAATGAACAGAAGATGGGATGCAGTCTTTCTTCTTGGTTGCTTTATTTTTATATTTGTCTGTCTTCAATCGAGAATAAAAAAGGAAAATAGGAAGAGAAAAAAATAGGTTATACCAGTCTTTTGTTAGGAACGATAAGTGTAAACCATCTTTTAGGTCGCAACTGCCAGAAATAAAAAATCGGAGCAAAACAGATGAAAAGCCATTTCTTGTTTTTCATCTTTCATCATCATACATCAAACCTGATTCGCATTTCTCCATTTTAAAGACGATTCCAGTGCTCTATCCACATCCTAGACATGTTGTCTGGAACTGTGTGCTGGTCAATCTGGGCTGAGAATGCGCAGGCGAACTTTATGGGATTTTCCGATGGATTATTGGGTTGGCGGACCACGCGTACGAATAATTTGGTAACCTATATTAATTTAATCCACAAAAGGCAGTGAAAAAAAATGAATATCTATATTATACATTTGCCAAAATTACTTTTATCATAAAATAAAAGCAAACATCACAATTAGACAAAAACAATACTTGTAAAGGCAGACGGCAATGCAATGCAATACTGATGGATTGTATAAAAAAAATTGTAAAATGTTGTGTTAAAATAAAATCAAATCTAATCTAAAATATTTAATCAGCAATTGTCATACAAACTATGAACTGAAATGTTGAAAAAACGTTCTAATAACTTACAAAATTAACAATGCATTCCACTCTTGACTCGTGATAATTTAAAACACAAAATAAACCATCAATTTTAAGTAAAGCCTTTCACCGAATTGCCAAAAGTTCAAAAGTTCTTGTCAGAAAAAAAAGTTCTCCCACACCTCGAAAAACCAAACAAGTATGCATCTTAAAAATAACTCATTCTCATCAAAGAATATTTTTTTGTAACTAAAATTTATAAAAACAAATTAAAAAAAAAGTCGCTTTCCACTTTGTTTTCCTTTTTTTTTTTATTTATTCTACCACTATATATTTTTTATAAATTGTGTAGACGCATAAAAAATCATATTCCATGGCATCACTTTAATCTGTCAGGTCAGACAAAGCGGAAAGTATATTTAGAACAACAAATCTGAATCTGATATCGTGTTAAATTTAAAAAACGAAAATGAATATAAGAGTTTCACACACTTTTCTTTGTTAAGGAATCACTTTATGTATTCATTTCTTATGTAAAAAGAACAAGAAAAAAAATCACAAAGCTTGAGAATATATCAAACACGTGCATACGTTTTTTTTTCATCTGGTACCCTCATATTCTCTGCTGTATCACTGCGATAAATGGATACTTCTTTTTTATTTACATTTGAGATTATATTGCTGCGCCCACAGTAAGAGAGAGAAGATACAATTTTTTTTTTATTTTGTTTAATATTAAATGATCCCACGAAATTGTGCGTATTCTCTCGGGCAAATCCTTAAATTTTGTTATTCAGGCATGAGTATGCGCAATCATTATGTTTACGTTTGCCGTGAGGTAGAACGCCACTTTGTTGATTTTAATCCGTCAACAAAAAATTATAAAAATGAGAAACTTAAAAAAAAACTAAATAACGTCTCATGTGAAAAAAGTGATGTAGCCGGTGTTGTAAGTCAGCTGTACATATTGATGCACATTTATTTCCCATTTTAATTCTTTCGCTGAGTTGTAATGCGGAAAAATTTCAAAACAAAAAAAAAGGTCTAAAAGTAAATTAATATTATTATTCCACATTCAAACATATGACGCGCATTGTTAAGTGGCAATTTGTATTAATGAACCCGATTTGTGAGTAAATATTTTTTTAGATTTGAATGCAATTATTGTTATTGTTGGTACAAACGATTTTAACCTCAATAAATCTTTTTTCCTGCTTTTTCACATCGAAATTATTGCAACTTTAAATTACTTTATTAATATAATGTACTAATAATTACATTCGAATAAAAAAGCTTACAAATTTTTTGTACAAATCAATTTGAGCATGCAAAACAAAAAAAATAATTTTATTAGCATCGCATTTTGACGTTGTGATGTGATATTGGATGATTGACGAGTCAAATGTCGTTTGTGAAAAGCACGTTTTGGTATTTAAATTTTATCACTAGTATAGCGAAAAGCTAGGCTCTGGCCCTTCGTGGGCTGTTACGCCACTAAAGATGATGACTAGTGTCCAAACGAATGTAGGTAGACAATTTATTCATTAAAAATAAACTGCGATTTATCGCGAGAGAATACGAGAGAATACGCGAGAGAAAATAAATTGCTTCAAGCCAATACGCATTATGTACATAATCAATTTTAAAGTACTAAAATTTTGTCCGTTTGCCAAAAATATGAGGAGGATTGCAATATCAAACAATTTTTCATGTTCACAACGTATTATCCTGTCAATATGCCAGACAAGCAGATTTATCTTTACCGCCAAGCTACTAATTGTTATAACCACCACTGACACTATGTTATGGCTGCCAACATTGTTTTTGTGAAGAGATTAAGTGGAGAAAACATTTGATTAAGATATCGCTTTTTTGAAAAGAAAATATACTCGATTGGATGCAACTGATTCTTTAATGTAACTATTTACAAATCATGAAAGTTAATTCTTTGCGAAAAGAAATATTATAGAAGTGGTATAAAATGTTGATGTCCATGATATTATGTATATGTGACTACTCAATGCAACTCATGTCCATAATTACATCTCCCTTAACAGCCTCAATTAGTGCGAGCAGCATTGGTGTGTAAAACAGCGGGCGACTGAATTTAGCTCGAAAAATTAATCATTACTCAATGCAAGTTATGTAATTAGAGAAAAAAAATTCAATTCCACAATCCACCACACAGACCTAACAAGAGACTATTACTGCGAAGCCATTTTACGCAAACCAAATATATTGCAATTGTCACGAAACTGCCCCGCTGCGCTTGCACACCACACCGACCAGGTGAAAGGTGTGTCAAATTAAAAACTCATTACGTCCCTAGTAATGGTGTAACAACGGTAATTTTACATTTGCATTCACAAATCTGCATTTTAGGATGTTGCCAGGCTTCTGTGACTGAACACATTGCTCATTAGCCAACACTTCTGCACCGCAATTAGTGACCCATTAACTCATCACAGGCGTACATAAATTAACGCAATGTTAGTCGTTGTTTTGTCGAATAAAAAACGAAACAAATGGCTTTACACTTTCTGAAAACAACCAAAACTATCACTGTTCCTTTAAAGTTCAAGAGCTATTCGAATCAGGGAAATTTTCGTAAACGAGGTCGTAAAGGCCATTGCACATTGCATTGAAATGTGTGTAACAGATGCTTCTCTGGCATTTGACATTCCTTAAATAACACTTCGACTCATTCGAGGTAATACGATATGCTTTGTCACACGAAACCATTGCAAGCCACATATGAATTGTGATCGACTTCGATGTTAATTAATAGTATGTGTACGAGAAGCATCTGCTGTAAATATAATTAATATAATTAAAAAAACAGTCTGTTTGTCACAACATTAACAGCAATGTCGGTAAGGTCCCAAATGTCAATAAAAACAAGCTTAAGTCTACACCAAATCGTGCATCTTGCTTTATCGATCTTCATCGTACTGTTAGTAGGAGTCATTATTTTTATATTGACTTGAATTTCTCGCATCAATTTTCTATTACTACAACAGCATAAAGACAGTTTCCTTTAAGTTAAAATATCGTCAGAAAATTGAGTTGTTTTTGACATTAGAAGTGACAGTTAATTGACTGCTTCCAATTGCCAAATACGTTCAATGGATAAACGATAGGTGCGTGTTACACGAAACCAAATGCCATAGACCTCCTAAACATGATTTAGCACTCCATGAACATCGATTTTTTCCCTTTTGGGTTATCAAGGGAAACTGTTATTAATTTTTGTAATTTTTTATTCTACGACCGATACTCTGAAATTAATTTTCTGTTTCTTAATTTTCTTGCTTGTTTTTAATTTGTTTTACAAAAACTGCCTAATACCTGCAAGTATTTTGTTTGTTATATTTCCAAAAAGTTCTAGGTAGCGAATCCAAGTATTGGAAGCAATCCGGAGGTGTGACGGTACATCGGGCCAACAAAGGCCTGCGTTTAATCGCGGCAGTCACTAAGACCTAGCCCCTACAATAACCGCCCTTATATTTTAATAGCACGTGTGCTTAAAAACATTCACAAAAAATTCTTATTGAATAGGTAAATTGATGAAAAATTTAAATGCATTGTGCCAGAAAACAATTTAAAATCAAATCAATACGTAAAGATGTTGAATGGATGTCTAGACGGGTGGTGCCTTTCAAGTTGCGTTTAAGTATTATCGATGTCACAAAAATTAAGCAGAAAATGTATTTATGAGGGCATTTTTGATTGTCAATTATTTGTTGATGCGAATATAAATCAACATTGAACTATCAGGAACATATTCCTTCACGCCCAAACTTCGTCAAATTCATGACACTGCAAATCGTTTGCAATCTTATTTGAAACACAAATTTGAAGACAACTTTAGGATTTTTCTCTCATTTCATATTTTAAGTTACAACTTAAGAGTTTATCAACTCCCGATTTTCTCAACTTACGGAAACAGCAGAAAAGTTGAGGAAGAAAACCCGGAACTTTTCTCCATTTCTGTTCATTATTATATTTACTTATTTGTTTTAGAGTCGTCGAAAAAAATTTTATTTGAAGAATGCTGTTGAAAATCTTTTTAATGAATCGCGAATTCAAGTTCGCAAGGATTGTCGGATTGTCTAATATGCTAGCCGTTGCAGACGTTCCGTCCGAAACGCTTCTGTGAATGTCATCGGCAGCAACTCTCGGATCTCTTCGGTTTCCTCCTCGTTGTTACACGTTGCGATGTCTGAAAATCATTTCTCTTCAACTTCTGAAACAAAATCGGCCTAAGTTCTTTAGTATTTTTCCTTTTCTTTCGTACCATGTTTTAATATCAAGTCTATGATGTAGTATGTTTGTTTTTCCTTTTTTTCCTTTTTAAATTTAATATTCAGAACTCATCTTTTGCTAAGTACTTTTTTGTATCCTTTGAATCCATCACAGAATTAAAATATTTTACCTTATTTTGGTAGCAATTTTTAAATAAATAAACTAAACTAAACTCGGCATCGATGTTCTTTCCCAGATGCGCTGACCCACCGACTTGAGATTTAATGTCAACTTTCGAAGCTCGTGAAGAGAACGTTTGGTTCATTTCGAATGAACCACCACTATAGAATGTGCAGGCAGAATAGGTCGTAGATAAAACTCATCATCTTCTGGCTATGGCCGCTTTATATGATGCTACAGGGTCACTTTGCCATCCAACGTTTCCTTTTGTCCACTTGTCCTAAGCCAATAAATTGCCTCACTAAAACTTTGAATTTAGAGCGACGTTGAAAGACTGCAGGCGAGGTCTTCGAGCTGTGGTGGTAAATGGGAACTTTTGGCATAACAGTCCAAAGTCCCATCGGGAGCAGGTGCATGGGGAGTTACGTTCAAATAAATGCCACATTCTCTCACATTCTATATGTGTCTCGTTTCAATTCTGAAGCAGAGGTTGCTTTGATGCTTTTTGTTTTTGTTTTCCATTTTTTCACTATGAAAATTATTTATTAAAAAGGATTAAGAGCACACGCCATAAATTCATGTCATATTTCAAAAATATCCCTGGTGAAATTTAAAAACTGCAACTCAGACAACTTCTGGTTTTGAAATTTAAAAACAGAGCCAATAGTCGTCGCAGCTAGGCTCTGTCATTTGTTATCAGCTTACTTTTAAGTTCCTGATTATATAATAAATCTTATTAATATTACAAAGCTGAATGTTTGTATGGATGTTTGTTACTCTTTCACGCAAAAACGAGTGAATAGATTATAATGAAATTTTACAATAATATAGCTTACATATCAGAATAACATATAGGCCATAAATTATAAGACTATTGATTATCAAGATATAGAAGAAAGAGTCACATAAGTTTCAAAATGGATTAGAAATAGAAATAGAAATTTTTACAACTCAAAACTCGAGTTGAGACCAACTTCCAAGTTTATCAGCTTTCAATTTTCCGACACTCTAAACGATAGTCAGCATAACCGCCCTAAAGCGCAGATATCACACCTGATCTAAGATAAACGTAATAGATACCCTAGAATATATTAGACTTAAGGTAATTTTTTTTTTACGTACGACCTTCGACCCATGCCAACCGAAATCAAAACTTAAACAATAGCTTCAGCACCTGCCATATCCACATTTAATTAAAAAAGGTTCCTACAACGACTAGTCACAATTTCAGATACTTTTAATTTCTCTGTTTACCGAATTTCCAGCCCCACTTCCAACCAACCAAACACATGACAGATAAAATCATTGATCTTAAATGAAATAAGCAACACTTCCCATTAAATATTTACGCTCGCTTAAGGTGAACAGTAAAAATAAAAGAAATAACGTCAACACCTCCACACCCTAACCTTAAGAGCACTTAACGGTAAATGCTTTTAAAAATAAACTCAAAATTGTCACTCCTTTATGGAATCGACGCGACATACCTTCAGATGTAAATTTTGCACAACAGAGATGCTATGAAATTGAGTCAATAGAAAGGGTCTACCCGTGTTGTCATAAGAAAGACTTAATAAATTAGGAGTTGTGTAAATACTTGGAGAAGCTTTGAAGATTTTCGAAATTATTTAAGTTTAATTTCCCAGAAACCATTGAAACGTTACGTCGACAAGTTCAACAACCCGTATGAAAATTTACAAGGGTTTTTGGAAAATAAAAAATTACTTGCGGAAATAAAAAATACGTTTGTCTCGTTCAATACAGAATGTTTTAATTTCTTTTGTTGAATTTTAGTACAATTAGTTTATAAGCACCGCTAAAGTGAGGAATTCATTTTTCTTTGGACATTTACATTTTTTTTGAAATTTTAAATTCTTGTTTTTTGGTGCTTTAACGAAACACCTTACATTCAAGTTTGCCGACCTAATTCTTCCCTGCTGCTTTAAAATTAAACCACGCGTTAGACTACTTTTTTTGTTTTCGAAGAATGAAATTGGGACAAACTTTTCTACCCACACAGAAGACGTATTCTGCTAGTCATTACATGTGTACAGGACTACCTTAAAGATAAACTGTCGAAGGCAGACATCAACCAAATTGAAATAGGCGGATGGGAGGTGTGTTCGTGTGGCAGAGACGCGGTTGACATTTGCATTAAATTTTACATTTCGACTTTTCCTTGGATATGGGAAGATAGATAGATAGAACTTAGATACGAGACAAAGGCATCTAAGATAATGATGACTTAGCAGAATAAATACCTTGAAAAGAATAGTTAACAAGCCCTCTCATTGTCAGGAAAAATGTATCATGGGTCGAATCAAAATGTCTATTTCTTAGAGCTTAGTTTAAAGTTGTTAAAGGACCTCTCTCTCATATACAGCAGTTTCTATGCTTACGTCGAAAGGTATTCCAAGAAATGGGGGGAGGACAAATCGAGACGACGATAACTGAGAAGTACGAAAATTGGCTACTCGCAAAGTCAAAAAAATCGTTATAAATCAGACATATTGCGCCCTAACTGCCAAATTATCGTAAGCGACATTTTAAGCAAAAATAAATTAATGATGCAGTTCGATAGTTTATTCGATTATGCGTCTTTCTGTATCATTGGTTTTCTTTATAAAGCATTAGAATAAAAAAGCCAGTCCCTTTGGGTGGAAGAAAACGACACCACTCTGAAGTAATGCGAAAGCAGTCCCACAGTGGATGGCGTCAAGGAGAGAGGTCAAGATGTGGTTTTAGTGGATGAAAGTCTCACACTACTTGGATCAGAACGGGCCTGTTCCACCTGACTATTCGGTTTCCACATCATCCTCAAGGCAAAAAAAAATAAGCATTCTAGTTATAAATAACAAAGAAAACAAAATTTGTCGTAATCGACATTTACACGTGTTTTAGCTTAGACAGAAAACAAAAAAAAACTCTCCTGTAAAATGTTTATTTTGTCGATTACGATAATTTAGCGGTTAGAGAGCGAAATGCATGCATACTTATTAGGGTAGTATTACTTTCACATTCGACAGGTTTTTCTTTTGAAAATAATGTCCTGACAACAAAGAGAAAGCACGTGTCAAATTTTATTTATTTTTTTATTTAATTTTTTGTTCCTAAGCAGCTTAAAAGAAGCAATTTTAAATCTAAACGGCTAAGAAAATCACGAAATATGGTAACGTAATGGAGAGATAGAAGACGACGTTAAACGAGACAAGGTTTAAATTTTAACAAGGTTAAATTTTACACAACGTAAATCGATCTAAAGACGACCTAACCAGAAGTATCGTAAATCAAGGGATTACAGACACAACTCGAGCAATTTCATAAAAAAAATTCTACTAAATTAACCCAAAATTTCAACACTTCCTTCTTTCTGAGAACATTTTTCACCGCGGGAGAGAAATAAATCCATTCTATCAAAAATATAAAATCGCACAATTCATCGGTATGCCGACAATTTACGAGACACAATGCCTAAATAACAATACCTTTTCTCTTCTTTTCATTTTTACATTTACGCCTAGAATTTAAAAAGCTGCTTTCAATCCGATAAAATGCAAAATTATTCACATTGCCGTTTGGAGACTTTTTTTAATATTTTCAGATGATTGGAAAAAAAAAGAATTTAAATTCATTTTAATTATAATTATGTAAAAGTAATTCAACACATGTTTTTGACATTCCTGTCATGCACAGTGATTCTGATTCAACGCGTTCTTTCATTAATTGGTTTTTTTCCACCCTCTGCAGAGTATGGAATAAATAACATCACAATTTTTATTTTCATTTTATTCATTTTCGAGAAAGGCTCTACGATCATTATCACTTCTTCCGTCGTAGAGTTGGGTTTGTTGTGTTTTGTTACACATTATTCCTATATCACATGAATTTTTGTAGTTTTTGATTTGATTTAAACGAAAATAAATCTTTATAAAATTAAAACTTAGGAAACTTTATGATTTGTCATTTGAAAAGTTATTTGCACCTCAGATGAATTAAATACACTGTGGCGTATGTTGATTTTTTTTAATCACTTTTTGGTACTAATAAAGATGAACTTATAAAGGTTTTTTTTATTTTTACTTATGTTGTTTCATGATGATGATAATGATATTTGTTTATTTTTCTTAATAATAATTCAAACTAAAAAAAAATGTACCTATATGCGAAATATAAGAAAAATTTGGTGGAATTCGATATTTTAATGCAAAGCAAATTCGATAGTGTTGAAAGCCACTTCAAAAAGATGTGGTGATGTATCAAACAAAAAAAGAGAAAAAAATATATTTCATTTAAGATGACTTCAACTTCTTTACACTTCATAATACGCAGAATGTAAGCAAACAGGGTTATATGAATTTGTCTGATTTCACATTGAATAAACGATTACATACGACTAATTAACAAGCCTAGGAAAGCAAATCACAAATAGTGAAATAATCTGATCTCTTTGAAAATATTTGAGAGGAACTTATTTTCAAGAACCTCTCTATGATTAAAATAATGTTTGCCATTTAATATCATGCTAATGTTTCGCTGTTACCAAGATTTTATGAGATTAATGAACTCATAAAAGGATTTTTTTTTTGTTTATTTAATTCGAAACATGAACTTATTTAGTTCAGGAAGTAAGGGAATAAAATAAACCCAAATTTTGTAATATTTGGTAGTTTACCAAACATACATTAAAATATTTTTTTTCTGTATATATCCCATAAATGTTTATGCCGGTCTCTAGGACATTAAGTATTTCAAAAAAAAAAATTATGTGATCATCGTCGAAGGAATTTACTTAACGATTTTAAAACTCAAATGTCAAAAAAATGTCTACTAAATTCTGATATATAACTGCATCGCTGTCAAAATCAAGAAAAAAAACAACTTTTGATATCTTTAACATTTTTATATTCTGTTTATTTTAGTATTAACTATATTTGTTTTTTGTTCTGGTCTATAAACAGGTAACAGAAAGGTATGAAATCCCTATGTAACTATTCATTTTCTTTCATTACCATCATTCGCATTCACGACTTTTTAATTTATAAAAAAAATTGCATTTACTTTATAAGCAACACTTTAACAGCTCTCGAGTCTTTTTACACACCAACCCTTCCGCTTCCCTCAATTCTTAAGACCTTCGAAACGTATACCTTGTCAAAAAAAAAATTAAATTATACCAAAGAAGACGCACCAGAAAAAGAAAAAGCAAAAAAAAGCTCTTCCCCTTCAAAACTGAGCAAAAGAGATTTTCTGTGTAAAGCACACATAACACACATACTACGGTATGCGCGTAGGTTTTTCCGAATTGCTCCTCAGTGGCATTCCATGGGGAGGATAGAAAATATCTTAAGAAGAATCCTCCCTCAAACTGCTGGTAAACTAAGTCACTACTCTCTCTCTCACTCTCTTGCTCAATTGCTCTCCCACTCTTGCTCTCGCTCTCATTCTGAGTACAATACAGCGCTGCGGGCTTTTTTATTATGTTCTGCATAAAATTTTCAGGGTCAAAAGCAACAATGTGCTCCTGCTTCGGCTCCAATTGCTGCTTGTTCGGTAAAGGATTTTACTTCAATAACGGTATAGAAGAAAAATAACTCGGCTTTTTTGCAGAAGGAAAGGATTGAGCCACTCAAAAAATCAGAGTGCTAAAGAATAAGAACTCTTCAAAGAAAAGAAAAAGGGCATGTTAAATCTTACCTATTTATTTATTAGTTATTCCTTTTTAGTGGATGGTTTTTTGTTGTGTTTTTTATTAACTAGTTTAATCCTTAGAAGCACACTTGTAATTTTTTTATTTAGACTTCTTTGAAAAAATAAAAACTAAGAGAACCTAAAAAAAAAGGGAGAAAATTCACTATTAAATATTGCACTGCATCTTCTTGATAAGGATTCCGACTGAGCAATACCAACGCATTTGAAAAGACGCACGACACTTAAAACCGACGCGATACCCTTGGAACGAATTCAGTGTAGCGTGCTGGCTAAGAGACGCTCTTCTATTTTTTTTTAACTGAAAATAGCTTTTTTGAATATCATAAATGAAATCTTTTTTCATACACTGAATACATGAAGGTGTACAAAAAGAAAAAGTGATTCCTTTCTTTTTTTAAATTTATCCTTTTTGTAGGTAGAGAAGAATATTGCAGAGTGCAGCAGAGAAAGCAGTAGTAGCGCAGATCATTGGATTATATTTTCTTTTTTTGTTGGTGTGCTTTGTGTAGCAGGATGGCAAATGGCAATAATAATGACGAAAAGGATGGCGCTGCTGTTGATAGTAGTGGTAGGTTGATTTTTCTGCATTGAGAAACCTTCACATTTACACATAAATTGAACTTTAACATTTGATTGAAATTTTTTCTTTCCTTTTAATTGCAATAAAAAAAAAACTTTTTTGTTTTATAAACAAATGCACACTTGCCAATCCTTTTGCGAAATTCCTTTTTATAATTATTTCACTTTAAAAGTTTAACCGAAATTCGAAATCAAAGAGCCGATGGGTGAAAGTGAAGAAGAAGACAACGACGCGAAACGAAAAACCGAAATGCACGCACACGAGAACACCACACACACGCACACAACCGTAGAAAGAGAATATGATTTGATTTTTTTTTTTTTTTTTGAGAATTAATTGGTATAAATGAAAACGGAAATTTGTAATGCACTGGCGGATCTTATCATCGCGGCGTTTTCACTTCGACTATCGGAGATGGAAAAGCGCGAATATTGCGGACCCCCTGATAGTGCGGAGAGAATTTCCACGCATCTTTCAGATATCAGTCATTCTCTTGAGTGAAAATTCGAAGGAGCTTTGCCGTGACGTTCTGTACAGGTGGGAGTTGGATCGGTTTATCTGTTTTTGGTGGTGTTTTTGAGCATGAAATTTGGAAAATGTTTGAGCTTTCACCTACATTTTGGGAGAGCAAGCGAAAGAAACACTCAACTCAGAGAAAGTGTGAAGCACACACTCTCGCTCTCTCCCTCTCTTGGTGAGATTCCTTTTCTTTTCGTTCGGCTGTGTGTTGGTTTTTCTATTTAGTTACCAGTTTAGAGTGTAATATAGGGCAGTAATGCCAAAGGGATAAAATGGGAAATGGAGAGCATATCTGCAATCAGTACAGCAGTGTAGAAAAGGGAAATTTTTCTATACGCAAGGATATTTTGTGTCAGAGATACACTGACAATGGGGGGCTGTAGATGTGTTGGTGCTGAGTATAGCGATGTGTATGTGGGATGTGGTTGGTCAAGATTAGCATGAAGAATAATTACCACTAGAGAGAAGTGTGTTAATTTGTCGAGAATAAGAATAGACGGCTAATTAAGAATTATTGACGTGTCTTTAAATCGTAACCGATTCGAATTCACAGTTGTGCATGTCACAGGTTTAAAATCGTTATAATTTATATCTGACATATCCTTTTTTACTTTTTTTCTTCTTTTGGATAGTGGACCA
The DNA here is from genome assembly GCA_905187475.1 of Syritta pipiens. Lineage (NCBI taxonomy): Eukaryota > Metazoa > Arthropoda > Insecta > Diptera > Syrphidae > Syritta > Syritta pipiens. The sequence goes on along the minus strand of LR994571.1, from coordinate 10,895,990 downwards.
AATTTATTAAGTGTCCTTCCGACTTTTATATACGTGATTCGAAGACTTTTGGTTTTTTTTCATTAGTATTCAAAACATGGCTGGCACAAGAAGGAAGAGAGGTCTTATGTGGTAAAGGATAGGCAGTCTGGTAGAAAACACAACAAATGGAGTTACATTAGAGCTGAGAGTTAAATTTTGTGGAAGAGAATAACAAGGCGTAGTAAAACATATTTGTTGACCAAACTTGGTTTGCATTTTAATTGAGTTAGGTTTTCTGAACTGACTTACGGCACATTAATGGATTTTTAGCAGAGAGTCTGAGGAGATGAAACTCATGCGTCACAAAGTTTAAGAATGGTGAAGAAACAATTAAAAGTGAATCAAACATGTTTTTGAGTTTTTGTTCATTATTTTCCGCAGAATTAATATTGTAGATCAGTTAATTTACATTCAACCACCGTTTCCATAGATTTTAGGACTCGACATTAAAAAAAGCTGTTGTTGAGATGATTGAGCTTGAATTAATAGCAAAGATAGAGGTAAACTTTCCTGAAGTTTTTTTTATGTGTACATACATATTTTTAGTGAGCGCCGTGGCTTAATCGTTAGTGCGTCGGACTGTTAAGCGAGAGTACCCGGGTTCGAATCCAGCCCGAGGAGTAACCTCTGTCATGGAAAGCTTTCGCAATTCGGCGTTCGGAACCAGCATTAAACAGTAGGTCCCCTCAACTTGTGTCAAATTATATCGCGCACAACACAGTGGAGATGCGAACAAACTATGGCCCTATATAGGCAATAACGCAGATTATTTATTTATTTTTACATATTTTTTATATATTTTTTCTTTATTATATGTTCATACAAATTTCTTTATATTTTTTTATTATTAATAAAACAAAAAAAAATTAAGACAAAGCCAAACAGTTTGTAGTGTATTTAAAAACGTTTTTAAATACTAATTGAGAAATTATATGGAAGTGATTAAAAGTCGTGACGAAAATGGGCGACTGGTAGGAGAGTCACAGTCGATGCTAAGGGAAGAACATTTCTGCAAACTGCTAAACGGCGATGAGGACCCAAATCCCACTGTCAGTCAGAATTCGCCACTCAATCAGGACGATGATAGAAGGAAATACCGTCTCCCCGATCTGGGCGAGGTCAAGATAGCAATATCAAGACTGAAGTTCAATAGGGCTGGTGCGGACGGACTGTCCGCAGAACTCTTTAAGGCAGCTGGAGATGATCTGGCAAGGCGCATGCACCAGCTCATCTGCAAGATATGGTCGGAGGAAATCATGCCCGACGAGTGGAACCTTATTATCGTTTGCCCGATTCACAATAAAGGAGACCCTTTCGATTGCGCCAACTATCGAGGGCTCAGTCTCCTTAACATCGCTTACAAGATCTTTTCTACCGTTTTCTGTGAACGTCTGAAACCGTTTGTCACCGATCTGATAGGTCCTTATCAGTGTGGTTTCAGACCAGGGAGCAGTAGACCAAATTTTCACACTTCGGCAGATCCTTAGATCCCAAGAGATGCAAATCGACACCCACCTATTTGTCGATTTTAAAGCTGCATATGACAGCGTGCATAGAGACGAGCAGCGCCATGTCTAGTTTTGGCATCCCTACCAAACTCGTAAGATTATGTAGGATGACGATGGAGAACTCTCGCAGCTCCATCAAGGTCGGTAACGAACTCACCGAGACCTTCAATGTCAAAAGAGGCCTTAGACAAGGCGACGCGCTGTAGGTATTTGTAAACATAATGCCATTGAAATATTAGTCGATTTGTGTCTGCATCATAAAGTTATTTTCGACTAAACATGTCAGCTTACGAGCCAAATTCTCTGCATTTGCGGGAGGTTTTAATTTTCTGCTTTAATATGAAGAAATCTGCGACTGAGGTTCATCGAATGCTTTCAAATACCTATGAGGCCGCTATTAGTGAAAGAACGTGCCGAGAGTGGTTTCAACGCTTCAAGAACGACGATTTTGTCGTTGAAGACCAGCACGACGGTGGAAGAGAGAAGGTTTTCGAAGATGCTTAATTGAAGGCATTAGTTGATCAAGACTCGTGTCAAACGCAACAAGAATTGGCAGGATCATTGGGAGTGACACAACAAGCCATTTCAAAACGATTGAACCGAGCATTGAAAGACAAACGGCCGCAATACAACGAGAGACATGATAAAGTGATTTTACAGCATGACAATGCTCGACCCCATGTTGCGACAGTGGTCGTAACATACTTGGGAACGCTGAAATGGGAAGTCCTACCCCACCTGCAGTATTCTCCAGACGTTGCTCCCTCTGAATATCACTTGTTTCGATCAATGGCACTCGGCCTGGCTGACCAGAACTTCCGGTATTATGAAGAAATTCTCTCCCTTTTGAAAATTGTTTGTGCCAATAAAAGTCAAATGAATTCAAAATATTTTCGATGAATTCATTAACTTCAAAAGATTGCTTATGAATTCATTGCTGCTTATGCTAACATGTGAGCCATTCAGTGCACAAATCGATTAACAAAAATTTGAGAAATGTGATGAAATAATAGACATTCGTCTCTGAAATACATTACTTCTTATTCAAAAAGTTGTCGGTACTTCATCACTTAAATTTAAGGTTTCAATTTAATTATAATTTGTCTAAATTCTAAGATTGCTGCTTTAAAATTCAGTGAATGCGTTAATCACTGAATTCTAAAAAATGTTTACTTAAATTTCCTTAAATCGCAGTCACTTTTAGCAAAAAGACTTTAAATTATTTTGAATGAATTCAATAGAACAATAATCTCTAAAGATATAATTGTTTTACAATTCTGATCGATGCATATGCATAGTAAGATATTGAGATTGCCTCGACAGCTTTAAAAAACCACTCACTGTACATGCAATGTAAATTAATACCATCAAGTCCATTAGTATTATTTTTTATATTGACACAAATTCTAAGTACTCTCACTTAAATGCCAAAGCAAACAAATTTCATCCCAGTTTAAGCTCTATTGCGGCAAAACAACTTCTATCCACTCTTACCCCTTTCAGTGATGTTGTATGTATGCGTACATAACACTCTACCATACTTTACGCCTGTGTCTGTATACGAGACGCTTCACAAAGATTTTATTGGCTTTAACTGGGGGTTGGGATAGGTAGAGGTTAGCACAATCTCATCAGCTTATTCATATTCAGTTTTCGGTGCTTGCAGATGATAAATAATCAAAGTGCTTTGGCGTTCAGTTTGATAATTGTCATGCGCATCACGAAATCTTATTTCAATTCTCATCTTTTTGGAAAATGCGATATTTAACTTCTGAGAGGGTGAAATCTAGAGACACTTATTCCACATAATCCTTAGCAAAATTTGAATGTGGACGGGTGTGTGAAGTGGGAATGTTTCTTGTGCAATACTCTATGAAAGAGTTGGATGCATAATTAAATTTTGAACACTTGAGGGAGCAGATTAAACTCCCATCGAGGGACTAGACTCCTGAGCTTCATATGTGTGAGCACTGTGTACTGCGCAGTAAAGCAAAAAATTAAGTTAGAAATTAGTGATCTGTTGCCACAAGGAATGATCGCCTAAGTCGAATTAAAACAAAAGTGAGATAGTTTCGGTTTTTACGTTATAGAGCCTAAAATGATTGTACTGTTTTAAACAAGTGTTAAAGTAAATTAAATGAATTTTTATTCAATACAGTTTTTCACCCATCTATTACGTTTGTTTCCAAAAGAATAGAAAAATGACTTAGCCAGTTATGACTTGTGAGAAATCAAATAAAGTTGCTTTAGATGTGATGTCTATTCATATATTCAAAATGTTGTTGCAAGTTTACTTATGGATCGAATGAAAGTTTTGCTACTAAACTACATTAATGAAAGACTTTCGGTAAGAGTCGTATGTGAATCATCAGAGCCAAGCGCCAATGCTTGCAATACCAAAAAACGTAACTTTGAAAAGAGATTGCCTAATGAAAGTAACACATTCAATGCATCTTCCAACTAGACATTCATGAATTCTAAGAAACTTTGCTCTATCATCAACGAAGGAGTTTAAGAAACATTTCACTGCACTACTTCAAATGCACTTAACCTCGGCCAACAAAGCTGCTTGGGGGCAATCACTTTCAAATGTGAAATCTGTTGTCACCTGTAAGCCAAAACACACATTCCTGCACACTCTTCTCATACACTAATTGCCGCGGGTGATTTTGCATCTCAGCTCCAATTCAGCCCTTGCAAAATGGAAAAATGAACAGAGAAAAGAAAAAGCGGGAAAAAAACGATTCTCTCGACATTTTTAACTGGTTTTAGGAAATACCATTGACCTCAAAACCTAGGCACCCAGAATATACCACTCTACTCAAACTTGTACCTACTTACACATGGTGAAAGTTTAAAAATAGCCCCGCTTGGGAGAGTGGCGAATGCGATGTTGGTGGTAAGATGAAAGGGAGCAATTAGGGTAGAAAAACCTCAGCAATATGCGCACTTATAAATGGAAAAGGAAACTTTTTTTGTTTTCTATTTTTTTTTTTTCTGCAACTGCAGAGGACCTGTTCAAGAAGAATATGCAAGGATGTGTGTGTGTAGAAATACACGGTGACTGCAACGACAGTCATTCGTCAGAAAGATGCGGTATTATGCAGCCTCATCTGAGAGTCAAAACTAATTTAATAGGGCAACGTAGTGTTGTAAGCGAAACACGTTAGAAGGCTGCCACCCACAGCCACACCTTACAGCCCCCACCGACGACCGACACGCCAGTACTCCTGAATGCAATTCAAACAAAGTTAAGGATAAAGAGTCTGCATCCATTTAATTACAGGGTGTTCTATTTAAAGCAACGACTACGACGACTTTGGATTACTACTGCTGGTGCTGGTGCTGGGAAACAAGAGGAGCAACTTGAATAAACAGTGATGGAAATAAGGTTAAGTGCTGGGCGAAACGGGCCGCAGCTTGCATCGTGCCACTAGTCGTGGCATGCTGAAAGTTAAGTGATTTAAGTGTGTCACATTCAGTGGTACATGGTCATGATTTGTTGCACGAGCGACACTAGCGAGGTGAAGACTTTAAGGTCCCGGTCAAAGTGTAAAGGATGATTTTTATGTTCTCGCTGATTTACAAGTAGATAGAGATACATTTATATTGTAAGGAAAGGTGAGCAATGATTTAATTAAATCTCTTTTTTGCTTTCGCGAATGCATCTCTTTGTCGTAAGCACAGATAGGAAAATTCTCTATGTTTGGCCTTCTCCTTCAGATGAATGATTGAATGAAGGAAAAAAAACTTGTGATCTTTCATCCATCCTCTTAAGGACCTCATTGTTTTGGATTTATTCATCCAGAATGATTCAGACCAGCCTTGTTCGTCCCACAAATCATTTTTAGGCCGAATTGAAGTTCTAGGGTCATTCTGATTTGATGCATTCCTCTCTGTGTTCTTATATTTTTCATGTCTGTAAATAGACTCATTTCGAAAAACGGAAACACTCTCCAACCAACCCTCTGCAAAGTTTGGAAAGCGCTGTACATCATCAATTCTTTACGAACCCATACATTAAAGCCTCTCGCACAACATGACTCCCTAGTGTATGAATGGGGTGATATAACGATAAATTATGGCCAATATCAGTGACAAGCTTCTGCTCCAATTATCAGCCGCCAACAATAGAGTAGAGAAAATAAGAAAAAAGTGTCCTTGACAAGTTTTAATCGAGTCAACCGCAGTGGCAAACCTTTTAATCTCGTGAGCACACATTCTCGTTTTTTCCTCCAATTAAGTCGAACTATTTGCTCTTGTCGATACTTAACCAGCAGAGCACATCCATCCGTAACATTTCAATCCCCGTGAGAAACTCATTCGACAATTTCGACATCCAACAGATCTCCACACCCCCCACGAAGAACGCACACAGCAAACCAATACATGATGATAACGATTATGATTCTTTTTGATGAGCACCCTGATCCCCGGAGGACCGTGTGTGTGCATTGTTTTTATTATTATTTATGGGAAACACATTAACAGCAAAATAAAAGACAATTTTCCATGAAAATCGAACCACAGAGGAGTTTTCCATTGTTGGGGCTGTGCTTCGACTTTGATTTTCAATTAAACCAGGTCCAACGACGGGTGGCACGCCGCGGCTGTGAAGGACTTGCCCTCTTAAAGGTCGTTTATGCAATAGGGATGTTTTATCCATACATATGTGATTTTTATGAATTCCTCGTATTTTATGGGTCAACCGGAGGACAAGTACACAAGTCATCTGTGTTCGTAATAAAATTTATGGTCGATGATTTATAAGGTCTTAGTAGACACATGGCGGAAGTTCGAGGTTCTTCCTCGGGTAACTGCTTCGAATCGCTTACCTTCTGATCCGAAGGAAGGACTTATTTACAAATGGATGTGTTGACATAAGACTTTCAGATTTGCCTACCCTTATGCCCATCACGTCGACCTTAGGTTCAGTCACATGAGGAATTGTAAAGTGTGTTTTTGCAAGAGTTGAAGTGGGATACCACTAATAGTGCGAAAATATATAGCAAGAATATGGTTATGTTAGAATTTTACGCGTAGGTACTAAAGGAATCAAGAATATATGAGAAACGTAGAACTTAAGCCAATGAATTGAAAAGCTGCATATCATACCTTTATGTTGTGATATGCATTTCCAAGCAATATTCTATAGTCGTACGACTTATTAAGGCGGAACAATACAGTCTGCTTTTTGTATGAAACCAGCTGATTAAACAGACAATAAGTATTATATAAGTACAATTTTATTGAAATCTAAAAAAGAATAAGTATTTTAATCAATAGATCTAGTTCACTGCAGTTCAACTTGTCAGAAAATTAAGAGTTGATCTTAGCTCGAAATTTCACTAGGGAGTTGAAATTTGATTAATTTTCACTAACATAATGGACAGTATGAAATTTAAAGTCCAGAAGTTACTAAGCTTTCAGTTTTTAATTTTTCCTGCGATATTTTCGAATAATAAATATCACATGTATTTTCGGTGTGTGTTTTAAGTATTTAGAAATAAAATTCTCCAAAATGAAGAAAATGGGAAACAAAAATCACTAAAATTTATTTATTCATCAAAAAGTAAAGACTGGCTATTGAAGAATGCAGCCAGTGAATGAAGAATAAAGTTCCGTTATTAAAAAAAAAAAAAGTGCTACTGCATCGCATTTGCACGTTGCATTGACCTCCATTCGGTAGGGGCCGTGGCTTGAAGATTGGTGCATTAGAGTGTTAAGTCAGCGTACCCCGGCTCCAATCCACCCGGAGGAGAAAACACAACAAACAATTTTCACGGCCCCACCTTTAGGGAACGACTAACAATCCTCCATTCTGCAGAAGAGAAATACAAGACAATTCACTTGCAGCTGGTTTGAGATAAAGTGGAATGCAGAAATTTATCACAGAATGTAGTTTCTAATTTGGTTCAGTCTATTTCAAGTGCTAAGCATCCATACCATTTTTATATATGTTTAATAGTAAGATGCTGTAAAATGTATACAATCATTCACTCTCACTCTTTCTATTCTGGTTGTTAAATATAACTTGACAAACGAATTTAATCTGAATGCGAAATAAAGTCCGCTCTCCGTCATATCACCGTCCCTGAAATTGTTGCTTAAAAATTTGATGAATTTGTGAAGATGAGAATATTGATGAGCTGAGGGTGGAAATTATTATGGTTATGAATTTGGGCATGGGGATTGGGGTTGCTGATGCTGACGGATTTGGTATTTCCATAAGAATGTTGATGGAAATGAGCAAGGGAAGAAGCGTAAATATGTCTATAGGATTAGAATGGGGGATGTGACTGGTGGTGATAAGAAAGATGGGATGGTTTGTATTATTATGATTGTTTGGCCAACAACCTTTTTTTAATCATACCTAATGCTAAGCGTTGAAATATTTCATTTGTTAGAGTTTATTAATTTTCCTCAAATCTGAGATACGTAGGACAAAGAAAGCACCACTTCTTCAGCAAAGTTTCGTAACGCTCTAAATCAGGCGATTTTACCTTACCCGACAAGCCACAGTCTATGTTAAGGTATTAAGTCTAACAAGTCTCACTTAATGTCATTTTTATCCACCTATTTTTCTTTTTTTTCGAAAAAGAAAGGACACTGATAATGTCATTACTTCATGAAACTAGATTTGTTGAATCCACAAATGTTTTATTATTACTTTCAAAGTGCCTAAAAAACCAAACCCCGGACGGATCCATCCATCTTGCGTTCATGTCCCACCACAAAGAACAATAAATAACCTGAATGTCCAGCTTAGACTTCGTGATTTATCCATAAACAGCGTCAAGTAAACTTCCTTAAGCGCATTGACCATGACACTAAGTATCTGTACAAAGACCAGGATAACTTCAAAGCAATTTTAAACTCTCAACTAGCACATGGTATTTCTTGACTGGCGTGGCAGAACGCCATGCTTGTCATTTTGCCAAAAATCCAACTCAACAAGTCTTACATTTTGACAAACGAGCTACCGGTTGCATGGCCCGTCGCCCATGTTCAACCAACACTGCCGCCAGGGAAATGAATTTAATTCCGATTTTATGATTTTCGTAATTGCCTTTGGTTTTATTTTTATTTTCGTCGCGTTTGTTTGTCTTTTTTTTTTTGCTATAGAACAGAAATGATATTTATTGCATTCTCCAAGCGTGGAATAGTACACAGACATTGTATTTATCTATAAGAGGGGGTGAGTTTTCAATTAAACTCGTCTAAAAATCCAAAAAGTGCATCATCACTACAGTGGTGGAAGATTAGGTTTGTTGCCAAATGATAAATGTCCATGCCTAGTTATTGTTCACAATTAAAATCATTTAGAAATCCGGAAAGTGCATGTTGACTATAAGACACTCCAGAAATCAGACTTTCAATTGGCTTGCCAAAAACCCAATGCATCAAAGGTTCGACACGACATCGGTTAAAGGAAATAGAATTTTTCTTTTTTTTTTTCACAAAATTTTACAATTGTTTTTTTAACAATTAATATTGCATGGGATTGCCGTCTACCTGATTGCCAATTAAAGTTATTTCTTTATACTAATTTAAGAAGTAACAGTTTTAAATAAGAATGCTTCATTCAATATTTAGTTCCCATACGTTGCAATTAATATTTGACAAAATTAAAATCACATTCTCAAAATAACTTCCAGACAAAACTAAAGTGATTTCAAAGCAACATACTCATTTCACCGTCCATTTAGACACGGCGATGATAATGATGATGCGCACTGATCTAATAAGTTGGGTAGACGTGTGGGGCGACAATGACGTCGATTTCGGCCTAGGAGAAATCGTAAATTCGTGAATAAAAAGTTTAATTAATTTTTAATATTTTTTCTTTGTAATTTATCTTTCAGATTCGAGGTGAGGTGGATATTTTAATCAAAAACAGCATGTGATTAGTAAAAATAGAAAAAACACTCTTAAGTGAGTGGAGTGTGAACATCTTGTATTAACTAGGTGTGAGTCGTGTGATGTTACATTTTTATAAGTGTTTAGTAAAGGCAAATTGATAGTCCTGAAGTGATTGAATTTTTGAGATTGATAAGCTGAGGGTGAGGTTGATACCACTCATGAATCGATTAAAGTTCAATGAATGTAGATGGAGGCTATCGGCTATAAACTATCATCTAAGGTTTTTGGTTAAAAACGGACATCTTAGTCGTAGACATGACATTTACTTTTTCTATTCAACGACTAAAATTCTTCAAAAAACTAGTAACACACGCTGAAGTTATTGGAAGGATGATCTGTAATATGCAAGGTGGGCCAGTTATAAGTTTCTCTTTAAAAAATACAATAAAATGAGAGGAAATTAAATTGTTTCCATATAACATGGCTTTCTCAGTACAAGAAGAAGATGAAACATTTCCATCAATTACGAAACAAAACGTCGTTTGAGTGGCTGCCTAGGATTGCTTCGCGGAATCGTATTTGTCACTGCAATTTTCCAAGACCTTGTTGATGGTTTTGGGCTGTAGCTCACAGATTGCTGAGATATTGGACTTACGTGCTGGAATCTTTTCGGATTATTGACATTATATCTTTCCTTCACGGTTCCCTAAAACAAAAATCAAAGGAGTCGTCAAATCGCACCTCCGAGGAGTAAAATCGCATGGCCAAGACGTTGATAACACAATTTCTTTAAAAAAAAAAACAAACCACTGTTTAGGTTAAGCAGCATTCACTTTGGAAATAAGCTTTAAATATTTCCCAACGTTGTTCAAGTGCAAAGCGACTCATTTCCTTCCGCGGAGATAGATTCTGTTAAGATTTTAAGCGGGAAACAGCTGTCAGTGTCAATATAACCCAGGATTTACTACCACTTGATGGTCCAATGCTTGATAAACATCGGCAAAGGTAGTAATGTCCCACGAAGAAGGGAATAAGTATTAAAATACATCTATGTTGTCTTCGACAATCTTAATTAAGACAACCTTTAAGAGACTAGCTTACAAATTTATATACCGAATCGCGTTTTTTCACCTAATTTTTCCACTCCTATTGCAAGTCAGTACAGCAGACACAAGATTTACGAAACCAGTGAATGCCAGTCACTTTGACTGGTTTGCTAGCTGGTAAATCTAGTGTTAACCAGACTACAAAAAAAAGTTTGCCATTATTTCTTCCTTCACATAACTCCAGCAAACGAAACATTAAACAAAATAATCGTCGTATAAATTCCTTTTCCACATATTTTCATCCGAACTATTTTCAAGTGTTATTTCTTCAACAATCCAAACGTAATCATCATAAACGTAAGAACAATGACATTTATAAAGACCACACTCTATGGTTTAAGGTTTCAATCGATCTCTTACATACATCGTACATACTGCTTCACTTCATATTATCTGCTTCTAATATCTTTATTAAAGAAAAAATATGAAGTTATTATAAAGGAGCAAGTTCTTCCTTCCAGTTCATGAATATAGTAAACATTATAAGTAATCAAACCGTCCAACTGCATCCTGAAAATAAATGTATTCCAACATTTTCCTGGCACAAGTCCAACAATTTCTCTACTGAATTTCCTTTCCTTCTGTAGCTGCTTTTTACGATTGCGTTGATGTGTTGGTGCATTGTTCTTCTAAAGGAACGGCCACGGACGTAGTATACAAACACCACACCACAACCATTCTTTCAAATTTAATTGAGTCCTTTAGGGTAACAAATGCATATTCTTCGTAAAGTCTTATTAAATTTATACTTAGAAAAATGGACGACTTCTTTTATGCCACTTCTAATCTGGATGAACATTTTAGTTTTCGTCTTCAAGAAGTAAATGTGGGCAAGAAAAACATATCATATCATAAGAACTTGTCAATAGAAAATGTTATAGAACTGTGATTGTATAATTTATTGTCTCTATAATCATTTTCAACAAGCTCGCTAAGGTTCACAAAATAGAAAATGTAAATAAAAAAACTAAACAAAGCTTGCATGGTTTGTGATTCATGGGAACACAAACATATAGGCTATTGTAAATTAATCTTCAGAAACAAACAAGCAACTCCAATATCCACCCTAATTGCAATAGGCGTGACGCTTAAGCAACAATTGTCACTTTTAAAAATCTTCATTACGATAGTCGTCATAAAGTCGTTTCATCAGGAGTTACGCTATGAGTTCTGTGAAGTTTTTATCGACAATCAGTTCTTAATCAAGTCGAGTTTCTTTGTAATTGTCGTTTCAAATAGATAGCTAGATTTATTTCCTTCATGGTATAATAATATTTAAACAATGTTAATATAGCTTGCACAGAGATGCAATTTGTTAGGATATGCAGCACAGTAAACTAAAGGAAATACGAAGGAAAAACTATGAAAAAAAACCTCCATTTGGATTGTCATTTTAATTAGTTTAGTCGAGAAATAAATAACTGAAATTTTTTTTGAAAGGCCGGGTCATGGAGAACTTTGAGAAATGTGTACCTAATACACATCATTCTTTCTACTGGTAGATGATTTCTTATTATCGGGTGAAGGTAACAAACTCGGAACCACTTCCTAGACCTAAAATAACGAGGCCTATGGTGTTTTCGCAAGAAAATTACTATTCAATAGCAAATTTTTGGACAATGTGGTGCAGGTATTTTATTTTGAATAAATACATATATACATATATACATATATATTATTAACAGAGATGAGAGTAATGCATTACTTTGTAAGCAAATGTTGCGTTAGTTGGTCATTTCAATCGTAGATAGAAAAATTTTTGCTTAATTCATTGATTATTCAAATGAAAATTTGGCATTTCGGCAGTTTGTCAATAGTGCAATAAAAATATTAACTTTATTAAACAATTAAAAAGAGCTTATGTCTATAGTTTTGAAAAGTATAATGTCAAGAGGAGAAAACTAATACATTGAACCTTTTATTAAAAAATTTTCGGCCAACTTAAACAAATGCCCAACTTTACCTACCTACCTTTTGTATTTAAAATATTTTACTTAAATTCAATTTAAAAATATTTTACTTTTAATAAAAACGAAACATTATTTTAAATTTATTTTCTTTCTCTTTATTTCAACAAATTAATAATATATAAAAATATTACATTGAAAAATAAAAAAACAAATAAAATATAGGGAAAAAATCCATCGCTTACACATGGTTTTTGGTCAACTTTCATGAGAAATGACAAAAAATTAACAAATTTGTGGGCAAGTTCCAAGATAGGCAAGTGGGCGTGGACAACATAGTAAGGTGTTTTGAGCAACATTTGTAAGAGATTTTCATGGTGAAGGTAAAATCTTGTCAACTTATTTAGGTGGCCAACTTATAAGGGTGCCCACTGAGACAGATTTCGATGTAATTGATAACGTAAAGTCCACAACATCTACTGCAAAGGAATCAGCATCAGCACTTGATAAGGTGCAGTGCTGTTGAATTTTATAGTTGATACAGGAATACCCATTTGAATTATGGAGATCTTGCAGTTTCAAAGATTAGGGCTCTCAGTTAGCTGTCGACCAAGAACTATGTTGCTGCTTATTTAAAAGGAATTGTAGAGTACCGAGGGCATAGCAGAGTGCTTGGGGAATTGAAAAACAATTAAAAATTGCTTTTGGTATTACAAAAGGAATTACTTACTTGATAAGCACAAAAGAATTGTATATGTACTTATGAAAATGAAAGTACGGGGAATGGTATTTGTATTTAGATTCTACAGGTCTGATTTCAACCATTGTTTTTACTAAAACTTGTCTTTGAAAATGGTTGGTATGATACGCGAAATTTTTTCTTGGCACCTTCTCCGGATATCAACTTTAAACACTACATGCACTTCTTGTCTTTGGATTAATCTGGAATGCCAACCTATAGCCTTTTATTAATATTTTTCATTTTATATTTTAGAATTTTTAGGCCGGTCATCCATTGGCAATCAAACCGTGAATCGAAAAATTTGTCAATTAAACAATAAAGGTACAACATACATATTAAAACACCATTCAAATTCAAAAATGTATAAATCTACAATTTCACCTACATTTTTATTAGAAAGTCAATCATGCGGTAGTAATGAGATTTTTTTTTAAATAATTGGTCCTGAAAACCCGGAAGTCCTGGGCTCTCATCACGTAACCCTTCAGACGACCATCGTCCATATTTCACAACAAAAATTTCTTTTCCAGTATAAAATTTTATTTAAATTTTCTTATTCTTTTTATTAAATCTTCTTATTTCTAATTTCTTATCCTACTATACTACTTGCTCCTCTCAAAGCCAAATATCCAGCAGTTAAATCCGACGGTAAAGCTCTTACCGTCGCATACTCTTCCGAATTGTGATAGTTTAGTTTAGTATGCGGATCTGTGTATGGTGCAATCAGCCCAGATATATCCGAATACTTCTTAACAGGTCGAAAGGATGGGGGTGGATTTAGCGTGGAATCTAAAAAGTAAAACAGCCCCGTTTACATAAAAAGAAATTAAATAAACATCAATTTATATTTACAAGTGACAGCATTATCCGGCCATGGTAGTGACTTTTCTGTTGCAAGAATTTGTTTAAGTGATTTCCAAATTCTTTTTTTACCACCAGTTTGCACGCAATTAAGTGAAGATTTCTTAAAACTCAGAATATTATCTTTCTCCATTGCTGAGGAAACCTAGTGGAAAAAAATTATTTAAAAACAAAACACAAACCGGGCACATTAGGTCTCCTGTTGTTGACTTGCAAACCAAATGTCATCGTTCAGTGACAAAGTGAGAGCACATCAAAATGTCAGTGCTGACATTTGATAACCATTGAAGCAAGTAGTCAAAAGAGTAAATTATTTGTTAAAATACGTACTTCAATATTACGGAAACGCACGGATAACGATGCTGAGAAACGCATTTACCACAATGATGAAACTTGAAATTGTTCTTTGTTGCAACTTTTCCAATCAAAACACTGAAAGCTTATTAACATAATTTTCCAAATGCCCTCAGAATATTTTTTAAAGTAAATCAAAGTGTTTGCTCAGATAAAAATAGTACACTCCTATATTCTAAATTATAAGGCAAATCAATTTTATTTTTTCTAACTGACACACATGTTTAATTGAAAATTCTTCGTGGAAATTTTTGAAAAAAAAAAGAATATAAAAAAAAAATAAGTAATGGCAGTATCAAGACAATTTCTAAAAAATCTTCAACCATTCTGCCTTGTTTCGTTCGACGTTAACAATACACTACTCAAATATAAATCGCCAGTAGAGCAATATGCACAAACTGCAGCAATCTACGGACATGGTGACATCAACAAAAGAAAGTTAGCAAAAGCAATTCGTGACGAATACAACCTAATGATGGCACAATATCCTCTTTACGGAAGAGATGGTCCTGAAATGGATTGGTACCAATGGTGGCTCGAGCTTGTCTACAGATGCTTCAAAAGTACAAAACCAAGAATGCCCGACAGGGATGCAACATTCCTTGCTAGAGAATTGGTTGAGATGTATCGTACTAAGCAGTGCTGGAAAAAAATGGATGGAGGTCTTGAGTTTATCTCAAAATTACAAGCAGCCGGAAAATCAGTGGGAGTTATTTCAAATTTTGATCCTTCGATAAACGAAATACTCAATCAAACTGGATTTGGTGGCTTAGATTTTGTAGTCAATGCATATGATTGCGGTGTACAGAAACCGGATAAGGAAATATTTCATATGGCTGTGAAGAAAGTTTGTGTACCAAGTAGACAAGCATTGCATATAGGTGATGAATATCGTGAAGATTACTTGGGCGCACAAAAAGCCGGTTGGTCCAGTTTATTGGTATCTCCGTCGAGCGGGCGAATAAGATCGACTAAGAAAATTGAAAAAACTCATGTCCATAAGAGTCTACCAAGTTTAATGGACTCTTTGGACTGCGTTGATTTTGAATGGTGATCATCAAAAAAAAATTTCTTTAGTTTCACATATAAAACATATTTTTTGTCATTTCATCAAATTTCTGTACAGATGACGTATTCGGAAACGTAAAATTATGAAAGAAAATATAGCGGTTTCGAAGCTTATAATTCTATGTTTCTGAATAGGCCCAAAACTAAATAAAGTTGAACTTTTATAAAAGTACTTCTAAACTTTTGTGTTTCGTATTCCATTTCTTCATCATCATCATTGCAACTCAGCTGTTGAGAGAAAAATATTTTCTCTGGCCTTCAACAAGCTGTCAATTGTTATTATAATTACAACTCTCAAGATCTCTTCTAGCATATGATAATAGCTGCGCCTACAATTGTACCTAAAGCCTATTGAGGGTAAGTAAGTGAAAGCTACAAAATATAATGTGTGTGCATACATGCCAACATAAGTAATTGATAATAAACCATTATAGTTAAAATCTAAGTCGTATACTGAGCTAACGCAGGAAGCTAACGTCAAAGCAATCAAAATTTATTCTTTTTTAAGCGAAACGTTACTTTTTTTTTACAAAACAAACATATCTTTCCCATTTGACATCAACGATGGCAGCGGAGCGAGTGTCTTCTCTGTTATCAGTTAAATAATTAGTTTTTATTTATCAAATTACCATATGTTATAAAACATTTTGTATTTATAGATAAATACGTCTATCTCCTAATTGCACCCTTCTGGTGTGGTTAGGAAAATCGTATGTTTAGTTCCGCGTAATGTCTCTGCCAAAGCAATTTTTAAAGAATCTTAGAAAATTTCGGCTTGTAACATTCGACGTAACTGACACTTTGTTAAGATTTAGGCGATCACCAGCGACGCAATATGCTGAAACAGCGGCATCCCACGGATATCCGGATGTCAATGAAAAAATATTATCGCAAACATTTCGCGAAGAACTCTCAGCTATGATTGAAAAATATCCAATTTACGGTAGGAACACACCCAATATGGACTGGTGCGAATGGTGGATTCAAGTTGTTCTACGCACTTTTAAATCAATGAATGCCGGTATCCCAGACGATGTTGTGTTAAAGATTGCTAAAGAACTTGTAAGAATTTATCACACAAACAAGTGTTGGGTGTGTGTGGATGGAGCTAATGAAATCGTCCTAAAAATGAAACAAGCTAGAAAAAAAGTTGGTGTTATATCAAATTTTGATTCTAGTCTACCACAAATACTCAATAATATGGCTTTGAATAAATTTGACTTCATACTTACGGCCTACGATGTTGGTGTGCTTAAGCCAAATAAGGAGATATTTGATCTGGCCTTAAAGGAAGCAAATGTTAAAAGCGATCAAGCTCTACATATTGGTAATATGTACGATTTGGATTATTTCGGTGCTATAAATGCCGGTTGGTCGAGTATTTTGATATCAGAAATGAGCCGCGAAGAAATGGAACAAAAAAACATTAACAGTGCACATGTCTATCGAAGTTTGACGAAACTTTTGCACGCCCTTGAACACCGTGAACTTCAATGGCACGAACAAGGAAAAGAAAATTTGTTGTATTAACATTGTTTATTTAAAAGTTTAAACTAGTGCTCTTGATTTTACCCGGGTAGGGTCATTTACCTGATTTTGGATTTTTCCCGGTACCCGCATTTTCGGGTATTATCCAGGTATCATACTTTCGCGTACGTTTTCTGACATATGCTCTTGGTTGTATGAAAATGTCTGCTTTTCTACTAAGTAAGTGTCTATTTCCTTTTTCATTGAAACACGTTGGAAATGCTGATCTGATCTAAATGAAATAACGTGCCGTAGTTGAAAGACGGTAGTTGACGGGTACCCGAAACTATGATAGCCGGGTAATACCGGAATAAGCGCGTACTCGGGTACTCGGGTACTCGGGAAATTATCAGGGCATCAAGAGCACTAGTTTAAACTTCTTAAATCAGATATTTTTATTTATATATAAGTTTTATATATATATTACACATACATAATAATAGTTAACTAAATTCAGTTCAGTTTTGGATTAATAGTTTCATTTATATATTTTTTTATTTTCTTTTTACAGGTAAGATATTTAATATCTTGCGTGTTAGTTTTTATCATATATGTATATTTATTTTCATTTCCTGTACTTTTGTCTAAAAACAACAATCTCCT
This sequence comes from Syritta pipiens, assembly GCA_905187475.1. Classification (NCBI taxonomy): domain Eukaryota; kingdom Metazoa; phylum Arthropoda; class Insecta; order Diptera; family Syrphidae; genus Syritta; species Syritta pipiens. Next base: position 10,878,430 of record LR994571.1, on the reverse strand, counting down.
CAAATTGGCCTCAAATACGCTTTATGGATTTAAAAGAGTGAGAATTTCGATTTGTTTTAGTAATGCAACTGTTATCAGTTTAAGAAAGATAAGATCTTTATCAAAAGACTTGTCAATGTAAATAGATATTCAAGAATTAATACAGATCTAGACAAATAAATTTAATTCTAATAGAAGACAAGAACCTAACCACAGGCAACGCAACGTGAATTGTACGTAGAAGGCGATGAAAGCAAATTAGATTGTATTATACTTCCATGGTAGATGTAATGGTTCCAGTAATGTTTTGTTAAGATGTTTGTATTATATCTGGCAATAAAGAACACCGACTTAAGTCGGTTTTCGCAACATGACCTGAGAGACGTTTGAATGTGTGACTTGCGATTACAAACCAAGTGTAAAACTTATGGACGAAGTGTAAATGCAAAAATTATAAAAAAATTGTCCGTAGAGATGAAAATGAAATAAATATAAAAGATAGAATAGCTTATTGTGCATCACATTATGCAAAAAAAAAACTCAATTTCGACATAAGTTATATTGTTATTCCTTGTCAACACACATATTAAGAAAAGGAAATTTTTTAAATGAAATTTAAAACAGAAGAGAAATATAAAAACCTTAAACCAAATAACATTGCAGGGCACATATTTACTTTTTAAAGTTATTAGCATTGCTTGTTTTTGTTTACCAAGCCAAATAGTCTGCCTTTAGATCTTTTGTTTGGTTTGGCATTTACTTGGAATAAATATTTAAACATTAATGTAACAGTTTCTCTTGATCCTCAATAAAAAAAAAACTATATTAATTAAGGTAAATGGAAAACAGAAACGATCAAAAGTTAGATTCTTAATTTAAACCTACTAAAATAGGTACACCGATTAGGTACATGTTTTATTTTGCTCAACATACAGTAGAAAATCGATCATACAAACAAAAGAAAAAACTTATTTAAACCTCTAAAGATCAAAATAGAGCAAATGCAAAACTGACAAATGTATATTCCTAATTTTTTTTTATAAAACAAAACAAAGGTACACACATTCCCACTCTCTTGAATCCGAAAATGTTCTCCTAAACGATACTTAACTAATTATGACAACTTACACTTTAAGACTCTTTCCCCTTATTTGAATTTGCCGTCGGCGGAGGATTATTAAAATCAAATTGTGTACGGAACTCTGAAGATAATTGTTTGATGATTGCTTCACTATTAGCCTTTAGTTCTCTTTCCAGTGAATCAATATCTACTTCTTTGCTTTCAAGTCTCATTTGAAGATCTGAATAAAAGTCACAAAATAAAACTGGTTCATCACTGCCTGCATGTGTACGGGTACTGCAGTATTGTCCACGATGTAAAAGTTCTTCATTGGATGTTTTTGTGTCAAAGAAACGTGCGCCAAGAGGTACCTGGAAGTGAGTTAGAAAATAAATACAATTTAAATAAAGACTTGACTTTTCTTTGCTGTAAATGTCCAATCCCAATAACACGAGTGTGGCAGTTTATAAACATAATGAAGCATAAAACTATCTTGGCAACTTCTTTGAAATTCGAGCTGTAAAGTAATGAAGTCTTTTTGGACTCAATACAAGTACAAGTACTCTCACTTTCAATGGGTGCAAGACCAATTCTTTTGGTACTTAAAAAATCAAGCGCTAATATAAGGATATCTCAATTCCTTTCACAATTTCGAAAAGTACTTTAAAAAATAATTTACAATGCCCCAAGTACTTCTCAACTCCCCAAGTATTATATAGAATTCGCTAATAACTGTCACGCTTAACATTTGGCGTTTAATTTAAATCAATCGAGTCTAGGAATTTAATTACAGCAGCACTAATCCGTACAAATGATGAAACCCTTTTTGGACATCTTATTTACTTAGTTAGCGTTACACTCCGGAGTGCCTCTCCAAATGGGCCAGTTGTTTGCCAGCTAGTTCCAATTAAGCGCGCCAAGTTGGTTAAGGTCCCTCTCCACTTACGTGTTCTGATTGAGATGGGGTCTTTGTCTTGCGCGATTGCCCATGGAAATGGAGTCAATGACTCTTCGGTAGCGTTGGTGTCCAGCAATCGAAGCCTCTGTACGTACAGCTCGTGATTAAATCTTCTTCTCCACTCGCCATCTACCGAGACATGGCCGAAAATTACTCGAAGAGTCCTTCCATCAAAACAAACCCGCTTTTGATAGTGCCCAAGCCTCTGTGCCATAGAGGAGGTCTGAGACTATGAGGATGTTCCAGCTTGTCTGTCCGAAAGAGGTATTTACCACTTAATTGCCTTCGAAGCCCAAAAATTAAACAACGATGGGCAAGGAACACTATTTGCTTGATCTCCAAGGTGCTGGCGTTTTGCGCTTTTGGTGCTCTAAAAAAGTCCGAACTTAATTGATCACCATATCTTCAGTCAGAAAGGCACTACAATAATGAGTGGGGAAATCTGTATTTTCAAGTCACCGATGTACATCGCAGCTCCTACTTTTCCAAAATAATTTTATAGGTATGGCCTTGATCTCTTAAGCGGAAAGAATTGAACGCCTTTATAGTGCAGATTTGTCATCGACTCGGCAACCGCTGCTACTTCGGAAGGGTCAAGTCTCGTGACTCCAACAACCAAGATCATGCCGTATTAGGCCCTGCCAGTTCTGCTGTATAGAGCTGAAATTTGGACGGGAAACAAGACAACAAAGGTGATCCTTGGCTTCTCCAAGAGAAAAATTCAACGAATATTCGATCCCTTTTGCGAGGAAAGCGACATAACCACAAACAACCGGAAGGCAAAAATCCGTCCATTACATTGGCTCGGCCCCATCGAGCGCATGGACACAAACACTACAGCTAAAAAAGGCTTCGAATCCGAGCCACCTGGTTCAAGGAGAGGGAGACTGAACATCGGCTACAAAGATCAAGTAATCGTGGACTCATACAGCTTGTTCTTCCGGACTGGAAGCAGTGAACGTTGGAAGGCAGCTTTAGCTCTGACCCTTGAAGGGTTGACTGCCTGATAAGTAAGTATATTCCGTGTTTAGAAAAATGCAACAACCTTCCGAACTAACTTCTACGTCCAACCCTAATGAAAATGTTCGTACCTGTTGCTGAATCAGTTTCTCATGGCTCTGTATTATAAGGTTCTTCATAGCCTTAAGTCCAATCACTTCGCTCTTAATGTATTCAGCATAACTGAAAGAGTTTACAATGAATAACACTTTTCAAAAGCAACAATTTTCCTACTTACCTATACATCTGCGAGGTCTTTCTGGTCAAATTTTCCACACAGGAAATGAAATTTTTCAACGGCAAGGTACGCGGAATGAAACTAGGATCTAATTTCTCGGCCATTTCAAAATGGGTGAGGGACCGATTAAATTCATGTATCATCGACAAAGTGGTGCCCAGCGCGAAGTGATTCTCCGCCACCTCAGGCGCATGATCTACTGCAGCTGACAATACCACTTCAGCATCACGTAGCTTTCCCGCTCTGTACAGGATAATACCTAAACTAAGTAAAGGAATATCCTTCACCTTCCGCGGAGCCAACATAACTCCACGCTTGGCACATTCCACAGCTTGAGTCCCATCACCGTGCATCCGCCAATAATACGAACTGAGGGTGTGGTATTTCCATGAACCTGGACTGTCCATCAAACCATCAATCAACGTCTGCACAAATCGACCAGATTTAAATTCCAGATCATGACTAGCTAATTCTTCTTCTGGGTCAATTTGCAGCGCATAGATTCCTTTTAAGCCTTCCAGGTGATCATAACAACAAATACCCACGTGTAAATTAGTAAACTGCCAGCAGAATGGCGCAGACCTTGGCAACCCGATTAGAGGCAATGAGCGGGGTTTTTTCTTTATGTTGATTCTCTTAAGATAGTCCTTAGTAACTTTAGTGTAAGTCATTTGTTTTTCTATTATATAGTAATCAAGGGCGCACTTAGCCTGGTCAATTATTTCCATACCAAATTGTATGGAGAATGTGATTTGCTCAGCCATAAGTTCACGTTGCCGCAACAGCTCAAGATATTTACTTTCAATAACGTCATTGTACTTTATTTGATCTAAGAATGCAATTAGATTGTGTGGTTCACGCATGTAAAATGGGGAATCAATCTGAAACATGTACAAGTGTGAATTTAGTGAATGATATTCCCTTGATGCCGTGGGATACTTACCTTCTGAAGAATTTTTCCGTTTCCATTGAGCACCCAATGATTAATAGCTGCAATTGATATTGCAATATGAAAGAAACATACAATAATTAGTATTATTCGAGGTCCCATGTTTAAGTGTTTTTTAGAAAAAACATTATTCAAAAGCGTAAACAAAATATCTTTGGATAACAACTTCCACTTGCTTTGAAACTCAAAAAGCATCCATTGTCGGTATGCAATTGAGATGCGAATGTTTTGACAGCTGACAGACTTGTTTGTGTTGACACTTTTTGATTAACCATTAAATTTAAATTTGGACCTATTCACAATGTATCATCTCTGCACAAGAAACATTGTCGTATTCTTAAATGATATGAAATGCAACATTGTTTTAACTCATTGCAATTTAAATTCCTGCAGTGAGTTTAAAAAATGTTGCATTTCATTTCATTTAAGAATTTAGATTCGTTTAAGGTTCCAGAAACTCACTTAATAATTTGATATTCTGAATTGAATAATACAGCTCTTAACAATTTGTATGTGGTATTCTTTATTTTATTAGTGAAATACTTTAATGAATCATAATGTACTTGTACTTACTTACCAGGCAATAGACCTTTGAAGGGTCTCTGCTGGGCCAAGGTTGCCTTTTATCATTGTGTAATCTAGATATGTAACCCAGATATACGCTATTTCCTGGCGATACTAGGTGACTGTGACATCAAAGAATCAATTTTTAAAATTTATACATCCAAAATACGCTCTGCAGTAAACTCACGCCAGTTAAGATTTAAATTTCTAGTATTTCAATTAAAATGCTTGGAACTGACAACGTATCCCAAAAATCTTTGCAACATTTAATTTTCGAACACCAATTATCACTGAACTCATTCAATGAACGCAGCCTCCATTTGTCTGAATGTGTTATTCAATTTTACCATCAACCATCTTCTTGGCCTATTCTTCCCACCGCAATTCGTGTGGTGGAAAAGAAGAATAAGAAGTTTTCTTCATTCGTTCCGCTCGTCGACTTATTGCCGTTTATTTTCATATTTTCCATTAAGATAAAATTCCGATTAACAATCATTAAATAAACTAAAAGCGTATTTTTCCAAAATTTTCATAGTTAGTTTAGTAATGTTTTAACATTTTATCAAATAAAAATGGCCGCGGTAAATGATTGTTTTACAATTGGATCGACAGTGCTCTGTACGACATGCTTCAATCAAGAAGTAGAAGGCGAAGTCCTGGCATTCGATCATACTACGAAAATGTTAATACTAAGTATCCTTTTTAAAACAACAAGCCCCAAAAGAAAATCCATAATCGAATAATTTGCCCAAGAAGTTGATCGGCTCCTAACCATTTGCATTCGATTCATCGCTTCACCGACAACGACGACCAAGTGCTGATGAAATCAAATCAAGATTTATGCCAACACAGTGGATGATGATGGTGCATGCAAAAAATCAAAACAAAATTGATGAAGGCAAAGTCATGTAATGCTCCGGGAAGTGGTCATAAAAATTTCACTAAAATAAAAAGTGCAGTGTATGTGCGTTTTTGTTCAGAGCGACTTCGGTGGCGATAAATGAAAAAGAAAATCGATTTTGCACTATTTTGACATTTGAAACAGGTTATGTGTGCGTTTCCCATATTGTACCGTTGATCTGTCAAAAAGTAGAGAAAGTTTAACATTTTTTTAAAAGTTTTCTTTTTTTCATTAATTCAAAGATGATTTTTACAAGACCCCATTTGGTTTTCTGTTTCTGTGATTGTAAAAATCAGCTGAGAAATTAATCAAAACATTTGTAAAAACAATGCTGAGGGTAATCAACTCGTGAACTCTCTGGCGCAGTGTACTGGGTCACTGATTGATGCAACATGAATGTTTTTTTTTGTTGATGTATGATTGCTTTCAAAAAAAAAATTTCTGTTATTGTAGTGCATGATCTACTTGAGCAATTATGCTGTTGAATTTATTATTTCGTGTTTTCTATTGTTTCCAAAATTTGTTTTAAAACGAAACCGATCATGCCTGAAAGTTCTATAAAACATGAAGTGCTCAGGCACTGATCTCAAGTAAAATTAAATGTACAAAGGTTCGAATTATGCAATTCCCGCAAGATTGTCGGCAATTAATCTTTCTTTTAGTATTCAGTTAAATCTCAAAAATAAATCAAACCTGTCACAGTTAACGAACGGTGAATGAGATATAAACAGGTGTTATGACACAGATTTGTGTATAATTTTTTTTATAAACCACTGGCATAGATCTAACCTCACTTGATAACACGCTCTTCGTTAATTTCTTAATCGGATTGGTCAAAGAATAGCATATTTCCTTAATATGTGCCCCAATGCTGTAATTGTAATTTAAACAAAAATTAATTGGCACAACTACAGTTACGGCTCTAAGCAATGAGGCCCTATGATATCTTTATCTAAAATGCGTGCAAATACCGAGTGATTTTTCATTTTGGATCTTATTTAGAAGATATTTGGTTTAGCTTTTGTAAGATCCTGAAATTATATTCGTTCATTAATTTCTTTAGCCTTTACATATTTCCTCTATTACTGTTTCGAATGGTTGTCCTGAATAGTTGGCATGGTCATAAATAAAACAGCTTAAAATATTTTTCTTCTATTTTAATAATTAATGGTTTTATTTGTTTGCAACTCTTCTGAATATAAACATAGGCACAACATGTAGACTAAATGGCCTTATAAAGCGCTGCATCGAAGAACCAACGTAAAATTCAATTTCAAATTGGTCTACGTCATATTTTGTTGGTTTTTTTTTGGCCATTGAGTTCAGGCATCTGAGCAGGACGAAATGGAGAGCGCGTACCTAACTACCGATCTACCTTGGCCATTGAGTTCGAAAAAATAGTACTTACTTTCGGTAATTAGTGCAGTTCTAAATAAACTCATAAGTCAAATCCTTCAGAGCTATAGTGTTGGGCAAACTCGATACCTTTTCTTTCTTCCAATAACCTGTTTGATCAGCTGCTTTGGCTGTGAAATAACCCAAACTTTAATACCCTTCTAACTGTTTCTGGATGTTTTTTTTTTAACGACGGCATTTACAAGGTTTCCAGTTAGTTTTTGAGTGCTATTGAGTCACATTGCCAAGAATACCCCGACCTAACTTCTCGAACCTTTCTAGAACCCTTCTAGAAGGGTTATCTTGTAGTACGAACATAGGTAATGACTGCTTTATAAGGGAATTGTCAAGTAGTTATTAGATTTCATACATTTTCGACAGACTGTGTCTGTTGTTAAGAGATTGGAGCATGTGGATCGCTGTTTTCAGAAACTTTTTAAAATTAACGAAAAGAACAAATTGTATAGGTTTTCTTCGATTTAAAGAGGTTTTTTCATGGAACTGTGAGAATCTTTCTGTTTACAGAGGTTTGCGAATTAGAGGAGGTTCGAATTATCGAGAGTTTACTGTATTTACTATTCCTCATGACACGGTCTTTCTTCTCTTAATTAATGGGATGATTTCTCTTGACATTTTCAAGCGAACCAAGACTTCGTCGTTTGTTATTCTATCAGCCGAAGAAATACGTGAAATCTTTTTGTATGTTCACATTTCAAAAGCTTCTTCTATTCTTCCTGTTGTAGCGATACTAAGTGTCCATGTTTCAGCTGCGTATAACAAAATGGGAAAAGACATCCCATTTGACTAACATTATTTTTACTCTAAAATTTACTTCTTTGTTTGTACACACATTTTTCTTTTTACAGAAAGGTGACATCGGTTGTTCAATTCTGCCTTGAATTGCTTTGTAGGGGTTTGCATTACAATTTGTTATTGTTCCTATATATTTTATGTTGTATACTCTTTCTACTGCAACATTCTTTACTTTAAGTTCCACGTTTTGAAGTTCTACGCCTTTATTACCTTACCAGTCAGTCAGTCAACCATTGACGGGTCTATGCCTAAGCTAAAGTTGCTTTCCAACGTTAATGATCCCGGTCATGCTGTCTTGTGCCCTCGATCACATGGTCTCTGTACCGGTCTCTCATGGTCTCTCTAACAGGGAGACTCGGATTCTGAGACTTTTTTAGCTAAAGCGATGTGGCCGATCCATTGTAATCAATGGATTTTTGCCTTCCGGACTATATCCACATCTTTGTACAGCTCATAGAATTTGCTGTTGTTTTTTCCTTCATCTGCCTTCCTCGCAGACAGGACTTTGAAGGGAGCCAAGTATCTGCTCTGCTGTCCTGTTTATTGTGCAACTTTCAGCACCATACAGCAGAACTGGCAGGATAATAGTATTGTAGAGCATGAACTTTGTTCTCCAAGTTAGATATTGTGAACCTACCGAATTAGCAGCAGTTGCCAAGGCGACGACGAGTCTACACTATGATGTCGTTCGTGGAGTTTACGTTCTTATACCCCAAGGTTTCTAAGAGCTTCTCTTCTTCCCATTTCTTCGACTTTAATGTAGATCCTTCTGTGTATCACTTTTAAAAATATTTTTAATCCATTGAATTTTCTTTTATAAGCCTTAAAAATTTTCCTTAACTCAAAATAATGCTACGTGCAGAAAGCCATTCGAAGACATCGGAGAAACTGAACGACGTTTTCGTTCTAAATCTGTCGTTATGCAGCAACGTCCAAGTGATAAAGGAATGTAACGGCAATTTTGTCGAGGAGCCCCAGAAGTTGAATTTGGAACAGCTAAAGATGCGCCTGCGAAAAACAGTGCAAAACCGACAAACGTGGATCAAGTCAAAGAACTCTGAAGTTAGCCCCGAAGCGCAAGAACTGTACAGAGTACTGGCAAAGAATTTCAAGGCATATAAATACAAAAAAAAATTAAAAAACATTTTTTTCATTGCTCATAAAAGCGATTTTATTCTGTATTTTATAGATTTCTGAAGTAACTTGGCAGGGAGTTAATATAAAAATATTCAACGAGGTTACAGTTTCGCCACCATACAGATTAAAGAATGTGGTCGCGAATTCGCAGAATCGAAAATTATGCGATTATATCAAAAAAATAGTGAGTTATTTTTATTTAAAAAAATTATATTTCCGATAAATAATTTTTTTATTTTAGATCGACCAATTCTATAAGACGCAAGCGTTGCAGGAAAACAATGCTGCGGGCACACCTTCGTCTTCATCTTCATCCGCAAACGCGTCATCGTCATCGTCGTCCTCTTCGTCATCAGCGCCATCAACTTCTGTAGGAACATCTTCGAATAATGCTGCATCTGCATCGCCTGTTCCTGCAAATACATAAAACAAATAAAAAAAATAAATAATTAAAAAAACTAAAACATAAAAGAAAAAAAATTATGTTCAAAAGAAGACATGGCTTTATTTTAATTTTTCATTTTTGACAATAGTAAGAGATGAAATTGGGAAGCTGAGAGTTTGATTGTAAATACTTTATTCGCCGCTGAATTGAATAATTTCAATAAATTATCGTTCGGTTTACGTGAAGAGATGTTCCAAAGAATGGGAACGCAAATCGAGACGACGAGCCCAGGAAAAAAAAAAAAAACATTTTCAAATCTCAACAGCTAAGAAAATGTTCGAATAAGAGCTCCCCCGTAAATTGAGAGGTAGGAGGACGTTAAACGAGGCAAAGTTCCTAATTTTTCACAACATAAATCGACACAACGTAAATCGAGCATGTCTTTTCGATGAGATGCTACGGAAATCTTTTTTTTTTTTCCACATATGGAAACAACATGATGAGAAAGAGTTCTATACTTACGTCCGGAGATATTACCCTGCTTTCACCTTTCCATATAAAAGATCAGCTCGTCAGTGATATGTAGAAACCGCGGTCGTTAGAGCAAGGACTGTTGATTCATAGAAAAAAAAAATAGTAATAAGGTGCTCTCGCAAAAACAGAAAACTTGAAAAGGAATTTGATTTCCTGGCCGTGCTGAAAGAATGTAAAGTTGAACCAATCCCAAAAATAAATAGGATTCGGGTAACTTTTATACGACAAGCTGATATCAGATAGCCTTTCCTTATCATAAATGAACATTTTTGAGTTTTACGTCCCTTGTTTTCTACTTGGTATCTTTATCTTGCTCTAATAATATTTTTATAGGGCAAAATCATACCTTCTCTAAAAATATGCCAAAAGATGAGGCTACAAGAAATTTTATTATAAATAAAATACAATAAGAATTAATATTAGGTTGTCAAATATCTCCCTTCCGCCTTTTTGTCTTTGAATTTTCCGGCTATGTGCAAAGCGCTACAGAGCTCGTATCCAAACTAATCATGCATAGCGTCGTTTTGTAGGTTATGCCAAGACCTTTCAAATGATATATTGCCAGATACGAGCTCTTTAGTGCTTTATACATAGCCGGAAAATTCAAAAGACAAACAGGCGCAAGGGAGATATTTGACAACCTAAAAAATGATATTTTCCAAAGTTTGAAATACTGAAGGCGAGTTTGCAAAACTAAACCGCGAACACAGTCCTAATAATCGCCAATTAGCCTCTTTTTAGAATCCTAATCACCCTGCTCCTATCTCCATCATACATTTTTTTATAATAAATTTTAATGTACTGTTCGCATTTAATTAAAACTGTGTTTATGCATTCAGAAAAAAATAATCATGAACACAGTAGCAACACTTAATTTATTTTTTACACTCAACAACTACTGTTAGAAAAAACAAAATTCGCAAGTTTGCTTAGCATTTTGTGCTAATTTAATTCGACAAATGAAGATATCTCAAAAACTCTATTTATGTACAAATAGCATAAAATAACAGAAGAGATTTTTTTTTATATAATCAAGAATGAAAAGATTATTTTTGAGAAACTTCGGTGTCGTCCAACATTTAATACCAAGACACATGTGTTCAATAAATGTGAGCAGCGGTAAGATATTTCCTGATGATAAATGGTTTATCAAGAACTCTCTAATTGCGCTGCATAAATACTGGACGCAGTGGATGCAATCAATAGATACTCAATGTAGCAAGCTACCAAAATCACCACCGCTTATTGATCCAAATAAGTCTTTCAACGTAGAGCTGCTGAAATTTCGAACAATGTCTGCAATATGCTTCGTACGGAGTCATATGCGTACGGTAGAAGCATCAGATCAATTTAAATTGGTTAGCAAGAGTGCCAATCAAATATATTTAAAGTATGAGGGCATTGCTTCAAATTTTTTAGAAGAAAAATTTAAAACATAAGCTAATAAAAAGTTGCATATATAATTGTTTGATCTTCAATTATGATGGGGGAAAATTTGTTGTTTCTTTTATTGTTTATCTCGATTGTTGAGTTTTTGTTTTAGCGGTGATAAAAACTTACGACGATTATTTAACATTGTTGGTGTTAATTAGCAATCTACAGACGAGGAAATGTTCTCAGTTATGGTCTTACTTCATCCGTATATTTTTCACCAAAATGGAAACCTTTTTTTATGGCGTAAGGTTTTCCCTCCATTTGTCTGAAATACTTGTGGACTTCTTCGGTTATTTGATATTAACATTTGAAGCATTTCTGCGAGTCATTTTTGTTTTATTAAAAAGCTGTGATTGTTATGGAAAAATATAACAAAACAATAATGAAATATGTTTAAAATTAATGCTCTTTGAGGTTAGTTGCAGTTTGGGAATATCTTTTGTAGCAGTTTGAGAGATCTGCTAGGCATACCTCACGAGATGTAGATGTCGCTATGTGATTTTGAAAACAGTATGGCAGTTAGACTTAACCCAAGTTCAAATTTATTATAAACTTAATCTACTGCTTCGTACATTACTTTTGGATAGTTTTCAAATCTTAATGGGTCTTTAATTAGAAAACAGCAAGAAGAGATGTGGAGTGAAATTAAAGGTTTTAGGGCTCACACTGTACGATTTTCTTGATTGAGAAGTAGGAATATGCATCTCTTAATATTGTATTTGGTCTTTTTATTCGTTTTTGAATATTTTATTTGTCATCATCAGAGTAATAAGAGCATATTCCTCCATTTTATACTTCAAAATTTCTATTTCGAGGCATTATTTGGTCGTCAAAAGGAACGCGTCGACAATTTGTATTTGGAATCGTAAAGCCATAGATTGATTCGTCTGTTTATTTTTTTGTAGTCTGAACTTTATTGCGCACTGTTCATGGAGACTAATGGATTCATTATTAGCTTCACTAATTGTAAGACATTCGAAATGAATAGAATTAGGGCTTATTTACTTTGGTGTCTCTATTTCTCTACAAGAAAAGCTCCTTACAACGAACTGGACCTAAAAACTTCCTGCGACCAAGAGTAAAACAATACAAATGTAAGTCCCAGTTCCAAATACAAGTAAAACCCAAACATTAGTTACGAAATTAGTCATCATAGGGTATAAGCAACAATGCACTGTCTAAATCATACTCCAATTAAGTGGGATAAAAATACATTTAAAAAAACTTGATTCTGTTTACAAAAGAAACATATTTATTGTTTAACTTGTTTTATTCCTTAGCAAAAATGAGTTTAAAAACTTGAGAAAATTAAATTTAAAATCTTTTTCTCATTGCGAAAAACAATGAATTAATGAATATTTTTTCTCCTAGTATATTTTCCAACGCAGTACCATTAATTCGCCACGATTTGAAAGGAAAAAACGTTCTCATTAACTAAACTTTAAACAATTAAGGAATTGAATTAAAAAGAAAAATGAAAATATAATTTTACGCACAGGGAAATAAATAAAACTTTTGTTTTTATTACTTTCTTTTTAAACCTCAATACACTTAGAGAATTATTACCTACTACTGGTTTTACGATCATTTTACTTCCATTAAATTTCTTAATCATCTTTATTTGTAAATATTAAGGCTCTATTATTTATTTAAATAAAACAGGATTTTATCTTTTTATAATATATAAATTTATGTGTTGCCTTGTATTTTTTTGTTTTATGTGATAAAAAAAAACAAAACGTTTTCTAGTACATTATTTTTAATATATAAACTAAAAATAGCTTCTACACTGTTTTCTTCTTTAATTTTAAGAAATTACAGCATCATTTTTTTCTTATACCTTTTTTTTTGTACAAAAATACCAACATTGAAAGAATAAATACAAATATATATAATAATAAAGATACAGAATTTTTTTACATTATACAATTTTAAATTTTCAATGTAGAAAAATGTTATTTGTACACTTTTTAATAGAACAAATGTTTTTTTTGTTTGTTTGCATATTTCAATAATAACTCTTTAAATGTATATATGTATATGCGTATATACGTTATGGACGTATAGATGTTGAAAATATATTTAAAATGTTGGTTGGTACTGGATTGGAGAAGATTGAAGCACGATGATAGTCGTCAGTGTAAAAAAAAAGATAACTAATTAGCTTATTTTCGAGAAGTAAGCTTCAACTTTAATTGCACGAAGAAAAAGAACTGTTTTGATGACAGGCGACAAAAATTTCAAATGAGATATATTCCTTATGACGTGAGTACTAAAATAAATTGTTTCTTTTTCAGTTCCATAATATTTAGCCGGTTCTTCGCACTGTACCGACCTAGAAATCGCGATATTTACAACTTCGGACAACTTTCTTTCACCTACCTGGGCATTAGGCTTACACCCTCTACGTTTCGTTAGCTCTGTAAGTCCCATAAAAAGATAAGTCAAACGAATTTGTAGACATTAGATGGTTGATTACGACATGTTAAGATAATCTTACGATTGAGTGTATAAGATTTTCAGTTCAGTTTGTCCAGTGTCTTTAACTAAATGTCAAATAAATGTTTTACCCACTATACACAAATGCATATTCAATAGTCATTGCAAATTATTTGCAGTACATTTGTCAAATTTATAACATTTTCACTTTAGTTCAAGACCAGCTAATTTACTTGTCCTAGGATCCTGGCGTATCAAATAAAAGGTTATAAAAATTAACTACAAATTATTTGTTTACTCTCCGTTTCATGAAAAATAGTACTGCTTTTTGTTTTTTATTCTGCCCTCAGTCTCGGCCGTCTCATACAAAGGAATAAAAAGTTATTTGATTTTTATAGCAGAAATCTGTATAAATACATTTATGTTTAAAACAATAAGCCCTTTGTTTTTGCGAGAATGGAATGGGTACATCTGCAAGGACCTTTACATATTTAAAATTATCTCTTTATCATGCCAATGTCCTGACGAATCTGTTTCTATTTATTTAAGTTGAGTTGCGTCGTAGACACATAATTCTCTGCAATTATGATCGAATGTTACTAGTTTGATTAGACTGGTACTTTTATCATAATTTCTTTTTATTTATTCTTTGCGAATCAAATATACTTTTGTTGTTGAGTCAATTTGCAATAAAAAAAAAAACAATAAGTCTGAAATTGTTATATCAAAATAAATGACAACGTTACATCACTGGATCAATGTTATATAAAATAAGAGTGGATCTCCTAAGAACTATGTTTTTAAATTTCCAAATCGAATATGCGCATGCATGTTTAGCGACTAAAAAAAGTATATATTGCATATTTACATAAAGAAAACACTTGATTTTACAGGTTAAAATATTTATAAAATTAAAAGTTCGCATGTGTTTTTTTTTTTGTTTTTCATTGTAGTTGGTTTAATTGTCAATTGTAGTGGTTAATTCTAAAGATTTTTCTTTTTTTTTGCATTTTTCCTTTCCTTTTATTTATTATTACTAAATTATATTATTTATTATTATTTTTTTTTCTTTATTAAATATTTATTTTTATCTTTTAATTTATTAATTTAATACAATTTAAATATTGGCTATAGATCATCTGACATAAATGAATTTTGGGATTTTAATTCCTCTAATAGACGAATTTGCTGACGAAGATACATAATTCTGAAATTTCCAATGTAAACAAAAAAAAAAGTATATGTTAATAATTAATTTCTCGACTTAACTGACAGACAATGACTTACTTTTGTTCTTGTAGTGTTGCTGTTATTTCCGTAATTCTAACTAAACTCCTAGCTGATTTTAATTCGGCGGATACTTTCGTACATAGCAGGTCTCCATGGGCATGAGTTTCCTCAGAACATTTTTGGGCCTGCAAATAGAGAATGAAATATTTTTTTGGGGGTAAATATAATAAGAAACATTAAGGTTTAACCAAGGTACAATTAAATATCTATTGCACAAGCAAATTATCACAGAATGAAGTGGAATCGTTATTTTCGAATTAAATGGAAATTCTTGATTGAAGTGTGTATTTAATATAATTTCAAATTTTAAAGTAAAAATCTTATGTTTCATAGTGGGAATAGATAACATGAAAAAGTTTATATCAACTAAAGATGCCATTTTATTAAATGTTATCGGTGAAAAGCCGTTTATTTTGGGCGGAGAGAGTTGGTTCGACTATTTTGCGTTTTAGATCTATCTTGCATCTTTCCGAAATAGAGGAATCAGAGATTACGCTAAAATCAATTTCTCAGACGTACAAACTAGGAGCAGTTCTCCGTTTTTTGACTGATGAAAGTTGCTAACGATCAGTTGATTTTGAGACTGCTCTTGGTAGACCAACAGTCCGCAAAGTTATTTATTCATTTGAAAACTAACTAAGAACTTAAAAATTAAGAGCTAGTGAATATAGATAGCCAAAGAAACAAGGCCGTAAGCTAAATTGGCGAAGCCTTAAACGCTTTACATTCAAAATGTGTTCTAAGTCGATTAAAGATGGAAAAGATGTTTTATTTTGAGAAACATAAAATTCCATGATACACACATTCATCTTATAAAGTTCCATCAGCACTACATTCTCTAGAAAACGTCTCTGTATCATAAAGGCAAGTAAAATCGATTCATAATGCAAAACTCTATTCACATAAAATCGAAGGTTTTTCAAATGAGGAGCAACAAATTCTAAACGATTTTATTGTAATGATTTCAAGTGAAACACAGAACCCCAAATTATTTACTTTCAAAACCAACATAATTTCAATCGAAATGCACAAAACCTAATTCCAACTTTATCCAACCTAATTCCAACACTTTGGTGGTTGAATTCACAAGTGGAATGCAGAACAATATTTAATTTAATTTGGGGCACATACAGATCCTTCAATTAACCGTTGGAAAAATAAATCAATAGGTCTTTACAAGAAGTCTTGCTTAAATAGCATTATAAGAGGTGATGAAACCAAGAATTTTAAAACACTATTATCTCACACCATTAAAAATGGCTGGAACCTGTAGTTGGGTTATATAAGTCAGGCTGTAGTTAGGTTAAATATGTTGAACACTCAGTAGACTAGCTCCTTTTTTGCCTAGAGGCCAATGAAATGAATCATTTCCAACCCTTTAAGACAAACTTGCTGAAACGATGTTCCTCCCTTTTTTCCTACCGCACCTACCCCAATTCTCAAACTATTTATTTTCAAAAACTCACCTGTTTTTCTAACATATCTGCTGGCCAATTTGTTACATGAGTTATCAAATCAGCTCTAAAATACTTTGCTAATTTTGGATATAAATCAGGTCCTTGCGTTCGACCAGCTTGACCCGCCGTGGCAACACAGCTTTGTAAGGTGCTAAGAGATGCTGATGTGCCTTCCACTAAAACAAGCAAATTACAATATTTTATATAATTTTTTTATTATCTAAAATAACTTACACTTTCTCTGCTCTGTACTGTTGCCACTTATGTCTAGTTCTTGTGTGGGTGTTGGAGGTCCCTCTACACCGCCACTATGTCCGCTATTACCACTAGACACAACACCTCCACCCGATAGAGATGCATTTGATAAAGTAGTTGGACAGCCAACCATACTATTGTTGACGCCGTCGACAGTCTTAAGCCCGAATGGGGTGTTGCAGGGGTATGAACTGACAGTAGTGCTGTTGTTTGTTCCAGTAACAGGACTTTTTGTGTAATTTAATGGCGACATACCGTGTGCATGTGTTAGGTTGTAGTGTGGTGAATTTAGTTGATTATCCCTGTAGAGCAAGACAAATCAATTAATAAAAATAAAAGATATTTTTTAAAAAAAGGATAAATTTTCTTTACCTTAAACTAATTACTACGGGCACTGTCCCCGAATGATGCGCATCCATAAGCGATGTGTTCGGATCCGAAGAACCAGTTCCAGAAATTCCATGTGTCTGTCGAAGCATAGAGCCTTTCTGTTGGGAGTTCACGTCTATAGATTCTAATGTTTTTGTGCCCAATTTCGGAGGCCCAGGAGCATTTGAATTCAAGTGATGATCATTTTGATTCGAAGTTGCACTTGAATTTTGTGAGCCCGCCTAGAAAAAACCCAAGAAATACAATTACGTTTGAAGGCAACACTCAAATCATTGATCAAAAAAGGGGGTACAATAGATCTTTTAGACTTTTAAGGCCCCAGTACAAGTGGCTCAATGACATCCCTTTTTCATCAATATCAATTTATCATTAGAACCTAATGCTTACCTGTATGGGAGGTGACCCAGATAGATTCACTTGTTGCACTGTTGACTCCAATTTCCGATGGTTACTATTATTTGATTGAGCTGTGGAACTGCTCATATTTACATTACCATTACCACCGGATGTTGTCGTTGTGAAATGCATTTGAGATGAAACCGCCGAAACATTTGTTGGATGTGATGCGAGACGAGGCAATGCATTCGGCAATAGAACAGTTGCTACACCACCCGCTGCAACTGCCGCAGATCCTAATGTGGCAGATTGGTCATTTAGCTGAACAGTATTCGGTGTGCCTGTTAATGAATAACTAGCTTCCGATGTAGGTGTAGAGTCTCCAGGGCTTATATCCATATCAGGATTATCTAAATTAAGAAACAAATAAAATAAATAAATATATTTATTTAAAAATTAGAAAATTACCATCAATTCGTCTTCTATGCGCAGGAGGGCCTCCACCACCATCATTTTCATAAGCCCATCTCAAACGTGAATTTCCTCGAGAGCTGGAATGTTTTGTATATGCTGAAAAATATAATTTATAAACGTTAAAGATGTCTCTTGTTCGTGGTACTTAATAAACTTTAATGTGGATTTTGAGCTAATTTTTAAATAATTAAAATTTAATCTAAGTAAATTTGGGATATTTTTTTATTATTACTTATCTTACTAATATTTTCTTATCAGTAAACTGATTTTTTCCTAATTATTGGGAGATGGTCAAACAACAACCACAGCAGAGAAGTAGTTTTAAAGGCCGTCATGGGATAGCCAACACAATAACCACAGAAAAGAAATATTCTTAAGAAAAATTGTACGTTTAAACTTATATCTGTGGCAAAAAGGAATAACAACATAATTCAAATTATGTCGAAATGAAGTGTTTTACACAATCTTATGCGCAATAATAATAATGAGTTAACCATCCAGAAAAGTAGAGAAATTGGAAAAATCGAAAATTGATTTTTCATATGAAATTTTGTATTTTAGTATCACTCCGGAGTTTGTTTGAAGGCGTTAAATTGGAGCGAGACGAAGTTCGTCGAGCTACGAGTTTTTTTTAATAAATAAATTAAATTTACTTATTTTTTTTTTTATAATTATTATCTATTATTATAATTACTTATTTGCTTTATTCTTACCAGATCTTGAGAATCTATCTTCGCGTTCCCTGTCGCGTTCCTTTTCTCTGTAATCTTTTTCCCTGTGTTGATCCCGCGCAAGAGTTCTAAGGATTTTAAAATAAATTAAAACAACACATTTAAACGAGCCCGGGAATACGTACCTTTCTTTCTCAATCCATTCCTTTGGTTTCTCCCATTGCGATTTTTCTGTTTTACAGTTGTAGTAATACATTTTACCTACAAGAAAAGATAATACTGTATAGTTAAAATAAAACCACATATTGTAAACAAAAGTTTCTTTAAGAACTGCACCGAAACAGATATTCCGTTTATAAAATCAACTACAGATCAGGAATTATCTTTCTGACCCAATGATCAAACTTATTAACCACATTGACTGTGTTTAAAACACAAAATATAGCATCTATCAGAAATATGGAACATGTTCTTTGGCTTAACTTTCAGGTTCAGAATTTAATAAGCCATTGAAATTATAATCAGCTTATTGGAAAGCTCCACGAAAAAAAGGAAGGCACAACTTTATGTCTGATACTCTGGACTGTAATTTGAAATTTATTTAGAAACCTGTTGTTGAACATAAAGGCCATATACATAATTTCTTTTATATACTAAATAACCAATTGGTGTCAACTGGCAATAGTTATTACATTCACTTTATCTGCTGCTCTTAGTAAAACGAGAAAACCACTGCTTTTACTTATAAAGTTCACATTTTAGAAACACGCCAAAAACACAAGTCTTATCAGCGGAATGAAAAAAACTAATTGTTCTAGGATATGTAACACTAACTTCACTAGGACGGCGATAAAAATATTCTTGAATTGAATGAATTCAAAATTCAACACTTCAAATGTTGGATATGCTATAAAAGCAATAAAAATTAAATAAAAAAAGAAACAATGCAAAGTGCATCGAACTACGTACGTTTGCTGCTAACTTGAAACAGTAGTACTGTATAGCTCTTCAATACCTGAAAAATGTCAACTTTTGATAAACGACAATCTTGATGTTCATCGCGATTGATCGATGCGGGAGGATCTTTCAAGTTTTCTGGTCAAATCGGCAGGAATTTGGGCAGGGCACAACATAGTAACCGGACGGGAACGTACAAATGACAAATAACAATTTATTTGCCATTAGTGCGTTGGGACATACATACACAATTGGCATAAAAATCAGAAAACCAATGCAACAAACTAACAACGACGGTGTATAGTCTTTGATGGTTCTAAAGAGATTCAAAAATAAGAAAAAATAAGCAACTTCGTTTGATGACTTACCAGAAGAGCTAACATGTTCACTCCAATCGCTCGCACACGATGCTCGGTCACCTCTATCATTTCGTTCACGTTCTCTATCCCTATCTCGATCACTGCGATCCCGATCACGATCTCTATCACGGTCTCTATCCCTATCGCGATCCCGATCGTTACGATCTCTTTTACTGTCCCTTAATTCTCGATCCCTCTCACGATCTCTATCATCCGACCCGGAACGCTTGTCACCACTTGAAGAACAAAGCTTTGTCCGTCGATCAATTCTATCGTGATTTGTCCGGTGTTCCGTTTCACGATCATTTCCACGTCTATCTCGCTTGTCTATAAACACATATAATTACAATTAAAACAATTTAAATATATATAAAAACTTGCCAGAATATTTATCCTTTTTGTAGACATCGCGATCACGATCCCTCATCTTTTGGATATAACTGAACCTATCTCGGTCGCGATCTCTATCGCCGCGTATATCGTGCCTAGATGACGGTGAATCTATCTCCGGCGATTGGGATCGATATGAACTATTACCATTGTTTAACGAACTACCACCACCACCGGTCGGAGTGTTATCACGTTCACGATAGTTTGATCTACTCGAAGCCTCTCGATCATAGTCGCGTTTAGAGCTGTATTTAGAACTCTAAAATTAAAAAAAAAAAAAAAATATATATTATTAATATGGATTACGTTTTTTCAATCTTTTTGAAAATCTTGAAAGTGTAACACAAAGATTTGTTTTGAAAATGAAGAAATCGGCGATGATTTAAGAAATGGATTTTTTATGGTTCATAACGTTTAGTTATTTAATAAACCTCAAAGTGCGCGGTAGTTCTTTTATTTATTTATTATTGGCTAAAAATGTAATAATTAGAGTTAGAAAATATAACCAGAGCAACAAAGGCCTGCGGCTAACTTTTTTTAATGTCATTTTATTAGACCAATTTAGGATTCTAACAAGACAGAATTTGAAGAGCAAACGAAGACTTGTACAGTAATTATTCATAGCTGAGAATAATGTCGGATATTATAAAAAGTATGTTAGTTTGGAAGAGTGAAGATTTATACACATTTTGCCATAGTAACTTTAAATAAGTTTGTAAATATGATCCAATTAGTTTTTCCCAATTTCAGCGAGTTACATTACCCTGAGCGACATAATAAGATGTTCCTATAAGAAGTAGACCATTTAAAAAACGAGAGCAGTCACCAACACCGATGTTATGCTACCATCGATAATTTCCATCTACAGTTCAGTGTTGAACCAAGGAACATAGCATGATCGGACCAGATGCACAAAAGTGAAGCTCTATTTTTTGCTCTTAACGATTTTGGAGTCGTGCAGACTATGTCGGAATGTTTCCCTTTTATCGATACACAAAACTATAACAACAACCAATCAACATTTACTTTTAAACTAAACTATCCCAGAAACATTAGATTTTTTTCAAGCCCGAAATGGAAGTCACGTAACGCATCTGGTTTATGAAGAAAAAGACGTGCAATTTAGTCTTGGAATGCAACTCCAATTTATTTTCTTTCATTAAAAGTGAAAAAACTTCATAAAAAGTCAACTATAGAAAACATAAATCACCCGAAAGGCTATTGAACCGTGCACTTATTTTTTAACTTACTACTTTCGCCGCTTTTAGCAATTTGTTGCCTTACACCCACTGCCTGGATTACAGTACCAAAACCACTTCGATTAGATTTCAACACAAAAAAAAATGTCTGCAAATTAATTCTAATTGACTAGCTCCATCAGCATCCCCGATTTGTGGTGCTTTTTACAAATAGTCTCTCCCTCCCTCTCACAATTTTTCACCACTCCTAAGTAAAGAAATCTGGACAAGAAAAAAAAAAAACTTTACTACACCAATTTTCACAGGTAATACACATAAATTTTAACAAAACAAATCGATAACCTCGAATAAATATTGTAAAGATGCAGCACATCAGATAGATAGATATACGATTCGTATCTATGGCTATACACCGCTCTACGTATGTATATATGAAATTTTTCTTTCCATCAGCATCACACAAACTTCATAAGCCCAACCCTAACGTAAATTTTTCTTCATTTCCCCAAAAGCCGACTTCATTTTCAAACAAATTTATGAAAAGCCCCATTCGTAAGGATATTTTGTGTTAATTTTTCACCAGTTTGGGGCTTATAACTCGGCTCTAAGTGCATATTTTCAACTCACCTGATAAGAATGGGATTGATGCTTCTCAAAGTACCTGAAACGAAAATGGAAATAAAGAATATGAGTAAAAAAAAAAGGAAGAAGAACCTAAAGACGAATGTGAGAAGTGGGGTTGATGATGGATAGAATGTTGGTGTGGATAAAAACGAAAAGCAAGTAAATGAAATAAATGAATGAAAACAAAATGCGAACAAAAAAAAAAAAAGAACAAAAAAACTAAATCGAATTTGATGAATTTCCCAAGAAAAATACTAAACTAAATGTAACTACAAACAAAAAGATATTAATTTAAATAAAAAAATCAAAAACAAAAAAAAGAAAAGAAACGAAATGCAAACAAATAAATAAAAGGAAACAAAAAATTACCCATCGCTCATACGTTGTGGTTTTCTAGCATGCATTACCATCAATGCAAATTCTTTTGGATGTCTCTATACAGATATTTCAATGATTATCTCCGATTCCCTCTCAACTAATTGATAGTTTTGGTTCAATTCTAGTTTATTTGCCTTTTGCTTCTTCAATCGATTTATGTGCAAATGGAATTTGAAATTATTTCATTATTTCCCTTTTGCGTCCGTCACCGCTGTCCTTTGAATTGCAATTAAGGCGATAGGCAGGGGGTGCGCCTCTTGAATGCAGTAATCTGCGGTCAGCGAGCTCTGCTTTTCCAATTTCAGTTTTTTTCTTTTCTTTTTTTTTTTTTTTTTTGTCAGATACAATTTTGTGCTCCGGTATTTAATTCTTGAATGCTCTTCGCAAAATAAAAAAATATATATATATCTTTTAATTCTCTCGCAGAAAAAGGGAGAATAATTAAAAAAGAAAAAAAAAAGAACGTCGATAGCGCTTGATGTTATATATATGTAATAGAACTTATTTGCCGTAGTTTAGTTTTTCTTCATTCAAATTTCTGCGGCATTTTAGTGTGTCCGGTAATCTAATTGTAATTTTCTGTTTAATCTGGAATAAATTTTTCTGTCGAAGGAAGATGAAAAGAAAAAATTACCGACTGATGGCTGCTGATTGGTGGTGGTGATACTTTGGAACAACGACGTCGCTCAGTGTCGTGTTTTTAATTGCTTTTATTATGCAATATCTCCGCTCAACTGCTAATCATTGATTATGCTAAAAGATAATTGCAGATTTCCTTAAGAAAACTTAATTAATTTCAAAAAAATTGAAATAAATTTCGAAATATCTCGTGAAAAAATTCCGCCTCAGTCAAACTTTATTCCTACACACAGCAGACGCCGCCATGTCACATTCGGGCGAATGAGATGTACAAATGACGGTTTGCATTTTATTAATATAGTTTTCTCTGTTACTCATCTGCTTATGCCTTTTAACTTTTCATTTCAGGTTAGAAAATCTCTCTCTAAATTTTGAGAATTTCTTAAGTTAAGGAGAGTCCGATAAATATTCTGATAATGAAAACGATGTTCGTTCAGTTTAAGGTCGACGCTAGGCAAGCAATTCTTTTCTTGTGGTCTGTTTCCATTTTCAGAGAAATCGTACGGAATTCCGTAACTATTGAAAGAAATTTTCATTAAAATTCGTTCACATCATCTGTTTTGACATATAATAAATTTTGAACGAAGGAAGGGGGCTAAGAAAACAAAAGATTTAAATACAAAACTATTATTGGAAACAAATAAAACGCAGAACATATAAATCAACTAAGGATAAGTGATTCTCTAAGACTACCCTGATTAATTCAATTTTGATTCTTAAACCTGGTGATCTAATTTCTAATTTACTATTAGGATCTAAATTGTTGAACAATTGGGTTCCTTTATAAAATACAGTCGACTCTGTCTAAGTCGATTTTTCACGGGATAACAAAATTAGTTCTAGTTGGAAAGACTTTTGGCAAAATTCGAGTTGGAAGAATTTTTGACTTCTATGGGGTGGTTCATGAACCATTTGATGTTGGCGAAAAATTTCCAATTAAGGCCTTGTTCGCAAGCAAACTCTCATTTTTTTCCTTCTTTCTTGCGTAGGCAAACACTCAGTACTTTTTTCTCGACATGTTTGCACTTGGATGCGATCCCGTCAGGCGACCGCTCGGCAGACCCAGGATGACATGACTGGACCAAGTCCAAAATATCGCCTGATTACACTTGGGCATACCTCCTCATGGATTAGAGTCGGCGGCGGAGGATCGAGTTGCCTGCAGATCTCTTCTGCGTGCATTGCCCCCGCGACCCCAATAGTGGAACATGCGGTCAAGATGATGATGATGGTGATGATGATATTTGCACTACAAAAATCAACAGGATATGATTATTTCCGAAATGCGTTTGTCATCTAATGCCACCTAGAGAGAGTGAGAGGACGCGAGTATATGTGCTTGTTGCAAGTTGCTAGAGGACATTTTTTGTTTATTTTTCTGTACAAGAAAAAAATTCGACTTAGGAGTATTGAAAAAAGATCAAGAGCCGAAAAAGTGTGTTCGAGTTGAAAGGGAAATTCGACTTAGTGTATACTGTTGTGGGATCCAGCTCTTCTGATTAGGAGCAACCGGAAGTTACTCAAATTTCAGAAACAAACCTTACAAGATTGCAAAAGCAACCGGGCAATGTGAGCAATTTTAAAATGTGGTCCATTAACACTGATAAGCAGTATGTTGGAAACTCTTGGCTTGTTAAGTGTGAGGCAGCAAATTCAAATGGTTTTTGTATTTAAATATACCTGTGTATCTGAAAAATGACTTAAGAAATTTAAAGGCCGAGCAACCGTATAACATAAGGAACAGTCAAAACTTTATACTAGATTAAGATCGTTTGTGTTTGCGCAAGATTCTGTAACGTATAAGAACATCACATAACATTTCTTACCTCACATTTGAAGATATTAAACGAACGTTAGAAATTTATTTGTATCGATAAAAAGCTAATTGAGGCCCAGCTCTACCCTGGACTGTAGCACCATTTATAGAAGAAGAAATCTAAGGTCCTGGCTTTCTTCTTCTATTAATTTCTGTACTCATTATTCCAAAAAAATATAATTAAAAATTGTCTGTACACTATCGATTTCTTTATTTACATTGTTATACTAGTAAAAAAATCAGAACAAATAAATTAGTATAAATGCCAAAATAAAGCTATTTCTTTGATTTTCTCGGAAATTCTCTTGCGATCTCCATATCTTTTCGTGGTCGGATGTATTCCATAAAAACCAATATCAAGTGGCACAATGAAACAACTATTAAATAAGGCCAAACACCACTGTGCAAATATGCTACCAGCTTCTCACCCAACGTCGGATCTGATTCTTTTAATATTCTTTGGTATACTCTCTCGGTACGATGTGTAACATTGTCCCAGTTGTAAAGGCTTGCGACAATTTCATTGCATTTATATGGGCAAAGGATAACTTCATCTTCCATGTGATGAAGACTGGAAGTACGTTCGCCAGCCAATGATGTTTTTGATGTGGAATTTCGTGATTTCGATTTTTTTAAAGATTTTCCAAGTTTTTTTGATTGTGCTCCATTGGCCATCGGATGTTTTTGATCCACTTGTGTTGCATTACCATTTAATTCTGGTTGATGCATTCTACATCTAGTTATTGCTTTTAGGATACCTTGGTGTATAGAATCAACTTCTGGCTCTGTTAAAATTATGAGGTTTGATGGCAGAACTTCTGGAATACCACCGACGCATGTAGAAACAACTTGTAATCCACACGAAGCCGCTTCAACAATAGCCATGCAATAGGCCTCGGTCAATGAGGTGTTAACAAATATGTGGCCTCTCACAAGAATGTCGCGGACCTTGGAATGTTCAACCGCACCAATAATCTCCACCCTCTCTTGCATATTTGCCTTCTCTCGGACCTCCTCAAGCGTATCACGTTTCGGTCCTTCACCCACAATTATAAAGTTAACATTAGACATTCTCTTGAAACGTGGAATCACACTTGCGAGCAAGTCGATACCTTTACGGTATACAAGCCTCGAAGCTACAACGATGTTTACTGAAAAAGAGATTTGTGTTTTTAAATGGTACACGAAGTGCTAAAATTTTCTTTCTTACTTGTCCCATCTTTAGGTCTCTTGCTTGGGTCTGGTGTAAAGTGGGCAGTGTCTACAGCATTTGGAATTACAGAAACCTTATCCTTATGAACCCGGGCTCTTAAAACAGTATTTTCTTTACCTAAAAATTGAGTTGAAATGTCGCATTAATCACTGAGTGATTGCAACTGATAGAGCATTTTAACGAACCTATGTGAGAAACGCATATACAATGGTTACAAGTCGATAGACTTATTTCTAAAAATTTATTAGTAACTACAGCGGATAGATCAGCGAACCCAAAAAGACTGTGATCTGTAAAAACTGTCTGAAAAGATTCAAACAGGTTAATCACATACAAAGTTCTTACGCTCAAACTTACTCTTAAGCCTAATAATTTTCCTATGAGCATAGCTTCATGAGCTAATGCACTAAATGCCGAGTGTCCATGAATAATTTCGATTTGTTCACGCAGCAGTATACATCGTAACAGAGGAATATTGCAGACCATAGTCGGAAGTATGCATTGATTGTAGAAGACTGTTATAGGTAGGTAATATACTTTCAATCCATTTGTCATGTAGCGAATTCCTGTGCGGTTACCATACGAGTGTGTTATCACCACAACCTAAATGAAATTATATCATAAATTTGTATATCAGCACAGAAACTATATATTTCAAAATTACCTTGTGCCCGTGTGAAAGAAGAATTTGTGACAAATTGAATATGTGCTCCTCTACACCACCGATACTCGGAAAGAAGAAGTCTGAAGCCATACTATAAATTAAACACATACAATAATTTATTTGCAATTTTTTTAATCAACTTTATTTACCATATTCGCATTATATTTACTGAAAAACATAACAAAATTATAATCAAATGTAAAATTGATGCAATTTTTATTGATAATTTATTTTTGACAGAATTTATGTGATAGAATGTGTTAGAAATGTGTCATCGTTCAGGAAATGAAATGTGACTGGATTTCAATAACCCAGCTGTCTCTTGTCAATTTGTAGAAAATTTGTTTTTGTTCGCCCATAGAATGGTTAGAAATCTGTTCGCAAAAGCTTTAGACATGAATTTGTATAAGTTTTGGTAATTTGGTATAAATGACTGATGAATTATTTAAGCAAACAGATAAAAGAACAAGTATAAAGCGCTAATCAGAGATAAATGAATCAAGATTGATTTCCTTATCTCTGCGCCAAATACGTAAGATATTCCTCGCACTGAGAATTGCTTTAGGAAAAATTCTTTAATTATTTGCAAAAGCAGTTAAACACACATCATAAACTACTCTGTCACTTTGTATATTATACATATGTACGTAAGAGCTAAAATTTTAGTTTCGCATAATTGTCTTGGATCTTAATATATTATTGCAATAAATCCCTTATAAGAGCACAAGTATAAACGCGTTCCCCCATCATTTAGATTTGAAGTTCGAGTATCGAACCAATATGACATTTGCTGAAAAGTTTTTTTTTTCTATTTTTCGAACAAAATGGCGTAACAAGGCAGCTGAATACATCGTCTGTTCTGTGAAAGTGGTATTATTTCCGTCGTACTGTTTTAATTAAATTAAATTTTAATTATAACTCTCATAAATCAACTTACTGGCTACCCTGCATTTATTAAATAATAATTTTTTGTTAAAGCGTTAGAAGACGGAACCGCGTACATCGAACATCGTGCTATCCTAATGGTGAATTCACAAAGAAAATCACAGCTAAATGTTCAAAATAAGGAATTATTCCAATCGTCATTGCCGCTGTTATCGTTGTAATCATTTACCTAATTATTGTAATTTATATTTTGAAACTGCAAGGTCTTGCATTATCTTAAATAATTGTTACCAAACGAATCGAAAGAGAGTATCACTTGGTGTTTTTTACGCGGACAGTTGTTCCTTGTCGTTGGAGACGTTTTTTCCCCCAACTAGTGAAAGTTGAATCCGGAGATTATTTTTTTTTTAATTTTAATCAGTATAAGATCTTGCTTTGTTTACTAAATACATAAGTGGTATTAGTGCTTTAAGTTGTAATTAACAGCAAAAAAAAAAAGAAAAACAAACGGAGCAAACATGGGACTGCTGATTTCAAAACTGTGGAGTATGTTCGGGAATGAAGGTAAATAAAGAAAAGAATGCAAGTCTACCTGGTCTTTGTTAAGTGGAAGGTCGTAAACCAATAAAAGATTTTCTGAGGTCAAGTCTGAAAACAATGTGTTCATTTGTTAAATTGGTGTAAGAAATTCCGAACACATGTGGATTAAAAGGCTAATTGTTTTATGGATGGGGCTACCCGCATAACTGATCAGCGAAGTTTTTGTTTTACATTTGCCTGGATGCGCGTACGAAAAACTTTCAGTTGGTTTTTGTGATTTCTCCGTAAATTACTTAATTATTTTTGAAAATTGGAGAAAGTAACAAGTGGAACTTTGGATGATCACATGACAATTCGTATAATCTTTAAGTGAAAAGTGCATTGGAATGCTAATTGGTGTGCGTCTGGTTTCAGAAATATTTTCCTTTTCATTGATGTACTTTTTTTTTTTTACCAACCACCTGTTGGGTAGAAATGATCCAGACTGATCCGCTATTCACCTTTTGTTCTAAATCTAAAATTGATGTCTTTGTTTGGTAACGTGACAGCCTTTAGTAACCCCTTTAATTTGAAAAAAGAATTTTCTATTAAATCAAAAATCTTAATAGAGCTCCATTCCTAGTCTTATCAGGCGCAGAGACATTTTTGAAATAGGTAGAGTGTGTCTATGTTGCTTTTATAAAGACAATCCCTATTCCTTATTTTTGGTTTTAAGGACAATGTCTCCTTGTGTTTATAAAGCTGGATATTTCCTTATTTGTTTATATATTTGATCTAAAGGCCAACATGAGTCTTTCAGAATTTAATTCTTACAATTAAGTGTCAAAAATGAATTACATGTTCAATGCTATTTGACACACATTTTGTCATTTATACTTGAATCAATGATTGTTAAACAGCATACAAAAAAACATTTTCCGAAATCACTTTCATTACGTTTCTGTACAGTTTATGGGGACAGATTTTCGTTGAGAACAAAAACGAAACAAAACTAGATTACGAAATTAGCATCCGGTGCTCTTTTGCTTTACAAAATATACTGTGTTTTGTCTGTAAAAAAAAAATAAAAACGACACTTATGTTGTTTGAACAATCATCCATTTAAGTATAATTGAGGCTCTTTTTCAGCATTGACGAAAAATAGTTTCCACACGAAGAAAATATATCCAAAAATTTTTTTTTTGGGCTCTTCATACACTGGGGCCAGTTGTATGAAGAGCCCGTTCAAAATGTAAAATTAAAAATACAAGTCGAACAAAAAAGAATGGTATCGTTGGAAAGAAGACATAATTCCTCGTCAAGTTCTTAAACTTTTAATGCATTGGAGGTTGGTTACAACCAGGCTTAGTAGGCCATTGGCTGAAGGATGTTTTTTTTTTTTTTTTTTTTTTTTTAAAATGCCTAGCCTAGCCTAGCTGTTAATCGGTTTCAAAAAGAATAAATTTGTCTTTTTCTACATATAAAGGGGAAATATATTTATATTTTATGATTATTTGTAAACCTTTAGCGAATATTCTAGCCTACGATGGGAAGTTTTACGTTCAATTCTTTGCTTTTTATAATAGTTTGTTAAGCTACGTAAAGTGTATTTGCAAGCTTTTCTTGCGTTTGTGATAGATCACCATCGAGCAATCCCTTTAATTCTCCTTTTTAAATTTGTTTCTACTGCCTGGGACGTTCTTCGTCTCCCGAATCAAAATAAACACTTTTAAACCGTGTAAACAACTTCTTACTTATTTTTTTAGAAATCGTTTGTGGTCATCGTTGCTTGACGGTTTCTGATTCGGGCTGTTTAGCGAGTGTACCCAGGTTTAATGCAAACTCGTGAAGAACATCACGAGCAATTTTCACAGCCCCATTTCCAGACTCATTTCCGTCATGGAAAGCTTTCATTAGTCGCCTTACGGAACAGTCGGTTCTCTCTATATGTCTCAGAATTATTCCGCGCAAAACACAGTGGTTGCACGGCAAGCTAGGCTTCGGCCCTTCATGGCCTGTCACGTAGATTATGTTTTAAATTTAACTCGAAAGCTGAAGATATCGACATATGCAATATATTTGTTGTTGACACAGGTGTTTCAAACACAGCACCCTTGGCATAGACAGCATTTGTTGTTTACGGCTTGTGTGCCATTTGTGTACCGTGTGCCATTTTTAGTTTTTGAACAGAAGAAATGAGTTGATTCTCCAAAATGTATTCGTTAATAACAATCGTAGCTAGGTCTGTTACCATGCCAATTTAAATAAATAATAATCATGAAAAGAGTTCTTTGTAAAATTTAGATGTTCGAAATCCCTACGTCCTCCCTCATAATAAAACCATTCAATGATCCCGTTTCAGTCATATGACGTTAAACTATTAGTTTGTGCTCATAAAAACCTGATTTGGAAAAAAAACTGTGTTTGTTTTATAGCCTCTTGAATAGCGTTTTAATTTATTCAAATATACCTTTTCATATGTAGAATAGTTAAAGTGGACTCTCGTTTTCATTTTTCAATCAAGCATCCGGTATACACGTCATCGTGCGTAGTCTCGCATAATTTATATGACGAATCATTTTCACTTTCTGGGTTTCAATTCAATGGCAATCATTTTTCGATAATTCTATTGTTTGTGTTCGTGGCTTAAGCCTCTGTCTTTTTTTTGTGGTACTTTTCTTCTCTGTGTCTCTGCACAGATGATGGTAGACAAAAAGTCTGACCTTCATAATTTGCTACACTTTAACAAAAAAAAAAAAAAAACCATGCTGAGTAGTTGAAGGTTTCTCATTATTTTGCTGAGTGGGTAAACTGTTTGAACACATTTACCTAGAATGTGGCTCAAACAAATATTTCCTATATGTGGAAGTTATCTACTGTTGAGTGGGTAATTGATTTGATCTATATCTTCAACAAGAGGGCTTTAATTTTTTTATTTTAATTATGAAATGGGGTGCTGTTAATGCTGTAGAAGAGACTCGATTGTAATTGGGGGAAAATGTGTTGTGTTGACTAAAATGATTATTCGAGGAACACCGATATTTAGGCGGAAATAATTATGTTTTCGTAAGAGCTATTCATGATCAAGGGAAGTTATGGAATATTACTACCATTCGTAACGTATTTTATTCTCTTCATATAACTTTGCGAACTATGCAACGCCTCCAATCTAATCTTTTCATATCTGAGCATTAATATAGAAATTTAGAGCACATCTGTCGTTTGGCACGCACGCGATGCAACCTCATGAACACGTTCCGTCGCTTTATGTACTTCAATTTCTTCTCTACAACCAAGTTGTGATTTTTGTTAAGATAACTAAATTGATGTACCTAATGCAAATATGTGCACAAGCAGCTTGGCATTAAGTGATGATCCAATGTTGTTGCTGTCTTGTGATCGACTTAGAATTTGTTATATTGAAAAAAAAAAAAACAAGTTTATTAAAAATTATATACGTTATTCAGTAAGTAGTATCGTTTTGAGTCAATGTCGTGAACAAGTGTCATTGTTTATTCGTTACTTATATGTATATCAATAAACCCCGGTAATTTTTTTTAAATCCTAATTTTATTGCGGAATAAGTTTTCTACTTAATTAAATTGCTATGAACTAATAAAGATATTCCTTAGCTCCGCTCCCTATTACATAAAAATAGAAGTTGCTCTTCAAAGTTATATTTTTCTACTGTCGTCAACAAATTAATTAGCACTCAACACTCAACGAAGAAGGTGAAATAACAAAAACTTCATTATATATGTCTATCGACACACGCTCTTTCTCTTTAAACGTGCTTTATAGATAGGAAAAGTAAATAAGCAAAAAGATCACCGTCATGAGCGCATAGTTTTTAAAAATTTTAAACGTCTTGTTACACACGTTTACTTATCGAATGTGAATAATAGGAAGTTTTCTTTACTTTCATATTTTTCTCTGTTTTGTTTTACATCCTTATTGCTTTGTCATTTATTTTGGTGTCCACATTGTCTAATTGTGTTTGTTAATAAAAAATGCTGGCACACGTAGCACTTTGATCGATCGAATAGCGCAAGGTCACTTAAACCGGAACTAGATTCGTCAACATTATTAAGTCTCATTTGCAAAAGTTAGACGACTCACACTTTCTTCCTCTTTTTTTTTAGAACACAAACTGGTAATGGTTGGATTGGATAATGCAGGAAAGACAACAATTCTTTATCAGTTTTTAATGAATGAAGTTGTGCATACAAGTCCAACGATTGGTTCTAATGTTGAAGAAGTTGTATGGAGAAATATTCACTTTTTAGTATGGGATCTGGGTGGTCAACAAAGTTTACGGGCCGCTTGGAGTACGTACTACACAAATACTGAGGTACATACATACTATTTGCGTCATAGTTCTATTTTATTTAATTTTGTTTTTTTTTTTAATTTTAATAGTTCATCATAATGGTAATCGATTCTACAGATCGGGAACGATTAGCAGTCACAAGAGAAGAATTATATCGAATGTTACAACATGAAGATCTGTGTAAAGCTAGTCTGCTGGTATATGCAAATAAACAAGTAAGTCATGTGCGTGGATGGTTTGTGGATAAAAATAAAACTTTAAATCTTTTTAAAGGACTTAAAAGGTTCAATGTCAGCTGCTGAAATCTCACGGCAGTTGGATTTGACTTCAATCAAAAAACATCAGTGGCACATACAGGCTTGTTGTGCGTTAACTGGCGAAGGGTAAGCTATTATTAAATATTTTTTTTAAAGTCGTGTGTACACGGTATTATTAAATCTTGGTCTAAAAATAAAAGATTTAACAGCTGGTTGTTCGTCATCGAATTTGATTGTTAGGAATCTTACTAACTAACATCTGTCGTGTGCTATAGTACAGGATTAGGTTTTTACCGGTTCGAAATATTATGGTATATGAGTGATAGGGACACTAAAGACGAAAGCCGCCTTAATCACCAAAAGGTTAAGTTGACTTCCAATTGAGATTTGTAGCGATAGCACAATAAATGAAAATGCGCAGAAAGAACTGTTGATGTGATTCTTTTGCGACACCCGTTATTCGCAAATGGGAATATAGTTTAGGGTTTAATCAATTTTAAATGCTCGAACAAAATGCAGTATCTACCTTCCAATTGTGGGGTGCAATCATATTACGAACATTGAACATTTTTGTAACGTTGTCAAATTAAGATCTCACGCACAATGGCGCGATTAAGAGTGCGAGGCCATAAAGCTATTTGCCTATATTCTTATGTATAGCATATATGTAGAAAGTGATACCAGCGCTGAGATCAAACGAAGAATCACTCTTGCTAATCGCTATTTCTTCGGACTAAGAAAGCAATTGAGGAGTAAAATTCCTAAAATAACCGATGTCTCGCTAAATAACATCTTGATTATCGCGATCTTTGGGTGATCTGTGGTCCCGTCTGCACGGACGGCGAGTGCAGGAAAAAAATTAATCACGAGCTGTGCGTCGCTGATCTAGTCAGAAGGATAAAGGTCCAACTTTTCAGATAGCTAGGTCATGCGAGGAAATAGACACCAACGCTCTGGTCTGAAAAGCTTCGGTCTTCCTCTGGTCGGCTCGGCAGAGGAAGACCGAAGAACAGATGGCGCAACCAAGTGGAAGTTGACTTTAACGAGCTTGGTGTGCGGCACTGCAAGTAGTTGGCTTGGGACTGACATGGTTGGAGACCTGGTTTGCTGCTAGGATATATTCTTAAGTACGTGCGCAGAGTGAACCAATATTTGATGCGACAAATGTGAACATAAGAGTTTAGATAAAAGTGTACAAGCTTTACTTGCATCTCACATCGCTTTCTACATTGCAACGCTTAATCGTCTCTTGTCACTGTGCGTGAGTCAGAGATTTCTCCGGACATTTTAACTAAACTGCATTTATTCTAGTAAACGTAAACTAATGAAATATATACTTGTAGATATTTAACAGTTAAATATTCTGATTGAATCGGCGCTTTTCTTAAATTATTTATTTTTATTCTGAATTCAATCCTGTTTAAGTTTACTCTGGTGCCTTTTTATATCGTTTCTTTTTAATTTATTTGCCAGTTGCGAATTATTAGCTTTTTGTTATTAATACATTCACCAATCAGTCCAATGACCCTAAATACTTTAAATGACAGAATTTAAGAGTTTGCCTGACTAGGAACTAAAACTTTAGAAATCCTTTCGACAACTTAACTACTTCTCGACGAGGTAAAATTAAGATTTTAATACATACAATGAATATTTATTGATATCAAATAATTTAATTAAACATTCTGTTAACTTTTTTCACAGACTATACCAAGGCCTTGAATGGATTGTTCAGCGTATCAAGAAGAAATGACAGACATATCCTGATCACGATAGTTTATAGCTAGTTAAAAAATAACTGAAACTGAAAATCAATTATATTATAATTATTAAAAGCTAGGATTAATTTTATAGCGTAATGTATACTTTATTTTTTTTAAACTACCTGACACGATGGCAACGATCATCGTTTCATTAATAACATCAAAAATGATTAAATTCTCAGCTAAAAATTATATTTTCCTATTATGTAAATTAAAAAAAAAAAGATAGAAAACCTAAAAAAGTAATTTATATTTTGTTTATTTATTTCTGAATTTTATCACAACGCATGAGCATAAGTGATCGCGCAAAAAAAAAAAAGCTTACCAATGTTTTCAAATATAAAACATTTTGATTTTATTTAAATTTGTATCTTTCTAATTAAAAAGAAAAGAATGTTTATAAAATGTGAGTTAAAATTGTTACCCAGCACTAAAAAAAACGTGCGCGACTTTAGGAATTATAATTGTTAAAAAAAATTATTTGGTCTTTGTCTTTGGTTTAAAATAAAAAGTAAAAAACAATATTTTCCGTTAAAAATCTGATACTGTGAACCGAATTAAGTTATATGTATAAAAAATATATGTTTTACCAAAATGTAAATAAAAATGGTCGATGATACTGCATTATTTGTACAACATATACTTAAATGTAAATTACTATTTTGTAAGTAACTTTAAAATAAAATGATGAAAATGCATATATAAAATACTGAGTTATACAAAAAATAATAACAGATAAAATAATAATAAAAAAAAAAAATTAAAAAAAATGTTTAAAATAAGAACAAACATCATTTGCCAAAAGATAAATAAAATTAAACAAAAGAATACATTCCGATTTTATCACTACCTTTGTGTTTTTCTTGTTTTTTTACTATCACAAGTTTTTTCATTTGAGATTTTGAAAACACAGTCAAATTTCTTACAAAAGAACACTAATTAAAAACTCCTTGATGACTAAATTGAGACCAAAAGAGTTTTGCTTGAGCTTGCTGGCAATAAGGACAAACAGTGGTCTACAAATAGCTAAACCAGCCATCGTCGCAGTCTGAAAAAATCAATTCAGACATGCAGTAATAAATGACAAGTCCTCTTTCTTAAAAGTTAAGTTAAAATGAGTAAAAGGCCAGTCTCCAGTTGCAGAAGAAAAACCCACAGCCTTCCTTAGAACCATTGTGATGCCACACTACGGACGAGACCCTGCATCAATAAGGACAACTAAAATACTGACTATTGGCATAGTGAAAAGACGTTAAATTCTTTAGTTTAAATTTCAAGTACATTTAAACCGAATACTTTGGTTTTAAATTTGCTAAGCTCTTCATTTTTTTTTTTACTTGTCCAACTTAAACAAAATTAGTCTTGACAGTGTATAGGTTGTAATCATTCTGCAAGTCTTTTTAAAGTGGTGTCTCAAATCTGCTAGTTAGCAATGCTGAAATAAGTATATTGGATCTACATTTTTATATAACTTTAAATAAAATTAAACCAAAGACAGTCGACAGAAGCAACTGTAGATTGTTCTCTTGTTCTTGTTCTTATCCTGTTCTAAGAGGTACGTTAAGACAATAAAAAAATGTATTCCCCAAGTCCCAACAACAATACTTCCTACTTTTTGTGATCCAAAACTTACACTTGTCTTAATCCAAAAATTAGAATTTAATTATTTTTCTTTTATGTGGTACAAATCACGTCAGTATGGCTTGCCCCAAAATAAACAATATGGTATTTTCTGACTTACGTTATTCCAAACTTAGGTTTACACGTTTACTGATAACATCAAATAATAAAAAAAATACATCGATGAGCCTCGTATGGAAAATACACTTAGCGATTGATAGATAATCTTAGCTTAGATTGCCTTGTATTTTTTTTTTATAATTTAATGCAGCTGTAAGTTATGAATTCATATCAACAATATTTATTTGAATTTGTATACGCACAAGCTTTTGGAAATCGCTGTTGAAAGATGATAAGGTCGATAATAATGAGGTGAGAGAACTATTAGATAGCTTATCACTTAATTTTACTCGTATCAATAAAGTCGTTTTGGTAGCAATGCAAAATAATGATTCTAGGAACAACAAAAGTTGATTGCAATTTCAAACGGAATTTCATTGAAGATTTAGGCGTTTGTTTACAAACTAAGCTTAACAAATAATTTGCTCTTTAAGCTTTAAATATAGACGCATACGGTTATAGAACTATTTTAGAATATAAACCATAAGTTAGGAAAGAGATGGACGAAGAAGCAAAATTCGCAGCAGATTAGAGATTATTTAGAACTTTTTTTTTCAAGAAAGTTGATTGACATTTATTTGTTTATTTATTTATTTTTTTTTTTAATAATTTGGTTTGGAAAATTTTAAAATCTGTCACCTCGACGAGATAAATTTTGTCCAAAACACAGTAATACAAACAATAAGCCTTCAGGAAGAAATAAGATCATTTTTTATATGCTTATATCTTTCTTAATCCAACAAATGAATCGTTAAAGTATTTCAGTTTAATCGACTTAAGGGCATTTATTTGGGCCGGTTAATAGGGTTTCGTTTTAGTGAAATGGCAGAGTTGGCCCATTACCAGCAAAGCAATAGGTTGTTAGATGCGAAGAGGAATAATGAGTAACAAGCGGTATAAAAAGAAGTTGTATGCTCTATTATTTATGCGCTAAGAACATAGGACGAAGGGCCTAGCAACCAATACTAGTCTGTCATTAAATCTGTATATACAACCTAGCAAGAGTAAGTTAAACACGTGCGCTTTTAATGACTGCAATCTATATTACAATACATTTTAATCTCTGGAAAACTAATAATTCAGCTACCTTTCACAGGATGTCAAAGTTGAGTTCTCGCTTAACCATTAATCGAAAAGCTCTACTATATTCTCATTGATCATTTGATCGCCGAGAGAGTGATAACCAAAGCTTTGGCCCCAAACTTTTTCTTCTTTAGCCAATCTCAATTCAGTTGTAAACTAAACGTGCTTCTATCAAAATCTCAACAGATTTCATCGGACCTCCAGAGAAGTTTTATTGCGAGAACAACGAAGAGCTAGCGCTA
Source organism: Syritta pipiens (assembly GCA_905187475.1). Taxonomy (NCBI): domain Eukaryota; kingdom Metazoa; phylum Arthropoda; class Insecta; order Diptera; family Syrphidae; genus Syritta; species Syritta pipiens. The sequence goes on along the minus strand of LR994571.1, from coordinate 10,840,714 downwards.
TGCATAATCCAGATTATTCGCCAGCGGCTGGCTTTTTGCAAATAAACTTTGCTCAAGGATACGTACCGTTGACAGAACAACCAAAGATTACAAGTTTGATTCAAAACAAAATTGATAACAAAGAATATTTCTATGGAATCGAGATATCAGCAAGATCTAATAATCCTTTGGATTACTGGAAGTTTTCGGCAATGCCGTTGTTTACGTCGTTAGTGTGGTTTAGCCTATATGCTAATGTTACTCCGATTACTGATGTGGACTCGTTGAAGCTTGGTCAGACTTTACTACCTGCAACAGTCGTAGTGCCTCATCTAACGTGTTATCGATCGGATAATGAGCGACTTAAGAATTTCCTATCGTTGGATTTTACGAATGTTTTAGCACTACGTGGTGATGATATTGATGACAAACAACAATATTTATATGCATCTGATTTTGTAGCTGATATACGGAAAATGCGTGGCGGTAAGTTTGCTTACAAAACAAATCCTTTAAACAACAGAATTATATTGAATGTGTTATGCGTATGTAGATACAATTTCTATTGGCGTGGGCGGGTATCCAGATAAACATCCGGATGCGAAGTCGATGGAAGAGGACATACAGTATTTAAAAAAGAAAGTGAGTAACACAAAATATGTCTTATTTATATATTTCACCCTTAATCAAATTTCGTAGAAATAAATCTCATTTAAATAACACAGTAGGGATTTTCCATGGGTCCCTTAATCTCATTCGTAGGAAATCGAATGATCATTTAGTTGTTCATAAGTTATATAACTCAGACAACGTGATTTGTTGTTTGTTGGTGTTTCGCATTCTGCAGTCAGTATGTTAATATTCAAATATTGAAACATTGAGTAAGTGGCTTGCAGAAAATTAAAATTCGAATGTTATTTGTTAATATTTACTAGAAAGACTGAAACTTATATTGCCCAGAAGTAGTCAAAATGAATTCACTATGAAAGAACAACTAGTGTGAATATATTATATAATAATGTAATGTATATATGTATAACACATATACCTTAAATCAAGCGGGGGGGAGGCAACTACAATTTTTAATAAACGCATTTATATGTTGAACAAAAAGTCACGAAACGCTAGGAAACTTTCATTTTTTTCTAATTAAATCTGGATAATCTCGTGTTAAAATGGTTAATTTTTCTTCACTAGAATTTCCATTTCCATTCTTTTATGTAAACATTCATTATATACAGTGAGCCGCAAAAATTTTTTCACAAAAATAATTTGCATTACAAAATATTTAATTATTTGTGTTTTCGTTGATCGAACATAAAATATTATCTTTATATTATGTTATATTAGGAACTTAAAAGTAAGTTGAAAAGAAAAGTTGCGAGGACTATTGGTTGATACTTCACCTTACAAACTATAAAAATAAAAATATGACACAGTTTTGAAACTTAGCCTAGAAAAAGTGTGGAGTTCTTAAAAAATATGGAGACAATTTTAGGTTATGGTTAGACTGTACAGAAATAAAACAAAAATTTGTTAAATTAAATATAGAGCACAAAATTTATTTAGGAAGATCTTTTATTAACATACATTTCTATTTTACTTAAGTATTAAACAAGCCAGGGTATTAAGACTTTTGCTGCTCACTGTATATTTATTAATAAGCAGATATTAAGTAATGGTTAAATTTAACTATATAAATATTGTTAACGATTTTAGTTATTAAAATTTGGAGTGATTTATCAGCGTCACATTTTGGCGTTTAGAGTTTATATAATACTCTTATTTGAGTCCATAGATTTATGTGTGGTTAATAAAATGTAATATCACAACAAATTTATTGCAAAGTTTTCGGTAGCGGTTAAAAAAAATAATCTGCTTCTGATTAGAACTGGCCAATTGCTGTTTCAAGATGAGACGACCCAAATTTACTTCATAAGTTAACTTTAGACTACTTGTCATGTTGCATTAATATTAACGTGTGTACATTATGCACAACCTTTATTAAAAATATTATTATTATTACCGGCAGAGCAATGACAACATTGTTAGTGATTTTTATATTAATCTCATCACGATTTAACAAATTGAATATGTTCCATAGATCAAAAATCCCCAAAAAATGATTGATGTATCTAATTTTCTAGAAGTAAATACATTTTGCTGTATAACTTGTTATCTAACCTGTAGGGCAACATTGAAAATACAGAAGAACTCACAAAATCACAACTAAGTTTTATATTTTATTGCTTTTGGCAAAAGTAAATCCCCCCAAAATGTGCGGTGCTGAACATCTACAACGAACCCAAACAAATCAAATGAGAGGTTTTTTTGTAGGGTTGTATCATAAACATTCATTACAGCCAGGGGGATTTTTTTTTAAATAATTAACTACTAAATATTTATTCTCAAAGGTGACCTATTAATTTTCACATTACCGGCACATTAAATCCCATACCTTTTGAACTACGTTCCGCTAGTAATGTGGTTTTTTTTTTTTTATTTTTTAGGTTGATGCAGGAGCAGATTTTATAATAACACAAATCTGCTTTGATCCAAATGTGATAGTAAAATTTGTTGAAAATTGTCGAAAGAATGGAATTAACGTGCCAATTTTGGTAGCTGTCTATGTACCCGAGAGTATGCGTGATTTAAATTTAATGCTTCGTGTCACAAAGGTCGAACCGCCAGAAAATATGATGGAATACAAAAAGAGGGCGCATAATCAAACGGAATTTATCCGATACTCAGTGGAATCGCTGGAAAATCTTATAAAAACAGTTTTTGCTAGTGATATTGGAGTTTATGGCATTCAGCTCTGTACTATGAATCGTTTTAATGCAGTTGAAGATTTAGTTAATAGCGTTTTTGGTAAATTGAATAAAAAGAAATAGAAAAAAGGGATTGTTTTATTTTGCAAAAAAAAAAAAAAAAATCAATTGTGGCGCCATCTGTATTTGGAATTAGTTTTCTCAAACGCCATCTATGAAGGAGTAGTTAAATGAAGGAATTGTAAAAAAGGTAAGAAATCAAGTTGAGTGAGGCAAAATACCTAAGTAGGTGTGAGAAATACAGTTATGTGTGGAGCAGAGTGGCGCAGTGGAAGCGTGCTGGGCCCATAACCCAGAGGTCCGTAGATCGAAACTACGCTCTGCTAAATTGATTTTTTTTCTATTTTCGCAAGGTGAGTCTTTTTTGCATTAAATTGCTTATTTATTTATTTAAAACTGGTAAAATTAAAAAATAAAGGAGTTCGTAGATATAATTAGAGCAACAAAGGCCTTCGGCTAATTGATTAAACTAATATTGGAATTATTGCCGCCGATCTACGTCACCTTTTGCTTCTTTCAACTTCAAAGCAAAATAACTGGAAAACTGGATTCTTAATTTGAAAGTTGAAAATGCAACCTATATTTTACTTTAAAAGACTTATCAATCAATCTTATTTAATTGGCCCTGGAATATAGTAGTAGTAGTAACTTTTTCTCTGAAACGTATTTTTTTTTTTAATATTTTTTTCGAAATGTTTGTTTCCCAATTGAAACTCATCGTTTGCTGAAACTTCATTTCTTCACAAAGTGGTTTACCAGTTACTTAAATTGAAACTTTATAACAGATCACATCGAACGATTAGCAAAATAAAAGGTTTTTCGAGCGCTGGTAACAATATTAACTTTTTGTTAAATCTACGGATAATTTTGAAATAAAATTTATGATTTATTTTTGGGTTGGCTACATACAACTCCAGTCTTAATTTTATCACTTAATTTCAAAGATTTAGAATTTATAGGCAAATATGTTAAAGTCGACAGACAGACAGATGGGCATAGAATGGATTCTATAAGGATTTATTCCTTCCTTACTCTTAAATTTTAGACAAAGCGTCGTTTGCATTTACCTATCGTTTCTTAGGCTTTTTGTTATTCCTCGGAGATCGAAAATTCATTAGACAGTGACAGAAGTCGTTTACTAATGTAAGCAGAAAAAAAACTTCGGACTGTATTTCAAAATAAAAATATGTACATATGTATAATTTGACAAATGTATGAAATAAAAAGACACGAATTTTCATTAAACTCTTGTTTAATTGATTTTTTTCTCCCACCCTCTCATTTATTTAAACTCCTGTTTTTTCGAACCGTGCACAGATGGCTATAATTTAACTCTCGGCAAATTGAATCTGTTGGTAATAATCACTTACAATTTAAACATTTTCTTTTGCCTTTCAAATGATCGACTGCATGTGCATCTTTATTAATTAATTTCTTACACTTGTTTATTATAAAGAAATTCTTGAATTAGAAAAACGTTTCAACTTTATCAGCACTTTTGATGTTTACATATCTGCTGAGATTTATTTATTAAAGTACAAAGCCTATTTTTTTTACCTTCCATTAATGTCGTTGCTTGCGGCACTAAAAAAAAAAAGAATTTAACACCCATATAGCAGAGCGTAGTTTCGATCTACGGACCTCTGGGTTATGGGCCCAGCACGCTTCCACTGCGCCACTCTGCTTTTTGAAAATGTGCGTCAAAGTAACATTATGTTTCTGGAATATTGGCATATTGTTTTCTGCTGTAAGAAAGATAGAATATTTTTAGGCGCTTTGTAATGATTTTTCTTTTTAGGCAATTTTAAGCCAGAAGATTAAACATTTTTTTTACCCATTCTTTTGAATAAAGAAATTTTAGAAATTTTATTCGACTCATATTAGGTAAAAATGCATCCATTTGAAGATGAATGAAAACAAAGTGAATGACCAATCAAAGCATTATTCATCGTCGTTTAATAATTTTTCCAATCCCTCAGTAAATATTCGAATTCTATCTCGCCAAAATGAGGGACATTTTCAAAATACTTTTTACTTTCAATTGATTTAGGTAATTGTTGAAAGTTGTATAATATTGTATGTATTCTTTCAACATTTGTAACGAGGACTCTTTTATTATTTCGATAGCACGTCTCTAAATGAAATAAAAATAAGTAAAGCATTTGCTATTTAGAGGCTTGGTAAAGTTGTCTCCAATGGCGCACAGAGGTACATTTTTAACAATTACCCGGCCAAAAGTTAATTTTTCAAATTACACTATGCATGTAAAAATTAGTCACAAAACTAGAGGATAATCATGGTCACAGTAATTTATGATAAAACAGTAAATTCAAGTTTACGCGAGGAGTCAAAGAGCGTTGACCGAAAAGTGCTAAATTTTCATATCGTACTTTGTCACCCGATTGCTTGAATAGTAATGGAATTTCATACTTTTGTTCGGAATTAATGCGTCCTAAAATTTTTTAATAAATTACAAAAGTTTTTCTATATTCGTCTTGCGATGACTAAAGGACCGACGGAAAAGCAGAAATAAAACCATACAAATTAATCATAAACAAAATTTAACTTTATTGTTTCAGCGAGTACAGCGGGTGTCTGAATGGTCTGCAATGTCTATCACAAGTGATTTTCGATGAGTATTTTTTCCATACTTGAAGGCCATCAGCTCCCAGCATTGCGGCATCTTCTAAATATAAGCAAACAAAAATAAATAAGTAAAAAAAAACTCGAACGATCGGTGGTCCAATAAATGGTGTGATGCATTGTCCGACCGTTAAAGATTCAATTCAAAAACGAAGTAGTTGCAGCACAGTCACGCTCAACGGCCATGCTCCATCGTACCAAACCAAAATAATACCACTTGTGGTTTTTTTTTAAGTTATTGTTTTTTTTTAGCAAAATCGTAAAAGAACGCATACTTTTGTAAGGCACTTTGATATTTTATTGCCCCCGATCTTTTTAGGGTTTCATTCCAAAGGAATAACGAAACCCTTACAGAATCACTTCGGTGTTCGTCTGTCTGTCTGTTGCCTTTACATATTTACTAATAATTTCTAAATCCTCTGTAGTTAGGGATGAAACTTAGAATGAATATGTATCTCGGCAACCCAAAAATAAGTCTGATTTTTGTTTACTGTATACTAGACATATTCGACTAAGCAATGGTGTAAAAAATATCACATGTGTCAAATGTAGCTGCTAATAGCTCCTAATTACAAAGTTTTTGAGTTGTTGGTGTTTTGTAAATTTTTCGATCTTTCTGTTTGAACGAGGTAAAGTCTGATTATCTTAGCTTTAGATTTGGCAGTGCAACTCAGGGGTAGAAATAATGATGCAGAAATGTCTGTGCGCCAAAACATCAGAATAAAGTAAGTCCGTTCTAGACATATTATAACTCATTTATTTGTTTATTTAGACAATTAATATGTACACATTTTACCAAAGGTATATCCGCTGAAATACATTATTTAAAGTTTAAATAAATCACAAAATAATGTTGGCCACCTAAGTCTTCAAAATTTACCTCTGTGCGTCGTTGTACGTGTCATTGCACTTCTATGTGAAAATGAATTGACAAGATTTATCATCAATCATTTCGCAGCGAGCAATTTCAACATGAAGTTAATAAAATATAGAGTACCTCATAAAATTGAGTATAAATTAAAACACAATTTTAGTTTTTTTTTCCTCGTCTAATATGTTCATATATGAAAAAAATGGAATACAATTATTCATTTCATTGAATTTTGCTCGTTTTATGGAATTAAAAAAAAATATTGGTTGCATGTATGTAATTTAACGTTTGAACACAACATTTTTCACTTTCCTCCACGTAGCAATTAGAGGCTCGAAGCAGAAATAAGTTTTTAATTCAGTATAACCATTTTCAAGCTATATCATTCGAATATTCATTCTGATTCATTTTTTTACATAAAGACATGATACAGAAACTTCTAAACATTATCTACGAATCCCTGCCAAAGTATAATTGTCATTCAAATAATGCCATCGGCTATAAAGCCACCACTTTCTTGAAAGTCGCTTAAACTATGGCTTCTTAAGTCTCATTCCCAAACATTTGCAGAACTTAAACTGTTCATCATTGCTGGCATACGGAAAGGGAGACATTTACATTACAAATCGAAAATCGCTTCGCAAAAGTTAAAACGGAAAATTCAAACTTTCTCCACCATCCGTCGTCATCGGCGGACAGAGTTGAACCCCTTTTTTTTGTGTTCAACTCACACAAACCAAAACTATCAGAAACAAACTATCAGTCGTCCTCGTCTCGATGATATCTAAAGAAAGAAAGGCCTTAGTTCTACAGATGGAAGCATCTATTTCATCCCCCATCGCAGCACAAAAAACGCACAGATGACCTGAAATCAATTGCAGAGTCGCAGGGGTGCAGCGAAATCGGAAGAAATCGACGACTCTCGGTTCTGCAACTGAAAACGTAAATTGACCTTGGATTCTATTTTTAGCAAACGGATGTATGCAAGAAGAAAAACTTCTCAATATTTCTTGCCCCAAAAATAGGTCAAACTCGCACACCACAATGGGTCCTTTGAGAGAGGAAGCTGGTGTAGAAAGAGAGAGTAATAAAAACAGCACAAGTTCTTACAACAACAATAAGTTCTGTGCTACGTCACAACCAAAGCATAACCCTCGCGATGGGGTTGGTCGGGCGACTGGGAGAGTTAGGGTAGCTGTCAGAGCGGAATGCAACAGCCTCGTCGAAGGACACCACATCACCGCGAGTCTTGCGTTTGCTGTTTTATTGGAACGGAACTATTGACAAGATGTTGACGTTCATGCGACATTGAGTGGGGCGTCGACGTCGGCACACGGTGTTCACAATTACAAGGTGATGATGGTGCTATAAGTAAGAACCGTCGGCCCCTCGTGTTTTATGTGATTTCTGAATCTGCTCCCACTCGCATGATTTTCTGTGTTTCCTTCCCTCGGTCATTGATTAGCGCCTGCCTGCCCCTGTTCTGTCGTGGAGGTGTGTTTGGCATTGGGAAACGTTTTAAGTGACCGGATTGTGATTGATGTCTAATGGAATTCACTATTTGTTGTGTTTGTGCCAAAAAAATCTTTTCAAATCCGACTAAGGGTGAAGGAATGAGACGAATCTTTTCAATTTCTTAATTAAAAATATTTAGTGCATGAGAATTGCGCGTGTGTGCGCGTGGTGTGTATGTCTATGTTTTTTTTTTGGAGTAGGGGGTTGTAAGAGTTGTTCTTAGGTTGCTGTACGAAAATGAAAACGTGAAACACTACGGGTGGGAGTGGAAATTACTTGTATTTTTCCTACTGCTTCTTGTCTTGTGTAGGTGATAGCTTGATGTGATTAGCCAAACGAGTTATATCCAAGTTTTAATGAAATTTCTCTTCACTACGTTAAATCTATTCTCAGATGCTTCTGCGGGAAGGGATGGCAAAGAACTGATTACAAAGTTAGGAATGTGTATTTTTTGTCCCTTTGTCTCTGACAACTAACAAAAGGTGTTTGAAAACACAGAAGGTTTGTTGGGGTGAGTTTGATACACCTGAGCACGATTTAGCGAGTTACGGCTTTGTTGCGTGTTTTCATTTGTATGTGAATAAAAAGTGACACAATGTCTTCAATACTGAAATGGAGAAGAAGAAGAATTTTGAAGAAGAAGAATTTGAAGTGGGAAGTGTGCTCTCTTTGTGTTAATTTTTTTTTAAATAGTCACGCAAATTTTCGACAATTTTGTATTTTGCTGTAAGTTAATTTTTTGTTTTATCATACTGCCACACTAAAGCATACTGCTCTACAATATCTCTTTGTTCTTAAATGAGTTCTTTAATTGTTTCTATTTCCAAACCTTAATCCATTCATGATTACATCCGATTAAGCAAACAACCATTTTAATCGATACCAAAAAACTCATTTGATTTCTTGCGCTTCTACTTTAATTCATTGATAGACCTGTTTCGAAGAAGTTTTAATGGATTTGAATACAAGTGCTATAAGTGAATGAAAAATAAAAAAAAGGAAAATAACTTACACAAGCTACTGGCACTTGGTATTCACAATAGTTAAGGTTTTATGCATTGGTTGAACACCAGCTGGGTGTATCCTTTTTATTCTACTTAAATCGTTGTTGTCACGCAATTATTTTGCCATGACATGAAATAAAATTTCTTCCAAAAGGGTGTTAGTCACGGGATTCCCCGTGGAAGGAATACTTGTTGAGGATAAATGTGTCCACCGACTTTTTGTTGATAAAAAGGCTTTTGGTGGGGTTCGAGTAATTTATTGCGCTTTTTAACGTAACTCTGTGCCAAGATATTTTATTTCCTACTTTGGATGTTCTTTTGACTTTGTTTGGGTGCTTGAATTATCTTTGAAAGAGTTGGCATCCACTTTAGATTGAATTTGCTGGCACAATTATCGGTTGAGATTAAATCAAAGCGGACTATACGAAATTATATACCGTACAATATCGGTATAGCGAGACTGAAGGGATTTAGAAAATATTCGTTTCATCATTACAGCAGCCTCATGCTTGGCTGGTTATCTAACACCTCTTTGATTCAAGTGCATATGCAAATAAGTTCAGTCAATCTCTTCCTCCATCTAAAAAAAACATGTTCAAACAGTTTGTAAATAGAATATCATGTCTCTTTTTGATTGCTTAAGGTCCCACGTGCTTATGCAAGTGCATATAAGTCTTAAGTGGTGTTAGATCAAGCATGGACAGACTGGGTCTTTAATATTAGGTTGTCAAATATCTCCCTTCCGCCTTTTTGTCTTTTGAATTTTCCGGCTATGTACAAAGCGCTACAGAGCTCGTATCCAAACTAATCATGTATAGCGTCGTTTTGTAGGTTATGTCAAGACCTTTCAAATGATGTATTGCCAGATACGAGCTTTGTAGCGCTTTGTACATAGCCGGAAAATTCAGAAGACAAAATGCCGGAAGGGAGATATTCAACAACCTAATATGATATCTGTGGGTACATTTGCATACGTTTACTTTTTTACTTTTATAAAATTAAACCTTTATAGAATAAGTGTGTGTCTGTCTGTCGCCGCACAAAACTGCCTATAGCTTCTAGGTTCTTTCCTCCGCGTATCGGCCTATCAGACCGAAACACTCTAAATACGTATATTTCAGGAGCAGAGACGTACTAAATCTGTGGTTGTGTGTTAGTATGCGTGGTTAGTAGTATTTAGTAACCTTTATTTCGTATTTCGTAAGATTTTTCAAAACACAAAGAATTGACTACCTAGTTTCTTTTTAAGTCATAGGCTATCAGTGGAACTCCTTGCCAATAGAAATAAGAAGTATTGCAAATCACTCCACTTTTAGAACGTCCCTCTTAAAATACCTCTCCTCTCTCCGAGCATTGCCAGCGAAAATTTTTACTTCCTATACTTTTACTTACTTTTGCTAACCTATTTATTATAAATTTGCCTTCAGCAATAACGCCACTATTCCAAGTTTTATAAAGCTTTACGCTACTTATAAGATTAAATTGTATTATTATATGAATAAATGAAATTGAATAAATGAACATGATTGAAGGAAACTAAATTTTAATATACAGTTCTTGAGATCTCATTTTAAGAAGCACCATACAAAATATTGCATCTCCAAAGTATGCTTTTCGGCTCAGTTTTTAGAACTAAGATGATTTAACTTAGAATGCAACTTTTGGTGCGTGTAATTTGCGTTTGACGAAATGTATGACCCTATTACGACATGCCTCTGTGATGCCTCATAGGCCACCACAGCCTCACAAGTGTGGAAAGTTAAAATTTTTGAGGTTTTTGTATTCTAAGCAAAACCTGACAAATTGTGTTCAGGTCCCGCTTATAACAGAAAAATGGGTCACATGTTATTAAATTGAAAAACAAATGGTAAGCGGGAATTTGCAGGTTTTTGGATATTAATTAAACAAAAACAAAAAAAAACGGAGGGCTAAAACAAAATTATTTATTCAAGAAAAAATGTAGTAAATGTTTTGGTACTTTTGGAAAACGGACATTGTATCAAATAATAGTTGTTTTCTTTAATTATTCTATATTCCGAAAACATTAATGGGAAACAACAATTGTATTAAGCTTTTTTTCTTAATATTTTTTCACAACATTCCTGATGAAAATGAAAATAATTTTGACATGACAATGAATTCACCACACTTAGTGGTGAAGCGAGGTTTTGGCCAGACTGCCAAACAGCTAATTACTCAGCAACACAATTTTCGCATTTCTGATATTTGTATAATTGTGACCCAACCACAATCGGGATAGGACCGTTATACAGAAAGACTTAAAAAATATTAATTTTTAGAATATAAGTTTCAAAGCTAAGTATTCCGTATCGTGTTGCTATTTGTCTTGTGTTGTTATCAACTTATAAATTTAAACAATGATACTATTTTTCTTGTCTTGTTGACATTACAAGAAAGGTATGCAAAAATAAACTTTTTCAGAATCTCACTTAAAATAGTGGCATTTTTTTTCAAGATTGTAATTTGAAAGCTAACCACTGTGCACGCATTCGACCGCACTGTAATCTGTCGCTTACATGTGAATCTGCTTCACAGAAATCATTGAGGTGATTTCGTATCCACGTTACTGACCTTCGGTCATGTGCTCTCATTCGGAGAGCCTCGCTCATCGGGTGCGTACTCCCAAATTTGCTATTCCACAAAATTTCACATGAGCGACTAAAATGAACAAAATATCTCAAATGATGAGACCAACAGCAAAGAAAGAAAAAAAAGAAGAAAAAATCACTTGAAAAGGTACTTAGTACTTTCTACATGTTGAGCCTTCTCCACCTCCAGGCACTAAGATGAGCAGTTCTACTTTGTGTGAATAAATTACTTAACTCTAAAATATTTTAACCCCTATGTATCCAGGGACAGACCAATTCGAAGGTCCACTTTGCGTCTTTGAGGCTGCTGCTGCGTTTGCTGGTATTTGTTTTCCCTCTTTTATCGTTTGTTGTATTCATTTTCATTTGCTTTGTGATATAGAAATTCTTGCGTTCCTCTCTCTTTTACTCACTGTACATAGCAAAAGAGATTTTGCACCACAAGCACCAAGTACCAGCAGCAGCATCAGCACAGCAGAGCAGAGCAGTAGCAGAAGCAGCAGCACCAGCAGCAGTAGCAACCTCAGACAGACGCACTACCACCATTATCAGGAATCCCACTATATACACGGGAGAACCAGCAGCAGCAACAGCAGCATAAAATATAGGGGCCAGAGAAAAAAGCTCTCTGTCCATGTATTTAACACCAACCACCGAACAGTCATTTCTCGATGAACACACTGAACTGAATGAACTTTTGCAAAACCAATCCGTAAGAAACTTTTTCCATAGTATCTTTCACTTTAGTACCGAGTACACCCACGAATTGTTTTGATGCTCAAACACTGCGCTGCTGCTTCTCTTGTCGTCGCCGCTAGCCGCTCTCCTGTGTGTGCTGCTTTGTTTGTTCCCTCTGTGTGTGTGTTTTACATTTTTTTTTTGATATTGTGTATCCCATTGTTGATATTATTTTCATTTTTTTAACGGTATAAAATAAAAGAAGGAAATAAAAAAAAAATTATTCGTCGCAGTGCACCGTGAAAAAAGAAAGAAATTGTGTTTCGTTTTCTTCTGCGAGTATCTAACACCACCTCTTTTTCAAGGCACATTCCCTTCGATAAATTGATCGGGTCTTAAGCTGCTTGTGTGTTACGAACTACAAAAAAAGGTGTAAAATAACGAAAACGAGGAAGAAAGGAGTGTGAAACCGCATACATAAGACAACGGGTCACTAAGGCGTATACGCAACGTTTTTTTGTTTCTCTTTCTCATCGTTTCTGGTTAAATCCTCGTTTGGCTTTAAAAAGAAAAAAAAAATTAAACGTTCATTTCGAATTCGGCTATAAAATTTCACCAAAGAAATCCCTTTTTTTTAAAAATCTTTTCGTGCGTACGTGTGTGTGTCTGTGTTGAAGGTATCTAAATGCAATTCTGCGCTCTCTCACAACGCGCGACGATGCAATTTCCTTTCTCTCCCTGTCTTCGTTTTTAATTGAAAAGTAAATTTTCTACAAAAAAAAAAGGAAACAGAAAAACTTTCCGTACTTCCCGAAAGAAAAGCCAAGCAGTATATGTAAACGGATAAAGTATAAAACAAAGAGACATCCTTTTACAACACCCATGAGCTGTATCGAGCACTAGGACAAGAACTTTTTCCAATTGATGCTTAGTTTTAAACCAAACATAAAGGACAGTTGTTTCAGTTGGTAAGTCGAGAGTAAATATATTTTTTTTTGTTCCTTTTTGCTTTTATTTCCTTGGTTTACTCTTCGTGCTCGTGGTACAAATGGCTTAATAGTTTCTTGAGAAGCAAATTGGCCATCATCTTCATGGGCACTCTACTGTCATCATCATCGCTGTCCTTAGCAAACAATAATAAACCAAAGCCAAAGCCAAAGAAATATTGTATCCTTGTTGGTCGAATATATTCGGGGGTGGGCAAGAAAAAGGAAAGCTCTAAATCCTCGGTTCCTTCGTCGACAGTGTAGTTGTCCTGGTCGCAGAGATGTGTCTTACTATATTATTTAATCTATTCATGTTGGTTAAAATAATATCTGGCCCCAGAATGCTGTGGGTATAGAAAAACCATAATCGGGTCAGTTTAATAAAAGAGAACTACACACAATAGTGGGAGTAGGCAGGAGGTACACCAGTTCGGAAGGGTGCGGAGTTTTTAAAGACTGCAGGCTGTGTTCTCTGTGCGAAATTGGCTGAAATCCTCGTTTGTTTTTCTTGTGTAGAGTTTTCTCATTCATATGTGTGGGTGCATGGTTTTTGACTATGAATAAAATGAATACAGGAGGAGTAGAGCGAGGGATAGTTTCCTCAAAGGAAAGATTCGCCAAACTCTCACAGAGATGGTTTTTGTTTGCAGTTGTTCGGGCTAGGAGATGTCGTGTTTCATTTGTAGTTTCTTCTCGTTTTCTTTTTTTTTTGCCATTTGCTTTTAAATATTAATCCATTCATCCGAAGAGTGTGGACAATGTGACACATATATCACTGCATGCATTGTTGCAAAATGAAAGGTTCTAATAATACTCAAGGCTTGTAAGTTGCACACACACACACAGAATAGATATGTTGTGTAATGGGATTTGGAGAGAGAAATAAAGTGCATGCAACACAAAAAACGAGGATATAGTATACGTCATCATTCTTTGAAGAAGAAGTTTCGATTAAAATTGCATTTATCCAAGGATAAGGTTCTAACATCCAATTGGTATACGTTTCATTTTTATTTTTTGATAAATTGCCAAGTGTCACGTTTTGAAGATAGCTCCTATCTGATGTTTTATTTGGGTTTGGAGTTCGCTGAAAAATGTAGGAAGAATAACTCATAACGTTTGGATTTGTTGGCAGGGCTGTTGTTAAGGAAGGACTTCGAAAGGAAAGTAGGGATATTTTAAAATTTCATAGACATCGCCTTAAATTATTTTTGTGTTTTTATTGGGTGCTGTTTATTGCCTGTTGTGTTGGGTTGTAGAACAGGGTTAGCTGACGTTCAAATACCAATTGGGTGTCACTTTACCGATGAAATGCAGTCAGCTTATTAAATGAGCAAGTTTTCTACCTCTATCATATTGGTTTTAGATGATGACTGCATTGGTTACAGTCGTACATACTACGAAATTGTAAAGGTTTAACAAAAAATTTGTTTTCTTTTTGTGTTTCAAATACTTTCTATTTGATACCACAAAATCCCTCTGAATTTTACATGCATTATCATATTTTCATTAAAACAATCACTGAATATTATAATCAAATGGGTCTAATAATGAACACGCTATCCTTCCTTTTACATTTTGGTGTCTATGATTTTTGAAAGCTTGTAAATTCATTTTAACTTGGCGCAGGTTATTATGGCCGCATATAATGGGAGTTGCGAAAGTGAGGTTAAAAAATGAATTTATTTAATGTTGATAAAGAACCTATCATCTTTATCAAGTTAACTCTGTACCTATAACATTTCTCAGCTAATAAACAAATATTAGGTTGTCTAATATCTCCCTTCCGCCTGTAGCGCTTTGCACATAGCCGGAAATTTCAAAAAACAAAAAGGCGGAAGGGAGATATTTGACAACCTAATGTATGTACATGAAAGTAGCCTACAATTTCAAACCACCTGAGCTGGGTCATTAATTGTTGGCATGCTTTCAATGAAGTTACTAGTTTTTGTGGAAATTGAAAAGGGTTTCTTATTTTGGAAGATTGCCAATAGATTGTTTACTTGTTAGAGAAAGAAAACATAATGAAAAAGAAATTAAAACAATTATGATAAGTAACACTTTCCTATTGTTTGTTGACATCCACGAAAAACTGTAGCGTGTAGTACTTTACATGACCTTCGTAGTCTAAAACACTCCAAAACAATTTCTTTTGGATCCTTTAAGCCCAAATCGCAACGGCGCGTTCGGTCGGTCGGACTTTGACAGGCGTTGGTACGCGTTTTATCGACTTTACGAAAAAGAATGTAAAGGCGCGCCTCACTCAATTTTTCAAATCGAAATTGCGTTAGCTTTCCCTAAATCAGCATAACCCCGAAATTTTCTATCCCCTAAAACAAATTTTGTAAGAAAACAATTCGATTTTGAAACTCAAATCAAAAGCAATTCTTATTTACTCAAACAATCGCACTTCCACGTTCAAATTTAGTTTATAAATAACACACATCTGTCAAAAGCCCGAGCAAGTAGAAAGTAGACCCAGTTGGTCAGGCTTACGATGTTACAATCTGCGAAGTTGCAACGCCCGACCGCTATTCTACTTCAAATATCAAAGTCAGGCTGACCGAATGCGCCGTTGCGATTTGGGCTTTATATCAAAATTGGCATCACAATGGGCCTAATCTGGCTGTGGGTTATTTACTGCAGCCGGCCACATCAACCTAACCTAGCCTAACCTATACCAAAATACCATAGAACATCATTTACACAGTTTCTTTAAACCCTCGATTGATTTGGTCTACGTTTTAAATCATAGAAAATCAAAGGAAGTGTTCTCAATTATATGGCTTTGTGGTGTCACGACAGCAAAGTTTTTCCATTTTCCATTTTCCAACGTGGCCTGATTGGTTTTTGTTCTCTCGTTTGTTCGTTACTTCTGCCTAGTAATGACATAATCTGAAGTAAAACAATTTTGATGGCTCGTGGGTCCATATCTTCACTTGACCGCGTTCAATTAAGACAACCTCTGAGCACTTAACTAAACCATTATGATGTTGATAAAAAGTCCAATTTAATATAAAAAAAATCTAAAGTATCGCATCTATTTGATGTGCAATGCTATTCAATATCCATTACCAAATCAAATATCGCAATCAGCTTACAGTGTAAAAGCCCTCCATCGAAGAAGCTCTAAAGGGCTACTGTCGACGCAGTTGCGTATCATTTCATTTTATACCTTTAGGCTCCATTACGCTTTTATAGGTCGCCTACCGCCTTCCAAGTCGATGATCCTTTGTGTCCTTCACGTCACCGATGTGCAATGTTCTTTAATCATTAAGACTTTTCTAATTTTATGTTTTCTTGTTGAACAGTTTTACGAGTGTTAAGTGTTGTGTTATGAAAGTGGAAGGGAGGCAAAGAGAAAGAGTGAGAAAAAAATAAACAAGACGCCAATGCACACAAAACATAAAATTGGGACACAACTTTGCTATTCCTTAAAAAAAAAGATAAACAAAAAAAGCACCGGAGTATGTACTCATCATTTTGTGTGATTGAAATTCTAATGAATTCCGAAAAATGAGTGCATGTGATTTACGAGAGTTTAAATAAACATTTAAAGGGTGGTGCTAAAGCTACCGCTCGCTATAAAAATTATTAAATGGAAGTTAAAGATTCAGAAAAAAGTCATATTGAACATAATGTTAAAAGGTTGATTTGTGCGATTTGTGTAGTCATACAGTCGTCTCCGATTAATTGAAGCCCCGATTTGCCAATTTTTTTTTCACTTAAGCGGTGTTTTCTCTTAAGCTAATTTCGGATAGCTGAAAAACAGTATCACTTATCCAGCCTGAAAATTTAAAAAATTTAACAGCATCATTTTTAACTTGTCAAAATTTTATTTAAAAACGAAACAAAACAAAAATTCGTTAACATAAAAATAAAGACAGACGGAAAAAGGAAAAATAAATATTCTTTTTGTACACCCAGTTTTTTTTAACGATTTTGAAGAAGTTTGTATGGAATGCTTTATAGAAAAGAATAAAGGAGCAAAAAGAGACAAAAAATTCTTCTTAGAATACAAAAATGATTAAAATTACTAAAGAATTACTACAGTTTTTTAAGAAAAACACCAAAACTGACGTCATAAAAGTATTTGCACACTTTATGTTGTGACTGAAATATAATAGAAATAAATAAGATACAAGTACAAATGACATTTTGTGTGCAGTCTATTTGCTTTGATAATGTTTTGTAATCTGTAAAGCCTCAAATGGATAGGATTAAGGGCCATTTGAGGCCCTTATCTTTTATTTGTTTAAGAGGGTTTTTCTTGCTCTTTCTTTTCACATATAATATTCTATACAAACTTTTACTATTACTGCGAAATCATCAAAAAACCGGGTGTGCAAATACTTTTTTGACAGACTATATGTATTTTAGTTTACGGAGTAGTTTGTGTATAGATTGATAATTTTTGTTGTACATTTGTTTTCAGTTAACCAAGCTTTTCTGTTAAGCGGAGTAATTTGTATGAAGATTGTGAAAAAAATGCTTCGTGACTAATTTTGTGTTTCAGTTTACCGATTTTTTCATTAAAGCGCAGTTAAACGGAGTCGACTATACTGGTTTTGCTGAACAATTTTGATCAGCATAAAATATACAAAACAATTTATTAAAGTTATTTGTACAGTGATTAATATTCTTTTTTTGGTTTTCGTTCCAAAGGAATCACTTCGGTGTACATTTGTCTGTCTGTCTATCGACTTTTACAGACAGAGCAATGAAATTTTGACTGAAGGTGGGTGTACCTTCACCACCATTTGAAAATTCTATTCTATATATTTTATTCTACCACCAACCCAAATTTTATTTTTAAAAATGCATGAAAATGAAGAAAATTAAATTATTTTTTAATTTTTAATTATTTGAGTTTATTAGTAAGAGCAAATATTCCCATTAATTGGAACACACCAATTTTCCAAGACCTTATTGATGGATCCGGGCTGTAGATCGCACATTGCGTGGTTGGTATTGACCTTAAGTCTTCTTCTGGGTTGTTGGCACATTGGTCATTCATAGTTTTCCACAAAAAGAAAGTAATGCTTGATTTTATTCTATTTTCGTCACTTATCGCGACAGAATGCAGTCGATCACTAAACTTCTTATTAATTTTCTTAAATTTTCTGATAAACATAGATTATTGTGCAAGTCGAATGTCCATTTTGAGTCCACCTTCCACCTGAACGTGAGAAAATTCGTAGCCTTGGTGATAAAATTATCCTCCCATCCACTCACAACGACCATTTCAGACTTATTGCGATTATCACATTGGTTTTTACGATGCGAAAACTGTCGATTAATCAGGATCACGATACACACTGCGCGAAACAATGTGGTACAACGTTGGCCGTTCTTTGCCTTTTCCACTCTCCTTTCGCTCTCAGCGAAGAAAAGTTAAGCATAAAACTTACACTTTGTTTCCCAACTCTTCCTTTTCTGCTCAGGAGTCAAAGAGAAATCAATTTTTATTTGACGAAGAACCTTTCTCCTTGTCTGCTACCATTGTGTTACAATTTTTTTGTCGTCCGACGAGATGTTAAATGTATCGTTCCCTAATGTCTCGGGCTTCATCAACTGTACTCAAGCGGTGTGAGGGTGGATGGTTGAAGTTTGTGTATAGTAAGCGAAAAAAATACAGAAGTGAATAAAGTCTTCGATAAGGAAAGTAGGACAAAGGCAAATCGACGCATTGTTGGGAACCCCAGATGAGGATGCATTATACTTAAATGACCCCCTGACCCGCCCGTGAATATAACAAGAGGATCATCTTTTCCATTTATTTCTTCTTTTGTCCGACGATAATGTTGGTGCTAAATTGAGGACTCGCAAATGACTTAATTAAGACATTTTCAAACCGAACAGAGGACGCTGGCCCGAAACAATCAAACAAACAAAACAAAAAAAGAGACTATACATTGTACGTTTTGTGAATTGAAAAAAATAATCCATCGGAAGGGGGAGGACTCCTCTGGGAGGACATTGTATGATTCAAGAACAATTGGAGGAGTTAATTGTCGGAGGAGTTTTATTAATCCAGACAAATCGTCAGGCAATTAGTCGGATATGGTCCGTTGCGGATGCTTGACTCGATGTAAAATCTTAAAGGGAGAGAGGTTAAAGGTTCCGAAACTAATTAACGCGATCCATTTAATATTAACGAATGGAAAAACTTCAAGTGGAAAGTTTTTAAAAGTTCGAGACTATGGAACAGTACAGAGGGGCACCATGACAGAGGCAGAGTGTCTAGGGTTTTAAATGTTCTTCGCGGAACAAATTGTTGGGTGTGCGTGTGTACTTTGAAAGATGGAAAGTTTTTAATTTAATTGCAGCGTGAAACATACGCACATACACAGATACAAGTGGGCAGTTAGCGAACCATAAAAGGGGGTTTCAGGAGTGGTACTAATTGAAGTTAACATCAAAAGGTTGGTTGTCACGTAGGCGTGCTAGTGACCCGCAAGTGATAAAATCAGTTTGTACCGGATGTATGAGTATAGCATTAATCAATCCTTTTTAGTGATTCAGTGGATTTTAACATTTATGACATTACACAATGTCTCGTGCGGCTTGTCAGTGGACGCAGTAGAGGGTTACCATCCCTAAGGGCTGGATGAGGGATGAGGCATTGATTCAGATTATAATAATACCTTTTTTATCCACCTACATATGGTATAAATCAATTTAAAATGTTTCTTTTATCTCTTGTACCTAACTTTTTTAACTAAAGATTTTTTAGCTATATCTCAAGTCTTTTAATGAATTTCATGTAATATCATGATTATGTTTCGTAGCCCAGTATAATAATAGAAACAAAAAATAACCACCCGAAAGGAGGAAATTCTGATCTAACACTTCGTTATTTTACCTTACTTATGGTGTTGGCCAATTGCGCTACCATGTGGGGGATTTTGGTCGCTTTCCTCATTCCCTGATCATGGCACGATCCGTGAATACATCAACTAGATAAGATCTCCAGTCACTTACGTTACGAACACTTGTTGCACATTTCGCCGCTGACTCG
This sequence comes from Syritta pipiens, assembly GCA_905187475.1. Classification (NCBI taxonomy): domain Eukaryota; kingdom Metazoa; phylum Arthropoda; class Insecta; order Diptera; family Syrphidae; genus Syritta; species Syritta pipiens. The sequence continues at coordinate 10,820,577 of LR994571.1, read as the reverse complement.
AGGACGTAAAGTTTAAGTAGCAGGTGAAGTATGGTTTCGAAGACCGACATCGTCGGCCTATGCAACGGCTTTAGACCGTTCGCTGTTACTATTACTACTATTATTGTAACTTTTTCTGTTGTCTTGTTATCTTTGAGACTGACTATGATTCCTATCATAAACTTTGCTTCTATGATTATCAATAAGTGGGTGAAAATAAAAATAAATAGAAATTGTTCTAATCCAGATCATTGTGACATATAAATCGATGATTACTGATTTTTTTTTTACAGATAAAACGAAAAGTAGTTCAATACACTCTCTATAATTTGAACGTCTATCTTTCGAAAACCTTAAATAGAAGCATTCTCACAGTCACCTGAAAAAAACCTCTGTAAATCGAAGAAAACCTATGCAATTGTCCCTTCGCTAATTTGAATTTTTTTCTGAACAAAAGAATATAAAAACCTTTATAATTCGCAAATGATGCGTTTTTTATTTATATAAATCGAAGTCATGTTCACTTCTTTTTCTTTAAGAACGTTAGTAATATTTTTCTTTTTTTGAAACCTCCGTAATTCGAAAACCTCTGTAATTCGCAGTTTTTTCTTGAAATTCGAATTATCTAAAGTTTACTGTATAATTTTAAGAGCAAATTGTACTGTTGACACTGATTTCACATTCAAATTTGTATGTGTCTTAAATGTCAACTGATGTCGATTTTGGTCTCACATTAATTTTTTTTACTGAAGTACAACATTGCAGCTTCTTAAATCTCCCACCTGTTTATTTGTTTTCCTCCGCCACAGTAGTGCAACAATCAAACACTTTAGCTTTATCAGATAAACGGCCAAGTCCGTTTCCGTTGAAGGCAAGACCGCCCCAATTCATTTGACTTAAGATATGACTCTGTCCCGGAAACAGCTCACGTGCCATGTACCACTTCAAGACAGCTCTTGATATATAAAGGGCACGTGCTTCCTTCTGACCCACTAATATGATAAATAAACACATTTAATTGCAGGGCAACACAGCGTGGTTATAGTTTTCTCTTTTTTTTTTTTTTTGATGTCCATACTATGCATTCCATGGATGTTTATTTTCGTGATTTGCCTTCACTTATTACATGGGAGTGGGTGGACATTATTAACGACCTACTTGTAAGAAATTAAAGTGACAAAGCTGTGACACACAAAATTGAACACATGTCTGGAAAGACGCCATTGTTGTTGCCACTCATCTAAAAGACTAAAAAAAAAAAAAAACACGGAAAACTTTCTTGGCACCGATGTGGTGTTTTGAAAGTGTTACGTGGTTGCAACTTGCAATAGCCACAGCCGTTTTGCTTGTCAAAGATACCTCCACAACAGCCAGTGGGGGTGAGATATTTTTAGAAAAGTCAACAAGAAGATAGAAATATATTCATTCATTCGTCTCACATGATGGAGGAAATGAATATGAAAGCGACAGAGCGTTGCGGAAGCAGAAGTTTTACCGCAGTTATTATGGCGAAATACCACAAATAGTTTTATTAAGCTATAGACAGCTCTAATTAAGGGTTTTCCTTCTATGAATTTTTCATTATAGTCGTAGAAGTGACGAATTACATTCGTTTTCTGTTAATTACGAACAAGAAGGAGGTGCTTTTTAATTCATTTTTTTTCGTGGTTAGATGCATTATGCATAGATATTGTGGAGGGAATATATAAAAGACACATGTATGCTTTGAGGCATGAAATGGCGCTGGCGTAGCAACACATGTGCCCATTTGGATGGTAAATGTTGTTTGGTAATACGTGACATGCGACATTTGTTATAGAAGATTAAGTTAGAACTGTTTCGAATGGATTTGCACTAGGTTGACTCTTGAAGTCCATTTTGGTATTCCAGTAAAATTTCTCACTGTTAATTTGGATAATGAAACACGTTAAATTACTAGAAGAAGGCTAGCGTGACATAGTATTTTCAATTGCACAACGAAAGCTCGAATATGCTTGACCCTTAACCATGTTACATATACTGTCTCTAGTTGACCCAATTCGTTTTGCGATTGATTTAAAGTTATGCTTCCATAACTACCTCGTCTAATGCTGCAAGTTTTTTTTTTTTTTTTTTTTCGTTGTATTAAAAAATGGCTTCTATTATGCATTATGACGTTTTAACTGCACCGCTAATCACCACATCTGTTTTTAAATGTTTGTGCATAAAGAATTTGCATAACGCCGTCGCGCTGTGTCTTACACCATTCATTCTCCAAAGGTAAAACAATGTGTGAGACCACATCAACACCCAAGTCACATTCTCTGACTGTTATGGCTGTTTTTTTTTCTTTTTTTATAAATCAGCTGTCCAGTCTTTTCTTCGAAAAATATAATTTAAAAGATTCCTGTTAGATTGAATAATTTTCCTTCCTTCTTAAAAAAAAAAAAATTGCTCCCAGACGTCACTTTCTGCAGTCACTTTCAGGACTTCAGTGACTTTCCTCATTGTGAGCACTTCGTTTCAACTCAGCAGGAAATTTATTGCAACAATGTCGCAAAGACCTCGGCAGTCATAGTCGTGATGAATATTATTCATAAATTTCACCCTCCCGGGCTCTACACGCTGGACATCTTTTGACGACCTACAAACCCCAGCCCACACTCGAAGCGGTGTCAAATGGAAAGTACGATCCTAATGCAATTTGCATAATGGAAAGAGAAATCAATGTTTGCAGCACTCAGAAGCATAATAGGCTTTGTACTCGTTGAATATTCGATTTTGCCTAAAGCATTAAAAATTAAGATTTTAATTGATTAGCTGAGAGATAAACATGCTCGCTGCAGCAAAGTTCTCTATCATTCTAAGAGCTCTTCCAAAAATTAAATTATTCAGCTAATGCAAGTGTGCATGTGGGTTCTGAGTTGGGGGTGGTAGTGAAGGTGTATGCAGGGTGCCAATTATAGTTTATTCACGAGGAAATGTCCATAAAATACTCGACACGTATTAAGAATACACACATCAACACACGACGATGGTGGGTGTTTTGTGAAGTCATGATCAATCATGGGCACGGTTGGTAAACTCAATCAAATTATACGAACTGATTTGTTCTTTATTGGCTTGGGACATGTCCATAATTACTGCAAGTGTTTTATAGACGCTGTCATGGGATACGATTGGAACTGAAGTCAAATTGAGTCTGCTCTTTCTTCATAGAAGGTGTATTCTCTTGAACCAGTACCATTTTTAGTGAAATATATCAATTTTTATTTTATAAACATTTGTATGAATATTTTTATGACATTTTTATGATTATGTGTTCTGCTACTATTTGGTGTAATTATTATAAGTTTTTTACCCATACCCTGTGTAATGTTGTGATCTTTTAATTTTTAACACAGAATATTAATCTTTATATGAGGACGCCCGTTTATCAATTTTGTAAATTTTCTTGTTCTTTCGTTCTATTGTAACTATTTTTTACTTCTAACCTGTTCGGGTACACTAAATTCTGAAATAAATTGAAATCTGAGTCAATTCTTCAGAAAGTACAGTACATATTCGCCAACTTATCTTCTTCTTTTGTGGCTGTTACAGTCCAGCGTGGATCTAGGTCTTCCTCTACCAACTGGCCCTCGGGGTTGCAATCGAAGACTTTACGACCTGGATCGTTAGTGTCCATTTCTTCTATGTGATCCAGCCATCTTTGCGGAATTCACTTCAGGGCCTAGATGTACGTATCCATTCACAATATCGACGTCATACCTATTGTAATGTGTTGCTAATGAAGTCGATGTTGTTGGAGTATTTTTATAGGCAGCATATATTTCACCTTGCCTTCAATCACCGCGAGACACATCCCAGTCGCTTCTTTCTCAATGCTTGCAAATGCCCTACGCTGAGTTCTATCGATGATGTAAAAGGTATATGCGAGCACTTTCACACACTTGTGGAAGATTGCGTCATTAACGTATGCTTTGGGCAAAAATCTTTTTAAAAATTATCATATACGAAAAAACTTGTACGACAGTGCATCCTCTGGTCTAAAGTCTTTCTTGACATCAAAGGCCTCAGTTGATCTCTAACGACCTTGACGATGACAATAAGCGTTGTCCATCGTTAATCTGCAAGAATTTTTCTTGGCCTTTTCTAGTCTTTTAAAAGGTGTGTATATTGACCAATAAAATTTGTTGTTTCTTAACCTTTTGCATAACCCTTCCACCTGATGAGACCACCAGTGAAGTTTAATTGTTCTGATTGTTTCATAGCAGTAGATATAGCCCAATAGTTCAACATTTCCTTCCATGACCATCTTTTGCTTTGAAGTTTGGTGCACAACGAGCTCTTAAACTTTTATGTCACCTTGCCCCCGAGAGAATTTTATATGCGCTCCTTGGAGAAAGGCTCAAAAAGAATTATCTAAAAGCTATTGTTAAATAACTAAATAAAAACTAGCTTGACACTCTTTTAGTTAGAAAACCAGCAATAAACAGGTGTACAATAACTAAGAAAAAAAACATTCATTTATAAATTCTTAGTGCGAACTTCCGGAAATATAAATTAAAATTGCTCGAAAGTAAGGGAAAAAAGATAAAGAAGAGTGGGAAAATTCCTGGCACACACGTGTTATTGTTCTATCTTGTTTTCGTGCGATAGTTTAATGTATTGAGGTCTTCTGAACAATCAGTTCCTAATGCAATATTTTTGACGATTCATGAGTTTTAGGTAGATTTTTGCTAATAAACATTGGTTGCGGATATATGTACGTTCAGTCGGCGAGCTCGCTGGTAGAATAAAAATTAATTAGAAGAGTAAATTAATGTTGGTTTACATTTTTTTCATGTTTTTAGATAATGTAAAAATTTGCTACAACTCATCAGTGGTTAATAATGAGACTCCCTAATATAGTTGGAAAAGAAAAAATTAAAAAAAAAAAACAATTTTTTTTTAAATTTTCATTTATCATCAGTTAAAAATAATTTATAGTTTAAAAAACTAAAAATACAAAAGAAAAAAAAATATATTATTATTATTAAACCTTATTGAAATATAAATCAATTATAAAAACAATAAAAGAGATTAAGCTCTACCTACCAGAGGTTTCAGCTAAAAAAAATATAAAAACTAAAAATCACTGAAATTGAAAAAAAAATTATAACCTCTCTTATGTTCAATGGCTAGATCAAAAAATGTTGAGTTACATTTAAAGTACATACAATATCAATGCAAGTAAGCATGGCCTTAAAGTTGTGTCTAGTGAAGTGAAGAAGTAGAAGTGATTTTGTATATAAGTTAACGCGTAACACTCCAATCTGTGTGAGCGTGCAACCTTGACGTCACACAAGCTACGATGCCAGAGGATAAGGTTCGATGTCAGGTTAATAAGTTCAAGCTTTATACAATAATAAAAAAGTTTAAAGTTTACAATAAAATATATTCTACACCAAGTGAAAGTAAATAATTTATATTAGTAAGAATTCTAAAAAATATGCTGTTTGGATATACTCTGTGTAATCTATCGCTTACTTTCGGTTCGTTTAGGAGAGCTGCAATTTCTTTATCCGATAGATAGTCCTTTCCAAAAGCAGATCTTTTTGTTTTCCTTAGGATTAGACAGCCAAGGAACTGGTTTTTATCTTACCTATTGCACATACTGCAGAGTATAGACAGTTCTTCTCGATGTGGTATAAAGTTTAAGATTTAAGTTTAATCAAAGTTTAAAATATTATAGAATTTCCTGGATTTGCTAATATATTTTTAACAAAACTTTTGTTTTGCCAATTGCATGATAGGTTGAAGATGTTTAAGCAAACATTTCTTCGAAAATGTCCAACGCTCTACCACGTTAGTGGACTGTCAGCAACGTCAGAAACTGCAACACTCTATCAAAACATATCTTTACAATTTTCATCAAATGTACCTAGACGAATATTACAGCAAAAAGGAACTCAATATTCTTTATAAAAGTGCTCCACTTTTAGCTATCCCTAATAGTTTGATACCATGACATTATTACTTTACGACATTTGTAACAAAACGCAGTTAGGGGTCCTTTTAATATCAATAATGTTTTTTGTTTCTTTAATAGTTTTCCAATCAAGATTTCACGTTAATAGATCGTGAGTTATAATATAATAAAAAAAAGCCCAATCAATTGGCATATAAACCGCAGGTCATCAAGAAAATGTCCTTCATTTTACAGAACGAAGTCCCCAGGAGTTCTTCACAATGACAAGGAAAATTACTCCCACCTCTCTGCACGCTCCAAAAACCGCCTCAATAACAATGGGATTAGGTTCATCCACACTGGCTCAAGATTAATGATTATTTATTGACTTTCATCAATGCGTGGCATAGCCCAGAACAATTTAGGGGATAAAATTTATCAATTTCTCTGCTCATTTCAGCCATGATTGTTAATGAATTCTGCTACTGTGACATTACCATTTGTGACACATCACGTCTGACGTTGTTCATGCTATCATGTCGATTCTGACTAATGACTTATGTGACCTAAAATGCAAATTTGAAAGCAAAGACAAAAGACATTCAAGTTATGACTGTGACGCACAGGAGGTGGACTCACACGCTTGTGCGAACTTTTGAAGTGCACCATCATTGAACGACCTTACATGTCAACTTTTGGAAAGGCAAAAGTTTTCTTTTTTGCAGTTGTTTTTACAGCATGTACGCCTGTGGGGTTGCAAAAAAACATGACTTTCATTGGAAAATAAAACAACAAGAGAAAAAAAAAATAATGATTTATTAAATAAGTTTAAGGTAAAAGGACCTAAGGACTGCAAGAACTGAAGATAAACAATTTTACTCTTTGTTTTTTTTCTGAAAGCGACAAGTAAACAAGGAACAAACAGGAGAGACCCTTGTTCATGTCTATAAATAGACTTTGGGCCATCAAAATGAGAGAGAAATTGTACTTGAGAATCATTCTGATTAAGAGCGGTTTTCACATAATTGGATGTTTCTGGTTGTGAAAGATTTGGACATGACAGACTGGTCTTCGTAATGGAATGTTTTTGGGGGGAAAAAAAGGTGAAAAATATTTGTATAAATGCAACAGGTCTCCAGGGTAGTTGTGGTAGTCGAGGTAATATTATAGAGTGTCTGGAACATGGTTTGTTGTGGTTTGTTAAATAGAATCTTATTTTAGCCACTAGAAATTTGTTGTTTTTATAGATTCAAGTTTTTGTCATCACAAATTTGTTACTTCTAAATAGGTATACTATAAGAAAATACTAAAAATACACTTTGTTTTGTACACTTTTTGGCCTATGGCCAATAAATGCAAGCATGATTTTAATCCAAGAAACACCTAGCCATTTGAATTCATAAACTATTTAAACCGAATTCTTAAGTCAGGTTTAAAAAATTGAAAAAAAAAGATCATAGAGCACCTGTAAGCGAAAGCACACCGCTTTTTGTTTTATTGCTTGTTGGATTCGAAAATCGTGTAGTGACACAATTTTTGTGTACCGACCGACTACAGTGTTGGTTAGAGAATCAGAACACTAGCCTGTATTCACTTAAAATAAGCGAGCTAACGATCTTTTTCGACACTTTTTTTTCGTTTTAAAAGGATTAGAACAAAAATTCTTTTCATATCATGTTGGACACGTTTTCTACTTTAACACATGCATGCCTTCCATTAGCTCTTGTCATCGAAGATTAGGGATGCTATTCTATCCATCCACGGTTGCTACACAAAGCTTTAGTAAATTGACTAGTTTCTTAATTCAATGTGTTGCTCTTCATTGCTCCAGAGATTTTATATTGAATTTACCCTACACTGCGTGATTGTTTTTGTTACTCTAAAAAATATTTTCTTATATAAATTATTGCTACAATAGAAAAAAAAATTCAAAAAACCATTAGTCTGCGTAAATTGGCATAACTATTCCCTTTAAAATATATGAAGCAGATCATGAACAACGCTTAACACAGTAAAATTGGGATCCATAGCTTAAGAAAAAAGTGTGAATTGAGCTCTCTCACTGAGCCTCTGCTCAGGGTAGGGTTAAGGTCAGGACTCTCTCAGGCAATGACAGAAGTTTTGATTTGGCGAACACTAAAGCACGGCTTCCCCAACCGGGAAGTGTGCTTAGGATCTTTATCATGCAGGAATGCCCATGTTATGACAAAATGTCGTCTGCAAAGGGCTTTACATATTAAATATTATTCTACATTTAAACTGGTCTATTTGTTGCTTAATTTTCACGATAGGCCCAACACTATGCCACGAAAAGGCAGCCCACACCATGACACACCCTCCACCATGTCTTTACCTCTACCGCTCTTCATAGTTTTTCTCAAGTAAATACAGGGAAGTGCGGTAATTCTCTGGCCAAGACTGCATATCTAGGCTGGGATGAATTAACTTTGCAGTGAATAGTTAAACATAATCTCTTGAATGTTTATTTGGGAATGTAGACTGAACTGAAATTTTAAACAACCCGTGTTATTTGAAACAGCTTTTAAATAAGGTTTGTCCACGTGGCATCCGATTGTCTAATTAAACGAATTGTTGAAATCTATTTCAATTTCACTTTTCTTTTCCTAACTTTGATCTGTGAATAAACCTTAAGAATGTTCTCATTAACAGCAGATAAGGAATCATCACCTAAAATGGTTGTAACTTTAAAAGCACAAATCTTAAAGTTAATGAGATTACGGCTATAAATATGATTTGGTTTTCAAAGCGCTCAGCTGAATTTAATTGAATTCTTCGTCAAGGACACTCAAATCTTTCTTTCCACTCGCACAAGGATTCATCAAGGAAAATCGCCACCAATCATTTTCAATCAATGGTGTGGATGCAAATTTTTTCCCCCAGATCCAGTGAATAAAATCAAATTAAAAAAAAAAAAACATCTATGCCTCCATGTTCGATGGCAACAGATTTACTGGAGTGGTTTCCTTTTTCCGTTTTCTTTTTTCATCATTGAAAAAATGCAATTTTCAAGATTCGTGCCCCGATTTGTTCTTTAGATTTATAAATTCATTTCATCGTTGGTGGCAGATGATAAATGGAATAATAGTCAAATGCTTTGCTTTGATCCGCAGCAGTATGTTTACGTCTATGGCTGATGGTCAAAGACAGATGGAAGATCGTATATACTTTCCATCCAACAAAAGTGGTCAAAATAAATTTGTAGGCAGTCCATTAGCCACACATCGAGTCGAAATGGGAGCTTGTTTGTATGCAAATGCGATGTCCTTTTTTTGCAGGCGGTGTATTCTTCAATCATTTCTCTATTAGATCTCTTTCCTCAGTTCTTGAGGTTTAATTAAATTTTAAAGTATTTTTTAAGTGGTCGAGTATTTTCTAGTTTGAAAACTTTTCAAGTACAGAAATCTCTTGAAATTTTTCATTACATTAGTTTTCTTGAAGGCCTGGTTTTGAGTTTCAAGTGATGAACTATTGTAGGCGTTTGATATAGCCAAGTCTTCCACTCACGGTGGCCTATTTTCATGTCTTTTGTTCTGTCTCCGCCTAACGTTGCGTTACGTGACCGCGTCTCTCATTGTCCTTAATTTCTGATTCGATTTATACACAATTTAATTGAACCATTTCCACGCGTTACAGAATCGAAGTGCAAAATAAAATATCAATTTACGCTTCCACAAATCAGGCTCATTAATCGAGTGATGAAAAACTCCAATGAGCTCGAGGATACTGTTGTGTATGTGTGTGGATCCAGTCTCAGGAGCTGGAGGCCTTTCCTTTCGCCTAATTGATTACCAATAAACAAACGACTAAGCATCCACTTGATGACTCGATATTAATCGACTCCAAAGCGGACAACACAATAATTAAGAGTTATCGATTCCAAGAAGGCCTCAGTCAATATCCAACACAGCCTCTCTGGAAAGGACAAGCCTACTCAATTACATCCCCCGGCTCGCCGCTGTGCTCGTGGCGTCTTAAGGACGAGGTATCTGAATAAAGTGGGAAAGAAAAGCAGAAAAAAACCTATTTTGCCTCTCACACAGATCTCGATAATATTTGCCCCACTCTGTCTTTGTGTTTGTGTCGATGCGAGGCTGAGTTGCCAACGCATAATGGCTTTATCGGCGCAAATAAATTCTAACATAATTAGCTTTGTCTGAGAGTGTAAATTTAATGCGCACACATAGACAACACAGCACAAAGATACAACGGAATTCCTTAATAACATCGTTGTGTTGGAAGAGGAGAGAGTACACTTGAGCCCGATGCGACCGGATGATGTGTTCATGGCTGTTGAGAGCTTTTCGAAAAGATCCGTGCGTTAAGTGCACGGGGGAGGGGACGCTATGTAAATATTTTATTTTACATGCAGACAGAAGCAATTGAATCTCATTTACCCGGCCACCGAGCATCTATGACGATGGGGGGCACTCTTTTGGATCAATACTCCTGTCGCCATGGTGCCGATTGACTGACCGACTATTGAGGGCTGTCTGGTCTGATGCATTTTGGTATAACTGGGTACGATAGTATTTGATTAGTTAATAGAATTCTCATTGTGGTGATGTTTTTTCAGTGGTAAAACGGATGAATGTTCGAATGGAATTGGATTTGATTTTATTCCAGGTGAAAAAACGAACACTTGCCTAAATTTCATAAGCAAAACATTCAGTCTCAAACTGACAAAATTTATGTATAAAAAAGGACAGAGGTTTTTAGTATGAGTCGAAATCTATTCTACAAATTTAACTTTCAGCAAAAATTGAAAAAGAGATATTTCAGTGCCACACCAACATTTTCTAGTTTTATTTGCAAGCTTTCAGTTTATTTTTTGAAAAATTAAATAATGTCCTGATGCTTCCAGGACGGCTTCCAGAAACCCAATTCGAGCATCAAAATTATTATTTTTAGAACTGAGCATAATGTTGACAAACCCTCTTCGTGTTAAAAAGAACGTATTCACACTTGCTTCTAAATATTATATTAAAAAAAATCATGGTTAAATTCACATGAAAAAAATATTTTTTTGTAAAAAAGCACAATTTTCAAAAAAAAAGAAGTTGATGAAAATCGCAAAAAAACGCAAACTTTTTTTGCAGTCTCATAAAGTAGACAACTTTAGCTTCGTGATTGCATATAAACTTTGCTTTGGAAAGCTTTGGAACACAATTAAATCGCTTAAGGTTTGCAAAAAAACAAAGACAAACCTTAAGCGTTTTTTCACAATTTTTTTTTATGACTGAGAGCACATTTAAAAATAAATAAAAATTGTAATATGTTTTCACATACCAGAAGTTGAAGACTCCTTATCTAGATTTTTTTATTTTAAAATATTTAATTTTACTACTGCCAAATTATGGACACCATAGAATAATTCGTACACCACACAATTTTCAGACAAAATAAGTAGCTCACGGCACTGCTAATTATAACGAACACGGTTAAGATAACAGCATAAAACTGTTACAATAATAACAGTGGGATATTTGACTACAAATAATAAATAACTTCGACTCCATACGACCATTTTAATTTTTAAATTAAATACTTTCTTCTAGTTTTTCTTCACTGTGCGACGGACAGAACAACAGGGCGAGTGCTAAAGGGAATAATCTACTTCGAACTCAAGAAAAAGAAAGAAAAAAACTTCAAAACCAGTCCCCAATCAATGATACGCAAATTATACGCCAACATTAGGGAGTCTTGTCTCTTTCCAATTGCTTGGAAAGTTTGATAGCCAAAGTCAAGACCGCATGAAGTTGCTTGCCAGACACTTGACACCAAAGGTTAACCACCAAACATATGAGCGTTCATCAAGAAATTCCAAAACAAAGATGAAGCTCAGTACAAGTGTGCAATGAATAGTCCTTGGGTTGAAAATTCACTTCCCACCACCGCATGATGCATAAGAGCAAACATAAAGCAAAGCAGCCAATCTACTCTTACGTGTATCCGAAGATATTGGGTGAAAAGGTTTCGGTTTCGAGGACCTATACCGGATAAAGTTTCAATCTGAAACCGCAAACGAACACTCATCCCGTGTTGTTCTCAAAAATAGGACACCCATTGCTTTCAAGTTTCTGTGATGGCCTTGTGCCTTCCTCAGTGGCATGGAAACGCTGCAAATAGTTTTGCAAGTCAACAACTGCTCACGTAAATCTCACGACACATCCCTTCTTCGGTTCAATACACTTGTTCCTGTAAATTTTTCGAGTAAATAAATTTAACAATTTCAATGTTTATCTAGTCATAAAACAACATTTTCTTGTTTCCATGTTCGCTGCTTGCTCGCTCCGCCATTTGCGATGACGCCCGATGACGTTGGCCTGTCGACCACACCACACAGTCTCAGTCATTAGTTGGCATCCTGACGTGGTACGTTGTTCGCAAATAAATAATTTCAAACGTGATTGCGATAATGTGTATTCGTGTGCAATCCATGTCCGGGTAGGGACGACCGTGTGCAGCACGTATATGACACCGAGCGAGCAACTTTTTGTTTCTGTTTGTTTTTCCAGCTCGGTGGTTGGTTGGTCGATGTTTGGACGCCAGTCAAACGTAAGATAAACAATAAAATTAACACGTCCTTCTTCGAGCTGACTGCCAGGTGAAAATTAAATTTCAAAAAAGAACTATCAAACTGGTGCATCTGAAATCTGTGGGATAGCGAATTACATAACATCGAAAAGTTTTTCGTTCTTTTGACCCGTTCAGAGCGAAAATTAATCGTCCTGTGTTCCCAATAAAATATACACTTAAGTGAGTGCCTTAGCCTTAGAGTGGCAGTAAGGTTTTATTGGTGCTGGGAATAGATTCAGTAGCAAACAAAGTGCTAACAGGCATATTCCATTAAACCCCCCTCCACGGCCTGATTTACCTTGGCTGTGTGTGCGGTACTCCTTTTTTCCGGCCGTAAGAGGCTTACAGTGTTCTTGTGATTTTTTTTTCGTTTTTTTTTTGTGTGCGCTTGTATCTAGGGATGCAGTGAGTTGACAGGAGGGTTCCAAGGATATTTATTGCTTCCACGATGATATAACTTTTAATAAGCTGTGATTAAAGTCGGGCGTATGTTTTAGAGTGGTTGGGTTGTGGGGTGGAGAGGTGAAACTGAGAATAAATGGGTGGTTTCAGGAAGTGGTTTTACTTAAGACTTTGTAATAAGATCGATTGAAATATTGTTTGTTTTCATATTTTGTTGGAATTTTATATTAAAAGAAGGATTTTACAGGATTAATCAGAACTGTAAAGGGGGGATTGTATTGGTTTTGGTGCAACACTTTGATGTTTTCGTAGTGCGAATATGAGGAGGTCTATACATTCACCCCAATTATGTGAATCGAGAGTCGACGGAAATCGTTAGTAAATCAACGACTAAGAACAATCATTCTCGAGTCGACTTGAATTTTGTAATAGCTTCCAAGGATTTCACGTCACAAGTCGATATCTTGTTTATTTTTTATTACAATTGTATGTTACGTATTTTTTTTTTTAAAGAACGGAAACTGCAGTATGCATTGGCTTATATAAACAAAAAGTAAAATAACAAACAAAAAGTAAGGAATGTGCTAAAATTATAACACAGTGGGGGCGCGAAAATAACTAGGCTCTAGGCTGTTACGCCACCCAATGTAATGAAGTGTAAATGTAAAAAAAAAAATATTTTTTTCATAAGCACATGTGATTGTGAACTAAGAAAAAATGCAAAAGAGCTAATTTTTAGTTGGACATAAAATTAGTAGTAGAGATTGATGACTGAGCAAGAAATATTAAAGGAACTAAATATTATTATTTAAATTTGTTTGTTTGAATAAAAAAAAAATAATTGGCGATAACAGACAAGCAGCGTTTTGGTCAACTGCCTACTAACTATTGGTATTGTTTAGGTGGAATATTTTTGCACAGATGCTCAATTTTATTCTCTGCTCTATTTTTTTTTGTAAATTTTAATGCTACGCTCCTCTCTACATGAGCCCACAAGTTTGCAATTTGATTGTTATTGCGATCCTGTAGGCTGATGTATAACACTTCACTTTCTTCTTTAAGCAACCTGTTTACAAGGCGCGAAGTGTGTTTGAAATCTTTGCCTTGCTCAAAAATGTTACTAATTGACAAATGCTCTATAACACCAGCTAACATGTTTTTATAAACATGTTGGTTCCAATGAATGATTCCAGTTAAGTTTAGTTCTAGTCATTAGTCTTAAGAAAGCCAATGGAGCAAAGCTAGGCATGTACGTCGGGAGCCCAATATATATAATTATTTAAATATTTAAATATTTTCCTTTAGTATAATGTTTAAGCTAGACATATCTTTAGGTCAGCCATAATAATTAAGCTTTGTGATTTAAGGAAATCAGTTGTAATATTTGCCTCAATAAACCTCAAACTTCATCTTCAAATACAATCGTTCCAAGAAAATTCCACCCACACCATTGCCTTTCACCCCCTTGCCACATAATCTTGAGAGTATACTTCTGGTTAAGTTCTTTATTTGCAGATCGTCGTACGTACCTTTTACCATCAGATTTTAAAATGCTAAACTTATATTTATCGCTGAAGAATATTTTTTACGAAAGGAGAATGGTTTTTACAAATGTGCTTTGCAAATTCCTGTAGACGTTTCAAATGTTTATGCTTTTAAGTACGTGACTTTTTGCGTGCAATCCACTCCAGAATCTTCCTGTAAATAATTTGTTCCTACTGATTTTAGGCTTTATTTGTATATCTAATTTAGTCGTCAAAGCTAAGTGGATGTCCAGAACGGGACACCTTACTTAGGCAACAAATAAGTTTACCTTCTCTGACTGCGGCTTTCCTCAAGTTTTTCTTTTGGAATTTACCATTCTGCCTGTATCCGTGTAGGTCTTAATTGCACTGTAGACTATCTTTTTTTTAAGTTTTATTGGTCTTCATCTTTATTAATTAGAAAAGTTTTTGTAAATATTAAATGTTATGACAGTACCAATCGTTTTGACACTTAAATCTAAAATATTCCCAGTAGTGGAGTTAATCAATCTGTGCACTGCGCAGCTCATTTGTCGGAAAAATCATTTTTTTTGTCACTAATGCTTTCTACCAAACACTTTTTGGTTTTTATTTGTTTTAACAGAAAAAAAACTGTCTTTTCAACATTTACTCTCTAGTTTTGTGTGCTATCAATGTGAGAATAAGCTGTTCAGACAGTAGAATATAATCTGCTTCATCACTTTTTTTTTCGACTCGACTCGGCGATCAACTCAAGTCGATATCGATTCTCGACAAAAGTAGTTGAGGTGGTTAGCTTAAAAATGAATCCATTTTAAATTTTCTAAATAAAATATCAACGCCAGACAGACAGGGTCTGCCAGTAAGGTCTTCAAATAAGATTGACAATGTTTGTAAGTATTTTTTGCATTTTGTTCTCTTTCTGTTGATACTCGATGTAAGCACTTCGGCACAAGACCTATTTTTTATCGACTAAACTCAAACTAAATGCCTTCATCAGCTCGTTTCTCGCAAGACTGCCAACTCACTACACACACTCACAATGTTTACAGATCTGCAAACGAAGATCGACCAACACCCCCAGACCTCGACCAATTGGTAAACTCAGACCAGCTAATAATTAATTTCGTTTACTGAATCAATTAGATTGCTATTGCATCTTAATCATCACAGCCTACACGTTCGTTAACAACTATCCAGTGGGTGTGTGAGCATGAAATTCGCATGAAAAATCCAACTGAAAATCTCTCGCGCCACACATGATACTGACTATTTTTAAATCTCTCAACACAAAAAAAAAAAAGAAACAAAAATGCAAAAAAGATACATCTTAGATTCGAAATTTTGACTATTTATCTTGTATTTACACAACGCTAAGAACACGCTCTTGATCGGACACGGTTTCTCAGTCAATTCCAAAGAGACCAACCATTGACAACAAGTGGATGTTGTCTGACTCCTGAATTTTAAAATTTACGCTCGCCAGGGAAAAAACAAAAAAAAAAAACTCCACACAATCGTCAGCTACAATACCACTAGTGTGTCGGTTTCGCTTTCTTTTGTTTTGTGTTTTTGCAATAAACATTTTATTATTAAAAAAAGAAAGAAGAGAGAAGATAATTCTCAAAATGTGTGTTAATTTGGTGCAATTAAAATGCTAAGTAAACAAATAGCGTATGTTTCGGGTAGAGAAAAGTAAAGAAAATCAAAGAAAAGCGCTTTTTCTCAAGAAAAATCACTTTATCGCCGTGTGCTGTGCGTTGTCTGTGTATCTTTCGGGCTAGTTAAGTGCTTTGTTTGTGGAGTAAAGATGTGCGATGAAGAGGCTGCCGCCTCCGAAGGTATGTGTTTATTACCGGGCAGTGTATGGCCCTGTGGATTTCATATTTTTAACGAGCCGCGGGACTGACAGGCACCATGCTTGCCCGATTTTGAATGCAATCAAAAATTTCCGCTGAAAAGTAACACACTGTGTCCGAATTGAGTAACTTTTTGATTATTTATTCTCGATTATGGATGATTAACAGAAATATTTATTGTTTGTGTTGTTTGAGTACTGTAATGAGATGGATTTATGGTTGAATTTTTGAAAAAAAAAAAAAAAAAAAAAACAACAAGGCGAATCATTTTTGATACAGTGTCAAAGTTGCCTACTGCTACAATTTACACTTCAGAAATAAATTATTCTTTTAGTATATACAATATTTTGTTAGTGGTTATTTTTAGTTGAGAGTTGATTGATGGACAAACTATTTTTTTTTTTGTTATTTTAAGTATTTGAGGAAGATGTAAGAGTGTAGAATGGTTCACACTTAAATTTAGAATTGTCATTGTTTACTTAAATTGTGCTTTTGAGAATTTCAACATGATTTTTTAAAGAACTGTTATTAGGTTTTTTTGTCGATTGTTATAGTTGAGTTCTCCACTAGGTAAGGGTAAAAAAAAAATATTGTTTTAAAATTGACCCTTTTTTAAAATACAAATGAACATTAAAATAAATAAAACGGGTGTAACTAAAAATTTCTTAAAATAAAACATCGGTCAGACTAATAAAAATCCATGTCACTGTGATGTATATTAATATTCTCTCGCCTCTATCATTCAATGAGTTTCTATTGATGTACAGAGATGAATAAAAGTAAATATAAATGGGGATAGACCTCCCAGCATTGAACATACTAACATAGGGGGTAGTCATAATGAAAGGAAATAAATGAAAAAAAAAAAAAATTATAGAAAGCGTCAGCCTTGGCGTACCAACCAAACTTGTCTGTTGGAGTTGAACAACGTCCATTGCTGTAAACTGATCGATTTAAAAGTCAGAAGTCATTCAAAGATATGATGTAGGCTCCGTCTACTACTGAGTTAGGCTTACCAACTATAAGCCACTATACTATCCTACAAATAAAACAAATCCATGTTAACCAACTCAAGAAAGCCCTAAGATTTGGAAAAGG
Organism: Syritta pipiens; assembly: GCA_905187475.1. Classification (NCBI taxonomy): domain Eukaryota; kingdom Metazoa; phylum Arthropoda; class Insecta; order Diptera; family Syrphidae; genus Syritta; species Syritta pipiens. The sequence continues at coordinate 10,803,211 of LR994571.1, read as the reverse complement.
AAAAGAAACCAAGACAGCTACGAATTAGTACAATTAACGAAATTCAATTAAACGCAACTTATTTTTCTTTGAAATATCAAAAACAAAATTTGTTAAAGAATAATTCCATATGAAAATCGGTTGATTATAGCCCAATAACTTATTCAATCAAAGTACAGAACTGACTAAAAATGAAAATAACTTTTTTTAGTTAGTTTTTTTTTGGTATTCAAAAGAACTCAATTTGTACCGCGAAATTCAATTAAAGGCAGTCAAAACAAAGTGAAAACAGGTATAACGAATGATGTTGAACTATAAAATAATAATTTTCTTAGGTTATAGGTTCAAAATCTGACTTTGCGCTGGATTAATATTTTTGGAATTCTGAGCTGGAGTTAAAATCCATTTTCTTCTAACAGTCTTTCGTAGTCCCTCTACCGATGCGAATTTGTAGTACCTAGAAAACAAATTACGAGACAGATTTCGTCAGATGTTTTAATCAAGTCCAAGTCCGGTAACTTCAAAAGCTTATCTTCCTGGCCTAAAAACCACTCACGACTAGATCACAACACTTACATTATCTTAGTTCGATTCATGTTCGAAAATGTCTACTAAAACTTTTGACAATAAAACAGTAAAATTTTCTGACTTCATTTAAACAGAAATTTTGTACACTAGATAGAGTCCAATAATTGTACAATTGAGAGCTTTTCGGGTATCAACGCTACATTCAATTGTGGATTGCTTACATCGAAAACCCATAATACTTCAAAGAAAAATAAGTTGCCTTTAATTGAATTCGGATGTCAGGGAAAACCTGATTGATTAATTTGCTCATTTTAGGAGTAAAGCTATTCAAATTACCTACAACAAAAATATATCCACTAAGCGCGAAACATCTAGTCTTATTTTTCTATTTCCAATATATTTTTTTTTCAATGAATGAGTCTCAGAATTCCATCAGTTTCTAATGAAAAGTTGTTTTAAAGTAAAAAAAAAAAGTCTTGGGAGATCAGTCAAAGCAGTATCAGTAGCAATTCTATATTACTACAATTATTTATGAATTAAATTATTTTTGATGAGAATATTTTTCTCTTATATTTTTCAGAAAGCCCTACAGGGTACACCAAACTGGCACATCAATTTTGGTTTTCTTATCCGCCACCAGGCGCTGGTGGAGGTTCTTCGAGTAAGTATGCCAACTCAAAACATGGCTTTTGTTCTGGTTTAAAAAAATTCTTCAGTGTACAGAAATAAAAAAACAAAAAAAATGCTTACATAAACATTATTGGGAAAGAAATATTAAATCATTTCGTTTGTGTTAATTTATAAATGTGGCCATTATTGTTGCAAAGTGTGTTGTTACTAATAATCAGAAAAAAAAAGAATATTACATTTTATTACTAACTCAATTTCAAGCAATAACTTAAAATATTGTTTATATTATGTGATTTTGTTAAATTTAAAATGTTTTTCGGTGTGATTTTTTCATTTCATCTTTAAAATAAAATTTGGCAGTTGCGGTATAAAGTTGTTAAATTGTTCAATGTAATGCATTCTCTCAAGCAATTGTTTAAAGTTTTCTGATAAATGTAATCGATGTTTTTCTTGGTATATTTTCATTGCTAGAATCAAATTGCTATTTTCATTGTGCAGTTTAAAATGATGTTATTTTTGTTTTTTTTTTGTTTTTGTTTCTTCTTCTTCATTCACACAATTGCAGAGTTCTATTTATTTTGTTTCTATTTTTCTTCATTGGTTGTTGATACGGATGTTTTATTCCTTGTGTTTTTTTTGCAAATATTCTATGTTCGAAAAGTAATTTATAATGTGATTAGAAAAATGACGGAGAGCCAATTCAATAAATTTCAATATGATTTAAATGCTATTCGTAATGCAATTGAGAAATTTTCGGATGTCAACTCTACTATCAATTGTGAATTACTTACTTACAAAGTTAGCTTTTCCAAAAATAATATTTTAACAAATTTTGAATGCGTTGATGATCACAATAAATTGAAACTCTTATAATATACGGTAGCATATTTTTTTCTAACTGAGCTAAGCCTATTAAATCACTGTTCATTGATGGCTAAAGTCTGACATTCCTTAAAGCAGAATGCTAAATTGTCGACAAGGACCCTCAATATATTGCCCAGTCTAATCGGCGAATTGGAAGAAGGAAACAATCTGGGGTATTATTGTCAGTACTCTTGGTTGAAATTTAACAACAATTCCTCAGCTCTAGAACTTATAAAAAGCTTCAACCTAAAGTTATGGTGCAACTTTTCATTTTCTTTGAAAAAACATGATTCACACACGTTTGTGAAATTGTTCATTTCACTTTTTTAAAACAACTAAAATCTCAGACGAATTACTTTTCGAATGTATTTAGTTTTACTGTTGCCCGAATGACAGTGTTTCGAATTCGTTTTGTTCATTAAAAATAAAAAAATTAAAATTAATTAAAAATCCGAAACTAAAAAAAGAATATTTTTTCAAAATTTCCCATGAGATACTACAAAAAACAAAAAAGGAATAACACTTCTGAGCCTTTCTAATTGCAGTTCAGTAAGATTTTTCTTCGTAGGATAAGAAATAAGTTAAGCGGTTTCACCACGCAAAGGATGCAATCCTTGTAGTTGCGGATGTAGTTTGCTTGGAGGTAAGGCACACGCATTCGAAAATCTAGGATACTTAGGGAAATTTTCTTAATGAGTTTTTGATGCGCTTTTTCTCGTTTTTTATTTATTTATTTCTTTTTACTTTGTTCTTTTACAACATCTTTTTCTCCTTGGTAGAGCGCACAATATTTTTTTTTTGGAAAAAAGAATGAAATTCACTTGCACAGACGCACATACACACAAACACACACATTTGGTTGTTTGCACTTAGTTGCTTGTTTTAATGAACACTCTTAATTTTAAATAAAAAAAAATAATTTTTTTTTGTAAAATATTGCGGCTGCAGCAAACATGCATACTTTTGCTGAGGGCAAGTGTAACACTCAAGAATGGTTTTGAATAGGGATTTATTAAAAAAAAGAAATTGAGTTTTTCATCATGCATCCGAGAGTTAGGTATTACACAGTTTACAGAGTTCTTCGACATAAATAGTCTTTTGAAACTGAAAAATGCGGTCGCTAGGATATACACGGTTCGTTGTGAAGGTACTTGAAACTCTCAGTGGATTCTAAATTATATATTTTTTTTTATTTTCTGTTAAAGACGTTAAAAGCTGATTATGAGAGAAGGAAGTGGTTATGTGCGGGAGTTGAAATGTTTACTACCTTACTACATATGTATATATGTATGGTGGCTCCCAGCCAAACCCGGACACCTAATTCATAGTAAAGTATAATACAAATAAATTACAAAGGAAAAGAAGAAAGAACATTTATGATTAGTTTAGAGCCATACATATCTTCATTAGTTATTTCACAGAGTTTTACAAAAAAATTTAACCATTAAAAAAAAAAATAACTCGATATTTAGAGAATCTGCAAATAACAAGGAACAAGCTAAGCTCGGACGGCTGTCCAAGCAAACATGTTGATCCATTTTGTTGTCTATTAAGTACAATTTACCAGGCCCAGACACAGAAAAGGATCCTCTCACAATCATCAATCCACCACCAAATTACCAAAATGCGAAATTGGTTAGCAGGAAACTTCCCACGTAATAAAGTCGTAATTGTTCGTCTTGTGTCGCTGTTGGCCCATCTTGTTAGAATCATATATCGTTAAAGCTATGATCTTTAATCGTCGACAAACAAAAAAAAATTGTTATTATTCTATCCCTCCGATTGGACTGTGAGCGTCTGTTCATTCGGATCTTCGAAGGAATACGGGCCAATGACACCACTTTCAACCATAGAGCACACGAATCAGTCACTTTGACTGAATGCAACGACCTCTTAGTTGTAGCTTTTCTGAACCCTATATGCGGATTGTTTACATACCCGCCGTGTGAAAAATGTGCCTCATTGCGTCTCTACAGCGTTGTCAATGGTCCACATGCTTCAATTGTTGCATAATTTGAACCTTATGCAGATGGAGATGCAAATGCAAATGTAAAATACGCCACAGTGAGGTGTAAGACACGTTCAATTGCTGCGAACGAAATCGATAAATTCGAATCATCAGCAATATTTGCACTTTCAGCAGCAACATTTTCAACTGAGCGAGCATTACAATGATGCACAGACTTTACGGCATCAGTAGCGCTTATACTCTCTTTAAATGGTTATACGATTTTACTGGTTGCTTGCGTAGTCGGTCTATTGTGACGACCTTAATTTCATCCACAGGACGAAAGAACAAAAACTTTGCCTTAGCACCTAGGAAGCAGTTTCTTACAGCTTTCTACTGGTTTGGAAATGGAGGACAGTACCAAGTTCATGTGTACAAATACCGGTGCAACGGTGCAATTGTGGTCAAAAAATTTTACTCTACATTTTTTTGTATTCTTTTCAACAATTTGTAAATTATAAATATGTAAATTGTAAAAAAAGACGATGCTACAAATTTGTAGTTATGAATTACAAGTTCAAATTTGTGGTTCCAACTTTTAGTTTGGTAGAATAGTCCACTGGATGAATATACCAATTATTTAATTGTATTTCTATCACTGTACAATGCGAAAGACATGCGGTTCTTCTAATATTTGACTGGTGATAGGACTTTAAACTCCAAGGAAAAAACTAATGTAGTTTAAAATTTAAAAGGTTGGTCTATGAGGTGCAAAACGGACTCACAATTGCCAAATGAACATCAAATACACAATCCTGTCCTATCTATTGGCGGTACAGTCCGGGGTGAACCAGGGCCTCACCCAGCAAACCTGTCCAGCCAGCTCGGTCTCTAGCTAGCTGCTTCCAGCGCCGCACACCAAGCTTGATCCGGTCAGCTTCCATCTGCGCGCCATCTGTTCCTCGGTCTTCCTCTACCACGCCGACCTTCTGAGGTGGATTCGAAGATTTTTCGGACTGGAGCGTTGGTGTCCATTCGGTCCGCATGATTTAGCCATCTCAGTCGTTGGACTTTTATTCTTTTGACCAAATCAGCGTTGCTGTATAACCCGTACAATACAATAATTTTATACACAATAACACAAAATTGGCCGGAAATAAAAGCCAAAAACCAAGCCAATTACTAAAGCCTAACTTTCGACTTACTGATCTTGTTTCAAGCTACCTTTTTTATTTAATTTGCTTATCGATTAGCCAAAAAAGTGCTAATTTCTTTTTTTCGAATTTAGGATCCACACTATGGTAAGATTTTCTGTTATTGGGAAGCAACAGCATCTAATCAGATATTCTGCAGAAATATTTTTATAAAGAAATTATACAGTAACGATTTCATCTATGTAAAGAGCATTTAAAAACACTTAACACTAGCTAAGTCATCTTCTACGAACAAAGCAAAAAACTTAGTGGACTTATGGTGTGCAATTGTGGGGATAAGATTATATTGTGTCTACCCACCACAAACTACCTTTGAAAGTCAAAAGTTCTTCTCAATACTTCCCACAACGAAAGTTTAATCCCCTTTATGTGGGCGTTTTCCTGCTTTAATCACTGTGAATAGCCACAAAATTGCAGGAATTAGCACATGCCCTCGTCCCAACAGGAAACCCGTCCATTTCTGGTTCCAGTGGTTGCCAATGATTTCCATTAGTCCCAACCCACTACCCCGTGTGGTTGGTTATGATTTTCGGAAGGATATGTCAACCTGACTACACAATTAATTCTATCACTCCATAATAATTAACACTGACGCTAATCAAATTCACTAAAAGGAGACGCAAACCCCTCCGGACATTGCTGCAGAAAATCGATTCTTTGCGACACACTGCAACAACAGGCGATATTGGAAATCGTATTAAGCGCACCTAAGACGATTGTTTTGTGTCATGTGTCGATGGGGGTCTTTCTTCACTCACCACCGACAGCAAACACCTCGGCATATAGCACCCAAGCCGGAGGGAAGAAACATTTCCGTATCCTCCATATAACACACCATAATCACCCTCACGATGGGGTTTCAATTTTTATTTTTTATTCAGTTATTTGTCATAACTGCGATTGAAAGTGGCTGTTTTGTATCTAGATACCATAGCCATCAAATAATAATCTCGGGCGACAATCTGATTGTGTGTAGCGACAAAATGCCTCCGCCGAACATGGCAAAATATTTAATGGTGGTGCGTGCCACCCACCGTGTAAAGCGAAGTACGAGTGAGTTTGAAATACAAGTGAGGGGGATTTTTTTTTTTGATGTGTAAAACATGTCTCGCTATTATTAATTAAGTTCATTGAAAAATCGTCTGTAATTTATCCGCAAGTGCTCTGTACTCTGGTGGTCTGTCCTCTTGGCAGTTGCCCAGCGAAATAATGGAACGAATTTTAATGAAACTACGGTTTTTTATGGGTTGGGGATAAAAGTGGCATCAGGACAATTAAAATTGTATAATTGACTTTTAATTAAATTTTACTTGGTTTAGTGAAACTATTACTCTAGTGTGGTTTTGTGCAGATTTTTTTTTGGTTGTGTGATTAGGATTTCCAATTGTTCATTAGTAATTTAAGGTACCCAATTCGTATATCAATCAAACATTTTTTTTTAGTTTTCTAATTTTATTTTGTCATCCGGATATAAATAAAACGTACTTGTGTTTCATCCTCAGTCTAAATTCGTTTCTGTAAAATATAGTGCAGTCAGATTTCGAACAAAAAAATAATCAAAATGCTGATGACAAGAATAAGAACTCGCAAATTCAGAGTATGTCCTTCGAACAGCTTAACAAACATGAAAAAAAAAAAGAAATATATGAAAAAAATAAATACGTGCGGTAACCCGAATTGTGCTGCAACTAATTTCTTTTCAAGGTTCGTTTTTGATTTTATGAGGGTTGAGCCGAAGACACATGACCTTCTTCTATAGTTCTTTTGGGTATAACCATACGCTGGCATAATTAGGTCTAAGAGACAAAACTTTCAAAACAAAAATACTGCCACGTTCGCATGCTTTCAATTCGATTTTAATTCAATGCTCATTAAAATCTCAAAGTGGCAATTAAATCACTTTAATTCCGTTCTATTGTGAACACCGATCATAAATGCAGTGTTATTTTCGCCATATCATGCCAAATTCAATCGTGAATTTCCTCAAAACTGGACCGACTAAAACTGAAATATATCTATACTCCCGGATAGCTCCATTAAACTCCTTCAATTCTTAGGATATAACAGGTACTCATTTCGTTGACTTACTCGTTATCCTTTTTCATGCCTCTGTGAGCTGAAATTGACCAGTCTACGAAATAGTCTGATGGGGTCAGAAACAGTACCATAGAGTTAACATTTCTCATTCTATTTTAAATGACCCGTTTGCATGTTCCAGCGGAAAGGTGGCGGAGTTTGGCCTCATTTGCTTTTTATGCTTGCAAAACTAACAATGTCTACCTTTGTGCTATGGGTTGTTAGATTTGTTGGATGAATGCGTTCGCTAAATTTGTGGTTATCTCGACATTCATTTATTATGCAAGTGAAGCTTCTTTTTTTGTTTGAATGGGCTCTAAATTATTATGCAGCACTAGATGCTACGAGAAGGCCTTTGGTCAAGTACGAGATGCTTCTATTTTGTTTTTGATATTCTTGTCTTTCTGTTAAAATTTTTGTCGAGGTCATCGCTGAACACTATTTCGAAGAAAAACAGAGCATGAGAGTTTTTGAATTTTCATTCATTCTGTTTGTTGTTCATCTTATTCCATTTCTTCAACGAAACTTCTTTATATCCGTTTTCCTTATTCAATCCTTTCCCTCCTTACAACCTCTCTCACACTTTGAATTTAATTTTAAATTGAAAAGTAAATGTTGACAAAAAGTACAATCCACCACATAATCTAAAATGATACACTCAGAACTTCATAAAAATCACACATTCGTAAACGCTGAGGTATTTCCTGTAGCCACCAGTCAGAAAAGTCCGTACCAAAGTGAGTGGCATAAGTCGTTCACAAAACTGATGACAGCTGGATGCTGCACTGTCCGGTGTTGTGTCCTGGTAACTGTTGTCGGATAAATTCCTGATGGTCGACCACATGCCACATGAAAGTTGATGGCAGTTGCAGGCAGTCGATGGACATTGAAAAGTCATGGCAATTTTTTTGCGTCTTACATCATTCAAGAGGATTTCTTTGTTTTGACGGCTGTGCTGTGGGTTGATTATTGGTAGGCATCAGTTTGCAGTCGTAAATTTTCACAAACGTTGAAGCTGAAAATTGGATTCAAAAATTTAAATGACTCAAAAATGGATTTAATTGCTTACAGGAACTTCTTTGTGTGCTCTAAGCCATTTGAAAGGAGTTTTTAGTTTAATTAAGTCAATGCTGCCCATGCTACGGATGTATAAATATACCTTGATGTCTGCCAATTACAGAGTCCTGGTATTAAGAATGTCTCTAAGTGTCTTATTTGCTCATGTATATTTCAAATTTTAGCGTAAAAGGCAAAATAAAAAAAATTCTGCCGAGCTTCGCAAACGTACACATAAACCAGATTCAGATGAAAAAGTAAAAGGTAGAATAATAAAGTACACGTTTATGATAATGAGAAGAAAGACACCTCATCAACCACTACCAACCTACATAAGGTCGGCAATAGAAATCAATAAGATTATCATACAAACATCATCACAACAAACTACCACTGTGGCTGAGAGTAGTTTACCAAAACATCAATTAAACTAAATTAACTAATTATACCATTGACACTGTTCACACTGTTGAATACAGTGTGTACCTCGAAGTATAGGTACAGTGAGCGTATTCTCTTCGATTATAGTTCCAAAAGTTTCAATCTTAAGATGCCGACATATATGTGACTACATTGTAATGGCAACGTACGCATTAAAGCGAAACTCATTTCGTAATTGCTGCATGGTTAACCGCTTTATGATGGCTTCATTACTTATTTACTGACGAGAATGTGAATGGAATTGATGATTGTTGTTGAATACTTTATGAACCCATTAATTGTTTTGCGTTTTTTTTTATCAGAAAAACAGAAAAGATAAAATACGAGTCCCACGCACCCTCACCCTCAGAATACTCGTTACCAATCTGTTTGTCTTTAGTTGTACGGGACAATAATTTCGTTGCACATAATTTGCTTGATGTAAATCACAAGAGACTTGAATGCTTTGTTCCTTCCCCAAGCTTCCTCGCCCTAAGTTAATGTTAATCCGAAGGAAAATGAAAAGATGTTCTTATAATCAGATCATGGTGTTTTTTTTTCCATATTTTTTTTTATCTTTATATTGACGGTAGATGATTTGTAATTGAGTTCCTGTTTCAGACAGCAAAACATCGCAAACGGACGAAGAAAAACAGCGCGACAGGCAACGAAGTGAACGCGAGCAAAAGAAGGAGGAGCAGGACGCTATCAATTATAAAGTGAGTTCTTATTTCCATTTTTTTTATTTTATTCAATATAAAACAACGACGACTTCTCTACTTCTTTTACGAAAATAAGATGAATCTACATTGAAATTGATGTTTTAGGTCAATGAAAGGATTCTTTGCTCTTTTTTCTCGAGGTGATTCTATTGTATATCCTAGTTTTTCATTAGAAAAATAAAGACATCCTTGAAATTCGAGTGTTTCTTTATGAGGCATGACGAGAGAAAAATGGTTTTAATTTGTTTGCTAACGGCGAACCTTTTTTTCGTGTTGCTGTTGTATAAGGACGAAGAGCGAAAGCTGAAGAGGGAGAGTGAATGGAATAAAGAAGGATGGACATTTTCTTGATCAAAGAAATTATTTGAAATTATATTAAGACCTAATTAAGGTCAGCACGTGATTCATTTTTGCATAAAATCTATGCAAAATAAATTTCACCAAACAGAAAAGGCCATGACATAATCTTACAAAAAGATGAATAAAGGAATATACATAGAATTCTCAAAATCTATCTTTTGACATTTTGTGGGCGTATGAACTTCAATTCTCATCATTGACATTTTTCCGTAAATATTTGTTTGGATCTGAATTGAATTGGAGAGGTTGACCTTTAATGTTATCATCTTATGCCTCCGTAGATTGCTCATACATTTCGTAACTACAAGTTGCATTGGATGGTTGAAGAAAGGCAAACATTTTCGAATTAGAGAGTTTTCTATGTTTTTTTTTTTTCACAAAAATAAATTCGAATTAATGGAAGGAATGGAATGCTTCTAGCTACAAATAGACCAAGGGCCCATAGCAAATTTTGGGCGTGGAATGATAACCAAAAATGGCATATAGCAACGTGGAGGTCTTCGACAGACGATATCAAAATCGCAAGTCTGGCAGCGATCTGTCGCGGCCAGTGGTTGTAATGTCCTGCTGAAAACGTCAATTTTTCCGAAATCTGAATTTTCTATAACCACTTGAAAGTAGCATCAAATGAAAGATTAAATTGCCACGATTACAAATATGTGGGTGCCAGACGTTTTGCACGCGGCCTTACCTCCGCCAGACGGGCTTAGAGTATGTTAAAAAATCACTTTTTTTTTCAAATTGGTATAACCAAAAACCGATTACAACAGTTGAATTGTGAGAACGTCCTGATTACCTCCGCCAGATGCACAACTACAGGCCACCAACTATAACAAACAACACTGTAGTTTACTTTCCCCTGTGTACACGCTCAAAATTAGCCCTAAAATTAATGTGAGACAAATTCGTTAGCTCTATTTCTCTTGACCAATCAAACCTCTAATTTAGAGAAGAAGTCAACTAATTTTCATGACCAATTTAACTTAATTACTCATCTTAAAGAAACCATTTTGTACTTCTCTTTTTTTTTCAGCGTGAAAAAGAAGCCCGTGAAGCCCGACTTCTAGACCTAGAGATCCGCCGCCAACAGGAACGTGAGAAAAAACGTGATCACACCCATAAACAACAAACACCAACGCAAGGTCAACAAGGCGGCCAAGGCGGCTCTTCGCAACAGCACATTCACAGTGAGAAGAGTACCCCGACATCGGGTGCAACCGGCGATACTAAATCGCCACGTGATCGCACTTGCCCCCCAGCGTTCCGTAGCCGATCCATTGAGAGAGACATCACTCACGAAAAGAAACGTCTTTCAGAAGCTGAAGAAATAAAGGTCTGCAAAGATTTGAACTGTATCCTAGTTAAGGTCTATAATTATTACTTTTTTTTAGGAGCCAGTAAGCACGACACCATCACCGCAGACTATTACTGGCCCACCTCCATCACATTCGGTGGTGGCGGGGCCTCCGGCAACAGCGGCAGCTGCTACAGCTGCAATAATCCCAATACTCCCACTTGGAGTCGCCGCCTTGCGCGATGATTCCACTGAAAGCGATCAATCTTTGACGTGTTCGCAGGCCCAGCCAGATGCATACCATCGTATTATGTAAGTCAATAGTGTGAAATAAAAGAAAGTGTATTTTATGGATTTTGAGATTCATCACTCACACACTTATCGATCAGAGAGTTCAGAGTTCACTTGATTGTCGTCGGTAAGCGGCACAGCAAGTAGCTTACACCCTCTGTAGGGTTTGTTAGTTTTCCTTTTTTGTTTTTGTGTTCGGTTGGATTCTGATGGAATTTGGAAGGAAAACAAAAAAGTTCAGAGGAGAACGAATAAACAAACACTGCGTCAGTGCAGGACTTTGAGTGAGAGAAGAGCTTTTCATTTATTCTTTATGATAAGAGACAAAGCTTTTAAGAGATTAAAAGGCGACTAAAAAGAAATTCTGTAATGATACAGAGACAAAAGCTTTCTTGCGAGAAGTGCAGGCTTGGTGCAAGGCTGGAAACACAATGCACATGTTGCAGTTGCCGAAAGCTTTGGTGAGGAGGAAGGAAGGAATGTACTGCCAATAACTATCATGAGGTTTTATTTATTTATTTAATATTATTAATTGTAATATACAATTAAAGAAAGATATGCCTTTAGTCTTATTTTAGGTTGCATTAATTTTGTATGGCCTTCAATTGTTTTGTGTGTGAGCTATTTAAATCTTCTTTTTTCATATAAAACGATTAGAAAACTCTTTTGTATTTTTTTAAGTTGAAGTCTATATTTAATAATGGGCGCTTGAAAAAGAAAAGATCGCTTTTAAAGAAAGATTTAAGGACAGAGTGTTTGTTTGTGCTGTAAGCGTCAGAGATCTAATATCTCCTATAGGGTCACAAAGATTAATATTCACGTAGACAGCCAGGCACCGCTTAAGTCACCCAGCAATAGGACGATGAATTGAAAGTCGGTTAGTAATTGCCACAAGGTATTCGAGCAACTCGGTTACCTTATGTTCCGAGTCATCAGAGCATAGAGGGTAAAGACGTTGTGGATGGGTTAGGAAGGGAGAAAGTGTCAAACTCCTTCTGAAATTGCATACATGGCAGTTTCAACTAAACATTATTTCAGCCCAATGGACAACAAACTCTTCATAGAGGCTGGCGTTAGGTGGAAGCAGAGAACATTCTGTCGCATCACCAAATTCTTTGGCTTACGAAAGGCTCCGTTTATGGTCAAGCGAGTCATAAGCGCCTTCATATGTAAACAAGTAGTAGATTGCTATCGCTTTGGTTCAAGTGATGCGAATTCGCTTGACCAGCCTATGAGCCTATGAGCCTAAGACGGAACAAATTTTAAAGCTTCCCACTGCTAGCAACTTGCTGACTCGTATTCTTACAAGATACTCCTTACTGGCCCGCCGAGCTTTCAGACTGAGTTTTAACCATCGGATACCTGCAGGAACTGCGGAATTCATCGGCTAGTGAAACGCTGGAGTACTATCCAAAATTAGCATTCACTTTCTCAACTCGTTGAATAAAGCAGCTAGCTCTAAAGCAAGACAACTTGTGAGTTACACTATCTCATTTAAATTCTTCTGTCTTCTCAGGGGTAATTGGGTGTTCTAGCTTAAGGGAACGCTATGATAGTGTAATACACTACAGGTGTTTGTGATTGATGACTAGACTACACTACATAACTTAGCATAACATTTCTGATCGATGTCACTGTCGATATTAATTATTTTGAAATTAATAGTTGCATTGTTCAGCTTGTAGCTGTATCAGCTAAAGCTGCAAGTACTCGGAAAGACTTATTTTAATTTTGAAATGAGACGAATTTTGTTTAATTCTGAGTTTAAAGAAGAGCCTTGTAGCTTGTAGCGCCTTGAAATGCAGTTCTTCCTTCTATTTACTCATTTTGCTACTAAATGCGAAAGTACGAGATGCGAAAAAAATCTAAAAAAGGAACATCCTTGATTCGAAAATCCCTTTACTTTTCTGAAAGAAAATTCAATCGCTTCGCTGCGTCCACAGAGTTGCTTTAGCATCACTCCTCTAACGTAAGCACATTCAAATTTTACGACTTACACGCTTAACCAGAGCCCTCCAAAGTGTTTGTGCTTAGCTTCTATTATCTGGATACGTTGCTGCTCCTCTGCAATAAGCTGAATGCTTTTTGAGGGACATGCATAAAAAAAAAACTAAAAGAACTTCTCTCAACGTACGTCATTCATGCATCATTCTACTTTTTAAAATTCCAATTCGACGCGGCGGTATTTCGAATTGAATATTCGAAAGTTCCTTTTCGAAAGCTCTTTACAAAAACTATGTTCCATTCAAAACAAAAAAAAAGTGCTCACCATCATCATCAGTCCGAGTCTTTTCGAAAGAAGCTGTTCGGTGTGGCTTTCAATTGTGATTCTTCTCACCATCGGTTGTTTACTTAAACACTTTACAATCGACCATAGGAATATCCTGTCGTTGCTGACTTACGGTCGAGAAGTGTGTCTGCCGATGAGTACTCACTCCACAGAGTTTCTGGATTTTGTGTAAAGATCAAGGTACGTGTGTTATATGGGAAATTAATTCAATTCATCGAGAGCAATGGTGTGGAAGTATATTTTGCTTACAGGATCAAAATTTTCAGTCAGTAGACAATGCTTGCTTCTAAGTGCCATTTCATTGACCACTCACTGGAGGGAGTACCACCTATCCTCTTATATGTCAATTCCAACCGAGAAAATCAGCTTTATCCGATTATTTGTTTGTGTGGTCCTTCAGGACACTAAGCATCATCAATCCATGGAAATTGAGTGGGCCACAAGGACTTACCATTGTTTCGTAGTTGAGATTTATTACATTTTTGTAATAACGTCGACAGTGGAATGCTGCCAAATCAAAGTTTAAATTTATCCCCTCCTCGCCATTCGTCCCCCGACAATTGTGCATCCTTGCTTACTGTGAGTTCAGTTGTGATATGTGTGCCAAAAAATTTCAAATAAATCTCCATACATAAGAGGTCACTCGGGTGGATTTCAAGTTGTCCGTCAGATTTAAATTCGATTATATAATTTTTTGTTGTTTTTTAAGTGCCGACTGATGGAGGAGAAGATAATAAGCCATCAGAAATGATTGGAATGGTGTTTTAGTTAGTGACAGTTGCTCGTACGTGTCATGACGTTTAGCCGTAAAGTGAGAGCCTAAGTGTACTACAGGCATTGATAACAGTGGTTATCCTACTTTTGAAAATGATTTTACTCAATACTATCAGAAAAATAATTTGACTATGAATAGATTGATGTGAAGAGTGAAAACAAAAGAGCCGGTCACGCGTTAACTGATTTAGTAATCACTACTTCAAGATTTGTATTTGTATTCTAAGATTAAAGAGGTGCAAAGTATCGGTAAGATTCCGTCACTCAGATTTTATTAGCTTCTATCTGTTTTCCTCATATTTTAATATGTTATCGATTCGAGTTTGACGTGAGATCTTTGTGCAACAGTGTTAAAGGAAATACGCTTGTTTTCTAAATATAGTTAGTTAATCAATTTCTTTCTTTTATTTTCAATAACTTTTATTATAACTCTTATTTGCAATATTTCTTTATTATGTCATTATGATTTTTGTATTACAAAAATCATAATGACTATTTTTTAGTCTAGTTTCCAAAAACTTACCATAAATTCTCAGTTTTTGGCGCTGAGGTGGAACAGTATTACAGCAGCACTGTGGTCGGATACACCATACTAGCTTCACAAAATGCAAAAATTAAAGTTGTACCATTCAGTCAAAATTGATATTTTTTAAATCTTAATCTTTTTATGATCAGTGTTGTTTGTGTATAACATGAACTTTATTTACTCAGAACTTAAAAATTTTAGCGTAATTAAAACAAAATTTGTGTTAGGTTCCTGCCTAAAACTATTTTAATCCATTTAATACTACTTTAGACATTTATTGGTGCAATAAGAATATTATATTAGGGATCCATTACTATGGATTGAAGACATCTCAATAAAAAGTTACATTTCAACAGATCCCATAACTTGTCTTAAAATCACAAACTAATTCGATTGTGTGTATGTATTTTAAAAATTAAAAGTTACACTTTCAATTGAAATGTATGGTTTCGAGTACAATGCAATTTCAGGGAACATAGACGACCATTTTCCTTTCGTCATGGAATATATATATTTTTTTAATTTGGCTTAGCTGAGAAATTATGAAATTCCAAGGTTGCATCTTCCATGCAAGCAAATAACCAATAGTAAAAAGGCATTTTTTGGTTCAACTTTGGATAGCTGTAAAAAGTGTTACGGTGCGTGTATTTTGAGTTTTTTTTTTTAATTGGATTGATTACCAGTAATTCATTCAAAAATAACTCTACAGCCCAAAAGAATAAGTTTCATAGGACATTTAGCTAGCTGCTGAAAATTAAAGTTTAAAGATTCAAGTGGATAAGGCTTAAAGTTTATATGTTCTGATTCCGTGAAAAAAAAGATTTTGCCAATACCCAAAATTTACAAACATAGCATACCAGTATAAGTCGTTTGATTTTTTTCTTTTTTTTTAACCCCACTTGTTAGGGTTTCGTTCCAAAAAGTCAACGAAACTTTCTTAAAATCTATTCGGTGTCTGTATGTCTATATGTCCGATTCATAAAACCGCTTATTGAAAAATGGAAGCACGGAATTTTAACTGCTACTCTACTCTTGAAAAACTGTCAACATCAGTCAGATATGTGTTGTTTTTTTTTTTTCTTTTTTTTTGTAAAATTAGTAACTATAAATTTCACCTTCATTCAAAAGAATAAACGGTTAAAATTTGTAAAGGCGAGTATTCACGAAATACTGTCATTAAAATTTATATACAACGATTTTTATGTTGACACTCATAAAATTGCATAGCACGTGCTTCAATGTCAAATTTCCCAGTATTTCTCCGAAAAGAGAAATTCCCCAAGAATCCAAGTAAAATCCCAAATTCGTATCTCCCAGATTTGTGTCTCGGACGAAACCAACCGTCAATTCGGTGGTAAAAGCTCCGACATTGGCGCTTTCCCCCATTACCCACTTAAGTTTTCCACCTCAATGCTGTGTTATCCATAAAACAATCCCCTCTCTACCCGGCCCAATCCAAAGCACTTTAACATATTTAGGTACGTATCATCGCAATGCCTACTGATTTTACGCCATTTCTGGTGCCACTGGGACGCAGTTAAAAACAAAAAAAAATCCTTATTAGGTCGACACCGAGTCGTCCCGCCTGCCCTGTCGCCGCACAATTCACCGCATATCGCGTGTGTGCTCTAGCCGCGTGCAGATATAATTTTTTTTTCTTCCTTCCTCTCCCTTCCTTCCGTACCCTGTTTATACACAAGACCATTGTATTGGTTTTCGCCAAATAACCATACTCACCTCTAACAAAAGGGTAGTTTTCCACCGTGGTGAATGTGTGTTATTTTACTTTTGGCCTTCTTCTACTAAAAAAACTTGACTTGGCATCTATCCCCCCACATAACGTTGCTTCATTGCGGTGTTACGTGTATCTTGTGTCAGACATAACACAGGACTTCTCGGTTTCTATTGTTATTATTATTATTCGTGTTACTCGTGTGATATTTGTGCTTTGTTTTAAGTTAAATTTTTTTTCAAGTTTATGTGTGTTTAGTCTTAAGAAGAAGTTAACCGCAAACAATATAAAAAAAACGTACCTTGGAATCACATATCGAAGTCAAAAGTTTAATCGAAAAAAAAAACAGCAGAAGAAACACTTCATATTTACACACAAGAACATATATTTTTCTAACTCAAAAACTTGCTGATCTGTCTTTTTGTGATTCATCATTCTCATCGTTCAAAGAGACCTTTTAACCATTCCAATTGGAATGAAATCTATAACTTAAATTAAGTCCACGCTCGAGCAAAATAAATGCACAATCCTCATACGTATCTCATAAGTCGTCGTTAACTGTGTTCTACTATCGCGTGTATCTTAAGTGTGCCGAAACGGTTTGAAATGTGTTTTTTAAATCAAATACGGTTGTTGTATGCGTTGTGTGACTGCAATTGCAGGTGATATAATACCTCTCGTCCTTTCTATTTCGTGTCCTTAGAGATTGTATGTTGTTGTCCTTGTGCCGTGCTATTTGCCCCCGTTCTCCTCGTCGGGTAATAGCGTTTGCGAATGATTTTCTCGTTTCTGTTTTTTTTTTTTTGTGTTAAATAATTAATAATGGAGCAAGCAAGTATGCCACTGGAAGCGAACGTAAAAAATCATTAATAACTCTGCAAGTTGAAAGCGGGGAATGCAACAAAATAGAACAGAGGAAAAAGTGCAAAAAAAATACAACAAATATTGATTTTCTAAGCATTACCGTTATTTATTTTGTATTAGATACAATTTATTTGAAGTTTTTTTTTGTATCCTAAAGTGGCTTATTCGATGCGATTTAACAAAAATTAATCAAAGTGCATGTAAATATTATCAAACAAAAAAAATAATAAATATTTATGGTAAATTCTTATATAATTGATATAAGCGCAACAAATTTTTAAATCAACTTATGTAATAACCTTTGATGTTAGGTCCACAAAAAAAGAGGTCTCATGTTGCGGCGGGAATATTCTTTTTCGGTCTATCTTCTTGTGGCCTTACCTCTCAAGAAGATTTACTCTTCGGTTAGTTCAGTAGAATAGAACGATTTTTCTCTTCGATCAATATTTAGAAAGGAAAAAATAAAGAGGAAAGAACAACAAAACTATCAAAAGCCAACTGAGAGATGGTTATCTGGAATGTGACTTTGGGGGTAAATATTCTTTCTTTTTTTTTTTCTTGTGCCCCTGCTCTCAAGTTCGCTGGCGTATACGTAACCTAAATGAGTTTGCGAACAATTTCTTTCTGTTGGCGTCTTTTTTTTTTGGCAGCATTTTTGGACGACAGAGAATTTGTGTGTGTAGGGCATTCTTACAGAAGGGAATGAACTTGATTTATTTGTGCTTCCAAAAGTGGGTTGCAATTAGTGTTGAAGGAGAAACAAGAGGATGTCGTCCGTGTACACAGTGAGGTGGATAGGAATACAAATTCCTGTGAAGATTGTATTTGAATATGAAGTGTGTCGGCTTCTTGACATCGGGCTTAGGCAAAAGGGTTTTATTTTTATTATTTTTGTGTGAGAGGGTATTGTTTTATACGTCCCTTGGGGTAGCTTTAAAAGTCAAGATAACTGAAAATATGTCAAAAAGAGGTTTTATGAAGCAGGTTGGTTTTGGGAGACGACGTGTGTGGCGTTTTTTATGTTCTCACGGGAGGTTAGGTATTTTGCTTTAATAATTAATGATTAAATTCAATGATTTCGTGGGTGTTTTGTTTGAGATGGGAGTTTTGATGGAGAATTTGTGGGTTTTCCTGTTTCATGCAGCGGAGGGAGGGTATTTGATGCATACATAATTTGTTTCTGCATCAGAGCTATTAACTCTAAGCCATCTTACCTTCTGCAAGAATAATTTTTGTACAAAATCGTATATGCAGTCTGAGATAATCCTTAATCATCATTATTCATCAAAACTCATTGTTTGGTTTTACCTAGAAATATTGACTACACTTCAAAGCCTGCACCTGATTTGTGCAGGGTTTATTTGCTGTCTTATTCAAGTCATAGGTGAGGTAGAAAGCTGGATTGTTAAGACTAGTTCAAGCGAAAAGGATTTGCAAATAACATTTCAAATGTTCAAATGTTCACTTGTTACAGTTCTTTAATAACTGAACGGAGCGGAAAAAAACATGACATAATGCAGAGCAAGTGTTTTGAAACTTAGATTTGTCGTTTAACGTTAGTATTGTTTACTTTAAAAAAAAAGTATTCTCTTACTTTTCTTTCACTTTCAAATTCAGTTGCTACGAAATAGTTAATTCACTGAAAATTTCCAGCTTAGTTCCGTCAAAGGCACCCCCAGAACGAGCACCGAAACTCTCATAACTCTCTCAACACATTCGCCAAAATAAAATAAAATTTTAGCTGGAAAATAAGTTGTGCTTTTATCCAAGGATAATGCAAAACTAAAAACGAGTATAGGAAATGGATTCTAGAAGCATGAGCAGCATCTAAACGAACGTAGAAGCAATTTGGCAAAGTTTATATGAATTTTTCTCTATTGTACTCGATTTTCAAATAAAAAAGCAATCACCAGCAGTTGGAATTGGCTGACGAAATGCAAATACAATCACTTGTTTTATTATTGCAGTTTTACGGGTGTGAGAAAGCAAAAAAAGGAAGTTTAAGATAGATCGGTCAACTATTGTACTCCAAACCGAATGCATTTTAAGCTGTCCCACAAGCGAAATATTGTTGAATATGAAAATCCTTTTGAGAATGAGGAGGAAACTTTTTCGAACAGCTTATAAAATGAGTGGATTCTCGAAGATGAATTGGTCTTTTGAGAATTGAATTTGAACATATATTTCTTCTTATAAGGACTTAAGTTGTCGGGTTTTGGCACTCAGGTGTGGAATTCAATAATGGATTTAGTCAGGATTATGCTAATATGATGATCTAAATGAGGTGGGGTGGTGGTTTGCATTTATTCCATTTTCGCATAATCAAATCTTTGTAAGAGTTTGAATTGACGTATTTTTTCGCTTATACAATTTTTTAATTGATTCATTTTACAAAGTTTCTTTGCTCCCCGTCCAACATACTTCTCTTGTACTTAAATTAATCTGCAAAAGTAGGATCAGGTCCACTTTATGCAAATGAATTCTAAAGTCTGCTTGTTTTTCATTGCATTCTACTTCTGCGAATTGAATTAAGTAGCATTATGCCGATTTTTATCGTAACTGAATCGTCAATTTATCTGCACTTAATGAGTGAACAATTACCAAGCATTGCCATTGATTTTTTGAAAAAAAAAGCTAAGATTTAAGTATTGCTAGAAGTTTCGATATTTCCGTTTTTGGTTAATTTAACCTACGCTGGTGATTTTATATTGATTTTACGATTAAGTAAATAAAAAAAATTATTTTTCACGTGCAACAAAAGAAAATAAGACTTGTTTTATCTTTGAACGCGGTTGTTCAGTGGCTTCCTACTGCTTCCGGAATAGAGAAAAACAAACTCCATAAAGTTTTTACGAACACTCAAAACCTTATACAAGTTTTATGATGGTTCTTACAACCCTCAAGTTGCTATTCTTTTTGTTTTTATATTTTAAATTTTTTGCAAGAATAATATGCATTTCACTGTGAAGTGGTAACTGTGAGACAGACACAAGGCTGCATTCCCTTTCAGCGGATTTCCCTAAGATAGTTCGCTCATTTATCTTCTTTTTTTAAAATGACACACACTCTACAAACTCATTAACCATTCTGCTGCATAAGCAGCCTTAATGCTACACGCAGTTCCTTAGAGCAATACTCATGTTACGTTCAGTCTCTCTAGTGTGCTCGTTAAAATAAAATGCAAAAAATAAAAAGAAAAAAAAAACACGAAAAACTTCACATGTGAGAATCTCTTCATTTGTTTCCAGGATCTTCTAAAAGCATTCTAAAAACACTGTAACCTAGTTTGACGTTAATTGCTTAGCTCGTCATTAGAAACAGCTGCTGCTGCGGGTGGCGTGAAAGCCAACAACAAATTGCGCATGGTCTGACCTTCACTGTAATCCTCAAATAATCCGGGACATGCATTCATATTTTATTAACGTTGTTCATGTATCCCCGAATCGAGTGCGCTCGCTAATATCCTTCTTCGGATAGCAAAACATTTTAGTCGTTGAATTACTTTTCGTCCATTGACCGCACACACAAACATACATATTATGTGTGGTGGTTATTTCTGGGTCCTGGTCGAATTCGGTTTTTTGGTTTTTTGTGATGTTCAAAAAACATGTTTTACACTTGACGAAGTTTGTATGCGAATTTGCCAGTTCAATGATTGGAAGGAGTGACGGTTTTCTTTTGCGTCATCAACAGCGCGCCCAAAACGAACATCGCAAAGTTGCAGTTTAATTAAAGACATGACTGCAGTGTGGAATGAGGTTGCTGGCAGAAAATATCATTCTTAACACATGGGGGACTTTCATTCCAAAATCAATTGCAATTTGATCTGAAAAAAAAATCCCCAGGCGGTAGCAAAAATTGAGCACAGAAACTAGTTAGGCATTCGCATATCTGTAGCACAAGAGTGGTGTAAGTTTTCACTTTCCCATGACACGCAGGGAAAAGGATATTCATTAGAAAGAGTTTGTTACTCGTGTGTGTCCTTTGATAAAGTGCTACTCAGGCTGGTATTTCGAGAAGTTGTCGGTGTGTTCGTGGCCCAAGGCAATTGAAGACTTCTCTAATTAGTTCCGAGCAATATTTCTGTGGCAATGTGGGGTCTTGAAGTGATGATTTTGTTTGTTGGAGAAAAGTTTATAAGAAAGAGCATGCATAGGCGTTGTGGTGGGGTGTTTGGTTTGAGTAAACTACCGGAACTATCCATAACAAAGGCGGACGAAATCGCTATGATGTTCTTTTCTGCTTTGTTCGACTTTTTTTGGGGTTTTTCTGACCTATTTTCGGAAGGATGTAGAAAGAGAAAAGTTTAGTTTTAACCTTATTCCTGCCATGGTGTGACTGTAAGTCACTATTTAATACCAAACTAATATAAGTAATTTAGTAAACATTAACAAAACCAAAAAAAATTGTATAACAGAGCAGAAATAAAATATATTGAAGTGATCTTACGTCAACTGACCTGGAATTATTTATATTAATTTGAAATTAAATAGTGATTTATGTCCAGTTTCACAGTGAGAGTTTAAACTGAAGTTTAGCTAAATCTCCGAATTAGTTTAAACTTCGTTAAACTCATTCGGTTGCACAGTCAAAAATAAACTTCCAGTCAACTAAACGCCGACTAAACAAATGTAGTGTTTTGAAACGCTAAATTACGGCTTGTGACGTGTTTTGGTTCTAGTATATGAAATTGATTTGAGATTCAGGAAAACAGCTAGAAGAAACAAGAAATCTTAATCTGAAAAGTGGTTCAAATCACCGTAACTAACACGACTACGTACTTGAACCGAAGTTTAAACGGGAGAATTCTGTCGTTTAACTTAAACGTAGAGATAAACTCCACTTTTCGTTTAAACGGGCGATGTGAAACCGAAAAATTGTTTAATTAAATTTTAAATCAAAAGATGAATTTAAGCTTTCACTGTGAAACTGTCACAGGAATAAGGTCAACTAAGAGATCTATTACTTGTTTTGCAGATGCCCAAAATTATGTTCGTTTATAAGACTGAAGGACAAAAGTACTTGTACAGAGTGAAACTTTTGTCCTTTTACTCAGTCCAGGTTCTATTCCAACTAACGAACGTCTTGGAGGCAAAAATTGTGATGCTTGTCTTTGAGGCTTCTTGTGAGAGCCACGGTTACTACAGTGTGACGAATTCATTGATTTACAAAAACAATTTTGACAATCATATCTTTCGTATTGGAAGAAGAACATTGTAAAAAAAAATAGTTAAATCACAAATAATGACAGCACATTGAGTGCTCCCTACACGATATTAATAAACTTTATTTTATATAAACAATAATACATAATTTTAAGGTATCGAATTTTGCAAATCATTAATATAAAATAGTTAGGTTCAAACTGTTGTTACTAGTGGCGAATGTACCATTGAGCAATTTTATTGTAAGGAAAGGCGTTCGGTTAAAAAGAGTTTGACAGTAATATCTTAAATTTATTAAAAACTCTTGGAAGTGAAAAGTAAGGATATGAAATATATTACAAGATTGGGCTGATGATGTTTTCAATTTGATTATAGCTAAAAGAAAATAGCCAGATTGACATTTTTTGTTTTGAAAAAAATGATTTGTTCTGCTCGCATTTAAATCAATAAAAGAGCTTCTTAAATATTGAACAAGAAGTGACCGTATAGAATTTGTTTTATTTAGAAAAATAAAATTTAAAGTATTCACATGAAGGAAGTGGTTTTCATGCTATCTGGCAGCAACATTTATTACAAAAATTTGAAGAACCTTGTAAAAATAAAGATGTCTTAAAGAAAAGGAAATTTCAAGATTTCTGAACAATTAGAAGATAGGATTTCGGGGGCTAGCTTTGCAAGCGGGACGAATTGCATATTTTTGTTTAATTATTGATAATCTCTAACAAAACGTGTACCCCCGCAAATTAAAAGAGATCATATTGGTCTTAGTAAGATTTAGTGGGCATATTCTCACTTGTCTCACTAAAAGAAGCATAGCTTAGTCCTCAATTATGACAACTATTACCTACGAAGAGTTTCTAAATCAAATTGATATCTGTATATGCATGAGTCGAAATCGATCTTGCTAGTATATGACAAAGCAGTGACATCTGCGAAAGCTGTTATTTGGCAAATAGAAGGTTGACTAAAAGAGAACTAATGTAAACCAATCATAGTAAAAGTACAAGCGCAGACCTCTGAGGGACCCGCAAATCGATATTAAAAACACAGCTTAGCGAGGATCTAATCTTGATCCTTTACCTTCAATCATAGGACGAGAGCCAGGATTTATGCGCAGAGGCCCTAATGTCAGCACTAAATAATTTGCTAGCAATAGCTTATGACCAATCATATCGAATGCTTTAGTTGCGGCTTAAGTAGATGTTGTAGCGTTCTGTAGCGTTATTCGTTACTTTAACAAATTTCCTACATAAAATAAAATTTAAATTTAAGAAATTGTTCTTTAATCCTACATTTAAATTTTGACAAAAAAAAGTTTATCGTACTTTCCCCAACCGGCAGCTAATGCTAAAGCTGTCTCTGTCCTACCCTCCTCATTGTAATACCACCACTCTTGAAATACTCAAATACTACTGTTACAGTTTGCCTTACGTTTATAGGCAATAAAAAAATGTTGAAAAACATCACTCTTTGTTTAAAGTTTACACCAGCTCGTTTGCATTCTACAAAGACTACAATTAGCAGAACGTTTGGATCATTAAAGCGATTTATGTATCTATGTTATTTTGCTTAAATAACCTGTGACATCTTAATCTTAACCTCACATCATCCTTTTCTCATTGCCAGCGCCCTGCTTCCACATCATTTGCTGCCCAATCAACTGGAGTGTATCCGGTATCTTACAACACACAGAGGCTCCCTCACCAAACTCCGTAAACATGTCAGCCTCAATATCATAACTGCGATGAATGATTTACCCGAAAATCAATGACACACAACCTTCACCCCATGTCTATTTTCTGCACGAATATAGTTTATGCGAATCTAGAACTGTCGAGTTGTGTGGATTCCAAGGAATTAACACATAAAGGCGAAGCGACTCTAGTGTTGCTCTTTTTACGACATTTCCCTAATTCATATTTTGTGTAGTATTCCTTGGAATTCCTCCTCAGGGTTAATGCATGTGCCTGCTATGTTTGGCAAGTGCCAAGATATCGATAATATTCGCAACATGCTGCTCTTTCTTCTTGCTTTCTTTTTTTTTTGCTGAAAGATACACCATCTGTGTGGATGTGAATAACCGGGAACATGCTCTAAGGCCGGGTTCACACTTTGAATAAAAGTATTTCTTTTATATTTGGGCTCTTGTATGCGGCATTTAGAGCGGGGTGCCGAGTAGCATACCAAAACCCGTTTATGGAGGGAGGACAATGTCGTAACAATTCTTGTCGATATGCGTTATGTCATTTGGTAGAGTGGAGGCAAATGGGGCTTAATGCAAAAAAGACTAGAATTATTGCTGTTTGAATGCACGATTGGTTGCGGTCGAATATAATTCTGGTAGCAGACGGGTGGCTACGTAAGAAACGATAAATAAATTAAAATAAACCAAAGAAATACCTAGTGTTCTTAGAATTAAGTGGTTGCGGTTTTTATTTTAGCTCTAAGAGACTGGTGGAAGACTTAAATGTACTTCAACAATTCGAAATCATTTGGGTGAATTATATTTTCTTGTTTTTACTATCGTGGGGGATGCATGACTCATATTTGGACTCTTGGATGAATTGTTCTTTCCACTTATTTATTTAGAAACTAGTAGTTAGTAGAAAAATAATTAATTTTGTAAGTTTAAGAAATAAAAAAAACTAAATCGAAATGTAAAAAAAGAACACAAAATTTCGCACACAGAATATTAGTTCTTGCACTCTTTTGCAATTTCTTTGGAATCTTTTAAAGAATATTTCAAAGTTTTATTTCCAATAACCACCAATTTTTGACTCGACTGCGCACACTTACCCCGCTTTAAAATTGGATTAAAACAAATATTCTTTATTATTAATAGCGGGGTTTACACCTAACAATTTGCTTGAGGATATGCTTGATGGCAATGCTTAATGGGGCCAAATTGTAGAGTGTGAACAGTCTTTCAATTTGTCGTACCGAATTTTAATTTTTACAACTTTTTCGAATGCTTGGTGATAAATTGTAAAGTGTGCACAGCTGTTATACAACTTTAGAGCATTTTTTTAATTTTTGTTTTGACTTCAGAGAGTGAACATCGAACTTCAGCGGAAGGAATAATCAGACAAATTATTTTGTGTTGATTGAGAAGTATGGAAAAACGTCTTTCAATGTTGTATTTTGTGTTTTTCCTTATTTTCAAGTATTTCATTATTAAGTAAAACCACAACAAGAGCTCTCGCATCCATATTGATGCTTCAAAACTTTTCTCACAAATCAAGTCTGTCAAGCAGTTGTATAGTAAGAACGCTAGGCATTAATATTGATCGTCTAGCATATCATCAAGCAAATTGTAAGGTATGAACCCCGCTATTATTATAAAGCGTTACCTTACAATCAAAATTGATATGGTAACATTATTAGGCACAAACTGCAAAAGTTTTGGCTTAAAATATTTTTTCAATTTCAACACCACCGAATAAAAGATTGAAACTTTTGACATCAAAGTCAGCAAAACCAAGCTTCCATTCATTCGATTCATTTCTTTAACCTTATTGCCAACGGTTGCATGAGTTGCCTTCTTTTCGGGGAAACTTGCTTTAATTTTTTCCAATATTACTCAGACCGTACTCAAATTGTTAAAAGCATCAAAATAGACACCATGACGCATACACCCCCCTCTGCAGATTAATTGGCAATTTTTCAAAGTCATTCCCGTGTCAGTATTATTAATGAGTCCCAGAGAATTCTGCAATAAATTCGTCCGTCATGGATTATTGATCATCAACAGCGTTGAAGGGTTCACAAAATAAAAACCTCAACCTGTCATCTGTCATAGTTTGCAAAATAAAATAAAAAAATAAAAAATAAAAAGCACTTTTCATTTTGACAGAGGCACTCAAACTATTTCTCAAATGAAAATGAAAACCTAGCACGCCCTTCAAGCTGAAAGATTGAACGTGTATCCTTTCTCTTTGCCTTTTTCTATAGTTATTTTCCTTTTCACGTTTTTGTGTTTTAATACTCATTCAAATGTGAAATAAAAGTCAGCCACACACACAAGAATGTCACTGTTCACCGGATCCTTTTGCTGTCGCTGTCAAGTACACATAGCACTTTGCTGAGCATGTGTTTTCACGTATCTTTCTCCACTTAGCCGCCTTGCTATGTACATATATACTTCTCGTGCTCCACTTATCCATTTTCGGTCCCTCGTCCTATGCGCTATAAACTTGTGTGCACTTGACTAAAGAAGAAATATAAAAATTAAAAACGAATCAGCACGGTGTGTAATGTTAAGCCACAATGTCCGCCCGGCGGAATGTCTGCCATGGTCCTTTGTTTATCTCGGGAATTCTGAACACATGCACAGGACAAAACATACACACCCGTGTATAAATAAACCGCTTTCCTCTGGTTTTGTCGCATTGAAGTAATATTTCGAACAGGCAAGTGTGCCGCAATCGCATTTGGGTCCAAGCAAATGCTCCACATCAAGGACCTTTTCCCCGTCCACACTTAGCTGGCGAAAGCCATCCCGGCGTCGAGTGCATTCAAAAGTTTTGACCTCCAGAAGGGAAAAAAATTAAATTAAACAATAAAAAAAAAAGAGAATGCTCTTTGAAGCGGTTTCTTGCACTGGGGGTGGTCGTAGTCGTGGTCGGTTGAGTGTCTGGCTAAGTAAATGTTGGTTATTGGATGATGGACACTAATTCATGCAGTGATTATAGAACAAGAGGTTGCAATTTGTTGGCGCATGTAATATCAACTTGCAGTCACGGTGGTATAAAGAGATGTTTGTACGTGTTCATTGTGTGTGTGGCTGTGTTTGAATGGGTGACAACTTCCGGTCGAGAGGATAAGTCAGCCCTGGGGGTGTGTGGATTTCGTTTTTGCTCCCTCTCTCTGCTTGACATAGCACATGATTTACAACGCATAGAGTGCGCACACGGGTGGCCGGCACCGGGTGGGAATCGGTGCCGGGATATTGCTAGTGGAAAGTTATTTATGAGCTTTTTATTGCGATTTGATATCGTGTACGATCAAGCGTAAATTTTGATTTATATGTTACTTTGTTGTTGGTTGTTCTTGGGGCGCAATGCGTAGGTGTGAAGATATAAATTTAATGGAGTGGTTTTGACGCGCTATTTATGAGCCTGCATTTATTTTAATTTTCCTTTTTTGTATAGATTTCGCTCGTTTTTTTAATTTTTTAGGGTTCAAGGAAAAATATTTTAATATTTCATGGTTTATAGTTTATTGAGGGTTCGGTAGGAGAACAGGACAGGAAACTCTAATACGTTTGTGTTTAATGGTTTCATAGTAAGCATGTGCGCATGTAATGATGCAATAAACCGGCCTATTTTTTTTATTTTTGACCTGAATATTTTTTGGAAAAAAAAAATTATGCTGCCTGTTGGTAATATTTTTGTAGTACTTAAAGTTTTAAACTATTTTTCTGGGCATTCCGCTGCATTTAATTGTTTTTGGGATGGCAAAATGGGATCTCATAAATCTCCATAAACTCCATCCGCTCTTAATTTAAAAAATACACATACTATATTGTTTGGATAGGCGTGTATTTTAATAAATATCTGTGCAGGTGCTCAGCCTGTCATTTAATAATTTGACAATGAATTGAAAATGTCGAATATGAAAGTTGAGGTTGACAATTTTAAACGTTGACATACAGAGCACGCGAAATACAATAAAATGCACAAAATAAAATGTTATCCATATATTATGGTTCTGATTGTGGGAACAAATCCCATAACATTCCTATTAATTATTCCAATTAATTATGGAATACAACGTAGTTTAAGTGGCTGCCTGGATTGGCTTCACAGTAGTGCAGTCTGTTAAGTTTTGAACTGCCTGGCTGATATTGGCCTTAAGTGCTTGAATCGTTTCTGAACTGTTGTCATAGCGTCGGTCGTTCACGGTTCCCCCGCCGCACGCTCTAAAGACAAATCGCAGTTCCAAGGCGACTAATTGACATCGTCGAGACGGCTGATAACACGCTTTAAAAAAAAAAAAAAAAACTCACTTCTTAGGCTAAGTTCGGTTCAATATTTTCCAACGTTGTTCAAGTGTAAAGCGACTCATTTCGTCATGCAGAGGTAAGATACCAACCTTCTGGCAAGATTTTGAGCAAGAAATAGCTATTAGTGTCAAAACAACCTGTGGTTTAAAACAAACCACTAGATGGCCCACCCTTTAAAAACCGAATTCCATTATAAAAAAAAACATGTAATTTATTTTATTCTTCAATAGTGGAATGATTATCTGTACAAGAGAATGCATAGCAAATGTTTGCAAAAAAATCAATTTTTAACTGATTTTGTTAGAATTTTGTTAGAATTTTCGTCAAATCTCTTTGATGAGTTCTTAAGTCTAGTGCTACGTAAAAGTAACTTTCAATAAAATACATTAAAATACTGGTTTCCCACAAATAAAGTTCTCGGGCAGGTCTCTGATCTCTCTCTCTCGTTTGTTTTGCTTTGAATAAGGAAAGGTCTATAATTGCTTCACTATGAGAATATTCCTACGCCAAAAACAGTACTATGAATGTCATACATCAAGTCCAATTAAAGTACAAATTTATTCCATTTCTCAATCGCATCTCTCACGTAAGACTACTTCAGCCACCATGCACTCGAATTTATCTACAACTCTTGGGATATTTTAAATTATTCCAAAAAAAAGTATGTCAAGTGTTATGGTGTAACAGAAACGAAAAACGAGTAAAAAAAAAAGACACCATCAAACCAAACGATGCTTGCGGCCTAATGCACATATGTTCCTTGTACGCGCTAAAGCCACTCCGGCGTAGGGGATGAACCAAAAGCAGTTAGCAATAAGCAAAGTATCACCTCACGCCTGCAGCATTCTACATTACAACAGACACAGTGTCATGAATATGAAATCACCACTGCATTGCCGACATAAAAGGTTCCCATAATTGCTTCTGCGAGTAGTCACAAAGGAAGCGTATGCCAGAGCAGGCACATGCTCTTCATTCGCTCCCTCCGCTTCTGCGGTTAGGTTAACAACTTTGAGGAACAACTTCACGGTCGTGTCCTTGTCGTCCGCACCGTGTCGACATCGTAGCCTACATATCTCAGAGTGTGTGAGAGAGCTACGATTCCTTGGATTTCACGTGAATATCCAGTGTCAGTGGTTGAGTGAATTTTCCCGCAAGCTACACTCAGCAATAATTGAAGAAATTCAACGGGCTGCTTCTTTCATTTCTTTTCCCGGCCATTTCCTTCACTTTCATTTCTCACACACGCCACGGTGTCCCACCCACTGCTAGCAGGACTATCGCAACCAGCACGATGAGCAGAGGGAAAGAACTTTAGCCGCATTGGGGGATGTGATTACGAAAACCCTCTGCTTAAGATGACATCCTATGCAATAGTATTGGTGTGGCCGCTTGCACTAGTATTGCATGACGACCTCGTTGTGACGCTATTTCTCGCCAAAAACCGGCACACTATGATGAAAGCTTGAAGCT
Source organism: Syritta pipiens (assembly GCA_905187475.1). Lineage (NCBI taxonomy): Eukaryota > Metazoa > Arthropoda > Insecta > Diptera > Syrphidae > Syritta > Syritta pipiens. The sequence goes on along the minus strand of LR994571.1, from coordinate 10,773,001 downwards.
GGTCATGGAGTAGAACGAATTTCTCAAGCCTGCGCTCTGGCATTTGACACACATTTCGGTCATGCATTGTTGCTGCCTCAGCACAATGGTTCGTGTTTACGGGGAACTCTCTCCGTTCCGGCCTTCATGAAAGTCCCGTCGTCGTCCTGCATCCGAATGGGAAAAACAAAGAAAGGAAACCACTAAAACTTCAATAGTGAAATGTAAATAAAAAGAAACGGGTAAGATACAAAAACAGGACGGCCAAAACCGGGTGGACAAAAAACACAAAAAGGAAATAAAAAAAAAAATATTTTGCTGACGCAGGACATGAGGGAAGGAAGTGAATTTAAATTCATTCTGAAATCGTTCCGAGATAAGTAGGTTAAGAGAGTCTTTTTTTTTTTTTTTAATAAAACACCAACGAGAAGGATACTTGTCTATGTAAAATAGTACAGAAAATTACTTTTCCATTAGTGCGGGCGAAAACAATTTTAGCAGGAGGGTTCTCAGCATCGCCACAATTAGGAATCAATGTTAGCAGGGATGCCCTTAAAACTTTCAGTGCTCCATGTTTAGAAAACCGTGTTAAAGACAAGCGTTCGCCTTTTTCAGACGGTGTGATGCTCTCGTAACATGCAGGCAAACATCATTGCTTCGTTCTATCTACCCTATAGATTTATTTTTCCACATTTCGATGTTTTTGCTGGCTCAGTTAATTTTTTAATACTGATCTATTTTTGGAAAAGACTGCACTTCGGAAAATAAACTTGGTCTTGTATTCGACTTCGGGTTAAATATTTTCTTCGGAATCGCTCACTTTCTATCACGAGTACACTACAGATCTGTCAGCAGAAATGTGAGTTGCTTTACGATTTTCTGCCCCGAGAGAAACTGAAAATATAACATTCACAGTCACTAGTTAAAATTGAATCGTTAAAATGTTTATGCACTTAAGACTATTCCCACGATTTGTGTGCAAGTCTCATTTCTGGTTCCCTCTCGTCAAAGTTCCCATTAACAATCAGCTGACTTAACAAATTTGAGAGCAAAAAAACAATTATTGTCATCATCCTCACCGCAGTTGGTCATTAAAAGTGATTATGGTTTCTATTTCACGAGATGATTAAAGTTGATTTCACAAAATTAATCCTCTCTTTATATGAACGATACTCAGCGAAGATGTTTATCAACATCAAATGCTTTGTTTTTTCACAACGCTGCTTTACTAAAAGTTAAAATACCTCATATACAACATTTTATTCTCTAAGAAGCTACCGTTGTTTTATTTTTATACAGTCAATGGCTTTGAAATTATTTCCATTCATTAAACCACAGCGACCGAATAAATTTTTTTTTCATGAATAAACAAAACATTGGATAAAACAGAAAACAGGGAAACAATTTAACGTCAAACTTTCAGTTTGCACGTTACAAAGCGTATAAAACTTAGGATAAGTCGTTTAGTAAAAAACAAAAAGTAGCTTTGAGGGAGAGATTAGTAGAAACTTTAATTGGTTACCGGCCTCGTTGGACGTAACATTTACCACCTACTTTACAAAATATGAATTTAAAATAAGTTCTTCCTTGTTTGGCCGTATAATGGTAATATACATTTAGGGGTGAATCTATAAGATGCAGCTTCACAGACCGACTATTGGAGAAAATGTTTTCGGCTCTGTTGCTTTCACAAATGAATCGGTGATTGTTAAAACGAAACAAGTGATGTTTTTTTTAAGGAAACAAAAGACAGTTGTTTTTAAAGAAGGTTTTTGTGGCTTTTCATTCAAACTTAAACTCTGATGTATATCATTAAAATATTATATTAGATTGTCAAGTATCTCCCTTCCGCCTTTTTGTCTTTTGAATTTTCCGGCTATGTACAAAGCGCTACAGAGCTCGTATCTGGCAATACATCATTTGAAAGGTCTTGACATAACCTACAAAACGACGCTATACATGATTAGTTTGGATACGAGGTCTGTAGCGCTTTGTACATAGCCGGAAAATTAAAAAAATAAGAAGGCGGAAGGGAGATATTTGACAACCTAATATTATAATTCTGTGGCAATAAGACAGAGTAGCTTAGGGCAAAAAGAGTGATTTGCATAACCGTTCAAATCAAAGTGGTTACGAATTTAACGATATCTTTGTAACGAACAAAGCTTTTTAAATAGGGCTAAGACAGAAATGTGGATTTCAAAATGCCAATGAATATTCATTGAAAAATAAAGAAATTACTTATGTGGTCATAGCCTACTCTGTCTTATTGCCACAGATATACAGTGCCTCCAGAAACTATTCGCTTGCTGACCCTTTTCAATTAAAAAATAGTCATAGAAAAGAAACTACAAGTCCTATAAAAATTGTATGTACATGCGTTTATTCTGCGTTAAATACTGAATAGAACGACATAAACATAAATACAATATCATGATTATCAACAAAGCTACCTACAAAAATGACACTAATTTTACATTTAAATCTCCAAAAAGTATTCGCTCAGCCTCACAATACTTTTAGTTCTAGGTACTTGGAGCATCTTATGGGCCCAACTTTTTTGTAAAATAATATAATAATGAAAATTATATAATAAATATAAAATAATGTGTATTGATTAAGATTACTAAGCATTCTTACGACACATCCCAAAACTAGGACATCTCAGAAGGGTCGTGATACCTACTGCATTTGCATCTAACCTCACGATCCTCGTCATATCTCCTAGAATACTCAAATGTGGCTACCTCTAAATATCTCAAAATGGATTGGAATACTACTACAATCGTCAGGTATGAATCTAGACCAAAATTTCGAAAAATTTCGGAGCGAAATTTAAGAAAAAAACACTGCAAATTTTACACTTGGGTTTATTATTCAACTTTTCAATGAATGATTTCTAAGAAGCAACAAATAAATCTAAAAAATGGTTAAAAGCTGGATTTTGTAAGTAAAAATTATAAAGCTTGTGGGGGCGTCTATATGGTACCTCTCTCATAATACTGATACTAACGCCCGAAAAAACTTTTAACTGTGATGGTCGATATACGTATTATTTGAAAGGAAGCAGATTTGTTTTTAAGTTAAATTTTATTAAAAAGCGTCGATGTAAGTCGACCATCGCGATGGGGGACCGCATCAAATTACGTTCAGCAATCACTTTTTATTGAGAATATGTCTACAGATCGTATTTAGTTTCTTTTTTTTTCTACGCACTGAAAGCTCCACCAATTGTAAGTCGTTGGAGCTACAAGGACGAAATTCGGCTCAAAAAAAGTTCTAGTCGAGCCGCTTATTTTGATGTATTGATGTACAATGTAGGCCGCTCCAAAGGGGAGAACGGGGGGCTTACATTTCTTTAAAGTTTCCGGAACGATTTTTAAAAACTAAGCAGTGACATTTTTTGAAACTTGGCTTAACAATAGGGCTAGATCCCCTACAGATCCTAAAGTTGAACCACAACGCTCAGAGCACCCAAGGGGAAGTTATGGGGGCTTGAAGCTTTTTAGTCTCCTCAACCGTTCTTTAAAACCGTGCAACAGATTTTGCTCAAATTTGGCATAAGGATAGCGTTAGGCATGTTATTGATTCACTCAAAACGGCATAGTGGTCAGGGATCAGGGAGGGGAGAAAGGGGGGTTCGAAATTTTTTTCCGCTTTTTCACATTCCGTCTTACATTTTTCGAAATTGTTGGAGCTCAGCTCGAATCAAAATAAATAGCTCGAAGGTCTTGCTTATTCCAAATTCAACGCCACCTTCCGCATCAATTTGCAATCAACCGTTCACGAGATATTCGCTTTTTACTATTTTAGTTTTTTTAAGGTTTCCGGAGCGATTTTTGAAAACCGTGCAACAGAATTTATTGTAACTTGGCCTAACAATAGGGCCAGATCCCCCACAGATCCTAAAGCTGAACCATGACGCTCAGGGGACCCAAGGGGGAATTATGGGGGTTTGAATTTTTTTAGTTTCCTCAACCGTTCTTGAAAACCGTGCAACCGATTTTGCTCAAATTTGGTATCAGAATAGTGCTTGGCATGTTATTGATCCCCCTAAAACGGCATAACGGTCAGGGACCAGGGAGGGGAGAAAGGGGGGTTCGAACTTTTTTTCCCCTTTATTCACATTTCGCCTTCTATTTTTTGAAATTGTTATATGTAACTCGAAAGTCTTGCTTTTTCCACATCCAACGCCACCTTCCGCATCAATTTGCGATCAACCGTTCACGAGATATTTGCGTTTAATGTGGTCATATTCGATATTCAATTTAACAAAAATACAGGAGGCCTGGCCACGAATGATGACGTTGTCATCCCCATTTTCTCAATTCTCAACTTTTTCCCTTCGTCTGCTGAGATGTCAGCTGTGTGGTACAGAAATGAGAACAACGCGGAAGGAATCCTAGAGTGAGAGAGAAAGAGAGTTCTTTGTCTCTCTTGCTCGCATAAGTAAATTAAAGAAAGAAGTGTGAGAAGTTTATGTGTGTGTTTCATGTGAAAATGTAAGAGAGCAGTTTGGTTTGAGCGAAGGAAGAAACAAAAGGGATCTTGGAACTCAATGCGAACAATTTTGAGTGACGGAAGGCAGAGCAGACAATCGAAGAAAATTGAATTAAAAAGCGTCGTGTATGTCGACCATTTCGATGGAGAACCGCATCAAATCACGTCCAGCAATCACTTTTTATTGAGAATATATCTACAGATCGTATTTAGTTTCTGTTTTTTTTTTACGCACTGAAAGCTCCACCAATTGTAAGTCGTTGGAGCTACAAGGACGAAATTTGGTTCAAAAAAAGTTCTAGTCGTGCCGCTTATTTTGATGTATTGATGTACAATGTAGGCCGCTCCAAAGGGGAGAACGGGGGGCTTACATTTCTTTAAAGTTTCCGGAACGATTTTTAAAAACTAAGCAGTGACATTTTTTGAAACTTGGCTTAACAATAGGGCTAGATCTCCTACAGATCCTAAAGTTGAACCACAACGCTCAGAGCACCCAAGGGGAAGTTATGGGGGCTTGAAGCTTTTTAGTCTCCTCAACCGTTCTTTAAAACCGTGCAACAGATTTTGCTCAAATTTGGCATAAGGATAGCGTTAGGCATGTTATTGATTCTCTCAAAACGGCATAGTGGTCAGGGATCAGGGAGGGGAGAAAGGGGGGTTCGAAATTTTTTTCCGCTTTTTCACATTCCGTCTTACATTTTTCGAAATTGTTGGAGCTCAGCTCGAATCAAAATAAATAGCTCGAAGGTCTTGCTTATTCCAAATTCAACGCCACCTTCCGCATCAATTTGCAATCAACCGTTCACGAGATATTCGCTTTTTACTATTTTAGTTTTTTTAAGGTTTCCGGAGCGATTTTTGAAAACCGTGCAACAGAATTTATTGTAACTTGGCCTAACAATAGGGCCAGATCCCCCACAGATCCTAAAGCTGAACCATGACGCTCAGGGGACCCAAGGGGGAGTTATGGGGGTTTGAATTTGTTTAGTTTCCTCAACCGTTCTTGAAAACCGTGCAACCGATTTTGCTCAAATTTGGTATCAGAATAGTGCTTGGCATGTTATTGATCCCCCTAAAACGGCATAACGGTCAGGGACCAGGGAGGGGAGAAAGGGGGGTTCGAACTTTTTTTCCCCTTTATTCACATTTCGCCTTCTATTTTTTGAAATTGTTATATGTAACTCGAAAGTCTTGCTTTTTCCACATCCAACGCCACCTTCCGCATCAATTTGCGATCAACCGTTCACGAGATATTTGCGTTTAATGTGGTCATATTCGATATTCAATTTAACAAAAATACAGGAGGCCTGGCCACGAATGATGACGTTGTCATCCCCATTTTCTCAATTCTCAACTTTTTCCCTTCGTCTGCTGAGATGTCAGCTGTGTGGTACAGAAATGAGAACAACGCGGAAGGACTCCTAGAGTGAGAGAGAAAGAGAGTTCTTTGTCTCTCTTGCTCGCATAAGTAAATTAAAGAAAGAAGTGTGAGAAGTTTATGTGTGTGTTTCATGTGAAAATGTAAGAGAGCAGTTTGGTTTGAGCGAAGGAAGAAACAAAAGGGATCTTGGAACTCAATGCGAACAATTTTGAGTGACGGAAGGCAGAGCAGACAATCGAAGAAAATTGAATTAAAAAGCGTCGTGTATGTCGACCATTTCGATGGGGAACCGCATCAAATCACGTCCAGCAATCACTTTTTATTGAGAATATATCTACAGATCGTATTTAGTTTCTGTTTTTTTTTTTACGCACTGAAAGCTCCACCAATTGTAAGTCGTTGGAGCTACAAGGACGAAATTTGGTTCAAAAAAAGTTCTAGTCGTGCCGCTTATTTTGATGTATTGATGTACAATGTAGGCCGCTCCAAAGGGGAGAACGGGGGGCTTACATTTCTTTAAAGTTTCCGGAACGATTTTTAAAAACTAAGCAGTGACATTTTTTGAAACTTGGCTTAACAATAGGGCTAGATCCCCTACAGATCCTAAAGTTGAACCACAACGCTCAGAGCACCCAAGGGGAAGTTATGGGGGCTTGAAGCTTTTTAGTCTCCTCAACCGTTCTTTAAAACCGTGCAACAGATTTTGCTCAAATTTGGCATAAGGATAGCGTTAGGCATGCTATTGATTCTCTCAAAACGGCATAGTGGTCAGGGATCAGGGAGGGGAGAAAGGGGGGTTCGAAATTTTTTTCCGCTTTTTCACATTCCGTCTTACATTTTTTGAAATTGTTGGAGCTCAGCTCGAATCAAAATAAATAGCTCGAAGGTCTTGCTTATTCCAAATTCAACGCCACCTTCCGCATCAATTTGCAATCAACCGTTCACGAGATATTCGCTTTTTACTATTTTAGTTTTTTTAAGGTTTCCGGAGCGATTTTTGAAAACCGTGCAACAGAATTTATTGTAACTTGGCCTAACAATAGGGCCAGATCCCCCACAGATCCTAAAGCTGAACCATGACGCTCAGGGGACCCAAGGGGGAGTTATGGGGGTTTGAATTTGTTTAGTTTCCTCAACCGTTCTTGAAAACCGTGCAACCGATTTTGCTCAAATTTGGTATCAGAATAGTGCTTGGCATGTTATTGATCCCCCTAAAACGGCATAACGGTCAGGGACCAGGGAGGGGAGAAAGGGGGGTTCGAACTTTTTTTCCCCTTTATTCACATTTCGCCTTCTATTTTTTGAAATTGTTATATGTAACTCGAAAGTCTTGCTTTTTCCACATCCAACGCCACCTTCCGCATCAATTTGCGATCAACCGTTCACGAGATATTTGCGTTTAATGTGGTCATATTCGATATTCAATTTAACAAAAATACAGGAGGCCTGGCCACGAATGATGACGTTGTCATCCCCATTTTCTCAATTCTCAACTTTTTCCCTTCGTCTGCTGAGATGTCAGCTGTGTGGTACAGAAATGAGAACAACGCGGAAGGACTCCTAGAGTGAGAGAGAAAGAGAGTTCTTTGTCTCTCTTGCTCGCATAAGTAAATTAAAGAAAGAAGTGTGAGAAGTTTATGTGTGTGTTTCATGTGAAAATGTAAGAGAGCAGTTTGGTTTGAGCGAAGGAAGAAACAAAAGGGATCTTGGAACTCAATGCGAACAATTTTGAGTGACGGAAGGCAGAGCAGACAATCGAAGAAAATTGAATTAAAAAGCGTCGTGTATGTCGACCATTTCGATGGGGAACCGCATCAAACCACGTCCAGCAATCACTTTTTATTGACAAATTTGTTGGCGAATACATGACAGTTAATTGATATCTTTTTTAGCAAAACACTAAATGGTTGATATCTCGAAAAATTCTATAAAAATAAAAATGCTTTTTTTTTTATTTTTTTTATTCTTTTTTCGAGATCTACAAAATGGCATTTTCGGATCTTTACAATTCGTATGCCACTATTTGAGCCAGAATGGTCAATCTTTTTTTTGGCTTAATATCTCGAAAACTGAACCTCAAAACAAAAAGTTCAAAACAAGAACTAAATTTTCTTTTACAAAACCTATCAAATGGTACCGAACTTTATGAATTCCGGTAATAAAATTAAAAAACAATTAGTTTTTAGTTTTTTAGTTTTATCAGATAAGACGCACAGATTTGTTGGCCCATTACTTTACAGAATAAGGTATGAGGCACGGCATATAAGTCGTTTTTTGAAGTTTGTTGGCTTATAATCATTTACTAACAACTTTTCATGGCTGGCATTCTCTTTCGAACGATACCCATATCAAATATCCAAGAAAATAAATCCGGTTTTTGATTTTAGTATTAGTACTAACTTTTTCGCTAATAAGTAACTTTCTTAAAATTTTTTTTCGGAACTTTTTTTGGGCAAGTGAAACACATCATCTGTGGAAATTTCATTTCTTAATTCCAGGAGGTTCACCAGGTATCTAAAATAGGGGTTAATGACAGACGGACAGACATTTTTGTAATCTACGCCCCGCTCCCTTTCCAGTGACACCCATGTTGACCGTAAAAGTTAATAATTTTTTTGTCAAACGTTAGTTTCAGAACTAACTTTTTCTTTAATCTTCGACTATTTTTGAGTTGCCGAAGGTCACATTCATTCCAAGTTTCATCCCTTAACTACAGAGGATTCAGAAGCTATTAGCAAATGTGTAAAGGCGACCGGCAAACAGTACACCGAAGTGATTCTATAAGGGTTTCTTTATTTCTTTGGAACGAAACCCTAAAAAAGAAATGATACTCGCAGCAGTTTTGTTATTGCCTTTTGCTGCAGAAGCTACTAACTAGCTAAAAACCAAACTAACTATCTTTCTCTTTGATCTTTCAGTATTCTTCAAAAAAAAAAAAAAATATAACAATTTATTTTTAGGTTGGCGAAATAGACCTTGCATCTAAATTTCATTACTTCTTCTACAAAAGACAACGATAAAACTGATGTAAATATTACTTCTTCACTTCGTTTCGCCTTTTGTTAGACAACGGTCATAAAATAATAAACCAAATTTTTTCGTATCGACTTTGTAATTTGATATCCCTCCGCTCATGACCTATCCTATGTTCTCCTATCCTTTCCTTGTGTTCTCTTTTTTACCCTACAACAGACATTACAATTGGAATTATCAAAAATTTGTTTAAGCACACAAATGCGCAGCCATAAGCAACTTTGCTTCTGTAGCAAAAGACAACAACAAAACTGTGTGAATATCATTTCTTAACTACGCCCTTCAAAATTGTTCTTATCGAGTTCCAAGGTCTGTTTTGGTTCATATTCCTTCACTCAAACCATTGCTCATACATTTTCATATGAAACACACACATAGACTCCTCACACTTATTTCTTCATTTTACTTATGCGAGCAAGAGAGACAAAGAACTCTCTTTCAATCTCCCTCTCTGCGTTGTTCTCTTTTTGGTACCACACCCCCACTGACGTCACAGCTTACGAATGGAAACAACAGAGAAAATGAGGATGAAAACGTCATCATTGGGTAATCGATCATTACGTAATCTGGTTCCCATATATATTTTTTTACTTGAATATCGAATATGATGACAGTAATAAGCCAATATCTCGTGAACGGTTATTCGCAAATTGATGCGGAAGGTGGCGTTGGATTTGGAATAAGCAAGACCTTCGAGCTATTTATTTTCATTCGAGCTAAGTGTCAACAATTTCGGAGAATATGAGTCGGAATGTGAAAAAAGCGAAAAAAAAAAAGATCGAACCCCCCTTTCTCCCCTCCCTGATCTCTGACCGTTATGTGGTTTTAGGGGAATCAATAACATACCTAACACTATTCTTATGCCAAATTTGAACAAAATGTGATACTCGGTTTTCAAGAACCGTTGAGGAGACTAAAAAAGTTCAAACCCCCATAACTCCCCTTTGGGGCCTCCGAGCGTTATGGTTCAATGTTAGGATCTGTAGGGGATCTAGCCCTATTGTTAGGCCAAGTTTCAAAGAATCCTACTGCTCAGTTTTTAAAAATCGTTTCGGAAACCTAAAAAAAATTAAAATCCTCCTTTCTCCCCCTTGGGGCGGTCTACTTTATGTAGCAATGCATCAAAATAAGCGGCTAGACTGGAACTATTTTTGAGCCGAGTTTTGTCCTTATAGCTCCAACAACTTAGGAATGGTGGAACTTTTAGTGCTGAAAAAAATCGGCCGGCGTACGGCGTACGGCGTACGGCGTACGGCGGACGGACAGACAAATTATTATTACATATATGCACTCTACAACCCGCCAAACGCAAACTGTGAAAGTTTGAGGGGGTGTTAAATTTTTTTTTTTCTGTTACGATTACAAAGGTTTATTATAGAATAATAAACCAAAATGTAAGATTCTCAATTAAACTGATTTATAAGCCATGTTAATAAATGGGACGTATGGATGGATGGATGTATTGAATGGCAGCATGTAACATCTGGCATAGCTCAAAACTATTGGATTCTATTCTAAATGCACATTATTTTATGTAGGATAGACACAAAATTGTAACTCTTTCTACAGTAAATAAATCTTTGAAAAAAATAAGCTGTTGATGCTGATTTCGCATTCAAATTTGAATCTGTTTGGTATCAAATTAAACCGTTTTTGCTGTCAACGTAAGGCTCTACACGTAAACAGTACAAAAACGCAATGAAAGTGAATTCGAAAATGTGTTACTTATGTTGTTTTAAGAATTATTGATTTCAAATGGAAACTAATAAGGAAAAGTCAAAGACAAAAGACGTATTAGTCACAAAAAACTCAAAACTAAAAGCTAATACACAAAATGAGCCTTAAAAAATTACCTTGATTACTTAATTTCATTTCCTACATTTATCAATAAATTTGACATTTGCCACAGCTAAAACAACAATCGAACAGACGGAATACGAAAAAACAAAAGAAAAAAATCCGTAATAACATTGATTAGATCCGCCATCAAATGTACTCCACTGCCATTATATCGTTTATTTTTCTTTACCATTTTCACATATTCTATGACCTAGGAATTTTTATGAGTTTTCCCCTAGCAATAAAACATTCTCACAATCGACATGGATAAATATTTTTGAATTTTGATTGTTCTCTTTTCTCTATGGACTGCTTATTAGAGTTTATTTTGTTTGTTCTGACAAGGCCAATATCGAAATTGTCAAATTAAATTGTTCTTAATTTCCCCGGGGTATCCTGTCAAAGAGAGCCTTTTTAAAAGTGATTAATTGACGTAGAAAAAGGAAATGCTCTTACTTGTGGACCTACATCAAACGGTTAGAATAATGTTCACCTAATACGATTACAATTTTCATTTTATTTCAGCGACCTACAATTTCGCCTTAATTATTAAACCGATAAAAGAGTTATAAGCAAAATCGCAAAATTTATAAATATATTAAGCTAATTTTAATCTAAACGTAGTACTTAAGCAAAAGAAAAACTATTTCCGTCAACCAACAAAAAAAAAACTATAACTAAGCATTTTCTACAAAATAAAAACAAATCGCAACTTTTCAAAAACTAATTTTCGAAACTTCTACACCATTTGCAATAAAAGCTAAAATAATTTTAAAAACAAAAATTTTACACTAAAATTAAGACACAACGGTTCTATATAATATAAAAAACTCCGCTAATTGCCTTTTGGGGGGCATACTTAGCATTCGAAACAAAATGTCGTTAGTATTGTGTAATATTGGTGGAACAGCAACCAGTAGCACAACGACAGTATCGACACCCACAACCACAACCGCATCGACGATTGCAATCGCCACAGCTACAGGACCAGGTGTTGTCAACAATGACAATAATAACAATATGGATAACACAAGTGAGGAATCGAATCCTGTCACAATTTACAGGTAAAAATTGCATCAACGACTGGATTGATTCCTTTGTGTTCTTTGTTTTTGTTTTTTTTTTGTTATTTTTAAGTCTTTGTCCTGTACAGGGCAGGATATATAGGTCAATGGGATTGATTGTGATAAAGGTCCACTTCCTCTGATGGGGAAACAAAATCCAATTACTATGCTGGAATGACTATGAAAACGATTTAATATGTAAATTAAGCGAGACCGGGCAGAGAGTGACCTTATACTCTGATACACAGGTGTAAGGATAATAAGGTGTTGATATCCATGATGTACTCGTACACGACCGTAGGATGGGACGTGCAGAAGAAGCTAATTGCATTTAATTTGCATTTCAATTTGATATTGAATTTTATTATTTACAGTTCTATCATCCCTTTTATTTTTGTTTATGATAAAAAGGGTGGCTTAAAAGCGTAACATAATCTGGAGTAAGTGGATGTGATCTGGCTTATGTTGGCTTTACGCTGGCTGTGTGGCATAAAATTAATGATACCAATTATTAAATCTGTATTTAAGAACAATATTAACTATAGTTCATTATGTTAAACAGAAGACATTGCCAGTTTTAATAGCAAACCTTTTTTTAATTGAGCGTTAGGGTCCACATGTTTACGTTATCCAAATTTTTTGTCTGTCTAGCCATCGTATCTGTGTGCTTTTGTTTCAGAACCCGCTCGAGCAGACACAAAGAACACATAAAGCGTAATGACTTAACAAAAACGTAACCCACGAAATTAATATTAAAAATTTAAAGTTTTTGTTAAGTATAGAATGCTATTGTGATGCTTTGTGCGCTCGTTTATTTTTTGTGGGAGTTTCTTATCTTTTACCGTTTCCTAAAAATAAGTGTTACAGCTGAAAAAAAGGTGAACAGCAAGCAAATTTTCGTTCAGCTTAATAGTAAACACAAGTTTGACCTTTTTTTCCTGTTCAGGATGCAAATCAGAGTAAGTTGACACCTAACCCTCGTTTTTTTAAATTCGTTTTTACTATTCCCTCTCTGCATGATCCATGAACTTATGTCAATAAGGACATTATATCCCCATGTCTATCAGACAACACTAATAATAGTGTAATTTGGGTTATGTTTTACTTAGCACGTAGAAATCCGCCCCAACCTCCAGAATACTTCCCCAACATTACTAAGCACCTAACTAACGAGAATGTTGTCAAAATACTTTAGCTAAGAACAGATAACTCATAAAATTTTTCTTCATTCTCTTCTAAGCCCAACAAAACCCTTTTCACGCACCCACTCACCTACCACTTTTATGTGATTTTATTAAATTACCACATTCAATGTTTAAGCCTGCATAACATCATCCCTGGGCTTCAACTTCAACAGATGGGTTCCTTTTTCGGTTCCGCATGTACCCCCGACATGGCCCCTCGAAATATTCATTGTGTTTCGTACCCATTTGAATAAATAATGAAAACATTTATCCAAGCCATTCAGTCATAAAGCCCATTCGAAATTAATTCAAAGCACACCCGCTCATAAAGGGAACAGGTGTGCGAACCATTTTGTTATTTTCAACAGTACTGGCATTGTCCTTTGTTATCTTTGGCAGATAATTGTCTAACGTGCCACAAATTCCGGGGACAGAAAATAAAAAAAAGGAAAAATCACTTTTAATTGCCCACTAGTTTTGAATTCGACTTTGTCACGTGTTCTTCGTGAGAGAGGACGTTGATTGTAATCCTCATTTTTTTCGTCTTTCGTTTCAGGTGCCGGGCCCCAATAGCGTCACTAGATTGCATGGAGGAGTTCAGTGGTACGGGAGGTCATCTAGATTTCGGTATCTTTAATTTTTCAAAAAAAGAGAATTCTATTCCAAATTGTAGTGTGGTACTTAATTGTGCGCTGCTCTCCTTGCTTTTTAGATCTATGCGCTTTATGACATGCACTCCTTATCTTTAAATCTAATCTTCCTCTAGATGTGTAGACAATTGGTGTAGACACTGTCTTGGCGTTTGAGTTTATGTTTTGTTTGATGTTTGGCAGCTCCTTTCATGATTCAAATGACAGGATTAGAAATTAATCGCATTGTTGTTTTTTTACTAGGACGTTCAATTAGTTTGGGATCTAATCCGGCACTTCCGTTGCGTCATGGTTCAACGCCGACACCGGGTTTACGGTATAAAAACCTTGGAAAGAGTGGCCTACGTGTCTCGAACGTGGGTCTTGGCACGTGGCCAGTCTTTTCGCCTGGAGTCAGCGATGAACAAGCCGAAGCAATCCTCAAGCTAGCAATTGAAAGCGGCATCAATTTGTTTGATATTTCCGAAGCGCACTCGGAAACGGAAATCGGAAAAATACTCCAACGAACCGGTTGGAAGCGGACTGCTTATGTGATCACAACAAAAGTCTATTGGAGTACAAAGTAAATGCCTGGTTACTTATAATACAGACTTTTAATTATTTATGTATAATTGTAGATCAGAGGAGCGAGGTCTTTCAAGGAAACACATCATCGAGTGTGTCAAAGCGAGCTTGCAACGTTTGCAGCTGTCATACATCGATATTGTGATTATTCATAAGGCGGACGCCATGTGTCCAATGGAAGGTAATTTGCTCTCTGTTTTGTTGATTTCTATTTCCCTACGGACGAGTGTGTTTAACTTTTCAAACAGAAGTCGTACGGGCCATGACTTATGTGATTCAACAAGGTTGGGCCATGTACTGGGGAACGGCGCGTTGGTCCCAAGTGGAAATTATGGAGGCCTACACCAATTGTCGGCAATTCAATTGTATCACACCGATTGTGGAACAGTCTGAGTATCATATGTTCTGTCGTGAAAAGTGTGAACTTTATTTGCCCGAGATGTACAATAAAATTGGCGTGGGCCTAATGGCATGGGGACCATTGTCGATGGCCCTTAGTGATACACAGAATGGGGAGAAGATCCTTTTCCCAAAGGGGTCGTTTAAAACAAAGAGTCACAGCTACTCATGGACCGAGGACGAGGTCAATCGAAATGTAAGGCATTCCCTCCTGTCAGGATTACTTTGTGTATGTTAACAATTTTTTTTTAAATATTTTCAGGGAAGCTGGAATAAGGACCGTCTCGAAGAGGGACGTCGACATTGTGACAGATTGAGAGATCTTTCGGCTTTAGCGGAGAAGCTTGGTTGTAGTCCCACTCAATTGTCAATTGCTTGGTCATTGAAGCATGAACCAGTACAATGTTTGCTACTAGGTGCCACTTCTGCTGAGCAGTTACATCAAAGCCTGCAATCGTTGCAAGTATGTATTTAGGGTCGGCCAAATACAAGTTTTTTTTTTAATACAAGTTTCTTATTAACAACGCTATAAAATAAACAAAATAAAATATTTTCTATATACGATGGCTTTATGCGTAAGAGCAAATATTCCCATTAATTATGGAATACATCATCGTTCAAATGGCTGTCTTCGCGGTTGAGCATTTAGTCGCTCCAATTTTTCAAGACCTGTTGACGATTTCAGTCTATAGCTCACGGTTTGCTAGTATGATATTGGCCTTGAGTGCTTAAATCGTTACCGGATTTTTGGCATAACATGGGCGCTTCAATGTTCCCCACAAAACAAATTTGAATTTCTTCCTAAAAAACGCACCATTCGAGCACTTTAGCGATACGTTTTCATTATTTCTCCCCGTTATTCAAGCGTAACGCGATACTTTTTATATCGCGTAGGTGTGACGCTGACTTTCTAAATTTAGAGCTGTCAGTGTCAAAATAACCTATGATTTAAAAAGAAACCACTAAATGGCCCATCCGTGTCTTCTAGCAGGCGGGTTTTATAATTATTTAAGCCACTTATTGGCAAGTGTTATACTTAGTTATACCTACCGTTAGGAGCATTAAACTAGCGAATACTTGAATATTAAAGATGTTTCTACTCTCTTGATAACATTTCTTCACCTCTTTTTTGGTGCAAAGGCGAAACTATCTATCTTGCGGAATTTCCTGTCTAATGTCAACTTAAATAATTCCAGCAGAAAAAAGTCAACTTAAAATAATAAAATGTATCTTTTACTTTATAGCTACTGCCACGACTTTCGACCAGTGTAATGCTTGAATTGGAAAGAATACTTGAAAATAAACCGGTGCGGCCGCCAATGATATCAACTTTGGCACTTCGGTGACAATCAGCCTGCCCTCAGGGGCCACCAAGCATCAGTGGCGCCTGTGGGGCAGAGTCACCAAAAGACGAAGAATTCTGCGAGGAGACCGATCCAAAAGATGCATCAAAGCAAGCTTTCTGTGCCATTCAGTGACGAAAGGAGTCTTTAGATAACGATAATAAATTTTTGAAACCGATTAGTAGTAAAACTAGCTTAAGTAGTACAACAATAATAACAACAGTTAGTAACAAGCCAGATTTAATAACACATCAACAACAGCAACAACAACAGCAACAACGTTCTTCACTTTTTAAAGGTTCTTCTTCAACTTCAAATAGTAATTTACTCAATTTAAATCCAGAGAATCGCTTAGATAGTTCACCAATTCAAATAGATTCTATAAATAATAACAGTTACAACCAACATGGCAATCATGCAATTGGTGGCAATAATAACGAAATAATGGCATCCGTGGTAGCGTCAAGCGGATCAGAGTACGTTACCAACGAAGAAACCAAGTCCAAAAGGTCTTTACTTAACTTTAGATCATTCGATTTTCATATAAAGTCCTTGTACGCGGGATTGCGTCACAATAAAACCGCCTCCGACGCCGCTCCAAGGACTGGCTGTAGCGCAGCTACAAACACTGGTCAGCGTGCAGTAGGTGCCCACAATCGAACTCCGCCTTATCTCCGTGTGGAAGCAGTCGACATCGAAGAGTCAGAGAACCTTCTACTCAACTACCCACAATCGCCATACTCATCGCGACGAAATAGCGATGACAACCGGTCTAATGCACACTTGCTGCATATTAATCAGTACGAAACGGCCAGGTCACAGGCCAGTTCACCATATTTTTTATCGCCTATTCCGATAACAGGCAACATAAGGCGTTCATCGACTTCGGACATAATGTGCAAGCGAAGTAGCGCAGGCAGCAGCGCTAGTGAGAGTCGACGGCCTAGCACTTCGGACCTCTTGAGAAAGGCACGTGAGCGTAGGGGTAGTGAGTCGTGCAATCGGATTGGAAGGAGTGTGTCGCATGGAGGATTGCCACGCGGTGGTGGCCGAGGAGGTTGTAGTGGACGACGAACCAGTATGGCCTTTTAAAATTCAAGGTACGCCTTTTGTTCAGCACTAGTAATAACAATGGCTTTAGATAGTTCTGACTTTTTTCTTACAAATGATATTCGTTTTTATATAAGAGAAATTTGACTTATTTCTAAATGCGGTGATTTTTCGAAAAATCTTCCGAATAAATTATATATGTTCTCCTCTTCTCCTCTTTTGGAAGCTTTGGTTGTATTACAATGTGTATACCCCCGATATGTAATTAAAGTTTCTATTCATTCTTCCTACTAAAAAATTTAGAACCTCTAAACGTTAAAATGTTTCTCAAATATATTATTTTTCCTTGATTATCTCTTTATTACGCTGACGCCATTGCCACTAAAATTAAAATATATATACATTTTTTTTCGTAATAAATAATAGAATCGATAACTTTCGCAAAATAAAATTAAAACATATATTTGAAAGACAAATAATATTTTTTATATATATAAAAAGAAACAAGCAAAATATAAATTGTATCATACAAAACAAAATTAATAGTAAAAAGAAATCAAATTTCATCTGCAAATATATATAATACAAAGTATATTTGTATAAAAAAAAAACAAGAAATTATAAAAAAAAACTGTATATCTTACAAGAAAAAACAAAAATAACGATATTTCAGATCGTAATTGCCTTTAAATTCAAACATGATTATTGTTATATACATACTATTCTTGATAACGACAACATAAATGAAGCTTTTTTTATTTATTAAATTAAACAAGAAAAATACTTATTACATTGTTGATTATTTTTTTAATACAAAAAATAAAACATTTCATATAAGCAAAAAAAATAAAATAATACTGAGTAGAAATTTTCAACGTAGTAAAATATAAATAAAACAATATTTAAAAAGTATATATTTTTATTATTTAAAAAAAAAAGAAACTTAACATAAAATAAAATAAATGAATTAACTAATGAATGATACACAAATTTCTCTCACATACGGACTGTGATTTTAAATAAATTAAATTGTAAAATAATGTAGTAGGATGATTATGTCAACAAAAAAAAAAAAACTGAAAACAAAATAAACAATAAAATTTATGAAATAAAAAATTTATGAATAAAAAAATAAGAAAATAAATAAACAGCAAAATTTAGTGGGAAAATTAAAGAACGCAAAAAAGAACATTTTCTATAAGTTCAGCAGTCTAAGGTGGTGGTGAAAAGGAGAACTTAAAACTTTTTCGTTTAGTGGCAACTACTTCGTTAAGTGAAAACCTGTTTAACCTTCGTTTTTTGATTTAAAAAGCATGTACGTCAACACCCGTACATGTTTTCTTGTCGTGCATCTGCCTACTATTCATAAACTTATCTATCGTACGATAATCGAATTCCATTTGAATGAAGGATATTTTATTTTTGAGTTAGCCTGCACTGGTATTCTATATAAACTGTGCTGTTAATTTTTTTGTTCTCTTCTACTTTCTACATCATTTATTGTTAAAGGAAATATTTTATTAAATTATTTTCATTTGTCTCTCGAAACTTCATCGCCAAACTTGCCGAATAAAATTATAAAACCAAGTGGCACTAGGTCTTTAAATGATTCATTACCTTTAACACAGCTACATTTCTTTTTCTATTTCTAATCAGAGTAAATTTCTGTTTTCTTTTTATTTATTCTTTTTTCCTTATTTATAAGGAAATAAGGATATTTCCTTATTTAATTTTTCAAAACAAATGAATCGATTGTAGAAAATTGACTCCTTAAGGTTGTGCAAAATAGCAAAACAAGTTAAAAAAAAAAGAAGAAAGTTTGTTTGTAACCACCCTACTGAATCTGTAGAACGTTTAATACAAGCCGCATTTATAATTTAATTTTTAATTTTTAAACATAATTTCCGTCCGTTACGGTAAAACAAAAAAAAATTAAAAACAAAATCACGTCATGATCATG
This sequence comes from Syritta pipiens, assembly GCA_905187475.1. NCBI lineage: Eukaryota > Metazoa > Arthropoda > Insecta > Diptera > Syrphidae > Syritta > Syritta pipiens. The sequence goes on along the minus strand of LR994571.1, from coordinate 10,754,055 downwards.
AATCATGATTAATAAATTTTAGTTTCTCTTCTCTATAAGAAGTAAAAAAAAAACAAAATTATTAGGCTTTTGCAATTTTTGGTCAATTTCAAAAAAAAAAAATACAAAAACTTTAAAATATGTTGTAAATATTTTTTAACGCTTTTGCAAATTATCAAATAGGAAAAATTTATGAAAACTAAAAATGAAACAAAATATTTATATTTGAAATTAAGAAAAAAAAAATAAAATATAAATCGGTGCTAATTTTTCAAATTATTTGAAAATATCTCGATTAGAAAATAATTATTGTAGAAATTGGGATTGAAATAGAGGAGACAATTTTTTTTTTTTAATTTAATTTAAATACATATATTTTTTTTTGGATATGTGCACTGCCGTTATAAGGTTTTGTTATGTTTCATGTTTATTTAAAAGAAATACAACTTGAGATGAGCACTTTTACTAGTTGAGTTTAAAAATATATCGAAAAGAAAAACATGTACATATTTGCAAAAAAAAAAAAAAATGGTTGAAAAACAACATATTAGTAATTGGTAAAATTTTTATAGATAGAAATTCGTTATAACGTAAAAAGAAGAAAAACAAAAATAAAGAAAAGAATAAAAGAACCGAGTGATAAATAAATAAGAAAAAATAAAGAAGGAAACGATGATAAAATATACGCCTTCACGATAAATAAAATTACAAAACGATAGCGAAGAAACCAAAAAAAAAAGTGGAAAATATATTAAATATAAAAATAATATTTAGCACTTCTCATTAAGAAGCATATAAAGAAAAGATAATCCTTCCTCCTTTTGTTAGTTTTTTTCTTCAAATTACTGAACTATGCGCAACATCATATTCTTAATATTTAAGATTTATAAATAAAAAAAAACAAATATAATTATATAAAACAAGAAAAAAACAAAGTCAGTCACTAAAACAAAAGAAAATACTCATTTGAACTGAAATTTATAAATCGTAATATAAACAACATATAACAACTGCAGAAAAAGCTATTTTTCTGTTTTATTATATTCGTATGTATTTAATGAATAAATGACAAAAACAAAAAACAATGGCAATGTAGGCAAAACCGCAAATAAAACCAATTTTTTTCAATTATACTAACTAAGCACACACAGATACACCAATAGTTTATAAATAGAACAAAAATAAAAAAATAAAACAATGTCCTTGTATTTCACTGAACAGGGGAACATGTCAACTGAATACAAATTAACCCTGAATAAAACAAAAAAAGGAAACAATATAGTATTGAAAATAAAATAAAAGCATGTATGTATTTATATATATATGTACTTCGCAATCTTTTAAAATTATAAAAAAAAGAAATATTTTCTTATCAAAGCTGGCAATAATGATAGAAATACAATAACATTTTAATATTTATAAAATACATTATATACAATCTTTATAAAAACAAAAAAAAATTATAAGAAACATACAAAGATTTGCTTTGAGCGGATGAGGCAAAGTTAGAAAGTAAAAAAAAGTTCTTATTTGTTTTTCCCATTTCATTTTTTACTCACTTAAAAGGCAATAGCGAGAAAAATCTTGCTCAATATACACAAATACATAAGTATATATATATTTATCTGAATATTATAAAAAAATGGAGTTTTTAAACTAATGAGAAAAAATTATATCTATCAGACATAAGCAATTTTTATTTACACACTCATTTCTGTCTTCCATCTACTTTTGTTTTGAAAAAGAATGTTTCTTACTAGCGATGTTTTTTCCCTATTTAATTTTGTTAAGACCTTTACAGTGCTGCGTCAATAAAATAACAATAATAAATTTAATAAAATAAGAAAAAAAAAATACAACATTTGAAAATAATACGAAAATGAAGAAACAAAAACAATTAGAAACAAAAAGAAGAAAAAACAGCAATTTAACGAGAAAGAAGTAATCGTGTGAATTTCTTTTGGCATAAATTCAAGCACTTTAAAACTGAATGGAAAAATTTGTAAATTAAAAAAAAAAAAAAAAACAAAAATGCAACATTATGTAAAATGCCATAGAGGAGCGTACATTTACCATAAATTACTATTTAAAAATAAACTTATCTTTCACTTCATTTTTAAATGTTTTAATTTAAATTACTTTTCTGCTGAATGTTAAAATGTCTTGCGGTGGAATTTCGGAACTTGGTTTGGGTAGATTTGTTAAAAGTTGTTTACCATTATTACATTCAAGCTGCACATTGGTCATCGGACAACCTGCAAATTACGTCTTAAATCTAATCACTTGATGTCTTGAATGACAGGAGAGAGTGAAGCCGTGAAATTTTTCGGATTAAGCATTCAAAATGCAATTTCCAGTCAATAAAAATTTCTAAAGATCAATGAGGAGGCTTCGGCAGCTCTTTGTCACAGGCAGAGATGTAAAAGACTGCAATCTTTTGTATAGCAATCCCTGAATTCATGGAAAGAATTTTATGATTTGTGATCCATTCAATTGACTTCATTTGATGACTTAGACTTCGGCATTGAAATCGCTCATTCTTTTTGAAGTCTTGATTAAGGCAATCTTTACTACCAATCTTTTGACTGCAAATCTTTTGATTGGCATTGCATTCAATGCAGCCACTTTGTCACATGTTCCAAAGACTTCATCGAAAAATCTTGCAATCCCAAAGACTGCAACAAAAAATTTTCGAAGTCCCAAATATGTTAGTCTAAAGATTTGCATTCAATTGATTGATCGTAAAGATTGCTCCAGTCAAGACTTCAAAAAGAATAAGAGACTTCAATGCTACAGTCTAGTACGCAGATTTAATTTATGAATTGAAAAATCAGAGGCATGAATCCAATTCATTTTTAAAGTCAAAAAATTGCAATCTTTTACATCTCTCGTCACTGGCAATGTATCTTATTGTAGAAGGTCTATGCCATGAATCGCGCACGGTGTTCGAGGTGAAACCAATTCAGGCTTAAGACACCAAATAAAGTCAACGAAAACTTTACAGAGACATTTTCCAATGCACGATGTTAAAAATTAAAACAAAGTTTTGTGATTTGTCAAGAAAAACAAAAGTATATTCACTTCTTCTAATAATAATTGTAAATAAACGAATACAAAAATAAATGTCAATTTCATTTAAATAAACAAAAACAAAAAATAGAAATAAATTTCAGTCAAAATTCAACATGACATAATAGCAAAGCTCAATTATTATGATAATGCTTGCTCCGGCGATGCTTATAAAGCGAAGTACTGCTGGCGTACTTCTTTTCGCATGCACGACACTTAAACGGATAAATTTGCAAATGCATGTTTATGTGATTTCGAAGTGAACAGAATCGAAACAACACTTTCTTACAGAAAAGACAATTAAATTTTGTGCGTTTATCATTCGAATTGAATTTTGTCCAGATTTGACCTTCATATTGTTTATAGATCTTTGAAAGCCATATAATATTGAGGTCATTAAAACCTTGAAGCTCGACCTTGAGTGAATTTCGAATTTTTTGAATTGGTAAGTTAATTTGAAGGCCGCCGTAAAAACTTGAATAGTCTACATCGGATGGGACCTGTAAAAGAAAAAAAAAAAGAAAATGTGATTGTTGCATATTGATGTATACGAGGTGCATGAACTTACCGCCAAGTTTTCGGAGGATGCGTCATTGATGAGCGTAAACTAAAAGAAGGAAAGACTTTTTTAATTAAATTACAATGAAATCTGTACAATTCTTCTTTATAAAATAAAAACTTTTGTTGGAAAACTAGGCTCTGGTCCTCAAATGCCTGTAACTATTTTAACCAATTATTATATTCTCGCTTAGCCTGGAATTCATACTTAGATATCCAAGCATTATCATTTTTTAAGAACCTGCGCTTAAGCAAAGGGCAAAACTTGCGCGGGATAAAAACAAAACTAAATTTCAATTAGACCTCTGCAATTTACTTAAATCAATGCAGGTGCAACAAAACTTTTGATAACATCAAAAACACACTTAGAGCATAAATATGTGTTATTCCCATAACCCTTTTATCACAGAGAATGAGTAACACAATTTATTTGTTTATTATTTAATTACTTCATATTTGCATACCTCCAATTCTCCAGATGGCAAGACTTTTACGTCCATCACGAATATTATAAACAAAACTAACAAACAAGCGTCACATAATTTATTTTGTTATCTCAAATTTTTCACTTTCAAGCTTAATCAAAGTAACGGTTCTTCCTTGAACAGGGATTTTACGATATTTAAAAAAGGTACTAGATTCTTCTAGGTTTTGTTTTACGAAATCGAGCACATTTACGATATTCTCATATTTCTACTTCTGCAGCATTTCTTTATTCTCGTCAATCACCTATTCCTTATTTTTTGCTAGCAAAAAAAATAATACAATAGGCAGATTTTTTATAAAAATTAGTTTTAATTCAGGTGAGATTTACATTGAATGAATGAAATTTGGCTGATCGCGTTAGTTTTCAACAGGAGAAAGTCTGCTATGTCATAAGGAAACTAGATTCGTGCAATATTTCGAAAAATGGCGCGAGAGAGAAACAAAATCGAAAAAATAGCAAAAAAAAAAAAAAAATTGGCTGTTTGTATGTGTTGCAATGTTTTATTATTTTCTTGTTATTTTGTTTCGTGTTGTTTTATTGTACGTAAAGTAAATTTTGAAACAGCACACATAAATGAACCTTGCTTTAGCTCCACAGCAATAATTTTTTTATTTATCTGTCGCGTTGAGAGGGTAGAAATGTATAAAAAGCCCTATCTTTATGCCGGCGACCAGAGGAATTGTCCGTTTAGGGAGGTGTCCCTTATAGAGGAGTGTCCGTAAAGAGAAATTTCACTGTGCAAAAATTTCTACATATTCTCAGAAGGCATAAAAAAATCGATTTAACGATAAAAGTTCCACTGAGAGGAGTTTGAGCAACACTTTATTTGCAATTTTATCGATGTTAAGCGTTTATGCAAATTATGTTAAATTACTACAAAATATTCAACCAGCAATTTGCCGAAAACATCGAAACTAAACCTCACAGGTTAATCTGAGGAGAAAATAGTTTTGCTCTCCACAATTTCAACACAGCATGACGCCTTCTCGATCTAGTACATTTTCTAAATCGTACAAAGCGCACATCTCAAATTGTCATTTCCCAAATTTGTTTGCGGCTGTCTGCCATTGTTAAATACATAGCTGCATATTTTCAATTCAATTTTTCGTTGAGAGGTTCTTTCTTTTTCATCTCTTCTTGTTAACGTTATTTGGTAACATTTTCTTGATTTAAAAGCCCGCTCTTTGCGCTATAGAAAGGAACTCCGTTGCGTTTACAGATCTCATTCATTCTCATTTGTTATTTGGTGCTGGTCCGCGTTCACGTTAAAAAAGCAGAATGGCAGAAATTGATACAAAATTTAAAGTAAAACGCTATTGTTTCATCGGTCGCTTGGAGCCTGTATATTTGCGTCTTCGAGATAGCATAAAAGTGGATGCAGTTTATAAAGATCTTAGTGAAGTTGTGTCGAAACTGAAATCTGAGGCCTTTCTAAGTTGTATGACCGATATTCTGCGTCATGGAGACAAACTTCCGCGCAAAGATGAGGTAAGCAAAGCGTTTGTCCACACCCTCCTTAACAAAAAGAATACTAATTGATTTTACTTTTCCTAATTAGACCATATTCGCATACGCCACGTATCTAGCGTCTCCAAATGTGCACTTTAAAGACAAGGCTGCTGTCCGGCGGGAATTCCCTATACTGTTTCAAACAGATCGCGAAATGTTTTTATTCTGCAAATATTCGCGAGGTATTCAGGCGCACCTCAAGCGCCAAGGCTTTTCCAGGACGACAAAGAAAGCTCTTGTCGCTTGGTATGAAATGCGTACGCCTGACGAGCTTCGGGAAATGTGGTTCAACCATCGCGGCTTGCACGGCTTTAGTCACAAGAATCTGATACGCATGTGTCACATTACCGACGAGACCGTCGGCGACAAAATGGTCAGCACAGCGTTCTTTTCCACATGCACCAAATTCATCGAGACGACGGACTATCCAGAGGGTGTTTTTGTAAACGAGCCAGTAATACAAAATCACGCTAATGTGAAAACAATGTGTACATTACGCACAAATGTGAAGAGGAATGATGCCTCGAAAATTATTAAAAGCCTGCGATTAAGCTGGGACCAGGTTCCGCAACGTCTGCTCAAGTTGGCGTCAGTAGTGGAAGTTCTACTGCCGCAGATGAGTTTTTTGGAAATCTTGCAGAAATGGCATGTCTTACAACAATTCGGACACCTAGACAAAAGCAAACTTATCAAATTGATTACCTCTCTGACTAATCGAGAAGCTCAAGAGAAGGCTCAAATTCATCCGACTGTGTTCATCTGGCGAATGGATCGAATGGGCATACCGGTCGAAGCCGCAGGCCTGGAAAAGGTATGTGACCTTTTGTGATATGTGCTATTTATATATAAGGGTTTAACATTTTGTTTTATAAAAGAAGCTGTACTGCTATTTGTGTAACGTTAGGGTAAACGGTATTTTCCTAGATTGAAACAAAAAATAGTCGTATCGATATGAATATTTTCCGTGTTTAACAGAAAAAAAAATAAAACAGAATTTTCTGTTACCTGATTCACTGTTTTGTGAAACATTTATACAAAAAAGACCTGATTTACGTTTCCTCTGTTTTCGTCATCTCGATTTAAGAAAGGATTATAGTTTTGTTTCGTTTAACGACCTCTTATCTCTCGACTTATGTTGTTATATTGGGGGATTATCTTAGCCGTTTTGATTTGAAGATTTATAACTCGAGAGAACACTACAATTTCTTTCTATTTTTTTAAATAACTGCTTGCAGTATACTAATATGCTTGCATGTTTGCTTTATTTCGACTTTATCGAAATCCAATTTTTGTACCCTTTCGGTTAACTTCGTATCGGGATGCATTTCCGTTTCTTGGAATACATCTCCGACGTAAACCGATGGTTTACTGTAATACCTTTTATATCAGCAAGAAGCAAGAAATCAGAACCAGATGAGTAATTCGTAAGTTTCGTCCAAAGCACAGGATTTTCAAAAGGCGTAGATCGAAATCTTCTCGCATACTCAGTTGGAAGACCAGCAAACAGAATACATCTTGACCTAAATCGAGGGACTACTTCATTTTACTTAGTTTAATTTCTTGAATAAAATGATTGGTCAAAAATTCTTTTACCAATGTGGGAAGAGAAAACTCTAAATTGTAAGCAAACGCTAGCCTAGAGCTCGAAGTTAATGTTGAGGTGGTAAATCTTGTTCGCTGATATAAAGAATTAGCCAAAGGGGAAATGAATTGCACACTCGTATTATTTGTTTTATGCGCTACTCTTATTTTTATCTGTTCCGTCTATTTGTTTAACTTCACCGGCTCAGAGTTCAGTGTTTCCCTTTGGCAAGTTGCCTTCAAATACATTTTAAAACTAAAAACTAAATCTGCAGAAGTGGTAATCATAAATATTTCAATTTCAGGTAACTGAGAAGAGAAAGAAGTCATTCCGTATGATATATTTCCAACAGATGTTGAACCATTCATTCAGCTTGAACCGTCCAGCTGGTTTGCGAACGCACATTACCATGACCCTTCAGCGAAACTACAAGACAAGTAAATTAATCCGGAAAAATTTAAGTTTTCTTCACCTGACATCCTTTCTTTACATTACAGAGTTTTTAGATAAGAAAACAAGGGGCGTATCTTATTTCCAGGCAGCTGTAGCATTGGCATTTGCCTACTTCAAACGAGAGAAGCACACGGATGTTTTTACATTCACCGATGATAAAATCAAGATAGCTCAGGTTCCATGGGAAAAAGGAATTGAATACTCTGATGCCCTGAAAATTTGCGATGAGATTAAGGTAAGAAAAAAACATTTGCATTTTAGTGTTGTTGAAAAAATACACAATTTTGTTACGTCGTAGTTCGAAAAGTCATCACAACGCTTGGTGCAGCCGCTGATGGAGGCACTTAGTCGTAGTTACGCCTATGAGTTATTTATTGTGATCGTACCATCGGCTGGCCGTAGTAATCCTCAACAGACTTCTGACTTCTTAGTCAAGTTTTTGGATAAATATCGTTTGACCAGGAACAAAAGAGCAAAGTAAGTGCCACAGATTGTAGAACTGGATATGGCAAAATTAATTTTATTCTTCTTTTTTATTATTTAGGTTCGTCATCGTCAGTTTGTTGAAACAAAAGAAATCAATGACCTACTCGCTATTGAGGAATGAGAATATTTTGGAAATCTGTGGATTAGATGGAGACACAGCACGCCTAATTGATAGTTTCGCCTTAAACCGCTTTGGTTAGGTTGTCTATCAAAAGGCAAATGTTTTAAAAGAGCAACTATGCTCGCTTTTAACCGTCACAAAAGTATTTCTAGTTTATTTCGTTTAAAGTGAACTCCTCTAGGGTTTTCGCACAATGATAATCATCTCACCTAACAGATAGACTGGGCTTGTAGAAACTGAGAATCTCATCATCACAACTCTCCTAATTTATATACACATATTATATTTATCGAAAAAAAAACGAATTTGTGCCAAGAGCAAATTACTACTTGGCAGCTAAATCAATATCCATGACTGCCTTTCGAAATTCATTGGTGCCACGCCATTGGATTTTAGTTAAATTAAGCCTAATTTTTTTTATTGAAATAATAAAAAGCGATAAAGGAAAGCAATCCTAACTATTTTTACTATTAGTATTCAAAATTGCATTACCAAAAAAGAATGTGATCAAAGTATTTTTCTGTCTTTTGTACAGTTCAAAAAGTGTTAGTTTAAAATAGTTAATAACAGAGTGAAATTTAATGAAATAAAATCTATTTTTACTGATTAACAAAACAAATATGAATTGAAAAAAAAAAAAAGAAAAAGAAAACAATAACTTAAATTTACATTTTATAAAGAGACAAAACGAATTTTCTGTTAAAGAACCCAAACGAATGTGATATTAATAAAACAGAAACTTTGAAACAAAATCATAGGGAGATTTTAATATTGTTAAGTTGGTTTTTTATTTTATTTTTTATTTCATTCATTGTTGAAATGAATCCGATAAGTGGTTTCCATACAAAAAAGTATAATCATAATCATCATAAATCTGTTTTCATAACAAAAAGAAAAAATAGAAACTTCTATGTATGTCTGAAATAAACTTTGAAATAAAACAATGTCAGCCTTTTATTAAATGCGTTTTTTTCGGAGGCTACATATAGGAACTGTTTCGTGGTTGGACTTCCATAAAACGTAAGGTGGGGAAAATTGTTTTATTCAGTTAAGGGAAAAACTGTATTTTTAACTTAAATTTTATTCGCATTTACAAACCGTTCCATAATTACACTTCCCTCCAAAAGTTAAATGTAAAAATTTGTAAATATTAAAAATTGTCTTTTTGTTGTGCAAAACTATGAACCTCGCCCCGTTTAACTTCCTGTTTCCTCAATTTACGGTGTCAAATTCGAGAATTTTCTTAGCTGTTTAGGTTTGAAATTACTTCATTGTATGACTTTTCGACTTTACTAACAGCCAATCTTCGTTAAAGTCGCATTTGCCTTGAAAAACCGTTCAAAAATCGATTTTTTCAAAATGATCACTTGATAATTTTTGTCCTAGCTATAATTAAATTCTAGTTAGTCTTTAGGTATTAAGTGTGCTTTTGTTGGTGATATTAATATGAAACCCTTAAAATTATATTCAAACATAAGTTTAAGTTAAGATTAGTAGGTTCACAACGTAAAAATACAAGATTTTGTTTTTTTTAAGATAAGATCAAATCAAAATACTTAATTTGACTAACATAAGCTTAGCAACGCATATAACTTTGTTTTAGGTATACAGCTGGTCAACGAGATAGGTGTAAGCAATTTATTAAAAAAAAAAAACTTAAATTTCTGTGGTACTTTCTTCACAAGTTAATGCAATAACATAAAATAAACATATAGTCGAATTCCTCTAGTTGTAAGTCGAACTTTCACGGGACATCAAAATTAGCTCGAGTTAGAGTTTTGAAAAAATTCGAGTTAGAGGGATTAGACGGACATTCTTTTGTTAAAAAGCCACTTTTTGCACTGCAATGCTTACGTCAGTGGTAGACGTCTATGTCGATGTTACTCCTTTTAAATTAGACTTCCAATACACGCACTAAATGAAACAAGAAAGCCTCACAGATACCTTACTATTTTCAGAATAAAAGCAGATTTTTTGAAGCCCAACAAATAGCACAATGAATAAGCAGTACAGTTGTTTATACAGAGTCCCGCGGTTGCACCTAACACACACCACAAGTGTGGTGCTGTGGGCCCTTTAAAGCATATTTATCTTATAGCCAGTAAAATTTATCGTTTATTTGCAATATGTACCAAAGTTTGCTGTTCTTAGTAGAATTAAGTTAATACACATTACAAACAATAAGAAAAAGCTAATTTGTTCGCTATCGATTGCGTTTTGAAGTCGGAAGCTGGAATTGTGTTAAAACTTCATAAAATGGCAAATAAACACCCCTTTGTGCCCCTTTTTTGAAAGCCGTGCAATAGATTCGTGCCTTGAAAAGTGTTTCTACAGTGCATAGCGGTGATAGATACCGAAAAACCACCTGTCGCAGTAGTAAAAAGATCATCAGTAACATTCAAATGGATCCTTCCATATCGAGAAAATGTCCACAAACTAGGCATTGAGTTGAATTGCATACCTGACGAAAATAAGCAACACTCTTTTCTGAAACCTCCGTAACCCAAAAATCTCTGTAATTCAAGGTTTTGCCCTGGTCCGCTGAAATTCGAATAAGCATAAGCTTCTCTGTCATATTGCCATCTACCAGAAGGACCGTATGAATGCTTTTTCTTCAATGTTTGCATTACTTCTATTCTGATTTTAACGAGGACGGCCGTAGCTTTTTCACCAAATTCGAATCTTAATTATCTACTACATGTACTATGTTTGCTTCCTCTTATTATATTCCGATCTCAAAGTGGATTATTGTTTTTCATTATCAGAATTGTACTCGTTTTCATTGGTTTTAAACACCTAAAAATTATCACTACAACCCATATCTATATCCTGCTCGGCTTTCAATTCGATGATTTCATCCTCATTGTGGTTTTTTATCGCCATTGTCCACATAACAACCTTTTCCATAGAAGCAAAATTCAAAGATCTCGAATATTCAAAGGGAAGGATAAGGGTGCGCTTATAGTCAAGCGAATTCGCGTCGCAATATTAAACTCGCTTTTCGCACATTCGCCCCGCTATAAACATCTTCATATGCAAACATGTAATTGATCGCTATTAGCGAATCGCTTTGAATCGCACGACTCGAATTCGCTTGACCGTAAACGCAGCCTAAAGAGCTACTTATATGGATGCTGCCAAAAAACCCTAGATTGTACTTACCTATATTAAACCTCACAAAAAAAAAGAAAAATACCAGTCCTTAAATTATTTTCTAGCTAGAGTTTTTTTCCTTTTTTTAATTTGTGTACTGCACACTCGCCAACCGCAGTATTCAGTTTCATTTGTTTTTTGTTCAATTATGCAACTATTGTAAAAAATGCATTAAAACATATAAACAAAAGTCTAATGGAAGTTGTCAAGACTTTATTTTTTGCAGTTCTGAATTTTTTAGTTGTTGGCGCTTAAAAATCAAAAGTCATATATGGCTTCTTGTGCAGTCTTGTGCAATCTTTCACTCAAAGACAAACTCTCTAAGTTCCTTCTGTTTTTTCATGCCTTCGAGGCACATTTTTTAAACTAATGCAAACAAGTGATTGTAATTTGTTGTATTTGTTGGTCTTCCCTTTTCCTGTCTTTGTAATTTCTTTGTCTTTTTTGGTTCACAGACCTGACCCCTAAAGAGTCTGTGCTTGAGTTATTAACAGCGAGGCCCTCCTTCAGTAAAGTTACTAGCTCATTTTTAACATTCAATGCACTACAATAAAAATAATAAATGATTGCAATATTTTCTTAAATCTACCACTTATAAGTTTCCATAAGATAAAAATTGCATAACTAAAGAAAAAAAAAAATTTTGCAGTCTAATGTATACGTGCGAAATGACATAAATCAAAAACTGGGTAATTTTATCGGTATACGATTTTTGTTGTCGCATTTGACTGAGTACTCACGTGATTCTAAACACAAAAGACATTTAATAGATAATAGATGCGATGATAAATGTTTAGGTAAACTTGAATTTAGTATCAATAATTTTATTTTCAGAGTGAAAACTTTATTATCACAACCAAGTCGAAAAATGACAAAAACAAAACAAACTAAAAAAAAACTACAAGTTGGATTATAAAAACAAGTTGTAAATTAAATTTTATACAATGTTCGTACAATAATGATAAGATTATTAGTTAAACTTGAAGCATTTGTAAAATTATGGATTGCAAATATTTCGAATTTTTCATAAAATGTATTTTTTCTTTTTTTTAAGTTGTGCTTTTCTAGTATGTTTAACTCACTTTCTCCTTGTTGCCACTGAATTTTATAAAGATTTTTCCTTATGAAGATTTTGTTCCTTTAATTTGTAGGACTTTTTGTTTAAAATGCTTTTGTTTATTATTTTTAGTCTCAAAACCTAAGGCATAAAACAAAATTTTAGTATACTTCACCTCAAATTGTAACTGTAATTTAATAATTAATTAAGAAAAAGAAAAATTCTTCAAATAATATGAACAAACTGTGGCCAATAATTAGCACTGTTGAATTAATTCCACAATAATTAACAACTTGGGTTAAACAAAAATAACATTTAAAAGCGATAAGAGATCACAAAATAAATAAACCAGTGAAAAATTCGTCATCAATATCTCCGAATAGACGGCAAGGTATGATTGCGTGTGTATGCTTGTCAATCTTACACACGGCACTTTTATCAGTGCAGGTGACTCCGATTTGGCCAACTCATCCACTGGCGGAAAGTTTAAAAGTAAACACACATACTTTGACCAATTCTCGCTTAGAATTGCGTGAATATTGAAGATCGTGACTTTGGCACAGCACATCTGACTAAAAGCAGACGCCGCGACGCGTCGCGCTTGGTTTGTAAATAAATTAGTAAATGTAACATCGCGCGTACTTGCAGCGACCTGGTACATCGGGGGAGCTTAATTTTTAGCGAAACAAAGCTTTTCGCTCAGTTTCCCTGAGAGCGCGCCCCCTTTATAGAATGAATGTCCCACCAAAAACCTAGGGGTTGTTTGTTGTACAGTGTACACGTCACACCGGACGGAAAGCCTTTTCACCGCCAGCACTCCGGTCCCCGCCGGCTTTCACTCACCGTACATCAAGGGGGTTGATGACGGCGACGACGTGTGTATGTGTGTACGAAACGTATAAAAATTTTCTTATAAATACGCTCAGTGTTCCTCTCAACGGTTCATTCTCTCAGTGGTTAAAGTGACATGATAGTGAAGACATTGGTGCACTGTAACGAGTCATGTATCAGCATGCCCTTCCAAACACAGATAAATTTTACGCCAGTGGTAAGAGTAGAAAAAATTATTAATACAACCATTTGTGCAATTATTGTAAAAAAGGACTTAAGCCATAAACTGTGAGAAAGAATATTGAACGATTAAATTATCAGTGTGTTTCGAAATGATGAAAAAATTTGTGTTCTAAGTGAGAGTGATGAGTTCTATCCGCACCCAATTTTTAGATTTTCCATCCATCCAGCTTGTCCGTAAAAGGACAACCTTAAGGACATTTGGTTTTGTGAGTTTTATTTGTATAATTTAGTGAATGTGCAACAGAAACTAAAATGTGATGATAAAATAGTTTTCTTTTCTTGTGCTCAAACCGCATGATGCAATAATAGTTACTTCGTCCTTAAAGGACACACATTTAATTTTATGCTATATACCGAAAATAGGTAGAGCACTTTGGATCTGCTATAAAAAATCCTTTCTGGAATTTTATGGTAATGTTTCTTTGCCACTGCGCAGGGCAACAAGTTCTCAGAGAGCGACGAGAGGCTTTTGAAGTGGGACGGTTTTTGATTTTTTTGAATTGCTACCCACCTACACGCTTTTGAATAGGATTGTGCGGGTTTCCCGCATTAAAAGTGTCCCCAGTATGTTTGACGTAATTATTGCTGATAAGTTGGATAAAAAAAAAATAACAGCATTTCAATCAGGCGCCAACTGAGTTCAATAGTTATCTCTAGCTTATTGGCTTAAAATTGTGGCACATGGGTACAACTTGAGACGTCACTTGCGGTTACCGGGAGGATATTCACAAAATGTGTATATAGGTCATGTCTCTGTGGGAGTTGATTACCAGATAGCATTTCTAATGCATGCAGTAGTTATGTATTGTCTGGAATGCAAGTTATTTTGCGCTGGTTAAGCTGTGGCAACAGCTGACAGACAATAACAAGCTAGCGTGCAATAACACGTCATACGAAACGCGACCTTTGCGTCTGATGTAGACGTTTTTATTGCGTTACTTGATATGGATGCTGATGACATATTTTGTCCTTGAAAGCGACTGTACTTTTGAGTCGGCATTTTATCTTATTTGTTTGGCTATTGTAAGCGATATCCTTTTGTCTGAGGGATATGCATAGTTTGCGAATAATTCATGCTATGCTGAGTCATATGCTCTGAAATCTATAAATCTGATGATTAAAATCGATTCATTTCTCTAGAGTTTTTTTCTTTCTTATTATCATATTTGAGATTCCTTTAGCTTGGATTTAGAGAAAAGTGTCACGTATACGCATCCGATTCTTTTGATTAGAGATTCTCATTAGCAGTTTCTTTGAATTTTTTCCACTGAAGTGGGTTACTTTTTCTTTGGGCATCTAATCTACGATGACATTGAAAAAAAACTTTAAAAACAGTGTCTTGAAAATTCGATGTGCTCTTTTTGCAAGGATTTAGTAAAAACTAAGTTTTTTATATTGTTAATTTAAGTTTAACATTTTAACATAAATTAGCAACTTGAATGAAGAGATTCAGTCACATACTTTTCTGGCTCTATTCGTAAATTATTTAAAAGGATTAACTTTATTTGACATTTTTTTGTAAACTAATATGATATAGGATCTGGACATACATTTTAAAGCAAGTGCTTACATGTGAACTTAATAAGAATATGTCGTTATACATTTGAGATGGTCTTTGTTAATAGAAACTGTCTCCTAATTTAATTTTTTTATATTTTCTTATCTTTTTTAAACCCTCGTAAAAACTAAAGTAGAAATTTATTCAGAGTTATAGTTATATAGGAAAATCTTAAGATGTATAAGAAATTAAATCAAATGAGAAATGAGCTCATCTTTTCCTTCTTTCAATGGGGATACAGTTCGGGGTGGACCTGAACCTCGATAAGCTATGAGCTCATTGACCCTATTTTTCAAAATAGGTAAGTAAATTGTTTTTCTGAAACTAGCCTATCCGCTATTCTGATAGCATTAAATTTGCGACTTCATGTCCTTCGTTTGTTATGGTCATCCATAATTCACTAGATGAAATATTTAAAAGAAAAATCCCCTGTCGTTGTTGCAAACTGCATATCGATTCAGACAAATGGATTGTAAATGTCTTATCCCACATTAGTTTCAATTTCTAAAAATCTTGTTTATATTTATATGCTGTTTGATGTATATCCACTATGTGGATCATACATTGATATTGAATTGCAATTTAATGATCCATTTAATTATTCTA
Organism: Syritta pipiens; assembly: GCA_905187475.1. Taxonomy (NCBI): domain Eukaryota; kingdom Metazoa; phylum Arthropoda; class Insecta; order Diptera; family Syrphidae; genus Syritta; species Syritta pipiens. The sequence continues at coordinate 10,738,363 of LR994571.1, read as the reverse complement.
CACCTCAGTGCGGTGAAGATACTTTTACTAATGATCAACACGAATTAAAATGTGTAGATAATATTTTTTCACAGTAGAAATTCTCGCTAAAAATAAATAATTTGTATCATCTATAATACATGCACAATAAAATTTACTTTCAATTAACATGGACCATTAAATTAATTCTGTTACGGTCTGAGTCTGAAATATTTAAGAAAAATATAACAATGTTCGTCCTATTTTGTTCTCTCTCTTTTTTGCGTTATTTGAATAAATAGTTTTTCTAATAGATAATCTAAATAATTTGATTTTAAGATTTTAGAAATATATAGATAGATAAACATTTCTTACTCATAATTAAATACAATATTTTACATAATTTTGAATTGGTATTTAATTATTTTCCTATCTTACTACTGCAAATGTTGTTAAACGATAGCTTTAAGCAGATGCAAAGACGAAGGAGAAACTATGGAAAAAATCCTATGATTTTGGAAATGTTTTTAGAAAGTGATCATTGATAACATTATTTAAACGACGAGTAGTGCCTATTTTGCCCAATGACATCAGTAGCAAAATCACGGTGACGTTTATAAGTAATGTTTGACTAAACTCAAAACTTTTGGGCAGTGATGAATTTGGAGAGTGAGAATTCCAAAAGCTGAATTGCCAAGTTGCTGATATTCAATCTTTGAGGTAGTTCTAATTATTTTTTGTCATAAAATAGTAGAAATGTTAAAACTATTCAGAACTGAAAAGGCGTAGAAAATGTTCACTATTCCTTATGTTCACTATTTCCAAATATTTGTTCTTAATATTCCTTTTTAGAAAATTCTGTTCCATTTTTTGACATTTTCGCATCCTAACTAGTGCTATCTCCTGTCATATTAATCAGATTTTCCACCGACTAATGCGTAGTATTAAAAAATTTAAAGGATAGCCCAACAAAAAAACAAATCTCCCGTCGAGTAATTTCAGCCAGAGCATGTTTTCGCTGGTCCAACGTATCCCTACGTGCTTTATCTCAGACTTCGTGTAATAACATAGCAAGATGGTGATTCCCCACATTTCAAGAATGGGAAAAAAACGTTGATAGTCAAGAAGAGCACATTGTTTTGAGCAAGCATCTAATTTAGAATTCCTTTTCGTACATAAATAAGTAAGAGAAACCTCACTGCGTGCGTATCCTCCCAGTATTTATGTGCGTATTATATAGAATTTTTATGAGAGAGCCTGCGCCAAGCCATCCCGGAGAAACTCGTCACAGTAGTATAACTACCCGGCACACAGATACACGCATAATGAGAAATTTAACATTGGAAAGGTTAAATTGCCACCCACAACCCAAGCGATGTGCGAAAGTTTCACCCATACCAAGCCGTGAAGCCGTGTGCTGTTCCATTAGACAGAGCGGCTCCGGTGTAGAAAAGTGAAACGTTTCATATCTCTGTGCAGATATCAGGACGAAAGAAAAAAAAAACCGGCGGTAAATCACGTAAATACGTAAATGCCGGCCGGGTAGATCGAAATGAAGGCTGAATGATACGAAAAAGTCCTTGCCGTGGACTGAGCGACGTCCTCGTGGCAGACAAATTTATATGTAAACTAAGAGAGGGTGGGTTTTTTTCTATGAAAATTCTGTCGTTGGCATTAAATAAAATAATATTGAAATTTCGTTGTTGACCAGACTTTGCTGTGTTAAGAATTCGTCTTTGTAAAGGATTAGCAGTTAAATGTTATTGTTGACGCGACGTATTTAAATTGTGTTTGTTCTTGAGAGGCACTTTGTTGGTTTATTCAAAACCGATTGGATGATTGTGTTTATTTTGGGTTATCCGACACCAAAGTTAGAGAATGCCACACGTGCTGGCGATTGTGGCGCAGTATAAGAAAGTTTAATCATCTAATGTTTTTGTTTTGGATGCAGCTTTACGATCTGTTAAACTAAAATTTGATGAAGACCTTCGTTTCGAATGTTTCGGTTTTATTTCCCTATTGGCTAGATCTTAAAGTGCTTTGCGCTAAGTCTGCAAATGACTCTTTGCACTGACAACCAAACACTTGTTCCTTCGTACTCAATCTCTTTCGAAAAACCTTGGAGGTAAGTTTGTTCACCTCGTTAGGCTATAAGATACACGAGCTGTGTGCCGGCGTGGGATGTGATGAGATGGAACGAACGGAGAGTTGAATGTATTTGAAACTAAACGAAGATCTTCTGCGCTCTCAAGGAAATATTGTAACTGTTGTTATACTTACCCTTTTTTAGGACAAGTGGGACGAAAAGGGAGATGTGGGTGTCGGAAAAGTTTCGGTACAGTTAGCGCGTGGGTTAGTGTGTTAATGTTAAGGGATACATTGAACAAGGTCACAATGAGAATACGTTTGGGGATGCTTAATTAAATGTAAAGGGGGCTAAGACGGCTCCTTTTCTAAACTTTTGAGCAATTACTTCGAACCTTCGCACACATTTTAATGTGTTTTTGATTTTCTATTTTAGAAGGGCAAAGATGTTTCATAGTTTTCATTTAAATTTGTGTAGGGTAATAGTGTTTTTTTTCTCTTTGCTTTATATTAGTTATATAAACTGAAAACACAAATGATTTCAGTTCGCCTCTGAAATACATTAGTTTTTATTACATAACCAAAAATATAGTCGTTTAATTGTGTAATTTTTTATTATTCAGGAAAGTAATTGTAACTACAAAAAAAAAGTAGTACTTTTAAACTTTAATTTAAGAGTTTTGAAAAAGTGGAAATAATCCAACTAGAAGTAAGTGCATACAATCTTTAAAACATCAACGTCAGCTTACACAAATATTAATCTAAGTCAATATTTGACTTTTTAATCAAAGTTCGCTATCCTTTATTTAGTTTTAAGGTTTCCTAGTCTACTCGTTCAACTAGTTTTAATTACACACAATATTATCTAATTATGGAGAACAATTGCATATTCCACAACTTTCAAAGGTGCGTTTAACAATATCCTTCCATCACAGGAAACCTTAATCTTGATAAGTGCAAGGAAAACTACTGCATCCACCCCGACTGTATTAAATAACATAAAAGCCAACATATCTTGCGAACACATTGCTAATAGGTGTGTGCTTACGTACACGTTCAAGTGCTTCACACTTTTTTCAACTTGATTATTATAACTGAAGGATTACGGTTCTAATTATTAGCAACGTCAAAACCACCTCCTACACATAACTCACAGCTCGAAACGACAACACCACACATTGATGCGACAAATAACAAAAAAAAAAATCTCTTTACTCGTTCTGCTAATAATTGCGCCTTAGACATTGAAGACAATTTTTACACAGAGGAAAAAAAATGCAAATTGCAATCGCTCACAGATACAAAAGACAATTCTTGAGATATTGTCTTCTTCTATTGTTTTATTTATTTCTTTTTTCTTTTTGCGAGTACAATTGTAAGCAATTGCAGAAGTTGACTCGCGTCGTAAATTTCACTTAAGCGAAATAAATTACAATGTTTTAAACGTGTAGTTTTGTCCCGTAAGAAGATGTTTAAATGAAATTATATTGGTTTTGAAAAAATTTCTGTTTTACAACTTGACTTGAAACACAAGGTGCATTAGTTGAATTGATACGTTTTCGGGGTACAAACATATTTTTGGTCGTTTTAGTGGATTAACTTTTTTTTATCGTGGTTTTCTAGAGTTTCAAAGCAATGATGAGCAGCACGATTTTCTTTTGCTTGGGATAATCGAGCGTATACTTAATATTTTGCTCTAGAACTTTGTGTGAGCATAATTTAGTTTAGTACTTCTAATGCAACAATGCAGTTGTGGACATTTTTAATTTATTTGTTTATTTATTTACTTATTTGCTTATTTAAAATAAACTTAGTTAAACAAATGCCTTGGCTTAAAAAATTTTCAATTTTTCGCAATTTTATGCGACAAAAGATTTGCACCAAAGGCTGATGCTGGCAGCACACTCATTTCATCATCATTAATGGCGTAGCAGCCCACGAAGGGCCAGAACCTAGCTTTTCGCGGCAGCATGCTATTAAGATAAAGATACTATTAAGATAAAGATTACATATTCTTTTTATGAAAATGTAATTCTTAGTCAACCTTTATATGCTTTTTAAATTGATTTATTATTGATATTATAATTAATATATTGTGGATTAGTGTGCTGCTGTTATGCTGTAATTTTAGCAAATGTGGTCTAGCATAAGAATTCGTTTTCTTTCAAAACAATTTATTTACTCTCGGACGCACAAGATCTCTGATAGTTAGTTTTCGAGATTTGTTGCACACATAATATATTTCAAAAGAATACTTAAATCCGAAGCTAGCCATCAATGCAACCATATGGTTGCAATGGAGTTAAATCACTTTTTTATATTTTCTTGCATTTTTAGTGGGCGCCGTGACTTAATCGTTAGTGCGTCGGACTGTTAAGCGAAAGTACCCGGGTTCGTATCCAGCCCGGGGAAAGAACATCACAAACAATTTTCACGGCCCCACCTCCAGCAAACGACTGACAATCCTCCTGGAGTAACTACTGTCATGAAAGGCTTTCGCAATTCGCCTTTCGGAACCGGCATTGCACAGTAGGTCCCCTCCACTTATGTTAAATTATATCACGCACAACACAGTGGAGGTGCGAACAAGCTATGCTCTGGCAGTGTATGAGCTGTTACGCAGATTATTTATTTATTTTTTTGCATTTTTAGCAATTTTTATCAATTTTATTTTTGAGAATAAATTCCAGCGCTTTAACCTTAAAAGTCCTTTTTAAAGAAAAACTCCTTCTAATTTTTCATCTAGGCCGCATTTGATGAGATTAACGAAAAGGACAAGTGAATTGAATAAAAATATACTAAAATAATGAAAATGTATAAAAATGAAAAAATATACTAAAATTCTAATCTAAAGATAATAAACAAGACACGAAACATGTTTCCAAACGCACCAACAAGTTCTTTTTAAATGATATCTGCTTCCGCTGGAGATTCTCTCTTAATAAGGCACTCAGTCAAAAGTCACTTCACACATTTGCATACTGCTTACCTGCAAGGCCCACTGCCCGCTTTCTCCATAAATATAATCATAACTTCTACTCTCAGTCTAGGCTGCACTTGATTGCCAGTGCGGTGTTCAAGGCTTACTCCCTAAGGGTACAACTACCCTGCTGGATTCTAATAAGAAGAGAGAGGGAGAGCGAAAAACATTCGCACTGCCGTCTAATTCATGTTGATGATGTCAAATCAAGGACACTCGCAGGGCGCAGGCGCTATACTCCACCCTCAGCCAGCTCACACTCGTACACCTAAACCATTGATTTTATAGTGGTGACTGGATTGACTAGACCAATGCCGTGTTGATTGAAGTAGGCACAGTTTTTACCCTTAAAAGGAAAAAGGCTCCCATCTTATACGATGGAGTCGTAAAAACGGCCTACGGAGAGCGTTTTTCAATTCGGCATAACATTCAAAAGGACATTGGAAGCGGTCAGCACGGAAAGGGTCTTTGACCCAACATTTTGGACGTCTCAACCCCGAGACAATTTACTTGATTACCATCGAGTTTATTGTCCACAATGTGTTATGCCAAAAGTATCTAACCAAGAATGTATTGAAGGGAGGCTGTGCGTTCCTAAACTTTTCATAGTCGTCCCGTCCCGAGTCCTTCTCCTTATATACTTTTTTCAAAAAAGAAAAAGAAACGCACAAGTCTAAGTCCCTGGTGAGTGTGTTATCCGATGAAATTGGAATTTTGTTGTTTTTCTTCTGAATTATGTGAGGCTTTTGTTGCTTCGATGTGGGTCGGTGGTATCGCATATTATTTTTTTTGCGATAATACTTAGAATTAAGATACAAAATAGAACAATCTCATAAGGTTGTAGTGGGATGTGTAGGAGAGACACAATACACGTGTGGTCGATGTATGTAATTTCTAAAATATTTATGCTTGAGAAAATACGAACGTACAAATGTGAGGGAAGTTAAGTTCTCACGCTATAGTTTTGTGTTATTTTGAGTGTTAACTTGAGAGGTGGCCGCCTTACTAGAAATGATGATGTTTTTTTTTTGCCGGTAGGATCGATGACATGAAATGTAAGTAAAAGAAAGTGGTGTATTTGTTGGTATCTATTGTTTTTGGAAGGTCTAAAAAAAGACGTCGCCCATTTCGCTGAATTATGTCATTGTACCGAAAGGATGTCATTCACGAAAGGATGTGAAAAGGTCAACTTCTCATTAATATTTTGTACACATGATTTTATCGAGAGCTGTGTTTTGAATTTACACCAAAGCCCCGGCTTGCGTCGCACAGTGGGGCAGAATACCCTAAAAATTGGAATTAAATCAGCAGTTAAAGATAGGAACTAAAAACTTGACAACTTGATCAATATCCAAACTTTTATACAATTTGCCCGAGACACGCCCATTTTTACGCCCACTTTTTGCGAAAATGAATGTTTTAGGCCAAAAACCTATTGAAATCTTAATTTTTAGAATCCCTTTCAAAGCAAAAAATTTAAACACTAATTAATAGTCATAAATTAACAAAAAAGTTAGTACCAATACTAGTTTCTTAAAAAAAAGTCCATTGGAATCCATCGCATGACATATCGTTGGTTTTAAGGTTTTAAGAAGTAAATTAAAAGGTTTCATTATCAACTTTTTGCTTAAGAATCTCGTTTTCAAGATATTAGGCTTCAAAGTTGGAAAGAGGCAAATTTGTTAATGTACTTGACTTAGAAAATCTCACATAAAAACAGAGGCGTACGTCGGACCACAATTTTTTAATGGGTCTTGCAGTTAATTAGTATCTGAATAACAAAAAATCGATGCGGAATAACGCGAAAAAGATTACTTTTGCTCCAAGTCAGAGTAGCTTAAACTCATTTTATTTTTTTTTCTTTCTCTATACATTTTTTAAAGGGTTCATAAATTAATTGCTTTTTGAGCTACGAGTCAAGCCAAAAACCCTAATAAAATATAAAACTTGAAGCTTCAATTCCACTTTAAAAAAGAAATTTGCGCAATTAGAACCAAAGTTACGGCTCTTCAAAAACACACTTAAGCGTTTATGTTCGCATTACAAGTCAAACTAAAGTGTTGATTTCAATTAGTTGCTAAATGATAACTTAGCATACAATATTGATAATTTCTTTTGAATTTGATCAATTGGAAATTTAAATAATAGGAAAATTAACTTGCTTATCTAAAATTTAGATTTTTGAATTAGCCTCGGCTATCCCATAAAAGTTGCTCCTCTGCGCGGCGCTGCGATCTGCGTCGTACTTTCCTTATCCTAATTAACGCCGCAAAGCAATGCTTTGGTGTATTTCAAATATCTTCGAGAATTTATTTCAAATATTTTTGAGAAATTTCATTTGGTTTTTTTAAGATTGAACTTGGTAATGCTTTAACTTGTTTTCATGGCAGAGAACATAATATCCAGCCAGTGTGTAATGAAATGAATCAATGAATTAAAAAAAAAAATCTTTCATGACAGCGTAGAACTTTTTTTTTTTATAGTTCTTTACTGAGAACCTATTAAATTAAAAAAAATGAAATAGAAAATTGATTGCACCCGTGGATAGTTTCGTGTGAACCGAGCATTTGCTATCGAAACTATAGACAATTATAGAGCTAACGATTTAGGTTATTATATTCTATCGCCTGGTCATGGTCAGCTTGTCAGAAACTATATGTAATTACAAATTTGCATGATAATTGGAAAAAGAATCTAAAAAATGAATCCTTACTATATTCTAATTGCAGGTTAAGGTTAGTCTTCTATCTGTCGGTTAGTTAAATTATGTATTGGTGATCTTTGAAAAAGCACAATAAGCTAGTTTGTCTTTTTATAAGACTAAGTTGCTATTTTTAAAAAGCAAATGTCCGAAACAGAAAATTTCTAAATTCAAATTGTATTTTTACAGTAAATTTAGCTATGCATAATTTGGAAAACTTAGCGTCTTACATGCACTGCAATTTGTAACCTAAGCTAATTTCTAAAAAAAATTTAATATTTAAATGGATGGATAGATGCTTTCTAACATTTGTACAAGGTTTGCCATCCTACAATTTGCATAGAGATTTAATATTTTTTTCAAATTTTGATAGAGATATATAGATATATTTCTGTGTATTATTCGATGGAAAGCAATAAGAAAACCTTCATTCGATAAAAACCCTCACTCGATAAAATGTTTAAATTAGTTTAAAATATTTACATTAGTTTGCGTAGTTTCTACAACTCTGACAAAAGAAAAATGTGCATTTTGAGTAGTCGGATGGGTTCGAAATGGTTCTATTTATATCTTTTTTAGCGTTTTCAAAGTTCTTATCATTCAAAAGGATAGTTGATCTTCGGAAGAACAATAAAATCAGCCTAATCTACATAATTCATGGTCCTAAATAATTGTGGTCCTAAATCTTTGAAAACCGCTGCTCAGCTTCAAACTCATTCTGCAAACTTTACCTTCCACGCTCAATTAACCGAATTGCTTGTCTACGTGACTAGTCACTGATACTCCAACTCCAAGGCATCAACACACCTAAAGTGAGTCAGAGTAAAAAAACGAACCTTTTATACGTTCTAATAACGACAAGCGTGCATTTGTTTATTAAAATTGTTTACAATTCCCAATACGTCAAACGCTTTCAAAATAAACTTCCTTTGCGTGAGGATGGTATGTATTTCAAAATAATTTTCAGCACTTAAAATAACTTTGACATTGAGAGGGTTTTTTGTCTGGTCGATGCCATCAGCCAAAATCCATTAATTGTAAGTCAATCATCCACATTTATAACAACATAAAAAATTAAACTACAATTTCAAATTAGTCTGAACATTCATTATCCATCTGCTGAGTGGTATTGTTCTCTGCTTATTTGACTTGAACTATTTGCATGACTAATTGTTGGCTTATATTTTGTGAAGCTATAAAACCATTCACCCCAAAGACACCCGCAGGCTAATTCAGTGGCTACATTAATGGCTTCGAAAGAAAATAATTGTGATCCTACGTGACCCAACGCAGTTCTGCGAAATTTAAGATGAAATTTCACAACCTATGGACTTTGGCGGCCATCTCTTTCGCTGCAAAATCATTCAAAAACTCAAACGATAATTTTGTGTCGCTTTTATTTTATTTTCTCATTCTACAGACTTAGATACATTGATGGAAGAGTGTCACAAGATTGCCGGCAGGCAGAACGACCGTAACTCAATTAGATACGGCAATCGATATGGGACTGTGATTAACAAAACAAACATTGTAGTGAAAGAAAAAAAGTCTCGGTACATATGTTCTGGGATATGTGTGTGTATACGGGGTTTTTCAAGCCAAGCCGGTCCACAAGTGTAGATCGTATTTATGTTGTACATTCGCGTGGTGCTGTTCAATAAGCTGGGGATTATATAATAAGCGATGTCGTTGTTTATTTATTTGAGAGAGACTTCCACCAGCGAACTTGCACAGAGCTCGGAGGCAGCTCTTCAATATAACGATTACTTAGGGCATTGAGATGAAACTTAGCTCATTACTAGCCGGCTCGTAAAAAAGCGATAAACTTAAAGCGTCTCTATTCAAAATGACATATAAGAATCATGTGTTGACAATGGACTTTTTTGTCATGCAAATGAATAAGCTATTTATTTTTATTTAATTTTCTTGTTATAATTGGTGTGCAAAATGTGCATCATTATATTTGCCCAAAGTAAAAAAAATATCGCGTTTCTTAGGTGACAACTTATTCAGGTCAAGACAAGTTTATTAACTAAATGGAAGATATTTACCGAACAAATTGTTTGTGTCAAAAACACTAAAATTGAAAATTTTTTACTCGTACTTGGCTTTAATCCAACGGCAATCTTATGCATTAAAAAAACGTATGTAGATCAAAATTGTCGTCATTCTTTTTAGGTAATTGACCAGTCTAAAGTCCAACATCGCTGGCCACATGACTTCTAGACAGATCGTTCGTATCCCAAAAAAAGAACTCCTTGTTTCCCCTTAAGTGAAAGGTCGAACTCTCAACGGTCTGCCAGAACCGACAGTTTGATTAATTACCTTCAAGTTTTTATCATATTTCAATTTACGAACTGAAATTTCAAAAAAAGATATTCAGCCAGAGACATATTTGATGCTATTCAATCAAAAATCGCGATATAATTGATAGCTTCTTCTTTTTGTGCTTATTTGACGAAATGGCGAGAAGTGAACATAAAACAAAAAAGAATCGACGACTCCTTACCCCTTTCCTCGGAAAGAATAAGTATATAAATGAGTAACAATCACGAGGGTGAGATGAAATTAAATATTTGTGTTCAGCACATAGTTGGCAATTTGCCCGAAATAATTTGACGCGAATTTTTATTGAAAAAAAAAAAATATAAACTCGGTTCCACATGAGAAATTCTTGGTCGTTTTTTTTGCAGTTAAATTGAAGTCTTATCATCTGTAAAGGTGAATTTGAAAATAAAACAAATGAAATTACCAGACACAGTAGACCATTAACTTAGCTGGGCGTGTAGGTGGATATTGTTGAAATGTTTTTGAAATATTTATAGAGTCTGCAGGGGATAATTCATTTTTGTAATATTTTTAATATTTTCTATTTTTTTTACAATTGAAATATTCTTATCTATGACCTGGTTGGCTGGTGAGTGTAACTATAAATCACTGACCTCATGCAGTTTTGTTTAGCTAATACCTTGGAATGTGCGTAAACAAACTTTGTGTCAGTTTGGAAGATGTTGGTCGTTGGAAGATGTGTGAAAATGTTTATTAGATGTTTTGTATTAAATTGATTATAAACTTTTCCACGTCACTTCATAGTCACAGGGCAATGTTTAGACGTACGTGGGTGCTAATTGATCTTGTGTTATTGAAAGTGAGCTGGTTATCAGAAGACGTGCAGTATTCTATCACTTATTTCTGGAATTCAATAAAAAACGGGTGATCAACTCATGATCTATAGTGTGAAGGCTTTTTACGAAAACTTTGTTCAATTGTTTAGAGAGTAAATATGAAGTGGCATAGTGACTAATAAATATTGTTTTTTGTATTACAACGAAAATGCTAAATTTAGATATGTGAATTTATTTGGTTCTTAGAAGAGTTGTTTATTTACACAAAACTTGTCAGGATTGAGTTTCGGTGTATGCATTTAATTTTATCATTTGTATTCACGTTTGTTTTCTTATTGTATAAATACCTAACTTAACTCCAGTCTCAGCTGAACTGGCTGGTTCATCTTTTCAGAGAACATATACGCGAAAGTTATATACATCAAATGTAGTGAGGAATGGGAATTCAAAACTTGAAGTAATCCTTGGCATGATGATTCATTTTTGGAGCTGTTTAGTTAATTTTCAGTCAACAAAAAAGTTGTTGTACAACACAGTATTTAAAAACAAAGCCCCTGCATTTACAACGGATGCTTTGAATTGTACTAGCTATAAGAATCTTTTACCACCCACAGTCAAAATGGAAAGGAAGTGGATACCTATGTTTCAAATATTCAAAGACTCATAAAATAGGTTCTGGTGCTTCGATTCTACATTTTTTTTAGTTTCGAATGGTTTATTAGATACATAGTTAACAATTTGTTGCTTTTTGAATATCTAGCCAAAAAAACGATCCTCCACGGTAAGCAGGTTTTAATCTAGTTTGTAGTGTGTGTGAATACTTTGGTAGGCAGGTCCGTAAACGGAAGATTAAAAGAAAAATATCGCGGACGATGATTTTAGTAGCTGAATGGCACAAAATGTTTCCCGTATCGACTAAAAAGCAAGTCGACTGAAAACTGTGATATTGACTAGCTATTTCAAGCAGAAAAAACAAAAAAAAATAGCTGACATAGTTCTAGCTGTGAGCTTTTTGATTTGTTCTTAAGTGTACACTTTTTTTTCACTCTACGAAAATGAAGTAACCTTTCTGTGGAATTTTTATTTTTGGATCTGTTGTTATAAATTCTTTACCTTTTCTTAGGGAATGAATAAACCCTTTTAAAACTAAAAAAGGAATATAGTTGTACACTTTCTTTTGATTCTGACTGTATCCACAATTCATAGATGTAGCACTGCTGTTTGAACATCACGATCCAAACTAGGTCACAAGACCATTTATCAGATCTTTTATCAATGACGTAGCTTAACTTTTCATACCATATTCGTCTTATCAAAGAAAATAATTTTTCCCATTTATGACCGACTAAATCAGATAAATCATTATCTACGAAATCTATATTTATTAACTCATTTATCCCTAAATTGCTTATTCGTACGATAACGTCGCATATTAGAAAATTCATAAAAAACAAACCAGAGAAACAAAAAAAAAGATAAAAAATCAAAACAAACTCTGTAAACAAGCAAATGATAAACACAACAACATTATCAAAAACTGATGTTTTATTTACTACCATTGTGGGATTATATTAACAAATATCCCTTTCCATGCGGTTTTCCTAAAACAAAAAAATGTCGAGCTAAAAAAATGTATATGATTGACGTAGATTTCTTATGCGCGTGACTTAGAATGTTCACATAAATATATCATAGCAATAATTCGAAGTGTATCTCTTATGCATATCTGTCGCTTTTCATTCTTCATTCGTTGCGACAGAAACAAAAAGTTTTTAAACTTATACTAAACCCTATATACATCTTTTAAATGTATGTACATGTGTGTAATGTTTAAGAAGAAAAAAAAATTGAATTCCAATTCCTCTTAAGATATTTCCCCACACCCACACACCCGCACAAAAAATTGGTGTTTAAATTAAAAATACTTTTTCGAACACTCAATGAGCAAACTGAAATTCGAAATTGTTTTGAGAAACTGTCTGAAGAGAACATAAGCGAGAGAGCGAGTGAGTATGAGAGTGAAAAAGGAAAATGAGGCTCAAAAATATACACAACTACATAAAAAGTATTTCCTTTTTTTTTTTTTAAATTTTAGTGCTTATGAATTTAAGCACTCGAAATCCTACAAGGGTCAGCTGAATATATTCTCTATCAGTGCACAAAAGAAGTCTCTGTAAAACTATGATACTTCTCTCTGTACTCTTGCATCAGCAACGTTGGAATTACTCGACACGCTTATTTTTTTTCTTCTCCACGATACATAGATTTTTTTCTGCCAAGTGAATCGTGGTCAATTCAAATTAATTTATTGAACGCTGACGATTGTAAAAAGAGGCAAATAAATATTTATTGGGATATCGAAAGAAAAGAACAAAAAAAAAAGAAAAGAAATTAACGATCTCTTAGATACAAATTTAGAGCATAAATTCAACAGAGCGATCAGTCAAACATTGACATGTTCATAGTGCAGACCAGCGTTCAGACGGTTTTTCTATTGTTTCGAGTCATAAACTTTTAAACGTGCTTTAGAACTCAAGGCGCATCATTCTAACTGTATTTTTCTATTAACAAACGAAAAAAAAAAGAAAATCAGTGTTTTTATACTAAGCAGACATTATCATAAATTTTGAAATAAATGTTTTGAAGATTTGCCGAAAGATGTGCGTTCGCAAATCTTAATGTTGTACTATTTTTAAATTGTGTTACTCCCAGCTGAACGCCCCTTTTTTTTTTGTGTCACGTAGGAGAAATTATATTTCACTCAAAAACCTGTGCGGATACATAGATACTTTTTGGAAGTAAATAAACTAGATGTTTTAATATACATATAAAAGTTAAAAGGAAAAACAAACGTATAAAACATAGAGTGATTTTTCTAAAAAAAAATAAGAGAGAGTGCGGGAGATAATAGAAAAGAAAAAAAAAACTTTACGAGTTGAGAAAAAGATTTAAGATTTCTCACTCAACATTAAGGTGTCTAGATAAAAAGAGGACACACGGTTTGTGGAAATCTTTACGTCGGCTGAAATCTCAGAGAAACATTCATAAAATTCGTCAACCGTCCATGCCATGCGCGATAAAATCTCTCAACTTTTTTGCCTGCAAAAGAACGCATGCAAATTTAATTCAGATCATAATCAAGGTGAATTTTAATTAAATAAGAAAAAAAAAAAATGATTATCATTTCTTTCTCACAGTGAAAAATGGTTAAAACAAAAACCCTTTCAGTGCGATCAGTTTTACATAATTTCCTTTTTTTACAAATCATTTAAAAATTTATTTTTGAAAAAATAAAACGTTCTGTGTTTGTTTTTTTGTTTTTCAAGGACATAATGTGCCAATTAAAGCCGCGGCTAACGGGACAACGGGGGCCAATGGGTATTTTGGGTCAGAAGGGCCCGAAGCGACAGAGACCGACTCATCAGGGCCCGGGGGGATGCGGAAGTCGTTGGAGGGGAAGGGCACAGCGCCGAACGACGCTATTCACCTCCAGAGACGGGTGGGACTCCTCAGTGGGGTGGCTTTAATTGTCGGGACTATGATAGGTAAGTTAAATTTACATTAATTGTTTTCCCCTATTTTTTCTTTAATTTTAAGGTGAGCTTTATTTAAGGTTATTTGGAAAAAAACAAAAAAAAAATACAATTTCTCAAAAATCAAAATTTGTCAAAATTCGAAAGGTAAAACCATCGGTAATCTAAAATAGATGCTGTGACGTAGGAAATCTCAGATCAACTTTTTTCTTCGAATGATTTATGGATTCAAAAGCAATGTCCATAAATACACTACGTGGGCGACTTAAATTAAACATGAGGTCTGCCAATTTTTTCGTTGAGATCAAAAGTGATAAGATTTTTTCAAGGAGAGATTTGTTTTAGAAAGAATTTTCAAAAAGGTGTTTTGGTAGTAATTAAAATAGATTTAATAAGCAGAATCGTCCAAAAATCAAAAGGCGCCAGGAAGTGTCAGGAAACAAACAAAATTAAGACCAATTTTCGGTCTTAAAAAAATTCCGGAAACTTCTGATCAAAAAGACAAACATATTTTTACAGATTTAAGATCAAGAAGATCTGATGATTTGCATGGCTTTATTTTGTTTTCTTTTTCTCAATTCTTGGAATAGATGATGTGAGAAAGCCTTTGAATTGCATTTAGTTTTGAACTTTGTTTAATCACAATCGTTGTAATTGTTTAATGACTGAAAATGAAAAAGTAAAGAAAATGTGATATAGCCAGAAAGCGACAAGCAAGTCGATTAAATTTAAAGCGAAAATCTATTCGCTTGCGTATTGCACTTATTATATGTACGTAAAGTCCGTAGAAATCCATTCAATGGATTTTAAAAAAAAGCTATAAGCTATAAAAACTAGATAAACAAGCACATTTAATTTCACTATCTATGGCGCATGATAAAGACATGCGCCAAAATATTTCATTTATACATTGCCATGCCGCCAGATTTGTGGTTAAGCCCCTAAAAATGTTTTTTCTAAAGACTTTGATTTGTTTGTTTTTATCTCAGATTTCTAAATAATTCAGCGTGAACTTGCTTTGACGATTGCAAACAAAAACACTAATGTATACAAAATTATATAGAGACAAATTCTTTCGAGATATAAAATTGATGACAAATCGTTTTGATTCTACATATTTTCGTCGTTGATCAGAGCTAGTGAAAATATGTAGAGCTGAGAGACTTAAACGAAAGACAAAAAGTAATTGTGCACTTTCTTTGCGATTGACCACTTAAAAGTGATCAAAAAAACTCAATGAAGATTCTTGAAGATAGATAAACTAAGTCGACAAAATCAGGAAATATCTTACAAAGTACACATGTTAGATACGGTATCCATCAAATTCTGTTTGCATTAATTTATCAGGCACAATCAAACACACCCATACCCAATTAAGGGGAGTAAGATAAATGATGTTGCAACAAACAGGCACCTGTTTCGCACGCAAACCACCCTTGCTCTTAGTTCTTCAGGTGGTTGTAAATATTAATCAATTTAACCTTTTTAGCTGGTTCCGATTGTACATTTCCACTGTGGTTGTGGCTATTAATAGCAGCACATCGTTTTATTTGTTTATTAAATTATGATTCATAGACACTTCACACAGAAAGCTTTAGGGTAGAATTTTTGTTTGCGGAAGTGTCTGCTTGGTGTTTTATTTTGTAGCCACATTGAGAAAGTCGTCTGGCTGCTAACCACACATTTTCCCTCTGACGTGGTGGGTACATTGAATAGACTTTTCACAACAACAGGGTGGGAAAAAAATCAAACAAGAATCGTATTTTAGGGCTCTCCAGGGAAAATTATTTGTCTCTAATTTTTGGCTTGCGGAATACATTTCGCTTAAGAGGTCTCTTCATATTAATTTGTAGAAAGAGAGTGATGTTGCTTATTCAAAATAAAAAGTGCAATATTATGGCGCTGGTTTTACAGTGACCGTCAGAGTAGAGCTGATTATGCATTACCGCACATCACCACCTTGAACTTGACTTTGATTACTACATTAAAAGAATTACTAAACACAGTTGAGAAATATGGCCTTTTCTTAGCTTGCTAAGCATAATTAGGTTTTAGTTCCAGATCCCAGTGCCACATAGTCCAGTTTTGCGTAAGAACAGAATGGACCAAATAAAAGTTTCTTTTTGAAAATGCAATAAATGCCATGGCTTTATTAGAAAGAACAATAATTATCATTAATTTTGAAAAACAATGCATTTTAAATGGCTGCCTCGACTGCCTCCGTTGTAGTATACAGCACTCTGGAAATAAGTTCTCAATATTTCCCAACGCTGTTCAAGCGTAAGGTATGATACATCCGTGGAGGTATGATAGCGATTTTATAATAAGATTTCAAGTGGAAAACAGCTGTCAGTGTCAAAGTAACTTATGGTTTTAGAAGAAACCACTGCTTTGGCCCACTCTTTACGTTTATTTTAAAAAAGGTTTTCACAAAATCTTAAGCTTCTAGAGTGATTTTTATATAATTTCTTTTTTCATAGTTTTTTCCTTGCTAGGTCATCAACTTAGCGAATTTTGATTTGACTTCTTTTAGCTATCCTAGAATGTAATTTACTTTTTTACTATACAGAGAAATATTTTGCATCTTTACTTATTTATAGAAAATACCTATATAAAAAAAACTAGAATTTACATGTTCGTAGTAATCATTAAATATTGAAACTTCTTTATATATTTAATTTCCGTAGGGTCTGGAATATTCGTGTCACCTTCAGGCTTACTGGTTCGTACTGGTTCTGTTGGTGTAAGCTTCATAATATGGCTGGCCTGTGGTTTGCTCTCATTGTTGGGTAAGTAGTCATCATCAATTCATTTGAAATGAAAGTTAATTATTTTTATATATCAGATGTGAAGATACATATTTTTTTTATTTTCCATGATATTTGAATACGTAGTTAATGTTTCAATAAGAAATAAGATACATATGAAGTGATTTCCTTATTGTGCGCGTTGTTGTGAACAATTTCATGGTAATGTGGTCAGTTTGGTCAAGTTAAAACGTTTTTTTTTCTCTCTATCTAGACCGGTGTATCTTCAATATTATTTACAAGAGATATATACACCAATGTAAGATCAAACAAGTGAAATAGAATTTTATTTAGCTTTGCCCGACAATTCAAGACCAAGTGACCTGTTTGTCTCGCATTCATGGCAAAGTGCCAGATGCATCCGGATCATGTGCGCTCAATAAATGAAAAAAATTTGAGGGCATGTGATTTGAGTGATAAATGCCAATAAGTCGGTGTAGAGCAAAACCCTCAGCGATGCATAATTGTTTTTTTATGGCGCCACAACTGTGTGACTAGTTTGCATAAAACAGATCTTTAGGGCAGACTTCAAAAATTAAATGCTGAAAAATTATACCTGCTGATCGTCACGTAGATTTTAAATTTTAAAAATACTTTTATGATACTCGTGTCTGGGAGATGGTGAAAGTTTATTACCCAAGGCCACTATGGGAGTGTTACAGATTTAGGATCAAGAAGATCTCAGGATTTGCAAGGCTTTATTTTTTTTTTTCTCAATTCTTGGAATAGTTGATGTACGATGATGTGAGTGCGTCTGTGAATTGCATTTAATTTCAGAACTTTTTTGGCCACAGTCGTTGTAATTGTTTAATGTCTAAAAATGAAAAAGTAAAAAAAATGTGGTTGTTTTTTTTTTTCTATTGCATCTTACATTTGAAAGCAAGCATTTTTTTGACGGCATCGAAATCATTTGGACACGTGTATCACTGGTGCAATAAAGTAACTTGGCGCTGAAAGGGTTAGTTCTTGGCAAAATTTCAATCTTTTATTAAGTGCAAAAAGCCGTGAATCATTAAATCTTTTTGCGGTCCGTCGTTAAGACCTGCGACTAGACGTTGAACATAAAAATGCATTTTTAATTTTGAGTTATTACGATTAGTCAAAATTATTACATTAATTAGACACCTCAAAAAATTTGAACGGGGGTGGGCGCCGTTGGCTCGATCGGTTAGTGCGTCGGACTGTTGAGCGAGAGTACCCGGGTTCGAATCCAGCTCGGGAAAAAAAAAAAAAAAAAAAAAAAAAAAAAAAACACCACAAACATTTTTCACGGCCCCACCTCCAGCGAATGACTGACAACCTTCCTGGAGTACTTCTGTCATGAAAAGCAGCTTTCGCAATTCGCAATTCGCCGTTCGGAACCGGCATTAAACAGTAGGTCCCCTCCACATGTGACAAAATTATAACGCGCACAACAAAGTGGAGGCGCGAAAAAGCTAGGCTCTGGCTCTCAACGGGCTGTTACGCCGCCCAATACAATACAATAAAAAAATTTGAACAGATTGCCAAAATCCTACTGCAAACCGACATGTTTTTCCTAGAACGATGTATGCTTGTATTCACTAGACACCTCTCAGCCGACATCGAATAGCTTTGTTGAATAGATAGCTTTGTTTTTGTGTTTTACATTTTCAATTGAAAATTAAGTCGCAGCATGTATGTAGGTAGATTTCGATGTAACAACACATCAACAACTCACATCTATCTGAGAGATACATTTTCATAATAAATTCCACTGAATGTTCATCGTACACGTAATAGAGAGAACAAATTCTTGAATAATTATGAATAACGAGAGTTGTGTCTGGCTTTTCGCTTGATTGAAATATAAATAATGCACCACAGAAATACTATTTTTGTGTACTTGGGTGGTGTCGACTCTGGTCTGTCTCTTCCTCGATGAAGAATATAGCCAACCATTGATTTGATTTTGTGGGATTTTTTTTTCTTGGCTCAAAAGTCCTTTCGGACCTGTAGGATTTTCTATTTATATGGCTTCACAGACTGAAAAGACGAACAAATTTTTTGGCGGAAGAATCGTGTGACGCAAGTTAAAGTATGTGCGCCATGGATTCGTTCATTCATGAATTTATTGCTATCAAGATACCACCAGTGGGTTGGCTATGTACGAGTTGTTCTTTTTATGGCGGATACTTCGTTTTTTCGTTCATTTTGCACTAATTAATGACCTTATGGAGCGAGCTATTATTAGAAGCGTGGAAATAAAATTTTGTGTTTTTTTTTTCTGTTCCTTCATTTTGAATAACCGAAGTAGCGTGATGAAAAGATGAGTAATGCGTCACTCTAAATATTTCCACAGCTGTGACGCAAAATTGAATTAAACAATTTCGGCCTGTTGATAGGTGAGAAGTTAGAAAGCAATGACACTCGCTCTATTCTTGACTTGAGGTTCAATTAACAAGTAAGAAACTTACTCGCCATAATTTTTGCGTTCAGACGACGAGTTTTCTCTTGGCTCGATTGTGACCATAAAATGTAGTTTTCTTATTCTGGAAGTTGTTTTCTAGACCTGTATGTTTTATTAGGTTTTCGGGAAGGAAAAAAGGGAACACCTGTAGAATCACTTCGGTGTCTTTTTTGTCTGTCTGTCTGGTTCATACAATCGCCCAGAACTTTTTGATCTAAGGGATGAAATTTGTACTGAAGATAAAAAATAAATCGCGCTTTTTTTTTTATTAAATTTTACCCAGGCTTAACCTGTTGTTTTTCTATATATATTAAAAAAAATTGATACTTATCATTACAAAAATTTTAACGATTGCTCATTTTTCAGGCGCTCTGGCGTATGCTGAACTAGGCACAATGAATACTTCATCCGGAGCTGAATGGGCCTATTTTATGGACGCATTCGGGCCAGCTCCGGCATTTTTATTCTCATGGGTATCGACTTTGGTGTTAAAGCCATCTCAAATGGCAATTATATGTCTTTCATTTGCACAGTATGCAGTTGAAGCTTTCGTGAAGGAATGTGATCCACCAACGTCGGTTGTGAAGATGGTTGCACTTGTTGCAATTGGTATGTAATCTCATTCATAATTACCATTTAATCATAAGCAATCTCTAACAGGAAACGAAAACAAAGTACACAAACAAAAATTTATTATTTCTGTCCCTCAACAGTGATGATTCTGTTCGTCAATTGTTATAGTGTTAACTTGGGCATGGCTGTACAAAATATATTTACAGCCGCGAAATTGGTCGCCGTATTGATTGTTATTTGTGGCGGGGCTTACAAGCTCTTTCAGGGTAATACTCAGCATCTGCAGAACGCATTTACTGGACCAACACCAACAATGGGGGCCATCGCGACGGCATTTTACACAGGCCTTTGGGCTTATGACGGTTGGAATAACTTAAATTATGTCACCGAAGAGATTAAGAATCCCAGCAAGAACCTACCGAGATCGATTGCAATTGGTATACCGCTAGTTACATTGGCTTACGCCCTGATTAATATGTCATATCTGGCCGCAATGTCACCCACCGAAATGATTGAGTCCGAAGCGGTTGCGGTTACCTTTGGTAATCGAATTTTGGGCAGCATGGCATGGTTAATGCCACTGAGTGTAACTATAAGCACGTTTGGCAGTGCTAATGGTACGCTATTTGCAGCTGGTCGGTAAGTTGTGTACAGTCGTATGGTCTGCAGGTCTTTCCTCATTGTGCTTTTATTTTAGATTGTGTTTTGCTGCTAGCCGAGAGGGTCACCTCCTTGATATACTTTCCTATGTCCATGTTCGCCGCCTAACACCAGCACCTGGGCTTATATTCCACGTAAGTTTTGAGAATTGGAATTAGTTTGAACTAGAGATATGATTATTTTCCCTTTTTTAGTCCCTGATCGCAGCGGCAATGGTGCTCTATGGAACTATTGACTCGTTGATTGACTTCTTCAGCTTCACCGCATGGATTTTCTATGGTGGCGCTATGCTGGCTTTGATTGTCATGAGATACACAAAACCAAACTATCCGCGGCCATACAAAGTGCCACTTATCATTCCAGTTTTGGTTTTGGTCATCTCAGCATATCTGGTTGTTGCGCCAATCATCGATAAGCCACAGATTGAGTATTTGTATGCAATGGGATTCATACTTGCCGGATTAATTGTATACGTGCCATTCGTTAAATTTGGATTCACGCCAAGATTTATGCGTGAGTATGACTTGATAAATTGTTTCAAATTTGAAATTATGGTAACAAGAAATGTCGGATTCCTTTTAGTTTTTTTATGTTTTCATCGTGCACATTACTCACTGCTGTCTTATTTCATTTTTCAGGCAAAGTTACTCTATTCTTTCAATTGCTCTTGGAAGTGGTGCCAACATCAACAATGGCCATGTTCGAATAAAATTTTTCCCCACAGTATATACCCAACAGCAATCTACAAACTTACTACTT
The DNA here is from genome assembly GCA_905187475.1 of Syritta pipiens. Lineage (NCBI taxonomy): Eukaryota > Metazoa > Arthropoda > Insecta > Diptera > Syrphidae > Syritta > Syritta pipiens. The sequence continues at coordinate 10,716,754 of LR994571.1, read as the reverse complement.
AGATTCTCAACTTGACAAACAAGAATAAAAAGTCTATACATACATTTACATCTAGATCCTAGCTTAGAAACGTGCTTAAAGATAACCATGTTCAAATTGTATACATTTGATATTTGTTATAAAAAAAAAGAAAACTATATATGACACATATATATGTTTAAGTACCTAATAAAATATAAAAAAAATACTTAAAGAATTTTGCAATAAATACAAGGTATTTACGTAGGTTAGTAAAGCAAACAAAAAAGGAATAAATGTTACTTTGTAAGAAAAGTTTAAACGTAAACGAGTGTTTGTTTTATTTAAGGCTGCTGGATAAATTTTGTTTCATTATATTTTTTTTTTTTCAATTTTTTTATATGTCCTTTATCTCACGGTGTTCTAACACAGTGTTCTCTAAAAGACAAGATGCAATTTACAGCAATCATTCATGATTCTATACAACCTTTTTTATATATTGCAAAAAAAATAAAGAAACAATGAATTTAGTTTATTTGTTTTTGATAAAAAAGAAAAACAAAAAATATAAAAAAAAAATAAGTAAAAAAAATATGTAGACGAAACGTATTTTTTGATATACAAAATAAATTTATATTTTTATATAAGCCTATGTTTATATACATATTATATATACAAGAAACCAGAGAATGAATATAGAATGTATTTATGTATTGAGATGTTAATTGTAAAATTGTTTTACAAGAGAAAAGCGAAGGCAAATGAAACAAAAATAACCTAAAAAAAAGTAAAAAACAAAAAAACAAACACACGTACATAAGTATTCTGTTAATTTTTCTGAGTTTTTTGAAAACCACAATCAAATTGATTAGTATTAATCGTTTTGTTTCAAACTTATTATTTACTAGGATTAATGTTAAATTTTAAATAAAATTCACGTTGACATAGTATGAGTTAAAGCTTTTATTAAGATGGTGATTTGGTAAAAAGTTGGTCGTTTAATCGGTTAGTATATCGAGTTTTACTGTTATTTTCTTTCAGAATTGGCGACAATCAAAATGTATTTTTATGGTATCATAAAGAAATATTTACTATTAACTGGCCCCGTTCCATCTCTTTCGAGAGACAGAAAATCCTTTTTTCAATGTTTCAATTAAGAAAATAGTTTCGCATTAGCAGATCTAATTTTTGTTAGTCAGTAACCTATTGTCCATAATACTACTTATTTATTAGTCCTTATTAAAATGTTTATTTGCTCTGCTCTTGTACATATGCCACAAAGACGTGTTTAAGATTTTTAAAAGCACTGCTTCCTAAATGAATAGGCAATTTTTACGAAGGGTTCTCTTAAAGCAGGACGAACTTTGGCGTTGTTAATTGTATTATGTATGTATTTCCTTTTATTTCTTCTTTTTATTTCGTGATGAAATCGATGTATTTAAAAATTATTTTGAGCGACTTCTTTAAAACTAGTTAAATATATTCTTATTCTTCAAAATTTCTTTTAACCTTTCCTTATTTCTTTTTATTCTTTTAATCTTTTTCAACATCTTCAGCTCGCTAGGCTTAGAGAGACGAAATGAAATCTGATTCTTATTATTACTACGTGCCCATGACCCTTCTTATTCTATAAAAATATATGAGCCTTTTCAGTAATTACTAATCTTTTTGTTTTATTTGTACATTCACTATTCAGGTGGTTGGCGTTTTTTTCATATGACTGTACATAATTAGGGCTACTGAATGAAAGAATTACTCTAATTGTAGTGTTTCTTGAGTGCTGTTGATATAAAAAGTTTCTTTTTCAGAAGAAAGCGTTCAATCATTTATTAAGATTTTATCGGAATATTGTTAAATTGACCAAGTAAATTAATTATAGTATTTATTAATTTTTAAAAATTATTTCTTTCGAAAATTGGTCTCAATCGCAGTTTCCGTGATTTAATTCTTTAGTTCAATTTGCTATCACACATCCAGCAACTCTTGCAGTCGCACGGGTTAGTTATGGAGTTTTTATGAGTTGCTCTAATAAACTGATCTAAACAGATGTAAAGTAAATAGCTTGCAGTAAAATTATATTGCGTCGTTTTATATAGAAATGAATGTGGTAATTCCACGGCCATGCATCAATGGTACACACTCTATTTCTAATTGTAGAGCACAAGTGTTTTGAACATTGTCAAGTGAAACTCAATATTCAAGCACAATTACTGAACTGAAATTCCAAAACATAGAGATGGGTGACGAAAACGTTAAAATATTTTATGCAAAAGAATTGTCAAGATTGTTGAATTTCAAACAATATTGGTGGCAAATCATCCTCGCATGGACGTACGTAAAACTAAAACCTAATTTAATTATTTCTGATTTACACCGATAGTAAAAAAACGTGATCAATGTATTTAAAGATTTAACCATAAAACTTTATTTAAGAAAACAAGAGATGGAAAAGTAGAAACACCAATCGACAAATTCGTGGCTCGTCTGATGAAAAACTCTATTCTTCCGTCCAAACACGTTAAATCAAAACCGTGTTTTTAAGGCAAGTGATTTGGTCCACCGCCCAATCCACTAGCGTTAATTCGGTGTCTAACACGATCTAATAGCGAAGCTATTAACATATGTATTAGTGGCATATGAGTTAATTATAAAATGATATCAATAAAAAAAATGTAGGGAAACCACTCACCATACTGTTATATTTTGGATACGATTGCGACCGAATTTTAGGTACATGAAAGACTTTCATGTCAATATAAGTTTTAAATTTTTAGTCGGTTTAGGTTAGGTTAGGTTATGTAAGGGTCCATTGTTAATTGTGATGTCCTAACGCGGATGTCTTTGGTACACCCTATTGAAATCATTGAGAGCTTCTTAGGAACTTACAGTCGTTTTCTCTAGTTCTTTCTGGTTTTGACTTTCATTTTTTTCTTTTCCTTTTACAAAAATATTCATTGTAAAACAAAAAATTAAAATTCAAACCGTGTCTTAAGGTCTTCCGCAGCCAATCGCAAGCGTGGAGCCTTTTTTAACTAATCGGAGTTTTATTTCCACAACGTTGGAATCTTTTTTTTTTGCGAAAATTTTGCAAAAGTTTGCAAATTTCCGAAAACGTCGATATGGCATCACTTCCACAGCCTTAAACCTCATAGCCGGGTAAAACAATAAAATTTGGATTTTTTTCTTTTTCTTCGTTCTTATTTCCAAAGATTAAATTAAAATAAAGAATTTTTTTTAGTTTTAATTATTTTCAATCAATCACCTTTTTTTAACTTTGGCATCACTGCTCAAATTCCAATCAGCTTTAGGTTCGTGCACAAGTAAAAGCTTTCCCCACACAAATTTACCTTGTGCACATTTTAGCTTCTCGAAATATCCGTTCTTCGCTAGCGTTTATCGACAAAAGAAATTATTCATTAAATGCAAAATGTATCGTGAGATTTATGACCAAGATTGGTTTTATGAAGAAATTTTATGCGAATTTTTCTTTCACTAGCTTGGTCGCAATTAGATTTAACGCTAAGCTAATTTTGTGGTGTCCTTATCTTAATTTAATTGTTCGCTTTATGAGTTATAAAAAAGCCGTTCGCTTTTAGGAAACTGTGGACGGGGTTATACTTTTGTTTGGTCTTTAGGAGATGATTTCAGTACGTGGGGATAAAATCAATTATTGTTTTTCTTTTGTATGCTAGTTTTGTATAGAACAGATAATGTTGGAGAAAACATTAACTCGATCTATTTTTAGAACAGTCAAGCATATTTTTCTATTTTTGTGGTTATTTGTATTCACGAAAAAAGATTTAGTTATTTCAAACGTAGAGGAACTAAAAGTTCTATTGTGTTACCCAGGACACAATCCGTTCTTATTATGCTGAAAGCAGGCATGAGGTTGATTTAAATAACACTCCTTCAGATGATGCTGAAAGCTAGTGCACCATTGTTATCCTTTGTTAGACCTTGGCTTTTATATGAATTTTGGTTCATCGGAAGTAGGTTCCTTTTTTAAGCGATGGAGCTTCTAATTGTACTGATGTATTTGGAACGAAAACAACTCATAAGAAATGGAAAAACGTACGTGTGTCTCAAAAATACGGCTAATCAGACTCGTACAGTCAAATTCAAGTATTCGCCAGAATGTCATGCTTAATGAATTTTCGTTCTAAGGTTTTAGAGATAGGAGCATATAGTATACACTGGGTTAAGGCAACTCTTGATTCGCACAACTTCTCGGTGTTTGCAACACCTAAGTGCAACTTCTTAAAAGTTTACTTTACTGTTATTAGTGCAGGTTCTTGAGTTTATTCATCTTTTTACATGTTTTCTACAAAGGGTAATTGGGATGAGGATAAGCTACTATTATGTACACTGTCTATCTTGTAAGGAGATCCGTTTTCAAACCGCTTGATGAATTTGTTCCCATCATTAGAATCTCGAATTAAAAAATCAATGATTGACTTCATGGAGACGTTGAGTCCTCTGCAAATTCTGAGGATAAAACAGAAATTGGGAGCACAAAAGAAAGTTAAGATGTAAATTCCCTGGCCCTGGTGACACTGATAAATGTAAGGAATCGTTTTAGTGATTACAGAAGAATGATTATTTCAGCCACAAATAAATACAGCTCTAGGTAAAATGAATTGGAGGCTTTTTATTGAAAAGGCTCCAGGTAAAAATCCAAAATCACATATTCAATTGATTTGATGTTACCATTGCATTGCGGAAAAAAGAATACAAATATGAAAAAAAAGTTCGTTAGCATGAAAAGCTTAAGTGGGATAATTTGCTGCATCTTGCGTTCTCCAAGCAATACTTTTTTTTTGATTATTCCGTATACGAGTGAATGCAGCATGAGTTTTATTAAAAAAATCGAGCCCCATTTAAGAGACGAGAGATTGTTTTTCAGGGAAAATTAACTCAGGAATAGAAGAACGAGTGACCATTAATGAGCTTTAACTCAATTTGATTGCTGTGTTCATTAGTTTTATTCTACAGATAAAACCTAAAAAAAAAATAATTCAGATTAACAAAGATCCTTATATTTTTTCCGCTTTTTTATAGTAAGATAAAATTGGGAACAAATCCTATTCATTATAAACTCAACCTTTTTCAACAAATAAATTTTAAGTATTTTAATTTATTATTTTCCTCTAATCTGAGTATACCAAAGCCTAGGACAATTGGGAAACCCCAGATTAGGACATTTTTAGCTTAATGTGTCTAGAATTTTATTTAAACTTTTAGGAAATCACGTCAATTACATAAACATTGTATTTTTGCATAGATGGCATTCTTGCACATTGATTCAAAAACTTTATTGAATTGTAATCCGAGATGTAAGCTTTTTTGAATTGTTTGCCACAAATCTCAACGGAAACCATGCCTTTGATGATTGAATTTTGTTCAATTTCCATGGTGGAGCAGCAAAAAAATTACCTCCATTCGCCCTACTCTGATAGGCTAAGCACCTCAGTTCCGACATATACCCGATTCTATAGATGATAGTAAATGTTTCATGTTTCAATTTTATTTAATTCCCAATCCCTAATTCCTGAAGCCTACTCTCAACTCGAGTAACGACACTCCCTTAAGGGATGGTGGTGGAGGGGTCCAACAACAATAACAACATCAATGAAATTAAATAGAAAAACTACACAAACCGTTGCAAAGAAATAAATCAAAACCAAAGATAAATTTGCATATTCCATGTTGCAGGGAGCGCTGTGCTGTGAAATTCAATTTCAACACGTTCTACAGATTTCGTGATATGCAATCTCTCCATTGCATGGTATTTTTCAATGATCACCATCCCAAATATAAGCTCACAATCAGCCCACCCTCTCAACCCTCCATCGTCAACGTCATGGCCGTCACAGTTGACTCCTGCCCCCTCAACACGTGGGGGTTAATTTGCACGTCCTTCTCCGTTGCGTACCAATTCACCAAACTCACTCCGTTTTATATCGATTCAGTGTGTGAATGTGTGTCTTTATTCTCATTGTATATGGTGGAAGGAATTAAACGCAGAACACCTTCGTGTCGGTGTGTGAGACAGCAAGCACATCTAGGATTTCTCACCACAGGTATCATTCAAGTTTATAACATCAGAAGTCCACACTATCTGCATACTTAATAAGAATCTCCTAATTTCGTTTCGGGTTATTTCCCGCATTCTGCATGCGCTTGTGGAATAGGAAGTGGAGCCATTAGCAAAAGTTTCCACAGTCATTTCCCCAAATAAATTTCAACGGACGGGTCCAGGCAATGGAACGAACAAAACGAGAATCCCCATGTGCGATGCGTCGTCCTTGTCTTGTCGTCAGTGGTAATGTTGGATTGGGAATCTCCTTTCCACAAATCATATGACTTGTTTAGACTTTGACGCACTAGGTTCTTCGGTTGTTGGAGCGATTTCCGACGGTGGTAAGAGTTAAATCTGTATTGATCTGTTACAAAAGTGCAAAAATGAGCAAAATAACTCGTGCGATTAGAAACGCTGAGATATTAAGTGCCATAGTACGGCCCCCCACGTCAAAAGAATCTTAACCTAAGTACAGCCGCGCAACAGTCATGACAGTGCTAGTATTTCTGTTTCGTATAAAATGTCATGGCGTGTTGTCGTCCCAATAAAAACAAAACACGGTCAGGTTTGACCCTTACTCACGCACCGAGGGTTTCGTTCTGACGCAAACAGTTTAGTGATTAAAAAATCAAAATAGCAGTAAAAATTTCCTTTTATTTCGAATGAAACTAAACAAAGGAAACATTTGCTGATCGCGCTAGACGCGTGAAAATTGCCTTGGCGCACTTAAGGGTCAAAATGTCGCAAGCGGCACTGTCAGTTCTGTTGTCAGTTCGTCGTGTTTAGCAGAAAAATTGATCCGTTCTAAATCGTTAATATCTCGAAAAATTGTGTGAAAATATTTTGCTCTTTTTTTTTTACTGAAAGCTGTGAAATGGCGTTTTCGAATCTTAAAAACCCGCATGTCGTTATTTTTTTGTTTTTAGCCAACAACTCGAAAACTATTTGAGCCACAACGCTCAAACCAATTTTTAACTAAAGTTGGCATAAAGATCTGCATTCCAGGGGAGGAGCTTTAACTTCAGAACAAAAAGTTCAAAATGAAATTTTCTTTCTTTAGACATATTCAACGATACTCCACTAAACTAAACTCCGAGCTTTAACTTTTGCGCTATTTTTTCTAAACTTTTTTTATAACTTTCTTTGGGCAAGTGAAGTACATCCTTTGGTATTCTATTCTATGTGGTTCTCCAGTTACCGAGATTAAGACCTAATTGCAGACATTTTTATAATCAGAGCCCCACCACCTGTCTAATGACACCAATATTGGCCATCAAAGTTAGTAAAAGATTCTTCGAGTGTTAGTATGAGTACTAACTTTTCTTATTTCCGACTAATTTAAAAAAAATGCATGATTTATTTTTGGATTTCCTAGATACATCTTCAGTCCAACAAAATTCTTTAACTAACGACGACTCCAACGTTAGAAGAGTTTTTGTGAATCGGACAGACAGACAGACGGACAGACACCGAAGTGATTCTAAAGGGGTTTTGTTGTTTCCTTTGGAACGAAAGATCAAGTCTAAATCTAATCTAAACAACACACAACAGTGGAAGCGTGAAAACTTAGGCTAAAGCCACAGTCAACAGACCACTCCATTTGTTTAAGTTACTTTAAATTTTTAATTTTTAAAAAATTGTTATTTAGGTTTTCACTTTTTTTCTACTACGCCCTTATTGTTCGCGAGACTGTTTTTTTTTCGTTCGTTATGAAGGCGCCAATGAAGGTCATAAACGAATACAAACGGGACATCTTCAACTGTTTTCTCTTTTTCTTGAGTTAAAAGTTGTGTGGTTGACGAACTGCATACTACTCACCACATAATCTTATTATTTTTGTGTAGTTGTCGATTTACCAAAAGAAGCTGATAAATTTTTAATCCAGATCTATTTTTGTTTTTGTTTCCTTTGTTTGTTTTCTGAAACCGCGATAGCTTGCGAACCTCAGATTATTTGTTCCGCCATGTAATTTAATTCGGTTGATGCGGTTTTTCATTGGCAAAAAATAGTAATCTCCTCCTTTTCAATATTACTTTTGGTTTTCCGTTTCAAAGTGCTTTCAAGCAATATGAAATTTCTTCCCAAATGCTTTAACACCAAAATTCATTCTTTGGTTGCCGTATGGTATTTGAGTTTAGATATGCCACTACTGACAAGTGTGGCCACCAGTGCAAGGTCCGTCAGCAAGGTGACTGACTGACTTGAATAGAATTTAGTTTCGTTTTTTGCAATTAAAAAAGTTTTATTTTTTTTAAGTCACTATATTTCCTTGGAATTAAATAAGAAGCACCTTATTAAAGTAGGCAAGTAAAATAATAATTTACTTTTTGTCATGAAAGTATAAGAAAATGTTCTTTAAAAATACTTAGCTGAGAAAAATCAAAAGAAGAAAAACCGAAAAATGTTTAATGGTCACGTAAGCGCATTTCGAAGAACGTATCTCCGATTCATTCCAGCCTCTTTCCAAATATTAGACCGAATTCTGAGAGCTGATTAAACAAAATGTCAACATATTCCTGTGCCACTTTGAAAGTTATTTCAGCTCTTCGCCCGGTTCTAATCAAATAATTGATCTATTTCCCAGAAATTTTCACAAAAAATTGTATATCAGCCACTCTCTGAGACCGTTAGATAAAATCATCAAAAGTTAAATCCACTTGCCGTAGATACACCACCCCTCCCCACACACACACATCCTCAGACGATGACGACCACATCCTTCAAGTAAGCTGTTTCATGTTTCACTCTCTGTCGGGTAATGGTTTATGGTTCGTTGGCTGTCGTCCCGCACTTACGGCTCGTAAAAAAAATGTTTTTTTTTTTTGGAATTAATTATCTCAGTCACGTCTCATAATTTCACCACCGAATCCTGAGGATTATGAGTTATTGTGTAGATGTGTGCGTTTTACTTTCCACAAATGGGATCATTTTTCTCAAAACGTTTGGGTGGCATGTGTGTGCGCCCAAAAAATAGTAAACACAAACACAACCCCCACCCTCAATGTTTTGTTGCAGTATGCTCCTAGAGGTAGTGTACTTCTCGGAGGATGGGGGAGGGAACGCTTTGGCTGGTGAATAATAATCCACTTTGTGAAGTCAACAAACGTCAACCGCAGCCCCTGGTGCAGATGAAGGATGAATGGCAGACGGATGGTCAGGGGAAAAAGTTTCCCTTTTTTATATTTTTTAAACATATTCATGCCATAGCCATATGTAGTAGCAATTTATTGCATCTTCATGTTTCGAGATGAAGGATTTTTTATTACCTTTGGTATCGTGCGATTTTTTTTAGGTATCGAAGCGTTAAGCGGTTTAAAGGCGGGCGTGCAAATGAATGACATCGGTAGAACGAAATTCAAAACTGGTTTCTTAGAATATAATGTCCACAAACTATTCCCACTGCTTTTAAATCCACTGGAAATCTTAAATTTGAATGAGCAATTGGTGAGTCGTTCTTGCAGATATAAACTGCAATCATTGGTTTAGTGCTATTATCCGATGAACATAAAGCACATCGTGCATTCAATATGTTTCCTCAGAGAGGGTAAACAGTTGGCGTTAAGAGCAAATCTTAACTATAATGGCCCAACTAAAATCATCGCCATCAAAGAGCCGGTGGTCGTCCCCACAAACGCCTGTTTGAAGCCACAGTTCTCGACCCAGGACATAAACAAAGCAAACAACTCATTTTTATGTTTCAAAATGTGGCCATCTGTGGTTGTCGCTGGGTCCTCCATTAAATTAACATAAACAATTATATTCCAACAAAAGCCAAATGCAATTATAGAGCCCCCCACCGTGCTCGAAAAAGACTCCACGTGAGGACCATTAAATTCATTAAACGAAAAAAAAAAAAAAAAAAAACAAATTGAAACAAAAATAATGGAGTACGATCATAGTGAATGAGTGGACGAGTGGTTGAGTGGATTATGTTGGCATTAATCCGCCCTTAATAGGCGCACACGCATATTGATTATCATTGGTCAGGACGTGCTGTTAATAGTCCTTTCACATGGCTGCTGACGCCACTGACGCATCACGGACGTGATTTATTTTTACATCAGCCCACCACCCGAAACGGCTGCATAATTTATTTTTGTGGCTTCACAATATCCGTGCTAAAAATAAGTGCAGCCAATCATCCGTACTTATTTTCACCGCCACCATGCTTCAGATGAATCTCTTTTTCACTGGCAAGTGTAGACAGCAGAAAAAAAAACCGAAAAAACAAAAAAACAAAAAAGCCATAGCAAACTTTTGAAGAACGGTTTTTTGTTTAGCGCGTAGAAGAAGTTGTGTTCAATTTCAGCTTTGTAGACGCAAAAGTTAATGTTAACGTTTTGGAAAATTTTAATGGAGAAACTTTCCGCACGGACACGGAGGTCCTGCCGCACAGGAGGACTGAAGCGAAGCACTTGCTCATCCCACTCGAATATTCACCAGTGGGTGCCAAAGTATTGCAATTGAAATTTGCTATGCCACTTCCACCTACACCTTCAGCACCACAAGCAAATTCGAGGCAGAATAGAAAGTTCTTGTTGCTAGGACATGCCACTCTCTCTCTCCTCTTGGTTTTTTGTGTGTGTCTGCGGTGGAGATCCTCCAGGAGCGTACCCCACTAGTGGCTGGAAGGCAACATAGCGCATAATATTCATAGATCCGATTATGGCGCCATTTAAATGGTAGAGGGGTGTCGCTACACAAAACTGCTCAGTAGTGGGGAAACTTTATGAAATTTGTCATTTTCGGAATTTACTGGCGAATTAGGCTACGACAGTGGATTGTCTTTTACGCAGAAAGAGAGAGAGAGAGAAAGGAGACGAAAGAATTTTAAGAAATTTTCATCTTGGAACCAAATGATGTTGGAAAGGAAGAACAAGATGAAGTTTTTCTCGGTTTGAGTTTTGTATCTTGTACTTTGTTTGGTGTTTGGTTGCTATTTTTGAGAAGAAGAAAATTTGAAACAAGATAGTTTGGTGAACAATTTTAAGATAAGAAAATTAAATTCATTAAACATTGGGTGGGGGCTTAAAGGTGAGCGCATTTGTGTTTCCTTTCTCCTCTCCACTTAAGGTCGGATAAAATAGGTCATCGAGTTTAATTGAATCCCGGAAATGGTTTGTTGCTATTGTTTTAAATAATTTTACCGGAACTTTTCCCTCTTCTTCTATCTCAGTCGCAGTTCCTGATTTCATCGTTTTTACTTCCGAACACTTCAATTGAAAGTTGAGTATGGAAATTTTTCATTATATCGGTGAGAGGAAATTAGTTGGTGGGAGAAATTTTAGAGTTTTAATGAAGTAATCCAAAGGAGTTCAGTGAGCGCGACGAAATGTAAAGGAACGGAAGAGTTTTTGAAAGTTTGAATATTTAATTTTGTGAATGGGAGACTGCGATTTACTAGAGGTAAGAAAATGGTAAGAAAGATTAAATTTATGAAAATGAAAACAATGAAATAAACATTGTAACAGCTGAAGAGATATAATAAACTAAAAGGAATGCGACGTAATCGGTCGAGATCAACATTCATACAAAAAAAAAGGCGACAGGCGTTGATGGCATTCTGGTTAAGTTATGCTTAAAAATGTTCGCACGTGTCTTGAAATATTTTTCGTTTGCTACAACAGATCTGGAAAAGTACCTGTAGTCTTTTTAAAATCCATGATTTACGGCACTTTTGAAAAAGTCGATTATAGTCTTCCTGAATGCTACAGAGGCATCTCGAAAGAAAGGTATGCACACAATTTTTATACCAGAGGTCGAGAGTTTGGTTGAAGACCAATAGTCATCTAAATGTTGTCTAAGCAGGTTTTTGTGCAGGTTTCTCGACTGTAGACATAGTTTTTGCGTTGACAATGATTGCTAGGAGATTTAGAATGTGAGGAGAGAGCACCATGGAGCTGGATTTGTACTCATGGTAAAACAGGCCTTCACAAAAAACGAAAGTTCAACACCTGGACTGTACATTTTAAAGCGGCTTTTAAAACTAGACATTTCTGGAACTTAGAGGTATTTACATTACTGAATATTTTTCTTCAGTTTTTATTATTTAAATTAACGTTTAAAACAGCTCTCGTATGCATGAATCATAACATAAATTATTTTTGAAACCACAGTCTCGACATTTATAAAGTACAGGCAAAAAATAAATACATAATACTAACTACGCAAACAATTTATTTCAAAAACTGAAAAATAAAAAAACACATAAATCGGCGCAGTATCAATTCTTTGGAAATTAATTCGTTATTTTGAACTGGGGAATACTTTGATCTTTCTATTGCTACGGCCTTAAACTTTAGTAAATTGGATATAGTTTCTTCATTTAACTTTTTTGATCTGCATACTCGAGAAGCTTATTTACGCTTTTATTGGCTAGGAGCTCGTTACTTCAGCTGCAGCATAGCTACAATGACGTCACCTCCAAATTCTTGTACTGAAACGTTGTGTTTTCTATCTTTAACTCCAAGTAGATCATTTGTTTCTGTTGAACTGTCTTTCAAGCTGAGTTTTCGGCAGTATCCTTCACAATTCGACAAGTGAGATTAAATTAATATCTTCCAAGTTGTTTTCGCAAGTTCATATTTTAGAGATAACATTATAGAGATGACTAACAAAGTGTTGGGCTGTAAATACTTCGAGGAGTGTGAGTCGGCCCAACAGTTTTTATAAAAGAAAGTAATTGGAAATTCTCGCCAATTTTTCGCCGCTGTGATAAAATCTTTCTCATATAATATAAAAGCTGCCGCCTTTTGAAGAGTGGAACGAACTCGCTCACTTAATATTAAGCAAGGTTTCAAAGAGGCGAACGATATACGATAGCATAAAGCAAGACAAGTATTTCTACAACGAGTGCATAAATAGAGCCTAAGCTTCCTATTTGCTGCTAGTTTATAAACTTATGAACCATACGGATGAGGCCAACAACTGTTTTAGTACAGAATATTTAACCTGTCGAATAAACGTAATATTTAGACCAAGAACTTTTTTTAAAATGGTTTTTAAGAGCATAATATGCTCTATTAATAATAACAATACATGAATGTTCAAAAAGAAAACGACTTTGTGTTGGATTACTGTATATGTTGAGCATAAATTTCAACAAAGATTTCTTCGCTTGTTAAAGTTTAAAAGCAAACGACAGCTTATATCCTTAAATCCCTAAAAATCGTCTATGACTTCTGAACATTTTGTGTTGAAGATATTAAAATACTCGACTCCTCGAATCACGCATTAAAATCGGAACAAGAACTTTTTTTTTTTTTTTTTTAAAAGCTTGAAAAGCACGAAGGGAAATCTTAAAATCGCCATCTAAAAGAGCATGCAAAATTGAACGAACCTAATGTTTTCTTATTAATGAAAACTGTGCCATGAAGATGACTTCCACCATCAATTTCACCTGAAGTTCGAAGCAATGCTCTTATCACAGCTTAGATGCATTAGCACCTCGAATTACCTTTGGCACCCAAAGTTCATAGCAAATGTTTACACGCCGTCCCCCTCTTTATGTAGCAGGCAAACTTTTGCCGAGTGCGCAATTTGCCTGCCGTCACATCACAACTGTTTGTTGTCTATTAATTAAGAATGTTTGCACAGTGTTTTCGCACGCGCATACTATAAGTTTAGCACCTCTTCACTACTTGTCTGTCTGTCTGTCTGCAGCTGCGGCAAACCCATCAAACTCGTAACGTACTCGTACGTTCAAAATTCCGCTCTAATTAACTTAGTTAACTTCCAAAGTAGTTTTCAAGCTGGCGGCGACACAATTTACTGCTACTTCTTCTCTACTATCATGAGAAAATGCTTCCCTGCCATTGCTGAATTTCCGAGGAATTTTGTGCCAACCTCAAAAATCTTACCGCGGAAACATAAGGAGCAGCAACTTTAGTGTTTTAGAATCAAAGGAAGAGCCTTGAGCTTTGAGGAGATTTATGTTTGGTGATAACAAGTTTCTTGCGTGCGTCCGTCTTCTGGTTTGGAGTTGTCCTGGATTTGTGATTTTTTCAAGCCAGACAATTAAATAGTCTTCCAGGAGCAAATGGCATGAGGTGAGAAGTTGTTTGAATTGCTGCGCTACTTGAGGAATTAATTGCTTTTTAAATTGAATTCAGGGTGAGGTGGAAACTGATAATTAAAACAATACTCCCAATTTTTTTTCATTTTTCCCTATGCGGTGTGTAAATCCTGCTGTGTATTAGAGTAGGGGAGAGAAAAAACACTCGAGGAACAATGCAAAGTGGTAGGGCTAACTGCTGCACAACGGGGTGGAGTTCCAAGACAAACTTTGAGGGCCACTTGAGAAGTTTCGTTGTGAAGTTTCTTTCTATGTTAATTATTAATAAGATACTGTGATTCAAGTTTCACTTCACTTCAAAAAGGAAAAAAGGGAAGGGAAAGGGCTTTTCCAAGTATGTCGAAGTGCTGAAGTGTTGCTGAAGTCTGTTTCAGTTGACTATCAGGTTGAGAACACTTTTGAGTTATTTGCATTTTGTGTTAATCGATTGTAAGCATAGTAGGACAGTTTTGTTTGTATGATATAATGAAGATTGAATGAAGATTTTCAATGTTTCTAGGATGTCTTTTTTTGGAGTCATTTAAGCTTCGTATTTTTGTTTCTATGGGTTCATGTTTATATTATTGCAAATGATAGAAAGTCAGTACTTCGCTGACTTGTTTGACATATTTCAAGTCAATCAAACATTGTAGACCTCCAATTCAATCGTAGTCATTTTCTTTTGAGCTGAGAGTATAATTTATTTATGGACTTTAATACAGTTCGCAGTAAAGCATTCTATCCCCCCAATTTTGCAAGACCTTGTTGATGGTTTCGGGCTGTTCGAAGGGACTCTGAGGCGACCAATTGGTGGTCTATTCTGCTTTACAAAGGTGCCTTAGCCAAGAATTGCCAATAAAAAAGGTTTAAATTGCGCATATCGTCTTTTTGATCGTTTCGAAAATCATGACATTTTCTCATGCAGATTTTTAAGCTCTCTAGTAATTCTCCCAATTATATGTCTAACTTACAAGAAGATGTTAGCTGAAGTGTTTTTAAGAATGGGAATTACTAAGATATGAATGCTGTTACTTTAATTTTACACAAAATGAACAACAAGAAAAAGTAAACACCTTTCTTCAGAAAGCTGTGGCCTATTTTACCAACTAACAATTGTGATTACTAGCGTTTTTTTTTACAAGGTTTATAACTTTATTAATTTTTTTTTTATTTGTCGAAAGAATTCGCCAGAACCATATTCTAATCAAGTTTTTTTTCTTTTGTAAAATGTATAGAACTTTACTTTTACCAATATCCAGTCTGATCATTTTGGCAAAAATAAAAGCAAAACAAAACCTGCAACTCCACTAGAAAGTGTATGCGAAATTCCACTTAATTTTTCGTGATTTAACTGATGACGAATTCATAGAACCTCTTTGCTTATTTATGCATGTGAATGTGCATCTTATGCATTCCAAAGAACCGCCTTACCACATTCATCACCATCACAAATGCCAAGCACATCTCACCGTCAAACTCAAACAGCTTCAAGTGGATTCTAGCACCAGAGCAATCCAACGAATCAATGGATTCCAAAAAAAAAAAAACAAAATTTTAAAATCCCAAAGCGTATTTTCTAAGTTACGAGTGCGAGTGCGAGTGGATCTATCCTTGAATCTAATGAGAAGCAGCACTTGTGAAACTAGTGACAGTCGGAAGGAAAAGCGGCAGACGACGACAGATATCCCAACCGGTGCTTGTTGACTGGGGGGGTCTGAAAGAAGCCACAACGAGAAGGAGTGTGTCTGTCTCAGCGTCTCGATCATTTATAAAGAGTAACATTCCCGGAGGAGTAACACAATTTATTTGCAATTCTTTTGTGTGTCCATGGAGAGTGTACACATGGTTATACCGCCTCAGTCTGTTTCTGTGTTGCGGGTGTGGAACGATTCAGGACACAACGCCAGGGCACATCAACTAAGGACGCACATGATCTCATTAAAGACCGACTATGTGTGCACACAATGGATACGATTTCCTTCCGGCGAAGAAAATCCACTCTGCCTTCTTTTTCAGCCATCCAGTCGGGCAGCCAGTCAGATAGTCAGACAGTCAGAGTCAGGACACAAGAAGTCTCTACAGTCGTTGGCTTGTGACTTGTTTTCCACGCTGGCCCCGTTCTCATCGTCGATAAACGTTTTACTGCACCACTGCAGTCACATTTAAATCGTTACATTAATGTGAAGAGTCTCCATGGCGCTGGACTCGAAAAGAAGCCCCACGTACCACAAGGAAACAGGGTCCTGACTTATGCAAACAAATGACGATACCCCACTCATGAGACTCTCTACATCACCACATGCACGTACGAAAGCGTGTCCACTGCTGGCTTCTTCTCATTATGCAGGGTTAACCATCCGTCCAAACCGACAGAGTGCTCTGAAGAAGCCGTCAGTTTAATGAATACAGATAGCGCGGCCAACGCTACAGCGCTTCTAAATCCCCAACGTTAAAGATAAGTGGTCACACGAACTCATACATGTGTCATACAGGAGGACGAGGGATGGTTTGGGTTTTCTTTACACCCAAAAAAAAAAAAAGGATAAGAAGAACCTTCGTTGCAGTTTATGCACTTTCCAATGATCCTTTGGTTCCGGAAGATGCATGAGGTGTTTGCTGGTGGTAGAAAGAGGAAAAGATATCGTTTCTCGAGTGTAGAGTAGAGTTACTCCTGAACCGGGTACAGAAGGGTCATCCTTTTCAATTTGGAAAGATTTATACTTTTGTTTTTTTTTAGAATTTTTTTTTCCTGTCTTGTTACGGTCGCGGAGTTAGAGAGAAGTCGGAGAAGGATCTAAATAGCGAGTGGCATAAGAATTATTATGTTTCCGTAACTGAAGTCAAATTTTGAAAACGGTAATAATTCAGGACAGAAGTAGTGAGTGGGTTGTGGAAGGGTGGACATTTATAAAGGACGATGAGCGGATTTATGTAAAGCTATTTCGACCTGGCGATGCTGTGAGTCAGTGACAAATGTCTTGTATGGTCATTTGTCTAAGTGGATTTATTGTTTTTTGAAATATTTTATGCAAAACATTTATTATTCCAAGTAGACTTCTCTAATTAGGATCCTTTATCGTTCGGAAATTATTATTTTTAATTAAAGAGGTCAATTAAAGAATTTTGAGTGTCACGCAAGAATTTACTTTTTGCGGAACAAACACTGAAGTGCAAAAGTTTTGTTGCATTTTTTGTAAATTTTACTTTTTATACAATTTATTTAGTATTTTTGTTTACGATATTAATGTGCAAGGAAACAAAAAAATTTTACATTAAAATAAAGGGTTTGCCAATAAGGACTTGACGATTTTTTTTTTAAATATAACGCAAACCATTTGACATATTTCAAAAACCTACAATCGGCTTAAAGTACAAAACATTTATGAACGGAACTAGACTTCGTTCATATGACCACCGCGGGCGCGTTTACAACTGTCGATTCGTTGGACCCAATTTTCGATGACTCGGCCGCTATTTCGCGTTCAATGTTGGCTCTGAGCTCTTCCAACGTCGTCGGCTTGGTGGCATAGACCAAAGACTTAACGTAGCCCCAAAGAAAATAGTCTAGAGACTTCAAATCGCATGAACAAGGCGGCAAATCGACTGGCCCATTTCTTGAGACAACACGCTCATCAAACCTGCTCTTTAATAAATCGATTGTAACGTGTGCGGTGTGGCTTGTGGCACCCTCTTGTTAAGACCACATGTCGTCCAAGTCCATATCTTCCAATTGGGGTCAAAAATAATCGGCTGTCATAACGCGATACCGCTGGCCATTCACAGTAACGTGCATAAAAAAATATGGCCAATCACGACCGAAAATTGGAATTAACGCTCTTAAAGTTGAGGTCACCGACTGGAATAGAAAATTCTTATAATTTGCAGACGATGCTCGTTCGTGTACTTCACATTAATGAAAATGTTAAGTTTCCTGAATAAATTGGCAATGAAAGGGTGTCTTCACAAATTAAAAAATTTAATTTCCTAATTATTGCTATACATTGCAGTGCACATGCACAGAAATTGAGTTGAGACGGTGAGTGTTAACCTTTTTTAAGATGAGGGACAATTTAAGGCCTAGTTGAGGTTGAGTTCATCCACACGTGTGAATACATCGGAAGAAATCTGGCTTATCTCTTAAGATTAATGTCTAAAGAAGAACTTTGCAACTTTTTCGTTCAAATTTATGAAAAAGTTACTCTTTGAGAAATAATTCCATTTTTCTATTTATTGCATTTTGTGTTTTTTTTTGCAAATTTTTTTCTTAACAAATACCAGACATAACTTCCTTTCTTTGACGATTAAATCGAACGTTAGAAGATCCGTTCACCCAGTGAACTGCACTTCTTCCTAATTTCTGATCCCTTATACATTTTTATGGGAGTTTGAATAATTGTTTTTTTGTTTTTCCTTTTATTTATTTTTTTTAACATATTAACTGAGCGAACTTGAGTGAACTTTTAGTGGGTAATTTACCAAACGAGATTCGAAGAGCAACAACCAGAGGGTTGTTCTCCAATTTAACTTACATACCCACTCCCAGCGAGTACCTCTCGTATTTAAGTTAACTTTATGATGTCGACGCCCAAAGGGACGTCGTCGACTACGTCGGTGGTGGGAATGAAAATGTCTCACAAAAGGATGCGCTCTTTCCCAAGAGGATGATAAACATTTAAGATTGTAAATTAAGTTTTTTTCTTTTTAATATCCTCGCCACCCAGTCTCGAAGTCGGGGTGCAATTACCCGGTGTTTAAATGGAAGCAATTGCTAATAGTTCTCGAGGTGAGATCACCTACATTGTAGGTGAAGTATTCAACGAAAAAAGAAAGTACATTTAATTCACTTTACTCTGGAGGCGCAAAAGCGGATGTATACAGGAAGAAGCACACCTGATATTAACCCCTTCTACAACGACTATGAGTCGTGGGAGTTGAGTGGATGATGGGATTCTCGGAAAACTCAGGACGAGTTATTTCCTTTTTATAACCCCTAAATTGCGACAGCTTGCATTTTGGTGTTCACCTGTTTATTTTATCGAGAAAGGCGTCTACCACCGATGCCGCTTGCTGGTTTGCCCTTCGGGTTTTTTTGGAAATGCGATGGTTTTAATTAATTTTTTGGGGGATGTGTATTTTTGAAGTTAAATTCTCTTACGAGAAAAGCAGTCAACAAGACGACGAGATATGGTTGAGGGCTTCAGACGAAGAGCATGAAGGTAAAAACGGTGTTTTTAAACACGAATAAAAAATATATTTCATAAGTTTTCTTGTAGCAGAAATTAACTTTTTTTTCATTTGCTCTGCAGGTTGGTACTTTATGATAGAGGCTATTTCGACTTTGCAGCACGAAATTGGCTAATAAAATTGCAACCTTTAAAAAGGCTCGGTGTTTTTGGGTTTAACGATGTTTCTAAATGATGATTGGCCCACGTCCGTTGATGGAATTTTTATAATCCTTAAACTCTTGATTATAGAAGTACTCAGATTTGAGATGAACATAATATCTGGACTATATAGAAGGTCAGTATGTATGATGTTTGTACGAGCGTCCGTTGGACGCACTAAGCGTAAAGGCACATTGCCCAGCATCAAGTAAAGCCGCTGTCCTGCCATATTCATCACATGAACAGCGTAGAAGTACAGAGAGTTTAGACTTATTCGTTCTTACTTACTACTTATTCGTTCTTACTTACTACTTATTCGTTCTTACTTCTGCATCAATCACGCCTCTTCCCAACTTGAAAACGGGCCAATAGCCCTTTCTTGCTCGAATTAATTTGGCACGAAACGGTTAAGCGCTGTTTGAGTGTAAAAAAATGTACATTGAGCCCAAATGAGCTACAAACTGATCACTAGCAACAAATATTTGCCTTGCACAACATATTAAGCTATTTTAACAAAAAATCAACCACCTTAAAAAATTAAAACCACGCGAAGATGCTTAAATAGGTAATGTTTCCTATAGGCATTAAAGGGCTAAGCACAAGGTTGCATAAAAAAAGCATCTACTTAATCTTACAAGTATTAAGCAAAAAAGTTAAGTTTTATTGTGTTTTTATATTTTTGTTGCTCGTCCTCAAACTTGCATATGCAAACATTTTTATTATGATCATTTTCTTGTAGATAGAATTGGTAAAAATCTACTCTGCATAAGGAAAAACGAATTGTAGGTGCCAAAAAGTTGACAAATACACGTCAGAGTCGAACTTCTATGGAAATTGACACATTTAATTGTCAATTTTCCAGAAACCATTCATACAAGGCTTTCTCCGTTAGTGGCATCTCAAACGCTATTAAAGTGGCTTTGTAGCTCATTTAAAATTTTAAGTCTAAATTATGCTTTTATATATAAATAAATAAATAAATAAAGAATTCATTAATAGACAGAATTTCTTTTTCAAAAACCTGGTAATTCTTGCAAAATTTTCTTGTGAAATTTTCCTTACGCAAGTGAAATAAATTTTTTGTTAGAATTTTTTTCTTAGCCTTTAGTGATTTATGGGTTATTTTATTTTAACTCAAATCATAGACGGAAAGACATTTTCGTAATCTTAACACTACTCCCTTTAAAATGATAGACATATTGAATGTTATTGCCAATAAAAGGATTTTTAGCGTAGTGAACTAACTTTTTCTTTAATCAACTACGGTACACCGCGGATTATCCATCAGCCTCCGGGCCCGACATCCTGACTGATTATCAAAAAGAAGGTTAATCGAGATTGGAAAATTCGATGTGAATTTCATTTAATTTTTTGCTGAAGTTTTTGACACATTTGTGTCCATTTGTGTATAAAAAATGTATCGCTGTTTGTTAAAACAAGATGAGTGCATTTTTATTTATTTTACAGGAGGGACAAAAAACAGTATATTTTGTAGAACAAAAGAGCACCCAATGTTTATTTCGCATTCAAATTTGAGTGTGTTTCAGGTATCAAAATATGTAGTTTTTGTTCTCAACGCAAAGTCCTAGCCATAAGCAGTACAGAAATTTAATAAAAGTGATTTTTAACAATGTGTTATATGTTATTTTAACTCTGTTAAAACCGCACCACAGGAAAAATATTTTTTTTATGCTTAAATCTAGCTTAACCAAAATTGAGAAAAAAATTAGAGGACGAATGGACAACGATACACAGAATATCGTTCCAACCCTTGAATTATTTTGTACTACATATAAACGATTTGTATCTTATTTGTACCCCAATATAGTAATAAAATTAAATCATATTGAAATTGAAATTGAAATTGAACCAGCAGTACTCATCTGTGATACTAAAAATTACATCATATTCGAATACATATATTTTAACAGAACAAATCTCTTTTTATTATTTAATCAAATTACTTTTGTGCATTTTAAAAATAACGAACTTTAATCGGATGTAAAATTTTGTGGTGTTTTAACAAATATAAACAAGTATTTTTGATCCTTACAAATAACTGCCGTCTCTGAAAGGATGAAAAGTCATCGATTTAAATAATGATCGGTATAAGATGTCCGTAAATTGTGCTTATTGTTTGTTGCTTATCGAAAAGAAAGAGTTTTGAGTTATATGATGGTTGATGGATAATTTGAGGTGTATAGTAATTCCGGAAAAAAACTACTATTTTTCCGATTGCCTCGGTACTTCTTCAATTTGAATTTCATCCTTTAACCGAAGTTATTCTACAAGGGTTTTGTTATTGTCTTTGGAAATAAGTGCTAATGACACTGATTGCGAATAAACTTTTTAGACAAACTGGTATCGAAAAACATAACAGACCAAAGCCGAAATCCTATTTGTGTCTTATATCCTCTTTCAAGTGACATGTTTCTGTAGACGTCCGCAATTCCAAACTTTATCATTTTTCGTTATTATTTGATCTTTTTTTTGTGGCAAACCCAGCACGCCATATAGACCACATAAGAATAAAAAAGCGCAAATTATTCATCACATCCAACTTTTGAACGATTTTCCGAATGTTACATTGATTCCTTCCCCTAACTTTTATCCACTCACTAAAATTAAAACATCAAAAGAAACTTTCAATCTCCTTTCAAATGTTTTCCAATTTTAAAACAAAATTGCAAAAAAATAAACTTTTGCTTGCATCCCTAATGACAGGACATAACAGTTACAAACTCATTCGCACCATCAAGCGTTATGGACCGTGTCTCAAAGGCTCTCCCTCATTCCTTATGCATCCCAACAATCCAAGAGAAAAATACTTCCACACATATCAAACTTCCAAAGTATTCAAAGTCATAAAGAAGTCAAGGCTAGTGTGACAGAATCGACGGCACCTTGCCTTACCAATTTGCTGCCGTGAAGCTCTAACACCTATAATTCTAACAAATAATAACTTATACTGCAGACAACAAATGCAATATATCACACCAGAGGGTGTCCCATTCTTCGAGGCGCTCAATTCTTTGTAAATCCTTAATTCAAACTCAGTTCTGGTTGTCCACAGAATCCCCTTCAAACTTTCCCTAAGACGGCACATACTTTTTCGGCGTAAAACTTTCTTTGAGCCGAAGAAAAAAAAAGTTTTTCTTTTTTCATCGTCTTTTCTTTGATACAATTCCCCCAGACACATGATTTACTCCAAAGAAAACATAACAAATCCAATGAATTCATATCCTGGCGAATAAAACAAACTATCTATGAATAACAATAAAAAAAGGGAATCGGTTGTAGGTACACTCCAACTCACACATGCTCTTCAATGGAAGTCGTAAAACTTTGATAATAAAACGACGATTCAACGATAAAGTGGGGGGGAAGCGAACACAAAAGGCTGTCGGGACCTTCGGCACGCTTTTATGTGAGGGATACCCTGTCTCGAAGTTAAAAGTCGATTTTTCACAATCCTTGCCCTTTCTCATCCCCCACGACTTATCCCTTTCGATTGGGGCGGCTAAGACGACGTATACGTTCTTTTTGTTTGTCTTGCGCGCGATCTGAAACGAAAACAAAACAAATAAATTCCAATGGTTCCCCATAGTATGTCATTGTTCGTGAGATTGGCCGAGGGTCTGCTCACACTGCGGCCGCTCTAGGCTCGACAACTCAAAATAACATCCATTAAAATAAACACATGCCCATTGGGTAAATGACACGAGAACAGGGTGTTGTTGAATTTCTTGCAACGGAAAGATTTCTTTCGAAAACCATTTATACGGATTGTCTATTTTGTGTTGTATTACAAGATGAGTAAACTTGAATCAGACGCCTTTTTCTGCTAAATTAGAGTTCATAAAATTCGAAACAAACTTTCTACTTATTGTTAGATCAAAATTCTGCCTCACACGCACCCTGTGCCTGAGAAACCGTAAAACACCAGCATAGATAAAACGATACAGAGAGCCTTTGGCCGGACTGTTTAAATGGCGTGAAAGAGATTTGTGCGTAAAGGCTCATTAAGCTTTTAGGATTAGTTTAGTGATTTGTTTCTTAACTCTCACATGTGATTCCGGAACGATGTGTTAAAATCAACCTCAAGTGCCTTAGACGCCTTCCAAAGAGAAGCACTGAAGGCTCGAAGGGATAATGTCCAACAGTTTTATTGAATGTTTGACGGTTAGGTGGCGTCTTTTTTCATTCCGAATCCCACTCCCACTCCCACTCCCACTCCCACTTTGAAAACAAAAGAGGACCCAACTTTGATTTATTGGATTGAAATGCCCACATGAGTGTTTGTATCGCACCAATGTATGTGTGTCCGTGTATGACAATTGTTTGTTTATCGCCACAGGATGGGGCGAAAGTGTCCTCTCCTCCCTAAGGACGCATTCCCATACACGATGGATGGAACTTTTTATTTTACAATTTGCTAAACTCCTTGTGGAAATGTGTATGTGTCCTTGCTGTGCGCACTCCGTCACAGTTTGTAATCCATTTCAAGAGCACATCGTATATCCCTGTCCCGTTCGGTGTTATTGCTGCAAAGGATAAAAATTGTCATATAAACGACATTGGTGGGTGGGTGTACTTGTTCCGTTTCTTTTTTGTTTTTTTGGTGTATTTTCTTGATGTCCTTTCGAATTGCTGCTTCGTCCTGGGGTGTGGTAGGAGAATGTTTGTTCCTCTTCATTTTTATTGCTGTTCCTCGGGATCATTTCTTTTTTTTTTGTTGGCCCGAGAGTTGAGAGAGTGGAATTGTTTGTAGCGTAACAAGAGACAATCTCTTTCCGGTTTCTGATTTGGAAAACAAAAAAAAGGACTCGTCGGTTATTTTTTTTGCCGTGGTCGTTATGACGAATGCTTAGTTACTTTCATTCCAAAGATGCTTCTTACATTGCTCTCGCGTAGAAAATGTATTTATAGAATTTTCTTGGAGGTAAGGATTTGTAATCGAATGGGTAGCGTCCTTTCACTTGTCCCAGAAGTGCAGAAACTATTGGATTTGTCTTCATACCAGAGGTGATTGAGGTAATTGCTTTATTTCAATCAATTATTCGTTAAAGATTTGTTTGTCCTGTGGAAGCAGTAGTAACGAATCTTGAATTGCGTGAATCATATGAGTTCTGGTATTCTATGAGTTTAGGAGATATGAAATGGAACTAAACATATTTGTTTGTATATTTTGAAAAATGACTGATGTTTAGTGAATACTAAGAGTAATCATTTAAATTCACCAAATTTTACATCTTATAATAAAACACTGCACAATCATGGACAGAGATTTGGTAAGCCCAACTACTGACAATGTATATGAAGGGCTTATTGCAATTATATGATAAGTCACATTGACCCAAAAATATAGATTTTAGTTGAATTCCACCCAGGAATACCGTAGCTAGCCATTTTTTCACTTACGCACGAGAAAATACAGTCAAATAAAAAAGAAATCGACTTAGAGGAATTGAAAATAGATCAAGAGTCCAAAAAAAGAGGGCATTCGACTTAGAGGATGGATTTTGTATGGAAAATTGAAGGGAATGCCAAAATATGGCGAAAAAATTGGAGTTAGAGAAATTTTCGACTTAGAGGGCTTCGTCTGTAGTTGAATTAAATAAAAAGAGTAAGCGGTTTTAATGTTTGTTGCTTTCATTCAAATCTTTGAAATCCATTCTCTCAATGTTTTGTTTTTGTGGCTTATTGCCTTTCATATTTCTTAATAAAATCCTGACATAACTTTGATTAAACTGGTATTAGAGAAAAAAGCTGAATAAGAACATCTCTAGAATATGTTAAGTGGGTTTATGAGAATTGAAATCAAATTAAGATGAATCCACAAACTTCTTAACATCATGTCATTGTGGTCTTATAAAAATTGGAGTTGACAGCTTAAAGATCTTAAGAACTTTAGGCATTACGTTCATGCTACTGTAGAGTTTTTTTTCAATTCCAGTAGATTTCTTGTCGGATTAGTTGAACACTTATTTTCATTCCAGTGAATCATATTTCATAACACAAGCTTTGAAACTAATACCAAACAACATTTCTTTACTTAATCTCTATTTCAATCCAAA
This sequence comes from Syritta pipiens, assembly GCA_905187475.1. Lineage (NCBI taxonomy): Eukaryota > Metazoa > Arthropoda > Insecta > Diptera > Syrphidae > Syritta > Syritta pipiens. Next base: position 10,691,203 of record LR994571.1, on the reverse strand, counting down.
ATTTATACTACAATCAAGAAATGCACTTCAATAAATTTCTTTTGCAAACTTCTCATTTAAGCACTCAAAATTCATGAATCTAAATTTTACAAAAGAAAATTTTATACACTAAATAACTTCTAACTTTTATGCGCTCTTAAAAATGCCAACTACTGTCACCACGTCCTTAACAATGAAGAAGTAAAAAAAAGTTCAATATTGATTTCTATTGATGCAAATGGCATAATCGAAAGAGCTGTTTTATCGAAAAAATTCGATGACTGAACATTGAATGGAGTTGAGCAAAATTCTATGGAGTGTGCAACGGTAATGGAAAAGCATTTTCAAGTTTCACGTTTTACTTTCGCGGTCACAAGGGGTGGCTTTGGGAGGGCGGGTGTACTCTATATCCTTTTTTTCGGTACAAATAGGATTTGGGAGAAGTAAAGTATATTTTTTTTAAGGAAAATATTCTGAACTTGCATGTGAGTTAGTGTAGTGAGGGCGAAATCGTGCTAAGGCAACTATACGATGCTTAAGAATCTGAAACCGATGGGAATCGGTTTGAATTAAGGAGGTTAAAGATATTAGATATAGCAATATTTCCGCATATTTGAAGAGGAATTATTAGAAGGGACAGCTTCAAAGATGAGGGGATCATTCACTGAAGCTATGTGGTCATAACTTCATAAATCGAAAAGCTTATGACCCCTTGAAGTTACAGCTAGAAACTGATCGGGTGATAATCACTTTGCCATCTTAACATCGCAATCTCGTACCCTTATGCACGAAATTAGCATAAGCCGCTGTGAATAATTAACATGGTGATATTTTCGTTTGTGACAAATTTCCACGTCCCATCTACCGCACGACACACCCGCCTTCATTCCCTTTGAATGATTACCACAAAAGAACATTAATTAACACTCTGCCATTGCGCTTTAGTCGCTAATCCGATTAGCTGCGTGTGCTTGCGTTGTATGTGTCTAAGAATATTGTCACCGCCCACACCTGCCATTCGACGAGAAAGGCAATTAATCGAAATAGTTTCAATTATCGATGAGCAGCCATAGATGTGTAATCTAATTACGAGGATATATCTTCCAGAATGTATGAAACTAGAATTATCGAACGACATCGATAATTACTACCACCACAGCCACCACCATGCCAGAGACACATCTATCCTTGCACATCCTTAAAATTCCCTTCTTCACTTCGCAACTCAGCACCCATAATGAAATAATGCACGCCATGAGGTGAGAGATGTAAACATATCTCGCATTTAGAAATTTAAATAATTGACGTCGTTCTCAAATCATTTGCCACAAAATTAGGTGCGCCGTGTCTAGTGCCACGTACATAAGTGGCAGCCATTCCGCACAACTTGAGCTTTTCATTTGAGTGTCGTGCATAAATGTGCGGTGGCTTGTTGCCGTCGTCCTTGGAGCAATTTAAACCGGTGTATCACCTGCCATCTATTGTTTGTCATCTCAACCGTACATTTGATGTTTGTGCTCGGGGAGTATTCCACAACGGTAATGGCAGTCGACTGAGGCGGCTGTACAGAAACTTTCGTGTGCGACATTTACAAGTCATTGGAAGGCAGCCATCAATTAGCTCAATTGCTCATGTGCATAGGCCGGAGCCGTTTGGCAAACCGACAATTGAAGCGAAGCCATGTTATGCGGTGCGGATCTAGATTATGAAGGCATGGCTGACAGGCCGGCTGTGAAATGTCATTAACTGGGTATGTAATAAGTACTGAGGGAGAAGTGGGTGACTTTCATGGCGACAGAAAAGATGTGGAAATTAAGTTTGAAGGCTGAGGGGCTCTTTACTCGTAGATAAGAAAGTTAAGAACTTTATGGTTATCGTGGCGACTGGCAACGAATAACTTGAAACATTAACAATGACAAAAAAATTCTTCCGTCTCTTGGTCGGTCGTTGTCCTCTTGGGATGAATGACTTCTAAACAACTTGGGTCGATTGCATTCGATTGTTGAGATTTATTTCCGGCGCAGAGTGAATTCTCTGTAATTCAGCATCAAGTAAGAGGGATGAATTCAGAGCGTGTGTGATTTAGGCTCATCAAAATGTCAAACACGTTTAAAAGAGGATTTCAAAAAGATATCGAAGAAAATCAATTCGAGGAAAAGTTTTGAAAGTTCATTGACCGAAAACTTTAAAATCATAAATAAATCTTTATGTAACGATCTTATATTAAAATTTGTTTGCGTTAGTTATTTTTGTCACAATAAGAAAAATAGATTAAAATAGAAGGAAAATAAATAAATTAGTTAAGTGTTCAAATTAAAAGTAATAAATCAATTTAAATTGTTAATAAAAGAAAATAAATTATTAAGAACTAAGAAAATTAAAAATAAAGAATTAAGAAAAAAGGAAAAGAAGAAGAAACAGATAAACTCTAATATTAAACCAAACAGTAATAATGTACCATAAAGAGTTACATTTGCCAGTCCTCACTAAGTGAGCACCAATTAGATAGCTCAAAATTTTGGTGTGTTGGCTTTGAACACAAAAATTCACATTCATATACAAGAATATGCGTAACGATTGTTTTGGCTAGGAGTAGTCTTGCTTTTCGTAGTGTAAATTTTTAAGTATTCTATCGGTTAGAGTAAAATTGTGTCCTTGCAACTTTTACAAACAACGCTATTTCTTAAGTTTTTGTAAACCTGATGAATATCCGGTTGCACTTCTAACAGCGCGTCACCCCATTAGATCACGAATTTTTTAAATTTGTCCTATGACGATGTTTATGTGCCGTTCAAGAGAAGACTGATCTACATTTCTGAAAACCTCTGAGTCTATGGCACAAACTACAACAAGTGTCAAATTAAAAGGAAAGAAATTTCGAATTTCGAATTTGTACCATAGGTGAATAAATGGATACAGGGTTTTCTAAAACTTTTGCAAAATTTGAGCTTTACCTCATTGTGAGATGAACAACATCTCGACCTGATCAGACGTCAATTGAAAACCGATGCAAAATTAACTTAATAGCTTAATAAATTATCATTTACTTGGTAAATTAATTTCTTTGTTCACGAGGCATTTGACCTTGTAAAAATAAGTATGAGATTCTGTGGAGAGTGAACGTAAAGAAAAGTCCTTCTCATATAAGCTATCGACCACGTGTTCACGGATCAAAACGTCGGCAGACACAAGAATAGCTCTAAGTTTGTGAATTCAAACAAAACAAGAATTGAAAGTCAATTACTTGAAATCAGCCCTTTCGTTTTGTTATTTTTGTTTCGCTGTCTTACCACTTGTAAAAAAAGATTATTCTTGTAAAAGTCGATTATGATACACTAGTAAATATCATTACATTTTTGCGATTGCAAACGCAGCGAAGCAGAACCCACCAGCTCTCGACGGCGCTAAATTTCTTGTGATAATACTGCTTTTTAATTTTTTTATGTATACATATGTGCGACATTTTTTGCGCAAGAAAAAATATTAGAAAAGGCCAAAGGATACTTTCATTAACATGGCAAATTGGAGTATTTACAACCAAATTCCATCTAACTTCGGTATGGGATCTCATCTTTATGGTCCTCATTAGCTGACCAAATGACATTGCGTTACGCAAGCACTTCACGTCATGGATACGTATGTAAGTGGCCACCCAACCCGCCACAATTTGTAGAGAGAAAATGTTAATCAGAGACAATTCACCACCACAGCTATATGCATTAATTAGACGACTGAATAACTAAATACCGAACATCAACTATCGAGCGATACTTTCACTCGAAGTGCTTATCCGTGCTGTGGAAGCTTGGTGTGGTTCGAACAGGATTAAAGTGAAGGCGGATGAAAATTAGCAAACCAGATTAAATTAAACGTTTTAACAAATCAAAGGGGGAGTCTGAGGGCCAAGGGGAAAAGGAAGAGAAAGGATGTGAAATGAGGAAGAAACTAACCGAAAGGAGTAGTGAGTCACTCTGTTTCTCTGTCGCACTCGCCTCATAGTGTAGCACTTTGGCTAATGAATTTTCCAGGCAATAGAAGTCGCTTCCGACCAACTTGTCTGGATTAATGTTCTTGTAGAGAATCGCTAATTTCAGGATACTCGCCTCTCCCGAGCGTTCTTGAAGCTTTCCCTTGTGAGAGAGCGCGAATGCAATGGAAGGGAATGAACGAAAAAAGAGAAAATAGAAAAATTACCATTTTCTCACATAATTAGGTGCAAGGAACACGTTAACTCCTCCTCAATTCTCCTCTTCCTTCTTTTATGGTCTATATTCGTTCGGTTTTAAACTGAACATGACCTCAGGCAGGCAGTGGGTGGAGGTTGGATGGAGGTCCTGGCGAGGAGATGAATCGTGAAGAAAGTCTGATTGAAGAATGTGCTCTGAAGAATGCGGGAGTCAATTTTTTCCCCTCTTCTTTTTAGCTTCCTTGAGGTGATTGCTATTACAATAGATTAATTAAAGCGTTTTAAACAATAGAATGGTCTTTGTCTCGTTGAGTAGTGAACACATCGTTGGTTCTTATTTGCTCTCAAAAGGAGAAGAGGGAAAATGTGGGCTTGAGTGTACTTAACCTATTTCCCGTGGCTCTAATCGGATGAAATCCACGCAGATACGTGGGTTTTTTTTCCATCTTAGATTGGTTGTTGAATAATTGTCTTTCTTGCTTTTTAACGTACGAACGACATAAATTTATCTCAACTTCAGATTGTATAGCACATGAAAATATGAGCTTTGCTGCCATGAAACTATTCTCTGGTGGCCATTATACTTTATGAGCGGGTATGTGCACTAAATCTGATATTTATTGCAAAAGTTTTCCTGCGGAAAAAAATATATCTACAAGGAACCGGTTTAAAACATTTTTACGTTTAAACTGCGCGAGCAAAATAACTACAGGCGGTATACAGGTTTTAATGTTTTCCACCGATCGGGTTGCCAGGAATTTATAAATTAAAATCAAAAATGGGTAACGAAAAAAGAGACACACTAGGAAATAATTTCACTGGAAGAATAAAAATAACTAAACAGAAATTGCCAAGAAGGACAAGACTGCTGTAAAGTTGCAAAAATAGGTTGGGTCAAATAAGCTGTGAGAGATTGTATATCAAATGCTGCATGTTTTTAAACGAAATTATAACACAATTTCTGTCTACCACCATGGCAACTCAGTTCGTAGCAAACATGAAACGATATAGCTCGAAACTTTTTTGTTGGTAAAAAAAAAGAAATAACTTGTCGCAGGAAATTAGAAGTTTCACTGACAAGCGCTTCGAGAACTATGCTGAAGGACAAGTTTCAATTTTTTTTTCTTTTGTGTGTGTTTTTATTTCGTTTTTATGAAATGCGACATAGCAAGGAAAGAAAAATGGAGACTTTAAATCGTTGTGGCGGTGTTTAAAAAAGATAGTTCCGCTGTACATTATTTAAGCAACAATTTACGGTGAGGTATACATTTTTAGAATCCCGGTGAAGGCAAAGTTTCCACTAAAGAGAGTTTTTTTTCCTATTTTCGAGTTAACTTTTGTATTTTGGTGTTCTTCAAAAAAAACATAAGTGAGTCCTGGAGGAGTTATTTACTGCATTTTAAAATTCTCTTTTTTTATGTTCTTTCCCGAAACTTGGATAAGAGGGATGTTGTAGAAGAGCACTTAAAACAAGTCGGAGAAGTATTCAATTTTTTTGTTTCAAGTGCGTGGTAGATTGCATGATTGTGAAGGGAAATTAAAAAAAAATATGTGCACTATGTACTATTTACAAATGTCTTCCGTGGTAGTTTAAGGTGAGTAGTAATATCCTCTTAAAGGAGTAGGTTTTTAGATTTTATTCCTCAAAAGATATAATGAATAGAACGTTTTTATTTTAAGCGAACATAATTGTTTTCGTCTTATAAAACTTGAATAAAAAACAGATTGGACAGAAGTAAAGAAACACAAAAATCAAGCAAAGCAAAAAAAAAAAAACATTTTAAAAAGTCCACCGCACCCACAGTCCACGCAAGGAGCATCTCCTTCCATCCATGAAATTTAAACCCAGTAAAATATGTTTCAGGGACCTTTTGTGCATTAGAATTAATCCAACTTTTGTAAAAGCCAATAAAAATGTAAAAACCATTTCAAACATTACCATCCAAAGCGGTCTGATGGATGACTTGTACGACTCCTCCACTGAAAAAGGAAAAATTATCCTTACAAAGCAATGCAAATCTGAATGGAAATCCCAAAAAAAAAAAAGACGAAAATTGAATCAAATTTAAAAATATTGATTGGAGAAATCCTCGCAAATACATCACACAATACGCGTCCGCGCTATTGTGTGCGCGCCTTTACTTTCTCAAAGCATCGTTCGGAAAGAAAAATGGATTTTCTATGATGAACCCTGTTTGTACGGCTGTGTGTGGGGCAGGCAAGACTCTCGGCTAAAACTCATTCCTATGCAAATGTTTGAAAAATATAAAGCGATTTGTCAAAATAAAATAAAAAAAAAGTTCACAGAAATTTTTGCCTTTTGCCAAATAGCAGGCACAACAATAAGGAGCGCAGGACAAGGACGAAGCGCCTAGAAATCAAACCCTACTTGTGTTCTGCACTAGCGCGCCAAGGATGGTGGGCTGTGCGCTCGTGAGCTTAGCTCAGTAGAAGTGAATTTAATTTCCCAACAATTCAATTCAATCAGATTCCCAATTCAAGTTGAAATTATTTGACGGCACGGCGGAATGGTAGCAACGTTGGTGGTGGCGATTGCTGCTGCTCGTAGAGAAAGTGCTACAGTTCCTCTGGAGGATGGATGGTTGATGAGATGGTGATGATGTTTTGGGTCCTTTTCTTTGTGCGTTGACATTAGTGAATAATCCTGTCGTTATTTTGGCTTAACTTCGTTTCATGTTTGGAAGGACTGCTGACTGGGTGAACTGATTTCCTGCTTTCGCGGCGTGGCTGTTGTGTTTGCTTACAGCAGACCCGCAGCAGGACAATTGGCTCCTCTATTATGTAGGCGTACTTAGAAGTTCGAAACATTTCCTAATGTAGTCGTTAACCGAAGCGAGCAGCCTAATGGAGAATTTTACGTTTTCCTCTTCGTCTCGGCTCTGTTGAAATTGCCTCTTGCGTTTTATAGATTACAATGGTGAAAGTGGTTCTTGAATGAAAATTAATTTCAGAAATACCGATTCGATAAAAATTGTGATGTGCATTACTGACAGGCGACGCAAATGGAAAATCTCAGTTTAATCTATTGAACAGACCACAAGTACAGAGCGCGGCCATAACCAAAGTGTTATTTTCTTTTTAAGTACATAACTCGCGGAGTTGGTTTAGCTTATGCTTTAACAAATGCCTTCAATTGTTGCTGGTGTAAACTCTAAAGTTTCGTCAATTATTCGTCGTTCAGATTTGTCATTTCCATTGAACAACGACATTTAACTTGCAAGCGAGGTTGATAAACTTGAATGAATTAGGAATGTAAAGTGGGAAGACCTTCACCACGGCTCTTCTATAAATAGGGTCCATATATAAGATTATTTTAATTGAGCTTAGTCGTGGAGGTTCATTGGACTACTGAGAGAGGTTCACTGACTGAGTAGACTCAAATACATGAATAACACATAAAGTTGAACACTTCAACAGAACATTCACCTCTGAAATGCGTGTATATTTTGCTTTCCCTCTGGTCCAAGGTGTAAAAAATTCCCTCCAAACGGAATGTCATTATTCAAATCAAGATCTTGTTTGATACACAACCGCTCATTCTGTTTTCCATAAATTTTCCGACTTTTGCCTAACTTCGCAGACGAAGTCAATAACAAGTCAGCTCCAAACATTCAAATCATCGTATATGGTCAGCAAGTCGACCCGGCTAAAAGAAAACACAGCCTTCAAGAGACCCCGAACTTATAATTGCACCCCAGAGTGATATTACGATTATTATGATTATTTTAGAGAGAGTAAAGTTTCCCCACAGAAGTTTATGGGAAAATTGAAAATTTTCCAACGGTGCGACCCCAAACGCAGGGCACACACACCCGGACATGGAGTCCGCGTCCCAAATACAATTTGCATACTTCTGTTTTGTAATTTAAATATTTCTCCAAGAATGGATTCGGTGATCCGAGAACTGTACGGCCCTCGTCCTGCAAATTCCATGAATACATTTGCGCGTCTTGGTTCGTTTTGTGGTTTTCGAAAGGCTACTATTGGAGGGTGAATGGCTGTGTGCAACAGACAGAGGAGCAACTGAGCATAGTCGTCCAAAACACTTAGCAATGCTGCTCTGCCTCTGGTGCAAATCATTAGGGACTTCGTCGAAGCGTCGTCCGCCAGTGGTGGCTGTTGGATTTTTGCGGGGAGTGAAAATAATCAGCAAAACCAAGCAAAACAAGATTTATGACTGTGTTCCGTAACGCCACACATTTTGTAGAGGAATCCTTTGACGACCGCGCCAGCGTTGAAGTGTAAATGAAGCATTTTTGTTGCTACCAGGGTCCATTAGTTGCTTCCTTCATTTTATTTCCTCGACTTGACTGCCCTCGTCGCTTGCCTCGGAATGTCAATCTGGTACGTCTCTCATTGAAAATTCAATTTCGTCTCTCGATGATGGTTTCCTTTTCTTCCTTTTTTTTGTGGTTCAGCATTCAGATTTAGTTAGTAATTCGAGATCCTGATTGATTTGATTCGTTAGAAGTTGAGAGTTACTTTTTGAATGGTGGAGCTAGGAACCCGACAGGACGAGACGAACGGCGGTAAAAAAATATCCTTCACACGGTAGCGAGGTCGATTTATGAAGCGATTGTGTAAATTAATCAATGTGAGGTGGCTGGAAATCTTTTTCTATGGCAAAGTCCTTGGCGGGAGTTAGTTTGGTAAAAAAAAAGTATTCATTCGATCGATCTGAATCAATTAAGGTGGTGACGATGGACGGAAGCGGATCTTGGAAAGTTGGCTGTGCTGTGGGTGTGTACTGTGCAGTTTAATTGACTAGACTAAAATGAACGTATAAACGAATGGTTGATGAAAATATTGTTAAGAACAGAAAAAGAGCGGTGTGAAATTAGACGGTCTGTTTTTTTTTTTTGGGTGTTTATCGTAAAGTAATCCGTTAAGTAATTGGGTATGGTCTAAGACTCAAATTGAGAAAAAGACGATATATCTCAATTATAATAGCAGACTAATTTAAGACTAAGACGTAGGAACTTAATTTTTTGTTGTTCCTTATTCTGGGTACGCGTAACTTTTTGTGGTATGGTGCACTAAGTACAATGTTTTAAAGCTTGCAATGGATTCGCACATCCTCAAAAACATCAAAACATCTTTCAGCTCAGGTGTAAAGTAGTTTTTACCACATTCGAAGCTACGAAAGCTGGCCGATAAATCAGTGACTGTTTGAAAACTAAAAATTGTTGGCAAAAAATCTAATATTCCCAAAATTACTAGTCACCTTGGTGGACCAGGTTTTTAAACATAAAAAAAGACTCGTTAGGTTAAATATTGAATTTATGAGTGATGTTCACCTAAATCTCTTATTTTTCCCACTGTTCACCAATGCGAGATACCATACAATAATTTGCAATAAAATATTCCACAACTAACAGTGTTCAAAAAGTTGATTGAACAATCTTTACGTAAATCGAAAATAGATCGTAAGATATATTATGTGATTGGAAAAACTCAGTTTGCTGTTTATAATTATCTTTCAGTACTTACTTGGTTGACTAAATGTAGATGTATACAAACTTTGAAAAACACCCCTACGGTTATTGAGCCAAAGTTGAAGTGAAAAATAAATGAATTTTTAAGAACTGCCCTTTAATCTTATTTTTAAATTGTACAACAAGATACCTATTGTTATTTTCAGACCTGTCCATGTCCTTATCTTCCCACGAATGGCATGACATCTAAATGAATGGACCACAATCTCAATCTTCACAATTTCATGGCTAAAAATAAGCACAGCAAACACCCTTAATTTATCAATCACCCACACGCAGACATCATTTAGATAGATACAAGTAAAATCACAAAAGGTGCCAATAGTCGTCATTCATTTCTTTCAATAACATTCATCAGAGTCGGCATTCCCATTGTCTCTACAAAGATGGAGGGGGCGAAAAGAGAGCAAACACAAAAAAAAAAAAAAAAAATGCAAAATAAAATAAATTATACTTGTGGATAAGGCTGCCAGTTGTTGGTTTATTTGATCGAATTATCCTGGAACTACTAAAAGCATAATAAATATCCAAGAGCGCTCTTTTCGTTTTGCATGATGGTTGGTTAAGCCCATCTGCCAGCATCGAGCTGGGGGCATGGCGAAGTAGCCCTCCTTACGGCAACAGTTGTTCCATTCTGTCCACGCTCTGTCGGTGGCTTTCTATTGCGTTCAATTGCAAAAGAAGAAAATTTCTGCCGTTTACGACCATAATGAAAGGACCGTTAAACAGGACCACGAATTATATTTCCGCAAAGCGGTACCGCTTCACCATTGCAAGACCACATCAGAGCATTGCGTGTGGGCGCGCGGTAAAATTCCACTCCACTTCACCGCCCTCACAGACACGGTACTGTGTTTCATTTGTCGTTAAGAGCTATTCATAATTTGCCGAAAAACTAAACAATAAAACCAGAGGCGGTACCACCTCCATGGTGCGTTTGAACAGGGAATGGGCAGCGGCATAAATAATAGAAAACCACACTCAAGGACGCGTCAACTCAGTCAGCTTGGACAGATGAGGACAATGGAACACCATTATCGGGTAAAAGGCACAAGCAGCTGCTTGAGAGATGTTGATGATTACGTTCATAAGTTTATACAACAACAATCCGACACCGACAAACAAGAAGATCCGAGCCGAGACGAGCCGAGTCAGAAAAAAAAAGTATCTAACGAAAGTCTAATTTGTTATGATAATTTATGTCTGCGGCCGGATGTAGTTTGAGCCACGAGCTGCGTTGACGGTTGGTGAGAGTGAAAGCGTCACAGCTTTGATTTGAAGAAGGACCCTTTAATTTGCTTCAAGTAGAAGGAGGAGTGGTTGGACCTTTGACGGGCGAGAAGGCGACGAAGCAACAGTCGTAAGACTCCCTCTTCTGAGAAATTACAATGTGTTTCTGGAAAGACTTTTTTGTTTTGCTGAATAGCCTTTTGGTGTTTACATTTTTCTTTTATTTAATTTAAGAAAAGTATGCCGCGTCAAATTTGGGCAGTATATCCTCACATATCGGGCATTGTGTTTTGAATTTATTAAATACGAAACGACTTAGTGGATGCAAATGAATTGCATTTTTTGTGTTTAATTAAATGGGAGATATTTGTACAAGTCGTATACAACCGACGATTTTGGTATATTTTTAAGTTTTTATTGCTATTTTTATTTTTGTTAGTAGATAGTTAAAAATTGCATGCTGATCTCAAATTTGGGGTGCTAGCTGATGGCATTAGTAATTTTTTAAAGTTTAAATTAAACTCTTTACAGCAAAATTAGTGTATTCGAATATTTGCTACTTCCAGTTTAGTGCCAGTGATAAAACAAACTTAGGAGTTCATAGAAGTTTCTTATGTCATCAACTAATTGCGGATCAGCGACATCTCCTTTTTTGCTGAAAGTATTCTTCTTCCAGTTTACAGGCGCAATGAGCAGGCAGTAAGTACTACCAGCTAAATTTATTGGGCTCTAGATATAAGAGCAAGCCACTCAAATTGTTTTTAGACTCTAAAGCCTCCAATCCAACTCTCTCCCTCTTGAAGCACATGGAAAACTAAACATTCCTTGCCACAGCAAAATCGTTTAAATTTTGCACGATTAACCCAATAAACTCGAAGAAAAAAAAAAACTCGGCAATAAATTCAAGACATCAGTAAAAAACACACAACTCCCCGCCGATGGGGCATAAAGTTAATTTCAGTGTATGGCTTCGAGGTCGCTATAAAGCCCTGCCATTACGTCAGTCACGTCACCCGTCACCAAGACCGTCGCCAACATAGACACCCACCATGGCTTACACCATTGCAGGCGTTCATTTCCAGAAGAACAGTTCAGTGGGTTTGCAACCTTCAAAGGACACCGATTCGGAATAAATTGTAAAGGGTTTATGCAGTCCAAGTGAAGAGGTAGCAGCAATCGCAACGGCAGCGGAGGACTCTCTGTGTACACCTAGAGAGACATCGATTAGTAAAATCACTTGATTTGAAACCAGTGTGGCAGTTTAAAATCGCTTGCAGGAGAGCGTTTCAAAGGACGGTATCTTCATGGTTAATGCCCCGGAACCTAATACTCCGTAGAAGCAAAGCCACTGTATAGCTTTGCCGTTGTTCATTGGAGGGTTAAGTCACCAGTACCACTTTGCTTGGGGTTAATTTATTGGAGCACAGATGCAGGTCGAAATCTCGTTCTACCCTCGTACGCATGTGGTGGCCGGGAGTAAAGAGAAGCTGTCACTTCTTGAGCGGCGGCAGGGGTTGGCCTCCATTTTTTTTTAACGACTCGACAGCGTAGTCCATTTTGTTTCTGCTTGTTTTTTTTTTTTTTTTTTTCAATAGCTGTTGCTGAACTCACCCTTGTGCCTTGGTTTACGAGGATTCGTGGTGAGAACATATGGTTGTGGTTGAAACCGCAGTTGCTCCTAGTGGATATCGTTTACACTTCAATACATCGGCGGCATATTGTTGCATATTTCCCAGTTGCTGGGGATTGGTAACTTTGACGGTTTTATGGTGCTCATGGCGCCGAGCCAATGTGTGATACTGCTTAACAGAAAGCATTGGTTTAATAAGCTTTGTTACTGTATGAAAACCCCAAAGGCGCTTTTCGCTGAATGAGCTGTGTAATGGCTTGATTGGGAGTATGTCCTTGTCTTCACTCAGCAGGCATATGATCATGGGTTTGTTTTACTGCGGACTAAGAATTTATAGTCAAGGCTGTGGTTTAAAGTCGATGTATTATAGGGGTGCTATTTACGTTACTATAATCTAAGTGGATACAACAGCACGCAAGCATCGCTAAGGTAGGGGAAGTAATAACCGACACACATACTGGCTTTCAATTTGTTTTGCGCTGGTCGAGCAAGGTCATTACACGAGTGAAGAAACCGGTGTGACCTAAGCCATTCGCTTATAACTGAAAGGAGTTAACCTTCCTTTCAACTTTCTCAGAATTTTTTCAGTACTCATAAATATTATGGAAGTTGGAAATTGGCATAAAAAGCTTACAATCAACAATAAAAGACTGAAATAATTATAAACCTGAAAGTTGCATTTTTTTGGGTAAAAACTTATGATAGTTAAAATCAGGTGAGCTTTTAGAAACCAGTCTTTAAGCTTTCCGTTCGGAACCGGCATTAAACAGTAGGTCCCCTCCACATGTGTCAAAGTATTAGGTTGTCAAATATTAGGTTGTCAAATATCTCCCTTCCGCCTTTTTGTCTTTTGAATTTTCCGGCTATGTACAAAGCGCTACAGAGCTCGTATCCAAACTAATCATGCATAGCGTCGTTTTGTAGATTATGTCAAGACCTTTCAAATGATGTATTGCCAGATACGAGCTCTGTAGCGCTTTTTACATAGCCAGAAAATTCAAAAGACAAAAAGGCGGAAGGGAGGGCGCACAACACAGTGGAGGCGCGAAATGCTAGGCTCTGGCCCTTCGTGGGCTGTTACGCCACTAATGATGATGATGACTTATCTGTATTGAAATACCAAGCTCTTTGCCATAGACAAAATAGTGCCAAACACATCTGAAAAACATCGCTGGTACTCCTTTTTTTTAACGGAAAAGACTTCCAGCCATTGTGCTACCGCTATGGTAAATTCTACCTCTGCTAGTTGCTTTGTTTGCATCGAGAAATTCCTCTTCAGAGTCCTACTCCATTAAAGTCTGTCACCTCCAGTCATTTATTCGGAAGTAGAAACTCAAATAAAATCAACAGCCAAGACAGTCATTACCATTTTCCATTTATTCATCTTGTTGGTGTTTGCAAGAATTTTCAGACCCCTCGTTCCTTTTCATTAACCAAATTAGTATTTACGGTATTCTTCACTGTGATTTCTTATTTCTTTAAAAAAAATGAAACTCTCATCCCCACGTTAGTTTCCTTTTGCAGTCGAGATACCATAAAAGATAGAAAACACTATCCATATCTGAGATTAAATTTAAATCGTTCGTTTCAATATCTAGTGGGGAGAAGCCACGCATCCCCAAATGAGTTCCCCGTGGTACAAAAGTTATATGGGACGAGATAAAACTGAACGTCTCAAATTCATGTTATAAAAAAAAATGTGAGGGAAGGAGCACTATGATGATAGCACATCATGAGCAAACGCCCCATGTACGTTCATGTACTCCAGGACACCAGGATTTTAAATAACAGTGTCCAGAGTCATCCCAAAGATAGTCACAGTTGCTGCACAGATAGTTTTACGCATTACAATGTAAAGTTTTCTTCTTTAATTACTCGGCTTCCATCGGTTGAGGAGGCAACCGTCCCTTTGGGCTATTGTCCTTTGAAGGAGCTGAAGAGGAGAAACTCTGGCAAAAGACGGCTTCTGGTTCTTGATTCTTGGTTTACAGCTACGGCTACATTTGCCTCTGCGAAGGCGGATGACTTTGTTATCAAAGTTTGCCAAACAAATTTGTTTTGTTTCTCAGATTTGCATAATATTCCTCAAGACAGAGTCGACGAGCGTCTTGCAGCTATCCCTGTTATGTGTACATGAATTAAAGTTTCTCTTAGTTAAGTTGTTGGTGGGAGGAGGTTGTGGCTATAGAATCCTTTTACAAGACGAGAAAAGATCTTTACATTGACCACGAACATTTAAGATGCTCAGAGGCTGCATCATTATAAAGGACGAACCCTTTTTTGTCGAAGCTATAGCCATAGAGTCATGGTAATTTTAATCCATTTTATGTTTGGTAATCAAACGGGGTGGAGATATGTACGAGTATGTTTGATGCCTTGCAATTAAGCAGTTTTGATTATTGAGAAAGTTTATTTATCTTGAGGCGACTTTATGTCCACACATGAATGTCATCTGGTTGGTGTTTGATAAAGTATTTGCATATGCTAGTGACCGTGATGTTTTGTGGTACCAACTTAAGTGAAGTTTGTAAATGTTTACATTAAGTTGATTGTGGCACCACATCAAGTTTTCGAAATCACATATACATTTGGATTGCGGTTCTTTTAGGGGAGTATCGAGTAGGATTTAATATGCATTGATCTGTGGGGTGTAAGCAGAAAAATTAAAATCGGTTTACTATGAAATGAAAATTAATGACAAAAGAAAGTTACGATGGTTTATGTTGAACAGCTTGTAAAAGAGAAGTCGCACATAGGGGTATTTGGATCGAAAATTCACCCAAAAATATTTTTGTTTTTAATGGGGTGACCCCTACCTAAAACAATGTTAAATGCCCTATTAAGCTTGTTTAAGTCTTATTGAGTAGTTTGATTTGATATTTTCTTAAGTATTTTAACGTTGTGAACCTACAAATCTTAACTTAAACTCATGCTTAAATATAACTTTAAGGACTTTATGTTAAATCCACCAACAAAAATATATTTCACCTAAGTTTAATAGGAAAAGACTCTAGTTTTAGGCCTAAAACCCTAAGCTTTCTTCGTACAAGAGGGTTTTTTGAGCAAATAGCTCTGAAGGTGGCCAGATAAGGCTTAAAATCATTCCTTAATGATTACTTATCCTTAAGTAAGAAGGCCAGATGATGCTTCAGGCAAAAAAATTATATCAAGGTCGATAAAATTAGGGGGCAGATTTTTTTTGTTGGTGCCACTTCTTGACATTTTCTTTTACAAGCTGATACCAAAAGAGTTAACGAATAACACCGAACACTATAACAAAAGGTCCGTCAAAGAAAATTAAGAAAAAAAAAAATGTCTATTTGTGATTATTTCAAATAAATTCAATATCTTAAAACACAGCTCTCATAATCATAAAAAAAGCTTTATAATAAAGTAAACACCTGCATTTAATAACTTATAACTTTATGATAAAAAAAAACTATGAACAAGAAAATAATTTAACAATTTGGTATGTAGTTTCTCACACAGATCAAAAGACTCCCAATGCAAGCTTACGTTCTATGACTTTCAACTGATGCCATGACAAAATGCGTGCACAGAAATAAAAAAAATTGAGCACATTGTTTGGTAAGTATTTGTATCAACTCAACATTTTGAAAAATTGATTTTTGAGCGGTTTTTCGAAGCAAATACTCCCGATGTGCGTCGAAGCATCTCAAGTCTTCTCTGTTCAAATTGAATTATTTGAGTTGTTTTATTTTTTATACAAACAGTGCGATTCGTGACTGGAAGGCATTCATTAAAATCAACCACTTTTATTCGAGTCAACTTGTTAAATGGCTTTATTTCATTTATTTATTCATGCTAACGCTGTACAACTAAGCTAAATCGATATCAGTTTATAGTTTTGCACAGGAAAATTAATAAAGAGGCTTAAGATGTAATTTTTTTAAGAGGGTGATTGATTGATGCCACTCGCTGTTTGAAAAAGAGAATGACTCTGACGCTAAAATACTTCGTTGTTTGATTAGACAAAAGTTAGTTTCTTTGCAAGCATTTGATTTCTATTTCAACCTTACCAAAACTAATCAAACTAATTTAATCAAAAGTCTCAAATAACTTTCTACGGTTACAAAACCCATTGCCATATTTTCAAATCTCTTTATAATATCCTTAAATTAATTGGATTGAAAAACTAATTTTAACCAGTTTGAATGCTTATAACTAATTCCTCAGTCTATCTCCGCCAGAAATAATAGAATACATCTCTCTAGCTAATACGCATTTAAAATAAACTTCAAAAGTTATTTGGCTTAAGTGATTAAGTAAAACCACACATCGAATGTGGCTGCCACATAAAATCTCATCAGTAGCCGTGCCAAACCACCTATGGAGTTATAACCAACAATCGTCTACCGTTGGAATTTTATTTTGTAATAAACTAACTAAACTTTGCATACTGAAATTCCACCCTGCCCACAGAACGTTTCTACTTCTGGCATTTCAAAGTCAACCTTTCACAATTGTTCTTCATCATAAAAAGCTTTATCAGCTAAACACTGAAGCACTCCGCTGTCCCAATCTTCTCGTTCCGTGAAATTCGTGGATCGCTGGCAATGCTCTGGGAATTTATGCAATTCGGTTGTGGATGCGGTGCATCCCAATGTTTGAGATACTTTATTCCGGATTCAAATTGTTTAGATTTCAATGGTGAAGTTTAATTTAATTTTCATCAACATTTTTCGCGGATATAACTATATGCGACCTATTCAATTTACACAGTTACTATTCATTTTTTTTTGCCGGCAGACGAGGGATGAGCAGGAACCAAAAAGCACATCATCATCAGCTGTTGTATCGAGGTTATACAGGATTCAGTTCCCATCCGTGTTATGCACTAATAAAGTAGGAAGTTATTAAAAACCGTCGATGCTTTGGGGGTCGATTGTGAATATATGTGGATGTGTGTACTCGTATTACATACACACCACATAATTGAGCGGAGCAACAACCCTTTAGCTCTTGCGTGCTTTTAATGTAAGGCAATCAATTTAACCCTCTTAAGCTGGATGTCGTTTGGTGGGAAATTGAAAATTGCTAGGTTTTATGTTTTTTACTTGGGTAAACTTATTAACCGGGTATGGTGGTAAAGGAAGTTGGGTGGGAATCGGATGACAAAAGTTTGCTTCCGTTGACGGGATATTGTGCTTTTAATTAATATTTTTTGCTGGTAGTTTTTTTTTTAGCGACTTAGCACCTTAAAAATGAATAGAACACAGTAACATTTGAAAAAAGGAGTGTCGTTGAACTTCGGGTTCTATAGTCATAAGATGCACACATATATCTGCAGCAAAAAGAGAGGAAACTTGAATGACGATATTAAATTGTTATCCTTTTTTTCTTGGTAAGGTACCTATCAAGGTCAAGTTCAGTTCGCAATATCTTAACCATTTTTTATCAATTGAAATAAATTGCAAATTAATGTACAACTTTTCCGATTCCGATTTTTACTGAATTAGAATTAGAGAAATGCATTGGTTACTTATTTTACTTACTGCTAGAATACTTGAAGCTTAGTACATCTACCAAAGTACTTTTATGTGGACATACTGTGCTTTTCAATTGGCGGAGATATTTTGAATAGCCCGCTATTTCGGCAGATGTTACTTTTAAAGCTGTAATATTCTAACATTTGACAACTAGAAACTACGCCATTAATAAAAATGGAACGATACGTAGAGAATAAAACTCTGGGGTCGTATTTTCCCAAATAAACCAAATAAAGTAACCGTCAATACTCCACGGTATGTTAGAAATAATGACTCTAACTTAAGAATCGCAATTGTAGAAGACAAAATAAAGCACTTCGCTCCTAAGTTCTGAACTGCATGGTCATTGTACATTGTCTTCGAAAAATTAAACAATTCGGCTTAGAGTAATTAGTACGTAACCGCATCTAATAACGTATTGAAACCGATATTCCAATTTTTTTTTGTTTCTTAGGAATGTGAGTGAATAATAAGAATTGTCAAAGTTTTAAGTCTAAAGACTGAAAAGCAATTGAAACGTTGTAGTTCTACTACTGCATTCATGCTGCGACCATTCAGATTCATTAAATGGGTACAAGTGCTCCGATCTTGGAATTGTTTTCAGTTTTGAAAACGTTAATTTCCTCTCTAACAGTGGCAATATTTGAATTATTTGTATATTATTTATCGGTTGTACACCGTCACACTAAGGCCGAACCACTGTCATAAGCCATAATTGACTTTTTTCATTATCATCATCATCTTCTTGACCGCGAGATCCACTAATGGGGTCGTGGGGGCAATGCACACAGAAGGCAACCCGATCCTCTGCCGCCGACTGTAACTTATCAGGAGGTATGCCCAAGCGTAATCAGACGAGATTTTGGACTTCGTCCAGCTCTCTGGGTCTGCGGAGCGGTCGTTTGCTTGATTTTTTTTTCTATTTTAAAAATGTAGTTGCGTCACGTGCATATTCACAGATGCTTGAAAAGATGGCTTAATCGTAGTAAATAACAAAAAAAAAGGAAGGTTTTACGGTCCAAAATAATTAAAATCAACATTTAAATTTTAACTTTCGTACAGTCATTGTCGTGTAAAATGTTTGTTAGTCTTCTGCAATTAATGCTCCTTTTTTGAACGTTTGATATTTTAATACTACCTATTTAATTTAACATCCACACTGAGGCAGGCAGAATGGCACAAGCCCCCTCTCCCTACTGGTAAAAAGACTTGAACAATTCCAATTCATAACACTCACAATGCCTAGCCCTATAGTACATGCAACGCCCTGTTCGACTATAAAGTAATTTGACTAACATTTACTAAATCGGAAATAATTTAAACTTTCCTTCCAGTTGCTGTCCACTTGTCCTCAGTGACTAGCCCGAGTGGACGACACAAAATTTGAATATTAAACACATTTTCCCATTGAAGGTACTCCTTAAACAAGGGACCACTTTACTTTACCACCTCACACTAAAATCTTTTACTTGATAGTGAGCTCATGGTTCATGTTTAGCATATGGCTTGATGGCTTGGCAAAAAGTTGGGAAGAAAAGTAAAAAAAAAATATTTTCTAGACCTTTCTTCATCCTTTCTTTTTGCTTGCAGGGGAAGGGAAGAAGAACAAGGAAACATCTAAAGGAGCAATCAATGTGGAACAATTATCCAACTATGAGTAGACCCATGAAGTCGACATTATCTCTAGGAATCTATCTGTCGGGCGCAGTCTACTTCCGGTTCGGGGTGAACTTGGTCTCTGTTCCGAGAATTTCTTGCTCATGGACTTTGGGGGTCGTTGGATGTTCCACAAAATGAGCGCTCAACTATTTGACGACAAATTAAAAAAGGAAAAGTTTTTTTTTGAATTGTTATCCTTTTTTCGAAGAAGTTGATTCCACATGACCGGATTGTCCCTCGTCGAATGTAACGCTAAAGAAGTTTTCGGGATTATTTTCCAGTCTGCCTGCGATAGAATTTTTCCGACAAATTCGTTGCTCCTGTAATTTGACAGCGATAATTTGAAAAAAAAAAAAAAATATATATATATGAGAAGGAGATATCTCAGGCATGGGTAGAGGTGCACGGTAGAGATATAAATGTTGCTTGTTTGGGTGGGTGAAATTTTCAAAGAATACACACTTTTATTCGGTGAGGATGGATGTAAGAATGGTTCATAGATTACGCTTCAGATCGATTAAATTTTTTTTTGAATAGTTATTTTCGAAGCTCTGTCTCTTTTTCAATTACAGTGAAAATACGAAGAAAAAATGTATTATAAAAATCTACGTTATAATAATAATAATAATAATAATTATTTGTCTTGGGCCATTTAGTGGTTTCTTTTTGAATCATAGATTATTTTGACACTGACAGCTGTTTCTCACTCGAATTATAGTTAGTATTAAACTTCGACGGAATGAAACGAGTCGCATTACGCTTGAATGATGTTGGGAAATAATGAAAACTTTTTTCCAAAGCAAGTAGCCTTAGACAAAAGCGATCTTTGAAAAGAAAGTCGGCCGTCTTGCCGATGCTAATTGGCAGCTACGGATCCGCGATCTGACTCCTTTGGACTTTTTTTTTTTGTGGGGAACCATGAAGGTCCGATGTTATACAGACACGATTCAAGCACTTATGGTCAATATCATCCCAGAAATTCGTGAACTACAGTCCGAAACCATCAACAAGGTCTTGGAAAAATGGAGTGACGGAATGCGTTACTGTGAAACCAGCTGATGCCACTTGAACAACCGTAGATTTCATAGTTAATAAGAATATTTGTCCATAAGACATGGGCCTGACCATACTGTGGACTTGGAACTCATTTTGTTTATTTTATAGCATTTTAAAAAAAAAACTTGTATCTGCCCCACCCTGTGTAAAAGGACTTCTGCTCGATTAATTTGCAATGACAGAATGGTTACCATGTAAATCTTTAAATAGGATAATAGCATGCTCGGATCCCTAGACACCCTCACCAAATGCAAATCAAATACATTAAAATTCCCCACACAAGTCCTACCGACTTTCGACTTCGATTTACCATTAAATGATGCATAATCGAAGACGCTCTATTTTCACAGAGCCAGTCCATACGTGTACACCCAGAATCGCAAGATATATGTTGGTGTGCTCTTCGTAAATCCAAATCAAATTCCACTGTCCGCGCTCCAGCTTCAGAATCATAAAAATCAATTATTCAAAAGGCAAAATGCACTTACATTTGAAGCAGTAAAAGATTTCATTGTATTCCAGGAACCGCACTTTCCATTCCTTTCCATCTCCAAAGGCACTTTTGGTTCTTCACACGCCACGCGTAGGGCGATGTTATGTAGAGGTGTGGTTAGATTCGTGTATCTTGTCATATAAAAGTGATACGAGTTTTGCATTCCACCTGATCCCAGTTTGTCGGTGCAAATGCCACTGAAACACCCAAACTGCAGGGTTTGTTGGAGTGCAGGAGGACAATTCCCCCCTTCGGGCGTCTCACCTCGTAGCGACGGACACACAAAAGTTACAATGGAATCTCAAATTATTCTACTTAAAATCTGGTACGTGATTCCTTTTCGCATTCAGCTCCAGCTCTAGCTCCGCTTGGAAACGGAACCCAGCTATTTTGCCTGAGTTAAAATCTCATTCTTTATACACGTTGCACTATCACAGTGTGGCCAGGGCAGGCCATGCCATGTCATGGCTGGCACACGCAGCTCCACATGAATTGTTCGGGTTGACGGTGGGAGGGCTAGTGGTGGGAAAATAAAATGAATTGGAATATGTATCTCAAACAAAGGCAGGGAGCCAGAGGAAGCTGCACAATTCCACAAGAAACATTGTGTTACATTTGCTTATGGGAACAGGTGCGTGGTGGTGGTAATATGGCCGCGGACCTGTAAGGATGTCATGGCTTGGTAAGAGCAGACATTGAGAGACTAGCAGCCAGGACCGCCTGACACTAGCAGCAACGATTCTATTTATTTCATTTTAGAAAACCTTCATACACACAACCAACGCCTGGCAATTTTAATGAATATTTAATGACAACTACAATTCACCTCGTGCGACATGAGTATTTAGCATAAGGACGTGCGCCATGACACTTTTGTAATTACAAAATGGAAGGCAACTCCTCGCATTTTCTCTGCGACGACTGGCTCACACACGTACACACGCAGCGCCGCCGTTGGCGTCTCTGTGAAAAGACAGAATTATTAACGATAATTGTATTAAATATTCCCGTTATAATAAGATGAAAGTCTACACTCGCACATAAGTGAAGTAGAGAGATGTAAATATGGAGTAGGATATTTATTACACAACTGGTAGCCCGACGTCGTCCTCGTTGTCGTATTGCTGGAAGTAGCTCGAGACATAAATAAATGCCTCGAAACTCCAGCACGTGGACATAAATTCGGGAAAATTACCTCAACAGGGAGTGCGACGATAATCGGTAAGAGACAAAGATGGCGAAGACAAGGACAAGATTTCATTTAATATCGGAATTTCTTAGCTGAAATTAACCTGAAGACGATGAGACTTATTTGTCTCCGACGACAACGACGACTCGGGATGTTGTTAAGGAACGACGACAGGGCGTTGTATATTTTAGGCTGTCGCGTTTGGGTTTAATTGAAATGTTTAGTATTTTGTGTTAACCAATACAAGTGGCAATGCCGAAAAAATGGTAATTAACAGGAAAATCGCTTGAATTGATCTGCAGGCAAAAACCTGTGGGCCTTTTTTTTTACAGTATAGAATGAAAATAAATAAAAATAAGAACATAAACTCGTTAAAGATAAAGTGAATTCAGTAACCGCAAAACACTCCAAGAGCTTCCGCAGGTTTCAGCCAATAAGCACAACCATTTCATGTGCAATTAATTCTGAAATAAATGCACGATTTATTTTTGGGTTGCCTGAATACACCTTCAGTCGAAATTTCATCCCTTGAAGTTAGAAGAATTTTTGTGAAACGGACAGACAGATCGACACCAAAGTGTTTTAGAGTTTCGTTATTTCATTGGAACGTGTTCCTAAAACAAATAATTTATTTCTTAATTCGATGTGCTTATGCTGGGAAAATTTTGTATTAAACTGTTTAGATGAAATCAATTCTCTTTTTCTTAAAATTTTTGTAGACAATGTAGATGGTAGCTCATCCTCCTCATCCTAATTACTCTTAGAAGACACTAAAATATTTCAAAATTTCGTAATAGATAAACTCAACATTTTTCAAAAGTTCAAATTATAGAGTCTTGATGTGTCATGTGCAAAGTTCATTCTAGTTGTGATATCAATAAAATGATGTTTTCAGATTTATAAAATTCGCATGTCATTGTTTTACGGTTTAGTGACCAAAACCTTGCAAACTTAACTTGTTTTTTTAGATTTTTAGCCACATTAGCGAGGGCCTTTTCAACATTAAAGCTTAATATCTCGAAACCGCGACATTAAAAGAAAAAGTATTTTATTTTGCACGACCTATCCAACAGACGGACACCGAAGTAATTCTTTGAGGGTTTCGTTGATTTCTTTGGAGCGAAACACTGAAAATATACAAAAGCAAAAGGGACGATACAATACAATAAAAATACTTTCTTGTATATCGATTCATATAAGTGTCTACGTTTTGAGCTTTGATGTTTATTAAATTTTACACAATAAATGAAGAATTATATTACAGCGTTTATTTTTCTGACTTTGTTCGTATTACCGCATAATCTTATTCCTGTCTGCCCTATCGCCTCGGTGGCAATACATTTTTACTCAACGGACCACGGAATGGTTTTGTTTTTTACCATCTTTCTTGTCGGGTCAACCACTTTATGCTGGCGGTGATGCTGAAAAATTGAAGACACTCACACCGCTGTCGTTGTTTATAGTGAAGCCACAGCTTTTAACATTTTACCAGTATCGCAATCCAATTTATCACACGAAACTACACATGGCGTGTACTTTACGTTCACAAGATTCTTCCCACCAACCGCTAAATTCATCGAAACACCGAAGGGTACGTACGGTGCGAAAGCTTGGTTGTGTTACTTAAACCTCCTTGAAAAGTGGTTTTTGGCTCGAACATACTGCACTCGCGTACAACCAACTAACCAGCTGTCAATAATTCCAGAACTAAGTTAAAACGAAGAAAACATTACAAGGGAGCCTGGAAAACACCTGAAATTCATGATCTTTTCATGACATTCGGCGTGTATTTACCCGGAAGGCAGAGAACGTGCGGGAAGTTCTCGCTCATTGAGCTTGCAAAAAAAACCATGCGGTAGCATGAGAAAGTTTGTCAAAATAACGGTTGAATGATTACATGGGACATGAAGTCGTGGGAACTTTGATCCAATAATTTTTTTGCACACAAAATAGTTTGAAGGGGTTGGTTGCAGTCGCGTGAGTTATTATGATAACGTCGTCACGGGGTGCGGATGGCGGGAAAAGTTTTGACGTGATTCTTGAATCGAAACATGGGCAAGGCGCAAATTATCGGGGGAACATAGTTAGAACCGACGATGCCAGGTCCACTGACGATGATGAAGTGTGACAAATTTACTAATTTCCAATTTGTGTGTTTCGTCCTTATCTTGTTTTCCTATCACGTTTCATACTCGTCCGACCTAGTAAAGGTAAGAACTTTACAGTCGAACTGTTGTTCGATTTTTTTCCACGGCAAAATCCTGGAATATTATTTTGACAAAGGTTTGACAGTGGCGTCTTTTGAATATTGCTACACAATAATTTCAAAACCAAATTTTATATAAAGCAAATATACTACTATACTTATTATTTTGTATGAGCCAATTATAGTTAATTATCTTACAGTTTTACACAAGATGGGGTGCAAAATATGTTTTTATAAAAAATGGAAGATAGACTGCTCACAGAATTACTTACAATATAGGTTTTTTTATTCCTTGAATGACAAGTTTAACTTCAATTCGAACAAGTGCACATCAAAGCAGACAGTCAAAATATTCGATCATCGTCATTGTTTTATTGAAAATTGAAAACAATTTTAAAACGGCAAAGCGTTCAAAGATACGGAATTGCTATTCGCATACAAACACCAAGAAAGAATAGAAAAATGATTGTAATTAATTACAGAAATTTGGCAAGTCATTTTCAAGATTGAATCATCCGAAAAAAACACTATCCTTTTTTGTATATGCAGTAAAATATTTCATGACAGTTCAAAGTTTTTCACATTTCCTTTTCAACCTGGTTGGCCCCGAGTGAAAAAATATCTCCCAAATTGATACGTGGAAAAAAATTCACTGATAAGTATTTAATTTAACTTCTTTTAACTTAATAGCTATAATTTATATTTGATCTGCAAAAATTTAACAAAGCCACAAGCCATTAAGTGTTCAAAGGTTTCTTTCATTTAATTTTCTGTTGAAGTAATAAACTTTTCACTGTAAATATTCACTTTTTTTCAATATTTAAATTGAATTAATCTCTTTACTCTTACACTTTTATACTATCAATTTGTCGGAATGAATTTAAAGAAAATGGTGAAAAAAAGGGTTAAGATTCCTTTCCCCTTCTGCATTAAATCCACCCCACTGTTCATTGTTAGTTACACGAAGAAAAACTTAACTGCCAAACATATTTTCGCATACATTTTGTGCCCCAGGAAGATCATAGCGAGATGGACGAAGTAATCACAACGCAGTCCCAGCTAATTAGTAACTCAGTCACATCTCGTCTTAAAATTGACTCGTATTCCACGCAATGCCGTGCGGATTGGGCGCTCACAACCCACCACCACCGAACAAGGCCATTCGTTGCAGGAAGGAAGTGCCAGTAACACGTCCATGTTATGTGTAAGGAAGGTAGTTTCAGGTGTTTGCCGAACTTTTGCGGTGGAGACTAATTAAGTTTTGTTTTGTTCAAGTGAATGAGCACTATTGGGTGCGGGTGAGAATTCTAGGGGTGGGGGATGGATATGGGCTGTGTGCTGTATCTATCCTGGCAGCCTGACGAATACTTAGTATTCCGTTGGTCTACATGAAGGTAGAGCGCTTCAAAGTGAATGTTTTGTTGCTCTCGCGCGAAATTAAAATACGTTACTGTGAGCGCGAGTGTAAACTTTGTAGAATTAGTTCGTAAGTACAAATTAAGTATTTTGAGAAGTTTTCACCTGCAGCTGGCGCCTGGTTTAGGACTGATTATTTGTGAATGACTCCGGCAGTGAGAGAGAGAGAGAGGGAGATGAAGTTTTCGTCGTTTGAAGTGGTGTTCTTTGTCGGTACTGTTTGGTGAAAACGAGTTTATGCAGATCTTCAAAGTGAATTCAAATCGATTGCAGGTAAGAGATACTAGAATTGCAATAATCCTTCGTCAATGGGATTCATCATGATGTCACTTTTCTATGATTGTTTCTTGAGAGTGCAAAACCAAAATCTCTACTTTCATAAGAGCTTTGAGTGTAATTTTATGGTTTCTGTGTGTTGAAAGGGAGTTTGGATGCCCGACTAAAACTCATTTCGTTTTTTAATTATTTTCTTTAAGATTTATGTTAACTTTGTCGACTTTCTCATTGATCGAAAAATTTGATTGCTGAACACAAATTGAGTAGACTTGTCTTTGAGAATATCCGGTCTACGTTGAAGAGACATTTCGTGTCGTTTTGAATATTGAATTTTTTGCCTTACAATAGTGCAAGTTTAGAGACTTAAAGTCATTCATATTCAATCGAATAACCATCAAACATGCCCAGCACTACTTTTTAACCGAAAGTAGAATTTAAAATGATGCACCGATCCGAATGACCCCCTTTGACAAATTTTATTTATTTTAACCACTTGGGTCGAAGAGACATAATAAAACTAATTGAGTGGCGTTACAGCCCGTTGAGGGTCAGAGCCAAGTTGTTTCTCTTTTTCTGGACACAGCACCACAAAATACTGACAATCCTCATCGAACAAGCGTCGCTTTCGACGGACATCCATCTGCCTGCCCTAAATTCTATGACTGTCCACTTAAATCCAAACCTTGCACTTTTTCTCTTGTGAAAAACAGTGAAATATGTTGAAAGGAGAAATTATTTTCCCTCCAAACACAAAAAAGTAGGTGAAAAACCTAAAAACCCTCCCAACTTCCACACGGCAACATATTGCGTTGCACAATATTCCTAAGCAAAATTGACAGCTCGATTTATCAGTGAAATAGATTTACAAAAAAGGGATATCTCACAAAAAAGAGGAACATCTGCAAAGCGGCCAAACGACCGAACGCGCGAATGGAATTTTTCAATATTTTCCTGGGCATAAGGCAAAAAGTTGTCCGCCTGACTGAGTGGGTGTCTATGTGGCAAACAGACAAAAAAAAAGAGGGAAGTAAGCTTCTGCCGCCCATTCATATGAATTTGAATAAATTGATCAAATTTTGAAAAGGACTGCAATGGTTTTTGGTCCGATGATAGTGCTCTACACAGCGGCCTCGATTGTATTCCACAATAAATTGCCAATAAATCGCCGCCAACATCGATGCCACCTCCGCCGCTACTGCCACCGCGTTACAAATCCAGGAAAATAATAAATGATTTGATTTCAGAGTCGAATGATTAAGTCAATGGCCATCGGTGGGCCTTCTCTTCCCCTCAAACGAAAGTTACGACACCGCTACATCCTGCAAATTGTTGACCAACGGATACAAGACTTCTGAAACGTTAACCACTAAATTGGGAAGGATAATGTCGCAGCAGTGACAACTTTCTGCTCGATAAAATCCGTAAAAGGATAGCAGAATAGTTGGGAGTAAGAAAATGGCTAAAATATGGATGGGACATGGGATACACACGGCCTATCACTGTCGAGCTCTTATGGCGTCTCTGTTGGCCGGAGGCCCGGGGTGTAAGATTGAGCATGAGTACGTTGCCAATTTAAGGTAACCGAATAACCACAGTGCCGGAATCTTGTCCTGCTCATTGAACACTGTCCGCCTCCGGGTAGAACAGGCAGTTCTGCGAAAACTGAAGTATCAGCCAAAAATTAATGTGCCCAATGTTGGAGGACACAACAAACATCGTTACACTTCGTGATATAACAACGGTGTTCTGTGCCACTGGATGCGGTGTGTTGAGCACAAGGTAGTCCTTGCGGCGACCGGGTTGGTGTGTGTGGAGTGGAGAATCGTTGTTTACAGATTTTTTGGCTTTGCGTGGCGTTTTTTTGGGATATTACAATTTTTTTTTTAAATGCTCCGGACTGAGTGTGTTCTGTGGGCAGAGAAGAAAAGGTAAAGCAAAGATGTTTGGACGTTTTTTGATATTGAAACACTCAAAGTTTAGCCAACGTTCAGTAACCAAGCAAAATATTTGGCGATTGAAGATTTCGATGATTTTGGGGATAGGTTTTCTCCGTTTATGTTTGTGAAAGTTGATGTTGCGAGTGCGACAGAAGAGAAATTATTGTCCGATGTGTGTTTTTGTTTTTGAATAATATCAAATATGCATCTTCTTCAGTTTTTTTTATAACAGATTTAGTTCGATATTGAAAAATCTACTCTAAATAAATTCAATTTTGAGTATCTCGAAGTTCAGGCTTGAAGTTTATAGATTTAGATTTTGCGAAGTGTCTTTTGAGATGATGTAAACACTTCTTGCACGTTTTCGCAGCCACCATACAACTTTTTTTTAATTTTCGGAATAATTGCTTATTATTGCGTCAGCAAAATTGTGGCTCCGAAAAAAGCAGTATAACAAGTATTTTTTTGAGAGATTAAATGAAGTAATAAATACAGTTTACTTTACAGGAACCTTCAAACGAGTATATACAGTGCCGGTATTTAAAAAAAAAAAAAAAAAAAAAACAAAAAAAAACTGGGAAAATGCTATTATTAAGTACCAACATTGTAAATTTTTATTTGGCTCTGCTTGAATTTGATGCCATTCATGCACTAAAATCGACTTCAATGACATTTTATGTATTCTTTCGTTTAATGACCTGCCTATCAAAATATTTCCACAAATTAACACTCAAATTAAAGCCTGGTTATAGTAGATGATCATTCGATTGTATAGGCGGTCAAAAAAGGAGCCATTACTTACCTTTTTGTTGTTGTGTTTTTCGAATTATTATCTTGCTCCAGCCCCTAAGAGCCATTTATTACTAACTTCGTAACCCTCAATAACAAATTTTCACTCAACATGTTCAGCCAATGTGTTTTATGCATTAATTAAGACGAGATCCTGAACAACAGATTCAGATATACACCCCCACATTATAACCATACCACTATCATGTGCCATAGTTGACTTTTTATATTATTTGTCAAATTCTTATTTGCTCTGCTAATACTTTTGTTCGGCACTGTACATACATAACTGCCGAAAATAAATTTTCATGGTCAGACTAGCTTGGACTTCGATTGACACACACATGACACGTTACATTTTAAAGCTAAAATACCCTTTTCTAGCGAAAATCCTACAAACATTTGTATTATTAATGACCCCAGCTTAGTCAAGTGTTGTTTCCTTGTTAATTAATTCCTTTTTATCTTTGGTTAGCTTATTCCCAGCAAATTGTATACTTTTCTAAAGAAACGTTTTTTTGACAACCCTGTCAGCTTACTTTGATTTAAAATTTCCACACACACGTCTTTAAATATGTTATCCGTTTTATTTTCCCTCGCCACAGCCGTGGGCTAGGTAATAATTGCCTAATTCCATTCCCCTGTCTCTTAGCCCCACCCATCACAGCTAAGTCAAAGTAATTATTATTTTATTTCTGAAGAACTTCTAGAATTTCACCACCCCTGGGAAACAGCGACGGCAAAGGACACGATGATATTCGCATTTCATATCTCCTCACCTTAAATCCAGTGCGCATTCCTTTCGAAACGAAACCATGTATCCCCATCGGACTTGAGGGCATCTCTGCTGATGTATTTTTTCGTTCTCCCAGGACAAATACAGGCCTCCTTACTTCCTTTAACCACACTTAATTACTCGTTTGTTTTAATACGAAAATTCATTTAAAATTCACTGAACTCAAAATGAATTCCACACTGTTCGCCTCCGCATACAAACGGATAAGTGATTTTTAATTTTGCGGAGATTAATTAAAAATTGGTCAATAAATTTCCACCATCCCTCCCAGCATGGCGGATGGGTGATTGGTCGCATTGCGTCGCCGGTGGTGGCAGGGAGTTCTTTCTGCTCTATAGTGCAATGGTAATCAGCATGCCGCTACTTTTTGTATGCGTATAAATTTACTATTTTACTTAAACGATTGATTTTCGTATTCCAAAGGAGAGTGATTTTTCAGAAATAAACATAAAAAAAAAACAATTGCGTGATGAACGGCAGTGGCCATTGTTGAATGTAATTTGTTATGATGTATTGATTTTCAGGTGAACGTGTCATATTTTCATCGTTTCGGCGATTGTCAAATAATATTTTAATTGAATTTTTTAATTTAAAACCAAATACTGGGAAAAAATGAAATCGGCGGGACAGCTATCGCCCAGAGTAATTGTGGCCCAGCAAGGGTTCAATTGCCGTGTATGTTTTAGGGTGAAATTAATTGCTTAATTGCATTGCCTTCGAGTAGGCGTATAGTTGCGTAGTTTACGAATTTTCGTTGTGCGTGTATTCGCGTATTACGTGAATTTTTGATTTATATCATTCTGACTGCTTTAAATGAAAAAAAGACTGTAGTTTGCTGTTTTACGCAGATTAGTAAGAGAGACCTTAGAAAAACTTTGGAGATATACGAACGACATAGACCTGGAGAAGATCTTCCTATACTCTGTGGGCTGTATAAGACTTACTTGCGCGAAAGTTAATGTGAAATAAGTTGAACTTGAAATTGAAAATAACCAAAAGACAGATTTCATCCAAAATTCCTCAGAGCTCAAAGGATATCTGCGCAGTCACCATAAAGAGACGCTTTCACTTTCTCCAAGGCAATGGCTGGTCTCCTTTCACTTATGACCTTTGACCCTTAACTACCACAATAAATAAACAAAACAAACTGTCGACCAAACGCAATCGCCATGACCCCCTAACTATCTCGAACTATAAAAAGCCAATCCACCCATTGACCTAGTAGGGACATTAATTTTCCTTCAAACTCTTAACAAAATTGCATTCAACCCCGATGTCCGAATGTCAATGGACTTTATAAATTAGACGACATCTTTCCGTTAATACCAACAGAATACACCACAACCAATCCGGACCCAAACAAAAAGGCACAGACACACACCGACCAAGAGACATATCAAATGTCTCCGGCCAACCATTTCGACAGAAATTCAATTTCAATCAATTTCATTGGAACGATGCGGTCGATAAGATGCTACAACAAATTCGAATTTCAATAAAACGCCCTTCGGACACCATCGACCGCCTGGAACGAAATGGGTCCGTCGGCTTGATGTATCTCTGAGGTTAAGGTGAAACAACAAAAACAGAGCACCACTCTGACGCCACATCATTATTTTCTAACCCAAAACTGTTTGTCCCCTGTCCGAATAGGAAATCGAAGACTATTTTTCGTTTTTGGTAAATTGTCGGTCTCGAATTGGAACTCGGCTAGCTTGCACACACGTTGTCATTTGTAATTTTAACTGCCCTCAAGGGTGACTATCCTAACTAGACAAACTACAAACTAACAACTCTCAGCAACGACGAGTGATTTTATTTGTTTAGTTTTCGGTTCGGAAGTAGGCATAGGAAATGGCATAAAACTCAGAGTGTCCTTTTTTCCATTCGTGTCCTGGAAGAACACGTCTCTGCGGGATGCAGACGAGGCAAACGAGGTGCTGCTCGGCAACGACGGTGACCCCAACACGGTATCACGACGAGCATTCGGAGAGAAGAAGCCTGTGGACGACTTGGGAGCGATGAGCAATGAATCTGGACGTTGGATTCGTGTAGCAATTTCAAAATGTCACACATGTGCTCTCTTAATGGTTAATTAGAGCTCGGTGCCATTTCAACAGCGTTTCGGTGATTGCCAGCGTTAATTTATTCTTGTCATTTTGCTTTATGGCTGCCATTATGCTGTGTAATAGAGAAGATAATGCAAGTTATTTCATTTGCGTGTACATTTCCTACTGTTGCTACTTCTGGTGCGAGTCCTTGCGCTCGCGGGACGTTTAATTAACGACAAATGTCTTAGCAGCTGCTTTCGAGGAGTGGAGTTGAGTTTTGAATAATTTCTTTACTTTTTAAAGCGGCTTTTATTAAATTAAAATCACTGTTTAACTTCAGACGGACTTACTGTTCGCAAGTAATGCTTTGTTCTGCCAATTATGCAGCTTAAAGGAAGTGTGTAGCCAATAACGAACTTGAAAGGGAATTTTATGGTGAAAAAACAGCCATTCATGATCGCTTGTCAGATCTGTGAATTCGACGAGTTTCTCGTCTGAAGCTCTAGGTTTTACGGCCAATAGAAAACCATAAAGATGTAGTCACTTTCCCCAGCCAATCCTTATCCGAAAGTTACCAACTGCACCTTATAAACAATTCCATTGCGATTGCAGTGGGAGAGAATCACATTTAAAAGGATATTTTCCTCTCTTTTTGCCTCACAATTCAACCTCGTTGGTGAATGCAAATCTACAAAATAGCAAAAAGAAACGGTAAATGGAACAAAGATGTCCTTCGGCGATAGCCGTAGCCGTAGTAGCTTGAAAAACAAGAAAAGCGAAAATCGGATGTGAAAGGAAAAACTACACAAAAGGAAAGAGAAAACAAAAAAAAAAAGTGTGGGGAAAGTGGGGTATTTGCTGCATCGCAACTTTAACTTGGATATTATCTATGTAAAATTTTATAGGTGGAATAAAATTTATGCCGGTTAGCAATTTCGCATTATCGAAGTCAGGCGATTTCTTGTTCTCTCTCTCTCTTGCTGTGCTACTCCATTCAGTCTTACCAGAATGACCAAGGATGCGGAGAGATTCAAAAAACCTATGGAATAGCACGACAAAGATACGTGGGACGGGATAGAAAATACTTTTAAAGTTGAGTTGTGATCGAATAAACTTTGGCAGTGTTCTTTTGCTCGTTGCTCACGTTTTTCTAATATTTTTTTTTCTCATTTTTTTTTTCTACAACAACGATAGTAACAAAGATGAAAAAAGAATAAGGACGACAAAAGAGAAGCAAAAATAAGGAACGACTAACATCGTCCCAGCTGCTTCCTGATTGCTATTGAACTTTTTCGAAAGTTCCACTCGCTTAGCAGCACAATCTTTAGTCGCCTCAATGGGAATTTTAAAATAACGTTTACCTTGAGTCAAACTAAGTACCAACACTTGATCCAACGTCCAAGGTAACAATGTAACTCTAAAGAATTTTCAAAGTTTCTCTTCCTCAACGGGGAACGGAAAAAAAGAAAAATCCCCGGAAAGATTATGTAAGAAGCGTTTATGATTTCTTGCTTGTTTTAATTTTTTTTTATATTTTGTGTTAAAAAAAAATTGTCATGTCTAAAGGGATAAAAAAATTCACCAGGAAAGAAAAAAAACAAGGCTAATTTTTTTCCTGTGAGTTGAGTGGAGAGGAACCTCTTAAGACTGCGAAATATATGCGTGTATTTAACTTTGCTTCTGATGTACAACGCCCGCTTTAGCTAAGCGAAAATTGGTGAACTTATGCACTTCAAAAGGTCTGTGGATGAAATTGTAGAGTGCAGTTGTTAAGCTATTTTTGATTATTTGTTTGGAACATTAAGTTGTATCAGATGAAATGTCCGATTTTCATTTATAACTCTTTTTTTATCAATTTAAAATGAGAAATTATGCGTCATTGGCATTAAAAATAACATTAATGACGTACTCCCCTGAAATTTCCCCCCACAGATTATCATCTCTCCGGCCATTTGAACTCATTTAGCCGGCAGAACATCTTCTGGAACTGAGATTAAAAACAGAACAGATCTACAAACATAAATACTTGTCCTCTTATCACGTTGGAAGAATGCAAACTGATCCGAAATATAATTTAGGGTTATATATTTTTACGATAAAATCGGACATTTCATGTGATACAACTTAATAGTTTTACATGTCATGATGATTACATGTGCTCATCTAACGAAATCTTGTATTTTAATAAGCAAAGTCTATTGAGAAGTTGTACACTCGAAGCTTATCATAAAAGAATCTGATAATCACCTGCACTTTTGTGACTTTAAGAAAACAATATTTGTTTCAATCGTCTTTAAAAATATCTCAATAAAATGGAAACAGTATCTCATTGTTTCTTATTTTTAATCAGAGTTATTTTATAAAAAGATTAAAACTTTGTTAGAATCTTCCAATTAAGAACCTTCCATTTAATGGCGTTTACATTTAATTAAATCTTAAGTGAAAGAACATAGTTTTAAGAGAAAAAGAGAGTGCTTCTCCTTTCATTGCAACGATAAAAACAGAATGCTCATTTAAGAATTTTCAAAGAGAATACGCATCTTCACGTAATGGTCATTCTCATAATTCATCTTTGTTGAACAAGTCGTTGGAGAAGAGAAAAAGCTGCTAGACATTAATTCACATTTCCCTACCTTAAACGTGTCCATCTACACCATACACAGCGTTACAAAAATAAACTCACACCCACAGGAACACACACAAAGAAGGCAACTTAACTAAATATCTTCCAAGTGCGAAGCATCCCCTGCAATAAAATTGAATTAAATGGACTCTTGGATGCAATTATACTAAAAGGTATGCTCGTTTTAAGAAAATTTATTGCGGCCCTAAAATGTCTACAACGATTTACTTGCCCACGCCCACTTTTCACCCGCTGTTGTCCCCTCAGTGAGCAGAGGGAGCTCCCCCAAAAAAAAAGAAAAACTTTTAGAAACACTTATGAAAGGAATTTAAATATGGCGCCCCTTTCTCCTCGTATCGTTCTTTCATGTAAATCAGGATGTTTCGTTGATTTTCTGTTTGCATTGGAGGTGCGTAACACCAACGCGAAGACAACGTTACCTGAATCCCAAAAAACACGCCCCGCCAATAGGTGGTGTGTATCCACTTAAAAACAATGAGCGGCAATAAAACCAGCGATAAATCTCTCCCACTTCCTGTTTCCTTGCTCGTCGACGAGGATACTCGACGTGTACACGGAAAAGGAGTTCACAAAAGTAAAAGTGATTGGTAAAAATTAAATAAAACGAAGGAGAGGAGCGCAACAGAAGAGTAACAAAGCTCTAGACACGATTCATCCTGGTAATCCTGCTTGATTTGGGTTTACACACTTGGCGTCGAGCGTTGATCCTAGGATATTATAAAAGTGAACATGTTGATAAAATTAAAGTCTACATAAGCTAAGTATCAGCTGGAGGAAAGAAGTGGTAGAAGTGGATTTAGAGTTTGAAGTCGAATGCATTTCGAAGTTTGAAAGGACTTTAAAGGTGGGGAGTATTTGAGAATGTTGCACTTTGTGTGGTTTTGGGACAAAGTTTTTATATGAACTAAAAGAGAAGTACCAAATCCTATTTTATTTTATTTTACATTGTCGCAAATATATGAAATGCGGGGCGTAATTGTAATTTTAAGTTTGAACAGAAAGTAAGTCTGCGTGCCTTTAAGTCTTTTTAAGATTCGATTCGTTTTCGACAACTAGGACTACTTAATCTACCAAATGATTGTTTCGATCTTTCATTATCAATCATTAATTGTTGTAGTTGCGTGAGAGCAATCTCATCATTAATTCTGTTGAAGAAACAATTTTTTATCCAACCTTTTTTCGTGGTATCTAGAAAGTATGGGTAAATTCCATCAGTTTGAATTTGTGGCTGGCAAGCTGTCCAAAATCAATTTCATCGAGTGTGTGCGTCTTCTCTTAGTACAAAAGACTGATTACACGCACACCCTTTTTAGCACTTTTCTTTGCCACAACTATAATCAACTTTCTTTCGACTTTCGCTGACATCACTAATACAGCCACACACACAATCATTTTCAACTTGAAAAGATTTCCAGCATCCTGTCGTCAATTAAGACATCCATTGAATGTGGATTCCCACCCAAAACGCTCCACGACGTATCTCTACTGCCACAAAAAACGCAGAAGATACGTACTTCTAAAAAAGAACTGACACGACAGAAATTTCAATCACTGCTGTCGATACGAATACGTCACTTTCTCCCGCTCAGAGATGTCCGCAAATTAGAAATGCAATTAAATTAATTGCATACCGTTCGGAAGTCCATCGATTATCCAATTTGGTCGACAGACTCGCTCAGAAAATCGTGTCTCTCTGCCAACTCACTGCCGATGGAAATTGCATGGAAGTCAGCCAGCACAAAAGGATTTTCACAGGAAGTTGCAACGCGAAAAAAAGATCCCAACACAGCGATGAAGAGCAGAAAAAACCGTCATGGCCATGTTCAGACTACTAACCCTGCATCACTGCATCACATGGCCATCGTCTCTTTCGAGTATGGGAATTATAGCGTTTGAAAATCAATAGCCTAAATTTCAATTCAATTTAAAGTCCATTCCATGTCCATGGCAGGAACATTAGCCACTCACCGCTGCCGTCACCCTCGTCTAGGACATGTGTGGAAATGTGTCCGTCCAAATAATTTCATCAGCGATTCCCATTCCGATACAAATTGGTGCCCATTGTTGGGTACTCCTGGTCAAAACTGATTCCTTTGTGGAAAAAAAAAAGTTCCAACTAGGAAGTGAGACCGAACCGTCGATACCGCACACAAAGTTGGGATTTAATTTCTTTTGTTTTTTTGTAGTTTTTTTTCCTGGTTATATACGTTTAGTGCATCCTCTGAAAAATGGGCCAGAATGTGGCGGTGCAATCGGAAAAGATGAATAAGTGGATGGTGAATCTCAGGTTGCCGAATTTAGATGTTTGTTTTAATATTTTTAAAGTTGTTAAGGATCTATTGCTGTTTGTAAGACTAATGAAGAATGCCGTGGCAGGTGTTAACGAATGTAATTTCAATTATTCAAGCTATTCTTGCTAGATATCTTTTATTAGTACATATATGGCAGAAGACCATGATTAGTAAATTAACAACGTATGGAGTCACAGTCTGAAAGCTTGATAGAATTTTGTTGGATGATTTGCAAATATTCTCCGGACAATTATGTGATGTCTCATTATGTGTTTCATTGAAATACAAAATTATTGTTTTTATTTGAGTGGTCCTTATGTATTTTGAAAAAAGAAATACAAAAAGTGTTATACATTGAACTTGGAACAAGAAATCAATTGGCCAATACTGCGGTCACAAGAAATACGAGTATATGACATTTTTACGATTTCTAAGGAGAAAGGGGTGAGATTTTTTTTTTACACTGGCAGCTGTTTCCCGCTCGAAATCTTTATTGAAAGTCAGTATAATATCTCCGCTGAATAAAATGAGTCGCTTTATGCTAAAACAACATTGCGACATTGAAAATGTATGTCCAAAGTGAGTGCTATGTATCCTAAACAGTGCGTTTCCTTTTGAAAAGAAATCGCATTATTGAATGCCGATGCAAATTTACCACCCCGAGCTGCGGTTTCACCGCTTTTGCCTTTCTTTTTGTGGGGAACCGATGTAATGTTAATTATCCGGAAACGATGCAAACACTTAGGGCCAATATCATCCAAGCAATCCGTGAGCTACAGCCCGAAACCATCAACAAGATCTTGGGAAATTGGACTGACAGAATGCGTTACTGCGGAGCCAGTCGAAGCAGCCACTTGAACGATGTTGCATTCTCTAATTGAGCACAGATCGGTTGACTCAATTTTTGAAAAATCTTAAATTTTCGTGTCAAAGCACTTGGTACAGTCATAGCTTCTTACATGTACAATCAATTTCCTGATTTATAAAAATTATCATAAACAAACGGCAAGGGTGAATGTAAATTATTTCATCATTTTTTTTTTTCATTTTTTGTTCTATAGGGTCAATCGATCTGAATAGCTCAATTAATGGAAATGTTTGCTCTTTCTAATAAAGTCATAATACATTGAAAAAATAAAAAAAAAACATTTCATCTTATTGGATTTGTAAAAATAAACTTGTATCTGGCGCACCCTGCGAAAATGATTGTGAATGACATTCATATAACAAGCCTAACAGACTAGGGTGAACTTGAGTGCAAATTTAGTTAGTCAATGACTTTATAGAAAAAAATCATAGCAGTTCCCACAATAGCGAAAATTCTCCACATTATCACTTCTCCAAAAATTTCCTTCGATCACAACACAAGACAAAGTTGCTCCCATATTTCCGTAGTTCTTACCGTACCTCCCAAGTTTATTGTCAAACCTTTGCCTCTATCGAAAAGTATACGCCCGCCACTTCCTTACTAAATTAACGAAACGATTCTCCACAACATACCAAAAAACAAAACATACAGCCAGAAAAAAAGAAATAATGCTTCCGATGATAACAACAAAACTCATTAGTATGCAAACGTCAACACAGTGTCAGTAGTAAAGCTAGGAATGGGGACTTATTTCGGTAGCAAATACCATAGCGCATAAGATCCTTATGAAATTTTCTGCTATAAATAAGAAAAGAAGAAATTCTACTACCCCAGCCAGGATATGAAATGAAAACGGGTAAAAGGCATCGTACATCGTACATCGTTTATCCAAAACAAAGACATTGACGTCTACATATTAGCACGTGCCATGGCTGCCAATTACGTATTTATCACCAGTGAACCGGTGGCGCTTCAATTCGATTCCGGGAACAATAAAACCGGATAAATTTTCCAGAATGAATAAATAAAGGAAAATAAAAGGAAAATGTTGTTCCGAAGTACACAGAGATGGGCGACAAAAATGGCAAACGGGACACTTTGCGTATATGATTTACCTGTCTCCTTCATTTATTACGATAATTTTTCTGGGGCTTATATGGAATATCCTTTTTTTGCAGGGGTACATTGCTGGAGGTATACAACTTACATATACCATCCACTGGAAATGGTACAGAGAGTAAAATCATTTTTTACGATTTGACTGTTCTGTCGGGTTGTGCATGGAAAAGGACGAGATTAAAACAGAGGTGAAAAATTTGGGTAAACAGAAAAGGAATTTGGCTGAAAGCTCTGCGAGGAGAAGTGTTTAGCATGGATAATTGACACAATTTTGAAAGGAAAAGGATTTCCATTTATTCATTTTCGGGCCTATTTTGAGTTCATTCAAAAAAGACGAGGTCACGTGTTGAATTTCGTTCTCCCTCTGCTCCAAAAAGTTATTCCCGATTGAGGTTCCGATCGACCTGAAAGTCTGTGCCAAAAAAGCAAGGAAACTCTCACCACAACTTTGGTGGTTGATAGTTGAACACCGCCATTCATTGTCATCAATTGCAATTCATCACAATTGGTTGGGTGACCTCGATCCTGCCCAGTTCACCATCTACCCAACCATTGTGCTAAAGGAGCACACAACTCAGAGCTGCATTTCCATGCCAATGAATCAAATTGAGGAACAGAAATTGTTATGCAAATGCATGAGCCCGCAACTGGAATTACTTAACTCTAATTGCGATTCACATTAGCATGCCTCACCACCTGCATATCCGCAAGATGTTTCCAACTGAAACACCTTGACCAGAATAATGAATGAATGCCTTCACCCTGCGTGTGCACTGTTCCTTTCAATCCATCGTCAACCACATCAGGAGGTAGACCCTCAGTGCCACCTTCGACTCATGTATTTAAAGTTGTGTGGTTCATACCTCTGTGTAAGTGTATACGTGCGTCTGGTACATATCAAACCTCTGATTTGACAATACCAAGTCCATACGCCAGTACTGGTACTACTAGTGGCTGCTTGGCCCCAAGGATCAGTTTCAACTTTACTTGTTCGCAATTTCCTCCTTTTGAAGGGATGTTATGCACTAAGTGGCTTACATGAGATTCTATGGGACAATGGGAATGGATGAGACAGGAATTGGTTCTCCTCATATCGGTGTGATGTTCTACTGTCGTATACACCAGGAAACTTTCGAAAGCTTCATTATGTCTTTTGTATCAACTCAGGTCCTTTATATTTTCATGATGTTCTTGCTTTTTTTTTGTTTGATGCTCTGCTTTTGTTTTTTTTTTTTTTGTTTTGTCTTTCACATAAACTCAAGGACTTAAGTATTGCATTGTTCTTTTGTTTTTTGAATTTTTTACAATAGTCAGCCGTGTAGTAGCAGCCGTAGCAGTCATTGTCGTTGCCATTGGAGGTGGGGGAGGGTGCTTAAAGTATGTGCTCCAATTCAAAGAATCTTATGCAATAAACGTGTACGCGCCAACTACCTGAGCTACGTTCGATATGTGAAGATTTCACTTGAACTTAACAAGGTTCTTGATATCCAGCTGAAGTGTGGCAATTTCGGAAAATAGTCTCGTATCAATTTTCAAAAAGAGAACAAATAAAGGATGTCTTCTTAGAGAACCAAGGTGATGGCTTAAATTGAAATATACTTTGTTCGGGAAAAAAGAATGTCGTGGCAATTTATATCTGAAGAGATTAAACTGCTGACAAAGTTGGGATAAAAAAGAGCTCGTATGTTTTTGAGGAGTAACAAGTTGATTCGTAGTTGTTGGTCACGACGACTAAGACTAACAACTATTTCAGCAAAATAAATGGAGCAAAGCAGCAAAGACTCCTTCAAAGTTGAGAAGTGTTACGCACTTATTAGTCAGCACTTTGGTTCGTATCAATATGTGAGAAAATGGCTATGAAAAGATTTTATTTTATTTATTGCTCAAAAGACGTGAAAAATGTAAAGCGAGTGACTTAAAAATATTTTCAGCAACATACCTTTTAATTATGATACAAATATAGAAGGTAATATACTTAGCGCAAATATTTTAATTCCGTTCTGCACATGTTTCAAAATGGGTCGTTCGTGACTCCATTAGGCAGAAAACGTTCAATTTGAATTGTCACTTCTAAATACATAAGTAAACATAAATAAACGTGTGACAATTAGTGTCACACACAGCCATTTTGAATTTAATTTTTTTTTGCGCAATATATTACCCTCTATCATGCCTTTTAATATTTTTCTTTATTTTATTTAAAAGATCTTTTTTTCCGAGAAGGGCAGGTGACATTGCCAAGACCGCTGATAATACGATTTCTTAAAAAAAAAACGCACAGCACTCACTTTGGACATACACTTTCAATATTTCCCTTCGTGGTTCAAGCGTAAATGTCCAAAAGTGTCTCGTCACTTTCGCATACTTTTATCTGACAATTGTCTTAAAAATGTTCTCATTTCTTAATTTTTTCAGTTATTTGATTTAATTTTAATGGTAGTTTTATGCTTTTGTATTTTTCATATTAAGGCCTTAAAATCAACGATAATTTTCCTCAACTCTACTATGCAGAAAATTGTTTGAATAAAGTTTTTAAAACATAATTTGTCTTCTCAGTGTTAGAACTCTTCCAAATGATTCCACAACGTTCGCAATGTAAATAAACTTCTGTGTACTAATCCGTGTCTGTCTTACATAATGAGAACGAGAACAGTCTTTCAAACACATTTCATCGTAATAAAACACCAAACGAATATAAAGCTGAGTTATTAAATCGAGCACTTCAAAAGAACTTCTTATTTCTCAAACTTTACAACGATACTAATAAAATTCATCTACTGGGTACTTTTGGTCACGAAACTATAAAAAAGAGGACATTTATAGCTCCGCAATAATGATGCGATTTAGTAACACTGAATCAATACCAATGGCAAGTAATTTCATTGCCAATCGGACTTCATAAAAAAAAAACATTCTTATCGAGAGAAGTTTGTGGATTTATGTTGTTTTGAGTTTAATTCCAACGACCCATGCAGTCTAGCCGGACATTGTGGTCATACTTTATTTAGATTTCAAGATTTTAATGCAGAGTCAATGGATTTCTTGTTGTCTCCATCCGCGCAATGAATTTATATAGGAAAAATTAAGTTTAATCTTTTGGTAGTTATGTTGGCTTGTAAAAATAGCATGACTTAAGTCGCAGACAAGTTTAAGCACAAGTTCTGCCAATGGGTTGTTTGCAGGGCCTCGTCTCAAACGAATAAACTAAACCCTTATAGAATTACTTCGGACAGCCGTGTGGCTGTCCGCTTCACAAAAACTTTGGAAGTGCCCGTAGTGAAGGTATGACATTTAGACTGAAGACGTTCTAGACAACCCATAAAAAATTTTTAACTTTTCTTTTTAAATATGTTACTTGTCTGAAGGAAAATTGTGTCTTAAACTAGACACTTAAGGATAGCCCCAAACGCCTTAGCACATGCCAAATATATGCTTTAAAATAATGACTTCAAAATTGTGTAGTAAT
The DNA here is from genome assembly GCA_905187475.1 of Syritta pipiens. Lineage (NCBI taxonomy): Eukaryota > Metazoa > Arthropoda > Insecta > Diptera > Syrphidae > Syritta > Syritta pipiens. Next base: position 10,648,896 of record LR994571.1, on the reverse strand, counting down.
GAATAATAGGAATGAATCGATTGGAATTTTTCCTGTTGATTTCTCAAAAACATTTCTTCATACTTCATTTATAATACACTCATCCCTCGCTTTGCGCGAGGATTAGGGGAATGAAAAGTTTCGTGCAAACCGAACCATGGGATGAGTGTATCCGTTTCTCTTGAACAAAGTTGTAGTATGGATGATGCGGATTCTGCTTCCTGTTATTCTGTCACTTCTCGTACTGAATTATTAAAATCATCAAATCTATTCTAATGGGTTTTTTAAAAACCTCACCATCTACCTTTCCAATATTCAAAAGTCCTTTCCGCTTAAAATTAGAACGTCTATCAGCATGAAGAGCAAGTACCATAGAATTCCACGGCGTACTTAGAAATCCTTAAAATCAATCCATCCACAGAAAAATTTGCCATGGTCTATCCCAAAGCATGGCTGGGCCACCATCGGCCATAATGATGACACATAATGGAAATAAGTGCCCCGGAATCGTGACCAGGGCATACTCAGTTTGATTTCCTGGAATTTCCTTTTTTTCGGTATTTTTAGCCCTCTACTCGGTCGAAGCTGTCAGGACCTTGCACTGACAGTCCTACTTAGCACAGCTCATGTTTATTAATATATAAAAAAAAATGTCAAAGATACGCACTCAAATTGCTCCAATCAATAGCTACGGCCACGTCATTTCGCAGATATGGGGTCAGAATCGTCATGGACATGCCAAAGAGGAGAATCGTACACATGGTCGAGTACGAATTGTGTCGTCTGTGTTGGGATGAAAAAAAAAGTAAAACGCGTTCAAAAATATTTTTTATTGCGCTGGTCATCGTACTACGACGGTTGGAGATATTGCTCGTGCCAAGATGTCGTGTATCGTCTACATTTTTCTGCCACTTTAAACCATAATCGAGTGGATGTGCCCATAAAGGATCTCGTAATGGACCTCCACCCCCTCGTATGTCTGGGGCGGGGAAGACTGACTTCAATGATAAATCTGTCATCAAAATTTTGCCAAATTATTGTTAGACAAATTGGTAGGGTACTCTATGTTTGGTTAGGGTGCGGTTTTCTGCTCTGGACAGGAGCTACTCAACAACAACAACGCAAAAAAAATCTCTGTCATAGCTTGGATAGGTTGAGAGTCTAGCGGTCAGAGTTCGAGTCGATTGTACAATTCAATTAAGGAATTTTATTGAAGAATAAATTTCAATGCTTGGGATATAATGCTAATGTATGGAAGCAGATAAGTAGTTGCGGATGTCAGCAGAATTTTTTTTTTGTTATCATTGAAATGTTTGGTGTTGCTTTTGAAGGGGAGGGTTCACTCTTTGGCTACGAACTTTTATTGGCACTTACTGTGTAATGGATGCGTAAACATTACTATTATGCTTTGAATCGATTTTTATTTCATTTCGAATTTTCCCTGAGTATTTTTTTTTTTGCGTCCGTTGGTTGTATATATGATGTCGACTTGCCGATTTGAAATATGCTATTTGTAGTCATTCAGTCATCAGGATTGGTGGTTTGTTTTTGGAAGGTTTGTTCGAACTCTAGGAAGCCTTAATTAGTTCCTAAGTGATTTTTGGATTTATTCTAATGTACATTTCTTGTGGTCTAATGAATAAATTTTGCCTGATACGGATTTTCTTAATATGAAACCATTTCCTCAATTGGAACTTCTTTCGACTACTTTATTATTATGATATGAATTCGCATTAGCGCAGTAAGTGAAATAGTAATTTTACAATTTAGAAATTCGGCTTCGTCATGACAGCATCGAATGCCTTTGCATAAACCTTTTTTGATAAAAATTTAATTGCAAATATTTATTTAACGTGAAGCGAAACCCAAAGTTACTTATTAATGCCAATGGAGACAAAGAATTGCTTGCGAATAAAAAACTTTTAATCGACGCAGGGTTTGCCTCACTTATTTACCAAACTCACCCTTTGAATACGTTTTCCAAGCGCACAAAATTAGACTGTCGCATTAAATACACTCGATTTCCTAAAAACGTCATTGCAGTCATTTAATTTATTTGCAATAAATACACAACCCTACTCGCTCTTTGACATTCGACTCAAATCAAAGGCCATTTCCGGTAAACTGAAGTCTAATGAATTCAAAAATATATTGAATGCACCCGCTAATCGAAAGGAAATTTGTGCAAATTGAAAAATTTGCGGGATGAATGACATAAGTCATAAAAACTCGCATCCAGCTTGAATTCAAATTAAATGAATTTTTTGGCAATTCGATGAGAGTGACATGAACACGATGAGTGTGAATACAGCAGATGTGTATCAGCTCAGAAATATCCTGGTTGGGAATTAAATTCATGCAAAGGGTTACACAAATTTAAAAAATAAAAAATAGAAATTATTTACCATTCAATGCACTCGAACTTGTATCGATTGAATGAATGAATGCATGTGTATAGTTGCAGACGCAGCCGTGTGCATTTTTCTTTTAAAAGTTTGTCTTTACAATTCAGTGGGCGAGGAGTGGAAACAGAAAAAAAGGATGTGCGACTGTGCCAATTGTGAATGGGAGCTCTTTCCCATTTAGACATGAGAGACGGCAAGTTGATAACATCCTGATTGGCAGAAACGTCACCTTCACAGAGCTACTCGTGTTTCGCTTGTAGATCTGCTGAGATATAAAGATTTCGATTCAGTACTCGCTGCTTTTAAATTAACATAAGGATACAGAACATTGTTTTGACGTCAAATGATAATAAAGTATCAAATATTTCTTGTGTAGTATAAAATGAATCACTTTTTTTTCAAAGAGATTGACAGATAACAAACGAGAGAAAACCAAATATTTTGTTGTTTATCAACTAATTTTAGGGGCACATGCCTCATATTCATCTTCGTAAAATACTAAATGGAACGTTTAATAAATATTCAATGGCTTCATCTGCATCTGAGCACCCTGTTCTAAGGTCCTTGGTCTGGGCAACGACACAACCTCAACTGTCTGCTTCTATGTGTATACATTGTTGCTGGGGAGTCTAAATTGATTAACACTCTTCCATGGTGGCTCAGCGATTGAAGAATTCTGTTTAAAGGGATCCCCAACTGGTGGTGGATGGTGAGGCGGTGTGATAATGTTATTAGATATTTGGGTTTGTAGGAAGACAGTTTATTTTGTATGGAGTATATGCAGCCTGATATAATGTTCTGAGACTTATACTCCAACTGGTTTTCGAGTGCCTAAATGTTAATCACACCGTTTCGTGTTGATGTGATATCGTAAGAAAATTGTTTACAAGGTACGGAAAAGCGACTCGGACGTTGAAAGAGCTTACTTTATTTCTATTAAAACATGCAGCTCTACATTTCCTGCTTCCCACAGTGATTCACTCCAAACTTCTTGAAAATCAAAATAACTGTCAAACTTTATTTTCCTTTTTATAAAATACATCAACCATTCATTTCAATATCCAATAAATCTATTTGCAATAAAACTAAACTGGTTACAACCTAAAATCGAAAAGCATCTCCTCACAACCTTCGTAATACACAGACACACTGAATTCCTGAAGGCCTGAAAACTTCAGTCGAAGATTTCTGTGTGTGATTTAGAATACCTTAGATTTCAGTGACTGTCCAATTTATTGCAGCCTAAGATGAATTTTACCGAGTTATAGATAGACGGCAGCCCATTCGTAGGGTTTCCGTGTACGCTCGAAGTGCTCCGAGGCTATTTATATTTTTCTTTGCACTCAAGTTCTTGGAGTGAAATCTAATTGAAAATTCAATTGGATTTGTAATCTGTTGACAGTTATAGGTTTTCAGTTTTCCCGGTAACTAGTAAGTATACATGACAGGATACTCAGAGGAACTATTTAAGTATTGTACGTGATGTTTGTGCTTTGGGATATGTCTTTTGGGACGAATCAAAGCAATAATTGCAAAGGGATGCAGGAAAATTGCACAAAAAGGAACGTTACAAATGAAACACGGTCAAAGGATTGGGGAAATATTACTTGACTGTTGTACAAGGATATTTAATGAGCCTGTTGAAGCAAGGCAAGGTATGTGAATATTGAGCATATTTGCGTGATCGATTTTAATGTACTTCTCTGACAGAAACTAAAGGTGTATTGTGCCCCAAATTTAGTTCGTCCTCGGCGAACGGAAAAACCCACACATTTTTTCACATTAGAAAATAAACTTTTTGCAGTTCACTTCAATTCCCAATTCAAAACCGCAAATGCTCCAAAATAAGTTGGGTGCACACATTGCAGAAATCGCAAAACAACTAAACAACACAATGTACAGCCAATAACTATACAAACAGGGAACCGAGGAAACTGAAAAGGGGGTGAATCATATGAGTGGAAGCACCCTAATGGTATTCTACACATCATCCACTCGACTACAATTGGAGTCCGCAATATTTCTTCATCATTATCGCACGGTTTCCCATGGCCAGGAACAATGGTGAGATAATTCAGAATTGAATTTTCGCTAAATTAGATTCAGTCTTCCGCTTTCCAGACTTTAGTCGGCATCGTAGCTGTGCAAAAGTATTCATCCCCCCCCATGCTTGCGAGTCCCTGTTCATGCTGTCACCACCTACGGCTAAAGCAAAACAAACCGGATCCTGCATCCTGTGCAATGCATCATCTCAATAGGAAATAATTTGTCCCATGCCGGCTCCCGACGTTCTCGTTCGCTGCAACCGAGCAATTGTGTATAAATAATTGTGGCCTCAGTCGTAGAAGATGCAGTAGAATTTGCTGTTCTGGGGCGAGGGTGGTTCTTACCTAAAATTTCCATACGCAGACTACACAAACACACTTGTCGCACACTTTGCTAATGGAGGGCGGTCATTGTTTGTTCGGCGATAGTGTTGTCCTAGATACTTGCTGGAATTCAATTGAATCAAATTGATGTTTGCACACGTTAGTGTTTCCGCCCGTGTGTATGCGGCGGCGGCATCGAGTGAACTGGGATGCTTGTTCACAATATTGCTAAGTGGTTCATAGCCGTCAATACGAGATAGATTTAGAGGTGACTCCAATTGCATGTGGAAGTGCAAACAGTAGATAAGGATCATTGACAACACCTTGCTCTTCAATGGTAAGCAACACCATCGAGATTTTGGTGGAGGGAAAGAGGATCATTTGATGTGTAGGATATATAATTTGTAGAAGAGTTTTGAAAATCGATATCGATGAACACTCAGCGAAATTATCCAATAAGCGAAACCTTGTAGCTGGCTTTTTGATGGTCCGGGCTGCCTTCAGCGAACATTGTAGGCCTCCAATAAGCAAAATTTCCGGCCGAATGAAATTAGATATTTGTATTGCTTGTTGCAAGAAGTTTTGCCAATATTTCTCATGCACATGACTTCTCTAGAACATGATTGAAATCCAGGTGTGTAGCAAAATAATTCAAGTGTAGCGGTCTAGGCGTGAGTGCCTTTCAGTCAAAGGAGTTTAACTTTGAGAGTAGCAAGCACGTTCGTCGGGTTCAAATCCAATCGAATCCAATGTTGGGAAAATTTACTTCCTCTAGTTTAGCCTGGTGGGCACTAATTTACTTCAGTGGAGGGTTTACGGAAGTTCGTTACAAGCGAACGAACTTTAATTCCAGCTCAAGAGTTCAAAAACATGGCCAAACCGATGCTTCGTCAAAGTTTTTCGAACCTAAAACCAACTCTTCATTATTAATTAATTTTGTTATACAGAAATTTCCTCTGTTTTTACATTTTGACTGCCTTTGATTTAATTTCTCGGTACAAATTGAGTTTTTTTTAGTTGAACTAACTAAAAGTACATGGTAGGGCGGGGCTAGTTGGGTCACTTTTTTTTTTGTAGTCTCATAAATACCAACCTAATCATAATACACTCATCCATCGCTTTGCGCGGGGGTTAGGAGAGTGAAACGAGGGAGGGAGGGAAACGAGGGATGAGTGTACAACTATGACTCTATTCTCAATTGAAAGAATGAATATCGGGGTTCTTTATGCAAGTCGAAATATTAAGGAATAATATTGTCTCAAATGCGCCAAGTCCAAGTGGCCCAACCTGTCCCACTAGCGGGGCAAGTTAGACCAAGGTCATAAAAGTGAGAAAATGAGCTCAATATAGGACAAAAAGGATGAATTTATAAAGGAAAATTGTTTTTGAAACGCAACAAGTAAGAAACAGTCGTTATTGCAGTTAATTGAATTCAAACTGGTGACAAGCTCAGGTGAGCACTTCTTATGAGCCTAATTCCGTCACTTTTAGAGAATGCTTCCATCTACATTCCACAATATCAGCCTCAATTTTCTGGGAAATAGATTGAAGCTCATTGGGATTAGTTGAACTCACTTAAAACACAAGTTATTCTTTCCAACTTATCCCACATCTAGTTTGATGAACATTTTGCGTCATAATTAAAAAAAAAGACAGTTAAATTTTTTAAACGGAATACTAAAACATAATAGCGTGACACATAAAAAAACTTCACCTTAACCCTTTCAGTACAATGTTACCATGGTAACACTTTTTTAAGCTCGCCAAGCTCCGACCTAGACCTGAAATGTCCATGCAGAACGATACATTCTAAAACTCAAAACTCAATAGGTACTGAAAGGGTTAATATGAAATGCCCACGTTTTCGCCACTAGAATAATGACAATAATGAAAACTTTTTTTTTTACTTTTTCACTTCGAAAACGAAAAATTTGCATGATTCCTTTTTGCTGATACAACGCAACTGAAACAGATTTTACACAGCTCGGTTAGTGTGTCATTTTCATTTCTATCTGATCTTGTTTTTTTTCTAGCCAGTTCGGTTCTTTGGTTAAATAATTCCTTAGGCTATAATAAATAAGTTTTTAAATAGAATTTTACTTAAACAAATTTTGCTTTGGATATTTCCAAGATTTCCAAATTTTGTTGAATTTCGCTAAGTTCTAAGTAATTCTTGGTATTACATAACTACATAACTTTATACGAAAGTTGTACGTTAAGAAAAATGTTTGTATTAACTTAACCTACGCTTAATCGATTGCAAATATTTTTATCTAGAGGGGAAATTATAGAAATGTTTTGTTTGTAAAATTCAACATTCGTTGTATATCATCATTCACCAGACATGTAACATCCGCTGTTAACTTCAAACTCCCATTACTCCTCAAGAAATAACATGGAGACACCATTCTCCATCTCCACCTATTTCATTCTTGTAAACCAGATAATGATCACCTTTTTATAGCCTTCACTCTTCGCCATAAAACACTGTCACTCCATCAACGTCCCCTGAGACATGTAGAGATCCTTTTACGCGCCTTTGCTCTCTGCCACATTAAACATAACCCTGAGAATGTGAAAATAAATATCCACTTTCAAGGAGAAACTTTCAAGAAACTTTCCGCAAACAAGGATTAACACCTTCGCTCTCGCATCCCTCATCCATTCCAGAAAACACCCTGGAATGCTTAATTAACAAACAAATTGTGTGACTAATATTCGACGCACTCCTGACCTGCGTCAACTTGAAGCGCTCTCTCGTTGCATAATCACCGCCTGTAACATAAGTCCATTAGAAAATGTTAAGGACATAATGAAAACTTAATTGAATCTAAGAGCCAGAGAGCGTAACTTTTTCCCACACAGACACACAGGCACAACTCAGAACAAGGTCAAAGAGTTCGGCATCATAAAAGTCCTTCCTCCCACTCGGCCGGGTTTTGTACATTGACAGCCTTTCAGCCGCAAAACGTATAATGACTAACTTTGCTCAGCACACCCACAAACAATGCCACGATATATCGCATATACCGTATTTACGGCCATTAGCTTCACCACGTATGGCGCGATGGAGGCAGGCATCCTCATCACCATCAGCCACCCCCTTTCTAATCTTCAGAAGCCGTAATAAAGAATCGCACATCCCTTGCAGGGATGCCAAACGATTTCGCGGTGGTGACAACACGTCGATCCTGTCTCATTTTTTTTTCTTTTTCGAGCTTCTCCCACTTCGAGTTCATTACCTAATGAAAGCATCAAGAAAATTTGGCGACGTTCCTCCATGGAGAGGCGCGTACACCAGTGGAACAGATTGACGCAGGCGAGCCGGGCGTGAGGACGCGGCTTCGAATGGAGAACTCGCTCCGAGCTAATCGTAAATGAGTTTTTTATCACCCACGTTTTATGAGTTTCGAAGATTTCGCGCCCTCAAGTTGGCGTGGCGTAGGCGTCATTGACGGCAGATGTAGATGTGTATGTGTGAAAGTGTGAGCCAGCCTGTCGCGTCTCTTTGCGGGCGGCAGAATTGTCTTACTAAAATATTTTCCCTTTATGGGTTTTTATTAGGCGAATTTAATAAGCTTGTCATTCTTAGACGCACACATGCGAGGATGGCTCCCTGATTTCGAATTTGCTCGGTCGAACGAGCTCGGTGACAAGTTCATTGGTTGGTTAAATTTAAGATTATTGCCGGCGTTGAAGAGCTAAGTTGGCTCCACGCGTTTGATTTATGCTTGTTAATTATCCTTAAAAAACGAGTCTCGGCATTGTGTTGGAGCTTCCTTCATTTTGGTGGCAATTTAAAATTAATTAAAAATTAAAAACGCCATGGAGTGGTTGGTGGTGAAGATTGTGTTGTGTGTGCTATTTTTATCTACACATTAAATAGAGCTAAGGGAATAAAAGATTAAGTGATAATAAAATCTCTGCAAGAGAATGAAACCCTTTATGGGATCGCGAGAGGCACTAAGCTTTAAGAGAATGCTTGGGTCACGACTTGATTTAAACGACTCGGGGCTTCACATCATTGTTGAGTTAAGTTTATGAACAAAGTGGGTGGTTGGTATAGATTTTGTTGATGTTTGTATAGTGGAGATGTCTACATAAGTGGCCATTATTTGTAAAAAAAAATAAGAGATAGGCTTTACGCCGCAGCTAAAATTGTCATACTTTTAAGTTCGGTCATACTTTAAACTCGGTTTTTATGTAGAAAGAAAATATTTTGATGTTAAGGAGGTAAGGAGGTAAGGTAAGGAGTTCAGAGTCCCAATGCAATAATTTAGAGCCTGCGAATAATTTTTTTTTAGATCGTTTTAGATTAGATAGATGTTATTTTTATTCGATATTGATTTTGGTTTTTTTAACAATAAGGTACGACTTCACAATTAGAGTCTGGCTAACAAGTCGTGAGCATAAAAAGGGGAAAATAAGATATCCACTAAGCTCTCGATAATTTGAAGTTTAGTGGACCAGGAAAAAACTTCCAATTACAGAGGTTTCAGAAAAAAAAGGATTGCTCATTTTTGTCACGTACGCATTTCAACTAATAGTTGTTAGAGAAAAAAAAAAGTAAACTTGACTTCGAATTATAGAGATAAACAAGTCATCATTTTCGAGTTATAGAGGTTTTCTTGTTGTTTTGCACAAAAATAAATTCGAATTAACGAGGGTAGCGAATTGCATAGGTTCTCTTTGATTTATAGAGGTCTTTTCAGAGGACTGTGAAAATGCTTCTATTTACAAAGGTTTTCCAATAATAGAGGTTTGAATTATCGAGAGTTTACTGTATTTTCAAAAAAGAAATAGTTTCCAAAATCAAGTGATATTTCGCAAGTGATCTAAATTTGCGTTGATCAAAAACTTTCGTTTATTATCTCGGTACGATATTTCCAGGCAGTCTACGTAGCTGACCAAAGTGAGCTAGCCATCACCGTTTAATATAGTTTCGAGCTCATCCAATGTTAGACTGTTCTTGCACTAATGGGTGCAGCAAACCTATCATGTACCTATCTATCATGTGCTCTGCAGTATGCCGGCTACACAGTGTTCTAATCGTTTTCGTGTGGCGTGTAGCTTATGATGATGATGATGATGATTTCTGGATTCACTTTACTTTGCTCATTCACGGAAAAACTACAATTTGGAATACAAAACAACAAACTATACGTTGTATATGGTGTTTCTTTTTAAACGTATAGAACTTTCAATTGGCAACGCCATTTAGCTGGCAACCATTTTATCAGCTGTCAAGTGATTTATTCTTAGTTTGGTTTGACATTTAAATATGAATAGACTTACGCCTGAACAAAGCTTCCAAATTGTGCAAATTTGTTTTGAAAATAATGGTTCTCTTCCAAAGTTTCATCAGAGCATATTTTTGGTGGAAGGGATACGACACTAAGCCAAACAGAAATCATATTAAAATTATAACGCCAGAAGTTTATTTTTCGAATAAAGTAAATTTCATATAAAGTTAAAGAAATCATCTTTGTTTTATTTCATTTCAAAGTTCTACGCCTCTAAAAAAAACACCCTATACAAAACCTACATTCATTAACTGACGATTTACTTCTAGCCTAGTAATGTCATAATTTCCCCGAAAGACTGTAACAATCAGCAATTGCTGCAACTGCAACTGTAAGTAAAAACAGTTCTCAACACTCTCAAACTACCCATTCGATAAACTTCATTACTGAAAGTCCATTACAGCATCTTACTGAGAGAAAGAGGAAATACTTCGTTCGTCGCCTTCTTCATCATCGACCGACCCTTAATCTCCCACAACCACTTTGTTTGGGAATTAACACGCAAGCAAAAAAGGATATACGGAGTAAACAGAACACAAAATATTGCCCCTACCAAGACGGATTACTGCATTGTTGGAAAGCCAACGATATGCTCTTCACAATGCACTTGGTCGTATTTAACTGGTCAGCATTATGCCCAACATTGTAGGGGTTAACATGAATTGCTTGTGCTAACAAAGTATTCTGCACTTTCAATTGCACTCGAAGCTAAAACAGCAACTGGAAATCTCGTCGGTCTCTGATTCATTTTCTTGTCCGAAAATAAACAACAGATAGAATCAAATTGGATGTGTATTTTCTTCGAATCGGTTTTCCACTCCAGCTTATTGTCGTCCACTGACTGACCCACCCACGAGCAGAGCACAAGAGATACATTTTTCGTGAGACAGGGAGAAAGGGGAAAAGATCCCTAGCGCCCTAAACTCGACGACAGTGTAGAGACCCTACGATGGAGCAGGCCCTCTAGCGTTGTGATATGTTGATATGTTCGTTATCCTCATTCAATAAGAGGATTAGATTTTTATGTGATTGTCCCGAGTGAATTTTAGCCAACAAAAAAAAAAAAAAAAAAAACAAACAATCGAACGAAAAACAGGAGCACAGGACACCATAATCGCCGAGTGTAGGATGTGTGTATTTTCAGTTGGCGTTGTCCATGACAGCATACCGAATAACACACAGCTGCAGGTCAAAGGTGGCTTTATCATGGAGATTTATGCGTCCAGGGAATGTCTATCCGATTTGCGGTCAATGGGACAAAACCTATTAAGATACTGATCGAATGCTACAATATGTATTAACTTTGGTATTTATTTCCAATCCTCATCTATGGCGAAACCATTTTCACACATCACTTCCTGTAAATTTCATTTTGGATCGGAATGAGCGAGCAGGCCTCTCTCTGGTAGGGCATCGTTTCGCTTGCAGAAAATAATTGAAGGTTTAGTTGTGAAATACTGGCCATACCGGTTTCGACCAGTCTCACGGGACTAACAGTCAAGGTGTGTTCATTTCCTTAATTTATCCATCGTGTAAGTGTATCGTTGTGACAAGGATATCTCCCTGTGAGACTTTGTGTGAGTGTCGAATTGACTTTGTGGATTGTGATGGGATTTTTATTTTCTACTGAACCGTCGGTTGGAAAATGTCGTTTTGGTTCAGACTTGGACAATTTAAAAATAGACAGTCATGAGTTGGTTAAGGCTCAGCCATAGTTCATATAGTTTATTTGGACAGTTATAAGATCAGAGCTAGATGTTTTACTATTGCTTTATTAATTGCTTTACTATTAGATAAACTATGAAACACAAAAAGAAAAGAGTTTGCAACACAGTGGTTTTGAATTCATTCACCGATGTCATTCGGCTTAACTTTGTGCGCGGGCTGAACTTTGTAATTTGGGTTAGATGACGACGTTTTTCACTCTAATAATTAATGGAATTGGACTTCTTATTTAATATGGCGACATACTAATGAATTTTATGACTTATCCATCATTTTGATTAAATGCGAACTTCGCACGTGCATCCTACTTAAGCACTCGTGTATTCCTTCAACCTTGAACAGAATTTATAAATTCCGTGTTATTATTTTCAATTATAACTTAAACTTTTCAATTGCGAAAGTTTTCTTTCCAGTAAATAAATGCAACAACGTTACTCAAATCCACCATTACCACTACCAAATCGATGGCTTCAATAAAATGAACTCACAGACAAAGTCGTCCCATCCATCTCTGAACACGCAATAATCTCGTAAAATCTCATAAAACTTTTCCCATAAAATTCCAAAAATTGTTAATGGCAAAAAGATACATAGTACGGGATAACACTTGTTATTCGACGACGACAACGACGACAGGGATAAATTTAACTGTAGAACAACAAGCATCCATCGCAAATATTCAATCGGCATATTTAAATCACGCGCGCCCCACTTCAGTTCGGTGTATTTGTTTTGCCTAAATCGATTTGTTTATTCCACAGCCGCACACACATACATGGAAAATGTTCACACACTCAAATCACAAACCTTTTAACGACGTGCCACTAAATAAAATCACCACACTCTCTACCTCAAATCCCCTCTTCGAAGGGTCAATAGGTTGTTGGGTTTATTTTTTAGTATCTCGTCCTCGCATTAATCGGCTTAAAGTGAATTTTTACGATGGGATACTTCTGCCCCACTATCGAATTCTGATGGTTCACACTTAAAACCATCCCCACCCCTAGCCACAGTCCAACAAGGAACAGGACATCAACTTGAAGGACTACCAAAACCAAACACCAACACTGGGTCCCTTTCGACACGTACTCCTAAAAGAGGAACGAGAAGTCGAGCATCGGTAGATAAAAAAAAGAAAAATCAAATCATCGCATATGCCGAACTTCTTTAAGGACTCTTTCGTGTCCCGGAGGTGCTCTTACTTATTCAATATCACTCCGGGTAGGTGGCAGTAGGTCCTGGCTGCTATGTGAGTCGAATGACAATGTTAATATTGCCTGTGCTGTGCCTGTGCCTGTGCCGGTTGAAGAAGTTCGCCAATTCAATTATATATGTAAGAGTTCCGTTCCGTTTTTTGTTGGTGTGGTGATATCCTGGAAGGATTTATTGGCATGCCTAATACATCGCGCTAGGTAGACACATGTATGGGTGGTGGGGATGTTTACCCTCCGCCGAGCACAATCTTTCCCTGGAAACCGAATACGAGGATGGCAATGACGACAACGTCGACGAGGACGAAGAGAACGACTACTTAAGTGCTTTGCCACGTGCTATTAAATGGGCGGGCGTATTATCCGTTTCGGAAATTTAAATACGGGCCCATGATCGTGCAACAAATAACCTTAACAACATAATATTCCTCCTCTCGTATTTGTGTGTCGATGAGCCGCGGTGTTGCTTTGGAATCTCTCTTTCGGAATCAAGAGGTGGAAACAATATATTTTATCAAGGATTCTGATTTGGGAGGACATCTTCGCAATTGGATGGCGACGAACCGGAAGGATGAACGAACAAGTTTCCAATACGTTGAGATTCGTCTCTCTCTCTTTCTCGTCCCTATCGGGCTTCGAAGGGCGATTGTCTCACAAGGTGAGTCGTGCACGATACAAATTGAACGAAAATCAACACGATTTGCGTAGGAAAAAAAAAAACATGAAGCGACGAAATGTTGTTAACGTCAACAACTTTTCAATAAGAGCGGGGGGAGAAGCTAACTTTGTTGTAAATTGTTGTTGCTAGCGTCTTTTGTGAAGGGACTCTTGAGGATGATTAGTCTTGCATATGTCAATGGGATCTATGTTTATCGCTGAGGGTTATCTTCGTAATGCTTCTGCGATGTGCACTGGCCCGGAACGTTGCTGCTTTGGATATATTTTCTGGGTAATATTTCATGATTACGGGAGGAGTGGGGTGCTGCTGAGATAAGAGAGGATGTGATTACTTTTCACGCAGCTTAATGAAGTAATCTATTTATCACGACGAGGGTTCTTACATAGAATATGCAGGAGAAGTGATCTCTTCAGGAGAAACACAACAATAACACTTTGATGAGTGAGGAATAACCATCAATCAGAGGAAATGTGTGATGAAATATTATAATCTTGTCAATAATATTCACTGCTGTGTTTTTTATTAAGTTTTTTAACTATGAAAAAGTTTTAATCTGCTGCAACAAACAATTAATAAAAATTGCACAAATGTGCAGGTTGGATATTTTCGACCTCGTCTTATGTATCATTATAAAATAAAAAAAATCGTTATCCGCTAATTTCTATACCCATGAGTCGGAGGTGGGGGGGGGGGGGGGGCGAAGTGTATACTAATCTTCATGCCGGGAACCAGAGACTTAGGTACTAACTATTCAATTCACTTATTTTTGTTGTTAAAAAACTCAGTGAATTTGTTTGCGACCATTTCAACCCTTAACTTTGAAATTTGAAATTTTCACATGGCTGACAGAATCATAAAATTGGAAAGAACTTTTTTCTGCTTAGGTTCATTCATAATCGAAGGAAGAATTTTACTGAAGTCATTTTGATTTGCTAGTATCCTTGCCTTGTGTTAAGTCCTAAGTACGAAATCCTCAGCGTCTGTCTGAATCTCACACTTGACGGATTTTTTGTGTGGTTATCCACGTTCATTATCTGTATTTAATTTAATTTAGCTGTTTTCAAATGCGTCTCGTGTCTTCTCATAAAGTATGTCTACAATAAATCCCGCAGCTTTTTTGTTGGAAGTTTCCTTCAGGTTAAGGCACACCACAACTCTCGTGCGCGTTTGACTCTTGTTTATAACATAACACAGCAACTCTGAACTCAAATTAATTCGTGGATTAGTGTACGGTCTCTTATATGAAATGTGCATTTGGTATAACTGCCTCGTTTTAAAATATTGTTCACAAAAATATTCACAAATTTGGTTTGTGTTAATTTTTTGTTTGTCTCTGGTTACTTTTGAATTCAAAAACACTTTTACATGGTACTGATTCGTTTAAATTAATAGCTGTGAAATGCATGCAAGACAAATCCATCTTTTGAAACTGATCACAAATCTTTCGATCAAATTCTGAAGCAAAAACTAACAACTGAGTTTCAAATTTTGGCATTGTTGCAATCAGCTGACGTACTCCATCCAGAAAACAAAAATGATATAATAAAACAATATTTTTCGTCCTATCAATAAAACCGGGAATATGCTTCATAAAGCATAACGATTAGGGCAACTTCTGTCTAACTATTGATAAAAAGGACAACAAAATCATTGTTATTAACACAACTCCATAATCCTTAAAAAAAAAAAAACATCTATCCTGCATTATTCTAATGCTAGATAATTGCGTATATCTATATTGCAAAAAAAAAACTCTAAGGATTCGTTACTCAAAGAACCCGAAGATAAAGATAAAATGACAATTGTAAATAAATATTGTATAACAAAAATTAAGAAAAGAACTCACGACTTACATGTGTTTCAAGAAACATATTCGCCCTATAATCACGAGCCTTGAGAACCAACCTAACCAAGATTTGACGAATAGCTCTGATTTTCAGATAGCAGTAGGATATAATATTTTTTTTAATGAACTAAATAAGCTTAGCATTTATAATCGATCGTCAACAGTTGTTCTAAAAAGTAAGGAGTATATGTATTTCTTTCAGAAGTGTGAAATCTATTTTCTGTCATTTATTGCCAAATTGATGTAAAAAAATCGGCTATGAGGTATGACATGAGAGGTAGACACTCTCAGATTACAATTTTTGAAAATTATAAAGAAAGAAAAATACCAATGAAGAAATCATGCTCGTTTTTCATATATTTTTAATTCTAAGCAATTCAAATTCGTCTATATTCTCACTCAATTCAATTCAGTTGTCTAATCCTCAACAAAAAGTAAATTTAAAGCTTTGCTTGCTAAAAAAAAATATTTAGTAAAAATTAGTTTAGCTCCGTAAGATTTCCAATCAAAGCAAAAAGTCTCCTTACAAAAACAATACCGATAGACTGACATAACGTCTCTAGAAAACTAAACCACATATACCACCACCAATGCCATCAGGAGATCCCTCTTAGAGGCATGCTTTAATTACGTCTCCACGTGTCGAGGCCAAACCAAATAAATTATTAACTGTAATCAAATGCTGAGAGCACATTTTCTACCCAACAATTAACACGCATAATGAAAAGTAATTGATTTAATTAAGTTAAGCAATACAAAAGCCTAATGAACTTTCATGCACAGTTTGAGGGGAGAGAACTCAAGGGCCATGTTGTACTCTTTTTTGGAGAGATTCATTACCATCACTTAGCATCAGGAGGGGCACTAGGATTCTGATGGGCTCGTAATTTTAATGAAAAAGCCTTGCAATAGTGGCAAGTGATGAACTGAATGGATACACATTTATTTTCCATCTTCGATACGAAATTGAATGGAGTAGAGGCGTGCCACAAGAGTTCGGGAGTTGTATTGTCTTCTTAAGACTGAAAGTGGCTGTTTTAAAAGCCTTGTGGTATCTTCCCTGCTACCAGTTTACCGCGTAAGATTTACGTCTTCCTTTTACTGATTATGATTGATTGCGACAATGCGCGGTCTTCACGCCAAAATAAACCCACTAATGTTGACTAACTGTCGCCTAAGTATCGCACCACTGTTTATGGTAATTTCATGTAACTCAGTAACGCGCCCCACCTCATGTTTTTATATCAATTTATCAGATGACTCCCGCACTTGTGTGCCGAAAGAAATACCCCATAACATCGAGGCGGTGCGGCGGCCGCCATCGATCATATTTCCATCCATTACTCGTCGTGACCACGCGAAGGTACTCCTTTTTCGTTTCGGACCTTGTTGTTCGCTTCAACGATCTGTTTGCGTAAAACACCCCTTGTGTGCCGTGGGGCTCTCTCTCCAGATGTAATGGGATGACAAATCGTCGTACATCACCACCCCCTCAACTTGTGTACTTGTAATCCGTTGGCAGATGCGAAGGTATGCTGGCCCACGACCAGCCAGGTAGCTGTCATAATGAAATATCACCTCGAAGTAAGTTCGGTGGTAAATTGCAAGACCTTCCCCCTAGGGGACAACTCCATCAAACATTCAGTTGAGGTCCTTTGTGCGTAGACACAATCAAAGTCTCCCCAAAAATGCGATGCCACACCACCCCGCGCCGCACTTTAAAATCAAATAAATCTCAGCGGGAAGGGTGCACGAGGACGAAGATATTAATGCGTTGTTAACATCAGGACTTTTAATACGAACTTCCTCGCCCATGTGTACAGAGATCTCTGGATAGCTATCGGTCTGGATGAAGTGGGTGACTGAAGTGGGCTGGGTGAATGCAGTTGCAAGTGGAAAGTTTAGGAAGCCTTGTTAGCTCCTGCTGCAAGTTGGTGGTGGGGGGGGGCGGGGGGGGGGGTGGAACGCCTGTTTTTATTCATTTATCCGTCGTATATTAATTTGCAGCATCGTTGTGTGGATTACGAAGAACCAGGATGGGCTCTGTTCCGACGTGAAGGCGGGTACGTTGCAACAGCAATATGATGGAGGTTTATTTTCGGGTTTGCAAGATAATCCTTGCTTTTGAAATTTGTGTTTTTTTTTTTGGTATTCTACTCGTCCTGGTTTCTCGTGTGTCCTTCCCATGTTCGCAAAGAATGACGCCATTTGGTGAGAGAGAAGCGGCGACGGCGGCGGCGGTGGCAGAGAACGAGATCGAGGTCGGGGTTAGAATGCCATACCGAATGTGGCTTATAAACTTTGCTTAAGTAGATTATGTGGATGTGTTTGTTGTGGCCATGTCAATGGAGGATTTAAAATAGGATGAAGGTATGTTACACATTCTTAGATTATTTATGGTTACTCGTACAATAGACAAACCATTTGCAATGAGGACGCAAGGCGAAGAGAAACATCTGTGTTTGGTTTGATGTTTGTGGAGAGGAGGACTAGTCCTTTTGTCGGGATGTGAGTGCTATTTTTTGTGTTCTTAGAAAAGCTTAATCTATGACAAGCGAATGGAATGGAGATTATGCATGTTGTTAAGAGAAATTATCTTAATGTACTGCAGAGTGAAGTAGAATGTGAGGTAGTGGGTGGGTGGCAACTGAGTCATTAAAAAGGTTCAACAAGACATTGTGTTCATTGAGTTGAGGTGAATGCTATTGGGTTACACGTGGGTTATAATTGGCACTGTGTGTGATTTGTAAAAGTGCCAGTAAACGTTAATCGCAACATGAAGCTTCAATAAAAGAAAGGATAAAGAAAGGTTATAAAATGTTTATTTTAATTTATTCCGCATCTTACTCCGATGGCAGCGTTCCATGATCAAGCTTCTAAGAAATACTCAACAAACTGCGGACTCATACAAGGCCCATGAAGGCAATAAATCTAATTCGGCGCAAGGAGCTCGAATTGGCAATTATTTCACTAGTTGCAATTCTTATAATGTGTTAGGTAAAAGAAAGATTTTTTTGGACAGCCAGATTAAAACACTTGTATTTGACTGTACATACAATATTTAATGTGGACACGAACCGGACAGATTTCTTAGACTCCTGTTAGTATGCAACATGTTTATCGACAAATGCAAGAGCTGATGCACGTTTTGACAAAACCTTTTTTTCAACCTCAAATCCAAGAAGAAACAACAATTTAATTTTATTTTTTTATTATTTATTAACAGGTAATTTAAATTACAAGCTGATAGAGCCGTGCCTGCTAGGACCTTAATTTAATTTTATTTTATTCTTAACGCTCTACTGCGCACAACATGTTTGTCGAGTTTATGAGCTAAAGGCAAGTTAAGAGAAATCAATTAACATGAAAAAAGAAATTATTAAAAAACATCGGCAGATACACTTACATTGAAGTATGCTATACCAGCTTTAAAAGCCAGGAATTTGTTCTTTAATCCTACATCTAAATCTTTTGATAGTTTTTGAAAAACTCGCTTGCACACGCAAAATTTTGATAAAAAAAAAATTAAAATAAGTACATAAGTATATAACTGAACTACGCTTTACTGGACAAATCGGTTAATGGTTAACAATGTTTTTCACGAAGCATTTTTCCGCAATCTCCATACAAATGAGTCTGCTTAACTGAAATCCGCTTAACTGAAAAACTTGGTTGACTGAAAAAAAAATGTACAACAAAAATTATTAATTTAAACTCAAACTACCTCGCATAACTGAAATATATGAAATACATGTATGCAGCTGGAAGTGACCTTATTTATTGTTCCTTTTTTCTTTTTTCTTTATTTTTACGTAATCAAAGTTTTGTTTTGTTTCGAGCTTAAAAAAAATGTAGACATATAAAAATTATGCTGTTAGAACATTTGTATTTTCATGTTGGATAAATAAAATGATCTCCGGTTAAATTAATTTTTTTTTTTCAGTTGTAAATGAAAAAAAAAAAAAAAAATGTGGCAAATTGATGCTCTAGTTAAGCGGGGTCGACATGTACATGTTTAAGTTTCTAAATTCTGATCAATCAGACTACAATATCTCTAAATGGTCATTATGGCGGCGCATCATTTGATTCCCACGTTAGAATTTAACATAAGAACGACAGTTGTTTAAGAGGCAGCTAAAATTCCTTAAAACTTAACTTTTATGACAAATTTTCAGCAGCAAGGTCCGCAATTGCAAAATTCCTTGGAGATCTAAAGGTAAGAAAACTTAATTGCTCGCCTGAAAAGGCCGCCAGAATTGTCAATGCCTGCTGTGTTAAAACTATTCGAGACCAAATAGAAAATAATTTGTAGATAAAGGCATCTCACCTTATCTTATATAATAAGTATTAATCACAATTCAGCAATAGAGAATTTAAACTTAAACAGTGAATGAAAAAAATTAGAACTTCTTTTTCTGGTTTCTAACTCAATATTTACAGCCAATTTAAGTCGAAATACGAATTATCATCACGATGACGATGACGATGAATTGGGTTCGATTGTTGGCAATTTCTGATTTAACTCCTTAACGCAAAACTCAAAGTACCATCAGCTGCTTCTGTACTACATATTCTTCGATTGAAAAAAGGACGTAGTGCTTACTGGGACCGCCTCTGGTTTCTCACATGACGACCATCGACATTTAAAACATCTGCATTTTTAAGGTAATCTTAAGGTAATCTCTGGCTATTGACTATATAGTCAACTTGTACTACCAATTGGTTTCACTTTCTAAGCGGATCTTCTTATATTTTTTTTAGTTTATTTTTAGTCATATACAAATTTCAGCAATAAAGTATTGTCAATGTATTTCCAAAATAGTTAGATTCTTGAATGAAACTTTCTTCTTCATCTCTCCGTTGGAAGATGAAAAACAAGCGGACAATCAATTGTGAATACGAATAGATTTGATATTGAAATACGTATTACAA
The DNA here is from genome assembly GCA_905187475.1 of Syritta pipiens. Taxonomy (NCBI): domain Eukaryota; kingdom Metazoa; phylum Arthropoda; class Insecta; order Diptera; family Syrphidae; genus Syritta; species Syritta pipiens. The sequence continues at coordinate 10,628,447 of LR994571.1, read as the reverse complement.
AGTATCGTTTTTGCGAATATGAACAAATATTCAAGTTGGCAACCTAAGATCGTTTTAGAGTTATTTTTTTGTTGACTTCACTATTCGAACTACTTAGTGCCGATTTTGAGAATTCGAACGAACGTAGCAATACAGACTAAAAGCAGAAGAAATTATTGGTCGCCATGTGGCCAACAAGGGTTTGAAGATTGCTTATTCGCTCGAGACTCGTCTTCACCTGTTGAAGTGTGGTCTAATCAGGATTATGATACTGTGCTTATGCATTCAGCACAGCCCTATCTCCAACAATTACAACTTTAACTTTTTCCTTTCCTCAACTTAATCACTAGCCCAAGAATTATTCCAGCGGCATCAGAACCCTCTTTATCCTTATCTTAACAATCATTGCCCAGCGTGCAGGGGAAAAGTTTCCATTCTGAAAGCTTGTGCATCTTCTTCCCATTCATCTTGCCATCGCATATCTCCTCCACCGTACCTGCAACTAATTCTTATTAGTAACCAAGGGTAAGTCGAATGTCCTTGCTTCCGCATTGATGGATATATCTCTCAATCAGCCATCAAATGAATTCACAACATCGTCGTTCTCCATCCCGAAGGACACATTTCGCCCACGTAGCTCTATCCAACGATTAATTGAGATAAAATACTCTCTGGGTAATAAAGCTCAATCGGTGTGCTCTGCAGATGAACCGCCGATGGAGATTCCTGAACAGGAAGGACCTGAACAGTCTCCCCACATCCCCCCACACCGTCTTCGACTTCGACTTTACATGGCTGCGGTTTCTCATTAAATGACTCTTAAAATGAAAACTTGAAAATTTATTTCCATTAATATCTCAGTGAAGCATACTCTGGACCGGGGACAAGTCATAACTCTCTTCGCTTAGGATGGTCTTATGCCAGCCTGCCTGCCTGTACCGTTCCGTATCCTTAGAGAATTCTTTTGGTTTGCCCTTGCGAAACTATTTTCTCGCCCCAATGTTTGACGGGGGAAAAGTTCTTCTTCGTCGAGCAGCAGTCTTGACCGAGGATTTATAACAATGCAGCATAATGGTCCGAGCGAGATTCCTGAGAGAAACCAATTGAATTTCAAGTGGGGCGGCGTATTTGCATAAGGAGTTGGTGACATCATTGTGTATAACTCAATTGGATCGCCTCATTGCCATTGGGACCGCAAACTTATGCAGAGTCCACATACCCACACACGCATTGCCTCCATAACATATGTCCGCACACAAAGAATATTGGGCAGCTGGGCAGTTGCAATGATTGAGTGCGAGGACTCTAAGGGATCGTCTTGGTCTGCTTCACATTATTGCGGCCAAGGACACTTTAATTTTGTTTAGTATTAAACAACAATGTCATGTAAATATTGGAGGTTGTTTAATTAGAAAAGTTAGTGTAGTTTATGGGAATTCCTCGGGCGGGCTGTCGTGTGATGAACTTCGAAGGTGGAATTCTTTTGTTTGCCGAGTGTGGATGTGAATACATTCTCTTGTATTTGAAGTTTTTGTTTGCCCTGAATTTGTTGAGTTTTATTAGTGATTTAGGAGCATGACAGTTGGGCTACCAGTTACGAGGTTTGCCTGCCGGGCTTAATAGAGAAATCTTTGAATGGAACCAAAGTTAAACTTGAACTTATTTGTATCTATCGACTTCTTGACGTACACGTGCATTATAACTCTTCACGGTACCATTAAAATGGTTAAAGGTTCACCCCAACACACAAAAGCGTTCCGACGCCACCCGAGAGGAAGTATTTATTCCGATTCGGCTATTAACCTCATCGAGGTGCTTTCGATTTATTTTTATCTTCTCCCCCACCAGAAAACCCACTTACAAAGCCACAGAAGAAAGACGAAAGAAGAAATAAAACCTGCCATGGCGATGCGGCGAATGGGTGAACCCATCACTCGGAAGAAATTTAACTCTTCTTTGGTTGGTGGCGTTAGCTTTAATTGAACATTCAATTAATAACGCTTGCAGTCAGCAAGATTTGATTTCGAGAGTTGCGCTATCGTTTGATGGATTACGAATTCATATTAAATCTCGGACATTGCTGGAGTGGGCTAAGGGGATTAATAATTTTGCAATTCGCAGTTTTAGTTTTCTCTTTGTGGATGTGAATCAGAACTCTTGATAGTTGTCAGCTTGGAATCGTTTTTCGTTTTTGTGTCAGCGGGCGGGCTAAGTAGGTATTAAGCTTGGGTGGAGGACGGGTCACCATAACTGACAGTTGTTGGACTTATGTGGGAGTGAATTTCATTTCATTTTAATGCTTTGACAGTTTCAAATTTCAATTGCTCTCTTCCTTCAGCTCCTAGAAAGTTTGTCACTAATCTGACAAATTTAGTGGTCTACTCATAAAATACTTGTCTACATATTAAAGTTGTCAAAAAGCAAAAAAAAAAAAAAATCTCCGAAAATAGGTCCGGTGAGATCGATAGAAAAGGCTTTAGCATTAGTGGCGCACTTTCCCGGTCTTCAATTTACAGATCAAAAATAGTCTTACGTCGTCGGGTGATAAGATAGTGAGCCACCCAATATAATATGTTAGTGATCACCTCATAGCTGATCTGCGCTGCGTGTATACTCAACCAACCTTTATGCCCTTTATTCCTAATCAATTCGGATGTGAATCACATCATTTTCAGAAAGAAGCTTAAAAGCAATTCCTTATTTAACATAGCAGATGTAAAGTTTAAAACCCAATTATTCTTACGATTTTATTTTTTTATAAGTGTTTGTAATGACTTTTGCAAAAGTTGTTTATGTTTTTGTAAGTGTTTGTAATGACTTTTGCAAAAGTATTTCAACTAGATAACTTGATTTCCGTCACTTTAACTAAAAACAAAAGCACTCGAACAGAACACATTCTCGTATCTCTCTTTTTAAAAATTGTCCATTAACAGAACACATTCTCGTATCTCTCTTTTTAAAAATTGTCCATTAAAATTAGATTGCTATCTCCAAAGGACATTTCTCTTAAAAACGTTCGTTTTATCACAAATGATTTTATTTCAATCGACGAGACGTTGATGGATGACATTTTTCAATAAACGCCTTCCGGTTTTCTTCACAAACATCGACGTGGGCGTGCTTTTCTCTCATACTCACGATAGAGCCCTTTTAAAGCTCGTAAATGTGACCGAGATGGGCAGAGATAAATAGTTTATCCTTAATAGACTATCATCAGCATTGTTGGATTGGTTCTAAAGCCATTTATGTGATTACACTTTAAAATCTTGACTTAAGTATCGTCTGCCAGTTGGTCAAAGTAAAGTGGAAGTAAAGTATCCTAGAAATTAGCTTAGTTCTTTAATTGAAAAGCGAAGTCCTGCTGCAAGGCAGTTTATTAAATTAAGTACTTTCAAATGATGGACCAAATTGATTTTAAATGTCCTTTAAGGCTTTCTTATGAGTGCTCGGCATCTCTATTCGTTGTTCTGTAATATTTTGTATTTATTTGTGGCTTTTCAAAATAGAAGCCTCTTACTGAGACTTTTAAGTAACATAGTCATGGGCAACATGTGTCAAAAATTGTAACGCGCACAACCAAAGATGTAAAAGATTCCAATCTTTTGACTTTAAAAATCAATTGAATTCATACCTCTGATCTTGCAATTCATAAATTAAATCTGCGAACTAGACTGCAGTATTGAAATCTCTCATTCGTTTTTAAGTCTTGACGGGAGTAATCTTTACAACCAATTAATTGATTTGTAATCTGATCTTTAGGCTAACATATTTGGGACTTCAAAAGATTTTTCGTTGAAGTCTTTGCGATTGCAAAATTTTTTGTTGAAAATATATATAAAAAGCCATTGTTATGAGCACTTGATTTTTAAATAAATTATTGTGAAATTATTTGAAATAATCTGTTTCTATCAGGGTTCATCTGTTTATGTAGTGAGCTTCTATGTCTTGATGATGTCTGTGTTCATTCCAAGAAAAAAGAAAAAATATATTGTGATGTGTTTTACTTTGATTGTAGCGAAATCAGACAATGAACGGATGCTTGGTAGACTTTATAATTCTTTGAAATGTTTCAGTTTTATCTTTTTTTTTTTTAATTGTTAAAACAATGCATCTCCTCTATATTGGCAGATTTAGTCGAATAATTCCACAAGCCAGCATTTTTTATTTAATAGCCGAACAATTTTTGCCACGAAAAATTTGATTAGAATAGAATACAGAAATTTGTTACTTTCAATTAATTACAATCATTCTGTTCGACACTAAGCTCCACCAATTTTTGTCATTGATATTAAATATTCATTTTAATCGTTTGGTTTTTAAAAAATCAATTGTTAGATTCTAGATCTAGATAAGATTAGATTAGATAAGATTTTATTAACGAACTTTTCCCTTTTTATTCCTTTACATGTTGTACACAAATCATTTATCATGGCTTTGCCGTCTGCCAGATTGACTTTTTATTAACCCAAGAAACAAAAAAAAAACCTCTAGTAAAATTCAAAAATTCCCTGTAAAGATGCTATTTCTATAGCTTAGCGCTATCTTGCAGTATTTGAACAGCCTACCTACTTCTGCCAATTGGTTGATAGTTTTCAATTGAAGAACGATGTTCACGAATTGATTTTATTATTGGCGAATAAGAAGGTTAGTACTTATCCTTAGCCTAGTCTTAAGCACTTCAAGTGAACGAAACTGCAAATACTTCACCAAGAAAGCCTTTCAATGGTTTACGTTTAGCTGTTATTTATGGCGACAAATTCGAGTAAAGCTATTGCTTCTTGGATTCATCTAAGAAGTGTTTTATTGATTTTAATCCTTTCACTCACTCATTTAATTTGGCACATGGGGTGTTTAGCTGTTATTTATGGCGACAAATTCGAGTAAAGCTATTGCTTCTTGGATTCATCTAAGAAGTGTTTTATTGATTTTAATCCTTTCACTCACTCATTTAATTTGGCACATGGGGTGTTTGACTGTACACTGAGCCTAAATCAGTATTTACAGTAAAAAATATACCAACAACCTTGCACAATATATCAATCTATTTTGAAAAAAAATAAATTCCATTTAATTAGCATGGTTAATTAAAATCAGAGAGACAAAATTGAATTGAAGAAAATGAGAAGTACTACGCTGCCTTCATAAATTTGATAACTAAGAAGAGACGCTCTCAAAGTCGGTCGGTATTATGTCACTGAAACAAAAAGCTGTACGTGATGACCTGGATTGCTTAGTTTCCCTTATAGCGAATCTAAATAATCTTTAGAAATCTGGCCTTGTATTGGATGAACGACGAACATCGGTTTGCCAGAGCTACACTCCGTTCCATAGCTCCTAACAACTAGATTTTTTGTTAAAAGAGTAAATGTGAAAGATTTCTTACTAAAATCTGTTGTATTCCAACCTTATCATTTTTGTATTAGTAATAATAACAACTAATGGCGGCCGTTAAGGGCCAGAGCCTAGCTTTTCTGGTCATTTTAGTGAACTGAAAGATTAATGGAAATTTGCAAATGGATGACAAGGGACTCAAAACATTTCGTTGCTATCTTACTGCAAGTCCACATTCGTGTGTGACTATATAAATAAGACAGCGTGTATTACTATTCTCTTACAGCTTTTACAGATTAAGTATGTAAATGAAGATTCAATTGTCTTTCGAGAAAACCTTAAAATGTCTTTGTGACTAGTTTAAAGTACACAATGAGCTAATAACTGACAAATGAATACTGATAGAAGTGCGTGAAATTTTACCATGTTGAAAAAGCATTTAGCTTATAAATCATAAAGTCAACTATCGATCTTTGGCTTTAAACAACAAAATAGTTCCCTGCCCTTGCATAATTTTCGTGGACTATTATTCCAAATATAATAATTAAATGAGCAGACAAAAAGTCCGTATCTTTTCAGCTGGCGACAGAAAGACAATTATTTTGAAAAAAATGAGTGCAGGAAATATAAAAATATTAATACACCCGACCGAAGCTGATTTTTACTCATCAGCATTCGCATCAGAATTGAATATGACTTTTTATTTGGCGTGGTCACGAATCAGCTAAAGTTTAGCCTTATCAGAAAAATATTTTCTGACATAGTAGGCGTAAAGTTTGGAAATATAATCAACAACAATTTAACACATAGTTAGTTCATTTGCGTTCTCCCTAGGTCTTTCAACAAAACTATTCATAACTTAAAATATAATTATAAACAATTTAACTCTTCCAGAGGAAAGGCGAGACGTTCATATTAATTGTAGTAATAGCGGGTAAGTGTTGTGGAGAAAGTTTTGTTGACTCCCCTTACAAAGGCACCGCATGTGGGAACCTGGCTTTTCGTTTTAAATTTTGATAGCTCCGCCCGACCTGCGATCCCATAACGTTTGCATATTGAAAAGAAGTGAAAAAAAAAAGCGTGTGTGTACCATTAAATCCTCTTAACACCAAAAGACCGTTGTACGAGAACCAGCGAGAAAAACGAAACGCCAACAAATTATCTCATGTATGCGGGTCCGCAATTATTTGCGAGTAGGGTGGCAAATAGGAACACTATCCCTCAAGCTGCAGAGTCAAAGAATTTATTACCGAACATAGAATTAAATAAAATAAAGCCCTCCACAAAGGTAATTAAAGATAACTTGAGTTTACTTTCTGGTCGTGGTTCCCCACTGGTCGTCTCTAGCGAGAGATGAGTTTAATTGGGGCGCTGCTGGCTGGCTCGGTGGCTCGGTGGCTCATGGTGGTTTTTTCGTTTGCTTTTTAGTGGAACAGCAGTGGGTCGATGATGGCGGTGTACCTCTGCGATAATGACCCCAAGGCGAGGAGTATGAAGCTAGATATTATAATGGATCCACGAAATAACAAGGACTTATGCGGCCCAAGTCTATGTGAAGGAGTTTCCAAATGGGAAGTTCGTAATTATATTGTTAGTGGTAGTAGCCAGGAAGAAAAAGGGGAAAAGAGATGCCAATGGAGGAGCAGTGAAAGATTGTGACACAAGCAATGGCGACGTTTGACGTTACTCAAGGCGGGGGGTCCTATTTAAGTTCTTAATTACTCCGGCAAAGTTGTATTTATCATGCCAAATTACATTCTAATAGAAATCATTTATGCAATTTAGTCAGGAGGCTTGTGTTGAAGTTTCTAATGACTGTGTACCAAAGAGAAGGTTGTTGCTTTGATGTTTCTTTTTAAGGTTGAAGGCTTAATAGATGGCTCATGTCCAACTCTTTAAGTGATGTTTGCTCACATAAAATAGACCAGAGGCCAATGGGTTGGGAATAGCGCTAGCATACGTTTTGAGCTAGGTGTATTTTTAGGCAGCTTTACCCTTGTTTTACTATTTGTTTTGAATGTTACGTTTAAAAGGTGACAAGCGAAACAAACGTTTTTTTTTTTCGTTCTTTTAAAAGCAAACACAGCTAGAAATTAAAAAATATGCTCAACCAGAGAAAAGAGAAGAGGATATATCTTATTCGTTAACAATTCAAAGTGCAGGAAAAAATAGCAACAAAGAAAATAATGAGTCGTTAAATTTTTTAAAACATTTCAGATGTGCATGCATTAGGCAAATATTCGATTTTTTTCCAAAAAAAAGCTGGTGTGTGTCTCACATGGCTTTTATCTGATTCGCAATTCGAAACCGGCAATTAAACAGTAGGTCTCCTTCACTTGTGTCAAATTACACCACGCACAAGTGGAGGTGCGAAAAAGCTATGCTCTGGCTCTATATGGGCTGTTACGCAGATTATTGTATCTGACTCAAAAGACCGAGTACGCAGAACTTTTTTTTTGCAACGCTGCCACTACAAATAAGATCTCATTTAAACAACAATTCTACGTTCTTGGGTTGTATGGTTATTAGCGGGAAAATTATTGAACAAGAAAAAAACCGGCGACTATTCTCAGCTGAAACGTCATGAATTTTGTCAATTAAGAGCACGATCGTGACAGGCATCAAAATGGCATTCTCGACTTCACACCCTGAAAACTATGACGTATTCCTACAACGCTTGGTGGTGGAAGGATTATCCTCGAAAGTGTACACAAACAAAATTGTTCGTCTAGATTACATTCATTTGCGACTACGTCGTCCATGGAAACTCATGAAAACGAGAAAACAGGATTTAGATCCTCTCTCTGTCTGCACGAAACTGGAAGGAAACGCGTCACACGCTTTCTCGCACTTTGGTCGGAAACTGCAAGAATGACCTCAATTGGATTGGGTGACGTCGACTGAAGCTGAGTTAATCTTGTCTCATCTAGGGACATTAACGTTAGGGAGTCGGACCGTATTGGTAGACGGAACCGAATCCACTTCTCGAGGTGTGGATTACGTGAGAAATTTATTCGGATTGTGTGCTGCGGTTGTACGTGGGAAATGCAAAAAGTTTCGAAATTACTACGTTAGATGTAGTCTGCTGAAAGGGGTCACCGTCACCGAGTGGGAGTGTGTTGGATTAAATGTGGCATGTGGTATTTTCTTCCTGGACTCTAACGGCGGCAAGTTGGTGCGATGATTAAAAAAGTTTGGACTCTGATGGTATTTATAGAATGAAAAGTTTAAGTGGGAAATAGGAAAAGAATGATTTGTGTTAACACAGAAAAAGTTTAGTTGAGGCTCCGATTCATTTTCTTGGTAAATGAAAGACTAAGACTTTTGTGGTTCTTGGTTTGAAGGTGGTAACGTGAGAATTTGAAAGTGGATTCAAAAGAAGTTGACCCGGATTTTCAGCTTGTGGTTCGTCGGGAATTTTCGAAGGGATATTTCAAGGCAGAACATTTTATTTAGTAAAGTTGTGTTATGGTGTTAGGATTCTTTTACAATGATTTTCTTGTTTTTCTACAAACAGAACTTACAACATTTTTGGATTAACTTTAATTATGTGTTGTAAAAAAGTTACCGCATTAAAATTTTATTAAGATTCCTGTGATTTTATGTGAGCTAGAGATACAGCGAAAAAATGAACTATCGCAGCCCATTTCGATTTGCAATATCTCAACTATATAACATATCGAAACGATTTTTTTCGAAGAAGTTCAAGTGTAATTCCGTCATAAAAACGTAAATAAAATTGACAATGTTCCTTGAAATAACATGCATTTATTTTGAAAAGTGGGATAAAGCATGCATTCATAGATGTCAAAAGTTTTTAGCTCCAAAAACACTTCTCACTGAACAGGAAAAACATTGGCCAAAATAATGGCTGAAAGCCAACAATATGCAATGTGCCTTTTAGCCAATTGATTGATACCACTCTAGAGCAACCACTAATACACACACATTTTGCAAGTGACGAGACATTACGTATCTAGGCCATTTAGCTAATACCAAATTGGATTTCATAATAATGACAGATTATCGTTAAATGATCAATTGTCTATGATGTAGTTGATTGTGGGAGTCATTCAATTGTCCGGCAGTGGTTCGGTTCAGCAATGAGCTACATGAAATACGGAAAGTCCACCCATTAACAATCGAGAGTTTTGGAAATGATGAAGTGTACATCTAGGTTAAAACTATCAATTAACTTGAGATAGAAATGTTGTAGTTTGAGCACTCTTGTCTTGAAAGGCTTCTCTTTGAAAAAAAAAAAAAAAAAGAAATACAAACGGAGGACTGTACGAGAAGTAAAAGCGTACAGAAATCAGTGCATTAGAGCCTGACTTTTCGTCGTTCCGATATGCTTCGTTTTGATGTTGCGTCGTTAAGGAAATTAAGTGTGTTTTATTTTAGGTTGCATCTTTCACAAAACTACAATACATGGAAATTATGGAATTGGAATATATATTTCAATTTTAATTTTGATGCAGCGCTAGGCTCTGGTGTGAACGAAAATTAATGGCAATTGATTGTGGTTGATTGACAAGCAGTAGGAGAGCAATAGTGTTCCTTAGATTTTCAGCTTTTAACTGTACACTGCACAGTGTAACAGATCTGATACAACTAAGTTCTAACTTCTTTCATAATCTATGGATCAGAATTTTACACGGTTAAACTTTGTAGATGATTTGCTTTATATATTTTGAAGGGAATAATCTTGCCAATTTATGTAGACTAATGTTTTTTTTATTATTATTCTGGTATTTGCAGTCATAAACTATAAAAAAAAAAAAGAATTTTTTTTATTAAAAAAAAGTCGCGCAGTGCAGAGTTAAGAGATCGCAATCTAGAAGAAACCCCCTTCGATCACCAACCTAAATGTGCTAAAGAAACTTATCAAAATCAAACAGAGATAATTGCGTGTATTTTGTTCATTATTTGTTCATACTTCAACATATGAGTATCTCTTCCACACGCTCTTTGTTGGTCTTTCTCAACTTCAATTCACGAGCTCACATCACTTTGCGAACCAAAGTTGAGAAAAAAATCGTAGAAAAAAAAAAAATCGTCGAAGTAATTGAAAACTTTTCATCATTGCTCATAACAAGAGCAAACATACAAATTTCCTACCGCGCGTTTGCTGAGGTTGACTCTCCAGCTAAAGTATCTCTGCCACGCAGTAATTATGGTGTCGTGTCTGGTGTAGAGCCCATCCTTGAATTGACAATTACCATTCCATTGACGATATTTGTAAAGCAAATAGCCAGAGATATTTTCATTTTAATTTCAGTTGTCGCCCTGCCGCCGTTTTCTCCTTAACATTCTGCTTTCTTCATCTTCACAAACTTCATCAAAACAAATGAAAACGAAAGTTTCTTGCCAGTTTCTTACCTTGCCACAAACCAGATGGGCGGTGAATAAATGTATCTATTGGTAACCCGTTCGACGCTTTGTGTATCTAAGACACAATTGCATCATAGGAACGCAGTGAAGATGAGAAAATAACAAAAAAAAAAAAACAAAAAAAAAAAAACCTCTCCGAGCATCTGCGGTTGGACGTTATGACATTGATACGTGTGTGCGGCACCTCAAATGAAACCAGAAAATCACGTCACTAACGCAGACGTGTGCAGCCGTTTGGCTGCTTATCAATTCTGAGTTACGTGGCTGTAATTGATTCGCCTTAAAATTCCGATCAAGTCATTTCCCATTTCCAGTTCCAGCGAGTGCGGAACGCATCACCCCACGGAACGAGCTATCACCGAGATGCCCCAGAGCGTTAATAAACGCATAGACTGCCTAATTAGGCAATGTAAACACGAGACGGCGACACTGTGGGAAAATCCATGCAGAACTGAGCATCTGAATGTGTGTATCTTCTTCCGCCGACGGAGACGAACACATGAGACTTGCAGATGCAAAGTTCGGATGTTTTATATTTCCGTTTCATGGTCCCGATGGCCGGTGGTGATGGTGCTGATGCATCGGTCTTCGGAACTTTCCATATTGCCGTCAATTTCTCCTCTCTCAGAAGTTATGCGAAGTTTATGCAACCCAGCGCGGTCGAGATAATTTGGCCTTATAGTGATAAAAATTTATTTCTGACCAGAGAGAGACATCGGGGCGACTACAGTAGACGCATGTAGATATAAAAAAACGTTTTTTTTTCTGCGCTTGGTGCTGCTCAGGTGGAAGATACATAAGCACTTAAACCTGCTTTATGGTTTCGTTAGTTCGTTTGCCTTTATTGTTTTTTTTTTTTGTTTTTTCGGGGACACACCCATTAAATTCCAGAGATACACTCGTATCTGTGGAACAGCGTTGTTTTCTGTTTATTCTCCCGAGTGGCTGCTGACGGGGAAAGTATTGTATTGTTGTGCTATGGGTGTGGAACAGAGGCCAAATGAATCTCCTTGAGCGGAAAGTGTTGAGCATGTCAAATAGTTTGACATGTGTTTCTTCTTCATCGATATATGTGATGTTTTAATTTTCTGACACAATATAGTTGAAGGTTTGGGAATTTTTTTTCGGAAGATGTGCAATGTTTGCGAGAGAAAGCCAATTTGGTGGGTGAGATATTTAAAGGACCTTAAACCTTCTCATGTTGTTTGGGAACCAAGCTTTGAAAATAATGTAGAAGAATTCAATTCAACAATTCGGACAGTAAAATTTGAATTCGTAACTCAACTATTACAAAAATATAAAGTACAGTTGTTTTTAGAAAATAAATAATAAATACATTGTTTAAATTAAATAGTAAAACCAATATTTTGACTTTTAAAAAAAATTCAATGTTGGTTCATCTGTAATTATAAGCGCATTAAAGTATGCTCATAGCTTAAAAATCGTGGGCCAAATGTGGGGAAAAAACTGAGTCTTTTTTTTGGCGGGATTTGAGCAAAATCCTGAATTTTTTGACGATGCCTTAAAAGTTATTAAAGTATGCGTGAATTTCTTAGGAAAAACCCATACACTCTTAATCTATCAGGCAAATGTTCACCTAAACTTCACAGCAGGGTTTCCAGACTGAAAAGTTGTTAGAATTCTGTCTAATTTCTGCTTAGTCAGAGTGTTCAAGTAGCTAACGAATAACTGAGCAAAATCAAATTGAAAATCTTGAAGAATTTGATCACCTAGGTTTCGAGTTATCTAAAAGAAATACGTTGTGTAATGCTATTTTACCATAAAAAGGGAAAAAGGTTGCAAAAAGATATCAATTTTTTTGCAGTTTACGGTGAGAATGCTGTGAGTGGACGCCGGACTCCGCAGTGGTTTGCTCGATTACGTTCCGGAAATTTCTATGTAAAAGAAGAAAAGGCACTGTTCGGCTTATCACTGAAATAAGCGACAATATTTTGCAACTAATGGAGGACGATCGGCATGGATACTGTCAAGAGATAGCCGAGGCTCTAAACATTAACCGTCTGACAGTTTGAAATCATTTAAAACGGACAGCCTACTCAAAGAAGCTCGATGATTGGGTGCCATATCGATTGACGCAAAGAAATTTAATTGGCCCAAAAGTAACGAAATGGAACCATTTTTAAAGCCAGTAATTACGGGCAATGAAAAATGGATTGAATACAAGAACATTCCACGCAAGCGATCTTGGGCAAAGACCGGTGGCCGAATGCAATCGACTTCAAAGTTTAAGCACTCGATCAGTTTAAACACTCGATTCAATTGCCTCAAAACTCATCACAAGCATCAGCTTCAAGCTTTAATGAACGAAACGAGTTTTTCCCTCCAGATATCCATCGACAAAATCATAGCTGGTGTTAAACCGTCTTAATTATCAAAGCCGTCAACAACTAATAGCTGGTCAACACTTTACACTTCCAAGCTATCAAAGTAATCACCGGGAAGATGAATTAAGTAATCGCCGTATGGTTGAGCTGCCATTCATCAGCAGCAGATGCTAATTAAAAATCTCTAAAAAACGTTTTAGCGGTTTCATCGGTCTTCCTATGGTCTGTATGAGAATTCGTAACTACTCCAAATTGCATAAATGTGTGGATGAAAAGACAAAGCAAATTATGCAATGAGCTACACAGCCTGTGGCGGGAAAACTTTCATGCTGTCCACGTGGTAACCTCTGTCAACAGCCTCTTCCGCTGAACTGCACCAAATGAATGATGGCAATGGCGATAGCAACGACGATGACGATAACGACAACACGGATGACAAAGCTGTGCAGGCATGTAATGTCAATGTTTGCACTTTCGCCAAATTAAACGGAAACATATTGCATGTAAGCTTAATCGTCGAGCAAATATGCCCGCTCACTGCGAGCTGCAAGCTGCAAGCTGTGAGCTGTTCGTTGGCTTCAACCTAAATCCACATCATCTTCATCAATTCATCATCACCATCATAACCAGGATAAAGGTTCTGTGTGTGCGTGTATGTCTAAGATGCCATGCTTGCCGTGCCATGGAGGCCATTCATCAACCCAGAGCGGTCTAGAAACGATTCAACTTATTTAAGCAATCGCACGGAACCATCAGATTCCACTATCAACAAGATTTCCGTGCGAATATTCAAACAGAAACACACGAACGCAAACGCGTCGACGACGGCGTTCGTATGTATCTGCGTATTTGCCAAATGGAAATGTGCAGTATATTAATGCAATTAGATGAGGGGGAGAAGCTCTGTACCGCCGTACCGTCGTACCATACTTGTTAGCTTTACAGTGCCATTTGTGCATGTCCTTGGAAGTACAGAGGCAAGCCTCCTTCAACCGGTTAACGGAGCAGTGCCGAAGGGCACCGAGGGCATGGAGAAATTCATTGACAACTTTGCGATGTGTCAACTTAGCCGAGAGAACGACGCACAGTGTTGACATTTGTGTGTGTATATGGAGATTTTTCGTAACCTGGTTTACGGAGCGCCTCGGGAATTGAAAAAGGTACATGTTGATGGGCTCTGCTTGTCGTTTGTTGCTCTAGACTTCTAACGTTCACCATATATTCATGGATTCTTGGTTTCGAGGGCATTTTCGTTTTCAGTCAGTCAAGTGGCGCACACACACAATCAACTGCAGCAAGGTGAAACTTTGAAATATTTCGTGGCCAATTTTCATGGTAAGTCTTAGAGTATAGGCAGAGTTTAAATTGGGGGATTTCATTGCCTAATTGAGGTTGTTTCGTTCCTATCTGTGTGTGCATGGCAGGGTTAGTAGCCTGGTTTTGATGTACTTTAAATGTTCAAGTGTAGTGGACGACAAGTAATTGTTCTTGAAAGTTTTTGGGGGATTAATGAAATTAGCGCTTAGTCCTTTGAGGATATTCAGAAGCCATTTGGATGGATAAAGGTCTCAAAATTCTTCTTAAGGGGTGCTTTGACTATTTTTTTGGAGACATTTTGTAACTTTGTTGGTGCTTCTTTTGAAGTTGTTTAATTTCGAATCTGCGACGGCACTTTAGTGATTATTTAGAGTTAGCTTTCAGTTTTTGAAGGACTGGTGTTGTTAAAGGTCGTCGTTACATATTTCTAAGAATCTTAACTTTAAAGATTTCTTATTTGTGCAGACTTGTTAGTATAAAGGGAAAATAAAGCAATTTAGGTTATTCCCATCCAAGTCAACACCATGAAGGAGCTTGACATTTCAATGGGCATGCAACATCAATTAGAAATATCAAAATAATGGAATTCAAAAAAGTTGGGCGAAGGTACACTCGAAATGAAAAATTTCACTTTGACCCGAATTGTGCTATAATTATTTTTTTGACATGATCTGATTTTATTTTTAATGGAAAGATTTGATAAATAATGGCAGACAGAGGACATATGACATTATTTAAAATTCTTTTGGGTGTGACCATATGGTCACGCTGGCACAATAAGAGTTAAGAGGGAATCTATTGAAATCATACGTCAATATAAATACTTAAGAAATATAATACTTAAACAGTCAATATAAATACTTAAACATTTTGGATAATCGCTTTAAAATGCCACTTTGAAAATTCAATGTGGCAGCTTCGGACATTATCTTTCATCAAGACAATGATCCGAAATACACTGGCAAGGCCACTAAAAAATGGATTGAAAAGGAGAATGATGTGGCCACTCCAATTTCCTGATTAAAATCCCATGACATATCTATGGTGTATATTGAAAAGGTTCATTGCAGTGCAGGCTGGTTACTTAGGGGATCTATGGGCGAAAATTCAAAGGGCATGCGCAAATATACCAGCAGAAGTTTGCACACATTTTGCCGACAGAATGTTAGCCGAAATATTAGCAGGAAATTTGGGCAAATTTTTTTTAAAGTCAAAAAATCGGACAAACTTGCCTCAGCGGAATTTTCCGTACGCATGCTGTACCATAAAAAGATATGTGAATTAAATTTTTTAATGTTGACAAGGACCATGTCATTTTTTATGTGAAAATATTTTGAACGAAAAAATTTGGTCGATTGTGGGAGTCACTGTATGTAAATATACACGTTAGGGAAAGAATATCACGATTTCTTAAAAAAAGTATTTATTTTGTTTCTGAAACAATTTAGTTCTTTTCTCATTTCATAAATGTCAATTTGGTAGACAGCTTATGACCACGACCGAGCTTTATTTGTTTTCTTATAAAAACATTTTTAAATTTTGCAAAAATGGAGTTATTAAATGATCGATTTAGCTATCTATACATTTCAATGACAATTTAAATAATTAATTCATTCCAATCACATTCCCTTAAATTTCCGAATTACTTTTAAATGCTGCTTTTTAACATTTCCATAACAATACAGATACATCATCCGGCCATAACAGCTGCTGTGTACTGTTACCGGTTTCATAACACCACGTTCCATCGTGCTACCGCTGCGTCCAAATCTACTGCCAGACCGGCAGCGACAGCGACAGCTGAAAACAAACCTCTTAGAGAAATTATCATTTCGATGTTGAATAATATTCGCCAGAGGCAAAGAAAGTACACGGTTTGGCAGAATTCGTAAAATCCGGCCTGGAAAGGCGAAAACACTGGGGTGGGGGATGGTACGCGAGCTCATCAGTTAGACGGCGTCGGCGTGCAAAAATAATTTCGGATGCGGTAAATCAATCATTCTGCAAACCGTCAAGAGAGGGAGCGGAAAACCCTCGTTCATTTCTTAATTAACCTGTCCAACCCTAAGTGGCAGAGATAAACATTCGGAGTGATTTACACGGATTACGTAAGCTGTAGATAGCCACCCAACCCCACCCCTGTCATGGTGGTAATACCCTTGTTCTGTCACATGCGAGGTGTCAAATCTTTCGGCAATTCACCAGAAGCCGATCCAGACCTTATGGTCCATTAAATTTTAATCGTAACATTAAAATCATTTTTATAGCTTGTATCCTTTTTTCGGTTCTTTTTTCTGTGCGGGCACTCCACAAATATGCACGCAGATACAACCTCCGGAGGCCTCAGGTCAGGTCATGAATTAATCATTTGGATTCCTTATGCCAATCATCCAATCATTAATCCACTTCATCTCGATTGAGTTAGGTCGACTGGCTTTGGAGAGGCTCGAATGTGACATATCTATCGTCGGGCGATGAATTAGACTTGGAGGCGGCAAATCTCAAGTGCTCCGGTGAGCACAGATGTCCATTTGTTTGCCGGTTGTGACATAAATCGGAATCTCATCGTTTCTTGAATTCATTTATATGCATAAGGAGTCTTCCGACTTCCCCCTGACTGGGCTGCTGCTACCGCGGAGTGAGGTGCTTGATTTATGAGGAATGTAACTGTGACAAGTTGGTGGAACAGTGTGGCATGCTGCGGTGATTACATAAATTTCGGGAATAGATTTGGCTATGTCGCTGGCTGGTGGATAGTGCCGGATCCGTGGTAATTTCATCTGGTGACGCTTGTGCGATGTGTCACGTAGTGGGGCGGAGGGGGAAAGGTGGCTTAAACGCGTCATTCCCGTATAAGCGGATCTAGTTTTATTCCTAGGGATGCGTCTATTGCGTTCTAAGCACTGAAGTCTTGTTAGTGCTGCAGAATAATAAAGTTTGAGGATGAGACTTTTTTGCTAGGAAGATGAATGAATGCGGGCATAAAAAGCTCGAGATTTATTCTCTTTTAATTTTAACAGAAATATGAAGTATTTCGTATGAAGTTTGAATGCATTTAAAAGTGGACGGTTTAGATATGGATTTATTACAATTTATAGGTGCTATACTGCCCCGTTCCCAGAATAATAGAGAGAGAATTTGGCCTCTACAAACTGTTTTAAGTGAATGCTATTGTTCACTAAAGAGAAGCATTGGTTCACCTGGAGCAGGGTCCATCTCTGACAAAGACTTTCTCTCTTCAAAGCGAGAACTAATTGACAGCAATGGGCAACACTTTATACTTCCTTTCCATGCAAACCAATCCACAAAGAATGTACAGACCATCCATTGCGAGCGCTTCATTTGCACGTCCGTCATTGTGTTGTATCCATGCAACAAATCGTTCCGATCGACATCAGACGAATCATAATCTTCTCATTGAAAGCACCCGACTCGAGGGCTAGTTTCATTTTACATACACGCGCAGGTAGGGGCAAGAACGGCCTTAATGCTGTCAGCTAATTTCAATTTTCCCTCAAAACTCGGGACATTCAATTCTGTTACACCGAAAACACCATTAAGTGGCACTCAGCAGCCGGGACCAGGCGGACACGACGACACATAGTGCGGCGACAGGGCATCAAAAACTTACCCCCTGATTGCCACCCTCTCGAACTTGGGATCGGCTCAAGGTCTTTGTGGGCGATTTCTGTGATGCTGGGATGTGTTGGTGGTATAAAAGACCCTCAGACAGCGAAGTCCTCAGCCACCGTTTGTAATTCCGCAGCGAATATGCAAAGTTGGAGGACCTTTGTCGTCACCGTTAACGTCGTCGTCGTTGTAGTCGAAAATGTGCTTCAGAGGAACACTGTTCCCTTTCCACTCCCTGCCAATGATAGTGGTAGGTTATTCTGAAGTTGTGGTCGGCGAGCTTGCACTGTGCACCACGCCACCGTTAGGTCCTCATTGCAGAAGTATGTGGCAGAGACAAATTGAAAGTTACACATTGAAGTTGTGTGTTGAATTTGAGTGGCAGGCCACCGTCACCTGGCTGAGATGTACTTGACCGAAATAAAATGGTAATTTATGGCTCAAAGTGGTGTCTTAGTTGTTCCGCCAGGTTAAGAGGATAACAGAGGAGCTACGAACCGAGAATAGCAATTGTTGGGCCGTTAATTGAAATGTTTACAGCCGGTGTGCTTGATGTCCTCGCCATGATGATTATGCGTTTATTTGTTAATGTGTTGCTAGTGTTTAATGCGAAATTATTCATACTCATGAGCTGTTTGGTACAAGAGTTTTCTACATCACCAAAAAGTAAAAAACATCATTTGGAAATGAAATTGCTTGTATACTGGGCATCTTTCAGCGCTGGCATATAAATTCTATCTTGGCAATAAGGATTTCATTACATATTTTTGAAATCCATTACTTAAAATGCACAGCATTGAATGAAAAAGGTTTGCAAAGTGTTTTGAAACAGAATACCTACTCAGTACTAATGCACACGCAACCACCCGCGGTGTGGTGTCAAATTCCTTTGAGGTAGACGTTTGAACGCTGATTAGTTTTTAATACCTTTGAATGGCGTGTCAAGAGCATGTCTAAGTAGCATTGTAAATACACCGTAGTGCACTTAACCGCGATTTAGTTTCAATGTCAATTTTCCCCCTTTACCATCCGCATTGGCCTTTATCTGGCCAATTTAATAATTCTACTTTTAATTTATTGCTTTGAGAATGTTTTAACTTTAAAGGATTGGCCAGTTTTAACGGCCAAAGGAAATCAAAATACTTTGAATTTCTTCACACTGGACGCCCCGCCCGACCCACAATTAATGTACGCAGCAGGTCACACGCGTCAGTCTTAGCCTCGTATGGCACATTATGTGACCTGCATGCTTGTAGTTATTATTATAATTTTTTTACATAATAGCGTGTAACAAATTTTTGAAAAATATTTGGTTATCTGCATTTTTGGGTTGTTTATGATTGTTGTTTCAAAATACCAAAAGTTCCTCTTAAGTCTTAGAACAATATATTATATATTAAGGACAGATGATTATTGCAACCTTGTGGTTGGACTAAAGACCGAGACACCATGAGGTACCTCACAAGAGGTATCACACTACACTTGCTGAGGAACCAGATGGTGCCTCATTCTTCACAATCACAAACTGGACATTTCAAAATTCTTTTTAGTAAAACTTGTCATGAACAGCAGACACAAATTCTGGAATCAAGCGCTTTGCACTTGAGTTGGTAATAAAACTCAATTTACGAGTTTATAAATTCATTACTTGTGCATTTCATTCTCAGTGGTTGTGGAATGACGACGAACACTGTCCTGAAGATTTTTCAATTTGAAAAAAACATTTCCACAGTCATCCTCTAGGATCCTAATTCACTTCACATTGTTCTACCGAAACATTCATGTCGAGGTCACAGGTAGTTAACCTCCACCACCATCACTTTTAGATCCCTTAAACACGATGCAATCTACCACCCACCCTATTCAAAAATTCAATATTCAACACAAAATAGTGAAAGTTTACCTAACCGACATACAACAGAAAACACGAACATACATGGGGGCGACGGAGTAGAGATGTCAATCGGGTTGCTCTGCAAATTTTCTGCTTGTCAATTGCATTCCATGACGATACGTAAAATCTTTACTAAACATCTCGGCTTTCAATTTCAATTTCCGTTGGACAATGCAAAATTTTACGAAAAACATCTTGAACAATACCCTGGCTGTCTTCCACCGGTTCGGTTGTGGTTGTGGAGTTACGTTTTCGTCCATTCACATCTCCGACAGCAAATTAACCGTGGCTAATGTCTGTGCTGATTGATTTTGGTTTCGATTGTCGATCGAAGGTGGACACAGTTGAGGTTTTTGTGTGTTGCCGGCGAATAAAGAATGATTAAATTTTGAATTGTGGCGGTCTAACAAAAAGAATTGGCACTTTCAAAAGTCAATTTTGAGTTTTTTTTTTCTTTTGCGACTCCACAATGGTTACGTGATGAGTTTGAAAAGTGAAAATTTTTATTTTTGATTAGTTGTGAAATGAAGAGTGATACTCTGCTTCGGCTGACAATCATAGAAAAGTCATAAGTGTGCGCAATATTCATACATGGTGGGATGAGACGAGATCTTAACCTGGTGTGGGTGGACTTCTTCAAAGCAGACCGACGTTCTTCTCACGTGTGTCTGTGCAAAAGCACATTCAACCGCCGGCAGCCAAAACGCTTCCCGAGTTCCAAAAATTTTCCCAGACATGAGTGCCAGAGGCATCAGTCGAAATAGCCACCGATAAATGCCATGAAAGACACACCTCGTGTGGGGTTAATGCAGTTGCTTGGGGGAGTTTGTTGAAAGAGCTTTAACAAAGAATGTTGAGCTCACTAGTGGCTTTGGACTGTACACTTCAAAATTCAATTCAAAATACATCTGCATAAACTCACACCTCAAACGAAGAGGGAATGATCGTTTAGAAGAGTTCATGAAAATGCTTCGTAGACCTGTTAGAGGTCTTAAATGACCCAATACTGCAACGAACACTTTATTTTTCACAGCCATCTGCCATGCTCCAATGAGATGAAAACGGAGATAAAACGAGCTATTAAACCACAACAAAAGGTACGTTTAACTTAAAAATTATTCAAAACTATTCGAAAAAAATGAGATTACGAAATTTACATCTCTCACCGATGACAACAAAGGCGATATGAGTCGATAACTCGACTTCCGTGTTTGCGTTTTAATTAAGAGTTCGTGCGGAGAAATCGACTGAAAAGAGATTCATTACCACACTTTTAGCCGGTGTGTTGATGTGATGTGTATCTTTTAATTTCAATTATTTATCGAAATAATAGGCTGCGTTGTAAAATTGCACAACACCGCGATATGACGCTCTCTGACCGGCGAATGGCGGCTGCGTTAATGTGTGAAAGCCATCACACAGTTCCCTGCAGTCAGCGAAGTGAAACAAAAACTTCAATCGTTTTCGAGAGAGTTTTATGGCTGAGTATCTAGAACGGCCGAGTGTATCGAATTGATTTGGTTTGAACAATTTCCTATCTACTGCTCTTCGGTTTGCATTTAAATTTATAATACTGGGCACTGGGGTGCTTGCGGCCTCACAACGTGACAAAATTGATTTCTAATTACCAAATTAGATTGTCGTACTTATGGAAAAAATCATGACTATTTGTTTTTAATTAATTGATGAGTAATGCTTGTAATTAGTTAGCCATGTGTGAATGGAATAACTATATTTCGAAATTTATTTTATTGCGGCGAATAATTGGGGAGTGAAATTGGTGTATGCACCACTAACTAAATGGTTAAAATGGTCAACGGATTACGACAGGTGGGCCTGGAGATAGGTGTTATTGTGGTTGCTTTGTGTGACTGGCTGTATAGGGTGTTAATGTGGCTGTTAGGTGGTCTCTGCTATCCAGCATTTAGTGGGATTTCAAACTCGAATTTTGAGAATTGAATATTAGCCATGAAATTCAAAATCGGTGACTTGTGCGATTTTACGAAGGATTTAGAACAGAATGGACTTTGAATTCATTATTTTGGAATCTATTTGAAAATTAATTAAAACTACAATTTTGTGGATTATCTAAATTATTGTGGCTCTGCTCCTAGATTTTTCTATTTAAAATTTTATATAATTTTACAGAGTTAGGCAAGACTATCGCTTTGAGTTGTTAAAATGTCTATGTGAAGGATTCTGAGTGTCTATGTGCTGAATTCTAAAAGTTGTTGACAAAGTTATAGATTAGCTGTAAGTGATTACAATAATGATGTGCAAGGGCTAATCAGATACATAATACTGTTCATTCTCACTACTAGGTTTAACTAAATAGTGTACTTCAATTTAGGAATATTTTTTGTTACAACTATCTAACCAATGTGGGTAAGGTTGGGGTTCTAAATGACAAAACCAAAAAAAAAGTGTTCATAAATCAAGTGTGTAAGGTATGAGATGAACTTAATCATTTGAGTAAGTATTTGAATGCCTCTTGACACTGAAGAAATGTTTTATCTCCTCATAAAAGTCGCTTGACCACCTTTTGGAAGTTTTTAACGTAGATATCGCTCTAACCGCCAAGCTATCGTAAGCGACATTTTAAGCAAAATTGAGTTAATGATGTAGCTCGATAGTTTATTCAATTGCGCGTCTTTCTGCATCATTGGTTTTTAAATAAAACGTTCCAGTTATATATAACAAAGAAAACAAAATTTATCGTACGCGATATTTTCACGTTTTTTAGCTCAGACAAAAAACATAAAAAACCTTTCCTGTAATGTTTTCATTTTGTCGCTTACGATTATTTAGCGGTAAGGGCGAAATATGCTTAACACTCTTAGAAAAATAGTACAAAATGCTTTCATATTTGCCGATAAAGCTTTCATATTTGCTTTTTTAAATTTTCTTAGGAAAATTCCATTTCTATCAAAATTTTCCTATTACTAAGCACGTCAAACAACTTATGCATCTCTGCCTTAACCAGACCATCAGAATTGCTGGATTTTTTCAACGAAATGCAGTGGAACTTGTTGCACAACATTTTGTTATTCAAGACAAATAAAAATCTTATCATCATATTACATAACTAAAAGTTAAGTTAGCCAAGCGCAATGTAAATTTCTAACAATAGCATGAGCATATTTCTCTAGGAGCAAGGAATGCATTTAATACACTGCAGTGACTCGTTTCTTAATGAATTTAATCAATTAATTTAACTATGTTCTGTACAATTTTTACAAATCAATGAGCAGCCCAGTCATAGTTTATAGCAAAAGGTTATTTTATTGATTTTATTTTAGGGATCTCTATCCTTTTAAAACCACACAAAACTACCTGCAGACTGATAAGGTAAAACATAATCCGCTTACACTTCCAGAAATCCTTTGTATTTTTTTTCTCAAAACTCATTGTTATGCGTTAACAATAACAAATTGAAAGGCATGCAGATAGTTTGTAATAACAGAAGAAATACGCAAACCAACAATAATAATAAAAAAAAAATCAAATAATTAAAAATTTCTCATTGAATTCCCAATTGAATTTTAGTTTTATTTGGTTTTTATTGTATATCATTGATTATTCTTAATTGCTTATAATGCCATGATAATAGAAATGTGTTTTCGAAAAAAAGGACATCAATTTGTTTGTCATGATGTAATCGAAAGAATAAATAGATAATCAGTTAAAAATGTTTGAAATACCTGAATCACAAAGTAAACTAATGACAGGAAAATTCATGTTTTTTTTTTCTGATGTCACAAAAACGTAAGCTGAAATAAAACACGTATGAATTATAAAACAATTATGCTTTGTTGCTTTTTTATTTGGGTGTATTGGGTAGAGGACAGCGGTCCCGTTGGAAATAGTTTTGAGTGATAAAAACATGTTGATAGGTTAAATTCGCAAAGCGACATTTTTTACTGGCCGACTTCCAATGTGTGCGAGCAACTTTCAAGGATTTTAATTGGGGAAAACCTTCGGACAACAACCGAAAAGTTTGCATCACATTTCCGTAGTTTCTTTACACTTCCTTACTTGACTTTCATCCGTGCCTAAAAAGAAGTTATGCTGTAGTCCCTTGAGTCTTTTTGATCCATAAGGTTAATTCAATATAAAATATTCTTTATTGAACTTAGTTGGTTGTAATACGAAATAATCTGTGCCTTCTTTTTAGCATAAGTGCTGGCTTCTTTGTGGAATATATAATACCATAGTCGTAACATAACGTTGCCAGCTTTTTTAAGATCTCCATCATAACCTTTTAAGGTTTGTTGCCCTTTCCCTGTGAAATGGTAGCCCCTGAGAAATGGTAGGCTCAGGAAGCGAGTATCCTGCAAAATAGGTCTAATGGGTCATTTTGACCCGACGGACTGTAGTATTACTTATATTTTACTACGAAAAGCCTAGTAATCGAATTACAATTTTTTTTTCCAGAATTGACAGAAGACGAAAACTAAGGTCACTTGATTTTAAAACTTCATGTCTTATACTTTGGAGTATTTTTCGGTGTCAAAAAGGGACAGATGAAGGTGAATCAATAGAATTTAGTGGTTTGCAAGCAAGCTTCGCACTGATGGAATTATAAAATTAAGTCATTCATCGAACTTTTCTGAGTATTTGTTAGTTAGATCTTAGATTAAATAATTTATGTGATTTGAGGCGATGATTTTATTTTCATGCATCAGACTGCATACGCACTAAAAGTTTCAAAACGATTTCATTTTGAGGACTGCAATCCGAAATCTGGTCGTAAGAATCCAAGCCAGGTGTGATCTTAATTCAATGAATCCGGGCCAAGTTTCCACACCGGTAATTGGTTGGACGTTTGATGTACCTAGCTATTGCAGCAAGGCCACATATAAGGTATGCCATTCGAAATGTTAGTCGAAACTTTAGAAAGATCAAAAAAGTAAAGCGCATACTGCAGTATACACTCTGTCTCATAACTTTCTGGTCTTAAAAACTTGGACTCATTTTATTTGGGAGAAATGTGAAGAAGGCTTCTTTGACCTTCAATAAGTCTTAACAAAGGAAATGGTCGTAAATGTTCTTATCAAAATTCGCAAGCTTACCGCATATCGTTGTTCCCAGCGACACAAAAAAAGACGGAAAATACAAAATGACAGAATGGAAAACGAATGTGAAAATATTGAAAGAAGTGAAACTGCATGCCATGCTCGTGACGAAGGTGGATAACTTCACCGCCACCGCCACAGGCGAAGTCACCGGTAAAGGTACCTCAGCCCAGCATCCGACAAAGTCACACATTGCACCCACCTTACCTACACTTGGCATGCACTCAGCGCCGCATTCGCACATTTAACTCGTTCACTGTGTTAACAAGACAACTTCCGACCGGCAGAGAGGTATTCGTGGTCGTCGCACCACCACAACTATACCCAGAGCCGGATGAAGTGCGTGCACTTATTTCGTTGCTGGGCCGCCATCCCGCGGCGGTATCAGTTGCGCGGCTGCGGTTCGTTTTAGTTGACTTTCTTTGGACGAACCAACGAATGGTCACCAAAGGCAATGTAGTCGGTCGGATCGATGGTAAGTGCGGATGAAATCAAAATTAAAATGCGCTCTATTTGTGAGCGTCTAAGTGCGTAGATGCAATTAGATGGGTGTTTTTCCTGATTGCGGGCGAAGTTATTAGCTGGAGCACCTAGGCTTGGGCGTCGGTCGTACATTCACATCAGGTATCCATAATTGTGATACGTGTTGGTTATGAGTGGAATGCCTAAGGAGGAAGAAGTATATTTCGTAACGTTGTGCGGCTGCTTGTAAGTGGATCAGAAACGTGGTAATCGACGGTGATTTGGATTCTCTGACGGAAATGGTGGAGGTAATGAAGTGAAATTTGTAATGGCTTGCTATAAGCTGAATTGTTGGAATGGTCTATAAGGCTGGTTGTGATTATCCGATGAGCAATTACCTTATGAAAACCCGTTGGAAGTGTGAGTTATTAAGGATTAGTGATATTTTCGAAAGAGGACCATATGGGAACCACAAACGAATGATTTCTCAGTATTCTTAAGGTAAAATGGTGAAAATGGATGCAAAGGAGTGGAACACTAACTTATTTCCTGTACGTAACTTAAGCACGAGAAAAACCAAAGCGAAACATCTGATGGTGAGAAAATTGGATAGACTTCTCTTCATTTATCTCAGTCGAAAAAAAAAAAAATATTTAAAAAATCTTGTAGCAGTATAAATGCTTTAGAGGTAAAATATTTATATTGTCGATTTTTATTACGAAGTAGACGAGTAATACGTTTTTTGGACAAAAGCAATGTACCTTTTTTATTCTAGTGCGTACCACCCCAGCAAGCAAGCATCTTATATTGAAGCTTTTGAGTAAACTAATCTATAGCCTTTAGGAGGTTATATCCGCAATACGATCTTAGAAAGTAGACCGTCAAGTAACTAACCATAAGGTACCAGTGAATCATTATATCTAGATACTTAAAAACATGTACGTTTTCAATATAAAAACATTTATTTATTTGTAAATCGAAATCTAGTTCTCAGACTTTTTCCCTAAGACTAATTTCCTGTCTCCCGTCTTCAAGTAACTACACTGCAGTACTGCAGTAGTTCTCAGACTATTTTCACTAGACTTTTTGAGCCTTACTATCATCATCATTTTCATATCTAGTCATTAGCAACATCGCAATGACACTCATTTGCTTCCTTTATTTGTTCGGAACGATACCCTTAAAATGCTTATTAACAGGCTTAGGTCTTTGACTCCTTGATAAAGAACAAATGCTGTTGAATCTCTGCCACATAGATTTGGAGTCGATAAGATACTTACATTAAACTCTCTTTAATCTTACTAAATTTAAATTGTTTAAGTTGAGTTGAGTTCAGCTCGTGGTCAAAATCTGATGAAACCTTGTGCTTATTTTAACAAAAAAAAAACCTGGATTAAGCTTTTTAAATGTTGTATTAGCTCTACTCAAATCCCAATTGAAAAGACACATATTGACTGGGCAATTTTGGCTGACCTTAATTTTATCAACATCCGACTGCAATTAGTAAAGCAAACAAAAGTTAAACTAATTTGCTTTTGTAATATCATATTATATACGCATATTTGAAGCTATTTGAGAGTTGTTTTCCTTTCCTTTCAAGTTAAGTGCGTAATAGTCGCTTTGCATTATTTGTTTACTGCTGCTTCGATTCTCGTTCCTTCAGAAATATGTTATTTCATATTATTAAATTCTTATATTATGTTGTGAAAAATTAAATTCAAATGAATTCTATTCAAATAATATCTTCCAATAACATTAGATCTGAGTTTTCATTCTAAAGCTGGTTTTTGATTTGCCTAACACATTAATTTATAGCAATACAGAAGGTGAAGAAAATGGTGGGACATACTTTCGTCATAGTTATATAATTCCCACTGAACCTTTTAGGGCACAATCCCTAGAAAAAAGTAACCCTAACCATTTACAAGCGTCAACTAAACTCAAGCAACTTTTGTGTTATATGGCTTTTACTATTTATATCTAATCAATTGTCAGATCCAAGAACACAAATAAGTCTTAATTTCCTGACGTCAACAGCATTATTTAATATGCAACGTCTGTATGCAGATGTCGATTTATGTCTCCGATTACACAGAAAACAAATTCCTGGAAATATTCGTCATTACGTGGCTTCAGAGTTTACAATTTTCTATGAAATTATTTATACCAAAAAGTATTTTTAGATATTGAATTCTGTTACCGACTCTTCACTGAGTCAAAGTTTATCTTCCCAATATACAATAACAGAGTCTGAGCAGTAAAACAGAAATCTTTCCTTCCTGAAATTTTCAAAGGTAAAACTACACACAAACACATTTCGACTATTCTCAAAATGAAGACTCGTATCATAGCAGATATAGAACTAATATAAATCTTGTTAGCAGCAGCGTAAAATCGTAAAAGCACATTTCGCAACACTTACCCACTTTTGATTCCAGGAAGCGATTCGGAAAATCTCAACGAGCTAAAGTGCCTCCTTTTACTTCTTCATTATCATCGCTTCTTCATTCTCATATTCGGCATAACAAGTTCTTATACTGCCTTTTATTACGCCTCCTTCATTAATGTAATCTAATTATCTCCGATGAGCTCGAATGAGACTAAATTTCACAGTATTCTGAGCAAATATCTCCTGGTTACCGAACTCAACACCCATGCCAACCCATGCCTGCCACCCACCTGGACTGGACCTGTCTTCATTTCGAAAATCCCTGAACAATCATCAATAAGACTTATGTAAACTTCTACGTTTAGGATTTCGATTACAATTTCTATCGGCAAAAGATACTCCGTAAGAATTTAAATCACCTTAAGATGCACAGGTGATTAAAAATTCTACTCTCGTAATAGCTTTACGTTTGTAATCAAACACATTTTCCTCAGCAACAGCATAATTGGCTTAATTTAAAAAACGAACTCGAATTTCGCCTCCAGCACGTGCCCAATCTTACAATCTCTGCCTCTGGCTTCGTAGGCTAGGCCCGGCTGAGCTCTTCTCTGGAAATACGTAACATGTATTTAAGTTCATCTGTGTCTCCTCCGACACACTTCACTTTCGTCAAACAATTTACACACACATTGGCTGGGCGAAACAATCCACAAATCTATACCCAATGGATACAACTTTCTTCCGATGAATAAATCAATTCGAATAAAAAATCCGCAAACGGTTTACGCTGTCATACAGCTTCGGTCGATTAACATTTGAATCCGACATGTCATCGGGAATAATTTATGTTACACACGGTGTTACACCGTGCAGATACTTTATATTTTTCTGTCGCGTTTTTTTGTGAATAAATCTGATGAAGCAGCGGAAATTTGGTTGATTCATTGGAACGATTCAGGAAATTGCTCTGTATTGCAAAATTTACGGGTCTTTGTCATCAAAAGGAATGTGAAATGAGATTTTAAACTTAAATATCTGCAAGTACAGCCACATCATGAATATTAAACAAAAATCACAAGCCGGGGAGATAGATACCTGCTGATTTTTCACTCCTTCCCTTCTCGCATAACTTTCGCATAGTTTTCAGGGCCAGTATAGATTTTCTGGGGGGCCAACAATCCGCGGTGATCCTACTCATGGAGTGTCACCAATTAGCATACATTATGTGTGAGGTTATCTAATTCGGAATTCCTTCTTGTTTGTTGTTATCCGAGAAAGTGTACACACCGACGTGATTTCACTGGGCCCACTTTGTGACACACGCAGTGAAAACCAGTTTTGTTTTTTCTTCTTTCATCTGAATCTTCACCTGAATCTGTATTCAAACACGGCAGAGGTTTGTTGTTTTGAACAGAGAAAAAAAAAAAAAGGTTAAGGTGTGTCATCTGAGAGTCAGGTTGGGTTAGGTCCACCTTTCTTTGGAGATGACATTAGCAAGAACTCATGAATTGAAAGCGGCACGCAATGTCTGGGCGACGTGCTTTACTTAGCGATGGGCCATTTTTATTGTTTGTAAATAGTTTCCAAACAGATCTGCTGTAACGAGCGATGACATAAGATTAGTTTACGCATTTTTGCTCAATTGTTTGATCTTATGCTTCGCGTACAGCAATAGATCAAATATCTTAAACCATCAGTAAGTGCTGTAAGTCATACAGAAGATGTGAGGCAACTGCCATCAATGCATTTTCTACCTCATATGCTGGGTGAAATAAACAAATAAAGCACTGTTCAAATTGTATCCACAAACTGATCTGAACTTTAAACAGCGGAAATGTGAATCCATGCAATCATGTCAATGTAATAGATGGCATTAAAACCGAACCCTTTCAGAGGGATTTCAAAAGATGTATAAAATCATACACAATCTGTGTGACTAGAAGGTGCAATCAAAAATTAGCATGACCATCATCAGTAAATTTGTTGTAAGTAAGCGTGGCACGAGAAACGAATTGAGGTTTCTGCAATATGCTTTTGGAAATGTAAACCAAGTTTATCAATAGTGAAGACATATTATACTTACATGCGAAGTAGGTCAAGAATATCCTTATAATTTAATGCTAAGACCCACAATTTGACTTTCTTAAAGAAAAGTATTTATTTCGAGTACAATTCGTGTATATGGGGTAACTTATAAAATAAAGCGAATGAAGCGAAAAAATGGAAAAAAAACTTTGAATATTGTAATGAGGTTGTTGAATCAAATCTTATTCATTAACTTTAAGCTGACAGAAGAGTTTCTGTTTAAACAATAGATGTATTTCTAAAAAAAAAACCTTGTTCTCAAATCCGGCGGATATGAGATTTCATTCACTAGTTCGATTCAAGTGAACAGATTCCGCCGGACGCACTGTATTGACGGCGGATCTGACATCATTCTTTCATTTTCGAACTCGTTCGTGGAACAGGAAGGAACAATTTCTCTCTTTTTTTGAGATTAAATGCCTCACAATTTGTTGTTGTTTGATGTGTGCCTTAATTTTTTTTATTGCTCTGCGAGAGAGTCTGGCTGCGTTTTTTATGTAAGTTTTTTGGCTCCTGTCTGTCCCGTGAATTTGTATGAGCTGTCAATTGGTTCCTGTTTAAGATTATTCATTGCAAACACCAATTTGCTTTTTGCAACTTTTAGGCGTCTTCTAATTCATATACCTACGAAAAATTATCTTATTGTAAGTGGTAAGGCAATTGGTAGAGGTATTCCTACTGTTACTGTTAGAGATAACATATATTTTACCAGCAAACTACTCAAACTTATATGGATCCGCCACGAAGCTTTAAAAATAAACAAGAACATTTTCAAGTTTGTCTTATATATCAGTCTGAAAACTTAAAATGCAGCAGGTTAACGAAATGTCGAGATACAAACATTGAACTCCAATTCAAAAGACATCACCACCAAACAGTGTACTTACTAGGACCACTGAGAAATGACAATTTTCTTTAACTCATTGCCAAATTTATGAAAGAATTATGTAAACGTTCACACCCTGTCCTCATAAAACAAGTCTTAAAGCAGATTCCAACTTGAAACAAGTTCATCTAATCAACCTGACCTAGAAAGAACCGCCTAGACACGGTCGCTGTACACGTCTACAGCCACCTGAGTCATCTCTTGCATCACGCATAGAGTATGTTAATGGACCACTGAATCGAGCATAAGTCATTAATGCAGTTTTTGTCTAATGCCTGCTAGTATTGTCATAACGACTAGCACCTTGTTAATGGCGGTCTAAGTGTTGCAACACTATTAAAGAACGTAAGCAAAAACCAAGCTGGTCATTAGGGTAAAGGTTACTTTTTTTGCATGTTTCCTTATTTGTTTTTTTATGGCAAATTAAAATCACACGAGTTCGACTTTTACACTCATTTCTATGCGCGAAATTTAATGTCATTCCCCGAGGTAAGGGCGCAGCCAACACTTTCGCATCCGATTCGACCGACCTAGGCAAGTAACATAATTCACAAAGCCCGCGTCGTGTGTCAGAACTTCACAGTCTCCATCAGCAAAAGTCAATTAAAACCAAAATTAATTCAACAATATGCAAAAAATAACTTTCCCACTCATCGAGATGCCATGCATATCGGGCGTGCGAACAGCCGCCAGCTCACGTCATACACCTCCATCTACCGCCATCGTCACTGCCACATCTGCCGCTGCACAGCGCAACCATCATTGGCCATGGCAATGGGCCAACCTGACTCAATGCGGCTGAGCTGCAAAGTGCTAAAGCGGAATTGGAGTTGGAGTCGACCAGACCACCGTCGCACAGAAAGCAAAAGTGGTAAAAGTCTTTCTCTCGAATGAACCCCCACCCTCGACATTGGTCTGCCTCTCGTCTGGTGTTCACAACTCACGGATAAAGTTGCCAAACTGGTCTTGAGGTCTTCTCCGGCCGCTAATCGTGATCATGATCATGATCATGATCATTGCGCCTCTTCCATGGGCAGAGTTGAGAGACCGTTTTTGGCGCACAATTTGAATATGAAGACGCCGGTGTATCGCACCGTCTGCACGCACCTGAGAGCCCAGCGTGGTGGTGGGGGGCGCGTCAAAGAGTTTTGCGCGACTCTTCGAGAAGACCGTGGTAGGGATGGATGGTGGCGCAGAGCTTGTCATTGTGTATGCGATGCGATGCGGCAATGATGCATACGTGAAATTCGTCATATGATCGCACCGTCAAGATGGAACGGAGAATATAATAGCACCTGGCCGCCTCAACTGGCAGCATTTTAATTTTGAAAGTGACAAGCGACGGTTCGCAAGAGCTTGTTACGAATATTCAAACGCATCCGTATCCGAATTAACCGGTAGTGATACAGTGAACTAGTTTGTGGATTAAAACGTGTCCTGCAAGTGATTTTTCTTAAAAACAAAACCAAAAAAACATCATTGTACAGAACGGATAACAGTGCCCAAAACGAATCATGGTATGACGAAAAGTTATTTTTTTGTTCTACTGTTTTTTATTGCTGACTTTGAACATCGCGAATTGTGACGTTGCATATGCAAAATCCTTTCTCTGACTATGAACTCTCTAGTTCACCACAAAACCACTAAAATGAATTTCAGTGTGGAAAAAAAAATACGAAATCCAAGAGAGTATCTCTTCTGTGTCTGCAACCACATTTATTCAAGTGCTAAGAGCATCAGGACGCTACTCCGTGCTTGTTTATGTGTGCGAGATGAGTGTATTTTTGGCAGGATTCACATAAGCCCATTCCGCAGCGCTGCGGGGCAAAGTCTATGGAAATAAGTTTTGATTTTTGGTCTGAAAACCAAATGGATTACGGTTTTGTGATGTTGTGTTGCTTGCTGGCTTCATGTTGTGATTCGAGCGCGAATGAGGCGAAATAGTTTGTGAACTATAACCGGGGGTTGAAAGCCAACTCATGTGTGAGGGATATTAAATATTTTTGTGGTCCTTGTCAGAGAGAGGGAGAATCGGGGAATAAAGGATACCGGAAGTTAAAGTTTGCATTTGGGAAGGACAATTGGATTATGACGATGGACATATTGTGTGACAAACACAGTAATAGAATAGAATTTTGTAGAGTCCCCTTTTTGGTGATTGGCAATGAGACTGCTAATTCAATGTGGCAATCTAAAATTATTTTATCCTTTTGTTCATTGAAATTTTAACAACTGTGAAATCCCACGTTAATAATTTGAGGGATTAGACTAGTCGAGCTCAACGAGTTTATTTTAAGGAATGCATTTTTAGAGTTCGTATTTTCAATTCTTTATGGATTAGTAGTCCAATTTGATTGGCCTTTTATTTTACTTTTCTTTCTTGTAATGAGCAATGTTAGAAGCAGTATGTGTAATCAATGTGTAAGAAGCGATTTTATAGAATAAACGTTTTTCAGATGTGCATTTCTACGGACTTTGCATGAATATTTTTTAACTGCAACCGCTGTAGGCCATGACCAACTCTATTCTGTTAAAGGTCAAAGCTTTCCCTCGCCACAGATTAACTTGTTCATTAAAAATTTGCTTAACTTCTAGTTGAACCATACACCGCACAAATCAGTTCCGTAAAACGAAAATTTGAGAAATTCAGTGAAATAATTTACATCCACCTCTGAAATACTTTACTTTTTATTCAAATAGTTGACGTTTTATGATGTTGATCTTTATTGTTCATAAAATATTGTTGTAAATATAAAGAGATATGAAGGTAAAATTAAGATCTTTCAAAAAATTGAGTTAATCGTTTTTTGCATTGAGCAGCTCCGATTCCGTTTAGTAAAAACCTTTCTGTATATTATCGCAAAGGCTCGATTTGTAGGAATATTTTTTGCACAGTATTTATTATATTTTGTACTGACTTATTACTTGACTTATGACTTATTATCTCTCCATCAATGGAAAACTTTGTCAATTTATCAGCCTCGGCAGTCTAGAGAGCTTCCAGGCTTTGGAGTTATTATTTAACTTATTAAATTCGAAATACAATGGCTCTAAGCCAAACTCGGACACCTACAAAATAACAAAATTGAAGGCGAATAAATAACTTCGAAAAAGAAGAAGGAAAAGTCAATGATTAACTTAAAATAATACATAAACTCATTCGACATTTCATAAAATTTTGCCAAAATAATACGTGTACAGAAAACCTAATAAGGGACTTCTTTCGAAGAATTTGATACCTATTGGATCGGCGATTGTGTAGGAATCCTTTTCTGCTTCTGGGTCTGGTCAGTTATATTTCATAGAGGGAAAAATGGAACAATATGTTTATGGACATTTGAAAACAGACTTTGCTCTTATCTGTCAGTAAACTAGGTCTTGGTGATCGTTATAGTTTTACCAAAATAATGATCGCAAGCATGATGCTTATAAGGTACGATCCTGGCTTCTTTATAACTACCCCATGTTATTGAAACTTACCCACAAAGTCCTAATATAAAGCCTATTAATACAAATTAGAAAGCATTCCATTTCTAACACGACAGAGTTAAAAAAAACTGTTCTTCTTGAGTAGTGGGATAAAATTGAACCTATTTTTTGTGCAAAATTAGTTAAATCACTCCCTTCGAGGTTGAAAATGGTTTTGAAGAACAAAAGGCTTCACACATTAGTTTTACTTTTTTGCTGGATCTGCTTATTTACTAAAGTTTTGTAACTTGATAGGTAATATAAATAATAAAAACACTAACTTTTTGAAAAACAAACTAAATTTAATCCTACACTGCGCAGTGTAGTATATCTGATACAATTCATTCCTTTCTTAAACTATGGATCACAATTTTAATCTGTTAAGATTTGTACATGATCTGCTTCATATATTTCTAAGAAAATAATCATGTCAATTTACGTAGACAAATGTTTTTTTTTAATTATTTTTCTGGTATTTGCAACCATAAATTATAGAAAACAATATTTTTTTTTGTAAAAAAAAACGCGGATTTTATTAATCCTTTCATGACCATGTCCAATTCCAGTCGCAAGGAAAATATTTTTTTTTCGATTCACCAAAAACAAAGTAAAAGATCCCGAACGTTCTTTTTGCACTAGGAGACATTTGATGCAGACTTAAATGGTCTAAAATCAAGTTTTAGAATAATTGTATTTGTAATTACGCCAGAATTTTCGAGTTGTCAGTAGATGAAATCCATGTTGTACAGGAACAAGGCTAGGCATAAAAGGTTTAATAGTCGTCTAAGGTTGGCTTGTTCCTCGTTATTTTGAGTTTCTCTAAAAATCGAGTTATATCTTTTTAAATGATGATTTTTTTGCTTAGCTCCAAGAAAATATTTGACCTGTGGCTCGAATTAGGTGCGGTCATAAATGGTTCGATGATGTTTTCATACCAATTTATGTTTTACTTTATTTAAAAAAAGAAATAACACTTAACCAAAAGATTCATTCGTTAACTCTTAAACCTGCAAAAATTATGCTTTATGATCTCTGGTGGAATGACAAAAACTATTTTTCCGTCATGGATCATCATAAACAATGTCCACCACCATATAATACAGATTCGTGTGACTTTAACTAATAATTTTATCACTTTTTAAGTGCTTTTATTTTAAGATGCCGTATTGTTGAAATATTTGAAATTAAAGCAAATTTAGAGGGAAAATCTGTGAAGAGAGAAATCTATTATTTGTAATGCGTTCCAAAGAAACGTCAATGTTTTCCATTTACACGTTTATATTCAGAGTTTTTCTTTTTATAACGAAGAGTTTTCTTGTAGTTTCTTTTTTCGATAAACACTACATATTTGCTGAAAAGATAGTTATTTTTAAGCAGTAAAAAATATATAAATTGTTTGCAATATAGTCTTACGAAATAATGTAATTTACTTATAGAAGAATGCAGTATTTTTGCTGCAATAAAGATAAAGATAACAAAAATTCCATCTTGCTCAGTAATTTTGATCGCTTCCATTTCCCAACTCATGCCTGTAATTTCTTACACACATTAATATGTCAAAGCCCCCGTAACGAACAACAAACAGAAGACACCATTTGACTATTAATTTAACTAACATCATTGTGTCTTCTGTTTATTTATGTACAACGCTTTTTCCGTGTGACCACTGCATCTCGAATCATAGAAATGTTTCCTGAACTTGGCTTGGGAAACAAATGTCATAACCATTAATAGCTTAAATATTTTTTTTTGACTTCCATTGTCTCTCCGTTTAAGTCTCATGCCATTCAAATAACCATATCTAAATAAATCATTTACGCAAGTAACCAGCATACATTGACCTTTATAGCAGCTCTTTTGCATTTCTTTAATAACACACTGTGCTTTCTTCACAAGGCAGCTGTAATTCTTTTAGGTAAGGCTTGTCGAGTTTTAAGCGTAGCTTAATCATTTTGTTGGCTTCATCGTCTTAATGACTTGAGGAGATGCTTTCCATGGATTTGATCTTGATGTATTTTCTTTACCAAAGTTCATAGATCACAAGTTGTGGTTTGTTTTAAATTTATGGTAGTTATAAGTCAATTTTGTGAAAGTCAGCTGCCCAATTGGTCATGGCTTTTAAAAGAGTACTATTCGTATGATTTTAGCCAAAGTGTGCCTTTAATCGCTTCTTACAATTCAAATTCGTCATCAGCTTAAGACTTTTGATCACTTTGTTTTGTCGTATAATGCTCGTAAATGCAACATTGTCGGTTCGACAGTTTACCTGGAAGGCTTAATAAAGTCTGAGATTTTAATTGACTCTTAACTGCGCTGTAAGGTCGGTTTGCCAAAGGGGAAAACGAATGAATAGGAACGTGTTGTTTTATTGGACCTTGCGTCTGCCGAAGCTTGAGCGACCAGAGGGTGAACGCATTTACACAAATCGTAAATTTGCAATATGCTTGCGGGTGACTTAGTTATACTCACTTTATGGTGAAATGAAAAGGTTTAATTGTGAACGCATGTTCAGCTGTTATTTGCCGCAGTCATTGACTTTCAACATGCAAACAGATTTAGACATCTTTCATTAACTTTATTGAAAAAATTGACGGATCAATGCCAAAGTTTTCGAACGCCATCTCTTCAATATGATTGGAGAAGTTTTCCAGTGACCGATTGGAATTGCAAACACAGCGATTCTCGGTTTCGCATCGCAAGAGATTCTTCAGTTATACGAATCAAATTTCAGGTCAAATTCTAACTAAACTAATTTCTTAAGAGCACTTGCAAACGATCTGTCCTCCTGTAAGACTCAGTTCAACTGAACATGAACGCGCACCGTCTCCCACGAGTCCTTTTTGATTTTCCATAAATTTTTTTTCAAGTCCTTTGTGAAAATCATATCGAACGAAAGAAGAACGTCAGAGTTTTACTTTTTTTTGTGCTCCTCCATTAGGCTCCATCGAATTGCATTCGAAAGGAAAACGATTTTTCCTTAACCGACATACCGTACAAACAAGGACGAATATAAATCGGTGAAAGCAGAGCAAGGAGTCGTTGATGGAAGAAGGAAAAATACAAGTACGACCTTGAAACTTTAGTTCTGCGTTCAAAATAAGAGAAAACAAAAACATTTAACCATTTCGTAATTAGTGGCACTTAAGGACATCATTTCCTTCTTCTGGTTGCCAATCTGAAAGAGAAGGATTTAAAGAAAACAGCAAAAGGGAAGAAAATTTTACAGTGCACACTGTAAATTAGTCATCCTCTTCCCCTTCCGATTGCAGTCAACTCGGTTTTTTGTTTGTTCGTCCTATTTATGCTTTTCAATTTCACTTCCACTCAGACATTCGTGTAAGTCGAAAGTTAAAAAATAAAATAAGAACAAAGCAAAACAGAAGGGAAGAGAAAAAGAGAGAAAGGAAAAAAAAAACGGCCAGTATAGAAAAAGGTCGAGGGTAAGGGAAGCACAACAAACGGAAGGAAGCGATTTAATTGAATTTAATTTTTCATCCCTCGTTATCAGTCTGAAAAGTTTCGTTGATGTTGAAAAATGCGCTAAAGTAGAAAGAGAAAGAAAAGAAGAAAAACGGAAAAAGAAAGAAGAAAAACGGAAAAAGAAAGAAAAAAAAATCCAAACAAATGAAGGAGAAGAGTTGGAGAAGTTTTTCCCCCATCGCACCCAACCCCTTCCGAACTAATAATCCGCATTTGATGAGGATTTACAAGGGGATTTGCTAAATGAATCCGCAAGGAGCAGAAGGGAAGGGACAACGATGAAAAGTTCGACTAGCATCCTGGGCATGTTCGCTTCTAACAATTGGAACAACGCGCGTTCACACACACACACCCACCCATACACCCATCTTGAGGTGGAAGTGTAGAACATTTTTGTTTTTCTTTTTAGCCTGCTTTGTTCCGCCTGCTTTATGGTTACTTTTATGCTCATAACTTTTGCCTCGGCGTCAATTTGAGGGACAGTGGAAATAATTAAATGATAAAACTGAAAATGAACTCTGCAGGGCAGTGAGGGAATGTGGTTGATCGAGGAGGATAATTGGGAATGGAAGCTTTGTATTTAAAAGGGATTTCTGCTCGTGCTCTTGCTCTGCTGGTTTGGTCGGTGTTTTTAATCTAATTACCCCGAAGATAGGTCACTTAAGGACAGTGGGGGATGGGTGGCCAAATGAGTTTTGATAAGTTTAAATAAATCTAAGTGGGATCTGAGCATAAATCAGTGGAGAGGACTAACGAAATGAGTGTAATGGCTTCAATGTTGGACAAGGATAATAATTGGTGTTATTTTTCTTATTAGACAAATTATGAGAGGCAGGTCGCTGCAATGAGAGGAAATTTTGCAATTAGTTGGTGGTTGACCAGTGGAGGAGGAGGCTTCTGCTTAAGGAGGGTAATTCGATGCTGGGGGGTATTTTTTTGATTTATCTTGTTATGAGGACTTAAGGAAAACGTGTGGCTTTTTTTTCCTTTTTTATCATTTATTATAAAAATAAAATGAAGGGAATAAGGAAAATGCTGGCATAGCAATTTTTATCCGATTGAGTTTATTCCCACAAATGTTCTTTCACCAATTCTTATCTAAAATTTGATTATATTGAAATAAGTGCGTCGGACTGGTGGGCAAGAGTACCCGGGTTCGAATCCAGCTCGGGGAAAAAAACACGACAAACATTTTTCATGGCCCCACCTCCAGCGAACGACTGACAATCCTCCTGGAGTACTTCTGTTGTGAAAAGCTTTTGAAATTCGCCATTCGGAACCGGCTTAAAACAGTAGGTCCCCTCCATATGTGTCACAAAATACACAGTGGAGGTGCGAAAAAGCTAGGGTCTGGCTCTCAACGGGCTGTTACGCCACCTTATAAATGATGAGTAAATAAGAACAAACATTGCCATTGATTATAGGATAAAAAATCGTTGGAAGAAGTGGTTGCTTCTGCTGACTTCGCTGTAGCGCATTCTGTCGGTCTGATTTTCCAAAACCTAGTTAATGGGCTCAGACTGTAACTCACAGATTGATATTGGCTTTAAGTGCTTGAAAGCTTGACTGCTTTATTAGTTAAATGTTACTGCACATCCTCGAACGTTTTGGGATTATTGGCATAACCTCGGTCTTTCACGGTTCTAAACGAAAAAAAGTCCAAAGGGGTCAAAACGCATCTCCGAAGCGGCCAGGACTGCTGATGACATGATTTCTTTTCAAACTATTTTTCTGGTACACATCACTCAATCCGGAAACAATTTTTCAATATTTCCTAACGTTGTTCAAGAATAAAGTGACAAATTTCATTCCGCGGAGGTATGATACTAACTTTCTGTCAAAATTTCCATAGTTAATCAGCTGTCCGATGTCGAAATAACCCATGATTAAAAAAGAAGCCACTAGATGGCCCTCCCCTTATATGTCAATTTGATAATTTTCTTAAGAGTCTAAGGTTCTTCGTGGGCATATCTCTTTGAAATTCAATAGCACATCACGTTCACTTTTCAAAATGCAAATCCTATGTACAAAAAAAAACTTTCTTGCTATTTTCACACGGCTACTTAAAACTGCAAATCAACCATCAACCTACTCAATTAAATATACCAAACAAAAGGAAAAATTCGTTCCGCCCAATTCAAAAGTCATTCATGAAATTTCGATTTCCGAGCGAATCAAATAAAAATTCCATTAATTCTATCACGTATCAGCAGAAAAGAAACAGACAAATAAAACAAAATGAAAGAAGAGAAAAAGAAACTTTGCATCCTCCATCAGTATGTGCAAGCCCTCAATCAGAAGAAAGGTGCCAATTGAGAGAAAACCAAAAAAAAAAAAGGAAAGGTGTATTAAATTAATTACGAATTACTCAGTGAACTTCTGCGTTCGTAATTTACGACCGTTACAGGCAGCCAATAAACAAAATTCCTTAATTTTCACTAAAACCGAATTAGAAGAAGGTTAAAAGCCAGCCAAAAGAAAATCTAACTCATTACATTGCTAAGCTGCCCGAAGTTAGATAATAAAATGTTTCCGATTCCGTCTATTACGCCTCGAAGCACTAAATCAGTGAATCAGTGAATCACACGAACTCAAAACGTGAAATGTGTTTTGGTTTTTTTTTCAGTTTTTATTGTTATTTCATGTCTCATTCGCCAAGAGAAAGAGTGTGGATGCTTGTGTACCTAAAAGGAACCGAAAGAAGTTACAACATAAATTCATCACCAATTTTCAACTTTCGATTTTTGTATCTTTCCATCTCTCTCAGTGAATAAATGGTGAATCTTTTTTTCGCTTTTGAGGTGTTTCTTTTTCTCAATCGAAGCAGCAACATAAAATAACAATAAAACACCGGACATCCAGTGGATGGATGCATTGCCGCTCGTAGAAAGTAAAAGTTTTTTTTTCGAAGATTTTTTTTTATATTTACATTTGTTTATACACATTTCGAAGATTTTTCGTGGAGCCGGTTCGAAGAAAGTGAAGATGGTCAACAAACTACCGCGAAACAACAACAGAATGCGTAGAGGGTGAAAACAACGAGCAGCAAGTAAACCAGTTTTTATCGGTTTTCCGGAATTGTTTTTTGTTTGTTTTTTGTTTCCTAAAGTTTTTTTCTGATTGTGGTTTGGTGGGTTTTAATATCTGTGATGCATTCGCATATTCCGCGGTTTTTTTTGCATTTTTTCGAACAACGAAAAGGGTCTAGTTGGCCAATCGTCACTGCCAAAAGGAAGCGACGAAAACTTTCTTTCTCCCGCTAAAACGTGATGAGCCCTTTCCCTTTCACGTGAGATGTTGTTTATGAGGGTTCGGGCTTATTATCAAGTAGCACGATGTCCCACATCTACTTTTACTCGAAAACGAAAGTAAATCCATCTCGCCGTCAATGGATGCTGATGGTGTAAGGTGGCACGATGTGATGAATCTCTATCTACACACACTTGGTGGGAATCTGGGTCGAGCGACATCACTTGACGCTTGTAGATACACAATGCCGATGGTGAATCGGATGAATTGAATATCTGCGAGGTATCTCTCTAAGCCGTGGTGAATTGTAGTTGGCACAAGTTGCGAACGGAGTGACGGTATGAGTTAATTGATCCATAGTTTTTTTTTTGCCACACTCACAGAGTGGCTACTGGTGAGAAAAGGGTCAGACAAAAAAAGGAAAATTACAAAGAGAACGTGGAATTAATAAATTATTACGTTTTGCTTTGGTATGATGGCTAAAAATAGGTTTTTTATTTGTAGCTCTTAGATGAGGGCAATTGGGTGGACGCTATACGAGGCATTTGCTGAGGAAGTTGAAGTTAATTGTTGGAACTAATGCAAGGTGTTCGTCTGTGTACTTCCTCCTTTCTTTGAAAATATAAAAAAAAAAAGAGATTTATCGTCAATCATCCTGTGATAAACACCCGCTTAGTTTCTCTATTGAAATGGCTGTTATGTGAACTCTTGTCAAAAAGAGCAATAAACTTAAATAAGGAAAACGGTTAGCACTACTATATTAAGGTGATCGCTTTTATTCTCAGGAAGTCATCATGCACTTCTGGCTGCTAATCCTCCTGGAGTGCTTCCTCCATGAAAAGCTTTCGCAATTAACCGTTTGGAGCCGGCATTAAACAATAGATCCCCTCCACATGTGTTAAAAATAAAATGCGCACAACGCAGTGGAGGCGCCAAAAGCTGGGCTCTGGCCTTCAACGAGCTGTTACGTCTTAATGTAATGTAATACTGTCTGTTAATGACATTAGCAAAAGTCTATCGAATAATTTATTTATTCACCTTTCAAGCCACATGTATTCAAAATAGGTGTACAACTTTGCTTCCGCCGTTCTGCAAAATAGATGGCAGCAGCGGTCAAATTTAATTTAGTTACTCCTTTCTTCGTGATTACACTTGCAAAACCCCATCGAGGGATAACAATCATCATTATCTTGGCCCGCGGTGGTAATGAACGGAGAATAGATCTCCAGGCAACTCGATCTTTCGCCGCCAACTCTAACCCATCAGGAGGTTTGCCCAAGCGTAACCAAACAAGCTTTTGAGCTTGGTCCAACCATCTTTTCCTGGGTCTGCCGAGCAGTCACCTTTCTGACATTCAAGGTGTGCCTCCAAGACCGTGATCATGGGAAGATTCCAAACCATCGAAGTATAGCTCTTTTCGTTCGAAGAAGCTACTGCTTAGTGTTGAGAGCTCTCTGCGCACCGCCGTGTTTCCCACCTTATCTCCGCAAGTTACTCCTATAACACCACGAAAAAATTGCATTTCAGTAGCTTGTATTCACGATTTTATTCTTTCGGTTTCTAGGTACCCAAATTTTATAACCATATTTGAGAGTTGGAACAATCTGAGTGACAATCATTTAAAAAAAAAAAAATGTCAAATTAAAGGCAAATTTATATTATACAAAAGGCTGTACATGGAACTCTACGTTACAAAAAAAAAAAAAAGATATTGTTATTGCTTTTAATACATATTAACATTTATTCCCTTACAAGAAAAGAAGGAATTCAAAATTCCATTTTTACAATTATCTCTAATATGGAAATCGAAATTTATGGCGACAAAAGACAACAGCTTTTCAGTTTAAAGGCAAAGAGCTCAAATGCTAGAGGATTACAATAGATTTTTAAGGTCGCAGTACAACAAGCTGCTTAGTGACACTCCCAATTTTCCTCAATTCAAGCGTAAGATCTACCTTAACTAGTTCTACTCGTTACCAACGACCAGGTTTCCCAAACCTCTCTAATCCAAATCATATTAAAATCTCATCGGACTATTCAAGCATTACGAACCGCTTCTGATTACTCCTAACTCAGTCCCTTATTCAAGTGCCTTCCTGTTCCTAATTCCACTCTTTTCCTTAAAAGCACCCTCCTGATTTCTAATTGCCTCCATCAAAATCACTTGTTGTCTTCTTTCGAATTTTCTTGATATTTTTAAACCTCCTTCAAATTAATTAATGACTTAGGATTACTGCCGGTTCGGTTGAAAATCAATTAGTACCTACGCTCAATTTATTTTAGTTTTGACAACTTTATATGTTTTCTGTTCAACTCAAATTCCCATTCAGAGTAATATCCTAATTGGAACAGTTCCCTACTTCAAGCTAAAAAAAAATACATACACATCTCTTAAAATACAAGTACTTCCAAATTAAAACCAAAACATATCCCTCTGCTCTGTGTAAACTCTTGAACAGTTTTTTACAGATGGGGATAATCCTTTCCACAAAAAAAAAGGAGAAAAATGAGAGAACTTCATGATAATTTTCACCACCCAACTGGTTTTTTGCGCAACCGCCCCACAGTGTATGTGGACGGATGCAGTTTTTTTTTGTGGATTTAATCTTTCTCCAAATTCTTTTGTGAAGTAATTGAAATGTTGAATAGTTTCCTTTTTGTTTTTGTGATGCAAAC
Source organism: Syritta pipiens (assembly GCA_905187475.1). NCBI lineage: Eukaryota > Metazoa > Arthropoda > Insecta > Diptera > Syrphidae > Syritta > Syritta pipiens. The sequence continues at coordinate 10,584,790 of LR994571.1, read as the reverse complement.
TGTAATAAAAACGAACATGCATGCATTGTAGTTACAGATACATCTGCTTGCTATACAAATATAATCTAAAATCATTTTTTTTTGTACGTGTTTAATATATTTCAGGTCGCAAAGACTTGTGTCGTATCTATGCAATTCTTTTCCTCTGGTTGACGTAATATACTTCATTTCGATTGTGCATTCGGCTTTCACTTGTCATCTCGGCAAGATACCGACAAATATATGGGACAGAGTGTGGCAAACGTGGGAATGATAATTTCACAGTTCTCTTGTTAAATTTCACTTCAGATATATATGATGGGCGCGACCTTCTGTGTGCGCTCTATGTGTCGTCACTCAAACTCATCGCCACCATCAGCCCTCATGTATCGTGATGTGACACATACACGAGTGGGGTAGTAGGTAGTAGCACCTTCATTTGCATAAAATTTACTTAAATCAACCGAATACACTTCGATAGCCTTGCCTGGCCTACACACAGGCACACTCGTGTGCGCAGAAAACAATCTATTTGGCGATTCGCTCTCCACCAGGTGAAAGTGAAATGTTATTAATCATTGACACACTCGCAGATACTCTCTGGCACGCATTCGGTGTATCATTGTTTCTGAAGTACTTCTTCCCCACTGACAATTGGGGGGACATACGTAAATCATCTCTCCACTCTGATCGCCGGTTCAATGTCAGGCAGTCAGTCGGGCCTAAGTCGTAAATCTAACACGCTTCCCGGGGTCCGGGTGTGTGTGGTTGGAGTTTTTCTTTTTGTATTTTTAACTCTTAAATTTTGTCCGCTCGCGAGTGTGGTACTTATGTATCTCAAACTGCGATATACAAATGCTGCTAATGGCTCAGTCTTGCTCTTGGTCTTAGTCTTGCTCTCTTGGGGCGACCGTCGCTTCGTGTACTGGTTTAGATTTTGTGATTTTGAAGTTCTCAAACAAAACTTTCACCTAGGGAGGGGACAAATCGAACAAATATTTAACCCCTCTTCTAGTGCCCTTGAGTTTTCCTTCCTTATTTCATTTTTTCCTGACAATCCATTCGTTTTTTTTTTTTTTTTTAATTTTCATGAAAATGAGTGCAAAGTTTCTGATGCTCTTTGGGAGCATGGTTTGTTGTTATTTTTTTTTGTGTCATGCAAAATGAGCATCTGTGGAGAGCTTGAAAACTAAAAATGCAAATCATATGCAAATATTAAGCCGGGACTAGAATTTTAAGTAGAGAGGTGGAATAAAAAATCATCAGTCAGGGTATAATCAAGATAAATTAATTTGATGAATGAGCTTAGAGAAAAACTGTCGGACTCAGGACGATTGGACTGAAAATATGGTTGCAGTAAATTGCAGATCAGAGCAGTGCAGGGTGTGCAGTGAAAAATAAATTTGCAAGAAAATATTTTGAATCCTGGATAACCTTGCAAACGAGTGAGATATCCGTGGAACTAATTTTCAACATGTCTGTTATTTAGCTACACTTAAGGTCATATCCACATTAACAAATAAATAAATTTATGTTAATTTTTAGAATTCGCAATACAGGGTTCTGTGCTCCTAAGCACCATTTTGAAGTTTTACTGTTGGCCGGGGCGTTTCAGAGCAATTTAGTATGAGTAAACACATTATTTAATGTAGTTAGAAGTATTTTAATGTGCTTCTCAACTTTCACTAGTCATTCTCGGATTCTCGTATACTCCTTTTTTTAAATGCAATAAAATGAACAGAATTATTTTTTTCCTTTAGCTTATTAGAGAAAGCATTCTCAATTATTATGGAATACAATGCTGACTATCTCGCTGTAACGCATTCCATCACTCCAATTTCCGAGACCTTGTTGATGGTTTTGGGGTGTAGCTGACGGACTGCTTGTGTGCTATTGGCCTTATGTGCTTGAAACGTTTCCGAATTGTTGGCATAACATCGATCTTTCACGGTTGTCAATAAAAAAAAGTCGAAAGCGATCAAATTGCAGGTTTAATGCGGCCAATTGATATTGCCAAAACGGCTGATAGCACAATTTCTTGTGGAAAAAACATTTTTCAAACAAAAAAAAATTTAAATAGTTATGCTCATTTTTTGCCAAGGTTCCATGCAGGATATGGCTGTGATTGTCAGAGTAACCTACGATTTACAACGAAACCATTAGATGGATCACCACCTATGTTAAAAGAATTCAAATGCTTTTCTATGAAAGAGGAAATTAATATTGAATTTGTTAAGGAACTATTAGAGTAACAAAAAATCGTTTTCCTTCTATCCCATATCAATGCTGCACTCTCTAAAATACAGTTCTCCGTGCAAGATGTCTCGTGCCCACTGCACAATTTAACAAAAAAATTAGCTAAAACTAATATTAAAAAAAATAATATTAATTAATAGAAAAACTAAGAAAATCCCCTCCTCTTTCAGACAGTTTACGTACCTAACTCTAAAAGCAAATTCAAAGCAACCTTTAACCTCAGAGGCACACATTTATTATCATCCTTACAATTATTTTCTATTCTTTTCTTCTTCCCTAAACATTTTTTCCTCAAAATTTTCCCGAAAATTCTTCGAACCTCTTTCTTACCCTCTAGAGGCAGTCCAATGCCGAAATATCCAATCTCAAATTAATCGCCCCGATCAATCTTTGTCCAGGCGTGACAGGAAATTTTTGGTGGTACACGCGCTCTTCTCCAATCCTATTATTCACTGCCACAAGCCTCTATGAATACACACGCTGAAACGGGTACTCAGGTATATTCTCGGTAACCCTTAGGGAGCTCCTAGGAGGAAAAACTTTTTCCAGCTTTATAACTTGGTGAGGTGCACTACGTAGCCAAGCAGACTCCTCTACCGATTTCGTAAGTGCTCCTTCGCCGGTGTATTCTCTTTCGCCCCGCCCCGTAGTTGGGTGTAAATTTTAGCAACTCGCAACTCTACGGAATCATAATTTCTTGTGTTTGGGGAGGAGGCGGTTTCTCAGTAGCATCGTAAAGAAGCGAAGAAAATGTGACGGACTAGTAAACACCTAATGTGGGCTTATGAGTTTGTTGGGGCACGCCATGAATACTAATACTCGTCCAGCTCAGCACCTGGGTGAGATAAATTCAAACCAACTTCACCGCCATTGTCGAGTGGAAGGGTTGAAATGATATCGTCGCGGCCAGGACCCTTATTCACACGGTGAATCGCGGTGCAAATTTTCACCTGGTTTTCACTTGTCCCGGTGTGAAGCACGTTCGTGACATTATGCAATTCCACGAGCGATATCTGTAACTTCCACGTGTGAAAGCACTTTTTTTGGGGGAGGGGGGGTTATTTCAACACGTGTTCAGAGCGTATTTTTAACCCACAATCGTGTTCTCTCTCATTGCAGACGATTCTACGGATAGCATGCGTTTTAGCCATAGTTGCGGCGCCAATTCGTGGCGTGTTGAACAACGGTGGTATTGGTGATACGTACGGTCCACCACCGAGGGGAATACCAGCTCCAGTGTATGGGCCACCACGAGTTCCGCATCGGGAATATGGGGTGCCGCAACAAATTCCCTTCCGCGAGTATGGACCACCTGCGTTAAAGTACGGACCACCGAAGCTGAACTTTAACCTCGGGTCGAACTTCCAAGGAGGATTCAACGATCAAATCAAGTCCCACTTTGGAGTACCGAAGCCGTTCTACGGACCACCCCATCTGCAGTACAAGCCCGCTGGCACATATGGCCCTCCACCTCAAGGTAAGCCCTTCACGACATACGGACCACCAAAACCCCAGAGTACATACGGTCCACCACGACCTGCAGCCACCTACGGGCCACCGTTGCCACAGCCCTTGCCACTGGTGCAGCCAGGACCGGTCTTCAAGCCCAGCGGAAGTGGATTCATCTCCCGCCCACACACCTCATACGGACCCCCTCCATCTGGCCAGTTCATCGGCAAGCCAGGACTCAGTTACGGGCCACCTAAGGGCAACTATGGACCACCGAACTTCAACCGCCTGCCAGAGACGACGATCATCCTCACAAGTGGAGGCGCTGGCGGCATCGGAGGCATCCAGGGAGGACATCTGCCCCATGGCGGTCCTGTGAAACAAGTTCAAATCCAGATTGAAAACCAAGGTAATGGTCATGGCGGTTCGAATGGACATTTCCATACGGCCTCATGTGATGGTTGGAAACCCATTCCAGCGCCAGTGGGACACTACGTCGAGCAGAACAATATCCAGACTCAGTCCGGTTACAGTTCAGTGGCCAGTGGCTCAAACCAACAGCTCACTCAGTACAGCAGTGGAAACATTGGTGGCCTTACCGATGAGCAGCTCGTAGCAGTGGCCCTTCAATCGGGTGGATTCGAGACCACGGCCTCCCAGTCACTGCCAGTGTCTTCAGGTCCAGTTGACTTCCATTCTGCCAGCGGTAGCAGCGCCAGTGGTAGTGACAGCCACCTCAATTCCATTGAATCAGAAGCCCTCCAGGTGAGTAAACCAAAGCTCGACCCAAACCCAAAACCTCAATCTGTCTTTTCTCAGATATCCTTGGGAGCCATTGACGATTCATACTCGAAGCCACCGCAAGACTCGTTCGCCCCCAACTCACTTCACGCTCAGAAATATAACACCATCAGCAGCGCTGGTTCACAAGGTCTTGTTCCACCAAGTGGATCGTACGGCCCACCACCACCACCAAGCGGATCCTACGGTCCACCTCCCAGCGGCAGCGGTTTCCAGGGCAACATCATCCACCACTCTGAAGGCAGCACGAGCTACTCCTCCCAAAATGGAAACCTCGGAATCCTCTACGGCACCCAGACCGGCAACCAACGACCCTGGTTGGGCAACGGATCCCCTCCCAGCAAACCCGTATCCTATCGTCCACCAGTCCCTCAGGGACTACTGGAGTCGATTGGAGCAACTGTTCAGCACCTGGATCAGTTCGGAGTCAAGCCACCAAACCAGCCAGGAACCTACATTCCACCTCCACCCAATGAAGTCGCCGAGCCATCCAACCAGTACGGACCACCACAGCAGCAGCTTGCCCCACCAACTTCGCACCAGGCGGTTAAAATCGAACTCCAACAGGAACGCGGAAACGCCTTCAATCAGTACTTGCCACCTCCACTCCCAGTTCCAGCTCCTCTGCAACAGCAGCAGTACTTCCCACCCCCACGGCCAAATCTTCACTACCAAGGAGCCAACAACTTCGCCACATCCTTCGTCAACAATCAGCAATTTATCCACACACAAGGTCTGCCCCTTCCACACGGAGCCAGATTCAACCAGCCTCAAGATTGTGGTCACGGCCCCAATTTGGTCGGTGCCAATTATCAGCTGCAGCAGCAGCAGCCTCAGTTGATTCCCCTGAACTTGGGCAGGCCGGCGAACACGTACGGCCCACCACCCACACCCACCGCCAGTGGTCTGGACATCATCGCCTACGAGTCGAAGCGCTCCAGCGTGACCTCTTTGCCCGACGATGTCAGCTCCGATAACCTCCCCGGCTTGGATGGCCTAAACGTCATCTCAGCCCAGAAGTCCCAGTCGGTTTCCCTTCCCGTGCAAAACCAACAGTCGTCCTCCTACCAAATTCAAATTCAGTCTTCCAGCCCATCGGAAGCTACTGCAAACAGCGAAGGTCAAACCAATCACGAGGAAGTCCTCTCCCAGGGTCTTCTTCAGTCGATTCTCTCAGCGATAGAACAGCCTGCCAACAATAACCAGGCGACAACGCAGCAGCTGCAAAGCCGGTCGGACATCGATGTCCACCTCGACGAGGATGCCGACGAAAAGGAGCAGAGTTCGAGCTCCACCAAAGCGGCGGCTGTAGATTCCAGCGAAGCCTCATCGTCATCATCATCGGATGCCGACGCGGAAGAGTCCAAATAAGTCACACGCACCCGCACGTGTCTAGTAAATTTTCCCATTTCTTTTGTTTAATTTATTCGCGTATAGTATTCGTCAAATAGTCGTTAAGTCCTTAATTAGTTATTTATTGATGTCGAACCGTTCGCCGTCGCTGTGGATAACAGCCTCTACCTGTTATTAGGCCAAGTATTGGACTGTTTTCGGTTTAAGATTGTCAGTTGCCATACTTGCAGTCAGAATTGGCTGTCAAACAGCCAACACTGAGTGGCAGTGTTTACGTCATCTGATTGTACTGAAATGCTTAGTTGGTTTCAATTTTGTTTGGAGGTTCCTGATTGAACAGGAGCCGCCTTAAGTCAATAAACTACCAGTTTTGTTTTAAAAATAAGTACTTGAATGTTTTATTTGTTTCTTATTAAGTGTTTGCTCCAATTTATTTATCTTTCAAACATCTACAGATAAACTTCGCTGAATTTCATTTGAAAGAAAATCTAAACCAATTCTTTGAGAGTTAATAAGAAAAGGTCTACCAAAAATGGGGCTTCAACTTTAAATATGGTAAACAGTTTTGTATGAAATATTTACCTCTAATTAAAAATTTAAATTCGTTACAATGCAATCGGAAGTAATTTACAGAAAGCAATTAGTTTTTTTTACTATCGTCTCAAATCATCCAATGGCGCAATCGAATTCCAATTAGGCGACTCGGTCAAATCGAGCACCGATGAGTTAACTTACAACGGTCCTTGTATCTAATGATTTATATCACAATTACTACGCAACTCCATTGAAGTTTAAATCTTCGTTTAGGAAGTGGTAAAATCGTAGGAAGTACAATTAAAAACACGTTAATACCAGGAGAAGTAATTCGAAGAAAAAGAAAAATTCGATTGCAAGGACTAAGTAGGTTACTCACTAATTCAATTAATTTTTATTTAATAAAAAGTAAATCATTTCTTAACTAAAAAGTAATAAACAGATAAATTAATGACAAAAAAAAAGTTGTATAAATTTTTAAGAGGTAAGATAAATCAATGCTTTTCATGGAAGAAGTGCCTTTACTCATGAATCTTGATGTGGACTTTTTTTTAGACACTTGGTTCAATCTCTAATTAAGGAAAATGTCTTTAAATATGCAACAACGAATTGGACAACACCAAACTTTCCAACTTTAGACTTTTGTTAGATTTTGAATATGGAGCAAATCACTGAACAAAAATTATGTGATTTAGTTCCTTTAAATAACGAGATAGTACCACGTTTTATACATAAATATAACTGTGTAACACAAATTTGTTTATTTAATTAGGGTTTCGTTCCAAAGGAATAACGAAACCCTTATGGAATCACTTCGGTGTCTGTCTGTCTGTCTGTCGCCTTTTACATATTTGACTATAACTTATAAGTCCTTTGTAGTTAAGGGATGAAATTTGGACTGAAGGTGTATCTAGGCAACCCAAAAATAAATCATACACCCGTTTTGGAATTAGTCGCAGATTAAAGAAAAAGTTAGTACTAATACTAACGGCCGAAAAAACGTTTACTCACTTTGATGGTCAATATGGATGTCATTGGAAAGGGGGCGGTGCCCTGATTATGAAAATGTCTGTCTGTCTGTCATTAGGCCTTAACCTCGGTAATTGGCGAACCACTAAGAATTTAGAAATACAACTTTGCTAAAAGACGTATTTCACTTGCCCAAAGAAAGTTCAGGAAAAACATTTTAATAAAATTTTATACTAGCGAAAAGCTTAGTACCAATACTAAATTTGAAAAATAAATTTCTTTTACTAGTTCCTTGATATGGGTATCGTTGGAAAGAGGATGATAGCTAGATCAAAAAGTTGTACTATAGTAATCATCTCACTCTTATTGGTAAGAAGTTATTAGCCAACAAATTGCCGAAAACTGACTTGTGTACCGTGTCCCCCACCTTACTTTCTAGAATATTTGACCAAAAAATCTGAAAAAAATTGGAGTTATGGGGCAACTCATCGCAATAGCTCAAAATTATCCGAAAATCGTGTGCGATTTTTTATTTGTACTAAAATAAATTAATTACTAACTTTTTTTGAAAAAAATTACACGGCAATATATTAAGTGAGGTACCATCGGATAGGTCTTGCAAAATGAAATAGAGTTTTCATTTTGAACTTTTCATTTGGAAGTTAAGTTTTCGAGATATTAAGCTTCAAACTCGAAAAAAAAGCGTCCCCCCCCCCCTCGCATTTCCACACCCGTTGGTCTAAAAATCTGAAAAAAATCTGGAATGTAGATCTTGATGTAATCTTTGTGTTAAAATTGGTTTGAGCACTCTGGCTTTAATAGTTTTCGAGATATTGGCCAAAAACCGAAAAACAACAACATTCGAGTTTTGAAGATCCGAAAACGCCATTTTGTAGATCTCAGTGAAAGAACAATAAAATATTTTCATACAATTTTTCGAGATATTAACGATGTAAATCGAATCAGTTACCTGCAAAAAAGGATGAACTGACGGCAGTCTCAGTGTCGCTTGCGGCATTTCATTCCCTAAATGCACCAAAGCAAATTTCACACGGCTGGTGCGATCAGCAAATGGGAAAGGATTTTCTTTTGTTTAGTTTCGTTCGAAATGAAAGAATTTTAGTGAATGAACAGTGAATTGAGTTTAATTTGATTTGACTATTTTAGTTTGTTGATTTCTTGGACTTATATTAAGTCTAAGCTACTAATCTGTTTGCGAACGAAACCCTCGGCGGGTGAGTAAAACTCACACTTGACCGGTTTTTTTTTGGTATAATTAGTCAAGCACATTTTGAGCACTCATTGGTTCCAACTGTTAGCTTTAGAACAACGCCATCGTAAAATGTAAAATGCAAGCAGAACAACCATTTCTTTTTAAATCTGCAATCTGACTTTTGACTTTTGACTTTGATTGTAATTTCCAAAGTAAGTCTTCCTGGTGCGACAACGTCCAGACACATAAAATTAGGTTTTCTATTAAATAGAAAATTACAAGAAAATTATGTTGAATTAGTAGAAAATTGAATGGATAAGTACAACATATTGGGATGGAGCAAACCGCCGAAGGTACGTGTTTTTCACTCCAATTTTTGTAATGAAAATATGCGGATTACCAATCTAATTCATGTATTAAAAGTAGGGTTCAAATATCATAGGCGATTGCGTTTGAAGCCTAATGAGTGGCAAATGTAGAGAGCATAAAAGAAAGCCAAGAACAACTCTGCGCTTTGAATGTTTATAGGATAATCAATGTACTTTTTGGACAATATAGAATTTGGAAAAATGATAAGGTAAAAAAACTTGAAATAACATTTTGGATGATGTTGACGCTAATATTCTTTTTAATTTACAAAACTGCATTGCCCCGGGACCCCGTTTGTGGGACAGGCGGCCACATAAGACGATAAAACTGCATATACAGTCAGTCAAAAAAGTATTTGCACACCCAGTTTTTTGATAGTTTTTCATTTATCGGAAAAGAGTGTATGGAATGTTATACGAGCTTTCAATGAAATTCTGAGGGCAAAGCTAACGCTTGAAGAACTTTTAGCATTTTTAAAATGAGCTGACTTACACAAATCATAAGCAAAGAAAAATGCGACTGAACAGATTTTTTTTTTAATTTTCGTTACTCAATGTAATTAATCAGTGTAATTATTGATTGGGTAATTATTTCGGGAATACGCCTGTTCCCGAATTGGAAAAATTTTCGAAATGATCTTAAAAATTTAGTCAGAATCAGTAATTTAATATTTTAGCAATTTGTATAGTACAAGTACAACAAACCCTTGTTAGGTCACAAATATTTGCAGTATTTTTAAGTCAATTTCGATCGATTAAGATCATCTCCTAGGCATGTCTAAAAAAAACGGTCCGATTTCATTACCATTTAGGTTTTTTTAAATCCAACCGAACTTTATTTAAATTTTTGATTTACTGCAAATTATTTTGCAATAAGTATGTATTAATTCATCTTTGAAGCCTAAAAATGTTAATGACCCTAAGTCATTTAATACAGACTCCCTAAATTGCTTAGCGCTATGGTTCCTGGAAAGTAAAATATTCGGAACAAGATACAGTGCCGTGCACGTAATTAAAAACACCTAATATGAATTTTTTGTTTTTATCATAGCGCATGCACCCTCCACCTTAAACATTGTTTGATTTTTTGTTTTTCTTATAGCTACAGATTGCACCTATTAGAAAAACCGTCGATCATACATCCAGTACTAAAACTTTAGCGGAAAAATTAACATAATAGTCCGTATAGAGGTTTTCTTAAGTAATCGTAAAATTGTCTTCACAGAAATGCTTATAGAACTTTGATATTTTGTAGAGCAGCCATAGTTATTCTTCAATATTCGAAGCATGAATTTCGCCCAGTTTTTGCAAAACCTCTGCTAAATGCATTACTCGGAAATCTACATTTCTTCAAATAACTTTCCAAGGAACCCATATGATTTGCATGTTTGTCCCACTACAAAATTCAAGTATGTAGCTGAAAATTGTCATCATTATAACGCACCACAGCATTTTACCAATACTAGAATTAGAAGAAGATTAGAATTAGATGATTAACGATCAGATGGGTGATGATACAGTTTGAGGGCGAACTCCAATCTTCTGGTACAATTCTGCTCTGAAAGATATGACTTCTTTAATAGAAAGCCTCCAAAAAGATCAGCATCATTTAAAATTTGCTTTAAAACCTTTATGGACAACACTATCATCGTCAATTATTTTCGTACCAATTTCCGTAGAATGCAGAAACTTCTTGCTTGGTGGTCAATGCTTGTTTTTTCGCGGTAAGACTGTCTTTATCCTAAGCTTGCAGCTGAATTTTCGATACCGTAGTTCTTTTTACTATCCTGAATTAAAAACACGAAATAAATATCGATTTCTTATGAAAATTTCAGAGTTTCTAATTAAATGCACGGGCTATTCTGCTCATGCTAGCGCTTTTAATTGAAAACCTGGAAAGTTGTAGTACTTGATATAAAATCCATGTTTTTGTTCTAACAGTAATCTGCATCTACAATAAAAACCAAAAATCACTTTTTTAAGGTCAAAAGTACATGAGCTATGATGAAAACAAGTAGATCATTAATTGTTTCAAATTATGTGCACGCGCACTGTAAATATCCTTAAGCCATTAAAAAGAGTAATGTGTTATGCTTAAAATCGACAGGAGTTAAAAAGCCATTATACAATCATTTTTTTTTTAGATGGTTATGATTATTCGCTCGAAACTGCTAGCGTTTACGTGACAGTGGATGAAATTCTATGAAGCTGGCATCTGCATTTATTAACTTGCTGCAGAAAGTTTTCGTGAATTATGTTATAGTTTGCAAATTTACATTAAATGATGAGAGATAGCGTTTCATATTCAGATTTTCATATTTAGATTTTATTCGAATTCCTTTTAATTTTAAAACAATTTTATATTCAAAAAGTTTTAATGAAATTTGAATCATTTTTGAAAGTATTTGAAATTCGAAATATGATTAAACTACTTTTTTTAATCTACGTCATTAGAACTCTTTAAATTTGATTCTAGAAGTATAAACCCACTCTATAAGTTCTATAAGAGACTTTCACTCAGCAAATAAAATCTTTTCAAAAAAAAGAACAGTAACCAGGTTGACCTGGTTTGTCAATTGTCGTTCTAACATCCTTTTGTCGTTCAACTCTTTTACGATTGTGAAATCGAATTATTCAGCAACGTGAAGTTTTTCTTAAATAAATTATTATGGTAGTACACCAAAAAACTTTCTCAACTACTGATACGGCATGCACTTGCATTTTTATTTATGTTTCTGTGCTTTTGCTCTGTATAATTGTTGCAGCAAAATTTATTTTAACACCGAGCGGAAATCGTGAAGCAACCAACACACAAAGGACTTTTGCACATGCTTCTGAAATTCCTATTTTATTTTGGTTAAATGTTCAATTAATTTTCGCTTTATGTTTTATTACTGTCTTTTTGTTTATAAATGGATTAAAGTAAAAAAAAAGTGTGGAATAGATTAAAAAAAATTAAATCTGATATTTGAATTAAAATGGAAAAAAAATTATTAAAGAGAATTTCTTCCCAATGTAAATCTAATGTATCTGCATTTCTGTATCGTGATTTCTTCTTATACATTTGAATGTGGTAATTTTTGGTTGTCATGAAATGAGTACTAAGCGTTGAAGTATTGACTTTTTTCCTTAAAATAGTTGGGCTCTGTCCTGTTTGAACGCTACAAAGGCAAAGCTGAATTAGGCCCACATACACATCGAGTAAAATGAAAATCTGTAAGAGGGCCAATGGCTGACTAAATTTCTTGAAACAAATTATAAAGAAATAAAAGGTTTGCCCAATGTTTTGAAACTTTTATGAAGATAGAATACAAAAAATGTCACCGTTTAGAAGAAATGAAATTTTTTGGATTAACACTCTAATTTATTTCTGATTTCCATAAAAAAAAATGACATACCGCGGTGATTAGATTGCTGAATGTTCACTCTGAGTCCACCAACACACAGGTTTCTTAATAATGAACAACTCCTTCAAAAATTCTTTGCCAGCCCTGTTTTTCTTCCAAATTGGTATTCTTCAAAAAAGCACACCATGTTTCTCCATGCCCATTGAATAAGTTATCACTTTAATTTAAAGTTGCAATTTATTATTCTTTCCCTATCGTCGTCCTTGTCGTCGCATTGACAACTCGGCATTGAGGACACCAACTCTAGCTCGACATCTTGACGATGCCTCTTCCCATTTCGAAATCTCTCCCGCACCAAAAAAAACTTCCTCAGAGTTGCGTATAACTTTCTCAAACTAACACTCACCTAAAAAGTACAGAGCTATGAAAATTTTTGCTTAATTTAGACTTTTCCCTTAACAAGTCACAGTTGCCGAAGAAACTTAAGATTCTCTGGCAAAAATTTTCCAAATGCAAACTTTTTCACTTAACTTTAAAGTTATTCCGGTCCTCTGCCTTCGCGCTGTCGTTGACGTCGTTGTCGTGCCACTTCAATGTTTTATTAGCAACCAGCATCACCTCGCCTCTCGTATAATTTCTACGGCCTTGTTAAATAATTTCATGGTGCCAAAAAGTCTATGAACTTGGTCTTCCGGCTCCGTTGAATGTTAAGCAAAACACACCCCACAGATACACAGGCTCACGCCTTATCAAATGTCGTCGGAATCGTTTGTAGTCAGTATAATCGTGGTCGTGACGCGTTTGAGATGTCATACGAGTCGATGATACCTACTGCTGCTTAGAATTCAGAACGCCTACCACGACGTGTATCTCCAGCAAGTACTTCGGATTCCAAGAAACTACTTGTATCCCGGCGAAGAAAGATCTCGATTTTCGTAACATTTTCATTTCGTCTAAGGATAACGTTTTGAATCACTTTTTGTAGGTGTCTGCCAGACAAGTACTTAAGGGGGGTGTGTAATTTTTCACCGACTTGTTGTTGGTTGCAAACGCTTGTGGTTTTAGGAAATCTAAAATCTAATGTAAACCATAAATAACTTTGTTTTTGAAGGCCATGAACACAATAACAGGGTCCAGGACGCGCCGAAGCGGTGTTGTTTTCGGATAAAGTTGGCAATTTTTCAGGCTAACATGGCGGTTAATCATGCGGATGTGGATCCTCGGCCATTTTTTTGTATGTGTATACCGTTAGCGTTGCCTTAACGCGCAATATGGTTCGAATGTTGAGATGCAATAAAACTGTCATCGCTAGCAAGAAACTTAAGATTTATAGTTTGCATTGTCGCAGCCAAGAACCGGGAAAAAGGGTAACACTAATTCTTTAGCACCCAAACACCAACAATAGTTTGGAATGCAGTGTGTGAATGAAGGAGAAAAAGAGAAAGAAAAAGAAAGTGAGGGAGAAAGAAATACGAAACCTGCATACGTTGCATCAAATGTTTTTTGGGATCTTCAGGACGGTAATGCTTGCGAATGAGTTTAAAGTTTTTGTGATTTCTTAATTAAAGAAACCTTAATACAGTGCGCGAAACGGGACAAGTAAAAAACAAAAATGAACCCATTTTTCTTTTAATTTCTTCTTAAGAATTTGTTTCGTTTAAAAGTAAGAGAGAAAATCAGTAACAAATACATGCAAAGACCTAAAGTTTTGCACTACTTATATAAAAAGGACCGAAGTTTTGTATAATTTTAAATGAAAGCAGACAAGAACCAAAAAGTCCATTCTACAAGCTCTAGAAACCTTTTCTTTTTTAATATTTTCTTCTTTTTCAAATAGGTGGAACAAGAAAATATAGGCTTCTTTGGAAGCTTCTCGACTTTCGAGCTTTACGCTCTCGGTGTATTTTAGTATTTCTGACCTCGGTCAGGACTGTCTATATTAAACTTCTTTTTGTCCCTGAAAATAACGGATCGCCATTTCGTTTTCCAAAATGTATGTTTTTCGGCAAAACTTAATCTTACCTCATTATGTCGTGTGTGCCTAGACATGAATGACGAAAAACGGCCTACATTTTTGTTTAGGAGTTGTTGGACTCTTCTTGTTGTTATTGAAAAAGATATGTAGCTAGATCCTAATTTGGGAGGGACTTACTTACTTACCACTAGAGGCTTAATTTTCTCCTTGTATTTTTTGTCAACCTTAAGTAGATGACCAGATATCCTAACTAACAACATAAAAAAGAACAACCCCTAACAAAAATATAAGCGTTTTGAAAAAGTTAAAATATCGCTATGTTTTAACTGTTTAACTGTCACTTGTCATTCAGTATAATAAACAAAATTGTGTTACTTTGGCTTAGGGAGAAGGTGCTAATGGGCATGTTTGTCTCATCTCTTTATTTCACGAACTGTAAGTGTTGTAGATGTTAGTGATGATGAAATTCTCAGTTCCACAAGACTGCCTAGACACGACACTGCAAATTTTTTATTGTTCTGCAAAAGAACCGTCCGAAGACAATAGATCTTTAATTTAACTGCCTCTGGCGTTGTGTACAGTATAGAATTTGGCCCTGTTCATTTGGTCTCTAGAAATAGAATTAACTTGCCTGAAAACGCAATTAATTTCTGTTGGCATTATCAGTTTTGCCATTGTGGTTTGGTATCTGCAGGCAGAAAATCAAATCAAACCATCGGACCTGGTTTTGGGCCAGAGGTCAGACCTCAATTTAATTTGTCTTCTGGGTATTTCGAAATGTCACCTGGGGCTTACTGACACTTTTCAATTAATTGCAGGGGTTAAACATCCTCCGAGGTGGGATACGTATTCATGAGTTCAAAATCGATAAATGTCCATTTTGGCGATCCTAATAACAGACAGTAGATGAAGGAAACATATTTACCAACATTTCTTTATCCATAAATTCTTAGAATAAGTATCTTCCTTCCATTCAGCAGCATACGCCACTCACGCTCTCATATTACAACATCCCTTTGTTAAGTGATTTCAAATTAAACTATTTTCTCGAACAGGATTAAACAGTTGATCTAATTTGAAATTTGATTAAAATCCCAAAGCCTCCCACATGGTGTCTCTCGCTTACAGGAAACAATCCAAAAGCAATTAAATTCAATGTCTACCTATCTATTCATCCTCATGATGTTTCAAATATTCTTAAAACCTTTTAGCTCCCCTGTCCCCCTCAATGTAACCTCTGTCAACCAGTCGAGTAACGAAAACACTTTCTCGTCTGCGTTTGCACACTGTTGCAAGTTCGCCTGAAGGCAGCGACTGAGTGACTTCGTTACATGTATGTACGTACGTACACAGATGCATGTAAGTGTGCCCATAAATTCCTAAAAGGATCCCCTTTGGCCAAGCCATTTGGCAAATTAATTAAAATGCTTATTTGGATTTCGCTAATTCCTCTCCATAGCATTGACCCAAGAGTATCTCTAGTACACAACCACCACCACTCAAGCTCTTCATTGCCAAACTCAAAGGTGTACCCTCCCACTTTTTGCATACTTTGGCAGTCGCAGTCGGATGCAGGATTTCTACTACTACAACTTGAAGCAGAGCCACTCAACTGGGCAAAAACAACACACCCACAAACGCCTCGCCTGCCTGACGTCCCTGGTAATTGCCTTGCTCTTTCATCCCACCCCCACAATCCACCCCCATCCCCAGTCGACCAACCCTCGACGTCCGGCGGGCTGATGTGTGTATGCCAAAAATAAAGTCATTAAGTTTTCCGGTCGCATTGTACTCAAGTGTACAATCCATTCAGCCAAAGAGAATGAACTTGATCCTTCAGCAAGCATGCTGTGAGCTCGAGAGGCCCAGAGCACGAGAGCCTGAGAGCTCGACGAATGCAATCTAGCAGGATGGTGGCTTACAATGTACCCACCACGTTAGTCCTTGCAAAGCGCCATTTTTAATGGGAAAATTAAAAAGCAAGGCAGGCCAGTGTGTTCGGGGAGGTCCTTCTCAATTTAAATGTTTTCTCGATCCGAGAACATGGCCCAGCCGCAGAGCTCCCAACGGTCTAAGCTGAAATTACACCGAGAGCGCGTAGCTATTTGGATTTAATTGCATTCTGCAATTGCAGACGTATCCACGGCGGCGCTTCGAGGGTGCCCACCAACCCTCCTCCCTTCTCCCTCGTCTGTACACACAACAATTCAATTTAGCGTGTCCATCCATGACAAACCATCGCGTCGCACTCGGTCTCGCTGGGTTGGTGCTGGGATAACAAAATTACAGTGCGATGTAGCTTAGGGGACAGCCATTAGCCTGGGCACGGGGAGTTCATTGAAATGCATCCTGAAACTAAAATATTCCGGCGAATGTGTACTCAGCGCCTGGTGCAGGATGACATCGTCGCACTCGACGAGGGGATGGTGTTTAGAAAATATTTTTCTGTCATTGCCTGGCGCAAATATGCGAACATATTTTATCGCGCAAATCGTACTCGTCGTCGAGGTGGTCGCTTGTCGTTTAGGTCCTCGGTGGGGAGGAGACGGTACAGAATTGGACACATCGAGTCAGGGTGACGGTCTGAGGTGCAGTAAATTTGATGCGGGATTCGCGCTCCGGGTTTTGGTTGCCATTACGTCGCGGCACGTTAATATTTTACGCTAATGCTGGATAGGGTGTTACTATGTTGGTGTTTACTTGTGTGAGTCCTGCCCTGGGGGACATCATATCCAGCAAAAAAAAAACAGATGGCTCCACACAGAGACGAATATGAATTCTGACTAAAGTGTAATCAACGAATTTTGTTATAATTTTCCTTTTTCGGTGGGGGAACGTTGTAATAGGAAAATTTTATTTTACAAGTGTCAACGATGAAGAGGGGCTACAAAGTTTTTTTTTATATCATTTCTGGGTGACATTAGATAAATTATTTAGATTTAGATGCACTGAGCTTCGTTTCAAATTACATTCTGAGATAGTTGGGTCGAAATTAGGGTGTCCAGTGGAATGTGGACGTGGAACAAAAATGATGATCTTATTAGAGCAGGTAATTGTCCGAAAATAAGTTTTTGAGTTCATGCAGCTACTTTGAGCTAGCTTAAATTTAAAATAGAGAAACTCTAAGGGAGTTTTTTGGGCTTTGGAGTTGAATGATTTGGCTCGGTGGAGGGAGTTTTGTAGAAAACTTTCTTGCGCAATTTAACCTTTATAACTGGGCTCTGAAGGTATCCCATTTTAGCCTGAAAATCATTCAGTTTATTTTCGTTGATAGCGCATTTTTTTTAGCCAGACTATTCTTCAAGCAAAAAAATTATATTATTATAAGTAGTCTTTGAAGTTTTTTTAAACTCGACAAATACAATATCATGGTCGATAAAATTTAGGGAGGCAGATTGGGGCATAATTTTTTTGTAGGTATTACCTGTTATCTTTTTCTATAAGCTGATTTATCCCTTATTCTGGCAGTGTGACACACCCAAAGGAATTTTAAATCCTTAAAAACAAAAACAGACCATGTCAAAAAAAATAATCATACCACAATTTGGGTTATGGAATAACACCGAATATTATAACAAAAGGCCCATCAAATTGAAGAAAGGAAAAGAATTCCTATTTGCGTAGATTTCTTATGAATTTATTTCTTCCAAAACAAAGCTTTAATTTTTACAAAAATAGCTTTATAATAAAGTAAAGACTTGCATCTTTGCCTTTAAAATAATGCTATATACAAAGCGCTACAGAGCTCGTATCCAAACTAATCATGCATAGCGTCGTTTTGTAGGTTATGTCAAGACCTTTCAAATGATGTATTGCCAGATACGAGCTCTATAGCGCTTTGTACATAGCCGGAAAATTCAAAAGACAAAAAGGCGGAAGGGAGATATTTGACAACCTAATAAATTGGCAATTGTGCTTTCAGGCAAATGAAAAGACTCAAAGACACAAGTTTATGATCTATGATTTTCAATTGATGCTAACACAAAGTGCATACATAAAAATAAGAGAAACATCAGCACATTGTTAAGCAGGTATTTAACTACAGCTAGATGAAAAAAACATTTTTCAAGTCAACATTTAAAAAAAATTGATTCTTAAGCCGTTTTTCGAGGCACAATGCAGCGTGTCTTCATTTTTTGCCATATCTATAATTTTTAAGTATGAAAGTCAAAATCCACAAATCTTTCAGAACAACAAAATTTAAGAAAGTTTGTTTAACATATTTTACTTAGGTCGAACAATGTGATTTTTAAAAAAAGAACTACACTATCCTGCAACAAGAAAGTTAGATAAGAAAATGGTTAAAACTATTTTAGCATATTGCACAACTACAATAATTAGTCAAAGCTTTTGAGTAACTATTCCTCTACTATCGGACAGCACCACCCGAGAGGACATTGCTACTAAAATCATTCAAAACACTTCTCTTAGCAATCCTCCCAAAGGATTGTCCACCGGAAGCCGATACACCATCAAGAGTCCCATTACATAAATTACCCTCCAAGTCCCCGTCCATCGATGAATCCCTATCATAACAATACATTTTATTACTTATCCTAGACATCCATCAAGTCATTTTAATGGCACAATCTAGGCCAACTGCTGCCGCAAATAACAACTCCCACGGTTGCCCACCTCTCGGTTGAAATGCTGAAAGTGCTTCGTCTTGCAAGAAGATTATTATTGCCGCCATTAGTGCTGCAATTATTTTTTAGCCTCGTTCAATTAGATCCTTTATTACATTGTTATGGCTTACGCTTTTGTCCTTTATCCCAGTTAAAAGACGCTAATTCAATAACAGTTTCCCACCATCATCACAACTGTCATTGCCTTACACTCCCAGTGAGCGTTTCCCATAGTTCATAAACCGGAAACTTTTCACGCGCTAGACGCCATGGAATTTAATGGCGGCTGTAAAACTGTAACCTGCCTACGAAGGCATAGACATTGCCTCAAGCAGCGCTTCAACTTTAATAGCACCCAACAAAACAAGAGACCC
Source organism: Syritta pipiens (assembly GCA_905187475.1). Classification (NCBI taxonomy): domain Eukaryota; kingdom Metazoa; phylum Arthropoda; class Insecta; order Diptera; family Syrphidae; genus Syritta; species Syritta pipiens. Next base: position 10,565,547 of record LR994571.1, on the reverse strand, counting down.
ACTACATGCGCTGACGGTTTCTAGTTCATTGTCTTCCCCTCACTTGCAAACTGTCGTGTAGATGTCGTTGCTGAGTTATTACATTTTACGACCTGGATTAAGGGCGGTTTAATGTAGTTAAAACAAAACCCGAGCATTTCATTAGATAAGTATTGAATCACTGGCCAGGGAAGGCGTTCCATCTCTTTCAGAGTCACAAAACCACAAATCGGCTACCCTTCCTTCAGTCACTTGACATCTCTGACGGTGCCGTGGGGGTGATTGTCATTTATTTCCACTCTCCGAGGAAGGTGGGTGGATGATGTGTCTTTGGATTGTTCATTCTAAATTTTACGATCCGTTGCAGTTTTACCAAAGTGTCAATGGACACATGAAAATGTATTTGTAAGTGCGCCCGCGGGAGTTATGTGTTAATCACGATGTGGATATGTTGTGGGAATTGGCGGGGATGTCAAATGATTTCCGATATGGGTAAAATTTTGTACATTAATCGATGACAAACGATGTTGGGATTTTAAATTAAAAGTTGAATTGTTAGCCGTACAAAAGTGCAATGAAAATATTCGAGTATTCGCTTGGGTAAAATTGAAACCAGACATTAATTAAACTTTTATTTAGAAATTATATTCGCACGCCGCAGTTTCATGATGAACCGACATTTTTCTCTTGAATTTTGTTTCGCAATTAAGGCATTTCCATTAACCCAACGAACAGACAATCGAAGTAGAGCTAGTTAATTTTCGACAGAAAAATACAACTTTATTTTCAAGCGCAAATGGAATGCTATTCCAATGTAGACCATTTAAACAAAGCCACACGCTTGATTCTAAAAAGCCTTTAAACAAAAGCCTCTGAACTATTGCGACACAGAGCACAGGGCGTCGCCCCCCCTTTCCCAGTACCCAATTAGCGATCATTCTGACGAGCTATTTCTAAACCAAGGCTTACGAGTTAATTCCATATCTCTAGTTTCTCTTTTGTCGAAAATCACCAACGTGCGAGGCAAACAACCACCCTCGAAGCTGCACCTTCCAGCTATCGCAATTATTGTGAATTTAATTTCCGAATATTTGACATCCTAACTTTGGCAAAGCATGTCAATTCAGGGTTTGCGACCACCACCATTATGGTCACGTTCCTGACGAAGTCATTGAATTCGATTCGTTTTAATTAAAAACACACAGGTTGGCTGTTATTTCCATCCATTGCATCAGCACATCGAAAATGAAATCCCACTGTCAGGTCGGGCGTTGTCCTCCCACCCTGCGGGCAGTGGTAACATTTGCATAAGACGCATAGCATACCGGGCGGAGTTCGGCACAATTCATTCCCACAGGACGGACATTATTATAGACAGCCATGCAAACACAAATAGAAGATATCTCCAAACAATTATCTAATAGATATAATTAATAAATTCCGTCGAGGTGTGTGTTTATCGAATTACTGCATACACACTCACACGCAGAGACAGCTCGGGGAGTACAAGTTTACTGTCCGCACGAGTAGTGAATGTTTGCTGTGGGGTGTGGGTGATGGCTGGTCACTGAACAAACACCGCAAGGAAAGGATTCGCATTCGAAGAGGCTTCTCCGAAAACCACCGGACACGACCTGTTCTGTGCTTTGTGTCTGAACTTTTCCGCCCCATTGGGGGTGAAAAACACCATTTCGTGTTTTATTCGATCACAAATTGATGGCTACCCTCTCGGCCTCCCCTCGAATTCGAATTTGTGTGATGAAAATACAAAATTATAATAATCTTTGTTGTTGGCTGTCGTTAGAGGGTGTGGCACGTACTTGCTGTGCAATAATTTCATGTAAACATCAAGGATTAGCGCCTGTTTTCGGTTTCTGTGGGCTTTAATTTATTTAGTGCCGCATAGTGACTATTGGTCGTATATATGGGCTTCGTGTGTCCTGAATTGGCGCTGCGAGGGTAATTAAATTGTCCCCGACTGCAATTGATAATGTGAGGTGAGTGTGGTTAGTAAAGCAGGTTTTGCATTTTCGCGAAATTCACAAAATGAAATATTAATCTGATTTTGTGGATGCCTAACCTCATGACGCTAAATAGCTTTGCCATTATGATTTGCTTCGCATAATTTGATATGAGTTAATTTTTCAAAAAATTACAAGCTCACATGCATTGCAATGTGATGCATCAGTGTTAATTAGTAGCTTCATTTGTCGGGCTGCAATAGACGGATATTTATGGTAAGAATTATTATTTTTAAAATTTTTACCAAACACTAGATGTAAGGATATTTCTGTTTCAAATCTAAGCAGTTCTTGGTCACGAAACTAAATTATAAAAAAAATGGGAATGACCTAATTACTGCGGAAGTTCAAAAACAACTTCCAAACAAATGTTTAGCCAAAAGAACTAGCATTGAGTATGTTCCAAGCGTTTGGAAAGTACCTGAAGTACAATTAGTTACGCCACACACCTCAGAGAAAAAGTAAGAGACACTTCAGATTTCAATTACATCACTTGGCATTTCTTTTATTTTGAGTACTGATTCTGTAACTTTATTTCGCCAACTTGTCATCATCAAGCAATTCCAAAGCTTTAGTTCGCGGCTGTGAAGTAGCAACAAGTATAGAACTATCACTGAATTTGAGTTTAAGCAAACCTTTCCCCACCAGCATGAGCAACAGCAATAAACTTCATGATTAATCATCTTTCTCTTTATTTAGTTTGAGAACGATAGAGCAGAAAAAGTGGAAGGGGGAGTAAGGAGGACTATCACTAACGAAGAGAAGTGCGAAATGCCAACAAAAATAACACAACACAGCAAACGGACAAAAAAAAAACAAAAAACCATAAAGGTCCTACTTAAACTCGGCTGCATAGCTCGGTGCAACAGAAGGATACACTCTCTCGCCTTAAAACCTCATAGCTGGTGGCAGCTTATTGTCTTTGACGGTGTAGCTCCTAAATGGCGTAGTGTTGTTGTAGTTGTGTTGTTCCAAGTTGCTTTTTTGTGGTGAACAGCTGTGCATTTTTTCTTTTTGTTTTTCATTCACTGTCGCTGTGGTTGCGATGGGTGTGTGTGTGAATTGGTGCTACCCTATCCTTCGCTCGCACACTCTTCTTTATGGTTTATCAAGTTTCCTTGTATCTAGATAGGGTGAATATTAAGTATTAAGCTGCATTAAGACGGCCAACAAAGATACGAGAATAATGCATGCTGAGCACTCATAAAAGGCAAACTCTGGTGTCGATGAGAAGGAATTTTTGTAGTCGCTTAGTTGTTTTTGTTGTCGGTCTGGCAAACCATGTTCGGCTACCAACACCACTACCCACTACCACCACCGGTACCATCATCATCAGCAGCAGCAGCGGGAGGTAGTAGTGGAACACAAAGTTCCTTCGTCTTTGTCTTCGAAACTGAAGTTTTTTGCAAGATAAACGGAAGCGTTTCAGCGACAAAAACTTAGAAACTCGGTGACAAATAATGATGATACTTGAAGATACTTTCCCTTATTTTTTTTTTTGTTTCTTTCGACTTAAATATATTTTCGTGTGGAGCTCAGTATCTCGTTTTTTGCATGTATCTGATTCAAAATCCAATAAGGTGCGGTTTTATGGTTAAGTAAGTGAAACCAATGTTGTTGTTTGCATAATTTTCGTTTTTTTTTTTCAGAGAAAATGCAATTTCAAATCATAATCCAAAGAGGTTTAAGGTTGGGGTTTTCTTTTCTATTTTTACCAAACGTGTGTAAGCGACTAGGTGACATTTTTCGATTACCCTTTTGAAATGTATTTTATATAGAGGCCACGCTGCTGGTTTTATGAAGTGTTTCGGTTTAAGATGTTTTTTCCTTTCAGACTAACGCAAATTCGATGAAATCTCTTATGTGACTTTGAATTTAAATAAAAAAGTGTTCTCTCTTCCAAGTATCCATGAAAATTGACTCAAGCAGCGTTTTATTACATTTTTTTTTGCCGCATGGTAAAGAGTTCTTAGAAAAATTTATTCGTAACGAACGCTGAAATTTTGACAAGTCAAGCACAAGAACCACCTTAATTTATAGAAAGAAAATTTAATTTTATTTTAAATTTATTATAAATATTAAATAATTAAAAATTTTAAATTTGGTGATGAAATATTCACCCCTATTAACGGGGTTCACACCCTACAATTTGCTTTATGATATGCTTGATGACTATGATAGAGTGTGAACGCTCTTTTACTTTGTTATCAAAGTTATCCTACCGAAGTTCAATTTTTTCAACTTTTTCGAATGCTTGCTGATAAACAGTGAGGTATGAACAGCTGTCCTACAACTTTAGGTCATTTTTTCATTTTTGTTTTGACTTCAGGGTGTGAGCGTCGGGCTTGAGTGGAAGGAATAATCAGAAAAATTATTTTGTGTTGATTGAGAAGTATGGAAATACATCTTTCATTTTGTGTTTTTCCTCATTATCAAGTATTTCATTATTAATTAAAACTGCAGGAAGAGCGCGCGCACCCATGTTGATTGTTCAAAATTTTTATCGTAAATTAAGTCTGTCAGGCAGTTGTACAATATGAACGCTAGGCATTAATTCAAGCATCTCACTTGCGGAGTCGGTTATCTAATTGAAAAATGTCACCCATCCGTATTTTACCTCTCGTTTAGGTTCGATAAAATGATGAGAATGTACGTTATTTTTGGCGATGACAAATTTAGAACCGAAAATCTGTATGGATTCGGCGGAAATGTAAGTTCTTGTTTTTTTATCGTTTTTTCATGTATTAATAATTTTTATAATGTAAAGGCTGAAAATCACAGATAGGGAACAATTTGTACTATTGGTGAAGTCAATGGAAAACAATCATGTGTCAGCAACAAACTTCGGGAGAGGAGTTTCACCAACGGCGGGGAAAACTAAAGACAGGGATCGGGTACCCTTCAATTAAATGATTAGAAATAAAAAAGGGAAAAAAGTTAAATGGCTGTGAAAAATAGAATTCTTTTTATGTGTTTACTAAAGAATTTCTTATATATATGGCTATTTCGTCATTTTCTCTGATGTCCATGTCCGAAATTTCTGAATCTTCCAAGACCAACATACGCTATTTGGTTTTTAGAAACACCGATTGTTCTTCCAATGATATTTCTAGTTCTTGAATGTCTTTGATTGAAGTCGCTTTGTCTTTTCCTTCTTCTGCCAACCTAAAGAGTGTTATGCGGTTCCAGGGGATCCCCTGTGCCAGCATCCCCTGTGCTGTGTGCATTCAATGAAAATGCAAGTTTTTGTTTTTTCCTTTTCCCGTTTGTTAACTAATTATTATTATTTGGTAAATGGTGAAAACTACAAATCGTGAAAAAACTACAACCGTATTTACTTCGAATCTGGCAAATCCAAGGTAATGTAATTCAAAAAGCTTTAAGTTTTAAATATCGATCAAATTTCCTTCAAATGTGAAGCTGAATTTGTTGTTTGTTTATGTGAAATGCATGTGGATCGAAAACGACACTTAAACGCATAAAAAATGACTCGACTGAAAAAGTGAGAAATGTCGTTCAATAAAAACGACCATCGCAATAGAGGTCACAAACACGTTTGTAGCTTTGGTAATCATTAAGAAAACTATTTCCTTTAATCTGAAAACATTTTCTAGACATCAAAAATTGTATAACTTTATTGAACAGTCTACTAACAAACTCCATTGTGGTCGATGTCCTTTATGTTAAAATTCAATCCTCCACCCCGAACGTCTACCTCGTCAATTTCGTAAGTCTACCTCGTATGCCTCACAAAACACAATTCGTAGTCACTTGAAAATAAAATTACGAACTCAGCATCATAAGTCTTCTTTTGTGAGTGCGACTTTGAAATCTATTTTTTTTTATTCGAAAAAATATAAAAATCTTTCGGTACAAACAAAAGAAAAAGAAGCAACCCTCTCGCTTCACACATCCGTCACTCGTGTATCCTTCAACGAAGTAGTTGCTAAACTATCGTGCATTCATTTCCATCGCGTTCAACAATAAACGTTTACAATTCCATTGGATATACTATATGCTGGTATTTCCACTCGTTGTACGGAATTCAAGAAAAATAAATTTTGTCAACGACGAAGAAGACGATGACGACGACGAACAGAGACGCAAGGACACAAGGACGCAGGGACATTATTCAGATTTTGCCTGACTTGCATACCGAAGAATAAAATTATTATATCCTGTCGCATGGTTGGTTGGTTTAAGTGGGTAAGGAATCACCACCATGTCCGACGGGACTACCCGTGTAAGATGTTCGGAAGGATGGGGGCATGCTATTGTAATGCGAAGCAGAAGCATCAGAGGACGTGAGGAGGTAAAGGTCGCAGGAAGATGCGTTTTATATTGGGAAAGGAATGTTCCCTTACTTTTACGATTGTACACGACGACGACGAAGTCATGTGAACCGTGTAATAAGGGGTTGTCAGCTTGAAAGTTCTGAAAACAATGGAGCAAGACAGGAAGTGTTTTGGCCATAAGAAAGGAGTAAAGAAAAAACTAAGAGACTTTGCCGAAAAAGGTCAAAAACTCCACACCAAGACAACAAGGGCAAGGTAGGGCGTAGCGGTGAAATGCCGATCACATAGACCAGTGTTGGTCCATAGTGTAACCACCGTCACAAGGGCAAGGTAGGTAGGTAGGTAGGTAGGTCGTGTGGTGGGCTACGCAGGGCAGCCAAGCACTTAGGCCAGATGAGGCCCATTGTGATACCACAAGGAGCGGATGCAAAAGCATCCCGCTACTCCGGAAACCAATTGGAGCTGTTAATAAAGCGGAGGATACGGCTTATGCTGGTATCAGCAAGTACACCGAGGTTGTTTAGAAAGTAGTAGCCAAGATGCCTCTTTCTACGGTTCGCGAGGGCGCTGCAGGTTCCTAAAAGGTGGAGCGAGGTTTCTTCCTCTTCTTCGTCTCTGCAGCTTCTGCAGAAGTCGTTGGCCGGGAGGCCTAGTCGGGTGGCATGTTTGCCAAAAGTGGAGTGCCCAGTTATGACACTGATCAGGTTCCTAACCTGAATTCTGTTGAGTCTTAGGAGACTAAGCGAGCGTTCAGGATCCAGCCTAGGCCAGATTTCCCTGGTGACGCGACAAGTAGTACCATTCGACCACCTAAGATTGGTTGCCGCAATGGTCTTGGATTTGATGTAGAGGAGCGCGGTAGCAAGAGGTGCGCAGAGACCGACCTTATCCGGTTGGATGGCTTCACTGGTTCCGCGCTTGGCAAGATCATCGGCCAGGCAGTTCCCCGAGATGTCACAGTGTCCCGGCACCCACATGAGGTGAATGTTAAACTGCTCTGCCATCTCGTCAAGAGATTTGCGGCAGTTAAGAGCTGTTTTTGAATTAAAAGTGACAGACTTCAGGGACTTTATCGCAGCTTGACTATCCGTACAAATCGTGATAGAGGTATGCGATACCACGTTGTACTTTAGCCACGACAAGGCTTCCTTGATCGCCGTTACCTCTGCTTGAAATACGCTGCAATGGTTGGGAAGACGAAATGAAAACTGGATTCCCAAGTCTTCGGAGAAGACTCCTCCACCGACTCCGGATTCAGTTTTTGATCCGTCGGTGTAGATCACCAGAGATTCATTACTTATAGGTATGCCTTCACTCCAGTCAGATCTGGAGGGCAGGCTGAAGGAGAAACTTCTCTTGAAAAGAGTTCTGGGGCGAGTATAGTCTAACTCCCTGAAGGGGAGATCTATAGACTCAAGAATGGTAGAGTGACCCATGCATCTAGAAGGCCACGATTGAGCGGCTCTGATCCTTACAGCTGCACAGGCTGCGACCTGCTTGCCGAAGATATCTAGGGGTGGCAGGTGAAAGATGATTTCTAGGGCAGCTGTGGGTGTGGTTCTGATTGCGCCACTGATGCAAATGCAGGCAGATCTCTGCACACGGCTGAGAAGTTTGAGGTTAACACCCTTTTCCAGGGCATTCCACCATACTACGACTCCGTACAGCAGTATGGGTCGTACAACAGAGGTATATAGCCAATGGGCAATACGAGGCTTTAGACCCCATTTACATCCGATTGCTCTTTTACAGCAGTAGAGAGCTGCTGTGGCCTTTTTGACCCGTTCAAGGATGTTGGGTTTCCAGCTTAGCTTGTGATCAATGATGAGACCTAAGTACTTGGCCTTATCCGTTAGGGAGAGGCTAGTCCCGAAGAGTCGGGGAAGGTCGAAGCGAGGGATTTTGTACTTCCTAGTGAAGAGTATGAGCTCAGTTTTTTGGGGGTTTACCCCGAGGCCTGATTCTAAGGCCCATGCTTCCACCTTGGAGAAGGCATTCTGAATCAGTTCACTGAGCGTATTAGGGTATTTTCCGGAGATGGCTATTGCAACATCGTCTGCGTAGGCGACAACAGTACAGCCCTCCCTTTCAAGGATACAAAGCAGCTCATTCACCGCGATGTTCCATAGTAAAGGGGAGAGAACCCCTCCTTGAGGGGTGCCTCTGCTCACATAACGCCGGATGGTGGCTCCACCCAATTTGGAGTTGATGACCCTGCTCAGCAGCAGTCTATCAACTATTGCACAAACGTATGGGGCCACACCCAGCCTAGAGAGCGCGCCTGTGATGGCACTAGGCTTAATGTTGTTAAAGGCGCCTTCAATGTCGATGAACGCTGCGAGCGTGAATTCCTTGCGCTCTAGCGATCTCTCAATGGGGCTTACTAGCGAGTGGAGGGCCGTTTCTACCGACCTACCCTTGCTGTAAGCGTGCTGTGAGGAGGATATCAGTGAAGGGTTGATGATATCCCGAATGTGAGTGTCCAATAACTTCTCAAATGTTTTGAGGAGAAAAGACGACAGACTGATGGGTCTGAGATCCTTGGGGCTGACGTGCGAGCATTTGCCCGCTTTGGGTATGAAGACCACATTTACCTCTGTCCATGATCTAGGAATGTGGTTCAGTTCCGCACAGCTCCTGAAGATTGTGAACAGCCATGGAAGTATGAGGTCCAGGACCTGCTGAAGCTCAGCAGGGAAGATGCCATCAGGACCCGGTGCTTTATAGGGCTCGAATGAGTTGACAGCCCACGTTATGGCGTTCTCTGTCACCCATTCGGCGGAACCGGTTATCGGCAAGTAAGTGGGAGCTCTGCCTCGATCTACAGAACTACCTGGAAAGTGAGAATCCATAAGCAGTTCAAGGGACTCTTTACAGGAGATGGTCCATGAGCCATCGTTTTTCATGAGAAGACTAGGGTTCGGTGGGGTGGTGGACAAGACTTTCCTGAGCCTGGACACCTCCTGGATGCCTTCTATTTTCTCACAGAAGAGCCTCCAGGATGTGCGTTGAGCTTTCCTTAGGAACGTTTTGTATTCGCCTAGCTTCCTCTTATAGGCGTCCCAGTCCTCTGCCTGACGAGAGAACTTAGCTTTGTTAAAAAGCTTACGACAATCCTTTCTTAGGAGTCCTATTTCCTGACTCCACCATGGTGGGCGAGATTTCCGGCCTGGTCTGGTTATAGGACAGGATGCAGACAGCGCATTACATAGGACTTGAGTTAACTTGTCAACAAGTAAGTCAAGGTCAGAATAGTTATTTGGAGGGGAGCTTGACAGGTTACATAGTCTAGAACTCACGGCTTCCCTGAAAAGTGCCCAGTTGGTATTCCTGTGATTCCTATAGGCAGGATGTGGGGGCACAGATTCCAACAGGCTGTAAGTGATATAGCGGTGGTCCGAGAAGGAGTGCTCATTCGAGACTTTCCAATCTCTTACCTTGAGGGAAAGACTTTCGGAGACAAGGGTAATATCGAGAACCTCTTGTCTGTTGCTAGTGATGAAGGTGGGCTCACTGCCCCTATTGCAAACTACGAGATTAGTGCTAACTACATAGTCGAACAATTGCTCACCTCTTTCATTAATATCTGAGCTGCCCCAGATGGTGTGGTGGGCGTTGGCATCACAACCCAGAATGAGCGGTTGCTTCCGGTTCTCCGCTTCCGCGATCACTCCCCTCAGAATGGCCGAAGGGGGAGGCCCTGGATAGTCGTGGGCCAGGTAGGCCGAGGTCACCCAGAATTTACTTGAGCGAGCCTCGATGCATACCGTTGTAGTGTCTTGATCGCTGAAATTGGAGATTAAAAATGGTTTAAGGGACGCCTTTGCGAGAATACAAGATCTGGGTTTACCTGCGTTGCTCACATGCGCGAGTATGTATCCCTTGGCCCTTAGACCTCGCACCAGATCGCTAACGACCCAGGGCTCTTGAATAAGGACCAGCTCTTCTCCGGTGCGGGAGATCCGGAGAAGGAGGGCGGCCGAGGCCGCTTTGGAGTGGTGAAGGTTAATCTGAAGTATCCGCAGCATTGCAGATAGCTTCGATTACCGTGACATTTGCCTCATCCGTGTCGGAATCCATAAATGCATCCGAAACGACGGGACTGTCACGACCACTGCGATGTTCCAGATCCGATAGCTCGAGGCCGTCCAGATCTGGTTCGGATGTCGCATGCGACGTAGTGGGGGAAAGGGATGGCAAAGTAGGATAGCCAGGAGGGAACCGAGGTGGGACGGTCGAAGAAGACGGGGGACAGGAGACGCCCGTCCCAGTGCTCACCGTGTCTGACTCCACCCGAGTGGGGGCCGCTACACTACCGGCCTTATCGACACTGGTGGAGGAAGCGGACTTCTCCCTGTTTGCGTCCTCCTCGTCCTTTTTGTAAACGTTCAACGTGACATTCACAAAGCCGAAGCTAATGATGCCGTTGGTGCGTGCAAGAGGGGCCAGGGACTCCGTGTTGATGACTATTACCGCCGATCTGGAGTCCCCGACTGGTTCCCTTAGCTTCGCCACCTTCCAGTTATGGGTAGGAAGCTCAGGGTTGCAGTACTTAATGATGTTAAGGATAACTTCGGGGTTATCCACCCGTGCAGGGAGCCAGGCTCGAGTCCTTGGCCTGTTGGGGATCTCGTCTCTATTTACAACTTCGAGACGAGAGCCTTTCCAGAGTTCGCCGATCCTGCTCAGGGCCATCTTGTAGATATTGACGGACCTCTGATCGGCGAACGCAACGAGCTTGACGTGGCCTTGATGCCAGCCAGCGTCACAACACTTGGGGGGGGGACCTGGGTGCTCGAGAACTAGAGTCCAGTAGAGCTCCGTGACGGCAGACTCCACCTTCCTCCAGTTCGCCGGGGAGATGCTACCGTCGATGTCATTACGGTCGATGACAGCCAAGACGATGTCACCCTTGAGCATCTCACTATAGGATGTTCCAGCTGGAACGGAACTACCGCCGCTGGCCTTCATCCTTTTGGGGTCCGTTAAGGACTCCTCCGCAGACCTTTGCCTCTTGGACGTGAAGTCACTAGACCTGGGGTCCGCAGGAACTGCACTGGCAACTTCAGTTGCCCAGGCGAGCGACTTCTTTCTTTGGTCCGAGAGCTGATCAGGGTTGATGCCCTTGAAACGCTCCAGGATCCGCGCTGCCGCTCTACGTGCCTTGTAGACAGAGTTGGAGGGGCCAATGCCTCGAGTGGCCTTAACAGCACCTCGAGATGGCAAGCGTGAGTCCTTAGAAGATGCTTTGCTAGTGCCAGGTATGGGCGCCAAAGCACTAGCTGCAAGCATGGCAGAACTCGGGGTTTTAGTCTGAGAGGGCTCCACGCGGCTGCTGCTAGTGCCAGGTACGGGCGCCAAAGCACTAGCTGTCAGCACAGCGAGGGATGGGGTTGAAGAGATAGGCCGCTCTTCACGGCTGCTGATGTTGCTAGTACCAGGTTCGGGCGCCAGAGCACTAGTTGTCAGCGAGGTAGACGATGGGGTTGAAGTAGTAAGGGGCTCCACGCGGCTCTTGACATTGCTAGTGCCAGGTTTGGTCGCCAGAGCACTAGTTGTCAGCACTTCAGGAGCTGAGGTTGAAGTAGCGGGAGAGCCTGTAGAGGATGCACCGCTTGATGCCGAGGCATCGGATTTGGTTTTTTTTGTTTTTGTTTTTGTTTTTAAAGGATTCATTTGGTCCCACGAGTAGCGGAGAAGGGAAGGTCCGCCTGTGCAGAGATCCGCAGTACACAGGTAAGGCTGGCTAATCCGGAGTGTCGCCAGGTGCTCCGGATACTCCGTTCGCGACTGGGCTATTTTTGAGATGGGCCCCCAGCCAGGCTGATCCTCGGCACGGGTCGTATGACACCTTGATCCGGCCCATCGGAGAGAGAGGAAGTTAAGGGAGGGAGATAAAAAGGGGGGGGTTGACTATTGCTTAGCTTCAGGCCTCATCTTCAGCGCAATCCTCCCCGAAGGAAGGTTGCTCAGAAGACTCATCGACCTTACTAAGCCCCCGCACCACGTCAAGGTGAATAGTCTCGCGGGAGAAGGGCAAGGTAAGACGAAGTAAACTTTTTCGAATCAAAACTATAATCGTTGAAAACCAAATGCTTATAAGCTACGATTCAAAGGGTATTTGGAAGACCAGAGTTTGTTTTTGATTAGCACACCAGACTATCGAAATTTCAAATCGTCTGTCAAACGACAAACCTGTCAAACAACCATACCAAACTTGACTAATGGATCGGTATAAAAAAAACGTCTCTTCTGGTAAAGATATCAAACTGCCACCACCACCAGGCCCAAAGTCTAGGCACGTTGTTGACCTTTGCCAGCATAAAGCTCCTCACTTAAGCTCTAGTTTCACAATTTTATTTCATTCTACCGTTTCAGAGACATCCACTTTTAAAGGACACGGTCCTTGTTTTGATTGATGATCTTATGAAAAATCTGTTTTAATTTATAGTCCTCCTCTCTGACGAACAAAAAAAAAGAAAAACTTGTCCATTCTTTAACGATGGAGAAAGAGGCACGGAACCCTTTGTTTGTTTTCTTGCTAATACACCAGCTTTAGTCCCAAATGAGCATTGTCCTTTTGCGATTGTGTGTATATCCTGCGTGACACTTGATTAATTGAAGCACTGATAGAGGTTAAATTGCGATAACTAGTCCGTAGCAGTCAGCCGGCTTGCGTGCACAGCACCCGTATGGGAGTCCTTGGAAATTTCAAAAGGTAACATTTCTAAATTTAACTCCACAGAACCTTCCTGTGCCGTATCGCGGGTTTCCATGCTGTGAGGAGGGGTGACTCACGCCCTCTTCTCTTCGCTAGCTGGTTTATTTGCGTAACTTTAATTGACATCTGACACCGTTGACTCCTGAATTAAAGCGAAAGGAATCATATCCTTCCGTTGACTGTTGAACACTGACGTTCGAGTCAATCGGTTAGCGTGTTTTGTCGCGTGTTGATTAATTATTTAATAATTGAAACGTATGCCGGAGCTTATATTTATACGTACATGTGCGAGTCCCCAATAAGTACGAGGGCGTAGAGCTCGTACTTATGCTCCGAGAATATGAATTATTCATGAGCCCACAATTGTATGCGCGTTTCGAATTATTTTAAATTCCACGAAACTGAGAGAATTCAATGTGTCGACAAAATGTGGTGTGGTGTGTGGGTGTGTGGAGGATGAGGTGAATGGAAGTCAGAAAGGACATCGCCATGTAACGGTCGAAAGGAGCAGAGGATTCTGCCGCCTTAGACTGCTCCAATGGTGTTGTTAATTAAGAAGAAATTTCCTAACAATTTGTCGCCAGATTTTTGATTAAACATCGTTGCTCTTAATTGAGTCAGCATACTCATTCATTTGGGGTTGCTAATTAATTTTTTATATTCATGCATGACGTGGTGGCGGATTCGGTTATGCTATGAACGGATATCCTTTTTCGTGAAGGTGTGTGCATATGTGAAAAGAACATTCTGTTTGCGTGAGCGGTAGAGCAATTTATTCGAATCATTGAGAGCAAATATGTGTAAAGAGATATATTCGATGGAATTCGACACAAAAAATTAATTAATTGAATTTATCGCACAGAGGTATGTGTGAGGGCGTGGCTTTTTATTTTAAAGACTGATGTTGACTTGGCGCGTGCAGAACTCGCGAATTATTCCGGGCGGGTTGTTTGTGATTTTTTAAGAGTATTTTTGAGAGAATATAGGCATAGTAACACGCTGGGAACATGCGTTGGTGGGAGCTGATAGATATTATTTACTGAAGAAAAAACGTACGTTGTCCACCTTTGCGTGTAGATTTATACTCATGTGGTTTTCCACGATTCTTTGTTTGTGTTACAATTGAAAGTAATACTTTCAATGTGTGGTAAGAGAAAGTGCGAAATACGAAAAACTCGAAACTTTTCTTTTTCTGTTACAGGATAAAGAGAATCATATTTTTATTCCGATATCTTTGATAACGAGCAATGAGTCCGTATTTTCGCCGTAATGTGAACTAATTGAAACAATGCGTTTTCGGTACTTAGTCAACTGCCGAAGCGATTTTCAAATTCATTAAAAACAAAACAAAATGATTTTCTAAACCACAGTTTCAACATCTAAACTAGAAAAACGAAAATAGATAAATTCTTATAATTTTAAAAATTAAAAAAAAAGGCATTTATATGGGCAGCGCTCTTCATGGTGCTTAATTACTTTTGTGACGGACTCTATACCGCCAAAAGAAGACAAGTGGGAAGTTGAAGATTTAATTCCACTATTTCGGTAGATGTCACTTTTGAAGCTATAATTTTTTGACATTTGACAAGTAGAAACTACGCCATTAATAAAAATGGAACGATAACAACGCACTGAAATGATTAAAATTTACTATAAACATGGTGAAAATTTGGCAGAATCGGTTCGCAAAACTAAAACATTTTTGGGTAGTCGTGAAGCACCTTGTCGGACCACAATAGAGAAATTGGTGGGAAAATTCGAGCTATTGAGACAAGTTAGTGCTTCACATCACCGTGTACGTCACTCAAGAACAACTGAGAATATTGCTGCTGTAGCCCAAAGTGTTGAAGAAAACTCAGGTTTGTCCATTCCAATTCGTTCTTGAGAATTGCATATTCCACAAACGTCATTACACCGTATTTTGCGTAAAGACGTGGTTCTTAAGACTTATAAAGTTCAGTTAACACAAGCCGGTTGTTGAAAAGCCTCTCCATCCTCAATGTGTAGCTGTTTGGTGCAGTTTATGGGTCGGCGAGGTCATTGGACCTTACTTTTCGAAAATGAGGCTGGAGCAACAGTTAAGATCCATTGCGCTATCGAGAGATGATTAATAATTTTTTATGGCTGGAATTGGATGGTATTGATCTGGACAACGTTTTCTTTTAACAAGATGGTGATACGTGCCACACAAACATCGATCTTTTACGGGAAAAGTTTCCGGACCGTGTTGTCTCTCGAAGGGGTGATCATAATTGGCCACCGAGATGTTGTGATTTAATACCTTGCGACTTCTTCCATTGAGGCTACGTGAAAGATAAGGTCTACGCCAACAGCCCAGCGTCGATTCAAGACGTCAAAATTCATTGAATTCATGAAGCTATTGAGAGCATACAGCAGCCACTTTGCGATTTGATGACGGAAAATTTCATAAAAAGGATACAGTTCTGTAAGCGTAGCCGAGACATACCTTCAGCATAGCATACCTTCTTCTTCACATTGAAATAAACATCCCATCATTTAACTCAAAAAATTCTATTTTTCTTTGAATATCAAAATACCACCTCTAACTGGAAAACCCTGTATAATGGAAGGCTCCACTGCCTCAAACTCAGCTTGAAGGACAGTTTCAGAAATAAATAATCTACTTGGAGTTGTAGATAAGAAACAATACAAGAAATTAGACCCTGGTTCATTGTGGAAGGCACTGAACCTGATGACTGACATTTCGGACACTGAACGCGACTAAGACACTTATGTTATTCCTCAAATAACGAGCTCCCAAGCAAGCATACAATGAATTATTACGCTTCTCAGGAATGCAGGTCAAAATAAATTGGACACAGAAACTGCTTTAAGTTTATTAAAGTTAAGGGCAGTAGCAATAGAAAGATCAAGCTATTCTCCAGTCCAAAATGACGAATTACCTTACCAAGAAATGACACTTTGTTCATTAAGTCAAGTTATTCTAACGATTTTTTTGCCGGTTTATATATTTTTTGTAGTTTTAGAACTAAATAGTTTGCGTAATTAGTACTACGTATTTATTTTTTGCCTGAATTTAATAAATGTCGAAGGTGTGCTTTAAAAACTATTTTATGTTGTAACAAATGCATACGAAAGTGGTCTTAAACCTTGAATAAGAATTGAAGAAAATGTTGCAGTAATATGAACACCTCAAAAATCCGAAGTCTTGTTTTAATTAGTTCGCATTATCGACAGACTACTGTAATAGAAATGCAAATATTGTAGGAGATTGTTTTATTAAAACTAACTTCATAGACCGCTATTTCCATACATAATATTAAGAAAAAGAATCTTATATTCCATACCCTTCGCTCGTTGCTTTTCTCTAACCATTCGTTTAAGGATACATCTGCGTTCCACAAAGGCAATAAAAAAAAAAGAACACTTCCTTCTTCGGACATTGTTGTTCCTAGAACTATTCTCATCCCTAAATGAAATTTTCTCACACCCACCGATAAAGAAATAATACGAAAATCTTTGTAGCAAAATAAATTCTCATTCTAATCTTAATCCGGTGGAACGCTCCGCAATTGTGACTCCTTAAGGACTCCGACTATTGTCGTCCATGACAACCGCCCTTCTTCTAATTTGTTCACTTGCTAATTATAACGGGATTACATATTTATCCCCACAAATGTACGCGACGAACGAAGATGACAACAGGATACATGAGCACTCTTTTTTCCATGGATTAAAACAGACAAAGCGATGCCCGGCGGCAGGTGCTCGGATAAGGATCCACAGATTCTTTCAACATTTCGAAATACTAAAAATGGCAATTAAGTGTATGCAGACAAAAATATTGCTGATAAAAGAGGGAGGAAAGGAAAAGAAAAAAACTAGCACAAGCTCCTTCTTGTCGTGGATGGAGGATAAGGAGCCTGAAAGTCTTACTTTTCTGCACCGAAGCATGTGCCACTGAGGTTAGCATTTGCAAAACGAGCAGAAATAATTAGCGTGATACATAAAGGCGAGTGGGCGAGGGGATGAAGAAGAAATCCAAAACGTTTAACCCGGAAAAATTAAATTGGATGATTATGCAAAACTGCGAATAAATTAAGGTTAAATTGGAATTCGAGAGGGGGTAAGGGCCTGCAGGACCTTGAAGAGCAATGTAAGTCGGTCACTATGGCAGCTTTCCTGCCTAAGTGAATACTGGCGACGTTATGTAATTAAAACTGCGGCAAAACATCTCAAATGGCGACCATAACATTTTATGATTGAAATAATTTTCTCTTAAAAGCGAATCCGGTTAAGGTCGCCTCTCAAGAATCAAGACAACAGACATTCTCCTTGGCCATGACAAGTGAGGAATGTGGTCGGGAAAACGATGCAAAAGAAAACGCTCCAAGGAATCAATGTCAAATTAACTTTTGAAGCAGTCGTTAAATCTCAACACTGAGCGGAAAAGAGGACCGTCTTAACTCTTTTGTAGTGTGACAGGCCTTCATTGGGTGCCATGAAAAAAAACGGCTTTCTGTGAAGGGTGACGAACTCTGAAGAGAAAAAATAAAAAGGTTTATGTATCCCCTTTTGCATCTTTGAATGCCTCCCCGAAAACTCACCACAAAAAATGTAGCACGTGCAAACAAAATCTCGTTAAATGCCTATCTCTACCACGAAACAGGACGCTTTCTTGTTCACTTTCAAAATTAAACATTCATTAGAAGCAAAATACTGGAACAAAAGCTCAAGTGCAATATTCCAGGCCATAGAATTCGCCGGCGGCAATTTGACGGCCGCCTTTCAATCATCGGCCATAATAGGGCGCAGGCAACTGTGCAAAAAAAAAGAACCTCAACCGCTTGGACACGTCCTACAACAATGAATTTACTCACAATTTCACTCTCAAATTGCTATTAAAATATTTAATTTTATATTTTTTAAACCGAAAATGCATAAACCGCCCTCGTAAAGCATTTTCGTTTTTTTTTTCTCATTTTTTTTTTTCGCGCCTTTTTTCGTTTTTGTGGATATCTGACAAACATCGGAATACAGAGAAACACAGGGCACAAAAAAAAAAGGAAAAACACACACTCACTTAATTTTGCATCCCGGTGCGCTGGCTTGGGATAAGGGTGAACGAAATAAATCAATTTCCATGATAAAGGAAAGAATTTTCAGGATATTTGCTGGTATTGTAAAAGTGCCATGGTTGATGGAAAATTGAGCGAATTTATGCAAAATATTAATAATGCACGATTGCAAATGTCATCCGTAATTATGCCAGATATAAGTGCAGCTTAAGTCGCGTCAGGACCAACACTACTGCCATAAATCGTAATGGTAACGTTGTGTGAATCGAATTTTAAATTCAGCGCAATGCACAAGAACATGTGTCGTTGTAATTCTCTTTGGAATTTATGTAACAACAGTTTTTTTTGAATGGATTGGGTGGATATCTTTGGATGATTTTGGTTTAATCCTTTTTCGTGATTCTATTGGGGATGTGTGGAAAAGAGAAAAGCAATTAGGGTTCAGTTGTTAATGTAATTGTGATCTCGTTTCTGGTGGGCAGTACCACTTAACGAAATTAACATTGTGTCTTGTGCTTTAAATGGAATTTCTTATTGGGAATCAATATACAATCAGTTTTAGATGTATACAACCGGCGTACAAATAAGGGCAAGACGAGTTTCATAGCATGACTCGATATGGCACGTTAGCTTTATTTTGCCACGTGCCATTTATAAGGCTAGTGAGTCGTAGGAACAAAAAGTTGGTAAGCTAAAAATTGCCTTGACTGCAACGCGTGTTTTTCTCCATATTTAAAAAAAAGAGTTAAATTTCTAGCAGAGATAAAATGAAATGATTTTTAATTTTTCTTATTAAACCTATTACGCGTGATTATATCATTTATTTTGCCCAGTCTCTTTAATTAAAATGGTACTCGTTTTGCGAATTAATGCCTTTCTTAGAAGTAGTTAAAATGGTACGCTTCGATCGGCTATCTATTTACATAAATATGAGTGTATTATTGCTTCAAAAGAAAGGTCATGGTTCGTCTTCTTTAATCGCATAGAATGTGGATGTAACAATAAATTTGTATCATCATACATTGACAAACAGATGAAAATTAAAAGTATCTGGCAATACATCATTTGAAAGGTCTTGACATAACCTACAAAACGACGCTATACATGATTAGTTTGGATACGAGCTCTGTAGCGCTTTGTACATAGCCGGAAAATTCAAAAGGCAGAAAGGCGGAAGGGAGATATTTGACAACCTAATACAATATACAAAATTGAAAAACAGGCTTAGCCGTGTGCCGGATTGACTACGGTACTGAAAAAAGCTTGTATTTATTACTGTTAAAGGGTGTATAATTTAAAAAAATTTTAAAAGTTCCCTGATTGAATATTCGCTCTGTATATTAGAGCAATTTCGCATTATTTATGCAGCTTAGTTAGGTACAGATTCCTGTTCTGTTAAGAAGTCCTTTCCAAAACACGATCTCCTAGATTATATTAGGATAAGATACTTGCCTAAGAAGTGTAGCGTATCTTCCCCCTCCTTTAAATTACACATACTAGAGAGTATTGGGAGATCTTATGAGGTATAAAGCTCTCCTCGAAGTTTAAAATCGAGCGATATTTGCAAGTGCTAGCTGGCGAATAGGTCACATCGAGGGACTACTGTATTTTCCATTATAATCATTTTAAGTTAAGTTCAAAATCCGATCGCCAATCGCAGCCATTACAAATGGAAAAAAAAACTCTGACATGTTGGTTTTACATTTTTTATTTTAATTTCTTTTTATTTTTGATTTTATCAATTAAAAACAATTATTTAGTTTAATCTTAATTCACTAAACTCTCAATTATCCTAGATTTCAATTGGTTGGCCTAATTTCTTTTTCTCTTTTCTTGAGCCAGCCAACTGCAGTTGCCGTGACATCAACGACCAGAATTTCATTAGTATTTTCATTTTATATCTTTCTTATGAATAACATTAGATACTGTCTCTGTTATAATTAGTTTTCTTTTAAATAAGTTGTAATTTCATTTAAATGTATGCATCTTATTTTCTTTCAGTTTTGATTTGCATATATGATATACAAACGAAAATATTTTTTTGTTTGGTTTTGTTTTAAAAGAAAACAAAATAAAATATATCAACTACGCTTATGGTATAGCAATGTCTTCTTTTTTTTTGTTTTATTTTCGTTTTAAAACTATTTACTAATAAATACAATTTTGTTGTTCTGGTTGTTGTTTTTTTCTTAAAAATAAATAAATTTACACACACAGTACTTCTTTCGAATTTGTTTTCCTTTTTTCTGGTTTAATTTACATCACTATCATCTTAAAATTTATCTGCTGCCATACATAAGTATACACCAGTTTGTTAAGTACTGGGAGATTTTTTTTAACAAATAT
The DNA here is from genome assembly GCA_905187475.1 of Syritta pipiens. Lineage (NCBI taxonomy): Eukaryota > Metazoa > Arthropoda > Insecta > Diptera > Syrphidae > Syritta > Syritta pipiens. The sequence continues at coordinate 10,545,125 of LR994571.1, read as the reverse complement.
TTAAATTTATTTTGTTTTGTTTTAATTTATAAATATTCAGAGAGGACATAGAGGAATTTCATATTTGTTTTTTATATTACAATATTGTTTTCATTAGACTTCGGTCACCGAACTTATGCACATTTACTTTTAACTGTATTTCATATATTTATTTATATATAAATCTTTTTTATTTTAATTACATTTAATGTAAAAAAGTAGTTACTTACAACTTAAATTTAAAAAAGATATACGACAAAATGGTTTTACTTTATTTTATTTTGTTGTTTCTTAAGTTTGTTCCATTTTTATTTTTCTTCATTTTCTCCTTTTTATAAAACTATTTAAATGATAACAGGATAATAAATTTTACACAGACAATTCCATTATGGGCTATGTACTTGACATCGTTTTGAAATTTTTCCATCGGATCTTATGGTGAAATCGCAATGTAATTGCCAACGATAACAATAGGAGTAGTGCATCTGGTAGTCTGCACTTAGGGGAAACACCGCCATGATGCATTGCCGCTGGATGTTCGCCTGTAAGGATAAGAAAAAAAAAGGAAGAGTGTGTATAGTTGAGGTAGAAGAAGTTCTGTATCATGAGGCCACTAGGGTGGTGATATGAATGCGTGAGGTTTCTATTGCAATATAACAATTGAATGTGAGACGTTTTACTACAAAGAATAGGAATGTAGCCAATGAAAGACGTCCAATAAGGTGGAGGAAATTGTGGACTTGCTGAATGGGTATTGTCGTATTTGTAGTTTTGAGCTTCAATAAGTGCACAAAGGCTTTTATATCAGCAATAAAATGAAACAAAAAAAATATTTGTTTCTTGTTTCACAAAGCTACTTAGAAATTTTTTTTTTGGTCACTGGCTCATGTGGGAACTCATTCTCCATTAAAATTTTGAAAAATTGGCAATAGCCTGATTTGTAAAGGTTTTCAATAACTTCACTGTCAATTTTAATTTTTCAAATAATCTGCACAATAGCTCTGGGCTCAGTCAATATCTTAGAATAATTGTCCATCAAAGTATTTCTAGCACTTTAGATTCTGTTTGCCAACTGAGGATGTAAAATTAAACACTATTTAGTTCATTTGTTCTGCCGCTGTAATAGGCAGTGCAGTGTTCTTAAGATTCATATAAAATAGACTTCTCATCACGTAGCCAACATAACCAGCAAGAACAAAAAATAAAGGTGGCATTCGGTTTCTGATAACGAAAGGGCATTCCTTTTTTCAAATAAAAAAAAAAAATCTGTTACTAAGAATAAAACCAAACGGACTTGTTTTCATATTGTACACGTAGAAACAGTTAGACAGTACGATTGGTCAGTTGATTCCAAGTCCTTATGTAAAGATTCTTATACAACAGGAATACCGAAGTATTTTAGTTAAAAAGTTTAAAATCAGTCAATTGACTAAGTCAAAAGACAAAATTCACCAGGCAACAAAGATTGACGTTTTTTTTACTTTTACTTACTTATTAACTATTTTAGTGACCTATTTGTCAGAATATCCGATGTGACTAATAACTGTAATTTTAAAGTCATTGAGTAGTCAAAAGACTTAAAAAAAAGGTGTTTTTTGTGAATTGATAGCAGTTTTTTTTTAATTGGCTGCGCTTTTTCTAATTCTGTTTAAGATTCACAGTTCTCAGTTTATTGCTGCTACCTATTTATGGATACCGACCTGAGAATCTTTATAGCAAAAATAAAATGAAAATTAGTGAATGCTTTGAAAGTTTTTATGGAAGTCATTAAGCGAAGGTGCTCCACATTTCAAATAACATGCCTAGAATAACTTACTTTTTTATTCATTCTGTTTAATTACGTAAGAAAATACCCAGATTTCTAAATACAAAGTAGTCAATTATGGGGATTTAATTTTAAAACTAAGCCCACGTTGATTCATGATACACTTGTAAAGAGTTAATGCAGAAATACGTTATATCCAATACCTAGAACACTTCACTTTTATATCAAGTTTATATTGAAAAATATGAATTCCAAAAAAAAGCTCATTCTGTTTAACTAGGCAAAAAATTATCCGTTTTTTTTTACAACGTAGTCGATTTTTGTAATAAAATTTTGTCTTACACGCACGAGTATATTAACGGAAAGAAAAACCTTGAACACAATGCTTACACGGCTTCAGGTTATGGAAACGAATGATATAACGAAAAAATAGCAATCTCAGGCATTACAAAATTCTAAATTAAATTAAACAATCTATTTAGCTAGAATAGCGTCTAAAGTTCATGAGGCACATCCGCGCTCGGGTCCTTATTACCTCGTTTTTCACTGTCCTAAGCCGAGTATAAACAAAACAAATCCCTCTTATCCTAGAGTAGTTATGTGGAAGTGCGCCAGTCCTGCTGCCAGGCACACCATAATAATTTCATACTTAAGGACTTTATTATTTTAATGCCAATCGGAATCCCCCATATTAACTATAAGGGAATTTTAAGTCCCACATAGTTCTCTAATCCGATTACATACGCAAGTGCATACATAGTGATTCGGTGCCATGGTCGTGTGTGAGAAACGTTAGCGATGAGCCTTCACCGTCATGCATGCTATGGTTTACATTTTCGTTTTCCTTCAGCTACTCCACATCCTGCTTCGACATCCTTAAAATGAATCCATTAATTTTTCATAAAAGGATTTTTTTTTTCTTCTTCTTTTGCACATTCCCTGCTCATTCTGCGGAAGGAGATCAGCTTCTGTAAGACTACACGTGGGCTTGTAAGGAATAAACATTAAAAATAGCACATGAAAGTTTTTAAAGCTTTTTTTGCGCTTCTTTCGTATGCGTACTCGTACATCTTTTCAGGATTCAAATTCTGTCATGAAGCGTATAAATCAAAAAAAAAAGAAGAAAAAATTCAAATCACCTTCTGTGCAGATATGTGTGAGATTAAATTTTTTTTTTCAACACCGAACCACGCAATCTGTGGAGATATTGAATTGCAAAAATATACGCTAACCCATCTTATAGCCGGTGTGCGTTTTGGCTTCGGGATTCCATTACAGAAAGATGGTTGGCTTTCATGTGACACCCCCGCTAAGAAGACACACGCCACGGGTAATAGGTTGACAAAGGCTGAGGAAGATATTGTGGAGCACCTTTTGAGTGAGGGGTGGGTTTCGCTGTCAAAACAAATTCAAATTGTAGAGCTCGATGGCAGGCGAATTATGAGATCGAACTGGGGTGGCAATTACTTCCAATTATTGAGACGAGTATCTAATCAAAATTCCAAACGCAGTTCGCCCTCCGAGCTTCGTAGCAACACTCGCAATTCAATTCATTTCGATTGTAATTTTGAAGTATCTCTCAGTAAGTGCTTATCAGTGAGTTTCACTGTGAATGGACGAACTCGGAGCGAGTAATCCGTGAGCAAAACTTTCCATTCCCCAAACAATTGTAGGTAGGTAGATGAGGCTAAAGAGGGAGGGCAATGAGTTCCGGAGATTCCTTTTTTTTTCCCTGATGGTTTTCATTTTCATTTATTCGAATTGAATTCGCCATTTAAGCGGAATGCTTTTGAAAGTATTTTATTGCGTCAATTAAGATAATGGTCAATAAATCGGGGATTTTTTTTTATTTAAATTTTATTTTGATTAGAAACACTGAGTGCGGGGGAATGAGGAGTGTTGATTTTGTTAACCGATATTGGTGGGCAATAAATGGTGGGTTAAGTGGACTACTGAGGGTTCAGCGAACGCCCCATGGAAGGCCACTTGACTTATCATTTATATCTGTAATAGGGTTCAGTTCTGTGGATTAAAGTAATCGGCTTTCGGAGACAAAGGACCAAATGTTAAGATGGAAATTGTTTTATATAAGTTAACACATTGTTTTATGAAAGTATTTGATCAACCCACAGCTGAAGGGGGCACGCAAAACCTCGAGACGGCACAAGCGACATGACGGGGTATTAGGAACAACAAGCTCCTCAAAAATGTGTATTTTTTCATAATTAAATTTCCAACTTCAAATGCGTTATTAATCTTATATAAGTTCAGTAAAGGCATAAATAAAGTATTTTGGTTAGTATGAAATAGTATGAATACGGTACGTTAAGCTATTCATTAGACTCTATCAAGATTCTTTTTCACCAACGCCTCGTCTCGTTCTTCATCTTTACTTTTATTAGATGTTGTAGTTTTAGGAAAATTTTGTGCCAGTATTCCTGGAAACCACTTTTTCTAGAACTAACATGCAACGGTCTTAAGCGTTTGCTAAAAGAAACCTTAAGATGAAAAACAGATCTACATATGCACACAGTCACAAAAGTAGGTATATGCCATAAAAAATAACGAATTTTGGGCGAAATATTAAGTAGAACGGCAAAAAGCCTAAATTGTAGGCAACAATTTATTTAAGTTTTGTTTACTTTTTTATGCTCTTTTCAAAAAACGAACAATATTAACAATTGAATGAACATTTCAATGATAACAAAAGAATATTACAAATTAAATAAACACCGGCATCTAAGGCCTCTGTTTTATAAACAACAACAACAAAAACACCCTCTATTTGTTCACAAATGGAATCAATAACAAACTGACAGGTGTGATTTTTGATACGATAAAGCATGACTAAATAAGCAAAGATTACGTTTAATTGTTTTCCATATTTGTTCATTTATCATAACTATTTTTGAACGTTTTAGCAATTATTATAAACTCACATTTTTTCTCTGACAGACGGAAGTGAGATTGACAGGTAAATGTAATAAAAATCACATCTTCACCCATTCCTAAAAAAAATATCACTAAAATGTAAAATTTTAATATTCAGCATTTAAGTGCAATGTGTTAACCATGTCAGAAAATCTCACATATCCCTTCCATTTTAGTTTTTTTGTTTTTTGTCCGTCCTACTACACTTCGCCTGAAGAGCAAAATGGAAATGAAATTATAAACCATCACCACTATCAGAGCTTTCTATAGCACTCGATTCCATTGCCAGATATTACCAACATACTTTCTTCCAAATGTACCATATTCAGGAAATGCAATTTCTCTTATTTCCATGCATGGTTACCGAAGCGTAGAATCGATGAAGCAAAAAAGAAAAGTAGGCGTCAGCAACAAGGATATACACCCTGTTACCAAGGAACGAAGATGGTTTTTTTTTCGCCTCTCAACTATCATCTAACGACATAAGGAAGAACAAAAAGACGAAAGCCTGTGTGCATTTTCAGCAGTTCTTGAGGTGGGGAGTTTGAAATCGTAAGGATGCGTCGCATTTTCTTATTTCCTTGCCTTTTCTACAAAATATCGTTGCTGTATTGCATTCACTTTTCATTCTCCACTTTCATCTCCTTAGGTAGGACTAAGGGTTAACTTTGATCCTGTCGCTGTCGTTGTTTTTGTTGTATTACTCCTATGCTTTGATATCATTCTTGGCAACAGGATTCGATAACTTGAGTCGTTCTTTCCGTCGTGCTTGAGATAATAATTTTATATTTTCTTAACTCGAAGAAGATTGTTGTAACGATGCGAGGTGGTGACTTAAAGAAATAAAAATAACTTCCTGATGCATTGCCCTTCCTACGACAGACAAAAAAGTGACTTAGAGAGAGAGAATATGATACGAAAAGTTTGTGAAAGAGTCTTAACAGTAACTGTGTTGGGGGTGCAAGATTCTTTGTCGTTAGTGCTTCTGTCATCAGCGGAGAATTTCATACTCTAGTACTCGAAATACCGTCATGACAGACGATATACGCTTAACGCTAACTGAAAGTCAATTTTGAGTTAACTATTAGTGCACCTCTGTCAGGAGCGATCCTTCGTGAACAAAAAGTTAAATATGCGCTTGTTGTATATGTGTCATGTGTGTACATAAACTGCTGGCGGAGATAAGAGGAAAAGTTGAAAAGCATATTTATTTGTCAGGCATCTCTGCTTTCATTTGAAGGATCATTGGATTAAATACGACTCTCAAAGAAGGCGATAGTTGAGTTTTCGCATTCAATCTGCTTGAAAAGAATAACAACATGTTCATTACGTGAAAACAGGTGACGCTTGTTGAAAATTCCAGTGAAATAAATCAGTTGAGATATGCTTTTGTTAGCCTTGACGATATGCGTTTTTTTTTGCTATTTGTTTTCTCGTAGTTTGTTGTGTAAGATATTATATTGTAACGCAAAACAGTAGAAGATTTAAGGATAATTTTTAAGATAACTGATCGAATGACACAAGAAGAGAACAAATCTGACGAGCCGAGAAGGCTTTATTGGAATGAAAACAGACTCAGTCAGTGCTGTCAAATTTGCTCATGCAATCGTCTAGTGCAGTTTTAAACTGAATCAGTGGCTCTGTATTCATACCATATGAACTGCAAACAACTTAAACTGAGATTGCAGCAAAAACACCCAATGTCCTGATTAATAACGTCCGTCCAACAAACCGTATTGAGTTAGAAAACTTTTGCCACTGCTGCATGACCCACAACAAAACTGTCCTCTGCAGAATCACTCCGAGAATGCACTAATTTAATCATCTGACCAAAACCGACCCAGATATCAGCTATCCCTAGACCACTTAGTCCATGCAAAACGAGCCAATGTCCTCCACAAAAAAAGTAACACGAAACGCTTTTATTCAGACCATTTCAGGGTGTTCTGCCATCCTGCATTCTTTCGCATGAAGTTCTTATTTTTTTAATTGGTTTTTAATTCACTAAGCTACCATGCTCATCCTTCGTTACCCACTTTCTCCACAAACTTTTCAAGTTAATTACGCTGAAATCCCCCCCAAGGAGCCTTTCCAACCAATTATGTAAACTACTACTGTAGAATTGGTACAAGACAAACTAAACTAATTAACGAAAGTAGTTCAGCGATAAATTGATATTTTGCATTGCATACATGCGACGTTATGTACACACAGAAGAAGAAGAAACGGGCTGAATTTATATACTAATCAAGGAATGTTTAAAATATTCATGGCATACACACTGCCTGGGACCTTGAGGCCACCTACTGGAACCGAAACTTTTATTCTGAATTCCTTCGCCGCGTATGCACATAACAATCACAGCACAGCTTCACCCTATGGGCACCATCCACTCAGGAAACAGATCCTTTCACAGACAACTCTCGTGTGACTACATCGATGATAAAAACTTATTGCATAATATTTCCGATTGAAAGTTTACCTCCCCCCGGACGGGCTGCTTGCTCGTGTTCGAACGCTACACCCCGTGAGTAAATAAACTTCCAAAAAACTTGTACAATTAAACGAAACAAGAGAAACTTTCCGCATCGCAAGCTGAATTGCAAATGTGATGAGCGCCAGAGTCCTGGGTCATCCGCATCCCATTCCTCGTCGGTGGTGGTGGTACCGAAAATTAATCCAATCCACTTAACCTATTCGATTCGTAATAATTGACTTTTAGATATTTTCCGCAGCGATGGACAAAGTACTCTCGATTGAAGGAGCATAAATTGTCCTACACACACAGATGGATAAACGCTGAATCATGATATTCCTTCCTGGTCATGTCGTCATTCCAATTTTCTTTTTTTTTTTTGTCTGCTGGTTAAAGGCTAAGGCGGTTTTTATAACCGGACATGAAACAGTCATTAGGGCACTCTTTCTAGTCACACATCCTTTAGGCAGGGTGGCGAAAACGAATTTGAAATCCACTTACCATCGACGATATGTACTCGAACTGATGTTGGATTTGCATTTGATGGCGTACACGTATACAGTCCCGAATCCTGTTGGATGGCTTTCTGAACCAATAACCGGCTGGTTGTAAGGACACCTTTTTCTGTTACTAATGATATTCCACCTCGGGGTGAATCGAAATTTATGACCTAAAAAGAAAGAAAACGATGTAGTTGAATGGGGGGAGGTCCACAAGCACATGGTTACAGAAGTTGGGAAGGATTTATCTGGCCTATCGGAAGCCATCATCTGCATAGAGACCGATGTGTATGTGTGTCAAGTGAATCGGCAATTCCATGCAGACGAGTACTCCGAATGAGGAAAATGGCTAATTGACTTACTTGCCGGTTGTGCGACCAAATAACCGTGGGCGGAGGCTCTGGAGCGAATTTTACTATACATGTTAAGTTTATTGTCGAGCCTCTGTTGATGTGAAGCTCAGGACCGCCAATTACTTCTGTTATGGGCTCTGTAAGAACAAAAAATTAGAAATGTAAATGAAACTTGTGTAATTAAATTTGTCTTCATGGGTGTGCATATTAGGATCTCGCAACGGTCAAGCTGGAGACAATCGAGTACTTAGAAGCTCTTAAGATCTTCTTTCAAAATTGCCTTTTGAGAGCTGCAATGTTTGTCTAAAAAGGACAATGGGAGTTTGTCCTCTGTCTCTTTACTGAGAGTGATGAGTAAAACATTTTTCTGCTCTTGAATGTTCAATTCCCTCAGGGGTTTATGACTACCTTCATAATTTTTTCATAGGTTTAAATAAAAGGCGGAGGAGTCGAAATGAAAAAGAGAGAAGAGTCTTTGATATTTTATTCAACACACAGTCAAGAGGTTGTTGAGAGTTATTGTTACACATCAGTCGCACATGGCACGAATGACAGTGGCCATGAGGACAGATATTTTACATACATATAAAGCCATGGTCAAAGAAATAGCAGTGCTGTAAACTAAATTTCACTGTGACTATTTTAGAGATCGTTAATCATATAAAAAAAATCTATGGTAGAATGAAGAAAAAAGAATAAATAAATACTCCTTTGAAAACAAGAAATATTTAAACTATTATCTTCGAGAATTTCTTAGGTCCAGTTTAAAAAAAAAATTAAAAAAGTAACACACCCAAACAAGCACCCTTGACACCCATTTTAATTTCAAACCAGTTAGTTAAGCCCTTGGTTTAGCTCATCTATGCTTTGTATTATTTTGAGGAACTGAGATGATATGTCTGTACTGCTGAGATTAAGCTAGAATAGAATAGAATAGAATTTTTTTTTAATTTTTCGAGATAGCTAGACAAAAGAATTTGCATTTCATTCATATAGTCTTTTTAATTTCAAATTCACATTCATAATCTAAATTATATAAGGATTTAATTAAAATTCATTTCTTTAAATGTTTTTATTTGAATAATAATTTTTTTTAACATTAAATGAGATAACAATGAAATAACAAAACTAAGTACCAATGAGTCTTTAATTAATCCTTTAGTGTTAAATCAAAGTCCTAGCCTGGCTCCTCCAGTAAGGAGAAACAGATCTTAATAAATCTCTCGATAACTTGAAGGCTTAGCCTTGGGCCTCGAACCTAGAACTAAGCAGATTCCATTCCTAAGCAGAGTCATCAACAAAACGAAATTAACAGGGACTGACTTCGAGGACATCCCATCTCGGAAAACTGTAAAATTTTGAACAGCACTCAAAGCCTAGATCAGGGAAGAGGTTACAATAGATCTATAAGGTCGCACAACAATTGCTTCAGTGATACTCCTGGTTTTTATTAATACCAATATCATAACTTTGAACCATGCTAATGACTACTGTCAGCTGTACTGAATAAGAGGCCTGAAACTATAGAGGAATTTTCCCACGAACAAACTATAGAGGAATTTTCCCACGAACAAACCTCCAACACTCATACATTAGAACATTGAAGGTGTAATTGATGTGAAGCTCGTTTGACTCATAATTACCTTCATGATTTATTAAATCTCGTGAGACCTATGTTCGATTTCACGTCTTCTACGATTTCAAAAAGACATTTATCTTTCAACCCACCCTTCTTCCAAATGTACAGAACAATTATCTCGACCCAACATTAGTCTCTGAGGTCGATCTTTAATAAATCACAAATCGCTTATGAATATGAGCTGTAAGGGAATATTTCATGTTCATCTCTGAGCTCAGATAAATCTCTAAAGGACAATTAAGTGTTTTAAGTCCTCCAGCATCCAACATCGACCTAGAGAGAAGGATGGTGTCTGCGATAAGATGGACATAAACATATTCCGAAATGAATTCTACCGCATTCATAAATACACTCCCAGTCAAAGATTAATTTATTATTATAACTATTCGATTGGTTTTTTTTCTCTTGTTCTTGATGTATCCTTAGATTGTCCTGGAACAGCAGCGCTTCAGCTCTGCTAAACAGATCGAAACTTTGGGCATATGCGGCACGTATGCATCGAAGATGATTAATGTGTTTCTATTGCAGGCTCCATGAATTGGTTATAAATTTTCCATTTCGAAGGATCGTTTCTGCGTGTGCGTATGAGTCTCCGAGTATGTATAAATAAATTTAGGAATAAAATTCGTTTGTATTACATCGAGTTGGAATATCTGAGCTGTGCCTTCGATAAAAGGACCTCGGGGATATGTAAGACTTCCGAACCCAGTTGTGTGCGATGCACGAGCTATGTGTGTGTGTCTATAGACAATTTATTCGCTTGCCCGGAAGAAGACGAAGATGATGGTGAGGCACCACCTAAACTCACTTCGAGGGTTATAATGAATTCGCTGGGTCTTACTTTTTTTTCTTTCGTTAGCTCTCCCGAAGCGATGGCATAAGGAGATTGTTCCCCTTCCCCTCATGATATGTGAATAACTCGCAGCTATATTTCCATTATCGCATAGAAATATTCAACATAACTCACAGGCACAGATGACTTAACCCACATCTGTTCTGAATGTGTGCCGGTTATGTTGTGTGGCAAGGATATAATTCGTGCCAACAGCAAGGAGTAACGTTTGATGGGGGCAGCAGCATCAATCTGTCTGTGTTCGCATTCCTCTTATAAATGCGAATGAATTCCATTGATGAATTTCCTTCTTATGGAGGCAATCTACGTATAATATTATTTTTATCGTCTTTCCCTTCGCCACCGGTGGTGAGAGAGCAGTGGTGCCACTAAGGCACTAAGGGGCAAATCAAATGGTAGGTATTTGAACTAGTTGTTTTCTTTGTTTGTTTTTGTGATGTTTGATTTCATTACTATGAGTTTGGGTTTTATTCGCACTAAAACAAAGCATCTGCTACGTAGCCGAAAGGTTGATATTAATTGGTATTTTTGTATTTCTTTGTCTTGCTTAAACTACGCAACACAAAAAAAAAATACACAGCGACCGGTCAATGAACTTAGGCATTTTCAATACTGCCTGCCCACCCCACTGAGTCTCAAGTCGTAACCAACTTTTGATCACCGGCATCGTGGCTTTCTCGCGAGCTTCGTACAAATTCCCTGTGTGTGTCAGTGTGTGGTGTTTCAAGGTAAAAGTGTATTAAGGATAATGCTTTATTTATGCTGGATGAACATTGTTGAAGCCACGTATTTTAGAATTGCCGTCGATGGCGATGCTTAAGAGGTTCAACGTGGTTTTAGCTCCTCCCTTCTGCTATTTCTGCATCACTTGTTCGCTATCCTTATCCGTTTGGTTATCTTGATCCGATGGCAGGTTGCTTTCAAGTGACGTGTTGAAGTGGGATTTGCAGTTTTTTTCCCTCCTTTTTTTGGCTTTCCATCCTTCTAAAGGGATCATCGATAAGGACGTTCAATTTCGTCTCGATTTATTTTTTTTTCCTGCTGTCTACATGGATGGTGGCAGAGTCTTTTAAATTTGAAGCAATATAGAGAAACGGTATTAACTACAACCTTCTGTCATTTTAATGCATAGAACTGTCGGAAGAAAGGTGTGCTGTGGTATAACACACCCACACACACAGCAACAAAGAAAAAAAAGGTCAACCTGCTACGACAAGTGTATTGAGGTTCATTCATTTGTATCGATTGCCAATTTGCTCAGCACTTTCTTTCATTTTTCATCGCAAGCTCTCTTGTGTAGGCTTTGCTGAGATTTTTTTTCCTCCCGATCGGTGGTGAGGGCGTATTTGTGGTTGCAAACTCACTTACCGTGTGTGAGGACGTAATTTGAATTGAAAAAGGATTTCAATAGGGAGGGTGATGGAAGGAGCTCTGCTCGGGTGTGTTCCCTTCGATTGAATGTTGTGTTATTTATTATAATTTACTCAAAGAATCTCAAATTGAATGTCCTTATGTGGCTTGATGGATGTAATTTGTAGTTTCTTGGGTGGGTAATGAGATGCAGATGTCCTTGGCCGGACATAACTCTTCCGAGGGCACATTGTTGATGATGTCGATGCCAGTATTTCCTACTGGCTTTTGCTTAAGTATGACTTTTCGTTTTGTTAGTTTTTGATTTATGATTGTGGTTCTGATTTTAAGGGTGCTTCTGGGGGTTTTAAGTTATTTAAAGTTGAAAAGAGATTTATGAGAAATGAATGTGGATAAGTGGGTTTAGTGGAATAGAAGTTATCAATTATTTTTCGAGTTAAAGTTTTAATAGTTGACCAATAGATAATTGGTAATTTTAGTCGACCATATTCGAGGTTTTCAAACCGATCACATTAAAACTCACATTTTTAAATTTCAAGTCGTTTTTTCTTGGTGTTTTCCGTGATCATCAAGACAAGTTATTATGAAAAGAACTGGAAAAGTCCCTATGTGAGTTGGAAGACTTTCATTCGAGAGTTTTTGAGAAAAAAGGAACTACTGTAGAACTCAAAAAAAAAAGATGTTACGTGGTTGTGCCATTTCGGCTGATTATAATGCAAATTGAAAAAAAAAAAGAAATGCAAGAAATCTTGTATTTTTTGTTATGAAGAGTATACTTTTTGCCTCCTATTTTGAATGATTTCGACTGTATGATTGGTCAAAGTTTGTTTTTGGAATTAAAATGTTCTCTTTTTACACAAAAAATTGAACTGACTACTTCTTTAATATTTCCAGAAGACTACAGTCGGCTGGATACGTAGACCCTTTTCGGAAAGTTCTTTGCGGTACAATTCACAGTACAATATAGCGACGCAGACCGTGCTTGCTCTGGAAGAATGGCTTAAGCAAGGACGCTCGAATCATGGGGCCTTGTTTTTAATAAAATTAAGAATTAAAAAATTAAAAAAATCGGATTATCTGCGCACTGATAATTTGTTTTAAAATTAACGTGCACCGTCACTTAACCCACCCATATCCAATCCCTAACTATCCCCCCAGTAATTTTCCATACTAGGTTTCATAACCTGAAGTGACTCTATATCCTGAGAGTCAAAGGACCCACAAAAAAATATTTTGAATATCTTTCGTATAATTCATTTTCTTTGCACAGCTTCATATGGAAAGGAAACAGCGAGCATCGTGTTTCATTTGCATTTCGTTTTTTATCACAATATGAATGAGCGTTTTTGCAGACAACTTAGCGGCGTTCACATAAAACGACCTCCAAATTGAGCCATAACATTTTTTCTAACCGGGAATTTTCCCCCTAGTGCCTAATCCCATTCAGAGTTTCCTATAAACTCTCAAGCACCCACTAACCTTCCGTTTATAGACAGCTTTTTCCCCTTTACAACTCTCGTATAGCTTCCCGATTGCACATAAACAAAAGTAATAATTTGTCAACAAGGCCATGTGCCTTTACCTTTTTATCGACATCCTGACAAGCTTTCTAATACGTGATAACCATCTGCTGGTCCTAAACATCTTTCCAATCCAAAAAAAGGAAAACGTAAAAAACAAAAAACGTCTTTAGTCCACTCTTATGAGAGAACATTAACCACAGTTTATTGGAAAATGTCATGGTCAAGTCGTAACTCCTGTCCGCCTCACATTTAAATATTGACACTCATAAAAATAAAACTAAATCAATATTTATTTATGAGACATCCATTACATATTCGCCAGAGCAGCACACGCCGTATTTCCGGAATTTATAACACATGTTACCATTTGCTTAATGGCTCCCTGCTTCGAACCTTATCTTTGTGGTGAATATCCTGCGGCTATTCGCCATAAAAAAAAGAAAAGAAGAATGACTACCAACGACTGAGAGGAATTCATCAGCGTGTGATAGAAAATGCCCACAAGAATTTCATTTTTTTTTTTTTGTCGATTCGAAGGGTTAACAAAAATATCTATCTATCTATCTGTAGTGAAAAAGAAAAAGTTAGAACTTTCAAAAAGTTTATATCTCCATTCAACAAGACAGAAAAAAAAGGACACTAGCCGCAGGGCTATCATAGGGCTCCATAAGGTGTTGACCGTAATTCCTGTAAATATAGAAAACCATAAGGATGAGAGAGACGAAGCATTTTCCTTTCCGGGATATCCCTTCCATTTAGTTTTTCTAAGTTTTTTTTTCTGTTGTGTCGTTCACCATATATCCATTAACCCTTTTTTTCTTCGTTGTCCTTTTCGTAACTTTAAGCACGAGTAGGATCCTTTGAGATACTTCAGAGGTGAGTGGTAGAGATATATTTAAATTCGTCGTTCTCTTGACCAAGAAGTTTGTGTGATAAATTTTTAAATTGAATTTTCCATCACTCTTGCCATCGCCCTTTTCAACGCACACTAAGGCGAAAAGGATTTTTTTTTCTACGAAACCACATAAATAATTTGTTTTTCACTTCTTCTCCCACACTTAATTTCTTTTTTCTCATTGATGGGAGGAGAATATATTTTTCATAGAAGAGAAAACGTTGCCATTTAAATGAAAAGTACTTCAGCTTTTTGATTAAAGAAGAGCAGGAAAAAAAGCAGGAGCTAAAGAAAAACAAAAAAAGTGTCTGAAACCCTAAAACATATCCATCGTCGTTAGATTAGATAGATTTTTTTTTCCATTCGTTTTCCCGTGCTCTTTATTTTTTTCTTCTATTTTTATCACAATCTCTCTCTCTCGTACCACTCTTCTGGCAGTTTTCCATTTAATTTTATCGAAGAAATCCATCAATCTTACGGTTAGTGGAACATACAAGTGCACTTTTATCCCGATGAAGGGAAAGAAGCCAAAATGATGAAATGGATGATAGATAGTAGGGTTTGCGGAATGGTGATAGTCGTCTGCCAGCGTGTCCCTGTCGCCTTTCATGGAAAGATTGTGGTGATAGATCTCGTCTGATATTGGCCGGCGATAGGGGTTGGTAATATATTTAATCACCACCACAAGAGGGCTGTTGTTTTTTTGAATCGTTACACCGAGTAGGGCTTACTTGATGAAACTGAATTACCAGAACAAAGTTACTAATTACATATGGAGGTCCTGAAGCGTCGTACTTAATTTTTCAAACAAAACAAAGGCTATAAAATAAACTGCACTTCGTCAAAAGTTTCAGCCTCTACTCAGGTCATTTAATTATAATTTTCATAAATCGCTCAGCCAGAATTCAACGCACGAATTTAATTTTGAGTGGTTAGACATCTCTACCTTGCACCAATTTCCATCCTTGACCTTAACTTGTTTTCACTACTTTTAATTTATTTTTATCAACTTCAATATTCATTATAAATGATGTGCATCACTCCGCATATGCATACATATGCTTGCGTGCCTTCCAAATTATCCTTCAACTTCCAAGGAATATCGCACACATACCCTCTTAAGTGTCAATTGGTTTTATTTCACTAATTAATGAACTCGTTTAATCCAGATTGGTCCTTGATAATTACTGAAATAAACTCAAAGACAAATTTCAAAATTCAACAACTTTAATTACCCATCTCTTCAAACTTGACTTAAAATCCTTCAGTCGACACTTGACAGAAGTAACACCCCGAACCCCAACCCTTCTGCTTCCTGTTCACCCTCATTATTCTACATCAACTACTCCCCTCTCAACAAACTACTCACCTGCGCGTTTCGTCATATCTCACCTCCAAGGACCGATGTGGTGCAAGCAGAACTCTTGTTTTATTGGTACACTCGCCATGCCCGCCTCCCATCGCTATGGGAAGTTTTTAGTCGACCCAGTTATCGTATTATTGGGTAACTATGGTCCTTTCGTCATAATCTCTCACTCAAAACGTGCACATCGGGAACGACAAGTTTGTCGCTTCCTATAAACTTCAAGTATTGTCAGCACTTTCAAGGACAATTAAATGGAATACAACGCAAACGAGAGTAAAAGAAAGCATTGTGTCGTCCTGACGAAGAAGGAGTTCTACAAAAGGACAACAGCAAAAGTAGAAAGAAAAAAAGAAATCGAGAAAAAAGAAATGATTATACCCTCGAGACTTTGCTGTTGTTGTCGTGAGTACGCTGTGAAGAGACAGGTTTTCCTTCCCGGCCCCTTTTTATTTTTAAGATTCTTTTGAAATTACTCTCCATCTCTCATTGTTTCAAACGTTCTTTTTTTTGCTTTAATTTGGAGAACATTTTTAAAAAACAATCTGGGAGTTATCGATCTAGAACTTTGTGAAAACAGGCAAAGTCTTGGAACCAGAACAACTTAAAGATAAGTTCTTCAACAAATGTACACGTTTGAAAATTTGTTGTACGATAAAATGGCTTCCGATTCTCTGACAAATTACGTATAGCACCTAAAAGATTTTCGAACAAAAAAATCGAAAACAGCAAAAATAATCAAACGAAACAATCAAAAACAACAAAAATAATCGACGTAGGTTTTTTTTTCGAAAAATAGTCGAAAAAGAATCTTCTCCGGTTGTTCTTAATAGCAACCCGGTTATGGGACCTCCATTTGCGAAAGACTTTGTTGAAGAATATTTAAAATGTCGTGAGATCTGGCAGTGCAGTTCCCAATATCGTTGTTGTAATTTGCGGTTTGATTTAAATATTTTATTTTCATGCAACCGAACGAATTGCAGCTAATTGAGGTTCTTCGTACACTACAGCATTTAACTGCATTTAAAGAATATAAATTAAAGTTACAATTTTAAAGTGTATGGTGTAGCCCAATTAAAAACTTTTCGGAAAAAAAAAAAACTTACCCGCATCTGTCAACACCGGCAGAGACCTCAATTTCGAGAACATTCCTTTACTATAAACCGTTTCCAAGCCAACCGTTGTGTGCTATTCAAAGTGAAATTAAAACCACAGCACCGAGTACATTGACACGGAGAAAACAATTCTCGTCAATATCATCTCGAGCGTTTCAGTAATGAACTCTGAAATGCCCCAGCTGATCTGTCAACCCCACAAAAATGGCATACCATTTTCAGCCTGATGCTCTCAAACAGTTTTGCGTGTATGCGGTACGCATGAATTTTTCCCAATCAAACGAGCGATGAAATTTATTTCTCGCCTCATCCAGACATGGTCATGATCCAGAATTACCGCACCAAAGCACCAGACCAGGCCAGGAGCCACAAAACAGAACAGAAGCAGTATCATCATATCAGACCAGTATCATCTGTTCGATACAAACTGCATACTTAATGCGTACGAGATTCAATGCAATACGCCTTTCAGTTCATTTTGGATTTGTTGTGGCATAGCATTGCGTCCGAGTCAATCAGCTTGCCTGGGTGGACTGGCGTTTGTTTATCTGGCAGATGACCCATATCCTTTTTGAAATTTTCATATAACCAGCGGTCACGAGAGTTTCGTCTTTTGACAACAAATGAATTATATTCCGTTGGGTTTTGCCGGTATCAAGCATGAGCGATTTTTCACTTGACCTTAATTAATTTTATGATTTTCTCTGTTTTCGTTGGGTCTTTCCTTGTTCGGTTTTCCTTTCACCGATTTATCATCACGAAGTCCTCGAGCATAGTACAAAGTGAATTGAAAGTACAAGGTAAGAATAAAAAGAAAGGATCACGACGACGTGGGGAGGACGGTTTTGTTGATACAAATTACCGTAACGAAAGGGATTCGCTTTGTTACGTCCAAACAAGTGCGTTGTCGTCTGTGGAAGGGGATCGCCAAAAGAAAGCGTATTCCAAAGGACACTCCGTCTAAAAGTCGATTATAGTCAACAGGTGGAGCAATGAATGGTGACTCAGTCTGAAAGCAATTTTTTTTATTTTTCTTTTCGAATGACATTTCTTTTGTTAAGTGGGGTTCATATTTCACGGGGATTTTCTAGTCGGATAATCGTCCTGTTCGCTTTGAGATATTGGGGTTAAGCTTCATAATTCTATTGTTCGTCCCTTAATGTTATACGGCTCGGGGAGATGACTGTTGGAAAAAAAATGTATTGTATGAAAAGGAAAAATGTATTTACAGCCAAGTGAAGCATTGTGAGTTGATTTCTCAAGTTCAAGGTTAACATTCGAAATAAAATGGATCTCATTTCACAGTACTTATCCGGTTCAGTTAACTTTAATCACGACTAATTTAGTACAGGAAAGACGTTTTCGCTCTGACATCTATTGATTTTTTTTCGGAATTCAATAACAAATTCAACACACTATCGTCTTGCTATAAAAAATATCAAAATGCTATTGAATGGTACTTAAACTTTGTTTTCGCTTTTTCATACTAAAGTTAATAATACACTGTATAACAAGTATTTTAATAATTTTTGCCTATCTGTATGTTTGCTTTGTTTATGGTTGGAGATCGGTTAACTTTAAAAACAAAATCCAAAAAATTCTTCTTAATTCGTTTGCTTCCGAATTGGATCAAAAAGATCATGTATTACGCACTTTTGTAAATAAGAAAAATCATGAAAGAGAATTTCATCTATAATTTATTAACTTATCAAACATTCAGTCATAAATGTAATTCATAAAAAAACAAATTCAGAAGTTGTAATATTCGAAACTTTTCCGCCAAATTTTGTACTAATTCTTTATAATTTTCTGGTAGTGTTTTCCTTAGAAAGCCTTTTTTTATGCCTGTGAATGCATACTTTACTCCTGGCTTCCTGCATTAAAATTACAACACCAATACAGCAAGTGATTTTGTTTTTTAGTTCAGAACATTTTACTGCCAAAACACTGTTTTTTGGACTGTGCGAAGATTTCGAATTGAAAGTAAAACATTACTCAACGTTTGTAGTTTTATTAAAACAAGCATTTTCCTTTAAACTAACTACTTACACTTATTGTCGATTTCGAGAATAAGGTGTGTGGATTGCATTTACATTGCATGACCATAACGCTTACATTGGGAGCGAATAAATACTCAAAGTGTGTTTAAATAATCATAAGAAAGTAGAAACGAGTAAGAAGTTAGTAAATATTTAAAAAAATTTGTTACACGGTAATAAAAAAGTTTTTGTAATTTTCTGTGAAAATTGAGATTATCATTAAAATGACAAAATGATTTCTCGGTAATTATTTAATGAACTGATGCATTCTTCAGCCATGTGAGAATTAACACACGGATTCGTAAATTCCATTTTATGATTTCTTTAAATTGCTTTGAATGTTCTGGCTGAATAAATTTTTTTAAGCCTAATCTTTTATTCTTTGGTAATATTGTGTCACTTAAACAAATCTTGTTGCAAATTTCTTAAGAACTAAAATAAATACAAAGCTGATAATAAATAAAAGTCACTGCGAGAGATGATTGAAACATGTTTTTGCTTTTATTCTTTGGTAATATTTTATTGCTTAATTGCTTTAAAATTTAAAAAAAAAACAACTCTAAGCTAAAACCGTTTTTTTCTGGTAATTGTTTTTGCTTATAATTTAGGGTTTTTCTAAGCGTAATTTTTTACGTCTGTTTTACTTTTTGATTTGCCGCAATTAAGGAACACGACCAACTTGTGAAGGTGTGAGATAAGCGACCGCTAAAAAAATCACTGTAAGGCGTATTCAATGTAGATTTGTGAGAACTGCAGTCTATTGTTGAATGCAGCCAAATGAGTCACACTGAATTGACCAAATTCTTCGAAGAAAAGTTACGCCTTAGTCTCACGACTTGGACTTTAAAC
Organism: Syritta pipiens; assembly: GCA_905187475.1. Taxonomy (NCBI): domain Eukaryota; kingdom Metazoa; phylum Arthropoda; class Insecta; order Diptera; family Syrphidae; genus Syritta; species Syritta pipiens. The sequence goes on along the minus strand of LR994571.1, from coordinate 10,525,474 downwards.
TTTAAATAATCAATCACCTTGGATATTCTGACTATCAGGTCACAAACCAGGTCAATTGACTGTAAATAAAGTGATTTCAGTCTTCGTTCTTCTTAGTCACTTAGGTGATGCGGTGCCGGTCCATCGCCAATCACACAGACCCTTAGGTCCATAGTGTCTTAAGTGACTTAGGTCTTTTCATTTACAGTCAATTGACAACGTTTCGACATTTAAATGAGCTCCAGAAAGGGGGAGAAAAAAAGTCTTTCGACCTGTTTTTGAGTCCAGAGACTTCTTACAGATGCGTTCTGGTTTTAGACACTGTGCACTGCGCAAAAACTGAATATCTCCTTAGTTACTCCTTCTTTAGCACGCATTATTTTTAGAGAGATTTTCAGAGTACCATACACATATAGCAGATTGAGTATTTCCAAATTGACCTTGAACTACACCAGTTCCACAGTCTCACAAAAAGAAAAACCTAATTCCATTAAAAATGTAACCCTAAACAGAACAGACTTAAGCCGGAAATCGTTACTTCTCCGAGGCAAAGCCATTTTAACCATTAATTCGAGGAGACAATAAAAGCAGCCGCTGTCAACTAGAATAAATTATTTCGTTGTGAAATTAATTGCCCAGAAAGTTGTTGGGGAAAAATAAGAAAAAGGTTTTGCTTGTGTGAATACCCTAAATAACTCGTTTCATTTTTTTCTGTTTTTGTTCTTCTCTCGGGTTACAGATGTCTTTGCCGTTCAATTTCAATTCTTTCGCCAGAGTAAAACACCAAACACACACAGTCATCATAACTTTTTTGGTTTTTGTGTCAAATTGTTTTTACACCACAATCCTGTTGCTCTGACAATTCCCTTTACTACCCAGATTTCTGTGGTCGGTGCTAATAGAGGCGCACACCAGCAGCGTCCCAGCCCTCATTGCCCTCATTTATGGCAACGTAATGCAAAAAAGAAAAACCCAACTAAAAACAAGAACACGCTTCTTGGGCACGACACTAACGTGAGGTAAAACGTTTTAAGAAACATGCCACTTGGATGCCGGCATCTTCCGGTTAATAGATCATTGCCAGGCTCCAGAAGCAATAAGCAAACGTCTGTCGTAGCTCCTTGGCACCGAAGGAGGAGGAATTTGCGTTCGCTTTTTGCGCTCACTTTCCTATAGGGGAAGATAAATTGTCACTTCACATATGAGACTAATGATAAAGAGACAAACACCGTCGGCCCCGTTGCCTTGTTATTCTGCCTGTCCTTGTATATTTATATCCATTGTTGCCAGGACTTTCATAGAATTATTGCATATAAGCCTGGCGGTAGGCAGGAGAGGAGTTGGCGACGGCGGCGGTCTCAGTAGGAGGTGGTCGTGGCACCGCATGGCAGCGTAAAGAAAATGTTATTTTCCAAGATTTCCCCAGATTGACTGGGATTAATGATTGCGTTGTTGCGTTGCGTTGCGTTGCGGCAGATCAGTCTCCCTCTCCCCGTGAACAATGTGCCTACAATGTGATTATGGAATTCTGTGGTTTTTATGAACCATAAAGGAGCCTAATGTGAATTTGTTTCTTGTTCCATCCAAGCGTTATTGCCTTAACGCTTTAAAGCCATAAAGTTAATTATGTTTATATATTTATTTATATTCATGTTTTTTTTTGTTTTTTTTTTTTTTGCTTTGCGTTTTCATCACACCACACTCTCGTTCTTATTTTTGGAGCGCGCCAAATGCGCGTTCGTGTCCTTGCCCGGGGGTGGAGGAATGAAATGAGATTTTCTTTGCTTGTGCTTCGTTTCCTATACTTAAGTGCTGTTAACCGCCACTGGTGTCATGTAGAGCGCACACCATCAAATGAAAAGTATGCTGGAAAAAAGGAGCAAGGACAACAACGCAGTGAAGGAAGAAGCAAAAAAGAAAAGAAAAATACAATGACACCATTCTGCATCCGTTTCCGAGGCAACCGCAGAATTTTGCGCAGGGACACACTGTGAGAAAGGAAAACACTATAACTTAAACACACAAATCCTTTGGCACTGGCCGAAAGGGGCATTTTTTTAACTTTTCGTGTTCTCGTACTTTTCATAAAAAAAATGTCCTTTTTTTCATGAAAAAGAGCAAAAGGATTCACACCATCTGTGATGTAGTAAATCTATCTAAGAACCACTGTGAGTTGGATGGAGTGAGCAAGGACTTTTTTCCCTTTACTGCATCGTCCTATGCTCCTGCTTCCAATTGAATGAGTGGCCTGCTTTTTATTTTATCATTGGCGGTGGTGCTACTTCTAGCTGATGTTCATTGTGTCGCCGCTTGGTATTATTATCCTTTCGCTAGTTGTGGCCTTCCTGAAGCATTTTTTTTTTCGCACCCGCCCTCTTATCCTTGGAAAGTACAACAGCCGTTGTTTTGAATTTACGACAGCGAAAACAGCTTGTTTTGCCGAGGTGATATTATTGCCGAAGGATGGTAGGAAATGTCGGCCACTTCAAGTTTGTGCAAATGTGCTGGTGGTGGTGAGTTGGGGGAGAGGGTTAATCTCTTTGAATAGGTGAACGCAGAACTATTTGAATGGGGGGATATGACAATTTATTTATGTTTATCTCTGATTCCGTATACAACCACGGAAGTGATACAACAGCGGATGGTTATGAGGGGATATACAGTAAAAGGAATGCCGGGTGTAGATAGGATGTAAAAGTGCCTTAGACAAGAGAGCGTAATCCTTGCATTGGTTACTGTGGATTAAAAGATTTGTACGAACTAGGTGATAAATTTGAGCTGTTGCTCTATCCTAGTTTTTGAGTTCGAATTTTATAGGATGCCAGTGTAATCTTATTTGGGATGAGCTTATCGTAACTTTCTATATGATCTTCCGAGGGCTTTTATTAAAGGCATGGGTACTATTGAGACATAAAATATCATACGATATTTGTAGGTCATTCTTTTCAATTTTAATTTCAGTTAAATCAAAAAAATACCATATTTAAACGTATTTCAAGAATTTATAGAACCTGGCCATCTTTTAATACGTTTTAGCTTTATTGTAAATAAAATTCTCTTTGCGTTCTTTTAATGTTGGATTAATATCGTATTTATCATTTACAACTAACAATTCATTTTATTTATATTTTCTGTGCCTGATACAGATAAATGAATATAAAATATAAAATAAGTTTTAATCTTGAAATTGCTATAATTTTTGTCTTTATACAGAAGCGTTCATGCGAAGGTTTTATATCCTCAGGGAAGCTAGCAAATCGAGGATTCACAACTACTTTAGACTAAGGACTCTTCAACCCGAGGTCGTTAAGGAAGTAGACATCTCTGCCATTATCGCCCACTTGACTTGTAAACCGTTTTCTTTTTTTAATGACTTTCAAACGTAATTGTAATTTTCCTTCCTGTATTCGAGTTTATTAAAAGAACACCCGCATATGCACATCACAAGAGCTCCCAACTTAAGCCGCAAATAAAGCTCCGTAACTCCGTAATTGAAAAAAATATATATATCCTTAAGTGATGAGTGAGAAATAAAAAACGAACAAAAACTGGATAAGGAATATGTGTGACAAAAAGTATAGGGAAGTCAGATAAGGAATACAAATGGCAGTGCCACCCCTCAGTTAACTGAGAATAAAGGATATCATTTTAATTTTAATGAAAAGTTTCGCGTTCCTCTGCCATTACTCCAGTTTTTCAAACTTGCATAATGTGGGTAGAAAGCACAATACTGTAAAAAGGAAAAGGAAATCTTCTAAACTTAAGAACCAATGAAAAAAGAAAAAAAAAAAGAAATCCTCAAGATAAGAGCAAGAGAAACACTTTCATTTATTCGTTTTCAAATAGAACGCACCCAAGGGGAGATAAGAACCTTCTATGGATCGAAGAAGGAAGAAAAGATTGCGACTAAAGGCACCGTTCAAGTTTCATCAGGGAGTAGTTATTTTCAAATGCTTCTTCTTCTTGGCGTTTGGTATCTCCATTGGGCAAGGAACCAAGAAACGAAAAACAAAAACAAAAAAAAAAAAAAAAGGATTTCGTATGCGTCAGACTGACTTGAGAATTAGATCTGCAACTAATCGTTCCATTGCGATTATTTAAATGGCAAATAAGCAATTCGGCCAACGACGATGGCAATGAAGACAGAAGGACGACGAGTTGGGTACGATATGCTAATTTTATTTTCATTTTCCCTTATTTTTCTGTTCTCCTTCTTGCTTTGGGATATATCTGAAGATGTGCAAATGAGTTGAAATAACCGGGCATCGATGTTGTTTCAGCGAAATGAAATCGTTAATTAAGGAAAATAAAAATGAAGACGTGGAGAGGGAAGAGGAGAGGAAATTATTCCATTTTCAAGCAACCCGACTCACGGTTTTAAGAGCAGTTGTGGATCCTCGGTTGGCTTATTTCCAGAGATGCGATATTAATTCTAAAAAAAAGTTGGGCTAACAAGCGAGACATAGGACCAGCCAGAATTAGACGATGTAGCTTTTCCACTTGGCTAACCATAAAGACTTCAACTTAGCTTTATTTAAACCTCTTTGATGACGGTCATATAGGAATACTAGCGTAAAACTGTGTTGTTGAAAAATTGCATACAATTTGAGCACATTTTCAGCAGAATTGGGTGATGTGTATGTATTTCAAAGAAGGGCAAATATTTTCTAAAGGTACTGGTGGGGTCCTCGAAAATATATTTTATTCACAAGGCTGGAAGCCCGGATATCTTCATAGGATGCTCAAAAAAAAAAGAAAATTACTCTCAACTCAACGACAGTTTCAGAAATCCTTTTTCTGAAATCGCTCAAAACGTGTGGAAGTAATGTGATATGTATTCCCAAATTACGAAAACTTCCTCAACCATTTACGACAACGTTCACCCCTCCGACACAACAACAAAAAAAAAGGTACCAGTGCTTATATCACGCAAAAATAGTTAAACACAAACTTCCGGCATCATCGTAGACCCGGAAATGATTTGTACAAATGCCAGTGAATCGTTAGATTTCAAAATCAATGACATCACATGTCATGGAAAACCAGAAAAGGAATTCATTCATTCACCGACCCAACTGATTCGTTGGTATTTTTTTTTTGCCCGACAGCAGGATGTAGTAAATTCGATAGCGTGACAAAATTTCACCCATAACGACATTGTCATCCATTACGAGGAAAGACACTTTTTGTTTTTTTCTTTTTATTGTGTTAGTTTTGATGTCCTTTATAACTCATAGATCGATTTCTCATTTGAATGGTCATGAATGCCAGACATAAAAGGGGTCAACCCGGTATTTGAATTCCCTGGTCCCCGGATCCGGACCCGCCCTCCAATGGGGCACATTAACCAAATGGGCATCTATTATTTTAGTCTAACTGTCGTTGTCACCATTTCAGTTACGTCAACCCCTAGACTTGCAAAAGAAATATGACTTCAACCCCTGTTGGTGATGGTGACCGGACGCAGAAAAAAAAATGCTGAGAGATCAATCTTGTTCATTGTAAACAAAAGAAAATTAATTTCCTAGACGTCCTGAATGTCCTTTGCTAGCAAGTGCAAATTAATTGCAATCCATCCGAATGGGTCATCAATTTGTGGGTCATTCATTGGACATCGTATTATCATTACAGTGCATAGGGACAATGATTTACGGAAGGACAAAGCATGGAAGGCAAGCCATACGAAATTGCATTTCCTTTGATGTGTCGTTTCAAAACCAATAGCATTCTGTGTGTAGGAGCTGCGGACAATGTCCACGAAATGAGAGAATATTAACCTTGAAGGGCTGTTGCTGACCTGACTGAGTCGGACGCTGTCGGAAGTTGTTAGCGGTTTAATGTTTTTAAATCGGTGTGCGACAGTGATTAAGATTATAATTTAGACTGAAAACGCAGTCAATGTTCAGGGTTGTGGACCAGAAATTAAGTTTGTTCTATCAGAGCTTGAGTGGTCAAAAGTAAATTGGCATGAGTCAAGCAAAGAGAAACATTTGAACGGGATTCGCAAGCACTTACAAGGTTTGTTTGAAAATATCGCCTTTTACTTTTGCCGCTGTAAGCATCCTGTAAACTACAACATGCATAAATTTTGTTATAAGAAGTAAAACCGGCAGCCTTGATCATTTTTGGGCTCAGGTTTTAAGATGTTTAACATCAAAGTAAACAATAAACCACTTCAATCTACAGCTGAACCGAAGGCATCATCTAAAGCTTCTCTTCACCTGATATTAAATGCCAATAAGTCAGTCCCCTTGGATTGCCGCAATTGTAAGGATATAAACATTAAGAATATGCCAACTCTTTTCCACTTAAGAAAACAAATACACGACACCATAAAATTCCAAAGGATATGACAAAAAAGTACCATCCATTCTCATTCGATTTATTGCATTTCATATGGTTTGCATGGAAATAAAAAATGTCAAATGGCACTCTCCACAGGACCTGACATATATTCCCGCCGTGGCAATGAAACAACGCCCGGACGCACAGACACAAGGACGAGCACAATTGAAAAAAAAAAGGAAGCCATTTTGTGAAAGCTATTCTTTTTATGATTGCAGTGGAGAGAAGAAATTCAAATTTATTCGAGATGCGTTTCCACTTTCTGTGCATATCTTTACCACCTCCCAGGATTCTTCGACACAGATTGCGGTTGAAACTCTACGGTATTATCCTGAAAGTCGAACGAAATTTTGTGCTTCTCCTGCTACCGTTGCAATGGCAGAATGCGAGCAAGCGAAATGGGGTTTATGGGTTTTGATATCCTTGCAACTCCCATTCCCGGTTGCATCCATATCACGTTCGAGCGAAGGAACACAGCAATTAGATGGATTGTCACCACACGCACGCGACTGCATCTGTAATGGGTTGGCCATTAAAGTTTTCGGAAATAGATTTAGAAGCATTTCTTTCAATCAGAAGTTTGAAGTCTTTTGAGTTTATTTAGCCTCTATATTCTATATAATAAAATTTTTTGTGTACGGGTTAATTTCATTCAAGGGTGAATACTAGGTATTCCAAAATCAACATCAATTTGCTTCGTTGAACCTATGGAGGGAATACATTTGAATGAATGAAACATTTTAATATTCAAAGGGAAAGTAAACATTTGTGTTCATCTAGCGGAGGAAGGCTCAGGGTTGCGATGGCATTGAGATGAGTTTTTGGTTATTTGGTTGGCTAAGGTTGAATGGACGTATTTGCAGACAAAACAAAACCCATGTGCATGGGATCTTTGAGTTGAAAGGACAACTTTGAGTGAACGGTGAACTGCCGTCGGACAGAAGTAGGATTTTTGTAAAGTTTAGAGGCATTTGTATTTCTTTATTTTATCCATATTCCCTTCATAGCGTACTCGTTAAAAGATAAACCTATTCATTTTTTCTGCAGAGCTGACACTTAAATAGCCTATTGCTAGGTTTATATCAAAATGGAACAACTTTTCGAATTTAGGAGTTAGTTCCACAAATCACATCAAAATAAACTATCAAAAGAGTGAGTAAACGAATCAGATGTTTTAGTATGCAAAAATGGTCTTAATGCTATCAATCTTTTATATACTTTCAACGTCCAGTACACTACACAAAATAAATGAAATTTTCAAAAGCTTTTGTTTGATGCACACTTCGATTTTAGCTGAGTTTAGATAGTCGTTGTACATTAAAAATATTATTATTATTGTTTTATTTCCAAGCGATTTGTTTCTTTTGATTGAGAAAAAAAAAATTTCATAATATCATTGTCCTTGATTAAAATATGTCTCGTGGCTTTATGTTGTTTATTATGCTCTATAACAGGTTTTCCAATAGTGACAAGTGGATGTTGACAGTTTGTGGCGGCCATGTTTGTCTTTTAAATTGGTTAATTATTCAGTCGTAAATACCAACTTACCATGGTAGATTTTAAATTCCAATAGGGACTTGACAACTTTGAATTTAATTTGTGAACGCACCCTTTCACTAAAAATCGAACTGCCATTGTCATGTTATTCAGTAAAGTCAATAGTTTCACCATGGTAAAGTAAACGAACAAGCAACGTCTGCAAATTATAAAAGTTTTCTATTATAAACATTTCGGAGTCGGTGACCATTTCAGACTTAAAGTTCACATTGACTCATAGTTCCCACTCTTACGAAAACGCTGATATAAGAACTTTTCATTGCTTTTTGCTTTAAATTAACTAAGATCAAACTGCCCTCAATCAAAGCAAGTCACCTACAACTTGTATACAATTTAGAAGTCCAATAAAAAGAATATAGAAAGACAAAAATAACATTTGATGAAAAACTCAATACAAAACAACAAAAAAAAGTCGGAAATGTAATAACTTTGAGTGTCCTGTATAAAACATCAATATCAACACTGTGCCTTCAATTTCCACCTACAATAAAAGTTGATTGCATTTCCCCTTACGAAAAGAAACTCACCAACAACGTTCAGATAGACCGAATGTCCAATTGGGGGAGTTGTCGATATTTGACATTCGTAAATGCCCGAATCCTTTCGCTGTGCATAACGTATCCGAAGTGTCCAGTCCTCAGCGTGTGGCGAGTGCATGGCTTCGAAGCGTTGATCTGATGTGTATGTATACCGTCCAACAGTGAGCAGATGGATGTCACGATGTCGCACCCAAGAGACCTGAAACGAATAAAAATCAACAGGCAATTTGTGAGCTTAGAAGGTTCACAGATATACATTTTTTTTTATAGAAAAAAAAAAAAGCAAATTAGAAAAGGATTCTCGTTGGTCGACGTACGGTATGTATGTATATAGAAGGGGGTTTATTGTGGGTGAACGATTGCCGGTTTTGATTTCATATTGAGTTCCTTTTTTTCTTCAAATTGAAGTCAAAATAGAGGTTCGGTGAGAGATGTACGAATATAATCAAAAATTCAATTTGTAGCAATTACTTGGATACGATTCTTCGGATGTGTACTGAGTTTAAAATGAGTTTCGCATGATATACGAATTTACACTAAGTTAGATGGTTGCATGAATTAATGCTGTGATTTTTTTTAGTATATCAATCTTCTTTACTTTCAAATTCAGCTTCAATCAGATTGTGCTAAAAGCAGAGTTCCTACACATCTAAACTTTAAAATTTATGATATCAGGCTGTATCACTTCAAATGTTCGATGTTATATTAAAAGTTCATAAGCCAATATTTTAATTTCGTAAATTTGTATTCAATCAAAATAGGATCAGTTAACATCTACATATTCTTCTAACACGACACCACCAATCCACCGTTCTCCTTAAAGTATCGTCGTAAGTAATATCGCAGTTTTACCAAATACTTAATTTTAAAGGTGAGGTCCTCCGAATGTAAATTTTATAAGCCCCTGTTGTATAGTGCGATCGTCTACTGCTAAATCATCAAATGTGTTGTTAATATTTTTCATTAAAAATCATGCAATAATGTCTGGTTTTAAGTTCATAAAGGAAGGCGGTTAGAATTTTAAAAGCCGGAAGCGATTCAGAAAAAAAAAGTTATCCTTAACAAACCAACAAAATTCTCACACGTCAAGTACACATGCTGCACAAATTTAAGCAAAAATAGGACATTTAATGTGGTAGAACTGAATAGGTTTTATAATTTGAACGTTTGTGATATTGGGTTCTGGCTTTTGAACAAAGCACACATTTTGATAAAGATTGGTTAAGCATTTTCGTTATATGCTGCACAGTTTAAATTAATTTCAAGTTTAAATTAATTTAAACTAGTTTAAAGTTTAGTTTAAGATTGCATTAACACTGCAATATGATTTTATTTAATATTGTCAAACATTAAAATAATTTAAATCGAAATCTGCTTAACGTCATCAGAACACAGCAAAGTGTGCCACAATCGCTGAACATTAAGGAATCACAATCCAAACACTCCCACTCCCGTAATACATATTTTTGTTTGATAAGTGGAACAGTGTTTTTCACGAAAATGTCAGGCTGTTTTCTTTCAGCCTAAACAAAATGGCTTCTTTTACAAACCCACATTAAATAACCTAAAATATTATCATTATAGATCGGTCTATAAAGCGACGAATATCAAGAGAGCAAAATAAAAAAATAAATGTTTCGCTTTCAAGAATCCTCAAAACAGTAATCTGATTTTGAGTGCCCGAGCCCCCGCAAACATTCGTTTCCCTGAAGTTTTTATTCTGTCCATGAGGTATCCTCGTTAAATTCAACATCACTTGTCATAAGAATGCCCCTCACAAATATAATTTTCAGTGGATTAAAATATCCGAAATGGTAGATGACATTTCGTCTCTACCCGGCATGACTTAGTCCCAAATTGGTTCCATCAAAACACGAAGAGCTTCCGTCTGCCCACACAGTTTCATCCTTTCTTATATATTATTAGGATAACAAAAAAAACTTCGGCAAAAAAAAAAAACTCTATGGCATTTTAAAAGACCCGTAAGTCTCAAGGATTTATTAAGTACGCGCTTGCTTTATAAAAACCATTCGTTACGAATTACTTTTGATTTGTTTCCACATCCCGCAGGCAGGCCCGCCCAATCACGATAAAAGAATCTGTGAGCTGCTTCCTTTTACTAATACACCTTTACTCGGAAATCAAGGCGTGCAAAGCATGTACCACCCTAAAAACGAGCCACCAAGCTTCACATGAAATTTGTGCCTACATTTTTCATCCTGAAGGTAATTGTAAATCTTTGATTGATCATTGCTAAAGCATCCTCCGGCACCTACAACCACCGCCCACACATTCCCCCATATGTGACTGTCCCACATAAGGAAAGAGCTCATAAATCAAGGACTTATTCAGCAACGTACCTCCTGGTGGCACACACAAATACTTCTCTGATTCCCCGGGCTGAAAGAATAACAAACACTTTATATTGTTGCTTAAAGTTTGTTGTTATCCTTTTTTTGTGTATTGCGGAACCTCAGAAACAAATGCCAGGTACCCTAAATCTCGTCACGGAAGTACTGCCTCATATGTCTTCGTCAAATTTAGATTTACGGAACAGTTTGATTGCAAAACGTTCTCGCGGCGATGTGGGTAGTTGACGGTGTCTGCCTTCGACGACGGGAAGCATTCTAAATTCAGAAATTGCACGCATCCTCCGGACGCTCCGGAGCCTCCGGAGACGCACAAACCAGCCAATCTGACAGCACACATCATTTACTCTGTGAAAAATTCTTTCGCTTGGCAAATTCCATTGTCATCTAGAAAGTCCACACCCTCGTCTTGCCAACCGAAAGGAGTGTTGCTCGGACATTTTCTTGTCCCGATATATTTCGTCCTCGTGATAATGAGAAATTTGTATTCTCATCTCCCACATTCGCACGCACGTGAAGGATTATCCCACGTCCTCTTTTCGACAAAGTCACTGTGCGTGTGAACATGCACTTAAGAGAGGCTCAGACATGGGTGTGGTCTGGACAACAGAAGCGAATGCAAAGCGAATATGGGTGCGGATGGTCCCTTAACAGGGGGTGGTGACTGTAAATGTGAATAAACAGACGATAATGGTGGGCCATTAGGTGAATTGTGTCCCAAAAAAAGGTTTCCAATTTGCGATCTCACCCAATTGGGGTGACAAATGCGGGGAGCTATTCACTTTCAAGTGGATTTTTTGGTGACGAACAATCAAATCAATCAGGGAGGAGTGTGTGCCGCTTTAAGAATATCATCATGGGATTGGATTGTTGGTTGTGGTTCACGGAATCCGTTTTGAGCATTTGAGCAAAAAAAAAAAGATATATATCAATAGGTGAAACCATTTTCAATTTGGAGGAAAAAGTAAAAAAAAAAATGTGTTGGAGTTTTTTTGAATTAAATTTATTTTCAAATTCGGATTAATGATGCACTTCATCACCACTTCGGAAAGTAATTAACGATGCGTGTAACAGTGAGCAATGGCGTTTGTCTCTGTAGCATTGCGAAAGAAAAGATCTTTCTGTTTAATTGATCCATGAGTATAACAAAGCCAGTAAGACAAACGACAACCAGTGAGTGTTGAAAATACAGTCGAGTCCCTCTAAGTTGAATTTTCCTGGGACATCATAATTAGTTCGAGTTAGAGGGAGTTTTGTAAAAATTCTAGTTAGAGGGATTGATATTTTTTTGTTAAAAAGCCTTTTTAGCACTGCAATATTTACGTCGCTGGTAGGCGTCTGTTTGTTATTTCTTAAAGTAGACTTCACATACACCCACTAAATGAAGCAAGAAAGCATCTCAGATACCTAACTATTTTTTGATTAAAAGCAATACATTCTCCACTCTAGAATTCTACAAATATTCCTTTTAAATATGTAAAACTTATAGTGTATGAATTTAAAACGACATAGCAATCATATTTAAAATTTGCAATACAATCGTCTGAAGATAAAACAATATGTTAAATTAATTCGAATTAAATAAGGAAAATGAATAAAAGTAAAAGAAATGTTTGAGTTGTTGTAATAGTTGTAAATGTTTAATATTATAGTAATTTTGATGGAAATGTAAAATAATCAATTTTGTTAAAACTGAACATAAGAAAGCAATAGTGAATATTGAAAATGACTTTTAAAAGCGAACAATATTATGAATTGAATGATAAGCATTCGCAAAGTAAACAATACAAACAATTTTAAATGGATAAATTAGTCAAAGTAGTTGATTTTATTATTGTTACAAACTTAACCCTAAACTGCGCGAATTTTTGTTTTACTAAAAAAAAACCCTTTTTTATTTAATTTATGGCTGCAAATACCAGAACAATAAAAAAACAATTAGTCTGCGTCATTTGGCATGATTATTCCCTTCAAAATGTATGAAGAAGCTCATTTACGAAGCCTAAAAGAGTGAACTTGTGATCCATACTTTATGAAAGAAGGAAAGAAGGAATTGAGTTGTATCAGATGTGCTATAGTGTAAGGCTAAAATTTTATAATCGAAAAGCGTGAGTTCCTAAAAATAATAGTAAACTACTGAATGAGAAGTGTTCATTATGGGTCATTTATAAAAGAAAAATCTCCAATTCACGGATACATTTTAAAAACTGAATAGTTTCTCATGAGCGTGTAGGATGTCCTTGTTCTCATGTTGTTTTATTCAAATTAAGCAAATTTCACACATTTGTCCACGAATTCCATACTGCATACGGCAAATTGTCACGTTCCATTCGCAAAACCACGAATTTTTTTCCGAGTAGAAATTCAATGCGACAGTTGACCTTAAAAATTATAATGACTCATCGACAAAATTTCATTCGTCTCACTGTATAAGTAAAAAAAATCATATTCAAAAAAAATGTCGAAATTTGCAAATTTTGCAATCAACTTTTTGTGGTTACGAGTCTTGCATAACCTAAAAATATTAGAACTGACTTTATATTAAATAATATAGCCCTGATACATAGTCCAACTTTGCATACATGCTACAACCAATTGTGCAGATATTTTCACTGCAGGCATGATTTTCCAAGTCAAACTCAGGCCCGGGGGTCATTTATTCTCATACAATTAAATCAAGTGAATACATGAAAAGCAAAATTGACTTTTACATTGCCATTTATAATTCAATTAACGCGGAGTAATTAACCACACGAATGCAATGTAGTCGGACGACTAGACTGCTGACTCTATTCGTTCGTACTCATTTCAATAATGAATCCCGACAAACCGAATTTAAACGTTCCATCGCCGTCAACCGCGGGGGATGAATCAGATTTATTTATTTGCCACAGAGCGGAATTGACTCTTCTTTCGATGTTCCGGACTTTTATATCGCATTTCAGAGGACACTTAAGCGCGCCCATAAAAATCACAAAATAAATCCAAACCATTGATGACACATGCCACCACAGCATCCAGCAGAGTGATACGGTGGAATTGAACGAATGATTTTAGGTTTGGGGATGCAGACCAATCAATTTATTCGATTCATTTGGAACACTCTCCCAATTAGGCGAGGTAGCTACCTACCTATCTAAAGACAACAACAGTACGTGTATTTCTTAATGATAATTAGCAACGACAGCTTCGATGATAGCACTGAGACTTTTCCGCAAAAATTCACTTTCAGGTGTGCACACACGCATGGCACTCGACTCACTGCCGAGAGATGGCAATTAAATTAACATAAGTCCCATAAGGCTTCGTATAAATAAATTAATGTACATCGTGGCTGGAGTGGAGCAGATTCTCCCTCTGTCTCTCTTACAGAATGAACACACGAACCTATCCACTTCGTACCGAGGCGAAAGGCACATTTCCATTAGAGAGCAATCAATGTTGGTGAACCCATTACTTCCGGAGTATCTTTGATATCTCATCTTAGTGATTGAGGGAGGACCTTCCAATAGGACACAGGTGTGCGTGCATATGTCCTTGTAGGAACATCTGAATTAATGTCGACATTATCACAGATTGCAAGCAGAGTTTATTACAGAAAGCCACAGGCCCGCAAATGTGGAGTGCTGATCTACTTTGTCGTCATTTCTTTAATCAATGCTAATGCTTGCTCGGATAAATATACCACCTTAAATTATTGTATAACTTGAACTGGTTTGGGTATAGGGCAGGTTGTACGAGAGTCTCTGGATTGAATGAGGAGCTTTGAAATTTGTTATAAAAAAGTAAAAAACATTTTATCTGAATGCGTCCGTCGAAGACTAATAGATAAACATTTATCGTGCCACAAAATATATAATCTTAAAGACACATAGTTAGTCACATACGAAGATAGTTTGATCAACCTTACTACTAAAATGTTTGCACAATCTCAAAACAATATATCACAGAAGTGTTCCAAATATAGATATAACTTATAACGATTTAAAGTTTAAAATATACTTCTCAAAGCAATTCCAATTGTTGACTACTTTTCTAAAAAAATAATAATAACCGAAAACCAGTTTAGATAATCAAAGCACCGTATAATTCTAAGATTATGACGTTCCGCACCCAAAAGAAATCCAAAACCTTATCCTTACCCAAAAAAAAGAAAAAAAAAAAAAAAACACCCAAAAAACAACTGAAGTGAAACCCAGAGGCTTATCTGGTGACCGATCCCTAACCTGCCTGGACCAGTTAAATTAGTGCACGTATGTGTGTGTATTCGTAGGTGGGTATTCTAAATATTGACCTTAAGTTGCCTTATTTTTTGTGAAGTCATTTCACTCAAATTTTTTGCGCGTGATTAACTTTGGATTTGACTAGGTTTTCGAATCAACCAGTCAAACACCCTCCAAAGAAACCGTTCAAAACCACCACCACCACCCCACCAAACAAAAACAGAAATCTGTTCGGATACATTCGATTGTGTTCGGTGAATTTGGCTTTAGTTCCTTTTTTTTTTCAGTTTTCGTCCTTTTTTTTTCTCAATTAGTTGGTCAAGCATGTAGAGAGGTCTTAGGTAAATAGAATTGTGCAAGATTAAAAAAAAAGGAAAGAAACAACAACAGCAAGAAATGTTTTCTGCTTTGATTGTTTTGGCTGTTTCTTGTTTATGTTTTGTTGTTATGTGCGCCGCGCTAGTTCCCCCACACCCGACTTGGGTTCGGTTCGAGAAAGTCTTGCGTCCTCAGCGGAAAGAATTAAATTCGGAAGAAAATAAAAATATCTTTAGAGGAAGAAGTTGATTGTCTGAGAACAAAACAGTGACGCCATCTGTGTATGGGTTAAGCAGTGACGATGTGTATTTAGGTGGAAATTGAATTTCCAATTGAATTCCTTGAGTGTTGTTGATTTGAGAGCAATCCTTTTTTTCGGGTGTTTTGTGTTATCCTCCCCGAAGATGTGAAACGTTGTGTTGGACAAGAGCAGCGAGGAGCTGGAGTAAGTAAGCATCTAAGAAGTGAAGCGCGTTGCAAGATTTCTTATTCAAAACACGTAGTTTTCTGTTCTTAATCAGGACGAAGTTTAAGAAGGTATTCCTTTAGGTATTTGTGGTATTTGTTTAGGTAGTGAGCGTTGGTAGATGAGCGTCTGCAAGTGAAGGGTTCTAGTTGGAGATTCACGTATTTTCTTTTTGTTTTTTGTTTATAATTAACTTAATGCTCGAGGGATTTCCATCGTCTAAATGTAATGCAAAATGCCTATCAGAGTGGAAAAAATTGAGGCAGATGAGAATGAGTGAGGAATGATTTCTTTCGTACGTGCTCTTAGACGATTCATTTGTTGCGTTGATTGGTTTGCATGTAGTAATTAAAACTTCTTGATTAATTTGCTCAACTCAAATGACAGTCATGACTCGAAGCTGAATCGAGTCATATTCAGAGCAAAGGTCGCTTGCTTGGGGCAGGTTTTATGTTCACAGGTACAGAGGATGAGATATAGAAAGAAACGATTTTATTAAACAAGATACTTATTGTTTTAAGAAATGTTTTAGACAGATTTTGACTTTTGCCAAACTTATTTACTCTGATTTTTCTCTGTGATGTCAAATTTAATGATTTATGGGTAATTAACTTGAACTTTTTAGCATCGTGAAATCGCTTGATGATTGTCCTTTTCTGATATCAGTTTTTAAGTTAAGAAACAAAAAAATTTTTCAAGTTTAAGAAAAAATACGCGTATTCGATTCGAGAAGTTGCCTGACGGTTTGGTGACGTCAATTGGCCATCAAAATCATGCGATTTTGTTCCTTTTTTTCTGTAGGGTTACGCGAAAGAATATGTTTACACGAATAATACTCGAACTCTAGACGCATTAAGAACTAACATTACTCAAGTTATGGCCAAGACACCGCCCAAAATGTTTAAAAAAAAAAGTGCCTAAGAGTTATCTCAAAACAACCGAGTGCTGGGAATCTCTTCGAAGCAGATTTTTAAATAATATTGTTTTTAAAGGCAAAAATTAAAACTTATATTAAAAAAAAAATATCAAAATTGTATCGTTCTGTATATTTTATTTACCTTTACCTTGGAAACCGAAGAAGAATTTAATTTCGTTCTTTTCTGTACCTGGTAGTTCGCATGCAACATTTAGACTTAGAAGTTTGAAACACGAGTGAACTTAGCATCAATACAGAAATTTTGCAAAACAAAGCAAACCTTATAATTTGAACTCTGCGTAAACTGAAAGCACTCCTCATTCTGACCAAGACCTTTAAAGGCCTCTTAAATAATACGCATTAAAAACACTGGATTTCCTAGGTCTGAATAGTAAGAAAATTTCGCCAATAGTACAAGTTATTCGGAAATATTAAACCTTCCACAACCCCAAACATCTATCACGAAAAAAATAACTCATTCGCACATCATGGATGTAGAAAACGGAGGCGCCAGATGCTACCAAACATAAATTAACCAAGTGTCGCGACAATCTCCTTAGCCAGCCCAAGAAGTATCTTGCGAGTTTTTACCCCCCGTGATACGTTATCTGTATTCACATCCACATCGCAAAAGACTGTTTTTTTGAGCCGCATCTTCTACCTCAATTACGAAGAATGAAAAATGCAAAAACTCATCAGAGAGCCTCCATTCACGGCAGTGTACTAACAAAAAATCAACATTCAAATCCCACAGCAAATATTTATTAATTCCACTACCGGCAGCTCTGCTCAGAGTGCCTCAAGAAACTTTAAATAACTTTTGTCACACAACCAAGACAAAAGTTCCACATTTTCATCAAAAAGCCGAACACTGTGTCCTGAAACAGGAGTAGATGGAGCCAACACAAATCACCACTTGGCCTCGACGCCGACGACGCGAAACATAATGCTCGAGAGTGTATTCGTCGAGATTTCCATAATATCCGATTAAGGCTTCCGACAGAGCTCATCGGCTGAGGGCGAAAATGAAAACAACAGCAGTAAGGAGACACTCGCTGGCGAGGGTGACCACCAAGGACGCACAACTAGATTGCCAGTTCTTCTGCGGTGACTGCCAATGGTTTTTGGTCAATCTAAAGTAAACACAAACAGGAAGTTTATTTTAAAGTATTTCCTCATCCCGTCAATTATCAGAACTACCATTGGGCGTTAGTAGAACAAGGAGTCGTGAAGGAGAAGAAAGTTCGCAGCAAAAGTGTCTCTTCGCCACCTGAAGGTTGGGTGTGGCTGTGCGAATGAGGATGTTCGGTACGCTGACTTGCTCACCATCTGCAGGATTAAGTTTATGCTTCGGGGAGTTGTGGTGTTGGTAGTCATTAGCACAGAAAGGTACCGAGATTGGTCTCAGGAGAAATGTTTTTAAACGCTGAAAGGAAATGAGAGATTTTCAGTTCTACAACGTAACATAATCTGTCCAAGGATCTACGTGGACACATGTGAGGTGGTGTATTTAAGAGCAATAAACCTACCCTTCTCGCTCCCCCCAACTGTCACGTACAGACGTTTCCTTGAACGACCATCTTAGACAACGCTCGACACATTAAATTTTATCTTCGACAAAAGAACGAAAACACATCAAGTAATGGATGTCTTGACGCGACCAAGAGAGAACTGGGTCAAATCGATTTGCGAGAAGACTGGGGAACGGAGAGTAGAAGATGCTTGCAAAAGGAAATTCAAAAGCGGGCTAAGCTCCTTCTCCGGTTTCTACTGGAATAATATTTTTCTATTTGTGTAGAAGAGTAAACAGTTTAACACATGTGATGTATAATTTTCAGTTTTAAGTTGTTTTTTTTTTTTTTTCTGTGACAGGTCCATTGGAAGAAGGATGTCCTTTGAGTTTGTATTTAACGAAAAGAAAATATTTTCAGAAGCAATTGCCTTGACGGCATAATGGCCGGGAGCTATATGTGGAAGGTGTTGAAGTTTGCTTAACGGGGATGCTTTTAGATGAGGGTCCACTGAACGCACGATTAGACTGAATTAAACTTGAGTTTTAACTCCTTTGTATTTTAAAAGTATTTTCGGAAAAGATTAAGAGTTTTGGAGTAATATCACACATTTTTGGGGTTTCATTACAAAGGAAATTGTTTATTCTACATAACTGCCTAGAACTATTAAATCGGTTGTAAATTAGGGATGAGACTCAGAGTAAAGATGTGTTTAAGCAAAAAGAAGTCGTAAATTTTATCAGAGTTAGTCAAAGACAAAATAGTAATAAAGTATTGGAACAAGTACCTTCTGACGCGCTCACTAATACACTTCGTACCAAATAAGTTCGTTCGCTCACCAATATTTCTGAAGTTTCTTTTGGGTTTGTATTGTGAAACTCAATTTTTTCCCATTAAAGTTTTATAACATAAAAATTAGAATTCAAAGAATTCAGTTTAAAGTTAAAATTTGTTATTGTTATTGTTAATGTGTATTGTTGTACATTGAGCCTGAAGAAAATTGTGTACAAGAAAATAAAAAATAATGCTCAGTAATGGGAAAACTAAAACATAAATCGCGCTGGCTGTGGCTGATTGTGGGTGCTAAAATTATGTTTATTTAACAGCTGACTCTTTACTTTATATAACCCAAAATTTTGTATCACTTAATCAGGTTAAGAATTTAAAAAGCTTATTTTACTATTGACCGAATTCAAAAAATTGTGTTAGTAGGTCATGTTTATAATAACTTAAAAACTAAAAGGCGCAAACATCAATATTGCTTTAATAAAATAATATAAACATCTTTTAATTCCAACTCGAAAAATATTCTCTTATTACAAAGAAAGAAGACAAGAAAAAAAAAACAACTTTAAAATATTGACTAAAATGTTTTTTTTTTTCTGTTCACAAAAAATAATAAGTGCCACATGGTCTTTACTCCCCGGAGCTCAAAGTTTGGACTGTGCAAATTCATTTGTATTGTTCCTAAATAAATAAAATAAAAGCACAAATAATAAATGCGCTGACTTTAAAAACGAAAATCAAAATGATAGCATCTGGTTTAAGTATTAAAATATTTGTAATGGTTAACATTGAACCATGCGCTATGAAGAACAAATACTTTTTACTCAAAGAACATACCGTCGTTTTTGCTTTTTTGTCGTATGGGCAAAACCAGTGTAAGGATTGGGAAAAATTCACCTACATAACATATTACAATAAATTAATAAATAAATTTAATTAAAGTTAAAAAAAAGTGCTCAAGATTACCTTGAATCAAATTATATGTATTTCAAACAACTTCCAACGTGAAATCATTTTGAAACTCCAATTTGTTCACAGCCTATCACAACCAGTTATCGCGGTCGATTGAGGGAGAGTTGTAAAAGTACAGGAGTAAATAAGATGCAGTCGACTTAAAGTTTATTTAGATAAACATGATTTGACAGTAACATCTGTAACAAGTCCTAAGCAAAATTATTGACAAACCTTAAAAAATTTTGTGTTTCTCAACCAGTTATTGGGGCTTATATATGCATCTTTAACGACTTTTAGAACTTTTTTAAATAAAAATTAAAAATAAACAGTCGGCGTAACAGCCCATACAGGGCCAGAGCTTAGCTTCTTTTTTAAACACCACCGTAAATGTGCAATAATCGATGAAATCAAGTCTTATTATATATACAAATTATTCTTCTATGTCGCATAAATTCGTATTTCGAAAACATTTTGTTCTCAGAACTGTTTAATAACTTTGCTCCAAAAACAATTCAAACAATTATGATAAAATAGGTCGAAAAAAGGAATTAATATGAAAGAATATTTTTCAATTTGGAAGAATACCTTTTTGTCTCGTTGATATCGTTTTATCGGGTGATTATGTACTTTAAATATCTATCTTTTACATTTATATCACAATAGGTATTTAAATTCAAGTTTTCCCCTAGTTTTAATAGTTTTTGCAGTAATGCCTTAGGGTTTGGTTGGAATATCTGAATCAAATTAGTAAGTGATAGTATGACGCAACAGCACTCCCTAACTATTGGTCTCAAAACCTGACCTACCTTGTTTTCACAGACTGTAATTTTCTTACCAACTCCACCTACCCTAAGCATACCTCGCATGTATTCGTTTCCTTTCACTAAAATTGGCATTCAGCAATTGAATTGAAGACCCAATTTTCCTCGAAAACCACTTAAACTTCTCTAATTTATTACCTCCGCAAAACTTATCGAAGAGAGTACATTTTTTATGTGCAACTTTTGTCCGAACAGCTATTTTTCCTCAATTTACGCAGCATGCGCATTCTTCGTTCAAAAAAAAATAATCTATTTCCACAAGAGACAAGAATAACAAAATATAAAACTATTTCACTGCAATTTAAGAGGAAAAGAAAAACCAACGTAGTGGTTTCGCTTTTCCATGCACCAAAGTAATCCGTTTTTCACAAAAAAAAAAAAAAAAGAAAAGAAAAAATATATCTTCCATACACATTGTATTGTTCCCTTAAAAGCAAAACGCATCAGAATCTGAGATTTGCAAAATTGCCTTAGGTAAACTCCAGACACACAGAGAGCAAGGGAAGTAGATCCTTTGCATGGGTGGGTGTTGGTGCTGCCGACCATGCCATGCCAGTGAATACCAATTCAACGAACATTTCGAAGATACAGACGAACAACTTACTGGGGGAAATAGTTTCTCGGGAATCCGTTTGACTTCGTCTAACAATATTTCTGGTCGGGGGTGCGGAGGAGAATTTTTCGTTTTTCCATTTTTATCCTTCAGTTGCGGCGAAATGCTTCTTTCTTTTAGATCTTTTCCTCTTATTTTTTTCCCCCAACATAATTTCATTCTCAAGATCCTTAGGGTATGTGTTTACGTCTGCGACTCCCCACTCCGTCAATTCGATCTTTTCGTCTGAGAGGAGAATTTATTCGTCTGACTTTGCATAAGGGAATTTATTTTCCCTGCGTGACCTCAAGGGCCTCTAGTGCATTGCATCCAGCTAAAGTCATCATCGACGTCAAGTGTACGTTTGAGCTGGGGGAACTTTGTATCAGTCCTGGCACAGCCAACGGCTGCGCTTTGACATCCGACAGTCACCGGGTGATGTGTGTGCGCGGCTTACGCCCTATTTAACTTTGGCAAACTTTCAGAACAATAATTATCAAGTCTGCTAATTTGATTGTGAAGCCTCGCGCGTTGTGGTGTTTCTAACTCGATGTGCTTTGTAGGTGCCCGCTGGAACATTACTCAATCGGATGGCCGTTGCCGGATCGTCCTGTAGCGACCTGCTTAAAATTACTCATGCGGCACAGCGGCGAATTAATTTTCGAGAGTTTGCGAGCTCCACCGAGCCTAACGCGTGAACTTACTATATATTAATTTTGGGCTTCATGCAGGCGGGAGGCGGTGGGAGAGTGTGTGGTTTGGTGGGCGCCTGAAAATGTGTCAATGGTAATTGTTATCGTTTTGGTGGCGGACGGAAGTCGTTGCTGCGATTACTTTTTATGGCCGTCATTAGCTTCGGTAGCTTTGTTTTTTTTGGGGGTCTGGGTAATGAATACGATGTAACTGGAATATCAAGTCCGATGATTTTGGTTACGTGATTAGAAACGGCTTTTGTGCTGACGCGGATGAGTATTTTGGGATGCTGTTTATGGAGTACCAGTTCCTGTTTGGACGCTGACGCTGATTTTACATGGCAGTGGATGGAATTGCTACCGTTCTGGACACTTTTCATATTCAGGCTTTGTGGTGGACATGGATGTGTGTATTTGTTATTGATGTGTACTTGTTAGTCGGTCTGTCGGTGATATTTTTGTTCACCTCGAGTACGAATTGTGGGTCTGTGGTCCGTGGTTGCATTGTTATGGTTCGAATGAATTCAATCACTTACAGTTTTTCAATTTCATTTTCGAAACTAAAGACAATAAGGGCTTCGTTTTTCTTCCTAAAAATGTTATTTTGATTTCAATTCATTTAATTGACTAATTCCTTGTTTAATTTCAACTCTTTGTGGTCAGTATTTGCAGCATTCGTGCCAAATCCACTGTTAAAAAGGCGAAATAAAATTAAATTTTGTGTTTAACAGATAAAAACGCACGTCTACCCCTTCCCCTTTTTTTTAACCAATCATCTGGCATATTAAACCCTCTTTAGCACAGCACTAAAAAAAAAAGAAATAACCCACAACAGAGAGAAAAAATTAAATCACTAATCACATTAGGTTCGCGTCCTAATTACCCATTACACGTTACCCGTTGCTAACAAACATTTCGAATTAATTGCAGAATAAATTCCAAATTTGTTAAAGACCGTTAGCACTGCTTAAAATGTAATTTCCCCACCCTTTCGAAAATTTCCAATTACATGGCGCTCGCACTCAATTTCATCAGAGGCCATCAGAAAGTAGGGAAAGGGGCAACCTTAAAGCCACCACAACTAAACCTGTTGTGGCTACATTTGTGAATTTCATTTCAAACTCACTGATTCCGAATGCAAAGTTAATTCCACTCAGCTGTTCCCGTTTTTTTTTTCCATCGTCATATATATTTTTGTTTTTGTTTTTGTTATTTTTTCTCCAGGACCTCTACAGTATCCTTCTTTGCACCCATACCACCCACCCTTATTTCCATCAAATGAATTAAACGAAGCGGAAAATTGTAGCGTGAATGTTGGACGGTTTTTTCTTGTAGTTTTTTTTATTTTTGGGTGTTTTTTGTTCAGTATTTTGTTGCTTTTGTGTGTTTTTCCAACAAAGCAAACTTATTTTTTTAGAAGGTGTATGGGTGGACGTTGCGGTGAACATCTCAAAAATAAAACAAAAAAAAAATTGTTACAATTTTCGTGTGTAATAAATTCGCAACGCTCACCGGAAGTAAATTGTTGGAATCATGTAAGCACTGCCGGGTACACGGTTGAAAGGTATTTTACTGCTGAAATATTGAATAAATTTCGGGTAATGAAATGTGGTTGGGCAGTGAGTCGATAATAATGGTGGCGGTTTGACCAGAAAGTCCCAAAACGAGGGGACGGGAAGGAGTATTTTGATTTGAAAAGTTGAATCATATTCGTGTGGTTTATGGGTTTGCTTTTCGAGTTATTCGAGGAGTTTGAAGAGTTATTCGGCTTGAAGATTAGGGTGACCTTTTTCATCGTATGTGGTTAAATTTACGGAGATTCTATTTATAAAGGACTGCTGAGTGGGAGGCGAAGCATAAAGGGCTAATTTTGGGAACTAAATAACCCTACCCGGAAGCTTTAGATGTGTATACCCTATCGAGAAACTCAAAATTCATATACCGATATAATTTCTTTCATTATAATACCAACCCACTTTTTTATTTACCTTGAAGCCATTTCTTGTTTGATTTAAGGTTAAGTTTTAGGATTGACCGCTAAAGAAGGCACACGCAGTACTTTTGTAGCATCTTTTGATGGCGATGACTTATTCATATAACTTAGTTTTGTTATAGTCTAAATTTCTGGTTTAACCTATAAGTTATATCCGACCAGATAACTTTTATTTTAGACATATTGTCAGCATAATTGAAAAGAATTTTCTTCGAACACGTAATTTGAACTCTGGAAGGGAGGGACATTGTAATTGTTGAAAATAACTTCGTAGGTCTGAATAAGAAGTCCGGGACCATTTTGCAGTATTTTTTTCTTCTTCTTCTTCTTCTTTCGGCTTAAGTCCATGGGGGGCCAGAGCTGGCTTTTCGTGCAATCAATGTGTTGTATGCTGTATAACTTTGACACATGTGGAAGGGACCTTCTGCTTATTGCCTGATCCGAATGACGAATTGCAAAAGCTTTCTATGAAAGAAATACTTCAGGAGGATTGTCAGTCGTTCACTGCAGATGGAAAATTGTTTGCTGTATTTTTTCCCAGGCTGAATTCGAACCAAGTAGTTTATTTTATTTTGCTAAAGTATCGGAAATCAATTTGAAAATCGGAAGTTCGTATTTTGTATCTCTATAAGAGCTGCACACAATCTACTTTCGGAAATCATAGAATGCTAGCAACTCATTTACGAACATTTCGTATTTTGTATGTCGAAAGCGAATGCCAAAGTCGGTATCTATTGCGGATTGTAATTTGATAAGTCTTTTGTTGACGGATTGTGTTTGTTGCGATGTGGACTGTGTCATTTATTACTTTATTTTTCTCAACAAAAGCTTCTTAAACAAAATAAATGATTAATGCACATGAGTTCATTTCCTTTTTAATTTTTTTTTTTGTTTTACATCTACTCTTTTGTTTGACTATTTTGTTTTTCAAAGAAGTTCAAAAATAACGACTTGGATGAGGTTTAAACCGGTTTGACAAAACCTTTTTGTAAATATTATTTTCTGGAAGTAATGAACACCATTTCCGCTTTTTATACTAATCCTCAGATTCTAACGTCAATTCAATGTCTATATTACACCAGAAACCTTCGCACAGCCTTATTTGCTGCTAAGTTCCATATCACATAAACATCCATAAAAACCTTAAAATTCACATTACATTTCACAACATAAAATCGTTTGTTTCTTATGCGATGTCAAGCATTGTTCACAAAAAAAAAAACAACCACTCCTCATTCCTCTTTCATCTCTGAGTATTTATGACTAGGGTATTCTAATCCCTGAAATGATTCCCCGGCACCCCACATCTCTCTGGCCAATTAGCAATGCAATCCAAATCACAACGGATCCAGACCATGGCACATATCACACATTTGCTCAACTAATTCACAAAGGACAACATTGCATGTTATCCTCTCTGTACAGACCCACAGCTTTGATCTCAGTCGAGCGTCACTCCAACGAAACACACTAAGACTCAATTAGAATGACAACAACAAAGTTGCTGCTACATCATCCAGGACCTCTTCCCATACTCACATATTAAAATTCATATCCTTCGGAGCGACATTTTCTTTTCCTTTTCCCTTCTTTATTTGCAAATGTGCAAAAAAAAAAAAGAAACTGCTCAAAGAGAAACGATGATGTTTATATTCAATTAGATAAATATTAAATTAATTTTTCCACACACAAGACCCCAACAGCGGAAGCGGGGGCAGCCTGGCGGCGCCGGGGTGTGGAAGGACTCCCGCCGTTTCCTTCTTTTTTTTTTTTTAATTGAAATATCTTAAGGAATATCATACTTTCAGTCTGGTGGTGAAAAGAGAGAAACGCCGGCGATGTTGAACATGACAAGGCGAACTTTCGCGGCAATAAGTGAATACAAATAAATTCTTTTACTAAGTATTCCCCTGACCTAGTAAACGCAAAATGGAATTAATTATTCTTCATCTCGTCTGAGATAATTTGGGAAAAAGAAAAGAAAAATGTTGTTTAACTTTAACGACTTCTCGTGTTTGCATTTGAATTTTGTTTTATTAATAATATTGGCACAAAAACACTGCGAGAAAGTTGGCTCCTAAAAAAATTCAGGTTTTAACATTAAATGTTGGAAGAATCCTATAGGGCAAAGGTTTTTTTTTTTGCGACAGTGGTGGCTCTTAAATTTACACATAAAATATTTGAAACAAGCTCTTGGCGTTTAAGCTTCTACTTCGAAAACTCAGAAAAAATCGTCGTCATCTCTTGGGGAATAAATGGACCGACATTTTTACTTAATTTTGAGCAATCTTTTCATATCAATTTTTTATTGATTTATTTATTCGTCTTGTTAGTTATAAACTTTAGACTACAATTTTGACTAGGAACCTTATAAATGTTGGCTCTTGTGGGTTAGAACTATATTTCCTGGATTAACTTACGGTGTTGGACAAACAAATGACCAAACAATTTCAATTTGAAACAAAATTAAGAAAGTTAAAAAACACTTGTCACATTGTAGTGTGGTAGGTTGCGCAGGGCAGCCAAGCACTTAGGCCAGACGAGGCCCATTGCGATACCACAAAATCGGATGCAAACATCCCACTACCCTAGCAACCAGTTGGAGTTATCGATATCGCTGGGGATTCAGCTCATGCTGGTATCAGCCAGTTTGCCGGTATTCTCGAGAAAGTAATGGCCGAGATGCCTCTTTGTGCGGTTTACGAAAGTGCGGAAGTGCAGTTCAGCGGGATTTCTTCTAGCGCCCAGTATTTCACATCAAATCGTGTACACGTAGCTAGACTTTTCTGCCATCTCGCCAAGAGATATGTGGAAGTTAAGAGTTGTTTTCGAGTTGAAAGAGACAGGCCTTAGTGTATTGATTTTTTTTTAACAGCGAAATAAATACAAATTAAGTGAAAAATGAGTGGACAAACGGGTTTTAGCCGTTTTTAAAAAAGAAAAAACTAAAGCTTTTACACTGTGACAAGTTTTTTAATTTTTTCAAACTGAAAATTTTCCATGCTATTGTTTTGTTCGGCACTGGATTTCTAGGCAAAATTTAGGTTTTATTTTTTGAAATAGCAGCCATGGCTGACTCATTAATTTCAAATCCAAGTTGATGCAGTGAAGTGTAACATAGAATGCTACTCGGAGTTAAGACAAACACACCATTAAAACTAGTCATAAGCAATCATCACTTATCTACATGCAACACTTGTACTACTATGCAGCAGAAATTCCAACCTACAGTACAGCTTAAAGTAAAGCTTCAACATGTCGCCAAATCTCTCTCACATTGTCCTCCCACAGCGCCCTTAACCTCATCTTTTCATATTCATATACACCCACTGTGTGTGGCATCATAATCTAAAAATTTCTTTCAATTTGTCGTTCCCATGTCTGGATTTCCCCTTGTAATTAAAATGTCACTAGCATTTAGCTTCATTTACACTTGCAAACAGCCCCTTAATTAGAGTACACTCCTTCGATAGTTGGAAAGTTTCCTCCAACTCCTCCCACAACAACCAGCTCACAATAAAAACGAATGTCATTACATCCCACACGTACTAAATCTAGATAGCAAGGCCATTCCCACATAAAACTTGCTACATCGAAAACAAATAAACGAAGCAAGACAAAATTAGAGAGAGAAAAAACCAAACATGCAGCATAAGTGGGCGAACGATGTGTACATCTTTAGATCGAAGACTCAAGTAAAAAGCTGCCAAGAATTATTACCACTTGTGATAATCTCATCACCCCATACAAATTCAAGTAGAAATGAAATGTTCTTCTAGAAGTCAACGTTGGGATCAGTTTGATTTGGCTTCACACTTTTTTGTTTTGAAAAACTAAATTTCACTTTTATGATGTGTCATAAAATTTTCAAAAACTTTATAAGAACTCTGGTTATCCAGACTACCTTTTTTCGGGTTTTCAAATAAAACTCGAGAGTAAATCAAGTGCCAGGGTTTCAATTTCATTCATTTTTTTATTATTTTATTTATCGCCCACCAATCCGAGTCGAATACCGAAATCGAGAAAAATGATTTTGGGGAATACGTCTTGAATAAATAACTTAAATTCATTGCCAAACGAATTGCAATAGGTTAAGTGAAGCCTTGAAGGTAAAAGAAAATGTTTATGAAAATCCTATCAAGGCACATCAAATACCACTCCCATCCTCTTTTATCAGTCATTTGACTCCAAGAACTGAATTCGATCCAATAAATAAATGTCGACCTCCTAGAAACAGACTGACCCATCTGACAAATTCAAATACATTCCGTGCAGCTGCAGGGCATACTTCTAATACATTTCCAGGAAAACTATTTGTGCATGATCGCCTTTGATGTAAAATTTAATCTCTCGTTTTCAAAGATTCCATAACACAGAAGGAATCTATCAAAAAATGGCGAACCTCCCTCGACTTATCACAAGGAGACTGTTCTATTACATGTGAAATAGAGAGGGACAAAATCTACCACGACGCTTTGAAAAATCCCCCTGAAGACGCTGAAAACCTGCCTAAAGCCATAATAGTTGTATTTCAACAGAGGGCTGGCTTCTTTCTTTCCCACTCCATCGTCCTGGCTTTTGTCACAGAAGGATGTTGTGGAATTTAATTAACATATTGGCTGGACATCGAACATCCATCAAAGGTTTCATGTTATTTCCCCTTGTTTATTTCCTGTTCCTGTATTTCTTTTTCCAATTTTTCTTTTCTCTGGCAAATATTTTGCTGCAAAGGAAATCAGATCTAGTGAAGAAATAAAAAATAAAAAAATGTCCCCTTTTGGGCAAGTTTGAATATCGATTTTTAAGTGTCACTGCCTGGGTCTCTGCAGTCGGGCCGGGACTCATATTTCTCCGGCACGATAGAGGACTTCAATATCCTGCAAGCATCGCTTGGTTACTTGCACCCTTGGAGATAATTTTCTTTCCTTTTCCGTCTGTTTTTTTTTTTATCTTGCCTTCATTTTGACTTTCTTCGGCATGCAGCTCACCATCTGCTGCAGGTCGATGGCGGGCTGCATCTTGATGGATAAAAAGTAATTACTTGCGGTGGTAATAAAAGTCGAGGGAAAAACTGAAAGTTTCGTACATTTTCGATTGTAAAGAAATAGTTTTTCCTTTGGTTTTTGTTTTTTTGTTGCAAATTGTAACAAAGCAAAAATCAGTTCAAGTTCCCTTTTCCTTTAGATTCAACTGTTGCAAATCGCAACATAGTTTTCTGTAGTTCCCAAGTCAAAGCATGTGAATTAAAACAAAAAAAAAAAATTGCAGCATCATTGGTCGTCTTAAATTTGAAGCTTTAAATTTAACGAATGAAATGTCCAGAACCTTTTTTGTGAAAAAGATGAACCTCCGTTGCAGACTTAGCAGCTTCCTGTGAAATTCAAAGGAAAACAAATATGGAAAATATTTATAGATTTTCAATGCGTACCTCCGTGACAGTGTTATTCCATCTGAAGTAATATAACATCTCCAAATACCCCAAAAGCACACTGCCCACCTCATTAAATTCCCACGGCGTTAGTCACACCTTATTAACTTCTTCCATCGTACCAAACCTCCTACTCCCACACAGAATCCGACACGCGCAACCCACTCCAATGCCCCTTATCGATGGGTCATTCGGCGGAGGAATTATTTACTCTTCTTCCCGAATCAATTGATTGGACCACAAATTAAGCACTCAAACTTAATGAAATGCGAATCTACGAGAAATGACGATGTCGTGATTTCAGCTAAAAGGACCAATCAAACGGAAACAGATGGCGCCCATTAGCTCGACGACAATTTTAAGTGCATAAATATTTGAGAGGACCGCCCCTCGAATACACGACACCACCACCATGAAAGAGAAGTGGAAGAAGAAAAAATAAAATCGAAATGAAACCAAATAACAACCGAAGAAGGAAAAAGGATCTCAAATTGGTTTTACGAAAATTTCTAACCGACGAACGTAATTGTATACGGATGAAGTGCTACAAACGATGTCCTGTTACTATGGATCTCCATCCCTTTTTGGACAAATGTAAGTGTGTGTCCTTTGATGAGCGAACATAGAAAAAAAAAAGAAAAAACTACCCTCATCTATTCCTATACAGATGGACATGACGGACGGGACGAGACAAGACGGTTGCTTTAAGCAATTGAAAAAGTAAACCCTAGCCACGAGACGACGAGGAAACTAAGGACGAGGACAACGATACCATAGAATCTGGTTTGGGTAATCATATCGAATTCAATGCTCCCACAACCTACAAATTTGATTTCCATTTCATCCCTTGTCCATCTCAGGGCTGGGAATGCCGTCGCGCTGCTCTCATATCGATGGCAGCAAAAACCAAACCAAATACACCAGTGGACCGGACGAATGGAGGACCAAGGATTTGTGGGACGATAGGGTGTGTGTGCTTTAACAATATCCTGTCAGATAATGCAAATGGTAGTGGCCCCCGAATGCAAGCAGTGAGCAAAAATAATACGAGAGTGTGGCCAGCAGAAGACGATGATGGTGGCACACATCATCCAACGACCAGCGACTATTTAAAATGGTGCTATTTTGAGGATATCCCTTCGAGGTCCTGTCGAGTGTGTAACCTCAATTTGAATTTCCATTTACGATGCAATGATCCTTTCACTTTTGGATCAGATGTGTGTGGATATTGATCCAACCAATTGGGGGCCTCTGTACGATTGCATGCGCATTGTGGGAGAAAGGGAAGTTGGGAAAGGATATGCTACAAAAGTCAATCGAAAAATAATAATAAAAAAAAAAACGTACCTACTTTATTCGGCAAACATAGAAAATCAATGGTCTGGGCGTTGTTGGCATTCGTATACAGAATTGGGTGCGCTTTGGAAATTCGGTTTCCTATTCTTTGACGTTTCGTTGTTCCGGCTTCCCGATGCACGTGCTTATTTATTACACTCACTCTCACACTCAACCAACATACCCCATTCTATGCTGCTGCTGTGTTATCGATGACTGTCCTGTGTTAGGATATTGGTTTTTGAAGTTTCACAAGTCGCATGTGGCTGCATGTTTGCTGAATTGGAATATATTTGCAATAAAGGATCGAAATTAATAATTTCTGACGTTTGATTTAGTTCTTCAAACCGAGTGTGGATGTTCTTCATTCTTAATATTGAATGATAGTTGGCTGCAAATGCAAATCCATGTGGAGATATGAAAGGAGAAGAATATAAACAGTGTGTGGTTGTTGCAATCTAATTTTTCGTTTCCAAAGATTAAAAGTAAGTGTCCATTGGAGTGAATAGACTTTATGATGTGCTTATTTAGGATCTTTCAAGGAAATGTGGAGTACTGACTTTTGGCTTTGCATGCTGCGGAGAAGCACACTTAGTTGAAATTATGTCCTCAGTCTGAATGTTAATATGTAGTTTAGAATTTTAAAATTCCTGGAGAAATAATAATTTGATCGTCGTCATTTCGCTGAAATTGGTTAAGTGAGCTACCCATTGTTCTGACTTAGAAAAAATCACCAATAATTGTAATCTGTGTTTCGTTCCAAGGATAGTGCTGGGACCCTAATTATAAAAATGTCTGTCATTAAGCTTTAGTCGTTGACCTTTGGCAAAATATGCCCCTTTCACTGCACGTATGTGATTAATTTTTCTCTAATCATCACAATCATCACCCCGATCCTCAAACGGTACGTCCGTTTAATGTTATTGTAAGCTAATGCAACTTTTTGCGAAAGATGCGTATCTGCAAATTTGACGCAGCTCGTGTCACTAACACCGTGTCACGGACACCACTTAATAATAATGCGCCACCGAGACCACTTTTAATTGTTAATTACATTTCGTTGTATACCCACCGCAGACAACGTAACCATCAATAAATTTATATTTCACCCAACTAATAGAAGTCCATAAAAAATCAAAATCTCTGATACCAATAAAGTTTACAGATTTTTTTTATGTCTTCCATTTATTTTCTGTTCTTTTTTTGCGCTATAAGTTCTTCTATTTTGTCTCATCTAGAATTGCTCCACTTTCAGCTGCTGGCAGTGCAACTTTTCTGCACGTACAGGGCACAAAGAAAAAAAAATTGAAAATCAACTGAACATCTCACACAAATGCAGTATCCACAACCCAGAGAAGTAGCAACTTCTTGGCAACTTCATGATGAATTCATCCCTATGGCCTTAAATGCATTTCAAAATCCCTTGGCTGTCGTAGCCAGGTTTCGTTCCACTAATGCTGATGTTTTCAAGCAAAAAAACAAAGAAAAAATAAAAAAAGGACAAGAAGGAAGAAGGACCTGTGCAATGGACGACAAACTTTATATATTCAACGGAGCTTAGGCGAAAGTCCTTTCAGTTTATTTCAGACAATACGTGCTAAAGGCTTCGCCCGAATTGTCCTGAGCACTCATATTGAAACAAATGAGGTACGAGTTGATGTTGAGATTTTACTTATTCCTTTTCTAGTGAATTTTTAGTCAAACAATAAAATGCTTGTAGGTGTGTGTACCCACAGAACTATATGTGGATGGGAAAGGACAGCTTTACCTTCAAGGATCTAATTTATATGTACAACGCTTCAGATTCATGATGGCAACCGCAATTCTATAGAATCTACTTCAATAATGAAAAGTTGTTCGGCAAGGTAAGTGTTTCGTCCTGGAGCTGCTGAACACACCCTCCTCCACGCATGGTAACAACTCTCTGAACACAAATTTGGTACGAGCTTAAAATTGCTAATCAGGTGTGAACTTTCCAATGTACGGACAGAATCTTTAACAATTGTTTGAATAATTTGGTTTGAAAGATTACTGGTTGAATATCATGTACCGGAGGGATGCACAATTTAGAAGTTTATCATTGTTAACCACATTTTAACAAAATTCGGCCTAATTCCAATCTTCACTTTTCGAAATAATTCTGCAACCCGTGTTGTCAAATATTCACATTTAACGCCAATGATTCCACTTCAAAGACTTCGAAGGTTATTCAGAGAATTTAAAATGCAAAATGCTAATCTTTACCTCCCCAGAAATGCAGGTGATTCCCGCCCCTTAGAAATCCATTACGAGTGTCGAACATTCATACCCACGTGTGCATTCGATCAGAGAAATGCATCTTCCACTGCACCTACCATACTCGATGGCGTTACACGAATAGCAATGCGGGAGTGCAGGGCTCTGCTCCAATTCCATTACAGAATATTTTATGTCGACGTAGAAGGCGAGATTGAGATACTTTGCATCGGCAAATTAGCATCTCCTGTAGTACTTCTCAAAACTATTAACTTTCTACTGCAACGAGGAGCCGGTACAGTGCTCTACCATTTGAATGGGATAAATGAAATGGAAATGGAAATTTTGTTTGTACAAAGAAGGCAAAGGGACAAGAAGGGTGGAAAGAAAAAAGAAAATCGATTTGTGAACAAGAGAGCGTTCGCGACTACGCTGGGGAGTCCTTTAAGGCGGAAAGCGTTTGATTAACTTTGCTTTCACCATTTGTTTCGATAATCTCTTGGGGGTTAATGGTACTTGGAACAGGAGTTGAAGTACTTGTATTGGAAATTCCATTATGGATGATAATTGAAAAATTAAAAATTCCAAAACACTTACCGTTCGATTTCCTAGATTTTTTACTCGGCA
This sequence comes from Syritta pipiens, assembly GCA_905187475.1. NCBI lineage: Eukaryota > Metazoa > Arthropoda > Insecta > Diptera > Syrphidae > Syritta > Syritta pipiens. Next base: position 10,491,788 of record LR994571.1, on the reverse strand, counting down.
CACCAGCTTTACGGTTTTCCCCACTAGTCCGGTTATATTCGCGGGTACTGCTGTGTCGAAGGTTGGTCCTCCAGTACCAGGAGTTGGCAATTCCTGAAGAAAATCAGTGAAGAATCTTTTCGATGCACCTTCAAGTGAACCTGTGGGCAAAATTAAATGTTTGTGAAAAATTTTCAAGTTTTAAGGAAATTCATAACATAGGGCAATTTGACAGTAATTCCGAGATCTAGTAAAGTGGCTATTAGCTGTACAACTTTGCTTCCAACATTTGGGAATAGATGGCTGTAGATAGCTATAGCTGTAAGTGGTAGTCAAAATAAATAAATCGTAGATGTCATATAATAAGCTTAGGCATTTGTAAACATAACGCCATCGAAATATAAGTCGATTCGTATCTCCATCATAAAGTTATTCTCGATTAAACATGTCAGCTTACGAGCCATATTCTCGTCATTTGCGGGAGGTTTTAATTTTCTGCTCTAATATGAAGAAATCTGCGGCTGAGGTCCAGCGAATGTTCTCAAATACCTATGGTGAGGCCGCTATTAGTGAAAGAACGTCCCGAGATTGGTTTCAACGCTTCAGGAACGTTGATTTTGACGTCGAAGACCTTCAAGGCGGTGAAAGAGAGAAGGTTTTCGAAGGAGGCATTACTTGATCAAGACTCGTGTCAAACGCAATCGAATCAAACGCAAAATGAATCATAAATGTATAACCAGTTAATTACAATAAAGTCTCGAATTTCGGAAAAAAAACGGCAGAAGCAAAGTAGTAGACCTAATAAATGGAGGTTTTTAATATAAAGTAATGTAAAAGTTGAAAGGGCCTAAATATATGAGCCGTTCAATGCACAAACCGGTATTAACTCCATGAAACAAAAATTTGAGAAAAGTGAAATAGTTTAGATTCACTTTAAATGGAATATCCATAAAAATTGCCGTTTATTAGATTAATAAACCATAATCTTCATTTTTAAGGACAGTTATTATAATTATGACTATAGCAAATGCTTTGACACTTAATTTTAAGATTTTTCAAGGAGTCCATCGATTTGTTCATTGGGCGGCTCATATATTACATTAAATTATGCTGTTCAAAGAAATTTAAATTGATAAACGCATTTCAAACATTTTATAATCGCGCTGCTTGGCAAAAGACACCAAAAGCAGATCTGAAGTGAATTAGAATATATTAAGCCTAATACAAACATTAAGACGAATACTAATCACAACTTTCTTTCAATTAATCTAAACAGCATCTCATTACGAAATCTAAACGAATATGTCTAATAAAATCCCTAGGTACTACATCTCTTCAGCTTAAAAAAAAAAAAAAAGGAATGACGTGGTCGTTAAACTCTTAAGTAAAATTCTCCCTTCAAGGTTAACGAGAGGTACATAACTATCTTTTGATTATGTTTTAATGGTAAACTACTCTGTGACACGTACCGATAGTAATTTTTGTTTATTATTACACCCTGAGGATTCATTTACGCGAGTCCTGGTCATACTACAAAAACAAAGTGACGGTTATGTATCTTAACATTACAATGCAAACAAAAAAACAAGCCTAATTGTCGTGAATACTGTTTGTACATTTCTCGCTCGTTAACATGTGGTGTAGATATTGTATCTTGTAATCAAGGATATGACACCTAATGACATAAGCCTTTACGACTCAAACATTACTTTGCTATCCCCTGGGCTTAATTTTGAATAACAACGAAAAAAACAATGTTACATACAGTGACAGCTTAATTGAATAACAGTCCTTTGGCTTCATTTTCTATTCTAAACGATTATTTTGCGTGACAACCGGGGTTTTTAATGCCGCACATGTTCGGACGTTTATTAGAGGATCACACCAACATATTTCAGTTTTGCAAACATGAATTTTACACTGAAAACTATGACATGAATTAAAACTCAAATACACATGAAACGGATGCGTCTGCATCCGTGTTTATGTTAATAAGACGATTGCGTTTTACGATGATGAGGAGGTGGCTTTTCTTTGACTTAATTTCACTTTTTCAATTCATCAATACCGCACATTTTAAAAATTCATAAAAAATCTTTTTGAACTCATCTTGCTACCTCTAAAATACCAAAAACATGCATAATGCAGAAAAATTCCACGTAGAATCAACCAGCATAAATTAAAAGCTACAAAGTTAATAAAACTGAATATTGCGAAATTTTAATTTCAGTAAATCAATGATTTCCACAGTGCATTTTAATCTACTTCAAAAAAACAATTTTTAACTTATTTCTTCCGTGCGTGTTTTTATGCAATCCTTTTTTTTAAATAAATATTTATTCATATATGTAGTTCGTCGACTCGCATTGAGGGTAAATAAAATTCTGGTTTCATTTCGAATGAAAATTATGTCATCAGAGCAGAAACAGAATCAGCGAAGCGAAATCAGCTGACAGTTTTTCAATTCCAAAATCACATGGTGTTCAACGTTTTGCGTAATTTTAAGCAAGATATGCTTTATAAGGCTTTAAAAGAGTACTGCACGAAGAAAAGTGTAGTAGATTACATAACCAACAGACAATCCACAATTTATCTTAATAGTTTCCTTCATTTGAATGCTGTATCCATGCTACGAAGTTTTAGGTCAATTGAGGGTCTATTCTCAGCTCGTGTTCAATATTTCTTTGTCACATACAAAGTCTGTCTGATGCATAAATTTTCGTCAAAGCCAATAAATGCATCATGACTGCATTTTCTTATTGATTCCAAAAAGCTGTACTGTGAGAGCGTGCCAGGAAACAAGACATTGGAATGGTATTCTTTGGCTCAACGCCATTTAAATGAGCACTTTAAGTTTTATTTTAATGTTTGTTGCGATGTTTTCCAAAATGTGCTTCCATTATTTTGAAATTAAGATGTTATGTGCCAAGAAAATACAAGAAAGGTTTGTTTGTGTAATGGTAATGTTGGATGACAGCAAAATTGACGGAATTTCCCACTCGCGGAACAAAATGATTCGCTTTACGCTTGAACGGTGGTGGGAAAAATGGAAAATTTAGTTTCAAAATGTGTGCTGTTTTTAGACAAGAAAAAAAAAATCGTGCTATCAGCCGTCTTGGCGATGTCAATTGGCCACCTCGGCCTTTTTTGTGGCAAACATCAAAAAACAACCGGGTGGAAATATGGTCCAATGAGGTCAAGCACCCGCAACAAATCAACAGCAACTACCAAAAAGGCTTTTATTAGGAAAAAGAACTTCCAACGTAGCTTCTTTTCATCCATTGACAACTGCATCACTTTCTTTGTTTGGTGAACTCTGCCCTATCACCAGCCACAGTGTTTCACCGTCTGTTAATCCTGAATGGTAGTGTCCCTCTTACCCTCCGTAAGACTGCCGCCGGTTTGTCTTCACAGCTTTGTCTGGATCTGAGAATAAAGAAAGTCATCCACCTATACTCTTGGTGTTGATAAAAGACCTCAAATGAATCATTCACCGCAGGTGCTTACACGGTCTGTTCTTTTACTCGCCCCGAATACATGAAATACGCCTCCGCAAAAACCTCACATCAAGTATGCTTGAATGTACAGAACACGCTTATTCTTTGTTCACAGGACGAACTTAAGAGCTGAAAGATTGTCTCTTAAGTAACACGAAAGGATTTCACAATTCATTCTTCACATCGACCACAGTTACAATCTCTAGATGAAACGGATTTTATACACATTTTTGTTTCATGAACAAAAAAAAATAAATCCTGGTAAAAGGTGCTGGACTCGTTGAAAAGATGAGAACACATTTCAGAGTTCAGCACAATGAGGGAAACAATAAGGAACGTCAGCAACGCCGTCATAAAGGAGACAATCAACTGCCTCTTAAAGCCTGTTGAGATGATTTCCAATCATCGATGGCCTCATATCCATGCACTCTCCACCAGACGGCTTAAAAACTTCCACTGAGGGCCTTATATTGAATGCAATTCAAAACGGAAACGTATCTGAGGGATTGGTGGGAGAGGACAGCGCTTAACAACGAGATTGCAATCCGCAATGAACCCTTTGGGAGTCGATGTTATTTATGTCTGCGATATCTGTCCTTTAAATGTAATACCTATCGATTCATGCAGCCCGGAGATGGATGGATTATGAGATATTTATTGCTGCCTGACGATGTGCAATATGAACGATTGGGGGTACTTTGAACTTATGGCCTAGAGACTTCATACTTTTGTTGAGTAGAGCAGGGCTCTTGTGGTTGTCAATGAATTGTGCGAAAAAAATCTGGATGTGCTGACGGAGCTGTTTAGTTTCTAATTGCTGGCTTTGAAATTGGCTGCGATTCGCAGTAAATTCTTTTCAGAACTCGTCGATTTGTGAGGGACAAGGACAAAGTTTGTGAGGAATAATCCCGTCAGTTAAAAAGTGTCTGAAAAGCTCTTCCCCAGTGTTAAGACACGACGAGTTTTACATTTTAGTTCGCACATAAAAACGCCTGTTTAAAAGTTCACAAAAACAGGAGGAAATAAAATTAGATGTAAGGCTTGCCGCATCCGCTATCACGTCCTGTTTATGTGCTTGGCTTAGTCCAACACAGCCATGTGTCATGCAGACAAGCTCCGCGTACCTCGTGAAAGAGTCATTAGCGGGGATAATTGTTGCCCCTGTTCAGTTGCACGCCCGGTTCATGCCCAAAGCCTCGTGACGAATTTTAAAATGTTCCCTTGCCCCAGTAGTTGGCAGCTGGTCGTCTAAAAAAATTGGACTGTGTACGCCTCTTACGTTGAGGCAATCCAACAAAGTCAGGCACATCCGCGTCCAAGTGCTGAATTCACACAAAACCAACCATGATAATCCTGCACCGGTGTTCCCAGGGTCCTTTCGGCAACATTGCATACGACCGAGAGTTCTTTTTTTTTCCATATACATACATTCTATGTTTAGAAAGATACATATGTACACTCTCTGGAGGTTGGTGTTATCAGGAGTCGCATACTCCACAAGCGATGAGCAAAAGTGAACTTCTCTATACGGCTGACCAATTGAACACGCTAAGGACGAAAAAAGGGGAGGAAAAAAAAAAACTCACCTCATTCTGGACCAGGCCATGGTATGTTGAACCAGGGATAAGAGGAAACGAAAACATCAAGTGATAAATGGTCAACTTGTCCACCACCCACAGCCCCAACCACCAGGACGAGAGGGAAGCAGCAGCCCATGACAAGAAAACGCCTGGGAGAACACTCGTGTATGCCGTTTTTTTTCCTGCCGCCCAACACACTGGAAACTAAAGCTGGTCGCACAACATCCGGAAGAGGAAATTCTTTCGTCAAAAACGGATAACACACCACACACGAAGGCAGGACGAGAAAAAATAATCCAAAAGAGGCAAGCTGACCACGGAAGGATACAACTGGCGGCGGTTGTAGCCATGATCATGGATCGCGGTGACACATGACTAATGATGTGTAATTTTCAGGCACATTCAGCGCATTTCGCAGCAAGATGGCTGCACAGGATATGTGCATGCATTCTGTGCATTAGCACCCAGTATGATATCAGTGAAAGTTTCTTTTTTTTTACTTTCATTTTTTTTTTCACACCCCTTCCGAACTTTTCTTCAGGAAATTTCCCGATTTATGAGAGTCATTAGGGTGTTACTAGCCATTTGCGTTATTTTCAGGTTCCCTACATATATGTGTGTTTCTTCTTGCGTTTATTTTTATTCTATTAAATCCTTTCAGGTGGCCCATGGCACGTGATAACACAAAACTCGAAAACCCATAAATATGTTGTTTTTAGCTCGTGCACTCTCTCTACAAATTGCTCGTCCATTAGGTCGAGCAGCAAGTGTGGTTTTCGACACCAAAAAAAAAAACAAAAAAAATACCGAACACGAACGGAAAACTTTAAAGTCCTTCAGGTCGCTTGGCGTTCTTTTTCCCCCTGTGCAGAAGGATGCAGTGAAAGGATTGCAGGCAAGCGCCATAATTTATACCAGTTCTAGACAACCGAAGATAATGGCTGTTTTTAATGCTTTCAGCAATTTTCATGTGATTATGCATTCGATGGCGTGAACTTCGGGTATCTTTTTTTGCAGTAGATACAATGATACGAGGATATTCACTGGGGGAATTTTTAGATGTCCACATCGCTGCTGCGGTATTTGAGGGGAGAATTTGAATATTTCTTTTTCATTCATTTCTTGCGAGGCGGCTCTTTTTGTACGGTGTGAAACCATTAGGGATACGGTAGTGGATGGCTTTAGATTAAGATTTTCCACAAAAAGGCGTTTGCCACTTTAATTGGGAATTTATGAGAAAGCTTTCACTTGCAATGCCATGTTTCTAGGGCAGGTCATAAGCGATTTATCATATTTCAATAAGCCACTGACCGTTCGGAGTAGCGTAGGTAGCCGTGTTACTTTTGAGAGCAGTCATAGGTTTATGAACATTTAGAATCGATAAGCGAACAATTATCTACCAGGTACAAGGCACATAATATCGCATTTTTCACAATATTCGAGTGAGCCGAAGTACATTTACTTGAGAGTATTTAGAGAAACTGCATAAATTTCACCAAAATCGGCGACAGCAAGTTCGTCCACTCTCCTCGTAAGCTAAATTTACAATGTCAAAAATAATTCCATTCAAAACCTAATGCACAAGCAAATGAAGATGAGAAAGACTTTCTGTAGTAATTGAGCCGCTCAGTGCACAGATAGATTAACTCCACTTTTTGAAAAATCTTAGATTTAAGTGTCAAAACACTTTTTGAAAAAAACGTAATGCATTTCTGAGGCGAATGAACATTATTTCATTGTTTTTCTCGATGTGTGGTCTGAACGACTCAATTTACTTTTAAAGAGTAGTCAAATAGGCAAAAATATGTGATCATGGTAATTTAGACGACTATATACAGTAAAGTCTTGATAATTCAAACCTCTATAATTCGAAAACCTCTGAAAAAAGAAGCTTAATCACAGACCGCTGAAAAAAGCTCTGTGAATCGAAGAAATCGATTTATTCGAATTTAGTTCTGTTTGTATTTTTTCTCAAATTCGAAAATGATGGCGTCTTTACTTCCATAATTCGAAGTGAAGTTTACCTTTTTTTTCTTTTTCAATATAGCAATATTTTTTTTTTCTAAAACCTACGTAATTCGAAGTTTTTTCCTAGTCCCATGAAATTCGAATTAATTAAATTTGCGTAGTTTTATGTGTTCAAAAACGAAATTTTTTATGTGAGAAAATGGTTTTGAGTTGTATAAAAGGAAATAATGTCTCAATTCTGCATTCTTACTAAATAGATTTATTGTAATCTATGCGTTTAAACACAGTGCTTAGCAAGAGACATTGAAAACATTATGCTTAACATTAAAAAAAAGTTACCCCGAGTGTAATTTATAATAGCATGCATTTTATCGAAACTCTATGACAAAGTTTTTACAATGCATGATATTTTACTAGCAGTATTTAAATCTCTTTCTATCATAACATAATTTTACTTTAAGTCTACATTTATCGTGCTAAAAAAACCTTAATAGTTTTTCTTTACCAGAACCGCCGGAAGTTCTTTCTGAAAGTTAAACCCCCGCAAGCTTTCTGCAAGATTCTTCCGTCTAAACGGCACAAAAAACTAAGCAAAAATTTCTCGTGAATTGACTTGAATTGTTTGTTCAACATGTCTAGTTCAAATACCCAGGTACACACTCACAAAAAAAGTAAGACAATGGATTTCCCGACGTTGTCGATGTGCTCCACAAATAAAATATGAGCAATAATTTCCTGTTCCCTTGGGGTTCCATTAAATTACCCAAACTGCATTAAACACTTGTGCATTCGTGTGCGTAATTTGGTAAATATTTAAGACTAATGCCAATAACTTCAACAGATTCCATAGACACATAGGCATAAGTCGCAGAGCATCCGAAATTGATTTCCACCTCAATTGAGATATCTCAAGGATGCGAGTTGCTAGGAGAAAATGTCTCCCCATAAGCACATCTACAATATTGTTTAATGTTTTGAAGTTTAATTATCATATCGACATTTTTCGACTTGTGAAAGAATTGAGGTGAATGAATCTTTAAAGTCCTGCTTAAAGTCGTCAACCCGAGAGCTCAAGTAAGAATGATTTGCATATGGACGCAATAAGGAGAAAGCACCGCTGGCGCCAGGCGAAGTGGCAATTTGCGGAACGTTGGATGTGACAGCTCTACGCTTTAGTTTAATTTAGTTGTCCCCTTTTTTGTTTTTATCCTAGCCTGCGGATAAGGCTTTTGTTGTAAACCACGTCGAGGAGATAGGACTGCTGCCAAGAATTCGACCCACTTAAAATCAGCGACGAGCGCCGTAAATACTTTCCGGTTATCGTTTGCTGTTTTTCAAGAAAATATTTCTCGCTTTCGATTATGGGTTGGGATGTGTGTAGAACACGTATGTGTGTGTAATTGTCGCTTGCGTACGGGATCACTTGGGTAATTTTAAATCCTTCGTGGTCGACAATATGCAGTTCCCTTTAGTCCCAGAGTGTATCTACACACATAGATGTGTATTGAAGAGAGTGGAAATGTTGGGGCTAAACTTTCCCTCGGGTCCTTGGGCAGGCAGCGACACTTTTGAGCCATTGGTTGGTTGAATGGGAAAGGGGTTTCGGCAGATAATCCCGGGATGAATGTGAGTGTTATAAGTGGCAGAGTGGAGTTTATTTTATGGATGAGTATAAGCCCTATGAACGACACAGTGGGATTAAAATAAGGAAGTGCTTGGCATGACAAACACTCAACAGGCGATGAGATGAAACAGGAACACTGCCAGCAGATGTGGGTTTTTCATTCTCTTTTTTGTTTCAAACTCTTTTCTAACGCCACTTAGTTTTAGGTTGTTGAGCGGAATAGTGTCGCACCGCAAGAAATAAAACCGCAGATTTAGAAGTGGGTGATATCGTTGAGGTTTTCCTGGATTTTGAAAGAATGAGGTTGCGTGAGTTTGGTATAAAATTTCCGGGAGAATAAGTATGTGAAATTTTGCTTCTTATTACTAATCAAATCCTAAAGTTTTTAATGACTTTATCAAAAAAACTATTAAGCAGAAAGTCCTTTATTATTCAGCGTAAACCACCTCTGAAGTGAGCTGTTTTATTGGGCTTCTTATTAACCGCATACTTATACTGAATTACTTCAAATAGTATGCATTTCATAAACTCAGCTAAGGATATGATTCTTCTTGGTTGTGGTTAGTGCCTGGAAAAACTTTTACTGTGTTCGCAGAAACAGGATGCAGTCATTTACAAAGATGCAGTGGGTTGCAAAATTTCGTCGAAGTCTTAAAAGCTCTCGGTATTTGAACTAAGGAACTAAATCACTCTCTTAATTCGTTTGAAATCGTTTTCTTATTACTAACTAATTTAATCATATAAAATATTTATTCACACTAAAAAGTTTTTATAAGTTTTGATTGACAATGTTCGGCAATGTTATACTATAGTTTTTTAAGCCGTATAGTCTAAAAAAAAATATTTTTTGGTTTTTCATACAGGGTGTGCCATCTAGTGGTTTATTTTTAAATGATGGGCTAGTTTCATACTGACACCTGTGTTCCGCTCCAAATTTTCTCAAAAAGTTACTAACATATTCGCGGGATTAAATGAGTTGCTTGAACAACGTTGGAAAATATTAAAAATGTATTTCCAAGTCCTCTTTAGCAAAAAAAAATGCGTTTTTAAAAATGAAATAGTGCTATCAGCCATCATAGCGATGTCGATTGGCCGCCGCTGAGCTTAGATTAGAAGACACTAATTAAATTGGATCATAGATCAATTTTATTGACTGCCAAAAAGGGTCAAACGCTTCTGCAAAATGCACATTTCTTAGTCACTTTGATGTACACAAAACGTGCCGTGGAGTACATCACCCGCCATCAACTGTTTTGTTTCAATTTTTAAGCTGTGTCCCAAGTTACAAACGAAAAATACATTTTGGCAACAATGTCTGAATAACCCTTACTTTCCATTTCGTAAAAAGTCGTTTTTGAGTTCAATTCTACCAGAAAGTGACAATCCCGATAACCATCACTTCTGATTGCCAGGCCCCAGTACAATTCCTCATCTCATCTCTGAGCAAGTTACACTATGAACGTATTTTCATTTGAAATCCCATTCTAAAATGTCATCAAGTCCTCGGAAAGATCCCCCTGAATTGCATTCACATGCACGATCTGATAACCACTGGGCAACTGGGTGGGTGTTTTGTTTGCTTTGTCAGGGGAAACCACAAAATGCCATACCAATTCGTTCCTGTAATTATCAGCTCATAAATACATTGCCGCATCTGCAGTCCTTGCAGGCGGAACTTTGTACCACGTCACACAGTTACTCACGCACTAAATAGCGCAACGACATAGATAGTCCTTCCTTCCATTCTCATTCTTATTCCCCCACATTAACATGCATTCTCCGGCAACAAATAATGAACTCGGTCAATGACATACGGAATCCGCTACCTATCGCATTTATCATTCCATGGAGCTATTAAAATTAATATGTCACTCACTGCCTGCGCAAAAAGGAGAGAGAGAGACCGTCCTGATTCGCCTCATCCATGGAACGAGCAGCAGAGCACACACAATCGGAACGTCCTTAAAATCCAATAACCTAAATTCCGTTGTAAGGCAGTAGTGGTAGTGATGGTGATGGTGGTGGTGGTGGTGGTATGTGCGGTTGCGGGGTCCTTGATCCCTTTCTCTCTTAACCACACACGAAGGCAAGCCGAAAACACACACATACAGACACCCTGACGCGGTCGCTGGCGAAAGCTTTTGCTTCCATTCAGGTATGCACGTACACGTGCGAACGCTTGCCCATCACGTTTGGCTCACAGGACCAGGATGACTACAACTATGACGACGCCAACGACGACCACGACGATGAGGAGGACCACGATATGGCAATGTGAACAATGATAGAGATACGAGAAAATGACAATGGAAATTTTCGCAGCGATTTTATCCCTTTTGCGAACTCACATCCTTTTCCTGATCTGCAATTTTGCTGGCGGTTTGTGTTTTCCAAAGCGCTACCTAGTGCAGAAGGAGCACTCACTTGGGACTCCTTCCAATACTAGGCCATGGACATGGTTTGCCTTTAGCCATTTTCTCGAATACACACAGTTGTCAGCCCGTGTACGGGTGGGGGGGGGGTAGAGGATGCTGGTGGCTCTAGATTACCGGCAAAGTGGTGTTACGGCATTTGAAACCCCGATAAGAATTGACACAATAGAGAACGCGTTCAGTCTTGTGGACGAAACGGCACAACTGTGGACACACTGGGCGTTATTTTGCACACCCCTTTTGGAAATTGGACCCGTGTCTCAATTTTTTTTGTATGTATGTTGCCTCCTGGTTCTCAGAGTAATAGCCATACAAACCGCCTCAAACTTGCAACGCCAGATCCTGTTGGTGATGGTGCGAACACATCCTGATAAAGCTGGAGCAAAACGAAGGATATTACTGTGGCGGCCACATCGTTTGCACTAATGTCCTCATCACCCGGGTGGCGGTTGGTCATTTGAAGCGAAAATTGGACAATTCGACAGTGAATGACATCTCATTTCTGCCATCACTGCGTGAAACTACTGACACACGCACACCGGATGTCATGAAACGAGCAAATACGCACATCATCCACGAAGGACGTGAGACTTGGATAATCCGCCATTTAGTTGAATAATAAGGAGCTCCGACGCCGACGTCGACTCTGGCTCATTCTCTTTGAAGATAAACTTGTGTTGTCGAGAAGCATAGGCATGAGCATAAGCACTGGATGAAAGTCTTGGTGCCTACATAATCTCAGTAGATCCATCACCGGCTTCACCTTGAACCAAAAGGATGATGATGACAGCGTGTAATTTTGCTCGTAAAAAGGATATTGGGAAATTAATGAGTTTTTTGCTACTGCAGCAGTGAAATTGCAGATTTCCGTACCTTTTTTTTATCGTCCTTTTAGTCTTTTTGTCGTCTGTTACATTTTGGCAGTTTTTTTTTTCACGTTGTGAAGATGGGAAAATGTGGATGTAGACTAAAAAAGATTTTGAGTCATCGTAGTTTAGGTTGGAAAATAGTTTTTCTTGCCAAATTGGACGGGAAAGATGTGAATCTCTCTCGCATAAGTCGACGGACTGAAATGTATTAACATTTTTTTTGCGATTTATTTTGCTTTGGGAAGAAAAGTCGTTACCGGTAGTTGAACAGCAACTATGAGCTCTTGCTGATCCAATAAAGCAGCAAAATATCAGAGTTGCTGAAATGCTAAGAAAATGGATCTGTCTTATTTTTCGTTAAATACAATACTACAAAATTGGCTTTAAATTTAATCCAGGATTCTAGGATACCGCTTCGAACGAACTTCCAGCAAAACATGCACACAAAGCCCATACAGGATCCATCCTGTATTTGGTCCACCAAGTTTCTTTTTTCAAATCCAATAAAATGAACAAAATTTAATTGTTTCCATGTATTATTATTATTAAGGGCAAACATTCCAATTAATTGTAGAAAACAACGCTGTTTCCGCTGGTTTCTGTCACTTCAATTTTCCAAGACCTTGTTGATAGTTTCGGGATGCTATTGGCATTAAGCGGTAATATCGTAAGATCCAGATTTTGGCATGACATCAGTCGTTTACGGTTCCCACAAAAATAAAGTCCAAACCGGTCAAATCGCAGCAGCTCCGAGGCGGACATCACCAAGCTGGCTAATTACTCTATTACATTTTTAGAAATGTATTATTTGGGCTAAGCAGAAATAACTTTTGAAATAAATTTTTGATATTTTCAAACTTAATTCAAGCAAAAAGTGACTTTTTCCACGCACTGACTTTTGTGAAGATTTCGAGCGGGAAACAGCAGTCAGTTTCAAAATAACTTATAATTTAAAATGAAACCAATAGATGGCCCACTACCAAGAATTAGGTTTCTATTTTGTTATAGATATAAAGTTGCGGTCAAAATAATAGCAGCGTTGTTTTTTGAAGAATACCTTTTTGCAACTTGAGTATAATCTCTTACTTAATGATTGGATTGGAATTTTATTATAAAATAAAAATTATCAACATTTCAAAATAATTTATGGATGATATACATATATCCATTTTAATGAGCTGCTTGGATTTTCATGTATCACTGCTTTTATTTTGACACAAGCTGTAAATAGAGAAGGTGTTTAACTGAACTTCGATGCACTCTAAGCTGTTGATTTTGGTGGACTCAATAAAAATTGTTCAATGGATGAATAGACGGCTCAAAATATTTGGTTGCTATTTTACTGCATTCGCACATTTTTTCGTGGGAGAGCGTACAGCAAAAGGATTGTCCTAGCTATAAACAACTGCAGACATGTTTCACACACTCCAAAATTGAACAGATTTTATTGATTTTTTCTTCCTTAATATGTATGTCCTCAGACAGATTAAAATGTTTTGTTCATTCTTTGGCAAGAAGCCATAAAAGCTTCTTCAGTTCACTAGGCATAATTAAGAACACTTGCAGTGAATTAATTAAAATAAATTAAAGTCATTTTTTCTTATTCCGCTTTTCTTTTTGAATTACAACAGGATTAACGTTTCCGTTTTTTTTTTTTTCGTTGCAATCAATCAAAATGAAGCCCGACAAGTCTGTGAAATATTTCAAAGTACCATTTACCGCAGTAAAAGCAAATATTTAATCTTTATTCTGTTGACATGAAAGCGTCTCAAAAGCAAATAAACAGAGACAATAAAATTCTCCGAATGTGCAATATGTTTCCCCACATAATTATGTTAACGACAGAGACGAAAAACGCGAATACTACACATTATCTTGAAAAAAGAAAGCTAAAGTCCCTACCACATATGCCCATTAAATCCATTAATTAATGACCCCAATGGCCCCCACCACTCACCTGAATACATAAAAAGGACGAAAAGAATCAGGTAGCATTGCGCCATGTTGTGGTATTTCTCTCTGAGGTTCAATTATCGCCGTAATCCCATTTCTGACTGAAGTTGCAACGAATCTGTTCAGCATTTGCACATCGTCGTTTGTTGTTTTTATGCGGTTGGTCGTTGTTTTTTCTTTTTTTTCTTTCCGTTCCTCTTACTCCCTCTTTAATTCCTGCGTTGGACCCTTCAATTCACCAGCAACATTGCTCTTCGAACATGAAAGCTCTGTCTTAGAAGATGATCCTTGGACGTCAGTCGTAGCGATAACATAATTACTGCACAGCAAGGATACACAATCTGATAACCACAAAGTCCTTTTGTGGCGACGTCGAGTGTGGCTGATCCTTCAAAAATGCGATTTTAAGAGCATCTCACTTAGCGTTTGCACGTATTCTGAAAAGAGACAAGAAAAAAAAATCGAAACTGTAGTCTTGTCAGTCTTTTTGCAAAAAAAGGAAAAAAATTGCATCCTCATAGCTAAATCAACGCGAACACAGCCGCGTACATGTTGGCAATTAATCATATCCTCAAGGATAACGTTTGTGTTTTCGATGGAGAATAACATCCTTAAACCGAAAAAACAAAAAAAAAAAAAGGATACAAAACCCCACCAAGCCAGAAGCAAAACGCGTGGTGAAAAGTGATTACAAAAACTTGACTGAGGATTGCAGCAGTAATATCTCAGCAAACACGTAGTATCTATGCGTCCCTGTGCCATTGCTGAAGGGAGAACTGTTTTCGAGGACAGAGTTATGGGCTTGGAGGGGACCATTAATTTGGATATAACATGGCTTTTAGAAAGTTCCTTTTTTTTCTTTCTGGTTTTTTGAAAAAGGTTCTGAACGGTTCAACGGTTGAGTTTGAATTTTTGGGAAAGTAGTGCTTTAATTTAATCTTTCGCTTTTTGTTTTGTGTATTGTCGAGTAGATTTGTTGTTACAGTTGTATGGCGCACAGATGGGATGACTTCAAGTACGAGCGTGTACTTTCCGATGGAGACAACAACAAGGGTGGGACTGAGCTTGACTTTATACGCTTGGCTGATGGAATTATTGGATGATGGTGAAGTGCACAAAATGTTGACGGAATTTTAAGAGAAATTGCGTTCAGGACCTGGGCATCAACGTAATTGGATTCATGAAACAAACAGGAAAATCAACTTGTTCCCGTGGGTGATCTGCAAAGAATGCAAGGGATTTCGGTAGCCTGCAGAGGATGTTGTCAGAGAACTTTTTAATTTTTCACTTAACGTTTAATTGAGTTATAAACTGTTTACTGATGGATTTTATAGGAAGTATCGATAATTGAGGGGATAGGAAGAGATTCTTTTCGACGTTCACACCAAACAAGCTTTTTTTTTTTCGTGGTATGGGATTGTTATGCCAGCCGCAGATTTAATATTTTTCTTAAATTTAGTTTTTCGTCATTCTTACTCTTATGACCTTATTGTCCTCAAAACTTTTTTAGTTTCCACTTGGCATTGAGCCTATTAATTCATTGTATGTTGTCGAAGATATGGAATGCCATGATTTTCCAACTGTTTCCCACAATTTGTCCTTTTTTGAAAGATACTAACCACCTAACTTTATTCTTTAATTCATCCTACAAGTTCTTAATGGGATTGAGATCTGGTGATTGACTTGGTCATGGAATGACTTACTTGGTACTTTTTTGTCACGAAATCAACCTAAAAGATAGACTTTTAAATACACAAGCCTGACATACACTAATCACTGGTCACATGTCTTAAACTGTGGTCTTAATTTATGGTCACATGGAAACTTAAAACAAAATTTAAATCTCGTACTAAAATATACACACCAGCACGGTATTTCCTACGTTCCAAGAGATTGTTCCACCCCTTCAAAGAAAACTCTTCGGATCTTCGGTAATCAAAGCATCGTTACTGTATTACCTTCTACGAAGTTTGACCAACATTTTCGATAAGTCCTCTCCTGTTTCAAATCCTCAGATAAGGACACACCTTTGATTTTCATTCATCACTGTAAGTGCTTCGCAATCAAATACCGTTTTCCCCAAACTGAAGTGACATTTTAATCCTTCCTAATCCGATTCCTCGAAGTGCACCTAATTAGAAAACGCTAGTGAAAAAAGCTCGAACAAAAAGAAGAAAAGAAGGATAGTCATCGGCAGTGTAGGACTGCAAAACGACGATAAATTCCTCTCTTCGGTCAAACATGAGATGCACACCCAACGAACTGCCATGAGAGGACCGGCAGGAAGGGTATAATGGGTCCCGTCTGTGAGTGTGTACAGCAAACAATAACTTTACTAGCCATTGAGGTATAAAGGTACTATGAATCCTGGAACCAGCCATTGTAGAATGACACAAAACACAAAAAAGAAATAGGAAGCTACGAAGGAAATGTAAATTCATGTCACAAAGGATTAGGACATCCTCGGTCCGATGTTTCATCTGCCACTCGTACCCGTCCATCTCCTCTTGACGACTCCTGTGTACAAACGGGTGACTGTGTTATGCTCTTTATCCGATTCCATAACAGTCAGTCAGAGTGTTCTTTGGTTATAAAGTCCTGCCACATGCATCGCTGAGTATTAATGAAAGGATGTGACTTTCGAGGGTTGTGGAAGCTGTGGTCCTTCTTTTCTTTCTATTCGTTCAGCGCACATGATTTCTTTGGGGAAATATTATGTGTGATCAACACAGGCTTTGCATCTCCTTTTTTTTTGGAGCATGTGCGGTCGAACGGAGGGCCTACATCTGTCAAATAAAACGAAAAAGTGGTGAACCAAATAAAAATGTTTAAATTGGGGAAAGGCGGAAATCAGTGTGCATGTGTTGGGATTTTCTGCGTTGACAGTTAAGTCCAGTTTGGGGAATTTTTTTTTTAAGTTCTCGTGTAAATTTTTTTTGAATTCGGTTGTCGTGTGACTTGAAAGATTTATATCCTAGAGCATTTTTGTGTTGTAGGAAAATATGTAAATCAGAGGGTGAGCTATGTTTCGTTTTATTTTCCTCTGTGGAATTTAAGTCAGAAAATCAACCCATTCTCACCCCCTAAGTACCCATTCATAAGGATGAACCAAAGAAAATTAAGATCTTTCTCTTGGTAATTTCATCCGAAATTTGGTCGACCATTCAACCGCGTAAACAACAACATCTTTGTTCGCCTTTAACGTTTTTATTGGAATTCCTGCCATGTACACCAAACCCACTAATGGGAAACTTTTTCCATTAGCTATCTGCTCTAACATAACAATAAATCGACTTATTCGCTCCGCAAATTTATTGCTCCACCAACACTCTCCTCTGTGTGTTCCTGCGAGCCATGAGCTGGGCTCGTTATCGCGGAAACATCGTGCACACGATGCCTAGCGTGTGATTTACTTTTAATTGAAATCAATACGATATTATATTTTGCACAGGAGTACCCACTCGGGAGACCAAGTGCCCGGTACCGCAAAACAAGCCGGCCCATCACTTGGGTGGTAGTTGAAATCGGCTTACTTTATCGTAAGCCCTAAATTACAGTGCAGCTTAGCACTACCGTTGCAGTCCAAACAAAGCGAGAGAGAGTTAGTAAAATCGCAATAACGCCACAACGCAACGTCGACCACAATTCTAATTTATAGCTTTCAGATATTGGACATTCAAGTGGGCCATTAAAAATAACACTATGAGTGCGCGAGTACACATCCGGTCCGGTGGCTTCGTATACCCTTGCTCTTTCGAAGACGAACGACCGGTAACAGCAAACAAAAAAAAGCATCCAACCCTCCCGTGTAGGGGCCACTTGCAGATACTTTTGCTGCAGAGCAACAAAGGTCCTCCTACTTTATACTGCAGAAAAAACAAAAAAACCTTTTGAGACAAAAAAAGACGTAGAAGTAACCCACGGACAATGAAAAGGTAAATCTGCGTGAAAAACTAAAAAAAAAAACCAACCCACCAGTTTGAGGTATGCATGCATTCCGAAATTAGTTTCACCGGCGCACACCGGCACACAGTTTAACGGTGTCGAGCAGCTAGAAGGCGTGTGTGCTTATTCCATTTTCGTAGTTCGTATTTCATTCAACTCCAACAATGCAATTTCGCAAAGGTATTCCTTTTGTTTCTTGCAACAACGAAGTGCAGAGCAGAGCACCACCACCACCACCACCACCACCAACACCAACAAACTGGGTACAACTGGAGGGCAATTTTCCTCAATGAATTTTAAAGCGGCCACAGAGACGCACACACACACACCCACGACCTCACAACGGGGGCAAATGTTGTAATTACACTTATAGAGGAGAGCTTTCCAACCGTCTAATTTCCCACTTTCCTAGTTTTTATCCTATTTAAAGAAGGACAACATCTAGATCCACCTAGATACGCGCAGATGAGGCTGCTGTTCTACTTCTGACGGTATAACACGAAACGGACTTGATGTTAATGCCGGAAAAAAGGTGCCACTTCAAGGACGATGGCCACCTGACAAAATGTACACTCCCAGCCCAGCCTAGGACAACAAAACATGTCATCATCATTGTCGAGTCCTTCTCTGCAACCTTTTGATGGTCGACCATCTCCTGAAGGATAATTACAGTCGGGTGCCCTGAGTAGTTTTCCTAAAAAAGACCTTTTAATTACCGATTCCACGACGACACAGGAACACAACAGGATATGAGAACATGCTACGTGCGGTTGCAGTTGAAATTCGGATGTTTCTTTTTAGGCAAAATAGAAACGAAGGTCTGTTGTTTCTTCTTCGAAGGAACACGCGCTGCATTCCTGTGCTGGGAGGAGAAAAGTTTCTTTTGATGCTGGTTAGATACAGCCTTATGAAGATACAAAGGCGCAACGTGATAATGACGGTGTGGCGATAATATCTCGAAATAATGAATATAAGTTTGAATGGAAATGAAAGTCCTGACGATGGTGTGACGGTGCTGCTGATGGCGATGGTGTTTTTCTGCGAAATTTTCCACGTCCTCTTTCTCGGTATGGTAAAGTACTTTTCGTTGGTATTTTTTTTTATTTTTGTTCCTTTTTTTTTGCCTGCTTCCTTGCGTGTTGGACGTACTTTTTTTTCGTTCTCCTCTTTCGGCTGCGTTATCTAGGGCATCATTTAATTGAAAAACTTTGAGGAAAAGTGCTGATGTTATGCGGTTAATGAATATGTGACGACGACGAGAGAGTTGTGTTCGTTGTGTATGTCGTGGTGAGTCCTTAATAAAATTTAATTACGACTTTCTCGACAATTGAAGCCATGTCGGAGTTCATGTATTGAAATAGTCTTGACATAATTATGAAACACAACAAAAAAAACACAGAAGCGGATGTGCGTGAGCTACTGGAGGCGATAGGTGTTGAAGGTGTTTTTGGTATTAAGATGAATTGTCATAGGCATAGGTCCTTTTGGTTATGCGGTATGCTCCATCAAATGAAATGACACTCTTGGGACCCATTTCAAGCTCCTCTCGCACCGTTTATGACATTGCAAACTGTTGCGTAGTCAGTAGTTAAAAACGTGACTCGATGAGAACTAGGAACATAAATGGGGACGAGTGTACACGAATTTCACATTATCCTGGACAACTTTTTTGCGAGCGGTGAATGGTAGAAGATATTTCTTCTGTTTCTTGTGTTTTATCTTTTTTTGTTAATTGAGGTTATTTTCTTTGCTTTAAAGCTGTCTCTTTGTTTAAGAGACCACAGACGACTGCTTTAAAAAAAAATAATCTGTGTAACAACCCATACAGGGCCAGAGCATAGCTTTTTCGCTCCTCCACTGTGCTGTGCGCGGTATGATTTGTCACATATGGAGAGGAGGTTCGCTAGAGGTGGAACAGTAAAAGTTGTTTGTGGTGTTCTTTTCCCGGGCTGGATTCGAACCCGAGTAATCTCGCTTAATAGTCCGAAGCACTAACCGTTGCGAGCACTAGGGCGCTTTTTCGTTCTGATTGTATTTGTCGATTTCAGCATTGACCCTCATTCTTTACAAATTTAATTCAAGGTGTCGTCGTCATAATGAAAATTCCTGTTTTTTAATTTGTAAATTTTTTTATACGCTTCTATTATACCAATGGATTGAAAAACTCGCTTAAAATGCGTTGAGAATAGAGCTTAAGAATTTAAAGGTAAATTTTTTTACGCATGTATACCTGTTCAGTTAAACACTTGTATTTAACTATATTGCAAGAGCACTGTACAACAACCTATTCACGTCTTCTGCAATGGCTACAAAGCTAAAAGTTTCAGAACAAGACTGGATATATTTCGATGAACTCGTTAACGTACTTGAACCCATGTACATCCTAACAAACATTGTGAGCGGTTAAGACGCATAGTCTTCCATGCATAAGTTGTTAGAGAAGCATATTTTAGCATCCGAAAAAATAACTCCATATGGTCGTCAATTAATAGAATATTAAGAGAATATCTACACAAGATTTACAGCAACAGTTTCATCTAAATTTGTAATATTTTGTACTGCCTACATGTATTCTACTAAATATAAATACATGTGAAATAAATACATGTGAAAATATAAATACACGTGACACTTTAAATTTAAAAATCGTTCAGATGTTCAAATAGATTGTGTTTCTTGTGTTCATACACGGATAACTTTATTCTACGTGTACTGTACTTAACTCGTATAAGAAAAACTCATATAAGAAAAACAAAACCCTAAAAAGAAACAAAAAACAATGCACCATATCCTTTTCCATATTAATTACTACTCTCATAAACGACAAAAACTGTTAAAAGAAAAAGATTCTTTGTAATTTTAGTTTTTCTTATATCCGCTAATTACTGTACTACGTTTACACGATTACACGTGAAATGGGGGGCTCTAAAGAACTCTTAAACGCGTTCTAAACGCATTTAGAGTGCATTGAAATAACAACAACTTGTAAAAAAAATGTACAAAACACAATATAAACGCATTTAAAGTATTAAAAAATTGAACAGATAACTAACTAAAATAAAAAAATAAACAAACACAATCGGACAAGATGAGCAATTCAGAATTTGCTTAGTCATAGTTCACTTCAAAATGTAAATGTTACAAAATCTCATTCAGGTTCTCTCACTATTTTAAAATGGCACAAAATAAAACAAATCCATTCCAAATCCTGCCCACGAAAGCAGATTACTGATCAAATTAAAATCCAAAAGCATCCAATTACTAAGAACAGATGCACTGTAGAAAGTTTTTTTTTAAATTGTTAAACCACTTTTGTTGTCCTGTATTTTATCTTTTAATAAACTAAGCCTTCAACTTCAGTTCCGAGTTTTCTCCTAACTCCCAGACGGTTTCATTTTAATCCAAGAATCCTTCTTATACTTCTCTTCTCTCTTCCATCAACACAAACACAAAAACAACACTCGAGACAGAATACATTTGTTGTACAAACTCAAAAATGCAAATAAATAATCCTCTTGCCTCGTTCGCATCGTACGCCATAAATATTTCAAAATTCCACACAATGTGTACAATGTTCTTGCCATGAGCTCCTGCTTCAATCAAAGGATCAAAAATCTCAACAATTTCCCGGGAAAAGCATGTCTAAAACCGAAAACTATCGTATTGTCTCTATGTCGCCCAATGAAGGACTCCCAACAACCACAGTCACGAAAAGGGATATAAAAAAAAAACCAGTAGTAAAGGGAGTTATCACAACGACCTACAAGAAGACGACACTGCCAGTGGTCGTGTAAGGATTTGCACGTTCGCCATGCAATGGTGTCGGCCAGTTATGTTTTTTCTTCTTCTCCCTTTACATTTCCTTTTTATGACCCAACAATTGACTTAACAAGACGTATACCTCGAGAAAGTACGTGGCTGTTAGCGGAGTTCCTTTTTTTGATCAGGACACAAGAAAAAGGCACAACTCCTGTGAATGACGTACATAACAATGCCCAGCTGAATGGTCTTATCACATTGCCAGGCGTTCGTTGCGTTGAGTTGGTTTTTTCTATTTTCTTGCAATAAAACAGCAGAACGGGAAACAGTGAGAGCACGCGACATAGATAGTGAAAGAAGGGGTCTTTACAATTTATTTTTCCTACATTACCTGCCTGCTACAGGGTGGTTCCTGTTGTTTTTTTCTTTTCTAAAAGCTTCATAGTTTGATTTAAACTCAATAGCGCTAGTTTTAAGTTTTTTTTCGTGTTATTGTTGCAGTGTACTTTCCCAGGCTCTGGCCAGCTTTTGGTCCTCAGCAGGCTGTTACGCCACCAATTATTATTTATACTTTCCTTCGACTCTGAAAAAAACAAGTAATTCTGGCAATCTTTCTGTTTTTCAGCAGGTCTTTTTATATAATTCACTTTGCCACTGTTAGAAAATAAATCAAAGCTTCCAAAACTAGAAACAATTCTAAAAACAAAGCACCAGAATCAATTTTATGGGTCTTTGACTGTTCGAAACATGAGTGTATACTTCCTTTTGACCCTGACTGTACTGCCAATCTCATTCCCTCTACATTTCCATTCTTGAAGCGTTTCTGTACTCACAAAATGTCAAACATAATCCTGGAAGCAAGCCCAAGCATCGTTCCCTTAAAAAACAACCTTCTTTCTGTACACACACATACACATCGTACACTGGGTGATGGGTTTTTATTCTCTCTGTGAATTTTAGTGATTTAACACGCCTTACATGGACGACTCAAGGTGGATACGTGTAATGGCGTTTCCCAAACAACATCCTGAACGCAGCGAGGTCCTTGACAGTTGTATCGTTGAAGTTTTTTCGTTTTTTGTCTAGTTTCTAAAGTTTTCTTTTCTCATTGGTTCGTGAAATGAAAGTGACAATGTTGTTGTTGTGTCTGTCACGGTTGTTATGGCTTCTTTCTATGGCAGTTCTTTTTTTTCTTGATTATTTTTTTTTTGTCTGTATTCAACCCACATGAAAAGTAGAATTGCGTCAGTTTTTTTTATGAAGAATTTCGTGTGAAACTCAAAAGAAAACAATGTTGGTTGGTTGTTTTATTAAAATCATAAAGACGCTCGTTTTTTGCCTCTCACTACTGCAACGTAGCTTGATGTTTATTTCGTGTATGTTGTATGATGGTTCTTTTTTAAAATTTTAAAACCGTGCTGTTTATCATTTTGTTTCAGTGGCTTTTCCGAGATAACAAGGCGAGTGACATGACGTTCACGACCTTCAAAACAAATACTCTGTGTTTGTAGTTTTGTTAAGTTGTTTTCTTTGTGCCATCAGGTTAAATGGAAATTAAAGTCAAGTCGTAAACAAAAAGAGAAAAAAAGAAATGTGAACGTCGGTATGTGAGTAAATACAAGAGAAAATTTATCTACATATTATTTTGCTTAACCGTATAAAACCGAAAACAGCAGAGATAATTCTGCTGACTGTTGAACTTATGCAACTGCTTTCACAAGGATAATACATTTAGCGAAATTCATTTCAAGGCAACCAATTTTTCATTGAAACATCAAAAACAAAATTTATTAAAATTTAATTTAATTTAAAAAGTGTGTATTATAAGCCAATGCCTTATTAAATCAATGAACAGAACTGACTAAAACAAATAAATATTTTTTTTAAAAAGCGGTGAAGGTAAAGTGAAAACATAGAAAACTCCCGTATAACAAATGATGTAAGACTATAAATTAATTATAAGAGGTTGCAGAGGTTTTGCAAATCCGGCTTAACGTTTTTCGACTCCTGAGTTGGAATTAAACTTCACTCCCCTGTAACAGTCTTCCGTAGACCCTTTACTGATGCAAATTCACGATAGCCAACATAAAAACGACGAGACAGATTCTTCACATGTTTTGGATTGGGTGTAAATCCGGTAATTTTGCTGGCCACTTTAAAAATTGAACTTCGTTGCGTAGAAACCACTCACGACTGTCGCACGACACATGAACTATAGCATTATCTTAATCCAGTTCATGATCGAAAATGTCAGCCAAAACTTCGGACAACAGAATAATAAAATTTTCTGATTTCAACAGCAACAAAGAATCATTTGATCAAAATGGAAGATTGTCTTGGTGTCATTTTAGGCACCATTTCACATATTTCACTCTTAACGTAATCTTTTCGCTAAAACCAAGAACAACCCTTCTGTAACCTAGTCTCATTATCCTAGTTCCCACTTCTACTCTGTACCCCAGAATTGTCACCTGCAAAACAGTAACACTTTATCCCTTCGGAACGTGCACCCAGCCAATGTATGGTGATTGTTCGTTATAACACAGTAGCTCTTGGCAAATTGGCAGCATTTCCTCTTGTTTGCACACGCTTTGTTGTCATGAAACTGCAGTTTCCAGGACACAGTATATCTGCTTGGTTTAGTCGGGACAATAGGCAATACAAAGCAACCCGACTCGCCTACACAATCTCTCTACATCCGTTTCACATTTGTATCTTTTTCCTCTATCCTGTTGATATTTCAATAATTGAAAATGAAAAGAGATTGCGAATGAAGCAATTATCCCTCTGCCGGAGCCCACCCGCCCCCCCTCCGACTTTCATAGACAATGTACACCGGGGACAATCTGAAGTAATTGCTTGCAAACAGGGATGTTACATGACGTGCAGAATAGACGGTATAGAAATTGTTTGTTCGTTAATGGCGTAACGAATGCACATCTCACTGCGGAACCACAATAATTCTTTGTTATTAAAACTAAATGTATTGCTTTTGTTTTTCTGCACATGTTAATCAAAATTGAATTTGCAATCAAAAAGGGAACGAGGAAAAAAGAATATCCTTTCCGGTTTGTTTTTGTTGCTGTTGTCGTCGGAGTGCGGATGGTGGCGCTTTGGAAGGCGTACGATTGGTGGAAGGTGGATGGATATTAAGAACGCATTAAAAACTCATTTCGCGCGAACTGGGCTTATCACGTAAACGGAAATGGATTTTTAATACAAATCAACACACACGGTATCCGATGTGAGAGAGGGTGGTCTTTCAAAATCTCATAAAGCTTCATGTGATTATGTGTTTCGTGCTGTGTATGTCAATCTGGATTATCCATCAGTGTCACATCTGTGTCTGTTGGGATGGGTATAGTTGAGGAAAAAAATTTCATTTAAAGGTTAACAAATCAAGATTGAACGTTTTCTATATCCTCAAGCGATTAAGAATGAATTTATTTGTTTACATGAACCGTGTGACAGGTGAGTAAGTAATTTCTAAAATTATTCACAGTCCGGATACATTTGAAAGATTAGGGAGCCTGTGAACGTGTTTGAAAAAAAAAAAAAACAAATCTGATTGATTTTCGGGATCAGGAATTTTATCAGTTTGACCGGTTGACGTCAACAGCTTTGTGTTTTGTGTGCTGTGTGTTTTTTTTTTTTAAAGAAGCCACATTGTTGTTCTCCACCGTGGCGTAAATATGCAAAACATATCTATAGTTTACTTAGAATTTAGTATTAATCCACTTAAATTGTATAGAATATAACATTCTACAATTTTTCAAAAGAAAGCAGATGCAGTTTCAAAATATCAAAATTTACTCGTCGAAAAATGTTTAACAGAGAAATTGAAACTCAAACAACAGTTTACAAAATCTCGTTGGCAAAAAAGCTATTTCACATAACTTTCACGTATGAAACAAAAACTTCTCACCTTGCAGTGAACGCTGAAATGATGCAACATGATCAATCTTTAAAAAAGATTATCCTCTCTTTCAAAAGAAAACAATATAAAACTTCCGTGCAAGTATCGATTTCATGCAAATTACCCAAAGTGAAGGCTCACATAATAAATTTCAAACCACTCATACTTCTCAACTTCAGCTACAAAAACCCTGCTGTGGCAACACCAATAAATATTTCCAGTTTTGAAATTTTTACTTTAAATTAAATTCAATATCGACGAATGCAATGGTATCTCTCATCCATCATTATTTGCTTTGACGTATTCTTCCTTTTCAGCGGGGGAGAAAAAAAAGTGTAAAGAAACGTCAAAGTTTCAATATTTGACAGGATGCCTGATGTTGTTATTCAATAGATACACTCTCTCTCCGCTGCCTCTAGATACATCAATGTTTGTAGATATGAAGTGCGTAAAAGAAACTGAAGAATAAATATTATTTTCGATTTTTAGCTGCTTTTTTTCTGTTGAGTTTCTATCTTGATAATTTCATAACTTTTAATCAAAACACAATTAAGCCTCTTGTGTCCTTCGACGAAACAAAAAAAAATCCCTTAACTCAATAAAACAGATTAAACGGGAAAAAGTATTAAATGGACCCGATACGGAAGCTAAAAAAAATGGAAATGAAAACTGTGGATGTGGGTATCCTTTGGACAATGTGAATAACCCACGCATTCTTGTGGCCGATGTGTGTGTTATTTTTTTGCTGGCAGTGGATATCCCAAAATAATAGCGGAAAATGAAAAAAGCTAGAGGAAACCATAAAAAAAAGAATAAGAGAAACAACGATACAATGTAAATTGACAGCACTAACCACTACATACAGACAGCTCCACTGTTTCTCACGAGGCCGAGAACGTGAAGCATTTTTGAAAACAGGTTTTTGCTGTGTGCTTTCTCTTATTTCTATCCTCTTCTTTTTTTGTCTGATATATAATTTGATTTCCAGGAAAATATGAAACAAAAAGCATAGAAAGGAACTCCCGCTATGTCATTACTATCCTCAACGTGACAATCGCTCGGTACCCTCCCCCTAAACATACATATGTGTGGACCTCTGTTAGGTGTACTTTGTCAGGTTGGTTGGTTGAAAAAGTGCACGTACAGCGTATTTTGTTACGACACGGCAAAAGTAAAACCGAAACGACACCACAAAAAGGACACGCATAGGTATATGAATATTGAGTTGGCAAAAGCTTCCGCAAAAATGAAAGGACAAACTAAACCATTTCATTGTTGGTCGAAGGTGAAAAGTAATTTCGAAAAATATGAATGCGAATGTGTGTATATGAGGTTTGCCTGTGGGACAACACGTCCTCGAAATTGGATATGAATATCCTTATCTTTCTATTTCTTCGAAGTAATCTTCTGTAGGTCTTTCCCGAGGAAGTGATTTATTAAAAATTGCTCTACTTCGGTTGCTAAACTTCACCTAATCAGAATTTAATTCATCCGGAACTGCCTTAACAACTGGTTTTATTTTTGCCTTAAATCCACTTGCCGGCTTCGAAAACCTTCAAGGTGCTCATGAAGCAGAATAACGCAATGCCTACGTGAAGGGAACTCTAATTTACCTCGGCCTAAGCCTCACAAATATACCTTTCTCCACGTACTTTCCTACTTCCATCACAAAGTATCCTGCTGATTCATTGAAACAACGCCCTCCCACCGTCACCCAAATGTCGGTACTTACAAATTTAAAGAAGTCTCTATTTTGCATAATCGCGTAATCGATAAAAAAAAATCCATTTTTGAAGCCACAATAGACATTCAGTTTTTTTTTTTTTTTCCTTTATTTAAATTCACAGCACAATCCTGAGTAAAATAACAAGTAGGCAGAAGGGCACCCTTAGAGTACAGGTGATGGAGAACAAGGAGCAAAGCAAAGAGAACGAAGTTGTCAAAATGACACGAATAAACAATTTTATGTGTTTATGCGGTCCTGGATCCTGGCACGCCCACAGAGGACGAGTGTCGCAATCTGGCTGCGAAATTTATACGACTTCCAAGGATATATCGATTATTCATTGTGACAGATATGGATATTAAAATTCACAAATCAATTCATCAAACGAAATGAATTGGACACGTTGAGATGGAACTAGTTTCAAGTTGCCTGCCAGTCCAGTCGCGACTGAGCTTGAATATCTAAACGATCGTTTGAGAAATGACAAGCAATTATCTTTAGAGGGGGGCGAGAGACAAATGTATCTACACTTACCAGTGACGGTTGGTTTTGTCCGGGGTGGCCGTACATCAAATTTTCCGCTAAGGGTGGCATTCGGGGCGAATGAGCGACATACGTACATACGTTTGTGTGAACTTGTATTGTTAGTAATAAGCAGCCTTGTGTAGTGGCTTTTCGGGGTGATGATATGATTATTACGGTCGGTCGTAGTAGTTGGGCGTTGGCGGGACAATGTGCAGAAGTTAGGCGTGGTATGAGCCACAGACTTGGAAGATAATTCTGTCATAATTGCCGGGTGTGCCAAGTTATTTGTAAGTGTCACACGCAACCTATTATCACCTCAACCACAAATTCGTGAGTGAATGCTCTTCTTCGGGCACTGACTTGAGAGATGAAGTTTTAATGAGGCGTATGATTGTTTGTCAAGTGGAGCTGTTACTTAATTGTATGCTTTTTTGACAGGCAGACATTGACTTTGTCGGTTGTGAAAAAAAAGGCCGACTACAAATCCCCACTTTTATAGTTCACAAGTTAAACACACCCTTCGCACTGAAGAGATAAATTTCCAGACATAATTTGTTTTGTTTTGAATAGAGCTTAGGGTCAGTCAAAGGCGCGTGGAACTTTTATGGCTTGTGTTTGTGGATTCTAAAATGTCCACCTGAGGTATCGATGTTGCCTAAAACGCTAGCTAAAGTAACACTCTTCCTTTTTAACTTGAAGAGGAAGGATTTCTCCTCTTTGTTCTACTTGAAACGAAAGGGATACTCTTTCTAACTTAAGACTGAGCTGTATGACGTGCGAGTGTATGATATTACTCCACAGATCATAAAAGTAAGTCCACACGTAGACAATGCCAACCGAAGTGAAAACTCCCTTTTCTCAAACACAATCACCCACTGAAAACGTGTTCAGATGAACTTGTAAATGGTTCCCCCGTTTCTTCATAAATAAATACAAAGTACCCCGTGTCTCCCCCGGCCTTTTACAAAAATACACCCCTCTTATTGAAACGTTTAAAAGTTATGTTCCTTTTCCGACGGATATACTCCGGACCAAAGCCATGCTTTTTCGGACAATTTTTTTCCCAAAAAAAAAGGATCCAATTTAGCACGGAAAACAGGTCATAAGCCTCATGAAAGTAGCTCGTAATTGAAAGACATAAAATGTACCCGCCAAAGCGTGACCCTGTTTAGAGTTTCACTTCATTGCCCGTCGATTCTCATGCTCCCGGCCGAATGACACTCTCGCGACCAGACTTCCCTGTAATCCGCCATTCATTTTACGATAACACATCGCTCAAACACACACACACCTCTCTCCACAACCCCGTCCAACCAATTTCCATTCAGTAATTTTATTTCATCGATACAGTAATTTTTCCTCCTCGAATCCTCGCATTTCAGGACTTTAAACGAGCGCCTCATAAACGAATCAAGCACCTCCGGTGAAGTTATTGCCTCCGGGGTCTCGCACAACGCAAAAAAGACTCCATCTAAGAGAACAAATGTGGCAAGGATACCCGGTCGGCTCGGTCGCCTTTACCTTATCTTTATGTTTGACTCCGGCTCTAAACAGGTTTCAGAGAGCACAAACAAATTATAACAAACACGGCGAAAAGAAAAAACTCATTTTAGATTCAATTTATTTCGCTTTTACGGAATTTTCCCTTTTTTTTATTTGATGTATCTAGAACCACACCAACACACAACAGCACCCGCCAGCCGAGGTCGAGGGATATTGAAATTTTCCTCGCACCTGGCCTTGGGTTTTGACAGGTACACAGAAAGGGGGAATAAATCTCCGCCTTCCCTCATCCATCGTTGCCGTCGTCGCCGCTCCGGAGAATTTAAGCATCCGATTCGGCAATCAGACTGATTTGTGGATGACATGATTTTTTAAGGTTTGATAGAATCGCTGGAGCGATGTCGATTATGTAAGCTGGTATAACCATCTCATCTCCACTCAAAGCGGTTTGGATTTAAAGCGACGAAGGCGTTCACCGGCAGAGGATGTGGATGGGATGTCAACGATATCTACCCCGTCGGTATGATTTCCTTTTTAGCGGAAACTCGTAGACGGGAAATTCTTGTTTCATCGATACCCACTCTCACTCTATCAGCGGTTGATTCTGCTCTGAGGAAACTCATGAGTCAAATGTGCGATGATGTACAAATTCGAAGAGGCGACATGACTCGTTTCGATACAAATATACATTTATTTTTTTTATCTGGGTTAGACAAGAGCAAGGGGAAGTAGTCTTTTAATCTTTTTTTTATGTGTCATTGGCATCAATCCAACGAGAGATCTTTGAACTTGTAACGCTTCGCTAGAATGAATAACTGGCAGATACACTGCCAATGAAGTTGTCTGCGATGGTGCAAAGAGAAGAAAGCACAGGTGCTGGCAGCCATTTCTGTGTTAGATAAATAGTTTCACATTTTTTGACGTTCTGACGGGTCCGGGTCCGGATCGGAAACGTATTTCACTTCAATTAGAAGGAAAAAAAGGAAAATGAAGTCCGGTCCGGTCAAGAGGTTGTTGTGTGCTAAAGTTAGTCGACGATGCCCACATGGACATACGGAATTTCCCTCAAACTCATTTTATGCTGAGGTTACACGTGACAAAGTTGTCCAGGGAAACCGACGAAAATTCTCATTTCACAGCATGAGTTGGTAAAAATAGAAATTTAAGGATGTCGTCAAAGTGTGATAGGTCACTGGATACGTGATATGGTGAGTATGTAGGTGTGGAAAGAGACTATTAGCGCAAGATGTGGGATGTTGAACAAGCTTAATTTTTTGAGGGATACAATTTTGTATTTACTTTCACGAAATCCTAGACACATGTATGTCGGTTAAGCGGAGCCTCACTTCTTCGACACATTTTATGGTCAAAGAAAAAATAATAGGGCTGAGTGAGAAGAAAAAAAGATTTGCTGAGAAAAGTGATAAACTGCGTGACGGCCCATTTAGGGCCAGAGCATAACTTTTCCACACGTCCACTGTGATGTAAGCGTTTTAATTTTGACACATGTTGATGGGTCCTAGTATTTGATGCCAGTTCCGAACGGTGAAAGCTTTCCATGACAGATGTACCTAGGAAGATTGTCAGTCGTTCGCTGGAGATGGGGCCGTGAAAATTGTTTAAGGTGTTTTTTCTCGACCTAGATTCGAAATGGGCACGCTCGCTTAATAGTCCGACGTACTAACCATTCGAGCCACAGCGCCCATGCAGCAACGATCAGAACTTGGAAGTATTTTGAAAATCAGCCTTCGTAATTTATTTGATATTACAAATGCTTTGAAGGAATAAAAATATAAGACAAAATGCTTTCAAGTAACTAAAAAAAAATCAACGAAGATAGAAGGAAAGGATACACAGCGACAATTATTGGCTGTTGCATCAACTTGCCTTACAAGCATAAAAAAAAAATTCATCAATATGCGTTTAAGCAAAGATAAAGATCTATCTAGCGGAAAACTCATAACAAAAGCAAGGAACATCTTTGGCCCATTTTATAAAAGTAAGTAAGATTGATTTGGGCAGCGAAATTCTCCATATAGTACGCACAGTTTGTGGTTAAGTCCGCAGATATACAACAGAAGTTTTGGATAAAAAACGAATTTTAGATTCTGAATTAACAATTATTGTACCAGTGTGACCGCCGGTCCGCTGACCGCTGTATTGCAGTCTTCTGAAAAACATCAAGCTAAAGGCATCTCAATTGCTCACTTTGATCGAAACCTTCATAGCAAAAAATACAAATAGTGTTCTGCGACACAACAGATTCGATTACAGGTTGTTTCAATGCTGTTTGTGTTGTTTTGGAAAGGACCTTGGAAAAAATTCTTTCTTGTCGCTGGTCCGAAAAATAGCCTTCTAAACGAAGGTAAAACAAGTTATGAGTATCGCAATCTTCAAAAGGTTAAAATATAATTAGAGAAACGTGAGTTCTAGTGACATTGTTTGTCTATGTTCCTGGACAAGAGAATTTGTATCTATTTTTTTACTGCTTTATGATTTTAAATGAAAATCAATATTTATTTCATTTTATTTTAACTTTTACATACTTAATTTGTTGTAAATAATCTCAATGCATATTCGTTTTATAGCAGACGGAACTATTAGAACAAAATACGACCTTGGTCGACATGGGTTGCGATAAAATTAGAAAGATGAAATTTCATATTTTAGCGTGTTTTAATTTTTACAAAAAATGTATGCATTTAAAAAAAAAAGGCTTTTGTCATAAGGGGACACCTTTATGTGAGTATAAATAGCGGGTGGGTTACAATAAGACTCGTTGGAAATATCAAACAACAAAAGATTTATAATAATATGTAATAATATCTGAATACCGCTTGAGCACGAGCTTGAACGAATTGCTTTCAGTACGATTAGATTGCTTTTCGTTACGTTTATTATTCTGTCCCATTCTTTGGAATAGTCCAACTTTTTCATTTTTATTTTTCATTCTTCAACCCATCAAATCTAAATATCTCTTGTAAAATGTCAAACACAGAAATGTAGAGAATAAAATTGTTAATGAAAAAAAAAAGCTTGTAATCTAGTTTGTAACGTGAAACAATATGCCATTTTTATTTAACACAGTTTACTTGCAGAAAAGTAGAAACAGAAAATATTCGGTTTTTTGTTAAATTCATAATCCTGTTCATAATCCGAACACTTGCAAGTCCTCTAAACGATTGCTCCGTTCCAAAATGTTTTCATTAAAATTACAGTCTTTATTAAAAAATAAGAAACAAAAATTCCTCAGACAGCACTTTAACTTTAAGGACAATTATCATAAAAACGAATATATCATGACTGAATCAGCAGCTCTCTTTGGGGGATTCTTGGCTACCATCCCAAGTTCAGTCACATTTTCAAGGACATTGTTCACGCTGTTTAATGGAAAGTAAGACGACCCCACTATTTTATGTACTTAACCCATCAATCTTTAACCAAGGTCGAGGAAATAAAATTCCATCCCGAATTTCAAAGTTTCTCTCACCTTCTCTTATTTTTCTCGAGCCTTTTTGCCACTTTGAAAGATTTCCCCACAGAGTGGCCCATATAAAATTTCTCATAATTTCTCGTTCGACATAAATGCAAAAAAGAGAAAACAGAAATAAAAACTCACTACTTAATCCAGAGAAACATCTGGTAGCATTTTTCATTGACATTCATGACATAGCCTAGGTCTACAAGGACGACTGTGTCGCAGGCTACGACCAATATAAGAGACACAAACATCCTCACGCACACTCACCAGTACGACGAACGACTCTGGTAGTTCACATCATAAACATCTGGATTAAAGTTCATAAATTGTTCCAAACACCCGGCAACCCATAAAAGTGAGTTATTCAGTGAAGTTACGTGGCGCTAGTAAAGTATCTTAGTCCACTCTTGACTCGATGTAGGATGCAAAAGGAGCCAACAGAAACGAACATTTCATTTAAATGTGCTGTTAACGCGAAGATATTAATTACCTACATTACCTACTACGATAGAAGGGACGGTTTTATGTTCCTTCCCACCAGAGAGTCCTGTCGCACTTTGAACGATGAAATATTCCACAATAATGACTTTGTGCGAGTTAAGGAGTCAGTTTATGGTGTAACAGCAAAGTTTCTGCAAATAATTGGACATAAATTTTAATGCACAGTAAGTTTGCTATAATAACCCTTGCTGAAGGAAGTCCGCGGCGTTTGGAAGTACCAGCCAACCCTCAAAGATTCATAACGAAGATTACCGGAAGACGGTCGTAGTAATTTGTGCATGAAGCTGACCTACTGAACCAGGCCAAGTATTTCACTAGTCTTTTTTGACCTCATTTCAAGTCATACAAATCACCACGATTCAGCTGTGGAGAAGAGATAATTTTTCAGGTGCATTAGGACAACATCGCTTGCCCTTGTAGGCTGTTGAGTTTCAGCCTTCTAGGACAGTTGGTAATTTTGCCTACTTTTATATGCAACGTGGGCTAAGTATTAGTGCACCGAAACTCAATTCCAATTCACGCCATCAAATTAAAAGCTCGCTGAATTCATACGCGGAGGTACGATACGACTTTCTGCCAAGATTTGGAGCGGGAAACAGCTGTCAGTGCCGAAATAACTTTTGATTTGAAAAGAAACCACTAGATGGGCCACCATTTACATAAGGATGAATGTCGATGTGCTGGTTTTATTCCTGAGTTTTGTTGTGTAATTTGATAAAAGCGACAAATCCGAGCACTTTTGTCTGTTGGAGTAGAAATAAAATATGTATAAGGTCCTAGCAGCCACGGCTCTATATAATAGCTTGTAATTTAAATCACCTGTTGATAAATAATAAATAAATAAATAAATAAAATACGTTTAATTGTTCTTATTTCACAGAAACATACGACTTTTTATTAAGTGCAGTTATTAAGTAAAACAAACAATAAACGAATGAAGATCATCAATCTTCGTTTAACCACCTGTTAAAATATGGAAGCGACATAAATACAGTACCCTTATACTTGCCACACCACGACAATGAGGCAATACCCACAATAAATTTTCTATTATTTTTTTCTATAACTAGCGGTCCTCCAGAGTCGCCCTTACAGCCACTTCTACGGTCCCAATTCGATCCACAAATAGCTTGATCAGTATCAATGTTATCAGTACTGACGCCCGATTGCGTCGCCAAAGTAAGAAACTTCTCAGAGCAAAGATCTTGATCATCAATTTGCATTACACCATACCTCAACACAGAGGATCTTGTATTTGCATCTACTCTTCCCCATCCAACAAAGATAGCCTCACTTTTGTCTGGTGGACGCATTGTTGACAAAATAGCTTTTTCCACTGAATTTGACCAATACGTTAACCGAGACTTAAGGATTACAAGTGCGATGTCGTTCTCGTTAGTTAAAGTATTGTAATTTTCGTGTAACACATTTTCCTTTACTTCATACTTAGTTCCCTTATTGCTCTCGGTTGATCCCACTCGAACGGCTAAGGAACTAGCTTGCAAATTCTCCAAACAGTGAGCTGCAGTCAGTATCACAAATGGCGTCATTATAGAACCTCCACAAATATGAACATCATTATTTTGTATGCTGGCCATAAATGGATAATCTTTGATAGCAGCTTCGTAGCCATTAAAGATATAGGGCTCTGGTTGCGATGTCACAGCGTTGAATAAAGCCAAAAACAAAAGCGTTGCAGAGAACGAAGTCATCACGGACAATGATCGAAAATAACTGAATTATAAATAATTTTCGTTGTCTGGTTCGAGATCCAGATCGAATGTATTCGGCGCTGAACGGATCAAAAATCCATTCGACACGTTTGATTGAATATTTAGTAATGAGGGGTAGTAATGAAATTTAACGTTTGAAAACGAAATTAGAGAATTTACAATCGACTCCATACGATAGCTGACATTAATGTATGGGGGGTACAAATTAATTCGGTCCGTTTTAAAAAGATGGTGCCACTATTTCATGGGAAAGGTTTGACATTTATCAGCAATAATTAGTGTGCCTCAGCGTCTGTTTTAGACAACAACATTGGTTTTTGCCTCTTTGAAAATGTCCGGATTTGCTTTAAATAAACAGCATTTGCGGGAAGTTTTGATTTTCTTTTTTAGCGAACTCGCAGAAGCGTTGGGAGTGACTCAGCCAACAATTTTGTTCGGTTAAAGAAATCCGTATTCCGCCTTTCGTCGTATGTCGAAAGGCGATATTCGTCCTTCCGACTACTGACTTTTTCGATGGATGCAAAACGATTTGGGGGGTAACCGGCTCGGGTGTTTTGAAGAAAACGAAGAATGGCTCATTGATTGGATCGATGCTAGAGAGGACTAATTTTTTTAGAAATGGTATTCGAAAATTACCAGAGAGATGGGAAGAAGTAGTCGCTACAGACGACTTTAAAAAAAAATTTTGAAGACAAAAAAACGGACCCAATTGATTTGTACCCCCTATAATTCGTTTGTTCATTCTTCTTCACACTCTTTTTTAAGGTGCATTTCTTGATTCGATCAACAAAAAGAAGTGCAATATGCAATATGGATAAATCTATCTCATCCCGTTTAGGAGGTATAGGCAATTTAAAAAAAAATCAGTTAACATGAAAAAGAAATTATTAAAAAACAACGACAACACTTACAATGAAGCGCTATACCAGTTTTGAAGCCAGAAACTTTTTCTTTAATGTTACATTCAATTTTTTTATTGTATTAATAGTTTTCGCAAATTTTGATAAACAAAAAAAAATGAAACAAAATTGAATCCAATGTTTTTTTTTCAAAATTTTGAAATGTAGTACTAAATTGTATTTTTTGGGAAGATGCGTATTTTGTATATTCTGAACCGATTTCTGTATATTCTGAATAATTTCTAGATAAATCCAGAATCCAGAAATATTTCAACAGATTTTGGCTTTGGAATAAGATATCGTTCCCCCTTTGGTCTGTATAAACAGAAGCTTATAGCTGGGAATAAGTTGGTAAGAAGACGATGTATTACTAAAATAAGAAAAAACGTTTGCCTTGAAACGCATAATAAGTACTCCACAAAAATATGTTATTTCAGTTCTATTTCAAATAACACTAGGTTTTTTATAACTTCACTTCCCAAAATATCTTTAAAGTCGTAATCTTAAATTTAAAAATAAAACTCATGAGCTGGAATGCTTCATTAGTAAAACGCCCCAAAATTCTTCTTAGGTACTCTAAAATCCGAAACGATTATTTGAAATTCCCGTATATCGTTTGACTCGATTTTAAGTTCCGCTTTGCAATCGTATGATGCTACTGACGTCAAATCACAAATGGTTGCACTCAACCAAAACTGACCAGCATCCAGATACACTATACATTTCACATTGTTAATTTACGGTAATCCTTGCGACCATTGCTCCATTCAACTTAACAACTCATTTCACCTCTCCATTGTTACGGTGACTAGCATAAAACCATCTCCCATTCTCATTCTTCTCCACTTCACTCACCCACTGAGTGTGAGCATATGTATATCCTTAAGCTTCTACTTCCACTTGCCAAGCAGTCCAGAAGAGTTTCAATTTTACGCTCTGCACCTGCTGCAAGTCGTCGTCCCTCAATGGACAGCGTTTTTAATGATCCCCACCATTGAATGCGAACATCACAGCTAATGGTCATAAAATGAAGCTCTTCTACTAAGGACCTCAATATCCTAGCAGTGCAAAAACAAGAGAAAGAAGAAAAAAAAAAAGCAAATGAACGAAAACCAGTGTGAGAACAGCATATTTCCACCTCCTTAATGCACCTCGAGTAACATGCACCCATCGAAAAAAGTAACGATGGAAATCATTTAAGTTGACCTCCATTATTCTGCTCGCAAACAGACAACCCATTTACGGAGAAGATGAAATTTATTAGTTTCCTGCAAAACTGCGAGGTAAAAAAAGAATCTCCCCAGCACTAACACATGCTCGTATCTTTCCATTCGAATAAATTACGAGAGGGAGGAAATCCCAATGCCTTGACTTGTCTCAGAGGGCCCTCTGCAGGCAGGAACTGAGAAAAAACAACAAAAAAGAAGATAAAAGAACTCCAAGGAATTGGAGTTTGAACGCACACACACACACCACCACGAGGAGGAGGTGATTCCTTCGCTGATAGTATGTGCTCTTGCTCTGTGTCTGTAGCCCCCCTCCTCGTGATGGTGACCTGAGGCACATTAAAGAGCAATTAAAATCCTGTCATAGAAGCTTTTGCACATGAAATATGGAGAACCATCATGAGATCCGAGACTGGTAACAAAAAAAGTAAACGAGGATGTGTGTGTGTGCTCACATTTACATCGCTCCCAAGAGAAACACAGGATTCTGAGATGGAGATCCTGGCTGTAGTACTGAATGCATCTGCTTTGCATTTTCCACGGTTGAAAGAAGGCCACCGCTACCGCTATCGTCGTTGCACCAACAACAGCAACAACAACGAAAAAGTAATTTTCCTGTGGGAATTTCACTTTTTTTTTTTCAGCATTTTTTAGAGCAGCACTACCTTCTGCGTCCTGCCACAGGATTTATTTAGGTTATGAAACTCCTCCAATAGCAGCGAGACCCTTCACAGGTGAATCGTCGTTCTTCTCACTTATGTGTGCATGTGCACAGCAGTGATATGGCGACATGGTGAAAATGCTCCAGGATTCAGGATCCAGGACCGCTATCGCGCGCAAGCTGAATGAACGCGACGCAAGCATCTTCAGTGTGACAGCAGGACTGGAGGGCAGCGGATGGCTGCATGGTGGGCGGTTGATGCCATCCCAGATGGAAGATGTAACTCTCTAAATTACGAACTGCGTCCTGGCACGGGTATCTATAGCCCGCTGGGTAAGGAAAGCACTTGGAGGAGTTATATCGTATGTGGGGGGTGTGAATCGTGTGTGTTTGTGTAGAGAGTTATTCGCGCGCTCGCTGTCACCGGGAGCAGTCAGCAAATTATCGCGGATTCCCGCGAAGACGCGGAGCACAGTGCGACGGTTGGTGTTAATGTATTACAAATCGTGCAGCAAGTTTGCATTAAAAATTGCTGCGCGGTGCTTTTAAGGATATTGTTTTTCTGTAATGCGGTGTAAAGTGGTTGCTAACGTGGAGCAGTCTGATGGGACATTAGCCGAGGTTACACGGTGCGGTGAATTCTGATTTTGCTCGCATCGCGTGGTGTGATTTGTAGGATGCGTTTGGGTTAATAGATACATGTGTGTAGCTTTGAGGATAAACATGCTTTTTGTGAATTAAAAGCCGACGATGTGTACGCGGTTTATGGTTGGCAGGTTTTTTTCAAATGAAAAATCTCACACGAAGCTGACGTAAACTTTTGCTAGGCAAGGTTTCCAAACCAACAGTTTGTTATGTGCAAGGCTTTGAGGACGTTTGCTTTGCCGTTCGAAGCATTGGTGCTTAAAAGGCCTCATTTCGGTGAAAAGGTCCCTGAAAAGATGACACCTTTGGCAAAGTAATTATTTATGTTTGAACTATCTTTAAAAATCTAAGTTTTGTTGAAAATCTTCATTAGTTAGTTTGTCAGATATGACTTTTATTTTTAATAAATATTCAACAATAATCAATTTTAAGCCTAGATGGTTTGGCCTAAGGCCACGATCCGCGTAAGCTTCATTACGTAAAGAAAACTCTGATGACCCTTTTAAAATGGCGATGGCAATTTTTTATGCCTGCAATTCGTTCAGAGTGCTAAGAGGGATGTTGATCCGATGATAGCCAGAAAAAATTTGGAAACCCACTGCGATAGTCAGCACGCACGTCCGTTAATCAGTCACACGTTGCCTTTACGCACCCGCAGAGTACCGAACGTTCTAATGGCGGCATTTGCCGCCATCATTATACAGACCGCTCGCCCCGGTCCCATGTGTATTTAATTTTCCATTCGTCCTTTTGATTACGGTCCTGGCCAAAGGAAGCAATTTGTATTCAACCAAAAGTACTCCCTGCCACTGCTTATTGTTCCAATTTAACTTTGTGTTACGACAATGGAATATTCAAATGTTACCTGTATCTACCACAAATTAGCATATACTTTTAGGGCAAGCCGGGGCGTTTGGAAAATACCAAAAACACTCTCAGTTAGCCTGAGCCCGTCTGTGTCCGAAGGCCGCAGGGTCATCGCATTGGCTTTCGCCGCAATAACCCCAAACATTCGCATAATTGTGGTCGGAAGGCCAAATTGTGGAGCACCATGCGCGCTGTCGATGGCCGATGAGTTACCACCACCAGCCCTGAGAACAAGACCACACTCCAATGTGGACCGCTGAATGGCCCTCAGGATGTTGAATATCCTGTTTATCTCCTGAGCGCCGTACGTGGAAAAATCATGACCAAAGGAAAAAAGAGAGTGTGAGCCATTGAACTCCAAAGTTTTTATTCAGAGTTTTTATTTCAGAGGAAAGAGATAAGCCGCATGTTACAATTCCCATCGCGACAACCAGAGGAAGTTAGTACCTCGGTGTGCGCGTCCTTTAGTCCTTATTTGTTGTGTGTAAAGTTTACTGTTTGTGTATCTAATAGCACAAACGTGCACACTTAAGGCACAAGCTATTTGCATCTGCTTTTTTTTCGGTGGGTGATTTTTTCCTTTTTAAACAATTTTTTTTTTGCAAACGCCCCCAGAAAGGAGCGTGTAAATATTTAATTTCGCTCACCGGAGCCCCAGAGTCGCGCTCGCGTTTGCGAAAAATTTCACCTGAATCCCCACATGGACGGAACAAATCAACCGAAGACGAGCACCTTGCGGTTGG
Source organism: Syritta pipiens (assembly GCA_905187475.1). Classification (NCBI taxonomy): domain Eukaryota; kingdom Metazoa; phylum Arthropoda; class Insecta; order Diptera; family Syrphidae; genus Syritta; species Syritta pipiens. The sequence goes on along the minus strand of LR994571.1, from coordinate 10,451,756 downwards.
GTAAGAAGGCGACTGGATCCTGGGACCACCCACTTGTTTTTTCACGCCGTCGATAATTGTAAGAGTATCCTTCTGATAGTTGGTGGGGTTGGGTTGTTTTGGCGGCCGTTTCTCGATTGTTTTCATTAATTTTAAAGCAAACAACCCACTCGCGGGAATTAAACTTTTTCGTCGAATTTAATAGAATTATTCAGCGCGAACGGCAATGGCAGCGTGGAATTTCATTAGCGACTCACTTGCGGGTGTTCTGGTAATTTGCAGCTACTTCCGCTCCCGCATCGCATCCTGGCTTGTGGGATTATCGATATAACACTGCGAAAGTCTACACCACTCCTAGAAGTTTAAAACAAAAAAAGGGAAGAAAAGAAACGGCACCATTGGGAAATGAAAAGTTATTGATTGTCTAGGTAGGTGTTAATTGAAGGATGGTTCGTCGTGGTACCACTTATTTAGACTTATATTTTGTCGGGCAGTTAGCTGAAGTTTTTTCTTTTGTTTGCTATGAGTTCTCTGTGGGAATAAATGTCGAAAAATGCACTGTGACTATTAAATTTCGTACAGTTTAGAGAAAAATGGAATTAAAATAAATATTATTTGCCTAACACGTCTATTAGAGAAGGTTTATTTTCATTTTTGTTAAGGTCTAGTACTCAGTACATGCAAGATTTGGGAAACTCTATTATTCTTGTATAAACTAAACAATTCAAAGGCTTTGCCAGCCATTGACTGATTACGAATGAGGAAATCATGATTTTGAAGGACGAAAACTACAAAAAAGGAAAATTGCAAGTAAGAAATGATACAAGCAAACGCTCCATAAGAAATTTCTTCAAAAAAGAAAAAAAAATTTGCATTAAAGTATTAACCTAATGAGAAGACAAAGCTTTCACGCAGACGAAGATGTCAAACTCGTGATGAATGTACAAAAAATCTTTATCAGCTCGATAAATTTAAACAAAATTAGTTCATCCCGCTAAGGCTCGGCATGTCACTCTTCTTCATGTTTTAAATACTCCATCTAATTAAACAAACAAAATTCAAGAGAAAACCATGTTTAACTAAGATTCACAAAACCAAATGATGGAAGTTCGCTCGTAAGTTCATGTCCAGGACCTACGAATGGTGCACAGCACACAGCATAAGCAATTTACGTTCCAAATTTCAGACAAATCGGTCAATCGATATGTGAGCAAAGTGACAAATTACAAACATCCAAGCTTTTGAATTTATAATATTACCAGAAATTTAAAAAAAAAACTCAAAAATGGGGTATTTTGATTGCCTGCCTTGATGTGTACTTGTTGTTCGAATTGAATTCAAACTTTGTCCATCAAGGAATAAATTAACCCATATTGAAAGCCATTATGCTAGCAGTCTATCTTCCAAATTTTATTTGAATCGGACTCTCAAAACAGAAATTAATCCCACTTGTGTTTAAAACGTGATATTTTCTGTGACGCTTGATATCTGAGTTAAGTGACTATTTTTTCTATATCATGGCCAATTTAATCAATAGGCCTATATGTTACTCGGATATACCTATAAGGTATATTATTGTAAAGTTTCATTAAAATCAATTCACTCGTTTTTGCGTGAAAGACACTTATGAAATTAAATTTTTTGTCATGAAGTGATGAAATGAAGAATGAAATTGAAATAAGAAGGAAAAACTAAAATGTTGTAATCTTTTCATTACATAGTTCTAATAGTGCTTTTTACTTGTAATAAGTCTAATCATCAACGACGTGACAGTTGAATTAAAAGATTTTGTAGACACCCTTTATTTTCTTGACTCCCCGTCTAATAAGTCATTGTGCCCCAACAAACAACACACGCAATTTATGGCAACCTGTTTGCGGTAAATGTGTGAAATGATTTCACTTCAAACGATGATTAACGCAAATATTGTGGCGGAAAATGTTTGCTTAACACTTCACCGAGATTAATTAGCTTATTTCATTGGCAGCAACCAAGCCAACGTATTCGACACAGAAAATCGAAACAAAATACGGATGATTCAGCACGTTCAAGCCGTCAGGCGGTACACAAATAAACAACTCGATTCAAATGCAAATACCTTTCAAAGCGCATCCAAATTCACAGATGCATCTGATTGCGGCGCGTTCCTCTGAGCCATCAATTTGACCAACGCCAATTCCATAATCAATACAATTAAATAATATATCAACAAACATAGGTACACAATTAAAAGTTTTCGCATTAGTGAGGCCCGTGCTCTTGATGTGTCCTTGCCCCTTGTCCCGATGGGTCGAGCTAAATCAACAACCGTACACTGATTGATGATAGGCTCCGGCTCCGGTTGCGTAATTCTCATCCAAACGAATCACTTTAATTAGTTTTTTTTTATGAAAATTCCCATGATTTTCATCACAATGAACATGGAAAATGTTGTTGAAAGTATTTAATCAGCGCCAAGGCCTAATTAGGCGATGACTATGTCAAACGTGAAACTTTCGTCGACAAGTTGTGCAATAGTTGACAAATCCCTACACTCCCACCCACCCACCAAATAACTTCAACACACAACGAACAAATAGGACAAAAAAAAACTACGTGAGCAGTGCCATCGTGTGTATTGGGAATCGGAATTGGTTTTCCATTCCAAAGGATTGGTTTTACCTGTCAACCGGTTTTGGTTGGCCCTCCATCAGAAGCACAGTACAGAAAACCAAAAAAAAAATCCCAAACTTCGAATGAAATTCGCAAAAAGTAATAGCTTCGGTCGGTGTTAAACTTTCAGCTTTACCATTGAATCCGGAACAAAGTTTCAAGTGGCGTTCTTGCGAAAATTGAATAGCTTTCATTTGGCTCGGTATTGAACTTTTAAACAAGTTTTGCGAACATGCCCATTAGAACAGTGTTGGTGATGGTTCTTTTTTTTTTTTCTCTTTCATGAAATTTTCACGGTACGCAACGAATGTGGAATGAGTTTCTTGGACAATGCTCGAATAATACACAATAGTGTACCGAATTTTCTGCCACATGTACACATGTGCAATTGCTGAAACTTCAACCGTCCAGCACTTTTGATAAAAACCACCTAAACGTGAGAGTTTTTCATTCTCAATTAAAATATATTTTCTCATAAACACCATCTACAAACATACATTTGACTGTCAGGTTTTGTTCAGTTGAAAATGTTGTTCTTTTTCATTCCACGATGCTGTCAATTTGACATTTAATTTAGTGTTAAGTTGGTGACAGTTTATGCCGGCGAACTTTTAAAATTTAATTAAGAATCTAGGATGTTCTCTGTACGGAGTTTCCTTTGTTAATCAACAATGAGATACATAAGTAGGTCAGTGCAAACGTCTGGGGCACGTGGAACGAAACTTTTAAAATTTTAGGCTTTTCATTTCATCACTTAAACCGACTTCCTTAAGACCTTGGTAAAAGAAGAAAACCCTGGCGTTACAGCAGATTTTTCTGAGAATATTCGCCGACGCTGAACGCTTGTGCTGGCATCTGTAAATTTCATACATATGTCCTCTTCACACCCCATTGTCAGCTCTAAATCACCTAAAGAACACCGATCAAAAAACTTCAAACGAACTCATAACGTGAGAATGAAGTTCACAAAAATACATCACATAATACACACACGCCGACAAAATAAAACCACGCTCCGGAACGAGTCCACAAAAAACTCTCACTCCTTAAACGGAAAAAATACACATTTTCCCATATCCCTTCAGACTACTGCCCCATTAAAAAGTGAACTCAGTCGTAAGAAAGTTGATTGATTGCCCCGCAACTTTTCCAACGTCAAGTTTCATAAAAAAAAAAACTCCATCTCCCTGATTCTTTTGTCTCGTGTTTTTTCGTTTTTTTTTTTCACAAAACTTTCTTTACAGCGTCAACACGACTCACAAAAAAGCAACAAATATTTTCATAAAATGTGTTGCCATTTAAGCATCAATCATGTAAAGATCGGTGTAAATATGCCTCAGCTGTCAATGAACACCAACCAAAAGACCCTGCTGTCAAAGAAAAATATGTCCGGGGGGATGGGGGTGGTGCTCCGGACAAAAAACTGACAGCTCTGTCATTTAATTCTCTCTTTGATTGGCTTACTTTCATTAACCAACCCAGCGCCAGCACCCACTCAATCGTAAAACAACGACGATGAAACGACATGGACGTTACTTCTTTTTATTGCTGTTGTTCCACACCGACACAGAGACAATATTTTTATGAGCGAGATACAATTTAAGTTTTAATGTTTCTTTGACCACAAAGGCATAAAGAAATAAACGCCCCCCGGTGTCCATCCCCGCTTCGTCGTCGTCGTCGTCCTTGGAAAGGAATAAAAGAAATTATTTCCACTTACCAAACTGGAATAAACTCGATAATGAGTTCTGCATTATTCTCTGATGTGAATGGTGATGGTGATGCTGATGCCCTGTTCGTTGTTGATGCCCCCAACAACCAGTCCCCGCAGTATTTCGCATCACCGCAAAACCTTAGCACACTACTTTCTGCTTTACACACGTACACACCTCCATCAAGGATGCTTGCTCATCCCTGTGAAAATGAGAAAACCCTGAAATACGACAAACACGGCGCGAGAGTGCTCAATAAGGACACGGTACGAACACCGCGGTACAGTTCTTGTAATGGCTCGAAAATCGTTTCGCATCCTCACGTAGATTTATGTGTATGTGTGTGTATGTGCCTCAATCCACCCTCTTACGACAGCCGAGGATTGAAAAGGACACACCGAGCGAAATGAATTCGAACAATATCTCTATTCACAGTGCGAATGGACTGTATAGTATAGATTTCGCTCATTTAATTCGCATGAAGTGGAAATTAAAATGTTTTACTCGTGTCCTTGCTCGGATAGGAGCTCTGCCACCACTTCACTCCTAGCAGCGCTCTTCATGGTACGAGTAGCTTCCACCCCAGCAAGTAGCTGTCTTGAATACAAATTACAAAGAAAAGCACTACGGGTGAGCAGCTCGTGCCCTCTGCCCTCCTCTCCGCATCCACAATCCCCCAGCCACAGTGATGAACTCCGACTTGTAGCCGGAACGATTCCTGCGGGAAATAATGATTCGATTTGTTGAATAACGTCTTAATTCGATTTTTCACCAGGGAAATTCTTTTCTTTTAATTTTCCACCTATCTCACATACACATACACCCTTCCACAGGATGCTTGTGTGATGCCGACCGGGTGAATCAGCGTACGAAGGGATGATCACTCCTGCCCGGGGTAAATCGTTATTTTCATATTCTTACTCTTCTCTTCCTCTCTCTCGCGCTCACTCAAGGATACACCAACTTCGACCGGAGCCCGTGGAGTCGAACGTCTTAACTCTTAATTAGTTCACAAGGTAGCGCGCCTAGGTTGGAGCAAAAGTGACAATGGGATAAGGTGAAGCCGTACCTTATCCTAAGTAGCAAATAATTGAATAACATCGCAGTGAATGGACCTGGACGAGCCAGCGCTCCCGGTCGATAATGCCTCCTAAGCACAAACGAGCCGATGGAATATAAAAGGAAATCATCATCATGGAGATTGCCTTTTCGGGTATTTGTTTTGTATTTAAACAATGGGAATGGCATAATCAAATCAAGTGTAACGTTTGCTTTTGTTTTTCTAAAATGTTGGGCGGGGGAAGGCATGGAGAGATCGAAGAGCAGCACGACGTTAGGGATCGGGTGTCCTTTTGTTTTCTCTCTTAACTCTTTGCATATAAATGTCTCGCGGAGGAGGGATGGACATCATTTAACATTTAACGTGTCATGACTTTTGATGAGGAGTCATTATGCGAAGGGCGGTCGGAAGATGGAATATCCTTAAGGTGATGGAATATCGTGCGGTTGTTTCCAGAAGGAGATGGGATGATACATTGGGATAAAGCGAATTGATAGCCAAGTATTTGTTTTGCTACAATTAGAAATGAATTTAATTTAGGAATAGCTCTTTTGTTAAATTAAAATGCGAATAGGTCCGACATGGTTTTTGCAGAAACTCAACATTTAAATAAAAGTTGCCGTTTGTATAGCGAAAGGTTTGACTTGTAAGATGGTTAAGAGTAAGCATTATTTTTTTTAGTTAATGGTAAATTTAAGTAGTTGTCAGATTATGGGCTGTCACTGTCGTTTCCAGACTTTGCTATCCAAGACATTTAGCAGTTAATTAGTAAAATAACTTACTTGCACGATGTGGTAACACAGAGATAAATGAGCCGCTCAGTGCGGCTTAAGTCAGTCATTCATAATTTTATATGTTTACAATATCTTTCCTTAATAGATAATAAAGATTACCACCATTAAACGACAACTATTTGAATAAAACGTAGTGTGTTTCAAAGGCGAATGTAAATTATTTCATCGCTTCTCTCAAATTTTTGTTTTTTGTAATTAATCGATATGTTCTCTGAACAGCTATAATACGACGTAATAAGACGTCGAACATAAGACCATGAAAACCCGTCGTCATCACAACCATTTTTTTAAATTGATGTTATAAGGGAATGTGTTTTATTACAAAGCGTTAATAAATTACTTTTCGACATTGAATGCCTTAAATCGGAAAAAGATATAGTCACACCAATGTGTAGATACGTGCCAAACAGTAAATGAAACAATCAATTCACAAAGAAGAAGTCTTCGTTGAAAGCAAAAACTGAAACATTGGAAACCAATACTTTATCCGTATTAACAATCAGAATTAATAATAGTAATTAATTAAAATATAAAAATGTAAAAGAATTACTTACTACAAACTATTTCGCTATTGAGTCCTTTTCGTAAATTTTTTTTTCATAATTTTGCGTACACAAGTGTTTTGTTTGAATTTCATGGACATGGACAGTCAGTCACCGAAATGATTCTATAAGGGTTTCGTTGTTTTCTTTGGAGGGAAATCCTAAAAGTAATTAAAAGCAAATAAATCTTGTATTACCAACTAAAACAGTGATTTCCCAAAAACGTGCTTCCAGAGATAAACTTTTTATGTAATTCCTACAAAATGAATCATTTTTAGGTCAATTATGTGAACAACAAAAAAGAGAGGGAGAAAAAAGAGATAACACGATATAAAAATCTAGGTTTGAGTTGATTTCTCGATAGAGTCCTCTATTCAGCTCATTATTGTCTTGTTTGTACATACCGCCAACCTTATACATTATTATTCACAGAAATACGAACAAAAACATTTAATCTCAACTGACCTCTATCGAACAGAAATAAATTATTGCTCACCTTTGTGTTGTTTAACAATATAGCATCTGCCTGAAATGAAATGAAAAACAAAACAGTAGTTTAATAATTATTTCCCAAGCTACGTACTGTTATTCAATTTTAAATTAATACCTCATAATTAAAAACCTATTCACTCATATACACAATTAATCACGATAATGCCGCAGTAAATATTTACACGCCCAAAAACAAAACCATGTTCTGCGACCAACCAGCACTGCCCCACCCTAGTGATGACAGAAAGTCCTTTACAATCTCCCACAAAAAAACGAGTTATCATTCCAGAGAAAGTTAAAGCCGCCGAACACCGCAAGCCGCCCATATAGATGTACAATCAAATACATTACAGACACTCCCCCAGTGCCAGACACGTTTTAATTACATATCCTGCTGATTTACCGCTGCGGAGGAATTTCGAGCATGCCTCCTCCAAAAAATGGAACATAAAAACCGAGGCAACAACTCCACCTTCACGAGCTAATTACACCTCGGCGTAAGATTTCTGCTGATAGAGAGACGGTTGGGGCCGCCGAACTCTATCATAATTCCAGATCATTAATTATTTCAAGCTGCTTTGTCGTCGCGTTATTGCCAACGCATCGGTAATGCTTTAATCACGCCAAGCACCGATGCGGACAGAGAACTCGTGTGTGATGACACCTCGACCCCATGCGGGGGCAAATTAATTAATCCCCATTCTCCGGATCGTCACGCTCAGATGCAATTCGATTTGGTCGCTTCTGTTTTTCTTTTTTGTCGGAACCAACATTGATTGTGTTACATCGAATCGGAAAGCCGTTAAAATTTATTATATCCTGTCGACTCGCTATCACTATTCAAATTTATTTGGCAAAGCGCTAACCGCTGGCGAGCAACGACATAATTCAAGCACTTATTCAGACCGTCGCGTCCATCGATGGGGTTGGAGGCAGAAGGCAGGTGAATTGGATCAAAATTTAATTACGACCACCGCAGCAGCCCCCATCGACACTAGGGGGTTAACCCTATTCATCGCCGATGCGACTCATTGAGTGCATTAAATCGCATGCGGCATGGTTTCGCGTGCCATTGTCGACCGATAACCGTAAATTCGACCGTAAATTACTGTGTGCATCGCACAACCTTGTTATCCTGGCGCGCTGATGTGGGCTTTTTGTTTCGTTGCTGGACAAATCTCCTTTGCGTGCTTGCATTTTGTTCACTGGCGGGTGGTTAATGGTTGAAAATTTATTGCTTCGTCGTGCGAAAAAGGAAAGGACCGGCAATTTATTAACCTCAAGTTGATTTGATTTCCATAATTTTGTTAACAGAATTATGCAAACGGAGTTATGAAGTTAGTGCCAGGACTGTGGTATTATTCTATTCGACGGGAATTTAGTTTGCTGGAGTTCTAAACTCATTTGCTAGGTCATGGAGTTTTTACTTTTATGGCCATTTGGCATACGACAGGGAATTGGCTATCATGTTTGTTGGAAATAAGTGGAAACTTGGATAATTGTTCTTAAATTAGGTCTGAGTGCGCAAACGACCTCGTTACAATCACTTAACTCCATCGACTAATTGCACTGATAGAGTTTAACTTTAGGTCCCAACAAAATGGCCAACTAGCAGACTAGTGGAAATGGTCTGCTAGTGGAACATTTGCGCGACAGTAGCATGTTGCCATGGCTTAGCTTGTTCACAGGAAATCTCCTAGTTAGTATTGAAGACTGGTATTTTATTGCACAGAATTGAGTATTCCTCGAAGGATTTTTCGAGCACGTCTATACTTGTTCATATCAACTACATTTTCCAAGAATTTTCGAGGAATTTATCTCCAGCATAGCGAAAAATACTATAAGTCCCTGACTTACGTCTTTTTTTTTATTTCACGTAGGATCATATATCTGGACTTAGAACATGGTCGCAATAACAATATTGCAAGGAATTGAAAATGAAGTAAAGGTTCTTTTAGTTCACGGTAGTATTTCATCTCAATGCTTTGAAAAATATCTTGAAGTTACATGAAACCAATTTGTTGAAGCAACAAAATTTATATTTATGCCGAAGATTTCTTGATTTGACTTTCCAAGAACTCCACAGTCGTCCAATCGGAGTTGGGTCTTTGTGCGACTCCTGCGAACTCCATCCATCAGCAAATTAAGTTTTCCTGGAATTGGTGCAGTGAATTTGCATTGTATATACTTTGGTTGTTGGCTTTTAAACTGCAAGGATGAAAAAAGCTTCCTTCCACAAAGATTAGATACCTAATGAAGATGCATTCGTACTGTGACATCGTTTGCCATCAATGACTGTTGTTGGAATAATTCTCTAAATGGCAACTGCGTCAGAGCCAACGCATTCAAGGTACACACAAATCTGTAGAGAGGAAATACCAAATTTTAATTAAACCGCAGAGACTCCTGCAAACCTGAGAGCAAATTGATTATTCACAATGCATAGGCCGTAAACAAGCAGAGTCCAATTGCCCGGAAAGATAACCAAATTACGGACCAAAATATTACTGTAACCTTGTATCCTCTTTGGAATTCACATCGAGCACCTGAACACAAAAACTTTTAAAGTGCTTAACTCTTGGTACACATACACACTAATTCCTTGTAATTCGGCCTCGCTCCCACCGGGAGAATGGAACTTCGCCTCAAAATATCTGCATGAACTACACATCCTCAAACCAAAGTACACAGGAATGTGAAAAGTTTAAACCATAACCGGGACCACAGCCTTTCGGTCGGAGCAATTTGCCTATAAAGATACAAATTGTATCATTTAAGATACTTATCATAAATGCAGGACGAAGGAACTGAACCTAAATTACATCTTAATGACAACCGAGGTCGTTCGCTGCCATACGAACATGTGCGGGTACGATCCGTCCGCCCACATCCGAGAAATGGTGTGAAACTGTCGCCTATTTATTAAACTATAAAAGGATATTTGCATGTCATTCGCAATAAAATTACGTAATTGCTAACTAAATAACCGTTAGCTGCAGTGGCAACCCGTTAGCAGCGCCACAAATGCGCGACAACGCTTTTACCAGAAGCCAAAGTAATGGCAACACACGGTTGGTTTAAATAGAGGCAGCAGCACTCTGTCAGGAAATATCCCCCAAGAAGTGGGCGCCAACATTACCAACACAAACACAAAGAAAAAAATAGTCCCTGAGAAGGATAAAATGGAAAAGTAATAATTGGAAAGGAGCAGTATCCTTGCACGTTTGGCCTGTGCATGCAAGCACAACGCCTAGAACGGCGAGTGGCCGACAGCCTTGATGATGTTGTTGATACTCCCGCCTTCGACAACGATGATGGCGATGATGATAATCAACAGCACAGGGTGGCATGGACTTTATTAACCTTTTCTTAGATGTCGAGGGTGGCCTCGACATGGCATTTCAATGTGCTTTCAAAGGACTTCGCTGGTGGCTCATTTAGTTTTCCCCCCTGCCTATTTGGCCGGGGACTACACGGGTTAGGTGTCTAATGCTGTGATTCCTAATGGCAGCTTGTTAGGTCAAATTAGATCTTCTCAGAAATTACTTTTAATGACAATGGCGCTTGGCAGGTTTTAATGGCTTATCCACAAGTGGTTATGTGAGGAGATTTGCGCGAATGCAATTTAAGTAAAACCAAGAGAGTGTGTTTGTCCTTTATTTGGCTAAGCATCTTAACCTCGATTCTGCCGTTGATGGAATAACGTTTTAATTCAGAGATTGATGTCTTGTTGATCAACTGTCATCGATGAACAAAAAAGAAACTGTCACAGTCCATCATGTATATTGGAAGTTTAATGACCGTCTCGTCCAGATCCAAGTTCAGTTCAGTGTAATGAAATTCTGAAAAGCATTTAAAAATAAATGGCTCCTGTCAGTCAAAGTGGCTTGGTACTTATTTTCTAGGGCCATGAACTTTTTGTCTTGAATAGAATCGCTGGATGAATTGTCTGCATAAAATAAAAGAAATTATCGCGTAATAATCTTCATGACAAGCAAGACTTATCCTCGTACTTGAAAAAAGCTCTGCAAATACGTGCCCGACATTTTGGAAGCCAAGTTTTACTGACTGAAATAACGTTCGACTTAAGTTGTACTTCCAGTAAATTTGTGTTTCGAGCAATTTTTTTTTATTCGTGCAAGTGGCTACAAATTATTTTCGCAAGACAATCTGCATATACAGCTGCTCAAATATGACATCTACTTGCCAATTGCAAAAAAGCAATTTTAGAATATGCAACTTAGAAACTAGATCAATTTATTTTATAAACTAAAATATGGACGGACATTCGGTATATAAAAAGATAGGTTTCTGTATTTAGTGGAGATTTAAGAATTTTCTTCCTTTAAAATTAATGATTTTCTATGGTATAGTACAATAGGTTTGTCATTTCTAAAAATAGTGGCAACTGAGTCTAAACTTTAGGCAGAAAAATAAGAAATAAATCAAATCAAAGAAAGTTTGTTGTAGTAATTGTTCCTTCTAATGTATTTGTTACTGAGCTAAGTTCTTAGACTAACCTGGACGATATCTTCTAAAGCTATGAGGAACAAATGAGGTATATTTTAAATATTTTCACTAGGGAGCTCTGTGTCAAAGCCTTTCGAATACATACAAATACAGTAAACTCTGGATAGGAAGAAACCGAATGGCTTCATGTCTTCTAGTTTGTGAGAAAATTGCAAATTCAAATTCAAAACCCGCGATCCGGGGTACCCGTTCTCAATTTTCTCACAAACTAGAACACATAAATACATTTGGTTTTTTGTGTTTGCTTCAGAATCAAAATGCTCATCGACCACAAAAAGTCAATTTTCCACTACATTTCAAACTTTGAAAAAAAAAATCTAACTTTTTTAAATTCTTTTTTATCAAAATTTACTGTTTGCATGCGAATTTTTCAAAAACTATTAATTTTATTTAACACAATAAAAAAGTTTAACTGTAGACTTAAAGAGCAAGTTTCCGGCTTTCAATATTGGCATAGTACTTTATTGTATGTGTCGCATTTGTTTTTCCAATAATTTTTTTTATCAGATTACATACCTTCTAAAAGAGGTAGACCACTCCCCATAGTAAAAAACGTTTGTTTTTAACCCCTCTACAAAAGAATATCATAATTATTTGGCACCAAAGTTATCGTATCGGTTGGTCTCAAACCAATACTTTTATTTTTCTGGCACGATCAAATAACTAAGGCTTATTGTCTTTAGTATTTCTTAAGAAAAAAAAGGAAGGAAAAAATAAAAAAAATTAAGTTCCTACGCCCAAAATTAGGTAGTTTATTACAATTTTACGACGAAATAATCAAATTACGAATACTTTTGCGGGGCACTGTACATTTAAAAAACAACTAAGACAACAACATCGAACAATTTGTCTCGTGTTTTTATAAAAACCTTTAAACATTTTCAATAAATCTATTTTAAAGTACACGCAAAAGAAAGATTCTTAATCCGTAATAGGTAAGCTAATGATTTATTCGTATTCAGTTTTGTCTTAGAAGGCAGGCCACCGCTATTCTGGTACACGTCCATGATGCTTTACCAGACCACTCGTCCAACATCCTGTTTTTCCACAGTCGTCTCCCAGGCCATATCCGTTCTCCTCCCTGTCTTGACACTTTGCGGTCATTGAATCCCTAAAAGATGGCTACACGCCAGGTGGTTGCAATCACTGCTACATTACCAAATTTGCCAAAACTATTTCAAAGGCATGAGCCGAAAATAAAAAAAAAATCGAAATTAATTGTGTTAGACCGACAGGACCATACAGACGAATAGATTGTGGTTAACAATGTTTATTGAGGCACTTTGTTTGTTTTGATTTTTCAAGTAAAATTTTTGTGTCAATGGTATAGTTGTGGAATTTTCTGTGTTTTGGTTTATTATTCTATAATAAACCTTTGTAATCGTAACAGAAAAAAAAAAATTTAACACCCCCTCAAACTTTCACAGTTTGCGTTTGGCGGGTTGTAGAGTGCATATATGTAATAATAATTTGTCTGTCCGTCCGCCGTACGCCGTACGCCGTACGCCGTACGCCGGCCGATTTTTTTCAGCACTAAAAGTTCCACCATTCCTAAGTTGTTGGAGCTATAAGGACAAAACTCGGCTCAAAAATAGTTCCAGTCTAGCCGCTTATTTTGATGCATTGCTACATAAAGTAGACCGCCCCAAGGGGGAGAAAGGAGGATTTTAATTTTTTTTAGGTTTTCGAAACGATTTTTAAAAACTGAGCAGTAGGATTCTTTGAAACTTGGCCTAACCATAGGGCTAGATCCCCTACAGATCCTAACATTGAACCATAACGCTCGGAGGCCCCAAAGGGGAGTTATGGGGGTTTGAACTTTTTTAGTCTCCTCAACGGTTCTTGAAAACCGAGTATCACATTTTGTTCAAATTTGGCATAAGAATAGTGTTAGGTATGTTATTGATTCCCCTAAAACCACATAACGGTCAGAGATCAGGGAGGGGAGAAAGGGGGGTTCGATCTTTTTTTTTTCGCTTTTTTCACATTCCGACTCATATTCTCCGAAATTGTTGACACTTAGCTCGAATGAAAATAAATACCTCGAAGGTCTTGCTTATTCCAAATCCAACGCCACCTTCCGCATCAATTTGCGAATAACCGTTCACGAGATATTGGCTTATTATTGTCATCATATTCGATATTCAAGTAAAAAAATATATATGGGAACCAGATTACGTAATGATCGATTACCCAATGATGACGTTTTCATCCTCATTTTCTCTGTTGTTTCCATTCGTAAGCTGTGACGTCAGTGGGGGTGTGGTACCAAAAAGAGAACAACGCAGAGAGGGAGATTGAAAGAGAGTTCTTTGTCTCTCTTGCTCGCATAAGTAAAATGAAGAAATAAGTGTGAGGAGTCTATGTGTGTGTTTCATATGAAAATGTATGAGCAATGGTTTGAGTGAAGGAATATGAACCAAACCAGACCTTGGAACTCGATAAGAACAATTTTGAAGGGCGTAGTTAAGAAATGATATTCACACAGTTTTGTTGTTGTCTTTTGCTACAGAAGCAAAGTTGCTTATGGCTGCGCATTTGTGTGCTTAAACAAATTTTTGATAATTCCAATTGTAATGTCTGTTGTAGGGTAAAAAAGAGAACACAAGGAAAGGATAGGAGAACATAGGATAGGTCATGAGCGGAGGGATATCAAATTACAAAGTCGATACGAAAAAATTTGGTTTATTATTTTATGACCGTTGTCTAACAAAAGGCGAAACGAAGTGAAGAAGTAATATTTACATCAGTTTTATCGTTGTCTTTTGTAGAAGAAGTAATGAAATTTAGATGCAAGGTCTATTTCGCCAACCTAAAAATAAATTGTTATATTTTTTTTTTTTTGAAGAATACTGAAAGATCAAAGAGAAAGATAGTTAGTTTGGTTTTTAGCTAGTTAGTAGCTTCTGCAGCAAAAGGCAATAACAAAACTGCTGCGAGTATCATTTCTTTTTTAGGGTTTCGTTCCAAAGAAATAAAGAAACCCTTATAGAATCACTTCGGTGTACTGTTTGCCGGTCGCCTTTACACATTTGCTAATAGCTTCTGAATCCTCTGTAGTTAAGGGATGAAACTTGGAATGAATGTGACCTTCGGCAACTCAAAAATAGTCGAAGATTAAAGAAAAAGTTAGTTCTGAAACTAACGTTTGACAAAAAAATTATTAACTTTTACGGTCAACATGGGTGTCACTGGAAAGGGAGCGGGGCGTAGATTACAAAAATGTCTGTCTGTCTGTCATTAACCCCTATTTTAGGTACCTGGTGAACCTCCTGGAACTAAGAAATGAAATTTCCACAGATGATGTGTTTCACTTGCCCAAAAAAAGTTCCGAAAAAAAATTTTAAGAAAGTTACTTATTAGCGAAAAAGTTAGTACTAATACTAAAATCAAGAAACAGATTTATTTTCTTGGATATTTGATATGGGTATCGTTCGAAAGAGAATGCCAGCCATGAAAAGTTGTTAGTAAATGATTATAAGCCAACAAACTTCAAAAAACGACTTATATGCCGTGCCTCATACCCTATTCTGTAAAGTAATGGGCCAACAAATCTGTGCGTCTTATCTGATAAAACTAAAAAACTAAAAACTAATTGTTTTTTAATTTTATTACCGGAATTCATAAAGTTCGGTACCATTTGATAGGTTTTGTAAAAGAAAATTTAGTTCTTGTTTTGAACTTTTTGTTTTGAGGTTCAGTTTTCGAGATATTAAGCCAAAAAAAAGATTGACCATTCTGGCTCAAATAGTGGCATACGAATTGTAAAGATCCGAAAATGGCATTTTGTAGATCTCGAAAAAAGAATAAAAAAAATAAAAAAAAAGCATTTTTATTTTTATAGAATTTTTCGAGATATCAACCATTTAGTGTTTTGCTAAAAAAGATATCAATTAACTGTCATGTATTCGCAAACAAATTTCTCAATAAAAAGTGATTGCTGGATGTGGTTTGATGCGGTTCCCCATCGAAATGGTCGACATACACGACGCTTTTTAATTCAATTTTCTTCGATTGTCTGCGCTGCCTTCCGTCACTCAAAATTGTTCGCATTGAGTTCCAAGATCCCTTTTGTTTCTTCCTTCGCTCAAACCAAACTGCTCTCTTACATTTTCACATGAAACACACACATAAACTTCTCACACTTCTTTCTTTAATTTACTTATGCGAGCAAGAGAGACAAAGAACTCTCTTTCTCTCTCCCTCTAGGAGTCCTTCCGCGTTGTTCTCATTTCTGTACCACACAGCTGACATCTCAGCAGACGAAGGGAAAAAGTTGAGAATTGAGAAAATGGGGATGACAACGTCATCATTCGTGGCCAGGCCTCCTGTATTTTTGTTAAATTGAATATCGAATATGACCACATTAAACGCAAATATCTCGTGAACGGTTGATCGCAAATTGATGCGGAAGGTGGCGTTGGATGTGGAAAAAGCAAGACTTTCGAGTTACATATAACAATTTCAAAAAATAGAAGGCGAAATGTGAATAAAGGGGAAAAAAAGTTCGAACCCCCCTTTCTCCCCTCCCTGGTCCCTGACCGTTATGCCGTTTTAGGGGGATCAATTACATGCCAAGCACTATTCTGATACCAAATTTGAGCAAAATCTTTTGCACGGTTTTCAAGAACGGTTGAGGAAACTAAAAAAATTCAAACCCCCATAACTCCCCCTTGGGTCCCCTGAGCGTCATGGTTCAGCTTTAGGATCTGTGGGGGATCTGGCCCTATTGTTAGGCCAAGTTACAATAAATTCTGTTGCACGGTTTTCAAAAATCGCTCCGGAAACCTTAAAAAAACTAAAATAGTAAAAAGCGAATATCTCGTGAACGGTTGATTGCAAATTGATGCGGAAGGTGGCGTTGAATTTGGAATAAGCAAGACCTTCGAGCTATTTATTTTGATTCGAGCTGAGCTCCAACAATTTCGAAAAATGTAAGACGGAATGTGAAAAAGCGGAAAAAAATTTCGAACCCCCCTTTCTCCCCTCCCTGGGCCCTGACCACTGTGCCGTTTTGGGAGAATCAATAACATGTCTAACACTATCCCTATGCCAAATTTGAGCATAATAGGTTCAACGGTTTTCAAGAACGCTTGAGGAGACTAAAAAGGTTCAAACACCCATAACTCCCCTTTGGGTACTCCGAGCGTTGTGGTTCAACTGTAGGATCTGTGGGGGATCTAGCCCTATGGTTAGGCCAAGTTTCAAAAAATTCTACGACATAGTTTTTAAAAATCGTTCCGGAAACTTTAGAGAAATGTAAGCCCCCCGTTCTCCCCTTTGGAGCGGCCTACATTGTACATCAATACATCAAAATAAGCGGCACGACTAGAACTTCTTTTGAACCAAATTTCGTCCTTGTAGCTCCAACGACTTACAATTGGTGGAGCTTTCAGTGCGTAAAAAAAAAACAGAAACTAAATACGATCTGTAGATATATTCTCAATAAAAAGTGATTGCTGGACGTGATTTGATGCGGTTCCCCATCGAAATGGTCGACATACACGACGCTTTTTAATTCAATTTTCTTCGATTGTCTGCGCTGCCTTCCGTCACTCAAAATTGTTCGCATTGAGTTCCAAGATCCCTTTTGTTTCTTCCTTCGCTCAAACCAAACTGCTCTCTTACATTTTCACATGAAACACACACATAAACTTCTCACACTTCTTTCTTTAATTTACTTATGCGAGCAAGAGAGACAAAGAACTCTCTTTCTCTCTCCCTCTAGGAGTCCTTCCGCGTTGTTCTCATTTCTGTACCACACAGCTGACATCTCAGCAGACGAAGGGAAAAAGTTGAGAATTGAGAAAATGGGGATGACAACGTCATCATTCGTGGCCAGGCCTCCTGTATTTTTGTTAAATTGAATATCGAATATGACCACATTAAACGCAAATATCTCGTGAACGGTTGATCGCAAATTGATGCGGAAGGTGGCGTTGGATGTGGAAAAAGCAAGACTTTCGAGTTACATATAACAATTTCAAAAAATAGAAGGCGAAATGTGAATAAAGGGGAAAAAAAGTTCGAACCCCCCTTTCTCCCCTCCCTGGTCCCTGACCGTTATGCCGTTTTAGGGGGATCAATTACATGCCAAGCACTATTCTGATACCAAATTTGAGGAAAATCTTTTGCACGGTTTTCAAGATCGGTTGAGGAAACTAAAAAAATTCAAACCCCCATAACTCCCCCTTGGGTCCCCTGAGCGTCATGGTTCAGCTTTAGGATCTGTGGGGGATCTGGCCCTATTGTTAGGCCAAGTTACAATAAATTCTGTTGCACGGTTTTCAAAAATCGCTCCGGAAACCTTAAAAAAACTAAAATAGTAAAAAGTGAATATCTCGTGAACGGTTGATTGCAAATTGATGCGGAAGGTGGCGTTGAATTTGGAATAAGCAAGACCTTCGAGCTATTTATTTTGATTCGAGCTGAGCTCCAACAATTTCGAAAAATGTAAGACGGAATGTGAAAAAGCGGAAAAAAATTTCGAACCCCCCTTTCTCCCCTCCCTGGGCCCTGACCACTGTGCCGTTTTGGGAGAATCAATAACATGTCTAACACTATCCCTATGCCAAATTTGAGCATAATAGGTTCAACGGTTTTCAAGAACGCTTGAGGAGACTAAAAAGGTTCAAACACCCATAACTCCCCTTTGGGTACTCCGAGCGTTGTGGTTCAACTGTAGGATCTGTGGGGGATCTAGCCCTATGGTTAGGCCAAGTTTCAAAAAATTCTACGACATAGTTTTTAAAAATCGTTCCGGAAACTTTAGAGAAATGTAAGCCCCCCGTTCTCTTCTTTGGAGCGGCCTACATTGTACATCAATACATCAAAATAAGCGGCACGACTAGAACTTCTTTTGAACCAAATTTCGTCCTTGTAGCTCCAACGACTTACAATTGGTGGAGCTTTCAGTGCGTAAAAAAAAAACAGAAACTAAATACGATCTGTAGATATATTCTCAATAAAAAGTGATTGCTGGACGTGATTTGATGCGGTTCCCCATCGAAATGGTCGACATACACGACGCTTTTTAATTCAATTTTCTTCGATTGTCTGCGCTGCCTTCCGTCAC
Source organism: Syritta pipiens (assembly GCA_905187475.1). Taxonomy (NCBI): domain Eukaryota; kingdom Metazoa; phylum Arthropoda; class Insecta; order Diptera; family Syrphidae; genus Syritta; species Syritta pipiens. The sequence continues at coordinate 10,432,920 of LR994571.1, read as the reverse complement.
TCAAAATTGTTCGCATTGAGTTCCAAGATCCCTTTTGTTTCTTCCTTCGCTCAAACCAAACTGCTCTCTTACATTTTCACATGAAACACACACATAAACTTCTCACACTTCTTTCTTTAATTTACTTATGCGAGCAAGAGAGACAAAGAACTCTCTTTCTCTCTCCCTCTAGGAGTCCTTCCGCGTTGTTCTCATTTCTGTACCACACAGCTGACATCTCAGCAGACGAAGGGAAAAAGTTGAGAATTGAGAAAATGGGGATGACAACGTCATCATTCGTGGCCAGGCCTCCTGTATTTTTGTTAAATTGAATATCGAATATGATCACATTAAACGCAAATATCTCGTGAACGGTTGATCGCAAATTGATGCGGAAGGTGGCGTTGGATGTGGAAAAAGCAAGACTTTCGAGTTACATATAACAATTTCAAAAAATAGAAGGCGAAATGTGAATAAAGGGGAAAAAAAGTTCGAACCCCCCTTTCTCCCCTCCCTGGTCCCTGACCGTTATGCCGTCTTAGGGGGATCAATAACATGCCCAGCACTATTCTGATACCAAATTTGAGCAAAATCGGTTGCACGGTTTTCAAGAACGGTTGAGGAAACTAAAAAAATTCAAACCCCCATAACTCCCCCTTGGGTCCCCTGAGCGTCATGGTTCAGCTTTAGGATCTGTGGGGGATCTGGCCCTATTGTTAGGCCAAGTTACAATAAATTCTGTTGCACGGTTTTCAAAAATCGCTCCGGAAACCTTAAAAAAACTAAAATAGTAAAAAGCGAATATCTCGTGAACGGTTGATTGCAAATTGATGCGGAAGGTGGCGTTGAATTTGGAATAAGCAAGACCTTCGAGCTATTTATTTTGATTCGAGCTGAGCTCCAACAATTTCGAAAAATGTAAGACGGAATGTGAAAATGCGGAAAAAAATTTCGAACCCCCCTTTCTCCCCTCCCTGATCCCTGACCACTATGCCGTTTTGAGAGAATCAATAACATGCCTAACGCTATCATTATGCCAAATTTGAGCAAAATCTGTTGCACGGTTTTAAAGAACGGTTGAGGAGACTAAAAAGCTTCAAGCCCCCATAACTTCCCCTTGGGTGCTCTGAGCGTTGTGGTTCAACTTTAGGATCTGTAGGGGATCTAGCCCTATTGTTAAGCCAAGTTTCAAAAAATGTCACTGCTTAGTTTTTAAAAATCGTTCCGGAAACTTTAAAGAAATGTAAGCCCCCCGTTCTCCCCTTTGGAGCGGCCTACATTGTACATCAATACATCAAAATAAGCGGCTCGACTAGAACTTTTTTTGAGCCGAATTTCGTCCTTGTAGCTCCAACGACTTACAATTGGTGGAGCTTTCAGTGCGTAGAAAAAAAAAGAAACTAAATACGATCTGTAGACATATTCTCAATAAAAAGTGATTGCTGAACGTGATTTGATGCGGTCCCCCATCGCGATGGTCGACTTACATCGACGCTTTTTAATAAAATTTAACTTAAAAACAAATCTGCTTCCTTTCAAATAATACGTATATCGACCATCACAGTTAAAAGTTTTTTTCGGGCGTTAGTATCAGTATTATGAGAGAGGTACCATATAGACGCCCCCACAAGCTTTATAATTTTTACTTACAAAATCCAGCTTTTAACCATTTTTTAGATTTATTTGTTGCTTCTTAGAAATCATTCATTGAAAAGTTGAATAATAAACCCAAGTGTAAAATTTGCAGTGTTTTTTTTTTAAGTCCTGCAAGGAAAAACATTGTTTCGGTAATAATTCTTGTCACACTCTGTTGTTAGAGAATGTAATCATTTCTCTTTTCATTCATTGGACCCATAAAATGTATGAATGCCAGACTCTACCACAAAAAAGTGAATATCCGAGAATAACATGGTATTTGAAAAAATAAACCTGAAATTTGTGATGTGATAGTGATAGATGATGACTTTAGATTAATGTATAGTTTTTCATAACACATTCAAAGGTAGGTAGGTAAAGACTCTAGCATCAAAAATAACTGAAAGCAAATTTTGTTCTAAAAAACAGTCGTAGGTAAAACATTGCTTTGGCATGTACAACTGATACATAATAACTCATGCAAAAAATAAATAAAACGTAAGCATTTGGTGCAGAATGCAAAATCAATACGAAATTTTAGGAACTCGAACAATTATTTTGTAGAATCGAATTACGTAGTAAGGCCCTGGAATTCAAATATCGACACACGCATAGAGTCCAACAATTGCTTATTTTTGATTTTCTGGTTCGACTTTTCATAGAAACAATACATATTGACAGAACCTAAGAGTCAACTGATGATGCGCAAATAATTCACTTATAGATTTGAATAACTCGTTCAAGCCTTGTCAATCCATATATGGTGATATTTCATGTCGATTTCACCTCTTCTCTGTTTATTTTGTTTTAAATATAAACTTAGCAATTGCATGTAAGCAAGTCCTCTTTCATGTTGTGCTTCACATGTTTTGTTAAGATTTTGCTCTATTTGCCCCCGGATGTCCTATATAATCTGTGGTAAGACCACAGTATATGCAGTGCAACCCAACAGAGAGCCAATGCATCCCATCTGCTACTTCTGAAATGATCAGCGTTCACTTCTGTCCAGTTCGCAAGGCTTTGCGGCCCTAAGAAAATAATCCTAACACCTCTGTATCCTTTAAATTTAGATGCATCGTCATCCATCCAATGTGTGCAAGCAGACCAACAAACGCCATCAAATAAGACAACTGCAATACCTTAAACCATTAACCCAAATACGTTTCTGTCTGAGTTTGAATATTCGAATCCCCTGATGTTCAATGAGACGACGACAGCTTTAATTATTAAAATCATCAAAGTAATACAAATCAATTGGATGTATCCCTCTGGCAACAGGCTGTAGGAGTGCATGTTGCTCCTGCGTTCCCCCATTCTTATACAAATAAATTACAAAGCCCAAACCTGAATAATGAGCCTACACACATGCAATCTACTCAAGTGCAAAATCAAATATTTCACATTGTGTTTAAGAGCAGCCGCACACGACTGTGTGTCCTGTGCGGTTTACAATAAGAACCCCCCATGCACGTGGCACTGAGTGCTACACGTGCAGGCTCATCCCTTGAAGGGAAATTCAAAATGCGAACTCCATGCTCGACTTAGTAAGCCTTTCATTATGCGAGAGATAGTTCGAAAAGAACAAAAAGGTCTCCAACCATCTGCTGCAATCATGTCGAACATGACGCTGCTCTTACACTGTTACACAGGACGAGTAGAGGAATAGTAGATATCTCCTCAATCGAACATGTCAAAATATTGTCATTTCCACCTCTTCCAAGAAGTTGTCGTAAGGATATCTTTCTCCACGCCCACCTCCTTCATCCTGTTAATACTTGAGAAGATGTTGTCTGCAACCACCCAAAAACGCAAAATTCTGAAGTGAATTGAAATGAAATTCAAACTAAATAGGACAACGTATCCTGAAAATGACAGAGAGAGAGAGAGAGAGAGGGAGAGAGAGTTAGATGACAACCAGAAGGAATTCCTAATATCTTTAAGACGCTGTGTGTGCCTGGTGATGTCGTCGGAAATGCTAAACTTACACGCCAGAGAAAAACTGATAAACCATTAAACGCTTGGACAATCCAATTACGACAACATTGTCTGCTACACGTTCTTTACAGAGGATGCTTTCACTCTCCATCGCATGTCACTTGTACGACACATGCTTGTGCACTTGGCAGCCTGTACAGGATTCAATTATGAAAAGATATGATGATGAGGTAAGTTGGTTAAAACCAAACAACACCTCAATTCAGGTTTAATTAATTTTGGATTTGAAGAGAGAATTGACTCTAAAAAAAAATTATATTAAACTTCTCATGGAAATAACCGTGAACTGCTTCAAATCAAAGTTTATCGGTTTTCTTCGCCAAAAGTTGATAATAAAATGTTCTCCTTTTAACACCGGTTAAAGCAGATCCTACACCTGAAACTCTTGAAATCAAAACACAACTCACTGCAAACGGCAAAGGAGGATTGAACTGAGTATGCTTGTGTTCTTTTTAATTGCTCTTGATGTGAACTTTTTTTTTAAGCACTATTTTAATGAAAACTTATAACTAGATATTTCATTAGTTTTGCTCAACTTTGCCACGAATTCTTCTGCATGGACAAAGTTCCACGAGAGAACTCAGAAAAGGGAGAAGTTTTCTGTTGCTTAAATACCGAAAGCAAGGGTGCTTCCTTTCATTTCTTGTTTTGCTCCTTTCGGTGGCAAGTGCGTGGTTACAGTTGTACATGAATTTCTATATTTAGATTGATTGGGTGTTTTGATTGATGAATACATTTCCAATCGGAGATGACAGGTTCTCAGTTCTTTGTGTAATGACGTGGCTCAAGGTGCCTGGGCCGACTTCTCCCGGATGTGAAACTCTGATGAAATTCTGATATTTCTTGTAAAGAGTGGGCCAGCTAGTGGTTTCTGTTGAAGTCATAGATTATTTAGACACTGACCGTATCAGCGAAATGAGTCGTTTTCCGCTTGAACAACGTTGGGAAATGATAAAAACTGATACCCAAAATAAGTGCTGTGTCAGAAAGTGAGTTCTTTGCAAAAAAAAAAACGTTATCAGCTGGCGATATCAGCCTCGGATCTCCGATTTGATGAAAACAATTTGAACAATCCGTGAGTTACAGCCTGAAGCCATAAAAAAGGTAGAAGAAACCAAAGAAAACTTCAGTGACAGATTTCGCTACTGCGAAGCTGGCCGAGGCAGCCAGTTGTGTTCCATAATTAATGGAAATGTTTGTTCTTACTAATAAAGCTTTAGTAAGAACAGAGCTCGTATCCAAACTAATCATGCATAGCGTCGTTTTGCAGGTTATGTCAAGACCTTTCAAATGATGTATTGCCAGATACGAACTCTGTAGCGCTTTTTACATAGCCGGAAAATTCAAAAGACAAAAAGGCGGAAGGGAGATATTTGACAACCTAATATAAGAAACAGTTTTAAGTTTGTTCTTTAAATTGCATTCCTAAAAAGAAAACTTGTATTTGACACAAAAACCTTTACAATCTTCTCAATTGCCCAGACGTTATAATTTCTCCTGATAATCTGTTGTATGTGTTCCTTTTGCACACACATATATTTATAGATTGCTTCTTGACCCTTCGGACTCTCCTCTTCCCTTTATTTATAGAAAAAGGACTTCAAAATAGCAATCCAAAGTCCATTCGAAGTCAATGAAATGTTCAATAATCCACTGAAAAGAGTCCTTTCAACCAAAAGGGACAACATTGTGCCAATTAAAATTCTCCAGATATCTGAAATGGCATTTCTGAAACAAGCAACAAAGATGAAGAACTTTTCACAGATTATCGAAGAAACAAAAGATTTTCAATAAAATCCTTTGAAGTCTGTATTTGTAAGCCACATCTCGGAATTGTCCTTGTCACAAAACCAATAACCTCATGACGGAGTTATTTTAGTATTTTACTGAAACTAAAGCCGAACATAAAAGACTTACATATGTGTGAGTACCATCATGCGGGAGGAACATCGATTTAACGAGTACGAAAACTCCTTGACATCACAAAAAGGACTACCCTACCTTAGGTATACATCAATGTTCGGAGTTTTTTTTTTTTTTTCTTTGGTCATGTGTCGCGTCCATTTGCGGCACATTAGCCAAATATTGACATTTTTCTCAAAGTCGTCATATTTTTCGGTGTGACAGAAAAATGGGAAGGACGTAACTTTTCTGGTGTTGGTTAACTTTCATATTGAGAGATCGTAAAACGTAGCCTCACTGGGTTATGTTTACCGAAAAGTCATCGTCGTCGGTCTGGATGTCCTCCTTTTACTTATTGACTTTGCTTTTGGCTCATTAATGTTTTGAAGGACAAAAACGACGAACACAGTTCTTACTGCTGATGATGAGGATGGTGATGCCGATGGTGATGCTCTCCTGGTCATTCTCTTTCTAGGGTTTTCAGAGAAATTCCATATCACCAGCGTAGCGTTAATAAAAACGAAGAGCATGACAACGGGCGGACGGAGCATTCGGTCCAGGACTCTGGTGGATATGTCGACATGACAACAGCACTATTATCCTATCTCTGGTTAATGACTTAGTTCGTGTGTGTAACTATAGCATTTATCCGTTCTTATGTGCTTGCCCCTTTTTAGGGGTGGCTCCTTGTGGCGAGTTGATTTGCCAGCTAAGGACATTTTTCAGGAGGATGAGCACAGACACATACGGACACACAAAGACGTGGAGACGTGGAAAAACGATGTCGCTTCATCACATGTGGCTCAATCTGTGAGAGGAGGAGTAATTTACTCGGTTTCTTATCTAATTTATAGATCCTTAGGTGACCCGAAATTTGCGCCATTAAGCGGAACCCTTTCCGCATGTGATGAACCTGAGATCCGAACTGTTCAGTGCTCTTGATTTATGGAGCATCACTCAGTTTGTTGGTGTGCGTGTGGGAATGGTCGATGTTCTGGTGCACAAGGATGTAGGGATATAGGGATGTAGTTGACGTTGTTACGATGACGGACCACGGGACACGGGATACGGGACACTGGAAACTGGGAGGGAGATGAATTCGCCAGTCGATGGCGGTAGCTTCCGGGAAAATTCCACTCGTTTTTTTGTCTTGTCCGCCTTTGGGGCGAAAGACAGCCCTTGATGGCCAGCGATAGCTGTGTGTACACATTTAAGATATGCATCTGGGTTTAATGACGTGATTGACATGATTTTTTTTTCCTTTTTTCTCGTTACATTATTCATGGATAGCTCTTAACTGATTTTATATTCATTTTAAATTTATCATAGTGTCCGTATAAGATACCTACACACACACAGTCGCTGTCTGTGTGACTGTGAGGAATGATGGAGAGCTTCCGCTTGTTGATGGAGTGTTTGGCTTATAGCCTACGGCAGTTTGGCCTGATGAGTGTTGTTTGGAGGGCCTTTTTTTTGATGAATAAGAAACTGCAGAAGATTGTGTGTCCTTAAAAAAGTTTATGGCAATGGGTAATAAATTTAAACCCTCGAACGGGACATAACACCAGAAAAGGTCAGGTTTACGAGGATGCACTTAATTGAAGTTTTCTACTTATAAATTACTCTATCATGATAATCTATGATTATGGTGAAGTTCTTGTTTCCTGCGCCTGGAGATGGATTTGGATATCTCTATGGTCGTTGGAAAAGAAGAAGTATGTTTTCGAATTAGTGAAATTTTGGTTCTTTCTGAACTTATGCGTCTTTAAAGAAGCAATCAAATGTCATTTTGGTCTGAAGCTTAAAGCCATCATTAACACTACACTATTTAATCTCTACTGAACCTCTAAATATAGCTTTCATAACACAACACTTCGATATCTGTGTCTTACAACAATCCACGCCCACGAGCTTAGCAACCACCATCATCGTCCAGAGATTTTTGCCCAATTCATTGTGCTTATACCACATAAACGATCTATCATAGAATCACCTATAAATTTACCAAATAACAACCACTCCTGCTATGCACACTTCTCTCCTGTCATCGATTTCTATATATTCCAACACAGAACGCTCTCTACGTTCAAATAATAATCCTATTATAGCCAATAACTCATTTCAGGGAATATTTGTTCAAGTCCTTCCTTTAATAGCGTGAAATTCCAGCTACCGGACCTTTTTCTCATTCTCCTTCATGACGTTGTTAGCCTGTGCAACAATTTACCCGACAAAACCCAACCTCCACACCTCGTTTTCCTACACTCTGCTACGATGGTGGTCTAAATCGAAAATCGTTTTCGACAGAATTATAAATCGAATTGAATAAAATACACCTGGCCACAGAGAAACCTGTTGGGGATTATTTGGCCCCTTCTTACAGGAGAGCTTGTCCTTCCGTGCCCCGCCCATTAATACAGCACCGAGGACACAGGGCCAGTAGCAATTTATGACGACCAACGAACATGACCTATAAAAGCGCTACACCATCGCCCATTTCACTTGAAATAAAATTAAATTTATGCGTAAGAAATTTTTCGAAACTTTCTGATACTTTATATTCCGAAGGACCGCGTGTATCCTTGCACACGCACACCAGTATTTTGCTTGTGTTTAGCCGTTACCACAATATTGTGGCGTAAAAAACAACTTTCCGCGCGCCAACAAATGCCACACTTTCACCTACCCTCCAAAAAAAAACGAGCTTTTGAATGATGCGCGAGTAAAATTTTACGATAAATGTGATGTGGCTTCAGCAGTTTTTCATGTCCTTTCTCGTCCTTACACCCACTCTCGTCTTTGTAGATTTGCTGCTTTGGTTTTCACAAGAAGTAATCTTTTTTTTTCTCGTTTTGTATTTTGTTTTCGTGTGTTTTTTCTTCTTTTTTTTTGGCAACGAGATTGCCTCTTGTAAATGATGCGGAAGATATGACCAGCAGGAGGATGAAATGAAAAGGAAGGAATACACGAGAGCCGGAAGAACTTTGTAATTAAGTTGTTCAATTTACGTTTTAAGCTCAGCGAAGAAACATTAATACTACGAACTAATTTTAAGGACAAAAGTTGTAATTAGAAGAAGGCGGACACTAGGTGGGCTTGATGCTGCAATTATGTGAGATGTCCGTCGTCGGAGAGGACGGGACTAGGGGAAGCTGTTTATTGCAGTCGGAGATTCTAATTGAGATGTCTGCAGGACACTTTGTGCCTGTCACTCTGTCTCATGACGGCAGTGATTAGTTTTGCTGACACATTGTTTTTTTTTGTTTCTCTTCGGGACCTTGGCTAAGGGAGAGCTACGACGAAAGACGACTTGACTTAGGTCAGGGATATTCGTTAGAAGGTATAAGGCCACAGCAACAGTTTTAAGATATTGGGCGTAAATTTCATGTTGCTTGCTTTATAACAAATCAAATCAAATAATTTAGTGCTGACAAAATTGAATTAAATGCCAATTGTTTTTTTTAATTTTAGTGGCTGTACAGTGCTTCAACAAAAATTGTTCACTAACTCTTTTTTCCGTGCGTATTTACAAGCGCAAGTTTCTTATACTTTTGAGCTTAAACGCACTATTTGATAAATTAGGAATGAAAGGCAAGGCTATTTCTGGTTTTGATTATTGATCATTATACAAAAAAAGTTCTGACCAAGCTTTGCTTCCGCCGTTTTGCAATAGATGGCTGCAGCAGAGAGTGGTAGTCAAAATAAATAGATCGTAGATGTCATAAAATAAGCTTAGGTATTTGTAAGCCATCGAAATATTAGTCGATTTGTGTCTGCATCACAAAGTTATTCTCGATTAAATATGTCAGCTTACCAGCCAAATTCTGGTCATTTGCTGGAGGTTTTAATTTTCTGCTTTAATATGAAGAAATCTGAGGCTGGGGTTCAGCGAATGCTCTCAAATACCTATGGTAAGGCCGCTATTAGTGAAAGAACGTGCTGAAAAGTGTTTCAACGCTTCATGAACGTTGATTTTGACGTCGAAGACCTTCAAGGCGGTGAAAGATAGAAGGTTTTTGAAGATGCAGAATTGGAGGCATTACTTGATCAAGACGCATCAAACACAAAACGAACCATAAAAACCAGTTTATTATAATAAAGGCAGAAGCAAAGTTGTACACATAATAAATACGCCAATATTTTGTAATTTTGAAAATTTGATACACTTGGGCCAAAGCTAGGCCAAAGCTAGGCCAATTGTACTGCCAGCTTAAAAACAAATAAAATTTTGGGTGGGAAACTCGTTGTTGTGTACGCAGTGGCACATCAATGCACAGTAGTCGAATTATGGTCATTAGCTGAACTCAATTAAACTTAACTATTATTGCTTTATTTTATTGGAAATATTCTTCTTTCATTCATCAGAACCTATAAACATAAAAATAAATCAAGCAGTGATCAAATTCATCCGCGCCTCACTGTTGAACACAACTAGCAAAGCCCCCGCCACTTTTTGGTTTCCATGTCAATGGAGACGCCATCATCAGCAGATTTGCTCCCGTTTTTGAAACCACAACTTCATAGCTTTTGTCATCAGTCTACATGCACTCCATCCGAGCGAAAGCCTTTTAATCAAAAAAATATATACTATAGATTTTCTTGCTCATATTCGGACCAAACAAGTTTTGTGCGACAACACAAGTTTCCGGAAATTTTTAGTACTCAGCAGCCGCATAAAACTTGTCAAGGACACACACAACGTGTCAGCAAAATTATCTCGTGTAGTCGACTGAATTCATTATTTAATATGTCATCCTTCAAATGCGTCCATCGGAAGTTTATTTCCAATCGTAACTTTGCCCACGAACAAAATCGTGCCACACCTCCTGTACAATACACACTCGCATCATCACACAAGCAGTAAACTTTCTTTTATTATCCTCATAAAACTATCGACCAGCACCAGTTTTGTAATGTTTCACTCTCTCTCTGTTCCTCTCCTCATCGAAGAAGAAAGTACCTTTATTAAAATATTTATTAAAATCATCAGCCGACGTCGCTCACTCGTCCTCCTAACGAAGGTTGTTATCGCAACGAAGCACTCAAAGGAATTTCAATTTAAAAATAAATATCGCTTCGTTCAATTAAGTCGCCAGGATTAATCTGATGAACGACCCAATATCAATTTGTCTGATTATTTTCGCGCGTCTGTGATGAGGAGGCATTCTCCTCCACTGTTCACTGCTTTTGTGCGAAATCCTGCCACCTACTTTGCCCGCATTCATCTTGATTAAGAGCATTTGATTTCGTGATTCATATTTTGCGATTTAATTAAATTGTACCAAAGGAACAAACGGAATAAGTGGATGGGTGGAGGAGGCAATCTCAGTGGGATTCAAGGGATACACGGATGTGGAAAAGGATATCGGATGGTGTATGTGACCATAACACATCCGTTGACAGTACTACGAGTACGCATGTAATACGATGTTCTGAGAGTGGGAGAAAAAAAAAGAACAAATGACAGGAATATGTATGTATTCCCACATATTATCCTTTTAGGTGGTGGCAGTCAGGCACCGGGTGTTCATAGTCAGGACATTCAATTCCACGGAGAGCTGCTCTTCTCAAAACTAAATGGTCAACACTGCAGCTCTGTTTTTCTGTTTTTCTGTTTTTCTTGTATCTCCTCGCCAGAGCGAATGTGTATTTATTTTCATTTTCATCAATATGTATTCGCACAGGATGCACATGCACGGGCGCCAGGACGTTCGTGTAAAATGTTACAAAGTATCCTGGATAAAGCTGACATATTACACTTTTTCACGCCGCACAGTGAAAGATATCAGTTGTGGCTGCTGCTTCAGAGCCACCTACCGCATGCAGCAACTGTTACATGTGCCTGCGAGGGGACAAAGAGTGTGAGGGTGGTGGTGGTCGTGGTCCTATTTGGAGATGCTGCGAAAAGGATGCATGAGTTATGGGGTGCTCTTGTGTTCGATGGCAGCAGCAGTTGCGAGGTAAAAGCCATCGACTAAGTGTGGTGTAACACCAATGGTGCAGGAAATTCAGCAAATTTTTCCCATCGAATAGGTACGTGTTGACAGTCGAAAAAAAAGGACGTACAGTGGTTGTCGTTTTTGCATTTTATTGGAACAAATTTTTGTAACATGAGATAAAGTAACGCAAACCAGCGCGAGAGGCTGAGGCAACGATGGCGGTGGTGAAGGATTCGGCCTCGAGGATGAAGGAAAACACTCACAGCACGAAAATGTAAAACTTAAATTGAAAACAAAGTGAGTTGTATGGTGGTGGAAGCATGCTTTCATTGCAATTTATTTTGACACGTCGCTGTTGGCCTACATTTGCCGAATGGAAATCGTTTAATTGATGGGCTCGCAGCTTATCTGCTGGATCGAAAATGCGTATCCTGATTTAGTAATTTATGCTGAAATGATAAGATTCTTAGTGACATTTCGAAGTTTCCTTTTGCTCATTATTTATGAAGTGTTATGGTGTCACTGGTTTGCAAAAAAATTCTCGCTCTGTACAGTGTATCAGATGACAACCATTAACAGCGTGAACTTCTTGACATTCTTATGACCTGAAGAAACCTCCATTGAGTGTCTTTATTGACAACATCAATCAGAATTCTTGTGCTTCTTGCCATCCGCCTCTCCACCATCAACGACAACAATCTAAAAATAAAAAAAACATGCTTCATTCAGTGATTTGTAAAATTTAAACATCAATTGGATATCAATTTAAATGCCAAATCAATTGAAGCACAAAAGCATAAAGATGGCGGAGGTATTCAATTTCAAAAGACGTCGACTCTGCTCCGCACTCCACTTTGTCAGTCCTCTAACACGAGTGCAATAAATTTACAACTCTTTGTAACTCAATCGATACATGAGTTTGAGGGTCCCCTGCTTCGAGTCTTGCAGAAAGGCACTCTGAGGTGGGTGTATGCAAATTTTATTATATTTTTTTTTTCCATTTTCTCGCATAAGAAGGACGAAAAAAAAAACAAGGATGAAGCCGCATTAAGGAAGAAAATTGAGGAATAATTTAAGCAGAGAAATGTGCTTACAATTCCACTCCATTTACTTTATTCGGCTCTAATAGAATTTTAATATTGTCCTAGACAATGCGAACGAACAGAACGCCATTTCAAATGGTCACATTTTCGTTGGCCAGCTTTTTTTTTTTCCTTCGTCTCTTGCCAATCACTGCTAACAAGGACCGCTCCCCTCGCCAACGACCACGGCAAAGGTTACGCCTTGACTTTAAATTTTATTTCTGCAAAACAAAGAGAACAAAAAATCCTTGAACGTGGCCGCATCATTAGAAAAGCTGAACGGGGAATAACAAAAAAATAAAGGGAGATTCCGACTTTCTTCTCCATCGGTAGTAAAGCGTGTCAAATACGATTAAAGAAGGACATTGGCTTTCGTTTTTATTAAAAGAAAGCAAATGCAAGGGATTTAGTGGTGACTGTGCAAGGACATTGGTAGCGCGCTGAGACTGACAGGGTGGACGTAATCAATTGGATAAGTATGCAATCAGCGCAAGTACCACTCAAGTTGAAATTTTGAAAATCAAATTGAAGCTAAAAGCTGAGAATGGGTTGCATAAAGTCGATCCTTTGGACGTAAAACTCAATAGTTACGATTGTGATGTTGCCACAAAGTAACGTTTCAAATGAGTTTTTTTCCAAAATGTTTAACTCCTTTCCCTATTTAGAATGGAGCTAATTTCATTGGCAATAAGCGATAAATGCGGGACGAAATGAAGGGAGTCTGATTAACACCGTAGATCTCTAATATAAACGTTGCAGTTTGCACAGAAGATTTGATTAAACAGTATATCGTTTAAATAGTTTGCAAAACTTTAGTGGTACATAGTTTTCTACCCCTTTAATTCTTAATAAACTGTGTGACCAGATATAATTAACGAAAAGCGTAATGTTTAATACTATCAATTGCCATACAGTAAGTGTCTAATTTATTGAACCGCGTGAATAAAATATTTCTAAAAATAAATTTGCTAGAACAAAATACTATTTTTTCAATCAACTGAACATCTATGTATTGTCACGTGAAATATTCAGTTAACGATCCTGTGAGCTTTCTTTTATCTTTTTTTTTTTGCTTGCACCACAATCTACACGAAGCATTTAAAAACACGTCCTAAAGTCTTCAACTCTTTAACCTTAAATTGATGAAGATTTATTAAGGCAATAACCTTTCGGTTGTTTACAAAATCCTTACCAGGAAAAAAAAAGCGTTTCATTTTCACTCTCAATTAAAAATTTCTATCTTCAAGAATTTTGGGTACAATGAATTTCAACCCGCCTAAGGACGTCATGCCAACAAGTACATCGATACACTAACATCCCAGAAATTCCTTTCAATTTTCATCAAAGCTCCTTCCCTTCTCTAACCTTAGGCGCACAAAATTCGAACCCTGTTGTTTAGAGTCTGACGTTAGCAACTCCTAAAAAAAAACTCCATCAAACTCTTACAATAGAACCGACTAACCAAATAAAAAAATTCGCCCTCCATCTGTTTACTCAGCCACCAAAAAATGCCCAGAAAAAGCAAAAAACCCAATAAAAGGGTTAGTGTTATGAAGTTTGGGTTAATAATCCCAACTTTATTCCCTTTGTTTTTGAATGCTTCAAGGAAAAAAAAACGAAAAAAAAAAACACAGGAAAAAAATCATAAAATAGAGAAAAATCTAACTCTCCTATGATTGCGGCTACCAAAGGCCCCCCTTTCCCTTCGATGTACTCTAGAACTATGGCCTTCTTTCACTGTGCTACTTCAGCATGAAAATGAAAATTTATGGTCACATTTTTGCGGTTGCATTCACCCATAGGGGAGAGCCTGGTAGGGCTGCATCAAAGAACTGATTTCTCTCCCTTCTTGCTACGGATTTTTTTTTTTTTCCATTTTTTTCGTTTTTCCTTTCTTTTTTTTTTTTCCTGCTCCAGTTCGTTTTGATATCTGGAAATAGTCCAAAAAATATTTTCGCCTTTTTTCCCGCTAGTAGGTACCGTTATTGTGTCCTCTGACACCCAAATGTTGAAGCCTTCGATGCGGGTGAACGTATACAAAAACTTGTAAGAGGATGTAATTCCGTTTTGCCTGTTTTTAACTTACGAAAATAAAGTGCAAATGAAACTAAAAGAAAAGAGTAAGGGGAATGTGTGCAGTTTATTTTGATGTTTAAATTTAAAATCGTTTCCTTTTTTTGACAGAAAAACTAAAGAAAACAGAAAGAAATTTGGTGATATTCTTGCCTGCGTAGTTACCTATTCACGTACTTTCTGTATGTCTTTTTATTTAAACTGAAATTTATTTTTCTTTCTATCACAATTTATGAGCAAGCAATTGTAATTGAATATTAATATGCAAAACATACAAGCCTAGCCACAGAGACTTTTGGTTCGATTTGTTCGAGTTGTGATTTTTATAAAGTTAAGAACTTCAGTGATGAGTTCAATACTTGTATAGTTAATATTTCTTTAAAGTTTCCATAGATAGTCCTTTTTAAAGAATTTTTAATAATACACATATTAGATATTTTTCAAGAATACAATGCATAAACTCCTTTTTACCCAAGTATAGTTTAAGAAAAAATGAGAATGATAAAAATAAAAAAAAAATGTCAAAATCAGCAAAATCTTAGGGAGGATAATATCTTACGTCATAGCTCGTTTTTATGAAAAGCAAAGATTTTAGGCAATTTACAAAAAATCAATTGGCGATTACAAAAGTTACTTACAAGTAGACCTATTTTACACTAAGAATTGTGAATGCGGGAAACTATCAAAGGACGGTGTAGTTTATGGTCAATCTTTTTTTTATTCATTAAAAATGACCTAGATGGTGGGCGCGTGGCTTAATCGTTAGTGCGTCGGACTGTTAAACGAGAGTACCTGGGTTCGAATCCAGCTCGGGGAAACAACACCACAAACATTTTTCACAGCCCCACCTCCAGCGAATGACTGACAACCCTCCTGGTGTACTTCTGTCATGGAACGCTTTCGCAATTCGCCGTTCGGAACCGGCATTAAACAGTAGGTCCCCTCCACATGTGTCAAAATATATCGCGCACAACACAGTGGAGCCGCGAAGATGCTAGGCTCTGGCCCTGTATGGGCTGTTACGCCGACTATTTATTTTTTATGGAATAACCTGAAATTTGAAGTCTAAGCAGAAAGGTGCAATTTTAATTATTTTATGCACATAAGGAGTTAATCATGCTTATTCTGAGATTCCAATTTCGCTTCGCAATTTCCAAATTCGAAAGTTAGTACAATCCAAATGATTTCTATTGTGAGAGTCGAATAATTCGAAAATTCACTTTAGAAAGTGAGAAATTATTGCAAAGCGCATTCTTACGTTCGAATGATTCGAATCAATTGTCATGTTCAGTTTTTTCTGTCTACTGGAACTATGTAAGTCTAAACATTCTTATAAAAAAAAATAAAACAAATTCAATTTATTCTTATAGTTAAGTTATAATTAGGAGAAAAAGATAAAAATCCCCCGCAATACTTGTATTGTGACTTGTATTTGGAAACACTTCTGTTTAATCGAAAGTTTCGAGCAAATCTTGAAACGAAAGGTATACAGTACCTCACAAAATTGAGCATACATTTACAGATAAGACAAAATTTTGATTATCCTCTCCAAAAAAGCGATTTGTGAACAAAACAAAAATGTAAGTTCGGTTTCACATATGGCATTTAATACATTCAGAAGTGAAACCAGCAAAAAAACTATGCAAGATACTATTTCCTGGCAAAATATAATATAAAAAAATACTTCATTTTTGTAAGGTACAGTATGTATTAGGCATTCAAAACGAATCTGATTTTACGTAAATATATTTGCTTTGCATTAACAGAGTTGCATACTTGCTGCATTCATGTTTTCGTCTTTCCAAATTTAAGAGTTTCAGCTTTGTTATTTTATAAAAAGTAAACTTTATAGGATATCTGAAAGTGCTTTTCTTTGCTTAATTTTTGTTAAATAATGTTTATAAAATATAAATGAAAACAAGTTCTGAGTTTTGAGTTCTTTATTGTAAATGAAAGAAAAAAAAACAGAATTTAATTTAGTATTTCTTGAGATTTAACAAATTGCATAGACTTTTATAGAAACAAATCTTCGAATTTCAACTTTAGATACTTCAAGCCACGCTCTTCCTACTTTGGATTATTAGAAAACCGGAAGGGTTCACTTAAAGTCTAAAATAAGTGCACAATAATAAACTGACTGAGCTCTGTGAGACACATTTCATTAAAAAAGGTGGAATCACCGATCATTCACACCTTGAAGACATCATTCTTTTTTTTTTTCTTTCCCTTCTATAGCAAACTGTCCGCAATTCTCTCTAAAAACAACGTTCTATCAATCAAATATAAACTTAAGATCAGGATTCAGCTGAAGCCATTTTAGTCACACTGATGTTCTTTCAAATCACTTAACATTTATGAGTACACCAGTCGTATCTTTCCGTTTCCTAGCCGTTTCCACAGCAACATTAAAATCCTATTCAGTTCCATTATCCTATGATACATTCGATTCCAGCTTGGTGCAAATCCTTTTTGGAACTCAGAACTCAATGCAGTTAGATCTCTCACTCTTCAAAAGCCTGCTTTTAACCATACTCCATTGAATCGCACAAACAAAAGCCTGGCGCGCAACTTTGAAATTAAATCTGCATCCTCTCACCGGTTTTGAAAAGCGTTGCTGTGTATCACCACAGTTGGTAAAAGACCCAGACGTTACTCATCACATTTCCGCCCACTTTCCCGACTACAGTCATTTACCGCGGAAGGAGCAATGTCCTGCTCGTAATTTACTGTACACACCCAGGAAAGTGCTCTTTCATTCCGCCCCATCAGCGTCCATCGTGCCAATGCCATGATGCCGTTCAGCAACGACTCATTAATGTATTATACATGTTCTGCAACGGTGGTGCTCGTGTCATAAACATCAGCACTAAGTCGTCATTCAAAAGGGATTTATCGTTGAAGTATGTGCGCTATTAGTAGTTCATAGTTGATGTCCTTTATTCCCTCTACACACCAAACAGCCCTCTGGCCACTGTGCCTTGTGGTGTTCTATTCGAAATTGAATTCAATTCGGCTTAAGCCGATGTCTGCTGCATGATAAAGTGCACTGTATATCAGTCACCCTTGTTATCCTTTTTAATTAAAACACGAGACCGGATAGAATAGCAAAAAAAAAAAAGCAACAGTAAAATGCGATTTAATGACGAAAGAAAAAAAATACGAAGGAAAGGAAAAGGCTTTAAAATTCTAATGAAAACAAATAAAATATGCACACCCCCTAAACGGAATGAGTCGAGACCTTTCAAAGTACCTTGCCAACACGCCCGCCGCCGCAACGATCATTCCCAACTCAGAAAATGAAAACCAGCAATCACCGACGACAACAACAACAACAACAACGACGATAACGACGACGACGACGGCACCAGGACGAAGGAGTGAAAACTCTTGACTTCCTACGACGATGAGAGCTTAAATTGAAAACGATGACCCTTCTACGATCTAGATGGCATGCAGTGGGGGCTAAAGATGGCTCCACTGTACCTTCATTTCCTTCCTACCCTTCCTTAATTGTGTGGAAAATCTACTCGAGAATATTGTAACAATTTTGAGTTCTCCTTTTTTTTTTTTCTCTTTTGCTTTGTTTTAGTCGATGAGAATACAAGGCACTATCCTTACAAACATCCTTAAAATATCCATCGAAACTCTGTATCCAACACAGAGTTTTTGTTTTTCTCTTTTTGTCGTTAATTTAAAATTCGTTTCGGTCTTTTATTAAAGACATAACGCTACTACTGTTAAGGAGTAGATAGAAAATTAAGAATTAAATAACTTTTTCTTTGTCATCATGAATATTTCATTGAATGGGCGAAGATGGACACGAACGCATTAGCAATCCCTCGGGCGGATTGGAATCTTTTGCTTTTTTTTCGACAAAAACGTCTAATTAAAAAGCAAGGGTGTGTTTTTTCTCGCAAAAAAAATTTGCCAAGAAAAAATGGGCAACACCATTCAGACTGTGCGTGTACAAACAAATTTTAATGAGTTTTCCAACGATTCATTTAGAGGACGGTGTATCTATACCGTAATTTCAATAAATTAAATGTTTTTTTTTTTTTTTCTTGAGTTTGATATAAATTGTGTGCTCTTCAAGTGGCAAGTATTATACGGGAAAAGGGAAAATTAGAGCGGTTGCGTCTTAATTTTTTTTTTTTTTTTCTTTTCGTGAATTTCATTTTTCATTAGAATAATTGTGCTAATTAACGAAATGTACTTTTTTTTCTTTTTCTTAATTTTGTCTTCAGAGGTAATAAATATTTACCAGGGAATTTTTGAAATGGAAACTAAGTGGTTTTCGCAAATTCGAGGCTTGTGTGGAGGGTGGAAGGGTGTCTTTTTTACTTACACAATGAAGCTCTAAACTTTAAGGTTATATCTTCATATTTATTGCTACACACACAGATGCGAACAAAAAATAGGAGGGGTAAAGGAATCGGCAAAGGTCATGGTTGATAAAGTTATACAGATATTTTGGATACAAAACTTGTTTTGCCTATAGATTAGCATTAACTTGAAATAAAAAAATATATTTACATAAAAGAAAAATAGAAATTTATTAAAACTGAAAGTGAGCCATCAAAATATGGGCTTTCCAATAAAAGGTGTTATTTTGAATAGCCCGCTAATTCGGTAGATGTCCCTTCTCAAGCTGAAAAATTACAGCTTGAGATCAAGGTCATTGGACAAATAGAAACTACGCCATTAACAAAAAAGGCATGATACGCGTATCAACAACGTACTGAAATTATTAAAATTCACTACAAACATGGCGAAAATTTAGCAGAGACGGTTTGTAAAACTAAAACATTTTTAGGTCTTCGTGACCGACCGGAATACAGAAATTGCTGGAAAATTTCGAGCTGTTGGGACAAGCTGTAAAGAATAAAACCCGGACACGTGTCGCTCAAGAAAAACTGAGAATATTGCTGCTGTAGCATAAAGTGTTGAAGAAAACCCGCATTTGTCCATTCCTTGTCGTTCCTTATAATCGGACATTCCCAAACGTCACTACACCGTATTTTGCATAAAGACGTGGTTCTTTAGGCTTATAAAGTTCAGCCGGTCGATCATCAACAACGTCGTGTCTTTGCTCATTGGGTCCCTGAAATGCATGAAAATGATCCGGAATTTCATCGAAAAATCATCTTGACTGATAAGACCCATTTCCACTCGGTGACTATGTCAATAAGCAAAATTGTCGCATCCGGGGCTCAGAAAACCTAAAATTTATTATTGAAAAGCCTCTACGTCCTCAATGTGTAACCGTTTGGTGCGGTTTATGGTGCGGCGCGGTCGTTGGACCTTACTTTTTCGAAAATGAGGCTGGAGCAACAGTTAAGATCCATTGCGCTATCGAGAGATGATTAATGATTTTTTATGGCTGGAATTGGATGGTATTGATCTAGACAACGTTTACAACAAGACGGCGCTACGTGCCCCACAAGCAACGAGACCATCGATATTTTACGGGAAAAGTTTCCGGACCATGTTATCTCTCGAAGGGGTAATCACAATTGGCCACCTAGATCTTGTGAGTCAACACCTTGCGACTTCTTCCTTTGAGGCTACGTGAAAGATAAAGTCTACGCCAACAGCCCAGCGTCAATCCAAGGCCTTAAAGATGGAATTCATGAAGCTATTAAGGGCATACAGCAGCCGCTTTGCGATTTGGTCATGAAAAATTTCATGAAAAGGATACGGTTCTGTAAGCTTAGCCGAGGCAGCCATTTGACTGATATTGTTTTCCATTCTTAATGGCATACCCTCCTCTTTACATTGACTAAATATCCGATCATTTATCTCAAAAAATTACATTTTTCTTTGAATATCAAAATAACACCTCTTATTGAAAAGCCCTGTGCATTTTCAAATTAAGGTTGAAACTGATATTACTGCTTACTTGCCTTAAAGCAAACAACAGACGTTCCGAAGTTAAAAAATTAAAAAGAAGAGGGACGATGATGACGGACCTGTTAGAAGATGCGAGTGCGATTTTTCTATAGAGCGTTTTCAATGATGCTGCTAAATTATGACATATGACACCCTACCACCGACTCAAGTTGAAAAAGGTTACTACATAAACAGGCCTGGGGAAAAGCAAAACTGTAACATAGTTAATACGACCCGTATCAATGTAAAGGTGTAGTTAAAAAGCAAACCAACCTCAAAAGCACTTCGAAGGTCTGCAGCTCCAAAGCCATCCTCAGGCGACCCACCTTTAGTCGTACACGACACATAAATATTCTTTAAATTTTGATACCCAACAGCTCACTTTAGTAAACTGTTAGTATTCACACTTGTCTGTTTGTCACAATCGAAACGAAAAAGTAAACCCAATTCCATCTCGTTAAGCACATGAGTCTACAACCACTCACTCCTCCTTCGCTCAAAGGATATTTTTCTCTCTGTTTGTATCACACAATAGCTCTGAGAGTATCAGGATGTTTTGCCCGACTCACGAAGGCGCTCGCTACAGTTTTCATACGGAACGACATAATATATTTTGCCTGAAGAAAAAAAGTAACGCCTTTCCTCGTCAAAATGAAACGAAAATGATATGAGCAAGCAGCTTTATGGGTGCTCACCCTTTCTCCCATCAAGCCTCAGCGATACATGAGCATCCCTAATTAGTGATGTATAGGGGGGGTTTTAAGAAGGAAATGGGTTAAAAATAGAAACATACACACGCCCCGCGCACTAAAGAATCCAACCGCTCAAAGGTGGTGGTGGTGGCTGCGACCAAGGTAAAAGGAAGAACCTAAACTAAAAGCAAAAGCACAAGGAGACAGGATAGATACATCCTGAGGCGCGTTCCCCCATGTGGAAACAAAATATGGTGTGCTGGGAACGGTAAATGAAAAAAAAAAAAAACAGAGAAGAAAATATAAGGTCTCGAGACTGCTCTGTTCCCATGGCGAAAGGCTGTACCACCAACTAATGGAAACACGTTCGCTGTGAATTAATTAAAATTGCCCTGCATTCCCGCGCATCGAGTTCCCTGGCAATGATGTTGTTGTTGTTGTTGTTGATAATTGCGCTGATGATAGTGTGGAAGAGCGCTGCTAGGACTGCGAGGAGGGTGACCTTAAAGCTCGCAGCCTTTCGCTCCAATGAAAGCGAGGTGCTAAGAGCTATGTCCTTAGCTGTGGGCGTTTTTTCTTTTTTTTTTCGTTTTATGGTCGACTTGCTTCTCTATAAATATGTGAGCAAGTTGTACGTTTGTGTGCGTTGTTTGCTTGTGCAATGACAGCAAATTCTTTTGAAAAGCAAAGCATTCATGA
This sequence comes from Syritta pipiens, assembly GCA_905187475.1. Classification (NCBI taxonomy): domain Eukaryota; kingdom Metazoa; phylum Arthropoda; class Insecta; order Diptera; family Syrphidae; genus Syritta; species Syritta pipiens. The sequence continues at coordinate 10,411,035 of LR994571.1, read as the reverse complement.
GAGCAGCTGGCAAAAACTAGGTGCTTTCACGAATGGACTTCCATGGAATGGTTAACTGTCGCTCTCGGGTTTAAATCGTCGTTACACTGGTCACTAATTGAAAAAGTCCCTCGGACGCCATGCTGAGTGTAACGCTGACTGTAAGTGGACTGAGCCCCGCAGATTGACCAACGACAGATTTAAAGCGCTTACGAAACCTCATTACACCGCTCTTCATGCATGAAGTACTCTGTGGTTATGTCTACTGTTTCAGTCATTTTTTCTTAAAAATACACACTGCATTTTCGTCACGAGAATTTGGACGGTTCAGGTTTCGTCTACACTTCATCCATTCTCACCAGTAACTTGATGCCATTACGACTAATTTGTATTTAAAACAATATTTTTAAGCACCATCCACACACGTTGACGTTTTTAAAGTCAAACGCATATTACAGCATTCACCAAAAGGACACGAATATCCACTTTATGATAAATTATCTTCGTGACAATACCTCATAAGCTCGCTGCTGTCATAATATGATAGATAAACATTTTATGCAACGTTGGCTGCGAGACAGGTCATAATGAATAATATAAGGATACTAATGGTTATTGCCGGCAGGAATATTGGCAGTGGATTAATTATTCCGTGATTAAATAAATGGTATGTATATGCCCTCAAGCAGTGCTTCCTGGAAATTATTCGGAACTAAGTAGTTCATAATTTGATAGAAAAAATAACACATTAGAAATGATCTATGAGGGTGCTGATTAAGTGTGCTATGGGAAATTTTCCTAAACAGGGTGATGTGTGTGTGTAAAGATTGATTATGACTTAATTCAAAAAAAAATTATTTTAGTTGTCCCCATTTTCGACTGAAAAAGTAAAAAACTTTCTATCAAAAATCTTCTTTTTTTCTTTTCATTTTACTTTCAACTTACTCTTAAATCTTAATCTTAAAAAATAATATTTAATACCATTATTTTAATTTTATTATTTAATATTTAATATTACAAAGTATTAATATTACGAAAACAAACCATGTCTCTGTACAAAAGATAAAACTGTAGACGCATTTCAATCAATTGGAACAATAAAGATGAGAAGATGTGATAATTTGCAGTTTGTCAATTTCTGTCCAACATGCACAATGACAGAATTTAAAACATTCAAATAATGAAGGAGACGTAAAACTAAGCCCAATCAAAAACCATCTAAAAAAGTAAATTCGTGCAGGAAACAATAATTAAATATTCCAATAAGAAATATTAGTTAAAAAAAAAATCAATCGTTAATGACGTAAACGTCACGTAACTTGACATTACTGCATTATTTATGATAATTTTTACATAAAATTCAATGATTAAAACTCAGCTTAACTTAGTTAACATAGTGGAGGGTAGTCTAGTATAAGACACATTCTAAAACACCATGCACTTTCCCATATATTCATGTACGTTCGAAGAAACGTAATTCGACACAGAATTCTACACAAAAATTCCAAGACCCCGATTATAATTTTTTGACGTTATCGCCATTCTTAGGTACTACTTAAACTGCCAACATAAGTTTAGACTCTAGATTTTATTTAATAACTAAATAAATAATAACATTTAATAAACTAGTAAAAACAAACAGAAAAAGAAGTTATAATAATAGAGATATTACAGAGTAAACATAAATAAAAAAAAGATAACGAACACATGACTACGATAAATTTAAATATATAAAAAATGTACATTTTTTGAAACTGGTATTATTTTTATTGTAGTGTGGCACTCATATATTGCAATATATTATTATTCAATTAAGTGTTTGCAAAGATTTGCATGCATCAAATTAAGCCAGTTTCATCATATCTTCATCAATTCTGTATTTTCGGTGTGATAGCAGAGTCACAAGAACTAATTATCAAATGTGAAGTTTTTTCATATGATTTTCTTCATTAACAACATTGTTTATATTAAAAAAAAAATTGATTTATTAATGATTCAGTTGTAAGACAGGAAATTGTTAAATCTTCGCTAATTTTGTAATGTAAATTAGGCTGCAACGTATTGTTATTTTATGAGGTCATAAAATAGCCAACTAAGTAGATTCAATCAAGTCGATAGATTGATGTGACTAAAATATCTGTTGGAGCTTATAATTTCTTCTCTTTTAATTCCATGCGATATCAGAGATAACAGCTATAGCTCTATTGCACATTAACAGTAGTCCATCGAGAGCGTGTCCCCAATACATAATAAAACAACCATTTTTCTTTTTCCAACTCAACTTCGCACCCGAATTCATATCAGGTACAAAATCAATGGCAGATTGCTTGTCTGCATATCTCTCTTATAAACAACCAATCGATCTACATCGCTGTATATTCTACAGACCTACCTTCCTTTCAAATTCAATTCCCTCAAAGGACACCGCAGAGTAACATGGATACACACCCACTCACTCTCCCATTCAATAGCCACAACAAAGAGTTTCGCTTAGCACCCTTAAACTCTTAAACCCTCGGTCTGTAAGCCTCTAACCTTATTTCCCCAACTCCAATCATCACAACAACACAACAAAAATAGTTCGCCCATTACCATAAAGAACGAAAAAAAAAAAATACTTTTCAAAACTTTTCAAATTATTGCTGAGAGCTAAAAATTGATTTCCAAAAGGTATTTCTCCCTCACCAACAACAGATATCATCGTGTTCCCTCAGCAGACCTCTGCATAACTACCTAATTGTTATTTGTCAAGAAATCACCACCGTCCTCCTCTTTAGGGGACCATGGGCAAGAATACAATGGATTGTTGTATTTCACCCGCAAAAAAAGGAGAAAAATAAAAAGTATATTAACTGTCTGGGCCGAAGACAGTTTCCCTCAGGGAAATTTTCACATTTAAACAAATTTTATTTCTTCCAATTTTCTGTTTTTAATTAAACGGCCCAGGAGCTCGGGTCTATTAATTACAATAATAATCGATGAACCAATCCCTACCGAGTGTTTCGTTCTCAGCACTTCACAAATCCGACGACCCGACGGTGAACTGTGAGGACATCGATTCCGATTCCGTTCAACTGGTGCGTAAGGTGCGTCCTGGACACAAATTTATTATTAGGCAATGGGCTTCACAAATGAATTCAGATTTTCCTTTCGCTTTATATAAACTTAATCAATTAAATTTTGATCCTGATATTTGAGTCAGATAAGTGTGCAGGTTATTTACAGCAACACAGCCATCCGGGGGGAAATCGAATTTGGTTCTGATTAAGGACATTCTTTTTTTTTTGTTGTTGGTTTTTTGGTGGTAGTTGAGTTTGGCAAAGGAGAGAATTTCATAATTTATTTGTGGATTTGAAAAGGTCACTGAAAGCTATAAATTATCTTTTTTGGTGGTAGATTTTTGAAAATTTTGTATTGAGTAGAGTGTTATCGCGGAGATAAGCGACAAGGGGAGTGAGATTAAAAAGGACAACTTTTATTGTAGAAGCTCTATTGTGTGTCGCAGAGAAGGGAAATAAAACAGCATCTGTTCCTGTAAAGCGTTGACAATTCACTCAAACTTTTTACTTAAAAAGCCGCAAAATATTAAACTAATAGTAATTAAATAATAATGATGCAATAAATAAAAAGGTTATAAAAAATCATTTGAAGAAAGGAAACAGGAAGAATCTTATAATTCAACAAATTGAAAACAATATTTAAATAGTAACATATTGAAAGATAGAAAATATTGCTGGAAAACAGTGCAGCTTACACCGTCAAAAAAAATTTTTTTTTCAGACATAAAAATATTGTTATTTTGTTACGTTGAACTAGAAAACAATTATGGACTATTTGCAAACCCTAGGTTATGCTAAAACGAAACAGCAAAAAAAATGTCAAAACAAGTTTCAAAAAATCTTTTTAAATATTTGCATCTGCCTGGAGGTGCATTTTTTCACTTTCTGTGTCCGCATGTTCCACTAAAGGGGATGCGGACTGCCTGGAGGTTTTCCATACAAATTGCAGTGTGCGTTTGTGTGTTGTTTTCCCCTTAAACATGCTCCTGGGCTTTTCTGCATTCTTTTACAAAATTTTTCTATTACTGGTTTCAAGATTCGTTAAAGTTTTCATATCGCTTGTGTTGGCAAAAACATAACGTTTTTAAAGAGCAAATTGTCTATGGTTTCATAGCAACACCCTCACTTACTGCTCCGATAACTAAAGTGTCAAAAATTGCGCCTCAGTTAATTTTCGAGAAAAAAATCGTATATCAAACTCGACTCTGCCGACCGACAATATAGAGGGAGAAAAAGTTTCTTCTTCAAAACAAAATTTTCTCCCACTCTTCTCTCGGGTTGCTCAGCATCTCAAAATTATACTGACCCGAAATTCTTGTCACAAAACAAAAACGAATATTACATTCCTCATCAAATGCCCACCACCATGTTTCCATGACTGTCTGATTCGTCCTCAAAAGATTATCCTTTATTAAGAAACAACAACCTACCAATAACAGAACCCAAACACCATAACACAACGTCACCCTCCCCACCCTATAACTGTCAGCCAAAATTAAATTGTAAACAACCTATTTGCGTGGCTAAGTCCTGGCGGAAATAAAGGAAATTAAATATATTTACAATCTGCCAGAAAGAGAGTTTGAGTAACACTTGGCAGAATCGAAAAATTCATGTCCTCGCCTATGTCCTTACCTGTGTGTATGCGGGAGGCAAGGAACAAGAAGAAGAAAAAAAAAACAATCCACCTCCACAGCCACAAGTTATTCCCATTGGCTAATAGTCAAAGAACATTTCAAGCATTTAAATAGATTCTCCCTCTGTTCAAGATACATTCAAATACAAGATAGATACACACACACTCACATTTCTTGTGCCTTTTTTGTATCTTCCAGTTGGTTGTGTTCTACCTGCTGCCACGAGCCTGAGGAGGAGGAGTATTCCCCTTCTTGTTAATGGAATTTCGCATTTCATTATTTGTGTTTACCTTGTGTCTTCGAGCACCCCCGGAACAACACTGCCGGGTGCGAGCGCGGGTGCGGTCCTCTAAAGAAATTACGTAGGTTTTTCGGTAACAATTTTAAAATTAAATTTGCATTTTAGGTATTCCCACCCCACACCCTGCCTTTCTATCTTTCTGTACCCACTCGGCACACGATTGAGGTTCGGATTCCGGTTGGGGAATTCTATCGAATAAAATTCCCACACGCACACAAACATTCTCTCGTACAAAATAGATTCAGACTCCCTACCAGTCATCCCAATAATGTCTATGTGCTTTATAGGATCTACTATAGGCTTTCACTTGCATCAAATTTAAGGATACACACCACCAAAAAAGAAAAAAAAACTTGCTGTAGCCCTTATCCTGTGGTTTCGTGAGACGAATGAAACACGTATTGAGATATGTACGCACTGGGTGTGGAGAAGCGCCCACCTACGTATACTTACCCAGCTTAGGGTAATTCAATTCATGTGGGAACCCAACACCCCCCATGGCGTCTATGGCAGAGATGGGTGGGGTCTTTCACCCTGGCAACAACAGAAAAAGGATCTCGAAATTCAATTCCCTTTAGCTCAGTTTACGTACATTTTCCGAGGCTATGGATAGTTTTCTTGTCTGGCAAAGAAGTCGTCGACGCAAGAACAGATTCTACCCTCTGTATGAGGGATGGTTTTGTGGTCCAGAGGTTTCCTTTGAAGGAGCATTCTAGTAGTTGGTCGAAATAAGCATCTATAATTGACTTTTCAAGAAATATCGGACTTTTTCGTCGAGTGAGTGGGGCAGAGGGACTTAGGGCCAAAGTAGAACCACAATTATTCCGCACGAGCAAAGTAGAGTATAAATTAAAATGAATATAATTAGCATAAAATTTAAACTACAACTACAGATACATAGATAAATATTCGATATTACACAAAGGAGTAACGAGGGCAGCCTACGATGAACGCATAACGAGCTGAAGCCGAGAAAAAAAACTTTTCTCCTTAAACAAGAAAAAAAAAATCCTAATCAAAGAATCTCGAGCCACCAAAAGAACAGCTCATTAGGCTCGTTATGTTGATGGGAATAATTCATAAAAAAAAAAGATTCATGCGCCCGTTGCAGTGTAAATCAAATTAATTACTTAAATAAATTGGGTTTTCTTTCTTATAATCGAGCAACACGGTCGACGGAAGGACGAAAAAAATAAGAGGTACTTCAAACACTCCCAGGAATACCATGCCATGTTGCGGCAGTGAAAAACGTTGTAGCCACTTAAGAAAAATAATAAAATTCGGGTTAAAAGGATAATGAATAGAAATTGGACTATCGCACTTGGGGATTGCAAGCACAGTCCTCCCACCGCGAGACGTAATTAATTATTTCCTTTTGAAAAGAGCCTTCTTTTCATATTGTAAATATAAGAAATTTTGATGAATCTGTTCTCTGTTCCTTTTTTTTCAAAATCAAATTATGCCAATGTTTCAGGGGAAGAAATACTTTCTTTTTTTTTCATGAAAGGACACCATGTCGTGCGTGATATTGCTGTTTCTTTTGGAAAATATTTATTTTGTCGGTAGCAGTTCCTGGGGCTATGGGGTTTTCTAGGAAACCCTCTATCCTCTTGAGAATATTTGATGAGCCTTAAGGAAATTATAGGAAATTATTCAAGCGGCATGGGTTGAGAGCGGGATATAATGAACAGGGTGTCCTCATTTTAATACATATGTAACAGGATTGTGATGAAGTAGTAGTTTATGAAAATGTGAAAAGAAAACTCGATTCAGAGGAGTTTGTTATTTTGGGTCGTTGTGGTTGTTCTCTGGATGCCAAGTTTATGTTGAGAAAATGCAATGATTGCAAGCCGTTAAATACAAGTTCATAGATCGTAAGACCGACTTTTATTTATTTCAACTTTACACCGACATAACAGAAGTACTTTACAAGACGGCAAAAAAAAGAATAACCCTCTCAACAGCTGTACTATCGTTGGTCAAAATCTGTGAATTTATTAGCTGCTGACAGGGAATTTGGTTAAAAGCCGCGACATGAATGCAAATCGCCGGTTCTAGTTTCGCTTTTTTATCAGCTACTCCTTCCATTAAAGCACACGCTATGCAGAGCCCACCCCCATCGAACAGTATGGCCTGGAACTGGTAGGTCGGGCTGAACGGCTTAGTTTGCCCATGGCGGAAGTAATTTGTCATTTTGCCAGTCATAGGAGTGGTGATAACCACTCAGAACGACGAAAATGGTCGGCAGGGAAGCGTTAAAGCCGGTTATATGCCATTCACTAAGCGAACGAAAAGCTTTTAAGTAATTTCCCATACAGCGTTACGTAAATTTTGATCAACGGCCTGGCATTTTAGTGAAAAAAAAAAATAAATTAAATTAAATTTAATGAAGATGTCCTGGAGAAGAAAACAAAAAAAACAACTGACATCATAATTTTTGGCATTGTATTTCAGCTGGGTTTGAATGATTTATGTGTGGGGATGAAATACTTTATTATTTTTTAAGTGACCACCAGTTGTCATCTACACATTCGACCACAAAACACAACTCGTCAGTTAAAAAAAAAACCAAACTGCTACCACAACCGCCTTTTCTCTTTAATTTAAAGGGGTCATGAGTTGGCTTTAATTTGCTAATTGATTTATGATTATTTCATCACATAATGTGGTTGATTATTGAGTGGCCGGTATCCGCCGCATGTCCTTACATGCGAATTTATTTTACTTCGTTTCCGATTAACATTTCGTTAGTGTTTTTTTTTTTAAGTTTTTAAAGAATTTTTATCACTTTTGCTCTTGCATTTTAATTAAAATCACGAGTGCATTCACACGTACGTGTATATCGATGAAGAGAAGCGCGAACCAATCAGATGTGCTTCACCAATATGCGATGAAGTGCATAATTAACTGGGAATTAAAAATTAAACAAAAAAAATTAAAAATAATGGGAAATAGATTCACTAGGAAGCCTATCGGCAGATGAACTGATTATAGTCATTTTGTTTATAATGTTGTTCAACAACTTAATTCGTATTTTAAAATTAAATTCAATTCAAGTGATTAAGAGAAATTGTTCATTCATGATTGCAATTAAATCACGTTGCCCTCTTGCACGTTTACACGCAGTCACATTTTGCTGGTTTTCATTCTCATTTTTTTTTGTATGTGCTTTTTAAAAATACTAATGCACTTAATACTTCAAAAGGGAAAATGTTCATTTATGCAATGAGTTTTCATTTTAAGCGAATTAAGGCATGTACAGTGACTCGAAATTCTTTTCGATTGGATTGCAGTTTTTTTTTTAAATATCAGCTGGAATCGCGTCAAGTTTTTATTTCAGGGAAGAATAAATTTTCAAATACACAAATTTAGTTTGATTGATAGCTAAAGCGACTCTCAGGCTTCTGGTTTAATCTGTGAACTGTTTTGTGAGCGACTGTGTTTGCCCAAATGACAACAGTAAAACATCGTAATCGAAAGCAAGGAAGTTCTGTGGTATAAGGACCATTAAAAATGCACTTTTGTAAAAGTGCTGTGGTTTAATTGTCGTAGGCAATGCTGTCCATAGCCACACAATTCAGCTGATGGGGCAATTAATTAAACTCGTAAGTAAATACCAATAACTTTATCATTAAATTTAATTTCATGAAATTTACGCATTTTAAATACAATTTTTAAGTTGCATATTACAAACAAATAAAATACTGACACATGTTGCGGCAGTGACATTTAAATTGCTTTCTAGGAACACCTTCAGCGATTAAACATGCGTGGCTAAAACGTATCCCGAAACTAAAATTTAATGAATTTTCATACGCGAGGTTTGATGAGAAAAAAATAAAATTCACTGAAACCCAGCTTTGGAATAAAACTTAAAACGAACTAAAGGCGTTCTAAAAATAAATAATATTTAACAGGAATTTAAGAAAATTGCAGATTTTAATTCAATTCTTTTTATTGATTAATAAACTCTGTAATGTGTGTGTGAAAATATGTCGACGTCAATGGATTAGCTGGCATATGACCAATAGTTTCCTAATCACACCTATATAGGATAAATAAAGATGAAATCCAATTTATTTGCCTTCAATTTGCGTATTAACAATTTAGTGCAAATATGGAAAATATGGAAATAATAGGACATACGAGGTCCGTTCAAAAATAAGGTGAATTTTCAAATTTCGCGGGATACGTACATTCGATTATTTTTTTTTTTTATTTTGCTTTGTCAGCTATATAACATATTTATTTTGTTTATGAGAGGCATAAAAGTTAGATGTGTTTTGCGTGTTCAGCAATTTCCTGCTGTCGAAAGAAATGGATTTTTGGACAGACCTCGTACGCTACGCGAAATTCAATCAAAGGAAGAGCACTTTTCCGTAAATGATCCAAAACGAAATTTTGAAAAGTATACAAGTTTTTAGACTTCTTGAGTATAGCCCAATGACTTTAACCAAAGAACAGAAGTGCCTAAAACAAGTAAATATATTTGAGTCTGTTAAACTAAAAAAAAGGCGAAACTAAATTTATGGCAGCCAAAGTAATGTGAAAACAAAGATACTTCCTGTATGAGAAATATTGTAAAACCCTAGATTAATAATCTCCAGAGAAAATTATAAGTTTAAACATCCAGCTTGACATTAAATTAAACATTTTTTTAAGCCCCTGAGTTACGGCTAAGTCCAGAACTAGCCAATTCATGCTAAGCTTAATCCTGATGGAGCGTTTGGGGTTTTTAAACATTAAAACTTTACTAAATTTTGTTTTGTTTGAACTATTCAAAAGATAATAGGCTGCCGATGATGTGTACAAATAATCTTGTCCTCAGTCGATCATAAATCTTAATACAGATAAAAACCTAAAAATTCGAAAGCTTATTACTTCAATGTGATTTGGATTTTTGTTTAAATATCCATGTTTTAGGTGGAAATAGCGAACTGGAACTGAAGTTTTTTTTACATTTCAAATTTATGTACAAAAAATTATACACCTCAACAATTTTTTTTTTTTGTGACATGTATTTCGTAAGCAAAACTACACTAGAAAACAGAAAAACACGTGGGTTGACTTTTCATATCAGTTTTTAAGGTGCCGAAATCAATCTGAAAAGTCCAAAAACTTTCATGTCCCAAAATACGTGATGACCAGTATTATTAAAGTTTAAAGGATTAAAGAAAAATATAGGCAAAAAGCTTTTTTTTATATATGTAGTGTAGTAAATGACAATAAGAACGCGCTCTTATTTAGAGTAATGTTCCATTTTTCATAATTCTTAACAGTTTTCTATTACACTGCCATTATTCCTCATCAACACTTTAGTAAGAAATAAGTACCAAACTATAATCGTTTATGAAATTGTGGTGACAAAGTGTGATGGTTTAAAAAAACCAATTGCAACAAGATTCGCCAGCAATACAGTCATGTCTTTCTTTTCTTTATTGGGCTTGACTTCATCTTGAGAAAATGTGTGAAGTATTCTTCATAAGAAGTAAACAGATTTTTTACGCACACCAATCGTGGGATTGACGATTTCCTGTTATAACCATTTCAAATACTCTAAAAGACATCATCTGGAGTGCAATTTTCAGCCAGACCTCGAAATTACTTAAAGAAATAAATTCAATTACCCTGAAAGCAGTAAGAAGCCGTCACTGAGGACATCTATCAAATTTTGTCAACGAACATATCCATATGTGTCCCGCCATCTTCATTGCCATACCAGAAGTTACAAAAAAGACGCAGTCGTGACGATGATCCAAATTCCTTTCAACTGCGACGCACAATGTGATGCAAGGATGTTGTACATTTTTCTTGAAAATATAATCCAGTTTACAAAAAATCCTTACACACTTTGTTGGAATCGATCTGAAATGCTCGAGAGAAAATTAGAAATTTCACGGATGCAATACTTTCAGTTACCACAAAATTCAGTGAACGTGGTTATTTTAAAATGAAAATAAATAAATGAATGTTTTCGGCCATAATCGAGTGTTATGAAAAGGCAGCTCTGCTCCGGTTTTGATAAATTTTCATCTTTAAGTGAGGAATTTCATTTTTTATAGAGTTATTAATGGCAGCTGAGGGAGAAATCCAATATCCGTAACGTGTTATCCGCCATTCACACAGATTTAATTCTCTTCGGAACACATTAAAGCTAAAGCCGACTCATACCTCCACCTCAAAAATGTGATGAACGCTACTCTGATCGGTTCGGAACGCAGGACGTGACGCAGACCGAACGACTCTGGCCCTCTGTATTGCCTTCGGATGGCCGGAGGTATTGTGAAAATTTTATTGGCCAGCTGTCGCTCAGTGATATCTGATAATAGCTCATTAAATAAGATTAATTATTTTTGAAGAAGAATCCTCCAAGAGAATCGTATCGCATTTTCATAAAGGACCCTTCCGACGAAGTGACCGACACTGGCTTAAGGCCAGATTACTGGTGGCGGGTAAAAGAGGGAGGCTATAATTATAATCTTTACGAGTGACGGTCATTGAAATGTGCTGTTGGTATTTTGTGGGAATCATCAAAAGCGAAACAAAGAAACACACACAAAAAAAATGCGGGAAAGAAAGTTAATTATTAGGGACTTAAGTTATTAATTTCCTTATAAAGGTGGAAGCTGTAAAGATTTTTTATATCGTGTACTGCGTCTGCATACTCAAACGTTGTTGGATGGATGGATGTGATGTGAAATGGAGGAAAGTTATAAGCATCTGCCTTACGGGGAATGGATATTTGAAAACTAGGTCAAATTATGGGTAAACTCTTGTTGTTCGAAGTAGTTTTGACATAAAAATGAATGGAAAAATTCTTATGACACTATCAACTTGCCTTTTGACGGGAAGTGCATTGAGCTATTAACTTGAAGCTCGAGTATCCATCGTGAGATGAAACCATTTCTTATTTTATTGGTGAAGAAAATTTATTGCGTGTAATACTTCGAGTTGATGATGTTGATGACGGAAGTGCAATGAAACTTAAACAAGTTCATCCAGAGTTGAAATCATAACAATTTATCACAGCTTCAGGGTATTTTTTCATATTTTCATATCTAGAACATATCGGTGCATTTTGTAAAAAATGAAAATACAAAAATAAACACTTACCACAAATTTTCTAGTAACATTTTTTTTTTTAAATCAACAGAAATAAAATTTTTAAATTTGGTTGAAAAAGAAAGTTGAGTGTATGTGTAGTTCATCTGTTAAAAAGCAAATATGAGGTTTAGTATTATTGATATAAACACCGCAACATCGTTGTTAAAGATGATTTCTTTTAATACAATTTTCTTAAAAATATACATACACAATATTTTATTTTTTACTTAAAATTCACACGGTAAATGATGATCAGTGGTGGTGTCATTTGTCCGACGTGTAGTCATCTCTGGTTTTTGCGTGTGTCGCTGTACGAACACGAGTGTGTATTAACTTCCAACATGTTCCTGATCTCTTGCAAAGAAAATCCGCAACTTGTTGTTGACAACAAATCAACTATGTATGAGCATTATGTTGTCATAAAAAGCCAATCGCTAGTGACAAAACACAAACAGCTCTTTGATCTTGAAAACAAATCTTAATCATTTTTTTATTTCCAGTCAGGCACAAGAAAATTCAAAAGAATACTCCGCACTTTCATATGCAAAAACAAATCACGACCTCACGGATTCAATAAATTTATTTTGTTGGTCCTGCAAAGCCCACCACGTGAATCCACTTTAAAATAATTCGAGGCCATGCAATAGTGATTTAGTTCAAGGGGAAGCTACAAAAAACAACACGAAATAATTAAAAGTCCCTGAAAGCATCCCACCGAAGATTGTGTCTAAGAAGCATTTAAGCACCCGGCTAGACGGGCCTGTCTTCGGTTCGAAAGGATTCACTTCATGGGGTCATGAAACCCTCCATGGGAGGCAAAAAAAACAAAAACAAAGTATCTCTAAGTACTTTAGAGAATCTCTTTCTGCCAAACTTCCCTCATTGTTTTGGATTGTTTCAAGTTTCCTGAAATTACACGCGAACCAAATTACAACGATGAAGATCCTTCTTTTATTATTATTTATTTAATTTTGTTTTCCTTTTTTTTTTGGTCTCATTCCACCGATGACGACCAAAGATGGCCCACGCCCCCTTTCGATTGCTACCTCTCTGCTTAGAAAGGAGAAAGCGGCTCACCAATCCCTTTGGCAGACAGGGAATTTTTAGAACTCCTCTACAATGGTGTGCGCCTGGAAAATTATGAGAAGCGGAAAATTGTCCAGTTTAATAGGGCGGAAAAATAATTGAACCATTATGGATGGTTATACTGGTCGTGGTGGGGATGGTTGTTATGGTGGTAATGGTGTTGACTCCGGACTGTGGTGATCCCATTCCGGGAGTTCATAGAAAATTACTCTACCCATGGGCATCGGGTAGTCTCTTCAAACGATAGACTACGATGCTCTGAGTTCACTGAGTGTGTGCAATTTAAATATCCTGCGACTTTATGCGCCGGCCATCCGACAGGGCAAATAAAGAGAAACAAATTTATGTTTTATAACACAAAGAACCGAAGGATGCAGCAGTGCGACGTGACAAATATGTCCGAGTGTGAGATTTCACACATCGCAATGTGTTTTATACTTTAATCCTCCAGTTCGGCATTGAAATTGGTATGTCTCGCGATTGTAAATGTGGGAAATTTTAATAAAAATGAAAAATAGTCACTACGCACCGTGCCGTCGGTGACTCCGAAAATTCAGGACGCAATATTATATCCTGTTATTATTAATTGCGACATTTTATTGGCGGGTGTCGGTTGGCCGAAAGGAATTCGCATGTGAGAATTGCAATGCTAAATGGCATGAAATCGCTGTGATACGACTACTCTAGGCTCTGAGTATGTTACTCATTGTTCTTTTAATTAATTACCAATCGGGTGCAATATTTGGTGATAAAGCTTTTTCGAAACTGGCCGCGCTGTGTTGGGGAATGCGACCACCATTACATGGCTTGACGTCGGTTGCATATCACAATGTAAGGGAGTGCTCATTTTAATTTAATTATTTTGTTACAGAAATTCGAGCTTGGTTGTTGATAAATACTCACATATTTGTTTTCCTCACTCTTTTTTTTTTTTTTTTGAATTTTAAGTAAGCAAATAACAACAAATAAATTTATTTGCTGTTAATTGGAAAAAATGTCTCTTTTCCTGCCGCTGCTTTGTTACTTGAAGTGATTTAAAATTTCGAAATTGGTTTTATTTCCTCTTTCAGGTGCTAGTGTATGATTTATTGTCAGTTGAACTAGCTGCAGGATATGAAAATTTAAATAAAAACAGAAGAGCACAAATTAATTACGGAGAAAAGAATATTCGGTGGTATTTTTAATCTTATATTAAAAATGGAATTCATAATAATATTTTCTTTTTATAAAAATATCAGCTTTGTTGTTCATCATTGAGTGGTCATCAATGGTTGTAATGATTTAAAAGAATGAAAGGTGATATTAATTATTTTTCTGTTGAATTACAATCATTCAATTTTACTAAAGCTTAAACGAAGGCGTAATTTTTAGTAAAATGTTTTAAGGATTTGAGAAATAATCGTTATTGAGCTCTATTATTCTTCTGAAACGAAAACATAATGTCGTAAATCGCGTTACCGTATTTATGTGTAAGCCTTTTATCTAGGGATCAAGCGTTGGTTCTAGGGTCATTTTAAACAAGTTTAATAAGGGAATTGCATACTTCCAGTTGCCACTTTATATATTTAGTCTAGTTTGTGTACATAACTTCAGCATATAAAAACATTTCGTCGGAAGTCGATATTTGATTTTCGATTCTTAGCAAGTGGCAAACTTGTGGGGTTATACGAAACCATTACACTATGAGGTCTCGGCTCTATTTGAAATGAAGGAAGAGTTCGTTCTAACTCAACAGAACATCAGATACCATCTATGATTATAAGCATTGATTCGCTTCCTACTTTCAGCCTTAATGCTGATTGTGAACGTCACCACAACGTGAAATGAAAAGATGGAAACTATGGCGTTGTTTTTACTTCCAAAAACGCAATATCTAAGAAAGCTGCGTCCTGTGTGTACTACAAGAACCAATTCTAATAAAATTCTATTTCACTAACGCTGCGTCTACATTGGCATTTTTTTACGTAATGGCCATTGCAATGGCGATGGCGCCTACGAAGTAGACTAGGCTAGGCAATTTCATTTGTGACCTGTCCATGCGGCAATATTACTTCAGTATTACATTTTTTAATTCAGAAGAAATTTAATTCGACCTAGCTCCTACATGTCTTCTTTCCTTTATGATTTCATTTTTCGTCGTATTTGAAACGGCAAATTATCAAATCCATTGCTTTCATCATTGAAAGCAATTACTGCCTGCCATATGCCGGTCAATATTCCTATTGCCATTGGCACAGGATTTACATTGTCCATATCCGAAGCAATGGCAATATATGGCTCAATTCATCGCCTTAAAAATTGCAAGGAGTAACAGTTTGTTGGTTTTATCACAGAATGAAAGTAACTGTAGTCAGCAGTCCTGGCCATGACAAAGATCTTGTTTTCTTCTTATTTCTGCAAATGGCAACATTTCTTTCTCTTTAACGATTTCTTCTTCTTCTTTCAGAGGGGTGGAGCTTCTCCACCCACCACGATCTCGTGACAGCTGCTTCCACCTCTTTAACGATGACAAACAAATTTCTTAACCTTCACCCGTCCCTCGGGTCATTTTTGACCCCAGCGACTATGCCTTGATTTCTTTTATTGTAACGATGATCGATTCAAACAAAATTTTTACCACAACTGCTAATTACATACAAAAACTAGTTCCTTAATTTCAAAACTGTATGTCTCATATTTTAGAAGATATTTGAGAAAAAAGACTGCTTCTAGTTCATAAAGTAATGGCAGAGGGACGGATAAAGGTTAAGATGATAAAGCAGAAATAAAATCTATTTCTCTTACAATTAGTCATAATTTGCAATAAATCCAAATCACAATTATTTTTAAGCTGAAAGATTAAGATTAAAACGATAGCACTGTCCAAGTAGTTAAAAAAAATAAACCTGTAATTTCAAAAGAGCAAAATTATACAGATACAATATTTGAGAAGGAACACACTTAAAATATGTACCACACTGTATAATTTTAGACATACTCAACCGGTCTCTGATAAAACAAAACTATAATTAACTCCTTCATAATCTTCACTCATGTCTAATGGTTGGGTCATTCATCATTTACATTCAGGATTTCTATTTTCATTTTCATTTTGCCCATATTTCAATTCCCACAATTACTCACCAGGTTACTACAACAATTCACTCCAATCACCACCATTCCAATTTGTGTGGTTCCGACGTACCCCATACACCACACACACAAATACACATTCCATTTAAGAGTAGATACATTCGAAATGATGACATCAACAGTGGATTTCCATCAGACAAATGATTACACGAAATAGACTAACGTCAGGATATCACAATCAATCTTCGTTAAATTAGAGGCTCTCCTTACCCACATTTGTAGTTTAGTCACAAATGTAGTGGTGGCTATGTGTTTTAATATTCAGCTCTTTGAAAATTCATAGCAAGGATATTTATATTCCTTTTAAACAAAACGATTTATAACGATTTGCTGTTCTGATCCTCGAACGGCAGAGAACACCTTGCAGACGATGGAACACAAAATCGATAGACGCTTTCAAGTCTCAATGAAATATTCATCATCTCCCAGGAGTGCGGCAGGACAAACGAATGCGGGAACAAGCGAAATTCGAATGTAGATACAATCAACGCACATGTGACATGTAAATAATTAAGATGGAGATTGTATTACAAATCAAAGTTTTCACTGTAACTACCAGTTACGGTTCTAATTACTAGTTTTTTGGCGTGGGAATCCTTATTTCGGATACCGCTTGATGTGTGGTGAAAGGGAAAATCAATATTCGGGAGGACTTTTGGTTTTTGGAAGTTTTTCGTTTTAGATGTTAATCCCTGGCGGGTTGAAATTTAAAATTACAGTAATTTGATGCCACGGGATGGGAACTTTTGGTTTTTATATACCTGTGTGGTGGTCGGAAAGCAGCGTTTGTGGTGCAATACCGGTGGAAAGTACATTCCTTTCGGTTGTTAGTCTTTGTGCAGCATGTTTGCGGTTTGTTTTGACAGTAAAGTGAAGCGGAGAGTTGAGTGTTTGGCTAGTGATACCACAGAGAAAGCGCTACAAGAACAATTAACAACACTGACGCACACAGACGGAGGCGAGGCAGGGAAAGTGTTATTCTACAGCCCCACAGTTGTGGTTGGGTTTTGTAATTAAAATTGTGGTACACAAAGTACCTGGTAACCAAAGGACTCAACAGCCTCAAACTATTTTTGAAGAATATTCAACTGGGAGGACTACAAAATTTCAGAAAGCTCTAAGGCAATGCAAAACATCTGTGAAACTCTAAAACTAAATTTCAAAGCGGTCGAAAAAAAGTGTTTGCATCCAGGATTTTTGGCAGATGGACAGATGGTTTGGCTATAGGACATCGATCCATCATATATCTGCTTTTAAGTTGTTTTATTTTTAGAGTAAGCCATATTTTGAATATCATTGCTTGTTTTGCGCGGTCTCGGTTTACGCGGTTTCACATCTGCGCGATCTGCGCAAATTCGATTTGCGCGACTTCGCCTTGCGCGAAATAACGTTTTTTGTCAAAGAATCATGGCTCACTATGGTTTTTCTGTTCAAAATGCATCCATGTACGCTTATAATTCGTTTTGCGCAGTTTCAGTTAGCACGAAGCTTTTCATTCATTTAACTGCTGCGCAAAGCAAGGAATGGGGGATTTATATTGGGATCTTTATTTATTTTTTTTAGTTCTTTTCGAATTTAAAAATTCTAAATTTATAAATTTTAAACTTATTTATTTCAGAAAAGGAAAAACGAACTGAAATAAGCTACGCGAAAGGAAGTTAAGGACTGTGTGTCATGTGATATGGAAATCCGTAGCCAGGCTTCTGTTTGGAAGTTGTATGTGGACAAAAATTTAGAAATGGCTTTGCTTTTTTTTAAATTGAATATAGGGTTTTCTAACTCTGGTATTATAAATCTTTTTTTTTTATTGAATAAATATTTTGATCGATGCCGAGAAAAGTTCTTTTTTTTTCAAATTTACTTCCTCCTTTTATTGTCTTTTGTTGTATTATTTACATTTAGTTTTTTTCATACTTTAATTTAAATTTTTCCTTATTGTAGAAATATGAAATAGTTCAGTGGAAAGATCAACCATAACATCATCTCTCCACCATTAATTGGTAAACTGTAAATTGTGTGGTAGCACCATGTAAATTTTGAAACATAATAAACATTTGAATTATCGGTTGATTGTCTTACTACAATAGATTTCCTAACATCTATATTAACGAACAAGTTCTTTTAAAAAGGGTGACATGAAAAGTGAGTACAATGACTCCTTGGCTCTCGACGACTGGCTGAAAGATTTGTTTTTTGAGTCATTTAGAGACCAAATGCAGACGTTTTATTGTTCAAACGTTTGTTTATTTTGTCTTAAGTTTATCGAGATGATTCAACAAAATTAGACATTGTTAGTTATAGGGTCTCAGATCGATAAAAGCATCAACTTCTAACAACCCTGATGTTGTACGTGTACAACATGAACTTCGTCTACTCAGAACTCAAAAGTGTGTAAGGTTCCTTCTTAAGCCTATTTCAATCTATTTCATTCTGCATTAGGCATTTATTGGTTCAAAAAAATGATTAAATTCAGGGTCGTTTAGTTTGGTTTTGGTGAAGTGTAATCTTAGTAAAAAGTTTCGTTTTGGCAAATCTTATAATTTGTATTAAAATTACAAATCCATTCTGAAATAGATTCCATTGTTTTCATAAGATTTTATTTTCATATAAAATTATGTGAGATAATTGAAAATCCAAATCCATTTTTTCATTGAAAAATATTCATGTTGTTAAATTGAATTGAACTTTATTAAATAGGTAAAACAAAGGAATCATAGAAATTTATCAACATAAAAACCAAAAAAAGTAATAATTTAACACTTAACAGAGGCTTATGTGACAATTTTTTTTTTCTCCTATCATTTGGTATTTGCGGAGTCTAGAGCTCAAGAGGATGCATAATAATTTCACCAGCAGTTTTCTTGCCTTAAAAGCAGGCAATTACTCAATTAACATAAGACTGATAGATCCCAATTTTGGGTAAGACTTTGAACTTTATACTGTTTTGGAGTGTTTTTTTTTTTTTTTTTTTGTATTAAATCCCACACTAATACAATTAATGAATAGAAAACCAACAACTATTTGTTCCATTAAAAAAGATAAATCGAAACCATTGGACACCGGAACGTGTTGAACGAATTCTAATGCAGCCTCTAAAAAAACATTTTTTATTTCTATTCGGAATATAATGGCTAAATGATTTAGTTGAAAATAAAATTTAAAAAAATGTATCAGATTGAAAAAAATTCAGAAGGCATTACAATTCTATTTGTCTACCTCCATTCTGTGGCAAGCACTCCTCCAGTCTTTTGAAATACAGCTCAACATGGCATATTAAATCAAACTGATGTGGCGGTCGCGGAATCCGTTGAAAGTGCGGCCTGCGGCCTTCGACACTTGCGTGTGCTGAGTACACAGTTTGCATAAACGTCACGCCATTGATGGTAGGAAATTGTCACCAAAGCTCTCTCGAGCGTATCCTTGCATCCCTCCCTGTATCCGAAATTCAAAGTCTTTCCGAGTTGCATTTTGTTCACCGCCAGCGCGAATGGTGCAGAACAATGAAAATCACTTCCCCTTTTATTGTGTGCGGCGTGGCCACAAAATGATCCAAGAAAATGGGTAATCAGACGCGCATGAGACGGATCGGGAAAATGTCCTTTCTGGTTTATACAAACGTGTATGCTTTGGGGTTGATGGCGAGGAATGCAATTCTGTGGAGTACAGACTACACGTTGAACTGATCTGAATGGTCGCCGTAGGCATAACGAGTCGTATGACTGAGCGAGTGTAAATGTGCAAAAAGGTCTTTGAACACATTTACTGGCGACTATCCACACAGCCTTTGAGTGGAGACAGAGATGAAGAGAGGGGCCTTTGAACGTTCTTTGATGATTTAATAAAGCGCTGGATGAAATTGTTGTGTACTCGTGGATGTAATTGGAAACATTTTTCTCATCATCGTCGAAATGCTCCGCAGGCAAAATGGATGCACTCTACGCATAGCTCAGTTCTTTATACAAAATATCAAAAAAGGTTCCGCTAAGGACTTGGCCAACTTTGAAGGAGCGTTGTAATCAAGAAACGTTTTCCACAAAGTGCTTATACAAATTCTTGTCAGCAAGCTGCCTAACAATGTCCCCATCCTAAGACAGGAGTGCTAAGAAGTATCAATAAAAAATTCGTGACTTGATAAAGTACATTCCCTAAACATGTAATACATTTATGAAATGTCAAAAACTAAGACAGGAAATAAACTATTTGGGAAAATAAGAAAAAAAAAAAATTCGTGCGGTTCGTAAAAAGTGCTTCGCAATAAAAACAAAACACATCTCCTTCGCAAAAACCGGTAGGTGTAATAACTAAAAAAAAATCTGCTGAAATAAGCAGATATCCTGAAGCTCAGCCACACCCACACTTTCCCACGCTCTAGTCAGTCAGAAAGAGCAAAGTCATTAGAAAGCCAAATTAAGGATAATTGAGCCAGCTCATGTACACTTCCATGTGTGCGCAAACTTGTTATGTGCACACAATTCCACTTAGAGAGACAGAGATAGAGAGAAACACCATTCATAAGGATATTCCTGTTGCAAAAGACGTAGCGAATAATAGGAAAAAGAAAAAAAAATATCATTCTCATTCGTTGTAATTGTTGAATAAGGAATATCACCGGAATATGCGGCGTTTGCGCCACCCTGCACTCCAGATAAGTTGTTTTTCTTCCTTTTATCCCTTTTTTCCCGTTTGGGGTAAAACTTAAGCACATACAGGAGGCTAGGGAAGAAAGTTACGACAATTTTATCTTTCTGACTTTCATCTTCCCGCACCAGTGCCCGCACCCCACCCAAAAATTTGTATACGTTCGCCTTGTTAGCGAGGGACTCGAAATGAGCATGGGAAAAACGACAACGATAACGACGACGACGACGACGACGCACAACCCTCAAATGTTTGCGTTAAGTTTTTTTTTTCTTTTCATTTTTGAATACAACCGAAGCACAAACAGAACGCTTAAGGATACTTAACAGTGACAAGATATCCATGATCTATGAAAGATACAAGTCATAGGTTGCGTGCGGAATCCATAGGGAAAAATTGATTTCTTTTTTTGGTTTTTTCTCTCTCGGATTTGCCGGTTCGGCCCGAGGGTTAAGCACCAATCAGGCATATTTAAGGAAGTTATCTTCCATGACAACCTTCTAACGACCAGTTTTAAACACTCAAATGTTTGCTTAACTCCCACCTGAGTTACTTACATATATCGTGTAGGCATTTATGTGTGTGCACGATGTTGTTGTGGGCAGGTTCATTACTGAGATGAACGAAGAGGGCGAAGTCATCTTTAAAGTTATCTCGTAACTTATTTCATGACTAAGGGCACTTGTGAGTTGTGGACTTATGCAGTCATCACTGACAGGCAATAAGCAGCAGATGAATAAGGATGAGAAGATTTCAAAATAAACACCGTCAAACCCAAGACCAAGTTTTGCAGGATAATTAACGTTTATATTTTTGGGTCCGCTGAGCACACAGGCCTCAGAGGCCACTCAATAAACTTTGGTCTTTTATTATTTACAACAAATAAACAAATCTTTCTTGGAATATATTTTCGCATGGCCTAACTGCCCGAGTGATAAATGCGTCTTAAAATATACACACGACGTGATGTTTATGCTTCTAGATTATGATCACAAAATATAATATATTTGGACTGTCAGCTATTTACAAAACTTGAAAACCCGAATGTATTTTGGTGGAATGTTTTTCTGTGTTTTCGTGCGAATTTATGGATACATCCGTCGTAATACTTTCAGTGGACCCTGAATATAGTCTCTCGATTGTTTTTTGGGCTTAAGTCCAATACTTGGGAGTCGTAACAAGAGTCTACAAGTGTTTCACGGACGTGGGCAACAAAAGTGTGTTATTTGAGCATTACTGGTACGTCGTGGTGGAAACCAGCGTTCTATTGGAAATCGATACCAGCAACAAATTTTTTTTTTTGGGAATTGGATGAATGAATCTGTAATGGAACGCAGATAAATAATATCTGATTACTTATATAATCTAACAAACTTGACGAAGAGATAGATGTGATTTACGCAGTAACGGTGCTGATTTTATAATACAGACGTAAAAAGAAAAGTAATACAAAAGTAAACAGCTTAATTTAAAAAGCTTTAATGTACTTCAGTTTTTCTGCACTTTTTGGGGTCAGTTTCAAAAGACAAGAACGGAAACCTCATAGAATCATTTCGTGACAGGCTCGTAAACTCGTAAGTTAAATTATTTTTGAACAACGAATGCAAAAGAAAAAAGAAATTCGTACTTTTAAAACCAAAATTTCAGCAAATCAGATTCAGTTTTCAAATGGTTATAATTTTTTGTACGTCATAATATTTATCTGTAGTTTGTAATGCTATTTCAGTAGTATGGTAGCTCATACCACATCTCTGTAAATTGCAATGTAGTTCTACGGAAAATTTAAAATTTTAGCTACAATAAAGAAACAAACAAACTTTAATATTTACATATATAAAACTTTTTCTTTGATTTCTTAATCTAACTGTGTGAACTGCTTCCTTGAAACCTTTATCTATGACGAGCAGATTCATGCTGCTGAGTATCTGATTTGAGTGTCAATAAGAAAAAGCAACCGTAAAAAGTAGTTCCAAAAAACCATTACAATAAATTTTACCACCAAACTTCTCACGGACAAAGAACTAAACTAAGTGCGTAAACCTTTGAAACTAAATACAGGCCATGAATCAATTTCGACTGGACATATTCAAGGACACATTTTGACCATAGTATGTAATATCATAAGTGCTTCCACTTTCTATTTCCAAAAAAAACCCACCACCATTGTTAGTATTTCATTAGGTTTTTGGCTTTGTTTACCACAATAAAAGTTTACTTCTCCGCTCTTAATTGTTCCAAGTGAGCCGAGTGTTCTACAAATATAATGTAGAAATCTGATATCGACTGTGTTGACATTGTCTGGATTGTGAAATATTGACTAATGTACTTAGGAGGAACTAGTGGTCAAAGGCAGATGATTAATTAATAAAAAAAAGTGTTTTGTTGTTCTTTTGTTAAGTCTCTAGGAGGATTAGAAAGGGCTGGTATATCTTCGAAATTTTCAAAAGGCACTTTGTGATATTTTTGTGGCGAGGTGGCAGTGAAAAGTATTTTAGTTGAATCACATGAAAAATTCGGTTTTCTTTAGTCCAAAGTATGATCTCGAGAAATGTACATGGAATTAAAATTTTCTTTTTTCGTAGAGCAGAATGGCAGTGTGAGACTCTTTTCGAAAAACAAGACACTGCAAAATTAAACATTTTATGAAATTGATTTTAAATGAAAAAACACCCACCCACAGGAAAACAAAGTTCCTCTCTAGTGAACGAAAAAATATTGAAATTAAAAATAAGACCCAACAAAAAACACTATTTCCAAACGAAAAATATTTTTTAACCATACTTAACATCCTTTCTTTTCTGTCAAAATGGTCCCACAACAATCGAGTTATGAGTTTGTTCAACACACCTTCATCACTTCGCCATATAAATTTGATTTGACAATAACTACCGAATACATAACCATTTAACGATCCCTCGTTGCTCGTTTCTTAAGTGTCAACGAGTATGCTAGACGGTAAATATTCGTAAAAGGTCAATAATTTCATGCGAGTACTGAGAATGTGAAGCCAAATTTCCATAACGACAACCCACGTTAGGCCATAAAAAGAGTTCCCGCTGTCGAAGCGGTGGTTTTTCTTTCGAAATTGCCAACAACAAAACTTCTCAAAAATTTAGAACTCACACATATGAGTATGTGCCCTTCCCACGTCACTCACATAAAACACACTTTATAAACTCCTGACGACATATTTCCGAATATGACTTAATTAAGCCGCAAAGCCATAAACGGGACGCCAAAGTTAATTCCAAATGCACATCTCTACACTCAAAAACAAATAAATTTTTTCACAAAATGAAAGTCTGTAGGATGTGAGAGGGGTGGGTGGATGGGTGTGTGTGGGTATTGTAATAAATATTTTTATTTACAGTACAAAGCACACAGCTTTAGTCTCTTCGCCTGCCATGAATACTGGCGTAACAACAATATGTATCTTCCTTTTTTTTTTTTTTTCCTGTCTTTTGGAAGGTTTTTGCATAGGCCGCCATCTATAACACATCGCGGCGATAGCTGTAAACTCATAATTCAATATTCGCATTTTATTTGCAGCCACTCATCCGAGTCCTGTCGCTGTGACGAACATAAAAGCAGATACATGTTTGGCGAAGAATTCCTTTTTTTGTGTCCTCAAAATGATGAGCTTGTATGGTATGTGCAACGAGGAGTGTTTGAATGAAATCATAAAACGAGTGCGAATACATCACGCGCTATAATCAAAGCCCGAGAACAACGAGAATTACACACACCCCAATAATTCTAGGCGAGCACAAAGGACTCTTGTGCTCGTTAGGGTGAAGCGAAGTGGATGGAGTGAGGGAGCTCGTTGGACACGCTTCGGTGGGAGGATAGGAAAGAGGTAAATAAATCATTCGATAGGTCATGTGAGGACTAAGGTAGGTTAAGGATGTTATCGGCGGTGGCGGTGGCGTTGGCTATGCTGTGATTCACAAAAAGGAAACGAGAGATGTATGAGGGTAGCAATTGAACGGAATGGTTGAGATTAGCAAGCTTCCGTGATGAATTTTAATAATAACATTGAAACGGGTGAATGTTAAGGTCGGCTTAAGGGTGTTTTGTAACAATCGATGTGGAAGTTGGGGTTGCACTTGTGAAGTGGGTTTCAAAATAGATTCCATGAGAAGTTTTATTGTATTTTTGTTGGTACTTGGGCCCTTATTAGAATTCGGCTGTTTTGCTGGTTTGAAAGAAAAAAAACCTACATTTTTAAATATAATCCTTAACCGAATATTTGGTTGAATACTTTTGTGTACTTGGCATAAATACGAGTTTATTGTTGGTCGTTCGAAAGGGGTGTAGGTAGGATTTCGAGACATGAAATCTGTAGGTTAGGATAGATTAGAGTGGCTGGTTGGTGCAGCAGGAAGCCCAAGCCACACTTTGGCCAAATTAGGTCCATTGTGATACCACAATTCCGCACCCTCCGATCTAATTAAAGCTGATTTTACTCAGATCTCTCAGACTATTAAGGAAATGTTTGCCCAGGTGAGTTCTCTTACGAAACCCTAAGGCCTCGCACGAACATAAGAGATGTAGAATAGTTTTCTCCTCCACCTCATTCTGGCATCTTCTGCAAGGTCATTGGCAAGAACTCCAAGTCTGTATACATAAAATCTGTAAATGAGAAATGACTTTTTACCTCGCATAAAATGCACTTGTCAGTGATTTGAAAGACATTAATATAATAAATTTCCTTTTACTAACTTTACTATCTTTCGTTTTGTACGGTAACCACTTAAACTCATTCATCACTCGAAGTCGCTGAAATGAATTCGCAACTTTCAACCCCAATTTTACTAATCAAACGTTTCACTTTTGTCTTCGATGAGTAAGAACCGAGGACGTAGATACAATATTAGTTAAAGATTTGAGAATATTCCTTATTTCTTTCAAATTTTAATTCCTTACTACGACAGACTACGCGCATTACCGAAGAATATATTCCGCAGCTTTATTCCGATTTTTTTATATTTGTATAGACCATTATATTTATTTGGTATTTTATCTTAAGACTACAATTTTTTTTCCAAGCACATTCAAATAAGCTTCTTAGGACGCCTAAGCCCAGTTCAGTTGCTTCAATTTCTTTTTTAATAACCTTCGATTTTGAGGTCTTTTTTGAAATGAATGAATGAGAATTGTGCAGCGTTACAAGGTGATGTTGAAATTTTGAATCACTCTTGAGCCGAAGGTCTCGCAACTTGTGCTCTTTAATTTTCTATATTTAAATTATAAGTTAATACATAACAATAATAATTAAATCACTCAAAATAAAAAAAAAATCCCTATTTATAACAAGCATAAACAGAACATGCAACACCTGTATATTCTTACACTAGTAAATAAGTAATTTGGTGCACGCTACTGCCTATTAAAAAAACTTTCCTACAAACAGATTTGAATATTGTTGGTCAATATTATCAATACCTCAACCTCAACGAATGGTTAATGTTTGCATTTATGGGGGTTAAAGTGAACAGCAAAAGGCAAACATTGAAGGCGATTATTTCGAAAGTCTCACTTTTTGAATATGCATCAAATATCGCCAACAGAAAATTAAATTTTAAGAAAAAATGTGTGCAGAAATAATGTTTATTAGCTTACATATTACAGAAGTCTTTCCACGATGTAATCACTAAAAGTTTCAAATACTGTAGTTGAAAGAAATAATGGGACAAGCACAACTCTGAAACACAAACCTTTGTCGAGTTGGCAATTTTTTTATGGTTTCTATATTGATAAATTACTAATTTTGTTTTTGATCTAACCTAATAACCGGCTTTGTACATAGCCGGAAAATTCAAAAGACAAAAAGGTGGAAGGGAGATATTTGACAACCTAATTTAAGCTCTCAAACTGCATTTAAATTTTTCTATAACTTTAAAGTGTTGATTTCAATTACTTGCTAAATGACAACTGGACATACAATATTAATAATTTTTTATGCATATGATCAATTGGAAAGTTAAATAACAGAAGAATAACTTGCTTTCGGCTTTTTAGGCTTTTCACTCACAATATAGGTATATTTGTGACATACATTTTGTCACATACTACGTGAAAAACCAATATGAATTTTCAAACTGCCAGATAATTCTCCGAATGATTTCATGCATTTAATATGAACCGCCTGCATATAAAGCAGGCGTTCAGAACACTATACTTTCAAGAACTTGTTGATTTAAAAAAAAATCCTTGTTGAAATTTCGTTGTTCCCCGAAATGCATGCTGCTACAATCAAAACAAACTGTTTCAAGAATCTAGTTAATTTTACGGACTATCCGGCTTAGCAATAAAGTCTAAAAAGACTAAACAGCTGACAAATTAAAAGCTCAGCAGAACGAATGAGCATGAATTCCCTAGAATGCGCCCGAACAATGTCAGTTTATGAGTACACACGCTTTCACTCAATTCGTTGGTATTTTGTTGCGACCCAAAATTCCCGGTAAAAGAAATAAGACAACTGCATCACCACCCACCAGCCAAAAAACAATACAATGAAAACTGAACTAAAACTAGCATTAGTTTTTGCTAACCCACCCGCTTCCAATTCTTGTGAAAACGAATCCATTTTGTGGACGCTTCACTTGAACTCATTCGTCGTGGAAAGAGCAGCCGAAATGTATTTTGAGGTGCTCATGATTCTGAAAACAACTCTGCACGTGCGACCTACCATTTTCGATTTTAATTAATACAAAAACCGAAAAAAGACCTGGTGGCATGGGTATGGAGAGAAACTCGTATCCTTTTTCGTGAAGTGGGTTGTCAGCACATTTTGTTGCAAGCTCATGCTGTGGCATAATTTTCTACGATTAGTGTTTGGATTCATGTTCATGTGAAATACAACTCTCTGAACAACATCGTCGGGCATGACTGCAAGTTACACAACAAACCATGTGTCCTGGACAAGAAACAAAAAAAAAAAGAAAAAAAAAAAAAACAATAGGATATCGAATGGTGTACTCTTTCTCTCCCTCTCGACGTTGGAAATAACACAAGCAACTGTAAAGAAATTATTTCAATTGAAATTGTATGTCGGGAGGTTTTTTTCTGTAATATCATGTTAATTTGTTGTAGAACAGACACTTTTGTTGCAATCGAGTGAGTCCTTTATTCATATTTCAATAAAGTGTTTTTAGAGGATGCCAAACAGAGTTGTTGAGTGTTGTTAAGAGGATTCGCGCACAGGATGAATGGGAGTGTGAATGGTCCTTTTGAAATGTAATTATAATATATGCATTAAGCTTGCCACACAAAATGTAATTTGAATACATGGATTTAAAAAATGGAGTTAGTTGACCGACATGATGTGGCCGTTGAAAATATGCCCGTGCTTAAGGGACCATGAGACGACTTTCCATATGAATGAAAAACAATGCTGAAATTCTGCGGTCACCCACTTGTGTAATAAATTGTTTTCAAATTAGACCGGCTCATGTTTCCAATAAAGTTGTGAGTTATGTGCGGAGTTTTGCGGCGTGTTTCAACTTACTTCAAATTAAGCACATTGAAAATTGTGATGATTATTTTTTCCAATATTCCTTGCTAATGTTATGCAAAATTGCTACTGGACAAGAAAGAAAATCCTGAATAACGAATATTTTGCGTTCACCCACGCTCTGTCTTCGAATCGATTGAACGAACAAGAAGAAATGGGCTGAGAGTTGGCGCAAATAACCAACCCTCTGAATTCAACAAAAACTTTGAAGGGAATTTAAGACTTTAATGAGTTTTGACAACTCTTGAAAGTCTACAAAGGATTTTCTTTGCGTAATATTAATTTGCAAATTAATGTTATTTGCCTAGATTTGAAGGTTTGCTTTTTCCCATCATTTAGTACTGGTAATTTTCCAGTCAGCCAATAACGCTGTCTTTAGGAAAACTTTAACGACTACGTAGGTCATCAAAATTGTCAAAAAGTTCTCTATAAATTTTGGTAATGATAAGATCTTTGCTAGATATGGCTTCAAAGAGATGTCGTTGACTGATGAAAAATCAATTTGAGACTTTTTCTAGTTCCATAATACTACGGCTACATAAAGAAATTGTTAAAAGTTATATCTATGAACAACTTTTTTATATTTTACATATTGTTGAGTGAATGGTTTCAGGAAAAATATGAATTTTCTATTTTAAAAAAATTCTAATGCGAGTTTTCTTTCAGCATGAATGCATATTCCGATTGTCGGCGTCCATCGTTTAAAATATTTTTATTTCATGTTTAGAATAACTTAACCTCTGAATAAGAGTGGAAAAGGATTTTTTTCAGACCAGGTTGAAGATCAAAATTTTGGATATTGAAGCATTGTTAACATATTTTAATCGGAAAATGAAATTTCTCGTTTTTAAAAAAAAACTAGATAGATATAGGGATAAGAGAAATCTTGCATGTGTACTTTCCTGATATTTTTTTTCTTGAAACAGATCCCTCCCATTTGAATGTTGTGACAAAAATTCCAGTTCCACTGGTTAATTTTCAAATTTTACTTAATATCTATTTTTCACCATAATGGATACGTATATGTTTGAAACATAAAAGTATTATGATTTATCAGACGTACTCAGTGATTTATGTAAGCATATGTAAGAGAATGTAAGAAAATGATAACCATATAGTTCAGATAGTCATATTTAAGAGAGGAAAAGGATCATCCATCCTTTGAATGTCGGATAAGTCGGGCGGGTTTTAAGATAAATAAAGAGTGTGTACAAAATAATAAAAGAAGTGATTCCAAAGTCTTATTTTAGTGTATAACTCTTCGGTGCCTTACACATAGATGATGAATTTCAAAACGATGCATCTATTATTTATTAATAATGACCTCTTTTCGTTATGTCATGAAACAATTATTTATCATTCAATTTTTATTTATGAGATACTTGGTACTCATAATAAATCCTTCCTTTTTACGTTAAATTATGAAGACATTTGTGACTTATTCCGCATTTTGATTTAAATTTATTTACTTGTTTATCTTTTCTTTTAATTTAAATTACAATTAAAGTGTGTTATGACCCCAAGACATTTTATTTGTTCTTTGTAGTATTGCTTTAATGCTGCGTCGACTCTAGTTCCCCCTGAACGATAGACTGCAGTTACTTTGCGAATTTTGTAAAATTGTTGTTATTGTTTTATCACATTGTTAATGTTTCAGTATTGTTAAGCTAGCTAGTGGTCAATAATGTACCACAAGAAGCAACTAAGACTGATGCCCAGCCTTTAGTTGCTATAAGCTTTAGATTATTCTTTAGAAAATGCTGTGGCCATTAAAAATTTCTGAAGAAATGAGAATTGCTTGATTTTTTTTTGATTTAATTTAAATTGAATAAAAACAATTTTGGGTTTAATATGAAAGATAAGCATTTGAAATATTTGTTCATGAAACTTTTCACTTTGCACTTTGAATCCATTCTCCACCAGCCCACAGATTTATTCTCCGACAAATTACCCACACTCGTTTCTCTTAAATAGTTTCGACTGTCTCAATTTATTGCCATGACCCACCTAACAAGGCAATCCCTACCTAAATCATCATAAATACAAATAAGGACAGGTCAATATCCAAATTCTATAAATAGAAAAGGTCAAGCTCATTAATTTAGACTTGTTATCCAGCATCGACACGAGGCGAGGTAATGAGGTGAACGAAGCTTACTTCCTCTCTCTCTCTCTTTTTCACTCGTCTTTACCTTAAAAGACTCCTCCAAGAAAATATATAAAAAAAAAATCATTCCGAGTGGCTACCTTGGGTGTAATTTCATGCTTTACCGGCTTGTGTAATTGTGCTTAGGGAACAAGGACGGGAGACTACTATTAAACCTTTGAGCTTTGAGCTCAATGCAGTTGAGTATTAAATTTCAAGCTGAAATGTCAGGTATATTAAAAATTCATTCGTCGAGGTTAATTGTTTTCATGAACTGACGGCTAAGCGACTGAACATTGAGCTTTATAAATCGCCAGAGGGTATACCTTTCAAAGGAAGTTAGCAGTTCTTACGGAAAAAAAATGCCAAAGCAAAAAGGGAAAAGTAAATTAACATGCTGAACAAATTAAGTCATTCAAAGAACAATAAGACCGAAAAAATTGCTTACAGATGTGCAGTGGTATGAAAAGATACAAGAATTCTTTTTGATTAAGTATTCCTCCTCTTTTTTGTTTGTGTATAGACGTCAAAGGGATAGGTGCGAGCAAAAGCTTACCTCACGGGGATCATTTTGCTTTCGGATAAAACCTTGTGGGAGTTGAATTTTGAAGGGGGGAACAAGTGTGAACCTTAAATTCCGTGAAATCCTACCGTGACGATGTGACAAACAGGTTTTTGCGAATTCAGCTGGATTTGGGGAATGTTAAGGA
This sequence comes from Syritta pipiens, assembly GCA_905187475.1. Classification (NCBI taxonomy): domain Eukaryota; kingdom Metazoa; phylum Arthropoda; class Insecta; order Diptera; family Syrphidae; genus Syritta; species Syritta pipiens. The sequence goes on along the minus strand of LR994571.1, from coordinate 10,379,727 downwards.
TAATTTCACTTACGTACAGAAATGTTCTGTTAACAAGGGATATATCGGCGAGTATGTGACAGTTAGGAGGTATCGTAAAGGCAACTCCACAAATTGAGTACAGTACTTAGTCTGTTATAAATAATATTTCAAGTCGAAACGTTGTAACAAAAGCTATTATTTATTGCTCAATAGATTCTTCTCAGAGGCTTCAAATTATGACCACAACTAATTTCATCGGCATGAAAAATATTTTTTTTTTTACTTCAACAAAAACGAAGTAAGAGATCCTAAATCTTTTTTTTTGCTCTAAGAGACTTCTGAAGCAGAAATCAATGGATTGTAAATGGGTTGTTAGAATGAACACTTTTACTGCAATGGCCTTTAGAGAACAGCAATGTCATCTTAGGGCAAGACCGAATTCCACAGACACGGCGACGGAAATCTCGAAATCAACAGGCATTTTGGACGTGGACCGAAAACTAAAAGATTTGGCAGCGTTTGTTAGCCGATGTAGAATTTCTTAAGAGAAACTGCTAAAAAGAAAATCAGCCATAAGTGAAGCCATCGGGAAGCCCTCTTAAGACTGGCCTAAATTATTTTAGAAAAACTATCTGAGGTGGGAACAGCGAAAAAAGGAAAAGCGATTTTCTTTAAAAGAATTTCGCCAAAATTTTCATGATTATTGGCAACAAGAGCAGTTTTTAAAACAACGGCCTCAAGACAGAGGTAAAACTATTATTATTCATTAATTTTATTTATCTTACAAAAATAAATTTAACATTTGAGCCGTTTGGTTCACAAGTGCAATTACTCCATAAAAAAAAGTTTTAGAAATGCAATGAAATAATGTACATTGGATTCTGAAATAAATTATTTATTTTTCAATGGCCAAGTTTTATTATTTAATGATGTTAATCTTTATTATTAAGAAAAGATATTGTAAACACAAGAAGTTATGACTATACCAAGTGCTTTGACACTTAAATCTAAAAATTTTCAAATAGTGGAGTTAGACAGTCTGTGCACTGAGCGGCTCATATGTCTCTTCGTGTCATAAAAATATTCGGGATCTTTTACAACGTTTTTGGTAAAAAATTGTTCATAAGTCAACAGAAGGACAAAATAAAATTTCGTAAAACTACCTACTGATAAGCACTTTCATTTCATTGTATATTTATATCTCATTAATCAAACTATTACAAAGGAAGTGAACAAGAATATTTATCCTGCGGCTGGAATTAGATGCAGTACTAAAAGGGTTACTCATCTATATCTGTAAAAATTGCTTAAATCTCTTCCGTCAACAAAATTAAAAGTTCCAAGCAGCAATGGTACTTACTATTAAAACATAAATCTCTAATAAAGAACTCTGTCAACCAACTATCGGGGTCGACTGAGGAAAAATTAAAAATTTATAGAAAGTAAGGGAAAGCAGTATATCTTGCACAATAAAGGTGAAGCGCGAAAAGGCTAGGCTCTGGCCCTTAACGGGCGTTAACGCAACGAAATTATTATTTTTAAAGGACAATAGTCGACTTGTGGCCTTAAGAATTTATATAAAAATTTAATCCTGATTATTTAACAGTAATATACGAGAAATCTTAAACGCGAGTGGCTGTTCTAACCAGTTGTCGCAAAATGTACTTCGATTGTTCTTCCCTCCAACTTGTACTTTTACCCACTTAGAAAAGTAGAAATTTCGCAAAACGCATCATCTTACAAATCTATGCTTGTAAATAAAAGGGCTATTGATAATATCCAGCAAGCATGTATGTGTGTATAAAGTGACCATTTCAAAACCAACGTTCTCTTCTGAGAATTACTGTGCGTTTCAAAATTCTATAAAATTGCATACGTACCCTGCAATAATCTTTAACTAGGATGTCTATCTTAAGCAATAAGTAATGTGTCACTTAAGTCGCTCGAAGTAAACAATTTTAGTCGGTGTGTGATGAGGTCACGCACAAAAACGCAACGCGTGTTTACTTTTGGGCGCTTTATTTCAACTGCTCATCTTCGTTTTTTTTACGAAAAGAAAGTCCTTCGCCTAGAAAATGATTACTTAACTAACATATGTCCTTTCATTTCATTTCATTTCATTTTTATTCATTCCAGTTTATACATATAGTTTCTTTTAATATTAAAGGATTATTCCTTATGTAATTGAAAACGATTGAGTGTGTGAGTGTCGAGATTTTTCTAATTAATTTATCTATTTTTCTCAAAAAAATTATTTCCGTGATAAAAAAAAAAGATCGCAAACAAAATACGTACACTGTTGTTCAGATTTAGAAAAAAAAAATATATTTTAACAAAAATACAACTCTGAGTGGATTCCCGCTTTCATCCCAAATTGTTCATATTAGCAATAAGAACTTACGATTGTTAAATAATCATCAAATTATTCCCAGCAAATAATCACAAATGTGTAAAAGATAGCTAACTCGTTTCCAAAAAAATAACGCATGTTTTCGAAACCAGTTGAAAACTCCGCCCGCGGCAGTATACTCTCTTAACCAGGCTTTTTATTAGAAATCCAATCAAAAACAAAGCAAGTTTCGAATAGCTCATCAGGAAATCATGAATCCACTTCCCCTCTTTTGTCTGCCTCTGCATCAAGCGAAAATTTAATAACATCATTCTCATGTCCCACCCCGATAACCGCAAATCTATTTAAACACCTCAATTGGCCTGTTTGTCAAGTGCCGTCAAGAGCAACACAAATCAACTACACCTTACCCCAACAGCTTCCTCCTCCAACCAGCACACACAGTGGTGATAACGCCCGTCAAATGCATAATTAAGCCTATTTTCGCAATGATTACGTTTCGCAACTCAACTTACCTGTCAAAACAGCAGACAGCGATTGGCGGCTGATGAAAGGTGCCAACAAAAGTGAGATATGTGTTAGTATATTTTTTTTATCCAAGTATAATATTTCCATCAGCTAAAGGGAATCTAGCTCCAGATACTTTTTCTCTTCCTTTCGGCAGATTGAGAAAGGAAAAACGAAGGTGGAAAAGAAAAAATGAACACCAAACACTCACGGATATGCACGCGCATACACAATTTATGACGAACAAAAACCTTACGGCAGAGCCGAAAACTTGATATCCTTCAATTTGGCTCCTCTCGTAAATAATCCTTGCAAGAAACTGGTGGAGGTGCGCGCAACACAGGCCAAGAAATACACGCGATGAGGATGGGAAATAACAAACGAGGGGGTCAATCTAATTCTGACAAACAACACATTCGAGTTTCACACGAGCACCACCATCATCGTCCACATCCACATCTCACAGCCATCGGACGGTTTCAGCACCCGAATCTAGGACAAGCTTTCCGGCCAAGGTACACGACGAGAGAAGGATGTAACTCGAAACGTGACTATACTGTAGGGTTGTCAGTGTAGGTGGGGGACTCAATCATTTATTTTTTCCGCACTCTCAGACAGATCATCACTTGGGAAGAGCCCTATCGAATAGCAAACGCAATCTCGTTTATTTTTTTTTTTTTTTGTTTTATTTCAATTTACACGCCGACGACGACCGAATGATACAGACAGACCGAAACCACTTTCCACACACACGTCTATGTCGCAGGAGACTTCCCGTCTTCAACACACAGCGTAGAGCACCCTGGGGAGACAGAGTCCGCTCGGGATTAACATTTAATTACACGGATTATCGAAGCGGGCCCTTATTACAACACCAACACCAAAGGTGTACCGAGCGTGTGGTTTAATCCTTCAAGCACAGCGCAACCCCCGTTTGTGGTGGCAGCAGACAGGACACAATAATTGTGCACCTTGCAGTTAATGTTCTCGAGAGGATGTCTCCATCGCAGGATTATCACTAATAAGCACTTCGCGATTTAGAGGGTTGCCCCCCGCACTCACACCCTGTTGATACGCGGAAGATGTTGGGGGAGACCAAAAAAAAAAGATTTGGTTCGTTTTAGGGACTAGGACACGCGAAAGACCGTTACGCAATTAGCCGTGACAAGCGTCGTCCAGGAGTAAACTGCCTGCAACGGAATCTTTGACTGAACTAAACGAAGGCGAAACGAATGTATCCGATTAAGCTTGTTCCCGATTCGTATTTTTGTTTCTTTCTTTCCCTTTTCTTCTTCTGCTCACCGTGCCTGGCTCTCGCCGCTCTCTCGTTCTCGAACTGTTATCAGAGAGTTGCGCAAATAGAAGGAAGTCCGTGCCACCCTGTGAATGAAAGGATATGCCAAGGGAACGAAGTGAAAGTGAAATTTCATTTTTGGGACAATTTCCAGTCAAAAGCTCGTCGTTGTCGTCGTCTCTTGGGACAAGGGGCACAGAGTATTTGTTGAATGAGACGAGTTGCAGGCGCATTTCCCTGCCCCCTTCAAACTTGTACTTCATTATTTGACCGGATTCCTGTATTTTTTGAACGGATACAGGGCTGGGGGTGGCGCAGGATGGCTGCCGAGGAAAAAAAAGAGGGAACCAGACCAGAGCGGCACCGGAAGTTGGTTCAAGTGGCATTAAAGTACAGCGTACGAAGAACATCTTGGAGAATTATTCCGGTTGTTGGTGTAGATTTTTTTTATTTCGAACTTCAAACTATCTGGAACACTGTGTCAGCTAAAAGCTAAGTGGATGGGTGGATAAGCCGAAGGACGAATTGCAGTGGAGTGGCGAACTATTCTTTAAAACCGCCAGCTGATGTTGTTGATTTAGGTCTGCTTCCGGGAATAGAGCGTTGATGTGGTCCTGCACAGTGGGAGTTGAGTTCATTTGATTTTATATTTCAAATGATAGAGATCACAAATTTTACCACCATTCCCCGTCCCGGCAAACTCGGCAAATAAATCTATGAGCGGATGTGAGTGGTTGGTTGAGAGAATAAATCGCACAGGCGGATTAGGGCACGTTCCAAAAAAAATGTGAAGAGTTTAATGTGGCGCATTATATGGAGTGGAGATTAATCTGTTTGTTGTCTATTTTGCCAGTTGAAATATGGCCTTGTTTATACGAGAATGAATATTTCCGCTGACAATGCATTTTATAGTGGTGGACAAAGCAGAAAGGCTTTTTGAGACAGTCTCGTCGGCGGTTATATTTTGATTCAATTAATGATCCTTTCTACGCGAACTTTAAGCGACGTGTGTTGGTTGTCTTTATCTTTTTTTGAATATAAGATGTTCATGTGGCTGAAGTCTGATTGATTAATTGGGGGGGTGCTATCACTTTTGGACAACACGCCGCAAATTTTCGATTAACTTTCGAAAAGTTACCTTACTTCTTCATATCGCTAAAATTGAGCCAGGAGGATTACACACTTATTTAGTCTGTCGCGCAGTGGGCAAAAATCTCAAAACCGGACGAAAAATCAAATTCTGAAGTTAGCTAATATCCTAGACTTCTATTCTCATTCCATTGCTAACTAAATAGAGAACTTGAAATGTAAAATAGCTGAACCGTTCATGGCATTCCCAGTACAACATCATAAACTGAATATTCCTCACTTATTTTTGTAGAAAAAAGTACGTATTTCTGGTTTGTATAGACAAGTGTAAAAGTCTCCCAATTGGTATAATCTGAACATAGCAAAACCATTTGTTTAGCAATGGAATTTGTAAGCTCAGCTGTGTGTTTTACGGTTTGATTTTTTTTTTTTTGATTACGGTGTTGTTTTTGACCAAAAAACTACGAACAAGCAACAGTTTTTTGCTCAAAATTCAGGAATTTTGGAACGAACTTCGCTGCCCAAAAATTTCACTTTTGCATGGCATGAGCCAACCGATATGCCGGCATCTTCAGCATATCGGTATCGGACATCTTCAGAACTTCTCTAATAGTGATTTGACGATTCTCCATAACAATTTTTTTCACTTTCTCAACATTTTCATCGGTTGTTGATGTGCTGGTGCGTCCAGGGCGAGCGTCGTCATTCAAATCTCCTCGACCTTCTTTGAAAAGCTTGTACCACTTCTAAACATTTTTTTGACTCAGAGTACAATCACCGTATGCCACTGTCAACATTTCAAGTATTTTTGAGCACTTAATTCCATTTTTCACACAAAATTGAGAGCAAATTCTTTGATCCATAGTTTTTCGACAACAAAAATCGCCAAACACACAAAACACGTCTAACTTTTATGCCTCTCACAAACAAAATAAATATGCCATACAGCTGAAACTGTAAACGAGTGTGACAATATAACAAAATAAAAAAAAATCGATAATCGATTTTGCGTACCCCCCGAAACTTGAAAATTCTCCTTATTTTCTGAACAGACCTCGTATTTTTATTTGAATACAAATACAGTAGAAGAGTTGTAAACGACTGCAATCTTTTGTAATGCAATCCCTGAATTCTTGAAAAATATTTCATGATTTGTGATTCATAAAATTGAATTTATTTGATGACATAGACTTCGTCATTGAAATCTCTCACTCGTTTTGAAGTCTTGACTGGTGCAGTATTTACGACCAATCTTCTGATTGCAAATCAATTTAATGCAAGTCTTTCAATTGACATTGCATTCATTGAAGTCAATTTAAAGTCTTGACCCGGCCTTGGGATTTCAAGATTTTTTTGTTGCAGTCTTTGAGTTTCAAGAATTTTAATGTCTATGAGGGGCATCTCTTTTTGCGGCAACTATAGAGAAAATAAAGAATCTCTTTATGATCATCATCGCTGCTGCATGATCATCGAATTCATGAATCATGAATAAAATTCATTGGGAAAAAAACTTATTAAATCTCTTTCCACACAAATCACCTGCTTGTTAGCAACTCGAACCTATCGGCTTAATCTTGTCAACCAGTTACACGTTTATGAGTGAAAATTCATGAAAATATTCCTATTCCCACACGTAAAATATAATCATATTACTTCCAATCTATGTAACTAGCGGCTTTTAGTTAAAGTTGAATAACAACGTTTCCACAAAACTCGATGTACGGCAATATGAAAGACATTTCAAACAGCCAACGCTTCTAGATTTTACAAATTGTTTCATTTCATATCGAAAACCACGTCAAATTGCTTTCATTTGCGTTTCGATATACGCATACACGCATGGTGTACCATATACAAGAGATGATGCATCCATCCTTATATATCCATTGCTGACAATAATAACACCACCCGTGTTGTCCGGGTCAATACTGAGTGCATTTGATCGGTAACAGTGACAGTATCTCGTAATAATGGCCCTAAATTCCATCGTCGAAGTTTCTACAAGCGAATTCATTGAAACATTAACATACTCATAGAATGCACATGGTTCAATAGATACGCTCGGGGAATGCCATTCTAATTTGAATGCAATTGCATTGTGTGGAGGTTCTTGTATCGGTTACGCGAATATGTGGAAATACACACACAAGGTGGGCTCGAAATAAATAACTGCCAGCTACGATAGTCAAAACGATAAATTCAGCAGCCGAAGGGTGGATACCGACCATTGTTTTGCAGTTGCTGATGGAGTACGTAAATACCACGGGTCAATCGAAATAAGTTTTATGCTGTTACATCGACATACTGTACGAGTATGTAAACAAAAAGACGCCCACAAATTTGTATTTGTATTTCCAATCTAAAAGTCCTCGGGTGTAAGAAGACTTCTCAAGTTAATTACGTAAGGCAATCAACAGAAAGTTAAGTGAAATGAATTCATAACACACTTATCCCTAAGAACTACCCGTACATTAACTCGCAAAGTATTACGATACACGTTAGAAACATAACTTCACTTGACGACAGAATGGAGACATCTATGTATAACACCCTGCCACAGCCTGGCAACGTAGCAAGGAAGCAACCATGTCACTCTTGAATCGGCTCGAACGGCTGTAAAACGTTTACGCAAAACGACACGAGATTGCAAATATTTTGAATAATTTAAGTGAACAACACACCGAAAGTATTTTTTAATAACTATTTGATGACGAGTCCCCTCCATCGGATGGGATTCCATTAATTTTTGGAAGTGTCCCATTTGGACCATCATCGAGATGGAAGAAAGAGCACGTGCGGGTTGGGGATACGTTAATAAATCCTTTATATGAAAATTTAATTAATACCAAGTGAAACTAATAGGGCTTGTGTGTGGAGAATGTGAGGGATGTGGTTATGTAATGTAAGTTACGAGATGAGTTGACATTTTAATTGAATTTAATGCGTTTTGGCCTGATGGCAGCAACAACGGAAGGCTCACATGGACTGATCTTGCAGCTATGCCCACTCTCAGTTGTACCAATTGACTTATGATGTTCTCTAAAGTCAAATGAACTTAGTTACACCACGAGGATTTGGTACAGTTCATTGAGCCAAGATATTGATTGGCCTAGTTAATAGGTATTAATGGTAAGCAAATGTCCCACCACAAAGTTGAGGGAAGATCGAGGAAATGTGGTGCAATTCGGAATTTTCGGGGCAACGATTCGATTTGGGACGATTGAAGTGTTTGATAGAGATAGGATAACGATGGGCGAACATGTGGATGACAATGGGTCGTAAAGCGATTAATTAATATACATTCTGGCAGGGTGTTGTAATGACAAGCATGAGGGACAGACATTGGAAGGGTTCGTGTATGTTAAAACACAGTGGCGACAGGTTTCATGCTATTGATGTATAGTCTGCCAAACCTTACTAACAAAACAAACTCGTAAATGAACTGCATTTTTACTTTTTGGCAGAGAGATAAGATACAGTATATATTGTGCAACAAAGGAGAATGTAATGCGGGTTTCGCATTCAAAGTTGAATGTTTCATGTCTCCGGTTATGTCATTTGTCAACGAAATAATGTATTATATTGAGGCTATTCATGACTTGTTCCAGCAAATTCCATTGAATGATTTTGATTGAGAACCGTTTTATGATCATAGTTAATCCTTTTACCCAATTTATGACTTGTTTGGTCTAAATTGATTTAAGACCACTGCTCGTCGAATTTGGTCATCCACTGTGGGGCTGTGGTAAGTGATGAAATTTTGACTGGGACGCAACCCAGAAGAAGATCATTAGTTTTTTTTCATGCCAACGGCCAAAAAAAACTATTATTTGCTTTAATATTTCGATATGGTTGTCATTGGAAAGGGGAAAAGGCGCAGTTTTTAAATATGTCTGTATATGTTACCAGACTTTAATCTTGGTAACTTGTGACCTACTTAGAATTAAGAACTAAAATTTCAGCACTAGATCTGTTTCAAATATGCTGTAAAGTGTCCGAAAATATATTCGAAAAAAATTATATACTAGCGAAAAAGTACTACAAGTAATTTTTTTGAAATTTTGCTTTACCAAGCTATATACCATTCGATCGATTTTTTTAATATAAAATAAAGGTTTCATTTGCATCGTCTTAGTCAAAAGTCCTGTTTTCGAATTATTTAGCTGCAAAGTTGCTCCGAAGTTGAGAAAAAAACAAAACAGACTGAATTTTTGCACGTAAAAAATAAAAGCCTGTGTGCCTTCTTTCGCAACTGTATATAGCAACCAATATAAAATAATTTTACAATTATATAATAATCTTATATAATTATGAGTAAAAGTGTTACAATAATTCTGAAATGAGACTTTTTTTTAATTTCTTTTTCATCTGTTGTATTTGGTTTTTTTATTTACAAATGTGGTGGATGGAATTTATGAAAGGACTTCGTGCAGGGCATTCCATTGTTTGATTTTTGTCAATTAAGCCTATTTTTCACGATTTTTGTCGAATGTTTTAGATCAGTAACATATTAAAAAATAATTTTGTCTTTTATCATTGCTATCACACCCACAGCAACTAATAAATACTGTTCTAGAATTCTCGATCAACACCAGTGAATGATGATGAATGACGTTTGAATGATGTTTTAGAATGCCATTAAAGAGGCGAAAAGTCGATAAAGTGCCTCAACACAAAAATTGACAATGGTAACTTTAAACGTAGCGCCTATAAGAATAAGTGTGCCTATTTCAATTGACGATCACATAACGAAATTCCGACGAAATACTTTTTAAACTCTCCTTCCTTTCGTCATTTGCTTAGATGAAAATGTGAGAGACAACTCTCATTGACTAGTCCTCTTTTTACGCTTCAACACTCCGATCCAACTGAGTTTTTTCTACCGTACTCATCTCATACACTTGAATTTTTCCATGACCGTAGCCTCGACCTCAAGCAGCATGCTACCGCTTAGATTTATGTTCACCTCGACCCCTCGAAAGACAGATTATCACGACCTCTAAAAAAAGCACACGCGAATGAATACAAAGAATAGCCGTGATTTATTCTTTGATAGTTTGTTGATTTCTCTGAAGACGAGCAGTCAGCGTCAAGTGGCCTCAGGATGAGGCTATAATTAAAACAAATCGCCTTCCTCGGCCAGATGGGCACATCGTAAATTTCGTCTGTCCCACACGGTATCCACGCGCTCGAGAGAGCTTCCATCATATCTCGCGTGACTCGGATAGAAAAATATCATAAATAACGAAACACACTAAGCGAACCTCCTTCCCTCCTCCCAAGTGTCAGTAGTCTGTTATGCGTAGCTCAGAACTTTGTGTGTCCGTCTCCCCATTCCCTTAACAGGAAACGAAACTTTCCATCTTCTTCTCCCCAAAGGCTGCGAAGCCCTACACACGCACACACATCACAATAAACTACCCAACCCCAGATTCCCAAATAAGTTAGAAGCATTAAAATCGAAACTACTGAGCTCGATAGCCAATCTCCTCCAACCAAGAAGGAGGTGCTGGTTGTTTGGCGTGGCTGGTAATCGAGTGGTGGTATTAGAAACACCTCCGATTGCCGGGAATTTATTTTCCAATTTAAAACAAAACGAAGCACCAGAAACCGATATCGGCCACGAGGAAGAGCAAACAAATTTATTTTATGTGTGCGCCATAAAGGAACACGAGAAACGGTACGAGAAGGAGCACTGCTGAACGATGAAGTGTGTGCTTCCAGCTTTCAGCCACCCCCACCGGTTTAGATTAAATTCACTTCTATCATTGTGGCCGCTCCGACCTGCCTTCACATATCAAAACAACTCGAAACCGCAATTTCGATGCAGGATCTGCGTCCCGCCCCACCGTTCGGCTTCTGCGAAGCACTCTAACAAGTTTCTTATCAAATTTGATCGATCTCTTCGATTTGGGGGCCACCTCCTTGTGTATCCATTAATTTTATTCACAGATCCTTGCGCCAAGGCACCACTGCTGTACTTTCAGGATACAGAAAAGGATTTCATCAGCTCTTCGTCGTCGTGTTGAAGTGTGCACCGTCTTTGTGAGTCCTCATCGTCGGCGTCGATGCTCGAGAGAATCGATGGCTTATCCGTCGTCCTCATCGGCTGGCGTAGGCGCTGAAGCTGTACTCAAAATTCCCACAGCAACAGTACAAATAAACTCGATAAACAATTCTATTTGAAAATGTTGAACGCGCTTTTTCCACACAGCAAAAAGGGACCTCCTAAACTATCTACGACTGCTGGAAGTTGGGGGCACCCTGTCCCAGCTAATGTACGCTTTGTTCCATGGCGTGTATCTATGAAAAGCTAAACAAGATCCTACTTAGTGATTTTATGATGTACACAGAGATGTGTATTTTCTTTGTGTGTGTGAGTAGAGTAAAAATTGGCATGAGTCGTTGCTTTTCGGTTGGCATGCAAGAGTTTTCGGGCGTTCTCCTGTGGCTTGACCTGTTCCGAATAAATAAACAAACTGATGTTGGATGAGCTGTCAGTGAAAATGGATTCTTTTTGTTTTCCTTTTCCGACATGAGCTTAAGTTTGAGTTTAATCGAATGTGCTAAGCCTTTTAAATGTTATCCTTGTCGAACAAAGGAGAGCTGTGCAGTTTGCGGTCCTCGTTGGAGGCAATTTCCAAGAATAACACATTCACAAGATAAGGTAACATTGAAAATTAAACTCCAACTCATTGAGTGAAACAAAGGATCCGAAACACATGGGGTGAATTCTCATTTGAAAGAGTTGTGGTCGAAAACGATTTCACTAGATGGTTAATTGGGTGGGTGGAGTTTACACGAGGTAGCATCCACCTGATGGCCAAGGGTAGGTCTCAAATTAAACCAGAAAGAAAACGAACTTTGGATGAATTTATTCAAAGGTTGAAATAAATAGCCATCAAGGTCGTGTTGGTAAATATTTTCTCTTGTGGGGACAAGTAGTCGCTTTCATTAAAGAATTTGGCAGAATATCACAGTACATTTCAAAGTATAAACAAGGTTGCTGTTGATTTTTTTTATAAGATTACAATTGATTGATTGAGATTACAATTGTTTTTAGGACACGTTGCAACGTTAAAACAAATTGCAATACCCAAAATGCCTTCGGCTTAGTAAGTGACCACCGCACTACAATAAAACCTGCTAATCCGGACGAACTTCTACCCCAACCAGCATATTCTCCACCAGCAACTATATCTTATTTCCAAACCTTTAAGAAATAACTGCGGAGTAAGAAATTCAAGTCGAATGAAGAGATCATCACGGCAAAAAACGCCTAATTTGACCCTGAGAAAACCTATTATTTGGAAGGAATGAAAAAATAGATAAACGCTGGACGCAAAAAACGTTTATTTGCCAAAAAAAATCATTCGAAAACTCACTAACTTATTAAACTACCCTCGTATGTTTCTGTACAATTTTTTGTACGAGGTCTGTTCAAAAAATAAGATGAATTTTCATTTTTTTCAAAAAATATTTATTTATTCATCAATTTCTATTTTGTCCCCTTCAAAGTAGTCCCCCTCAGATATAAAACACTTGTGCCAGCGTTTTTTCCAACCGTCGATGCAGTTCTGATATACACTTTTTGGTATGCCCCTGAGCCCTCTCAGCGATTCGGTTTGTATCTCCTCAAACGTTGCAAAACGCCGTCCTTTCATTTTCACCGTCTATTCAATATTGGGAACAGGAAAATGTCGCAGGGGGCTTTGGCCCCTGTCTGATGAATACGGTGTCTGAGGCATGATTATGGTGTTCATTTCGGCCAAAAAATTACGAATAAGCAACAGCTTATTTGGTTAAAATTCAGCAATTTTGGAACGATCTTCGCAGCCACACGCTTTATGCCCAAAATTTCCAAAAAAATTGCATGGCATGAGCCAACGGATATGCCGACATCTAGTCGCGACCTCGTATAGTGACAATTATCTTCTTGATTTGTCAACAATAAACGTGCAGATCATAAAAACCATAGTACCAACTAATAAAATTAAAGAACTAACATAAGCATATGAACATAAAATTTGGTGGTTACGCCTGAAAATGCAACTTAACTGAAATTTCATCATAGCTTTTTCTTATAACGTTTAAGTCTATCGAACCTTTCTTGAATCGTTCACTCACAGACCTAAAAGCTTCATTGTCTCACCCGAATACCCGCCTAGAGATACAATATCCCACAAAACACATCTGCAGCTGACAATTCAATTCCAAGCAAACCTTTTTTTCCGTTTTCTTTAACATAACACTCGATTATTGCGCCTTCGCTTTCATTCCTTTTGAAATCCTTGAAACCAATCACCAGGACATTCGACTTTAGCCTACTGTTTGCGAGAAACAAACGTTGCTTCTCCCCCATGGTATCCCCAGCACACATATCCTCCCAGACACCAATTAAGCCAAACAATTGCTTACAGACGACAAAAGAAGATGAAGATTCCCATTCCTTAGCGCCATTAGCCGCTCAATGCTCCCAAGTGGAACCAAAAATGGCTCCATAAACCAAAACAAAAGACGAGAAACGGCAACATTTTGCTTGAGTAACCCTAAATGGGATTCGTCTAGCGTCTATCAGTGGAAAATCATCCAAACTAGCCTCGCTCCTGTGGTTGAGATCATCATCACCCTTCGCTCACGTCGAAACGACACCATTTTTTGAAACCATTTGAAAGCATTGCAGGCTTAATATCAATTACGGCTGGTCTTGTCAATTTCAATACATCGATCTGGTAATTTGTTTCAAAGGGTCAGACACAGTCCACCTCATTTAAATGTCCAATCAATATCCATCCCTTAAAGTGCCGCAGTAAACTTTCGTTTGAATAATGCAATTGACCCCTCTGCAAGGGTAGGCACATCGATTTGCATGTTTTATGCAAATTCACGTGAAGAGGACGTTTGAAACTGCCAACGACCACTTGTCCATATTCATTAGAGCCCTTTCCTCTTCACCTATCAGGAAGGGCGATAAAATGTCACTTAATTTGGGGTGATGGAGGCAGCTAAGGGACGCTCTGCAATCAAAACCAACTGCCACATAGCGCAATCATTTTCATTTTCCGGAACACCCTTGCGCTGAGTTTGGACGGAATTTGAATATGTACAATATCTGCATAATTCCACGTTCGCTCAATTTACTGTCCAATTAATTCCACCGAATCTTCCCTTATGCCCAGCCCTGCTTGCGGTGTGGTGGCGATGGTGGTGCTGGTGGTGCTGGTGCTGGTTAGATGGTTCCTCCTGTGGCGTCCGATTCCGGCCGGAGATAACGAAATCAAAAACCTTTACCGAAAGATACCGAGTTTTTTTCTCATTCGTTTTTAGTAATTTTTTCTTCTTCTTCCGCCGCAGCAAAGAGGACCGTATCCAATCATCCTAATCGGATCGAACGGATTTTACCGTCGTCGGTCCGTGTCCATCGCAGGACACAGCTCCTTCGTTTGTTAACCGTTTGAACTGTTCAAACATTGTAGCAGTTCGTTCAATCGAAGTTCATTTAATGCAGGACAAATGGCGCACATTGATGAAGCGCACACATTCACACCGGCACGTCACAGACAAATGGCCCATCCAACCACCCACCCAGCCCTGTGCCGGTTTCATCCCTCAATGTCGCCAATCGTGTGAGAGGTCGTCCTCACAACGAGTGGTTGAGAGCCCAATTCGGAGACCCATGTCCTGCAGTTGCAGGGCGGTGCGGAAAGAGAGCGCCAGGAACCGGGCAACATTCAATTGACTGATTTTATTGGTTTATGTTAATTTTCCTGATCGAGAGCGTTATGGTGGCGGCAGAGGTGAGGGTGAGACTCCTGTGTGCAAATACACTTCGGCGACGTGGTACGTGCATATGTTCGGCTTTAAGCAGCTCCCTGTGCTTTTTGTGTGCAGCCATCAGAAATGGAAATGACATAAAACCGGTGAGAAGTAGTCCTTGGACTTGGGCTTCCATTAGTCGGATGGATGTGGGTGCGATGTTGGATGACAATTAACTTCTGGCGCAGTTCGTTGTGAATGTCCTTTTCGATAAAGTTTTTATTTCTTCCTTACTCACTGAAATTTGTATTGACTTTCTCCACTCATCGAAAATACCCTTTTTTTCGTAAATGAAACTGTGCATTTATTTTATAGATAAGCCGCTATAACGAAAAGGTGAAGTGAAAAAGGATTTGTGTTTTACTTTTTAATCGATGTCGGGCTTATGTGGATATGTGAAAGACTTTGATTTGATATTTTAAACTTTCGCTCTAAAACAATAAAGCGATGTGCTTGCTCAATAAACTGAAAAGCAGAAAAATGCAGGACGCCCATAAATTGTAAAAATTATTTATTAAATAGATGGCACAGTAACGCTCTCGATCCAACATTTACAATGTTAAGTCAGCATTTTCCAAAAAATTCATTTTTACTACAATAAAAAGTGATGCAGAGCAAAATAGAGTGATCGAAAAAGTTTACGCAAAAATGAAACACTTTTGGTTTATTATTCTATAATAAACCTTTGTAATCGTAACAGAAAAAAAAAATTAACACCCTCTCAAACTTTCACAGTTTGTCTGTCCGTCCGCCGTCCGCCGTGCGCCGTACGCCGTACGCCGGCCGATTTTTTCAGCACTAAAAGTTACACCATTCCTAAGTTGTTGGAGCTATAAGGACAAAACTCGGCTCAAAAATAGTCCCAGTCTAGCCGCTTATTTTGATGTATTTTTTATACAGTGCCGAGCATAAATAAAGGTCGTCTCTTTTATTCTCTTTTAATGCGCTTAGTAGCATGACCGGGTCTGTTTTTATTTTCAGTTTAAAGGGTTATTCGTTTTCTGTTTTGAAAATAAAGATAAATAAAGTAAACACAACGATACATTTTTGATAAAAATTTAATTTTTTTTTATAAAGTAAAAACAAAAGAATGTGTGTCAGTCAGATAGGCACCTCAGGAAGAATCTCAGCAAACAAATTTTTTTTGAGCTAATTATTACCCACTTTTTGCACGTTTGGGGCGATATCTCGGCCAGCACTTAAGTAATGTAAGTTTTTGATGTGTCTGTAGTTCAAAGCTCATTCGCATAAAAACGCACAGAAAAAAATCTAACGCTGTGAAATCCCATGATCTGGGGGACAATTGACGTCGCTAAGACGTGAATTACACGACCAGGATATTTTTCACGCAATAAAACCCTAATTTGTCGTATTGTGTGGCTTGTTACCCCGTCTTGTTGGACTCACAGACCGTCCAAGTAACGATCTTGAATAATTGGCCATGAAAATCGGTCATTAAAGGGCTTTCCAATAGGAACTTGACAACTTTGAATTTAATTTGTGAAGGCACCATTTCAAAAATCATTGAACTGTCATTGTCAATTTATTCAGTAAGCTCACCATTTTCATCATGATAAAGAACACGAATAGGCAACGTCTGCAAGTTTTCATTTTCTACTGAGATTGGAAGTCGGTGTCCGCAACTCTAAGAGCAATGTCATCTTCAGTGACGAAGCTCATTTTTGGCTGAATGGGACTTGCAATAAGCAAAATATGTATCGTCGGATGAAAATACACATGTGCTTCATGAATCACCACTGTTTGGTGTGGCTTGCACGCCGGCGGCGTTATTGGGCCATATTTTTACGTCAGCGATAACGCTTGTCACGCTACAGTGAATGGCCAGCATTATCGCACCATGATTCCCGATTATTTTTGGCCCGAATTGGAAGATATGGACTTGGACGACATGTGCTTTCAAGAGGATGGTGCCACAAGCCACACAGCACACGTTACAATCGATTTATTGAAGAGTAAGTTTGATGAGCGTGTTATCTCGAGAAATGGGCCAGTCGATTGACCGCCTCGTTCGTGCAATTTAACGCCTCTAGACTGTTTTCTTTGGGGCTACGTTAAGTCATTGGTTTATGCACACAAGCCGACGACGTTGGAGGAGCTCAGAGCCAACATTGAAAGCGAAATAGCGGCCGTTTCGGCGAAATGTGTGGCCGAGTCATTGAAAATTAGGTCCAACGAATCGGCCGCTGCAAACGTGTCCGCGGTGGCCATAAGCACGAAATCGAGTTCCATAAATGCTTTGATTATACTTCAAGCCGATAACAAATTTTTTTAAATATCTGAAATGGTTTGCGTTTTATTTAAAAAAAAATGCCAAGTCCTAATTGGAAAACCCTTTATATCACTTGAATTGCCGTCTGTCCATTGACATTTTTGAAGAAATACGAACCAATGATGCCTTTCTACCACAGAGCATGCCAAACTGTCACTTTGCCGGTAACTCTTATATCACTTGTGGTGTTCTGAACCTCTTATGCGGCAGTTTTGTTTGTTTGAAATGTGCATCTCTAAGAAAATTTTGTTCGAAAAATCGGCGTTTATTGTCTGTTGTTTCAACATCTAAGAAGCATATCTACGACGTTGTAAATGGTGTTAATTACAAGAAAAGCTTACAGAATATATTTACGGGCTACAAATACATATAGTTCGAAAAATTTGGCGTTTATTGTCTGTTGTTCCAACATCTAAGAAGCATATCTACGACGTTGTAAATGGTGTTACAAGATTACAAGAAAAGCTTACAGAATATATTTAAGGGCTAAAAAATACATATAGTAAACGTATAAAAAAAGAAAAGAAAGAAAAGGGGTTTGGAGAAGCTTGTATAACGAATGGCTTAATAAATTCAATGCTTAGGAGAACTTTTGAAGTCATAATTGAAAGAAGATAAGTCGGTCGTTATTATCAATTTACTTTTAGAAAAAGACAATGAAATAAAAAGTATTCTACATGTACCACATATTCATTTTGCTCTAATTTTTGAAAAGCTGCGTTTTTTAAGACTTATTGAATTTGTGTTTAATTGATCAAACTGTTTGACTGTTTTCGAATAAGACACAATTGAAACAGAAAACGTTTGCGGTATGTCGTGTTAAATTTTTTTAAATGACATTTTCGAAACTTTGTTCTATGATAGACAAACATCAATTAAAAACCTAGAATAATGAATAGGTTGGAATTATTTCAAGAGAAGATTTCAAATTTCAGCACTCCAATCGTACGATGTGATAGGACAGTGATGTTGTTCTATTAGATATCCTTTCATTTGAGTTCTGCAATTCTGAAATACAAAAAGGACTCCACTCCTTTAAAATGAATACAAAACAGTATTCCGTTTTTCCATATAACAATTCTCATCTCTGCTGCATCCAATTACAACATCGTATCCTTTATTTTGTGGTTCCTATTCTAAATCTACCCTCGAGCATCACCTCCTTCACCACAGTACAGTACACAACATGCAGCGTATAAATTTTTAAGTCAAAATCCATTTAAGTGTCATCGTTCAACACAAAACACAACCCCCGCACACACAAGTGTTGGCTGCACAACCTTTAAGCCCGAGCACCATGTACTCAAGTGCGACAGACCAGAAAAAGGACGACCACTCCTCTGGCCGACATCGAAAAAATAATTACCCCCTTATGAGAAACGATATCTGAGGCTGCCCAACAACCACTGCACACAAATGATTCATTCATTCCGGATTCAAATGGATCCGAGAATCAAAGAGGAAATACACACCTTGGAGGACAAGAATTGCTACTGCCACCGCCACCGCCAACTCCACCACCCACAATTCGCAGCCCAGTGTCGTCTAACCATTTTGGGTTACCACAAGGTCTATGTGATTTATAAAGTTCTCCTAACTTTGCAAACAGAATCAAAAATTTCAGCCGGCCTCATAAATTCCTTATTCATGTGCGGGGTGCGAGCACACACGCAGGGGAAGGACTTTGATTCTGAAATTGCCCGGAGCTTCACGAAGCACCACACGACAGTGCGACGATGACGAAGAGCAACTCATCGTTCACCTGCTGTGTGCGAAGTCAGTCGGTGCGGTGTAACTTTTAGGGTTTTAGGCTTCGCTCTGTAGCTTTGGCTCGGTGATGATAATGATCCCATCCTTTCATCTTTTGATTTGTGGTCCCGTATACGGGGTGCATCTGTGCTGTGCACTTTAAGGAAGGATGGCAAGTGCCAGTCGCCACACAGAACTAGTAGTAGTATGCATTTATTCTGTTCGCCCCGCAGGACCCCGCAACAGTATACATACGAGCGAATGCATAAAGGAGAGTACAAGTGCTGCTTACAGCTGCTCGTGGATATGCAAAAAGCACCCCGGATTCGTGTGAAGGCGTTGTAAAGCTCACTCAGTTGTGGCATCTTCAGTGGGTGACATTGTAGTTTAAGACACCAGAGGCGGTGTGCGATGTGCGGGCACGGGGAGAAATTGGGCGAAAAGATGTCTTGGGTAGTTTTAATGGGTTTTCCATTAAAATGTAGATTCCACTCGGGAAAATGGAACAAACTTCTTAAGGCCTGCATAATTTAG
The DNA here is from genome assembly GCA_905187475.1 of Syritta pipiens. Classification (NCBI taxonomy): domain Eukaryota; kingdom Metazoa; phylum Arthropoda; class Insecta; order Diptera; family Syrphidae; genus Syritta; species Syritta pipiens. The sequence goes on along the minus strand of LR994571.1, from coordinate 10,360,137 downwards.
GTGCCCTGGCAAAATGGAATTATGTGACTCGGTTTGATGTGGGCATAATGTGAAAATGAGCCTGGCCGACCTCAATAGCCGGAATTAATGTCGGTGTTGTGGTGTATACGAGCATAGCAGCAATTAATAATTTGAGGCTGTTGGTGGGGTTGGATGAATGTCTGGCTCGGTGACAACGTTAAGTGAGATAAGATGTTAAAGGATCAGGCACACATTTCTCAGACAGAGCTTCGCAATAAGACAGGACTCAATTGGTAATTGTGTCACCTATTGCTAAGATCAAACAAGAGAGTGCAATCAAAAGGATTAGCATAGTTACGATTTGAGGATAAGCCTATTCCTTATTTTTTCACTGAGCCAGTTAGTTTTATTTTACACCAATCGTTTTCACATTGGCTGCAAAGAGTATTTGCCGAGCATAACGTGAGCATCGGTCAATGACCATAGACAATTATGACCACTTTCTACGAGCGACCTGTCACAAAATACCGGTTAAAAAAAAGAACTTCGTGTTTGCTACAATACCTGGACCATAAAGATTACTTTTAAGCTTCAAATTCTAGCATTTGAAGGTCACATAATTTGAACGCACTGAAAAATGTGTTTTATACAAACTTTTTAATCCTCTACTGAAAAAAAAAAAAACAATTTAATTAGTCAAATCTTTTTATTAAGGATAAAGTGCCTACAATGATGGTTAACACAAAGTGGGCATAATAGTCCAACTTTAATTTCATGAATTCATGCAATAAATTAATTCTGTATATTTTCGTTTTCAAACTGTCAGAAAACGACTCTCAAAATCGGACGTAATACTTATATTCAACCTAATAGATATAACCGATCAAATTTAATTTCATTCATAAATTGTAAAGCCAATTTGGTGTGAAAAGTACAAAAATCAAATAAATTTTCAATTAAGTATGAAAAGAAAAAATGACTGCAACATTAAACTATGATCAGACTGGCCAGTAATTGCAGATTGCTGGGTCGGTATTTCACTTAAAAAATTGAAATAGAATTTAATATATCTGTGGCGATAAGCAGAAAACTTTGTCTGGAAATACGATTTTTAAAAACCATCCGTGGACTATTTCTCCGTATTACAAGTTACAAATAAAATTTTTATCATCGTTTTTAGGATTTCATTCCAAAGGAATAACGAAACCTTTCTAGAATCACTTCGGTGTCTATCTGTCTATCCGATTCATAAAACCGCTCATTTATTTCACAGATTACAAACATGTAGTTTACGAATTTTATTTTATTTATTTAGGAACATGAAATTAATTTGTGCAGTCCAAACTGTGAGCGCCGGGGAATCAGAGCCCATATGGAATTTACGAATTTGTGAAAGCATATTTTTGTTCTTTTGCTTAGAAATAAAACTTGTAGAGAAAGGTGCATGTGAACTTTCTCTTGTGAAATATTCTTATCAACTACTTAATATTTGTAAAATCATATTCTTTGGTGAAACGTAATATCACATTCCATTTCTAGCATTTTCACAAATTTTTTGCTTGTAAATTAAAACTATAAATCAGTTTTGGTGAGATTTAATGCAATTTCCAACAATTTTCCCATTATAAAATACAACTATAAATTTGTAATACTCATGATTATGATTATGAGAAATGGGGGGCCACTTGTACTGCGACCTAAAAGATCTCTTGCACCCCCTTCTTTGATCTAGGACTTTAAAGCTGGTTCATGAGTTTGACAATGTTCCTTGATGGGATATCCTCGAAGTCGGTCCCACATTCGTTTTATTGATTGTTTTGAATCTGATTTGGTCTAGGCTTGGGCAGGTGGTTAGTAGATGTTTCATGCCACAATGTCTACAGATATCCGTGCTGGAGAGACCTATCTTATCTAGGTGGTAGTTGCATGCTCCGGGTCCTGTGAGTGCTTTGCACAGCACTTTCAGGTTGGTTTTGTTTAGTTCCAGAGCTTCTTTAGCACTTTTGTGGTAGTGATTGCATTTTATGAATTTCCTGGAGTGCCTGATACCCTCCAGAATTCATGCTTTTGTTTAATAATCCAGTTTTTAATGCGCTAGTTTGTGTCTAAATTGTTGAAGCCGAACAGAACAGAGGGTTCTATGAAGCTTATGCTCCCTTTTTGGTTAGAATGTCCGCTTTCGCCTTCGAGCTTTTCTTGTCCTGGCACCTAGATTAATCTTAATCTGTCATTTTCAGCCGATGTGTTTAAGTTTTTGTACATTCCCAGGCAGCCTTGGGGTTGGCAGTGTAGCTCCTTAGGAAAAAAATAATATACAACATAATACCCATAAAGTGATGAAACGAAAAACATTAAAATCAGTTACAAACTTTGTGAAAACACGCTTGTAATTACAAGTTTATTAGTCGGATTATTCTAATCTTTTTGTTTTTAGCATAGAGTAATGTTGGCATTGAGAAGTATTTGGGAAAAAAACTGAAAGCTATTACACTTAATTGTCTTACACGATGGATTCAGTGGTGGAAAATTAATTGGAAACAAGTAAAATAATGAATGATATTTTTTTCTGCTCACACACATTACATTACGCTTACACAAGATAAACGCAGCTATAGTTTATCATAATTGGCAGCTGGCATTCCTTTGCCTTGCATGTTGTTTGTTCAGTGAAATGTACTATTAAAGGGAAAACAAAGTAGTGCCTGTGTATTTTTCGTTAAAACTCTCTGGAAAAATTATTAAAAACATTACATCTGTGATCTGGTTTTCCAGGAAATGTTTAACACTTAGACCAGATTAAGCCCATTGTGATGAAACATACTACGGACATTTCCCGTTAAACCAATTGGAGCATCACATTAAGCTGTGGAGTCGTTCAATACTGACGCAGCTCAGATCGGGCAGACTATCAAAAAAGTACTCAGCAAGCAAGTATGACTTCATCAAAATCATCAAAATCTCCGCCGAAAATACGCTTCAGTGGGAGATATAAAGATATTTTTATTTAAGAATACACTCCCGCTCGTACTCCAGACTCAGTTCTAGATCCGAACTTAGACGACGAATTAAATGCAGTTAATTTTACAAACCTTATCAAAATACAAAAACTGGGAATATAAAAATCTATGTCAGTTATAAATGGTGATCACCTAGACAGGCATTACCTAGAGGCAGAAAACATCGCTACCAGCTCACTCAAAAGTATCCTAAGATTAATCACGAACTCAGGCTTTTTGCGTGAGCTCTAAGTGGAGGTAGTCACAATAGGCCCACTAGCGGCCGCAGTGACACAGGTGACACTTTTCCATCCCCTAACTCTAACATAAATGGTTATTAATGACTGATGATTGAGTTAGTCCTAACTAATGGCAAATTTATTCATGACTAGCGTATGCGACTAGGGGTTCAATGAGTTTGTAACCAATGTTGTTATGATTAATGAATTTACATCATATAAGGGTTTTTCTGCTAATTCTCCTCAAAAAAATGGAAAAAATTCTTAAATATTGTAAATTTTATTACAGTTGAAAGATATATCAAATATCATATCTCTGTGTGTAAATTGTGTGGATTGAAACCTTGTACAAATGTTAAAATAATTAAATTAATATTTATTATGATTAATAAATAAAATATTCGTTACTTTTCTGTATCCAGGGCTAATGACTAAATTGGTCATTAGTAAACAAAAAAAATTGTATAAAACATATATTTTCATTCGAAATGATTCGTTTCTAATTGGTTTTCCACTGTGCATTCACAAAAAATTCTGCAAAAAAAAAAAATGTGTAAAAAGTTAATTTTTGTATGTCGGTATGAACAATATTAAAAAATGTATGTTAGAGTTAATTTAATTTATTTCGCGCTTGCACATTTTAATTCATTAAATATTTTGTATTGTTAAAAATGGATTATATAGAATATTCATTAATACAAAAATTTTACCATTCCATGAGAATAAAAAATGGCTGGTGGTTAGACATCAATGAAAGAGTTTCTTGCATCATATCGTCTTTCACTATTAAAAATAGATCATGCACAAAAGCAAAGCCCAAAGCGTAGAAAGTAGTGTGTTAAGTCAGTTGAACCACTGAACAAGTGTCACAAAACTTGCTGAATTTCCGCAAAATATTGAAATTTTCTATCGTCGCACTCTAGGGTGCGACTCTTAAAGAGCCTTTTCTTTAAGTAGAGCAAGAGGCTTTTAATTTGAGCTTTTGTTTCTAAGAAAGGACACGTCGGCTATGAAGAAACGCTTGTGTTTTATGAGTTAAATAAAATTACGTTTAAAAGCTATCAAGTCAACCTCCAAAATTAGTCACTACTTCAAGAGCTTCTTTGACGCATTCGCATATGATTTCATCTCGCAGCAAATTCACTTACACCCTTAAATATTTGTCGAAAAATTAAGTCGAGATTAAGAGCAGTAGCATACACCAAACACTCCAGCTTGGAAAAGCCTACAAATTCCTCACTAAAATTAAAAAATAGTTCTTAAAATAAGCTGTACAAATTCCATCCCCCCATTGAGTGTCGTTCATGAGCTTCAAAGGTGATTAACACTCAACGCCTGACCTAAAAAACAAACTACCCCACTTTTGCATTAATTTAACAGAATCACAAATTCCCTGTTATTGCGTTAATAACTTAATTGCATCGAAAAGCCATTGAATCGGCCTCCGCCTACTCCCCAGGGCGCCACCGCCCACCGTTCCTGCACCATAGCAGACAGGACTATAACAACAAAAGAGAAAATAGCAAAACAACGGAAAAACAAAACAATCAAAACGAGTGGATGGATATAACACAGCCATACATCACGTTGAAATTCATGGCCTGGATAGTGCAGCCCACACACTAGCAATTTTATGATGACCCTCGAGAGATTCCAAAATGTTGTGATAAGAATGAAAAATTTCCCGACTACGCCACGATGTGGGTGTGTTTTTGTGTTAATAAAACGTTAATCACACCTCTTTGGAAAGTTTTCCCTCTTTTCGTCCTTTTCTCTGTCAGCCGTTACAATTGAAAAAAAAAAAAAAGAAAACAGACAGTTGTGGTGTGGTGCCACAACCTTTTCCTTATGACCGAGGATAATGATGATGACGAGGGTGATGGTAAACTTTTGACTAAGTTGAGCTTCGGTCTAAGGTCCAAGGATACGAAAAACTTGCTTGCCACGCCACAAGTAAGTGTTAATGCGATCGTAAAATGTCCTGAAACAAATGGACTTCCAATATCAGACGGCCGCCCATTTCGCCGTAACTGTAACTCTGTGTATCTCTGTGTGTATGTGCATAGTTACGAATAGTGGATTCCCATTAGGGATTTGCCTCAAAGTCCTCCCAGTTGCGGCTTTCAGCATTGTCGTCTTCGTACAATTGACGTTTTAGCCTTCGACTGTCTGCTGCGTTCAAATTGACCACACAACTGCGGTCCACCCGAAGGCATTAGCTCGGGTGCTTGCTGGTGGTGGCATTGCGGAGGACGTCGCGGGTACATGCCGGAGGGGACGGATTATCCTGCCGAAGCTTTAGCTGTGCTGTGGTCACAAGGCTATGCCAAACGGGGAGTATAGTAAGCAGCCCGACGTATTGGAATTGTAAAGCCTGACACGTTTACTGTTTAGCACCAAATAAAACTGGCATCCTGGGAATTCGCATTTTTATTTATTTTCTACTACTTTCGTAAATTGTGGACTTTATTCCTTCGACCACCGGTGCGGGCGGCGAGCGGGCGCATTGTGTACAACGACGATGTACACACGACACAACCCGACTCACGGGACGTGACACTGTGAGAACACTCCTCCCCCTGACTCCTTCGAGATGAGCACGAAAAAGAAGGGAAGCCAAAACAAGCCCTTGGTCACTTGCTTAGGGGACACTGTCGTCTTATGCTCCTTCTTCGCCTACAACTAGAACACTTATTGGGAAAAACAGAACAGAAACGTACATATGTTCGGCATCGTGTCCTTTTGCCTTTTGATTTCAATAAATGAAAGATTTATGGTGTTTACTCATGATGTGTCAATGTTGCCTCGGCGAGGATATGACGGGAGACAGCAGCAGTTGTGATTGTTGATGCCCATCTAATCGTGAAATCAGAGCTTACGACCGATGCTCTTGGCCCCCCTACCGCCCAACACCACAGCTCGAGGATGTGCTCGGGGACGAATCGTCGTCATCATATGCGCTGCAGAATTGACTTTGTGTTTGTGGCACGTCAATTTCAAACGTAATTTGTAGGGACTCCTTGCGGTTGCGAGGGATTGGGGTGTGTGCTTCAAACTGCGCTCAACCATTGGACGTGTCCTGAGTTGATAAACACACCCGAGACGAGAATTTGCAGAACCAACTCGAGAGACCATATGTCGGTCGATTACGAGTAAATAAATTTAATCTAATACGAGTATGAAACCGAGGGTTGAAATGGTTTTCATTGAGAGAGGCTGGTGACAGTGTTTGGCATTCCAGCGGCATCTGTGAGTTGCACCCCTCCAGCTACAGACGAAGAATGTTTTTCTTTCTTTTTTTTATTGTACTGTTTTCAAACTTGTCGCCATCCCCTCAATCGCTTTCGCTTTCTTTTTCACCCTGATGTATGAGTTCGTAAGTGGTGACTTATTATTTCACTCGTCCCAAGGTCGGGGGCAGTAGACCGAATTAATTTCTCTGATCAAAGACCAGGTATGTTTATTGTTTACTTGGGGTTCGTCCACCTGATGGAGCTTCTGTTGAGCTGCGTAGAGAAGTTCAAAGGCATAATTTTCGAATTAAAAATCCAATTTGGGAACTAGTGTGTGCTTTGAGAGAAATATTTGGGTTAATAAGTGGGTAGAATGGTGATAGTTTACATCTCAAAGAGTACCTTCATTTTTGGAGATCGTCTCTATTGAGAACAACTCTTAAAAGGGTCTTCTCACTTTGTAGTGTAATAAAATTCTCTGTCTAACTGTTGAATGAATTAATTATAAAGCATTTTAAACTAACCCACCTACTGCTCTTTAAAAAATACGTGCAAATTCACTTAAAAACATGTTACAGCAGCTTAGCGTGCAATGAGGTAGTAGCTGTTGCATTCAATGCCAAAAAGGTCACATCAATAATTCTCTAATTAAGACCTATTAAAATGCAAATTGCTTATTGTCACTCAATTTGCGGAGGACATTTTATGGGATTATAATATTTTTAATTATCTGTGAGTAATTAGAATTTCTATTTTAAACAAAACGACGTTCACATATGTACATGTTTTAGCGCGTAAAATTTGTATCGGATTAAATTGCAAAAACAAGCAATTCAATATTGCTCATTAACGAGAGGTTTCTGGAAATACGTTTTCGAAATGGCAAAAATCTTCGACTAGTTAGGCCATAAAGAAAAAAAACAATAATTAAAAATGCACCTTAATTCCACACGTCATATTATGAAAATCGAACGTGATTACCATTCAAAAACTACTGCGCTTTTTGAGTTTTGAAAAAAAAAAATGAGTAAGAGAATACTTATGGGCCATTCCATGACAAATCGCCCAGCCTATATGTGGAGCTCTGAACGACCCCTCTCCGATGTGGCTTAAAAAAACCTTGACCTTCTAAGTAGCAAAAATGTTTGCTTTCGACCCCTCTACAAAAGCCAAACTATATCAAGTCGAGCAAAAAAAAGTTAGTGCCATTACTTGAACCACTTCAAGAAGTAACTTCACACATTTTTAGCCAAATCCTGAGTGGAGTGACCCTTATGCAATTCAAAATTGTTGAATATTTGAATTTCCCCCCCAAATCGGTTCATGGAAAACACTGTAAGGATATTTTTAAATTATGCTGTTAAAAGGGTGCTAATTTTGGAGAAATTCCAGCACTAAAACAATTTTTTCTTGCTATGTCTCATTTCAACGACGTAACATTATCTGTCTATGCTGCAGTCTCGTTTCTCATCTATGTGTCATTGCCCGTCTTGGTACTCAAAACCACTTCAGACTAAAATAACGTTCTTCATGGTTTGGGTCGTAAGTTTCAATGATGAGTTGATGAGCTCATAACACGTTAATTTCCCTCCCAAGTACGCACTAATCGTCATTTTTCCACACCAGCCATGTGCTCCAATTAAAGTCACCCTCCGTCAATTTGCGTCAATTTAAAGCGTCAACCTCCTTCAAAGGTCACTGCTCCACATTCATCGTACGCTGTAAGGAACCAGATGTGAAAAGTGTTGTTTTTTTAGTTTCATTTTATGAAACAAAAGAGGATGTCAACGACTCCTGCAATTTGTCATGTCCTCAACTCGTTGCAAGTGCATTCTTCACAATGATTTTTGTTTCTTTTTAAGTTGGTGCGCAACTTCTTGCGTCTCTTCTCCTTCTTCTGTTTGTTAATTAAAAATTAATGGCTGTAATTAACTTGACGGCAAGAGTGTAGGGTGTTTCGCTAATTATAAACGGTAGTGAATGGAAAGGATACAGGGACACAACCCTACCGGCTGCGCACTTTCGACATCGACTTTACATATTGTGTTGTATGAGTAAGTGTCCTTAATTAAGGCACTCGAGCTGTGGATGACGGCGACATGACGCGAACGCCCTCTACAGTTGAAATAAAGTTAAATAAAAACAAAAGAAAGGAAACTATGATATTACCATACATGGCTTTGCTGTGTTCTATACAATCTTTTGTTTTCTATGGAGCGTGTTATAAGGTGCTGTTTTAGATTTAAGTTTTCTGCTTTAAAAAAAAATGTTTAGGAAGTTGACGTTAGCACAAATTTATAAATTACATGTATTTAGGGAGTTAACGTCACAATTAACATCATTCTAATCTTGAAGCTGGTTGTTGAATTTGTCCTTCTATTAACTCTGACGGGGATCGCAAGCTCAACTTAGAAATCACAAGAATGTCACTTCTATGTCTTGATATCAACCTGAGATCCTTTGGCATCCATTCAGACTGAATAAGCAATTTTAAGATTAAAGTATAAGTAGTAAGTTAAAAGTATTTTAAGTAAAGTACATTGAAACAGACACACGTTTAGCTACTGCTGACTGAAATGAAATAAGTAGAAAAAAAATAGAAATTTGGCCAGATGTTTGAAACAAAAGAGAGAAAAAAATATCAAAATACCTCAGAATAGTAGAAAAAATTCCTTGCGCTATAAAACTGACCAACACTTTTTAAATAAAAAAAAAATTGAATTGTTTTTGAGAAATTAAGAAATTTCCGATTGTTTTTACTTCCAGACGTTTTCAGAGCTAAAAAAAATAAATAAAGAGCTGCTCTAAATTCTTTGCAGGTCTTGTTACTACACTTCAGCCCATAGATTCTCAATTGGATTGAAATATGGATTCAGCGATGGCCAACGGAAAGCACACTTTCTTTTTCAAGTAATATTCTAAAGGCATGTATTGTATTTGGGATGGTTGCCTTGCTTAAAAATGTTAATAATTTGCAAATCACCAAATATGTATTGCTCCATAACTCCACTATGCCCACACCACCTTCTGTTTCAAGGCCGCCCACATTTTCACCCACATGCTTGATGGCCTTGAAGTTATACTTCGGGTCGAGTTCTTTGTTTGCAGGCAGTCTCACGTACCTCTTAAAACTTGAATTTGGATTCGTCACAACAGAATATTTTTTTTTGAAAAAAGCTCTGGAATTTGCACTTAGTTTGTTTTTTTTTGTTAAACATGCGGTCTTATTCGCGCGAATCATCCCCGTAGACTTCTTTTAAATAAGCTGTTCCTATTTATTCTGGATGTTATTTGACTACTTAATTTAGTTGTCACAGCTGAGTGAATGTCCATATTGGTCAGCAGAGATGTAAAAGATTGCAATCTTTTCACTTTAAAAATCAATTGAATTCATACCTGCGATTTTTCAATTCATAAATTAAATCTGCGAACTAGACTGCAGCATTGAAATCTCTAATTCTTTTTGAAGTCTTGACTGGAGTAATCTTTACGACCAATTAATTGATTGCAAATCAATTAAATGCAAATCTTTAGACTAACATATTTGGGACTCCAAAAATTTTCGTTGCAGTCTTTGGGATTGCAGGATTTTTCGATGAAGTCTTTGGGATTGCAAGATTATTCAATGTAGTCCTTGACCTCTTTGGGACTTGTTATGATGGAGAAGGGGGTGGAGATGGGGATGAAGTCGTACCAATACAAATGAAGTGGAGAAAATGATATCGTTCTGCCGATATCCTTTTTTGATGCTTACGTGAAGCACAGCTATCGTTAGATGATAGTCGTGTTACGTGATAAGAGCCTAGCCCAGAGAAAAGGCACAGGTTGTAATTAGTTTAAAAATTCAAATCATCACCCGTCATCAGAAGCCGATTGAAAAACGTGTTAAGACATTTTAACCCAGATGTGTTTTCCTTCAAAATGAAGCCGCAGGAAAACTTAAATAAAAACCACAGTAAAGTTCTCGAATTCAAAAAAGACCAACAAAATAGGAATGTGAAAACTCTGGTCTGTTGCAGCGCGCTCTCTTTTCGCGTTCACAAAACTCATTCAAAATTCTCAGGGAAAACGAAATAAAAAGATTTTCCTGTTTTTTTCTGTTTCCCAAACATATGCAGGAATAGTTTGCCGGTACAGCTCTGTGTGTGGCGGTTGGGTTGGGAATGCTGGCGTAGCTCCTGGGAAAACGGGTTGCTTTTGAGCATCGTCGTGCATAGTTTGTTGTTGGTGGAGCGTCCTTGGTACTGCACAAAATTCTCGCCAAAAACTTCAGCATAAACACGGAAAAAGAAATGAGTGGAACATTGGTAAAGTGGAAAAGTTGATCCTGCTTCGTTATTGATTTCAATGAGAACCGCTCTTTTTGCGATAGAAGATAAACAACGAGAAGACAACGACGAGCGACTAAAAGTTGCAAATTCGATTTTTGTTGATTCCTTTTTGCTTTATTTTTCCAATTTTTTGTTACTTTGAAGCGATTTTCGTTGGGAAAAGTGGAAAAAGTTGCGAGATATATCAAGATAGCGCGCGGCAACGATGAGGGGACCACTGGCCCTATGAATAAATTGTTAGCTGTCTTGACATTTTAAAAATCACTTAAAAGGATTTCACTTGCATTGCGGTGTTTGAGAGTTTATTTTTCTTGGAAGTGCTACTTAGACTGAGGTCGGTGCTAAGCTGGACGGTCTCCGCCGATAAAGTGGGTGAGGAGAGCATTTGGGAAATGTATTTTGCAGAGAAGAGGATTAGGAGCTGGCAAATCAGAAGTTATTTGTTGTGGCGGCGACGTAATTATTGATTTTTGCTGTAATTAGGTCATTTCATTTGATGGTGTTATCTCAACTAAGATTCACCTTAATTTGTTTGCCAGCTTCGGTGCGGTCCTTGAATTCAACGAATCCAAACACACTTTAAAAACAATTTCGTGTATTTACACTAATTTTCAATTTCCCCTCTCAATTTTGAGCATTGAATCTTTTCATGGGGAAGTGGAGAAGAAATCACTTCCTCCTTCTCGTAATGACTGTGCAAAGAACCACTTCTTGTTGGGTTTGGATGGAGAAAGGTTAATTTTTTTACCGGGCGTCTCGGGCGATGTTTAAACAGTCATTTTTAGAAAATGAAAATCAAAAATTTCATTTAATTTCCATGAACCTTACCTCTTTCCACTCCAGTTGCAGGTAACCGTGTGAACGATTGAATTTTCCCTTTTTTAATCGTTCAACAAACTGAGCATGATTGTGGAATTCCCTGTGCGGTGCATTCCTTGTGATAATTCCTGAGTGTCGCCACGATGTACAAATTACAAAATTCCTTGCAATCCTCGACGGTGTTGGTTATTTTTTTTATTTTTCTTATATATACATACATATTTTCTACCGATAAGGTCTGATATCGTGGGTGTTGGACAGCGTGGGTGTTGTTAGGATGCCTGCACGGTAGGGGACCACATTTTTCACTGGCCATGTCGTCAGGTGGCTTAGAAATGTACATGACGAGGTGACATTTAATTTTTGTCTGTAGACAAAGCAATTATGGTGTTCCCGTTGTGCTTTTAAATTACCCTAAAATATGTTATGTTTTAATATGAATCCTATCAGCATCAAAAAATTTGTAATTTGTAAAAAAAAAACTGCATTCCAATATTCTCATTGACTTAGGCAACACATTGACTTATTTGTGTAAATTGACCGTGTACAGATCGCCTGAATATTCGACAAACAAAGGTCAGGTTGTCAATATAAACCTCGGCCATGTGTACTCTTGGTTGAGTCTATTACTTTCGTTCTTTTTTGTGTTGACACTAGCGATGCGATCGAGGACTTTTTCCCCAGTTGATGATTTTTCACCCCAAAAACAGAAAAAATGAAAACTGCTTCAAACATTTGAGAAATTAGATGAAAAGATTTTCTTGCTTATTTGAAAATATATCAATTTATTTATAAGAATTTGATCGAAACTCTGCATTCCACAATTACCACATGGACTTAACCTTTTTATGTTATTTCATCCGTTTTTTTACATGTGTGTTAAAACGTATTTGAAGAATTTCAAACTTGTAACTAATATCACCATATTTTCCGGTATTTTTCGTTTTTCCAATTTTCTGGTTGGGTTCGGATCACGTCGTTGTAGTCTTGTTGCTATTTTCACTGCAATCGTTGGTTGCCTTGGAAAAGTATTCGTAATTTTATTAATTTTTTTTTTTCATCAAAATTTTCAGTTTGCATGCGAATTTTTCATAAACTATTGATACAATAAAAATAGTTCGAATGTATGACTAAAGACCAAGGCTGGCTTTCAAAACTAACACAGAACTTTATTGAATGTGTCGCCATTGTTTTTCTCTATTTTCTTTTCTCATATTAGTTGATTTTTCTATAAAACTGCTGATACCTCCTAAACGAGGGGAGATAGACCATCCCTTACGATAGCTTTTTGACTCCTCCTCAATAAACCCTCATCAAATGTTGGTTCCAAACTTACCATATTCGTAATTACAAATACTTTTGCGGCTCGAAAAAGTGGTGATACCTAATCATTATTTTTTTCTGACACGTAATGCTTACTGTCTTTACCATTTCTTAAAGAGAAAAAGACAAGGAAAAAAATAAAAAGAAAAAACTTCCTGCTCCTAAAAATAGTCTGTTTATTACATTTTTAAGGTGAAATAATAAAATTACGAATTTTTGCGCTAGGCATTGTATGTATATTGAATCATATAATTTGGATAACTATGGAAAGATTTAGATTTATTGGGATTCAAATATACACAAGTTAACACGTTGTTTACTTGTCAAGCTAAAGACTTATCTGCGGGTGTTTTAAGAGCATTCTCTGGTTAATGTAAAATTATGAACATATTTATATTGACGATAAAAATTAATATTTTGCATTTATTCTATTTCTTATCTAAATTGTTATATAAAAATAGTGAAAGCAATAAAAACAAAAAGGTCGGCCTCCTTTTTCATTGTTGTTATTGAAGAGTCACCAGACTCTCTTTTTGTCCTATATCACTTCAACCGTCTTTTGAAGCCCTCTATCAACTCCATCGCGTGCAAATGCTTTTATATCAGCACATGAACTCGAAACATTTTCACCATTAAAACAAAACATACACCTCCCATCAGAAGTAGCAAAGAATTAACAAACCACGTTAAATTTACATGTGAATTGCCTCAACCAATGTGTGCATAAGAAGGTAACCTCAGCCACTCGTTTCCGGTTCGTGTAAGGATTTCAATGTTCTCCTCATGTTTTTCTTTTTAAACGAAATGAGAACTATAAATAATTTTCCCCAAGGGTTGCTCTCATTTTAATATTCATGACATCGCAAGCTTTCGACAAGCGGAGGCTCCTCGCCACTACGCTGTCATCGTCGAAACGTTTAACACTCTGACCATTTGCATAAGTTTCTAACCAGAACGAAACGAACGCATCCTCGCCTTTCCCCATGGCTATCCATTTCCCCTGCATCCATTTGCACATTTAATTAAAATTATTATCAGACTGCTCCCTCGACGGTAAGGAGCACACCACCGTGCGAAAGTTGTGAGCAATTTTAATTATATCTAGAACCACTCGTAAAATATTCAGGATTCAATGTGCATTGGGAGGGGGCGGGGAACTTTGTTATTCCTTCAAAGAGAAATGAAAAAATAAACACTTGAACAAAAACTCCAAAAGTGTTCTGACATTTTTGCCACGATGATTGGAGAAGGCGCCACGATGTTTAGGAAAAAAGTTAATGTCTTGAGAAATGAAGACTCTGCTTGTCTTTGTTTCAGTATGCTGCAGCAGCACGACTGGGTCGAGTCGTATTAACTTTCTGTCTTAGATGACGCTGGCGTTGGCGCTGGTTATGGATAAAAGTGAAAAGTATGTAGAAGGAGCACTAAACGTTAATGAAGAAAAGAATTTTTGCTATGTAGGAGCAGGAGACTGGTGGAATTGGAAAAGGCGCCCCCATTCGTGAGGGATAATTGGTTTATTTAACTCCGTCGGTTAAGCGGGAAGGTTTTAGCACTGGTTCCTGTGTTAATTAGTTGCGGAATATTTATGAGGTTTCATAAACTCTAGAGAAGTCACGAACGATGAGTGATTGAATTGGAAAATGTTTTGGACAATGACTTTAGTTGTATTGTTTGAAATTAAAGTTGTAAGTCGTAGACTAAGCCATAATTTTTATTGAAAGAATTCAACTTTAATGACTGCATTAATAAAACTACACTCTGAGTGAAACGCGTACTTAACGTGTTAAAATTTCAATGTTCACACACTGGACGTTCAGAAAATGAGGGTCCGAAATAATGAATCATCATTTGAGGTCCATTCATATCTCTATAGAGCAAATATTTAAACAACTTTGTTGTGTTTATAACGAATGCTGTTCAATTTTAATGAAAGGAAACAAACGAAACATAAGAAAACTTCTTTATTTTTGTTTCCACAAATGTCGAAAAAAAATGTCAATAGGGAATATGAATTTTTGCTTTTTTGATTTTTATTGAATAAATAATGTAATGCGAAGTTTTTTTTTTTAAGTCCTTTTTTTAATGGCGGAAAGTACTGTTTTTGGTTACAAAAAAAAAGATACGAGCGTTAGGTATAACTTTACACAGTGGGCCCTCGATATTTCGAACCCTCATAATTCGAAAGCCTCTTTAAGTAGAAGTATTCTCGCAGTCAGATGAGAAAACTTCCCCAAATCGAAGAAAACGTACACAATTTGTCCCTTTTGTTAATTTAAATACAAACAACATGAGAAACATTAATTCAAAAATGATGGCTTTTTATCTCTAAAATTCAAGGTCAAGTTAATGGTTTTTTCCTCAACAACCGTTAGCTGAAATACGTAGTGGACGAAAGTGGCAAAAATATTTTTTTTTTTTCTAAAACCTCCGTAATTCGAAGTTTTTCTTTGGTCCGATAAAATTCGAAATTTTTGAATCCAGTCGAATCGTGATAATTCGTACCCCAATATATCGAACCCACAGTAATTCATAACAAATTGCTAGTCCCTTGAAAAATCGTCATTAATTCGTAAAATGTTTATACATTTTGCTTCCTTTGTTATTTCGTATTTTATTTGCAATGCAATGAACAAGTAAATTCTTAAATCTCTTATAATTCGTAATGTAGAACGCAAAAAAAACTTTTCAGTTTAACTTAATAAGGTTAAAATGTTAAATAATATGTATTGGAAAATAATATGAAACGTGAAAGCCCCGATAATCCGTATTTTTACTTTTTCCGCTTCGTTAAATCGAAATCTTGATAATTCGTAACCTGCAGTAATTCGTAAAAAATGCTGTTTCCTTGCCAATCATCGGGGACTATCGGGATTCGACTGTATCTCTATCGGTGTTTGATTTCCAATATGAACTTTATCTTCAATTCTTTTCGTTGAACATTACCTCAACAAAAAGAAACTTGCTTTTACCGGGAATAAGAGTATTCGTATTTCGAAATCTCAACCTATGAACCTTATCGTCAGTGGAAGGAATTTTTGCTGCAGTCAACAAAACTTGGACGTAACTGAACAGCAATGAAAACTTTACTTGACTGGGGATAAAAATAATCGTATGTCCAAATCGCGAAAGTAACTTGTAACTTAAAAGCATTTCCAAAGATTCTAAGTAAATAATCATCCTTTGAGTTCAACTCGTTTCACTTTTGAGTGGGTATTATATTTTTTCGGAGTTCCCACAATTTCGTGACTGGAGAAGGGAATAATATCCTATAATCGTATTGGGTCTGGTCCTCGCTATTTTAGCCCAGAACAGAAAATGATTTGAAGTCGAATTTACGTTCGTTAAGTCCAGTAGAAGGTTAATGTACACACTAGCTGCAATATAAAGCCTCCCATAATACTCTGTTTATCCGCAGTTCGAAAAAAAAAATACACGGTTGTTATACGGGCAGGTTAGTTCACAATTACAAAATATAATTTAGCTGGGTCAACTTATTTACCGAATTCCATATTCGATTTTTCGTAGTGCAAATATAATCAAAGTCATGAATCGTTCTTGCTGTTTAGGTGCCACACAAAAAGTAGAGGATGTGCAAGCTATTTTCTCAATGTTTTTGCACAAGATAATTTTTTATTGTTTCAAACTTTGTTTTGTATTTATTGGACTAGAACCAGTTCCATATCTGTCATTTTGCGTCCAGGATAAGCAATAATTTTCACAACCTTACACACAATGGCAACAGAGTAAAGCTTTTTTGCAACCGTAAGAATTGTCGTCTCAATTTGTTGAAAGTTTTTTTTAAGCGGAAAAATGGTCTTAAAGGGTTATCAGTCGCTCGTAATAGGCAGGGCGATGAAAAGTGTGGCGTGCCCCGCTACGTGAGTCTGGGACCTGTATTTCTTTGGTTAACAGCTGCAGTGGCTCTCAGCTTATTTGACCTACAATTTGTACAATTAGAAACGATTGAAGCTCTTTAGCAAAAGAAGTTATTAGCTAAGTAAAAATCGAGAAAAGTTAATTACGTCTTATCATCATCATCTTCTTGAACCGATCTATAGTTAACCCTATACAACTCAATTCTTAAACTTCTTAAACTGTGGGTCATAATTCTACTTTGTTAAGCTTAATAGATGATCTACTCCAAATATTTTGAGGGGAATAGTCATGCCAATTTACTAATGGTTTTTTAATTATTTTTCTAGTGTTTGCAGCCATAAATTATATATAAAAAATATTTTTTTAGTAGACAAAAAAAAAAGATCGCGCAGTGTAAGGCTTTATATCATACTCAAGAAAAACAAAATATATTTCATTCAACGCTACAGCTTATTTGATCCATTTATAAAAAAAAACAAGGAACAGCGAACATTTTTATTCATATATTTAGTGGAACAACCTAAGAATACGATGAGTGGTTACGGTTGCCTTCAACGAGCCTCGATGTAGTCCTGCCTGTTGAAATGGTTCAGTTCACAGAGATAAATATCAATCTAAAAAGGAATTTATAAATCTGTTTTTAATGTCTGTTATGATTTACTTTTTTCAATTTTTAAAAAATAAAATTTCTTCTTAGAAATTGGTAAGCATGGAAGTTCTTAAAGGTATTGACCGTATATTATTGCAAGAAAAACTCAACACAAATTCAAAATACGAAAAAGCATTGCAAACCGAACAAAAAATGCAAATCTTTATGACTTCGTGTTTTTCTCGACTATCACCACCACGAACTGATGTCGATAATCTTTTTCCCCATTTCTATTAAGTCTTCAGCTATAGTTATGAGTTTTTTTTTACGCTTTATTGCCATATTTTAAAAGCAGCAAATTGTGTATAGAATCTGGTACATAGAAATGTATGTCTAACTTACAAACGGAAAGAAAAATCCAGCTTAAATTTCGTTCGCCTCTATATGAAGTTAAGAAGATTTAGATGAGAAGTTTGCAACTGTCGTATACTTTTATGCTCATAAAAAAAACTGTCCTCTTCCCCAACTGTGATACCCTTCATTTTTAATCTTAAAATATCCAAATGCACCTTTTTGAATATTTTTTTCGTACTCCACCTTCCAAAGTAAACTACTCGGGTGACAACCTATATAAATCTATAAAAAAAAAATTTTGAGAGTTTTTGGGAAAATTTCCCATGAATGTCCGTCCACCTCCTTTCATCGATGGCGAAGTTTTTCTTTTGCAATAAAAAAGAAAACTTTGGAATTTTAATTTGAATTCATAGTATTTGTGGTATTGGATAAGGTTTCAATCTGTGGAGATACTAAAAGTTGTTTTGATATTAAAATGCGGTTAACTGTTTCCGCGCAACTAACACTAATGCTTTGTGAATCGAAAGTGATTTACCATTTGGACTTAAGAAGCGTGCAAAGGCGTTTATGGGGGTTGTTATAAAGTTAAAAAGAAGGTCAAATACAGTTGCTGTGGATGTTGCAAGTTGTTCACTCCCATTAGAGCACCCTGAGTTTAGACACTGCTCGTAATTTTGCTCAGTATGTTGGTGTCTTGATATCTTGGTAATTGCTGTTCAAAGATTTGACCATAACAAAGGCCTTTTAGAATGATTGGGCCAGGACTATTTTTTATTTTTCCTAATTATTAAGAGTTGTGCTGCAACTAGACTAATCTGTAGGAAATGGAGCAGAGAAATGGGCGCATAATATTTGTGTGACGTGAAGTTAGGAAACTTAATATTTGTGTTTCAAAAAAGATGTGAAGCTTCCTGAAAAGGAAAAAGGGTTTTTTAACGAAAAAAAAAATTGAAGTGTTAGAGAAGAATAACATAAAAATGATAAAATTCCAGAAAGGAGACAGGGCACGTCGGCTTAGTTTTGGATTTTTGTCTGCAGCTCTGTTTTTATCGAATTAAGTTGGGCCTACAGAAATCTTCAGTCCAAATTTTATTTCATATAAATCGATGGTGCGTCTGCAATGATTCACAACTTATTTGAGCCACCCCACGTTTATAAATTCAAAGCAGTAAGGAAGCTCACTAGATCCATGAAGAAAAAAAAAACTCTTTTCGTTGGTTCCTCTGCCAAGGCTTACGCCTTTTTTTTTGTAATCTGAATCTGTTGGAATCTTGATCTTGTCTTCAAGATTCCAACAGATTCAATCCTTTAAGATTGTTAGAAGTAAGGAAAGAAAACGAGAAAAGAATAAAATGAAAAACGATTACAATGTCACATATCTCCTTGTTTCAAGAACTTCAATTTAATGTAATGGCTCAGTTCAATTCAGCCATGAGGTTAATAACAAAAAAGGCAATAACATTATCGTTTAAAATGAGTGATAAATATTTTCACTGAAAACAGCGTCTTGCTGAAATCAATTCCCCAATCGAATCATAGCCACAAATTAAATTGTTTTATTCCCTCCCACGTTTGCAATAAAAACAAAATTAAAATTAAAATTCACCGGTGTACGTTTCATAGTTCAGGATACTAAAAGCTTTTCCATGTATATCCTTTCAATATAAATCATTCGAAATCAAAGAGAGTAAACTATTTAATTTGCATTATTGTAGGCAATCATATTTAATTTAAATATTTGTTCTTCCGAATACCGTACGTAATGTCAGTCCAATTAAGTTGATGTGATAAATCGAGTCAATATGATAAAATCACAACGAAACAATGTTACTTTAAAAAAAAAAAAAGAACATTTAATTCATGACGAGTCGGGGATAATTAGCCAGACGAGGTGTGATGGACGAAGATGACATTATCACTTTGTGGAGGTGTGCAATTCAAATATAAGGTCCCGTGCATCGAAAGAGACTTGTTTGTAATATACTTAACTTGAGTCGCCTCCATGTTTGATAAGGTCCGCTGGTATACCGTGAGCTCATAAAGCTTTATTAGCTTGGTTTATTGCCTTCTATACTTTCTCAATGCTTGGTGGCTGCAGAATGACAGTTTATAGGTTTTAAACTTAATAACGATGATAACAAATCAATCTAAATGCACTGCTTGGGCTCAGTCACTTTGGAAATAAATTTTTAATATTTCCCAACGTTGTTCAAGCGTAGAGCGACTCATTTCGTTCAGCGAAGTTATGCTATTGAGTTTCTGTCAAAAATTCGAGCGCTAAACAGCTGTTAGCATTAAAATAAGCTAAAGCTTAAAAAGAAATTACCACATAATCCGTCCTTACCATATTGCCAATAGTCTATAAAAAATGTAGGCTTATTTCGACGCTGCACCTCTTGTTACTTCTCTTTATTCAAAGAAAATCTTATCTCCTGACCTTTTACAAATTTACCCCTATAATTGATATCAAATTTATTTTGATTTAAAGATTAAAGGACCAAAAAAAAAGATATCCTACAGATTCCTTTTTTATAAAGGATAAAAAAGTAATCCAGTAATTTTTTACAAGACCATTTTTGAAATCCATTTCAAATCCCTTGATCCACGTTTGAAAGAGCTTCAAAGACATTCCAACTCTCATTCATTCTTAAGCCTTGCGACATATTTCTGTGGTGGTGTCTTATGAATGTCAAATCGATTTCAAATGCACTTGCACACTGCACACAAAAGCTGAGGCAACAAAATCGAAATGTGTACTCATTGACGGTCGAGGTAGTGCATGTGCATGTGCATGTGTATAAAACGCATTAAGGTTTAGATGCAAAACTTCATATCACACAAAATGCATTTCACCAAAGTGAAATCCTATAAATCCTGGTTCTGATGATTCTCCATGAAGATCAAAGCAACTACTTCGGCAGTGCACACATAATGGACTGATGCATCATCTGCAGGACAAGGAGGTGTACCTTGTGAATTTTCTTCTTTCCCGCATAAGAGGATTTCGTGTTCGCCTTTCTTCCAAATGACATGTTCTCGGATTATTTGTGTACGGGAAATGTCCTTCAGATTTTCATTGATTTCTTCCGGCAGCATATGTTGCATGGATGCTAACTCAACCGAAGTCGCACAAGTGTGTTGAATAGGAAGGGCAAAAGCCAATATTGCGATGCGAACTTATTGAAAGTAGTGATTGGAAATAATTTCAAGAAACTTTCGATTTTCAACTTATGGTGTGATTCAATCTAAATTATATATATTTATTAGCCTTATTAGAATTCGGGGCAATTTGTATTTATAGATAGAATTGCAATAGAAAAAATGACAGGCACGATAGAGAAAAACTACAATCGAGGATATATAACCTCCGAATCAGACAAATTCTATTTGTCACACGGGAAACAAAATTAAAAGGAAGAAACGTGGAATTTAAAACAAATTACCATAAGCTGTATACACAACCGGAAGTAATTCGCTTAGTGGATGCTTTCCTGAACCATAACCAATTTACTGAACACATAATGCATTTCGAATGAAGCATGCATGTGAGCGTTTTATAGACATGCCCATTCCAAAATTCAAGCATTCACCATTGTATTATATTTGATTGACCCAAATCGTGTTCTATATAATATGCAAATGTCTGCTACTGGTAGGGAATTTATTTATAATCCTTGTAAGCGGATTGCAGCTGAAGCACAACTGATCTTAATTTTTAATTGAGCATCTTACCAGGCCGGAAAATCGAAAAAAATAAGTTGCAAAAATCAATTTAAGCCATAATAAATAAGAGCATACGTTTGATCCGAACACTAACGTCCAACTTATTAAACAAATATTCACGAACCAGCCCACTGAGCACACACGTGAGTGATTTAGAATCACTTAGGTAGGCATTGTTTTAATCTCAAATGCATTTTCATGGTTCGATGATTTAAAATTCATTTAAATCTAATTCCACCTCTAAAAATATGCTCCAGCATACATCTTTGTTTCCATTCCTATATCAGAGTTCGCCCGTAATGAACGTGCTCAAAGGATTGTTAGGTCTAACTCTCATATTTCTTCTCAACGAATTAGAGGTTGCTGAAGGAGCAAATTCCGTGAGTTTATGTTCATTCTCTAATCTTGTTTTTTTTTTTTAAGACAAACCACTTGCTTGCAGTTTGCACCATATTACATTAAGACAGGTACCATAGAATGTTTCGGAAATCCCAAAATGTTGGTCAATATAACTTGTCGGCTAAAACCCATCAATTGGGAGAAGACGGTTGCCATTATGGATTCGGATTTGGTTGGACTAATAAAGAATGCATCGGTGAGAGAAACTCAAAACCAAGAACACAGTCTATCTTACACATCAAATGACTTTTAGCTTCGCATAGAGTTTTTCAAGTATACAAATCAATTTAGACCATTTTTGGTAAATGTGACACTCAATCTTTGCGACATGTTGGAAACTCGGAAAGGCAGTACTTACGTTCAGATGGCGGTTAGATTGATCCGAAAATTCACGAGCATCAACCATAGTTGTCCTTACACGGTAATGATCCTTACACTCTGATACCATCAATCTAATCATGAGGTTTCTTAGGGGCACTTAAGTGCACATGGAGTCTACTTGGACTCAATGTTTATACCGTTCATGGTTCCAAGTGGTAAGTATAAAATGGTATTCACATTCTACGAAGGTTGGCCATATGAGCATATCGGTACGGTGATAGCAATTGGCACCGTCTTGCAAGAGAATGAGACACGGACAGTAAGGAGGAGACCGCCGAGGAATAGAACAAGAACATCGACGCCTCCAGCAATACAGAACTAGCTTCTTTTTATATTTTTCAATCTGTATAACACACATTTTCATTTATTTGAAGATTGTAATCAACTGCTTTAATTATTATGGAAATGGATTTTAATAAAATCGCTGAACCTTCTAAATGATTTGTGATAAATTTACTATCTAAAAATCATTAAAGGGATTTGTATGTGTGAACGAAGTGTAAAATTTGCGTCACTGTGCGTAACATTTGAAGCTTACGATCGAAACAATTAAATATCAATCAACAAATTAATTTGCAATTATTCTGGCTATAGGATTATTTTGAATAAAATACACACATGAACTGGTCGACTATTTGTCTCTTTTAACTAGCTCTAGAAGTAACAAAACCGCTAGTGCGTGTCAGTAGACTAAAACCTGCTTTAAAATCTACTAGTTTCTTTTCAATCTCAATTTCGAAGTGTTTCTTTTTATTTTCACTTGACTATGGGTGAGACAAATACACGTTTCTTAATTCAGTAGTTTACCATCCTGCGAAACTCAAAAAAAAAAAAGAAAAATCAATTTAAGGCCACCTATAATCGTCCAACTTATTAAACAAATATTCACGAATCAGCTCACTGAACACACACGTGAGTGATTTAAAATCACTTAGGCAGGCATTGTTTTAATCTCAAATGCATTTTCATGGTTCGATGATTTAAAATTGATTTAAATTTAATTCCACCTCTAAAAAATATACCCCAGCATATATCTTTGTTCCATTCCTACATCAGAGTTTGCCCGAAATGAACGTGCCTCAAGGATTATTCGGTCTAGCTCTCATATTTTTTCTCCAAGAATTTGAAGTTGCTGAAGGAGCAAATTCGGTGAGTTTATGTTCATTCCCTAATCTTGTTTTTGTTTTTAAGACAAACCACTTGCTTGCAGTTTGCACCATATTACATTAAGACAGGTACCATAGAATGTTTCGGAAATCCCAAATTGTTGGTCAACATAACTTGTCGGCTAAAACCCATCAATTGGGAGAAGACGGTTGCCATTATGGACTCGGATTTGGTTGGACTAATAAAGAATGCATCGGTGAGAGAAACTCAATAACAAGAACATAGTCTATCTTACACATCAAACGACATTTAGCTTCGCTTAGAGCTCTTCAAATATACAAATCAATTTAGACCATTTTTGATAAATGTAACACTAAATCTTTGCGACATGTTGGAAACTCGGAAAGGCAGTGCTTACGTTCAGATGGCGGTAAGAATGTTCCGGCATTTCACGAGCATCAACCATAGTTGTCCTTACTCTGTAATGATCCTTTCACTTTTATGATTTCAATCTAATATTGAGGTTTCTTAGGGTCATTTAGGTGCACATGGAATCTACTTGGACTCAATGTTTATACCATTCATGATTCCAAGTGGTAAGTATAAAATAGTATTCACATTCTACGAGGGATGGCCATATGAGCATATCGGTACGGTGATAGTAATTGGCACGGTCTTGCAAGAGAATGAGACACGGACAGCAAGGAGGAGACCGCCGAGGAATGGAACAAAAACATGGGTGCCTCCAGCAACACAGAACTAGCTTATTTTATTTTTGTTTTTCAGTCTGTATAACACACATTTTCATTCGGATATTTTAATCAACTGTTTTAATTATTATGGAAATGGATTTTAATAAAACCGCTGAACCTTCTAAAAGATTTGTGATAGATTTACAATCTAAAAAACATTAAAGGAATTTGTACGTGTGAACGAAGCGTAAAATTTGCGTCACTGGGCTTACTTTAGGAATAACACAACCGCTAGTGCGAATAATTGAATGTACGCAGCCCGCGAAATTTAGAAATTCATCTTACTTTTTGAACAGACCTCGTCCATATACATTTTCGTTTAGTTGATTTGTGTGATTTGTGACGGAGCATTTTTAAAGCATACTTTTAATTTTATTACTTTTCTAAAGATTGAATTCTTAAAAAGGTTGTAAAAGAAAGACATGAACAATGTCAATAAAGAACGGCATACACACCACAAAGAAGTAAAAACAAAAAAAATATATATTTTGTGGTATCACGTTTCGGTTTTATGCATAACTAACTTATACCTACCAAAGTTTTTTAATACCTTAAGAATGTGTTCCAAAGTAAATTACTCGTTACTCTGAAATGACAACCTACCTTTCATCGAACAAAAGACACTACTACAAAGAAAGCAGACTTTTTACTTTACGATGGAACTTTTCTTCCAGCCATGTAAACATCAATAAAAATTGCACATATTTTTTGAATCATGGTGAAGGCCAACGCATTCACAAAAGAGTATCTTTCACACCCCACGAAGTTGCTGGTAGCCAGTCGTTTCGCGCAAAACAAATCGTCGAGATTGTCTGTGAAGTTAATTCTAAACTTTAAAGCCCAAAGTACCTGAAAATAAAAATCTAAAACAAGTAAATTCATTTTGAATGACATTCATACTCTCGCCAGATTCTTTCTCATTTTTACCCACCAGTCCATTCACCGGCTAGCCCTCCAATTAGCGAGCAACGCAGACCATGCACAATAAGCTTTTATATTTTTAAGACCGAATATGCAGGTTCCTGGAACCAAATAGGTATATATTTTTAAGTGCAAATTGGCATGCTACACTTCTCATCCGGTTGGAGGAAAGCGTACATATTTTCAACGACACCATGACCACACCACACTGGCGAAAAAAAAAACACCAGCATTCACGTTTTTCGCGTATTTTTCAGTAGCAATTGTTGCTGAACGAACTACCCTTACCAACTAGCCTAACCAGTAGCACCATGGTATATTTAATTTGCAAAACAAATTGTTTTAGATTTTCATCAGTTTTTTTATTTTTTCGGTATCACTTACACCTGGTGGCGGTGTAGACGCGAGTGTCGAAAGCGGAAGACGTAGATGGGGTGTGGTATAATAGATAAATTCCAGTCTGGTGGTTGGTGTTTCCTGATTTCATTTTGGACTCAAGTGCATGGATTTTTGTTGTGAATTCAATTTGTAAAAAGTCTTTCATATATGAATTAGCTGGCGGGCGTAAAAGTTTTAAATGCAATTGTCGTTAATTAACATTTAGCTGTGTGCTTATTTTTAAACCGAATGTGAATGGCAACTAAGCTCATTAAAAAAACTTTCGGTTAGATTTGTTCGTAAGCCCTTTAAGCCACAACTGAACGATCATTTTTTTTTTTGGCAGTATGAAATGAATATCTGACGAAGAGTCTTTACGTAGGATTGAGTATCGAGCAAGACGGAGCTTAAAATTGTTTCTAGTGTTTTAACTTTACCAAGTAAACTAATCGAACTAATAATCTTAATATAATTATATATTTTAAATTGGAGGGAGTTTGGGAGTTTAGAAGTTGGTGTGCTTGTATGTTTATAATTTTTCTATTGTTAGTTGGCTCCCGAACCACTTGACCGATTTCGTAGAAATTTGAAAAGTAGATTAATTATGCTTTGCACATTGTTGTAGTGCATTGTTTGGATGCTTTAAGTTAAACATCAACTTTAAAGTTGAAGAAATTGTGCTTTAATCCGTTAAGCGAGACGACCCGGGTTCGAATCATGCCCGGGGAATAACACTACAAACATTTTTCATGGCCTCACCTTCAGCCAACAACTGACAATTTTTCTGGTGTATGAGGTCTGTTCGAAAAACAAGATGAACTTTCAAATTTCGCGGATTACGTACACTCGATTATCGATTTTTTTATTTTGTTACGTTGGTACACTCGTCTCGAACATATGTTTACAGTTTCAGTTTGTGAGAGGCATCAAAGTTAGACGTGTTTAGCGTGTTCGGCGATATCTTGCTGTTAAAAATGTAACAAAGAATTTGTATTCAATTTTGTGTGAAAAATGGAATTAAGTGCTCAAAAACACTTGAAATGTACTCTGAGTCAAAAAAATTTTACAAGTGGTACATCCTTTTCAAAGAACGTCCAGAAGATGTGAATGACGACGCTCGCCTTGGACGCGCCAGCACATTAACCGATGAAAATGTTGAGAAAGTAAAGAAAATTGTTATGGAGAATCGTCGAATTGCTATTAGAGAAGTTGCAAAAGATGTCGGCATATCGGCTCATGCCATGCCATTTTTTCGGAAATGTTAAGCATGAGGCGTGTGGCAGCGAAGTTCGTAATATTTAAAGAAAGAAGATCTTCGTGCCGGATGGGTGGATTCAGGTTGCGTCTGGGATGTAACACGCACGACATAGTGAGTGTAGAAAAAGCTAGGCTCTGGCCCTGTATGGGCTGTTACGCTGATTACTTATTATGAGTACAACTTGAAAGACGCATATTTTTTTGTTAAAAAAAACATTTATTTGAATATGAAAACAAAACTGTAAATTAACTGGGTATACTTTGACAGATGGAATTAACTAGATTTTTCGACGCTCTTTAACTTACAATAGCTATCACTGTCAAAAAAATAGCGCCTTTTTGCTTTATATTCTATTCGGCAATGCATTTTGCATTTTTGTGAAGCAGCAAATGGCTCACTACATCGGTTCTACACTGCTACATCATCTAAACGCCTTCTGCTAGGTTTGAGCTGCTTTCAGAGTTTTAACTTTAACTTATTACATTCAAGAGCAATTAGATAGCATTCGAGTTTACCATAAGAAATTTAGGTAATTATTTAGATAAGGGATTTTGATAAAATTTGAATATGTGAAACTAGGCTTCATTCTAAGATTTAGGATGTATATGAAAAATGTCGGACTTTCCTAGTTTCGGAGATATAAGTCTTCAAAATTTCCATACAAAATGCTACTTTCTGCAAATGCTGTTTTGCCTGACTATATGCAACGATAAAAGAGAAATTGTTTTAACTGCACGTTCTGTTGTTTAACTCCTGAAAGATGCAATGACTGAAGCTCATATGATGCTCAACATTTTATAACATCAAATGAACATAAATGATGCAAGAGTTTCAGTTGATTTAGTCGGTCAAGCTTACTATACGTTCCGAAAAGGCAAGCGCCTGCGTGCATGACGAGATAGGTGGCCCACTTCGCGGGTGCGAGGATTTCAACTCCCTCTCTAACTAGTTTAATCGCTCACGCGACTTCGTGGCTCCGCTACATGTATGTCAACAACTGTAGGAACAACAACAGACGCCTGCCTGGCAATTGTTGACATAGGGATAGATGTCCCTAATCTAAATAATTACAGACATTTACAATTTCAAATATCATCCAAATCGGTTAAGCCATTCAAGGGTAAGAAAAAACAATTTTAATTTTTCAAATTTTTATTAATATTTTAAATTTGAATTTGTTTCTGTTCCTACTGTGAAATACACAGCTCATTTGCAGAAACAAATCAAAATGGATTCGTAAAATTCGAATTTTCACGGATTGTAGAATACTGAATTTTATTTCAAAACTAACTTTCACTTGAAATGCAGACCAGCCGCAAAAATATAAACCAGGACTATATTTTACCAACGTTGATTAGATCGAGACCTGAAAATGAACTTGCACTTTAAACTACCAGATCTTTGGTTCCCGGCTGTTCGAACCAAAAGCAACTTTATGGTGCAGTCTATGTGCTGTTGCTTCATTCTGCTAGCTTTCTTACGAGTCGGAGATTTTCTTTCTTACGGAGATTAAATGACACAAACAATCATAGATTTGATGCAGTTTTTATTAAGTATATTTTAATACTTTCTTCTCGCATTTATTTCGCTAACAGTATAATTTATTACTTACTCACTAACTTAGTTCACTATTTTACAATGTTCATGTACTTAATCTACTACTTATAAGTTATTAATTGCTATTGTTTTCATCAGACAAATCAAAAAAAGAAAATCCTAAAAAATGCATTGTCGTAGTTGAGTAGTATTTCTCTTTGTCATTGAATTTGAGCAACAATTTTTTTCGGTTCAAACAACTACCATTTATTCTTTTCCAAATGTACATTGACAGGAGAGTTAAAATTTTCTTTTTTACTTTACAATGTTGTGTGTGTTTTCACAAAAATACAATAGAAATAGTAGAAAAAACTGGAAATATTAATTGTCTTACATACATACATACAAATATAGTTTTAAGGCGTGTCAAGATATATAAAATTATTAAAATTTTCTTTTTATTTTTTTTTTTAGTTTTTTGTTATAAACAATAATCAGTCATTTGTTTGTAGATTAAGCAATAATTAACTATGTATTTTGTATATAGTTAAATATATATTATTTTTTTTTTTTTGTTTGTTCTGTTTTACTTAAGATTGCATTATATGGCCTAATAGTTCTTTGCTTAATGATTAATGCTTATTTATCTAAGAAACTATGAAAACATGTATAGAATTTTCATAAACATTTGTTTTTGTAATTCTATCTAAGTAGTTGTGTGTAGCGGTGTAAAGAAATGGAATCACACGCATGAGTTTAGTTAATTTTTTTGTTTTGTTTTATTTAAGCTATTGACGGATATAAAGAATTCAATGGAGCCTTGTATTGGGTTAATTATGACAATTACAATGTACAAAGAGCTGTGGCAGTTTATTGATGATGTTTTACAAAAACATTTCTTATAAGATAAACAGTTGAAAAGAAAATGTAAAACAATAAGGACAGAAAAATAAAATTAACCCTCCACTGCACACAAAATTTCCTAATGACAAATTTTTAGTTTGACTGCAGCTACTCTCGAATACTAAAATAAAAATAAAAAAAACAGTAAATGCATAAAAACTCATGATCAAATTCAATCTAATCAATCAAAATTTAATTAAAAGTTTAAAAACGATAATTTTGAGTCGCAGTTACGAATGTCTAGTAGTTTACATTTTAAAATCGGAAGCCATATGGCTGTTTGTGCAGAAGAGGGTGAAGATATGAGATCAACATTCAAACTTTCTTTTTAATTGTGTCTGAGATCAAATTTTTTATTGTATGAAACAACTGATTTTGACATTGAACACAGTGTATTACTTATTTTCAACAATGAATTGACACAAAATTAGCAACAATCGAGTCAACATATGTATAGCCTGATACTAGAATTTAAAATTTTAGTCTCTGAGACTTACAAAAGTCTGTGTGATTAGAAAACGAAAACTCAAAGAAACTTATATGCAAGTGAAATAAAAGAACGATCAGGATTGGAATTAAAGTCAAGTTAGTGGGACACCATAAACTGAATTGAAGTTAGTCGGAAGAGATAAAAAAATACTTAGTATCCCTAAACTCAAATCAAAACTGCATGAGCATAGCTGTTGCAATGAAATGTAACTTCATACCTTGCTTTGTTGTCTCAGAAGGTCAGCAGCGAGCAAATAATTTAATAATTGACATACCTGACCTCCGCTTGAGAAAAGCTGTTGAAATATAACAAATCAAACTCCTTCGACTTCTGTATATCCGCCATATACACCTTCTTTTTTTTTCTTATTCAAATAAATATTTACATCCGACTGTATATTATTGAGATATCGTTTTTGTTATAATTTAAGAACTAAACACATTTCACTTAAAACTCTTTTTTAAACTTAAAGGTATGATATGAACTCTTTACGTTTCCCATTTCTCATTTCATTGAGACACACTTCCAAAAAAAAGGACAAGATTATATTAAAATTTAATTAAAAAAAAATAATTTCATTTAAACTTAAACTTAAAAAGAACTACATAAAAAAATATTTTCAGTTAAATCTTTTATCACAAGTAAAAGAGATGGACAATTGCCTAAAAAAATATCGCAATCGAATTACTTTCTTAAGATCTTCTTTTTCTTTTCTTTTAAACTAAACTTTAAAGTTCACAAAATAATTAAAATTCATGCACAACATTCATACACAGTGTTCACGGTAAATGAAAAAAGTAGTTTCACACACACTTTTTTTTGATTTTTTTTTGTTTTGTGTGTTAATTGAAAAATAAAAACAAAAAAATTAAAATTAAATTTATACGAAAACTTAAAACTCCGTTGATTGTCAAACAAATGAGGAGAAACCTGGCAGTGGAGCTCTCGACCGCGCCATATTGTTCACAATAATTTGACCTCCATTAAGACTCATCACCGCACTTCCTTCTGGCTCTGAGTCTGTGTAGCTAGAGTAGTTACGCACTGGTTTTTGTTTCTTCCACGATTGCCGCAATGTATCGTTCACATTGGCATAGTGATTCACAAATGAATGAGGATCTGAACGGACGCTCTCATTCTCACTTTCAGAGTGCTATACAATGGTTAAAGACAATGATTGAAAATGGCTGCTGATGATAAAGTAAACCCATGTATGATGGCCTTACCTGCGAATCTGATGAACTAACCTCAGATGGCTTTTCTGTTACACTGCTGTCATCCGGATTTTCGTCGTAGCACTTGAGGCTCTCTTCATCACTGTGATACGCTACTGAAGCAGGTGATGGCCGTGGTGGGCTTTTACCCAATGTGACTGCTGGTGGCGGTCGGTGGTTAGATTTTCGACCTAACGTGCCAAGGGTGCCCCGACCCAAAGTGCCAGCGCTATTTAGTGTTCCTGTTCCAACACCGTGTCTCGACCTGTACAGCTCTAATGCGAGCTCTTGACGTTCATCGATGGACATTGCCATCGATTCTTCGAGGGTTTTTTGTGCTTCCTCTGTATATTGGAAAAGAGAAGTGAACATTTTTGCTCAACTGTTGGTAGTCTCATACTTACGTTTGTATTTGTAACTCTTGCTTTTTACACACAGAACAGCGATGACCATTATAATAATTATGATTGAAGTTGCTGCTAGAGCAACCATGAACCATGTTTGGCGATAGAAGGGCTTATGCTGTAGATATCCATACTCCAAATGCAGTTTCGATGGGGTTAAAATTGAGTCTTTCGAATAAACTGGGAATGATATGCCGTAGCGATTGTATGCAATCACACGGAATGTATACGCAGTCGATGGCAGTAGACTTTGGTAGCTTACAGTGAAGTCTTGCATTGGACCTGTGGTGGTGCGCGCTATTGTTTCCCAACGCGAATCATCTATAAGTAGATTAGTTTGATAAGATTTCAATTGAAAAGGAGGATATTTGTAGATGTTAGAGAAAAAAACTGAGTTTTAGAAAACGATGTTAACAAACAACACACCGAAAAGAATGTCAAGAGACAGGCTGTATTGGTATTGTGGCCTTAAAATTCTATCAATTTAAATAATAATGAAGGAAGTTTGGAATATTTACATACGACTGCAACTACCTACGTAGTTAAAATTTGACTGTGATCGTTGAAGATTGTTGTTTAAGAGAAAGAATTCTTTTATTGAAAGGTCATATTAGTGATGAGAAGAACTAGTGCATTGTATTGCATTCAAAAAATGTACTGCACGTACTTCATTCCAACGCGACGAGATGGAGTACTTCAGTTAAATTTGAATCAATCGAAGTATTAGATAAATTATTTTTAATTAGCCAATAAATCGGATGAACTACAGCCAATTACAAAATTGCTAATTTTATTACGGTATTATGCACATTATTCAATTCAATTGCCGATAGCAGACTTTATTGGTGAAAGCATAACAACTGTGTAATAGGGTTTCAAGAGCTCTGGCCAATCTTTCCCAACGCTTCATTCGAATACGCGAAACAAAACAAATATCTGCAAGCAGCAACTGCGTTTTTTAAAATAGCAGAATTTCCAAAAACAATTGGTGCAATAGACTGCACACACGTCTGCTTACAAGGTGAAAGCAATGCAGAATGTTTTGAATACTTCTGAATCTAATTTAAAAATAAACGATATTGTGGCTGGTTAACAAGTAAATGCTCCTTTAAAAATGGATTGGAATTGGATTCTAATTGTCTCTCGAAAAGGGATCTACTCATGATTAACGAATAGTCAATATGTCGAGTTGAAAAAAATATCCGAAGAAGTTCAATTTGAACATTTCATTCCTTCTCGTGGTTAAACGACTGGATGTCTGAATTTCGTAGAAGATTTGGATCTGGAATCACTAAACTGAGATCATGTACATCGGGCGGTGCATTAGGATGATTCGAGATGACGCCCAGTTCTGGATCAGCTCCAGTGAGTGAGGCTTCAACTACGTTCTGAAACAACTTGATGCAGCTTTGATACTTTTTGTTTTCTAGTTTTGTTTACTTTGAAAATTGATAATTTTGTCCATTAATAGCACACTCCGTAAATTCATGTGTCATATTTCAAAAATATAACACGGGAAATTTAAAAAAATGAAAGTTAGACAATCTGTTTTTATGTGTTTCCCAATTTACTTGATATATACCTGTATGACAATAATTAAATGATTTTACAGAGAATGGGGAGGTACAATAAACAAGTTAGGACCAGTGTCCTTTATTGTTAAAGTTCTTTGTGGGGCACAGGTGGGTCTTAGTCCAACCGAAACGTTGGGGATTATGTTCACTCCGAGCTAAGCTTGTTATTGCCAGTTTCTATTTTTTTTTTTTCAAATACCAAAATGTCAGTTGAAGTGAAAAAAAGAATCAATTTTCAACCCTCCAGTCAAATTTCGGGTTAATTCCAATTCCAAAGTTGATGAACTCTTAATTTTTTCGACAATTTGAACGATAGTGACCCATCGCCCTAAATAATTCTTTTACACACATTTAAAAGCTTGTGTCCGGCCCTGAACAGGCTTTAAACTACACACATTTAAGTCTTAATTCAATTATTAGGTTAGTGTTAATCTGACTTAGGCCTAGTTTTAGTACTTAAGATGTGTTAGCTCGGATAGAAAATGTTTATTAAAGTTTAGGGTTGGGAAAATACTTGAAGCAACGAATTCATTAGTTAGTGGCAAACTATAAGCATTTTTTTTTTTTGACGATGCGATACTTACAAATATAGGACGGTTCACCTCTCTCTACTCAGGAGTAAGCATGGTTGGAAAAATCATAGAGAAATGGAAATAAATAAACTACTGTTACTGAAAGCCCCTTAAAGCCATTTAGATTGAAAGAAAAAATTATATTTAACTTTATTTAGGCATCACAGAGTCTTATCTGTTATGCACCACACCTTCCATATACCGAGTACAAAAGTATTGCTTAGACTTACCTCTTTTCTTGCATTCTATGTAATAACCTAGAATTGGTCCACGTCCTGATGGTCCATTTAACCAGTGCATTTCTACACTGGACAATGTTTTTGAGAGTATTAGGTCTCTGGGTGCCACTGGTGATCCGTCCTGTGGGCCTGTGGTTACATTTTCACTTACAGCTGGACCGTAGTCAATCGTTTGTGCACGCACCGTGAATGTGTACGTGACTTCTTCTTCGAGATTTTGAACAAGCAAACTTGTGCCAGTCACTTTTTGCTTGACCTGTTTGCTGAATTCTAAGGAGGAAACCAGGAAAGAAAATAACAACATGTCTTTGTGTTTCTTTAAAGTAAAACAAATTGAAACATACTTTCATTTTCTTCGGTGGTTTCGTAGGTGACGAGATAACCTAGAATTTCTCCGTTTCGCATTTTCGGCGGATCCCAAGAGACTCTTAAGCTCTGCATAGTTATATCCTCGAATCGTAGAGATACTGGTGGTCCCGGAAGGCCTTGCAAGGTCTTTACAGTAATGGGAGCAGATCGTGGGCCATCACCAGCTGGATTAAAAGCTAGGATTTGTATTCTATACTCGGTGAACTTATCCAGGAAGACTAGACTGTGTGACGTAGCTGATGCAGCTACAACTTCGATTTCTTCTTCATGCTTTCGGCCCTCTTCAAGTTCTTGGGGAGAGTCTGTGACTAGGTAGAATATTTTATAACCTAGAAGATCGCCATTTTGCATGCTCTGTTTTGGTGGTTTCCACCGCAGTCTAACTTCAGTGCTGGACAGTGGTGCCGCATCGACTGCCCTTGGTTCACCGGTAGGAACTGCTTCACCAACATACACAGCTACTGGAGGTGATGCAGGACCGGCTCCTTGCGAATTAAAAGGCAACACCACAATTTCATAGTTGCGGTCTTGCTGAAGATCACTCAGCACAATAGAGGCCTGATTGATTCCCATAACATCTACTTTCGGAGTAGCCTGCAGAGCAGCAGGAAAATCAGACAGCTGCTGGAACAGAACTCGATATCCTCCGGTAGCTGAGTCGCCGTTCCAGAGAGATGTTTCCAGAGCATTCCATTGCACTCGTACGCTGGTTGTGGTTATAGGAACAACCTTTAGATTACTGACACCTTTCGCCGGAGCCGCTGGCAATGTGCGAACAGTTATACTCTCCCGACTGAAAGTGGATGGACCGAGATCGTTGGTAGCCTGGATTCTAAATTGATATGTTGTATGCGGCTTAAGATTAGTGGCAGTATATGAGGCTAAACTTGGATCAACACGCTCTGGAAGTGATGTCCATGGTCCCTCGTTCTCTCGCATTTGCACGGTGTAGTACCGGAGCGGAGCAAAACCATCCCGACCTGGAGTCCAACTGAACGTGATCTGATGAGCCTGAATCTGGCTACGTGAGATCTGAGGCGCTGATGGTGCTTGTGGACATTCTCGACTGTTGGTTGTGTATACAAGAACTGAAGCTGTTTTACCCCATCCCAAACGTGTTTGGGCTGTTACACTAAAAATATAATATCTCTCGGTTAACAGATCAATCGCTCGGAATGTACGATCCGAGGGGGGGAATTCACGGCTGAAGTTGTGGTTTACACTACCATTCAGTGAGTACGTGACTTGATAAGCTAAAATTTCTCCATTTGGATCTTCTGGTACATCCCAAATGATTCTGGCCGTCGAAACCGAAACGTCTGGAAACGAAACGTTTGATGGAGCACCGGGTGTATCTTCAAAAGTTTGCACACGAATCGGTGGAGTGCTTAAAGCACCATCACCGAGTCTTGTGAATGCAAGCACTTGAATATGGTACACGACATATTTTTTCAGTTCTGTCAGAGTGGTTGTGAAGGATGCGTTGTTGGAGATGGTTTTGTGTAGAACCTGTCCACCGCGATTTGTGGCCGCGTAATAAACTTTGTAGCCTTCAATTTGACCGTTTCGATGTTCCTTTTTTACCTCACCCCACCGAACAACGATTGTGGTCGACGATGTCGCATTAGCTTGCACTTCACTTGGACCTAGGGAGGGAACTGCCTCCCGGGTACGCTCTATCGCCTTTGCACTATCCCTGTGGAAACAATAAAAAAGTATATACTGTAAATGTCAAAGACTTCCGCCACCTTGTAGCTTACCCAGATGCTCCCACATCGTTACAAGCATTCATAAGGATCTCGTACACTGCCCACTCTTCCAGGCCATCAAGTACATGCGAATTAGCCGTATGATCCTCAATCAAAACACTCATAGACGTAGCTTTTCCAGCACCGTTGCTATCCACCTGCCGGTAGGTGATATTGTAGCCTCTTGGATTGCCGAACCACTCGGTTTGCTGCAGAGGAATCCATCGAACTCGTAGTTCAGTGGCACTCATCGCTCGAACTGTCACATTAAAGGGAGGATGCATGGGTCGGGCTTGAATTGTCTGAAAGTCTTTTGTTGGTTCCGAAGGCTCTGATGGTCCCACGACGTTTATTGCTATGAGTCTCAGTCTGTATTGCGTGAAAGGCATTAGGCCGGTAACTGTCAGTGTCGAAGCATCTGGATCAGACACCTCATACACTGTGAACCACGTGATATTCCGAGCAGTTTGTGCCTCAACTGTCCACTTGGTTATCGAGGAATTTCCATCAAATCCCGGAGTGAATTGCAAAACCACGGAGAACGCTTCGATGTTTGACAAAGCCAACTGGGTTGGGGCGTGAGGCAGAACTGGCTCTACGCCTGACTGAATTGTCGCAGTCTTTTTCAGCCCAGCACCAACCTGTGTCCATGCTTTGATCTCAAACCAGTAGTGTGTCGTTGCCTGTAGTTGCGTTACTCGAAGACTTGTTTCAGATGCCGTGAGGTTGATGGATTTCAAGGTCTCTGGCCGATCTTTCACCTGATAACGAACTGTGTAGCCGGTTAAGATGCCATTTTTATTTTTTGGTGGTGCCCACATAACCTTGACTGCCCGATCGGAAATTTCATCAAAGTGCAACGAAGCAACTTCATCTGGTACATCCTCCCTTGTCTTAACAAGAACCATGCCACTTCGAATGCCATCTCCAGGATCAGTAAAACATAGGACGGTGATGTTGTATGCCGTGAACTTTTCAAGACCGCTCATTATTGCCGACTGCTCTGCCAGCGGGTCAAGCAAACTCGGTGGGACTGTTATCATTTTTGCCTCAGTCTCATGTTCCTCCCCATCGACGATTTGGTATTGCCAGGCTTGTATCTTATAGCCCTGGTTTATTCCATTTATTTGCTGCGGATTAGGAGGTTTCCATGAAACCTTAACTGCAGTCGAGTTGACCGCCATGGCTTTTATATTCGTCGGAGGAGCTTCCGGAACCCCCTCTTTGGTTTTAATCCTTGCTCCCTCCGTGTACACGCCAATACCCATGTTATTATAAGCAGCAATTTGGACCATATAATCCTTCCAAGTAATCAACTCTTGAATCAGGTAGTTCCTCTGTGCTTCATTTGTTATATTCTGGTAGGTCCACGGGCTGTTGTTGTATCCAAAGAGTCGATACCGAATGATGTAACCCAGAATTTGTCCATTTCGATGCTCCTCCAATGGTGGCTGCCATTGAGTGATAATCTCTGACATCGATCGAGCTGATCCCACAAATCCAACCGGTGGTCCTGATGGAGCTGTAAAGCCAAACGAAAGAGTTTTGTGATGTTATCAACTGAACTTGCGTGGGTTAATGAAATTATTCGATATCAATATACCTCGGTTAAGCGGTAATGCTACAATTAAGCCATTTTTTGTTTCGATATTCATACATTCAAATGAGAGATACATAGAAATGACATTTAGATGTAATTAGTTTTATGAGTTATAGTTTATTATCTCCTGTCTGTTGAAGAAGACCAAATAAAACGTTGTTGCTTTTGTGGAATGAAAATCAAAGAACAGAAAAACAAAACGAGAACCACATCGTGTTCGAAATGAAAATCAAATTAAAGTTTATAACATAACGAAGACACATTTTTTGGAATAAAAATGAAGTGGATAATAAATGGGATGATTGAAAACGGAAATCAAGTTTAGAATGAGGCGCAATAAATAAGAAAAGTCGATACCACATCGAACATGCAACGGAGAGCAATTGAAAAAGGAAACTTAAGACACAGGAAAATAAAAAATAAAAAAAAACGAATACTGCGCCAAGCAGTGGTGAGAGTAATTAGTTTTGGTTTTACTATCACTTGTGCTTCCGCCTGTGTTCATTGGATACCTTGCGGCAAAATCTTAGAGACAAGGAACACGTACATCTTAGAAAACACCACATGTAGAGGCTTAACTAACGATTAGTGAATTATTCGAGAAATTATGTTCTACCTTTGTAGGTTTTTGTATATCCTCAATATACAAGTCAATTGCTTGTATTCAAGAAATACGAACCAAACCATTAGCAAATGTGCAGCAAATTAATGTGAACTAATGGTGAGAGATAGAGTTACAGTCAGTATAGGCAGTGGAGTTCTGCATTCTGCATGCCTCTTCGGTTCAGATTTATCTTCCAGAAATTTTCTTAAATCGAATGCTTTTATGGCACCAAACATCGTTGTTCTAGAGTTTCTATTTAGCTTCGGCATATGTGTTTTAAATTGTTTAGATTTCATTTATTTTATTGAGCACACCAGAGGCTAGCTTTGCGTCGTTAATTGGGACCAGAAAAATATTACGAAAATCGAATTAATCATTCATATCTCTGCTACATTGTAGTTTTGTGAACGATGCAAACTGAAACCAAAAAACGCAGGTTCGAAATCATGACAATTGTCAATTAACGCAACTTTGAAATGACGCAAAAGGGAGGCTCTGGCATATATAGGTTTTTAAGGAAGGAAGAAATCCATCTAAGTCAAATTTCCCTCTAACTCCAATTTGTTCGCCATATTTTGGCATTACCTTTCCCAATTTTCCATACAAAAACCATCCCTGAAATCCTCTAAATCGAACTAATTTTGATGTCCCGTGAAAATTCGACTTAAAGGGACTCGACTGTATTTTGTCAAACCGATTAGCAAAACGCGAAAAACGCCTAGAGAAAAAAGGAAGCTGAGAAGACTGTTTATTTCGTCGTAGATTCCAAAAGAACACAAAGAATGAACCACCAAAGGAAATGCTATAAATTACACGAGTATTTTCTAAGTACTAATGTGGGTGCCTGCCGTGGCTTGATCGTTTGTGCGTCGGATTGTTAAGCGGGAGTATCTAGCTCGGGAAAAAAAAAACTACAAGCAACTTTCACGGCCCCATCTCCAGCGAATGACTGACAATCCTCCTGGTGTACTTCTGTTATGAAAAGCTTTCGCAATTTGCCGTTCGGAACCGCCATTAAACAGTAGATCCCCTCCACATGTGTTAAATTATAACACACAGTGGATGCGCGAAAATCTAGGCTCTGGCTGTTACACCACTTCATGTATTTTCTAAGCAACTTCGATATTTGGGTACCTGCAAAACTCTTCAGTGCAGTTCATAAACAAAGGCAAGGCACAACAAGTTACACTCATGTTTTTTGCCAGATGATCCTGCTAGTCCAAAAACTATACGAATAAAAGCAGAAGCTTTAAGCAAGGTCTTTCCCTCAACAAAAAATCGTATACCATACATATTGTCATTTCTGCTTCAATTATTTACAATTTATATTCCAATAATAGCTTCAACATAGAGCAAAATACCACTACTGCATTGGCACTTTAGAACTCAAAGCAAAAAAATAACTCAAAATAACAAAAAAAAAAAGCACATAAATAAAATTAAAAAA
This sequence comes from Syritta pipiens, assembly GCA_905187475.1. Classification (NCBI taxonomy): domain Eukaryota; kingdom Metazoa; phylum Arthropoda; class Insecta; order Diptera; family Syrphidae; genus Syritta; species Syritta pipiens. The sequence goes on along the minus strand of LR994571.1, from coordinate 10,320,794 downwards.
TAAACATAAATGTCGCCTCTAAACTAATAGTTATAATAAACAACTAAAAACACAGGACTAACTAAACAACAACAACGGTAAGCTTACAAATTTTAATATCTATCACATAAAAACTCACCCTCTTGCGGCAGCTCAATGATGTTACTCGCTTCTGACGGTGAACCTTCTCCCACACGATTCACAGCACTCACACGGAACTGATAAACTGTGGCTGCCTTTAAATTCGTAAGTAAAACCCATCGTTGTATCGCCGACACATTACTCAATTCGGTAACCCAATTCAGCAATGGATCTGGTACTGGACCTACGAATTGTTCTATGAGGTTAATGATTTAAAGAAGTGTTTTTTTACGGGTTTTCAGGTAAAATTGGTCAAATGTTAGTTGGTTTTCAAGGAGAATTTTTTGCAGTTGCCAAACAATTTCAATTATGAGGCATGAGGAACGAGGAGGAAAAGAAAACAAACAAAACCAATTTTAATTGTATTGTAAATTAAATAAATTATACGTTTGCATTGATAACAAATTGAAACTTACCCAACTCTGAGACTTCTCTTTTTTGTATAATAAACTTTGAGACTGGACTATTGCCATCGAATCCTGGAATCCATGAAACATTTATGGCTCTCTGACTCGGTGAATCGAGGCGAGTAACTATTACATTTGTCGGTGGGTAGGGTAGCTCAATAACACTTAGTCTTGCTGATCTAGTCTCATTGCCACCAGGAGATGTGACAACACATGAATATGTCCCAACGTCTGAGGCGCGAACTGCTTGAATTTCTAACGTTCCATCCGATTGTACTCCGATTCGTTGAGAATTGATGATGGGTAATAGATGTCCTTCACGATACCAATCAATGTTAAATGGCACCGTTGGATCACTTGAAACTTTACATTGCAATGAAGCTGTAAGACCAAGGAGGACAGTCGTGTCCACGGGCGGTTGAATGATTTGTGTGCGAACTGAAACGAAAAGACCAATTAATACTTTCTTATATTTCAAAGGGATAATAACTTGAATGAGAAGACACACATACACAGCCATTCGTTATACTATTTGATCTGATTTATTCATCTTTGAATAATTCATAGCAAAAAAATGCAGTTAACGTGCACTTTGTCAGGTATTACCATCAATAAAAAAGGCAGCATTATTTAGTTGAAGTGAAATTCAATGAATTTCCGAATATTATTGTTGACAAATAATTGCATATCAATAATTCAATAAGTACTAGCTACCTTTACGAGTAAGCTCAAGTGTTTATTAATGTGTAGGTACACATTAATAATTTATACTTTTTTTTAGTTCTGAATGTTGACACTCAAACGAAATTTTGCAAATTTTAATGTACTTCTGAATAACAATGTATTAATGCGTTGAATTATGTGTTATGCAAAAATAAACGCCATGCTCTAGTAACCAGCCAGTTGGACTTTTGCTGGAGACTACGTTGAAAAAGTTCGACTATGACCTGTCGGCCGTGGGCTACTAAGTAATTAACTTTTCTTGATTGATAATGGTTGTTAAAATCGCACATTGGAATATAAAATAAAGGCACAAGCCAAGCGTGAATGTGTTTTTGAAATTTTCGGAAAAGTTGCTTATAAGTTATAGCCTAGTTAACGAAAACACTGCACTTGGTTGTTGCTTTGAGGTTATGCTAGATTTTGCCGACTTGTAGACGGTCATAGCCAACTAAAACTATGAATTTGTAGTTTTCATATTGTGTATATATGTGTATTTATAGTTGAAATAAAAGTCAGTTTAACCCTTTCGATGTTGGATTATCCCAATAGCACAGAGGTTTACGTTGTATGGAGAGAGCGTCAAAATTCAATAACTTCTAACCACTCATCTAGTCGTAGTCAAACTTTCAGATATAGTAAGAAATTATCGGAACAAACGCCTTTTGACACACCCACGTATACACTTACTACCAACAAAGTTTGCTCATTCACCAATATTTCTGTGGTTTCTTTTGCGTTTTTATTGTGGAAATTTATTATTTTTTTTTCATGCTAAGTAAATCATATTTGCACTAATAAAAGTTTCATTGCATAAAAATAAGAATAAATATGTTTTCTCAACATATTTTTTCCGTCACAGAATCAAAAACTTGGTTTTTCTTTTAAGACGGCAAACTCTTTCGAAAATATTCCTAATACACTGCGAGCAAAAATAAATCGAGCTTGAAAAAATTATGTACTGAAGAAGAAAGTTATGTGCCAAAAAATAACACTCAGAAATGACAAATATTGATTGTGTTAGTCATGTTTATACAATATTAACTTTAAAATAAAAAAAAAATAAAAACTCAAATATCAATCTTGTTTTAATAAAGTAATTTATGCATCGTCCGTCTTCCAAAATCTTCACTTATACAATTACAGACAAAAAAACAACATTTTCAAAATATCGACGAAATTGTGTTTTTTCTGCTTACAAAAATTAATAAATTTAGAACTGAAAATCAAATTGATAACATGTGACTTAAGTGTCACATTATGTTTGTAAAACACTAAACCATGCTCTTTAAAGAAAAAAATAATTTACACTAATTTTTGCATTTTTGTCGTATGGGCGAAACCACTGTAAATCGGGTCGAAATCGTTAGGGCTAAACTAATTTGTAGCCACTTTCTTATAATATGAATGCCCCTAGTGAGCTACCGATAAACCACTGGAAATACCTTTCTCAAACTATATACTGAAACAAAAAAAAAACAATTCTTGCGAGCCAAATGCTTGTTAGCAACTACGTAATTATTCATATTTTTTGGTTGGAATAAATTGCAGTGTCTGTAGCCAACAATTGTTACCAAGAAAATTATTTCATTAAGTAAATCAACTTACACAAATATTTCAACACTCTAAAACTCACAACTAAGTGCAAATAAAGTAAATAAGACAAACCAAGCATATACTTATAAAAAAAATCATTTGACCAGCTAAAAGCACTTACCTAAAACTCCCAGATATGCTTCACCATTCACAGTTCCAGCTTCATTTGAACGGACACATGTATAAAGGCCCGCATCCGATTCACGAATGTTCGAAATAAGCAAGTCTCCAGACTCCAGGATCTGTACCCTACTCGACACTTCGACAAGTTGTGTCTCTGTTTGGAGTGTGTGTGTTGTGATTTGTATTTTTTGTGTGTGTATTTGAGTGCCAAGTGCGAATTTATTTTAGTTTTTTCGTGTTGTTGATATGATAGTAGTATATTTTGGAGCACACAAGGGGAGCAAAAAAACAAAAAAAAAAACAAAAAAATTGTTGTTAGTTCAAAGTAAAAACAAAAAAAAATCACCGTTAGCAGCTCTTAGTATCACGAGTTAATTAAAGGATAAAAAGAGAACACCAACAGAATAAAACAAATGCAATCCAAACAGGCGCAGTCAGACACCAAACATTTTTTTGGTGAGCTCTGCTTTTTTCCTAATTTTTCAGAAGAATCACTTACCGTTGTATACCCATGTGATATTTGGATTTGGAGCACCAACAGCCCGACATGAAATAGTTGCATCCTTGCCATCCAATGCGGTCACATTCTGTGGCGGACGTTCCATAATCGGAGTCGAAGCTGAGGGAACAAAAAAAACATTTTTTTATTTTTGTTTTCAGAGAATCCGAACTTGAATCGCATAGATTGTGGATTTTGTAGAGTTTAGTGTTGCGATAGTGAATGTTGGTTTGTTAAATACAAAAAGTTGGAACATGCGATGTGGTGTGGTGTTTTTTTTTAAATAAAAAGAAAACTCTTTTTTGTGATGATATTTAGCACGCAAATGTTAGTATCTTTGTATGTGTAAAAAAAAATATGTAAAGGCTAATCTGAGAAAAAAAAGAATTTAGACAGAAAACCCACACTGCCATTGTGACTGCAGAGCTATTAAAGTTCGGAATGTATGTTCCCTTAAAAAATAGAAAATCCACGCAGACAAATGAAGTTGATAATTGGTGGTACAGACAAAAAACAAAGTGTCTAAATGGAAATTCATAATAAATCTTTTGGTTGAATTATTTTTAGAAAATCTCAGTGGCTGTGATTGCGTACAAAAAAATCAGATGTTTTACCAATATGGTCTGAATAAGACAATGGTCCGATGAAGTGTATTGCAGCTTTTGCGTTCACGGGACAAGGAAAAATTATGTAAATAATACTGGTCGACAAAGTTTTAAATAATATAAATTTCGGATTATCTTAACTTAAGATGTTATAAGGGCCCTTAGGAATAAAAATATAAGACTAAAATCATCCCCTTCTAAAACATTTTTGTGTTTTGAAGAAGAAGATTACAATTTTACAAAGGGCAGATGAATTAAATATAAAATAAACCAAAAAATAATTTTAACCTCTTAAATCTTCAAAATTAACTCCTGTGCCGCGCCGTCGTGGTCTTTTATCAAAGATATCTTCAAAACATGAATAACAAATTCAATTACCCAATACATATTTAATTGTACACAGGGTCACTTCTAAGACCTTAAAATATAACATTTAAAACACGAACTGATTTCTTTTTTAATTGCTCAGTGCATATTCCAAATATATCACAAAAAAAAAAGAAAACAAACTACCAAATGACCACCAAATTGACTAATACTAACCCATTGACTTCATTCGTACCAAATTTAATTAAGGCTCGACACTTGTGCAACGTGTAAAAACCTTATTCCATTAGAATTCTTAAAAATCCTGCCCAATCTTTTCTCCGTTTTCCGTATTAGTTTAATAGAGCCACCTTTAGCGTTTGTGACTTCATTAGGCTCCACCACAATGTAGACATAAATCACAAGCGATTTGGTGACATTATAGAGAAAGCGTATGGACGCTATGCGTGTCTCAACACTTTATGGTTTAAGCTTCCCTCTGACTGCCCGACACAAAAAAAAAACGGTCAATTTTTTTTCCAGTCCGATTAACTCCTTGGGCATTAGTAGCCAGCCACTAGCCAATCCACTAGCCGATCCATCGATAAGAGTGCAAATTTACGAACAGAGTATGCTTGCAAACAACAACACCCACTTTTGTACAACTGCCGCCACAAATAAATGCACGCAATTCAGCTACTGTGCCTCATAATTACCCCCAAGGAATTGTGCGGCATGGTACTAAATTACCTGGTCATGCAATTTCGAGTAATTGAGGTCAACGAAGTTAAATCACATTGCCCGAGCGGGACTGCAACATCACCATTCCAGGACGATGCATTGTCGATGGCCGACGAACAGACCCCAACTGGCCAACTGAGAGTGAGAGGAATGTGCATGAATGTTTTCCGTTTTGACCGCATTATACGTCAAGTAAATTGGCCCTTTCACAGGACGAAAATATTATTCACCACTGGATGATGGAGTGCGAAGATTAAAGAGCTCTCCAGTGATGTGCACATTTCGTGTGAATGCCCAATCGCATTACGGTCCCAACGTATATCCACCTATTTGGCCAATTTGCTTCAATTTGGACACCCTACTCTGGACTCTGGCTGCATTCGTAGCAACGCTATTGCATTCGTACTGATTGGCATTTGATGGGTTATTTAGCAGTGAACTGCTTTAATAGTATTAAAAAAAACGAGAGAAATGATGCACCTGGATAGTTTCCGGCACAGACCAGTGGCTAGTTATTTAATCATCAGACCACTGCATGTGGTAATTCGATTGAAGTTCGTTAGTTTAAGCCTGGCTGTGGAAGCGAGTGGTAATTTTGTGAGTTCTGTTTAGCTTTCGATCGGCTTATTTCCAAATCCGCTGGTGAGATTTCTATTGCATTTCATTTTTCCACAGTGGTGCAGTTGCAAATCGCATTACCATATCCAACCCAATTCGCAACAAGTTGATATTGCCGCTTCCTCTTCGGTGGATGCACTTGGAAAATTTTCCCACTTCGTAAAAACTTTAAGCTCTTCAAGTCGCTGAAGGATTGTTCTGCACTGACGTGGTCATGGGAATGTGCGTCGCACCGATGGGGAGGATGATGACGTCTACGCTGGGTATAGCAACTGAATAAATGTTAATGAGAGAGACATTCGCGTCGGAGAAATACCACATCAAGTCGAGACCCTTTTCAAGATGCTTATCTTTCGCAGAAGTTGTTTCAATAAAATGCAGTCCGCTCTAGTTGTGTCTTCGCCCATTAATGAGATTTAAGTTGTGAATAAATTTGTGCAATTAGTAAGAGGAATTCTTCTGGGGTACCTTGTTCGTGACCTGTTTTCGTCTTTAGTTTTGACGATGTCTATTCTTGTTTCTTAAATGAATGAGAATTGCGTATAGTTCGCAGGAAATGCACTGAAAATAAGCCTGTAATGGAAATAACAAAAACACAGGCGGAATGCGAATGGTTGTGCAATGCAATTTCTTTAACTTGCAGTTTTCTCTGATTCCAGAGATCTTTTAGAAATCTAGTTCAAGTTAGTTTAACTTAATGCTTTTAGGTCAGCATTGTAATTGATATCAAGTGATGTGGTATTATCTCAACTATGTGAAGTGGAAAATGTTTGAAATGCGTTATTGAAGGTATCTCTGGTCTTTGATTTCCTCTCTTATTTTCTTAAGCCACTTTCATATGCTTACAATAAAAGTGCAACAACAATAAGTTCAAAATGTGCGCGAATTCGTATGATGTGCGTAAACTCAAATGCAGAGTAGCAAACTTAATTAAAGAATCTTCTAGCCTATTTTATTATAAATAATCTATCTACAATTCTTATATTTAAGTAGTGTTGGGGGTGGCGGCGAAACGCCGACCGCATAGACCACTGTTTGGTCCATAGTGTAATATATATTAAGTAACTTCAAAGTATTCTTATAAATTTAAACACCACGTGAATTAAAACTCATATACGACATTTACAGTGTATCAATCTCATATTCGTTCTATTGCTAGTAAAATTTATTTTCAATGGAAATTATTTAAACTAGTACTCGTTATTAGTTACCGCATAAGCGCGCACCCTTTTGGGATAGCTAATTACCCATCCAGAATGCACTTCAACAACTTCTTCAAAACAAACGTCCCTTCATATAAACTTTTAGGTGATACCGGGTCAGATGCCAATTCTTAGACTATTTAAATCAGTTTAAAATTAAAGTAGCACTTTAAGCTCGTTATTCTTTGTTTAGCTCTAAGTTCGTAACTAGTTGTTAACAATTAAATAATAAATAATAATTCAACTTTTTTGTATTCTTATTAAAAATACATAAAAAATGAAAAACAGCCTTAATCAATATCAAAATTCCAAGTTATATTTTAAAAATGCATCAAAAACCCACAGCTGGGTACGAATATAAGCTTGATACACTTGCCAACGACCATATTGCACAAGACCATACACTGTATACAGTGCACCATAAAACTTAAGAAATGTTAACAGCCCATTAAATACTTCCAAATACAACATACATTTCGATGTCCAATTTATTTAAACTGAAACTTTAAGCGAACTAATCCATAAGAAACTTTTTTACAACTTTTTAGTATTTGAATGTGAAGGTTTATCCGTAAGAAAAGGTTTCTAAAACAGACTTTCTTACATCGTAAGGCCGAATAGGTCAAGTGAAGTGGTAAAATATAATCCAACTGTTTTGGACAACTTTACTTGGACTTTCTTTAACATAAAGTTTTTTTCTGCCCACTAAACTTGAAAAATAAACTAAGTTCCTTCTCCACGTGAAATGGAAACGAAAACTTTTTTTTTACAAAAGTGAACGATTTGTTTTATGGTCATATTTTTGGTCTAAAAATTTTATTTTCATCCTTTAAAGAATGAAAATAAAATCATTTCTTCGATTTTGAATGTTCAGTAAACTTTTTTAATACCATTAGTTTTTTTTTTGTGAATTTCAATGGAGGTCGGCTTGGTTTTGCATTTTCATTTACATATGTATTCAATATATTTCTTTTTGTAATTGATTTTAATAAATATAATTGATGCTAATGGAATTTCTGCGATGTGGAAAGTTCAGTAAACTTTTTTAATGACGTTACTATTTTGTGAATTTTAATGGAGTCGATTTGATTTTGCATTTTCATTTATGTTTCGTTGTAGAAAATGTGAGTGTTATTTTCAAAATACAAACAATGATAAATGATTTTCATCATTTGTTTTGCAATATGTCTATATTTTTATTTCAAATTTATTAAATCGTGAGTGAATTACAGATTTAATGACATACTAGTTTGGGTGTCAGTGCCTTCAATTATCAATGTTTTTAAAATTGATTGATTGGCCCAAATGAACATGAAAAAAATCATTGCATGCGTAATTAAATCCCAATCTGATGTAGACAAAAAAATTAATACGGATTAACGGTCATTGACCGAGGCTAGTTCGATTAATTTTGAAAATAAGTTTCAAACACAAATGAGCCGCTCAGTGCACCGATTGGTTAACCCCACTTTTTGAAAAATTTCAGATTTAAGTGTCAAAGCGCTTGGTATAGTCATAGCTTCTTATGTTACAATATCTTTCCTTACCATTAAAGGACAACTATTTGAATAAAACGTTGTTTATTTATGAGGCGAATGAAAATTATTTCATCGTTTTTCTCAAATTTTTGTTTTATGGAGTTAATCAATCTGTGCTCTGAACGGCTCAAATATTTTTCATTCTTAGTGAATTGTATTCAACATTTTCTTGCCCAGAGTTGTCACCCTGAATTTCACCTGCGGACACCTTAGAAATATTACAGTAAAAGTGTTCATTACAAAGCGCAACTTCAATCCATTGTGGGAGCCGTGGCTTAATCGTTAGTGCGTTGGATTGCTAAGCGTTAGTACCCGGGTTCGAATCCAGCCCGGGGAAAGAACACCACAAACAAATTTCACGGCCCCACCTTCAGCGAACGACTGACAATTCTCCTGGAGTAACCTCCAGGAACCGGCATTAAACAGTGGGTCCCCTCGACTTGTGTCAAAATTATATCGCGCAAAAAACAGTGGAGGTGCGAACAAGCTATGCTCTGGCCCTGTATGGGCTGTGACGCAGATTATTTATTAATTTTTTCAATCCATTTTATTCTGCAGTTGTTTATCAGAGAATATTCGGGATCGTTTACTCTGTTTTTGGTGAAGTGAAAAAAATATATTTCCTGCTGCTGGAATTAGGTACGGTCATGAAAGGGCTAAAAAAAGAACACAGTTTCCAGTTTTTATACTGTACCTGGATTTTATATGGTAGTGTCGAAGAGATAAGAGTCAAGAGTTGAAGACAATGTTAATTTTAAACTAACTACTAAGCTTAATAGACACGGACTCTGAAATCAAATATTCTATTCGACGCGTAACGAGTTCCCAAAAAAACAAAAAATATAAAAAATCATCATCATAACTTAAAAAACAGGATTGTTTTTTATTGTACGACTATGCTCAGATTTATCACGAATATTTCCCACTCTTAACCTTTACAAATACGTGCTTTATAATCAACATTAAATTAGCGTTAAATGACAATAAGCATGCGAATGTTGTGTATTAAACAAAAAACTATCAGTGCGGTATGGAAACTCAAAAAAAAAAAAAAAAACAAATATGTGCATGAGGTGAGTCTAATATGTCTTATTTCTTAAACTTATCACCCATACCAAAGCGAAATTCCTTGCGTCTACCAGACGATCCAGGATATGATGATCTCATCCGAATAATACGCGGTTGAGCCAAGCGTTTTACGCGTTTCAAAAAATCTCTATAATAGTTAGTAGGTAGATGTTTCACATGAACATTTGTGTTAGTGTCAGCATAAGCATTTTTAGTTTCTTTATGTACAGCATTGCCACCAACAATAAAAGCATCCTTTTTATACGGATGACCTTCTATGAAATGAGTTAAGTAGATTTTGTTGAAATCGCATGAATTTAATATGGTTAGCAGATAGGATATAAGATTATTATCTGTATGCATACTCACTTTTAACTCGAAGCCAAGTGTAAAACGTGTTCTCCCCGGCTTCGTTCGATGCAAGACACTGAAACATTCCAGAATCAGCGATTGATAGCTTCTTAATCACGAGCGAATTATCCTCCAAAAACGAATATCTATTTAAATTATACGTTTGTTAAATCTCACTCACAGTTAATTTCACATTTTAAACAAACCTCGGATCGGTAACATCAATCGGATCGGCATTCCGAAACCATACCACAGATGGCTTTGGATTACCCACAGCATCGCATTTCAACGTTACAACGGTTCCGAATTCTCCAAATGTCTCTGATCGCATCACACTATAAAATGTCGGCGGTACGAAGACCTCGACTTTGGCCGATGATGTTACTGTTGGATAACCTCCTGATCGCAATCGCACTTGACACATATACTCGCCGGAATGTGTTAGGTTCACCGACAGTAGGGCCAATGTTCGATTCCATGGATCATTTAACGTATACGAAACCCCGGAGTAATCAATCAGCACACCATCTTTCATCCACAACGTTTCAATTTCATAGAGCGGTCGTGCATTAGCAATGCATTGCAACTCGGCTACTTGTTCGCCAAGATTCAGCTTAAGATCTTCTGGATGGACTATGATCTCGGGTGCTATTTCAGTGTTGGGATCTCCTGTGACATTCAAATGAATGAATGCACTTTTCAGCTCTTGCCCCAGTTGGGCATTAAAAGCACGAGCTCTGTACGCCTTACGATCACTCTCGTCTGCACTTAAAATTATTAATTGATTCGATTTGGTGAAGGCATATTTAATGTCATAATTTAAAAAGCCCTCCTCGGTTTGCCATGTTACCGATGGTAATGGCACTGATTCGATCGGTGGTAAATTAAAAATTGCAGGATGGCCAGAATGGACAGCAATTCGGCTCTCTTGAAGATCCTCAAAAATACCCATGTCTGAAAATAAGAAAGAAAGTGCACATACAATAAAACCCTGCAAATGTTTGCTGTAAATTAAGAAAAAGATCGATGGCTTGACTTGGTCATTCTCCGTTTCAATTGGACGTAATTAACTCGGACGAATACTTTTTTTCGGGTCATGAGAAAGTCTTAAAACCGACACGGCATGGAGTATAAAATGACTGATGCAAATGCAAATGAGGTTAATTGAAGAAGATTGCATGGCATCTTGAACGAAATGTGCATAGCTCGTTGTGCGAAGAAGTTATCTATTTCCATGGCAACCAGGCTAGAGGCTAATTATAAGGTCCCAGTACGTGATAGTGTAGCTGAAAAATTGACTATTGCCCTTTAAGGTCTAATAAAGAGGGTAATGTCTGCCACTAAGGCGGTTCTGACGACGTAGCCACAGTAGAAAAAAAATACTCTCGACAGCTGCAAGAGAACGAGGAACACTGTGTACCTTCCATAAAACCAATAAATAGGCTCTACGTTCGGAATGAGTTGGCATTACGACAAGAACTACTTCAACAGCAACTGAATAAACAATATCTGCATCATAAGCGATTATTCTACGTATCAAACTTGTAATTGCCTTCAAATTGGGAAACATTTATGCTTTCTATTTTGCAAGAGGAGATATGTTTACATTTTCATCAACACAATACATCAGGCTAATTGAAGACAAAAGTACAAAAGGGTCGTTGCACATGACAATGTTGATGTCTATGATATCAATTATTCCTCAATCCATGAAGTTAAGCAATTGATAGCTTTCACATGCATCCAACGCGTTTACGAAAAATCAGGTGAAATGCATTGTTAAAATGGACTCCCCAGATAGCATCAGGAGAATTAAGAGAATATTGACACAGCAGACGACACATCCACCTACGGTAACTGCTGCCAATCTATTCCCAATCGAATGCACCATGATCCAACTATTAAGTAAAGCTTTAGTAATTTTTCTTTACTCACATGCAACAACAACATAACTTTTTTCACTAAATATCGATCCAACGTCATTCTTGGCAATACATCGATAGCTTCCTGCATCCTCGCGTCTGGTGGTTTGAATTCGATAGTATTGATACTCTGTATAGTTTCCAACCGGTACACCGTCCTTTAGCCAACCATACAGCGGCCGGGGAAATCCTGCAAATAGACAAATAAAAAATCGTTACAATCATTTCTTGTGCTTATTATTTTTTTCTTTATTTATTTATTCCACAGATAAAATGAAAATAATTAAAGCTTTAATTGAATATGATTAATAAAGAAAAAAGTCGCTAACAAGAATGAAGGTGAAGTTATGATGCTGCAGGCGTAGTTCCATAACAATGGGACATTTTTTTTTAATTAGTCGATGTGATTGGCCGCATTGTCATGTTATTCAAAAATGTGGGGGTGATTTAAAAGGGTGGTTCAATTAAAATGTGTTAAACGATTTAACCACACATGATCTATCTCGTACAAGAAAATCGTTCGAATGTAACAACGGCGTCTTAACTCTTTAATGCACAAGCAGCCATAAATAGGTTTTGATCTTTAAACGCTTGCTACTAAAAATTCGCAATCACTATTGCAAAAAATAAAATTTTGACTTGGCTAAAGCAGTACAGTACTTCACGAAACTGAGCGTAAAACCATTGAATAGATTCTGTTTCGATGCGATGAATAGATGTCTGTTTCTCTATTATAAAAGAAAATGTTGTGACGTCAGAATAATTTAATAGCTTATTGCATAGTTTTAGACTGCAGAAGATTTGTTTTAAGCTCTTTGCTATCAAACATTACGAAACTTACAAAATATATGGGAAACAAAACAAATGAACTTTTTGGTAATGAGTCTTAGGCAAGCGAAGCAGACCAGGGCTTACCCCTCAGTTAATTAAATATTTATTCGTAAAAGTAATCGTTACAACCAAATACTGAATTCATTTACTTGTTTGTTTTTTCATTCAATCAGAAAACGAGTCCCTTTTATAGACATAAGTTTTTATTATTCCTAGCGACCGAAATTAAAACAAGGACGATAATCCTCGATGCCATGAATGAGCAGACCATGACCACACGACTGAAGTAAAACTTCTTTAGGTCCATTGTAGTGAAACTCAATTTAAAGCCAAGCCATGATGCAAGATAAGGAGTTTACCTTCCAAATTTCAACCAGATCGTTCAAGCCTTTCCAAATTTGCAAAATTTCAAACATTAATAGAGCCGATTTGAAATCCATAGAATTTTTTCTAACTTTTGAAGGGCTAAACCAATTTCGATGAAATTTGGAATATAGATTTCTGCATGTCCTGCAGTAAAACGTTAACTAATTTGTTTTTGCATGCAATAAGCTTGACTTCAACTCAGAAGGCAACACCAGTATATTGCAGGCGGACGTGAGCAAAATTCCAAGGAATTTTGGGATTGTGCACACGTGTTCAACAATAGAATCTCCGGCGACTGCCGTAAACCACAACGTAAGGTTACTTCAACCCCTTTCTGCTTTTCATGAGAGAAAAAGAGAAAGAACGATCACACTTTTCGTTACGCTTCACCAGCTTACCCCCAACGTGCCCAGCGCCCCTAACAGGTTTTACTTCAAAAATCTGCAGGTGCCTGAAATTGATCAAAGCGAACAGAATTCTGGTGAAAAAAAAATGTTTGCTCTACTTTAAGATCACAATATAAGCACAAAAGGAAATTTGGCATGATTGCTAAGCAATACACCGGAAGAGCCTTGCAAGACACTTAAATATGCTAGCCAACCAGCACTAATCCCTATGTTGATTGCTGTTTTGTATGGATGGATGGAATGGATGGCAAAAGTTAACAACTTTTGAAAAATTGTTTTCTTTTATTTCTTTAATTGTACAAAATAAAAAAAAAAAATATCAACTTTTTTTTTTGTCATTGCAACATAGAGAGTGGAATAGGGGGTTCAATTTGAGGATCAACTCAGTAGAAAGGAAGACATCATTTTAAAACCTAAATACAATTTTTAATAATAGTAATTGAATTTGCTTGACTGCAAGTTAATTACGTGAGAAGTTTTATCGTTGCATCCTGGACAATTCCAACAAATCTTCTTATCCGTTTTATTCCCCTAATCTCATCATACACGTGCATAAACCTCGTCTGTTCAAATATCAAAGTAAAATGCTTGTGGTAAGTACCTTTGTCATTTGTTACTTTTATCCATTGCAATGTTTTAAAAGTAGATATGCCAACATCTCAAACAAGCACCACTACAGAAGAAACCATTGGAATTTCTACACACGGTATCTTTTTCCAACGTACGTCGGCACTTGTCTGCAAATATGTTGCCGTAAAAAGGAAAAAAAAATCAGTGTCTCTTACTTTACCAACGAGTTCTCAACTGGTAACAAAAACCATGAATTTGAAGAAAGAACAAAATGCTAAGAGCCACCACTTTAGAAGTGAGTGCGTATTGAAGTTGAAAAATTTTAAAAATCGTTTATATAGTGGCATTGTATGGAACTGCGATTGTGGAAAAGAACTTTTTACATTGGAAAGAGCATTGAATTTAAAGGACAACAGAAGGAATAGAAAAATTTACTTGGAGTGGACTTGCACTGAAATCACTGACTTCGATAGGATAAATCGGTATTTACTACAAAAAAAATTAACTTAAATGAAGACGGTAGCTTATTAAACATTTTGTGAATTATTCTTTTCGGAATATTATTCTTTAATATTTAATAGAAGCAATGATTCATGATTGGCTCAGCCGCTCACTTGAATAAACTCAAACTGCAGAGATGCAAACCTTAACCCAGCTCCTATGAAGTTCGTTATATATATTTTTTATTTATTCCCTCTCCATTATTGCCTGTACTGTATTCAAGCATCAGAAGAACTTTATTTAACCACAAACTCGACAGGAAAAAAAAAGCAACTGAAAACTTTCCTTCACAACTAAGGACTAAGAGAATGCATTTTTGGGGATGGAGGAAAAAAATTAGGATACCAGAAGAGGCAGAAGACCAAACCTAATTTATTATTTATACGATCATTAACAAGTGGACGGATATGAAAGGGCCTAGCATGAGTGCTGTTTAAAGTGACATGCGGTCGTTCGTTTGGAGGAATCCTTCCTTTGCCAACTGTTATGGAGAAATTACGTCTGGCATTGGGAACATAGCCTGTCCGAGATAAAAGATCTTCTCTTCTCTCAGGTGACGTCTGTCCTGAGGAAAGTTCAAAGGTCGTTTTTTGTTGTTTGGCTTTTGGTAAATTATAAGTGGCCGTAATAGGCTTCTACTGCTGTTGTTGCTGCTGATGCTGCTGGCGCAACGTTGGTTTTTCTCTTTCTATTTTTTTCTTGTCGTGCTACTTTTCTTTCAGGAAGCAACTTTATATTGCCTCGAGAAATAGAGAATGCAGCAGACAAAAGTGTTTCTGGCGAAGTTTAACACTCTACACAAAGGAGCGAGACGGGCTAAAGGTTCACCTCACTTTGAATGAACTTTGCTTTGCAGGGTTTTTGTTTTTTGTGTTTTTAGAGGCGCCGTGAAATGTAACTGCGAGGATTCGGTACAAGCAAGAAGTACTTTTCGTGACCTACAGCCCTTCGTAATATGAGTCAAAAAGGACAGACATGGCCGTTGCCTCGTTCTCGCTTAATTTATTATATGAAACGACTGAAAACCTTTGTCACTCGCTTGAGGTAATGAAGTGTACCTTAAGAAATGCCAGCTCTTTTTTTCTTTTCTTTATAACTGATGAAATAAACAATTAACTGGACGACAACATTTGAAAATAAATTTTAAAGTGAGGGTTTTCTTGTGGTATCGACCTTTTAATGGTGCTATTAATTATTTGGTAGCCTTTTCACGAAGTAAGTGAAGTTTCGTGTCTCTAGAGTGACAGATAGCAGTTGTAAATATTTTATTTGAAAATAAAAGTAAAAAGCTCCGTGCACAGTCACTGCCATAAAATGATGTGACATGAGATGAAGTAAAGGCTTTCATTTTGTAGAAATCAATGCAAATGACAGATGACATTCGTTCCAAAGGTCGGTGTAAAAAAACGGAGCTTGTAAATCAATATCAGCTCTTAGAAAAGTTTGCTAAATTGAAGCAAACAAAACATAGTCTCATTTATCATTTGTATTCATTGCTTTTACAAACAAATCCTATCAATTTCACCTAATTCAACTTTCATAAACATTAAACAGTGGTTATTTACAATGTATGGTATACAATTTATGTAATATAATCCGTGCATCCAAGCAATTTGTATTTCCAAATTTGTAATGAATTCTGAACCAATCGGCTAACAACATCAGCTCGTGGTTGAGGAATAAATTTGGCAAATTTTCATTTCTAAACTCATTAGTTGTTCGAAAGCAAATAATTCATTATGCCATACTGACTGCCAGCCGTTTATATATTTTTTTCCATTTTGGTGTTTTGGTACAAATTGTGCAGTGTTTGTGGAGTTTATGTAAATTTTACTTTTTAATTAATTCACATTCATATGCGTTGTGTAAGTTAGATTTTTTTTTTTTTTTTTTTTTGAAGCTCTATTTAGCTGTTTCATAAATTTATGGTATTTATATCTAAATACGGAAAGTTTTCAGAGATTAATTTTCCAAAAGAAAATTTACAACGTAAATGGAGAGTGATGGAGTGATTTCTTTAGTTTATTTTTTTTTTCATTATCTGATCATGAGATGATTTCTAATGATTATGTGTGGCGTAATTGTATTTGAATGTATTGTAATTCGAGATTGACGTTTTGAGTGATAAATTAAAACCGCAAAACGTGGTTGGTTCGATTTATGCCAGTCGAGACAGGAGACATTTTTCACTTTTTGTATTTTACGCAGTGGTAAATTACATTTTAGTTTTAGTTCAGTTTACAGTCTATCCAAGGCATATTCAGCCATAATATTGTAGGAATCATCCTCGACAACAATATGTCATTCTCATTCGTCATTAATTTGTACTATTTGCAAATAATTTCCACTGCTGCGAAAAGGAAAAGAAACAGTGTGTCATAAAACGCAAATGACATTAGCACTTCTAATCCCTTTTTTGTTTCCTTTTTCTTCTTCTTCCACAACACCTTCGTGTCGCCTGAAGAAAGGATATACGCACCTCTCATGGGCTGTATAAACTTTGTGAAAAATGCTCGTGACATATGCCATTTACAGTTCACTGTGTGCTTAATTCCAGTCCTGTTCCAGTAAAAAGGACTTTTTTTTCCTCCCACTATTCCGGTTAAGGATGTCTTAAAGAGTCGACGATATAAAAGTCATTTCTTGCATGTTTTCTTTTTCTTTCCTTTTGGCGGGCTTAACACATGTGCAAGTGAGCGATGGTGGGCTGGGTCGTGTTGTTTTGCTTTTCACACGCGATAGCAATTCATTTCAATCTGTTGACTTTCTTCTTCTCATTCTCAGTGCCACTCTGTTTGACTCTAATTTTTTCTTGGTGTAGTAAGGGCTCAATTAGTTCCTGAGATAAGTATCGTTTCAGTTGAAAAGAATCCATTGATTATCGTCATTTTATTTGTACAACATTGCTTTCGCTTTGCTTTAGCACTTATTCGGAGTTGAAATCGGTTCGAGAGGGTTGTGCTCCTCGTTATCTGGACTTTTTTCAATGTGGTAAGGAAACACAGAGGAGGAAGTCCAAATAAAACAAAAAGGAAAGAAGGAAAGACTGGAAAGAAGCACAGAATTTTCAAAGATTAATGACCTCAAATCAACGAGCTATGGCGAAAGTGAAAAGCATGGCAGAATTAGGTCCTTAAGCGGTTAGACTAAGGCTAAACTATGTTCTGATTTAATTATGTGACAGTTTTTGTGTTTTATTAATTTTTTTCTGTTCACCAAATACCTGCAAAATTCATTCTTAACTTACCTAACGCACTGCATTGTATGATCTTCGTACTTCCTTCACTCACAATCGACGGAGATGATGATGGTTGTGTGACGAATCTTGGCGCTTGTAACTCTGAAAAAAAAAAAAAAAAAAAACTAAAATCAGTGTTGCGCTTAACCTTTAAACATTCTCAGACTTTTATTCTGTATATCATTGAATTCCTTTCCTTTAGTAATAAGCTGCAGTAGACAATTTTCCCAACTTGCCTTAAATGTTCAATTGGACGAGGACCAAAGATAAACAATTTATTGCCTCTCCAGTCGCCTGGTTGTTATACCAGAACCAGGAGAAATCTTTTTACATGGACTGAAGTTTCAGCGTCCAGTTTCTTTGAAATCCACATTTATTTAGTCGTATGCTAGGTCTTAAAACAACGACAACACAAATAAATAAAGAACGAGAAACGAAAAGGACGAAATAAATTGTGTCCCTTTAAAAATAAAAACAGAACTAACCGGTTCACCAGCATGGGAAGCTATTGAACGGCCCTTTCTCTCTCTCTCTCTCTCTTCATGTGCACTAGGAGGCAGGATATAAAACGAACCTGGCCTAAGTCCACTCTCGTTTTAAATTCATTGCACTCAAATTCGATTGGACATTTAGCTTTGCATTCATTTATTCAGGTCAAATGACCGCAATGGCACACCTTTACCTCCTGTAGGTGAAATTAAATAAATAAATAATGTTGAGAGGATTAGAAGTGTCCAGTTTGTGTTTGGGAATTAAAAAAAAAAAAAAAAAAAAAAAAACGAAGGAAATATTCGCATCGGCTTTTGATTTAAGTACTCCACTTGTGAATATTTTAAGAGTGGGAGGGTTTGCTTTTGACGCGAAAATGTTACAGACATATTTCGAAGGAAATGTTGGGTTGAATGATTCGAGGTGTGGATAGTGTGTCGTTCAATTTGGAACTGGGTGGCATTTCTTTAGGTAGGATTGTATTATGGTTTTGATTGAAGTTGATGAAAAGACCTACAATCAGGCATTGTTTTCTGTCCGTTTTGACTCGCTTTTTCTTTCTTTTCTTATTGAATTATTTATAACCAATAATCATTAAATGCGTTCACATTTTTGTGTACTAAAATATTTATTTATATACTTATAGACCTTTTTGGTTACTACCATTTTTATTCTAACTGAAGGTATAGTTGAATCAAATACGCGTTTCTTTACTAAAAAGTGCTTAATTGAAGTAGACAATTGTTTAATGAATGTTGAATGAATACCAAGTTAGCAAAAATATTACCTTTGCACCTCCAATTTACCCACCAATTTTGCACACCATGTTATGAACCAAATCGGTACTGAGCCAGTGCGTGACCCATTAATACAAACAATTGGTAATCGGAAGCACTCAAGTCCAGTACCAGGTAAGTGTGCTAAGTTGTTCTTCATTACACAATTTCCTTAAAAAATTGCACAGTGGCCTCATGTAACTTAAAGGTAGCCTGCTTTGATTGCCATCAGCAGAAGTGGTAAATATTTGAAGATAAAAATCAAACTTTGCGGCTTCATAGACGCCATACTCAAACCTCCAACTGCAATGCTAACTATCTATGACTTTCATAAGCATCAATAAACTCACCAAGGCTTTTCTGAAACGCTTCTTGGCTTACCGACATCAATGTTCTCTGATGCATTTCGCACCTTGAACAACATGCAGCGAAAATGTTAACAAATCGCTTGGTGGATTGCAAATTAGCTTGAAGTACGTAATAGATTCATTTCAAACTATTTATTTAAAATTATTTATTTACATTTATTATTTAAATATGTCAATTTTAAATAAAGATTATAAAAAATGTATACCAAGATTTGGAAAGACAAAATCTTTAAATTACTGAGAGTGAGTTCAATAACAAAATCGTCCTTCTACAACCGTGAAAATGACTTCTAATCATTGTTTATTTCACTTCTTACTATGTAATCTCCTAAGTGAAACAATTTTCGGATAGCTCGAAACGCATCTTTGCCAAATAGTTTCCACTCGAACAAAGAATATCGCTGTACATGTGGGAGATTATGGCCACTTTGCTTGGATGGATAAAAACTATAATGGACTTTATACATTTATATGTTCCTCAATCACACGCCCTCTCACAGATTATTGAAACATGCACTTGCATTTATTACTAAAAGCAAAAAATCATAAGCGCAATACTGTGTATAATTTTCTCATCTGATTTTCTTGTAACCATAATACTTTGCGCAGACTATGGAAAAAGCAAACAAAAACAAATCACAGAACTCATCTTTTGGCCAAGTTCCAAGGTGCACGTTTCTGAATGTGTTGCATTTTCATCTGCACTCTTACCAATACTACAGTATACATAACTTTGGAGTCTTATTCTGTCTCATTGGGAAGTAGGGCGCTGTTTTATGCTCAAATAATCGTACAATGTCTCAGCTAAAATATTTTGAGAGCAAAACAAAAAAAAAATAAAACGTGAAGCTATACATTTCATGTTTTATGTTATTCCCATACACTTGTTTGCCTCTGCAAAAGGGGCATGTTCCCAGAGATACATTCTGCCATCAATTTAGTATGGAAATGAAAGGAGTGTGGTTTTTCACGCCTCTTTTATTGTGCACCGAAGTTACTATATTTGTGTTTCTCATTAGGATTTTTTTTTTTTTCGTTATTGGGTGTCAGTTGAAGGAGGGTTTTTTTTTATTTCCGTAAGGGTTGGTCGTGAAGCCAAGGAATCGATTTTTTTTTATTCTTCATTCCCTGGATTTGGGTTAAGTTAAATTGAGTTATACCGACTTCTGTGTTGTTTTGATTAACCCAATTAAATTCCTAATTAGTGTTCGATATCGTAATAGTATACATATCCAAATATTTCTAAATTTCTGTGTGAGGAAGACTACGTTCAGGTTTTTGGTGATAACTTAGGACCTTCATAAAGTTTTTAAGTTAGTTTGTTTATTTTTTTAGCTATTGTTTTTAGTATCTAATAACTTTAGACCTAAGATTTTGTATGTTAATTTTTCGTAGCCACAGTTCAGAAAAATTAAACTGACATGCTTGAAAATTTCTTTAACAAACTTTATACGGTTTTTCAATAGTTTTCTAAATTTCTAATTTTTTGATTTCTGTTGGCTATTTGTCAACTTAAATTAGTTTGAGAAAAGTCTCGATAGTTTACCAGTTTTTCGCTGATAATTGCAGCGGAACCACGCTCATTACGCGCCACAATAACAAAAAAAAAAACTGGTTCCAGTTATTTTGCCATTTCAGCAAACATGACATAAAATCCTACATAATGCACAAAGTACCAAAAACGTAATTATATCAGCATAATCAGAGTTGCGAATTAAACCATTGACAAATGGCTTCAGTTTCTCCCGTCATCGATTAGCTCGATTGTCACTAATGTGTTGTGCACCAACAACGTAAGCTGCGTCCATCAATCATGTTCAATATCGACCTACAAAATCTAATTGTATTATCGTAATAACATTTTTTTTTAACTTTAATTAATTGCTTTTCAATTTGAAAATCGATTTGCATAAATGACTGCAACTATTTTTTACCACACAATCTGAACACTCACAAATTTCCATGTTGGTTGTTTATTTACGAGCACATTAAGACATAATAAAAATAAAAACGATCACAAAAACATGTGTTTACTTACAAAAAAAGGAAGGACTTGTACATTTATCATTTGAACTAAGTGAAATGCCTTCCAAATTTCCTCCTGTCATTAACATGAAGCACGCCTCCTTCTTAAGTACATTTTCATACCGCCAAGGTCCCAGCTGGCAGTGCGACAGACTGCAGATTGTTTTCTTAATCCACGTCTCACACGTAACAATTAACGAATAAAATTCTGTTCGGGGTGTTGAATGCAGGGGATGTTCACCGGAATCGTTGGCGCTACTGTTAAACTCGCTTACAGTGCGCTGAGTGTCATTGCCATGTGGCACGTTTCTTGTTTTCTGTATATTTTTCTCTTTTTTGACCATAATTTTGCGATGTTTCCTTAAGAAGAGGGCGATAGACAGATTGTTCCACTTCCAGGAGTCTCATAATTTATCACATTATTCTTCGTTTTTCCCACAGAAAAAGAAGAACGACAGAAAAATAAGATTTACGTAGCCATTAAAACGTGTATTTGTAAGAATTTGACATTTACGGCTTGGAGATTAGTTATGGGCAGATCGCTTTATTTTTTAGTTTGTGTGTCATTTCAAGCTCAAAAAAAAACTCAAAATTTTCTGCATTTTTCATCCAATGAAACACATATCACATTAAGAACATCTGTCGCATGCTGATCTCAGAACAAACGATGCATTTCATTTCATTCGGGATTCCCACAGCAAAAGTCCTTACAAAGCACTAACACGCCAATGTAACGCAATTTGAGGGTGAAGAATATATAAAATAGATGCTTACTGCATCGTAAATCAAAGCATTTACACAACTTTTACACAGTGACTCCCCTCCTTTTACGATTCAAATCGTTTTTAGTCCATGAATTATCTCTACACCCTCTCACGCTGTAATTCAATTATGGCAACACACTGTGTCAGAAGATTCAATATTGGGTAGTTTCTTTTCATTTATGCTCGAAGGGATTTGGAGATTCGTGTAAATGGGAGCTAAATTCTGTTGTTTTTTCCATACCCCTAGATGAGATACGAAGATAAAGTGGGAAATGAGTGGAAAAGCTAACAAGTCGTTAAATCGGTTTGGTTTGGAGTCTTGTAAGACATCTGGGTAAAATGAGTTAAAAAAAGAGCCTGGAAAATCGAGCCAATTCAAATTCGAATCTCACTGGATTTGTCAATTGCAATTAACATCAAGCAGAAGTAATTATTGGCGGTTTTTTGCAATTTTTATTCTTCTACTCTTTCGGCATCTCGGAGTTCATCTATTGTAGTGCTTTCAAATATGTTTGATGAATTAATTTGAATCTTTTTTTCTCTGTACCTTACCTACACAGTGTTTATGAGCAATTTCATGAAGAACGAATATCGATCACATACTGCAAAACATCACTAGCAGCAACAGTAACCGAGATTGAAAAAATGTTCACTCTGAATGAATTTAAAAACTTCCTGAAGTAAAGAAAATATTCACCCTGAAATGGTTGGATTGATACTTTTAGGAGAAGAAAAAAAAAATACTGCGCTGAGTGCCGGAACTTAAATTAAGCGTTATTTAAAAGGCTATAATACAATCTTCAAATGAGAAACGTTTCATCATCGGACTTTATAGCAGTTTTTTATGGACCACGAAAAAAGAATCATCTTGCTCCAACCACGAAAGTGTACTACTTTATTTAGTTCGTAGTGAAAGAGTCTTTCATATATTTTAATAAAAATATGCTCTATCTGAAGCGAGTTACCAATAACATATTCTGACATATTTACCTCAAAAAATTGTCACTTTTTAATTTCACTATAACGCTCTATTAGTCCCCGCTTACGAACGGAACCAAAAAATCAAAAATGAGTAAAGTTTTATGCATTGCATTGAGACGCAATTGAATTTAGAAAACAAAATTTAGTATTTCTTGTTATTTGGGTATTTTACGTTAATCTCAACGATATTTTTTAATAGGAACAAAATTTTGTTACCACTTATAACTAGTGCTGTACTAAATCGCCAAGTGGTCCTCGCTGTTATTAGGCTCTTTTTGTATGCAGCATGTATTTCGTCTTACCTTCATTCGCCACAAGACCTTTTACTTACGGTTTTTTTTTCGAAAAAGAAGCACATAAGTGGGATCGTTGCAATGCTTTTAATTTTGTATCGAAGCCCATGAAATGCAACCATTGATTGGTACCCAGTCCGCAAAGAGATCCCTTCAAACACCAATTTCTTCCACGACACAAATCAAAATCCAAATTCAATTAAAACTCAAAGCTGCTGTGTACCACAATCAATCATATTTTTTTACATATCCAGCGTTCCAAATGAAGAAAAAAATTAAAAAATGTATTCGCAGTAAATTTTTCTCGTCTCGCCGCCTTCTCTCTTTGGTTATAGCTGATTAATTAATTAAACTTGCTTAACGGTCCGTGAGCTTCTTTTTCCCTTACTTCGTTCCCCTTTAAGACGCGACTCTCATGTTTCAAACTGAAAGTGAAAGCCCACACAGTCTCTTCTCAAGGGGAGGTTGTTGACAGGGTTGTTAGCTGGAACGAGGCTCATAACCGTCATTGTTACTACACACATGTGGCTTCTTCTACGTCTTGCTTTTTTCCTTTTTTTTTCCACGTTCTTATGCTGTGTGTGTACTTCGTTTTTGTTTTCTCTTTCGTCAGTCGCATTTGCAATGTCCTCAATAAAAAGAAAAAGACATTTTACGCGCCATTATTGTCGATTATGATCGAAAGGATTAAGAATCCAAAAAGTTGTCGAGGAAGTTTTAACTTTCCCTAAGTGAATTTGTTGGTCCCAAAGTAATCAGGAATTATCGCTGATTGCTCTTTTCTACTTTTATTTTTTGATTCACGAAAGGGAAGCTGTTTTCTATTACACTTTGCAGAACAATATCGTCGACGGAAATGCGAGTGGGAGTAAATGAAAGTGAAAATCCCAGCGGACTTGTCGCAATTGTTGCTCACAAAATTATACGACTACCAAAAAAGTATTTTCTTTTCGTGAATACCCTTAGAAAGGAAATTTTCCCTTTTTTTCAATTTCCTAACACCTAAAAGTGGGAGGACTCTCGCCGTTGCTCCATGCCACTCGTGACTTTGAATGGACTCATTAGAAATTAACGAGATACTCTCGTACCCTTATATACTCAACTCGACGAATTCATTTTAATTAGTTGCCAATGTCGCTAACGACGGCGGGTCGGTGGCGGCTTATTGTTTTATAAAGTTTATGACCTTCATGCGACTGCCTAAAGGGGGTATGGTGTCTTTAAGTGACGTTGGGGCGGTTCAGTTTGAAATTTTTTCTTTGAAACTCGACTAAGCCCGCTGGGTGTTTTGGGTTGGGGGTGGATACTCGTAATTTATTGATTGCGGCAACTGGTATCGGCTTACTCTGCAGAGTTCGCGGCAATGACCATTAATTAGAATTCTTTGATGGGGTGGTGAAGACGTGAATAGCGTAAGCTGTAAGTCAAAGGCTTGCTACCCCTGAAATAAAACACGAATGTCATGACCTGAAAAAGTGAAACGTGGTGGGGTAATTTATTTTCTCCTAATTGTGTAGTGGAATGGATAAGTTCACTTTTCTTTCGGCTAAGAAAGTGCTTAGCAAAATTGGAAGTAAGATGCTTCATGTGCGATTTAACGTACAAAGCACAAATTTGGAAAGGGAATAAGCGAGATAAGCCTACTATCTCCACTGCATCGACTTCAATTAAATTTTAACCTTCTTACTATTTATCTATTCATCACAATTTATAGATTCTTATACCACTTCACTTCATTCCTCCTCGATTTCGAAAGCTTTTCTTCTGAGAAGAATCGACATTCTTCGATTCACGTCAACGTCAACGTTACTCCTTCTCCTTTTCCTGCACCACAAAGTAATTATCACACAAAATTGCACATCGGAAAAAGCAATTTGGGATCATTGCAGGAAATTAGAATCGATTTCTTAGAAGCTCTCCCTCCCATCCATTGACAGCTACTACCAACTTACTCGTGACTATTAATTTCTCCTCGTAACTCGTTATCGTTTCTCACTGCACAATCTACTTCCAGTGTGCGTGCTTTAAACCTTTGAAATACATTTTACACGCAACATGAACAACCACTGCCCAGCCCTCCGTTGCCCACTTTGGAAACCCTCAACATCAGCTGAAATCCATTCAAGTGCGACTCCTGTGCAAGTGTTAAGACGGAAAAAGTAAAAGTTTTTTACCACTTTTGAACACTTTACGCCACCACAAGCCTCTCCAACACACGTTGACCATGGCAATGTATTGTTTTGGACGCACAGCAGACTCATTTTATACCACGTGTTAATTATTGCATGAGAAGGACCCGTGCATCATGGCAGACCTTACGTTCACTGAATAACACTGGGGAATGAATTTTCCCAGATAAGGCGAGTCGTACGACATTTATTAATTGAAGGTACTGCAATGGAAGACCTGAGAAGAGAAATTTTATTAATTTTTATGTGTTTAAAGGTACGTGCTTGTTTCCAAACAATTGGCTTCATTTTTGCTTCACAGATGTTAGTGGAAGTAAATTGAAATAAGGTTGCCGTGAAGTTACGTCAGACGCGCAGTCTTGCTGGGATGGGCCAAAGTGTTTTGTGTTCTTCCAAGTTGGGCCAACCTTAAGGAGTGGTTGCGAAGAAGAAGTCCCTATTTTCGATGCGTTCCGCATTCCCGGAAATTGGAACGAGATTCTCTGTCTATTTAAATGCTTTTAGCCTGTCCAGTGATTTCAAAACATTAGGTAATTAATGTTTACTGCAAACGCGATGACATCAACATTGATGTCATGGAAAATGGGTTCCATCAAATCGCTGCCGTCAATTGGCTATTGACATACTTAGTTCTCGCATCGAACCCATCCCATTATAGTCAACCTCATTCCGGACTCTTTTGGCGACAAGCCACGAACGACGCCATTCCCTGAATTACTTTATTTTGTAGACAAAAACGATTTCCTTGGTGTGGCTTGGCCAATTTTCCTCCTTTGGGAGTCTCTGTTGGCATTTAGGGTTAGCTTTTTAGTAATCAACATTAGTGTTTAAAGAAATATAGATGATTGAAAGACATGATACCGTGTCTTTTTTTGACCAGCTAAAAATTTCGCTTAACCTTAAAAGCTTTCGAAAATCACTTTCTTGATCGAACTTTAAGATTATATTCAACTTTTGGCCAGGTTTTTAGTGTAAGTACTCCTATATACGCCGGTCGTACTGCTAAAACCATATTTGAAATACTTTTGATGGATGCCATTCATCTTTGATCTAGATTCCTAGATTGTGTGTCCTGGAAGTCAACCCCTCTTACGTTTGTTTTGTTGATTAGTAAGTGTTCCATAGACTCTGTGGCATAGCTACAGATTTAAATGTAAACGATTTAAATCTTTTACTTTAAAAATCAATTGACTTTATAACTCAGATTTTTCAATTCATAAATTAACTCTGCGAACAAAACTTCAGCATTAAAATTTCTTATTCTTTCATTACTTCCACAGCTCCCATACTCATACATTTTCTGAAAGATAATTCGGTGATGACTCTACAAGAAGACTAAAGCCTATAAGACTTCAAAGCAAAATGTTGGATTAGCAAAGGCAAACACAAAGAAACAAATTTTTAAAATCCCCAACAACTTCGACAAAAAATTTGAAGTCCCGAAGACTTCAAATTGACTTCAATGAATGCAGTGTGAGTGTGAAGACTTACAGAATTGCAATTGATTGCAATCCAAAAATTGGTCGTACAGACTGATCCAGTCAAGATTTCGAAAAGAATAAGAGATTTCAATGTCGAAGTCTAAATCATCAAAGGAAGTCAATTGAATAAATCAGAAATCATGAAAACTTTCCAAGAATTCAGGGATTGCGTTACAAAAAGCTGCACAACTAACATTGATTTTTTCTCGGTATCGTCAAATTTCGTCAAGCGGAAATGTGAAGACAACATTCACAAACAACAATCAACTATAGACTTTACAGATACACATTAGTTGAAAAGAAAGACATCAAATAACGTTCGTGTTCCTTCAATTTTACAAAACCGCCCACATAAGTGCGCTCCCTCTCTCTCTCTCTCTCCGTTAAATTGTAACCAAATATTCTCCTCTGTCATTTCTGCAATTTCAACATAATTTTGCACTACATCCCGATTATGTTCGTCCAGCTTTATGTTTTGAAATTGGATAGTCAATACTCTAAACAACAACATCTTCACTTGCGGCAGTCCGAGGCGTGCATTATCAGGCATTACGCATTTCCTCCCTCTGCATGTTTGTATACAGTCAGGATGCATTGAATCGAAAAATTGTTACCCACTTGACACCTGAAACCAATCACTCCACACCACACACATGCACGCACGCAATTCTGGAGCAGAGGAGACTAGCAAACATCTGGTGTTATGGTGTAGCTTACTTCACAAACACTGATTCGCTTTCATATGCAAATATCGTTCAAATCGATCGAGTTACACGACAATAAACCACGACGACTGCAGGGAATCCGACACCAAGTAGCCAGAGACTGAGGAGCAGGAGATGCCATCTTTTCTTGTTTTTTTCCTCCTCATCCTCATCGTCGTCTTGTTCAAGAGGAGCACAGTGTGCAGATGATGATTTATTTTCTGACCGCAATCAAGATGTGTAATCCTGGATATCCATCTGAGCGTACGCCATAACAAAGGAACCCAACACGGGGCTGGATCGTAACGCACTTAACCCAAGGGCGTTTATCCGTTTCCTGCCGTTACACTTCCATGCAGCTAACAACCAACTTACGTACAACCCAGGTGTAATTGTGTACTAATTTCTGACGCAATTTGAAGTATGATCATGTTCATGCAACTACAAACGAGCGATGGATGGATACTAAATACTCGTATCTTCACCACTAATTCGGCTTCGGTGTTTTACGGTTTCCTAACATCCAAGAAATTCTGTTCCACCGTTCAGGTATCAGTGGAGCATGTGGGGACTCTCTACGGGCACGTGGCATCTCGGCTGTGGTCGTTAAAGCATTTTTATACTGCCGGAAGTGCAATAAAACTTGTTTTGGCTTCTTGAAACGATGCCTTCTTCGAGGTAAATCCAAAGGCATTTCAAGTTAAATTGGGCAACGAGTAAAATGTAAATAGACCGCTATGGGTGGCGGACGTATTTCCCTGTTGAATGTTTTGCTTTGAGTTTATGAGACATGGCTTAAAAAATGTGCACATGTTTCATCGTGTCGTTTGGTGTAATATCAAATGAAAAAACGTTTAGTTTATTTTTTACTGGCACGGAAATGGGAATATTCAGTTGTTTGAAATCAAATAAAAACTATATTTGTAGGTAATAACTCCAGCATGGACCAGACGATGAATTACTCATTGGTGTACAGTGTGGGGAAAAAATCTTTATTCAAAAGCATTTTTAGTGAGGATGATTTTAAGTTTTGAAAAATCATTGCTGGATTAAACCCTTTTGGGATTAGAAGAAAATGGATACTAGATAAAAAAGAAAAACGGTGATAATGCAGAAAGAAATGCAATATTGAAAACCATATATGTAAGTCTGCAGAAAAATTATTTTCGGCTTAAGTCGACTTAAGAGGTTACATGAGTTTCACAGCTTTAAAAAATCGATTGTTTATTGCCTTATTATTTTTCTACATCATCTTATAAATATTGTCCTAACTTTTCAAGACGATTCGAATAAAAGTTTCGAAGATATAACCTTGGAAATGAGCGCACTCAAAGCCAGATAGGATCAGCGCGCCTACTTTAAACGCGTTTTTCTCGAAACTGTGTTTTCAAAGACGGTTGTCAAAAGTTCTCGAAAACTACTCAACCGATCTTGATAAAATTTTACACAGGTCTTCGAAAAATTCACGTAAACTTGGACGAAGGATTTTTTTTTCAATCGCAACTATTTAAAAAAATAAATAAAATTTTACCAAAATTTCTCTTTTTTTTTTAAAAAGGTTTGCCAAAAATCAGATTTTCACTTTTCTTTCTTCGTACAAATTCCAGTTTATGGTCTTAACTAAAACACGATTTTTTTTCACTTCAGACGATCCTGTCATGAGTTGTACTGTCAACGCACCTTTTTTTCGAGGGGTCACAATGGCGGAGTTTTGAGTATTTTCCTTTGAAAATTTCAGAAATCCTTTTTCAAATATACATATACATTGGAATAAAATATTTTATTTTTTATATAAAAAAAAATTAAAAATATAGTCGACTCCCTCTAAGCCGAGATCCCTCGAATTTCCCTCTAACTAGAATTTTTTCGCCATCCCAATTTTCCATACAAAAACCATTCTCTAACTCGAACTTTCTCTAACTCGAACTGATTTTGATATCCTGTGAAAATTCGTCTTAGAAGTAGTAGTCCTTTTTTCCCCACGAGTTAACCTATATAACCCTTTAAGCCACTTTGCCATTTGAGTAAAGAAATGTAAGTCACTATGATTTTTGTTTTAAAACAAAAATCTACTTAGCTAAAATCGGATGATGGATGATCGGATAGTAAGTTATATCAGGCTAGTTTTCTTAATTGAATTGGAACCCCGTAACTATAAGTAATAAAACCTGCATCTACTTGCAATAACAGAGGTCCGTCATCCTACAATTCAGCAGAAAAACTAATCTTATTACGAGTTCATTCGTTCCGAGTCCGTGATTAACATCACGCCAATCTTCTTTCAAGGCACTTAATTACGTTTTAATTACTAGGGAGCTAGTAAACATAAATTTAATTTTCATTTATTCACTCACTTTAGACTAAGTTTACAATTTTTAAATGGCAAACAAATTGAAGCACATATTATATAGAACATATTACGAGTCACCTGTCTGCAAACTTTTTAGTTTCACTACATCCCAGTCACCATTCACGCATACTTCCGACTACCGAACTCCTGTCGGCGTTGTGGTTGATAACCACAGAACCAAATTTAATTAAAGCCTATAGTCCAACGTGTCCGCCATATGACGTTTCATCGGAAAAAAAACTCCAATTTCCCTTTATGACATCCCTATGCATTCACCCATGAAATGTAAACATTTTTCGATAAAAAAAACCGACCCAAAATGAGATCAGCATAAACCATCGTCAAGAAGTTACACAGTGAAGTTTTTTTTTTTTCCATAATTTCATAACTTAAACGCGACAGACCATAGACAAATCTGCTTTTATGAACTTAAAACGCGTTCCCCGACGAACATGTAAACGTTTATGACGAACCTTCTCTTCGCCATTGCGAAGCCTGTTTCTTTACACAGACTCTTTTGGTGGCTGTTATTTGATTGACTCTGTCGGCAAACAAATACGACCTCATAAAGTTTTCACTAATTTTCCAGCATTTTTCTCCCATCTCCCAACTGTTGGTTTCGTTCCTGGAAAGGCCAAACCTGATGGGCGGAGGAAATAAGAGAAAATTAATGATTACCACGTAGCCATTAGCCACGTAGCCAGAGGATGTTTGTTTTTTTTTTTGACGTCAGATGCAGTTGTGTCTTCGTTTACTTTTTTACCGCCCTGTCAAACAACGAATACGATAGAGAAGGTTGGAGAAAAAAAAAGGAACAATTGATAGAACAACAGCAATAACACAGCACGGGGAAATGCAGTGAAGCTATTTATTATTTCGGACGCCAGCAGTTATAAATCTTGCTCATTCTGCATTAAGATGATTTAATTGACTGAGACATGTATATGAGATGGTGCTTGCAGATACGTCTGCCAGATGGACGCGCTTCTTAAACAGACTATATTGCAACTCCACAGAGATGACGTTTAAAATGAGTGTTTATGGTTTGACAGTTGTGGTACAGAGAATAAACTGTAGAGTTCACTTGGGTTGGAAGTAATTCGTTGCAGGCATCTTCGTTAGAAAATTATTTTCTCGTATTATGCATCAAGAGAGATTTAACTACACATTTACTTGTTTTAGACCGTTCATACTCAATCTTTTCTTCATAAATGTTTGCCAACTCAATCAAATTTGACAGATGTCACATGAGTTGCGGGTCCAGCAATTTTTTTACGTTTTATGTTATTAGACATACAGTGCCGGACTTAAGTATTCGTAAACTGGTGTTACCAACAATCAAAATCTAAAAAAACGCACTAAGTGTGCTTAACCTTTATTGATGCTCGCCACTGTATTTCAAAATTTAACCTGTATTTTAAAATTTAAATGTTACTATAAAAAAATATTTTCTTATATGATTTATGCCTGCAAATGCAAAGTCTAGGTAAATTGGCATGACTATTCCCTTTAAAATATATGAAGCAGATCACCTACAAAGCTTAACACAGAAAAATTGTGATCCATGGTTTAAAAAAAAGTGAATTGAGTTCTATCAGATCTACTACACTCCGCATTGAGTTAAGTATTCAGGTTCACCTCTCATATGGTCGGACAAAATCTACACGTGTACGATAACAAAGTCTGCATAATACCCCTAACATCTCATAATCACCCCCACCTTCACCTGCGTACAGTATGTAAATAGTATGTGCCAATGAATAAAGAAACATCATCTTCTGCCAAAACTTAAATTAAACCCAAGTCCAGAAGTTCCCCCTTCTGTGAAATGGTGTTCACTTATGCCAAACGCCAGCAAAACGAAAGGGCAATCGTCTGTAAAATAACTTTCTATACCCTTTCAATCCCTCCCCTTAGGACAATCAACGTACCTAATTTAGCTCAAAAATAAGCAACTTCCGAACCCAAATTAGAAGAAAAACTATTAATGGACCGTGCTACACCAGGTAACCCTCGTTAAATTGAATTAGTAAAGGTATACGCACAGCACACATGTGAATTACGTTCTTCTTTTCAGACACTCTCTAAGTGAGAATGAAATGGTCACTTCCGGTTCATTTAGCTTCCAGCCAATAAATTTTCAAAGCGAATTGCAAATGACAGATAAAATTGGCTAATCCAATTGACAGGAGCGTAAATGTCAAGTCCCTGCTGTTAGCTATGATCCTTACAGCAGTGGTGGTGGAAACAGTTTTAAATACTTAAGGAATTACTTGAATGAAGGGTCAGAACCAAATTCTCTTCAATTAGACCGCTAACGATAATTTCTTTCTATACGCAAGAACACCACAAACTTTGACATAATTCCCTTCAATTAAGATTAATAACGCAGCAGTGCGACGTTGTGTCATTCGGTGAAGCGTGGAGGCGTACATTTGACGTTTGGTTTGGCATCCCGCTCTTGAAAGTGGCCTAATTAAACACACAATTCAACAGATTGTTTTTTGGGGTACGCGTGACATTTTCTATTTAAATGCTGGTGTGTGCTTGGGGCGTGACTGGAAAATGTTGTTGGTAGGGGTTTGTAAATTGGAATTCTGATTGAAAGTTGACAAGTGAAATGGAATTTACAATTTTTAGCCTTCGAGTGACGATGAACGTGTTTAATTGAGTGTTTGGTGGTATAATTGGGAGTGAAGTAAGGAAATTATAAACCAAAAAAAAAGTAAATGATGTCACTATGCGTTGGCCAAGGTCAGCAGCCTTGTAAAATTGAGTAGAGCCGGGAATCGTTTATTTGATTGATGTTGTAGAGTGACAATAAGTGGCGCCGTTGAAGAAGGTTTTAGGTATTTTCTTTTGTCCTTGCAACTATAAAAAAGACAAAGAAATAACTAGTAACTCGTATGATAGTCGACGAGTGGAGTATTAATCAAGTACCATGACTAATTGGCAGTCGAGTTAGCATGTTGAATGTTGAGCAGACACTGAGACGGGATTTCATCAATCAAGAGTTGCTTCTGGCATAGTGATTATTCTTTTATCAAAATAAATTCGAAAGAAGATTTAGCATGAACGTATTCTTAGAACCTTTTTATAAGAGAAATTTAAATGATTTTCGTTGTACAAGAATCGCCTTCAGATTGTCCCATACATTGTATGGCGCTGACTCATCATGTTTTAACGTTATCAATCATTGATCGAAGTGTAAAGTACAAAGTAAAACTTAAGTTTTACGCTTGAAAATGCATGTAGCGATAAAGCTATTAAGAGAACAATAAGCAGGCGCATAGCCGAAGATACCAAATCACAACAATCCATCAACAAAAACAAATTTATTGCATGTACATCTTATGTTCAAGCATGCAATGCAAGCATGATACGCTTGCATCTCTCTAGTAGTTTATGCATGTAAAAAAAAGAAAAACAATTCCAGAAACGTTGTAATACAAGCAACTGCCGCGTCACTAAAGAATGTTCGCAGCCAGTCATCATCAAGTTCTTGTGTTTGTAGAAGTTGAGTCATACACTTAAATTGTTACGATGACGGAATGTAAAATAAAAATATTGTACAATCTTTCAAGAGTTGTTAATAGAAAAGAAATATAGTAAATATTTACATAAGTGATAGCTTTCGTTTGAGATGTGTGTTAACATATTTTAATGAATCACAGAATATCTTAGAAGCTGCCAAACTTGGAATACACATTATCATTTTTATGCTGAACTGCTAAACCATAGCTTTTAAAAAAAGAAACAGACTTTTGTTCTTTAGAAAACCAGACTTATCGTTGTTGAATTATATTTCTGGTTCGTTAGTCTAATCTTTATAAGATAACTCAAATTTCTGGTTAGCGAGTCTAATTCGTATAAAATAACTTAAAATGGATCCTTTATTAGGGTATCGTTCCAAGGGAATAACGAAACCCTTAGAAAATCACTTCGGTGTCCGTCTGTCTGTCTGTCGCCTGTACACATTTGCTAAAAGCTTCTGAATCCTCTGTAGTTAAGGGATGAAATTAGGAATGAAAGTGTATCTCAGCAATCCAAAAATAAATCGTAATTTTTTTCCGGAATTAGTCGATTAGATTAACGAAAAAGTTAGTACTGATACTAACGTTTGAAAAAATTGTTATTATGTTCAGTTGTGCATAAATTATTTTTTGTTATTTGCATTTTTAAATATATTCATTTGTTTTCATTTCTATAGCTTTTATTTTAAATATGTCGGTAAAACATTTACCCATAAAACAGAAAGCACATGAAAGAAACACCTTTTACTTGCAACTGCATAATCATCAGTTTATCATTTTTCTCTTCCAGAAGACATCCGAACATTTTCTGCCACACCTCCGGGTAATAATGTCATATTCCCATAATAAATGACAACATTAATGTTCATCATAAGAAAAGTCGCCTTTTATATCCATCCCCAGGATCCTTATCCATCCGCACAATAAACTGAAAATAACCTGAAATCCCTGACGTACCATGTCATTTGTGTATTATTATCCTGGATAAAGATGATGACGCACGCTTATGCTACTTTCGCTCGCATTAGGTACATTTTACGTTTAAGGTTCACAGTTCATTTCCAGGAAGTCGATTAAGGCACTAAGACCTCACATCAAAAGTCTGACTCTTGTGCATCGTCCTCGACAACTTGGTACTCACCTAAAAAGAAACCAAGAAAAAGAAGAGTTGTAATGGATGAAATGGTAATTGAGATTTTTATTTAGTAAAAGACTGGACAAGGACCTTTTTACTTAAGGATTTGATGTTTTTTTTTTCCCAACTCACTATGTGTGAGGTCGTTTTTTTGTCGAAAAGTCATGTGGTGCAAAGAAACAGAAACAATAGATAATGTAAACAGATTTTTTTTTCTCTGAAACATCCAAAGAATTACAAATTAAGTCGAAAGGAAAAAAACGCCGACTGATAGAGAAGAGAAACCTTCCTTAACCCTCCACCAGATGGGGGATAAGGTGAATGTTCTCTTCACAACCAAACAACAACAAGTATTCGGTCTTTTTTTCCAGTTTTTGTGTAGTCTGTCGAACAAAACAAACATGAATATACTCAACAAGGAAAGAACCAAGAAGTTGCTTTTAGACGCACACTTAAAACGACGGAGTTCCCCTGCTACTCCTCCACAAGGTAGCCGCTATACTAAGAAGTACTTTAACCCCTTACAGGTGTAGGTTTCGGATGGTGGTGAACTGCAGAGCTGAAGAATAAATATTTATTTTGGTTCCATACATAAGCTTATAAGATTTTTTTTTTCTGTTTCGTTTCGTTTTAACCCGTGAGATATTTGAGGTTTCGTATCAATTAAATGAAGTGCACTCGAGTGCGGTAGTCTTCTGTTGATATGGCTGCCAGCCATTGAAGCTACTTTTTTGAAATGTATTTAAAGAAAAAACGGAGATTGGCGCCTTGATTTATGAACAGGTTGTGTTCATTTCAGTGGTGGGTGGTTCGGTTGCCCTTTTGTCGAAGATTTAGACAGATTTCCGAGATCTGTTTAAAAAGTTACGCGAATTTTGGATTTCCACGGTTTACGTATTTTCGATTAGTGACGTTATTTTGGTACTCATGTCTCTAACTTACACCTATAAATTTGGCCATGTTGAATGGTCAATCAAATTTTGACAGCTAATTATTTTAAACCTTTTGAAAAGCATGTTAAGAAGATGGGCTTCTTTCATCCAAAATAAAAGTTCCTATTTTTTTTAACAAATGCTTCAAAGAGTTCAGTTAAGGACTTTGAACAGGCTATTGGTAGAAATGAGAGCAGACGGATATTTAAGTATGACTATTGTATGTGGAATAGAGTTGCTTCACGTTTGAGGGAAGCATTTTTACCAGCCACTCTAGCAAAGTACATACCAATATATTTTAAATACTTCAAGGGATATAAACAGATATATGCATGTATGTATAAATGAGACAAGAGAACAACAGGCGAACTTACGAGTATGTTGAAAAAATCACGTACATTGCAGTTTGACCTGCATTTTTATTGCACAAAGGTGTCCACTGGTGGAAGTTACTTGCAGCCAAAGCAGTTTCGGCCAGACCTACTCAATGTTAAGTGTCTTGTGTTCTTCTGTAGTTGTTAATCTATGACTTCGTCCGAAACACGTTCCGAAGATCAAGTTCTGGAAACTACCAATTTATGGCCAGAAGGACCGCGCATCCGTTCGATGTTTCGTTTTCAAGCTTCGCGTGTGTTGCTGGCCAGCAATGTTAAATGACCCGTGACCCGTACATGAGTTGTGTTATTTGCGTGTTTATGTTTATTGCAAATGCAACCGTAGAGAAGGCACGACTAAAGCCCGTTTAAGTGACTTTAAAAAAATCGTTTATTACAAATCATACTCAGCGATACCATTTAAAGTGTTCTCCGTAGCCCGCAGACGCGCCTCGTCGAGAAGGAACACTAACGATAATTATTTAATGAACCATACAGACATCTGTTAATTAAAAATAAAACTCTATTTACTGCATGCAGTTGGTTATAGACTACTTAATGCAGTTACACACACTCACACAGAGACGGGGACGCCCCAAGAAAGTAAGACCACTTGACAGACGCCCATAATAAGTGCCTTTTCCTCATTCCATAACGAGAGAGGAAGATGGGATGCTCTACGCTGCTGATGGTTGTTTTAACCCGAGGGATAGAAATGTTTTTCGTTTTCTTTTTTTGTTTTTGTATTCCCGACACAGGTTTATCCTCCTTCATTGGCAACACAAGCTGGAGGAGAGGACAAAATATTTAAACCTCGAAGTAGTGAAACTTTTTTTTTTCCACCGGATCTCCTTAAAACCCATCCGACCGAAATGAAGTGACTCTAGGTGTACTTCAGACACGACATTCGGTTTTTTTCGTTCATTTTGGTTTTGCTGCTCTGACATACACCTATGTTTGTGGATAGGATCTTCTCAAGGTACCTTGCGGTTAGACAAACTCCATCCATCGCAGCAGGAAGGCCTACGATTCGTGGTGATGTATGCCTTGCGGGAGTGTCGCAAAAGAGGAATGTTGCTGTGGATGTGATGGTTGTAATGTAATTTAAATTCTTTTTTTTTTCTCTCTCTCTCTTTTTTGGTGGTTCGTGATATGTCCTTACCCTTGGTCGGTTCGAAGAATAGGGGAGCGGTGTAAGGCCGGAAGAGATGTTATGACAATTACTTTATGGCCTTGTAAAAAAAGTAATGTGTATAACTTGGATGAGGATGAGATCATTTAAGTAAGTGTTGGATTTGTTATTCCACCACAACGACAGTGTTAATAGATCCCGAGGGGATAGTGAAGGTCAGCTGTTATGCGAGGAAGTTGGAGGAACTTCTATGTGGCAGGCATAAATAAATATAGCCGGTTACTTAAAATGTCCTATGTTAGTGGGACTCCCTCGGTGTACAAAGAAGAACAATTGGTTGAGGAACCGCAACTCTGGTTTTGTTGCTTTGTGGCACATAGAATTTTTTACGTGCCATTATTTACACCGCACGCCAACGTCTGTTTACTATATTGCAGGCAAGTGTTCTTAACGTTTGTCGTTTTTAAAGTAAAGTGATGGCGAACTTCATGCAAAAATGAATGACATAAAAAAGATTCCTTATATGGTACTAGCAATTGTTACAACTGACAAAATATTAGGTGTAGTAAAAAGAAATCCAATATTTTCATATCAAATTGGAGGCTTTATACATAAAATTTAACTTTAAAAATAATAACTTTCTGCTATTTTGAAGGCAATTCAATTAGACCTCTTTCATAGAAGCACTGGTCCTTATTAAAACTAGATGTGAAAATACTTTTTCTAGTCACTAAACTTTTAATAAAAACAAGTCGTATCATTCTTAGTAAATAAAATAAAGAAACATTTTTGTCTTATGTTTGAGACGTTTTGAGTTTTTCACATTTTTGGTTTATTTTAATTCAAGGAGACCTTCGGTAACATTTAGGACAGAATAGCCCCATTAGTCTAAAAACACAATTTATTTGAAAAAAAAAAAAAAACACAATTTTACTAACTAATCTCAATATTTGGGAAGTTTAAACCGAAATTGGGTAAAAGTACAAAATTCTATTTATGAGTAGGACAGGATGTGCTTTATTTCATTGGCCCTTCGAGAAGTAAAAAGGCTTACTTTCGACTGTAAATTTCTGGGTGACGAGGAAATCATTTCGCTCTTAAATGCACATGTTTTCCTTAAAACGAATAGCCCTGTTTTTTGTGTTCGTTGTAGATATCAAACTGTAAGTAACACTTTTGGCTAACATGGCGCCTACATTGGCAATTTTTAAGGCTATAAATTGATCCATAAATCGCCATTGCCCTGCATATGTGTCAAAAGCAAGACTATATAGACGCACAAATCGCAGGCAGTAATTGCTTTCAATGAAGCATTCAATAATAAAAGCAATTAATTCAACAATTTACCTTTCCAAATATGGCGAAAAATGAAATCGCAAAGCAAGAAGATTGGTTGAGAGTCCCACGCATGCAATTAATATTGGCGCACGGACAATGCTGTTGTGTGCCATGTTGACAATTCATAAATGAAGTTGCCTAGCAATGAAATGCCGACTTTTCTTTCAAATCGCAAGCGCTATTGCCATTGCTTAAAAAAAAATGTCATGTAAACGCAGCGTAAGATTTTCATTAAAATTCTTTCATTAGATCAACCACGACGTTATTAAACTTAAAAAAAAAAACTTATAAATGTTTTGCGCACTACTGTATGTAAACTATTTCTTCAGTCACTATTTCAAACATACTCTCACAACTTTAAAATCATCAACGTAAGCCAATGTTTTTTGTTTATCCCAGGCAACTAGCATACTTAAAACATCCTATCCACTTCAGTTTAGTTTGTAAACTTAAAAAAAAGGCAACAATTTAAACTCGATTTAGAGCAAAACTAACTGACCTGCAAGTGCATCCCCCATCCCTTTCCAAGAAACCTCTGTTACATTCTCATTCCGGTGGAAAGATGAAAAGATGGCCGTGCACAAAAACAGCAGTTGCGAACAGGATTTACGAACACACAAACACAATATTCCTTCAAGATGCAGCAGACTGCTTGTGTTTACCCCCATTAGTGATAGGTAAACATTATTCATCATTGTGGACAGGTATTCTCCAACAAGTAATCATACGATGTAATCATTATAAACGGTCATACAACATCCATCCATTGCAGCATAATCATATTCATTGTGGCAGTACGTTGACTCCAGAGTTGATTGCCGCAAGGGAGCGGAAGTACCTCAGTACACGATTGGAGTTTGTTTTTGTTTTTTTTTTTTCTTTTCGGGGCAATAACTTGTAAAATAAATAAAAGTATCAAACAGATACCTACCCCACCCTATTTCAATAAAGACAGGAAATTTTTAACTTTTTAAAATTTCGTTTTTTAT
This sequence comes from Syritta pipiens, assembly GCA_905187475.1. Lineage (NCBI taxonomy): Eukaryota > Metazoa > Arthropoda > Insecta > Diptera > Syrphidae > Syritta > Syritta pipiens. The sequence continues at coordinate 10,281,212 of LR994571.1, read as the reverse complement.
TGCAATTCCACTCAACCAGAAATATGCAAGCGCATACTCCATTCAGCCATCCAGCGCGTGGCACTCCTCTCTTGGCAAATGTTTCTGCGCTGTTGTATAGCAATCTTTGTTAAACAATGTATTTTTAATTAAAATGTTCAAACAATTGCAATGCAAGTGAATTTATATTGAATTCAAAAAAGGCAAAATCAGCAGCCAAAAGTTCGTTGGTATTTTTAGACTCTAGAATCTGTTCCTCTTCGATGGGTCAGCAGTGTATCTTTGTTAGCTTACAAGTGACAAACGTACTCAATAAATCATCACCAACACTTGTCCAATTTGACTGAAGATATATGAAAAAAAAAATCTAAAACTCGCCTCACCCTTCAGCTACCATAACTTATTTTCACAAAAAAAAAAAAAAAAACAAACCCCCTCCATCGAACTCAGAGTTCATAATCAGAACCGCTCGTCATGTATACCATTCTGTATTCAGATACGAAGAAATCCAAATTGAAAAGGAAAACATGTTCATTAAAGTTCAATGCGGAGTTCCTTTCAAAATTCTACGAAGAAAATGCTAAGGGAAATGTATCCGTTGCATTCCGAACGCATTCGTCTAGGGCGATTGCATTTACAAGATTTTCTTTTCTCTCTCCGTGGAATTTCAAAATCGTGTCAGTCAACGGGGAACTATCTGAGTGATTGATATTTTGAAGTAAAATCGAAGACGCTTGGAAGTAACTAAAGCGAGCATTTGTACGAGTGTGACTTCAAATTTTGAAGAAAAATTCATCAATCAACTACATGTGAAGACGTTTTAGAGGGACATAAATTAACCTTAAATAAAAACAAAAATAATCAGAGTTTTGTGGAATGATTGCTACATGGGATTACCCAGGTGAAGTTAAATAGCCTGCTTCTTTAGCAAAATTTTTGGGAGGTGGAGTTTTGCTGCTTAACATAAGGAGTGGAAGGAGTAGAAATGTTCTCCCACCAAAAAAGGCAATGGTCATTTGACCTCGTACAATAAAAATGCAGACGTTAACGACGGCTTTGAAGGTAGATGATATGTATGTTTATTTAATGCTTCATTATGTGTTTAGTAATTCTTTTATGAGTGACTACCGCCCATCTTCCTAGTGTTGATGTACTGTTTTGTGCTAGCAAACATTTTTTCTTTGTTTCCACTCAAAACTTTCCAGAGCTATAAGCTGCTCGCGCCTCGAACTTGATCTAACTTACAATGTTTTTTGTTATTGCCCAGGGTGTGTTTTGAGACTCAACTACTTTTTAATCATTTTGAAAAAGAAACTGTAATAAGTAGCTGTCGTTCAAATCTATTATGATCAGATCTTCATCAGAAAAAAAAAACCAACACTCGAAGCCGTCACATTTTCCTAAACTTCTACTCGTAACTATTTTGTTTTACACACATTTTTTTGTTTTACTCATCTTTAAATGTGTCACAGTCAAGAATACTGCGACCCTTTTAAGTTGAAAGTTTTGTTTTAGAAAAGTTGTAAATTGTATTCTCTACATAACTTAACATTCCTTTTTCGACAAGGCGAAGAGAAAATGATAGTGTTTACCACAAATAACTTAAAAAACTTAGAAAAACATTTTCATGTACACTATCCAAAAGTTCGTAAACTTCCTTCACATAGTTGTTTTGAAATTCTCAGGTCTTTTTTATTTTTCCTTTGTTTTTTGCATTCTCCCACTTCGCTCGAAAAAGTTTTTTTTTTTCTTTTTCTTCTGTAGCATCTCGTCAGGAACTATATTTTCCAACGAGTAACCACATGAATAATGGTTATTTGTCGTTACTATCGGAAAAGCACATGAGTTTCACGACGGTATATCACAGCAAAAATAGCGAACTCTCAGTGCGATGACTAGAAAATGAAATTTGTCGTAACGTTCTTGGATATCCACGTGGGAAAAGAATGAATTCGTCACCATGGCATGCATAATTTGATTGCTTAGTGAGGGTTTTTGGATTTCTTTCTGTCAGATTTCTTCAGATTTTCTGTATTTTTTTTTTCATTATTGTGCACGGGCAAGTGTCATTCAATAATCATACCCTGCTCCCCACTAAACTGACACACAACACCATAGATGTGGCGTGTAAGGACTCATCGACAAACAATAACAATCTCCTAGTGGCTGTTTATTTTTAATTTCGGTCTACAACTCCTGCTCCACTGCTTCGTAGTGTTGGTGAGTTTGAATCTACACGCTGCTGCTGCAACATCAAAGTCTACTAAAAACAATTGCAATGCGTTGTCGTTGCCGTTGTCGGCAGAGCAGTTGTTGTTAATGTTGTGTCCCGCTTTTATGGGAACAATCACTCCACAGGCATTGTTGTTTCATGCAACGCTTTCAGATTCTTTTCCAAGTTGCCATCTACAGGCGAGTTTTTTTTTCCATTCTTTTTTTTTAGTAACCACGACTAAGAAACCGCTTTTGTTTCCCCTTAGACGAAGCACCATAAAAAGACCAAGATAACAACGACTACGAAGATGATGATGATGCTGATGATTGTGGCGTCTTCACCATCGTCGTCTTTGCGAAATGAAATATAGAAAAACTCCCAGGCAATCTCAGACTACGATGAAGACCATGCATGCTGTACTCGGATCTCAACAAAAACCAGTTTTAGGTTTGAACAGGTGTTTTTGCAATTTTTGCAATTTTTCCAATCCCATTCTCAATGCTTGTGGTTGAACCCGAATGATTCGTTTAGGCACCACTAATTGACAGGATTTTCGGATTCGACATGCTTCTTGCGCAAAAAAAGGATGCAACGGATGTGGTATTCAATTCAACTGCACATGTACATCGAGTGACATCTCATGTCATCCTATTCGACGACGACGAAGATAAACAACACTTTCAAAGAATCTTCGAAAAAGATGATTTTCCTGGCTGTCCTTTTTCTTTCTGTCATCGTTCCCCCGGACTGTCATCCTGAATGTGACGCCACACGGAACGGGGGAGTCACGAAGAAACAAGTCGAGAGTATTCTTTAGAAACGTCCTTTTTTTGCCTGTCTCTCTTGATTTTTTGTTTTTTTTTTTTCTTTTTTTGTCAGGTATCTTTTCTGCGGATAGGCATTTCTGTCCCAGTTCTTTCTAATTGTCATCCTGGAGATGTGTGTTCAATATTTCTTGCCAGGCGTTCTGTTCTGTAATACGCGCTCAAGTGTGTCGTCCTGATGGGTGGGCAGGTTTCCAAGATGTGCGGCGCTAAGCGTCGTTGTCGCCGTGTAACACAGAAATGTCATGTGGGACACAGATGTTATTGGGTTCGCTCGATTGAAAAATAACAATAGAAAGAGAGAAATGAAAAAAAAAAAAAAGGAAAGAAAGGAAGAAGACTGTAGGCAGCAGCGGACATGAATTGCACGTTTCATTTCGTTTTTGCATAGTGTCCTTTAATTGAGTCTCGTTTGTGAACTCGTTTCGACGGTGAAGAATGAAAACCGGAAAAGAACTTTTCTATTTTTTGACAATCATCTAAAGAGTGTGTAACCTGGAAGGACGTGATTGGACTTTTAACCACAAGAAAGGCTTCAAATTGAATGAGTTGTAGAAAATGAGGAAGTGACCTATAATGGGAAGCATACGTTATGAATGAGGACCATCATATTATATTTCAAAAGTCTAGTTCAGGAGAATATGACCTGTTTTTTTCAAATTCTAAAACAATTTGAATACAGTTTTAAAGCGCAGACATACATAATACAATATTTATTAGCAAACAAACTGACATTAAAGAAAAACTTTAAAAAGTCATATATTTCAACTCAAAGTATTAATACCATGTAACAAAACTTAAAAAAAAAGGTTTATTTGCCTTTTTGTTTTGATTTTACTTAGGACTCAACTGATTTCAAATGAATTTGATCTACGGGTTCGAATTTTGCGCATTTATGCACTTTTGTAAATTAAAAAAAATATGTAAGTGACAACATCATCAAAAATGTTAGCTCAAATTTTATTATCTTATTGTTTGTCCAATTAAAAATGATATTAGTCACCCCAGTACACAGGTTTTCTTGGTTTTCCTGTATGCTCTTCAGATTTACTCTCATTTGGCACCAATCGTAATCGCGAAGGATAATGGCATCCCATTTGCCATGGTCTGTGCGAAGGTATTGAAACTCAAATGTTACATAAAGCTAGCGTTAACGCAGTATTTGGGTTCGTGCATTTTTCCCTTGGCCAGAAACTAGTCACACTTATTGCCGAATTGTTGTGCTTGCATTTCACATTTTGCAATGCCGTGACCGTAAACTTAAGAGTTGGAAAGAATAAATGACCAAAGTGTGCTTGACTAATCATAATAAGTGTTTTATAGATTTACAGGACTTACCGTCCATATTGCATCCCGTTTTTTTTTGCAAGCTCTTTTCATAGGCTTTTTCCTAAATTTTAAACCGCTATTAGACCAAAAAAGGTTGTATTTGCTTTCGTCCATAAAAATGACCACTGTTTTCCGGTTGGAAAAAGCAAGCACAGTTTTTAAATGACCACAACTGATTTAAACTGATCACAAAGAAGCAAAGCTAGCAATTTAAATTAGTTTTACTTTTTTTTAGTTAGAGACTTTTTACTAACTTTATATAATTTTATTTATACAGTTGCAGTCGGAATAATAACAGTGCTGCTTTCTGAATTATTATTCTCATTAAAATAAATAAATATTCGGCGTAACAGCCCATACAGGGCCAGAGCCTAGCTTTTTGTAATATCATGCTAATAATTGGAGTTATTGAAAAATCTTTTACTTCTTTCAGTTATTGTTCTAAAGTAGAAGAGCATTCCCAAAGTCTCCAAGAAAAATATATTCTGCTCTATGCACTGCTATTATTTTGACCGCAGCTGTAATCGAATACAAAGCCGATTATGGTTTGGCTTAAGTGTGTGTTACCAGTGTTGTCACTCAAAAATCGCCTTCTAAAATACGGGTTCTTTAGCGTATGGCAGATGTTGCACAGAAACAATTTAAATTAAAAGCTAAAAAGCTTCGTCTATATAGATGGATTTTAAATTGTACAACTGCAACTGCCCTTTCCTGCAATTCGTCGAAATGTCGTCATCTTCTTCCTTCAAATATATTTTTGTTTAATTTTGTAGCAAAACGCCGACAATTTTGCATGAAAGCAACCATGCGACTGAAAAAAATCAATAAATTTATTTTTTCTTTTCAAGTTATAGTTATTATCGAATATTATTGAATTCAATTGGCTGCTAATAAAGAAAATTGTGCGAGTATCATAAGTTCTACAAACGTTTTTGCTTGTGCATTCCCCTTCATAAATTGCGGCGCAGTCTGACGCTAATGTGACTTCGTGTTTGGAAAAATGTGCTTTCGAGACATGCTTGTGAGCGAGATGTGCTATCAAAAGGATGACCTCTACTACGGCACGTCCTCGTCGTATTTTTCTTTTTTTTCTTAATATAAAAACAATTTCAAAAAATAATTGAATAAAATTCGTTATTACTTCTCAGCTCAACTCACGAGCGCTTGAAATGAATCACGATTTTGAATTTTAATGAATGAATTACGATCTATAAAAGAGTGAAAGTCATGCGAATGTCATTCTCGTGAAAATTTGTCATTTGCAGAGATCAAATTTCACCATCCCCTACTGCAGAAACACCAATAGAGGGAAGCATCCTAAAAGTGCTCAACTAATGATAGCTGACACTTCGACCACATACCTTTCTCATCATGGAAATGAGTCAGTCTAACTCTTGGTAGCATTACTCACCGTTGGCTTCGATGGAATGTGAAGGTGATTTACGACATGGCTGCCACAACCGATTGAATCGGATGGATGAGTGCGAAGATGTGCAACACAACGATGAAGAATACAACGCCAACAGCCAAAACGATGACGATGAGGAAGGGTAACGTAGTCATCGTTGTTCGTGACACACAACTTTCGAGAAAACCTGTTTTGTCGTTGGCAACGAATACGGAACTTGAAATGGGGATTTGGTCATTTTTAAAGCTGCAAAGCGTGATTTAAACCATAATGGGATCAGTGAAGAGATCATTATCGACGTGTGGGTGTGTTGTTTTTATAACATTTTTGGCCTTTAAGCTTTTGTGCAGGAAACGACTGTAAGGAACATTTATGACGAGGTACATATTGATTTCTTTAGCGCGGGGAAACTAGATGCGGATGCAGATAAAGGTAATTCCAACTGAAGATTGAGCACAATCGACTTCAAGTGCATAAGTCATTTGTTCTATTTTTATGATTCACCTGACATTGGGTGAATAAAGTTTTTAACTTAAAAACTATGACTAATAAAACTACTAAGTAACTGCTAACTCGTATTGGAAATATTTGAGGTTAGCTTATTAGGATTGCGTCACGAGACCATCTCCATTCGTTCTAAACAGCATTCTTTGTCTTTTCTGGAACACGCTTGACAACAAATAGTGTTTCTAATACAGTTCTAATCATAGATTATTCTTACACTGTCTGCGGTTTCTCCCTCGAAATTTTTACAAAAAGTCTGTATCACACGAACGCAGAACGAAATTTGTCACTTTACGCTTGAACGTTGTGTTATATTGAAAACTTTTATCCAGAGTTAACAAATAGTGCGTTTAAAAAAAATCGCCTTATCAGTCGTTTTGGCGATGCCAATTGGCCGCCTCGGAATTACGATTTAACCCTTTTGGACTTTTTTTTTTTTGTACGAAACCGCGATGTTGCGTAAACAATCTAGAAACGATTCAAGCGCTTCAGGCCAATATCACCCAAGCTATGGTCTGAAACCATCAACAAGGTCTTGAAAAATTGGGGTGACAGAATACGATACTGCGAACCCAACCGAGGCAGCCACTTGAATGACGTTGTGTTTCATTCAAGGTTTGCATAATACCTACATGAAAGAGGAAAGTTTGTTTACTTTATTGCATTTTTAAAAAGAAACTTGTTTTTGGCCCGCCTAAATATAATATTTCAGTAAAGTTACGATGAATTACCATGCATCGTGCATAGTCTTAAAATAACTTTTCTCTCTCTCCCTCTACGTCAAAGAAAATTTAATAAAATTTTAAGCCCCAAAAAGCTACCGGCTTATTTCATTACTACTCACACGCCACTTCTTGCTTAGGCCTTGACGAAGTTTAATAGCCATATATCTCATGACTCGGCTATTTCCGCCACCGCCAGAAATGAAAATGCGTTCACAACGCTCACTCCCCTCTTGCTCATAACACACGCGATGTCTGCCGGTAATCGGATTTGAAGAACACCACAAAGCGAATTGATTTCTCTTAGTCGACTGCCCAGCGTGTGCAACAACATCACACAATCCTCTATTAGAACCTGATAGCACCTAAGGTGCTACCAACCTACAATCCGCTAGCATTCCACGTGTGCTCTCTTCTTTTTCTGTGTGTCTTTCGTTATTAATTCCACTAAATCGAAGAAAAAACAATAACAAAAACCTCAAAACCTCTCCGATCGAGATCTATGAAACTTCAAATGTTTTCCTATGACCTATTGCAATTGCTTCGAGCCGAAATTCCAGCGCACGACAAAACTCCCAAGCGTCCTCGTGACGGGCTAACACCTAACCACCGCTTCTCTGTATGCCTTTGGCCGTAGAGTTGCAACACCGGTACCCTGAATGGAATTCTGCAAAACTGTTGGGTGAAGGAATAACTAAACTCGAAAAAATAACCGGATTCGCAGTAAACACGAAAGCAATTTCCATTTTCGATAGATGCCTTTGCCTTCGCTGTTTCATTTTTTCTGTCCCGGTTTTTTGTTGATCAATTACTCATACCCATGGCCCCAAACGCATTGTGTGCAGGAGCACCAGCCAGAAGCCAGTCATAGCCGAATGCACCAGTGTCTGCCAACGGGGTTGTAGCATTGCCAGCCTGATTGTCCTACAGTCCCACTCGGAGGGGTCGCAAGGAAAAAAAAAAGAAAACTAAAACGAATCCGCAGACCATCCAGAATCAATTTGGTTGAAGAATGGCAATTGGTCGAACAAAATGTAAATCGCGTGGTAGTTTTGCTCACCGTCATTTTTTTGTTTTTTTATCTTTTAGCACGTTCGGAATGCAGAGGTGTTAAACAAACCCCATGAGACGGAACCGTGTAACGCACAAAGATCGGCCAAATGCTTAAACGGAATGGAATTTTATTGCATGCAACCGGATGAATAAACATTGCACATTGTTCCATAGGCATGACGAGTCGGCTTGTTGAAGTTGATTGGCTTGGTACAAATGTTTGGCGGCCTTTGAGCGAAATTCTGACGGTGTTTGATCCGCTTGTCACCTCTAGAATCAAGTAGATGTATCGATGATGACTTTTGTCTGACATAAATGCTTTTGAATTGCTAAAAATGTGCACGAGAGTTTTATAGCTTGAACAAGAGGGTTTGGGAGAGAATTCGTCCTGACTTAAGTAGACTTAGCAACGTTATAATCAACTAATATACATATGTTTTATTGCACGAGAGTGATATCAGCCGTTCAGTGCACAAATTTGAGCCCCGATTGATTAACTCCACTTTTTAAAGAATCTTGAGGCACTTGGAATAGTCATAGCATTTTATATTTAAAACAACTCTCCTGAATAATAAAATTAAAAGTTATTAGACGACAAAATTTTTTATTGTTATGTAGCTATTTCAGAGGCCAATGTTTTATCGCATTTCTCAACTTTTTGTTTTATGGAATTAATCGATTTGTGCACTGAACGACTCATATCTTGTAAGATATGATACTAATTGACTGTGTAGAATTTATAAAAGTCCAAATATGTACCCAATTTCCAGCAGTTTATAGTCAGCTGTAGGAGGAATACATTTCCCACCTTCTATGTACGTGAGATGCCTTAGCGCTTCGCAGAAGAACACATCTCGGCGAGTACTTCTTTGATAGTCTCGTCAGCTTCGGACGGCTACACAGCTTCGTACGAAGCTTCATTTGGTTCGACGTTTAATACGCAGTCTTGTCCGCAATGTGCCATCTCAACGGGCATAATCTGGCCTAAGTACGGCTGTAGGTTATTTGCTGCAGCCGGCCACTTCAACCCATACCTATAGGCAGCTGTGAATATAATTTGCAAATAAGTCAATCACAATTAGCCTTTTGAGAAAAATCAAGTGCTCAGTGACACCTACGTATTGAATTGAATTTTTATTTGTATTGTGTACACGAAACACTCGAAACATATTCACATCCATCTCAAAATTCCCATTTCAAAAAGGAATCAGACAATTTAAATCGTTTGACTAATTAATGAATTCAAGTCAAATATACGGATTATAAATCCCATTGCTGATTAACAGCCACTTCTGCAGTAAAAAAAAATAAATGAAAATTTCCATTAACAATTCCCAACTGGGATATCAGATTTCTTTTCTTCTGCTCCATCTCCTTGATTTTGGGATAATTACATTAACGTATTTTTATTTATTGTTGTTGGTGTAAATTGATATCCTCAACAGGAATGATTAATGCTTGTCCCCAATCAAGAAGGAATCGTGTCCCTTTCTGAAGATACGAAAAAAGAAAAACAGTCCCTCTCCTCACCAAAAATAAAAAAATAAAACGTAATTGAATTGCAGATTATGAGCTTCATTCTACGTGCCTTATTTAATTGCGATACCTGTGCGCCATGAGCGGATTATGATTTTATTGAATTGGAAAATGGCAAAATCTCGAAATGATCTCCGTAACCGCCACGCCGACCACTAAGGGCGAGGCACACACAGATGATTTAATGAATGCCCCATATTTTATTTTTAGATCAATCCAATTGAGAATTACATTTTTTGTGTGTGAGTGGGGTTTTTATTTGGCCAAAACAAAAAAAAAAGAAACATGCAAAACATGTGCGCAAATGTGCGTATAACTTGCTGCGGATTAAGTTTTGAAAAACAAATAAGAGTTGGAATTTCTTAGATGTTTTTATTTGATGATTTTTTATTCAATCTTTGTTCGACAACGTGTGTTAAAGGAGGTATTTTTTTAAAGGAATTTGAAATTGGTATTCAACATTCTTTTAAAGACAGTAATCTATTACTTATTGCTCCAATCTTTACGCGCAATCTTCAGTGCCTTGGTTGCAATGAGTTCAGTGGCTCTGCTTCTCATTTTGTATTCATCTCATGCTCAAGTTCTTTGTCTTGCAAAGTCTCAATAACGTGCTACAAATGAGATCAGCATTTTTCTTGCCACGAATACGACGTTATTTACTTAAGTGTTAAGGGCCAATGAACACTCATTCGTGGTTTTCTATGAAAAAGCACTTTCGATGGTTTTTAAATATAGGATAGTTTTTAAAGTCTATGATTTACGACAAAGTTAAAAAGGGCTAAAATAGTCCTCAAAAACTTTTTTCGCTTCTTTTAGCATTTAGAATGGTTTGGTGAGAAGATCAGTAAGAATAAACGAGTTTTCCAATTATTGAAAAATGCAATAGCTTCAAACGAAAAATTATTTTACTAACACAAAAGCAAACAATACAACAAAATTTCCAAATTTGTTTTATAACTAAAAACATAAAGAAAGTTATATACAGTAAAACCTGTGAAATTGGACCATCCACGGGACCAAAGAAAAGAGGATTATAGAGGTTCCTTCTAAATTGGACCTGTCCAATTACAAAGATTTTTTTTTCTGAGGAACAAGAAACTTTGATCAGCTCGTATATGAACCAACCGATGAAAAATAGCAAGGAATGCATGACATGCGGTCCCAATAGGAGGTGGTTCGATTATAGAGTGTAACGATTAGCAGGCTTGTCGAAAAATGTAAAAAATAAAAAACAAAGAAACATATTAAATATGCATTACCCAGAATCTCCAATTTGAAGATTTATTTGGACTTCCACATACTCGGGATATATTTCTACCTCTACTTGTTCAAACAGTACGTTATTTATTCTTTTGCTAATTTAATTTATTACGGAAAACTATCTATTTTCTCTATTTGAATTTTTTTTCCGAATTGAACAAGTCCGACTTTTTAAAACTTCTTTATAATTCCTTGAAGTCCAAGCCAAAAACATCTGGCAAAAAGAAAAACCAATCCACAGCCACTACATCTCTAATCAGCATTAAATACAAATATTTCAATGGCACCGCACTTTAAAGGCGTAAAAATTCCATCTTTGATTTTATCAGAACTACTCGGAGATGAGAAGGAGGGCTATGTTAAGTTTGCCATCTAAGGCCTTGCATGCCGCAATACTCTATTAATTTCATTCAACTCAATGCAACTGCATGAGATAATCTCTTTCATGAACAAACCCCTAACATTACATTTCAATTCAAAGCGCCGTTTTTTTGTTTTTTTTGTTTTTTTTTGCATTTCAACACTGTTTTAAGAACACTTCAATTTGAAAGATTAATTTTCGAATTGAAAGAATTTTCCTTCAACTGCCCTCGCATGCAGTCGCATATGTTACGACGAATCGCTGGCAGCGATATGGCGGTTCTTCTTGCAACTGCAGCATGCAAAAATATAAAACTAGGGTGACCTCTTTATTCATGTTTTATTTTTTGTTAAGGGTTGTATGCAAAGAAACACCGACAGCTGTGTATAGATACTATCATCACGCTTTTAATTAGGTTCCCTTAAAAAAAAGGGAAGAAAATCTACATTCAAAAGGATGAAATGCATTTTGGTTAGGAGTCCATAACGTCATGAGGGAAAATTATATTTTTCGGCGGTAAGAAGCATGAACAACGGCTGTCCTCGTGGTGATGAGTGCTTAGTGCATAAAGTGGAACGCCAGGTGGTCAAGTTTTCACAGAAAAACAAAAAAGGGGTCGCTGTGAAGTGCAGAAGTGACGTTATGCCTTAGCTAATTTTATTCCAATGTCTAACTGATGATTCTTAATACAAAATCTTTAATTGTTAGCCTCCATATACCCACATGATTCATGAAATCATCTCTCTTATTGTTTGCAATTGAGGGCAAAGCAATTTATTGAGAAACTCATACGCGAGACGTTCGCGTGGCCTGTGAGCTGAAACTGAACTCTGGTATTAATGCAAATGTGAAGATGATTTTTTTCTTTGTTTTCTTCGAGAATTGTTTATGAAATCTGACGAGGATGCAGACTGGACTGTTGATTGAAATACAAATGGTTGCTGATGCGTCTGGATCTTGTTTATATTTCTCAGAATTCGACTTTCTCCAGTTCGAGTTGAGTTGAGTCATTGGAGAAATTATAAATATAAGTTTAACGCACGTTACAAGGTTTAGGTGGAAAACCACTGACTGATACTTGAAGCTAAGAACAGCACAAAGAAACAGAGTACCATGGAATGGAATTCATACAGGTTTCCAATATTGCACCATTACTTCGATAAAAACAAATTCACAAACCAAAAAAAAGGCTTTTGACTGATATTAAAGCTGATACAATAAACGTCTTTCTTCACAGATAAGGGCGTTTCCCTCGATGCAAAAAGCCACTTCGCGCCCTGTTTACTCAGCATTATTCACATCCTTATAAAATTACTCAATGATCTTTGCCGTCAACACAAAAAAGATCAACAAATTAAAAAAAAAAATAAATGTCTCAATGTCACCTAAGTCGGGTGATGACGAAAGAATGACGGTATTTTATCAAACGATTATCGTTGGGTTCGGCATTGATATCACCAAAGCCTACGACAAATATATTTTGCAATCCAAACACCACTTCTTTTTTTACATTTTACGTGCCAATAAATAAAATCAATTTATCTTTCTACGAATGTGATCGAATGATAACGGAAACCGTTTATAAACAACCAGTTTCCGGATAAAATATTTGTACAGCTTTACAACTGCCACTCGCATGGCGACATTAATCTGACGTTGCCAATCCACTTCACGATGAGTGTCTTTTTCATTTCGTGGGAAAGCATACCAAACACAATGACTCAGGGGTTAAATTAAAGTGTTTTAATTGAATATTTTCCACCTGTTTGTCCCGCTTTAAGCGAGCGACAAATTCATGATACACACAGACACGAAAATGCTAATCGACAAACTGATTTGGAACCGATTTCGAACTATCTCTAGATCGAATCCAATCAAAATCATGTATCACTAGGCACAATGAATTCTGATTACCGTCCCGAGATTTAAAATAATTTATTACACAATTAAGATTGAATAAATTAAGTTCCAATTGAGACTTCCTTTGATCGAAAGAGAGGGTGGTGATTCAAAGGGTCATTGTGAAGACTTTGTTCTTTTCTTTTTTGTTTCTTTTTAATAAAATTCCATCACCGTCCTCCACAGACGGAGACGATGGTCAGATGCACCACTGGGATAGTTTAGATCAGAGATAACCTCAACTACTTCGGTCGAGACACTTGACTCGACCGAAGGGGAAGTCTCACGGAAATATTTATAATGGACCTGTGTGTGTGTGTTGGGGCACCATGACAAGTTTTTTTTTTTTTAATTTCTTTTTCTAAATAAACAAGTTTAATTCTTATTTGTGTATCTGCTTATCGTTGCCTTCCTTTTGGTGACTCTGTTTGGTCTTTGTTCGAATGGGGATTCATAAGAAATAGTTCTCACAGAAGGTGCCTCCTCTTCTCAGTCGGTCTCCTTTTTTGGTTGCAATGGGTTTCATAAAAAAAGGGACAACAACAGACAGAAAAAGAAGCGAAATAATTAGATGAGGGCTCTCTGGTTGTTATTTTTATTTTCGCTGAATTATGTACATTTCAAAGCGCTGCCAGGAAGTATCTGATGACAGATGGTGTCTTCTTTCGTTTCGTTTGCCTTTTTTTTCGGTTAGTTAAAGTTACATTGAATTTTTTTGGAATTCGTTTTTATTTAAGTAGAAAAGTTGCTGGTTGTAACTAACAAAATCATTTTCTCAGCCCTTCGGGATCTGTGAGGTTTTTTAATTTTTTTATCACGAAAAGTGTAACTAAACGTGAATTATGCCAATGAGCTACCATCTGTCATCACTGTGAATTAATTCAGCGAATTAAAAACCACTCTTCAGCTTATTAGGAAGCGAAAAGTCGAAAGATGTTTAGAGGCTCTTCTCTGAAGAAGAGGAAATGCTGTCAAGTTTTGAGAAACTTATATATGGTATTCTTTTTTTTTTTAAATATGTCAAAAGCCAGCAAGCAAAGCGAATCCATTATTATGGATGGCTTCTTAATCAGCTTTGATTCAGCAGAAACTTCTTAATATTTCCAGTTTAAGTTAATCATCATTAGTAAACTATTAAGCGACATAAAACATATAAAATGGATGGTTAAGATCTATTTCAGTAGATTTTGACTAAAACCAAAAAGGGTTACACATTTTTTCCATAAAGTTTTTTGTTCAGGGAGACTGATTTTCAAAACGTATGTACGTAACAGCTTAATATTCACGAAAAACTCAATTTTATTAGAGGAGTAAAGTAAGTTTTGGGTTTGATACAGCTTTCGAATTTTCTTTACCTAATCTTGCCTTAATCAGCATCCGTCGAGAGGCGGCTTCTTTTCAAATTTCTTCAAATATGAGACATACAGTATTGAAATTAAATGACTTTACTTTTTGAGCGTAATTAACACTTAAAAAAACTTAAAATTGAATATTAGGTTCGTCGTTGTAAAAATAGTAAAACTACAGTCGCTCGGGTCATTTTAAGGGATGATAGTTGAAGTTTAGCAATTTAACATTCTAGACATTCCCTCTTGTTAATTTAAGCTAACAAAACGATCCAACGTAGCTCAATTAAAAGAAATTCGAAGACATCAAATCACAATATAGAAAAGGAAATTCGATCAAACTAATTTATTCACCACCTTTTTGTAAACAGCATAGTTTCGACTAATATTTATCTAAAGTTCTATTTGAATGAACCATCATTCAACTTTAAGCGCTATTATATATAGTAAGCATGTTGAATTTGTTCGTGAATATAATTACCTAGGGCTACTGATCGGTTAACCTTAATATGAGAAAACATCTGGAGGGCAAAGTAGCTACACGAGTAATTTAATCTGTATGGGGACGCTGTTTCAACAGTAAAAACATAGCTTACAGCGCAAAACAAAAATTATTTCAATCAGCCGTTGCCTTAATACTTCAGTATGGCGCTCAAGTGTGGGGCTATCGGTCATACAAACAAGTGGAAAGGTTTCTGCATTCCTTTAGATTTCCGACAAGCCGGGACATCTCCAATGTATTTACTCACTTTCGAGATGCATTTCGATTACGTGCTTAAAATGATGGGGATGAAAGAAACAAGGTTTGTCAGGTAAATATTATCCTTAGGACCGACGGATAACCGAAGGACGAAACAAATTTTAAAGCTACCTTTGGCTACTGGTAGGTGTTAACACGGGTTACTGCTAACTGGGCTACCACGCCCTTAGGTCTGACCTCATCGGACACCTACAGAAGCGGCAAAGACTCGTCGACTAGCGAAATATTTGAGCATATACTATGCATTTACCCTGCGCTAGCAAAAACCAAATTCAGAACAGTGGGAAGCTACTCCATCAAGTCGTTGAAGGAAGCAGCTAACCTTAAATAAACTTAATCAGTAAAATTCACATTTGCATCGAAATTCTTCTGTCTTTACCAGGAGTAACAAGGTGTTACATTACTTAAACTCTCTGACGGTGGTAATACTATGAACGAACACTGGTCTATATGATCGGCGTTTCGCCACCACCTCTACATTAGATTACATAGAACCGACTTGGACTTAGGAGATTTTAGGTCCTCGGTTAGATGTGAGGTAGCTGCACTCTTGAATAAGACTTTCGCCTTTCCTTTAAAAGGTACAACCTATTTCCTTGACCACATTTGACCAACACAATTAGTATTGTTTTTCAAAAGAGTGGGTAAGTTAATAAAATTAAATTTTATGCCTCACCAAGCAGAAGTTTCGATTATGAGTATTCTCTGCAATCAGAAAGCAAGAAAGGATTTCGCAGGTACTTCTTAGGTGAATGCAAAAAAGGTTAAATCCTAAAAGAGCTTCGCACAAGGTACTTCAACGCTGTAACTGGTTGTAGACGAAGTAATTGATATCTTCAACGGCCAACAACGATGACGATTTTTAGGACAGCTTTTATTTCTTCAAGACTGCTTGTACTCTTGCACTGCAGTGGCTTTCCGCTACCAAAGACGTATCATCGAGGACAATTTTTAAACTTCATGCTTTATTGATTTACATTCAGAAATTGAATTTTTATGTAAGCAGTGATTAATGTGATAAACGGCGTAACGCCAAACCAATTTAGACTAAGAATTTTTTGTGACGCATTGAATGCAATAAAAGTCATTTATTATTATTATACTTATAATCATCCAACTCTTCACATTAGCGGAAACTTTAAAGCATTTTACGCTCTTACCTTTTACCGTGAAGATGTGGCTATAGGGACAAAATAAAATATTTGTGTCTTCCTATGAAAATCTACTTTATCAATTTTATATGTTTATGGAATTAAAACCATTTAAGCTGAGTACTAAAATTCATTGAGATCTTTATACGATGTCTATTATATAGAGAGAAAGGTACAAAGGTTTTTTCAAACGCCTAAAAAAAAGAAACTACCTGTGACTTCCCAAGGAGCAGATCACAGGACTCGGACACCGCACACTTTTCAATTTTACAAGGAAACCAACTGTCCTACTGCATCTGCCACATGGCACCTGCCAATCCCATAAAACATACGAACAATTGTACTAGGCCTTTGTACATAGTTTAAGAGAGAGAGAGACAAGACCTTTTGAAAGGTCTAGAAGAAGACTACCTATCACAACGACCTGCTGTAAGAAAAACATCTGCCAAAAAAACCCAGTCTGCACTTTCACTAGATGTCGTTACGTACAAAACTCTCGTGATGAGTGACAATGACCAATTTGATTTCACCATCACCGAAAATTTTAAGAAAAGATATAATCTTCTTTCCTCTTTGCCAAATGCCCGTTGAAGTCTCTCCATTTGAACGGTGTAAGTCCAGTCATTCACTCATCTATTAGGCGTATTCTTCTTTTTTTAGCAAATCCATTTGAACACAAAGTAGGCACGATTATTGTATAACTGATTCTAAATGTGTTCAATTACTCGCTATACGAGGTCATAATAGTATCACATTCTCTTTTTTTTTTTTTTTGGAGTATCCAGAACGTCAACAAGTCTATTTAAAAGTCTGTCTATATTTTTTATTAAAAATTCAGAAGCAGGGTGATACGTTTGTCGCCTAAGAATTTAGTACAACAACTCATTCTCCAGACACAAGATTTTTTTAATTTTTAGGGGCGGTGCAGGGTGGCCTTTTTTCAACTCACTCAGGGCAGAGAAAAATCGAGGAGACCAGGTAACCTGAATTTCGTTATGCATTAACGATTAATAATTAATCATTTAGGTGAGTTATAAAGAGGGCGCTAGCACGCGATATATCGTTCTAAACCAACATCAAACATGGCACACAAGGCGCCCTTTGTTAAGTGTTCACGTAGTGTTTTATTTAAATTAATAATTAATACTGAGAGTTTTGTTTGATTATGTCCTGGATGAAGGTAGGTACTCCTTCTTAAAGGTTCCTCAAACTTGTTGCATACCTGAAAAGATACAAAAATAAAACTACATTACACCGGCTGTACTGAACGACTTTCTTGGAAAATAAAATAGGGGAATAGGGGAATAAATTCTATTGAGCACATATTGAAAACATCCCACTTGTCAATTGACACGCACTTAACACATCATCACATTGGGGAAGCAATGTGCACGTTCCTTGAAGGAAGATAACCAGGAAAAGTGCTTTAATGCTTTCAAAGATGACAACTTGAGAGGAGGAATCACATTCGGGATTTGTTGCTAGTTACTCGAACGACGAGAGGCATCCATTCTGTCATGTATTTTTAGAATGGGAAAATAATCAAAGAAGAAAAAAGAGAAAAACTTTATTTCTGAGATGGTTGCAATTACGCAATTTTATCTCTAACAAACCAACGAAAGTATTGAAGTGTTTGGGTTGCAATTCTCACCGAGATGCGGAAGAGTTCGTCGTTCTGGTTTAAAAATGACGTGTGGGTGTTTAGATTCACATGTGAATTATTATTGCGGTGTGCTAATCATCTGCGGGGGATTGTTTACGGGAGAATGAGTGGAGAAGTTTGGAAATAAAAGTGGTGTTGGAAAGAGGAATGTTGGTTTTGAAAATAGACCGAAAAAATATTTATTTCTTGATGCTGGATGTTATTTTAAACTAAATCGTTTTGAAAAAGATGGCAGACAGACTGGAGCAGTAAGTTACATCTTTCTAGGTTGGCATTCGAGGTTTATATGACAATCACGATCCACAGAAAAACTTGAAAATGAAATTTCCTTCAGAAGATTACGCAAGAGAAGACATTTCTCAATGTTATGATTTAGGCTCGTGACTTTTGTGAAATTCTTCTGCGGCCCGAGCGTGATTAATTATCCACCGTATTTCACTTCTTTCCACGACGTAAC
This sequence comes from Syritta pipiens, assembly GCA_905187475.1. Lineage (NCBI taxonomy): Eukaryota > Metazoa > Arthropoda > Insecta > Diptera > Syrphidae > Syritta > Syritta pipiens. The sequence goes on along the minus strand of LR994571.1, from coordinate 10,262,745 downwards.
CACTTCACACTCAATTAGCATACAAATTATCGAAAAATCTGTCAACATTTTCACAACAACTGTGAGAAACTTTACAACATCCTACGATTTGTTCTTGGCCAATTAGTCAAGCTATCGATTAACAACAAAACTCGAGATACAATTTTTATGGAATGTTTCCTAATTGACCTTCCCAAAAAAAAAAAAAAAAAAACTATGTCTATGTCATCTCAATTTAGACCCCATTTGTCACGATACTTTATGCAAGCCATTGACACGACAGACTAACAACAATAGCCGGTAACATGATTTTATTCAGAACTTCACTCAAATCGATAACGAATAAACCTCCCATATAATCGATAACACTTCACACAAACCAAATTTAATAAACAATAATGAAGTTGAGTTTGTTATTTTGTGTTTGTTTTGCTTGCGAGGGCGTAGAATGAGGATACATGACAGCAGGTGAATGATTGAAAGTACAATCAACCATGGACTCACCGGCTAGTTTTGTTTTTATTAAATCTATCTTCATCGAATTGGCCTTTATTTATTCGGCCATGATTGGATTTGAGGTTAAGTATTTTTCTTTCTTTTGATGACTTTTACTGTCACTATGACAGATTGTATCGTATGTGGGGAAGTTTGCTGGGCTAAAATTTTCAAAAAACCAAAGTTCTCCAAAATCTCTTTTTTATGTACATTCATTCTAAAACATATACGCACATGGTTAAATTCTGATTTCATTGCTGCAACCGATAAGATTAGATTAGATAAGAATTTTATTTTGACCGAGATACGCAAAGGGAAGCAGCTTTTTTTCTGTTCATTTTTATTAAGCAATCGAGTGGGGTGAGTGTTTGTTACCCACGCGGAAAGAAGTGGAATTCCTTAATAATTAGTACAAAGCGTTTATTGTATCAGCTGCATAACGCCAGTATCTCATGTTTAATGACTTCGTTTATGAGTTGAAAATTAGAACATCTGCAGCTAATGTATGCATTTCAAACAGCGATTATCTTGTTTTGGGTCGTTGGAGCTTTTCATAAGATTAACAGTCTTTTCAAACAAATTTATGGGTCATCATGGAAGAGGGCTATTAATATGGCGTTCCGCGCAGAGACCCGAGGAGTGTGATCGAAATGCATTTGCATCCGGATGAGATAATTTAATGAACCTGAGGTTAGAATGCATTAGTTGATAAGGTTTTCATGACGGTGATTGAACTGACGAGTTTTATTTGACACAGTTTCAGCGCCAGTCAAACAATTTAATCGATGATCTTTAAATGATCATAAGTTTTGAATTTACCTTTAACATAAAATGGAAGCAAACTTCACAAAATTTACTGTGATTTGGCAATATTTACTTTGCACTGCTTGCTAAACACTACGCTTATCACTCGCATTTATCATTACCGATTAGTCGGTCGCTTTGAATTTCACAGAATACAGCGTCATCGACACTACTTTTTAACGAGGTAATTACATGTTACAAAATTGATAATAGACGCATAAGCCGAAGCATAAAACAACCGCATGATCGAGACAACTTTCAATTTCAAATTGAATTGTCGGCGATTTTTGTGGAAAGGAGAAAGATGATGTGGAAGAAATTCGTTGTGAAATCGCAGTGCAAAGCGTTTAGTGTTTAAGTACTCTTTGTTTGAGTGAATTTTTTGTTAGTTTAGTTGTATTGTTGAAATTATTTTAACAAGAGCTTACTAAGTTCTGAGATTAGGAAATATTTTCTCCGTGGAGAAGCCTTGTCTGGGGTTGTTCTTCTAGATCCAATTCTAGTAGGTAAGTTTGTTCTCCAGACGAAGGTAAAGAATTTTGCTATAGGACTCCCAGTTTGTTCGTCGTGAGTGTCAAAAGATTTTGACCGGTATGGTTCTCAGGTAAAAGGAAAATTGTATGTAACGATGATACCAAATAGTATCAATTCATTTATCAAAAATCAATTAAAATACAGTCGAAGCCCTCTAAGTCGAATTCTTACGGGACATCAAAATCAATTCGAGTTAAAGGAAGTTCGACTTAGAGGATGGTTTTTGTATGAAAAATTGGGAAGGGGAATGCCAAACTGTCAACAAAATTTGAGTTAGAGGGATATCGAAGAGAGAGTCGACTGTATGTGTTATTTTTTTTCGTTTCCTTGTTTAAGTTGTGATATTGAAAAATTATGTTTAATAATGAATGGAGCTGTTTTCTTTAGGCTAAAAGCCCAATAAATCTTTCTGCGTTATTAGTTTGCTAATAATTTGGTTTTCCGTTTAGGAGCCATCTTTGTTTAAAGTTGTAAATGTGGGGTGGGTCTGCTCTCGAAAAAAGAAAAAACATTATTTGGCTCATCCAGCAGAATGAAACGCCCCAGGTGCAGACAGCAAACATAATCCGGCCCCACATACTTAGCAAGACTGACATAAAACGCGTTACAAAGCATTTCATTCCCTTTTTTAAGGTCGTATTTAAGCCGCAGGCACACATTAAACTCGTTCACTCACAACTGATCCGTGTGCATCAGACCATACAACGCATTTGTCGCGTGTAAATCTTTCTCAGGCACCACTCCTAAAATACGCACCACAGCAGCGCTTGATAAACGATCGAAGCACTAATGCAAGTCAAATTAAAAATCAATGCTCACGTTCCTCGCTTAATACATCCTCTCTCCCTCCCAGGTCCCAAGACGTGCACCGACACGGGCACTTAATTTCCCAAACACACCCCACCTTCCCATCCCCCCCTTCAGACAATCATGAGGATTCTCCATCGACAGCGTACGTACATAAATCCAAGAAATTCCTTTCCCATCACTTCCAAGAAATTACCATTTTACCACTCCACCACTTCGTATTTTCAATTTTCCCTCGGTTTTTCACGAAACACCAGCTCGAAAGAGAAGCAATAAAAAAAGAAGAGACCCCACTTCAACTTAGAGCCAAAACCTTTGAGCTTCTGCCACCATCTTGTCTGGCCATAACTAGCGATAGATCAGTGAAGCTAAATCATAGAACTGGAATAGGTGCATATTAAGGCGGTGCACATCGGTCACGACACACAGAATCTTCCTCGTCCAGAACAACTGCAACTCCAGAACAAACGCGAACAGAGCGACAAGGAAACAATTGCAGGAAAAGGACGCACACCGCCCACCGCTCCTTTGGGGTGAACACCGCAAATAAGGCTTAAATGCGCATTTGTCTTCCACTCGACGGCAAAGAGAACTCTGCGCGTTCCCTCCGCCCGCCACTTCCAACCCCTTCTGGGTCCGACGACAACGCTCAAGAGGGTGTACTGCAGCACGACTCTGGCCAAAGGAGTTGTCATGCAAGAATGCCTTGTTGGAATGCCGTAAAGACCGGAAACGGATAATGATAGCACTGCATGCACCTGGCCGTGGTGTTTTAGTGTGTTGTGTGAGAAGGTGGTTCTGGTGGTGAGGAGTGGGCCTCCGTCGATTGTGTTCCCGGCATAAAACATTGTAACGCACTTTGAGAACGTGCAGAGCGAGGAGTTATGCCGCCAACGACAACGACGACGACAGCGACAGCGACATCACCTCTTCACTTCGTTTACCGAGTGTATTGTTGTTTTAATTACAACAAACAGAGAGACATTCAGGCGAGTGGCTGGTTATCCACTTGCCATGCCAGCTCTGCCGCGGCTTCGTTTGGGGGTTGTTGGCGGGTTCGTTGAGCTACTTCCGGACAGACATGCGGAGTTTCGCTTTGTGGTACCATCTGAAAGCATAACTTAAGTGTAGGCGGTCTCGAGGGTAATTTGTCGCGAGATTTTTTGTCCAAACATGAACGGCCATTGTCACTGGGAGCAAAGCAAAGGACTTGTTAAGAGTGACAGATGATTCAAGTGCAGACACGCCCCAAGGCAAATGACAGACGTGATTGTGTCTCACCGACAAAATTAATTTCCATCTTCCATAAACTCTAAATGCAATAGGCAGGATTTTGCCATAAAAGTGGCTCCTTGGCCCTCCTCCGTCAAACCTCTGTCACATGCACTTCGAATACCAATTGGCTGTGTCCACCACAACGCCCGCTGCAAATCTCTATGCATTCCGCAAATTGATTCATTTCTGACAGACGATCTCAGATACGCCGGCCGTTCTATCGATTAAGAATTCTTTTCACTCAGATTCAAATTCACCGTCGCGCTGCCAGCTGTCACCGTCAATCCGAATAGTTGGCTCTTCTATCCAAACCGGCTGAGCACATATCCTTTTCCGTTGTACCCGGACCAAGGCGAAAGACAAAGCACCATTTTGACTAGCTTAAGAAATCCAATCACGTATCTGGTGGTACACCTCAAGGCCCCTCCGTTTGATCGTTCCCCATAATCTTCGCTCCACCGAACAAACGACCGAGACGACCATTGGATTCGATGAAGGCACACCTCGAAGGGGCCACAACGACGACATCAACGTTTTCGAATGCATGTTGCATGCTTCTTGAAAAGGGGTCCGAACAGAACAGTACAATTACTATTTCTTTTTTCTTTTTTGTTTCAATGTAATGAATTCTGCGCCATGTGACATTAAATGCCATGTTTTAGTGCTGCGCTAGAAAAGTACCCAGGAAGCAAGAGACGGGGCCAGAAGAATTCACTTGCCGTAAAAGGGCTTAGGGCGATAATGACAGGTTTCCCGTCCACTCTCAGAGGGTTCAATTTCATGAAGGTCTAAAATATTTTTAACCAGTGGATGGTGTTGTATGTCATAATTGGAATGCGTCATATCGATGTGGGGACTTAGATAATGGCTACCTAACGGGAATACCACGCATGGGATTATTAATGTGAGAGGGGGGAGCATAATATTTTATAGTTGGTCTTGTTAAGAAGTCATACAATGGCCATTGAAGTGTCGCTTGAATATTTTGCCGAAAATGAGGGTGCGGCTAAGCCAAAGTTGTCGTCTTGGATCGTCTATGGTTCAAGTACATTTGACACAAGAGACAGGTTATTTGTTAATTTTTTTTTGTCCGACAATTGCTTGTGTTTGTGTAAGGTAGACGGATTACTCTTATGTCTGTCTAAATGCGGGTTAGTTTCTTTAAAGTAAAACTGTTTATAAAAGTAAAAATACAGTGTTGCAAGAATTGTATTCATAAACATAAATAAGCTGCAGCATGTCTTCCGTTTCGGGTGACGGCTTAAGCAAATTGTCAACTTGTAATTGTTAAAAAAATTAAATGAAAATTGAATAAATGAATAATCACATCTAACTAAACGAACCGCAGTACTACGGTGTCACAGCAGTTGACAACTGCCTCCATAAAAGCATTGTGACTTTCATTTGAATTAATGCGGTGATTTTATTCATGTCGCAGAGCAGCAGGGAATATTTTTTTTTGACGCCACCATCATATACGTAAGCTTAATCAAATTAAAAGACGGTGCTGAAGCTACCGGTGGCAAGGAATGCCTGTAAACATTTTGAGTCCTCATAGCTTTGTCTAGACGCTAAAAAGCAATACTATAGTGTTTATAGTGTTTTTTTTTTTAATTTTGAATTTTGTCGTAATTTAACATTAGAACTACCGATTTAAATATGCTGTGATAGACAGAAGTATTCACACAAAGTCTTACTCGGCGCTCCAAAAGAAAAAAACCATCTGATTTTTTTGATTTTTTCAGGAAACACTAGTTCATTCTTAAGCTTTTAATAGGGTGAAGGAACCAGTAGTCGGCCACTTACCTTTTTTTTCACGTTTGATTTGCTCTTAAAAATCGGTGTTTGTAGTAAAGAATAGGCTATTCATCATTTCCAAATATTTATAATGTTTCAATTATGAAAATAAAGACATTTTTGGCATATTTACTACCGAAAACGACTTAACAAAACGTTTTTTTTTTTAGAAATTGTCACTTTTTCAAAAACGCAATTTCTTTAAGAAGAAACGAAAATTTGTTTAGAAATAAAGATTTTGTAACATAGTAAACTATTTAGTTTAGATTAAGACGCGAGTTAGATGGCGCACAGTGTGCAAATTTGTAAGTGGCATACGGCGGACGGACAGACAAATTATTTTTACATAAATACACTCTACAACCCGCCAAACACAAATGTGAAAATTTGAGGGGGTGTTAATTTTTTTTTCTGTTACGATTACAAAGGTTTATTATAGAATAATAAACCAAAAAAAGAAGTTTGGATTTAAAGAAGGGTATTGAATTTAAATAACTCTAGATTTTTTTAAGCTGCATTTTTTATATTTTAGGATATTCATTTCATACAAACTTTATTTCACGTTTACTTCTCATGACATTTAATTCTTTTTCTGTTTTCTTGTTTCAAATTAAATTGTCATAATTTAAACATTATTCCTTTTGCAAAAATAAATCCACCACCTCCAGAGGTTCCAGCGGTTGACTGACGACAAACGAGTTTTGACAGGCGAATTCGGGATCAGTTCTAGTATTAGTTTCTTTTCATATCCGTGAATATAAACTTTTTTTAGCTGCATGAAACTAGTCCAATCAAGCGTGGGCCGTTTTGATTAATAAAACATTTTGAGTTAACCTAACCTAATCCATTCTTCGTATCAATTGGGTCATTTTAACCCAAAGAACTAGGTCGACGAACCTTGGAATTATTTTATTTTACCAGACGTGCTGATTACAGACAAAAATTAAAGTCAAATTTCAAAAACTGTAAGCGTATTTCAGAAAATATTTGAATAAAAATACTGTTTCTGAATCAAAAAGACCCATCTGAGGGACTGATGAAGGTTAATGTATTTTATTGTGACTTTATTTGGAACTGAAGAAAACTTAATTTTCGTATCAATTTTTCGAAAAAGAAGTGCTTATAACTCAGTTTGTACATCATTCAGAAGTGGAAATGGAATTTAAAAATTATTTTATAGCGTGACTTTTCTATAGCGGACTCTTGAATCTTGAGGGCGGACTCTTGACTCTTGAGATTCCTAAGACTGTACTGTATAAAGGGAACCCCTTGTGAAAGGTTGGAATGTAAATTATCTTCATGCCCGAGATATTGTCCGTTAAATGAGGAATCCCTAATAGAAAGTTTCACTTTCACAGGTATAGCCAAAATTTTCTTAAAAATTAGAATTAAAACACAAAAGAATTGAGTGGTTGTGATGATGCGTCTATTATCCCTAATGGATACAATTTTAAAAACTAATTTTTATTGCTGTCAAAAATTTTCTTTTTTACACTTTATGGTTCGCCTATAATTTCTCAGGGTTTACCACCAATTCTAGTTAACGATATAACACTTCCAAGTAATTATTTCTTGCTAGAAGTTTTCTTATTAACCGCAATTCCTACAAATCCTCACGTACATCCACATCATCATCCTCATTTCCCACAAAAGCCTTCAAGAACAAATTCGAAATGCATCGCAAAAACAACTAATTGATTTCTCTACAGAAAATTAAAAAAGAACACAGACTGCAACCGCAACTGTAGGCAGCTGAGCAACCCCCATCACAACCACCACAAGCCATTACGTAACAAAGTGTTAATTAATAACAACAATAACCGTTGTACTCGTTTTTTTTTTTTACATTTCTCCCTTTTTTCTCGAAACTCGTTTTATGTGGCGCCAATTTTTTGGATAACTAATTATCAGCAAAAGTCTGCCACAAAAAAGACACAACAAAAAACAAAATCCCCTCAACTCAGCATGTTGACCCATCCAGGCATCGGCAGCCCACCGAGAACGATTTTCTGTGTTGGATTCTCATTCCATTAGTCACTGACCGATATTTTGCCTGACTGACGTTTGCGATAAACAACTTAAAAGAGAGTAAAAAGAGTTGTAGATGTGCATGTGTCTACTCAACCAGAGGCAAACTTCACGCCAACCGATGTGACAGGGTCTTGCACACTGACCTAAATGATGATTGACCGCGGTGAACTTTCTAAAAACGACGACATCTACACGCGAACAATTAATCGGAAAAGAACTCTAACTACTTACACCGAGGACTTTCTACTGGTCGATGAATGTATCTGCAGGTCTAATTGCATAACTGCAGCAACCCACAAAAAAATGACTCGTGTGTCTGTTACCACGGTGGACTGACAGGGTCCAGTTTCGTTCACACATGGGGTATGGGCTGAATTAGATTTGCAAATCGCATCCAGATACATGCGTTGCAACGTGAGAGCACTGGTTCCAGTTAATTTTACTGTGTCAGGTGTCTGAGTTTAGCTAGAGCTTCCCACTGTCATGCCGATGAATCGGATTTCAGCGGCTTTCGTTATCTTTTAGCCTTGTGCAGCAGAAATGAAAACGAGAACGAAAATCGAAAGATCAAAACAAAGCACAAAAGCATTAGAGTCACAGATACAAGATACATATTTTTTTATATTTACATTCCATTTTTTTGTGTCTCTGATTTTTTATGCGAAACCAAGCGAAACGCGGGCAGTGCCAGCTCATGTTAACATTGCAGTCAAGCCGGGTATCTGAAAACCAAAAATTTACTCACGACATTCCAAACCGCCGAATGTTAGAGACACATACTCGTACCATGGCGCAGTGCACACTTGAGCATTGTGTGTGATTTCAGGTCAGTGAATTTGTTATTTCAGCGGCCAGCTCTCGGCTATGGACGTGGTTCCATGGACACCTTAGACTGAATTTCTCGCACTGTTGTGTTACAGAGGAATGCATCAAATGGTTGCACTGCTGCTAGGTGAGAAATATAATATTATGAACATGGTTGTTATGTTCCACGCAGGGACGGCTGTTTTTTGCCTTCATTTTTGCGCAAAACTTGAATATGCCCAACAAGACACACTTAGCCAGAAGATTTGTGGTTGTGTGAATTGAGCCGAATGCTATAAAAAAACAGCATGCGTAGATTAGGTTTTTAACGATTTGTAGTTTGCATAATCCATACATGTTGGCAAGGAAAGAGAAATAAGAGTACAGATACAGAGACCTAAAGAAAAAAGTTATGACCTCGTCTCTGCGTTTTATTAAAAGTAAATGACACTGTGGAGTGGTGTTGGTTTCCTGTATTTATGATGGCAATCTATGTTATCGCCTGTCTTACTATATTTTTTATGTGACAGAGGTGCTCTCAAAATTACTATTTCTTATTTTTTTTTTTTTTTTCACAGTGCCTTCCGGAACTCCTGCTTTTCTGTAAATTTGTCTCAAAATTTAATTCTACTGAAAAACATTGTGTAAGAACATGTTAAATTTATGGATACAAAGTTCTAACCAAATCAAAAAAAAGTTCTGCTTAAAGTTCGTTACCAGACATCGATGCCAAAAACAAGTTTCACAGACTGTCATCTTCTGGACACCTCTTATTCTCTGTAAAATTTACCCCTCCGGTAACAAACAGTGAATTTCACAGCGTCTCCCTTAATTAAAAAAAAAAGAAAAACACTCCGCCCGACCACTCACAATCGATGCGAACTTTTTAAAACTATTTAACCAACCCAACAACCGAACCGAAGCAAGTATCAACAACACAACGTCCAAGTTCTTCACTTCGCTCAGGTTCTTTGTCCCGATGTTGGAAAAACATTCCTCCACCTTCGCTTGTAAAACAAAACAAAAAAAAAAACTTTTCTACAACATCGCTTCCCTTTTTTGAGCCAAAGGACTCCGCCTTTTCACTTCTGTTCTCTGCTATGCTGACACAAAGTCTGATTATGAAAGCAATTAAAATTAATGAAAACAAACTTAAAAGTCGGAATGCAAAAGCAAACTCAAACATCACAGTAACATAAATAACAAAACAACACCAAACAAAAAAAAAAGCTGTTTCTTCTCGAAATTTTCAAAACGAGCTATCCGCCCCAAAGTAAATTAGAGTTCGAAACTATCCTCCGTGAATGGAGAGGGTAGTGTTTCGTTTGTTCGTCGCTTCACTATTTACAAAGCGCACACAATTACGCGATTCATAGGTGCGAGATACAATTTGAGTGTGCAAGCTAAATATTTACTTATGAAGCTCATAAAGAAATCCTTTATTGCGAACCAAAAAAGCGGCACGTTTTAAACTTTTATGTAAATCAATCATTAAAACGTCAACAAAGCCCAATGTGTGGTGTGTGTATGTGTGGGTTTTACAAAAGAGGGAATAGGGACAGTTGAACAATTGTGTCCTTGAAAAATAAGAAAGAACAATTTCAAAGAAAGTTAGTAATTCCGAAAAAATGAAGGAGGAAAAAGAAATCCCTCATGATATCCCGACACTCGATACGTTACTTAAAGGGCGGAACGACGATGTTGCTTCCGCTCCCTGGGGTTGGCCAGAATTCACTCGATCACCAGGTGTACGATTTGTTTTTTTATTTCCCATCTTTTTTTCTTTTCTCTCTGTGTTCTTTAAGCAAAAGTGTTTGTATTTAGGAAAATAATTAGAGGAGGACGAAGACAAATTAGAAAAACGGAGTCACGGTGTCAACCACAGGTCAACAACAAATTTGGGTAGGGAAAGTTTCGAGGATGCTTGAAATTAATTTAGCTTAAATGTGGTTAATTGGTTGTTGGCTTTTGCGAACAAACATGGTTTGTATGCTCATGAGGACCTACATACGGATGCACATTAGTGAGCATGAAATGCGGCAGCTGGCCAGAACTCTTCCGTCAGGAAGCAATTAATGTAAATTAATTCAAGTGTGACAGAAGATGGATGGTTGAGAAAGGTCAAAAAGTCCCGTCATGGACAAAAAAAAAACGTTTTGTTTTAAGACACTAAATTTGCACTTGGGTCCTAACTATGTGCATACATGCAGTAAAAAAGCAATTTAGTTTTAAGTGTTTTATGAGTATTTTGTTTTGACCACCGCAGCGGTAATGGAACCAAACAAACTATTGTCACCAAACCAATGCTTTGCAAAACATAGCTGAACAACAAAATATATTATTTTTTTAAGTACATTACGAGTTCTTCCAAAGATATCCAGGCCTGTTCTGTTCTTCTAATAGTCTCTTAACATAGCATGATAACAAACTTCTTTAGTAGTATTTTAACCATTATTTTAATCAACAAAAAAACACGGTCTTCTAGCAAAACGTCAACATTATATCTTTGAAGTTTTTTATGAATGCAATATCTCTTTTATGAATGCAACACAGCATACGCAAATTTATTGAAGAGTTAAGAGGTAAAAGAACTTTTTGAATTATCCTGGCAGTCACTCAAAACACAACACCGCTTCCACTAACTTCGTAGAGTTCTATCAAGTTTTATGTTTAACAGCCATTAACTTGTGAATTTAAAAAAAAACACATTGCTCTGTCAATCACCACCCCCAAAATTCATAAATTAATTTACGAACTTCTACTCTAGATTTAGCAGCTTTCTACGACTTTTTGATGGTGAAGAGAGAGAAGAGTTATCATTGAATGAAGAGATCATCATTCCAACCAGCGCTTTTTTTTAAGGCTATAAGGAAATCTACTTCAGTAATGTCCACTTATAACAACCTCGAAGGAACCGACCAAATAAGATCGACATAATCGTAGTTCGTTATAAGTATGGTGACCATTATTGATATTGAGCAAATAGAAAAAACATTGTACCCAGTATTTAATTAGAGTGGATCTTCTATAACTGCTGATGCTTACACTTTCTTCTAAGTCGAAATCTTTTTTTAAATTTTTAAGACGAAAGGTGGAATCCTTTGAGCGTGTAAACCAAGATGCAACATTTGTCACTATGTAGACTGTCAATTTCAAGAACGGCATTTAATTGACTGACTCTGATATGATTCCTCTGAACTGAACGAAAACCAATAAATATGTTGGGTCTTATTTATCAACCATAATTCCCCATTCCTCGTTATCACAGCCTGTCTGGATTATTTTTTTTAAATAAAATATGCTCGTAGTGTTAGGTTAGGTTATGTGGTGTTGGATAATCGTCAATTACATACATAGGTCCATAGTGCGTTACACCAATTCAGAGCTCTTAGTATTATGTCCAAAAACAAAATAGATTTTCTCTATTTCTAAAATCTAATGAGATTGACTTCAGAGTTTTTTTTTAGAAGCTCTTAAAAGTCACAAATGAAAAGGAGCAGTTTAAAAAAAATAAATTAAAACAAACAAAATCCTTTTTGTATTCACTATTTATTCACGCAACTTTTTTTCGAAAAAAAATCATGTGAGATAGACTAGGTACAGAACAAAAAAGCACTAAAACCAGTTTTTTTAAATTTTTATTTTTTTCCTAAAAACATGAATGCCACTGAGTTACAAAAAGTCTTTAATCAACACGATTTTTTTCAATAATATCCAAAACAACTCACGTTTTTCCATTTGATTCAAAAACCTTAATTGTTGAGAAATAATCAAGAATTGCTTCCTACTAAAATCCCCCACGCTTTTTTTACAACATTGTTGTGAAACTAAACACAACGCGACCTAATTAATGACCCCTATCACATCATCTTGATAAATTTCTGCCCCGAATTTATTTTGCTTCCTGATCTCATAAATATACACCCACGATTTTGATTTTGTTTACAAACACATGCTGCCCGCAAAGAAATTTGTAACAAACTCACCGCGAAAATAAATTATTTCACAAACACACACAGAGATCACAAATTTACAGCTAACCGACTTTTTTTTTACCCATCGCCGGCTAAACAAAAGGTATCCCTTAAAAAAAACAACCAACTCGATTCGATGCATACCTGTACAACTACATCGACGAATTCCAACGAGCATGATCGTAAAACAGGTAATCCACAAATGCGCCTTTGTTATCCTTTGAAAAGTGGGAAAATGCCGCCTTTCTCGTTCCTCCATCGTTGAAGATGTGTGTGTTTCTTTTTTTCTCTTTTTCAAAATAAATTTGATCTTTCGTCACTCTTTCGTTCACTTTTTTTCTTTTCAAATATCAGCCACTTGATTGATAAAAAAAACTCTTTGATTTGATACTCTTGATTAATAAAAATTTATCATTTTGAATTTTATTTACTTATGACGTAGCATTTTAGCACAATTTTCTACCGTCATCTCCCTCACTCATGATCACAAGAAAAACACGTTTTTACACCGTTTTCACGAACACAAACCACAGAAGAGAGGGCCAAGAAGAAGAAAAGAAAAACGAATTCAAAACGATCAACGGCCGAACACACTCACACTCAGCTGCACCTTTGATGCCGCGGCGCGCAATAGAACAATGAGCACACACACTCACAGATGGTTGTCATATACGAGTGTTACACGAATGTGTGTGAGCCAGCGAGTGTATAGGTGCAAATCGATCAACACACCTGAGCGCACAGAACGGACCAAAAAAGAAGGGAATGAAAGACTTCTTTTCCGTTTACATTTTTCTATCCAATCGCTAAAAAACACTAAGAACCACTTTTTATTTGTTTCCCCAAACAAACTCGAATCTCATGGAACACATTTCGCTGTAAACAAATTCACGATTGGATTTTAATTATATGCTTGGTGGATAAGAATAAACGAAATTAGTTTAACACACACACACGCTCGTTAGACGCAAGAAGCCACCTGTAGATTCATCTCGCGGATGAATTTAATGCAACTTTCGTGGCGTCCGAATGTTGAATGAAAAATCGCGGATGTTTCGATGAAATTGTTATCCGTGTCTAGGGACGAAGCTGTTCGGTGCGAGGTACCGAGAGGGTAATATTCAAACGACGCTTAATTAACCCCTGACACACGGCAGAGAACACACACTCGATACAACACGACAAAACACATCACGCAGCAACGGACAAAACCAAACTGAGTGGGTCGATTGTGTGTTGAGTGGAATACCTTAGGAAACCGGTTGTGCAAAACACACTCAAGTGAAGCAGATGGAGATTGAGTTTATGTTGCGCCACGCTGCGGTGGATAGGAAAAAGAGAAATGTAAACAAAGAGAAGAGTGTACTGAATTCAGTGAAGTTGAGTGGAATGTTCCTTAAACATGTGTGCACAACGGAAATGCACTCAATCTAGTCGGGGAATGTTGCGAAACATTACAGAAATGTTGAAAGGAACCAGCTGATTGTTTAACTTTTCTGTGTTTACAAAAACATTCGGTGCTATTTAAGACTTTTATGAGCGCATTTAAATTCAGCCACAGGGAAAATGTTTTTTTTCATTTCACGAAAAACGAAGTGAAAGATTCCCAAGATTCTAATCGCACTAAGAGACATCCGATGCGGAATAAAACGAGCTTAAATTGTGTTTTCGAATGAAATTAAAACCCTACACTGCGCAGTGCTTCAAGTCAATGGATTTTTACTTTCTTATCCCCATTTGACCTTTAACGTGATATCTTTTATCACATCACATTCTGCCTCTCATATGTCGCTGACATCCTCATGATAAGCCATCTGCAACAAATTACCTCAAAATTAGGAATTTCTCAACATTGTCTGCGTAGGTGATGCCCTTTGTAAATTTGATGACTAGCATAACAAGCGTAGGAGTAGTATTATTTCTCTTTGAGTTCCTATTACCAAGTCACCATGCTAAACATTAGTAGCTCTCCTCTTTAGCAAGTTCGCTTTGAGATACTCAGGTTTCTCAGTTAGAGAGTTTTGTTTCAAACGTTAAAACAAGGAACAAAAAAACGTCCGTTTAATGTTAACTGACAAATTTAAATTTCAGAAAGAACAAGTATGTTTTGAACATTGACGAAGCGTATTCTCTTTTCCAAAAAAAGTGCACAGACCAATTAATCAAGTGACATATTCGACGGCCTAACGTTTTTTTATAAATGCCACATCCAATGTACTTTTGGGATTTCATTGGACGTAAAGATAACGACGAGTAAGAAGTGTTTTTTTGATTTCGTTTGCCGTCCTTCTACACAACGAAATTTGTAAGGCAATACTTTTATTAAGCTATGATTTTCCAACTTCGAATTTTACTTCATAATCCTTTGTACTTTTCCATACTGTATCTGGCGCAATATTCAAACGAATGGAGATATCTAACATAAATGATGACAGACTCGAATTCTAGGCTGTTTTTGTAGTTTACATGATTTTAAAATGACAAAAACGTTTGCTTCTCCCCAGCCCTCTCCAGCTCGTAGTCTTGACAAAACGAGATGAATTGGCTTACGATTGCATCATCATCATTAGTGGAATAACACCCCAAGAAGGGCCAGAGCCTAGCTTTGTTCTGCGCGTTATAATTTTGACACATGTGGAGGGGACCTACATTTTATTGCCGATTCCGAACGGCGAATTGCGAAGGCTTTCCGTGACGGAAGTACTCCAGTGGGATTGTCAGTCGTTCGTTGGACGTGGGGCCGTGAAAAATGTTTGTGGTGTTATTTCCCCGAGCCGGACTCGAACCCAGGTACTCTCGCTTAACAGTCCGACGCACTAACGATAACGATTAAGCCACGGTTACGCTTGTATAACGCTGGGAAATATTGAAAGCTTATTTCCAAAGTAAGTGCTGTGTAGCCCAAACAGAGTGTATTTTTTGAAAAGAAATCGTGTTATTAGCCTTCTTTGCAATGCCAATGGGTTACCTCGGAGCTGTAATTTGACCCCTTAGGATTTTCATTTTTTTGTGTAGAACCGTGAAGGGCCGATGTTATGCCAACAATCTAGATTCAAGCACTTAAGACCAATATCAACAAAGCAATCCATGAGCTACAGCCCGAAACCATCAACAAGGTCCATCAATGCGCTCCTGCGACGCCAGTCTATGCTGTGGAATATTTACTCTAACTAATAAAGCCAAATCATTTGGAAAAAAGGACAGCGGGCTAGTAGTCCTTGCCATCATTTAATGATTCATTTTAATGATTTATTGGGAGTATAAATTAATTCGGTCGGTATTTTGTGTATAATACCATCTTTAAAAACTTAGTCCTATCTGGCATCGATCCCATCATTGAGCCATTGTTCGATTTATTCAAAAGACCCGAACTGGACCCAAATCGTTCTGCATCCATAGGAAAAGCCAGCAGTGGGAAGGAGCAAGGTCTAGAGCATACTGCGGGTGGGGTAAGACTTCTAAGTTCAGCGTTTCCAGGTAATTTTTGACAGCTACAGCCACGTGGGGCCCAGCGTTAGCATGTTGCAAAATTACTTTATCACGGTCATTAATTTCGGTCCTTTCTGGCCGTTTTTCACGCAATGCAATGCTCAAACGCATTAGTTGTGGTCGATAACGTTTCCCATCAAAAGTTTCGCCTGGTTTTAGCAGCTCATCCGTCTTAACTTTTCTTCCACTTAAAAAAGAAAATCAAAACTTCCCGTGAATGCTGTTTATTTAAAACAAATCCGGACGTTTCGAAGCGGCGAAAAGCAATCTTTTTGTCTAAAACAGACACTGATGCATACTAATTGTTGCTGACAAATATCACCCCTTTCCAATCAAGTAGGTAATCGCTTCCAAGATCAGCAAAAACTTGCAGGTGGCACCACCTTTTGAAAACGGACCGAATTAATTTGTAATACATTCGTTGCGGAGCTCTATTTTATACCCCCAATAATATATCCAGAAATTTTATGTCGCGTCGATTAATTGTATCGGATCGTTTCGGTACAACCATGGGTTGAATATGCCGTATCATGTCAGAAACATCGTACTAATCATTAAACTTTAAAATTTAAATTTGTTTACTTTATTGCCTTTTTAAAGAAAAACTTTTGTTTGATCAGCGTGGCAAAATATTTTATCTTTTTTGTTCTGAACCTGCATATCTGAACCAACACCTTTCTTGCTTAAACAATGTCTTTCTCTTTTGTTAGTTGAAAGTGTTTACATTTTATCTAAAATTACTTATAGAATTCACATGTTTTTCATTCCTTTTCTGCAACTGACAGCAACCGCGGTTGAATACCACACTGACTCCTACTTTTTATCCGCATGTGTGTAAAACACACACGCCTATTTGATTTCATGAAATATATCGCTACTTAAAGGCACATAATCTACATAACCTAAGAATGCTGCCAGCGCATGGAGGGAAGAAGTTTTGGACCAACAAGTGGCTCCACTGAGTACCGAAAAAAAACAACAAACATTTCTTACAGAATTCCCTCGGTCTCTCGTATTAAACGAGAGCGTGGAGATAATACCACGAAATGATTTATATGACTAATTACTTCTTACCACAAGAGTGTTGCATGCTTCTTGTCTTTACAGAACACGGTTTTTTATACGTCCCCGAGCAAAAACAGTCTGACCTCATGGAGAATCGTTTAATTTGCATTATTATCACAATTAAGAAAATTACGATATATAATTTCCTTATTTCGAACCTTGAGAATACATAGTATAAGTGCAACAGCCGATACAAGCATTTTTTTAAAATAAAATATAAGTGCAGTAAACTTTTTCAACTCCCAGTAAACTCATTCCTTCGTTTCTATTTCGTAATGAACATTCCTAAAGTTAATGACACTCCTTCGCCACATTACTTTTGTTCTGAAGACTTTTGTCCCTGATTCTGAAATGAAATTCACCAGATGACACCCCACTTCATCCGTAGGGTGCCATCATTATGACGCTTTAACGAGGACATATTCAGTTTCACACTTACGTACGAATAAAAGGAGCCGCTTCAAGTTACTCCAATTAAGATTAAATGTCAACTTATAGCCTCCTCCTCCTCTTACCTGAAGATATCTGCCATTGAATGGCACAGGGGTCAGTTGAAAGCCTCGATTTTTCTCCTTTTTTTTAATGGAGAACATTTAATGAGATTTGAGAGAAACTAGAACAAGGTTATTATTGATTTTAGCTAAAAACATTTTAGCTTTGGATTTGGATATGCAGAATACCACAATAAAACCGGAAAAAAAGTTAACCCCAAATAAGCTCATTCAACTTTGGAATTGTGTTTTCTCTGCAATTTCATCCACAGAACGAATGGTGGAGCAGAAAATAAAAATTAAGCAAGTTTTTGAATAATTTATTCATGGCTTAGAGAACATTTTGCAGGGTATAAATGAGATTGATTTAAGTGAATGCTTCAATCCGAATAATTTTAATTATTTATATAATTTTATTTCACCAGAATGTCGGGGAACTTTGTGGCCTGTGACCCAGATTAATAAATAAAAAGGATAATCGCTCGGATTGACTTTAAATGCGATAAATTTCTAGTTCCAAAAAAAGGAGAGTGAAAATTCAAAGACCTCACCGGTGGCGGTTTATGGGGCTTCAAAAAAAATTTGGGAGTTTGTTTAATTTTCTTTTTTTTTAAGTGAGGAGAGATGATGATGGACAGCGACAGAAGTGACATTTTTCAAATGACATCGGTTTTTCACTAATTATCATTATGTGGGAAAGCCAATTCAGTGGTCATATGAAGCTCTTAAAGTTAAAATTCCTGATCTTTAACACCTTAGAGCTCTATCTGGGGGGCAAAACACAAGTTTATTTTTAAAAATGCAATGAAATTCAAAATTAAATTTCATCCCATTTATTAGTAAGAGCAAAAATTCCCATTAATTATGGAACAGAATGTGGTTCAAATGGCAGGCTTCGTAGCAGCACATTCTGCCACTCCAATTTTCCCAGACCTTGTTGATAGTTTTCCTTCGCAGGTCTCCAGAAACAAAAGTCATCGGCGCTCAACAAACTGTTATGGCCAAGGCTGATAACGCGATTTGATAATTTGGTGCACCAAAGAACTATTAATGCATGGTCTGCGTTTGAACCATGAAACTGATGAAATTATCCAATTCAGTAAACAAAATTGGGATATCATGGGTCTATAACGCCCAACATTGAGCGAAACGTTGTTCTCAGCCTTATTTGATATTCGTGGTTTAAGCATCACACTCTCGTCTACAGCAGCCACATTCTTGCACATCTTACGACGACGGGAACCATGAGAGTTGCCCACTAGCATGCCAGTGTTTATGCACAAACTCACGTACAGCAGGTGCTGTGGGTGCTTCGTTTTGGACAGAACTTCCATTAAGAAAAGCCGCTGTTTGGGCTACAGAGCATTTACTTGGAAATAAGTTTTCAATATTTCCCAACGTTGTTTAAACGTAAAGCGACTTATTTCTTTCCGCGGAGGTACGGTACTGACTTTCTGTGTACATTTTGTTGAAAAACAGCTGTCGATTTGAAAAGGAAACCAAACCCCACCCTTAGAACCATAAATCATAAATTATAAATCACAAAATTGTTATATTTTTTGCTCGTTGGAATAACTTATGGTATTAACTTGAAAAAACTCTTTCAGTTCTACATGACTGTGCTAATCATGTTTTTGGTTAATTTAACTTTTATTACTTTTTGGGCTTAAAAATCAATGCCCAGGAGCTAAAAGGAAAGATTTTCTCCTCTTGCTCTTTTTTGCTTCGCTACAACCTTATGCCCAAACTTAATAGAAAGATCGGAAAGAATGATTTACATTTTTACTGTACCAACTTCTTTCATAAATTTTCCTCAAAGCGATTTTTTTGTTTGGTCTAAGAAATGATCTCATTGTGTAACAAGAATTCTGTAGATTCCATCTCTTCACGTCGGCTTTTAAGGGTATGACTGGAGTAGTGGTCTTCTATATGAGGAAGCTTTTTACTGATACGTACTGAGTTATGCATGGGTTTGGAGTGTCGCTTCTATTTCATCTAATAAGGAAATTTCTCAGACCATCTGAATTGCATCATAGTTTTATCAGCTTTACTTCTCAATCATGGATTTGCTACATGGAGACGCCATCCTGAAGCGAATCTTTGCCCTCGAAATCAACTTCAAAGCTAGATTTTTTGAATCTACAGTAATATTTAAAAGCCATTAACCGAAATTAGGAAACGATGTTCGTACCAAGTAAAAATGAAAACATCCTACACTAATCTGGTTCAATTGTTTCGCTGGCTTTTTGAGAAACATTCAAGTTGAAAGGCTACAGTTCACTCGATCATATTCGTTCTGCTTGAAGGTAGGTCTGGTACTCTGCTCCTGACTGCGATTTACAGGTGAACCCAATGAAACCGATATCGAAATACCACAAACACCAACAAATTTTCGACTAATATAAAAAAATGTAATTTTTTTTTGTGTAAAAAACAATTTTAATAAAATTTCCATCGAACTCAGTTGGAAGTCAATTTATGTCCAAACAAAATAAAGTCAATTACCGATTGGAGCTCGAGTGGCCTTTAAATACCAATTTCCCCATAAATTTCCTTTTTCCTCCTCATGAGGTTTATTTTCGTTTGTGGGTTATGCTCACAAAGCAGCGGAAGAAAAAAACACACGCCCCATATATACGACTATTTGAATAGGTTTTATGTCCTCTCATTAATATTTAACGATTCGCTTCTAATGAACTTCGACCCCATTCTGCGATTTAATTTGTTTGTTCCGTTTCGTAGGTATCGCAAATTTTCTTGTTCTGCTCTGTCCGCCTAAGGATATACAACAGCGGAAAAATGTTTGCTCTAATTTTGTCCCTTATATTAAATTAAAATTCATCCTAAACAACAGGCGTTGTTTTATTTTAGCTTTCTTTTTTTGGATGCTCGAAAACATGTTTTGCTCGAAATGCATTTGGAGTGTACGTACACTCGTATCTCGGACGTAAAACCTCCTCTGGCACGTGATATGGGTGCGCAACATTAAAATTATTTATGTTGTATCTTACGATGAATTTATCTTTGGAGTTTGCTTAACATTCCGCAGGACCGCACGAGAAATGCCTTGTTATGTGAGTGTTGAATGCAAAATAAAAAAACAAAAAATCTCTACGGAAATTTCGTTCACTTAGCGTTTGAAGTTGAGTTGAGAGTTTGCATTTTTCAGATCTATTTGCTCACCACAATCGACCACAGAAATTCAAACAGATCCAGGAAAACAACATACAGAAAATAAGCAAATATTTATTTTCTCAACACTCGATTAATCTACATTGTTTCGACACTCGAACGCACGAGAATTGTTAATTGCATTTTTCCGCAAACTATCAACAATTTTTGAAACAAATACGCACCTGAAAAGCATTCATAAAAAAGTCTGCAAATCAATTTAATTTCATTTTTAATTTTTTACAAGTTTACAAAAATAAATCGAATTTTACCACTGCGGCATTCATTATTTTGTATCTATGACATGCAATGCAAATAACGCGACGAAAAAATTTCATTTTCCTACTCCCAGTCGCGGACTGATTTGAAGTTTCGCCCGTCCTTAGCTTCCCTCAGTTGGTCGTAAGTAAACTTTAAAGTGAATGCTTCTCTTCGTAATTAGGAAGGAGTGCAATGTTCCGGAACTTTAAATTTCATTCTGTCGTAGGTCTGAGTGAAGGATTTTTCTTTTCGGAAGGATTAATGCCTTTTCGTCTGGAATTGGACTTAATCCTTTCCGGTGGAGACATGCAATTGGTTATATCGTAGGAGCATGGTTAACTATGAGTTTGCGTTTACGTTTACGCTTACCATTTTCAGTCACGGATGGAAGGCAGAAGGTACAGAAGGAGTTAAAATAATCATTTATCATTGGTATTTCACATTGGTGAAGGAATTTTCATGCATACACATTTGGTGCATTGCATGTGAAGTTGAAAATGTTTTAATTGAGCAGCTAGAAAGGGAGTTGGATTTTTTTTATCGACATGTAAAAACCGAACATCACTTTTCAACTGAATGGGGTCAGATTTCAAATCTAAGATTTGTGATATCCGATTTTTTTTTTGTTTTGAACTTTATGTTGGGATTTTAATGATATGGTTTTTATTCAATACATTAGTCCATCGATAGTGTAAACTAATTAAAACAAGGCGTTTTCGGATTTTAGAGGGATGCACATTACTAGAAATTACCAAACTATTTCAAGCCCATTAAGCAACCATTAAACACAAAATGATATTTTATTTAATTAATTAAAAAAAACGAAAATAAAAGAATTTTTTTTATTTCAAAAAAATAGTAAAAAAAAACTTTTATATAGGCATAGATATTGGCATTCGTAATTTTAGGTAAATTTGTTTACTATTTTATTTTATTGTTAGCCATAGTTATTGTTTTTGCCCTTCACTTTAGCAAACTGGTAATCGTTTCTGCGTACAAGTCATTCTGATCGGTGTACTCAAGAAGCATATTTATACACGGTTCGATGTTGAGCTAACTATTTTGGGTGTAACTGGAGCAACTTCGTTGTTTCCATTTCTCCAAATGTCTTCAATTTGTTAGGTTCGCTTATCTCTTCTATGATGGCCCAGTTTTTAACCTCTTGTACTGACGTGTTGTGTTCGATTCTGTGATTTATAATTCCAAGAAGATCACTGATTTTTTGTAACTATTCTTTAAGCTGAGTTTCGTTTAGTGTTCTTTGTAACTGAATAAGTAGAATTATATCATCATCTTTCCAGTTGTCTTCAGCTCACAATACAACGATGGCATTATAGAGAGACCTGCCGGCGTTTCACATTTTAGAGATGACAATGTAAAGCTTTGTCGATTCATATTTTAAACGAAGTTATATTATCTGTAACTCACATTATCGACGGACTTCTGTATTCTGTATCGTTTTAATTAATTTAAATTTTTTGCAAATGAATGCTCAAGCATTAAGTTTTACTATAAAATCTTCGGAAAGTTATAGAAGCCCGATTTGGAAAAATGACGGGAATGGTAGCTTAATATCGTCAGCCCAGCAATTTCAAAGTTCTCCGTTGTTGTTATATTGACTCGACAATTCGTCTCTGCAAAATTTGACTCTGACTCCACATACAACCAAAGATCTCTTATCAGTATCCGAAGCAAAAACACATAAATTGTATGATTACCTCCACAGACAATTCCTTTTTTTATTGCAAAAACCAGCAAATTATCTCATTCCTAAAAAAAAAATCCCCCAAACGTGGTAATCTCCATCAATGAATTTGTTATGGAAATGACGAGGATGTTTATCGGCGCCATTATTGTGTGCAAATTTCACACCCATCACAAGGACACAACTCACATCCAGTACCCTGTGCCTCATTGCCGAGCTCGGTGCTTTAGTGAAAATCGATATTTCAATCACCGCACTTAGAGGATGGTTTTCGTTCGATTAGCTCCTTTGATTTCTTGAGGGAATAAGGCGAGCACATTGCTTTTTGCTGCAAAGTAATGATTTGACTTTTAAAATTTTTTTATCTCTTGAGGTTGGTTGTTTTGCCTTGAAATGCAAATCAAATTAAATCAAGCCGAATTATACTGAAGTTATTATTAGCATCCGATTTTGTTAATTGATTCACAAGACCTAAGACAACACGTTCAATTGTTGGCTTAATTAATTTTACATACTTAAATTTGGTGGAGGGTTGAAGGAAATATTGTAATTTGTTGCTCTTTCGAAATTTTCAAAAATAACTTAACGAACGATTCCGGGAAGGCAACAAAAACAAAGTGAGTTTATCGCCGCCCTAAATTTTGATTGCGCCGTAAACATCTTTGAGGCGTCATGTGCACGCGTTTGTGTGCTTCGTTAGGTGTTAACAAATCTTGAAATAATTCCGCTGCAGACGCAGACAGCAGAGGCGGTAGAGTGTGAGATTCACTGCATCGGATGTGACACCTTGGGTCTTGTTAATTATTTAGCATGTGTGGGCTTGGGGGCAGGGTGAGCGAACTGTTTTTGAATCTATTGTGGAGTGTAAGCAAATGTGGAGCTACGACGCAATCGTTTGTCATACTTGCACATCAACTTCCAGTCGTCTATGGAAAGAGAGAAAATAAACTAAAATTAAATCATTTTGGCTAGACACAAGAAATTATAGAAGTCTTCAATGCTTTAAAAAAAAACCTTCAATGATATCAATGGTACCGGTACCGGTACCGGCTTTCGGCCAAAAATCTGCAGTTAGCTTAATGAATAGGATTTGGAAAGCAAATTAAATGCAATTCAAGCACCTATTTTTCCTTGCTGATGTATTTTTCTAGCCTGATTGTAAAAACATTAAGCTGAACTAAATTTATTGTGTGATTTTCTACCATTTGTAAGCACAAACAACCAAATACAAACAAACGTTTTATGTAAACGCCACGCATGCGGCGTATCGTAAGGGTAGTTTTTAATTCAATTCCGATCGTGATTGTAAGTAGACGCCTCGTCCCAGAAAGAAAAATAAAATAAAATTTGTTAACCAAAGAGAAAGTTTTTTATTTCCAACGAAAGTGTGCTTAAACATATAGCTACGTATATCATATTTTTGTATTTTCAGGAGGACGTGTTTCCACCGAAGTTTCTTAGGTGTAGAAATCTATATGGCTGAAACCCTTAAGCTAAGACCCCTTTGACAGTCTTAATAAAAATCGAAAACAAGTTATCTTTGTATCCTTACGTAAATGTAGCGATTTTCTTTTTCATATAGTACTAGAAAACTTCCACTTGAACCCTTTAGTTTAAGACATAGGGACAGTCTTAATATAGAAACAAAATAAGAAAATTGTGCAAGTAATTTTTAGACACTCGCCTGCCTTTTTACTTCCAAAAGACAAAACAAAATTATAGTTAAAAGTTCACATACTCATGAGAGAATCTATCTTTAACCCGTCTTCAAATAAATTTCTGGTCCACATGTCCATAGCCCCTATCAATTTAATTTAGTGGTAAATACTAAATTAGAGTCAAACCGGTGAGTTGTAGCAATCTCCTGTTTCCTCAAACCTTACCACAAAACTTAGCACATCCAACCTCACAGGAATTACCTATAACGTGTCATTATCTATTAATAGCTACCACATTTTGGTCAAATTCACGGCAATGTGTACTCCTAAGGCAGCCTAACATCAGTTTACGGGGAACCGATGAACAGGATGACAAAACCTCAAATTTAACATGTGGCACAGTGGATTGGAGTATGGTAAATTTACATTACTTCGAGAGTAATTTCCCCCAGGACTTGATTCTTATTTTTAGACTGACACGCGTTACATAGTGCGGGAAATGCTCACGATACTTTGGAAAGAACAAAAAAAAATAAAGAAATGCTTTGTGGTAGTTTATGGAAAGTCAGTGAAGTAAAACGTGAACGAGAGACTTATTCAAGACAAACAATGGGGGTTGTTAGGGTTCTTAAAATTGTAAATGTCGGTCGTGTGTGCGTAATATGGTACATGATGCCACAGGGGAGAGATTCTCAACAGAGCTTATGGCATGTCCATTGTGTCAAAAGTTTAGCAGTTACTTAGCGTATGGATCAAAGGGATTTGTCTTTTGTTCAACTTTTGTAACCCCTCAGTTGGTGTGATAAGATCTTTCGTGAATGAAACTGGAAAAGATGATAAGCAATTCGGTATCTGACTCTTTCGCTTTCATTAGTAAAAAGAATTGTGCTATTTTTTATGAAAAGAGTTACTATGACTCCCAGTTATTATTACAGTTGTAATGGGTCCAATAACTATTCGCTAACCACATACCATTTTCTTCTGAATTAGACTGTTGAATGAACCTGTAACAAACTACAAAAGTTATTTGAAGCTCCAATGCTGTGCAGCCCAAACAGCGCATTTAAAAAAAAAAAATCATGTTACGCCTCGACGATGTTAATTGGCCGCTTTGGAACCGGGATTTAACCCGTTTGGACTTTTTTTTGTAGGTAACCGTGAGGCCAACAATCCAGGAACTAACACTGGCAAAAATGTAATGATCTGTGGCTGTTCATCAGAAAATACGAAATACCCACTTTTAATCTCCCCTGCCTAAACAGTCAACGATTATCCCTCTCAACTAGCGCCACATACTTATGAATCAATCTAGATCCCAAACTTAGAATATAGAACAACGGACTAACAAGGCACGTATAGCTTTCTATGCCTGGAATAATACTTTTGGAAAAATCTGAGGTCTAAGACTAGACCTTACACGACGGCTATACACAGCCGAGGATAGTCCCATTCTCACGTATGGATAACTTGTTTTTTGGCCTGCCCTTAAGAAAAAAATTTGCATTGTGAACCTCAATAAGATACAAAGAATAGCATGCATAGGGACAAAAGGCACATTAATTACAACCCCTTTAGATGCTCTGATGGTTGATAGTTAGCTCCATCTGCTAAATATCAACCTTCACATTCAAAGTATAGCGACGCACAGTACGATCAGATTTAGAGAGTCTGCCATGTGGACATCGAGACCATTTGGACTCGATACCTATAGAGCTCCTATGGCTTCGGGTATGAGTGTATACACAAACGGTTCAAAGATGAAATTCAGAGCGGGCATTTACTTGGACACTCCGGGCAAATTCACGTTTTACAAACTTCCAAGCCACGCTAGCATGTTCCAAGCGGAAATCCTTACCATTTGGGAAGTGTGTCAGCAGCTTAGATCCCATCCGAACACAACGGCGATGCAAAGATTAGCTAGTCAATCTGACAATGTTGACAGTCAATCTGCCATTAAGCATTAGTCCAGGAATGCCGTAATGATCTTGCTAATATCGCCGAAAAGTTCAATATTACCACAAGTTTTGTCCTAGGACATACTAACGTTTTTGGTTAACGAGAAAGCCGGTGAACTGCCTAAATCAGGAGCTGCTCTCCACAACTGACGAGCTACACATTCTACTTTGTCTAACAAAAGCACGAATTAAATGACATTTCTTGGAAATGGCCAACATCCAACCAACCATGGCCAATAACCAACTGTCCATGGAGGCAGTGCCAGTGTACAAAAGGGGACTAGCACAGACATTGCTAAAATAATAAATAATACTACGGGTCTCTGGAGATCATGCAGCTAGGATAGCAATCCTTCAGAATGCACACTGTTGAAGTTGTAATAACTCAGCAAAACCAGAATCATTGAATCACTTCCTCTTCTTCTGCCCAGAGCTGGGCATAGATAGATAGATAGATAGATAATAGATGATGGCTCTAAATGCCAACTTCAGAGCTGTGGTTTCCACACCGTACTTGGTGCTATTTGGGTCTTTAAGAACCACCACCTCGGTCTACCTTAAAAAAATCAATTACCGGAGTATGATTCATTACAAATTTCGTATAATTGTGCAACGCGGCTTTCAGGTACAAAAACGACCACATTATTATCGGTAAGGCTTTTATTTCTCTTTAAAGTCAAGATTTTGTGCACCATTTTACCGGAACCTACATTGTTTGAATCGAATTCAACGTCCACTGTCAGCTGTTGGTTGACTTTGGATGAAATGTGTTCGTTCCTATAAAATCAGTCCCGTCTTCAAGTGATTTCGCCTTTCTCGCGACATTATTAAATCGCTTAAGAAACATCCTTTCCGTTGCTCCTTTCAATTCATCTACTTGTAAGCCTTTTCCTCATCGTTGAACATTTAAAGCGCAGATATCCTTTCGAAGTCGGATACTCAAACACAGCTCACCCCCCGGCGGCAAACAAATTTTCCCAACGGATTTAGACGACTCCTCGTCGTTTATTTAATGCTCTCACTTTCTTGATTGATGGCCGCTGATAATAGTAAGCAAAAGAGCCCTTTATTATCTTCATCTTACCCAGGACATCCGATAATTAAATTGAAGGTAATCCGCTTCGTTATTTTTTAATTGAAATTAAAGTTTCTTATAATTAAATGAGAGTGTTTTCGAGATACCTTTTTTTTATTGTGGATAATGGAAGCAGAAAACTTTTTTTTTTAATAACCCACACCCAGTTAAACTTTTCATCTTTTAGAGCTAAAAAATAAAAAGGTTTAGGGCTGATGATGTATTGCTGAAGGTGACATGATGTATCGTTAGCGACCACCTTTCCCACAGTTGAGTTCCATTGGTGTTAGCGATGTTATTTCTGGGAAATCATTTTGGGGACCTCACAGGCCATGTCCACGGCACTCACGGCGTGTGAAACATTGTTTTTTTTTGTGCTCTCTACGGTCGTGTATAATAGTAACCAAGTGAGTTTGGAATACCTTTAAATTCTCCATTGCCATCGACATGTAAATTTATTTGCACAAAAACCACATAAAAATCATTTACAAAGCAGACCAGCAATAACGAAGCCATTCATGGAAACTAATTTTGGAGAACAAAAGTCACAGGCGACTAAAATAAATGACTATTTTGCCAACAGCCTGTAATTTCCGTTTGCCACGGTGTGCTTTATATTCGCCGATGAAATTTGGTCAAATGGCGAACCGGAAAAAATAGCCACAACCTCTCGGATCAGGACTGAATCCAATTGAATTCCGGTCAACACCAGGGATGTTGTTGATATTTTTGGTTGGTTTATTGAAAGCAGCTAATGTACTGAACACCAGAAGGTGATGTTGGAAATGTTTTTTGCTTGAAATAAGCTTACATTTTTTTCGCTCCCAAAAATAAAAACATTCGATCGAATAAAATGCGTTCAACAACCTCACAATGCGACGAAGCGAACAAGAAACATATTCTTCTGCCATTCAGAACATAATTGCATTTTATCTAAAAAGGTGAGGTCATCCAACGCAGATAGAACTACAAAATGGTAGCATGGTAGGAACGACGACGTAAAAACCACTAAGCACACACTACAAACAATGTGCCAATGCCGGAGGAAGAAACTGTCTGCATCCGTCACTGAACTTTAAAGAACATTTAACCCGGCAGAATACCTAATTGTACTCTGACCACAGACCGCCGACCGCCGTCACACGGCAAAGTAGCAGGAGCAGTTACGGAGGCAGAAGCAGCAGCAGCAGCTTAGGGACTGCAGTCGTAAGTGCATGTGTCTGCCAGAGTAGAGTGTATTCAACCGCATAATAAATTAGAGCACTTCTCGCACATGGGTCAATTGGACGGGCCATTATTTACTGGGACTTCTGTAAGCATCGTGACAATTCAGAAGGTGTGAGTTGATAGGTGGATTATTGTGCAATTTGGATCGATAGACGGAGTGGTTGAGCTCTTGATGACCCTGACAAGTGGGCCTGGAATGGAGCGTTGTAGAAGAAGGCAACCCTTTCAATAGAGACTCACCAAACTGTGCCAAATTGAATTTTTACACTCTCTTCACTCAGTACAAACAGCCAATCAAGAAGGGGTCATATCCTAAGATCCATAAAACATCAACCAATATGTGCTTCAAATATTTTCTTCTTCTTTTCGCTTTTCCAGGTAATAAACTCCGAATACACCCACATTCCAATGCTACAGGATATTTGCTCCTTTTCAATCGCAATTAATGATGTGAATAAGGATAATGGGATAACGATGTAGGGATACACATTTGATGAGGACTTACATAATTCAAGTTCAATTCTTATGAACGAAGAAAAAAAGGAAGGTACCACGCATTTTGTTGGGTGTGGAGTACGTCATGTGTACATTGGAATTAGCTTAACCCGAGGTACTTTTACTCTGATTCACTTGAAAACACATGCGGATTTAGGCTGAAGTCCTAAGGATATTCCTTACGGCGTATTTTCGAAAGGTGAATTTCTATTTTTGGAAATAAAGATATGGAATAAAAAATATTTAATATTTTTGTCAGAGAGGAGAGCTATGGCGGATTTGCAGAACATGTTGGTTCTTAGATGGAGGACAGGAGTAATCTTGGGGCTGTCAAAAATGAGTTTATTTGTTAGGATTGCTGACATTAAATTTAAATTGTACATATTAGCGAAAAATCTGAAATTCCTTTTCTAACTTTGAATGGTAATTCCATCTATTACATTGCATTTGTATAAAGTGTGTTGTATAAGACGAGAAGTGTTGCTTCGGATTATTTTATTTTTTGGTTAGTATCTGGATATCTGCAATCTACCACTTTAAACGTCCAATTAGCAAGCTCACTGCGTTTTTTTTTTTTGGTCCCCCGGTTTCAATTTTGGCGTCAGCACAATCTAATAGGAGGCATCTAGTCTAAGCAGTTGTAGTAGTAGTAATTGCACTTAGTTGACTTAATGACAGGTGGGCCATCTAGTTGTTTCTATGTAAACCATAGGTTATTTTGACACTGACAACTGTTTTCCGCTCGAAATCTTGACAGAAAATCAGTATTATACCCTGTGGAACAAAATGAGTCGCCTTACGCCTGAACGTTGGGAAATATTGAAAACTTTCCAAAGTAGATGCAGTGCATCCCAAACAGTGCGCTTTTTTAAAAAAAATCGTTTAGTGGCGTATTATAATGACGGTACTCGCGTATAAGGTTTTCTAATGACGACCAATCTCAGTATAAAATTCGCATTTTCAATTTTTCACATTCACAAATTTTCGAAACGTTTTTTTCAACAAATTCTCGCAAAACTTCATTGAAAACTGACAAACCTGTCTACAAAGTTTGTTAAATGGATGTCATTGTTGTCACTGATTGCTGCTTCAATGTCATCCCACCATGGCTTAACTCTTTCGAAGCTTTGAAAACGTGTCTCCTCCCTTGTCCTAGGTTAAATTGTTCGGTTTTGGATTCATTTGTTGAATGTGAAACTTCAAAAGGATGGCTGTCCATGGAGATTAAATTAGCAACGTTCATTTTCCTGTCTATATGACCCTTACAGCAGAATGTACCCACAGAATAAAATTTTCCAAATTTCGAAATTCAAAGGCAGACACATCTAATTGATTGCCAGCCGAAAGGCAACCCAATTTCACTGAGAGACAGGCAAGAATCTCTATTTGTACCCGAATCACCATCGATTAAGCTTCAGATCACATCCAAGGCATACTTTAGCTCTACAACTGATGATTTTCATTACATAACCATTCCATTTCATACACTTGAATGTCCCCACATGACTATTCTGTTTCGAATAATTTGTGTATTTGCAATTCCCGTACTAAGCAACATCTGTGACCTGAATG
This sequence comes from Syritta pipiens, assembly GCA_905187475.1. Taxonomy (NCBI): domain Eukaryota; kingdom Metazoa; phylum Arthropoda; class Insecta; order Diptera; family Syrphidae; genus Syritta; species Syritta pipiens. The sequence continues at coordinate 10,232,081 of LR994571.1, read as the reverse complement.
TCGCCCTGTTGAACATTTCGTAACTCCTTTTTTCTTTTTTTTTTTTTTACAAAAATGTGTTATGCCCCGAAGAAAAATCATCGAATATCGGAATGATATCCCTGCAACACTGTGCCTTCAAATCTACGGGTGTATAGATGTGTATCTGCAGCCATAAATAGCACAGAGAAATCCAGGAAAACTTGCTCTACATCTAACTACGTTCGGCTGTGCATGAAATCTTGTGCTTGACAGAATACTTGAAATATTTCAAATCATTGTGCGCCTCCACACATTTGGTGTCCCCCATCGTTCAGCACAGGATAAGACTTACGCTCATGCAAAATTTCATATTGTAGTAGGTATCCTTAAAAAAACAGAAATCCTTCCTCTCAAGAGATATTTATATCGAAACACACAGCGGGACACATAATACCGGCTCCTTCTTTGTCACTTTCTCTGTCTCCGTTCGTTCTGTCTGTTTCATTTTTTTTTCCTTTTCTTGGAAACTGAACACCACATCCGTTTGGATTTCCTCCATGTGTCAGTTTTAAAGGAACACAGTCTCTCTCCACTGGGACATGGAGCAAGGAAGACGAAAAAAAAAATTGGTAAATATTTGAATTTATGAATGAGCCAGCAAACAGAACGAACACCTGTGTTGGACAGCATGTGGAAGGCGGTTTTTTCTTTCTTGTCGTCTTTTGGACGCTAACCCGGTTTTTGAATGTGGCATACAAACCCCAAGTCATAAATGAGGACATCACCATAAATTGGCGTCATTATTACTGACCAGTAAACAAAGGCAGTGCAGCGAGGGTGGGGCACCTGTGGATGACACAGTGCAGAGGAATCTGGCAGCACAAGTTCTGTTCCTGCAGGGATTTTTTCCATAAACCAGAATGTAGTCTGTAAAAATAAAACATTCAGTGCTATTGTTGCAGTTGATGAAGAACACAAAGGGTCTTCACAGTCCTGACAAGTTGCTCACTTGTGGGAGTGTGGTGCAAAGAATGTATGCCCTGGAAAGAGAATTCATCTGATATGGAGTAGTGGAGTGTGGCGCACACACAGCTCTTTCAACGACACAATAAACAGCTGTGGGTATATTGAGGATTTTGCGCGAATCATTTCAGTTTTTCGTTTAATGTCTGACCTTTTATTATTTGCTTCCGCCTTCTCCGCGAAGTTTGATAACGTTATTTTGGTACCCAGGGTCTTGTTTATTTATAAATTATGGACATGAACAATTGAACTTAAATGTACGATTTAAGACCAAGTTTCTGGCTTTCAAAAGTGGCAGAGTACTTCATTGTATGTATTGGCATTGTTTTTTAATAATTTTTTTTATGTTGCTTGATTTTTCTTTGAAACTGCATCCACCTCTTAAACAAGGCGAGATAGACAACCCTTCTTGTTTTTGACCCCTCTACAATAAACCGTCATCAAATCTTGGCACCAAACTTACGGTATTCATGTCTCGAAAAATTACAAATACTCTTGCGATTCAAAAATGTGACACTACTTACCCATTATTTTTTTCTGACAATATCAAATTAGTAATGCTAACTGTCATTAGAATGTCTTAAGAAGAAAAAGACATGGAAAAAAAATTAAAAAAAAGTAACATCCTACGCCTAAAACTAATCTGTTTATTACATTTTTAAGGCCAAATAATAAAATTCTGATAACTTTTGCGGGTCACTGTATACCGTCTTTGATAATTTGTTTTCAATCAATATGAACCTTAAGCTAGGAAAATGTCAAGAGCATTTAGACTTGATGTTGCCTTAAGGATCGTTTACATTTAGGATGCTTTGGAAGAAATTAATCAATATTCTCGTAAATTCTCCATTGACTTTGAGACTTCATAGCAGATCTGTAAAGTAATAAAGTGCCTTTGGATTAAAATCCAAGTACAAGTACCATTACTTTCATTCTTATAAGTACAAATATTTACAATTCCTTTTGTATTTAGACTTAAAGAAATCACTACAAGTCCAAATAATTGTAAATGTACTTGCCATTCCTTTCGCAAAAACTTTCAATTCCCCAGTGCTCTACAATTCCTTTCGTGTTCTACAATTCCTTTGAATGACTTATAATTTCTATTTATTATATTACCTAATTCGAAACGCCGAGATTTTCATAAGAAATCAATAATTTTTCCCACGACTGATTATAAAACCTTAATATTTTCTAAAGCAATCTTCATTTATTCTTCGAATATTGTTATCGACGATAGTTGCAGATGGCCATAATTGAATTCATAGGCAAGCTATTCACTCATTAATGATTAAATTGATGCACCCAAAAACTTCTTCAAATATAAGGACAATTCTTATCTACCAACCCCCAATCCAAATAAAAATAATTTTTGTTTAACAACATCAAATGTAAATAATTGAAATATTAATAATAATTACCTAATTATGACATTGCAATCGAATCAAAGCATATAGAACCCAAAATTTGTTAATGACCGTAATGATGACATTTAATAACCTTAATGACCCTAATTACTTCTGACCTACCATAAACGACATTGGGTGTTTACCTCAATCTATAAATAGAAGTTGCAGGTGCAGTCCTCATTATTCGCAAATTGGATTTCAAAGTGAAAGCACCAATATTTTACTCAAGAAAAACGAAAAATGGAGAACCTTAAACCCGTTGAGCTCAGTTCAACTCACGTATTGTTTGCTGTGATTATAACTTGTGTAGTAACGTGCTTTGATTTTATCTATAAAAAATATTTCCTCGACTACTATGTGAAAAAAGGAAATATTGAACCAACGATTAACAGAAACAAACAACATTTTGATTTTGGGAAATTACAAACAGTCTCTTCAACGATCAGCAGCAACAAAGAAGAATTTGCATCAAAACAACTTAAGTGTGACGACTTGCGAGGAAAACCTTCAACAATCAACGCTGAAGAACAAAACATAAGGTTGAAAACTTCAAGACAAAATTTCTCAGCGAGCAAAACCTTGCTATTAAGGTTTCCAGCAAATAAACAAAAACCTTTTAATGTAGAAACCAACAAGCTGAATGTTTCGAGCCCTTTTCTTTGTGAAAATTTTGTACTTGAGAAGAAGACCATAACACCGATTTTATTCCTTAAATCTGCATTGAAGTACGGAAAGCGGAGAATGTTTGGACGTGGAACAAATGCCAGAAGAAAATTGTATTTTTAAAATATTGTAAACAAAAATGTGACTTTTTAAACTATTATGTTTAATAAAAAAGAAAACGAAATAAAACAGTGTCTTTATTATTTTCAACAGAAAAAATTAGAGCTAATTCAATAATTTTTGCTTTTTATATGTCGAAGTCAACGTTGCACTCATTTCTCAAATTAGCACGCCTTTGTCAGCTTCTACTCTTCCGAGTTTCTGTCAGTCTAGTCAAGACCTTTCAAATGATGTCTTGCCAGATAAGAGCTCTGTAGCGCTTTGTATATAGCCGGAAAATTCAAAAGACAAAAAGGCGGAAGGGAGATATTTGACAACCTAATATTATTATTTCCTCTTTCTATATTTCCAAAGTGAAAATAATTTTGAAAAAGTAGCGGGGTCAAACATTGTCTTTCATGAAACGTTGAGCAACAAATATATTTATTAGTGCAGCTAAACACGTGTCGAGGAAAAGTGTGACGCTGTTCCTGACATCATCATAATCGGCGCAACAATCGGTATCCCGTCCAGGCCTGCAGCAAGCACTTCCACCTATCCCGATCATTTGCCGACGCCATTCAGTTGAGTACTTCAAGGCTTCAGGCGTCCTGTCCTGCCATGCTTCCCGCGGTCTACGTCGCCGTCTTATACCACGAATTGTACCGGAAAGGACTTCGCTCATAAGAGTTAGATACTCAGCCCACAGGAGTCTACCGAGCTTTATTTTCGTTATGATATCTTCGACGTAGAATTCATACAAATCAAGGTTGTACCGCCAAAAATTCTCCGTAAAACTTCCTCTCGAACGCGGCTGAGGTCAGAGTGCCTTTGGTTAAGCAAGCCTCGGATCCATATGTGATTACTGGTAATACAAGTGTCTTGTATAGCAGCAGTTTTGAATTCATGGTAAGGCTTCTGGATTTGGAAAGCCTTGCAAGACTGTAGTAGGTTCTGTTGCATGCTTCGGACGAATTGGTAGAACTTCCGCGCCTGTCCTTGTGCTTTTCCTCGGAGAACGCATCTCAGAGTGTCAAAATCTATTTAACTGATCCAAAGCAAAGTACATATCCACACAATTTAGGACTCAAAAACAAATCTAGGAGAATAACTTACGAAAAAAATTAAACGATTCGTTTTTATTGCAAATATTTATTATTTCAAAAAAATTCAGTACTTACAAAAATATTTTTCTTTATTAAAAAAACAATCTCTTTCCTTTATACAAGTGACGAATTTTTCTCCCCTCGTAGATAAACAGTGGCTGGTAATACGCAATCGGGGTGCTAGTTTTCATATGAAATACAAAATTTTCAACTCTAAAATCATTCGAAATATCTTCCAGCTCATTACCTTCAAGAAAATTCTGCCCATTTTCTATAAACTGTGTGTCCGTAATTGCGCTTAAATTTCTGGCTCCCTTTTTACAGAACTTCTTGTCCAACGATTCGATAAAGGTCACCACTAAAGTGAGAAATATTGCAATCAAAAAACTGATGAAATGCATTTCAAACATCGTGAGTCCGTCCATTTTTCGTCTATAACGTGCGTCCCCTTCAAAGTGAGAATAAAGAATGACCAAAATAACTACCCAGTCCCGTATTTATATGAAAGCCAAACGAATTTTTGTTGTTGTTTATAATTATCTGGAGTTACTTTATTGGCTTATTTTGAAGCGTTCCAAGTAATTAAGGAACTTGTAAAAGCCAAAGCAAACATTGACGGGAATCGTTTTGAAAACTTTAGAAATTTGTATGAAAATATCTTTGCTTGCTTTGGATGGCCTGATGACATCATGAATAAAAAGATGCATGAAGCTCGAAAAATCGACCTACATTGCTACAATTTACGTTGACATATGTGAAGTGAGAAGTTGGATATTAATGAATTCTACGTATGGTTGCTGTTGGTCTGTAATTATCCTTTTCCAAGCCACAATCATTGTCAGTCATCGTTGCAACGACGAAAATGAGAGATTGCCAAGTTAACACACACGCACCGGGCCAGTCAGTATCTCAAAAGCTGTAAAGTTAATTGAGCGCTGTGGTAGGTGAAAATGGTTTCATGATTAACGGTCATAATCCGGAGGATTGACTCCATCTCACGGGTAACGAATTTCCGTTCGATGCCCAGTGAAATTGTTAAAAGCCATCACGTACAGCACGTAATTATTTTTTGAAAGTTTTTTTTTTTAACGGGCCAAGGAGGTTACATTTTTTTTAACATCCCCTTGACCTATATTTTCGATACAAAGCCACTCTCATATCAGTGAATGACAAAGGAAAAATCATTTCCTTTCCTCCGATGACAGTAAAAAAGTGAAAAGGATTCTCAAATTTCTACACTTGAGTGACTTTGAATTCAGCACAAATTTCCTGAAAGATCTTCTTTTTTCGGAAACTCTTGTAAGGATTGTCATATGCCAACATTCTGGAAGAAAATTAGCTTTTCAAAAAGTGGCAAAGTAACTTTACTTCTGTGAGCTGACAAGAAGTGTCGTGTGCAATTGACTTTAATGTAACATAGATATCCTTTGTGGTTATTTCAATGAATTTCATGTGGTCGAGGGGACTAAGAATGGGGGGTTTCTTTTTGAAATTTCTATAAATTTAACAATTATTAAATATGTGCCCGCATATCTAGAATCCATCTGGTGGTACACACGGCGACGAAAGAAACACATGTTACACAGTAATTGAATCACAATCGCCCTCTCAAGAAATCAACCATATTTTTTTTGTTTTTACTCTCATTTAACGCTGCAGAATGTCTGTGTAAAGAGTGCGAAGAATAATAATTATTTAACGGCTACGAACAGAGATTTAAAGATGAGATGGTGTCGGAAGTGCTTATTGGACTGCCCTCGGTGTGGTCAGAGGTATGAAGGAAAGTGAAACGAGTCGTTACACGTGTAAACATTTTCACTTTTTGGCTATCATTTTGTGAAATCACTTTTTGGAAAATGTGCGGCTAATTAAAGTTTCGTGCACTTGCTGTTGAGAAGGTGACTGACGGATGTGAAAAGGCGCTTGGACCAAATGAAAACAATAAAGTAAGCTATTACAAACCCAAGCTCGTATTTATACTTATCTATGATTTCACTCAAAGTCTAAGATTTTCCTTTTCGAATATTGTAGTAACCTGACACTTTTCTAAATCTCAGTTAAGTGATTTTTTTGGCGAAAATAAGCAAAGTCATACCGTGAGCGTGTGGTGATGGAACAAAATATATGGACAGAAACTATTATATACAGGCCAAGCTTAAATCAAAATAGACCATTATAATTTTTGGAAAATGTCAGAAATTTATTTAATCCGTAAACATTTTGATAGGCTTTTGTTAATTTTCATTTATCAAGAATGTTCTCTACTATATCAGCAAACAAAAAGAAAAAAAATCCGAGAAAATCCGAGTGAGATACAGGCTTTAAAAAAAAATGCATAAAAATTTCATCGAGAAAAGTGTTCCTACTCTGGCTGGCTCTGATCACAGCGACCTACCCTTCATTCATCCCTCGGGTAGGCGACTGTAGTTTTATTTCTTTTACTTTATAAATCGATTTTGTTTACCAGAGTTGCTAGGTACATGCAAAAACTAAAGTTACTTGGTTTCAAAAATTAGGTTTTGGTTCAAAATGTAATGGCCGAAGGACAGATGAAAGATACATTTACGTAGAAAACGTATGTCATTATTTGCTTCCTTTGCGATTATTATACACCTGCATTTTAAAATCGCAAAATTAACAAGTGCAGAACGGCCGATGTGAAATTACCCATGTTCTAACACAATCGTGATTCGAGTTTGTATATAACCGCTTATGCACGTCTCTAGCTTTAAAACTATCAGCTAGATTGCTCAAGGAGTCAGTCCATACTTTAGAACAACAATCCGAAACTGGTGGATCAAGTCCAAAAGCTCGCCTGGTTACGCTTGGGCATACCCGTCGAGGAGTTAGAGTCGGCGGCGGAGGATCGGGATGCCTGGAGATCTCTTTTGCGTGCACTGCCCCCGCTACCCCTTTAGTGGAACATGCGGGCTAAGAAAATGATGATGATACGAAACTAAAATAAAATTTGGTTATAAAAAACCGAATTTCTACCGAAAAAACAATTTTTTCCTACAAAACAGCAAAATGCTGTTTTTTTTTATTTACTATTTACAACAATACATTGTCAGACCCATTCTGACCTATTGCCAGACCAAGACTCATTCGGCAAACATAGTCTGATGGCAAGTTCTGGAGAAGCCACCCAATTTAAAGCGCTGAAAAAGATTCAAATGTAAGCTTCAATGGATACGATTGACGCTTCCCGCACAACTCCCACATCGGATCTCGAAATCATACTTTACCTTCTACCTCTCGACCTATTCCTATTCCTTGAATCGGCATCGAAACGCGCACTAAGGACTAATAACTCAAGTACTTGGAGATCTATTCTAGTGGAGGACTCCACCTTAGAGAAAAGAACTACCAGATAAATATAGAGTCTGATGAAGTAATGGCATCATGTAAACGAATCGGCAAAACAAGAAAATCCAAAGTGTAACGTTTCTTACACAAGTCGCTTTTAAAACAATCTGAATCATTAAATGGCCTTCATATCTGTTTTTTAGTTGGAATTCTGTAATAGATATTGTAAAATTTTTTGTTATAAAAATCCGTTCACGTACCGAAGTTAATGATCAGTTAGTTCATTGGACGAAACAAAAAAAAAATCGAGTTCCAAAAATTCAGTACCAAATAAAATTTGCATTCAAGATAAACAGAGAAGAATGTTTGCCAATTTGGTCATAACCAATTTGTGGTGATATGTTATTGATTTAATCACTATCGTTAAGTCCCCCATAGCCACTTAATCGACTTCGATTTTAACTCTCCTAACTCAATATTCGCCATCCAAGCACACACCATACCGATGACAACTCAGTTAAAGTTCTTTATATATCGGTAGCAGTTAAGCGTGTAAAAGTATGCTAAAGGACATTTACATCCTCATCCAAGCAACTAAGTTGTTTACTCAAAATTTAACAGCTGAGGGAGCACTGGAAGTCATGTGAAAACACCGAAACATCGAAAAGTTTATCCTGACATGCATGTCTCGGTGGATTGTCGTCCTCGCATCTTTTCGATTTTCATCCATGTTACTGCATTTTGAAAGGGGGGCAGGAGGAGAGGGCTTCTTTAACGTTGCATGAACAACATAATTATTGTTCGTAAGAGCACTTGGCTTCAAGCACAGTTCGCACAGAGGACATTAGCTGGTGTATCCTCTGCGGCGTTCTACACCCACATTCTTATGCCTCGTGAACAAAAGGAAAATAAATCAAAAGTTTGCATCCAATTTCGTGGAACTGTTGCTAAAAGTCCCTGCAGAAGCTTTTTCGAATCCAATAAAACGAAAATGAAGACGTTGACGAAAAGGTCTTTGTTTCTTGTTCAGGGTTTTTGTTTGGATGTCGCCAGGGGAAACATAAAAAAACAACTTTTATTTCGTTATAAAAAGTATCGTCATGTTGAGGAAAACTCCCACAATCCTACAAGTGGTTGAAGATTTGCAAGGACAAGTCGTTGAAAGTTGATTTTCTCAAAATGTATCTTTTACGATCTGGGCGCGTTCGCAGGAGTAAATCCCACGAGATTTTTACAGACAACTGGCAGTTAAGTCCAGGCGTGGCGACAGTAGTCAAAGTTCATTACACCACATGTCGTATAAATCGCTTTGTCTCCGCTTAACGCCGGACGCCATGAATGACGCCGAACGTCAGACGTCGGATGTCAGATGTCAGATGTCAGACATGCTGTGCGCACATTCCTTGGTTCTACAAGTAAAGCTGCTCACTTACTGGACCCATTAATGACGTCATTAAAAATGAATAAAACAGCGACACAACGCATATAGACGATGCAGGTCAACAACGAAGGCGGAGCGACTTACTACTGGAACATTAACACCGAAGGCATGCTCGCCACAGGATGGAGTCAATCTTCCGCAACTCACTTATTAGTCAGCCAATTTTACGAACTCGTTCGCTCAGCAGACCCAATTAACTTTACGGTCTTTGAGAGTGCAGTCAGTCGGTCGACTTTTGTCCTGTCCCTTCAAGCTTCTGTTTGTTTTTTACACCAACATGATGGCTCCCTTGAAGGACTTATTATAGGTCAGTGGCGGCGGGAATATTCGTTCGATAATTTGTTAATGTTGTGGTTGTTCCAGATACGTCTGCCATAAATTGTGTACATGTCCTTAGGGTAACTTTTTTGTTTCGTCGTTTCTGTATTGCGTCGAGGTTCTTATCAATGGGACGTGTGTTATTTGTGCATGGAGTGGCTTTTGTTGGGAGGAGGCCTTCACCAGAAAGTAGCCTACTTCAGAACAAAGAAATGCGATAGAATACTTTGTTGAACGAGTATTTAGAACACAATGAGGCGTTAGTGCGATTGTTTTGAAGGAAACGGTGACAAGCGCATTACCTAGCGGTGTTGTGAGGGGCTTTTCTTTTAAGAGCTAAATTTTGTCAGTCATTCTTCGGTTTTTATGGCCCAAATGAATAATGGCAATGACAGCACTCTGTTGTTTACATCGACTTTGTGGTGTTCCATTATAGAACTCTGCCAAGGGAAAGGTTGGGACTAGATTCGTTTGTTGAAGAAGAGTAAGTCCGAGTTTTGACTTATATGGAATAGGGAATAGATTGTAAAATGTTAGTGTGAACGTCAGCAAATTTGAAAGCACCGTCAAGGCCGCCGATTCCATGCGACGATTATCTGCCAGTCAAATTTGCTCTCGTCGGGTAATAGCATAAATAAGATTCAGTAAGTGTCCGCAGTTCACTTCAGTTAAGTCGAGTTGAGTTTGGTTAAGTGAAGTTGTGACTTGTGCAATGTATTATTTTCAATAAAATTTACGACTTTACAGACCAGATCTTTAGCATCATGGTAGTGTAAGTAACCAAAGCCTAGTTAGGATTCACGCACTATGCAATACTTTGACTTCTAGAGAATTTCTAACACGAAAGTGATTCCTTACACACCCAATTCGTCATTGGCGAGAAGCTGATGTTTTTGCACACCTGCTCAACATCTGGTTGTGACCTACATCGAGACATCCTAAGTAATCTGTTAAACTATCGTAAAATAACTGCAAGTATGTCGTGGCAACACCTACATGTCTTCAGGTAATCCAATGTCGTAAACAAGCAGCTTTTCAAATGTCAACTTACAACAAACTTTACAGCCTCTATTTAGAATGCAGATTGTTTGTCACTTTGTTGCATCTGCATGTTATCTTTCACGTGCTGGAAACGAACACAAAATGAGATTAAAAAGTTTTCAAGTTCTTTCCTCCGGATGAAAACTCGTGAAATAGTTTTATTTATTCCACAGATTTGTGCTCTTTTCTTTCTCCCTGCAGAACAATGCATTTCAAAGTTACTCTTAAGAAGGGAAAAAAAACCCAAAAAAAAAGAACAAGAAAATACTTCAAATGAGTTTGCACTTAACCAATGGAATGGAAAACTACATAAAAGCAAAAGAATCTATTTGCCGCGCCACAGAGTCGCTCTTGAATCTGAGTCCATAGGCGCAGAAAACTTCCTCTTCTCCAGAGTAAAGTTCATCTCAAAGACTCCAATATCATCCCCAAAGATGAGATGAGGATATATTGGATTCCCCCAAAAAGTCCTGTGAACCATTCAAATGGAGATCATTTAATTGCAATTTGTCTCTGTTCACTTTCCATAGAGAATGAGAGGCGCTTTATTTCGAACGAAAAAAAAAGAGCGGACTAACTTTATATTATCGCGTCTCAAGGTATTGAAAACTTATTCATGTGCATATTTAAGGAAGACGCATGACTGCTTATATCCTTAACCGACGTCGCCATCGTAGACGACGTCATCTGTGTCTGTGTGGCACCGTACACCTTACGACTAAGGAAACACGCTGCTTAAGATGCAGCGAACTCCTTGACTTTTCTGTCTGGTCTCCTTCCTGTTTTATGATATTCTTTGGTCTTTAAACGTTTGCTTTTGGCAATCGAACTGGGAGAACAAAGAAAACAAAAAGGAGAAAAAATGAAGAGAATTCCTTGGCAACGATTTCAGGACGATAACGTAACTCACTAGAGAAGTAAATCATTTCATTTCCTTAATATGCGCATAATATAATTTTCCCTTTTTTTCCTGACTCTCTCTGGCTATCTACGTAAAAAGGTTTGAGCAAGTGTCTCCATTTTTGAATTTAAAATTTTTCTACACGCTGTCAAATAGTTTTTTTGGTTCTTCTTTTTTTTCCCAAAGTTTTGCATAAATTTTTAGATAAACATATCTGCTTACATGACAGAGTGATGTTTTGAGAGAATATTGATTCTGGCACAACTCCTTTAAGTGATGAAAATATGCAAAACGGGGTTCGAGAACTGTGCAAACTCAAAGTGCAATTCTTCGATAAGCAAATTGAAAATGAAGCGCATTCCAGACCTGATTTCTGGGAAAGCCAATTAATTTTTGGCGGTTGAAGACGTACGATGTACAGGGCTCATCACAGCTCTGACTTAGAATGCATTTAATTATAATTTGATAATATCTCATCGGGTGTAGCCCCGTGGAAGGCCAACGCTCGCCTCGTTCCCGCTCGGAATCGAAAATTCTCGGATATGGGAAAATTTCACTGAAATTGAAGCATACGCCGGGGAATTTCAGTGTCAGAAGCAATTTTCGGCGAGAATTTTGAGGTAACTTTTCACGGGATGTTATTAGAACGGAATGCTATAGACGTGGGGATGGTTTGTTGGATTATAATCAATAACGTGATTACTGATATGCACTGCAGCCAATGAGGTAAATACAAAAGGAGTGCTATGCCCTTCCGTTGGAAACTGTCTGTCACTCACTCGAAAAAAAAATTCTCATTTTTTAAATCCTCTTATAGGCCAAGCGCGTGTCTTCTTATCTCTTGGCGTCTATCCAGTATCTCAGTTACCTCTAAGTAACCGCAGTGTGAATTTGTGAATCTCTAGAATCGCATTATTTAACGCAAAGAAGCCACTAAAGGAGATAGTCCACCCATAAGGAGTACAACTTTTAGAAAAAAAAAAAACAGGACCATGAGAAAGAAATTATCTTAAGGCACACGTGGCCATCGGATGGAAATCTAAATTAATGGCCAAGCAGCGGTGCGTATCGTGTTTAGTGTTTGGGGTGCTTTCAAAAGGAAACCCATTTTCCATAGTTTCCTGAAATCATGTTATTTATGAGCCGAGTATGCATTTTTAATAATTATGGGGAGGAAATGTGGGTGTGCTATGATTAGGTTTTATTTTGTTTCGAAGGGGAAGGTGCAGTGCAATTCATGGTATGAAATGGTTACTACATTTTTATTGAAGACTACGAAATCACGCACATACAGAAAATAAGGGCTGGTGATTGTTGGGGTTCGATTTTACCAGGTGTTGGTAAGGACGGCTCGACTTAAAAAAATAAATATGATTTAAACGAATGTTCGGGAAATCCGGAAAGGAGTTTAATGAGTCAAATTATTACCAGAACGTTTTAAAAATATACCTACCTTCTATCCAAGCTAACTTATAAGAATAAAGAAGGCGCTGATCATTTATAATCGACCGTAAATTTTGTGTTAGCCTTCGCTTCTTACCAAGCCTTTTGAAGTAATGTATTCAGATTTATTCCTTTAAATCATGGTAAGTACACTGCAGATCAAAAGTGTGTCAACAGTTATGAATGAATAACCAAAACCAATTATTTTTTGTTTTTGACCTTTTTTTTATATTTTTTTGGTAAAATCATTTTTTTTGGTTTCTCTAGACAATAATATCACGAATAAAAACACAAAACAAAAACTTTTATGAAAAAAAGTTGGAAATACAATCTGGAAATGAACAAATGTTTTGAAAGTCTTAAAGAACTTATCTATCTTATCATATCTAGCTGAGCTTTCTAAACTTAACGATTTACTGAAGTAAACTTAATGCCTAATAATGTCTAGGTTCTTGTTTTTTAGTAAATCTTCTATTTCTCGTTTCAAATCAATCTATGTGTTTCTATAATGTTTCCAAAATTAGTTTCCAATTGCTAATATTTGTATAATGTTGCTAAACAATGAAATCGCATTATTTCGCAAGGAATCAACAATTTTCTGATGGCCAGAATTTATAAAAGAACTCAAAAATTCAATTGGCCACAAATTATGGAAGTTCCCCTTTATCCTGAAAACAAACACGTAATTCTCTAGCGATTAATAAAACAAGTAAGCCTTCAAAACATTAAAGGAAAGTTTCATTAGTTGTACTGTAACTACTACCCCTTATAACATCAAGCTTACCTTCCCTCTGAGCACTCCCAAATACCTTAAAGATTTAATGCAGGTTACCAACTTAACGAGTCTTCATGCTTCTATTCATGTGAGAGTATCACTCGCACGCTACAGGAAGAAAATCTGCTAAGATAAAACAAAAACCATGAGAGGGTGTCATTAATGGAAACGCATCCCTTGGGTGACATGTTATTTTGGAAATTCTTAAAAATGCAGGCTGGTGCGTTGAATTTAGATTGCGCAAGTAATTGAAGGCATGGTGTTGTGTAATGGATGTCACGTGCAATGTATTAAGATTGTTGCAAAGTGTGCTTAGTGTTTTGCGTTTAATCTTTTTTGATGTCTTTTTATGCTCAACTTGATGTGCGAGAGGTAATTTAAAGGGGTCTTTAAACTAGAAGCATAGCCACAAAGGGTAAATAGGGGAAAGATGAATAATATCGCAAACTAAACCAACGTTTTTAAAGTTGTTGCCACAAATATTTTTGGTCTTGATTCATGCTTTTTTTCACAACCAAACTAAGAGTACCTTTCTGCTACTTACGAATCCAAATGTAGATTAGTATCCACTCACAACTATGTTTTGTATCGTTCGATTTAATTTAATCACACAAAGAAGAATTAAAAATACTCCGAAGTTGAACGACAAATGTTCACACTGAACTACAAATCGTTCAATCGAAGCAAAAGGTTGAAAATATTGAACTTTTTGACTACAAGTTTGCCGATTTGTAGTTTCGAGCGTTCACATTGACGATTAGCAGTCATCAGGCACGATTGTCAAGCAAATTGTACGATTTGTAGTCAGGTGAGAACCTCGCTAAAAACAGACTTAATACTTTGAAACAAAAAATATGTTAAAGCGGTAAAATGTTGAGATTCCTAGCGACAATTTCTATAAGAAATAAGTCTAATAATGTCTTTTTGAGACAACTAAACCACAATCAAGCATAGACTGAACTAATCCTAAATTCGTACAGATAACATTGAACAAAAACGCTTTCGAGTGAAACTTAATGCCAGTTGTTTCTTTGCCTAATGAGGGGCATCGGACAAATAACAAATGGATCTTATCAAAATTCATTTTTTTTTTCTCGAATGAAAGTTCAAATTTAATTATCCCAATTAACATCCCATTACAGCTGTTATCCACACCCAATTTAAGATAATATGTTGTGTCAACTGTCAACTGGGGGAGGTTGTTTTATACACATCTGACACAAGCGGCAACCTCACCCACAGATATCTTCGCGATTGAAATCCATCTGGCAGCTATGAGTGCGTGACATTTTTTTCTATCGACGGATATGCCGCTGATGCTCCTCATGCTACTCGTATAGCTCAGAGATTAGCTCTTGCAATTGTATTTGTCACGTGAAATGGGTTTCAGATTTAAATTGTGACCCAGAAGCGTGCTGAATTGATAGCTGAGTTGGATAATGTGTGGCGCATTGCTTCATTCACTATTTGAGGTGCGTTCTTGTGTTATTGTTCAGGGGGACTTGAAAAGCAGTGTGATTGTATGGCTGTGTTTTGGTTGGAATAAGCCTGTGGCACGTGCCGCACAATATGAATATGCATTATGTTTTGTTCTGTTTCAGCATTCAAGGGTCATGGATCTCTTCCCATTCACATCAAACCACACAGATTTAGCGACATTGTTCTTTTTCACCATAAATGTTTACCTTCATCAGTTGCAAAACATACCCGTAAAGATTCTTTTGTCTAAATTACATTCGAAATCTTAAGTTCATTTCAAACTCAACTAAGAATAACCTTTTGAACAAATTTAAACTATTTTATATGTTGTCTCTTCCCATCCACTGGCAATTTTTCGAATGTGGTAAACACCATCGTAAAACGTGTAACATCTTAATAAGTATCTTTGCTAAAGTTTCATAACCAGGAACACCACCAGTTGGCAATTACTTATCTGTGTGTTTTTGTGTTCACCGAAATATCAACAGCAGCCCTTCGAAAAACACCCGACTTAAAGTCGTCGGGTGTCAAGCAACTAAATATAATAACATATTTGTACATCTGTTTTCCAAAAACTTACTTATTCTTCGTTGATGAGGGATCTGGCGACTTGTGTTGAATAAACAAAAATGTTGTCACTGAACAAACCGCCAAATATAAACTTATAGCCACAAATGAGAAGCCACCTTCTAATAGTGAGGAAAGTTTTTCCAGACTTCAGTAATGAGGAAAAGTTTAGGCTGTGGAACGGAAAACTTATTATTAAATATTGGTAATCTTTTCGGGGCTATTAATCGATTGTTAAATTAATTTGATGGATGTCGTGAATGTCTGAATGTAAAAGCAACCAAACCTGGAAAGTCGTAAGTCCACTATTGAAGACTACTTTTAGAACCCATTCACATGATGTGCCTGTAATGAAATAGAATTCATGAGCAAACTCGGAGTACTTTTGAAATAAAAGTTTGCTCCGGATGACCACAGTTTTTAGCGTAGAGTACGTTATCACGGTGTTTTGATTTCGTTTTTTTAGAGGCCATATAATACCGTGTTTCATGTTAAAGAGTACTTATAGTCTAATGAACTTATTTTAATTATTTAAATTTTATTTGACTTGTTTATACGAAAACATAACAAAGAGATCGTAAAAATATAATAGAAAAAAAACGGCTGAAACTTGATAGCTATTCCTCGTAAGTTTAGATTCAAAAAAACATTTTGGGCAACTTCGAAACACTTAAGGTAAAAGAATGATATAGATGATGCACCAAATTAAACTAGTCACTAGGCTATAGTGACCTATACACGGCAAATTTTTTTTAGAACGTGTCTATGCAAGGTCTAACTCCTGGGAGTAAGAGAACGTCACCACTCTGAAGTAAGGCGAAATCGGTCCCAGAGAGGATGGTGTCAAGAAGAAGAGGTCAGAACGTCGTTTTAGTGAGGGGAAGTCCAACAGTACTTGGGACAGAACAGACCAGACCAGGACCACTTCCTGGTCTGGTTTACTTACGTTTCCTATCGTCCCGGCAAAAGAAAAAATCCAGGGTTAACTGAGTGTTTAAATCTTAAAGGAACTCTGAGTGCATTAAAGACGTATAGATCTATGTGATTGGTTACTAGCAGGCACCACACACACAACATAACATAACCTGAACGTGTCATCATTCAAGTAACATACTCTTAAATGTTTTTATCAAGTAAAATTTATAAATAAATGAAAATCAAAATCGATTGAGTTTTCGTCAATTTTTGTTTTCGCTCCTTTGATGATGTGTATTGTTCATCGATGTTGGTTGACAGTGTTTTCATTTGTGATATAGTAATGGCGAGACAAGATGTTTGAGTTTCCGAGAATGTACATGGGACATTGTGGACTACATGATCACAATTGCTTGAATAGCTTAGCTCTCGCCAGAATTTGATTTTAGAAAATCAAATAAATTCTGTAGTGAAACTTTTTAGGTTTTGTCCATAAATTAACCAAATTAGTTTATTGGAGTTATTGCCTATCATCACGATATATTTTTTTTTTTTTCAGCGAAGTAACCACTTCCAAGTCACCAGTGAATATAGTTTTAAAAATTCTAAGCAAATTGTTGTGGTCTTGATAAAAAGTCGACCATTTTCTCAAAAATAAACATTCTTCACTAAATTGCTTTTGAGCAAGCCCTTCTTTTATCCAAACTTTAGATTATTTTGATTTAAATTTCTGAAACACCTGCACACACAATTTAACAACCATTCTCGTTGTCAATGTTCATTGACGTTTGTGAAGCGATTTTTCATAAATATGACTTGACAAAAAGGGAGTCAATTAAACAGGTCAAGTAACATCGATCGTATGGGCGCGTATGAGAAATTGAAATTTCAAAAGCCGGTAGTAGTCATTGCCTGGACCTTAGTGCAAAAACTCGTACAAAGCCGATTTGCGATGGGATGCTAAAAATGGGAAAATATATTGAAGTAGAAATATACCCAATGTTATTGTTACTTTCTAGTGCATCTAAGCGTAACTTTTACGTGTCAAATTGAGTTTTTATAGCAATCAGTGTGCAATCTGGAAATTCATGAAAAGGATTACTTTGAGTTTGTTATGCAATTGAGCTTTGACTCAATTGGAGCTGACATTATACTTTTCACATCAAATAATTTAGTTTTTCATTCAATCATTCATTTCATTTATTGTAGTTTAAAAATTCTTACATTTACATGTTTGCTATTTAAGAGAAATACAAAATTAAATTCTTTACAACTTCAATATACTTAATGCTATAATGAATGTTTTAAGCGAAAAGCTACAAGCTACATTAAACCCTTTAATTTAGTTTTTATTCTAAAAATTTTAAAAGGCTTTCTATTAGACATTGTTTAAGGTAAAGCATGAGTCTTTTCAGAAGTAGGATTAATTGCTGTCGTGTCTCGTTCAACCTATGTTGAAAGCAAATATGTAAATTATATTCAATAAAAATACTGTTACTGCTTGTTCTGAAAATCTAAATATAATATTTTTTTTAGAATCTATTGGTAATAGAATTTGCGGATCTGCATAAAAAACGCCTGTTAACCTATTTACGAATCTTCAATACCCTAGAGCGTTGTTTGCCCTACAGAGACTTGTTAGCTTCCGCCTACAATTTAGCATAAAATATCTAAAATTGTTAAACACCTTAAATATTCAATGAAAACCCTCCTTATACCAAAAAACTTACCATCCATGCTAAAACATTAAATTTGCAAACCATCCCACCTGATGAGTAGGCTCTTTGTATGCCTTAGAACTTAAATGTCAAGCATTTGTGCATTATACATTTGATTAAAACCCACTGTAAATTCACGTTTAATTTTCAAAATTACTTTGAAATGTCAAGAACTTTTTTGTTGTCACGCAAAATTGTTGCCCCAAGCAAAATTTTTGTTGTTATTTTGATTTTTCTTGAAAAGTTTATACACATGTGGGCTGAGCGTCTTGGTCCCAGGTATTCGTTTCTCTCACTCTATCACTGGTGCAAAATGGTGGGTCAAAATAAAAGCACTTAAGCAGAAACATCAATATTAGGGCAATTAAAGCCTGTCAGCTCGCCCTTATTTCATGACCATGGGATTTATTAAGTATTTTGTGGGCGATAAGCAGATTGCGTGTTCTAAAATGTCGCAAACCAACAATTCATAGAATAGCCTACAATTTGTGAAGTTTACGATTAATAAGAAATGTATCTATTAAGTTCAGATGTCTATTGCCAGGAACAGTTTGGTGGACCGGAGGAGTCCCACAGCTAACATCAATGGTGGAAAAACAGTGTGCTTAGGTTGACATAATAAGGACTTCGAAATTCTTCAGTAGGTTGTTTCATTAAGGTCCACGTCTTCATACTTTTCATTGTCCAATATCCCACAACATTGAATAAATTTTATTAGTAGTTATTCATAGACTCACAGAGTTTTGTTTACAAAAAAAAAGCAAATGAATAGATAACAACCCTGGGCGTAGCGTAATTTTGTTCTTATAGCCATTCTGTTTACGCACAAGCGGAACACAAAAGTCAACAAAGGCCTCACCGGCAAATATAACAACGAGTAGTGGATTAATCGTAATTACACCACAAAAGTTAAATGTGGCGTATCCTGCGGCGTAGTGCTGAGCACCACCGTAAGACGAAAGTGACTGGGCAGGTATGTGTTAACACCGTCAGCAAAATTGAATGCAACATAAAATTGAATTTCATTTCATCGTAGCATGGAAATAGTTTGGGTGGTTATGCTTTTTGGTGGGTGATGAAAATGTACGCTAGTCATGTGAAAACAAAAGCAATCGATAATCGATTTTATTCAATAGCGGTGTAAAAGGATACAAGCGCAAAGCTAGTGAGCATAATGCCCGATTGTTAATTTAATGGCGAGAGCTGTCAGAAAGCTGACATTGTTTTTTTTTTTTTTACAAAAAAGTATATGTATCAAAACTTTTTTCACATTCATTTTATTTGCATGACTGGTTTTGAGTTAAGTTATTTCTCTATTCAAGTAAATTATAACATACATACGTGTGAGCCATAGTGAAGAAATTAATACAGTAAACTCTCGTTGATTCAAACGCTGATAATTCGACAACCTCTATAAATAGAAGCATTCTCAGTCTCGGAAGAAACCTCTGTAAATCGAAGAAAACCTATGCAATTTGGTCCCCTCGTTAATTCAAATTATAATAATAAATAATTCAAAACTCATAAAATAAGTACCGGTGCTCCGATTTTGGAACTTTATTCAGTTTTTGAAAGGCTTATTTATTCTCTAAAAGTTAAAAAAAGAGTTATAACAATAGATCCAACAACAAAAATTGGAGATAACCAAAATTTTCTCTAGAGGCAAAAGAAAGTGGACATCTGAATAAAAAGACCAAAAACTCAAAAGTGGTACTTTGAACACTTTTTTAATGGAAACTTATCTTAGAATAATTTGCAAGTTATTAATGCAAGTTTCTTAAGAAGTGTACAAGTTTCTTAAGAAAGTTCCTGATTAAGAAAGCAGTCCACGATGTGATTCAAACCAATCTCTTAATTATAATCGCATATATGATTTTAATCTTCATAATCTTCTGAAATATTTTTCAAGTGCCTATCCTTGTGCCGATATGCCAAAGCATTACACATATTACACAACTTGATTACAAAGCAAATACCCCAAGACCTTTCCAAATACCCCGAAGCAGAAACCCTTTAAACAATGGAAACCACAGAGAGTGCACAAACACCGGGCAAACTTTATTACATTTTGGCATTTACGGGATATTTGACTGCCTTCAGGATATATTCAACTGAATATCTAATATCATTAGAACGACATTAAATGCCCTTGGGCAAGTTTCTGTTGTACGAAAATATAGGGCATGACCTCATTGCTAAACACCACCGATATTACTGCCAATTTTTCTTCACCCTCCCCCAAGCGTTCCTCCTTTCTCTATCAGTTCACTTAAAACTTTATTTGGAATGGGCTTTTGAGAAGGCGCTGTTTTAAGTGCAATTGAAAGCAGATGGTGTTGGTATAATTTGAATCCTATTTAATGCCAAAAAGGATTCAATATCCGACCTCATTTAATTGGCATCTTTATGTGTTGTTAGAGGGAGGATTGTGTTTGGTACTCAAAATGAAACTGAATGGTATAACATTATGTATAGTTTAATTAAAAAATGTTAACAATTCCAATTACAGTCCTAAAAATGAGTTGATATTCGGATGCGCTGCTTCATACCGCAGTTCCAACGAAAACCACAGCTGTATGGATATTTAAAATGAAACAGAAATTCGCAGCACCATCAAGCTTGTGTCAAAGTATTCATCAGTCCCCAACTTTGTGCTTCACATTTGAATACTCATTTTGAACTTCATCCAGCAATTTTCACCTTAGAATTCAAAAGTTATTCATTAAAAACTAGAAAAAAAAGGAATTTATTTAATCCACCTTTTGCTAGCGTCATTGCCGCCACGACAATGGAAAATTCTCTTATACACGGACGGGACGGCAAAACGGAGGTGACTTCTACGCCATCATTGTCGTCCTTGTCGACGGGCATCGAAAAGGAATCACAACACAGGTGGCTCTAGCCAGGCCATCTAAATAACACACCATACGGTTTCCATTTAAGTTTTCACACCCGGCAACCACATCATCAACAGGATCCTTGATTGTTCCCACAATGCAGATTGAAAAGTTTTCCCATTTCGCCAGCCCACTTTACAAAACCACTAGAGGCCAATGCACATCCTGTCAATGGTGTTCGCTTTTACTCTCGGTCTACTGCTCTTTTTCTCTCACTCTTTCCATTTCTGGATTCTGTAATTCTAGTGCAGTAGGGGAAAGTTCATTTAACTCTTGTGCAAGGCATAAAGGTGGTCGCAATATTGTGTAGAAAGTTTTCCTCGAGAAAGGACAAATGATATGGAAATCTGGGTTTATGGTAACAAAAATAAAAAACAGCAAAAAAAGAATGCAAACACAAAAAAAAAATGTCATAAAGGCTGTGTTCATTATGGCGAACTGCAACTTTGCATCGATTTGTTCGAGATTTTTGTATCCGTGTGAGTTAATGAGTCGTTGCTTTGGTGCAGCACACCCAGCAACAGTATTCGCACTGCAAATACGATGAGCTGTATCGCTTCTGCTTTAGTTGAAAGAAATCCACCACATATTTTGTTAAGGGGTTACATGGGTTTACTCGCGGGAAAAAGGTATAATTTTTTTATGTAAAAAATAAAATATTTTATTCAAATTTAAAGATATACACTTGAAAAAGAATTTCTGAAATTTTCATAAGAAAATATTCAAAGCTTTGCCATTGTGGTGTCATTTCCGATGACCCCTCGGAAAAAGGTGCATCCACGTTAACAGTAGATCGTATGACAGGTTCATCTGAAGTGGAAAAAAAAATCGGTAGAAAAAAAGTGAAAATTAGTTTCTAAATTTTCGTAAAATTTTTTTTTAAATATAATTTGTAGTTGCGATTGAAAAAAAAAATCCGTCCAAGTTCTCGTGAATTGTATCTCGAAAAACTTTTGACAAATGACTTTAAAAACACAGATTCGAGAAAGACGTTACAATTTTCTCAAAAACTAGAACGATTGAAGCTATTTGGTGTTTTTGTTCGCGTCAGAAAAAAAATACGCATAGACCACAAAAATCCAATGCACCACTATTTGTCAAAATTTAGGTTAGGTTAGGTTCAAAATTTAGAAAAATAAATTGTTTAAACTTTTTTTTTTAATTTCGTTTTTTTTTTTAATTTTTTTTTTTATCAAAATTTTGCATTTGAATGCGAATTTTCCAAAAACTATTAACACACTAAAAAAAATTGAATTTAGGATTAAACAACAAGTTTTTGGCCTTTAAATGTGGTATAGTAATTCATTGTAAGTGTTGTCGTTGTTTTTTAATAATTTTCTTTTTCAAGTTAATTAATTTTTTTAAATTTCCGAGGTAGAAAATCCTAAAAAAAATGCTTGTTTTTGCTTTTACTTAATACCGTTAGCATTTTTTTGTGCCAAAGTGATCATACTCGTGCTATAATAAAACATTAGCCCCTCAAACATGAAAAGAAAAATTTAATTTTTTTTCTGCTTACTATGCGCCCCGGCACCCTTTTAGCTGTTTATTTATTGAAAAATGTAGCATATTTTTGAGAGCATTTCGGTTGATTTTATAAACAATTTAAATATGCTTTGAATTTATTGTTGCAGGTCGTAAAGATGCTAAAAAAAAGACATAATCGAAATCTATGAAGAATGAGAAAAAAAATGCTCGATAGAGTGGCCAAGACTGCGAGGAAGTCGCGTCTTATAAGTAAGTAGAGAGAAATTTCGTGGAAACAGCATTTACCGGAAGTTTTGTTGTTCTTCCTTTGTTGTGTTCAAGATACGGTGAACATGCTCTATCACTCAAACACAAGTGTAGGAATGATTTCTACTGTTAAAAAATTATTATTTTAACATCACCGACAAAAAGCGCCCTGAAAAGCGGAAGAAGTTTGAGAGCACCGAATTGGAGGAAGCTTTTCGAGAAAATTCAGCGTTTGCATAAACTTAGAAAGATCGTAGGGCAATGACATTGGGTGCCGTACAAGTTGTACGTACGTACAAAATTACGGTTTTTAGACACACACGGAATATGAAATTTAAATCTTCACCATAAAATCGTCGATTTCATGTGGCACCACCCAAGAGATCGAAGAAGGGAGGAACAATCATCTCTTAAAGTACCTCAAATAGGAAAGACCAATCTTGGCAAATACAGCAAAAACTCCCAGCTGGTCAGAAGTTGTTAAGATCTAGTGCACTATCACGTTCATGAAATGCTCTCGCGTACCGATTGCATTTTTGAAAAGCATTCCACGTCGAAAAAACAAGTTTTCACTTTTAGCACGAATGTTTCTTCCGGAATCTCTTCATAATAAAAACGTGGAAAATTGTTCCAAATCAACTTGAAACTTCTAGAAACAAAAAGCAAAAATAAATTTTATTTCACCTTTCTTTGAATTCTCATCATTAGAGCAAGGAAATTTTTTATTAGAAACGATTTAAACTATTCCCCTTGTGAGAATAAAGTTTTCCTCAACATCCGCGCTTAAGGAGTCCTTGCGAAGAAGCAAAAACATAAAGCATTCCTTTATCAGTTTAAGTTTCATTTTATCCTTGCATAGGAGCGGATAACAAAATGAATCCGTAAAAATGTTTGCAACACGTCGCATGACCGTGATGTTTACCATTTTCAGTTGCCTGTTCTTTTACGGATTTATATTTCCTTGCGAATGAAAGAACAATTTGCACCAGGAGCTTCTGCAGTCTTCTCTGTTTCTCTTTTCTCTCGCAAAAAATATCCTTTTTCGAACACGCCGTTCGTCGCCATCGTCGTCGGTGTCGTGAGTGTATTTTGCTTATTGTCTGAAGTTTGTACGCGGGTGGTGTTGCACTTCGCAATGCTTTCCGCCACCTTATTGTACGTGTGCCCTTGCGAGATATTGGTGTGGTGTGAGGGTCAAGAAAGTGCGCCCTGCACATTGCAGTTTTTTGCTACAGCTCGAAGGATTCTCCACTGATTACTATCGCATGTTGTCTGGTAGTTTTCTTTCATGTACACTTAATCCGTGCTGAGGGTGCTTGAACATGTCTAGCGATTATCTGCGCTACAGAAATGTGGCCAGAAACGTTACTGGAATGGGAATGGGATTTCTTTTGGGGACACCCAAAGGATCCTGGACAACGACAGCGACAAATTTGACATTTTAATCAGTGCAATTAATATTGCATGAAACTGCACCTCGGGCAGAGGTGAGCTCTCTAGGTTCACGGATAAGTTTGTAAGTTCTATTTTTTTGCACATCTCATTAATACATACAGTTTGTTGAACTCTTTCACACCCTGCAGACAATACATCAAATTTGCGGTAAAGGAAATTGCATCACCTCGCAATTATGTGTATCCGCCACCTCCCAGGTTCTTTCCGGATGCAACTGCTGTGTATGTGTAGTTTTCCTGAAATTTATTTCACCCTTCACCGGCGTCAGCTTCCGAGTCGGCAGAGTCAGAATTGTCACACCAGTCTGGGGGAAACTTTCGCATAACCCACTTTCGACTTGTGTCGCTTTACCACATAACTTATTGCCATAATTTACACTGAGTAGAGGAATCTAATTAATTTAATGATAACTCTGCGGATGTATTCTGTGTGGCAACGCAATAAATTTAGAAATTCAAATATTCAGTCGGCACTGGTTCTGCTTCTGCTGCTTGTGTGCTTTTCTGAGATGGAAGGGATTTGGAAAATTCTAGTGACACTGCATTCGAGAGAACGAACGAGTGTGTGGAGCGGCTTTGTTTATTGACGGTAAGAGAAGTGCAAATATTTAATCTGAATTTACGGCACTGAGCTAGCTTTGGGGAAATAAGTCGGCAGATAAGTACTGGATGTTGTCTGATTTACGGATAAGAACTTTAAGCCTTGAGCAGATGGTAATCAATAATTTTTGGAGATTGGAATTTATTGTTCATAACTTTATTTTTTTTCAGACAATTCTTTATTTGATAACTATGAAAGGTCAATTTCTATTTTGGCTATAGTGGACTTTAGCGCCATGAATTATCACAGCGGATACAACTCGATTGTAGATCATGGAAGGGGCTATATTAGAAATTTGCAAGAAATTTATTTTTGGTCATCGGTTTCATGTGTTAAAAGTATTAAATGACCTCTTTTGAGAATCCTGGAGGAAAATGTAAACCACTTCCACAAAGAGATTAAGGTTGTCGACAAGCTTTCAAATTCGACAAAACGGCTCGGCTTTACGTTGCGCCCACTCCCCTAAAAAGTTCAAACTTTCTTATAGTGTAAAATGAGCTCCTGAACAGGGAAAAGATATTTGTTTTATGAGGATATTAATATTTTTCGAATTATAAGCGGATAAAGTTCTTCTTTCGGTGGTTCTTAAATTTCAATTGTGAGTATTGGAAGCATGTGATTAGCTTTTCCATCTTTGAGCATTATCTTCTCCGTAGTGTGCCTAAATAATCCTACTCCTATAAACTGTCATCACATTTGAGCTACTTAAACATGTTTTAAAATAATTGGATCAAAAAATGAACTTTCTAGAGACTTGTCAAAGTACAGAAACTGCAAAGAAAATCACTACTTCATGAAGCTTTTCATTCTAAATGCTTGTCATCATTCAAGAATTCATCAATGCTTGCTTAATCAACATTAGGAAAATAATTTACTTCACTTTTCCCTTTTATCAAAAGTGCCCCGGGTTGTTCTTAAAAATTCTACTATCTGTTGTCAATTAAATTGTAGCGGGTGTCTTTTTCCTCTCCATGTAGAAATACACGTCTACAATCTTTTCATTCATCCAGAAGTTAAAGAGGCAAATAACTAATTTGTGTGACAAAGCATTCCGCTGTTAAACCAGCTCATAAATCGACACAGATCCAATGGCCCTTCATCCCATCATGGTGGCATTTCAAAATCACTTTAAAGCTTCTCTAATGTACCTCGTTTGGCTATTAATTAACTCACCCATGTTTCGAGATATTGTCGCCACCAGCAAACACTTGTCCTTGTTTCAAATGACCACTTGACTTGACCTGCTACAATCGACCAACATGATCTCCAGCCCCTTGTGTATATCCGATTTTGTAACGTCAACCTTGCAAACTTTGCATGAAGTCCACTTAATCAGTGCTAGTGCACTGGTTAATAATCAAGTTCAATTACACAGTTCCGCCCCAAACTTCAAGGACCTCTTCAAAGTCATTGCACCAACAGAGAACTGTGGAATGTTGCAACCACTCGTGCACATATTCAGACCAAGACCTAAACCAACATTCGTAACATATACAAAAACTGTCAAAAGAAGCATTCCCACATGACATCACTTGAAGTAATTTTATGGATCGCCATGCCAGTCGTTGCTTGCGTGTCTGGCAAAAAACCGCAGTGCAATAATTATAACTCACAAAAAATCCTTCCGAATCCTCCAGCCCGAGCGGAAAACGGAAGTAGATACAACTTTTGTACACCATGTCTGCGATATTGCTGGTTGTAACTCAGGTGCCTATGAGGAAGACACTGTCTAGGTTTCTCCAGCGCCGGATGTAGTGGTACTCTTGCAATTTCGGCTCGAGAGTATATTTGTCCAGTAAGTTGTTGCATTTGAAATGGTTGTACTGAGTAATTTTATAGCTGTAGACTGAAAAAAAGAGCTCGTACAATACTGGCGGGTGGACTCAAATTGAAATGACTGTCGACGAAACACAACGGAATGCCCGTTGTCACGCTACAAAAACATCGGAGGTAGAGAGCCCTTAAATAGGTTGAAAATGACAGTCATGAGCCCCATTCTGAGTGAAATTTAAAAGACTTTTAGGGACCTCCATATGACACCACTGAGGCCCTTCCTTCAAGTAATATTCGCCTTTTTTTATCATCAATGCACACAACATTAACCAAAAGCATGATATAGAAACACGAAAAGTAGTTCTACGAGCACGTTTATGAGCCTTAAAAGTGAAAAGCCCTGCTAACGTGTTAAGTGCAGGCATCATCAGCGTCATGTGTAAACATGTCGACTCATCCTCCATCCGCTCAAGACAGAAGGTTTATATGGTCATATAAAGATTTTTACTAATTTCTCATCCTGTCTATTTTGTCATGTGAAGTGATTGCTGTTGCAACACATAATGAATGCACTGAATGCACCCATCTGCGCTGTGCTGGAGGTTGTTTTCTCGACGTTTTCATTTTCATTTTATGTGTCAGGTGCATTAGTTATTTTGGGGCGTTAAACGGTTACTGTTGAGATAGAGAGAACATAAAATGGACGGAGAATAATGACGAGAGAAAATTGAAAATATCTTTTTCAGTTGCAATGTGATGGAGAAAATGTTTAAATTGATTAGAATAATTAATTTTCTGAGAAATTACAAAAGGAATAGTGCACTGCTCTGCACAGTTGCAGCAAGTAATAAAATTGTTCAGCGGCACGTCTTGGAAGCTTTTAAGTTGCTTTGATTTTTAACGTTCCTTGTTTAATTTATAATTATCTTGGATAAGATCGAGTTGTCCGATTCTAAATCTAGTTTATGTCTGCTTCTTTTATGAGTTGTATGGCGTTAAGCGGTTGTTGATAAAATCGTCTGGAAGTACTTCTAGTGCCTTAGATCATGGAGAAAAGAAAAGCAGCAGGTCTTTTTTTTTTTTCATTTTCGGGTATATGAGGTCTGTAAAAAAAATATTGTGAATTTTTAAATTTCGCTATGTACATTCGATTATCGTTGGCATTCAATTTTGTGTGAAAAATGGAATTAAGTGCTCAAAAACACTTAAAATGTTGACAGCGGTATACGGTAAGTGTACTCAGAGTCAACAAATTTTTTTTCAAAGACGGTCGAGAAGATGTGAATGGCGACGCTGGCCGTGGACGCCCTAGCACATCAACAACCGATGAAAATTTTGTGAAAGTGGAAAACCATCGAATCACTATTAGAGAAATTGCTGAAGATGTCGGCTTATCGGTTAGCCATGCCATGCCATACAATTTTTTCGGAAATATTGTGTGGCGTTCCAAAATCGCTGAATTTTGGCCAAAAAAACTGTTGCTTGTTCGTAACTTTTTGGCCAAAAACAACACGTATAATCCGTATTCACCAGATTCACCTGCGACTTTTTCCTGTTCCCCAGATGGAAGAGACCCATGAAAGGGTTTTGCGATGATTGAGGAGATACAAACCGAATCGCTGAGAGAGCTCAAGTACATACCAAAAAGAGCATACCAGAACTGCTTCGAGAATTGGAAAAAATTCTGGCGCAAGGGTATTATATCTGGGGGGACAAAATAGAAATTGATGAATAAATATATTTTGAAAAAAAAGTTTAGATTCAGCTTATTTTTTGAACAGACCTCATTTTGAGCTCTATTGGCAAAATCATCACAGGCAACGAGTAAAAAAACAGAAAGAAAATATTTAACATAAGCGACATTAAAAATTGTTAAAATGTTTAGGACAGAAAAATTTCTTCTAAAAGAAACATCGCTTTCCACCACCATTGGGTCCGCTAAAGAATGAATGAGTGGGTCAAAGTAACACATTTCTTTTTGCAGCGAATCAATAATCTTCCAGGCTGAACTATTTGCAAGCAACAAAGTCGCACACCGCATTATCGAAAAATATCCATTTTCTCACATAGTCAGGGGGTTCAGAAGAAGGTACACTAATAAATTCAAGGAGGTACACCAACAAATCCAAGACAGCCTGAGATACTCAGAGAAATTCATGAGTCTGAAGTCCAAGCCTAAACAAGACTAAGAACCTGTAGAATTAAACAAAGCTGGCTTGAGAAAGCTATGCGAGGCACATACAGGACACGGAAACTACCACTATCATCTCCACAAAATAAATATTATCAGCAATGAGATCTGCAGACACTGTGGCCAGGCCAAGGAGACCATGCAACACCTTCTAACCGACTACATAAGCTTCGGCCTAGTCAGATTTAAAGTAACTAAGTTCACTGCCTCAGAAGATAAAACAAGCAGAAAAGGAAACCCATTGAAATAATTGAATTTTCTCAAATGAAACTTAACGTAACGTAACTTTTTTTTATTGACAATTTTTTCGTGTTTTATTGGCAGAAAATGTAAATATTTCGTGAATTTTGGTACCTCTTTTAGTAGCAAAAATATTGTTATCCCGGTAAAAGATCTACCAACGCAAAAATATACACAGACATTTGCAGCAATGCAATGTTTTGGTCAACCGCAGAAGCAAAAATGAGTTGAAAAAGTTGGAGTTATTTAAACCGCTTGTATAGTTGCATGAATGAGAACCGCTGTATATTCCTCTTTTCATTCCAAACGCATAAATTTTATGCGTCCCCCTCGCTGAAAAGCGCAATGTTGCTGCAGGAAAGTACACCGGAAACGATTTCTTCTCAAACAAAATTAATGTTTCTTTTTCTGACCTAAAGAATCTCTCCATGGTTGGCAAAACAAATATAATCGATAAATAATTCGGGTACTTTAGATAGATCCTAAAGCTAAAAAATTCAGATTCTTTTACTTTGTTAGCTTCTTTGTGATTTCTTGGACGACATATTTACTTTTTATTAACAACACATTAAAATATATTATTAATAACAAAACTTCAAGAGCACTAGCAGCAAGGCTATCGGTTCTAACCCGTAATAATCTTTCTTACTCGTAAGCAAATCTGATACTTTATTTGTAAATAAACTCGGATAAAACTCGCCAGCTATTTCAAGTGCTATTCAATTACAAAACGACGAATGTCAGGCGCTTCAATATAAACTACTCCTGTTCAAGGACTATCCAATCAACGTTAAACGGTTGACCGGGATTTAGGATCATCACTTTCAAAACTCTTCCAATTAAGAAAAAAAATCAATTCCTCTGTTTTGGTAGCTCTTTTGAAAAGCAATTCACTCTCGACATTCCTCTGGGTTGCACTTCAAAAGGAAATCCTTAGAGCCAATTTGTTTTGAATCACTATTATGGCAACAGGAACTTAAATTCCACTTGAACTTGTTTCGCAAGATAAAAGATTTAACGATAACGAAAGCGAAACAGTTAAGGTAAAGGAGAGCCAAAGCACCTCAACAGGATACTGAGCGGCGAGTGGAGTAGTGCAGCATTCTGTCAACTGACAGTTGCCGGCAGTTGCAAGTGGAATATTGCATTAAAGAGGAACAATTAAAAGTTCTTAGAGGGGATTAAGATTTAAGTTAAAAACAATGATCTTAGTGTGAAGCATTTAGGAGTTTCGATACGTTTCGACGTTAGACGAAGTTTGCCAGTTGATGGGGGTTACTTTTCCTGAATAACTCTGATTGACCATTTTTGATAATGAGTGCTTAGTTTTGCCCCTTGCTTTCATTATAGTTTATCTTAAATGGAAGGGTGGAAATAAAGCTAAGGTGCCATCGGATTTTCAATACTGAGTACATGTGCTGCTTTTGTTTTAAGGATTCGACCAGTAGGTAAATTGGACGAACTTGATTATAAGGATATTTCAAATCTTTGGCTTTAATAAACACAACGAATTTCCTTATGCATATTTAACGTTTCCCATTGTCCTCTAAGGCAAACAAATTGTAGTGAATTTATGAAACATTAAAAAAACACATAGACAGCATTTACACCAATTTCTCTGGCAACACTGCTAAAATACAAAATATACATTATAAGAGCATTTTTATCAGAGAGCTGTCATGCAATTTCTTAATCATAAAGTATACAATACCCATCGTCATCATAAATGCTTTAAAAAGTGGTAGGTATCGATTTTCATTTATTTCAAAGTGGATTCGGGTTGGTTCCAAATATCAGAAGTTTAAGGAGCGATTGAAAGAAGGAAGTGATTAAGGACAATGATGTGAACGTCCGATAAGGCTTTGCATTCAAGTGAAAATAGGAGTTGTATTTATGGAAGAATTTTTTTTTAATCGAAAAATTTAAAGTGCGAACAGAGACCATTTTGATTTGGTTTAGGACTTGCAGAAATGAACATTTTAGCGTAAAACATCTAGCAGTGTCATCAATGGCAAGTTTTTGCTTTGTAAGGCCATTTGTATGTTGTAATAGTTTAGAGAATGCTTTAAACATTTTCTCTGTCGATTCAAATTGTCTACTTTATGATATTCTTTACATTGCAACCCTAATGCGTTAACATTTTCTAGTGACTTGAAGTGTTTAAAAAGTTTGTAAGAAATTGCCTTTTAAATTTTGATTTACAAAACATGGAATACATTTTCTCTGATATCATGGTGCAGACTAAGTTTTTTTTTTTTACTTTATGTATTGCCTGTATTTGTATATTTTTAGTTATTCTGGCATACCTCAGTGATGCCTCATATGTCACAGCAGCCTCACTAAAATGTGGGGAGTCACAACTTGAGATGAAACTTGAAACTTGAACTTGAAAGAAAAACTGTTAAAATTGTGATTTGCAATTGAGCAGGTCATTTGCAGTTCGCAACAAAAAAAAAGCAACATGGCGTATTGTTAAATTTGAAAAACAAACTGGATTTTGCACCTTGTAAATTAAATAAACGAAAAAGAGGATAGCTAAAAGGAAATAGTTTTTTGCTGGACAGTATAATTTTTGTTTCTTTTGTTTTAAATGTTTCAATTAATTTGATTGCAGGAAAGAATAATGCATTCTCATCAAATTATAGTTTTTTCATTAAAATTATCCCTATTCTAAGGACATTATATAGGGAACATACTATTAGCAAGCGTAATAGTATGTTCTCTATATAATGTAGCAAGCGTAATAGTATGTTCCCTATATAATGTCCTTATGTTTCGTATGTTTCGCCATTATACTCTTTTTTTATTATTTTTTCTCAACATTCATCTTCTACTTGATATGTTTGAAATTAATAATGTGTATGATTAAAAAAAAAATATTTTCGACATGCAAAATAATTCACCACACCGTGATGAATAATTTTGAGAGTTTGCATGTGAGATCTTCGGCAGAATACCAAATAATTGATTGATCACAATAAAATCATCGCTGACATTTATGAATTATGACTACATCACGCCCAGAATAGGGGCATTGTTTAAGTATAGAAATATTTATGGAATAAGACTTCCATGTTTTCTATACCTTGTAAAATTTTCTGCTGGGTTACTTTAATTTTTTTATTTTTATTTTTTATTAAAATTAAACTTGCACTCCACCCATATTTAATATTAGGAATAAGGCAAAATTAAGTGGCGTTTGGTATTATTTCGGACACTTATGTACAGAAAATATAAAACTACTGAATTATTGTTTCTAATTATGTGTTAATATGTTCGAATGCAATTTGTAATGGATTAATAAATAAATATTTAAAATATTAATACTTGTATTTTAAAATAAGTTTTGAAGTTGAACATCGACTTAATCGGGCTTAGAAAAGTTGGTGTTAACCGGAAGTATGTATCTTTTACTTCCTTGACTACTATACAAAATCTGCTTTCTGACATCTCTTCGGTTTTATTTTACTTTTGGACTCCTAGCGGCCTTAACTTTTTTTTTATCGAATTGGATTTATAATGATGCAATTGTGCACTTGTTGTGCTGCTTGCGATTCCATATGGCTAGAAATTTAATTTAAATTGAATTGAAAACCTTTGTGACCACACTCAGTGCAATCAATGTGCACTATTTCCTTATCTACCTCACCCTATCCCGTCGTTAGCATAATGGCACAGTCTCCCTCAGTCCAACTTACTTTGTGGAATATGCAAAGCAATTCTGTTTATGCATTCACTCAACAACTTTTTTCACTAGACCTGTAAGAACTGTAATTAATCAGGTAGATTAATAATTAAAATCAATTACATTCTCTTATGTAAATAAATTACAAGCTCTGAGAAGAGCTATTGTTTGCCTTAAAAAAAAAAATAAGAAGAACAAAGAAAAAAAACCCAATCTCGATTCCAATGAGTTGAGTAGTAGCTAAGGCATACTCGTCCAGCTAATCTGAATTTCATTATCCATCAATGATTAAGAATTAATTACCTTTTTATTTATTCAAACTCAACATAGTCACGCAATGTGTCGTTTTGTGTTAACATCAAACCATAAACGTACATCAACCTCCTTTCCTCGGTTTTTGAGATCCTTTACGTCTATCGATTAAGCTAGAAAATTCTTTTAAATTCGACACAATTCTCGGATGTTTTTGTTCTCTTCTTTTGAACCAATATCTATCATGGAATAATTGAGAAATGCATTCATTCAGCGTGTGTGCATAAAAATATCTGGCTAAAAGTAATGAGCCCGTGATGTAGATGCTTTGTCGGGAGCTCGTGTCTCGGAGCAGACGCATTCCTGCGATTTATTTATGGCCGATAGTGTGTGCATTCCTCCTCTTTTTTCAGATCTATTTTAGAGAGTGTGAATGCAATTCCGTGTTGGCATTCATAATTCAAAGAGTGAGAGTGACAAACAAAATTGACCCATTCCAGAGAAAAAAAAAAATTTTTGCATCTGCACCTTGACAATACCTCAAAGGATGTAAATTTCCTGTGGGCTCATACAACAACTCGTCAAAAGTAATGAAAGGCGAATAATGAAGAATAAAATGGAAAGGCAAACCAATTACACGATAAGCCGTAGCCACAAGCAGCACAACCGGATGGGATGCAGAGAAAAAAAAAAAGGGACCAAGAAAAAAAAAAAAAACATAAATCGCACTTGTATCTCACAGAGGTTGCTTCTTGTGCAGCAGCGAATGCAAATGCGAACGAATGCACTGCAGACTTTCCTGACGAACGGTTCCGCATAAGGTTAAGCCTACTCAAAGGAAACAGGCACACGGTAGATAACACGGTAGAAATGGAAAAGGATTCGCGATGAACAAGGATTAAGGCCCACGAAAACGATGGAGCCTTCTATCCGCAAGTAGTCGCATGTGTGCCCGGGCTGAAAGGACGTACTCTTCCGTCGACGACGTGTAATGCCGCAGTAAAGAAGACGCCTAATGTGCATTTGACTTCCACTTAACGTTATTTTTTCCTTTCTCTCCTTATGCTTTTTCTTGATGCAGCACTCCGATGAATGGAACCACTCCAGGACGAGAGCGTCACATTGAAAAGTGTTTTCTGGAGAAGATGCCGACCGTGCCACCGCCACCGTGTAATGGATAATTCCATACACCTGAGCTGAAACAAAGAAGCAAGGCTAGTGGCGGAGGTGAAAGTGAAACTTTGGTACTATTTGCACACAACCTTGGACGGAATGTCATGGCTTCCTGTTTGTCAAAATGACAGGTGTATCTTCTATACAAAACAAGGAAACTGTCGGACGGATGAGGAGAATGAATTGTTTCGAAGTGAACGAACTGACAACCAGACGGTGTGTGCAGTTGGTTAGAGGTTGCAATTAGTCTTCTGCGAAGAGGTTTTCGATGTTGCTGTGCTTCGTTTTTGTACGAAATATTTTAAGATAAATGCTTTGCTGTCTGTTTTTTCGATTAATTTCCCCTTGAGTGTATATGCGTCAAAAGATAAATGAAAGGTAAGTCACTGATTGCACAGAATCATCAGGGAAGGTGAGTTAATTTTTACAGTGCTTTATTAATGGAAATTTAAGGAATGTGAATGCTAAGAGGGTAATGCATTGCACTGTCAAGCGAGCGTACCCGGGTTCGAATTCAGCCTGGCGCAAAATCTCCACAAACAATTTTCGAGGCCCTACTTCTATTGAACGACTGACCATTCTCCTGAAGTACTTTTCTGATGAAAAGCTTTCGCAATTCGCCGTTTGGAAGCGACCCTCTTCCACATGTCAAAATTATACCGCGCACAATACGAGTGTTGCGCGAACAGCTAGACTTTGGCCCGCCGAAAGTTAAAGAAGAAGAAACGTTTAAGGTAGGTTCTCGCTAAAACCTAACCATGAAAATATTCGACGTGTTCGCAAATAGATTTGAATGTTCGGCGTTTTTTTAGCGAAAAATTGAAACGTTATTATCATGGCTGTGTTTGTTCGAACATATTCGTCAGTGGCGGCAATATTTGTACGATCTTCGGTTTTTAGAAATATTCATTAAAGTGCTTTCTTGATGAACAGAATTGTGGGTGAATAAAAAGGAGGCTTGATTTAAATGCCTCTGGTTCGAAATCAGAACAAAAAAAACTAAACAACGACAAAAAACAATAGCAAGTCCCTGAGCTTTCCTGGTTTATCTTTTTTTTTTCCAAATATTAGGTTGTCAAATTTCTTCCTTCCGCCTTTTTGTCTTTTGAATTTTCCGGCTATGTACAAAGCGCTACAGAGCTCGTATCCAAACTTATCATGAATAGCGTCGTTTTGTAGGTTATGTCAAGACCTTTCAAATGATGTATTGCCGGATACAAGCTCTGTAGCGCTTTGTACATAGCCGGAAAATTCAAAAGACAAAAAGGCGGAAGGGAGATATTTGACAATTTGTTCAATATCTTTACTTCAGTAGTTGAATACAAAGCGTAATATCAGCCTACTGTAGATGTATTAGTTATCAATAAAATTCAATAATAATAATAATGAAAAAAACTGTTGGCTTTTTGACAAGTGGCTAGTGTAGGCGCAACCGTCATGAATTATTAACAGAGTTATAGCAGTTGGTGGCAATTTAAAAAAAAATAATATACATCCAGCACACCCACTCCAAAATTAGTTTCAGTATCTGCATACAAATGACCTTATCGTTTAGTTCTACAAAAAAAAAGTCGGTGGCTCCTCTCTCCTCTCATACCTTAGCGCGAAATACACCTCTGTGGTCTCATGAGCCTGTTTTGTGTGGTTCTTCTCTCTAAAGACGTTGTCTCATGTAGAATTTCAAGTACAAGAAATATCTGTTTTTCCCCATCATTGATGTTCAAAATCTTTCACCGTCAAACAATTCCATTCGAATAAACTTGTCCTGTCGGAATCTTTTATTTGAGACCATGCAACTTGCATTCGATATGCTTTCCCCACGTTTTCAGAGTCCTTAGTCAGAAACACTTTTTGACGAAATTAATGGCGCTTCAGCTGTGTGAGCCAGAGAAGGATTCATTCTTATCCCACTCTCATCCCTATCGGCGGCGTACGAGACCTAAAGCCAATAAAAATAAAAAGTTATGTGACGAATGGCAGCAGACGTCAGTACCTGGGGATACTACGCTACCTGCCCTCCGTAGCAATATCGAACGTGAGTGAATTTCTTAAAACATCAAAGTGTTCTGTGTTTCTTTCGTTTTATTTTTGTTTTTAATGAATCGTTCAATGAAATTAGCTAGCAACGGAAAAGGACACACGTACAATACCGGCCATCCGGAGGAGCATGACCATTCGTTTTGTAGGCTTCAAAGGAGAACGAGACGGGAGCGATTGATGAAGGTTTTGAGAATTCAAAACTCGTCGAAGGGATTGTCCGTCACATACATAAATCGTTTTTAAGAATGAATAGATTTCAGGTATTTCAGGGTGGTTGTGGGTAAATTATTATTCATGGGGCATTAGCTGAAGCGTGGATTAGATGATGAAAGGGACGGAGACCACTTTGAGCAATTTATAGACAGATTAGCTATCGCTATTTCGTGGAGTTCGTCGTAGGCGGAGGCAGGTTGGAACAATTATCTTCGAGAACTAGGGTTTCCTCAATTTGATTAAATAAATAGACTTGTTTTTGTTCCATGTCTAATTCGTTTTTGAAGATTCTTCTGAGGGGAAGTACTGAAATCGGGTAGTGAAAATCGCGTTCTGATATCAAATATTTACCTACTGAACCGAAAACGGGGGGATTTATCTGCTGCCGGTATTGATGAATTATGGATAAGGTTAAGTGGTAATTTAATTAGGAGTAGTCTCTTTCGCAGACTACACCCAGAACAGGGAGACATATTTCGCGCTAAGAGAATGACAAATAAAACAGAAGTCATGTAAATCACAATTACGGGTAGCATGGGAAACTTCTATGACTCTTTTTCTTGGATAAGTGTAGTGTTGACGGATGACAGATACTTGTTAAGTGCTGTGAGGTAATTAGTTCACACAGTTCAAATGTGGGGGAATGTTTTGGGTGGTTTTTATTGTTTATAAATCCCCAACACCATGCGGTTTCATGAAACAGGTTATATTACTTTAGTTCGTGCAGATAATGGTGTTTTATGATTTCTGCTAATGGATCATTGTCGTGTCTTTTGGTCTTTTCATAATTGACGCTTCGGTACGTGCCAAATATGCACTTATCCTTTCCCCAAATCTTGAGACCAAATGCAATGTGTTATGTAAGAGGGTACTAATCTGGTTTAGAAAGTTGGGAAACCTTAAATTTACTTAGGGGTATATGACTCTTTTTGTATGAGTTTTTTTCGGAAGAAAAATGTGCAACTTCTTTAATTATGCAAGTCTAGTAACTAAACGTGTGTCAAGTTAAATGGTTTTGCTTTAAATCATTGAGTTTTAAGATATATTTTGCGTTATGAGTTGTTGCTTGCATAGGTCCAAAAAAATTGCATTCCGAATTGCTTTTCTACTTTAAAAGAATGGGCTGGGAAGGATTGGTTATACAGGTATCTTAAGCGCCATAAGAACACGCTAGAGCCAGAGGACTTACAAAGGTAAATGCTGAATTATTTTTCAAACTCCTGCGCTTACGAGACATTATGATGCATATAATATATTTTAGTTAAAATAAAGAAATACCAATATTTATTTCTCTTAGTTGAATTGTAATGGTGCGGCCGATATCACAGCCCAGCTTGCGTCCGTTCAAAAGTTCGTGATATGCCACAAATGATTGGTCGAAATAAATCATCGAATTCCCGGATCGAGCAAAACAGGTTGCGGCCCAAGCGACGCACCATTTTTGCATATTTTTTATTGATTTGCAATCGTTTCTGCCTCCGAAGAACAACTTGGCGTGCTAAAGAGCTTCTGCTAACTGCCCGTGAAATAAAAACATTTTTGAAACAAATTCCTTCTTTTTAATTTGCATTTACCAGACGCTCCGAAGTTTGCTGACCCCGACTCCGAAAGACTCTATAATTTTGATTCGGGAATAGTATTCCATATAATCCTACCATTTTAAAAATCTCGATTTTCGAGAGGGTATCAGCAAAAATTAATCAAAAATCTTAAAAATAATCCTGTCTGAGATTATTGCTAACGTTATTCAATATACAATATTCAAAATGTAATTCAAATTTCCCATTTAATGCATGGTATCTTGTTGAGACGTATAAAAATAAAATGGGTATTCCACAATACGTTACTTTAATTCACAACCAAAATATTTGTGTTCTTTGACCATCAAAATGGCAGACAGGGGCTTAAACATTTTTCTAAAAATATGAAAGCATTTTACATAAAAAAGAACTCCAGCTAATAAATCTGCATTAAAAGAGATTTTTAACACTTAAATGTTTTGACTTCAGTTTGTGCGACACAACGTTGCTGATTTAA
Source organism: Syritta pipiens (assembly GCA_905187475.1). Classification (NCBI taxonomy): domain Eukaryota; kingdom Metazoa; phylum Arthropoda; class Insecta; order Diptera; family Syrphidae; genus Syritta; species Syritta pipiens. The sequence continues at coordinate 10,193,626 of LR994571.1, read as the reverse complement.
AAGCTTTATTTATTTTTAAATAACTAACTTGAACCCTCGATTCATATTCAATCAATCAACAATCGGCGTAAAAAAGTATTGCGTAATGAAACCCGATAAATGATATGATTTAAAAAACAATTCAATCTCTTATTAAAGAAAAACAATTTTAAATTACTTAACTTTTTAAAGTCGCCTTGTTGCTAAATTAAACAAAACACAAACAAAACATCTTTAATGAGCATTCTTTTTTCATTTATGCAACCGCAAACTCGTTTTAATAGAACGATTAGACCAGACTGAGCAAACTATTGTTTCTCTTAAAAGTTCATTCACCCGATTTGCAGATGTGCTCATGAAAACCTGCCTGTAAATTTAAACGGTCATACGTCATTTCAACCTTTTAGTGTGGAAAGAAAGAAAATAAATTTAATTTACTTGGCAGAAACAAATCAATTTAGGTGTGAATATCACGTAAATTTCACGAATATTTTAGACACCTTAAGCAACGCTCTACCACCCACAACTATTAAATCTTAACTGATTTTCGTTTGAGTGTTTCATGAGAGAAAAGCTGAAGACACTCGAGTGGGATACTGGCAATTTGAGTGGGAGTGATATGCAAAAAGCAGCGCCTCTATGTGTCGAGTAGCTGCTGCTTGTTACTGGAGCATAAAATATGTTGAGGAACTGAGATATTTTGGGAATATCGCAACAGGTTGTGTTTTCACTAAAGGATAGTAGGACAGGTCAGCAATGCAATGCAATGTCAAGTGTTTAAACTTATGTTCTTTTCTAGGGGTCAGTTTTAGGTTTTTGACGTTGTTTTGTAAAGGACCAATTAATGTGCGATATTTTGTGCAAACTTGAGATATTGTTAGCGATATTTCAACGACTAGAAGAACATCGCCGTGGAAATATTATATTTTGCAATTTTTTGCTGCCAGGATCACCCGTCTATTGCAGTTGTATTTCAATCCAAGGTTTTTTTTTTTATTTAATTGGATAAATTACAATGAAAAATAATTTCCATATTTTACCACACACTTGAATTAAACATTTTTTTAAATTCAGAAACTATTTTCTAACGATGATAGTTAGAAATAGATTAAATATCTAGCAATTGTTTGCAGCAAACATGCATGCAAACAATTGTGGCGGGGCGAATTATTTAAAAAGTTAAGCACTACAATGAAATATTGAATTTCAATAGAATTTTAAATCTGCTTTACGCTGTAAGAATAGGGATAGATCAAAAATAAATTCAGTTATTCTGCACTATTACATATTACAACCGAACCTTTACGTGGCTTCTAGGTTCGGGATTCGGGTTCTAACCCCGGAAGGGTAGACTACATAAACAGTGAGGCATACAAATTATTTAAATTGGTGCCATAGCAACCCTGATCAGCGCGGCGGGTCGAGGCTGCAATAATTTTTTGGTTGAATTATTTTCTATCAATGTTTGGTTGCTAATCATTGGGTGGAGCACGGTTTAAAGTTTATTTTGGTATGTATAAATGTCTCATGTCTACCATTTAGAGAATATTGGTGAAGTTCACCTTGTCTGCGTGAAGTAAAAGCTTAGAATTCTTTTTTTTAATGCAATAAAGTAAAAACTTAAATAATTTTTTGATTAAAAAAGAAACTCCTAGATGGTTCACGCTCTATGGCGTAATAACTATTTTTATCTGTTTTTTTTTTTTTAAATCCTACTTTCGAAGTATAAATTAGCCTAATCGGTTGGTTATTGTTGATAATGGCGGCAATACAATACACTAAGTAGACCTCAAAATTAATTACAGATTAACTTAACTCAATGTAGCTGGTGCTTAACCGACTTTTACACGTCTACGGTTTTCATTGGATTATTAAAACAACGCACATAGAGGATTTGCTCGTCAAAATATGCTTTTAAGCACATAAGTGTGATCCCCACTCACCCACAAACACAGCGCATTACGAATGCAAGCTAAATTACCATCTCTCTTTTGGATTGAAGCAAATTAGTTCTTATTTTCATTTCAGTCTGAACACAAAATGTAAAACACCCTGCATGTAATTTTTGGGTTTAGTTTCTGTACAGGTTCACCTCTCTTGCCTCGTGTGCGTTGAAATTGTCCGCAACGTCCAAACTGAAAATGCTCTATCATCCTGATGCAGCGTATTGCTCAAAAACTGCACAATTTTAAACCCTCTCATTCTACTCTCAAGCACCTTGACAGGAACTCAATAACATTCCACAATTTTACTTCGGATAGCGAGCAATGTAGCCCTCCTAAACGCTCACCATTCCAATTTGTTTTTTGGCGTTAATTAACTTCTTGCATTGATTCGCATGGGTTTGGATCGCAAACACACATTTCGATTTCTAACACAAAATACATTTTAATTTCATGCATCCTGACAGCTTAACTTTCCCGGATTTGATTGATTTTTGAAGAGGATTTTAACAAAATCCAGACAGTAGTGCTGCAGATGATGATTAATTATTTCCGGATTTATGGCAAAATTGCTCGGTAATTTGATTTTAATGGAAAAAGAATGTATTTTTTTTTTTTTTTTGTTATGAACTGACACATTTCAAGGTGGTTGACTCTGCGGATCCTGCCTGTCTCACATATTTGTCATTTACCGTCAATAAATGATGGTAGATTTTTTGTTCTTGTGTTTCAATTTTATTACAACATGGAGTGGAATGCTAAGGAATGGAAACATTCCACCTTATTTCTAACTCGAGTCAAGTCACAGTCTTGATTTTTGTTGAAGAATTTTTAATTAAAGGGCAAATATGAAATACAAGAAATGCATTTACTTTCAAACGAAAAAATTCAATATCGCGAATGCCTTAAAGCTTTGAAGAGAAGAGAAGAACAAATTTTTCTGAAAAATATTTTTGATTGAATTTGCGAACACGACGCTCATTTGTGTTGAATGACATTCTGGTTGTGTAAAACTCAACAACGACTGATTTATAAGACCGTATTTATTGTACAATACAGTCAACTCTCAATAATTCGACATTCATTAAATTAAATTTTTCAATAATTTGAATTTTTCGTACTCCCGGTTAGTTTAAAAATACTCAGTAAATTCACTAAAACCAATGTTAAAAACAGTTCTATTGGAAATTAGAATTTAAAAAATAATATTTTGCTAGTGAAATTCTATAATTTATTTACAAAAAGCAGACATGAGTAAGTTCGTAGTTTCCAGTGTAGTCTTCTTCCTTGCACGGCCTATAACCGACACAAGTGACGACTTCTTTTCAGCTCTTATCAAAATCGAAAACTCATTGGATAATAATAGACAAAAGTCACACACCAAAAAAAATGCTGATCTCAAAATGAACATGTGAATAATTAATTGTACAAGCGTTTGAAATAATTGATTATTATCTTATTATTTTTCCTCTTTTTCTTGGTTATTTAAACTTTTGTTAATGGACACTTGACAATTTGAAATTTTTCTCTAGTCTCTTGAGTTTCAAGTAATTAAGAGTCAACTGTAGGAGAAGAAATGGAAAGCTGCAGACATTTTTATTTATGTAAGAGTTTCAATTCGAGAGTAATCGTGCTTCAGCATTAAAGTAATACTTTCACCACCCAATTCTTTAGTTTTTTTCTCGTCTGAACGGATGTTTCTAGTATGGTACCACTCTAAACTGAAACATATACAAACGAAGGCTCTAATTTTTGAATATAACTCAACCTCTAGATTTTGGTGATAAAATTTAACACGTTTGTTTAACAAAATTGAAGAATCTATTCCATTTGAAAAATCTTTATTGATGCACTCAGTGCACATATTGATTAACTCCACTTTTTGAAAAGGTGGTGTATATTCGGTTAAGTCTGCGAGGGAGGCAAACTTTAGGAGCTGTACAGAGATGTGGCTATAGTCCGGCAGGCAAAATCCGTCGCCTACAGTGGCTCGGTCACATCGAGCGCATGGACAAAAACGCTCCAGCTAAAACGGTCTTCCAGTCCGAGCCTCCTAGTTCGAGGAGAAAATTGAGACCGAACCTTCGAAACGGAGATCAAGTGATCGCGGATGCAAGACGGCTTGAAAGCAGCATGTCCGGGACCGTCAACGTTGGAAGGCGGCTTCAGCTCAGGCACAGATCCTCCAAGGGTTTAATGCCTGATAAATAAGTTTTGAAAGCATATGCTTACAATATCTTTCCTTAGTAATAAAGATTACCACCAGGCAACTATTTGAAAAAAACGTAGTGTATTTCTTAGGGGAATGAAAATTATTTCATCGTTTCTCTCGAATTTTTGTTTAATGGAGTTAAGCAATGTGTGCTCTGAACGGCTGAAACACATTAAAATCTGGAAGCATTTTATAAGAAGTCCTTTTGTATTGATGCTCTACGTTCGCCATTCGTCGTCCTTTAAAGGGTCCCATGGGGTTATCTGTTGTATCCCTTTGTCACTCGGCTACCGTTAAAACTTTTCCATTTCATTCCATATAATGTTGTTTAAACAAAAAAAGTCGCTGACAATTCAAGGGATTAACAAAAAAGGACACCAAAAACCCAAAAGCAACCCTTCTAAAATTTCTTTTTAAGTACCATAATTGCCGTTAACTTTCACCTACACCACTGCTACGTTGTGTCATTTCTCCACCAAAAGATCGCTTTCAGCACTCATATTTCCAACCGTTTTAATTACTCAAAAGCCGTCCTCACTCGAAAAAAACACCAAAAAAGAAGAAAAAAAATACTACCGGACTTAAGAGAAATTTCTCCCCCCTAATGAATTACAAAATATTCGCAAAGACCACTCGCACTTTGGAGGGGTGGATTGCTTTTCTTAGAACGTTTGTGTCAGCTAAGCGAAAATTATGACTCTAGTTTCGTTAAATTTTATTTTCCTCTTTTTTAATTTCTTCTTATCGCCCTATTAAACTTAATTAACAATTCATTTACTTTCAATTTTGAGAGAGTGCAGTTGGTTAGCGAAAGGACCTTAAGTGTTTGAAAACCTGAATCATTGCTCCACCGATGCACTTAGTCATGATGCTGGCGTTTAAAGTTTTCCCTCCACAAAAACGCTTTTAAGGCAAAAAGAGCGCTCTTTCTTATTGTTGTTGTCGCTCGCTGCTTTAATGTGTTTCCTTCGTGGAGAAGGGTTAAGAAACTAAGCAAACATTTTTGGTTTGAAATCTTTGAACAACAACAGTTGAAACAGTCGAACTTAAATTCGCCCTAAGTGTTTCGAAACTTTTGTGTTTGCTTCTTGTGGTGAGTGTACTCACCTCAGGTATTTGGTGATGATGTTTCAGGGAGCCTTACCCTACTTGAGAGCAAAGGAACAACGTTGTTGTTCCCACTGGTGTCTTAGATAAATAGAACCAACGAAACTTCTTATTTGAAAGCACATGGAAGTCATTTTGTCGCAAAGGGTTTATCTGTGTGCAGATAGCCACATGGTGAGTGACACTTGGCCCGGTGGAATTATGTGCAAACGGAGCATTAGCACTGAGTACATCCCTCATTACAATTCCCTTATCTGCTTTCTCTATTAGCCCATCCTATCATTACTTCAAAGTGAATCGTATTTTGCTGATGAGATTCACCAGTCTTTCATAGAGAACTAAGCCGTAAATCACACGATTACTGCAAATGACTTTTCCCTGAAGTCCAGAAAATATGCACCACCCTTCAGCTATTAAAGATTCTCCGATCAACCATCACAATTCAATTATGGTGACACGCTGTGCAGTTCAAAACATAATCTCCTCCATTATCGCAGCCCTTGAGGGTTACAATTTTCCATCCCTAGTTTGTGGTCGACTTGTTTTATGCAATTTTCGTTTTTCCAACCATATCCTCGGACAGGGTGAGGGATGAAAATTGTATTTTTCTGCTTCTTTCTTCGGAAGGGTGGGTGACAAGAAAACTTGTTTTGATAATTTCCACATTAATTTCCATGCGGAAATATGAAAGTTCAGCAACCGGCCTTTGTCATGTCTTTAGTCTGTACGAAAACTTCCATGTGTGAGTGAGGGATGATAAATTAGGGCTTTGTTTAAGGCAATTGTCTTACACAAAATCTGAAAATACATAAATTTGTTATCTAGTTTTTTTTTTTGTCTGAAACAACTGGTCTAAATTCCTCCTCCACCTTCATATGCATCTATGACTACCAATTACTTCCATGGCCAGAGGAAGTGAAGAACAAATGAGCGCTTGCTTCTAATCCCTTTGACGATGGAATTCAGAGAGGCAAGCACTTGCCTGATGCACTGACAAGGAACTCCAGGACTTTGTTCAACTAATAGGATGTAAGTTAGACCCATGTGCAGTTACAAGACTCAAAGTACGCACTGTACCATGCAGACACAATGACGATCCTCAATTATGCTTTGCGGTCAAAGACTCACTCAACGAATGAAACTCTTTTGTGCTTGCGCTGAGGTGATTACATTCAAAGAAGTCAGCCCTTGCCAGAGAATGAGGAGGAGACAATCAATTTGTAAGCAAAGTGAAATCTCCTAAATTATTTTGATCTGGACTTTTCGGAAGAGTAATCCATAATGAAGTTATTGAGCTACTCCGTCTTTAACTTCATAGATGCATATAAGCTCATAGGTTAATTTTCACGCTTCATAAACGTTTTTCTAACTCGTAGCGTCGTGAAATTTATTTTTATAGTGAATTTGATCTTAATTTAAATTTTCAAAAAGGTGTTGAAACAAAAATTATATGTCTCCTAAGGATTGTCCATATGGACGTTTTTGATCAGCTTATAAGTTATCATTGATAGATACGCTGAATTATTAATTTATTTTTTTAAAAAACATAAAAAAAATTAGACTCTTTAAATTATAGGGAAATAAGACAAATCAAGCTACAAGTTTAGCCGAGCATCTTAACTTAATGATGGCTCCATCAAAAATTATTAAGAACTTTGATCAACCCTCCAAAAATACTTGCAACAGATTGATGAAGCACCAGAACAAACACTTACAAAAATATTTCACGTACTATCTGAAGAAAATAAAACCGACTGGTCTAGTTATGCAACTTATTGTGCAATACAAAAGAAAGTTATTTTGATCATTTGACTTCTATGAACACAACACACACTCAGAATACGAAACGAAATATCTTCCTTTAAATGAATCGCTAAGGAGTGTAAATCCTCAAATATGCTCCTTCTCAGTGGTGTGAATATCATCATCAGTGAAAAATCTTCAAGTGTAAGTTTTGTACAGACCAGCAATGTTCATCACTCGTGATTTTCAGTTATAGCCTTGTCCGACAAATATTAGTGAAATAAAGGCTCTAAGTGTTAATTTTGACAGTAAGTTGTCTTTTTCAACTCATAGTAACTATTTCTATATAATATCCAAGGCGAATGTTTTTTAAAACGAAATGCATTTATTTTTCAGAATAGTTATGAGCAATTTATATGCCCTTAATTACACCTACAGTAGAATATTGTTGCGTTATTTGGTCTCCTTTCTACAATTGTTGTTCAGGCAGAATCGAGAATAATCAAAGAAGAATGTTGATTATTCTCGATTGTTTTGCGCTTTGTTTTGAAGAGCTTACATTGGTCGGAATGTCTCATTGTCCATAAATCAATATGCCCATTTATAAATTTAGAATCTTTAAAAATGGCCGCAGAGATACCCCTAGAGTTCTCTTTGTAAAAGACGTTCTGAATGGAAGAATCCATTCGCATGAACTACTGCTCGCATACCTTTTTATGTGCCTGAAGTTATTGCCGGTTCCAAACGGCAAATTGCGAAACCTTTTCGTCACAGAAGTACTCCAGGAGAATTGTCAGTCATTTTTGGTGTCTTTTCCCCGAGCTAGATTCGAGCCCGGGTACTCTCGCTTAACAGTCCGACGCACTAACCGATTAAGCCACTGCGCCCCGTCTTGTCCACTTTCCTTTAATTTCATTTCCAGTATTTTTCTGTCCGTATAAAGAGCAGAAAATTCAAATAACTTCAAAATTCTGATTTTTCACTCGCCAAATAACCTCGCCCCAGAACAGCGTCAGCTGTTGTTCCCAATTTTCAACGATATTGCACCAATTCCAGAAGCCATTCGGCTTCGACAAAACAAATTACACTCTCACCGACTCTGTTATGATGGGGCTACAGTGTAGACACTAATAGCAAGCGATATTTGAGGATAAAGTTCAAAACACAACACCATTACGCTCCTCGTCTACTATGCTTTGCTTAAGCAATTTTTCGTCTGAATGCATTTCCACTTTTATGGTGCAGGATAAACACACCTGGCACAAAAGCTAACCGAACGCACACAAACACATCAACTATTCCCAGTGTTTGACGGCAGAATAAAGCGAAATTCACTTCCTTGCTTTCAGTTTGACCTAAAGCCCAGATGTGTACACAAAAATGGAAATCATTAAACTTCCTTATTCTGTTCATCACACTTCTTCTGGGGATAGGGAAGTGGGTCTCAGGAGCACAAAAAAAAAAAAAAACATTTTAGGTGTTGGTATCCTTTCAGTAAACAGTCGACAGCGGTAAATTGGAAAAGGCATGGTGCCGAGTGTTTGTACAAATCGGCTTGTTTAAGTTGGGCGATGAATTTCTTGTGAGTGTTGATTTGAGAAAACCTTATTTCATTTTTGAATCCAATGACTGACTAGGATTTAAGTACACATGTGAAAAATCAAATCACGTAGCAAGGTTTTGCAATTAGGTTCTAATCTCTTTGTTTGATTTTTTCCATTGTCAATATGCGATGTTTTAAAAATTCTGAACTAGATGTCAGGATTTACGCTTTGAAAACACCGATGGCGCAATGAATGCAGGATGCTTTTTCAATTAATACAAAAAAAATTGTATTTGCAGAATTTCCAAATAGATTTAAAACGTGAGTGGACTTAGTGGATATGCGCTGCGAGATAAATTATGAAAACTCTAAAGCCACAAAAAAAACTGCTTTTTTATATCCAAATCGTTCAGGCAAAAAATGATTTTATAGTTTTTCCTCTAAACTGTTGTAATACTCCATATTACACTTTTATAATTCAAAACGCTCCCCAAGTATGTAATCTAGTTTCAATATTTTAGTTCCAAGTATTAAAAAATAGTAATATACTGACAAATTTTGCTTTAAGCCAAATAAATCTGTATTTAAATAGGTTATATAAAAATGTTATTTGTATACGTAATGTGTTTATTGAACTGGGTATAAATATCGCAGTACAATAGAGCTTAATCTCTTTTATTGTTTTTATAATTAATAATAATATCGCAGTATAGATAATTCACAGAGCTTGATATGTACCAATTCCTTATGAGAATGTTTTGAAATCTTAATCAGTTACCATATACCTATATCATACCACAATTCTGACAGAAAATTCAAAAAGGATCGTGCATTTCTTTTCACATTTTAAAATGCAAAGGATTCCTTATCGATCACACTCAATCCTCATATTTCAACACATTTTATTTGGTAACTCTGCAACAATTCAGGTATACAACATTACAAGAAGAATTTTGGTATGGTAGAACTAGTTAGATTTGTTAAAATCGAGACTGCGGTCTTCCAGTTTTGAAAGTCATGTAAACACGGGTCCAATATTATACTTTGTCCAATTCCACGAAGAATTTATTCTTTCTTTTTATATTAATTTTTATTTACTTAATTACTTATTACTTTGTTAACGCTTGTATGTAGACATAATAACAAGAAAGTCAGCGATTTGTTTCACATTTAAATTACTTTTCAGGTCATGTACGAGTATAGGAATTAAACATTTAAAAGCATAGCGCTTGGCTTTACTCTTAGCTGAATAAATTGTATTTCGTTGTTTATACGCAAAATAAACTATTTCAATAAACTCATTATTGTGTATATTGCTCTTAAACCCTTGATATATTATGATTAATTTTAAAATAAGACAATTAAGCAAAATTATTAGATAAACTTCAGATAATCGGCTGCCTATTATTGTAAGACTGTGGAGAGTTGGAACTAATTTGGTGTGCTTGTTCTGATCAAAAATCTTAAATCGGAAACAGAAAGAAGTTAGCCAGCTCTGTTGCTCTAATGTGAAGTTTTTTACATTAAATAACTTATCAATTATAGCAACATGAAAACAATTATATTTGGGATTGAACAGGCAGACATGTTTGTTAAAAATAATTGAAGTCATCTTTGAAAAATCCCACACTATACGAACAAATGCAATTTTATTACGAAAAATCAATCGGTAACCAAGAATTTGTAGAAATAGAAGCAAAGTTTTGTAAAATGAAAAAATGGATCGATTTATCTGTTGCACTAAAAAAGAGTAAATGCAATGTCAATTTTAATATTTCTTCAAAATCACTTCGAAGAAAATAGCGAAGTGGATATTTTTGGAATAAAAAAGACACCCGCTTTCAATGACTGCTTCGTAAAGAGTCTGTTTTATTGAGGATTTCCGTTAGAAGCGAAAGAGGAACATGTACATTTAAGTGTGGACTTCAGTTTCAGTGCTAAGTACTAGCTTAAAAGTATTGAATACTCTTATATTGCAAAATTAATAATGATTTGAAGAACAATGAAACTTATGAAATTTTTGAGGAAAAACTAACTTATATATAAAGATACTTATGAAAAATAAGGTTTAAGTTAAAGACAGCAATATTTCATCGGAACATGCGAAAGATCATAAAAAGAAGCGGCTAATTTAACTTTGTGGAGATAAAATATTTTTTTGTTTGAAACAATACGGCGAGTTAGTTCTAACTCCAAATATGACACAACTCAGATTGGAAATTTTATATTCGTTATAAAAATGCACTCAAATCACACAGATGAAACTTTCATGGCGAAAAATCTATTGTTACTTTGTAGGTCTGTTTACGGGGATTTTAACTATAGGCCAATAGAATATTATCGATTTCATAATTGTAGTATAGCGTTGCAAACAAAACTACCCCGAGGAATATACACATAGTAAATTACGACCCTCTCAATTCTATGTCCATATAAAAATCCCTCAGGCTTAGAACTTGATTGAATTCATTTCCTACAGTCGCCCACCGGCTCACCAGAAAGGACTGACCAGGAATCAGGATTACCCTTAAAATACGCAAACTATAAATATTTTCTGCCACCGCCCTCGCCTCCAGCCAAACGATTGGCATGCAATTTACGACAGGTAAGCAAAAACAACAACAACAGGAGCTATCCACGCACTTCTCTGTGCCTTCAGGATACACTCAAGGAGCGGGGACGCAGTAGCTGCCCAGCAAATAATGCGAAACTATTTGGGTCAAACATAAACAAGCCCACAATGACCGACCTACCTCCATGTTTGTCCGGAATTACCGCTGAAATATGCTTAAAAGTCTCGCAGCGAATTACCGTTGTGCAGGACGAAATCCGGACGATGAAGTGCGGAAAATTAACTTTAACGAGTGCCTGTACACATTTCATGTCACTGAACAACCGCACTCGTATAAACTAACGATAATCTGATGCAAGCGCCTGAATGAAGTATTTAATTCGCTTAAACGCTTGAAGGATGTGGGTTACACTCCTGCTGACCCAGTTTCTGCCCCAGAATCGATGTCTTCGTTGGCTAACGAATGGAAATTAACATATCCTTTGGGGATGGGGAATAATGATGATGTCTTAAGCGGTTAAGGCAATTGCTAAACATTCATTCCTTTGGCAATCATTCATCAGAGGTGGTTGTCAACTTGCAGAATGTGCGAGAGGCAATTGTGCGTATTCATCCTCAATTCCACCACCTGGCATTGCTGACAGGTGGGGGAAATTGCACTTGACAATAAGATTTGTGATGTGTGTTGTGGTGTGTTGAATTGATTTTCAGTGGTTGCAAGTAAATCATGATCACGGATTGGACATCCACACGTTGTCTTCGCTTTGATCAATTTGACCACAAACACACCATACCGCCTGATGTTTTTCAAACGCAATATATTTTTAAAGCACCACATTTCTTCGTTGTTGATTTCCACTTTGTGTTATCCTACGGCAATCAATTGATTATGGAAATGAGGGTGTTTATTTAACATTCGTTCGCTGCCAATAAAGAGAACGTAATTTCTCTCACTTGATAGATCAAATCGATTTTTCGGTTTTTGGTGTTTCAAATGGTTTTATGCAATTAGTCCGGTAGATTCCACAAATAAATTTGAGAATAATTCAATATGTAGTGGTCTGACACTACATTGATTTTGACTTGTTTTTTTTTTTTTTCAAAAATAGATAGGTGATGATTTATCTCTGTGTGACATTAAATGTTCATTTATTGTGATATTAAAATTTGAGCATAAATGACCCAGTTCTGACAGTCTATTCATTTAAACGCTTCATAAAAAAATATTTTACAACTCGTGTCAAAGCATCGTTTCGTGCGTACCCATAGTTTTTGATTTCGATACGAACTACTATTTGTATCTCTAGGGAAGCGTCAGGCGCTGGATGATCTTTCATTCCTGTGGGAAAACTTTTATGACAACTTCAAAAAAATGCGATAAATACTTTTAAACGAGTGTGGAAAAACAAGAAATATAATAAGCATATAAACTTTTTTATTTGTATTTTTATTGAAAATAAAATAGAAATAGCATTCATTGTCATGGGACCACATCTGGTCTGTTGCGACCACATGTTGGTCCTGCGAACGCTTTGAATGAATCATCGTAAATCGTAAAAGTAAAATAAATGTTTTATGATACGTGAAATGACTCTTTGTCGTAAAATTGAGACATATTTTTTGAAGTGATGGTATTTTCAGTGGTCTCAGCAGTCAAAAATAGGAGAAATGATTTCCTTTCGTAGTTTCTTGTCGTAGACTTCGTAAGAGGTGATAATACCGCGTTTTTGGCCATTTGACAGGTGATTTTTTTTCCTTCCATTTTTTTTTTTTTTTGACAAAAATTCTACTTCTGTCACCTCTGTCAATGCAGGTACAATTTTGTCTGCATTTTTATAAAATTTACTAGAGACAGAGAGTGATCTAAAGGCTTCACTAAACGGAAATACGTACTGATAAAACTATTTTGAAAATATGCGTTCTACAAAGCCCAAAAAACTTACAGCTGTGTATTGATTTTTGCATTTTAATATCGCATTTGATTAACCCGATAATATCTAATTAAAATTTATGAGCATGATGAAGTGATCCATTAAATTTTGTTTGTACTAGTCATCGGAATATAACAAAATTTTCTGGTACGTTGGCAGCGAGATCGTGCATAAACTTTGCACAAAGAGGGTAAGAAACGTCTGTTAATATAGTTGAATATTAAAACAGTACCGGAAAAAACTTCAAGTAGTATTAAGTACATGCAATTAATGGGAAATCTTTACTCTGTCAACTGCAACTCTTGAGTAAATTCATGGAAACGATTAAGAAAACAAAGGCTTGTAAAGCCTATCATATGAAGGTCTGCTATGGCGTGAACGGTGCTCAAAAAGATTCCGTGTGAGACCGAAGTCTTAACCTAATTTGATACACAACCAAATAGTTCGAACAAAGACTAAGGAGAAAAAGAAAAATATGCCAAATACGCAAAGGTATAATCAGCTGTTAATAACACAATTCAAATGTTGTTTCCATAATTTTATCAGCTTTGGATCAACTGCAATTTTTATAAGATGAATGTTCTTCGCAACCCACAGATTTCAACATCTTTCCATCCACACCTTCAGCCCACATTGTGCGTTGGCTCTACGAATTTAAAGGTAACCATAAAACCTTTTGCGTGAATAAAATATGTATGTTCTAAAGCTTATTCTGAATTCTCGAATTCCCCCAGAATGACAGAGAAAAAAATAAAATTCGAACAAATTCAACAATTCCTTTATACTGAGTTATTTTGTCATCTTCTGCCCCATTTTCGTAAACAATTTTCGATGCCATTCCGCCAGATGCTTCCCTTATATCCTTCACAACAAGGAAACGAAGAAATGCAAACTGATGATTCAATCTGAAGACTGACATGCGCCATAAATACTTTCAGCAGAACATAAACAACTCATAACACATTCTCGGACTACTCGGAAATTTAACCGAGATTCCGGTACACTGCTTCATAAATTGATTTTTTTTTTAAAGATTTTTATTGAGAATTTTGTTGTTTTGCTGACAGCGGATTCAAGAACGGAAGTTAAACTAAACATTGAGAGAGAAATCTGAAAAATTAAAAAAAAAAAAAAAGCAAAATACACCAGCGGTGACCTACTCTTCCATTTATTTAAGACCACTTAAAGACAATTAAAAGAGGCAGTTCAACCGGGAAGTGCTTCACCGAATGGCCGACCAATAACTGTCACAGAACTCTTGAAACTCGGCCAAACTATTAAAAACGATATCTTCTCGATGTCAGAACATTGCCAAAGGGATGAACAACCAGGAGAGTAGAGATTACAAATCTAGTTTTTAAATTTTATTTTATTTTCTATGCTTTTACTTTACTTTGGTTGTCAGGACTTCAATAAATGGATTTTATTTCGCATTTTCCATTCGAGTAACATTTAAATGGAAGTCACTTTCTTTTCGTCCTCTGCCCTCTTTAAATGTGAAACTATGACAGAAACTATTGTCGGATGAGAATAGAATTGGCAGGGAGTCAGTAAAGCAGTAAGCATTCTTCCTGTGTATCCAGTGAAGCACATTAGTCCGGGCAAATGGAAGGATGACGCCAAAACAAAAGAATCCATTATGTTTATCGCATTACCTGTTAATGAAATTTTTTTTTAATTCCTGTATGTGTTTGTGTTTTCGGTTTTGGCCTTTGTGCGTAAGTCCTGTAACAAAATGAAACAGAAGTAAAATGACAAGGGTTCCTGTGTCATTGGGTAAAGTAATTTACGGAAGGGAATTAACATGAATTATTTCTGGACCATTATCAAAGACCTATGCTTTGTAAAGGGATTTCGGAGAGAGTTTTTGGATCTGTTGCCTGTTGTTGTTGGCCAGGATTATGAAATGAAATCGAGCTTTGAATCAAATAAAATCTGCTAAGCCGTTACAATCGATAAGTAACTTTAAATAATTTTTATTGTTGGCAATCACCTTTAATTTCTGGTTTTGAACCGAAACTTAGCCAAAGTCTTTAACAACATCGTTTTAAATTTAGCCGTTCAGAGCACCCATCGATTAACTCTGTAAAAAAGAAAATTCGAGAAAAACAATGAAATAATTTTCATTCACCTCAGAAATACACTAAGTTTTGTATAAATAGTTGTTGTTTAGTATTTGTAATCTTTATTATTAAGGAAAGCAATTGTTAAAATAAGAAGTTATGATTATACCAAGTGCTTTGACATTTAAATCTAAAACTTTTCAAAAAGTGGAGTTAACCAATCGGTGCACTAAGCGGCTCAATAACCTATCATTGAATACTTTTTTCCTCTCACTGAATTTCTTACACACATGTATTTAAGTGTCAGTCAGTCAGTCATAAGGAGTTTAAAGGGTGGGCTATCTAGTGGCTTCTTCTTAAATCATAGGTTTCTTCTTCTTTAATTGCATTCTTTATAAGAAAACTTGAATTTGGCCCACCCTGTATATCAAACACTGAGTGTGAGAACAAGTGGGATTTTAATTTTTGCTTGAATTCGAATCTAAAAGATGATTCCAGAAACAATGGAAAATAATACATTTTTCGCATCTGGAGTGAGCAAGCAAAAGAGAAAATAATACCTTTTATACTCCATTCAGAGACAACTCACACTTCGCACTCAGACGATGTCCATTTGTCTGGGTCCAAGCAAGATTAAATTGAAAAATTAATGATTTTTTTTTAACATCAACACTTACAACTGGGTAAAAAGAAATTCCAGCATGAAAGAATCAAGATTTGCTTTATCACCATGTGCACGGTCCACGCTTTCGTTTTTGGTATTTCCTGCTCATACACGAAATTTCAAAAATAATCTTAAGCATGATTTATTATTCTTTCTTCAATGCTGTGAGTGGTAAAGGGTAAGGCTATTTTGGGTCAATTTGGTTTTGGTTGTAATGGTCTTATGAATTTTACAGTTTAGTGTTGCACATTCTTTGCAACTTCATATTCTAATCACTTTAACTAAAAGGATCGAGAAAATTAAATTTGGACCACCTAATAACATGTATCCCCTCCACATGTGTCAAATTATAACGCGCACAACATAGCGGATTCGCGAAAAGGTAGCCTCTGGCCCTCAAAGGGTTGCTATGTAATCACACTTTTTCGTATATTTCAATGAATAACCGATAGGTTTAAAACTATTTCCCATCTTTATTGATTCAGTTTTTATGCATCATTGCCTGTCTCCTGGTTGCGATAGTTATCGAATTAAAGCTATACATTATGTCTGTAGCTTCTAAAAATAAAATAAAAAAATCCCCGACTGAATTTCAGATCAGCACAGTCACTGAACTCATGAATAACCGCAATAATGCATCATCAAGTCATCAGCGAATTGAATCGCTCCGGCTTGTCAAAAAAATCGAGTTTTCAATGTCGACGCCGGGAATCGTGTCAGTATCGCCAAACACTACACTTGAAACCGAGTGGAATGGAGTAAGGGATTTACTCTGTGCACACAAGTGAAGTCAAGTGGAAACAAAAATAATGAAAAGAAAAGTTTATTATCTACAGGCTCGATAGAAACAAGATACGAGAGTCAAAAAAGTTTGAATAAGTCCAAAAAGTGTTTGACCACTGTTAACCACCGACGCCACAAATTCTGCCCTCTGTGAAAGTCCTTCTCTACGACTCGCCTCAGGAGTAATTCAATTTCAAATCGAACTGCATCACAAACTGACCGGACTGTTGTAGAAAGTCACTCTACTCTCACGCGGCATAGAAAGCGTGTCACAAACTGATAAACCAGATGTGCGGCACTTTGAAATTAAAAATTCTCTGCAGATATTTCCCTGGCACGGGGATTGCAAGGCAAACCCAATGCCACAAACTCTGAATAATTGGAAATGACAATCCACACGGGGGATGTCCCCATGCGCCTTAAAACATTTCCCAGAAACCGCGGACCAATTTAACTTGACTACACACGTTCAAGAGCTATCAACGCTCAGGTCCCCACTCATTCAGCGATAACAGACGCACGCTTGTCACCCAAACTTGTTATGCTTATGATCGCAATTGTCGTAAAATAAAAATACGGAGATATGAAAACGACGCTGTCCAGATTATTTATAAGCTCGAGATGTGGGGAAGATTTTTTTTTTGTTATATTCGTAAATAAGAGATTACAGTGGAATTCCCATCGGCGTTACTCACTCCAGTCGGACAGTCGCCATTCGCCAGTGTAAATTGGCAAACAAGTTTCCGACGGGCCTGAAGTCTGATGCGCGTACAAATAGCCTCAGCACGTTCAGTCTCGCTGAGAGTCTCGCACTGTGAAGTCCGATAGTTTGAGCGGCCGTTTTACTAAATTATCAAATTTTAAAAGCTACGATGTTGTTGGAATGTCATAGATTCAGATTGGCGGTCATGTTTGTGATTGCCATGGTCGGAGTTGATTACGTCGATGCACGTGCGTTAAATAAGAAAGCAATATATGAAGTGCAAAGTTTACGTGTTTTGTTTGACTTTTAGAGGGCTCCTGCACGACGGTGAATCGAGAGTCAGGAGTATGTGTGCCGATTCTGACATGTGGACCGATTGAACAGATGTTAACCACCCTCCCAAAGCCGCTGCCCACCTCAGTGATTCAGTTCATCCAGCAGTCGCATTGTGGAACCTTCGATGGCACAGTAAGTAGGCCGATGACTTCTTCAAGCCAGTGGTAAAAACGTTTCTCGCTTCTAGCATCACGTATGTTGTCTGTCTAATGAAGTCACCGGTGGAGCGACCATTACAACCACGACAACCGCAAGGCCAGCAGTAGCCTCCGGAACAGCTGCAGTAATTCCCAGCCAAAACAAGACAGATGCCGATGTGAAGATCGGAATGGACATCCTAACGGGGACGTTCTGTGGTAAAAGTGACGCTGATCGAGTCGCCAATGGGGAAGATGCCAACCTCTCCGAGTACCCGTGGATGGCGTTGTTGGTCTACACCAATGGTCTGACCAGGACCCTACAGTGTGGAGGATCACTGATCACTGATCAATACGTTCTGACAGCTGCCCACTGTATTCGCGTTGGTAGGCAACAATTGTGAGTCAAACCCTGAATTCATCCACCGCTCATCATTCTAACCTCCTTATCGATTTTTAAAACAGAGTCAGTGTGCGATTGGGTGAACACGATACCAAGCAAGAGATCGACTGCGAGGGCAATGGCAGGAAACGAAAGTGTGCCCCGCCGATACAGGAAATCGACATTGAAGAAGCCATCTACCACAAAGACTACAATCCCACCAAGTTCTCTGATGATATCGGACTGATCCGACTTGTTAGCAAAGCTACAATTGGAAGTAAGTTCTAAACCAAGACTTCGTGAGTTGGTTTTTAATCTGCTCCACTCTTCTTCGCAGCGAGTGTCCGACCTATTTGCCTGCCCGTGACAACAAACTCCCAGAGTGCCTCTGTCCCGCGAATGATAATCGCCGGTTGGGGACGCATTGAGAACGGCCTGAGAGCCAGCGTTTTGCAGAAAGCAGTTGTGCCGATTAAGACCAATGAATTCTGCCAGAAAATCCATAGGGTGATACAAATTACCGAGGGCCAGCTTTGCGCCGGAGGTGAAAATCAAGTTGATACGTGCAAGGGCGATTCAGGAGGACCCATATTCTATGCCGTGCGTTACCAGAGATCGGCGCGATACGTCCAATATGGAATTGTGTCGGCTGGTAGCACCATCTGTGGATCGAATTTCCCAGGAATTTACGTCCGGGTTACGTCGTACCTGCCGTGGATAGCTGGGCACATCAGAGCCTAGGTTCGATTTGATTAATCGACGTACACAGACGTAATTTTAGGTACTACTCATAGAAGTTTAGGTACTACTCATAGAAGTAAATTTTTTTTTTGATACATAAGATAATTTTTATTAATAAATAGTTTAAAAGAAGCTTGAAAATGTCTCTAAGATTGGAGAGCTGTGCGTAACATTGGACAACAAAAAACCTGTTTAAAATAAACCTTGCCGGCAGATTAAGATTTTTTGCACGTTGTGGTTTTTAATAATTAACACAAAAATTTGAGACAGAACGAGAGAGAGAGTAACGTAGATGTAGTGATAGATATATGTGACGTTCTAGTAGAAATGATATGACATATGATTGTGTGGTAATGATTTTTGTGACAAATGCACTTTTTAACAAATATGAACAAAAGATTGTATTTTCTGAGGTGCATTAAATTATTTTTGTAGTTTAATTAATGTTTATGTTTGCAATGTCAAAATGAATTTAAGTTATTATGATTTGGCATATGGGCGTCTACCAAGTTGATAAAATATAATCTTAAGCTTTGATTATTATAATTATTTTTATACATTTATGAGAATTACATTAATTTTATATTTTCACTGATTTGTTGAACTTATTGAAATACAAAGTTAATGGCAAAATTTATCCAAAAATTGGTTTTAAAATACTCAGGTTAAAGCCGTTGTTTCGACTTAGACATCGTTAAATGAGCCTCAACCAAATGTTCGATTAGAAATCAGCTCTAAGCAGAAAAGTAACAGACAGAAAAATGACAGGCAAAAAAATGAAAATCAGAAAAATGAGGAACAATAAAATGACAGACAGATAGTGATAGTGACAAGAAAATAAATGAAATGTGAAAATATTAGATTTTCGTTGAAATTGCATATTAATGGAATGTAAATTCTCCATTCTTTACATACTCATTTCATAAGGTCATTTATAAGAAATTGTTCCTTTCTCCTTTTTTGAAAGTTACCCCTTTTTTCTGTCTTATACTTTTTTCTATCACTCTTATTCTATGATCTATAACAGTTGGATTAAAAGGATTAAAAGTAAAAGAGGATGGCATGAAGATTCAATCGTCATCTACAAAAATTATAAAAAGTTAACGAAACGAACGAGAAATTTCACTAAGCTTACTTAACGAATGTAAGCATCAATTTCATTATGAGGCAAAGATGAAAACTCGACATATTCCACCCAGAAATCAGTCAAACGAGTAGTTCAACTTTCCACCGATCATATCGCCCATTAACAATTTTGCAATTTTAATTTTGGCGTTAACAAATTTGTATCTGATACCTGTCAATAAATGGGAAGTGATTGTTCTACGTACCAGTCAGAGACAAATATAAATCAACTAGCAACCCGTCCTGGCTTCGCGCAGGCAGCACTATATATCTAAAGTTTTTTAGAATTCCAGTAATGGAATACCAGAAAGTGTTAATGAAATTAAAAATAATTTGGGGTAATGCACCGCTTCTTCTACATCTAAAGCGCGGTCAACTAAATAATAGACTTTTGATGATGAATCACATTTGGCAAGAATTGAATCAATAACTTAACTGCCACAAAATAGCCCTTCCCTCAAACCAAATGAATTATTAGATAAGTTTGCAATATCCGAATATACCTTCTCAATCATTTCTAAAATATTCGGCACCAAAACAAAAGATATTTCTGAAATTTACTTTCCCATTTCTTACTTCAAATTTTTCTGGTCTTATTTGAAGCATATTATTAGAAAGTGATGTGTTGTCTCTTCCGTATGCAACACTTATATTAGTTTGAAGTTACGATTTTTTATGTGCAGCCATGAGTATGACTTTTTCAGTGAAGCATAGACTTTGCCTTAGTGCATCTTTGTTAGTTGTTTTGTGGAGCATTGAAGCCTCGTCCTAAATTATTGAACTCTACTTGGAAAAATTGCAAGCACTTGAAACAACGGCACTACAAAATTTTAACGGAAGTTTAAAATCAGAGTTAGCAGTTCCTCCGCCATCTAAAAGTGTGGGTTCAATTCCAGACGATCCCACAGCAGAAGCAGTCTTCCCGCTGAATCCAGTAGCATTCAAAAAGAAAATATTCCCCTTGTTATTGTAGACTAACAACATAATTAAATCATAAACGATTTTTCTCCTTTTCAGAAGACACTCGTTTTGAATCACTTCAATAAATCAGTAATGATCATAGTTTTTTCTCGCATGTATTCTGCATGGTTTAATGTTATATGGCTACTTGAAATAAAATTCCACAGAACATACAGTCGAATTTCTCTAAATCGAAAATCCCTCTTACCCGAATACATTCTTTAGTCTACTTTCAAAACCTCTAAGTCGAGTTTTATTTCTTTGGCTAAAAAACAGACAAAAAAAATGTCCCCTCGCAACTTGTAGCAAGTACGTACACTCGCATTATCTGACTCTCCCATTGGGGTCCTAGACGATGAACACATTTCGTGTTGATTCTTGTAGTGCAAACACGTCGGAGAAAAAGCGCAAGTGGTTGCCCTTATTGTTGTTTACGTATGCAAAAAAGAGAGAGCAAAGGAAGTTCACAGCAAAAATGAGGATTAGCTTGCAAACATGGCCCTACACGCGAACATCGCGAGCGAACATTATCGTTGCCGAGAGCCATCTCTATTCGCCTCGCGCACACCCAAAAATTCGGCTTTTTATCTGAAAACAGGTAGGTATCTGAGATGCATTCTTGCTTAATGTACCGCGTTTATTGGAAGTTAAGGGGAAAAGTCGGGGAAAAAAAACACCACAAACATTTTTCACGACCGCACCTCCGGCGAACGACTGACAATCCTCCTGGAGTACTTCTGTCACGAAAAGTTTTCGCAATTCGCCGTTTGGAACCAGCATTAAACAGTAGGTCCCCTCCACATGTGTCAAAATTATAACGCGCACAACACAGTGGAGGTGCGAAAAAGCTAGGCTCTGGTTCTCAACGGGCTGTTTCTCAACGCGCCGCACAATGCAAATATTACCAAAATAAAGGATTTTCAACCAAAAAAAATATATGTATATGAAACCCTTTAACTCTTCCATAACTGCCTCTAACCCGTGAAAATTCGACTTAGAACGATTCGACTGTATGTACTTTGATCAATGTTCCCATAATCGGATGACAATTGTTGTTGTCTGCGGTACATATCTTCAATCATATTTTGCCACAGCAACAAAGGTTTAGTAATTTTACACAACGAAATTATCAAAGTAAATAAGTGTCCTTGTTATTTTCCTGTAGAACAGAACACGCATCAGATGTTATTTTCCCATTGGCTATCATATTCCAACAAAAAATAGCACGTTCTTTCATCGCTGCCTGTATTTCTAATGTGTACATTTATGTAAACATATCCATTTTTCACATTTCATATGCCTCTATCCGTACACCACCGTTTCCGCGCGATCATCTTCATGCCAGCTGTGTGCAAATTTGAGTTGAGCAAATAGGGGTTGAAATGAACATGGAAAACACGACTGAGACTCACATCGATTTCAGCCAAAATTTTATAGATTAAAAAAATCGTTTAATCAGCGATTTCTCGGATTTCACCAACTAATCGATATTTGTATAGCTATTATTTCTTAGTGCTTGCTCCGAGATCTATAAAACTGCGTTTTTAGATTTTCGAAATTCGCATTTTCACGCTTTATCGTTTTTGGCCAAAAGCTCCAAAAGTATTGGGGCTAGAATGCTGAAATAAGTTTTTTTTTAATTTACTCATGGAAGCCGATTTTTTGTAATTTTTTCAGATATTTTGACAAAGCGGTATGGAAATTACAGGGCGGATTGGCTTTCCGATTTTTTACAGAATCATAAAATTGGTAATTGTGAGTCTACCTTAAAAGATACACATATGCCACCGCTGACTTTTTTTTAGAACTTTTTGAGACGATCAATTTCCCAGTACATTATTTTTTCGTGTCTTTAACTGTTTAGACAGCGCCCGCCTTAGAAGTTTGCCAGTCCTCGATTTTTTTTACTTATCTCAATATACCGTTAACTTGTTGTGCCTAAATGTCTATAAAATGTAGTTCATACCCATAATAGATACCCAACAATACTACTGGTGAAAACCGCATGCAAATCCGTTCAGTAGTTCCTGAGATTAAAATCCCCAAACATTTTTTTCGACTTTGTTTTATAATATTTATAGAATAGAAGCTGCGGCTAAATCATACCCAACGGATGGACATGAGAAATGTGAACATTTTCATCATTTGTAACTTACACGTTTACACTTAGTGCACAAAATCTACATACACTAGTAAAACAAAATAAATTTGTTAATTTTTTATGTTTTTATTCTTCTTTGAATAACAAAACAAACATTTTTTTTTAAAGCTCTGTTTTCGGTTTACTAGGAAAAAGCTCGTTGATTCACTAGAACTTCAAGCGTACGTAGACTTTTGTCACTATGCACACACAGCCAAAGCAAAAATTACATAAAAATCAAACTAAATTTTATTATAGAAGGTTTCTTTCTTATTTATTCGTTAATAATATTGGCTATGTGCGAATTAGGAGTTGAAATGGGCATGTTTCAGCAAAAACATTTTTCCTAACCATTTGGACTACTATGACTCTAACTAACTTTTTCTTTGATCCATGATTACTTTCGAAAAAAGATTATCGTGATATTCACTTCGAATATTATACCTTACCTACAAAATGTGAAAATACGGAAATATTTTTTTGCATAAAAAAGGACCTAGAAAATGTAAGAAATATGTTTGTAGTGTATTGTATTCTAACCGTTTTTGTTTTATCTATGCAGTAGGTTCAAAATTGAAACTTGACGGCTGTACATGGACAAACAATAAAATCTCTCATAAAAATTATGTCTTAATTGGCTGCAGTTAGCATGTTAGATGTTTCACTAAATAAAGAACTATTTAAAACTTTAGGTATGACAAGAATAGATCTGGTAAAACGTGAGGATCGGAAGTGGAAATGCAAAAACTGAGCACAAGCGTGTATTTATTCATTGGCCGCTTTTAAACAAAGAAAATTGAAGCCAATGATTGATTATTATTTATTATGAAAAGTGATCATCTATATAAAAATAAACGCATCTAAATATTCTCCCCCTCCACAATCAAACTAACAGATAAGCTTGATTTCACATTGATAAGAGATTTTACAAATTATATTGTAAATAACTTTTGATTTTAATTAATAATTCTACGAAGTCCATCATGGGGCCTTGTACTTTGAAGATAATAGAAATATGTGTGATCTAACATTTGTTGTGAAGCTAACTAAAATCTGGGGGATTTCCTGAGAAGTTCAAATGGCAACAATGCTGGGGCGGTTAAACTCACGTTCCTCATTAATTGAGATTAACAACACAGATTTGTAATTCTGAATTTAAAAATTAGTAAATTAGAATTCCTAACAATTTTAAAAGTTTCGTATATTCTATTAGAAAATTGCAGGCGTACCAAGGATATGTAGCAAAAAGATTTAAGGTATAGTTCATAACATTAACATTAACTTCACACAGACTTCATAATTGCAGACGATTCCTTATTCAGTCGATTCAGCTCATGCAATTTAGAATTCATTTGAAATAGTTCTGCCAAAAAAAAACATGGCATGTTGAGTGTGATACGATAACAGAAATATGAGAGGAAAACCATAATAATTTTTTCGTGAGGGAAGTCCTAAATTCATATTATTGATTAACATTCAAGTTTTGCTTTGGTTATTTTATTGTTTCTTTATTTTTGCTATCCGTTATTTTTATAAGAATTTTTCCGATTCCTATTTGCAACTGTTTCATTGAACGCACGCGCAAAACTATTCGTCACTTCATACTTCATAACACACACACATTAAAAAAATATGTGAAACTTTATTAGCTGCATTCAAAGTTGTTTTTATAACAAATTTTTTTACTCAATTTATAGTAGAATGTCTACACTTGATAAATGGTGATAATCTTTTTACCTGGAAAATTTAAAATTATAATTTATCGATGAAGTCAGCTTTATCAATAAAAGAACAACAAGAATTTATATTGCGCGAATACATTTGATACGTTTAGTTTGATTCTTGCCGGGATAACCATCCGACGCCCGAACATTAAATAAAATAAAAAAAATTCACTAAATGGTTTAGGTGAGAAAAGATCCAGTCAGGAAAAAATTGTTCAACTCAACTGAACACAACTATTTGGATAAATAAAACGTTTGAGAATTTTTCTCACTCTATCTCACTGCAAATTTTTTATTTAAAGTTAACTGGACATGTTGTGTATAAGGAATTGAGTGATTCAAGGACACGACACGCTGTTAAGTGAGACAGTTTTGATTTGAATTCTTATTCAGTTTCACTTAGATTTACGCTTACTTTCAAATGAGAAGTGTAGTCGTCATGTGGACAAAAAATGTGAGGAGTTTATGTGTCAGGTTTTTCCTAAGATTGCTGTTTGTTTTAACCTCAAGAATTCTTTGTGAGTAATGAGCAATTGTAAACTGTAGTGCCAAAAAGACTCTTCGAATTGCAAGTGTTTGGCTCGTTTGACTTGTGAGCTTATTGAGCTCAGGAGAACGACATTCAGAAGAATAACTTCCACAATTACTATGTCTTGAAACTGAATTTGCCCGTAAGTGTTGGAATTGACGTTTCGCCATAGCTTTTTAAATGTTTCATATTTTTTTCCTTAGTTAATCTGCAGTCTGATTGCTCACACTTGACTCGCTTGTGCTTCCCTATAATTATAAAGGACGTCTAATGCACTTCGAACACAAACATTACACAACAAAAGGATTGGTCCTAGAAGCTACTACATTTCTACCAGCCCTCGGCAGTTTACTCGGTCGTATGTGAAACATCTGCAATTTTCGGATTTTGATTGTCACAAAAATAAATTACATCTAAATAGATATAAATTGTAAAATACCTTTAGTTTTCGTTTGGAATAGGGCAATTTTCTTGGTTGCTTGTGATGTTAAGCGTGGGAATGACCTAGCAATTTGAGTGCCAATCGATAAGTTGTGTGTTCTGATAAGAAAAGTTGTCAAAGTATAATACAGCTTAATGCAAAATAACGGTTAATGATAGCTGAATAACGGTTCTATGATAAAACACCACATGATATGTCTTTCGTTTGAACCGAACGGCACACAACTAGTCTAAACTCAGTAGTCGAGTTATATGCTGTTTTTTATTCGATGCTTTCAGTCTTACGATAAATAACATATAAGTTTTAAGATCTTTCATTAGCTTTTTCTAAAATGAACTTCATGAATATGCGTTAACGAAGTATGTATTTTAATAATAACCATTATTTTATTTAATTTAAGTTGGGCATACTATTTTTTTTAGGTTAACTTTTGTCTTGAAATAAAATTGAGGCCTCTCTGAAGATAGTACCATTAAAAAAGTTTCCGCTTTTTTCCGCCACTTTATTTTCTAAGCATTTAAACTTAATGCTACTAGAATTTATATTTTACAATAATTGCAATAAATTAGATTCAAATTAGATTCTAACTAAGTTGCTTTTTTTCTCTACTTGCAATGGAACTTTTTCTTTTTTTATGCAAGTGATGGATGATAAAAATACTCGCAAGCCATTCAAAACTGCTTCCAGTTTGTTTAGTTGAGTTGCAAATTAAATTTATTTGTATGAATATGGTCTAAGAAAATACCAAAAAAAAAGTTTAAGTTGAGATAAGCAACGAAAAAAGCCGCTTGAACTCTAGCCCTGATTGACATATGATTGACATATGACACACTAAATCCAATAGATGTGCATAATACTTAACATTAAATATTATGAGTTTAAGTCAGCAAACAAAAAAAAACGAGAATTGGAAAAGGAAACGAAATAGTTTTAGAAGCAAAATAAATATATATTTCTTTAAATTTATTTTAACAATAATTAATTTATCTTCTCTTAGTCTTATTTCACATTATTTTATGTTTGGAAGAATGAAGAGCAAATCTTTTTGTTTGTCAGCACATTTCTTAAGGTCACGTATTCTTAGATATATTCACAATAAGTGCTTAAACTTTTGGAATGATTTTAAATCTTTACAAATTTTCTGCCGGAGCTGTACGTCCACAGATTCACAGGCGGGTATAGTGCCTCACCGACGCTGACGGGTGCGAAAATATTCAATTTACACTTTTAAAAAAAATGCCTGACCAACACCCGTCTGGTTCCACTCTTCTGAGTCAACAAACGATACATAAAGAAGAATATGATTTCCAACAAAGTTTCCCAAAAGCTCAAGTAACCTGCGCTACAGCTCTTTACCTGTCGCATACCATCATTAAAGAACTCCCAAGTGTTTTTGAGGTACATATACTACAGAGGTGTAAAAAACATTTTGTGACTTAAAAAAATAATAAAAATGCGTAGCAAAGACATTTAATGATAAAACCGGTTAATTTGAACCCAATAAAAGTTATATCAAGACTATTTCGAACTAAAATAATACGTTTTCTGTTCTAAAATTATATTAAGTTTAGGAAAACATAAAAAGGTTGAATTTTCATATCTATTTATATTTGTATTTGAAATTAAGAATGTGTGTAAACAGAGATTTTATTATTGTTGGAAGAGTGTTGACAACTCAGCCAACAACACAGTGTTTCATTTCTTATAGTGTTTGTATTTCATTTAATTTAATATTCGAGACAAAAATAACGACTCTAATGATACCATTTTTCTACCTTAGCTTTCCCTGGAACAAAACAGACTAGCGTACAACTTGAAGTTCTCATCGAAGCGAAAATCTGCAGCGAGTCCAAAAGGTCGACCAGAGCAATCTTCCAGAGATCAAAAGTGAAAACTCACACGCCATTCCAAGAACACCCTGTGAATACAGAATCTTGTCAAACTTGTCCAGTTCTAATCAAGAATCCCACAAGACCTACGACATTCGATTCTAAGAAGCTTTGAACTAATTTCGTCGCACGCTCACAATCAACAGCGCATCAAGCGCAGCTATCAACAAATTCGCCCCACGCGAGCAGCAATAACAGCATCCAGAGCTGGTTATGCTTATGAACCGACACTGAAACGCTTTGATGTTATTTTTAACGCGATTTATCTGATGGCGAGTCGTCTGGTTACAGCGAAATTCCCACTAAACTTACTCATCCGACGCGTCAAGCCATCAGCCAATCGTTGAACAAGTTTCGAGTTGATCTCAGGCGTTCTGGTCTTGATTAAAAGGCGCTCAGCCTCGTCAGTTTCATTCAGATCCGTGCTTACTTACAACCGAGAAGGGTAACAAGAGTTCTGATCGTCCGGTTATTTGTTGTTTTTAAAAATGTTGTCGGAAAGTCGTAAATTCAAGTTCGCGGTCTTGCTATTGACCGCCGCTACTATCGGCGTAGATTACGTCACAGCCCGTGAGTGTTTATCGAAAAAAATAAGAAAAGCAAATTTTCTAAGGACATTTCACTTTTTTTTCTGCAGAGAGTGCCTGTAAGACGCAGGACGTAAGTAGAGGAGTGTGTGTTCCGATACTGACCTGTGAAACAGTTTCGCAAAAGCTGAGTTCATCCCCGAGGCCATTACCCCGTGATGTGATCGAATACGTCCAGCGAGCACACTGTGGAAATATTAAGGGCGTTGTAAGTTGAAATCGAGTTTTGTTTATTGCAATAGTGTAAATCATTTTCGATTTAAGCACTACGTCTGTTGTGATCCAAGCGCTGTGACCGGAAGCGCGTCCGCTCCGCCGACAACCGCTGTCACAGCGGCTGGATCTTCTGGGTCGGCTTCTACAGTACGTGCAAGTGAGGATAAGTCAGATGCAGATGTTCAAAACGGTATGGCCATTTTGGAAGGACTAAAGTGTGGAAAAAGTGATGCCGATCGTATTGCCAATGGGGAGGATGCTAATCTCATGGAATTTCCATGGATGGCGTTGCTAGTCTACGACGATGGTGTTTCTCGACTGTTGAAGTGCGGAGGATCGCTGATCACTGCCAGATACGTTCTATCGGCGGCTCACTGCATGCGTTTCCAATCAATGAACAACAAGGAGAGATTGTAAGAGTTTTGTGCTTCCACACAATGGTCATGGGTTGATGTGCTTCTTTCTCCTTAACAGAGTGAGTGTCCGTTTGGGTGAACACGATACAAAGTCCGCAATGGATTGCTCGGGCTCCGGAAGGCGTAGTAAGTGTGCTCCACCCACCCAGGAGATCGACATTGAAGAGTCCATCTACCATAAGGACTACACTCCGAGCAAGTTCTCAAACGACATTGGGCTCATTCGTCTAGTACGAAAAGCTGATTTTGCCAGTAAGTGTGCGAATTTTTGTTTACATTTTTTTTTACAGATTTTTCAAATATTTGTTTTTCTTGTTTAGCAAACGTGCGGCCTATTTGCCTTCCCATTACACCCAACTCACAATCGGCAGCACTAAAAATGATGATTATCGCTGGTTGGGGTAAGATTGAGAACGGCCTTCCAGCCAGCATCCTACAAAAAGCTGTGGTACCAGTAAGGACAAATGATTTCTGTCAAAAGATTCACCAGCTTGTTCCTGTGACTGAGAAGCACTTATGCGCTGGAGGACAGAACGAAATCGATACCTGCAAGGGTGACTCAGGAGGACCAATATTCTACCCAGTCAAGTACCGTAGGGGCTTACGATACGTCCAGTATGGTATTGTATCTTCTGGAAGCAAGTTCTGTGGTACAAACTATCCAAGCTTGTACGTCAGAGTGAAGGAATACTTACCTTGGATAGCTGGAAACATTAGTGATTAAGATATAGTGATATGCTAACTATTAGTTTCTTTATTTAAGTGTATTTAATTATTTTAATTTGATAAAATATTTTATAAGTGTACATATAAACGAAATAATGCATTTTTTAAAACATCAACAATGAAAGTAGGCTGGCTCCGTTTGACAGGTGGTTTGATTTGAATGGGAAGCGAATTTTTCAACAGAGAGATTCATCGGATTTCTTAAGAAAGAAAAATAAATATATAAAGAATGCCGCTTTACATGAAAACTGGAATTTTGTTGAGAGTTTCAAAAAATAACACAGTATATCAACTAACCAGGGTATCATTTTAAAGAATACAAATGACGAAGAAAACGTACACAACATTGGTCACCATTATAGTTCTAGCAGTCCAAATTAATACAGAACTGCCCAATGAAGACAATCTGACTACTGAAGTATGCAGATAATGACACATTTTTTTAGCACCAAAGTTTAACAGCTGTTTTGGGGAAAAAATATCGATTTCTAAAGAAAATCTCAACGTTTCTAATTATATGCGCGGGCCATTTTACGCCTTCTTGCGGTACTGATGGTCAGACGGTTACAATTGTTTTACTCGAAGGGAATCCATGGTTTTTCTACAATATTTAAAAACTTTGCCCTTATATACCGAACTGCCTTGTATCGTTCGTAAAAATGAGGCAAGAACCTTCTCCTCACCTCTATCACTATTTCATTATTTTGAAATGGTGTCAAGTCTCTATAATTCTTTAACAAACATTTTGAGAAATTACAAATACTTCCATTTAGGAAAGCCACGAAGAAATTCATATATAATTTCAAAACTAGCCATCGTGAAAGTACGAATAGTAACGAATTAACAATCGAACGAATTACTAAAAGAAACGAATAATAAAAAAACACAAACAAGTTACAAAATAATGAAAAAGTAACGAACAAGAAACAAAGTAACGCAATAACAAAATAACAATATATTTATTAAGATCAAAGTGAAGAAAACGAAGAAGTATATGAAACATGTGAACTGTATAAGAAACACAAAAGTCGAACCACTCTTCGTTCTTAAACACAAGAAAGTAATTTGCCAAACAACTTCGCAAAATATTTTTACAGAATTTATTTCGGTTAAAATTGTACTAGAATTTCAGGCATCGCTACCCTTAAACGCCTCGTTCTCCCAAAGTGATTAAAACTGACTTTAAGTTTTTGCACTATCGAAAGAGAATACTTCAAGCTTTCAGAAAATGTAGGTCTCCCGTTGGAGCATTTTTTTTATAAACCAAAAAACATTGGGATACCCCTCCAAAAAAGTGTCCTCAGTCAAAAGCCTAGTTTGTGAGATTCGTAAGGAATATAAAAAAGATGTGAATACATTTGAAATTTAAAAATGTACCCTTTAAAATGAATGTAAATTTTTCTATATTCATCATATGTCCAAAGATATTTAGCGCTAAAAATGCTTAAAAAAATGCATACTTTTCCATACATTTTAAAATCTCAACTTTGAGCTAACGGTACAATCAAACGGAACATCCAAACTTCACAAAATTTTGGCTTTCTAGGTTTTCATATATGTAGAATCCAATAATCATATCGGTTTTTCAAACAAAAACAAAAAATTGTCTGATTTTTTTTCCAGTAGCGCACCATTGTGCGCCCCCTTATTCAATTTCAGGAAAAAATATACACACATTAGTTATTCTTTCATAATGCAGTCCTTTTGACTTCTGTTGGGCAATAACTGTGTGCATATAGTAAATTTCAGTCCTTGTAGTGTTAACGCAATAGAAAAGAACTGCTTCAAGTAAATTCACCTAAGCTCATCAAAGAAACCAAAGTCCGAAAATGCAGCTCTTGAACAACAGGATGTTTTTGCTTTGGTGGTGACGTCAGACGTTTTTAACAAACATCCAAAAGATATCGATCGTCTTAAAATCCTATTGTCTTCGCATTGAATAGCTGTTACTGTAGACACAATACTTTAACAAATTCCAAAAAATGTTGTTTTTCAACAACAGGATGGTATTTAATGGATTGATGTCAGACGTTCTTCATGATAAAGATAGTGTTCAAAGTCCTATTTTCTTGCTTCTCCTCTCGCATGATAGCGTCAAATATAAACACCATGTTTGACGCATTTTGCACACTTAAACAATGGCACGTGCTACGTTCACGGTTATTGTCGTCTCTACCTGTCAACAAAGTTATGCTCGCTCTGACGATTGTTATTATTTTGCGGATTCAAAAACGTGCAGTCAAATCTTCTTTCATTTATTTCTATATGACGATAGTCTAAACATTTTGTTCTTTTACTTTTACCTTGTAGTATGTTTTTTGTTTATTAACCTTAACTGGTTTGTGTACAAAACAATTCAGGAGACTATTTAGATATTTCACATTTTTATTTGCACCGATTTGCATATATTAATAAAACACAAACCTTGTTCAGATACTACCTGTCATCTGGTTGATATGGTTATTCATAAATAATTGATGGCTGGGATTGCGTCAAACGTCATTGACCAAATTTCGGAATTGTATCTTCAGATTTTACTTTCGTATGCTTTGAACCAAACACCAAAAATAAATAAAATTTCATTGAATTTTGTGGTTATTTGGCACATGTCTGAAGTAGAATGACGTTGGACAGCACGTTTTTTGAACATCTGACACATGGGCAGGATGTTGCTTTGGTGTACCAAAGTCTGATGCGGTTGAATACGTCTTGAATACGTCAGAATGTACTGGCATTCAAAAATGACATCATTTTTCAAAGGTCACCGCTGGTCAGCGTGATGAAATTATTGCGTGCGCTTTATTTCTTAATAATCATTTGTACTTTTTTTCCATGACCAAGCGATAGAGAGTTACAATATTGCTCAGACATGCATTTAGTGGATTAATCTTAAATGACTACTTCTGTGAATTTTCATTTCAGTCTCATTAAAGTCAATTAAATGGAATGCACTTCATCACTTTTGCGCGAACTGATAAGAGTAAGATTTCAATAGAAACAGCTGTTGGAATTTCTTAGCATAGAAAAAATCACTTTTGGCCATTGCAAGAGAATTCAAGTTAAAGAAATTCTCTGTGGAATCTATGTTGAACCGCGGCAATTGGCTGATATTTTTGTGTTTTCTTACGACACGCTTAAAAACAAAAACCATGAACAGAAAATAATCCAATGAGCGCTAAATAAAAAAAATCAAAGAAAACTTTCTGCGACCTTAACCCCAACATATTCGTCTCAAAAACTACGCACTTTTTCACACGTTACACATCGTCATTTTATTAAAAAACACAGCAACTCATAAAGTTTATTTGATTCTCAGAATTCGTTCAACTTTTCGAAGAATCTTCATGCTATTTTTGTAGACTTGCTTATACGTAACCTCCAGATGTTGTTCTTATCGCACATTTCTAAGCGCCGTTCAACTTTAGAATTACCTTATCACAAGCTCCAAGATGTCAACTACTCCAAAGAATAATCGCTGGTTGTTAAAGTATTTCCCATCTAAGTCATCGTCGGCATGGATGGAAACTCCATGTACTAAACTTGAAAATAATCTTCACATTCAACTACCAGTTCTCTAGTTTTATTTAATTTTTTTTTATTCTTAATCGCTTAAGACTTTGGAATTTGAATTGAAACCAGTTTTCTTAACACAGACATGGATGTAAAAGTTTTAAAATGTTAGCATTCATTTCGATTGAGACATGGTGCGCTTGCACTGAAAGTTCCTCTTGATACGCACGCGCCGGGAGATTTTTCTTTCAAAATTGACTCATAACTGAATCATTATTTAAGTGGTAAGCTTAAACTTGTTCTCCTTTGAAAACTGCTGCCGGTATGGTAATTCGAATGGAAACACTAAGAAGTCTTTGGCCCGAATGCCTAATAATTAATGTGTGTGTTGTGTTTAACTTAATGAGTCATGAGTAGTAACAGTTTTATTGTCATTTACGGTAGCAAATTATGATTGCTTCTCATCAACAAAGGAGAGGACTCTTCATGTCAACACAGAGCCCGAAGTTATTCTTTAAATTCTCTCTCTCGAGGTCGAATCAGACGAAAATGATTTCTCTGCATACTTGCATGCTTTCAATTTTTTTTTTTTGTGTTATCAGGGTGTTTCTGTTCCATCTTGTAGCCATTTCT
Source organism: Syritta pipiens (assembly GCA_905187475.1). Taxonomy (NCBI): domain Eukaryota; kingdom Metazoa; phylum Arthropoda; class Insecta; order Diptera; family Syrphidae; genus Syritta; species Syritta pipiens. The sequence continues at coordinate 10,159,890 of LR994571.1, read as the reverse complement.
TATAATGCCAAAAAGGCTTTATTCGAAATATTTTGAATGATTTTGCAAAGCTCTCTTTCCTGAAAAATGGTTAAAATGAAGTCACTTTACATCTTGAGCAAGGCTATCTGTGACTGTTATACACATTCATAAAATAATCTTCGAATCTTAGCCCGAAGAGCAAGTTTGAGACTTTAGAATAAATGATAAGTTATTATGGACACAAAAGAGCTTGGTATTTTCGCACTGGACAGATCGCCTAGATAGCTCGCACATAGTTGGGAAAACTACAGTCATTTGACGACTACAGACAATTTACTTAAAAGAGTTATTTTATAAGTTTTTTGACTTACTCAAAGCCGTAAGACTAAACGTTAACTTATATTCAGAGGATTTAGTTAATTGACTGAGACCTATTTGACTATATAGGCAAATGACGACAGCTCTGCATCGAGCCAACTAGAGCTCGCGCGCAAACCCTCCAGAGATCGACAGCTTAATGAGAAAAATGTTAGGAGTTCAAAGAGTGTCTGTTGCAAAGCATTATTATTTACATATCTTAAGATTAAATGAAACTTTACCCGTCAAGACTAAGGCTTTGTTGTCTTCCAATCATACCGAAATGGTATTTATTAAAAAAAAAAAAAGGGAGCGGTGAAGCCCAAAACTTACGGTTCTAAGCGAAAAAATCTACAAAAAATCTACACCCGCGTAAAAAGTAAAAAAAAGTAGAAAAGAAAGGAATACATTTTACGGAAATAAAGTGCCCCAGTCAAGAAACCAGCAAATGAAGTGAGGCTTGAAGCAAGCACGTCAAAGTTCACGGTACTGAACGACTTACGACGAACATTGGGACAATAAACTTGAATAGTCTCTCTCACTGCAAAAGTTCCAGTGATTATCTGTTACACTCACTAAATATTCCATAAATGCCGAAACATTAATCTTCTGGTTGTCCAACAATATTTTGCATACAAACAAGAAAAGGTGGCTTCTGTCAGGATCCTGAAAAACCCACATTAATAATGTATCAAAAAACTCAAAATATGTATTAAAAAAAACCACTAAAAGAAAGAACGGAATATTGCTTCTTATTTAATATATGCATATATTAATAAAACACAAACCTTGTTCAGATACTACCTGTCATCTGGTTGATATGGTTATTCATAAATAATTGATGGCTGGGATTGCGTCAAACGTCATTGACCAAATTTCGGAATTGTATCTTCAGATTTTACTTTCGTATGCTTTGAACCAAACACCAAAAATAAATAAAATTTCATTGAATTTTGTGGTTATTTGGCACATGTCTGAAGTAGAATGACGTTGGACAGCACGTTTTTTGAACATCTGACACATGGGCAGGATGTTGCTTTGGTGTACCAAAGTCTGATGCGGTTGAATACGTCTTGAATACGTCAGAATGTACTGGCATTCAAAAATGACATCATTTTTCAAAGGTCACCGCTGGTCAGCGTGATGAAATTATTGCGTGCGCTTTATTTCTTAATAATCATTTGTACTTTTTTTCCATGACCAAGCGATAGAGAGTTACAATATTGCTCAGACATGCATTTAGTGGATTAATCTTAAATGACTACTTCTGTGAATTTTCATTTCAGTCTCATTAAAGTCAATTAAATGGAATGCACTTCATCACTTTTGCGCGAACTGATAAGAGTAAGATTTCAATAGAAACAGCTGTTGGAATTTCTTAGCATAGAAAAAATCACTTTTGGCCATTGCAAGAGAATTCAAGTTAAAGAAATTCTCTGTGGAATCTATGTTGAACCGCGGCAATTGGCTGATATTTTTGTGTTTTCTTACGACACGCTTAAAAACAAAAACCATGAACAGAAAATAATCCAATGAGCGCTAAATAAAAAAAATCAAAGAAAACTTTCTGCGACCTTAACCCCAACATATTCGTCTCAAAAACTACGCACTTTTTCACACGTTACACATCGTCATTTTATTAAAAAACACAGCAACTCATAAAGTTTATTTGATTCTCAGAATTCGTTCAACTTTTCGAAGAATCTTCATGCTATTTTTGTAGACTTGCTTATACGTAACCTCCAGATGTTGTTCTTATCGCACATTTCTAAGCGCCGTTCAACTTTAGAATTACCTTATCACAAGCTCCAAGATGTCAACTACTCCAAAGAATAATCGCTGGTTGTTAAAGTATTTCCCATCTAAGTCATCGTCGGCATGGATGGAAACTCCATGTACTAAACTTGAAAATAATCTTCACATTCAACTACCAGTTCTCTAGTTTTATTTAATTTTTTTTTATTCTTAATCGCTTAAGACTTTGGAATTTGAATTGAAACCAGTTTTCTTAACACAGACATGGATGTAAAAGTTTTAAAATGTTAGCATTCATTTCGATTGAGACATGGTGCGCTTGCACTGAAAGTTCCTCTTGATACGCACGCGCCGGGAGATTTTTCTTTCAAAATTGACTCATAACTGAATCATTATTTAAGTGGTAAGCTTAAACTTGTTCTCCTTTGAAAACTGCTGCCGGTATGGTAATTCGAATGGAAACACTAAGAAGTCTTTGGCCCGAATGCCTAATAATTAATGTGTGTGTTGTGTTTAACTTAATGAGTCATGAGTAGTAACAGTTTTATTGTCATTTACGGTAGCAAATTATGATTGCTTCTCATCAACAAAGGAGAGGACTCTTCATGTCAACACAGAGCCCGAAGTTATTCTTTAAATTCTCTCTCTCGAGGTCGAATCAGACGAAAATGATTTCTCTGCATACTTGCATGCTTTCAATTTTTTTTTTTTGTGTTATCAGGGTGTTTCTGTTCCATCTTGTAGCCATTTCTTATAATGCCAAAAAGGCTTTATTCGAAATATTTTGAATGATTTTGCAAAGCTCTCTTTCCTGAAAAATGGTTAAAATGAAGTCACTTTACATCTTGAGCAAGGCTATCTGTGACTGTTATACACATTCATAAAATAATCTTCGAATCTTAGCCCGAAGAGCAAGTTTGAGACTTTAGAATAAATGATAAGTTATTATGGACACAAAAGAGCTTGGTATTTTCGCACTGGACAGATCGCCTAGATAGCTCGCACATAGTTGGGAAAACTACAGTCATTTGACGACTACAGACAATTTACTTAAAAGAGTTATTTTATAAGTTTTTTGACTTACTCAAAGCCGTAAGACTAAACGTTAACTTATATTCAGAGGATTTAGTTAATTGACTGAGACCTATTTGACTATATAGGCAAATGACGACAGCTCTGCATCGAGCCAACTAGAGCTCGCGCGCAAACCCTCCAGAGATCGACAGCTTAATGAGAAAAATGTTAGGAGTTCAAAGAGTGTCTGTTGCAAAGCATTATTATTTACATATCTTAAGATTAAATGAAACTTTACCCGTCAAGACTAAGGCTTTGTTGTCTTCCAATCATACCGAAATGGTATTTATTAAAAAAAAAAAAAGGGAGCGGTGAAGCCCAAAACTTACGGTTCTAAGCGAAAAAATCTACAAAAAATCTACACCCGCGTAAAAAGTAAAAAAAAGTAGAAAAGAAAGGAATACATTTTACGGAAATAAAGTGCCCCAGTCAAGAAACCAGCAAATGAAGTGAGGCTTGAAGCAAGCACGTCAAAGTTCACGGTACTGAACGACTTACGACGAACATTGGGACAATAAACTTGAATAGTCTCTCTCACTGCAAAAGTTCCAGTGATTATCTGTTACACTCACTAAATATTCCATAAATGCCGAAACATTAATCTTCTGGTTGTCCAACAATATTTTGCATACAAACAAGAAAAGGTGGCTTCTGTCAGGATCCTGAAAAACCCACATTAATAATGTATCAAAAAACTCAAAATATGTATTAAAAAAAACCACTAAAAGAAAGAACGGAATATTGCTTCTTATTTAATATATGCTGATTGTCTAATTGCTAATACCTAACTAATTACTGTAAAATCTCTATAAATTTTATTTTAATTATGGATCACAGGTTTCCCAATACCATGTTTACATCCATAGCACGATGTTTACTGACAATACTTTGCAATCATAGATTGTATAACGGACGTTAAACATAAGCACAGCTTCCTTTGGGACTTGAGCACATTTACTCAGCTATTTTGCAGACAGCTCCTCATTTTGTTGCCATTATTTCCCTACTTTGAACGTTGAAAATTCGACACAAAATAAAAAATGAACGGGTTTAGACTGAACTTAATTTTTCCCTATTGGTTATTATCAATTTGGTTATGCAACATTTTGCTTTTCTGCATGAGAAATGAAATAAAATCATCTAATTTTTAACTGACACAGTCACGTTAAATTGATCATTAAGTGGGTTTCAAATTTGTAGTATGATCAAACTAATCACATCTCTCAAAAATCGTATTATCTAGCTGCATTGCCTTATTACTACCCTTCCCTTTATCAATGAACACACTCAAGTAATAAGCATCGCAAAAGCAAAGTGTAATTCAAGTGGCATCCCGCCGCTTTGATGTGATAGAAACAATGACTCTGCTTAAGTTTATTCGCGTGCTCTTGATTTAATGAAAAAAAACCATATCGTTCTTGTATTCAAACTGCCTCTCATGTGTTGACTAAACCAAATTGAACAATTGGAAGGTCAATAACAAATTGTTTTTTTAGTTTTCCCCACAAGAATCTTTGTTTTGTTCATTAATAATTTACCCGTAAAAAAACAGAAGTATTTTTCTTTGATCACATGTTTTTTACACTGACCTAACACAATTTTAGCATCATCGTGATGGTGAATATAAAGGGTACGGAATTTTAAACATTCAAATATAAATATTTGAACATTGGGTTTTTTTTTTTTTCTATAGATTTTATGGCTTGCATCAGCATGTGTAAAGTGCAATTATAAACCGAAAATAAACCACATAGATTTGGAGTATGGGATATTGTTTACAAACGAATTAAACGCAGCGTGACGTGTTGGTATTATGTTATGGTGTAGTTGACGATTTCCCAATATGTAAATTTATTATGATATTATGAATTTTTTTTTATACATAATAAAATTCTGATTGCCGAAGTTTATTTTACAAATAAACAGGATTTTTTTTAATCCTGTTGATTTTCTATTTGTTGCTCTTGTTGTTTAAGGGATTCAATTACTATTAATACGTTCTACTGAGAGACATTATTTAGTGTAGTTTGTTTGACTTTAAATTAATTTAACTTATTTAATTTTTAATTCACTGATGGTTAGTTTTAATTTTTTTTAACAAATTTTATCAAATTACTAAGATACCAATTGACGAAATCAAAAATTTGAAATAATTGGTTTTGAAGCCACCGTTTAGTCAGGGTAAGTTTTATTCCAGATTTGGAAAAACCATGCATCTAAGGGTTAAATTTTATTTGAATTCAAGGGCATATAGAATTCGAATCTCTTGCAATGAGTTGCTGCTATATTCACTGTATCCAAACGAACGAAATAATTTTGAGAAACCACTGCACTGGCTTTATTAATTTAATTATAAAGCCAGATTTATATTAAATCTTAAAATTATCTTATTTGACTGACCAGTTGACCTTCTCTCATTCAACAAGTTAACTTCGTTTGTGACCATGAAAGAGAAAAGCGAATTCCATTTAATGCCAACCATTTACCCAGTCCTTTTGCTTATGATAACTCAAAAAAGTCAGCTACTTTCCTAATTACTTACTCCCATCACTGCTTATCACAGAAAAAAAAACGCAAAGTACACGTATCCTGCCATCATAGTTCCTCATGATCCCTCAAGTCTAATGCAATGTATGCTTTTCTTCAATGGTTTTTTTTTTGGTTTGCTTCAAGCTCTTTTTACCTCCCTCTTGAATTGGTGTTACATCCTCGTCCCTTTTAATGGACCTGTCTGTCTCACTTTGTTAGAAAGGATGAGCACTTGATCTAAACTGTAAAGTAGTAACTCCTCACAGGAAGGAGGAGGAGGAGTGCCTAGCGGAAAAATTCCCTATCTATTTTATTCTCTGGCCGGATGGCTTCTATTATAGGCCATTGGCTTATAAAAAAAAATGTTCTTTGCCTCCAGCCCCGCTTGTCTCTCAGGAGTATTATAAAGATGAATTTCATCTCCAAACGAGTAGACGAGGCATTCGATTCGAAGGATGTCTAAGAGGTACATGAAGTAATGGCCCTTCAGTTAGTCTTTGTGACTTTTGTAATGCTCTTCACCTCTTTTGTATGTGTAATTGTGAGATGCCTTTTGAACTTTTCAAGTAACTATTTCATGGTTGGTTCTCTTTCCATTTGAAGCTAAGCGAGCAAGTTCAATTTTACCTGAAAATAAGTTAATAGAATGAGTAGCACATTATACCAAGTACCAAGGACTTTAAAGTGACTTCGTCATCGTACTGCCACATCTCCTATATGAGTGAGAGAAATATAGTTACCTACGTACGCCAGTGAAGTGTATTTGTTAAAGTTTCACACTTCTGCCAGATTTTAATAATACTCACAGCAGCTTCATGAGATATAATTAATTAAAATCCTCTAAAGAAGAGTGCATTGTCGCGCCGAGGCTTAATTTAAATTTCCTATCCTCGAGTCTGATTATTAAAAGCATAGCACGTAACTGTTAAGTGAATGTGTGTTAAATAATTTTGTAACGAAACATGACAGCAAATAGAGAACAAAGCAGAGTATTTATTTTTCAGATTATGTTAAGGATATGGATAGTTGAGGTTAAGATTTTTTTCTATTTAGAAAATAAATATTGTTATAGGTAATCTCTTTACATTAATATGGGTCGTTGTTTGTTGGGCTGCTTTAAATTGAAAACGACCAAATTGGTTACTGTTACTACAGGTTTGTTCTGCATTGTTACGCGAAGTTTAAAAAATTAAAAAGGTGCTGCTGTAGGCGAACATTGAAATACATTAAATACAATCATTGTTCTATTCATTTTTATTAAACGATGGAATTAAATGCGATTTACATATGAGCCTATCAGAGCACAGATTGATTAACTCCCCTTTTAAAAAATCTTAGAATTAGTACTGTCATAACTTCTTAAGTTTAAAATTTCTTTCCTTGATAATAAAGGTTACCACCTTTAAAAGACAATTATTTGAATAAAACGTAGTGTATTTTTGAGGCGAATGAAAATTATTTCATCGTTTTTCTCAAATTTTTGTTTTATGAAGTTAATCAATGTGTGCTTTGAACGGCTCATATTTCGCTATATATTGCACAAGATAACATCCGTCGTGTCAGCTATTTAATTCATAAATATGAAAGATTTGATGAGTAAACCAATATATCTGAGCAATCAAGTTGACTTAAACACAAGGATTAAATCAATTCCACCAAGTTGTCCGCTGATGTGAGCGATAGATAATTAGGACTCCCTTCGAATTACAAAATTGTGTTGACTAAATATTCTTTAAATTTATCATAGTCCTCTGCAGAAATCTTCTATGAAATAAACTTTTCAGTTGGAAGTGAATTCTTTTCTTTTTTTTACTATCAATGCTGGGAAACCACATCTTTCACATTCAGACATGATGACATAGAACCCCATTTTATCAAAATGTCAAACAAATTGAAACGAAAACCAACGAACCGACTCAAAGTTGATTTTGAAGCGCGCAAAACGAAAATATTTCGCATCGCATATTTTTATTTAATTTTTTTTTTTCCCATCCGGTATGCAGTTCTGGTCGAATTGAATTTTAAAATGGAACCAATCACTTCAACAAATAAATATTCAGTATTGCGGTGCAGAGGGTGTTTGCTTTAGTATTCACTTAAAAAAGCACACGCAAAACACGTTAGTGTGATTACTCAGTCATACGACAGCGCCGTGCAAGTGCTCAACCGAACCGATGGCTCTGTCGGACACTATTGTTAATCGGAAATCAAGTTTGGCACGTTGGCCTATGTCCAAACATGGATTCAATCAATTTCATTCGGATGAATGCTGTGGGACAGTTTTTGTCACTTTTGCTACAGAAAAAAATAAAAGTTACACAGCTTGAGCTAAAATGGCCGACTATTAGAGTGAGCAAGAGGTGATGCGGTTCAAAGAATCTCCTAAACAGTTGGTTTTTCAACCTGGTTTGGGTTTTTGGTTTTCTTTCGACTTTTTGGCCGAAATTTAGACGGGTACTTTGGTTTATCCGTTGCTTGTCAGAGTAAGCGGCGAAGGTAAGTCACTATTTGTCTTCTGATTTCTCTAAGAGGCGATGAAGTGACTCAGAAACACGTTGTTACCGTCGGATTTCCGCCGTCTCGCGACTTCGACCAAGAGGGTGCCAGACCAACCCTGGAGATGGGAGTGGGTGGTAAAAAAGAAGGTGTTAATTTTATGGGCGCCACGCGATTGCCCCCTTGGCCGAAAACTCCTACCCCTTGAACCGCGACAAGGAAAGAAGCTCGCATCAACTTTACAATTTTAATTCAATAAAAAAAAGGAACTTAAAACTAAACTTAAGAACTATGTACAAAATGTTCTTAACCTAACTTACAACTAATCTCCAAAAAAAAAAATACAGCTCCCCACCGTGACTCGAACCCGGAACGTAACTCGATTTTTCTCTCCGAGAGGAAGAAAACTGCATCCCCACCCTGGGACTCAAACTCGTATCAAAAAAAAAAACAGAAAGGTACGCAAGAGGAAAAAAAACAACGCTGATCTTTTCTGCGAGATTCGAACCAGCGAACTCGATCTCACGACGCTGCTCGCCGACGCCTCAACGCTCGTCGCTACCACGGAGCTTACAGCTCTCTACGCAACCACGGCCCTTGAAGTGATCCGCGACTCGATCCCCATTACCCCAACGTGCTCGGTATCTTTAACCCGCGACACTTTCGACACAAAATTAAGTTAGACTTGCGGTTACTGGGCTCTCCCTATGCTGTCGTCTGAGGTTGTCGATCATATAGATGGGGGTGAATGCCTTGCTGAGATCTGTTTCCCTGCTGAGGCCTGGTCGCTTTGTTGCCTTTTTCGCTGACCCGGAAATCGTAGGCCACGAAAACCGTAACTCTCCGGAAAACCTCGTACCACTGTACTAAAACAAAAAAGATCTTAGCTTTTGCTCCTACGGCTCAGGGAAGAGAAACCTACCTCCTTTCAAAACAAAAGGAAACACTTCACCTTTTAGAGGTCAAACTTCCACACTTTCTTTTTCTTTTTTTTTTCCACTTTGCACTTTAGCTAACCTCGTGGAGGGGACTACCTTTCCGCGCTCCCAAATCTTTAATGGCTTGGCGATTCTCCTGGCTCAGGCTGAACACCGCGCCATGCTCCCTGCAGATTTACAGATCCTCTCTGCCCTGCTATCGGATAATCAGCTGAATTCCAGTTTCAGTTGATCAGTTCCGAGCAGGGAAAGAGAGAAAAAAAAGAATCTACAATAGCGCTCGGCACAGGATTCGAACCTGAACCACTCGAATCCCAAGCCAACCCTCTACCCACTCGCCCACGGAGACCCATGACATCCGGTTGTCAGGATCCCCACCTGACAAGCTAGGCTCCTCCACCCTCGTCATAGAAAAAAGGGTGGTATATATTCAGGCGAAAATCTTTAAGAAAAACACCCATAATAATTCTCCCCCTTCTCTCTAAAGGTTTTCGCCTAATTAAACCCTCTACCCCTCCTACTTTTCTAGCTCCGACTGTGCGGGACGTACCTGAACCCAACAGCCCTGGCAATTCAATCCCGCCCATTAATTGTTCGGGGTTGAAATCCGGGGTGAGATTGCAGATCTCCACGCACAAGTCTCCTACATTTGCCCCGAACACAAACCTGCCCTGGTTAGCCCCAACCAACCTTACCACTACCCCGCTGGCAATCTCTACACCCGATAGAATTGGCTGCAAAAGCGGTGTGTTCCCTCTCGGCGCAGGTGGGAGGTAACTTTTCACCTCGGGGATTGAAATCCGTACCCGTGCTCCTATCACTACCAACTGGGTCAAGGATGAACTATCCCATTTGGTCTGAACTCGCGGCACATCCTCGCTCTCCCATTCACCCAACCTAGTGAGCAGCCCTAGCATGACCCTGATGTGGACCCAAGTTCCCTCCTTACCTAACTCCCCCCCGAACCTATTTTCACCCTTCGCTAACTGAAGCTCACATCTCAATCCAGCTGTCGCGTCTGTGGAGCACACACGCTCAGCCCCCAGATCTTCGCCCTGTTCTAAGCTGGTAGCGACGGACTGGGTTTGAACTACACCCAACTCCTCTATCTCCTCTTCCTCCAACTCCTTTTCTCCCAGTTCCTTCTCTCCCGCAGTCCCCTTCCCTAAAACACTGTCCCCCTCTTCTACCGTCTCCTTTTCGGACAAAGCTTTCCCAGCCTTCTCATCAGTATCACAACGGGGCCCTTCCCCCTTCTGTAACTCCACTACACTCGATAAATTCACCACCCTTGGCAAATCTATCACCTTCGGTGGATCCACCACCCTCGGTAAATCCACAACCCCCGGTGAGTTTACCACCCTCGGTAACTTCACCACTGCGGCTGAAGCACTATGACTCGAAGTCGATGGACCATTAACTAGCTCCTGCTCCTCCTCACTCTCAAAAGGCCCATCAAGCCCTGCCCTACTGTCTAGGTCCGACAAGAGATCTACCACTTGCTGCCGGGCTTCGCATACGAAGCCTCTATCCTCTACTGAGAGTGGCCTGGCTCTCCCTATCCGCCGGAGAATCCATTCGGACTTAGCCTCTACCTCCCAGTACTCCTTGGAATCTTCTGTCCCCTCAAACCGACTCACTAGCTCCCTTGCCTCGTCAAGCTTTGAGGTAACAGCTATCCTATCTTCCTCGAAGCTGTAAGGATATTCTGGGCAGACAAAATTCTTTGGGACTGAGCGCAACATCGCCCTCATGTCAGTGATGTCACTCCCACTCAGCCCCCTTACACCCAACTCATACCCTAACTCGTCTAGGGTTAACCTGTTGACGTCCATCCTGACGCAACAACTCTACGGCCCAACGCCAAAAAAAGTGAAAAAAAAAAAACGAAAACAACCCCTGCCTAACGACCAGTGATACGAGGTTTTCAAAAGTATCGGTATATACACATACAACCATGTGCATATTTATCAACACAAGGACGCGACAAAAACACAGCAAGCGAACAGTATCCAGCGTCACCCGTTCAACAAAACGCGATCGACCCCATCGAATGCAACATACCGGAGCGACGAATCCCGCAAAAAAAAATTGCTTACAAAAAAAAAAATCGAAAATTACAAAAAAAAAAAATCTAACTTTCGCACCGACGTAACGTATTCGTTTGGCTATAATTTTTTTTCCGATTTTAGGCCCCACGTTGGGCGCCAAAATGTTACCGTCGGATTTCCGCCGTCTCGCGACTTCGACCAAGAGGGTGCCAGACCAACCCTGGAGATGGGAGTGGGTGGTAAAAAAGAAGGTGTTAATTTTATGGGCGCCACGCGATTGCCCCCTTGGCCGAAAACTCCTACCCCTTGAACCGCGACAAGGAAAGAAGCTCGCATCAACTTTACAATTTTAATTCAATAAAAAAAAGGAACTTAAAACTAAACTTAAGAACTATGTACAAAATGTTCTTAACCTAACTTACAACTAATCTCCAAAAAAAAAAATACAGCTCCCCACCGTGACTCGAACCCGGAACGTAACTCGATTTTTCTCTCCGAGAGGAAGAAAACTGCATCCCCACCCTGGGACTCAAACTCGTATCAAAAAAAAAAACAGAAAGGTACGCAAGAGGAAAAAAAACAACGCTGATCTTTTCTGCGAGATTCGAACCAGCGAACTCGATCTCACGACGCTGCTCGCCGACGCCTCAACGCTCGTCGCTACCACGGAGCTTACAGCTCTCTACGCAACCACGGCCCTTGAAGTGATCCGCGACTCGATCCCCATTACCCCAACGTGCTCGGTATCTTTAACCCGCGACACTTTCGACACAAAATTAAGTTAGACTTGCGGTTACTGGGCTCTCCCTATGCTGTCGTCTGAGGTTGTCGATCATATAGATGGGGGTGAATGCCTTGCTGAGATCTGTTTCCCTGCTGAGGCCTGGTCGCTTTGTTGCCTTTTTCGCTGACCCGGAAATCGTAGGCCACGAAAACCGTAACTCTCCGGAAAACCTCGTACCACTGTACTAAAACAAAAAAGATCTTAGCTTTTGCTCCTACGGCTCAGGGAAGAGAAACCTACCTCCTTTCAAAACAAAAGGAAACACTTCACCTTTTAGAGGTCAAACTTCCACACTTTCTTTTTCTTTTTTTTTTTTCCACTTTGCACTTTAGCTAACCTCGTGGAGGGGACTACCTTTCCGCGCTCCCAAATCTTTAATGGCTTGGCGATTCTCCTGGCTCAGGCTGAACACCGCGCCATGCTCCCTGCAGATTTACAGATCCTCTCTGCCCTGCTATCGGATAATCAGCTGAATTCCAGTTTCAGTTGATCAGTTCCGAGCAGGGAAAGAGAGAAAAAAAAGAATCTACAATAGCGCTCGGCACAGGATTCGAACCTGAACCACTCGAATCCCAAGCCAACCCTCTACCCACTCGCCCACGGAGACCCATGACATCCGGTTGTCAGGATCCCCACCTGACAAGCTAGGCTCCTCCACCCTCGTCATAGAAAAAAGGGTGGTATATATTCAGGCGAAAACCTTTAAGAAAAACACCCATAATAACGTCCGCCCAATTTGAGTGCACTTTTAAACTGCCGTATGTGTGTAAGTATCCACTTCTTAGCTGCATCCCCAAGAGACGCATCAAGTAAATGAAAATAGAAATGGGTAGAAAACTGTTGCTCCTGATGCACAAAGCTAAAATATATTTTTTTTTTGCTTGCCTCTATTTCACCTATAAGCACTTCCATGTGTAGCAAAGGCACATCACGTGAGAGAAACAACTAATGGTTCTGGTTAAGGACTGTTTACTTTACGGTCTTTAGGAGGAATACTAAATAGAAATTGATTCTAGGTAAGTCAGAGTTAAAAAAGAAGTTAAACCTAGAAACGGCCCCAAAAGGATGTGTAGGTAAGTTCTCTTTTACCTTTCTTCGGTTAAGGTATGAAAAAGAAGAATGTTAAACAGAAAATAGTCCGACAACAAAGCGAACAAAAAAAAATAGAAAAAATACCAGAAAAGAAATGATGGTAAGTTGCTTTTAAAATACTCCAGTAAAGGGGGTGTTCTCCTTTTTTTCGTTTTATTTGCGTCTCGCGAAGTGAAATAGCAGTGTGTTAAGAAAGACTTTAATACATCACACCATAGGGCTACAGAGGTGAGCCATGATGCGGTGCAAAAATGGCTTCAGTTCTTCTTGAAGACAAAATTCCAGTTACCGAAAAATAATATTGCATTACATTGGGTAGCGTAACAGCCCGTTGTGGCCCAGAGGCAAACTTTTTGCCGAAAAATAAACCTAATTATATACTACACATTCAAACTGAATCACCTCCTTCGTACTTGTACTGTCTCAATATACATTTTAATTTTGTCTAAAGTAATAGAAATTAACCAATCATACATACAGTATTAAAAAGTAGAATTAGAACAAATTTAAATATATACAACGATTGGCAGAGTAGCAGTAGAAAGCGGGATAAATCAGACTGTTCGAGCGAAGTTAAAGTTCAACGATATTTTGAAAACTTTAGTAGACATACCTGAATTATCGCTATATCGAGAATAGTGTCTACATAACATTTTACCAATTTTTAAATACAACGCCGTGCTTCCTTAACAGTTACTCAGTTGGAAAAATAAGTACTACATTCGAAATGAGATATGAACTGGTCCAACTAATTTCAAATGTGAAAGTCTGACAAAATCTCGGTGTGCAGTTTCCAATTGATCAAAAACATTTTTGAAAGGACTTTAAGGATACTGCAATTCTGATTAACGCAGACTAAATCTTTAATACCTCCTGCGTTGTTAGCAACACATGTACTTTTTCCATTTCTCGAACATGATGCATTCAGGCTACAATTAGTGCATTATATACTTCAATGGCTTTTATAGTTAATTAGTTTCCATCTCTCTTCTTAGCAACACTCAATCAAACCGCCAGACCTTATAACCTTACAAAAGTCTGAATTCCATTTTACAACGAACATATACACGCGTTAAGGCGTATGTTCGCTTGGTAATCCCAGCACACCCAGCACCCGGAAGCATCTCATAAATTGAATACGGTCCACATGCACTAGTAGCTTTCCTTAACCGAAGAGGTGGAGAGATTACCTCTCATCTGCTTATTTGTTTTGTATAATTAAAACAACAATGCGGTGAATAAGTGAACTGAAGCAAAGTGTATCCGCCTGACTATTCATCTGTTCATGCATTTCGTGGATTGCGTTACATGGTGCACCGCCAGGATACAACCGAGGTTCAGCTTTTACACACAACCCTCCCATTCAATGTGCAAAGGTTTTCCTTACTTCCACTGAATTGAGGAGGCGGCAGAGCAAAAGGGACTATAACAAAGCAGAGCTTAACCCCCTTTGTGGTAGTTCAGTCTGAGGAATTTAGAGGGAAAGGCACACGACGGAACAACTTTAATCCTCCATGGTTAATGCTCATTCTATTTCCCAACATCGCCTTGTTTTTTTCATCCGCTGTGAATACAGTGATAAAAGTCCATCACAGAGCATGTCCCCTCTAAAGCAATTGCCATAGCACGGAGTATGCAAAGTAGTTGAGAAACTTCATGTCAAGGATTCTACGAGTGTTGTTTCGTCGCCTTTTGGTATGGGCTGGATTTTATTTCTAAGGAAACAATGATTTAACTGCAAAAATAGAACGGAAACGAAATGGTTATCGTAAAAAAAAATTGTTTTTAAACTCCGTAATGGTATGAAATTCCTGGGAAAGTTTTCGACGTTGGAAGGAGTTTAAGGCAAATTCCTAATTAGCACAGAAGAACGGTGGCAATAAATTTCTTAAGGGCAACACATGGAATTTCTTGTAAACAGGAGACTTAACTTCATTAGCATGGAACTAATAGAAATGGATGTGAAAACTATTACAGGCTGTAGGTCTGCTTTCAGGTTAAAATGGGTCAAGAGGCATCTCCATATTGGACTACAGTTTTTTTTTGCATTAAGGTAATGGCTTAGGATTGTAAAGATTCTTTTATATTTTCCGGCAACTTACGCCAATATATAATCTTGGTTCTGATTTTCGGGAGTTCATATAAAATTCTTCATCCTGGAGTTCAGATATTTTCAGTTTTCAAAGTATTTATTTCGGGGTCATATTTCAGTCTTTCCATAAACAATTCATTAGGTATAAAGTTAGATTTGCCTGCTGTAATATTTACAAAACTAAACTCGATTCTTCGTGTGCATTTGAGCAAAATTTAACTCGCAATGACTCACTCACTTGTTGATTTTATAGAATAACAATAAAAGCAAGAAATGGGCTCTTTGTTTGGAGTGAGTACATTAGCAGCGCCATCGCGCTGCAGCTAGCAATAGCTTGAAATCAACTCAAACGACAGACTGCGATGCAACAGGTACCTGGTTTGCCAATGAAGATTTGGTTTCTTTGAAAGCGCTTTTATGGAACGCCTTATTGCAAGAAATTGTCAGCTTCGCCATAGCATTTATCAGCGTGCTGTGGCAACAACTTCATCATTCCATCAAATATCATTTATCAACCAGAGAATACATTTTTAGAAAAAATAGTTACTCGACCAGAATGCCATGTTTTTCATGACAGCGTTCGACTAGTTCTTCAGTTGTGGGAGCTGCAGAGCTGTGTAGTTGTTGAGGACCCTGGTAGTACTGCGGCAATGTTTAATCTACTTTACACAATTTAGTAAAGTAGACTTTTGTAAGAAATTGGGCTTTTTGTATAACAATTGTGGGAACCTCTACCGAAATATGTAGGAAAACAATTTAACGGCCTAATACAACAACAAACATGTTTTAAAGTTAATTCCTTTTCCTCGTAAGTATACTCATGTTGTTGGGTCTCCATGAAAACCTGCAGCTCTCACTTATATATTAAAACTGGCGGTGTAAAAGAATTTTTAACAAACTTAATAAAATACACAACTGTAGCAATTAGAACTGTCGTGATGGAAGCTATTTAGAACCTCCCTGAACAGGAAGTATACAGCCACACAAGGTAAATTTGCAATGCAATCAATTGCTCTATACAGAACCCACCTTAAAATGGAAATTTCTCACAATTGTAACAGTCATTAACTTCCAGGATCCCATCTTACAAAGTTATCAATATTTAGAAAGCAGGTCTCTCAAATCCTAGGCAGAAAGGGTGTATAATAGATTAAGTTCGCAATACCTACAAGTGGCTCAATAAAATATCCCAAATCTCGAATTCAATTAAAGTGCTAGCCATTTCATAAAAATCAATTAATATTTTCAGGAATTAATATTCATGTAATAGGAAAATTCTGCTTTTTATTTACCAGGTTGAAAATTACATGTTATCCATTAAAAGGTGTTTCCTATAAAAGCAAAAACCTCAAATCTTCTAAGTCTGCATCAAAATATACGAGATAAAAACTCGTATGTAGTAAATTCGTTTGAATGATTTACATTCAAACGAAAATCCAAGCTGCCAATAATTTACCGATGTGAAATAAATAAAGAAAAAACAAAGTTTTAGTATTCTGTTAAATGAATGGATACCATTGGTATTTTTTATTTCCTGAAAGATTTATGTTTTATAGATACGTACTTATGGCAAAAAGGGAACGATATTTCAGGCCTATATGCTCAATTTTACTTCGAACCTTAGACGAAGAAAGCCCGCTCCAGTTCACAGTAGAAAACGTTCTGTTGTAGAAGGATTATGGACCTCCGAAATTACACCCAGTAAAACTCAATTTTGTAAAAAATGCGAAATTATATGCCATTTATTCACTGATTGATACAATGTTGTTGTTTGGTTTTAATGTTTTTTTTTTTTAAATTTTATTTTGCAACAAATTATTATTGATTCATTTGTTTGCCTTTTATTATTTATACATTTTACAGTATATTTTTAATAAATAAACACATATATATTTATATAAATATTTACTTTTTTGTTTTACAACATTTTATTTTATAGCCCTTACGTTAAATAATACATTTGAAAGTCTTTCGATTTTATTTTTTATATAATATATAATTTAAGCTGAATAAATAAACCATTATTGCGTTTCCCATCGTTATCCAGCCAATAATATACAACCGCTGATAAAAAAAAATAAAAGCTATCAAATAATATTTTAAATAAATATAAATAAACAACACTGTCATTTTTATTTCACAACTTCATAAATGGTTTTTCTTTTTTTCTTTATTTCTTCAATTTTCCCGTCCAAGTTTATTTATTGTGCTGTTGCGCATCGTTTGTTTTTGTTTTTTTTAAATTTATGTATATTTTAGGTATGACTTTTCATTAAAATATTGTTTTTTTTTAGGTTTTCTTTTACATGTTTCTAGCTACGATTAATAAGAATACATCATAATTTTTATATAAATTGTTTGTATTATTTTTTTGTTTGTTTTTGTTTTAGTAAACATTAAGTTTGTTTATTTTCTGTAAATATTACAACAATTATCACGCCGTATTTTTTTGTTTTTATTGAATTTTATTTTATCGTCCATTGATGTAAATAATTTTTTTTTTATGCTTAACTTTTAAAAAGAAGAACTTCGTGTTATACATCTTATTTAGTCAAAAGGTAGCATTTAGTTTTAATCGTAAGAACTTAAAGAAACACAAATGTTCTTTTGCACGGAGAAAATCTTGCTGTTGGTCCGAAATCCATAAAATATGCTTTCAAAAACTTAAATGAAAAACAATGAATGACTTATAGCACAACGCAAATTATTTCTTTTTAGTAGATGCTGCAATTGCTATTCAAATACAATGCAAGCCCGGTCATTCTGGGCATAGGATCCCAGCTTTAAGAGACACCATTGAATTCAATATGGAGGAAGATCTACGTATTGCGAATTTCAAATCATAAATTGAGGTAAAAATGAAGCACGTCTCATTTATTTGCCAAGATCCAAGCGATTTTCATTCCTGATAAGTAAAAAAGTAAAATCGACTCACTTCAATTCCTAAGGAGATCACTAGAAATGATCTTCAAATTCTTAAAGAAACCTGTTCTTGTATATGCGCAATGTGAAGAAAATATTGCCTTGCTTTAAAGAATTTAGCTCTTTCATGCTCGATGTTACCTATAAGGAACATTATATATTTGAACTTCCTTCCGTACATTTAACTTTTTCTCCAAGGCTTTTTTTCAATGTAGCTGGAAAAATGTTGTGCAAGCTTGGGTGAGTTCAACTAATTTCATTATTAGCAGCTTTTAACAAATGTTCCAAAGGTATTTGCATATGTTTTTCTTGACGATTTTTTTTTTTGCAAGAGTCTATCACTGCGGTTATTAAACAAACTAATGAATCAAAAAAACCATTAGGTAAAAAAATCCTGTATGAATTTGTGTCGTATTCAGATTTCTCTCAATTGTGGCATTCTTGCCCTAACTGGAACGATCATAATCGAATGGTATGACCAAACTGCAGCTAAATTAAATAGATATCCTGTACGTTAGCAAAAGTACAAGTTGATCATTATCTACCGATCGTTAAGATCATCTAAATGCAAAATATTTAATACAAGCTAAATTGATATAAATTGATTTTCTCTTACTTTCTTAATTTATATTAAGTGATTTATAAAATTTCCACATAAATTCGGTTAATAGTACAATATAAGTTTAGTATCAATTCAAAATTAACGGTATTGAGCATTTATTTTACGCCTAATATTTTTTGTATGCTACACCTGCTTATTCTTTTTTTTCATTTATACGAAGTTAATCTTTTAACAAAGCTTTGATTCTAAGGAGGAAAGGAAAAGAAAAATTGACCAACGCAGATGTATGTATGTATAACCAGTATGTACTTCTCATATGTGTATAAATTGTATGTATATAATTTTGTTTCTTAGTTATGTTAACGAAGATGAATATGCAGGAGACAAGCGAACAGTTTTTTTTGGATATAATGGAGGATATGTGATGTTTGTGACATTTAGTACATTCATAGGTCATAGGTTGAGCATTTTTTTGTTTAGATCAAAACAACTTAAAATAAAACAAATCGTTTAAAACTAAAATATATTTTTTTACATATATTTTTTTTTTTGTGTTAAATAAATATATACAAAATAAATGATGTAAACATATAGAAAAATGTATCCGAAGGATAAAACAGAGTTATTTTAATTAATGGCACGTGTACTAAATAAATAATTAATGTACATATTGCATGTTTCTCTTTTTTGGGTAGTTGTGTTTTTAAAACAAATATTAAAAGTTCAACTATTAGTATCTAAAAAAGTATAAAACATATAAATATTAAATTTTGACAAAATATAAAAGAAAAACTTTAATTTTGTTTCATTGTTTTTTTTTTTTTAATTAAAGAAATGTGTGATTTTTTGGTTTGATGTATGTATATGAATATTTGAACAAAAGAAAATCGCACACAGTTCAGTCTCGAGTGGTTTTACAAAAATTAAATGCTTCTTTTAAATTAAACCAATATTTTTACTAAGTCGAAAAATTAACTTTAAAGAAAACAAAAACATAAAACAAGAACAAACAGCTGAACAACGTTTTTGAAAAACTGGAATCTTAGAGCTGAATTTTGTTTTTATTAATAAACTCCAGCTCCAAAAGAAAGAGGCATTTGCAGCTTAGTCCTCACATCTCTGGACATGAACGCAAATAAAAACGTTGCCCAGTTAAATTTAAGCCCTATTTAAAAATTTATGAAACTACGAAAAAATAAAGAGTTATTTCCTGTGTTGATTTTATGGAAGAAGACGTTAGATTACGTACAAGTTAAGCGTATCTAAACTTTGTTTTTTTTTCTGTTTCTAATCTATAACCCGCGTGAAAATTAAATTCGAAGGGATAATGAAAAATTACAAAACTTGATTGTTTGTTTGGTGTTCGCAGTAAAAATCTTAAGAGTGTGTGTAGCTTGGATTTGTTCGTGTTTCCTTTTTGTTTTGCTTTGTCTTTTATCTTAAAATTGTCGCTAGCAAATAAGTGCGTGGGTATTTTCTTTGTATTTTGGTTTCAAATATTCGTTAGGTTTTTTTTTTGTTTTTCATTTTCTTATAGTTTTAGAAGCTAAATAGCAATGTGTATACGTTAAGTTTTTATTTTTTCTTTTTTAGTGTTGAAAAGTGAAAATACTTAGATGTAGATTGGATTCTCCTGACCAGTTAAGAGTCTAAACATTGAAGTCGGCATTGTTTTCATTAAGATCTATAAAAGAAGATACGTTAGATAAGAAAGACAATAGTTTACGTTTTTTTAACTTACTTCACCAACAGATGTTGCCAGCAAATTAACAATTTTCTCATGAGGTACAGCCACAACACTTTGATTATTTATTTCAATTATTCTATGACCCACTCGCACACCACCGCGTTCAGCAATCCCACCACGTAACAGACTACAAATCTGCAAAAAGACTCTCTCAAAACCTCTTAATGACAAAAAAAAGTCCGCTTAACTCACCACTCCGTTTTGTACACTAAATCCTAATTGATATTTGGTATTCGGTCGTTT
Organism: Syritta pipiens; assembly: GCA_905187475.1. Taxonomy (NCBI): domain Eukaryota; kingdom Metazoa; phylum Arthropoda; class Insecta; order Diptera; family Syrphidae; genus Syritta; species Syritta pipiens. The sequence continues at coordinate 10,139,287 of LR994571.1, read as the reverse complement.
TATTTTAACCTCGACTACCGGCGGACAAGGCACAACCGTAAATTTTACAGCAGTCTGATTCTTTGCATTACGTATGTAACTCTGGCAGGTCGATAATGGAAGCCCGACTAAGCTCATACCATTGATTGCGATAAGCTGATCACCGATATTCAATTGACCGCAACGTGCTGCAGCACCAGCTGACATTAAATTAGCAATCACCACAGTTGGGAGCATAGAGCCCCAGCCACTCTCGACAATCACCACACCTAGTATTTCGCCTTTTGCCTTAGGTACAACGACCTCCTTTTGCAATTCCTTCTTTGCAAAGATTTCCAGCTCATCGCCGAATATCTCTTGACTATTGAGCACTTCCTGGTAATCCATTTCCTTAACAAAACTGTGATCCTCAATTCCATTTGCCTTCAGGAATTCCATGTATGCCACTTGGAATGCCTGACCAATCGATTGCGCTATAAATTGTGCTTCATCACTCTCGAAGACGTGACAAATCATCTTTGGTGTCCGATTTGGTTTCGGGCCCTCGTCCGTATCCGACGGGACAAATCTACGTCGTGCCATTAAAACAACTAGGTCGCCAATGTCGGCTATATAGGATATTGTACGTAAAGCATGATCCATCATGATCTCCTTGAGATCTGTGTTCAAGACCATGATTTTCTCGGTTGATATAAATAAATCAACCTCGGTGGATGGCTGGCTTTCACCTTCGGGTGCCTAGAAAAGGAGAGAAACAGAGAACAAAGGAGATGAGAATTTCATCACGGTCGAGGGTGAAACAATGGAAGCGTGTTAGTGGTAGTGAACTTACCAAAGCCTGTTAGTATGCATGCAAACAAAGAATGGAAATGAGGTTAATGTTCTTTTGTTTTATAACAATGGTTTGAATGACAGAGGCAAACAAAAAAGTGAATCTTAAACTTACCTTTATCCTAGAAACAGCTTCCTCAGCCTGCATCATTCGGGTGGATTTCGTTGGTTGACCCTCGCAAACAAGCTGCGTCGAACCCAAGTACCTTGCCCGGAAAAGAACGCCTTCAATGAGTACTGCCGGATCCAGTAATCCTGTAAAACGAAATCAATATAAGTTCTTGCACAAATTGGCCTGTGTATATTTCTACACCCACATCGAACCGAACATAAAAAACCAACAACCATTTATGGGACTTACATGTATTTTGAGTGCGAATGTTTTGTTTTGTTAAAGGACATTGCAAAATTTGTTATTCAATGGAAAGGACGTGAAGCGTGAAATATTATTAAGAGAGAGAGAGAAAAAGAAATTGTTAAATTCATTTTTCAATCGTAACGAAAAGCCACTACGGGTTCTAAACATGAAACAGACTTTTATAAGTGCTTAGCTAGCTAACCTTCTTTGTTGCGTGTTTTCGCCTTTTTATCACTGTTTGTCGAGTCCTTTAAGGATTTTATGGAACCTGTTGGGCTCTTCGAGTATTGCAGCTTCTCGGGCGATGTCATAGCGACATCACCAGTTCCGATAATTTGACAATGTTCTGGTGATGTTGGAGTCAGAGCTGTTCCAATACCCTGCCGTATAGTTGCGGAAGAAAATGTCTGTGGCTTAATGCTGGTCGAGTTGTTTAACATCGTTATGTCCGACGTAGTTGGGGAATGGGTTGCTGAGTTCTTTGACCAGAGTTGCTGAAAGGAAATGATTTTGTTGCTTTATCTGCTCTAAGTGATCACAGCATTAACATACTTTATCATCGTAGAATCCCTGATCATCTAGACGCTGTTGGCCTAAGAGCCGATCAGTTTCAAGGTCCGTATCATGTTCTTCCTCTTCAGCATTGCACTGGGTTTTATGCATAACGTCAACGGCAGAGTTCTCATGGGAATTTGTTCGTGGGACCCATATTGGTGACTCACGCCCAGCCGGTAACACCTCATCACAAAATTTCGCCTTTTCTGGAAGAGTTTTCGCTCGTTGTAACGCGGATCGAATGTCCTTCATAGCTTCTTGAATATCTTGTGACTCGGCTTCGGTTATCGCGTGACGATGTGGAACTGGTGCAGGCGGAGGCGGTGGTGTATTCTGAGGCATAGCTAAAATAATAACGTTATCACTTTAGTTCAATTTTGATATTTTATTTTAACACCCACTTATTGCATAGACTGCGTCGTAGTTATGTGTCTCCTTATTGTCGACGTTATTAGCAGCCGTGTTGCAGCAACCACTGTCACTAGTTGCTATGTCGTTCGTTAACTGCTTAATATCATTGTCAGATCCATCTTGACAATTATTGATTACACTGTTATTCTCAACCTGATCCAATGCTGCAGCACTTAAATTGCTATTATTGCACTCTAAATACTTCTTGTCGATCACAACGGATATATTATTCTCTGTATCAGATGCATGACCGCTCGACAGCCCATCCTCCAGTACTGGCATACTCGTATACAACTTTCCGAAATCAGTTTGACAATTAATATCGTTCGACAAGCTGTCTAGGTCGCCGCAATTCGAATCATAGTCAGTTGTTTCGGGCGAAAGAGTGAAATTACGAGAATGCCGACGTAAGTTCGCTTCTAGCTCTGTATCTGCTAATTCCCCAGAACTGCGACTATTCGAATCAATGTAAAGCTCGATATCATTCTGGTCGTTGTAGTTATCGAAATGCTATACGGGGAAACATCATACACAAATATCAATCTCCATTCGTTATGAGTATAATATGTTTGTCTTACTTGTTTTCTGGGCGACCGATGAACCATATAAAGCTCTTCTTTTGGAATTCTAGCTAATCTCTGACCAATATACGCTTGCTCAGCTTTTCTATCCTCCTCCCGTTCGTACTCTTGATGCGTATCCTAAGGTGAAAAAGAGAACAGCATTTTTTATTATAAATACAGATTCGCTTAGAATGAATAACAAGGGAAACAGCTGAGCCCAAACACATTAAAGCAATTCAATATCAATCCGTCAAACACGTCACTACATTTGTGATTTGCTCAATCAGGCCCCTTATAGGCTTTCTTTATTTAAATCTTAACCTTCAATCAATAAAGATTAAATTTAATGTTGCACATTCAATTGTTGTACTAGCTCAGAAAGGAGCTCTTAATAGCAAAATATTTTTGAGAAAGAAATGAAGAACAACAAGCAAAACCTCATCATTCAAACACCTGGAATTTCTTTTCTTCATTCGGCAATGTATGCGTGTGCACTGAAATTACAACGTGCATCTACATCCAATCAGACACAAAAGTACTCCAGGAGGATTGTCAATCGTTCGCTGGAGGTGGGGCCGTGAAAAATGTGTATGGTGTCGAACCCGGGTTCCCTCGCTTAGCAGCCCGAGGCGCTAACCGACTAAGCCACGACGCCGACAAGGACCTACATATGTCATTTGTTAGTGTAAGATTGACTAAAGTTGCCACTCATAAAAATATTAGGAGGGTATGATTAACTGGGGAGTGGCACCCAAGCCACTTGTACTGCGACCTAAAAGATCTACCCACTAGGAGAGTATAATCGCTGATAGTTTCCTGCAAAGCGTCACTTCATTAGCACATATTTCTTTATCCACTTAACAATTATTGTGCCAGCGTAACCGTGTGGAAGAACTGTAGAACAATATTATATGTGTACCACTCAACCCGTTAAAATTAAAAAACAAATCATATCAAAAAAACATAATTATAGCACAATTCTGGTTAAAGCAAAACTTTTTTTTAATTGCACTAAGGGACACTCCGCTATAAGGGACACCTCTCTGGTTCCTGGATGAAGCTTGGTATACATTTCAACCCCTTTACAACGGAACTCCCTTTATTTCGGACGATTTTGATGGTCCCGAGAGTGTCTGATATAGAGAAGTTTTACTGTAATAATAAATCAAGCCATTCAAATTTATTTTGTTCATTATTGCGGGGTGCCCAGTAAACAGTGTCTCAGTCAATGAGAGATTGCACAAGTAAGATAACTACAGTCGCATCCCTCTAAGGGAACGAACTCCCTCTAAGTCGAATTTTTTTCCCCTTCCTAATTTTCCATACAAAAACCATTCTCTAAATCGAACTCCCTCTCACTCCAGCTAATTTTGGTGTCCCGTGAAAATTCGACTTAGAGGGATTCGACAGTAATTGAATTTTAAATGCTTTTATTTCATCTATCAGGAATAAGAGTAACACTTCTTAATCTCTTAGCCCGTTGTGACTTGCTCACTTAAAAAAAAAAAAGCTAGGAAATAAAAACAATTCTATTTCTATTTCCCCCCGCTCTTTCGACCCCATTGTGGTTTGTGATACAGTGAACTCTCTCAATAACCGGATAGTGATAGTACCGAGAAATTTGTCCGGGATTAGATGTGTCCGATTATGAGACTTACCCATAAAGACAGAATTCACTGTATATCACAAAGAAGAGCAAAATTACACGAAAAGATTTTATTTAGATCAGTGCTTCTTTTTTTTTTTACTTTGCTGCTCAGTTGTAGATAAGCTTCCTTATCCAATCTACACACAAAGAAATACATGCAATATTTTGCCGCAGAAAAATAAATATTTGACAGTCCAATCAACAATGATAAGTTGCCAGTAGTTTATGTCCGACAGCGAAAACAAGATTGAGGGAAAATAATAAAACAAGCTATACATTACATATGCACGTATTTTTTCATAGCATCACAAATATAAATGCTTTCATTGATGCAACTCAAACTGACCAATCAGCAAGACATTCTGATAAATGAATGAAAGTAGAAAATTGTATTCCAATCAATAAGACACGCTCATAAATGAAAGAAAATTAGCTGCTTTATTTGGAATTTAATTTGTTGACGCCGGCGCACGAGTAAATCAGCACGTGTTTTCAATCAGCGACTCTCTTAAACCCAACGTAAAGGAACAGATAGAACATTTCTCATTAAATGACTCAATGTCTTTGAATTTAATAATTACTCGTCCTCCAAATCAAGTCACACAATTCATTTGCATTGATGATAGCATATACCTCAAATCTGACTCACTGCGCGCCAGCCAAGGGGAAGACGTAGATCAACAATTTTTCTTAACAGATGCATAAATTAAAAGTGAACTCAGTAATTGTTACGAAGTGTAATGGGGTGGCGTTACAGCCGGTTGAAAGCCAGAGCCAGCTTTTCTCAGTAATTAAGAACTAAAAACTTACACAGCTTCCAAGATCATCGCTTTCGGTGAAATCAGCAAACTGCTTCTCATCAGTGTTCGCTCCTTTAAAGAATTCTTCGAGCACCTTTCGCGTCTCGGAGAACTCGTATAAATAGTCAAACGTCGGCGTTTTGGGCCGAGACTCATCGGCAACATTCGAATCGTTTCGATTGTCACTTCCATTGGCGCTGCCACCACCGCCACCACCGCCACCACCTCCGCCGCCACCACCGTCATCAATGTCAATGAGATTCTCTGTCCGATGGTTCGTCTCTTTCGTGTCCAATGCCACAGACGAGGAGTACTGAGAAACTCGCTGAGGAAATCCAGGCGGTCGAGTTGGAAAGCCTCCAGCGGTGGCGCTCGCCATTTTGAAAGCTCCCGCCGGCAAACTGTAGCCCTGCTGTTGGTTGCCAATCCGCCTGGGTGAGCCTTCATACTCCGCGATCGGCAGCTGGCCGATCATCTTCGTGACCTTCAGCACGTCGTCGATGTTGCCGTCCTTGCCTTGCGACTTAATCCAGTTCGTATCGATGTCATCAAACACAACGATCTCCCCGTCACGCACACAGTGTCCTCCGGCCTTGCCCACGTCTGTCGGCGAACCCGGGCTGGTCAATCCCTGCGGTACCATTCCGTCAATCTGGCTGACCGGACTCCGTCCTACGCGAATCTGATGCTGACGTCCGTGATGCTGCGAGTACTGCACTTCGGTCAGGTCGGGCGAGTTGAGGACAGTGCTAGCCGGCGTGATGTTCGGACTTCGCGTACGCATCTCCCAAACGTAGCGTTCTTGCGGCTTCTCGAACTTCTCAAACTCCCCCCCATCGACGACGGAACTCATTTTAGGATACGTACGTCCACGGATGATTGAGCTGCCCTTCTCACTTCCGTCCGAGTTCATCTTTGTTTTGCCTTGTCTCTTTGGATGATGATTGATTTATTGAAAATATTGTGAGAGGGGATCGAGCACTAAACACAAAACACACGCACTTGACTCTTGGTTGTCTATTCTTCTCTAGAGCCCACTACAACAGCAATCCATTCCCGAGCTGTGTGTTGAGTTTGAGGGGGTACATGCAAGAAAATAAGAAAAAAAAAGAGAAAAAAAGAAATCTGAATTAAAATGACACTACTTGTGCACTTTTTGTGCTTTAAGATAAAAGGCATACACGGCCAAGGCGATTGGGTGGTGTTCACGCCCTCTCCCTGATGAGCAACACAGGCACAGGCACAGGCAACACACGAGAGGAGTTTTTTTTTCTTTTTGCAGCAAGAGCACACGTTATTTAAAATTCAAAGCAAATATTTTTATAAATCGTACAAAGGACTTTTGTTTTTTTCTTGTCTTTATTCGTGTAGCCTAGCTTTTCGTGCGATGACGAAAACTTTTCGTCCTTTGTGGATGGAAACTTTTCGGAAAGGAAAAAAATCAATAATCCATGCCGAGTGTCTACAAAAACACAGCCGGGAGAAGAAATTCCCGATTGGGAAAGATTTACTCGATTAAATGTTTTATCTTACCTCGTACATTGAGCACATTGCTTTGGAATGGATTTGGTTGGTTTGTATTTGAAATGGAAATTACACTGAAACGAGAGTTTCCTTGAATAGCGAAAAAAATTGTGAAAAAATTCTCCTTCCAAACCCGAGTGAACTGTCGACATGAAAATTTATTTGACACTTCCTTAATGTTTCGTTTTTTTTTTCTTCGTCCGTCCGTCGATGGTACTTGAGAAGAGATTGACAGTTGGGGGGAGTGGTGAGAATAAATTGAACAGAGTTGGCTGTTGGGTGTCAATTCACCTCACGAATTTATGTGAGAATTCTTATTGGTATCGATTTGTTGGGACTTATTTTAAGTGATTATTCGATTGTTTTATTTTTGAAATTCATTATTTTTGATTAAAAAGGCTAACGGCAAAAAGGCCTGAAGCTTATGAAAGGAAGAAATATGCAGTTTTCCGTGAGCTTATGAAGGCAAACTCAAAAAAGATCACTTTTCTTTACTCAGATCTAAAACTTAGTCCGAAAAAGTCTGTCAGTGATTCACAAGACTGCGTGTTGTCAGTTGAAAGAAACAAATCAATGGATTGACCTATTCTATAGGAATTAGCCTTTAAGCAATGCTTGCTTTCCCTAGACGAGTAAACGTGGTATTTTCTAAACGATTTTTCCGAAAGCTAGGATGGCTTAGTGTTATGGTATTTATCGGACTGATTATTGTTGCTTCTGCTGAACTGTAACATAATTCTGTGGTATCAAGCAATAACCGAGGTCGAGTTAGGAAAGAATTGAAATCTTTTTTGCTTCATAGAATTTTAATTGTTTGTGCTTATCTTAAACAAATTTTAAAGGAAGTCAAATGAACATATTTTTAATATAATTTTTGCTACTTCCTAATTTTTACACGAGATTTTCAGAAAGATCATGAACTTCAGCTTAAGATCTTAAGCGTCAAGCTTTCTGTTTGAAACAATGACTTATGGCTTGCAGTTACAGAACTACTCGTATGTCAGAAAATAACATCACCCGAAAGTTATTCTTCCTCTATCTGCATTAACTAGTTCCTAATTTTTATTTTATGGCTAGTTTTCAGTAAATAAACGAATATATAAATAAATTGTTTCCAAATACCCTCTGAACGGAACGCACCCTGTTCTCGTTTTTCACCATGATCCACATTCCATTTAACAGCCTGAGTTTGTTTATCAAATCGGAAAGTGGTTGTAAATGTCAAAAGCAGCTGTTGAAAGAAAAAGATTTCTTCAAAATATCCACTAGACTTACTGCGGAGAAAAAAAAAAAAAAAAAAACGTTGAAAAAAAAAGACTCCCTTCGTGCAATGCAGGGTAAACTATTATGAAAATTAAATAAAACATTGTCAAAATGAGCACCAACGCACAATACTTTGAAGGATGCGGTAAAGAGGGACTAATAAGATGCATATTTTTAAGTGAATTTCATCCCACGGCTGGATGTAAAATAAGTTGTCAAGTATTTGAAATCTATTCTTAATTAAAATGTTATTTGAATAAATTTGTAAACTGCTTCACAGGTACCCGAAGGATACGTTTCAAAACAAATTTTCGATGCAATCAATGTTTATATCATTCCTAAGCCGCAACTCCAGCGGTGCATACTCACTGTGAATGCTTTGCGTCTGAAAATTGTTGGCTATCCCGTTCGTATTGATCATCAGAAATATGCTAGGAATGCATTTCATTTTAATTTGTGTTTTGTATGCGATGCAATGGCAAGATCTGTTCAATATGAGCCGGTGGTTAAGAAGCTCTCGGAGTATTTGGTAATCAATCGAATCAAATTGGAAAATTTTAAAAATACGTTCACTTTCTTCGTTTGTTACAGATAATGATGGAGGAGGAAACATGCTTTCTTTCGAAAGAAGACGACTCTAAGCAGAAATTACAAAAGCTTTTTGAGACTGTGATAAATGACTTGAATAAGAACAAAGTGACTACGATTGTTGGTAAGAGAGTAGTTCTTTTAACTTAATTCTCTACAATGCTTTTTGGAATGGCGCTACAGTCTGGAGTGGACCTGAGCCTCGTCTGCCGGCACGATATTTTGAGAGCCGCTTCCAGTTTTACACACCAAGTTGGCTCATGTCCCTTCCATCTGTGTGCGCCATTTAACTCGCAGATGTCTTCTGACACGATGTTACAGGGGTTCGAAGATTCTTCGGGCCGGAGCATTGTTGTCTACATGACCTAACCATCTTAAGCATTGGCACGGTAGATGTCCACGTACAATTCATCTCTGAATCTTCTCCTCTATACGCCATCAATGCAAACTGGTCCAAATGTCGCACGCAGAACTTTTATCTCGAAGAGACCATGAGCTTCTTCATGCATTTTCGACATCGTCCATGTTTCCGTGGCATAAAGTAGGACTGGGATGATTAGGCTGCCAGGTTCCTTTATGGATTTTGAAGTGTGGGAACCGCGTGCTCACTGCAGAGAGGTTCTGACCCGATGCGAAGTTCATTAACCTGAATCCGTTTCCAGATACGTTGACATGCAGGCTTTGTTTTTGGATGACTCTGGCAAAGATTTCTTCTTTTGCCAGTTGCGCGTTGAAATGTCCTGGGACGATCTTTGTGTAGTAATTGGGACTTTGATCGTAGGTTCCTTCTAGGAGATTCTTGCAATCTTCATCCTTCTCTTCTGTCGGAGATCGGACTAATGCTGCCGAATTTAGCCTCAATGCATATTGTTGTAAGGCGCTCGCATATATGCTTAAATCTTAACACTTTTTGCCGAAGTCTGCTTCGAACAACAAATCCACATCAGCGCACAAGCGCTTTCTTCCCTCCCTGTACCAATCGCCGTAGTAGAGGTCGCAGTTCCTCAACCTTCTTTTGCACGGTCCACCGTATTTTCTGGGGTGAGGTAAGGTCTGTAATGTATGCAACATTAATATTAGCCTAAAAGCTCACAGGAAATTTTGGGCGTGGAACTATAACCAAAGATGGCATATATCAACGTGAGGGTCTTCGACAGACGATATCAAATTCGTAAGTCTAGCAGCGATTTGTAGCGGCCGATGTTTGTAATAGTCTGCTGAAAACGCAAATTTTTCCGTATAACCACTTGAATGTAGCATCAAATGAAAGATTAGACTGCCACTATTACAAAAATGTGAGTGGCTGACGTTTTTCATGCGACCTTACCCCCGCCGAGGCCGCAGGTCGGGGTTTTTGTGTGAAAGAGTAACAGACATCCATACAAACTTTCACATCTATAATATTTGCAGGTCTCGTAAGACTTGATTACTCCATTAATTTCATTCGCTTAAAATTTCCGCTTCAAAAGCAATACAAGTCCACAATTATTAAACCCTTTTCTTTCTTTTTTTTCAGAGGGAGATACAACAATCTATTTGAAAATAGTAACCCACAAACCAGATCCACCGCCTGTAAAGGACCACATGGTTCCATTGCTTATGGTCGAATACAAGAACACGCCTCTCGAAAGTTGGGATCTAACAACGCAGCAGGCACGCATATTCGTCGAAAAAGAAGTCCGTACACAAATTTAATTATTAATCTCTTTTAGATTCTACCCTACATCAATGGCATAAATCATATAGCCCGAATAGCAGCAGAAGCTGATGTTGAAACGAATCTTGTAAAATCTTGCATTCAAAACCTCGCCTACTACGGTGTAGTTCATTTGCTACCAATCCTTAAGTACAGCAACGTTTATATGTGTACCCAGCATCTGAAAACTTTGATTCAAAGTTCAGAACTAACAAAAGCCTGTCGGGAGTATGTGTCTCTAAATCCGGAGAAGGAGAAAACCAAGCCATCCATACAAAAGATTTTTCAATTTTACGCTTCCATGACACATGGCATAACTTTGCGAGCAATCTGCCAACGACTCTGTCCGCAAAATCATAATATTGATGAACGGAAACTTGTGGTTTTTGGATTGCAGCACAATTTTATTAGATGTATCCATAAGTATCCGGTGTTCACTGGATCAGTGCCATCGGGACGACAAAAATTGTATACAGGACTTTGCAATTTCGATGAGATCTGCTGTAAAACTGGAATGTCGCCATTTAACATCGAGAAGGACATTGATAAAGACACTAATGTGACTGTCATTTGGAAATAATAAATATATATTTTTTATTTTTATAGTGAAAAGGCGTGTTTTTTTTTCAAATTTATTTTATTTTTCTACTATGTTCACAAGAAATGTAGTGCGAAGATAGGGTGATGGAACCAGTAGTCCGTCACTTAACCCTTTTTTTACGTTTGTTTTGCTCTTAAAAATCTTTGCTGCTTTAATGTTTTAACTATGAAAATAATGCCATTTTTAGGGTATTTACTACCGAAAAAAACTATTCACAAAAATGTAAATAAAAACGTCATTCTTGATTAGTCGGCCTCCTTTGCCTCAGAAGTCGGCCAGTCAAGTATTCAGTAGTCGGCCCCTGTTTCTACATCCAGAAGACAAAACAAAAACAAACAGCCATTTTTTTAATGTAAAATATTGACGGCCGACTTAACAAAACCTGTCTCTTAAAGACGAATCTTCAGTAGTCGGCCAGGGCGGCCATCCTTAGAAGAATAATTGAAAAAATATCTTCTTACAACGGCGTCCTCAGTTTCTCTTTAAAATATATTTTTTTTAAATTTTTGTTCAATATTCAGCAAAAAGAATCAATTGATAAAATGTATACAATAATATTACGCAATTACCAGCAATATTTCACTGATCTTAAAACTTTTTTGAAAATCACTTGGATTATTTTTTTTTACACCAAAAACCAGAAATTTTAGTTTCGATGAAAATTTGAATCAAAGTGGCAATTTTAACTAAGAAACCAGCAGCTGCTTGCAACAACCTTTTACTCATAGATAGGAAAATCATTATCCTTTATAGAAAAATATTAAGTGTGTATTACAAACGGATTAACTATTATGCATTGCTTTGTGACGCGGTGGTCGACTACTGAAGGTGGCCGACCTCACATGCCATCACCCTTCCTTAGAAATTTGTGAACAAACCACTCGATATATGAAATAAAGCCAATTATATTTCAGTATTAGTATTATTATTAGGCTTCAGCTCTTCTCTCGTGCCTTGAAATTTTCCATTTCGTGGTTTGCGACCTTGACTTGACATGACTTTCTTTTTATCTCGAAACATAACTTTTATACGCCCAGCAAAATCTGATAAACAGTACATGTTATAACTACAATTTATTTGATAATAGTGATTTAAATTTTAATAGCAATTTATACAAAACTACCATAAAGAATGCAATTCAACTATTTTTATTTACTTAGTTCATCTTTGTAAATAAATTTGAATAATGCTTTTGCTAGATCTGCTTTTGTGGATTTTTTACTACGACTATTTTTTTCAATGCTGCATGTTTAATATCGCCAAAGTTTGAAAATTAATGTCCCACCCCAATGCATTTGTTTTATTATGGGGGGTTGACAATGTACAACCACATTCACTGCCTACTTATTTCTTACCCAACAATGTGATTTCCCCCTTTTGCGGTCTTTTTTTTCCGACAGCCCATCGCATCTCAAATTCAATGTCTATCATGCAGTAAAGCATTGAAAGTAGACAACTTGACCGCAAAAAGTGCATTTCAGCACATTAGGGCGAATGACTGGGGGAGGAAAATGATGCAGACTATGAAACAAAGGATTTCCCCATACTCTTGACCTCTCCAACTTGGCAGTAAACGTCAGAAATATTCGGTGGAAAATCGATACGGTCTGGCGTGAATACAAGGTACATATTCCTAAGCAGGAGGTTTTTTTTTTAAATTCAAAAACATCCGGGCGAATTCGCCCCATGAATAAATAAAACGTCTGTTGGCAAGTGTTAACGATCGAACTGTTCGTAACAACATCGAACATGCTGGGCGGGTCCAACATCCAAACACTTTCAACTTCGGGGCACCATCAAAGTCGAAAACTTACTGTACAATCAGTCATACGCGAACCGTTCGTCGGTGGGCACGGCGAGTTTAGACTGATTTCTTGGATTGCAGATACATTCGCTTTGTTTTTTTTTTTGCTGTTTATTTGTGCGCTATATTCTTTTTTTCAAGCGAATAAGTGTATGTTTCCTTTGTGTCTGTGTGTTACTATATCTCGGGTGTGTGACTGCGGTTGATTATATATTTGTTTTGGCGTGTGATTCATCTATGAAAAATCACTCTCCAACAAAAGATTGTTTGGGTATCTTCAACTTATCAAATGCAATTCTATCTGTATTGTTTTGGATAACCACCGTCGTATCGGGCTCGAATTTATCGCGTCGATTTGTGTAGATTTATGTAAAGTCGGCGAAATGCCGAAACACAGATGTATTCGAATTTAAAGATACACATACCAGTGCAGAAGTTCTCGATCGTCGGTCAGCCATTAGTCCAGATGACAACAAAGAGTCGCGTCGTCGACGCTCTGTTTGTGTTCGTTGCGTAGTTGTGTGAAAGGCGAAGCAAACAGCAGGATAGAGGCGAAAATGAAATGAAGTGTAAAAGTGTGGTGAAGTGGGTGCAATCTCTGTATAGTTAAGTGTACAATCGATATAAATTGTGGATTTGTTATATCCCTGTGTCGGTGTCCGTCGTGACGTATGTGAGTTTGTACGCGGCGAAGTGATAAATATATCAAAACGCGTATTTGGCATACGAATTGGTTGATGGTCGTCGAGTTTCTTGGATTTTAATTGATTACTGACACCATTGGTTGTGTTTGGTTCCCTTCCACCTGTTCATTGGAGAGAGTTTCAGTCATCACTTGAGGTATGTATCTGCATTTAAAAAAATATTACACCTTTACGTCTGGTGATGATGTAGAAACCATAAATTCTACAACATTTTTGCCACGGTTTGCTTAGTGGAAAAACAGGTATGGCTCTCACGTTGCTGTAGCGGCTTAGATGAGTATCTGCAAACAGAATAATTATGGTTCTGCTGTTCGGCTTCAATGAACATTCGACTATCTATCCCCCTTGCACTGAGCTCTATGAATAGCTTGACATATTAATGATTATCTCATGCAAGCTACTGTCCGACGGATGCCCTTGTGCATTAGAGCAGCCTTAGTCATGCGGGCTGCCATCAACGCCACGCTAAGAGTGGTACACCACTCCACTCAACTCCATTTGAGAACCAGTTTGGTTACGTAAGGCTGACCGTGCAGGAAAGAGCTAACACTTGATATGAGGATCAGAGTTGGATTTTTGTTTCCTTTTACCGAAGGTGATATAAGTCGTTTGTCGCCTGTCGCTTTTCAAGTTATGCTGATGAACCGGTTCGGTGATGTTCCTCCAGTTGGCAAAAATGTTGGTGTTAGCGATACTTTGTTGTGGGGGTTTTATGCAACTCTTAGGAAATGGATATACCTACGTATCCATCCATCATCCTACGACACAATTGACAAACGAAGACAATAGGCGCAGCAGTATAATTGTGGGTCGTTAATGTGCATAAGTGGGTTCGTCACTTAATGATCGTCATTTGAAGTTCCATTGACCTACTTTCAAATGAGCAAGTGCCAAGAGAAAATGGAGAAAATATATTTCATGTGTTGCGCCTTTTCTTAAAGTTACCATGTGTCTTTGTTTTCGCAAAAAAAAAACAAAAATGTTGATAACACAAAATTAGATTTGAATTTCTAAACAAAAACACTGAATGAGAGATAAATCTTTGATAGAGAGATGGTATGCCGATTAGAAAGTAAAATTGAAAGCCAAAGAAACCAATAAAATAGAGAAGTAACCGAATACAAGGTAAAGGTTTACTGGTTTGAACACACACCCAGTGGCACCTAGCGCCGGTAATAAGCTTCGGTAATAAGTCTTTAGTTCAACAAAAGCAGTTAAACTTTTGCATGCTCTCGTTTGTTAGACATGTGAAAGTAAAGTCTTTTAAATTCGTTCAGGCAATTTCTTTAAGAGATTGTTACTGTTGCTTTGTGATAGTTACTGTGACATGTGGTAGTATATATGATTTGGTTCTTCAGTATTTACTACAGATCAAGTTGGCGGATACGACTAGGCGTTATTATATCAACTCCGTTTCATATCTTTCTTTCTTTAAATGTAACGAAAATAAAAAATAAATATTTCGGTTTCTGTTGCTAAGAAAGAATCGCCAGGGCTGGAATTTGTTAAAAGAAAGTAATTAAAATAAATAAAACGAAAGTTTTGAGCTTATATATTCAAGGAAAACTATAAAATTTGTCAAAATCAAAAAACTAGTGCAAGTAAGTTGCGGTTTTCCATCTCTCTGGCTTTCTGTCGATAAAAACAAGCATTTTGTAGTAATCACAGTCAACTCTCGATAATTTGAAGCTCCTTGGACTCAAGCTACCAAGAGGTCAGAATAACAGTCGAAATAAGCAAGATTGAAGACGGAAAAAAGTCAAGTGAGCAAGAGTTTGATCAAAGCTCGTGATTTATTATTTAAAACATTTGTGCAACTATTCACAAATGCTCATTTTAAAGAGAAGTCCATAATTTTCTATTAGGAGAGTTACTTTTGTCATTGTACAATGTATTTATATATTTTCAATGAATAAACTACAGGTCTGAGCTTGAAACAATAGGGCTGCGCATAAAAGACGTTTCAAGTTATAGAGAGTAGGGAAGCCGAGGCTTTAAATTATTGAATGTTAAGAAGCAAGGAAGCATTCCTTCACCTTCAAAGTACCGAGGGGACCAATAAATATTGTTTTCATTAAATTTATCGAATGTTTTTCGAGGGACCAAGGAAAGATTTCAAATTATCGAGAGACTTAGCTTATATAAGAAATATAGCGGCAGTCGCGCAAAGCATTTCGTTCTTAATTGTCTTACAGGACTGCCACAGTGTTGCTTTTATGAACTCACACCTAATTTAACTAGTGATTCGAGAATATACTGTATATCCAATAGTTGCGTAACGGAGTGTATATATCCTTATCGTTATTCATGGTACTCCTGCAAATGCCATCTGACTGGTCAATGTCTTCGTCTATCTACGACGGAAATATGCAACAAGTTCCATTGGAAAATTAATTGCGGGACGTAATTGAATGATTGAATAGCAACACCGGTATAAAAAAAATATCTGTGTCAGTGTCAAGTTATGCTGACTGCACTGACTACTAGAAAACTGATTTCTAATTTTCGGTACATTAATTTCCACTCAACGCATTTACATACAAATTAAGTAATTTCTTTTACTTCACTAATGGTGTTTTACATACTTAAAGAATTCAAAACAAAAGTAGGATGAAAGGTTGGTGAAAGTAAACAGAAAGTAACACATATCGTCCTATGTTCACTCATGTTACCTTGTCAACCAATGGTATCGTGCGAAAAACTCGTGCTAGTTGTGGTTTTAGGGGAAATAGGTCAAGGGTTTGTTACTTCCGAAAAGTATAGTATTACAAACTGTGTGTGGAGAACAGTATTAAAAAAAAAACTTGTAGTGTATTCTTTGTTTAAGCTTGCCTAGGACCGATTTTGACCCGGGAAATACACAAAAGAATTTTCTTGACCCCCTCTCGTTTAGAATAAATGTAAGCAATTTATTACGACACAAAGAGAATGTATTTAGCTTATAGCTTTCTCAGTTTGGTTTTCTGAAATGCAAAAAAAGAGCAAGCTTCCAATTGTGAAAAAAAAAACAACGATATGAAAAGACACTACTACCACACATTTAAATTTTCAGGCAAGTACCCACTTTACATCCCGGAGCAAATATCACTTGAAACTCATGTCAAAAATTCGGTTTTTAAATACAAACTAATTGAAAAAAGATAATCACTTGAGTCCAAAAACCTTAAAAAAAAGATATTACATCTAGCACACCGGTTATTCGGTGGCCCAAAAACTATTTCGTAGTTGATTGTGTTTCCGTCTATTATTGTACTCTTTTAATCAAATGTCAGTATCACTGACCTTAAGCGATAGCTGCCGATAACTGTGTAACCAAAAATGTCAACGTTTCGTGAATCATAAATTTATTAGTTAAAATGAATGATCCACCTCTGCAAAAACTATCCCTACTCATTAGAGTGTTCATTAAGTGTGACTTTATAATGTCGTGATACGTACTGTGAAGATACACTTGCGTTTAACATAATTCAAACACTAAAATTAGAATTTTCTTCGTTCAGTTCAGTATTTTTCAATGTTACATTCTTTTGAAAACAGTTCCCGGCTCTCATTGATTTTTCAAAAACTGAAAATAAAATTAACAAACTTTGAAATTTGTTTAAGCAAATTTTTTTTTTTGTAATTTGCATTTTGTTTTCCGTCTCTCTAATATTGAATCATGGACTTCATAATAAAAACGAGCAAAACATGATTTTTGTTGTTATAAGCTGATTTTCTACGGGAGCTACTGTACGAAGCAAAACAATAGAGTTAGTGCCTTATCAACTTTAAATGCGTCATCATCAAACGGACGTAAATAAACTTATAGCTTTCAGCACAAATGGGCACAATAAAACGCTATCACAACTTTAAGTTAGTATGGCTGTCGTATATTTCTCATACCTACACTCCAAATCAATTTGTGAAACACGAGAACGTGAATGAACGTATGAAAACATTTTCTTTTTTTTCGAAGAATTTTATAGATATTTCTCTCTGAATGTGAGTCATTCTCCATGCTGTCTACTGCCATTGGGAGTGGTGAACCTATTCTCCAGTGAATTTGAATGATGTGTCTTCTTTACATACAGATAATTTTATGTAGATATAAAGTAAGTATCCGATTAAACGTAATCGTCATCGGATGTGAAAAGTGTTAAGTATTTACATTTTGCATACCTAGTGGTTTCATTGCGTATTTTAAGAAGTTGGTCAGTTGGGTCATAGTGTCAGGTGTATCATGGTAAAAAAAATATCAAACTAAAAAATGCATACTATTGTATACATATGGCCTAGATATTTTATAGAGACAGTGCAACATTCATAGCCTTGTGAAAATATTGAACGCGTTTTAATGGCTCTCAGATGTCGTGTTAAGAAAGCATTTGCAATAGAACTTTAAAACTCTCCATGGTTCATCGGCTGGTTAAATTCTTAAACCTAGCGAAATGTTCGTGGACGATGACGCAAAAATTATTCGAGCATGCTTTTATCGTTTGTGTTATCACATTGTGCGATAGAGTGGCTTCAATGCCATAATAATCGTCTAGCAATTTATAAAAATAATTACATGCTTCAAGTGCTAAAGAGATTACATTCAAATGAATATTGCATGAGAATCAATTGCCCCATAAATTTTTGCACAACTAATGTGTGGTTACATTGGAAAGAGGAAAATTATAATGCATTGCTGGTGAATCTGTGTGGTGTATGTTCGTGAATTTACAAAGGAAAGTATTCGGCTATACTTTGATAAAATTTCGTATAAATAGGATTTTGGGTGAGATCATAAACGTAAAACTGCGACAGTCATACAAACCATTTTGCTCATAATTGCTTTGCAGTTCTACTTTTATGAATTCATTCTTAACCTGTTGTGAAAAATTTGTTGATGGAACCTTTAGAGGTTACTTTTCCTTTGCTAATTCACACTAAGTTTAAGTTTACTCGTTTTTTAACAATTACACTAATAAAAACTAAGCAAGAAAAAATATCTATCCATTATAATGTTGGACTAGCATCACCGTCTTATTTAAAAATATTTGCGATTTCTCAAGATTCATAAGTCTTACATTGTTTAAAGAAAGTGATGATTACATTCCTTATGCCTAGAACTTAACACTGGAATAAAAGAGACAAGAGTTCGGTCCATTCAATTTGTCTATGTGAAATTCTCAGAATCAGTGTGTTATTTACTTCGACTTCTATTTTAAACATGATAATTTGATCCAACATTCGTACGTGGTTTGAACAGCTGTAATAATAGTTTTCTGTAACACATTTACTAATGAGTGTTCAATATCTGGCTTTAGCGCAATTTCGTTAAAGCTTGCAAATAGAAAAAAACGTGACTTTAAACATTAAACCGCCACATTGTCCGAGACAAATGTGATTCAGACTTTCATATGATACTTAAGTTGGTTAATTGCTTATACAAACACTTCCGTTTCGTTGGTTGTTTTTTTAAGAGAGCTTGTATGTGAAATAATTTCGAGCGGAAGTCTGTGTCTGTGAAGGAGGCTTGGCCGATACGCCAAATGTTGGAAAAATACTTTTCATCAGTCTCAACAACGTCAAAACCGCTTATCTTAAATCTGAAAGTTAAGGAGCTCACATTTATTTATGATCGGCAAGATAAATAAAGAAAGTGTATTTTGCTGGTATGAGAATCTTAAATGGTAACTCTTTGGCTGATGATGAACAAATTAAAATTTATTTAATGAGAGTTCCATAAGGTGCACAACCCATTTTATTTTAAATTGTTTTTTAAGGAAAAATTCACGTCCATCATGATTTTCAGATGCATGGGATTTTATGTAACTAGCCAAAAGCTGCAATAAACCCGACACTCAAGCTGTTTACTGAATCCATAAAGAGCTATAAATAAACAGACAGTGCAAAGCAAATAGATAATGTGAAGTGCATCTCATTTCACTTATCATCTGACTCGTGGCGAAAACAGTTCAAAGATTTATGCCCCTCTTCACTGATTCTGTAGTTGCTTGCACTCGTTAAACTCTTGTGTAAAAAATAGATGTGAGTTAAATTACTTTGCGCTATAATTATTCAAATGGTTTTTCTCTGCATGTAACGTCTTCTTACAGAAGATACATATATATTTTGTTGTTCCGACATGAAATTAAGATCTCTGTAGACAGCTATAAAGGAACTTTCAATCAATTAAAATGGAAGATAGTCTCTCGTCGAGGCCTATTGTCTTCATATATTTATATTCCCCGGCACAGGTATGACCGACCTTATGGCATTTAGATCTAGATCTGGAGCAAATAAATCTATTTACATAAAAGAAGGCATACTTCATTGTGCGAAGCGGCTACGTTAACAAAGACGTAACAAAACCAAAACAAAATTTTCTCTGCGCATATGAGTCATTTAATCAATTCGATGTTTAAATGCGTCGTTGAACTGAAATTCTAAAGAGAACAACACGCTCTCGACATAAATTTTTGCCGAGAGTTGATGACTGCTCCAAATTGCAATTTACCCAATTGATAGTCAGATCCCCACTGCGTCAGCATTATCTTCACAATACGTACAATATGAACGTGTTCAATCTCCTTTTCCCTGGTGGTTATGCTTTTTCGCAAACAAAATTTAATTTTATTGTTTAGCACAACAAAACATTTTTTTTTATTTATGTGCATAATGAAGATGAACGAACTGAAGGAAAACAATAATATTTTCAGTGTGCAATAGTCCACTGAGAGTGAGAAAGTTACGGAGCCCTGTTTATTAATTCTATTATAATTCAGTTGCCTGCTTGGGTGAGAAGTGTCACTTGGGTGCGTTTTGGAATAGAAACGTTTTTACTTTCTGCCCGGTTGGATTCGGCTGTAAATCTATGAGTTCACTATTAATATTCATATAAAGGGTCTTGTAAGGGAATTAGTCAACCAATAACTGTAAAGTTTTTTTTAGATCGTTACTTTGGGAAGTTCACAGAAAGACACTTTCATTTCTTTTTTTTTTCTTTCAATTGTTCATTTTGGTTCGAACTGAAAAGATTACCCGAGAAATGAGGAGAAAGTGAAAGTAAACTGTGCTAAGGAACGTGTCAAAAACAAAATTAAAGACTGAAATGACTAATTGGTTGTTAAAAATTGTCAAATATACAACGTTGGTTTGGATATTTAGCTATCTTATCCGGTGTAGATAACCAAAAATTTGTTTTTAAGGAATTTGATTGTTGGTGGGCCTGTCATACTTTTTTAGTTTGTTTGTTTGTTTAGTATTTAATTACGTTTTCAAACAATGCCACATGGATCTTTTCACACAGAACTAATAACCTATTCATCTAGGAGTTGGCAAAGTCACACTTGAACGGCTTTGTGATTTTTTTTGTAGGCATCCTCATTAAAAACTACATCACCATTACGTGTATCATAATATCCGGAGTAAACCTGCCAATGTGTGGGTTCTATCTACGTGCTTTCAATTATGTCCAGCTATTTGAGATCACTTTCCAGCTGGTGTTGAGTCTTTGTTTACCGGTTTTCCTCCGAAGTTGCAACAGAATTGAATATGCTGTTCTGGTGCCGTCATAGGTCTCATAGATTTTTAAAAAAAAAAAAAAAGCCGAATATATTCGAATATATTCAACGCTTTATTTAGATTAAATCCGTAATGTAAAACAAAATTTAGACTTTAGGTTATAGTTGGCCATAAAACTTTTATTATTTGTCGGTTTAATTTGTCTCTTTCCTACATTTCTAACCCTTGTTTAGTTACAATTAGAAGCGTTACTTTACATTGAGTATAAAGGTTTTTATTGTAGTCATCTTATTTCTAGGCTTACTTGCAATTTTTTTATTGACATAATGTGGTACATACGCAATATGTTATTCAGAACGAACAAAAAAAATAATAATAATAATGATCTTCGGAGATGTTTTTCATATTTCAGTGTAAGCAGCAAAATAGTACAATAAAACAATCAATAACATTGAGTCCTTTTTTTAATTTACGAAATGGAAAAGTAGAAAATTACAAAAAAAGAAAAGAATTTATATTTATATTTAAATCCCAAATAAAATCTAAATATAATCTAAATCCAAGCGTAGTGTAGGAATAAATTCGACAAGAACGTTGTGCCTTTATTTAAAAGAAACTATCTTAAAATTGTTGGCAGTTATCTAGTTTTTCGGTAATTGGATCAGCAAACAGCATGTTGAACGACAACGACGTCGTTGTTGGTCTCACAAACATCTATAAGATGCATAAAGAATAACCTATATTCTTTACTTTATTACTTTGAAGAGTTCGTGGGTCATGCGTGAAGTGTAAAGTTCAAAAACTCTATAAAAAATGAAAGAAATGTTGGAAATCATACTTTTAATGTCTTTGACAGCTGTTAAGTCAACCGTAACGTTACTTCTGACGAAACAAAGAAAGTCGTCGAAGGCAGAGTACCGGAAAAATCAATTCTAAATAACAATGCTTTAATATGACACAAAATAGTTTTTTTTTATATACAGTAACAAGAATGGTCATTAATCTGATATCTGATTTTCATTTTATGAAATGAACTTTGTTATAAAACTAACAGACATGTTTCCTTTAAGCAATTAAATGAATCTCACCAAACTGCAATCGTAGAGTAAGTTCTCATTACTTCAAAATGTTCACAGCAATTAACATTACAACACAAATCCATTCTAGTAGATATCCAATTAAGAACATTTTTTTTTGTGTGAGAACGTAAGAAAACTGACATTTTACTTTATGTTTGTCATTCTTCAAGCTGTTTTGATTGCTTTGCCATTCAAAGACGTTGACCTCTTCATTTTTGGGTCAAATGTGAGAAACTGCCGAAAAAAAAAAAGCAATTAGCTGAATAAAAAAAAATACATCTCCAAAATAAATTTACTTCCAAGTGAAAGTAAAATTTAATAAATTCTGCGCATAAGCATTTAAAAAAATGCAGAATGGTAGAAATGAAAGAGAAATGAACAGAAATGGCTGCCAAATGAGTATTTTAATACAAATTGAATCAATTTCGCGGATGGATTTCGTGTGTGTTTGTATTTTTTTTGTTTGAATTTCACTTTAAATTGACTTTTGATGAAAGTTGATGACCCTCGAGTGAGTTCTGAACTCGATGGTGGGGGGTAATATTTATGGAATCGATAATATTTAGCAAGGTGGATATCAGACACATATATTTCGAAACAAGGGTTATTTACATGAGTGTTAAACTGAGAAAGTAACAGCGTTTCTATTTGATTAAAGATTACAAATAAGATCTAAGATTATTATAATTTTTAGCGTTTATTGCTTGCTTTGTCTATGGTAATTATGAATGAGGAATAATTTTGCGACTGTATTTTTTTTTGCTGTCGAGCGATCGTGGAAAAGGAATCCCTTTTGTGGAGTGAAGTCATATAAGTTCATTATAGAATTCTAGTTACAACATGTCTATTGTAAACTGAGCTGGCAAATTCAATAGATGGACGTTTTTTTTAACAGTAAAATGAAATAGAGGGATTTTCACGTATATCTTGTAAGCTTTGAGAATCTAGAAGATAGTTTTGTTATGCATTTAACAATGGCTACATAGGCCAAGTGTTTGCAAGCAATGTCAGACTGATTATAGTAGAGGAAGCTACGAAAGGCTTTTGATTTAAAGGATTAATTTTTACCCGATGATAGACCAGACAGATTAAATAGGAGATAAACCAGATAGAATTTTCCATGATCTGGTGATAGTTTTCAAATTGGTGGTTAAATACGAATTTCAATTAAAGTCATCTTACCCTCCACGTTTCCCTCCAGCCGTAATATGACGTTTTTGTTTCAACTGTTGCTTAAACATTACGCACTACGTCAAAACCAGGTGTTAAAATTGATTAATCATAACTAAATGTTAAACTTTTAATCTAGAATATCAAAGTACCTAACCTAATTTTTACTTCTTTTCAGATGGACGTCATGGAGGGTGAGGAGAAAAGACCGGTACCAATGCCTCGTCGTTACATACCGGATACTCGAAAGAGCGAATACGAAAACGTTACAATCGACTTAATAAATAAAAATCTAAATATTAATTCAGAGAATATCCAAGCCAAGGCTATAGATAAATGTCCCAATAATAAAGTTTTCCATGTGCCAGATGCTACCACAGAGACTGCTAAAGTTTTCCTTACAGAAAAAAATAATCTTCATGAGGATGAGAATCAAAATATCTCCGAACCAGTGAAATCACCTCAAAATTCCACCAGTACGACTCCCATTCCAGCACCAAGAAAACCGTTGAATAATGAAAATTCCATCGGCGAAGAAGTCTACGAAAACTGTCCCCAATCACCACGTCCTACCGGGGCAATAAGTAAAGATACCCCGATTAAACGAAGGGCACCAGATATTCCACCAAAAACATATTTAGATCGAGTGAAACCATCACGCTACTCCATTGGTAGTGAATCGAGTTTTGCCTCTGAAATGAATGACTCGCAATTTGAAAACTCGAAAAGTATAAAATCATCATCAAGTACAACATTAAATTCGTCGATGGAAGAATCGGCAACTGGAAGTACTGAAAGTCCCAAATTCAAGTCACCACGGCCTGGGTATGTACCACCACCTCCTCCAACACATCCATCAGCGTTATGCGAGAGCGACGAACCAAAGTAATGCAAATTCATTTCTTATTCTATCTATCTAATTTGATTGCACTTTGTATTTATTTTATGTATCTCTTATATTTGTTTCTTCTTAAAGATTCATTTTAATGTTCACAGTGAGTACATCCATCGATGCTTTTGTGATGAAGTGTGCGTTTTTTCGTGGTTGTGTGGTCCATAAGAAAATTAGTAATATGTATGTGGTTTTTCAGAGGAGAAATGTTCTATTTTAAATTACATTTCCTTGTTGAGAATCTATTGGAAAATAAGCTTTTCTTCATATGTATATTGAGTATTTCATCGTTTTAACGTTTTTATGTGATGTCTCATTTTTTTGTGTTACACAAAAGTCTCTTATTCTCGATTGCAATTATTCTTACCGGCTGTTCATTTATGACTTCACATTCAAATGCACCCATATTCTTATCAACATTAACTGATAACAGTGGCAGTGGAAACATTTCAAATTGTAACACGCCCATTGTGCTGAGTATCTTGTATTTTAATTCATTATTTTCAAGAGAAATGCAAATATAAATGACTGCTTTGATATAAGAACATTTTCGTTTATATGGCTTCGATTCTTTAAGGCGGTTCTTCAGAAAGTAACTAGCACACCTTTGAGCAATGCTTTGCGCTCACATAAACATAGCCCTAAAGGATCTTAAACCTCTATTTTTAGTCTTTTTTCCCTTCCAGTCCTTTAAAATTCAGTTGACAAATGATTTGTTTGTGTTACATCTAAATATTTATTTTTAGCAATGTTTCACACTTTTCAAGTGTCCTTATCACCCTCCTCCATCCATCCTCTTATTTATTCTCACAGCCAGGCGGACGAGTATCTTAAACAATGCTCAGAAAGATATCCCTCTCTCATCATGTACTATGTTGCTCTGTAACTAAATATACTTTTTGTTGGGGAGAAAAGTGAATGACTCTTCTTTGGCATTGAGATGGGGGAAAGAAAAATGCAGCATGCATCCGCTGCATACAAACAACTGTGGCACGCGTAATGTCACACTCCCCCAAAAAAGAAAAACTGTGTGCTGTGAGAATTTCCAAAGAGGGGTGAACATTTCCAAAATTAGAATTTTTATTTGATTAACAGTAGTGATCTTGAAATGAGGGTCTTGCAGATAGTTTTGTTGAAATAAATAGTTCAGTGTTATTCCCACCGTTGATTGAAATAGGTGTTACTTTATTCACTGCTTGCTTTAAATAGTTAAGTGTATTAAAAACAGGAGATACGCTGTAAGTTCTTACTTTTGTACTCACTTTTTATATTTTTTATTTTTGCTAACCTACTTAATACACAAAACCCGCGTTTTACGTTAATTAGGACCAGCAAAATACGACACAAATCGAATTAACAATTTGCATGAATTTTAATTCCATATCTCCTATGTGTAGCAATTTTGTGAACGACGTAAAATGTTGTGATATCTTAAGTTAAGATAGTCATTTATTGACAAAAAATTCCATAACTTTCTAAATAGCGGCTAGTACCAGCGACATTTTACACCATTACTTAGCTAAATACTTAACTTTGCGTGTAGGGTGCGATAATATCTATATTAAAATGCTTTACAAAGATATGCGTTTTTTTTTAAATTTAGCTTAAAAGAAAATGTTCTAACGCATTAGCTATGACCAAAAGTATTCAAATCCGTTACCAAATGGTTGAGCAATTGGTTGGCACAGTCCAATATGAAAATTAACCTCTTTTCGTTTATCCCACTTTGACTCCCCGTGTAAGCTTTATGATAGTCTGATTATAAATAATTCTTGCCACGATTGTCCGCTATGCTTGTGACTAATTTTCAAATCTGTAATGTTACTTTGAAAAATTGACTTTTAGGCAGCTAAAGAGTAAACACAGACGTCTGTGCGACGCAAACCGTAGTTTTGGTGTATAGAAAATTTATAAATACGCATGACTGTGAAAACTAGTTTGATAATAATAACTAGAATAAAATAAACCAATTCCAGAAACTCGATATGATACGCTAAATAAATTATACATTTACTTAATTTAATGTAAATGTAATGAATCATAGAGTGTTTAATTGGAATTGTTCTTCCACATCAGCTTACATCAGCACCATGATAAATTTACATTTTTTTATTGTGAATTTCTGTCTCAAGGCACTTTTTTATCGGTTCATTATTCATCGATGGTATGAGAACTTCGGAAGCAATCATTTAGTTTCATAATTTAAATATTTTTCTATCTTCTTCTAAGTTAATTATCATTAATTGCATTAAATTATTGGACATAAAGTCCGATACTTCATGTGCAATAATTGAATACAAAACTAAAGCATCCTAAGAAAACTATACTTTTTGTTTGTAGCAGATGTCAGAGAGAAGTTGTTTCTTGTGATTTTGATTGCTACCAACAGTATACAAAAAAACAAGTTTTAAATTATGCAGAAGGGTGCAGCATGGCATGGCGTTCATAATTGCTTTAAAGAACTACCGGAGTCTTACTTTAATTACATCACCGAAATACAACTTACACATTATCATCAAAATTCTTAAATCAATTTATTCTGCCCTATATAACGTATTTCTTCTTGATCGAAACTCGTATGCATTAACAATTAACATTGTGATAGTTTTCAACCAACTAATATGTCTGTATGAATCCTTAAAAGCTTTGAAAAGTCACCAAACAAAGCACTTTGGCCGCACTCTCAGCACAAGAATTTCTCACACCGGACACTGAGCAAAAGCATCGCTTGATGTGCCACTTCTTTACTGCTATCAGTTGATCTAACATAAACCATTCACTAATCAAATGTCTTATCATTTCAGTGATCTTTTGAAATCTATCGGCACAACATCCAAGCTACTAACCGAGTCTATAGGTGAACGTGTCGCAATGAAGGCGAAAGGTGCAAAGCATAAGTTGGATAAGAACTTTAAGAGCTCTCAAGAACTAATTAATAATTTAAGCGTGGATGCTTCCAATCGATTAAAGAACGTCGGAAAGAAAATCAATACCATTGGCAATAATTTTACCCTAACAAAAAAGGATAAAAAGAAACCAGTCCCCGCGGAATTCGATCCAGATCGACCGCAAACTGTGCCTCCTAATGATCCAGTCTTCAAGTCGATCACCTTTAGCAGTCCTCTTAACAAAACCAACGGTGTTGTAGACTTAACCAACGGCAGTGATGTTGATGATGGCTCATATGAGGTACCCCGGAGTATTAAGGTACAGTCTACAGCTGATGAATATCCCTGTCCTTCATATGAAGATGCCATAAACACTCAACCGTCTACCTCGTCATTTCCGAGGAACGCAGCTGCATCGAAATCACTTATGGTGCCACGTCACTCGGCAGAGAAGTCCCCTTCGCCAACGATAACTAAACAAAGAAGTAATCCAAATTTAGCAGAATCTAACCGAAACTCTGTTGAACTGAGTTTGCCAATGCCTAAGTACCCACCTCCTCCCCCACCGCCTGGTGTCTTAAGGCAAAAGAATGAAGAAGAAGCAGTTTACGGAAAGCTGAAACCGATTGTGCCACCAACGCGACAAAAAAGAAGAAAAAACTACGAGGCAATTGAACTCCGACGTGTAGACGAGGTACCGAGTTCAACACGAGCGACCATTGATTCGGCCGACATTTTAATCAGACAAGAGGAAGAAGTCAATCGTTTCAAGTCACTGGAAATCCGAGACATGATTCGAAAGGAAGAGGCAAGAACTCCCAAACCAGAACGCAGTGAATCATGGGAATATCACGATGAGACTGGTGATGACGGAAGTTCATCTCCCGAGCCTCTGTATGCCAACCAAGAAGCTACTTATGGAAAACTCTTCGAAATGGAGTCCAGTTCGAGTGATCTTCTTACGCCGGAAATGAGGAAATTAAGTATGAACATTCCCGGACCTTCTGCGAGCGTTTACCGCGCCAGCAGACAAGTCGCCCTCGGCAAAGATGTACTTCACGAATTTGACCCGCTCACACATAAAACTTCATCAATTTGCGAAAACAATAAAAGCAACCAACTGCTGCTGCTGGAACACATGCTCGAAGAAGACACCTACGGTCAGATTCCCAGTGATGCTCAGTCTGCTGATGAGCAGAGCATTTGCACATCGGAAGAGGACAACAGTAATGTGTGTGCGGCAAGTACATCGGCTGCAGCTTCTTCAACGGAACAAATTTTAGCCACAAGCCCGAAGAGACCGAATGTAGTGGAAATTCGACCAACAACGCCAACAACTCCAACATCGCCCACTGCCAAACTCCATATAATTCATCAGAATCCCAACCTCAGAAGCGATAGCATGGAGAACATTGTGGAAGAATGTGAAATCCAGCCGTACCTCTCGAGAGTCGATGAGCTGGCATCCTCTTCCAGCAATCCGGATCTGTCGCGACCGTCTCAGAACCAAACAAATTGGTTTGTTAATGGAGAAAAAAACACGGCACATCCAGCCCGTATAAATCCATTCGATAAGCTGCAGCACTTCGAAGGCGAAAGTCCACCAACGTATCTCGAGGCAATATCTGGATCAGACTCGAAAGCTTCTTCGTACTCACCCGCTGACATAAAGTCAAGAACGGCGAAATTTTCCAAGAATATGCTTACCAACATGAAAATCCGTGTTGATGCTCTCAAGCGCAGAACCAGTTTCCGTGCAAACCGATCAATGGATGTCAAAGTGCCAATAGCCATGATTCCTAGGCCACCACTGTCGCCGTATTTGGTGCGATACGAAGGACCGTTGATACGTTTTCCAAGCGGCGTAGTCGAAGACATCTTAAAAGAAATGCAAAATCGCAAGGCAATACTCCGAGACAGGCAATTCCAAACTTACCTGGATCAGGAAATGAAGAACCCAAAAGAGACAATTCCCCTCGAATATATTACCACGTTGCAGTGTGTCAGTAATAGTCGCGTGACTGATAACTCTACACATTTATATTGTTTCGAAATCACAACATCTGTTCCGAAAAATCAATCCTCACAGTTGCAAATGTCCAACCCAAATGTTATTTTGAGCAGTGGATCATCCGGCAACTGCAAAATGTCCAGAGTATGCCATTTGTATGGTGTCGGTAAAGAGTCCGAGAGGTAAGTTCTTTTCATTTTTGTATTGGATATTTTATAGTTAATTGTTGCTCGAAAAATTCATTCTTTTTGTTTTTGTTAATCTGCATATTCATGGATTGTCTGAAAACATTTGCCTTGGCTCTATAATGTATTGACCACACTGAGACAGAGGTTCCCAATTTTTCGGCCGGAAACCCTAATTGATCAAACTTTTTTACGGACTTTTGCGTTTAAAAATAAAGATATATTTATTAGGTAGCATAAGTTTACAATGATATTTGGTTATCATTCGGCGGATAGTTGCGAAAAGAAACTCAAGGGCCTGCCAGTGCTTCAACAAATTCAACAAAGTGCGTTAATTTCAACAGCTTGAATTTTTTGGGAGGTATAATAGAGGCATGCAACATGTAAGGCAATCTGTCATTCGATGACTTTCTTGAAGTCATAAACACTCAAAAGTCGTCGCATCGCGTGATACGAATTCGTTAGGCCATAAACACACTTTATGAGCTTTTTCTGTGACAGCATGACTTCATTTTGTAGACTAACCTAAAATATATTCAAATTAGAATCTTAAAAATTTAGCTTAAGAAGGGATGAAACATTTGATGTGGATCACATTTTCATATTCGGGTACATTTAGCAAGTGGCCAGTAGGTGGCGTCTATTTTCTCGGCGAAATACTCTTCCAAAGATCTGTGATTTATTGTTTGTTTGTTCGCTTTAAGAACTGCCAAATTACGTTAAGTTTATCGAATATATTGGGGAAATAAGCCAATTTCACCAACTGTTATTCACTGTGAAGGAGTTCAACAAGCGTATTTTCGAATGCGGAAATAGGCTGTTCGACGAAGGCGAACGATATCTTGAGCTCGTTGCGCAATTAAAATATTCTGGATTAAGATCGCCAAGCCATCCCACTTCCATGCTGACTTCCTACATCTTCACACACGTTTTTAAAAAGCCTTGACTAGAGTGGATGTGATTTAACGTAATTAACTATTTGTACGGCTCCACTGAGAACTTATATTTTAAGCCAGGTAAAACTTTCTTCGCGACAAGAGCATGATGATATAAAACGCAGTGACTGCTACTACATTTCGGTGGAACATTTTACAGTCTTGCCACAGTGCCTTTTATGGATTTCCTTGAGTGCTTAACACCCTTCTGGATCTTGCAGGGCCGATTGTTTTGCTGATGATCTAGCTTTGTATGCACTGGTTTATGTATTTTTTGGGAACAATTGCAAGCATAACAACTTAAATTAATAGGGAGGTTTGGAAAAAGTATTTTTGCTCGCCATTATTTAAAACATCATTTGAAAATTGCGGTTAGCAAATCAAGGCTGTATTGGCTTAGCAGATTAAAGGTACATTGTGTAGTAAAAGTTGAATATTTAATGGGACACGATTTGATTAGTTTATGAAAATGTGAACTTGAATCAAAGGATTACGGGTAGCGATGTCTTGTCAAAAGAATTTAAAATTGTCACATATTCAGAATAAATTTTGGTGTATTTTAAAAAAGATGAATTAAGTTAACAAGTGCAATGAGAAAAAAATAATTGTTCATTGAATTCCTCAACTTACTAAATTATATTACTTTTAGGTCCGTTTGGATGCAAAAGATCTTA
Source organism: Syritta pipiens (assembly GCA_905187475.1). Lineage (NCBI taxonomy): Eukaryota > Metazoa > Arthropoda > Insecta > Diptera > Syrphidae > Syritta > Syritta pipiens. The sequence continues at coordinate 10,108,637 of LR994571.1, read as the reverse complement.
GAAAGCTTGACGAACCTTTTCCCCTCCAAATACACATGTCACTACTATCGAGCTGGATGGTGCTACTTAAAGGTAAGTAAAACTATTAAGCACAATGAATACTTATTTATATTTTCAATGTGTTTACAGAACTCCATTACGTCTGAGTGGAGTGGTACATGGCTTCTTTTGAAAAAAACAAAACGTCGATTGATGTTTGTCAGCGAGAGTAATATGAATGTCGAAAAGATGGATCTTCGTAAAGCACGATGCATTGGTATGATCATCTGACCATAACTTTTATGAATTCATTCTCATTTTTTTCTTCTCTTTCAGTGCTCAAAGAGAATGATGAATCAATAGAAAATTTACACGTGGAAAAAGGACCAATATTGATGATTGATGCACCACCATTCACAGTTTACATGATCATGACCTCAGGAAGGGAGACTAAAATATGGCGTCACATTATTCGCGAAGTTGCACATAACAACGGGCCAACACTAGAAGAACAACAGCTTACCAAGTTTGATGTTCCTGTTTTAGTTGATAAATGCATAAATTTTGTGTATATTCATGGCTCCATGTCGGAGGGAATATACCGTAAATCCGGATCAGAAAACTCAATTTTGAAGTTATTATCACAGTTCCGTGCTGATGCGTTTAACGTAGAAATAACTCGAAATGAATTCAATGAGCATGATGTTGCAAATGCTTTGAAGCGTTTCATGCGAGATTTACCGGTACGCTTGTTAGGGAAAACATCAGAAAGTTTTATAAGTATAACAACTCTTGACTCGAGTGCAGCGAAGATTTCAGCCTATAAGGAACTACTCGGACGATTGCATGTTATCGAACGGGAGACTTTGAAAAAAATCATTGGCCATCTGGCGTTTATTAACTCACAGAAATCAAAGAACAAGATGGGAGTGAATAATTTGGCAATGATTTGGGGACCAACATTACTACAGAATTCGGTTAGTATTCTATTCTAAATTTCCAATGCATTGTAATGCAACAAGATTTAATTTAGGTGGAAGAAATGACATATTCTCAGAAGGAAGCCGATGTTATTGTAGACTTAGTCAATCTTCATAAACATCTGTTCCCACTTTCCGAGGAAGAAATTGTAAGTTGTGAAGTTATTTGATCTATGTTGAAAAATTAATTGAGAACTATCTATGTTTTTGTTTGAAGAAACGAGAACAGGAAATGCTTACATGTTTACAAAAGTATTATGCTGCCGCAGAAACATTTACTGATGCAGTGAAGAAATCTGGAGATCTCAAAATGTGGATTACACTTAACACTAATCCAGATAACACAACTGAGGTAGGTGTACAACTATATTTTTTTAAATTTAAATTTTTTTGCTATTAGGTGTACAACTTTGTTCCCGCCGTTTTTTTTTCCAAATTCGAGGCCTTATCGTTTATGATTAGTTTTGTGTTTGATTCGATTGCGCTTGACACGAGTCTTGATCAAATAATGCCTCCAATTCTGCATCTTCGAAAACCTTCTCTTTCCCACCGCCATGCCGGTCTTCGACGTCAAAATCATCGTTCTTGAAACCACTCTCGGCTCGTTTTTTCACTAAAAGCGGCCTCATCATAGGTATTTGAGAGCATTCGATGAGCAAAAGCATAAAATTAAAATCTTCCGAAAATGACGAAAATTTGACTCATAAGCTAACATGTTTAACTAATTCGATGGCCACCTAAACTTATTGTAGGATATCTACGAACTATTTATTTCGACTACCACTTACCGTTACAGCCATCTATTACAAAAAAGCGGAAGCAAAGTCGTACACATAATATATAATAGATGACTTTGGAAAGAGTGGACGTGCGTGTTTCATTTAGCAAAGAGTGGAGTACTTGTTAGTTTATCCCTACAATAAGGACATTGAAACCTGAACGGATAGTTAACTATAATACCAGAATATTTTTTCTTTAAATAACTTTGCTTTATTCATTTGTTTCAATTCTCTGGGAAGAGAGTTCCACAATACCACGCTATACCAAGAAAAAATATCCCCAAACAGTGGTTTTCTTTTGGTATCTCTCTATTTCAGGAATATGGTATGTGAAGAAAATGTTTGCCTTTAGATCCTCATTTATCAAATAACGCTTAGGCAAGAGCACGAAAACTTCCATTACCTACATTTATTTATTTTGTCGCCACTGTATGTACACGTAAAGCAGGTAGGTAGACGTGGATTTTCTTAAAAAATTGAATTCAGTTCCATATTTTACACGAAATATCCAATTTTTCAGGTAAAATGGTAATATCTTACATAGGTTGCAAGTCTGTTACTTGCATTTTGTACCTTTTGGTCATTTCAAATTAGTAACTTGGAAAGATAGCTTAGTGCGTGTTGCACAATTCTCGACAACTCTTTCTTACAGCCATTAACATTAAAATACTATACAAGATTCTGTAGTTGTCAATAAGACAATACTAACGCAAACTTAATTTTCTTTTAGGAAAAGGACCAAGTAAATGTAACAATTACTCCAACAAAAACTGCCTATGAAATATGCAGAGAACTAGCCCCAAGAATGAATGCATCAATTCACGAAGTAACTCTCTACGAAGTGATACTCAACGGTAGCTTAGAGCGACCACTACATCATGACACAAAAGTTTTTGAAGCAGTTCTCAGCTGGTCATATTGGCCAGAAGAAGATCGTAAACATAATAATCTAGTGTTGAAGCCAATAGACATCCTTAAGCAGGTTCATAAAGCTGTAAAGAATCTAGCAACATTAACACCTGGCAAAGATTTAAAATTCGCCGATAATAAAACAAAATCATTCAAAGTATTTAAAGTTGAGTTGAGAGAAGGAAAAATAGTCGTACTCAAACATGAGAAAAATGGGAGCCTTACAATTGTTCGAGAAATATTTTTACAAGGCGTAACTGCCTACTTGGGATGTGAAAAGAAAAGAGATTTCCCATGGAGTTGGGCTATTACATTTGTTGAAAACAATAAGAAACAAATTTTAAGGTTAGTCCCACATGATTTTTTTTTGGAGAGTAAACAGATTCTAATGCGTTTATCCTTAATCTTTACAGATCTCGTGAATCACCTTATATTGGTCATGTATTAGCCGGTAGTGAATATAGCGATAAAACAATTTGGTTTTCAAGTATTTGGCACTGTCTTTACGGTGAGAGTATACTGCCACCAGCTGAGATAATAATGAAGTAGTTTGAGAGTCACACTGTTTCATTTATAAATATAAAAAAAAAATATGTTTCATTTTCTTATTTACTAGAGAAATACGTTAGGAAAAGAAAAATTATGTGATACCAAAAAAGAAAAAAAAAAAGAAAATCAAAAACCTTTGCGAAAATCTTCTGTACACATAAATAAAGTTGTAAATTTTTAGATATTCGATTATTTTGCTTGCCGATTATATTTCTTTCCTGAGGAAAACTTCCAATTATGATGTTGACTTGTTTAATGGCATTCTTGTTTATTATTTTATAATCTACTATTATTAAACACGTATTTATAAAGTTGTGCTAAGAAACAAATATATATTATTTACACTTTTGTACATAAAATTGTAAACATACACGAGTTGTTTTTGTTGGAGGGAATTCAAGTGGGTGTAAGTCCTATTTATATTTATCGGATTGTTTTATATTTATTAAAAGAAGCAAGTAAATCAATCAAAGCTGCACCGCAAAACTCTGAAGCATATTTGAAAACAAACTACAAAACCTTTTTTTACTCAGTGGGTTTTTTTTTATTAAAATTGTTATAAAAAGGTTAACTTTGAACGGATTTGTCTATATACACAGTTTTTCTTTTATTTAATTATTGGAGTTGAGTTTTATGTACATCTGCTATGCAAAACTACTTAGTTTTTAAGTACAAGAAGTCAGTACGGTAAAATATTAAAAAACGTGTCATACATAAAATATTACTCTAAGTTAAAAAACAATTAAAATTTCAAATCAGTTTCTTTTTTTTAGTTAAAATCGAATTTTTAAAATACACTTGTTTGCACAGATGAATATACCTTTCGGTATCTAAAGAAAACTAGTAAAATTAAGTAGATACTTGAAAAGATAAATCCTACACAATTCAAGATTAATGAGAATGTCAAAATTGACATCCAAATACCATTGACTTCACTGCAACTCAGATCCCTAGGATAAAGAAGATTAGGATATTAAATTGGAACGAAAAAGTGAATAGCATACCTGTAATGGAATGAATAACTACTATCAGGAGATGGATTCAGGTCACTTAGTGTTTCATTTGAGGATGGGATACTGTTTGTATTGAATGTGCATTCGCATGCCGCCTGTTCTAGTAGAATATCTGATGAAGTACATTTTGTGTCGTCAGCCGAAAGCCTGCATAGATGAATCGCAGTACAAATGAAAGCAATAAAGCACAATAAAGCGGCTAATATCGACAGAACGTATGAATCTAATTTAAAAAAGGTAAAGCAATTCTCCCGGAGTTTGTGACGTTTAATACGCTTGTAACGTATTAGAACAAGCCCCATAATGCCGGCAAATAAAAGCTGTAAAAAAAAATTATTTTATTTTACTTGGTTAGGAAGACTGTAGTTAACTTTACCGCTAAGCCACTCCAATAGGGATCGTCCTGTATATCAGTATGAGGAGCGAGCAATAGAATCCATACTCCTAAAAATGTTATCAAAATTCCTGTGATAACTTCTAAGATAAGGAGAGTTCTTGTTAAACGCGGGAAACGAAAACCCATTGGATTAGGGTAGTTTGAACCTGAAAAATTAAACAAAATTAATTATGTTTGTGTGTGATTTTAATAATAACCCATTTCTATAAGTAATGCTAAATATAGGGCAGTGCGAACTAGTATATCCGTTAATTCAGATATTATAAGATAATCGTTTTGAAGCTGCTGTATAATTGCTGCTATTGACGTACAAAGTTGTACTGCTGCAAAAATTATCTATCCATGATAATTAGATGGTTAATGTGATTGTCAGTGAAAGAATGTACACGTAATTTATTGCGTGAAAATGAACGTTTTCAAAGGCTTTATAATATTTTTAATAAATAGGTTTGTCTTGGTTATCTTTGGTATATTTTGTCGCATTAAGAAATCCACGCGTCACGAATTTATTCATTGAATTTGTCCGATTTAATTATCCGGCGCATTCGCACAGATTTTAATGTTCGACATTTCATTCGCGATAAAGAAAAATATTTTTATCTTGGTTGTGGTTCTTTGTTAGTGGGTGTCAATATCATTAACAATGTTAACAATTGCATTAACATCGTTTTTGAAAATGTTCATTGATTTATTTTTGACTAAATACAGCTTCAGTCTAAATTTCATTCCAATGTGATTTAAATGTGATAGAATATGAGTGAAGCCTACAAAAATAAAAGCCGGCGTAATAAATTTTGCGAAGCGTCGAGACCCTGTGAAGAAAAGTCTGTCTAGTCGAGAATAAGCGCGAAATAGCTGAGAACCTTTCATTTGGCGTTATTGCAATTCTCAATACAGAGCAGCTCTACCGTTTACTGGTTGAAGTAAGTTCGTAAAATACGCGGAAAAGGTGTCATTCAATAACTTAGTGCATTGAGCTCAGCCTGTCTGAGCGGCTCAAGTATTATAGTCGGACGATTTACATCGGTCTTGCGTCTTCCCAAAACAGTATGAGTCAAGTATTACGCTAATTTCAATTAGAAAGATTAGAAAGATTGCTTTTGGTAGATTAACAGTCCGCAAAGTTATTTATTTATTTTATTTATCTAAAAACTAGCTATGAACTTCAACAAATGACACCACCGCAGAGATAAAACGAAGAATAGCTCTGGCTAATCACTGAGTCTTTGTGCCTAGCTGGAAGCTCAAAAATAAAGCCCTCTCTCGAAGTAGAGCTCTGTAGCGCTTTGTAGCCGGAAAATTCAAAAGACAAAAAGGCGGAAGGGAGATATTTGACAACCTAATAAATATTACACTTCTTTGCAAAAGTAATAAAAGTCTCGCCACTTTACTTCTATGCCGCCCTGGATGTTGAAATCAGTGTGAAGTTGGCTACTAGCAGCCCAAATATTATATGTCAATGACTGTACATAATTTCGGTTGAAATGCAGAATTTCCGTCCTGAATTCGCGAAAAATGGAATACAGAACAGGGACGTATACTTAATTTTTAAATCAATTCTTGTCTACTGCGGTTCTAGGACCGTCCCAAATCTTATTGTAAAGTTGTCAGATAATGACTTGGTTATTAAATGTTTTGGAAACGCTTGTAGCACATATTTCTGTGGCCACAAGGAACAACCGCCTAGAGTTAAGACCAAATTGAGATTGTTTCGGAGAAATTAAATGATGATAAAAGTATTGTACTATCTTAAATAAATTTAAATTTAAATTGCAACTTCTTAATATTTACACATGTTTTTAGAAACATCTTAAGGTTTAAGTTTTCTTTTTTCTTTAAACTTAAAAATGACTTGATCGGTTATTCCTTGTGACCACAGACTTGTGATGACCATTTAAACAGTCAATAATAATATGGACCGGTCTACCGCTTTTCTTTCACTTTCTACTCTTTATTTAAGAAGTTAACATTTATACAGACAGTAAGTAAATATTTACCTTGATAGCTTTTGTTCACCACCAACATTCTGCTATGACGTAAACTATTTCTTGTCGGAGTGTGTCTTCCGGCGATCTTACTGCCCTTGATATTTTGTGGTACTGTTGTTGCCATGTAAACAGCCTATAAATAATACAAAATAAAAGGTTAGAAGTCATAACAACTTTTAGAAAATTAAATTCAAAACAGCATAACAATTATATAAAATGATTGAAGTGTTTATACGTGAGTCATTAACGCAGATTGCAGCTACCGCGGTGTGGGTTAATACGTATCATGTCACAATTTATTAATGTCTGATGTTTTGATATCGTCTGAAATGAGTCTTATGAAATCTTAAATCGATTTAATTGATATACGCGTTTTTATTGTGGTTACTTAAAGAACTTACACACTGATAGATATTAATTTGAAATAATTACAAAAAGTCGTTTGATTTGCTAAATTATCACGGAAATTTTATCAATTACAGAAAAAAATACAAATACCCTATTACCGACAGGTACGCAGTAGATTATATTATTCACGGATGTAAGATAAGAAATTCAATTGCTCTTTTACACCTCAGTGACGCATTAACAGACCGATGCATTCAAATCTCTAAGCTTGAGTAGCTTGGTAAAATTTAGCGACCAAATGTTAGGATTACTTTTACTTGTTGATATACCTTTTCATCAAATCAAATGATCAATAACAATATCAAATGATAGCAGCCCAAGATTTCAATAAAAGTAGTTAAAATATATGGACATGATATTTGTCGATCTCGAACAAAAGATATAAAATTGTTTTCTTATTTGTTCTGTTTAAGTTATATTCGTTAATTGAACGCTCAGTGCACAAATCGATTAACTCCACCTTTTGAACAATTTAAAATTTTAAAATTATTGTATTAACTTTCCTGAGCAATAAAAATTTTCAGCTTTTAGTTTTATAGAGTTAATCGATTTCTACACGGAACTGCCCAATTAGTGAATTCTCAGTTGACAGCCAAAACCGTCATTTATGTTATGCTCTTCCATTCTGTCAAGTTGTCTACATCAAAAGTATGAACTTACCTGCGATGGTTGGGAGCTTATCCCAAAGTCCATATCAATGGACGGCTTATGCTGAATCGTGGAATATTGTACTGAGTTTGGTGAGTCTTTAAATTTCAAATTCTGTCCCGTGGATGATATGGGTGAAGAGTTCGCTGAGTATGTTGTACTTGGCCGACTAGTCTCCGGTGTATTGGATTTATTGTTGTTCACAGGCAACGAAGCTGGCAATGGAGGTGGTGGCGGTGGCGAACTTGCTTGTGTTGAATTACGAAAGATTGCACTGTTTTCTGGGATGTTCTGATATTTGGGTTGAGATTTTGGTACGATTTTTGGCTTCTGGTCTGTTTGCACAGCAGCACCGGTATTCGGGAGAAGAGATTCTTGATTTGAGTCTATTGTATCATTTGTTGCACTTCCGTTCAAGCCGAAGAACTTCGATTTTGCATCGTTAAGCGCAGCCTTGACTGCTGCAATGCCACTGTAACCGTTTGAATCTGAATGCTGACTAAGTGGCCGGCTTGAATGAGGGGCAGTTTTATTCACCTGGCTGTATGGACTTGTGCTGGTGTTATTATTATGCGGTGTATAGTGGATGACAGGTGATGGTGCATTAATTGAACTTTGATTAATGGCATTAGTGGGATTCAACGCATGCTGTTGTTGTTGTTGTGGTGATCTTGAAGCGTCAAACTTAAATGAGATGTCCGCGTAGGGAGATGTCGTTGACGTACTCATTGTGGCAGTGGGAGTTTTTGGTGTGCTACACTGGGCAGGAGGCAAGATTGCGTTTAAATTGTCATAAACACTGGCTGGCCGTTCATCAGCTGTGGCCATATTGAACGATGAATATTGAGTAGGAATAGCCTATATTTAGAGCTTTATCGTATCGTGCTCATTTCTCAGTTGAAATGCGAAAAATCTAGAAAGAAAAATAGAGAAAAAGTAAGTTAACAGTGAAAAGCACAAAACATATCTACTTTTTTCTCATTTGGAGATAAATTACGTTAATTACCCCAAGGCAGAGTCACAAGTGTAACAATTCAAGGGCGAGTGATAATGGAATTTGTAATCTGGCCGTAAAGTACATAAAAATGTTAGATAAGAAACAAATATACTTTTTAAAGCGAGACGAATATGGTGGTTCAAGCTGCTAAAAAGGCTTTGCGTGAAATCGGCAAAAGTCGGCAGAGTTAGTGGTCTTTGTTGATATTGCCAAAGGGGTGTTTGATTTTTACTCTTGCTGTTCACTTTAATTTAATTATTCTACTGACTAAGTAGTATTTCCACCTTTTTTTGTATTAAAATCGTTTGATTTAAATTATTCACTAAAAAGAAACCGAATCGTCTTCTTACTCTTTCTACCCAATTAAAACCGTCAATGCCCTTTATTGGGTACTAATCGTGAAGATATTTCCTCTGTGTCGAGTTGTTCTTTTTGATTTGTGTACACGAAATATTCAAATCTATTTCTAATTTTATATCTCACCAGTTGGTTGCAAGGGTAATCCACTTTCAATCTAAATTTACGATTAAATGATAGACAGGAAAAAGAATGAGACACACAAAAAAAAAAACATGAGCAAAACACTTTTGTAAACAACAAAAGGTGAAGATCGCTGGGATGTTTATAAAAAGCCAGGCCCTTTGATTCTAAAAATAACCCAGACAAAAATATCGGACAGGAAAACGCCGGCGACATCTCTCTAGCTTTATCCCAACTGGCCGTCATCGGGTGTCATGTATCTTAAGTGTTGTGATTTGTAACGCGTTATTCGCACGTGCTGGAGGGGAGGTGTGCCTTGACTTTTTCAATGATGCTGTTAGAGAGATGGAGTCCATTTTGAATCTCTCCAGAGACCATGAGGTTTGACAAACTAATAACCAATTGATAAACCAAAGAACGAAATTTATTTAGTTGCAACGAATGCATTAAAATTCAACAGAAGAATCCCACTGACACCCATAAAATCTTTCAAATGAAAGATTGTAAAAAGCCGCGTCCATTTCTTGGAGCCATTATCATAAAAAAAAACTATTTTTTTTTCCTTTTTCTTCTACGTCTCCTCAATCCATCGAAACGGGCGATAATTTATAGATGTTATACAGAACTCATAGCTGTCGATGTCTAAACCATGCCCCGTTGGGTAAATTAGAAGATATTAAATTACGTTTGTTGAATTATTTAAGAATTCTTTCAAGATGCTGGGATTTATAATTCATTGCGGTACATAGCATACACATTTTTTCTTCTTTTTATTTTTATTGAAGTCAGGGACACTAGTCATCAAAAAAATCGTGTGCTGACGATGGAATTTATGTTTTGTCATAATTAAAACGATTTATTTGTGATTATAGTGATGATTAAGAACGGAGATTTACTGCATTCTTTAAAAAGGGGGAGTATTTGGGTTAAAAGAAGAAGTTTACTCCGAAAAGTCTTTGCAAATTCAGAAAATGCTGCTTGATGTTTCAAAAAAAAAAAAAAACTGTGATGTTAGGAAGGTAAAAGCAGTAAAACAGAAGCTTGAATTGATATATAAATAAGAGCAGTGAGTAAAAAGAGTTTATTGCAGTTATCAAAATTTTGAGCTAAGTTGACATTAATTCTGGACATCTGCGACTAAAACTAAAGCTAAACATGCCCAACACTGTGGTCTGCTGGTCTCTTTAGGTATACAACACCGCTGTAAAAACATGCTCTGCACAGATGACCTTGTAATTTTCACTCAATGTAAGGATTGACGTATTGCATCAGAGGCGTTCATAAAAGTTCTTGGACCTAGTTACTTGGAGTAAATCCTTGGCTGCCAAAATCTTCATTGATAAATGCAAGTCATTGCACATTTGTAGAAAAATTAGTTATCGTAAGCAAATTAACGTCGTTTTAGACAGTGTTAGTATAAATGCTTAATTTTTGGTATTATTGTTAAGATTTCTATATCATAACTTCTCTCGGTCACCCGCTACAAGCAAAAACCTCAGTTTGCTTAAGGGGTGCTGCTGTTTTGTCCGATACTTTACATGGTATTATTTTTTATATGTTATTTAATTTTAAGAAACATTGTGTTGATTTAAGAAAAAAAAACAACTACAAGTGTAAATATTATTAAGTAACTTAGCTCTATACACAACTTATGTCATGTCAATAGCCTGATTAGCTTAATGCGGGGAATAATTCAATCCAGAATCAACTGTGGTTCGTGTATCTACGGAAAATGGTCGCTAAAACTGGCCAAATATTTTTACGATCCGGCTATACGATACAGCCTAAGAGTTTTTAGAACAAACACTCATCAATAAAACATGTTCCTTGAATCTGGGCGGTTATCAATAAAACTTACAGCCAAAGTATTGACATCAAAGGTTATGATAAAGATCAGCTTAATTAAAAACAGCCCAGTCAAAAAAGATACAAAAAAGCTACTTGCGTGGAAAACCTCCATAAATCATCCTTCAACTATCATCAATATCCTGGCTTTGGTTCATCAGATTAAAGTCCCATTCTGTTTAAAAACATGGTCGAAAGGATCATCCCCTCTCTCGGGACTAGATGATAATAGCATCGTCATATATTTGCATAGGCACTACAAAACGACAATACCAATCGTTACAGACCAGCAGCTGTTCTTTAAAATTTGCTCTACACACAAAAGGCAACATTAGAAAATCCTATTCTCCGTTGGATTCAAAGCCGACTCCAGTAGAACGTTTACGGTCGAGAATAGCAAGCTATTATTAAATGGTCTGCTGCCATATTTTTCATGAGTTCTCTTCGCTGAAGCCTTTGCTATTCTTCGAGCTATAACTCTCGCTGGCAACGCCAACGACAGCCTAGTTACAGTGTTGCCTAGCTACACTGTTAGCTCTAAAAAAAATCTCAATAACAGCTGTCATTACATCAGTGAGGGACAAATTAAAAAAAACGCGGATAAAGTTAAATTGCTTTGGGTACCAGGACATTCTGGCATTCGGAGAAATGAGAATGCCCATGTGACGGCTACAGTCTCTAACCGGGAAGCTCTCACAACTTTCATTTTTAATAAAAAAAAAAGACATGAAAAAATACAGCTATGCATACCCTACTGGCACGAAAAATCTAGAGAAAACTGTCTAAGCACGACAGTTTTTTCTAAATTTCCTGCCTCTTCTACAAATTAATCAACTCCGACGCCAAAGCAGCCTCTAAACGTTATCGCCAGTATTATCAAACCTCATATCCGCTTCCGACTAGGCAATACAAGGACCATGTATGAACATCTGATTGATAAAAATCAAGTAAAATGTCTACTGCCAAAGTTTATAGAAATCAGATAAACAATACGTGTAGGAGGTCTTCATGACTGCATCCTAAAAAGAACCACATCATAGCAGTTGCTAAATCAGTTTCAAAAACATAAAGTAAATAAGAACACCAACATCAACATGACACGAGAAATAAAAGAATATAACAAATAAGAGATCAGCCTTTTGTTAACTTGCTTAATAGACCCGCACTTGTGCTACCCACGCGCCATCATCAGCCTCTTTTTTGGGTGAAATCAACTACAACTACTACCCCAACCACAGCTTCAAATACCGCCCACAAGAAGCCTCATCACCGTGTCCACCGACTGTCAGTTGGAAGCAATAAAAAAAAAACATAAATGAATTCAAAAACTCGTTGTGTGTTTTTCTTTTTTTGTCATTCAAATTTAACCTTACACCTGACCTAGATGCGTGACCGTAACGTTACCCGGCTCCGTATGAACTCTCAGCTTAACACAACACACGTGACGTAACTATTTGTCAAGCAGATAACATGCCCACAACTTCCGGCTGAGGTTTCAATTATACATTAGCCCGCGCTTTTAAATCAGATCGACAAGCGGTAACGATCATAATATTTCGTGCTCTGATGATGACCCGCTTTTCATTGCGGAAAAATTAACGCGAATTCTGCGTGTACGTCTGCTGCACTGTTTATCTTTGACGAATAAGTAAACACAACGTTATTTGTGCGTAAAGAGCACGTAAGGCACTCACGAGTTGATGAGTTCCAGGGCTGTCAGCAATACTTACGAGCATCAAGTGGAAGTCGGGTCTATTTCCACGTTACCGTTTGTGGGGTGGCATTTTGCTTTTTTTTTGGTTTGGTTTATGTATTTAATCAATGTATAGGGGATTAATTAAGTTAATTAGAAGCGCTTGGTCGCCCCCAATTTTGGTATTCTCTTTTAAATTCAATGATTGATCTGCGCTGGTCTTTGTTTTGTGGCGATAATCGGGCGGAAAGCGCGACGGTGAGACGTTTTTTTTGGATACAATACGGCCTACGTACGTTTTGTGGCTGCGGATTTGGAGCACAATTTGAACTGGTTCAGAGCACAAGCACAATACGAATCTAGTCATGATTGAAAAGAAAATGACTTCGACAGCACCTAACTTGGTAATGTGGTGGTTGATTGATTGATTTTAACGTTTTCTATCAATGACTTGTTTTTTTTTTTTGTAACTTTTGGTTAAATTGGTGACTTTTAAGGGTAAGCTAATAAGTGGTAAAGATACATTGGCAATTAAAGTGTTGCGAAACAAATATGCTCGCCGAAATTTACAGGATGTGTTGAAGAATAGAAGTCTTATTTTTAATTAATTTCTTATTGAATCGATTTAGTAGAACCGATTTCGTTCTAATCAGTTATCGTTTGCGTGCCATCAACAGCATCTGCAATAGGCTCTTGAGTTTTTGGTATTTACTAAATAATTACCGCATACAATTTTTCTCAGTTTTAGGTTAAGGTTTTAATTTGCTCTATTTTTTTTTTATTTTTTTTTTTGTACACTCCGTCTCATAACTATATAGTCACCCTTAACGGAGTAGAGCGGTTAGAAGGCTCTTACTTACTTGCTCTTGCTTGCACTGGCTTTTTTTATGACAAAAAGGAGTAGTTAGAATTACATGAGACTTGTTCAAGAGTATTTAGTATCATTTTGGTTCGAATACGATAACGAGAACCTGATTTTCCAAGTGGACAATGCATCAGGGGAACTTGGGATGAAAGTGGCCAACAATCCCCAAAAAATTGGTTGACAATATGTCTAATTGATTGTTTAGTTTAGTTGAAACTCGAGATAACCTGAGGTGAACATTATCATTAGTGGCGTAACAGCCCATGAAGGGCCTAGCTTTTCGCGCCTCCACTGTGTTGTGCGCGTTATAATTTGAGACATGTGAAGGGGACCTATAGTTTATTTTCCGTGGCAGAAGTACTCCAGGAGGATTGTCAGTCATTCGCTGGAGGTGGGGCCATGAAAATTGTTTGTGGTGTTTTTTCCCGGAGCTGTATTCGAGCCACGGCGCCCACTCGAGGTGATACTTTGTTCTTATTATAATGTTTTGTTTTTGTATAGAGTGTGGTCACAAAAAAAAACTACTCGAAACGTGCAACTTCTCAATTAAAGCAGCATCTTAGAAATCAACTACTAAAAGGCTGCGAAATAATATAGCCGATAAAACAATTGGTTCAAAAGCTATCATCTATTGAATGTTCCGAGGACATAAACAATTGGATCACCGAAAATGAGAGAGAGGCAGCAGAGAGACTAATGACTGCTTAGAAGATGAATAGCTCACTTTAAACAACGTTTGAAAATGTGTTTGTTCAACCAAGTTTGTAGTCAGAAAAGGGGATCAAAAAAGCGAAATAAAAAAAACTCCAGTGGAATTTTAAAACACCGTCAGAACAAAAGAACGAATTTCTTCGACTCCATGCTTAAAGATTAATTAACAACCAGCGAGCTTGGTCTTTTGTGGATTTCTCTGTAGAGAGCATAAATCTACTTTCCAAATATAGGATTCAAACATGTCACTTTCACTGACCACTGTCGATCCGTAAATGGACTGGATACACAAACACACAAACCACACAATGTTGCACATAGTCGGAAGCCCTTAAATGAGGTGAACTTTCTGCTTTGAAATACTTTTCTTTAGTTTAAATTTTCAACGATAAAATTAAATTAGACACACACATTCCGAGTACAGGTATTTCACTCACTGGGGTTAAAAAAAAAAACAAATTAAAAAGAAAACTCAAACGTCCATCTCCACTCCTGCTCTGAGAAAACGAATTACGTGCTTGGCAACAGTTTAAAACGACAGCTTTATCAAATTTTCGTTTCCGTTACGCAGTGGGATCGTAGAAAATGCATTTTCCAGTTTTCTTTTATAAACTCAGCCCCGGAACTGCTGCCACACTGCCATAAAAATAAAACGCATAAGATTTCACTTCGCAATCCACAAAAGGCCATAAGCATCGCTCCTCAGACGGTGCTATTAGCCCGATGTGGTAGTGTGCTGTTTGGTCACTGCACTGTCGTCGCTCTGTAACGCTCTGCGACTAATGAAATGTGCCAATCTTCGGTCAGTCTACGACAACTGGTCAAACAGGTGAATGAATTCGCCAACGAAAATTTTCATTTTCCTTATTGTTTTCACTTGCAAGTTGCATCGCGCCTCAGACTGTAGACCATCACAGATACTTTCCTCTCTCGCATGAGATGAGATTTCTTGTTTTTCTTATGGTGTGGCCTGATACAAAGATGACTGACAGATATGGATATTCGAGTAAATGCGGTGAATATCTTAATTATTTGTAGTCACGTTTTTTGTTTGCCATTGGCGGCAATGGTGGCGGTGATGGTGGTAGGCAATTTTTTGCAAAATTGTTCACATGGGAACTGAGAGCTAGGAGCCACAAGCTGCTAGACTGGTTACAAATGCCACGCAGTGTGTTTTTTCAACATAGTCCTTATGAATGTCGGCTTACGAAGAGATTTTATTCTTCGCTTTTTTTTTTTCGGTTGGAAATCTGTGGGAGTGACCGCCAGTAGAGAACGACTTGAATTTTGAATGAGACTCGCTTGTGCGGAGGAGTAATTTTGGAGAACAGGTTCTGGTTTTTTATTTGAGTGCATTCCAAATGGGCTTTTTGAAATATTCAAACGCCAACACTTTCCATCCCGCAGGGTGAGTGGGCAGTGAGTTTGAAATTGGGTCCACGAGTGATAATGCACAAGACACAAGGTTAACGAAATCTCCATTAGATGAACTCTTCGATGCATAGAACAACCCACATGTTCCCAATTTGTGATTATGTCTAACGACGAACAGACATTATGAATAAATGACTTAATAGAAGTTCAGAGCAAGATGTAACTTAGAAGTGCATTTTATGTGTTAGCTCAGAATATTTTTCTGAAGTAGTTAATGAAGCTGAAAACAGAGAAATGCTCTTTGCTTGACGGACAGTGCTGTGGAAATTTATTGGGACAGTTAGATTTCTAGCAATATTATGGGAGATTTGTAACCTCCATCTGTTCCTCTGGCCATTTTGAATCTGTACTGTAGTTTCACTATTTTTACTGCGGGAAATCGAATAATCTATATACATTTTTTTTACCAGAAGTGCTAATTATTCACAAAAATTATAGTCACTTTCTTGGAAAACTGTGCGTCTTATATTTTAGGAGATACAGTCAGGGAGTAAGTCGATCTCCCTCTAACTCCCTCGTGAAAATTCGACTTAGAGGGATTCAACTGTATCTAAAAAAAAAGACTGCTTGTGAAGGATGGATAAATGTTAAACATATTTTGAAGAAATAGTTATGAGAACTAACATATCTTAAAGAGATCATTCACCCCATTGAGCATTATAGATATTAGGATTCCGTAATTCTTTGTCCTTGTTTTCTCTTTGATTTCGTCAACATGAAATTTCTTTGTCTTTTCTCAAGCTACGCTCTAATAATGACGCACAGTTTTTTTTTATTGGATTAAAGTTAGAAGAGCTACAAGGCCTTTTGAGCGTTGCCATTACTTGCCGAACGATATTACTCTCATTCACTCATTTGTATGGCATGGAAAGATCTTGTTGCCAAATATCATTTTCGGTGAAAAGTCGTCTTCGAATGATTAGCAGCAGCATATAAAGGGTTATTTATTTTAGATTTAGTACACCTAATAATCTCTTCTTTTTCTAGCCCTATGGTCCAGGTTGGTCCTGGATTTATAATTATAAATTAATATAATTAACATGTTTCTCCAGCCGGGATAATCTTTCGCTAGCCGCCCCCAATAAAAAGATCTTTTACTTCTGACAAAGACTGAAGCAGTATTTGTTTGAAAGAGAAAATTGTCTCTGTTTTTTCTTAAAATGCACTGAGTACTATTAGTGTTATGTTAATGACGATGAGCACCATGAACCATCACCGCAGCCCGTGTTCTTTTTTTTTTTTACTACATTACTCACACACAAATACGAGATGATTGAAAATACCAGACAGCTTTTCTGTATCAGCTAAAACTTAGCTTTTGTATTGCATGTGGTTCTCTGTTTGCAAATACAACACATGGTCTCTATAGTTTTTATAGGAAACGAGACATCTTAACTCTAAAGCAAAATTTGAGAGATCGAGGATATCGACACATCACATGTCGATGGTAAAAAATATGTGTATTCATGTTGATTTTGTTGTAACATTGCCGGCAAGACATTAAAAAGAACTCTTGACGCACTTTTTACCCACGCATCACATAAAAAATTGTTTAAGATCTTCTACAAACATCAATTTAAGCAATTTTCTCTCTTTTTTTTTTTTTACTAAATAGACTTCGCAATCCAATTGCAGTTTTAATTCACATGCTGAATCTATTTTCGTCGTAAAGAGCCATTAAATTATCGCCCAACCCCATCAAATAATCATGTCTCTAAGCGTTATATGGCCACTTCGCTTTTTTTTTGGTAAACACACAAGAGAAGATACACCCCATGAAACACCTATGAAAACATAAAACATTGAACTTCCGTTTGATGGTAATGCTTATGTAAGCGTTTGCCACAAAATGTATCTATACTTGGCATTTAGAACTGAGATCATCGCAGTTAAACTATTCAAGACTGTTAGTCATAGGCAACTCTCTTTTTATAGTTATTTCCACAAACAACCAGCCAGTAGGTCGTTTTAACGCGAAACCAAAGCCGTTGAAAGTGTGTCTATGGGAATATTTTCACACAATCTGTTTGCTATTTTAAGCCTAAAATTAATTCACGTTTGTTGAATGTGGAGAGGAAAACCAATGAAGGTGCGAACATTTATTCCAATTCATGAGAATTTTGTTTAGAAAATAAGGGAAGCCCGTGTGTAAGGGAAATCTCCGTGAGAGATTCATGACAAAATCGAGATCTGCATACGTTCCTTCGGAAACAATCAGGTGATGAGAATCAGTCAATGGGTAAACAATTATATTGCATGTAAAAAACTGATCTCAGTTTTGGCAGATTGCAATGAATGGCAGAATGTAGTTTGGTCACGAATATTGTGAGCCGTCTGATGATGTCAGTGGATAACTTAAATAACATCCGTGAAATGATAAACGTTAATTTGAACTGAGTCACGGACTACATTGCATAGTGTGGCTGATCGTGTTAAAATAGCACGTAGAGACCAATAAATGACCGAATGAAATTCAAGGTCGATCGTGCTTAGCGATCGGTACGTTGACAAAAGAAGTAACTAACAGGCGAGAATGAAAAGTGGAAGAAAGTATGTTAGACCATCCCTGGATAAAGATAAAATAAATCCTTGTCCACTCAACCCCAGTCTTGTGCCAGCCATCCACTTGAGCTGCCGCGGCGAGTATTGTGAGTAGAATATTAAATATTTCACTAACAAGAAGTTAGTAATCTAAAAAAGAAAGTTAGAGGCTCAATGTAAAGCATCGTATTCTGCTGCTTTCTCGATAGGTCTAAAAAAATAGTCCAAACCTCAATGAAAAACGTCGTATCCTGTCGATTTACCAGAAGATCTACAAGAAAGTTCACAAAAACGAAGTAATAATGAAATTCGAATGAAAAGTCATACATATTTTTTATTAAATTCGATGAGAATTAATGAAATGTGAAAAATTTTCATCTTCCATTTCGTTTTCGTATGAAATGTAAATTCAAATTAAATTAACGGTACACAAAAAAATGACAGTTCCATAAGCTAATTGACAGATGAACATGAGGAAATCAATGCAGCATCATTTTTCAATGCCTTAAGTCCTCCTAACTACAACAAACACACGTTGTTCATCTTTCTTTGATTCGAGCGCGTGAAATTGATTTGCTGCGGATTGTTTTCGGCAAGAAGGTAGCAAAGCCGATTGATCGCCCACAAAGCTTTCGCCTCTTCCTCCTGTCCCACCGCAAACAATAACGACATTCCTAAGAAGCTAAAAGACAGAGTGCTTCATGGGCCTTTTCTCTAGGCACATAGAAGGAAACCAACAGCTCCCACTTCGATGTTAACTCGAACCGACAACGACGACGAAAAAAACGAATCTCTCTCTCTCGGGCAATGCCCATTTACGTGACAATGCCAATTGTCTGTCACTTTTGTGTTTGTTGTTTTTGTTGGTGGTGACGTTAGTGGTGGATGCCTGCCTTTTTGAGTGTTTTAAAAACATTTCGCGGCGATCAAAGACCGTAAAAATATTCAAAAATATTCCCTCCCCGACTTTGCGAAGCGCATAGTAAAAAATAACGACGAACACTCGGAAGAAAACACAAAAAGAAAAAGTTAAACTCACTCGGAATTCTTATTCTTATTCTTTGCCACAGAAAGATGGGCACGGCCACCACTGGGTGTTGTTGATGTTGGTTGGTGGCTAGCTGCGCGTTGTTGTCTCTATCCTCTTGAACACAATGTAACACATGGATTTTTGGTCACACGACGATGAGCGGTGGTGGTAATCCAATACTCCACCAGGTGAACACGTTAATTAACTCGAACAACAGAGAGAGGAAAAAAAAAAAAAAGAAATTATGAATATACAATCACTGTAAATCACTTGATCGTATTACGATCTTGTACGATTGCACGCTTAGTGGCTAAAATCACACACACGCGGACACGGGAACGCAAAGAAATCTCTGGCAAATCCAAATCAAAGTAATGGTTAATGATCTTAAAAACGATAGATCAGCGGTCATACACCACTGTTAGATACTTTTTCATCTAATTTCATGGATATAAAGATATTTAGATGAGAGCAAAACCTCCAGATCCACTTTAACCAACACGTTCACTCGCAGTGAAAAGTTACGATCGACTGAAAGGCGCTTTTGAGGTGAGTTGGCTTTCTTCGCGCGATCGGCGTTTGAGCTTTTATTTGAATGTTTTTTTTTTCCACTGCGCGAGATGCATGTTCAGCATGAGAGCGAAAAGAATAGCAAGCAACTAAGGCAATGAAGAAACGAAAAAACAAAACGAAATGAAAACAAAGTTGTGTTGTGTGCTGTTGCCATCGATTTATGTGCCGCCGGACAGATACTCTTGTGTTGCTTGAAGCTGTGCCACAGCACCACAGCACCACACACACCTGAGCGGGATGCAAGAAGGCAGCGCTGTGCTGACGGCGCGCCGTTCTGCTTCAGTGAGGCAGCTAATCAACATTCACCTCAATGGAGTTGAAGTTGAAGCAGCGCAGCGCGGCATGCTGAAGAGAGGAACGCTGCGGCTATGGCTTTGGTTGTATGGGAATGTGTTCCATTGAAGGTCTGTGGGCTTGGCTCGGAGTTGGTAGTTTGCCGCCGTCGGCCGACCAAAAAGAATCCATTGACCACTACTAACGCTGCGGTTGCTGTTGCCGCTGCACTTTGAGGTGCATTCCGTGGCACCGTGGCAAGTTGTGGTTTAGTATGGTGACGGGAAGAGGTAGTTAGTATCTATATTTATCTCTGTTGAGTATCTATTTTTTTCTTCTTCTGTTTTTTCGTTCTCTTCCGTTTTGTGTGCTTTCTTTATTTGGAATAGTGTGGCAAGATTTGAAACACACAGCACAAGAAACAGACGAGAAACAGTCTGTTTGAAATAGTGGAGTAAAAATATAGCATAAATTTATGAATGAATGATGGACAGTGACAGTCTTGGGCGAAAGAAATAATGCGTTTTTCCAAAGTGGGAGTTGTGATTAAACAGAACCAACTGCGTCAATTCCCGGAGAAACTGCAAGATTTTAAAAAGACACATCACTTTAAAAAAAATTGTTATCGACTCTTTCAGAACTAAAGAATTTTTCTGTGGCAATAAGACAAACGTGTATTTATTTACACGTGTACATGCGATACCTGCTGTCGTGTTACACGGCATCTTCGACGCGGGTACATGTGTAGTCCATTTAAATACGGCTGCAGGTGTATTTAATTACGAAAGCGCTCTGCAACAACCTATTCACAAAAATTATCGTTTTAACCACATTCGAAGTTTGACCTTAATAGAGAAACCAAGTATGCAACTTTAGCAAACTTGGCAAGGAGTAACCTGCAACTTTTGTCAGCTCTGAGCCACGCTTTTCCACAGCTGGACAAATAATAACCTTCAAAAGGGCCTAATTACTTCCAAAAAAATGTAGATCGGTTGATATTTTATACCAAAATAGAAACATTCTTCAACATCAGAAGCTCTAACAACGTTGCAAATCACTATCCACATATTTTGCTAAATACACATGCAACCTTAGGTTCACGTGCCCCTATACAGATAATTTAAGTATATATGTACTATATGTACACGATTACAGGTGCAATAGGGCGCTCTACTTATGTCCACTAAAGTTTTTCTTTTTTTTTCAATTATGTAAAATAAATATTATTTTCAAATTGTTCTTATTACCAACTGCTTTCTTGTGATTAGCCAAGCATACTTTGGGCATTCATTCGTTCTAACTGCTAGCTTTAAGACAATGCCATCGCGAAATATAAAATGCAAGCAGAACAAATCTATCTTTTAAAATCGCCAAGAAGAAGTTATTAGTTAAGCGAAAAATGCTGCATGCTGCCAATGCTCCCTTTAATCTAAAGTTGAGTAACATTCAAACTTCAGTGCCTTCGCATAGCTCAAAGTACGACGTTTACGGTAGTAACAAATTTGGAACTGAAAAATGAAACACTTGCTGGCTAAGTATTTTATGTTGAATGTATGCCTAGAGTTCCACCTCCGAAATGCTACGACGGCATTCAGGACAAAGGTAGACTTTTTATGAAATACGGAAGAAGTTGAATTAGTCAAAATTTTAGTGAATGAGTTAAGATTATTAGGATGGAGGAAACCACTGAAGTTTTATTTTTCTCAATTTCGTTTAAATTTTTAAAATGGAAATAGAAAGAGTATACTGATGCCGACAAAATTTAAACTAAAATGCTGTATGATGTTGTATTTAATTATTATTTTAATTTGCGAACGTTTATAAATTCGCAAAAACACGAATTTTGAAATTCTAAAGAAATAGTTAAGGGGAACTTTTAGTATTTTTGAAATTTTTAACAGTGTAGTTTAACTTCATCAAATAAAAAAAACATTTCTTCTCAAAATCGTGTTTCCAGACACAGATTTAAATAAACAAAAAAGAACTTGACCTACACGTGAACACCCGGCACGGCACCCTAAGGTGCCGTGTATATGGCAACACGCGTCACGTGTAAATAAATACACTTTTAAAATCTGGAACTGTACTACAAATTAAGTAAAAATCAACATTATCATAGCATCGTAAGTTTACCAAATAAAAAGTATTTTCAAAATTGTATATAGAGGAGATAAGTTAACCAGCTCAAAAACGTAAAAATTGTAAAAGGAGCAAACAAGCGGACTATTTGGATTTTTTTTGTAATTTTTATCAAAGGCAAAGATTCTCAAAAAAACCAACGACATCAGTTAAAGATTCAGCCAGCACGTTTGTTTAAGAAAATGCTAAAGGAATGATTTACCATATACTCTCGGGAAAATGAACTTTTGAAACCAAATCTGTTTATGCGAACAAGATGATTTACATTACCAAAAATTCGAATCATCATTGGCTACCTTTTGCTGAAGTAAAATGCTTAACGTTTCCCCCGAATCCCACTCCCAAATAGCCAAAAAGCATTACAAAAGCTTCTGGAACAGAAAAAGCTGAGCTTTTCTTAACCACAAAACTCTCCACTCTACAAAGCTTTTTCACGATCGTCATCATTCTATATCTGTTTTCACGTGGGACATTTTGGTCCAGAAGTGTATCTCCCAGACAAGTTTTTTTTTATGCTGAATAGCCCGTGCCACCGCATCCCGTCCTCAACTGTCTACCAGCCGACTGACCTATTTACTTACGATCATTCCTTTTTTTCCTTCGTCTTCCTACATCTTCTAAACACATCGTGGCCTTTTAAGACTTCTTTGGGTTGTTTGTGCGTGTTATTGGTAATCAGTGGAAGAATGCGGATGACGGAGATGCACATCTATCGGGATCAAGAGACGGAGTTGTTATTTTGCTCTAAAAAAGAAGAAAAAATGAATTGGATTTGACGGCATCTGTTGTCCTTTTGTTGATGATGATGATTTTTATTTTATAGGTTTGTCGTTTTACAGTCAATCAATGCGTTCCAGCTCTTGTCATTCATGTAGCATCTACAGAAGGTAATCTATTTTATAGATGTGGTCACTGTTGTACTCAAGTCACGAGTGAACCATATTTTCTGTGTACAAATTTACACTGCGGTCTTGAGTGAAGTTTACTTCTTAGATTTACTTTCAGATGAAAGTTTTTTTAACTTAACAATTTTTTTGTTGGATAGCTTCAAGATTTCGGAAGTATTTTGTAAATAACTTTCCCGAATCCCAACTATTTAATTAGTGTGTGATAAAGTTCGATTCAGTGAATTTCTTTCTTAACTGCTATTTATGAGGGGAGTAGAACGGGTTTTATACCAGTTCCCGGCTTATGTTATGAATTTTTTTTTTTGCAGGCATCTGAATACATCTTCTGGTTTTTCATTTACAGGGGTAAGAAACTTTACTTTAGTATTAAGTTGTAAGTCATCTTTTTTTTTTTGCTTTTCATTTACTTTTACCTGTTATTCAGCAAATATTCGAAAAATGCAGGTCTTCAGACTAATACTAAACGTTTTCCAACAAACTTTGAAATCTTCAACTGATTTAGAAATATAAAAACTTTAAGAGCTAAAATTAAACACAACTTTTCACAGCAGCGTTGCCAACCGAGTTGTTTTATAGATCGTTTTATCTGAAAGCCATATTTTCGATCAAGTATTGTAAAGAGATAGGTAGAAAAACAAATAAAAGGATATTTAAGAATCGTAGAACCCAAAATACTTTGAATTTAAGCAACTAAGAAACCATATTATTCAGCTCACAGTCAGCTTTAGTTTTGAAAGACTACACAGCGGATATTTCTGTCGAGCAACAGGCAGCTATAGAGAAAAATCCTTTCTAATAGACAAATGGAAAACCTCTACTGATTTAGCTTGGAAAATAAATATACGCCAATCTGCAAACAAAATGTTGGTCGTAGGTTGAAAGTAGAAAAGAGAACTTAAATATGTACCCAAAAATCACGAAATAGATTTATCAATATAATTTCGGAGTGGAGATTAGACAAGCTGAAATTTTTAAAATGAAGCACAGAAATTAAATTTGCAGATTGTTTTGAAATAAGAAAAGGTTTTTTTTTTTTGTTAAACATTAATCAGATTTTATTCATCATATATTTTTTACAGAAAATATTTTACATAAATTTATGAATGTCGTCGTCTCTTCGGTTTAATGGCCACCGGTTGATATGTCTTCGTTACTAGGTCCTCTTCACTGCATAACGTATTGTAAACGAAACTCAGTGATGCAGCAAACAAAACAAAAATTGATGCAACTAAGTAGTGTGTGATCCTCATTTTGAAAATAGAATGTAATGTATTTCGCTCAAACAGAAGTAAAGAATGAATAAAATGGTCTGTCGGAGTCTTCTTTTATGTGTACCTATCGATAATTTGTGACCGGCAAAATAAGGGAAAGTAATTAGGCCTCGAAAGTAATTAGGTAAAATTACATACATCAATAAATACATTATTTGATGATGGTCATTAACATAAAAAACGGTCAAAATAATTATTTGCTATTAAGGTATTTACAAAAAAACTGGTAAAATGTCGTTATTCCACGAATTTTTGATGCGTGCCTTGTCATTCTGTGATATTTTAATAGATGCTAGACCTTAAGGATCCCAGTTTTGTTAAGCCAACGATTGGTTTCGGTTATTAATGCTAATTTTAAATTAAGGATACGTAGTTGCATACTAAAACGTAGCTCGTGAAAAATATCCACTCCAAAAATATTTCTTACTTTTCGATTCGCTTTTTGTTGATTTCTGACATACCCATAAAAAAATGCTATCTTCATGTTAGGATAAGTTCAGTAATATAAAAAAAATACCTGTCAAATGCGAGTTCTACGCAATCATTCAGGATTTCTTTTTGCCGCCAAAAATAAGTGAATAAGATTAGATTAAGCTACAAAAGTCAAACAATTAACAATTCAGAACAACTTTACTGCGGTTCCTATTTCTTATTCTTCGAATTAAAGCAAGCAAAGGACAAGCTATTCGCTGTTATTTTTCATATTTTGGTTTGGTCCACTTAAGCATTAAAATTAATGCAAGAAAATCCACTGAAACAAATCTTCACCTTTCTTCAATAGATATAGATAAGATAGCCAAATTTGAATTTTACTAATAACATATTGTGCGATTCTTTTGACAAAATCTATAAAAGGCTATTTATGGATTCACATGTTGCTGTTTTTTTAGTTTTTCGGCAATAACTAGAAGATTATAAAAACCTGAAAGCCAAGCCAATTCTAATCGAAAAATTATGAAAAACTAATATATCTATAGTATGCGATAAAAAGATAGCACATGTACCTTTTTTCCTATTCTTTTACTTAAAGCTTACAAAAACAAGTCATTTTGCGTATTAATCATTCAATAAAAACACACGGAAATAGCAATGAAATGCAGAGCCTAAAAACAAAATTTCAACAAAAAAATGAAAAATCCTTCTGGTTTTTTTAATTTTTTCTTGCTTACTGACTCTGTACACAGCAGGAGCTCTGTAGCGCTTTGTACATAGCCGGAAAATTCAAAAGACAAAAAGGGCGGAAGGGAGATATTTGACAACCTAATATTTTTCTGGTAATTTTTATTTAATAATAAATATTTTCCGTTGATATTTATGATATAATCAATGATACTTATGAAAGCCTCTTTGAGTTTGCTAAAACTTGAAAAGAAAAATGTGTATACTAGCACGGGAATTGCTAATGTTCTTGCAATTAGCTATGAGGGGGAATACATTTTTGTAATACTCCCAGACTTCGAGGAACGAATATTTTTTTCCGACAGCTGAAATTATGTGATCATGACCACATTTTATTCCAAACCAAAGAAAAATATTTTTTGGAAAAATCTAGCTTATGAGGTCTTAACTAAGCCAAATAAAATAAAATATACATATATTCAAGGACGAAAGGATTACGGTATATAGAATGTTGTTCCTAAGCAGCATTGGTCGTCTATGCTCTCTAAAATTGCATTATATTCAAAACCATACATTTCAGTTGAAAAATTAACATTTAGATTTTAAAGTACATACATACAATCAAACTAATTTCAGAATCCTTTTGTGTTTTTAAAACAAGGGTTTAATATCAATTCAGTGATTATTTTAATAATTGTTTCAGGTCGTGATTGATGTTGGGCACTCAGTGTTCTCATTGAACGCTTTCATCATCAATTACTTTCAAAAGTCGTGTTAACCAACTGTGGTTTGGTTGAAAGCCAAATTGACAATGAAGAAATAGTTTGCTCTAATTAAAGTGCCGCCAGTCACAAAAGTAAGTAAGCACTATGGAGTTAGCTTTATACTCATAGAAAAGTAAGCTTAAAATAGCCTTCATAGAAAATCCTTAAATGCAGTTTTCGCAGAAGATCAATACGGCTACAAACAAGTACAGTTTACAGTTAAACATGGAGTAGGTTATTTTTTTTTTTGGTATAGGGTACTATCGTAGCATCTGGAGTTGGCAATTTAGTGTTCATCTATGAAAAACTGGATTGGGTTGGTAATTTGAAGATCCTAGCCAAGCAGAACAAAAAAATTGCCAAGCTCGGATTGGAAGGATCAATCAATTGAAATCAAGCCAATTAGAATGTTTTGAGACCATTTTGGGAACATTTGGAGCCGAACGCCTTTGTTGCACTGGCTATATTTTTATAGCTGTTAATTTTAAAATTTCTAGCTAGCTTTAAATAAATAAATCAGGCAGTATAGGTACAACGAAGTCGGAAGTTGTTCTGAAAACACTCACCAGGTACTTTTCCTTGTTTTTCAAGTATTTTTTTTTTCGAAGTTTCAAACCAATTTCATATACTGAAACCAAAACACTTCAAAAGTCGTAATTTGACATTTCAAAACCCTAAATTTTCTTTAGACACAATTTTCAGAATTGCGTTTACCTAACCAGAGGTTTATTTTTGACTGTGAAACTGAACCAGTTTAACAAAAAGCTTAAACTCATTTTGCGCTGTTATACTTCAATTTAAACTCTCACTGTAAAACTTGACATAAGTAGCAGTAAAGGTTCAAAACCCTACAAATCATCCATCAGTGACCTAGTGCATCTTTCTGCTGAACAGTTCGTGTGGTTACTTCAAAATCTGTTAAAACTTGTTAAAGTGCAGACAAAGCCATTGTTCCAATTCCATACCGCTGAAAATGAACAACAGCGCTTGGATTGGTCCTAAATTTTCTGTTACACCCGCTGATGTGAGAACTTAATTAGTACCTATCAAGAAAGTCCAGCTGTCACAACAAGTATCCACCACAAGCTAACAGTAATCTGGTAAATAAATCGTCCATATCAATCAAGTCTCCAAAGTACATACTCGCTCGCAGTCTCCAAGATAATCGCCAAAGTATATTGCACAGAGCTAAAAGAAAAGACAAAATAACCAGTCCGTATGAACGGGCAGGCACACGTACACTATCGCATTACAGACAACAGACAGACAGACACGAACACCATAAACCGCGGAGTCGGCAGCAAACAGAGCCAACATCCAGTCGGCCATTCATTCGGCAGCGAAGTAAGCGAAACCAGTTTCGAGTTAACTTTCATCTAGAGCTGACGTTTTGCCGTTGCCGCATTATTCATCGTCTGGCTTTACCTTGGTGATGTAGATCCAGTTGCGAGCGAGTCGCGCGAGAGTTTTCCCTTAGAAAAAGGCAGTCCCCTTGGTGAACGAACACGCACCTGGTCGTCAGTCGGTCTCCTGAAGGATGTGTTTCCGTGTTAAATCATCCCTCCCCATCGGTCGTCGTGTGTAGAGCGGACACATTCGCTTTCTTTTCGATCTATCGCCGCCGTCGTCGTCATCGTCGTCGGTGCGCGCTTGTGAAACTGAAGCGAGGTCAGCAGCATTTTAAAATTGCATTCGCGAAGAGAAAGGATTTCTGTACTTTGCATAGATATAAATAATTTATTTAGTTGGAGATCTTTGCGTTGGAGTGCTGCAAGCCCTCGGTGTGTGCGAGTGTGTGTGTGTAAAACAAAAGAGCTGAGCAGCGAACTGGCTGCTGCTTGATGTTGTCGGTGGTCATTTTATGGTCATTTTCGAAAAAAATATGCTAATTATAGTCAGTGCGTCAGTGTTTTTCTCCTTTTGAGTGCGTGTGTATAGTCAGTGAAGTGAAAAATGTTTTAAAGTCCTTTGAGCAATCGGCCAACAATTCTCTCTTTCTCACAACATTTTTTCCTCGTGTCTCATTCCCCTTACATCGTCACGGTACCGTGATGAAAATGCAACACCGTCAAACGGCCGCCAAAGAAAAACTATTGCGAAACAAGAAAAAAACCAACTCAACTTGCGTCCATAGTCCGACAGATAAAACAGCACCTCAACGGCCCGAAGCTTTGCAATTAAGAGGCACAATGATGTTGAACTACCGTGCAACTGCAACAATATTGGATACATCGCGCAGCAGTGGAGATATCTGGAGACAAGTACCGAGAGGAATTTCTCAAATGTTTTCCATTATTAGTGGAGAGTTTTTACACAACAGTGGAAAAAGGAGGAAGCCATGCGTCCAAGGATACACGCTGAAAGTTATGATAACAGTTCTACTTTTATCGCTCGCAACGCAAGTCAACAGCCAAGGTGAGCATCATGGTTTTGTTATTGGGTATCTTTCGTTTGGTTTTTCTGCTTAATTGCCTGATTGTTGTGTTAATTGAATCTCTCTATAGCTGAGAGGTTTTGTGTAACTAGGTTTTGTCCGGCTTTTGTCAGTGTGTATGCGAGCCGTCAAGGTTTTCCCAAACAGACGTGCGATGGCGTGCTCTGGAGTCGAGTTGCCCTCCGGGCAATGTTATGAAATCGGATTTGTTGGGGTCTATTGGTTTCTCATGTCTGAAAAAGTGGGACGGAGCTCTAAGCCATTCCTCTGGATTAAGTTGCGCAAAAAAACAAAAAACAGGGAAGAACCAAGAAGTGCTAACAGGAAACTCTCAACACAAATTACTTAAACAAATCGAAAAGGTCAGCGTCACAGGGGGAGAGAACCTGTTTGAAAGAATAAATCCCGTTTGCTATTGTTTTTGTTGTTACTACTCTGGCTTATAGAGTAGATGTGAGTTATAGCGATCCGTTGTGTGAGACTGTTTTTTTTTTTTGGTAATTAGAGTGTTTTTTATGTGTGCTTTGGCTTGGCTTTTGGTTTGTTTTCGTGTGACTCGCGTGGAATTCTTTAAAAATGCTGATTGATTCAAATTGGCTTTAATAGAATTAAGAGTTTATTACTTCTTCGAAATGTTTCTTCTGTCCTTATGGTAGTGAAAGCTTTCTAGAATATTTTCAAGTGTTGTCATTGTATTTTCTGCTGAACTTGCAACATTTTTTTCAAAAATACCCAGCATAGTCGTATACTTCATAACTTTTCAAGTTATCCCACGCTCAATGTAGCCCTTCTGTTCTTGGCGGACTATAAACTTGTTAAGCTATTAAGATTTAATAACATCATTTACAATATTTTGTGTTTTCCACAAAACCTTAGAAAGAAAAAAAAATTGCAGTAAAGTTATTTTTAATTGTTAATTTTGTTACCTTATTCATCTTTTTCTGTGACCTCAAAATCGAATGAAGACAAGTCCTTATAGCATTAATAATGGCAATAAAGCCACGCTTTTAACTACCTTTAACATGTTCATGTACTTTTTGATTCTTGATAATATACGCTTCTTAATGTATTTGTAATAAAACTCCAATTTAAAGACATTAGATAAAGAGATGTTTTTAATGATAAAGTTTAGAGTTTGAGTCTTTATCTTATTGCTTTAAAAAAACGGTCAAATATAAGTTTTACTTATGCGCCGAGGTTTTCGTTTTACCGTCAACAAGGTTAGTAGTTAGAGATAAGTCGAAGAATCTAACAAATCAAAATAGCTTTACTAAAATTCTTCAGTTCAAATGAAACAAAACAAAGGGCAATATATTCCCATTTCCTGACCGGAGATAGCTTTGGTACTCTTAAAGTTTAAAATACCTGCAAACGACACTGAGACACTTTTAACATTTTAGTTTTTTAGCAGAAAATTTATCTGATTTCTCGGAAAATTGTTTAAAAATAATTTTATTTTGGTTTATTATTCTATTATAAGCCTTTGTAATCGTAACAGAAAAAACAAATTATAAGCCCCCTCAAATTTTTGGCGGGTTGTAGAGTGCATATATGTAAAAATAATATGTTTTTGATTCTTTCGTCGAGATCTATAAAATGGCATTTCCAAATCTCAAAAGTTCGCATGTTGCTGTTTTTTTTTTTTGCTTTTTAGCCAATAACCCAAAAAAAATGTTAAAGCTAGAAATTTTTTGTTTTTGTTTTTATTCCTATGGGTGCTGAAATTAGAGAGGCCGATAAGAACCCCCTTTTTTATTTTACAAGACGTATCCAACAGAACCTCACTTAATGGATACTGGATAAATTAAAAAACAAAAAACCTTGGTTATAAGTCTATTTTAGCATAAACGGAAAATCGTATGAGATTTGTCGAAATTTTTTTTTATATTTTTTGGTTCAAAATCTCAGTCAATAAGTTTGCGATTCGTAAACAATCTCTTGACAATTTGTTAATTAATAACTTATTACCAAGAAGAGTATATTTAAGTCTAGCAGCCTTTGCACCTAAATTTAAAGAAGTAATCTTGTTTTTCGATGGTTGCGATGGTTTACCAGTTTTCAAGATCTAGACTAAGTAAGAGGCGGATAGACATTTTTATAATCTACTTAAAAAAGTTAATTAAGGTTTTTTCGAGCGTTAGTATTTTTACTAACTTTTTCTGTAATCTTCGTCTAATTAAAAAAAGTATGAGATCTATTTTTGGGCTGTTTCATTTTAAATTTAATCCCTTATCTACAAAATATTCAAATGTTATAGGCAAATATATAAAAAGCGACAGAGAGACAGAAACCGAAGTGCTTTGTCAGAGATTCGTTATTCTTTTAGAATGAAACCCTTAAACTGCAATTGACAACTAACATTTAATTTAGACCCCTATCAATTTTGTAGCTTATAGTATTTTTAAATCAAATTAAAAAAGAATATTATGTTTGTATTGAAATCCATCACGTCTAGTCTTTACTGAAATCAGCGTACATCTTTTAGTACATCAGAAGCAGGACCTCAACGTTTTCTACACGGACGATGTCTATAAGCTCAATAAGTCTTGTTTTGCTTGTTTTTGTTTACAATAATCATATCTTTTACTGAATTGAGGTTTTTATTCGTACTTTCCTTAATATCTAAAACATTCTTCTTTTTCGATTCCTTTTCTCCAAAAATTAATTAATGTTTCTGTAGTAAGATAAAAAACATCAATCACAACAATCTCTTTGAATTGTACGACTTAATGCTGCAAATTCTTAGAATGCACAGAAAATAGACTAAGATTTAAATTATCAAAGTGAAACTTATTTTTTATTTTTTAAGTAACAAACTTATTTTTTATGTAACAAATTGAGTAATTATTACTATGTAGCCAAATTGCAGTTCTTTTCAAATCAGACAAGTGCGCTGTGAACTTACTAAGGCGCATAAAATTATAAACAAAAATTAAATTACAAATCACTGGAAACTGGAAGATTTTTAGTTTTTTTTATTGTTATTTTAAGAAACTAGACTCGGTAGTTTGTTTACATAAACCGTTTTTGATAAGGACAAACTTCTGACATATGTAGCTCTTTGCTTAAAACTATGTAATTATTTCTAAATTATTTTGGCTTTACTAAATTTTCTTTTATAATAGATAGAAAAGTGTTTGGCGACGTGCTCCGTAATATCTTAGGCGCTATAATGTCCGCATTACCCTATCCCTTCTGTCTGTCCAACTTTTAGGAGTAAAAGTAGACGATAAAAGCCTAAGATGCACATCTTACTGTTTAGATTTTTATCAAAAAGCTTCAAAAGTACAAAGGCACCGAACTCCGGCAATTACCATGAACTTCACTACATTCCATTAGAAAAAAAAAATGAGGTCAAAGTAGTTAAGATAAGCTACATTTTCAAATTACTTGAAAAGAATGCGTCGCACAAGTCTCACGTTGAACTCTTAGGTCACGAACATGAAATCTAAATCCAAACTATCACATGCAGTTCATCTCAGATGCTCTGTAGAGATATTTTTTCCACATAATTGATGTATTTTTCAACATTCTGTTGTCTATTGTGGTCACCGATAGATAGTTTCTTTCTTATTGTGAATTATTACTTTGTTAATGCCCACTGTTGTGTTGGCCAGGAGAAAGTTGATGAATTTCTTTTGAGAATGTTTAATGAAAACTAAAATTCATTAATTTTCTTTTTTTATTTCAAATTGGATTTTTTATCCCACTAAGTGTTTTGCTTTTTTTCTATTTTTTATGTCACCGAATAGCTATTAAAGAACTCTTTTTTTGTTGAGGTTTATGAGAATCTCTGTTAATGCAGATATAACAATTGATGAAAGAAGAAGTTGATTGTGGCTTACCAAAGGCCTTAACATTAATTTGGTCAATTATACTTGAGAAGTATTTTTTCTTTGCATTGCCATACTATTGTTTTTCTATCAGAGATAAGGTCATGCAAATTTTATTCAACAAACACAATTAAGATTTTTTTTTTATTTTGCTGGTAATAACAGTAATGGCGTGATTAAAAATCTGTTTTTTTGTGTGAATACTTGATACTCTGTTGTTGTCAGTGTAAAACAGACTGCACTAAGTACAAAATGAGAGCTATCAAGCATCATGTTTTATAAAACGAATGAAGTTTATTTTTAAGTTTTAAGTAACGTTTAGTGTTCAATTTTTTATTGGCGGCTTGGTTGTGGTCAGCCTGGGAAAGGTTTAGCCATATTTACGTTTCTTCATGATGAGACTGAAAATTCATAAGATATTTCAGTCAGAGTTCCTCTAATAAGAGTTCAAAATACTCGAAGAGAATGCTTCGAATAAAAGTTCAACATGCTTGAAATATTTGTCCCAGAAATTTCAGTCTTTTTAGGTCCTTTTAAGTGATATTTTTACTTGATTAGTTGTAGACAAACAAAAAAGAACATATTATACTTAAAGAGCTCAAACATTTTGATTACTATTTTACTTTTTTAAGCCAAAAAAGAAAAACTTATGGTTGAGAACTTCACACATCATCATCCTCTTCTTGACCGCTGGGGCACACAGAAGAGATCTCCAGGCAACCCGATCCTTCGCCGCTGTTTCTAACTCTTCAGGAGGCATGCCCTAGTGTGTTCAGACAAGATTTTGGACTTTTGGACACTTCTTCTTGGGTATGCCGAACGGTCGCCTTCCTGACGGGATCGAGCACTCAAGGCGCGAATTTCATCAACATGAAAAATCTCCAAAGCCTTTCTTTAATTAGGACCAGAAAAATACAACGCAAATCAAATTAATGACTTCCACGTATCTTAATTCCATAATTCACATTTGCTGTAGTTTTATGAATGATGCAAACTGAAATAAAACCGACGCAGCCAAACAACGAAAATTTTTAAGCGACGCAATTTAAAAACGTCAGAAAACGAGGCTTTAGTGTAAAGTATTTGTCTTTTTTCTTTTCTCTATCCTCCATTGCAAGTTTGCCTTTAAATTCAAAAGATTTAGCGTTTATGTAATTGCCAAAATTTACTTGACTCGGCCTATGAACTCGGAAAAGAAGTTATCTGCCTAGATCCGAAAATTTGCCAACAGGCAACAGCAAGCGCTGTTTTATGACTGAAACATCAGGTTTTGGCTAAAGGGCTCTACACACGGACAATATTATTTGACAAAGTTTTGCGAAGAATTAGAAGAAGCATGATATTTGATTTTCGAGAATGTACACGACAATATGATGGCAATCGCTGGGATGGTTAAGCCCTCGTCCAGATTTAATTTTCACATACGAATAAGTTCTTGAAGTGAGAAAGTGAATTTTATTTGGAGGCGAAAAGGGTATTTTTCCCGCCAAAGATCTACTAACACTGGTTGTAACTAGCCCCATCGATTTTATGAATATACAATACATATTTTCATTTATTGCATTTCAAGGTTTAGATTTTATTTCATTTAATATTATTGTACTTGTTGCAGCACCAGCTGCCTAAAGCTACAAATCGCCCATCTATTGTGTCTCTTTCATCAATGTTGCTTGACAAAAAAAGGTTCATGCTTAATGAATATGGGTCAGTTATTGCGTCAAGCTTGCTTAAAAAAAAAAGATATCAACAGATGGCACACCATCTTTGTTATGAGCTGTCTGAATATATTTTAAATTTTATCAAAAATTTGCGTACAGTTTTGCAAAAGTAAATTTTAAAATAAAACTGCCATCGACGTGAAGGCTATTTTTATACATGCATCGATTTACGAAATTCAACAACAAACCAGTCATACTCACAATTCACAAAACAAGTTGGTATCTCAACTAGAACCAAACTGGTCAAATGAAATCGAAAGAACCCACTCGTGTCTTGTTTGTTGTCTTTCATTGAATTTAAAATACACAAAAGGACACCACATACAGAGACCGGATTTAATTAATTCCGGACGTAATGTGCCGTGGTAGTCAAACCACGAGAAATGGAAAGTTTGACCATGCCCAGTAGAATGTAGGTGAGTGGTTGAATAAATTAAAATAAAACAAAATCAACGTTTTTCATGGCTTCATTCTAACCAGAGAAAAAAAAATACCAGTTCGTCGCTGTTTGGGCGGCGCGATGAGTGGTTCCCAGTTTGTAGCGTGCTTAATCGATGTCAGCACAATGAAAGTGCTTATGCTGGGGAAGGCATCTCGGACTTTCACTGTTTATACAAAAATGTTGAGGTGCAACAGTTTTCTTTCGCAGGCAGTGACTAACGACTGCCATTGCTGCCGTTCATCATTGATTTTTTTTTAGTTTTGTTATTGTGAATTGATGATGATATGTTGAGCCAACAACCGTCAGGTAATGATGAGTTGAGGTTTCAAGTTCATTGAGCTCTGAAGTTTTGGTTAGCTTTCAAAACAAAAAAATTATTTTGGAGTCTTGTTTAAGACTTAAGGCTTAAGGCTTATAGTGGCTAGTTACGAACTATTTCTAGGGAAAGTCTGCTTCAAATTTATTCTCCAAGTGTTTTTGAGATTAGGAAGGTGTTTTTTATTCGTACATTGACACCGCTAAAGACGTCCGTTGTTATATTTGATCCGACAAGAACTAAGCTCGAATCTTTTTCTTTCACAAATTGATTTTTTCCAAATTGATTTCTTTCACAAATTTCTGAGTTGAGACAGTTTCTAGAAGTTTTACTTGTATTTCGATTGTTAAATGAATGATAAACACGGTTTGGTTATTAAATATTTACAATGTCTAGTGAAACTGTGCTTCAAATACATTTTTAAATCAGTTTTGAGATTAGGAAGATGTTTTCATCACGACGTCGAAGACGCTGTTACCATAAGCCTTACACCAATAAAAACGCTGTTCGACTCTTTTTCTTTCCCAAATCGCAGGTAATTTTTCAAGCCCGTTAAAACTTCACTTGATTCTAATCAAAAGAGAGAAAAAAAAAAACCCGACTGAAAGAAAAAACCAAAATTCCCTGATGACGACATTTTAACCATTTCAACCAAAATAAAATCACAACCATGAAGGTTACCATGAGAAGCTACCACAGACGGAAGCATAAATCAACTTCAAGCGGCCGTACAGCCGCCGTAACTGGACTTGTAGTTAAACGCAATTGTATTCGAATTGTTGGCTATAAAGAACCAACGAGAAATACTTAAACTATTTTCTTTTACTATCAAATTAGTTAGACACATGCGATCATTAAAAGCAAACGAGATTTTCTTTTTTTTCTCATTTTTTGTTGTCTTCTAGAGCCCCAGAGCTGCGTCCCTCGAAAACCCTTAGTTCTAACAATCGCTTAAGAATTCACTTAGAAATAATTATCATGCTCCCACAGAGGCGGCGCAGAACGTGGAAAAGCGAACGTGAGATGGGAAAATTGGTCTCTATTATTGTCGGCATAATCAGCGGCCATCCCACTTTTTAGTGCTAAGTGATAATTTTATTCCTCACCAATGGATGGAGGTTAAATGGAAATGGTTCTTTTTGATTTTTAAGCGGGGCAATCTTCCGGCGCCAAGAAATGGGACGCACTTTTAACTGAGACTTAGCGCTTAGTGTCAATGATCTGTCGGCTTACATTAGGAAGTAAATTCCCGCGACTGCCAGTGCCCCTGGCTTCCTCGGTGTTGACTGTCTTACTTAACATCGTTTTGTTACGAACAGCGTTGAGGGTCATTGAACCACTCCACAATTGATGGAAGTTCTGACCGCTTCAATTCTGATGTCCGATGTTGTCCGAAGTTGGGTTTCTCAAGAACCGCAACTCGGTGTGGAAATTGACACACATAGTTGCGTTTCAACTGCGCCGAATTGTTGGCTAATTCGTGAGTTTCTCTCTTGCCTGCGGGTAAATCCCATTCGAGGAGGGATTTCATAATTTTATTTTCGGTACTGCACAAAAGTTGTCTCTCAAGGGAAACTGGTTTAAGTTTCACGTGCATGTTATTCTTCTTGGGAAGTAAAACCAAAAAAGCTTTGGATTCTATTGAAATGCCGTGGAGGGGCACGCAAAGCCTGTGCCATAGGTTCGTGAAGAAGACACACATTTCTCAACGACTTGTTTGAATTTTGATTTGCACATCAAATTGTTCTAATTAATTTTTTGTTGTGTTAGTGAGTTGCGTCAGTTGGTAAAGCTGTTTGAGGCTTCAATTAACGGGCCTCCTGAGAACTTGTCGAAAGTAGTTCAACTTACAAGCTGCGATGTGGCAGTTATCGTGGTGGAAAGTATGATGTACATGTGCCTTTGAAATCAGGTTATTTTCACAGGCAAAATTAGGTCAGATTTAAAGCATGCTTACATGATTGCAAAACTGTACCTATACTCCGCGACTGCTGATTGAGACACCCTTCGATTTTACGATTTTTGAATAATTTTGTTTACTGTTCAGTTTTATTTTTATCTAGACTCTTAAAGTTCCTGTGCGACGAAGTAAGTTGTTCATATCAAGCAGCTTAACTGCCAGGATTTCCTTATCTCCTGAAAATTTGCAGTCTTTCGGCAGTCGACCGCGACAACTGATTGAGACAGGCTTTAAATATGTTGGAGTTTGACAATTATTTCACTCCGGAAGCTTAAACCATGTTCCCTGTCATTCCAAAAAGGCAGAAGTCATTATGGTAACTAGATCCCGTAGACTCCATGGCTTCAAGACCACCAATCACAGGTGGCAAGAGCGTTCAACATGTTCAACATACTAAACAGATATGGCCCGCACTGGATGCTAAACTCTGAACTTGCCTTTTTCAAATAGGCAGTCTATTGATAAGGGTCTTGATAGGCATCATTATGGGGCACTGCACCTTCGGCTGACATGCCAGCAGACTGCGAGTCCCTGCCCATAACTTTTGCAGAAGTTGCCAGGATGAGGAGGAGGAAACCATCCTTCACCTTCTAGTAAAAGAACTTATCACTGCGAGCACTTCCTTGATATCTGAGCAAAATTAGTATCAACCAGATCCGTAGCTTCGTAAGAATCTCTAAATGGTTCCACTAGGATGCGGAGTAGATTTCCGCGTTGTGGTATCACAATGGGCTCAATCTGGCCGAAGGGTAGTTGTGGGCAACTGTCTCCCCAGCCAGCCACTCTAACCTTACCAATTATAGTAACTAAAACAGGAAAGGATCCTCACGAAGCATCACCCTACAGGCCTTTTCCTCTTTTACCAATTTTGTCTGAAATATTAGAAAATGTTTATCTGAAAAAGTTAAGTCATTTTATCAGCAGTAGAAGTATGATTCTTATGCATCAATTTGGTAGACATTTTGCCATTGAACAGGTTCATCGAATGAAGAAAGCTTTGGAGGAAGAAATGATATGCAAATGTTATGAAACCTTAGCACTGATTATTTAGCAAATGCTAAAGAAAATTATTGAGAAATCCTAAAATCGAGGGGCTGTATCAATCAGTTGTGGCAGAGTGTATGTTCTTAGTGTCGCATAGACAAATTTAAAAATTAAGAATTAAATGGCAATACATTCGCCAACTTGTTTACTGAAAACAACCGTGGCACGTTGCCTATTCACAATGGACAATCCCACACTCACGATAATTTCAATTTGTAATCGATACGATTATTGTTTTCGAAACAAATAATCGTGAGTGTGAAACTATTGTCCGATATTTTTGATTATCCATCAACTCAAGGGAATTAACAAAACGTTTATTTTTTTTTTTTGCACAGCCATTAACACAGTTCAAGGTGATATGGTAGCTCGAGAATGGGCAAGTCGACTTGTTGCTTCATTCCACCGAAACTGCCCGCCAAAGTAGGAAAAACATTTTAGTAAGTCACCAGTCCGGTTTTCGTGGTTCTTTACCCACTCAAATTGATTGCATTAATTCTGCAATCGAAATCCGCCCACGACTCGACGGCCATCACGCGTGTTTCATTTCTCATATTTACAGGGTGTCAGATCACCGACACTCAGTTCAGTGCTGGCACGCTGCGATACCAACGTTGCAACATTGAAAACGAAAACTGAGACCTACTTTGGCAACAAGCCGGCGGCGGTCAAGAAGAAACGCTTCGTCGGAGTATGTAATTTCTTTTGCCCGATCGAGTCTGGTGTGACATACTTTCTATGACTCTCGTGAGGTGGAAGATTCGAGTGCCTGTGCCTTATGAGCTACAAAACTTAAGGCAACGTGACATCACGTTTGGAATTTGTGTTGGATACAATTTGTCTTTTGACCTGGCCTAGTGGAATCGAGAAAACAGGGACACAAGGAAACATGTCGTGTCATTAAGTCGGGTGAAAGACGATGTCTTCGCCTGACCTCCGTGTCTTGTGTTGACATGAGAATTAACATGTGTTCTGTCATTTGTATTCAAAGCACTCCCGATGGGTTTGGATGGGGCATAATTTGGAGGGTGTCAACGTATATCGACTTCTGATAAGAATCGCTAATTGAATGCACTTGCGGTGAATGACATTCTTGGGGCTTGTCGAAAGCCACTTCTAGTTGAGGAATCCAAGTCGTCGCCAGTATTGGATTTCAGTCACATCTCAGCAATATGATAACGTATTCAATTGGCAACGACTCCAGCAATAACTTCTTGTTTTTTTTTCTCCGTTATGTGAGCAACTGGCAAAAATGGTAATTTCTAAGTTAGCTGCCGTTGCTGTCGCCGCCATATGCTTTGGTTTCAAGCCAAGTCGTGGGCAAAAAGGTCAACTTGTTTGTGGAGCACTGTTAGGTGTTGTCGGCGCAAAACCTAATCGCGTATAGTATATGTGTAGCCAGTGCGGTGCGGTGTCGTAGGCAGTAAGAGACTGGTGACTGGGACTCTGGATTAACCGGTTACTTGCATGGTCACGGTGTGACTATGGATGGTCATTTACTGTGAAGTGTGCTAACAATGCAACGGATGCTGGATTTAAGGCGCAAAAACAAAAGGCACAAGAAGTAAAGTATTCCGTAGTCACACCATGACTTGTGTAAGGTTTCAAGTAAAAAGGGTGAAAGCATGGGTGTTTTTTAGGGCAGCAATTTACCGGGCTAATGTATCGTAGGCCATTTATTTCGTTTGTAATGAGATTTCTTGAGTGTTTCTGTGAGATTATTTAAAGGCCGGTGCAAATTGAGCCATAAGCAGCAGGAGCAAAGTAGTTAAGTTTATGAGTTTAGTTAAGGTTTTATAGTTTTTGTGTTGGGTTTGGCACACTTATGCGAAGACCTGCAAAGGGCAAAGGTAAAACAAAGTATTGAGGCTGCGTCAATGTTTTCCTGTAAGAAGCGTATTGAGAACAAACGTGGAGCTCTTCTAGGTTTCAATTGTCACATAAACCTTCGAGGGAGTCTGAGGTTATAATGAAAGCTTTTTTGATACACAATAAATGACAAAAGCCTTTGTACACAAGAATTAGCATTTTTTTTGTCTAGTAAAATTAAATAAAATTCATAAAATTATGTTGTTTTTTTACACTTGTTTTTATATACACTTTTTTCTAAGAAATGTATTTTTGGTTTCTTTATCAAAAAGCTTTTGAAATAAACGTTCTCAGCTACGCTTTCTCTTTCTTCTTCCAAACTAAGTCTGTCTATTGAGAAGAAACGCTGTCATATATAGTACATTCTGTATTGAGATTGTTCCGCTTCCTTAGTGAACTTATCATACATTAAATTTCCAGCCATCTTTAGAAAACTGTTGAATTGTAACTTAGCGTATCAGGGTTACCGTTGATTACTACTGTAAAATCTATTGAAGATTCGTTAGCTAATTTTTTTTCATTCATTAACATAAGTTTGTAACAACTGCATAAGAACCAGTCTTGGAATCCTTTCTTCTTCCATCGCTATTACTCTTACCATGTAATCGAAATACATTTTTAGCGTATACAAAAATAGCAGTGCTATACGTGTTTGCAGAAGTAACGTATAACTTGGTGAACAAATAGGCACCCTGAAAGTATTAAGTATAAAGAAAGAATTTTTTCATAACCTCATAGGAAAAACATCCTCATACTTGGGTTCCGTAAAGAGAATTTTATACTTCGCTACATGTGAACTTTTGTTCTTACCCATACCTCCCCTCATTGGCTTGAGATAATTAGTATTGCAGATGCTTATTTATCTTTAGATTCGAGTCGGTTTATCATGTTGCCCGAAAATCTTCAAAAAAGGCATATAGTTTAGAAGCAATTACGTTCAATGAAATTTATATAATCCTGAGAATAATGTTGCCCCATTATAACAACATAACAACAAATTAAAGTAGTTTACACCACAAATCCTAAAAAAAAAGAATTGGGGTAATGCGCCGAATAGCTTTGAAATCAATATCTTTGGACTTATCGATTTAATATTTAAGAGAATGAACGAAATTTAAAAAATTAAGGCCTTACAATAAGGTATTAAGTATTTTTTTTTTTATTGGATTGAAGAGAATCTAATTTTTTCTCATTATGTACATCCGAGAAGGAACGCATTTTCATAGTATTAGACTTGTGCCTACTATTTGCAGCAATACTTTGGTAGAAAAGAAAAATTCTTTCAATAAAAACAATTGATATAATGCTGTGATTATAAGTGTGATTATTTTTTTGTTCATGGTTGTAGACCTTTGTCATAAATTGTATTTATCTCGGACTCGTTGGCGGCTTACAACAGACATAGGAATTTGAATTGTCAGTCATTTTTAGTTTGTTTTTAAGTTCTTGATAGTGTGATGCCAGATAATTTAAAGACAAGGATCACACTGTCCAGCGCTATTGACTGTAGAGGAGATGAAACTTAGTGCCTTTCCATTATTTGCAAGTAGTCAGATAAAACTCTAATTTTCTTTTGTTTTTTGGTTCATTTCAAATTCAAGCCTTTTCTTTTTCGACATCGAGATGCATCTGCACCTAAAAAATTCCTCCTCTTCAAATCGAAGTCATCACAAAACCCATAAATTGCAGATGGTGTCCTCATCCACACTCGAAAACCTCAAAACAAGCACTCGAAACACTCTGCGTAACCCAAATCGAGTCAAAATAAATTAAAACCCATTCCATATGTCCAAATGTCATTTGTAAGCAACTCTGCATGTGTTGCATGTCGATCGCAGAGTGGACAGCTTGTATCCAGTCGATGTTGTCAGTATTTATTGTTATTATCTAACAATTATTCCGTACTCGGTCATGAGCCATCGTATCACATTGCTTTCGGTGTTAACAAATCGTTTCGATTGTCGAATTAATAAGTTATGCGCTCCAAAAAGGTGCTCAAGATGAATGAACTCGAAAGCGATTACCTAACGAGCCACCTTCACCTCACTTTACCCCACCTGTTCACGGTGGGTGGTAAACAAACAAAAGCGTTGAGTGTACAACACAACACCACAAATTTGACAGCCCATTTCGACAGCGTAGGTTGGGTGTGTCATATCGAGTCTTCACGAAATTCCAAAGTTCTAAACTCCAATTTTTGGAGAAAGTTCGTGGGACCAAGTACGTGTGTATTTGTATCTATTGATCTCTCTGAAGTGGGCATGGCTCTGAATTGTAGGTTAAAAATGTTGACTTTTGGAAGTGGAACAAACGAGTTTGGTGAGTAGAAGTTGGCCGGAGCTGATGATTAGTCATGAAATTCGAATTGGGAATGATGTTCGTTGGTACCCCACAGTTGTGTGTTGACCGAATGTTTGCTCTTGTCCTGAGTGGATTATAATGCCATTGAGTACTTGATTGACTTGCGAATTAACTAGACCTGAAAAATTGGTCACGGGGTCGATTTGAATGTTAGATGAAGAATTTTTAAAGAAACTGATGGGTCTTGAAAGTACTTTGTCTGGATTTGTGCCGGCATGTCGAAGAGTTCTTGGCGCTTATTTTAACTGAAAGCTGTACAGCTGAATTGTGCTTCTCACTCAATGAGTGGAATGTCTCTTTCAATAAACTATCTTCATCGCTCGTGAGTGTCA
Organism: Syritta pipiens; assembly: GCA_905187475.1. Classification (NCBI taxonomy): domain Eukaryota; kingdom Metazoa; phylum Arthropoda; class Insecta; order Diptera; family Syrphidae; genus Syritta; species Syritta pipiens. Next base: position 10,066,035 of record LR994571.1, on the reverse strand, counting down.
ACCCACACGTCGTGACGTTGAGTCGTTAGTTCCCACCCTTCCCACAAAAGACAAACCCATGCCGCGTGTCTGTTTTAAGAAGCAATCACTCTTAATTTTACATGACATTTGTCTTTGACACTTTAAAATCCATTAATCATTTGAATTTTTCATTTAGATAAATTTATTTCCTTCATGGTGTAACAATATGTAAACCAAGTTGATCTAGTTTGCAGAAAGATTTGGTTTTATAGAACCTTCAATAAGTACAATTGTTTTGGGATTGGGAAAAGCGTAACAGGTTTGGAAGAAAACTATGGAAAATAACTCTATATTGAATTTTTCATTTTGTTCCACGGAAAATTTTCATCCAGCTTAGTTTTCAACAAACTTACAAAACATTCACATTTCTAATTGTAAGTCAATGTCAAGTAATCACTATAAAGTACGGTTTCAATAAAAGCAACTAATAGAAATTTGGAAAGTTAATTTTATTGAGTTTATTACAATAATCGAGTCAAAAAATTCTAGGAGTCAAAAGCGAAAGAAAAGTTTAATACCTCGTGCCCAGCACTGGCAAACAAACTGATAATTTAATTCATATTAAAACAAAAAAAAAATCAATATTTAATTGTTCTTAACGAAATAAGAAATGAAACAATTGTTGCTTTTGCCGAGTTGCAATTACTGAATTATCAATGACAAGATTTCAGGTGTTTCTTTTATCGAGGAGAGATGTACATGCTGCTTTTATTGAGGTCAGACTGTATAATGAATGCTTTTGAAACAAACATGTCACCTGAACGAATGTAAGGCAACAATCGGAATTAAAGTATTTGAACTTGAAAATTTTTGGGAAGGCTTTGTGTTTGTTTTCTGATAATTTATAGATATCCAAGTTCATAAAACAGAATTTTCTTCTTTCATTGAAATAGACAGTTGTTTCATATTAATAGGTAAAAGCTTTGATTATAACTAAAATGTATTAACTGGACTATTGCAAGAACTTCAAGAAGACAATTATCAAATTTGTTTTTCGTGTTTATCATATTTTACATTACCATTAAGTACTGAAAAAGTTGGGCTTCCATGCTAGTTGTTTTATAGATATAGGTACGCTTATAGAAATACAAAAAAATATGCAATATACCAGAGTTTGCTTTTGAGTTCCGCAATCGAAATATCCGGGATTCGGATGAATCCAAAAATTCAAAATAGATTGAATCATTTCAAAGTGATTTCATTGCAAAGTGTTTTTTGTATTGCAATTGCGACCTAAATTGACGGTTTTCTTCTTATTCAGATTCCTCGAAAAACTTTAAGACCATCCCGTATGAGAAAAAAGAAGTTTGTATAACTCCATGATGATATTTCTAAAAGGATTTATTATTGAAAATAATTAAATTTCTTATTTTTTCTATTTAATTAAAAAATCTTTAAATTAAGTTGTCTGCGACGGTGATAATTCCTTAACAAATAGAACTAATTGAAAATGTAGGCACATGTTGATTTAATTAGCGGGAGGATTTACATTACGGGAGATTTCAATTATAATGAAACTCGCGGTATTGACCTCTGATGATGATGTTTTTTTTAAAGCGATGTAAAATGTAGTATTCATTTCGCATTATTAATAAAGTGTCATTTTTAGTCAATGATTAAAGTACAACTATTCCGTATGACCAGTAGGATAGATTCAAGGATAGATTTGAGATCATTCGGATAAGAAGCTTGCAATGATAGTGGTGAAAATGCAGTACCAATCTCAGTCAGACAGCACAGATCCTTCATATATCTTTATCAACAAAAAATTGGACCCCACAATTAATGAAAACCTAGTTCGTACTGCTACGACACATGGCAATTTATTCGTTGAGTAAAGTGCTCTAAAAGGAATAGTAGAACAAAAATATTCCTAATACCTGTTTTACTTTCATACAACAATTCAACACGCTGCGGCCTACTAATATGCGTCTTAAGGTCTTTTTATATGAAACTAAAGATATTATTTAATTGAAAATCTTATTAATTTCGCAGGCCAAAAGGCCACATTGGGTGATGTGAATAAAAATTATATGTAAACGTTCGCTTAACATATTAGAGGAAACACTCCATTTCGTAATAATAAAAGTAAATATCGTTAAGTATAACTTAAAGATATACGAAAGTTTAAAAAAATTAAAGACGGCTTCCGAAGTGGAATACTTTTATAGATTCAATAAAAAAAAAATAAAAAAAAATCAGGAATGAAAGAAGACAATTTCATACTAATTTGTAAAATTTTATCCGTGGTAGCTGGTTAATGATGTTTGTCTTTATTAAAAAAAAAAAAGGAAATATATATAAAAAGGTATGACTATACCAAATGCTGTGACACTTAAATTTAAGATTTTTCAAAAAGTGGAACTAATCAATTTGTGCACTGAACCCCTCATATCTATAGATCTATATTTTCGCTCTTAAAAACTAATTCATTTATTGAGAAGTAAATCTAGAACTAATTCATTATTCCACGAAGTTCGCTCGTAAAAAAACTAAATGCAAATAAGTGTTTTTTATAAAATGCTCTAATATATTTATATAGAACTGAGGAGATCTATGCAACAAACATAAATATTGCAATAGCAACCGCCATAAACTATTTTGCATATAGACACGTTTTTTTCGGAAGAAATGGGTTAAAATAAAGTCAGAGAGTTCCTATCAGAGAGTCATCCAATGGTTTGACACAAATTAGAAAACAAGTATTTTCTGCGTAGTTTTCTATGCAAGGATAAGATGAAGGTTAACGAAAATGCTTTCCGCATGAGTTCTTAATCAGAGTGTTCCCGATTCATACCACTGAACCTATGAACTTATTCATCCCAGTTTTTTTTTTCCTACATACTACCTCACATGTTGTCAACTTCCGTGAATTCGTTTCACACCAAAATTCCACACCCATTCGCATCACGTGAAGAATATTTAATTCCAAATTTAAATTACATCACTTCGTATAAAATTCTATGCAAGAAAATGTGAACTGCATAAAGTATCTACCGAACGGTATCTACTACATTGCCCATATAAAGTGACAATATAACGATCCTCTTATGCGTTATTATCGAAGTGGTCTTATGCAAAAGATGCAAATCAAACTTGTTCCGCTACCCGGACTAGATCCCACTGTAGAACCGTAAACAAACGAAACGCGTCTCTAAAAGCTATTTACGAATTCTACTCTGAGCATTGCTCTGCTTTTTGCCCACTGTACACCGACTGACCACAGACTCGAGACCAGACCAACCTAGAGTCTTGAAATTCCTGTCACGTATACTGTGTCGCCCTGTGTAGTCAATAGTCTGTAGGATACCACGTAGAATTATTGCGAATAATTAAGGCTGCCGCCAACGCTGCCGCAGCTCTCCCTCGCCTTCGGTTAACAATTTGTATCCCATGTACCTCCTGGTTAATTTGGAAACTATTAGCAATCAGCAACACATTCAACAGACGCTCACACTCAAAGAAATGAATGCGTTGGCTTGAGCGCGGTCGAAGTCGGTTTGGCATCGGCCCGGCGCTGTTGAGGCTCATAAAACCGTTGTGCAAGTATCATTCAGGTGAATTTAAATCGATTTTTATTCGATTGCACATTTGTTGCCAAGCTCCGAATTGTATCCGTCCTAATTCGAGTCGTCGTCGTGGTCGTTTCCTATTAAATAACCGAATCCCGAGGAGTCGCGTTATGCAAAGGTGTGGCACAGAGTGCGCACAGCCTTTTTTCTTCTTTGGTTGATATTAACCGACAGCACACCGCGCCGCCATCGTCGAATGCTGCTCAAAGGGTGGTGAGGAAGGTTTTGTGCATGGGTGTGCATTTTTTGAGGCTCCCGGTGCGAAGGCACCGCAAAATTTTTGCATTTGAAGTAATTTAAGTCTCGTCTGAGTGATCGTGTTTGCCGCACAAAAAGGGTTTCCTTGTACGCCACGAATAGACAAGTGTGCAGGGATTTTATTGCTGTAAGCACATAAAATACTTACTCGTTCGCTTTTGTAAATTGAGGGTCACTCGAGCCACCACCAACACAGTGAAATCCATTCAACAAATTGATGTCAAACTACCTAAACGAAAGTTGACGTAAGTTCAGTGAATCGGGGTGGTAAGCTACTTGCTCTTGCTATTCCCGGGCCAGTTTATGACGCACTGCTTAGCTGGCGGTTGGCTGGTAATTGGTAAGAGATCGTGACATGGTTAATATTTCAGGCATATTTCTTTTGTGGCTGTGCATGTGTCTGTTGTTGTGTTTGTGTCTGGGATCTAAGTGAACATAATGAATGTATCACGTTTCTACGTTTTGTTGGGTACACGCTTAGCTGACGGCTACATGGGTATCTTATAGCACTTAGGAAGTGGGTAAAGGAATGATTTTTTTTATTACTAGGTCTTTGGAATTTTTATAAAGCTGGGAAAATAATGAAAATTAGTCTCCTGGAATATGTATTGCTTTGGAATTTGAAAAACAGAAAAAAAAAATGAAACAAAATGTGTTTTTTATTGACAGATGTGATGAAAATAAAACCGCATGAATTTCATGTGTTCTAATCTGATTTAACGCTGCTTGGCGACTTCCTTATGGGATCTTTGAATTGAGTGGTTTCGATTTTTGGGCTCGAGACTGATTTATGAATGAGAATGATTCAATGGAAATGACATAATTTAGACAGTTTTAGGCGTCGAGACACAATAGTCTAGTTTTTGAATCTTGCAGGCGTTGACATAAAAATATTTGTTGGCGAATGTATTTTGGTGACTTAAAGTAATCCCATAAACTGATAAATCAACAAAGTAAAGCTTTAGAAGAAGAATTTGTTAACAAAATAACTCAGTGTCCATTTAGTTTTTACGAAAAGGTTGCGATCTCTTTTCAAGTGTGTAGTGTAGTGTTGGGGTGGCGGCGAAGCGCCGATCACATAGACCACTTGCAGATCCATAGTGTAACCACCATCACAGAGTTGAAAAAATTTGTATCATCCTGTTATAATTGATTGAGACAGAAAGCCTTGGATGCAATAGCGAAACTTCCATTTCAAAGTGCATTGTAATTTTGTTTCCACAAGGAAGCCCACTTAAAGTTAACGACTTGGCTCTTGAAGAGATTTCTTTTTTCCACAGTTCAGTTTCGTATAAAAAGAACACTTTCATACTTAAAGAAAGAATCATTAATTTGACTACAAAGCAGTCGGCGTTTTAAATTAAATGCACATTTTCTCTTAAAGTCAGTAGAAAGGCAAATCCCAATGCACTTTTTCTTCCCTATTTACAAAACGAATAGACAGTTTCATTGGAAAAATAAGTGCAATCTTTTTAATATAGTCGGCTGCGTGTACAAGGTAATCATTGAATCAATTCAAATTTGAGAAGAGAGATCATACAAAAATAGAGTGATTTGCTGTCGTGATCTGTAAATAGGTGAAGCAGGTTCACAACCTGCGCGAGGAAAAAGATCAAAATAAATTTTGACAGCCTGACCTCCAGCTCGAAGGTTACTTTTGTTTTATTTGAAGATTACCTGTGTTTAGCTTTCGTTAGTTGAAAAATGTACAGCGAACACATTTTGCTCATTCTTTTTCAGAGCGATAAATTTAATTAGTTCTAGGCCGTTCAAGATCCTTCCCCGATAATGGCTTAGACGTAATATGGACATGTTTTAACAGTTGTTCTCAAAAATTATTTACGAATGTATGTTGGTTTGGTTCCACAAAAATTACAGATTGAAAAGTCAAAAAAAAAAATACACGCACCTAATATGAAAAATAACTACATGTAACTACGTAATCAAAATTGTTTGATTGTTTAGCAAAAAAATTGTTTTAGTTCTTTATCGGTTGTTGTTTATGCATATTACTGTTTCGGAATTACTCTTATGGCTCTACTCTTATGGAGATTTGCACGCGGGAATAGCCTTCGTAAGTGGAGCGGTCCAATTGAAAGTTTAGCTCTATAATCGACCCACTTCCAATCCGACCACTTTTTTTTGGTCCCAAGGGGGGTGTCGAATTTACAGTTTTTATCGTAGTTCTGTCATAGATGAATCAAAATTGTATCGTGCAAGACACAGTAGTTGCACGAAAAGCTGTTCTCTAGCCTTTCACGAGGTGCCTCATAGATGATTCGATTTTGATGACAAGCTCAGATTATATCGATGGCGTAAAGTTCAATTATAGGAGAAGATGTTTTTTTAGATTAGGTTAGATTAGATTCATATATTTTCAAATTAAAATTAATACAAAAACATGATTAAATTTCTATGGCATTACCGTCAGGTGTGTTAGCGATGCAAGGAGTAAATAAAAGGACGGTACGGGATGCACTCTGAAAACCTGAGCTCAATCAGATTCACAACATAAAGCAAAACGACGCACAGAGGTCGATTTCTGAGAATTAGTCGGCCAAAAGGTAAATAGCCAAAGTAAGACTATACTAAGGTAGTGACAAACCTGGAGGACAATCGTGGCTAGAGTTATTTATGATAAGACAGTCACGAAGCTTTCAGTTTGAATCTACGAGAGAAGTTTAAATTGAGCCAATGAGTACTTTCGTATTGTACATTGTCAATTGATTGTTTTAATAATTGGTAATGGGTTGGATATTTCGCTTTTTTTTTGTCGTATACAGTATTTTCACAAAAACTAGAAAACCATTTGAATCGAACACAAACCGTTCGTCTTTTTATGTTCGACTCAGAATTGCAATAAGCATTGGCCAAATTTTTCAAAAAATAATAAAATGCACAATAAAAGAACAGGTTTCTGACTCCCAAAACTGGAATAGTATTTTATTGTAAGTGTTCTCGTAGTTTTTTAATAATTTCTTTTTTCATGTTATTTTTTTTTAAAGTACCCTTACTGTTTCAACGGGACGAGAAAGTGCTGGTTTTGTTGACCTTCTATGCAAAAAAAAACGTTATCAAATTTTGGTCACAAAGTTATACTCGTACTCGTGCCGAACTATTGGTATTTTTGCACTCATATGTAAAACAAAAATCAAGATAAATAAAAATTTTTCAAAATCTTGTGATACTTACAGTTTACACAATCATTTTACAAAATGCATTAATTGCCATTGCAATAAATGAATCAACGTTAAAAAAAATCACAAAATAATATTGGTCGCCTTAATCTTCAAAATCGACCTCTGTGCTACATTCATGAGTTGGTGATATGCGTCACCAGACCAAAAGCTCTGTTCAAAATGATAATAAGCATATTATTTAAACAAATTGATTGACTCCTACTTGTTAAATTTATTTATTTATTTTTTATCCACGGTCATAAATAAGTAATTATAAAAAAATTTAGCCACTAACAGAAGTAACAAAGTGAATGAAAAACTTGATGCTTTTGTTAGACACAGTTATTTGTGGGAATTGGCTAAAATGAGCGTATCGTAAGGACCGGCTTAACCGGCTGCTATTGGGTTATGTCATTGCTGCATATGGCAATAAAACTACCGTCCATAATTCGAACACCATCTTTGCCATCTATCGATGAAGTCATACGTCTTTCTCACCTCCGGTCACAGCTGCTCAAATACACCCCAGTGTTTATGCAAAACACCAGCTTATTTGTAGAACACTTACACTGCAGTCGTAGATAAACTAATTCAGAACTGGCTACAAATTATTAAAGCTACTGCAAGAGCGGCATTTCACTTTCAAACACCCCACCTAACCAGACCAGCCATTGAGCACTTGTTCGAGCAGTAAATTTCTCACAATGACAGCACGTTCACAACACACACCAGCTAAAGATACGGAACCAGATGAAATTCGAATAGACGAGAAAAAAAAGTGAAACTGAGGAAGTAGTCACGCCGCAGATACAAGGTAATCAATATGCTGCACCAGCCACCAGCAAGCCATGAGATTGTCACCGATGACAAGAGAATAAAAGTCCGTCTCCGTCGTAAACCCTTGTGTGATCAGAGTCTTGCGACCAAAACTTTTTGTTACCAATTTAATTGCAGTAATTAATTTTGCACCGCCGGATAGATTCACTTGGGCATAAAACTCGAATGATATACTCGTATCGTAGAGGGTGTCTGTACGTTGTGCTCGATGGCATGGATGATGGGTCTTGCCACAGCTCGCATTGGGAAGTAATATTTCCTCCTCATTGTTACATAAGCCATAAGAGAAGTTCAGACAGACATAAAAAAAAAAGCTCCTCATGAGTATATTCACTCAATCGAGACGGTGCGGCGTACAAAAGAAAGAAACGTATCTTTGCCAACTATCCAAGCGCTGCTATTATGAAAATGTAGTTATTATTTTGGCACATTCCCCGAGAAGGTTGTCTCAAATTCAGAAGCACACACAATTAAGCTATTTTGGGCTCATCATTGACGGTAATTAGAGTGACGCTGCAAAGCGGGCGGGTTTGTAATCAAATTAAGTAAACGACGACGCGTAGGCAACGGCCTGGAAAACGACTCGCTATTTACATTAACATTTGCGCGAGATATTCACTGAGAAGAAACGAACGAAAAGAGATGCAGATATTTTAAGTTGTATAACGATATCAGTAACTGGTGTGAATGCGCAACGACTCAAAGGTTAAGGGAAGTGTATCGTGCGATTAAAAACAAGTGATGGCTCCTTTCACATGAAAGCGTGTGAAAGTCATGTCACGTCCTCTGGTCGGTATGTAAGTGCAGTTTGTATTTAATTCTATCTGCTACCAACAAACCTGAAGAGTAATTAAGAGATACTTTTACTTTTCCTTTGAAATCACAGTCAAACGAGTTTTCTGCATTCGATGAAATTCATCGGAAAAGTGGTAGAGTTTATTTTTCAATTCTCACTGCTGTGGACAGCAAAAAAAAGCATGTGACGGCTATAATAAATTAAATTCATTCAGCCGTTTATAATTTGACTGATTACCACTTCTAAGTGATAAAAAACTAATGAAGGCACGTGACTCAGAGTCTTTGATTGGTTCTCCACTTGATTCCGAATGTCTATCTCATAGTTGCCTCATAGTATATACTGAAGAAGACCGTCAAAAACTGAAACTCTGTAGCTCTTTTAACTAAGAACACTGAGTTGCCTGAGTTGCTACGGTTGATAACATAGCACCTTAAAAAAAACTGTTATCCTGCTGTTTTAGGTACACACGATCCGAAGTAGTCTCATTTTTGGTCGTACCACATGAAATGTCTGATTTTAGAGTTAAAATTTAAAAACTAAGTTATTTGAGTTAACGGTTTTGTAACAAGACAACTTGGTTGATTTTTTATGTTAATGTTTTATTGTGAATAGTACGTAATAATTTGCAACATTTCATAAAATATGAAACGGTGTGAAGTTCTTTGTAAAACTGCACTACCGGGAATAATGTTTGTGGATTCCAGTAACCTAGCAAATTCAAATTTCCTAATGTCACCATTTTTACCAATGAACATCAAACAAAATTTGCATTTCTTTCGCATTTAAATACATTCATTCGCTTTTCACAACACGCTCAATGGCAGATCAGTGTTAGAGGAACCCAAACACCTGATCGTATCACGTCCTGCATGCACCCATTACCTAAGCCATGATCATATCTTACGTGATCCGAAATTAAAGTGAAAATCGATTTGCATCGGTTGATCAAGTTTTCTCATTAAAAACAAACAGCTACGAGTACATATCGAATAAAAAAGACACTACCTAAACTTTTGAGTCTATAGCGCCGCACTTTCTAACGATTCAAGTAAACGATTTCATGTCAGGTAGCCAAACAGTAGCAGTCTGTCGCTAATAAACAAGTTTTCCTTTGAAGAAAAGAGAAAGACTTAAATCAGAGAAATAAACCAACCTTTAGGTTCACTCACCTAGGGAATGGACAAAGGTGTTTAAAAAATTTCGGGCTACTTTCATTGAAAGTACATTCGTCACAGAAGTGGCCTTAATTACATGTCATGAGTTGTCAAATACCAAGAGGGGCTTAATTAAATGTTTTCGGGATAAATTTCTTGATGCCGGACCCACAAAACAAGACTGAAGTTCATTCACCGTAAATTATCTAAACGCACTTTTAGCTAACGTGTTTTTAATAATCTTTTCTTTTCCGCCTTTTTTTGCAGTTTGTGGACCGCCAGCTGTTCCATTAAATGCGAAAGTGCAAACAGTGTCGGGCGAGAGTGGAGTCCTAGAGGCAACGTACGAGTGTGATTCAGGTTATGAGCTGTTTGGACCGCGAATAATCAAATGTGATCCGAAGTCTGGCTGGGAAAAAGAATTGCCATTTTGCGGAACAAATGTGGCTTATCGGAAGCCGGTTAATCAGAGTTCGTACACTCGAGCTGGTCCAGCAGGATATGCGAATGATGGGAATCCAGGAAATCAGGTAAGATTAATCGTGTGGGTCGTTTAGAGTGTTTGTGATCCTTCGAATGGGAAACACTCAGAGCAACTTTTTTACTCTCAAAGTGTTTCTGATTTTGCACAATTTTTTGATTCAATCACTGCTTTCAAAACGTCCTTTAATTCCTTTTTTGAATGTAATAAAACTCGTGCTGGGGCTGAGTCAGTAAAAAAACTTATTATTGGAAAAAAATTTGAAGAACAGTGACGAATTAAGGACGATTTCCACTCATCATCATCATCCTCATCTTCTGTGGCTGCATGTTCGACTAACGGCGTCGCGGGGGCAGTGCACGCAAATGAGATCTACAGGCAACCCGATTCTAATCCGACTCTAACTCATCAGGAGGTATGCCCAGCGTAACCCGGCAAGCTTTTGGACTTGGTCCGGCCATCTCATCCTCGACGGAAGCGCATTCAAGGCTGGCCTCGGGAGTCGTGATGATGGGGATTTATGTGCCACGTGACCAAGCCAACGAAATATAGTCCGCATATTTCCGTGCGAAGAAGCAGCTGCTCATCATTGAGTCGTGTTTCTTACCCTATCTCGGCGAGTTACTCCCACAACAGCACACAGAAATCTTATCTCGGCAGCTTGTATTCGCGATATTATTCGGTCGCGATATTATTCGGTCATTACCCAAATTTGACGACCATAGGTGAGATTTGGAACAAATACCGAGTTAAAGACCGATAACTTGGCCTTTACACCAAGCCCGGCCTTTATGGTTCTTGAAAACCGAGTCGAAATTTACTTGAAATCGATGTTAAAGATGATCAATTAATTTAATAACAGGCAATATCCCTTGGGCAATGCCAATAAGTGTTGATTTACATTCTAGGCACTGTAGTTACTTTAATCGCCTTGCAGCAGTCGTAAACCGGCTACAAGGTCTTGCTAATTCATTGACATATGCAGTTTTATGTTTATTTGCCTTTAATTTGTAAGGTATTCAATGATTTTTTTTATAGAAGAAGTTAATGCTATCATGCTTTATTTAAAGTTGTGAAGTTGTTCTAAAGTTGACAATGGAAGGAAGGTGTCCACTAAACTTAGGTGAACCGCGAATAAGTAGAATTAGCATTAGCTATTTGATCTACATCAAATTGATCTAAATAAAAATGAGAGTTCCAATACAGAGTTTATTCTCGTCAAAAATTTCTCCTTCTTCAGCTCTTAGTTTTTTTTATAAACGCTTTTATTGATTCGACGATTTGTGGAGAGAATAGCTAAAAACAGGTATGTCTTGAAACCTTTGAGTTTGATCTTAATTTTAGTTTTTCATATTTTAGTTTATTTGAGTGCTTTATGAATTAAAAAGTTGAAATTAAATTGGCGAAAATACGAAATTGTTTATGCATGGAAATGACTGATCTCATAAATAATACAGAAAGAAATAATACAAAGCGACTAATGATCATATTAAAGCATTGAAATTTTTACATTTAGCGGTTGCGGTACGTTCATTTGCACAAATTAAGTGGAGAATTATAAAAAAAAAAGCAAATGAAAATAAATTATGTTAAAACTGACTTTAATAATAAAAAGCTGAACACAGTGGTAGGCGTTCTATTGAGCCAATTTACCGACTGATAGGCGTTAAAAAGCGAAAAGTGAAATAAAATTTTACAAATTTATAAATGTCAGAAAAATGCATAAAGTCTAGCGGAATGAAGTTAATTTCTGTTAGTTGAAAATTAAATAAATGTCAAATAAATGTCATTCCAGTAATTTTTCTTTTCTACAAAATTCACATTCGCTTTAATGGCTCATATATTTTTTTAGTTAAATTCAAGATGATAAGAATCTAAGTATAGGGAAAGATGCACAACCGCTAATTTGTCGACTTATGAAGACCTTTTTGTGTAAACTGGAATTACATTAACAAAATGACTAACAATGATGTGGTAGGTTAAGCAGATTAAGTGGCAAGACATTGCTAATGGAAAAAAGATTGCTGTTTAAACTTAAAATGCTTAATAACATATTTTTAACAACAGAACCGTGTTCGTGCAACTATACTGCCCTTTTTAGGGCACGTTGCACGTTGAAGTAGGTAGAAGTTTAATTTAGATTCCAATCTCGTATTTTTGGCTTTCATCACGAATATTGATACCCATTTAATTTTTAGTTAATTTGTTGTGCAGAGAGAATTATTTCGATTTCTGATGTAATATTTTAGAAATCCTTGTCCAATTCTGGTCGAATTTAAAATTTTACTGTGCTCGCACACAGCTTACTTAAAAACAGGCTTTTTAGAGATTTAATGTTTTAATGTTTCTCAATTAACTCCTAACTAAATCACTGCATGATTTTGTGAGCGAAACTCGTTGTTTTGATGTTTTATTTCTTATTTGTTTGGTGACATGTTTTGATAGTTAAAACTACCACAACCAAAGCTTCCTACTTTGCTAAAATAAAAAACCTTTCTTTTAAACAAGATTAAGTAAATTATGCCTAGGAGTTTTGCGGAGTTTCATTGAGCCAGTACTGAAACCTATAAGATTCATTGTAACCCCTTCTTCTATCTAGGATTAAAACGCTACCTTCATGAATTTACCAAAGTTCCTAGACGCCTTAACTAGGTGTGCCAACTTCAATTTACATTATTCATCTTGATCATGGCATTGCAACCGTCTCCGTCAATAGCCAATAGAGGCTTTCATTTTGAATCAAAAGAAATCATTGAATGACTTGAAAGGAAAGCTTTCGCAGAGCACGACGGTCTTAAAAAAAAACATATACAGTCGAACGGGACATCAAAATTACTTCGAGTTAGAGGGAATTAGACTTAGTGGATGGTTTTTGTATAGAAAATTGGGAAGGGGAATGCCAAAATATGGCGAACAATTTTGAGTTAGAGGGAAATTCGACTATAACACTGAGCATGGATTAGTTAGCCTCTAACGAATTTTTTATTTTTTTTTTCCAGAATCCTGATGGTCAAGAATGTTCTGAAACTCAAAAGGAACCATCACCCTGGTGGCGAGTGGATCTCTTAACTCCCCAAGCCGTGCGAGTTGTACGCATAACAACACGTGGTTGTTGTGGGCATCAACCATTGCAAGACCTCGAGATCAGGGTTGGCAACAGTAGTGCAGATCTTCAGCGAAACCCACTCTGTGCTTGGTACCCAGGAACCTTGGACGAGGGTATAACTAAAACCTTCACTTGTGCTCGCCCACTAGTCGGCCAATTTGTCGCCATACAACTGGTTGGTGTAGAGGGAAGCTTAAGCCTGTGTGAAGTTGAAGTTTTCACGAATGAAGAATTCTCTGTGGAACGATGTGTTAGTCCCAATTTGAGCGTTGACACCGTCCTATCGACCTTCGCCAAGACGTGTTACGAGTTTCACGTAACGCGGGGAGAGAGCTTCGATAAAGCCCGTCAGATGTGCAAATCAACTGGTAATTTATCCCGACTACGCGATTGCATCAAAATACATAATTTTTTTTTCTTACCCAACAGGTGGTGATCTGGTGCACGACTTTAGAGGACCGGCTAGCGACTACATTCTCACGGAACTGGAACGTCGTAAATCAGAGCTGAAAACGCAACTCGTATGGATTGGAGCACAGAAGGAGCCCGGCATAACGTCGCGTACTTGGAAGTGGGTGAATGGTGAGTTGGATCGTAAATCATAAATTTATTATCGACTGAGACTAATTCTTTGCGACGGTACTGACACCTACACATCAAGCAAAAAGAAATTACAAAAAAAAAAAAAAAAATGCCCCAAGTTTAAGGTGACTGACAAGTGAAGTAGCCCCGAGCGGAAGTTTGTGGTCAATTTGGGTCGGTGGTTGGAACGAAACTTGATTTACTTTTTTCATTGTGCTGATTTGAGACGGACTTTTTGGGTGAATGGTATCGAGGCTGTAGTTAAGGTCAAGACTAGCAGTGATTTTTTGTTAATTGCACGTGTGCACCACAGAGGTTATGGTGAATGCCAGATGAGTCAGACTAATGTGAGTAGAGGCAATTACGGCGGTGGAACGAACATAATTAGTGACCTTTTTCGTTATGTAATGAGGTATGGTAATTGGTTACAAGTTCCAATGAGTCGAATAACATAGAGTGTTATCTGAGTAGGCAGTGATAAACGATCTTACGTTTCTTGTGTAGAATGGTCTTACCGGCTTTCTGCATTTCAATAAATATGTTCTAAAGCTGAAATTAAAATCGATCAAGTGATATAAAAATTTATAATTAAAGCAATCTTCGGCAAGATTCGATAAGAAATACATATGTCGCACATTGTATGTACATTACTTAGAGCCATTACAATATATGTGTAAACGAATTCCCACCAAGTACTTATGGGCAGAAAAAGTGCTCGCGGTTATTTTCCGATAAAGGTGTAGATAGGAATATTCACCTTTACTTACTATCCGTGTGAGATTAGTAAACAAAGACCAATTGTTCTTAGCTTTCTCTTAATTAATTAAATCTATAATTGTGCCTCTGCAGGTATTCATACTCACATACCCAAGACGAGTACAATGTAAACATCTGCATGCATTTGCAATGAAAGCGATCGTGGGAATTTTGAAATATTTATGACCTCACTACATGGAAACAGAGCAAGCCATTCAAGTGAGAAGCAATGGTTGCATTTAATGCCACAATGAAAACTTTTAATCCAACTATGTATCCAATAAAATTGGGATTGTAATTTGATGGTTGATTTATTTATTATTATCACAGCTAATTTACAGATAAATAGTATACAATGTATAAATTTGCATATTGTATATACACTGATCATCATCATCATTAGTGGCGTAACAGCCCACGAAGGGCCAGAGCCTAGCTTTTCGCGCCTCTACTGTGTTGTGCGCGTTATAATTTTTGACACATGTGGAGGGGACCTACAGTTTATTGCCGGTTCCAAACGGCGAATTGCGAAATCTTTCCGTCACAGAGGTTACTCCAGAAGGATTGTCAATCGTTCGCTGGAGGTGGGGCCGTGAAAATTATTTGTGGTGTTTTTTCCCCGAGCTGTATTCAAACCCGGGTACTCTCGCTTAACAGTCCGACACACTAACGATTAAGCCACGGCGCCCACGTATATACACTGATGGCCAAAATTAAAGCAACTCAGCTCCGCTTCATGCTATTTTTCAAGTTTCTTCCTCAGCAAGACTCTATCGTCACCTCCTTAGCAAGACTCTACCGCAACGTTGTCTGGTAAATTTGAGTCTGCAAGCTCGATGAATGGTTCCGACGGCGCCATTTCTATTAAAATATAGTGACCTCCCGATAGATGGAATTTCCATAATTCTACACAATCTGTAACTAGAGTCCAATAGGGACTTGACAGCTTTGACTTCAATTTGTGAACGCACCCTTTCACTAATCATCGATTTTCATCATGGTAAAGAACAGTACGAACGAGCAACGTCTGCAAATTATAAAAAAATTCTCACAGAAATTCGGAGTCGGTGACTGCAACATTAAGAGCGTTAATTCCAATTTTCGGTCGTAATTCTCACGATAAAGTTTTTGAAATAACTCAAATGGCTTGAATTTTATTTAAAAAAAAAGTTGGCAAGTCCTAATTGGAAGACGGCATAGAAACATTCTCACAATCCCATGAAAAAATTTCAGTAAATCGAGAAAAACCCATGCAATCTGTTGTTAATTCGAATTTGCTATTGCGCAGAACAGCATGGAAACCTCTCTTATTTAACCTTTATCCGAAAAATAATGCCATTTATACCTTAATAATTCGAAGTCAAGTTTATTTGTTTTTTCTTCGACAACCTTTAGTTCAAATGCATACGTGCAATACTTTTTTCTGAAGCCTCCTTAATTCGCAAATGTTTGTAATTTGAATTTCAGATTATCGAGAGTTCACTATAAGCTTTAATTTAAGTCATAGTCTAATCTCTAAACTTCCATGTCTTTCACGCTATAACTCGATTTTTTGGAATTTCTTCACAGGCGATGTTGTTCTTAAGCCCGCATGGGGTAAGGACCAACCAAACAACTACAACGGTGAACAAAATTGTGTCGTTTTGGATGGAGGAAGAAACTGGCTGTGGAATGACGTTGGATGCAATCTGGACTATTTACACTTCATATGTCAACACAGTAAGTCTTACGATGCCTTACACTGATCAACTCTAATTTGTGGTCGCATTTCAGCACCCCTATCTTGTGGTTCACCAGATTCCTTGCAAAACACCACAATTGTTGGCAAGAACTTCACCGTAGGCAACAAAATCGTATACAACTGCCCGAAGGGTCATGCACTCGTTGGGGAAGAAACGCGAACTTGCGAAATGGATGGCAGCTGGAGTGGCAAAGCTCCTACTTGCAAATGTAGGTCGTATCCCATAGTTTTTGACTTTTGACACAATTTTCTTGGTACCTAGATGTTGACTGTGGCTCATTGGACGAGCTCGAGCATGGAGCGATACTGTTCTCAGAGAATCGTACGTACTTCGGAGTGCAGGCCACTTACAGCTGCCACGAGAACTATACTCTCATTGGCAATGAAAACCGAACTTGCGGTATGAATGGCTGGACTGGACAGAAACCTGAATGCCTCGTGGACTGGTGTCCAGAACCACCACAAATAGCTGGAGGCCTAGTGACGGTTACAGACAAGCGTGCCGGATCTACTGCGACGTATCAATGCGAATCCGGTTACGTCCTGGTGGGCGAGCCTGTAAGCTAACTTTAGACACCAGATTGAGAAGCCTTTCTTAAATTTCTCATCTTTTGCAGATAATTTCCTGTGGTCTTGGTGGTGAATGGTCCAGCAAACCGCCGTCGTGTAGATTTGTCGACTGCGGAGCTCCAGCTCGTCCGGATCGAGGCACAGCTCACTTGGTGAATTCGTCGACAACTGTCGGCTCCATGGTGAAGTATGAGTGTGATGACGACTATTGGCTGGTAGGACCGTCGGATCTGCACTGCACGAAGGACGGCAAATGGTCGGGTAATGCACCCATCTGCGAGCTAGTCACATGCGATACTCCGCACGTTCCCTCTGGCTCGTATGTCGTTGGCTACGACTACAATGTGCATTCAACAATTCAGTACCACTGTGATCCGGGACATGTTCTGAGAGGCAATCCCACCTTGGAGTGCATGGACAATGGCGAGTGGAACGCAGAGGCACCTTATTGCGAATGTGAGTCGGGTGGTGGCTCTTAACGTGGGAATCACATTCAACCATCGCTTGTCGCCTCATTTCAGATATCGATTGTGGATCAATTACACCGCTGCCATTCGGAAGTCATAAGTACGTTAAGAATACGACTTATGTGGGATCAGAGGTGGTATTCAGTTGCGCTCACTCGCATAAGTTGACCGGAGTACCGAAACGGACCTGCCTGGAAACTGGTGTTTGGAGTGATTCCTCGCCAAAATGTGAAGGTGGGTTTTTATTTTTAGCAAAACGATAAGAGATGAGAAAAAAGGATTAACGAGATTTAGAGCTGTTGCATTTTTTCTCTAAACCATTTCTTGAGTAACAAATACAGTACAGGAGACTACCGATATAGTGAACTAATAAAAACCAGGCCTGCTTACTCGAACGAGATTCTCCATAGTAACGAATATAAAAATGTTTTTTCTTCGCTCGTGCCTTAGTGCTTTGTAGAAGATCGCGGCGAATATTTCTTTGATAGTCTATCCGACTAACGATAGTTTTATTTCGCATCGCATTTAAGTGCGGCTGTCGGTTTTCTTCTGCATACGGTCACATCAACTTGCCTACCTACCCGCCGAATGGTAAAAACGAAATAAAAAAAAAATAAGATTCACTCTAGCAAGATATTTTTTGTTCACACTTTATGAAAAGTCTGCATAAAAAATTATGCGTTCACTATAGTACGATTGCTCACTGTATCAAGCGCCCACTGTTTTTCAAATCAACAACTCTCTGCAGAATACTGCTGCTTTTGACTCCAAAAGAAAAACACTTTACCTAGCTATGAAATATGTTTCATTATAACTGGATTGGCTTAAGAAATCAAAGAAGTTAAAGTTATTTTTTTCTCTTTATAGAAATTCGCTGCCCCGAGCCGGTTTTGGCACCACACAGTCTTCTTTCGGTGACAGGGAATGATCGCATGTATGGTCGGACGCTTATTCGTACCTCGGAGTCAACATCAAACAGTGCCCAGACATATCGGTAAGTTACAACAGACAATTCCCTAGAATCCCATCTAAAAAAAATTAATCCATAGTATTGGCGCTCTGGCAAAGTATCGCTGTGAAAGAGGCTACAAGATCATCGGCGAAGCTCTGGTAACCTGTGAGGATAATGGACAATGGAGTGGCCAGGTCCCAGAGTGCGTCTGTAAGTAGAAAACTGTAAGTGTCTAAAGTCCCATCAACAATATGTTCACTTTTTTAGATGTCGAATGTGGTCAACCGAAAAACATCACTCACGGTAAAGTCACTTTGGCCACCAACGCCACGTACTACGGTGCCGCAGTGTTGTACGAATGTGATGCAAACTTCAAATTGGATGGTGTATCGAGACGTCTCTGTGCCGAGGATGGCACATGGAGTCATGAAGCACCCAGTTGTGTTGAGATCACATGCAGCGAACCAGATATAAGTGAGAACATCATCTTGGATGCTGGAACCCGAGCTGTAGGATCAATTGCTCACTTTAAATGTCCTAAAGGACGAAATTTGATTGGAAATGACACTCGAGTGTGTCTGAAGAACGGCAAGTGGACTGGAAAATCACCGATCTGCAAACGTAAGTTGTTTAATCTTTAAGGGATCGATAGGCTAATTGAATGATGATTGTTTTTCAGCGGTTGACTGTGGTCGTCCACTGCCAATTGAAAACGGCCGTGTGATCATTGTCAACGAGTCAACGATATACGGCGGCTCAGCCGAGTATCATTGCATTCCGAGCTACAATAGGATCGGACAATATCTCCGAAAGTGCATGGAAGATGCACGGTGGAGCGGCGAGGAGCCACGATGTGAAATAGCCACAACAGATGCTCAAGAAAGCTCAGGTCTAGGCACCGGAATTGCGATTGGAGCAACAGTCATAATAGTCCTGCTGATAATCATTGGCCTAATCTTCCTCCACCGGAACAAAGCTAGACCCGTGAAAAATACAGAAAATGTTCAAGCAGCTGAGTCAAAAGAAGACCGCAACGCTGCTGTGATGTCGTACTCAACGTTGGAGGCAAATAATCGCATACCTTTGGACACATCTCCGCCAGCAACATTCAACACATTCCATGGCGGCAGGGCCAATGGGAATGGTACTGCCAGACATACAGGTAAGGATATACATGCGTTGGAAATTATCAACAAACCTTACAATCGTGAATTTGTTTTCTCTAGAAAATATCTACGATCAAATACCAAGTGAGCAGTTTTACGATGCTCCTTATGAGATGAGGACTAACGAAGAGGTTTACGAACCAGAACCAACAGCGGGTAACGTCATCACCATAAATGGCATTTCGGTGCGATGAGAATCCCTGAACGAAGCGTGTGTTTGTGTGGTAAAATTTGACTGAGCCAAATCTGTTTATAAGATACTGCGAACATAAAATTATCTCTTAACAAAAAAACCGAACAATGAGTCCTGGCCCGAGACACTCAATAGATTTCGTGTTGTAACGTACTTATATGATGAAACTATTTTTAAACTAAATAATTTTGTTGTAATTATGTAAATAGTGTGATGATTTTTTTTTTTTTTGTTTTTTTGTTTGAAAGAGAATGAGAGAAACGATTTCTTATGCTCTTGTGTTGATTTATAATTTTATGTATTTATATCTAGTTTTTAAGATAAAAGATAAAAAACTCGTCATAGACACTCGATTTATAACTTAGTGAAAGATACTTACTGGGATTTGTAATTACTAACTAACCAATAACAAAAGATGAATAATAAAAATAAGAAAATAATGTTAAATAAATTTGTATGTGTTTTTGAAGTAAAACTTCTTTACGTGCGTTGGGGGTAAACTGATGAGCGTTAGGAAAAATGTAATGGTGCTTTCTCTCTTCCTCTCATGTAAGTCATACGTTGTGGTTCACAGCAGTACCGTGTGCGCAATCGCCAAAGTGATTAGTAGATTGGTCCGATTTCCTTGAAATTTATGGAAACATCGGCCTGCTATGTGCCGCGGTTGCTTTCTGAGTTTAAGTCTCAGTCATTGCATCCAAGAACAAATTAGTTAACGTTTTAGTGTAGGACATAAGAATTTTATATTCCAAATTTCATCGAAATCGGTTCAGCCGTGGTAACAGCCCGTTGAGAGCCAGAGCCTAGCTTTTCGCGCTTCCACTGTGTAGTGCGCGTTATAATTTTGATTAAATATGCTTGTGGCTTTTTGTTCCCCGAACTGGATTCGAACCCGGGTACTCTCGCTCGACAGTCCGACGCACTAACCGATCGAGAAAACGGCGCCCAACGGCGTTCAGCTGTTCAAGACTGAAAAAAATCCTATGGGTTTTCAAATCGGCTCTATTAATGTTTGGCATTTTCAAATTTGGAACGGCTTAACCGATCTGGTTGAAATTTGGAAGGTTAACTCCTTATCTTGCAAACATGGCTTTAAACTACATTTCTATTCGATGCATTGAGTTTGGCTACAGCTAAAGAAGTTTTACTTCAGTTGTGTGGTCTAAAGCATACTTTTTTCTTCTTTGTTTTACATTGAAACATATGAAAGGGCAAGGAGACTATGCACATATATGTATAATTGATAAAAATTATGTCGCACATCCCTGTAATGGCTCGATCCGTTTCGCGCATTCCACATTCATACCGAACATCCTTTTCAGTCGTTCCTCGTTCGTTCCCAGATAAGCGTACGCAGAAGCAACTAGTTATATGTAATAATACTTAAAATAAAAAGTCTATAATAAAAAAGTCTATATAAAAAAAAGTAAAAATCTGTTTAAATGAAGTAAAAAGTCTACATATTAGGTTGTCAAATATCTCCCTTCCGCCTTTTTGTCTTTTGAATTTTCCGGCTGTGTACAAAGCGCTACAGAGAAAGTATCCAAACTAATCATGCATAGCGTCGTTTTGTATGTCGTATGTCAAGACCTTTTGCCAGATACGAGCAAAAGGATATATTTCGCTTACTTTTCTGAATTCGCATAAGATTCGTTTAATGATGCTAGGCAGCAAAAATTTCGGTGTTCCTCAAAAAATAAAACTACCGCAATTGCAGTAAAAGTATCTAAAGTTCATGCTATAATCTATTTCGCCACATTCAATTCTGTACCTGCCACCTTCTAGTCCATTCGAAAACTTTTAGTTCGTTTCTGGTGAAGTGAAAAAAAAAGTTATTTCTGGCCCTGCAACCATGTGGTAATGAAAATTCGCTGCACTACAATTTGAGTAAAGTTGAGTCTTCCTTCGTGTTTTAATTAACAGCGCTTTTAAAAGCTTTTTTTTTCAGTAAATACAAACACCAGCTATTTTTTGTGTTCCCATTATTTCTTTGATTTTGAATTGAATCACGACTACTTAAGCTTCGGTTCGTGTCATGGCGTCCCTTTCATTCGGTTCCATTGCTTCTACGAGCGCAGATAGAATGAGAAAGAATTTATAAAATAGAGAAGGAAACAAAATTCACGAGAACAAGAAGAAGATAAAAAAGAATATGCAAGAATATTCAAGACGATGAAAACTTTTTTACTAAAAATGTGTTGCGTTCTAAGGTTTGCAGGCTTCAAGAAAAATTTATAAAAAAAAATTTGTTTAACCCTGGAAGGTCATTCTTATTTTTTTTACTTGCGCCTTTTTGACGACGATCGATTTTAGGCCAGAGTACAAAAAATGTGTAAATGTTTTTCTTTTATATATATATACTTAATTTATTGCACATTTGTATCCACCAAAAGCTTACAAGCGCTGTACGTAAAAGACAAAAAATAAAGTGTGTGAACATGAATATTATTTCGCAACATCATCTAGTTTCCTAAATTTTCTACTGGCCACTTTGAACAGGCATGACGTCTTAGATGTTGCTCGCCGGCTAGTAAAGTCTATATATGGTGTTGAATATTCTGTTATGGTTTATTTAGTTCCTAGTTTCTACTGATCAGTGCTCCTTAGTTAAAAGTCAGTGTTTGTGATCTGTATTCAATGTTTGAGTGAAAATATAAGGTGCTTTTAAATCAGATGTGTATTTTTCTTTCAAAATTTGTTCGACTTCATTTCTATTCCAAAATCGAAGTGAGATCACTTTTATTTTCATCTCATGTACGTATACATCAGCACCGTGCAGCCTTGACACGCCCCTGTTCTGTTTTTCGAGTGAAAGTGGATTCGAAACAAATTTGAAATGAAAAGTGTTATGTATTCCGTGTGAACTCGAATTTTTCGAATCCACTTTGAATTCTTGCTGGAGATTTCATTTGTGTATTTCAAATCGCTATAAAATTTAATGTTAAAATCTTGTTTTTCTAGTGGAAATTAAAAGTTTATACATATGTCATTTTATTAATTATTATCGGTGAAAACTGCGAAGAAAACCGAATAGAGAGTTTGTCAGGTGGGATTTCGATCTGGCTTACATCTTCCGGAAACAGTCGAGTCAGAGATTACAGCAACTTCAATTGCTCAGACATCAAACTCGGACCAAGACTCCGTGTTTTGATTGATCAAACTTACCGATAATCAGTGGAAATGGATTTTGCGATTGCTCTTGGTAGATCTTCAATTTAAAAGTTTTTTTTTATATATTAATTAATTGATTGATTTATTTATTTAAAAACAAGCCAGAAACTTAAAAATGAATAGCTAGTGAATATTGCCAAAGCTAATTCGATAAAGTTATTGGCGAAATTCTGAGCGCTTTACATTCAAATTGTGTTCTTATTGGATTAAAAAGCAGAACACAAGAATGCAGGACGAAAATGGAACCCAGCTCTTATAACCTTTTTCGAGCGCATTGGAAAAGATCAAAACCGGTTCACCAAGTATATGTATTTATTTTCTTTAGAATGCATTGGAATTTTCGATCTCATTATAAAGCGCGGTGTCATTTGTTTGGATTGAAATTTTCAGAAACTAGACGGTCCATAAATGACGTTATGGTCGTAAGGGATAAAAACTGTTCTCACCTTTTATCCATGATTCAATTCCATATTCCCCCTAGGACACTTCGCACAGCACAGCGTACGGAAAGAATCCTTCGAATATTCAACAAACATGCGCAATACATGGATCTGTCTCATTCCAAATCTCACTTTAAAAATATATTCTTAAGCCTTTTAATAATTTAAGTATTCGTTACCTTTTCTTTTTCATAAAATTAACTATAATCATTGCTAATTACACAACAATAATTGCAAATAAATATGTTTAATTTTGAGAAATAGAATTCCAGGAGAAAAAGTAAGTTTGGATGATACACACATTTGAATTACCAAGCTCCATCAGAACTCCAACGTTTTTTTTTTTAATAATAAGGAATATGATAGAAAGTCAAGTGAGTTCAATTCACTAAACTGAAGAGAATTTAATTCACATAAAGCGACAACTTTCCAAACACAGAACATAAAATTCCATGTTCGACAACTCATGAATTCACTTTTACAATTTCGAATGAAAAACAAAACCCCTAATTACTTTCGAATGTACAATTGATTAAACATGATTTCGAAATGCAGAATACCACTTTTGGTGATTGAATTCACCAAAATAAAATGCAGAACATGGGCATTTTTTGTTCCATTTTTGATATGGGCTTTGCTGGATAAAGTAAGTTTGATCAAAGAAATCATAATCGGAAATTAACGGAACAGTTCGTGACACGAGCTTTATTTTTGAAGATAAGAGGTCAGCAAATATGAACAAAAATTGTGGCAGGAAGATAGCAACTTGCATAGCATACAAAAATAAATCAATAAATAATTTTTTTTATTTAAAAAATGCAATTCTAAGCATTTGTTTGTTGTATTTCTTAAACGGCAATTGTGAAAGTCATTGTTACAACAACTGAGTGTTGAAATGTTGATTGGGTTATTTCAGCTAACCGTTAATCGGTTTTAGGGCATAACACAATAACATTAAACAGCAAAGTAGGACAAAAAGTTTACTGTCACAAAAAAATTGCTAGCATATCATCAGAAAAAAGCTGTATTTAGATTTGGTTCACATATAATTTCCACTGTGTTAGCAATTCTTTCGATTATCGTCTGGTAAATATCGATCCCCCTTAGATATACATCAGCACTTAAAAACTCATTGTGATCGTGCATCAACACAGGCGTTTCGTTAATCGGGGAGAATCCGATAGTTGGTATACCCAGCTAAAGAGGATAGAAGAAATTATTTATTAAAAAAGCAAAAAAAAACATCTATCTGAATTTCTGTGCACACCTCACGAACAAGATTTCCATCGGTGCCACCGGCAAACACCTCTGTTTTTATCTTCAATCCTCTGCAGAAAAAAAAAAAAAAAGTTTAATTTCACATATACACTCAACAAGTCAATATATCAACATACAATTCCATTACAGCTTTCTGAAAACCCGTCCAGAAAATATTGCTCGCATCTATTGGCGTCGGCTTAACATCCGCGTTCTTAACGATGAAATCCATTGTTATATTGCCTCCAGCTTCCTCACATATCCGATTTAACTATAATTTATCAAAGCCTTTGTTAATTAATTTAACACAATTTATCGCAGGTCTAACCTTCTTGTAGAACTCATAGTGATCTTGACTGCAACTCAATCGCATGTCGAAAATAGCTTCCAGTTCCGATGGTACCACGTTGACCTGAACACCTCCACGAAGCATTGTAAGGTTAATAGTTGTAACGTCCCCATCTGACGTTTTTTTGGATGATTCTAGACGTTTAGTTTCTTCTGCTCGAATTTCCATCAATTTATTCAAAAGGTAACACAACTTCTCTCCAGCAGTGTCGTGGTGTAACAGTGAGCCATGACCAGAGTTTCCGCGTATTTTGAATGAAATTTCTACATTGCGCAATTCATGAACTGTAATCATTGCACAGATAAGGTACACTTACGCCAAATAGCCCGTTCAGCATAAAACACACGGAAAATTGATGTCTCCGATGCCATGCCCTCATCCAAACAAAAGCCCACATTTAGTTCCTTAAAATCTTCAGTTTTGACAAATGCTAACATTCCATGAATGCCAGAAGTTTCCTCATCTAAAAGCATTGAGAAAAACAATTCAAAATTTACACAACACACTTTTTTTTAACATTTCAATCTTAACCTGGAACAAATGAGACATGAATAGTTCTCTGACAACGAACGCCAGCAGCCAGTAACGCTCTCAGCGCTCCTAAATATTGCATTCCAACACATTTCATATCTTGACTGCCACGAGCAAAAATTCTTCCTTCAGAATCCATTACAGCACCGAAGGGAGGATATTTCCACTTGTCTTCGAATACTGGAACTACATCCATATGAGAGTTTAATAAGATCGATGGTAAACTCGGGATTTTGCCTTTCCATGTTATTATGACGATAGGGTGTTTGTTGGATGAGGGATAAATGACTTTTATTGGCAGCTTTAAGATAGCGGCTTGAGAACGCAGGAAAGTTACACACGGCTCTGAAAAGATTAAACACAAATGTTAATTTAAAGTTAGGACCGATGTCTGCAAGTAGCCCTTAGACCCACGCATATATAAAACCAGATAATTAGTCTTTTGAACCCCGAAAAGATTTATGAAGACGTTGACAAACGCGTGCTTACATATCATAATTTAGTGTCTGAAAAAAGAAACAACTAATAGAATCTAATCACGAAATGAAGAAAGTTGGACGTGGTATTAAGTTCTTACGAAAACCAATTTAGGCATTAGTTGTTTGAGAATGTGATCTACAGAATTTTTTGAAAAAACTAAAAACTATATCTGACGGTTGCTGAAAACGTGAAATTTGTTTTTTTGCTTTCCTTACCACTCCTTAGGACAGCTCTTCTAGGAACTTATATTTTACAAAAGTGTATTAAATAATACTGTCATTTAATCATAAATGTTGATCAATGACTATTGATTGATAGTTAGTTCTGACTGATGACTAATTTATTCATAACTTCTGTGTCTAACGATTGATTTATCCTTTATTCAATGTTGTTGTGATTAATAAATAAACTAGCCGTTATTCTAGCCGGGTCTAATGACTAAATTAGTCATAAGTCATCAGTCAATTAAAATTTGCATAACTCTTCTTACAGTATTTTTACTCGATGGATTTAACCAAGCTTTTAAATTTGTTTGGTGCTTCCCAGTGTTAATTCAGACGCGCGAATGCAATTTTAATAGTAGAATGCTGCTAACCATTCACGTTGATAGGTTATCATGAATATAATCATATCTTTGCATTGAGTTGATTACGACATGTAATGTCTAGAGCTTAGGTCTTAGGTCTAGAGCTAGTTGCACTTAATCAAAAGCAAATCAGAAGAACCATTTACACGAAAGCACAAGCCTTCTCACGGGAATGCGTACACCAATAATAAAAATAATTAAGCTAGGAAATAGCAAGGATTGCTAACTCTTTTGTTGTTTTCACTTCTGAACGTGTAAAGTGATGCATGCAATTGAAACTAAATTTATGTTTTGTCTTTTCTCGAGCCGAAAAAACCAATATTATGTTCTGGCTGTGGGTGTACGCTCATTTTTTTGATTTACTGTATAGAAACAATTTGTAGTTTTTCCCCTCCAACAAAGCTTCAACGATGAGTATGAGTGCAAATGTAACACGTGTATGCATTTACATCATACCACGACAGCACGTCTATAGTTCACTTCAATAAAATTTCAATTCAGCTATAGAAAGCAATGTAAACGAAACCACAACGGAAATTCATAATTTTCTGTAATGAATGTGATGAAAAAAAACGTGGCAAAGAAAAAGAAACATGAAAACTTTATGAATCTTAGTGAAATCCAAAAAATGTGCATTGTCCCAAGATTAATTTAATATAATTTTCCTCAATCTATTTCCACAGTTATAGAATATAATTTTTTTTTTGCAAAACTACACTATCATGAAACTTTTAGCAAAAGATCTTAGCTCATAGCTCACATTTTCACTAACCATAATTAATATCCGGGTGATCTGTTCTTATTCGTAAATACTCGCGAAAATAATTGAGCTCTTTATTTTTCTCCCATTTAGTCATTATTCGAAGTCAACTCAAATGTAATTCGGACGCAAAAGGAAAAATTCTTCGGATTCAACGCAACTTTTTACACGAACTCTGTAAGCTCACCGCTTGCGAGGTTGGCGTTATCGTAACTGCACTTGAACACTGACACATTTTTATGACAAAGCACCAGTAATATAGCTGAATTATTTTTTTTTTTTCGTACAGAATTTTACACTGATTTTATAAAATGAAAATTAATCATATTTGATTGGGTTTAAAACATAAAAAAAGAAGATAATTTCAAAATTGCACGTAGTTTATTGGATATCTTTGAGATCTAATTACGTTATGATTAAATGAACATCTTTTATAAATAAGATTGTTATCTGCAGTGTTTTGTGATATAAGAGTCTGTGCAATGAGATTAAAGATAAGTTATCTTTGTTTTTTTAGGCTGCTTAGGAATTTATTTTGATTTACACTTGCATCAGTCGACACATTGTATTACAATTTCTCGGAAAATACTATTTTGAATTATTTCGTGCAGTTCAAACAGAACTTAATCGATATTACATATCCCCTGTGCTCAAATAAAACAATGGCTCAGTTCATAAGCTAAGACACATTTCACAGGAATTGATTAAAAATCTTTATCTTTATCTTTATTTGAACACTAACTGACTATGAAACTTTAAAGCATTCCATTGTTGTATCAATCTCTTACGAAGTTTCATAGGAATTTGGATTTGGAAACTAAAAAAAACTAACAGACGCCAAAACTATTGAAAAAACCAATGCAATTTTCAAGCAATATTTACATTGCTAAGAAAAAAACACAGGAAAAAATCGAAACATACACTCCATGGAGAAAAAAATTGTTTGGCTATCAATTTCAACCGAGTGCAAACAGACATACAGTGCTCGGCAAAAGTATTCGTAATTTGATTATTTCGACCTAACAATGCAATAAACATAGACTATTCCTTATACATTCCATTACGTCCCATAAGAACTTAGCAGCAAGAAAAGTACACTAAAGCACACTACATTACTTGCACGTGGTTGAGCTGGTGTGAACGATATGTATTGGTATGAGCCTCGTTAATTGTCCCCAGAAAAATTTCGATATGCCGATCGTTATTATATTAAGTACCCGCCCCACATATACTTTAGCATTACGCTACACGAATAAGGAAACGTTTACGACCAATCGAAACAATATGATAACTTTCATTTAATTTCAAGCGATAGCTGCCAGCCAATCAGCGTACGGTATGCGCGACCTCATAATTTACTTTCAGGCCATGATTGACCGAACCACTGATCGCCTGACATGTTCAATGGCTGTTTGAAACATTTCCTTTCGTTCCGCAAATCGAACGAGAACATGTTCGTTCCGGACATGAAAACATGTCCATAGTTCCGGACATACAACCAATTATTTTTTCGTCAACCACAGACAACAAAATAAATGCAATCAAATGTGTCAATCCAAACAGTTTTCAAAGAAAACTAAAAACAAAGAGCACAAAATCAAGCATGAGAATAAACATCCATGTATACATGAATACATGTGCAGATGTAGCGATAGGCTCGAACCAAGAAGCGGCTCGAACAATTCGTGCACACTGGAAAACAAAATATCGATGCAAGATTGATAGAATAGAGGTTACGCCGCCACTCTAGTTGT
The DNA here is from genome assembly GCA_905187475.1 of Syritta pipiens. Taxonomy (NCBI): domain Eukaryota; kingdom Metazoa; phylum Arthropoda; class Insecta; order Diptera; family Syrphidae; genus Syritta; species Syritta pipiens. The sequence goes on along the minus strand of LR994571.1, from coordinate 10,036,873 downwards.
TCCGCGTCTACTTCATTCTAGAATTTCGCCTTTTTTTTGTCTCTTGTGACGTAGAAGAGAGCGAAATAAAGGACTGCTAACCTTGTATTCTATCACTCTTGATATCGATAAACGTATGCAGCTCGTATCTGGCAATTCATCATTTGAAAGGTCTTGACATAACCTACAAAACGACGCTATGCATGATTAGTTTGGGTACGAGCTCTGTAGCGCTTTGTACATAGCCGGAAAATTCAAAAGACAAAAAGGCGGAGGGAGATATTTGACAACCTAATATCACATTTTCTTCGAAACCGCAACAGATGCAAATTTGAAAAAGAAAGTATTTTATTAAAAATGTTTAATAAAAAGCAACATTTACATCATAAAAACCTATTTACGCACATGAAATTAGTATCCCAGTAAAAGTATGAACCCTTTGAACGCTGATGGAAAGAAAGAACGGAAACCTTTTATATTAGAACTTTATTAAAAAGAAAGAATTCTATTAACAAGAGAGTACAAAAAAAATAGAACTATGGTAACACGGTTGAAATTAATTTTAGCTGCAATTGCATTTTAATGCATGCACACAAACTTACATCAAAGAGAGTGCTGAATATATAGAGAGAGGCAAAGAAAGAGACGACAAATATGACTAGCATAAAAAAAAAGTCGTCGAAAGCTTTAGTGCATCCAGCGCCACAAAAAGCATAGAAATGCATTTCTGGTTTCTTTAGATGCAGTAGCGAACAAAAAAAAAGCTGCAAACGAAATCATAAAATGAGCCGTTCAGAGCACACTGAGAAATTTGAGAAAAGGAAAGGAATTGAATGTACTTAAAAGGGATTAGGAATTAAAAAGGACTTAAAATCATTTTTTAAGTACCTTGGTACTTAGATTGTGATTTCAATTACTTTGAAAGGAATTACAAGTACAAGTACAATTACTAGGCCTGGGTATTTGAAAATTTTTAGTACAAGTACCGAGGAATTGTACTTGTACTAAAAAAAAAAATCAAGTACAAGGAATTGTAATTAAGGTATACTTAATTACCTTACAGGCCTGGGGCGGAGTCTCGGGTGTGCAGAAAATCAAAAGATTTTGATTTTCTTAAGTCGATTTTTTATTGATTCTAATAGAAAGTGCTTTTTTATGGCACGCTTTATTAACTCCCCGGGTCACAAAATATGTAAACAAACCGTGGAAGTTAAATTTAACCCACTTACCGGCATCCAATCAAGCTGATATTTTAAAATCATGTTTCATTTGCTCGGCAATGCATTGCTAGCTAGGTAATGTCATTCTGAATCCAATATGGCGAACTTCAAAAAATGGCGGACAAACTATTTCTTATGCACTATCGAGATATGGGTATTAAATGAAAGGGTTTTCTGGGTAGAAACGAATAAAACTACGTCATTTTAGATGCAATGTGGCGGACTCCAAAATATGATGGCATTGCTATTTGCTTGGTAAAAATATTGCCAAAACTCTTAAGCGATTGGAAATAGATAGATAAAAAAATAAAAATAAAACCGTAACGAAGAAAAAGCGAAATTGAGTGGGACAGATAGTGAAAGAAATCATTACAAAGAGAAATTTGTTCAGATCACAAACGAAAATGAAAAATACTGTGAAGTTGAAAGAAAGTTGTTCACACTGTACTACAAATCGTACAAGTGAGTCAAAAACTTAAAATATTGGACTTTCTGACTACAAGTTTGCCGATTTGTAGTTTCGAGTGATTCGCAGTCGTCAAGCAAATTATGTAACTTGTAGTCAAGTGTGAGCGCCGCTTATAGAATTATAGTCAAATTCTTCGGTCAGGAACATTAATGATTAGTTGTGGTCAGAAGCCCATTCTGACAAGGAAAGACTTATGTTTGGTTAATTTAATCTTTTATTTTTTTTTATTTCACAACAAAGTACATTCGCTTTTAGTTTTTAAATACCAGCTTCATGGAAAACATAATTCTTACAACACAAGCGTCACAACAGTTGAAACAATTTAATGTTCTTCCATCCTATTTACTTAGCCAACTTAATTAAGTTGTCCCCCTCCTCCTAGTTGAAGTTCATCTCCTCCTCACCGTAGTCCCACATGTCCTCATTTTCATAGTCTTCATCAAATGGATCCTCATCCTCCACTTCTGGCTCTGGACATTCTTCACATTTGCTCTCATTGATGCCGTAATTGATGCACTCCGATCCGATACACTCGCAGCATCCGTCGTGGAACCAGCGGTAACTCTGGGCGCCCATACTTTCACAGTACTGCATGCATTTCTTGTTCGAAGTGCACGTGTTTAAAAATATAACCGTACAATTTACTGATGGTAGATGCGGTCTTTTCACCTCAATTGCCTCAATGTCGATGTCGTCTGCCAGGCGACTGCCCAGCTCGAATTGTCGTTTCAAGCCGGCCTTCATGGGGAACCGGTAAATACTCCATTTGTCATCGTCAACATCTGTGAGGGTGTCAAATAGTTCTGGGATTCCTTCGAAGTCACCGATTTGGGATTTTGGCGATAGCGCCGCCTGTGTGGCGTTCTGAGTCGGGCACATTTCCAGGCAACCGCAGCATTCCGTATACAACTCTCCAAGACAATTTAAACAGTCCTTGCAGCAAAAACAATCGGATAGTTTACACTGACAGCTTTGAGTAAGTAGACACTTTGATACTACCGAACCACAAACGAATTCGTTGCATGAATTCGCCTTTGCTGACCAAAAAATGGTAAAAAGCAAAAAAACTATTCGAGAAGAATTCATTTCGTCTTCCTTAAGAATAAAAATAGCACACCGTGCTACCAGGAGAATAAGTAGTTGAGTACTGAATTACTTCTCTCCAGGGTTTTTCTCGCCTCCTTTCGTTTCGATAAATGGAAAAACAAAATCCTCAAAACGTCTACGTCTGGTAATGACCCGGGATGTTTTGTGAGTCCCAGATGTCCTTTAATTTCACCCCGCCCGAGGGATTATTGCAGAAATTATGTAATAAACCACTTGTGTGTCCTTAGCAGGTACCTAACAGGTCTCTTGATGACCTTACGATCCTTAACAGTTTTAGGGGTTAATTACATGTTTTATATATTTCCTGAATTTTCTTTGCGGTGAGGCCGAAAAGTCATTAACATTCATAAAGAGATTTTATTTTGAATATGAGTTCAAACGATGCGATGGCGACACCGCAGATAATGTAATAATGGCCTTCATTCCACTCAATGACACAACAAATGAAGTGTCAAATCAAAAGATAAACAACAACAAGGAACCAGGACGTTCGACATGGACTCTCCGAAAAGGGACCAGCAAAACGACGGCACACGTCTCACTTGGCTGGGGAGCTATAATGTACGAGTCGACGAGAAACTTTCTAACTTTGAGTAGTATTTACTTAGAAGGATTCATCATTTGAAGTTTACATTAAAAATAAAACTGATATCTTCTGGTGGAAACGGGCCGAACGAACGAATTGACTGGGTAGTGTTAAATAAAAGATACTGACTACCAACTTTAATTTTTGAATCACCCTCTGTATGACTCAGAACTGCCATTTTGTTGTCCCTCAGCGCGGCCGGCGATTATGACAGATATTTAATTACATGTTTTACAAGATTTATTTTGATATTTGTTTTCGAAATATTTTAAACGATAAATAACCATGAAACTTCATATAACAACTGTCTTAATCATGGTGCTCGATCAGTTCAATAAAATCCTGCCGCAAGGTATTCCGGTTAGTCCGTGTCCGAAAGTGTTTCAATATCGTTTTGACGGTGCAGAGTGGTTTGGTATTGTGTCGCTACAGAATCCCAACGTGGGACATGTCTTGCACATAAGGGTATCGCTATCGATGCGAGGAAAGCCATTTGGGGTAAGTATCCATGTGGTCTGATACATGGCGTGTACACAAACGGAAAAAGGTTTTGGCACGGATGATATTTTCATAAACAAGTGGTTTCAATAACAAAACTATTAAATTTATATTTCATGTCTTTGCAAACAAGTGCTTGTTGTTTTGAGAAGATTGCTTGGTTCCAAAGGAAAGAAGACTGCTTGGTTTCAGTCCAAGTTCATTTCACATTCGCCTTTGCAATTTCAATACGCTTGTTCATCGGCGCTTTGCAACTGACGACATTTATTTCGTTAAGCGTTATAAAAAAGGAGAAAAAAAATGTTTGATGATTCAACAAAGTTTTTGCTAGAATATACTGAAGGACCGAGAAAAAAATATATTAAGAATTTCACTTTTATTGTTGCATATGGTTAGGCAAAACAGCAAGTTGCATTTTGTATGGAAACTTTGAAGGCTTATATCTCTTAAATTAGAAAGTCCGATATTTTATGTATTCATCCCAATTCTTAGAAGGAAGCCTAGTTTCGCTTATCCAAATTTTATCCCAATCTAAATAATTACCGAATATTTTCTTCCCTACCAAGCCATCCAGTTGAATCCACAAAGAATTTTCTAGATTATTTTATGACAAGAGCATTGTGTTAATTAATTGAAAACTGCAAAAGATGGAAAGTTGTTTTCTGTTCACATGCTTCGTTCGACAGATAAACCGCAAACAAAAATTTTCTTTTTATTTCAGAACTACCTAGGGGAGATAGAACTCCTTACCAGAGGCCAATATCACACGGATGCACCGGTCCTGTATAAAATAAAATTTCCCAAGAATCCTTTTCCGCCAAAGTTGCTGCAGATTGCAGCAAATAATCAAATCGTTTGTGTTGGAACCGCAGGTGGGTAAGAGGGAGAGAAAGAAAAATTCCAACCTAACCAAATGCATATTTATCCATCTGTACCTGTGCTATCTTTTATAGATCATAGTGTGTTTGTCACGCAGATTCAACTGGAGCATACAAGAAAATTCACTTTTATGCCATCTGACGACGAGGTGCCATCACTGCATCCAGCTACCTCTCCGACCGCAGTGCCCAGTACATCATTCTTGGAAGGCTTTGACACTAGGTTTCTGCCGGTTGAACAAAATGAAAAGTAAATATTCTTCTGAGGCGACGACGTCACATAGTGATAAGATTTTTAGTTTTTCAGAAGTTTTAGTGCTTTGAAAAAGATAAAGGATATTTGTGGTCAAACGGGTGACACAAGAAGCCGGTTGACAATTGATGGGATCGAAATACTGACGTCCGATGAGTTGGAGGACAATGAATCTTTGTTTACCACACAGTCAACTGACCCGGTGGTGACGGTATCCCGTGGTGCATGGCCGTGGCTGGCTGCCATTTACGTTAATAATTTCACATCGCTGGCATATCAGTGTGGCGGTACCCTTATATCGTCGAGGATTGTTATTAGCGCCGCTCATTGTTTCGCCACAAGGGAACGACAATATGCTGCAAATGAGATCTTGGTGTTTCTGGGGCGGCACAACTTAAAGAATTGGAATGAGGAAGGTTCGATGGCAGTTTCGTGCGAGAATATATTCATCCATCCTGCATTCGACAAGCAACTAAAGTCTTATGACGCTGATATCGCTGTTCTTGCACTCAAGAGCGATGTTAAGTAAGTTGTCCGCTTGTTTTGTTAGTCCCCAATTTCTCCAAAACCTTTTCTTTGCAGATACAACGCGTTCATTCGTCCTGCTTGTGCATGGGTCGGCTCAACCGACCTTTCCTTTATCGAGGGCGAACGTGGTATAGTCGTCGGTTGGGGAACAACTGTTGGGGAACTTACCCGAGCAAACATAGATCCGAGAAAATTGGAGTCCCTTTCAACTACCCCACGGGTGGTCGCTACTCCGATTCTTTCAAATGAAGTGTGCTTTAAATCAAACGATACATTTCGTAGCCTCTCATCGAACAGGACTTTCTGTGCTGGAAAACGCAACACCGTTGGTCCCTGCAGTGGTGATTCCGGTGCCGGGCTGTTAATTCTAAAGAACAATAGATGGATGCTTAGAGGGACCGTGTCAGCGACGCTTCCATTGTCGCACAGCAAGGGATCATGTAACACAAATGAATATGTTATTTACACGGATGTGGCAAAGTTCCTCGATTGGATTTTTGCGTTCATAATTTAGTTTGCCTCCCGGCAACTCCCATGATTATCATCGACGGCATTCCCCTGGGGCATTCGAGTGTGTTCTCGTATTTTTTGTGAAATTTATTTTCCATGTAAATTATGTATTTATGTGCATGCTAAGGAGAGAATTAAATGCTCTATGGATGGAAATCGACTTGACTCGCTTGGTGTTTTAGTAATAAACTGTTTTTGCGGTCTAGCGATTGGAACAACACTTGGTACCGAAAAGGTCATGTTGATGCTCTGCAGCAATACTGTGTTGATTTTAATCGCATTTCATAACCGCGGGTTGAAAAAATACGTGACATAATTGGCCAGCTGCTTCTGGAATTACAATTGTAATTGAAAACAGACTTTGACCTTTCTGGTTCAGCAATCCAGAAATACCTTCCGTGGATGAAACTTAATTCGTTTGCTGTTTGCCATTGGGACAAGTAAAAAACGAATTTAGTTTGTTTCCACCTATTTGTGTAACAGAAATAATGACCCGGAACCCATCATAAAACTAATGAGCTACAGACCTAGGAAAACTTGTCTTCATTGCGTTGCAAATCATTTCTAGTTGGTGAAAAGCGAAGCACAAACACTGGGGAAAGTGAAGCTTCAGGGATGCCTTTGTTTATTTTATTCAGTCTTTGGGTTGTTGCTGCCATAGCGCCAACAGCCCAGATATGTTCCGATACTGCCGGAAGCACACTCGTGCATTTGAGGGCGATAACAAAGTGCGTTTTCCAAAAGCTTCAATCTATGTGTAATCCTTTCATTTTCATGGGCTTCTGTTGCTCTCGTTCGCCTGTCAGCCAGTTTGCAGTCCAACGAGCGATTGTAAATAAAAACTGGAATGTGGAGAAATGTGTGAGCTGTTTCATTGCGCACGCCTTGGAAGGTTTCAGTAGCTGTGGGAGGTGTGGGTAAACTTCGGGGCGAATTGTGTACACTGTCGTGTGGGTTGGGATGTGTGTGTGTGTGTGATTGGGAGTCGTGTCTAGCAATTTGCAATTGTTCAACAAGTTGTTCGTGCATTAATTTTCGAGATCAAAAGGATTCGACCATAAACTAGAAGTGTTTCCTTGGTGCCGCTTGATGGGAAAATTGTTAAGAGGATGTTTCTTTTTTTCGTCTTTTGTTTCTGTATATTCAGCAAAAATATCAATTAACACACTTAATAGAGTGCTCCAGCGATTGCTATGGAGACTTGCGTTAGACTTTGACAAGGACCGGGGCACCCAACTTTCGGAATCGTTAATTAAATGGTTGGTATCTGTGGCAGGCATGGTCGTATGGCTCGTAGAAGGATACTTAATTATAATGGTTTTTGTTACGCGGAATTAGTTTGTTAGGGTCACGGCGGAGTAGACGTACATGAGTTCTTCATCTTTCATTCTGCTGTGAGAGATGGCAAAACTTGATTGGAGAAGAATTTGGGGATTCAAATTTGATGGAAAATAGGTTTGTTTGCGATTTAGAGCCATCGTTTCAACGAGTGAATGATGTCTAACCTACTAACAACACTGTACTAAACCAATTGATACCACCCGAAGCATATGGGAGTCAACTCCATTCGGTTCATCCCGATGATAGGTCTGGACCACCGACCAACTATCTTGTGGATTAGTTCATCAGCATAATTAATCGGTATCCGAGTTTCCCTGCGAGAGTTTTATTGCATACCTCGTCTCGATAAAAACGCTTTCCTAGAGAAACTTTATGGCAACTTAATACCCCGTCTTATCGTATTACCTACCTCTATATTCTTTTAGGCACAATCAAAGTACATTCGAATTTACTGAGCAGGGCAAAATATGTTGCACACTGAACGAAACTTAAATAACCTTCATCGTGGTCCTGGTAGGATCGAGGACCAAGGACCGGCAAAGAGACTCATTCCATTTTGAGAACTTTAAATTTATCGTACACATGAAGCACCTTTAGACGAGTCGAAATCGTTCCGTGCTGTGTCTTGATAAAATATATGTAACGGAACATCAATATCATCTGTGTGGTAGGAAATTTTCTCCCTCTCGAAGTAACAAATTGAAGGTCCTCGACTAATAATACACAGGGATATACCCTCTGGAGTTGGTATTCCCGGCACGAATTCATATCTAGTGGCATTTTTCACCAGCCCCATCGCTTTTTTTCTTTTTTTCGTCCTTTTTGGACAGCCCCTCTCCAACAGAGTAGAGTGTTTCCATGAAAATTGTTTACGGATTTTTCTCTTTGCGAAATGTAAACATAAACAGAGTTCCTGTCCAGTAACTTTTTTTTTTGCGAATTCAGAAGTTCTCCCATCCACTGGTCCTCGTCGAAAAGAATCGTATAAAAAAGAAAAATTGATAGCAAACTAAAAAAAGAAAATATCTCTGGTACCGTTGCTGGGTTTCTCGAATAGTTTTTTCCCGTATGCAATTAGCAGAGGATTCGTAGATTCGCAAGGATTCAGTTACAATCCAACGAAGTTGTAGTGATTTTTTTTTTCTTTTCTTTTCGCGAATTATTCAAATTTTTGAATTAATTTTGTGATAGGTTACATTGAAATTCCATTTTCTACTTCATTTATGAGGTAAACAATGCACACACCGACTTATTCTTGAAGCCTTCTTTTCGAGGGTGGTGACGGGTAAGACTCTTGAAAATTTATGGAAATTTTTTCTTCACTTTAATAAGACAGAGAGTGAAGGAAAATTTAATATCGGGTTAGTTAAGAGGTTTTCTTATGAGGGTAGACAGTTTTGCGTGTTGTGTCCTTGTTCGTTGTATGCGGGTTGAGAAGGACGACAGAGTTAATGTTGCCTCTCTCCTTTTTGCGCCGTGTAACATCAGCAGAATGTTATTGTAAATGACTTCCTAATGTAATGTAGTAAATGGCAGTTAGATAAATTCCTTAGCTTTTGTGTGTGTGTTAAACAAAATAAAAATAAATAGAAATTCGTTAGTATGTACATGTTTTAATTCCTATGGTAAAGGTTTTCTTTTCTGCTGAGGATGGGATAGGTTTGTGACTTGATGCGTGCTGCATTCGTTGATACGAATGGCAGTACAAGCAAGCTATGCAATTACTAAAGGCAGGAAGCTAGACCAGCATAAGGTCACTAAGATTACTGCTATTAGAGAGTGTAATTGTGTTCGAGTTGGATGGCGAGGGACATTTTGTTAGTTGCTGTTACAAACTGAAACAATTGCTACAGTAATTAAAAAGAAGGGAGATACATTGTTCAACAAAGCTTTTAAGATGGAATTGTCATTTGATATTAAATTTCAGCATAAGACATACATATGCTGAATGAAGGATGATTGAAAAATATAGCAGCTAAAATTGATTCAGTCATACATTGCAAAACGGTGTGACAAATACTGCTTTGGGGCGAAAGGTTTCGGTCGACTAGGAGCAAATGCGGATTTTCAAATTTGCTACTTTGAATGGACTAAATAACATTGGGTCCAAACTAAAATCAGTTCATGCTCTAAAAACCACTTCCTATTGGATATCCTATTGGATTCCATGTGGCTCTTAGGTTCTACCACATGAAATATCCGATTTCCGCTCAGTCAGAAGTAAGATTTTTTTTTAATTAACTTTTGTACCGTAGGAAGAATGTCAATAGACGGCAACGAATCCTATTTTAATTGAATCAAAATTTACGGAAAAATAATTCATTTTATGTCAAGTAACTTAATACACATATATATAGAGAAATTTTGTGAAAAAAATAACTACATATTTTTGCATGAAAATCTCGGTGTTTCCAATTATATGCGCAGGCTATTTTATTCATTTTACGCTTCTGATTGATAAGCGGCTACATGTTTTTGTACATAGCCGGAAAAATCAAAAGACAAAAAGGCGGAAGGGAGATATTTGACAACCTAATATATAAAAATGAATTCGTTTTTCGAATTTAGTATTAGTACTACCTTTTTCGCTAGTATGTACCTTTTTTAAGTTTTTTTTTGGAATTTTCTTGGGACAAGTAGAGGACATCTTTTTGTTGAATTCTATTACTAGACTCTAAGTGGTTCGCTAGTTACCAGGATTAGAGCCTAATAACAGACAGACGGACATGTTTATAATCAAGATTATCTTCTTTCTTTCTCTATTTGATTTAACAGTAGTCCTAATTGACACACAACTAAAATTTGAAGTTTTTAGGCAATTTGGCTTATTATGTTGTTGCAATAAACCCTTCAATTGTACATTTGATTAATTGAAATCAGCGGTCACTTTGAACATTTTTTAACTCTCCACAGCGACACAATTTTAAGCTTGTTTTTCACAGAATCTTTTTAGAATGGCAGAAATTCGTAATCAGAAAAGTTCTCATTTGAAATTGGTTTTCTGTTTAAATTTAAAATCTTACAAACGACCAAACGGACGCTTGTACATTACAACTTTACACTTAACTTTCAGAACACACACAAAGACTTCACAGCAACTGCAAATCATTTGCATTTCAAGGAAACAACAATTAACTAACGGCATCCGGGGGAAGCCTTGCGGAAAATCTTTTTTTAATTGAATGAGAACAAATTCAACCCCCTCTGCACCATCTGGGTTATTCTGGCGACGCTGACGTGCCGTGGCGTGGTAGTCGTGGGGGTGGAGAAACACTGCAAGGAAATGTAATGAATTACCTGATGCGATAAATTACTTTAATTAAGTTTCACAAACGCAAAGCACAAATCCTGGTCAATATTCGCCTCACCACTCTTAACCTACGGGCGGCGGACCGTTGTTTCTTGAGGTGTGACTAACAATTTCAAAAGCCCGAATATCAAAAACCAACCCACCATTGTTTGTCACTTGTCTCCAGCCAAGAAGAAACACAAAATAAATTTTAATTGAATTCAAATTGACAATAGGGAGAGCGCGGTACCCACCGCCAACGCCACTACCACCGACATCATGCGGCCACGTACGTGAATTTAATTCGATTGCATGGTTGCGTTTGTCGTCACCAGCGACAAGGCCCGTCCACGCACAGCATGTCTCGGAGCGCTTACGTTGCCTTAACTTCATTTATTTCTATTTAACCCGACCTAATTGAAAGCCATGCTGGGAGTGCTCCTTCGGTGCAATTCTTGTGTTGCCCTATCATATCCATACATCCTTGCACCTTCTGCGAAAGACAAAGCCCACACACGCAGGCTGATGCACATTCCTATAACTGCTTTATCCATCAAAGGCGATATCCTTTGTGTGTGTATACGAACCTATCCTGAAAGAAAATAAATGGATTTTTTTTGAGTGTGCGAAGCCTTTTACTGAACGAAGCTGCGAGGCCATCATCCCTTTAGATTTTAGTCCTGGTCGGTGACCATTGGAAGCTCACGCATCAGTTAATTATTTGTTACAGTTGAGGAGATTCAATTTTGAAATTTTCGGGACAACAAGTCGGCAAGTTCGAGATCAAAGTTCCATTCCCCAGCTCACATTGGTCGCTATCGGTGCCTACTAGAAGCGTAAGTGTGTAAGGATGTAAGCGAACAACTGCGACGACACGATACTGCACGCATATTGTATCAGGTGGATTTTGTCGTAGTCATGGCAAAATTTCATCACGAACTTTTCATCCTCTTGTCGTGGGGGCTGACAGATTTACAACTTCATTTGTATAACTTCGTCGAATTTCGTTCGCCGAATCGTATGTCGAGTATTTGATTATGTTGAAGTTCCTTGGACAGGAAAAACTGAAAGGGCTTCTAGACTTGTTGAGAGAAAATAAGTGAAGGAAGGATACACAGAAAAATGAATATTTCCAGCAAAACAACTGGTGTTTGCTTAGTATCCAAATACTCTGTATGACAACTGTCTCACCCTACGAAGACAATTTCATTCGCCAAGCTGGTAAAAAGAGGTGAATGTTATGAACCAAATAGAATCGGATCGATGACTTTTTTTTTTCAGATATCTATCAAGAGAATTTCGTCAAAGACTTTAATGTTTAAATTGGTATAATGGTGCTAAACGATAACATGCCTCCGCACTATGGTTCCACAACAGGTTCTAAGTCGAAACATTTATTCGAAACGTACTTAATTATTAATTATAGTTAAAAAAAACTTCAATACAGATCCTTTTGACTACAGAGAGTGTACACCAGTTTTGAGCGGAATGAAATTTATGAATCAATTAAGGAAAAAGAATTGTGTATTGACTTAGAAGAATGTAAATGCATCTCTCTATAATGTATTTTTTTTTTTTATTTTTTTTTCATTTTTTTTTTATTTTGAAAAAGGACGACTTTGAACGAAAACAGAAAGTATTAAAACTTTATATTTATTATTATTTGCCCCTTGGTGTCTACAGAGCGACTGATACCTTTTATACCCGGCAGACCGAGTGCATGATTGCTATATTGTCTTCCGTCAGTTATATTTCTACTGCTGAATTACTAAGTTTTTTCCTTTTTTTATTACTCGCAACAGTATTTTTCTTCATTACTGAGTATTTCATTAAAAATCATTGCTGTAAAAAGACTACGAACCACTAAGTTTTTAACTCGAAATTTGTATCTCGAATGTAGTCTGTCAAGTGAGTTGGTATGGTGTAAACGCGAGCCATTATGTCGACTAATCTGCAGGGTATCCTAAATGGCTCTTGAATAAACAATCAATTAACAAAATCAAATAGATCTTATTAGCAATTTATTTAGACTGAAACTAGCATACTGCAGCTAGTGGGCATTGTACCAGAACATTTCTGTGATATTCAAAAACGTGGTCCACTCTCCACAGATACATAGTGAACACTTAATTTCAATTAAACCCCTATGTTTCGTACAACACCAATCCACTTGGATTTACTCAAAAAAAGAGAAACGTTTTCCATCGACCGAACATGAAAAATAAAGCAAGTGCTTGTCTTTCCATTTTTGATTGATTTCTTTTTTTTTCTTTTTGCAATATATCCACACAAAGGCAGATGGAATATCACAGCGATATCTGAATTCGAAAGCTGTGGATGTGTAATTAAATTTATACCTGTTAGTGAATTAATTGTTAAAATAGTAATAAAATGAACACAACGGTGAAATGATTTTAAGTGGAGTGTGTACATGCCACATGTGATTTTGTGAAGCCACCATGGGCTTAGTTCACAATGGCATTAATACGTTGCAAACACATAATCACTCTATTTAGGTCAGGTGGACCGTAGCCATAGATATGAATAAAAAAAACGAATTTTAATAAACTGAATACAATGCGTAGAAGGGGTTATTTGCAAAGTCACCACCAACCATGGTTACAAAACAGAACTCGACTTATCCACATTCGCTGGAAATGCAGCAAACTGGAAAACTTTCCTCTTGAAAACCCCTTTAAGCTGTCCTGTTCATGTTGAAAGTTCTATTATCCTCCTTTCACTTTGATTTCCATCTCGGACTCTACGCTCTTAATTTCAATTTTCAGACGGACAAGGATAATATAAATCCTCTCCTCCACAACTCGATTGGTTCAAGTTTTATGCTAATGGCAGCAGTGCTCCTTACACTGGAATACAAAGCGTAACCGGATGGATCCAGGTGCAGCATATGACCTATCTAACGTTTACTTTTTACCGTATTCATCATTCGTTATGAATGTTTTACATGATTGTTGTGCAGCATAACATGGTGATAATTCATTTCATCGTAGTATTTGTATTTTGATTTTATCGATTTTAATTGAACATAAAATTCATTTAACTAAATCTGATTTCCATCCTATGGTTGGTGGGAGTCGGGTAGAGGGAGTTTAATTTGATTTGATTCCGGTTTGAATATTAAATTGAAGTGCTGGATACAAAGGATTGTAGGGGCCAAATCGGCTTACATGACCTACGGACAAGAGAAGGCCTACTGACATTTAAATTTCTAAGTGACATAATGTTTTCCTTTTCAGGGATAATCTGGATTATCCTTTTCATGCAGGAGCGTATCACAATATAGAATCTAGAAGGCGATCGATTACTGTGAACGTGCTGCTGTTTTGTCTGTCCGAAGAGGTAGTTTGGGATTCATTTGGCAGATGTTGAAGTTTTTCATTTTGAATTTTGAGAATATTTTGAACAACTGTTTTTATTCTTCTTTTCTCCTTATGAATATGATAATCGGTGGATTTTGTGACTTTAGCTGTCTTTGGGTTAGAAGAAAAGAAATGCGCAGAACCAATCCATGGAAGTTTCTTGCAGTTTCGAAATTGTGCAAAAACCTTTAAAAATGTCGACAATATAGAAATGTTCGAGAACGAACTGTCTTCAGCAGGAGCTCCAAAATATTTTTGGATAAAAATAAAATTAGGTCACACTTGGTAAACTGCTCATTGAAGTAACAAAAAAAAAATATTTCTAGAGATTCCTAGGTGCGTTTTCCCATCATGTTTTATGGATATTCAGAGGAGCGTGGATTAAAATTTTTGTTAGCTGATTTGAATTGTAAAATCGTGTCCTTAGAAATACTCCTGAGTTAGACATACTACTGTACCAGAAGCACTACAATGTTTAAATCAATTCATGTTAATTGATGTATTTAATTGTTTTTTTAAATGTTTGTTTGACGTATTTCTCAACCATGTCAAACTTCAGTTATCTTTTAGTTTTTTCATCTTATATTTTGATTTCAAACTGGGCAAATGTAGGCAAATACCATCAGAATTCCACTCGCTCGCATCAATTTTAGACATCTGCAGATGTTCCTTACATTCAATTTCCGTATCTTGTTCATTCTCGGATTCTCACTCTTATTTCTGTTGCTTTTTCTATAGAAGGAGCTCTACAGAAAGAGCTTCATAAATAAATATTCATAGTTTGGTGAATGTGTGAGGAGCGATATAAGTTAACGAGTAGCAGTCCAATCGTCTGAGCGTGCAGTCTTGGCGTTTCACCAGCTACGACGCCAGGTGATAAGGTGCACCGCTTTCCACGCCAACCGATGCGTACTCCGATTATGTCTCCAATGGATGCATGCCAGACGCATAGTCACCGGTTTTCGTTGGGAAAGGTTTTAGATTATTAGAAAGAAGTTTGTATTTTAGAACTAAGGTAGTGCGGGCTACTCTCCAGCAACTGCCGTTACAATTTATAATAAAGCGAATATTGAATCGCAGAACGTTATAATAAATAAACTCAAGTTTATAATAAATAAGTTGACAGTTTATAATAAATAAGTTCAAAGTATATAATGAAATATATTCTACACAGAGTAAAAACCAATAATTTTTATGGATGATGCCATAAACACATCATGCCTTGAATTTCATAGTTCCAATTAAGCCGTTAACACTTGAATTCTATTTGCAAATATTAAAAGCAAGCAAAAAAATAAAAAAATAAATCATCACTTAGATTACACAGGTCTATAACAGAAATGCTGACCGGATGTTTTGAACTGATTTCTATGTATTTAGGTGTTGTAAAAATTAAAAAAAAAAAAGACAACAAATTTCTGAACGTCAGTTTATTTTGCAAAGCTTAAAATTTAATTATAAAAAGTAAGGCTTGTCCACAATTCATCACAACCATGACGGTCCGAAAAAGAAGGGTGGATTGCCTTTAAAGAGGATGCTTATAATAAAAGATGCTTATAAAAAAAAGAAGAAAACATGAATATTGACGTGAAATCTAAAAATGAAAATATTTGTAATCTAAATATTTAAATACTTGTTGGTCAAGTAAGTTCTTTTTTTAGTTATGTTTTCTTTTTGAAAATATAAAAGAACACTTGAATATTAATAAAACAAAAAATGTAAATTTTCTATATAGCCAATTGTGTGTAACATTTTCTTATAAAGTAAACAACTGCGCTGCTTTACAACGAAGTAGTTTTTTGTTCCCTTATAGGTTTGTTATAAACAAATTCTACTGCGTGCCAATCTTACATAGGTAAGGTAATTACTCTAACTCAAGATCAAGTTCTAGTTATTTAAATATTTCTAAAAAGATAAAACGGGAATTTTTTTTCATTCTTAACAAGTATTTTTAGCCCCCCAACTTAGATTGAAGCTAAATTTTTCTCTGGTGGATCGTTCTCCACTTGTTTTTGGTCAATAGAACGTCCCAAATAATTTCTTCCACAAATCCTTTTCTTAATCTGAAATTGAGCCGCTGAGTGTACAGATTGATTAACTCCACTTTTCGAAAATATTTAGATTTTAGTGTCAAAGTACTTAGTATAGTCATAACATGCATACAATATCCTCAATAATAAAGATTACCATCAATAAACGACAACTCTTTGAATAAAACGTAATGTAATTCTGAGGCGAATGACAACTCGTTCGTTTCATCGTTTTTATCAATTTTTTGTTTCATGGAGCTAATTGATGTCTGCTTTGAACGGCGCAATTGTAAAAATGAATATATGGCAGATTTTCAATGAAATAAAATAGCTGAAATAAAATAAAAATAACAATTTAATATTCTAGTAGACCATCAGTTTGAAATCATTGCAATCGCTTGTAGCACCAGTGTGATAAACAACTATCAACTGCGACTCCCCTCTGTTCCAACATCCGTTTGCAAGTTTTTAATTCTTATCGAATCCCTAAAAACATAAACAGCATTCTTTCGCGACTTACTCAGTTTCCAATAACAACGACAAATCACTTTTAAGGATTCTTCAAATAAATTATCCAATTTCACAGCCACATGTCATGACAACATTTTCGTTTTATTAACTTTGATTCCCATTTTTTTTTATTCCTACCCTCATCTCTCACTTCCATTTACATAAATCAGAACAATATGCTTTCTTTTTTCCCGCCCGCTCTGCCGCCCCATATATTTACACAAAAGCCATTCAAGTAAAACATCAACATCGAATAGGTTTCATCGTGTACCACCTTCGCATACTGCAGCCTCACCTAGCAACCTGTTCCTTTTATCGTAATTTGAAGGCAATCGAAAGAAAAAACATCTAAAGTAAACAAGCGTACATCCTCTCATCCTGCTAGAGCGCACACGATGATGATGACTTGTCAAAAATAAATATCTTGAATAAAAGAATCCATCCAACTTACAGACTCATTTTCGAGACCACACATCCGAGAAAAGAAAAATTCATATCTATGCGTATACAGATGTACACACATTCATTATAATCACCAGGACCACGAGAAGATGGGTCCTTCGCTCATGACTCTTCAAACATGGATCCCATTCCACGCCGTCCTCCCTTGTGAGTCAATCAAAATTCCCTTCGCATTCAGCCCCTCCTCCACATCAGATTTTGCTTTCTTACAGAATCACCGGATTTAAAATTCTTCCCATTGCCATAATCCATTGATTTATATTGCTCCTGGCGTAATCCTTTCAATTATGAACAACACTGACTCGGCTCCCCAACAAAATGTCACCCAGGACCACCGCAGTAATTTCGGTTCCCAGGATATCACAAGACGTCGGGGTCGACGTCGCTCGCCCAGAAAGCCATAAGGATACGCCATTGACAATTCACCACACGACTTGCCGAGCGTGAAATTGATGAATTCAAGTAATTAATTCACGTAGCGATTGCGATTTTGTGTGTGTATCAAAGTCGGCAAAGACCTCGAAGTTCTTTCCACCTCCTTAAGTAAATCGAGAGCCTATCTACATCGCTCGCTACTCTGTTTGTGTCCTCGTGTCCTGTGGGCTTGTCGCTTTTATACCCACTCACTGGATTGTCTGTGGAAAATCTGGAAAATCCGACTGGAATCAGGGCGAATTCACGGTCATCCCTTCGGCGAAAAGTTTCACCTGCCACCAGCGGAGCAAAACCAGAGACGATTTAATTTATAGCAGGCGGGAGCAAGTGGGCTCGCTGTGGATGTGTGTATGTGTGATATTTGTTGCTTCTATTAGAAGCATTTTTCGGTTCTTTCCCTTTCAGAACGTATCACAGCTTATCATCCCATCCATGATGGTGATAGTGATGGTGGTGGTGGTGATGGTGATGGTGGCGGCGTAATGTGCGTTCGAATGGGAAACCTTTATCAGTCCATAACGAACGTTACTGGGAGCGACGACGAGCCAGTGAGCGAACGTGCGTCCTTCCGTGATTTTTGTTTGCTTTAATTTCTCTTACCTTTGAGTTGTAGGGTAGTAGTTAATAGTTTTTCCACCACACAGCCACCCCTCGTCGTCGCCCGGCTGGTCGCCGTCGTCGTTGTCGTCGTGCGTCGTGTGTGCGCAATGCAACAAATGCATCGGATGCATTCTCAAATTAATTCCAATAATTGAAGTGCGAATTTAATCATAAAAAAAAAAAAAATAAATCGGTTTCTATCGGGAGTGATAAAAGAGAATTTTTTTTAAGTAATTTTAAAAAAGAGGAGTAATTCCCAACCTTCACCACAACCCTCCAAAGGAGATAACTTTTAATTAATTAAATTTTGAAAAGCTGAAAAAAAATCCAATTTGTGTATATGCACCTGAAACACGTACGTTCACACAGCGAAATACAGGATATGTTGAGCTAAGGCGCTTGTTTTTTTTGTTTTCTTCATGACTTCAAAGGCGCTGTGATAACATACGCCTGCTGCTCCTCCATCCCCCACAAACAGTCACACATTTAGCAACAGGTGAATGGAAGAAAGTGTTTTTGTCTCAGATTCTACAACAACCGACGGGTACACACGTCTAGTATTCTGAAAGTACAAATAGTTTTTGCTTTTTCCCATTGAGGAGGGCGGCGGTTGTGCTGCTGGAACCGAGTACAGAAACAGTGGCTGCAACCATGGGGATGAACTTGTTTTGTTGCACGATGTGTTCGTCGTCCTTTGAATGACGTTTTTGACTAATTAGTGGACTGAAGACCGAAAGAGAGGACGGACTGAGTTTTGCTCACAGACAAATTCCTTTGTCAACATATGTCGAACGTCTGCTCTGCCATATGGCACCCCCGATTGGACCATTAGCAACTTTGAAGTTGATGGAAACTCTGTTTGGTACACCATAAGAGGGCGACTCAGGAAAGGAGAAAAAAGTAGCTTCGTCATAATCTCACGCAGGGCTGTGTTGGAAACTTCAATTTCCGAACGCAATTAAACTTGGGTTGAGGGTTTATTTTTAATTAAACCCCCTGCGGGAGGGTTGGAGAAAATATCCTGTATTCGAGTTACGTTTTTATTTTCTCAGATTACTCTATACTCAGTTTTGTTTTACGTTCGTCATCTATCGTTTTTGAAAACATCAAAAAAAAGTGTGACTCGCACCTTGAAGGATACACAATTTTGTTTGTTTGCGTATTTTCTTTTTTTGTTTCTTTTCAACGGTCTGTTCTAGTTTGCGCCACACTTCCGGGACGACGAAAATAGGTAAACTCAATAATGAAGGGACTCTTTTGGGACGTTGAACGGTTTTTTTTTTCCTGAATTTTGTTAGCTCTCTTTTTGCTCGTTGATTTTGAAGAAAAAAAAAATTGCTGTCAAGTATAAAAGGAAAGGAGGCCCTAATTGTGTTTTATTTTGTGTTTCTGTTGAACTTTGACAGATCAAATGATAGAGAAAAGAATGAAGTTGGTATTAGGGTCATTAGGGAACTGTTAGAATAATTTGCCAGCCTTTTTTTTTTTGATAGAAATTTGAATAATACGAGGGTGAATTTCTAAACTTGATACTGAGTTATGGATTTTCGGTAGCACACATATTTTGAGGAGTTGGGTGGGCCACGATGGATAACAATATGTTTCTTCGATTCGATGATGTTTTCTTTTTATACTAAATAAAAATTAAAATTTTTTAGCTCTGCTCATTATTTACCCACTATTGTAGTACTATAATAGGGAAAATTATCTTTGGTACGTACGTCCAATGTATTTCGCCTAAAATCGCAACTGTTGCATTAGTACAAAGGTGAATTTGTATTGTAAGTAGAAACCTCTTCTCATTTACATATTATCCCGTGGGACACAGCTTTGTCTAAATGAAAAGAGTTTTTAACAAAGTACTTAAAAACGCAGAAAGATTTATTGAGTTTTAAACTCAAACATGACTTCAATAGCTTCGTTTATTGTTTTAAACCTAAAATTACATACAAAAATTAACGAAAATAAATAAAATAATTTGTTCAATGTCAAGTTATGACTTGTTTGATTGAAAATAAAGGAAAAAAAAACAGATATTTTCGTTGAATATTATTATTTGGTACGCCCTTCTTATTGGTCTATAATAGTACCGACAGTTTTCATAATTACTAATTTTTTTGGGCCTTACGCAAGGTGTTCATGTCCATTCATCAATAAAGCAGTCTTTAGTTAGTTTTTCTTGAAAATTTTGCGTTTGCGAAAACTTCCATTTAAAATAGACCACCGTTTTCCAATTACATTAAGATCTGGGGACTGTTCCGGCAAGTTCAGCACGTAAGGGAAAGTTGTATATAGTCTAAATTTGAACAAGCCCGAAAAATTTTTCGGTTGATTTTCTTGGTAATTCAGAAAAGCTCCTTTCACTGTCGAATCTCCTGTTAGAAGATTATGTATAGTTTCAAATAATAACTTTTTTATACTAAATTTAGCTAGATGCTCAAAATTGACCTTAACGAAAATTTATTTAAAATTTGCAGTGCAGCAAACGCTTAGAATGCCACATAGTGCAGGCGTGAAGTTTTGAATTCTGATTCTGTAACATGTCCTTTTCCAAATAGTGAAAAACATTTCTTGCATTTCTTTGGGCCTGCCTTGGAATGGCTTGCTCAAGAAATTGACGGCTCCAAAAGAAATAATTTCTTTATTGTCAATTGGTAGAATATAACCAAATGACTTTAGATTATCATAAACTTTTTGTCAAAATAAAAATCGATATAAATTTATAAAAAAAAAAAAATATTTATGTAAAAATAAGGAAAGTATTCGTATGTTCTGCTCCTTTGTTTTTTTTTTAAACTTGCTATATTTATGACGATCAAAAGAACCCATAAAACCTCACATACCTATTTCTCAATATATTTGTGTCCAACTAGATTGGCGAGTCCGACCACTGTGTGGCATATAATTGTCTACTAGTAGGCCATATATGCCTTTTCTGGTTCAGTCGAGTATATGAAAAAACAAATAAAAAAGGATCAACTTTTTTTTGACAAAAAACAAATCTTTTCAAATCAAAAAGCGTTTGACTAATCTTCAAACAGTGTGTTTAAGGCATGCGTCTGTTTCCGAATTTAGCTTAGGCGCAGAACCTTCAAAGGTTGACTACCTGATAAGTTGTATATAAGTAAGTCTGTTTTCGAAAATACCGAAAGAAAAACTTCCACTGAAGAACAGAGGAAACAGACCGAATATGGATTATATATTTTGAGTGGCACTACGTTTTTAGCATTGACAGATTTATGAAGGGACAAGAGACGGATTCCGAAAGTCACATAAATCGTGACCTGACTTCATGATGAGGTCAGTAACGAGTTATTTGATACATTATCTCAGATTACTGATTACTGATTACACGAAAAAATAAATTCACAAACACCTACCATCAAACGGCAAAATCTGCTTGGCTTAATTTACTCCGCCATAAGCACTCATATGTTAGTTGGTAAACTCATCGTTATTATATCAAACTCCCCATCCCTGACCTTCGTTTATTGCTTTTGTGTGATTCATGGTCGATTCATCACTTTTAATGAAAACAGGATAACACACAAAATGACAGCAGTTACTCCAGTGGTGTTGATCTTACGAATACATTACGACTGGCGTCGTCGGTGTGATGGTCGTTACCATAAAGCGAATTCTTTCGTCCACTAATAACGTTTGAGTGCATATGTAGTTTTATTAGTTCAAGCACCCCTGGCAGGTCGTTCAGTGAATCCAGTCGCAGAGTATTCACTGAAATAAATTAAATTCGACTTGGCATCCGGAAAAAGTGTGGAGTTTGCAATCGAAAGAATAAAGGGATTATCAGCAGATAACTGAAACGAAAATTTAATTCTCTTATGTCGAATTTCGATTCGAATCCAAGTGGCAAACAATAACAAATAAAGTTGAAGAATCTACGTGACATTCCCTTCATACGGAGAGATGTCCGATGATGCAAGAAGTATTCATTGAACCGAATTGTCTCTCGATGACAGCGAATCCCTGTGGATCGTAAAAATCTAGACATCATAAAATGCAAATTAAATTCTATTATCTCCATTGATTTAAAAAAAAAAGAAAAACGCACACCACGATTGAGGGTGTGGTGGGGTACAGATACAGTTGTAGATTGCACTGAAATGGGGCGAGAATAAATTTGCGAGATACTTTCTTGATGTCTATCCCAGCTGTAGTCTATCTGATTAAAGTGATTCGCTCTTTCGCTCGATGTCTACAACATCATTACTTTCGCTTGACTACGTTTTTTGTAATCTTCGAACAAATGTTTGCTGCCAGAAATGCATCGTTAACAAAGCAAGGACACTTCTGATCCTTATTCAGTTATTTTAAGTATTTTTTAAATTTTTTTCGTTTTGATTTTTTTTTCTTTGCACTCTAAGTATCTTGAGTGCAGATTCATGCCGCCTTTTAGGATTGCGTTGTATTTTTAATATCCTGTATCTCAGCTTGTGTACGCTTTCAATATCCTGTCATTGGATGGATGTCGATGTCGACTTGTCACAACAGACGGTGTCAGCTCCATTGTTGTTGTTGTGTGACTACTATTTGTGATGGCAAGTTTCTGTGAATTTTTTTTTTCGATTTTAATGGTTAATCGTTTTTTTCTAAAAGCGTAAACTATAAATTGCTTGGTGTTTATTTTATGAAACTAGAATAGAAAAAAGAAAATAGTTATTGTGTTTATCTATAAAATTATTGTGCAATTTTGCACGCTGCGAAAAATCAGCAAAATGAAAGAGATCAATTGATAAGTGATTTTATGATGGATAGCCGCAAAAGCATTCATTACAGTTGACACCGGGATACATTTTTAGATAATAAATTTCACATTAAAACGCAAACAAAAAAGAAACTGAACGTAAGTACGAACGTCAAATGCAATGCATGATTTTATTAAATTTTCCTTAGCCCCCCAAATCAATATAAACCAATTTTTTTTTTGGGTCTACTACCAAAAAGCTAGGTTCTGGCTCTCAACGGGCTGTTACGCCGCCTAATACAATATATATATACTACCAATTAATTGTATGTACTGTTTTTAGTCTTCTTAGCTCCCTCTGATTACTAAAACTAACTCCTAAATTAATTATTATTTCTTACATTACATTTAAATTATTTGAGAGAAATAAAAAAAGTATTATCTAACGATAATTTAAATCAAAAATTTTTGAAATCGATTACATTTTGTGTGGGAAATATCTCAGGCATCATTGTATTCAAAAGGGAAATTTCAAAGAAAGAACTTCACTTATAAAGTTATGTAATGATAAATTGGAATTTGCATTCAATAACAAGCGTACTTGATGTCCACGAAAACAGATGTAACATTAAAAAGGACGACTTCGTCTCCGAATTTGTCAGAGATATTATGAAAGGTAGTAAGTAGGGGCAAGATATGTATCAGTTAATGCAAATAGATAGATAAGTAGAGACATACATAGGTTATTTGAAAATAGTATTTCCATTAGATAAATTCATGTGTTAAGTTTGTTTAATATATGTACATGTTAATTCAATCAAATTTAGCTCATATTTGAATCGATGATTGGTAAGAAAACATAAGTAACAAATTTTTCGAAATCACTTTTATTTAGTTTTGCATTGCTTATGGGCAGAGCTTAGCGTTGGCAGAAAAAAATATAACCGGAGACCTAAAATACATTAAAATTTGAATGCGAAATCAGCATGAGCTACTGCTTATTTTATTCTACGAAAAATACGGTTTTTTGTCTCTATTGTAAAAAAAAATAAAAATGTCACCTATGTTGTTTTAACAAAAATCGATTAATTTTTAGTTTTTGTATTTACAAATTTTCTTTTAAAAACGTCATACGTAATTAGATTACAGTTTTACATTTTAAGGTAATGTAATATACATTGCCGTGTACCTATTGCACCTAACAATAGTTTTTATTGCTTTATTTTATGAGTATTGTAGCTTTGCTATATGACTAGCACTGCAGGATTTATATAGCAGTACAGAACAATATTAAAATTTAAGTTCCAAGTGTAGTTAACACTGCATAAAAAAAACCCTAATAAGGTTAGCTCAAAATGTAAACCAACCCAAGTTTTGTTCGATGTTCGATTCAAAAACAATAGTAATCCATTAATTCGATTGCATTTAATTGGCATGTTTCTTTGTATTTAAATATTTTTGTGGTGTGTTCATTTGTGTGTCATAAGACATTTTCGAGGAAATTTTGTGCTTTAAATTGAAAAATAACTTTAATTTCAAAAGCCTTTTAAAAGAATGAAGAAACCGAACCCCGAGCTATTGAAGACAGTGCTGTAGCTATGACAACGAATGCTTCCTCAATGTATTTAACCCAGTTTGAGACCTTTGGAGTGCAGGCAAGTTGGGGAAAAGTTGGTTGGGAAAAGAGATAATATCTAAGCCTTAATATCTGAGGGTAAAATAGATCTTTAAGGTCGCAGTACAAGTGGCTTGGGTGCCACTCCCCAGTTCATCATAAAGCCATAAGCCAGACGCCTTAAGAAGGGGATCAGGACAATATCTTATGATAATACAAGTAAAAGAAACAATGTTTAACACTAAAGGATGCTTTAATAACGTTAATGAAGTGCATATCTTAATTTTTTTTTTTAAATGTTTTTAAATGTTTTTTTTTTTGTATGAATGTACTCATTTTATTTTTTACTCAACTGCAAGGCTGTGGCTCTGTTAAAAAATGTAAACTCGTACATTTCAAAATTGTTGAAGGTTTGCAAAACTTTGGATACGGGATTCACTGAAAGTTTGAGAATAGTCTTACTATATAAAAATGGTTTGTTCGGCTGCTTTAAACTAGACTAGACTACTTGCTTTTGGTTTGGATTTGTTTGTAATTGCTACGCAAAGTGTTAAAAAAAAAAAGTTGGTGCGCTATAGAACATTTATCAGTTCTGTTTCCCCTTCAACAGGTGGTGCTGTAGGTGGTCATTCCGATTGACAGCCCCATTTCCAATCGGAAATCGATTTGTTTTGTTTCTCCAGATATTTTCCATATTTCAATGGAATTGATAATTGAGTTCATATTATTTCGCGTTAGTTAGCACATACATAATTTTGATATATGCAAATCTGAATATGCTTAATTTTGATTGATTTAAGAACCAAAGGGTAAAAAGACTTCAAATTTACGCTTAAAAGTTTAACTTGAAAGTTTAACTTTGAAACTAAAATTCATTGAAGCACCTTAATTTTAAAGTTTAAATACAGCTTCAATAGGTAATGATATTTCAATTTATGATAAACAGATAGTTAGGAACATTTCTAAACTAGTTGATTACAATATGATATTTAGGAAAATGTTAAAATAAAGAAAACATTTGAATCGAGCATAGAGAATTGAGAAGAGTAACCTCAGATTGACTTTATGTAAATTATCGTATGACTTCAGAAGCAATTCGGTAGGCAATTTTGCCCTTAATGCGGTTTCTACGATTGGAATAGATGCATTTCAATTGCGATTTAGTAATTGCCAACCAATTTTCTCCTCTCACTTACACTTTTCTGTGAGTTTAATGATTGTTTTCTAACGAAGCTCTTTGCTCCTTGTTCCTTGCCAGATTATGTCACCAGAGTGCATATCTTATCTTAAGCGTACCGTGTTACCACGGCAAATAATAAAAAAAAATGAAAGATTAAATTTCAAGGTTTATGATGTACACTCCACTTTTGCTTGGAATTGAGCGCTTCTGAATTGCGTTTGGAAAATATGATTATAATATCTAAATGAAATGCATCATCGTATATTCACCACGATTATGACATGCAGTATAAACTTTTTTTTATGAATAAAGGCAATGAATGATAAAAATTGTTAAAGATTCACCACTCCTTAAGCCAAAGCCCCATCTCTCTGACGATATACATTACGGAGGATTCAATAAAGATCATACGAGCATAACTCCATAAAGGCTGTCACTTAGACGTTACGAGATACGTTTTATGTCCTGACAGACGCGTATTTGGAAGCATGGAGGGGGGATAACTTCTGTTGATGTTGGTGGTGTTCTTGTTCTACCTGTGATTAATCATCGTAAGGAAATCATTTCCACATCAATCAATTACTCAACTCACATCGGAATCGAACATTTTGTGGGCGACATGTCCTAAGACACTCAACTCGTTGAGTTTGGAAGTTTCATAGGATGCGGTCTAGACGCTCGGCTCTCCCGTCGCTCTGATGCGATGCGGGAGGCACAAAACCAAATCTCTGCATCTGTATCTGACGTAAACTAAGCCACACCATGTTAAGGGCAGGGGTGACTAAATGAAAACTAATTAACCGCTCAATGTGCTGTTGCCAGTAAGTTTCCTCATCTGGTCAGGACGAAGCGTCTGGGAGTGTGTATTTATGCGTGTGTGTGTATGTGTTCCTAAACCACTGATGTTTTTATATGTTTTCCAGGAAACGCTACACAAGAAACTTAATTTAATGAAAAATTCTGTCGACTGGAGGAAAAGAAGCTTCCTGATTTGAGTGGCATATGGCAGAGGACTTTGGTTTGACTTTTTTTCCTTCGAAGAATATGTCTCCGCAGGGGTATGTGTGGGTGATGTGGGGAGTGCTTAAAGGAAAAAGAAGTAAAAACCAAAATATTATTGCCACTGGGCCTTGGCCATGTTTGTGCATTATCTTCTCTTGCTAGACACTTATTTGAGCGCACAAAAATACGTTGGGAGTGAACTTTTGTGGCACTTTTGTGGTTTGCTTCAGGATATTGAGGTGCATCCAGTGTGTTGTAATGGTCTCAGTGTGTTGGTTACGCTTCGCAAAGCGCTTAAGTTTGGTCGTATCTTAACCCTTTTGTTAAGAATGAAGACAGGGGACAAGTGCCCAGGGGTTATGGGAATGTTTTTTGAGAAAGCTGATTAACAAAAAACAACTGTTGTGAATATTTGGAGACTGCGTGTGTGTTGATGCATGAGAACATGCCATTATAGCGCCATTACTGCTATTACTGATATTCTTTTCAGAGGTTACACCAGCGCCGCCTAATTGGTTGTGATAGAAATCGTCCTTTTTTACCAAGATCACAATTATAAGATACTCCAAAATTATACTACCAAATGCATAATTCGCGGAAACAACCTGCAAACAGTTTGGTTAAAGCAACACTACTTGAATATGAAATGCAATTGCATTGCAAGACAAACTTTCATCGTCAGGCTGCAAGAACTTACGGAGAGACAAGTTATCTCTCTACGGAAAATATGAAAATTGTGAAAATATTTACTCTTAAAGAATATCTCACTGACTCTGGAGATTCGGCTCTCTGTATTCGCCTGTCAGGATGCACGTAGTAACAGGAGCGGTAACATCAACTTACGTGAAAACTTACAATTTACATTCACTGAGTTGTAGTACAACAGGAGCTCGGTGACGGGTTTTATGAATCGCAACCATTGGCTACGAATTTGTGTGGCAAATGAGAAAATTCCTTATTCGATGGCTCAAAGGTGAGGCAGAAGGTTGACTTACCTGGGGAACGGTTGGCAAAACAACAGGGTGTAGCTAGTGTATAAAATTGAAATACCAAAGGGTAATGCAAAGGGGTTCCTGTCGGAGTGGGAGCAGTGGGAAATGGACGGGAAACAGCAAGTCACCTGGCTCGTGAGTGTGGGGGGTCAATGTTGAATGTTGGTCTCTGCTAAGGCTTTTTGTGAACTGATTTCTATTTTCGGTTCAGTTGCTACTAGTTTTTTTTTTCCTGTGGTGTATGCGTAGTTTTTTGTTGGGGATGAACATTGGCCATATGTACAAGGTATATATTTTTTTTAAACCTGAAATGGCATGCATTGTGGACAGCTTATAAAATGGCATATGATAGCTTTGAGCTCAAGAGCTTTGCAAACATGAGTTGGGAGGATAGGACCAGAGTCAGAAAGGCGATACATTTTCTGTATTTTGATCCGGTGCAGTGTCACATGCATTTTTTTTTTTAAATAAGATAGGCCTTTTAATTTTTTTTTTGAAGTTAGAAAATTTTTAATCGAGAGAAACAGTATCTAAATTTCGCGTTTGAAATCATTTCCTCAGTTGACAACATGGTTGATAAATATTATGTTTGTAGATCGAATACTTTACATTTTTACTTTGTATACTTATACAATTTTGCTCATTCTTTTGACATTATTGTTATTGATGAAACAGTGGTAGACTAGCTCGGTTAACTACATCGTGTCCCAATCGCTAAAGTATCGTAAGCGACAAAATGCTTTTTTTGTTTTTTTCAGAGCCAAAAAGAAAAATATAGAATAATAAACCAAAATGTAAATGTTGCTTAAGATAAATATTGTTTTCTCTTTTATTTTTAACATGAATGCTTTATTAAAAAAGCAATGATGCAAAAAGACGCGCAAACGAATAAACTACCTAACTGCATTGTTAGCTAATTTTTGCTTAAAATGTCGTTTACGATAATTTGGCGGTTAGGGCTCGATATTTTTCTTTATTAGCGATTCTTATATGAATGACAGTGTTTTGTAACATAGCAATTTGGAGAAATGGACATAAAATTCACGCATTAGACAGTGAAATATCTAAAATATTAAAGAAGACAGTAATTGAACCTGATTTTTCTCCTAGGTCTGTAATTCGTTAACAACTTGTCCAATGTATTCACTCATTCATTTTTGACATTGTAATCCAAAATGATCCGTGGGTTCTCTGTAGCATCTTTTAGCATAATTCTTAAAAAATTGGAACAAATTATAAGATAGAACAAGAGATTGTTATCAAAACTGACTTGAATGAGATTAATCGATGATGTATTGAATGGCATTGGTCAAAACTATTTGATTATATTCCAAATAGATGAATACACATTACTGTAAGTAGATGAACCAATAAGATGCTCCATGAACTTAGAACCGAGTTATTGCGAGGGTCAGCGAATGATTTTTGGAGATTGAAATGCAAGTTAATTAATTTTGATGAAAAATCTGATATCGTGTTTCTGTTTTTGTCATTTCAGTGTTAAACGTAGAATACCTAAAATATGATTCTGAGAAGTCCTGCTTCTAGTTTTTTTTTTTCCATGAACATATTTTCCTTTAAATCGATCGACGAGCGAATATTTTCTGAAGTCATTGTATGTAGATAATCAACAATCATTTTCAGTCTGATATTATTTGGTAACATTTCTTGTAGATCGTATCTTCAGTAGTCCCTTGTCTTAATAGGAGCGTTTACCGCTTTGAAGACCGTTTTTGCGCATTTGTTTTTACCAAAAGTGCACAAAAATTAAAGTTATTTAGTTGCAAAACTGTATGCTTTATATTTGAGAAGATATTTGAAGAGAAAAAAAAAAACTGCTTTTGGGTCAAAAAGACCCGAAAGACAGATTAGGGTCAAGATATCGATTTCACTTCTATAGCTCTTTATCCGGTAATCTTGACCAGTATTTAAAATTCTTTTGGATGAAGACTAAGCAAAATTGTCCTTTGTTGCCTTTGCCACATATCTTCTTAACAGACAAGTCCTTACCACTCTGGCAAGTTGGCTTAGTATAACTTCAAGTTCTATATGCCAAACGAGGAAAAAGCATCCTTACACTTCTACCGCCATTTGGTGATTTCAATTAAATTTCAACTAGCGTGTAGGTACTAAAGCTGGTAGTGCTTGTTCGAACTTTTGGTCTTTTTATGAGTGATTCTGACGTAGAAGGGTTGCTATGGTTTCGTCAGTGCAGAAAATAAATAAAATAAACTCTGGAATGGATACAGTTTTTGGTAGATAGTATTATAATCTCCACTAATTGGTTTTCCAAAGAATTGAAGAAGAATAGAAAGAGCCTTGCTTTTGCCTTGTTACAGTCGTTAGGTACAGAAGATAATTTGAATTGTATCGATCATTGTCATCTAACAACAAAGACAACACATACTCTATGCTGAGTACACTTTAATGTGCTGTTTATTAAAATTGTTTAACACAAACTATAGAGTATCTTATCCCCTTGTTCCTGCTGATAAGCTCATCTAAATTACATCGCTCTAATCCCCACTTGAAATAAAAACAAAGTAACAAAGTGTTTCATCCCCATTCCGGTCGTCTCGCTCCATTCACCATCAATTGAACACAACTCAATATCTCAATACCAATTAAAAGTCCTTTCAATCGGATTCCCCTTATCGATGTCCTTATCTCTATGACAGCCATAGCGAAGTGCTTACTCATACCACCATGCACACCATCAGATAGTTGTATCTAAGCTCATTGCTCTACAACACTCGGCCAATGAACACAAAATTTATCCAGTATTATCTGTGCTAATACTTTTCAAGCATATGTGTGACCTTTGGGACAGGCACATAATTTATCGGCCTGTGATAAGATTTCCTATCGAATTTATTATATGTAGACGCACGTATGGTTCCAATTATTGTAGCTTTGCCAGAATTTGTTGGTTTTTGGGTGATGAAAAAGTATTCGTGCTACGATGACGATAGACAATCTGTTTCGGTGTATAACATGGCGTACATCGTCGTACCCTGCCGAAGGGTTGCAGCGAAATTCATGTTGAAGTAGCACTCCACGAAGAGATTAGTTCACCAGGAGTTGAGTTCCTGTTGTGTGCAGCGGTGTATGCAGGCACATTAGCCGGAACGCGCAAAACTTTCATGTGATAGATACATCATGTACGAGATTACGCCTCGAGTTGAAATGTGAGTTGCAAGTGCGTGTAATTGCTTAATGCATTTCTTTTTCGTCTTTCTGTTTTTTTTTTTTTCGATCGGTATTTAAATCCCGCAGTAGAGTTTGCGTCAGAAAAAAACTTAATGTTTTATTTTAAACGATTTCCTATCGAGTAGTCGAGTTAATGTTGCGGAAATTGTCCACTTCCTTCCATCTCTAATGATTTCTGGTATCCTGGTTCTTGCCATTGCGACGAATGTTGTGGGCAGGACTCAGAAGGGTGCCACAATACCGATTGATGATGTTATCATTCATTCACTCTTAAACTGTGTACTAGATGCTAAGGAAATACAGATACAAAAGCAACATATAAACATATACATTCTGTTTTGTTTCTGTTCTGTTTTTGAGTCTCTGTTTTCTTGGAGAAGAGACTCAAAAGTAGGAGTGAATTAATTTAATTCTAATTGATTGGTTTTATTGTGGGCGAAGTTTATGGGAAATACTTTTGTAAACAAATCATTAAGGATTCTAAGACAACGACGTTGAGTGAATAGGATGCGCTTTGACGCGTGACGTTCGAAGGAGAAATGAGAAACATTGTGTTCTTGAGGCACTGAAAGGTTTATTTCTAAATGTCAAGTTAGGTTAAGGATGTTTATTTTGTTTTTAAATGTCACATAGTATCTTATATAAAGGCTCAGGCTGCTTCTGCTTCTTCTTTTTTTGTTAGTAAACAGAAGAATGCTTAAAACATTTAACAATTTCTAGTTTTGTTGATTTTTGAAATTGAAAAATAAAAGCAATGATTTGGTTCGGGCCATGAAGCGTCTGATAACGTTTCCTAGAAGGCCTGTTTAAGCAAT
The DNA here is from genome assembly GCA_905187475.1 of Syritta pipiens. Lineage (NCBI taxonomy): Eukaryota > Metazoa > Arthropoda > Insecta > Diptera > Syrphidae > Syritta > Syritta pipiens. The sequence goes on along the minus strand of LR994571.1, from coordinate 10,005,279 downwards.
CATTAGCACTAGAAATGTAAAACTCACTGCCCAATCTGCCGACAGAACGAATTGACCATACTTTATACTCTTTTATACATACAATGAGGACGTAATTGAAAGGTCATAATTAACCTTCATCCGTTTCTCGGGTCATTTTTGACCCAGGGGACTGTACTTTCATTTCTTCTACGGCAACGAACCCAGTGATCGATTAAAAAAAAAATGTTTACCACAACTTCTAATTACATACAAAAACTATTCGATTAATTGTAAAACTGTATGCCTCATATTTTAGAAGATATTTGAGAAAAAATACTGCTGAGGGACGGATGAACGTTAAAGGGCTTATTATAGATTTTTTTAATGACTCTTCAATTATCTTAAGTTTTAATTTATTTAATTCTGTGATAGTTGGTCTAATTAATAATATTTGAAATCTTCTTGGGAAATCTCAATATATCCATATCCTCTTATAGCAAATCTGTTGTTTCTCTGATATGTCGGATGGCCAAATAAATGTTTTTTTTTTAAATGCACAAAATTAATTTTTTTTCATGTATTATAGCATTATTAGTAAGACTAAGCATACTCATTAATTACGAAACACAACGTCGTTCACGTGGCTGCTTTGGTTAGCTTCGCAGCAGCGCATTCTATGACTTCAATTTACGAAGACTTTTTCGAACCACTTTTGTGGTTATGGACTGTAGTTCACGGATTGTTTGGATGATATTGGCCTTAAGTGCTTAAACCGCATTCGTATTGTTAGTATAATATCGGTCGTTCATGGTTCTGCAAAAAAAAAAGTCCAATGGGGTAAAATCGTAGCTCCGAGGCGGCTAATTGACACCACCAAGACGGCTGATAATACGATATCATTCCAAAACACACTGGTAATAAGTTGTTAATAATTCCCAACGTTTTTCAAGCGCAATGGGACTTATTTCTTTGCGCAGAGGTATGATACTGATTTCCTGTCAAGATTTCGAGCGGGAAATAGTTGTCAGTGTCAAAATAACCTGTGATTGAAGAAAAAATCACTAGATGGCCTACTCCACACTAGCTTGCGCCGTGTGTCACCGACTCCAAAGTCATCCAAGCTTGCATTAACTCTTCGTAGTTTTTAGTGAAAGGGCTAATCACATTTTTCTCAATGCTCTGTTAGCGCCTTATAGTGCAATAAAAAGCGTCAGTTAACTATCAATTTTTACATGGCGACAAATATTATACTTGCAAACTTGACAGGAGAGGAGGTGCGAATGAGAATAGGTTCATATTTTTAATTAGTTTCTGACAACAAAACCTTTTCTCATAACTTCCTTTGTCCACTCTTCTCAGCAGGCTTCTAGAGACCCACAAACAAAGCCACAATCTGTTGAATAACTCAAAAAGGCATACACGACGTCAATAGAACGACAATTTTTCAAAGGTCCATCCGGATATTGTCTCTTGAAAAGAGCATTTCGTCATAAAACCGCTTCATTATTCGCCTGTAAAAGGACACACTACATGCGGAAACCCTCTTCAGATGCCTATTGGCTCCACAGGGATCATCGTTTGAGCATTGATTTTTTTTAGTTTCGAAATAGGACTGCCACCGCCGTAGGGTAGACTCTTTTTCTTTTCATCTTCGTTTTCCGATGAAGTCGATGCCCATATGACATATCCTGAATGAATAGGGAAAAATTATCAAAGGAATATGACGTATGGGATAAAGTTGTAATCCTGCAATAGGAGTACGGATTGCGCTGCCTTCACTGTGACAATTTCGTTTTTCTGGTTTTCGAGTGGAGTTTCAAAAGTTTGCTGCTCTCAAACTCTGTCAAAGTTTAAAAAAAAAGTTTCGAAACTTTAACATTAATTTAAATTTGATGCTATGCGCACAGTAAAAGCCTTCAATAATGAAATGCGCTTGAAGACACGTGAGACTTTGATACTCTTGACTTGCAACAAACTATGTAAACAAAATCTTGAAAGTTAAATTTGACTCACTTCCCGGTTTCCGATCAATCTGAAATGTTTCATACACGTTTAGCCTGCGTTTATGGTCAAGTGAATTCGCACGATGCGATGGCGTCATTGACATATTAAGTTCGCTTTTCGTACAGTCGCGCGACGCGAATTTGCTTGACCATAAACGCAGCCTAAACCTGTATGAAAAATTGTTCACGACATGTAGTTCTAACATATATTGCAAATTCAACAAATTAATTTGTATAAAAAAGGCAGCAATGTTTTTTTTCTTTTTTTGAAGATTACTAGGAAACTTAAGTTGTAGTGGCTCTAAAATTTAATTTTCTGCTTTAATATGAAGAAATCTGCGGCTTAGGCTTATCGAATGTTCTCAAATACCTATGGTGAGGCCGTTATAAGTGAAAGAACTTGCCCAGAGTGGTTTCAACGCTTCAAGAACGCGGATTTTGATGTCGAAGACCGTCATGGCGGTGGAAGAGAGAAGGTTTTCGAAATTGCAGAATTGGAGGCATTACTTGATCAAGACTCGTGTCAAACACAATCGAATCAAACGCAAAACGAATCATACATGTAAAACCAGTTTATTACAATAAAGCCTCGAATTTCGGAAAAAACGGCGGAAGTAAAGCTGTACACCTAATATTTTCACAGTTTCTTTTTTTGAATAGATAATATCTTTAAGAGCGGATATTTGGAACTTTTTTGCAATTATTTCCTCTACATTAACCGTGGTTCTGCTTGGTTACATCACACGTAAAGCACATATTAAAGATGATATTGTAATGAATTATTCTCAAATATTTTAGAAAACTCTACCGAGTAACCGATTTTTTACAAAAATATCATACTCTTTTCAGTTGGAATTGGTTGTATTACAACATACGGATGCCAATAAATTTAGCGAAATATAATATGTTGTTGTTGCGACTACTGCATGGCCTCTATAATTATTTCGCTCAGTGTAGTGTACATTTTTATTTTGCATTGCTTGAAAATTCGTTATAAAGACATTTTTGGCAAATGTTTTCACCATATGATTTTTTTTGTAATTAGCTTTTATCGGTAGCTCTAGCGAATATCCACAAAGTCGTCAAATAAAAGAAATCATAAAATTTAGGTCCATTATAGCAAGTTTGCGTAGCAATAGGTTTTTTTTTTTTTGTTAAAATTTCAACTAATCTTTTGCTGAATTAATTGTAAGGAAAACAAAGTAAATAAAAAATATAAGACTCATTCTTTTAGTTGGGGTTCGAAATAGTCTCACAGGCATTTCCCACTGGATAGAGAGTTGTAGAGTTGTAGAGAGTTGGAGAGTTGTCTTTAACATTTTTTTTTCAAAAGGAAACTCAAGTAAATCACTGGTGTTTTCACAGAGTTTTTTTCAGTTATAATCCAAAATCATAGTTCAATAACATTTCAATACTACATAGAATCAAGAGTCATTAACTTTTCCGAACAAGTTTCTTTTTGTGCTCAATTTCGCGCATCAATTCCACGACTACTATTATTTGGGGCAGTGATTGATAGTCTATGATACCAACGCCCCAACAAGAGGGGAATCAATATATTCCATCAGCAAGTGTAAGGATATTATAAATTCATGAAAATTCGCTTCCAATTTCCATATATTTATGTATCTGTTCCAAATAATGTTCGAATCACTCCTTTCACTGCCGTGCCCGGTGTATGTTCAACCTGACAATTGATTTGGGCGAATGGACCGGCCAAGGGGTTCATTAGTAGTCGCTTTTCACCTCCCTTCTTCCACTGAAGTCCATTAGAGAGGGTCCTTTGAAGAGTGATGAACAAGCTTAGAGGTTGTGCTATTGACGCGATGATTTTCACTTTTTTTTTGTTTTTGAGAAAGAGCCACCTCACGAGCGAGAGGCTGTCATTATGTGAACTCATTAAGGACGTCTATTTCGAACGTAAAGCCACCACGTCAACAAGTAGCGACAACACTCAACAGCGCCTTCTTTGAATACCAATCGCTCCTGAGTTGAAGCTGTTTATTTACCTTCCGTCAGGTTACTCGGGCGGGGAGGCGGGAACTCGATAGATAACTTCAACAAGTGACAGGTATCTGGGTGAAAGCACGAAAGGGGGGGCACGCAAACATGTTGATTAAATGTCTTTTATTGAGAGGATGATTGCTGTCTGTGAAACAATGATTACCACGGTCTTGAACAGCAACGACCAACAAGAGTTCGAGTGCAGTCGATCCGGCACAAACTTCATGTTGTCTTGACAACATCGACTAAGGCGAAAAGCAAATGCCTCTCAGCAAGGGATGTAAATTCAGTGCAGACAATGTCCTTGGACAAGGAGGCGAAGTCCTCTTGGTTTCCTTTTTCTCTTCCATGCCAGTTTTTTTTTGTTATCACATCTGCAGAAGAAGGACTGACAAAGTTAATATAGGACTTCTCGAATCCGCTGCTCATCCTGCAGCAAGCGGTGCACTCGAATGCCAGCAGAGAGTGCTGCACTGTGTGTGTGTATATAACTACAACCACCCTTTTAACCACACGACATCCCTACCTGTATGTATGTATGTGCGTTAGATATTTACATGGTAACTCGGCAAATGCGGTTCTGGTTGAATCGTCATGGTGACGAAGGAGAGCTGGCATTACGGCAGGGGGTTGAAGTGACTTTTGCTTAGGGTGAGAGACTGGGCGACAGCCACCTGTTGTGAAAGAAATCAACTGATAACTTTTGCTCGACACATTGTCTCACAATCGTGATGTCAGGGAGCGGTGGGATGCCGGCAACTGCCACCCGCCAGCGCGCCCCTATTTGATGGCGGTGATGCATGTAGATGGTATGCGACAGCGACGGGTGCTTGGTGGGGGATGATGGTGGTTTTATGTGGGCTTAGGCGAAACGATTGGCTTAGTCTGCATATTGAAATTCTATTTTTGGAATTTGAGGGTAAGGAGCTTTTGCACAGTGAGATTTGTGCGCGCACACTCACATCCGACCCGATCAGCATATGTGTTTATTGTTGTATCTCGAAGGGTGGTAGAGGTCGCTTAGCTCGTTTAATGTTCACCCGCAAAGTGATGTCTTAACGCATCATTGGAAGTGGAATTGCTGCAAAACGTTAACATTTCCAAGGGGTTAGAGGACGCCGACGGGGAGATTTCAATGACTAGGGAGAGATGGTGGAAAATTTGAAACATTCAGGCGAAGGATGTTGCTGATGATGATGATGAGCGGTTGTATGAATTTGCTTCCGTAACAGTTGAATGCTTTCGGTTCTTATTCTTTTATTTTCTTTTTTTTCTTTTGGCGGGGTAAGGCTCTACAACATCAGGTACATAGGTGTGAATGCCCTTAATCAAATTTACATACGTTCATCTCAGTTGGGCTTTTGTTGTGTGAGCTCGCAGGGTCTTTTGCGAAAAAGTAAAACAGAAAATTTGACGGGATTTGCCAGAAAATTGAATGGAATTTAGATTTTTTTTAAGGAAAAAATATCGATTTTTTTTTTTGCTTTCGACTGAAAGTTGGTAATTTATTTTGAACTTGTTGATTTTTACTGAATGTGCGATTGATTTAGGATGACGGTGGAGTGGAGGCTTCGCAGAATAGACATGAAAGTGGCAGATAAGTGGAAACAGATAAATCGGGAAGATGTTTTGTCGGATGAGGGAGGAACTTTTTTTTTTTAACGAAAAACGATTTATTAGACTCACTTCTTATTAAATCACGAGTTTGAAGTGGGCAGAAAATTTCAACAACGATTTCAGGAGCTTTATCTAAAGTTATGAGGATAGACTTGTATTGTATTTATGGCTATAGATTATGTGAAAGTGTTTGTTATAATCTGGGGATTCTAAGAAATGTTTATAAATGTGAGAAGTACATAGGTCAATCTTGATTGTCTAAAGCCTAAAGTTTTAAGTTGTATGAAAAATTCGCACAATATATTGGTTTCAATTGGTATTCAAGGCTTTGTAAGTTTGCCAAGCTGACAAAGAATAACTTATTGCGTGGAAATGACGATTTCCTCATCAGTGAAAGTTTTCTGCGCAGTACCTCCTCTCTGATCACACCTGTTCAATGGGCTAGAAATGTCTGCTTTATTTTTGCTCCTTTTGAGATAAGAGATACAGTATAGATAGAAGCTGTTTAACGAAGTTGTTGGTAGTGAAAAATCGAAACACTTGCCACCTTTGGTTTATGCAGCTACACAAATCCTGCAGCTGATTTGAATTTCGAATTTACCACGCAACCCGGTCATAGCATCAAAACAGCAGGCTTTTATTGAAATCAACCAATTTCATTGTGGTAATTCGAATGAACTCATAGCCACCGAAGGCTACGTTTGCAAAACCAAAATTCCTTTCCTTTGTCCCGGGGCTCGCCTCAAGATTAAATATGTCCAGTGAAGCAATTTATTGCTGAATGACGCAATAAAGGGCACCCCCTAAGAATGGAATCTCTCACAGTACAGACATGGCCATTAGGAAGTGTTACTCCACCGAGCAAACAACTCTCCAAGGTATTGCGGTTGTGTGTGTTCAGTGATTTTATGACACGTTATTGACATTTCCGTCAAAAGCCAAGTTGGACATGGTTACTCTTGTGATGGGATGATGGTAGTGGCAGGAATGTACATGTGTCTGGTATTTCTATTGTCGTCGTTCCCAATTGTTATATTTTCACTAAGTGAAATAGATGGAAACTGCACTCGGGTTCCTTGTTATCAGGTAGTTTATGGTCGTCGCTACTAATGAAATCTGAAAAGGGCTAATTAAAGTCACAGTCTTGACGATGTAGTTATAAGGAAGTGTTATAGAAGCACAGAATATGTTCTGATTGTGTTAGTTAATTTTATTTAACATTGAATTTTATAGTTTTCTATTTTCATCCATTTCGGGTTTTGATTGCGCCGTATCTCGCCTCTCTTAATCCAACGAAGGATTGCTGCACACATGCATCTTATGGCATCCAATAAACGGTTGAAGTTGTCGCACAGTTTATGATTTTCAATCAAATGCTATTGCCAAGCTATTTCACCCTTTTTTGAGTTAATCAAAGTTTTAGTGGGTTCAATGGTCTAGTCTGGCGATATTGAGGGTAAATCTGTTTCACATTTGATTGATTAAATCGGTTTTAGCTTTGTAATCAGTTTGGTGGGAAGGAATTGTGGTTTTGCAATTTAGTTAGATGGAATATTTATTAACAGATCCGGTTAGTGCAGCTAAGCGACATGTAGAATTTGTGCCTATTTCTCTGGTGTCACCGAAAGTGGTCAAAAATTGTGGGTAGTGTGGTAAATCGGTGTTTGGGCTTATGGTTATGGTTTGAGTAGCATGTGCTTATGAATATATTTTTCTATAACTTATTTACATGAATTTGCAATGTGGTGTTGTAGGTTTACCTAATCTTGCTATACTACACTCAGTTTTCTATCAAAAAAAGATTGCAGGACTCAGATTTATTACTAGAATTTAGGGAAATTCTAATTAACCGCTTTTAAAGAAATTCATAAAAACTGTCATAAACAATAAAAACTTAAAATAACTTTCTTAGCGACGAAAACTAAATTTCATAATGTATCCTCTAAATTTTTTAAACAATGCTAAAATGTACTCAAATTTTTGGTCACAAGTCACATTCGCATAAGTCGACTTAGGTCAAAATTTAGTTATTCGCATCATAACATTTAGGATATCCATATCTATGGTATATGCAATAATTTTCTTATATCTCTTGTATTAAAATTGCAAAAGTTATAAGAACTTAAGCAAAGCTAAAGTCAAATTTTCCTGCACTGCTGGTAAAACAACATACTCGTAGCTTACATTTCTCAATTTTTTAGTACCTAACACAACTTTGGCCAATTATTGTCCTTCCTCTGACATCGGTAAAATAATCGGTTGAGTAAGTCACTTTCCATTTCTTAATTTTTAATTTTGGAAACGTTCATTCTTTCTTAATATACCATTGAACTAGCTAACAAATTACATCAGACTATACTAGGAGTGGTAGATATTTGCAAAAAACTTATAGCTATATAGAATTCTGCTATTTTCCTAGACCAATTTAAAACTTCAAACACGTCTCCTGAAAAATAGTGAAAATCGACTCAGACGATTTTGCCTTATGAGCACAGAAATATGAAATTTCATCAGAATCCAGTCTGCTATAAAATTAACATGAATTCATATTGTTTATAACAAATGTAGTAAATAAGAAATAAAATAAAGAAATGACATAAAGATTAATCATTTTTTTAGTAACAATCCAAAGCGAATTTCTGTGTTCCTGGACAAGAGATAATTCAATGAAATTTATGTTTTTCAATTGTTTCTGAACTTTTTGAAAACTAAGCTACTAGTAACTTACTAGGCCTTTCGAAGGGAGTTTTTCATAAGTACGATGACGGCAAGTCCTTGTAGTTGTTTCAATTCATATAAAAGGTATTTTATATTAAGTTATTTATAGTCCAACACATAATAGTAGTCTTTTATCTTTTTACACCAATTTTTCGTTCTACATCATCTAAGTATCCCATCGATTTCTCTCTGTTTGCTTGAGAATACTCTGTCTTCTGTTATATTCATTCTCTCAAAGTTATCAGCATCTAAAACTTATCTTTTTTATTTTTATTTTTATGTATTTATTCGATGGCTAGGCAGTCCGATAAGGACAATATTTTGTTTTTCTTATTATTACTGCGAAATTCCACCGGAATCTTTATGTAGTAAACCAGAGCGCACTAATAATGCTGAAGATCATGATGAAATGAAATATGTAATTTCAGGTTGCACTGCATTACCTTCACAGTTTATATGGGAATGTTTTAATCGGTACGGGTTATCGTTCATAAAATTAGCTTATGTTTTACAAATGTTTTAAGAAGAAAATATATCCAACTGCAAATTTGAGGCCGCCCTACTAAATAAAAATGTACTTAAGAGACGTTGGATTAACTTTGGTTCGTACCACGTTCATTTTTTGCGCCATTATTTTTTAAAGCAATCTGAGTTTGTGACTCAATTTGAGTTGCGAATTACGTATTGTTGGCATAAAATTATCTTGCCAGGTTCCCCTTGGTATTTTCTTGCTAGAGTGGCTATATACATATGTAGGTGTGAAACTCAGTTTATTTAAGAATGTTACGTTTTGGGCAAAATCTGCCTTATTTTATTAATAAAATGTACAACCTAAAACTTTAAGTTGCCCGTTTCCAGAGTGAAATAATCAGCTAATTAGTGTGAATGTTTGTTTCTTTAGTCTGGCCATTTCGCGTCATTGTGTCACAATAAAAATGTAAAACCACCTCTTTTCTTTTATTTCAGAATGTTGGGGGGAGTTGCTGGTCGACATATGTCGAATCGACGTCGAGGTTCATCGCCAATGGTTCGAATAAGTGGAGGAGTTATGACGAGCTTAGAAGACAGTGGGGGAAACCCACAAATGGTACCACGGATACCGCCTCGAAGGAGGCGCGCGGTTACCACAAGTGACCATAAAAGCTGTGCCCTTATACAAACGAGACTGAAACTAGGAGATATAATGTGAGTATATTTATTTATTTACGTTTTTTTTTTTTTTGATTACGTCTACTTTCTATTTCTATCTCATTTCGATTGAGTGCGGTGATGGGATGATGTGTATTATTTCGAAAATTCCTTGGAGAATAATGATTTCTGACTCGTGGAAAACGTCTAACAACTTTATGACGATGCTCGCATTAATATTGTCGTTAGATGAGAGAAAGTTTATTGTGTATTCGCATGTAAGGAAGGAGGTTCAAGAATATAACTTCGGGGTATTATAGCTTTAAAGGAAATCGAAACCTTAAAATGTCAGTTAAAATGGAAAAGTTGGTGTAGTCAGTCATTGAATGAAACAATAAATTTATGCACATGAATTCTTTTTTTTTTTTGTAGATTATTATTAGAGGCATAATAGATTATTATTAGAGGCAGGATCTGTATTCTACCATAATTTGTTGCTTTATGTTGTGAATTGGTAAAAGCCGAGATATTATCAGCGAATAGTTTTCCGATTTTAAAACAAAAGTCACGTCTGACTAAAAACAAAATTGCGGTAGAATGTAAATAACAATTTGTTTGCATTCTTTACTTAACTTTATTATTGCTGTTTAATTTTGTCCAAATGCCGCAGGATAAAGAACATTATGCTACTAATTTGACTTAACTTATAGAAATGCACCTAAATATTTTTACCAACGACCTTAAAGGACAACTTGTGTTACTAGATAACATAAAACAACATCAACAACAACACAAATTTAAATCGTTTTATCAGTTAGAACCCTTTTCACCTTGTAAGCTTAAAATTTTGTATTTGCTTTAACAGACCACGAAAAAAAAAAATAATAATAATTTTAATTTTTTATCCAGTAACAAAACTGTAAAATTTTTGAGTCGACTAGAGCTCGTTCTTGAGCGGTTTTCATATGACAATTATGACATTTTTTTATTTTTATTTTGAGCGTAAAGTAAAGCCGAGCCTTAATACTCCAAGTGGGTGTGTGGCAGCATCTTATTCTTTGAATGGCGCTACAGTCCGGGAAGGACTTGAGCTTTGATTAACATTGCTCACCATCCAGTACGATTTTTTTGCCAGCCCCTTCGAATTTTACACGCCAAGTTGACTTAGGTGGCTCTGTGTGTGCCATTTAATTCGTGAACTTATGCTGCGTTTTCACAGTGCTCGGATTCAAATACCTTTTGAGCCGAAGCAGTGTTGTCAATACGCTCTATTTCACCTAGACATCTTAAGCGTTGGATACGTAGACGCAGACTTTTCTCTCAAATAGACCAAGAACTTCTTCATCTACTTTCGACATTGTCCAAGTCTCTACGCCATAGAGCTGGTTTAGGATTGTTAAGGTTTCCATAGATCAGGCTAAGCTTTTCGGGATGATTCTACTTATCAACAGCCTTTTGAGACCAAAGAAACAGCAGTTAGTAATAGTAATTTTGTGTTTGATTCCGCTGCTGATGTCACTCTCCCTGTTTTTGCAGGGTCAAGATAGACAAAGTTCTTGACTACCTCAAAGTCCTTTCTGCTTATACTTAGTACTTGGTACTTAATTTTATCCTCGTTTATCAACAGCACCGTTTTAGATGCTACCGGCTCAGTACCATCAAACGCTACTCTCTGTGTTCGGCCAACCGTATGCTTTCAATTGAATGAATGGGATTCAGGAAAGTTGTGCTTCTAGTATTTGCCTGTGAGCTTTGCAGGATCTTTGCCAGTACGAGAAAAGTTCAAGAAATCGTATGACAGCCCGTCACCTTGTCTGCAGCCTTTTTTGACACTGAAGGTCTCGGTGAGCTCGTTACCGACCTTGATGGAACAACCAGAATTCTCCATCGTCATCCTACATCTAACGAGTTTGGCATGCATTGGCTTAGAAAAGGACCTTCTGTTTTTGCAAACCGCCATGAATATAGTCTACGATACATGGAAATAATAAAATTTCGATGAAACCAACTCGACTCGGGTGTGCGGGTGTACTTGTTTGTTAATTGTACTCCATTTTACAGCCGTGATAGCCGTCCGACTGAAAGGATTATTATTATTTTTTTTAATAATATTAATAGCTTGAATTATATCTTAAAATATATATTGCACAATGATAACAGAGATTTTGTTATATAAACTTTACTACTGACACCGAAAGGATTATTCGTGGTATGATTGTCAAATTTGAGTCTGCTGGTTTTTTAAACGACAAACTAACAGCCGTTCGTCAACGAAATGCTAGTCAAAAACACCGCCGCTGTCCATGCAGGAGAATCCGAGGTAGCCGATTGCACTTCGCTCACAAAAACTCTGCTGACGATAAACCTTTCAAACGAATTAAAAATCTCGATAATATTGCACACACACAAAAAAGTCATTAAATTTTAATTTGAGTCCATGATTTTCGTTCAAACACAGCCATATTCTCATTAATCAATAGCTACAAGCTGCACATCATTAGAGCTACCTAAAAGAGGGGCTTATGCTTTTATTTTTAGAGCAAATGAATACTCATTTCGTAGAACTCGGTACCATAGCAAACGGGCATGGAAACAGATTCAGAAATTACCTAAGTGCATTCCAGCACAAATGCATGCTATTCATGAAACTGGTATAAGCCTGTACCTCATGGATGTGTGATGTACTGATAAATGAAAAGTTAGTTTTATATTACAAATGGAATTGCAAATTAGTTGCTAGTCATTGAAGTCCATCAAAATGAAACGCAACAAATTTCCAACTTTGATTAGTTAAGCACGCTTGCAGTTGATCTTTAGACCAAAAATCGAGCAAAATTTCCCATTACATGGCAACTAGAGGTTATCAAGAATGACTTCAATAAAATGCTGAAATTCTTACAAACAATTCGTCTAGGGAGTGCATACCTTCACTCAAATCTCGTCTTTCTAGGCACTAGAGTTCTCATGCAGTCTGCTTTAATGCATCATCAAAAAGTCTATAAAAACTTTCTGATGTTCATTATCTCAGAATTTTGAGAGGTTTCTACGAAGGGGCTTATAACTCTCTTAGAACTTTGGCTTTTTGTATCGTAAAGCACAGTTCCAAATAAATATGTGTATACCACTTTAGGATGCTTTTCCATCAGAATCTACCATCCACCATTAACAGATTAAATAACGAACAACCTCATTGCAAATACGCATTTGAATTTAAATCAGATTTGAACAATTTAATTGACCACAAGAGAATTAATTCGATGTCGAAGTATCTCAAATTCACGAAACAAAAGAATAACTAAGGCAGGAAATATTGTATGTCAGTTCTGTCCATTGTATCGTCTTACACACTCATCATTTTAAACAACTTTGGTGTATGTATGTGTTTCCAGGCGGTCAACAGATACATAAAATCGGAACATGATTTGCGTGAAACTGCAACGCTTATATTCGCTTTATTTGTCTGACCAGTGATATGTGGTGTGTAAATTACTTGATTCGTAAAGTACTTTGAAAGCACGAGCTTTGTCCTTTCAAAATAGTTGAGGGACTTTAAGCTTTTTAGCGGAGAATTAAACCTTTTCCCGAAGATAAGTTTCGTGATTCCAAAGTACACCAATTCGATTCACCAACGCTGTTAAGCGCTTTACATTGTTCAGAAATTGTGTGCTTTTTCCAACAGGGTGTTACTTGTTAAAAGTAAATCAGTTTTTATGGTCTCAAGCCTCGTATAAGAGTTTTCCAATTCTATCTAAAACAGAAAGCTTTATGTATGTTGGACATATTTATCTCTGCCTTGTAGTAGCAGTCTGTTTTTAGCCACAAACTGATAGTAGCGCTGTTCCTTAATCTCGTCTATCATAAGTCGACAAAAGTCTTCATTACAGAGATCTATCATTCTGAGAAGCTTTTAGTAAGCACACCAAAAGTTAAAACGCTTTTTTTCTGTGTCCTGTGGTGTCATTTTGGTATAAAATCTGTTAAGAATATAAACTGTAAGCCGAGACCCGTCTGTTTCTGAAAGTTTCTAAATATTTCAGGGAACATTGACTTCGGAATTTGTATAACATTGCTTTACAACATGCGTATAATTCATAATCAGTGATGTTTAAGAGGCTTTTCCTTTGTGATGATTTCTAGATTCAAAGACTGTATTTCACATATCAAAAAATGTATTGCATGAATAAAAACTAAGAACAAAGGAACTACCACAAAAATTTAATCCCTGTGCCGGTTTAGGGGTACACTTTCAGAACTAGAGCGTTGGTGTTCGGGGGGTGTATATGTCCGAAGTTGTTTTTTTTTTCAAATACAATAACGCGTTGGAAAATAAATGGTCCTTTTAAGTAAAACTTGCTAACCTTTTCGGGCAGGTTAGTCTTGTGGATATTTTAATTGCCAATCCGATCCATTTTCTCCTTGATCACCGACAAACTTACAACGCCATATAATGTCATATAGTCCTATAACTTTTGGAGGAGGTTTGCAACTCCGTATTCACCTTTCCCCTAAGTTTACCAAGTCTCACGTTCAAAACACGTCAAACGATTCAATTTAAGTTTTTTTTTGCGTGAAGACTTTTGAATTTGTTTGAAAAGTTCCCTAATAGAAGGTAATTTCAGCGTAAACTCAGAGCTGAAGCCTTTTCTGACCTTGAAACACTGTCGAAAAAGGCAGTCTTGTTGCCTTTTTAGACTTCAATTTGCTCATGGGCAGGGATATGATTTTGTTAACTCTGCCTCTTTTTGTTGGTTAATCGGAAGATTGTACTGACTTAACAGAAACACGTTTTATGTCCTCCTGATTGCAAATATGTGTATTTTATTTGGCCTTTTTTTGCCTTTTCACACCATTATAGCCTTTTTTAATCTTTTCTTACCGTTGTTGCCTTTTTCTGCCTATTTTGCTTTTTTCGTAAAGTTTGCTTACATGTATTTTTGGTAATACGCTACGGTCAAATAACTTCTTAGATGCTTTAAAATTAAAGCGTTTAGTCTATGGGGATCTTATTTGCACCTTATTTGACCGTAACTGTGTGTACCTACAACTTATTTTTCTCGAAATCAAAAAAAATTGAAGGCGCAATTGCAATAAAATCGCTTAAATTTAATTTAAAACCCTATTTCAGCCTATTTAATTCTGCATCAGACGCCTTTTAGTGCAATAATAATATTCGTGAAAAAAAAGATCTTGCAGCTGGAATTAGGTGTGGTCACGAAAAGTTTATATTTGTTATTTGTACATAAACAAAGTCAGACATTTTTCAAAGTGTCAAATAACAATAAAATACAAAAAAATTCTTTCTAGAAAGTCTGTAAAAAAATACTTACGAACGCTGCGTCGCCATTGGCATTTTTGAGGCAATGGCAATAGCAATGGCAATGGTGATTTCAGAGAAGAGTGGGCATTTCATTGCTAGGCAATTTCATTTGTGAACTGTCAAAATGGCATACAACAGCATTGTCCATGTGGTAATATCAATTCAGTGGGTCGAAAAATTTGAATTCGACTGTAGCTCCGACTTGCTTGCTATTGTCAACCAATCATCTTTCCTTCGCGATATCATTTTTCGCTGTATTCGAAAAGGAATTGTCAATTCCATTGCGTTCATCATTGAAAGCAATTAATGCCTGCCCGTTAATATTGCTATTGCCATTGCCACAGGATCTACATTGTCCATATCCGAGGCAATGGCAATATATGTTTATTTATTGCCTTAACAATTGCCAATGGAGACACTGAGTAAGACGTATTTAATTCGTGTAGTGATTGGATTTGAAGAAAATGTAGCAGTATTTTTTTTTGGCAGACTGTCTGTGGTTATTGAAAAAGAAAGTTCTTTTCGACGATTCATGTTTGCGTCAATTTAAAAAAATGTTGACGACCCCTGACTAGGAAATCCCAAAAAAACACGATCAGCATTTTAAAAGTTACACACTCTTAGCATTTCTCTCACAACTTATCCGATGGTTCCGCGGGTTGGTTTGTCATATCCCTAAGCTCATCGCACCCAAAATTTAACTTTAAAATATTCAAGGCAAACCATTGTGAGGCGTAGAGAATGAAAGCCGCCACACACTTGACTTAAATAGCAAACAAATATCAACAAAAAGCTTTTCGTTCAACCCTTAAACACGTCTATTAAATGAACCAATTTTGCTCGGCAGATCTTTGTGCTGGACGTCGCTATTGTTTAGGGGGTATAAATAAAATGAGTGTGAATGAATTACCGTCAATTTGTTTTCAGTTGATCTTCAAGCAAGTGAGAGTTACTTTACTAGTGAATATGATCAGTGGGACAATTTGATAAAAAAAATAATTTGATTCTTGGAAGTTTTGATTATTTGAATAGTTGCATGCGGGTCTATGCACCATTAATGGATTTGATTATATTGTGGTTTGTGACAGTGACTTGTGGCGGTTGCCTTGACAGAGGTGTTCAGTTTTAAAAATAAAATACAACAGAACAGACGAAGTTATAGAAATTGCTACTGTGATGGAAAAAGCTGTAGAAAACCAAGTATCATTTGAAGATCGGCCTTTAAAAGGCGATGGAAGTGGAGAATATGGAGAAAAAGATGAAACAATAGCGGATGATGGTCGAATGGATCAAGCTCAGAAGGATCAAGAAATCTCGAAAGAAGAACCAGGCGAGATAAGTACAGAAGGTAAAGAGAAGAAAGAAAATAGAGATGAGGAAAGCCACTGTGAGGAAAACGAAGATCCAGAGAAGATAGAAGGACCACAAGAGAAGAAAGAAAGATTAAACGTGAAAAGCGACTGCGTGGAAAAGGAAAAACTTTCTTGCAGCTTAAGAGAAAAACATCAAGAAAATAATGAAGAAAACTCATCAGAAGAACCAGGCAGGATCAAAGGGAAAACTGACAAGAATGAAAATATAAGTGAGGAAAGCAGCTGTGAGGAAAGACAAGAACTAGACAAGGTAAAAGAAAAAGAAGAAGAGAAGAAATCAAATATGGAGGAAAGCGATATCGAGGAAAAAGAAAAATCTTTAGGAGAAGAACATAGAGAAAAGGGTGATGAGGAAAAAAGTGTACAAGTGGAAGGCGACGATAAAAAAGAAGAGCTGCAGCATAGCAAAGCAGTGGAAGATGACGAAGTTAAAATGGGCAAAATTCAAATGGACGAAATTAAGGAAGATGAACCAAAGTTGAATAATGCTCCAGAAAATGAAGCCACAAAAGAAAACATTGCTGAAAGAAAACGAAAACTCCGAAAAAGAAGGCAAGAAAGAATACGCAAGAGACTTTTGCGAAGAATAATAAAAGCATTTCGAAAGTAAGAACAGAAACATTTCAATAACTATTATCGTAACTAGAATTCACTTCAACAGCTTTCTACGACTGCCGAGGCCAATTTATAAGCCGACAGAAATTGAGCTACAAGAGCTGCGTGAAGAGAGAAGATTGGAGCTTAGATATAGGTTCTGGTGAGTTTAAATTTAATAAATTTTTTTTTTCATAAAGTCGGAAGATGACGACCCTTGTTCATCATAAATTTTACAATTTCTTTTTAAATTTTTGTTTTGCACGATAGAACAACAGCGGATGGTTAGAGATTACCTTTTTATTGGCTGAGAAAACAAGACATGTTTTGTTTCGTGTTTTAATGAATTACATATAGAAAGTACTTTTACTTAGTTTTAAGATCACAGTGAACAATAGTAAATCGGTCTATTACCTCTGTAATAGCATACTTCTTCATTGAGGCAGACAGGATATTTCGGAAACAAGCCGGCTTTTATCAAGTTCTTTGCTTTGAAAACATTTTTTACTTTGTTTATTATTTAGCACCACGACTTTCAAAATGTTTGCAGGGATTGAAATAGCTACTCCACAAATGTTCGTTATTGAACTCACAACACCTGACAGATGTAAATATTATGAAAAGTTCACAAAAATCACATCGTTTGTTGGAAATCATCCCTCTAACGCTACTGGCGCCAAAAACCTACCAAAGTGGCGTGAACTCAAAACATTCCAACGTGTGTTAGATTTTACCACAGGAAAGAAAAACAACAAACTCCAAGTTCACATGTACTCCGTAGTTCAAATGAATCGCAACACCCACTCCACCCACCGAGTGGCACACACACAAAAGTAAAAGAAAACATATTCCAGGGAAATTCTCTCCTCGAAAACGTTGATTTCTACCTTCAGCATTAGCAAAATAAATTATCTTCCTTCATTATCATGCTTGCGTCAAATACCGGGAAAACAACCACCCCCAAATAACGAAAAAAAGCGCCCCCCAAAAAGAAACAGGGAAATACTTCCCCTCTTTTGGTGTGCGCTCCTCTCTTTCTCACTGTCTCTAAAACAGAATCGAATACAGTAACTAGTAACGTTCGTTGAATTTCTCCCCCCAAATGGTTAGACGAACTCGAATGGTAGCTCTGTGGAAAATTTCATAAAAAAGTGGTAAAACTAGTGAAAAAATTATAAAAAATAGTGAAAATCGTTAATTTAATATCACGTAAATCCGAATTCGTAAAAATTTCGCCGAAATTCATAAAGTTTCACACCGAAATGGGTGAATGAAAAAATTTCATTTTGTGGGGGGTGCAAAGAAAAAAAGTTCTTCAGCTATAAATGAAAATTTCCCTGCCCCACTGCAATGAAAAAAAAGTTTTTATATAAATTTTTTGTGGAAAACGTAATTCTTCAAGTACCAGAAGAAAAAGTGTTTAGTTTTTGAAAGAATCCTTTAGTTTTTGAAAAGAAAAAAAAATTCATTTTTAATTTTCTTAAAGCTACTTTTTTCACTTTTTCCTTTTCCCACTTGCAATTGAAACCATGAGAATTTCGGTCAAATTGTTTTATTAGTGTTAGTGTGGAATGAGTGAAATTTGATCGAAATTTCCTTTTGGACTTTCCCGAGATTATCGTTAAATTTTCCCCAATCAGGTTGATTTTTTTTTTGGTTCATTCGTTGACTGAGAGTGATGTTGTGTACGTGGTTTGCTGTGATTATAGTTTCGGTGAAACATAAAATTTATATATCGTAAATTATATGGTGCCGGTTGTCGTTCTAAAAGATCGTTTATGCAAGTCCCCAGACCGGTTTAAGGATTTTTTGAATACTTATTTTACAACCGCCAAGCATTTTTCTTTTTGTTTTTTTTAAACAACATCACCTAACCCATTTCTGAGCGGTAGCCATTGATTGTGGTGGTGTTTTTCTGTTAGTCGGTTGAACTATGTTAGTGGAGCACAACCTTTCCCAGATATGAACCTCTAACAGATACCAGTCAATTCTACAATTGTATTTGTTTACCATTTCTTTAGTGTGTGCTAGTGACTTTGCTCTCGTTCTCTTACTCTTTCTCTCTGTGTACAAATGTATCCGTGTTTTTGTGGCGAGGAAAAAAAAGAGAATTTTTCAGTTTTCATCGGAAAATTGGGAAATCACTTAGAAGAACGGCCCAACAAACTCACGAATATATTGCGTGAAATACCATTTCTGCTTTTAATCTTTTTTTATATTTTCTTTTGTCCATTTATATTCATAAGGCTGGCTATTTTAGTTATTATATCGTTGCGGTTGAACATAAATCTGAATCTTTTAGTTGCATCCTGACTTAAAAATTCTTTATCCCGTGCCTTTTTGTTACAGTTTTGTGTGAAAAGAAAAGAAAAGAAAAGAAAAAGAGAATCAAAATTTAAACAAATCAAGTGAATGTTGAAAGGAGAAATTCATAAAGTGCTTAAAAACAAAATAAAATAAAAACAAATCTGTAAATATATAAAAAAAGAAATATCTACCGTACCTCTATGAAATAATAAAAACAAAACAAATGAAACCAATAACTTCAAAATATGTTCATGCGAGTACTTATTGCATACACAATTACTCTAGCCAATATTTAATTTCATTTTTATTTTCCTTCATTTAATGTTAAGCCCACGTTTTGACACATAGAATATCTTTTGTATTTTTACCCGAAAATCAATAATATTATAAATAATTCCATTACTAAGAAAGAAAACAAACGCCGATAGTTAAATCGAATTAATAAATAAAAATAAACAATAAAAATATATATCTAGTGAATTTGTAAATATAATAAGAAAAAAAGAAGAAGAGAAAAGAAAAAAAAATTAATCTAATTTATCTGTGATTTTTGTGATTTTTTGTGCGTAAATTTTTCCGAGTCAAAAGTAAATAAATAAATATCTTTCTGTAAAATATAGTATTAAAAAAAAGTAAATAAATCACAAAATTGTACTTCTGTGTAAATCCGGTTAATCTACGTGTCATCATCGCCATAGAAAAAGTTCACACAAATACACACACATAAAGAAAAATACATACATATATATTAGACATAAAACTACATCCTTTAATTGTAATTAATCTGTAAAAAAAATAAATATAAATATAAAAAAATAAATACTAACACAAATATAGTTAATTCAAATTAATAATACACACAAAAACGTAAAGTATAAGAAAAATTGTAAACCAAATGAATCAAACGCTGAATGAAATGAGGATTACCAGTCAACCAGGACAAATGAGTGCTGCAGTTAACCTGGTTTAACACAATATGGCCGAGCGGTCGTCTGTTAATTATCAGAAATTGGAAATATTGACGGTAGGTTGTCGTTTCTTAGTGAAAATAGCTTTAATGATCAGCACATGCCCTCAATACTCAATCCAATCCATCTTCAGTGGCCGAATCAGTGAAAATTGCAAGAGAATAAAAAAGAAACAATCAAAATAATATCCTTGCACATTGTCAAAGTGATTGAAGGGAAGGGTCTTTTACTTTCCTCTTCCTTTGGTCATCTACATTTTTATTGCATTTTTCTGAGAGAAGCACAAAGAATCCGGAAATCCCTTTTATTTTCCTATTAAGTATTTTTAATTAATTAAAAAAAAGAGAGAAAATATCCTTACATAGTGGCTGGAGGATGGTGGCGTATACATATCTACTTGTGTAGAAGGTATATTTTTGTATGCGCCTATAACACGATTTAACTCTCAGTTAGCACTTTTGTCGTCCTGCATGGGAGATATATTTCATGCATACACATGTATTCGTCGTTGTATATCCTTTTTTTTTCCTGCTGCTACTTCTCTTCTCTCATCTACAACGCGTGCTATTTATACACACACGATGGTGAAAATTCAATCCTTTTTTTCTTTTTCTTGTTTTTGTGTTTTAAAGCTCCTTTTTAGTTTGTTTTTTTTTCCTCTCTCTCTCGTAGCTTCTTGTCGTGGAGAAAATACACACATACACACACGTAAACACCAACACACGCATTTACTATGCAAAGAGATACACTTTCTGTGCTTGTGTATGGTATGGTTATGACTGGGTGCGAGAGTGCAGATGCACTCAAGAAAATCAGAGCAAGATGGGTCAGTAGCATTATCGGCAGTAGCACAACAATTTTAACACACACAAACACAGGCGTTCTAGATACAGATGAAGCAATGATTCTTTTACTCATTTTCACTTTGTAACAAATAATCGTGTAATCGTCAGAAAAAAAAAATAATAAAATAAAATAAAAACGCAGGAAAAGGACAGGAATCCATTGAATAGACTTTACAGGAAAACAAAAAAAAAAAAACTGAGTGAAATATGAATGACAAAATATCAATTGGGCTGAGATTTTTCTTTCAAAAGTAGGACTTACTGCTAACGTTTGGTACTTATAGCGTGGATAATACAAAACTGCTGTGTTCACGGTGTTGGGATTGTGTATGCATTTATTTTGTTGTCTAGAGTGAATCTAATCGTTTAGATGCTCTACATTTTTTTGTTGCTCAAAATAGCAAGTATAGGCCACAATGAATGGCACAATTTCGTTGTTTTACTTTGGGCTCTTTTGTTTTGATGAAAAAAAAAATGTCGTCTAAGTAGTCATGAGCTTATTTCTGCTGGTGAGTTCTGGTCTTGATCCATAATGATAAGCATCCATGTAAATTGTAAGGCATGGGGGTATTGATTGCTTTGGTACAGATCATGACCTAGATCGAAGAAAAAGTTGAAAAGAAATTTTAGAACTGTGTTTGATAGGAAAAAAATAAATATGTTAATAACATAGGGGTATTTGGGTTAAAACAATAAATAGTTGTTTGTCCTAATGAAGTGGTAGCTACCTAAAACAAGTTTGAATGCGTTAGTAAATTATTGAATTCAAGTTCAGGTATAATTAAAGAATTTTAGTTATTATAAAATGAGTTGAAGTATTTTAGTTATTATGAAATGAAATAGATACGACTTTAGCCTATTCAGTGTACTCTGTCCAGGATTCTCTTCCATCAATACATTCCTCATCCGCTTCTTCATCTTCAGTTTCATACCTTATTGTAGTTTTGTCAACATTTTGCAAAGATGGTGAGGCAAGAACGCCGGAAACCAAAATTTATAGAGTTTGTTTGATAAATTGTTAAATTTTTCTAACATGCAAGGATTTGTAACGTCCATGTTGCACTCTGTTTTCTGGCATTTTTTTTTTTATAGAAAACGTTTTTTTCCATAATTTAACTTGTACAATTTTAAATGCCGATTCCATGATCCAGCTATTTCTTCTGATAGATGTGCAATAGGCACGAGAGTATTTCGATTAACTTTTGATCTGCTGAAACTAATTTTTTGTATCGTTAGAGGCAATAGCTGCCACACATAGAACCTTATCGTAAGCAATTGCTTCAAACTTTTGCGCACAGAACTTGGTAGTCTTAGCTTAAATTACTCTTGTATATAATTTTAAGGATCTTATGCTTAAACTGAGCACCGTGGCCTTCATGGTAAGTGCGTTGGACTGTTAAGCAAGAGTACCCGGGTTCGATTCCAGCCCGGTGACAATACACCACAAACAAATTTTCACGGCCCCACCTTCAGCCTGGGGTAGGTAACCTATATCATGGAAAGCTTTCGAAATTCGCCGTTCGCCGGCACTAAACAGTAAGTCCCCTTCACTTGTGTCAACTTATATCGCGCACAACTCAGTAAAGGCGCGAACAAGCGATGCTCTGGCCCTGTATGGACTGTTACGCAGATTATTTACTTGTTTATCTATTTATGTTTAAACTACCGACAAAAATAAAGTTCATTTAAGTTTATTACCTAAACAGTCTAGTTTTAGGTTTAAAACCTTAAGTTTTTCTTCGTTCAATAAACTTTATTGAACAAATATCTCTTAAAATCATTCTCTTCGTACTCATTGCTAATATTGCCATAAGACTGTCCTCCGGGTAGAATTCAAAAGTATGATAAACCGTTTTTCAATTTACTAGACAAGCTAGGCAAACATCAAGATCGATAACATCCAAGTGGCAAATTGGGGCAGAATCTTTTTGTTGGTATTACTTTTTTACATCTACATCTATAAGCTGCTACCAAAAGAGTTACCACAGCGAATACTATAAGGAGGGGTCCATCACAGAAAAAAGGTGCCGATTTGCGTACATATCAAATAAATTCAACATCTTCCAAAATAAAGCTCCAGTAAACACAAAAATAGCTTTATAGTAAGCACCTGCATCTAATAAACATAATAAAAAAACTATAAACAGCAGAAAAAAAAATGAAAACTTAGTAATTTGGCAATGGGATTTTTCACACAACTTAAAAGACTGCAATTCAAGCTTACAATCGATGACTTCCAACTTATCCAGAGACGAAATGCGTGCAAAAAAGTTTCTTGTTCATTGTAAATCCCTCCAAGTAAGTTCATTGTTGCACTAATACAAAAAGTAGTTGTTCAACTGAGAAACCGACAAAAATGGAGGTTGTACCACATGAAATGTTTGATCGTATAATAGTTCCTTTTATTTTCTGATTCCATAAAAAGATGATCACTCACTCGAGAACTTATTTAAGTTTGGACATTTTATGAGCTACTACCTCATTTTTGAAATTTGTTTTTGGTGTACTTAGGTCAAAGCTAGGCCCATTGCCAACTATCTTTTGGGTTCTCCCTAATATAAAAGCGCACTGCCAGGAAAAAAAAAGAAAGGGGTTACTAACTTTATTATACGCGAATCGGCTGGTTTCTTTTGTTTATTTATTGATTAGCTCATCAAAAAGTTTTTAAAAACAGTAAAATGGCTTATACAAATAATAACACAAATTTACAAATTTCTTTCTAACACTAAATAAAAAAAAATTGAACAATTTGCCTAAATACTTTCGACAACATGAGCAACTAAGAATGTGGAGAAAAGGTTTAAACATATCTATTAACGTGCGACAGTCACTGTGCAAATAATCTACATAAAAGATTGCATGTCCACAAGCGATTTATTAACATGTTTGAGGAGAAGCCATCTGTCAACTGAACAGCTGTAGCACGCCTCAGGAGTATACAGAAATATTTATTTGGTTTACCCGAGGGCTATGGAGTTCCTTCAAACTTAAATGAGCGCCAAAATCAATTCAAGATGCATGTGATATGACAAACACTTGACATATGGCTCAGTTTTGTCTATTTAAATGCCGCCTGGCCATTCTTTGCACGTTTAAGGCAACGCAGTAAAGCTTTTTATACTTTAACTATTTAGAAATAATAGATAAGTATGCTTAAATGAAGTTAGTGGACACTTTTTCGAAGTGTACTCGTTCGCACCACTTTTTTTTGTTGGTTTATCGGTCTGTTAGATGTTTTATGATTATTCCGTTTTGGAAATTAATTAACTGACAGATCATAAACTATTTATTGGTTTTGTGCAACCTAGAACGCAAAAATTTTTTTGTTGACAGATAACATTCGTGCCTTTGAACTATGGGCTAATATATTTGAACTATGAACTAGTCTAATTTTTTAACTGTTCCAACAAGGTCTTGCAAAAGTGTATACACTTGTTTTCTCACATATCCCATTGAGTTTAACTACCGTGAAAAGGATTAATAAATAAGGCTTCCATTTTTAAGATTTTATTTCAACATCTCAATTTAAACTCTTTCATGCCCAGTGTTGTAATTACATGAATTTTATTTGCTGATGACTCAAAACATATTACATAACGATTCCAGTAAGAGAGCCTTCAATTCAAATTAAAACCCAATTCTGGTTCATTTAATTCTGCAGCAGATGTTTTTTAGTGCAATAGTAATCGCGATCGTTTACTTCGATTTTAACGTAGCGCAAAAAAATATGTATCTTGATGTGCACTCACGAAACGGTTTAAAAGTAGGTCCCGCTTAAAGCGATAAAAACTTTACCGAACGCATTTAAAATAAAATCTGGAAAAACTAACTTTATTTGATTTCAGAATACAGTGTCGAATAAAAATATTGGCACAGCAATGATTAAAAAAAAAAAAAAAAAACAACCTGGAATCAAGGAAAAACTACGGCAGCAAGGACTATTTTTTTTACAGTTTTATTTAACGCAATATAGACTTTTAATTTTTGCAAACTTTTTGTGTGATCACTAAAGACGTATTTTTGAAAAAATAAAAGTAATTCATTGTGTCGCATTTTACCTAAACGAAAGTATTGGCACACTTCAAACCACCCAATAATACAATTTTTAAACTGGCAAAAGGCTGTCAATATTCGCAAACATTGTATGGATGGAATGGATGGAATTTTATGCCATTTATGCTTTAAAATCGAATTCACAAACATTTTTTGTAATCATCCATTTATGGTCCTTAAAAATATTTGCACAAATTACCACTCAAATTCATGTTTGATTATTTCATTCATTTGCCTAGCTGCCCAACAGAGCAGTGAAGTGTACATTTTTGTCTGTGTATATAGTAACGAGACGGAGTGTAAAGGGCCATCTAGTGGTTTCTTCTTAAATAAAAGATTATTCTGATACTGACAGCTGTTTTCCGATTGATATATTGACAAAAGGAATCGCCTTACACTTGCAAAATATTGAAAACTTATTTCCAATATTATTACTGTATAGTCCAAACCGAGCGTTTTTTTTAAGAATTGTGTTATCGGTCGTCTCGGCAATGTTGTCGATGCTGCCGATGTCATGTCAACAATTCGGAAACCATCAACAAGGTCTTAGAAAATTAGGGTGACACAGTCGAAATAAACAAAACCTCTGTGAATCTGTAAAAAAAAATTAAAACTCTGCAAATTGGTGCCCTTGTTTTTGCGCAAAAAAGAACATGAAAACCTCTATAATTCGAAAATGAGTTTTGTTTTTCTTTAACAACCGATCGTTTGAATGCGTACGTAATGTAAGCATTTTTTTTTTTTAAAACCTATGTAATTTGAATTTTTTCTTGGTCCCATGAACTTCGAATTATCGAGACTTTACTGCACCTGGAAAAAAATTAATTTTGTTAATTTTATTGTATTAAAAAAAAACTGTATTCGGCTCATCCTAATCTTTCGTTCATAGAGGTCAATTGTGTCATAGGTCATAACTGAAAAAAGATGGAACAAAAATCGAATAAAAATTCATAAATGCAGTATTAAGAAGTCTATGTTCTTAGGGTAATTTATTTTGGCTGCCTTTTATATATTTAGATAAGAAAGTATGTAAGGCAAACATTTCCTTTCGTGGAGAATATTTTTCCTTTTGTCGAGTCTTATTTTACTGATAACAACATAGACACACGCTCAAAAGGAAGACACAATTAGGTGAAAAAAGGAAAATGTAAAATCACCAGTAGAACTTTAAAAAGAATTGAAAAACCAAAAGAAGTTCAGAAGTGCAGATAATACCTACTAAAGCTAAAAAGCTCTTCGTGGTTCCTCTATTTTCATAATTTTTCACTTCTCCACATGCAACGGTCTCATCCGCATTAAACGATGAGATAGAGTGGAAAACTCAGTGATTATGCCAAATACCTGTTTAAGCAGAGTGCTCTCGGAAACTATCAGGATACACATATACACACGCAAAGAAGTAAGGCGACACATGCAAGTCCACAGTTGATTCCTTTCTGGAAATGTTACGGTTCGCAGCCCCTCTTCTTCTCGGCAAAACGAAATAATTGTCGCAGCGTGGATACGAAGCGATGTGTTGGGGTTACGAACGACAAAACGTATCTATAATTATATATAAAGGTGCATGTCTATGTGGTCTTGGTAGTCGAAGACGACGAGATGATTCTCGTCCTGCTCTCAGGAAACGTTGCCCTTAATGATCAATGGAAAACGAGGTCAGGACAGCCGACATAGAATAATCAGCGCAGAGCAAAAGCAAGCAACCAGAAAGAAAAAGAGAAGAGCTCCGCTACAAAATCTGAGAGGACACATCTTTGTGTCCTACAGTGCACTGCTGGATGGCTTGTTTGCCAAAAATTGTTGCCCTACTGCCCCACGCGATTCCGGCAGTCAGGACAATAAGAGAAAGAGAGAGGGGGTAAAGGGTAGAAATGAAATTCTCAGCCAATAAAAAAATACCCGAAACGGGTTACCAATTCTGGCAGCGATATGAAGTTTTATATTAAATTAAATGAGCTTGCAATTGCCTCTAGCTCTAGGGAATCGTAAGCGATGTGTGAGTGTACTTCGCGCACAGGGAACTGGTCAAATTAAAATTTCATTGCACAGCTTGATTAGAGCCTGCCAAGATGTTAATTGGTTATTGTGACTCGACGACAATTGTGTTGCCCTATGTAGGCCATTCGTCCAGTGATTCATTTGTAAAGGAGTCTGTGCTTTTTGGTGATCTAGGACATGAGTCATACTTTGTTATGGCGAAAGTGATTACATGGAATTTTCAGAAGAGAAAAAAAAAAATAGTCGTAGGACGGAATGCTTTACATGTATGTAGATACGTAGATATTTTGTGGTGTTCTAGTTATGCTGAGTCATTCCTTTGAGTGCCATTAAAAGAGCACTTAAGAAGGATATTGGATAGACGGCTCCGACGTCTCCGTCTGCTCGCCCACTCAGTTATAATATTTTGTGATGCAAATAAAAAATCATTTATTAAAACCGCGAGATGCTGTTTACTAATGAGTCTGTTCACGCTCGCGCCTTAGTTAAGTTAACTGAACTGTGATGGGATGTATTGAATCAACTGCTAGAAAAATAATTGAAAGTCCCTATGACGCATTTAAGACCTTTTAGTGTTCGGTGCTGATTGAGACTGCAAAGAACTGGTTTAATTTGGATTGCAGAAGAATCCCATGAAAAAAACTATTGACAGAATGAAAAAAAAAATATTGCTTCATACTGCTTAAACAGACTACTTTCGATCGTTAAATGAAATATTTTGGTCTTTGGCTCAGGGGGTGTTGGTATAGGCAACGATGAATGGGTTTTGTTTTATAATTTCGGATAGAAATGTTCATCATTATCATCACCATCTTCTTTAAAGTGGCGGGGGCAATGCACGCAGATGAGACCGCTGGCAACTTAATCGAACTATGACTGCTCAAGAGGTATGCCCAAGCGTTAGCCCAGGCGAGTTTTTGGACTTGACCCAACCATCTCATCCTGGGCTTACCGAGATGTCGCCTTCCTGACGGAATCGCATTCAAACAGGCTTGTTGGCCGGTTTGTCCCGTCCGGTAGCCGGTCGGGCGAAGTATCTACGAGCGACCCGACTGTGGCCTCATAAGTCATTAGTGGGCTGGGTGGGGGAGAGTCACGCCATGCGCTAATCAGTGCATGCGGAGATAATATCGATCGGTAATCGACAACGGATAGAAATATTTTTTTTAAATTAAATTAAAATTTTCAGGATATACACCTTAATTTAGAACTAAAGATGTTGGATTGTTCATTGGCCGTTTAATTGTAAATTTTACACTACGTTTCAAAATTTACAAACAGAATATTTACACATATATTTATTTTTATAGATAAAATACATACTTTTTTTTAATTAGATATAGATAGGCAAGTCTAAAAGTCTCCCAAATGATAAAAGGTGTACATAACAAACGAATTCTTCTTGCAATACGATTGGTAAGCTCAGATTCTTTTTTTTTATCAGGAAACACTTCTGATATTTATCCGTTAGTAAACACAGAAAATACAGTCGACTCCCTCTAAGTCGAAATCCCTCTTAGTCGTAGTCCCCTTTGACTTAAATTTTTGCGCCATATTTTGGCAGTACTCTTCCCAATTTTTCATACAAAACCATCCTCTAAGTCGAACTTCCTCTAACTCGAACTAATTTTGATGTCCCCTGAAAATTCGACTTAGAGGAACTCGACTGTATATTAAAAAAAAAATATTTTTCTGATATAAATTAGGTTTTTGTTGTGTTATCCATGAGACGTTAGGTTTAATTTTTTGTTCTATTCTAGGATATGTGAAAATATCTTGGCCCAATCTGTAGGACGTATTTTTTCTATTAAGGCATTATCGCTATGTTGCACAGGATTCTCATAATCTTGTTATGTTATTTGGTTCATAGGCCGCAATGTTTTCTGTTGCTGTATAAAATTTAAAAAAAGCTGAAATGACAAAAAAAAAAGCTGAAAGACACACTATATAGATAGCACTGTTAAAAAATATGAAATCTTTAAAATACCTGACTTCGAACGTAAATTTAAACTGTTCGTGACTGTTCGACAACGAAGTTGAACTAAAAGAACAATTCTTTATAACTAATAATAAGGGTGGTCACTTAGTACTTAATTCCACCTAAGGTTCACAATTACTTGATAGATAAATATAAAATAAATTTAACTGCTTTGATGCTTGGATTTTTTTTAAATCTTGTCTGTATCAGTGATAAAATGAGACTTTCGTCTAGATTGAAATGCATTTAAGACTTTTATTATTATGTTATAGGGACTTTAATGAGCTAACCGAAAACTTGGGAGGCAGAAAGCAGCGGCTTGGTTAGGTTAGATATGACTTTCTCTTGCTGTCTAATCGAAAATGAATCATGATGTTTTTGTATTTAAAGCCGAAGGTTCGAAAAATTGCCCTAACCTTCCAATTGAAACTTGACCTTTTTTTCGAAAAATTTAGTACTGACTTTAAATTCGAAAGAAATTTTTTTTCAATTTTTAATATGTTTACTATGCCGGTCACATCCAATAGCTGTTACACTTACTATACAGAGATTTTTTTTAAAGACAAAATTGAAATTGTTTCTATTTTTCTCAGAAGTTTTTAGAAAAATCTTGCGCTTTTTTTTTTTTTGAAAAGCGTGAAGCTGTTATTCCAAAAAAAATCGAAAAACCTGTGCCATTTTTTATGAAAAATATGTTCATTCAAATTTGAAAAAAATATCTGCTAGTGTCTAAGTGTACCAAGTAGATTTTCACAAGGTTGGCATGACCAGTGAATGCGAAGAAGATTAATAGTGAAATAGTTTTGAGTTGATAATTTGTTATTATTATAAGTCCTGAAGCCTAATTTGTTGGCGGTCGAAAGACACAGTAGGTCGCGACTGTGCCTTTTGTATAATTCTCCTGAAAGAAGAAAAGACCCACTTCTGTTTGAAACAGATAACTATTATTCTTTGTATATTGTGCGACTTTCTATGTACTGTGTAAAATATGCAGAAAATAAAAATTAAATGAAAAAAAAATTAAAACATAACTATTACCACAGATTGACTGAAAATTTAAGTTTACTCAGAAAAAGTTAATTCAAATAGCTAAGCTACAAAAAGTTTTGTTACACGTCACAACTTCACACCAGCTTCAGTCGATGGCAGCATTTTTTTTAAAGACTGCTCAAAGGTCATATTTAGGTGCGACTATTTTTAGTGTCATCGGTTTATTAATGTTTGACTGATATTTGTTCTCTTTAGTCAAGTCTTCACCACCAAAATGTCAGTGAATAACCCCCAGCAACAGAAGTTATGCTCGAGCGATTAGTGCCCAGCATAAGGCAGTTTCATTATTTCTTGTAAAAGAGTTTCTACTTCTAACAGATGGATAACTGTCAAAATTTGACAAGTAAAAACTAGACCAACAAAACAAACGAATTTATCTTCTCGTGGTCGGCCTGATTGTTGTCAGAATTTTAATTAGAGACTGCACATAAAATAGAGACATCCTGATGACCGACTGACCTTAGTGGATACGATGTCACACCGTCATTCACAATGACAAAGAAATCAAAGTCTGCGCCCATGAATTTAAAGGCCAATGGACTTGACAGCAAAACTCCTTCTCTCTTTGTTCAAACATCAGCGAAGGAGTATGTGGTGCTTAGTGACTTTCTAACCATCCGGTACTCCGTATGTCAAGGAGCGAATGCGGAAAAGTCTCAAAATTAATAACTGCTTTCTTAAGTGCATTGTAGACGCTGCTTAACCTCCTTTAGAGATGGCGGTTCAATACAATTATTTCCTTCTTTCTTTTTGGTTAAGCAAGACAAAAAAGGGGGAATTTTAATAATAAACTTTAATTAGGGTAAATACATACTAGAAAAGCTTTCCGGTATATCTCCCGAGCATTTTGTTTTGTTGCCTCGTTCCGGAGCAAAACAAGTGTCCCATTGCCTGGTGGAGTTTCTCCTCTTCACTTCCACTTGAGTGTGTATTTGTAGGATTTTATTTTTTTTAGCTTGTCGTAGTTGATTGTAGTAGTTTGCTGAGACATCACAAGGAACACGGGTTAACGTTTCTTTGTCAGGCGCAGACGCTCAAATGTAAGCTTTTCCTGGACGGAACATAAACGTTTCGCAGGAGACTTCAAATTACGTAGACGATGACGTGTAAAAAAAGGAGTCATAAAAAAAAACAAGTGCTTAGAAGTAGAACAGAGGAACATGAAAAAAAGAAAAAGAAAAAAAAAATACTGGGAAACATAAAAGGAATTATGTCTTGACAGCGACTTCATTTCATTTTCATAAATAAAACATCGAAACTGTCACGTAATATCAAGGAGTTGATGGAGAGGTCCTCAGGATAATTTTGGTAATAAACGCGTTTATTTGAATAATTAATGCTAAATAGCTTAACAATGAATATTTGTTTCTTTTTGAGTTGTTGTTTTTGGAGGGGTGGGCTACCTTCGGGACCGTGCTGCACTAGGTTGTGGTAATTTCTATCCTCTCTTGTTTCGGGCTTGCCTTCCTGGCACGGCACACTTTAGATGACAACAGAGAGTTTTCATATTTTATGAAAGAACTGTTGGAATGTAAGCAAAGTGAAGGCTTCTCTCAGTTAATCAGACGGTGTTTACTTATTAATAAATAGTTTCGAGAGGTGGTCTGTAGGTTGAACTTCTTTTCCATATGAGGATAAGGCAATTGAAAGAAATTGTGTTTGCTTTAAACATTTTGTTAAATTCATATTCTGGAACTCGATTTTATACTTTGGACATCAAAGTTGTGCTATGTTTGTATATATCAGCAGTTTATGTTTTTACCGTTATTTTTTCTTTGCCTTGATGTTAACATTGTTTTGTACTTTTTTATATAGTTTTTTTGAACTGTTAGTGAACGACACAATCTTGGATTAAATCTTAAGTTTTGTCTGGGGTTCTAGGCTATATATTTTTACTGAACAATAAAAATTAACACCTTTTAACGACAATATTTTTTTGGCCATTCAATTCATTCAAATCGGTAGTTTATTTCATTTAATTTTTCATCTCTTTTTTCAACTTTTTGTTCTATCCAGTTCATCGATTTGTACCAAAGAGCTCACACATTGATTCTTTCATTAGTTAAACAAGGTAAATTCAAATCCTCGATAGTTCATTGATCGACTTCTGCAGGAATTATTTAAAGGTAACACAGTAATACACTAAAATGAATATGCATTTTAAGTATTTGACACATTGGATAGTAAAAAATGTCATATTACACTTAAAGCAATCGATAAGGATGAATAAAATGAGTATTAGAGAAACTGTAGACAAATATGGGCAATGTCGCTAAGCATTGTAGGACAGTTATAATGGAAAAAGATTAATTGAAAAAGCAACAAAGATGGCTTCTGATCCATTTTTGACTACGAAAGAAAACTGCAGCTAAATCGTGCGCCAGTCTTCTTAAATATGATCTCTTAAATGCCACAATTATGGAACTTGGGATGATGGTTATTTAATGAAGAGCGAGATGACCTTTTTTTGGGCAAAATTCAGCAATTTCGGAACGAACTTCGCTGCCACACACTTCATGTCCAAATATCCGAAAAAATTTCATAGCATGAGCCAACTGATATGTCGACGTCTTCAGCAACTTCTCTTGTAGTGATTCGACGATTCCTCATAACAATTTTCTTCACTTTCTCAAAATTTTCATCGATTGTAGATGTGCCAGTTCAAGCGTCATTATTCAAATCTTCTTGGCCTTCTTTTAAAAGCTTGTACCACTTGCAAACATTTTATTGAAGACGTTGTTTTCTAACTTATTGAGAACTACGTTTTAAATTCAGCAACAATTTGACACAACACATAATTGTTACCTCTCTTAAAGGTTTCATTGGAGTATGGTCAGACTTACGCGTCGGGGTTTACGGTCTAAATGGAGATGGAAACTTAAAAAAAGACAATCCATAAGTAAAAATGGACTACAGTCGAAACCCACTAAGTCGAATTTCCCTCTTACTCGAATACATTCTTTCGACTTTTGATCTATTTTCAATATCTAAAAGTCATTTTTTTTCTTTTGCACAAAAATAAACAGCAAAATGCAACTTGTACCAAGCACGCATACTCGTATCCTCTGTTGTATTGTTTACCAATGCATGGAAGATGGAACAGACTATATTCACAGCAAAAATGAGGATTTGTTCGCAAACATGGCCATTCATGGCGAACATCGAAACCATAGAACAAGAGAGCGAACATGGTCGTAGTCTAGGGCCACCTTAAGTCGCATGGTGCACACAATAGTGGGGCTCTGTATAAACAACTCGAGTTAGTGGAAATTCGACTATAGTTAGACACGATGTCATGCTTTGTTCATCGAATGACTTCCCCGAAGTAGAAACATTACTCTAATTAGCTGAATTAAAACTACACAATTTAATAGAACCTGCTGCGACATCGCCATCTTCGGAAAGAGAAATATCTCTGAGCCGATTGATTTTGTAAAAATTTTCTTTGTCCGAATACTGAAATTAAATTATCCGGAAATTAAATTTTGCGTCCGTAAACTAGTGCAAATAGAACTTTTTAAGTTTTCTTTAATGTTAATTGTCATATTTTTTCTTTATAAATTATGCATAATTAACCTCATCTAGAAAACTCTTATATTTAAGAAACTATCTAGAAATGTTCGGTGACTTTAAAAGGCGGAAAACAAAACTATTCAACATCAAAGTTAAAAAATATGCTTTCTGTCCGGATACTACTACTATAGCCTAGCTCAGCTAATATAGAACATGGTTTCTTCTTAGATCATACGTTATTTTAAGGTCTACAGTTGTTTCCCGCTCGAAATCTAGACAGAAAGTCGGTATAATACCTCCGCAGAACGAAATGATTTCCGCTTTCGCTTAAATAACGTTGTTGAAAACTTATTTTCAAGCTGAGTGTTGTGGTACTGAAATAATACGTTTTTTTTTTAAAAGAATCGTATAATTAGCCGTCTTGGCGATATTAATTGGCCGCCTTAGAGCTGCGATTTATCCTCTTTGATTTTTCTTATATGAGGTATCGTTAAGGATCTATATTATGCCAACAATCCAATAACGACTTATGCTTCTGAGGCCAATATCTTCCATGAGCTGTAGCCCGAAACGATAAACAAGGTCTTGAAATATTGGAGTGATAGAATGCGCTACTGTGAATCCAGCAGAGACAGCCTCTTGAGCGATTTTGTGTTTCATAATTAATTGCACTCATCCTCGTTTTGCGGGGTCTCGGGTTACGCGATTTCACATTTGCGTGATTCTCAAATACAGTCGAATCGCGATAGTTCGTACCCCGATAAATCGAAACCTCAATAATTCGTAACAAACTATTCGTCCGTTGAAAAATCGCCGCTAATTCGTAAAAATTTCATATATTTTGCAATGCAATGAACCCAAAACCTCTTATAAATCGTAATTCGTTTCTTAAACCTCTTATAATTCGTAATATAAAACGCAAAAAAAAACTTCAGTTTAACTTCCGTTAACTTTTGTAGACAACTTTGTTGCCTTGATGTCGCCTTCATGTTGCTATAAGAAATGTGAGCGATAAGAAAGACAGCCACGATGTAGTAGAACTTATGGTGAATAAACAAGCCAAATCGAACATTCAACAACTTTGATATTATGTTTCAAATCATGATGTCCCAAAAAATGTTTTTAGTATTTAACAGGCTTGACGAACAAAAAGTTTTTTTTTGGTTTTTTGTATCTTTATATAAATGTTTCCTTTTAATTTTTTGTACATGTATACTTCATATGTAATTACATAAATGTGAATTGATCGCGGAGTTTTATTAAAGTTGAACAATATGTATTGGAAAATAATTTGAAATGGTAAATGCCTCGTTTATTCGTATTTTAATGTTTTCCACCTCGTTAAATCGAAATCTCTTTGATTCGTAACCTGCTGTATTTCGTAAAAAATGCTATTCCCTAAATGTTGAGCGTGTTTATCTTTACTATTAAGATATGAAAATGATACAAAACATAGCATCTGCAGTAAATGCAGTTGTGACTACTTAAATGATAATGAAACCCTCAGAATTGTAAAAGCTAATTGAACCATGGCTTCATTGTCGGGGTCTACACTGTTCAAACTTTTCGCGTTAACAAAATTACAAAATGCCCTTAATTATTATTCCAAATAGAATATGATTTTATTTCAGTACATCTACAGTAAAGAGTTGAATTATAACTTTACCTTGAATGAAGAATGACACTGATAGTCATGTGTAATTTTTTCAAAATTTTCTGTCATTGGTTATGACCATTCCAAATAAAGCTACCGATAATAGAACAGAATTTTTAGAAAAACAAGAGATTAATGCATATGACATGCACATTAAACATGCGAATTTTAGTTTTTGGTGTGAAAGAAGCGAAGGCGAAATATTTGATCATGTGGCTATAGTCAACAGCATAATGTTAGCGTCTAGGAAAAAGTCTTGTTGTTTTTTTTGTTTTATTAATGAAATATGCACTTTGAAGTACATCGTTTGTAAGCAAGAAAATTTCTTTGCCTTACCCCATTCTTCAGCACCACTTGAACACTTCATTGCCCACATTATGCGGCCGCTTATCTGTGCCGTACACATGTCCTGATTTCATAACTTAAGGGTACATTGACATTACACTGCGTTCACCACTTTCGCTGGAAAACAATTCAATTTAACTGCATCGGCTCAGTTGTTAGTTTAAATCTCAGTCAATCGTCAATAAATTATTAAATTTGCCTGCAAAGGGGTTACGTTGTTTATCCCAACGGCTCACGCACACGTGTCACACACCCCACACTCCCCCACCCCAGGCCCACTTCCGACCCCACTCTTGGACGACTCGTATCGAGTAACAACCTAGCGATTCCCTCAAAGCGCTCCTAATCATAATACACCGCTGATGTGTGTTCGTTTTACTTGGCAGAATAGCAGGCATCCCTCGCCTGTTTTTTGTCGTATCCTTTTTGCACACACTCATCTATTACCGAGTTCTATAAAGTGTGTCCTCTCGATAAGCGTGACAGTGTGTGCGAGTGAGGCAGAGAAAATGGTGACAAAAATAAGACACGTCTATGAGTGTGTGTGTGTGTGTGTGTTTGAATGAGACCTGCGTACTGATAGGACGAACAAGGGCCTACACAACACCACTCGGAAAATGAAGAATACACTACACACGTTGTTGAACTTTGAGAAGCTTTAGTGAGGCGCCTTCGTTCTTCTCTCTATCCACTTTACCGTGTCTGTGGGTGTGTGTGTGCATACGTACGTATGTGTGTGGGCCTTGTGACAGACTGTTGGCGGGGATCCTGGTTCGCATAACACAAGTGTAATTATGTGGTGGTGTGCTAAGCACAATCACCCGGCTTTGTAATGCAGTGGCAGCAGCTTTTTAAGATAGATAATTGTATTTTGTTTGCAAATAATCACACACTACGGTATCCTTCCATTGTATCCTTTTGTGTTATTTTCGTTTTTATGTGTTTTGTTGTTTGGGAACTGATTGCATCGACTCATGGGGGCTAGTGGGATGTTGTGTAGTGAAGTGTTTAACTGGTGCAGAGAGATGTGATCCCAATAACAAGGAAAACGAAAGCTGTTTTCAATGACGTTCGGGGTGAGAGCGACAGAAAGAGAGACAGAAAGAAAGAAAGAAAGAAAGAGAGAGAGAGAGAAGGAAAAAGGAAGCTAGCCTTAATGTGGGAAGGAAAAATCATATGATTTCGTTTTTGCTTTCAGTTATCGACATTTTGTGGTTGGTATGTGATAGCCAAAGAATACGAGACTTCAATATTATTATTTATGACTTTAAAATTGAAATTGTAGTCCGTTTGTGTGGGTGAGTGGGTGGGTCGAGGGTGGAGGTGGGTGTTGGGTTGGGATGTGTGATACGTTGGAATGTTGACCTCTTTCACGATTGAATCTTTAGGATCTTTACTTAATGATTTATCATGTTCGTATGGATGATGATGCAGAAGTCATGAAGTGTCATAAGGTATGTTTCAAGATGGTGTTGCGCTGAACTCAACATATTTTTTTCGAGGAGATTGTTGGGCATTGGAAGGATTAGTATTTAGAATTTCACTTAGACATCTGTTAATCATTGATATCCAAAACTACCCATGGTTTTGTTCGAGTCTCAAGACCACGTAATTTCACTTCTACTTCGAATACTTTTTTGAAATTATTCTAGATCAGCAGTGTGATACATGTATTATTAATGAAATGAAAACAAGCGCGGAAATAAATCACGAAGCTACCATAAAGAACACAGACCTAAATAGCACCGCTTAGAAAATAGTTTTGAAAAATTAATTTGACTGTGTTGCAGACCAATGCATAGACATATTAATTTTAAACGATCATTTGGTTATAAAGGTTTTCAAGGCAAAGAAGAAATAATAACTACCTGGAAGATCACTCTCTTTGAATTTCTTAATTATTTGTCTCACAGCTCCGGTGCGACCAGTTGAATAGACGGTGGGTAGCTCATTTCGGCCAAAACTCCTTTTCAAAAAACGCACTGTTATGGCTACACAGATCTGTAAGATGAGTTTTCAATATTTTCCAACGTTGTTCAAGCGTAAAGAGAGTTATTTGGTTAACCGGAGATATGATACTGACTTTATATCAAAATTTCGCGCTGTAAACAGCTGTCAGTGTCAAAATAACCTAAGGTTTGAAAAGAAATCACTAAAATATAGGAATCACTTTACACCTCAAGCTAGAGACCAGACGTGTGTTAAGTTTCAAACGCCCGAATATGAATATTCTTGCACACGAATTTTGATTTACATGACCTGCAATTTTGCCTAACAGTCAAGTGTCTGTTATTTCTGTAATTCCAAAAACCCGATGCCGAATTACCTTCCAAACATCAACGTTGTTCGAGTTTGCTCCAACTTTCAGGCATCATTTCGAAAATCTCTGTCCTAGCCCACGACATTATCGCGTGGAAATGTATAAAAGTTAAATGTCCTCCATTCGTCTTATTTATCTGCCGATGAATGAAATTCTGGTCCTATCTAAGTTGTAGAAAGATTTCTATCTCAATCACTTCTCTTTGACTATCTTACATAAGACAATACTCAGTTTAATTGCTTAAATGGCATTAAGATTAAAAACCAATTGACTTACACAATTCATCCATCTGCTGGAAAAAAAGAATCATGGACGAAAAACTCACTGACGCCTTCGTCAACATTTAAACTTCACTCTTGACATCTATTATCTCTTCGTGTTTGCGTCATCAAAGTATTTGTCCATATAAATCGCCAAACGAAAAATAATGACGTAATCTCCAAATAGATTCGTGGACACAGTAGATTCTCTCTTCCTTGTGTGTACACATGGACAACCAGCAAGAATAAAGGAGAGACAACTCTAGCAGCTTTAAGAGGAAAAGTAATTTGGGTTGTTGTCGGCGTCAATTTCCTTTATGAATTTCGAAATCGGAGTCCTATTGTCTGGAAGACAACCATACCACCAACCGACCAAAGACCATAAAGTAAATGTTTGTACGCATATTTATATGCGGCCATGCCAAACTTTTTGGGTTCGTAGTTGTTAACTTTAAGGCATAAGAAACTCGGTTCTTCATAGAACTGATTCATTAAATAAAAAAAAAATTGATTCCGGACACACATAAGAAGAAGAGAACCGAGATGTGTTCGTATATACTAGTTTACGCTGTGTGCCGGTGTGCGTGATGTTTTTTTTTGGCACAGTCAACGGTGATACATACGAATATGTTTCGGTTTTGTGTAAAAAGAAGTAAGTAGATTTAAATTTATGGAGGACTTTCAATGTTTTCAAGGACAATCACACTTGGGTTAGGAGAACTTGCATTTTTCCCTACTTCTTTCTTTTTAACTCCAAATGTGATTAGAGCTTAGTGCGTTTTTGGAATCGTGTATTGAAAGAAGTAGAATGGATATCGTTTACAAAAAGTGCGTTCGTTGGGTTAGATTGTTAAACTTTTGTTAAATAAAAAAATACGTTTAAGGATGAAAAATGACAATGTGTCTGTGTTCTTATTACTATTTGTGCGACAGATTTGTATTAACCCTAGCTGAAGTTTTTTTTTAGAACCAATTAAGAGTATGGATAGACACCGAAAACCCTTGTTTCCTCCTAAGTTTGTTTAAAACAGTGGATTTTCAAGGATACTAAACCAAACAAAATATTTATTATGCTTCCAATAAAAGTATTTCTGTCAGTGTTATAATTTGCTCTGTTTAACACTGCGTTTTTGCCAAATTGCGGTAATTTAGTCTTAATAGACATTGAATTGTAGGAGTTATTAATAATGTAATTTTGCGAACCTTCCGATGTACTCCACCCATCAAACCCCCACAGATGTCAAAGTGGATATAAAAAAATATTTTTATATACACTCAGAGAAATTCAATTAAATGCAACCTATTTTTCTTTGAAATATCCAAAACAAAATTGTTAAAGTATAATCCTATTCAAAAACTTATTGATTATAGCCCAATGATTAAATCGAAGAAAAGGATTGAATAAAACAAATAAATATATCTTTAGTCTAACCTAAAAAACCCACTTTGTACCGCGAATTTTAATTAAACTAAAGTTCCTGTATAACAAATAATGTAACACTATAAAATAATAAGGAGCCAACCTCTAGAATGGGTTATAGGTTCGAAAATCCGACTTGGCGTCGAGTTAATCTCGTTCTTGCACTTCTGACGTGGCATTATCTTAAGCTGGTTCATGTTCGAATATTTTTGCCAAGACTTCTAACAATAGAGTTTTACAAGTTTCTAATTTCATTTGGGCAGAAATTGTGCATATTGGAGTGGTACAATGATGGCAGCACAAACCATCGAAATTCCATGATATTTCAAAGAAAAATAGGTTGCCTCTAATTGAATTTCGCTGATCGTATAACCTATGGAACAGTGTCAAAATCAAATCGTCTATTTTGTTATTAGGGTCCAATATGCATCTTTCTTTCCACAGTTCCAACAATTTTATCAGATCGCTGAAATTTAAAAAAAATCGTTCTTTCCGAATATTGTGAAATAAATATTCCAAACCACTGACATTTTCAAACCTACCCGTTTATAAGCTATAACAGATGATTTGTAGTCTGAGTCTTCCTAAGTAGAAGTTTGTTTTGAAAGAACAACAGTGGCTGACGATGGACAAAAAAAAAATTAAAATAAAGTTTTCAAGTTGTATTTTAAATGACTCTTATTTAGCTCTACAAAAAAACGTATCAGTTTTTTGAATAAGGAAGTATGCACACGATAGACTAAATTACTGAGTGATAATAATAAGAAGAAGGAAAGGAAAAATTGTGACCAAAACTAACCTACCACAATAAATGATCCCACTCTAGTTCAGTCTACTTCCTAGTTGAATGTCTTTTTGAAGACGACAATCTATTACGTCAAAAGCAAACTTTGACGCCACTGCTCTCTCATAAATACTTCAAAACAACCGGAATTATAAGCCACTGTAACTACCACATACCCTCAACTCGCACCTTAATCGATACTCATAATGCCTACTTTGTGCATAATGCACATCCATTCCATTGAACTTCAGCCATTCAATGTCTTTTCCACGTTATGGATTTTGCCCCTCGTTACGTAGAGTGTGGGAGACCTGTCATAATTATTATGCCCACGTTTCCGAGTCATCACCAGATTAAAACTTTGCACTACTGTTCTAAAGTGAAGGAGCTCAATGCTATTTGCAAAATGCATCTGTTCGCCACGACGACGTTAAGTAGATTTTCGACACTTCACGCGGTGGCTTTTTTTCCGTATGTATACTTTTACGGCGACATCGGTGACAACCTCGAAGAAGAATTGATTATATATTTTCATATTGGTCGTGGAACAGTTGTGGATATGGTTGATTTTCTTTTTTCCTTTTTATTCTGTTGATTTCATTGACATTTACATCTTTTACCTTTGGGCTCACTGCCACTTGACTTGTGCAGTGGATGTGGATGCGACTGAGCTGTTCGATAGCAACAATAGGCTCTCTTGAAGTCTGATTGTGTATATGGTCGTATGTGTGGTCGTTTGGAAAAAAAGGACAAAGTAACCGGCTTCCTGTATCTGCCTATTGTTCGCCAATACTTATGAAGGCGTGACAGACATCTTTGACGTTCAATAACATCGTTTGAAACTTGTAGCTTGTAGTCAACTTTATGATTCAAAGTCAATGAACGTTTGTTTTTTTTTTCGTTTGAATTAGTCTTCGAATATTTTCTGTCAATGAATTTCAGTTTTAGATTAAATGCACTGTGAACTCGTATTTAAAATGATTGTAAGTGAAAATATTTAATTTCAATGACTATTTGTGATAAGTTTTGTCTTTTATATTTGGTTGCCTGAACTGGCTGCTCTCAAAAAATTCTTCGTCGTCCAATGTAGTCACTTATTTTACAAGCATCAGCCAGACAATATACACTGGCGAGTAAAAGTGTCACAATAATTACGAAATTCAATTGAACTTGCATGTTTTTTAAATTTTCCTTTTATACTTTTTTGTAAAAACTGTTTTTCATTGTTCCTTTGAACATTAATATCACAAATAAAAAAAACTTTTATGAAAACCATAATTTACAAAGAAACAAAAACAAAATCACTTCATTGTTACAGTTTTAACCACCCTGAAAAAACACAAAAGTTATAACTGTAGTTTTCTTAAGCAAACTTGACATACTGTCGTACAGTTTTGGTAGAGTTTTCGGCAATATTACGTACCATTCTTCTTACACATATATTCTTCTCACACTCATCTCTTAATTGGCCAGTTGTTTTTTTTTTTAAGGCCGAACAATATTCGGTGAGATACATGTCAGGACTGTGGATTAAATTTCATCTTTTAGAACCTTGGACAACTTAACCTATTTTTCACGAATTTTGCGGAATGTTTTTGATCAAAATCATGTGGAAAAACGATCTGACCTTTTACCATTACCATATCTATGGTAGCTGAAAAATGTTATTGTAGAGTTATAGAGTACTGTCCCTTCCTCATAATGTCATTACTTTCTACTTTTGGGCCAACTCTATTTGGCGTAATATATCCTTAAATGTTTTAATTATTACTTTCGTGTATCACAGTTTGCTTTACGCGCTATGGCTTGTGAGAGCCTGTCTTGTTTGTCTAATACTAAGAACGCCGATTCGACGTTAAATTCGGTTTTATCAGACTAAAAAAAAAAGGAAAAACGATTAAAAACGTACCCTAAGATAGATAAGAATCATAAATTTAAAATATAATATTAATATAAATTTAATACCATATTTCCAATACTTGTATCTTACCAAAACTGCTTCTGGTGGAGAAATCTTTTTGAGCGATAAAACTGTTTTTTTTTCTTTTTTTCTTTGGCTTTGAAACCGATCTTATTTAGAGTCCTACGGAGAATACAAACACCGGCTGTTTCCTTTAGTTGTGGAATGCCGTTCTTGCGATCGAAATTTTATCAGCTTTAAACAGCCTCTCAATGTGCCGCGCTTTTCTCTTGCTAATTTTTTTCGGTCGTGTATCCTTATTTTTGCCTTTTCTGTGAAAGTTGCTGCCTTTTTTTATTCTTGCTACCGATCAACTAGTCTATTCTCAAATGTAT
Source organism: Syritta pipiens (assembly GCA_905187475.1). Lineage (NCBI taxonomy): Eukaryota > Metazoa > Arthropoda > Insecta > Diptera > Syrphidae > Syritta > Syritta pipiens. The sequence continues at coordinate 9,962,774 of LR994571.1, read as the reverse complement.
CCTATTCAATTTAATTTAGCTTTCAATTTATATTCTTTTAAAATTTATTAAAAAACTTTTACAAATTGTTGCAGGCCTTGTAGTCCATTGTAAAAGATTTGAAATAAATAAATTAAATGAAATAAAATGAAAATATGCGCCCTGTTTTCAAAGAGTCTGGAAGATTGCCTCTAAACTAGCAAATCTATGACCTGCTGCCTTAAACTCTTACTCAAACGACTTATCTATAAATATTATAAAACAAAGTCGAAAAAAATGTTTGGGGAGTTTAATCTCAGGAACTACTGAACGGGTTTGCATGCGGTTTTCACCAGTAGTATTGTTGGGTATCCATTATGGGTATGCACTACATTTTATAGACATTTAGGTACAGCAAGTTAACGGTATATTGAGATAAGTAAAAAAAGTCGAGAACTGGCAAACTTCTAAGGTGGGCGCTGTCTAAACAGTTAAAGATACGAAAAAATAATGTACTGGGAAATTGATCGTCTCAAAAAGTTCTAAAAAAAAGTCAGCGGTGGCATATGTGTATCTTTTAAGGTAGGCTCACAATAACCAATTTTATGGTTCTGTAAAAATTCGAAAAGCCAATCCGCCCTGTAGTTTCCACACCGCTTTGTCAAAAAATCTGAAAAAATTACAAAAAATCGGCTTCCATGAGTAAATTTAAAAAAAACTAATTTCAGCATTCTAACCCCAACACTTTTGGAGCTTTTGGCCAAAAACGATAAAACGTAAATATGCGAATTTCGAAAATCTAAAAACGCAGTTTTATAGATCGCGGAGCAAGCACTAAGAAATAATAGCTATAAAAATATCGATTAGTTGGTGAAATCCGAGAAATCGCTGATTAAAAGATTTTTTCAATCTATAAAATTTTGGCTGAAATTGATGCGAGTCTCAGTGGTGTTTTTCATGTTCATTTCAACCCCTATTTGCTCAACTTAAATTTGCACACAGCTGGCATGACGATGATCGCGCGGAAACGGTGTTGTACGGATAGAGGCATATGAGATGTGAAAAATGGATATATGTATATATGTATGTGTATAGGTTTACATAAATGTACACATTAGAAATACAGGCAGCGATGAAAGAAGGTGCTATTTTTTGTTGGAATATGATAGCCAATGGGAAAATAACATATCTGATGCGTGTTCTGTTCTACAGGAATATAACAAGGACACTTATTTACTTTGATAATTTCGTTGTGTAAAATTACTGAACCTTTGTTCCCGTGGCAAAATCACCGCAAAATATGATTGAATATATGTTGTACCGCAGACAACAACAATTGTCATCCGATTATGGGAACATTGATCAAAGTACATACAGTTGAATCATCTAAGTCGAATTTTCACGGGTTAGAGTCTGTAATATTTGCATTGGGCGGCGTAACGGCCCGTTGAGAACCAGAGCCTAGCTTTTTAGCACCTCCACTGTGTTGTGCGCGTTATAATTTTGACACATGTGGAGGGGACCTGGTGTTTAATGCCGGCTCCGAACGGCGAATTGCGAAAACTTTTCGTGACAGAAGTACTCCGGGAGGATTGTCAGTCGTTCGCCGGAGGTGGGGCCGTGAAAAATGTTTGTGGTGTTTTTTTTCCTCCACTTTCCCCTAAATTTCCAATACACGCGGTAAATGAAGCAAGAATGCATCTCAGATACCTACCTGTTTTCATATTAAAAGCTGATTATTTGTGTGTGGGCGATGCGAATAGAGATGGTTCTCGGCAACGATAATGTTCGCTCGCGATGTTCGCGTGTAGGGCCATGTTTGCAAGCTAATCCTCATTTTTACTAAGAACTTCCTTTGCTCTCTCTTTTTTGCATAGGTAAACAACAATAAGGGCAACCTCTTGCGCTTTTTCTCCGACGTGTTTGCACTACGAGAATCAATACGAAATTAATGTTCTCGAAATGTGTTCATCGTCTAGGACCCCAATGGGAGAGTCAGATAATGCGAGTGTACGTACTTGCTACAAGTTGCGAGGGGACTTTTTTTTTGTCTGTTTTTTAGCCAAAGAAATAAAACTCGACTTAGAGGTTTTGAAAGTAGACTAAGGCTGGAAGGAATGTATTCGGATAAGAGGGATTTTCGACTTAGAGAAATTCGACTGTATATTCTGTGGAATTTTATTTCAAGTAGCCATATAACATTAAACCATGCAGAATACATGCGAGAAAAACTATGATCATTACTGATTTATGGAGGTGATTCAAAACGAGTGTCTTCTGAAAAGGGGAAAAATCGTTTGTGATTTAATTATGTTATTAGTCTACAATAACAAGGGGAATATTTTCTTTTTGAATGCTACTGGAGGCAGCGGGAAGACTGCTTTTGCTGTGGGATCGTCTGGAATTGAACCCACACTTTTAGATGGCGGAGGAACTGCTAGCTCTGCTTTTAAACTTCCATTAAAATTTTGTAGTGTCGATGTTTTAAGTGCTTGCAATGTTTCCAAGTAGAGTAATACTGGTAAATTGACGGGGGATTGTAGTTCAATAATTTAGAACGAGGCTTCAATGCTCCACAAAACGTATAACAAGATGCACTAAAGCAAAGTCTATGCTTCACTGAAAAAGTTATACTTATGGCTGCACATAAAAAATCGTAACTTCAACCTAATATAAGTGTTGCATACGGAAGAGACAACACATCACTTTCCAATAATATGCTTCAAATAAGACCAGAAAAATTTGAAGTAAGAAATGGAAAGGTAAATTTCAGAAATATCTTTTGTTTTGTTGCCGAATATTTTAGAAATGATTGAGAAGGTATATTCGGATATTGCAAACTTATATAATAATTCATTTGGTTTGAGGGAAGGGCTATTTTGTGGCAGACAAATAAGCAAGTCAATTAAGTTATTGATTCAATTCTTGCCAAATGTGATTCATCATCAAAAGTCTATTATTTAGTTGACCGCGCTTTAGACGTAGAAGAAATTATCAAATTATTTCTAAATTCATTAACACTTTCTGGTATTCCATTACTGGAATACTAAAAAACTTTAGATATATAGTGCTGCCTGCGCGAAGCCAGGACGGGTTGCTAGTTATAAATAAATAATGTAGGGAACACTTTCTATCAGACCGAAATTATTAGATTAAAGACTAGGATGAAATTTTTGCACAAACTTGGAGCGGTGGGTGTTGCATTTCGGCTGTGACTTCTTAAAAAAAAACATTTTATATTACACGGCTTATTTTGCCTGATTCATACAGATGAAGCAATATTATAACAATGGAAATGAAACGTCTTGAAAAAGTTTCGGGATAATTCATAATACGTACACACACTATTTTCATTGCTTCGTGCAGTTAAAGTCTCACAGTAAGTGAGACTTTGACTTAAGGGAGTGTTGTGAAAAGAGTTCAGTATACTCGATGACCTAGTAAGCCGCCTTTTTTCCCTTCATTTTTATTTTCCACACAAAACAAATTTTAGTCACTAAATCGGCATCGCTCACAAAAGAAACGTTAAAGATTCAACTAGCGTATGTTTCCAATATTTTTGGCAACAATTCCAACACACACACATCACGAACATGAAATGACAGGATTTTGTATAAAATTCACAAATACGTCGACACTCCATTTAGTGGTTTTGGGTGCTGGTCGTTAAGAAATAGTGAAGTTAAGCACTCCAAGTGCAGGATATCTTTGTGGATGGATAGGTTCTCACCCAAGCTGATTTGTATACTCCTAATGAGTGGAAAAAGAAAAAAAACTGGGAAAAGAAATCATGTTGAAAATAGTCCTTGCAGAAAGTGTATCATGCGGTTGTTTGGTCATGGTCTATTGATGTGAAATCAACGCCTTATGGCAAAGTATGAAAAAACTATTGTTCGATCCAGCCATAAATTTTAAAGGACAATTTATTTATAGGGACTGAAGGGTGCGCGTTTCAAAAATACGCAGAGATAAAAAAAAAATGAAAATCTAAAAAATAATGTTTTATGGTATCAATATCATATCAGATAAAGTCAGTGGGGATTTTAGATTTTTTTTTTATTATTTTAATTATTACATTTATGAGTTATGATGTACAATTTGTTGTTTAGTGCAGAAAATCGCTGGGAATAAATGTTGTGCTTAATTTTTATTTCAAGAAAGAAATGTACAATGAGTGCATTGTGTTGAGTAGTCGCTTTTCTTTCGTATTTATGGTAACAATGTGTTTGGTGGTCTATATTCTGGTATAAACAGGAATACCAGAACTGATGCACATAAGACATGTAATGGGACATGAAAAAATTAGAAAAGGTTGGGCTATATGAAACGATGTCTTTTTACAAACCGAAGATGTAACTGAAACTGATAAAACATCCTGGTTGTAACTTCAAAAAATAAGAATCAATCGAAATAAAAATATATATTGTACATATATAAGCAAACATTTCTCATAAAAGGGATTTTTTAGCTTATCCTCTCCATCGAAAAATCTGTTGAATAGTTTCCACTTCACACAACTACAGTTGTTTAACAAATTGAAGTCCTTTCCTCGTATTACTTTTTTTTTTTTTTTTTTTTTCAAATTTTACATGTTTCTATATTATCTGATGAAATTTTTATTACTTACAGGTTGGCAGCGGCTCAGGAAGCGGCGCTAGCAGGACAGCAACAGGGCTCCACAAGCGGGGGGCACTTGGGTCGAAGGGGAGCCCATCGCTTAGCTGATAGAATGGGTGGCCCGAGTAGTCAGGGCCAATCACCGGCCGGTGGTGGGCCCACATCACTTTTTATCCTCACCGAGGATAATCCAATTAGGAAGTACACACGATTTATAATAGAATGGCCGCCCTTTGAGTACGCTGTGTTATTGACAATCATTGCCAACTGTGTAGTGTTGGCATTAGAAGAACATTTGCCTGAGGGTGATAAAACAGTATTGGCTCAGAAACTGGTATTTAAATGAAACATTTCATTTTGAATTTTTTACTTAACTTGTCATTTCGTTTTAGGAAAAAACCGAAGCCTATTTTTTATGCATTTTCTGTGTAGAAGCATCGCTCAAGATCCTTGCCTTAGGGCTAGTTCTGCATAAACACTCCTACCTCAGGAATATATGGAACATAATGGATTTTTTCGTTGTAGTAACGGGGTAATTATCAATTGAGTCCTAGAGCCATTTAAAGCTCTCTCTCAAAAAAAAAACGCAATATAATCTTGGACAGATTTAATCCTTTCGTTTTGCAGTTTTTTTTAAATTTTGTGTTTTTCCTTTCTATTTACTATTTTCTCTTCTAAAACTATTTTTATGTTTCTTTTTTTACTTTTTTTTTTCATTTAATCACAAATACAAACCGAAAAAAAACAAACACAAAATTTGTAATTATTTCCTCTCAAAAATAATTACACTTCAGAGCTATGACGATCTTCGCAGAAGCAAATATCGATGTCGACCTGCGAATGTTGCGGTCATTTCGTGTCTTAAGGCCGCTTAAGCTCGTTTCGAGAATACCAAGTAAGACGTCCGAGTGCTCAACAAGGAGTGCCATTAAGTAGGAATTGTTCGCTGAACTTCGTTTAAGAATTTTATTATTTTATCTATTATATATATATATATATATACAAAACATATATACATATACTTATAGATATATGTGTTCAGATTTCATCAGTGTCTTAGAATGAAGAGCCTAGCTGAACTTAGATGAAGTCATTTTATTTTTCATTTAATATAAATTCATGATTCTTTCTAGTGTGTGTTGTGTGAGAACTCGAAGGCATTAGTTATTGAATCAAGATGACAGTATATCTTACAAAAAATGTAATTCGCAATTGTGAATAGAATTTAAATAAATACTAAATAAATCCAAAACTAGCAAGAATTTCTTTCTTAGAAAGTCTTAGAATCTTAGTAATGCTAGTGACTACATTACATACAAGGATATACAAATAGTTTATTTTTGATTTATATCTAGATTAAGTGTATAGCTCGGGTAAATTTTAGGGGCCAAAATTAGATACAAAACCTTATATATTCGATATGTATATAAATTTATAATGTAAGGCATGTTTTGTGTGCATAAAGGAAATAGAAATATGTCTAGATTTTGATACAAATAATTAAAAGCAGTGGGATTATTTGTGTTTTGTGTGAGGTGGTCGCTGCTCTAGTGAAATTTACTACAAAAGGTCTTAGACATATTAGCACATCTTTATTCTGAGTTTTATATCTAAATAATCATCTAAAACTAAAGCAAAAATACTGTTCCTAAATATAGTCTCTTTTCCGGCTCTATATATTGCCCAGAGTTTTTGTAGCTTTTTATAAATTAACTAGCTGTACCCGGCGCGCCTTGCTTCGCATAAAATAAATCAACTAATAACTCCAAATGTATTTAACACATAGTTCTCTCTTGAATTGAAAGTATTCATTAAGACGGATTTTACACGATTTTTCCAGATTTTCAGGCGAAACGGTGTGGAAATTAGAGGGGACACTATTTTTCCAACTTTGGAGCTTCCTATCTTTTCAACGGTACTTTTCACCGACAATGCCCGAAATCTCATTTTTAATGAGCTTTTGGTTGATATATCGATATCGACCGGATCAGGCGAACTTTGAAAGTCAGCCCCACTTCACCTCACTGGGAGCCATCCCCCCTCCCCCCCAAAAATTGGTACCAAAATTTTGCCACAGACATCAATGCTCTATCTCTTACCATTTAGAAGTCTATAAAGAACAAACAAACAAACAAACATTGATTTTTATATATAGATATCTTAAATAATGGATTTCCTCCATGCTCTCAATGGTTTCTGTGAGGATTTCCTTATTCGACCATCTTAAGGCACAGACCTTTCTTCATCGATTTAAAAACATGAAAAAGTCAAGGAATACGAGAGAGTTGTCTGATGATTTTCCGACCGCAACGTTAATAAAAGCTAGTGAATGCTAGTTGTGATTCTTTTGCCAGTTACTAATCGAAGTTTCAGCCATTTTGGAAGCGCTGTTTTTAGTTGACAGTCGTTTGAATGAGGCGATGTGCGTGTTTTTGTTTCACCAAAATACGTCTCACACCTCAGTGGTTGCCAAGACGAAAATCAACGAATTATGGTTTGAACTGCGTGATCATCCACCTTACCCACCAGATCTAGCCCTAAACGATCACCCATCTAAAAACTGCGCCCGGAGGATAGACTTTTTCGTCAAATGAGAAGGCAGCCACTTTCATGAACAATTATTTTGTAGAGAAAAACACCAAGTACTAGTTGGACGGGTTAGAGAGATGGGAGCATCGCTGAATGAAATGTGTTGAGTTACTAGTAGAAAAATAACAAACAAATAATGTGAGAAAAAAAAATTTCTTCTATCTTTGTTCGGTCGGAAACTTTCCAGAGCACCCCCTATGTTGGATGCATTTACAGCCCATAGACATTATTATATATTTTTGTCGTGTTGACTATACACGAGTGCATTGTTTTGATACAATTTCTAGATAGAACAACACCAAATTTAGGTGAATTTCTGAGTACTACGTACTCCTAAAAGTTTGGTAAGAGTCACCGTTCTTTCTAAGGCCCCAAAACGGATTATTGTTATTATTTTAAATCGTTACCTTACAATTAAAATTGAGAAGTCACCATTTTTAGGCACAAACTTTGAAGGGTTCGGCTTAAGAAAACGGATTAAAAGGATTATAGGAGGAAGGACGTTTAAAGGATTGATTAAAACAATTCGTGAAAGCCTTTAACTTTCTTTAAATAAGTGGTTCCTTCCCACTGCACCGGAAGATTTTTGCCCCAAAATATAGAAGTTTCTTTCTTTACTTTCATTTAAATTTGTTCCTAAAACTACTTTTAAAGTAATTTTGTAATTGACACCAGTGGATCAGCGAAAACACATGGATGTAAATTTTTCTACATCACGATGGTTTAAAGTTTTATTCCTTTCTCAAAGACACAACTAACTTAATTAAATATTTATTATTATTTAGAGAGACACAATATGCTTCTTTGGATTAGAAAAGAAATTTGTACTCTAAAACTTTTCACAGTGATTTTATTATTTTAAAATGAAAGGTAATTGCAAAATTTTATAGCTAGCGAAACTATTTATTTTTTTAATTTGTTCATAGAGCGCTTAGATGTTATATTAAGAATACTTTAAATACATTAGTTAAATAGCGGTCAACATTTTCGAATGAAATTATGTAATATAATTAATTGGGACAAAAATTTGTATTCCAACAAGAAAAACAAAACAAAACATTACGTACTTAGCCATCATGTTATAATTTTTTTTACATACAACTTTTCTAGATTTTTATTTCTTCTTAGTTTTATTTTATGATTTATATACAATAGCCCTTAGTTTTTCTTTTTCTTTAAAAAAAACGTTTATTTTATGATTTTTAAAAGTTTTCTGTGTTTTAGCTCTGTGGTGTGAACTTTGTAACTAGTAACTTTTTTTTTAATTAATTAAAAAAAATATCTTTTGAATAATTCTTTGTATTCTCTTTTTTTTTCTTTTTCGCGCATTTCAATAATTCCAAAACAAAACAAATGTATTCTCTTGTCTAAAATGAAACATTTTATTAAAAAAAATCGCTTAATTTTTATGAAAATAAACATCAGGTTCATCACAATGTTCCCACAAAAAGGGCCCGAAGTAGATCTAAGAACATTAAGGGCTATTCGTGTGCTAAGGCCCTTAAAATTAGTTTCTGGAATTCCTAGTGAGTAGTTAAATAAATTAGTTCGCTAGAGTTATATCAATAGTTGATTTCTGTTTACGTTTTTTTTTTTAGTTTTAAATTTATTACACCAGATTTTGTTGATTAATTGGAAATAAGTCTTGTAAGAACTAATGTCAATTACTTATTTCCAATTGTGAACAATAGTTTCATTCTATTAGAGATATTCGCATGCTATTCAACAAATTTTATTTATGATTATTTATTTTAATTTAAAAACTGAACAATTAAATTGTTTAAACTTTTTACTAATACACTTTTAATTTTTCAGGTTTACAAGTAGTTTTAAAATCAATTATCAAAGCAATGGCACCGTTACTTCAAATCGGACTTCTGGTCCTGTTTGCGATCGTTATATTTGCAATCATCGGACTCGAGTTCTATTCGGGCGCACTGCATAAGACTTGTTATAGTTTAGAGGATCCAAGTAAAGTTGTTTTCTAATTGATACAATCTTTTCTTCGTTATTAATTTCGTGAATAATTCACTGAACTTGTTTTTCTATTCTTCCACTTTGCCTTAACAGCTAGAATTGTTAAAGAAGGAGAAATGGAAACACCCTGTAATTCGGACAACTCATCAGTAGCGTCGGGTGGTGCGTACGTTTGTAATTTTACAAACAGTATGTGCCTAGAGAAATGGGATGGACCAAATTCTGGAATAACTAGTTTTGACAATATCGGTTTTGCCATGTTGACCGTATTCCAGTGCATCACAATGGAAGGCTGGACAGCAATACTGTATTGGGTAAATTACTTAAAAAAAAAATTAATTCAATAAAACAAAACAAAAATTCTTAAAAATCATTTCTATACCAATGTGTGCGTGCAAGATGGAGCTGAACTGTTTGTCTGGAACATCAGTTGTGTTTGGTGTTCCAGATAATTAGATGCTTCTGTTGTTCTAACTAAAACAAAAAAAAAAAACGATACCGATGTACTATACATATTCGTGTGTTGTATTCTAATTTTCATTTCTTGATTTTGTGTTACGTACTCTGTATTTGTTTTTCTTTCTCAGCTGTGTTGCACTGTCAGTATAAATTTACCTAATACAGAATTGCCTATCGTTTACGATAGATTCTGAAGTTTTTTTTTTTCTTAACTGGTGACGTGATATGCTTGCTTTATACATATAAATATATGTGCAACAGTAATATATACTTTATCTTCTTCTATGCACACAGATAAACCAATTTCATTGAAATTCTCTGCTTTTTGGTGCATTTTATGAAACTCATGGGCCTTGTTAAAAGTTTCAATTGGCTTTTGAGTTTTGTTTTCAAAAACACTAATTATTTCTGAATTTTATTAAATTAAGTAGGATTTTCTGCATAAAAAAAATAAACGACCCCGTTAGTGGATCACGCAGCTTAGAAGATGATGATGATAATGACGAGAAAATAAAAAACACTTTCAAATAATTTAAAAAAAATTATGGTTCGACAGAGCATTGAGTTAATGAGTGATCACTTGCTTTTGGTGATAACAGAAATCTCGAGATTTATTTTAAGTGATATATCCCCGTGATAACTAAGAAAGTGCCGGGTTTTTATACCAAAGAATTTTTGGTTAGAATGTGACTGCTTAGAAGGTTAATTAAATTAATGGAGTAAACTATTGTAAAACAATTACAACCAAAGTTGCACAAGATTAAAGAAAAAAATTATGTTAACGAGAACTTAAGGCACCCCTTCGCAAACTCATATTCTTTTCAGCGTTTGCAAGCGTGCTCGTAAACGAAAATCTTTATTCTATGGTATTATAATCCTATTTGCAAGCGTGTTGATAAAACGAACAACTTTATTCTGTACTAGCTGCTCCCGCGACTTCGTCCGCCTTGGCTTAAAAATGCATACAATTTCTGACAAATTCTGACCCAATATCTGTGTCTAAAAATTTGTTAGTAAATTGTTTATGTTAGGAGTTATTATTAGGAGCCTCGGGTAATGCTTTAAAAAAACGACTACTGCTTTTCTTACATTGCAATTTGAGATCTTTTCTTATGTAAAAGCGGAAAATACCAAATCCAATCTTTGCGTGAATCGTCGAATCGTTTCTCATTCATTTTACTTTAGCAACAACTGATCCCTAAGAAACTTTTGACCCACTTCAATCTGCCCCCATCTGCTTCTGGTCATGGACATGTGCACCAAGGGTTCATTTGTTGACAATTTAAAAAATATCGGTGCAATTGCAGTGGAGTCTTAGCGTCTTAAGTTCTTGCTAAAACTCAGATTCCATCTTTTACTACGTCTTTGATGAAGGGCAAATAAACTATTTATCCTGGGGTTGAAATGAGATGCGATCAGGAAACGGTTAAACTTGGCAGGAATTCTGAAATAATTAGTGCGTCCTGAAATTTTTGCATTTGGCAAATACTGTTCTGTAATTTTGGATTCATGATAATTTATACTTTGCGCCAGCATTGAATTTCATAGTGTGTGCATGAATCTAATAACTAAATGTTAATTTTATTCTCTATACAATATCTAACCATAACTATCTGTATGTATAAACGTTTCCTTTCTGTCTGGTGTATAAGTAAATGGAATTTAAAACACATCAATCTGGTCTCTGTTAACATGCACATAAACTCTTAACACACATTTCCCCGTGTTTTCATTTACCCAGTTTTTATATATTACATCTACATATCTGTATAGAAAAAAAAGTACAAAACAAATTCTTTATTTTGAATTATTCCATTTATTTGCAAGAAAATCGTTCAATGTATCTAAATATTGTGAAATATATGTGTTATATATGTTTTCTATAAGAATGCTTTATAAGATAATAGTTTTAAAAAATGAGAATGTATTTAAAGAAAAATTGAAACAAAAAGAAACAAAAAAACAAATATTAAATAATTTCAGACCAACGACGCTTTAGGTTCAACATTTAATTGGATATATTTTGTGCCTCTAATAGTTATAGGCTCATTTTTTATGCTCAACTTAGTTCTTGGTGTTCTTAGCGGGTAAGTGTAATAAAGATACATATTTTTATTCTATATCTACGTGATTACTATAATTTCTTATTTTTCTTCTTCTTTAATACTATGTATTTATTAACTATGTTTTCGTTAATTATTTATTATTCTTATTTTTTCATTTCAATTATTTTCTTAACACTGCACAAAAAATACAATACAAACAAATAAATTTCTATGTAACATATATCATTTGAAGAGAATTTTCTAACGAACGTAATCGTGTCGAACGACGTATGGAGTTTCAAAAATGTCGGACAAGAACGTTATTTCAAAACGCAATGACAGCGTATCTAGATTGGATAACACAAGCAGGTTTATAAAATATTCATAATCTAATCTAAATAAATAAAAAAATATCTATATACTGAGACACAAGTTTATCTATAATAATAATGACAAAATAATATACACAATAGTTCAGAAGTTTGATATGTATACTGTGTGTGTCTTAATTGTTGAATTTTTTTTTTGTTATATTTGTTCCTTTATTAAATCCAATAAAATAAAAAATAATTAATCTATAGGTGAACACAATCATCTCTTAGTTATCCAAGATGTGTGATGGATTGCTAGTTTTTAATAGTGACGTTTTTTAACCATATCACACTTTACTACAATGGATTTAACCGGTTACGTATTGGCATAGAACTAATATATACTACCTACATCATGACACGATTTTTATTTAAAAAATTTGTTATATTTATAGTTGGCTCGAGTTTTAATGACACTAAATTACCACACTATTTTCATTGTTTAATACATGGAATCGTACTTCAACGTTTTCTACATTTCCCCTAACATTCATGGTTCGAGTTCATGTTACAGTTTTATCAAAATTATTGAGGGCAAATGTTATTTTCTGGAATAAGGTCTTTTGTAGAGCGGAGGAATCTACTTTACAATAGGGTTTTTTTTTTTATACGCATGGATAATCTACATGGTTTTTGACTTGCAAGAACAGCACAATTTCCAGAAACCTTTTTGAGTCATTATTGTGACACTTTACAATATAAGTGCATATTATTGTTATACTAAATTGTTGTATAGAAAAGCTAGGCTCTGACCCTCTACAGGCAGTCACGCAGATTATTTTTATTATTAAATTGTCATATACTCATTTGTATCGAAATCCTGTTTAATAAATTTCAATGCTTGAACAGATGGATTTTTTGCATATAGTAATGGAAGCTTATCAATCTCTTTTTCGGCTTGAGTCCAGCAAATGTCTAAAACATTTTTACTTTGGTTTTATATCTCATTATAAAAAGGTAGGCGACGGACAGACAGACACATAGACACCGAAGTGATTCCATAAGGGTTTCGTTATTTCTTTGGAACGAAACCCTAAAAACTAATGCAATCTCCAAAAAAAAAAAATAAAATAAAGAAAAAATTTGTTGGGATGCCTGTCACTTTTTTAAATAAATGTTGGAAAGAAGCATTTGTAATATTTATTTCAAAAAAACTTATGTCAAACTATTGCCACCATCCAGAATTAAGTTTTTGATTGATCTGGACTATTTGATTTAACCAAGTCACATTAATAAAATATAGCTTCTATTGTAGTACATCGTTGGACAGTGAAAAAAATAACTTGAACTTCAATTTTTTTTATTAAACTTAGTAGTCGGTTCAAGAACTGCGTTATTACAGCGCGCTGCAGCGTAATAATATACTTATTGTATGATTTAATACTTTGTTTTGGAAACTTGAACAATAAATATCGTACACTTTTGTTTAAGCATTTAGTTGCATCTTTTCTACAGAAAGATCTGATAATATATTGCTTCAACTTGGACTATAAACACCACAAGCAAGCGAAATGTTAGACTAATTTAAGTATTCAAAGTATTCCGGTGATGTACCATGAACTTCATCAACCATTTTAGTAGCCTTCGTTAAACATTTAGCAACCTTTCCCCGAAATCGGCTAAAACTTTAGTCAAATATAAAGCTGCTTTCAGCGTAGGCATTCCTAGAAATACAAATAATTGTTTTAGAATACCAAAGCTAAATATGTACATAAGAAAAATACCGACATATTCGTTAAATTATGTTTATTTTCCAATTTTTATTTTTAGTTCTCTTTATTTCTTTCTAAAGCTCCTCTCATAACTATCTCATTTCAATTTGTTTTAACTCTGTACTAATCCTAATTTATATTAAAAAAAACCTCCAAATTTACCTGTACAAAAAAATTTGCATTTATTTTACCCAAAAAATCGAAAAAATGTCCACCAATATTTTGTCTTTCGTAGTGAATTCGCAAAAGAACGAGAAAAAGTAGAAAATAGGCAAGAGTTTCTTAAACTTAGAAGACAACAGCAACTAGAAAGAGAGTTGAACGGCTATGTTGAATGGATTTGTAAAGCTGGTAGAGTATTACTTACAAAAAAAAAAAAAATTTAGTTGAATGCAAAAACACAGTTGATTCCTTTTTAAAAAAATATTTCCTGCATATCTCCCAAATTTACACTCCCTTGTCCTGATTGATTTCTTCTTGTTTTAGAATAAATATCCTTGTGACTGTGTTGTATGAATAAGTTTTCTTTTATTTACACAGAACAATTGTGTATTATTATAATTCTAATACCGTGTATAACTAAAAAAAATTTCAGAGGAAGTGATACTAGCCGAAGAAAGAACAACAGAAGAGGAGAAGATGCACATTATGGAGGGTAACAATTATCTTTAATTCTTATAGTTTTACAAGTAAGAAACTAAGAAAAATATTTTGTTTTTTAGCGAGAAGAAGAAATGCCGCCAAACGGAAAAAGCTGAAAAGCTTAGGGAAATCCAAGTCAACAGATACTGAGGAGGAAGAAGCCGAAGAGGACTACGGTGATGATGGTAATGATCATAAGTATTGTCTTAAAGACTAGAACATAACAAAGTTAGAGATATACCATATACTGTGCTATAAAAAAAACAAAAAGTGATCTAAAGCCAAAAAACTCAAACTTTCCAAAATCGCGCATTCAAAAAATACTTCAAATGAATACAAGAAACGTTCTTGTGATAAATAAAATAACTTGTATGGATTCAAATGGTTGATCACTAGAATAATCAATAATTCTCACGTCAGTATCAGTGTATGCAATCTTTAATTTTGTTATTAAGTAGGGCAAACTTTACCAATAAGACTTTATAGAATATGCACGCATATTATCGTTCAACATAATTTATTTTCAGTTGAGACTGATAATGAAAAGAAAGGTACGAAACGTCTTTAAAAAGGTTTAAACTCGTGTTTATTGAAGCAGTGTTTCACAACCGCTTGTAGAATGCTAACTTAAAAAATAAGACTTTTAGGCGAGCTTGAAAAAATATTATTCAAACTAGGAATGCGCACTTGTATCTCTTTTAAATTGGCAGTGTATTCCACCTAAATTGAACTCTAATTAGCTGTAGTCATTTAAATATCGTTGTAAGACCTTCTTATCGAAAAAACTTGTTTTTCAAAATTTTCTTCTAACTACAATATTTACACCACCAATTTATGCATCGGGTTCATAATAAACTCTCAATGTTTAAATCACTACTTCTTAACGCATTGTACTAGTTAGCATCATGAAAATGTGCCATGATCTACCTTTAGCATAGGGTGGGTCGTCTGTTGGTTTGCGTGTTATTTTTACACTGATAGTTCTTCGCGTTAAAAAACCATTAATTTTTTGGGGTATGAAATACGCCTAGTATAGCTAGACTCTGACCCCTCGTAAACTGTTATGCCACTAATGATGGTGATGAAATACACCAGTGTAACTTTAGAGGTTCAACCGGGACTAAGAGAGCACAAAGTTTTTTTTTTTTTTTTTCAAAAAAGTGTTCGTCAAGTTCAGTGATTTCAGTAATTTTCC
Source organism: Syritta pipiens (assembly GCA_905187475.1). Lineage (NCBI taxonomy): Eukaryota > Metazoa > Arthropoda > Insecta > Diptera > Syrphidae > Syritta > Syritta pipiens. The sequence continues at coordinate 9,947,209 of LR994571.1, read as the reverse complement.
AATGTATTATAGACCAGATCATTTTAATAAAAAAAAAATATTGTGCAATCAATGCGAAGGATTTGCTCTTTTTAATAAAGCAGCATATGTGCAGTAGCAGTGTATTTTTTTTTAACCTCTTGGGCCAACAGGCGACGCACTTTGAAGAGCTCTGTTGTACTTTAAAAAATATTCTAAAATCATGTTAAATGTTTATCTTTTATATCCGTTTGCAATCCAAAAAATTCTCAGCGGCTTTTACTCTATTATTTGCATTTTTGTTTTGATGTTGTATCATGCAAAAATTATTTTCTAATAAGTTCCAAGCGAAAAACTTGTAGCAGTTGACGTTCACAGCAAAATCACCGAGTAAAGTTGGGTCTGGAAACTAAATTCATAACTACCATATATAACAAAATGTAAAAAATCCTGCAATAGACCTTTAATTGTGACTGCGAAAAATTATGGCAGTCATATAAAAAAAGGCAAAATCTATGATTACAGTATTCTTGTTTAAACTTGGTAATAACTAGCGAGCTTTGGTAACACTAGCGATGAGGATTGCACGAGTTTTTGCTGCAGTTTATGGCCGTCAAGCTGAATTATAGAGCTACTCAATTAACTGGGTCCTTAAATTTATTGAACCACAACACCACTTTCCTGTATATGCTCTACAAGCACTCATTTTGTTGTTTCTGTCCAATGTATGAAAAATATATATCATATCACATAATATATATAATAAATGTATGTTTCTATGATTAACATATAATGATAAGAAATTTTTGTATTGCCATATATAATGCATTAAAAAATATAAGTATAATAGGGATATATTTATCTGTGCTATAGTGACTCTGCTTATAAATAGAACTAGAAATATACACGCCTAAGTTTTATCCAAATTGATTAAAATGTCTAGCGCAGGCTGCTCTGATATTTATGCTAGCATGTAAAAACTAACTGATGTAGTTTCTCATATATTATGTATTCAAACAAATTAAATGTGTCCTACACCTAGTCTTAGTTTATGCTTAACAAAATTTGACATAAACCTTTTGAAAGTAAAAATAAAGAAAATTGAATGTGGTGGTTTTCTGAGCTCAATTTAAATTAAGTTCTTTGTTAAAAACATTCTATTTCCTGTGGAATGATAAAGATCTTATTTAAGTATATAACTTCATTAGGATCTGCTCTGTATGCGCTAAAGAGCTGAATCGCCTTCTAGGTAGCGTGGCAATAATTCGCTTAATATATTGACTTAGAGAGGCTAACACTCCTCTTATTTGAGGCAGATAGTTCATAAAGACTGTGTTTTCAGGATCATTGATATAATTCAGAGTCTTCGAAAACCACTGCTAAGTTAGCAAAACATTTAAAATTAACCAATAAAATTTGAGAAAAAAAGTAATAATTTGTTTCATCGCAAACTATAGCGTTCTATTGAACTGAACTAAAAAAAAAATTGAATAAAATTTTTAATAACAAAAAAAAAATTCTTTTAGGTTACCTCAAATCGCGAACGAAATCGCAAGGAACGTGTAAAGGTTTCTGGCATGCCGAAAAGCGATTTCGATTCTGGATCCGGCACACGGTTAAAACGCAATGGTTCTATTGGTTCGTCATAGTTTTGGTGTTTTTAAATACCGTTTGCGTAGCTGTAGAACATTATGGCCAGCCGCCATGGCTGACATCATTTTTATGTAAGTATTTCCGGCACAGCCAAGTGTTGCTTGCTGCCACCAGGACAAATCTAAAATGTTGGTCAATCAAATAAATATACTAACGAACATTTGAATTTTCCTTTTTTTGTTTTGCTTGTTTCAAACTTTACTTTCAGATTATGCGGAATTTGCATTTCTCGGTCTATTTATGACCGAAATGTGGGTCAAGATGTACGCACTGGGTCCACGGATATATTTTGAATCATCATTCAATCGTTTCGATTGTGTCGTCATTAGTGGTTCGATATTCGAAGTGGTGTGGTCCGAGGTGAAAGGCGGTTCATTCGGTTTGTCCGTTCTGCGTGCCCTCCGTCTACTACGCATATTCAAAGTGACTAAATATTGGTCATCGCTGCGGAATCTTGTGATTTCGCTGTTGAACTCGATGAGATCCATCATTTCATTGTTGTTCCTGCTCTTCTTGTTCATTCTGATATTTGCATTGCTCGGCATGCAATTGTTCGGTGGACAATTTAATTTGCCAGGCGGTACTCCCGAAACGAATTTCAACACATTTCCGATTGCACTATTAACCGTATTTCAAATATTGACCGGTGAGGATTGGAACGAGGTCATGTATCAGGGTATTATATCACAGGGTGGAGCCAAAAGAGGAATGATTTATTCGCTGTAAGTTTTATTTTGTTTTCTTATAATTTCCTTTTCGTTATTTTCCATTATTTCTTGCCACCCATTTTGTACTAACTACTACCACTACTACTACTACTATTACAACAAACTTAGAACTAATTTAACTACTACTCTAATTCACTCATCGACAATACTCTTAAGAACTACGACAACTAAAATGTACATACATAAGAAAATATACTACAAATTTGACGATTTCATTACATCACAGTGATGTCAAAAATGTTCGTTCAAATCAATAGAAATTGTAATTTGTACTCTCGTCAATGTTGTGCCAAATCAACATAAATCAGTAGTAATCTAGAAGGCAAAAACAAAATGTATCTTTTAGAAAGTATTTGTGGCTAGATAAAATGCAAATCATATACAAACATCAAGACGTTGAACGTCGAACCATTAATGTCCACAATCATCGTCTCGTCAGTTCCTCGTGATTACAGATTTTAATTTAAAAGAATTACTACTGTTGGCAAAATCCTTGCAAAACTTGTGTTTTGGACAAGAAGAACCAGGAAAACTGTGATATAAGTGTTAATTTGTAGATTTTTGGTTTATACATTTACATATATAGACTTCTTTTTTAATTGTTTGGATCTTCTATCCAACAATTTTAATTCTTTTATTGAAATCTGTATTCCAACAGTGTTCCAGGTGATAAAAATTTTACGAGCATGATTATATTTTCGACAAAAAGTATTTAGTTTTGCATGAGCTTAGAGTACATAGACAAAAACTGTATTTAAAAAAAAAATCTTTTGAAGGTAGTATCAGGCTTTTACACAAGGTTTAGGTTCAAAGACACGATTCGATATTTTATTTTAAGTTTACAATGCATGATTTAGTAGTAACAAAAACCTAATTAATATTCTCAGAATATTTGTATCGGAAAGGCTAATAAAAGGGTACAATAGGTACCCTACCACAGCATCAACAAAACTTATTACAATTCTAAGACAGCACTTTAAAATACTACACAAAACAATGCAGAAATAAAAGTCAATTTTTATAGATCTGATTTTGAAACAAAAGGTAATATGCTATTTACGATAAGATTTTCCCAGCTTGTATTCAAATTCAAAGCCTATAATAGCCAACCAAAATTTAACTTATAGTAGAGAGAGAAACTTATAAAAGATAACCGATATGTTGAGGGTCTGAGCCTTAATTTCAATCAAATTGCCTTTTATTCTGAAGAAAGTTTAATTTTCTTCTTCTTCACGACATGTTACAAAGCAAAGCCAATAATCGTTTCGTAATTATTGTTTGGGAAAAAAATTATTTAAGATTTTAAGGATCGGTATTTTAAAATTTTTTTGGGGTCTTATATACTAATACAATTTTAAAGAGAAATCTATTTCACAAAGCTTAGCTTGTCTTAAAATGGTAGTTGTGTCATGTGTACATCTAAAAACTTACTGTTTGAACATGTACTCTGGTTATTTTGATACCATTATTATTATTTCATATTTTTTATTTTACCAACTAATTAGCTTTGTATGAAAAAGCCGATTCAAAGCTCTATGTATTTGTTTTTAGAATTTTTAGTAGGGACAACTTTAAAGCCCTTACCCATATATGTGTAAGTTATTAAAAGAGCTAAGTGAGCAAGCTATGGTAAAATATTTAAACGAAGATGTTATTTCAGCCTTTTCTCATCTGAAAATGTGTTTTTAGCTTCCGATGCAGAGATTTATTTAGAAGAGAATGGTTTGCAGCAATAACAGCGACATATTCATTAAATAAAATAAAATGAATATATTCAACTTAGTGATAAAATGCCTTTTAAAGGAAAACAGTATTGAAAAAAGTCAACAACTTTTAGAACTAATTATAATATAATAATTTTTTCCGATAGTGTTCTAAAAAAGCGTAAATTTAAACTAATTTTCTGAAAATGAAAGAGATTGTAAAGTTTCTTTTTACTTTATTTCAGTTATTGAATTTTCAATTTTACTGGAGTGACATAATGGCTCTCTTAAGTACTCCGAGAAATAAAAAATTCTCAAAAATATTTCCTATTTGAGCTTTATACCACTCTTTCAAAAGTCGTATAAACATCCCTCATTTGGTCTACCATTGGTACGATATCCTTTCTATTCCTAATTGAAGAATGTTCTTCTTCACATCCTTTGCTTTCTTTGAAAGCTCCACTTGTAACAATTTCTTATGCTATGGAGCATGATTGGGCATTGTACTACTCAAGATTTGTTTGTGTTGCGTGATCTGCCTCGTCTTCTAGGGTCACCCACTTATTGTGTCTTTTCAAATGCAACCACATAACGTGATTGCATTTCGAAAAGAAAATCCCCATATTTGGGATGTTTTTTTTCCACATCTAGTTTAAAAAAATGGATTTAAAATGGTAAGGTACTCTTGCATCACCTTTCTTAATAAATGTTAAAAAAAAATGCATAAAGGCTTTGCAGCTCAGGGACCTTGTATAATATAAAAAGGCAAAATATCTTACGCGCATGTTTGTTAAGGCGGCAGGCTTCAAAATATAAATCTTAAGATATACATACATGACAAACGCTTGCTCCTCGGAAAAACGCTCAATGTTAAATGTTGGTTTTTCGCAAAATATTGCGCAAATAAAGGCTTAGATCAGGTTAAGGAAAATCGAACTGTGTAAAGGCTTAGGCTAGCTGCATGTACATTTTTTTTCCTTTTGATTTTTTTTTCTTAAATTATTTTCTGAGGTTAAAAGGTTGTTAATTTTTTCCCAGCAACACAAAGCTTTTATATTAGACAAAGCGAAAACAATGAATGCTTTAACCCAAACAAACAAACAAGCACTCTTTTTTTACCTATATACTACATTTTACACGCACGCATTTTCCAAAAAAGAACAAACACAAACAAACGTGTTTGAAGAAAAATGTTGAAATTGGCAATCGCTTCTGATGCTTCTTTAAAAAAAATAATTTTTGCATGAGTTGGACATTTACAAAACCAAGAATATACCTATTTTATATACAAATGTATATATTTATTAGATAAGAAGAAGGGAAAAACAAAAATAATATCTTTGGCAGTTACCAATTGCCAGGTGATAACGAAAAATATAATTTCATAATATATGAAATTAGGTGATGGATTTTCTCGAGTTCTCAGGAAAGTGCAAATTGTTTTCGACAAAAAATCTGTGTACTTGCAACGCTTCGAAAAAAAAAAACAATAAGAATATATTTTGCGGGAGAAAATGGCAGCCTAACGTAATCGAACAACAGAGAGTTATTTTTTAAAACAGAATAATTAGAATTTTGATACAAAAAAAAGTTATATATAACTGTAATTCAGGAATATATATTTTTTTTTGGTATCAAATGCTAGATATCTCTAGATGTCCATAACATCCATATTTAATCATAATCCATTAGTGATGATAGTATTTTGTTTTGTCTCTATTAATTTTCTGTCAAACTGTCACAAACATAATACAAGCTTTAATTTACCTACAACACCAATCATACTTATGTACCTGTACATTATTTATTTGTAAAAAAGAAACTACTACTTTCCCCACATACTCGTATTTTATGATTTGTTCATTTACTCGTATATTTTACATTTTACATCAAACAATACAAAACAAAAACAAAAATTTTGTTCGAAAAACGCAGATACTTTATCGTTTTGGTGCTATTCGGTAACTATACACTGCTGAACGTGTTCTTGGCTATCGCCGTCGATAATTTGGCGAATGCTCAGGAACTAACAGCGGCCGAAGAGGAGCAAGTGGAAGAAGATAAAGAAAAGCAACTTCAGGAGCTTGAAAAAGAAATGGAAGCACTACAAGGCGATGGTGTCCATGTTGAAGGCTCTACAACATCTCCTGCAACCGGAGGAAAAAGTAAAAAAAAGGAAGAGGAAAAAAAGGAAGAAGAGGAAGTCACTGAGGGTCCCAAACCAATGTTGCCATACTCATCGATGTTTATTTTATCACCGACAAATCCGTAAATATTATTTTTCTTCAATTTCTGTTTTTGTTAATTTAAAAATCATCTTCATTTTTTTGATATTTAATTTTTTATCTCTTTCCCGATCCTAAATATAACAAAAAAAAAAAAAAATAAAATCAAAAATATTCCAATGATGACCATTGATAAAATCAATCAACCGACACAACAACTACAACAACTGTAACATCAACAACAACAAAAGTATACGCCGTGGAGCCCATTGGGTAGTGAATTTACCATATTTCGATTTTTTCATTATGGTCGTCATCTCATTGTCATCGATAGCGTTGGCCGCCGAAGATCCCGTCGTTGAGAATTCGACGCGAAATAAGATTTTAAATTATTTCGATTATGCATTTACGGGCGTATTCACAATAGAAATGTTACTAAAAATTGTAGATTTAGGTATTATATTACATCCTGGCAGCTATTTAAGAGAATTCTGGAATATTATGGATGCTGTGGTCGTTATATGCGCTGCTGTTAGCTTCGGTTTCGATATGACCGGTAGCAGTGCTGGACAAAATCTATCAACGATTAAGTCGTTGCGTGTATTACGTGTCCTGCGTCCACTGAAGACAATTAAACGCGTACCGAAACTGAAAGCGGTCTTTGATTGTGTGGTGAATTCGCTAAAAAATGTTGTTAATATTTTAATCGTGTATATATTGTTTCAATTTATTTTTTCTGTAATTGGTGTACAATTGTTCAATGGGAAATTTTTTTATTGTACGGACGAAAGTAAACATACTGCCATAGAGTGCCAGTAAGTAAAAAAATCTAAATTAAAAAAAAAAATACAAATTTAATTATTTTCAAAATTTATTATTTTATGGTTTAATTTATTTTTCTGTGTGTATGTTGCTTAGATGTTTTACTAAAAAAACATGTACAAAATAATAACAATTGGCTTAATGTATGTCATGTTTTGTTTCGATGTGTTTTATTGTTTTTCTTGGTTTGTAGTTTGACAAAAAAAATCTATCCTATCAGTGTATGCTAGAATAACTGTTGCATTATAATTTTTGATTTAAATTTTTATTTTTAATTTTAATTTTTTTAAATGAGAAGAGTCCTGTAGAGTTTTTTTTACGCGTGTGTAATATATACATATGTGTGTGTAACATCCCTTTCTTCTACAAATGTTGACTTTTGTATGTGGAAACTGATTTGGAGCAGTGCGTGACTATTTTTCTTTAGCGATACATTGTGAATAAATTTTATAATGTGGGTGCTAGCTAACCATTTATCTAGCATCTACGTATTTATTCTACAGTGTTGAAATACATAAAAATGCGTCTAAAATAAGACACAAGACTCGACAATGACGCATTTAATAATTTTCAACACTTTGTATCTGCAGCACGCAACTGTCCCTAACAACCTCTGTGTGAAGCAAAATTAGCTATAGAATACTATTAAAAGCCATTTAGATTATTATCTGACATTTTCCCTTACTAACTGAACTGTCTTAATAGAAAATCTCTTTCTCTACCCTCTTGTTAGAAATAGTAGAACTATGTTTCCTCTGATTCTATTGTAGATACATATTTCCTCTATTATAGCGTTACTTCTACTAACACCTCTATAGATGAATTTCTGAAAGTATTTACAAACGTTTTTTTGGTGGCAGATATTTTTTTTTATTAAGGCTTAGAAATGTGTTATGAAGGTTTTGCAATTTTGTGCAGACAATAAATCTGTTCAAAGCATTTTTTTCTGGCAGACAACGATTTTAAAATTTGTAAATAGTTTTAGTAATATAATTTCAATTGGTTCTTAATATTTATATAAATAGAATGACGACAAGCAATCTAGTCAAGTTGCCTGATCATAAAAGTTAAGTTAAAAAAAATAAATAAATAAATAATCCAAGACTTCAACGCTTCCTGAATAAGAGGCTTTATTAGCCATTAGTGCAAGTCTGTTAAAAGAGATCCGTGTTTGGTATTTTCGTAAATAAGTAGATTGTTAAGCTTAACAAAATAAATTTAAACCTTATTTAGTTGCGGAATAAAACTTGTATCAAAGATAGAGATCATTGCTAGCCGAAATTGCAACATCGGCTTGAATTTTAAGCATGACCATACTTTTTTCAATTTATTTAAATTGTATTCAGCAATTATGCTAAATGGTCAAAGCACTTTTTTCAGCTACAGCGTCTTTAAAGTTATCACGCATTTTTCCTAAAATCTCGTTTTAGGTTTTAAATAAAAATTTATATTATTAAGGGCATGAAAGCCTGAGTTTAGTTCGAAAAATAAACAGTTCTGAGTATAAGGGGCCAACTAAATTTCTACGTAGCAGAAGTTTATATAAATTAATCGAAAGACATTGAGCAACTGTGGACTTTCATTTAAATACGTTTGTTTAAGTAAAAAAAAATTAACGTGGTGGAGGAAAAATTGTATTTACAAATTAGGTTTGTTGGTTTGATTTTAGGCTTATTTTAATAAAAATTTAATATCTTACTTTTAACTTAAAACTAAAAAATAAAAGAAAGATCGTATAAATTAGTGTATATGTGTACTTAAAAATGTGTTTTATTTTATTTCTGTAAAGTTATCTTGTTGTAGAATTAATAAAATAAAATTCATAGCCAGCCTCATATTTGCCTAGGGCATAATGAGCAAGATATTTTCTTGCGGAATAAACTGCTTGACCGACTAGAGCCTTCGTTGTTCATAGCGGGCAAATAAAAGCAAATAATTTGGGCAGTAATGTTCCCACCTTTGATACAATTATCTTCTAAATAATATGTATGATGTGTTTTAATAATAAAAATAACATTCATACGAGTTTTAAAAATAATTTATTGATTAACTACATATAATCCATAAAAAAAAAAAAAATTAAAAGAGTTGTATATTGGCCGACATAATTATTTTCTAATAAGTTTTCTTGTTGAGTTGTTAAGACTCCTGTAGTTATTAACTAATTTGTTATTGTGTTGAACTTATATCTACATGTATATACAATTATATATTTCTAAGCAAAAGGATATACCATATTTTACATTTATATTTACTATTTCAGATATTTTTATATTCGTGCTATTTCGTATATAGGAAAAAAAAAAACAAAATAATTTCTTGTACCTACTCGCATTTCAAATCAATATCTAAAAGAATATAAAAACAAAAGTTTTTCAGATGCGAAAGTTACAAAGACAGGATCGAGTAAAGTTTCGCTTTTTCAATACGCGCACGTTTCGTCGAGAAATGACCTCGACACGCAAATTAACAGTAACACATCAAATGAGCTTTTTTCTTATAATTTACTTTGCGATTTATTTTATCTTCATAGAGATTATTTTATAAACATATATTCGTCGCCAATACAATATTTTATTACAAAAAAATATATATTATTTTGTTCATGTTATAGTTTAGAAATATATACACATCGAATAGGATTGCACCCTAACTTAAAAAGAACGCTTACTAAGCGTGTCCGCAAAAGACGTATATATTTTCAAATGAAAGGAAACTAGTAATTCTCTTGGGGACTCAAAAATTAGTTTCCCATTTGAAAACTTGGAAAAACAATTTTTCAATTGCCCTTCACTTTTATCTGCTTAGCTCTTAACAAAAAGCCAAAATGTCAGAAATTTTCTAGGTACTCACATAACCAATCAGGCAAAATCTGTTTCGACTCCTTGCTTAGGCTTCATGAGAAACAACTAGTAAGACTTCACGCAAAACAAATATAGTTACGCACTAGCTTCTCTAAATTACAAAAATAACAAAGCCGTAAAATTGTGTTCTAGCTTGTATCAAGAGTGAAATAAGCTTCTGAAAAAGTAACACAAGTATACCATACCAACCATACTACTGCCAGAAGATTTCTTAATAAGCTAAATCATTTCACAGAGCTACAGCAATTCGAAGTACTCGATTTGTACTTACATTTTTAAGGACACGCACAAATATTTTTTTTTTTGAAATTTTATAAAAACAAAAATTAAGGAAAGCTAAGGAAAACATGCAAATAGTTTTATTTATTTATTTTTGAAGCTTTCTTGTCATCTCAAAAACAAAGTAAAAATATAATAGAAGCAAATATACCTACTACATACATGTATACATATATCTCCTCAAGCTTGAAATCCCGTCTTGTTTGTTTTTAGTTTAAGTCCTTTTCAGTTTGTTTTCTTGTCCAGCAATATCTGTGTGCAGTGTGCTCCTTAACACAATCTTAAATCGAACACAACCCCTCCTCTCAAAAGCTAAGCTTATCCCTTTTAAATGTTTTAGAGCCCCATAAAATAAATATAAATATAAGTTAAGAATGTTTATGCGGAATTAATGATAACCGTAAAAATGCTATATTACACCATTCCACTGTGCTATCTCATAAAAACTATGTATTGTGAATTTTTGAGCTTTACAATGAAGAACTTTATGTGTATTTGGTTTTGTTCTGTAATCGATTTTGTAACATTTTCTATTTTTTTACGCCTACTTGCAACCACAGAAAAAATGTTTTTTGTTTTTCTTTATTTTATTTTGGTACAAAAAAAAAAAATGAAAAGAACACAAGCACACATATTTTTACACGAAATTTGATATTTACCAGGGGTTCCTTCTTCAAATATGAAGAAGATGAACTATTACCAAAAGAGGAACGGCGGATTTGGAAAACGCGAAACTTTCACTACGATAATGTAGCAACTGCCATGTTAACATTATTCGCTGTACAGACCGGTGAAGGATGGCCTCAGTAAGATATATAAACAAATTCTTAAAAAAATAAATAAGAGTAGATAAAATGAAGTATAATTTATTCAAGACGGGATGTCTTGGCCTACTATCCGAATATTTTTCAACAATTTCTGTTTTTTTCTTCTCTCGATGTATAGAGTCCTTCAACATTCGATGGCAGCCACATATGAAGATAGGGGTCCAATTCAGAATTTCCGGATTGAAATGTCCATATTTTATATTGTATATTTCATAGTATTTCCATTCTTCTTCGTTAACATTTTCGTGGCCTTGATTATCATTACATTTCAAGAGCAAGGCGAAGCTGAATTGCAAGATGGTGAAATCGACAAAAATCAGGTAAGATTTTTTTAATGGTGGAAAGACTGTTTTGGGGAATTAAATCTGTGTAGATTTATTTTATTGTGTACAATATTTTCCTCTCATTGTACATTATATTGAAAACATTGCTGTATTTAAAAATAAGTCATAACTCTCTTTAGGAAATTTTTCCAAATGTTTTTGCATACAATTACAATTGTTTGGCAGAACTGTGAACGCATTATACCACCAACAAAAAGTCAATGCATATATATATCGTTGAAATAGTATTTTTTTTGTTTGTCGTAACTAACTGATTTACTTTTGTTAGAAGAAAAGAATTATTATTTTAAAAAGATTGATTATTCTTTTATTATGTTTTAATCCTTAAATAATTTTTCCAAAAATTTTATTTTTATTAGAAATCTTGCATAGACTTTACGATCGGAGCTCGACCTCTAGAGCGATATATGCCGAAGAACCGGAACACTTTTAAATACAAAGTGTGGCGAATAGTAGTCTCAACACCATTCGAGTATTTTATAATGATGCTTATTGTGTTCAATACGCTTTTACTTATGATGAAGGTATGTATGGAAATATTACCAAAAAAATTCTACCGTATCTATTTCAAATTTCTAAAACTCTTCATGAAAGGAAAACACTAATTTACAAAAAAAAAAAAAAAAATAGCCCCTAGCAACAACGTCCGCAGTTCTTTTTGTTTGGACAGTTCATAATTTCAGAACACAGTTCAGACATTTTAAATGAAAATAAAAAAATAACACACAAAGTACACATCTTTAAAAATAAACAAAAAAAGAAAACGTTAAGTTAAATAATATTGTTGTTTGTGTATGTAAGATTATGAGAAGTGTGAAATTCATTTAATGCACTCTTAAAGTATTACTAAGCTCTTTAAATTTTCATTTTGCATGTGCCCGAAGTATACAAATTATAATTTACTACCATTATTGTTCGATAACAAACCATTTCGTGTTGTTTACATAATTATGCAAAACTTTTTCTTTTTTAAAAGATCGATATCAATGTGCTTGTTCTTTTTTTCCTATATCTTTTTGAAACGATCCATTTTTTGTTGTATTGTTTTTTGTTGAGCTAACGCTACACTACGCGACTTGTTTTTTTTAACTAAAAAAAATATTTTTTTTTTATATAATCTATGGCTGCAAATAGCAGTATAGTAATAAAAAAAAAGCATTTGTCTTCGTAAATTGGCATAATTATTTCCTTCAAAATATGCGAAACAAATCATCTACAAAGCTTAACAGAATAAAATTCTGTTTCATAGCTTATGAAAGAAGTAAAAATGAGTCATATCATTTCTACTACACTGCGCAGTGTAGGGTTAAAATGTCAGTTAGCTTTTTTGTAACCTTACTCTTGTTTTTTTTTTACTTTCTATACGACGTGCCATTCTTGTCCTTGTCCATTCAATATAATTTCAATGTTTTAAGTTATGAATTAAATTGGTGAAACTAAATTAGACGTCGAATAAAACTTGCCCGTAATATTATTAAAACAGAACTTAAATGTTTGTGGCACAATCAAATTTACTTATAACGAACCTTCTCGTTGGGAGAATATTGGATTCTAAATATACGTTGAAAGAAAAAAAGTAGACTGCCACTATAACAGAGACATTTTAAAAAAAAGAGGCTCGTTATAAAGAAGTTTGGCCTTATTTTTTGATACTGAGTCGAATTAAGAAAATTTTTTTAATAAGTCCTTCCGACCTGTGATCCTAATCGTATTTTAGTTTCTCTTGCATTTAGCATGCTTGTTCTATGTTTTTTTTTCTCATTTAAATTACTTTTATAAACTTTTACATGTATTTTTACTCCCAAGCATGTTTATTTCTTGTAAATATATAAGTTTGGAATGCTTCAAAAATCCCATTATTTCTTTTATTCAAATTTGTGTTTCAAACATAACTTAAACTATATGTTATGCATGTTCCATATTATTTAAAACGTTTTTTAAAACCCTTATGCGATCATTAGAAGGAAAGTATATCAACTAAAAATAATGGAAATAAAAGTAGATATATTATTATTTTCTTTATAGATTTTTAATCCAAATAATCCTATTTTTTATATAGAAACCTTAGTTTAAATTAATAGGAAGAACAGTTAAAAAAAAGAATACTTAAAGAACATACACACACAATTTACACTGCTCCAAAATTAATGAATCTTATCATCTCAAACAGTTAAGCTATTTTAGCAAACACTTTACTAACAAGCCACCTTAAAGGTTGAAACTTCTAATATAATCATTAATGAATGGTAATTAAATCTCAACAGTATCATAATCAAGGCGATATGTATGAAAAATCCTTAAAATATATCAACATGGGGTTTACTGGAATGTTCAGTGTTGAAACAGTACTGAAAATAATCGGATTTGGTGTCAAGGTGGGTTTTTTACTTTAGAGGTTTGTGTTCGAATCGAAAAAAAGGTTCATTAAGCTGAAATTTACAAATAAACGCATACTAGACTGAAGAAAATATATTGCAATGGGATCTAGAGGTCAAAATATTAAAATGCAAAACTCAGGCCCATTGCATTTAAGACTTAAGGACACTCTTTATTTCTTTCAAAATATTTAATTTTTTTTTATAAATTTAATGTAAGCAATGAACAGGTTACCAGTTTAAGAAGTTGGAATAAGACAACTCTAATGAAGGTACGTGTTAAGTAATATAATGTGTGTCAGGCCAACAAGATACAAATAAAGTAAGTCAATTATAGCAAAAAACTAAAAATTGATACGATTCATATATTGCATTCAAATTACAGTCATTTAATTTATAAAACTTATCTGCATGCATTCAAAGCACATTCTTGCATGTGTTGTATCACTGTATGATTTAATTTTTTGTGTTATGAATTGGAAAAAGTGAGGACACCAGTGTTTGTATCTATTGCATGTTTCAGTCACTAGATCATTTTTATTTTTTTCTTTCGTTTAAATTTGTTTGTAAATATTCCTTGCATGTATAATACAAAACATAAACATCACATTAGACATTAAACACATAGAAAAAGGAACAATTTGATAAACTATTTTAGTAAAAAATTTTTTTATTCTTTAGAAATTTCATAAGAAATCAAAAGCTCAAAATGCGAACAAAGACCTACATTCTATTAACAAAAATATCTACAATTAAAAAAAAGAACGAAGTAGAAAATTAAATAAAAAAAAGGTGTCTTCGCTGCATGTAGCTAACATAAAGTAGATTAACATAGATTTCTACCTCATAAAATGTAAATGTCACCCTCAAACGTCCTTCAATATAAAATACATGTTCTGACATATCATTCCTAACTCTTATTATTATTTTTTATTTTAATTTCAATAATTTTATTTGTTACTTAAAAAATTAATGTAAGTTCAAAACTCGAAGAAACCATTTATGTTGGCTGCAATCAGACGAATCGGGGTTATCAACAATTACAAATTTTTTACACTACTAAAAACAACTTCAACTAAAAAAAAAAACAAAATGGATAAATTCAGTGGGTAATCAAAAACCAAAACGAAAAATCTGTTTTTAATTTTTGTAGTTTCACGATGCACCGCCCACACACATCGACATCTTGACATACATGAATTTGGTGTTCACATTGTTCTTCTTTTTGGAAACCATCTTAAAAGTAATAGCTTTCGGATGTAAGGTTGGTAAAATATTAAAAAAAAAAAATATGGATTTTATAAAAAAAAGAGGTAACTTTTTGCTTATGTTCTTATAGAATTCATTTCAAAGTAATTGCTTATTATTGATTTAAAGCACGATTATATTTATTTTTTAAACCAAAGTATCGAACTATAAGAATTCTATTGTTAGTCATACATTATAACATTACTCATGTAATATTCATATTGAAATTGTGGTCTGAACAATTTCATGGAATAGACCAGCAATGACACAATAAAAGGCAATAGTGTTATAAGAGTGAACACTAATTTTTCCTAGTCTTTCATAAATTATAAAAGGAATTTGATACGGTTGATATGGCCTCAATGACTACTACTAAACTAAACTACGAAGTAGAGAACCGAGCCGAATTTGCTGAAAAATATTACTTCGGTTTGGTCTTAAATAAACACAGGTTTTTTTTCACATGTTAAGCTTTAACTTTTTTTTTTATGCACTTAACTTTTTTATATATGTTGTTAAGAAAAGTAAAACAAAAAAAATAAGAATGAGAAAATAATTCTCTGGCATTTGTAAATTTCAGCAAAAATGTGTAAATCCTGTATATATTTCAGTTGTCATTAATTGAATGATTTTTAAGGTCATAATTATTTCCCTTTCCTTTTACTTAGAATTTCTTCAAGGACCCATGGAATATCTTTGACTTAATAACCGTGGTTGGAAGTATCATTGATGCATTATGGATGGAATTTGGGGTAAATAATTAAAAGATTTTATTCATACTTGGCTCGCCATTACACGTACTTTTGTTAAATAATACACATGAAAATACATTTTTCTATTAATTACTTATAGTCTCTTTAGAAAATAAGAAGATCATAAAATATTTTTCTCAGTTTTAAATAGCTCAAATATATAAAGTTGCAGTTAAACACAGAATCTCTATACTCAAGTTGCTATTATATTTATAAATATATTACTCTTATTCATAATATAGAATTTTTTTACACAACAAAAAAGAAAAAAAAAACATAAAAGATAGCATATCTTCTAAGAAATTTGAGAATCTTTACGACAACTATTTGATTAGGTTATTCACGAACATATCTACATTCCTAGGTCAGTACTGTAATTTTTCTTAAATATCTAAAAACAGGGACATATTGCTACATCAAAATTCATATAAACAAAACTAAATTTTACTTCTAAATCCAAAAATTATTTTATAATTACTTATAAATAATATTATATAAAATTATTTTCAATCGACAATTTTAATATTAATCAAAAATATTTTCTTTTAATTTTCCTTTTTTCATACTTGATTTGATTATACGATTACGAAATGCGGTGAACATTACATAATCACACAAAAATATATACAACAACAATTAACACCAACCTATCAAACCATTACTAAAAATTTCAATGAAAAAAAAAAAAACAAATTTTTACCCATATATAATATGACTAACAAAAAAACTTGCTTGATAAAATTAACATATAAAATAATAAATCTACTCGCTCTACAACAACTACAACAACAATTAAAAACACCAGCACGATGTAAGTACAACACCTCACACACACATTTAATAAACATACGAAATATCATTGCTCATTAGTTTTTTTCTTATATTTTTTTTAGTAAATTAATAGTAATAGTCTACCTATTTATAAATTTAATTGGAAATATTTGTACCAGTGTTCTGTAGGTAAACAGCTCGAAATGGAAAAAATAACTAAGTAATCATATATATTTGTTGAGTTCAAAAAGTCTTATATTCCAAAAATATTTTACATTATTATCTGCCCTCTCTTGTTCCTTGCAAAAAAGAATAATAATACATTTTCGATCTCGTATTGAACTTATCTGAAATTGGTTGGCGTACTTCTTTCTATCAATACAATTTCTCAACTACCCCATTTATGTAAAATGCAGATGAACATCAAATAACAATATAAAGAAGAAAGAAAAATATTCTCTTTTTTTGAACATGTTTTAAGCAGTTTTCTTTTTTACTACCTTTGTTAAAGTAATTTAAATATTTAATTGGCAAGGCCTTGCATATATAGTTTTTCAATGCAATATCGGTCGGTTACTAAAATCGGTCAGATTTTTCTAATTCAGTCTTATATTTCTTATATTTATTAAATGGAGTCTTATCTTCTTGCCAGCTCTACAGTCTTTCCAAACATTGGTACAAATATGACATATTATTTCATATTATTTCTTTTTTAATGAATCATATGCATAAGATAATCTGAAATGAAAATGCTTTGATAGTAAACGATGAGCCTATTTGTGAATGCAATAGGTCGAAATTAAGTTATATATAATTCGATATAAGTAGTAACTAATCACAATGTTATTGATGAAACCCAGAAAGTCAAAATTAAATGCTTTTATCCTAAACTTGAGTGCGAACCCATCTTACGACTTGAGTTAAAAACAAACACAATAATTCATTTATCTAAGAAAATAAAAACCTTTTTCTTTTTTTTTTTGAAAAAGACAAACAAACAAAATTATTGATATAACAAATTAATATAATTTATATTCACATAAATACTTTTTCTTACTTTTTCTTTTAATTTCATATACATATGTGTAAAATGTACGGATACAATGCACTATTCACTAAATCTTACATAACAATAAATAAAACAAAACAAATTTACACATCTTTAAAATTAATATAAAAAAAAATATTTATATATCTACCATACCTTTTATACCAAAAAATTAAAAAAAAAAAAAAACAAAATTGGCTTGAACTTCAATGTTTTTAAATATTACTACCATCATCGCCACATTCATCTTTCATAACACAGCCAACCGCAGCATCTGTAAGTAATTGCAAAACAAAAATCGTTTTCATAAGTACTTTTTTTTTGTGGCTTTCTATTTTTCTTTTTTGAAATAAAAAAAGAAAAGAATTTATTAATTTTTTTCTTAAAAAATTAAACTTTAGTATTGCTTTTGAGAACAAATTAGCTTTTGTTAAAAACAAAAAAAAAACAATGTGCTCCTAAAAGCGATAAGCACTTCACACTTTTTAGAAAGTGTTTTAAAATTTTACGTGCAGACTTTTATTGTGTGTGATTTTGTTTTTTTATTTCTGTTTAAATTCGTAAAATAAATTAATTTTTGTTTATCACGATATTGATTGTTAAAATTTTAGCACAATGCCAACGATTTTTTTAGAAGTGACTTTCTTGTTATTCGCTTTACGTGAAGAGAAGTAGAAAACTAAGAGAAAGATAAAAGAAATCGACTATTGGCATGATTTTTAGCTCTCGCAAATTTTTTGAAATAGATTTCTTATATATTTCATTAGCTACGTCTACAAATGAATGTATAAAGAGTGAAAATGAATGGCAAAGACTAGCAGCTGAAGATCATCTCTGTTTTAATTGCTTTCATTATTTTTAATTTGCAAATGCAATGTAAGCGAAACATTATATTATTTTAGGCTCATTTATTTAAATTTTTTTTATTTATTTCTTGCAGAGAAAAAACTCTTATTATTACTAATAAATCTAACAATAGTTAATAGTTTCCTTTTCCTATTCATGAAAAGTACAATTAAAGTTTGAATTTAGTTATAGATGCAGTGCAAACTTTTCACTGTGTTTCCATGACATTGGGGTCTGGAGTTGATGCAAACAAATTAACTTTCAACCGGATTATATTCTATTTCTTGTCACATCTTGAACAGAACCTTATGGTGTCTGAGAATGAATCTTCCAAAGTATTTATTGAAATACATATTTTTTTGTCCTACAAGATGAACAATTGTTTAGTAACAAATATAAAAGCTACCCAAAGTCAATGTGACACGAAATGTGTGTGTTCTTCTGAATCTGAATCTGAAACAAGTGTTTGTTCCTAGAAAAATAGAGATGAACTTCAGTCTTAAATGAAATAATGTAGCGAATATAATCATTTTTGTATTTCATAGCCCCACTATACACATACTTACCAACACGACACCGACACACAAAATCTGTGAACATTATACAGCACAATTTTAATTTTTTAGTTTAAACTTACATTTTAGTTTACATAAGATACTTAAAAGTATATTTTTGTTATAATAAGAAAATAGATTTTTTTAAAAATAAATGTGATGGGTTATCACATCATTGTTTAGTGAAATATATGTAGTAATTTTAGCTCCAAAATTTATGAAAAATCTCTTAAACGTATTCCCGATAAAATTAACCCCCTGGTAGACCACCATGTAGTTAAAACTCTTCTTCTTCTTCTTCACCCAGCGTTTTATTCATTTAAAAAAAAAATATATATATACATAATTTCTCTGTCCATGTTTTAGAGCTTCTAGACGAGTTCTTCGATTATAGAAATAGAAATGTTGGTTGGCAAACATTTGTAGAAAAAAAATTGTTTGGATGTTATCGCTCATACATTTTGTTGTGTTGTTATTCTTTTGAAATGTCATTTTCAAAAAAATTAAAATATATATATCGAATTTTTATCAAATCTGAATAATGCATTTATCTTCTTCTTCTTTTTTTACAAAAATCTGAAAAATCAAAAAAAAAAAAAATAAAATTTCCTAACTATGCTATTGAATGATACAAAATTTCTTAATTGATGATGCCCGTGACTGTACCGACTTCTTCTGTATATGTTAAACTAATTAAAAATTAATTATCGAACATATATACCAATAAATAAAACAATAACATAAACGAATGTGAATGCTATGTTGCTTGCGATGTTACAAATAAAACCAAAAAACCTGCTCTTATCTGTCTATATTATCATCAAAATGAAAATACCACACACAAATATCACTCAAATATATATATGTATACATATATATATATCTATATACCTCGAACTAAATTCAATACCAAAAATAATATAATCACATCCAAACTCGAACTCGATATCTGAATTCGTAACTAAAAAACAAAATCCAAAACCAATCAACATCAGGACGTAAGTAAAAATAAGAAAATTAAGAAACAAAAATAAAACTTTTATTAAGCTCAATAATATTTAAGCTGTAATTGTATTTTAAACTGTTCAATGTAATTCTAACAAATTTTGCTAATAGATGAATTAATTTAGATGCAATTTCTCTTTACTTAAATTGTCTTGAAAAAAAGAGAATATAAATTATCAGAAAATGCTTATTGTAGTCACAGCTTTACTTCGTTCCCAGTTGAATACCCTTAAAAAAAATTACAAAAAAAGTATCATGAAACGTATCTACTATAATTTTTTTTTTTTGTAAGATATATTACTTTTTGATTCACCTAACCGTGTCTATCCATTTGCGTTAGATGTTCCTCTTTGTTTACACACTGACTATTTTTCTATATAGAGGTTCGTCAATTCTAAATAATCAACGTTGTTTCATGTACACCCTTTAGCCCCTATTTTTCTGTAGACAATTACATTTATTTTAAACAACCTTAGCTTTTGGTTAAATGAAACAACTACATTTAGAAGCTTCTCAAAGAATTTTCAACTAGATTAAGAGATATGAAGACATCTGTAAGCTAAAAGTGTACACCTATCTCTTTTCATTTCTGTTTCGATTTTTGAATTTTGATTAAATGTTAGACACTCGGAAGTATCGAATCGGTTAAAAAATATGATCTTGTTGTAGATGATGATCCAACTCTCATCTTTCTTATCCTGGCAAGAGCATACATACTCAATAAAGAACCTAATATCAGTTATAATAGCTTAGAGCTAATACGATCCTCATTCGTACATGCAACCAATCATGTTTTTGTCATATTCGATAGATATCCGAAAATCTTAGCACATATTTTGTCGAATCAATTGGAAACATTTTACTTGATGAAACTTGTGTTTTGTTGGATGTCTCTCAACGTCAGGAAAAAAATTAGGTTTTTTTTCAAAATTTGACAACCTTTTTAGGGTTTCGTTCCAAAGGAATAACGAAACCCTTACGGTATCACTTCGGTGTCCGTGTCTGTCTGTCTGTCACCTTCACATATTTGCTAATAACTTCTGAGTTCTCTATAGTTAAGGGATGAAATTTGGAATGGATGTGTATCTCAGCAACCCAAAAACAAATCGTGTATTTTTTTATTTTTCGTGTATCACTTTCACTTTTCCTGTGAAAGAGATTTATACTGTAATTCAAATTTGACTGGATTTGTAAACTGAAAAGTCGATTTGATACTTCCAAGTGTTAATAGGCAAGACTATCCTTAGAACACCGTCTAGTTCTTAGTTCCATAGTTTGTAAGCGAATATTTATTATCATAGTTTAGCTAATATTCTATTTACCAAAAAATATCTATATTCTCTAGTACATAACAATACTTAGATACTTACATAACTATTACTTTACAAGATACTTTACATTATATTCAATATTCGAAAGGAAATCATTATTTACGAAGTTCTTAGTCTTCTATTATTAAACTTGCTCTGAAAATCTAAGAAATTGGAATTGTAAATAATGGTTTAATTTATTCAAAAAAGTATCGAATAATTTATTCCTTGTTCTATTGATTAAAATGAAAATTGTTTCACTTCATCGACTTTTGAGCTTCTGAGCCTTAAAGCTTTTTAGCAAATTCTTAAGAAACAATTTTCTTGTTAAAACTATGATTTATTATTTCCTCTTTCTATAACTGAATTTTGAGTTTAAGAACCCTCTAGCTTTTGTGTTTATTGGTTTTTCATTTACTTAATCCCCTGTTGCTTTACATTACTTTTTTTTTACTTATTGTTTTGGTATACAACACTATTCTCCCAGCAATATAAGACAACACTAACCAACATATTTTCCAAACGCAATGAACTTAAATTTGAACTTTTCTAAGAAAAAATTGCTCTATGACTATTACAATAAATTTTTATGCAATTTAAACTTTTTTTTTTTTTAATATTTAAGGTGAGATATGAAAATATTGAATGATTCTAGGAACGGATTTAAAATAATATCTCCTATCTTTCTGTGTGTCCTTCTGAACTTGCTTGCCAAATTAAAATATAAGAAAACACTAATAAAATATTTTTTTTCCTTAATTTTTAAATTTTTTTTACATTTAAGTAGTGAAGAAAAATTTTCAAACAATGCTGATGCTATCGCTTGAAAGTGTTGTATGCCAAAAAAATAATGAACTACCCCAATAATATATCTATTTCTTTAATACAGTTTGTTTAACATTCTTAATTTCAATATATATATATATATAATTAAAAGAAACATGTATATATTCCATTGAAGTGGAAATTTTAATGTTCTAAAAAAAATAAAAAAACTAACTCATTTACCTTCACTAATTCTAAACTCTAAAATAATTACAGTCAAATTCGATCAATGTTGGCTTTCTACGATTATTTCGTGCGGCACGTCTAATAAAACTATTACGTCAAGGATATACAATACGAATTCTGTTATGGACATTCGTGCAATCGTTTAAAGCACTTCCATACGTCTGTTTGCTTATTGCAATGCTATTTTTTATTTATGCCATTATTGGCATGCAGGTAAGTTTCAATATTTTTTTTAAACATATATAACTTAAATTTATTTTATGTTGTACAATAATTATTTAACTTTTATTTTGTTTGAGTGTTATTTTTAATTTTCATAGCTAAATCAAAATAAATTTGTGTTTTCTATCTAAAAGGGTCAACAAGAATATTTAGAAATGTTAACATATTGTACATTTAACACTACACATGAAAGAAAGTTGAAAATTGGTAGCGACAGAATTTTATATTACACACTAAAATAGGTCCTTCACAATCGCCTCCAATACAATTAGGGATATTTGTTTTAGATTCTTTCTTTTTCTATAGATTTTAAAAATGTTATGGCGAATGATGCAACTTATTTTCCTAGAAATTAAAATCAGCCCAATACAACAGATTAATAAATATATGCGTATGTATATGTATGTACGTATATACACACATATAAAATTCTAGATACAATAAAATACAATGAGATATAAAAAATTTGTAACACATTTATTTATTGAAAAAAGAAAACCGTAGCCATATTACACAAAATTTTGCGTAGATTAGATAAAAAAAATACCTAATATTTAACTATTTGTTTCAAAAATTTTTTCTTTTACTTTTTATTTATTTTATTATTATATGTAATTTATACAAACAAAACAAAAAATATTATACATAAATGTGTATACGAAAATAAAGGTTTTTGGAAATATAAAATATGATCCGGATACTCAGCTCAACAGGCATAATAATTTTCAATCGTTCTTTGGAGGAATCATGCTGCTTTTTCGGTAAAAAATGTTGATTAAAACAAGTATTGAAAGAAAAAGTAATTATTTAAAGTATTATTAACTGTAATTACAAAAAAAAAAAATATTTACTATATAAGTTATAAATATACGTAAAGAAATATAATATATTTTTTTTTTTTAATTTTAATTTTATTTGCTTAAAGTTCTACATATTGTGTTGTTTGTTTTTGTTTGATATAATTAATTTGAATATAAAATGTGGATTCCTTTTTACATGTATCTAAAGCTCATTTAAGTAAATAACAGAAAAGAGTTTTAGTT
This sequence comes from Syritta pipiens, assembly GCA_905187475.1. Classification (NCBI taxonomy): domain Eukaryota; kingdom Metazoa; phylum Arthropoda; class Insecta; order Diptera; family Syrphidae; genus Syritta; species Syritta pipiens. The sequence goes on along the minus strand of LR994571.1, from coordinate 9,923,621 downwards.
ATTTTATTCAATAGATTTAGTGGTGAATTTTATTTGTATATATATTGTAGCTTGAACAATTGAAATATTCAGTAAAAAAAACAGAATTAGTGATTCCATATTATTGACAAATATTCTATATAAACTATTCGGTTGTTATTTTGTTTTTCTTCTGTGTTGTTCGGTACTTTGGTTCCACATTCCGTTAAATCACGTATTTTGAATAGCTATTTCTTATTGGAATCCGAAAACTTACAAACATTAATCGCGTAACCCTCGATATTGCTTTTGTACTGATGTTCTTTCCTACATCCAGTCACGTCTCATAGTCTTTTACAGTATTCCTCACTTTTCATCATTGTACTACAGAGACTATTTTTGGTCCTATTCCCTTTTAATGGATGTAAAATTACCACTAAAAATAATCATTTTACTTTAGAAAAAATTGCACATTGAAAATTCAATTCAAAAGATCGAAGCTTGAAATCTATGGCATACGTCGTTTCCAATAGGAATTAAATTAATTATGAAAGTGATTTTATGATTATGTTAACATAATTGGTAGCGTGTTACTTGCACCAAAGCATCTAATTTAGTCTACTGTACAAATTTTAAATATTCTTCAATTGAACACCAAAAAAGTTTACAAACATTTAAACCTTTCAAATTTAAAAGAGATTTAACTTTGGCTTTGAGCAACCACTAGCACTTAATAGCATTTTCCTTAACTATTACTATTTTAACCAGTATGTCTGGCAGATAAGTCCTTGTGCCAATTGTCAGATCGGCATTTAAATTTCTGTTTGTAGTAATTATCGTAATTAATCGTAATAATACAAACAATAATGAACATTTTTTTTTTTTTTGGAACTGAACATGAAGACTTTGATGTCACTTAGCCCGATCTTTAAGACATTTTTCCTAAAATCATCCACTCCAGATCAGAAAGGGTTATTTTCATACCTTCTTGTTCCTGGTAGCTACATTGGCATGTCACTGATCAAATATCGGCCTCTGGCTTTGGTGTCCCATATGTCACCAGTTTTATATCCATTGTTATACCGCATTTACTAATTTAGATCGTGACACTTCATTTCATTAATAGCCCATATCTTACCCCTATTCAGGATAATGGATTGTTATTAATAATAAGAATAATAAAACCAATGGTTAATTCATAAGAATAGTAGTTTCTTCCTTATTTTTTCCCAAATCAATTTTTTACATTTATTTTTTTACAATCTCTTTAATTTTTGTTTGTGTTAAATGTAAAGGGATTATATACACAATATATAAGAGAGTTTAACCACTAACTAAGATCTATTTTTTTAATGGCAGCAAAATAGTCTTATGTTAATACAATGCATGCTAATTATTATAGATTGTTATAATTTTTACTTTTTGGGAAAAATATTTTTTATTTAAACATTTTTTAGTATTTTTATGGAATGGTTGTGATTTCCCTAAAAGTTAAATACATACAGTTATTATATTTTTTTGTTGTAACTAAACTTCGTTATAAACAACAACAGTTCCATTGCCTACATTTGGTATATCTGTAGATAACCTTTTCATCTAGCCTAATGTAGTCACCCTGTTCTCCTTAACAAAAAAACAAACCTTCTTAATTAATGTTGCAATTCCATAAGTTAGTAGGAATCATGAGAACCCTTTTTGCATCTGATTAACAAATACAGAGCAGTTAAAAGCTTTTGTACTCCCGCGTATTATATAATATTAAATCGCAACACATTTCAAACTATGCCTTTCTTATAGTTTTCAATTAACTTTATAAGACATTGACCCTTTTAAGTAACTATTAGTTTAGTAAAAAGAAAACATGTAATTTTTGTGTACAGCTTTTAAGATCATCATGAAATACATACTTTAAAATCGCCGACAACACAAAAATACACAAATTTACAAAAAAAGTGTTTCATATATTTTTGTAAAATTTATTTTTATCTATTTTTTTATTTAAATTAAAATTATTGAAAAAAAAGAAGAGCAAAGATAACAAGGCAATCATGTTCTTTTAACGTAATCGATATACTTATGTTCTATTTTGGTTCCGTTCATTTTTTAAAATTCATTTTTATGGAAAAAAAACATTATTACATTGCAAATAGGTATTCGGAAATATCAAACTTAGTACACCGGAACAGTCAATAACTAGACACAACAACTTCCAATCGTTTGTGCAAGGAGTCATGTTGCTGTTCAGGTATGTAATCTTGTCCAATTCAAAAAAAAAAAAAAAACAAAACAAAATAATTAAGAAACCCATCTGAAAAAAGAATGTGAAAGAAATCTGAATATAGCGCAGATAAAAAACGAAATAAAAGTGTGCCAAAGTTATATAACAATGTGTTTTACCTCAACTAATAATTAGTGGAAATATTCTAGCAAAATGTGTGAACAACGCAATAGGCGACTTAGTTGAAGTCATAGTTTTTCGTTATTAACTATATTAGAAATTACTAGAAAAGACTGAAATTCACAATATTAATAAATCAAAACCAAAAATAGCTTTAGCGGAAAGAAAAGTTCAATAGCATATATAATTTTTAATACTCTTATGAAGTTCTTTTATTTGTTTTTTAGTTAACAATTGGATGAAAGTTGCACAAAAAAAAATAAATTTGATTTTAGTGGAGAAAAGTGACTCTAACAACACTTCATTCACTTCAAAAAATACAGACACTCCCATTTCCATAAACGTTCATTGTGTTTTTTTTTATTTCAAACAAAAAGAAATACTGCTTGCACTGTAGTATGAATATATAGTGAAAATTTAACTAAAACATCACAAAGAACTGAAATATATATAATACAAAAATATATTAAAATAAAAATCTAGGTAATTTCTTTATATCCCAATTTATTAGCAAACCCTGCGCAACGATGCTTTCTGCAGTTGCTTTAACCTGTCACCTAAGCCTGTAAACCCTATCTATGCCATTATATCCCACATTAAGTACAGTCCATCTTTGAGCACTGAGAAGAACCTACTAATTGATTTGTTTTAATTTTATTGAATTTGTTTTGGAATGAGTACAACATTAAAAGTTTTATAAGAAATGCATAACGTATACGGTTTCTGTAGCATATTCAAACATTTTAACCGTTGTTTTTATAAATGATATTGAAAAGAAGAAGCAATGGATATTACCATGGAACAAGTAGTTACATTGAAAAACGAAAAAATATTGACTTTTGAAGAACACATTGTTATTTACATGATAAATTAAGGCACTGTTCAATGAATGAAATGCAACATGTTGCTGAAAATTTAATTTCGTCTACCTAGCATCACGAAATATTCTTCTCCATTTAAGAGCTAAAAAAAATAACTGCTTTCAATGCATAAACAACACCAATTAAATACAAGAAATTCATTGGATTAACTTTTAATCTTTTAGTCTATGAATTGAAATTTCGAATGCATTCATAAAAATTAGACTTAAAAATTAAGGTGTAACTACTTTTCCATGCTAAAACCAGTATCAAATTCGAACCTTCAACATTAGAACAGATTTTAAAAAAAATATTAAATTGGTAAGAAAAAATAAATTGAAATTGAAATTAAGAAACTTCTAATAACAGTATATTCCCCTGTAGAGTTCCATGAAGTTGATTTGGTTTAATTTGTTGGTAGAGTTGAATAACTGACCTCTTTAGTAGTGGGTCTCAATTTGTTTTCTTAAATATTTTATTCTTTTTGAGTTGAAAGTTAAAAAAAAATAGAAAATGAAATAAGATCAAGTACAAAAAAAAATAAAAAATAGTTAACATAAATTCACAACTATAATGTGCCAAATTTAAACTTTTAATTAAAAAGAAAATGTGTAAATAAAAAAAAAGAATCAGATATTTTTTTATACATAATTATTTGATTACATATAAATATTTTCTTACTCGATTAACAGTTAGTAATCATTACTGTAACTAAATAAAAAAAAAATACAATAGTTTGATGTTTTCTATTAGCTCACAATATAGATTAAACAATTTTACATAGAACTACAATTAATTATTGAAAATTTTCGAACTTTACATTTACAATTAGTTTAAACATTTACTAAAGCTGTTTCTACTTATAGATGTGCAACAGGCGAGGCGTGGCCGAACATTATGCTGGCGTGCCTTAAAGGGAAGCCATGTGATGAGCGTGCGGAGAAGGGGGATGAAACATGTGGTTCCACATTGGCATATGCATATTTTGTGTCGTTCATATTTTTTTGTTCATTTTTAATGTTGAACTTATTTGTCGCCGTCATCATGGATAACTTTGATTATCTCACACGTGATTCCAGTATATTGGGTGCCCATCATTTGGACGAATTCGTTCGGATATGGGCTGAATATGATCCAAATGCGACGTAATTATCAAATTTAATAATTGTTGTTGTTTATAAATACGTAATTATTTTGCTATGCTTACACAATTTGCTTTTCTTTTTGCAAAAAAAAAAATAAATCTTTTTGTTTTCAGATTATTTGTAATTAAAAGAAATTTTGCTTGATGTATAGTTTTATGTTGTTATCCCCTCGTAATGGACTGATTGATTAGTTTACTTTGTTAATAGTAAAAAACTCTATTTTCTCCAAAATTATCAAATCCAGAAAAGTCAATAATCATTAATTGATAAAAGAAATCGTAAAAGTTTTTGCGTCAAAATTTTTAAAAATAATATAAATTATTCGAGTAAACTATTAACAAGGTAAATATTTGCACAAACTAGTAAAACCTGGCCAGACTATGCAACTAAATGAATCAAACGTCCATCATTAAAGAATGTGATTACTTTGCTACATTTTTATTTTCTTTTTCCAATTGGCATACATAAATTAAATAAATTTAATTGGAGTATTTCCTTGTATTTCTTTTAATTTTTCAATTAATTTCTATACCTAATAAAAGAAACAAAAGTAGGCTTATTCGACACTCTTCCGCGAGTTAACACAACGCCTGAATCTATTAAATTGATTATTATTTGATCGTATTTGTTTCATATAAAAAATTGCTTAGCCCTTGTGCGATGTGTCAAATGTCATATATTAACTATATTGAGGACTATTACACTGCAAGCGTCTGCAAGTTTTAATGTTATAAATATGAAAGAAAAAGAAACAAGCTCATTAAGCTTTTTATTATATAAGCTTTTACAATTGAAGGTAAAATTTAAAAAGGTCAAAGCACTATTTTCAAAGCATATATAGCTTTTTTCTATACTCTTTTGTTAGGTACATCTAAATACGAGCTAAACTACATTTTATTTTTATAGCTGTTAAACTTTTTTCACATGCAAATATTAACTTTTGTATATAGGGAAGTTATGACACACATTTTATTTGACGCCGCTTTCGAATTGCTGCCTCTATTTTGTTAATCTCTAAAATTTTACCTTGTTATTCACATATTTAAGAAAATCATTTCTCAGTCTGACATAATCGCACAAGGGTAAAAGCTGATCTCCTGTTAAGTGTATATTCTTCTTTCACTTTTTTGCTTTCTTAAAAAAAAAAAAGAATGCAGTTCTTTCGCTGAAACAAAACACCAAACATAAACTTGTTTATGTAAACTATTCACTTTACAAGATTACAAAGAAGATTGCTACCAACTAAAATAAAACTTAAAATAATTTTAACTAAATTTCTTTCAACATTTTAATGTTACTTGTATCCATCTTTAATGTATTTGTACATTTGTTGTGTGTGTGTTATTTGTATAAATTTCGTTGTTTAAATGTTTACTTATTTTTAACTTACTTTAAAACTAAACGGTCAATCTGATGTGTAAAAAATACTAACTGACCGAATCTCAAAAATTCTAAGAACATATTAATTGAAATTGAAACAAACAAAAAACAATCTCGTTGCAAAAATTTTCTAGGGGTAAAATTCACTACACAGAAATGTATGATATGTTAAAAAACATGGATCCTCCATTGGGGTTCGGTAACAAATGTCCCAATCGCCTCGCCTACAAAAAATTAATACGAATGAATATGCCATTAGATGACGAACTTAGAGTGAATTTTACAACTACCTTATTCGCACTGATACGTGAAAATCTCAGTATTAAGATGCGATCCGGTGAGTAAAAATAAATATACTAAAAACAAAAAATTAAATTATTCTTAAAACGGAGTGATATCTTAAAATCTTTCATTCAGAAATTTTAAACGAGAGATATCACTGCTTTTACAAAACACGAAAGCAAAAAACCTACAAGCTTGTTGTAGTTTTTAGACCAGACATTTTAACTATAAACTAATCTTGTTCACATAATATCAATTTCAATATCTACATTTTCACAGCTGAGGAAATGGATCAAGCCGATATGGAACTAAGAGAAACAATAACGCATATTTGGCCGTTACAGGCCAAGAAAGTTCTTGACTTATTAGTGCCGAAAAATGATCAGTTGAACAAAGGAAAGTTATCGGTTGGAAAAATTTACGCTGGTTTTCTTATTTTAGAATCCTGGCGTAATACAAGATTTGGCCAAATGGATTCAGGCATGCCGGTATGTTATATTTGTTTAACCTTAAATTATTTCTATTTGAATATATAGGTAACAACATTTTTATATAAACCAAATGTAAAAACTACGTATTGATAAACAAATGTTTTTGATTTTCAAAAGTATACTTATTTAAATTATATAACATATTTTATAATTTTTGATTGAATGCTATATTGGTTTTAAGTATTTATACAAAATAGGTATTGAAAGAAGCTGTACAGAAAACAGAACAAAATATTCTATTTCTAGCACAAGTAATTAAGTGTGTTGCTTATCATTTCTAGCAAAAAAAATATATAAAATTCATATCGATATTTATGAGAGAAACATTGAGATCTATTATGATTGGGCCATAAATATAACTCCGTCTTTTTTCACACCTTAATCAGAAAACTTTTAGTTTAGTATACTGTGCACCGCTTAATACATTTAATATTAAAATTAAGTGCTAAGTAGTTACGTTTTCTTCGTTAACCAATGAGACAATAGATAGATTTCTTACTAAAATAATTTCCTCCTGGAAATATGCATTAAATAAATATATTAAACGGATTGTGGATTGCCAATAAACACGGCTTAAACAAGACATGATACTTACATATTATTAACACACTTTTCTCGTCCACCATAAATGACGTAAATGTTTCTCTCAATTTAATAAAAAAAAAAGCAATAATAATAAGGAAATTAAATTTGTGGACACATATTTTAGCTCTAGAAAAAATATTCTTACTTTTATACAGACCTAGGTTTCTTTCTAAATACACGTCTTATAATTTAGCATAATTTATTTATTTTTCTTTATTGTCATAAATATTTCAATAATTGTTTTGTTAAATTTATTTCACGTTTGATATAAAATAAAATGCAGAATTGGAAGGAGGTATATTAAATCGCACCAATTCATTTGCGTGTATTTCGTTTGAGTTTCTTTCATAATTAAATTTGGAATATTTTTCCTTTAGCAATTTCTCAATTTTAACTTACAGTTAATTTTATACATGTTCTATTTAAAGTAAAGTAAATTTATTAAAGAAATCGTAATAGAAAATTGTTAAAGCAATAATAAAAAACCAAAAAAAAGTAATACAGTAATTCCTAAGTGTTTTTTATTTTAGAAAACTTTAATATAAAAAAGAGATTCTAGTAGGTAACAGAGTTTTATGACCATAGCAAATTTGAAACTTGCACAAGTATTTAGGTATGAATTATAATTTGTCTTTCTGTTGAATTAAAAGTTAATTTTTACAATTTAATATTATCTTAAAGTTATACTTATTTTAAAAGATTTATCAAATATTATGAATACACAGTTTACTACATATCACTTAACAATAACAAATACACATGATTTTAATGATATTTTTTCTTATATTTATTTCTTTCACTAACTTTTTTTACTCACATCATAACCGACATGCAAAATCTGATAATAATTGTTGTTCCCTCTCAAATAAAAAGGCGAAGAAAGATGATGATATGAAAAATAGTCCTACCGCTGCCGATCAGCCGGTATATGACTTTTTGCAAATATTTTCAGAATACTTATTAACAAAAAAAAATATATGTAACCAAAATCACTATATATTTTATGTTTAGTTATGCTATACTAACAAAAAAAAAAACTGAAAATTTGTTTCCTGCTTCGTTTGTTGGCATATAAATACGTTTTTGTCGCTAATGATTATTTTATCCTTAATACACCTTTTGATTCGATGAGAATTTTCCTAAACTAAAAAAAACATACATCGTACATATGCATATTGTTATGTAATCCATTCTGTTAGAATTTTTTCTCTGAAACATCTTTCCTTATAGACCCGTCCAGATAAATAAAAAAAAATTATTTGAGTCAAAATACAATTCGCTTGCTTCTGCCAGTCCAAACCATTCAACAATTTTATTTAACACAAAACATTTTTATAAATGTTTTAAGTTATTTAATTTTGTTAGTTAAAAAATTGGCCGCTTTACAGTTAACAAGCTTTTTTTTTATTTAAATATTTTAAAATTACCCAACAATTTTTATAGCGCACATACTATTATTATTTTGTTATAAGTTAATTGATTATATTGCTCAGACCAAGCAATGCACTGAATTTACTTATGGTACGATTGTTTTCTATAATATTATTTGATCTACATTGGACTTAACTAAACTTTCAAAATATTTTAGTTAAATGAAGCCATAATTCTAAAGCTATTCTGGCCTGCAACAATTCTATGCAGAATTGTTTCGCATCTGTGGCCAAACATTTTGGCTCATTTAATAAATTATGCAATTTATAAAAAGCTACATGTGTTTTGCTCAATTTTTAATCAAATGAGTTGACGTCAAACGTTATAACGTTTGAACGAAGGAGTAATTAAAGCAACATGTAGTTCTGAAAACTTCTTATATTTTTCCTCGTATCAAAAAAGTAAAAATCAGACAGTGTAAAAGTGTAAAAAACAAATTAAACTATCTTTATATAACGCATTGTGTTTGTTTCTCTAACACAAGAACGTTCGTTCTGTATACTCTTAAATGTACATTCGATTGACCAATAAGACACACTTGTATATATGCGTTATATTCCAACTAAACACAAATACAAAATTTTTTAACTTGAAAACATTTTGTTTATTTGTTTTTTATTTTTCGCACTTCTTGGAATGAATAAGTTCTTAATGAAAACCTTGTCTTAGACAGTAAAAATACAGTTAAAGTTATGTAGAAATTGCTCGCTAAAATATTTTATTTGTATATTGACAAACAGCCTCCTAGATTTTATTAGAGTTAATGCTATGGTCTTAGTTTTCAACTTTCACACTTCATAAAAATAACTACCTTAGTCTTAAGCCGTTTAGGGAATACATTTAATTAGATTCTAAAAAAAAATTATTAACATAAAAAATATCTATAGTAAAGGTAATTTAGATATAGAATAAAGAAAAAATCTAATAATTGTCCTATATTTAACTGAACAAAAAATACATATATTTTATTTTATTTTATTTTTATTTTCAAATGTATAATTTGGCTAAAAAGTTATGCATGACTATTTTTTTTATTGATTATATTTTTATTATATTTTTGCACGTTTTTTTTAAGTAAAAAGTTCATAGCTTTCAGATAATATTTTCATTAATTTTTCTTAATTATTTTAATTTCTTCTAAACAACTTCAGAAATCAATTCGATCAGTCTTTTGCGCAATATACTACATACTGTTTGTCTTACCACATATTTATATACGTCTGTCCAGAGTAAATGTGTCAATTTTCTTAAGTCGTAACATGCACACCAAATGTAAATATGTATTATAAACAATCGATCATAGTCCTTCGAATGGGTTTCTGGAAAATATTACAATTTTTATCATTACAACTTCAAGTCTCCATGCATAATTCTTAGAAGTGTTTTCATCAATAGATTCTTTTCTACTTACATAAATACTTTATAGAAGAATTTCGATAGTTTCCTTTTGCATGACGATACAACTAAAGAATACATTTAGAAACAAAATAAAATAAAACAAATAGGACATGCTTCTTAAGCTAGAAGTAATATAGTTTAAAATAGTATATTTTTCCTTACATTTACCTTTTTTAGATAGTTTTAAAACTTTTGCTAACTTTTAAACAAAAAACAAATGCATTTTTAATAAATACAAAATTTTCTTGCTTGATTTTTTCGAATCTTTCTTGCTCTTGCTCACTGCAACCATTTGCTAAACAAATTAAAATAACAAAAAAAAAATATATAAACTAAAACTTTTGGTCACCCCTCGGAACAACACACCGGAATATTGGATGTATAAAATAATTAAAACAAATCAATCTTGTAAAATATACACTTAACAATATATATAAAACAAAATTCATATATTGCTCGAATGTCAAAAAAACAAAAAAAAAAAACAAAATAACAAAATCAAAACGAAAAAAAACAGAAACAATCATTCTTCAATTGCTTGCTTGATATGGCTGCGCTAGAGAAGGGAGGCTCCCGTACAGGTTCTATTAGCTTAGAGCCGAATAATGAGGGGGCTAATTCACAAACACATTTGCTGGCTCATAATAATAACCAACACCAACCAAACAATGGTGATGCTGATCATAATAGTTTGGCGACATTAGCACGTCGGAGTACGATACGAAAGCGATCAATTAGGTAAACAAAACAAACGCATAGAAACAAAATAAATGTTGTCGATTTTTCTTTTTTTTTGTTAATTTTCTCATTTTAATTTGCTTTTAAATTGCCTTTCTTCTTTTAGTTATGAAAATGTGATTGCATATTTATTAATAGATGATGGATAATAAAAGATGTCGAAGTTTTATATCGTCTGGTATTTTTATTTTCATCCGGTTCCTTTAAACATAGAATTGGGGAAGTACAGCAATGAATTTTCTGCTCCCCGCTAAAGTGTAAAAGCTTGCAAATTATACAATTCAATTTAAAAGAAAACAAAAATCCTTTAATTATATTAATACGCAATCATATTTATTTGAAAAAAAAATCCCGAAATTAACTGATTTATTTTTCCATTCATTTCAACTATCAATTACGTTAAATTTACGCTCTTATTGACTCTAGTTGACAATTTCTTAAAAACCTGTTCTAATTTTTTAAAATTTCAGAAACAAAAAGGTGATAATACTTAAAGTGGTAAAACAAAAACTAAAAAGAAAACGTAATATCTCAAATATGTTTTTTTTCCGATGTGATTTGTCAATATGTTTAGTATACGTATATATTAAAAAAAAAAAAAAAGTACTTAGACTTTATAATCCCTAGCAATTATAATAATCGGTGTTTATTGTTGTTCTGTTGTAAACGCCTTTACCAACATTTATTTTAATAGAAATAGGATTCAAGACATAAGAAAACAATTTTAGAGTACAAGAATATATTCGATAATTCACATCCAAAATTATCGTCTTTGCCATTTCGTTCTTGGTATGAAGTTTTATTTAAAAGTATGGAAACATTTCGTACTGAATTATCGAGATTGCATTGATTTTATTAAGTCAAAGAATCTTATATTTTCTTCCCGTGATTTCTTAATAGTGTTCAATATGGTTAACTATTGATAACCAATGACAGGTACATGCTTTGCCTGTACTCACACTCCGTGTGTTTTAAAACAAGTAGCAAACTAGTTCAAGCAGCAGCTAAAAAACAGTTTCGAATCATTAGTTTTTAAAACAGTTGACTTTAAAAATATTTCACGTTTTTTTATTTAGTTCTTTTATATTAAGATTAGATCGTATTGTCTTCTTACAACACAAAATTATTTCCAAACTTGTTATATATCATGAAAACAATTTTTTTAATCTTTTATTCTAACTGCTAACTAGGCTAAGCATGAATTGTACCAATATCAATGAAAGTTTAAAAAAATGTATTTCCACATGTAAAACATTGAGTAAAACAAACACCCTTACGTTTATGAAAACCTAACTTTATATGATTTTTAATTTTCCAATACATGTGGATTGAAAAATTATCTTTTCTAAGGTCTCAGATATATACGTTACTAATGAAAACAACTCCATTAGGTACCATCGTGCTCTTTAGAGGCTTTTTGTAGCCAAGTAAAAATTAAAAACAAAGAATCCACTTGCACATGCATCTATTCACACTTAAATTTCCCCACTTTAATAATGTTGGGGTTATTATTAGATGCAGATGTATTGGCATTGTGAAATATTTTCGGCTAGTAAACATTTAATAAAACGAAATTTTCATGTTTCGTTCCATATTCCGATATTTGCAAATTTGCTAAAAGGAGGTCAGTTAATAACACATCACTTAAATATCATGTCTAGGATATTGTTATTGAATCTCCGCCTTGTCCTTCAGATATCTAAACTTCCAGTAGGTTCACACAACTGTAGTGTCTAAGTATAGTTGCTTACAAGTAAACCCATAACCTGTCAAGAAAGAACTTTAAGTAGATTTACCACACTCCAAGCAGTCCCCGCATTAGTTCTAATGTAATCCGTCTAATTGTTTCGACTTATATTTTATTTTTATTTTATTGATTTTTTAATTTATTATTTTCACCATAAAGCTAGTTTGTAACTGTGTAATTCAAAAAGCAAATTAAGTGTTTATCTAAAAATAAAAAAATAAAAAAAAATAATATTTATTCCGGTAAGTACAACTCAATGTATACTACTTGCTTGAAAAAGTAAAAGAAAAAAGGAAATAAATATTTCTCTACATCACACAATGCATGTTAATATATATTTCCTACGAAACACCAAATAATCTCTTAAGCATCATTTGCATGCAGCATGTGTATACAATTTAGATTTGCTAAAAATGCTTTGTCGAAGCAATTGTATCTGATTGATTTTCAATTATCGCTTAAATTTTTATTTGAGTTTAATGATTTTCATAATATATACAAGCAATATACTCATATAGAAAAAAAAGTAAATAAATAAATATAGGACAAAAAGACAAAAAATGTTTAGCAGAAATTTATAAGACATAATATTGGTAATCGAAATTTTGTCAGTGAACTGTATTATTTGTTAACGAATTAACATTTTCTTTGAAAAGTTTTGAAACTAACATAAATCTCTAATTCTAAACATGCATGTGTAGATGCTGGAGCTACAAGATGTTCCATCGCGGCACCCATCTCAGGAATCGTTAACTGGGGGCGATGTTAGTCATTTGCATCCTGGTCATGCGTACACGAATGGTCATCGAAGATCACCTAGCTTAAGGTAATAGCGGCGAATGAGAAAATTTTTTCTAATGTAGATAAGAAGAGATTCATTAATATATTTATTACCTTATGAATATCATTTGTAGGCATAACGGATCTCCTTTGGCCAGATCTCCAAGTCCTAGACGGCGAGGTCATCAATATATACATCATGATATTGGGTTCTCCGATACCGTATCTAATGTTGTAGAGATGGTCAAGGAGACCCGTCATCCTAGGCATAGTTATGGTCACCCTACTCGATATCCAAGAGGTAATTTTTTCATATCCCTTAAATTTTTTAATCCATAGAAACAGAACAAAACAAAATCTTTAAATACTCTACTTCTTTGCTAAACAGGCTGATTTTTCTTTATTATTTTATGATTTTTTTTTTATTTTCTGCCCCTAAAATAAAATAAAATTTTTAATTTTAGTAAACTGTAAATCTGTTCTATAATAAATTAATTTCTTGATGTTTTTTTTTACGATATTATGCTTCGTAGTTTTTAAGCTTCTTAAGGCATGTCTGAAAGAAAATAAAAACACCTTTCTTTCATTTTATTATATTATTTGTTTCTGCCTGTATGACTTCAACTGTAATTAAAAAAGTTTATTTAGATAACATGAAACGTTCCTAAATAAATGTGTATGCAGTACAAATACATACGAGTATATATAGTGAGAAACACTACGAACTACATGTTAACTGTTGTACAAGTTGTTATACATGTATTATTCGATGTGGTACAGTGTTAAGCTCTTAGTAATATTTAGTAAATGATTTCCTCGAAACGTTACAAATTTGTAAAAAAAAAATTACTGTCGTCCTGAATCCAGATTTTTTTAATACAGTATCTGACAAATCGTCTTGTATTGCCTTTAAAAAACCACGTTCATATCTTTGCGTACTATATAAGATTACAAGGCTTTGAGCAAAAATCTATTCCATTCTGTGAAATCAGCAACATTTTCGATACTTTGACTTTTGATTCGAAGAATCCTCATTCTGATTTTTTTAAATGCTCTAAACCAAAGCTCTATATGGTTACAAACGGCACAACTCGAGCAAATTCTTTCCACTTTAACTTTCTTTTACGTTTTGTATTTGTTTTCTGCAAGATATATTTAATATATCAACTATATTTACACAAATACTTGATTTTGTATTTACAAACAACTTTGATATCTTTTTATGAAAGAAGTTTGAGTGTTAAAGAAATATATGAGCAATTTCTTTAACCTCTTTAAAACTAGTGAGTTAGTTAAATATTAAGATTGCCGATACTCACAAAGTGATTACAATGCTACATTTTCGTAAAGTAAGTCTTCAGATTCAGTTTTTTAACGTATTCATTCAAAATCAGCGCCCATGAATTTTTTACAAGGTTTGTTATAAGAGTTTTACCCTCCTTATTTATTATATACCAAAATGGTATAAAGCATTTGCGTAATATTATTTAATTAAATAAATTTTCTTCCAAGCAATTGCTTTAATAAATTTACACGTATACAGAGTAGATAAGTAATAGATTTAAATTAATCAAAACTGAAATACAAATATCTAAAAACAAATACAAAAAACTTATCATACACATTTTCCATTCTGATAATTTTGCTAAAGCATTTTAAGAAAATATTGTTTAAGCAATTATTTTTTTTACATATTTCATTCCAAACACGTACACTCACAACAAATTGTAAATACTAAATTACAAAATGATAATAGTTGTTGATTAGTGTGATAGAGTATTTTGATTCTTATTAGAGAGTTACTGATCCATTGGTAGTTTTAAAAAATAAAAGAAAACTTTACTGAAAACGTTTACAGAAACTAGGGTTGGTCAGTGGTATTTATAGAAAAAAACTAAACAAATTATGTGATAGTTTTAATGGTCGCAGGGCAATGATTTACATGTAATCAATATTATACTTCATTATTCGGTCGTTTATGGCATGGAAAAAACAAACAGTGAAACAGAAAATTAAATAAACACATTCTGTTGTTTGTTGTACTGCGGCGAAGGTATCTTATATTTCAGTCAGAGCAGATTAAATACTTACATATTACCGATTTATTCTACCTTGGCGGTTGAAATTTAATATATGTTAATGCAGCTACCACTGACTAACATCGACCAATTGAAAATATATATATATATATGAGCACTTAAATTCACAATACATGACAATTATATGAAGTCAAACTTTAATGACCTATAGTGCCCATTTCTAATATTTAGATAACAGCTAAGCTACCGACAATATGTCGATTTTTTTTATTTTAGCTTTTAGTTTAGTTATAGTATTTTACCCAGGAATAAGCAAATCCCAAAGTTATTACTCGTATTCCTTGTTTTTAGTGAGATTTAAATTTGTTACGATATTCCATCCAATAAAGTATTGCAGTGGAAGTTAAAAAAAAAACAGTTTGATTGTGTTATAGTTAGTTTATTTAAGAAAACAGAACTGTGAACTTTTAATTTAAAATTTGCTTTCTTCTAAAATAAAAAAAAATCTTAAACTGTTATGTCCTTGCTAGAAAAGTTCAAATTGTCCAATTCTTTCTATAAATGTTAAGTTAATTTAATTATATTTTTTTCTACAAAAAAAGTACTGCTTTTCGAACAATTTTTTCGATTAATTTTTTTTTTTTAAATCTATTTAAACTAAATTTCATTTCTTAAAATACTAACTGAGTTAAACACTTTCTTTAACACTGTCTTGCGGCTAGAAATAAAAACAAAATCAAAAACAAAAAAAAATCAGAAACTACAAATTTAGTTAAATATCTTTCCCCACTGTAGGTTCATGGTCAGCATCGACAAGTCCGGCCCGTTCGCCTTCACCTTCTCGTTATGGTGGCCATTTATCTCGAAGTAGGCGTAATCACCTGCCTTATCCCACATATGGGACAACAAGTCTATGTCAAAGATCACGATCGCCAAGTCCCGCTCGACTTCAGGAGATGCGTGAAAGAGATAGACTTGGTATTGGGATTGATGAAATGGGTACTTTTGCAAATGACTTAAAAAAAATTCAAAAAAACAATAATTCGACAGAAAAATTAAAAAAATAAAAACATACTCTTACATACAATCAATCAATAAAAAAAAATCACCAATTCATTTGTGTTAAACTACATTTCATTACTCTCAACATATCTTACGTTTTTCTTATAAGACTTTATGTTGTTTTTTCTATGTTTTTCTGTTTTATTTTTTTCTTAACAATTTCTTGTACATATGCGTCAGACACTTACTAAACGGAGATATCAAATCGTTTGTTTTTGCAATTAAGGCGCATGGCAACAGAAAAAAAAATATTTTGTACATTGACTTCAAACAACATGAACATACATAGGAGCAACAATTGCAACGCAAACTTTAAACTCATAAATCTCAAAGCATTTGCATTTATACCTGTATAAGACCCATAAAAACCATAACAATCAGCATGCCCTTTCGCACTCTCATATCTTGATATACTAATATTATAAATTTTTTTTTAATATATTAATGTACATTTTTTTTTGTATCTCAGTGTATCCTTGTATCTCAAATTTGATTACATTTTTTAACAACTCATTATTGCTGTTTTTTTGTTCTATTTTTGTTTGAATTTTATGTTCTATATAAACGACTCTCATTCATAGTTAGAAAAAAAAAAGTTAACTTAAAAGTAAAAAAATAATCTTTTCGCACTTTCTGTTCACTAACACGGTTGCATATTTATTTTTTCCGAAGGAGGTACACATGTACAACACAGTTATCCTGTATTAGCGGCGAGACGTGGTGGTGCTGGACGACGGCTACCACCTACACCGTGTAAGCCATCAACGTTGCAGTTGAAGCCGACAAATATAAATTTTCCAAAACTGAATGCAAGTCCAACGCATGTACGATTTACATGATATAATTTAAACTTAAAAAAAAAAAAAACAGAAACTGAATTTTATATAATTTTTAATATTGTAAAATTTTATTCTTTACTTAGACACATCACTCAACACCTCATAGTGTTCACTCATTACCACACCACCGCGATTTGATGCGGGATCCGAGAGATATGTACTATAGTAGTAGAGAACGTGATAGAGATCGGGAACGATATAGGGATCGGATGAGAGAATACGATCTACGTTATGAATATCGGGATAGAGAGCGGGAACTCTATGAAAGGGAACGCGATCGGGAGCGGGAGCTGGAAAGAGAAAGGTATCACATTGGTCATTTAATTTTATTTGGTAAAAGCATAGACTGAGCTAAGGTCGATGTTTTACTACAAAGAGCCAAGAACATGCTTATTAAAAATTCAATTAAAATACAGCATCAGACTCAGAGCTCAGGCAATGTTTTCATTTCCCACACTTACTATTTTAGTAAGACACACACAATTCACTTTATATTGGACATTCGAATTATCGCAATCATCTTTTAAGAAAAAGATTTGAGTGCTAGTTTTTCCAACAGATATGTTGCTCTCTACCCTAGCATTTAAAAAAAAAAAAACATTCGGGTCGAATAAAACAAAAAAATCAAACATCCATATATCAACAAACAAAAAAGAGGAGAAAACTCGCAAAAAATACATAAATGTTTGTATTAAAACTGGTTTCAAATAAAAGCATTTTCGTTGAAATTAGTTTTCATTTCTATGTGTCAGACAGATATCATTACAATAATATCGGCAATGATTGCCAAAATATAGTCTAATCACAGGACTTCGTTGTCATGCTAATTTCCTGGCAGCTAATATAATTCTAAATATAAATCAAATTCGTATACGATATATAAAATCAAATCCTAAATTAATCATTCATGTCTTAATACCATAATGTTGCCTGTTATGGAAAACTTTCAAGGCAGGACCCACCTGCTAGAAATTCTAATTTCTCACACACATGTAACAACATTCTCTTCTTACAGACTGGAATATATTGCACCTCTGTCCTTTGAACAGGCTCTTGCAATGGGACGAACGGGACGAGTTCTGCCTTCGCCAGTTCTAAATGGCTACAAACCAAAAGGTGGCCTACACACCCGACATTCGGATTCAGACGATGAAGACTGGTGCTAGCAAAGGCTTTGATTTCGTCGCGATCGCAGGGAACAGATCTGGGTTTAGCAACACATTATAAAACACAACATTCAAAGTTAAAACATAAAAATCAACAGCAACCATTACATTTAATAGTCTAACTCTCTCTACAATCTGCTATAATAAGTTCGAAGTTTTATACGCTAAATATAATGATAAACAAATTACATTGCAAAACTAAAATTTACTTTTGGTTCATCATAAGCAAAAGAAAATAATTTTTTAAAAGATCGTACAAAATATGTAAAGTAAAACTGAATAAACACGTTCATATAGTCAACACGAAAATGAGAATTATATCCGAAAACATATATTGCCACAGCTTAAACATGTAGTACTGTTTGTTTGTTATTCATTTTTTTTTTCTATTTTCCCTTGAACGATTCAATAAAGTAAATAAATGATATTTAGAAAAATGATAAAAGAAATGTATATGAATAGTTACAAAAATAATAATAATAATGTTACTTTGTCTTCTATCAAATCAAGTCCACATTGAAAAAAAAAAATACCTGTTTTCTTAACCTGGAATATGTAGAACTCATGTTCAGCCGTGGAGATGAAAATAGCAGTTCTAGTAACCCTTTTTTTCACTTTTATTTTCTTTTTTCTTCTGTTAAAAAATGTACCTAACATAATAAGTTGCAATTTCTTTAGTCTTACAAAAAAAAGACAGTTATCGAAAACAATGTTGGCATTTTAATAAAGTGTAATGAACCAATTCAATTTGTTATTATCTTAACTGCTATTTTCCTGCTCGCAATTGTACGATGGTAATGATAGTTTTCTTAATTATTTTTTAATGCTTTATAAGATACCCTCAAATAAAGTCCAATAGGAAGGAACAGCTATAATTTATTAAAAAGTTACAGGAGTTCCCATAAAGTTGAATTTTTAGATCTTAATTTGTTCTATATAAATAAGTAAATTCGTTTAATACTAGCATAATTTTTGTTGATTATTAACTGTTACAGAAAGAGAAAATGTTATTTAATGAAATTTCAAAGCTATATCGTGCATGGATTGTTAAAAATAAACAAAATGTAAAAAAAAAAAAACAAGCAAAAAATACTTAGCCAATTGTTAATACTTGACTTTTGAATATTTAATTTTCATATATAACTAAGAACAATTTTAACCAAAAATGAGAAATTAAACCAAAGAATTAACTATAAAGAACAAAGATTTTTAAACGATCGCCAAAGAATTTTGCTAAATATTTTATATTTTCTGTTCATAAATTTTGTTAAATACAACATATATTTTATAAAGACAAGAAAAAAAAACATAAATCAATGATATACATTTGCTTTACACACTCACCCATTAGATAGGCAAAATTAAATAAAACATTTTGAATAAGAAAACAGAAAGAAAATTGAAACCCTGTTATCATAGAACACCCAAAAATAGTACATATTTGTTACTATAAATGTAGTATATGTACCTATAGAATGAACCTCTAACATAACAAATTAATAGTAATTGTAATTGAAAAATATAATTAAATTTAATAACTAAAATAGGCAAATATAAAAAGAAAACAACAGAAACAGCAAACGCACAAAGTTACGATGCGATACGAAACGATGACAGAATATGTGTAAATTATTTTTTAATTGATCATTCTTAAGTTTAAAAAGAAAAGAACAAACTAGATCAGTAATCTCTTAATAGGCAATCTAAAAAATGATAAACAAAATATAAACTCATTTGTACATAACTTTTAGAGTTTTGCTGTACATTTTTTAAGCTTCTGAATTGTATTGCACTGCAATGATAACAGATACAGAAACAAAAGTTATAAATCACTATGAAAATGAACGCAAATTAAAAAATAGAAACAAATTTTATCCATCTTGATCTCAAATTTTCAAAAATTGTCATTTAACAAATGAAATTTTCGAAAAGTACATACACATACATTTTTATAAATTGTTTTTTTTTTTTATTTCATGATATCCATGAGTTTGGACTTTATTTTATCTAGATCGGATCTTGAACATGAATTTATATTTTCTTACGTAAGTTTGATAAAAACGCTTACTCTCAAGTTTTTTTTCATGAATATACATAGATTGCTTTTAACAATTTACCTCATCATGGTTATCGACTAGCTAACATTATAAAACGAACTTCTTTTGGCTATGTACCATTTTAGGAAGAAACGATAAAGCCCTAAACAATATTCCGTACTTTGTTTTTTAATTTTACATGTTAAAAACGAAAAGTCAACCTAAACGGTCACATTTTTTTATCTTTAAAACGTTCAATATAAAAATGCAATATTTTTTTTTCTTTTTTTAATGTCCATAACCCTTCATAGTTCAGTCATTTTGGTTTATAAGTTACTTCAAATTTAAAACTCGTCTAGCATTCCGCGACTTGCGTAAGAAAAAGTAACACAAAAATAACCCAATTAAATGGAGAATATCATGCTGATCATGCGTATCAACGTAAATGTAAATAGTCCATAATTTATAACTAAAATAACTTTTTGTTTTCAATTACACATTTAACATTAAAAAAAAAAAAACACATATAACCCAGATAGAAACATTTTATACTCAAAAATTAGAGGCAGAAATAAATAACATACAGAAAAGCTTGGTCTGTTCCTTTCTGTATAGCGGTATTGTAAAAACAAATAAAGACAAAATAAGTTCTAGGTTAATATAAATATGAATTTTATTATTACAACTAATATAGATATTTAAATAAAAAATGAACAATTGCAAAGCTACTCAATGATAATGAAAATGTAAATGTCCTGAACCAACAATAACAAATGCAAGTAGAACAGACAGTTTACTTTCGTAATCGATGTTATTTTTCCAGGAATAATTGATAAAAGCAAAAAAAAGTTGATTTTTTAAGGAGGTAAGCCGAAAGCATTAAAGGTCTTAGGAAAAAATTATTAAAAAAAAATAAAACACTAAAAAAAAATCGGAATAAAAAAATTTAAGAAATTTCATACCTAACTTTTTAATAATAACTATATAAGATTAAAAAAAAACAAAAAAAAAAAAACAAAAAAAATTAGATATCGTATTCAAATTATGTAAGTTGATAAATAAAATACTGTAACTATTTGAAATAAGAAAAACAAAAAATAAGAAAATATAAATATAGTTTTAACAAATGCCTTCAATAAAAAAATATATGTATAATTATATATTATTAATAGTATATAGTATATATTTATATATATACTATATGTAAAATTAAATCACCAAAAAAAAAATAAAATAAACAACCAATCATAATGCGACATGATTTATATAAAATCAAATATTATAAATATTTAAAAAAAAAGAAATAAAAATTGCATAATTTTTACATTAATATTATTTTTAATTAATTATATATTTAAGTAAAACAAGGAAACAAACCAAAAGATTCACATGAACGCTTCATACTAAACGATAATTAAATTCATCTTTCTTGTAAATAATATTTACTTAAACAAATTACAGTTATTATCCAAAGGAAAAACAAAAACAATTTAAGTCAAATAAAAACTTTTTTGTATATAACAGGAATTTCATAATCGATTTTTTTTTTTTTAACTTGAAATTGATTTTCTTCTTTTGTTTTAAATCGACACAGGTAAAAATGCTTTGTAACAAAATTCTATAAGCTACTTGAAAATGAAACTAGGTACTAGGTACTAGAGTACTAGAGTACTAATCAGTAAATATTCAAACTGAGCAATGAGAATAGGACGTCCATTGATTGATATCAAAGCTTTTTTTTAAATTAAAAGGAAAACAAAATTAAGTGATATAAAAAACAATGTGAAAATAAATTCTTGCCCAACAAAAAAAATTTTGTTGTAGGGTATATATGGATAAATTTTGAGCAAAAAGTTCCATGATCGAAAAATTTACTAGGTTTTATATAGCCAGTAGCCACTATGCTCTTACATCCTATTTCAACCATCCTATCCAAAGACATTTTACACTCACCTAATAAACAAAGTAACGCTTTACTCATTACACAACGCTAATAAAAGTTGCTCTTTTTGAATAACTACTGAAAGGTATTATATCTGAGACTTCATTGTATCCGCATAGTTTCTTCGCAAACCTTTTCTACATCAGCTAGATTTCTTTAATAACTTTACCTCCTAGCTTACTTTTGTCTTTACCTCCATTAAACTCTTGAGAATGATAATTTGCTCTTTTGATAATATTAACAGATCCAAAATACAAAGAATTCTTTCTTTTTTTTGTGGTAATTATACAAAAATTCGAATTTAAATTATTGCCCTACTCATGTCTAATAACTTCACAAAATTTCTGTTTGCCATCGTTGAAACCAGTACATAAGGCAGTCGGTAACAGAAAAACTTCTCACATCCTTAGCAATAATCGTTTGAATAATTTTACAGCTTTTTTGTCGTTTTTTATTTCTCTTGTACTTTTTTTTTTTAATTATATGTGGAATCATTGCAACAATATATATGACTATTATTTGGCGATATCTACTGGTTACCTTTTGCCATCTGTCTTTATTTTTCTCAGTTCAAAACCAATAATAACAAACACTTTTAATTTTAATAGAAAATGAAGAAAAAACAAATAAAAAAATGATTTAAATAAAAATTTAAATCCACGTTTATAATTGAAACTGCCAGTCTACGATTTTTATTAATGAAAAAAAGAAAAAAAAAGACTAACGTCGAAATTAATTTTTCAAAAAGAAAAAAACAAATATAGATCTTGAAGAACATTATTAAATATATTTACAAATAAATTCAAATGAGATATGTAATATTCTAAACGGTAAATAAATTACTTTTCGTATTTTACATATAAAATATAAAACTTTAAATATATACTGAATGTATTTCCGAAGGGAGGACAGTTATAGTGTTGAACACGGCAGTATTTATGAATTGATTTTTTTTAACAACTTAACTAAAATGTTCCTTGCCATATTCTCATAAAAGTTTCTGCAATTAAATGACTATATTTCTATTTTTAATGCATTTCTTTAAGTAACAGTCTCAAAGTCTTTGACAATATTTACATTTGTAAAATCACGTTTACTTAGCATGTAAAATTCACATGGTAGCTGAATGTTTTCAGACTTCATTTGTTAGACAAAAATTAATTCTATTTGCCAAGCTGCATCTACAATTTATTTTTCTTTGATTTACGCAATAGATCAAAATATATTCACCCAAATATAAGAAAGCCAGCTAAGTCAATCTCTTTAAGTTGTTTCTCAAACTTGAGTCTTAGCAAAATATTTATGCGTATTTTCGTAGGATTTAGCGCAGTTTATTTTTACTATATATTAAAACATACTTTAAATCGGTTCTATCTCAACTACTAACAATATAACATCTAACTCGTTTAATATACGACTACTGAAAATAATGAAAAAACACAGCCCCTATACGTAACTTCCTTTTTGCTATTCGATTTCGACTTGCTTCACTCAATCGTCCGTAACTCAACACTTTAATGTTCCTCTCTTCTGTATCAGCCATTAAGTTATTTCCATTTATCAGATATATTCACCATCCACACGCTCCATTTTTAAAAGATATCTTGAATCTCTCTTATAACGATGTATATACGAATATTTGTATAAAGCTAAAAACGCAAGTCAAAAAGTAAATATATAAAGTTAATACATACATAAATTTCTTTTTTTCGAGACCTAGAATGTCGACCGGAGTCCATTTAGTTTCATTTTTTTCGTTATAACTTTTTCTTTCGTTAAATCGCCTACATTCTTCCTTTACAAACAATTTTATTTTGTTCTTATATTACGCATATATTATTGCTGAAACAATAAAGACCACACTTAAACTAAACATTACAACAATAATAATAAAAAGAAAACATAATTTTTATAAAAATAAATCAAAATAGGAAATTTTCTTATTAAACCCATCGATTAGTTCTTCGTCTGCAAAACAATACAAGCCTTGTAGTTCGTTCTTTCTTTCAAATACAACTACAAATAAAACAGAATACAGCCGACATAATTTTCTAATTATAAAAAATCCATTCGCAAAACTATTTTTTAGTGATTTAAACAATAAAACAATACAACACTCCGACAAAATAACAGCAAACACAAACAACAACAATATTTTATTATATCTGTTTAAAACAAAAACCAGAAAACACATTTACGGTCAAATCACAACAAAACAAAAATGGTCCAATCCTAAAATTATGCTCATTAGATTGAAAAATAAAACCAAACTATGAAAAAAAGATAAATAAAAAAACAAATATACTGATGAACAAAATCGTTAGGAAAGTACGCGACATTAGCATAATAATAAATTTCATATAGATTTTTGTTATTTCTAATAAAAAAATATGAGAAATATATGCATTAATACACACAAATATAAAAGAAAAACCAACGTGAAACCGATTTTGATTATAAATGAAAGATTTAAATTAGATACAACTGCGAATTTGATATTAACTACAAAACAAAACATAAAATACGGATAATAATATTTTATTTAAAAATTACTGTACTATATTATTACTATTATAATTATTATTATTATTATTAAAATCTATTCAAAAACCAAAAAAATGATTTGTAATTATTATTACATAGAGCAAAACTAAAATCCTTAATAATTTTAAGCTTTTTTGTTAAAGCATGTTGTCGATACCAAGCCGAATCTTATATTTTAAATGTGTTACTGTTATTTTAAAAGAGAAAAATATTCAAGTGAAATGAAAAAACAAAATATTGTAATAATATTTCAAAGAAAAAAGAGAAAATAATTTAAAAAAAAAAATAACGAAAAAATAAAAAAAAAAACATTTTATTAACTGAAAAAAAAAAATCAAAAAATTTGTTTTATTTAATTTTGTGCAATTTCTTGCGCTACAATACTCCCAGGATAATGGCACGTGCAGATGAAGTATGAAATTGTGTTGCTCATAAGCGAACTTTCAATTAAATTCCTATTAAACGGAGACCATTGGATGACATACCAGGGTACTGTTCAACTGAATATAATTTGTTGATATTGAAAGGGGTTGCTTATACTGAATACGATATCTGGCCTTAATTTTGGGTGATAGGTACATTGCTGTTTGTCACTTTTGCGGGACAGAAAGATAAGTTTGGTGGGTACCACGGAAATCATCTGGTTCTATCTTTACATTTTTCAACGGTTGAATATGTCAAATATGTCGTATGCATAACGAAGAGCTTTCGACGAAAAAATTGTATACTCTTAGAACGCATGTGTTAAACTATATTCGACACAACATAGTGGTTGCGTTAAAATCTACACCTTGGTTCTCAACGCCACGAAAAGGAAAAGAAAAACAGCGCTTTGGTTAAATCACTTTTGTCTTGATTTTTATCTGAATGTTACGAACTCCAATGGCGACTGACACCAGTTGTAGAGTTTCCAAACAAAAGTTATATGAACATATGATTGACTCTTGAGAAACTTACGAGTACAACAACTTTGGATTTTGGAATCTGGAATAGTAAATCGGGGGTTAAGTACACTTTGAAATTTAACCCGCACCACAAAAAAAAAACTCCATTGAAAACACGAAAAATGATAATTGAAATTAAAATTGAAAAAAAGATTTTTTGATTGTTTAAAAGAAACTAAGCACTTTTCTATTAACTTTTTGAACTCAGAATTCATTCGCATTCGAATTCTTGACGTTTTGCAGAGCTATAGTGTTTAGAACCTAAGCCTGTTTTTGAATTTTCGGCAGAGAAGATTCTTCAACTGCATTTTCGTCATCATTTTCGATTTCTTCTGCTGCGGTATTGATGTGAGTCGGTTCCAGATCGGTTACGTTTTCGGTAATATAAACGAAATAAATGTATTTTCAATAATTGAGTCACCAGTTCCAACCTTTAAGATGCTGTTTTTACCGAGGAATTCCACGTATCTAGGGTTGTTTTCATTGAGGTGGCACTGTATTTAGAGGACATAGTCATAGTTTTTAGAATTCATGCAGTATTGGTGACTTACTCAAAGAAATATGGCAAGTATAAACTGATTTTGTAGAATATATTTATATTCGAATATTCGAATAAATATATTCGAAAAATAAATGTTGCATACTTTACGTCAGCAACAATTTACGGATATATAGTTGCATATCTTACGGAGACTTGGTATCTCACGTTTAAATTATACAAAAAATATTTTAACGGAGTCAATCTATGACTGCTTCCTAAGTTATCAAATACATACTAATATTTCATCCTTATGATAATTTTGACTAGATGCAGAGATAACAAACAAAATTTTCAAATTATATCTATGCGATAAACAAAAACAGATCTATTTCAAAGTTCATTTTATGGCGAGAACGGGTCTTTCTTAAATGAGTCTCAAAATTCAGTTCAGACTGCTGAATGGGGTGATTTTAGTCTTAGAAGCTAAAATTAAATTATTTGGGAAGAGGTCTTTACTGTGCAGAAGGAGATCGTTCAAAACCAAAAAAAAAGAATATATATATATAGGACAGAATTTTTTCAAATTAACGAATATTTATTTCCCGTAAAATTTGCGTATTTTCTCCAGATTTATTTTCTAGTTCCTTGAATTTCGATTTAGGAATACTGAGCTGTGTTTAACTGTAAGTTAAAATGTATATACATATGGTGACGTAATTTTTGATTCCTGTACACGGTTTAAGCACTTCGCTGCTTAAATTAAACACAGTCGTATCATATTAGCAAGATAAATTCATCTCAATTCATTAAATTCAATCGTTAAAATGTTTTGTTTTCAATTGCTTAATTACCATATTGATGGGGATGGATCTACCAATCTTGTGGATGTATTACTTTAAATAAATAGGCATTTGGTCGATTTGGATTAAATTTGCACCTGCCAATATTATTGACTTCCACAATTCATTCATTACGTTGACAGCCTAGGTAGAAAAACATCTGAGTAGTCGATAAATAAAAGGAAGAAAGTTCTCATTGCACAGGCTCTGAAGTTTATTTACAAACTGAAAACAGCTGTTATAAGTGACACCTGCGCACTGTCCCCTGCTATTATCGATTTTTCAAAAGTACACCGAAAACTCCGCGGCCAAATACAGAAAGGCGTCCCACTCTCACCCTAAATTGCCGTTTGCATTTGTCGGGCATCGATATTACACTACAACCATCATCATTACGAGCCAAATGATACCGTCCGTCAGTTTAGTTGGTTTCATTGTACAAGTGCCAATTCGTTGAGTGCTATATGCCTCTAGAAAATTTAAGTGAAGCCAGTAAAAAAAATATTGCTTTCTTTTTGTTTAGAAATTGGTGTAAATGACTATTGACAGATTGAATAAAATGTAGTGAAACCCAACGGAAAGTAATTAAAATTTAATCCATCCTGTAGGCTGTTCCACGCCCTTCACAAATCGTTGGGGAAGTTTTTTTTCTTTCAGTATACAGCAGTGAAATCAGCGCCAACTAAAATGGATTTGGGTAGCCTATTTATGTTTTGCCTCATTTCATTAGTTATTGGAGCTGTCCTTATGCTAATTGTCCAGTATTATATATATGTGCGCTTTTGTAATTTGCCGACGGTGACTACGGAACAGAAGTTCTTGGAAACAAAGTATACATTGCCTCAGGTATGTATCTAATTGCTTGTGGTTTTTTATTTTTAACAAAATAAACAATTCCTTGTGGGAGGAATGTAACACACACTTGTAGTAAATAAATAAATAAATGAAAATGTATATGAATCGACACGCTTTCGTTTTAAAGGACATCCGAGCAAGTTCAGCGAAATTCGATCCTGAAAGCAAGTCCCCCCTGATGGCTCTTAACTTGATAATGCAGTTCCTGTTTCACGAGCTAAAACACACCACTCGAGTCCGCAAGTGGTTCTACCGGAAGCTCACACTGGAACTGGAAGAGCTGGTTAAAAAGACTACCACTGGGAAATTGTTCGATAAGTTGACGGTAAGTACAGTAGATAAGCCAGTGCATTAGGACCACTCATCTGGCACTTTGTATTTTTATTTGTGCAACATGCGGTTGCTTGAATCGCCTTACTTCAAATGCTTTGGATGCATGTTCATCATTTTCTTCAATGGTATGGTAGAAGGGCAATAGTGTAGAAACGATTAAAAACGTAAATAAATCAGCATTGATTATTTACACTTGAAATTGTTTAAGTGATTTGCCGTTTAGGAAAATTAATTGTGGTAGAACCGTGCGTAATTGAAACAATTCTAAATAAGCAAATAAGGCTATTAAGATAGGTAACAGAAAAACATAATTTGGTAATTTTTCTAGGATGAGATCCATGTTTACGCTTGTTTAGAGATAAGCGTCATGCTATCGTCTTAGACCAAAGGACCTTATATCATATCAAACGCTTAAAAATATTTTTATATTCTCTTTGTAATATGTAAGCAATTTTTTTATATTATAGTTAAGGGATCTTAATCTTGGCGATCATTTTCCGGAAATAAAAGTCCTCCGTGTTCATGATGTGGAAATCAGTGAGTGCGAAGGACGAATCAACAATTTGGATTTGCTGCTGGAAATAAAATATGACGGCAACTTCAAAATTGCCATTGATGCAGACATGGTCCTAGGCAAGAAAGCATCGGTTATACTCAAAGGTTCGTTTAAATCAAGTCTTTAAAATCGTAAAATAAAACAAACATAATTTCAGTTAAACACGTTGCTGGATTGGCCAGACTACAGTTTACACGAATACCATATTCACATTGGTCACTTAGTTTTCTGGGTGATCCTGATATGGACTTGGGAATCGAATCAAAGTTCCAAGGCCGACAAATGCAATCGAACATTAGCGCTTTAATATCAAACCAGATTCGAAGAGCAGTGCGTCGTAAGCACACTCTGCCCAAGTACAAAATACGCTATAAGCCATTTTTCCACAAAGGAGAAGAGGAACACGATGCTGATATTCCACTTCATGGTAAATTAACCATTAAAATCTCCGAGGTATCCAGATTGCGTTTGACAGATGCTTCAATCAATGAGTTTTTTTGCACCCTAACACTGTCTTCAATTCCTTGGGTGGAAGTCAAACAAAGAGATTATACAAACCTTTGTGTTTTAATTGACATAGAAATTCATAAAGCTAAAAATCAGCAGATGGGCATACTCTTTAAACAGGGCGAGAAAGCCGTGGAGATCGAGGCCGTGCTACCCAACACCCCAGCGATCAAATCCCACCTAAAAGCAGGTGATATCCTCATATCTATTGACGGCAATCGGATGACTTCAATTAACCAAGTAGCCAAAATTGTCAAGGGCTTACACAAAACGATCATCATACTACGGATTGAACGCATCATTCCTGGAGTTATTCACGGTGAAGCTAGTATGGATGACATGTCGTTGTATGATGAACTCACCGAGCAAAGATCTAAAACTTCTCTGTATTCTTTGGATTCAATGCCAGCTTCACTCGCCCCCAGTAATATAAGTCGTCAAACGCGCAATAACTCGTCCGGCGACTCGAGCGTCTCCAGCACACCCACCCAATCGCCACGACGAGGAACAAAGTTCGTCAGCAAATCCATGCAAAAAAGCATTTCGCCTGACAGCAGTGAATACTCTGCCACTTCTAGATATGGAATGCAGGATGACGCTATAAGCGTTGCAAGCTCATTGGCGCCAAGTGATATATTGACTAATATACCAACCTATCAGCACCACACAACAAACCTCCTTCCCATGGATCAACTCATTCACATCGATGATCGCTGTCAATTCGAACTCGACCCAAGGACTAAGTATTTAAACATCGGCGTGTATGGCAGAATCGCTGAGGAGAGTGTGTTGCTGGCATTTTTGAACATCTTGGTGAAGAACGTAATCGCAGAGTGCTCGGAAACCACTTTGATTGAGACTACAAAGCTGTACTCACTTAACCCTCCAACTGCTCCTAATATGTAGGTACCCAGGATTTAAAATTGACTTACACATTAACTACTTCTCTTTCACAGAAAGTCTTATGTCTCGTCTTTATCAGGTTTCAACCCAAAACTATGCTTTGGCGACATTGTAATGGATTTTATGTGGGACGGAAATCCCGCTCAGTATGAAACCGCCATAATATCGAAGAGGTCTTCTAAAACTAAGTAAGACGGCTTATTGATATTGGCATATACCTTGCTTATTTTATTTTTCTTCTAGTTTGAAGGAAAAGATAGATGAAACTGATAATAAATCCGATGTTGCCGTTCCTAAAACGCACCATTTCATTCGAACACACTTCCACAGGGCGACTCAGTGCGACTTTTGCGGAAAGAAAATCTGGCTCAAAGATGCCGTCCAGTGTCGTGATTGCTTAATGACTTGCCATAAGAAATGTGTTACAAAGTGTCAAAACTCAACAGTCTGTGGTCCAGTGGATTTGACAAGCGACATGGGTTCACTGACAGCAATACAACCAGAATTTACCCTCACCGCAGCCCCACCAAATTCGAGCAGAGCGAATGAGCCAAGAGAGCAGGAGCAAGACGAACAAGGTTCACATAGAGACTCGACTCACCGTCAATCTTTGACAGGTCTTATAGCACAAGGAATCAAACGAGTGAACTCAGCGAATAATCTTTCTGTTCCTGGTGGTTCTCCATCATCAAACCAGAACAGCAGAAGTCTGCCTCCGAGTCCACAGCATAGTCCAAGGCAAGTGTTCGTTATCGTTTTTTAGAACAAGAACTTATTTTCAGTCTACATGCAGAAAACAATCACTTGCGAACGTAGAAACCAGTCCATTCCTTGTAGTCATACAAATTCTAGAATCCGTTTCTTCTGACGCTAACCAGCTGACGGACGAGGATATTGAAAGCATCACAGAGCCGATCATTAGCTTGGGCAGAGATCGGGATGTCATGACAATGGCCAAAGACGCCAGTAGGAATCTATTTAACGATATTAGTGGCACGGAGAGAGTGAACAGAATCAACGCACTGGTAAGTGTTCGCACTGTCAACCGTCACAAAGCCAATCAACAGACTTCATTTCAGCTAACTAAACTACGCTTGGCCTTGGATATCGAGACAGCCAATCACTCGCGGCTTCTTGAGTCCAATCCATATGAAAACTCAATTCTAAGGTCGTCCTCAGTTGAGAACCCAGGACCACCACAGGCTGGTAGCGCAGACCAGTCACCTCTAGCCGATCCTAATTCAGAAGGGTACAGAGAGTTCATGGCTCGAAGATCACATGAACTGAGCAGGTCAGACGAGAAAGTTCAAGCTCTTAGCGTAATAATGCTGTACCTCTGCACTGGCCTACAGCATGCTCAAGGGGTGGCTTCCCACTAAATGGTGTGTGCAATTGTCGCACAGACACAGGCATATTATACTTAAATGATAAACTAAATCGATGTTAAAATGTATGTGTTTCTATCTCATCAATGTCAAAGTAACCGTGTAATCAACTAATTGTTTCCCGGCATACCTAACGTATGTGCACGTATAGAAAAAAAATATAACCTACAAAAAATATAATAAAAGCGCCAGGAGGTATTAATGAAGTGAAGTGAAATTCTGTTAAGTAAATCAGAAATATTACACCAAATTGTTTGCCTTTACGATTATCAATTATTATAATGAATTTTTTCACACATATTGTGTTTAGGTTTTAAGTCAAAGAAAACAAAAAAAAAAAGAAAAATATGTAATAGAAAAACATCAATAGTTTATTTTTATGTTTCTTATATAAGACAAATTATTTTGAGGTAAATGAAAAAAAAAATGGATTGTTATTGTAAGATGTGTGGAGAACCTGACTTATCTATTAAATTGTGTTAAAAATAAAAAAAGAAATGTATTTCAACAAACTTACAGGCTGAAGTAGTACTTTTGTGTGAGTAGGAGTTGAGTGTTTAGTTCTGTTTCGGTCTTTAAAGCCAAATCTAAATGTCGCGTTCTCGCGGTTGCGCTCCTAAAGGTTTTTACGCCCTTTTTTATAATAATCCGTTTACGACGCCGAAGGTAACGTTTAAATCCCCCACAGCTACTCCAAAGTACCTCAAGCACAACTCTTTCACAATGGGACATCTGGCGATGAAATGATATATACATAACCTCTCTTCTTGAAGCTGCAAAATCCGTATAGAATCAGCAGATCAGGCCGGTGTGGGATGCATTTTAATTTTACAAGTTCACCTCGGACTTTAAGTAATACATTTGTCATAATTATGTGGTACCTGTTTAGTAAATATATGTTTTCTTGAAGATTTTCTGTAAGTAAGCCTGCATTGTGAGAACTGTGCTGGTTAAAAAAATGTCTGTATGAGCCGGTTCAACAAAAATTTGTGTTGAATTTATGACTTAAGTCCACAGGGTTCATGTCGGGTAAAATGTTCTCGATTTTCTCTAGCTTCCACTGTATTACTCATCCATCACCATGTTTTTTTTTGGAAATTAATCGGCATACAAGCTCAGGATTTATTCTTTGATCTGTAGATATGATCACTGTACATTGTATACCCTGAAATGTTTTTTTGAGTGTAATTTTTTTTTTGTATCATGCTAAAGAGTGCATATGTATATACCAATATAAAAAAAAAAAAGTAAACCCTTTCGCCGTACGCTGGCTGATTCTAAAGTTTTAAAAACTCCACCCTTTCTAAATTATGAATTTTGTACAGTCTCCGCAACAATTCTGAAAACAGCGCAGTAAAATTTGTTTAAACTTGGCCGAACAATAAAGTTAGGCCTGTTGCTAATCTCTCCTAGTTCTCCATTCGATCAGTAAGTGACGAAATTGGGTTTATAACATTTTTAAATTTTTTTTTTTTTTTTCTTTTTAACATTAAATCTTTTTGAAATTTTTGATTAAAAATTGCTTCTTACAGAGACGATATTTTCTGTGGAGAAGGAATATCAAATTTCAGGTCGACTTTAAACGTGGTACATAGTTGTGTCAGAAGCAGTAAGAGGGTACAGTGAGAAGTTGGATTTTAAATCAATTAAAAAGAGGAAAAAGATAATTGAGTTTTCCATTGATGGACATCGAAATCAATACTTGGTGCACTAGAAATAGTTTTCTTTTTTCTCCATTTCCATCCACTTTTCCATTATCTCTTTTCGGGTGAATGCAAATAATGTACAAAAAAAAAATATATTTTCATTTTTCAAAAGCACAAAGAACTTTCAAAATAAATCGTAATTTTTCATATTTCACACTTCTTAAGTCATTACAAGAATTTTATTTATAGCATTTGATTCAAATAATCTGATGCGCGGTGCGCTGCTGAGGTCGCAATCGGCCAAAAACACATCCTATGGAAGATTTTTTTTTTGTCGACGTCTCCAATCCAATTGGCACTTGACCAATGGTGGAGGAAAAAATTTGTTTGGAGCCTAGGATGTCTGTAATTAATTTGGTTTCCAACAAGGAAAACAAAAAAGTAGCAAGGAACCAGCGACGTAAACAACATGAGGCAATTAACCGAAATCAGCAATTCTTTGTGAAATGACACAAAAGAGACAGAGAACTTGCCAAACTTTAAGGTGACTTCATGGACATGGGCAAAACAGAAATTGCATCCTGCTCTACGACAAAGCCGGCCGGTCTCATCGAAAAGTCCAAACTGCGTAGATCACTGAGTCTCAATGAGAAACGCATTTGTTTTGAGCGACCGTGTGGGCCTGTTGCCCAAAAGTTAAAAATACCAAATAACACCGTAAAATCGATAATGACGAACAAAGATCGGTGAATGTGCGCGCGCGAGTTTTGGCATCAGCCCAATATGCTTTGTTGTTGTTTTACCTTATTTTTATGTCAAAGGCCGACGTCCTCACATCTACGAAATTTGTCGTACTTCTTAAATTTTGCTTGGGTTTTATTTTTTTTGAGTGCAGCAGTATTTTTGGCAATGGATTGGCGTGAAAAGAAAAAGCTGACATTTCGATGTATCGGACAAATGCAGGACACTTTACTTTTTTCCCTTTTCTGTCACTAATTTAGATTGGAATGATCGTTGGGAATGTGTTGAATATAGACGAAACGCAGTTTTTTTTCTAATTTGGGACGCTTTTAGATTGCGTAATGATGCAATAGAATTGTGCTGCCAAAATTTAAGGACGCTATTTTTTTTAAATAGTATTATTTTGGGACTTTTGCGTAAAAGTTACCGAAGAGAGAGATTATTTATCTTGGTGGTGGACATGAAAAAGTTCAGTTAAAGCGAGTCTTGTTTAGTTTTCCGCTGCAGATTGCGCGTCAGTGCAACAAAATCAACTTCGATCCCATATGATGCATCTTGTTGCCAAACTTCTGCTACGTTGACGCTCATAAAGGTTACCCAAACATTGACTCTCACTTTACTTGCTATTTATTAACATGCAAGATGCCATAACTAATTACAATAATAAAGAAAGAAATGCACTTTGAAGACAGAACTTTAAAATGATTCAAATCTCCTCCGCCTGTCTTTCAAGTGTTAATATCCGTTTTTGCCGAAAACGTGGCTAGAGCGAGTATTTTGATTGGGATTTCTTTTCGAATTAGAGACCTAATTCGTTTCTTATTCACTCCCATGGCCAAAAGTGACAAAAACCACAGCTTATCAGGTTTTTAAATTGGGTCGTCATAAGCCCATCAAAAGTGAATCATATAATTTATATTAGTCTTCTTTCTATCCTCATGAATTGGCAATTACAATTGTGATATACTGTTTTTTTTTCTATGCCTTAAGAAACGTCCAAGCTCTCATTTGTTGAAAACAAATGCAGGGCATGTTTACGTAAGTTCCATTATCTAAGACGCACAGGTCCTACACGCAGAAAATATAAATCACGCGTATTTCTAACAAATAATATGCGACTTATTTAGAGCATTTCTATTTTTACAATTTACGATCAAAAAGGGACATTAATTGCATGTCGTACATCAAAGTTCTTCTTTGGGCTAATTTCTTTGAAATTAAATGAGATGAACTCGACATGAGTGCATTTATTCCTAGAAAAACGATTAGCAACCAACTCTAAACCTTGTTAAAAAGACCACGTGAAAACAAAAAAAAAAAAAAAACAATGAAAAAAAGGAAAACGGTTAAAAAAAATCGCGCCCCAATTCAAGGCCAATCTCACATCCAAAATCTAGATAAAATAATTTGTATAACCAATGCAGTTTACGAATGAAAAGCTCTCTTTTGACACCGCAATACGCAATACGCACGTAAAACTCGAACTGCAATTTCACAACGACAAAGTTCAAAAAGCTTTTCTACAACAACACTACGCATCACAAAAAACGAATCAAAACAAAAACGTCAAGATGAGAAAATGCAGAGAAAAAAATAAAAGAAAAAAAACAAAAACACTTTTGCGCGATCGTTGATCGCGAGTTCTTTCTTCTTCCGTGATATAAAAACAGCTGACGGAAAAGCTTGCAACCATTTGAAAAGCGGAAGACAGGCGTAGTGCACGTTATAAAAGAAAATTCGAATAAAAAAAAGGTTGTGAAAAAAATAAACGTTACCGAGATAAAGTTTTAATTGCGCGATCGCAAATTGAAAAAGAGAATAATAAAAAAATAGTCAAAAGTGAAGAAGGTACTTTAGAAAGCAATTAAGTGCGATACAAGTAACTCACATTGTGAAAAGACTAACGAAAGTGAGAAATCGTTTAAAAAAACAAGAAAGAAAAAAAACAACATCAACATGCGACGCACACCGCGTTCGTCCTTTGGCAATGACATTACCAACACTGCCAACAACAACGGCAACAACTACGGAGATGACGATCCCTTACAGGTCCCTCCACACATTGCCCGGATCGGAGGTATCGGCATGTTCCCACACGCTGGACGAGGTGTCATCAAAGTTGTCGGCCGTTGCGAGGATGCTTTGGAGAACAGTAAACTAGGTAAGTAACCACAAAGGTCCTGGACTTGTCCCTA
Source organism: Syritta pipiens (assembly GCA_905187475.1). Lineage (NCBI taxonomy): Eukaryota > Metazoa > Arthropoda > Insecta > Diptera > Syrphidae > Syritta > Syritta pipiens. Next base: position 9,887,415 of record LR994571.1, on the reverse strand, counting down.
CTTCTCCGTAATATGAGAGCATGGTTATTACTGTGCAAGAAGGAGGGTTTCCTTACACTTAACTCAACAGCTACAGCTTACTGCGTTATGCAATGGAAAGGGCAACCCCAGTTGTCCGTTGTGGATATATTAGGACACAATTTTTTAGGCTTACACCTGTGCCACGAAGAGAACGAGAAAAGCAAACCTCTTTTTTGAACATTTCGTCGTGGTTAATTGCCTCGTTTTGTGTTTTGATTTTCGTATGTGTAAGACCATAGCTTGTGTAGTGTTTTAAGCGATTACGTGAGAAGTGAAAATCGTAACTAAAAGAAAAACAAGCGTAATAATATGAAGTTTTTTTTTTCAAGACATTTTAATTAATTCTGGTTACTAGTGAATTGGGGAACTAATTAATGAAAAAAATATTATTAAATGCATAATTCAAATGCGTACAACTGGTTACTTAATAAATTAGACTGCGGAAAACATTTTGATGGATTTCATGTTGCAATTACTCAAATTTATCGGAAGGAAAAATTTACTTAATTATATCGTAGAAAGAGGAAACATGAATCGATCGCAAAATTTTTACGTGATGGGTTGAATTTATATCAAGTGCAACAAAGGGTAATCAAAGATCTGATTTTTTAATAAAGTAAAAAGAAATATCAGGATCTTTCAAGTTAAAACCAAGTTTTATGGTAACTCCTTTGTTAATCATATTAGATGCTTTCGATGTACACACACTCATTAAAGAATTCATACAAAATCAGACCAAATTTTATCTTTCTAAAAAAAAAGAAGAAGAACAAAAATAAACCTAGTCGTATAAATACAGTACCTCACCTAAATGAGTGAACACACCCATAAAAGCGAAATCCTTTTTTTTTTATATTTTAGCAGGAAATAGCATGTTTTGCTGAGGTACTGTAGGTACAAGTCGCGAGATTGAATCAAATCAAAATCAGGGGTTAAGCTCATCCACTAGGTTTGGGAAACTGCAAGTATTTCTTTTTTTGGTTTTGGTTATATCTGCAAGGTCACTTATTTCTGATCTTTATTCAAAGCGTGAAAGGGAAAGGTTTATGACATTTCTGTTCACAGTAGGTTTTGGTTTCATAACCATCAGGTTTAAGTTCCAATTAGATAAAATAAAGCACTGAAATTCTTTTTCGCTCTTCAAAAAAACTATAACCACCGTTTTAAACAAAACGCATTTTATTTTTTTCTAAAGTATTCTCCTAGTCAGTGAAAATCATAGAATTGGCTTCCATTGAAGGTACATTGCATCTCTTTAAAACAAAAATCGAAATTTAATAAACTACTATATAAAATTCTCCAGCAAGACATACCTACTTTGTTGAAGTATTTCGTTGTTCAAAGAGCATCTTACTCCTAAGTTAAATACGCATAAAATCGTTACGCCAAACGCGCATATGTTCAGCATACAAATTATCATACCAAACGCAAAGCATAACGTCGAAACGCAAACACTCAGTCTGTTTGGTACTCAATATGCCTTTCCGCATTTTTCACGTTTTCCAGACTTGGTTATCAGCCTTTAACACGTTTAAATATATTCGGTTATTTTTTGTTTTCTTTTTCAATAAGAGTTTAGACTTGACAAACCAAATCTACAATTATTGCGACGGAAGAAGCCATTAAAAAAAAAAACTAAGACTGTAACAATGAGCTATCACTCAAAACTAGGTGAGCAATATAACAACGAAATATTGATTAGCCAGATTATGGATCAAGTCAAAAACCCTTGCTATGACATTGAACAAATAAAACAAAAAACTAGGTCAAAGCTACTAAATGCAATCGAAATGCATTTTAATGGTTTATTCAAGTTACTGATATTATGCCTGTTGCTTAGTGAATAAATTAACTGATGTTGAGTTTGTAATTCAAATTTTCCACCTCCAAGTGAGCGTCATAAGACTCATTGTTAACATCTCTCAAGTTCAATAACCTTCCATTGTTTTCTTCGCAGTACGTTACGCACACAAAAAGAAAAAAGAAAAAACATTACAAAAACTTCTTGCAAACACTGAACCAAAAATAATCATAAACAAAAGACCAACCCAACAAATTAATCCCCGTCTCCAACCTCAAGCAATGTCAATCAAAATGAAATTACGTCGTCTACACTCGTTTTCCGATAAGATAACCTCAACCGGGTACTAACCTCAATTTCGATAAACCAAACAAACCTTTGGTTTTCGTTATTCATCTAAATTATTAGCCTAGTTTCTGTAAAAGCTCATTTTATGTTTGCCTAATGCGCAGCGAAATCTTTTTTTTTTACGTTTCACAACAAAGTCTTTGTCCAAAGTTCCAACATACAAAGAAAAGATCTACGCGGTCTTTTGGAAAACCCCCGCATGTACGTTGTGTTATAGAAATGTATAAAAATAAATATCGGCCTTAATTTGTTGTTTATTTCTTATATCCTCTTGTTATTATTGAAATACGAAATTTCCTTTATTCGACTTAAACTGACCAATTGGCTGTGTGCCAAAATGTGCTCTTCGTTGAGTATTTTCTCGGAAAATTGAAGAAAATTTTTCCAATGTCACAGCAAGAGGAGATCTGCAACGCAAAAGATTTTCCTTTATGACGTGTTGGGGGAAATGATTCGCATGTTGGGAATAAATTTCGACACATGCTGTCTGTGTTAATAATATTGACGCTCGAAACGCGTCTCAAAGATCAACATATACCTCTTCCTATCTGATGGCAGCAATAAATGCGTTTGGTCTTTAAAAAAAAAGAATTATGATATGACCCAGTTTTGTCTTAAATTAGCACCCCAATCATACTTTTCAAATTTTTTTCGAAAAACTATTGTGAATGTGTACTGAACAAACATTCCCGTGAGAATAGACAACGAAACGCAGGTGTTTGCGAGTGTTTCCGAGTGTTTCCGGTCAATGACCGTCTGTGGTTTCCCACAACGTCACTTGTGTTAAAATTGAAATTAAATAAAAAATCAAATGCTAGTCAATGATGTATCTAACAACGGTCGAAGGCTTTCTCTTTGACTTCTTCATTTAACGACAAAATCATAAATTTAATATTACAAATTGGCTGTTTGTTTGTGTTAAATTCGATTAAAGTTTTTCTTTGCACATTTTTTATGTTATACCAAGTAATTCGGGTAATATTAAATTTTTTTTTATAATATTGATCTTCGTTTTGCATTTTGCTCTTGGAGTAGACAAAATAAACGAAAACATTAACAAAATGATTGACATAAACATTTTAATTTTAAATTAGTGCTGGAAGAGTTTTGGGAACATTTGAAAAGTAAAAGAAGCGCAAGTTCTAATTTCAGGGGCAAGCGAACCGTTTAAGAGCAAGAAATGGCCGTTTTTGTGTCAAATTGTCACTGTCAGAGTCATATTTGACTTCGTTGAGAGAAAAGCAAAATTTACCTCGATATAATGATGATGACCGGCAGTGAACGTCCTCCCAATGAATGAATGAACTTTACAAAGTTGGCAAAAACAAGCCTCACGTGTCATTCAGACAGCACATGCGAAAGATTCGTTTATTTCAAGGTATATTTATGTCTGCATCGTCCGTTTATTTATTTTTTCGACAACATCTCAGAAAGACGCAGTTTTTTTTTATTCAATCGCTCTTGTTTCGTACACGAATTTAAGCGATGCGATCGCAGATGCGCAGATGATTATTGTCGTTGCGTATATTTTGATCATCAATCAAATGTTTATATAGACAAAGGATGGATCTTACAAAATTTTTGTTTAATTAGTTAGTTTAAGTATTTATTTAAAAACTTCATTTCAGCAAAATTTAACAATGCTTGCATAAGTTAAACATATGTTTTGGTAATAAACCGTTAGCCACGACCACAATTGAGTTGAGTGCACAGATTGATTAACTCTAGTTTTTGAAAATTTTTAGATTTAAATGTCAAAACACTTGGCAAACATAACTTCCTATGTTTAAAACGTCTTTCCTTAATAATAAAGATAACCACCATTATACGATAACCATTTGAAAAAAAAACGTAGTGTATTTCTGAGGCGAAAGAAAACTATTTCATCGTTTTTCGTTTCGTATTTTAACTAACGGTTGTTGAAGAAAAAAAAGTAAACTAGAATCAATTTTTAGAGGTAAAAAGCCACCGTTTTCGATTTAGCAGAGGTTTTTCAGGGGACTGTGAGAATGCTTTCATTTACAAAGGTTTTTGAATTGAAGAGGTTCGAATTATCGAAATATCGCTAGTATAAAAATGCATTTCCACGAGCACTTTCCCTTTTGGACTCTAACTCAAAATAAATACACGAAACGATTTATTGCTTAAGAGCCCATAAGTTTGCATTTGCTCTTGACAACAACAAAATGTTTGCTTTTTCAACAACAATCTCTCATGACCACAATTATCAGCAGTTATGTGCAATGAAAGGTAAAAAAGAGCAAAAACATACAACAAACTCAATACAAACACTTTATTTTTTTTTTAAAAAAACGTCTATCATCCTAAATTGGTAATAACATCTCAGCGTCATCATCGACGGAATCGTCCGACGAGCGTCGCACCATTCCAGTCCGCGGCCTCTCAGCGGGCGGTCCCAGTGGGTCGTCGTGCTGAAAGTCCTCATAGATTGTGCCGGTTGCTTGTGACGGCGTTTGCACCACAGAGCCGCCGTCGCCATTGCGACTCATAGCCGACCGCCTCCTGCTGCGCGACTGAAGGCCGCTTCTCGCCGAGCCCTGACGCATCTCCGTCGCAGTCTTGTCGAGGCGGGCGTACTCAGTGCTGTACTTTTCGTGCAAGTCCATCATTCCCAGCGATTTGCTGACATGAATCAGTGACTTCAGGCAAGCGACGTTTTTGGGGAACTTCGCGTAGATCTTCTCGAACAGCTCCAAGTAGTTCTTTGGCATGTACAAGTGCCTGAAGCAGTAGGCGATCCTCAGCATGAGGTCCGGATCGTTGGGATCGGCCAGCACTGTTCTCTCGTAGTAGTAAAGACCCTTCTCCAGCGCTTGAAGCTTCACGAAGTAGGACCCTATGGAGGTGGCGATGCCGATGTCGCTCGGATTTAGGCGGTACGCCTCGTTGTAGCACTGGTTGGCCTCTTGATTGTCGCCCAGGTGTTCGTAGAGTGTGGCAAACTTCTCGAAGAGCTTTGAGTCCATCTCGCCGGTGGTGCCCAGAACCTGCAGGTAAATCTCCAGAGCAGTGCTCGCTGAGTCGTTGACCTCGTGGATCCGAGCCAACTGGTAGTGCACGTGCGGGTGCTGAATGCTGGCGCCCACCTTCACGAACTGTTCCTCGGCCAAGTCCATGTCATCCTCACTCATGTTCTTCCCCGCCAGGAGTCCCAGGTTGTAGTTCGCTTCAAATGAGTTTGGCTGGACGTCCAGCGCAGCTACGAGCTTCTGCTTAGCGCTGTTGTAGCTGCCCGAGTGGATGTCGCATATCGCACTGTTGACCAGGGCCTTCGGGTTCTTCGGGTCCAGTTCGAGGAACTGGTTCGTACAGATCCGCGCGTTTTCCAGGTCGCCGATGTGAAGGTAGATGAAACTCAGATTGGTCAGCGCGTTGGCAGCCATGCTCTCGTCCTTTTTCTCGTACATGCGGAGAGTCTCCACCGCCTGGTTGACGTCGTTTTGGCGCAGGAACACCAGTGCCTTGTTCAGTTCCAGATCGCTGGCCAGCCACGACAGGGACGACGATGTCTTGATTACCTCTATGCACCAGTAGTAGCCGTCGTTGTAGTTCTCCTCGATGACCGGCGATATCAGGTCCACAACCATAGTGATGGCCTTCTTGATGCCGTTCCGCTTGTGCTTGTTGTACATGGCGAACTCGTCGGTCTTCAGGGCTTCGAACACGTGTGAGCTGTCTTCGTTCTCCTCGATGTACGTCTGCACTTTTACGTCGTCCTCGTTCTCCAGCTGGATGTCCACCAGCGATCTGAACGCATTGCGAATCTTCTCCACGTCGCCCATGGCGTAGTAGCACAGCACCAGGTGGATGCCGCTCTTCACGTCTGGCCGGTCCGACATGACAAACTCGAAGCTGGTCGCCGCGTCGGAGTACTGGCCCATCTTGATGAAGAGGATTCCGATGTTCTGCGTGATCTTCAACCGCAGCTGCTTGTGGTTGCTCGGCACCGAGTCCAACGCCATGCGGTACATTTTTATCGCCTTGGGGTAGATGCCCATTTTGAAGTAAATGTTTCCCATGTTCAGCTTGAGGTGATTCACGTGCGGGAACATTTTGTTCTTGATCATCACGCTGTAGGAATTGAGCGCCTCCACGTACATGTCGTTGTTGTTGTACTGCTCGGCCAAGTTGAAGAAGACCGCGTGTGTGAGGTCCAAGTTGTGGAGGAGATTTTCTCCGTATTGGTCCCGCAGTCGGTGCAGAGTGCGGTCTAGGGAGAAGGCTTCTTTGGCCTGGTTCAAGCACTCTGCGTAGTTCGGTTTCGGTTCAGCACTGAGCAGGATCGAGGACTCGAGGAGGCTGGAAATTTTCGCCTCCAAGAGCCGGTAGCGTATAAGAGGGTTTGCTTCCTTCGCCGATGTATCTGTGGTCGCTCCCAAGCCCTGCTGCTGCTTGGCCTTCTGTAGAAACGCTTGATCCAGGAGTTTCTCTGAGTCTGCTGTGTAGCCCACAGCTCGAACAGCCGTCGATGGACGAGCCAGCGATGTTTTATCGCCACCCAAGCGGCTGCTTACGAGATTTCCACGAGAGAAGAGCGACGATGTCGGAGGTCGTGCGTAGCCGGTTGGCGGAGGAATCGGTGTCCGTCTGGTGCTCTCTGACTTGGCACTGCCACTGTCTTTCACTGCGGCCTCTGATTCCATGTCGGCCAGTTCTACGAATTGCAAAATACAGTAAAAATATTTAAGGAATGGATCAGCGAAATTATTACCCTTTGCAAAGACACGGATTCAAAAACAAATGCCCTAATGTTTTATCATTTTTCTGCAGAAGTTTGTTGTGGTCTTCTGTTGCTGCTCAAGCGACGTGACAACCGGCTTTGTTTTATTCCGCCGACGTTGCTATGGCTCCCAAAAGCGGTGCGTGAATTAACAAAAAAAATGGTAGCCGGCGCATGTATTATTAAATAAGTAATTTATTACTTATTAATATGGCTTTAATAATAATAATTAACAACAACAGAAGCAGACTTTAATTCTGCAAAATCACCTCATTTACGTTTTTAACAACTTGCGCATTTCTTTGACTTGGCATTATTGTTCAGCTACAAAAAAAAGCTTTTTCTTCAAAGCTTTCCTTTCTATTTTCATCCAAATCCAGATAAAATCAAACACACCTTTCAAACGTCAAAATGTGAATGTGCCTGCTGCTCCCATGTAGTATTATTCACTTAATTTTCTTTTTCTTTTATTTTATAAATAAATCTTGTCCTATTCCCCTGGTCTTAGTAGCAAAGTGTATGAAGATTTAGAAGCATTGCGAATAACTAAAACGTGAAATAAAAATAGATTTTATCGATCAGAGCGATTAGAAGTACACTTCGATCGTCGCATTTTTTTCGTAAAAAAATCGAACTGGAATTTATTTTGAAATATTTCGTCGACATGGCTAATGCTGTAGTTAAAGTTGTCGAAAGGTGCAATGAGGCACAGGATAAGGATCATTTGGGTATGATATAGAGCCAGTGTCTTGCTTTACATAATGACTAAATGCGCTAAATGGAATAATTTACTTCCACTTACTAACAAAGATTTAAAGTCAGTCGTTCCAAAATTGAGTTAGGCCCCATTTACCCATTGTAATATCTCAATGAATCTACATCAAACCACAAATGAGCTATAGGTGATTTGTGCATCAAACTGACTCGGAATTGTGTGATATCAAGAAAGAACTTCTCTTCTGATTTTCAAATATGGCAGGGGAGCAATAAGCGCACCCGCTGCTAGCTCGTTAGCATTTTATTTAGTTGTGGGATGAACGGGGGTGAACTCCATTATAGTCAGGCCTGTGTAAATACCTTATGTCTCCCTGTTGAGAGTTAACCTTTCGTACTTCGCGTTTCGCCCTTTATCTTTTAGGGCGTATCAAAGTCAGCTTCTGGCATGGATCCAGGTTTTAAGTAACAATGATGAGAAATAGATTTAGGTTAGTCTTGCGAAGGGCGAAAGACTTTCATTCGATATTGATGAGCCCTGAAAACAGACTTAAAACTGCTTTTTCAACAGCTAATGGTCATTACGAATTTAATTGAATGCAATTCGGATTAAAAAAATGCCCGCTCTACTTTTCTGCGAATGATTAACCATGTGCTGGAAGGTTTGATAGGAAGAATGTGTCGTTTGTATAGATGACATCCTTATATTTAGAACATCATTAGAAGAACATATTTCTTCAATAAATCAAGTATTTCAGAAACTCAAAGAAAATAATTTAGAAATTCAAATAGACAATTTTTTTTTAGAAAGAAATGGAACATTTAGGACATACTACTACAAATGGAATAAAACCAAATCCAGATGAAATAAAAGCTATCGAAAGAATTCTCATTCCACCCACATCCAAACAAATAAAATCGTTTTTAGGATTAACAGGTTATTACAGGAAATTTTTACGAGATTATTGCAAGGTAGCAGTGCCTATGACAAAATACTTGAAAAAAGGAACGAAGATAAATATAAAAGAGCCAGATACACCTATACATACACATCACCTATACCTATAGGCTCTTAGCTAATTATCTATTACAAACATTTTAGACATTTTAGAAACAATCTCAATTTTGTCTTAACTCAACTCAAAAGTTTTTCTTTTTGGCTACAAGTTTTGTTGATCTCAATTATTACCCGAATCTCATATACAGTAAACTTTCGATAGTTTGAACCCTTATAACTCAAAAACTCCTGTAAATAGAGGCATTCTCACAGTCCCCCCCAAAACAACCTCTGTAAATCAAAGAAAATCTATGCAATTTAGACCGCTCGTAAGGCCTCTATAATTGGAAAATGGTGGCATGTTTACCTCCATAATTTGAAGTCAATTTTACTTTTTTTTTTCTTCAAAAACCGTTAGTTGAAATTCGCATGTGACAAAAACGAGCAATATTTTTTTTTCTGAAACCTTCGTAATTCGAAGTTTTTTCCTGGTCCCATGAAATTTGAATTATCGAATTATATATAAGACGCATCCCGCCACCTCACCCATTCAATTGTGAGAATTGAAAAAATGGGGAGTGTCACTATGAGCCACTAGTTCTACGACCTTAAATTATTTGATCTACGATTACAGTTTTCATAAATTTGACAATGTCCCTAAATCCGGAATTCGAAATCAATGCCTGTTACATTTGTTTTAAGCCCAAACCTTCGTAGTTTGTGGATAATGATGTTAGCTAATCAATTTTAATTACAAGGTAATGAGTTAAGGTAATAATACTAATACAATTGTTTCCCCCTCACAAACACACCGGAAACCATTTTATAATAAGGTTTGCTAGCTGACGGTAAATTTTTGTTCTTCTCCCGTCAATGAATTACTTAGTTCGCACTAGTGTCTGTAGTTCGTCACTTCAGAGAAAACAACCAGAAAAAACAATCTTAGAAAAAAATCTCAAATGTCAAATCGATGTAAGACATTTGTTCGAATGCATTTTTGAGTTTAGTATTGCTATAGATGCCGTAGCTAAGTGTATTATAAAAGTAATATAAGAAGCATCAGCGAGGTTAATAGAAGGATCTAAACATCTACGATCGGAGCAGAAAAACCATAAGTGTAGAGGAATATTTACGGGAACGTTTAAATTTATTTCTTGCACTCATATTGTCGTTTTTTTACAACGACTCTCGATAATTTGACACTTGGTAAATTGCATTTTTCAACAATTTGAAATTTTTCCCTTCCGGTCCCTTGAAACATACTCAATAAATCGAATGAAATCAATATTAATTGGTCCACTCGGTAGTTCGAAGTTAAAGGAATGATATCTTGATCGTGAAAGTTTTATAATTTGAAGTCACGGGCTTTTTTAGTTTCATGTTCAGGCCGTTTTTAATTGGAAGTTGTTCACTACATGAAATTACGGTCTTTTTTTCAAAATGAATATTTATGTGTAATTGTACAAATGATCAAAATACTTAATCATGAATTTTGATAAAACTCTTTTTTATTTTATTATTTTTTCTCCTTTCTTCGTTATTCAAATACCTATTATTTTAAACTCTGATAATTTGAAATTTAATCTCTGGTCCTGGCCTCCAGTCTTCCAGTTGACTGTATCTAAATAAAAAATATACTAAAACATAAATACTAAAAAGAAATTCATTATGTTGTATAAAATTGAAGGATCTATTTAGTATATACCAAACATGTGCCATTTTGTTCGATAGCTTTCTGCCATTTTGAAGCTAATTTCTTATAATTTCTCATAGATTTCCTGGTACTTATGACAAAAAAACTGTGGCAACCTATTTTCGCAAACCTGTCTTACCACATTTTCCGCAAAATCGTAAATAACACACTTGAACTTTTTAGAGAACATTTTTTTGTCCATAATAATACCTGCAATAGATTTTGTGCTGATTGGAAAACTGATTTTTTAGCGCAACTGTACTATTCATGTGTCCACCACTGTATTCAAAGAAACAACCGAAGCGCTCAACATACAAACATTGGACTAGAGTTATCTATCTAACAATAAATTACTGTCCTGAGCTCCGTTCAGTAACAGTCTTTGAACTATTTAAATTTTGAATATAAAGTTCTTTGCCGGTTAAATCCCAGAGGGTGACATTTGGAAACAGAATAGTGAAGTTCTTTTCGATTACTATGACGAATCTTTTGAATCGTTGATTTACCTATTTGCATTCTCTATTCGGAATACCTAAACAATTTATTTTCCTTTCAGATTTGTCAGAGTGCCAACTGATGCAAGTGCCAGACGCTGTATATCATCTCTTGAGAAACACTCCACTAAAAACTTGTAATCTGAGTGGAAATGTCATTAAGAAGATTCCATCAAAGTTTGCCACAAATTTCAGCCTCATCACAGGTAAATGATCGTCACCTTTCCAAAAGCGTCTATTAATTTTTTTTTTTGCTCTTTTACAGATCTCAATCTTTCTCACAATCAAATTGCAAAGCTTCCCAACGAGTTGGCGGAACTAGCATCGTTAGCCTCGCTAAACATATCGCATAACTCCTTCATAGTCTTGCCACCAGTTGTGTTTAAAATACCAAAACTTCGTGAACTCGACGCAAGTCACAATGCCATCATAGGTAAGTGCAAAAAGACATCTTATTTGCTCTGAGTGGCATAATAAAGTGAAATTTCATTCTAGAAATCAACACTGATCACATGATAACAAGTGACAGTTTAGAAGTTGTTGACCTGCGACACAACCCGCTCGGTAGAAGCTGCCACAGGCAGTTAGAGAACGCAAACACTCCCTTCCGGCTGGAGATCTCCGAATACAACGAAGATGAAGACTGCTAAAACAGAAGTAAACCTTTTAAAGAGGCCTATTTTCACATGTACTTAAGTGGCACTCTCATTTGTATTTACTGCTGAATAATTTTTTTTACCGGATACCTAAAAAAACAAAGTAATTTAGGCATTAAGAATTAGACATAAGCAATTGAATGTGACTTCGTGATTATGTAGGCCAGAAGAGTTATGTAAATGCGTCTGTGTTGAGTTTTCATTTGTTTTTCTTTTATATGAAAGAAAAATGTTTTACAAATCCAATCCAAAGATCTGATACAGATATAGAAAAGTTATTTTAATGTTAATTTGTGTTTTCTGTGATTTTTCGTTTTAATTATTATTATTTTTTGACATTTTGATATTATTATTCAAATAATTTAATTCTTTATTTTGTGCGGATCATTGTGATTATTTTTACGTGTGAATTGACAGGACAAAGTTAAAGAATGCACAGTGTCCTTAGTCAAGCACCGTGCCAGTGGTCTTGATTGTAAACATTTATATCTTTTTTTTTATGGAAGAGCAATTGTACTGCCACTTGTTGGTAACGTTTAATTTTCAAAATATTGCTTTGAGAAGGTCTGTTGAATTTTTAACAGATAATCAACATAAAATATAACTGCGAATAGTTCTTAAGATAAAACTAACTCCTGATTAATTTTTAAGAGCTCAAATGTAATTTCACAAAAGAAACGTTTGTAATAAAATACTCTTTATAACAAGAGTCACGAAAAAAAATGTGTTGTTAAGAGAGACTTTAATCGATCGGAGCACGGTGATGCAATGTCTGTTGATGACAGGAAAATCTTTTATGCGTTATATAAAAAGTCACAAGTTCCTCTTTAAAAATGCAATGAAATGTACAAAACTAAATCTTTTACTTGTATTATGGCTATTTGTAAGATCAAACATTGCCATTATTTATGGAACACAACATTGTTAAAGTGGCTGCCTCTGCTGTTTTCGCTGTAGCCCATTTTGTCACTCTAATTTTCCAAGACCTTGTTCATGGTTTCGGGCTGTAGCTTATGGATTCCTTCGATGATATTGGCCTTAAGTGCTTTAATCGTTTTCGGATTGTTGGCTTAGCATGGGTCCTTCACTATTCCCCTCAATGCTCCCCAATCAATCCTCCCAATGCTCAAAACAAGTGTTCTTTTTGAGGAGTGTGCGATACATATCTTTCACTAGAAAATAATTTTATTTTCATATCTATGTACAGTCAGAGGCAAAAGAAAGTGTATACCCATGTTTCGAGCATTCAAAGACTCATAAAATAGGGTCTGATGCCCCGAAAAGAATTATAGAATATTTTATATTAAAAAAAAAATATTTTTACCGCATTCTTCAGATTGTCTCTGACTGTAGGTATTTGCTTTCAAACATAGGGTACACAAATCCAGCCAAAACCAACTTTGTCAATTTTTAGAGCTGTCAGAAACACACGAATGGATTTCCAATAATATAGCAATATAAAATAGCCCCACCATTGACATGTTATATTATATATGGACTGCTAGTCTAATGTTCGCTTTCTGGATTTGGTTTCAACATCTCATGCGGCATAGCAGTAAAATGGCGATTTTGAGCAACTCACTTAGTGAATTAGAGATTTTCTTGCATAGAAAGTGTCACCATCTTATCGATATCTATGGATATATTCTGCATTTGTTTTCTATAATAGCGGAGAGATAGCGACATTTTCAATGCAGGAGAATCTCTGTCAGTATGCGAGTTTCTCAAAACCGCCACTTTACTGCATGAGATGTTGAAACCAGTGTCAAGTTGGCTACTAACAGTCCATATATAATATGTCAATGAGCCATACATTTATATTAGTTTTGATTACAAAAAAAAATTACCCTAAGAACCACTTATAGAGGGAAAAATTACATCGTGAACAATAAAAGACAAAATCTTAAACTGTAACAAATAACAAACTCTTTATATTTCTTCTTTGTACTGATCACCACTGCAATTGGATGTCAGTGCATTTATACGAATTTCGTTCAAAAAACTTTGAAGAGTTAAAATCATTCACGTGACTGTATGTTCGTCTCTTTTTCTAAATTCGCTAACCTAACAGTCCGCAATGCATTTTCTGCATTCGCACAGTGTGTTGCAGAAAGAGGTGCACGCCTACTATTTAATTTCCAAAACACTGTAGTCGTTGTTACCCAAAAAAAAAAAAAACATAAAAGTGGTTACTAGTTCTTTATTGGTGCCTTCAAGTAGGGCTTCTTTGATACCTCTTAATGCTGGATTCGAGCCTGCGTATATTTAGCGTGTTGTATTTTCTGAAGTCTGTTGCGACGCATTTAACAAAATATTTAAGTATCGATCTTGAATGTAATTCCCGGGTATAAGAGGGGTAGGGTCCATCAAAAACCTACTAAAGGACGAATCACTGCCACATTTTTCACAAATAAAATATGAAATAGTTTTTTTTTTAAGTTTATTAAAATTAGTTAAACATACATTTATATAAATTTTTTAGCGATGTAACACTTTATATAGTTTATTCCTCTTTGTATACATATTTGTGGTTGCCTTAGAATATTTCTTTGTATTTAATTTCTATTTTACAGAGTACAACAAAATAAAACACAACTACCAGAAAATTTACACAGTGAAAAATAAAAAAAGGCAGATATGCGAAACGAACAACATTCATGAAAAACTTTGTGGTAGTTACCAACTTTGAACGTGTAGATGTAACAATGATGAGACTTTTTTTTTTTTTGAAAATTTATTAATATTTAATTCTGTCGACTTTTGTTCTGCTGAAACCTCATTAGCTGTTGTGAGATCAAGTATTGAAAATCAATCGACTGACACATGTCATTGCACAAAACCGTTTCAGAGTCGTCCACATTCGAGGTGTCACTCGAAAGTGGTGTCCCTTTTATGTTGCTTGGGCTATCTTCCCAGTAGTCGGCCATTTTCGGATGTCATTCGTGCGATCGGCTTCCGACTATCGGGACATCAATGGAGTGCTTGAAGGTTGTGGTTGTTGTAGTCGCCGCCGACGACCCCGAGGACGAGGTGGACGTGTTGAAGGAATGTGCGTGGAAGTGGGAGTGGGTGCCTGTCAGCTTGGACAGGGGAATTCTGTAGATGCGCAGGGGCTTGAGACGATCCGGCGAGCTGAACGACGTGTCGTTAGAACTACCCGTGAAGAGGTTGCGGTACTTGGAGTTGCGCTTGGTTGGGGACATGGGTGAGCTGCATTTTTGCTGCTGGGTCTGTTGTGTGGTCATCGACCGCGGCGAGTTCGGCGGAACACTGGGCTGATCGACGGGCTCCTTGTCCTTGGCACTGTCCGACCGATATGGATCTCCGCAGGAGTTGCTTTTGGCAATTATTGGCTTCTGATCCTCGTTGAAGTTGTTCGTTTTTTGGAGCGATCTTGCGCGCTGAATGGATGGCATCCCACCGTCAGTTCGCACGGGAAGTGCCAGCAGGGTCTGAAGCTCGTTTTCTTGGTTAATTGGCATTTCGTCAAGGGTCTTCTTCTCGGGGGTACGCGAGAGCTCCTCGCTGGAAGAGGTTTCACTGGGAGTTGTCATGATCTTGCGTTCGGGAGTGATCTCATTTATTTGAAGACCTTTAATGTTCAGGTCCTTGGACATGAACTCCGGTGCGGTGGTTACAAAGTAAATGTCACGCTTGGATGTGATAAGTTGGAGCTCCGGCATGATGGCGGTGTGAACCAAGTTGCCATTGACCAACAATCGTATCTCGATTGAGTCAGACGTGAAGCCCAGAATGTATGGAAAAGCGCACACAATTGACGTGGGCGAGGTGTTCCAATGGAAGTCAAATTCTGAAGAGGTCGTGTCCTTGTTTAGTTTCTGAAAGTGACAGGTATCTGCAAAGGAAAAAAAATTTCATTAACATTGCTTGATCATGGACGGAAGCGAGGCACTTACGGTTGTAGCAGAGTAACAGTTCGGTTTCCTGGCCGTCACAGAGTTCAATCGCCGCATTCAGCTGAGCCTGGTTTCTTTTGG
The DNA here is from genome assembly GCA_905187475.1 of Syritta pipiens. Lineage (NCBI taxonomy): Eukaryota > Metazoa > Arthropoda > Insecta > Diptera > Syrphidae > Syritta > Syritta pipiens. The sequence continues at coordinate 9,871,952 of LR994571.1, read as the reverse complement.
ACACTTCTACCTCAAAGAGCCTTGTCGCACAATTCGTCTGATCGCAGACAATTTCGTAGTGATACCTAGATGTGCGAGAAAGTCAATTAAAGTTCGGGGCTTTTCAGTTTCTCACCCACCTGTATCCAACACAGATAAGTCCCCCGGCGTTTGTGTTCGTCGGTCCTTCTAGCAGAGTCATTATCGACGGTGGTTCACAGAGTTGAATCTCTTTTTGGAAAATAAATCCCTCAACAGTTTCCGTATCGCTTTCCGCGCACCACGACGCCCATGCTGCCGTATGCTTCCATTGAAATAATTGAATTCTCCTTCCCACGGCAACGACCAGCCTCAAGTGGCCGCCATTAATCTTCGAGCTCGCATACAGATGACACCCCCTTGTCCGTTCGATTCGCCTGTCTTTGACCTCGTTTCGGGTTCGACTACGAATGGCATCCTCTTGGAATTCCCTCAATCTGAAAACATGCATTCGATTGGAGTCACGATTCGTGGCGGATCCACCGCGAATCAGTAGCAATCCGTGTTCCTCTAGGACACTCAATTGTCTCACAAAAAACGTCTTGTCAAACACTAGTTGCAGCGATTGGTCTTCTGTAGCGAGAGTAAAACAAAACTGAATAAAGTCTCTGCTTTGTTTTTTGTTAAATAAATATTCATCCCCACCTTTTATCATGAATGTACCATCGTCTGTGGCCATGAATATGCAATCATGACTGAAGGAGTCCCCAGCCAGTGTGCCACGATGTTGAAATGTCGGATAAAAACACTGCGGCTCCCAGGGCGGCTTCTTGAATATCGTGCATGGACTAGCCGATGCTATGCTAGTTGGGGCGTCCCCACGCACGATGGCCTCCAATTTGAGCGCCTGCCCGATTCGAACAAATTCAATTTGTCTGGCGTCCTCCTTGAGCTTTGAGGTACGTGGCACATCGTACAGCACTTCGGAGAATGCCCGCCGATTTAACATATTCTACGGATGACACCATTTGTGGGGTGGATTGAATTATCGTCGGTTGGTTAGGGATATGCACTTACCAGTTTGCTGTCGTGAACGTATTCCTCGTACAGATCCTTGATGAGCATTTCTAGAGTTCGCTCACGTTTCTGGGAAAACGTTGGCGTTTGGAAAGTTGCTTTTTCTGCATTTATCAGTTTGACAAGAAGAAACTCACGAAACATGAAAACATCCTGAAAGAATAATAATTTTAACAATAATTCTGGTTCGACGGTGGAGTTGGGTAGACTTGAAGACAGATTGCCAGACTTTTTGACGAGATGTTTATCTTGTAAATTATTTCCCCTACGGGTTGTCTATTTCGGAGTGCCATCTGAAGTGAATTGAAATGATTTTCCTAAATTGCATTTGAGGAGGGAGGTCGACGGGTATGGATGAACGATATAAGCGGGTCCTTATTCCTCATTGCTGCGGTTAATGTACTCAGAGTGATACTGGATGTTGTGTGCTACGATAGGTTGGAGGGATTGACGAGATTTAAGGCAACTTGTTTCATGTCCTCAACAAGGATTGGATAAGAAGATTTTCAAATACATACGATTTGCGGAGTATTTGGTGTGTGATTGTTTAGAAAATTTGTTTAGCTTTGGAAAATTGAGTGAGTGATTTGTGTAAGTGACTGAAAACATCTATTGAGAGCATTTTTTTTTGGTTGCATCAGCGGAATGCTAAGTGTATATTATCTGATCAAAGTTTGTACTTAAAAATAAGATACACTGGCAGGAGCTATAGATAACATGCCCACATTAAATTAAAGATCTCATTTCATCCTTTGAAATACCCCATTTTTATATAACTCTAAACATGAAGTAATTATTTTAGTTTGTAAGAAATAGAATGCAAAAATAATAGAGACTGACTCAAAACTAGTACTAAGCCTGTTATCTTTTTGTGTAAAAAAAGCTTTTCAATGTCTTACAAACTTTTTGGTAAGTTTAGTGAAATTTATATGATGAACTTCAAAGACTTTTTCATTACAATCTTCCTGGGCTATCATAATATTCTCACAAATTTTTACTCAAATTGAAGCCTGGTTAGAGCAGATGATCTTTTACTAGCCTAGGTGCACAAAAAGGAACTATTCCTCAACTATTTTTGCTGTGCATTGAAACGTTGTCCTTTTGGAATACCCATGACCCATTTACTGCCAACATCGCAACCCCTGGTGGTCAATATTCGATTAAAATGTTCAGGTAATGTATTTCATTCAATTTAGTACCAATTAAGGTTGTTAACAACGAAGTCGGGTATACGTGCCCACACCTTAGCCGAACCACTACCATATGCTATAGTTGACGTTTTATATTTTTGATCAGAGTCTTGATTTTTACTTCTACATATATCTGGTGTTCCAGGATTTTTTTTTAAAAAACGTTTTCCCTATTTACTTTTATGGAAGTAAATTTTCGTGGTTTAAGCATCGAGTAAACTACCAATAACGTTCGTGCGTATTTGAGGGTGATAAAAACGTTTCAAAGGCTCTCCCAATCGATTTGGGTCATTTGGATCAGAAGATTGAAAAAGCTGGCACATGGTATAGGAAATGCACATCGATCAGGGAAACTCAGAAAACAGACAAAAGATACTTTAAACACCTGCGTTTTTTTTAAGATACGGGACATCCACTCGTGAGTTGAAGTCAAACTCAATGCATCGGAAAGAAATGCAGGTTAGAGCCAATTTTGCAAGATAAGAAATTTATCTCCCGAATTTCAGCTAAATCGGCGGAGTTGGTTCACATTGGGCTTTCAAATTTGCGTGTTAGGTCTATTTTTTTTAAAAATACGTACAGATAACATTGTTCTCAAACATCGAGTTGCCGGAAGATGAATAGGTAGACGACCGAAACGGTTGCCTACGAAACGCGGTTTTGATTTAAAGTTTTTGAATTTGAAATATAATTTTTTAGTCAGACGAGGCGAGGCAGGAATTTATTCGTTGGTGTTATAACGGTTTTTTCTATTATTTTCTTTTCTTAAATAAAGTTTTCTTCCGTATTTCTTAAAAATACATTCGTGTTGTTTTTTTTATCGACGACGGATATGGATATAGACGGATATCTAAATGTAACCCAAAACTAAGTCGCGACCAAACGCAAAAGTGTAAGTCAGGATGTGAAGAGCCACCCATTTAATGGTTAAAAGGCTCTTTTTGATTTACAGAAGTGAAAAAAGGGGCTAATAAAAAAAAGATGAATTAAAAAAATTTTCTGGAACGAATACTCTGAAATTAATTAAGCTACAATACTTAAAATAACAATTTTACTTTTTGATCTACTCACAGAAAATTCAGGTGGATTTGGTAGAGTTGGTCCGAAAGGAGGTACAGTTTCATCACAGAAAATAGCTAAACGGTAAGTGTTCTCAACTTTGGTAACAACTGCAAAAATATCTAAAAGGAAAAAAAAACCTTGCTAAGGAAAATAATATCTCTTCCTCATCTTTTTTTATTCCATTATTCGTCCTGCAATTTAATATAAGAAAAATATCACTCTCAGAGTCTATCGTTCCGCAAAAGGAAAACACAGATGTCAAATATGGCTCTCTTCTTTTTCACTTTCAGAAGCACTCATGGGATGAGATTTGCAGCACTCAAAGCTTAGAGACTGTTAACTGCCGAATATATTGCCGCTATTAGACGGGCAAACTTGGAATGTAGAAGCAACCTTTGATGAGGATTTGCTGTAGACAATTTAACTTTTGTCTCCAAAGAAGAAGAAATTGTTTTTTCGAATGAGTTCATGAAAAGTATTTCACAATTTTCTCGAGTCCAATTTAGAAGCAACGAACTTTTTTTTTGCGGTCAGTGAAAACTTTGGGCAATGTGATGACAAATAGAAGACAAGACATTGCTGCTCCTGGTCATAAAATTAATTACACTCTGATGGGTTGAAGGCATGAACGCCTGTATCTGGTTTGTTGTAAACTTTTTGCAAGGTCCAACGATGCATTGAGGTGTGGTTGAAAGTTCTCAGATGCACTTGTTAAGTGAATCTCAGAACTTTTCTGTCGATATGGAAAACTGTCTTCTGCGTAGGAACTTGAAATCATTTTCAATAAAGAAACTTGCAATATCTATGTTCCGGGAATTTCACGTTCGGAACTTGTTTTCAACCATAAGCGTTGTCCACATCCACTTTTCATCTTTGTTATCTAAAAGTTTTTTACAAATGTGTTATTTAAAAAGGATACGAGTAAACTGGCTTTTGATCCAAGTAGGATCAAAGCTTGTTGGAAATATTTTATCGCCCCTTTTAGAGTGCTGATCGATAAAAACAATATTCACAATGTCGTTTCCAATGTGACGCTTCCGCTCGACCTGCGAATTAGAAAAACCAAAACAAACTGTCAAACAATGCTCATCCACTTACAGCAAGTAACCAAAACCATAATTGCGTTGCTAATTAGAAACGCAGAGCTAATGAGAGTAATTCCTCTTACCTGTTGCCGATTATCCCTCGAGAAGGGCAGGAGCGTGGATACGTGAAACATAATTTCGTGTCCCTCGTACAGCGTGTATACAGAATATTTGCCCGTCATATCACCTAATTGACATACAGTCGGGGGTTATGCTTACATTTTAATTAACCTCACCACAACAGCCACTTACCTTTCACATCCAATCCACCTCGGAACCGATCCCATCCCTTGAGTCGTATTCGCTCGCCTAGCACATCCAGAAAATCCTCGAAATCTTGACTGGCTTCTTCTGCTCGGTGAATATATATGTACACATTAAAAATATGCACCTTCACCAAGTAATTATGTGGGAGAAGGAATTTAATCACCTCATCCCTCATGGCTTACCATTGCTGAGCATCTCATCGTCGCACTCCTGCCCCTGTCGCATGTAAACCACTCCGAATTTGAAATTAACCGAACCCTCTTGCTCTTCTAGCAGCAGCAGGTCCTTTTGTATGTCAGCGGAGAAAATCTCCTTGGGATTTTTTGTGGACGCGTCTATTCCCGTGAAGTGAGTGAGAATCTGTTTCACCGTTAATTTCTGCCCTCCACTGTATGGCAAAGCAATCTTTTGTGCACCCTGTAAGCGAAAACGGATACAGATACGGATACGGATACGGATACGAATACATGTGTTGGTGGTAAATAAGGCAAATTGCATTTTTTGTTTTTCCTGCTGTAGTCTGGCTCAATTGTTTTTTTTTTTTTTTTTTTTTTCCAGGATTAAATGCAATTTCCCTGACACAAGAACGAACAAAGTTTCGATTGGAGGGACACGGAGTGAATGTGCTGGGAAATTAATTTAATTTCCTCTTCTCCGCCAACGTCGAAGAGCACCAGCGTTGATAAGCAGCGAACAAAACACCCTCGCAACCTTTTGCTTAGGCTTGCTGGAGAAAAAATTTGCATACTCACTCTTCGGTGAGGGATTATGAATACTTTGGGTATATCCTTCATTGAATTTGCCTTTCGTCCTTCCCGCTCGCTGATGTGATCCACTTAGTAGAGAGAGCGCTTCATGAGCTGACAATGAAAGAAGGTTCCGCAGCAAAGGGACGCTAACTAATTGGTGGAAATTTATAACACCATGACTATGACGAAAACTTTGACCTTTCGCTTGGCTTAATTGATATGAATTGGCTGCTGCGAGGCGTTTTTAGTGGCAGCACAAGCGGTCGGCGTTAGCCCATGTTCGCTTGTCATAGATCGAGACTTTGACAGAATGAAGTGAGGTTAGCCTTGGCGGTGCGTGGCACTTTAATTTTTTTTTACCGCTTTTGCAGGGTGAAAGGCTGCTAGATAATCTATTAATAGATTAATGGAAAAGACGAAAATGCAAATCATTTAGAATGACAATTTATTTTGATCCGAACTAGCTCAGGCTAAAAGATTGAGATAACGCTTTGCTTATACGTATTTTAGTAATTTCATTTGCTTAGACTAGTCGAAACGAAAAGGCCAAGAAAATTGTAGACGAATGTCGACATTTTCGATGTTTTAGAGGTGCGGTTCAAGCGGGCGTTTTCCAATTTAACGTTCTTGAAATAAGGTTAACAGTTTTCTTTTTGTAAACTTAAAATACAGCGATCTGAGTCAGTAAAAAAAAATAGTGTTCCAATAATTTCTTCTCATTTTATCTCATTTAGTATCCATGAATGACAGTGAAAGTTCACGTTATTGGTAATTTTTTAGTAGCTCTTTTTCATGTATCCTTAACACAACTACTATCCATTTAGGCCAATTCAATGGCGTTAAATTGTATTATCGATGTGGGCATTCGATTGGGCCATTTCTCACGGTTAATTGTTTTTCTGGCACTATTCTTTTAAAAATAACAATTTCAGCTACAAGTCCAGACACAAAATGACAACAGAAAAACTAAAACGTTTTATGTTAATTCGATTTTTTTACCATCATAGTCTGACTTGTGGAACGAATATTCTTGGAATAAACCCCCTTTTAGTTCTATTGAATTTATTTTATAATAATCAAATGGTACAATAAATTAAGTTAAGTTATCAATAAAGCTTATTTCTAAGAAAAAATTAGAGATATACGACGAATAGGATTTTAAGAAGGGGAAGAAAAGTAAGAGAGGACGGATTATTTCAAATCTTCTCCATTAATGATAATACGTAAATTACTTGGTAAGGAGTTCCACAGTTTAATTGCGTAAACGTAAATTAGGCGCGTTGAGTCGGTAAAGTAAGGCGAAATGGGATTAGCACATATGCCCCCGCAGACCAAGCAAAATTAAGTTTTCTAAATAACTACAAAGGAGAGTTATTCACTATAATTGTTTCTTGCATCAACAAAGTAATCTAAAGTAGCTCCTAATAAGATTTTGGTATGCTGAGTTATATCCTTGAATCTACGCAATCCATGAATGTACCAGACAGAATCGATAAACGCTACATGCAGTTTTCGCAACTTTGCTGTAGACAGTTTCATCATATTTAATAACCAGTGGGATTAGGAAAGAAACCTTTTTTTTTTGAATTGATTGGAGTATAATCTGGGGTCACCCAAAGTTAGCGTAGGCATCCATACCTACGTCTGATTACACTATTTGTATGTGTAATAACTGGAAAGGAGTTTAGTTGTTACAAGTTTCAAATTTCAATTACGTGCATTTTTGCCAACGAATTTGCGTTAGCTCTAATGGGACCAAGTTTCTTTCGGCTGGAATTAAGGAGCGTACCAAAAAAGAACAAAATTCTGTTTCTACTTTCATACTGCATTGCGTTCTATGCAGCTCCGCTGGCACAGGTTGAGTCATAACATGTTTTGTTTTTTACATTCCTCTTATACAAAACTAGCATTTGGAATGCCAACAATTGCATACATATGTCATTTATTTTAATGCATGAGAAAACTGCGTAGGCCATTAGCCTAGTTTACATTTGGAATATTTATGAAGCAGAAGTTATTAGGAGAATACCTTTGGGTATCTGCGTTTATGCTCTGCCAAAGTTGGCGTGAGTGAATGAAATAAAAACTAAAAGCGCTCAAGTAACCTTTTCGATGCAAGGAACAAGTATTTTAATTATACCCCACGTGCACAACCTTTTTGGGACATGTATATGGATAAATATTAGATAGACATTGGGTAGCCGGTGAAAGTTTTATGGACTCATAAAAGGATTGTGGAAATGTCCCTTGGCGATTGTTATTTACAAATTGCGTGGCTTCGAATTATTTGTAGAATTTATTTTTGTATCTTTATTAAATTCGCATAGTTAATGTGAATTATCAGGACAAACATCTTCATGTTGAAATGACACCACAATGCTTTTGAACATTGCAGGGAAAAAAATAATTTTCTTTTTTTGTACCAATCTTACAGATATCGACGATTCATTTAAAGCTCTATTCATGTCCCATTTAATGGTGGTCAAATAAGGACTTTTCCTTATACTAAAAAAAATCTGAACATTTTTTTATTATTATTATAGTTTTTTCTATTTTTATTTTATTTTTAACGTCGTGGGCGCCGTGGCTTAATCGTTAGTGCGTCGGACTGTTAAGCGAGAGTACCTGGGTTCGAATCTGGCTCGGGGAAATAACACCACAAACATTTTTCACGGCCCCACCTCCAGCGAACGACTGACAACCCTCCTGGAGTACTTCTGTCATGAAAAGCTTTCGCAATTCGCCGTTCGGAACCGATATTAAACAGTAGGTCCCCTCCACATGTGTCAAAATTATAACGCGCACAACACAGTGGAGGTGCAAAAAAGCTAGGCTCTGGCCCTCTGGCTCTCTCTCTGGTTTTTTAACGTATAGTTTAAATTATAATGTTAATATGGAAAATCAAAGAGCACATGTTGCGAGACCTTCGGCTCATGAAAATTTCTTAATTGTAAAGTGTGAAGAAGTCTGATCATGAAAAATACCAAAAATTTACTGTACATTGTAGAAAAAAGTTTCAGATCCCTTCTGAAATGAGTCTAAAGGAGTATTGAGCCAACAATTCGTCTATTTGAATATTTAATTAAAAACTAGCCCAAAACATAAAAACAGCAACAAAAGCCTTTACATTACATTATAATGGGCTGCGTTATAGCCTGTTGAGGGCTAGAGCCGAATTGCGGAAGCTTTTCATGACAGAAGTAGTACTCTAGGAGGATTGTCAGCCGTTCGCTGAAGGTAGGGCCGTGAAACCCCTAGTCTTTGGCTAGAAATAATTCGTCTAATTGCACAATCAGCCACAAAAAAGTCAGAATTGTCAACCATTGTCTTAAAACTGTTAACCACTAATTCTCTCTAGTTTATGGTTATGAACTTTACTTTAAAAGGCAAATGCTTTAAAATATTTAAAATATTATTGACTCAGTTCAAATACCACAAACCAACTATTTCTTTTATTGTACATCGACTAGCCAGCAACGTAAGTAGTTACTTTTAAAAATGTCCACCACGACTTCCATGCTAAATACAACGACGACAATCGAGAATCGATTGCTCACTTTAAGTCCCTGGCATCAGGATAACAGTATCGCTTTAAGTGCTTTACCCAGCAAAAAAAAAAGGCAAAAGGAAACAAAATTTAATCACCAATGGGTTTCAGCAAAACATACGTCCAGAGAGTTGCTTTTAAGTCGATTTATTGTGGATTCCTTACAAATAAACACAAATAAACTCACCTGTTTCCTGAATAATATAGCACGATACAATGGGGATCCTTGATTTCCCGAGTCCTGCGATACAACCGATAAAAAGTACGGATTCTTCTCCACATCGATACCAACATAGTTCTGATGCACTACAAAGCGGAAGACATAAAAGGTAGATAGACAGAGAAGTAAGGAAACCATTACAATTTTATTGAATTGGATGAGACGAGTAAAGGACATTTTATTGTGTCCTTCAACTTACATTTCCCCAAAAAGTATTTGAAATACCATCGCGTCTGGTGTTCCGGATTCTCTAGAATTGGCGTACTCGGAGACCCAAATACCTGTGAATGCGAATCGACAATTAAATCTCAGATACAGACACAAGAATGAATCTGATGGTTCTGAAGTGAGATGCGGATACGCACTTGGAATACATTTTCACTGGTTGATAGGGCGGAGGAAAGCTATTTCTGCACAAAGGAATGCCTGCTAACAATGCTAAGGGTAAAACACGGCATTTCAGTAGTTTGTTTGCGCTTCTGCTGCGAATGAGTTGTTATCGTCCTGCCGCCGGTAAAAGTGTTTCTCCACCATCAGGAGTAAGGTGCCTTTCTCATCTCGAGAGACAGCAAACTGTGTCAATGAAGTTCTCTATTAATCCTCGGTGTCTTTGTTTGCGATGAATTTATTCTGTTTTTTCTTTTTGTTAAAATGGGATGGGGTTAAAGTTGTTTGATTGAGTTCTTTACAAAAAAGGCCTACGACAAGAAATTGAAGAATATGAAACTGCTGTTTTTGTTGCTTCTTTATCCTTTAGAAGGACTTAACATGTTATCAGGGGGTCCCCTTTTTTTAATCAACGTATGTAGGCTGAGAAGGGTCTGACGCTCGTAGGTGGGCCAAGGAAAAGTATCGATTGTTTCGATGTGATGCGTTGGTAGTCAGCTTCAACGTAGTTGTAAATGAAAGAAGTTTCGAGGCTTCATCAAATACGAATAAATTTTGTCGCAGATTGAATTGATTTTGGATTTCAAATCCGGCGCTAAGCTTTCATGTATAAAAGAGGATTTGTGCGGGAAATGGTTTTGGTAATGAGCAATTTTGGGATGGGTCCTGCATAAAATTATCATAATTGATGTAATTTTAGTAACAAAAAAATTAGAATGGTGAGGTGAAACGGATCTTAAAGGATGAAGGAATTTGATGAATACGCTTGAAGCCTCTTGGGTGTTGGATAATTATGTTGCCTTATCAGGGAAACATGAAACTCAAGATCTTCTGTAGGTGGACACTGTATTATTCATTACTAAAGAGGGTGGCATTTTTCCTCTTATACACATAATACTTCTAATGTTTAGACTAAGAAATAAGTTCTTGGAATAAATCCCATCTGTTTGAACTTTTTATTTATTTTGCTCATGACTTTTCGGATATTGCTTTTAAAAAGAGACACTTCGTAAGGGATTATAAAATCCACTCCGTACGTATACTAACTCAGTTAAAATTTCCGCTTGGAAACTTTGTTTGTATTTGACGTGAGTGTAAGTGACACATCCATTGAGAAAACACCGCACCGGAAGCACGTCACGAAGTATTCCCAAAACTCCACTCCTCCCTATCAGACAGAAGAAATTGAAATTCACATGCTTTCATGGGGGTGCACAAATCGAAATTATTTAAATTACCAAATCAAATCAAACAGAAAAAAAAAACAAGAAATTGTATCTCGCAACACAAAAGCCCACACTCACCTCATCCTTTTCCGCCAGTGATTCTCCATTTTCAATGCGAAATCTCTTGAAATTTGGATCGATTCCATCAAGTTCCGTTTGCGGCAGCTGAAACAGAAAAGAAGAAATCCAAGTTCAGAAGTGCTCGCATTGACATATAACCTTCAGGCAGACACCTCACACAAAATGTTCACGCACTCTTGGGGGTGGTATATCTGTCAACTGGTTCACATGTGCACATCCTGATGGGGTTTGTTCATTCATTTGCGAAGGACTCCATCCGGTGGAGTCCATTCCACCCACAACACCCCCTTATTAACAATTAATCATCACCGCTGAGTGCACACATTAGTTCTTCATTTGTCTGCGAGCGAGACCACAGGAGGTCGTGATGGTAGGCAGCAGGACAGCAGGACAGCCATTCAATAATGGCGTTCATTTCCGGACAGATTTTTATTACGACATGTGGTGAGTTTTAATTCACTACTTTGTCCTGAGATAATTAACAAAAAAGCAAAATGAAAATAGGATGAAAAGAAAAATGATAGCAAGAGGAGAGGGAGCAGCGTCTAAATGTGATCACGCAATTATGTCGCTGGTGGATGGCTTTACATTTTTCTTTTTAGATTAAGTGAAGCATTTATTTTCAGCACGCAACACCCGTGCTCTCTGATTGATGCTTCCTTCCTTCAAAGGTGGTCGGGTCGGTCCATCCTTTCTCTGCTCCATAATTAAATACTCATTACCATCTGTACCGTGGCATCCCCAGTGGAATACAAAATGCAAACTCGGGTACACTCCATTTGCAAAAACATTCTAATTCAATGTAAATAGGGAAGAATTCATCCCAGAAAAAAAAAAGAGGGAAGCGACCAAGTCGAGTGTAAGTTCAGAAGGACCTTCTAGTCCCCTAAACACGTGCGGCTTACACAAAAAGAACGAAGACATAATGTACAAGATGAATGAGTGGGATGCCATTAGGGAAATGCTAAGGGTCGCAGATTAATCAACAAAGTGGTGCACTCTCGAGATGACTTCATGAGTTAACTCGATATTCAATTAAAAGTTTCAAGTAAAATCGAGTAAGAAGAAGTAATTAGGCAGTAATTAAGCAACCAGGAGTTGTTGTCGAACTGCAGCACCAGACACAATTTCCATGGATTCATGGAGTAAACGTGCCGGTTGATTAAGCATGGAAAAAGTTGCATGAATAATAAGGACAACACTCTTTCCTTTCCAGAAAAATAATACAGATAAATCCAGGACCACAAAAAACAGGAAACGGAAGTAGAAAATTGCGAAATTTTTTCGAAAACACCGTCTGGAGGGCATAACTTTGTGAATAAATGGGCGGAAGGAAAGGTACATATGTGATTCCAAATGCGGGTTAATACCATAAAAAAACAAAAACAAATAAATGAGAGTGTTTTGTGCAAGCGGTTGTGCATGTTCCTTTGCCATTAAAGTTTGCCGGTTCTGTGATATTTTATTGGGTAATTGCTACAGTGGGCCAATCGCATGGTGTTCTTTTTAGGTTAAATATTAGAAAGTTGATGTTACACGTAGAAACGGTTGACCAAACTAAAACTACTCTGATCCTATTCATTTTCAAAATTGCTGATTTAGAATGTTGTGGACGACATTTGCTTTGAGTTACCGAATTGAGCAACACTCATATTATGTACGAAAAGCAACGTTTGTACATTTCGTAGATAAATAATAATTTGTTTGGTGTAATTTACTCCCGAGCCAAATTAAGACATTTCAGCCCTTACCTTCTTCTTCTTCTTGCATGCAAATTCATGTACTGTGTATGCCAGCATCATACGAATGGAAACTTTTGTTTAATTGTGAACCAAAAAGCAGAACTTTTAGGTTTTATGGTTACAATATCGTTTAGTTTCTTTAATATCTAGCAACAAATCCCAGTCCTGTCATCTTTCTTAATGAAAGGCACTGTATATATGTAACTAGAAATATAAAACGGACTGCGTCCTCAACAGTAATCTAAGGCTATTTTGACACTGACAGTTTGCCGATCAAAATTAAAACAGAAATCAGTAAGTGAATAACGTTAGGAAATGTTCAAAACTTATTTCCAAACAGTACGTGTTATGTTGTTAGCCGTCTTAGCAATGCTAATTGGCCGTCTGGGACCACCTCGCACGATTTGATATCTTTATTTTTTTTTTTTGTGAGGAACCGTGAAGGACCGAAGTTATGGCAACAACATGGAAACGCTTCAAGCACTTCAGGCAAATATCATCTAACCAATCCATGACCTACACCCTGAAACCATCCATAAGGCCTTGGAAGACTGGAGTGGCAGAATTCGCTACTGTGAAGCAAGCCGAGGCAGCCACTTGAACAACATTGTGTTCCATTAGTAAAGCCATAATTTATGGGAAAAACTAATATGTATTTGGCCCAACCTGTTGTGATTAACCAATTCCCCCACCTTTACGATTCTAGTAAATTAATTTAGATTAGATAATAGAGTAAGCCCAAACAAATTCTGAAGCTTTAGGTCACATATGAAGATAACACTTACTATATAAGACTTCGAGATATTAAGACGATAAAATAGAAAGACCGTTTAATGCCGTAGTTCCACAAGTGCTATCAAGAGAACTTTTATACATGTCAGGTGTTCGCAAACATGTCTACAGTTAAGAATAGATAACTTAATGTGCTTTCGAAAGGCTGAGTCTAAAACCTCTAAAAATGTTATAAGTACCTACAGTTGCGGTCAAAATACTTCTAAAGAATACCTTTTTGCAATTTGGGTATAATCTCTTACTTAATGATTGGACTGAATTTTTATTATAAATAATATCAAAATTTCAAAATAATTAATATATCCATTTTATTGAGCTGTTTGGTCTTGACCATCTGATGCTCTTCACCATCATATTTCTGCTCCTAACTTGTGACTGCCACCCTCACAAGTGTAACTAAACTTATTTCCGCCCTTCTACTAAAAGCACGCACAGGAAATAAACTCTTGTTTGATTTGTCTACCAACTGTCAATCAATTACCAACAAGTTTCAAAAAGTTTCATATCATAGGAACGAAATACAATCATAAATCATGGAGTAAAGTTTCTAATCTTCTTTCAAAGGAAATGATGTGTGCGTTACAAACAAATTTTTTTGTATGTGAATCACCCCCATGTTGATAAGGAATAGAAAAAAAATTTGTGAATTTGTAGCACATACTGTTCTTCAAAGGGTTTTTGTAATGACGGCTCGTTCCGCAAAACACACCGGATATTGTTTTTATTTTGTTCGAAAAAAGAACAACAAAGTAGGAGAAATGTTTCAGCTTGAGTGTAAAAGCCCCTTTGACACGAATTAAGGAGCAAAAAAATGTTTGTTTCAGACATGTGATAGATCAAAAGGTTAAAGTTGAGTATAAATGGCATCATCGTTTGTTTAAGTTAAAGACAAGGCTGCTGCTTGTTTCTTTTCCAACGAAATTTGTTCTTTTTTTTCTGTTTCCAATGAGTTAATGATTGACAAAGAAACGGGTGGAAATTTTTTATGAAATCTAAGATGGCACGGCGCGCCGGCGGAGATCTAATTTCATTTATTTGTCGGGAATGAAAATGATGTATTGTAAATACGGAAATTATCTGAGAACACTCAATTGACAGGTATGGTGTGCTTCGTTTTTTCCAGGGCAGAGGTTGGTGTTTTTGGGGTTGGCTTGCAACGAAAATGGGATTGTAAGTAACTTCATCCACATTCGAATAAAAATTCTAGATTGTGGGTATCTTTATAGACACGATTTATTTTTTTAAAGATAATTTGAAGTCTTAGCGGGAATCTCAGTGAAAATTGTTTCTCCTATTCTTGTTGGGTTTAAAAATGGTTAAATTTTAGCCAGGTAGATCTTATTTCCAGAAAATCTCTTTTTAAATTCACACAAAGTAAGTAATAACAAAATTATTTACTGAACAAGATTAGAATAATTACTAAACTAAGGCTCAATTATCGTTAAGCAAACAGCTTTAAGGCTACAAAGTACAAATTTTGAAGAGAAAAGTAGAGTGTCTTTAAGGTGTCCAGACTAATAACTGGAGGCATTTGCATATGAAAAATCATATTGAAGCTATAAAAAAAACTCAAACTGAGGGCCCATAATCTTCCTATTATACAAAAAAATTGTGACGCCGACAAAATTTTTCAACTAATTGCATAGTTTTGGCTGCTACTTATTGCATAGTTTTGAGAGCTGACGATTTGCTCTTTGCCTAAGACTATGCAGTGCCCCTAGTAGTCAAAAAAAAAAAAATTAAAAATGCTATTTTGCAGTATGCTCATCAAAATTCCGAAGGTCGTTGAAACAAAACTTTGAAATCGGATATCTTTTCGAACAAAAGTTGCTTGAGTTTTTCAGGTCCATAAAAATTTTCATTTCCATTCACCATCAAACCATAGCTTTTGTTGAAGTCCTCAGCAATCGTATAAAAAAATGAAACATGATAAAAAAAAATCTCATTTCCTAAAAACAAATTTTAAGATTTTTTATTCTTCTTTTTGCGAAAAATCTAGTGATGTGTTAACACCATGAATCTGAAATCTCGTTTTCTCAACAAATTTTAAGATTTTTTTATTTTTTTCTTTGCGAAATTTGTATGCTTACAAATTATGCATCTTTTATTTCACTTGCTGGTGATGCAAAAATCATAAAAAGTCTAGCTCTCTGCCATATTCCACCACCCCACTATTTCGTGTGGTTACACGACATAAACTTTTTTTGTTGAAGTCGCATTTTATGTGCCCTCAAGTCTATGTACGAACGCATTGTATTTTGAAAATAAGTTTATATGTGGGCGGCAAATGCCCCTGAAGCATAGGAACAAAACATTAATTTCCTTTCGACTCTATAAATAAATGTAAACACACGAAAGGTCTGTAAATAAACAATAAATTCACTTCAGGAAGTGCAAACACTAAAAGGGATTAGATAAAGAATCCGAAAGCATGACTAATTGCAAGGCCTCTCTTTCTGTTTACTCAACTTTGTCATGCTATGAGTTATTATGACCACGTTACTACTTAAGTGCTACATAACAAAAGAGGACCGACCTTTCGAATGGTATTATGTAAGAGTTTTGGCTGGATGTAGCGGATTGAAATTGCAATTGTTGCAGCAGTTTTGAAGGACTACACATTTTTTTGTGCATGTGAAAAAACAAAAAGGCTTTGTTTTGTTTTGAGTTTTTACCAAGAGCGATCAAACAATGGCGTTGTGTGGGGATTTGGGTTAGCACTTTGTAAACACATTGAATAGAAATCACTCAACGATGCCTGCCAATTGGGCAATCGATTGGGTCTGCATAAGATGGCACTGTCTCTCAAGAGTCAAGGACTTGCTGCTTAATTAGGGAACTAGGCAAAAATAGCAACTTTAATTAACTTGGGTAGGATATGGAGCAAAAACATAATATAATCGACTTGAAAATTGTTGGTCTACTTGTGTTGTGTTAGGAAGGTTCATTGAGTTTAAGAATTTAGTTTATTTTTGATTCAGGAAATTATGACTGCAATGGTAGTCACATAGTCGATTTTAAGGGCTATGTCTTGGCGATTTTAATCGGCCGCCTCGGAGCTGTAATTTGACCGCTTTCTGGTGCCTGTGCTATGTCACCATTCAAGTAATAAAGGCTCTTATCTAAGTAATCCGTGAGTTACAGCCCTAAAGCGTCAGCAACGTCTTGAAAAATTAGATTGACAGAATGCGCTACCGCGAAGTCACTTGACCGAAGTTATGTTCCATAATTAATTTGCTCTCACTTATTAAGCCATAATACGTGGAAAGTATTAAGTTTTGGTCATTTAACTGCATTTTTAAAAAGAGACTTGTATTTGGCCTACCCTGTATTTAGTAAGTTTTATCAATCCACTATTAGTTCAAATATATAGCCTGTTAATTCAAAACTATCCACCAAGGAAGGAAAACCTTGTATGCTGGGAAAACATTTTAAAAACACTTCTTCCATCCATCTTATTCGATTTCGTTTTGTGAATAGGACAGATGGACTCCATAGTGTTTCGTTGATGCCTTTGGAACGAAAGCCTAAAAAGAAAGATTAGTATGATAAAGATAGCAGAAAAATACCCTAGTCTGCTGAATGTCATAGATTGCCTTAACTTCTTTCCGGAATTAAAATGTAATAACCACGGCACTGACCAACATCACGAACACCGTCCACACATTTTCATCCACACCAAAAGCAAAAAAAAAAATTGAATTAAAAAATATTTGCAAATATTAATTAAATATTCCAGATGAACTACCCTGTTACAATGAATCAATAACCCAGCAGCCATTTCAACAAGCTTGATTACTATCCATGAAACAGTGTTCTGAGATAACAGCAGCATCACAAGCAAATAGCAATTTCCAACAATCACATGTATTTTCCCCAGGGCAGGTAAATAAGACCGATGTTGTGATTTGCCAATTATGCTACGTAATTGAACCATAAGTCCTTCGGATGAATTGCCAAGTGGCAAGCTGTCCATTCAGAAGTGAGTAAATTCCCAACAGAGCAAATATAAAAATAAATATTTATTAATGTCCTTTTCCACTTTCGCGCAGTGTCAGCGCGAGAATTGCTTGTTGATGAACAAATTTAGACACCTATTTCGCCATGTAACACTTAACCCATAAATTATGAACCCTGACAATACGCCTGCACGCAAATTGAAACACCTCCATTCATGAAAAATAACCCAACACATCCCCGAATTATGAATACACGAGTTTTCGTTCATGTCACGCACTAGTGCTGGGCGGGAACAAACACGTTACACGCGGACGAAAACAACCACGGGTCGCCATCTCAACCACCCCCCAAAGGACGATGAGTTAACCCGCGTAGTTATTTACCTCGAAAACTTACTTAACCTCTCGGTTACGGTTACATTAGGCCCAAGAGGTGTTGTGCTCCATTCATTTGCACCGCATCGGTGGAGGCAGTATTCACGTTTCGAAAATAACCTCGAAGCCACAAAAGGGGGTTGTTTTGGTTTTTAGTTTTCTAGTTTCTGCGGTGAGCGCGTTTCTGACGTGGAATGGGAAGGTCGCACTTTCCTCGGCAGTCTCGACGGGCGACGGTGTGAGCTTTGCAAATGGCACCGTTCAGGTGCATATAATTTGCGTATTCGTTAAAAGATATGTCAAAGGTTACAGTTTGAACGCGCATTGGGATGTATAATTTATTTCGGTGACACAACGTGCCTCTGCATTGCACTTGTCACTTTATTTTGCCTTTTTTTTTTTTTTTTATTTTGAATCAAAAAATGAGTTTCACAAGTGGACATAAACAGGAAATTTAAAAAGGTCTTGGGAGTTTTTTTTTGTTTTTATTATTGTAGTAAATGTCAAGGATACCATAAAGAGAAGTAGTAAAGTATTCTGCTACAGAGAAACAATATGTACACGTTCACACCGACATAAGATCGACAAAGTGAAATTATCGAAAAGAAGTGTGGGGGAGTAGAAAAGCAAAAAGGATATTTTATATGAAATACTCGAGCTCTTTGGGGAAATGGTTTGCCACATCCTTCCGGGATTTTAATGCATCAAGATTGGTTGCTGTGAGACTGAGAGTTGAGTAAATAATGAAAATTTCTTCGCGTTCGTTGCAATCGACCAACAGGACGAGTGAACGGATTTGTTTTATGGGTTGAAATTTCCCATGTTTTAAATTGAAGTACATTGCAAACAGGGCAAACAGGACCCACGGGTAAATTAAGAAAACGTTGATGAAGTATTCCAAGCTTATGGATTCAATTATAAGTGTGTTGTAAGATGAGGAGAACTGGTAGTCGTTAATGGGGCTCCTGAAACTATATCGGTTAAGTGTGCGTTGAATGAGAGTCATTAAATGCACCTTAGATCTTTTTACTCAACATCATCTTGGTTCACTTTGACGAGCCATGTGTAAGTTTATATTAAGTAAAAGCAGTGCAATAGGTTAATGTGTTCTGATTTTGCACACAGAGATGATGGCAACTGCTAATCTTGGTTCAGAATTTAGTTCGTTTGTGGCGAACCATATTTGCTCAGCTTTTTAAAGGAGAGGGTGGCAAGGTAAGCTTTTTTTTATTTGTGAGATAATTGTTGAGGGTGTCAAAATATGTAGTCATCCAAATTACGGTCAGCATCAACAGTGAGTGGCAACTGGTGAAAGTTTATATGTCCAATGCAATTTTTGACATTCCTTGATTTTCACAGAAAATTCTTAAACCTAAAAGTTTTTTTTACGAAAATGCAAAAATGACTTAAGTGGATATTGCTTGTGACCACAGAATTATTATATTTTCTTAAAATTTTAAAATATTCATTAACAGTAAAAATTGCTTTGATCCAAATTGAAGAACAATGAATTCCCCTCAATCGCATTATTTTGTTGTATATAAAGTCAACATTGAAGTTTATTCGTTCAAAAGTTTCTTTTTTAGCGAAACTTAAACTCAATCGAGAAACTATTTAAATTAAATACACATTAAAAAAATCGACTTAAATTGGAAAAGAATTAAAATCCCCAACAACTTAACAGAACAACAGACCAAACAAATTTTCCAAGAGGACTCTACTGAACTGGAATGTGATACCCATTCGTCGAATTGTTTTTAGGCCATCAGATGAGTGTGTAAAAAGCAAAAAGAAAAATCAATTTGATTGACATAATCCTACATTCGAATGAAAAAGGATAACGTTTCCGAATTTATTCTCTACGGAGTTTGTGCAATTAATTTGTTGTATCTTATTGGCCTAAAATTGGATAAACGGATTGCTGAGTATTTAATCGTTTCGGTTCATGAGGGAAAATTTAAGCTGACCTGTAACATTTGCTAGTATTGATTTCTGTCACACCGAATGAAATGACTGAATAAGTAACACATTAAAGATACTGAAGTAGCCAAAAGGCAAAGCTCATTTATGAATTTCTTTTTTATCGATTGGTCACGTAAAGATACTGCAGACGAGAGAGTCTCGTTTCAGAAATAGCATAAGGTAAGCATGAATAAATTGTGGAACAGAGCAGCTTCAAGTAGTACTGACAATAATAGATTTATTTTTCGAACTTTGTTCAGATTTTTATTTAGCATTCATGCATTTGGAATACAATTCTTGTTATAAGTAGTCTCTTCTCTACCTTTTGTTTTATTCATAACTCATGAATTTTTTTTTTCAAAACTAGTGCTGGAACGGAATTTACATTCGGTTTCCATTAATATTCATTATTTTTTAGAATCTTTGCATATACAATATTAAAAAACTTAGCAAACGCAGGCGCCGTGGCTTGCTGGGTAGTGCGTCGGCTCCAGGTTCGAAGCCACCGGAAATTGTGTCCAAAGTCGCGATCAAAGAAGATCTTTAAATAGCCATTGTCGTATTATCTCAAGCAAAAATTTGCAAAAATGAATATTTTTTATTTTTTCTCATTCAAAACCAAACGACTTAGAGTTTAATTCGCTGAAGACCTAACTCCAAAGCTATGATGAATTTTTAGTCATTTTGTTCGATAAATTAATTTGTAGGTTCGATATTTTTTTTTTGAATAACTTAAAATAGTAAGTATTTGAAAACAAAATATTGTTGCTTTTCGATGGCAAGGATTTTTTAAATTAAATTAACTGTCCCGATGAGTAAAGGATTTAAATACTACGTTATTTTGATACTGAACGTTTTTTCCCACTAAAAATCTTGACAGAAAGTCGGTATTATACCTCCGTGGAACAAAATGAGTGTCTATGCGCTTGAAACACTTTGGGAAATACTGAAAATCTATTTCCAAAGTACTGCAGTGTAGCCCAAACATTGGAAAAAAAGAGAACTTGTGGAAACTTGTTTTTGGCCCACCATTACATTCAAATTAAGTGACCTCTGTGTTTGAGGAAAGTATAAAATTAATTTCCGAATTTAATCGGATGTACAAGTTTCTAAATATAATGAATATAAGCCATTGTTCCCCAATACGCACCATTTTTTAAACAATTTAGAATGTAGTTTCTCTGTTAGACTTGTTGTATTAAATCAAAAATCGAATTTCATTTCTATTACTAGTTAAATTGGACCCAGTCTACTGTAGCTGATTGTGATTGCTGTGTGTTTTCAAACTTCATTTTAATAGAATTTTCAGAATCTTTTACTTAGTTTTTGGTGCTGTGCAAACAAATATTTTTCCTGGGGCCTTAAAGAGGGGTGGCATGAAAGGGATAACAATCGTGTTGTGTGGTTTTTAATTATTCACGCCTGTTATCGTAGTACTTTTTTAAGTTTTTGTACAGAGCTTATATTCCTAGTCAGAAAAAAAACCGTGTTTACCTACGAAATTAGGAAGCGGTTAATCCTTCGCAGTATCTATTTATAACTTCCATCCAATTCACACAAATTTTAAATTCTAAAAGAGCTTTCATAAGTCCAAATTTCTAGCCTTATACGTCTAAATGCTATTAATTTTAAATCTCAACTTCTATAACTCCCTTCTTCTTATATAATCGAACGTCAGCTCGACTTAAATCCGAACAAAGTAAATTCCCCACGTGTCTTTCCTTCATATCCTCAACTTCAAACGACTAGAATTTCTGAAAAGTAAACATATCCCCATACTCATATTGTTGATAATTTCATTTCCACCAGCAGGACAGTGATGGATGGAAAATTCTCGTCATTGATTTCAACTGCAAACACTTTTTCAATAATCGCTTTTTGTTCTGCTCCACGCCAGGACCTAGGTGTGGTCAACATAAAACTAGGTAAGTAGATTGTCATTAAACGGCTAACACGAGTTGTTGCACGTTGTCCTGACATTAAAGCGCCCATTTATGTGATTACATTTTGAAATGGCATCCTGTATCCTGAACTAGTTGGGCAAAGAAGAAACACTTAAAGGTGCTTAGTGTACGGCTAAGAATAGCAAAAAAAGGCGCCGGGACGAAAAAGGATATTCGTGTTGGAACATATTTCACAAGAACACAGCTACGTATAAACAACACCCACCACAACTGGTAATCTCTTGATTGCTTGTAATGCGTAGCCGCTATGAAGAGTGCTTCATGATGTTTCACCACGTGAGGTCTTTTGCCGAATAAAAATAAAAAAGTAGCATTCTCGTTAAAGAAGTTTGAGGCGGAAGACCGCTCATTAAAGACGTCATCATATTTCGCCCACAAAACAATGGAGTCGGTAATGTGTTATTAAATTAATTTTTCACAGCAAGCATCGAACAATGGCAGAAAAATTATGGTTTGGAGAAGAAGACAAATTCATTACGTCAAATGCATGAATAGAATCGAGAATGCATTTAATTCTGGAATGGAAGAGAACAGAGGACAAGGGTGAATTTCAATTTTAATTAATTTTTAAAGTGCATCCTTCGGATAAACTTGACCCGAGGAATTTTTAATTTAAGATTGTTGCCGAACTCCTATCGCTGTCGTCAAGTGTTTGTTTGACGACGATTATTAAATGTTCGTTCCCTCCGCGGGGGACGGCATCGGTAGAGCGTGGTGAGTGAGTCAAGCAATGCAAACACCGTTCATGGAGGGCGGACTTGGTTCGGCTTGTTGGTTTAGGAGTATTAAGATATCAGAGCGTTGGAAATTGTTACCCAAGCGAGCCTAAGCAAATTGAGTACTTTGTATAAAATAACTAAATGGTTGGTAAGTGATTAGAGCACTAAGAAATGTTATGATAGAACTGCCGAGAGCAATCAAAAATTTTTAGTGATAGTCTTTAAAATTGAGATTTGTAATTTGTATTCATTTTCCAGTGAGCGGTTCTAATTTATAGAAAACGGACACATTTTGCAATAACATAAAACTTGAATGAGATTCTTTGGTTCGCAATTTTTCGTCGTACATGAAATGATGTTTTCATTTCATTTTTGTGTCAATTCATGAGTGACCTTGTATCAAATCAGTGTGAGCTGTCCCAATCTTGCATAAATCTTATTTTTAATGCGACGTTTATATTTCAGTGGTCGAGTAAATTATTATTTTTTTTAGTTTTATAAACACCATTATTTTGCAAGTCGGTCCTCTTCTTTGCATTTTATCACATCAGTTTGCATACAATTCGACTTCCAGCATTAGCGCTTAGGAAGTCGTCCTATTTAATTGGGCTACCGGTTTCTATCAGTATCCATTAACAGAGACTTGATTTAAAGCTTAGAAAAGATAAACTCCAATGGTTACTGAACTTCATTTAATTTTTTTCCACGTCACCGATAGAAAGGCCTAAAGCTCTAAAGTTAATCGATTGCTGACTTGGTATTAATACAAAAATGTTTTGTATCGATAGAGGAAGACACATAAAACTTACAAGTTCATCCATCACACCTTAGTCGAAAGTACACGACACAATAAATGCTCAAGCAGATTGCTAGATAAAGCGGTATCCAATCGATTGATTGTACATGACGAACCACAACACTAATGCAAAAAAAACACACTTGGACTGAGAACTGAGAACAAATTTAATTAAGTATCTTTTTTACAGTCCATAGATTGTAGCATCGTAGTTAAACCAATAGGTGTTCTTAGCCTCTATGATAACCGTGATGTATCGTTGACCAATTCCGCCGGAAATCACTTGGGCTTTTCCTACATTCGAACTCTGATCGACCACAACTTCAAGGTACGTAACGATTGCTCCCTGTCCTGCGTTCGGATATTTTAAGGACAGCGTAACATCCTGCGGAATGCTCCACTTTTTCTGGTTTGCTCCGTGAGCCACGGCGCGGTCATCTGCGAATTAAGTGACACCCGGTCAAGTAGGTACTTGAATCTGAACTAAAACTCACTTGAAACACGCTTGCCAAGCGTATACCGAATCGTGCCGGTGACTGGTGTGGCGCTGGGAACAGCTGTCAGCTGTATGGACGCGAAGAGTGACCTGGCAGTTTCTTTCACTTCTGAAGAATTCTCCCGACTGTAGAGGTTCAAACCCTTGAGCAACAGCGACATGGAGATGTCGTCGTCGAGGGAGTTTATTTCGACAGATTCTGGTTCAATATAGTTCGATGATAATGCTACTGCAGATGCGAGCACGGTCACAACACAAAAAACTATGAGACGAGCCATTCTGACAGAGGAACGAGCGTACATTGATGTGAACAACAAATTTGCAATTTCCTTTTATACAGCGTGCTGAGCTTGAAATTTCTTGTCAGCGAATCGCGATAAAGATTTGAAGTGAGTTAATTCGAAGAATTGCCTTAGTCCAAAAACCCCCAAGCAGTTTGATAAATTCGGGGCATGGTGGTTTCTACAATATATGATAAATTTAGATGTTTGCGCTTAAGGGTGTGCAGAATTCTACTGACCTTATGTTTATTTATTTTTATAACATGAGATAAGCACAGCCGGCGAACAGACCTCTGTGTGATTCCCGATAGGAAAATGCAGACATATGCAACTCTGTTTTGAATCGAACAGATTATCGAGAAGTGTGTGTTTACCAATGTTCAGTTTTTTTTTTATATGAAATACGTAGAGTAGAGAAAAATGCTTTGAGGTGAAGTACAGACATAAGTCATTAGTTCAATCTTTCAATTGTTCTATTTACCTTAACAATTAAAAAGAGTGCAAACAAAGGTAATGCATAAATATCTTTCATTGTTTGTTTGAAGATTTACTAGGTGGTTTCAATCAATCCCTAAAAAAAAAAACGAATCTTTTACTTAAAATTCTGTGCTACCGCTGCCTGGTAGATCTGCTTTTACCCGATTACACCCTTCTAAATCTCAGTTATAAACCCAATCGAATGCGAGCTTAAAGACATGTTTTACTCCCTTGTTTTGTCTAGCAGTTATGATTTAAGATTTATTATGAACTGGGGAGTGGCACCCAAGCCACTTGTACTGCGACCTAAAAAATCTATTGTACCCCCTTCCTTGATCTAAGAGTTTAACGCTGCCTTCATGAGTTTGATGTCTAGGAGATAAAAATTTCACAATATCACTGTTTGGGACGTCTTCGAAATTAATTTCTTTTACATTTGTTGATGTGTTTATTATTTTAAATGTCACCAGGGCCTGGCTGTGTTGTATAGTCCAAGCATGGCTTGGCCACAATGTTTGGAGATATGTGTGCTAATAAGGCCCACCTCGTGAAGGTGGTAATTGCATGACCAATTTTTTGTCAGTGCTCTGAAATCACTCGTCACATCCGTCGATTACTTTTCTGCGTGAGCAATTAGGAACTGAAAATATTACTCAGCAAAATATAAGACAGAAAGGCACTTAGCCTTACTAATTTTGTAATTCTTCGCGACTTCATCAAACTTATTTGTTGATTAGTTAAGGATTTTGTTGTTCTCAGCCCTTCCTGCTTCATGATTATTAAGATATTGCTAAAGATTAAGATATTACTAAAATGTTGATATAATTAACACGCTTGTTAAAAGTTAGCTTTCCAATTTAGCATTCTTCAACTGAAGAATCAAGTTCAACAGCACATATGAACACACAATATATAAAACTTGGGATCAATCGACGTAGGTTTAGCGCTATTGAAATCTTTTACAGTGTCCGGGTAAAAAATCTTCTCAGGAACTACGACGTTTTCTTTTCATTTAAGGTGACGTCATGTTAAATCATTTTGTTTGATCTCTCTCAGTGGGAGATTTTTTTCTTTCGTCTTAAATCTGACATGAACATTACTCACCTGGTCAACAGAACCATAATGATGACGTGCGAAAACGCCTCTCCTTGAAATTAATTCAGTTGCTGATGAGCTGAAAAGTAAAAAAGAAAAAAATAATAATTCGACAAAAGACCACGAAAAATTACTTATAACAATGGAAAGAGGATATGACAAACATAAAATATCACACAAAAGACGGCACAAGACTGTGTGCATCTTCTTATGCATTTGCGTATTTGTAACAGCGTTGTGCATTTATTACAAGTACTATTCAAAGTATGCACACATAGAATTCCGATAGTTCACAGTCCTGGGTCGTAGCAAGAGAAGTGAAATTTAATGTCTCTTCTTGAATGAGCATTTTCTTTTTGCATATGAGTCATATTTTCTTTCGGAAGTCTGTTTAAAATTACAACTGTCGGCGAGTTGAGATCCTTCATTGATTAAGAGTTTTTACAAAAAGTTTATAAAGTGTTATTTTATCCACTTTTTGAGCCAAATTTTACTAAATTTGTTTGCCAAATTTAAAGCGAAATAAATTAATATTATCAGACAAATTATCGTTTTGCTAGATTAAGCCCACGAAATGTCAGGTTAATAAAAAATTTTGTTTCGAAACAACAATTTGAGTGAATCACCGATGAAACTGATAGCAAACAATGCAGTGGATATTAATATAGTCTCTCGATAGTCAGAATTGCCAATAATGTGAATTTATATTATAACTTTATATTATCATCTCTATGATGTGAACTTCTCACAAGTCTTCTCTATTATGTGAATTGACGAAGGCAACTGGTAAGATGATGATTTATTTCCACTTTCAACTCAGCTTCCGGGAGAAGAAAAATATTAATGATCTCCTTGGAATTGTAGAATCGAATACAACATGTCAATACAACAAATTCAAGACTGGCACCGTATAAGGCATTAATGAACAAATTGAAGATACTTCGAGCAATGGAAACAACGAGTTCAGTCCAACTGCACTTTAACCAGCTAGCTCGCAAGCGATCCAGTGAAAAAACGCCTTTCTTGAGTACGTCGATTAAAATGAATTAACCATAGAAGCGATTTCCAGTTTGACGAAGTGCAGACGTGATAGAAAAGATCAAGTGAAGCTATTTGATAGTCCAAATTAACAGAATATTTAAGAGAGAACACTAATATCCATGCAAATAAATGTTTTCTTTTATTTTTGTAAGGAAAAAAATACTTTATTTTGGTTTTCTTCTTAATTAATAAATATTGAAACTGTGTTGTGTTCAATGATTTTTTTAGTTAACCCATTCGCTGCTAAGCCTAAATTATACAAAGTCATTTCCAAAAAATAAACAAATAATCTGCGTAACAGCCACTGTGTTGTGCGCGGTATAATTTGACACAAGTGAAGGGGACCTACTGTTTTCAATGCTGGTTCCGAACGGCGAATTACGAAAGCTTGCCATGACAGAGGTTACTCCAGGAGCATTGTACGTCGTTCGCTCGAGGTGGGGCCGTGAAAATAGTTTGTGGTGTTCTGTCCCTGGGTTGAATTCGAACCCGGGTACTCTATATAGTAATTAGATAGAAATTATCATGAAGGAATCTGCGACTGAGGCTCATGGAATGTTCTCAAATACCTACGGTGAGGCCACTATTAGTAAAAGAACGTGCCGAGAGTGGTTTCAACTCTTCAAGAACGGTGATGACATCGAAGACCGGCATGGCGGAGGAAGAGAGAGGTTTTTCGAAGATGCAAGACTCGTGTTAAACGCAATCAAATCAAACGCAAGACGAATCATAAATGTATAAGCAGTTTATTACAATAAAGCCTCGTATTTTTAGTTAAAAATATTACCTAAGAATGCTATGAACATTGACACCTAGTCTGCCTAGTTAGAAAAGACTTTGAGTATGTTCACTGACAAGGATTAAGCATCCGAACAGTTCGCTTTTCGTCTTTTTAGGGTTTCGTTCCAAAGGAATAACGAAACCCTTATGGAATCACTTCGGTGTCTGTCTGTCTGTCTGTCTGTCTGTCTGTCTGTCGCCTTTTACATATTTGACTATAACTTATAAGTCCTTTGTAGTTAAGGGATGAAATTTGGACTGTAGGTGTATCTAGGTAACCCAAAAGTAAATCATGCACCCGTTTTGGAATTAGTCGCAGATTAAAGAAAAAGTTAGTACTAATACTAACGGCCGAAAAAACGTTTACTAACTTTGATGGTCGATATGGTCATTGGAAAGGGGGCGGTGCCCTGATTATGAAAATATCTGTCTGTCTGTCATTAGGCCTTAACCTCGGTAATTGGCGAACCACTAAGAATTTAGAAATAAAACTTTGCTAAAAGACGTATTTCACTTGCCCAAAGAAAGTTCAGGAAAAAAATTTTAAGAAAATGTTATACTAGCGAAAAGCTTAGTACCAATACTAAATTTGAAAAATAAATTTCTTCTACTAGTTCCTTGATATGGGTATCGTTGGAAAGAGGATGATAGCTAGATCAAAAAGTTGTACTATAGTAATCATCTCAATCTTATTGGTAAGAAGTTATTAGCCAACAAATTGCCGAAAACTGACTTGTGTACCGTGTCCCCCACCTTACTTTCTAGAATATTTGACCAAAAAATCTGAAAAAAATTGGAGTTATGGGGCAACTCATCGCAATAGCCCAAAATTATCCGAAAATCGTGTGTGATTTTTTATTTGTACTAAAATAAATTAATTACTAACTTTTTTTGAAAAAAATTTCACGGGAATATATTAAGTGAGGTACCATCGGATAGGTCTTGCAAAATGAAATAGAGTTTTCATTTTGAACTTTTCATTTGGAAGTTAAGTTTTCGAGATATTAAGCTTCAAAGTCGAAAAAAAGGCGTCCCCCCCTCGCATTTCCCGTTGGTCTAAAAATCTGAAAAAAATCTAGAATGTAGGTTTTGATGTAATCTTTGTGTTAAAATTGGTTTGAGCACTCTGGCTTTAATAGTTTTCGAGATATTGGCCAAAAACCAAAAAACAACAACACTTGAATTTTGAAGATCCGAAAACGCCATTTTGTAGATCTCGGCGAAAGAACAATAAAATATTATGTAAAAAAAAATATTTTCATACAATTTTTCGAGATATTAACGATTTAAATCGAATCAGTTATCGCAAAAAACGATGAACTGACGGCAGTATCAGTGTCGCTTGCGGCATTTCATCCCCTAAATGCACCAAAGCAATTTTCACACGGCTGGCGCGATCAGCAAATGGGAAAGGATTTTCTTTTGTTCAGTTTCGTTCGAAATGAAAAAATTTTAATGATTGAACAGTGAATTGAGTTTAATTTGATTTGACTATTTTAGTTTATTGATTTCTTAGACTTATATTAAGTCTAGGCTACTAATCTGTTTGCGAACGAAACCCTCGGCGGGTGAGTAAAACTCACACTTGACCGGTTTTTTTGTTTTAAATTTTACAGATGTTTTTGTCATTCATGACCAAATAATACACCACGATTTGCTCAGATTGCATTCTTTACATTATTGAAAATTAAAAATAGTTTAGTAGTTACTAATTCTTATTAGAGATTTCACCAAATCATGATTTCATGGAATTGATGCTTATTTCCCATTTTCCATGATTTGTCAGAAAAAAAAAAATTAAATTATAAGTTCTGCCCATGGCACTGACAATCTCTGAGTCACTGAGTTCCTAAGTTAACCCAATATTTAATAGTTTTTCCCTCTGAGGCTGAGTTGCAAAGCAAAAACAAGAATCTTGTCGATGAAAAAAAAAAGCAAGCGGATTAAAATTTGTCCATCTATTCAATTGCCTATTGATTGGTGGGACCAATACGACGAGTAAGAGTAAGAGGTTGATGATGTAGGCAAATAGATTCAAGTAAAAGTTGATTGCATAAGAGATTTCCAGGGGGAATATGAGAATTAATGAGTTTCATTGTTTTCCGCTCTGCTCTCGGGGATAGTAGACGTCGGTGTCCACATCAACGTGAAATGAAAATGAGATGCGTTGGTGGTAAAAATAATGTTTGAATGCAGTTGGGAATAGAATTACGATGAAATATCTATTTTCAGTAACCGTCTGGTTTAATATTCCTCTGAAACAATAACTTATTAGAAGGAACATAATTTGTGGCAAGGATTTGATTGTAGCTCATACGACGTTGGCAACTTAATGAGCAGTTCATTTGACGAGTTGTGGGGTGGATGCAATATGCCTTGAACCGGCTGACGACTGTTCGCGTGGGATGCTGAGTGTCCGGTCATAGTGTGAGAGATGAGATAAAACTTTAGTTTGAGTTTTCTTACATCGTAAGACTATTTATAGAATTTTAAAAGGATACGGTTAAATTATCACAACTTTTACATTATTATTCGTAAAATATATGTAGGTCTTTTTTACAAACTAAATTAATTCAAAACATTTTCCAACGCTTAATTTCTAAGTTCGACATTGGAAACACTCCTTGAATAGAAATGAATTTTAGCAAAGTGTGTTGTTGGACTTGACTTGGAATAAAAATCCTTTTGGCTATTAAAATGGTTGAAGTAGTAGCAATAGTTGATATAATAATCTGCGTAACAGCATAGGGTCAAAGCATAGCTTGTTTGCACCTCCACTGTGTTGTGCGCGATTTGATTTGATCCAAGTCGATTCCGAACGGCGAATAAAGAAAACTTTCCATGACAGAAGTACTCCAGGAGGATTGTCAGTCGTTCGCTGGAGGTGAGGTCGTGAAAATTGCTTATGGTGTTCTTTCCCCGGGCTGGATTCGAACCCGGTACTCTCGCTTAATAGTCCGACGCACTAACGATTAAGCCACGGCGCCCACGACAACAGTTGATATAGTGAACTAATAAAATTTGGGCCTGTTTATTGTAACAAGCGTAAACTCCTTGAAGCAAATTTCAATAAAACGTTTATGTTTTTACGTAGGATTTATCAAATATACAAAAGTATTCATTCTTACATTTTCTTTTAACAACATTTTTTTCTTACATTTTTTTGTTGTTTAACAAATTGTATACTATTATCTCAATGGGGCTTTTTCTTTTCTGCAAAACTGTGTCTTTTTGAGTTATTAATTGCTTTTGCTGTTTAGAAATGCAATATCCAGGTGGTAAAAAGCAACATATCCGACACCTGCTCTTTTTCGCTTTTCATTGGGGCAAAAAAGCTGAAGCGTTTCATTTCCAACGTATACGGAAAAGATATTTTAACCGAGCATACATTTTGAATTCACACGTCGACGCCACAGCACGCAGTGGGAGACCTTCTAAACTCAACAAAGAGTGTCTCAAAGCACAGCAATCCACGAGTAAATTATAACAAAACTAGTATAACCCGTATTCTCCACATGAAAATCTTCACCATCACACTCAGCGTCGAGGAACATAATTACAACATTCACATCCCACAAAAAAGGTTGGGTGAATTTAAAAAAAGCAAAAAAAAAACAACAATTTCCAATGTCTGACCGAGTTCTGACGTTTTCCAACTTTCGACCTTCGTACGCCGGTGTTAAAAATTTAACGTGTGGATCGCAATTGTATACACTTCTGCAACATTTTAAGGTTCACCTCCAATAAAAGGACGAACAAAACAACATCATAAAACTTTCTCCATCTCTCTCGCCATGCATAACGAATGAAGAGCCAGCACACACATCCTTGGTTCGTTGGCTGTGGTATTTGGGAAGTTAACAACTCTCCCTAACGCTACAGTAATTTACTGCGGTTGATTCGAATCTACTTCAGTCTCCAGACATACTCTGGCGCACTCGATCTAGTTAAGTCTAATTGCTTTTAGGGGCATTTGACTGTATGACCATGTGGAAAACCGGCATCAGCGGAGTAAGCTCTTACTCGTGAAGGGTGGTTGTTACCATATTTTGGTTGATTCTTTTTTTTTTTTTTTTGGGACGCAAACTGAAACCCAGTCATTTTCGCTTCCATTCAAAGCCCCCCTCTGATATCATTTATTTCATTTTTCAAATTGCAAAACGAAACGTGTCAGCTGTTGTTGTTACAAATCCATATCACAATAGGGGTTGCAACAGTAAGTTCTTTTTGTCAGGCAATGTTGGCTCCTTTTTGGGCGGGGGGGCTGATGAAAAAGGACATCGACGGCAGCAGGGCTGCAGAGCGAGAAGCCATTAGTCATTCTGGACATTTGTTCGTCGAATGTTAATGTGAGTGTTTGGCATGGACTCGGTAACATGTGGAGTTGATGAATGAGAATGGATTGACCTGTAACCGGAGTGTAAACTGAGGAATTTTGAAGCTACTGAGTATGTGATTATCCCTTTATGGACCCCGGACAGGCAGGGGTTGTGGTAGAGTGCAAAAGGGATCACCTTTTCGTGACATTTAGTACAGGGCTCTTAAATAATTGAACGAGGGAAGAATTGACAAATGAAGGTGAAGCTTTTTGTTTTTGTCGAGCAACATCGTGGGTCTTACATAAGGAAGAAATTTCGTGCTTTTGCGTGGGCTCGGAGTTGTCAGAGTCATTTCATTAATCATTCATTAATCTCTCATGTTTTAAGAGGTCATGCATGGTCTTTGTGTGGGAAGCAATAAAAAATAAATCCTTTTATTCATCAACTTGAGCGTTGTGATGCTTTTATTAATTGTATCCTACTTTTTGAAAATGATTAAAAATAAAACCGAGAGACAGACATAGTTGACTGCTTTGCGTATTAAAATATTTTTTTTTATCTCAGAGACGAAAAACTATTTATGCAATATGAAAATGTACGTACTTGGCCCATAAGATGATTAACCGTTTTCCAAAGTGTGGGCCATCTAGTGGTTTCTTCTCAAATCATAGATTATTTTAACACTGACAGTAGTTTCACTCTTGAAATTCTGACAGAAGGTTAGTCTCATACCAACACAGAACGAAAAAAATTGCTTTGCCCTTGAACAACAATACATGGAAACAAATACTTTTCTTATTTTATTCTATTTTAAAAAAGAAACTTGTATCTGGCCCACACTGTTCTAATGATACAGTCGAAGCCCTCTAAGTCGAATTTTCACGGGATGTCAAAATTAGTTCGAGTTAGAGGGATTTGTCGACTTAAAGGGCGTTCGACTTAGAGGGCTTCGACTGTACTCTCAAAGTAGAATACAAAAATTCTCAAGAATCTCAAAGTAATAGTAATAGTTGTACAAAGTTTCTTAAGAGTCGAAGATTTTAGTCCGAGAACTTTTATACGAAAAAAGGATTAAGATTTATCTTAAAATCGAAGTAACAATTCACGAAATTTCCCTCAACGTTGGAGACTGTTTGAAGGATACCCAAAAAATTCCATCATTCCAAAAGACCCTTCTTAAGTAGCTCCTTTGCTTAATTAGATATTTGCTTGCTCGGTGTAATTGTCAGAACTTCCAAACTTCCTCTAAACGATCATTAGCTTCGATTGAGGTCAAATTACGCATTTCAAGACAAAACCCACGGCTAATTATCCACGAACACAAACAACGAAATCAATCTGACAAAAGTTCGTGTAAATGTTTTATTAGATGGCTCTCCGAGTAATCGCCACAGGAGATAAGGGCCTTTATGCCCCAAATCGTTATCCGCATTACGACTCTATCTAAATTTCTGAATTTAGTCGCTGAAACGTGTACCTTAATTATGACAGCGCACTCCATTCATATTATGAATTACCATAAATACGCTATCTGTGTGGGAAACGCTAATTACAAGAATTAGCCCAAGCGGGCAATTTGCTTCGCCATCCTCAAAATCCACTCACAGCGCCATCAACAGGTCACCCGCGCAATGCCGTGTCACTAAGTGGATCGAATTAACCGATTAATGCAATGTGTCCCATTTATAAATAAAACGTAAGTGTCCACTCGTGTAACGACGTTGTATAAATGGCGCTCCAGAAAACTTGAAAAAAGAAAAAAAAGGGAAACTACCCTCGCATCCATGACTGCATACCAAACGCATACATGCAATTCAACTCCAGGCCTCTATTAAGCCATCGTAGTAAATCAAACTTAAACTGGGTCACATGTAGCGCAGTTTTAAGAGTTATGGTTTAAACTCACCCATAAGGAATCGATATTTGTTTTGGAAAATGGCTTCACCCCATTGTCCTCGTATCTGTTGGTGAATCTGTACATATACTCATCGTTCCTTATACACCCGGATGTCTTGTCTTGTGGATGCGGTCCTGATGGCAGTGTGGCGCACGAAAAACGAAGACAAAATGACAGTTTAATTAAAAACAAATAACTCGAAGTCAATTGAAGAATCTAAACAGTAAAATTTTATTTTTCTTCCCTTGGTGATATCCTTCGAGAGGATGTGGTTCTTGAAGTTTTGTAGGCTTCGGTTGGTGGGAAGCAATTGTTGTCAAGACCTTTTGTGGGAGTCAATAGGAAGAGATTAGAATTGTTTTGTGCTGGTAATGAGTTCTGTTCATTTTCTTCTTGATTTTACGAGAGTAATTTCCGTTATTCGATGAATTATGTAAGGAGTGATTTTGTAGGTTGTACACAGATGCCAAAAGAAAGTTCCAGTCACTGACTTGGCCTGTTACATAAGTCAAAATAAAATACTTGTTTATCATAACGGGGTAGCAATTAACAATTTTAGTTTAGCAATATTTCAACTAGTCCTATGATGGTTACAGCTGAGTCGTAAGTTGAGAAAAAGATAAGCTGGTTGCATAACTTATATTCACTTTAAGAAGTAATATTCGTTTACGATAATACAGATATATGGCAGCTACCAAAATAAATATTGCCATTGTACAAGGATTCCAGAACAGATAATACTACGCTTGAATTTTTTTAATATCTAAAAAAACCACCAGTAAAGACCACCAAATCTCGTTTGCCGATTGGAAAGCGTTAAGACCTTATTTCATTTTTAGTTTTATTCAAAAATTCAAATTAAGCCGATCTGTGCAGCAAAGATAAAAACTAAGTCAAAATTTACATCATAAAAGTAAGTTATCAATATATTGTATATGGAGTTTAGTGG
This sequence comes from Syritta pipiens, assembly GCA_905187475.1. Classification (NCBI taxonomy): domain Eukaryota; kingdom Metazoa; phylum Arthropoda; class Insecta; order Diptera; family Syrphidae; genus Syritta; species Syritta pipiens. Next base: position 9,837,459 of record LR994571.1, on the reverse strand, counting down.
TTTTGCGCAGTACAAATGAAATTGCATTCTTTTGGAAAACTTTTGTGATTTGTTGATAACAGACAAATGAAATGGAATCGAAATCGGCTTGTATTTGCATGATAACCAAGCGCTCTTCCATGGTGTCAACTTACTTTTGCGACTGACTGTATTTAATGCATTGTCATGTAAATGAAACGTGTTCCGCTTGATGGATAGCCGGAAAGTGAGACAAATTTAACTTGCAAGATTTGTTTACATTGGGTGTAAAAACATTTTTTACCTACATCATCGAATCTTTATTCATAGATTCATAAAGTTTTATCTTCTTATGAACAGGTATAGATGGTCTCCCAGAAACGGCCTTAACTTGGCAGTCTGTGACTACCATATAGTTTTAGCCGTGTTCGTCAAATCTATCGTTAATTATTTAGTCAATGATGCCAAATCATAAGTATTTATTGCGTAGCCAGATCATAACTATTTTAGCTCATTCTACGGCAAAATCTATGACCATTCTTAGTTGACGATGGATGGCCCACTTTTAAACGATTAGTTGTAGAAGAACCTGCTAACTCGCATAAGTTAGAGAACAGCCAGGTCGGTTGAGAATTTTGGCATTATCTATGACAAGTTGTATCTATACAAGCAAGCGAGGTTGGTCTTTGGCAAATTTGGCGTTTTTGCTGGACGAATAATAAGCTTAATTTTCTTATATATATATTCTATAGCCTTTTTGACCCACAAGCAACCATGTGGGTCGAAGGTTCTTTTTTTTTGGACCGGTGCGCCAGCGTTAATGATCGTACTCGAAAAGATATGCCTTTAAGTTTGCCAGATCTATGCCGCAGTCTTCAAAATGTTCTTTTGAGACCCGTTCCTTCACGCAAAACGGCGGTTGGCATTGCAACGAGGGTATATTCTGGACACATACAAAAGCTTGTATTAAGTTTTTCTTAATATATAAATCAAACAGTTCAGCACTAAATATTTAACAGACAAAACAACCCACAGCAACTGCATAGAGCATTGTCAACAAGTTTCCCAATATAAATTTAAATTCAGTTTAATCACTTAATTCCGTCTGTTTGCGTGGCCAAGATAACTTTTTCTACCATTTCTTACCCACAACGACACACGTTCCTTAAACAAACTCAATTCCATTGGGACGTAAACATTTTCACAAGACCAAAAGGAATTTCAACGTCATGTCTACGGACAGAGGATTTGAATTTCTTATGACCATCCCCACTTGTTCGTTGGTCAATTTGGGCAGCCCATGAATTTTTTTGCATTAAATCGACATTTCGAAAGAAGCGTTTACATTTTTAATAAGGTTCCCATTCATTCTTTCAATTTAATCAAAAACTTCCATTCACTTCGGCGCCAGCAGGTGAAGAAACCATCCAAACCAGACGCTAGTTGCTGAGTGTCCTTTTGAGGCGTCATTAAATTCCCTTTAATGTCAACAATTAATCAACACAGTCTGGACATTTTTTTAGTCACGAAATCCCACGACGGTGTTAATTTTCTTAAAAATAGCATGCAAAACCGACACGCGGTCTACCAGTTTTAATCAAAAAACAGCGGTGGCAAATGCCAACCCTCAAATGATTTATGGGTCTCTCCTTGCCACAGGAGCAGATTAGAATAAAAAAGAAAAATCAAAATCTGATTTCTCATGCATTCTCACCCACTTTGGCCAAATCGTAAATCTTTCACCAGTTGAAGTTGCCATTCAAATGAGCAAATAATGTTTGAACACCATCAACGCCTGACTAAATGAACTTCGGCACTCCAAGACCGTCGCACCCCATCATAATTTATCACCTGCCCATTATCAACGGCTGGCTGAAAGGTGCGAACAGAATATCCATATTCGCTACGCAAATAACAATCGGCACCCGGGCGGCCCATTATCAATTCAATCAACTCCCCAGATGCGTCCTTGCCTCCGCCCACGGCCCCGAACACCCACCGGCGACCCCAATCATCAACATTAATCAAAGTAAATCAAAACAATGTTCCCGGTACCCGCTCGGCGCTCCTCCCGTTTGTAGGTCAAGCAGGCATTTCATTAATATCATTCACCTGCCATTGGTTCGTTCAATCGACAGCTACCGCCCGCCACCCCCCATCCAGTCACCTTGAGGTGCTGCGCTCAGTTGCAGTTGGCGTTTATTCATGTCAAGTTGTCACACTTCGGGGGTGTGTACGGGACACCCCCGCCCACCCGGTTATTACTCAAGTTATCGCTAGAATACTCACTCACACTTACATCACACTCGAAGCTCGTCTCTGGAGGACCCTCAGTGCACCGATATCCTTATTAGGTGGCGCTCGATTCGGCGGCGCGCACAAGCTCTGGCTGCGGTCACGTACGGACTCCTCACGATACGATCGGAATATGGTGGCCAATTTTAGATTGAAGCACAGCATCGTCCTGACACACTCGAATGTATCCGACAAACAATCACAGTCATTTAGGGAGATGCTCGACGCGGGTGTCAAACAGGAGGGGATGAAATGGAAATTTCACGGAAACACAGAAGAAGGAGGTCAAGAGTCGGGCGTCACATTTGAAGTTGAAGCGGAGCCAAAAGTGAAACTACGAATGCGACGAATGCGCGGAACCGGAGCATCAACTACTACTGCTCCTCGTTGTATTGTGACCCATTTTCGTTGTACGGCTTCGCTGGCAATGTCATGGCGGCCAAATGCATCCGCCTACTACTACTACGGTGTGAATATCCTCTCGTCGCCGACGTGGGGGGACAAGGATTCAACTGCAGCGCCGCATTGAAATGACTGGCAATGCGGCTACCGGCCCACAGAGAACACGCACGAAGTTTGCACGCGAACGCAGCAATTCTACAATCTCGACCGCAATCAGCTTGCTACAAGAAGTGGAGGCTACCAACTGTGAGTGGAATGGAACTTTTTTCTTTCTAATTTTCGGTTGGTGAAAACTTTTAATCACGCTGTAATTGATTTTCCTTCATTCGCACATTTCGGACCAGTCGGAACAGAGAAAAAAAAGAAGTTCTACTTTGTAACACACGCACGGACACAATATTATCAATTAATTACGTGAGTTCCTCTTGGGCGGCGGGTTCATCAAGGACGAGATGGCAGGCTGGTTGGTTCGTAGTTCGTTGTTCGTTGGTTCGATTGCTGCACGCGTACAGAACGGCCCACTTAAGCACCACGAAGCATCGCGTCAGACTGAACGGAGTGATTATTGCAGAATTTTACATAACCTCTGCGTGTGCTCCTTTTCCGAGTGAAGCGGTGTGTTCCTGCTGTGGACACATTCTAGCTGCAGTCCACAAGAGGTTGGATTTGGAGATTTTGCGTTCGCATTCTGTCTCGACCGTCTGCATTGTTTTCGTATACACATGAAGGGTAGCCGAATTGTGATATCCTGAAGAAAGCGCATGGTGGATTCCATTCAAAGGGCGCAGGTCTGTTGATAAGTTGTCCTTTGGTGGCGGATTTCAACGTCTGCAAGTTTGCGATAAAAGCTCTCTGCAAATGGTTCGTGCATAGGGCGGTAGAATAGAAAATGTTTTTTTTTCCGAAAAAATTTAAAAATATTCGGAGTTAAATAAAAATTTGTGTATTGGGTTGTTGGTTCGCATTTAGAAAACATGGAGCTTTTTTGGAAGCTTTTATCGCGAAGATTTCTGAGAATGGTTTTGGTTAGCTAAATTTTAAATTTTTCACTTGTATTCATAAAAAACTAACAACAAAAAAAATTAAATTTTAATAAAAAATATAACAATTCATATGAAAATTGAAAAACCGGTCTACGATTTATATGCATGTAGGAATTTTAAATTCTATTTAACTCACTATCAGTCTTAGCATTTCTGAAAATAATCTGGTTTCTTTTCACATATCGACAAGAAAAAAAAAAAAAAAAATCGTAAAACTACTATGAAGTGCGCCATTAAATGTCTTTTTTTCTTATCGAAGTTATTTTGACACTGACAACTGCTTCCCGCTGTAGATTGCGGCCACGCAATGAGTGACGAGCGGCGGCTAAGCGACGAGCGACTGAGCGACGAATCTGGGCGATAGGTGGCCTTATACTGAGCGTCATCACTGAGCGATTAGTTGCAAAAATGCCATTTTTACAAGTGTTATCATTTGAGAACAACTTGTAGACGATTATAGACCACAACATTTTATAATTGATTACTATCGGTCCTGGAAGCTTCCAAACTGTTTTAGCAATATTGATGCTAAATGTGATGCCAGTGTGTTCGTCTTGCCACAGAACTGCTCTGCTTGGACAGGTTAGATAAACTTATCTGCACTCATTTTTTCCATTTTCCCATTTCGTCGCTCATCGATTGTCAAACAAATTAAAAGAGAAGCAAAGGACAGAAACGACGTCGTTCTGTCGCTCAGAAAAATTTGCAAATCGCCTAGTGCCTACGTGGCCACATCCATAAAATTTCATGTTTTAATTTTTTTTTTTGGTTCGCTCAGTCTCTCGTCGCTCTATTGCTCTGCCGCATATTTGCGTGGCCGCAGCCATGCGCTCGAAAACGTTAGGAAATATTGAAATTACTTTCAAAGTGAGTCCAGTATACCTTAAATAATACGTGTTGTGTTGTGTTGTCAGCCGTATTGCCAAAGTTGACTCGATTGACCCGTACTGCAATTTGACCGCTTTCAACTTTTTGTGGTGAACCGTGAAGGACCAATATTATGCCATCCGAAAACAAACACATGGGACCAATCGTCCAAGCAATCCGTGATGAAACCATCAACAAGGAAAATTGGAGTGACAGAGTACTCTACTGAGACAGCCACTTGAACAATGTTGTGTTACATTATTAATGAGAATGGTTGTTTTCACAAATAAGTGAAAAAAAAGTCTGTTCATTTCATAACAATCTTAAAAAGAAACTCGTATTTGGTCCACTCTTACATTTTCTAGACGTTCAAAATAAAGCAGTGATAACTTTTAACTTCTTTTTTTTTTTTAATTTCTGAGATAAAAAATGCGATTTTGTTAAAATAAGCTTTTGTTTTCAAAACATTTTTCTTTTTGCTAAAGAAAAGGGAATGGGAATGATCACAATCCGCCCCGACCGAGCTATGAACTTTGTTTTGAAAGTGATACTTCGGTGATGTATGAAAGTGCATTCATATTATTCACAACAAATTAAGTGAATAAGAGCTCAAATGAAATGAAATAAATGTTAATTTGAAACCATAGAGAACTGACAATCTAGATACTAATTTCTATGTTATTGGACAACAGCAGTCTAATGTCACTGAAATTGATGTTTTTTCAACTGTTTTTGAAATTTCCGAAGGTCGGGCTACTAGTAGCTTGCTTTGCATTCCTGGGGACAAGTGAAAAGCAGCAATTCTCTTTGTGAAGTACAACAATTCTTTGCCAAAACAATACAAGCTCAATGAAACAGTCAGTTTTCAAAACTGTTGTGCAGCAGAACATTATTTGTTTTTGTTATAAAAGTTTCAGTGAAAGGAGCAATTGAAATAGCTTTAGCTTTGTGTTATAGTTTTGGGCCTGTATTGTCAAATGAAGTAATAATTGTCAAACGTTTTTCTTTTAAGTTTTGTTCTTTCAATATACACAATAGTTCTCCAACCCAATGGACTGTGGCTACTTCAGGTGCATTGTTGTGAAATTCAGTTATTTCCTGCTCCTAGTACGAGTTCTCGATGTGACAGGTCTTTGTATTTGTTTCAATGCATATTGGAGGAACTTTACAAATTTCAATTAATTTTACTTTGTCTGTCTCTTTCTCCTTTTTCCGGGATATTTTTGTCTACGCCACCTAAGCATCCAGGTCGACTTTGCTCTTTTTTCTTTGAAAATATTCTGTCTTCCTTCATTTTCAATCTCTTAAAGCCATCATTCATGTGCAATATTAAAAAATATTTTCACGGTTCTGACCATGACCTAAATTTGCTTAAATCACCAAGTTCTGTCATGAAGAATTCTTACTCTTCCCAAATTTTAAAAATACAGCTTATATATTGATTGAATTAGTAGTTTATATTTGAAATATGTGTAGACAGTACAAAATATTACAAATTTAGATGAAACGTTGTTGTAAATCCTTTTTAAATATTCTTTTAATTCACGCCCTTATCAGAGCCATTGTCGGAAACTAACATCCAAAAAGTGGCCTTTTTGATTTAGTCATTGCACATAAATGAAGTGATAAGTTTATTTTTCGATTTTTAGTGGCTGATTAAAGCGTGTTTTTTAGTTTTGTTAACTATAATTTATCTACCCACAAGACAAACACTAAAACGTGAAAAATATAACACGTCCTTCGTAGCACTTATCTCTCCCCCCACAAAAGGATTCTTGTAATAACAATAAACCTTCCTGAACCAGAAGTGGCATAAAACCTCTCGTAGATTCAATTTCCTTCTTCCTTTCACAGACGGCTTTTGCCCTTACAAATGTCCGTTGTGACTCAGTGTTGAGAATACTAAACTGTCAGTGGATAAAATTTCCTTTTGGCTACTAAACCATACGTGTGTGTGTTTTTTTCTTTTTTTTTCACAATTCTTACCTTCCGACACGCTGTTGCTCCAATTTGTGAATGGGAAACTTCCAAGTGTTCAAACTGAGGCGACGTCTGTTCTGGAACACCTTCACTCGGCGCCGTTGGAGACGTGGCGATGTCATGGGATTTGGAAGCGCACCCGAATCCAGAGAAGCCAGTTCATTGTAACTATTCTGGTAGCGGCGTCCGATAATGTTCCCTGTCACATAATCAAAACTTTTCGATTTCGTTTGCTCGCTCAGATACTGTCGCAGCGATGACTTTTCAGTTTTTCTCTGCCATTTCAGAATTGACCTGGGCGAGGACTCCGCACTGTGATGTTGGTATGAGCTGCCATCGTTGCGCGACTTGAGCGGGATAAATTCGTTACGCAAGAACGACCACTTCGACATGACAGACGCCCGCTCTGTCTGGTTGTCAACTTTCTTGACCGTTAAACACGACACCTTGAACTGATTTATTTTTCGCACCTGCTTACGGAGAACCAAACAGCACGAGAATAGGCACCGACTAAGACTGAAAATGTTTCCAGCTGCAGGATCTGTTGCAGCGAAGCAACTCATGGGATGCCACAATCGGTTGGCAAGGACGATGACGATGGACGGTAAGCGCCGTTAGGTGCTCTTTTGTTTTTATCCCGTTTTTATTTGCTTTGATTCCCTTTGGTGAAATGACCAACATGAATCAATTCAAGAAGAATTGATTGAGGTTGGCTACCTATCTGGTTGGCTACCTACCAACATTGCTGGTGTCACACGGGGTTCTCCATTATTTTTAGACATTGCAAATTGGAACAAACGAGCTGCAAAGTCCGAGTCCACGGACGACGGTGTCTGGTCATCTGGTGGTGGTGTGGTGGGGTAAAACTAATTTCCATTTCCTTCTGGGGGGTGACTCTGAATGAAATGGTCGCATGGCGCATGTGGTTGCATGGCTGGCTTGTAACTGTGAGTGTGTGTGATTGGACTCCTGGGGGCAATTAACACCACTCAAGAGGACGGGCAATGAGTTCCCGATGAATGAATGGAATTCGATTTGAGGCACTGAGGTAAATGAGAGAAATGTGAGTGGACTAGGTGGACTGGGCGGTGGTGGACTGGGCGGTGGTGGACTGGGAAAGTGCAATGAATTGTGTGCATGATTGAATTCAACCCTGCGGCGGTGGGACTATCTGAACACTGGGATGACACTTTTCAACGTCCAATGAAGGATTCATATCACTGTGATATGTGACGAACCAAAGGATCAGCATGGTTGACAATTTTGAATCAAGTACGTGTCGAATTGCTGCTGATGAGACAAGTTTTAGGACAAAATATTTTCAATTTACTAAATTTGTTTTCATCCAAAAAGAATGACAAACAATCGCGACATTGAGCTTTACGATCAAGCAGGAATTCGTAAAAAAAAGAGATGTAGATGATTTCATGTTTTCATGAGGAGGAGAAGAAGAATGACGGTAACACTCCCGTCTACCAAGCCATACAAAAATGACTTACGTTGGAAGCAATACATATTGCTGGCCGCGTAATTTTCGAGTCCATCGATATCAGCAGTTTATAGCACACCGGAGTTTAGAAAGAAATTTATTTCAATTGCAATTTTTGGGAGTGGCTACATAATTTTGTAGCGGAGTGCAATACACTTCGTAGAGATTCGAAAAGTTTACTATTGTCTATCTACTTGTGTCTTGCATTCATTTTATTTATGATCTTAAAAAAGGAAAGACTCAATCCTATTCGAAGTTTAAAAATTACACACTAATATTTGTCTAAGTTGAAGATTTTCCAAATAGTTGAACTGATTGTTTGAAGTGTTAAGAATTCAGTGTAATTCTTTTCTATGGATACGACATTTTTAGAGAAACATTTCTGGAATAACAATGTTAGAACTAGAGGTCAAATTTTAAGAAATAGAAAAATAGCCCTTCGCTGTAAACGTCTGAGTAGAGAGCACCTCATTGTTTCACTAAATGCTAGTTCTCTGTGTTTGAACTCTTTCTTTGTTTTTTAGAATACTCGATGTTACTACAGGACTTTGTCTCATTAGAAATAAGTGTCGCAGTCAAATTTCGTCCGATTCTTAGTCTTAGAAAATACACCATATCGAATATACCTTTTATATGCTTGTTCAAAACAAAAAGAAAAATGGTTTTTAACAGAAACCTCATACAGAATCTTACTCCCCTTCATTTCTCAGCCCTTCCTTTACAACCCCAATCCAGATTCCTGAGCATATGTATAACGCAAATCGGAAATCTATCGGATTGACACATGCCACATTATTGTCACATAACTACAGTTACCGACGGCAGATGAGATAGTTCAATTACTTCACATGTCTAAATAACTTCATTGTCAGAACCAGATACCAGAACGAGTACGTACATTCATTAAAACCATCACGTTTTTTCCCATGTTTACTGCCATAACCATGCAGCATCTGACTTTGATGGACAGTGTGACAGTCGATACGAATTTATTGTCCCAATGAAATTTATTTTGTGTGTTTGTGTTTAAAGAAACTTTCCCTTTCCTGCTGTTATCGGTTTCCTCTTGTCTGGAGCTTTGAAAGAATGTATTGAAAATTGTGTCTTTTGCTTCATTTTATTCCCTCGTCCACCTTTTTTAACATTGGCAAACAACAAGAGATTACATTCGCCATAAAGTTGCACATAAGCTACTTAACGAAAGTAAGAATGTGCTACCTCATGGAAGCTACGTAGTTCGTAGACGTAACATATTGATTTAGGTTTATAAAAAAAAAACTATGAAATAAAAAAAAGGAGAGTAAAACAATTTTCAGGACTTCACTGGGGACAGTTCATTTTTAAGTCAGAATTCTGGTACTTTTCTAACCCCTAAGGGTGAGCTGATTTGGGGATGAGACGACATGAGAGATATTTTAAGCAAATGCCATTTGTGTGTGTATATTGGAGGATGGACAAGGATATTGATTGACTTTTCATCCACCCAGGGAAAGGACGGATGATTTTGGCAATGTTTTTACGGCCGAGAAAAGATTCAAAATATAGAGACACAGTATATGCTTTTATTTTGATTTTAAAAATTCTGTGAAACTTTGGGAAGGTTATCGGGAAGTATAACGGTGTTTGACTTAAAACTTTTATTGTAAGCTCAGCAATGTACATGGAATCGTTATTATGAAAAACAAAGAGGGAGAGATTTATAATAGATACAACGGCTTCTGGATAACTACACGCACTTTCGAAGAATCGATAAGATACCCTTATGTGACCCGTGATCGTACAGATGGTGTTCAATGTTTTAAACCCAAAAGTTTTTGGAATCCAAATAAAGTTAATGATAAGAATATTCAAGGATGCTAAAGTTGTGTTTAACTTTTGGTAAATAAAATCGCTAAATTTTGGAATCTATTTTAAGTAAATATCTAGTATACAATATATATTAATAATCAATAAATAAATAAGCTTTGGTATTTGCTGAATTTAAATTTGTGGTATTAAAATTTTTCAATTCATGTTAAAAAATTATTTTAATAGCCACGATACTAATTTTAATTATTCTGAGATTTCCAACGACTGACGTAGTGTATTGAACCATTCGCCTGTACAAGTAATGTTGGATTGCGTACCGATAAACTGCAACCGTATTTACAGCTGCGGTCAAAAAACCAGGCAAAACCAGGCAGCTCAATAAAATGGATAGATCCATAAGCTATTTTGAAATGTTTATAATTCTTCAGAAAAAAGCACTGCTATTATTTTGACCGCAACTGTAAGTAAGTATTTCAATTTTATTTATTTACATCAAGTAGCATTTGCAAACTTCTTCCAAGATAGTCTCGATCTTTGTGCAGTTCACAAAACAGTGACGAAACATATAAAAACCATGCGACAAAAAAGTTGTTGAAAGGAAACCAAACATGCATGCTATGTTTTCCCATGTTGTGGTCAGAAAAATGGCTCACCAGAATCACTGTTAGAATGGCACAGTGGTGCATTTTTGGATTGTTGGAAGTACCTCAATATGCACAAGAAAAATTTATTAATCTTAGGCGCCAGGTCGAAGTATGTGCCAGCTTTCTCATTCTCTTCCTGGTGTATGACCGACTAATTAGAAAAGTTTCCGTCACATTCATTACGAGAGGAGCGAGAGAAATGGAAATTGTTGGCAAATAATTAGTTCGTATCTTTCTAAATACATTAAAGATAATTTTCCAGATGCCAGCCTGCCGTCTGCCGCCTGTCAGGTTGCCTGCTTGTTTCTCTCATTCAGAGAGTAATAAACTTTCTGCATTTTAATTAAAAGTGCTGGAAAACCCGACTGAGGCAAATTACTACCGTAATTAAGACTATCCTGGAGCAATTTGGAATGGGGGTGCGCTCACAACCTCCCTTGTCCATGTGTAATCGGTTGGATGCTAATCACTCCCAGTTGCCACCTGGAAATACAACAACACTGACCAGATTTGCCATGACATTCAATCGATATTCGAAAGACTGCACCCTGGCCCTTTGTCTGCAGGAGGACAACACATTATGTTCTGGTAGTTCATTAGTTTGTACCCTGGATTGCTTAGAGCAGTATTCATTACTTGCTACCTCGAAGGCAATGACGATGTTCTTCGGATGGACTGGAGGGCATTCGTCACTCGATTGAGATACACACTGACAAAAATGTTTGTTCAGTAGCCAACTGGATACAAAAAGAAAGGAAGAAAAAAGATAATCTCCAGCAAAAACCATATGAGTTTTTGCCAAAGGCAAAAAGGATTAAGGGTTTGGAAAAAGATAAGAATCTAAATCATTCGGCAATGGGTAGCTGATCCCGGATGGTACGAGGGGACTCCATATGCCAGCTTCTTAATACGACTTAATGGGAAAAGAAGAAAAAATAAATAAAAGAAAAAGCGGATTACTGCGGGGGAGAGTCGTAAAGTCAGTAGTTGTTATAGAGTTGAGTTCGATGAGTCATTTGGTCGCTGTAAAACTTTGATGATGATAATAAGCGTAAAGTTGAACCATTGACGGTAAATGATTTCATGGTGAAAGTGCGCTAATGATTTCGTTTGATTGAATTCATTCAAACATTCAAGAACTTGTTTGCCATGAAGGAATTTGCAATTCGAGAAAAAGGAGGAAGTAAATAAGCTATTGATAGCTTTATGGATATAATACGAGTATATCATACTCTCCAAACTATATCCTAATCGCACACTGACGATCTGGAAAAAAATAGCACATAAACCCAATAAATTTGTTTAAGTTTAAATTTACTTTCGACCAGCATCAAACTGGCAGTAAAGTGAAGTGCGTTATAAAGGGTCATTTATTTTTTCAGTTTTTTTAAATAAAGCTAAATAAAACACACTCATCGATACATTTTTCATGAAAATGTTGTTTCATTATAAAGTTTGGACCTCGTCATTAAAGCTTCGTCTCCATTGGCATTTTTTGAGTCAATGGCAATAGCAATGGCAGTGACGATTTCAAAGAAGAGTGTGCATTTCTTTGCCAGGCAATTTCATTTGTGAACTGTCAAAATGGCATACAGCATTGTCCGTGCGGTAATCTCAATTCAGTGTGTAGAAAAATTTGAATTCGACCGTAACTCCTACATGCTTGCTATTCTCAAGCAATCATCTTTCCTTTGTGATATCATTCTTCGCTGTATTTGAAAAGGCACTGTCAAATCCGTTACTTTCATCATTGAAAGCAATTAATGCCTGCCATGAGCCGGTCAATATTGCTATTGCCATTGCCACAGGATCTACATTGTCCATATCCGAGGCAATGGCGATATGCAGTTGCGGTCAAAATAATAGCAGTGCTGCCTTCTGAAGGATACCTTCTTGCAACTTGAGTAATATCATGCTAATGATTGCATCTTTTACTCCTTTCAATTATTGTTTTAAAGTAGAAGAACATTCCTAAAGTTTCCAAGAAAAAAGTATTCTCTCACACTATTACTGCTATACACTGCTATTATTTTGACCGCAACTATATGTTTCAATTTATTTATAATTCGTTTCACTCACACACGATTCTATGTCCTAGTAGAACCATGAAAATTCAATTTATCAAAATTCAGCTAATATTACAACACTTCAACTGTCTGCTGAGTTTGACAACTGCAAAACGCCAGCGCTACCAACTTGAAACCACGAAATTAATGACCCAGGATACATATATGGACATAAGTGTTCGTAATTTCATTAAAAATTAAAATGTGTTTGATAATGTATTGTTTCCAATATCCACCCTTTTTCATTTTTTGCGGTCTCTGACTATTAGAAATTCATATGCTATAGGGGAGCTATCACTATGCCAAATTTCATCAAAATCAGTGACCCGGAGGTCATGCACTCTCCTTGTAAGTATGAAATATTATGTAAAAAAAATTCTTGCTTTTTCGTAACATCAAGAGCTTCATGTTCGACTGGTGATCTAACATCCTTCTGATGCACGTATTTACACATGGGCTTAGTAAACGTCTTCTTGACTCTTAAAAAACACATACTAATGGTCTGTTTATAGAATGTTACCTCTCAGCAAACAAGAAGACAATATTCTAAAACGATGTTGATGAGCCTGGCTCATATGCAATATTTTCAATCAAAAGACCGAATGCCAGCGCGGCATTTTAGATTAGATCGTCGGAGATTGGTCTTATTCGAAACATAAAAATACATAAGAGAATCAAAAATAGTCGCAAGAAAGCTAGACTCTGGCTCTCAGCGGGCTTTAGCGCCACTTAATTATTATTTTTATTATCAGAAATAATCAAATAGCTTAAAATTTTGTATAAATAAATTTAAGCTAAAAGAACTTACCTTGTGGGTACCACCTTAACTCGATCGTCGACCAATTCCCATGAAGTAATTTTCACCGGCCAAGCAACTTGGCCAAAGCTCTCCTTTACCAATGCCTCCCAAGCTGAATACGATGTGACAGAAACATTATCGGCGGGTAATCTATGCGAACGTTGTAAACGTCCCTTCTTCCTCTGAAGTGGTGTAATCAGAGACTGTGTCGTCACTTGGGTTTCCGCATTCTGTTCTCCCTCAATACTCGGCGGAAGAGTAACCACTGGGGACACTGACTTCTGGTTCTCCTCACATAATTCCAACGCTTCTGTAGACTCCACTTCGGGCAATTGATTACTGGTGGCTGATTGGTCCATCGTGCAAAAATTGTTATTACAAAAGCTGCGTCCTGAATATTAAATGAGATTTGACACGTGAGCCTGCCTTCGAAATTCATCCTGTCTGCACTCCTTGGGTACTTTCGATTTTATTGGGGTAATAACCCTTGGGAATTTCATTTCTTCTTCTTTTTCTTCTTCATCAAGCCAAAAAAAAAGAAGTCAAAAATTCTCAAAAAAAAAAGAAAATATGAAAAAATTATTCAAATTGCCAACTCCTGGTTAAGTTATTCCACCAAGGGATGGTCCTGTATCGAATGTTCTCACAGCAGCGACGTTTCGAGGACATAGGTTCGGATAATTTGGGCATTCTTTCGAAATATCTATTCCCCTCCCCCGATAAATTTCCGCGGTAGTACGATGTTCATTGATTCAAAATATATTGAAATCATCCCCCACGCTTTTGCCATCGATTCTGTAGGTTTTGCACGCACCACGCTGCCGCGCTGTAGATGTGGAATAATTGAGTAGTCTCACAGAGGAAATTATCAGAAAAACGACACGACGGAAATTCTGACTTTGAATTTTGAAACTGGTGAAAAGGAGTTAACTGCATGAGTGGTTTTGGGGAAACGCTTTGACAGGATAATCACGGGAAACCTAATTAGCTCAGCGATTTTATTGCTGAAAATTTTCAGGTGATTTTATCTCGATGAAGGGTTAACTTAATCAGGGCACGTTGTTATTTACAACCGAGAGTATGAGTAGGGTGGTGTACAATTCAAGAGTTTACTTCCGGGACTGGAGGCGGTGCTGAATATTGTGAGTAGTTGGCTTTACCACAGTAAATGAGACAAAAACATCCGGCTTATTCTGGTTATAAGCTTAACTAACGCGGAAGCAACAGATACGCACAATAAACGTGTGCCGTAAGATGATTACGGATATTACGATGTTTTGTCTGCATTGCTGGATGGTTGACAATTAAACAAACTGAAATTATGTGGAGGGATTCTTGTCACTTGGTGAGCTGTATAAGAAACTCACACTATTATTCACTAAAATTGAAAAAATAAAATATGTTAATTTTGTTGTCAAACAATTAAGTATATTGTTGTACATAGTCCTGCCGTAAATTCTGTTAAAAAATTAAAAAACTATAAAAAAGAAAACTGTAAACATATTGTATTCAACGTTTTTTCATTTAGTAGACCACAATATTGCTTTGGTTAAACGTTGTGGTCATTGGGCTATATCGGCATGCGGGTTTCACCTGGCTTAAGCTCCCAAATTTTTAGGGCTCCCAAATTATTATGTGGAGTCTTCAAGGCAATATTCTGCAATTCTGAGCACAAAACGTAATCCAGTGGATTCAGATCTATATTCCCCGACAGTCGATCTTCTGCTGCTATAAAGTCAGGAATATTGTCTCTGAGCCATTCCTCAGTGCGTTGGAGCAGCGTTCTGTTGGAGGATCCTACCTATTCAAACCCTTCACAACAGTCTTTTTGGTAAACGTTTGCACCATTTTTTCCCCCTTTTTCACAAAAATGGAGAGCTGTGACTTCATGGTGAGAAACCTTCCACTACACCATTACACGTTAAACCTTCGAAGCAATTGTTTTCGGTTCCTTAAATAGATTTTGCCATTTTGTTTGTTGGAAACTTGTTTCGTGTCAAAAATTGTCTTCCAACAGCACTCTGATTCAGAGGAACCTTGCGTGCCGCTTTAGCCTAATGACCACACTATTTTAAGGCTTGTGTTAAAGCAAAGGAAGCCATTTCGGGAAGGAATTTGGGAGCTTGCTTTTGTTCAGATTGTTACAATAATCGAGTAGCTGCCAAAAATACGAAAAGTTATTTAATTTTAAAGAGCTGAAATGTTGCTCAGTAAAGCATAATTTTCTTTAGACAAGATGCAAGGTGATTTTTTTTTAACTTGATTTTCTGCTCCCGGATTCTTGCAAGTCATTTTCAGATCGGTTTTATTTTCCCATCGTTTATGTCATCGAAATAGAGGAACGCTTTTTATTGAAGTCGCAGTGTCTTAAGACTAAACGAACAAAGTGTATGTTCACGAGACTATTGTTGATTTTATAGAGTTACTTTTTTTGACGAATTGCTCGATAATTGCAATTCAATGGTAGAATTTAATGTGTTGCTTTAATCGAGGGTCGCTGTTATTAACCCTTTGATGGCCACTAGTTCCAGACGCAGGGATTTTTTTTTTTCGATTCACCACAAACGAAGTAAAAGATCCCAAATATTCGTTTTTGCACCAAGAGACATCTGATGCAGACTTGAATGGTCTAAAATCGGGTTTTAGAATAAAATTATTTCAGTTTTACTGTAATTACGCCAGAATTTTCAAGTTGACAGAAGATGAAATTCATGTTGTACAGGAACAACACTGGGCATGAAAGGATTAAGGTAGCACACTGTATTACGTAATTTTAGTCGGTTCTTAAATCAATCTGCTAAACCAATGTGCCCAGGGTATTAAAACGCTTTTTTTTGTCTTTTTAGAGTGTGGAAACCGGGTAAATGAAATCCTCGTATTCGAAATGAGCGTCAAAGACGACATCGGTAATATAAAAAAACAAATTAAATGTTTTCATTTTACGTATCTGTCTTGAGTTCAGTGTTGGCATTCAACATTAACACCCAAAAGACAGATAAATGATAACAGATAGCAAATAATTATCCACTAGGAAAAATAATCTGCTCGCTAATATAATTCCTTTTTCAGACACCTCTGACCATATGTCGAAAAGTTAAGCTGTTCACATATTTTATTTTTAAATGCTTACATGAATGTTGACAAGCCTGACTAAATTTTCAGGGCCGACCCGACACTGACCCGTTGGTTCACTGACAATTTAATATGATTTATGGCATTTAATTTCCAAACTGCCTGTGCAAATCCCAAATAATGCATTGCACTTTACACAACAAGTTGCCGGTAGACTTTGCACATCTCCAAAATGTAGACACCGCCAATTAACAGAGTTTCAACTCATCAATTCTCCTTAACTGAGCGGCATAATCCCTCGAGAATCCTTGTCGTCCTCTTGATATTGATACTTAGAGCACCTGTTAACCTGATACACACATTTTCATCACCTGCCTCGTCGTTCAGACAGTCTCCTTGTCGCTGCTCCTGTCATATTTAATTAACTCATCAGAAACTTGAAAATGACATCTAATCCTGGCAGACTTCTGAAAGACCGACGAAAACTAATTTCACTCCGTTGCCTTGAATAGTGCTCGTCCGGAGTGAAGCACCTATCTCATCGCCTTTTGTCTTAAATGGCAAATTACTCCTTCAATCAAGAGCACGTTAAAAGACCTTGCAACTATCAAAGAACCTTAAAATTATCGTTCGTAATTGCTAACCGCAAATGGCTTGCAAATTTTATACTGAAACCATAACCTAAACATGAATGCCAAGCATTCTCCCCCATCCTCCTGTCTTATGGGATGGATGCCCTCTCATCAGTCAGAAAGTTTTCCATTTACTTGACGACCGTCACTACAACGGCGGAGGCTTCGCGCATTCAAAAGGTTTTATCAGAATCATCAAGAAGATGGTTTCGTCAGTCAAAGATGTGGAGGTTCTACGCCAATTAAATGAGAGTTTTTCTCCCTCAAAAATGTGATCTGTCATTTAATGCTGCTCAGCTGAAAATTTGTGGAAGAAACCACTTTTTCCAAGTAGCGAAAAAAAAAAAAGATTAAATTTTGTGGTAATAAGACAAAGTAGCTTATGTTGACATAAGCGATTTCTCTGTTTTTCAATGAATATTCATTGGCTTAAAAAGATTTGTCCGTTATAAACATATCGTAAAATTCGTAGCTACTTTTTTTTGAACAGTTATACAAACCGATATAATAAAAATCAATTTTTATCGAAATCACATTTATTTGACATAGGCTACTCTGTCTTATTGCCACAGAATCTATTTTGCAGGTTTTTTTTTATGACCTGGAAAATAACCACGTACACATCATACATCCCTGTTTTTGCAGCACCCCGATGCCCTGAAAATAGTCTCCAGTCACGTTTTGATTAATTCACATCTAGCGGTAATTATTTTTTCAGTGGATTCATGTGGAATTACCGTGAACCTATCTCCCCTTTGGACTGCTTTATTATAGGTCATGACCAAGTCCACCCACCACCTCTCAGCACGGGAGAATTTGACCTAGACACAGTGAACTCGTAAACCGATAAGGGGATGCGCTTTCATTGCCTGTGCTGTACCCTTGAAAAATTTACGTATCCTTGTTACGGCACGTCACGGCTACATGGGACGGGGTCGAGGCAAAAGTCGTTTGCAGACGTAGTGGCCCGCAAAAAGCTTCTCCTACCAAACTGTTGATTGGTTTAAGAGAGCAAAAGCTTTAGTTTGGCACGTCCTGCTCTCTTAACAAGGACGAGCGTTGTGCTATAGAAGTTGTGCACGTGAGTACTCACCGATGCTGAGTGTTATACATCGCCCAGATGTTGGTTGGAACAGTGCATTAATGCACCTCCACACAAATTAGTTCGGACCATGGAAGGCCTTCGAGAAATATGAAATATGAGTTTTCTTGCGATGATAAATGGTATAGCTTGTGGAGCAAGTTCTGAAAGAGAAAAATTTAAGTTTGACAACCATCCCATATGGGTCATCGTTTTTCTTAAGACCATTTATTCGTCAAAGATTCCGTTTTCGAAAAGTCTCATATTCTGCGGTCAGAAACAGGGAAGAAGAGAAACCTCGAGTGTGATACAAAAGTTTTACCTATGTAGAATTAGGTCAGGTGTTGCAATTTATTGATTGGGTTTCGAAAATCAAACAACATTGGAGAGATGGGGTTTCGGTTCGAGGTGTACTGCATCGATTAAGAGAGCTGTGCTGTTAATGAAAGTTTCAAGCCTTGACCTGAAGTTGTTGAGCAGTCTCAGGCGAAAGGGGCCGATTGTCGTTCGTGGAACCACAAATGAAATTTATTAAACAGTGTCCTCAAGGACTCATGTGTGTACGACGATAGAGTTTATTCCGGAGCTATGCAAACATGATGACCTTGTGGTCTGCTTGACTTGCACAAGAATGCCATTTTATGCCAAAGTGTATTTTTCCTCTATCGATCTGAAAAATGTTGAGTGGATACTTAGCTTTAGGATCAAGTTGAAGTTTCAAGTATTGTGGCGCCTTGGATTGAAAAAGTAGACGCTCTTAAGTTCTTATTGGGAACTTTAGCAGTTTGTGTATGCAATTTTGTGTTATTTCACAAAGGTGTTGGTAAGGACAGCACAACATATTTTTCATTCAATGCTTAAAGAGAATCTAGATAAGTGACACCAATTGTAAATCTTCTTAAATATCATTTCCGAAAAATTCGTAACTTAGATATCTGCACCGATCTGACTTAAATTTGTGCAACGTCTGCGCTGGTGACATTGAAATTAAATCAGCTAACAGTGGAGTTCTTGTCTATATTGATGAAGAAAGAAGAGGCAATGATGGGTCTTAAAGTTAATGAGGGAAAAAAACATTCAGGCAATCGCAAACATAAATATTTTGTAAAAAAAATCGGTTAAGTGAGAGTTAGCTCTCGAGTTCCGTTCTGATTACTTTATTGGGTTTTGAAGTGAAACATCTTATTTGGCTATAAAGCTTTATCTCTAGAAAATTAAAAGCTGCTTCAAATAACCAAAGATTAAATAAAAATCAAGTAATTATTAAAATCAAACTCGCCTGACAAAATTTCTTTCCATTCCGTTGTAGTTGATTGCGAACGCTAGCTATGGGGAAATTACTTGCAATTATTTAATAGTTGAAATAGTAAGTAAGGCGACCGATATAAATAAATTTTTTCACGATAATGATTTTAAGCTTTGAATGTTACTGAATTAAGCCCTATTGGCATTGTAAGAAATGACGACAAGATGAAATACAAACACGCTGATAAGACAGAAAAAAGGTAAGTTTTAAAAACATGTAAGTATACAGAAAAATCTTTTAAGGCTCCGGCACAGAATACGTTAATTGCGTCAGCGTCAAAATTTCTGTTCACTATGAAGTACACAACGCAAGGAATGGCACAATGAATAGTCCAACGCACAGCTGATTTCGATTGACAATAAGTTCAAATTCAATTTGTTTTGGTTTATTCTGCAATGTTTTATAAAAAATATGCACATACAAACAATTATTTGTATTTTTTTTTTTCATTTGACTTCGGCGAGGACAGCTCCAACTGACTTTTATATAAAATTGTCAGTCAGTCAAAATATGACAGCCAACGATAAAGGAGAGAGAAAAGTTAAAAGTTGAGCAGCTACATCCATCGCGTCAGCGTCAGCGTTGGTTCATTTTCATATAAACAATTTTTCATAAATTAAGCTATGCGCAAGCAGAAGATTTGTTCTGTAATTTTATTTTTATTATTTTGATCTCTAAAATCAGGTCGAGAATTAAACGTTGGATATGAAATACCTAGTGCTATATTTCTTTCTATCAGATCTAAAGGGTCTAAAAAATTCCCAAGTTTTCATATTACATATTAGGGCTAAGGACTTGAAAATTGACGATGCCACAAATGTTCAAACTAATTTTGGATGTGGGTTAATAGATCTTTACTACTTAAAGTAAAGTAGTTACTTCCTAAAGATGGCCATATAAAGAATTAAGAACTAAACAAAACAGTTTTTTTATTTTTTTAAGTTTATAGCTTTAAGCTTTAGTACCAACCTTTTCGCTAGTATTATTTTCCTTAACTCTTTGCATACCGTTGTCGCCGCACTTGCGACATACTTGTTTATCTTACTCAGCGCTCTGAATGCTTGGATAAAAAATCTAAGCTGTTTTTTAAAATAAGTTGGAATATATTTTATTGTATTATAGCTAAGTAGAAATGTTTTGTTTTATTGTTGCGACCGCATTATTGTTACACATGTACTTTTGATTGATCGTGACGACAGCTGACAACGGCAACATAGATTCCAAATTCTTAGCACAGTCTTCTTAGGCAACGCAACAGCTGCGGTTGTTAAAATTACTTAACGTCTATACTTATTTATTATTACGAATTTTCTGTTTTTTTTTTTTAATTTTTTCTTGTATAAAGAAGGGTCTACCCTAAGTTATTTCTTCCAAGAGTTTAACACACGCCGCGTCGGCTTTACACTTTTGTTTATCTTAAAGACCCATTCAATTCAATGAATATAATCCTAATACGGCCGTTGAAAAGTTCCAATAAAAACAATCACCGAAACAACATCTTGTCGACATTCCATCAAATATTGTTCATTCAACACAAATAACGCGTCGTCTTGGATGTGCGTATCTCCCTGAAAGCACCCGAATCATTACAACTTCCTTATTGACGGAAAAGACACACCCTCCCAGCCCACCGCACTCTCACCAGCCCTTAAAGCAATAAACTCCTCAATAAAATACAATTTCCGTTTATTGCACAATAAAAAGCGCCTACGTTGAGCGCCATTCGTCATTCAAGCATGGATTATGTGTGATATTTAAACTTTTTTCTTTCCTCCACACTCACGAAGAAAAGGAAAAAAAAGTTAAGAGTTCTCCATCTATTTCGGCCAATAAGTCTTCGGAAAAAAATTATCGTTTATAAAGCAACAACAACAGAGAACAAAGTCATCTAATTTAATAAGAATCCATTCGCTTCAACGCTCTCAGAGTGGCACATACAAATATGTTTATTCCGCTTCTGTTAGCATGTTGCCATATGAAATTCTAATTGAATTTATCACCATCAATTTATCACGAAACAGGGCTGGGTTTCTAGAGGGTAAACACAACAAACAAATAAACAGCCACAAGTCTCGTGTATCTATCGTGCGTGAGATACGCATTCGTCGCAAACGCTTTCAAATATTCGACAGATGAAGTTACGTGCCATCGGGCTGTAAGCTACAGAAGTGGTCCAAATAAAAGCCACAAAATACCGTAATAAATATCGTCATAAGGCAGATAACCATAACTCGCTCCCGAGGCCATCGGGGATGGACCATGAAGATGGCATAAACATTACCACCTAAGTTGCTGAACGTCATTCCGTCTCCATCGTGTGTGTGCGGTGGCGGTTCTTTCTTTTTCGGATTGAGGTTCTGTTATAATTTTTCCATGTGATGATATACAGGGGTAATGATATAAATAAGTAAGCGCAGATAATCCAATTTCCACCAGAGGTGGGTGTTCCGCCCACCGAGCCATGCCACCCACAGCAGAAATCCTTGTAATGAAAGAAAGCAGTGTAATGAATAATTCACTTTCATGATTTGATCTGGACATGAGAGACCCACCCCAGGGATACGGTTGAAGAAGCATCCGGAGAGCCTCAGAACCGACGCACATTTGCAGCCATCACTGAACAAAGGCGGCTCTGTGGTTGCGATGTCTGCTCAACATGTGATATCTACTGAACATATGAAATACGAAGCCTTTCGTGGCACGCCAGGAGGGTAAAGCGGTTGTCACGTGTAGAGAAACGACTGCCTGTGTGAATATTGCGTGTAGGCTTAAGGACGTAGCGACAGCATTGATCCTATCTGCTGGAGTCTTAAAATTGGATCGGCGAATATTCGTTAAGGTATTGTGTATATGGCTTTCGTCTCTCTTATCTTCCAACGTCGACTTTATTTTTTTTTCTTGCGATTGTTTAGCCCACATCTGTGAGGAACGTGGAATGATTGAATTCCATTTTCTGTTTTCTTTGTTTCGGTTTACATACTCCTACAAAAGGGTTTCCTTTTTCGGAGCTCCGTGTGTATGTGTGTGAAGTTATGGCCAAATCGACGGGAAGAGGTTACGCTCTGCGACATATTTAGAGACGGAGCAGGAGAATTAATTATTTCTATGAAAATTTTACGACGACTAAGGAACCCTTATAAGCTTTTTGAGTCATTATCAGACGCGGGTACTTGCGGTTGTGACAAATGTCTTGAAACTTTTCTTCAAAAATTTGACAGTGCGACGTCAAGCTAGGGAAACCTTTTTGATGTAATGAGAAATTTTTAGAAATTAATTTTTATTCAAACGTCATGATGGATGTAATGAGGCATGGGGTGGCTGGTCCAATTAAATAAACTCCCCTTCGGTTAAGCGGAGGCACTGAAAGTGAACATGTTAAGAAAGGGATAATTGAGAAGTTGGCAGAGAAATGAAGGTCGTCCTTCTAAATGTTTTAAATTATTTCAGTTGTGTTTGAGTGACAGATTTAAACACTGTCACTGAGGGGATCCGGTTAATATACCAGGTTTTGTTCTTTATGGCAAGAGATTGTCGTTAGGGGGAGTACAAATGTGTCAACTGTCTTGCTGTGTGACGAGAGCCTCAAAATTGAATAAAAAAAGCTCATGGTCTAAGTATTGAAATACATATGCCAAATAAATGGAATACTCAATTTGCTTCAAATTCAATTAATTTAAATAGTCATACATGTACGAATTTTCACTTTCACAAAAACAATCTCTAGGTTAGGGAACTCTGAAAAGGAACTCACATTTTTTGATGTAAGTTTATTGAAAGAATTTTTGAAAATAATTTTGATTGAAAAATGTATAACGTGCCATAGTTAGCAAGCTATGGATCATGTGCACAGAATTAATGAAATTTTCTCTACTGTATTCAAGCCAAGCCTTCGGTAAGGTTTATAACAGGGCGTTCAACAAGCAACTACAATATTGAGACAATTCTAGAGTCATGTATTTTATCTGATCTGATATTTGCCGATGACATCGTCATGCTTCTTTGGAAATTGGTGGTTTGTTTAAGTAAATCAAAATAAATATTTTTAAAGATGGCTGCGGAAAGAACACGGCTAACGAAAAGTGGAGACACAATAATGAAAAAAATAGAAATAGTCAAAGAATATAAGCATCTATGAATGAAGCATCTATGAATTAAGTTATGAACCTAATTCATAATTAATTAATTCTTATGAACTTAATTCTAGTACATTGGATGCAACATTTGATGGTCTCCATGCACGTGGCATGAACTTGTTGTAGATTAGCCTTTTGCCAACACCCTGTCTAGTCACACTCCGCACCTAAATTGGGCTTGTCAAGTTCACGTTAATTCCTTGCCAATAGTTCTTTGTCACGAATTTGGAAATATTTATATTAATAGGTGCGGTTGTGTTTCCCGCCGATACTATCAGATGTAGAATCTTATCTTATTGTTTGAGTTCAACGCATTAAGAAAAAGAGCCATTATGAAGAGAAGTGAGTAAGATCTTAAATCGTATATTTAGTTTCCAAATGTCTAAATGGATGCCAAGAGTGTTTACTTAGCTTCATGTTACCCAACAACAAAATAGTTTCAAGCTATTTTCGTTAGATTCGTTGTGTCTATGGTATTAATTTGGCACTTTGAGTTATTAAGTTGTAATTGTGTATAGAATTCATTTGGCACTCTTGAGTAGTTAAGTAGACTGTGAAGCCATAACCGTATGCAAACACGGTACGATAAGTACAGACTTGCATTTAAATTTCAAACAATAACTCCATTGCACTTTGCATAAGCTGAAATTTGTGAACTATGCAAAGTAGCTATTCACCTCCGTTCCGTTTCACCAAACACTCACCTTCAACATCCGTACACCAGAAAGTTGTACCAGGCTAATCAACAAAGCACCATGCATCTCTGTTTAAGTTCATCTTTAAATTCTATTTTCAGTTCTCCGCGAATTAATGTTTAAATGAAATAGTTTCAAGATATTTGCAATTTTGAGAGCACAGCAGGATACGGTGATGATGACAGGACCCCTGCGGTTGATGGTGGTCTCCAAACAGGAAGACCGAAACGCTTGCATTTAAAGTATGTTGTGGCACAATTGATTAAAAAATAATCTTTACTCTGTGAAACGATATTCCTTTGCATAAAACGTGTTGGGACTTTGTATGTACACAGGATCAGCAGATTAAATGGAGAACATCTGGTTGCGTGGTGTTATAATGTGATGCTGTAATCGTAAGTCATCCTCAGACAGGCGATGATGACACCCTATTCCTCATGGGTGTTGACAGGAGTGAAACAAAAAAAAAAATTATATATTTAATTTTTCTTTCATTTTGAGTGGTGCGATGAGGGAGATATTGCCACCACAATTAATTTGAAAAATTGCTTGTCACGGGAAACGTTGAATGTTTCACGATGGCGGTCAGTGAATTGAAGCACTAGACTCAAAGAATTCCAGGAGGAAATAAAACCGATTTTTTTAAGGAAACTTTAAAAACTGCTACGCTTTATTTTAGATAATCTCAATAAGAAATTAATTGAGATATTTTTTTATTCATTGATGAGTTTAAATTTCTATATTTTAAGACTGTATGACTCCGTCGTTTTGTTGCCAAAAATTGGTGAATTGGGGATCAACTCATTGCTCTCATATAACCCAAAATGCTGCACAGAATAATCGAAATATCGGGTGTGAATTAATCAGTGAAAGAAAGCTTATTTATAGGCCCATCACTTGTCCATTTTATTTTCCTTCATAAAAGGAACATTGATTTACTTGGTGAGCAATATATAAAGCTAACAAAATAATAAAATAAGGTTGGATGGCAAAAGAACGCATAATTTGCCTCTGGATGCACAAGGGTAGATGCTTTTTTAGCCAATCTCACTAAAAGGGTACAAATAATTTAAATACTGATAAAAGGGCCGTCATAAAAACCCACAAGTGAAGCTGAGCGGTGAAATATATAATTCTGCTTTCTGTTTTAACTTTTCAATAACTCCAAGATTTTTTGTTGACATTTTGAACGTGGACAAAATCAAAAATGTCAACGAACTAAGCAAAGTACAGCGGTCTATCACTGAAAGACGGTTAGGATGGCCAGCATTCCCTGAATGCGATGGCAAACTATATATAAGCAAAGTCCGCCTCTATTCTAGTCGTTGGCCTTTATTGCTCTGGCTATAAGCTCTAGTTTTTTGAATTTTTAACATGTCTTCAATAAAAAAAATAGAAAAAACATGCCGATTATGGAATTCGGTGGATTGACTGCGGCGGGAAAATGTTTGCATTTATTTGTTATTATTGAAAACTCAATTGCGAAAGTGATCGAATGTCGATACGGTAGTGCGCAAAAAACTCTATTATAGAAAACGCAACTCATCCGCACTCCATACATTTCTATTACGTTTTTTGCTATCCTATTCGCGGGCAAAAAGAGTTACTAAAGTTGCATTGTGACACAGAAACAGGTCTAGCACCAAACAAATTTTAAGCCAGCGACCTAGATACTCTCACATAAGAAATAGCAACATTCTCTTGTCCAAAATCAATTGGAAATTGTCACGGATTATTTAATCAGTATTTGATATTGTATGCAAAAGTTTTATTTAAGTTTCCTCGTGTCAGCGATTGAATTTATTAGTCAAAATGAAGACAAGTGTCAGTGGAGAAAACTGTCGACGTTTGGAACACAAAATAAATCTCAAATCAAGATAGATCACATTTTAAGGCGATAAGTAAAATTGATATGTCATCGTGTATGAGATATGAACAAACTTTTACTTTAGGGACTCTGAGCTCAAAGTTTAAGGACACGAGTAAAATCGATGTCGAAACCACCACCAAAACAAACCCACATATGGTAAGACGGTTCGGTTTGATTAGTGGTGGCACATTAATCTAACTAATCCGGAAACCTTGCAAGGTATTGCATTGAAGATTGGCATTTGGCAGACGTGCACAGTCGATAGAGAGATAGAGCAGCGTCACCATCAATTAATTTAGCGTCATCACCGCAAGCGGTGAGCCAATGTGGGTAGTTTAATTAATATGAACAAGCTAAAGATAAAGGGACAATATCAACCTCCTGCACAAGAATAATATTTTTTTCGGTGAACCACCTCCGAGTTATAGACGTGTTGTATTTCTGGGCTCAACTACATCCGAGAAAGAGTTTTATTTGGGATCCACATGGTCGTATTGATTTGACCCAAAATTTATGCCCACATATAACCTTTTTACTCTGAATTTCCAATTCCCAATCTTCCAGACAACAAAGGAAAATTGATTACGCCAGCGGGCCTCGTCGGTGGGATAACTTCGTATACCAAGTGAGTTACCGAATCGCAGATCAAACAACATTCCTCTCAGTTTAAAAGGCATTTGTCTAGACATCCGCTTATTTTCTTAAGCTCAAAGTTATTGAGCCTTTCATCTGGCCTTCATGCAAACGCTGATTTAGGGCTCTTTTCGAATTAATGTCCTCCGCGGACGGATTGTTTAATTAGCAACTCTGTAATTAATGAATAATTCTTACGGAAATTACAAGTCGGGTATGAGTAAGGGGATCTCTAGTCAAGTTGCGTGCTTCGTGAAAGGATTCTCAAGGAGAAGGAGAAGGTACTTAAGTTAATGACAAAGTGATGAGTAGGCAGTGAAGAGGTAATGTTGCGATGCTGTACCGTCATAAATCATGAATCCATTGATCAATTTATCAATCATCCAGAGTGCTGACTGAGAAAATTCTCTTGAAATGCTTAATCGAAGGTTGGCTGAAAAAGGATTTCTTAAAATGATTAGAGAGCTATCAATAAAAATGTTACGTGCTGTTTGTATTTCCTTAAATAAAATACTCTCAGACATGGTGGTTAATTGAATTCGTAGGAAAATCTCTTCCCGCATCCTCCGGTGTAGGACTCTGAATTGGCATTATATCACATTTAGTTATCGCAGCTCGTTATGTAAAGACGAAGGTGTATATGTGTGGGATTTTTCGTAGGCGTATTCCGTGTAGGTGGAGGATACGTCTTTTACAAGGAGTCAATGAAGCGAATGAAATTCAATAGCCAACACGTTAATTTTTATTAGATTAGCTCTTGCAATTTGAACGAACAACTTAGGAATCCTTATTGAGGAGAAAGTTGTTGATTGTTGAGCAGTCTTACATATCAGGAGTTGGGGATTGTTTGTTGCGCTTTACTCGAGAAAATATTACGCGCTAACATTAGGCATGTCCTTAATGGCGAAGATGATTTTTACGTAAATGATGTGTACCGTCTTACACTTGGTGCAAATTTGGCGACATTCCCGGATGGAATTCTTGACAGTAAAAATTTAAAAACACAAACACGAATCTTAACCGCACTGTTTTCGTTCTTTTCGCCCCTTTTTATTGATAGAATTTTGTGATATTCTTTTAACCATTCCCATCAGCCATAAATTTCAATTCATGATAGTTTCGAGCTGTTTTTATCTCCACACAAAGTCAGAGTTTTTTGTTATAAAAAAAAATACCACTTTCCAATGCATTTTGCTTAAAGTTCCTCATTCTACATGAAGCAACATGCTTTATTTGTTACTGAGATTTAAAAGGCAATAATTAATTCTCTGGAATAAAATCGAATGCATTTTGCGTTATTTAATCAATCAACATCGGCCTGATAGATGTGTAGATGTGTACAATTCAATTCTCCATTTCTTTGCAACACAAACGACATTAAATTAAATGCACTTATAATCTTCATGATTGGCTTGCAAAAAAAAGCAGTTAAGGATGATAATCTCAGCTATAACGAAGCCTTAAAACATCTTATGTCGTTGATTATCCTTAAACGGAATGACGGCCATAAACTAGTTTTCTTTTAGTTTTTTTTTTTCTGTCTGTAGTAAGTCGTAACGTAAACTTTAGCACTTGAGGACATTTTTATTGTGCATTTCTTTGAAAAGTTGTAAACTAAACTTAAAAAGTTATAAACAAGACTTAAAGACATTTTAGTACATTTCTTTGAAGACCCAATGAAGACCCAAGCGAGTATCCTTTTTAGGGAGGGGGGCAATAAGCAGTTTACGATACCAATAGCATCCGTTTGATTTCAAAATGTCTATGATTAAGATAAAAGGATTTTCTGAATTTCGAAACTTCATTGTAGAGCAAATAGATTTTGAAATTATCAACTAAAATGCAAATTGAAATTAACAAAAAGGCTAAGGAGATACTACAACGCTGTTAATTAACCTCACTAAGGCAGATAGGCGGAAATTTAATTTTCCCTCCCGGTGGTTAGTTGGAAACGAGACCACTAATTACTTGAAGTTGAAAACTAAATTAATTCCCATTGTGTGTACGCTGAGAGTGGAGCTGGGCTGGAAAGGATACTTTGTTTACTTTTGGGTGGGTTCGGTTGACCTCCGAGTGGTTTGAGTGGTATGTCACCTTCGCTAATTGCTACTTTGCTATTCATGTTCATTTCGATTTTTTTTTTTTTGAGATGAGATTTTAAGTCTATGTAGTGTAAGATGGATTCATATAAATTCGGTGAAGACGAAGCGTCTGGTATATGCGATTTCTCACAATATAAACAACTATTCTGTAACTGTAAATATTATCATTATTTATTGACATGTCATTTAAATTACAGGGCTACCTAATGCAGGCCATCGACTTCCGTAAATATACCTTTGTTTTTATGGTATGAACTCATATCCTCTTCTGACCAGAAATTTCAATTCACTTCCGACCGCAATGTCCACTTATGTCTTTTAGGACTCGACTGTATCGAAGAGTAATGGAATTGTTGATCGTAGGGCCGAGCACACAATTCATTCACAACTAGATGATGCACATGATGGAATTTCCCTTAATCACCCCTAATGCTTCCATCGCTGACCAGAACCGATGTGGGTAAGCCACAACAGGCACATTGAGTGGCCATCCTTCCGGACACATTCATTCTTTAGAAAGCATTCATTGACCATGACAGGATGCATGGCTGCAACTCGCATGGCTCAGATACAATAGACACGGCTTATGGTTTCAACTGAAGGATGCGATGCGTTTGTAAGAGGACTTCTGACAATCTCTTTTTATTTCTTTTCTTTTTTTCAAATCACAAACAGGTCTGGGTATTGCTGGTTATCTGTTGGATTAATTACTAAATTGAAGAATGGACTGTGATGCTGTGTTCAATTATCTTTAGTAATGGGTAATAGAATAATGTAAATCAGCTAATTATGATTGGTTGTTGTTTTAAACAGACTTCATACTGAAATCACTGTCACATCAATGAAGCACGTTCTTTTCGTTCTTCTCTGTCGTATGTCGTCATTTTTGAAAAACCTAAGTTCATCATTAAGTACTTCAGGTTATTTATTTTTATCAGTTCAATGAAAACAATAAAAATTTATTAAGTGGAATAGCCAGTTTTAGTTTTCATGTGAATGGGCTCTTATCTCCTTAACTTAATGAAAGACAACTTGAGAAATTGCTATAAAAAGCTATTTAATTCTATATTTTAAAAATAGAATTGCTGTTCATTCTTTTCCTAGTTTCTAGAAAAATCACCAACGTATGTGAGTGTTTTTCTTTTGAAATGTGAATCCCTTACTTATAATTTTTTTGACTAAGAAATAACACCCTCTCTTAAACCGTAAACAAACATTCTATCTTAACAATAAGGACATTATTTTCATCAAGGTTATATTTTATCTTGAAACTACCTAAACCAAAAACAATTCTTTCACGGTCATTTAATACATGGTCACGAAAGTAAATCCAAAATCGTTTTTTCGCGTGCAACGTCACAAAAAAAAACCCTTAATTTTGGATTGAATAAATAAGGAAGCAACTAGTTCCTTGGTTAAGTAGTATTAAATTTCAAATGGAGTATTTTCGCACTGCGTTGGTTTCAGCCAATATCCAGTAGTGCGTATAAAAGTAATGACGGAAATGAGTCATTATTTGGTTTTTAGGAGAATTGTTGCTTAACAGCTAACTAGATTCATAATGAATAAGAAACAGGGTATTTTATGTAGGCTGTGAATTTAAGTTACCTGTAAATTATGTTGTGTCAACTCAAACTTTAGTTGGGCGATATGAGAAAAGCCTCATAACCGAAAGTCACTTTATTTTTCTTAAGAAATATTATGGCCCAAATTTGGGTGTCATCAATCAATCGTTTTGATGTTTTATTTTATTAATGGATCCCTTGTGGTCTTAAGCCTTTTTTATTTTGTTGACACTCAAACAGACAAACAAAAAGGTAAACGAAAGGACCCGTCCTTAAAATTGACGAGGAAAAATGTAGGAACTGCCCAAATCGGTTAAAAAGAAAACAACAGTTTGTATTTGCTAGATATAACTGTGTGGATGCATGTGGAAACAAACATTTCTCTTTTAAGCTTCATTATATTTTTCATTTCTTAATTTAAATCAATAAAAAAGATTAAATGGTTACGAAGAAAACTAAAGACTAAAAAAGTATACGAAATTAATAGTTTTGTAGAAAGCAAATTAAAATATAGAACAGATGTAGATTTAGTTAACAACACAAAATAAACTGACGTACAAAAAAAGCAGGACAGGATATTTCAAGATATTTTGAAATCTAGATCTCTTATCATAAATCTTTAGAGGCGGGTACAATAGATCTTTAGGTATGAATGGCTCAGTGAAACTCTCCATTTTTATCATTTAAAATCTTCGGAGGGTTTTTGGTTCTCCTATTGGCAATACATTACAAGTCATAAAAATGAATAATGAAAAAATAAAAGAAAAACATATTTGAAGCCTTATTTATGCACAACAAGTACAAATGTGAGATGATGAAAGGTTCAACAACACACCTTATTTCAGAAGACGAGACCAATAAAAGCAGTAAATATTTTTAATTATGTAGTGATTTCTTTAAATTTTATAAGGATAGGATTAGGATTATTATTAGGATAATCGTAGAACTTCCGATTATTTCAACACGCCAATTGCAAAAAATTACGCAAATAAGTTTAGTTAAGTTAGTTCAAATTCAATTTTTTTGTTAGTTTATTAAAAAAAGAATAGAACACTAAACAGCAACAAGATAAAATGAAGATAATAATTAAAAAAAAAAATTAAAGAAAGCCGCCTATAGTTCAGAGGGAACTAAAGGCGATGGCAGAGAATTTCTCAGAAGTTAAATATTTGAGGGACAAAACATTTTGGAAAACATGTTCGATAAATCTAATTTCCGAAAAGTCGAAACTACAAACAAAATAAAAGGATGAGCCCACACGGCAACAAATTTTAAAGTGAAACTTGCTGAAATAAAGTTGAAAACTAGTTCCAAGGAAAGTTATTGGAATGGAATAAATTCAATTTAAATCTAATTTGAATACCTTACTCTCAAATTCAGTAATTGGATATAAAACAAACCAAAAAAATATAAACAAATTGCTCTATTCTAAGAATTGGCTGAATTTCTTTCGAGACAGTTGTAAGTTTTGCAGTCGAGAAACCGAAATCGAATTTTACTTTCGGTGAAAACTAAAAAAATCATTGAAAAGTAAACCTTGCACTTTAACAGTTAACAGACAGTTTTGAACATTCAAATTTCCGTTTACAATTGCTTTTCTAAGTTTGAAATTGTTTCTTTGTTTACAACGAATTCAAGAACTGTGAGAGAATGCAACTTATTTCTTATCCATGCACATACATGCAAATATGTCGAGTAAATTTACCTGAAACAGTCATTTCATTTGGTTATACAAAGTTTAGATTCACTTTACACATGACCAAATATCTGGGGCTGTACAAAGTTTTTACATCAACAATGTTAGAGTGTTGTGCTTTGCTTCAACAGTTTCAAATTCTGTCAAGTGTGTATGTAGGTGCATTTTACCTGTACACTAAGAAAACAAGTCTTAATTTTTCTCATATCTTGCTGGTATGGCAATGGTGGTCCAATGCCTCTAGGTTGTTTTTCTTTTCCTTGCAATTTAATTTAATTTGATGCTGTATCATAAATATTTACTGCTGAATGAACATATTTGTTGCTTCAGGCAAATAATGTGAAGCACGAAAATTCAATTTGCTAATTGAAGTCGATAAAACATATTGAATTAAATATCAGGAATGTTTTTAATGAATTTTTTGATATTTCAATTTTTTCAAAAACGTTATGCAAAACCAAACACACCGTCACAGCTTTTTCAGAAAAAGTTCTTTTAGTCAAAAATCCAATTTCTCATTTTTCATTAAATGAAAAAAAAAATCCTTAAGAAACCTCCCCTGTAATTAAAAAAAGAGCGCTTTTGAAAAATTAGACTTATTGTTTTCGTCCTTAGAGTCCATCTCATTATTTTTATCCGCGTTGAATTTTCTCGCTCCCGCCAACAACGCAGTACTTGTTCCCCCCACAAAAGAGACGAGAACTGATTTTTTCTCACATAAAAAAGTGATTTAATTAAAACTTGAACACGATGAAGGATTCAAAGTTTTAACTTACTACTTACTGTGAATTGAGAAGAGAAAATTAACAAAACCACACCAGGTGTGTAAATCCAAACAAATTTCAAGAATTTCATTTTTCTTTAAACAACAAGAAAATATCTGAATTTTTTACGAGCCCGAAATTTTTTTTTTCTTTTTTACACAAAGACAAGGAATGTAATAACGTCAAATAGTTTTCGCTTACACATAAAATCATGGTGCTTGAATGTGAGCCATCCTTCTAACGCGAACAAAGGACGAAAAGGAGGTGGTGCAACTCGGTTTTATCACAAAACTTGGTTCAGAAGTGCTCTAGAGTTCCAAATCGAACTCGATGTAGTATTTACATGCAAGTGGGCTGCACTTGTAAGAGAAGGAACACCACTCAAGTCCAGAGATCACTGAGGCATTAAATTCATCGATCTTAAGTGTCGCTGCTGGAGGTGGTGTTGGGAAGTGGTGGCAGAGCTGTGGAAATCCTTAGCCTGTGTACCTTGCGAACGGAATACAAATTGCTACGAGTAAAACAAAACGTGATCTATAACATCTGTTACAGGAATCCTTTATTTTCCCACCCCCATGAACGTCCACTATTTCGAATCGAAAGTACCCACTCGGGGAGTGAAGTGCAGACTTGATTATAACGTTATCCTGAGAGGAGGATGGATGGTTGGCAATGGAATTACTCACATGTACACGGTGACTAAGTTTTTCTCGTACCCATCCTCGTCTAGGAGCGATGCAATCAATCAAATTCCTTACATCTTCTGATATGCACGAAGTAAACGCATTAGGACGTCGTATTCACTTGTGGCACTAGCATCCACCATCACACATATGCATGCACGATTCTGTATGCTGCGCTACGCGACGCGACTATCGACACTTCAGTTACATAAACGCACAAAGGATACGATACGACACGATAACGCGGAGCACATGACCTGCACGTTTTCAGTGCAAAAAAAATTGACTCGCTCAACCAAATTACGTCGACAAACAAAAAGGACTCTTATTTAATCAATTTTGTGTTGCATCTACCGGATGCTCGACGGTGTTTTTTTCTTTTCTCTTTCAATTCACGCGCAAAGCGTGGTGTATTTTTGCAGAAAGGACTCCCAAATGGTCATCCAGAGCTGCAGCCTTATCAAAACACAACCGTTCCGTATTGCGGGCAAAACGAAACTACCATCAGTTTATGTTACGAACGCTGTACATAGCGCGCGACAGTACAGAAAGCTTTCAAGGACTTTCAAGGATGAAAGCACTTGTGTGCGTGTTGTCTGTACGGTTCCAACTGTTGATGGTGGTGCTGTGCTTCGGCACAGACGAAGGTTACTGCTACTTGTTGGCTTGTCCCTTTTTTGTGTTGTGTGTTTGCGCTTCTCTCTACTCTGCATATCGTTATCCTAGTTAACTGTGGTTGACTCAAAACAAAAGCTTTTACTACACATAACACTCGAATGCACCTGCAGACATTTCTTTCGCTTTTAACGACCCACAGCATCCGAAATTGTATGTGACAAGGATTTTTTGGTTTGGCGTCGCTTTGTAAAGCGAGACGGCTGACTGTGTGCCTCAGGATCAAATTGAAAGCCATGACTGGGCTCGGCTATGGTAGTTCCAGGTAACGAAGTTTTTGTTTCATACGAAAACTTTCCCGGCACACATTTTCCACTCGACTGGCAAGCAGTCAGTCAGGCAGGCAACAAGGCAGGGGCGGAAGGAAACATAGCTAAGGGATGATAACCGGGCGACCATGATGGGTGCTCTATTGTATCCTTCGAGCCGCCAACTGCTGAGTGGTGTGCTCCCAGAGACCGCCTTTTCAATGTGTCTGCTCGGGATTTTATATGTGCGGTGCACGATGTGCGTGTTCTTCGTTTTCGCTGGCGTTGCTTTTTAATCACACCGTAAAAGTCCTGTCTGTCGTTAGTGTTATGGATTTAATTACTTCTCGAGTAACGCTGACGTTGGGTATAAAATCCTGTCCCTGTTGTTAGGCTGGTCTTTGAAACTTCTCCGAGAGGTTAAATAAGATATTATCTTCCGGTGGTTCATGAAAAATGCAAAACGACAGGAACGAGTGAATCATTTCTGAGGTTAAGGTGGCCCTTTAACTAATGCGTCTGACAGTGGGCGGCTAAAATGCGGTGAAAATGTCCGGATAATTATCCTGAATTTTTTTTCCTTTTGTTTTCAATTTGAAGTGTTTATTATTCATGCGCGTGGGCCAGTCTGTGACTTTATTAATAAGTCATGTCGCTTTCAATTTTGTCTGTGGTTGCACAGTGACTGACTTTTGGAAATTAATGCTCAGTCTTTGTTTTGTGGTTGGTGTGAGTTTACGTGATATTTGTATGAATGTAAAACACTTTGAAATCGTAGCATAAGGGAAAACAATTCACCTTACGGTAGTGACTATCAAGGAAATTTGGATAAATTATTTTTATTCAGCCATTTCGCAATTAACACTGGTAATATTTGTGACATGTCTTCCTAGCCTTGTTTTTAACAAATACTGACTAAAAATAAATTCAATAATATTTATAGAATAACTAAGAGGCCATGTCTTCGTTAGTTAACTTACACATATTTTGGTTTATAATGCAGAAATTTGTGTCAATTGTTGTTTCATTTTTATTTTTGTTAAAGCCAAAATTTAATGGCCAAGACAAGTTGATGACCATGAAAAAATAGTTCGAAATCTTTATATGAAAGATTGAGGTGAGAAACGTTTCAAGATATGGTCGTAACAAGATGGCTATGTGCATCTGCAAGTCTTCTTTGTAGTTAATTTTTTTTTTTTTTTGTAAATTTTTGGTAGCAGAAAGTACCGTTTTTTGATCTAGCCAATATTCTGTCCCTCTTCCTTCATCTTAGTTTTATTTCAAATCTTTCTCATCTTAGTTTTATTTCAAATTTACGAGAAAATTTTGAAAGCGCAAAGTCTTGTTTCTCTCATCCGTCAGATACGATACATTTTGAGTATTTTTTCTTCACTACTCTCTCTTTCTTCAATGCAACAGCTGCACTCTATTTGAATTAGCCCATCTTAACCTTGATTTCTTTAAAGCGAAAACCATTGAGACCTTCTTAAACCACTTCACCGACCACTACACAATAAAACTGCTTCAAAACTTAAAAAGGTACACTTGATGTGTTTTCAAAACAAAGCTTTTCGGTACTTAGAAATCAATTAGCATTTTCATCGCTAACAGGCTACGTTGGCTTAGCTGTCTGATAATTAGGTCATGGTTTTCCGTAAATAATTCTGAATAAAATAATCCCGGATCTGGAAGTTAACTCTAGCATTGCCACAACGTAATCGAATATATTGTACTCACCCAAATGCGATGTTTAATGGCTGTAAAAAACTAATTGAATGCAAAATATATTCATAGCACTCGGAAATTACACTGTGAGACATAAAACGCATTTTACATAAAACATAACACCCTGGCTCAATGGTAAGCCCCTTGAGAGATGACAGGAACTTCATAATTAAACCATCTCGCTTCACCGAAGTTCCACCACGAAATTTGTTTGCGTATAAATCGAAGCAATTAAAAATTAAAACACAAACTCATTTAGTTAGTAATTTATTTCCATGTTATATTTCAAAATTTTATGGAGTAACTTTACAAAACTCATTTTTCAAATTACAAACTATGCGGTATCGAATCATCGTAACGTAAGGACGCATTCACTAGACGTGATAGTTTAATTAATTTTATTAAAATAAATTGTTTGCCTATATACGTTCACATACAACATATACAATGCAGTTAGTCTGTCTTATATATCTAAATTAATGAACTTACATTTAAAACGTGGAAACAGGAAGTTATCATAAAATGCTCGTAAGTATTAAAAAAAAAGGTTTGATTGATAGATTGCAATTGAGTCCCTCCACCTATAGCATAAGAAGTAGTTACAAAAACATTTGCATTTCCAAAAAAGAACGATATGTGTCTTGATTTCTTGGTTTTAACAAATTAATTACACGTTATAAACTTTCCCCAAAATAAACCCGACTGATTAAAACTAAAAAATCGAACAAAGAATAACCTAAAAAAATTAATTTTCATTCGTCTTTTTCCAGAGCTTCACAAACAGAGAATTAAGGAAACAACCGTGAAACTATGAAAAAGGACGAAAACACACATTACTCAATACAAAGATACTCTTGGAAGAAGTATATCGAAAAAGATTTGGCAAGCAAAGTGGATTTTTTTTTGTGCTTCGGTGGCGTGTGTGCGAAATGTGTTTCAGTGAGCAGAAAAAAAAAGGAATGGCAGGGAAGTTATTTCCTTACAGATGCTCAGCTATTAATGTTTTTTGTTTTTTTTTTCGCATCGTCCTTAATACGCGCGTGACTATATTACCCGTCAAGAATGTCATCGCACTTGTCATTGTTTGTGGCGGATGACCTTCGTTATAAAAGCGATGGTTATTTGGCGAACATTTTTGACATTTTTTCTTTGTTTTTGTTTTAAACCGTGTGCTCTCAAGGGAAAGCTTAAAAGAAAAAATGTTGCGTTGATCTCATCCCAAATCCACGCAGTGGCACAAAAAAAGGAAAGAGCCATAAAAAAAGCAGACGACGAAGGAATTTACGGTATGCTACGGCATCCTGGTGGTGATTAGGAAGCAATATTTACAGGGGCATTATAAATGGGGCTTTTAGGAAATTCCTATGGTGCTCACTTTTTCTTTTCACAGACATAAGCAACACTCAGAGGTCCTTACGGCTATTAAGGATTTGTCCATTTTAGGTGTGTTTTTATAATTGACTTCGTTTTTCAAAAAAAAGTTGGTGGGTATTTTTTTTATAAAAGATGTCCCGTCATTTGATTTCCTTTTACTTTTAAAAATAGCAGATAGTCACGTAAAAGGTGATTTGAGAGGATTTGTGGCAGGTCATCTAATTCAATAAAAGTATGCAACAGGACGTTATTTATTCCTAATTCTGTTTCTTAAAGTTTTATCGAGTAATAATTTTTAATATTTAATTTGTCATTTGCGAGAAGAATATAAAGTAATCTCAATAGCAACCAACAAATTGTTAAAAACCTGCAACCTATTTATTTAACTATCTCGAAGTTAAAGAAAGAAATTTGTGTGAGAGTATTTTTCCATTTACTTTCATCGTAAAAATCATTTCACTACATTATAGTTGTAAATGAAATATTAGAGTCCTGTTAGCTATAGAGTTGATTTCAGTTTCATCGCAATGTAATTTGTATCCATGCAATTTTCACAAAATTACATTTTATTCTTTTTTGTAGAAAATTTTTATTGATGAAAACAGTTTTCGATCGACACTTTCAAACAAGAGTTCTTCTAATGGAAAACTAAATCATCCTTTCCAAGTCATTCTTGCTTTTTATGAGCAGCATGGCAGTGAGACTCGTATGAGTATTCTCAAATGATTCCTAAAACTTGTGTTAACATTACTTGAACAATCGAATTACTTTAAACACTAAACAATTTTGCTGCGCGGTTCTGAGCCTGTAGTAAATTATATAATATGTAAGTTGCTCTTTTCGAAAAACACCCGGGTTTGTAACTTCAGATTTATTTCGTACCAATGCTTTTGATATACTTGACTAACCCTTCGATTTCAAAATTAAAAAATTCTTTAAGCTAAAGTAATGACCCTATCATTTGCTTCAAATATTCGCCGACATTCGAATGATTTCCAGTCCGAGCCACGAACTCACTTTCACTCTTGTTTTTTTTTTCTAAGCGGTAAGGATATTTTTTTGTAGAAAAAATATCACAGTGTTAAGTTATTAAGGCCAATTCTGTGCTAACTTACAATAAACAAAATATTTCGTTTAAATCTTAAATCTAAAAGAAACTGTGTATTAACATAATTATTTCTCTCGATTGTTTACAAGAAAACGATTTTTAAAATGTCATTAAATAGGCAAAATTACAATTTGTTGTTTGTAACATTTGGCACTTTTGTATTTTTATGAAAACGAACCGAAGGCTTGAACTTAAAAGTTAAATTATAATGTAATATATGTTTCCCCAAATAAAAAGTAAAAAAAATAATATTGATACATAAAAGCGAACCACAGATTAATTATTAGAGTTTCTTTCTGTTTATTTGACTATTATCGGCGCAGTGAATTGAAAGCGTTAAATCGGATTTATTAATATTAAGATACATTTTGTATTTCATATGTTTCTTTTTTTTTTTTTTTGTTAAACTACCATTCTCTAGGACGTCCTTCATTTTCCGTGTGGAAGGTACTTACACGAGATTCGACATGAGTTTCTGTGACCATGCGTCCGGCACGTGGTGGTGGTGGAGGTGCTGGTCCTCTACTCTGGAAAGTTGTCTGTAAGAAAAAAAAAATTAA
Source organism: Syritta pipiens (assembly GCA_905187475.1). Taxonomy (NCBI): domain Eukaryota; kingdom Metazoa; phylum Arthropoda; class Insecta; order Diptera; family Syrphidae; genus Syritta; species Syritta pipiens. The sequence continues at coordinate 9,798,185 of LR994571.1, read as the reverse complement.
ATTTATAGCGAGACCAGTTGAAGAACGAATGAAAGGGAGGGCGATTTTGAACAGGCATTGAGCGCAAGAAGGTGAGCGGCTAACAATAAAGCGTAATATAATTTACTAGTGGATAAAATTGGTGTTTTCTTTGAAAAGTGTTTGAATATCTTTCAGCTTCATAAACTATAGTTGATCTTTTGAGTCTAAAACTCCACCACTTACCATCATCCGCTGTGACCTCCTTGACTTGGGTGTTGTCTCCGGAGATGAAATGTCTGAGTTGTCAGGCGCAACCCAGTGCTCTGTGAATTCACTGGCCGACCGTGCCAAACTGGGATGGCTGATCGAGCGGTGGAATGATCGTCGGTCGTAGGCCTCCTCGTCGCCGAAGTACTGATTCGGGTAGAAAGAGCTAGCGTCGGACATATTGTCCAAGTGGTCAGGTCGAGCGAAGTCCACGGTCATCTCGGACATCGAGCGGAAGTCGATGTTGTCCGAGCGGTACGAGGAGCGCGAGGTGCGCCGCGACCGTCCACTGGGTTGATAAGCACTTGAGGTTGACGGTTGAATCGGATCATTGCGGATGGTACGCACGCTGGAACCACCGTCGCTGTCGTACTCGTAGAGCGTGGGCAGTGAGCTGCGACGGGAACGGGTATCCCAAGGTTCTTTCTTTTTGGAGCGACGCACTGCAGCTGGCTCATCATTGCTGTCGTCAGCAGGTGGCGCTAAGATGCGGACAATTACATCCCAGGTTTGCGGCTGGAAGATGCTCTCGTAGCGCGTGTCTTGGCGAATGCGCTCGAAGTCCTCCCTCACAACGGCCTCTGTGAGCATGGTTCGAAGCGATGACTCCGTGGTGATGATCTCCTTCCACTTGGCCTTGTCGTCGTAGCTGATGTGGCGGACCAGAGGGTGGACACTTGAGTGCACGGAACTGGCGTCGTCGACAACGTCTGGCATGTTTTCCTGGGGCTCTTCGAGAATTCTGATGAGGACATCCCAGTTGGGAACGGCCTTATCCTCGGGTGGCATCTCAATTGGCTTCATGTTTCCAACGAGCTGAGGTGACATCAGCTGCTCGCCGGTCTCTTCGATGTGCTGTGGTGGAGGAATGCTCATCGTCGAACGCTCCATTTTTGGTGTCAGAGTTATGCCGGAGGCACTGGAGATGTCCGAGAAGTTTTCCCATTGCTGTTGCTGCTGTTCACTGGGGTAGTTGCGGATGGTCACGTCCCAGGTTGGATCTGGCATTGGACGAGGTTTGTATTCAGTTATCCTTCGTTTATGGCTTTCTATGTCCTCGATGGTCTTCTTTTCGGTGATTGTGCGCAAGAAGACATCGTCCACGGTGTGCGACGATATCTGTGGTTTCTTAACAACGATTGGTGGCTCCGGCAGGTATTGGTGAGATTCGTAGAAGTGAGTCGTGTCCACTAGCTCACCCACAGAGTGCATATCATTCGGTTCCGATTCAACAGATATGACACTTCGAGTATCACTGGGTGCAGGACCGTCGGTGTAGTCCTCGGACCAGGTCTCCTGCCGTGGGTTAATCTCATGATGGGTCCTTGTGTAGACGGAGAACACAGGTTGTGGAGGCAGTTCTGGTTTCGGAGCAGCATGGAGTTCAGGAACGTATGTGAATTGACTTTGAGCATTGTCTTGAGGCAGTGAGTCCATGGTGATGATGCTTTCGCGGTCTTCGTGGGTCTCCATGATGGTGGAGAGGTTGTTGCGCTCATGGCGGAGGGTGGCAACACTTTCCGTGTCTGATGTGACTGGGGACGGTGGTGGTGGAGGAGATTTCTTCACCCGAACTTGGACGTCAAATTTGGGCGACGACTCCTTGGCAGCGATGGGCAGACGTGGAACCGTATTCGCCACGGCATTAGATGCCTGCAGCTCCTGTGTATGGCCGTAGTTCTCACTGCAGATGCTTAAGCTATCTTGGACAAAGGCGCGGTTCTCGAAGCTTCCTGCGGAGCTGAACGGCAGTGATCTGAAATTAAGTGAATTTGTTATAATCGCTGCTACAGGGCGGACTTTGCCTCACCTTGTGTCGATTTCCTCAATCTCCGAATGGGATTCACTTGGGTAATCGGATGGGATAAGTACACCCTCGCTTCCGGACGAGCTGTGTACGGCAGCGAGTGCAGCATGTGCACGTGGGATCTTCAGCACCTCGAAGTTCGATAAATTTCCAAGACTGCTGTCGCTCAGTTTCGTGATTTCAGAGCCACTGCCCATGGACATCGGAAGACGGCGAACCACCGGAATGGGGCGTCGTCGTAGGCAGTAGTATGATACAGCTAAGCCTAGTAGCAGCAATGTGAGGAACATTATGGCGCAGATGATCATCAGGATTTGGATGCCCTTGAGCGGAGGCTCTACCACTGATCCTGTCACGAGCTCGTTTAAGCTAGAAGGAAGAACACGTGATAAGGTGAATGTGAGATTGATGTAATGGACTTACATTGGCGCTGGCAGACCCGGAGGAATAGACGGTACCGGGGGTGGGTACCGACAAACAATCGTAATAATCTCATCACCGTCCATTTCCAGACCCGGATGGAAACGAATTACAATGTTGTTCGTGAAAACGCGTTGTGGTTCCTAAAACAGAATGACGCTTAAAAGTAGTGAATTGCTGACGAGCTTTGATCACTGGGACCACTTACTTGCTTAGTTCCACATCCTTTCAATGGCAATTCAAGATTGTAGCTAAGGTCTCCTTTCCCGAGTACCTGGCAGGCACTGTTTCTATCAAAGTCAGCGTAGGCTATGCCGAAGAATGGTTCATTGAACTTAAGACCAACCTGGAAAAAGAGTGCGATTAATTACGAGTCTTGGGGGTAAATTTAGAGAGACAAACCTGCATTGAGCCAGCTGCACAGTTTAAAGCTGCTTTCGTGCGATTCAAGAAAATGATTGGACTTAGATCGTCTAGCTTAGTCACCTGTGAAATAAAGAAGTGAATTTATTTAAGAACTAATGTAGTTAATAATGTCAGTTATTTCAAAGGCATAAAAAAAACCGTACAGAGCAGGATTATCATAGGGGATGGACCATCTAGTGGTTTCTTTTTAATTAAAGGTTATTTTGACGTGGACAGCTGTTTCCGACTCGTAATCTTAACATTGAATCATAATCATACCTCCGCAGAATGATTTGAGTCACTTTGTGCTTAAACCACTTTGGGAAATATTAAAAACTCATTTCCAAAGCGAGTGCACTAAATGCAAGTGAGCGCAAAAATTATTATTATTTTTTTTTGAAACAATCATTCGTGAACTTTCTCTAACCCACGTTTAGCAGTCTTACGGATAGTGACGGTAATAAAGATGAAAATGAGTCGGTGAGAATTAAATAAACTCTCTCTACTCTGTTCAGTCAACACCTGAGTTCTTTTCAAAATTATAGGAACTCTTATATAAAATCATCTCTCCAATAGACATATAAATAATTATGCATTTTGTAGTTGTACCCTTTTTTGCAGAGCTCCAAACTGCCCTAAGCTGTCACTTGCCAATTAATTTCGTGTTAACCTTTTCCGAATAAATTTTAGAGAACAACAAACCGATATCTAAGTAATCTGCCAGCACTTATTTCTAGTTTTTCATTTTAAATCTTTTAAACTTTACAAAAAAAAAGAAAAAAATTAAAAAATTTTTTTTTTCTCTAAACGCATGTAGAGCAAAAAATACGTAACGTCGCATCTCGTCAGATTTCAAAGAACACTCGCTACCATCCGCCTTCTAATTTTATTTCAACTACTTTCAACCTCATTGGTCTTCGATAAACTTTATAAGACACATTACCACGGCTGGTTGAAGCTTCATCGAATCAAAGTAATGGAGAACTTAAATAGGTTGCACTTCTCGTCACCGCAGAAGTACTAGGCGTGTAAGCAAGTAGCCAAAAAATTTCGTCAGACTTGAATACTAAATGATTGTGTCTGAAACAATGTACTGCTTCTCTCCATAAATCATTCTCAAAGTAGGTCAAAAAACCCATTGAAGCAATCCACATACAGGAAGTATCTGATGCCTTAAGGGAAGTTAAAAAAAAAATCACTTAAGGGTGAACGAATTTACGGTGTCCCAGGAAATTTTTTCAGTGCCCTATTCAAAGGTGACCAAACTGGAACAAAGTACGTAAGCAGTTAAGCTGGATTCTGTCGGTACTAATTCACCTTCTGGGCATTCCTTTCCAGTTAAATCCTAAAGTTGCTTTGGGTTTTTTTAATCTTCTGACGTAAACTATCTTACTTTGTTCCTTCAATCTGTTTGTAGTTAGGACATCTAAAAAAAAAAGACATTGTCCATAGAAATGCTGTCGGTTTGTATGCATCGAGTTAAGTAGGATAAAAAGGTATAATGAAAAAAGAAAGGAACTACACGAGCTGCTTCAAGTCCAATGACTTTCGGGATCATAGTTGGATTGCTTACAGCCACAATCCATCGTGGAAGATGTGTGGATGTAGTTTGGATAGGCAGTGGACAAAAAACAGAAAAAGATGTTATCTGAGGTTTTAATTGAAAGCAAAAGAAGTATATAATTGCGTTGTGCCTTTCCATGCAGTCCTGTAGGATATTTTAAAGTTATTCTCATCTTGAAGATACTATTATAAATTCTTGAAAACGTACTAGTCGAACAAAGAAAATTGAAATATTTTCATCCGCTGACAAGAAAGAGGAATACCAGGATTAAATAACGAATTTATGTTCATCGGTCCAAAAACCTTTACTAACTTTTTTTTTAGATTTAGATTAAGATTAAGATTAGATTAAAATTAGACAATCCGGAGCCGTGTTATTGAAGTGAAACTGAAGTTCAATTGACCAATTAGTCACACTTCAAAGCGAAAACGTACAGTCAGAGGCAAAATAAAGTGTACAGCCATATTTCGAGCATTCACAGACTCATAAAATAGGTACAGGTGCTCCGATTTTAGGAAAGGTTAATTTTACAATAGATCCTACAAAAAAAAGAAAACAAGAGCAAGATAACCAAAATAAGAGGCAAAAGAAAGTCTACACCTTAAAAAAAAGACAAAAATTGTATGTAATCTACCGTTAACGGGACTGCCTATGAAAATATTTCCACTAAGTACTAGTCAAATTAAAGCCTGGTAAGAGTAAATTATCATTCGTTTGGCTTGATGTCCAAAAAAGCAACCGTTCATCATTCATAATAAACGATTTTGATCTCTTTGTCAGAAAGCTTTGCATTTATTTTCCGTGCAATAAAACTGATTCCAATTAAATTTTAATAATTTTGTAGTTAACGCAGTAGCAGAACAAAGAAAACAGTGCATCTGCATCACAACAAAGTGTCTCGCGACACTCGCAGCTATAAACATTTACAATGAATCACAACACTTGCACAATTTTGTTCATGACTCGCGCTTCCTTGATTTGTAAAGCCTCATATTTTATCGATATTATGACTCCATATGCTTGCATTACGACCACGTACGAAGGCCTCTCAGCAAAAAAAAAAAACAAAAAATAAATGTTCTATGTAATACCCTCGAATGCGTAAACTTTTTACAGCATCATCAGAAAATATTGAATATTTCGAAGGAGCACCAAATTTTCATTGTCCATTATGTTCTTCCGCAATGCCCCGGGGTATCGATATTATTTCAAACCTCTTGGATACATAGGCATTCGTCTAACATCGAAAAACCACAAGCTCCTGTTATAAATCACCCATTTGGCGGCCATTTTTCTCCTCTTTGCAACCACCATTCGGCCACAATCGAACATTTAAAAAGTACTTTGGCGCATTTATCCGCCCATAAATGGCGGGATGAGGAAACCCACTCATCGACTACCGCTGATCCATTTTTAATGGATCCCTCCATTATGGAGGAATTTTGTAGAGCAGCCCTTCCTCTCCCTCGACGGCGCACTTTTTCATTAAATTCCAGGAGAAAGCCAAACCTGGAGGACCGTCTGACATGCTACTCGTACCATGGTCACATTTTTGACGACGTCAACGGCACAACCGTAAAACATATCATATCACGCCAACACTTTTATTTTATTCGATACGCTACAATGGAGTGGCGGTTCAATCCGTCGGAACGTGATTAGAATACAACACCTTTCCGTAAGAGTTGTCCAGGCAGTCCCTTCCCTGGTGCCGACGTTCGACACCCGATCCGCATTGCAATGGTCCAGAAGTGCCAGCCAAACGAACATTGCCAACAAGTTGGCAGCTTGTGAATCAGGAAAAGATACAAAGATACATAGATACACATAAATAATTTTTTCCATGCAAATTTACTTTTATTCTGTAATCTGCACCCACGTATCCATCGGTGTGCACCATTACGAGACAGGGAGAGGCGGTGGAGTGCTCTCCACCGTCAGTGCCAGTGCTTCTCGCTGACAATGGTTGCGGGCACATTCCGAGACAATGTTGTTGCTCAAGTCGAGAACAATGGAAATCGTTAGAAGCTTGAAGTTGTACGGTGGTGGTAATGGTGGTTCTGGTCTTCCTTTCATGCTGCGCCCGCTCGTATTTTCCCATCAACGCACAGCCTATCGCCATTAATGAGCATATTTTTTCAGTCGTATATTAATTTGCATACAAAGGGAAGAACTCTGAATGGATCATTATTTAATCATCTGAGTCGGAAGTAATAAAAGCGCTGATGAGGCTCTCGAGGAGGTCCTTTTGTTCGTGCTCTGGTGGAGAAGTTACCGCTTGTATCGAGTGTGTGTTGTTTTGAAAAAAGATAGAAAGGAACGTCAACCAAATCTAGGTTAATCGGCACCTAAATCTGGGGGCCTGAGGTAAATCGATTAATTTCATTGAACTGTCTGGGTGAGCAGGCCGTGATTGTGTACCACCACCCAGCACCACGCCCCCGTTGGGGATTTGTAGTGGATTTTCAAACGCTTGATTCGATTTTTAATGGATGATGGATGATTTTTAGTTTCTTTTCATTCTTTTCAGATCGTTGTCATCGAGCGGAGGATGATTTATGTGCCATGTGGTTGCGGGAAACGTTTTTTTTTTTATTTTTCTGTTCCGTCATGTGCTTCCGATGCTACGGTATCGTTCCATTGATTGGGATTGATTTATCTCTGGTCTGTAATTCAGCCATTGGATGCTTTGATCCGGTTTCCGGTTCAAGTGCGATAATCTTTTATGGTAGAGATGAGCCTTTGTTCTTGACCTCGGATTACCATGGTTTGTGGGGATAATCTGTGATTACATCCGGATTCGGACGTGGTCTGTATATGAAATGCCACAATGATGTTAAAGGTTCGAAGTTGGTGCAGCTGCAGCGTTAGGCCAGTTGTGATATCACTTACTTAACAACTATAGGGAGACAAAACAACTAAGGATGTTGTGAATAAACATCACACTGTACAGTATCAACGACTTCGATAATTATGACTTCTTCTTGGATGTCAAAGAGGTAAAACAATCAATTTAATTAACTGATTGTAATTGGCTGCCGTTTAACACTAAGAGATTTCTTAAAATAATAAATAAATCGGTGGCTTAAAGGAAAGTTTAAATAATATTGAACCAGCCTAAAAATGGTAGTGATTAAAATAAGAAGTGTTGCTAGAAATAAACAACAGTTTTGAACAAAGGAAATTCAAGAAAGTCAATAATTTCAATTCTAGGAGAAATCAATCTAATGTCGACGAAACTATTTACTTCAGAAACAGACTATATTGCTTTTTTTCAACTTTTTTCAAAGTTGTTTCCGGAAAAGCATAAAGAACTAAAACTCACTGGATACATCAGAGAAGCAACAAAATGCGTCTAGAAAATAAATCATTCAGGGTAAATAGTATACGACTGAAGGACTACTAGGTCAGTCTAAGTCACATCTCATAACAAGACAGGCACCCTAAGAAATGCATTTTCAGTCACAAAGCCGGGTTTAAAGGCTTTGATTAATTTTTAGGATGTAAGGTAATTGAACAAAACCAGTGTTTAGGCTTGAGGACATTTATAGAATTTATCAAAATCTAAGACCTAGTGTTTCATAACTACAATACAGCACGAAAACAAAGTGTTCTTTTTATATTTTGCTAGGAAATAGCTTATTTTGTTAATTTTTTTGACACAAAAAAATCAGAATTATTTGTGAGGTGCCGTATGTTGCAAGGACATGCATATTGGCTAATTTTATGTGAGCAATCTCCACGGCCCTTTTTTTAATTTTTCCATAATGATTATTCTAGGCGCTTAAGCTTGTATTTCCCAAAACATTTTTAACTAGACTTTGATCAATCCATTGCATTCGTATTACTAAGCTTAAGCCTCAAATTGCTAGGCCTACTTGCATTCCCCTACGCATTGGATTACCAGGTTTTAGTCATAGTATTAGAATCGAAATGGTAATACATCTTCTAGAATAATTCTGATATACTCCCATCTTACCATTTTGTTAACAGAAAAGTTAGTGCAAGTTTTTATTTGATGGAAAAGTGCCCCAATTTTTAAGACTTTTCAATTGCCCTGCCCAAGGGACGGAGTGTATAGGTACTACATATTATATAGCTATATATTTAAAGTTAATATAATAAACAGGTGTGCTTATTTTTAAAAAGCTGCTTATTCCAAATAAAATTACTAGTGGAGCAGAGTCTAACACTTGCATCAGCAACCGATATTTTCCGTTTGATAGAGGAAACAGCTGTCAGAATGAAATGGTTTACACAGGAAGAATCACACAATACAATCGAAGCAAAACAAGTGACATCTGAATTTGTGTCGAGAAACCGAAGAAACAACAATACTAACAATTTTATTCAATGACAATCAAACAATTCATACAGACAGAGACAACAATTGAAAAATAAAAACAATTGCAACTACTGTGGCGCTTTCCGCGGTAAAGGAGCATGTCCAGCATGTTTTCTATTTCGCTTTACTTTCCGAACTGAAATGAAAGACCCTGTACTTAACACAAATAATATTTTTTCAGTCTTAATAAGTTCGGTTTCAGTAGATCAGAAATGGAGCAAATCTTGTTCAAGCCGCCTATCCGCCATGAATTCTTTGTTATAGTTAGTTTGTAAGGAAACATATTTTTTTTTTCTTTAAGGTTTACAAAATTATTTCTAATCTGTTGAGGTGAATTTGGTGGTAAATAGTGACGAGGTCATATGTCTCAGTGTCTGCCGCGATTAAACGCAGGCTCACGTAGGCCTGATTTTTTCAATTCTACGTGGGACTTTACGTTTCCTATTGCTCTATGTAGTTTTTAAGTTCAGATAATTTTTCATAAAGTACGATTATGATTCTGAAAACTCGAAACTTAAATCGGGATCCAAAGTCACAGGGTGGGCAGATTTTGAACGTTCAGGTTACATAAAATGTTGGTCAATCGCCGTGAAAATTCTCAGAGGATCAAAAAGTATCCAATGCTCTTAACTTTGCTAGCAAACAAATTTTCAGGAAATTTTATGAATTACAGGCATTGGAGACTTAATCTCCACTGCAGCATAAATAGTGCAAAAAAGCCTATAAGAAAAGAACAACATCTGTTATCACAATGCAGTCTAAATTAGCACTTGGAAACCATAAAAGATTGACTGGGACATCAATGTGTCACATATGCTTGCGACCCTAAATGTCACAAATGCTTCTTTCTAAAACACTTCGACTACATTTGAATTGACAGTTTTATTCATCGTTTTTCGCATCAATCAGTGAAAACCAAACCACAATCGTAAATCGCCCGCAAATGTCTTATTACACAAGGCTAACTACAAGTCTTAGCGCTCGTCATCGCGTTCAAAAAGGCCAGCAGAACAGGTAAGAGTGTAAGAATATAACCATAAAGCCTGCGAGTGAGTGAGTTACTAATTAAACCAATAACAACAATCATGGACAGTAAACATTTGTTTTTCATGTTCGCCATCTCAACTAAAATATTACTCCATGCCGTGTCATAACCACATAACGAAATCCTCTTCATCTTTACACCTCTAACACCGACTCACTAAAGGAAGGGTTGAAGGAACCCGTCCTCGTTTACGAGCGCGAAACCAATCAAAATGCACAAACAAAAACTGAAACACAATATGTGCACGCTCCTCATTTATATCGGTGTGCTGTGAGAAAATTTTAATGAGTATAGCCGCACCCCGGGGCAGAATTTTATGGCCTTTCAACGATTTTATGCTTTGATGTTGGAGCACTGCACTTGATGTGCGGATGTGCGGATGCGGCAAAATCTCCTGCTCCCTACTCAACACACACAGAATGGGAGATTTGATATCTTCCTTTGGCATACCTTTCCGTCGAGTGTCGCCTCCTCTGGCAGTCCTTCGCCCTGGTATTCCACGTTGTTCGCATGCGAAGCGTAATTCGACTGACCCATAGTTGGGTGGTATCCGAGCGCGAGGACGATGACCAACATCATCGTGGGTATCGTGGTTGTCGTCGTTGATTTTCTTGTCATTTTTATAGATTTTCGTTGGTGTATTCTGGTCATCTGAAACAAAGAAAAGAAAAAAAGACACAAGATAAAATTATTTATTCTCTAATGAGGTGTTTTTTTTTTTTTAATTTTTTTTATACACACAGGCACTTAGGGGAGGCAAGTGTGCAAACAGAAGGTGAATTGCTTGAGCCGAAACTCAAACATGTGAAGTGCAAACAAATCCTTCCTTCACAGACGGCAATGCCTCGGGAGAACGTAAAGTGAGCCGGACAAATCAAATATCAGAGAGAAAACAACATCAAAAAGAACAAGTGTGACACACGCAAAAAAAAAAAAAAAATGGAATTTCCGGTGAAATCAGAAACCTACCCACCCCTCCATCACCGCCCCGCGCCGATAGTCAAATTAAATTAGTTACGGTCCATTTTAAAGTACTTTAGATACAGTATCGTCGTTCGTCGTCTGAGGAACCTTACCTCCTCTTAACAACATTTGGGATTCATTCGCTTTGGTAATAACAACCTTCCTTGTAGCTTGATAATATTTTCAACAAAGCAACTCTGCCCAACTAACAAGTATCTGCACATCCTCTTTGGTATGACTGCTCCTCGCATCAGCAGCTCCTCGTGTGTGTGTATCTTTGCGGCGTTGCTGCATTTGCTGGAGGAAAGCGAATGTGTTTGCTTTTGTTTTTCCGTTGCGTTTTGTGTTTTCTTCTTGTTCGGCTTGGATCTATCTTTAGAACAATACCCAGAACAGAACAAGTATCTGCTACGCAACGTTGTTGTTAATGTGCAACACATGAATTTATCTCTGTTAAAGTGCACACCTAGATAGGGACATGGCTTGTTGAACTTCACCTTTGAAGTTAATTACAAAATAGATCGGTAGGTAGGAGATATGTTTGATTTGTATGTGGAATGGTTCTGGTTATTCTGAAGAGCCGTGCCCGCCTTTCTCATCGGAACCTAATAATGAGCCGTAGCCTCAGTGTTGGTCAAACTTACCGATGAAATAACAAATGCATATTGTTTAGATATTTCGGTTCGTAGAAGCGTGGAGAATCTTAAGTTTTACACAAATAGTAAGGAAAAGCGTTTCAAATGCTATGCATGTACATCACTGTCTGTTAAACAGTCCCGGTTTGTGGCAGCAATCCACCGACAGGAGTCGAGAAGATCTTCGCGCTCGTTAGTGAAAACTTGGACATTCTTTCAAATGAATGTCAGTGAGTGGAAGAGGAACATAGCGAATTATCATTGGTTGAAAGGGGAATCTATTGTGCGCATCCGTCTGATGTGCCTTACTTTTTGTTCCAGTTTGACGTTCACTTTTGAGATTTGATTCAGTTCAAATGTGAATGTGGAAAACCATGTTCTAGTTTACTTCATTTGTGCATTCTTAATATCAACGGTGGTAATTTGCTTAGCAGATTGGGACTTATGCAAAATATGTGCCCAAGTTGGCTTGTGAATGGACGAAAAATTGGGAGAAAATAAAAAGATCATTATTGCCTTTCCGACTTTAAAGACTTGTGTGTAAGAACGAGTTGGGCGCTGTAAAATATGGATGTAGTGGTATAGGACTTAATGTCAGTATTTGATGTTGGACATTTAGTGTTCATCGATAGGAAAATTACTGGCCCATAGTAATTTGAACGTCTTCAACACTAGCCTGTCGCAAAGGCTAGCAATATAGGAAGAGTCATTCGTATGTCAACGGAATAAGGACCCTGAGCCTAATTTGGCTTATAACGCACGAAGTCAACTCAAAATTCCACCAACATATAAAAATACTTTAATCAATTAATATCAAACTAATATAAATGTCATTACATATCTTTAAGAATATTTGGACCGAAGCATACAATAAAATCAGAAGTTGTCCTTAAAATTTCTCTGCAAGATGTCCAAAATCACCGCGAATGTTACAAAATTGAATATAATCGATGCATATGCATATGCATATTACTAGAAAGCATATGAGTGCTGATGGCTTGATTTTGAAAAGTAATGTAGTCCTAGAATTTCGTAATTGATGTACTTATAGTTGGGTGGTTTAATGCTTAAAAAGTGATAACATTTTTAGCATTCAGTTGTAACACTAAAGATTTCTATAGGTTTCGAATCCCTTAAAATTAAAAAAAATTATATATGAGTCACTTAGTGAACAGCAGATTAACATCATTAAACAACAATTTTTTTAAATGAAAAGTGATATTTTTCAGAGGCGAATGTAAATTATTTTATCGAATTCCTCATATTTTTATTTCATGGAGTTAATCAATTTGTGCTTTGAACGGCTCATGTGTATATGTTTCAACAATTAAAATCAATTTATGAAACTTCATTTACATCGACAAAACACAATTAATCACAGAAGTCCATACATATAGCCAAGTGTCAAAAAAGACACTGCAATCATTTTCATTTTGAGCTCCATTATAATTTATCACCGTAGAAATTTCAGATTCACCGAATTAATTGATTGGATTATTTGAAGTTATACGATCTAAATGAATTGAAGCATTAGATGTGCAGAATTTAAAACATCATAGGATTAAGTCTACAGAAAGAAGGGGAAGAGTTGTACATGAATGCAATCAATCATTTCCTAAATTCAATTGAATGATTGCATTTGTTGACTTACGTTCGATATTTTTACCTCAAATTTGTAATAGCTATTCATTTAATGCCAAAAAGGTTGCAATCAGCTTTTTGCTTAGCCATTTTTGCACTTTTTACTAATTGCAATCTCTTTAGTGTTCATCATTTGCAGTCTTTGCATTCTTTCGAAGTTCTTGCAATCTTTTGCCCTACCTTATTGAGTAAGATGTGCTCTCAAAGTCAAGTCGATATTTTTGATCTTTAACTGATCTTTTAATGCAAGTCTTCTCTTTTCCTTATAGTCATGCGCTGTCAAAAATACACTTCTGTGTTATATTCTTCTATACAAATCATTAATTAAATTTGTAGCAAGCACTTTATTTGCATATTCATACTGTTAATTAATTTTTTAATTTTAATTTCATATTTATGAAAAACTCTGCCGTGGTTACTACAGAAGGATTGCCACAAATAAATTTGTTCAACATTGCAAAGTGATAAGTTCTCGAATAATGAAGCACCTTAAGCCTCTTTTCTAGAAGGCATGGTGTATGGGGTTCACATAGCAAACAATAAATTAAAAAAAAATGGGTTTCTCTTTGAAGCAATATCGATGAAATGAGTGCAACTTTAGACACTAAGTGCTCTGTCATAGCATGCTAATGAAAGATTGGTTCCAAGCACATCACACCATGGTAAATAAGCAATACTTAAAATATATCTTTTATTTCAAAAAAGAAAATGCGTATGCTTAAAATTGAATTAGACAGTGATAAAAAACCTTCGTCTTACAAAATTAAAGCAGACAAAACTGAAGGAGAGAAAAAACTTACAAGGCATCTATTTTAGAACTTGGGCTTATGTTTTTATTGAAAATTAATTAAATTCGTGAATAGAAAACCGAATTGACATTTCAGATTATCTTGAATCACAATTTTTCCACAGACCGACATAACTCTGATCTGGCGAGTAACAATTACCAAACCAGAACAACTGTCAGCGACCTGCAACTACTTCATTTCAGTGTCATTTTCATTTCTTGATTATTCTTAATACTTCACAAACGTGTCTTCCATTGACACTCACAAGCTCCAGCGAATCGCTGGGGCAATGGATTCGTCATACCTCACGGTGCGAAGAGAATTGACTCGTAAAAATTATATTCATCTACTCCACTGTGCAGTTACCGAAGCAGGTTTCCCGATTTAAACGACGTGGCAGAACAAACGAACTCGCCTTGAACATGCCTCCACTTTCGAAAGTATTAAAATTTAGCACATCATAGATCAATCTAATTTGAGTTTCATTCGGACAGCTTTGAAAGAGAGTGTCATAAATGGTTTTTGCGGTCATTCTTCCTTGTGGTGGTCATGAATTCTCAACAGAATACATCCAACATACACTGACACAGACATCGTAGTCGTAATCCATTGCTGAACAAGATTCAAACTACCCGCCCATTACCGTTAAGTTAATTGAATTAGACAGGTGAAAACACCATTTAATGATATCGTTCGCTTTGATGATTGCTCTGTTTCCGTTTTTATTTGTTTATCTTGTCCAATTCGCCGAAGGAAATACCACGCATTGACCACAATTTTACTACTGTTTAACAAGAGGGCACAACCGGCAGACCAGAGACCAGAGCAAGGACCGTAGAGTGCACGCCAACCTTGCGAATGAAGCTCTAGCATCCCATTGAGATGTCAGTTGGACGGTTCTCATTTTTTTTTCTGCTCTGCTCTGTTTTGTGTGTGCGTGCTTTGTTTTTTGTTCTTACTTCGATTTTTACTGTCTTTTCTTTGGCGTGTTGTCGGTTGAATCAAGCAAGGAGGCGATTCCATAACAAGTGTCTTACATCCAAAGTGGGAATGGTTGATGGCGATAGGATCGCGAAGTTGAACAGCGTCGTACACGTTAAATGATTGACGTCAACGTTCATTCCAAGTCAACAGCACCATTGGAGCATCAGCAGATTGTATATTCTTATCAGGATACGTGCGAATACGACGAATACAAGCGTTTGGACATTGCGTAGCGCCTCACTCGTGTAGACCGTGGTTGCGTAAAGAAAATTCCGCATCTTTTATGTAGACATGGTTAGCTGGAGCCACCAAGTTTCTTAATTACTCTTGAACCTAAACTGTCAGTTGTCTCTTGTGCGTGTGTACTGATGAGGATGGTTAGTGCCAGGTTAATAGGCTAGGGCGGTGGTTTTGGGTAGATGGTCTTAAACAGTTTGATTGATGGGCAAACGAGAATTTTTACAGGATTTTTATTGCTCAACATTAACATCTTTGCACGACAATAAATCAGCTCAACGATTTAAGGAATACACGTCCGCGATGGTCTGAGTGTTGGTTTTGTATAGTTTTGAGCAATCAATGGTTCTTACTGCTTGTGGGTAATGTTCTTGATGAACTGAACTCTTTTCTCACAAATTAAGATCTAACAATTAGTTCAGACACAGAAATGCATTTGCCAACTAAGCCAAACTTGAAATGGATAGGTGTACACGTTCCCAATCTATTGCAAGGTAAATTTTAGTAAGTTTGGATATCTGAGCAAAGCAGAAACACAGAAAAGTTCCCAAAAAAGGTTTTAAGCTGTTTTTTGAAAATGTGTCGGTATCGCTAGTCACTCAACATACGACTGAATCATTGCACTTATGGCGGTGCCCCAGTTCTAGGCATTTATATTCCAAAAACTTCACATGTTTTCGTCTACCGATGTATCTTTTTCTGGTGTCGTGAAAATGTGTCACTCGTTAAGTGACGAACTTTGACAAACGTAATCGGATCAAAAAGCCGAAGACGCTTACGTTCTGCTTTGCCATTAAATGGCGGTTGCCTTAAGTTTACATTGAGTTTCTTTCATTTGACAAATGCCAGAAGCACACACAAAATGTTTTTTTTTTTATTTTTAAAAGGAAAGCTTGTCAGGGGATCGACTGCTTCATGCTTCCGGATGCTCGCGCGAGTGATGTTTGTTCCTGAAAATAACTGTGGGAAATTTGGTGTCCTTATTATGATGTTTTTTGTAAGATTGGTCTATGAATAACAGAAAAAAAAACACCGAAAAACGCATTAATCAAAAGTATTACTCGTCGCTGTAGAAAGTATCATAAGCACAACCAAAATAATTTTAGTGATAGGTATTCTTCCCATAGCGACCTTCCGGAGCACATGACACACACAAAAAATAGAAGGAAATTTCATTGTGATGGATGAGATGTCCTTAGGAAATAATATGTGGAACATATTAATCTTCTTCGTGACCTACATGAAGGACCATTTAATTCTGAAGTATGAATTGGATTGAGAATGACTAAGAAAATATGTTAAATTACCTTCATGGGAAATGAATGGGTTCCATAAATTATTTTTAAAGGGATGTAAAACAAAAATGAACTTATAAAATTGTTACAAATGATGAAAGAATATGATTGAACACCGCTTTTCTGAGAGTAGTTAAAAAAATTAACCTACAGGGTCATTAATTTTGTGGTAGTTCAAGCATCCACCTTTCAGATTAAGCTGTCATGTAAAGTGTCATAATATTAATCGATTATTTCCCATTTACGATAATGTATCGCTTACCTATCGAACAAGGTGTTGAAATTATAAAAACTTACGAAAAAAGTGGAGATTTCAATTCTTTAGACCCAGTGCCCACAAGCGATTTTTGACGCGGCAGCGCAATGCTGCAATAATTAAGTGCATGCAAGCGTTTTTTTGACGCTCGGTACCGCTGCGGTATCATATTTCCTTAAGTTTTTTGATTTCATTCAATAAACAAAATCGGCGTCAAACTGACGCTTGTGCGCACCGCTTCATAGCAACCCATGTATTCAAAGCCGCTAGAGTGTTTTTTTGAACCAGCGATGACCCTGTGGTCTCACTGAAAACTGCGAGCATTTTTTCTCGCAAACATGACGCCCGAAAAGAGCGTTTTTTTGACGCGGCGTTGACGCTGCGGTCTCGCTGAAAGCGGCGAGCATTTTTTCCCGCAAATATGATGGCCGATCGCCGTCGCGCCGCGTCAAACCCGCTTGTGTGCGCTGCTCAATTAATTTGTGTATATCGAATAACACTTAAACGGGCCCGGCGCGCGGCCTCCGCGGCGTCAAAAAATCGCTTGTGTGCACCGGGGCTTAGTCATTCATTTTTCGGTGTTGGAAGTAAATATGCGTCTATGAAAGCTAGATAGGCTAAAATGCATTTTGGAATAGCATGCTGCGAGCTATCCCGAGGCGGCCATTTGAATGATATTGTTTTTCACATTTAATGGCAACGTCCAACCTTTTCGTATATTTTACAATATTTAGCATTTTTTTCAAAACCGATAGTGCTATAATGTTCACCTATTTATATGGAGTAAAATTTAAAATCAATTTGTAGTTAATTTTTGATTATTGCAGCAACTATTCTCTCAACACTAAATTTTTCGGTGAATTTGTTGGTAACAGCTGTTTGCCAAAACTTAACTCTTTTTAATAAAGTCAGAAAAAAATTGGTTGCAGTTTCTCTTTGCCAAACAAATAACCACGTCCCAAAGCCGCCATCAAGTCTATAAATTATCACCACAAACCTAAAATATCCCCATAAAATCGACGATAGACACACCCCTAGAATAAGAAACGTAAAAATCAAGAAATCCTCAGTTACATTCAACTTTGAGTTGTTTTCAAAGGTTCATAACAGAGCCATAATCCGTTGGTGATGTAACAGCTGCTTTAGGATTATCCCCACATCCCGGACCGGAATCAAATTTACCAAAACTGCTCTTCGCTAGAACGCACTTGCAGTGAATATTTTATGTGTCCATAAATAAGGACGGTAAATTTGAAAATCAGTAATAATGTTACTTACATATAACCCGACGACAAGTTGGTTTCCGTCAGCAACTTGCCATAACGTGAATTCACATCAAATTCCTTTCTAACATTCAAAGTGCCCACCTTTAGATCGGCTTGCCCACAGCTCTTTCGTTCTGCCCACACTCGTCGTGGCTCCTTAAAGCGGGAGCGAATGTGTGTGCGTCGGTTATGTAATGGCCAAAGGCCGAGGCGCTTCACCGCCTCGTTTTACATCGAGTGTGTGTAGTACGCGTCATTAAAAGCAGCTGCATACCTCTTGGTATTGCAACATGTGGTTATGTCGTGTAGCCCAACAGACATAACGTCTATCCTACGACGCAATTTTATTGCAAAAACCTTGAAGTTGACGATAAATGGTTAATGCCCACCACCGCCACCACCTCCACCACCACCAGCAGCAGCAGCAGCCACAGCACTTATCTACATGCGGATGCACGTAGGAGCCTCAACGATAAATTCGTTAAATTTATTCGCCATTTCTGGCTCGGTGCCATAATCTAAGTGGCTTGCTATTGATGAGACCGTAAAATGTATTCTCGTCCTCGGAGCCGCTCTCGGCGAGCATCTTGGGCATATGTCACATGCATCTAGATCACTGCGCACTTGATTGGCTCTTAGGTTGTTGTTTAATCCGCGGCGGTGCTCTGTGGTTTCCACTCACGCCGCGAGGTGAATGGGCCTCGAAATGCGGCTACAACTCGACGGACTATGCGCATTCTCGAAGCCTGCGCTCGGCCGTGTTCACGCAAGCAGATCGAGGGCACATTACACACGTGCGACGTTAATAAATGGTCACTTCCAAATTTAGATTCCATTTGCAAAGCAGCACCGCCGCCAATGGACTCCACTGTCTAATGGGGGCCGCAGCTGGACCAGCTGCATACCGCCGCTGCTCTTGCCGTCCTCGTCGCAATTGTTCACTGCTGGAAACATTTTTTTTTTTTGCACAACACAAATAGCAACATCTGTTGTGTTCAGCAACAGTTTGGCGAGCCGATATTACACTAGTTCTAATCCAATTCCGATTCCAGTTTGGTCGTGGATCAGGACCGGGCATGCCCACTCACTTATGGGCCACGACGCGCCACGCCGGGCTTGGGTCTCGCGTCTGTAGATGGGGTGACAAGAGAGTGGCGGACGATGGGCGGCATTGATTGGCGGTTAACTAAGGGAAAACTGACAACAATTCCTTTGTTCGCGAACAACGAGTACGACGACGACTAGGAGTTGCCGCTGGCTGGACAGTCGATGCATATAGATTGGCCTGTTGGTCTGAGCCATATCTATATGTGAATGGGAAAAGCTAGAAACCAGTTTTTCGCGTAATATTTTTCCCAACGACCATTTTGCGGGCGGAGGCGGTGGGAGTCCGTCTGTGTGTGAAAGAAAAAGAGAGAGGAATTGGCCAGCTTTACAGTCATGTCTTTGGGGTAAAAGCCAAACAACAGTGCAACAAATGTTTTCCCTCGGATTTCAGTTGCTCAGCTGCTGTTGCTCCTGCTTTTGATACTGTTGCTGTGGTTGCTGCTGGAGCCACAGCATCGAGAGAAACAGACAAAAAAATGCAATTTGGTGTGAAACGTTTTCCCGCTCACCGCGGGCTCTGACTTTGGCAGTTTCATTCGAATTTTAATTGCAATTCGATCTGGGGATTGCATAGCTACATTGGAATGTTCATTGTTCTTGGTTCATTTTGGATTTTGCAATTTTTTTCTATACTTCCGTATTTTTTTTTAAAGTGGTAATCGTTTGGCAACCAGAGCGGGTCAAAATGGGTACGAAGAAAAGAGTGGCAGGTCTGGTCTAGTCAAGCAAGTCTCAATAGTCCTAACCTTTAAGCTGGCTATTAAATTTGCTTTTCTCTGTTAAATTGTATCAGCTTCTGCGGTTTGCAAATTAACTATATCTATAAAGAGAATGATATGTAGCGACTTCTTTTTAAATTATAATTTACTTTGACACTGTTTCTCGCTCAAAATTATGATAGAAGGTCAGTCGGCAAAAAGAAATGAGACATTTTACATTTAAGGAACGTTGGGAAATATTAAAAGCTTGATTCCAAAAGAAATCAAGAATAAGACGGTCAATTGACCGTCTCGAAGCTGCGCTTTTACTCATTTCGACTTTTTTTTGTGGAGAGCCGTAAAGGACCGATGTTATGCCATCAATTCGAAAGGATTCAAGCACTTAAGGTCAATATTATCCAAGCAATTCTTGACCTACAAACCGAAACCATCTATAAGCGCTTGGAAAATTGGAGCGACAGAATGCTTTACTGCAAACCCAGCCAAAGCTGCCACTTGAATGATGTTCATCATCATCATCTTCTCGACCGCGTGTTCCACTTATGGGGTCGCAGGGTAATGCACGCAAAAGAGATCTCCAGGCAACTCGATCCTCCGCGGCCGACTCTAATTTATCAGGAGGTATGCCCAATTGTAAGCAGGCGAGATTTTGGACTTGGTCTAGTCATGTCATCCTGGGTCTGCAGAGCGATCGCCTTCCTGATGGCATCGCATCCAAGGCGTGCCTCGGAAGTCGTGATGTGGACATTCGTGCCACGTGACCAAACCATCGAAGTAGTTTTATTTTCCGTTCGAAGAAGTTTTATTCCATAATTAATGAAAATGTTTACTATTCCTAATAAAGACATAAATAATGAAACAAAACTTTCGTTGGTTTTCCTGGATTTTGAAAAAGAAAGTTGTATTTGATATACCCTGTATATGGGTTTAAGAATAAGCTTTCGCAATCCGCCGTTCGGAACCGGCAGTAAACTGTGTCAAAATTATAACGCACCCAACACAGTGGAGGCGCGAAAAGCTGGGCTCTGGCCCTTCGTGGGCTGTTACGTCACTGTGATTTATTAGTTTTACAGTAAAAATTAAAATTAGAATGGCTCTACATGGATTATAGCTAGTAAAGTTCTATTTTCAGTTGCAAAATGAGCTAAAATATGAACTTAATTTTAAATTTTTCACGCTTAACCGAAAATATTGGACCCTATAAAAACTTGTATCTTGTTATGTTGAAAGATTGCTGAATGCGTCAGAACTAAAAGCTCCACAGTGTGCTGTATCTTACACAATTCTTCTCCTTTACCTCAATGAAGACAATGTGATTATTTTTCAACTTCAATAGCTATAACTTCGGTTATAAATAGTAATTTTCATGAGCTCCTTATCCCGTAAGTCGTTTTTTTGAATAAATTAAAAAATCCCGCATTCATCCCAACACTCCCACTTCACATAACTGTGAACCGAGTTATTTACTTTCGGCTTAAGGCTTAAAATACTCACGGTAGCTCCGCCCGCTTCGCCTCTCCAATCGCTGTTGATTCTTTTCAAGCTGAGTTTAAAAAGAACTTACTGTCAGTTGTGTGGGTTGGTAATACAAATCCATTCAATGACACGGGTACTTATATCTGCACTACAAGCCTTTCAAGCCATGTCTGCGCCGACATTCGACAAATCGAATTTAATGGACGTTCGCTGAATGCCAATTGGACTGAAGTATGAACACGAGTAGGTAGCAAATAAACTTCCGGGGCGATCGTATTAGATCAACTCTCATGTTATTATTTCGGGAATATTTTTAAAGGAAAAAACAAAAAACAAAAGTACTCGACTGAGTTATCATTTTTTTCTGATCAACTCCGACGAACGAAAGTGTCGTCGTTAGACCAGAGAAGGAGCAAAGACAAATATTTTTTACGGAATTTACTTTGATTTTTATCTACTTTGGTGAAATTTTTTGTTACCAGAAATGAAAAGAAGCCATGACAAAGAAACAAACCGTCGGAATGACAAAAGAGGTCGGGCTATCATCTCATAGACATCAGACTACAGATAGAAAAGGGAAGTACAAACAAAATAAAAGAAAAAACCCGATTTCTTTGGCACTTTCACGACCACAATTCAAAAACCAAACGTGTTCGAGGAGTATCGCTAAATCTGCTGTGCTGTGAATGTGAACTCCAAACATTGATGTGCCAATAAAAATTGCAAACTTTTATTCTACTGCTTCAAGGTTGCTCTCAATCGCTATTGGACATGTTTTTCGTTGTAGTCAGTGGGCAGTATCAAAGTCGTCCATCTTTTGTGGTTTGTGGTGGTTCTATGTATACGTTTTTCTATTTTAAGTGGAACATTGGAAAATAATGATTGGTACGAAGAAGTGTAAGGGAGTTTATGAAATTGTTCTTATTAGAAATCATGAAATACAGTAAGCAAATGGAAGGCTTTTGATGATTTTACCTTCATGGAGCTTGAGTCCCAGGGCGTTTGACTTTATACACTTATGTTTATAGTCTATCAAGAAAATACACGAATGCATTCCCCAATTTTTAGCGATACTAGAAAGAGTCCGCTGTTCGGAACCGCCATTGAACAGTAAGTCCCCTCCATACGTATCAAATTACAAGTCGCGAAATTACAAATGGAGACGCGAAAAGCTAGGCTCTGGCCCTCAATGGGCTGTTACGCTGCAATGTTCGTATGTAGAAAAAGTCCATAAGCCTTAAAATCTTTTCAATTGGACCGACATTATATCACGACATTTCAAGCGAAAATACTAGCACTATCATACTTGAGCATTGTTCCGGTGTATCTTGAATGCAATTTTTTATCGAATGTCTAAAAAGGTTGTATTTATTTTATAAAAGTTCTATACTAGGTGAGGGTCCGATGGCAATTTTGCAAGCGACCTGTAATCTTCTGCTCTAGCAGAAATGGCTGCCTCTATGGGCCGCCACTATAGGCAAGAATTTTCGTACCAAAATTCTTAGAAGTGAAAAACTTGTTGCTATAGCGACTAATGTTTTTTTTCGCGGCAGGATTGCCTTGATCCGAAACTTATGGCAAACTTTTTTGACATAGTGATTCTTTTCAAAAATAATGCATTAAGAACTTGGGAAGTCAAGTTCGACAATTTACTGAGTGACACTAACATCGTGTTAACAATTGACGGTGGTAAAAAAGAAATCTTTAAAAAAACTCAAAATACCAAAGTTTTATAAGAAGAATAAATGTATCCATGGGCTATTTTGTTAACTTTTGTGCTTTTGATTGACAAACAGCGAAGGTTTTGCTCTTTGATTACAAATCCATTTCTATTAGGTGTAATCAGTACCTAAAATAAAAACAAAAAAAAAAGTTTTAAGATCGAAAGAAAATGAGTCAAAAAAGCAAAAAGGTCATGTTAAGTGTATCTAATAACGTTTTTTAACTAGGTGCGGTGCTATTTAGTGTAGCACCCAGGTTAACTAACTATAAGAATGAGCGTTATTTTAATCTACTATAAACCACCGAAATAATTTATTGGTGCAGAATAATACAGAAGAATTAAAACCATTAAATGTGTCAAAAAGAACTTGCTACGAATTAAACTTTGCTTCTGAAATGATTTAAAGCAAATTTGCAGTGCTCTTCAACAGCGAATACCACAATCCTTCTCCAGAGTATCGTCACTGTCACAACTGCCAGTGACACTATCACTTCCACTGAGGATTATTCATGCGCCATTATTCATAAGCTATGCCATTCAAGCTCACAAGATTGATTACAGAACATTTAAGTGAAACTAATTTATCTTCCACCACACATTTTACTCCAAAGTCCTTAAAAGCATTGTCCTTTACTCAGACTGTCACCATAATCACAGGTTCTTTGCACATAAAGATACGCCGAAAAGGTCTTGTCTCTTAAAACACCCACACCATAATCAATACCGGTTGAATTCTTTACCAAAAATAAAAACGAAAAAATGCCCATTCCACGACCACACCTTAGAAGTGCGTGTGTGTTATGCATCCAGCAGATAGAATAAAATTCGCTGCTCGACGATATTTTCATGGCGGCCGGAGGCATTGTGAAGAGAATAATAAAACGTTGCAACGTGACACGAATTCCGCTGACGTAATGCTTTTCTTAGCCTGTCTAAAATTCCATCGAATCAAACGTGAATCGAAAGTATTTTCTTTGGCATTTCACATCCACTCATTTCACCGATTAATTGATGTTTTATGGAAGAAAAAAAAAATAAAATAGTGAAAAAAATAATTGGTGGCTGGGTAATTGCAATTACACATTTAGGTGGTCTCGCTACTGAGTCACTTTGTACTGATTTTCTTTGTTTTGTTTTGCTATTTTTTTTTTTGCATTTTTGTTTTACATCGATACGGTTGAGCATTGGCACTACTTGTCTTTAATGGGATTTAATGAAGCTGAAAGTTAGGTAAGATGTGCTGGAGATCTTTTTTTTTCAATTGGTACGGAATGATGTTGAGTTGAAAACGATGCTGATAATAAGATTAAAAGGACCTGGGGACAGAATATGCTATTGGCTGTTTCCCACGAAGGATCACTTAAGAGAATGAGTGAGAAAGTCCTCTTGAGGTTTTGATTTGTCCTAAAGGGTTCTTGTTTTTTTTTAAGGAAATTTTATTGAGAATAGCAAAAGTACAGTCTTTTTGCACGTTGCTGCAATCGGTGGCAACAAAGGATGGAAAAAATTGACGTCTGCCAGTGCAGGTAGCCTTTGGCGATTGTATAACGTGTGACTGTAAAACAGCAACGAGAAGATATCGACAGGACATTTAAGTGCTAAGCGAGTGACTTAAGCCAATTGAATTGAAAGGCCAGAAACGGTCAATGAATGAAGGAACTGACTACAATTATTAATGCGCAGTCATTGCGCAAAGAAATAAATCTATTGCAATAACTCTAGCGCAATTTTCCTCTACTTCTACTGAGTTCGGCTAAATTGGTGGAGTTTCCCCAATTTAGCCGAACTCACTTTACTTTATTTAATAAAAAAATCTTTTTAGAAACTAGATAAAGTGTAAGGTAGTTAACGATATTTCTACAGCATGACTATACGAATATGCGCACAATAGTAATTGCAGTTAACTTGATGACGCCAACTAGCGTTGCCTCAAGTTACTAAAAACTTAAAACCTCAGCTCTTTACAGGACATAAATCTTTTATCAAATAACAGAACATGGAACACACTTTTAACTAGATCGAAATTTATTGTCTTCTGATCGTTCTTTTCGTTGTTGGTTGGATGTGTTATTTCTCCTTTTTCTCTGTTCTTCTCTCCAATTCTTTTTTATTCCATCTATCCGATAAAAATGGCGGCAGTCTCTTAATGATCGCTTAATAACAGACTTTTGCCGTTCTGTTCTCCTTATTTTCTAAGGTCGTAGCTACGAATCTTCGGGCTGTGCTGTTCCATTTCAGCTATTTAATTGTAATTTTGCTTTTCATTCGCTGCACGCTGCAGCTTTAATTAGTTCTGTAGAAATCTCGGAGTCGTTAAAATGTTTGAAAACTATAAGAAAAATATCAACCTCAGAAAAAAAAAGCTTCAAGCTACTTGAAATTAATAATTTCTTGAAACTGAGACTGCTGGTCACACTGTTAAGGCAATCAAAAAAGCTCTTAGTGTAACTACAAATAAAAAATACCAACTGGGACCTCATTCATCATTCTCTTGCTTTCCATCTTAACACAAGTTCTATAAAAGAAAAAAAAGAAATTGCCATTCATACTTGTCTCTCTATGGAATGTACCTCACCTGCAAACAATTTATATTCGCGTTTGCAACAACCAAAACTCTCGTTCTGTATTTTTTTTTTTCGCCCTCATCTAACAATGTTCTTAACCAAGACACAAAAGTATCTGCTGCTTATTTGTCATGCAAATAACATCGTCCCGCTTACACCGACGGACTTCACCGATATGCAATATTTTGAGGCTTGTTGCCTTTCAATGAGTGTCAAATACCTACGCACATGAATAACTTAATAAAACTTGCAGATATCAACACCACAGACGACAATAGCTGATAATTTATTCTTCCCCCAACGTGATCGTAAAAAGAACTTAATTCAACTTATGAATTAATTTTTGATTGATTTGAGATGAAGTATCTGTGCATGCATGTGGTGGATTTTCCACACCTATAGCTTTGTTTGTTTAAAAGCCATTAGTCGACAGATTGTCATGATGGCGGTGATTCTTTTCGTGCCGGTTAACTTAGTCATATCCGCTGATATAATAGTTTTTGGAATTTGTATTCGTCATTGGACCATTCGAAGACTCCACAGATTAGTTGACAATAAAAAAAAAAAAAATAAACGTAACGTAATAAATAACAATTTATGGCAAAGACAAATTAGATACCTTGACATCTCACAGGTGTTGTGAAGATTTTTCGTTTTATTAGTGTGCTAAACGATTTTTATGTGAGTCTTTGTTGACAATTGCATCTGCGGTATCATATAATTTGTAAGTCAGGAGTTTGTTTTTTGTAGGTGTATTCACATATGATTTTGCAGCTGTCATTTATGAGATTTGTTTTAACCCCAAGGCCTACATGGTTCTATTAGTTCTATAAATAGATAGATTGCTTCAAAGTCATGTCAAAAGGTATCATTAAATTTAAATGCTGCATGCGAGGAAACAAAAAACTCGAAATCGTTGTTGTGCTACTCTTCAGATTTAACTTTTTTGAATTATTTTCATAGTGCCTCGTTGTAAAGCTTTCGTTATTATGTTTACATTTTTGTCTGGCTGGGTATTTACGTTCGCAATTAACAGGTGATAATGTCTCGTAAATATGAATGAAATTTGCTACAAGGAAAATGGGGTCTTCTAAGCGTCAGAATGTTCTAACTGAATTTATGAATGAATCAAGGTTGTCGAAGTACACAGAGCTTTAAAATTACTAATTTTACAAGAGGTGCTGTGAAATCTCCCGACCAGCAGAAGATTGAGACTTTGAATCGAATGTGAATTTACGTCAGAGCCACGCTGTGTCATAATCATTAAAGTTAAGGTTTCGTAGATAGTGTGTTAGACTATTTATTTTATTTAAAATTTTAATGCTCACAATATTCATAATTATAGCTTAGTCCATAAGACTTGCCGTCTACCAGATTGACATTCGTTGAAAAATTACGTTAATTACAATGTAAACGAGAAATAGATGTTGTTTATAGTTTGTTTTGTTTAAGGTTTCGTTCTAAAGGAATACTGAAACCCTTATAGAATCGCTGCGGTTTTTTTTACATCTCTTACAAAGGTTCCCTGTCCTGCATCGGATGTGCATTTTGAACCATAAACTAAAATTTTTTTCATAACAATGATTTTCTTGTTATTTGCTGCGAGATACGTAAAGATTCTGAACTGAATTATTTTACTTAATGCTGTCTTTTATTTCCGCAACCAAAATTTGTATATTCAAACATAGGACGGTTGCAATTGCGTTCTGTCAATAGTCGACACGAACGTTATCGCTGTGTGAAGACCAATGGCCTGCAGAAACAACCTTCACCTGACATTACAATATTTTGCTCGTTTTTCTTTTCACATATCCCACAGCA
The DNA here is from genome assembly GCA_905187475.1 of Syritta pipiens. Classification (NCBI taxonomy): domain Eukaryota; kingdom Metazoa; phylum Arthropoda; class Insecta; order Diptera; family Syrphidae; genus Syritta; species Syritta pipiens. The sequence continues at coordinate 9,770,897 of LR994571.1, read as the reverse complement.
GTTCAGTGCAACTCATGTACCCTGTCTACCATCTACGAATGTAGTCATTTATGGCACAGCACAATTTTGAAAGGTTATCGTAAAACTTTCGCTTTAGGTCACCAAATGATCGCAATCTAGAAGACGATGCGGTTGCACTGCACAGGTTTCCCAGGATCTGTTAAAAGATTTAACGACATCACCCGGGGATGGTAACGACCTTGGATGTTTGTACCTCACACTATGAGCTCCAACAGGATAAATATCGTTCCTAAAGGCAACCGCATAAACAGTTTAATTTTACTACTGGACGAGTTGGACTAGACGGACAGGAAAATCTCTTATGAACCAGGAAAGTCAACGTCAATTATTTTAAAGACTACACACATATGGCTCATTAGAAAGATTTTTTTATGAAAGAATCTTCTTCATTTTCCTTCCGGCAGAGTTATTTGCGTTGTATTGCAAAACTTTTATGTCTTCCTTTGAAGGCGAAGAGTTGTGATGTGACTGGCTACTTCTCCTTTCATTCCACCTGCTCTAGAGTTTCATTTTATTTTCTATGCATTCGGCTCATATCCACAACCAAGTTGATGAGGTTCTCCTTTGATTATATATGACTTAAAAATGCCGATAGTCCTGTACGCGTAATTATGCAAATATCTTGTTGGCTCAGATTGCCATTGATAAGTGACCATCATCATATTAGCTGTGCATCCGTCATTCATTAATTACAGCTTTCTGCTAACGAGTAGCATTAAATAATGATGATCAACGACAGGTACGCGTACATAGGGTCAACAGATTGATGGACACGATGGATGACGATAGTCTGGAATGTGCGTGCGTATGAGTTTGTCCACACAAATGTGGCGACAGGTCGTAACTTTTTTTTGGTTCTGATGAAATCGTTAATCCCTTCGGGGCTAGTTAAAACGAACCCATATTGTCAATCAATGTATTAGACGACAGCCGTTTGGTTATTTCGACAAAACTCCGCCATAATTACCAATCGAATGTGGCCAGGATAGTCTAGTTTGGGCATGTTGCAGCTGTCATATGAAACATTAAGTCTCATTAATAATTTGTAATCGGTAAAAGGCAACATAGCGTTTGTGTTGGTGTGCATTTTGTTGCAATAAATAAATACCTCAATCAATTTACTTTTCGCCATCTGATTGGAATACAAAGTGCAGCAGTGTTCACTACCCACTGCGTCTTTCTATGGAAGATATGTTTTATTTTTGTGTGTGTCTTCATGCATCTGTGGTAGTTGATTGTAGGGAGAGGACGATTGTAGTCTCATGCGTCTCCGAGGGATGACATTGAACTTGCAAGTCTTGTTATCTTGCTGGCTGAAATGATGTCAACTTATTATGTCCAGTTGTACTGGGCGAGGAGATTGTGTTTTGTGTTTTATATTTATTGGCAAAAAGAACTCGAAGGAAATTGTATCTTTGTGCTTTTGTTCGGTTTTTTTTGTGGGAAACGAGTTTTTATTTTGCTCTCTATTTTTTTTTTTTTGTGAAATGGAGACGAAAAGAAGAAAAAGTAATATCCTGTTGGCGGTCATAAAGTGAGAAAATAATAAATGAACGCAAGAAGCGAATGTTATAAATTAGGTTTATTTGTAAAAGTTAAAATTAAATAAATCAGAAAAGTGCTACTGAGGAAGTGTAAATTATGAAGTAAAGGGTTCTTGGTAGATTGGTCAAGATGTAACTTGGATATAAAAATTGATTCGAAAAAATTATATGAACTACAAATTATGTGGACAACAAGGAATTGGCATCAAAGATAGAACGATATGGTTATGAGGAAAATTTATTATTTAATTTTTACTCCACGTTAATGGCCACAATACAATTTTCTCGTGAGCCTTAGTGCTCTGCCTTTATAACCATTTGTAATAATAATACTGGAAAAAGGCAAGTCATAGAATCTGTTTCTGATATTTAACACTAGAAAGACAGGCGTAAGCTATTTGACCGATTAGTAAATGTAAGCGTTTTATAATTTTAAAATTATTAATTTAATTGAAAAACTTCTTGCTAATAACACACACTGTAGCTTAAATATTTGTTCAGTGGTTTATTAGCATTTTTAAATGATTTATTAAATCAAAACCCACATTTTTACCATACGGCGGCAAATGCCCCTCTGCCTGGAAAAATGTTGGCTTAAGATTTTATTAGAATGATCACTCTGTGTGCAATGGTAACAAACATTCACTTTATTCTGTTTAATTGCGCTTCCTTAAATTTTATATGTTCTTCGACTGAAGGCTTAAACCATGCTCTAATTTTGAACTTGTACTTGTAAAAAAAACTGCAATAATTATCGGATAAAGATCACATCTAACTAACTAACTAACTTGTTCTTGGCTTGTCCCTTTCTGCATGGAAAAGTAACTTTCGGAACCTGTTTCAAAAATAGAAGCTTAACAACAACAAAGATTAGATTGAGTTGTCTCACAATTTACATAAAAAGTAAAGAGATATAATTTGTATTGCTGACATATAGATTTAATTTAGTACATGCTCTTAAGTTTTTTTCATTATTATTGGAATAAAAGTTACCTTAGCATTTAGAAAAACAAGTAAAGGTACCTTGTGTAAAAGCCAGAGCGATTGTAAATAGAAAGCGTTTTTTTTTTTGTGAAAGTAGTAAAAACCTTGCCTAAGGATTTTCTTTCCGAAGATTTAATGATGATATGCTTGTCATGGCTGCCTGTATCTTGTGCATCGAAAGTTTAGTCAAATCAAAAGATAAAAAAATTATTTTCAATCGAAAAGAAAAGAGTTAAACTTCTCAAATACATAGAAAGACGATTGGCTTATTAATTTATTCCTCAAACCTGCTCCGGCGACAAATAAAAAAACTTGTTTTTCCCAGGTGATGATCTGCACACGAATTAAAAAAAACAAAATCACAATGATGATTACTGCTTAATTCGCACTTATCTGATTGTATCAGTAGCCCGAACAGAATTCTCCACCGAAACACAAATATCTGTCTGAGCTTTAGGTCCATGTCAATCATTTTAACCAAAAATTTAAAATTAAATCCCACCCAACCGAAATCGACATAAAATCCACCGAAGAACCGAAGGCAAACCACTTTTCGTTTCGATTCAAAAGATCTCCGTCTGAGTGCTGCACCGGTTACTCAGCCCACTGTCCCCGTCACTGGAGGTCCACCTTTTACGGAATCTTTTTGGAACATTCATATTCTCCAGACTGGTTGTACCAAAACTTAAATTCAAGGTCAAGTATCACGTCGTAAAAGCACACACCGCCTGCAAAGAAGAAACACGGATAATTTAACGACTTCCAATGCACCTTACTTAGGCGGGAGGGCACAGCACAACACAGAAACCCGTGCAAACAATACTTAAACGGTTGAAGAAGTGTACCGAATTTTAATTAGCCATAGTCCCCCGATGCGGTGACAAACATAAACACAAAAGCAAAATAATTTCACGGCCAACCAATTAGTCATCGTGCCAATTAGTGCGTCCATCGATTGAAGCATCACCACATGTAAGTCCGCCACACTGCTAATGACTTTGAGGTGAAGTTACGCAAAACGATTACGTTCTTTAGAATTCGTTGGAGCTTGAAGAAGTTGTCTCTAACTGATGAACCTTATGCAATGCAACCCTGGCCAGTAGACCAGCAAAAGTTCCACTTAACAGAGCCGGACGTGATCTGATTCACTCAAAGGGTAAAAGTCGTACAAGGTTTTGGCTAAAATGCCCGAATACCTGCTCGCTGTCGTTGTGTACGGACAAATTATTTTGGACGGTAAAAAATTGAACTTGTCGTGTAAGGTAAGAGGAGGTGGAAATTTTGGTCTGATGGGAGAAAGCTGCAATACCAGGTCGTGGTGGTTGGCAGATGTCTGGAATTATGTCATCAATCGCTGGAGTATGCTCGTGAAGTAATTTTAACAAAAGACAGCAGTTCGTTTTTTTTTTTCACGTCTCGCCGCTTGTCGTGACAAGCAATATTTTGCAGTCCAAAACGGGCACGACATGGGATATTACGCCCGGTGTTATCGACCTTCTTCAAGGGTTTATATGACGGTGTTAATGTAAGCGGTGGGGCGCGAAGTTAATCCGCGACGAAATAAGGAACGAAAAACAATTGATCGTTGGTGGATGATTGATGTTTGACGAATACACACCCACCTGATGTAAGACGTTTCCTTTCTTACTTAAAGCATGTTAAGTACTTTGAACAAGTTCAAACGAGTGAGGGGATTAAATTGTTTTCGTCGTGTATTAGGATCTTGCTAAGGAAGTTTAAGTTTTATGAAGAAGTAATTTTACGCAGAATAAAAGCATGTGCAAATAATTTTTGTATTGCTTGTGGTTTATTTTTTTCTATGACCATTTTTCTCTTCAAATTAAGCGAATAGTTTTTTCGGGGCACTGTAAGTCAATCATTTAACTTCTGTATGTATGGCTTACAGCCGTGGGAACATCCGAAAAACCAATCCAAGGAAAAACCTTGGGATAAAAACCAACGCAGGCTGGTACATCACTAATGATGGCATTGACCTTTAATTACTTCCCTTTAACCCTAAATAACAAATACCAGCAGAAGACGCCATATTAAAATGTTGCTACATAAAAAACAATAAAGTCAACACGATCCCAACGAAAAAGATGTCTGGACCAAGAAGGTTAAGAAGGATACTGCCGACCGATCGTATAAGAGAACATTCTCATCAACAATTAGAAACATACCAAAAGCTAATCAGTCTGTACCAACTATCCAACCAAAAGACAAATTCATAAAACATTGAAAAAAAAGTTGTTTTGGATATTTCAAGGGAAAATAGGTTTCCTTTAATTGAATTTCGTTGAGTGTATATATCTATGTTTTACTGTGGAATTCTCCTTGGCAAAATAAAAGAATACTTGAGTATAAGACAAAGTTTCCTGCAACACTAATTTCAAATAAAACTTCTCCATAACGAAGTAATTTTTTGTTCCCTTGACAGTTCGTTAAAAAGTAGGAATTGAGTAAACGAAAGGAAAGACTACTTTTCCGTTAACACTGCCACATTAATGCTATATGGTGCTACACGACCAAGAGTTATATTCAGTTGATTACAAATAAATCCATCAATCATCCATCTGGACAGCCAAAGATCCATTTCTAGCAAAAAGGCATCCTAAAAACCTAATCCTTAAAATCATGCACCCGAAAAACTAGTTTTAACGGCAACCACAAAAATAAAATGGCTGTCGCCACATAGTTTTTAATTGGCACAACAGCAATCAATTTTTTACCCAAAAACCTTCTCTGAGTCATTCCAATCACAGACCCCAAATTAATGACTAAAAAAAATTTAAACAAAACTCCTAAATTTACTTGAATTTAGTCTTAAGTTTCTCAATTTAATTTTAATGTCGCTTGTAGGCTAACCCACAGACATTGGTATCTTGAGTTCAAACATGGTAAAATAGTCACGTAACCTCCATCAAATTTTTCGCAATCCGTTTTGTTTATCTCGGCAAGCAAAGCATATGTGTGGTATGTATCCATGAAATACATGCTCGCGTGTGGGTACACGAGTTATTTGCAGTCATGCGAAAATTGTTGTTGTGAACACAAATAAATAGACATTACCCAAGTAGTGTACCCAAAAGTAATCGTTTTTGTGTAAAATACGCATTCACGTTGTGGTACGATGTTTTTATTTGGGCCAACAACTGGGTTATGGTCTTGATTTGTTTAGCGTTACTTTGCTGTGCAGATTTATTTCTACGCGAAGTAAAGTTCACGAAAAATACGAAAGCAAATAATCCGTAAAAAGCTTGATTGAAAATAGAAATATCAAATGCGACACTGGTGGTGTTTGCTAAAAAAGGTCAATGATCGTAGGTATTTGGATAAAGATTTATTCCACGACTTAGCAACTGTATTTTTGCCGTCTTTGGAAGCTAAATAAAGTAGAATGCTGGAATGGACACAATCCATAAAAAGTCGTCGAAACTTTTGCAGTTTGTACATGATATTGTTAGCTTATTAATTTTAATTGTAAGATAATGAGTTATAATAAAATAATAACAATATGATCAATTACCACATACATAAAGTAAAGTAATAATAGATAAGAATAGATAAGAATATATTCAAAATACAGTTTATTCAAGTAAATTTATCTCCAACTGTACGAACTTCTAATATAAAATTCATGACAATGCTTGTACGGAGTTCCTTTACATATTGAACATTTTGTGATGACCTTTTTCGGTTTGGATCTTAAAGTTCATAGCAAGGCTTATAGACGACGGGAGATGAAAATGTCAGAGCATATTATACATACATCGTCATGATACTAATTCCACAACACGGAAATGGCTTTAACCCAGTTTTCAGCCATAAAAGAAGGATACAAATCACCGAGGTCGTAACCAATTGATCTCTAAAACATTGCACTCAATTATTTCTCAAAGTAGAACTATGGAATTAAGAACTTGACGCTTTCAATCAAGTCAAAGGTCTTGTGCCAGCAGAATGTAGAAAGAAAATAAACTGCTTCTTAATATTCGTTGCACGTTTTCACATGAGGCAACACGAGGTGTTAATGCGATTTTTTGCATCGAATCTTGATACTCCTTTCGAAATACCATCCCAAATGTGATTGGCTTCAGAGCATTAGCCTCGCTAATTTATTCATCTCTGCAGTCACCATGCCTTTTTTTTATCTTTGGAGACCAATTAAAGTGTTACACAATAGGACCTCATTACCTCGCAGCCCGTCGGACATCAGATCAGTAGCCTTAATTGGAGAACTACCTTGACTCGATTAGCACAATTAGACACATTAACTCCCTCAGTCGCAATGCCTTCTAAGAAGCAATTGCTTTTTGAATTCCTGAGGTTGATAATTCTCAAGTTGTACCAAGAGATCAAAATCAATCACGACTGCTTCAGCGAACAAAGTTGAAGGGCCAAATAAAGACGAGGATTATTTATTAACCCTGACCATACAAATTACTTGTGTATGACATGACATGACAAGACTGCTGAAAGAATTTATGTATCTCCAGATCATTTGTTCTTGAGCCGCGGAAGCAATGCTGTCAGACATATCAGCCAAATGAATTCTTTACGACTGCTGTCATAAATACAGAGGTGATGTCAGATTGTATCTTATGCGCGTTCATCGTTCACAAAGTTGGTAATGTGTTAACGATTTAGGGGGTCCTGCTGTGAAATCTGATATATTCTTATGACAAAAAAAAGAATGTTGAGGGAGGTGTAAATGGAAAGTACTGGAATCGTCGATTTTACTGTAAGATAAAATAGCGTTTAATCTTGAATTTCCAAGCACATTCTTATACATTTTATTTTCTCGTCCTACAATGGGAGGGAATATTTTTCTTTTTAATTGAAAATCTGATTTTTAGCTCCATTGTGACCCTGCCATAAACATGTTAATAAAATTTTTAATTTTATTTTACTTATTACTGCATTGCTTACACATTAAAATATATTAACATTTACATTCGTGATAAGCTACATAAGCAATTTTAAGTTAAGATGAAAAATTCAATGTAAATGAAACCTAAAAATATGTAACAATTATCGTTGTTGAAGAAAAAACTCTAATCCTTGCAAATAACATTGATGACTAACAACACAAAACTATGTCTCCGGATATTCTAGTCAGCTTACGACTACGGTCGGCGTAAGGAAAATTCTCAGAATGAATTAAAATCATGAATGGCGTGACATGAATCTCTTTTATTTTGTTTACATGTTCCACTTGCGAAAATTTTACGTCATTGTGGAAAAAGTCAACAGAAAAAGACACAATCCACAGAAATAATTAATCTCATTCCATAATACCCGAGCAAACAATCTTACAAAAAAAAAAAGACTTTTAACTCTGCAGACTGTTATTTCTGTCACGAAAGGCGGAAATTTCAATTATTTCCTCATCATCTGTTGGAAACACTAATCAGTGTGCCCTCAACTTTGTTGCAAAAGTATGTATTTGTATCTTCTGCGTGGCTTTACTTTTATATCTAACTTCACTTTACGCATCGCTGTGAAATTATTATTAAGAAAAAAAAAAATCAAAACAAAAGGAAATAACGAAAATATTTTAATCATCTCTCGAACCTCTTGTAAGGTTCAATAAACTTGGACTTGCCTTCTTTTTTACACAACTCCATTCTCGGTCGTTGGCTGCTCTTCTGAAACTCAGAGTGGTGTTGCAGATGGCATCGAAGTGAAAGAAGGTACCTACTTTGCTACTACCAAGCAAGCATACTGCTGAAATCATCAGTTCTGTTTCTTTTCTTTTTCGTTTTTTTTCCTTTCGTTTTATTTTTATTTTGTTTGTACTTTTCTCTCGGGTTGTTTATCTTTGCCGCTGAAGTTGTTGCACGGAAATTAAGACGTTTGCAGGGATTGAACATTAGTTCTTTGGAGAGTCATATAATTTATAATTAAGATGCCATTCGATTGGAAGACATCTCTTGAACACTGATTCTCTACATTTGCTTAAGGAAGCGAAAACTTTTTGTTCAATAAAGGAATACAGTGGAGTCAGTTGTAATGGCATGGCAAGTTCCATAGTAGAGTAAAGAGTGGGTCGAGAACAATGAAGAAAAAAGCGCATTAAAAAATGATAAACTTAAATTTACTTCAATATTCGAAGTCTTCAGTATATTATAAAATTTGAATTAGGTGTGTGAATTAAAAACCGAACTTTAGTATTAGATATCATATCGGCATCATATGAGCCGTTCAGAGCACACACCCATTAACTCCATAAAGCAAAAATTTGAGAAAGGCGATGAAATAATTTTCATTCACCTTTGAAATGCATTACGTTTTATCCAAATATTCGTCGTTTAATGGTGTCAGTCTTTATTATTGACCTAAATCTAGATTCTTTCTAAAAGTAGAGTTAATCAAACTGTGCACTGACCGGCTCACATATTAGTTTCACAAAGTTGCTTATTCTGGAAGTCGGTTTTACAGCTTCTAAGCGCTATTTTATCTTACTTATAATACACAAGCGTCTATTTACATGCGGAAAACTTTGAAAATCATCGGAAAAATTAGCATTTTTGGAAAGTTTCGTTGCACTTATTTTCTTTTAAGAAAAACTGCTGCAGAAAGTCGGAAGTATAACATTGTGTAGTACTTTTTTTTTCCTAAATTTCAGCAGTAGCTCAACAAATTTGAACCTATCCTTATCCATAATTATACTCTTATTTATTTATATTTTATTTTGAAAAATATTATTATACAGTTTGTCTTTTTGTAAAAATGATAATAAAATTATTCAATAGAAAAGTAAACAATTGTTATACCAAATCTCTGTACTATAACCATTGTAAATTGTGCGACAGCAGATTGTAAATTTTTTTAAATGAAAACAACAAAAAAGTAAAAAAAAAATGTTTGGTTATCATCAAGCATGCGAACATGCGATTTTTACCAAAGACGATGTCAACGCTCTCACTAAAAAATTCATTAGTTAAAATTCCTTCCTGCATTTCAACGGTAACTCTTTAAATTTCTACTGTTGTTTATAATATTCGCATACCTTATTTACATAAAAAGAGATGAGCTCATAAATAAAATTTGATATAACAACCAAGAGACATTACCGCTTCCCATGTTAAATCTCCCTCTGTTTCGCTGGCCGGCCCCACTGTTCCGCCGCTCCACTACACCGTTGCCATCATCACTTTCTCTTTCTCGACTTTTTTAAATGAACATATATAGACACAAGATAAAAAATATACGACAACATCATCTCATGGTGGACGCACTTGTTGAATAATTACTCCTCGCAGATACCACTTTCATATCTGGTTCAGCGGAAGATTGGAAAACCTTCTGCTTCTCCTCTTTACTGCACAGGATAAATTAATGCAAAACACATACACAAGTAGCCGTTGCAACTGAGCAAAGATATGCCCCAGAAGATTCTTTCTAATTATTACTATAACTTTATTTTATTTTACTCTTTTTTTTTTAATTGCAGCTCATTGTGTTCAACTGAGTTTATGGGTGAACGGAAGAGTATCTAGACAATTACAATTTTGTTGAAGTCTGCGAAGATGGTAGGAAGTACCGTGGGTAGGGTATAATTATTATTACGGTATACAGGTAACTTGACAATGAAGATACAAATTCCATTGCAAAGATGCCGCAGATGCCGAGAAACTGTTGGGAGCCTCTAATGGAAGGTACTCCTACTGAATTTCAATGCGAAATAAACATTTCCGACGAGACAGTCTAACATGACGCATTGCTTATGATTGCATAGTCCATTGGATATAGGCCACAATAATTAAATGGCTCATCAATGCATGCCCATGAAACAACTATTTTGCATGACTCTTGGCCGTTCGTAATTATCGTTGGCAGAGCGATTAATTTAATTACAATTTATTGTTACGCAACATATTTGGGTTATTATGCATCTCGTGATTAACTCTAAAGTGAGAAATTTAAGTTCTTCACCAAACTTTCTTGAGTGCAGATAGATTACCTATCGAACTCTTAAGATATAAGAGCATTAACATTTAGAATGGCATTAAGGTTTTATTGTTGAGCATGACTGGTAACACGCATTTCTTTTTACTGCCAGCGAAAGAGACCGAGCATAGACTGGGAAAGCGGGGGAACACACAAGGCTTGTTCTCATTCATCTAATTAGTGGTTATGTAATGTTTTATTATCCAAAGCGCCTTACACAAGTGTGTTATGCAAGCACATGCATTATATAAGCAGGACTGTGTGAATCTATACTTCAGTTGCGGTATTTTAATGTGTCTACTACGCACTGTTTTATGTTTGCTTTCAGTGTAAGTAATTTTTCAAATTCTGAGCTCTTCAAGTTATGATTCTCATTAAAACACAGCGAACATCTGAACACTCATTAAGTCAAATGCATTTTTTTTTTTCTGAAAATCTGAAATATAAATTGCAGTCAAGGCCAAGTTAAGTCATTTCTATAAACAATACACCTCTGAGCAAGCCTAGACTTCTTTAATGACTTATGAACGTAACTAATTGCTCTAATGATTTTGCTACAGACAGTGTGAGGACATCATTATTCTCAAGACGTTGCTTTAAATAAGATTTAAATTGTTAGAAAATATATTTGGCTTAATTATTCAGTTTTTATTTAGTTTTTTTTAGTTCAACTAGTCTAAGGCAATTGTAGCGAACACTTATTATATTATTGATAGCTAATTGTATTATTTTAGCTGTTCAGAGCACAAATTGATTAACTCTATGAAAGAAAAATTTGATAAAGGCTGATTTGAAATAATTTACTTTCGCCTTACACTACGTTTTATTCAAATAGCTATCGTTTATTACCTACTATTCTGGAAAGTTTTTGTAAGCAGAAAAAGTTATGACTATACTCCTGAATCTAAGATTTTTCAAAAAGTGGAGGTAATCAATCTACTCTACTTATACTCATTTATCAATAAAAATTAATATAATAATATTTGGTTTTAAATTCTACTTTCTACCGCTTTTACAAATAAATAGGTACATCGTTGTTTTCCTTCCGGAGCATAAAAAATCTTTCAATTGACCTCAAACACACTAGGTCCATCAACTAAAATGTAATTGCCATGAAATTGATCAATAAAAATTTCTGGTGTAATTGAACTGTACCTAAAAAAAGTGTTTTAAATCTCATCTTGACCATTGATTGAATTGATTTCTATGGAGACTTGACGAATTTATCACCATTGCCAATACGAACTTCACCTCTTATACTAAATCACTTAATTGCTCTAAACTAAAAAGATTAGACTTCTGGTAATGAAGGTCAGTTAGCATGAAATAAAGTTCTTCTTCGCTGAAGGGTCTTTTTAGTTTTGCGCTCTTGGCCTCCACAAAAAAGAGACATTAAAAAAACCCAAATGAAAAGCAATCGAAGTCGTTTTCAAATCGATGCCAATTCGCGTGCAGTAAAGTCGATTTCATTAAACCCCCTAATGGCTATTTTTAAGAAGGATACTGATTTCTATCGATAGCGGCGGCCCATCACACACATCTTCAGAACTCCATTGTTCGAGATTATCGCATGAATCTAACATGATCGGTTGGTTTAAAAGAAAAAAAATACCATTTGCCATTTCCATTGTTATCGGTGAGTGTTCTTCTGATTTTAAAACAAAAAAAAAGGAAAAATCAAAGGAGTTCCCTAAAGCTATAGGTTGAGGGGTTAAGGCGTTAAGCAACTGCCTTTAATGAACCCCATGAATGCCATACAAATCAATTGTACTGCCATTTAATTAAATCTCATTCGATTGTGTATCTCTCACTCACGTCGCATGACACATGACACGTGTCTGGTGGTTGATGGTCCATCATAAAAAATTTCTAAAATTGCAATTTTTCACTCACTTCATTGGAAAATTGCTTTTATGCAAACTTTTCAATAACAGACCCATAGACCAGTGTTCAATGTGAAAAAGGGTACTGGATGCTGAACAGATACAATTTGTATTGGGATTTTTTTCTTGTCTTTCTTGAATGGCATGCTCGTGCTGCAGCAAAAAAAAAAGCCTTATGAAGTTGTGTTTCGCGGTATTTACGGCTTTACAATTTTAAGCAACGATGGGCGGAAATAATTCGTTTTCCACCAATGAAAAGTGCAGTGGCTATGTAGAAGTTGTTGCCTTACTCACTTCCCTCTGAAGACAAGCTGAAGAAAGAATACTATAAGAATTCTATAAGAATTTTACCCCTTTACGTTTTCATTGAGTAAAGGTAAGTTTTTTACGTTTTTAGATTTCCTATTTAAAGGATTTGTCTGAAATTGAGAAGCATTTCTGTATTTTACGTAGTGTTTCAAAAAAAAAAAAAAAAATTACAGAAAACAGAATTAATAACAAAGTTTCTTTTTTTAACAAACTGCATTTTAGACACTTCCAGTCTGACGATTAATAGGGTTGTAAAACATTAAAAGTCCACTTCAGATTTTCTGTATTTCGTTAACCATAAAAGTCTTCTCAATTTGTGGTTGGAATAAACCAATAGCTACTAATAGACCACAATAAACTGAAAATCCCTTTCACAAGGGTAATAAAATGGAAAGACGATTGCAAATAAGGTAGAACATGAGGAACATGTATACACCTTTATGTTAGATAGTTAAAAAAATGGGAAAGCTTAAACTTTTTCCACATAACCTACAGACCACAATTGACACAACAACTTTGAACGCCTTAAACCATTCGCAATTAACGAGAAAATGATGTCTATTAGAAGTCTTTACCTCGAACGTGATGAAACATAATTCACCAGTCTTAAAATTTTGTCAGATTATGCGCTTGAAATGTTTTAAAGCTTTTTTTCATACTTCCCTCTTGCACAAACATTATATTGTCTTAGATGTCTTTATCGTCACGTTCATGTAATAAAAATAAATTTAGTTAAGACATCGTTAAATCTTTTGCATGGTTGTGGTTAAAAGATTATCTCTCGTCTATGGAAAAAAAGAAAAACAAAACTGAGGAGGCTAAAAGACCTAAGTTCATATACCTTTCTCCCAGTTGGCTTAAATGACCTATTCCGGTTGGGTTCGTACAAAAAAGAAAAAACTGCGGCTGTTCAGATGTCTAAGATGATTGAAAACTAAAATAAATTGAAGTTTCTTGCGAATATCAAAGTCAAAACCTACGCTCAATCGCCTATACCAACTACCAACGCTCTTTTTGTTTAGATAACCCATGCCCAAACTAGTGTGCTGTATTTTCTTAATACAGATCTGAGGAGTGCTTTGAATTAAACAGTGTGTCCAAGACCAGCCTAAGCTGACACCCGATGACGCATATTCTGCGGTATAGTGTAGGCGTTGCAGAAGAAAGAAAAAATTGATATTACAAAAAAGTATCTCATTGACTTACCATTCCACACAGTGCATTTATGACAAAATTATAGTTTCGCTTGTTTTTGTATTCTTTTTTGCTTTTCAATCGTTATCCAAAATAGTTAAGTCGACACCAAACAAGTAACACACAGTGTGGTGTGTCTCTCACACAGAATATCACAAAACTTCCAGATTACCTTGAGAGCGATACACCTTTCGTTATAAACTAACACATATACCGGCTGATGCGAGGCAAAGATGGAAAGATGGGCAAAAATAAAAAAAAATTAATTAATGAAAAAACTAAAAACCGTAATCAAATGGAGAAGGAAGCAAATGACGTTTTCGGATTTTTTATTTGTCTAAACTGCTTTTTAACGACTTTCCAATTTAGCTGGTTGTTTTGACGTTTCGCCAATATTTGTATTCAGTAAGTCGAAAAAGCAACAAAATACGAACGCATAGACAATACAACGCACGCACACTCTCACGCAAAACGATCGCTTTTTAACAGAACTGTTGTGGTTGTTGTTTTATTGTTTTATATAACAATGTACACAATTTAATTTTCAAAAAATACTTTGGGCATTTAAAAAACACAAAACGGTGGTAGGTTTCAAACAATTGTATTTTTGTTTAATTAATCCATAGACTTCCTTCTAGCGCTTATATCATTTCAAATGTACAAAAGTGTGGAGAAGGGGTAACTCCGACCCACTCTACAAGACACGTTAGAAATACACATAAGCACCGAAGAAGAGGATGAGGCGGAGAAACAAAGAGAGAGACAAAATAATGATAATGGTGAAGCAACACACACAAAAAAAAAAAAAACAACAAAACAGCAAAAAAAATTAGACAGAAGTACCTCAACGTTACCCGTACTCGTCGGTTACCTGTTTTCGACTGTCCATTGAGTGCATTTCGACAAAGTATCTCTACCTACCTGTTGGCGATCGGTTAAGTGAATTCACCATTCCGTGACTTCATCACTATTTTTTGATCTGTCTGTTTATTCCTCTCCCTCTATCACGATCTTTCTCCCTGTGCATTCTCTCTTCGTGCGAAAACTTTTCAGAGAGCGAATCACATTTCCAGGTGAGTTTTCAGGTAACAATTTTGCTAAGCTAGTGTTACACTACTCCCCTTCAAAAGCAGTAACAAAAAAGAGTATCTCTCCGGTGAGGTGAGTTTGAGGATTAAGCTTCATCGATGTGGTAATTAATCTGCAGACCGTGAGTGTGAGTGTATCTAACAAAGGTTTCGACCTGGCAGTTAGATAGATGTACTGCCTCCGCAAAACTTTGAGAGTTTTTCCATTTCAAGAGGTCTTTAGCGGAGATTTTGTTACGTTTTGTTTCTTCTTGTTTTTAATTTGATTTTTTTTTGGTTCTGTTTTCGGTTATTTTTTTCGCGTTTCTGGAGCTGAGGTCTTATAATAAAATAAATCAGTGACCGCAGACGGGTTTATTCCGTTTTTTTATTTTGTTTTGTTTGTATCTTTTTGGCGGTGTTATATATATTGGGGGAGTTTGAACCTGTTCTTTATATATGGGTTTTGACAATGGTGGTCAAATTTAAAGTTGGTTTGTTTCTAAGTCATGCAACTGATTCTTTTATATACAAGTGCACCTTTGAGTACTCCAACTCCACTATCTTAATCATCGAAGGTGAATTAAGTACACGTGTCACTAAATCACAAGTAATCGCCGTAAAAGAAAAAAATTCATGGCAAATTCAGTTTTCTGACCAACTCTTTTATTTTTACCTGCAAATGTGTAGGTAATTCAAAGCTTTAATTGAACATAGAAACACCGCGGATCAGCCACACTGAGGCCAATTGATTTGCGTGTTTTTTTTTTTTGTCATTGAAAGGGCTTCGGAGGCGTGTTGAACTCGATTTTGATCGAGACCATAACCACTGATGGAGACATGTATTGATGTCGTTGGTGTAATCACTTCAATGATATTTCATAAGGAAAAAAAATTAAAGTCAAGTGCTTGTCACTAAAGACACTTGACAAGCGGTTCGATGTGGGTTGTCATCAATAATATTTATAGATCAATTTTCTAAGTAAATAACAGACATGTGCAAAGTTATTGATACCTAATAAATCTTACATTTGAGGAGTTAGCGTTTCTTTTGAAGTCAAAAGACTAAGTAATTTTAAAGAGTGGTACAAACAAAAATGCTTTTAGTACTTTGTTTATGAGACAGACTCAGATCCGTTATCTTAATTTATTAAATTTATAATATGTCTGATATCATATTTATCAAATGTATAAATGATAAATTAAACTGATAAATGAAGGTAAAAGCGAAATTGTCAATGAGGCTCGTGTCATGTAGCCACGTGGGACAAACAAAATATAGACGTTTCTAATGGCGTTGCTAATTGCATCTTTTCGGTCATTTATTAACCTGTCATTTCAAAATGCAAAGAATTCATTTAAAAAGAATTCAAAAGAATTTTTTTTACGTATGGCTTACAAAAAGTTTAGGAATTTTTAGACGTTACAATTACTGAGTGCTTTGCATAAATGAAGGTACGGGTGGACTCACATTTACAACATTTATTGTCCCTGCACTGCACAAGAATAAACACGAATACTGCCGCAAGTTTAGAGCTGTACAAGATAGTTAAGAAGAGTTCATATCAGCAACATACAGTGACGGACATAGATATTGGTAATCCATCGATCTTCTACCTTATGGTAGGATATCCTGATAATAGGCACCTCAGTAAAATAATTTTTGTTTATATCTCCATTCCAATGATCTTTCTGTAGTCCATTCTAAAATAATTAAAGTGTTTCACATTTCACAGTGAATAAGGCCATCCTGTCTATAATCTTTTTATGCATTCGTACAATTTCCAAACTCTGTTTCTCCACTTCTATTAGCTCGCTTTGGCATTTTTCAAGAATCGTTTGTAGCATTGCTCATCTGGAGCTACTTTCCAAGAATCTTCATTATTTAGTTATTTGTACATTTTGAACCTCGACTTTTTTGGAACAACATCTTTTTCGTTGTCTACCTTGTCTTCAAAATTATGGCTCCGCAGAAGGTTCTACAAGGTGCCAACATCCGTAGACCTCGACAAACTGCTGAAAGTAATCCCACGACACTTTCTTTATTTCTGTTTTTGATTTTTGTGTAAGTAATTTAGTTTCTTTTCTTAGATCAATTTTTAAGTTTTGCAGAAATAGTAATAGGGGTTCTTTTATTAATGCTTGGTTTCAGACTGATATGCAAAACACTTCCTTCTATCTTCGTACCACGGCCAAAAACAGAAAAACTTATACCGTTTTCAGCTAAGAAGGCAAAAATAAACATGATTGAAGCACGTTTACAATCGTCCTATTTTTAAGCCCCTAATTTTCTAAAATTGCTTTCCAGACAACGACCACGAGCTCAACATTTGCCGGCACTACTGACACATGACTTTTAGCTTGTTTGCAACACTCCTGATAACTGTGATATTTCCATAAAAGAACCAACGTTAATTTTTTATTTTTTTTCACAAACACGTTTTGCCATAACTCGATGTCAAACTCTGTCAGTCATTAGACATTAATTGAAAAGTTATTTTAAATTCGCTCTGCGTTGTATTGCTCAGCATCTGGCTAAAACAGAAACCGGGAGACAACTTCCATAAATGAGCACTGACGTCATCTTCCAAAGCAGGTTGCTCTGTTGTCAATGAACAACACTAACCACACACGCAATTCGAAGAGTTTCAATTTAATGTCAAACTTGTGTGTCCGGATCAAAAAACAAAATAAAAAAAACCAAAAAAGAGCAAATAGAGAAAAAAAATATAAAGATCGTTAGATAGGTATAACGAGAAGGTATAAAATCAGAAAAAGAAGTGTGTTCAACTTTTTGGGTGCACACACGGTTTGCTAAGTTTCGAAATAAACAATGTCTGCTAATAGGTATACTTCGTTGAGTCTTTAATGGATAACCAAGCATAAACAAATATTCGTCATTTTGCAGAGAAAAACAAGTGAAAAAGGGCGTTGTTAACATCCGTGCCGTGCCTGTATTTGGGTCACCGAATACCGAAATATTAACGAATGCAACGTACTCATTAAACAATTTTTATAAATTAAACAAAAGGTTGTAGATGTTGTTACATACTAATATTTTACTTTTTTACAATTTATAGTTCGTCACTTATGCTTTTCGTAGTCTTTTATTTTTCTGTTTTTATTTAGTTGAGATTTATATCTCCAAAAATAATGTTACTTTACAACTGCGCAATTTTTGGTTAAAAACAATTATTTTCTGTTTAAAATATGATTTAAAATGTTTGTCTCTTCCATCACTAAACGCCTTTTGGTTGACGGTCACCCAGGTTCTTATTGCTAACATCTTTGCCCAAAGAGTAGTTAAAAAATATGTGTGGCCAAAAAAAAACGACAGCCTTTAGGCATATAATTTAACATCAATTTCAAGTTAAAATACATCGTTTGCTTCACACAGTCCCCAATTGAGTCCAGAAGTCGATTCGAAATTCCCCAAAAGAAGCCACGACGTACCCATACAAAAGACATAAATCAGTGTTATTCGTGTTTGAAATTACCTAAAATTTCAATTCGAATTTTGTACCTCAAGGTATCCCAGTGATTGCAATTAATTATTTTAGTTTACTTCTTCTCTTTTGCCTTCTCATTTTTTTCTGGATTTCAAAAGGCGAACAAACCTCACTTAGGTGCGTGAAGAATTACAAAGAATGAATATTCATGCACGCATAAGATGTTGTGCAGCAGATACAAAAAACAAAAGATTACGTTGACTAGCTCAAGACATTCACCCGTTGATAGGCGTTGATCATTTTCATGATACGAATCTTTCAAGTTATTTTTTTAGAAGAGTTGTAAGCATTAAAGGAATTATTCTTTGACCTAAAAAAAAAACATCAGATAATTGAGAAAATGTCGAAACAAATTAAAAATTTTGTACTTTTCAAGAGGTTTAAAAAGAAAGAAAAAAAAAATTAATGGATGATGACGATCAATTGATGCAGTAGGAAATTTTGTTATTTTGGGTGACTTGTGTGGATGTTTTTAACATAAGGCCATTTCTTGAAACGCAATATCTTAATCTGTAACAATTAATTCGAAATTTAAATAATTTTTATATTAAAAGCAATGACTTACGCAGCCATTGTTAATGATAAAGCACAATTCTTTGTGGCTGGCATTAGTAATAACAAATTCACGATCAATTTTTTAATCGTCTTTGTACTCCGAATTTTACATCCTAACTACAAATGATTTAAAAGTTATAAGAAAGCGTTGATTCATTTATAAAAAAAAAATTAGAACTTATTTTTTTCATTTAATCTAAGCTTTCACATAATCCTGCGCTTAAAGAAATTGTGAGATCGTGTTTAAGATTTTTGTCGTTTTAATCATTCGGCAAGAATGCGATTTTATCAGTATACTCCAAAAAAGAAAAGCCAGATAAGTTTTACTTAACTTGTTAATCCTTTAAAAGTTCAGAATAAGGTAAGTGCTTTTATGTCAAATGAATAAATTATTGTGAAATAAATCTTTTTTTTTTCTTTAATAATTCGTTTGATCATTTTTTTGCCCGTATAGTAAAAAGCTTTGGAGGCTTTTTGAACCGCTGTACTTTCAGTGGTAAAAATGCAGTATACTCACAGGCGGAAAACATTTGAGAAACTACTAACCTAGAAAAATGTTCTCTGTCCATTATCATCATACACACAGATATCAGGTACTCTACTAAACATTTTAAACCTCACGAAGTACAAAAACGCTATTTGGTAAACTACTAAATCATTAACGTTCTTCAATTGTATCTAATAGTAGCAATTCTTAATTATTAAATATACTCCCAGATTGAAGTCAGCATCTGAAAAGGTTTGTCTTTCAGAAAACATTATCAATTTAACTTTTAATACGATTTGGCAAAGTCAGCAATCGAAATAATAACAATTTCAATGAAATTTCATCTATAAAGATCTCCATTACGTATTGTATTCATATTTTTGTAGTCGTTTTTGAAGGTAAGCCAATGCATAAATCATAAACTTTCATGGTTAGCAAAGTGAATAAAATAAAACCCAATAAAGTCTTTTTTTTTAACAAATCGAAAAATTTTATTATACTGTATTATTTTTTTGATCAAAATCATACAACGTTGTTATTAAGTAGTATATATCTAAATTATGTGTGCATGTATATTATTTACAATTTTATGAATTCTCATTTACTAAGTATATAATATGTTTTACAATCCTGAATGTTTTTCCTCTATTTTATCATGTTTATCATTTTTTTACCGTCTGTTCTTATTATTATATTATTTTTTTTTTTATTTTTTATCTTGTTTCATGGAAATATTGATGCCAACATTATACGTTCTTTATTTATATTTCATGGCCATGCATAAAATATAATAATTTTAAAAAATTTAATTAGTAATAAAGGAAAGGAATTTTTTAAATTAAAATCAACTTAATGAAACCGAAATTCTATAAACTAAATAAAGTAATCTTTAAGTTTTATTTAATGTTTTTGAAAAATCTCGACTATTCCAATCAATTCAGATATGAATGAATTGGTCCCAATTTAATTACCTACTATAAACACGAAAACTCATGGAAATTAGTTACATGTTATACACTTGTATGAGTTTTTTTTTTTTCACTTTTTTTTGTTTTTTTTATATTTGTTTGTATTTAATTGATTTTTCTTGAAATAAAAATTTGTTTGAAGTTTACATCAATGTTTCCATAATTGCAATGGCATTTGAATTTATTTATTTTGTTGACCGCTTTGTTTGTTGTATATAGTATGTATATATATATTTGATTTTTTTTGTTTTTCTTTTGCATTGAATTATGATTTAAGTATATAATACACGTTTGATAATAACGTGACTTATCGATTTTGTCTGTTATTTTGTGTTCGCAGTGAATTTATTTCGAAATTCTTCTATTTGAAGGCAATCGGCGAATTGTATTCTTTTTCGATGAATTAAATTTTTACATTGTTTTCTCTCGTTTAGTGTATAAAATAATAAATTAGTTATTTTCATCTAACAACTATATTGATGGCAAAATAAGAGACAAAATAAAAAATAAAATGAGAACATTAAATAAAATTTTAATTATATTTGTTTTTGTCTAAGGATTTTTATCAAATAAATTTGATATTATTTTAGCTATATATTACAATAGGAATTTAAGACTAGCAACATATATATATATATAATTTCATATTCATATATATATTTCTTTTTTTTAAAACAAAATAAGAAAATCGAACTAGAAATAATGATGTTTTTATTAATCATTTATTTACAAATTCTTTTTAAAGATATCGCTTCCATTTTTAAATAAATTGATATTCGCTTTAACCAATATAATAAAAGATTTTTTTTATTTTATTATTACATACATTGTATATGCATTTCTCATATATACTTTCTTTTTTATATAAGGCAGTTTTATAAATTTCATTAATTTTTTTTTTTTTTATGTGTATAAGTCATTTTCATATTTTTGTCATTTCCTTGGGAATAGGTTTAAGTATTATTTATTTATTCATTTTTTTTATTTATCGTTAGAATGATAATTTATGTGTTCTAATTTTATTTTATTTGGATATATTTCGTTTTTATTTTGAGTTATTTTGAAAGTGCTTTTTTGGGTAATGGTGCCATTGGAAGAAAGTTTGATAAGTGATAAAGGAAGAAAAGAAGTGGTGCCTTTGTCTTGAGAGAAATATTTTTGGAAAGAGTTTTTTTCTGAAAAGTATAAGATACAATTGAAAGGCACATAATTTAGATAAAAATAGAAATAAATTTTGTTTACATTATGGAAAACAAAAGTTGATATTTTCATTTTACTTGTAAGTTCGTGGAGAGAGTGTGTTTTAGTGCAAGAAGATTGGACAGAAGTTTTGTTATTATTTAGCATGGCCTAAGAGGCATTAAATATTAATAAAATTAAGCGAAAGAATACTTTTTTTTAAAATAATAACTTGATTTGTCCTAAGATTATGGAAGACTGCTATTAACTATTTATTAATTGCTTTCTTTAAATATTATACAATACAATTTAGAATTTATATTTTTCAGATTTCTTGTTTTCGCGGAGTCTTTATAGTATTTTTTTTGTCTAATTAAATGCAGGTTATGTTTGCAATAAAATAAAGTTAAGAAGTGAATTAACTAAGGTTGTCAATTTAGCTGTATAAGCGGATTTTAGGTATGTCGCTCAAGTTGTGAAAAATAGCAAATTTCAAAAATGAGGGTTGTACCTAGCAGCGAAGCTGCTCTAGTTGTCAAAACTTAGCCCAATCGGCTTGGATGTTATTGTGTGTGTGTTTTTCTTTTTTTGTTCCATCCTTCAAGGGACTCAGTAGGGCTAGTTGTTTTTATTTAGACAACGATAGTACCACCGGCAAACCTTTATGCAATGAAGCTTGTGCGGGTATCAATTTTATTTAAGAAATATTTCTGCTTTCGTATTTCAATCCAAAATTTGAATATACGACTAATTATAGTGCTTAATAGTACCGCATCAAATTTTCTTCAATTTTAAACCAACATGTTACATTAACAAAAATTCCTTTAGAATATTTTTCTATTCGGCATAAGAAGAATTTTCCTGATTGTTTTGTAAAAAAATTTTATAATATATGCAAAAATCGATCGAATAAAACGGGTAATTGTTCAATAAAGCAAAATCTGTTCTCCTTTATGATCACGATTAGTATCTGGCATCGAAGTAGCGAAGACGTACGAACAATGGCTTTTTATAAATAGATATCCATCCAATATGTTAAGCTGGTCCAATTTAAGTTGTAAAATAAGTGATATATAATCGGCATCAAGCTACTGACAACTGATACTTTCAATCTTGGACAAAATGTCTTTCAAACACAAAGTGGCAAGAGTTGAATGATTATATAAGTGTATATTACTTGAGCAAATATGTCATAGAAACACAAAAATTATAAAGCTTCTTCGAATTCATGTATAAAAGCACTTGTACTAATCCCTCCACATTTTAATGTTAACATTAGCATGGCAGTTTTCATTCTACTTGTTAGTTTATTCATCTATTTTTTTTTTTATCAAATGTTTTTACTTTGTAAATAAATTTATATAATATGCAAACAAGAAAATATGAACAATAACCTTTATGAAAAATTATTTTTCTGTTATTGGAACATTGTTTTTTTTTAATTGAACTTATATGTATTTTTTTTTCACATATTAATTTTTTTATTTTTAGTTTAGTTGGCAGTATAAAATTTTTGGTATTTATCTTTTATTTATGAATCGTTTAGTTTATTTTTTAGTATAAACAAATAAAACTTTATTTTCTAGTCGTATTTTTTTTTTGTTTTGTTCGTTTGTAAATCGTTTAACTACTTATTTTATTCTAAATACATTAAGAAATTGACTTGACTTCTTTTATAAATGAATATTTATTCTTATTATTTTGAATGAAAATGAAAATGTAACGAAACTGAAAAGAGAGAAAGAAGAATTTTTTTTTCGAAGAGGAAGTTTTATTTCGAAGTTTCATTGATATATTATTTCTCAGTAGAGTGAGATAATAATTTAATATAGCCTTTTATTAGAAGAGTCCATTTTATAGTATGTGAAGTTAATTTTGTATGTCAAAGTTATGGTGTGTCATATGCAGGTTTTTTGAGACAATAACTGATAACAAAGGCTAGTAATTAGGGATTTGTTTTTTTGTTATTATGTGTAGCTCAGTTCATTTCTTGGGAAAGGATAACAAAAGAAAAGAAAAATCAGGGCAGAAAAAAACGATAATAAAACATAAAACGAAATAAGGTCTAAATTATTTAATGTATTTATTTTCATCATTAATTTTTTTTTACTTTTTTACAATTTCATACAAAAAAACTCACTCCACACATACCGCATTCGGATTCAGACAAATATTTTTCGGATTTAAGTTATTTTTTTCCTAAATACATTTTTATTTTATTTGCTCGACATTATTCATGTTTTTTTTTCTTTCTTTTAAATTGTTTTACCATTCTTAAAAATAATTTATTTTGCTCCACCTAAATAATTTAACCCTTTAAAAACTAAATCAATTACTAAATAATTTTCGTTGTCGAAAATATTGCTATTAGTTTTTTTCTTGCTTTTCACTTGCATTTATTTAGATAAGTTCAATACTTAAAATTATTATTTACTTTTTTCTTTTTGGTTTTGATTTACAATTGTTTTATATTTTCGTTTTCATTGCAACTTTGAAAATAAAGTTTTTCTTATCTCTTTTCTATTTCAATAAACTTATTCGTTTAGTTTAAATTTATTAATTAATTTTTGGTTTTTTTTTTTTTCCTTTCTACTACTTCAGTGTATTAAATCGACTAAAAGCTAATGGCGATTTTATTATGTATAACTATATATATGTTTACTTTTCTTACAATAGATTTTACCTAAATTTCATATTAAAAAAAAAACAATTAGCTTCTAATATGATGTTTAATTTTTAAATTATATATATTTCCAATATCTAGTTCGTCTTTAATATGTACGTTGTTTCTTACGAAAAGAAAATAAGAAAAAAGAAATTACTTAAGTAGGTAAATGTGTGTTATGTTACTGAATTATATGTGGGTAAACTGTCAGGAACTAACCTAGTTTTCGAATAATTCTAGAAAATGATTACACGATGCTTCGAGGGTATGATTTTGAATTACTTTTTTTTACAACTGAAGAGACTGAAATAATTTGTTTACTTTTTTCACTACAAGATTTGATTTATAACATGAGTTATTTATTGATGGTACTTTTGGGGAGACTTATTTACTTATGTATGTTTTTTTTTTTTTTGTTTGGGTCAACAGTTATTAATTGCATTTGCATCTATATATTTGCTCTCCTTTATTGTGTTTTTAGGGTTCGTGGCAATTTTCATTTTTCATAGAGCTACCTACGTTTTGTCATAAAATTTATTTTGTTGGCAGTGTTGACGAAATAGTTATGTATTTCATTTATTTTTTAGTGGTTTTAGGAGTAGGAATGCAATTTCTGTTTTAGTTTTGTTCTTGGAGCAAATGGTGACTCGAACTCAGAAAAGGAGAAAATACATTCATATGATATGGTTCTGTAAAATGGCAGTTTAATTTATTCTTTTGTTATTTTACATTTCAAACTATGCGACAGTTTTTCATTTATTTTATTATTATTTTTTTTTTTTACAAAAAGATTAAAAGAAAACAAAAAAGAACGTCACCTAACTTTTTTTTGCTCCAACATCATCTCGTTGGACGGAGATTTAAGAACATAATTCATTATTATTGTTCTGTATCATTCCCCATTAAGTACCATTTTTAATTAATTTTTTAATACTATTCTGATATATTTAATACTTAGTTCAATGCCTAAAGAATTCGTTTTCTAATAATTTGATACGATAAACTGAAAAAATTGTATTGTATAAAATTACGCACAGAGTCTGGAATTCGTTCGAAATTTCGTTCAATTTAACTATGTTTTATGGCTTTGCTTTAGTCCTTTATTTTTTTTTTAAACTATCTGTTATTATGTTTTTGCTTTTTTTGTTGATTTTTTGTTGTTTTTTTTATAAAAAGTTTATTTCTTTTTTTTTTATTTCTTCCATGAACACAGTGACGTCATTTTGTAGTATGCATTCATTATAAATGCATAGTTCCGAAATAAAACAATTTTTGTTTTTCTTAAACTTAATATTTTACATTAAACTCATATTGCTACTTTTTTTTAAATTTATTTGTATGTATTATTATTATCTTTTTATTTTGTTTCTAATACTCCCAATATCATGCATCCTGAATTTCACCTTTAAGGCCAGGCACCCTATGGTGTTGGTTGTGTCCTAAACGATTCGCTAGATCCTGTACAACATCACGGAATATGACGGTATCTATATTTTCGCCTAGTAGATATAACAAAAACCAATCGCCCATTTTCGATCGACGAACGATTATTTCTATAGCGTCTCGACGCACTAACCTGCAAAAGTATATAAAAGATTAGTCTAAGTAAAGTTTAGGATGTATTGAATATTTGAAAGAAGCTATTTTTGCTTATCTAAGATAAGAAAGAGACAAAAATACCTTTGAAATTCTTGATATAATTTTAATAAGAAAAATCCAGATATTATAAACCAAAACTTACCTAAATCGCATACGAAATAAATACACCCTCATACGAGGTGAGAATATAATTACCACCCTGTATATAAGTGTTAATGTTGTAAGAAACGTTAATAAGATGAACCAAAACCAAAGGAAAATATAAATTTTTTCATTAACAACATTCAATGGTAAAATACATATGGCGTCATGTTTTTCCACCTAGAAAATAGAAAAAAAAAATGTTTGGTTTAAAGCAACATTTGAGTGATGCAAAAAATTATACTAACCTCCCCACTTGAGCCATATTTAAAAAATGTACATTTGGTCATTCTGGGAAAGATGTAGATCATTGGATCCATACGGTCCTCCTGATCGTCCTCCATGTATGCTATCACATCTAAGCCAAATGTCATAAATTCGCCATCGAAAAATCGATTCATAAGAAACATTTGACCTGTAAAAAGACAATATAATTTATTTATTTAAATAGAAAGTCAAATATAATAGATATTTTAATGCTTTTAAATATTTTTAATAAACAACAAACACTAACCATGTTTGTTGTATTAACTTAGCTTGGCACATGATTTTGTTATAGGTGATTTTTTTTTATTTTTTTATGTATGAGGTTTTCTGCTGCTTAATTAATATTAGAAATTTCAAAACTAATTAACACAAATAGTAAAACTAATTAGACCCGTGCTAAAGTACTTATTTGAATTTATTAAAACAAACGAAAAAGTTGGTATTGGTAGGTAAAAAAATACGTAAAACATTCTATTTCTCCAGTTAGAACCGCCTCTTTTACTGCCATTTAAACTTCACAGTAACATTTCGTAAACTATAAAAACCGTTTCCATTCCTCCACAGGATATTCAAGTGAACTAAATGAACCTTGAACTGATTATTATGTTTAAGTAATGCCCTTAGTGTCCCAAGATAAATTATGACTATAAAATCCTCAGAGAAACTAAAACCCAGGCAGTACTATAAACAAGATAATAGCATGGTTATAGTTTGCATATAAAAAGAACTTCGAATATTATTTCACAATTGTCCGAACTACCTTTTGCCAGAAGGGAGCCTAAGCATGATGGAGCAATTAATATGAATCAATTGGCTAGTTTTAATGTAAGCAAAATATTTAAAAAGTTTTAAAAGAGAGCTACAATAGTATTTGGCTAAATTTTGATTGCCACTTATTTATTACACAATAAGTTTAATGAAAAATATTATATCATTATATTTTTGTGGCGTATTTGTTTTAGCATAATTAAATTTTTAAATTTTACTAACAGAAACCTATCACAAAATATTCGGATAGCTTAGTTAAAAAAAAAAACAAATTTATGAAATAAATTTCCGGCAGCAACTTAAAGCAATTCCAGCGAATAATTTCTTTGTAGCTAAATTCTGCGTAAATTAAATGCCAAAAAAATCCATTAAGTTCTAAAAAATCACCCTCTTTTTTCGTAGAGCTCACTGGATAAAACACAACCAATTCATTTACGCAGAAATCGTAATAAATTCCATTTTCTCCAAATTCACACGGCCCCTTTGTGGTCATAACACGTAAATAAACACATGCCACTTCTTCTACCTACAACTGGACCAAACACTGACCCCAAAGTACTTAACTGAACTCAAAAACTTCGCCAGTGTATAATAATACATTTTGAGGTCAGAACATAAAACTTTTTGTGTAAACAAAATTCGTATTCGTTTACATTTACTCCAGAATTTACAACAATTATCAGGTTTGCTTCTTGAAAAACAATCATTACAACAACCTTGTTCGGATAGCTTCTGTCTTTCACTAAAACAATGTTAAGTGAGAGCTGTTTCCCTATTTTGTTTATTTGCGTGGAACTATATAATCAATCAACGGATGAGGATTTCTTGTAACAAGCGAAACGAAGTTGCCAAAAAATTCATCGAACCATGCAAAAAATATTTCACTCCTTCTGATTTGGCTTCAATTTATAAGGCCTCTCCCCCAAACTTGATTACAACACTCATATGTGTTTTGTTTCACTTAAGACCTTCTTCCATCTACTGAATGGAAAGTAAAAGCGAGCAGTTAAACTGATAGGATAGATAATATTATATTATAAAGTCAATAGACTTGTTTGTGCCACAATTAGAGTAGGAGAAGGAACCATAATCCCCTCTGGGTAGCAAAAGGAGTGCACGTACCTTAACCTAAACCTAACCTCGCTTTTCTCTCTGTCATTATTACTGAACAGACAACGCTCAAGTGAACAAACTGCATTCCTCCCCTTAAAACATACACCCACAATACTAGCTTCCCTAGAAATGCTTTTCGATAGACTTTTAACCTTTAACAATAAAGCTTAACGAACATGCTCTTTGCAACTTAATAATTCAATTGTAATCCACAGTCGTTAAAGACCAATGTGCAGCAATACTTCCTCTTCATCTTGGTATCGCTCTGTCTTAAGCCGGACACGTAAGGATAGCCTCAAACCCTTTAGCGCACACAGATTTAAAAAAAAAAAGTGTCAGACCAAATGTTTACTTACCTATCACATTTATTAGTGCTAATAACTCGCACACGTAGTATCTGTAGGCCCACCAGTTGTGATATCTGTATGGCAAAGTGTAAGTTAAGTTTTGGAAATTAAAACAATTTTAATAGAACATCAACTTACCTAAGATTTTCCCATAAATAATCTAAAAGTAATTTCTTTTTTTGTTTTTTCTCGGCTTCGGAGCATATTCCTATATCTAAGTCCATTATAAGTGCATGTATTTTTCCGCCTTCCCAAGATTTCCATAGCCATCTTGGAGTGTAAAACAATATGGCCTGAAAAGAAAAAAATAAAATTATAGTAAGACAAAATTGAATATTTTTGTTAAATAAGCTTTTAAGAAATTAAGTTATTGGATAGTTTTATTATGTGTCGGTAAGTCACCCATATTTTATTAGACCACATAGTCTAAGACAACAAAGAGTATTCTTTATTTATAGTAAATCAGCCCTGATTTCATCGATCGTAAAATATTTGGTACCAAACGACTAAGAGGACGTTTCCAATTCTATTGGTTTATTGAGGGTTCCCACCCCGTTGCTTAGTGAAAATTGTGAAAACAAATACAAATGGAAAATAATTTTTTGAAAAGTCCGGTTTGCTAAAGGGCCTTCTTCCCCCGTCCTTTGAAAAGTTACGCGCATTTCTTCCACGTAAAGCACAGCGAGAATTTTGTGTTTAGAAAAAGTAAAAATATAAGCTTTGTTAAATAAATGCAATGCTTATTATATCTTATTGTATTGAATGGATTGATTTTCGGCTCATTTTCATTTTCTTAGTTAATTTTTCCAAGCAGCATTCTTATGACTAAATTCATAAAGTCAAAAGAAAAAACTGTAAGTCTGCATTACGCTTTTATGCTTTAGGAAAACAAGAAAAATTAAATATTAAGAGACGACGGCGTAAAATACAGATCTGTAGCTGGATAAATTAAAATGTAGAGTGATTTTGACTGTCAACAATGCCCAGTGGTCGGATTCGGCAGTTTAGCTGAATAAAATGCAAAAATCAAGGTTAGGCGTTATATTTTTTTAACACAATAGGGAATAGTAACGCATATTAGTTGTTTTGTTTTTTTTGTTTAGTTATCAAAATTGCATGATTGATGCAATGAAGTAAGCGATAGCAGAAATTACCCTTCTTTTCAACTTTGAGTAAATGTTAAAAACTGTTCGTTGATTTTGACAAAACATTTTGTTTTTTAAGGAGCTTTAAACAGCAGAGCTTGGAATACTATTTTCTTATTGTACATCTAGATAGATGCTAAAAATTGAATGTACTGATACATCTTTTGTTGTCTTACCACCGTCATAAGACTTTTTAAATTTTTAGAATCAAGCGACTGGCGACTATAAAAGAAGTATTTGGTGTATTGTTGTCAATTGGAAAAATGCAAAAAATGGCATAGGAAATCATTCTCTTTCGTCAAAAATAAGATTCCATAACACTTTTTATAAAAAAAACATTTATGTCATCAAAGGGATCTCCAGGCAACTCGATCCTCCGCCGCCGACTCTTACTCATCAGGATGTATGCCTAAGCGTAGCCAGGCGAGATTTTGGACTTGGTCCAGTCATATCATCCTGGGGCTGCCGAGCGATCGCCTTCCTGACGGTATCACGTTCAAAACGCCCCTCGGAAGTCGTGATGGGGACATTCGTGCCACGTGACCAAACCATCGAGAAGCAGATATAGATCTAATTTCAAGCCAAATCGGTCGATCTGTTCAAAACTCAATTCAATATTGAGTACCTACTTGCGAAACTTGCGGACAATATTTGAAAAACTCACGAAAAAACAGCCACAAGCTAAGTTAAAAAAAAATTTAAAAAAAGATTTTGAAAGAAACGTTTGCGTCTACAAACGCCATTTTGTCGTAGCAAGCAATCAATCTCTGCCTAAATGTTGATTGGATAAAGTTATCCGACCATCTTTGAAAAATGACAAAAAAAAAATAAAATAAAAAGATGTGCCCGCCATTAAAAATTTAAATTAAAAAGAAAATGCTGCACACATTATCCTGACACATCTCTAATCCTCATGTAGGCGGGTCTAAGTTGATTGGGCGTTGCCAAATTAAATCATCTGACGTGTCGCATCACATTTGTTATAATACTTAGCGTTTTTAATTTGTCACGTCCTTGTAGAATAGATAATCCATGCGTTGGCTTCAGATTTATGTCAGAAATCTTACCAAAGAAATTTAAATATATCACATGATTAATAAAACAAAGAAAACAAAAAGAATCCAAGGCGACTTCATGACGCTATTGAATTTCGAAAACGTTGAACTCTTAACCTACTAATTGGTTTTTTGACTCAGATACTACGTCAAATCTATGATGTATACTTCCAATTTGTTCCACATAGTTATTGTAAATCTTCTGTGGGGATTTTGATAATTTGTCCACAAAATCATAATTTCTGTTGACAAGACAGCTGGCGGCCGGTGTCCACAGTGCTAATCTCTCGTGTCCACCACTAGCAATCACTTATCGAGAGTTAACTCATAAACTAATGAGTTGGTGGTGTTCACGTTTACGAAAAAATTTATTTTTAAATTTTCGTGTTCGTTTTTGAATCCGAGAAATATATTTAAATTTATATTGTATTTTGCGTTACAACAAAAGGTCACGATCATTTGGTTTTGGTATCTACACCAAATACCACGCGTAGTGTTGAAATGAACCATGAAACAATATAAATTGAGAGTGTTAGAATTTTTGTTTGCCCCAGGGAGACAAGTCGTGTTGGGGAACTGTCAAATAACTGGCAGATAAATTAAAAATAAAAAAATTTATTAGTAGACCACAAGAGACAATCTAAAATTAGGTAAGCAACTAAATCAGATGTGGCTACAATACATAATTTTTTATCTCTCACAAATGACAAGATGCTGGTTTTTCTTTGTGATTTACTTTCTCGACCATTTGCTTATGGCAATGGGTGATAAAATTTTTTTTTCGAAATAAAATAATATATATTATTATGATACTAAAAATTTGTATTGTTTTTTAATTTTTATTTCTGCTAAGAGTTATACAAGGTTCCGCAAATGTTGATTAATTATTTTGGTTTATGTTTTTTTATTTTTATCAAAAAAAAAAAAAATTTAATGCGACCGTACTGATGAAGTTAATCCAGGAAATAAATTAAGACTCGTCAAAATAGAAAGATTTATTTGCTCAGGATAATATTTAATGACTTCTTTCCTTTTCTGTCATAAGTTTTATTTATGAGGTTAAACAGAACTAGCAATTGCTTTCAAATGATTACGATGGATTAAGTGAAGTGTAGCCAAAATACACTTCACTTAATCCATGCTTTGTAAGAGTTCGAGACCCCTTCCCTGCCTTCATGAATCTTGTGTGAGTTGTGCGAGTCTAAAAAATAGTCCGGAAGTATTTCTTTTCTATTTTAAGCGCATGGTTTTTATGTTAATTTTTAATTAAATCATATCTCATCACAAATTTAAGTACGAGTGAGATAGTCATTTTAATTAGGTTTTCTTTTTTATTGAATACATGAACATTAATATTTTGCTGGCGAATGAAAAAATGTTTTTAATGTGTGCTGCATGCGAAAAAAAACATTTTAATGACAGCATTAAGGATGTTCTTCATTATCATCTAAACTAGTTCAAAATGTATCTTGTCACTAAATTCAAATCGTTATCAAGTGACTCACCCACGACTTCTCCGTATTCATTTAGATTCTAAAATGTTTCTCAAAAATTTACACAGCTTTCACTTACATTGGGGGATTTGGATGGGTCGAAAGTCATTTGAAAATAAGTTTAAATAGCTGTCAAAGTTTGAAAATTGCGTCGAATTCTCATTAAACAAAATTAGTTCGACAATCAGAGTTGGGCAGATATTAGTCAACAAATGGCTAATTTGGTCTTTATTTCTAAAACAAACGAATAATCACAAATTCATTAAAGTATGGTTAATAACCAACGACTAAATTATTCCTTAGGCATAGAAATTAGTCATTACGATCTTCGTCGTTATTCGTTAGTCAGGATTAACCATCAATTATAAGTTATTATTTAAGACTAGGCAGGATTCAATACTCTGCGTGCAAGTAATTTTTGCTAGTGATTTTACTCTAAGCTGAAATTGCCGAGCACGCAAAACACGTTTAACTTTTATGCCTCTCGCAAGCAAAATAAATATGCTATATAGCTGAAACTGTAAACATTTGTCCGAGACGAGCGTACCAACATAACAAAATCGATAATCGAATGTACGTAGCCCGCGAAATTTAGAAATTCACCTTATTTTTTGAAGAGACCTCGTATTTTTGGCCTAAGAGGAGCTTAAATATTCTAATTTGAATTTGGCTTTACTCTTAAATAATTAACATATTCTATCATAATAAAAACTAAAGACTCTTACATAGTAAGTACCGAAACGCATCAGTTGAGATAGTCTCAAGTTTTATTTACTTATAATAATTATATTTAGATGGTGTTACACCCCCCGAGAGCCAGGGCCTACCATTTCACGCAACCACTGTGTTTCGCGCTGTATGATTTTGACACATAAAAGACATGAACATAGGCTCATTTATCTTAATAAACTCAACGTCCTTGTTTACAACACCGTATAAAAAACTTTGTATCGATAATCCTCCAAAATCTTCAAAGGCAATTCTTACCTCAATGATGACGTGCAAGCTGCCTAATACTCTAAACTGAAAGGTCGTACCATCAATTATTTAAAAGTCTTCAAAGCACCATTGTATCAGTTTTGACAGTATTCAATGAATATCCTCTTTGTGAATCAGAATCAGATTCTCATTTAAAGAGGGAGGCAGGAACGACCAATGGTGCACTAAATCTTCTCGTGAGTGGGTGTTGACACATTATCGTTCGTTTATAATTAGTGTCCCCGAACTGTCAGCGGGATGAGTGTGCAGGGGACGCAACAATTTTGTTCTCCTTTTTTTTAACAACTTCTCTCAAGCTTTTTGTCACTTCTTACGTTTGACACCTTCCTTGAGCGCTGACAACATCTCCAATTGTGCAACGAAACTGATTTGTTTATATTTTTGTAGATGTCAGTGCGATATAACAAACTTTGAGTTATAACAGTTGGACATCAGATGTCACCTGCGACATATACACACGCATCGAGTGATGCATTTACATTTACACCGTCTGCCAATCAATAAATTATGGCCTAAGTGACATTTTGGTAGAGCAACGATGTTTACGCACGTCAATTGATGTAAACGTCATGTTATTGTCACGTAACTAGGTCAAAATTCGAAAATGAATTACAGTCTCCACAAAGTATGCTGAAGGCATTTATCAATCAGCGAGCGCTATCTTTCGGTCTATCCGCGAAATAGTAAATTAGCGAATATTTGTATCTGAGCTTGAGATGTGCTGCTGTGGTAAAATATATTGATCATAACTTGATTCTGACATATTTATATTGGACGGTG
This sequence comes from Syritta pipiens, assembly GCA_905187475.1. Classification (NCBI taxonomy): domain Eukaryota; kingdom Metazoa; phylum Arthropoda; class Insecta; order Diptera; family Syrphidae; genus Syritta; species Syritta pipiens. The sequence continues at coordinate 9,736,869 of LR994571.1, read as the reverse complement.
TCCAATTCGTCAAAACCTGGGAAACTACTTTCGGAGAATTCTCCGAGTGTGTGTAATTTTCAGTGATGTGGTGGTGGTTTTTTGGGGCGTTTGTGGGAATTCTTTCGTGATTCATGTGAACGGTCATAAGTTGTCTGTAGTTCGGCAAGTCCCGGTAAGCGATTTAGACAACATGACAATCATAATCCAACAGAAATATTTACAGAAATTGAGCAGTTTTCTGTGATGGACTTTTAATTTGTTGGGTTTCGTCGAGCTCTGTGGAAAGGATCAACAATCTTTGGTGAAGTTGCATTTTTGCGAAAACTTTTGGGTGGCAATAAATCTTCTGAAGTGTTGCTGTGTATTCGTTTAGTTTGTTTACATTTGATGTTAGTTTTGAGAATCTTATGTTTGCTTTGCTTTTATAACGTTGGAGGTCTTTAAAAGTGCAACCACAGCAGAAGCAATAAACTTTTCTGTTTTCAATCTGAAACCGCTTGTGTGTTTTTATAGTGGAGAAAAATTTAAAGACCCTGTGACAGTTGCTATTAACCAATTTCGAGGCAGAACTTAATTGATTTATCTGCTTAGCTGGGATCTAAAGAGTTGCTGCCAGCAAAGATTTGTTTTGTCATGTAAAATTTTTCTATATAAATATCTTACGATCACGTATTACCTCTTTCTACATTTCCCAATGGGCAAATGTTCCTCTGACGTTTTCGTTTTTGGCTCATTGTCCTTTGAAGAAACATGTCAAACCAGTTTATGCAAACAACCACTTAATACTTACGACTTCCGGAAATAGATGTCAACAAGCAGTAGCTTAGAGAACTCAATTTTATTTTTATTATTAAAAAATAAGTAGTGCAAGTGAATGCGAACGCACTGTGCCAAGTTTTTTGTTTCAAGGAAATTATTTCAATGGTGACCACCAGAAAGTGTCAAAAAATTAAATTTCGTAAATAGAAGCAAGTTCACGCAATAACAACGACGATCAACAAGTGACATCTAGAAGGCCTTTCGAATTAGAATCAGCCAAGCGGCAGATGGCCAAGATGTCTTATATCTCGCATAGATGCCATTCCTGAGGAGATCATCCGTCTTTTTAGGCTAATTGGTCGCTGCTGAAAAATGCCTTCCAAGTCATACCCGGAATCTGTTAGGGACTCACTGAACTACTTTAATGCAGGCAAAATATTTCAGTGTTTTTGTTTATTTTCGTCGATAATTGCTGCGTTAATTGACTTCATGTGAAGCGCAGAAGAAACAATGAAATAGACTAGAAAATCTTTATGCATAACGCATTTGAGTCCCGTCCAACTAATGCAGCCACTGACGCCTGATTTGTGGCGAACGACATCACTTTCTCTACGAATCCATTCACAAGAGCCGAGCTAAAATTATATTTAAAATGTCTTCACAGAAATGCATCAGAGTGCAGCCGCCAATTGCTTGGGGGTTATTCAAAACAATGTCAAAAATTTATAGTGAAAACTGTTGTTGCATTCCTTAAGCACGTTCTCTATTGAACCGTTTTCCGGCCGACAGGATATAGAGCAAAAAGAATTCGCATGTATTAATACACGAGGAGTTTGAAAAGTGACGACGGAATGCGTCAACGTCACAATTGACTGCTGTAGTTAACAATTTCAAAACACATGCCTGAGATGAATATATCGATTCTTTTTGAGAACTGTAAAGTTTATTTAAGCTTCTTACATCAAAACAGTCTATCAATTGTATCCTGTCAATATACATATCTCAGCAGGGTGTGAAGTGCATTACGAAATTATAATTAACCTCAAATCGATGAGTCAAATATCTCTGTGGCATGGAAAAGATATTTTTAGGGAAAAGGAAAAGTTATATTCTTTTTTAAATGATTGACTCATTTTTCGGTGGCGGACAGTAAAGTCAAATGCTTTCATGGAAATTGATCCAAAATAGTTTTAAGGTTTTGTACTTTCAACGATTTATAATCAATGCGAAGGATGAACATCTTTTATTTATTTTCTAAAACTATCCTTAAAGCAGAACTAAAACTGAACTCTACTCAGAGCTTTCTACTAAATATTTTAATTGTTTATTGGAATAAATTTACTTAGATATTCCATTTTCATATGCAAATATTACTTTAAGTTTTAAATATTTGTTTTCGGATTGTTATTTTTTATCATGCTCTCACCGGTTGTGGTGGGCTGCGTTGTGATTGACAAACAAATCAAATAATTCTGAATAAATGATGACATCTTCCGTTGAATCGTAAAATTTTAATTAAAATGTATTTTTAGACGAAAAAATTAAAGTCGAGTAGGATTGTCTTTTATATTTTGTTTATGTGTTAACAATGGGATTCGCGTGAACATTTTATAATCATTTTGCCAGGAAACAAAGTCCTTGAAGTGTGCTTCGTCATGCAAAAATGTGTATTTTTTTTTAGTTATGAACAGCTAATAATGAAAACTTATGCTTTTTTACTGTAGTTAATTTTATAGCCAAACCAATTTTCATGATTTCATTTTTGTCTCAAAGTAATGTCTTAACGGACCTTTAACAATTCCAAAACAATTTGCATACTTTAAAAAAATTTAAAAAAAAACGTCCTCTGTGTATTAACTTAAGTAATAAATTGTCAGAAGTTTTTTATATAAACCACAAGTATATGTTCAAATGCTCATAGACCCTTTCTTTCCAATATATGATAAGCTTACTTAGAAAGGAAAGTGGGACTTTAGACCACTGCAAATCTAAATTGAAATACTAAGTTCTCATCGTGGACCTCGACGAGGTCGGCCCAAATATTACAGTTTGAGCTCCAAAATGTTTGGTTGTAGGAATTTATATACACAGTGTAACAAAATTTTTGTCTGGATTGTAATTGTGATTATGATTGGGGTATGTCAGCTAACAAATACAAAAAGTTCTTCTTTGCTTTAGAATTCGATCAAAGTTCATTTTTGCGAGTATTTATGTACTTTTGCAAATTAAAAAAATATATATAATCGTCAACATCATCCAAAATGTTACTTTAAATTTAATTACCTTATCTTGTGTCCAAACAAAAATGGCATAGGCCCATAAACTTTGAACAGTGCAGAGATTTTCTTCGTTTTCTTGTAAGCTATTTAGGTTTTTCTTTTATTGGGCCCCAAACGTAATCGCTTGTGATACTGGCACCCTGTTTGCCTGTGACGAGGCATATGATCATCCTCCTGAGCCAACCGGAGGGTGTCCTATGATATCGAGTTAAAGGATAACCATTCAAAAGCTTACATTAAAACTAATCATCCAAACTAATCATGCATAGCGTCATTTTGTAGGTTATGTCAAGACCTTTCAAATGATGTATTGTCAGATACGAGCACTGTAGCGCTTTGTACATGGCCGGAAAATTCAAAAGACAAAAAGGCGGAAGGGAGAAAATTGACAACCTAATATTTGTGAATGGCAAGTCGTCAGCGTTAATTTGGTAACAATTTCAACTTTTTACTCTATGCCGTAGGTTAATCAAAAAAAAAATTAAAAACCTCCTTTTAAAGTTTCTGAAGGCTGTTTCAGCTTCTCAGTGGTAATACTTACTAGCTACTAGCTTACTTTTGAAATTACATAAAATTATGAAACATCAAAATGCGGTAATTAGGACTGAGTTAAGGTATCGAAATTTGAATGTTACTCAATGCCAACATTAACCTTGTATTGAGGTTTGCGCTTTTTTCTCTCAACTAATTACTAGTCTTACGTATTGCCAATTCAAAAAGATAGATTTGTTCGGCTTGCTACCATTTAAGCAAGTCAAGGACACGTGCCACGTGCTACACTCACAAAACATTCACATCATAACAAAGAGGTTCTTTTGCACCCTCCCTCATCCATTGCTCTGCTAAAATTTTTATTTGATTTTGATTATTAACCATAAAAGTTATTTTATGGAAATGCATTAAGATTGTTTGACTTTTATTCTGTGGCTTGAATTGCTCTTCTTTTATCTGAAAGAATTCGAATAAAATCTCAATCCCCCACTGAAAAGAAACACTACCCACAGGGAAAGTGAATTTTGGCATCTGAACTTAAAAAGAGTTTCCGATTAATAGTTTATTAAAAAAAGAACAACAATATCTAGTCGGCCAAAAGTTGCAGATGGCCTTTTCGACTGGAATCCATAGAGCGTTCAGACTGAATCTTTTTACACGCACCGCCAATGCGATTGTAGTTCCTAAAATAGAATGGAACGTACTAAATTCTAAATTGGAAAATGTTCCTCCGCTCCGACTTGCCAGGAGGAATCTTAAGTTCACCGTTTTACGACTGTATATTGTGAAGTACACTCTGACGGCGGTGTTGGAAATGGTTTCGTTTTTTAAAATGATTTTCATAATAAAATTGAAATGTATTTCAAAACCACGTACTTTAACGTAATCCTATAGGACACCCGTCGTTTTTTTAAACAACAGATTTTTTCTTGTTTTAATTTTTAAGTTGAAGTTGTTAAAACAAGAACTCATTTATTCATCTGCAGAAGAGTTAATTAAGTGATAAGTAAATGTGGTAACTTAATTACTTTTGGAGAACTACCTGTGATGGATTGCTAATAAACTGAAGCGGAAAAAAAATCATAAAAAGGCATGTTGTTGTGTATGGATTTAAACGTAAGCAGCTTAATAACACAATTAATATTTTTGTGCATTTGCTTATAAAAGCACCCTTTTTAGAATTTTTTAAAAGATTGACTGACAATGGTCACCTATTTGAATCCTATTTGAATGTGAAATTAATTTGAAATAAAATGTCATGAAATATATTTAATACAAACCTGAAAAAATAGGCAAAAACACACCCATTGATAATATTTATAATGCTTTTTCTCATGTTGTTCCCCCTCAGAGTTTCCAATTCCTGGATAAGGCACAGCAACACCTGGCTTCTTGTGGAAATGACTTTTCAATGTATAAGTTGAATGTATCCAACAGTATGTGTTCAGTACATCCTCTGGTATATCCTTCGTGTGTACACAATCAATTGGATTGCCAACATACTGTCGAGTTGTTATTATCAATGAGAACGCCATTAGTATCATCACAGTGATTGAATAGTGTAAACGAAATACTGGTGAATCGGTTTTAACGTGACTGACCTTTACAAGGTTTTTTAGACCACGAAATATATCTAACATTTTATACATATACAGTTGAAGGCCTGTAATTACCCTGCTTATGGTTTCGTCGAACACACAGCAACAATATTGGTCCCGATTTTGTTTTCTGCGTGAGTGTGTGTCTCGTCTCGTCTGTTTGTCTTTTTTAGATTCGTTCTTCGCTGGAATTACATTCTTTTTGGCGTCTTATTAAATTGCTTCCATTCATCTCTTATAGATTTTCAACAAGGACACCCTTTACAATTGAACTTTCTTTTTCTAGCTGCCTGTCGTCGTATTTCCATAGTTTGTCCTTGAACGCCTCTGTGAAAATGTTTCCTGTCCAATAGCCAGTGATTGATTTTGAATATCGTAACCGTATCAGTGCTTTCGAAATACGTTCGCATTTTATTGAAATCATTTGTAGAAAGGATTTTTTTATTATTGCACTGTATTGTACTTCATTTTTAAGGCACATTCGAAAAATTCATTCGTTACAAAAAAAAACATTATTTTCTAAAATTAAGTTTAAAGTTACATTTTACAAAAGAGTCCTATTTCCGCTACTAGTGATGACATTTGTTTGAGATTTCGAAAAACAAAAACAAAATTGATTTCTCAATGAATATCTTTTAGGATCGTAAGCTAAAATTATCTCTCCCAGGTCCGGTGGATAATGAAGTTTTTCATTGATTGACCGCATAAACATTTTGAAGATCGAAGTAAAACCATTATATAGTAAAAATTCCAAATAACCAACGAAAATAAACTATCAGCGGGGTAGAATAGATTTTTATGAAAGTTATTTACTTCGTCCAAGTATATTTGATTTATTTATTGAGTTCGGCGGTTTCGTTTTTTTTGTTTTTGTTTTGCATGAAAATTTCTTTTAAGTAAAACCACAAAATATTTTTATAAAGACGTATGTAGGCGATAAATAATTTGTAAAGTTCATTTTGGAATAAGTTATGTGGTGTTGATTTGAAATAACATCATCTGTCATTGAGTAAAGTAATAAATCAACGGCTTAATAACAAATGACTTAGCGATTTGGTATAAAACAGAAAAAAAGAAATAATCAAAACGAACGTGATTTTGTGTCGAATATTGTAGAAGGCTGATTTTTGGCTGATGCGTATGTACTATGATCATATGAAAAAATTTTGATTTGTTTAATGTGGTAACGCTGAGAGATTGACATTGATTTTGACAGATGTATTATTGCTTGTTAGTGGCCAAAATGTGCTGACAGCTGTTGTTTGAAAAAAAAAATTATTTATTAGCAAGAGTTTTGTTGAGTAACTTATAGAGCCCAGCAGAAAAGTAGGCAAAACATGATTGTTTAAATTCGAATCTAACTAAGGTGCTAGCTACATAGAAATAGTTCCTTATGCACACGAAAATTCATAAGGAATGGTTGGTTTTTTGGTCACCGAAGCAAGTGAGTAATGGTCTACTCTAACTAGAGTAATTTGTGGGAATATGTTGATAGTTAGGTCCCTAAACAGAAGAACGAAAAAATGTCGATGAAGTTGACTTTAGTATATGAATGGTTCTTGTCAGGTTAACTAAAAGGTTATTAAAATTAACGCTGATATGCTTAAAAGCTATGTTCCATAAGAAAAACACAAAAAAAAAGAACAGAGTTTTTTGTGTTTGTATTAAAGTGTCTTTTTACTAAACAATTTAAGTAATTCTGGTACTCTTTCTGTTAATTTTTTTAATAGATCAATTGTAGTAATTCTTCTTTTTTTTTCTGTAAGAAAATGAATCAGCGTTTTGTCAACTAAATGTCATTTAAAGAACCCATTTTATACGAATTGGAATGTTCAAAACACACGCACTCTTTTTTGAGTCTGCTATCCATTATTTTGAAGCCAACAATTATGTAAAACTAATTTGAATTCATTTACTTGGAACAAGCCCGAAACTTAATTTTCTTCTACTACTTCTGCTTCAATAACCTCCGATCTACCCGTCTTAAGACATTTAATCGATATTTAGATGCTTAAAACACCAGTCAAAGCTTCTAACCAAAAATAAACAAGTGGAGTGGTTTAAGCTGGAATTGGAGACAAATGAGAAACCAAATTTTTATATAAAGCTCGTCATAGGCCGGTAGGAGCATGTAAGTGTGCAGAACTTTCGAACGAGACTTCCGGGGTTCGAATCCGATCAGCAAAAAATATTTAAAACAGTTTTCACGACCCTATATCTAAGGAGCTGTTGACAGACCTCCTGTTATAATGCCATTGTTGGTACTGGCAATCTGTTAAATGAATTTGCTGTGACCGTACAGGTAATCAACGACAATGGTTAAGATAAAAGCTACATAATCAAAAAAAAAAATTAATAAAAACATGCTAAGCCGCAATACGATCGGGAATCAATCGCCATTTTCCTATGCCAATTTTCACCAAAATCGGTAACCCGGAGGTCATGCACTCTTCTTGTAAAAGTCGAACGTAAAATATCGATGAACTTTTCAAGTTGATCAAACTGTGAGGAAGCAAGATTTGTTTTTTTTTTTTTTTTTTGTAGACCTAAAGCATCGAGTTCAACAAACATATCTTTAAGTCAAGGCAAGACGTAGTTTTCTAGCAAACATATCAGCTTAATTGTTGAGGCCATAAACTTTTACGAATCAATTTACACGTCTAAACGACCCACAACTCTCAACCAACACTTAGCCATTAAGTTTGAAATTTCATGAGCACATAAGGTGCCAAGAAATTGGATTCTTTTCATAAATCCCACCTGTACTTTGAACCCTACCTTTCCAGTCAGTTGTACTGTTGACTATGAGAACTTGTATTTATTTTAACAATCGAATTTATTTTATTTCGAAAGAAACATTTTGTTTTGCTTTGTTTACAAATAAACACGCGGTTGATTTAGAATTAAAATTATTTCGATCCTGCCAAAGAAAAAAAACGCAATTCTGCAGACTTGCACCTGTTTTATTGGTTCGTTTAATATTTTTTTTACAAACGAACCGATTCCTTTGTCTATTCAGTTTATATTTTTTTTGCTAATTTTCATTTGTGGATTTTCCTTAAAGATAAATATTTAATAAATTGTTTTTTTAGCTCATTAGCATAAATTGTTTACAAAAAAGGTGATGTTTAGCTTTGTTTTCTGTTGGTTGTGTTTTAACGCAGAAATTTCGGTGAATCTCAAAAACATCGATGTCAAGTTCAAAAGGCTCTTTTTGGTTAATGAAATTTTTTTGCTAGAACAGAAGAGTTTTAAATCATTTTTTGTTCATCGCATACATTCAAGTTCCCTTTGAAAGAAGGAAGAAGAGATCTATAGTACACATCAGATATAGATCACATATCTGATTTAGTGTTCGAATTGTTGTTTGATTTTTCCCAACATAACCCATGAATGTGTTTGGCAAAACACCTCTGAGAACTTGTACCGACGATACCAACCCCATCGATACACGGATTTTTTTTTTGGCCCGAGCACTGCTGTGAGGGACTAGCGACCCGTGTACGTTTATGTTTAGATATTTGTTGGATATCGAACACGTGTGATTCGGTTCATTAAAAATTGAATTGTAAATATTTATTAAAGACTTTCGCAGTCTGCTGTGCCCGAGTGTACGTATAGAGGAGTTAATAATACAATATTTTGTATGTCTTGGACGAAAATAAATGCATAGCTACATAAATGCCACAGCATATGGGGCGTGCTTTGGTGGCTCGGAATTTTATGTAAAAATAAGTGCATGCCGTAGAAAGTCTGAATAGAAGGCGATTGAACTGCGGACAGAATGAATGTTCTCATTCGAAAGTTCTGAGGATCGCTTTTATTAACACTAAGTTTCTTTCATTACACAGCCTTCCTATTTGAAGCCAAGAAATAGATCTTGAGATTGATTTGATGTATCGTAATTTTTGTAGCCTGGCTTTTATAAAACAAATAGAATCTCTGAATTCTTTTAAATCCAAAATGTATCACCGGATAAAGCAAGACAAATAAATTCAAACCATTATTTACGAAACAGAAACCGAAACCAATTCATTTCTGAACTTAGTCTATTGAAAAGTGAATCAGACTCAGTTCTAAAATGGCTTTGGAAAGCTATAACTCACCATATTGTTTACTAAAACCATTCCCCCGAGAATCTTACTCATGTCCGATGAAGCAGGCACATTTATTATTTTTAGTTGCTAACTCATAACAACGAAAGGAACTACCTGTCGATGCGTGTGAGAGTTTATTACTACCTCACTCATTTAACACTGACACTTTGAGATCTAAGACATTTCTTTCAATACACTGTCCGTCAAAATAAGTTTGCCGACTTTATAAGATTCAGGCAAATGTTTTTCGTCACCTTGATTTTTTTCGCACATCAACAGCAGCAGAGACAAATTACTTTTTTTCAATTCTCCTCGTAAGACAAGAGAACATCAAGTCAAAAAAAAATTAATTAATTTGCCGATGTCTGTAAACATAGACAGCTTATGGACGAACAGTCTAAACAAACATTAAAAACATTGATCAGAATCATTATAAATGAAAGTCTTTCAATATATGATAGATATACCTATTTTGTAAAGACAAAAAAAGAGGTTTTTGGTTGAATATGAACCATTAGGAATTTTAGTAAAAGAACTGGTAAAGTAAACTGGGTACGTCAGGACTGAGGTTCCTATTATGGACATTAAAATATTTTTTCAAGAGTTGTTAACTAATTTATTATTAACGCTAAAGAAAAATTTACAAACACTATAAAACGCTAAGGTAAATGCAAGGACATAAGGAAAGCAAATCAGAGCAAATGTTGGAATGTTATTAAATTTTGAAAATTGCAGTATTCCGCTTTTATTGGCTAAACAGGATCAAGGTCTCAGATTATATAGGGTGGGCCATCTGGTGTTTTTTTTAAATTAAAGGAGACTTTGGTAGTGGACAATACTCATGGTACCCGCCGTTGTACGGTGAGCACTGGCGAGACTACTGTAGCCGAGAGTTTGAGACTCAATATACGAATATTAACTCGCACTTAATGGGAATGTTTGCTGTTAGTAATGAAGGCATAATACATGGAAAAGATTTAATTTTGTATATTTTATTGCGATTTTTTTAAAGAAAGGGCAAAGTTCAATGCAAGTTTTTTTTTTTTGTAAAGCAAATAATTTTTTTTTAATTTTTTAATTTTTTTCTTTGAGTTTGGATTCCTTATTTGTGACTTTATCCTCTTCAGGCTTCAGAGAGTAGATATACGCAGCAGTTGCGAGAAAAAATTTTACTGGGTCTTTACTGTCTATAACACCAAATTATTGACTTCAGTATTACGCAAAATAGAGATGATACTTTTGGCTGTAATAGACTTCCCAAGAGCATCACATGTATTACACATATATTAAGCCTTCTGCCTCTCAAGAGTGAAGTGGGTGCTGACTCTTTGGTCGATGATTTAAAAACCTTTCAACCTTTTAAATCTCATCAACCAAATAACTGCTGCTTAGATGAAGTTTTACATAGATTGCCTTACTGAATTCAGCTGAAAAATAAAAACCCATCTCGAAGTATCAAGTTATCTATGCACTAGACCTTGATAGTCTCAGTCCTGCTGTACGCGCAGAAACCTAGACGATTTCCGATGCGGAGCAGGATATTCTTGGTTGTTTCGAGAAAAAAAATCCTTCGAACTTTTGTTGGTCCCGTTTGTACAGAGAGATTTTTTATAAGAAAACTAAATAACGATCTGTATGAACTGGACAATGACATAGACCTAGACAAACTAACTCGAGTGTCTCGACTTAGGTCGCTAGGGTATATTGAGCAAATGGTCAATAACGTTCCAGGTAGTAAAGTCTTTGAGTCCAACCCTAAGAGATAACGCAGTACAAGACTAGTTGGATAAAGCCATCAATCAGCTGGGTAAATAAATTTGGCATAGCCCAAGACCGTGCTAGTTCGCAACGCATGTTAGCTAAGGCCAGATCCTTGCTGAACTGTAGGACTAGCAAAGCAAAAGTACATTCCCAAACAAAAAGCTGAAGCAATGATTTTGTATATCACAACACAGCCCAAGAAATCTTCTGACACACCCAAGTTAAATGTAGAGTCAGCCACAGCATGAAGTATTATAAGCAGGCATACCAAATTATCTTAACAAGCAGATTTTGTACAATTACGAAGTCTTTTCAAGTGGGTGCGACCAAATTCCTCCCGCCTAAACGTATCTTCTATAAACATTTAAGGTGAATAGATTAGCTTATGCCCTTTGTTCAAAAATGATACCTTTCCAAAAAAAATTACCGACATTAATAACAAATCCATCCAATTTCGAAGCACAATGATTCAATGCAACGTGCCTGTATTTTGTTAGCCCAGTTTGATGACTATTTCTTCAGAAATTTGACCGCACTATACCATTTAAAAGACTAATCCAATAAGTAAACCTATCATACTCATTGCTAAATCTATTTTATCTAAAACTCTTCCTTTATCAACGAACGTATCTCCCATTACAACCAGAGCCTGTAGGACTTGTAACAGTTCAACGTTTAAGCTGAACCAGCAAAATTTTCCCCTTTCTACACTAAAGAATGCTGTCACTGGAAAGAGCGTCTACATTGAAAATTTAACCATATTATGAGGTTCAAACAGAAATCCTTTATCATTCCAATTTAAAAATCAACACAGTACGATAATTGCGGTTTACAATGTCTATAGAACCTTCGCCTTTTATCTTCCTTGATCGAAGCTCAAAAAACCAAATGCATCACTTGTTTCAAAACTCTTTTGTAAAATGCGAACGCAAAATGTCAAAGCCCCTCAAGAAAAAGTTTATGTTTGACATCGCGCACGTTTGGTTTCTTTCCGGGAAATTCCTTCCACGCAATGAAATTAAAAAAAAAAAAAAGAAAATACACCGACAGAAACAAAAAAAAATGTTTCACCGTATACACACACTGTATCTGAACCAAATCCAAATGATTCAATTTCACGGTTCACGGAAATAACTTAATGAAATAAACTTTTCTATTCTACGTCCAACATTTTGTGTGTGTTTTTTGTCAGAGCAACCGCCGCTGCCGTTGCCGCCACCGCCACCGCGATATTGGATCTTGCCATTCGGTGGCATTTCACAAGATCGTTTTTGGAGTCGCGCACAGTATTTTGAAGGAGCATTTACAAAACGAAACTAGAAAATTAAATTAAAAATAATTTAAATGACTAAAATATGATTTTCCAAATTGTCATCCAATTATACAACAGTACGGATCACGAATTTTACTTTTTTCTCCTGCTCTCTTTAAAATATCTCACAAATCGAACATACACGCGGGTGCTGCACTTCAAAGAGACACAGAACTCCGGTGATCAGATAGAATTAGTGTTACTATTACATTTTAATCACAAAAAGGATAAATTAATATATTTTGGAAAAAAAAAATATTTTTCTTTTATAAACCGAACCGTGTGCGCCAACGTGGTGGTGTTTTTAGCTACTCCATCGAGAGTTGTATCTATCGAAGAACTGATGATGTTTTCGTTTGGATTTTTTGTTTTATTTATAAATTCGAGCACGATCGTGCGCGGAAAAACCGAGCAAGAGTCCGTGTTTCGTGTGTTTCGTGAAAATAGACGAATTTTCACTGGTCCAAGATACGCACGCTCCGGCGCCGAAATAAACACTGAATCTGGCCAGAAGAATCCCGTCCATATCAGAGAGGTTCTATCTATTTTCCGGTACAACTACTCTTGACTCCATACGGGATGCTGCCACTGCTGCTGTTGATGCTGATGCTGATGCTGATGCTGCTAAAGAAGCTGAACACAATCGATGATGTTGTCTGACTGTTGCTGCCTGGTACAAGTATATCGCGCGCACTCAACGTGTTCTGTTGAGAGTGAAGATGGTGAATCTTTTTCGGACTCATCGAATGGGTGTCTGTGTGTGTGGAGGGGACGTTAATATTTGAATTTCATACCGCTGTTGTTGTTCTTATTTTGTCACAAACAGGATACGAGCTATTCTTATGTCTCATTCATTCACTTCGTGTCCGTGTTGTTTTCATGTCCTCGGAATATCAATTCGATGGAAGGGATGACAAAACAAAACCATGTAATCACGCGGATAGATATAAAATGCAAGTGTGCCTACAAGGAAACATCAAAACAAAAGAACGAAGGTTCTTCGGCCTGTTTTTCGGGTGGTGGACCTATAGGAAACTTCCGCCAAAAAAAAAATGTCTGCAATCTCTGCATGATGCACACGAATCTTTTCGCATCCTTGGTGCAGTTAACACAGGAAACACAGGAATTTTGAAAATTAACCAAACCGGATACTCCCCAGCGAGTGATATGGCATCCGGACAATGGCGCGGAAGTCTGTTGTAATTAAGACTTCACAGAGCTGTGTGCGTTTGGTTCATTGACCAAAAAACTGCATTATGTCATGAGCAATTTGTCACCAGCTATGCGTATGTGAAAACAATTGATCGGACGGGACGTGCGTACATATGCCCCATGGGGACACGACAGTGTGATATATTAGTGCAAACATTGTCTGGTGTCCGTTATGAAGACTTGAATAAGTTTTTTCCACTTGAGAAGGACTTCCGAGCACTGGCGGAGCGGGTAGTAGGTAGTTGAACTTGAATGCCTCAGCTTTGTGGCCACTGGAAAAAACTATACCTACATTGATTTAAGTGCTTAGTTAAGAGGTGTGACGAACAATTAACATTCAAGCGACAATTGCATCTTTCACGGTAATTTAGTTTAATTTTATGTTTCATTGGTCGGCTGTTAACGAATAGACACATTTCAAAGAAAGGTGTGTTGAAATTGTGTTTTATTTATTATAGTGACAAGCACTGGAAAAGTCAAGCAACAATAGAAAAAATTGTCAATCACAAGTGCTGGAGGTGTGGAAATTTTTCAGTGTTCTGTGCAGAACAAACTCCGGAAGAGATAACAGAGATATATACGTTAATTACAAAATTAAATTTAGCGGCACAATTAAGGGCAAGTCACTGCACCATTCAACAGTATAGAAAAGCAGCTGTAAGACAATGGATCCATTAATGTGCATTTTAAATATGTCATTCTTGGGAGCTTTCATATCTGTGGCTGCCGTTGAAATGATGTCCCCCTTTAATCAAGATTTTTTTTTTTATTAAAATCTTTTAACACTACCTTCAAAAATATGTCAATCTTGACGAATGGATGCCTCCCAACGACGTTACAGCCTTGGCTGTTTCAAGGCTACGTTCACTGCCAAAATTTCACTCCATTGTTTTATTTAGCTTTCCACCAAACTGATGAACGCTCTAAAAGCCTTGTCAATTAAGACCAAAGAAAAACAAAAAAAGGAAATCTGTGAATTTTAATCAATGAAATGCACATGCCACACTCAACATTTCCAACACATTCAACTGGCAAACTTTTTTCGGGTAAAACGAAAATATTTTACTTTAAATGGAAAATGCCCGTCGTCTGTACCGGATATGCATTCCATCTGAATCGAGTGAAACAATAGTCTTCTTCACAGTGCACATGAGCCGGCAACACGCTGTCAAGACGACACATAATCACACCCTTGGACTTGAATTCGTTTCGAGTATGTGGCATTCATCCAAATGCATCTGATAGATGGACACTGCGACACAATACAAACAATTAAAAAAGGATAATTATTATTTGAATCAAAGATCTTATATCTAATCATTCTGCCAGCAGTACAAGGCTCGGCTAGACCGGATGAGATTTCAAGTGCAAACTGTCTTGCGATATCGTTCCAAGCATTGGCATGGACATAAAAATCTGCAAATATTAACGATTCAACCGGCCGTCGTGGATGTCTTTTGTATTTCTTTTTTTCTTGTCGGTGTCACAGATGTTTGGAATAATTTTATGTCGTGGATTTGGAATCGTCGCCCGGGCATGGGTGATGGTTGTTAGGAATAATTGATGAACTAGATATGTGACTGAAATTTTAGATTCATTCTTAAAGAAACAACCCAATTTGTTTAGGGATTAATCGATGTTGTCACATCAAACAGATGAAGAACAGAATTGTCTGACACAATTCACAACCAGTTTGGAGGCCATTCGCTAAAGACGTTTTTTTTGTGTTTTAAATTAATTACTTTTCCACGGAAAATAAAAGCAACATTTAATTTTAAAATTTTCCCCGAATAATCCTTTAGACACGAATAAGCAGAATATGATGCGTTGATATAAATAGTCCCAGCGATTGCATTGGGAGAGCCTAACAGCGATTTGCTGTCCAAGTTTGGTGGGATGGAACAGTAGATGTCTGAGTATTGGGAGTTCCCAAAAAAAAAAATTTGCGTTGCAATTTTTCGTTTGAAGTGACAAGAGGTAGTGTTCAAAATTTCACCCATTAGCTAGTAAAATATATTTCTTTGATTTAGAAGATGACAAATTTTTATTTTTTTTGGAACACGGCTGCTTGTGAGATCAAGTCATGCGAAGACAATTTTTCAAAGGGGTTTTTCTCAACCGTGAAGGCGTAAAAACTTCTCACGAATTGTATGGTTTATGGGAATTTAATGTTTTTTTTTTATCTCGATTATGGGGCACAGATTTTATACAAAGTGTTAGGTTTGCTTTTTGATTTTTTACTTTTGTTAATTTAGGAACTTGCAATGCCATTTTTCTATGAAAAAAAGTATTTTGAATATGAACTTTCCTACTTAAAAATGCAAAGGCAATCAGTTGACCAATTTCAAAAGTTAAAAAATATTTGTTGCAATTTAATGGTCTGGTATTTATGAATTCAATCCAATTGTTACAAGACGTCAAATTAATCACGAAATTGTTTTTCAACAATTAAATATCTACGTCTTAAACAAACCAAATCAAAGTACAATTGCCACCATTTTCTACAATGTGATGAAAGCAAAAAGGCAAAGGAAATCATTTCAGAAAAAATTTAACTGGTTCCACATTTCCGTGAGCCCGCTTAGTCATTTTGATGACACTTGCTACATTCTCACTTCAATTGTTTACCCCGAAAATCCCCAAGACTCCTGTTCTGTTTCAAGAATAATAAAAGGAATTTCGAATATCTTCCATAAATATCCTCCTAATCCCCCGCCACAGAAATTCACACCAAGGCGGTGATAACATCGTGTTTATATTGCGCCCAAAATTAACGCCCACTTGACATAAACATTTCCTCTTTTCATAGTTTTGTTTCTCGTAAATAGCTCTCCCCTAATTTCCCGTATTTTCCGGCCAATCCCCAATATCTCCTAACCTGGATGAAATATGTCTCCATCCGAAACAGTGCCCGATATTTTGAATTTCTATTTTTAAATCACTTGGATGGATAATTTATTTCCAGCCTAATCGTACACCTCCTTAACGATGCATTATCTGATTGCTGATCATGCAGATGTGTCACCTAATTTTTTCATCACCAATTTTTGGTGCCCTCTTCAAAGACCGTGGGGTGCATCTCGTACGCTTAACACAATCCTCATCAGCTGACAACCGAGCCCTTCAAGTGTGGTGGTTATAATTAGAGTATTTTCGTTAATAACTCAAATAGATATGGGAATTAAATTTACAACGTCGCAGCTAAGATTTATGAGCTTTTAAAATTAGTACGCTGATTGATGGGTCAATTAAAAATCGAATCTTTATTAACTTTGACTCGAGTTATTGTTTTGGAGTTGGGTGAATGTCTGCGTGTAGCGAACACCGAGTGGGAGTGAGATCGCTTTTTTATTTTTGGAAAATACTGCTGATTTACGTACTTCAAAGATGCTCACAAATGCACCGGCGGCGGCAGCTGGAATTGCACATTTCTTATGTGTGCGCGCCACATTGCGGGCGTCTGCTGGCCGGACTTTCTTTCGGCGCGGATGGCGTTCTATTGCGGCTGACGTTATGCGATTTTACGATTAGTACTCGCCTTGATGCACATGGACTGCGGCTCCCTCTTTGTGTCTTGTTATTAAATCTATTTCTGGGGGTTTCAACTCTTTCGCAAAGGCGTTTCAGAGTTGACGACTAAGATGACGATGACAAAAATAAACATTGCACCAGAGCCTGCATCGGTTGACCAGGAACGATCAGGAATGATGGTGTCGATCTGATGGGAGATGGTTCATGCGAAAAGCAAATGTTGGAGGAAATATATTTTATCGAAATAACTTAAGATCTTTTGCTGAAAGTAACAAGGCTAAGGGTAAGTCAAGTCAGAGACCATGAAGAGCAGAGAAAAAGTAACAAAGTAAATCAATTAACAACTGAAACACAAGAACAAGAAGTAAAACAATACTTACAGTAACCGACAAAATTGAGTATACACCCATAAAAATGAAGTTTTTTTTTTCTAGGAAACAGCATGTTTCGTTAACTACTTTGTTGTTTATACTTTTAAATGTATAAGATAATACATGTGCAATCGAACCTACATTTTTGTTTTGTCTAAATGACTTTGTTTTTAAGTCAAAAAACCAAAATTATATTTTAGTTGTGTGTGTTCGCTCAATTCTGTGAGGTGCTGTATGTGATAAAACGAAAAAAGAGCATTTGCTGCAGGAATCATCAAATGGATGGATAAACCAACTTGTGAGTCATGAAGCGAATAAAAACAGTTGTTCAACCCACTTGCGCATAGACTGGACAACAATATTTATTGGCATTAAAGACCGAAGACTATACATTCTCATGACCACCTACAGAAAATTCGTAAGTCTTTCTGGCGAGCTTTGTAAGAAAATAAACACGAGTAAAATTACTATAATCAAGGAGATGCAGACTATAAGAAAATAGAAATTAGTTTGGCAACTAGTGATATCGTCATAATGGTATTAACTTAAGATCACAGGATCATTAAAAAGCCTTTGACAACCTGAAAAGCAAATCCTAATTTATTATTTTTTGAAAATGTTCGAATAAAATAAAAAAATTAAATCCCCTTCACATGTGTCAAAATTATAACGCTCACAACACAGTAGAGGCGGGAAAAGGTAGGCTCTGGTTCTTCGTGGGCTGTTACGCCACTAATGATGATTATGTCTATTGTGATGTCACAACGCGGATGTT
Source organism: Syritta pipiens (assembly GCA_905187475.1). Taxonomy (NCBI): domain Eukaryota; kingdom Metazoa; phylum Arthropoda; class Insecta; order Diptera; family Syrphidae; genus Syritta; species Syritta pipiens. The sequence goes on along the minus strand of LR994571.1, from coordinate 9,718,700 downwards.
TTCTGCGCACCATATTGGAACCATTGAGAGCTTCGTAGGAAGCTCGATCGATATCTGATCGATAGTCAGTCCTGTTTCTCGAATCGCTGAGACTATCAAAGGAGGGCTCGTTTATATGAATTCTTTTACGTAGCGCGAAGGTCTCTCACAAACACAGGAAGTCATGGATGAATTCCTCCTCCCCATCTCTGCAGCTTCTATAAAAGTACACCAAAGGCTGAGCTTGTTTTACTTTGATTTACGTGGTTTCGAATTACAGCGTTTTAAAGTTATTTCGTATAATCATTAATTCGATTTTCGTCGCTTCGATTTTAGCCGTGGTTCTAATTAACGACGCAAGTCATGGACTTAGTGTGGAAAGAAAACGTTGTCTCGCTGTCGTCCTACGGCTGAACCTACAGTATTTTTCTCTAGTTCTTTCTAGTTTCCTAGCTTCTATTTTTTTATATTAAAAATATACTCCCTGTAAAAAAAAAAGCTTTATTCAAAAATTCAAACCTTCAAACCGTTTCTTAACGTCGCAGGCTACTTGTTCAAAGCTTTCGGTTGGGAAACAATATAATTTTCAAAATACATGTGCCTTAGATTCTAAAAAAACCTATTCACCTCACCCAAGACACAAACCGAAATAACTTAAAAGCTTTTTCACCTCACTTTAATAAGTTTCAGAACAAAACTCACCTGAAAAAATAGCGTAAACGCCACCCATTGGTAGTATTTCGTATGTTTTATTGTTAGAGGCCCACGTCCCTGTGAATTATGAACCCCAGGAAAAGGCACCTCGGAACCTTGCTTTTTCATAAAAGCATCCACCACAGTGTACGTTGAATGAATCCAACAATATGTGTTGAGGACATCCTCCGGAATGTCTCTGATAAGTAAATACAAAAACCACATAAGCAAACCACAGCATTGACACAAAAGAACAAAACTCACCTCGTATGAACGCAGTCTATTGGATTTCCTACGTATTGGCGAGTTGTAACAGCTATCGAAAATGTTATTAACAGTATAACAGTTGCATTTGTGTGCAGTCGAAAAACGGGTGAGTCGATTTTAACATGAGACACCTTTAATTCCAGGATATTTGTTTTGATTTGTTTTGTGTGGAATAGGAAAGAAATATAATAGATTAGATAAATCTTGTAAGACAATGCGCTTTTATGTTACATAGCTAAGTAAAAAAAGAAATATATATTAAATAAAAAACAAAAATAAAACTCTTAGGTCTATGGTGTATTAAAATTGGTTTACTTCTATTTTGGAATATATTCAAAAATAATTATCTTTTACTCAAATAATTCGTTTATTTTCAAAAATAAATAATGTATTACTGTACGTAAGCGTTAAAATACGTTTAGTTTTGTTTTTTGTTGGTATATATATATATATTTGGTTTCTTTTTTTTTGTTTTTGAAAGCATTAAATATGTGTAAACAATGAAACCAAAACAAAAAAAAATAATAATTAGTTTACTTTAGTTTTTAGTTATTATTTACAATTACATTAACGTGTGGCATAATGTAATATTATAAGATTATATTGCTTATATTTAAAAAATTAACTTTTTTTTAATTAAAGTACATTTCGAATGAGAGTACGAATGTATACTGTGATTTTTTTGTTGTTTTGTGTAAAAATACATAAATAATTTATGTGAATTAAAATGACATTTTTTTAATTAGTTCATGTTTTTTAATTTAAATTTTGACAATGATAGGAATGCAAATTTCGTTTATAAAAGTAATTTTTTTTTTCTTTTGTATTTCTGTAACGGTTATAGTTGAAGATATGTACAAAATTAGTTTCGTTTGTATTTGATTTTCAATTATTTTGTAACGAAATTAATATGTACATTTGGGAAGGAATGACGAAAAAATATTTTATGGAAATGTTTGACTTCCTGTGATTGAGTTTTGACTTATTTGTTCTTTGATATCAATTTTGTTCAAAGTGAAATTAATGGATAATGAGTGACTAAATTCATAATTTTAGTCAATTTTAATTGAAACGACGATGAAAAAGTCCTGAATCGATATTTTATAGCTGAGAATGAAATTTCGATAATATATGTAGCTGGTAGTAGATCCTTAGAAGTGAAGAAAACTCTTGTATTTTATTATGGGTGAGATTACAACTAGCATGTGATGTGAGTTTACTACAGCATAGATATACTTATAAACTATTTGACGTAAGTTTTTGTATGTGAACGAGGCTAAGAGTGTTGCAAACTTCACATAGAGATTAGGTGATTTGTAAGAAAAAAAATGACGAACATGTATTTTATTTTAACTAATGAACTCTAAAAGCAAAAGACAGGAACTATTTTTTAACCTTAGATAAAAATCATTATAAATAAATAAAATCAGGGCCTGTCCCACCTTATGTAACTGATTTAAATTAATCAAAATAGAAGCAAGTTCTTAGAAAATAAGGCTGCTAAAATCTGTTGGCTGATGGTACAATTGCAGAAGAAAATTTATTGAGTCCTTAAAGTACCAAGGTTCACTATAAAAATGTACTGTAAATCAGTAATGTGGTTGACTTACAACTCCTTTGACCTAACCTATTATAAAAACGTTTATTTACTCTGTCAAATGAAAAGGAGAATTTAATCTTGTCCTAAGAATCGGTTTGAAATATGTTTTGTTTATTAAGAAATACGTCCAGACAAAAACAACGTGTATTAAAAACAATTCGAAAATTGAATTTATTATTTCTATCGAAAACACAAAATTGTATTGTGAATACTCCCAAATAGTCCGCTTTCCTGATATATTTGTGAGAATGATATTTGTGCCTACAGTCAATTTTTTTTTTTAAATGAACGTATGAACGCATCTGAAGAGTTAATTTGGGTCCAATTCCAATCGTTGGTACTTTAAGAAGTTTCTGAATGTCTAGTTTAAGTGCTTTAACGTTTCATTATTCATGAATATTTCTAAGGAAAGTACCTATTTGAGGAAGTGTTCTAAATCTTCTGGTATAATTCAAGTCACATTAAAACCTTGACTATTAATCTGACAATCATGAAAACACTGACTCTTAAAGTGTTGCTATTATATATGAAAAGGTCCTTTTTAGTTGCAATGAAAAATCAAAAGAAGCATAAACAATAAAAAACAAAGAACATTTATTGTAAATTTATTTATCACAATTTTCTGTTTAAACTCTTAGAATTATTGACTAATATATTATTAACAGCACATTTACAAGAAAGTAAACGGATAAAATTTGAAAATTCTAAACGCACAATTACGTAAAAGCTAGTTTCATAAAATGAACACAAATATATTTATGAACGAAAATATTTAAAATTTTTTTGTAGACGGGAGAACACTAACAATTAGAACCACTAATTTTAAAGGTTATATATTCTGATTATTAATTTAATATAAATACACCTACCCTTTTTTGTTTCATTTAATAAATTTTCCTGACAGTATTTGTGCAAAGATGCTATGAAATTATGTTTAAATTCTTTTTCACCCTGAGAACTATTTCTTTCACCAAATAGAAGGAACGGAGCAACGTTGCTTCGGAAAATATAATATAATTGAATGCTTGATAAAAATAAGTAGCCTTTTTTATTGTTTTAAACTTTTAAAATTTATCACTTTTCAATACTTTTTTGAGAATGCATTATATAACTTTTAATTATTCGATGTTTGGCAAATGGACACGTTAAATGTGATTGTAGTAAATCTGTTTTGAGAAATATAAAAGTGTGGCAAAATAAATTGAACAATGTAAAGGAAAGAAAAAGGTAAGCGTAATCAAAAGGCCTGATACGTCTCCATGTGAAGCCTGTCACTCTAGACTCTGATATATCTTAAACCGTAAAATTTGTAAAATTGTGAAACTACTGAGTTGTAATGACAGTAATTATGTTATTCAAAAATATGTTTTAGCCAAAAAAATGTTTTGCTTGGTTTCTACTTTTTTTTTTTGTCAAAAGGTATGGTAAGTAATGTAGCTGTGCTTGACCTTTAATAGCAAAAATCACTGTCACCGGATTAGTGACATTAGTACAATATGCAGTGAATATACAATGTTGGTGGGCGTGGTGTTAAAAAAGTGTGTCATGTTTTTTTTATCTATATACATATTTTCCGGTTTCCGGTGTAGGTAGGAGGATAAAATTCTGTTGTGATATTTGTATATACTGTGGTGATTTTGGATGTATCTCATAAAGTGCTTCAAGTATATATTGCCAGTTTATTTTGTTCAGTGTTTCTTTACATTTCTTTTCGCTTTTTTTGTGTGGTCCTTTATAGGTTTAATTTTTTTTGCAAGCATTCCACATCTACATGAATGTTCGTGTATATATTTCAAAAAAAGTGGTTATCTTTTCATTTTTTTTGTGCATTACGTTGGTGATCGATTCTTTATGGTGATAAAAATGGTGTTTCGGTGATTTTAATATTTTCTTATATTTATTTCTCTCAAAATATACATGAAGCTGATATACCATTTCAAATAAAAATTGTTGCTGACTGCTGTGTGTAGTGCACAAATTGTGTTGTATAAAGACTTTTTTTTTTAACTTTATTTCCGCTTTTTTTTAAAACTCTTATATACGATTTGCAAAATAAAACTTTCTTTCTCTATATTCGTGTTGCTTGATATATAAATACTTTTTTTTTTTTAAATGCTTGAAAGTGATGAAAGAACGTGGTGGTGGTTGGTGAGAAAAAACGTGGTGATGAAAGAAAATGGCTGACAAAAAATCTTCGTTTTGCGAAAATTGTGCAGTTATGCTTGATTCTCTTGCGTTCTCAGATATTCATATTACATTTTTTTGTGAATATGGTGAATGAGATTAATAAATAAACATAAATAAAATATTTAACTTAGATTGAGTAAAATCCTGCAAATGCATTTGAAATGATTAGGTGATTTAGAAAGTGATTTAGAAAACAGAATTAAACAGTGATTTTGATATGAAACTAGTGAAAGATTTTTATTTCATCCTTTTTTTTGAAAGAGTGGTAGTTGGGTGGAAAAATTAGAAGGAAAATAAACCAAAAATCAGAAAAAAAAAAAATTAGTAGTTAATGTCATTGTGAGGGTGGTGAGAAAGAAATTAAGAAATCAAATATTCAAATGATAACATGCTTAAGAACATAACAGTAATAATAAAAAGTAATAACCAAAGTAATTTTCGTAGCAAATTGAGTCAATTTAAGTTCTTTGGCCAGGGGACGACGTAAGGGGATAGAGATTGTTATTAAATCGGGTAGCTTTCTAAAATAAAATCGTTTTTCTTACTCATTAATACATTAATGAGTATGTTTACAATCTTTCTTTCTTTCCCCCCTCTCTCTGTGCTATCTGTAGGGCGAGTGCTCTTTTTTATCGACAATTTTAGTTTTTTCACCCTCTTTTCTCTTCGTAGTCTCTTTTTTTTTACTGCCACAATAATTTTTCGTAGATCTTCTGTTTCTATCAGATCTCTCCGTTTACGATGGTTCATTTCAGTTTCTTTTAATTTGTTTTATTATCTCTTCTTTCGCTTATATACTCGTAAGTTATAAAATATTAAATAAATAAAAAAAATCAAACAAAAATATTATAACTTACGCAACAAATTTTATATTATTTATGAAGTAATTTTTTTTTTTAAGTTTACAAAGACTAAAGAGTATGTTGTGTATTACGCAGTGTACTGCCCCTAAGTTGGTAACCCTAATTTTTTTTTCTATATTAACTGACAGAAAGGAAACATTATTTTCAGTAATATTAATTCTTAAATGTATTAAAATGCATAAAATTCAGACGAATTTTTCTTTACTGTTTCAGTTAGTTCTTTAAAGTTAAAGATTTAAGAAGGAATTCTTAGGAATGGATAGCTAACAATAAAAGAAAAAAAGAGTATTGATGATGATCGTAAGAACAGATGACTGCCAGCTTTGATGGAAGACGGCATAAATTATAAATCTTTATTTTATGCGTTTAGTTTTATATAGATGGAACAAGAATCTCCTATCTGTGATATAATTTTTAATTTAAAAATAAAAAAATTCAGCAATTAGGCCAGTCAAATCCGCCATATCTTTGTTGTAACCTTGAAAAGGCCGTTAGTGCGGACATGTAATCCTCTGTCCCAACTTTAATGTGAATTTTCAGCACTATTTGTTAAATGTTCCAACAATAAAAATATACCCTCCCTTTAAAAAAATTATAAATCATGTTTCGCCTGCAATGCGCAACTGAATTCTACCCGAATGTATTTCGACAGGAATCTTAAATGCATATATCTCCTTCCCCCCCCCCAAAAAAAACGCATACATTTCAGTAGACACTCGCATATTAATAAACATTTTTAACCTTATTTGCATGACGGATTTTTTCATATGACTGACAAGGCGAGCAATAGCCCGAAAGTGATTGATGTACACATTCGTTCTTTTCTGCGAATGGATACATGTCCTTTCGCCCCGGCCTCTATTCCTCTCCATCAAAACGAGACAATTTGCAATTGTCAGTTTAGTGACACAGAAAACGAAAAAAAAAAAAATCGCAGATTCGCTGATATACGCTCTAACTATTTTCTTCGTTTATTTGTACATAGCTGATGGAAATTTTACCCGAAAAGAAAAATTACGGGGGAAACCCCCAGGACGAAAAATAAGAACGAAGAAAGAAAAAAATAATCCAAATTAGTATTATTGTTTTACCCGGTTACTGATGTCGACAGCATCAGCGTGAGTCGGGATAAAAGCAGCGGTAGCATCAGTTGAGTGGAAGTTATCTCTGGTTGTCAGGACATTGTCGAAATTCTTCTGTGCTCGCAATTGGAGTCCTTTATTTTTTTTGTTTTATAGTTGTTGCTGTCTGCTGTCTTCAGACTTCGTCGTATCGTTTGTTGTATCCATAATAGTTAAGTTCTCTTACGACAACAATCGTATAAGAAGACGCTTGAATGGAAGTTTCATTTTAGTGGACTAGTTAAAGAAAGAAGGTCCTAAGTTGAATTGTGTCACTGCAATTTTTTGATATAGGTATTTGCAATTTGATTCTGTTTAGTATTTTGGAGATTATGACTAAATTGAATTGCGAGTGAAGTGTAAGCTTATGTTTCTTCATGCCGTGTCACCAAATTTAAGTGCGGCAACCTTTTTGAGCTAGCAGTGAAACACGTGAATGGCTTTAATAAATAGTTTTTCAACAAAATGCAAATCGAAGTGCAGCAAGTTCTGCGTCTAACGAAACTTTTGTATTTTTTTTTTTAAGTGGAATGTGACTTCCTTCAAATCTCTGCCACGGTTTTACATTTTTACATTAAGGAGAGAAGATTTTTAATGTCTTTGCAAACCTTGAAAGTTAATAGAAATTAACTCCTCAGGTACCAACAATATGTCCCGGACCTTGAAAAGTGAATTGAATAATCTTTCGGGCCGTGCAGCTCGATCAGAAGGGCTTACTACTTTTACACTCTCTGTTGTCAAATATAGAACTATCAAGTTCACAAAAAATTCAGTAAAACGCCACAAACTTCATGTTCATGAGCTACGAAATGTCCCATACCAGCATCTTAAATATCATGTAGTCAATTTTGAAACGCCTAAAGACCTCAGGCTCACGGTCAAGACACCCACTAAAAATCCAGCGTTCATAAATACGATCACATTAAATGTCGATCGGAGAAAGCACCCGTTGGATATAATTTGTTCTCCGTCATTGCACCGCTTGGCCTATCGTCACATTGGTTTGTAGGGGACTCCAACAAAAGGTGCAGATACATATGTATCTGGAGCTTGTGGTACACTCATGAAATACATTTCTCAAAATCAAAGACGTCCTTTGCCACCACGCGACACTCTGCGAATGAAAAGAGAACGATACTGAAGAGAGTGACTAGCAGTTGAGAATCCATTGTAGAAAGGAGTCTTAGTTCGCAAGGATTTCATAAGTTTTTTTCTTTTTTCTTTGCCTGATTCTCATTTTTCAGCTCTCGACGAAATTGAGGTCGACTCAAGCGAGAAGATTTTCCATTGCATTCCTTAATACATTTCCTCGTGCTCCTTTGGGTGATTGTGTAGTTGTGTTGCTGTTCCGTTTTGTTTTTTTTTTTTTGGTAAATGGGATATGCGAGATATACATGGTGCATATTACGTACGATTGAGGACTAAAGTCGGCAGGATATTTTTTTCTTGCTGTTTCACAACTTTTTCTTTTATTTGAGTGCCTATTTCTTTCGGATGACGATTTCATTTTTTATATTTTTGTTTTTCTTTTTTTGTATGTAAGTTCAATGAACATTAAGAGCATGAAAAGTGGAATGGCAGGCGGGAAACTAATGGTACCTCAGTGCCTCAGTGCATCAGTTCTTTAGTGCCTCTGTGCTTTGTGCACAGGCGAGCTACTTATCGTCGCATACAAGGGTCATTCATTTTCTCTTTTGAGTGAGTTAATTTTTTGATCAAGTTGGAAGCGTAGACTTAAAATAAGTCACTAAAAAAGCAATTCTTTTACTAGTTGATTTCCACGGAATCTATGAGTCGACTTCGAGTGCTAAAATAATAAAAAATTGTAAAATTGATGGATTCTTTATCAGCGGCAATGAATCACTATTCGACGATATTTACTGTGTCATCTTTTACACTTGAAGAACGGTTCAAATTAAATAGAAAAGTTGAAATGTATGTCCTTCCCACACAAAATAGAGGTTGTTTGCTTAATTGAAAAAAAAAAACACATTTCCCTAACTCAACCCAGGCTGCTGTTAAACACTTGTCCTTCTTTCAAACCACCTACACATTTATATACACAGTTTTAATCACAAATACTCCATCATTAACATCGATTACCTATGCACCATAGTTGACACACTCTTTAGAGCTACGATATGACGACATGACACTGAAATTCAAAAATACAGTGTAGCTTCCTAATCCACTTATACTTTAGCTCTAATTAAAATTAAACAACAGAATTACATGTTAAGAACAGTTTGCTAAAACCAAAAAAGTGTAGATTCAAAAAATGTTTTAACTAAACATCCGACGAGTGCACTAAAGATCTTAATATCAGTGATAGCTTTCGTACCGTATTTATTGTAGCCAAGGTGCACACTATATGTAAAGAGATACTGTAGTTCATTATAGGGAAAGCAAAGAAAAATAAAAATGGAAAGAATCTACAAGAACAACTTAGCAAAACATAAGAGAAGGAAAACAAAAAACTCAAAACATACTCAACGTTAAATAAGTAAAAGTAAAAAAGCAACTTTATTCTAAAGGTGGATGCTACTGGGATGTGCAGTTAGAGTAACGAACTTTTCGATTAAAATTTTCTATCAAAGAGTTTCATTTTCTTTTATTTTTTACGCCAACGAGTAAAACTGTGACAATATTCTTTATTTTTTCCATTCTCTGTCAAAAAAATAACCAAAAAGTCTCATTTTAGTTTTGGCGTAAAGGAAGAAGTAGTAGCATCATTGAGGATTCTACCTGCATAACAAAAAGAAGGGATTCAAATTAAGGAAGAGTACAAAATTAAGCAGTATACAGCTTAAATAAATACATATAAAGAAAATTTTAATTAAAATATAAATAAATTAAGAAAGTACAATAATAATCATTACGTTCGTTGTCAAACTTTTGTAATACATCACATATTGTCAGTTGTGCTGTGATAAATAAGCAAGAAGCAAATCATTACAAGAACTTTCCCAGACTCAAATTACCTTGCAATTGGAAAAAGCAGTATTCAGAATAAAAAATAAAATGGTTTTTCTTTCGATAAAAAAAATACAGACAAATCATAAGTTACAAGGAAAACGGGTTTCATATTTTTGGAAACAAAGAAATCCAATTCAAAAAGCAGCAGATTTAAAAAAATAATAATAATAAGAAGGATGCATAAAAAGCATACGGCTTTAAATTTATTTTCAGAAGAAAACGGGGTGAGTTTTCGAAAATCTGACGGAAAATAGTCAAATTTTAAGATTATTTGGTAAAAGCTAAAGTTTCACTAAATAAAATTGACCTTTATTTAATCAAGAAGGCAAAATCGTATACAATATTTTTGGGTGTTTAATATCTTATGCGTATTTCTGAAAAAAAGTCTAGCTAATTTTGCAGTGTTTTAAAGCAATTAACAATTCATGAAATTGAATTTACTCTTTCTAGCGCATTTCACCACTCCAATCTTTAATTTAAAAAAAAAAAAACTCCACCCCGTTTCTCCGTTGTTAAAATTTTGGCTTAGTTGGATTTTACTCATTAGCATACGTTTTTTGCAATTTGCATATGAAAACTGTCAAGAACAAAATATAACACACGCCTAAAGGTGTTAGCTGGACTTCATCCTTCTAATTTTTCTTTCCTCAAGCAGTGTTTAGATATTAATTCAATGAGCTAATCTAAAACTATTGTTCTCATAATTTCAATTTCAAATTTTAAATAAAGTGAAAACTAGCAAATATTCTTTTTTTTTCTTATTATTTTTTTAAAGGTGGTGGTAAGTTCTGGTGGTTTAGAGCAGCCAAAGACGGAAGACGCTAAAGAACAAAAAAAAAAAACAAATACATTTCTTATATAGTGAGAGGGTTTTTAAAAAAAACTTTTTTGTGATTTGTTGCTGTAAGAAATACTCTATTGTGGTTTACGTGGTTTTTATTTTGGTGTTGATTGTATTCATCTTTCTTGTGCCTGTTTTTATTGCTAAACTGTTGTAAGGACTTTCTCTTTAATAAGGGGGAGGAATTAATTTTAAAAGTGCAGTATATTATAACATTTTCATTTTACTCGTTTTGTAGACAAATAGCATAACAGGTGATTTTTATTTATCTGTATTGAAAGTTCACGGATTATCGAAATTTCAGTGCTTAATAAATGCGTTTATGCTCAACTTGAACATAAGAAAACCCTTGAGATCGAATCTTGTTGTCGGTTGAGTGATTGTTTTTTACATAACAAAAAAAAAGAATAATTTTGTATATCTATAGATCTAAATTGAATATTATAAACTTATTAATCATTGTTGCTCGATTGCCAACATATATGCTGTCCGTTAAAAAAAGGAATATAAACGAAAAATATACTTTATAGTACATATGGAAAAAAAATTTCAAATTAAAATACACACATTAATTTATTCATTTTTGAATTAAACTGAATTTGCAATATTTGAATTAAAATCATACTCAAGATAACGTACAAATTCAGCTTAATCCAATTACTAACACATATCTAGGCTAGTTAACACCGAACTACACATAAAGTACACATAAATATACTTTTTGCACATTACAAGCACTAATATTTCTAAGTAAGTCTGCTGTTAAAAACATCGTATTACATCAATACAATGCAAGAATATATACAATTTTTATTTTTTTATTTTTTGGATTGAGCCTGTTCTGTTGGTTTCTCTTAAAAACCAAGTTTTTAAATAAACAAAATAATTTAAAGTATAAAAAGAAAACAACAAAGGTTTAAGAAATTATAAAAAAGTAAAAGAAAATAATCCCAAGACAGAAATTGTTTCCACAGAGGATTCCACCAGGACCAAGAATACATACAAAAATAATATTCCAATTGGTAGTGAAAGTGTACAGAAATATATTTACTATTCAATAGGAGTATAAGCAGATGAAACTATCTCGAGTAAATAGCCTAAAGTTGTCTTATAGGAAACTTACATCCCAAATACTTAAAATGTCGAACTGCGATTCGGAACGATCTCCAAGGCTTGAGCCGGGTTGTTTAAAAGATAATGATTTCTCTTAATGCTCTTGAAACCTCATCGAACTCGTAGAAATAAGGTATGTTCAAAACTTTATGATTGTTATTTTCAATTTTTTATATTCAAGGTACAGTGTAATTGTTTAGTTTTAAAATTTACTAAAAAAAACGTATTCTGTTATGAAAAGCTTTCGCAATTCGCTGTTCGGAACCGGCATTAAACAGTAGCTCCTCCATATGTGTCCAAATTATAAAGCGCACAACACAGTGGAGGCGCGAAAAAACTAAGCTCTGGCTCTCGACGGGCTGTTATGCCACCCAATGTATGTCGTTAAATTAGTAGATTTTCGAGTTTAGTTTTTTTGACAGTACATTTGCTTTTTTTGTAAAATGATTTATGACTTTCAAGAGTTTCATACAAAAATCTCCATATCTTACATTGTTTTAAACCTTTAATACTTTAAACATTGTTTAAAGTATTAAAGGTGCCAATACTTTAAACATTGTTTAAAGTATAAACATTGTTTAAAGTATTATTATTTCCGAAAATGTATTTGCAAACCCAAGATAATCTGCCTTCTACAATTAAAAAATATAGAAAAATGATAAGCTGAACACGCTTCAGAAGAAACTAATGTGACAACGTTGTATTATGGTTTAAAATTAATTAAGACTAATATTTTTGCACAACTAAATTTCTATAACTATCGAAAATACCAAAAATTTATCAATAAAAGAACTCTGATCATTGTCTTACTAGACGATTTAGCGATTACGATTAAACTTTTGCCGGCTTGCATTTTTTTTACATACATTTTTTTTATCACATTGAATTCTCACGCCCAATATATCACTTATGTCCCTTTTCTTTATTTTGAAAATAAGAAAATTATACTTCCAAGTGTTTTCACTCTTTAAATCAAAAAATTAAATTTTCCCTTAGTATTTATGATATTTAAGCGCAATTAATCAAGACAATGTATTCCATGCAAGAGCTAGACATAAGCGTTATCGACATAATTATTGCAGCCTATTCCAGTGAATATGTGCATTTTACATTCATGGTGGATAATATTTCCCCTTAGGTTAACGAATCTTTTTCAAAGTTTCCAAAAAAACACAGACAGATATACGCGGCAAAAGAGCACGTTAGATTGTCAATTAAACTAAATTTATCACTCCATTTCTAAAAACAAAACAAAAAAAAACATGTAATTTTGTTCAATGATTACCGAAATGTCATTTTAATTCAATTCACAAAAACAATTTTTTGTTTCTTATATAATTATTATAGACGAGTACAGAAAACAATGACAATCTTAAACACGAAACGAAAATCCTCTATCCTAAGTCGTTTTCTTGGAATCCTGCCTAATATATGTAAATAACTATTTTTCTTTCTTTCTCTCTTTCTCTTACATTGTATCTATGCATAAAAATAGGTGCAAAAAGTGTTCGAAACGTAGTAGACAGCATTATGTTAAGCATCCGAGCAAAAAGATTATAGTTTTCATTTTCATATATCATTTTTAGTAAGTTTTAATCGAAGCGAAAATAATTCTTCATTTTTTCGGGCACTCATAATATCGTTTTCCACTTGATGGTCTCGAAGGAAAGTGGAAAAAGCGTTTTTTTTTTTTTTTGTGTTTAATAAAATATCGATTGGTTTCGATTGATCTTTTGTTTTATTGATTTTATTAATTTATGTTTTCTCATTTGCATCCCCACAGAAAGTTGAATTTTATTATTATGTTCTCTATTTATTTAAAAAAAGTTTTCTATACTAAAGGGATACTTTGAAGGAAGCTAATAAATAAAATTATTTCTTTAAAAAATTTTCAATTATTAAAATTTTTAAAAAAATTTGTTTTCTCTTTTATTTAGACAAAATTTTATTAATTGGTTTCTTTAAAAAAGTAGGTTGCTCTTTTTAGTAAAAAAAATCAAAAAAGAAAACAAAACTTTTAAGATTTCCTTAAAGAAAAAACTTAACAAAAAATTTTAGAAAAATAAATAATTTTTGTTTTTTGGTTTTGAATTAAAAAATTGTTAACTTTACCATTTTTTTCGCTTTTCGAAAATGTTCAAGGTTTTCTGCGAGCTTTTTCTCTCCACGAAAAGAGAAAATTCAACGCGAGATTAATTTGTTTTTTGGTTAGTGTTATTTAGTTTTATTTATTTTGTGTTGTAACTATATTTTAGTATCTATAGGTGGATACCATTTTTGTTTTGTTATAATCTATTTTGTTATTTTCCATTTGGGGTTTTATTAACGGGTTCCTTAGTGTTCCGGAAATGTGTATAAAAAAATACCCATATTTGGTTTTAGATACACTTTTTTAGTTTTAATTGCGCTGTAGAAGTTTTCATTTCGTATTCGTAACTTGGAATCGAACAGTTACTGTTAAATTGTGTCATATAGGTGTAGTTTTATTTTATTTGTTTTGAAGTAAGTGAATTACTGAGGTAGATTTGAACATGTTTCTTGTCTTTCGTTTTTTTTTTATCTATATACATGCATCTGTATTTGAATTCAATGTGAATGTTTAGACATTTCAATGGGTTTCAATTGGTAAAAGTTACTTCGTGAATTGACAATGCATATTTGTTTGTTTGTTTTATTTATTTATATTTTTTTGCTCGTTTGCTCGTTTCCATTGTCCACTTTCCCATTCAGCTTTATGTTACCCCAAACAAAATTGAGATGTTTGATTTTGTATAGATAGTATCTATTCGGTTGGGCAAAATTGTTCTTACTATGTCTGCAACTGGCTATTACTTCATATCTTGCGTAAATTGAATCTATGTAGCGCATCTTAGATTTCGTTAGTATATTCTCTAGCTTTGATCTGTTTTGTGAGAAGATTTTTTGTATATGTTTGATATTTATTTATTTTTTGTTATTAGGAGACGCGCGCCATACACACAGCATTGCGGATACGGGTGGGTGGCAGTAGTAAGGATAAGACAGGCCCCGAAATACAACACACAGCCAAAGAAGTGGAAAGAAGAAGAAGAATAAAAAATATGAAATAAAAAAATAATGATAATAACAATGATGAGAAACTGTTATTTTTTTTATATATGAATAATGCTGCATAATTATTTTATGTCTTTATCTTTTTGTTTTCTGTCCTTCTGTACTTTCGCGGGATATTTGCTTCACTAAGTAGTCTTTTTTACTAAAAAAAAAATCTTATACATAATATGTTTTTGTTTGTTATATAAGTAAATTAAATAAATAACAAAAAAAGTAAAAAGTACTCTTAGTATTGTTAGCTTATAGCTGAGTATTAATAGAAAAATTAGTGTGAACATCAAATATCCTTTCACAAACAAGATACATTTGTAAGAGTTGTTTTTTTTTTAGTTTCTTTTCACTAATAGCACCATCAAACACATTATTGTTTCGCTCTCTCCCTCTCTCTCTTTTTCTCTCTCCATTATGTTTATTTCTTTTCCTATGTTTATAACTAAGCATTTCTTGATCTATGTAACTCTATACACAACGTTCTTCGAATTACTTTTGATAATACTTTTTTTAATTTTTTTTTTCTCGATTGTTTCGGTATTTGAATTAATTTTTTTTTTGTTTTTTGGTCGAGAGCAAATTATAAGAAAATAGAAAAAAGAAGTTTATGATTAGTAAGGTAATTAGTAATGTAGCGACACTCACCGATGATCTACTCACTTGCATAAACGCATAGACACCACGTAAAAACTCCATGTTAGGTTGATGTTCTTGCGATGAATGCTTTGGGTTTTGAGCCCTATTTATATATGATTTGACACCTTCAGCTACAATATGGGGTTTTAGTTTCCGTGAGAGTGTTCTGAAAGTGAGCAAGAAAACATCGTTATTACAATGCTACTAAATTTAGGTGTTTCCAATACATCAAATAATCAATTATACATTTGAAGGAACAGATACAAAACGCTATATACAACGAAAGCAAACAAGCTAAATAATAATTGCACTTACCTGCATGACTAAGTGACAGTATTTAATTTTTCTATGCAAAATTATAATAAGAAAACATGCCAAATGTACTTACCTTTGATCCTCCACTATCTTCACTCCACAATGTCTTGTACGGGGTCACTTTAATACTTTCAATTGAAGTATTCGGGACCAGAGACTTTCTTTCTTGTAACCACAGTAACTGTCTGCTTCTGAGAGTTAAGTGCTTATCAAATGGGTAAAAATCTACTGCTGATCCGAAATGACGAATTGAGATTTCTCAATTTGTCAATTAGTCGGTTCTTTAAGAATTGTCAGTCGTTTGCACGAGGTCCACTTAGCTACCCACTTAACACCCAACGCTAATTTGCTTCAAATATATTTACTTTGATTCATTTTCACAAATAGGATAGTTAATGTTTCATTTTTTTAGAGGTCTGTACGCAGAATTAATGAAAAAATAAAATTTTCTTATTAATATTGAAACATGGAGTGCATTTGAGTTTGAAAAAAGGCTGCAGCTCAACATGATTTCGCCCCAAACAAAAAAAAAATAAGCGCAGGGACAAATCAAGTGATTGCCTTGGCTCATAGGTCACAGGTATTCTTGACACTGACAGCTGTTTCCCGCTCGAAATCTTGACAGAAACTAAAGTGACTTGGCGATGCCAGTTGGCAGACGCAAAGATGCGATTTGACCCCTTTGTATTTTTTTTTTATGAGCGATCGAGCTCTAATTCTATGAGTGATCGAACTATTCTACCAATATCATCCAAGCAAACTCAGAGCTACAGTCCGAAACCATCAACAAGGTCTTGAAAAATTGGAGTAACAGAGTGTGCCACTGCGAATCAAGCCAAGGCAGCCACTTGAACGACGTTGTGTTTATACATTTAACGGAAAGATTTAATATCTTTACACCTTCTGGTCATATTGTAACATTTTTAAAAAGAAGATTGTATGTGGCCCACCTTGTCAATCAAATAATTAAGCGGGTTTTTACCCTTTTGTGAAATTTTCTGAGATGCTTCCATCTAAATCAAATCTTTCAAAAGGCCAAGGTCATTTTTTTTTCTGCAGACGTCGTATCTTCTGTATTAAATGTTTTGTACCATCCCTGTGTCGGAAATAAACTGGCTCTATGCTCCAATCACTACGATAGCGACACCCACAGTCCTTAAGTAGTCCATTTAAGAGTTAAAAAGAGCATCTCGTGCCTTTCGTACCACCGACGTGTTCCGCTGTCGTAACACTTTCAAGAAATAATTGTTTTTAAATATAAAACCCGATGCTCTCATTTCCATCGTAGTTAACCCGCTTTAGCACTGTCGAGAGCGTTTTTATTTAACTTTCCTATCTCAATAAAATTTCCAGAATGGGCTATAAAAACGCCTTTAATTACAAAGGGGTAAATTAAAACAAATAAAAATGTGATTTCATTAAGTTGACCTACCTCGGCGTGCGGGCTACCACCAGCAGCGCCTGAAGAGTGGCCCCAAACGTTTAAATAATAGCCTACATGATGGAACCTCACCGCAAAATCTGTACACAGTTTAAGTGAATTACGTTAAAGCCGAACAAGTTTACACATGAACCAGAGAGCGCGTCCTCAAAGTCACATGCATAATTTATCTATTATTACCTCTGATCCAATTTACTTTTTTTTTTATACCTTTGCCATTGCTTTCATAATTCATTCCAACAAAAATGTCGCTGCTTAGCAGGAAACATCCGCAGGACTTTCAGCGGAGAATTAATGGAGAGAAGGCTGGCGTTGCCGAGCTGCTAGCCGTTAAGTCGACGCGGGGTGTGTTTTTCATTTCGACCGTGAAGCGTTTTTGCTCATTTCACTAAAATTGAATGAATACGTCGAGAGTGTCAACAATGCAGAGTCGACAGCTCAACCCTTTCGACGAGAACTAAATTTGTTTACCCTAAACATGGGCCTATGTAAATTCGCCTTTGACTTGAAATGATTATGCTAAGGATATGAAATGTAATTGCGGGAAGTTTTTCTTGTTTTTTTTTTTTTTTGTTGTTGCTTTTTGCGCCGTGTCTACACCTCTAACATCATTGCGGGCGTTGAGAGGAAAGGGAAAGAACTAGCGCTCGAAAAGGATAGTAGTGGGCCGAGCTGTGAAAACGCTTGAGGCAAGATGTTAAGCCTACTTAAGAAGATGTTGTCTGCTCATTTACATTTTGTATAGGTGCCTTCGGGGGTGATAGCAGCAGAGAGGCGATGGTGTTTTCGCCGCTTCATGTTGACTCTGCGTAGGGGGGTGGGGAGGGGGTGTGTATGTTGCATAGTTTTTCCCTCGGTCGGTATTCCTTTTTTTTTAGTTTTCCTCTGTGGCAGCGTGTAAATAACGTGAAAATTTTAACGTAAATATTAAGCGGAGTAAAGCAAAAAATCACGGGCGTTTAAATGGATTTAAAAACACCACAGGAGTGAAACGCCGCACTAGATTAAGGGATATTAAAATGGGTAAACTCGGAGGCTGTTGAGATTTTCCTTCTTTTTTTTTTTTGCTTTGGATGGGATTTTGTTATAATTAAAGTATGTTTGCAGAGTTTTTTGCTGTGCACTTTTTTTTGAATTTTGCTTTAGTTTAATGCCGCGAAGTTGGGTAAATATTTTCTTTTGGAAATTAAAACAATTTAGAAGGTTGATACAGGTGTTAGGGGTTAATGTCAGTCATATTTTATGCGTTTGAGGTCATCATGTGATTACATGCTGTTGTTAAAAAGCTTTAAAGAGCAACTGAAGTGTGTGAGAGGTCGGAGGAGAAATAAGCGTAACTCTTTTTTTTAGATAGTAAAATGTTTAGCTATCAGCGAACAGGGCACCATTCATTTAAAATCACAGTAAATTGTACTTTATCTAACCCTTTTGGCGCATTTCTTCTCCCAATGCATTTTAGGGGTAGACAAAAACATTTTTGAATACAAATTATAGAAAAAAAAAAATTAAACATAGGTTAAGTGCAAACAATTTCAAACTAACAGTCAAGGTGAACATACCATCTATAGCTTTAAATAAAACCTAGTGTGCAAAGATACCACCAGGTCCTACCAGGTCCCAAATTTCCCACTTCCCTAATCGAACATTTAGATTAGTAATTTCACTCACAAATCTGTTTGAAAGCTTGTTTTGTGGCGGCTCTTAGCTTAATTATAATTAAAATGAAAAATGCCAATCCTCCTATCATTTCTTAATTCAAAAACGTCCTATTCACAATACCATTGACCAATCCGACTGACATCGACGTGCCTCCAACCCCATTTGTACTCCTCCGTCCATGTAATCGCACTAACGTTTAATTAAATGTACACATTTTCGTCATTCATAGGCTCCCCTTTCATCGGCATGAAATGCTCACACACGACCTGTACCTATTTAATATCATTTTTTTTTGCAAAAATTTTTATCCTATTGCTGAGATCCTGCAATGATGAAAAACTGTAGCTTTTCCGTATGCTGTGTCATATGCCTGCATTGGTGTATATGAATACAAAATCATATTTTGAAAGCAAAATGGAAAAAAAGATACCAACACAAATCCTTTTCATTTAATTTCAAAATGAATAAGACAGAAAGAGGGGCAAAAAAAAATAAGATAAAGGGATACATGGAGAGCAGTAAATGTAACACAGCTTTACCACAAGAAGAAGACGATGAAGAAAAGAAGAATGCAAAAGGTTGCAGAATAATTATGAAAGGATTTCTTAAGCATGTTGCTTTTGCTTTTTTGCTAATATGCCAGATA
Organism: Syritta pipiens; assembly: GCA_905187475.1. Taxonomy (NCBI): domain Eukaryota; kingdom Metazoa; phylum Arthropoda; class Insecta; order Diptera; family Syrphidae; genus Syritta; species Syritta pipiens. The sequence goes on along the minus strand of LR994571.1, from coordinate 9,699,279 downwards.
AGCTGTTTTCCATTCAGCCAGCCTTTTTGTGGGGAAATCCTATTGTGCCCTGCAGAAGTATCTTATTGTTATTCATGAGCATTTTTGTCGAGAGTTCAACTTGATCTAATATAATATAATATAACACTTAATTACATAATTTACAGCAGCGGGACACTGTTGTTTTTGTGCAATGCGAGGTCGGCAGCACGATTTGAAACTAATTAGGCTAAAGTTGATATAGACAGCATAAAGATCTAAGAGAGATGAAAGAATTTCCGAAGGATATCAACCATTAATGTGATAAATCTTGAAGGAAAAGCCTTGCTTTTAGTTCTATTTTATACAAACAATCAAAAGAATGGGAATTCCTACTGTGAGATTTTTAGTAGCTAGTAGTTACTTTCAAGTGAATCTATTTTAAACATTCAAATCAGATTCGTTTAGCCCCGATTTTTTTCGATATTACAATTTGTTGAAATTAAATAAGTAGATTTAATTATTCGGCAAAAATTAGTTTGGTATATTTTGCTTTGGACAGGGAAATATATACAAAAAGTAATTAATACAAGTATTTAAATTATGTTATATGCGCATTTTAAATGTTGTGCAATCCATTTATCTAGATTAGTGCTGACCAATCGAACGTTGCATTTATAATAAGCCGCATTCAAAATTTAATTTACATTAATCTTAAAATTAAAAAAGCATTTGCTTTTTTTTATGACCTAATCTCTAAACGAGGGTGTGCGTCGGACTGTTAAGCAAGAGTACCTGGGTTCGAATCCGGCTCGTAGGTAGGTAATGGAAAGCTTTCGCAATTCGCCGTTCGGAACCGGCATTAAACAGTAGGTCCCCTCCACATGTATCAAAATTATAATGCGCACAACGCAATGGAGGCGCGAAGAAGCTAGGCTCTGGCCCTGCCGACTATTTATTTTTATTTATTTTATTATTATTATTATAATTCGTTAACTTATAATTAAAATTACTAAGCTAACATTTATGTAACACAAACTGCTAAGGTATCGGCTTTATTTTATTTTTAATGTCTAAACGACGAAGAGATTTCAATTAAAAATCTTGAGTCAGGTATAACGAGCTTATTTTGAATGTATCTACTTCCCGGTTTGTTAAATTTTAAATCTATCATATTTTAGAAAAGCAAAACAATTGAAAATAAAAAAGCTTAGCAGATCTTTGAATCAAAGTAAAATACTTTTTTTGCAAAATACTTATACTACTATACTTGGTTGTCAAGGAAGTCATCTTCTCAAAAAGCCTTTTAACTTATGATATTAGCGCTGAAACTGATATTGGTTTAAAATAATTTTCTAGTATTATAGTGGCCTCATGTAATTTTCGAGTATATTCCACAAAAAGTCTTAGACCCCTAATCAAAATCTATGAAGTAGCTTGTATGCGTCATAACCTGTGACTAGGAGAAAACGACTTTCAAGACCGGCATAGTAAATCAGAAGTATACATTTATTTAAATAATTATTTTTACAAAACTAGTTGCCCTTGAACTTAAAATTAAATTTATAATTTACGTAGGTTCAATTAAGAATTCGCTCACACGTGGAAATTTCTCACAGATTAGCTGTGTTCATCGAAAGTGAAATTATAATGACTTTTTGATTGCAACGGAAATTGTGTTCTCAACAGCAGTTATTGCCTCTGCACGTGATGTTTGTGGAGAGAAGCGGCTTGGTGTGGCGGCTGGTGGTGAGAAAAGGACAGCGTGGTTTAAATCACCTGGAGTCCAAGAAGCCATCAGAGAGAAGAAGATGACCTATAGGGATTGGATTCTCTTGGGGGACTCTGCTTCTCGTGACCGGTACACTGAGGCGCGAAGAACTTGCAAGATGGCTGTGCGAGCAGCTAAAGAGCAGGCCTGGAAGGAGTTCGGCGAGAAGTTGGAAAGCGATCATAGATCTGCAAATAAGGTGTTCTGGCAAACCATCCGCCGCCTCAGAGGAAGGAAATTCAACATCATCGAAGGAGTTAAATCCAAAGATGGGGTGTTGCTTTCCAATGAGGCAGACATCTTACGCAGATGGAGCGAGCACTTTTCGGAGTTGCTCAATCCCGAACAGGGCACTGAAGGTGGCAGACCTGTCGTCGTCAGTAGGGCGGAGAATTGTCCAACGGTGGAGGAAGTCACTTTGGCGATTGAGTCGCTTAAAGTCGGCAAATCCGCCGGTGTGGATGAAATCCGGCCAGAAATGCTGAAGGCGATGGGTAGAGAGGGAGTTCTATGGCTCTCTCGTGTCATTAAGGTGGCCTGGGAATGTGGCGAGACGCCGGAAGATTGGCAAACTGGGGTGATTCTCCCTCTTTTTAAAAAAGGGGATAAGAGAGACTGCTCGAATTATAGGGGCATATCTCTCTTAAGTCTCCCCGGTAAAGTCTATGCGAAGGTGTTGGAGGCGCGTTCTAGAGCTATGGTCGAATCCAGGTTGGGGGACGAACAGTGCGGCTTTCGACCCGGCAGAAGTACTACCGACCAGCTTTTCACTCTAAGAATGGTACTCGAGAAGGCGTGGGAATATGCCAAACCGGTCTACAGTTGCTTTGTTGACCTGGAAAAGGCGTATGACCGAGTGCCTCGAGGAAAACTCTGGAGTGTTCTGCAGGAGTATGGGATTAATGGGTCTCTGTTGAGGGCCATTCAGTCCCTATACACAAACTGTAGCAGCTGTGTTCGGATTAACGGCAGTAAATCAACACCTTTTACTGTGGGCGTTGGACTTCGCCAAGGGTGCGTCTTGTCACCTCTCCTTTTCATTATATACATGGATTGGATGTTACAACGCAGCCGTGGTGAAGAATGTTTGACACTGGGGGAGCTGAGGGTAAGTCACCTGCTTTTTGCAGATGACTTAGTTATCCTCACATCCTCACAGACGAAACTCCAGCGTGCGCTGGATAGGTTTGTGGCCGTCTGTACTGATGCTGGGATGAAGGTTAACGTGGACAAATCCGAGGTGATGGTCATTTCTAGAACGCCTGTGCAATGCACTCTGCAGGTCAGCGGAGTTCCATTGAAACAGGTGGAGAAGTTTAAGTATCTCGGGGTCTTTTTCACGAGTGATGGGAGGAGCAATACTGAGCTTTCCTGTAGGATTGGCCAAGCTGGGTCAATTTTGAAACAGCTTGGAAGGTCTGTCATCAGGAAGGCCGAGCTTGGGGTGAAAGCCAAGTTATCGGTGTTCAATTCGGTATTTGTTCCAACTCTCACCTATGGTCATGAGATTTGGGTAATGACCGAAAGAATAAGATCGCGAATACAAGCTGCCGAGATGAGATTTCTGCGTGCTGTTGTAGGAGTTACTCGCCGAGATAGGGTGAGGAACACGACAGTACGGGGAGAGCTAAACGTTGAGCAGCTTCTTCTCCGAACGGAAAGATCCATACTTCGATGGTATGGCCACGTGGCACGCATGTCCCCTGCAGTACGACTTCCGAGGCGTGCCTTGAATGCGACTCCGTCAGGTAGGCGACCGCTCGGTAGACCCAGGATGAGATGGTTGGATCAAGTCCAAAAGCTCGCCTGGTTACGCTTGGGCATACCCGCCGAGGAGTTAGAGTCGGCGGCGGAGGATCGGGATGCCTGGAGATCTCTTTTGCGTGCACTGCCCCCGCAACCCCTTTAGTGGAACATGCGGGCTAAGAAAATGATGATGATGACGGAAATTGGAACTTCTAATTAAAAGGCGAAGGTCACTTGGCTCACTTCCACTAACTGAGTTCATATGAATCAAGGCTGAAGGTACGTGGCTCTGAGTGTTTTGCAAGACCGGCCATTGACCGTAGGCTGAGTTGAAATACATTTTTAATTCATCAGTTAATTCTTTCTTTTCAGTATAAGTAATAAAACAAAAAAAACTAACAACCAAAATGGTTGAAAAAAGCGACGCAGCGAAGACTGCCATGCAAGTCTGAGGCATATAAAGTGCTATTTATCCTTCATCCTTGCATTGGCACACATTTCCATTCGAAATCTCGATTGCCTTCCAGACCACATCCCCACCACACTGATAACTGCTAATCATTTCCCTAAGCCACATAAAATTTCATTCTTGAGAACTGGTTGAGTGGAAGGTTTAAATGGAATTTATTAAAATAGTTTTCGTCCTTGTTTGTTCGATGTGAACAAGTGAACTTTTCATACTTTTCTCGTGTCTCTCTATTCAAAAGATAGTTTTCCATTTTTTTATTAATTTTTTGTTCTCTCCTCTATTATCCTTGCCACATTCACAGAAGACAAAGCCTGCCCAAGTGGATGATGGTGGTAGGGCGCGAGAAAATGAAAAGAAACGAGAGAAAAAAAAAACAACAAAAAGCGTGTTTATAAGCGTCAGCTTGAGGTTGAAAGTCAACATTCAGAAGCCATTGTCCTTCTATTATCGACTACTCAATCGAACGTTATGAACTCCTTCTTAACGGACATAACGTGCGAAAAGCGTCAACCCTCCGCCATAAGGGGGGATGCGGTGCAAAAAAATAAAACCCCAAAGCCTTTGTTAAAGGAAGTTATTATTGATTATTTTATAGCGATAACCTAGATTTGTCTCCTTTGCACAGAGGAAAAAGCAGAAGAAGTAAAAAAAACGAACTGGTGACTGGAATTTTGTATGTCTAGGCCACCAGCTCGTGTGACAGAATGGGGATATAAAGTGGTATGATTTTAACACTTACTATTGAGCGGTGTTTTTAAGCTACCATGAATCTGGATCAAAAAAAAAGCATTACGAGTCGAGTGAGTACAAAGTGAGCTAATGGTTCAAATACAATTTCTAAAGGCAATGGTGTAGGTTGGTAAAGCAGATGAAACTCAATCTCGAATAAAGTTCAAGTTTTGGCCCAGAAAAGTCTTTTCTTTAAATGTAGTGTAACAATTCTGTTATCATTTGAATAAATTTTACATTTTAAGGAACTTCAACAAATCATATAGATTTTCAAAAAGACGTACTAAAAAGGTTGAATGTATTAAATCGCATAAATCACGTATAGTGTCCCAATGAAAACCTTCATTTAATTTTAGCATAATTTTAATTATTAATTTCAAGTTGTCGAAAATTATTCTATTTTTTATTGGAATTTGAAATTTTGGAATGTATATACTCACTTGCATAGTTTGCAAAAAGAAGTCATACAAAAATTAGACAGTATAACATATACACTGCCAGAACTTATTTATATATACGACCAACTGAACTTTTTATTTGCATGATAGGCTGAACTAACAACGATGATCTTTTTTCCTGCATTTTCTTAACATTTCTAAGCAAAATAAACATATAAAACTTTTCCCTACAAAAAGCTTAAAAAGTTAATCATAAAAATGTTGAAAAAACGAAAAAACACAGCTAAAGCCTGAAAAAAAAAATATATTCCCAACATCTTTTTAGAATATATATCAGAATTCTTTATTTTACCATTATAAGGAGTAAAAATAAAGTGTCAGGATTTAAAAATGGTACAGTTTAAATAATTTCATGAATCAATGGATTTGGGTGTGATATATGTTCTCAAAATGACACGAAACAACAATTTTTCGATAGCTTAGCAAGGCATAAGATCACCAAAAAATATGGAAAAAGATCTGTTATATCGCGGCTAATACGGAATTAATATTTGGCAAGCTGTAATATGACAACCAAGTATAACCATGCATCCCAGAGGAAGGCTGCGAAAAACGACTTGGATGGGGATGACCAACTCATAAAGCGGGCAATAACCAAAGTTCCATAAAATTCCGCAAACTAAATTGTGCAAAAGTTGCAACTGCTTGTATGTGCTAAGATGGTTTAACGAAGGTCTGTACAGTATTTTGCCGACTTCCAGCACGTAAGACTAGCCTTTGCATATAAACAACTTAATTGGACGGTTGCAGTTTGGAAAACGTTGCTTTTTTCTAATACAAACAAATTTAGCAAAAAGTATTTGGATGGCTATATGGAGATAAACAGTGAAAATATTAAGTAAAATTGGTTGGAATTTGGTAGTTATTTCTCTGTTTGAGGAACAGGATCAGTTTGTAAAATAAATTGCCTTATGAAAAGTTTCAAGCACACAAACCTCTAAGAAAAATTATGTCGCTAATCTGGAAGTTTGAGCAGAGCAATGATCCAAAGTTGTCTGACCTGTTTCAATAGCAATGAAATTGACGTTTTGGACTGGCTTGCACAGTCTGCTGATCTTAACCCAATTGAAAGCTTGTAGGAAGTTGAACCAGAGCTGTAAAGGTCGATAGAGGATGCATGTAAGGAAAAGCCAATAAATGTAATAAAAAAAACTTAATTGGCTCTATGGCATAAAGGTTCTTGGATGTAATCAAGGCGAAGGGATTCGTAATAAAATATATATTATTTATCCTTTTTTTTTTAACTTTTTTTAATCTTTTTTTTGGGTTGAAAGCCAAAGGTGCTTTAGTTTGTCCTGGGGGATGTTTTTTAGCACCCAGTTCAGTTTTATAAATTCATTCAGAACAGGGAATGTGTTTTGAATGAATTTATAAAACTAAAACTAGAGAGTTCGCTTTTACAGCGAAAAGGCTTGCAGCTTAGGACTGATCAGTCGACCACTTACCATAAACTGCACAGACAAATTTCGGATGAAATAATAAAATTGAATGATATTTCTGTGAGTTATTCACTGATATCCAAATGCCTCCCGCAATCAAAAGCGGAGTAAAAACCAGAAATGAAGAAAATCTTATTATATAGTAAAAGAGTAGATATTTGTGTACAAATATTTTCAGAGACCATCTCACCACCCCAAAGAATTGGTTTCCACACTCATAACGTTCACTATACGCAATCTTTAGCTCACCACTTATTAACCCACTTGATCTCGTTAAAGCTTCCATAACAACGCCCCACTTAATGAAACCCATAAAACCTCACGATTCTTCTCCAGAACTATCGCACGCTTCAAATAGAACCAAATCATAATTTATTTATCTCTTTTCGAAATGAAATACTTAACCTACATTCGCCAACGAATGCGCGCAAAAATCGTTTGCGTGTATCACTATCGTAACAAATTATAAATGGTTTTATACCCCCTCAAACTAATAAAAACGCCAAGCTTGAAAAACAATTAAGAGCGGCAACGAAAGCGCACAAAACAAAAAGTTTGATCGAGACCTTAAAGCTTCGCAAATAAATTAACCTCGTCTGCGTCTTCTGCCACCCGTGTCGAGTACTGAGATTTCCAGCAGTTGCATCAGAAAATATGAATTTCACACTAAAGTAGGCAGAAACAAAAAAATAGAGCCTCCCATTTCGACAGGACAAATGTTTACTTGACTCGGCTTGCATAGACAACCCTAGAATCAGCAAACTACCAAAAAACAAAAAAACAAAAACAACCACCACACACCAAAAATTTCAAAAAACTTATCGATTTTACCACTTTCGCATCATCGTGCACTTAACAAATTCGTTTCGCACTTTCACCAAACTGGGTCGCCACCATGCCAGACTCACTATGCACCACCACCCTTCCTCCATGCAGTGTCACACACAAACGAACGAACAGCGTACACTCTCACACACTCCTTGTGGATATGATGGGTTAGGGCCCTTATGCGGTCTCTAGTCTCAAACAGTTCAGCAGCCTAACAATTGCGGAACTTTTCTTAGCCACAATAGCATTAGACACTTTACTCTCACTCCGTAGCAGCACAGCACATTCGCACACAGATACTACCCGGTGGCGTATATTTAGATGTGTGGGTGGTGTGTGCCTCAAAAAAGCAGAAACTTCACTTCACTTTCGAGAATTGGAGCACACGGTCGCGCTTTAGTTCGGTCGTCGTCTGTTAGTGTTTATCCTGTGAGCCAAGTCCTGAGACTTTAACAGTTTCTCGCACTTGAGGTCCTTTTTAACACGAGATCGAGATCGAGATACTTCTCTCTGTAGGCAGAACCTTTTTTCCTTTGTTCACGACCATGAGTCTGAAGTGCATTCCGACTTCGAACTGATTTCAAATGTTTGCGAAATTTTTTGTGCCCAATTCAAGATATTTTTGGCCATAAAAATCACGGGGTAGTGGTTAACCTCGAGTACATAGACTGCTTACAGGGAAATGCAATTTATCCATCCACTCAGACACATGCCCAGCAACTCTCCGCCCTTAGTTTGTGAAGTAAAATCAAAGAGTGAAATGCACAAAACAAAGCAAGTCAGCAAGAACAAGGAATGGAGGAAAAAGATGAATAGCAATCAACAAAACCTGCCCCCACCCTGGACGGCCTCAGTATCGAGGTTAATAAAAGCGAGCAATCAAGCTACCGCCATTTGTTGTTGTTCACACACACACACACAGCTCACCTGGTTCACCTGTGTATCCATAATCTTTCAATATTTCCTCACCAGTAAATACGCTATCTGGCGATGAACTGCTTCTATCGAAGGTGGTTGATCTAAGCACAGATGCGGTGGCCTTGAAATTTTATTTGTTGAACTCTGAGTATTTATGGTGAAGGAGTGAGAAAGCGAGAAATGCTTTTTGGATTCAACTGTTCTGTTCTATTCTTCCTTTGGAGGATCTGTGGTGGGTAATGAAGTTGTCAGTCATCATTAAAGAGGTGGAACTTGATTTTTGTCCTTATTTTAGAATCTCAATAGTGAACAACAACTTTGGTTGAAAGTGAGTTACGATCTGGTTGGGCTATGGCTACAATTTTTCATTACATGGTGCATTCAAAATGTACTTGCTCAGATTTCATCCGGGGAGTGGCCATTAAAAACTTTTTGTATATAAAATAGATTCGTTAAATTTGAAAATCAGGGCTTATCAAGCATGATTTGTAAATGGTTTTGATCATGAACAAAAAGATATATAAAAATGTGAGCTTAATGTTCTTCACCTTGTACAATTTAACCGCCAGTGCTATTAACAAAAAAACGCTGTCAACTCAACTGTTCCACTTTCGATTATCAGACACAATGAGAACAACAGGTATGTCACTGCAGTTGTCATTTTTTCCATTTGAGCCTTAGCCAAAAAAATTTGCTTCAATCAAAAGTATCTTAACACACAAACTCTGTCAATTGGATGTCACGGTGAGGTTTGTATATAGACACTCTTCGGTTAAATGGTAAATAATGAAAGAAATAAAAAAAGCAGGACAATGCAAAACTAACTATAAGGACAACAACAACAAAAAATCGCATAATAGAAACCATGTCAATGGCAAAGCAGAAAGGCAACGATGGGAGACGGGTATTTTGAATTTACAACGTAAATGCTATATTCCCTTCCGCTCCAACTCTTGTTATGTATATTATACTAAACGTCCGTTTTTACTGTGGTCATTATTATCGTTCATCCTTAAAGGACAGCATTATTATTATAGTTATTATGGAGGGTTTTTCTGCAGGGTGAGCTGGATGGACAATCTGTACCCCAACTACTGGATCCAGTGACCGTTCGTTGGTTCGACATAATTTCACATGTAACCCTGAAAAATTGCATGGAATTGTGATTCATGGTACAAATGATTGACGTAGATACATTTGTCTATGGTTATTATTGCATGCATAGGCACTGTCTTCTTTTCCCTGTTTACATTTGAGGAGGACGAATAAATTAATGTTTATGCTCATCTTTGAGGGAAAATGTTTAGGGAACATTTTAGACCTCAAAAAGAAGTCAAAAACCATCGACGTGGGTAGGGATGTGTTTTTTATTATGAAATTTTTGAAAAGCCACCATTTTTATGCTGAAGATTCTTCGAAAATATGTGCAATAAGAGTGAAATAACCACAACGTACACAAATTTGGCTTTTATGTATTAAGAATTATTCCTAGTTTAATGACTTACATTCATAAAAAGCTCGAATTGATAAAACCCGTTGTAATTATGTATGTCGTTAAAATTGAAGTATGTACTTTTTAATATATTAATATTTTAAAGTTGAACTTCATTACCATTTAGAGAGCGTACATGGGCCATGTAGTGGTTTTCTCTTAAAACATAGGTTATTTTGAGACTGACAATTGTTTCACTCCTGAAATCTTGACAGAAAGTCAGTATCATACGTCCGTAGAGCGAAATGATTCACTTTATACTTGAAAAACGTTGGAAAATATTGAAAACTTATTTGCAAAGCGAAGTTGAAGCTGTAAGTTATCAGCGTCTAGCGATATCAAATAGCCGCCTCGAAGCTGAGGCTCGACCTCTTTGGACTGTTTTTTTTTTTTTTTTTTTATGAAATCAGGCAGGGCCGTTGTTATGCCAGCAATCTGAAAATGGTTTAAGCACTTAGCCGCAATTTCATACAAGCAATCCGCGAGCTACATCCTGATATCATCAACGGGATCTAAAAAAAATTGGAGTGACAAATGCAGCTGAGAAAGCAACTTGAACGACGCGACGTGTCTTCCATTATTAATGTTAATGTTTGCTCCCACTTATAAAACCAAAATACTTGGAAGGAAATTCAATTTTGTTCACTTCATCAAATTTTTCAAAAGAAAACAGTGTTTAGGTGCTTGAGGTTTAAGTCTTATGTAAAATTTTATTGTTGTGACAATTCATAAATTTGAGAAATGCAATGAAATAATGTACTCTCTCTCTGAAATTATTTTTTATTCAATTTACAAAATTATCAAAAAAAAGTAATTTTGGACCAAAAAATGTTGTGCATTAATGGTGTTAATCTTTTTTATTCGGGACAATAAGGCAGAGTAGCCCATGTCCAGAAAAAAGGGATTTTTATCATATCGGTTTGTATAACACTTCAAACAAAAGTGGTTACGAATTTTACAATATCTTTGTTACGGAAAAATCTTTTTCAAGACAGAAATGCGGATTTCAAAGTGGTAATGAATTTCCATGGAAAAACAGAGAAATCGCTTATGTCGACATTGCATTGGACAGATATCTTTATTGCTGATTTTAAAATACCACATAAGTCTTTAAGCCTTATTTATTTCAAACTCTAACTCTAAATATATTAACAACTAAAAACCGAAAAAACAATTATGATAAAGAAACCAACTGAAAAATTTTTATTTCAGGTCCAAGCCCACATGGACAAGCAGAGCATATCATCCAACAATCACTTCCCCCCATTAGAAACTTAATTACCCTCAAACAATAACAAATATCAACCTATGCAGTAGTGGGTCTTGAATAATGCTAAAGGTCAATTTCACCGTATTCCTGTCCGAGGCGAGAGTATACATTAGCTCCAACAATAGGACGAGCTGCAACCCACAACTAGCACAAGCAAGAATACATCAGTCAACCTCATTTCGGTTTTAAAGTCTTTGTTTGCCCTGTGTGTCCTTTTGTGCTGGCCGTTGTTGTTCTCGTTTGTTGGCTTTTTTGTTTTTGCTGTTTCGTTTCATTAAAGGACCTTAGCACAATTTATGACCTACCACACATTACCAAGAACAATGTTCCCTAGCGTCGCAAATACTTTTATTTTTCTCTTCTCTGTTCTTGTTAATTTTTCTTCTTTTTTTTTTTAATTTATGCAAAAAGTACACGACTTATAAGTCATGTCAACTAAAAACTTTTGCCCTATTTGTTATTTGGAGCGAATTTGCATAATCTGGAGAGGAGAGAAGAAATCACAGCACCACACATAGATATGACGACTTTGTCCTAGAGCTTAATTTGAGACTCACTCACTCACACAAAGTCGTCGTCGTCATCGTCGTCGAATTGATATACTATACAACGAAAAGCCATCAGCAACAGGATGAAAGATACAAAGATCATACACAACAAATTGAAAGGAGCAGTGGTGATATGGGGAGGGGAAGAAAAAAGAAAACGACCCATGTGCGCGTATAGGTACTAAACGAATGAATAAATAAAAATAACAACAAGGAAGTACCACTAGCAGGAAGAACCAGAGCAAGAAAACGAAGAACAACAACAACAAAAAGGGATGAAAAGCTTTCGCCCCCACCCACCCCAAACACAGAAAAGTATAGGCCCGCCATCACTCGCCTTCGTTTTGTTGGCAGTATTGTTTTCCTTCGCTGTGTTAGATTTCCTGAGAGTAACCTAAATAAAAATAAAAATTTGCATATGTACGGCGCCCTAACAAATCCCGCCACAACCTAAACAACTCTTCGTTTGTTGTACTACTTCGACATCGCAATCGTCGTCGGTTGTGGCGTCACAGTTGTCATCAAAGTGTGAGAGAGAGCCGTTGTCATCGACGTCGTCGTCACACACAGCCGACAATTAAATTGTATCCTTAGTATCTGCAACAAACAAAGGTACGACACAATACAACCAAACAATGTCGGTCGACGTTGGCAACGACGATGAGGACAAAATGCCACAACAACAATTACAACAACGACCCTAATGAAAGATCACATAGACCCTTTCCTGTGTCACTTTGTGTGCAGTGATTTTGATGGGCCCAAAATGGGGTCCCGCCACAAACTGAGTCAACTGAGCAAGGCGAACAATAAGAAGCCCGTAAATAAGTGAATGAGAAAAAAAAATGAAAATTGTCTTTTGCCCCAACCCAAGTTGAAGCAAAACTATTTCAAACCAACCCCACGAAACGTAAGAAACTTGAAGAAAAACGCACATGCACATGGACTCCCTTCAACTCGTTAGGGATAATTTCCGGAAAAAGAAATCCGGGAAAGGTGAAGCGAGGCGGCAGATGCAGTATGACATCGCAAAACAAAACAAAAGTAATATCCTAAAGAGTAAAATTATTTGTATCTCTCTCTCTCCCTTTCGCTCTTCTTTCCTTTTTGATTCGTCGTCCTCGCGCATATTTTGTCCCACTGTGTGTGCTCCTCAATGAGCCTATGATTTGGAGTGGATTCAGGACATAGGGGGATTCTGCATATTCGTCGTTCGTGAATGACAATGGTAGTGGTGAAGGGGGCCTGGAGTAAGGTCCCCTCCCTCCTGGAAGTCATATGTGTGGCGGTTCTCTACTCACATTCGCATTTATGCAATCATTATGTTTTCATTTATTTTTTTGGTGTGCCTCTAACGGACATTGTTCTCCATGGAAAATAGTTCATTCGGCAACGATGATCATTATGATGGCAGTGTACCGTTTTTCATATAGGATTTTCGCTACGGCATAAGTGCATATAGTTGGCCTGAAATTTTTATCGAGTCGTGCTGCTAGTTTCCTTCCATTTTTTTGCCGTTAAAATTTAAGGGATGCGATTGAATTGGAGCATAGATGAAAATGCATGCAGGCATACAGGGGATGTGTGCGCCTTAAGACTCACAACTCATGAAAGGAGTGTGGCAGATGGAAATGTGATTATTTTTCGAGAGTGAGTTTGAACAGGAGGCGTCTTTGAGCTTAAAACACTGAAGAAGGGAATCCAAACGAGAGCATGCGAATGGGAGATAAAGGAGAACAAAGGAATACACAAAATATTGTTTTGCAAACAAGTGAAAGGAATACAAATAGGACTCGGGATCGAAGAGAACTATTGCCGGTGACATTTGCAATCTGAACATGAAATTTAATTTGATTTCAATGAGAGAGAAACTCGGAATGAATAATCTTTGTTGGTGAGATTCTTTGTTTGAGTTATTGAATGTGCTTTTCTTAGCAGTCGGATGGAATTGATAATTTGTTTGGGGAAAAAGGTTGTCGTAGTCAGATGCACTCTCGCCGAGTATAATTTAGGATCTACACACCCCCTCAGTGTGGTTAACTTGCCAATCTGCGGCTAATATTTGTGTACACTCAGTTTTTTAACAATATCTGTCGTTAAGCAAGATTGCGAGGCTGAAATATCTTTAAGGTTTTAAAGTTTTAAGCTTACATGTTCCAAAAATCTATAAAATTCATAAAAAAAAACAAAAAGTAGAAAGAAACAAGTGTTTTATAACTAAAGCGTGTTTTTTTTTTTTTCTTAAGCTATTTTGAGACTGACATTTGTTTCCCACTTGAAATCTTGACAAAACTACTCCAACAGTGTCCAAACAGTTCATTGAAAAAAAAAATAACCGTTTGTCTAGAGTAGAGTAGAGTCACCCTGTGACTTAGTAAGCTCTCAAGTAAAAAAGTGCTCTAAGCCAATAAAAATCTCTTTTATTTAAAAGTAATATATAAACGATGTCTATCAGCCATCTTGGCGATGTAAATTGGCAGGGTCGAAGCAGCGATTTTTTATGCGAAATCATGAATCACCGATGTCTTGCAAATACCGATGTCTTCAAATACTTTAGACCAACATTATGTAAGCAATCCATGAGCAACAGCCCGGAATCGTTAACAAGGTCTTAGAAAATTGGAATGACAGAGGCAATACTGTGAAGCCAGCCGAAGCTAATGGGATTGATTGCGTTGACGTTGTAGCCACTATTATCAAACATTTTCCAATAGACTTTGATCGGTGAGAAGAGCGGGAGTTTTTCAAGGATAAAAAAACAGATAAGCAGTATTGGCTATTGGAACAGAATGTTTGAAATTTCCACGATTATATTATATTACGCTATAGAATTTTTTTTATTTTGCGCTCACTTTAATTATTTTATACGTTGATACAACTCAAATTATACCTTTTATAAACGAAAGATGAGTATAAAGTATTCTTGCCTATCCATCGAAAAAAATTAGTAGTCGCTTTTGGTCCATACTGATTTAAAATAACAAAGTTTCTGCCTTCCACCCAATATCCTTACCCTCTCTTACACTGTCAACCACTTTCAAATGACCATAAAAACTGTTTCTCATGTTACGAATCCTCATGTGAATAAAGGTTCATTCTAACTTGAAAAAAAAAAACGCAAACAAAAAATAAGCCTCCACACAAACCACAACCTCCTGATTTGCCTTGAAAATTTCAATTGTGCTACTTTCGCTTGAATCATAACCCAAAAATAATCCAACATTTCAATGTCCAAATGAAGGACAATGCAGCAGAAAAATAAATCCGAAAACAAAGAAAAAAGAAAACGACAAACATAAGAAACCAAAACTCATACAAATGCACCAAATTGACCGCATGTGGACTACTACTACTACTACTAGTCCACGTTTCTGCATAACGTCACTCCCGAGGAGTATGCATACCAACAACAACAAAAACATGGCTATCTCCCCACCATCAACGCGCGCCCATGGCCGGGTGCAAAACAATCGCAAAGCAGAACGGAAGCTACCATTTCCATTTCCATTTGCCCTTTACTTTCCTCTTCATTCATCCATTCTTCTTCTCCAGCTCTACTGCCGCTTGCCACTGAGGAAAAGGACACACAGCCAATGTTATATCCCCCCCGATGGTGTGCAGAGAAAGATGGGCCATGTCGCAATCTACCCCCCATCCGCATAGCAACCTATTTAACAGGGGAGGAAAAAAAAGGAGAAGGAAAAACACAAGAAGAAAAAAAAAGCAACCAATGCCACCGCTAGTGCCTTCTTACCAATCAATTTTTAGGTTAACAAAGCCATCCCAATTCCCCCCGTGCAATTACTGCACCACCAGCACACACACGCCACAGACACACCGGTGGGGGGCTCAAAAGTTGCGCTCTAAATGACGGTGATAGCGCTGCCATCAGGAGGTCGGTTTTTGGGGGTAGAATACGGACTGCGAAGTTCTCGTAACAATAATCCATAGACGAAACAGTTCTATATCTTAAGTTGATAGTTTGGCTTTGGTTTTCGTTTTGTTTTGCTTTGTTTCGGCTCCGAGGTGCTTTGCGCCAATATGACCTAAAACGAAGACAGTTCCCCCTGCAACAACGGCGGGCAGAGGCCTATGTGTTTTGCATAGCGGGAAGGTGGGTGGGTGGTGGACGTAAGCCGAGCAACACAGACACGAACACACAAGTGCATGTGCTAAAGTTATTGATAGTTAGCTTGCACCAATTGGGAAGTTATTACCCATTCCTTGGGTGCGCATGGCTCTGCGAAGGGGCTTCCGGTCGGTGTTGGGAAAGAGTGAAGTGTTCGGCGTATTTGTGACCAAATGGTTTTGCAATTCAAACAATTGCCAAACACTAAGGGATACCTTCGCTGAACTCGGGTATTACTTGAGGAGATAATATCCCGTGTAGAACATTGAGGGCAGAATTAATGCTATTGGTTCGAACTGACCACCTGCAATACACAATCGAATCTGCTGTAGTTCTAGCAATCTTATCCCAGTGGATGCAAATGCTGGAGGCCATTAGAGTCCCCTTACGACAAGCCACTTGACCTATTAAGCTTACTTCGACAAATTGCATTTTCGTATGGGTTACTCCTTGAGGCACGTTGTAATATCCTTGTGTGATTTGATACACCATTTATGTGCGTTCTCTAAAGCAGCAACTACTGAAATGAAATAATGAATCCGATTTTGAAGGAGACGCAAATTGTTCTCCAAATATTGATTGAATGATATGTCTGCCGCTCGCAGCTATAGATTTTAGTCATAGATTGTTCTTTTTGATAGATTTTGGGATGACTTGGGCAGCTTACAGAACTGATTTAAACATCTAAATTTAAGGTATGGGACCAGCAAGTTATTTTCCGTTAATTAGATCAGATAGAAAAAAAAGTTATAAATAAAGACGCTAAAGCTAACAACTAATTGAAATCAACGCTTTAGTTCGACTTTATTATTTTTGCTTTAATTAATAAAACTTGGCCCAAAAAACATCTCAACCAGTCTTGGCGATCGATTGGGGAAAATTACAAATTTACAGGAGAAGATGGGAAGCATTCGTTTTGCAATTATAAGAATTTAGATAAAATTGCACTGAAAAGCACTGATTATTTAACAGTAATGTCTAAAACCTCAAAATCGAGAGAGCGTCTCAACCAGTTGTTGCGGAGTGTATATTTCCTGCTCAGGTTTTGGAAAGCCATCAATATCATCTATTATTGCGCCATAAAAGAACACTAGCAACATTTTTGAAATATTTTTTTTTAGTATAGAGTTTTGCAATAAGAAGTGTTATTTTGAATAGGACACTATTTCGGTAGATGTCACTTTTGAAGCTGTAATTTTTCAACATTTGACAAGTAGAAACTACGCAATTAATAAAAATGGAACGATACATGCTTCAACAACGCATTGAAATTATGAAAGCTCACTATAAAGATGGTGAACATTTGGCAGAGACGGTTCGGGACTAATTGTGAAGTACATTGCCGGGCCGCAATACAGAAATTGGTGGGAAAATTCGAGCTGTTGGGACAAGTTAGTGATGTGAAGAATAAAATCCGTGCACATCAAGAACAATTGAGAATATTGCTGCTGTAGCTCAAAGTGTTGAAGAAAACCCAGCATTGTCATTCCTCGTCGTTCTTTGGAATTGGGCATTCCACAAACGTCAGAACTGAAGCTGGTCGATCAACAACAACGTCGTGTTTTTGCTGATTGGGGCCTTGAAATGAATGAAAATGATCCGGAATTTCTTCGAAAAATCATCTTGACTGACGAGGCCCATTTTCACCTCAGCGGCTACGTCAGTAAGCAAAATTGTCGCATTTGAGGCTCGGAAAACCCTATTGTTGAAAAGCCTCTCCATCCTCAACGTGTAACTGTTTCGTGCGGTTTATGGTCCGGCGGGGTCATTGGACCTCACTTTTTCGAACATTAGGCTGAAGCAATAGTTACGGTGAATGGATTGCGCTATCGAGAAGTGATTAATAATTTTTTTGGCCGGAATTGAATGATATTGATCTGGACAACGTTTACTTTCAACAAGACAGCGCTACGCGCCACACAAGCAACGGTACCATCGATCTTTTACGGGAAAAGTTTCCGGACCGTGTTATCTCTCCAAAGGATGATCACAACTGGCCACCGAGATCTTGTGATTTAACACCTTGTGACTTCTTCCTTTTGGGGCTACATGAAAGATAACGACTACGCTAACAGTCCAGCGTTGATTCAAGACCTCAAAGATGGAATTCGTGAAGCTATTGACGGCAAAGCTTCACGCAGCCACCTTGCGATTTGGTGATGGAAAATTTCATGAAAAGGATACGACTCTGTAAGCGTAGCCGAGAAGGCCATTTGACTGATATTGTGTGCCATTATTAATGGCATATCTTCTTCTTTACATTGAACTAAACATACGATTGTTTATCTCAAAAAATGACATTTTTCTTTGAATATCAAAATAACACCTCTTATTGGAAAACCCTGTATTTCATCCAGTTCGAATTGAATAGCTATAGGTAAGACAGGTCTGCCAGGTCAACTCGTCATTTACAAAATGTCAAGAAGCGTGGTGTAAATTATTTTATGAAAGAAAGAGAGAACGCAATTTCTAGAGACAAAAATAGGGTTAATTTAGCAACCCCTACTGCAGCCAACAAATTACTTTGGTGATTAGCAATGACTTGCTTTCCCTACCAACGAGTTTCCTGCAACAACCGAGGTGTCAACATTTTCCGGAAGTTTTCTTTGCCCTCCGGTCTTCGCCCCTGTGGTACTTTCTCTCAAAGTCATCTGACCGAATAAGTGCCGCCTACCGTTCCCGCCTGCCGCGCGGTTTAACAAGACCGCCATACACAACTCCACCACCGTGGAATCTTATCACCCATCCTGCCTTTCCTCATAAATATTTGTTTCCTGTATTTCACTACACCACACCGCCGTCAGTACCAGGGGTACAACCTACACCAAGTAATTTTGCAGTTTTAGTTACAAAAACCAAAAACAAAAACCGTCACCCCATGCGCCGGGGACTGATCCATTTTCTAACCGTACTCCAGAGATTATGGGCTCCTTATGAATATTTAAATATTTCACCGCGGCAAACTTAATTCATAAACGTGGGCAATAATTGCTTTTCGGAATATGCAAACGAATTCAGATTTAATTACAGTTTAGATACAAAGTTACCCTGTGTGTCTAGTAACCAGCGCGCCGCATCCGCACGGAGTTTGAATTGAGTTGCATGTTGTCGATGCACATTGTGGCGGTGAGCGTCAGGACGGCGCGGTGCAGCGGTGGATAGTGGGTGGCGTTAGGCGAAACGCGCGGGTGGCGGTTTATTCCCAGTGATATCCGAATACAGGGCTACAAAACACGGATGAGCGATGAGAAATGGGATTTTTGGATCAAGGTAGGGAATAATTAATGACGTCTGAGCCAGGCACATCCACATATAATGAATCCACCGGTGCCCAGAGTATCGCAGCGTGATTCAATGGGGGTGGCGGCTGACGGCTGGTGGCTCGTGGTTGGCTGTAGTTAGCTAGTCGTCGTCGTTTAAACTGTGAAGGCTCGAAGTCCAGCGAATGGTGTTTTAACTGCTTTTTAATTATCAAACTGTTAATTTGACATACTGGGAATAGAAATTTGCTAATTACACGATTGGCAAGGACGTGTTTGTAGGAGGACTTGGTTTGTATTTTACTTTTCGAACGAGGTGCACTTTGGCACCGAGATCATTTTCATGAAAGTTGCACAGTAGTTTTAGGGGACGTACATTTTATATCGTACGTGTGTGGTGGGTGCGTATCGGAAGGTTGAAAATTTAAATTGATTTATTGTTGGCTGGCTGTTTGGTGAGTATCGTGGTAAATAATTTGGAATTATTTTAATGGAAATTAAATTGGAAAGTTGTGGCTTTTACAATTAGTCTTTGAGAGAGCACGAACTTTAGAGTATTGAGTTTGAAATTAAATGAAACTTTTCAATTGAAACCATCGATCTAAAGTGTTTTTTTTTTTTAAGAAAACCGCAAGTGCTTTTAGCCACTTAAGTTTTAAAGTATTTAAACACATTGCAAGCGTTGAAATTGAAATTGAAACTTTAGAAGGGACCATTAACGAAGCTGACTAGGTAAATCTACACTTCCCAGCCCCATTGCTTTTTTAACCGCTATTGTTGTAAACAATGCATAAGAGGCAGCAATATTCTAAGAACTATTTTTTTTTTTTTTTCGGAAAAAAAACGACACGGAAAGTCTGTCTACATCTAATAAATGCACATTTTTGCTAATGTTTTGTGCCTATCTTAGCACTGAGCTTAAGCGAATACATACAATTTCAGTTATTATTCGATATATGGTGCATAACATAATCTAAGCATAGTTCAGCACTGCAAATATTATTGTCTTGCTGTTTGATTGGTAAATTAGTGATTATGATCACTCCAGTCGAGTCCAGTCAGGGCAGTCCTGCTGACTTTTCGATTTCTTTTCATCATCATCTTGCCTTAAATAAGAATTTCGCACTTTGACCTTCTTTGAAATTTCGTACCACAGATAATAAGTTTAATCTTGGAACTAAACGTGTTTCCATATTTCCAACAACTAAATACGTGGAGGATCAGTAAAGGTGTGGGGTAATTATTCTAAAATATTCATCAAATCAAAATTCTTGTTTTTTTTTTTTTAAAGTTCATTCACTCATATGTGTGTTAAGTCAGTGGTCGGATGGATGCACAAATGTAATAGGAGGTACTGAAAAATCATATGCTTTCATATATATGGTCGAATAAGCCTGAAGACAGCTTACAACAATAACACACCAGCCGGTTGGTAAGAAGCTTCTTGACAGATGAGAATGTTAATACTTTTGATTGGGTCCCGAACTCAATCCAACAGAAATGTTGTGGGATCTTGTAGATCGAGAGATCTACTATGGCGAAAGCCATCGAATTGATTTAAGCTGTTCCTTGCCGAGTCAATGCGTAGTAGATCCTGTCACGTTATTGCTAACAGAGGCAACAAAGCAATAAATTAATTTATTTATTATTTTCAAAAATTAAATTATTCAAATTAAGAAAATAAATAAACCTTCTTACTTTTAATGCATTTTTTTCCTGGTCCCAAAATGTGAACTAATTAAAACAAGACATTGTCGGACTTTTGCGGAGCTCACATTATTGGAATTTTTTTTCTGTGCTTACTGAGCTTATTCAAGTTATTTTTTTCAATCAATTAAACATAAAACAAAATGATTTGAAAACGTATTTGTTTTACTTTATTTTTCGAAATGTCCTCAATTTGTTCAGGTTCGTTAATGCCTTCTACGATGGCTAAGTCTCTAACCTGCTGCTTATATTAACCTGCTGTGTTCGATGTCTATTATTCCAAGGAGATAATTTATTTCTTGTAACTCTCCTTGAAGCTGTTTCGGGTAGTGCCCTTCATAAATGGATAACAGAAATCTAATCATCGTCTCCCAGTTGTCTTTCAAAATTCATATGACTTGTCGGAAATTCGCATTATAGGGAAGTCGACGTAAAGTTTTCCCGTTTACATTTCAGGTAAATCCATATTATCGGTAGCTCCCATTATTGTATTACCATATCAAATGGTAAAGTTCTTATTTAAGACAAGATCATATCGCGCAATAACTGCCAAATTATCATGAGCGACAAAATGAAAATTTCACAGGAGAACCTTATTTTCTCGGTTTTTTGTCCGAGCTTAAACAATGTAAATGTTGCTTCCGATACATTTTGTTTTTTCTATTGTTTTTAACTTTATGGAAAAAACAATGATGCAGAAAGAAGGACCTATCGAGGGGACACCTTTCCCCTATGGGTAAAACAAGGGGTCCACACGGACCTAAGTGAGGCAGGAACATATTTCTGTCAGCCCGCCTACCTAACCTAACCCAACCTATCGATCTGCATCATTAACTCCTTTTTCTTTAAAATGTAACTTACGATAATTTGGCAGTTAGAGCGCGATATATTTTGAACTAATTTGCATACCGGCAGTTCCATCTATCTAAAAAGAAAGTCAATGAAACCCATTTTTATAAAATAATTTCAATCAAAAGTCACGATTCTTGTTACAAATCGTTATATATTAAAGAATTAGCAAGTAACCTTTTTAAAAGTACAGTTTTAAAACCAATACTCCAAAATTATAACATATGTACATAAAAAATTAACTATTTTGGAAATTTTATCCTGCTTAAAAAGTGATCGCAGCTCACCGCCATGAATCGACTTACTCGACGACTTCCGATTATTTTTATTTATATTTTTCTATATTGAAATATTTCGGCTGTTTTGATATGATAGAGTTTGAAATTGCCTTTCACACAAGTGCAAGTTGATAGATTCAGTGGTTTGGAAAAAACTTGTCTTACTTTTTGGAGCCACTGTACATTCAGTTCAACATGCTTTTCACCGTGTATTCGTGCTGCTGCCCCAAAGCACTAACTTACCTCAACTTGTCTACATGCCGGTTATTAGCGGCAGAGAACGCCTTAAAAAACAGAGCTCATTCCATAGCTTATTCCATTCGTGTTGGCTTCGTAGCAAATTTGAATGTGTTACCACCACCCCCTCACACCTTATCATGGTTCATTTGATAATATGTTGCAGACACACACACAGAGTGGAAAGCCGCAGTGATAATTTGTTTTATTTTCTGTTGGATCCTTTTTTTGAATTATAACATCGTGGAATATGAAATTACATAATGATTTACCACCATCAACGGCAGTGGCTCTAGAAGTCTCATAAATTCCTTTAACGCCAAAATAAGGCGCATGTATCCATAACCGAAGGACTGTAATGGCGGCACAGCAAGCACAAAATGTTATGTGCAATGGCCATTATGCCCGTATTTATACCCGCAGTACGTATGCATATTTTTGAAGTTGGCGCTACAACACCCGCCGAATGAAGTGCTTTTGAGATTTATACTTGGTGCTTGCTGCTAGTGGTGTATACCCATCCTGTACACTTTCAGTTCCGAGAAGTTACGAAAAGAATAACTACGCACTCGGAAAATGATGATGGCTGAATACGCTCTCATAAATTCTTGCTCCATGTGATCCGATTATGTTGCTCAAGAATCTTTGTTAATATTACACGAAGTCTGTTGCTACACAGGGACATTAATCGCTGACTAGCAATAATTATTGTTTTATTAAAAAATATATAATTTAAAATATGAGGGGATGTGACAGTAAGCTATATAAGACCTCGTAAAGTTATACCACAGACGCCACAATAAGGGTCTAACAACAAGCTCAACAAATTTTTTAAGCCGAGTAAACTTGATGCCCAGTACATCTGGTGGAGACCTTCGTCATATTCCGACAGTCTCGGGAAATCGATAAACTGTCAAATCTCTAGTGCCTATTAATAGACCAAAGAACATAAGTCCTCGCCTAGTCCCCAATCAATTTGACACCAACTAGCAACACTTAAGCACATAACTATGTAACAAGCTAGATTCCAAGTAAAATTGTTATCATCTCTCCAGAGGATCAAAACTTCATCCCAAAGATTTTTAATTAAAAAAGGTCCTTGTCTCTCAAACTAATGTCACAAAAGTGAAAATAACAAATCCCCTTTTAATAAATTCCCCCTCCTGCATTCATACACACGTCAAAGTGATTTCCTTACCCTTTGCGCCTTGCTTCTTCCTGAGCACAAATTATGACAATAATAAGTTTTCTTCTTAGCCCGAGTCAACCGACAAACGAGGGCGTGAGTGCAAGAAGGAAAGGACGAAATTAATAGTTTTAATTTCATCTCATTATATGTGAGGGCCACTATTACCTTAAACTCATACGAACGCCAACCACGACTACCCCCCCATTCGTTTTCTTAAGGCAGACACAAATTCGTGGTATCCTCCCCCCGTTGTTGGGAGAAGGATGTGGGTCGACACGACCACATGCACTCAGCTCAAATGCTGCAGTAGTTTTTGCAGTGAGTGGGCGGCGGCGGCGGTGGAGGCGGCGTTGGTGAAAAATCTATGAAGTGAACTTTCAAGGCTGTGTTCAATTTGAAAACAAATAAATTACCACCCCCGAGGTACAGTTAAGTGGGCCAACAATAAAGTTTACGAACTTTAGTAGTTTATCTCCACCATCGCGAGACCATCACCTACCCACGCTGCCGAACAGACACAGGCAAACAGTCTCACAGAGGCGCATCATCATCATCATTCCCACTTCCGCCCGGCCTGAGAAATAGGCCATATCGAAAATGTTTTAATAGAAGTAGACGGATATGAAATAGGACAACGAAGAGGACGACTCAATGCAATATGCGCATAGGTACCAGCAGTAGTCAGTCCTATGTACATGTAGACGAACTCTCGTAGTCCATAAATTAGATAACATTCGTTAAAGAATGCCATCCGCCCCCTAAAAGTGTTGCATAACTTTAAGGCCTCCAACCGCCCACGTCACCCATCGCGCGCTGCATTACATTGCATTGTGTACTCTGTGCTCGGGGAATGGAAAAGTTGGACACATTCACAGAAGTCGAAGTAGTAGTCTGTTGGGAATTTGAAAAGTATTTAGCTGATAGGCTTGATATACCCATGGAGTCATCGAGTTCACAGATAAATGCAAGTTTTTACTGATTCATGTGCTTTTCAGATCGATAACCTTGTTGTCTGCACAAGAATAAATGTACAACGAGAAAATCCATTCCATCGAAATAAAAAATTTCACAGCTGGAAATAGTTACCGTGTAGTTGGCTAACTTTCATTCAAAAACGAACTCTGCAACAATTAAAGACTGAGATTTACACCGAAATTTAGCTGGAACTTGTTAGTGGATGACAAAGTTTTGTGAAATTAGGAGAAACTCAAATGAACGAGTGTTATACAGTTAAGGAAATTTGGCTAGTGGACAATCCAAAGAGAGAAGATTGACTGCAAGTCATTTGATGTTAAACCTACAAAAGGTGACAAATATTTTAACTTCGAGTAATTATAATGAACGTTTTTTCTTTTTTCTTTCTCGAAACTAGCTTCAGACAACTGACAATCCATTCTGTGCAGAAAGTAACTAACAAATGTGAAGTGTAACTTTATATTATTATCTTTTTTTTTTTTTTGTTATTTTGTTATTTTGTTAACACTTAAAGGATGGTTTCTTTTTTAATCATAGGCTATTTTTCACCTGACAGCTGTTTCCCTCTCAAAATTTTAACAGAAAGTCAGTATCATTCCTCTGCGGAACGATATGAGACGCTTTACGCTTGAACATTATTGGGAAATAGCGAAAACTTATGTGCAAGGCCCAAACAGAGCGCTTTCTTAAAAAATTCGTGTTTTAAGCCGTCTTGACGATGTCGATAGGCCGTCTCGTCGTTTAAGCAGTTGAGGCCAACATTATCCACGAAATCCATAAACTACAACCCATCATCAACAATATATCAAAAAATTGCAGTGATAGATAATGCTCTACTGCGCAGCCGACGACGTTGTATTCCATAATTAATGACATATGTGTTTTATTAATAAGGCCATAATACGTGAAAGAAATTTAGTTTTGGTCATCTTATATCATTTTTTTAAAAGAAACTTGTAATTGGCATATTCTTTATAATAATATAAATGAAAGTGGTGCCAATGCAACACACATCTGCCAAACCAACTGTCAGATAGCTATCTATCAGTGACTTTCTATAGTCTTTGACGTCTAACATATTCCCATATCGTGTATTTTGTTACCGTATCATCGATCGTTGATGCACAGGAATGAACCGCATAAGTTATCGAAAAAAAAAAAGAAATTGTTCAGCTTTAAATTGGCAGTTAAATATGCCGGTGGCAGGTACAAAAAGCTTTTATGTGTAAAAGCAGCTATTACATTGAAGGTTTTTTTTTTCGTAGTTTCCTTCAGTCAGT
Source organism: Syritta pipiens (assembly GCA_905187475.1). Taxonomy (NCBI): domain Eukaryota; kingdom Metazoa; phylum Arthropoda; class Insecta; order Diptera; family Syrphidae; genus Syritta; species Syritta pipiens. The sequence continues at coordinate 9,673,749 of LR994571.1, read as the reverse complement.
ATTTCATATCGTTTTTCTCTTCATATAAAATCAGACAATACTTCAGCTGTAAGATACAATATACAGAATCTCTGTATGTAAATTGTGTGGCAACCTCATTGCAAATTTATGCGAAAAAAAAGTATGCAGCTAGAATACTAGAAAACTAAATACTCTCAAAATCAAAATCTCAACAAATGGCAAAGAAAGAGGTTTCTGAAAATCCAAGCACTACTTCAACTTCTGTTTGCAGTTAAACTCAGACCCCAATTCAATAGTGAAACATTAAATTCATCTACGTATTTAACACACGTGCACGTTGACATGCACCACGAAACCGCTTACGTGTATTCCTAAACTTAGCGCTCACTAAGTACGAGCCTATTCACTTCGACGAAAGGCAATTCATGGGATCATGTAATCCCATGTGACACAATCCAACGCCAAGGTTATTTCATCCATTTGACGCACATTTTCAGACCATCCCGCCCACATAATACGCCCCACTTATTCCAATAGCCCTGAATTATTTTTACCTTCCTGCAGCACAACTCGTCCAATCAACTCACACACGTCCCTATTGTTGAGCCCCTCAAATCAAGCTCGCTGTGTGTTAAATCGAAAACACCTTACCTTATGAGCCGATATCTTAAACGTCATCGATTGCACCTTTGGCGCCTACCAAAGCCCACCCCCGCGCCACACACAAGCAACCACCTGAACTCATCGATTCCAACTATTCGCATCGGAAAGGCGCTTTTCATGCGAAAAAAAAATGGTGAAAATAGAAAAGCACAATGCAACAAACAGACTCGAAGTGTCTCTTTTCCCATGAAAGAATTAATCTTCGATTCCGATTCCAATGTGGAGCGCCTCCTGCCTCCATGTCGCACTCGTGTGTTGCCGTTCACTTGAGTTAAGTTCTCCCGTAATGCACAAAACAGAGCGAACAGAGAGCTGCCAGGCAACCGAACCGAACCGGCTGAACATTAGAACATTGCGCTCTCGTCAGCGACTAATTTAATTGATCCCCGCCCCGAGGACAGGTCCTACTACCACCGTCACCACCACCACCACCACCACTACACTGCCATTCAAAGGGAATCGAAAATGGAATTCCACACTTATCGTCGTCAGTCGCTAGCACACACACACGCATATTGTGACGCCGCGCCGCTCCTGCCACATTGTTTGCTAATGAATGCATGCATGCATGCAGCAGAGCCTTATGTGTGCGATTTAAATGTGTGTCAATGTGCAGGAGGAGCAGCACAGCACACAGTTGTGGGGTACATCGTGGCAATGTCCCACTGCCCCCGCATGGAAGTGTGCTCGTCTTTTAATTCTTCCCCTCCTCTGCGGATTTGGCTTGGCCCAAGTGGGTGCACTCCAATCCAACCACCGCCATCTCCATCGCCATCGAAATCGACATCGCCACCCTCGTATGGCGTGCAACTACACCCGGCTTGGTATTTAAATTGGAATATTGATTCCAATGCCGTAGATAAACCAATCATGGAAGAAAGTTACCCACTAATGTCAATGGAACAACATCGGCGATATTTAAACGCCTTTCGATGGGAAAATTGTGAACAAATATTGTTGCAGTTGCAGTTTTTTGTGTGTGTGTGTGTGTGTGTGTGTGTGAAAAGGACTCACGTGGATACGAGCGGTGATGAATCGAATTGCATTTCAAGGTATGTTTATATTGGCACAACGCAAAAAGGATCAATCGATTCGAGTGTTTGAGATGATTTCCACGACAGTACGAACACTTTTGAAGATACGAGTATTAGCAAATACACTTCAGCGCAATATTGTCTGCAATCACTTCGACAACGTTGTGTCTACACGCATCTAGTGCTTATGATGGAATTTCAATTTCGAAAGGATTTTGTTCATGCAATTACGTGGTTTCCTTCTAGCACCCGTTTGAAAGAGTATCGATTGACCCAAAATTGAATACTAATCCGATTGGCCACACTTCCAACAAATTGAATATTCATGAATATCGAAAGGCAAGTGGCGGCAACAGGTAAAAAAGAAAGGAATCGCTTAAGTTAGGAGACGGTTCAGGATCTAACAAAGAATTTCTTGTGTATCTTTGTAACAGAAAAAAGGAATGCGTTGCGGTAGCTCGAAGAAGTCAAACCGCAGAAACAATATTGTAATTCATATGGTTGGAAATAGAACAGAACTTTTATCGATATTGCATATACAATAAGCTGCATTCTGATGACAATGTGACCAATTCTTATACTATAGTAATGGCATCATTCTTTTAATTTTAACTACAATACCCAGAATTTTCCTAGGTGCTTTGTTTCTGAATTAGTGGCTCTCAACAAATTGAAACTTAAGGGACCAGAGAAAAAAATTTAATTACCAAGAGTTCAAAATAGGAATTGAAACATCACATAAAACCTTTTAAGTTCGAGGTAGACTCACGCGCAGAGGGTTCTGTTGTGATAGCTTTAGAAGTCTTAAGTTTTAGAAAAACTACAAAATTGAACATACACCCACCCACAAAAATGAAGTGTTTATATTGCTAGAAAATAGCATGCTTGGTGAACTTTTTTGTTGTTCTTATTTTTAAATACAGTATAACCTCGATTATCCGGACTTATTATTACCGATAGGCATCCAGATAACCGAAAATCCGGTTAATCGAAGGAAAACAGTTTTTGCTCATTTTATTGCATAATACTATGACATAAAATATTTATTAAGGGCAACAAAAATAAATAAATATTAATAACACTAGATTAATTTGTATAAAAGACATACAGCCAGCGTCAAAAGTGAGTGTACACTGATCTTTATTCCCCCATGTAGGAATATTATCAAATTTGTGAAGATAAGATCCTAAGATCGTTGAATAAAGAAGGAGGTACAATAAATCCTTTAAGTCACAGAACAAGTGGTTGACATACACTCCCAAATTCAGCAATCAATCATCTAGATAAAGCTTACCCTTGAATCTTATTTTTAAGAATAAACTTTGTAAGCTAATTTAATCAAGTTTTCTCTTCATTGCTGCTACATTTATAGTTCGTAAATTCAATGTCATTTGAGTCAGTCATTCATTTGAGAGTTGTTTCGAAAGCATGGAGTGTTTGCCTATGAGATGTTTCTGCATCTTTTTCTAAATCTACGTTTTTTTCTGTTCCATTTACCTGTAGTTTGTCCTAAATAATTTCTTCGCCCTACCGTAATTTGAAATCCTAGTCAATATATTACAAGTGAGTCAAACTTTATTATCATCAGCACACCTCTTCTCTTAAAATCATCGCCTACTAATATTGTACATTTTTGTCCGGATAATTGCGAATCCGGATAACCAAGGTAATCGGATAATCGAGGTTCTACTGTATTTAGTAATGTATTTGAAACTACATTTTTGTTTTGTCCATAAATGACAATGTTTCCATAAAAACAATGTTCTAGTTTCTTTGTCCAAATTTTGATACAAAGAAGCCAAAATTATGTTGTACTTATGAGTGTATGCTGTGAGGTACTGTATGTTTAACAAAAGTTTAAAATTAAACCTTCCCAACTCGAATGGTTCCAAGACGAACAATTTTTCAACAAAATTACACATTTAGGTTATTTTAGTACTAAGAAAAAATCGTATTTGAAGTACTTCTGGGGAATCTACTACTAGAAAATAAAGTGGGGGACATGGTGTTTAATCAACTTTTCGGAAGTTTGTGAGTCAAAAGCTCCTTACAAATTAACTTAGAGAGTTTATTGTACTGTAACCTTTTGATCTACCTGGCAGCTTCAAATACCCATACAAAAAGTAAAAAACAAGAACAAATTTGCTTTTCATTTAGTTTTAGTACTTTTTTTGCTAAAACTAACTTTTCTTTCAATATCTTATCGGAACTTTCTTTGTGTAAGTGAAATAAAATACATCATCTGTTCGAATTTTCTCTTCTTATTTCTCCTCAGCTTACCAATTAGTGACAGAATTCTAACTATTTTCGTAATCAACCACTTTTAAAATAAACTATCTATTGCACGTCTAAGGAAGTGCATTTTTTAAGCGTTACTATCCGCACAAACTTTTTCTTTAATCAGTAACTAATTTCAATAAGTAAGATGCATTTGCACTCCCAATTTCATCCTTAACTACTAAGAACGGAGAAGTTTTAGGCAGCTTTGTCGCGGCGACAGATAGACAGACAACGAAGTAATTCGATAAGAGTCTGCCTTCGTAGAGAAGCCCTAAAATTATTTCAAACATTTGTACAATTATTAAAATTTAATTTTAATCCTTTCATGGCCGAACTAATTTGGCATGATACTGTTAAGGGTTCTTTGAGTGTACTCTGAGACCAAATCAGCTACAAAGTGAGCAGTAGCAATACTTATAATAAAATATTTACCAACAACCTTTCCCAACACATACATTTTTTTTAACAAAAAATAAGCCCCCTTTGAGAAAAATTAGAACTACGGAAAGAAGCTCGAACATGTAATGCGGGCGATAGGCATTGAGAGGTTAAAGAGAAATCCTTAATTTGCTGTTGAATAAGCGACTTCCGTCTATGATTGCTCAATGAATTTTCAATTTCCAGGGACAAATTTGAACCTGTACCATATGTAAATAAAGGAGCTGTGCATAAAAAACTCTTCCAATTATAAAGAGTAGGGCAGTCCGGAAATTATTCAATGTTGAATTATAGGAGTAATTAGAATTGATTTTAATTAATTTACTGAGTATATTTTAACTGATCAGGAAAAATTTCAAATTTATCGAGAAATTCAATTTAATAAATATCAAATTATGGGGAATCGACAAATTCATAAAAATTTAAAATATTGAGGTTGCACATCCTAAAAAAAACCTCAATATGTGCTTCTGTAAAACTAATTTTTTACAATTAATTTCTTTTTAATTTCAGCGATCTCAACTCACAAAAAAGGAACAATCAAGGAAACAAGGAAAAAACGATTAAGCTTATTGAAACGTACACTTTATGTTGTATTTATGCAATATTTATGTTGCTAAGCAATTTGCTCAAATATGTATTATTCCTGAATAAATAAAAGTTAGATGGTTATAAAATGTTATTCAATATTATAATTAAACACTTACATTTACTTTTGAATATTTTTAGTTAGTTCAGACTTATTAGTATTAGTAACACACATCAAACAGACACGAGTACCACAAATACACACATGTCAGAAGAGATATTTTCAATTTTTATTTATTTTTTTTTTTTTTTTCAAGTAGCAGACGTTAAAATGCTTTACACAGATACGGATATATATTTTAGAGTTCATACTCATTCCACTACACAAATATACAAACGAATGAATTCATTTGGTTTGTCTTAAATAAAATTTCAGCAACGGCATCACCCTCTGAAATGACTCAATTATGGAACCTAATGGCTTGCCATTACTCCGTGCACGCCGTTCAGGCCGATTTTACCATGGCGAGCCAGAAACATTTTATCAAAGTGCATTAATTTCACTCTTATGCATTTCGTAAATTGCTGCGGAATAAAACAAAAGACAGTGTAATTAAATACACTCAAGGACCTACACTAATTCGAGTGGGCGAAGCTACCGCAGGCTGGAGGGGAGGCAGTCCCTTCCAAGAAAGACCGGTGAGCAAGACCTCACCGCACCACACCATCTGCAAAGCAGTGGACGAAATGGACTTTTGTAAGAAAGAACCACCGCTTTTGAATGATTTTCCGCATGAAAGGAATGCAATATCTCAAACGAAGCACTCTTAACTACCGGGGATGCTTGTGAGTGTAAAATCGAAAGAAAAGAATCCTATGGTGCTCTTCTCCTTCCTGTTTTCATCTCTCTTCCGTTTGTTACTTTGCACTGAGGACAAGTTCTCAGTCCGGACGTACGTAAGTATTTACTTAATTACATGGGATCTCTTGTATGGATCAAGTCCGATAGCGGGCGAATCTGACAACCAGGACATTGATTTTAATTCAATTGCAAAGTGCAGTTTCGTCAGTTCGACAGGTGCTATCGAGTTGGGTATCATTCGCTTCGTCGGTTTGGATCGCTTCGTAGCTACGTGCCATGTTGAGATGCTATATCAAAGGAAATCAATTCGTCGTCCAAACCGCCCACTGCCACCGCCTGTCGCGCCATTCAAAAAATCCTCGTCTTATCTTAGCATGGCACCTCACTTGGAGTTCGATTCGGCTGGCGTCATTGTGTAGCATCAGCTGGTACACGGATGGCTGGGGAAAAGTTGTTTGCAATTGAAAAATAGTGTTCCGTAGCAACATTGTAAACGGAAATGTTTACAGAAATTATTCTGGTCCAGTGAATACAAATCCCGAATGCGCGGTGTGTACAGATTCCTTAGAGAAATGGATGGGTGGGGGGAGGTGGAAGTTCTCTTTGTGTGTTAAATTGCACCAGCGTTAGGTGGAAGGTAGATCTCCTCTCCTACACTGTGCTAAGCACAGGAAGGCGGCAACGGCGGCGGCGCTGCTCTCGACGACGGAGGGGTTATTACTTTTGGAGAGGTACTACAGCTAAGTGAAATGAATGCTCATTGAAAATGTTGAAGTTAGTGAGAAAAGTAGTAAATTAGGTTGAAAGCCCATTGAGAAAATGGTTAAGCGTCTGTTAGCGCTGTTGGCCAGACGACTGTGGTAGCTAAATTGTGGGAAACGTGTAAAATGGATTTAATTAAACTTTTTAATGTTACTGACGTGACGTTAAATTCGTGGATATTTTTTTAGTAACTGATCTTTTTTCGAGGGGATTAATCTCTTTCTGGTTGGGTTGAGTTCAAGGTAATCATCAATGGAATTTGCAAAAGTATCCAGCAGATGAAAGTGCTATGGGCACTTGAAATCAATGCTAGGTAAGAGAGAAACGAAATTAGGAATGAAACATTTTTAATTCTCAATTTATTTTAATTAAATGGTTGCTGGTTCTGTGGGACAGTCAAGAAAATCGTAAAATGTATGCATTCAGTATCGCATTTTATTTTGTTGGGGTGGAACAACACACAAGAAAGAAAACATTTTCTATTTAATTGTGTTTCCCTTGATATTTAATTGAATTATATTCACCTTATCATTCACTTAATGTACCAATTTAAATTTTTTACCAAGAAATAAAACATAAAGTTAAATGATAGCTGCGTAGATGATTTAAAAACCAAATGAATTCATTTTGAGTTATTATTCTAATACACACAGATAGTTAGATATTAAAAATGCATAAAAATAAAACACCACAGGACAGAATAATTTAATACATCTCAAATTAAGTGCCTTTATTTCGAGAGAAAATCCTGTGCATATGCATACAATAAGGAGGCTCTCCTAATTACACTGAATAGAGCATAAAAATACAGATAGACACACACAAGAAGGAAGTTTTAGTCACATCCAGTTTAAGGAAAAATAAAAATTATTTTCTATTTTTATTTTTACACAATTAAGTGTTTTTTTTTTTACTTCAGAAAATAGAAAAATATTTTTGATTTATTTCCATGGTAAAAATTTGAAGGCCATACACAAAAAACAGAAAAAACCAAAAAAAAAAATTCATCAAACACAATTAGATTCTAGAGTGTATCTTATTTTCTGAGGTTAAATGCATTTTCTTCTTTCATGACGAAGATAGAAGAGATTTTTTTTTCAAATGGTGTACATTCGTTTTTAATATACATACCGTTTTTGTTGGATACTACGCTTGTATTCGGAATGTGTTCGAAGGGAGGAACGTCCAACTCTTCCCATGAGAGGCGGTCCTTGAATGGATCCGCCGGTAACTGTTCGCAATGGTGGGGTGGTCCGCGACTCAACATCAAATTCCACCCCTGGCAACTCCAATGATGTTATCGGATGGATGCGTGTCAATGATAAGGTGCTCTCTAGCACGGTGCTAAGCAATGGGGCACTTCGCAGGGATCTCAAACTACCACGACTAGCTGATTCTTTAAACATTTATTTTGATTTATGATTTATGACGCGCGGATGAGAATCCCTTTACTGTGTAATGTTGCTTTTTTTTTTACTTTCTTGTTTGCTTTTAAGGGCTCACCCTTTTAAAGTGTATCCCTGCTTAGATTTTCGGTTTTCTTCGTCCTTTTCTTTAGTATTCTTCGTATCCCTGGGTAGGGATGTCTTATGGGGTTTCGTTTTTTTTAATCTGTTCTATATCGCATATGACAACTCTTTTTTTTTTTGTAAGTTTCTTCTGACTTTACGGTCAATGTTCATCAATTATTTTGCTGACGCTAAGAAAATCTGTGTCCAACGAAATTTTGCTTCACGTGTGCGGCAATGGCTTAGCCACCATAAAATTTATACGCACTATGAATAATTTATGTAGGAAAAGAATTAAACAAAAAAAATATTTATGTATAAAATTTACACTGAGATTACATTCGTTTGCATTCAAAGGTACGTATGTATGTATGGTACCGGTCGTTATGTTGTGTGTACTGTTTATCGGATTACCTAGGAGCCTACTTAGCACTTCATGTGTGTGTATGTTGATATGTATTTACATCTGAGAGATCCTGAGATCATGCAGTAATTTCGTAATGAGTGTCAAGATGTGATAAGTCTACGAATAGGCGTCTTTTAAAGTCTTAAATGCCCAAGTTGTTGAGAAGACTCATTTCTTTAATGGCTGTGTGGAGCTTAGGCGGCTGTATTTGCATACATATTTATATTTCTCTTAATTTAAAGGAAGTGTATTTATTAAGAAAGTTAACGAAATTGAATTTGTCAGGCTGACTAGATTTCAAAAAGTCCGCAAAAGAAACAATATTTCTGATTTTATTGAGCTTTTGAAAGCACTATGGGTTTCCGAAAAAAAAACTATATTTGTTTATTTATTAAAATCTTGAATCTCTTATTTTTTCTTGTCGTGGCACACGATAAACCAAGGGTTACCGCCCAGAAGCACGTAGACTGCAAAAGTGGATTTATAGCGTAACAGTATCTAGTTTTAAACCCTACAACTAAAAGTTCAAGCTAATTAAAGCTGGTTAATGAAACCAAGTAATCAACGATAGCTGCCGGGCGAAAGTTCTCATGAAACCAGAGACGGAGAGTTTTCAAGTCTAGGAAATCTATTTTTTTAGTCAAGTAACGTACGAAATAAACCGACAGCCAAGTGCAATCAAATTCTGTAACGAAAACTTAAAACTGGTTCACGTGGAAAATAAAGACGCCTACCGCTGATACCACACAAAACTCCTCATTACTACTGCAAAATTAATGAATTCAATGATCAGTTTTTGAAACCTTATTCCTTCCGATCATGATTAGTTTGACTCTTTTCATTAAGACAGATGAAGACTTACAACAGACATCGACAGAAATATGACTTCTCCAAAAAAAAATAAAATAAACATCTTTTCACATCTAAAAAAAATTCAATTTCGAAAAAAAAATAATAATAAATCCAGAAAAATATTTTAGAAATTTTATAAAATTAGAGATAGAAAACTCAGAAGAAGAAATCGTCCACCAATGTAGAGTTGTGATGAATTCTTTTTCATCGGTCCTCCTTCAAAACTAACTAAGGCGAGGATAGAAAGATAAAAAAAGAGAACAGATAGATTTGCTATTTCCTTTGACTAATGGCGAGTCTTCCGAATGGAAGATTGAATTTCTTACTCTCGATAAAAATAAGTGAAGAAAAAAAATGTGATTTTTTTTTAATATTCTTACAGAGACAGATAGATGCATTTGTGTTTTATTCTATCTGCATCTAGATTCATAATTTGGTGAAGATTAATCGTGTAGCAAAGAAAATAACATTCAACAGAAACATAGTTAAAATGTTAGAAAACAATTAAGTCTACAACAAAATAACGAACAAATAAAAAGCAGACATAAAAAAGGACAATACGTTACAAACGATACATGGATACATATGTGTATGTGGACGTGGCACTTATGAATACACCAAATCGAATGTTTTGAATAAGTATTAGTTTTTTTTTTTTCTATTTTTAATGCCACATATGTATGCCGTATAATATTTATTAGGTCCCTGTGCGGATTTATACCATTTTTACCCGAAATGAATTTTATAGTAGGAATATGCACATAAGTAGATATATATTTTATATTAAAATTGAATTATATTTACGATATTAAATGATGTAAGAGATATTGAGCGTGTGAGTATTTTAGTATTGGGCGGTCCTGCTTCTCAAATTGGCAGCCACATTAAACTCCCTGTTGTGAATGTGCTCCAAATGAATGTGAACTGCCACCGAGTCCAATCCATGGTTATCGATGTTACAGTAGCTGTTGTCCGATTTTGTTCTTTTTTTTCTGTTTGTATCGGTTTTATTTATTCAATGGGTGGATGTTAACTGGAAAAAAAATTTTAATTTAGATATTGAGTTAAATTGAATTGAAATAGCTGAGGGAGATATGTTAGTATTTAAATTGAGATTGTAATTCGATTTGATTATGCAGTTTAATATTTATCAATTATTACAGGGTTATTAAGTCGTTGAAGTTGGGATTGCATATTTTAATTAAACTGAAATCAAAATATAAAGCGGATTACAATTGTCAATGCAATAGAAAAATTTATATAAATAGTTGAATAGGTTGTACATGTTTTTTGTATTAATACTTTCATAGATCAATATTCGGCTGCAAAATGACAAAGTGTTTTCAGCTTCAATTGCTAGAACTTATCATGGGCCATCTAGTGGTTTCTTTGCAAATTATAGGTTTTTTGTTACAACTGACAGCCGTTTCCCGCTCGAAATCTAGACAGAAAATTATGATCATCCCTCCACAAAAAGAAATGAGTCGCTTTATGATTGGACAACATGGGGAAAAATTAAAAACTTATTTCCAAAGTTATTTTTTTAAAGAAATTTTGCCTAGTCGTGTTATCAGCCATTTTTTATCCACCTCGCCATTCAATTATCCACCTCGGTTTTGCGATTTAACCCCTTTGAGCTTTTTTTGTGGGGGACCGAAGTTATGCGAAGAATCTGAAATTGATTCAAGCATCCGAGAAATCTATGAGCTACAGCCCAAAACCATCAACAAAGTCTTGAAAAAATGGAGTGACAGAAGCTAAGCCAACCAAGGCAGCCGTTTTATTTTATTGCATTTTCAAAAAAAACTTTTAGCTGGCCCACCCTATATGTGTTATTCATACAAAAACAAATGTTTTTTGAAGAAAAAGATTCGTTTTGTGGCCAATAGCAGCAGATGGCAATCGCTTCCATCCAGTGTAACCACGTTCATATTGCAACCAAGGTATAAAGCTTTAATGACACATCAAGTCATATAGCACTAATTAGACTAAGAATTGCATGCATTAGAGAGACCCATAAGAGGTCTAGGAGCACTAAATTGTTGAATAGCAAACCTCTTTCTAAGGACAACGAGATGGCCAGAACACGGCCACGTGTAATCGTATACTCGTAGTAATTAAATTATCCGTTTAGAACACGTGCATTTATATTTACACGTGTATTTAGTAAAATATGTGATGACGAGATGTTAGAGTTTCTGATGTTGAAGAATGTTTCTATTCTGGTATAAAAAATATCAACAGATCTACATTTTCTCGAATTAATAAGGCCTTTTTGGAGGTTAATATATTAGTCTCTCTATTTTTGCACATATGGCTTTTGATCAAACTTTAGTTTAGTTTTGGTTAAAAGGGTGATGAAAGTGCTTTCGCAAACGAAATACAAAAACACGTGTACCCGTGTTTATATGTAAGTACACGGGTGTGTCTAGAGTGTCATGTAACACAACAACACGTGTCACGTGTACACGTGCAAATAAATAAATTTAATATCTGAAGCGCTACAAGCTATAGTTCCACGATGCGGCTAAATACACTAGAACGCGCTATAGTTGTCGTTTAACTGGAAAGAGTGTTTTTAATGTGTAAGCAAATTGAAACCTATCGTGGTTAGAACAATCGTCTGTACATTGTAATTGTTTTTTTTTTTAAGCTCAATATGTCCTTCGCGCACTGATGCACAATTCAAAGATCTATGACTCAAAAACCGATTAAACAGTCACTGTCATTACCCGGTCTGCAAATTAAACCCGAACGCAGTAACTTGCAGCACACCATCAAGACCAACATACTCGTATAGCGAAAAGAGCTACGACGGAGCAGATTCACCCTCCAAACGAATACCACAGTAGCTTCCAGTTCGATAATTATTTGATATTTATTGACAGCCAGACAAATAAAGTAATGCACACATCACATTAAATTGACTGTAACCATTGCAATTAGTTTGATTGAATTGCACACATCATCGTCGCTGAACTCAGTGAGAGACCAATCAACGGAAAATTTACAACAGACCCATTCTGCGTCCTGCGCTACCATATCGAGGACGTCGGAACTGACGGCATCAATTATAGTCACTGTCATTGAAGAGCATTGACGTTGTGTATAGATTAATGAACTTCATTTCCACACAATGCTCAAGTCCTGCCGTTCAATTGGATTACCATTTTTCACATCTGTGTAAGCTCAGCACTCACCGATTCGATTACCGATTGCAAATTTCAAATAAATTCGATCACACGAAACATTCAAAGAATGAACTTTCAAGAACAAAAAAAAAAGGACTTCTGTTCTTTGAGTCTGCGAGTAAAATGCGTTTCATTTTGAGAACGCAGAAACAAAACTACGATCCTTTCTCAATTAGGAGCCTTATGCAATCAGGACATTGTCTCTAACAGCTCACGCAAATTGAAAACGTCATGTGAAACGGGTTCCTTTCATTCATCAATCACTCACGGCATCATCGTGGCTCAGCCAGTTCAAATTCTTTCGCCTCGCAACGAACGTCATTTCGCAAACGACATCCCTACAAGGTAGCTAACTAAAACAGGAAACTATTTTTGCTTTTCCCTGAACGGCAATTCGAAGCCTCCCATTTCAAAAAGACCTTGAGTAGCAGTTGCTGTCCACCACAGTACTCTGCCAAACATGGCAGCTCTTTTATTGCGAGCGCAGGGATAAAACGTGGGGAATGACAGCCTGCTGTCTATGCGATGCATTGTATTACATTAGTGGCTCGCAACCGAACACACACATTTTATTGTTCGCACTAATTAATTTTCCATTCGATCGAATTTGCATAGTTTACAACACGACCTGGCGCCAGGGCTTCCCCGTAACACAGTTTATTGTTACAATTAAAATTAGAACGAAAAAAAAAATGTATCTGCTATCAACAATCATATTCAGTCCCTGTCTATCTATCTAATTAAGGGAAAAATAAATGAAGCATCAGCCATGCCACCATGAATCGCCATCTGCAGCGTATCACTCTAACAGCCAGCCGCACTGCCGCAGATTGTTGTTGTACAAAGCTTTGGAAAATTGGGTTTTCTCTTTCTGCCTTCATTAAGGGGAAATTATTTTCCGATGTCAATGAGAGGGGAGCAAAGGGCGGCATAACAACAGGACGAATAGAAAAAAAAGAAAACGAAGAGCCAAGCAGAGAGATGGGTGAAATATTGAGATCCAAAAGTGGGAACTGGTACAAGTGATTCGACGGTAATTGTGTCATGAACTTTTAGTACGACAGACGTGTCGTATCTACAATCGGTGTTCTTCGAAAACACTGATTCCTCTACGTAATACACTTGGATATGCGCGCAAAACCCCCTTTGGAGCTCTTCATCCTTGCCCCACACACACACACATATGCAGTAAAGCACAGCCACCAAACGACGACATCGCCTGATCGCCTGATTCACTTAATTTCGTCCTGCAAGTCAAACCAAAGAAAAAAGAATTTTTTTTTTTTGCTTGTGTTGTATATTCTGCTTTTGTTGTTGTCTCGAGTTAATGATTATAGGGTGTGAATCAGTGATAAAGTCAGCGTACAACTGATACTTTCTTCTTCGCACTTTCCCTTTATGAATATTATTTATTTTCAAGTTTCTCGCATCTTTTTCTTTGAAGGTATCTACGCTAATATAAGTTTTCTCCGAATCAAATTTTACACATAGAAATAAATTTTTGTTTACTTTTGAGATTTATTCGCGATGTGTCATAACACGTTCGTGATACCTGTGGCGATGTCAAAATTGACAAGCTTTTGGGAATAATTTGACAATGGTCGTGGAGTCAGTGTAACGTGAACACAATTCTATAACGATGACAGAGCTGTCTATCTGTCTGTCTAAAATGCCAATGAATTCCATTAAAAAAAATGTTTTGTTCAGCACACATTTTTTATGACGATAAAAACAGATGTGTAAATTACATTGATGAATGTAATACATCTATCGTGGCAACGAAACAAGACAGCCAGAAAGGTGGAAAAAAAATAAAAATAAGAGTCCGGTGTACAAAAAAACATTTTAATGTAAGCTTGGTCCTTATGGTGAACGGAAAGTACGTCAAAGAAATGGCTTATTTGATGTTGGGTTTACTTTCTTAGATGTTCTCCAAAATAGTCTCAATGAACTAGTGCATGCGATTGAATGAGGTTTCGAGGTCAATTTTTTACTTGGAACTACACTCAGCGAATTAAAGGCAACCTAAATTTCTTAAAAGTATTCCATATAAAAACAAATAATTTTTTTTTTGTTACGTAAACTAAAAAAACTCAATTTCTACTGCGAAATTTCATTAAAGGCGACCAAGGTAATGGCAAACAGAGAAGATTCATGCACAACGAGTAATGTAAAACTGTAAATTAATCTAATTCTAATAAGCCGAAGAGCCGAAAAGCTAGGCTCTGGCCCTTCGTAAGCTGTTGCGCCACTAATGATGATGATGAATTATAATAAGTCTAACCTCTATAAGTTCAAAAATTTGACCTATTTTTGATCCGCCGATTTGGAATTACCACTGAAGATGGCTAGAACCAGCACAGACTATCAAAAATCGATCTTTAAGTTGAAGGTTTCGCTTAGTTCAAAATCTCCCAGGGATTGGCAATTTAAACTTAGTTTAACTTTGATTGGCAAGATGGCATTTATAATAATAGGCATGATGGAAGAGCTTCTCCACTAAACAAAATTCTTGAGGAGGATTTATAATGGTACAGGTTTCTGTTAGCCACCATTGTATGAATCCATTATGTGAAATTTCTGGCTGATTAAAATCAGAAAACTGTATTACTTTTTTCTTTTATTTTGTTCTGAAAAGATATTTTTCATATATTATGTACATCCCAATAAAAGAAAATAAATGAAAATGAAATAGATATTCCATATTCCAAAGAAAAAAAATTGCCTTCAATTAAATTTCGCTGAGTGTATATTATTCTAAAACATGCGCTTTAATCGTACTCAGTAAAATGTTTTTTGATGCCAGTCTACGGCGGCCATATTGCATTTGATTCCGTCTATTGAATCCAAAGCTTATTATTAAGCAGTGCTATCATGGCAGATAGCAGCAAATGATATAGCATCCAAATGAAAACTTTATTATAAAAATAGTTTTCCGACACAGAAGACTCTCAACTCAGTTAAGATGACCTGTCCGGTGAGTAATCATACAGCGTCAACGAAATATGAGATTGGTCAGTGATTGAAATGTGCCAAGTTTGATCTTTAGTAGATTTTTTTATCAGAACTTGAATATTTCCTGCACAAGATCCGTCTGACCAAAAAACTTGTCTTAAGAAGAAACGCAATAATAGTTCTAATAAAAATTTGTGGCGTAATAGTTGTGGGCCAGAGCCAGCTTTTCGTATAACCACTGTGTTGTGCGAGGTTCAGTTTGTGTCTGTTTTAAAAGGCAATTTATAAAAGATTTCTATAAGAGAAGTCAATGATGGGCCATTTAGTGGTTTCTTATTAGATCATAAGTTATGGTGACATAAACAGCTGTTTCCCTCTCGAAATCTTGACAGAAACTCAATATTTCTCATCCGTAGAACGAAAAGAGTTGCATAGCGCTTGAACAACGTTGGAGAAAATTAAAAACTTTTTTTCAAAGTGAGTTTTGTGTAGATCAAATAGTGTTTTTTTTAAAAGAAATCGTCAGTCGCGATATCATTTGACCGATTTAGATCTGCGATTTGACCCCATTGTTTCTTTTTTTTTTTTGCCGATTTTAAAAGTCGGCCTTATTTCGCTCGGCGTTATTTCACGGCGCCATTTTTTCCAGGTTGGATTCAGAACGTTAAGATTCCCGTTTAACAGCCCGACATCCTAAACACTAAGCCACGGCACCCACGAAAGACCATACAGACTTTAAAATCAAGCTAGTTTTAAATATATCAAGAAGTCAATGTAAGTCATAAAATCTGTAATTTCCTTACGATTTATTAAATTTTAAATAAATAGAAAATAAATAAAAAAAAATGAAATAGTTTCAATTTCTTCTCAACGGCCTTAGAAATATATTTTCATTAAGATGCTTTTATTTTGTATACCAGAGTTTGAGCAAAATCATCTCCAAACTGTTTGCATAGCACAGACTGTTAGTGGCACACCACCCAAAATATGTCCGTCAAATATCAGATCTGTGGGAACCAAGAGCCAAAACAATTACAAAATAATCGAATAAATTGTGCAATATATCAGTAAATTCTAATACAAATTAGAAACCAACAGAAGATGTTTCCTGAACATTTTTATCACAATCAATTGCACGGTTATATAACAATCTTCGCATATTTTCAATTTTATTTCGTTCGTAACTAGGATACAGCTTAACCGATTTAAAACAAAGCTATCTTCATTTTACGTATGATTTGTTTTGTATTTTCGATTTTTATTTTATGCATTAGCTCTATTCAATTGTATGAGCTCTAAACAATGACTGATTTCGGATTAATAGTCAAATATATGAAAAACTTTAGTTACTAAAATGTTTGCTCATTGAACCCCATTCTGTAATCATAAAAAAAAAACGATAACATAATAAAACGAGGCAGAGCTCTGGGCACATATGCACTATAATTCATTTATTGACCAAAATCAAATTTGAAATTTAGTGAAAAATTCAGATAACAACATAAACCTCAGGCCAAGGACTAAAAATCGATAATTCCGCAGGAAGTTGGCATTCATTGTAAAACTAAAAATTGAAAATGCTCAAATTGTTTTCTCTCCAATTTCGATAAATCTCGTGTCAATTCATTCATAAGTGGAAATTCCCAACGACAAAAGAGTTCAACTGAAAATAGGAATCCTCTCAAAACAATTTCAAGGTCGCCACAAAAACGATTGTTAAAACTTTACAGACTCTCTTAAATCACGTTAAATTCTTAAATTTCCATTCAATATATTCTGCCTATAATAAAAAAAACAACCTCCCGTCCCTTTGTCACAAACAAGTTTCCACTATCAAATTTCACAGTTCAGAGTATCTTCGTAAGTCTTTTAACATCAACTCACGCATTATTTAGCTTCGCCACCCTAATCAAATACTTGCTCAGCTAAAAACGACCGAGTTGTTTTTTATTACCATCGAAAAAAAACAAAAACCACACAAAAAAATTAAATCGATGTGGTCCTGAGCTATTTCCTGAAACGTTTTACTTTGGTTTGGTTTATTATTTTTTGCGTTCGTAAAGAATGATTGATTTCTTTGTGCCGAAGCAAAAGTTCGAAACTATCGCATTTCATTCTATTTAATCACTTCAAACGCATTAAGATGTAAGCGAAAAAAAAATGTGGAGTTCTGTATCTGCGGTGGAGATTCTATAGCAGATTTTTTGTTAAATTAAATTCGAGTAGTCATTGTGGTGCAGAAGCCGAGTTAAAGTAGAAGTTGCTACACGTGCTTTACCCAATCAGCAAAGTCCAGACATTTTCGGAAAAACAATAGAGATTCTCAGATATTTTAGACCAACAAACTCACCCTCCGTCGAGTTTTAAAATCAAGCTTCGGCCACCTTCATTCAACATGCTCATCTATGATCTGCCATAATCCCCATTCAGTGTTTAAAGAACTATATAGCGTCACCCAAACCGATTTTCCACCCCTGTCTATCGATTTTTTATGGAAATAAATGTGCGAAAGCAGAAGGGACACCCTTATTGAACAGCGCTATCATCTGAGGAAAAGAAGTGGCAAAAAAGACCCCAACCAAACAATGTGTCTGTTTGGAATTCTGAAATACAGAACACAGCTTGTCATGTTGCGTTCATTGGCGTCCCAAGCACGCAGCCAGATATCGAATGCGAGCACTCTTGTCTGCCCCACCCTCCCCCGAGAAATAATCTGTCACTGATTTGTATCGTCACAGATTGACCGCAATTATTACACCCCACTGGGCGCTGGTCGTCCTCTTTTTCTTGCTGATGGTGAAGTGTTAAGCGGCGCCAATGCTACCAACCCAGCAGCATGTGGCAAAATCAATTCCGTTCGCCATGCCGCAGCCGAGATTGCTATCTACCCGTCATTATGAAGATATTAACTTAAAGGCCTGCACGGATTGGGTCGGGAGAACTTTATCCACTGCGACAGAAAGACAAAACCACCGCAGGATCGGGGAGCAAAACAAAATCTCTTTCTGTCAGTGGCACAATAAAAATAAAAGGGGTACGTAACACTTACCACCAAATCCAAATCCGAATCCAATAAAATGACGTCTTGATATCGTGGCTCGGGGCGTCGTCGGCTGAAACCGTGCCGTGCCTTGCAGTGCCGAAAAAGGGTCCTTTCAACGAAAAAAAGGGAAACAATTTTTGCGGCCCAGTCGAGATTTGTAAGGATTATTTAATGACTTGCTGATGGTTTTGGGATCATCTTCATCCACTGGGATGGGATGGCTCTTTTGTGTGTGTGTGATGTTACTTCACACCAAGGACATGCTGAACTGCAGGCGTAAGCAGTAATTGAACATGATGCCTAATTGATGATGCGAGAACAAATTAGTTTTGATGGCTGCAAGCGTTAAGGGTTCGATCTTAAGATTTCGCAATCAGATACGAAAGGTATATCCATTCCATTCCATTCATCCATTCACACCCACACACAAGACGATGTCAGGTAACAACCGCCCAACCGCCCAGCCACCGGCACACAGCTATCGACATCAACACGCTGCCAGAGGGTGTAAGTTACCGTCATTCTGTTTACTCAGTTGATTACTTAGAAGCGGAAGTTGTTCCTCATTAAATTTTGCTTAATAAGCCTTGACAATCTCAACACCCTCGGGACGAGGGGTGCTGCCTTTAGCCTCAACCGCTTCTGCTCCTGCTCTTGCTCCTGCTGCTACTGATGCTGGTACTCCGTGTGTTTATTTGTTGCCGATAAATGAAATTTCTACACCGCTCCATCTCTCAACACACACACACCCTTACAGCAACGTACTTCACTCACTGGTTGTGCTCCTCGAGGGATTGTGGATGCTTAGTGGCGCCACTTCAGGTTGATACTCGTGTGCTGATGTGTGTGACGTGTAGTGTGTGGTATTGAGGTCGCACCCCATTGTTTGATTTGGTGCAGGAGATTCCAATAATTGGGGAAGTTCGTGCGGTGACGACGACGACGCCGATGACATGGGGTTGTCGTTGTCATTGTTGTTAGTTTTGTTTTGCTTTCGGACTAGTGAAGAATTTTTAAATAATTAATCAGGTTCTTTGCGGTTGATTTTGAGGATGGGTAGGGGTGGGGTTGATGTGGGAGATTTTAGTTTTAGTGTCAATTGGGTTTTCAGTGATGTCGAAGCTTATGTAAAAGATCCTCAGTTGTTTTTGTTGCTTTCGGATTAATTATTTGGCAGCAATCTGTCAAATTAATTAACTTTCTTACCAAAATGCAAAGGACACTAAAGACTGAATTCGGATTTGAAATTTAAGAGTGCTTCTAGTAGTATTACATCCAAAATGGTTTTTCGAGAACATGAGCAGCTTAGACCACTTTTAAAAAAAAGCCATCAAACGCGAAGAAAAACTTATTTGTTTTGAAAAGGCAAACTATTTATTCCCTTATTTTTACCAATTTTTTAATAAACCTGATTGCGATCGAAATTATATTTTTTATCATTTCTTGCAGAGAAATATTATTAGTTTCTTTCGTTGATAACCTGACGAAATTTCAGTAAAACACTTTGATATTTGTCTGGCCAATTCAATTCTTCAGAATGTTTCTTCTTTTCACAATCCACGTGTTCTTTGAAAAATATAATGGAGAAAATTAAGCTAATCTGGGCGACGGGCCTAGAGGCAGTTAGGAAGAGGTCACCGTAAATGGAAAAAAAGTATATGTGCTCAGACGAAATAAAAAGGAGAACGGACAAAAATAGTATGGATCTGTTTTGAAGGAATCAGTCTGAGACAGCGTCAGACTCATTCCTCAACCATTCGCATTCGAAAACTTTTTGAATGACCTAAATAAGAATCTTGGACTTTGACTTTTCGTACATACTCTACTTAGCAAATTCATTTATTCAAATTATCTGATAATTAATTTAAAATTTAAGATAAATCTCATTTTGAAAACATTTAATTTTCGCTTTATGAATATTTTACCATAATAAACAAAACAAAAATTGCAGAAAAAATTAAGTATAGGTCCCCAAAGCTTTTGAGAAAAAATATTCAAAATCGGGTTTGTTTTAGTTTAATCTAAGTTAAGGCGTAAAAACTGCCACATAAATAGGCCTATTTTTTCTATAATTGGCGCGTGCTCTCGGCCTATTTTTGAAACTGGCTTACTTATCAAAATCGATATATATCCTCCAGAAGCAAACCTCGAAAGAATGGAGAAGGGTTATCCCATGACAAATCGCTCAGCCTATATACATATATGGGGAGCTCTGAACAACCACTCTCCGATTCAAAAAAATTTCAAATTGGTAGAGTTACGTATTGAAGTGGTTCAAGTAATGGGACAAACAAATTTTGTTCAACTCGATATAGTTTGCGAGTAACAAAGGTTTAAAAATTGGTAAGATTTCTTTAAAATTAAAAAAAAAATCACAGCTTATCAGAATTTTGTAAATTATGCCTTGAACTTGAACTTTTAGGTAATTCAAACAAGTTTTATTTGTAAGGACGAAGGATAGTTCAAAATGTCCTTTTTGACATGTATCCTTGAATATCTCAAAAAATAGTATTTTAATTTTCCTAATTTTTTTATATGTTAAAAAAAAATGTTCTCCTTTCTTCACTCCAAATTTCAAGTTTTGATCTATATGGGTTTGACCAAGAAATATATTTTTAAGAAAATCTAAATATTTTGATATACATTTCCGGGTGGAAAAAAAATCGGGGAGAGTACGATAACTGAAAAATTTGAAAAATTTATGATGCGGTTTATTTTTTTAACTATTTTGTGTAATGTACGTAAAGTGATTTGAATTTTTTTTTTTTTATTTTTCAGACATCAACACCTAAAGATGTCTTCAATCTGAGAAAACTTAAGTTTTAAGATTTGAATTTTTGGTAGTAAGAGTTTTTGCAACTTACAAAGAGGTAGTCTGGCTACTTTAGGTTCTCTTGGAGGTCTATACTATTCATTTTTTCTTAGTTCAACGTCTAATCATGAACAAAACCTCATTTTTAATTCTCAATTCTGTTGAAAGCTTTAATACTAGCAGTCTTTTGTGAAATAGAAATTCAACTAATCAATTAAAAATTATAATCTTGCAATTGTAACTCGAAAAAAATTTCAAGCGAATGAAGAATATTTTAATATAAGGTTTGTTAGTGACTTGTTAGATAAGTTGAGTGAGTCCTAAATCTTTCAATGCAGTTAAAAATCCTTCAACACTAACAGATTCGCCTCTATACGAAATGGTACAATAATTAATATGTTGAATTTAATGGACAGAGAAAGTGGATGGAAATAAATTTCAACAGCTTTAAATTGAAAGTGAACTGAGTTCTCTGAAGTCTCACAACTTTTTTTATCCAGACCACAAAATCAAATCAACACTTGGGAGGATAGTACTGTGATGTCAATCGAAATTGATAACTAGGATTTAAAAATATATAACAACAAATGTAATATTTGCTGACCTTTAGAAAACTAAAAGTAGTCCGAGTATGACAAGAAAAAAAAATATTTTGTTCACCCTGAACCTCTGCCCCTAGTTGCTCATAACTTGTTTTTCTTTTCAAAACTCAGCTATAAGAAATCCAATGCAAAGAAAACAACTACGTCCCATTGCGTTCCTTCAATACACCCAGGTTCATTGTTACGGTTCAGCGGTTCATAATGAATCCATAACACTGTCTAGCAAACTGCCAATGCATCAGAATTTGCTTGTATCTTAACTCATGCCAATGTTCCTGCCATCCCATGTCCGTACATCAAATAAATTTGTTTATCTAAATAAAACACCCGATGACAGCAAATATCCAGATCCACTAAAAAAAAGACACGCATCGATTTCCGCTTCATTTTCCATTTGGGACATTTTAGTTTCCTATTTAATTTCATTTTATTCTTATCGGCATTTCCCTTTGTCCATCGCTCCAGGGCACTCCTGCTCTGGAAGAAACCAGAACGGGAACGTATTCCAATCCAAAATCGCCGTTTTGCTTGCTTTTCAATATCTCTCTTTACAACAGATATTTTGCACCGAACTCCTTTTTCTCCGAACTCATCCCGAAATCGATATGAGGGTTTCCCTTTTTTTTTGCCTATTTTACCGCACAACAACGGAAGAGCAGCCATTTAAGCAGGGTCGACATTTTATTTCCGCTCTCCCAGGAAAGAATATGGGCTTCGACTTTGGCTAGCGATTTGTTGATTGTTGTTTTCGTATCCTTTTGTTCGTCATACATCATAGGACCCAAAGTCGGCTGCGGGGGGAAGTTCATCCAGCAAATCGAGGACGAGAAAATCGATGAGAGTCGATGACAGTTGGTTAAAAACAAAAACAAAAACAAAATCAAAAAACAAAAAAAAGAAAGTGCCTTGAGGAATATTCTAAGGGTTTTTCTTCAAGTCAAGCATATTGACGCGACAAGGGAGCGCTCGTGTGTGTCGTGTTGTTGCGCCGAGCCCAAGGGGTGGATAAACGGTTTCAATCCACTGGGCTCCTCTTTGCATGTGTCGTTGTTGGTTTTAATTGATATTTTTCTCTTCTAAGCTGTTGATTTTATGACTTGTGTATAAGCTGATAAATTTTTATGGATTTCTTTTTCGAGGGTGGTGGGCGTGAGTTTTGTTTTTATGGACACAATCAGTGTATATCTCTCTAGAGGAAATTATTCGGAGGTTAGCTTTAATGAAATTTGGAGTTAATTGGGGAGGAGGGGGTATTGGAAGCTAAAGAAACTTAGTCATCATGCTTCAATTAGCGTAGTGATCAAGAGATGTCCCATTATCGTGCATAATTTATCCAAATGTCTTGGAGTGGTATTCATAATCGCCATTTTGGTTGGCTTTATAACTTATAACCGCTTAAGGCGACTACAAAAGCAGCTTTTTCATATTTACTACGTAGACGTCGCCAATCGAAAAACTTGAAGCTGCGTTTATCGATCAAAGGTAGTGAATAAGTAAAGGTTGAAGTTATTTTTGTTTTTAAAGAGTCAGATGAATAAAATGTTTCATTTAACTACTATAGCAAGCTATTTGTTTAAACGTAATTTTCTTTTCAAAAATATCAAACTGTGAGATCTTTTCAATTTCACCAAAACCTCAAAGCAAACAACGAAATGAAAACTTTACAATCAATCTACGCTGAAGTCTTGTTTCACATTCATACAATTAACCAACACGTTCAAAGTTCAACAAAGGCATTCTTGAACGAAGACAAAAGTGCAAATATCCGGAAAAAGTGGAAATCATCCCTAGCATCCTGTAGCTCTGTTATTAAAATGCATTATTTATGTGATAGGATAAATGCATTAAGTATACATTAACCTTTAGCCTCACTTCACTGCTCCTGTGGAAGGGAAATTTCTTTCTTCTCCTTCCACCAGCAAACAACGAAAACAACAAAAACAAAAGACGAAAAAAAAGTACAAAATCTCCACAAAGCGAATTACTTACAAACTACATAGACATAGTTTCATTGGGCAGGATAAGAGAGGGAATCTGCAGGCAGAGTAAAAGAGGAGGAGTACGGCAGGAGCACAGCAGGAATAAGTTCACCACTTGAAATTAGATCCAAGATCCTCTAGCCATTGTGGAAATGAATTTTTTGATGCTTTTATTGCAATAATACATTTCCAACTGGTTGGCTCCTTTAGTGTGTGCCTTCTCC
Organism: Syritta pipiens; assembly: GCA_905187475.1. Lineage (NCBI taxonomy): Eukaryota > Metazoa > Arthropoda > Insecta > Diptera > Syrphidae > Syritta > Syritta pipiens. The sequence continues at coordinate 9,649,649 of LR994571.1, read as the reverse complement.
TGCTATCCTTGCGCCTTCTCAAATATTAATATTGTGCACGGAGAGGGACATAGTCGACGACGAGAAATAGTGTACGTTGGCTACACACACACACACACATTCATATATGAATTCAATTTGAGGTCGGTGTTGGCGTTGAGTAAAAATATAAAAAAAAACACACACACATAGACTGAGACCGGTGGTACATAGAAAGGTGAACTTTAAGTATGCGGTTTTATGATGCGAAGAGGATTAATTCGGTGGGGCCATCTCTGTGCATATAACTCTGCTATTAATTTTGCAGGGATTTTTCCGGACGTGATATCTGACAGACGTCTGCCGGGGGATATATGCTTTGTTTAATTTTCTAGTAATTGCCGGAATAATTGGATTTATTTTGCTTCTTCTCTTGCGATTATCACTGAAAATTCAACGTGATAGAGCCACTAATTTATAAATGAGTATCAATTATCATTAAGAAAAGATAATTATGGTTAATTAATTGAATGGTCTGTGGTGCATGGAGAAACATCATCTAAAGGTGGAAGGTCGTAGCGCAATTCAACCGGCAAAAGAAATATTTCATTATATTTTCTACTCAAGATTTTGACTTGTTTGCAAAAAAAATATAAAAGTTTCGCCAATCTTATCAAAATAGGTAGATCGCCCTGCACAGCATACCCTAGCGAAAGAAAAATCGTGGTGCAATCTAAATATTTTATTCCAACCAAATAATTCAGTTTGACAGTGATGTAATTTTTATGTAACCACAGTCGAATAAATTCGTGATATGCACCAAACCACAGCGAACCACTGTCAATTGTCAAAATATTTTGAGTTTAAGTAGAAGCACTCATTAGATTCAGCCATTGAAGATGACAGATAGAACATACTCCCTAGTCTCTAATTTATTTTCATGACGAAAGTAAATTGATTAAAACACGTGCCTTGGGGTAGAAATGCAAACAGATCTAAATCTAAGGTGATGAATCTCTTTGTGGCAAACGAAAGAAAGTTCTGTGTTTCGTAGAATTGGAAACAAAAGGAATTTTAGTGTACTATCAGATAATTTCATGATGAATGAAATTTGTACGCAAACTTAGATTCAACAAAGTTGGAAGCACTCTGTTGTGAAAAAGAGAATAACAAAGAAATGGTTTCGTTGGTTAAGTTAAATATTTCAGTGATTACTTTGCCCAAGTTTGGATACTTTCCTTTTAGACTTGATTAAAAGAAGAAGATGCACTTTTGTCAAATGTATGCACAATTAAGACTTAACCATGTTGTTAGCGTTGACATTAAGCGCATATTTATACCTTTTATATGACCTACTTGAGGTAGATTTATTTCATTAATGGATTTTTATCTTTTAATTACAAAATTATTTTTAAAAAATCTTAAAACTATTCTTTTATATAAAACTCTATTCATTTGAAGGTTGACTCTTGATAAATTGAGCTAAAGTGAGAGCTAAGTAATCAGATCTAATAGGTTTTTTTTTGCATAATAAAAATAAAGAACAGACCATCTTATTTCAAGTGATACAACTTCATATGTTTCGTCCGTACTTTCCACTTACCGGTGTCTTCAGAATTTATGTTCAGAAGGCGCCTCTTTGCTTTTATTCCATTTGACCACACATATTCTTGGCAGAAAAACAATTGTTACTTTAAAAAAATCCATATCAAACTAATATCCAATATAGAGATCGAACATAAATTTTCTCCTCCTTCACAAAAATCGCCAACAATCATGTAGGTCAAGGACATGCGAAATATAAAATAAAAACAAGGAATTACAATCCAACTATGTAAATCGATTAAATTTTTGCATTATATGTACATGTCTTCCATTTTACTGCAGTACTTCGTCTTCATATTTTTCTGTTTTTCAATACCGAAAACTGTTACAAACTTAAACGGTCGGCCTTATTTTGATCCGCTGTGACAGCGGAAAGACGGTACTACACTGACCCTAATAACTAGTAACATTACACTTCTTGTTTTTCTACTTTTTTTTGTTTCTTCTGTCATTTCATCGTGTTTGTTGTTTTTTAAGAGTCATGGCTCCAGTAATACGACTGTGTCAGTTGCGGATCGATTTTTTTTGTTTCTGCTCATTTCTTTTTCTTTCATTTTGTGGGGTGAGATTTTGTTATAAGTACGCAAAGTAAGTATGATTGAGGTATTCGGATTGTAGAAGAGGCCTGAGGAGGCCGCATGATGGGCGACTGATGGGTATGGATATGTAATATGGTTTCTTGGCATTTTGTAAAAAAAAAGAGAAGAACAAAAATACTCCAGAGAAAAGTGCCCTTAAGAGTGAGCGAAAGAAAATTCAAAAGGTGACTATTGAGAATAAAAGGTAATTTGGCCAGCAATCTCATTTCGATTTATTTCAAGATTTCAATCAATCAAAGCACATATTCAGTTTATTGAAAAAGCTGGCATCTCTTGATAAAAAGTATGCATTAGAAGTTCATTTGAATCGATTTTGTCTGTGTCTTTTTGGACAGATGCTTAATGCCATGTTCATGTTTTGTTGAATATTTTTTGACATTATACCATTACGAGAATTTTCCTCGCAAAGTGTTGATATCTAAATAAGGAAAATCAACGTTTTATGAACATTGCCGTGCGGGCAATGGGCTACATGTCAAACAAATTATAAACACTAGCAAATATTCGAAATGTCTATGGCCAAAGCATGATCTACAGTTTTTAGTTTTTAGACTTTATCATCACAGTATGGGCTTGGTGGTTAATACGTCGGACTGTTAAACCAGCGTACCCGGCTCGAACCCAGCGAAAAACACCACAAACAATTTTCATGGCCCCACCTTGCAAACCACTGACTATCCTCTCAAGTACTTTTGTCATAGAAAGCTTTCGCAATTCGGTGCTCAATACCGGCATCCGGTGTCCTTTTTACTTGAGTCAAAATAGTTCCGCGCACAACTGTGTTTGCACGAAAAGATACTGTCTAACTGGCTGCTAAGCCACACAATTATTGTTATTATTATACGCGAAAGTTCATTAACCTTAGAGAAAGTTTCAGTTACCAAAAAAGTGATTCCTTTAGAAGGAAGTCCACAAGGATCCTTATTCATTCAAAATATGTGGCTGAGTTCCAAAATCTATCGATGTATAGTCATCGGCTTAAAAACAATTGATGCGTTACTGTACAGATGCAAAAATGACCAATAAGGCATTCGCTGGGCATAACTTATTCAAGCAATAGTCATAAATTTTTATATACTTGTAAATGCTGTCAACACTAAGAATTTGGTGTTTCATGCTTAACGAAGCACAACCTGTCAAAGTACATTTTACTTCTAAGAATGTTGACAGCTGAAAAAATTATAAACGGGTAGTCCAACCATCCACAAGAGTGTTGATTTATAGAAATATTATACATTTTGAAATTGAATAAATAAAAATTGACCAGACGATAGCCAAGACGATTTTTCATCTTTACTTATATTAAAATAATTATTAAAACTTAATTTGAAATTTGTTTGATTTGTTTTTTATTATTTTGTTCAAATGGTACAAGCTTGATATACAACTGATTTTTCTCAGTGTTTGTTGCAGATAGTTTTTGGTTTCTCTTGAAGCGAAATCATGAGACTTCATGTAACATTATTTCCTCTTTCTAGATATGCCAGCCTTGTCAAATGACACTATTTCACCACTGAAACGCTTAAGGGGCTATGATAAAAGCCAAAAAGTGACTGTGAGACGGATTAGGTTGGAAAACAATAATAGTGATGTATGTCTCTTACAGTAATACATTCGGAACTTTTTTTTCATTTCTATATAGTTTCCGTAGACAAATAAAGTTAATAAGTGGGTTTGCTTTTCGAAATTTTGTGAAAATTTCTCTCGAAACTGAAACGGTGACCCAAAGTCACTGGGTGGGCGGATTAGGGTTAATAATGGACAAGACTATAAAAAAAAAAGCGAACATGCGTTAAAGCTGTCGATATAATTCAGAACGTTCCTTAAATCCCTTACGAACCCAATTAGATGAGTTATCACGCTTAGAATTTCATGAACTGTTCATGACTCTTACAACAATATAGACCACGACCGCAAATAATAGCCTGTATAAGACACACTGTATACCGCCAAGTAATTATTTACAAATACTATAACGTTCAGATAATCTTTAAAGAAAGGAATGGTCTAATTTAAATTCTGATAACCAAAGTTCAATCAATCATCAAAGTCAGATTCATTATTTTGCGAAATAAGTGAAATGAATACCTCAAAATCCCAATCAAATTTAATTTTCGAAAGAGACCAATTGCAAAAGTGATTACATTTCTCAATTACTTGCAAAGTCTGAGGTTTAGAAGCCACTGTTGGTCTGTGAATTTCAATTTCTCTAAGAGCAAGTCATTTTCTATAGAGTCTCTTTCATGCAGGGCGGTTAATCATCTTAGGATTACAGATATATAGTACAACCAACTGGAGTTGGAGTCTATAACAAGGACCTCTTCTAATTGTTACAGACATTTGTATCAAAAGTCCTAGTCTTCTCTCAAGACACTCAGTGAAAACTCCTTAATAGACACATTTCACGATAAACAACAACACGAGATGAAAACAATTCATGAGATAACTAACAAGACTGGTGCTCGGTCGATTTGCTTTAACTGCTTTTAAACATTATGAATTGACCGACATTGTCGCATTTCCATATTCATCTTTTTCGGTGCTCCTTCTTTTTCATTATTCCGGATTAGGGTGTCATTAATCATAAAAAATGAAGTGAAATAAAATAAAATACAAAACTCCACTTCAATATGGATTCTCCCTCACGACTCTCTGGAATTCATGCAGAAAATATCCGAAGAAAGAAAACACCATGATGATGACGACGACAATGACGACAACGACGACGACGATAATGATGATGATGTAACGAGAAAAAGAAAAAGAGCGGACTCCTAAAAGAAACCGAGAAGAAAGGAGCGCAGGAACTAAAAGAGAAAAAAAGAAAAATCAACAAAGGGCCATTGAAGTAAACTTCAACGAGCAACGACAAGCTAAAACCACATCCACTACCTCTACTCATCCTTTTCCCGGAAGGAAATCCCAGAAAAATGGAGTGTCATACGAATGCCGGTTTGAGAAAAACATCCCGCCACTGTCAACCCTCCTACCTCCCCAAAGCGTTTGTAAACATATTTTTACCAAGCCTACCATCTATTGAATTGTATTTGAAAAAATAAAAAAGGAGAGAGTTTAAGGAAAAAATAAAATAAATTTCAAAGTGCAAACTCTAATCGATGAACCCTAATGCACACTCCCTGCCACAGACGATTTAATGAATGGGAGTACGCATTCGTCCGAGTGAGTCGATGCCACCACCAACCGACACCCCTTCGAGCAGCTAGCCAACCCCGTTGCCAGCCCCCACCCACCATCACACCGCACTTCGACCCCATTTGCGCGAGTTATCTGATTTGTGGCGGGAATTTAGGTTAGCAGAGTACAATACATACACCGTGCGCTTAGTTACTGTTACTGTAGTAAAATTGAGAGCAGCAGTGGAGGTCTTAATACGAATGTGATTGGAGGAACACAATTGAATACTGGCGATGTGTAAATATCGCCCAACAATCAGACAATGCCACCAAAACAAACAGCCTCGCTGTGAAAAACAAAAACAAACCGATTGCTATTCGCCGCTACGGTTTGAGACGGGGTACTCGCTTGGCTGGCCTGGTAGTGAAGCGGTGGTGCTGCTGAAGCCACTGGCCTACTCCACTCAACCATTGGGGTGGAAAATATCGTCGCTGCTGTTTTCCGACTCCTACTACTACCGCACTACCAGCTAGTGGAGGAGAAAAGAAAAAAAGAATGAACGTTTCCATGTGTACGCACCGAATGGTAATCCAATTTCAAATTCATTTGGCAATTATGCGCAGGAATTTGAATAGCAATTCAAATTAAAAATTGAAAGCAGATTATCTGGATGTAATCAATCAATCAATCAAGCGGCTGCGGGCGGATTCCATTCTATGCAGGATAATACAACACGCGCTTTTGATATGGAAAGCAATATATTCGTGCTTTGTACGTGTTTCGAGGATTGATATCCGGATATCCATTGCCAAGCAACGACTGGAGAGCATCTTATCAATGTTGTATCTTTATAAAGCAATCCACAAGAGATTGTGCAGCGAGCCGTATGTTTGGACCAAGAGACCTGAAGAAATTTTTCTCAGAACCCTTTTTTGAAAAAAAATAAATGCGTGTACAGATATTATACACAACCTTGAGCAGACCTCAGTCTACCTTCAAAAACCAATGGCTGTAACTTATCTGCCAGAAAAATGCCTCAAAATCGATTTAATGTTTTCTTATTACTTTATCGAACGATTCGATGACAGAACCAAAAAATTAGTTTGAATGCAACTGCTCTGCAGCATGAAACACATTCTCTCATCAGACTTTCAATTGTCTATGATCAGCAGGAAATAAATAAAACGTCCTTCTATCCCCAACAACGCCATTCACATTTCAAATCATAAGCGTGTTCTCTTTCGACCAAGATACCATCAAGAATATACCACAATAAACGAAAGAACTGCATGACAAAAATCTAATTCATGTAACTCGTTTATTCCCTCCTTCGCCATGAGAAAACAAAAAGAAAAAAAAAAAAATTCCACCGAATGTCCTCTGGTCGCTGTGTGTTCCCATTAACTGGACCTTTTGTCGGTTCAGTTCATAAATGCCCATTTTCAAGATTATGATGTTAAAAAAATATATACTTTATAGATATGTTTATGTATTTTACTTGAGGTCAATAGAATGTCGTCAAGAAGGATGTTCTCCGGCAACAGAAGATAGATGCGGCATGGCGCTTTGGGGCAACAACGTACTGCTCCTTACTTCCGAATGATTTAGCACATTCAGGACAAATGATGACGCCCTATCGCCAATAGCCATCTCCGAAATTTCTTCCACCTGACAAATTCCATTTGCGAGCTAACGACTACACTATAACTATTTATGAGCTGTCCCAGCGGTAGAAGATGAATTTTTACTTTTTTCAAAATCGAAATTGGCAGTGGTGGCATTTAACAAATGAGTTGTGTTTAAAGCAATTAAATACTGGGTGGGCCAAGCACAAGTTTCTATTTGAAAATGCAATAAAACATTTCCAATAATTATGGTACACAATTTCGTTCAAGCAACTGCCTCTGCTGATCTCGCAGGAGCGCAGTTTCTCAGTTTTCAAGACCTTGTTAATGATTTCTGTCTGTAGCTCCGTTGTAAACGTAACCTAAAATTGTTATTATTATTATTATTGGTGTACTTGTCAAATAATTTGTCATTTGCTACATTGTTGTATTTCCTGTAAATACAGACACTTGCAATTAGAACGTTTTGGAGTCCACATCTTCTTCAATTGGCTACGAGGATAGCTCACGAATTCCTTGGGTGATATTGGCCTTAAATTTTTTCAGACTGTTGGCATAATATCGGCCCCTCACAGTTTCCCACCAAAAAAAGCCGAAAGGCCAAATTGCAGCTCCAAGGCCGCTAATTGACATCACCAAGACGGCTGTTAGCACGATTTCTTTTTGAAAACGCACTGTTTGGGCTCAATAGCACTGACTTTGGAAATAAGTTTTCAATATTTTAATGCGACTCATTTCGTTTCATGGAGGTATTATACTGACTTTCTGTCAAGATTTCGAGTGGAAAATAGTTCTCATCAAAAAGAAACCACTAGATGGCCCACTTTAATGACCTTTTTTTCCCAAATTGAGATACGTTGCCTCGCAAAAGTATTCGTTATTTTTTTTATCAACATTTTCAGTTTGTTTATTACATTTTTAAGGCGGAATAATGAAATTACGAATACTTTGGCGAGGCACTTTCAACTCTGCTCTCATTTTTTACATCAGAGTCAAATTAAATTGAGCATAAGCCATGGACCACAGAAATGTAAGCTCAGAAAATCTCTATTTAAATGCTTAATTGGTGACTTTTTGCAGCCAAAATAACTTTTCGTAAATCTTTTTTAAATTCCAAAATCTTTCCACTACGAACATGTCAACATAAGTGGTTCCTTTGCCATTTATTATCATTTTCATACAATTAGTGTCCCTTTCCACTTAATTCACGTAAAAGGAATTAAGAAACTTCCGGGTGCCTCTGTCAATCCGACGACCAAAGTGGCTCCGGAAGCCCATGTGACAATCAACCAGACCGACGCATAAATTAATGGTCCTTCTGCATTTAACGCACCATTTTATGCCCATCACTGGGAATTCTTGTTCATGCTCCACATGTCGATTCGCATAAATAACGAGGAAGTGGGAAAGCTGTCACCCCCGGGAGTGTAAAACACCCTCAAAACGAGACTTTAAAAGTAAGTCGCAGCCAGATAAATATTTCAGTGCGCTTTGCAATGCGACAAAGGATCACAAATATTTACCCTTGCTCGCTTGTGCACAGGGAACATCGCGGGTATTTATAAATTTCAACACCTTAGCATCCTTGTAAAACTTATTCACGGGAGGGATTCGCGCGCTGCTGATAATTTTGTTGTTGTTGTTGATCGTAATGACGTTGATTGCACCGACAGAGACGACGGCATGACGACATGGGAATGATAATGACGATGACATTTGTGGAGCAGCACGAAAATGACGTGAGATAGTAAATATTTGAGAGTCCTGTTTTTTTTCTTTTTTTTTTTTGTCCGTTCGTCCTATTTCACATCTGTGAACCCGGCTCTTATCCTGCTGCTCACTCACACGTGAGTATAATTTACATATATTCAATTTGAAAGGAATACAACGGGAAGCTGTGTGCTCCGAAGACGAAGAAGAAAAGACGAGAAACTAGTGCATTAGTGTACATGGCAGCGTTTTCCTTTTTGGATGTGCTAGACGCGCTTGCTGCACCATAACGTGTCTCCTGCATGTCTGGGGTTGATGAACCTCTTCGGCTGCATAGGGCGAGGAGACAGCAGGACCCTTTGCGAAAATTCCACGTCTTTCCTCTTCGTTCGTACCACTTTGCCTTCGCTCGCTTGCTCTCTGGGGTAAGTAGTTTTACGTGCTGCTCAGCAGAACTTCATTAGCCTCGTAATTCACTGTCTTTTGTGGAGCTCTCTATGCACGTGTGCTCATAGACGGGTGTGTGGGCCTGTGCCTGGGGTATGTCTCATATGTAAATGTGCACACATGTCTCTTATGCACAATGTGTGCATAGTGCAGCCCGGTTTCATTGAGAGAAAATTTGTTTGTATACATTTTCTGTTATGCAAAGGCTAGAAAGACTCGAGGAATAAAAATGGCGAGAGAGAACGCCGACGAAGAAAGAGAGAAAGCAAGACGATGAAAGCATCCCGGATAAGTGGCATAAGTGGATCTAATCTACCATTTCCTTGCATCTGCCCAACGACGATGATGATGCCGGCTTATCTCGTGCTATGTCCTAAAGTCACCTGAATTTTAAGTTGAATTATGTGATTGTATTTAACAGAAACCACAGGCGAGGTAGAATGTTCTATTAATGAGATTAGTTCCATTAAAATTTATTGAAATGGCTCAAATGGATCGAATTGTTGAAAGCCTGAAGTACTTTACTTCCGTCCAAACATTGACATTGACACATAGCAATTTGAGTTTACAAGATTTTGTGGAAATCGATAATCTGGGAGTTTCAGATGAAAAAAACAAGAAGTCCTTACATTACTTTGAAGGAAAACAATTAATTAAAAAGGATATGATGCTTTCTTCAAGTTGTATATTTCAAATACTTGTGCCTTACTTCAGAGAGAAAGGAGCGACCTAGGAAAAAATTGACAAAATGACAGAGATCATATCGATCTCTGTCAAAAACGTACAAATTTGAAGCATAACAGCCGAATTATGATCGAATGTGGATCTTGGACAAAAAAATTAAGCAAGCGGAAGTAATTTAAGTATATCATCATCAGGTCATAAATATACATACAAATACAATACAAAATTACCTTTTTTTAAAATAATAATCAAAAAATATCTTAGATGGACTTCATCCATACATACCTGAAAAGAGAAAGAAAGAATTGTTAAGTACGTTTTATTTTTTATTTTTTATTTTATTCAAAAACATTTATGTAGGGGAACATATGTGCTGTATGGATGTAAAATTGGGACCATGTATATTCTACCACTTGATGAACCACTCACGAGCCACCACTTTCTTCATAACAAATTTCCATATACAATAAATATAGCTCAACAAAAGAAAACCTTTCCCTCTGCAAAGATGCTGTGCTGATGCATGCCAAAAATATTGTCTTTCCCTCAACTTTGCTGGATAACGAGTGTAGCCCTAATTAAAGTATTTTTCATGCAAAAGCAAAGCAAAAAAGAAACAAAAAACAAAACTTTCTTTACATTATCCCCCATCCACCTGTAAATCCTTTCCGTTAACGGTCAAAAGTTAAACAACTTTAATAAAACTCCTACTCAACGCTTTACCTCTCCTGCAACCACCTCGTAATGTTGGCACACAAAAAACAATCTGCTTAACCGCACCCAAAACTGCAGCACAGAAAAATCAGGACCAGCACAACCTCCCGTCCGTTCTCCCCTAGACACAATGGAAGTAGTAACGCTAAACCTGAAAAAAAAATTGAGAAAAAAAAAGCTGAAACATTCTCTGCATTAAAAATTACAACTACTGCAACAACGAATAAAAAAAAAAAAACAAACCAACAATACTTTTACACTCCAAATTGGTCTGAAACTATCAAAATGTGTCCAATTCATGATCTGAAGAACAAAAAATAAGAACTTTTTCGTTTTTGCCAGCCTCAAATGCTGAAAGTATGTTGCATGGCACATCTGCAGAGTACCAAAGTGCAACAACCATTGTGACACACTACAACGACTCCGTGACCCCCTCAGTGGTATCATTCATAGGAGCAGCATATTGCCAACTCTGTCGCACACTCTCTCGCTCTTCCTCACTCTCGTAAGAAACAAAAAAAAAAACTAAAAACCAAGTCCTAAAAACTAACAAATAAAAGTTTTCCTTCAACGCGTTTGCGGTCTACAACACAACCCTAACCAGCCTAACTCCATTGTTCCAGAACTTTTGCTTTTTTACCTTTACCTCCGAGCACTATATGGCTCAAGAGGTGCAGGCAGGCAGGTGGGGGTGGTCCACCCTCGCACACAGGCTACTTCAGAATGGAGTACGAGTAAATATTTTCCCACTCGCTATTCCATAAGGTTTCACGTAACTCCGTACGTACCAGAGAATTTCTTCCGTTGAAAAGGATACGGAACAGGACCAACTAGAGAGAGCGAAAAAGGAATCAGTTCAGTTCAGTGCAACTAACATTTCGTTCAAGTGTCACGTTATAATTATTACAATGAATATTCATAATTCCCTGCCCATACGAATCCAACGTTGGAGATGCTGCAACGCGGTAGTCGTGATGCAGGAAGAAGAACCGCCACTCGTCGTCTGTTGGCCCTGAGAGACTCATTCATTTGCCAAGAAGGACGTCCCAACAGCATACGTTCTTCCTCCTCCTAGCATCGCATCCTAGTGCAATGTTAAGTCTTTGCCTTCATGCGGGCCATGTAAGTAATCTTAAGTAGGGAAACGTTATTTAGGCCTCTCCTTCTTCCCGCGTCCTGTCTCCCCAGTTTTCTTCTTCTTTTTTTTTGCAATTGCTGCTGCTACTGCTTCCACACAATGGTTCCTGTGAGTCCTGTGAACTGGTTGCAACTGTGCGCACGTAAACAGAAAAGCAGGAAAAAACAAGTGCAACACTAAAAGCTGAGATTCTAAAAACTAGGAAGGGAAAGGACCCCGTTCTTTCTACTATTTTTTTGTTTTTGTGTGCACACACAGATTTACCGCATCGCAGGATGTTCTTCTTTTCTTCTTATGTGTCTTCGTCGTCGTCGTCGTCATCACAGTCACCGTACGCGCTCTGGAGCTCAGCGCAGTGCAGTGATGTCGTCGTGGTAGTCAATTGTAGAGAATAGACCGACATTTGTCGCAGAACTTCCAGACCCTTTATTTCCAACTCATTGTACAACTGTGCGCACACATACACACAATAGCACAGCTCAGAACTGAACAAAACTGCACAAAAATAAAAACAAATAAAACAGGGACATGCAGAGGCAGCAAAGCAGAGACACTCCAGGAACAGGGATAATATTTATGTCATCTCTGGAATGGTAACTAGGCACGGATTTGCGTTTGGGTCCTATCTAACACATTTTCTTCAGCTCGCTTCAAACCCCTCGGGGTATCTTATGACACAAATGCTTCACTTCATTTGCATGCGGATCAAAACAATGGCAAGCTGTGTCCATCCTGCTGCACTGCCATTGTCGCTGTTGGCATCGCATTCAGGAGCACTGGAGGACTGGAGAAAGGAGTTTATCAAAAACAAATTAAAAAGCAAAAAAAAACTACTAGAGTTAAACAAAAAATCAGAAAAAAAAATAAATGAAATCAAAATTGAAATGCAACAATGGAACGAATCTATCAATCAAATCGAGGACATCCGGTCTTCATTTTTAAAAATTGAGGTACAGGGGGTATCTCCCTCCGGGCTCTGTTGACATCTTGAAAGTGTGAAAGTGATTCGCAAGCAACAATATGCTCCAGGCAAGTCTGCGTCGTGTCGACCGTGACAAGGAAAAGTTGTTTCCGGTGAAGAGACAACCTTGATAGCTGTACGGCATTTTTCTTCAGTCTCACCAGGACTGATCGGATAGAAAAGTGCTAACAACCTTTTCACAATCAAGGGCCTTGACAAATAATGTCAATTCCCCGTCGGCCCGGCAGATAAATCACATTGTATGATTGTCCAAACTAATCCACTTCGGTTTCGTATGTGTCCCCAAAACTTGTTCATGCATAAACTGTACGCTGTCATAAGCTTGTGATGAATTGGGCTTATTGCAAAGAGGCGAATGCAGCAGTTAGTAAAATCCCCTTCATTTTCAGGCCGAAACATATTCATTGTATTTGCACTTGAGTACTCGTACTAGTTGCTGGAGAATTACAAACAAGTTTTGAGTGTTGACTGACCCTCATGAAGAGGACAGTGAATTGGGAAATCGCTTACACTAGTGGATCATTAAAACTGTTTTCCAGTAGTTGCACTTAAATAAAAACTTGTGAATAAACTTGTGATGACATGTGATGTATTAAATTCATTTGAAATATAAGTCTACTACTTATACTGGAATTGAATAGACCATGTGCCAAGCGGTTTCAAATTCAAAATAGGCAATACTAGAAGATGTCCAGGTTACTCAGTTGCTCACACAGAAAGTTGTTGTTTAAACTTACGTAGGTAAGAGAAAAGATGGTTACTTTCAGATCAGTTGAAAAGTCGTTACGAAAGAAGGAGACGCAAATACCCCTAAGGAATAAAACTTCACAGCTTTATGACCACCAATCACAGTTGGTAAGAAGGCTCAACATGTTTTGTTATTTGGCTTGCGTTGGAAGCTTAACGCACTACCTGCCTCCTTCGGCGATTAGGGTCATTAGAGGCGTCATTACGGGACACTGCACCATCCGCAGACTTGGAGTCCCTGCCAGTGACTCTTGCCGAAGTCGCCAGGATGAAGAGGAGGAGGAAACCATCTTCCATCTCTTATGTTCATGCGAGGCCTTGGCGCTTCGTAGAAGAACTCATCCGGGCAACCACTTCCTTGACAGTCTGAGCGATCTGAGTAAAATCAGCGTCAATCAGATCCGCAACTTTGTAAGAAGCTCTAACTAGATCCATTAGGGTGCGGAATGGTTTTCCGAATTGTGGTATCACAATGGGCCTAGTCTGTCCTAAGTGTGAATGCGGGCGTTTGATGCCCCAGCCAGCCACTCTAACCTAAACCCGAACCTAATACGCCTAGTAAAACCGCTCAAAAATCACTTTTTAAAAGGGCTGAGTTGAGAAAAATCTCAATCTGAATCTTTTGATTTGTGTGAAAAAAACCATTGCCAAATTATTGAGTTAATATTTCTACGCAGTTAGGTCATAACAGCATATGTCCAAAATCATCATTTTGAGATAAACGCATTTGAAGTTAAAAAAAATTCCTCCAAGTAAAGTAAAGTGTGATTAGGAACATGGAAAATCTTAGGAACCAGTTTACTTAGACTTATGCTGTTAGGACGAAACGAAAATAATTTTTTTTAATAGCTCTGCATACTTAAATTATTTTCGAAAAAAAAATTACTTATGCCGTTATGACCAGACTCCATAGATTTTTGCCCTGTTGTTTATAATTTTTTTTTATTATAGAGTTATTAGATGCAGCTATTTACTTTATTATAAAGCTTTTTTGTGATTATTGGAGCGTCAGTTTAAAAGACATTGAATTTATTTGCAAAGAGTACAAATATGCATTTTTTTCCTCTCTTGATTTCCTTTGATGGACCTTTTGCTATAGTATTCGGTGTTATTCCGTCTCTTTTGGTATCAGCTTATAGAAGAAGATGTCAAGAAGTAATATCAACAAAAAAAATGCTGCCCCAATCTGTTCCCCAAATTTGATTGATCCTAATATTTGCCTAGTTTAATGAAAATTAAAAAACTGTTTCGAGTAAAATAGTTTATTTTCTTGACGGCTTATCTGGATTTTGCCTCTTACTTAAGGAGAGTTTAATGAGTATAAATAGATAGATTTTTAGCCTTACCTTCAGCACTATTTGCTCAATAAAGGCTCTTGTACAAAAAAACTTTAGGCCGAAAACTAGAGTCTTTAGGCAATAAACCGAGGTGAACTTTATTTTCGTTGATGGCATTAACATAAAATATTTAAAACTATATTGAAGCATGAGTTTAAGTTTACAACCTAAAAAAGCTGAATTTTTAAGAAAAGGTCAAATCAAAATACTCGGTTTAACTTAAATTAGCTTAATAACGCATTTAACGTTGTTTTAGGTAGATCTCACTTCATAAGGAACAAAAAATATTTTTGAATAATTTTTCGACCCAAATAGAAGACGGAACAAATCGCCCTTAAAACACTACAAATAGAGTCTGTAAAAAATTAACTCTTCAAAAAAACGTCTCACCGTCTCACGTATCTTGGAAAGTATATGACTTTCCTTCTGAATTCTTTAATGTACTATGGCAAGAGGGGTTCTCAGATTTATGACAATTACAATATGGAACGAAAACAGCTGCTCTGAGAGGCACACAGATTTTGTTTTACAGTAGCGAGTAAAAAACCAGAAGTTTCATGTTTAAGAATTTTATAAATTTTTCCAGGCGTCTTTGAAAGACTTCAAAGACTACTCTCAAAATGGCGTGACACATTATGTTTCAGATAATGCGAATAACTTTCGCAATTTTAATTCTGAATTTTAGTTCTAAACGCACTTCTTCATAAAGAAAGGTAAAAATCATTTGGCAGCTAAAGATTGCATTTTCTCGCCAAACCATTTTACCTAAAACTGTAACATTCTTTTCTCTTTCTAGTAGCATTGACCCCACTGTCCCGTTTGACACCCACAGCAGCTTTCGTCAGCTAAAAAAAAAAACACGTTTTATCCTCTTCCTTATGAACACTTTGCCGGAGAAGTCATATCCTGTGAAAGGCATAGCGAAAAAACGAAAAGAGGAAACGCCTCTACCACCACTGTGTAATTCTCGCTTAGTGTATGTCGATGCTAAAGCTAAAGGAGTACGATGGATCACAGAGGCGGCAGAGTATATCCAACAAAACTTGTCTAACCATCGCTCAGAGCAAACTTTCGTTTTGTTCGGACCGAAGAAAGCACGGGAGAAAAGGTGTCAGCACTCCTGTACATGTGGTGCTGCTTCTGTTTGTAGATAAAAGTGCGGAACAGCGTAGGGCTGAATGTTTCAAATGGTAGGAGGTACGAGGAGGACTCGGCCGGCTGGATAGATTCTGTTCCTTGGCATCCATTCTGTTTATCTGCGAGATACTCTCGGCAAATGCAATTCATTTGATATTCTATGGTTGTGTACACACACAAGCTTCTGTTTGTTTTGTTCTTTCCTCTTTTTTTGGGGGGAGAAGAGTTATCCTTTTTCTCTCGCTCGACGCCCCTGCGCCTGGTGCACAACCGCTACCTTCACCGCCGGCAGATGCATAGATACTTTTTGTTTTGGTATTTTCAAATGCACTTAGGGTAAAATTAAAAAGGAATTATACACTTTGCTTTTATAATTTTGCGGTTTGTTTGCTTTTTGTTTACTCTTCACCCGGTGCTGCTATCCTTTCAGTCTATCACTTTTCTCTTCCGTGTGTGTTTGTGTATGAGTGTGGAGGGAGGATGTATCTTTGAGGTGTACGATATTTGTTGTCTTCATTCTGAACAATTGAATCCTTGTTGAGGTGTGACGAACAATGTCGACGTCATACTTTGTTTGCTTGTTTTTATCTCGATGTAGTGCAGAGACAGCAATTGTCTTTGGTGCCGGCTTTTGATCTTTTTGTAGGTGTTGGATGGAAAAAGTTTCCTTGGAGGCGAATCATTCTTCGTTACGTAGTCAAACAATAGGAGACTGTTATCCTTTAGCGTGGCACTTTGTTAGCGAACCAATAGAAAATAGTTTATTGGCCGACATATGAGTCTTCTGTTTTATTGGGAGTGAGGCGGAGGCAGACTGATTCATTGACAATTGTTTTTCAGAAACACGGTAGTTTAACCTGTTGCGAAATAGAGTGCTTTGTTTATTGTCTCTTCAATCGAGAGTGAACAGTTTATGGTCTTTTAATGGACCAATTATGCGTCTCTGTGTCACTTTGAATGGTATGTCTAGCGGCCTATCAGGAGTCATTGCACTTAACGAAAAGAGTACAGCCAAACTACGGCAAACAACTGCCGCAGGTAATTTGGAATACTGCCGTTGATAAATTTAAATCGTATAACTGACAAAAGTAATTTGAAATCCCCATGCAATACACGAAATGGTTAACAAGAATTGAAAATATTAAAATTGTGTAAGACTTATTTGTTCTTCCTGCACAACTTTATAAAAGAAAACCAACAAAAAAAAATCATTCAGTTTCAATAGAAAAGTTCTCTTGGAAGTCATTGAGCAGACTCGCAAGGAGCCAGTCGAAATTTAAATTTTTAATTTTTTTTTCCTTTACTATTCTGTATATGTATTTACCCATTTGCAAAAATACAATGCGCTTCGACACCGATTTCAATAATTATAAATACAAAGCCAAGGCTCATATTTTTTGGAAGGCCACTGAATCATTCACTCGACAAGATAAGGTCGGAAATCTAATTCCATACCTCTGCCGATGCAGTATAATGTTCTTACTAAAAGTGCGACTACCTCTCTTTACAATCGTTGTAAACAGACTTGTAAAAAATAAGCACAAGTACAAATACAATTCTATATAATCCTGCTTTCATAAGTACATACATAAGTATAAGTACCAACTAATCGTTGGTACTTATACTTAAAAAATCAAGTACTAGCACAAGGAATTGAAATTGTACATTCCTTTCCATTCACAATTCCAAAAAGTACTTTAAAATTATTTTTCAATTCCCTACTTAAGGAAAGTATTTGTACTTGTATTGTGTCCAAAAAGACTTCATTACTTCATTGTAAGATAACAACACAGAAAAAAACATAAAAATAAATTCAATGCTACCTACAAAAAATCATTGATTGAAATGTGATTATTGACAACAACAACAACAAACAACACCTCGATATAGTCTTCTCAGCCCCACCCACTTTTCCTTAATTGTCTTACTAATACAAATGATTTTGTGATACATCTCCAAGTACTTAACCCACTTTCATAACCAATCTAAACATCTTCTGCAGTCCTATCCACTCTTAAAATCACACCACTCCAGATTAGCAAAAACAAAACAAGAAAAAAAAGGAAAGCTTCTCATGACCACCCCTCGTCGTCTGTAACCAATCCCAACCCCATGTCTTCGTTCGGGCCAAAAAGTCCACATAAAATATTTCATTCAACAAATCGAAATGACCATTATCCACATGCCAATAATTACGAGCGCCAAAACCATACACCAACTCACTGGATCGCCATGCATATGCACTACCAGCCGAACCAAAAATGTCCTTTATGCGCTCGTTACACTAAATCAGTTCAATTGTGGTCGGTCAACGTTAAGTGGGCCAAGACCAATATACACTAACATTACGCCAGTGGCGTTATCTGCGAGACACATGAAAAAATACTTAATTTTATCGCCGCCCATATATCAGGGATGTGTGTGAGGATATGCGTACAGTTGGTATCTTTGCATCGGTGTTTGTGTGTGGATGTGTGACGTTCAGCCCTGCAAGGCTATAAACTGAACTGGACAACGAGAATGTGGTAATGTGCGTCAAGCAATCTCCTTTCTCTTAATGGTCAAAAATCGAAAAATTAAGCCGATTATATTAATAAGTTCGGAAGAAGTGCTATTTATGAGGTATTACGTTTAGCTTTAGCCCTTAACATGTTTTATGAAGGCTCATGGGCCATACTTTTTTTTTTTTTTGCAGTTTCGATGAATTCAGTGTTTGACTGGTTGATGGATGATAGTTTGAAACTCCATTATGAATAAATTCAGTTTTAGCTTTAATGACAAACTAAATTGTGGAACAGGACAGATTGAATAAATTTCAACGATGTTTGCATTCACACTGGAAAGATAAGGTATCAAAGTTTGTTACATGAGTATGCAAGACATTTGCGAGTTTTTTTTTTCAAATACAATAACGTCCTTTATTGACTGATCTAAAGAAATGATTCTGAAGAAATTTTAGTCAAAAGTGTTACTTACTATTCAAAGGGAAATAAAAAAATTTCAACCAGAACTTTAAATATTTTGTGAAACAAAAAAAGTAAGGTTATTTATTTTTAAAACTCTTCAAAAGATATTCAAGTTCTGTATTCTTCCTCATTTCTGTTTGAACTTACAAAATATTCATATCAGGTTAGTTAAACAAGTTATATTCATAGGTAGTTTTTTTTTATTCAAATTTCAATTATTAAGGTGAATGATATCCGATAATAAGTATAATTAAGACTTTTAAAATTGAAAATAGGATGTACAGTCAGTCACAAAAGTAAAGCACCATGAAGAGCTTTTTCTTCTTATGGAAATACAAGCTTAACATAGCTCTGGTAAAACCTTAAATGCTGTTTAATTTGAAATTGCAATAGCTTTTCGAAACAAAAAAAAATAAATCCAATCACATTACACCTCTAAAAACCGTGCAGCAAAAACAAAAATAAAGCCAAAATTTACATCACAAAAGTAAGTAAGCAGTATATATGAAATTCAGTGATTCTACGCAGTATAAATGAAATGTGGAAAACTCTTGCGATTTCTTAGTAACAAAGAAGTGAAATGGAATCGAATTCACCAAATTTTGTAATACATGGAGTGAAATTCGACCTCTTGCAGAGTTATCTTAGAACAACTTTTAATTTTGTCGTATCCTTTCTAATATTTCAGTCCAAATGTTCCCAAAAAACGTCCAAAAACATTTGAACTAGTTTGATTTCAATTGATTCACACATTTTTAATTTTTTAGAGTTTTGAATTGGCTTTGAGTCTTTATTCTATTGGTTAATTAATTTTCTTTTTTTGATTTGAATTTGAATTTTTATTTCTTATTGTTTAAGTTTTTACAGGCGATATTAGTTTACCTGCAAAGCAAAGTGCTTGAAGTGCTTCCAAGCCAAGCTTGCTAACTTTTTCGTACAGATTAATCTTGAGGATGTTTAAATTACCAAACCAATCCATTTTTTCAACGATGAACACAAAACTACCAACTCTGTCTAATTTTCTTTCTCTATATTGCCAACAATTCTTTATTAGTGCCTAGGTAAACAATAATTTACCCCAAATAATTCTGCAAATCCACTCTTACCATAATCCTAGCTCCGACCGTATTCTCTCCATTATTGTCGGCTTAGAACCGACTGCAATTTAATATCAGCAAACTTTCACCTTAATCCCTAGCAACATATCGCATTCTTGTCCCTCTGATCAAAGAATTATTTCCCAACAAACCACACCAAACACATATTCCCTTTGACAAACTATTTACAATTCGTTTTCGACCCAAGCAGTTCTAGAAATTCCTAAAGCTTTCCTGATGATCGAATATAATTCACTCACAAACAGCATTTCTTAATGAAAGATATCCTTGTTCTAATCCAATCAATTTAGAAAATTGTC
Organism: Syritta pipiens; assembly: GCA_905187475.1. NCBI lineage: Eukaryota > Metazoa > Arthropoda > Insecta > Diptera > Syrphidae > Syritta > Syritta pipiens. The sequence continues at coordinate 9,629,448 of LR994571.1, read as the reverse complement.
AGCAATTAATTTAGGACTCAACAAGTTTCGAGCTCCATTTGATGTGGAAATGCTTCCCACCCAAAAACTAAATTCCTTTCACCTTCCATACAATAATCCTTGAACTCTTGTTCTTGCTCCATCGCAACAAAATCAAAGAAAAAATTGAATTAACATTGAATCCACACAACAACAAAGCACTTAATTGATGTTCGAGTTTTAAGAATAACTTTCTTCGTCTACCCTTCCTCCGCACCAAAAAAGTGAAAAGAAAAACTTATAATTTAAGGTAACAAAAAAAAAATGTTGTTGCTTTTCGATTTCATTATCTTCTCTTATGTCATACACCACCACAACCAAACCTTCTGCTTGAGGATGCAAATTGAAGAACCGATTTTCTGCTCTCTCAACTGCATTGCATCGTCATCATCATCACCATCATCATTATCATCATAATCATCATCCTCATCACCGTTGTCGTAGTCACAATCATACCCGGTTGTTGGGGATGTTAGTCCTGTCGTTAGTCAGGCAACGAACCAACTAACCATCCATCCATCCATCCATTCGAGGAGCGGAAAATAATTAGCGCAATTAATGAGCACGTAATTAGTGCAATCTAAACAAAGGACGAGTGCTGCTACTCTCGTGCAATACGACACTTTATTTCATTTAGCGATACAAAGCGGGACAAATTGGTTGGAGGCAAGCGGCGCCGCGGTCCTAGCATGTCGACGGCGGTTTTGTCAGGCGCTGACAAACAAAAATCACCGTCACAACTGTGTAAGGCGATGCCGAAGAAGGACGACGGGCTTGTGAAAGGCGAGATACAATGCAGCAACGTCACGCTAGTGAGGACTAACGAATTTATTGTCAGCTTTTCGTGAAATGTCCTGTATAATTAATTTTTTTTCTTTTTTTCATCCTTCTTCTTCGTGTTTTCATTGAAACTTTTTTTCTCTTAGCGTAGAATGACTTGGTCTTCCACTCATTTGACTAACGATTCACTCGGGCAATGTCTTTTGAAAAAAAAATAAAAAGAAAAATACTTATTGAGTGTTAGACACTGTGTTGCTCAATTTAACTTTTGAGATTCATTAATCGAGCTCGTTTCTCGCTTGTGTAACTATTTTTCCATGACTTAGAACTTTTACCATCTTAAAAAACAAATTAGGCTTTCCTTTCCTACGTAACTACGTACGTTGTTGCTAACTAGCAGCAAAAAAAATTAAATACAATTATCATTCACCTAATTCCATGCGTCTTATAATATGTGTGTCTGCATCAGAACCACTAAAGAAAAAAGGATTGAAGAATCCTAGCCAATCAAGCCAAATTGGCTCTCACAAGCGCTTACCGCCCACCCACTAAAACCGGTTTTCTCTCTTCCTACATCCCTTGCCAAGTGATGGCGCTCTTGGCTGTAATCACAATTGCATCAAGAATTTTGCAAAAGAGTTGTCGACGATTACACTTGCATTTCAAATAAGCTTCTACCAAGACAAAAACGTGATAAAATAAAACTCGCCAAAGCCACTTAATTGAGGTTTTTCGTATTGGATTCCCGCCCGAGACTAAATCGAGCTTCAGGACTGCACACAGACAAAAAAGAAAGAGGTTATCACCAAAACACTAAGCTTCGCACAAAGAGGGCTACAAACTCAAAAATAGCACAGCAAACAAGAGCAAATACTACAAGCACTTTGGCAAGTGTTGGCGTTCACCCAATTGACGTAAACACAAAAATTGGCAGGATACATTTTCTTGAGGAGAGTGCCTCCACCATTACTGCAGTCGACCCGCCGGCTGCCATCGTCATCGTTGCCGCCGCCGCATACCACCCCAATCGCAACCCTCCCATTTTGGCCAAAGACCGATAACGTAGTTTCATGACGTGTAAGAGGTGGATAGGTTTTAGCACTTTTCCTAATCTCCTGGAACTTCATCAAGAGAGTACTTTTTTCTGTCTACCACACCCCAACATCAGTGCGAATGTATTTGCTTGTCTTAGCATTCGGAATTTTTTTTAATAAATTAACGATTTATATGGCTTCTTAAATGAAGTCATCATTGAACGAATCGACTTTGTGGCTACTTAAAAAATTATTGAGCCAGCCTTTTATGCAATACCTGACTCATCTCATTTCCCTTTATGAGTCACACAAAGAGTAACGATGTTTTATGTCCTCAATGAGTTATTGGAAACCCGTAAAAAAATATTACTCTTACAATCAACTGCGTCAGCCCTTGCATTATTCACCAAACAATTTTCATTTCAATCGATGACCATCGCCTGCTTGTGGTCTTGTGGTCCTCAGATAATTCATTTCAATTTCCCAACCGATGTGACAACACGATGCTCATTTTAAAATAATTATTAAGCGCCGCGAAGCACAACATTTCCCAACATTTTCTCCGCGCTATTGTGTTCGTTTTCCATTTTCTTCATCGTCGACACAAGAAATCCTTACACACACAGATACAGGCACACATATAAAACCACTGAGTCAATTCTGGATGTGCATTCGTGCTGCCGTTTCCTGCGCTTCGCTCATCTCACCCGCAATGAAAAGCAGGAAAAATCGAAACAGTGATTTTTGATTTAAAGTCCTTTTTGTATTTTTAATTATTTTCTTTCAACTGGAAACTGCATTCGACTCGAAAAAAGAGCAAAAAATAAAAAAATGCTCAACAAAATAGTGCAACGAAACAAACAGGATTGGAAGAACAAGGTAATTATGATTCTTCTGCTTCGTATTCGCTGGGTAATTGTTGTTCCTTCGGATGGAGTTCTTTCTTTTTTTTTCGTATTCGGCCGTGGCATTCATGCAGCGAATAACATCCGTTGAGAGAAAATTGCTAATTAAAACGAATTGGTAAGTCTGTCATTGGCATTGACTTTACCGAAAAGGCGAACTGACGATGAACTAAAGGTAGAACATTGTTTTACGTGAAACATTAAATGGCTTTTGTTGCGGAGCAATTTTCTGTGAGAAGACACTATAATGGGCTTCTTAAAATTGAGAAAATGGAAATGCGCTCATCCGGAGAATTTATCTTGAAAAAAACTTAACAAAGGAAACAAGGATGCCGACTCGACTGTTGTTCAGCAAAGTTGACCTTTTAAACAGCTTGTGAGTGGAAAATACATTTTTCGGTGCAGAACACTTTAGCGACTACTTTGTATTTGTTGCAAATAAGATGTTTGTGTTTTTTTGTATACATATACATATGTTAGTAATTGTCCGTATTTTATTCATTTTCTACCAAAATTCGGTTAACTTTTTGTTTTATTTAGCATTTTTTCACAAATTTTACATTTCCCTTCTTTTGTCCAAAATTAAACGCTTCCCTCATGAATTTGACAACGTCTCTAGTTGGGATGATCTGGAAGTCGGATGTTACAAGTCAATGTCACATTTAATTTTTTGATTTGTTGAATGATTTGAATCTGATTTGGTCCAGACTTTGGTAAGGTTTGAAATTCTTAAGAATCATTACAACGCCTAGCATTGCGAGATAAGAAGTGTAGCTAGATGGATCTTAAAATGGCCTTATTGGCTTAAAGATTTTCACGTCATGAGCAAATAGAAGATATTTACGATTATTTAAATTATTCGTGTGAAAGTCATGGCTTGATCATTAGTGCGTCGGACTGTTAAGCGAGAGTACTCAGGCTCGAAACCAGGCCGGGGAAATAACACCACAAACATTTTTCACGGTCCCACCTCCAGCGAACGATTGGTATTCCTCCTTGAGTACTTCGGACACGAAAAACTTTCACAATCGGACCTTCGGAACCGGTATTAACTAGTAAGTCCCCACAAGTGTCAAAAAAACGAGCACAATACATCGGAGGCTCTGGCCCTCAACGAGTTGTTATTTAACGTACGTTATTTATCCTTTTCTCCTCCTCGTTTGTACCAAAAACTAACATAGTTGCTTAATCGCTCTTGGCAAGAAGTATCTCTTAAACAGTCTCACCGAAATGATTCTTTTGAATTTAAATTTTAAACATCCACAGCTCACGAATATTTCCCACCCGCCATGAAACCTGTTTGATAAATTGATGACATTAGATAGAACCCACACGAAAAAACATCCCAGAACATTTTTCAAGAATACCCAGATCGTTTTTTCGAGAACTTACAATCCTACAATCCTATTTATTTACAATAATCCGAGTTTGTCTGCGTTTATTCATCACCCAAAAAAAAATCTGGCACACACACTAGCTAAAAAAGAAAAAGAAAAACAACGAAGGGTAACAATTTTTCCACTCTACTTACGTTTTACAGCGGTTCGATTTTGAAAAATTTTCAATCATCAATCGAGAATCAAAACAAAATCCTTTACCACACTACAGAGCGTGTGCATTGATTGAAATCACATAAAAATGAATCCAATTTACGATCATCATCCTTGGATTACAGACATTTGGACATATGTGTCCTACCGAGCACGTCAGTGGGCTTGTCTTTCCCTCCAAAAAAAAAAAAAAACAAACTCCTTCGTGCGTTTTTCTTTTTTATTGACGATCTCGTATCTCAGAATAAATAACCCTGCAATACCAAATCGTTCGGCGTGTGGGTGAGAATACACGTTCTCTCTTCACACGCAGACGAAGGACCAGCAGAGATTGGGTCCAACAGTTACAGGACTAAAGTGGAGCGTCGGAAACAAAAAAGACTTTAAACGGACCGAAACGGAATTCATTCCGCATTGCTACGGTTGGGGGGCGACCAATAAACCACCCACATCTCACAGGAATTCCTCCTTCGGGACGTGTGTTTAGTTTCGTTGTCATTGCCGTCGCAGTCGCCTTCGATGTCGTAGTCGTCCTTAAGAGGTGGTGAGGTGGACTTGATGATGATGCCCGATAGTGTGTATACAATGAGTAATGCGTGAACATGATTTCCATTTGAACGGATAATTTCATCCCTCCACTCGGACCGAGGGTTCCTTTTCTGTGCTTTGTGCCCAGAAGCAAAAAGAGGTGGATATCCCCGCAGAATCGGGGGCGTTTATCTAGGGGATGAACTCGGGCGCGGGCTGTGTAAAATCTTTAGCAGTGGTTTGCGGCAAATTTATGTTTACTATCGGAATTTCTGATTAAGCCAGTCAAACTGGTGCGCCGAGCTATTGTTCCATTAACTCGTGTGTAATCAATAAGGAAGCAGGATAAATCAATATGGCAACTTTGAGACAGTAAATATGGATTTTTGTTTATTATTGCCGACCCACCGACAATGGCTGCACAGCGGAGAGTAATGAAATTTTTATTCGCTATTATTCCGGAAATAGAATAGGATGTTAATATATTTTAGGGTTCAACTCTTGGGGTTGAGTGGGACTGAGGTCGCGAAAACGACGGCATGAACACATTTCGGGCAAGGGAATAATGTACGTCGCATTAATTTGTCATCTTTTGTCATTGCGAAGTTAATTTCGCGTGATCAAGTGAAGTTTTGCTTTGTTTGCTAACTGATTGTGACGGATTGTTTAAATAGGTAAGGATATTGCTGAAAGGAAAATTACTATTTAGCAGTGACTATTAATTAATATTGTAAATAGGCATGTGATGTTAAGTTTGCTTTGTGGGCGAGCTAATTAGGGACCCAGTGCCACTTTTTTCAGTTTCTTTAAAATACAGAACTTTTGCCTTAATTTATTATTAATTCATCAACCTTGCCTTCATTTCACATCAAACTACTGCACTTATAAATTAATATGCGTAATAAGTATGGCAGCATGCAATTGTCAGATTTTAAGTTATTGAACATTTTTTTTTTCGAAGTACTTTAATATGAGGTCTACAAGAAAGCTTTCTCGCAACCATTTTGTGTATTTTTAATTTTTTTGCGTTATCATAAAAATTTTAAAATATTATATATCATATCAGATTCAAACAGAAATGCAAACCCACATTAAATCAGTGATTTTTAAGCATGACTGGGTTCGTAAAACTTTGTAGGGAATGCGAAATTTTAATATTTTCCGATTGATGGATCTCCAAAATAGAAACTTACTTTTTCTAGACATTGCAAATTGGTCAATTGGTGGATCAATGGATTCTAAAAGCATTTTTTGTACATTATATTCTCTCTAGAAAATAGTTACAAATTGTGGCTGATGAATAAAACAGTTTTTAAGTTTCAATATAACATAAGCTTTGTCTAATATACTGAACGCGCTTTTCAACCTTTATTCGGCGAATCCTCTCTCTAATAAAGAAGATTGATAATCATTATATGACCGCAGCTCATTTTTCCGACCAATTCACGATTTGTTCGGTGACCGTCCTCCTTTGAAAAAAGCTTGGAGACGCTTTTCGTCGAGTTTGTTGAATTAATGGGATTGCTTCAAATCGTCGACGTAAAATCTAAATTTTAGAACTTTGGAAACCATAACCGCGCTGTAGACTCGCTTATGAAACTTTCTCCGTACACGTTAAAGACGTCTCAAGCTTCTTTTTGGACTCGATAAAAAGTGAAGAAGACCGGGTGTTGAAAATGCTGCTTTTTTATAACATCAAAATTAATAATAGGGTGGCGTTGCAGCCCGTTGAGAGCCAGAGCCTAGCTTTTTGCTTTCCACATTATTCAATTCAATTACCAAATTACCGAATAAAAATATCATGTTCCAATTCCTTCCCCGAGTAATTAAGAAAGAAAAAGTACAGCTTTATACATAATCAAAGTACAAAAGAATTAAAAGCAAAACGACATCCTAGTCAGGCACTAACACCTCAGTACAATGTAAGTAGATCTAGTTCAGTTGAAAAGTAGCTCCAAGTGGAAGGAATTTAAAAATTCACAAAATAATGAATAATATCAAATTGTTTTCTACAAAATCCTATTTTCCTCACATCGGTTTTTACCTAACATTTGAAAATAGTAAGTCTACCACGACATCTCAACATTCTGAAAAATAGTTTAACCCCATAATAAGCCATGAAGAGTTTTCCAACTTCAACCATGCTCATGAATTCCTAAAAATGCTCTGTAAAACTCTTTCTGTGTTCAAATGTCATTTTAGATTTCCATTTCCCCAATTAAAAACAAAAAACAACTGAGAATATCACCATGGTAGTATTTCATTTCAATTTAAGTCACTGTCACTCGACTTCAACAACACCAAAAAAAAAAACAAACATGACCCTTAAATCAACTTGACTTTAAAGAGTGCCTGCAAAAATCAGATAACGTCAAATTGAAATAACATTTTCAATATCTTTGAACATATCCGCTCGTCCACTGAAACGACATCAGCACAAGATGCCCCTTCCAGCCTACCACAGCAAATAATCATCCAGAAAATGAAAAAAAAAAATAGGACGGCCACCGATAACCCGACACAGCCGTATGTGAACATAAATTGCCCACAGGAAACTAATTCCACATCATGAAGGATGTTATTATCCGACATTCGAATGCACACACGAGCACAAACAGACAGACATTCAATAGAAGTCGTCCTACCTGCTAACAATGACGGTCCACACACAATAAAACGATATTTATCTTTAATTAATGAAAATGATAGGTGCACCGCACGACCAGATTCACCATGACCGATTAATTTATCGAACGAATGGAGGAATCCGAGAAGAACAATACCATCCCTACACGGCAGAATCGAAAAGCGTAAGTCGGTGGGGTGGCAGTGTGGCGGGTGAATTGTTTTTCAGCCCCACCGGACCGGTTCTGAAGTTAATTAATCCTACCCATCCGTAGCCGGTAAGCGGGGGATGGATGGATGAACTTGATGCCCAATGCCAAGTGCCTACCTAGTTCGACAAACACACACACGTACGCCCGCTTCCATTGAGGCCGGTCTGAGGACAAATTATTCTGCTTATTCTGTTTTTGTCTTGTCCGGTCAATCGGCTAAGAAGTAATTATTTACCGCGTGGCCGAGGGTGTGTAGGAAAATGATTAAGGAACAACAAGCGGAAAATTACAATTGTATGCGGGCTATGCAGGAGTTGTGAAACAACAAAATTCAATCAGACACGAAAAAAAAACTCCCGAAAATATCCTTCAATCTCTGCCCTATGTCAAATATGCAATTTCCGGCCCAAAAGACAGATGTGTGCACAATGCGCTCTACCATGACTAATTGATTGATGATTACCATCTCGTGGCCACAAAGGATCCCGATAGAAGAAACTTTTCACTTTGATCCCCACAGTTTAATGTTCGACATGTTCGATGATGTAGCGCAACTCATGGCAGCGCCACAAAACGAGGGGCAAACGATGTGTGCGGATGATATTCACTTCTGTTTACAATCTCATGTTTGTGGATGCACAAAATTGCTGCACTCAAATCGAAATTAGAAACACAAACAGTTTGCGGATGTTTCAAGTTGACAGCAATTTATCTTTAAGTTTTCGAGCACGAGACATTTCCTCACTCTGCCATTTAAATTTTGGCGTCTTGTGTTTTGCGTAATAAAACGGATAGGGACAGGGACTTTTTGAATTCGTTCAACGACGAAAATGTGTTTTATGACTTCGAAACGAATTAGAGACAACAGATACATTTCATTTCTCGAGTGGAGATGAAAGGAGTTCTTCTAGTCGCATGGACGCGCCTCGAGCGCGGAGCAATAAATAAAACAATTAAAGTGAGTTTTATGAGTTTCTGCGATACCAAAACGTTTTTGATTATTTTTCTAAAGTACAGTGACGCTCACTGGCTAGGAATAGACTAAGACGCGAAGGCTTGGTCAACTTTATAAGGGTCTTAGTTCCTAGTAAGTTAGCACCAGTAATAACACCTTAATTTTAACGAGATCGCTGAAATGATACTCTTCTCAGTGGCATGTTTTCTTCGATTAGAACAACAAAACATAATAATGTTTAATGGTGTCTCATTTCAAACTCAAACGCTTCTCACGTGCGTTATTGTTTAAAATTAGCCTCAAATCTCGACCTCACTTCATTCAAAATTTCATTATGTAAATCACTGCAGTCGTCCACGTGTGTGGATTAGCCGCGATGTGCGTCAAAACCTCGCATTTAAACCAGTTCAGCCGTAAATTTTAATAATTAATCGCAATCATAATCCTGTCACCACACAGAAATACACAATGATTTTAAAATATTTTTTTCCCCTCTTTTTCATTTCGTTTTCGCAACAACAAACAAACAACCCCTTGACACAACCTATCAACCAGCCAGCCAGTCAATAAGGACAACATTCCGCCAAATCCAAATGTCCTTATTAACACAGCAACCCAAATAACGTATTTAATATTCACCCAGCCACGGTGCGTCCCTTTGCCACGATGACAACAAACAACACACAACACCGACGACAAGGATGACATAAAAACATTTTAATTAGTGTGCCCGAAAAAGGCCTTGTTACTGAATGGATGAGCGGCGTCAGCGACGTCAGTGGCGGCAACGCAATGCGATGACGGCGTTAGTTCCGCATTATTCATTTCGATTAGGATAACAGCGAACCGCGTAATCCCAAATTGCGAATAAAATTCAAACGGGGGCCAGCGAAGCCTATGCTGGGTTTCCGATTCAAGGATTACCCCCGAAGAGAGGTGCCGACTTCATTCTCGGTTGGATCTTCAAAGAATATCGGCAGACACAACACACATAAGGAAACACGGTGCGCTAAAGTAGCGACATTAATTAATTTAGGCCAAGGGGTTAATTAAAACAACTGCGGCTCCAAAAACCATAACCATAAAGTATACACTCGGAAGTAGGTCAGACGTTCTCGCACACCGCGGCTTTCGAAGGATCCTACTTGATGTTTTGCTTGCTCTCTGTGCCGCTGAGGGCGGCCAGAATGGCGACAAGTGGAATGAATGGCTCCTTGCGCGCCTTGCCAAATTGGCTGTGTGCAGCAGTCAACCGATATACATACATACCCACAAATAAATGTCATGTATATGCCAGGATTAAAGACCGAAATTGATGAGAGATAAATTCGCCAAAGAACGAAGAAATTGTGCGGGTGTGAATTTCGCCGCTGGTATTCCGTACGGGCGCGTGAAAATCCCATTTGGCCACATCGGGTGGTTTGAGCCGGGTTGTTGCTGCTACGCGCAACGACAGACAACAATAAACAAGGATCATCTCTAGCGGAAATTTACATCTCTCTTCGCTGGCACACTTGTGCATATTGCTGACGGTAACCGGAACACCCCCAGAAAACCCCAACCGCCCCACGCAACGATGACAAGAATCTCTCAAAGCCGTTGCCGATGCATCGATGATGTTTTAATTTGCGGTCCAACACCCAGCTGGATAGGCAGATGTTCATACGCCTATAGGGCCCAATCTGATGTGCCTGTTGTTTATGTTACATCACGTCGCGTTCCCACCAATCAATCTCTGCAGCTGGCTTCCGAATGCATTTGAAATTATGTATCTGTGTCTTTTGGTTTCACGCTGCTTGGTATTGTCTTCCGCTGACAACGTCGACGATATTCCTCCTTGCAACGATGACTTCTATTTCTATCAAAACACAATCAAGTTCATGTTGTTGCTAAATGTAAATAAATTGGAAACACACAACGAAATCGGAAGAGCTTTCCCGCTGTTGGTTGCCGCTGGGAAAAGAATCGAATGCGGAGCAAATGTAAACACACATCTCGAGCTACTTTGTCATAAAATTATGTCGAGATACATAGTAGTTGTGCTGGTTGGATGCTTGTGCAATTGAGGTCGGATGGGAAGGAGGGATTGGAACCGCAGGTGTTTGCGGCATTTCCAAGGATCGTTAAGCGATTTCGATTTAAGTGTGCAAAAAAACGGAAGAAAAGAGTTTAATGTTTGGCGCACACAATAGAACGATGGTTTGCGTTTAGGGGTAACTGTGGGTGGGTGAACGGAAAATCTCGTTTTATAATATCCCCCGGGGTACGTATTTTTGTTGATCAATATTAAAGTTGAGTACTCGGTTTTACCATATGGGTACGGAGAGAAGCTAATGCATGCAATAACTTCATTTGTTTATTATTTTTCACGTGGGCTGGTATCAACGATCGAGGTTTATTATTGAAATACGATAAGCTGTTGAGATTCATGATATCCTTGTTCCTGTGCTACAAACACATCACACATCGCACATCACACATCACACAAAACTTCTACAAATTTGGCCTCAATTAGTCATAAGAGATCAATCACTTTTTTTTGCAAAAAATATTGTAAGTATCCCACCCGAGGTGAATGACCCCACACGAATTGAGGCCATCCATTTGAAAGACAAAATCAATTTTTCCACTTCATTTAAAATTCCTTTCATCATCTGAAACATCCCATATTCCGCCCTAAAGTGATTATCGTTGAACATTTTATAACGAACCATTTACGAAGAACTCAATTAATAAACTCAACAATAAAACTGCCCCTCCGGTAGTTCCACACACACCCGCTGATATTATAACTACTTCTTTGTATCAGTTCTGTTTGGATGTTTTTTGTTCTGAAATATCGATTCAAAACTATCGCCATCCCCCAACTCCACCCGACTGGCAAATGCATTGACAAAACAAAAAAAAAAAACAACCCATCTGGCCATCGTAACCAAGGCAGCGGCAAAATCAAGTCAAGTAATTTTATTTAATAGGAATAATGTTTGCAGAACAAACCAAATAGCGCAGCCCCAAAGAAAACAAATAAAATATTTAACCTTCCCACACCCACCCAAACAGAATCATGGTATCGTCGGCGTATCGGATGAATTAAACATCCCCCCATGTATCCTGACGGGAAAAACAACAGAAAAAAAAAACATATCGACGATTGCATTGAAACGAAATGTAACCAACGTGCATTTGTTATGCCTTCGAGGGAAATATTTAAATAAATTGAGAACAAAAATAAAATAATGAATGAATTTTCGAGGCAAAATACTTTTGTTTTTGTGTATTATATTTTTATTTACATGAGAATATACTGGCACACGAAAATTGACAATACATTTTTTTGGTGAAAATCAAAAACAAAACAAAATGACGTGGGTGGGAATTGTTATGGCGATTGTGATGTCATTTTAATGGGGATGGGTTGATTGTGTCAACTATATGACAACTTCACTAAAACATTGCAGAGTGTGGAATGCAAACGACTAAGGATTCTATGATGGTGTTTCCAATAAAACATGCAAACATTTTAGCAATAGAATTTGCTTTTCCGAAAATGTTGGCGAAAATGTGTTTAATGAGTATATCGAAGATAATCTTTTTTTGGTACGCTACGTTACAAAAGATCATCTTTTCTGCAGGAAATGCGGTACTGAAGGATAATATCAAATATGTCTGCCTTGGGGTAGTAATCAGGGAAAACTTAAACTTCAAATTTATCGGATTTTTTTTATTTTTATGTTGATTAATAAACATTTTAGTGCGTGAGCATTATTATTATGAACTGAATAATCAATCTGGATCACATTGGATAGAAAATGTACCAGAACATCAACCAGATTGTTATTATACTTGAGATGCAGCATCAAGAATTTTAATCGTACTAAGTGGGGTGCCACAAGGATGTCATTTGGTTCTACATTGTTCTCGAATTTAAAATAAAATAAAACTAAATAAAGTTTTTTTTACAAATTAATCTTCTTTTACCTCAAATGAATCAAAAATTAGCTAAGATGAATCTGCGCTGGCTGCGACAACAACAATTTTTATAATCACCGAACGATTAACAATTCTTCAATCAAAATCGAATAATGCACAGTTCGCTATGAATGATTTGACATATATTGTTTTTATACTTTAACAAACTATCTAGCTTTATTTCAAAGGTCCGGTTGACTGATATATCATTCGGTAACATACCCGACAGCGCTCCAAATAATTGATATCTATTACTTAATTTTTTTTATAAATATTGTCATAAATGTTGAGACTGTGAGGATGTCCATTCCTTGTAAAGAGTTATTGAGATGATTAGTTTACCTCAAATGATAGTCAAAAAAAGGTCAATAAGAGGTCTATAATCTCGTAAAAGGTCACGTTAATTTTTCTGTTTGATGAAATAAAATTTAGTGCATTTTAAAACATGGTTTAATGGTTTGAGTGAGTAGTAGGTAGCCCCAATACCTTTATCCCACGCCAATTATAAAAAAAAGTAGCTTATACTACTACTATAAATTTGAATAAAGCAATTATCCTTAGAAATCTATATATTTACACACCTCTGATGCTTACTTTATTACAGAGTATGTTCTATCACCATACAATTCCAAATAGGAACTGCAAAAGAATACAATTATTTTTGATACAACCATCGAAAATCATGAACGGCTCTTCCCCATTTGACTGCAATCATTTGATTTCAATATATAGCTGACTTAGAATTTTTAAATCACCGCTTATCATTTGAAATCATTTGATGGCATTTTTTTTTTTAAATCAAAGACTGCATTCAATGAATGCAATTTGATTTGATCTCCGGTTACCAGCCGGATAGAAAAAAGAAATGGACGGACAGCCAGATAACAGATACTAACCGAATATCCATTCCATCTCTAGTGCCAAGCATTAAGCAAAGTTGACAATTTCATTATTTCGCACTGATTTAAGCGAAATAATGAAATTGTGGCTTTCTTAAACCGTACAGGAAATTAAGTCTGCAACACCTTTAGGCAAATCCCAGAATCTCTCTCTCTAGGCAAAATTAAATGAAAAACAAGCTATCTAGAAGATTTTCCTCTTAATACTCAGTCTTCCGTTTTTTTTGTCCAGATTGCAGTGAAATCATTAATATTTACATTTTGAATGTAATCTTTGATTAAATAAAATTGATTGCAATCAAATGACTTTCAATGATGAATGGTGATTTCAAATTCGAAGTCTTTAAAAGAGTTCATGAATTAAATCATTCTGAAATCAAAATTTCACTTACTAAAATTCTTTCTAATTCTTTTTCAACTCTGTCTTTAAATATGGACCAATTGATAAAGTGGTTTGAATCCTTGTACAATTTATTCTGCAAGCAAATAACTAATTAGAGAGGATAACACTGAGTCCCAGAAGAAAAATTTGATAAGATCAAATTACCCATTTCTAATGATAACCAGAAAAAACTTGCATATTCTCCCCATTTTGTACTTTTGCTTACAATTGCATAAAAGCGTGTACTTATCCTTAAGCCGTCAGTTGCTACTGATATCTTCAGTCCGGCACTACCTTATACTTGAATTAGAGTTGATATCGCCACCTTGCACTTTAAATTTGCTAAAGCCACCACTTTAAAAGACCACAACTCGCCATTGTACAGACCAAAAAAGAACCCTCCGTCAAGGGCCATTATCAAGTTAACTGAAGTTCACGCAATCGTAAAATTTGAGAGTTGTCTCATCCACATTAGGACATCGACACACCTTCAGCGAGCCACTTATCGCATTCTCCCTCCTTGTGGCATTCCGTTTGTCTTAGTTCAAAAACGAACGTCAAGAATGTGTTCCAGAAATAATGAAAAAAGTTTCGCTACAGGCACCCGTCCAGTATCACACCCTGTCCAGTTGCACTTGCAGATACGCCAATCCTGCCTTCCATTTCATTCTTTCAGTGCGTTGTTGGTAATTTATAGTCGTTCTGCCAGCTAGTACACACCCGTTTAACGGATACAAAAAAAAAGGAAACTTATCTAACGTTGCTGCTTTCACTTGGCGCGCACAAAAGCGAAACCGATGGGGGAACTTCCCGCACTAATGCGTGCGTACAAAGAGCATGGAAGAAAGTTTCTCTAGAGTTTCCTTTATCTCAATTGTTTTATCTGATTCCTGCACTCGGCGTGTATCGCCGACATTTCGTATTCCCATGAACGTTTCACATACAACACAAAAATATTTCATCTTAAATTCCTTACCAAGAACTCACGGTACAGCTTTCGTGTTTGAGCACCGACATCATGATCGAAGGAGCACTCTGCAAGTGCAGCAGAATCCTGCTAAAAAGAAGACCATCTCCTCGCCGGTGTTGCAAGCGATTTTCGGTTTCGGTTCGCTCCTCCTCCGCGAACGGTCATGTATCTTTCGTCGTACGTAATTCTTTGATATTTTAATCAAAACCCCACGGCACAGGGTGAAGTGAAAGATACACGGGTGATATGTGGGGGACGATGGGAGGTAGGAGGGCGACGTACTTGTCGTTCTGGCTAAAGTTGTCCCGGTGGGAGAGGACGGTGGTTCTGCATCATTTGAATGCTGGCGCAGCGATATTGCAATGCTGGCGTCCAGCGTCACCATTCCACCACTCCGGCTCAGGCTCAGGCAACGCCCGATGCCGCACAACACACGTGTGAGAAATGTGAAAAAGTTAAATTGCCGGAATTTTAAGCTCTTGAACATTTTAATCTCTGTCATGTTTGTTTGCCTTCCTGGGTGGTTGCAACTGCTACTGTGTGGGCGATGGCGTTGGCGTTGGCGTTGGTGTTGGCATTGCAGTTGACGACGACGGCAACAGTGACTGTACAGGACTGTGGGCGCACTTGCACCAACCTACCTGTTTAATACGAGAATGTTGATAGTCGGACTTATGTACAGTGTTTGGGGGCTACCCTTGTGTGGGGATGTGTGCCTGTGTGAAAGTGGAGCCTTTATATCTTCGATGTTCACAGACGAGCAATTGCCACTGCAAGGACGACGTATAAATGTCTGATTTATGCACAATTTAACTGGATTACGTGATGTTGTTGTTGTTGCTGGCTCATTTTTTTTTTTTTTTGGAAGCGCACCTACGACTATGGGACTTGGAGTGCGATGTGTTCCCATGGTAAATAAAGGATTTTAAATTGAAGGTGCTCGTAATGGAACAGCCTGCTCGTCGCATAAAGGACACAGCACTTGAATTTCAGGCCAGCCAGAGTGTTTTAAGTACTCTGTACGCCGACAATATGGAATTTATGACTATTTCATAAGACTGCTGGGGAAGGATGTGATAAAAGCTTTCATTTTTTTTCTCTTACTTTGTCTGGGAAAAGGGTTAGTGACCCTGCTGATAGGATTGCTGGAAAAATTAAAGTGAAGTAATTTTGGCCAACGTCCTCAGTCGGATTTTGAATTTTGTTCTCTTGTGGCAAACGAAATGCAGTCGAATCCCTCTAAGCCGAACTTTCACGGGACATCAGAATTAGCTCGAGTTAGAGGGAGTTTGACTTAGAGGATGGTTTTTATATGAAAAATTGGGAAGGGGAATGCCAAAATAGAGGGAAATTCGACTTAGAGGGATTCGACTGTAATTTGTTTGAAATAAAAGAATTATGTGCTGACATTCAAAAGAGAACGATGATTGTATTCGTTCACACACAGCGTGCGTCCCTCCGTAGGTTGAAAGTAAAAAAAAAAATTATACGAAACATTTTTTACTAAAAACTTTCAGAGTATGTTGGAAAAACACCACGGTTATTAGAAATGAGAAAAAAACAATTTCTACTTTTCGGCCTCAAATGTGGTCTTATTTAAAACTTTTTACTTTTTAACAAATCCTCAGAAGCATTTTAAATGATGTGCCATATCGGAAACATCGAACTATATTAAGGGTACCTAATATTTGTGAAGAAATCAAGGGGCGAAAGCACACATGAAAGACTTCAGGGGCATGTAAATGAGAAGCTAACAAGTCTTCTTAACGTACATAGCGTAAGACCCTCAAACCTTGCTGTCAAGCGAAAATTAGACTAAATACGTGAACCACAAACGTAACAGAGGGACAACAGCGAGCGTAAAGGGGCGCATATAGTGAACTCAACTTCTAACGCTTTGGATAGATTAAATCCTAACTATGCTCTCGTTACTGTCTTTTAAAGTTAAGAACAAATAACAAATCATAATAATCTGAAAAAAATTCAGATTGCTAGCCATTTACTTGCTAACCCCCCCTAATTATGAAAAACCAAATTTTCTTTAGTTATGTAACTAGCGCTAACAAACATATCGGGGTCTAACCGCCAAATTATGGTAAGCGATATTTTAAGCAAAAATGATTTACTGATAGTATCGTTCGATAGTTTATTCAATTGCGCGTATTTCTACATTATTGTTTTTTAATCAAGCATTTCAATTGAAAATAACAGAGAAAACAAAATTTACGACATTCACATTCTGCGAAATTTTTATATGGTCGCTTGCGATAATTTGGCGGTTAAGGAGCAATATGTAAGCTTTGTTTAAAATTTGTTTAAAATAAAAAAAAAGCTATTTATAGGATTTCAATAAAACTAAGAATGTTTGTTTTTAGAATGTTTTGTTTCCTAAATTTGTTATGAAACAAATTTATGAATTTATGATGAAATGATATAAGGATGAAGATCTTTATTATTTTTTTTTTTTTTTTTTTGAGACAATACATGCCCAGATATAATGGCTGCAGTGCTTTGATAGCGTAGTTGAATAAATGAGTTTCCTAATATTGTGGTAAACTTTTTATTGTGTTCCCCCAAGTCCCGCAAAAGACGTTTATATTGATATTGAAGTCGGTTTTTCCAAATCAAACGATTTCTACGATTTCAAACAATTTAAAATATCTGCAGAAATATGTGGATTTAGTTTTAAATTAGCGCTAAATTGTAACAAATCCTTCAGTAAAACAAATTTCATTAGAATGGTTCTGATGAATCCACACTCAAACTCAATTAATTACTGTATTCTTCTTCAGGAAGGTAGATCGGACAATAATTAAACACGTCCTTACTGTTCAACGATCTTCAAAGAACTAACACATAGGGAATATAAATACATGAGTTTTTAGCAGTAAATGTGATTAAAACAGAAAATAGAAATGAATTATAATACGTTGAAGACGCAACAGGTTCAATACCAAAGAAATTGTTGATTCATCAAAGAAAAGACAAAAATGTTTGGATCTTCTAAAAGACATCGATTCTTTTGCTGCTAATTTTCTAAAAAGAGGTCTGCTGGATTGTACGACAAAACGCATATTGCAATTAGAAGAATCGCTTCAGCAAAATTTTTTACTAATTCGTTTTTTCTCTAAAGAGATTTTGATATCTTCGATGGAATATTTCTCTAGGGTATAGTATAGTATTTGCCTAGTGGTCCCTTATAAATAAAAATACATGTACTAATAGGTAACGAAGTCACTTTTCGATATTTTAAAATAGTTTTGGCCACGTTTGCTTAGGAATGGAATTACTGCTCAGCTCCACCGGCCTTTTTTTTTAAACCATCCTTAGCAATTAGGCACAAAGCCACAGAAGTTTAAGCCTCTGAAAAAACTGCAGTCCATTTTAATACAATGTTGCAAATATTGCAAATATTGGGGTTTCGTCTGGTAAGTCTGCTCTTAGACCTACGACACTACGATTTAAAGAAAAAAGAATAAAACTAACTTTGAACATGATTACCACACTTCTTTATTAAAACATTTTTAGATACACAAAAATGACGGCTATCAAAATCTGCTTTAATTTATTTTATTTATTTAGAGTTCATCATGATTGACTATTCAGGATGCAGTCAGCTCTTCGTTAAACATATGCTACAATAGTAAGACTAAATCCCTAGCCATATTTTGAATCTATATAATCTATGCACTGTAGTGCAAAACCTACATCACCAAGTCGAAATTTGTAAAACCACACTCGTATAAGATTACATAAGTGTCAAACGGTCCTTACAAAGTTCATCTGAATTGTGAAACCCTAAAAACTACTCCTCTTAAACCGCATAGACTTACACAAAAACATCACATCCACCACAGCAATGATTGTAAAAGGCATACTGTCATCACGTTTCGTTTCCGGAATGAATTCAAAAACTTTTACGAATGCGAAATACAAATTTAATTGGTATTAAAATGTGTGTGCTCTTAAAATTTCAACAAGTTTTATATTGTTTCAAAAACTACACAATCCTCAAGATGTCATTCATACTCTACACCCCATCAACTCAAAGTTTTGTTTTCTAAATTGGATAGCGAAATTAAAATCCTTTTCGTACGCAAGTTCTAGAGTTCCAATCGGCATGAGACACTTTTACGATGCACGTACGTGCAAATATTTTTCGACTAATGAAATAATCCACCTGACGAAGCTAACAAATTTAACGAGACAAAAAACGAATGCACCAAAAATGAGAAGAACGAAAAATCCTTTTTAAAGCCTGAATCCATTTTAAGAGAGGGGATGAAAAAAAAAAACGGCCGAAACACTGTTAAAGGAAACATAAATAGTCAACAATAAAAAGCATCATCTACGTAAACAATGAATATTCCCTTAAATTCTTCTCCCGCAGCCTCGACAAGGCTTGCTCTTTCCCATACGTAAATACAATAATCAATTTCATGGAGTTTCTGCCCCCGACTATAAATTGATTCTCCTCAATGAAGACGGCTCCAAATGCGGACGGACGATTTTTCTATTTTTTTCCCCAAAAACAACGAAAAAATTTGTGTAACGTCGCCAAATTGTCGAATATGTGGATTTGTTTTTCTCACACAATAATAGACGTTGTCGTTGTTGGCGGCAGCGGCAGCTGTGGTAGTGTTGGCGACGGCGGAGGTGGCAGCAATGGCCCCAATTCCAGACGGTTTATCTGTATCTCCAGCCAACAAGAGAAACAGAATACCCCCCTCTGAATTAAGGGTGCATTTGAGTTTTAATGTTTCATGTGCTAAATATACACACGTTGAGAATTTCTTTTTTTCTCTCACAGCCTTCGCTGGAAACGTGTTATTGTTTTTTTTTCAAACTTTAATGCTTCAGAGTTGTTAAAAAAAAAAAAACAATCGGAATTGTAATATCCAATAGACTAACAGCCACTTGTATACGGCGGTGGGTGAGAGGCTCGTCAAGTGGTCGTGTGCTTGAGTCAAGTGGATTGAATAGGCTTTTGTTGCATCAATTGTATTTTGGTAAATTGACCCACTTCACAAGTTTTACAGGCATTTTTGGAATTCTCTAAGCGGATAGTTGAGGATTTGAGGAGTAAATAGAAACCAACTGAAGGTCGGAACGAGGGGGGTGGACAGAAATGAAGTGGTTGCAAGGAGAAAATCAAGTGTTTGTTTTATACGTTCTCCCCCCCATTGTGCTGTGTGGCAATTGTTAGATCCCTGCGGCAAGTTGTGGATGCATAAACGTTTCAAATTGTTTGCCATAAGAGTGTTGTCTTCCGGGGTTGTTGCAAATAGAACTAAGAAATAAAACGCTTCAATTATTGTTGGCCTTGTTTATTATACTAAATTTGTTCTATGATAATTATTCATTAATAGTTTAAATACAAAAACGGGAAACTGAAGAGATTTTACTGATGGGCTTTGTTGAGCTTGGCAATAATAAGCTTATCAAAGGTTTCAAAAGAGTTGCCACAATGCTCCCAAGACTGTTTGCTATTGAATGATTAAAAAGTTTTAACTAGATCTCATTGAGCTGAATCGCAAACTGTGCGAATTCGTAAGGTACACACTTTAAATTATTATATTATTATAACTTGACATTGAGATGTAATAAGTTACGTTGTTGATTTTAAACTGCAGGCACAAGATACCATAGTTAAATTATTATAGTTGTTTTTAAATTTGTTTGTATATTTTTATTTTTATTATTATTATCATTTACTAACATGTAATTCAAATTACAGAGTAATATAACGATTACAGAGCCTAGCTGCGGAGACTATTGGATCAATGTACATTTTTATTTTGCTACGACTACAACAAAGATGCCAACAAATAATAAAGTAATTATACAAAGATGTAACTTTTTTGGATAGAGAGAGTTCGTAAATAGATTCGATTTTCTTCCAAAATTCATTTGCACTATGTACAGTCATTTAAAATGTTCAACTCAAGACCGAGCGAGCGCCTAAAACTTGCATTTAAATTTCGTTAAAACTTATTTGAACAAAAATACTTTTGAATTCACAGTTCGGATGCAGCAACAATCAGCAGATCCCCAATACACTTTGTGACTACATTCCAGTGCGGTTGCTAAGTCTATAATTGATTTGTTTGCTTAACTTGAGCTTTGAATTTCATCCGAAGAAGGGGTGTTTGCTTCAACAAATCTAGTATTGAAACTCGTCATTTGACCCAGAATGGGGACAAAACAGACTAACTAACAACGAACCTGAAAAAAATCAGTTTATCGATTTTCATGAATCTTTCTCTCAGTTTTCCCCCAATTGATTCCATTATTAATTCATCGTGATTATTTTTCTGTATTAATTACCGTGCAGCAACAGTCAAAAGCGTTTTCCCAACTAGTTTTCAATATTCATGAACCACTCCGCTTCAGTCATAAAAAAAAAACATTGACAACTAAAAACTTCCTTCAAACTATTCAGATTCTATTTTGCATTTATGAGCGAATTTTTTTTTTATGAACAATGTTTATTTCATGACAAATAGTATTTCATTGTTTAGTATAAAACAATAAACAAGAGCATTAAACAATTTAATGCCCTGGTACATAGCTGCCTAACCTTGTAATTCATCCACGTGTCTGAATAAAAAAAAAATAGTTTACTTCCTCTAGGTAAGTTATTATATCACTATTGTATGCAATACACTTCCCTTAATATTTATCAGATCAATTTTAATAGATAGTTCTGAATAGTTCAACTTTACGATGTTGTAAAATGGTTTAAATAGCCTTTTGATTTTCTGCTCATAAAACAGTACAGATTAGGGTATAAAAAAACATACATAATAAAAAAACAGAGAAGACCGACGTTAGTAAAAAAAGAAAATCTGATATATTCGTGTAAGAAATATATAGTGATTGAGTTCATTTTTCTGTTTCTATAGCTTAGAATAATTCTAAGGCTCTCAAATTCAGAAATTTGTTTCATAGAGTGTTTATTTGATTGTGGAAGCTACATCACGGAATAGTTACCATAGGAGAGTTTGTAAATTGTGTCTGGAGTTCATAAAATGCCGAGATTAGTCAGTTTTAGTTGGAGTATATGATCAGCTAGTCAGGATGAAACAGAATTGTAGAAATATGAAAATTCCACAGAATTCTATAAACAAATTTTGGCATAACCTTTTAACGTATTTTAAATATTATTTGTTGAACAAGTTTTTGACGCGTTGTATATTTTCGAAAGAGCCAACTAATTTTCTTTGTCTATTTGTTCATTTTGAATATTTACTTTCGACTTAAATTTTTAATATAAAATGTATACACTCAGGATATTTTTTTAAATAACTAAAAATAATGTATTTAGTGAATATTAGTTAAAACTGATTGAATATAGCCCCACAACTTGCTTAACCAAATAAGAGAATTGACTTAAACAAATCAATACAATTTTAGTTGGTTTAACTAAAAAACATCAAATTTGTACCCTGAAAATCAATTAAAACCAGTCAAAACTATAAATTAACACTGAGTCCAACCTACAGAGCTGGCATAAATTGAACCAAGTTTTTGGACTCCTGAGCCGAAATTCAAGTTTATTTCCTTGTAGCAACCTTCCGGAAATCTACTACAGATGCAAATTTAAACAAATAAGACATGTTTTCGACCGAGTCCGCTGAACATACTGTCCACTTTGATAGCTGAACTTCTTTGCTTACAAACCACTCACGACTTACCCTCGAAACATTACCATATTGGAAAGCAGGACTTTAATCTATTTCACCTTTAAATTCTGCGAAAACTTCTTACTTCAGAGTAACACAATCATCTGGTTTGATTCGGCCAGAAGTCTTGCATATTGGAGTCCTACAATGATGATTAACCCTCTTATGACCACATTTAGTCCCAGCCACAAGAAAAATATTCTTTTTTTCACTTTACCAAAAACGAAGTAAGAGATCTCGAATGTTCTTTATGCACGAAGGGACGTCTGAAGTATAAATGAATGGACTGAAATTGGGTTTCAGAATAAACGCAACACGCTTTTACTGCAATTGCGCCTATATATTTGAGTTGTCAACAGATAAAATTCATGTTGCCATGTCCCATCTTCTTACAAAATTTTACTCAGTATAAAAGCAGCCAGTTCATAGCAAATCATACAGGACAAATTTTCCTTTTTTTCTTAAAGTCTGCTTGGCTTCAAGTTTGGATAAGAATATTTGATACTCCCAATATGGCCATGGTTAGTCTTTTTAGGCAATTCAATTTATGCTTCCCACAGATTGCCCAATTTTTTTAATGGAAATAAGACAGCAGATCAGCTAAATACAATGACCACACCACAACGTTTGCTTTATGAGTTTTTATTTAACAAAGGACCTTAAACTTCAACTAACCACCTGAAACTGTGGAATTCGCAACGCCAATTGGCACATTTCGGTCACATAAACATATCACTATTAATCATTTCAATATTCGAAGAAATGGAAGAATTCTTCCACCTACGTGAACTGAAACTTGAAAAGAAATTTGAATTCGACCATTTGGTGTTCTTGTTAGCACTTTGCACCTTTTTAGATTCATTGTATTCACTTGTGTGGCATTCTGTTTCGAAAGAAACACTTCAAAGTGAATTGGTTGTTCTTGTAACTAACAAAAACTGTGAGAAATTAAACAGGCTCAAATTTCTTTCTTTATTTTACGAGCTCAGTTTGAGAGACAACTGAATTTTAAGACGGAAAATAAATCCATTCTGCAAGTTTTGTGTTATTTGATACGTTTGTATTTAAATTTAGCAAATATTGTTTTTAAATCGGTCCAACGGTGGGCCTGATAAATGGAAAAGATAGAGAAATAGCCAAGTCGAAGTGGAACAATTATTTGATTTTTTTTCTAACATAAGCCCATTTTAAAACGTTTTCCTTTTATAAAAGCGGACACAAATCTATCACATTCTATTTAAGGCCGGTCAATTAGACAAAAAATATCCTAGCTAACTGACACCCTGTCAAAGTTTATTTTAGTGAAAACAACTTCACTCTCTATGGCACAACTTTAAATTAATTTATGTTCCAATAAAAGTCGTCGTAGAAACATAATAAATCAACAATTTCCACGTTGCCTAAATTGCGACACCAGAAATATATTCATTTCACCCTCTATCAATTCACACCCATATGGTTGTGTCTTGTTAATAGTTTGCCCCAAAATTCTCCCAAGCCAGCAACAAATAGAGTCTTCAAAACCATCAAATGGAACTCTGATGTCTTGAACTTAACCTAAAACTCTGTTCACAGAAGGTAAAGGTTGTTCCATCAGATTTATATATCCAGCTTACTCATCGCACCCCATAACTCAAAGTCAACATCCCGCAAGGGAGTGGCACACTATGTTTGAACTAAACACAAACTAATAACCAACACAAAAACCCTTAAAACAGCACTGCCTGGAAAATCTTAAGAAAAAAATAAATCCAAAAATACCATATCCACAAATCAAAACATTCATCCATGAAGCGACCGATTCCCAAAATTAAACCAATCTCTCACAGCATTTGAAAATAGAAACAAAGGCGTAATCAGAACAAGAAAAAAAAAATAAAAGAATCGGTTCCATCTTTTCAAAATCCAAAGACTGAAGGAATATTTATTAAAACATATGATCCACCTTTTGTTTGATCGGACTTGTTCACGTTCCAGAATCTCACCCGGAAAAGTGATGAAATACAAAACTCGTACGTTTTGAGTTTTCAAGAGCAGAACGGGGCCAGTGTAGGCGCGAATATAAAATTCCCCCCTTTCCGAAACTCAGACAGCGTGTGTGTGTATAGTGTCCCAAATTTCGACCATTTGATTGCCCATCTGGGCACTTTGGATAGACGTCGATGCAACAAAGGAGATGAACACGTTCCAAATCGTTTTTCGTGTTATAATTCACCACCTGCTAGGCAGCGAACAGAAAAATAACAAAAAAAAATCAAATACCAATGGCACAACTACGCGAGGCAGAGATTTAACAAAAACAATCAAATTTTCAGCTTGAAATTTATTACGAAAATCGGATTCGGTGAGATTTTGACAAACTATACGGAACAAATTAAGAGAAATAAATTTCGAGCAAATTGGTTTAGGTTGGTTGTTAATATCTTTTTTTAGAGTTTAAAGGGATACGAATAAATTTAATAAATTAATTTATAAAAAAAATAATGAAAGTAGAGACGTGGTAGTCTACAACTAAGGGATTAAAAAAAAATATATGGGCTGAATGTAATGTGAATGCGATGAAATTTTTTTAGTTTTACACCAGGAAGTCAACAAATAACTACCTAGCTTTATTTGTTTATATCCAGCGAACTCAGGAAAAATATTGCACTTAGAAATTTGGAATGGTTTTTGAACGTTTTTTAAACGTAAATGAGAAGAAATAGATAGGTTTGTTATAATTATTTCGTCGTAATATTTACATTGTGTGGCAACTATGATTTAGATAAGGAGATTCAATATTTATATTAAGAGTAATATAAATATCTTCCAATAATATTTTTTCTAAAATAACACATCGTAAAATACAATTACATGAAAAAATAGAAAAAGATAAATAAAATTAAAAAAATTACGATAAAACCTCCAATTTAATATCTTTTTATGTATTGCAGAGTTATAATGAAATAACAAAAAAATATTTTAAACTGTTTGTGATAAGTAATAAACGAAAATAAAACTAAGGAGCTTTTAGAGCTTCGGATTTTAAACGTGTATTTAATTACACGTGACACGTGTTGACGAGTACACGTGTTGACGGGTACACGGTGGTGAAGACACATCGACTCACCATGCATAAGTTAATTAAACTTAAATATTAAAAGAATATTTACACAGATTTGATCAAGGGTTTCATTATAATTTATAATCTCTTATGCTGTCTAAATATATTTTACTAAATACACCTATAAATATAAATACACGTATATAAATCTATTGACTTTTTTTTTCTTGAACAATTTTTTATTTTAATTTTATTTTTTCTTTTATTGTAAGAAGAATGGTACGCTATATTACCGAAAAATCTACCAACATTGTGCAACAGTACTCCAAGGAGCCTTGTTTAAAAAAAAAACTGCAAGGGCTTATAACAAATTACTAAACAGTTAATACTTTTGTGCTTTTTCAAGTTGGTTTCTTTGTAAATTTTGGTTTTCATATTTTTATTTGTAATATTGTTTTAATTTGTAATATTTATGTTCAAAGACAACAACAAAAATATAAAAAAAAAAACATACAAGAAAGATTGTAAAATAAACAAGTGAAGTTTCATTTCATAATTATTGTTCCACTTTTACTCGTCAGTGTATATAAATTATATCAGTAGAAAAATCAATCATAAGACAAAAGATATAATCAATTTAAATGATCTACCACGAATAGTAACAATATGTAAATTTTGGAACGAAATAAATAATAAAAAATATTAGAATTAAAAAATGACTAGCATTGATTTCCTTAATCAACTGCGTCTTTTAATTAATAGAAGACATTCAAAGTTAAATATCAGTAACTACATGAGAATAGAGAAATTTAGCATTTACTAAACGCATTTTTTTTATTAACATTTAAGAGGCACCAATCTAAGAGAAACTAATAAAAATAATTCACCTAATAACCGTGACAGGAAACATCTTTTTGACAGTGGGATTTATATCTGTCAAAAATATGTACATAAAAGTAGGACCTAAACGTGAAAGACCAGATCTTTTTTAAATCTCAGCATAAAGTAAAAAGAAAAAGTAGACAAATTATAACAGCAGTCTTTTCCTGTCCTAGCTTGCATGGATGTTTTCAAAGAATTTCAAAGAATCGATGACTCTGCCAGACAACTAGACAATGAACGAAAAAATCGACAAGAAGCAACGTCTTGATAAAATTAAAACAGAAAACCAAAGAAATAAAGAGAGAAAAAATATCCAAACTGTAAAGCGAGTAGCAAGAATATGAAGAGGATTCTCAAACAATAATATATTTTCAGTTTAAGCTTTCTACCTAACACCGAATACCAAAGATTATTTGAAAGTTTAAAAGTAAAAAATAACATCTATGTGTCTATTCGATAGTACCACAGCACGAGACGTACATTGTAAAACTTTAATTTATAACCACGAATCAAAGGCGCTAATTTGAGTTTGGGTTAGTTCTCCAATGAAAACTAAGCTAAAACTAAAACGACATTTCAATGATTCTCTTCAAAGTTACTCAGTAAAGTTTACAGTTGACAGTTGAATAAAAAAAGAGAAGTTAAATAAACTTGTTTGTTCGGGTTTGTTTGTGATGCCTTAAATTACCAACGCTTGTGGCCCAATTAATTTTTAAGGCATACAAATTGGCACAGATTCTCCCAACAATTACCTTTGAGGGCAATTTAACTTAGTTGCTAAATCTCTTTGTTTAAAAATGCCACGTTTTTCTTTTCTTTTTTTCATAGAAAATAAGTTTTTAATGAAGATAAAATGTCAAAAAATATAAAATGATTCATAATTTTCTCACTTGATTACCATGCGTAAAATTTTCCAAAAGTATGTATTAAAGATTTAATATTTGCGAAACTGTTACAAAATGATTTTGTCTAAAACTATATATTGTTGTGACAAGCGTGTCAGAGATTTTATTTAATTGCAGTTATAAATTTTTATGTTTTAAACGTGACTTGACTGAAAGGTTAAGCATAACTCATGAGTGCTCACAAAATTTAATATCTCTTCAGCGTTTGTTTTTATGACGAATATCTAAGTCCAATGGGAATATATGGAACTTAATGGGTTATTTGATGATTTATTTCACAACAATAAATTTATGAAATTCAGAGTTCTTCATTTTGATTGACTACGCATAGAAGATAGAAAACCCTTTAAAATTTATTGGAGAATAGGAATTAGGAATTTTCTTTTAATTAGGATCTTGAGTAATATTTTTGCTTTTCTGTAAGGTTATGACTGATTACATCCTAATTAAATTAGAATTAGTCAAAATAAAAAAATCAAATCATAAAAGTAACACATTAACTGCATTGCAATTTTTAAAAAAGTCGTAGCACATGTTTAAAACTATCATTAAGAATTGAGACGTTCAGAGCACACATTAACTCCACAAAACAAACATTGATGAAATAATTTTCAATCGCCTTAGTAATACTCTACGTTTTATATAAATAGTTGTCGTTTAATGGTGGTAATCTATATTACTAAGGAAACATAAAAAATTATGATTATACCAAGTGCTCTGGCATTTAAATCTAAAAAAGTGGAGTTAAACAATCTGTGCACAGAGCTGCTCAATTAGCCACGTTTATAATGTATATAGTGAACCACAGCAAACAGAATTGTTTCCCTAAGTTCCCAATCGGCCTTAATGTTATTTTAACTTAAGTTTCATATTTAAAAAGTAATTTATTAAGGAGAGGCAATCTGTATTAATGTACCTATTTCTATATTAAATCGAACTCCCTTTATTGAGGTTCTTTTTCGTAATACTTTTCCAATGAACAAGTAAAAATGTACCTTGGTTGACTTTCAATTAGTTTTACATCACACTTGAACTTTATAATTTCAATTTCATCTTAACATTTTTGTTAAAAAAATAGAACGGACTGGTACACCAATATTCAACCTAAGTTAACCCGGATTGTGCTACAATTATAATTTTTTTTGACATGGTTCGCTTTTGTTTTTAACGTGTTAAGTAATATATAACATTGTGTTATATGGCACAGGAAGGGTTAAACAAAATTTAATTTTGGCTTACAGAATTCACTTCAATCATGTCTTCTTGTCACAAAAATTAATGAGATTATCTCGAAAATTTAATTTTTTCAGTTTCATTGGCATATTTAAATAAGAATTCTAATTTAAATTATTTGCTAAATTTCCAAACATTAACTGCCCACAGACTCACAAAAAAATTGTCACAATCACTTCCTAGAATATAATTCAAAAATTCACTAAAATATCACCCGTTCCAACCAAACAGATGTTACCACAAGATCACACATCTCATAGAAGGCTTATTAATAATTTGTAATAACATAAATATTCCTCCACACACCGCAGTGACTATAAAAGTGAATTTACGAGAGTAAACAGCGTGATTGCAGGAAACACCACGACCATTATAATCCACTCGCTTGTGAAGACAGAAGACGAAAATATAAAACACAAAAAATCTTTTTGAAAAAACAGAAAAAAAAAATGTCTAGAAAGACAATAGATTATTCTGAAAACAAAAAAGCACATGGGTATCTAAAGTGATTAATCGAATTCAGAGCGATTTCATTTGTGATTTGAAATATTTTGAGTTCAAAAAATTACTCACCTATTATTCAATTTAGCATGATATAAATGTAAATCCAAATGTAATTCTGAGAATTCTCTTTCTAAGTCAAGTTTAATTATTCATTTCACTATATTCACTAATACGATATAACGTTTACAACAATTCACAAACATATCTCTCGTCGACAGGTGCATTCTAGAAGCCCCTTTAACAAACACTGGCATCATTTTTTTGTCATTATTATTATGGACATCACTTCGGTTACTACACTCCACTTTCATTCATCGGTTGTTTTCATGTTTTGTTTTGGTTTGTTGCACAAATTGTATCTAGAATAAAGGGAATATATCTTTTACATGGTACAAGAACTACACGATCAAGATAAACAACCGCGACAATCTGAAAGGATCTTCATTTCCATTCACTTGAAAATAAAAAAAAAAAAATGTATTTTCTTCTTTTTTTTTCAATTATCTTTTCGTTATGACAGCGCGAAACTGAGGAAAATGATCGACGTCAACCGAAACGACGACAACCGAAAAGATGAAAGGATAACAGAACAGCGATTCAAGAGAAAACAACTGGTTCCCATATCGATTGCGTCACCATTATAGAAGCACTAAAATCCTGTTTCCGTTTTCCGTTTTATTTTGCTTGAAGTTGCAGCGTTTCAGTTGCAGTAGCAGTAGCACCGATACCAGTTTCAGTAGTCGCATTTTCCTTGTATCCATTTTCTCTCCTTATCCAAAAGGAAAAAAAAAAACTAAAACCATTTTTCCTAGAATTCACACTTTCAAATGAACTTTTTTCTCTTCTTTTTTAGGCGATATATAATATATATTTTTATCACTTCTCTGAGAGGAATTGGTGCGACTAAAAATCAAACGACGTCAAAAAAAACGAAATGAAATTAAATGAAAATTTACAATCCAAATCGATGATGACTTTTCACCAACTCACACTGCACAGGAAATTGCACCCTTTTAGTGGAGCTGCTCCTCCGGGTGGAGGTTTTTACCCCCGATGTATAGAGATATAGGTAATTATTACGTAACGGTCATAAAACGAGTATGAGTATGACTTCAAAAAAAAAAAAAAAAATAACAAAAACAGGAACAGGAACAGAAAACCAATGTGGTTAATGCAATCTTTGTATTTTGCTTTTACTCAGTTGGTGAAGAACGTTTTTGTATCCGTTTTTGCCGATGAATTTATTCACACATGCAGTCGCAGCTACTGCCGCTGTATTCCCTTTGCACTCAAAGTAGGACAACAATACATTAACAATATCGTCATTATTCTCACCGTCGAAGTCATCCTTGGAGCAAACAGTATATGTAGATACAACGGGGGCGCACACAAGATATAAAATTTTAAATGTTCAGTTCGGTCGATTTGATATTACCACGACGACGACAGCCTACTTGCGATGCAATTGCACTTGCAACACTTTTCGAAATGCCTCGTTCCGAGAGGCAAATAATTTTTCCACGAACTGCATCTTTTTTTTTCGTTTTTATTAACACTAACCAGTGTTTTGCTTGTCACTCAATTTTACGCCAGTTAACACCGTTGTTAACATTTCTCGCACACGAATATTGTTGTTAATATTTCCATAGTCACTGGATTTTTTCGTTGACCGGGCAAGAACGATTGACTGATCATTGCAGCGGTTTTCCCATATCTGATATGAATTATTTTGAACCGTCACTGATTTGAATTATTTTTCAAAAATCTCTTTACCGTTATGGATGGTACTCGTACATCATCGAACGAAACGACAAGACAGAGAGGTACAAGAAAAAAAATAGAACTTCAGTTGCGGGAAATGATGAAACACAGACCAACTCTGCCGCACACTCTGCGGCGAAATACACAGTCGTCGCGAAAAACACAAAACGCGACTATCATCCCACAGGACAATTTGCACACCACTGCTGTTCGTCTACGGTCAGGAGCAGGAGCAGCAGTGCAGGCAGGCAACAGCAGCAACAGCAACAGCAGCAGCAGAACGAGCAGCAGCAGCAGTTTGGTATAGAGAGTTCAGTACAACATGCAGTCCACCGCTCTAACAACTCTCAGAGCTTAGCGCTCGGTCAATCCCCAGAACAACACAAAAAACCGTTACGTGTGCGAGCACGCGGAAAAACAAATGAAAACTGTGCTACTGTGCCTTAGTACGATGGCACACAAGTAGTAGTAGTAGTATAGCACATGACAATTTCCTTACGGGGGGAAAACATACAAAAATTGTCCCTGTTCCCTGTTCGAACTCGAGACGAACAGTGCGGCGCGCGGCGGCAAGCGACGAAGACAACATCAACGTTGATGGTGGCGGCGACGAGAAACAACGGCGGCAACGACAACGCTGGCGATGATTTTTGGTTCGAACCGAACGAGCAATACCATCACAGCATTTTGGTGCGCTATCTATTCACAGATCCCACACTTACACTCACGCGCACAAACAAACACACACACACCAACACGCGACGGCCACGAGAGATAAATTGGGGGGAAAACGCCACCAACACCAACACCAGAAGAGACTAACAGAGCACCTCTGTGAAAAGCGATTTTCCACACACGAGCGAAAAGCGCCTCTATAGTTTGGCATCACACTCTGCTGCTGCTGCTACTGCTGCTGTTGCTGTCGTCATCGTTATAGTTTCACTACGCTGCCACCCCATTCGGAGTGTTGTCGTCAGCGTCGGTTTCGTCGCACACCCCCACCCGTCACTCCATCTGCTCCACCTGAAATGTATGTGTTTTGGGGAGGCTGCAGTATGCTGGCTGCACAGTCCTTACTTTTTCTTTAGCGTGTATGCAGAGCAGCAGACACGGACATCGACGGCATTTAGTCAAACACATACGGAAGTTGCATGCAACACGCCACACAGCAAGACCCGACCCGCGCACAGCACACAGCACACCAATTATTGCGGCACTCTTGTGACTGACGACTGGTCTGCAGAAGGCATTCACACCGTTTCGTGCAGACTTGGCTAACAGCGCCAGCAGACAGATAGGCAGACAACAACCATTAACCGTTGAAGAACTAACAACCACCACCAGCAGTGTGCAGAATGGCCCTCAACAGTGGTGATTGCATTTGTGAAGGAATTTCTGCAAAAGGTCCTTGATACGGTGGAAGGAAAAAAAATGTATTTGTGTCACTCGGAGAAGAGAGTTTCGTTCTCTTTGAAAATTGATGACGTATGTAGAATTTAAAAAAATCTTGCACTAGGTTGCGGCAGGGGATGTTTGTACGACACTCTGCGGCGAATTCAATTTTTTTTTCCACGTGAACACGTGACCGCTTGGCGAAAGGTGTTGTGATAGAATGTTAAGCGTCTTATCATTAAAATTAGCTAATTGATTTTTAAATAGATCAGATCAGACCAAAGACATTCAAAATTAAATTTCCAATTTTGCGTTTCATTGCTTTATGAGATAGCGTCAAAAGGATACAAAATATTTTTTTTTTTATTTTATAAAATAAGCCGCCAACCGCCGCTATGCTCGCTCCATTATTTTTTCTCATTATTTTGACTTCGGAATATTTTTAAGCTAATTGTCTAGTTTTCGCCGAAGAATCATGAGCAGCCTGAAAGTATGCAATTAGTTCAAAAATTATTCCGACGTCATAAAATTGTTTTTCATAATGAAGAGAAAAGAGCGAACAGTGTTTTTTAAGTTGACCCGTGATTGGGTCATCGGAATTTAAAAAAAAAAACTGGATGTTACTTTTTTAAGTAGGTTACACAAGTCCACTTTTTCCCATCCACTTTTTTACACGAAATTTTATAAAGTATTTTGTTAAATTTTCTGTAGCTATTTAAAACTTTAGGATTATTCTATTTATTTAACCTTTTTAATTTTGACTAGGCTTTTTAAGCCGAATAAAGCCAACAGCAAAAATTTTAAATAGGATGGTTATAAAAATGGCAAAGAATTAAAAACCATTTGTTTTTAGACCACGAAATTAAGATAAAAAAAAAAAAATTGTGATTGTACTGATAACTGCCTGAGTACCAAAAAGTACGAAAATACATTGTGAACCTAATTTCCTCCCACAAAAGAGAATGAAAAACGCAGGTTTTCTCTTCTTGAATCTCGCTCTTCCAGTCCTATCTACTGTGCAAACTGGAAATCAGTCTTCTCTAAATTTAGATAAACGCACACATCTTTACAGTCACTGCATTAGCTTCCAGAACCAGAAAAAAAGAGCTTTCATTTTCCAAACACCGAGCAAAGCTTTCTCGTCTTACTTTTCTGCTCGGCAAGCAGTGCTCGATTTAAAGTACATAAGAGACGCCACAACGTTCCCTGTTTCTCCACCTCCACATAGCCGGTGAAAAGGAAGCGCATGAGCATGCATTTTGTTTATAGGAATTTCCGCATCACAGGGAATTCCGGGAGAGCATCGCAACCATGTGACACCGGTTGTCAGTGCTATGACCGCAAGATATCTTCGAGCTCTCCTGTGCAGAGCCCATATAAATGATGTTGGCTTTTTTGGAGCCCTAACAGTGAAATGTGTGCTTCCTTGTGCACGCCACAACACACTTCTCTCTGCAGTGGCTGTTTGTAGGGCTCGGTTTCGGCTGTCTTGGTCTGCGCCTATTCGGGGAAAATGGGAAAATTTTCAATATTTACTATCTGCATAGGCCTTGTTAGTTATACCTTATTTACGTGAGTCCTCGGGTTGGCCTATATTTGGTGTTCATGTGTGGGGTCAGGCGAGTGAGTGGAGCGAAACTCTGTCCTGTCTAATGATGGGCTGGACTTTAAAGGAATCAAAACCTCTGTGAAGCATGTTTTGGGCAGTTCAGTTGATAATTTAATTATTTATGTTATGCAATGGGGTTGGATTTCATTTTAGCTGGAAGTCAAGGAATATATCTAGGACAGGAAACTCTCAAACAGAGATCTGGTTTTCACTACAGGACGTAGATGGAATTGACTATTTTCTCTCCTAATAAGGATCCATTCAATATTTATTGTGATTTGAACTCATCTAATGATTTACGGACAATTTCAAATTTACATTCAAATAAAATCGTAATGGACCAATAAATAATTAGAAATCTCTTAAAATTCCAATTTGCAACAACTTAATGAGAATGTTTTAAATAACACCAAGTGCCAAAAGCAATACGCCACACGCTCTACACTGATAATTGAGTTGGGCGCCAAACGATGTAAATATTTTCCAAGAATTTTCCTTTCAGATGAAAGAGATCTCATAAAAACCGAACACTTCCGCTCACTTCGATTTAATTTATTGTAACAGAACAGAAAAAAAAAATATGATCAAAAAAATTTTATTGAATAAAACATTTGAAGCATATGTTTCATGTTAGAGTGCCGCCTTCATTAGCCTGAGATTTGTGTGTGATCCATTAAAATTCCAATTTGAAGATGATTATTGATTTATACGCATAGCGCGTACGAGTATACGAGTGGGTTGAATTTGACAAATTGAATGCAAAAGTTATTAAAATTTATTAAATTGTTGCTTGATTGTGGTGGTTATGGGGTAACATACCGGAACATCTGTTTTGTTTGAGAATTTGTTATTTGAATTGCGAAGAATCGACAGGATCGAAAGTAAATAATTGGGTTGGTACAAATTTAATTTAATGAAGTTTTCTTTTCTTTTTTTTTTTGCAAACAGTAGGAAGCACTTTGTCCTCGTTACTGAAAAACAGTCTATTTGAGTTAATTTTTATTATTATAAGTAATTCCTAGATTCTTTCACGCTTGCTTTAGACATCCGAGAAATTCTCTTTAAGAATAGTTCCCCTATCAGGCTTTTAAAAAGAGAACATTTTTTTACTGAGACTACTATCTCACCTACACATTTTCAAAAAAAGTTTGCCTCTAACACCGTACCCAAAAAGAGTATTCTGACACCATGGCGTATGTGGAATATTTTGGAAATTTACTAATATTATAAACGTAAATGTGTTTATGGTTTTTTGCTACTCATTTACGCAAAAGATTAGTAGCTTGGACTTAATACAAGTCTAAGAAATTAACAAACTAAAATAGTCAAATCAAATCAAATTCAATTCACTGTTCATTCACTAAAATTCTTCTTTTCATTTCAAATGAAACTGAACAAACGAAAATCCTTTCCCATTTGCTGATAGCGACAGCCGTGTGAAAATTGCTTTGGTGAATTTAGCGGATGAAATGCCGCAAGCGACACTGAGACTGCCGTCAGTTCTTCGTTTTTTGCAGGTAACTGATTCGATTTAAATAGTAAATATCTCAAAAAATTGTATGAAAATAATAATAAATGAACTTTCTTTGAACAAGTGAAATACATATTTTGGCGAAGTTTCATTTCTTAATTTTAAGTGGTTCGCCAAATACCAAGAATATAGCCTAATGACAGACAGACAAACATTTTCATAATTGGGACACCGCCCCCTTTCCAATGACACCCGTATCGACCCTCAAAGTTAGTAAAAGTTTTTTGGGGCGTTAGTATTAGTACTATCGTTTTCTTTAATCTACGACTAATTCCAAAAAAAAATGCATGATTTGTTTTTGGGTCGCCTAGATACATCTTCAGTCCAAATTTCATCAATTAACTGTAAAGGACGTAAAAGGCGACAGACAGACAGACACCGAAGTGATTCCATAAGGGTTTCGTTATTCCTTTGGAACAAAACCCTATAAATCCTCTAAAAATGAATACTAATAAAAGATTTTTCCAAAAAAATTAATATATAAAAATATTTACTCTATTTCTACAATATTCGAACATAACATAACATGTTTTCCATATTTTTTTAAAGTATCGGCAGTTTCTGGCTTTATTTTCAAGACTGCGCCATATTTTTATTTTTCCTTTTTGTAAAGGAAGCCATTTTTTAAATATCTTCTGCTTGATTTACGAAAATACAAATAATCCAAAATATTGTAATGTGAATTATTTAAATAGTTGCATTATCTGAAGATAAAGGTATGAAGACTTTGCTGCTCACCGTATCAATCTTTGATGTGCTACATGAATATGTGGTCTGTTACCCCACTAATGATAATGATCGAATCTCGCAAGATATAGAAAGATTTATCTTTTGAAGATTTCTTTTGATACATTATCAAAGAAATCCAAATCGACAGGGGCTGAGCAGGAAGCAGCATTCCAAGAAATCATCGTTGGTACATGGCTGCACAAAAAGAGCAACAGAAGCAATACAGGTTAAGTTACATTCAATGTTTAGTTAATTTTAAGTGCATCGAATGACGGTCTGTCGTATTATTTGAAAAATTAAATATTTTTTAAATAAAATAAGTAAATATATACATTGATAAAAAAAAAACTGAGAGACTAAACTGAAACAGAATAAAAACAGTCACAAGGAAACTAAGTCATCAAGCACCAGCCAAATTGAAAAGAATACATTATTATATTAAACAAGTGCCTCTCAAAGTAGCTCTGTTGCACCTTGAACAGCAGACACAATTTTAATGAGTTTTGACATAAACTTAGATAGCATGTAATAAACGAGGTACTAATCCTCGCGAAATTGCGGGCAGAAGCTCGTTAAAAAATTAACTCGTCTTAAGCTGCAATGAGGCTTTTAGAACTAGTTTCTCGCATTGCAGTTTTTGAAATCTTCAATCCATTCTTATTAGACGCCCGATAACAATCTTAAAATAATTGCTTTTCTTCCACTCCTACCATTTTCTTTCCCAGATAAAACTTTAAATATAATTTTTTTTTTTTCCAAAATACAGACGTAGCGAACGTGTGCACACGTTAATCCTTGTCTGAAATGAAGAAAGACACACAGAAACCACCCCTCGGCCGCCCAGGTCGATCAGGAAATCGAACTTTGGACAAAAAAATACAAAAAAAACCCGACGTTTGTTTGAGTTTTAAGTGCGCAAAAGTTCAAAGGTTAAAACAAAAGCCAACCTCTAATAAAACAAACTTGCACCACCATCGTCACCACCGCCACCATAACCACCACATGGCAATCAACACCAATATCACCGCCATCATCAGCACCAGGAATCCGGATGCACACAAACTCACACACCATTGTTCTAACTATATAAGGGGTCGGAACCGGCTTGGGTGACTTTTGAGTGGAGGAATGAATTTGCAACTTTATGAAAAAAGTTAACCCATCAAGCCTGGACCAACTTTAAAACAGCAGAGACACTTCTCATATTCAAAAATGATTGCTCCCGACCACACACTCACGTACGGGTGACCTCCTATTCCACATCCCGCACACTTTTCCATACACAGCAGCAGGAAATATCATTTTACGGGTATAAAATTGAAAGGGGATACAATCTGGGATCTGGGAATGAAGGTTGGGCTTGGCGTAGTGAGACTTATCCGATGGCCCCCACCACGTACGTTCTTTGAGTTTTTGGTCTGTCCAGCGTTTCCCGTTCGCCTGCAAGTCTCATTATGCTGTTAGTTGGCTGGAGCTCCAATGTAGGTCAGCAGCGCGGCAATCATAACATTTGTATTGGGCTTCCTTCCGGTCCTTCCGGTTCATTGTTCGTGTCACGACATAAAACTAAACCGCGAAACATGTGTGATGCGGAGACTAAAGAACATTGACCTCATTCTGGGCCTTTCAGAGGTACCTTGCAACCAAACCAATGGTCTGTTCATGTGTGTGCAGTTGATTTTCACCGCACTCAGGAAGGTGCTTTTATAACACGCCGAAGTTTTTTTTTAATTGCAGTAAAACCGTAATGACAGGCATTGTATAACTAAAATCTAGTCATATATCATGCAGCAGCATTTTGTTAAAGTCTAAGTCATTAATTAGTTCTGCCTAAGTCAATGAACTTTCCAAAATTTAAGGAAACCCTGTTCGGTTGTTTAAAATATCCCGAACAGTAAAAAGTCAGTTAGTTTTTATTCTGTTCTGTAAAACTAATAAATGAAAGTTGAGAACTATTCCGCTATATCATGTTGGTATTTCTTTACGTCAAGCTTTCCTGCTGTGTTTTCTTTTTTTTTTCTCCTTGTTTAAGATTTCAATTAGAAACTTTCATAGCAACGACGTGTAACATGTAAAACAAAAAGACACAATAGCAATATCAACTCTTCCGAAAACAGCAAAGCAATCTAAAAGCCAAGCACCACTTCTCAATATGCACCTGAATTCCATGTCCGACCAAAGTGAACATAAATTGCATTTTAAAGTGTCCTTTTCACTCTTAATACCGTTGACTACCAAATACCCCTTTCTCCATCAATTCTGTCACACAGCACACCAACACATGTCGAAGTAGGAAAGTTGAAAATTGTTTTGAAATATGCAACGGACTCCTGCAACCGAAATATATTTATGCAAGCTCGCGTCCGGATGTGGTCAGCGGGTGTATACACGCCAGTGTGTGTGTGTATCAGGATGCCCTGGTATAATGCTATTAAGTGCGGACAAACGCATTCCATTCTCTTCGACAGAAGTGGCAGTCCTGCGGTGAGCTTGTATGGTTAAGTCTGCTTCATTTTTTTGTTTGCTGTTTTTTGGGGGGGCTACGAAAGGGAGGGAGATTGATTGTGAGTGCATCCTGCCGTGGCCACGGTGTGTATCGAATTATTCATTCCATCGAATTGAATTGGTGAGCACACTAGCCGCGCGGCATGTTAAGACTAATGGACTTCATGATTTCGGTGAGATTGGATGCTCCTTGTGATTTGGTTAGGCTGTGATCCAGCGATTGGTTTGCGGCCATTTTCTATTCGAAGGTTATGTACTGCTATATCGCTCCAAAAAAAATGATGCGGACTAGAACGTAGACTAAAAATCTTAAAAATAGAACAGGTTCCAAATTTTATCGC
The DNA here is from genome assembly GCA_905187475.1 of Syritta pipiens. Taxonomy (NCBI): domain Eukaryota; kingdom Metazoa; phylum Arthropoda; class Insecta; order Diptera; family Syrphidae; genus Syritta; species Syritta pipiens. The sequence continues at coordinate 9,590,501 of LR994571.1, read as the reverse complement.
AGTTTTTTAACCCTAAAAAAACTCTTTGCCTGATTAGTAAGGTTTACCACTTAACTGACAATCCACGCTAACCCACTGACAAACAGAAAATGAATACACATTGTCGTTTTTTTATTGAGAAAAAAATTTCAGAAAATAAGAAACTTTCACTTCACATGTTAATTATTTTTCTGTCTCCTAATTCAAAGAGTGTTAGTTTGTTAGCTGTGAACTTTATTAATAAAGCATAGTTTTAAATTCATAATAGTTTCTTCTTTTTAAGAATTTGTATTTCTGAATCAAAAGCCCTCATCTATTTTTCGTTTTCCTTAATTCAGCATGCTTGACGAGTATTTATATAATATTGTCTCATTCAGAATGCCCAGTACTTCATTCATCTCCATTAGCGCTACTTCAAAATAACTCACTTGCAACTTACGCCTTCAGCATGGGACATCGTGGAATAAAGTTATACATATATGCTCTCTTTCATGGTAGTTCCAAGAACCACCTGAAATCGGCAAATCCGGTCGATGTGAAATACATATGTATATAGAAATCAGGTTGATAATTTCACTGTTAATTTAAATACTAGGTTATCATACGTAATGGGAATCGGTTATTCAAGTACGTATTTTATTTAAGAACAAAGTTTAATTCGCTTTATATCAATCGATGCCGTGACGATCATATTTCTGTTTTATATTTTTCATACTTGGCACGATTTACACTTTTAGGAAGCGCTAAGCATATTCTTCAGATTCGTCGCGCTTGTATCTAGTGGGATTTTTTTTCCCGGTTCAAATCTCAGGTTTTCCCTTTTTGCAACAAGACTTCCTCTTCAGAACTTGCTTAGCAAGACTTACATCGTCTCCATTCGACCAATGACAACTGTAATATCAACTGCCTTGTTGTGCTATATGAAGTCTTTTTCTTTTTAATACTCAAAACATATTTTGTTAAATTATATAGTATTTTGAAATTATTTGAATATAGCAATATAGGAAATTGTAGGGTTTTGAAACGCCAAATTACGGCTTATGACGTGTTTTGGTTCTAGTTAAATTGGTTTGAGACTTGAAAAAAAACTAGAAAAAACAAAGAATTTAATCTGAAAAATTGCTCGAATCACCCCAACTGACACGACTACTTAAACCGAAGTTTAAACGGGGGAATTAGGTCGTTTAGCTTAAACGTCGAGATGCTCTCCACTTTTGGTTTAAACAGGCACTGTGAAATCGAAAATGTCTTAAACGGAAGTTTAAACCAAAAGATTAGTTTAAACTCTCACTGTGAAACTGGACATGAAACAAATAAATATACTTTTAGCTAGTTTAACTTAAAAAAAAAAACAGTTTGTACCGCGAAACTCATTAGAAATACCAGAGGAAACTCGAGTATAACAAATGATGGAAGGCTATACATTAATGATGAGTCCAACCTTGAGACTTGGTTATAAGTTCGAATATTCAACTGCAAAACGACGTTTTTGAACTCTTGAACTGGAATTAAAGTCCATTTTGTTCCAACAGCCTTTTGTAGACCCTCTTACGATGCAAATTTGCTTAAGCGAGAATACAGACGATAATTTCCTTACATGTTTTCGATTAGTGATCAATGACATGTTTCAGATCAGTCCAGTGAATGTGATGGCCACCTTAAAAGTTGAACTTCTTTGATTAGAAACCACTCACGACTGGCCCGCAATACATCACCTGCACCATTAATTGTTGGAAAAACGGATTTAAATCCGGTCCATGTTCCAAAAATTCTGCCAAAGCTTCTTACATCAGACTAATACAATATTTAGACTTCATTTGGGCAGAAATTAGGAATCCTACAATGATGGCAGCCCAGACCACCAGAAATCCATCTCGAAAGTTTTCCTTAGCTGGACAATATATATCATGCCTATAATAATTAGAATACCTAGACTGAACCAAACGAAACTGTGAAAAGGTTAATTGGATTTCGCTAAGAGAATTGTAATTTTGTTATTTTTGTTTATTTCGTTTCAAAATTAACATGGTATAATCGCAAAATTTACATTTTATGTTACAGAGATATAATCTATGATTTATCTTACTACTGAATAATTGTGATTTTTTTTTTACTGAGTAATTTTTAATGAATGAAGTGAAGCTGAGTGTGTTAATTCAATTGAACAAGTTACCAGTGTTATGTCTTAACATTTTAACGACAAACCCTTATAGAACTCAAAATATGCATCAGTTTTTGTACATTCTACTCATCGTTACCTCTTCTTCAGAAAATTAATAGTTTACTTGCAATCATATTCATAATTACGATTAATGAACCGTTATCGTTGGCAGCACGTTCAAACACATATACCAGTCTCGGATTACTACAGGAAGCACGGATTATCGCGTAGTACAACCCACTCTAGCGCCCTGTTTCTTCCACCAGAACAATACCCAATTAATTAATTAATTCCCCTGTACAGATTAATATTGCACTGTGGCCGCATGTGTATGTATATCAATTACACAATATCCACAAGCAACTGTTTGTCCTTTTACACGTCGATTGTCGAAACCACAATTGGCGCGGTTATCTGATAGCCTAGTGGAAAATCGACCGCTCCTCCAGTGAAATTTAATTGATACTCGTAAAATCCGCGCACACTGCGGAGATGCAATTACAGTGATCGCTCAATTTTATTTGGCCCACCGTTAGAGGCGCTAATAAATTCAACACATAACCTATCGTTTAAATCAGACACTCTCCGGGCCAGATTGCGGCGGAATTAATGATTTCTCAAGCATAATTGTGTCCCTGTGTAATTACGTGTGCGTTGCAACTACAGTCATATGGACACTGTCCAGTTGAATCGGCGAAGATTCGTAACATATGGTCCTGCTGCAGACTCTCCTGCCCACAAGCGAGTGTTCCACTGATGCGCATCCACGTACGACACGCTCCATATGGACACCGAACGTGAAGTGGCCATTTTCCTCACGCAAATGCCATTACGAATTCATTGCCACCCATCGGAGGTTTGTACATCCTCGCTCAAAGATAACGGTCGCATCAGCAGCACTGACCGAATCCTGGAGCGCATCCTCAGGGGCTGACTCCGGTCCAATTAAGCGGAAAATTCAAATGGATACCGGGCACAAAAAGCATACGCAAACAATTTTGATGAGTTCAATTAAAAGCGATTAAAATTCATTCGATTTACTCACAGATTAGTGTAGTTGGGAATTAATATCAATTTTCGATTAAATCGTTGTGTCACACTCTGGTCAGAGGAGTATATTGTTGGACATGCTCACCGCACCGCACCGACCATGCCCATGGTGGTCGGATAGAAATTGTGTTTGCATGGTATGAGCGGGAAAATGCCATTTAAATTGAAAATACTTTCTAGTCCGGACAAAAAACCGATTAAATATTTTGACGGGAAGCTCGTGGTGGGGTTGCGTTAGAAAGAAATTAGTTGGAGTGCTACCGGAGTGGGTTCTTTAAAATTACATTGCAACTGACGTTCATTCGTAAATGCATTCATTTTAGTTGATTGTAGTTGATTCGAAAGGGTTGGAAGTTACCTTTTTTTTTTACTTTAACATAATATGATTTTTGGACCGGTCTTAAAGTTATGTAGACTAAATTTAAGTTAGATTTTGGAAAATAATGTTTTGTTTGCTTCGTGATGATTTTCATTTTAAGTTCTCAAAAATAAGGTCAAACTAAATGGCTAGTTAGAGTAAAGTTTGTGCTTTAATTCCAGTAATAAGTTGGAACTAACTCATTCACGCTTCGGTCGGCAACTGAAAACTACATTTTGAGTAATTAAGAAAATGGTAAAATCCTGAAGTGGATGATGTAACTCCTACCAACCTACCCGGTCCAACATCGATTACTAGGCTCATTCAGCGAGGTCAAGCAAGGACAATCACACACAACCAATTACAAGGGATGTGCGCCCATTCATCACCGTTGAGATGTAATTAAATTGTTCACCCAGTTTTTCATAATCGACCATGAGACAAAGGCCGCATCGCACAATCGAGATCATGCCATAGAAAAATAAAATTAAATGCACTCCAATGGAAATTTTTCCACCGCTGACAGTACACTGGGATTAGCCTTGCCTGCTGTTACTGTTGTGAGATCCCCCAACGGATTCAACGAATTTATGAACACATCCCGGTACCGTCAAAAAATTGAGAGTAATTTAAAATTTATAAAAGCGGGACAGTTTTCACTGTGCCAATATACGAATTGCATTGGCTGTGTGCAGCATCCTGGGACCCAGTATGGCGTAGCAACAGTAGAGCGGCGCGGCGGCCATAGCTCAAAAATGTGTCAGATACTTTAAACGGGCGGCAAGAAAATAAATATATATGTATGTATGTATGTCGTACTTACTTAAAAAGTTTATTTCAAGCGGAAGTTGAACATAAACTCTTTCGGATGCACATGGCGTTTGAGTGGAGCCATCCAGTAACGCTGTGATTTTACGAAATTGTTGCGTTTTTTTTTTTTTTAGTTTTCATTTTGTCGACAAAGTTGCTCCACTATCGTAGCCCTAGTCGTCATCGTCATCGTCGTCGTCGGCGTCGTCATCATCATGGTGAGATTTTAATGATGCAAACTGTTACTGCATTGCATAAGGGGTGAGAGAGCGACAAGCAGTGATGACGGGAATCGACTTTTAATGATGTTGTCGGAGGGATATTTGTATTTAATTATTGAAAACATCAAATAAAAGGAATTTTGCGGAGCCACACGATTTAGAAGATTAAAAAGTGAACTAAGTGGACGAAAACACTTCGTTTGCGAGGGAGGTGAAAAGGAAAATTAGTTTTTGAACTTCTACACAAAGAGCGATGTGCTTAATGAGTTGTCCAGTGACCAGTGAAAACAGCAAACTATCGATGGCTTGAGTTTTCTTTAGAGCTGGTTATAGTGTTTTTCTTTTTTTTTATAAACATGCTCTCAAGACGATACATACCTATAGACGAAATATCATAACTAAAGCAACTAAACAAATATTGAAAGTAATGTTTTTAAAAACATCTGCATGCTCTCCATAATGTTTTCATGTCTTGTTTTTCACATGTAGTTTAATCAGGGGTCGAAAAGCTGCATAAACTTTAAAATCGTCACTTTGGCCTCGATTACCATAACTAGAATAGGTCCCTTGGTGATCATAGAAAGTTGACCCGCGAATTGCCGGGAAGAGTTTTCGTGATGTTCACAGCACTTGAATCGCCTCTAGCTCAGAGGTCATCAATTAGATTTGCCTCCAAGGCCCAATGCTGTTAACCTGTTATTTAGAGAACTGCAGTGAAAATCTGCATTTGGCTAGATACCCAGATGGATGCGACCGAATCAACCATACATCCACCTAAACTATTTACTCATGGTTTTCTGTTGTGCCTGTAGTGGTAATGGTGGATTTATTCTTTATTATACGTTTTTCCAGATGACGTCAGGAAAAGAAATGCTTAGTGAAATTTGGAACACATCGCTGTTTTGGCACACGACACCAACTTATCCTGGACCACTCGGTTGCGATGCAAATGAGATTCCATTCATTCGGGGCGCTGCATCCCTTCGTCATCCGTCAGCACACAGACACACATTCCTCGGCAACTCGCAACTGGTGATGTGATAATATTATGCGACCACAGTACCACCCATCAGTTACACGATTTGACGTTTCAGCTGAAGATTAAGATGGAAGTAGCACACAACGATGTCCTGGCGAAGACATCTCAAGCCCAGCTGACATGCATCAGCTTCAGGAATTCTGGGAAAACCATTTAAAAGGATCTAGTTCCTGCGCAACTAATCCTATTGTCTGTTTATTAACATAGTTTGAGACAATTTTTGTTGTTTATTATTTTATGTTTTTTTTTTTCTTTTTTTTCCAAACCCGCCATTTCCTCTGGTGAAATTGCCTGAATATAATTAAATTCCGCCATCGACTAAAGTGGTAAGTACCAAAAGGTGGTTGCAGCGTATGCGAGATGCAAATTTCAATTCAGTTTCATTGTGCGAATGATTAAGAGGGTGAGAGCGAGAGCAGTGGCACAAAAAAATAAACAAAAATATATATAATTTGCATGATGTAATTACTCGAAAGTGATTATACTGTTGCGAGAGGTGCTGGTGTAATTAATTTTGCAAATTAACTAAATTAACGGTAAGCGAAAACTCAACGAGCCAACTTTAATTGTAGTGAAAGTTTGTTGCACGATACGTGGTCCTTTTTCGACTGCTGATTTAAATAGCTTTGCGCCGTAACTATTGCTGTAATATTTTTTTCATTTCGTCAATCAACGGGTGGATGACTTTATTATGTCTCACAGGAACATTAGCGACATGGAAACTATGAATTAGTTTCCAACTTCAATTAAGGCATATGGCTTACTACTTACTAATCAGTAAACGTATTACTTAAGACTAGATTTTGCTAGAAGTTTTCGTTAGCATTATTTTTCGTTTTCTTTCTTTAAATAAAAGTTTTTTTTTTTGTTCCCCATAAACGATTGGTTTTCAAAAAACTCACTGTTTGGGCTACACAGTACTCGCTTTGGAAATAAGTTTTTAGTATTTCGCAATGTTATTCAAGCGTAAAGCAAATTATTTCCTTCTGCGAGGATCTGATACTCATTTTCTGACTTAATTTCAAAATAAAAACAGTTATCAGTATCAAAATAAGCTATGACAAAAATAGAAACCAATAGATAGCCCACCATTTAATGACATGGTATGAAAGCATACATTCGAATCAGTGCATTTCAGCACTATTTATTAAATCCCATCGTCCATGGTGATTTTGGAGTCAAGAAGAGGACAGCAGTTTGTGAGTCAAGACGTTTCTATCTTCTCAAAAAATCTTTTTACGGCTGCAACTTTGTGTAACTTACCCAACGATGCTGTTCAGGTAAATATTACTGTAATTCTTTTTTTTTACGATTCAATTTCGGCCAAAAGTAAACCTGCTAACCTCAGTTCTTTTTACAACCAATGACCTACACCAATCAACGAATTCCTTAAATCACCCTCATTGCAATAACTTTCAAAAGGTCAACTGCAGTGACTTAGTTTCTAAAATTCCACATCGAGTCATACACCCATTCTGCTGCACCTTGAACTTCTAGCCCCAGAAATTCTACCTTATCGTAAAAATCGTACAGTGAACAAAAAACTCAACCTCATATCCAGTATTCCAAAAAAAAATTCTTAAATTGCGTCAGTCAAGTCGGAAGTTGCCGGTCTCAGCTAAATGTTTTTTCCTTATTTTTCGTTCTAACTCTCCCCCCTATCTTAAACTTCACTAGTATCTACGACCCTTATTTAAAATTAATTTCACTTCCTCTCTTGAACGTTGCGGTTGCATGCAACTTATCCCTAAGGTCATCGCTGCCCATTACGGTCGATTGAAATGCTTAGAACGATCCCTCTACCACTCAATGCCACAGCACTAGCGCCCAACAAAAACGAAATAAAAAGAAAAATAAAAAAAGTAAACTTGAAATGAAAAATAAACTGCCACCTTATTAAATTAAAAGTTTCCTGCATTCATTTAGGATCGAAGCTGTCACCTATTGAATCCGTAAGTAGTTTTCTTGGGGTACCAAGATGACGATGACAGCGGCAGTGTCGACAGCAACTGCAGTTTAAAGAGATTTTCCCCCCATCGTTCGCCCAACGCGAAAAAAACTACGTCTCAGTTTGTTTTTCTCACTCCATTTTTTTTTTAATTAAACGAGGTTTCGGTCAGAAGGATAGGGACAAACTCAACTGTGAAAGCCATATTCTTAGGGCAAAGCATAGGATAAAGGATGAGAAAGAGGGCGAGCGGTAGGGTTGCAGGACTCGTTCTCATCGGGAAAGTAGGTTTGTGTATTGATTGTGGATTGCATTTTAATTTTCCTGTCATGAGTTCTTGAAGTTGGAACTTTTAATTCGTTGAGCAGTTTAAAAGTTACGTATCCTTATCGGGTGGGAAGGAGATCACGGGTGTAGAGGCAATTAGATGAGGTTTAGAAAGGTGACAGTCAGAAAAATAGTTTTTTTTTTTTAAGTAGCACAAGTTTGCAAAGATCGATGGTGTTAGCTGCAAGGTAAGGTTCCGAATCAGAGAAAACGTTTAAATTTCTTATTGATAATGTTCGTACTCATTCTCATTCTGAGGTTTACTTTTGTTTAAAACTTAGTCGTATTCGAATGATTTGTAGTTTGAGACTCGAAAGATTACTTTGGAAGACGACAATTTGTTACAAAGCGTATTGGGTTATTCCACTCAGGATCGCCCACCGTTCTAAACGACCCCACTCCGATTTGGTGGAGTTACTTATTGAAGTGGTTCAAGTAATGGGACAAACAATTTTTGCTGGACTCGATATAGTTTTGGAGTAAAATTGGTTCAAAAATGGGTAAAAAGTCACAATTCAAGATTTTTTTTTAAATATCAAAAAATCATAAATCGTCGAAAGCAAGCATTTTTTACTATAGGAGTGGAGGTCTATCTCGCCCTATTTAGGAGGTAGGGGTCATTTGAAGAAAATAAATGACATGATAAAAAAATTATTAAAAAACACGGCAACACTTACAATGACCTACTACTTCAGCTTTGAAAGCCAGAAACTTTTTCTATAACTGTACATTTAAGATAAACTACTCATGTCAAATTTTTTTTTTAAATTCGCATACAAGTTTAACCGCAAGCGCCTGCTTGACGGTTGCAAATATACCTTTAACGGAGCAACGAAGTAGCTTCAGCGTCTAAACCTCTCATAGGTTTCGAAAATCCTGGAAATCGTGAAGCGAGCCACCCACCTCCTTTTGTACATAGGTCTTACCAAAAGTTCCCTAAGTATATTGCGCTCTATATTTGTATCAGGGATTCGAACCAACTGTCAATTCTTTGTCGTTCAGTTTTTTCTTCCGACTAGAATCATGTAGTCTTGGATATTTTAATTGGAAAGAATAAAACAAATTAAATTTGATTAATATGTTGACTTTTTAATGTAGGACGCAGTCATATTTCCATTGAAACAAATAAAATTATGAGAATAGGTGCCCCGCATTGCACAACCAACTTCGAAATACATTTTCTTAATCAAAAATTTCTAACAAATCGTCAGTTAAAATGATGATTTTTATTAAATGACGTTATTTTGTTAAAAGCATTTCTTTAAAAAAGAATAGCCGGTTCATACTGAACCAAATAGAAATGGCAGTAAATTTAACACAGCTGAGCTGAAAAGTCAAATTCACTGGGATTCATTTCATGCTATCATTCAACAGTAAACACTATTCGAATCTCAGAAGAAGCATGATAATGTGTTTAAAAGGAACTTTACTTCATGCGCGTTAAGAAATCAACACTCATAATCTCAACACGCACTTGTATTCTACAGCATACTCTGAAATACTTATTGCACGCAATTAAGGTCTCAGAATGAAGCATGACTCATATAGATAACCATGGCAAGAAATATTCGCTGAGCATAACACATTTTTTTACTATCATGTTCCAGATCACGAATTTCCCACCTAAAATGTTGACAGTCACAAAACACGTCATCGTTCTGTTTAAAACCACGTGCGCAATTCTTTTTAAAGCCCAATCAAACTGATTTTGCAAGTAAAAACTAAAGAAAGAAAACGCCGTCTAATTATTTCATCCGCTCTGACACAATTACCCATCCGCACAGATCCACTTTCCAAATTCCCGCAGCACCGCCGGTGTACTTTTCCTTTTAGCAAAAACACATCCTATTTGCGTCAAACTGTTTTCGAAATTACTGGCCCGTGTTTACCTATAATTACGGTCACGGACACTTAGCCCGTCTGATGCAGCCAACTTAACTAGCTATGTTTTATCCTAATTTAAGGACACCAGAGCACATCACGTATCACCAATTGTGCAACGACAATTATACGTCTAGAAAAAACAAGACAACAGCAAAAAAAAAAATATTAAGTCTCTCTTGTAGGACGATGGAATTATGCTCGGCACCCAAACCGAGCGAAGATTTAAACGTTTTTTCTGTACGTGTGTGTGTGTCATCTGCTTCCTGCCTGTCCCCAGTGTACGATGGTACCAAATACTTTTGTATTGTTCCAAGCAAACAACCAATTTAGCTCAAGGCTCAAGATGAACTATATACCGAAGCATACTGCAGATGATGTTGAATTTAATTTAATGCTCGTCACGTCCATTAAGCCCCATAACGATTTTGACCAATGGGTGTTTGGGATTACCCCCAAACGGAAAACAAAAAAGTTGCCGTATGCAGATGTATTTGTGTTTGTGTTTACGTGCGAAAATTGCTGGCTACGTTCAGGTGCGCCACCATCACCACCACCCTAACTCCCCTGCAAAAGACAAACAGGTTCGTTCTAATATTTCATTTTACCGACACTTAACCCGCTCTCCCCCGATTCGACCTTTTCGACTAACACATAAATACCATTCCGGCCGCAGCGTCGGTCAAGGGAAACCGAGTCCTTAATCTCTGGAAATCTGAAATTTATAAATTCCAATTTGGTGCAAGGTAAATTTCAAAACTCACAACAGAATATCAAAACCCAGTTACCGAGTAATGGATCAAATAGCCGAAAACATAATTTCCAAAGTCTGGTGAGCAAAAATGAAATCAATGTTTTAGCCAAACGATTGGGACAGATACAGGCACGTAAATGACCTGCTTCGGCCGGACCAAGTGGAGGATACAATTGCCATTGCGAAGTCTGGAAGATGTTGATATTGAATTAGTGGTAATAGCGTTCGATGGGGGAGAAGCTTTACTCCCAATCACGTTAAGGGCTTTCCGCTTGAGTTGAGTTAATATCTATGGTTGGAATAATATTAACCATGCATCGGTGATTTCTTGAGATACTCGAAGCAAGTGGATGTTTGTCTAGAGATACAGGTGTTTTCAGTAGTGAGTGTAATGGTACGATAGGTACATGATGTTGTCGTCGGGGTCGAAATGTAGATGTGGTCGAGGGTTTAACATCGATTAGGTGAAGAGCTTTAAGTGGTTTAGCGGTTACTTAACTGCTGTGCTGTGACTTGACTAGTCCTAAATCAGACGTAATGCCTTTTATCTGCTTTCGAATAGACAGCATTAAATAAATGCTGGAGAATGGTATTGCGAGCAAAAAGGGAAGGAGCTAGGTCAGTGACAGCAAAATGGCCAGTAAAACAAAGAAAGCGAAATTGAAATACTTAGCTTTCAACTCAATCTCCGGCAACTATTACAATGATTCTGGTAACCTGTTGCTGTCCTAATTGCTATCCAATCAGTTTTATTTGAATACAGTCTTTATTTTTCAAGTTTGCAAAGGAATACAAATTTTTGTAAGAACAGGGATATGCTGTGATATTTTCTATGAAATTAACTAGTAGATCACAGAAAATTTAATTTCAAAGAAAATTTTGACAAAAATTTGAATTTAAGAGAACCTTACCTAGCAAGAACAAGAGAAGCGAATCGGAGATGAATTTTGCCTTGATTTCTTTACTTGTGCAAGAATAATTGCAAAATACAATAAACAAAACTATCAATAAATAAGTGTATGACTGAGTGAATAAATCAACAAAGATGGATAAAAAACAAAACACAAACTTATTTATTTATTTCATGAAAAAGAAATGTTAATTTATAAAATATGAATTAAAAATAAACTAAAACTAGATAAATGAGGAATAGATGAACAAAGAAAAAATCAAATAATTTATAAAAAATCAAATAACACGAAATCAATTGGCAAGATTTGAAATCAATGTATTTTCGAAAGCTATATAAGAAGTATCATAATGTTGGTTAGTGTAATTGAATCGGTTGAAGATTGTATCAAAAACACATGCTTACTTATCAAGTTTAGCAGTTCTAAGGGAACGGAAATCGAATATCATTTCTAAAACTTTGTTTTGTGCAATTTAAAGTCTCCGTATATGAGCACATTTTAGTCTCATTTGTTATGTCAAAGAATTTGAACTTAGTGGTGGCAGTTACTAGACAAAGTATGTCTTAAAACTTATATACACAAATAAAGAAAAATAATGAAATTAAATCAAAACAAGCAAGCATTAGTTATCGAGTCCTTCATCCCGTAGTTGTTTCGAAACATAAAATAAATCTCTAGGCCAGATACAACGAGATGTGGTGTAAACTTTAAACATAAAATGTAAAACCGGACAATCAATGTGAGCAGTAACGTCATGGGCAAGGGAACTTCAGATCAATAAGAAAGCATATACCATAAGTTGAGTTCTATTGATATCTTTCGGACAGCGAATGTACGAAATCTCTTTAAATTCTAGCGATAAGAATAGCATTCTTTTTATAGAAAGGACTTCATACTACACAATCGTTTTTTTTCACTTGAGCGAATTATAGAAATAAAGGATGGTGTTTTCAGAGTTCAAGAATCTTGAAAATCGTTAAAATTTTGAAACAGAACTCCCATTATGAGGTCAGCATTAGATATGTTAGAATCAATGTGCCGGCGAATATAATTCCTAGATTGTTTAGTGAAGAGACTTTTGCTAAAATTTCGTTGCTAGCTCTATGTCATGACTGAGTATTTACTAATGTTAAAATGCAAGACATTCAAGTCGCATCAATGATCTGTAGTTGCGATATTATTTGGGAACTCCGCCACATCAGCCAAAGATGATTTAAAATTTTTTAGATAGTCCGCATAGAAAACGGACTTAAAATATGAAGGAAAACCATTTTCGAAAAGAAGGAAAAGAAGTCGGCCAAGGTGAAGTACCCCATAAAGAGTAAGTTTTTCCTATTCGAATTCGAAAATAATCTACGGTTAACAAGACAGCTAATTATCAATGAATGAAAACTAGACAGTTATACTAAGCACTCTCCTGCCTCCTCTTTGCGCAGACACAGAATCCTATCCAATGCCCCACATACACACTGCATATTCTAACTTTCAGATCGAGTCTTTAAGTCGAAGTCTCGACTTGAACTCAACAAAACACACGCAAATAAAAAAAAGTGGGTAATAAAACTCAAATTAAGTTAGACTCTGCATCTAACCCAGTTTCTGAAAAAGCATACATTGCGGTGAAAATCAAAAAAGGAAAAACCAAAAACAAACATCGAGACGGCCAGCAGTAAACGAAAAACAGAGGACAAAAAATTGTTGGAGTGACACATCTCCCAATTTGGCGCATATGGAATTTTTCCTTTTCCTTTTCATACGTTTTCCTTTATCTGTTTTAAGGCAATGCAAGAAGGAAGGACATCATGTGAGCATAGAATCATCACTGACATTCTTCTGCCCTGTCCTCAAACCGCCAACTAAAACGTTTTCTTAAATGTCTTAGTCTGTGCACTTGTTTAGGCCATTTCCATTTGATGTTCATTTCGGTGTTGTATTTTATACTTTTTTTTTTGTTTTGTCCTTTTTGGTTGTTGTGGCTGCTGTTGTTCTTATTTTTTTGTAGCCACTTCTTTCAGCCCAACCAACAAACAACCACCACCCGCCAACTCTTCACTCTTCTTCATTCAGTCATTTCGGTTTTGGTCGGAGGTATATGGTCGTCCTCGTATACCGACCCAATTTAAGGTTCGTGTTTAATTTTAAAAGTAAATTTGCTGTTTATTTTTGGTGGGACGTGCAAGGACTTCAGAGTCATCAAAAGCACATAGGGAGAGCGGCAGAGAAGCGTGTATGTTGTGTGGTGGTGGCGAAAGCATCATCCTTACAGTCCACCCTCGCCGTGCCGTCTGCTATTCCCCATTTTAGGGTCGTTTAGGTGGGAGCGTCGTTGTGTACGTACACAAATGCGAAACCGCGGACAGATAGAAGCATATTGCTTCGCAGGACGGGATCAAGATTGTGCAGCACTTCGTTGATGTGCTTTCAGGCGATTTAATATTTTTCCCATCTTCGTTCTGCAACACACACAACGGAAGAAGAGAATTATTTCTTTTTTTTGTTAAATACAAATTATTATAATTAGGTAATGTAGTTGATGAACGGGGGAACAGAGAACCTCCTCACGTGTGAGAGGAAACTGTTGCATAGTAGATACTTCTCTTCTGCACCAGTTTGTTGTGCTTCTTACGTAATACTCAAAGCAGGATTGTGGAACAGGGCATTTTCGAGTTGTTCTGTTTCTAAGGATGTAAATATGTATGTAGAAGTGAGAAATGTGATTACGGTTTGTAGTTTCTGGGAAAGAAAACGGAAAGGGTGGTGTGCATCCTTACCGCGGTTCGCAGTGCATATAACAGGTGCCAAGAACATTTTTGGCGGTGAATGGCAAAGAAAGTTTAAATGGTCATTATTTCTCAAAATTCGTTCACTCACTGGTGTATTCTTTTTTGGCGTTATGCTTTGATTTTCGTAACATAAGCGTTGAGGTTTTTGGGTTAATATTGAAGCGCGGTATTCAACACGAAGGTGCCAGCGATTTATGAGGAATGCACTTTCGTGTGAGAAGTAATTTTATTTAATGAGGAAGGTATGCAAGGATCGTTTCACAAGATGGGGTGATATGAGAGTGTTGGGTTGTTGCCTTAATTTAATGGAAAGGAAGAAAGGAATATGTGCTCTCAAATATATGGAAAAATTTGTTGTAATCCTTTAAATTATTTAAGGTTCACAAGTTTGTTATCTAACGTATACATTCAACTTTCCTTCTAAAATACCCCTTAAATATTAATTGATGTTTGGTATGTTAACACACCCTGCTTCGATTTTCTTTACCAACGTACAGTGGTCGGATTCGACAATCTAGCTGGACAAATTTTAACATTATATTTAGTAACATTTGTACCAAAAAGTATTCTCTTGGCTGTATACTATTAAATGTAACAAAAATGCTGTTGTTGCTGTTCTTCAAAATTTAACCACAACCTAAAACTTCACCATATTTTTTTAAGATATCAACACTTTGCTGGGTTCATTTATAAGACTGCGTTATAGTTTTCTTTTTATATGTTGTAATACAAATTGTTTTTGTGGAAAAGTTTTATTCATATAATTTCATTATCTAAAGATAAAACATGCTAGAAATCAAGACTTTTGCTGTTCGCTGTATTTTTTTTTTTTTTTTCTAATTCACAATTCAAAAAAAGTTGCATGGCGGTTCCAAAAATGTGCGAGAAGTTTTTAAATTTTATAGACACTTCATAAAATCAGACCAGAGCCTAGCTTTTCTTTTGGCACATGTGAAGGGGACCTACAGTTTAATGCCGATTCTGAAAGGCGAATTACGAA
Organism: Syritta pipiens; assembly: GCA_905187475.1. Lineage (NCBI taxonomy): Eukaryota > Metazoa > Arthropoda > Insecta > Diptera > Syrphidae > Syritta > Syritta pipiens. The sequence goes on along the minus strand of LR994571.1, from coordinate 9,575,279 downwards.
AGCTGTCCATGACAAAAGTACTCCAGAAGGATTGTCAGTCATTCGCTGAAGTTGTATTATTGTATTGTATTAGGCGGCGTAACAGCCCGTTGAGAGCCAGAGCCTAGCTTTTTCGCACCTCCACTGTGTTGTGCGCGTTATAATTTTGACACATGTGGAGGGGACCTACTGTTTAATGCCGGTTCCGAACGGCGAATTGCGAAAGCTTTTCATGACAGAAGTACTCCAGGAGGGTTGTCAGTCGTTCGCTGGAGGTGGGGCCGTGAAAAATGTTTGTGGTGTTATTTCCCCGAGCCGGATTCGAACCTGGGTACTCTCGCTTAACAGTCCGACACACTAACGATTAAGCCACGGCGCCCACTGAAGTTGGGGTCATGAAAATTGTTTATGGTATATAGAATCAGAATAAATAAACTTTAAGCCTGAAGCACTTGAAGCTCTAAACGTTTTCCCCACTTAAAAATTGAATTAATTTTTTTTATATGCACAATTGCTAAATGCGCAAAAAAAAAACTTTTTATAGTTGTACATTTATGAATGATTTTTTGGTTTACTGATAACCAATCCCTTTGAGAAAAAAAACTTTGTTAAAATACACGCTTCGTAAGACTTCTTTCAAAGATGATTCTTTTCTCTCTTGCTCTCTCTTTGCTACAGGGTCCACATTTTTGACGGAGATATAAAACCTTACCTACATTTTTTTTTCTTTTTATTGGAAATTCATTTGACTAAATTCAGCATCGAAATCGTTCCTAAGGAAAGTTCTGATTTCGTCCTCATTAATTCGGTTTGCATCCATGCAATTTCCGGTTGCGACTTCATACACAATGAATCAGCAAACTCAACGTTGGTCTACGATATCAGCGAAAAGTTGAAGTCGTCAATCAGTGCAAACAAATAATCAAGGAACACAGTTTTCCAATCAGTGCCAATTCAATTCTCAATTACTTTTTCCCCCCACGACTGGACACCAAGTCGAGTGTAATTCACTTCCGAAATAAATTCTCAAAAATTAGTTCCACCTCTAAGTTCGACATTAAACTCGCAGCTACTCCGCTCCACGATTTAATGTGATAGTCAAATGCATTGATTTCAAGGACGAAGCTGCAGGACCCATTTGCAACGGACGGATGCAAGAACATTCAGCCCGACTCGGTGTTAACCTATTGTACTTCCGTAATTTACACGCAACTCCTGAGATTGCAGGACTCTGAAATAGAGCATAACCGAACTGAACCTGTTAGTGAAGCGAAATTGAATCCACGTTTACAGGATACGGGCCACTTGATGTGCAGAGTGCCTTTATGCAAACGAGATGCTATTCAATTGGCGTTGACCTGTATTTCCTTTTTGTTTCATCTCCTGCCCGTGCCACACCTATCCCACATGCTGGTTTACATCAGCAAATTTCACTATTATTCATGCATCTACACCATTATTCCCATAAATTACCTGATTCGCCCAATGGAATAGAGTTCGGGTGCCGCGTCCGTCGTCCTACCATTGGTGTCGTCACCGCCGTCGTCCTCAACTGAATCACCCAAGCGAATAACCACGGAGCTGAACACTGAAAATTCTGGGGAATAATAAATTGAATTATTATATTATGAAGTGTGCATGTGTACATGCAAACACCATACCGAGTCGGGATCGTCGTCATTGCAGCCGCACCAACAACAATGACTTCCACCAGACAGCTTACTTCCAAAAAAAAGGGAGAAATAAAGCACGACGCTGTAATGCAAGAATGGATTTGTAATTTAAATTTCATGTTGAAAGCTGCAGTATAGAAAATTTATCGCTTTCGGGCTCTAAATTTACGGATGTGCGAATACGGATATGTGATCTGTGTTGACTTAGTGAATGGTATCCGTGGTTAGATACCTCAGATTATTAAGATGAATGATGTGGACTAATGGTTGAAATAGAAAAATGAAGACATTGCGGTCGATTTTACGAGTTGGGGCATTTTGCTTGAAAGTTTTCGCATCTTTGATATTACCGATCAAGAAGAGAGTAGTATAAATAGGCGTTCCCATTAATTGAGCTTCTCACCGCACAGATTGATTAACTCCACTTTTTGAAAAAAATTTCATTTAAGTGTCAAAGCACTTGGTATAGTCATAACATCTTATGTTTACAATATCTTTCCTTAATAATAAAGATTGCAACCAATAAACGACAACTATTTGCTACGATATTTATGGACTTTCCTGCATTTCGTCACTTGCTAACAACGGGTATAGAAAGACAATGTATGTAATTGCATCTTTGATTAGTTACAGTTATTTAAATGGTCCTTATTGAAAAAAATTACTCACCGTACGCAAACTCTTGTGGATTGATTTTGGCAATATTATTTGTTGTTTTTGTTATTCCTTTTAAATGGATAAGAGTATTGAATTAACTTTGGCAAATTCTGAAGCTTTGTGCTTTGCTCTTTTCAAATATACCATTTAAAACAAATTGTCATATATGATTTCGGAATAAACGCCATTTTTCGCTAGATTTCTTTATCACATGCAACTTTTCTGGAGCACTGTATATAGCACTAACTTTTGAAATTAGTTTTCAATATTTCCCTATATTGTTTAAGTATAAAGCAACTCATTTATTCTGGAGAGGACTGATACTGACTTTCTATCAAAAAGAATGACCTATGATCTAAAAAAAAACCACTTGCCCTACTCGTTATATGACAGTAGAGAAAAACTGTACAAAAAAACATGCTTAATTTCACTGATATGAAACAAATTTTTATTTATTTATCTTTGATTTCAATTTACAATTTAGGGAACGAAGTAAATTCTGGTTTGGCAAACAATAAATTAAATCAAAAAAAATTAAAAAAAAAACTTTTATTTATTTAATTTATTAAAAATGTCAGATGTTCTTTTTTTCACATAATTAACTTATTTTTGTAGACTTCAGGCACACTTTAAGTTCATAAACTGAGGAAGCTGTAGGTGGAGCCGTGAAAAATGTTTGTGGTGTTATTTTCCCGAGCCGGATTCGAACCCGGGTACTCTCGCTTAACAGTCCGACGAACTAACGATTAAGCCACGGCGCCCACACTGCAATGTTTTACTCAATAATTTATTCACCATTTCCCGGACATATTTTGCCATTGGGTACTTTGAAACTTCGCACAAACTTGTAAAATTATTTGCTTTTTTTTTTACGCAGAGTTGAATTTTATTATTTCTAGCTACAAGAGAATTATTATATTAAAAATGTTCGCAAATACGAATTTAAGTGCGAGCAAAACAAAAGATGCAAAAATACAACAAAATTTATTTAGTACTTTCTTGCATACCCTTTGTAAGCAATTATCACACGCAATTTTTTAACAATTTGTCTCAGCAAGGGATACCAATAAGTCGAAATTCGTTTTATCAGCTGAAATCACATAGATTACTTTCACTTCCTAAGCTCTCGTTTAACAAAATGTAAGCAAACAATTACAAAACACATCGATTACTTTCTCTTCCTACTTTCTCGGTTTGCAAAATCTATATTTTCAATGGATTTACGATCGATTATGCTGGCCACTCTAAAATATTAACATTCTGCTCTATCAAAAAGCTCCTTACCAACCGGTAGATATATTGCGGGTCATTGGCTTGTTGGTATAAGCTGTCTTCAGGCACATTCGACCACAAATATGGAAACTTATGATTTTTCAGTATTTGCGTCCAATATGATTGACACGGTTCACCCACACTTTGACCAGAGCATGAATCTTGAAAAATCTTATTAGAAATGTAATTTGATAAATATTTTAATTGCTCGGCATTGTATGTGAAAATAACGCCTGGTCTATTTTTACGGGGGTCCTGTAGCCAAATTCCTTAATTTATTTCTCTTCAGAAGGTTGAAAATGTACTTGCTTTAGATTACTGATACAGCTTGTTCTCAAAACAACACCAACGATAATGATACTTTTTTTGTCTGCATTGTTAAATTTAAAACAAAGTTGCTAGGATTGTACATATCCGACCACGTTAAGTGTCCAAGTAAAATGTGTTAGCCTGCTGATATTTAGTAACAACCCAGAACAAATGTGTGTTTTCACAAAAATATATTATTTAGTATGATTTCAAATGAAAATGCTGTAAGCTCCTTTTATATCCTGTTTTTTTTCATTTTCAATGAAATTTTTTGAACATTTGTTGAGCCAAGCTATTCAAACAGCGAACTTCATCCAACTTTTTCGTTTAACAAGATTCTGTAAAAATAAATGCCTTACGCTCACATCGTCTCTAAGAGGACCCAAATTGTGTTGCTTAAAGTCGTAAGAGATCGAGAAAAAACTAAAAATATCTTAATGTTAAAAGAAATTTTTTTTGTGAAATAATTAGTCAAATAAACTAACTAACTAAACAAACAAGTAAAAATCAGCCTCCATTTTCATACAAAACACGTTAGCTTTAAGTCTTTAATCTCACTCTCGTCCATTAACTGGATCGAAGACCTCAAGAGCAATCAACCCCGATTCGCAAAGTTGAATAACCCCGTTTCTCCGAATTATACCTCCAGAAAAGTATCATACAAGCAAAATTTGGTCACAACACTAAGCGCCAATTATGCGGTCAGGTAAATCAAATTACAATTTCCCATATCGGTCTGTAGGCCATTAATATTGAGTAATAAATATCAGTGCCTCCGCCCGGTTAAGTTCTACCATTTGACCAGTTGCAGCTGGCCAAAAACAAAATTGGCCAAGCATCTCTACGAAGCCACGGTATCGAACTCATTTATTTTCAATGTTCGACCAGTGACCACTAAAACCTTTAGGTACCCGCCCACAATTATGCATATTCCGTGCCAAAGTGCATCGTTTGTTGTTAGGCCGCCCGCAGAACAACAATAACAGCAGGCGGCCAGACGGCCGGCAAAAAACGCCGATGCTGTACAACCCGCGGCGCAGCAAACAACAGCTCCCTGAAACTCCTGCAGCAGCCGCCCGTGCCTGACAATTGAATTCTTCGGAAACGCGTAAATTTTCCAATTGTATCTCACAACTGGCATAGGCAATTGAACTCGAAGTCATTTAACTTTCTGGCTGTTCGGGAGTAATGCACCAAATGTTCACCACCCTGGCGCGCATAGCTATGGGGATGCGATTACATTTAGCACTCGGATCGAACTTTTTGCCGGCTCTCACCCTCTAACTGGCGCATCCATAACTTCGCTCTCGGTACCGTAGCGTACCGTACCAGGATTTCTTCGATGCTTTATCTTTTTATCTTTGGCAAGCGTTCTTGCTGTGATATCGAATTAGGTATAATGATGTGGTACTTGTAATTCCTGTCTGTTTCTCTCGTCCTTTGCTCAGTTCGACTGGTTCGCCTGTGTGAGTGCGAATCCTGGGGATATGGCAATCCCCCCCTGGGATAAAGGAGGATTGTTCAGACTCTGTGCTTTTTGGCAAAAGCCTATGTGAATGGAGTCCAAAAATGTTTGATAGGGCATTATCCTCAAGTACCCAGAGTACTTCCATCTCTCTCACTCTCGTTTACTCTCTTCTTCTCTCTCTCTCTCTCTCTCTCTCTCTCTCTCTCTCTCTCTCTCTCTGTTCATAGAAGGACTGCAGAGTTTTGTGTGAACGGTTGGGCGCTGCAGCTGCAGGATGAAGCACAGCCCGACTATCAAATATATTATCGTCAACCGCAGTCTATTTGCTTAAAGTAAAGTTAAACACACTCAGCATCCGCTCTCCGCGCGCCACGAGGACAGCCCTTCCAGTTTTATTAATTTCAAAAGTGAACTTTAAATCATTAAAAAGGACTAAAATGCGAAGGGTGGGTGCCGCTTGCTGGTGGTGGTTGTCAAAATTATTTGCACTTTTTAGAGCACAGAATCGGCCATACTGGTCAGGGTAAGCTTAGTCACACACACACACATTGGAAATTAATTTGAAAGAGTTAATCTTGGTACACTCCGAAATGGTGATTAAATAAGTTTAGAGGAAAATTTAATTTTGAAAATAATCTGAAATGGTTGGATTTGTTTCACAATATGTTACCCAAATGGACTTGTGTCTATTGAATAATTTATGGGCAAATATTCATTAAATTCAGACGTGCTTGCTACTCTGTGTTTGGCCATTTAATCAACTTATCATGTGTATGAGGTTGAACTCAGATGACAACCATAACTGATCCATCTAATGACAGCAATCACAAGACTGGGTTCTCTAAATTTAAGCAAGGTCATTAAGAATGCGTCGATGCTTATTTGGTTTGAGGCAGGTCAGTCAGGTTTGTGTAGTTGTGCGTTCAGTGGCTAAATTAAACGTGCAAATGTAACGTAGCAGACACCAAGTGGAAACCTAGGTTAGTTTTGTTTTACCCTAACTATGCATGGAAACAAAGGTGATGGAGTTTACATCTGAACAAAAATAAATTTCAATGGAAAATAATAAACTTCTTTCCAAAAATTTACACTTCAATAAATAATGGACGTCCACCCCTGAAACTCATCTTCTTTTTCAATGGCCAAACAAATTTTGTGTTAACCTTTTTATTCAGGAAAGTTTGAAAAAAATTAAGAAGTTATGACTATATGCTTTGACAATTAATTTTCAAATTTTACAAAAAGTGAAGTTAATCAATTTACGCGCTAAGTGGAAGTAAGCACAAAGTACACGGTGTGGTCAGCAGTTATATTAACTTTATTTAGGCTGGACAAGAACATTTAGCAAAAAACATAAGTTTCGAAGGACCTCATTGCTCGAAGGGTAGATTATGCATATTAAAAAGTTTTGGAGGCACATACAGTTAAGAAAGACTGGTAGGATTCAACATAACTGGCTGAAAAAAGTTGTAGCTCTTCATAATCGAAAAGAGCAAAAATTGTTGTTGCTTAAAAAAAATTTGATTTTTGACTGATAAAAAAGGTGTACACTCCAACTTTAATGACTCAATCTAAAATAACAAGATTCTTTAAAAAACTAAAGATATTTCTAACTTACATATATATATTTTTGAACAAAATAAAGGCTTTTAAGCAAAAAACAAAAATATCAACCTCTCCAACTCCAAATTTTTCCAGAGCTCCATCTAACCAGAAATAATTTTAATATCCGATGAAAATTCGACATAGAGGCTTTTCTTAAGAATATGTATATTCTAGAATTTACGGAGATATGGCCAGCTTATTATTGGAAAACAGCTATTAGAGACCTCCATTTTGCGTGCAATCATGTACACGTAATATACGTGTAATTAAATATCCCTTTAGGAACCCGTGTATTTACGTGTATTTAGCAAATATGTAAAGACAGTACAAAATATTATAAATTTTAGATGAAACCGTCGTTTTAATCGTTAATGTGATATCGGAGTCATTTTCAGAAGCTAACATACCTCTAACAACTTATGGGTGAATGTCGATAAGTCTTCACCGTTCACAATATTTTTAAGGATATCCAGTCCTGTTCTAAAATTTCAAGCTTTGTTGCATTACAGAAGACGTGAATAGACTGTTACACGATGTTAAATATACGTGTATCCGTTGTTAAATGAACTTAGGTGTTTAAGGCGCAATGTAATACGACACAAAGTGTCACGTGTACAAGTGTAAATAAATATACGTCTAAAATCCCATTTCTGACAAAGTTGTGAGAGTATTTATCTCAATTCTTATCGAAGAAAAAACTATAATTAAACCTTTGTTATAACAATCCGATTTTATTTCGCAAATGACAAAGAAAAAATGTTTTCAAAACTCTGACTTGGCAGCCAGTCAACCATGCATTCCTCATAATAGATTGATAGCATTCCTATACAAGTTGTTTAAATAGTAATTTTAGTAATTCCGACCTGATAATTTCATATCAGTTAGATGCTTAAATTAAACCTTTTGGTCCGTGGTTAAATCTTTAAGCTATTTCTCAATATTATTAAATTTGTCTACGTAGGATCATCACATTAAAGGAAACCCTCGAACTCTTAGCCGCCTTAACTTTTTTTTGCTCACACAGCTTACACCACATGTGTCCTCATGAGACGACCACCAACTGACAATCGTGCACTCAAAATTTTACCACCATTGCCACAAGGAAACGAAGTAAATGTGGTAAAATAATTTACGACCGCCATCACAGTTTGCGCAGTGTTGCTTCTGGACTGTGCCCAAAACCTTCTACAAGAAGTTACGATTTTTCCACACAGTCAAGTCCTTCTTCATTTCCTTTTTTTTTTGATTTTTTTTTTCTGTTCCCTATTTTCTTAAGTGGCTAAGTAATTTTGACATTTACTTGAATTTCTCTCTCAAAGATCACTGCAAGTGGAGCACAGTCAAACTGAAAAACACCGAATATGTCCTTCCAACGTACTTTACCATCGACCGTCACTTGAGTGCAGAGTAGGCCTCGTGCTGTATTCTTGTGTCCTTTTTCCCTAACAATGAAAGGAACCATTCAAGAGGCTTAGAGAACAAAATTGTATGCAAAAAGAAAAAAAAAGAAAAGGATGAATATAAAAATTAAATTAGTTGAATTAAGGTCCTGGCCCGACTTTGGCTTTAGGCCAAAATCTCAAAACGACCACACAAGTGACTTCAACAAGGGACTTTGAAATATTACAAATGCATGCGTGTTACATTCAATACAACATGACAGTCTCGTTCTCTGATGATGATGGTAAAGATGATAATGATGATGACGTGAATGGTGATGACTTCCAACACAAAAATAGCACACCACCAAAAGAATAAGACACGGGATCATCGTAAAAGTTACAACCGGAAAGGAATTATATTCTTGCGCCTTTCCATGAAGTTACTGCACTGCAAGTGTGCTCCAATTATTCACCATTACATCCGCTGACGTAGTGACGTGAACAAAATGTGACTTCTTTGACAGTGACGATTTGTCATCAACGTCTCTTGTGCACAAAACAAAAACTTTAAGTTGACAGTGATATTTGCTTTTTGCAGACACTGGACTATTTGACTATTTGCCGACTGACTCTTTGGGAAAGCCACCTCAGGAGAGATTCGTAGAAAGAAAGGATACAAAAACTTAGGATAGGGTGCATTGGAGTCGAATTGTCGAAGTGAAAAGCAGTGAATCACTCAATGGGGGACTTAACAATTTAGATACGAAAATTTATATTAGATGAACCGAAACGACATAGGAATTTTAGTTTTAAACATACCACCACAGCTTCAGAAATATGGGAGCAGCATCCGCATCCCGCTAAACATGAACAGCGATCGGAACAGGAAACATACATCCCATCACTATGGTTAAAGCCTAGTGTTAACAGCACCTGATTCGAGCTTAGGCACGAAAAGCTGTCGTTAATCATAGGGTAAGTTCTTATTCAGCTTAGATCAATTGCAGTTTCCTAGTCTTAGCCATGTGGGAAAACCCCACATGAAAAATCGAAACAAAAACGAAGCACTGACAAGCGAAATGTTTTTTTGTTTTTTTCGTTTTTGTCCTTTTGCCGTTTGTTTGACGTGTGAGAATAGAAAATCATCGACAAGAAGAAAACGAAAACAAGCAAACTGTGTGCAAAGTACAGAAAATGTACAAAATTGTTCCCTTTTTTGTCTATCACATCGAGCAAATGTAATATTTCTCTTCTTTGGGAGTCCTTTTTGCCGTGTTTGTTTCGTTTTTGTTTGTTTTTTTTTTTTTGTTATTTAGGGTCCTTCTTTTCCTATGCATGACAGTACAAGTAGTATATGGGTTACTTGTATAGAGTTCACTGATGCTCACCGCACAACTGCAACGCCGTAGATGGAAAAAGCGAGAGAGAAGAGTGCGAAAAAAGACTTCTCTTTTCAGCGAGAAAAATTGCTTTGTGAATTTCCTTTGGCAATCCTTTTTTTGTAGATTTTTCGTTTTTTTTTTTTTCACAATTTTTTGTATCCCGTTTTTTTTCTTTTTCTCTACTGCAACTCTATTGTCAGCTCGTATAACGGATAAGTGTCCTTTGGGGCTTGAATTATGGTGATGCGCGCTGTTCTCATTTCTGCATCATATAAAATATCTAAAACAAAAGCTTCAAACTTTATAAAGGGAATATTTTCTAAACTCCTTTATTTGAATAAAAAGAAAAAAAAATGCTAACATGAATGATAAATGCCATTTTGCGGTAGAAAATGCATTCACATATGTACGTAAGACGTTTGAAATGTACATGGACTTTGCAGAAGTTTTGGGGAAAAGAATAAGAAATGGGAGCGTTGTAAGGCCTTAAAGCGTTTTTAAGTTATTGTCGCTTAAGTAAGTAAGGAGGTTAAAATGAGGTTCTGTCCAAAGAAAAATATGGGTTGGCAAAGTTTAATGGCAAATGGTGTCAGAATTCTAAGAAACCTCACATTGTGTATTACTGAAGGGGTGCGCTTGCTTTTCTTGGTTTAAATGTGAAGCTAGGTCAACTGCTTTTTTTTGTGATTCTTTTATTTTGGTTGCGTTTGAAGCTCATCTTGTTACTAAGTCTTTGACATACATTTTTACAGGCAGATTCAAATCTTACTTTTGCAGAGTCAAAAACCACATCCAAATCGTGTATTTCCAAAATATGAAAATAAATAGCAATGTTTTTAAATACATATATGTACATAGCATCAGAAATCAAATTTCTTGAACGGACCAAGTTCCGTGGATCGCTAAGCAATCAAATCCGAAAATCTTTTCGATCGAAAATTCTATACAAAGACTTCCGCAATAAACATTTTACTTTTGCATATGATAGTGAATTGTTAGTTAGCAAAAAATTAACTTGAGTGTGCTGTCTCTAATTCTAGTTAATATGTATGTGTACGTGAATGGAGCCAAACATAGTTGAATAAAAATAGCATTAAATACACAAATATTTTAGGCAAACATTTTTGTAACTCATAAAAAATTCAGTTTTATTAGTTGATAAATAAGCCGTTTAGAGCACACATCGATTGACATAAAAAAAATTCCGAAAAAGCGATGAAATAATTTACGTTCGCCTTTGAAATACATTACGTTTTATTTAAATAATTGTCATTTAATGGTGGTAATCTTTATTATAAAGGAAAAATATTGTAAACATAAATGTTATGACTATACCAAATTCTGTGACACTTAAATCTATTTTTTTTCCAAAAATTGGAGTTAATCAAACTCTGCACTAAGTGGCTCAAATAACAAGACGATTTATTTGGCCCGATTCTTTTGCACATCACTGTATATGACAATTGTCCACAAAATAAGGATCAATGCCAATATTAAACTGTGCAGCAATCACAACATCCTTGGCGGTTCTTTTGGAATGTTCTAATTGATTATTCACATCTTATTTAACACTTGATTACCAATATGTCGCTACAGAATGGATTTTCTCAATTTTTCCTAAGTGGAGGGCAGAATATGCAATTTTAACTTGTTGATAAGATAGAACTAGCTCTGCCTTTGCATCAATCGTAGTTAAAATGCATTTCTCATCAATCTGTTTCACGTCAAGCCTAGTAATTTAAATTGACTGTGTCACATGACAAAAACATATTTTCAAGTCCTACAAAGATACAACTGATTCCCCACAAAAAAGAAAATACTCGGCACAAAGTTAATCTAAAACAAAACAACAAAAATTAGAACCCCAAATAACACCCACTCGCTCTCAACATTGCCATTTAATTCAATCTGTTCGTCAGCCGATAATTAAAATACAACTTTTATTGGTTGCCCTACCCTATTATCTCTGTCGTAAGGACATTGTATTCCTTTCAAAGAGAGACAACGAAAAAAAAATTCATTATCGTCTGCAACGATAAAATCCGTATCATTTTTCATACCGGGACCGTATCGGAGACGAACGCCAATAGACAATTTGTGCACATCCACAATCTGTCGTCGAGCTATGAGTTATGACGCCGCAAGCTTTCATAAGATATTCCTGTCCCATGCTGCCGACCACACATTCACACCCATGTGGCGAGTTTAGCTGTGCGTTTGCACAGTCACAGAGCTCTGCCCCACTGGTGGAGAGATACAGAGATCTATGAGTGTTTTATGTGCCACAATCGATGCCATTGTTAGTCTTGACTTCGGGGACAATTTAGGTGATTTTTAATACCAAATAGCCATAAATATTGGTTCGAGATACGGTTGCTTATTGTTTTGTATCGCCGCAAGACGTTATCCTGGAAGGGCATTCGTTTCGGCATCATGCGCGTGTTAGGGGTAAGAGGGTGTTTTGCTTCTTGTGTTCATCCGTGAACGTTCATATATTATGGACACCAATGTGTCAGAGGGCCAATTAGTATGATTATGGATTTCGTTTTTTTGGAGTTGGGAGTAACTCCTATAATTAGGAGAAACTACGGTTTTTGTAGTTTACCTAGGTTGTTGGCCTCAGTTGTTTATAGTCGTGCAAATGACTTGTCTGCCTGGCTTTAAGGTAGAAATGTTGAGGTAGTAGACTGTGCAGAATTTATGGAAGAAAAAGAAAGGGGAAAAAAGGTAGACACCAATTAAAGTAGGACTTCGGTTAATTATTTTTATAGATTACTTATACATTGAAAATATTTCCAGTTTTTTTTTTCACATTTTTATTTTAGTGTAAAACATAACACACAAAATGCTGTGCATATAATAAGAAACACTTAACATAGACACCCATCTGGACAGCTGCGATTTCCCATCGATGAATTTGAAAGTAATACACGAATGTAGCTGAAATACGGGAAGCATTTTAACAGTAATTCAGGAATCATCGAACACTAGCTCATCATTTTTAAGGACATTTGTTTTATTTATTGTTCAAAGCTCTAACATGCATTCACAGACATAAAATGTTATGAAAAACGCTATCAAATAAAATCTAGGAGCAAGAGAAGAAGAAGTTAGGTATATGTGCATGTTATAGAAACCCTTCTCTATCAACTACTACAACTTTATCCGTTTGTCAGACAAAAGCGCAGAAATGAACAAAATAACTCGTGCATATAATTAGAAACCCTGAGATTTTCCTAAAAAAAATTACGAATATTTTTTCTCCAAACTTTGGTTATGTTAATGCATGGAAGTACTTTTACAAAGAATTACAGTGTCGAAATACAATCAAAAAACCAATCACCTTAATAAAATCAAAAGTTGTTTTAGTTGTGACGATTTAGGTCATGTTAGATGTTTCTTGTTATGTGCTCGGCACTATCTATCGACTCACCAAATAAATTGAATACTGTAAATAAGTTTAAATTAATAACTAAGCGTATTGCTTAATATATTTCTGTTAAGCTGGCTGTTTGAATTCAAATTATAATACTTTTCTTTAGTAGTTTGTCATTACTTCTTATGGCTTTGTGTTAAATCGTCCTTTTTTCGGTTGTAAGTATTATTTGATTCATATTGAAAAACAATGAGCACATTTTATCGGCTCACATTTGTGGTTTTATCCTCACTCACGCCGAGCAATTTTGAAAGAAAATTCCTAAATGCTTTACTGCCCACAAAAACTCACAACATATCACTCTATACGTATGTATATATGAAGCGAAAAACATAATTCCTCTGATAATGTATCAAACTCAATTATTTTTGCGAAAATTGGAACGAATAAGTTTACGCCCAAATCGACTTGTTGGAATTTCAGGTTAACATGAGTGTAAATGAAATACCAATCGTCCCTTAACCGTCAGCCCTTAACAAAAATAGTCAATCGTTTCTCGAATCAATAAAAGATCAACTGCTTATTTTTATACGAACAAACTAAAGCCTAAAGTAATACCCAATGCGTATTTTAGCTGACCTTCCAGCATCTTTTCATCTGAACAATCTAATTAAAAATATACCAACGTTGGTTACATTCACTTGACCCACTAAAATCACTTCAGATTATCAATAAATTTGTTAACATTGAACTGCCGACTGCAGATCCATATCCCAAGGTATGTAATAAAATATTAAGAGCTTCATTTCACTTGACTGTCCTTTTTCCCATTACTTCAAAGACTTCTCGATATAATTAGCTTTGTCATCGATTTTGAATAAATAAATAAAAAAAAATACAAAACGAAAACAAGTAATGCACTTTGCCGCATTCAAATGAATAGTCCGTGCAACTTGACCTACATTCAACCAAAATGCCCACTCCTACTTTCAGTCCACCGCCACCAGCAGCAACAGTGACACCAACAAAACAACAAATTCTCTGACATTCACTGGCACATGGCTTGCTTACAGCATTATTGAACTTACCCTGTTACCGCCGATGCCGATAACGGTGATGTTCGTAGACTAAAAGACGTAAATTCGAAAGTCCTTACATTGAAATTCAATAAAACGACTCGTTGGCCTAAATTAACTGTTTCGAGACATAATGGATCCGATATTGGACAGAATTGTATCCAGAAAATGCGAAAAAAAAGAGCTCAACAAGATGAGACTCAGCAGGACAATAAACGGAAACTTAAGGGGGAATATTGTGATTGCAAAATTGTAAACCAGCAAAAAAAGGACAACAGCAAATGATGAAATCGAAAAAAAATTGTGAAAATATACACTCTAGTGGATGTATTTAAATTCTTTTTGTTTTTTTCTGTAAAATACGAGACACACTTTGACGTGAGCACATCAAAACGTTTGCAATCGAGAATATCGACGGCAATTGGAACAATCGCACAATTGTTCTGATTGTGAGTGTCAACTTAGGAATTTGTCAATTTTCGTCTACCGTACAAGTCACCTCAATTTGTGGTAGCGGTGGCCAAATCATTGAGGTGCTAAGAGCGTTTGCCTTAGTGCATCGCAATTGTGAGGTCTCTCGTTTTGTATGACGATGAACTACACCAGAAATTCGAACTTAAGGAACGTTATGTGTGTCTGAATCTAAATTTGTGAGTCACAGCCTTAGGATTTATTTGAAGTTCATGGTTGTAGAGTTTTTACAAAAGCAAAAAGAAAATCAACACCCTTTTTTTTTTTTGTTAACTAAATTATTTTTGTTCGTTCGTCATATTGATCCCTTTCGAAGACACTTTTCAAACGGTACACATGTAAGTTTTCATTTAATTTCATACAAACTTTATTTCAAATTTTCAATTATAGCTTACTGTTCCACTACCATTCAAATGAATGTTGAGGAAGACCCAAACTCATCAATTCGACTTAGTGGCCAATAAGTTCGTCTTTCTTTATCCGCATCATAAAATATTACACGTAATACTTTTGGTTCGAAGATCGTTAAGAAACTAAAACTGAATGATCATCAGTTAGGCTGTAGATTCGACAAATGAACTGCACAAATATTCAATTAGGGAACTTTCGAAATTTTGTTTTTCAGTACTGTAATTAATCCGGCAGACGGCAAAGTTTTCGGATTTTGTAATTTGTATTTAAAAAAAAAACAAAAAAGAATTACCTAATGGAAAAGATTGTATCTAATCTAAAACTAAAAAACTAAAATCTTTAGAAAAGTACGGCCATAAATGGGTTTGTAATCAGATCCAGAAATGGGAGTTAGATTTCAATGTGAATTTCAGAATCTATCAAACACTGAAAACAATAAATTGATTTAACCAAAATATCACGTATTTTAAAATCTTAAATAATTTAAAGCTATTGCATTCGAGGGAGTACTCAATCATCATGAAAACAATAACGTCTGTTGATTGAAATACTATGGAGCACTCAACTTACAGGAGCACCCGAAAGGCAATTCAAATTCAACCAACACAACACGCTATTATCCCCATTGAAGTCATCATTGCCGAATGTAATGAAATAACCCGCAAGCTTACAATTATTGTACTTAAAACTCCAACGCCAACACCACAGCGAATCAAAACTATACAAACCATACTTCAACCCTTTCCATTACCAAGTAAAACTGAAAAGTACCCCCCAAAAATTTCGCACATATCGCATCGCGATATTCAGAAGTAAATATGCATTACAACGATTCTCCATAATGCGACACGTTCGCGTCACAGTGCCGGAGACTCGCAGAGTGTGAAAGATACAACACTGCATGGCGAAAAGGCTCGGTTGCGGGTATTAAACGGAAGGAAAATCGCGCGCCACCGAATCAAATTCAATTTTAAGAAATTATTCATATTTCCCACATGTGTGCCGCAGGGCGAATGCGGGGAAATCGATAAAATTTCGTATTAAGGACACGACTGATTTTCCGATGGCAGCGATATGTCAGCAAACGAAATACCTACGCGCGAAAATAGGTTATTGTCAGTGTTGGGCTGCGAGGCCTTCGAGCTTAGTAACGATGTACTGTTCTGAATTTATTTTTTATTTTTTTTTTCTCTGCAGTTTTCCATTTTTTTTTTGCTAGAGTGCAAGCATTCGCTCTAGAAGGGCGCACCCCAAGAGAGCCTCCTGAATTTTTGACGAAAAAACAAAAAAATAAATGCCACAGCAAATATTTAGCTCATGTTCAAATAATGCATCCGTGTTAAAGTTTTTTTTTTTGCGATAGAAAAAAAAAATAAGAAAAATAAAAACGAATTGAGCTCACGTAAGTCAGGGCAAGTTTTGCGTGTGCAAGGACTGCTCGTATTTTATGTTGATGAACGCCAATATTGCAGTGAAATAGGAGTTTTATTTTTCACGTGCAGCGAAGGCTTTCAAGGTCCTCCGCAATACAGATGTGGATTTAAATATTTGATAGCAGCTTGGTGCATGAAATTGACAGGATAACATGTTTTGCGGATAGATTGTGCACAAACTGCTGATGTAAGACACTGCCTCAAGGTCTCAAGTGAAATTTTTTGGGTTACGGAGTAGGACACTTCATTATAACAATATTACATTGAATAGGATGTTTTTCATGGCCAGTTGCAGTGTGGCACAAAAAGAAACACGAACTACCACATCAGTAAGGTAATTTGAGAACCTCCATCAAATTTGGCAGCAGTTTTTCGATTATGATTGATGGGTCGGCAGGACCTCTTTAACAAATTTTGCTTTGGGAATTTTGTGACCTTCAGTTCGCCACGAGATAGAGAAAAAAATCCACGCCAACCATTAGAGGCAAATTTAATTGCAACCATAGCGTATGACTTTTGAGTGAGTGTCTTCATTTAGACAGCACGATTGAGGTGATGGCCACACGGCAGAAGGCGGCCAAGGCATTGGACTGTATTTTTAATGTGTGCAAGTAGGTCGGATGGTAAAATTAGATTTTGATTCCTCACTGTCGATTTGTTAGACGATTTTTTTAAAATGTTTTGTCTTCTACTGCTAGGTCTTCGACGAACGAAATTTAAATCCCAAAAAGAGCCCTCTGCCAACACTGCTCAGAGATGTGGCGTAGCCTTAGCACCATTCAACATGCAAGCCATGTAAACTTGCCACGTACTTTAATCCGTTACTTGAAAGTCCCAAATCCATCCCTTGTCATCACACACACCATACAAACGAAGGCCACCCCACAGCAAAGGCAAAAAGAATTTTCCTTCGGGATCAATTACTATGTAAAAGTTCATAGATGAAAATCGAAAGCACTGCATGAACTTCATATCAATATCCAGGATTTGAAGTCGTCTACAGGACACACGACAAGCTCTGATCAAATAAAATCAATAGAAGCAAATATTTAAGGAAGTATCAACTGCAATGGTAGACCTACTGACATAACCACCTCCTCCTTTTGGGACACTTATCCCTTGGCCTAATGCCCTCAATAGAAGTCCATACTCGGTTAATTGAAATATTTCAAAGGACTCTCCGGATTTTTTTTTTTGTCTCAACACATCCGACTGCTACTCACGAAAAGTTCGTTGCGGCCCGACGGTAATCACGAGCGTAACCGCACATACGAGTATAACACAGCAAAACGGGATAATTGAAGAGCATAAGGACATAGTCGTTGAGTTCGTGTTTTGTATAGGTAATCAGACTGCATGTTTGCCTCTTTTTTTTATTTTTTCAGTGCCATCGTGGTAGTTTTTTGTAAAATTTTTGTCACATAAAATACGACAAGAAAGAAAAATTGGACCATCACCTATAATTACGTGGCCTCTGCTCGAACTCCCGCCCTTCCCGCCTCATAACGTTCGTTCTCTAGCTTATGCTACATTTAAGCCTCGTTGCAGTTCCTTGGCACATCACATGAATGCTGAACTACAATGGCAAAGCAACCAGAAGAGAGAGAAAGACAGGGAGAGACCACCAAAAAGACCTCAGTGCAGGGGACAGCGACAGAAGGAGATCCTTGATGCTGCCAGGGCACAGAAAAGGGAAAACGTGTGTCCCTTTTGGCCCTATTTTCTTTTGGTTTTGTCGTGCATCCTATATGTACACAATCTTCTTCTATCACATGCACTGTCAGCGTAATTGAACAAGAGGGAAGCGGCAGCAACAGCAGCCGAAGCAGCGGCAGTGGCAGCAAAAGAAACACAAGATGAGGCAGTGTGTACTCCCTTTGTCAGGCATCATTGTTGCTGTGTGTTGTTGTATTTTTGTGTTTGTCTATTCGCAAAGGGATAATGGATAACTAGCTCTTCTCGAATGTGAGATGAAATTTTCTCCCCCAGATCTTCCCCGCAGGCCAGGCTGCATCAACCAACACACACGCTGAAGCTGCCCTGCTAAACGCAGCAAAGAGAAAGAAAACACGTGCGCCTTCTTCCTGCAGGCTTTTGTCTGTCGACAATAATTTGAACAAAATGAGCTGCCTCCTCCTGCTGCCTTGTCCCTTCCTCACGCCAAGCCAATTCCTCACAATAGGTGACTGTGTCTGTGTACACGGCGGCATTCCGTCCACCACGTCTATATGTGTATCTTGACGTTGATTTACAAAAACATGCTCCATGATGCTTAGATTGTCGTCGGCAAGGATGTTAATGGAGCACTAGGTGACATTTTCAGTGCACAACATCTTCCTCTTCGACTGGCATGTAAGCATATGCCAGGCAGAGTTCTCTCTGCCTGTTTACGTGTGGTTAGCCGTGGAACGGACCTGGTGGCGGTGGTTGTGGTGGAGATAGCTTTGGGGTGGGCTTTGGGGATCATCGTGAGGGGGTCAGTGGTCTTTCTCTGAAAAAGGCGATGAAATTCACTTGGGTGGTGACGTATGAGCATTTCTGGAGTATCTGAAGGTATCCGACCACGAACTGAATGCGCATTGTCAAGAAGGACATTCCTTACATATTTCTTGCGCTCCCCTCGGGTTATTGGGGCAATCGTATTGCATTGTATTGGTGTTCGATTCGAGACATGTGTGGAATTTTTTTTCCTTCGTTCGGTAGAATGGACAGACTCTGCAAACTAATCAATCATTTTGAGTAAAGTGACCAGTCACTGCACTTAAAGCCTGAAGGCGTCTCTTTGAATTATTTCTGTCATGAAACTTCTCTTTTATAAATCTTCTACCGGAGACTGATCAAGCGACGAAAAACTTGACAACCCATCAAAAGAGTGTGCCGGACAGCTTATGAGTTAATGTATAAACCTTAATTATGAGAAAAATGTCAACATATTCAAGTTGTTGAAAGAGGTTTCTCAGTTGTTTGTTACGTATACGCCACAGGATACAAATTACAAAATATTTTTTCTTTCAAATGGTAAACGAAACGGTCTTTTGTTATCATACTGCGGCCAATGCCTTCGTAGTTAGTTTTTAAAGTTGCACGAATGTAATTTTTTTGTAAGAAACGGTTAGGAGCAAAATAAGAATAATATTCTTAAGTTCCTTAGGTTATTCAACCAAAACTAATCAAACCAATTTCGTAGAAATATTTTTGAGCACTTCCAGGAACAGCATTAGAGCTTACTTATCAGCTTACTTACTTTCTTCTTCTTCATTAAATTTGTATAGTACTTTCTGAAACTAGTTGCTATTATTATTATGTTAGCAATCATACTTTCTAAGCTCTAACCTTAAAATTTTTTTTATTGAAAGTATATTTCGTACTTTAAGGACTACGCTTTGCTCTATACTTGTCTAACATTAATAATAATAACCCATTATATTATTACAAAAAAAAAACCTTCCTTTTTTTGGGAAGAGCAGGTCAGAGCCTGAGTTTAAAAAGTCTCCATTATTATCTAAAGAGCTCACCTGTCCGAGATCTCTTTGTCCTTACAACAAGTCACTTTCTTTATTTCTTTATCTTTATTGTATATAAAATATTAAATTTTTCTAATAACTACATTGCACAGTTTACAACTGCCACTTCTTTGACATCGACCACCGCATCGTCAGCAATATCATCATCAACTGCGGCAATCTCGGGGTCATCGAGTAGTTCCTCGTGTATTTTTTCCGAGGAGTTCCTTTCCTATATTAACATATAGAATGCCATAGGGGTCACCAGTGACCGGCACTAAGGGTGTTCGTAAATGGCGTGTGTTATTATGATTAATTAAACAAAAGAACTAGCTAATTTTTATTTTTTTAGGCTTAGGCGTATGCTACCTTAATTAAAAGCTACAAGAAAGACACATTAGAAAAACAAACACACTGAATATGAATGTATGAAGGGGAGCCAATAGAAGCAAAACTTTTTCCTACCTTTTAAAATTTGCAAATTGGAGTTCAACGACTGTCTTGGCTCTAGTCTATTTGTTCCCTATTCGTAAAGCTATTGAAGATGACGGATCCTATACATCTTCATTCAAGTTTCATAATGGCATTTTTTTTTTTTTCGTTTTCTCCTCAAGTTTTTTTTTTTTATTTTCATTCATTTAAAATTATTCAGTGAAAAAAAATGTTAATTATTCAGTGATAAGATCAATCATAGATACGAAATGAACAACACAAATTGAAATCTTCATTCAAGTCATAAAGTTTTCAGTAGATAACGATTTCTCCTCAACCTCCTTTCATTTCAAGAACCATTTTTTTTTCCAAAAGAATAAATAGCCAGCACTGCTAGTCTACCTTTTTATAATCAGTCCAAAGATACTCAACAACTTTTAGAATTAAAAACTAGCAAGTTTAATCATTTTAGTTTTTTATTTACATCACTTCAGAACTCCCTTCGAATTCCTTCGACTAATACCCCCTTTTTTTGGCAAATAAAATACCTCAGCATTCCATCATATCTTCCCTATTTTTTGCAATCCTCGTTATTCATAAGTCATTTTTACATCTTCCCGATTTTCAATTCATCAATCCAACTCTAAAAATACTCTAAACTTGCAATCACTTTATTTAAATCGTTTTCCCAGCGCACGTTCCCGCTTCGGCTCCGTATTTCACAGACCTCTTCATGCACATGCATATTCCAATTTTTCATGAGCAAAAAAGCAATTGTTTTTTTTCGTTCGCAGATCTTAGCTACTCTCGAATTTCGGATTCATATCTTTTTTATTCTCATTGTGATGAAAAATAATCTGGCAGAAAACTCAACGCATCGATATCCACAATCCATCCACACAAATAAATAAACCATCCAAAGTCCTACATCCGCGCGGATGATGGGAGAGAAAGGACTCACGAAAAATGTAAAAAAGCAGTACTCTTAACAGTTTTTCACTAAAACTGCGCTATAGTGTCTTGTAAAATCATAAAAACGAAGTAAATATTTGTCGCAACGGCCACAGCCATAAAAAAGGATTCACAGGTTATCCCCGCGCGCAACACACATGGACCCCAAGTTGGGGAGACATTTCTCTACCTGTCTAGGATAGGGCAAACACAAAAAAATATGAAACTCCAAAATACGGCCACCATTCCATGGAAGAAGAGACCACGAGCATAGACCGAACTCGACGCCCGGTGCTAAGCGAACGAGTTAAAAGACCCTTTATAGCATCAGCGGCATTTTTTGTCGCAATTTTTTATTGGTCACAGGGTATTTTTATAGCGATAACGATTTGAATGCGCGATAAAGGATGAGGCTCTATGAGTGGCGACGGGACAGACACTGTGAACAATACAATGCGACATTTCGAAACACATTTCCCAGCCACACCAGTGGAGATGTGCTTCTCTGCTCTTTCAATTTGTACAATGATTCCCAGATATCTGCAACATCGCAGCGTTCTCCGCCGCCCGCCGCCCGGGGCCAGGAGCAAAGAGCGAGTGAATTATTTACAGAAAAAAGAAAAAAAAAACCCGAAATGTCACCATAAAATGAACATCGTCGGTGGTTTTATGAGCCCAATGCCAAATGCCAAAACCCAAGCAGCACAAATCTCAATGCAGGTGGTTTGCATTTTTTTTTTTCATCGTCTTTTTTTGCCTGAGCTGGCTGAAGTCACAGGATGATACACCCCGATTTTGGCAGTAACGTCGCCAATCGACATGTGGGCTTGGCTATATCCTTGCTATGGACGTGTGTGGGATGGTGGTGCTCGATTTGAATATGGGGTTTTTGAAAATGATTTGATGTTACTGCGGAGTCACATCGTTGTGTGATGTAAGGTGCGGCACTGTTAAAACGAAAAGGGATGTGTTATGTGAGCCAGGACTGTGTGGTGGTTAAGTGATTACTCGGGAGAATGACATTCTTTGCTGATCAAAGGACTAAGCGACATTGAACTTATGGGATAAGTCCCACCGGGAGTTTTGCTCTTGGTGCAGAGATCACTAATAGGATAGATTTTTTTTTTTAACGACGGTAACTGTAAGGGGAATATGTAGCTCTTCAGAAACTCTCTTGAGAAATAAATGCAAGAGAGTTGCAGTAACTAGCGTTTGCGAATAAATCAAGGTTAACATATTAAAAGCAAAATGAAAATGTCTGACAGAAAACACATCTCTGACGGTTGTTTTTTTTATTGATTGAGGATGATGGCGTTCACGGCTTTGATTGATTGATCGATTTAATCACTACGCCCAGTATGAAATACACAAAATAAGAATAGATCTTAGTAAAATGTAAAAATAAATTTAACAATTAGGAAACGGGGCGGAAGAACGCAGTTAATGAAATGTGGAGACTTAGTGGCTACGGTCAAAAATTACAAGTATCCTGGTACGCTTTACAAAAAATCTGAGTATAGAGCAACATTTAAATCAAAAACTCTCAAAAGCAAAGACAGCTCTTAAATGCACCTAGAAGAGATGCTCCTTAAAAAAATCGTATTTAAAAATATTATTTTAGAAGAAAATAAAAAAACTTATCATATCTCCAAACTGTTAAATGTGCGGTGACAATACTATTGTAACGTGTTTTAATGCGAAATAAAAGTTTTATCTCATAAAAAAAAAAATAATCCTATTAATTATGGAACACAAAATCGTTCAATTGGCTGACTCGGCGCATTTCGTCACTCCCATTCCATAGCACCTTGTTGGTTACGGGCTGTATAGCTAAGGGATTCCTTGGATGATGTTTGCTTTAAGTATTAGAATCGTTTGCAGATTGTTGGCCAAATATCAGTCCTCACAAAAAACGTCCAAAAGGGTCAAATCGCAGTTCCGAGGCCTCCAATTGGTATCGCCAAGCAAAAAGGGTGCTTCATTGCGGCCAGAACTTTTTTTCAAAAAGCTCACCGTTTGGCCTGCATTGCGCTCCCTTTGGAAATACATTTTCAATACTTCCCAACGTTGTTAAAGCGTAAAACTCAATTCGTTTCGTTTCATGAAGGTATGATATTGGCTTTCTGATTTTAAGATTTCAAGCAGGAAACAGCCCTGTCACGGTAAGTAATGATTTAAAGAAAAGCACTAGATGGCGCACCCTTTATTTATTTCGATATTATTGCATTAATTGTTCATCGTTTATAAAATATGTATTATCGAATACCCCTTGACTGTAAGAATAACTTAATTTCAAGATCATATCGATTCTATCTTCTACAAAAATCTATTCTGATTTCTAATTGTATAGTCCCCAACTTTCAAACGCAACACCATGCTCTGTTAGCAGTTCGCAAAGGATTTAACTAAATCAGGAACTTCTGTTGCTAAAGACGAATATTAAATTCTCTTTCACGGCCAGGTTTCCAAGAAATTTAAATCTTTTTGGCTTAAGCTGCCCGAAAAACATTGTTGCAACGGTGTCTTCTGCTTAAATTTTGAATACATTTGAAAATCACGTTTATTGCTCTTAGAAGGATTTTCACCTTAAGGACTGATAAGCAAACTACCGCTAAGAATGCTGACGAAACTTACGTAGAAGCGAAGGAAGATGAACCCTTTGGAGAAGTTTGCCAAAGTTTCATATTATTCTGTTATTCTTTACACCTTAAAAAACGGTTGTAATTTTTTTCTTGGAAACTCGATAACTTGTTAATTTCTCACGCCAGAAGTCAAAAAACTTTTCAAAACAGAATGATTTGCATAATTTTCTTTCTAACAAAATTGCTGCATTTCGTTTTCAAACAATTTTTTCCACTGGCCGTTTTTTGGACTGGTTCAGACAATCACCGGTCATTTACCTCGATATCCAACATAAACCACCGAAAGCTTTAAAATGAACTCACGAAAGCGTATTGCACCCCTCCCACCAACCGTTTTCTTGGACATATTCCCAATTCCTCTTGATAAATTTTCCTCTTTTTCCCGCCGCACAGACAAGGCCCTAAATTCCATCCACACCTCCCTCCATAGCAACCAGCTCTCTTCGCATTTGTTAGACTTACTACATCAACAAAACTTATTGATGGATTAACAATGGGTCGCCAGAATTACAATCCAATTGCCAATTGCAGTATGCGGACCCGACGACAAGCCAGGCAGATCCTAACACAAATTTTCATTCATAATCTCAAGTATATCCCACGAAGGACGAAGGACATCCTCTCGCAGCTACCGTCCCCGCCACCGAAAGCCATTACCGGTGTTGACCCGAAAAACCCAAACAATGCCACCAGCCACCACAGGGGGAGCAGAGAGAGAAGTAAGAAGGATGAACTTTTCCCAAATTGCATTCTGACAAAAGTTTACGAAAGGACTCAATACTCCTTCGGCTTGCAGCAGCGCCACCACCATTACCATTGCCACCCTTGCTCGGCGGAGCGCTTCCATTATATCTTAGGCAGTTATAATAAAATATTAGAACGCTATCTGCATTCTCCAGAAGTTAGCGCAGTGATTAATGCGATATTCGACTGCATTCCAAGAGAGTTTCATGTGTGCGTATTCATACACGAACAGTGCACATGCAACGATGACACATACTCTCGTCTATCCACGGGTAAACTGGGAATCAGGCAATTAGGGAAAACCGGGCAAACAGCACCGTCATCATCACCGACCCTCCGCTCCCCCTCATTGTGCCCGGTCCTGCAGTGGCGGCAGGAGGATGAAGGTCTGCAAGCTCCTGCAACGTGCAGTTCGTTGGAATGAGATGCAAAAAAGGTTTCGCCAAATTTTTCTCCGTTCCTTCTATTCCACCCTTCATCACAGCCTAAACTCCAAATTAAGATGCAAGAAAAAATTCTTGGCTTGCACGTGTGCCTACAAAGACCCACGAAGAAAGTAGGGGCAACAGTCAAGACTGAATTCAAGTGTTTACATAACCAGAAAAAAAAACACCAACAACAAATGAGGTCCACGCGGTGGAGAGAAGGATGGTGCATAAAAATCCTGCTGGAGCATCTAGAGCAACCGGGGATGTGTGCAGTGTGTACATAAAATGAAAATCTATTTTTTGTCAGGTCAAATCCTTCGAAAACAGGAGCGCAGCAGCATCGCCGTTGTTGTACTGTGTGCAATGCAGACGGTGTGAAGGAGCACACCAACAAAAAAGGAACCGGATTTTGCAGACGCACGTTCGGAACGACGACGATGACGTTTTTCGAGAACGGTGTCATTATCCTGATTCGTACGTCGGTTCATTCATGGGCACTAAAAGTTTGTCTTGCTTATGTAATAGCTGCACTGGAAATGGACGAGTACAGTATTCCAGTGCAAAATTTCTGCGTGTTGCCGTGCTGGTTAACTGAAATTTATTGTATGTTGGAATGACGGTAGTTTTTATAAAGTAAACTAAACTATTTAGCAATGCACATTAATTCATCGCATTTCCCAACTTTTGCTTCATCGAGTTAATAAATTTGGACATTGAACGGCTCATATGTAGGAGAGGAGATCGTATATCAGAAGACTGTAATAAATGTTGCACTGATATACACGTTATGTAATGATTAAGGTAATTATTACATTATGTAGTTCATTACAGATTTTATAACAATTACATATTATTAATTAGAAATGACCGCACTTCTAGTTAAATTTACAGTGCTTGATGTACAATTCTATACAGGTTATTTTTACAATTACAATAGTAGTACAAGTAATGAATAACTATTTTTTTTTAATCATTTTATCACAACTCTGAATGCGATTTCTAAATTTGCAATAAAATTTCATTAATTTGTTGTTTGATAACCTTATTTTACCAACATTCATATAAAATTTCTTCAATTTGTCCATTCATTCATTGTTTAATTATTTAACTTTAAAACCTGAACGAAACGGAGAACTGAAACTCATTGATTACATTTGAAAACGAAACATCATACTTCTAAGTTCAAGAATTTCTTCTTGCACATAGACTTTAAAAGCTAACATGTAAATGCAATTTGCAGGACTATAATCAAACGGCAACACCAACGTTTGCTGACGCTTTATGACGCATCAACCTTTTAAGAGAGTCCAATGTCTCTTGTGAATTGATTCTTCTCATTTTTCTGGTAAGAAAACCACGTGGGTGTACGAATTCGCCGCAAATCCTCATGACGACACACGGAGAAGGCAAACAAATTCACACACACACAAACAAGCACTGACACAAACAAGAGAAAGGATTTATTTTGTATTTCTTAAGTCAATTGAGAGATTCTCCTCAAGTAGCTTTACTTATGGGTGATGTATTAAACCTGAATCCGTAGCACCCGCCGCAACTACCCCTGAGCCACTCAGCTTCAACTCCCCCTTTTCAACGCCTCCACCCACACAGAGTTATCTCCGCTGTTGTAAGCTATATGCGTACTGTGAGATGCCGGAAGTATCTCCTTTTGGACGGTAATTTGAAGCCAAGTGGATTATGGTGGAAGGTGGATAAAAGGGATCGACGAAGGGACGATGCGCACAGCATCATGTCTCAAAGGAAGGTGATTATCGCATTAGGGGTAAATCAATTAAACGCTTAAGGTTCGAATGATTTGTTGACATGGGGACTATCATTGATAACATCATGTCGTGTCCTTCGAGTGCCTCTACTGCCGCCAAAGGATGGGGGTGTGGGTTATTTGGCGGAGAGTCGTAGGATTTTAGCCTTGGAAAACTGTTCAGTACCACGATTTTGTGGGTCTGCTGTTCGAATGGAGAGACCTGATTAACATAAATGCTGACTTGGCGCCTAAAACAAAAACCCTTCTGTTGAGCTAACCGCGCTGAGAAGGGGATGTTTTTTATGGGTTGTTTTATAGCATTCATATTGCAAACTAATAAATCAGTTTGTATTGGCTTCTGCAGAGCTATTCAATCCAAAGTGTATCTACTTACGTAGGGTTTCCGGGTGTTATGGCTGGAAGATTCCTAAACATCGTGAAATTGTGCCGTAGACATACGTCCTACCGTCTGGTTGTTGTTATCCTGCGGCCAGACGACAGAGATAAGCAGCCGCCGTGGTGGGGGTGAGATAGAGTTTTTCAGGTTTTTATTCTTATTTTGTACATGAAGTTCATTTGTACTGGGTTCTTAATCTGTATTTGGAAATGACTATAAATAGAAAAGAGAAATATTATGGTTCATTTCTGATAAGCTACCAGGAGAAATAGGACCGAGGAAGGACGGAAAAGGCAATGAAAAAGATGAAGCTTTGAAGATGTATCAAATCAAATCAACAACAGTCACTTTTGAGGATTGATAAGTAGAAATCGTCTAGACGGTAATTGATTTAAGAACATTTTTCTTAGCTTTTTGTTGTGATAGTAAAAAAGAGAAATTATTGATGCGATGACAATGTCATTGACTTATCCGTAGCTAAATGGTTCAGAGCGAAATAATAGATGGCTAAAATATTTAGCTTGACAGTGGGGCTTTTTTAGTAATACAGTAGAATCCATGTAATATGACTTCGCTTATAACGACCAACCGCTTGATGTGACACAACACCAGGTAAGTTTTGCATACAAACGTGATTTTATTACATTTTTTAGTTCGACCGGGTGTGAGCGTCAAACCGCTTTGTACGACATATTTTCTCTTTAAATTCGCTGGTTGTCCGGCTACATCGACTAACGGTTGTTGTTTTACAGGGGAATTGTTTATGACTTTGTGTAAGATTTTAATGATGGCGCTATAGAAAATATTATGTCTCGTGTACACAACGCTGTACGTAGATCAAAATGTAATAAAAAACAAACTAAAATTACAGAATTTTAAGTTAGATACGTATTTAAGTATACATAGTTTTTATTGTTATATCTCAATCAGATAAAAAATCTGTCTGACTTATATAGTAGGCTTATTTAATTTGTATTGCACTGCTCAGCTCATATTTCATTTTTCATTTCTTCATAGTTTTTGTGATTATTAGTCCATTATTGCTTACTAAATAAACATAAAAGGATTTCAAAATAATAAACAAAATATTTTCCTTATTAGAATGTCTAACCGTTCAATAAATGATGCGAAATTTCCATTATGAGAAGCTCTCATACTCATACAATACTTTGGAATATTCGCAAAGGCAAGCGAGCCTTGTGACTATGGAGTGCATTATTTTTAGGGAAAAATTACGAATTTTC
This sequence comes from Syritta pipiens, assembly GCA_905187475.1. Taxonomy (NCBI): domain Eukaryota; kingdom Metazoa; phylum Arthropoda; class Insecta; order Diptera; family Syrphidae; genus Syritta; species Syritta pipiens. Next base: position 9,546,679 of record LR994571.1, on the reverse strand, counting down.
ACAATCATATGAAAGAATTTGCTGATTTATACCATGTTTGCACAATAATTGCAAGACAATTTAGATCGCAGTCAAAACCATGAGTATTTTAAAAATTGAACCTGCTAATATATTTGTTGTTGCACAATAAAGAGAGCGACAAAATATTTTCAAATAAACAGAGAGCGTAGTCAACAGGGATGCTTAGGTGGTGTCGACAAAAATATGACGTAGAATGAAGAAAAAGATAGACAAAGACAATTATTGACTGTTCCCTCCACTTCCTCCACAAAAAAAGTAAAATATGTTGAATTCCTGTACTCAAGCAACGACATAAATAGTTGTGAGCTCATTCATTAAGCAGGAAACATCTTTAACCACTTTGATACCAGTAAGGATGATTAATTAGACCAGCAAAATTGTCCATAGAATGCGCTCCAGTTGTGATTGCGTCCACATACACAACAGAATGTGTAGAAGTTTTCAAGAAGAAAAAATTTTTAATTCTGAGCTAAGCTTGTCATATGTTTCCTACCCTAACACTCTGTTTTAATTCTTCATGCGATGATTCTTTGATTCAGCGAGAACTTTGATTCCAATCACATTGAACTGTCCAGCATCATAGAAAATTGTCTGCAGTGTTGCTACTAATAGTAATAATAAAATACTCTAAGCAAATTTTAACCTTTATTGCATTTTATTTTAATTCTAATTCACTTAATTTGGTGTGGATAATAAGTATCAAGGCAAAATATGATTTTTAATAAACTTCACAGTTCGATTTGCACGGATTGTTATGTTAGACATGAAATTTCATATTTGAATATATGTTAGAATTTATAAAAAAATATTAAGGATATGCATTTCAAAATTCAGAAAAAGAAATTGTTGTCATAAAATTCTAGTAGACAGTCTTTAGATAGCATCAGACTTTTCTAACCCATTCAAAAAATATTTGTTTTATCGTTGCCTCTTGTCAACATTCAAATGAAGCAGGACTGCTAAAGCCAAAACTCACTCGCAATTTTTTTTTCCATCGTGAGATGTAGCAATCCTTACAAGCATAGAAACTAAAGAACGGTTCTTGTGGACAGATATGCGTAGCCTATTTGACGACATCTATCGAATCTACCTTATTAAATTGCATAAGTTACGCGATAGACCAGTATGTCTAAACAATTTATAGAAGCCGGTTGGAGTGATTATAATTTTTAGCTGCAAGCCACGGAAAGACTTTATGTAATATAAGTTTCAGAATACAAGTGTTCGTAAGTATCCCTTTCCCGATTGGATTCAACAAAACGAGTGCCTCTGTCGAGTTTTTTCCACAGTTGGCAATTTGGCGCTGTTCCATTCATCACTTAATCCTCACTAACACTGTGTACATCAGGGTCCTCTGAAACCCTGGTAACCTCCTGCATTTGGAAATATTAAAAATACCGACTCAACAAAAATCAAGAATCGATTCAACTACCAACGAAAGCAAAATTGCTACCAAACCGGTGGTCACATAATAACCACAATTGTCCTAATCCTTTTTCATAAAACCCTCAACGAACTACAAAACTTTGAACAGGAGGCCCCGCACTCGCAATCTCCTCCATTTACTTTGAAAATCATCATAATCATTATCGTCATGATTTTCATGTGTGGCGGGTTCAAAAACTGCAAAAAAAAAACCTCTCTAATTCCCCAATGTCGCTGCTGTTGCTCGTAGCTGTAGCTGCCACACTGCTGATAGCTGCAATGTAATTGGCCCATAACTGCAGCACTTTTCTCCCCTGCTGATGCTTTCCAATTTCCTACCGGACATCGTTTCAGTTTTACCATCAGCGCAGATGAAACCGACAAAGCAACACCACCGCAGCAGCAGTAGAAGCAGGATAATGGGGTGTCCCTCCCACGCTGTGGAATACACACAGACAAAAAAAAAATTGAAAAAGCAACACGAAACAATTCGAAATTTAATGAAATCCATTCCTTCAAAGGCGATATCCGGCGTGTAAACAGCATTCGGAATGGATGCTTTTCAGAACGGAGTCGAATCATTAAATTCCTCTGAAAGTCCATCGATGGTTTAGATTAAATTTTCTCCCCAAAATTATTCTGTATACGTGGCTGGAAAGGCTGCGTGTAGTCAGCCGTTCTTTAAAGGTCTCCGAGACCAAGTGGAGCCAGGATATTGCCTGTGTCAGATTTGTATGATCCATCTATTTGTCAAATATGAAACAGGAACACTGGCACAGACACTGCCGCTGAGTCCAGGGGGATGCTGGGGCTGTCATGTAAATGGACACACGTTGGCATGTACACAGAGTGATACTACGACTACGTGCCCGCAATAGAAATGCGAATGCGATGTGTATGGCTTTGCCGTAGATAAATGGGAACCGGGTCTTGGCAGGGTGGTGTTATCCCTTTGGCCCTATACAAATCCTAAACCAAAATATCTGTGTGTATGACCTGTTGTTGTCCTTTGGCCAGATGGAGAGAAGTGCACATATTGGTTTTGCCGCCTAAAAGCCGGACACTTCATGAGAAAACGTTTCCAGTGTCATCGGGAAGCTTTCTGAGCCACCCCAGCCCCAAAAATTTTCCTAATTGCGTCCCCATTGAGATTGTTACAAACCTCAGTGGCATTAAGGCTATAATTAGCCCAAAAATCGTCAACAATTTCTGTTAAAAGCTGCTAGCCTGAGGCCACTTTCAGCTGAAAAACCAAGTTAAATGCCACAATTAAGTTCAAACGTCGACCCCATTTGCTGGCGTGTGCAAAGGCTGCCTCGACGTAGAAGGTAGAGAACGTAGAACGAGAGCTCCCGTGCATGGACGTGTTTCAGGTTTTGTGCTTCTGCTCACCGACCATCTTCTAATGATGGTGTAATTACGTGTGCAACTGAATTAATCTAATATTCTCTGTCTCGCAATGTGACACGAGATGATGACTGAGCGTCGACCGGCGAATGTCAAAATTGTCCCTCGGACTGACCTGCAATAACATTTCCATTTCCACATGACAAATGCGAGCGGCAAGGATCTAATTAATTATGAAACATAGTGAGACAGAGAGAGAGAAAGTTGAAGTGGAGCTTGCCTTTCACTCGACTAAGATGGACGTTGAATGGGTTAGCAGAACAGAGTTATGAATGTCATGGATCTGGCCAATAACAGTGTAGTTGTGCAGTCGCAAAGGTTGAGTGGCGTTTCCCTTGACAATGAATTTATATTTTCTGTGTAAGCACTCAGAGTAGAAAAGGACTCCTCTTTCATTGTTTAATAATTTAATTTTAGTTAAGAGGGGTCAAGTGGTGTGTATCGTCTCACTTGCAACTCGACACGACAACCTTGGCTATTAAACTTTTACCCCCAGCAAAGTGTGCTAGCATGAGTTTAGAGAAAATGTTAAAGAAACAGACATGTTCTTCTAAATCAACTTCTACGTATGTTTGTAGGATTCTTGACAAGTGTCAAGAATTTGTTGGTTCATATTGCGTCATTCCATTTTTAGTTATTGATTGACATGTTTTTATGATATTCTTGCACACATTTTAGCATATAATTGTTACGCGATAGTGCCGACTGTCGAACTTATGAACTTTCGATAATATTCTGTGATGTCATTCTAAATATTCGTTTACATCTATGGAATAAAGCGTTAACGGCTCTTAACAAGCTTAAGTCTTCCCCCCTAAATATCGATGTGCTTGTGATTGTTTATTTGTTGCTTTCTTTTTTTATTGTTTTATTTAATCTTATTTAATAGTAAAATTGAAAATAGGATTTTGGCTAGCGAACCTTAACAACGACGTTTTTTTTTTCAATTAATATTTGATCATTTTTCTATCTCCGCAACTTTTTTAGAATTAAAAAAATATACTTTTTGAACTACCATCATTTCACTTCTAACTTATGAAAAAACAATCAAAATTGAAATCAAATATTCACAGACTATGCCAGTTATTTGAGTTTTATACATACATTTTTAAAATTACGAACTGTTGAATAGGATATGGAGTAATATATAAGACTTCTTTTACAAAACTCTGGTTACCAAATATTTTTACAATACTCAAACATTGAAGAACAGCTTTAACTTCCATTAAGAATTTCAAAACTTACAAAAATGTTAAATAAAACATGTTTCTTCTGGCGACGCGTTGACCTTTCAAATTCGAAACTTGTTAATTCGAATTAAAAGTTGTGCAATATAGAAAACCTCTCTAATTCGAAAGCTCATCCATCCTCGAAAATTGGAAGTCAAGTTTATTTGTTTTTCATCAACAAATTTCGTTGGCCAAAAATGTTTCATTCTGGAACCCCTGTAATTGGAAGTTTTTTCCATTTGTCCCCGAATATGAAAAATAATCACACCTAACATTTTTAACTTAGTACTTTTAACCGGCCAAGGCGCTTAACTATCGGACATGGAATGTAATCACTACGATTACCATAGCATACGATAGCACTGGTCTCGATCCAATAAATCACTTCTCAGCCACCTGTCCTTCTGAAGAAAGAAAAACAACAAGTGAAAACATTTTCCAGCAATCATTCAATTTCCGAAAAACTTGTAATTAATTAATTAACTGAAAGCAGATAAAGTCTTATTTTCTTCAACTTTGCAGCCATCACGATAAAGTTTATCAGTCTCGAAAACTTAACACCTGATAGCGGAAAGAAAAATCCCAAAATTCAGTAACTAATTGAACTAAAATAAAGTCAAAAAATTGACAGCTTACGCTCGTTAACGCCAAACGAAGAAAGGAAAGGAAAGTAAACGAAAGTAAATACATTTCACGCTTGATTGCAGTACATGATGACTGAAAAGTTTTTTTTTTTTGTGTTTCTCCTTCCATCAATTCACTTACTGCTGCCCTGAAGAAACATCTCGAAAACTGCCATCGTGCCAGTAAATTGTGTTCGACAAGCAGCTTTAAAACTTCTTGGTGGTATTTGGGAAAGACAAGGAAAGTGAATTTTTGGTATAATGGGGAAATGGGTAAAACTATAATTGCCAGTTTGAAAATATGTTTCACACCTTTCCTTTAATGGAATGGTTTCATAATTGAATGCTAACTGGTCTTTTGATATTAGATGGTGCGTTATCTTATTTGGATAATGTTCTTAACGATGAATTGAAACACCATTAAGATGCAGTGAAAAATTCTGTTTTTCTAATCATTTTGCATCAACTGATATTTCTACGCAACCTATGATGTAAAACAAATTTCTGTAACGTTTAGATGCCCTTCATTGGATTGGGGATAGTATCCCTAAACTTCTGTTCAGTATCAGTTCAGCAGCACTGTACACAACTTTATTGATTTTTCTGCCGTTTTCACTGCCCCAATTTTTGCCATGTCGCGACTATTCATGCACTAAATTCCTCTTCCTACTTTTTCACGGTGTAACAATTTTTTTAGCCTAAAGCCATCCAAGGTATCATCAAATTCACATAAATCAAAGTGCTCACCAAACATGACCCCGTACAACCGATGATTATATGATTCATGTGCACGCTATCACCGACTAGATCAGACCCGTGCTGGTGTGGTGCATCTGCAACAAACCAATCACCAAAAATTTGCAAAATCACAGTAAGTGGCGAATGGGGTCATCTGACAAACTTGAAACAACAGCAGTCGAGCAGCGGGCTAAGTGGACAATAGGACTAGATCGGGAAGGACAGTCGATTATTTTTCCTAAAACACATCCGCGAGAAATAAGTTTTTGGAGCGAAAGGATAATTGGATCAATAGTCCAATAGTTTTCCAAAGTTTCATCTCAATTTTTTCATCCGAAAAAAGGCCAACACGTTCATCATTCGTCGCTGTGTGTGGTGTTCGGTTTCGATTGTTTTAAACGCCGAGTGTGGATGTGTATAACTATCGACACATTTGTCTTATATCCTTTGAATGTTTTTCCCCTTTTTCTCGACACATACAAAAGTCCACTCTCCAAAGACCGAACAGCAACAACACAAAACGAAAAAAAAAAAGAAACCGGGAAAAGCGACGAATTGACACAGAACTTTGCCTTTCCCGCAACCGCACAAAATTGGCACCCGTCCAAATTCGAGTTGATCAAAATTTTATTTATTGATGCAGCATTTCTATATTAAAGATTTTCGAATAATGTCCGGGTGTGTGTGTTTATGTGTGTCCTGAAGGAGGAACTCATATTCTGCAGGCGGACAACCAGTCTGACAGACAGCATTTGTAACGTTCCAACGACTACAAGCGGATCACACACCCTCTTGATGGCCTCTAGAACATCGCCATGAATAGTTAATGTGGGAGTTGATTCATTTGATGTATACGACTCATCTTCATGTCTTCAATATTCACGTATAATTTATATGTGTGCATTGTCCTTTTGTCTGTCGCAATTGTTACAACGATGTCTGCACCCTCTCTACTTAGCCGACCCCCCTAAGAGTGCAGCTGCACGCGCTGGAGCGATTGTTGATAATAAAATTCAGTGAGGAAATCGTGTCACGTAATGGCAGATGATTTGTTTCCAGTGAAATGAGATAAATTGACTGGGATATGTTATGCGGATGTTATGCGACCAGTGAAAGTGACAGTTCGTGTTGTTTACCAACCATGGAGATGTGTAAATCACTAAAGAGATTTCTCGATACACCACGTGAATTGTGAGTGTGGGGTGAGTTTGGTAGTAAGACTTTATCACAAACAGTTGAGACCAGCGACAAGAATCAGATGATCAGATCAATCTGAAACTCTATCATAGGTTCGTTTTATATTCTTAACTAATTAATTAAATTATCCAAAGGCCACATTTACATAAAAATGTAATTCATTTACTCTGCTTTAACAACACTTTAAAGCACTTCCAAAGTCGATACCATAAGCCTTACGAAACTGAAATGATAGTATGTCCACATCTAGCTTAAACTTTCAATGTCAAAGTAAATATTCCAAGTTTCTTGGAACTCAAGCGATAAAGCGAACACTCCAACTGTCCATCATTGTTTCTCTCAACAAGTCGTCAGTAGCCCTTACAACCGTTGCATCCTTCTAAACCCACTCGCATTAATGTAGTTCAGGAAACAACGTACATTTTACCTAACGTCAAAGATACCTAAAGTGATTTATTCTGTTAATGTCAAATTGTGAAAAAGAGAAGAAAATAAAAACATAAAAAAAAAATCGGACTGCAACTGCCTCGTGGACAATTTCACTTAGCTTTTTGGGAAATCCCAAATTAGAATTGACGGCAGTTTAGGCTGCACAAATCCAGCTTGCCACTCGTCTGACTTTTCTCTGCTCCATGACAACATTGAATCATCAAAATCAGACGACTTGCACCTGGATCCCCTGCACAGCATCCAGAGTTTTGCTACTTTTTCCTCCTCCATTTTACATTTGCATCTCTGTGTGCAGGACGACGGACTCTTTTTTTTTTTTTTTGTTTCCTTTGTTAGTGGGGTAGGAGGTGGGAATTTCTCTTCCGCTAGTCCGTGGTCCTCATTCATTCATATGCTGAGGTGGATTGTTTGCGAGACGAGTGTAATATTTTCCAACTGTTACCACAAAACGAGAGAATGATATTCGCTAAAGATGATTGATGGATCGCCGAGCGTCAGGGCTTTGGCAGAACGCACCTGACTTTACGCTATGATATATGAAAAACACTCGTATTATGGCGTTGGAAACAGGTGTTCCAGTGGGGGTGAGTCCTGTCAGTGCAATAACGACATAGTACGAATGAACTTTTATCCGGCAGCTACCGGCGACGGCGTCACCGACAGCGACGGCAATGACGACGACGATGATGACGGATTTTTTCATCCCCTCCATCGGAGTGCCCCGTCTCGTTCAAGCAGATGGCGGAGTGCGATATTCATGGAACGTGATTTGTTTTTCATTTTCGTTTTCACTGAACGTCGGGAGAGTAAGCTTGGGTCGCGGATGCTTTTTGCGTACTCATAGATTTTTCTTTAAAAGTTCTCTTCCTGAAGTTACTGCGTGAAGCGCTGTTGAACTAATTCCCCTACAATTCAAAATGCTGTAAGTTGGCTTTACTTTGGTTCGCGAAAATAGGTTGCAATAAGACCAATTATAAAGGGTTCGCCATCTTTTTAAGTCGTAGGTTATTTTGACATCCGTATCCCATTCAAAATCGACAAAAGTCTGTACCGGAACGAACAATATTTTTCACGAACGTTTTTCATCAATCAATCCTTTTGGAGTACTTCTGTCATGAAAAGCGATTCGGAGCCGGCATTAAACAGTAGCCATCATCAACGAACTTTTACAGCACGAGAAAATGTTGTTTGTAGCAATTCCTTAAGGTCATAGATGATGTAATGCGACGCCATTTAACCTCTGCTCCATTTGCCGTAGTCTTAGTTCTTAAATTATTTCAAAATGCGACGAGTATTATTCTTTTTCAATTTAGATTTCGAACTCAAAAGAGTATTGAACAGGATCAAAATGCATGAGGATGAAAGATAAAGGGAAAGATAATTCTAACCAGGGTAGTAATATTTTCTCAGAACGCCTTAATACAGGTAAACGCATACTTTCTGCAGCAACATTAAACCTTACCTTATAAATTATACAAATTTAATTAATTAATTTTGTTAATTTGGTCATTCACCTCGCTTTGCTCTTTCTCCCAAATGGTCTTATCAAAGCCTCTCAAAAAAATTTAACTCTATTGAATACTGAAAGAACTGGCTTATAAGAGCAAATAACTGTCTCATCTTAAAACAAAAACAAAACTTACAATGACATTCGCGTAGTGCTCACATTAAAGTGATTTTCTCGTCGGTTTATTCACAATGTACCAGCATGGTACTCCTTACCAGAAGGACATTTGTTGGCATTCAACCAAAGTCTAGATGAAACCCTTTCCGCACTTATGCAATAGGGGAATGTAAAAGCTTTCCTATTCTATCCTTCTCAGTATCCCAGGATGTGTTCCCATAATCCGCATAAACTAAGCCCTTTTCTTTTCTAGACTCCAGACTTTTGTGTGAATCTTTTTATTTTTGTTTTTTACTTGTTAATCCTTTTGACGTCCACACGCTCATAGGGATTGGAATTAAAATATCATTTCCTTCTGCTGGTTGAGAGAATATTTTCATATAATCGGTTCCGGTCGTATGTGCGCATTTGTTTAATACCAAATGTCTGCGGCGGTAGCGAGTGGGAGACTTTATCCGGTGAATTTTTCTTGGTATACTTTGCCAAAATCCTCTTACAGTTTGCAACTGCTTTACAATGTACGAGTAGTCCTGGATGTCCTAGAACAACAATAACGTTACTTAGGGATATCATAAATGTCCCATTAATTTGGTCTGCATGATAAGGACAATTTAACCAAGCCTTACATTGAGTATACTTTTGTTTTAGAAAGAGTACCACTTTGCCCTTTGCAGCAATATGGCTTTGCATAGTCTACAGAATAATGAACAGTGTTAGGAACGAATAGATTTTCAATGGTCTTTTTATCATTACAAATTTATTAAAGTTTTGTGAAAGAGATCTAATTTTGATTTAATTTCTACCAGACTTATGAATATGTCAGCCCTAGCATTCTGTAAACGGATTTATTCGTTTGCTTAATGTGCTTTATGAAACAGTCATAGGTTGAGAAATAATGTTATTACTATTAAATGTTATGGATAATTAATAAAATTACAAAACCAATAAGCACTAGCTACTAAGGCCTTAGGCTAGAAAGTGATAAATTAAAATTAAAAGAATGACTCTTCAATCAGTATACTATTTTCTAATATTGATTTTAAGAAGCAAATAAAAATGTGACATTGATACAAAAGCTACATTCAACAAAAAACTGCTACTTTTCCTTTTAAAGTAATTTCGCTAACCAATCCCTCCACCAATTTTGAAGCAAATTCAATTTCGTGTTAATGTTTCTGATATTTTCGTTTTCTACTTTGGCAAATGCTAAACTAATACCGTCACAACCAGAAACAACACCCAGAGCAAAATTTGGGGCTAAAAAAACAACACAATCACGTAGATATGTATATAGAGAGTGATGGCGATGAAAAGCCTCTAAACAATCAAATCCACATCAATACCAAGTATCTTTTCCACCAAACGCCACCTACTTACACACATAAAAAAAAATGAAAGATTGGAACATTCGCCAGTACTATTAGCGTAAATCTGCACTCTACCTCTGAATGTCAAATGCCACTCAAGGTAAATACTGTGCCTGCCCCTACGATGCCAAAGCAGGCGTCACTCTATCGTTCTAGTGTGCAATAATCTTTCATTTCAACAAACTATCTGCATACGAGCTATCATCGATATACCTTTTCCCCATCTCAATAGGAACACTTAAACTACAAACGGCACTTAGAATGCTCTCCAGCAGTTTCAAAGCAATAAGCTCCAGTATATAACCCATATAACTTCTTCGCAACGACAGCAACAACAACAGATGTATCTTCCGTCTATAGATCCAGAGACGCATAGCACTAACTATGACGCGACATTCGTCCTTACGGTGACTACCAATGTCATAAAGAGGACAAACCATTTAGTAAAACCTGTCGAAGGCAATGCGCTTTGTCTTTTCTGCACAAAGAACTTCTGAGAAATTGTTCCATCTTTGCCGAATAATTGCGAAAGTTTTTGACCTGTTCTTTCATCTCGTACATGGGCTTAATTTTTCCTGACTGTATCGGATTGTATGGAGTTTGAGTCGCTCTTAAAGGCTACGGATGAACCGTTCCGGATGAGATTGATGGCAGTGGGAAACTCACAGGGCTTAGTTTCTGGGCAGATTTAATTTCTGCTATTAAAAAAACTGTCATTTGTATTTAAAAATACATGTACCGATACTTGTTGTCGGGTCTTTTTTTGGTCTCTCACGCTTATGTCAGTAAAAAAAATCATCTTTATCCATGTGGGAAGGTACTCGGGTACCATCAGATGAATTGAAGTGATTGTTTTATATTTTTATTTATATTACATAAAACACCGTTTGCTTGGCACTTCAACTTCGCAAAAACGTGACGCAAGTAGAGCCACGGCTGTGGTAGGTTTTGTTTTATGTCAAAACAAGAATAACTAGGAAAGCTTGCAGCATTTGTTCCCGACCGCTTTACGATTCCAAATTAAAAAAATTCCAAATCTGAAGTAAAATATCTGGCTTCAAAACTCTCGATCTTTTCTTAAAATAAAAAAAAACTGCACAAAATGAATGTTGTGTTCTTTTTACGGTTTCATTCCAAAAGAATCACTTCGGTGTCCGTCTGATTTACAAAAACACTAAAGATTTCTGAATCCCTCTCAGAAGATGTATCTAGGCAGCCCAAAAATAAAATTGCCGGAGATTAATGAAAACGTTAGTACTAACACTAACGCTTGAAGAAACTTTTATTGACTTTTCAATCGAGCATAGATGAATTTCATTGAAAAGGGAGTAGGATCATAATTACAAAAATGTCTGTCCGTCTGTCATTAAGCTTTAACCTTGGTAACTGGTGAACCATTTAAAATTAAGAAATGAAATTTCAAGATATTATGTGTTTCATTTGCCCGAAGTAAGTTACAGAAAAAAGTTTTGGGAAAATTACATTTTAGCGAAAAAGTTAGTGCTAATACTAAATTCGAAAAACAAATTTATTTTTTAAGATTTTCATTATAGGTGTCATCGAAAATAAGATGGCAGCTAGATCAAAAAGTGCCACCTGAACAAACTACTAATAAATCGTGACCCCGTGGCCTCGCTGTGGCTTAATCGTTAGTGTGTCGGACTGTTAAGCGAGAGTACCCGGGTTCGAATACAGCTCGGGAAAAAAACACCACAAACAATTTTCACGGCCCCACCTCCAGCGAACGATTGACAATCCTCCTGGAGTAACCTCTGTCACGGAAAGCTTTCGCAATTCGCCGTTCGGAACCGGCAATAAAAACTGTAGGTCTCCTCCACATTTGTCAAAAATTATAACGCGTACAACACAGTGGAGGCGCGAAAAGCTAGGCTCTGGCCCTTTGTAGGCTGTTACGCCACTAATGATGTTATGTTGTATGTTATGATTTGCTCCACAAATTTCTTAACATTGGCCAAAAAAATCGTGCTGGGTTATTTAATTAAGAAATTATTTTGATCAATTCGGTCAATATCTCAAAAATACTGAGAAATATTGTATGATTTTTTGCAAATAAAAATGTCTGAATGAAAAACTCTTTAATATCCACTTATTACAAAGAAAATTTATTGAAATTCTCAGAAATTCAACACAATCCATACCTCCCAAAACTCCTCAATATTTATCTTTTGTCTTATTCAATTCACAGTGATAAATTAATTAAGATTACAATCGCAATCTATAGCGACAAGTTCCGTTATTTTTAAAGGGTATGTTGTTGTTGGAAATTTTAGCTAAACCCCCCTTTACTACCCCATCCAATAATTGCTACATGAAGTGTATCTTACTCCGCGCACCAACTACAACAAACTTTCAGCCCCAGCATCCTTTTTCCATACCACCCATCTGGTGCATCACAGTAACAAACTACTGCAACTGTATTTCTATTTATCCTTCTCGTTCTCGAGCAGGCTGCTTTCAATCTCTCTGTTTCACTCTCAAATCCAAATGCTCGAGACTTTTCTACTCGAATTTAAAAGTTTTCACTTTTACAATGGAGGACACATGAACGGATTGCTGGTTTTATGGAACCGATGAAACGGGGTGGCTTTACACATACAGACCGACTCACATATACACACACACACTGATTCACATATCATCATTCATCATTGTGTCGACACGATGGTTTCAACTTCGACTGGCAAAGGATTTAATGTAAATGGATTATCCTCGAGGCGGTTATGAGACTGCAGAGAGTTGATGTGTGACAGTTGATGAATGAAAATATACTCAGATAAAAGTGTTCTAGATTAATATGCTAACTATCAGCACTCCTCCGTGTGTAGCTCTCTCATTGGCATGTGCAAAGGGAAAGTGAAAAATTGTGTTAATTTGAAATCGATTGTTTTTTGACTAATTAATTGATGCTTTTTTGACAGCTATCAAGTAGTGTTACATTGCATATAGAATATTAGAAAATAAATTTGTTTCAATCCAAGGACGATGTATTTACTTGCTTTGTTAATTGGTCAAAATATTAAAATAGTCCTTAGTAAGAAAATTTACCCACCTTACGAATACTTTTGTTTACTGAGTTTTGCAACATCAACTCTTGTTTTTGTTATAACCTCTGAATGGATAAGAATTTTATGCCTACCATCTACTATAATCAACGTCAACGTCATTTTCGTTGTAACCTTCTATTACGACGAATTACCAATCAGCTTAAATCCTCGATAGAGTAGATGACCATTCATTTACTTAATTGTCCTAAAAAGCAATAATTTTTTTAAAAAATTCAATATGTTCTTTGGATTGCTGTCCCTTTCTTTTAATATTTACTTCGCAAACCATGGTGGCAGATTTTAACTTAAAATGTTTAGTTCAAATGTATATTGTCTTTTGACTCTGACTGTATGTTTAATAAATTACTAACTTAGCTCTAAACTTTTTATAACTATGACTATGAATCATACACATCTGTTCAACAAGTTTTATATCTTGAAACCTTTGGTTAGAACATACAAAAAAAATGACTTCTTAATAACAAGACATAACCATTAGAGCGACTTCGGACACCTAGGGTGCCAATTGAACCTTTTTGCAGTCATACGAAAACGAAAGATGCAGGGCGCACTAATGAACTCACAACAAATAAAATAGTTAATTAAATAATTGCTGATGTTGAACCATAACAAGGATTCTGGAGATAATTTCAAAACAACGTTTCTTAGACGCAATCCAACTAAATTTTAACTGTGTTTCATATAAGTTAATAGATCTAGAACACTCCATATTACACCAGGAAGAAGTAAACGAATTAAACAGTGGTCTTTTGTAGATGAAAGTGTTTGAAGTCTGCATTTGATCATATCTCAGAACATAAAACTATTTTAATCACTGCAAAATTTGTGTGTATGTCCACAATGAGGCAGGTAGGTAGGTTGATGTGGCCGGCTGCAGTATACCCATAGATACGTTTTTAGACGAAATCCAGAAAGATACAAAAACGCCAGAAAATATGTAAACATCTGTGCGCTTTCCTTTGTAGTCTAAAGGCACGCTACTAATCAAAATTCATTCATTCAAAACAAAGTTGGTCCTGCTGGGTATTTCATTAAACATATGTTAAAAGCATGTTAGTTATGAGCACCTCTTAAGAGACATAAAAACGTTATTTGGCTTACTACACTACACTTAATTGCTTTACGAATGCATTATGAATAATTGTAATAATTATAACTACAAAATTACTAAAGTTGACTAACTCTTACAACCAGGTAAAACTCACACATTCATTTAAGTTTCAGTTTATACAAAAACTAAAAGCAATTATCAAGTACTCAAAACTGCAAAAGAAAAAGTTTCAGTTAACATCCAGACACCACCATATGAAAGAACGAAGGAAAATTTAATTTTCCGATTTGATAACAATCACAAGCACGTGAAAGCAACGTCATCCATTGAATTTGAATTAGTTATAATCGACTGAATGCAGATGAAACAATTTGCCAAGTGGAAGAAAAATTCACCATCCTCCTCCCGCATTTTGGCAAAATTCAAAATCGGAAATAGTTTCTCTTTTATCGGAAGAAATTTCTTACAAAATTTTATCATCGTCTGGGCACATTACTTATATTTTTACTGCATGCGGATATGAAACGAGCAGAAATGAAGAAATGTGGAAGTAAGAAAGGAAGGAAAGTCATATGCACACGAAAGGCGCATACTACGTGAAGTGAAGAAAAGGGTATTCAGGACTCCGGCAATCTAACAAACTGCTTATACGTGCACCAGAAAACTTTTCTACATTGGAATCTCTGTAGAGATGGCATAAATTCAAACGTGTTTTCTGTATGTACTAACTCCAAAAAAAGACACAAACACAGACAGAGTCCTAGATGAATAGGTTCCATGATTGTTGTTCACATGTGTCTGCGTTGCCGGTGGGCCTCTTTAGTCACCCCCACGCCACTGAAATAACAAATATTTTAGTTTTTCTAACAGATAAGCCTTCAAAAGTTTCTTAAACTTTTCCTATTCCCAAGTGGCTATAAGTATTGGTAGTTAGATGCCGCCCTTACAGGACTGAACAATGCAATACGAATTGCTTTGGCTTTCTTTCCTGGCTAAAGTTGTCCCTTGCATTATCTCTCAGACAGACCCCTGTCATCGTCCAAATCGAAATGGACGGTTATGCATCACAATTAATCTCATCGTCTAACAATGTGAAGCAGTCCCCACTGAGTAATTCACTTACAAAATTAGACATAAAAAAAAAAAAAAAAAAAAAAAAAAAAATTAGACACAAAATTAGACATAATCCCTAATAATGTTCCTGCAGTTACGATTTATCCGCCCTCCTCAAAGCCATATGCATAGGTGACATTTTCGACTAATGAATTACTATTTCACTACACCCCACCCACCAGCATTGTGGACGCAATCTTCCATGGCGTCCATATATCATTCAATTCATTAGTACAAACCCCCGACGAAATTCCTCACATAGTTACGCTGAGGGCGATTTCGACACATCAAACTAATCAAAGAAAATAATGAACCGACGAATTAGATTACACCTATGGTTTGCACATGAAATTGCTTGCCTTGATTATCACGCGATTCTCTGTTAATTGACTGTTGGTCAAAGTATTTATGGAATCTGTTGGATGTCAACCGCGTAAATGGTTGGACGCTGGTAACATATAATTGATTATTCTTACATTTGTGTTTAGTTGGTAAATGATCTAGCTTAATTGAAAATCCGTAAATTTAATGGCAAGCTGTTATTTCAATTCTCTCAATAAATATAGACATGTACATCAAGTTTTACATTGGCATGATTTAATTATTTGAATGGACATTTTCAGGAAGAAAACAAAGAGAATTTAGCTCTGCTGGCTGTAAAAAAATGGCAATGTACATTCTGCAATAAAGTTAAAAAAAAACAGTAAGTGGAACACGCGGACAAGAAGATGAAGAAAATATAATTTTGTTTTTTAACTATTCATACAAAACTTTTAAGGTTATTAAATTTTTAGGTAGAGCTTCATCTCTTTTATTGTTTTTATAATTTATTTATATTTCAATATAGTTTAATAATAATAATAATTATTATTATTAAATTTTGAAAGTATCAGTTTTATGTACAGTAAACTCTAGATAATTCGAACCTATATAACTTGAAAACCTCTGTAAATAAAAGCGTTCGCAAAGTCCTCTGAAAAAAACTCTGCAAATCAAAGAAAACTTACACAACTTGGTCCCCTCGTTATTTTGAATTTATTTATTTTATTCGAAAATGATAGCTTGTTTACCTCTATAATTCGAAATCAAGTTTAGTTTTTTTTTTCTCAACAATCAGTTGAAATGCGCCCATAACGAAAGTGAGTAATATGTTTTTTCTGAAACCTCTGTAATTATCTAGAGCTTACTGTATATCTTATGCAACGTACAAATTACTGGAACTTAAGGGAAAGCAGCTAAGCTTTGGTGTAATTTCTTACATATATATGCCAAATTTTAATAATCTTGAAAAACATTTTCTTTTTCTTTTTTTCAAAAAAAACTTAACTTGTACAACAAGCCAAGAATGTAGAAGAAGCTTCGCCGGCGCGCCGGCTCCGAAATTTCTATCCGACCAGGAGAAAATCGAACCGAGTGCTGCTAATTTTGACGTTATTAAATATTTTCGTTAAAAAGAAATAGGTTAACCCTTTTTTACCTTTTACGGCTGTTCCTATTTGTATTGCATTGGCTTACCCACTGTCTTCAATCAGTTCTCTAAAAGGTTTAAGCTTGGAGACTGCGGTTGATAACCCTGGAATTCGATTTTATTAGCATTATTGAAGGCTTTGACAGTGCCGTGAAATAACGCCGAGCGAATTAAGGCCGAATTTTCGGAAAAATGTTAGAAATCTTTATGAATGTTTCTATAAATCAAAAGTGAGAAATGGCCGACTCGGCGATGCGAAATAACGCCGAATTTTGCGTTATTTCACGACATCGACTTTGGCTTGTTTTATTTCTGATTGTTTTTTTGTTTGAAGCTTCATATCAATAGCATCTCCTACCCAGTCCAACGAATCAAAACCGAATTTCAATCCGAATATTCAAATCCATTTCTTTCAAAGATTAACGCTGATACCCAACAGAGAATCGGTAGCATTAACTTATTCTTGCCGACAAACTGGACCCTTGCCATACAGTATCTCAGATATATTCTTTCTTTTTCTGGGAACACTTAAGAAAAAACGCTCGTTTTTCATTTTGAAACCACCCAATCTAAAATATGCCAATGGTATTTTCTTTTTGCAGAATTAGGCAAAGCAGATCTGAACACACTGTGTAAAGCGCAAAGCAACTACCATCTTCATGATGTGCCTCCTCAGCACAGAAATCTGCACAAACTGTGCTGGCTATAGAACACTTATCAAACGGACCAGAACTCCAACAATAATGACTTATTTTCTCTTTTTGACGGAATTTCAATACAATGAAACCGAATTTCTTACTCATCACATTTATTTCGAATTTTAATCAAAGTGTTCTTTTCAGTTTGCTGTCAGTTAATCTGCAGCCGTTTCGTCAGACAATGGAAGCAAAAAATTATTTTTCTAAAGGACCATCGGTGCAGTCAGGCATTGCCTACATTGACAGCCCACCGGAAGATCCTGTTGAGATGTGGATTGAGCTAAATAAGGCGGCAAATTCGCGTTTTGTGACGATGAATTTAGCAACACTTGATGCTCAAATTGGCGTCACGAATCGGTTGGTGGTTTACCGCGGGCTTACCGATGGACACATCACTTTTGTTACTGAGAGGAGTTCTCAGAAGTACGCCCACATCATGAACAATCCGAATGTTGCCATCACGGTGTTCCTTGGGATGATTAACTTTAAAGGAAGTCAATCGACCTGGCAGATTCGTTTACTGGGCAAAGCAGTTGAATTGAATGCAGATCAAATCTCAAACTTATGGGAAGAGGAACCAGCCTTTGCTAAAATTCGCAGTCGTATTTGTGAGTGCGGAAAGCCAGTTGACTATAAAAAACTAAAGGAAGCTCATGATACTCTTCTAAAAGCTTTCGAAGACGGACAGGATACTCTCCCACAAACAGAAACTTTCACTGCCTTCAAGATAATACCGACAACCTGGGACTTTTATAAATCCGAAAGAAGTTTTATTGCTGACAGGGTGGTGTACACGAAGAAGGACGACAACTCGTGGGAAAAAGTTCATGTTGCAGCTTAAATGCCACGACAGTGTAAAAATGCAATTTAAGTTTCATTCTTGTTAAAATGTGTTCTTTTAAATGAAATCGATGATAAAAAAATAGCAAAACTTTAGACACACTAAGAACTAAAGTGCTTCTCCATGCGACTTATTTATCAGGTTTGGTTCCTTCCAATTATCACTTGTTAGCACCGATGGTTAAAGCAATTGCTGACTGCCTATTTGGCAGGGATGTGAAAACCTGGGCCAAAGAGTTTGTTTCTAAGAGTTTGGTATTCACAGATTGCTGAGTCGTGAGGCGCATTTTGAACTAATAGCCATTCAGAATTTAGGAAATTAAAAATAACACGCTTTCCTATTTTGCACCAGGCACATACATTCATGTTGAGCGAGAGTACCCGGGTTCGAATCCAGCTCGGGGAAAAAATAACACCACAAACATTTTTCACGGCCCCACCTCCAGCGAACGACTGACAACCTTCCTGGAGTACTTCTGTCATGAAAAGCTTTCGCAATTCGCCGTTCGGAACCGGCATTAAACAGTAGGTCCCCTCCACATGTGACAAAATTATAACGCGCACAACACAGTGGAGGCGCGAAAAAGCTAGGCTCTGGCTCTCAACGGGCTGTTACGCCGCCCCATATATATATATATATACATACATTCAGCACTAATATTCCCAACGCTTACATAGGTTCATTAACAGACAAAAACTTATCTGTAAGCTTATGCACAAACACCGAATTAACTAAATTGACATTCCTTAAAGAAACGAGAGTACAACTGTTTTCCATTAGTTGTTGTTAATCCTCTATGGCGATTTAGATATTAATCTTTTACTAATTTTATAAGTTAAAAAGAAGGTTTGTGAGAGTACAAATAAGAAATATATTGCAACTCTGTCCTTTAAATGAAAATTCAAATTTAAAAGTCCGTTACATTGCTATTATCCTGCATGAGTATGTTTGAGTAGGCGCACATCACACCTAAAAGTATTTCTGTCAAATTTGTTGCATTTCCTGTCAGTGTATCCTTAAGGTTGGAAATATTTTACACATAACTCGCAAAATTTTCAATTAAAATCAAAATTCCAAAATGCGATTTCTTCCAAGATTTCAAACAATTCGTCGCATGGGACTTTTGGTGCGACAAAATTTTGCTGCAGAATGTGAAGCAGAAATTAATCGACAAATAAATATGGAACTAAATGCAATGTACGAATACATGGCAATAGTAAGTATAGAATGTTCCAGTAAAATCAGAACCAATCAATTTGTTTTTATTTCCTATTTTATAGGCTTGGCACTTCAGCCGATCCGATGAGGCTATGCCTAACTTTAGCAAATGGTTGAGAAAATGTTGTGACGAAGAAAAAGAACACGCTGAAAAACTAATGACCTACCTAAACATGCGAGGTGGTACTATTTCTCTTATCGATATTGAAAAACCCAAATTTGCTTATTGCTCCCTATTAAAAACTATGAATTATATTCTGGACTTGGAAAAGACGGTTAATGAAGTGAGTGAAACACGGTCTCTTTTTTGATTTTCACAAATTAATCGATAATGTCTATAAACGCAGAGCCTCTTGCAAGTGCATGCTGTTGCAAGTGAAATGAATGATCCAAATATGTGTGACTTCATCGAATCGGAATACCTGCAAGAGCAAGTGCGCGCTATTAAGGAGATAGCTGATTACATAAGGCAGATCGAGCGTTGTGAGAACGAAGTCGGTGTCTTCATGTTTGACGTCAAGTTCAACAAGCTTAATAAGCAATAGATGTTACTTGTGTAACTTTGTCAATTACGTAATCGTTTGAGACTGTGTGTGTAAGAAATGTTGTATTGGGTATGTGTTGAGAATGTTTCAGATTTATGTATTGTTTCATTAATGCACAAAGGAAATAAAATTAAATCTTAGTTAAAAGAAATTATATGGCTAAGCACAATAAAATGATATTATCTATAAAGACACTTGGTGTGGAGAGAAGTGAAGCTGTCTACTGAACTTCAACTTGTTTCGTATATTCTGATTTGTACAAGTAAGATTAATAGTACATCAAAGGCGGTCAGTTAAGTAGAGTGCTCTTACAAAGATTTTTGATTGGGGTAGAATTAAATACGAAAAAAAAATTCTTTAAATCCTATGTAACTCTTAACCAGCTACTACCTTGTCTTCTGGCATTAGTTTCCTGTGAAAACTACGATAGTCATAGTTAGTGGGGGCCAAATACTCGATAATTAACATCTTCGGGTAAATACCCGTTTGTTACCTAGACAGGTATTTATGCGCGTATTTATTAAAACGGAATATCTTTTACAAATAATAATTAATAGAAGATCCTATTATTAGAGAACATTAAAGACAAAAAATAAAGTTCATTTCATTTTCTTCTCCCATTGTTGGTTCCGATTTTTCTGTAAATTGCTTCAAATATGTGTACTTTGTGGCTCATACAATCGCGTTTATTATAAAATTTTACTATCCACCCAACTGGGTTTATGACAGAGATTATTATGCTTATCTTTCCAAAAAAAAACAATATTCATCTAGTAATGTAAATTGTATATCTTTAGAGGGGCTGAAAGACTCGTTGACAGCCAATGTCTGTAAGCTAATTTTGTTAGAAAAATTACATTTCGCCTGTTTATTAAGAGTATGCAAATTTTTCCAAACCAGACTCTTTTTTTCCATTTTTGGAAGTAAAATAAAATAAGTAATCTGCGTAACAGCCCATACAAGGCTAGAGCCTAGTTTTTTCTTCACTGTGTTATCCGCGTTATAATTTGGCACATGTGAAGGGGACCTACTGTTTATTGCCGGTTCCGAACGGCGTGTTGCGAAAGCTTTCCATGACAGAGGTACTCCAGGAAGATTGTCAGTCGTTCGCTGGAGGTAAGGTCGTGAAAATTGGTTGTGATGTTCTTTCGCTGGGCAGATTCGAACCCGGGTACTCTCGCTTAACAGTCCGACGCACCAGCCGTTCCTTTATTAATTTTAAAAGTAAATTAAGATCACAAAGAACTTTTTCTCAAGAAAAAAAAAACTTTGAAAAATATTTTCATGCAATTCAGTTATGTTGATACCAGGTTGTACAAAATTGCTTGCTAAAAATAAAGACCCAACTTTGGGTGGGTTTCGCAAATGAAGTATCAGTGCTTCTCATTGCTCGTGTTGCAATTTGAAAAAATTGCCTTTCTCCGTTTGTTTTTTAATTTTTAGGTAAGCTACAGAAAGCATCCAGTTCGTTACTCCTCAAAACTTAAGTTAAGCAATTTAAAAGAATTGTTTGCGCACATATAATTTAACACCAACAAAAGCAGAAAAACCCAACCGAATGTTACGAAATAAAAGTGAAATCTTAGCTGCAAGTCTTGTATGCACAACCTTTAAGCCTGTAAAAATTGAACGAAAAATGAAAAATGAATTTCCTTCAACTGCAATTCACATTAAAAACCCCATGATTTTGATTGCTTATTAAAAATATATATTTTGGATTTTGCAATGATTAATTTCGTAGCGTTAATGCGTACAACATCGGCTTTCGTTTTTGTTTTAGTTCAACATTATTTTTAATATATAATTTCATTTCCATGTTCGTTTTTAAGGTTCATAATTTTTTTTCTTAGCACTTTTTTTCTTACAAATTTGCTTTGTTCTTATAACAGCAATAATTGACTTAAGATTATTTTAAAAGGACATACTTGAAGTTATCCTTAAATTAAATTGTTAACATTTTGTAACTTTTAGTTATGTGTATGTGTGGGCTTTGTTTTTTTGTTTTTATGATAACTTGAATTAATAAATAAATGTATTTTTAGTTTTGCTTTAAGGCGCATCAACAACAAATGTATAACATATAGGGTTGCATGCAAAAATAATTAATTGCGATTTTTTTTTTCTTTTTTTGTTTCAACAAAAATACACATGTGGCATGGCATGTGAATCTGATTATTCTGGAAGATCTAAGATTTGTCCAACAAAAGCCGAGATGTCAGTATTTCGACTTATGTGATCAGTTATGAAGGCGCTCGCTAGGAGTTGAACGTAGTTTTTGCGTTGTTCGCACTCTTTTTGAAGGCAGTTTGTGATAAACTCCTCAAATGGAGGAGTAAATGTATTTGGCTCCAGCCTGGGTGGATCATCTTTTACCACCTGAAATATTTAAGCCATGTGAATAAGTAATTCAGCCAGAGATTTTCGAGATTATCTTGATACAATACCTGTTTAAGCTGTTCGAATGGTGTAACCCATGTGTTGTACGGAAACTTGCCAGTTGCCATTTCAAGCATACTAATTCCTAACGACCAGACATCAGATCTTATATCATACTGCTGGGGATTCCCTGTGGGATCAATTCGTTCGGGTGCCATGTACGGTTTACAACCTGCATCCACAGTTTTGGCAACAGAGTCGACAAGGTAACCTAAAAAAGAAAAGTTTGTAGAAGTTTAATGAATAAGTTTTGCAATCCCTCGATAAAAGGGTGTTCACATTACTGGAATATTTTCTTCTGTTCTTACTAACGGTTTGAAACAACAGTTCGAAATTTATTAACTTCAGTCAAAAAAAACTAAGTGCTTTGTACTTATAAATAAGCACCCATACACAGCGCGTAGTTCGTACACATATGTGAACACAAGTGTGGTGTCTGTGGCCCTTTAACATGGTTGGTCCTTTACATTGCTGCTGCACTTAACTCTAGTAAACTGGAGATCGTTTATTTTGATCTGCATACTTAAGAAGTATATTTATGCATTGTGTTTCTTGGGAGTGCGTTACTTAAGGAGCAGCATAAGTTGATTTTATTCTTCAAAATGTTGTCAATCTGTTCAGGTTCAATGCTTTCTACGATGACCCTATCTCTAACTTCTTATACTGAAATTTTGTATAGCCTATCTATAACTTCAAGTAGATCATTTAAAACTGTCTTTAGCACATTGAATGCTACGCCATTTACGAACAAAGTTAGTGCCGGTCACCGGTCACCGGTCACTTGTTAAATCTAATCGAATCTCCATTGGTTAAATGGAACCAAATCTTCACCCTCCCAGTTGTCTTCTTGTCTAGTTCACAAAGAGATGACGAGAAGTTTTGGAAATTCACATTTTGGAAAAATTCGCATTATCGAAAGACTAGTGTACATAAAAAGACGAAGAAATCGTAATGTCCCCAAACCCAACAAAACATTTTAACCCTAAGATAACCTTTGACTTACCAGATATACCAAAGTCACACATTTTAACCTCGCCCTTCCGATTTACCAGAATATTAGACGGCTTAACGTCCCGGTGAATGACCTTTAGTTGTGAATGCAAATAATGAAGTGCATTTACAACTGACATGGCAATCTGAAAAAAAAAACACCTGTGTTAAGCTGTTATCTAACATGAAACCTAATTGCCAGTCAAGTACTTTTCCTAACACATCCTCCTCCATTTTCAGCCCGTTCTTGAATACTTTTGGATAGAATTTATCTAAACTGGTGTCCATAACTTCCATGCAAATCCAAACATCTCCTTCACGAAATAGAGCACCGTAGAAATGTACCGTGTACACACAGTCACTAGATCGCATTGATATGTCCAAATCCATAAGAAGTCTTTTCTGCATCAACAAAAAAAAAAAGATTGTGTGAATTTTTTTGGTTACGCTGTCATGTGTGGCGTTTAGGAACTTACTTGCTCTTTCATATTAACTGTGGCAGTTATACGCTTCACAGCCATCACAGTCCCAGTCTGTGTGTGCCTCATCTTCTCCACAATGCCGTATGCCCCACGGCCAAGATCGCATATCTTTTCCAAGCCATCAGCTTCAACTTCAAACGTTTTATCTCCAATTGTGATATTTGTACGTGTATCAAGATTTCTCGGTGGTGTTCTGAATTGATGTACCATGAAATATGAGCCATATTTGCAAATCAAAAGGGTTGAGATAAATTAAATATAACTTACACTGGAACCTCTGGTTCGGGTTGGAATTGAATTTTAAGGTTAGGTTTTCGACGTGCCATTTTTTCTTAAGAATTTTACAAATTTTTTTTTTCTTATAAAGTTGCAGAAATATTAAATCTAGTTAAGGCGGTTGTTTGTATTACTAAAGAGTTATTGTTAAACAGCAAAAAATTATTTTCATTTCCCACACACAATTCGACAAAAACGGATAAAATGTCAAATTTGGTAATTTGCTCGAAGATTAGACTTTTTGGTTTTTTGGGGGACTTTTTTTTTTTCTATGGTAGTTCGTTTGGCAATTCGTTGCTGAAACACTTGCACATAATTCGATTGTGTAGAGGTGATGGAGGATTTATTAGTTATATACGATTTTTTTGATAATATTTACGTTTAAATTGGATCTTGAAATATTTGTATAAAAAATAATAAATCGCTTGACAGCACAAAACTTTTTCGCGTTTCGTTTCGTTCGATAGTTTCGATTTCTACATTCGGCATTTGCGGGGGAATTTACTTGACATTTATGAATGGGTTACAGTATTGCCAGGTATTTTAGTTATCATGTTGTTTGACCTTTTTTGGTGAAAACAAATCACAATAGGTCGTAAGCCGACATTAGCAATCAGAGGGTGTTTCGTGCGTCTGTGCGGAATTCTAAGACACTTTGTACCACTCCAATTTGATAATTACAAACGAGAAAAGCTCAAACTTTCTTTTAGAATATTTCCTGGTTGCTGCAGGTTGATTGGATGTCGAATAGCGAAAAAATACATATGCTCTGTATAGCACAATAAATAAGTCTCGTTGCTTCGGGAGGCCTGTCTATATTATTTTTTTCTGATAAGCAGATTCGTTGCATTCTTTGAATGAATCTAGCTAATAAGTATGCTGCTGTAGGAAGACGACAGTGTAATCTCCAATTAGTCTACAAAAGAATTTTAAAACAAATACTTTCATTTTGCAAATTTCTTTTTTCTTTAAAAACGGAGTTTCTTAAACATAATTAATTTTTTATTGATAACTTATCGAGAGCAATATCATCACTATCCGGCTCAATCAAGAAGTTGAATTTGAATCCTTCCCCGGAAGAGAACTTTATATCTTTTGCCACTGAGACCGCGTTACTAGACGCAGAATTTTCTTTACAGTCCGCGGGAGTTACCTCGGTCGCAGATGTATCGGGATTAAAATTAAATTTAAAGTCCTTTCCCGACTGTAGGATTGCAGACTTTTTCACAAAACTCGACTTCTCCAGTGCCTTGTCGTATGGAGTGAATTTGATTTGTTTACTTGCTAGAAAGACAACCAATGCTTATTGGAACCTGAGCCATTGGTAAATATTTCCTTACCTAAGCCCATAGTTTTCTCCTCAGCTTTCATTTTTGATCTATAATCACCGAAGGCGGCCTTCATGACTTGTCTTTTCTTGATGATTGGTGCTGTGCTGCTTTTCAAAGTTCTAAGGTTTTTTATTGAGTCTTCCTCTGGAAGGGAATAATACATGCCTTAGGCCTATGACCGGTTTTCAGGGATTGAATACTTACGAAGTTTTTTATTTAGCTTTCCACCATTAAGGGCCGTCTCTAGCTGTTGGATACACCAGCAAAGTTCGAGCTCCAGCTGACAGTCGGCATCTGGATTACCAGGTGCCGGCGCCGCAATTATCGGAGGATTTTTCTTCAAATTTTTTGCTGTTTTCATTTTGTGCATGTTTCCTGGCTAATTCACTATAAGTCGTAAGACCTTTTGGTTTATAATATATGAGGATGTTGGGAAGAAACTTTTAATTTGTATTTTCTTTTTTAAGCACTTGTAGAGTTGATAGACCCTTATTGTAGATTGTCAAATTGTTTGACGTTTCTTTTTCAATGACTTTCTCAACATGTGGCCGATGAGCAGTGTGTTCACTAGTTTCAAATAAATCTTGTGTAACTTTAATTTGTGAAATTTAATCCCCTTATATAATACTTGTAGTAACTAATCATAGCAAATGTTTCAAAACACTTTTTTCTCTTTTCATTTTCTATGAACATACATTTTGAAATATTCAGTGTTGTAGGAAGTGTGTTTTTACACAAAATTCAGAATTTAAGTCGAGCGAATCGCCAAGTCTTTGTCTGGGAGAATGACATATTTATCATTGAAAGTAAATTCTCACTCTTGCGAAGTGATGACAAAAAAAAATGTTTATCGGAAGAAACTAAGAAAGAAAAAACCGTCCATACAATATACAAAGTGTTATCATCAGTACTTTTATTAAGAAAGCCAAGCGAAAATGTTCCTGATGATTTTCGAAATTATTTAAGAATGGACGTATTAGGGAAAATAACTCCGTATATAGAATGGTAAAATACCTCAGAAACGTTTATCTGCGTCCCTAAGGTTTTTGGGAACAGGAAGAAGTTTTTTCAGTTCAAAAAACTCCAACCAAGATTTGTTTTAATTGTTTTCTTTTTTCGCTTCTGCTCGGAAAGCCGATTCCAACATTTGTTAGTCTGTAGTTCATGGTGTGGTTGCATGAAGTCGCTAGAATTCACACTTATTCTAATTTTGTTAAAAACTGTAACTACTAAAAACTCCGCTCGATCTAGCAAATAATCGCTACCACGGCAACCATGTATTGACATTTCCAACTGTAGCAAACTTCACTGCAAGTTGGGAATGTTGAACAGAGATCCGCCATTTATCTTTCTTTTCCAAGTATTCGTCGCAGAAGGTGGGTGTCAAAAAACTTGTCTCCTCGAAAAAAAAATTAGACTTGTCGTTTTTAAGGCATTTAATAAAATATTTTATTTTATCTACAGTTGTTAACAAAGGTTATCAAAAGCGAACTACAACAAAATGGTTGCAGTAAAGAAACAGGTACGTTAGAATAAAACTCGATCCACGTGTTCCTCCACCTAACCCCTCATTCTTTTGTTACAGAAAAAGGCTTTGGATAGCACCAATGCTCGCTTGGCGCTTGTCATGAAATCCGGCAAATACTGCCTGGGCTACAAGCAAACCCTGAAGACTCTGCGACAAGGCAAAGCGAAATTGGTTCTTATTGCCAGCAACACTCCAGCATTGAGGTGAGATGACTATTGAGAAGTAGTTTTCCATTATGTTGTAGTTGGAACCATATGGAGTCTCTTTTGACTAAGAAGTATGATTCCATGTGGAAAACTATGGAGTAGTCATAGAAGATATCCAACTTTGTGGTTCCAGCTACTTCACTGGTAAGGGATTCGTTTGGCTGTGTCTTTTATCCATATACTCCCAAAAAATGATGATCCATCTATTCTGAAGCGAATGAAGAAATTCATTATTATTCTAGAGACTCTTTCTGAGGAAGACATACAGATCAAACAGCAATTTTCGACTGGAATATCAATTTTAATGAACAATTTTCTTTTGTTTTTTTTTATAGGAAATCCGAGATTGAGTACTACGCTATGTTGGCCAAGACCGAAGTCCAGCACTACAGCGGTACCAACATTGAATTGGGAACTGCCTGCGGTAAATATTTCCGCGTGTGCACACTGTCCATCACTGATCCCGGAGATTCAGATATCATCCGCTCACCAGCAGACAATAACTAAATGGAAATTAGTTTTGTTTGTAGATAAAGATTATTTTGTAAAAAAATAAAGTTTTAAAAAACTAACGATTTCTTTTTTATTTTGTGGTTTTGTCGATTTTTTGGGAGGTGAAGGATTCGAACTGATCAAAAAAACATCGTTTAAGAAAGTTTTAATTTTTTCTTATCTCTGGCTTTATGTATGACCGTTCTATCCAAATCAAGAAAATGAACATGAAATCACAGTGGCGAACATAAAGTGAATGAAAGTACTTTACAACAATTTTTGGAAACAGTTAAAAATTGATTTAGGCCATTTTGATAGGGTTTTGTTAGTTCTTATTTATTTAGACTGTAATCTCTTACATTAATAACCAAAAAGAAAAAATCTCAAGAAAACAAAATGGGATGCTCGTTTTTTAACAAATGCGCTCAAATTTCATCGAGCAAAAGTGTTGGTGCTCGCTAGAGTCTTTATTAGACATTTAATTTTATTTATAGTTATACAATTGCTAAAAAATATGAACTTTCAAAAGAAGTTGAAATACGTTTTAGTTTTTTTTTTGGTAATTTTTTTTTATATTTGTTGCAGCCGCCCTTTTTCCACTTGCACGTATAGTTGCTTGGACGTTTGCTTCTCTCTTGAGTAGTTAATTAAAGGTGAAGGCAAACGTACAAAAAGGAAATCTTATAGAAATTACAGATCTAAACCATCTATACAAAGTTAAAGAAGCCATTTACACAACATGAACATGGATAAAGTCAACTTCGTTGGTGGACAGTAAAAAATATGTGGTACCTTCGTTTATGCTTGCCACTCTATATTCAAACAACAATCATTTCCAACATTCGCATTTATTGAATACAGAAATGCGAATTTCACACAAGTTTGTTAACATAAAATTAGTGACGAACATAAAACAATTCAAAATTACTTAGTCAAAAAATTCCTCTGTTTTTATTAAGACTCCTGGGACTGGGTTGCTGCATTTCTCTTAACGGTCATACGATGTTTCTTGCCCAAGAGATGCCGCCTCAAGCGTGAGGGCTCCAAAGCTTTAACCTGGCATAGTTGGCAGTAGTAAGTTCCAGTTGGAGTACGATAAAGTGATAGGTCGAATGGATTGCTGTCCTCAAGAGAATCCAAGATTGTGGGCATAACACTCGTAGTCCTATGGTCTGATAAGTCTTCTGCCATAAGGCGGTTTGCACCGAGTGAACGTAATTTTTTTGCGTGGCGCGAACCTAATAAATGCGGTATCATTTGTTCTCTTGAAGTGACTCCAACGCTACAAATCGTACAATACTCGGTGTTGATAGCTTCGTATGGTGCTTGAAATTGATCGAAGTATTCATCTCTTTGCGCTGCTACGGATTTATATTCGGTGGTGGATTTAGGTGTTTCCTTACTAAGCATTTCTGATGTTTTACATTGTTTTTTCTTCTGTCTGTCTACGTTAGAAGAGGTCTTTTCGTTTGAAGGCTCTGTAGCTTTAGATTGCAAATAAAGTTTTTTGGCTGCCGGCTCTTCAAGCTCTAAACTTTCATTCTTTTCAACTGTCTTACACAGGCTTCTTTTCTTTTTGTCGTTCGCCAACTCTGATAAATCATTTTTATTATTCTGATCGTTCTTATCGAACTCTGGTGCTGTCGTGAGACCATCGCCATTTAAAGAAAGTTCTGGTTGCCAAAACGTATTCCTTAATTTATTTTTATTAAGTTCAAAAGACTCTACCGATGGCGTTGATGCGGAAAACAGAACGACAGGATGCAAACCTACAGGCGTTTTAACTAGAACATAATTGGTACGTTCCCCAGTTATTTTGTCGATAACTTTACCAGTATGCACCCATTCCCCATTCAGATTAAAGTATCCAATGCCGGCGAGTGGAGTTTTCTGTAATATCTTTTCCCGGTGACGTTTCCCATTAAAGTGCTCTAAGGCTCGTTCGACTCGTGACAAATGCAAATTGCAATCCTTACAGCGATACTCGTTCTTCAATTTTGGAATAACGTTAATTGGAAATACTTTGGCTACGTAACGTTTCAGTTTTGGCGGTTGCAGACCTTTGTCAGTATAAGTCCTTTGAAGCCACGTTGAGACTCGACGATCGTGAGTTCTTGAAACAAAGTGTTCATGAGCCGTTATGGTTGATTCCAGCCGGACGTTGCAGAGCGAACAGTAGTTCATAAACATTAATTGATTGAGATCCATCGGATAGGTATCATCTCTGCCCATAAACAATGGACCAGGTGGAGGTGATGGTGGGCGACGTGTATTTTTGATTTTCTTTTTGGTGCGTTGAGTTGATAAAAAATTATCAATTGTTTTTAGACGCCTGTATACTTTTGTGGTTGTATTGTATTCACGAGAGTAGAAAAATGAATAATCAGCATTTGGGAAGTACCAATGATTGCTTCCATCAGTGTATTCTGATGTGTAGTGCTGTTCTGTGAATTCGTAAACCTTATTTATAAATACGTTTTTCTTCGGATCTGATTGTTTAATATTTGGATGTTCAAGTGCTATTTCTTTAGAAGCATACTGAGAGCTTTCAATTTCTGCTGCTGCTTGCGAAGTGGATGGTTTCCGTACGTTCTCTCTAATAAACTCCTTTATCTTTCTTATACTCAATTCGACATTTATATTCCCCCTTCCCACATTTCTTTCAGCGTTGCTTCTACGTCTACTTGCATCCACTCTACTTCTGTCGCCATTGTCTTTCAATTTACTGATTGCACTCAAATCTGTTGCTCTATTCAAATATCTCGTTGTATACATATGCTGTGTTTCTAACAAGTTTGACCTACACGGATCTTGCGGGCTCCGAGGTTCTCTGACAATGTTTGAGTCCCGGTTTGCCCTCTCTCTGAATCCTTGTATACCCTCAAAAATACGCCGGAAATATTTAGATGTTTCCATCGTAGAAGATCTGTCTTTTCTAGAAGGCTTTTGTGTAGTTGTAGCTTGGTCTGTATCCATTCTTACGCTGACTTTTTGCTTGTTTTGCTTTGACTTACATGGAAATATTCGCTACACATTGATTTTCTATTTTCTGCACCTTAAATAAGAGTTAGAGCCGGTTCAACCTAATGAACCCTCTGTTTTAGGATGTTAAAAGACGATTCACTTTCGTAATAAGCTCTGCCAGGAATATCATATTTGCTTTTGCTTGCCTTGCTACAGACATTTTTTATATAACTCACATTTATTATCATTCAGATTTATTTACACTTATCCTCACCAACAATTAAAGAACACGATTAGAATAATAGGAGTTTTCATTGTCAGATGTTTAATTTATGTTTGTCATGCGCACCTCACCTCACAGGAGACATGATGGTCTGACAACTCGTTGGGATTGTTCTACGTTTGAAAAGTTGTTAAAAAATATTACTTTACCCATTGTGCATAAAAAAAAAAACATTCATGCAAAATATAAACAGCGTAAAATGCTTTATTTATTGCATACTATTATGATTGCGTGAGCCGCCGAATAATTTATAATTATTTGCTTTTGTCGAATTCCTCCGGATGGATTTTGCTATATCCGCCTTCGACCATTCACAGCGTTCCAAACCCCTCTTTAATCTACTTTCTTGATCTAAAATTTCTCTTATATGGACATATTTATTACAAGTTTATTTTGTATATTTTACCGTCTGTAAATATTTGCTGCAATTTCCTTCCCATATTAAGGCGTTCAACTTCCGATTTCTTTAGCTCCATTTCTAAAGAGCGTATTTGGAGCTTGGAGCTTTTTTGTTTTTCTTCAAGAATGCTGTTCTTCTGCTTTAAATTTTTACTAAAGGATTTTAAAATTTGTGTTGGTATTGGTATATATTATTAGGAATAGGAGAAATGAAGAAATTACATCTCTAGTTTTAAACGTTCAATTTCATCGTCGTTCATCTCGGAACCGATTGCTTCGTCAAGTGATGTTGCATCGGATTGCTTGATGGAACTTGCTGTTTTAGGCCTTGTGGTAGAATTCACCTTGGCATCACTATACGAACGTACGACTTTACATTGCGGAGAAATTGTTGGAACAGCGTCTTGCTTTAATCTATATACGTATCTTTTATAAAAACCTGTAATAAGTTAATTATTCAGAGCAGCTGAATTACATCGAATTATTGCTAGAACATACCCATTTCATATTGCAGATTCTTATCAAAATCGGCTGGAGTGAAATGCGCAGAGCAAATCATAGATATATCAGGATTTATGTCATCCTTTCTTCGACAAAAATCAATCCATTGCTTTCGGATGGCATCGTTTTTTGGAAAGCTATAAAAACGGACATCCGATTTTCCTTTGCTATCGTTTTTATTGCAATTAAAGACTGCACACCTCATTTGATTTTTAATAAAAATATGTCTCCAATTTATAGAAATATATGTATGTATGTCATATATTTTTTAATTAAATTTAGTGTGCGGGAATTGTCAAGCGTTCCTTATCAAATTATGAAATAAAGTAATTGGTTGTCTTCTATGGCGCCACATAATCTGATTTTCTATTTATTGGTGTAGAAATTATAAGTAAAGCTGCACCTAATATTATTGTAGATATCTGATTAAACAATTTACGTAGTTGTTCGTGTCTTTATCATCATCATCATTTTCGGCCGCATGATCCATTAAAGGGGTCGCGGTGGCAATGTGATTTACAGGCAACTCGATCCTCCGCCGACTCTAACTCATCAGGAGGTATGAACATGCGCAACCAGGCGGGCTTTTGGACTTGGTCCAACCACCTCATTCTGGGGGTTTTGGGGGGGTCGTCGAAATAGGTTGAGAAACAAGATCGTGCGCGGAGAGCTCAATGTTGAGCAGCTTCTTCAAACGGAAAGGGCTGTACTTCGATGGTTTGGTAACGTGGCACGAATGTGCCCATCATCACGGTTTTATTTTTTGAATACTTCTCGTCTTTTGTCTGTTACAGGTACAATTAAGAACATCATCGTGTTCAAGTAACGCAAGTTATAAATTTAATTTAGTGTTCACAATGGCTTTATAAATAATGTTGGCACAATTTCTTAAAGAGATCTCTGGTCCTCTTAACAAAGTAATAACATACACATGCCTCTTTGGGTCAAAACCCTATTCGCTTTGTAATAGATTAATAAGTTTTTTATTTATTGAAATTTTGAGTAATGTTTGGGATTTTTGACATGGCGCACTACACAATAAACATAATACGCGAAAAATTCATCAATCAAATTTCTCAAAAAAAAAGAAAATGACCACAGATATCGGTTGTATAGGCTCTAGGCCACAAATTAAAGCTCTAGAGTCAAGAACTAAAATAGTCATGACTCATGAGTGCAATCATAGTCAAAATATGTCCAATCCCATCATGTGATCACATAAGCATAAACTTCAATCATTTTCCTTCTTTTTTTTTTCAACGATCATTGCACATTTTACAAAATAGAGATTTCTTTCTCAATACATCCAAGTTCACCCAAAATATGGAATGACAATATCTGTGGACAAGATAATATTTACATAAGATTTTGTGCACACTTAAAAACTCTCTGGAGAATGGTTTTCGCAGTGAATTCATTTCCATCATGAAAGTATATTTTAAAAAATGTTTTAATTCAATCATCAAAGCAATTTCATCATTACTGATTCCTATTACATGTCGTCATCCACGTGGCATGCGTTGTCGACCGTCATAGCACAATTGTGTTCAAAAGTATTCAAACGCATAAAAAAATTGCATTGAGAGGTTACGTTGATTCCATTTTATCAAAACAAAAAAAAAAAAATTCTATAAAAATAAGATCCCATTTTTGGCCCCATATATCTGTCGAAACCTTTTCTTTTTGGTTGATTTGTTTCCGGCGATAGACTATTAATTTTAAATTCCAAACGATTATTTATATTCGATTGAGATCACGAGATTCCAAAAACCAAATCTTTACTCCAGCTTGTATTATTTTGTATTGTAATTTATCAATAAAGTTGTTGCATATCATGACGGTATATTTTAGAAAGTGTCTCGAACCACCCCGACGTCCTTTGAAAGCGTCGTGCAAGTGACGCACAAGTATACTTTGAGTATTTAGTGCGCTTAGCCTTAGACATTTAGACGTACAAGTGCGTGTTCATCAAATTTTACAAGTCCTCAATGCCTCTAATTAATCTCTTCAGAATAAATGACGAACCTCCGTTTGAAATCAAATAAATAAAACTGATGGATTTTGTTTTCCTTGGAAATTTTTCTTGTAGTTTTTTTCTTTTATTATTATTAATTTCTTAACATGGAAAAAAGATCTAAATACAGATACATTCGTTTTGTTTTACTTGCATTCATGGTATCTTAATAGAAAGTTTATGGCAAAACTTTCTTTTAAATAAGTGACAAATAGTGGGAATGAAAATAAAATTATTTTAATCCAAAAAAAAATTAATATTTCTTTCATTTTTGATTTGATAAATTTTACAGCTGTTTAATTATGTGTACTTTTATATTCTAAGGACTACGTTCGGTTCCTGTTTCGCTTATGAGTCAGTTCAAATAGCAGACAATTTTCTGTTGTATTTTTTGTTTTTCTTTTGAGCGAGAGAACTGTTGATAATCTGGACTGGGTATGTTTGTCGCTTTATTTGTTTTTCTCTCTAACATACAATACGAAGTAATAAAATTAAGATTAAAAATTAAAAGATTTTATTCCGTTATTTTAATATTAATTTTGCTTGTTGTTTTTTTTTCTTTATTGTATTTTTAAGAGGAATAGTTTTTTTTCTTGTTTTATTTTAATTATATTGTGTTGTTTTTTTTTTTTGTTGTGTTCAGTTTTAGTTTGAGCCACCACCCGTCTGTTGTTGGTAGACCTCGATGGTGTCACCCTCTTCCATTTCTAACGAAGTTGGGGTATCATTTTCGTTAATTGGCTGGCCATCAAATCGAAACCGGACCACTTGCATTGAAAGTCCCTAGAAAGTAAACAAAAAATCAATTATCTTTACTATCTGAAGAAAGACAAGATTAAGGGAAAAACTTACCGCCCGGTCGCAATACGCGTTCATTAGTTTGCGTAGTGGTGTGTGCTTCTTAATTTTGAATTGGACGACGGCATTGTCCTGCCCCAACACCTTCAAGTTGATATGTTCTGTTTCAGATCCCTGAATGATTCGAGCTGGAAAAGTGAAAACGAATCCGTTCAAAAGAATTTAACAATGGGCAATTGCCCAAAATAAAGGGAAACAAATTGCATTTTTTTATTTTATCCTAAACTTCACCTATAACATAGAATATATATATATTTTTATGCATCGAAGAGAACAAGGAGATTCTATTTTACACTGTGTGTATATCAATCCTACCTGCGCAGTCAGTGGCTTTTGATGTGTATTAATGCCACTAAATTAACGATGCTTTTAATAGCGTTCTATTAGAGAAACCGACTTTTATCACTCAACTCCAGCAAACTCAGTAACATCGAAACGAACGAACTTCTTTTAAGAATTATTCGATTTAAATGGTGAAAATTTACTTGTCTAAGCTGCCACAGCCAATAGTATAGGATATATAGATCCTTTAATTAGGGCCAGAAAAGCATGACGCAAATCGAATCAACGTTACCCATGTATTTTAATTCCATATTTATCATATATTGTAAGTTTGTGAAAGGCGAAAAGTAAAATAAAAACGAGGCACAAAACCACAATTTCTAAACGGCGCCACTTTGAAACAATGCGAAGCGAGGGTTTGGTGTATATGCATAATCTGTCGAACATAAATTCGCCATAAAGCCGGGCACTAATGGCTGTTTTAGTCACCTGTTGTAAACTTTCTTCTGCAGACAATGTTAAATGTTTTGGAGAATATGCCGCTGAGTTGTTAGACAAGAAAAAGGCTCGTAGCCTGAGTGAATGTTCTAAAGGCATTTGTTTACATTCAATTTAAATTACTAATGACAAGCAACAAGCTGTATCGAAGCACATTCCATTTTTTTATATCAATTAAAAGAAATTCGTAAAACTAAGTTGGCTGAATGTCGCTTTGTACAAACACTAACTGATATCAAAAAAGTTGAAATTGCATTTTACAAGGCGTCAGATTAATATGTGTATGCACTTGTGATTTCCCAAAATATTCGCAGTTCGAATTTTTCTTTTAATGACCATTTTCCGCCAATATGGACGCAGTTAAATGCTTCAAATACTCAATCTATATAAAACGGCAATCATTTCAATCAATGCCGGTATACCATCACACCTGTCCCTGAGTTGCTTAAATTTTACCGCCGAAAATATTCAAAAAAAAAAAAAAAAACTTTATCAAAATTATTTGATGCAACGCTTTATTCCTAAGTGATTATTACTTTAAATAAAACAATTCATCATTGGACGCTTACTTTTCGCAACAACTGTAACTAGTATACACAAAAACGCTTTCCCCACATTTCCATGAAAAAGGTTTTTTTCCTTCTTGGAGAACTTTTCCGTCCTTTTTCCATACTGCACATTTCTATGATACACACATTGGACAAATATCGAACCTCGTTGTGAATTACTGAGACTTTCGCAAACCAAAAAAAAAAGGTTAACTTCCGATGGTGGCAATCGATATTTGTAAAAATATTTATAATTCGAAGAAAAAGCTCAAAACAATTTATCTGATTTCTTATAGAGCAAAACAGTAAAATTGATCAGCCTATAGATAAATTCTTTAATGGTGCGAAAAAAAAAAGCCGGAGGAACACCGCGCCATGTTGTCGGCGTCATGCACACATATCAATCGTCGCCAGGCGTTTTTGCGAAATTTTCTTATTTTCACATTGATTTTATAGTGATAGTACAACTGTATTACTTACCTTCTTTTCGTCAGACATAGTGAACTTTGTTTTTGAAAAGAATTAACTATTGAAATAACACGAAACAAATGAAATTTAGGTTCAGCACTATTAGAACAGATCACCCGACGAATTGTCACTGAAGAACACAATTATTTAAATGGCGGAGGAGAGGTTTTTTTCCTTCGTACGGCTTATTTTTTCGAATAACCCACAGTTCTGTAATGCCGCTGAAGGTAAAAACGAGACAGATGGTTGGCGTTGTTGCTCAAATGTATATTTGGGCGCTGCTAAATGATGCCAAGTTTATTGAGTTGTCTAATAAGAAGGTTTTGTATATATTGCAGGGCGGGTCTGTTTTTATGTAGGTGGTAAAAACTAGAGCGATTAGAACCAAAGGGACTATGCAAAAACTCCTCACAAATCCTATTATGTTTTCAAGTCCGGGTGGAAGCAACAAGTTTCTACAACAAGTCTCATAGTTGCCGCTGATTGCACTTTTTCAGCATATACCGTATAGGACAGGCTTAATACAAGTTTCTTTTAAAAAATGCAATAAAATGAATAAAATTAAATTTTCGTCGTGTATTATGACTTTATTAGTAAGCCAAAAAAAATATATCGCAAGTTCGAAGTGACCAATTGGCTTCGCCAAGACGGTTCTAAATATAAATTCTTAAAAAAACAAACTCAATGGGCTACACAGAATTCATAAATTCAATAAACTATAATAATTTATAAGGAAATTAGTAGTCAGAACGTACTAACTTATTTTGTTTTAATGTTTAAATATAAGTGCAATGTATTTCTGTTGTTGGAGGAATTGTAAAAACTTTGAATGCAATTCCCTAAATTAATTCCTATTCATTAGCTATTTTAGTTGATGGTTGAACTAGATCTGGAAATAGTTATTTTTATGTTGGTGAGTATAACAAATCGGTATGACAAACTTCCTAAATTACTTTCAAAGAATTGGCATCACTTCAAACTTTGGTTCGCAACATTTAGCATTGTATAACTGTAAGAAGAAAAAAAAAAGAAATTCATGGGCGGGAAAGATGAATTTCATAAATTGCAAAGCGAAGAATTTTTTATTCACTTCCACTACATGTGAAGACTCTATTTACGAGTTCGTGAAGGTAAACTCGTGAATTTACATGTATATAATACGCATAAAATTGACACTCTCTTTCAGATAGCAGTTGAATTAATCAAAAAGGGAAAGATCGTTTTGCTGTTCACCCGTGAGCATTTCAATTTTATGCCACTTTTGGCAGAACTCACTAAAGAGCAGATGCACAATTTTATTCTTTCGTATGCTTATATGGTTATTGATAATGTGTGGGATAAAATCTGTTTTCTGTTTTAATCCAGGTTTCATTCAGACATAAATTCCATCATTACAAAGCTATTGGAGTTGCATGATTGGACAATTTTACCTGATATGATAATTCTTAATTTGAATTCGTATTTTGATGTTGCGAATCTAGAGCCACCATTTAAACAGATTTGTTTTTGTATCTCGGCATTAATTAGCTACATGAGATCTGTTGAGAAACAAAGAGATGCAAGGAATCTTGATGTTGCTACGAGTGTCTCGTTATTGAGCGCTCATCGTGATATGCAAATCCAATTGTTAGTTGATTTTTATTTTTACAAAAAATCTGCATTTACGGAAGTTAACGCAATAAAGGAAATTTTAAGTTAATTGCTTATTTGCAATCAATTCTGTCTTTGAGTTTTATATTTATGTCCACCAGTGTTAAGTCTCTTCGTCTAAGTCAGTATAAAAAAAATTGGTCAAACATTTTATCTGCAGATTGTTCGATTCTTTGTTATGAGGTTTTACAAAGATAAGGAGTGTTTAGATCTCTTGTGATTTCTCAGCAACAGGCAAATGAAATGGCATTGAATTCACCAAAATTTGTAATACTTGGAGTGATTTTGGATCTTTTGCAGAGCGTTTTTATGACAACTGCCAATTTTATTGTATGCTTTCTGATATTTCGGGCCAAAGAACGCCCAATCACATTTAACTTGGTTTGATTTCAATTGATTAAGTCATCTTTGAATTTTGATGGATTTTTGAATTGGCTTCGGGCATTATAAAGTAACCATTTGTTCACTTAAAGCACAGTTTCAGTCATTATACTGTTGGTGAATGAATGACACTTTCAAGCTCAAGCTTGCTAACATTTTTGTGCAGGTTAGTCTTGAGGTTGGCCAAATTACCAAACCGATCCATTTTTTCATCGATGCACAAAAAATTTCCAACCCTAGGTGTTGCTATATTACACTATTAAAACCATTTTAATGGTATATCTGCTGGAATCTGCAAAAAAGCATTAAAAACAAAAATGATTATCGTTTTCGAAAAAAATGTTTTGGATCAAACATGTTTGGATCTAGTGGTAAGAAGTACGTGAGACGGCCTGCAAGCAAAGAACTTGATTTGAAATACACCATCAAAAAGATCAAGCGTCATGGCGTTGGCATTTCCCTGGTACGGTGATATTCCAATTGTACGCATGAATAAGCATGAGCATGATTGCTTATAAAAATATGTTCACTGAAGTTATGGAGGTGCATGAGTAATTATCAATTACTAACTTTTGTGAGCAAGACAAAGATCGCAAACACACCACGCCTTATGAGAAGATTGTTTGAAGAAGAAAGACTGACTGCTTTACATTGGCCAGTACAGAATCCCGATCTTAATCCCATTGGCAACTTGTGGGTTGAAGTAGAATAAAGTGTAGATACAAATTTGCAAGTAGTTTAGAGGATCCTTTTAAGAGCATCGAACCATTTTGAACAATATAGCAGTTAAATAGACTAGATCTTAAAACTTCGAACTGCTTCCGAATGAATTTTTTCGGCGGCTGCATTAGCGATGTTTCCAGTCAGTTTTGGAACGTGTTGTAGTCACTTTGCGAAGGATAGTCTTAACATCTCATTTGCTTCCGTTGTATTCTCTATTAAAAGGCATCAGTTTGCAGACATTTGTGAGATGATTTTTTTCGTTTATTTTGCTTTTCTTTGAAATTTTTTATGTTTACGACTGTTTCTGATATTCTGAAAGCGATATCTGGTAATATAATGACTGCCTAACAAGCGAATTTGCAAATGTATATTTTTACTTGACTTTTGCAAATGTATATTTTTAACGAAAAAGAAACGGCTTGTTTGTTTGAAATTGTTGGTTTCTAATTAGTTTTCACACCTGTATATACATAGGACTATGCAATCTTTTCTCACGAATCGCACAATTTTTTCGCTCGTAATACTGTGCAGTTGTATTTATATCCAGGTTAGAACATTTAAGCCTTTTACAGTCTTGCACCGTATTGCACTTTCCTACTCAAAGCACTCACCCACCTTCAGTATTTCATAAATCTTAAATGCATAATTTCATAATTAAAATGATCTACAAACATATAATTAAATATATTAATTATCTTGGAATCCGATGACAAACCTCTTCCTAGCGACTTTCCGTAAAAAAATAAATTACATCAATGAAAAGGATAAAACATTCTTAAATATTCTATAACATTATCATTTATTATTTATCAGCAGTTTATCTGTTTTATAATAATTTCTGATACATTTATACGAATTCTTTAAGAAACTTGTAAAAAAGAAACATCACAATCTGTTAAGAGACCTCCACGTCTGTTCGAAAGATTTCATATACATACTCTTATATTTTGCCCTTAATCTTTTTTTTTGTTTTTATAAATACAAGGTTTTTTTTTTTCTTTTTCATTTATATTAAGGTTTGCAGAAATATATTAAATATATGTAGGTATCAGTTTTTTTCTTTTAAACATATTTATTAATTAATACCGGTACATGTTATGAATAAAATTACCTGCATATATTAATGCATTTTCTGTTCTTTTTTTGTTCTATTTTTATGTCCGCTTGTTTTTCTTGTTATATGGAATTGTAATGGTTTTTTTTGTCATATTTCAATACAAAGATATAAAACAATAAGAGTATTTTCTTCATATATTGGTATGCATATATATTTGTTTATTTAAATTTATTGCACATTTACTTATATGTAAAATACGTCATCGTTGGATTAAATGTTTTATAATCTTATTTTTTTTTTCAATTTTCTTTTATTTGTGCTTGATTTAATGTATTGTTTAATATTTAAACACAGAAAACACCAAAAACATATGAAAGTTGAAAGTATTTTATTTCATTGCACATCTAACTAAAAAAACCATAAGTTAAACTAAATTCTTATTTAGTGTCTGCTGGTTCATTTGGTGTTTACTTTATTTCTTTTGCTTAAATAACACCTAATGATTGGTTTATATAATGTAATCATGTACACATTGTAGCGCCTGAAAATGTATTAAAACATTTCTTTTGTTTGGTTGTTTTCTTATTTTCTTTTCTTTTGTTTTTTCTTGGTTTTTTTGTTTTTAAATCTAACTTAAAGAGGAAACACGTACTATTTTCTATGACACATTAAAATCTTAAATTTTTTTTCTTGTTTTGATTTTATGAGGGA
This sequence comes from Syritta pipiens, assembly GCA_905187475.1. NCBI lineage: Eukaryota > Metazoa > Arthropoda > Insecta > Diptera > Syrphidae > Syritta > Syritta pipiens. Next base: position 9,505,500 of record LR994571.1, on the reverse strand, counting down.
TTATTATTTTCATTTAATTAGATATCTAATTATTCGTTGACAAGCTAGTTTGATAGAATTCAAGATCTCGAAAGGTGTACACTGAATAACATTTAAATTTGTAATTAACGACCAGTAAACACTTACATAGTTTTCTTCAATTTTGTTTTGTTTTTATTTATTTAAGAAATCATGTCTCGTAGAAAAAATATTATATGTATTAACTTTTGTTTTTTCTTTTTTTTCTTTTGTACTTTGTGTAGGTACAAATTCTTCGACCTTCAATTGTACAAACCTGTTCGTGTTGATGTTTTCCTCTAAAAAACATGAAGCTGTTAAATTTTGCATAATTTTAATGGCAATAAACCGTTGAATAAAAGAAAAGAAAGAAAAAAGATATAGACAAGTACTAATAAATGGAAATTGGATGAGTGAAATGTAATATAAAATTCCTATTGATCAGAAACACTTCTTATTTTATTTGTTTTAAACTCCGTAAGAAAATATTCTTCACAAAGTTAGAGTTCGCAAAAAAATTTTGGCGCTCTGAGTTTTTCAGTGGATCGGCTATTATGCTGAGACGATGCAGATTTTATAAGAAGCACTTATTACAGACGGCGGGCTTGGAGTATTAGAGAAAGGGAATGTTCAAGTGATGCTGGGTAATGGAGAATGCAAAGGAGATGATTAAGAGGTACAGATATCGGAGTTTAAACAAATATACTATGAGTACTATTGATAACAAGTAAAATAAAGCCAACAAATTCGTTTTTCTGACAAATTAAAATAAATTTGTTTTTAATAATGGCCAAAAAGTTTTCTTGAATCACATTTAAGCTACTGAAAAAACATTTTATACACAGATGAGATCAGAACACAATGATTTCGATAACTAATATCGAAAGTTAGTAAAATAATAAAACTGTTTTCTTTTACTCAGCTCAGCATATGCAAGACAATATTTATACCATTGCATGCATGTAACACAGTCAACTTTAGACAGAAATGTTGACGAATACATTTTTGTGGGAATTTAAGTAATTGAAATGACTGTTTGCGTTAAGGAGTTAGTGGTTTTCAGACTAGTGGCTTAGCCTAATGCTAGGCAATTTAAGATAAAAGAGAAAAAAAACCAAAGTTTTTGCTTTGCAGCATAAACTTTCATTGAATATTCAAAAAAAAAAACTGCTCTGCTATAAATAGTGTTAGCATAAAAAACTAAGCAATTGTATACTAAACAATCAAGGTAGATTATTAAAAAACCTCACACCGATCGGTTGGTCACATCCCAAGTTTGTGGTATTAATCTAAGTTGTTCATATTGACCAGCTTAAAAGCCAGGATCTTATTCTTTAAATTAATCAAACGGATCGAAACTAGCTGCATAACTTTAAGGTTGTGATTTCAATACTAACTACTAAAATATTTATGAACTTGTTTTAGACGGGTAAGTGAGCATTTCTTTAGCAATCATTAATGTACTCTGCAAAATAAACATATATTCACTCATGCGGACAGATATGTATGCACTTCAATTTTAATTTCATCAATTTTATCAATTGGAGAAGTTATGGCATGAATAGTATTTTGGGAAGAAGTTATTACATCCTCCTTTTATTTATTTCCAGAGGATTTTTGAAAATAAAAATATCCAGAAACTTGTAAGATTACAAGTGTGGATTGGGACATTTGTAATTAAAAAAAATATAGCTTTTCAATCAATTGCACGATTGATATATATACTTTAAGGTCGTTTAGTATTTCATTTAAAATCTGTGCCAATTATTTGTTAAATAACATGTTTCTTTTCAAACCTTGAGCCAGCAACAACTAAAACTTTAAAGCGTCCATGTTCTAGTATATATAGTTTCTTTAAAAAAAAAATTGGAAACAAAATTAATGTCTTACTTTCTGGTATTTTAATTTTTATTTATTAGTAACCTCATATGGATCTCTGAATGTGTGTGTATTTAATTTTGTTGAAATATATTATTTAGTTTTCTTTGTTCTGTATACAAAATATATTTATATATGTTTCATCTTTTCGTTTTATTTTATATATTTTTGAAAAAAGTACAAAAATTGTTTTTTGTTGTTTTGGTATAGAAAACTTAAGGTTTACTTTTGTGAAAAAAGTGTTTTCGTGTGTGTGTTTGTGTATACCTTACTTTCTTTTGTTTGGAAATATAATATACATGTATATACAAGTGTTTTGAGGTGTGTGCAAATTTAGGTATTTACTTTTTTTTGCTTTTTTTTTTTTTATTAATTGTGACCTGCACATAATAATATATATCTATGTAGTTCTGCAATAACTCTGATTTCCTTTTCTAACCCTTCTTTTTTTCATATACAAAAATATTCGAATTCTACAAAAATAAATATAAACTATAACTATTATTTATTTATAATATATTTATATTTTCTTGTTTGCTGGTTATAAGTGGATAAATTCAAAATAAGCTAACGAACTTGATTGACAATGTGGTCAATAAAGTGTATATAATTCGACATCCTGCATCGAATTGTGAGTGGTTGAGAAATGAAAAAAATTAAAAGGACAAAAGAAATGTGTTTGATTGCCAATTGAGAAATAATAGACCAATGAATTTTTGTCGTGTTTTTGAAATTAATGAAATTTATTGAGGTTTATTGAACATAATAACAAATGTAATATGCTACTGTTGGAGTTGCGCAATAAATCTATATAATTTATTTTTGAACTTTCATAAACTTTATGATCTCTGCAAATAAATTGTAATGTTTTTCTGCTAAATAACCTTCTGCTTTCTTTTTAATAGACTTATTACATTTTTTTTTCAAAAGTTATTATTAGGATTAATTTTAGAAAAACATTCTTTTTAAGAGTAAAAAAGTACACATATTTTTTTATATTAATATTTTTTTGCTGTCTCTGTACATATATAATATAGTATAATATTTTTTTTTACATTTTTTTTTCATTATTTTTTTTTTGTTGTATGAAAGTTGCTTTACTCTATAAATAGGTTTTCATGTAAGAAATTCGAATAAAAAATCTACTCATTTATAACAAAATTATAAAACTAATATTTTTTTTGTTTTTTATTGATTTTTTTTTCTTTTTTGTTTTTCTTATTGTAAAATTTATAATACATATGATGTATGAAAATCGGTTTCATGTTTTATTCAATCATAATATATGTATGTATATATAATCTATTCGCTAGTTGCATTGAATACATAAAAATATTGTTTTATTTATATTTACTGATATAATTTCATTTTAAAATAAAGAAATCACACCCAGATTATTATTAAATAGCCTTTATATATGTATATAGTATATATATATAAATCTATGTTTGATAATATAAATCTTGTTAATACTTTTTGTTCGAAGTTTTTTTTCTGTAGCATTATTTCTTTTATACGATTTTTTTCCTTTGGTTTCTGTTTGAAAAGCGCATTACTTTTATTAAATATGTAGACAATATTTTTTATTATGTAGAGAATTATTTATTTTGTAATAATTTTAGTTTTATAAATATTAACTGTTTATGTATTTGATATATTATTAATTATTATATAATGTACATGTAAATTGTGTTATCATAATATTTTGTTTTAATGGAACATTTCATATTGGCTGTTGATTTTCTGTTGTTTTTTTTTTTTTTTATAAGATTCAATTTATACTCAGTTTATAGCTAAATATTTTTGGGAAAGGTGTGAACATTTTACTTTAGTTTCATTTAATTATTTCGATGACTTTTTTTAGCAGCACAGCTGTAATGTCGAATTTTGTTTGTTGTGTTGTTTTCTTCTCTTTATTTAATCCTGTCAGTAGTTATATAAAATAAATATCGTATGTCCTATATATTCTCTTGAAAACATATAACACATAAATATTTGAGCTGTCTAGTGTAGTTCTCGTTTTATTTATTTGATAGGTAGGTACTTTTGCAGTGTAGTTTAAGTTTTATTTACAACTAAATATTAATTTTCATTTATTTTGTAATTAAATCTTGAAGATTAGTAATGTACGAAAATATGTTAATTTGCATTTCTTCTAAATATATAATGGTAAAGTTATGCCTTATTATCATTATGACAATTCACTTAGCGCCCATGTATTTTTTGTTAATTTTATTTTGTCATTATATGCGTATATACTTTTTTTTGGTAATTACAATTTTATTTGTTTATTGTTTATGTAACAACTGGTAGAAGGTAGGTTTTCATATGTACATAGTCCTAATTGTGACTTTAAAGGTTACGATTTAGCTTTAATTTAATAGCTTTTTGTGTGTTTATTTCATTAAATTTACCTCTTTCATAGAATTATTATAACAGGTACTCTATAGCTATGACCTTACGTAAAATTTTCCGCATTGATAAATGAAAAAACATACAAATTTAATTTGCAAAAAATAAATAATATATATTATATACGACTATGCATATACAAATACAGACCATTAATATTAATGAACATCAAACATCAAATTTCTTTTGTTTTTGTCAAGCTTTATGATAAAGGCTTTGGTTTGTTTACTACTCGATTATGATTGTTTAAGCATGTAGACGTTGAAGGCTGAACATTTTCTTCCCACAAAAAATATTTTAGCATGAAATTTCGTTTAGTAACTCAAAAGTGGTACTTAAACAAAATTGGCAAAAAGAGGTCTAGTTTTTGATAAGTGTACCATCAACAATTTTTTTTTTGCATATGAGCACATGCTACATAAGGTGATTTGTAGGGATCATTGTGCCAGAGTAAGTGTTTATAGACTTGCAAAACCTCTAGGAACACGGATTGTTGGAAGTTGTTGAGCTTTTACTAACTAAAAAGCGCAGATACGTTTCTTCGTGTGCAATCCATCGTATTTCTAACCACAGAACATAAAGCAATTCCATATAATGTAGTTTAAACTACTAACAAAATCCAAATTCTTGAATTTTCATCTTTTTCAAAGCGGTTGAACACTCATGGGCCAGCAATTAAGGTGTTAATAATCGAGTATACCTATGCTTTTACATTACACACTTTTACATTACAATATTTGAGTACACTTAAAGGTGGAAACAAGTCTTAAACAATCGATTCACTAATTAGCTATTTATATGCAACATTAAAGAAAGTAAACAGGGTTTTAGAAAGAAAAAAATATTTAGAATTTTTTTCAACAATCTCTAGAGAGTTTAACTGCTATTACATAAAAAATAAATTTTTTCTCATCAAAACGCGTTTTTTCTTTACAAATAAATAAAATACACAGGCTTAACATTTTGTATAAAAATGCGAAGAAGGTAAAAAGTAAAATTTATATGTTAAACATTAATAATTTTACATTTATATTAAAATTTTTATTTTAGTAGTTTTTGTTCTTTTTAATAATTATTATTGTATCATTTGATATGCAAGTAATTTTCATTTTTTTCTTTGTAAGTATTTAATTACGTTTAACTTAAAGAAAGAAAGAGGCATGAATACAATCGACAATAAATATAAGGGATTAAAAAATCGATAACTAAATTTGTAACAATTTTATTAAAACATACAAACTAACATTACCTTCCCGGGTTAATAGTCAATAGTCATCACTTACTTTCTCAGAAAATTTTTGATAAATATTTAAGCGAAATGATGTTTTGAGTTCAGAAAATTCCAACGAAAACAACACACATTGAGAAGAGCGACGCATGTTTTGATTTTAGTGTCAAGACTGATCTTTCGACCAAAGTACTTTTTGTGTGTGTGTTTCAAACACATCTGCTTGATGTGAACCACTTCTTTTTATTACGCATTACTAATCAGTTTGGTGATCATAGCAAGTGATGGCCGTTTTAGGTGATAAAACTATCAAAAGTTCAGTGAATAGTTGTTCGAACTGTACAGTGTACAGCGAAATGTTTCATATTGCTTTATCGAATTTTTCTACAATTAAGTCATATTCAAATCCATTCTTTGTATGAAATATAGGAGTAGGGACATTCGCTTAGGAGTAGGATAAATATTTATAAACTAAAAAAAAATTGTAAAAAAGGAAAAAAAATACAAACATGTGTTTTATATAAAATAAAAAATAGTTTATTTAAATTTGAAAAAAAATATAAAATATATAAGTTAATTTTTTTTTAAATATACAAATTAAAAATAATTAACTGATAGGAAAAAAAATTGTATAACAAAATTATAAAAAAAGTTCAATTACAAAAATATTGATTTATAGGATACAACTAAGATAGCAGCAACAAACCATAGATTGTAGAATATAACTTTCACATTTAGATATATATATTAAAAATCAATCCGCTCTTGAATATTGATTATTTAAACATAGCTTAAATACTTTCTTATTGGGTTTAACGCATAGTACATAGCATATTGTATAAATAATTAGCGGACATCATCATGATGATTTTGCTTTTTTTGTTTTCAAAAATTTTTAAATTAGTAAGTATCGTTATAAAATTATTGACTTCTACAAAAAAAGTATTTCTGTTTAATGTTAATAAAAAACAAAACAAAAGAAATTACGAATCTAATTTTTTCTTCTATTTTCAGACTACTTTTTGACTATATAAAGTATACACTACATTAACTACATACTCTTTTTTCATTCATTATAATTATGTATAAAAAAGAATCTATGAATTAGTTTATACACTCTTTTGCTCGTTTATATATGTATATATATGTTCATTTTTAATTATGTATCTAAATAGAAAAATATTTTTTTTTTTTCTGTTTTAATATTTTTTCGTCTCTTTTTTTTATTTTTGAATAAATACAAAATGTTATTAATATTAATTTTTTTACGTAAAAAATGTTTATGTCGCTTTTCTAATTTCTTTTATCGAAATAATACTAATATTATGTGTTTTTTGTGTACTAGAAACTTAAAAAAAAAAAATCATAATATTTGACTTCCAAGTATAAGACGACGGCTACGACCACAATAATTATGACTCATTTTCTTGCGTTAATTTAACAACAAGGTGTGTTTTCTTATTATGTACAATTTACCTAAGGCGATTTCTTAAGATCAAAAATATTCAGGATTTTTTTTTCAATTTACATATATGCTTTCTAAATTATGAATTTAGAAATATTCTTGTAAAATATTCAACAGTATTGTGTTTGTTTAATTTTTTTTTCCTTTTTTAGGACTATACATTATATTTAAAAAACTATTAGTAATTGCTTTTGTTTTGGAAGGTTATATTATTTCCACATGAGATACTTTCAAATCTATATATTCTTCATTTTTTGTTATGATGTTACAATGATAAATAATTATTGTGATTAAAATGTGGTTTACTATTCGCTAATTATTATTTTTTTCTGTGAGCGAATCTTCACTCACAATTAATTATAATTTTGTATTTTTTCTTGTTTTTTTTTATAATTATTATATATATTAATGAATATTCTACAAAAAATCGGTATAAAAATACAAAAAGATAAAGTCTACATAGGTACATAAAATGTGTTGTATTTAATTTATATATTTTATATACGGTTCTTGTTTTAGTTTTTTTCTTTTATTTTTAATTTAATGTTTTTTTTTCTTACAACTAACTGCGAACTTAGGTTTAAAAAAAGGTTTTAATAAAAAATAAATTTAACTAGAAATAGATCTAAAGAAGTGTAAAAATAACCGTAGAGAATTGAGTTCGCATAAAACTGAGATTTTTGTGGGCAATGCACTGAGAAAAACACTTTCTGGTGCAAACTGAGGTTTGCAAAAAGAAAGACCTTACAACTTTTGTTCGGCAGAGTTGCTACATATGAATAGATACTACTGTGTCCAGCACAAAATGCAGAGAACGTGAATAGTTAAAAAATTCAAATTAAATTAAGCAACTGCAGTTTATTCATGTTCTTGATTACACCCAACCATCACTTTAAATCACCGCAAATTTATGAGAGAGCGCTTTCAATGAAAAATCGAAAAGAAACTCTTAACTTGGTAAATCAATTTCGAAATATGATTGCTCGCGTATGTTGCTGTAATCTTTGTGTTACACACTTTACAAGAATTAAATAGGTGTTTGGAAGATTTTAATTTGAACTTACTTTCACTGGGGTTTTTGCTTTTGCCATAGAACTAACTTGATATGAATACATCGCTTTAAAAAGATTTCAGCAAAATTATGCGAATCGTGTTCTCTCAGAATTATGTAAAACAACTGTTTACGTAAACCTAAATTTTTAACTTAAAAGTGAAATTGTAAAAAAAAATATCTGTGTTTAAACATTAACGTGTGTATCCGTCTGCACTTATTCATTTTAAATATATTTATCTCACCAATGTTATAAAAATATATTTATATTTACGTATATTCTTTTTTATTTTTTTGTTTTCATTGATTTGTGTTAAGTAAAAAAGGTAAAAAATTATAATATGTTAAATTTAATTCAATGTGTTTAAAATTTGTCTTGTTTTTCTTTTTTATTAGTCATACAAAATGTGTTTTAATTTTTTTTTTATATGTTTCGTTCAAATCACTTAACACTATTCACAGTGGACATTGTTGGTTTTCTTTCTCATTTTCTTTGTATCAATTCATAGTTTTTGTTTTTTGTTTTTCGCATAATTAAGTGTTATTTTTTTTTTTGGTGGGTAGCTCGCATTTTATATCTCCATTGAATGCCATTCACTGATCTTTGTTTAATGAAAAAGATAAAATAAAATATTCAAAAATATATATAAAAAAGGAAACATTCAAAATAAATTAACATATGTCTCTATAATTAGCTAGGAAAAATAATTAACTAATCGATAGAAAAAATAATGATATATATTGATTTTTTGTTTAGTTTTGTTCTGAAGATCATAACACATTGTTCTACTAGCAATACACAATAAAAAAAATAAAAACAATTCACTACATTACAACATTATCCATAACATTTAACTATAGGTAGGTGAAAAAATGTTTTTTCTTATCTGCTTTTAGTAACTTGTTAGGAAAAGTAAAAAAAAGGTAACAATTAAATTTATACAAACTGACTGAACTTAAAACTTAATTAGCAACCAAAAGGTGCTGATAAGGTCCTGTTGCATTGGAATAGAACGAATTGAGACCGTCAATCAATTTCGAATTGTTCGAGTCTTGATTACCGCCCGATCCAGGTGAGCTCATGGGCGAGACCGATTGCTGTTGCTGCGGCTGTTGGCCATTAGCGGAGTTACCACTGGATGGAGCACCAGTTCCAGCAGCTGCTGTGAGAGTACCAACAGCAGCTGAAATAGCAGCCGAAACATTGTTGTTGCCATTGTTAGCTGGCATTGTTGCATTACTGTTGTTGTTGAGATTTCCACCACCATTATGGTTGTTTGAGTTGCCATTTTGTTGTAATGGCGGTTGTTGCTGCTGTGGTAACTGATTGTTTAGACCGTAGAATCCGTGAGGCTCAATGTAGGATGAGAATTTGCCATGACCATTAGCAGCCGAACCAGTTCCAGAATTGCTACCGTTTGTGGTGCCATTGTAGATGCCATTAGCTTCCGCATGGAAGTGGGAATCGAAAAGGTTCCGGTGTCCATTAAATTGCGGATACATGCCCATTCCGAGATTTGTAAAGTAGAAAGGATCGTTTTGGCCAATGCCCAACGCGAGGGGGTTGGGTGATAGAGATCTTGAGGGGGATGACGGTCCTATTGGGCCAAAGTGATTACTGGGTGCAGCTGGACCATGGGAATGATGAAACTGCTGTTGCATTGCTCTTTGCTTGATGTAATTGGAGAATTCCGTCGGTGACATTCGGTATGAGCTGTAATTGAAGTCACTTAGTGGGTTTTATTTTTATATATCACAAACTAGACGGTTCTTCTAAGCAATAATGTTACTAACCTGTTAGCTCGTTTCGAGCTGGTTTTCAATTTTGTGCTACCAAACTTAGTTTGGGCGAATGTGGCTGTTGTAAATGTTAATGGCGCTTGCGAACGTGGTAGGAAATTACCAGCTGGATTCGGACTCCCTTTATACGTGGGACTAGTGGACGATGCGGGGGATGAGCCCGAATGCGGTGATGTTTTAGGACTCAAGCTGAGTCCATTCATACTTGAGCTAACAGCGTCAATTGGCCGAAAGCATTGTGCCTCAGGATTAAAGGTTTTTGTCACCTCACGATCAGCTGATGATGAGTCTTCATGATTATCACTGTTCTCAGAGAACAAAATCTAAAAAAAGAAAGATTCGTCACTTTAAGCTTTTTTTGCAGTTTAGACGTGTGACTTACTTTAACAGCGCCCTTCTCGCCAATTCGATATGATACCTCACCAGGATCAACCCATACTGACAATTCGGATGGAAGGTTTTCTAGGATATCTGTTATTGGAACACCACTTTCCCGAGCTGCTCTCTCCAGCACGGAATCAATTGGGTCGCCAGTTTTCAAACAGCGGAATGCGGAACCCTATAAGAAACAAAAAAATTATGTATTCGAGCCGATACACTTAAACAAATGAAAACCCATTTATGTTGCTTTATATGAAAAGCTTACCTTGAAAGGTTTCTCAGGATACCAGTGTCCTTGGAATTTGTCTTTTAATGCTTTCTCCAGTTCCTCGCCAAATATATTGACTCGTCGTCTTGGCAGTTTATTATACAAATACGATATAACGAAATTTAACGCTACTTGAATTTCTATATGCATCGTGGTCGTGATGATTTTTTGTGATGTATTCCGTTGCAAATTGTGTAAATCAATCTTTAAAACCGTCCGCCGTGTTTTTAGTCTTTTCTGCTCCTTATTTCTGGTTGTTTTGTGTAAAAATTTGTTTCGGATCTACAACTCACACCACCTAAAAGCAAAAAAGAAAAAAAGAACTGTGAGCCAAAATGTTTGTTTAGTTAAAATATGTTATCGTAAGTCATTTCTTCCTGCGAACATTAAATCGATTGCATTGTATCTGTTTTGCTTTCGGTTTACTAAGTGCTTGTCTCGTAAATCTATTACCAGGTGACGTTCATACCCTTTATATTCCATGCGACCTTGACTAAACCACTGCATATGCTAATTACTTGCCAAGAAATTAGATTAACAACCATCCCAGAAATAAAAACAAAAAAGTACATGCTCGGTAACATGCACATTGCCGTCGTCCTCGTTCGCCCTCATAGCGCCAAGTGAGACAATGAAGCCCCACAGTATTGCTCTTAAGTTCTTTGCATATGCCCAACACATTTTATGAATGTCAAGTATTGGACAAGCACCGTGAAGTGCCTTTGTATTATACCACCATTGTGGCTGCCAAAAAACCTTGAAAATGGGAAGATACTTTATTCGTAAATAGCTTACCCCATCCCAAAGTATCTATCACTTTCACAAGTCCATTGCTTTTTTCTGTTCAAAGGAAACCATTAAGATAAGGGTATCTATTCGATGGCATCTGGGTGTCCATCTTTCAATTTAAGCTGCTCGCTTTCTATTAATAGCCTGACAGTTGATTAGTGTTCAAAATGGAATATTGTCTCTCGTTTTGTGATTCACATTCTGATGAGAGCAAATGGTATGTAGCAGTAGAACAGAGGAATTCTCCCGAAAGGGCAATTTTTATGTAATGTGCTTTACACGCATTTCTGATTATGGGTAGCCATTTTGTAGGACACTTCACAATGTTTTTGGTTGGAAAATCGTTAATTCGTCATTTATTTTAGATCATTTAACCCATTACGATGACTATCTTAATAGTGTGACATAAACCGCGCCAAAGGACTTGTGGCAATGGCACTACAGCAACCCCTCTGTTGATAGTACGACGAGTGCGATTATGATTCTCATGCAACAAAAAAGTGGCCAAAATAACGGATTCAGAGGGATGTAATTGAATATAAACGGGGTTAATAGGATATTTTGTTTCTCTGCGTCATTATTGGCCATTAATTAAGGAAATTCATAGATCGCTACAGACAATGGAAACGAATCCCGGCTAAAAAGGCTACGATGTCAAGTATTATATTGCTAGCGAAGTTTTGCAACACGAGCGAGCCATTAAATTTCAGTATGAACATTTTGAAATTATGCGCATTTTGTCAGTTTAAACATTAAAATTGTTTCCAAAGCTGTAAAAGGCTTACAAGAGTTTTGAAAATTAATTCTTTCTTTGTATTTCGTTTGTTCTTGAGTCAAAGTTAAGAGATGCTGTTGTGATGTTATTACAATTTGTATTTGGTGTGTGTATCTTAAATAGTTGACAGTTGGCATTAACTGGGCTAGTTGTTGAAAGGAAAATACTTAATTAAAGTTATAAATGCTAAAGAAGCAAGTAAATAATGAACTTATTTTCCATAATTTGGGATGTGTTGCAAACAACACAGCAATCTTAGGTTAATGTAGTAAGTCCTTGATCGATTTTTACAAAGCAGCTTTAAATTTATGGATTTTACTACACTGCCATACTTATCTTAATCTTAAGTAAATTTGTCTGATGGCAGTTAAAAAATGGATGACTTTTTAAACAAATTTTTAACTAAAATTACCGAAAAAAAGATAATGCGAGAAACAAGGCAGCGTACGAATTATGTTGTTGATGATTTGTTAATAGGATGCAAATTTATCCGAATATAAGATAATAAATCACTTGTTAAGTTTATAAAAATTATACTGATGAGAATTGTTTGCACTTTTTTACTCAATGTCATACAACCCTAATCGGCTATACTTTTCCAAAGAGATTCAATTTGATAATTTCACAGGTACACCCAAAACCCCATCATCGTAGATAAATTTTACTGCTTGTTTTCTCATTTAAGTCAATGTTAAAATCGGAATGTTAGGTTTGAAATGCATACGTAATGCTGAACATTGATGGGATGCATTGCTGGGGTGCTATACAGCAAACTCACTATAGTTTTAATTTGTGCTGAACGTGTTGTTGCATATAATAATTTTTTTCTGTATTTATTCAGCTTGTGCACAATAATAACGCGTTAGGTGTGTAGAAGTGCCTTTTTGCATTTATTTTCGTCACCTGAAAATAATTTCAAAAAACTAAGCAGCTATTGAATGATTGATCTATGTCAGGGAAATAAAAATGACAGCAGATAAACGGAGTCTAAAGTTGAAAAACAATGATAACTGATAACTCGCAGAATGAAGTTTTGCATTTCATTGTAACAAGAAGGCAATTTTGTTTTTTAGGCTCTTGTTCCAAACGAATAAACAATGAGTAAAGATGTGTCTACGCGCCGTAAAAATTAATCGTAAATTTGCTTGAAATTAGTCGAAAACTAAATAAGAAGAAACCTTAATAACGAAATAAACAAAATAATTTAACTTAAATAAGAACTAGCGCACGAAAAAATCATCAATCAATTATCAGTTTTTTATACTTTTCATACTCAAATAAATTAATAACTAAACTTTTTAAAAAGAAGTTCAGAAGTTCATTGAGAGTACTATCCAACGGTCTTGCAAAATAAAATAAAGATTTCATTATCAAGTTTTCGTTCCAATGGCTCGTTTTCGAGTTATAAAGCTATAAGTTTGAAAAAAGTCTCGACTAAAAAATATTATAGAAATCAAATTTTGTTTCCAGTAGATCTTCGAGGTTTTAAGTCACACCAATTTTCTGTCATAAAAAAGGTAAAGTGCTGATTGTCTCAGTGAATTCGCTTACGACCATTTTATCCTTTTACTGAACCAAATAATTTTCAAACGGCTGGTACGGTTTCAAACGGCTGGTACGGTTTCAAACGGCTGGTACATAAAAAGATATTTAGTGAAGCTATTTTAATTTGTTAATTTCGTTGGTTTATATTTAATTGTAAATACTAATCTGTCAGCAGAACGAAACCTTGGGCGTGAGTAAAACCCGAACTTGAATGTTTTCTTTTGTATATTTATTGGGACCTAACTAAAAAATAAGACAAAATAGCAAGCCAATTGTGTGAAACATAAAGGGCTGTGCTTTCAATAAACTTTTTACCCAAATTTCCCTAATCATATAAACAAGAATTTAAACATTTTCAAAACATCCATTTTCAATTAGTTTTTCCTTGTTTTATTTGTCGGCTAATAGGATCGATGGTGTTAAGGCACAATTCGTCGTTGCTTAGTCATTTATTATATTTTTAAACAAACCTATAAAAAAACATTTTTAAATGTACACAACAACATTATGTGTAAATTTGTTTTCAGTTCTCATGTTTGGGCAAAAGAAAAATTGAAAACAAAAAATGTTTCAAAAATAAATTTACTTCAGAATAATGAAATAGAATGTCAATGTTAACAACTCATTATGTGTTGTGTTTTAATGACTAAGAAAAAGAATGTTAATAATGTTTTCTATTTTAATTCAACTCTTTGTCGTCCAAAATAATGTTTGTGACGCATATTTTTCGTTTATATATATTATAACATACTCGATAAGAGTTATGAGTGATCTTAAGGTAATTACTTTGAGTTTTGAATCGATAAATAAAAATTTTGTCATAGAAAAAATACGAAACTTCTTTATCAAAAAGTAATAAATATTTTGTTTTTTTTTCCTGTGTAAGACTATAAAAACAAACATAAAGTCGTTCATTTAAATGATTTGCAATTAAAAGTGGGAGTACGTTGATGAGATATAAATTCTCAACAAACGATTTATAAATGAGGCAGTATTTGTTATTATTTCTACTTTGTTTAAATCTTAAAATGTTTTTGTATAAATATACATTTCCATGGAACACAGGCAAAAGTATAGCAACAACCGAGACATCACATATTTTTATCTAAAGTGGAATGTCTGACAGTTTTCTAAATTCTTTCATGTTTCAAAAGACAAACAAAGAACAAATAGAATATTCTTCTTCTTTTCTTTTATATTTATTAATAAAAATATTGAGGTAGGAATACAATCATTGGTGAATGGATGATAGCTTCTACATGCTTGTGAATTATCTTATTTTAAAGGTGTGTACCAATACAGGATGCTGCCATTTTTAAGAGAAAACCGTGTACTTCCAAAAATTATTAGTAGAGGGTTGAGATTATTTCGAAAAATTTTAAATAAGAAGAAATCGTTAAGTAATTTAGCCATAAGTGCGAAAAGCCAAGTAGAGATATATTCGACCCACACAGGAAAAGAATTTTTTTTTTTTTTAATTGGAAATTTTTTTACAAATGTTAATTGAATGAAAAAAAAAAAAACAAAGAAAGGGACAAAAAAAAAACTCGTACAGAGAAGTTCTTTAAAAGGACCTAGTACTCAAACTATCTTTTGATCTTCGTGGCTGGAGCTTTAAAAAGAACTTGTTTCAATTTGAAATTGATAGTGAAATGTGTGGTGTTGGTGTTTTTTGAGCATTTTGTATGAATAAAACACCGTCTTAAGCTTACGCACACTTCAATAAGTTTAGCCATAGTCAGGTCTTCATAGAAAAAAAAAAAAAAATAGGATTTCCCCACAATTAGTCAACAATGAGGAATTTTTACTCTTCCTTGGATTGAATAATACTAGTCAATGTTAATTTTTTTTTCAGTTGAGTGGTTATGGGAAGTTAGTTGTTACGAAATTAAAAACTTGAATGAAGATACATTAGAAAATTACATCGCTTAACCTATGCTCATGAATATTATCTGTGCAATGAGACTAAAAGTGATCCACACAACATTGTGCCAATATTTGTTGTGTTTTTTTTCTGTTTTGTTTCGTTTTTTAAATGAGATGTGCGGTACGGTGATGCTCGAAAGAGCAGGTTGATTTACGTAATCCAAACTAAACTTAACCAATCCATTGAGTCTCGCTTATATCGCGTAGTATGTGTTTGACATCACTTCTAGTCATACTGGCATCTAGTGCTCCAGTATGGTGTCTTTTTACTTGTTCTCGTAATAGGAGCAATCAACTATTTAATCAATTTAATTAGTAAATTGATTTGCATGGATGGACAGACGACGGACGTGTAATGTAGCATTGAAGCGGTAGGGGACTTTGTGTGTAGTAGAAGTCCAACAATAGGGGGAGAGTGAGTGAGTATAGTATTCCCAGCGGGTTACTTCCACAATGGAGAGATAAATATTTATCTGTTGAGGTCAATTGTGTGGGAGTGTTGCGTGATTTTTCACTCACTGAAAATTATAGGTCATGTGGGTGGAAAATAATGTGTGTATAAAAAGACTTACTAGACTTACTTTTGCGTTTGTTGAATTGGAAATTTGTTTCTGATTGAAGGTATAGTGCCGATTAGGATAAGAGAAAAAGGATTAAGATTAACTTTGAATATTAAAATGGATCGCTTACAATTGGCTGATAGAGATCAATGGTGGGAAGGGTTTTTGCAACGTGCCTTGGACAGAATTTTATAATGTGATCGAAATGTAAAGTTCATAGCTTTTTTTTAAAAAAATCTTTCGCATTGCTCATTCGACCATTTTAACTAGAGCAAAATATTAAGATTAAGAACTTTGATTTTTTTCCGCCAGTACAATTTTTTGCATCTGCACACTGTAGTCTGTGTTTTAACTCAACAAGTGAAATGAACCAACCCGTCAGGTGGTTGGGAGAGTAAAGTTAATACACCGGCATCATAAAAGACTTTATGGGATTTCACAGCTTTTAATGCGAATTTTACGACAAGCTGTTCACTTGTCTTTGTTACAACTGTAGAACATTCGAAAACGCCGATTGAACAAGCAGCTCGTTTCTTTAAAATTACGTAACTATCGAGACTGATCGATAACATACACAGATTTTAATGACAGGCGACAAACACCGCCATTTTATCATCGTCATCGTCCTATCTAGTTCATTAAACGTACGGTATTTTTGTTTCTCTCATCTAGGGCAAGGTAAATATTGTCAACCTCTAAATTAGATTCATTAATGCTTACCACATTTGCCTATCGTCCAACTCTACTTTTTCTATTTTTATAAAATGCTGACCTACTCGCAGCCAAACAGTACGATCCTCAACTTTCTTCATGCGAACGGAGGTGACAGGTCTCTTTACGTTAC
The DNA here is from genome assembly GCA_905187475.1 of Syritta pipiens. Lineage (NCBI taxonomy): Eukaryota > Metazoa > Arthropoda > Insecta > Diptera > Syrphidae > Syritta > Syritta pipiens. Next base: position 9,488,581 of record LR994571.1, on the reverse strand, counting down.
TATTTATCGAAAATATTCTCATCATCAGACATCAAACGCTATGAACCGTGTTAATAAATTCGTTTTCATTGCATTCAAGTTAAGTACAAAAAAGAAGCTTTATAAATAGCTTAACCCGTGACAAATCTCAAAACATTTAAATGTTTACATAATTTTTTTTTTTTATTTATTTGTTTCTCTTGGCGACGAAATGTGTTTTATGAAATATTCAAAAAAATATCGAGATCTGTCAGAGTTCAGGCGAAAACGCATCTGTACGCTCCGATAATCCTTGTCAGAATACCTATCTATTTGGTTTTGTGATATTTTTGAAAATGCAAATAAACACTGCCTGCCGCTTTGACTGGCTTCGTTCGCGTAGAACCGCGCGTTTAGATTTTCAGAAAATTTAAATTAAGCTAAATTTACGCGAATGTCCATCGTGATGACATCGATGATGACGAATTTGACAGTGTGCACCTCATTGCAAGGCCGTAGCAAGTACGGGCACAATGTTTAGGTTTTGATTTTGATTTTTTTAATGGGGTTGTTAAAAAATGGAAATGTATGCAGGATTCATGGGGATTCTCTTTTTAAGATGTGCAACATAGAGCTGATATCTTTCTATGTTTTGTTGCCATAAATAGTATTCTTTGACACTTATGTTTAACAGAAGTTTCGATGGACTTCATGTTTAGATAGATTTCGACAAATTGTATAAGAGAATAAATACGACTCGAATACGTGCATTGTCAACTGTTAACATTCAGAATCATACTCATGATTGTGAATCATACATTCTCCCATAAGACATCACAAATTATTTAATAGGCGATGGTATAGTCACTGTAGTGTCAGAACTTAGTTTCGTTTATAGGTTGCATCACAGGGTGCGGTAAAATGTTTTTGTGTGAGTAAATTGTGTTGTTCAAAATCGTGCCTAAGTGAGATATTGGGCACTATTCCAGCACCAACACTAAAAGTATCATAAAACCTAACCGAATAATTCAAACAAAAGGTAAATTAAACACGTGCTTTCAATTCTTTATCCGACGTTCAAAATTGGCATTTCGGGGCTTATTTCTTAGGAGCAAATAACTTCTTTATCTATGCACTTAGATTAAAATAAATATAGGACCAGGTTTACTTATATTTTATAAATAATGCAATGCATCGGAAGTAAGAATCCACATTAATCACAAAAATTCTCTTTACAAGTTGCAACAAAGGATAAAAAAACACAAATTTAAAGTCATTTGTAAGTAATTGTATGTTAATCGTACATGCAATTGATTAAATCAAAAATAAACCTTTTAACTGAGTTGCAGCTCTGAAGCAAGGAATAGTGCATAAGTTTTTCATAGCGTCGATAAACGGGAAGTGGGGAGATATTGGCTGCACTCGTTGTTTTGGCATTCAGGAGCAGTGGCGCAAATGCATTGCTATGTCTGTCTGTGCTGAGATGGGGGCAGTGTTTTTTTGGGTTTGTAACGAGAAAAGTATTTGTGTTTTTTCTGGTGTTCGTCTTGTATCTCCCCGCAATTGAGAAGTGGGACAAAACTTTGTTTGTTGAAATGCAGTTGCATTCTGCAAAACTGAAAGTTCTTAAAAGCATTTTATTATACTGTTAATATCCTGTGTGTGTCTGTTCATAGTTTTCATGATTTGTTATGCATACGATGTAGGTACAAGTGTTAAAGATAAAAACAGCTTCGTTTGAATGAGATCTAGAGGGTGTATTTTGGGTATAAGGATGACTAAATGAGTTTGAAACATGGTTTAGGTGAAATAAGGTATTTGGCTCATTTTTGTGTTGTTTTAAAGTTTGGTTTGTACAAAGCATACCGTTAATTGCGTTAATTGTTAGCAATGTTCTATGTTTCCGCTTGTATGAAATTTGGGAGAGCCCCAAAATGTTTTTTAAAAGGATCAGAAGTACGTGCATTAGCAGTTTAACAAGCGACTTTGTGAACCAAGAAAGTTATACGAAATCATATTGGCTTAGTTAAAATTAAATTTTGTTATGTGAATAAATAGTTTTTTTTAGCATTGACATCCAGAATTAAGAACAACGTTTTTGAATTAGAAATTTAAAAGAATATGCCACAAATTTATGTTAAATACTTATGTGAAATTGTTTTGAATTATTCATAAAATTTAAAGAACGTTATTCCTGTGCGGTATTAGGGACTTGCAGCAATAGCATTATAAATGCTAACGTCATATAAGTTCTGCGCTTCTCATGTTAAATTACTTTACCATTTCTCTTGCACTTATTTAAAAAATAATCAAGGTTGTTAAGCCAAATTGGCCCTCTGGTAAATATCCCTGTTAAGGTCGTTGATAATCCTACAGTTTCGACAGCACAAGCCATAATCCCTTCGGTTTTACAATCAAAGCCAACATGTTATCACCACCCACAACGTGCTCTAATTGAACACAGCAAAACTATTTACAACAAACTTGCGGTGTACCAATGCAAATGACAACAAAGATTATTAACTAGATGTGGCATGACACACAACTGGATGTAGAACAACACAGACAAACATATAAATGCAACGTAAGGCAGAAATCCATGAAATGCAATAAGGCGCCTCAAGGCTAAGTCCAAGGTAGCGTTTATTTTAAATCGCTTGTTTTTCGATTTTTTCTTCTTCCTTCATTTTCTCTTCATTATTCTCCTGCATTTAAATTTGTTGTACCGTTTTTTCTATTCACAAAAGGCAAGACAAGACCCTTGTGGAGGCGAAGATTGTGCAAAACAGGAATGAAAACCATAATGCACTCAAAATTGTATACACAAAATAAAAAGCGAAAAATGAAAAACAAACGACAACGCAAAGAAGAAAAATAAAGCAATAAGTCGAAACTTATGTCAACTGTTGCTGCTATCATTGCTAATAGTGTGATTGGTTTAAGCGAAGCTCTTCTGCTTGACAAGCAGTAGGGAGCCCTTGCACTAGATTTTTACCCAGGGGCACGAGTTGAGTTTGTTAGCTCAAAAATTTGCAAATTGCAAAACTAATGTGTATAGAATAATTGGCTAAATTGTTGTTCTATAGAAAAAGACAAGCCATTGCAAGACTTCTTAGACAAAAAGTAAAATTTAATAATGTTTTACCGCATTTTAGATAAACAGCTTAAGGGATTTATATATTTTTTGTAACAGATACGACATAGGGATTTAGATTGACACATGCCAATGAATATTTCATATGTGTCCTTTCACATGGAAAACACGAAACACAATTCAGGTAACGAAAACTTTTAGTTAAACTTAAAAAAGAAAATGCACTCCTTACACGCTTTGACTTTTGTCAATTATACACTTAGAAAACACTTGAAATGTCATAGAATTTCAACTGACATCTACACCCACCACAGTGTGCATTATTTACAATCCATAATTCAAATTCTACGCTTTACCGCAATCGGTTAAAGCAATCACGTTATATTAAACTTTATAGCACTTTTTCGTTGAAAGTTTATACTCGATCATAAATTTTTGTTTTGAAAAATCAGCGTTGTCATTCGTCGGAAAGCTTCACTGACATTCGCGTTTTAAATCAAAAAGACCAAAGTGCACTTTTATTGCAACAAATGGAATTTATGATCGTTTTTGTGAAAAAAAAAAAAAAAACAAAATTAAATTACCTCCTCTCACACTCGGCGCAGTAATGTTCGAGCGTAGCGAGCGCGGCTACTGCAAACAGATTAAAACCAAATGATCTGAATATCTTTCTAATTTCTAACCGCAAAAGTAAAACAATTTGATGGCATCCTTGGACACGCTGCCAAATAAATTTACACAAATGTATTACATTGGCCAATCTGCATGCATGTGCAAAGAGTGTAATCGAGTCGAGAGTGTTTGAATAAAATATCTATCAAGCTAAAAGATACGAATCCCCACACGAGTGGCTATAATAACAATAATTGTATAACCACGGCTAGGCGTCGGTGATTGGCATATGGTGGTAGTGTTTTTGTGGCCAGCACTGTTTACAAAAATAAATGCAAATGCAATGCAAATGAAGAAGAGAAGAAGCGCTTCGAAGACGAAGGCACTACCGAGCCATGCCAATGCGAGTACTTATGTCGCCTGCACATCTCGATAAAATGTTTTTTCCTCAGCTATGCCGTACCCGCGGTCCCAGCCACTGGGACGACTGATGGGGCAGGATGTGTTTAGCCAGGAGTTGGGGCAAGGTGAGTTGAATTTTTGGCATTTTTCCTCGACTCCGCTGTTGGTAGTGTCACATTTTATTCGAAATCGATTTTTTTCAGAATAAATGGCACTATGTCAGTGAGTCGAGAAGAAAAATGCTTCCTTACTTCTCTCAGTGGCAACTGTCACATAAGGGTGATACTCTTTTCGTTGTCATGCCATGCATTCGAGAGTTGGTCTCGGTGCTAAGGGATGCGTCGTTTTATTTATTCTCGTGTGATTGTTATGAAATTATTTCCGATTGCAAAATGTATCAGATGTCTTTATTAGAGTTATGTGTATTGACTTTCAAAGAAGTAGGGCACAACGTTTATGGGGGGAGGATTTTTTTTTTCTAAGATGTTGCATTACGGTTTTTCTGACTACATCTATTATCCTTTCGTTCATTGCTATATAAAATTAGTCTTTAAGCCAATTGTTCACTGTCACTGACTATTTAAATGATGTTGTATAGATCGAGCTATCTGTTAGTCACATCTGGGCAGCAAATCACGAAAATATGTGCTTAGTACTTAACATAAACAAATAACTTGTTTATTCAAATTAAGAAATTAGCAACAGAGTTCAAACTTTCACCGTGAACTACTCTTGATAAAGATTAGAACTACAAATTTTTACATTTCGAGATCTATGAGTCCGGAAGTTTGGAAATTACATTGTTTTTAGTAGTTTAATTGATTTTTTTCATGAGGAGCCTTTTTATTTAATTAATTTAGCATTTTTAAGGCAAAATTAGGAGGTAAGTAAAATAATCTTCGTTTCCGCCTGCAGAGTGCCAGAGCCCAGCTAGAAGGTAAATACCAGTGGTTAATCGATACAAATTCTATTTTCTATTAAACCTTTTATAACCGAACTATTTTGGCATGAAACAGTTAGGCGTTGTTTGAGTGTACACTCAGCCCAAATCAACCAAAAACTAATCACTAGCAATACTAACAATAAAATATTTACAAACCTTGCACAACATATCAAGCTATTTTGACAAAAATAAATCCCTTTACAGAAAGATTAAAAAAGGGAGCTCAATTATGTAATGTTGCCTATAGGAAACATTGGACATTAAATGGTTAAATACTCCAACGAACATAATTTCCACATTACCCATTTGAGCGTCGTGTTGACAAACAGGATAAGTTAGAGCCAAAATATTCGTATCAACTTATCACTTCGATTAAATAAATTGCATGTGATGCATCCCAAGCAAAACAAAACCCTATTACCGGCAAATACGCACGTGACGTTTCGAGAAACAAGTAATTATTTTAATATTGACACACAACGACTGGTGCCACCATTCAAAACGAGGTCATCGGTTAATCGAAAAATATGGAATGCCACTGGATATTAATATTAATACCCACGAACAGAGCATATCATATCAATTAAATGCGATACATTATACATTATTTTTAGAACAAACAAATGGCACCGCAGTTTTCGTTGAACCCCTCACTTTGTCTGTGCGACGTCCTCGTATTCCTGTGTGTGTGTCCTCCCGTAACCCAAATAAAATATTTAAACCGTAAATAATGTAAGCTCACTCGACATTGTAATGACAAAAGAAAGACTTCAACATGCAAGTATTTTAGCTTGGCCATATAAGTACCAGACCTGAACCAATTATATTCCCTCATCCCCCCATCTCAGTCTATCCCATCCCATGTCGAACCCAGTGGATGGAATGCCTCCAAAGGATATGATAATTAAGCAGGTAGCATGGCAATAGATACGAGGGTACACATTCAGTACAGTGATGATGACAGCGGCGCGCTTACATGCTGATAATGATGGTGTAGACAAGCTCTGTGACGATAGTAATTCACCTTCGGCGGGGTAAATTATGACAGGGGCTGTAGGATGCCCCACCACCAGCAACTTTTCCCATCCATTTGTTACATACGACACACAGAGTTGTGCCCTTTGCGTATTGTGTGTATGCTTGTAGTAGGTCTATTCTGAGAAAAAAACCGTGAATAAAATATCAAGAAAGAAGAAGAAAAGTAAAATCAATAAAATCTGGGGCAGTTGGGGTATGAGTGTGGGCCGAGAGAAAGAATGAAAATAAGGGCAAACAAAAATATTTACGTGCCAATGCACAGTGGTGCCAGTCGCAAAAAAGCAAAAAAAAAAAAAAAGAAACAAAAAAAAATAGCAATTGAAGGGGGCTGGAATATCCTTGGGGATGGTAATACACTTTTTATGTGTATGTCACTCATTTTTCGTAATCGAAAAAAAGGGCCGAAGTGCGTAAGATGGAAATCCAATTAGGATTGGTATCTTCGCAGAACAAAAAAAAAGTGTGAAACGAAGCAAAGATTAAAGCGAAAATGTCTTAAGTCTTCAATTTATTTGTCGTCTGATTGTAGACTGGAGTGAATAGCACTTTTTTTTGGCTACAAGCGGATGACTATTTTTCTTCTCCCTTTTTGCAGGACGACTGAGAAAAAGTAATCAGAGAATTAGAAAATTATTGAAAGGACTAGAATAAGTAGCTTTGCTTCATTTTCATTTTTTGCCTTGTGACCGATGGATAGACCCCTCTCTGAGTGCCAAAAGACCTTGGCGTTGAAGTGAATATAAAGTTCTTCAATGTGGGGTAAAGTCTTAGAACTAATTGAGATTATGCCAATCTTCTTTTTTGCGAAAAGGAAAAACTTTAATTTCCCAAACTTTAATTTACCAACAATTTAACTTTGTTGGTTTAAAATAAAAAAACAGAATGATCTGTCTTATAGGAATCGAATATATGTATAAAAAATTTGTTCTAGTAGACTAACAGTTTGTTCAATCAAAAGAAGAAATGTAATGTACTATAAGATTGAGTTGCAGGATGTAAGGATTTGTCAACTAGAATCTCTCCTAGATAAACTAAGTAGAGCTTATAAATTTATTGCAAGTGTGAATGCAAGTAGGTGTCGTCGCTTAATCGGTTAATGTGTCGGACTGTTAAGCGGGAGTACCCGGGCGCGAATCCAGCTCTGCTAAGAAATACCACAAACATTTTTCACGACCCCACCTCCATCGACTGACAATCCTCTTGGAGTACTTCTGTCGCCGTTCGGAACCGTAGACTGTAGCTCCCCTTCACTTGTGTCAAAAATTATAAGGCGCACAACACAGTGGAGGCGCGAAAAGCTAAGCTCTGGCCTTCCAAGGGCTGTTACGCCACTAATGATGAAGTGTGATGTGACTGCAATGATAATCAAATTTATATATAGAAGCATTGGCATACATCTTTTACTTGTACCTCTCATCTTTATATACAAACATTAATATATTACCCATACTCCTCAGTAAGCAGAATCTTAATCTTTAATAATAATAAATTCGGTTGTAGATTATTTTCAAAGATCACATTAATTCGGATTTTAAATTGCGGTTTAATTTACATTTTGCGTGCCATTATCATATAGAAACGTGAATTCGGTGTTTGACTCCACACCGTCAGCCAGATTTTCTATCTAGAATTAAAATCTGCCCCACAATTGATAAAACGTGCCTAAGCACACTTTCCTTTGCAAACGCAAAGTGAATTTATTAATAGCCCTAGACGCCCACTTACGTAATCGACTACGCCACTGTTTTCCATTTCGCCTACGCTTTTTGCGATGCATTTTCACCCTAATTCCCAAAAAAACAGCCCACATGTTCTGGGAAGGACTTTTTGCGTTCAGCTTTTGATATTACAGCTCGTCCACGCGTGCTCTCAAAAAGAAAAACGTCACACACTTAGGGAGAGGGTAGGATTATCAGGTGGCAGCTACGATGTTATATTGCCTTTTAAATAAGAAATCAGCTGTTGTTACTAATGGAATGGTTCTTCTATGTCGTAAAAATTCCTTTTCCCGTGAAAAAATCCCAACAACTCGTGCCAAAAAAAGTATGCTTTCCACCAAAGGTAGGTCAGAAGTTGGACTATTTAATTTCTTTTGTTCACCTTCCGCTGACATGCAGGTAATTTATCGTCCAGAAATTCCAAACACTGGCATTCCCGGTGTGTGCTACTTTTTTAATAAAATTTAAGGCGTTCGCTTGTGGAAAGTTCTCTTATACCATAGGGCTCCTAACAGCGTGCTATATTCATTAATTTACCGGCTTGTCCAGGATAGGTTGTTTCCACCATATTGTGAAAAGTTTTTTTTTTTTTATTTCAAATTTAAGGTTTCCTTTTTGGGGTGAGGTATTTTGGTGCGGCCTATGCAGAGAGTCCTTAGCTAAAAAAAAAACAAAGTTGGTCGTGGATGTGTGTGTGACCGGCGCTTGTTCACTTGTGTAGAAAATTTCTGACACACTTTAGCATTTTAGTTTAGTGTACTACGGTCGGAATATTTTTGGAACGACCGATTGGGTTAATTCATTAGAATGGAAACGCAATCGATAACGAAATTGGGTTAATTTTATTCAATAGATGCATATTTTGTAAATGCGGCTTGCATTTTCTTTATAAAGTTTTACAACGAATTGGGAGTGTTAGCAAGTTTTTGTTCTTCCGGCAGGCAGTCGACTGCTAATGACTTGGTAAAAAATCAGCAAGGGGCACGACAACGAGCGTGTTTTTTGAGATAAGCAATTTCATGTTGTTTAGTTGTAGACAGGTGTTTTTTTCGGAGAGAACAAATGTTACGAGTATTGATTGTTGAATTTGAATACTATCACGTTCAAACTGTCGGGGTAGTTTAGTGTGAGATTGAAGGTATGCATGGCGTTACAATGACCTAGATAATGAAATGGACGTTTTGAGTGTCTCATTTGAAAGAGAATGCTGATATGCGCATATAATTCTATTACAAAGGCTCTTAAAAGGCCATTATTATTGGTATTCACGATCGAAATAAAAGATACATTTACATGGAGCCAAATACAGGGATTGGTTTCTAATATTCGTGATATTACAATAATTTTTTTATTCCACCAAAACTTCAGTTTACAATTTAATTCAAAATTAAAGAAATAGCTACTAGTCTCATGGGCAGAAATATATGTAGGTTAATTTTGCACTAAACTACCACTAAATTCTTGAAAATTGACTGAGCAAAAAGGAACAAGCTGATCAAAACGTAATTACTATCAAAAACAATCATTAAACGTTGACGTTATCTGTTTCATACATCTAGAAAGATATATTCAACTATAAACTTTGAATGCACTAACATTGGAAATGTGTTATGTGATAACTTTCGTAATTTGTTATGAAATTTTTGTTACAAAATAAATAAATAAAGAAATAAACTATATTTATTATTACCGAATCGAAATATCGTTGTATTTAAAAGCGAAATGACGCAGACTTTTTACCAATACAATGGCGTTAAATTTAAAATAAACACAGAAAACTTTTGAACCTGTTAGATAAACCATGAATATTCAGTGGAAAAGGACATTAAATTAAATTTTACACGTTTGTTCACAAATTGACTTTATATTTCACGCTTGATTTCTTTGCAGTTCATTTCAATGCAGCCAATTGTTATTTATTAAAAAAATGGAATAATTATAGACACTGTGTGGATGAAAGCGTTGCCGCTAAATGACAACCAAAATTAGTGTACAATAATTACTGAAGTTCACGAAAATCATAAAATGAAATCTTTTTAAGAATTACCAAGTGATCGACTAGTAACTGCTTATTACTTATTAAAACATTCATAAGTGATCAAGTCCCTCTTAATCATTGAATGCAATTTCAAACATCAAAAAGATTACAAAAAGAATCAGAAGTTAACATAACAAAACTCAAAAACTCTTTGGATTCAATTTTGAAAACTGCCTAAGTCCCTGTTTTTTTGTTTGATAAGGAAGAGAAAGAGTATTGTGCTAACAGAAAAAAAGAAACAAATTCTCTGGAACTAGACATCTTGGCGCGGTGGTAATGTAAACGACCTTTCTTCTTCAAAAGGAAAAAAAAAAGTTTCACTAACTACGTAAATACAACTGAGTCGTATATAAGCGCCTAATCGATTTTGTCGTAAAATTTTTGACGACTATGCGTCACGAAATTTTGTACTTAAGTCAGTCTATGAGTAGGCCACTTGTGTGTATCAGGGTCATGACCAACAATGTAATTAAAATGCATTCACCTAAGTAATTTCTTCGTTATTGAACGGGACGTAATAGCCGCCAGAAACGCACTTTTATTAGGAACACTGAACATTGATTCTTTACTTTTGGCACACTTTGAAAAAGGAATTTTCTTTTGCTTTACACACGCTTACTATTGTCATTTAAGATGATTTTCGTAAATCAAATTAACACTTTCAAACGTTCACACATATTTTTTCGAGATATTTTCAAACTTTTTTTTTTATATATTTCTATAAATTTCACAAACACACATTCCGCGAATCAGCTGACGGTATACTCGAAAATTAGAACTCTATGCCGAAACGATGCGAAAGCCATGTCGTTCGGTATGCAAATGTGAGAAAGTGCCACGTTACTCAACTTAAACTGTGCCATGCCATTCCGAAACACTGAAACTTTCCCCAATATCCACATCAACACCGTCGCTGCGACCCAGTGAGTTTGCGTATACACAAAAGTAACACCAATACTGTCAAAAGAAAAGGACCTCTTGTCGCGTGTGTATGTGTTTTTGTTTTGCCTCCACTCAAAAGGAGAGCAGGTGAAATGAGCTTTTCTTGATTTGTTTTCTGCTTTGGTAATTGCGTCTAACTACTAAAAAAAGAGAACTTGTTTATTTGGTGTCCATTAAAACCGTTTTGCATCTTAATGGAATAAAATTAAGAATTGTAGTGTGCAAGATAGTAAAGTCCTTTTTCGATCAAACTCATACATTGACAATATGTACAACACTTTGAAGTAGCACTTCGGCGCTTACACATATATAAACACTCGCATACACATTCAGGCTCTTACTAGCGGTGGAGCAACGTCAAAAAGTAGGTTAACAGCTTCGGCTTTATCGATTTCCCTTACCATATCCTGAATTTATGTATCGAAGTGTAACTATGTACACGAGACTGTGGTCCGTGGTACACAGTGGGACTGTGGCTGGTCTTTATTTGAATGGTGATTGCTTAAGCTTGGGCTGAATGTGCGGTTTTGACTCGATTTTAAAAATGAAAGCCATCGGTTAACCAATAAAAATCGGACAACTATGATAAGGTGGACATGTTGGCTTCAAGAGTGATATCTTTGGCCGTAAATGAGAGCGCTGAATACTTTGCATGTGGCAGTAACCTTTGAAAGATATGTGTGGTGACGTTGGGTTTTTAATTGAAGCTTGAGCACAGTGGAGTCATTTACTTGAATAGTCTTGCTAAAAAGTCAGTCAAGAGTTCTTTGTTGCATGAGATTCTTCAAAGCTTAAGGTGTTGCTTGAGAAAGATTCAAAAACTTGAGACAGTAAAAAAAGAAAAAAAAAAGAAGAAAAAATAAACAGATAAATAAGAAAATAATTACCTATAACGAATTTGATAATTAGAAAGACCTTGCGGTGCAACATCGTGCGAACAACTTTAGGAACATTCGAATGACACGAAAAAAGCAGCCACGCCTTCTTAATATTATAATAGGAGCAGCATAAACGCAGCAGGAAGCAGCTACAGCAGCTATACACCTTTCATTGAAACATGAATTTAATAAATTTAGACTTTTTTAAATGACCACCAAGATATAACAATTAAACGTGACTAATGCCTCTTTCAGTTCTCGCTCTGTATTCTCACTTGACATAAATATAATATATTTCTTTTTCATTCATTGAAGTACATTTATTTATTTTAATTCTACGGCTCTGTAATTTTTTTTTGTATGCTGCGTATCATAGCCACATTATTTGTTTATAACAAATCATTTTGAAGTGAAATGTTTGCCAGACACTAGAATAGTACTTCGCGTAATGTTATTTACGCGTTTCAATTTGTGGTTACTGCCAAAAAGGTCAAAATAAACCTAATTAAAAAAAACAAATTCACAATGAAAATGTTTTTCTAAAGGCTGTATCTCAAATAGCCGCCAACCTCAAAGGTTAAACGAAATGGAAGAAAGATAGCAAATAAATATAAAAATACCCAAGCAGACAAAAGTAATCAATTGTGTTAGCAAAATTGGAGTTATTTAGAAGAACAAAAGAATCCTAAGAACCACCCACGCGAGAGCCATCACAAGAATGCGACTAAATAAACAAATTCACATGTCCCTATTCTAAGTAATTAATGTTACCCTCTGAAAATAAATTTACCGAAAATTTTAACTTGTCTCCAGCCTCTTTGACACTACAGTGGTCCCCCTGTTCGCACCACCATCAACCCCCGAAAAAGAAGAGCTGAGCATTCACTCAGCTCCCAGTGAAAGAGAGTAAAGAAAAGGGATTTCTTTCGTTCAGATGAAAACACCCACACACAGAGTGAATATTTGAGAGTTATATTAACTTCGACCGTGGGATTTTCAACCCCCTACCGCTCTCTCGCACAGGGGTGTGTGTACAATTATATTGATTTTTCCAATGTGTACCAGCAACCTACCCACCTACATTCTCTCTGGCCATTAATCAAAGTGGTGCGCCTGCCATTACAAATGCAGAGCACCAACACAAGATGTTGAGGCAGTAATGGCATGGTTCTCTACAATCGCATAAATTACAGCTGTTATATGCCCGACTTCGATGTATACCTAGGCCAAATTTGAATGAAGTGTAGCACAGGATACCCACTCTTTCGGTGAAGACGGGGGATGAAGTGTGCATGTTCTTCTCTGCACAACCACTTTAAGGGTAGTCTACGAGTCTGACTGTTCCATGGATGATACCAAAAAATTCTACCTTTTAAAGATTGAATCGGAGAAATAGTGATGTAGATACTTCATAATTATGGGTTTATCATTTTGGAATTTGCTTTTGGAATTTAGGTTGACATGGTGGAATCCTTATAAATATGAATACAGAACGTGATAAGTGGTTGGGGTCCCCTGTGGGCTGTGTAGAGGTTAAAGCAATTTCATTATTAACGTTACTCCAGTGCGCAGTGTACCAGAAAACTTACGAACTATTTGTACTCACAAAATGTAGAGAGGATGCTTACCTGTAAAGAAAGAGAAAAGTGAAATAAAATTAGGTGTCATATGAAAAAATGTTTATTTTTGTTTTTTTTTTATGTCTAGACATTGCATATTTTTTTTCAAATTTTTGTTGGTTGAAATGTTTAATTTTTGGAGTGTGCTATGTTAGTTCAGGGGCACATGCGATAAGAAAATATTATCTTATGTTATATCAATGAAACTCAAGTTCAATGCTTGAAGAGTTTTGAATAGTATTAAAATTTATCCTATTCTATAAAATTTCTATAAAATTTACGGTAAACTTCTCGAGGTGTGATACAATATTTACTTTTTAGGGTTTGTTTTGATTGACTGACATTGCTGTGAGACAAATTAAATAAAAGCCAAGGACGAGTTGTAGGCAGTGTAGCAGTGTGCTGTCAGCTAGTGCGATAAGAAAGGGAAGTATATTTAAGTTGGTCTGGAAGCTGTTTAGAGCCGATAATTCATTCAAGCCTGTAGCTGGTGTCATGAATTATTTGCTACTTGGCATTTACGTGGGACCACAATAACATCATGTTGCACATTTTAAGAGCTTTGTAAATAAGAAATTCCTCATGTTATTTTAATTGACAAGGGAACATAACTAAATTCTTTGTTCCTAAATCATAAAAAAATATCGAATGAGCTAACTGCTTTGAATTTAAACAAACAGACGAATGCTGCTGAAATTGAAGATAGAAGAACGCACAACTTGAATGCACGAATCTTTATCCTTCCAATACTCTCACTTCTTTAACCCAGAATTTAAGTTAACAGAAAAAGCCCTTGACATGTGTTGGCTTCGCTTATGCAGCACGCAATTTCTTTCCATGCGTGTCCAGATTCGATTAATATGTGGTAATTTTACCGCTTTCAGCCACAGGAGCCTTGCGCCACTTACCAAAAGGGTGGGAAAAATTTTAGATTTTCAAATCTTTTCAGACAACTTTTCACTAACTCAACAAAGTTTTCTTTAGACAGAGCATGAAGTACCTCTCAAAAGAAAATCCTTTCACAGAATTCCGAGGTGAAACCAATTATTACAAAAACTTTTTCACTCCTCGCAATCATCATCTTATCGTCGTTACTTAGAAGAAGATAAATCGAGAAAGCATCCCTAACTCCTTAAGCAGTTGTAGTTTTGATGAATTTAACTCGAGGTAATACTCAAAAATGTATTAGCCTAACACTTGTTCACTTAGAGCACATTAGTATTCCACGAGTACTTTCGCCATGATGCTAATTCAGCACTCAGCATTATTAGAAGATTTTTTTCAGTTTTTTCGACGTAGCTATCTGTGCCTTGTGTTTTTTGATGATTGCTTCCAGTGCTATGCCATTCGCACTTGGATTGCATAATAAAAATTCTCCCCAAACGCAAGTGGCTGTCACCCATGAAACACCAAAAAGAAAAAAGTCCCTTTGAAATCCTAGCTCCTGAAATCCCTGCTAAAACGATGATGATGAATTCCTTCTATGAGCATATTCTACAACACACACTCATCGTTACGGAAATAGCATACAGCTTTTGGGGTTAATTTTGGAAAATTCTCTCAGGAAACAGCTGAAAGATACAAAAATAGGCATAGTGGTCGTACTTTGAGAACTTTTACTAACTACGACTGCCTGCGAAAATGTTCCCCTGCCGGCAATGTATCCATTACTGTTGGGCACATACCAATTTCATTGTTTTAAGTATTTTCCAGATGTTTAGATGTCACTTGAAGCGGGCGCCGGTAGGAGGCTTAATTGCAAAGCTTGTGCGCGCTCGTGAAGATTTCACGTGGGGAATATTAGGCCCTGATGTTTACTATCTTTGTGTATATCTATCTATTCATGGATTTCGTAGCATTAGAACACTGAGAACTGTCGTCGAGAGTTGGGTCCCATGATTAATGGATTGCGTTATCTAATGTTATCTATTTTCGTGTGAGCTGCGGTTCGTGTGTGTTTGTGAAGGAGTGTGGGCATATGGTGTGCACTATTCTGCGATATTATCAGAAAAGTTGTAGTTTTCTTGTGACAATGGGTAATTAATATTGAAAAATGCAACTTGAAGGTTTTTCAATGAAACATTTCAAGAACAATTTTTATGTGCTGTTTCTATATTTGGTTGGGAGATTAAAAAACAAGCCAGTCGAATAAAAAGTAACCACATTTTTTGTTGATAAATATTAAATTGCTTAGACATTTGTGTGAATATGTTTATCTTGACTGATAAATCTGCTAGTCGTGGTTGTGGCGTGACGTTTCGAGGTTACTTTCTTGGTTTTGTTATGACTGTGGTATCCTGTCAGTTGGTGAGAAAGTCAAAGACACCAGACAGCGATAATAAGCTACGTAAATAGAAGACAAAGTTATCAGCTCGTTAAAGAAGTATGACGCAGACGAGATGGCCACGATTTCTGTTTTGTGATTAAAATGTTATCAAAATATTTCAGAGGGTAGCGCTACGTCAAAATTGAATACATTACAAAAAAAATTCATCTGAGAGCTCTAGTAGAGATTTTAAAGATTTTAAATGAAAGGCTCATTACCGAATTAAGGGTTGGTTGAGTGAATACTTAGCCCAGATCAGATATAAATTAATCACTAGCAATACTTATAGTAAAATATTACCCAATAAGCTTGCGACTAAGTCATTTATTCGTTAAAAAAGGAATTTTAAACTTTAAAATCTTTCTAGTAGCAAAAATTGTATTAAATAAATATTCATTTAAATATCAATAAATTTTGTACAATCATTTTAGATTCTATGACGTTAAAACCGAAACATTTAGACTTGACGGCATGTCTTCGGGAATAAGATCATAAAATTTCATAAAAATACCTTAAGCTCAGAGAGACGTCGAAGTAAAAGTTATTTAAGGTCACAAAACAGCAAAGACCAAGAGTGTCTTTGAAGTAAAAAATAAACTATTTAAGGTCACGGAACAGCTGTTATTATCTTAGTGTCAAATTTAGAAGGTTGGGTAAACATGTGTAATATACAAACTTTTGAAACAACTGAAACTGTGATAGTAAACTGATTGAGTGGTCATCCTTGTGATCGCAGAAATTTCATAATACTCTAATAGGCTTCGATCGATGTCAAATTGTCTAAATGACACATTGGCAAACGATGTAACAGATACTCGATAATTTTCTGGCGACAATAAACACACGACAGTAATAAGATAATGTTTCTTGTCTTGCACCAGCCAGACTAACCGGAGAAAATATGTATTTTTCTAAATAGGTACAATTTCGTTTATATTTAATTTTAATTTCCAGACATAAGCAATTAAATTTTTCACACATCAGTGTGTAAAAATCTGCAAATTTTATATTATGTGGCTAATTTTAAGATCGTATGTATTTTTGGGATGAATCTTATTTATAATGATTGCTTATGGTGTACAGAAGAAAAGTTTAAGGGACGTGCTCATTTTCTGTTAACTTTATTTGTCATGCATTCGTTTGGAAAAACTTTAAAACTTAGATACAGACTTTAGTTTCGTTGGATCTATTTAACCTTTGCGATCGTCAATGTTTCGTAACATTTGTATAAAGCTAGCTTAGTAAAAAAAAAAACATTTCCAACATCTTCAAATTTAGAGAGATACACACGAGGTAACATGTAAACATTCGCGAGACATACTCCTATACTCCATTCAACGTTGTTGGTTTTGAATTGACAGAGGCTGTTCATGCTTGAGAATACGTTGTGCCGTGAATATCGATTGTTTCCCCAGGCCCGGAGTCGAACCTAGATGTTTCGCTCAAAACTCCACAACACCCACGAATACTATTCGCGTTATTAAGTTTGCTCTACACGGAACTAAAATCAAATTCAACTTTTCCTGGTAAGTCCACAAGTAGAAAATAATTTTGCTTTCAAATTAAATGAAAAAATAAATTTTCAAACACTTTGTTTTTTGCTTTGTGCAAATCAATTGTACCCACTCAAATCAGTAGCCGTCAATTAAATCATAATAATAAAACAATAACACAGAAATAAATTACCCAATTGAAGATGATGTCCGATGCTATTGAAGTACTTTCCGATTAAAACGTTCGAATTAAATTGCCAGAAACACACACTTCACCTACGATTAAAACGCTCTTACCGTTACCGAGCTATTTGTTAAGCCTGCAAAGATGAAAAAAAAACTTCTTCAAGTGAACTTGAACCAATCGATTTCCTGAACTCTCTAACTCTAAAACTATCAAAAACTGCTTTCGACGAACATAAACAACGGCATACGTATCAATAGGAGTAAATTGGCGTTAATTTGTTAAGTCACGATCGGACGCAAAGGCAGTCGACAGCGCCAGCAGATTGTGAGTGTGTTCGAAAAGACGTCTAAAATAGTGCATGTGTATTGCGATCAGCACTAATGTAGCGCGAGATTTTTTTAACTGACACTAAACAGTGAATATTAGGCATAACTTTTTGTTTTTGTTTTCCTTTTGAATCAAAACAACCAAATAGAAGTTAGTGAATTTGTTAAATTTATTATGCCCTCCTGCGCATAAATATCATGTTTGTTTGGTCTGTGCAAATCCAAATAAACAAAACAGGAGTTTATTTGGAGAATTCATGAACTTTGTTCTTTGGATCATGATGGACTTTATTTTGGGGAATTAATTATCAAATGGGAATTCTTGCTGTAAGAAATAAGTGCTTTTGGTTGATGTTATTGGAAAACTTTTCTGTCAATAAGTAACTATTAATTCATTCCTTGTTTATGAGAATTGAAGGCAAAGCTATGTGAGACAGTCGTGGGATTAAGTAGATTGACTGTTTTTCGTATTTAAGCTTTAATTCGATGAGACGCAAATCTGGGACAAATATTTTTTTGCTTAAGTTTTGTATTTTTCTAGCATTGTAAGATTTGTAGAAGAAAAAAAAATGAAACATGCAGATCAGATTACGATAATGCTTTAAGGTTTCAATAAGTAAGTGCATTTTAAATGCATGTCTGTTCTTGAAGCATAATACAGAACCTAGCTGGTCATTGTCTAATCTCTCTGTTTTGTGTTTCAAAAACATGCAGGCTACATGTTTAGTCAATCGATAGCTGCAAAGCCTTTGATGGTTATTATCCCATAATTATCATTCTTGATTACTTTTAAAATGTTTTGTCCATTAAAAAATTGCAAATGTTAAAGGATACAGTCGTTTGTTTTAAACTTGACAGTCTTTTTTTGGGATTTCAATCTAGTATAAATTCACATATGGATTCTACGCAATAATACATAAGATTGTATCACATTATTAAAAATTCTGAAGACTGGTCATTTCACTTGATAATTTAATAAAAGAGTAATCACTTGACAGTCTAACAATAAACCTTTCAAGGACAAAAAATTACGTCACTTCACAGAGCTCCTAATAGAAAAAAAAATTTAACAGCGCTCGGTTATTAAATAAATGAATTATTTCATGCAGCTCTATGTAACTCACAAGAACTGGAAGCAAGACATCTTCACTAAGCGATTTCCAGGATTTAGAGCGATATCCACCCACAATGTATCCCTAACATAAATGCTCTTAAAGTCAGTTCCACTTAAAATATTCTACTACGGACCACTCGAATGCCATTCGTTGACTTAAGTCCACTCAAAGTTATCTTACAGATTTCATAAAATTTCATTCAGCATTCCTGACGTTAATCGTGCTCCAAACATAAAAATCCTCATTACTCTGCTCCCCTTCAGATAGACTTCATAAAAAAATAAGAAAAAAACATAACAACACAATCCTCCTCCGCAATGTCTACTTGCAGAAAAAAAATACTTCAAATTCACGATAAGACTTAATCGGACAACCAGAAGCTTCACTCCTACACCAAGCTTCTACATTTAACATTTTAAGCCGACAGTCGTCGTTGTCGTCTCCTATAAAAGGCAATTAGGGAGGATGAATGTAGCTACCTACGAACCTTAATTGACTGCATCATAAATCTTCTCTAATGTCTCAGTTGTGCCTTAACAGTTCTGTGATTATTAGCAAAAAAAAAAGTGCTCTGCCATATCTGTCACAACATAACGTCAAAAGATTGTAACAAATGCGTAGCAAAATCCTTCAATCACAACCAACCCCCGTCTGAATGCACAAGACAACATTTCCAACCGCCATCAAAACAAATGTACATTGTACTTAACTGTCAATAAAACTCACAACAGCTCTTTGGCTAGCGCACACCCTCTAATGAGGATACAAATGCCCAAACAAAACTTTCAACAATCATTGCCACTCACCAACTGGAAGACCAGTCGAATCACCACCAGATACTCATTCGAACAAAAAACCTCGCACAAATATCATAATGCGTCATAAAATCTCGTTAAAGTGGACCTCCCCTGGAACAGGCTTGTCGCCGCCCACTCAGTGAGTGGGTGGTAGGTTGAAGGAATCCTCTGTGCTTCTCGGTCTGTGTCACTAGGTCGGTAGTCCTCAAAACGAGCCGTTTAACAAACCCCTGGAAAAACGTTCGCAAGCCAAATGATTTGTGGCTTTTCACAACCTTATTATGGTCTTGTGGGGTGAAGCGTTTTTGTTTTTTTTTTTTTTTTTCTTTTTACATCGCTCTGTGCGTTCATAAAAATTTATTAAACAGAATTTCTCTGATTATGCCGCACGAAATAGTGAGCGCGTGAACACAAACGACAAGCATTAGGAATGTTGTTTCTAAAAATATCTTCGTTTTGTTTCACGATATATCTGATTATCCTTTGTCTGTCTATTGACTTTTCGTCGCCGGTTAGCCTCCAAGTAGTGCAGCGACACTGCTGTCAATCTACTTTTAGACGGGTATTTTAAGCCCAATCTGTCGAGTCTAAGAGATAAATAGGAGGTGTTGATAAGTGCGCGAATCTTCTAAAAAGAGAGAAAATGCTGCGAAAGGTTTCGAGTGGAAATTACCTCACACCCGCATCCACGAGTAAATATTTTTCCACGATTTCTGTTTATTTAACAAATACGTGAATGGAAAGATACTACTTAGCAAAGGTGAGAGATACAAATAAATTGGAAACTGTTCAAGGTTACCGCTCATGCGACACCGAAGATATGTCGCACACAAATACAATTTCACATCGAAATGTTGCAGCACATCAACGTTGTCGGTAATTAGATAATCTAATCCATCTGTGTGTAGAAGATTGTGGACGGGGAGCACATTTGCCGAAATGATCTGTATCTGCAGTGAGTTTCCTTGACTATAATTCGATTCTTTTTTTCCCGTTTCCGTTGGACGATTCCATTCGGTTGTGTTTTATCTTATCCCAACCTTCAAGTGCATGGAGCACGATTAAACTGATGTAATTTCAATTATTGAAGCGAAAGAGCGCGAATTGAGCATTCGCTTGAGCTCTGACATTGTTTTGAGTTACTACTGCTCTACTCTGGGGGTGAATGTGTGACGCAGTGAAGTGGAAAATTAGCTGTAATTTGTAAATAATTTAATTTAAATAACGAGCACAGGGAAAAACGTACGTATACGTTAAAAAGAGACTGCTCTCTGTGTCTGTTCTCATGCCTTCGCGTTTTGTTTTCTGTTGATGTTGTTACTGCGCGAGCAGCTGATGGGATGTGATGGAAAAGAGATAAAAATTAAATGAGATACAAATTTCGAATGTAGTGCGAAGGATGTTGTTCGTTATGATGCGATACAACGATGTCGACGTTTAAGCAGCGCACACAAATTTATACACAAATAAATGCTACAGTACGTAACCTGCTAGAAAAAAGGAAAAATATTACGTCATTTGGGTTTGTTAAATCTTTTTAGAAAATGGATTTAATCTTATTAAAATTTGCATCAATTGTTCGCTTTTTAGTGCGATCTTAAAGAAAGTCGAAGCAACCACAATCAGTGTTGCAGATTTTTGTTTTGTTTCTGATGAAATTTCAATATGGCTGGGACAATGACTCACACTCTTTATATTACAATGCCAGCCTTGAGACCTTTGCAGGTACTATTCTTGACCTCAGTGGCATTGTAGCCAACTTAATAAATGTATACAAATCATTAAAATAGTAATGACGTTTTACAGAAATATGACCTTTAATAGTTCCCAATATTTTTCATTTAAGAATATTAAAAATAAAAGGAAAAACTGCCCATTTTGTCATAATTGACTACAAAAAAATGTAAAGCAAACGAAAGAACATATCTTCAATCCCGACATTTCATAGAACTTCAAATTGGAGATTTTTACTTTGAGCTTATCTCATAATCCATAAACGATGTTATGAACGCCTAAAAAATGCTACAAGAAGTATAAAAAAGTCATCGCCATCATCGTGGTCGCATGTTCGACTAACGAGGTCGCTGGGCGCATTTTATATATTATAGATAAAAAGGTGTTGTTTTCTTGCTGCGATAGAACTTAGATTAGAATAATTTAGTGGGTCTCTATTCAGAACGTCTTCCTAAGGAAACTTTGATCACATGCGTATAGCGTCAAAAGTGAGTGTACATCTGAGCAAAGTTTATCCTCAAATGCACCAGCTTAGGAAGAAGCCGACTGTATGTAATTAATTGATGGTAAGAGGGAGTTTTAGAAGCATAACAATTAGGTCAGTTACTTTTGCCAATTACCAGAGTAATGTCCAGAGGATAAAAATTATTAAACTTCTTAATTGCATTTGGCGCATCTCGTGCCAAATGCACCCTTAACTCCAATAATGGAAGTTTTTCATGCTCTTGACCTTGAGTTCATTTTTTCTATTAATAAAAAATATTTAATTTAAAATTTATTTTGTTTCGGCATAAGACTTCACAGACTCGACGGCTGTGATTTGTTTTTAGAATAAAAGGCAGTTCAATGAAAAAAAGGTTTTAAGAGTTTCTATAACTTGAAAAACTTGCACTTGTTGTCCGTTGACAAAAATGGGCATTTAGTACCATCTCGATTACAATAAGACGACGAGAATCTGCTTTTCCAAATAGACTTGAGTTTAAAAACAACGGTTCTTTGAACTGGCCAAATGCTCACCGGGTCAAAATATTTGGTCATAAAATTTTACGCCAGCAACACCTATTACGGATAAGGAAATGATCGGAAAAGGGCCGTGGAGACCCCTTGGGATCGAATTGATCAACAAGTTGGCTGAAAGTTAGGACTTAAGGATTATTTTGGTGAAAAGTCGTAGCAAGTCGACGTCATACTAATTACTTGAAGGGTCCAAAATCGTATTTTAGAACAAAACTGCTTCAGTTTTACTGTAACTATGAAGAAGAATTTTCAAGGTGACAGTAGATGAAATTCATGTTGTACAGTAACAACACTGGACAGAAAAGCGTTAAATTTCCCTATATTCTAAGAACAAGCCATCTGAATCCATCTTAGCGACTGACTCCCGACTGCATGATGGTTCGAAGAATGTCCAGGAAACACCAAAACAATTTTCATTTTTAAGGAGCGTTTGAGATGTCTGCATGGATATTTCTACCTCCTATAAACCGCCTTTAAGAAACAAGAATAAATAATAGGTCCTTTTGCAGATAAAAAAATTTGAAAATACGCAAAACGCAGAGAATGGGTGAAAGCTAGAGTCACGCCAAATATTATTATTGATTTATATCATCAGTGATAGTAAAACTCGAATTCTATACTCAAAGTGAATCAAAATCAAGGACAATGCTAGCTCTCTCATTTTTTTTTTGGCGAAACAACCATCTAAATATCTGTCCCTATTCGTGTGTGCATTCGTGAGCGGAAAATTAGATTTCTTCCCTTTATTTTAAAAGTGTGTCATCATAGCAACGCTTTCGAAATATTCTTTCTGGCAAACAAACAGAGCAAATTGCATTTCGTACACTCGCTGCTCATCCGACAGCACCAAATACATACCCAACAACAGACACACTGCGCTCTCGGTAATTTTATATTCCTCCTCATCAGGTGACCAGCGAACAAAAATTTTTCCGTACTTACGTCCCTAAGATAATGACTAAGTATCTTATAAATAGAGATAAACATCCACACGGTGTAAGAGTATGTATCCAGAGCACTGGCACAAACTGATTGTGCTGATGATTATGATGGTCGAGTTCGAGATAAATAAAAATATCCGCGGAGCGATATTACGTCGGGCGTATACGTATTCTCTCGCCGGTGAGCGGTCGTCGCTTTGGATGTACGTACATACCCTTGAAATTCTGTTCATCTAGAGATACTATGGGGGGAGGTGAAGAGAAAGATGGAGGCACACAATCCACCTGCTGGCCAGCTTCAGTTCTAATTTGTTCATTTCCTTTTCTTATTTTCTTCTATTGCCTCCTCTCTTTTCTCTCTTCCTGTGAACTTTCTGGTCTTTATTTTTTCTGATTCGAAGGTGAGTCTTCTACTTGTATCTTCTCTCCATTCAGATACTTAAAAAATGCTTTTACTACGGGGATGATGTTTACTTTTTTGCCTCTTTGTTTTCTTCTCCTGCGGTTTACGTATTTTACGCAATTGTGGAGCGTTTTTGGTTCTATTTGGGTGAATATTCGACTTCCCACGACCACGCGTTCTAGCTGGAGAGGGGAAATACTTTCCGCGACACATCAGAATCACGAACGTCGTCGTAGACGTCGCAGTCGTTGTCGTCAGCTGAATTACGTCAAGTACTTGGGGCTTCTGGTTCGAGTTCTGGTTTCATTTGTAAATTTCTGTTGTTTTTTTTTTGTTTTAGTTTTTTTTTTTTATTACTTCGTCTCTTTCGTTGTGCATTTTCGAATGCCTGATGCGTCCTCATTATGGTTGTGTGCTACCACAGAAATGTCTCACCTGTCGCGTCCGCGGGTGCAGGGCGGGCATACGGCGGCGGCATGTGACGGAGCAGAAAATGAGAGTGAGGTTAGTTGTCACATGGTTTCAATCCGTGAAGGTTATTGAATATTTAAGCGAATTAAACAAAATAAAAATTTTTATTGTATGGATCACATTTCGTATGAATTTTTGAGGGTTAACACAGTCATAATGATTTTGGTATTTTTTCTGTGTTTGTGTTCTCCAGTTTCAAAGCACCTTGGATGAAAGTTGATGTTTTTCTTTTTTTCCTTGGTTCGATGTTCTTGGCAAGGCTTTGGTGATTGTGTAACTTTGTTCATTATTCAAAATGTCACAGAAGAAAACAATGGAATGTGGAGGAACTTTGACATTTTGCTTGAGTTCCTACACACTTTCTAGAGTTTTTGCTGTTTTTCTTTCTCTCTGAGGCAAATGGATTTCTGGGTGGCAAGAGATGAGTGTGTGCTTCTGATGGATTGGCTCCTATTTTTTTTTTTTTGAGTGTGAGCATTAGTATTTTGTTACAATGGATTAGGGAAAAATGTCAACAATTTGATTTGTAATCTTGCGAGTAACTTTTGTGGTTTTATACGCTTCGTAGTCATGTATTTTATGACTAATGTATATATCAAGCCAAGGAGGTAATCCTTTTAATTGCAAACTTTTCAGAGTCATTCTTAGCTCTTGAATACAACACAATGATGACTGGACAGGGCTGGAAACGACAATAGTGTTTTGGCTCAAGGATGTGGCTTACTAAAAAAATTATCTTTGTTTTTCGCAACTTATTTAATAAATTTTTGGAAAGAAAAGTTCTTATAACGAATGATTTAACTTCAATTTGTTTGCATCGTAGAAGCCTTCGCAGTCAAAATAACCAAACGTAATTAAAAATGTGATCGACCTTTAAGCCCAGACAGATGAACACACATAAAAAAAGAACCGGTCAAGTGTGAGTTTTACTCACGTTTTACTCTTTCGACTTTGAAGCTTAATATCTCTAATTTGTTCTACAAGACCTCCAATTGTACCCCACTCAATAGATTCCCGTGTTTTTTTTTACAAAAAAAGTTAATTAATTTATTTTAGTATGAACGAAAAATCGTACATGATCCTACCCCTCTTTCCAATGACACCCATATCGACCATTAAAGTTGATAACAGTTTTTTTCAGCATTACTATTAGCACTAACTTTTTCGGAAAAAAAAATTACAATTTATTTTTTGGTTGCTTGGATACACCTTCCAAAGATTTAGAAGTTATTAGCAAATACGTATGTAAAAGACGACAGACAGACACCGAACTAATTCCAATGGGGTTTCCAAAAAATTTTTGCTGCGAACCCAAAAAAGTTTCAAAATTAGTGTGAGATTCATCGACGCGTCGAAAGTTTCTGCTTCAGAAGATTGTTATAAACATTTTCCTTCAAAAAAAATGTTTCTTAGGACTAAGTTTAATACATGACAGATAAAAAATTATATGTTTTGGACCATTTCAATATCAACCAATTCAATCAAAATCTCAAAAGACTAACTCCAACATTGATGGGAGAGAGGTAGATGATGAAAAATTTAATATTTTGCTTTTTTTTTAAACAAAACGCACGCGCCAATCACCCCACTTAACAGCGTTAAAATTACGTTCGTTTACATCAACGTCACGTGCATCTGCCGACAGCAGTAGCATTTACCTTTGTTTATACTCACATGCTTGACAAACATCCATCAATTAAATAATTATTTTACGGTATTAGCGCTGTTAGATAATTTCATACCACTCACTACCTTGACGTGTGTGCTCACACGCTCTTTTGTACGCGCACTGACATTGAAAAGGGTTCGGTCGTTAAATTATTTGTCTCGTTACTCTCTGTGTACAGTTTGTACTTTATCGTGTAATTCATACCTTGTTCACTGTTCCGCAAAAATATCTAAGTAAACTGCCTTAAATTATTATTAAATACATCAGAGTCGGAGTCAGAGACGATAAAAAATCTCTTTGCAAGCAATCCGCTGGGAACATATAAATGACACAGTTCCTGTGTTGTGACGATGATGACGGTTTTGCAAACTCGCACTAACTACACACAAGGGTGAAACAATTTTCGACAGCAATTCGTTATAAATTACCAGCTATTGTGTCATGATTTTCGTAATAATTATTTAACGTTGTCGATGTGGGTGAAAACATCTATAATCCATCTATTTGATTACCCCCCTTAATTGGGTTGCAATGCCATCAAATGTTCCCCCAATGCCGTTGCGTCAAAATTAAAAGGGTGAAATTTGCTGTGAGACTTCTAACCACTTATGAACGTTATGTCAGAGCAAAATTAAAAGTAAAAAATATGTATATACATATGTACTATATATTAAATCACATCAACGTCACATCGTTTAATTTCCGCTAAAATAAGAATACACTACGGATTAGTACGGTAGCAAAGTGTTTCGCATCCCACAGATGTGTACACAACTTTCAATCACCCAGTGGCATCAATTAGTGAATGGTGATGAGAATTTGGTAGTAAATAAGTTACCCTTCTCTGTCATGATGGGAATTGAAGGCATACGTGTCATCGAGTTGGTTTTTTTTCCCTCCGTTCGTCGTTCGTGCAACAGTAGACTGCAGTGGCAAATGCATCCAAAGGGTGTTATTTATGATGTAGCTCAAGATGAAATAGTGCACATTAAGTGGCAGAAAATTATCGACTGGTTGCTATTGGCAACGTTACTAGAACGTTTTGCAATAATGCCAAAGAGAGCAAAGTAATTGGATATTTTTTTTAGTGCAAGCTCGAGGTTGACAATTGTGGGTGGATGTAAGTGTTAATATTTATTAAACGTCTCGGTTAACTACTTGTTTTCTCCATAATTGTGTTTTTGCCACATCACGGGTATGGTCAAGGTGAATTTTAATTGCATCCAGTGGATGCATTCGACTTTATATTGGTAATCCTGATTGCTTTGTATCATATTGCTTGGCGTGACGTTTGGTAGGATGAAAAAGAATAAAACTCACTCATTTCACATGGAAAAATGATTTGAAAAAAGTATATAGGGAATAAATTCATTTATCCAACAATTTTGACAACAGCTCATTTAAAGCTTATCACACATTTATTGTGCTGACATTTGAAGACTGATCCACATTTCAAAAGTCAATTATTTTCATTATTATTATTAGCCGTGTTTTAAACTTTATTGAAATATAAATAAATTATAAAAACAATAAAAGAGATTAAGCTCAACCTAAAAGGGGGATCAATTATTTTCAATATCTCGGTGTTTTTTTTTTAACAGTGTTTTTTATATTAACTTTTTAAAAGCAAGTTAATTTTCAGGGATACTTTAGTCCATTATTAACACGGCTTTCCAACCCAACTAATCTAAGAGTAGACAGTTCATCTCGATCGCGTGTAGTATATCGGGAGCTTACAAATTCGCTGTCGGCACGAGTCTGAACAGATCAACGTGTCAGCTAGTGATAATAAAAACCACATTAAAATCACCGCACGGCTTCAGAAATGAGGTCAAACGATTTAGCATTGAACTCAATCAAATTCTCCCTCCCTCTGAAGATATAACGCGTCATAATCGCATACGACTTAATCCCGCAGCTCTTGTTTACAATTCCCTTTTCTATTTGGATACATCTCTAAAGCACTTTTGAAACGCATTGAGACTCCAGGAAATTTTTTTATTTTCCTGGCTATGGAAAAAATAAATGAAAAAAAGAAAAAGAAAATTGCATCTGTTTCAACGACAGCGGCACGTGTATGTAGATAAATTGCTTACATCCGTTGTGTTCATGCAGATACGAACTACTTTAAAATTTCATCATGTGATTCAAAAAAAGAACAACTTTCAACAACAGTGGGCACACCAATATTTTTCACACAAAATTTTTTTCTGACAATAATGATAAAAAAACAATTAAAACTCCGATAAAAAGATACACATCTATGCACATTCTTGAACAATCACTCTAGTAAGTTAGGAACTTTTATCAAAGAGAATTGTGTTTATTTTTACTAAACTTATGCAAGCTTACATTTGGAGATACGCTAATTTATTTTCTTTCACTGTAGATTCCTTTTCTTTCCGATATTTCAGATATTTATTTAATTAGCTTATGTGACGATGTTTTTTTTAGTTCGTCGAAGATATACATGTGCTCGCGGACTGAGAATCACGAGCTAGTTTATTGATATCCACTCTCTGTTGTTGTTCGCGTTATATATGTATCAATTAGATACTATCGCTAGATGTCACACTTTTTTTTGTTTTTTACGCGATCTTTTAGACTTTTTTTGAATGCGAAAAAACTCGTACCCGGAAATGTCTAAATGTAAGGTAAATAGATCAAACGTGGCCAAGATTTGTTATCAAAGAATTCCCTTAACAAAACTTTATTAAGCCGCGAGAACGAGACATCACCTCTTCACAACGTACAAGCACTAGACTCAATGAACGCCAGCCGAGTAGTGTGAACAAGTTGTAATAGAGACAAACGAAAACGAAAAAAAAAAAGAAAACCAAATCTATCTACTAGCAAAAACGATTAATGTGACGCAAAATAATTACGTATGTTCTTTCATGTCTTATCTAATCTATGAGTACAGCGGTAAGATAAAAAAGCAAATAAACGCCATTCATGGCTCAAAAATTCACCGCAAAACATAAACGAGCGACGGGGAAGTGTATCTATTCGTAGTTTGTTGTTTCGGAGTAAACACACTGCAAATAGGAGGCGTCAATTGTTTTTATTATTTTTTTGTTTTTGTTTTTCATGATCAAGTCTGCATTTGAAGTTCATAGATAAACGTACGAAAAACGGAATTATTGGAGTAAAAAGATTAATCATTCTCGGGTCAAGTTGATATTTTTACATTGTGAATGTGGAAGGAGAATTTAACTAGAGAGATCTCGAATTACACGCATGACGCCCCTTTTTTGTACAGTTCGTCGGTACATGTCGAGATACACCCTCAGATGTCACTTTTTGTTTGACAAAAAAAAAAAAACAGAAATGAGTTAACAACGTTGACAGATAGGAAAAACAGCCGGGCAGAAAGGGTTGCCTTGCCTGGAATAAGAGTGGCGTGAAAAGAGCTGAATATTTGATTCGGTTTTAATTGCATGCTAGTCATACGAGTGGGATGGGCAGAGTAGAGGGCGAACTTGAAAGCCCGTATATTGCTAGCATTGGTTTAGATGGTTGTTTTCTGAATTTAAATTACAGGAGTCCTTTATCCTGATGATTTACGCGAATGTGTGCACTTCCATGAAGAGGAAATTTCTGTTTTCTTTTTTGTACAATGTTGGTATACTCAGTCGCTATGGAAGAGGTATAAGACAGAAAAAGTGGTAAAAGTGATTATCTCTGGTACGGAGTTCTGGGCAGAGATTTTTTGGGCACTTACTAGTAAAAAGAACTGCTTTCTGCCCTTCACAATTAAATATAGCCTTTAATACATGAAAAAAATCAATGTCAAATGAGTATAAGCTTAACGACAAAACGAATTTATCCAAACAATCGGCATTTCTAATTAAAAGTTTATGTTACCACCTTCTCCGTGCTTGGCTAAGCATAATCATAGACAAGCAAACATTGAAAAAATAACGACTGTTAACCATTCGACCTAAAAAAAAAACACAAACAATGGCCAAGACTTTAGAGGGCAATTGGATTTAGTCCAAAGACTTTCCGCCTCTAATCAAGCAACATTTCCCGAACTTAAGCACGCAAATAAATTCACTGATTCCAAAACATTAATTTCATGTCAAAATAGAACATCTAACATTGCATGACCACTGCTTCCACCTTCGTTTCGTTTCTCAAAATTGTAACCTTCACTCAAATGACAGTTTTTTTTTTATTTTTGTTTTTTAATGCTGTCAATTAAGATATTATTCTTTAAATTATTTCTCATTCTTAGCCCAGTTACTGCTATTCATCTTTTCATATTTATGCTTCGCTCAACAATGACCTCCATTACTTTCGTGTTCTACTTAGGACAAGTCTACTCTGTACATGAATAAATAAGGCACGCAAAGGCACACTTTGGCTTCGGCTTTGGCCACATTCAATAGATGTCTAAAACCGGAGGGGTTGATGCTGATGTAATTTAGTTGAAAAGTAGAAATTTTTCTTTTTTTTTTTCAAAAATTAATTATTCCCTTTTTTACATTTGACCTAGATTCAAGGTTTGAGGAAGTGGATTGTTTTCATTGTTCATTTACTAATTGCCAGCTGGCTGGGGAGGAACAGAAAACAAAAAAAAGAAGCAGAAAAAACATTTTGAAAACATGAAATACGAAGTAATTTACATGGAGTCTTAAGTTATGCTTTCTTAACTTGTTCCGGCAGGAAACATATCTCAAGTGGGGGAGTAAGGATAACAATCTAAACTTGGCATGTCTGTGGGGGTGTGTGGATAATCGCATTCGTATATCTGAGAAGTTTATGCTCAGGAAGGGTAACTGGTCTATCGGATTAGAATGAAAGCAAATTTGGCAAAAAGGATGATGAAGTATTTTTGACCATAAGACATGAGCCTAGCTTGAGGGGTTGGTATGGAGATTTTAATTTCTATTGTATCTAAGTGAATATTTGAAATGGTGCACTTCACTTGTAAAAGTATGAGGATTTGACTTGGCGAGGGCTTTATACCAAACAAATTTTAGTCTTGACGTTGATCAATAAATCTTTAGCGCAAACAAAGAACGTTTTGCTGGCTTTTGGTTTCGATAAGTCATTCCTGAGTGATATGTTAGAGCAAATATATGAAATCTGTTTGGGATTCGCCTACGGAGCCTGTCCGGAGTACGATGTCAAAATCGTGCTCGGGGACTTCAACGCCAAAATCGGTCAAGAAAACATCTTCGG
Source organism: Syritta pipiens (assembly GCA_905187475.1). Lineage (NCBI taxonomy): Eukaryota > Metazoa > Arthropoda > Insecta > Diptera > Syrphidae > Syritta > Syritta pipiens. The sequence continues at coordinate 9,457,670 of LR994571.1, read as the reverse complement.
CGGAGTAGTCGGAAAGCACAGCATCCACGACACGACAACAGACAACGGTTTCCGACTTACGGACTTTGCAGCAACTCGTAATACGGTGATAAGTAGCACAAGATTCCCTCGCAAGCGCATCCACACAGCAACCTGGCGGTCTCCAGATGGCCGAACAGCCAACCAAATCGACCATGTGCTCATTGACGCAAGGCACGCGTCCAACATCCTGGATGTACGAACATTCAGGGGGGCAAACGTCGGCTCTGACCATTTTCTAGTGGCAGCACGATTCAGAGCCCGACTTTCCAATGTTCGAAAGCTGCACCAGCCGACCAAGAGGATGTTCGACATTGGACGCCTGAGCACCCCGGAGATCGTCAGAGACTACAAGGAGCGTCTGAGCGAACGACTCGCGAGTATGCCTACGTCGGACACAAACGCCAATAATATGTGGCTCCATTGCCGCTCTGCCATCCAGGAAGTAGCCGAAGCCACGATGGGCTACCAACCACCCCCGGCAAGAAACCCATGGTATGATGGCGAGTGTGAGCAGAAAAAGCGAGCAACCGACGAGGCGTACCAAAAAGCGTTGCAAAGGAAAACAAGGGCAGCGCGCGAGGAATACCGAGCCAGAAGAAGGGAGGAGAAAAAGACGCTGCGGCGAAAAAAGAGGGCATTCGCAGCCTCCCAGCTCAAGGATATTGAAGAGTCCAGGGACAAAAACCGAATACGATCCTTTTATAAGAAGGCCAAAAGTCTCGCAGCGGGCTTTAAGCATGGCACCCTGGCTCTCCGAAACTGCGAGAATAATCTTGTCACCGACCCGCAGGGAATAGTGGATGTCTTTAAGCAGCATTTCCAGCAGCTGCTTAACGAGCATGAAGAAGAGAGAGTGGTAGTGGACGAAGAGATCCCACCTCCAGTCGATGAAGTCGTTCCCCCTCCCAGCATTGAAGAAATCGGCACAGCCATCAAAAAGCTGAAGAACAACAAGGCCGCAGGCTCGGATGGTATCCCATCAGAGCTCTTCAAAGCTGGAGGCGATGTCCTGGTAGGGAGCATGCACCAGATCATCTGTAGAATTTGGGAGGACGAATGCATGCCCGACGACTGGAATACCAGCTCTATCTGCCCCATCCACAAAAAAGGCGATCCTACCTCGTGCAAGAACTACCGAGGTATATCCCTGCTCAATGTCGCCTACAAGATCCTGTCGAGTGTACTGTGTGAACGTCTAAAGCCGTTTTGCACCGCACTAATCGGCACGTACCAGTGCGGCTTCCGGCCCGGCAAATCGACGATAGACCAAATTTTCACACTAAGGCAAATCCTGGAGAAGACCAGCGAGTTTCAAGTCGATACGCACCACCTTTTCATCGACTTCAAAGCCGCATATGATAGCATTCATCGCAAGGAGTTGTTTAGTGCGATGGCTGAATTCGGGATCCCGGCAAAACTGATCCGGTTGTGTCGAACCACGCTCAACAACACTCGATGCACCGTGCAGTTCGGCTCAAGAACGTCCGAGCCCTTTGAAACATGCACCGGATTTCGGCAAGGAGACGCGCTGTCATGTAACTTCTTCAATCTTGTGCTGGAGCAAATAGTACGGCGGGCCAACGTCAACACGGAAGGTACTATCTTCCACAAGTCGGTCCAGCTCCTGGGCTACGCAGATGATATTGATATCATCGCTCGGTCCCAGCGGGCCATTGTGGAAGCTTTCACCGCGATTGAAGAGCAGGCTAAACGAACTGGTCTGAAGATAAATGAGGAGAAAACCAAATATATGCTGTCGACGAAGAAAGAATCCGTCGCCCACCGCCTAGGACAAAATGTTACAGTCGACAGCTATAACTTCGAGGTAGTTAAGGAGTTCATATACCTCGGGGCGAACGTAAACTCCACGAATGACATCGTAGTGGAGATCCGTCGTAGAAGCACCCTTGGCAACCGCTGCTACTTCGGTTTGTCCAAACAGCTAGGGTCAAAACTCCTGACTCGAAGAACTAAGGTCATGCTCTACAAGACCCTTATACTGCCAGTCCTACTGTATGGAGCCGAAAGTTGGACGATAAGCAGGACTGTAGAGCTGATACTTGGCTCCTTCGAAAGAAAAATTCTACGGCGGATATTCGGTCCAGTCTGTGAGGAAGGCGAATGGAGGAGAAGACATAACCGCGAACTTTATGAGCTGTACAAAGATGTGGATATAGTCCGGAAAGCAAAAATCCGTCGACTACAGTGGCTCGGCCACATCGAGCGCATGGACACAAACGCTCCAGCTAAAAGGGTCTTCGAATCCGAGCCTCCTGGTTCGAGGAGAAGGGGGAGACCGAACCTCCGGTACAGAGATCAAGTGATCGCGGATGCAAGACAGCTTGGTCTTCCGGACTGGAAGCAGCATGCCCGGGACCGTCAACGTTGGAAGGCGGCTTTGGCTCAGGCACAGACCCTACAAGGGCTAAATGCCTGATAAGTAAGTAAGTAAGGTTTGGGATTCTCATCATATGATCACAACAAATAAATGAGTTTCAAAATTTTAGCCAACAAAATTACTTGAAATTATGTGTATCCATGTGAACTCTAGAGTAAGCAATAGCAAAATCGTGACGTTCAACAGCTGGTATTAAAAAATGGACAGTAGAAAAATGTTTATATTTTATAACATGTTTTATTTTCGTAATTAAGACATTGCAAAATCTATAGGACGCTTTTAAAAATAAAACCGTGATGCGAATCAAAGTTCTTGCTGAATTGAATGTGAGCTACTTCTGAAAGCTCTTTTAGAGTTGGACAGAGTTGCCAAGCGCGCGGATATTAGATTTTTTCTTGGTTGGGGCGATAAGTATAAAGAAAATTACCCAAAATAAACCGTCCAAGAGGTCTTGGCATGTCAAATGTTATTTATTTCCCAAAAATCGAAATCATATATGATAGCACTGTTTCGCATTCTGAACAACACCCTCGCCAACAGCAAAACCGCACAAAAGTAAAAATATTGCCCATAAATCATGCTGAAAACGCACTAAACTCGTATCTCGTGACTTCCCCCGATGATAGAATGGCGGTTCCTATCGGAGGGTAGACTGCACTGATTATGTTTGAAGTGGCCGTTGATTGACTAAACAAAGGTATCAAATTTTATGTATCTCCGCTTGAATAGATTTTTGCCATGCAAAACACATTCGCACTCACACCGCCGATCTGTATGAGGCCAGTCTAAACAAGCGCCCGGTGATTGATTGCGGTTGCTTAGTAGGCAAAGAAAATCCCTCAATAAAAACCAGTCCACAACGTACCTCTTAATGAAAAACAAAAACAGAAAACGGCAAACTCTGTTGTTCGACTCGGTGTATGTGTATCTTTTTGATGAGAAGCCCATTTTAAGGTCTGATTGACACGTGAAAAATGAGGAAAACTACGACGGACCCATAGATCACTTTTGTATGCCCTGCTCGTCCGTGAGACAAGGTGTCAAGGCATCGTGTTATTTGGTGTTCTGTGTGTTTTTCTTAAGTAAACCAAGTCATCAATTTATATAAAACAAAAAACACAGAGTAGGCGTGCAGTGAGTATTAAAATTCAGTGCGATTCAGTGTGACATTTAGATAATTATCTGCTCAAATTTAAATTGTATGAGTAATTGAATGTACTATCTAATCAGTGGGACATGACATGGTTCTCGAACGCAATTCGTTACGAACCTCGTGGTTCTTGCTATCGCGTCCTCCACGCTCTCCACGTTTCGTATTTTTCGCTAAATTTTATTAACGTTTGTGGTGTATGGTTGCGGTTGATGTGGTGCTGTTGTTTTTCAGTGTTTGCTGCGACAGACAGTGCTCAAAAATACTTTTCCAGGTTGTATTTGGGTTAAATAAAACGTTTCTCGATAGTTTGAACATATTAATTAACCGATCGATCAATTGCGTTGCTTTTAGTCTGCCTTTTTTGAAGGTGTGTTAGGTATTTAGCTCTACGTTGTGATAACTAAAGGTAAACAGTTTTGATTGGAAAATAAATTGGTTCTAAATGCTTTATTCTAATCCACTTACTGGTGCACAACGTGCGTTTCGCATTCGGTTGGATTGTCGTCATTTCACAAAACATGTGTGCTTGTGTTAAACTTGGAAAATATTTGCTTAACCTTCGTATTGAAAAACGTGGACGAGGCTGGGTCAATCACCAGACGGGTAGGTCTTGTGATACTGTTATATCTATATCAGGCGAAGAAGTGTTAAGTCGATGTTGTTTGCCTTGCAGTGCGTAATAATTCTTTTTTTTTTTCAAATAACCGAAGAAGGAAGCTTTTGTGGGTCATGTCTCCACATAAGCTGACGGAAATCGATTTGCGAAAAATCACACAAATAGGTGAACTACTTCTTTGTTGTTCACTTTGGCACAAGGTTCAGAGTACGGAACACAAGAGTGATTGAGTAACTTGGTTATTACGATTGGGGTGACGAAACATTGACCACAGGTGGCTTATTTTATGAAAGAGCTCATTTGCTGCAAAACAAATTTCGTTAAAACTCTTGTCAGTTGGAATTGTTTTGGCAGTTATTTAATAGTCTAGTGGCTTACAAGCAAAACCCTGCTAAATAACAATTTTTTATTCCAATAAGTTAGATATTCCTCGATGTGCGTTGCTCGAAGCATTAAAGTAGGTTAAACATAGCTTTTTATATTAAACACTGAATCCCAGATAGACAACGTATGTCCATCACTTAACATGCAATTCTTTTTACAAAATAATCGTTGGCTAGTAATGAGAAATATTTTTAATTAATAGAAAAATAATTGTTGAGTTTTCATGGCCTTTTGCGCACGACATGTGACTATCTCAACCAAAGCCCGGAGCTTTAAACATTAAAACATTATTAGGCCTTGCCTTCTGACAACAGCCTATTCGCCACCTACTCCTGAAACAATGGCATCCCTATTTTTTTCCTTTTAGGTTCCAAAAGCATCTTCCCACGCACAAAAACAACATTGCAAAAAAACACTACACAAAAAAACGATTGACATTTATCTGTCGCAAGGGCGTGCACATCATCTGGCTGCGGGCAACCATAGTCTGATGGGACCAAATTATAAAATAGCTATATACACACAGAAAAAAAATAAGACAAAATAATACAAGGCCCTAGAGTAAAATCATGTCCTACAACCTCGTGCCATTTGCCACCTTTAGGCTATGGCCTACATTTTCTCCATCAATGAACTCCTCGACCGGACATCCATGTGACATCGCTTCTCAAATATTAATGGGTTATAAAATTTCTTATATTTTATTCAGTCCATTACATTTGGGGCGCAAAAACAGTCACCCTACATTCTAGCAGCCATTTGCAATAACTGTAACCATAACAATAGCGTTAGCTTTTATGCAGTCACACTTACTTTGATTGTTGCAGGTTCACACTTGTGGTCTGCTACAGATACATCGCAATCTATAATAAAAAAAAAAGAGCAAATTGAAACTAGTTTGAAAACCTTTTTTTTTAATTAAAAAAACAAAACTAAATTGCAAAAATTATGTTAATACTCAAAATCTAATCACATGCATCGAATGGTTAGATCTATAAATGTAATGGGATTGGATTTCAGTGGTTAAGTGTGTTTTATGCATTCTGTGCGCATTTACGTAAATTAAATTTATAATTAAAATTACAAAATCTATTAAATTTTGTTGAAATTAAATGATCAACACTTGTTTTTTGTTTATTTTGGTTGCAGTATATTTGCGTTGTAAATAAATAACTTTTCGTGTGGAGGGAAACTACCCACAGTGAATCGTTGTGGTTGTTATCATCCCACTGTTTAGCAAAACAAAAAATAAAAGAGGCATATTATGATTATATACAATTCGAAGACGATAAATATTCGTATTCAATAAAACCACTCTCTGAGTCATCAAATTGATCGATTCAGAAGTTTCGATGACAAGTTGGCGTAAAGTGTATTCGAGTGTGTTGTGAAGACAATCCACTTTAAACAAGTTTTTCAGTTTCAGACGAGAAATTGAGTCATTGTGTGCTTAGAATATGCATTCGATCCGTAGTCAGGTTCGTTAACCTAGAACTTTCCTTGCGTCATTGGTACTTTTACTGCCTGCAATCGAAATGGTAAAGCCAGTCACGTATTGAAAACTGGTTTCGAAGTGAATGATTTTTTCGATCACGATTGGTCTCAGGATGGCCGAATTATTGCAGGTGATAAAAATAATTTTAAAGGCCATGAAACTTATGTACGGGCCTTGTAACCGGTCAACTTGAGCAAATGCGAAAGTTACTTCAAGCTCGATTTGGGGGTTGAAGAAACAAAAAAAGATTTGGGTACCTACATTTGTGATTGCGCAATAATGTCACCCAACTGACGTCGCAATAAGACCTTGACAATTTTTGTTGAAAAGGCACAATTTTGCATAACTATAAAAACTTGTAAAATATATAGTCCCAAGATCTGCCATTTTCTAAATCTATTAAAATTTTGTTCCTTATCCAAAATCCTTCAACAAGTATCCTTAAACTGCTGACAGTTTAATGTTGTCAGAAACTAGATTCACGAGAGGTTTTTTGTCATGTCAGTTTATTGCAGTTTCCATTACAGTTAACATACCCATAAAAAACAGCCACAGCATTCCCACGAACCTTAAAAAAGGACACTATTCAACCAATAACACAACTAATGTCGAGTCGCCGGACATGTCTTTTTATAGACTTCTTTACAATTTCGAATGAAACACTAGCTTTATAAATCAACTGCTAACCAAAAAGATGTATGCAGCCATTTTAACATTTAATTACGGTCCCATAACTCCTCATGAATTGTCTCATTTTGATATGAACATCCCTGAGTGGTTACCACCATAAGGTTAACCGCCCCCTAAACATTTTTTTTTCGCCATCACGATAATGGATGTTCTACGAGCATTGTGTCGAGTGAAGGGATTTGGATTTATATATGCACAACGATAATAAAAAATATTATGACGCATTATTTAAGTACGCACGTTAAAGTGAGTAATATGTGTATTTTCGCGTCGAGATGTGACGTATTGTGGCGTTAGGGGTGAGATTGTACGTTATCTGTTAAAGATTAACTGCCGCCAAACGAAGGATTCCTTTTTGTGGTGATTCAACGAATGTAGGTTATTGTTGGAGAATTAAATTGGTTAAAAGTAGGTCATGTAAAGTATAATTGGTTTGAAGATTGCGATAATTGAATAAGTTTCAATTTCAAATTTAAATCCTTGATGTGTTGAGTTGCAGATATTTTCTTAAAAGAATATTACACGTGCCAGTTTATTTTGGTGGACTAAGTAAATTCTTAAAAGTCTAATAAAATTATTCATCTCAGAGTCGCATGGAGCTCTTCTGAAATCCTCAAAAAGTAATAACAAAAAAACAAAAAAAAAAACTCCCAAGATGCAAACGCTAACATTTATGGCTTTGAAAAGGGAAAAACTCGTAACTGTGCTGAAAGTTTCATCCTTTATGCATGCTGATGCCAGGAACACGTGACCGTTTACTTAATTCTACTCTGACATAGTTTGGATGGTGCTGCACGTGTTCATAAATTAATCCTTAGGAAATCCCAATGGAGGATGTTGTTCAACACATCACCCACCGTATTGAGATGTTCTGCAAAATCAACCCCCATCCCCTGGGTGACCTTGTAAGGGATTTTTATTTCAAGAGCTTTCGACTACCAGATGTTCAAAAATGATTACGTAAGAATGTATTGAAAGGAAAAAGTAAGTTGTCAATGGAAGACGCACTGCAGGGGAGCTAATATTGGCTTTTCACCTGAATCCGATTGGCAGGGCGTTGTTTTTTTTTTTGCTATGCTAGTAGCAACTGATTCTGACAGATATTGAGCAAAGAACTCTATGCACATCCATTGTGGACTGGCACATATGAGTTTCATGGCTATCATTGGAAACGACATTGATGTCAGGAGTCAAAGGACACAGTCGAGAATTGTGTTTGCTTCAGATAAAGGGAGAGAAAAGTAGATGTTAACTTCCAATAAATCTTTTAACGTCCTTATAAAGCGTAATTGATATTTGGACGGTTTCGAATTAAAAGCAATGGCTTTGCAAATTAAGAGCCAATGCGCATGCAAGGCTTGCATGGTGAAAAGTATGAGAGTATTTTAAGCTTCACTAAAAAAATCTGTCGAAAACAAAACTAGAAATTTTGATTGCGAATATTTTTAAGGAATCTTGTTCTATGCAGCAAACAAACGCAGGCACAGCTGATCACATAAAACATCTTAAATTACAACTTTAATAATGTGCACTTTTCCTTTTTTTTTGGCAAAGTTGTTTCTAGAAAAAGCCCCCATAACAGAATCGATAGATCACAAACGAAAGTTTCGAATACTGCAAAAAATGCTATCACAAGAAAAACATAAGCATGTCATTCAAGATGGTATAATTAAATTTTTAGATTGCACTCAACTCGTGACACATTTTGTGATGCAGACATTAAGTCTCGTTCGATACTTTAAATGCGTCGCATGACAAGAATGATACATGTAATTTTATTATAAATGTATCTAAAGCTGCGCTGTGCCCTGAATAATTTATTTGCTCTTCCATTATCCCCGAACACCAATGAAAAACGAAAGGAATGAAGTGAATAAATTCATTACCACCCCCATCGGCTATTACGTTCAATGCTGAATTTCATAGTGCGCTAGACCTTCCCCAATAACACCTTAATCGATTTATCTGCGATTGCAGTGACCGAAACCACGCTCCAGATCCGAATCACAGAACGAATAAAACGTAAAGTGACTTTGGGCTATGACGGGTGCCTTGAACTTAAAAAAAAAAAAATAAATAAGTAAAACCAACCTCCGCCCCTTGTTGGCCACAATTAACTTTTCAATAACGTTTAGTTTTTTTTTTTCAAATCGATAAATATCTTTTTTTTTTTGTTGAATTAAACTGTCCGTGAGTGGTATCTGTCGAGTCTCGGTCACGGTTAGGCAAACAGACTTGTCGCGTTTATGACGGCTACGTGCCATTCAAAAGTGTAACACTTGGCTAAGCCCACAGTCAGGCGCATTGAGGTCCAATAATACGGCACGCTCTATCGGAAGGAAATGTATTTGCTTTTTTTTTGTCAACAATTTACCGACTACGATAAAAGACGAAAATCCATAAAACAGCAAAAGAGAATACGCAGCTCAACCGTATCTAATTAATCATCACAATTAATTCGAATGCCGCTGCGGAACTTGAAAACATCGAAGACAGAAAGACGACTACGACTCATATCGCGTAATTGATGGTCTTGCGTTCGAAACATAGAGCAAAGGCAGCTATAAGTACGACGACTGCGACGCCACTCAATGGAATTGTGTCAGGTTCGCTGCCATCATACAGATCTACCTTCGGCCGGCGGAGACGAATTGAACTCTCTGAAGGTCTTTTCTTTGGAGGCGGATTGCAGCAATGCAAGTCGATTGTGAGTCTGGATCTGTGATATCTCACTGTTGATAAAATTAAATTTCTTTTTATAATTGTTTTACAATGGCCGTGGCATGATATCTGTAATTTAGAACTCTTTCTTGTAGGCCTTAAGTAGAACTGGGCTATCACTAGGGTTTCCCGTGGTGTTACTATTGCATAAGTGGCTCATGTGCACGGGAGGTATGTCAATGATATTGTGCAGCCATGGCGTTGATTTTCGATTTATGAGGTTGTATAAGTGTCGGGCGGTCTTGATTCGGTTCTGCCCCCAGTTTGTGGATGCATTCGTATGGATTCCTTTATGGTGCAAACTAATGGCGCTGTGATTTTTGCTATTGTGACACTGTAGTTGTAGGTGAGGTTCTAAGTTTAACCGCAGAGCGATTTGTTCGCGTTGTGGTAGTTATGTGGTGAGGGTAATGTTTAATTAAAAAAATGTAAGTGTTATATGTACCATTGCATAAATATCAAGAGTTTGTTGAGTGTTTAAAAATTGGCTGAAGGTGAAAGGATTGTTATCGGTCTCTTGCACACATTTTCTTTATAACCTTAACCACATTCATTCAGTTAACGTATTTTCGTTTGGTAACCTACTGTGCTAAGAGAAAGACCCTTACGTCTCAGTGAACGCAGGTCTTGATATAACCTACAAAACGACGCTATGCATGATTAGTTTGGATACGAGCTCTGTAGCGCTTTGTACATAGCCGGAAAATTCAAAAGACAAAAAGGCGGAAGGGAGATATTTTTCAACCTAATATTATCTATTGTGTTATTAGGTTCGAGAGTCAAAGTTGTTTAGTTTCCAGTTCTTTCAACACTATTTCCAAGACTATCAAACAAACATTAAGGAGATTATTTGGTTACAAAACAAAATTTTCCAATTCTCAATTGCATTGTTTCAGCTTTTGGCCTTGTTCCAACCATCTTATTTTCAGTCTGCCGAGCGGTCGCCTTCCTGACGGAATCGCATTCAAGGCAAATTACCAAGTATCAAGCAAGTTATCAAATTAAAAAACATAGAAATTCGATTGATTCGTTTCTAGTCCCAATAAAAGTCGGCCAACCAAAAAGTGCAGTCAGTGCTGGTGTCGGAAAAGAAAGGAAAATATTGTATTCCTTTTTGATATCCCACCTCTTAAGACAATCTGATCTGAGGAATAAATTTAGTTAAAAAAAAAACTTCCTTTACACGCGCTACCTTTCGAAATCCCAGCTCTTAAGACAATCTCTTTTAAGCAATAATTTTAGTTCAAATAAAAATCTTCTTTTTTACGCATATAACGATGATAAGTACATTACGTAAAGAACTTTTTCGACATTAAAAATAAATACATAAGCACATTACGAAGCATCACCTGCGTTGGCCCACAGATGCTCTCTAAAAATGAGAAAAAAAAATGACAAACGTCTGCACAAACATCTCCAACATTGTACGACGAAAAAACAAGATACACATGTATCGAAACGGCGCCTGTCTGATATTGAAATTCTACAACAGTCCGTACACCAAATGGCCGACCTTGACACAGCATGAAGCCCATTCAAAGAAAGTGCCGATGCTGGCTGGAGTAAAAAAAAAAGAAAAAAAAGTTGTCAATTTATAACGATTTTCTCCTCTGTACCAGGCGAGAGGGTTTACAGACAAATTATCATTACAAAGAAATTTTGAGAGAGGCGTCCTTTTTTTCTAGCTTCACATTAAACATTACAAGCCATCCGACCCTTATAGCCAGCTATTTTCCCCACATTCCAACCCACGCAAGCTGGGCTTACGTCACGTCAACAACATAGTCTAGTTTGTTGTTATAGAGAGAAGTCTGCTCCAAAAGAAATGTTAATTATTTCTAATTAATGTAAATTTATTGTCAAAAATAAGAAGAAGTCGGCTCATAACGATCCCCCTCTGTGGGCAGAGACGAGCTTATGTTAACCTTTTGTTTTTATCCTTCGCCTTCGGGTGTAGATTTCTGTTTTCAATTATTCTTGACCTTGTAGAAAGCAAAACAAAAAGAGACTCTTTTCTTTTTAAGTACTTTGAGTAAAAAAATAAAACGTGTAAGAAGTCTGAAAGAAAAAATGTCATCACACAAAAATGTAAATTTACTTAGAAAATAAAAAGAATCTTTATTTTTGTATACGGGAGCGTATGCGTATTTTTTTTATTTTCCTTTCATTTTTCTTGAGCAGAAATTCTGAGAAGAAAACAAATATTTTATGACTTTTTTCGTTGGCGATGAAGGGAACGTTATTTATTTAAGGACATATGTAGTTTTGAAGGATACTTTTCGCTTTAGTTGAAATAAATTTACCGCATTAAGTGGGCGTCCTTTTTATGAGGATTCTTTTTATAGCGATTATGTTGATTATAAAAGGAATTCTTTTTATAAGAAATCAAAGGCAGAAAGTAAGGGAAAGTGTTTTTTTGTGTGAAGAGGGTTCCAGAGAATACAGGCGGTGTACTTTTATATAGTATTCGAGAGGATAAAGTGAGAAATGACTCATAAAAGCAAGGACTTGGACATGGCCTTAATTTTGTTTTCATATATTTTCAGATAAGGGAATCATCAGTTTTTCATGATGACTACTGCTACTTGAAAGGAGGTATTTTTTTTTTTAAGATTTCAAAAAAAGATGTGACGCTGAAAAGGTAGCCGCATATAAAATACTAAGTACGAGATGTTTACAGCGAATGGTCAAGTGGGCGTGAGAACTGAAGGGCAAATGGATAGGATTACCTGCAATAAATCGGCAAAAAGAAAAAATTGAAAACTTATCCGCGTTTATTATTATCTTAAGACTTATAGAAAAAAAACTTTTAGAGAGCTATGTGCGGGTCTTAAAATTCGCCATTAGCAATTGGACATGACACATCGTGGAGTTTTTTTAAGGTTAATCGTGACGTTATAAAAAGAGTATAAAAATCATTTAAATTACTTTTTTTTAATAAAGGTTCTTTCAGTTTGCGTTAACAAATCAAAATTGTTTGGATTATATATATGTGTAACTAATTACATATACCTATAATAATTACTATAAATGACTACCTTTATTATTAAATTTCGATAGTTATATTTTTGTCAACTTTATTTACATAATTGAATTGTTTTATTACTGTCGCTTTAGAATTATATGCATTAATAATTGAGCTTGTAATACAATTAGTATTTGCAATGTAATTAGTAGATACCTGACTCTGACCCAGTAATTTCTGTTTAAAATGCAACGTTACAGTTTTCATGTTTTTTGGCAATTCCAGAAGTTCTAGTTTAACCATTTCCTTAACGACATTTAACTGCATAAAAAAAAGGTATCAAGTTCAGTGTAATGTAAATTCAACGTGAAGGTGTCTATCAACAAGTAATTCATTAACATACACATTAAAAATCAAGAAGTAAACTTAAAAAAAGAATGGCCTTCTTCTCTTTAAATTGCGTGTTTTAATTTTTTACAATTTTTAGCAATAAAATATAAATATATTTTTATTAGAATTTGTTTAGATGGAGGAGTTTTAGTTAGTTTAATTTGCTTACGTCAAACTGATTTAAAGGCTTTAATTGCATCTCTGAATTAATAAAGAAACAATTATGTGGCTCTAAAATTATTTAGAGCAATTGTTAAATTAATTTTTTAATGCGTAAAAAAACCAACGCTGAGTCTAGAAAATGTATTCAGTGACCCTGCGTCGAGACTGTCTTGCTAAAGGTTGTCTATTTTATTTTTCCTTTAAAAGTATAAATTTAACGAGTGCGTAAATACAAAATCATCGATCAGTACACATCAAACCATTTCCATAAAAATTCAAATGCCATCTTCATCGAATATTAATTCGATATTTGCCATTCGCCGGACGGAGTTTTGCATAAAATTGTGTCAACAAATCGAAATTATACCTCCATTCATTCTCATTCAATACATCAAAGTACACCCCTATGACCTTTAATTTCCGCACCACTTTAAACTCACGATTGCATGGAGTTGCCCTAAAGAAACAATAAAACAAAAACCAATAAACCTTTGCTCCAGATTTGAGCAGCGTTTCTAAATCTAACACAATCATTCCATATCGCACCTTGCTGCCTACCTCTAACCTCATCTCGAAATTATCACATCAATCATAATTAATCCAAGGTATACGTTTGATACAAATTAGAAGAAGCTATAAAGTAAATACGGACTAATTAACGTGCACCCTTACTCCGCAGGTAAATTCCATCTCTACGGTTGTGACATATCAAGAAGAAGGCGCATAAAGAAGACAAATAAAAACAATTACATGTCAGAGAGAGAGGGAGAGGGCGAGAAGTCATTTGATATTCCCTATGACTTACAGCATAGATACGACTTTGGCTCTGCATTGAGATAGCATCGCAGAACAAAAAAAAAATCGTATCTTTTGCGGTTAACTGCTGACTCCGCCGTCGTAGTCGTCGTCGTGTGCCTCGTGCCGTGAACACACTACACCTCAGCTCCGGCGGCGCCGCATGTGGAAACTGAACGAAGCCCACCTTAACCCGAAGCTGTTTGCTTGACAATCTAAGAAAACCCCAGCAGCCAGGCAGCGGTGTGTAGTAAGTAGGTTTATTTACCTATTTTATTATTTTTATTTTCATTTCCAACTTCAACTACACTTTAGAGGTCATTCATTCTGCCATTTGAGCCGGCCTGAGGTTTGTAATTTGTGCGACCTTAGGCAACATTATCTGCCAGTGATCTTGAATATGAGATGGGTGCTACCGAAATATGAAATCGACACCGCTGCTGCTGCTGCTATATCGTCGTTGTTGTCGTTGTGTCGTCGATTTTTGACGTTGACGACTGTCAATGGTGACTCCACTGATTTCAGTGTAATTTTCTGCCACATTAACTTCATAATTGCGGTTAGTATCCGCCACGCCGCCGTTAGGTTCATGAGTATTACTCGCTAATTTGGATGCGACTTTTCTAATATAATATCACGGGGAGAAAATAACTCAATTGCACTTTTTGGTCTTACAATGTGAAAATGTGAAAATGTGCCAAAAGACACTTAAGTCGTTCGGCCATTGTTCATTTCTAATGCAATTGATTGACCGCCCTAGATTTACACTCTTATTTATTTTGATAGAATAAAATTTGTTCATCAATTAATTTGGTGAATTTATTTTCGTCTTCACATACAATAGGTGGCGTGAAGATATGTGCCATTCATCTGCAATTATTAGATAAGAAAGTCTCTCCATGACAATGGATGCTATTGTAAAAGTATCGACTTTTTTTTTTGAATTACATGGTTGTGTATCGAAAGTTCGCAAGATCCGGTGTGAAAGAAAAAAAAGTGAAACTTTCTTCTTTCTTCCTCTTATTTAATCGCATTATCTTTACTTTTGCTAAGAATATCTGAGCGCACAGAATACAACAACAAAAGGTAGACAATTAGAACTAGTAGATGTGTATAGCTTTCACGAAGAGGGTGAAATGTTGATTGATGGGCATACGATGTTTATTTACGCAATAAAATTATATTTTCGAAGAACGAAGGATTAAGTGAAACGCTCTTGAAGAGGACAAACGGTAAGTGGATGGAACAGGAGGAGAGCTTTCCATTTAGTCTCTATGAATAATTTTCATATAAGGCTATACAGAGGCCTTGTGCAATGGGCTTTGTGGGGTTGAAAGATATTGCGACGGAAATATAAGAAGCTTTTCGTATGACATTTCTCGTGTGACCTTTACATCCTGTCTGAGTCTGTATGTAAAATGTTGATTAGTTTTGGAATAAGGGCATGTCGCCTTCCATGTATATATTGTGAAGCCTTTCGGGGGTTGTAGCAACAATCTCAAGCGGGCGATAGCATTCATTGAGGATTTACTGACACAATTGATGCTGATGTTAGAAGAAGCGGTTTACAAATTTAATCAACGATTCTTGTAACAGTTGTATCATTTTTGTGGGCTAGAATGGTTCTTAAGAGGCTTGTTTACTTCGGTGGAGAGACTTAAAATTGCCTGTTCGCTTTCTGTGTATACTGATGAAAGATGTTATTAGAAAAGGGGTTCTCAGATTTCTTATTGACAGGTGGTAGTGTAAGGCCAGAGCCAAATGACGTAGGGGAAAAATAGTTCGAATTTTCTGCCTGCGATTTCTTTCTTCAAGGTCTTTGCTATACATTTTGTTTGTCTTATAAAGCTATTTGCATTAAACAGATTTGAAGACTATACGGGGAAATCATAGAATCAAATTAACATACAACAATTTTTCAATCCTGCTACCTGGAAGGGTACGACGGCAAACTACGATTTCATCGACAAATAGAAAAATTTAAAACTTAAGAAGAGGCCTTAAGGTACTAGTTGTGAAGCTGAACTTGTATTTTGATTAAAAAAAAAAAAAAAAAAATAAATAGTCGGCGTAACAGCCCATACAGGGCCAGAGCCCAGCTTCTTCGCGCCTCCACTGTGTTGTGCGCGTTATAATTTTGTCACATGTGGAGGGGACCTACTATTTAATGCCGGTTCCGAACGGCGAATTGCGAAAGCTTTCCATGACAGAAGTACTCCAGGAGGATTGTCAGTCGTTCGCTGGAGGTGGGGCCGCGAAAAATGTTTGTGGTGTTATTTCCCCGAGCCGGATTCGAACCCAGGTACTCTTGCTTAACAGTCCGACGCACTAACGATTAAGCCACGGCGCCCACTGTATTTTGATTAAGTAGGACAATAATTGTTGTGGTTATGGACCCAAGCACCAATACAGAGCCTTGCAAAGACAGACACAGTCCTAATTTCTTTTTTCGTTACTCTGAACTTACTTAAGATCATTTCTTTTTGCCAATCTCAAGACATTAGAATGATATTGCAGCAATCCTGTACCCAGAATTGTCCAACGCCTTCTAAGCACTTCTTGTATTTTCTTCTTGTTCAAGCTCAAAAATTTGTCAGGTGATCCGAATAGACTAAATTTTCAGGAAACCAATTAACTTAAGTACAAAGTTTCTATATTTTATTTGGCAGTAAAAATTAGTGCCTCGTGCCGATGTAAAAGCAATTACCATCATTTTCAAGACGAACCACATCCAAATGCCATTATCGCACCATGAAATCATAAATAATTAGCAACTGGCTTAATGGACATCGAAGAAAGGGTTCATCATGCAAAATAACGACTGGCGACCGATGATGCTTCCACCATCAAAAACGACCTAACTTATTTCTGCATGCACGAGGGTTAGAAGCTACACCGACTTTAAATTTCATGAATATACATAAATCGCTGCCCCAAATTCCCATGAACACAACGTACTCTCATCCCCAATCTGCAAAAGAGCCAATTTTCAATTTTAGTGGGATAATAAGCACGTGCTGGCAGTTTTTTTTTTTTTTAAATACCCTCTGCACGAGTGGCGGCAAGAGGTTCGCTTGGATTTGAAAAATTAATGAACGGTAAAATGTGCTCAGACCATAACTTTGAATAAGTCCAATCTTCCTCGTCCACCCCCACAGTCTGTACTCAGATCCAAGCCGACGTCAGCGCCAACATCCTTAATGTGCGCCACCAAATATAACGAGGGCGACTGGAGAATGTTGTTAAATCATAGTTCTTCCACAAAATTAGGTCTACAATTACGTGAGAGCTATTCTATCTAGAACGGCACACATAAACCCACCCCAAGTCATGCCACACACACAACAAACCCCTCTCTGTCCATTGAAAAGGGATCGAGCGACAGCGAGAGAGAGAGAGAGAGAAAGCTAGATGTGAAGCTTAACATCAAGTATGTCCTGAATATTAATTCTCTAAGACTAGAATACATACCTTTAACTTAATTATTTTAGGCATATAAACTAGGCACAAATTGGTAATGAATAAATTTCATCCAAAAACTATGACCGATATACACATGAAAAGAAGGAAGAAGAAAAAAATCACATCGCTGTAGGTTCAAGGACATAAATACGAGGATACTATAACGCAATAACACAAACTCTGACATTTTCTCTTTCTTTGCTGTTGGCAATGTTTTAGAGCGTGCATAACCCGTCCGGCGTTTAAATTCTAAAGACATAAAAATATAAAAAAAAAAGGAAAAGAAAATTGCTTACGCCTAGATACACGCTGGGAAGGACTCGCTCGTAGATATAACGCTTAGATAAAGACACAGCAGTATGTTTTCCTTTTTCTTATTTTTTTTTTTTTGTCTTTTAATAAAAATCATTTCAAAAGGTTGCACTTCAATTTTACAAAAAAAGCTTTTCTTGTGTTTACGACAAATCTGTTTGATTTTTTTTTATTTTGTGCAACTTTAAAATGGAGGAAACTTAAAACTTGAACTACATTTTGTTGTTGAACTATTGATTTTTTATCTTATTCCTTCCCTAGAACCACCCTCAATGTATTTTCTGTCGCATTAGTTGATGAGAGTAGGGTTCACAAGGCTAGTTACCCGATGGTGTCTAGATAGCAACTACTGTAACTGACTCTACTAAAAAGAAAAAAAAAACAAATAGAAAAAGTAGAAACGAAATAATAATAATAAATGTCAGTGGAGCAACCAAATGATTTAGAATAGTGCAGAGAGGAGTCAAAAAAAAAGCTTTGGGGAGATTTAGGTCAAAAGGCAGTATACATCATGTGAAATAGAGGTGGCCTGGGTTCTGTTTTTAGGTCCACAATGAAAGAGACACAGAGACGGAGAGCAAGAAGTTTTCTTTACTATAAAAAAAAAAAGACAAACCTTTTGGGTACAATTTTGATTCCTGGAAAAAGGCCAGTAGGACATTTGGGAAAGTTGGATTAAAAATTTTGCATTAACAAAGTTTATCTTTTATTTTGGTTAAGAGTAGGCTACAGGGGTTACTTTTAGATCTGCGGAGGTTGCAGAAAAAAAGTTAGGGTCAGAAGTGATTAAATTCGGTCTTTCTGGGAGTTTTGGACATCTGGTTCTGACGTGACATCAACGTAATTAAAGAATAGGGTTATAGGATACATTTCACATCATCTCTGATAAAAATAAATCGCATCCTGTTTTAAGGGCAGATATCCGTTTGTTTTGCATGCTTGAACGTCGACGGACGGTCTTGGAGACGAGGGCTTGTTGGCTATTAAATCAGTGGGAATAATAACATTAGTCAGATTTCGCAACTTTTCAGGAGATCCATTTGAATGTTTGACTTGCGATTGCAAATCAAGTATAAGACTTATGAACGAAATGTTATTCTTATGTCTTTGGTTTACAAACCGTAAGAGATACAAATATGAAAATGAATAACAGGTATAATCGTTTATTGCGCATCAGCTGGCTTATGTTATTAGTCCTTGTTGCCGCGGAAGAATAACACATGCAACATCCCTTTCAGAAAAACTTGAAAGTCGTAACATTCTTAGTTCTTAAAAGTCTGAAAAGTAGAATAGTTAAGCTTTGTCATTTTAAGTCGAAAAAACCAATTTTGGTTTTGTATTTATTTATCCACAATACTTCCCAATGACAGCACGATTTAAATTTAAGTAATTAATTGAAAGACGCCGAGAAGTATAATGTGAATATAAAATATGGAGTGTTTTCAAGGCCTGAAAACAGAAAGACACGTTCGAGAGCTGACTATAATATATTAACTTATAGTTTAAATTGTAATGTTAGTATAAAAAAAGAGCACAAGTTGCGAGACTCAAACATAAAAAAGAACCTCACAAAACAGTACTTGAATTTGTTTTTATTTATTTTTCAAACAATATGCAAAGTGAAACTAATCGCTTTAGTTTTTCTGAGTTATGAAAATAAAATATCACACTCAAACGTCACTTCCAACTCTATGCAGTCAAAGGCGCAAAAACTTCTCAGAAGAAACCACAACATAGATTCGTTACTCCACATCTATCCGTTCTCAGAAATGTTGACTTTCTGTATTGCACCTAATTCCTGGTATTTAAGTAACATTTCTTGTTACTCCCGAGCTGTTTCGAAGAATTTAAAGTGTTGGATGACAAAAACATGTTCTTTTATCGGTTTTAGTTAACCTTGTGCGAAACCTTGCTACTGGTGCAGAGATGACCTAGTTTGAAATAAAGTTGGTGTTGTAGGTGAACATTGCAGTCAAACTTTTTCAGGTAATTTTTAACCCATTTTCCCACACCATGTAATGCAAATTTTTTTTTTTAATTTTTTTATATACATTTTTGAAAAGTATTCAGAGAGATAATTTTTCAATACCACGTCGTTACAATTGTAAAATTATTGCAAACAGGAACTCTTTTCAGGAAAATGGAGAGTACAATTTTTGCATCCATGACATAACTACACTGCCTTCTCTTACAATTTTTTTATCTTTTCTTTATAAATTGGAAACCTTTAAAATTTAAATCCATTTCCTTACAAAATTAGCAACGCAGCATGGTAAAATTAGATCCTATCAAAAAATACTCTAATAAGTCTCGATAAATGCAGTTAAAATGCGCAACAATAAAACACACTTATGAAACGACTCAACCATAGTTTTCAGTGTCAAAATGCCGATCATATCGGGTAACTCATTATCCACAGATCATTAACCCAGAGTCCAACCAAGCTACGAAAAAGCTTAGATTGAAAACAAAACAAAGTTTGATTTCTAAGTCCAACAAAAACATATTGGCTTTTTTTTTAAACATAAAAAGAGTTTCAATTACATTTTTTTTCAATTATCAATCACTTCCTTAACTATGTTGATGACGCTCTGTGTCATTAGGCCGAATGATAAAAAAAAGCACAACACGCTTAGCAGTGCAGGTAGCCACTTGAAAAGAGCAAGCACTTGTAGATATACACTTGCAAACAGAATAGTTACGTGATTTGAAAAAATGAAATTCTTCGAAATGCACGTTCTGTGCCTAATTAAATCGCCCAACTGGTATAGTAAAACCGTTTTGCAAGCCGGGTGGTGGTATGGCGTAGGTCGAAAATGGTCAACAAAGCATTCGCGATGTGCATTCCAAGCAAAAAAAAAAGATCCATAGGGGTGGGTTTGTTATGAAATATTTGCACCTGCTGTTGATTTTTTTGTGTTTCTTTTTTTGAATTATTTCTCCATGACACTAAAAATCGAGTATTTAAGTAGAAAAATGCTCTGTGCACACAAGCTGAACACTTGGTGTGCAAATCAGTAGAGCACGTAGAATTTCCTGTAATGTACTGCTGCCAGCCTCATCTGTGTTTAATTAATTTGCACAGTGACCTAGTTTTCGACCAAGTTTGCAGCTAAGGGTAAATTGCATTTCCATACATATACACATGGGAAGAGAGAGGGTGCATCCCACACACGCACACTCAGACACAGATAGGCGCTAGCAACATAGGCCAAGCCGCATAGATACATGTTCAGTAACTAGGTTAGAAATTACACTCGAAGAGCTGAATGAAAACATTGTTTTGTGAGCGTAGCACAGTCGCACCTTTTCATTTCTGTGGGCACCTGGAAATGACATAGATACTCTGCAGGAATTCTCAAAAGTAAGTGCACTGAAGCGAACTGTAGATTTCAAAAAGATACACGCGATTCAATTTTGATGCTGCGGGGAAGTTTGGTGGGCGGCAAACGGCAACAGAGAGAGATAGAGAGAGGAAGAAAAACGCACACTCTCTCACCTCTTAACATAGATTTTTCCTGCGACAAGGATGTCTAAATCTGGACGAAAAATAAAGGAAGAAAATTTGTTTTACGTTTTCCTAGGAAAAAAACTGAGTCGTTCTCGTAGATGATAGAGGTTTCGCTTTTATGTTGCTTTTTGTTTTGGTATTTGATTTGTGAAAGCAGATGCCTACGCAGTGAATGGTGAAACTGGAGATTTTCTACAAGGATACGTGTAAGCAGCTTTCGATCTTTTTTCCCAGTCTCTATACTTTTGACAATAGTCAAAATTGGAGAAGAAGAAACTCATCTTCATGGCGTAGGTTGATTGGATTAATTACTATTATTTTGTTTCGTCTTCACGGGAACGTGTGGGTATGTATTACGTACGGTTGAGGCGGGCGAAGTTATAAGTAGAAATGTTATAGCTAGAAAGACATTTCAGCGAATATCAAATTGACTTAATATGACGCGATGACAGACAGAGAAATGTCAAAGGATGTCCTCGTTATCATGTGTTAGTATGCTCAATATGACTATGAGATGTGTTTCATCATTGAAGATGTGGAGGCATCGACTGGATGGAAAATCGACATCCTTTTAAGTTACCTTTTGACCTTTCTGTGGTGTGGTTTGAGTTCTTTTTTTCCAAGTAGTGTACTTAGTCCGAGACGAGCAAATTTCGTCCTTCAGCTGAAATTCAATTACGCGCAACGTGTGGTGATAGATAGAAATGCAATTGGTTCACAATTTGCAATCGTTTCCATCTTAATGGCTGTAGTGCTCGCATTTGTTTTGTTAATTGGGTGACGGTCAATAGTAAATCTTTTGTGGCCAATGTCATGGAAAATGACAGTGACTGGTCTATTGTTTCTGTGTGTTTTGAACATCGTTTGATAAAGCAAAAATAATCAATTAGAAAATACCAACATTTTTCCAACTGCGATAAGCTTAAAATTCAGTGCAACGGACACTGATTGGATGGATGGAACTACATGGACTACGAAGCTTATCAAGTTCAAACTGTTTTATGATACAATTAACTTTCATTCGTCCTGTACTGTAGTGTTGCAATTTGTCTACGACGAATCTAATAAACTCACCATGTTTGATCACCTTTTTTTACAGATTCAATGACATATTAGTACTGGGCCTAGGGCCCTCAGTACCTCTTCTTCTTACAAAAGGAGCTTAAATAAGGTTTGCAAGGTTCAGATCTTTATTGATTTTGTACGCAAGATTTATATCGATCATCTTATCGAGAATTATTCATCTAGTCTGAACCATTAACGAATCAACTAACTGCTGTACTTACGATGTTTAATAATGTAGAGTCAGAGGCAAAAGAAATTGTACATCACTATTTCGAGCAGGCAAAGACAGGCAAAGAAAATGGGTGCCCGTGGTCCGATTTTTGAAAGGTAGAGAGAGAGAATGAATGAATCTTTCCAAAACTGAGAAAAGTTTTGAAATCGGAGTACCAGAACCTATTTTATGAGTCTTCGAATGCTCGAAACATGGGGTCTTTTGCCTCTGACTGCAATAAATAAATAAATGAAATGACATGAAATGGCTGTACGTACAGCTGCGGTCAAAATAAAAGCAGTGCATAGCAGTAATAGTGGGAGAGAATATTATTTCTTGGAGACTTTAGGAATGTTCTTCTACTTTAGAACAATAGCTGAAAGATTTTTCAATTACTCCAAGTTGCAAAGAAGTATCCTTCAGAAAGCAGAACTGCTATTATTTTGACCGCAGCTGGACTGTAAGTGACCTTTGGAAATTAGTCTATCCTCTGATCTATCCAATGACTCTGATTGAAACCTCTCTTAAAAAAACATTATTGCTGTCGTTTAATTGAAAAAAAAGTCTTGTAGAAAAATGTCCTTCTTAGCATCATCTTAAACAGAATTCGATTACTGGATTCATCGAAAAGAGATGCTTGAAAGCAGTCTAGAAGAATTGGCGTAGCTTTTGCGTTATTGAGCTTAGCTCATTGCAGATCAAGAGCGTAGCAGTTGAGCGCGTTTTTAACAATATACTTAAAAAACTTTAATTTGAGTTGAGTGAGTTAGCACTTCAATCGCCTCTGCGTATCCAAAATCGTATTTTCATATAACATTAAGTTTAATAAAATAAATAAATGCAATTAACCAGCATTGTTCCCATTAAATTTTTTCCAAACGATTTGCTTGGCAATGTCTTACTTGTTAATTAATCAAAAAGGAGAATTGTAATTCAAAACTACAACAAAAAAAATGTATGTTTATCGATCGAAATGAATATAAAACAATAAAAGTCCAAATCGAAAAGGCCAAGGATAACCGCCCATTGATTTGGAAATGTCAAAGGCATTCAGTGTGATTGACTGTGACACATTATGACACCATCTCACTAATTTTGATGATAAAAATCAATTTTTATACGATGCTAATTGCACAGATTAAACTTTAATTTTATTTATTTATTTGATATTTTTGTGAAATACATGGCATCGGAGAAAGTCCATTAGGGGTGAACCGCGTGTGGTACACATTGAGGGAGGGAACTTCTCAGAATTCTGTTTCACAGAAATATTGTGCTAAAGTTTAATTATGCGGAAGATGTAGGTCAGATAGATTCGATTGATTGAAGTCGATCTTGGAGTTTACTGGACTTAAGATTTTTCAATAAAATATTGTTGCTGTAACAACCTTTAACGATGAGAGGATATTTAATGGAATCTTTTGATTTTAAAAACACATTTTAATTTTTTTATATTCTGTTATCAGTCTTCCATTGATTTCTGCACTTAAAGTTATTTAACAGGACTTCTCAAGTATATCAAAATACAAGACTTAGTTGAATTTTTCTAAGGCTTAATAAGCTTAAGTGGTTAGATGTTGAAACTAACTGAATAATTCTCTGACTTCGAAACATTACGTAACGGCAGTCTATTGCAAATATACACAAAAAGGAAAGCAGTCACCACTTTTTCTTTTTATTGAAACAAGAATATTATTAAATAGTATAATTGGAGGAATCAAAAACTATTTTTGCAGGAGAGCGTCATTGAATTTTTATTTGGTCTCTTATGTAGGTTCTCAACTGTGCAACAGCGACTTATTATATATGCACCACAAATTCTTTTATTTTAAAATGTCACCATGGAATTACAATACAAATTGACTGCGCAAAGCAAATTTATATCTAGATTTTTTTTAGTTTCGTACCAAATCTGCTTAAGGCTGCAGTTAATTGGTTGTTCAAATTTCAAATTCATTCGTGGAACCGATTTTCGATTAGTTTCAACAACAAACATCGCCGATAAAAACTCTTTTTAAATTTAAACTCTCCATTAAGAGCCACATTATCTAGCGATACTTTTTGGTTGTTCTTCACGCATTCATATGCCTGTTGCTTATAATTCACTGCGTTCTTCCCGAAAGAAAAAAATTAATTGCAACCCGTATCATGCTCAAGTAGATAACACAACAGTTCCCATTCCTTCAAGTTCACAAGATAAACATTGACATTCAAAACAACGTAAAAAAGTAGAGTCTACTCACCCTTGCAAAGGGGATGCTGGATTGATGTTTGAATCTCGATGTGGTTTGGAATAATTTTGTAATTTTTTTGTTATACTTTCACGTTCGTAAGTATTTCCTTTTCGTAAAATATACTTGAATGAATTTTTTTCTTTTTCTTTAGAAAAAAAAGAAACGACCAACGGAAAAGTAAAAAAAAAAAAAATAAACACGCGCGAGAAACTATTTCACCGAACCGAAATAAATGCGATATTTAAAAACTGGGATACATAGATGTTTCTCTTTTTTTTTGTCAATTTGTTTTGCTTTATGCACAACACACAATAATTGGCAAGTGTTATTATTTTTTCTTTAAATATAACCGAAATAAATTAAAATTCTCACAGGCGTACACTCCTCACTCCTTCTCTTCGAACTGTTGTCGTTCGTTGGTATTAAAGTCGAAAAATTGAAGTTGATAACTCTCCAACTTTAAGAATAACAAACGTAAGTAATTGTAACTTTAGCGCGACGTTACGGTGGGAATTCTATGGAAATATATGTTTTTGCTTTGGTTTGTTTATTTACATCAAACACTGGGAGCTGTAGAGGGATGTAGAGAAAAACATCAACATCGAAAAAAAGAAAAATAAATAAATGTATTGTAGTTCCTGGCACGGGGTAAGTATCCTTGTTTTGTACGCTGGAGGAGAGGATGTTTACCACACGACGATGTGTCAATTCTTGCGACTGGGGTTGTTATGCAAATCAGCTGTTCAGCGGAATTATGTCATGTATCTCACGACGGATATAGAGCAAATCCTTTTTTTCTTTTTTGTTGCAATTTTTTGTTGTTTGTATATATATAGAGAGAGCGAGAGAGTGTCTATGTGGATCACGATGGGTATTTTAAAGTTTGTTTACAAATTTAACAACAATCATAATAATACACTATATAAAAGTAGAAAAATACAAAAAACGGATTATTACGTTATATTACACCAAGAATGATTTTATTAACAATATTTTGCTGTCTTTAGTTTGTTTTTTTTTGTTTAGAGCAAGCAACAACGCACAGAATTTTGTTTTGTTTGGTAATTTATTTGAAACGACAACTTGCACTGGAGGAAGGAGGAGGATATAAACTTTATGGAAGTTAAAGAAAAATAAATTTATTTTGGGATTAAATATATATGTGTGTATATATACATATAATTTGAACTTTTATTTTTAATTTAAATTGTTTATTGTATCCGTGATGTTGCAGTCGATGTTTAATAGATGATTATGTTGAGATACAAATTCTTTGATATCGTAAGTTCGATGCGAGACGATGTGTGATAGAATGTTGGGATAATAATATACGAAGATGCGAACAAATTTTTTAACAAGTTATATAGATATAATTTAAATTGAATTATCTTTTGTATTTTTATTTAACAACAAAAATTTTTATATTGAATATATATTTTTTTAAAGAGAAACAACAACTATGGAGAAGAGTATCAGATTCGATTTTTAGTTGTTTTACGTCGGACTTCAAGTGTAGTATCCAGAGAGATGTTGAATTTGAATTGATTTAAATTTTTTTTCCGGATAGCTCTTGGTTACCACTTGATGTATATTTTTGTTTTTAGCTTAATTATATTATAACACCGAGAGAATAAATGTGAATGGCGTGCGCTGTGTTCTGTTGACGGTATAGTATTGAAATTTGGAACCGAGCTTTTCGTCGAGATATAGCTGGCAAGCTAACGAGTGTGTCGGGAGAGTATGAGTACGAAAACACAGCACAGAGGCACGAGAGAGGCAAATTGATTTGGAGCTGCTTGATGACGGTGTATAGCAGTGGTGGCTGGTAGTCGAGGAGCCCCTACTAGAAAAGCAAAAAAAAAAAAAACACGAGAGAAGCCAAAAACAGAGTGTATTTATTTTTTTCGCTACAGATACACGTTTCATTGGTGGTGGAGTAGGAGAAACGAAAAAGCTTGTGGCTCAGTATATCACTGGGGCATATCGTATCTTTTTTCGTTTCATTTTGGATTATGTGTGTAGCAAAGCTTTTTCTGATGGGGGTTGCCCGAAGGGGGATGATGATGAATTGGGTGACAATATGATAACAGAGGGAACCACATTGGGTTGTGCGATACATCTAGTTGAGTAGGTTGAAAGCTTGTGGTAATGTGCAATTGTAGGGTATGCGCATTATCGTTGCACATACACAGAATCAGAAAGAGACATTCGGAGAGTAGGTGTAACCATTAAATGATTCGAGTATTGTTGTATATGTGTGTCAGTGTTATCCGAATTTTTCTCTTCGTTTATTTTTGTTTTTAGCTTTAGTTGTTGGATTCTTCGTTCTTCTATTTTTCTTTCGTTTTAAAGGTGTTGTTGTTGTAATTTGATGTCGCACTGGGTAATGTGTACACATTTCAATTACTTTCGTTAGGAAAGAAAAAAGAAGAATAACGTTAAAGTAGAACCCTAAATTATACGTTGCAGCTTAGATTTGTTTTCGTAGAGGACCGTCTGTTGTTTCGTTAAAAAAGAAGAAAGAAAGTAACCCTAATTTGTAGGTCGCAGCTAAAATTTGTTTTGTTGAGGAGTACACCCCGCACACTTTGAAGTGGTTTGGTTTTTGGTTTTTGAAAAATCGTTTTATTCTAATTTTTTTTTAGGGAGTAACCAATCTGCATGTCTAGACTACAAAATGAAAAGAATCCTTAACCGTAGACCTACTTTTTTACCCAACTTTTTACTTAAGATATTTTGAAAACTAGTTACCATAATATTGTAAGCTTTATCGAAATAGAACCGTTAACGCATTTGAAAATTAAGATAACTATGCGTTTTCTTAATTAGGGACTTTAGCTTTACTTCTCTGCCCACCTATCTATTTAATTTAATTATTGTATTGTTATAAACAAATTTTTATTAAGCCTTACGCTATTTAGAAGACTAAATCTTTTTGTGTAATTGTATGTGTATATGAATAAATGAAATGAAAAATGACCTGAATAGTGTGATTCAACAGAACATTTATTCTTTCCAGTTACTTAATTAAACATACGAGAGTCGAAGGCAACCCATAGTAGTCGTTTTTTTTTTAATGTAGGTCTATGGTTAAAAGATGCTGAGAATTATTTTCCTCAATTAAATTAAATACACAAGATTCAATAAGTATTTTGGGAAATGTGTGCTAGCCAGAGATTGAATGAAAATTTCATAAAAATAGAAATGTGTTTATTATCTCACAATATTACAATCGGTTTATTTTTAGTTTTGGCTTTGAGAAAATGACATTTTATGAATAACGAATTACATAAAATCTTTGTTTGCACCTGTGTCCCGAATAATTAATTAAATCGCTAACCAAGGGTCTCATCATGAAATTTTTCAGACGTTTACCGACCAGACGATTGATTTTAACGATTTCGTTGATAGTTTTCATCACGTAGCTCTATCACTTTTGTGTCGTCTATCGTTACAATTTGAGTGGTATTAAATGCTACATTATTTACGTCAAAACAATAGATGCTTGCCATCTTTCATTATTCTTTCGAATCTTCAATTCGAAGAATGGAAAATAAATATATAAAAAGGGTGCTAAGTAAGTGTATAACAGTTGATATCACAATAACATAGAAGAACCTAGGGTAGATCGGCATCTATTAATAAGCATTTCATTTCCTACCTACAACATTTACTTAACGAGTGCCTTGTATCAAATTAAAGGGGCTTCGAGGGCTTAAAGAAAAAAATGGTTTGGATGTACGAATATGGTGTAGAAGGCATTTTTTTGGTTCAGAAAAATGTGTACAGTAAAATCTGTCAATTTGGACCACCCTAGAGACCGAAGAAAACTTGTACAATTAGGAGGTGGTCACATTTTAAAGGTTCCTTTTAATTCGACCAAAATATAAGATAAATATTTATCTTCGAAACACTGTTCTTACTCACTTTACTTCAACTTTTTTTTTTTTAAATATATTGCTTTATTGAAAATTGAGCCGTTCAGAGTATAAATCAATTAGTTCCTCAAACAAAAATTTGAGAAAAACTATGAAATAATTTACATTCGCTTCTGAAAAAAACTACGTTTTATTCAAATAGTTGTCGTTTAATGGTGCTAATCAGAGTCAAGTATTTCACTTGTAATCGTCTATACGTAGTACACGTGAAATTAAAATATATGTACGTGTTGGAACACGTGTGCTTATATTTATATATACACTTGTACTGACAGTACAAAATTACAAATTTAGATAAAATCGTTCTTAAAATCCTGCGACATATTAAACAAAAAAACCATCGTCGAGGCAATAGAAAATTACAGTTCTCGGGTAATTTGATGTGGAGCGTTGATATCGTTTTTTCTTCATGTGAAACAGAACTATCGCTCAGACGATTGTTGCCTTACGTTACGAGTCCTAGTTTTTTTTTTTTGTAGAAAAAAGTCCATCTGTGACAACGCAACCCAGCAAAAGGTAAGAGGATAGTAGATAATTCATTTCACAAAAATATAAAATGCATTTGAAGTCATGAATTTCCCATCTTGCATCTACACCACTGAATCCATTCATCATGTCACTGCCTGATCCCATTCATCCTAGCACACCTCAGAAGTGAAACTTTCCTTTACAAGCACCAACACAGATATTTTAAGATACAGCAAAACTAATTTACATAACCGTTATTCTGCTGCTCTCATAAAGTCCCATCCAAACATACAGCTGGAGTGCACGCACACATATGCTGCTTTTGACTATTTTACATTTGTATTGCGAGCATCCTACTAACCTCCTACATACAATTGTGCCGAAAAAAAAAAAAATCGTATGTGTACAAAATCTCAGAGTTTTAACTCACGGGGATGGTATAACCCCTACATGCTAAGCGAAAGCCTGAGCACCCGCTCTCTTCGTAACCGTTGAATACAAACCCACACTCTTTTGCACTGCGAAGCTTTCCATTAACCCACTTCTCGTCGCTCTCTCGCTCGTGCTCTTTCAGGGGATACTCTCAACTGAGAACTTTTTCTCTCTTATGACGTCAAAGCAGCCTCCGCCGTGACGTCACACACAGCTCGCTATGTAGTGTTTACAAACGTTTTGCTCGTCAAAATGCGGGCCACCAGCAGCAGCACGCGTTGGAAGTAGGGTAACATAATTCAGCTCTCTCTCAGCTCCGAATACGTCGCCGCTTATTGTTGGTGACGCTCGTTTCGGTGGCGTATACGTTCCCGAAAACCCACGGAGCTTTTTGGCGCTAGCGACTCCCTAGTGCACCGAGTCGGGGGTGGACAGATGTACAGGCGGCTGTGTCATTATCGTTCATTTGCTCATTTTGTCGTTCGTCCAGCTTTGGGATACGTTTTCTTCTTAGTATTCGTGTTATTTACGGGCCCGTGAGTAGAGAGAGCGCGCTCAGCTGGTGGCACTGTTGGTGACGGCTCCTTCTGCTCGGATAGTACACATAACCAGGTGGTTTGGTTAGGTGAACGGGGGTAAAGTCCAAAAATGGATATGGCCTCGAATATTTCGGGGATGCCATTGTTGTCGTTTTATTTTTGGCACTGCAAGCGTCTCGATGTGCCCAAGGAAACACCATTCCGCTGGTTGTATTTTCCAAGAAATCATAACTGCTCAACATGTACATGGGGCACATGGCACATAGTCCCAATGTGCAACTCCTTGGGGAACGTTTAACTCCTAGTCAGCGTGGAGTGAGCTATACATTTGCGTAGTTGGCCTGATTTTCATTTTAATAACGACTTTCGGCGTTATTACTCGCGGGAGAACTTTTTAATAAAATTGTCGGGCGGTCTTAACACAAAATAAATTCCACTCCAGCAACATTAGCGTTCGGAGAAAAACAGCAAAAAACAAGAAAAAGGAGAATGAAAAAAAAGTGGATTTTAAAGTTAATCCTTGTCGAGAGAGCCATTTCGAGTGGAGCGGGAGGGATACGAAAATCGATTTTGTATCCTTCCAAATCCAATGCGTAAATAGGTCATAGTACGAGAACAGTTTGTGTGCGCTCCACTGATGGCTCTATTGCCCCACTGCCAAAGAAAGGAGCAAACGTTGGGACATAGAAAAAGGACACGACGAGCACATACACGAACATTGAATGACTTTTGAAGCGTTTCTTGGGCAATTATCCTTGACGCGTGTAAAACGACTGAGGGACGTTGCTGTGTTTGGGGCGGGGGCTGATGGAACAGCCTAAGTGTCTGGAAGGAAAGAAGTATGAATTGAATGTGTGAGCCTACGCCATGCCATGTATGAGGACAGAGGACGGCTATTGAAATGCGACAAAAATCAAGTGGTCCGTACCGAAATACTTCTCAAGGATGGAATTACACATGTGAATGTAGATGGCTTTTCGTATTTGGGACCTTTTTTGCCATTCGTTTGCTTTGGTGTTGGTGGCAGTGGTGATGGCTTAACGTGTGCGTTGCGAACACATTGGGTGGTGGTGGATACAAATTCGGATTTGGATGCGGATTTGATGGAATGTGAATTTAGCTTTGACTGGGTTTTCTTGGGAAATTAGCTTCCCAAAATTTAAATACCTATCTACACTTGAACGAGCATTACGCATCTCAATTGACTGAGTTTTTTGTGTACTTTTTGTGTGTCGGAACAGGGTGAGAAAATAACATGGCTGCCAACAGTGTGTGTACATAGAATTTATCAAGCTTTGCATACACACTCATCTGGCGCAGACGAAGTCATCGTGAATATGCAGATGGGCTGGGTTGGGAAAAGGACTCATAAACGTTGAGGACTCGGTGAGAAAATTATTTTGCGCAAGGTTTTTGAGATTGGACCTACTTCGTAGGTAATTAAATTAGCGTATGACGACAGAGTTTCGGGTAGCTGAATGGATTGAACTTCTGAGGGTGAAAATTAATTAAGACAAGTTGTGCTGTTACATAATCTTTAAGCAGATTCTGCAAAAAGATAAATGTCTGAAAGATTATGGATTAGCCTGGCGGGGAACTTTTCATATTACTTTTGGGGGTTGTGTTTTTTTGCAATTGAACTCAGGCATGTATATTTTAATAAAAAGAAAAAACCTAGGGTTTTTAATTAAAAGCTACATAAATATACTGATACTTAAATTGTTAATATTGAAAATGATCAAGCTTTCTTAACGATGTCCTATCGGATCCTCCTCAATGCTGCTATCTGGGTCCTGTTCCTTTCAGTTTTTTAGTAGTAGTTAATATATAATAGTTTTAATTCCTAGTCATAACACAAACTATTTACCAAATGAACCCAAAACCAGTTGCTTAAGACTTTTTAATGCAAGTCACGAAGTCGACTTTTAAATGAATGGAATTTTTATTTATATTTGGCCATTTTATGTCTTTTAAAGTTGCAAAATGCAATGGTTTTTCTAATAGCATACCTATTAGATATTAACCTATCTGTAGCTACAATAAAAACCAAAAACCGTCTTCCCAAGTTGGAAAGTACATGAGTTGAAAAAAAAAGATCATTTTAGGTGTTTCTAATTATGTGCACGGCACTGTAAATATCAATTGATGAATACAAAAATAAACAGATTTTGATTCTTCTTGTAGTTAGTTTTTTGTTGCCTATGAAGCCTCAGTCACTAGGAACCCATTCTAAGGTAGCAGTATATTGACATGTCCTAGAAGAGATTTTTAGACTTCAGATTTACAACTCAGTTCAATTGGATCCATGTTATTAATCACCTCAAAGTTATATTTTATATATTCTTATAGTTTTATTGAAACTTCAACTAATTTGCATTGCACCAGTACGCTTTAATTCAAGCTTTCGAAGAATCTTTGTTAAAACACACGCTAAATAGATTTTTGCCAAATAAAATTTTTGCGAAACTAATAAGTAAAACTCATTGAAATTATATTCCAAAAGCTGTGAGATTACTATAACACGTCGCATTAAATTTGTATCGCCGAGATGGAACCTTCAACGTTTGTTAACCTCATACTGGCATTATCTGCGTTTTCGTTCACATCGTGTATTACATGCAATGCGTTTCGAATCCTTCAGCCGAATTATTAAAGTACACAACAACCCACACAACGATATGCGATGCAAAAAATTGACATCGAGAAACTGAGCACAATACAACAACACCGAAGACGACAAGTGCCAGGAATCGGAAAGCAACATGTGCCACAATACAAATTTCCTTTCAAGGAATTTAATTTCCTTCAAGCCAAACCGTATAAACAATAAAAAAAAAATACACATACAATTCTCACCAATGACGTCAACGGCAGCATCTATTGATACAGTGTGACGTCAAGAAAAGTTATATCCCTATTTACGAATGACTATAAAATCTCAGTTCTGCAGGACATTGCGATACAAGAACCTTTTCCATAAATCTTACTTAAACTTTTCCAACTTGTCATTTACGACATTATGTATTCAAAACGTGCTTCGGCTATGTTCGAAGGTCAATTGCGATTGTGTATTCCTTAGTTAGTGGATTTTTTTGTGTGCTTGGCTTTTTTCCCCTAAAACTGCAAGCGTATGAAGATTCCGAAGATGGTGCTTGACAAATCTATTAGTGCCTCGTAGTGACGCAGGGTAAGATAAGATACATAGATGATATAGATATAAATTTCCATCAGATGTGTTTATTACAACACACCTACCGTCAGATAGCCAAACGTGGTGTGTTACATAAATCATCCTGCCGAAAACATTCCCGTGCGTGGGACACGACGGCAGAAAAAGTCCTTCGCCGAGTTATGTTTAATCAATTCAAAAAGATCTAACACAGTCACCATCGCATCGCATGTTTACGTCTCATTAACCGTTCGAATCACCGCTATTAGTAGTCCTGTCTGCCACTAATGCTCCAAAGGGTGTTAATGTTCTAACGCCAATCGGCATTAAACTTCCTCCCGCCCGTAGGAAGTTTCGCACCCCTCCTCGTATCGATGTGGGACAGACTAACTGACTGCATCAAGTCATTCCATGAAACAATTACCCCATTGACCCGATTTCGTGCCCACCTCTCTACTTGATGAGCCCCCCTTTGGTTTTGATTTGCCTCAATATTCCGAACCATTCAACCCCTTTTCCGGTTTTATTGTCTCATTTGCATGATAAACCAATCGAAGGAAAGGAGGAACGATAAAAACTGTTTACCCCTTCACAGACCCCACACAGCCCGAAGCCATCTAAAGAGGGGTAAATATTTGAATTGCATTTGTGACAACGACGGGTGGGTTGTAGAAGGAACAAAAAAAAAACAAGAAAACAAGAGTTTGACCTTGACCAATGTCATGAGCTCCCAGCGGGAGACGTGAAACCGTGTGGAGCAAGGCGCATTTGCTCGTCTAACGTCTACGAATGCCCAGCGCTCGCATGCTCATTTGTCTCTCGGCTTACCCACACCACTCTCCGGAAATGTCTTGGGTTTTCGGTTTGTATCCTTCGTTTTTTGTACCCCCCCACTGGCGCACAAATAACGCTACATCAAGCATGGCGAAATCAATTGTAACAGCTTTCGACTAATTTCCCAACCACCACCCCTAACAGTGGCTTGTGTGCGAGTGATTGGTAGATGTCGATGTTGACACGACAATGGGTGGGGGTGCCGATGCCGGGATTCACATGTGAAAAAAGGATCATTACAGGACAGAGCGCACGAAAAAAGCTTCCCTCATTTCTTTCTCCTTTGGTCCTGTTTGTGGTATCCTTCAAAGCATCTTACTGGTTTTCGATTTAAGTAATCTTTGTCATTCGTCAGCCTGTATATGTGTGTATCCCCGAATCGATGGTCGAAAACGATGAGAGTGAGAGAAAAAAAAATAAACAATGGCAAATGGGAGGAATTTTCAAATGGTTTCTATCTGAAAACAGATTACAAGGAAATGGGAAAATAAGTATGCGACAAGGATAAGACATTTGAAATGGAAAAGCGTAAATATTTAATACGAGATCCCGAGATAAAAATACACAAAATAAGACTAAATATAGCCGAGATCGTAATGAGGCCAAAAAGATGCCGGCTAATTTCAACCGTGTGTTGAGGGAGGATGAAATTTTGAGTTATTTCTAGGCTGTGTTCCGACAGTGATGTGGACGGCATTTAAATGGCAGTTGGTAATGGAAAGTAATTTTAGTAATTAAAATTGTGAAGGGGAAATGGTACATCAGGTCAGAGGCGACCTTAAAATGATACAGTTGAAAGAAACAATAATTAAAAGTAAAACTCAGCCTACTCGAATTAACTCAGTAATCGACACAGAATGTATTTTGTTCACTTTTTTTTTGTCTATCCTTGTTTTTCAAGGGTAACAAATTACAGAAAAAGCAAAATAATAATTTGTTTTGTATATTTTTCCTTAAAGTTTGTTAAACTTTAAAGAAGTGCTATAGAAATACACTGGACTTCCATAGTCGATATTGAATCAACACTTCAGGTTCTGTTCAATGATTTTCAATTTTAATGAAAAGAAACCAAACAAAACATAAGAAGGGTTTCTTTTTTGACCTCAAACTTAATTTTAAAGTTTTGTTTGAATATTTTTAATAAAAATCGATGTTATTAAAACGTCTCAAACTATCCGTAAATATAATGCTTTTTTTGGGAAAAAATTCGAAAATCTCTAAAATAAATGTTAGTTTTAGCGATTATAATTTATATATTTCTGAGAGACCTGAGAGGTATTTCTGTTTTTCGCTATTCTTTAATAAATTAATAAAAAAAATACAATCAAACTTCAAGGTTAAGATCATCCCAAAAATGTTATCAGAATATCAGAATTGCTTCGAGGATTGGACAAAAAAGGCAGGCACAAGTGTATTATATCTGAAGGGGACTAATTTGAGGGGGACAAAATAGAAATTGATGAATAAATGAAAATTATTCGAGAAAAATGAAAATTCACTTTAATTTTTAATCCTATTGACTAACACTCCTCATTATTGCACAATAAACATCTATATACGACTGTGAAACATGTAGCATAATATTCCTGACTTATCCACTAAATTTTCTAAAAATTCAACATAATTAAAAGTCGTGTTGTTTTATTGACTTCAACATTTCCTTTCACACATTGCAAGTTAAGAATATTGTTCAACTGACAGCTTTTTTCTTATTTAATACTTTTTCCCACAAATTCGTAGAACTTTGAATGATACCATCTTGATGATAATGATTTCTTAGAATAAGTATTCTGCAAGACAAAAAATCAATTAGTTACATTTAGTAACCTGGAACACCAGTTTCCCCTAAAACAGATTACTTAAGGCCAACTCTCAATCTCGCTAAAACAAAAAATATGAGCGCAACTGCTGGAAAGAGTGAGAGAAAAGAGAACAGAAATTCATTGAAATTTAGTTTAAAGAACAACAGGATTAGCTCCAGAGGCAATTTAACATCAACCAAGGCCAACGTCTCCACAGAAAAACTCGAAGAAAACCCCAATTTGTTTACCCAACCTCTACTAGAAACTGAGTAAAGAATGATTTCTGCTAATCAATGTATCCTTGGGCACAAAAAAAAAAGAAAATCACTTTTGGAATAACTAGCAAGGCTGTATGACGTAAAACCGTTGTTAAAAGCTCTTGGAAAAAAACAAAAAAAAAAAAATAAATTAAGTACTTTTCAGTTTCCAAGGACCATCTGTGGACAGGGTCGAACCGAAGGTTCTTCTAATAATGCCAAACGCTGTCGAATGAATTTCCAATTAATTCTCAACAACTTCCCAGGCAAATGTAAATTTGATGAAATTTAATCTAGGAACATTATCCTCCTGGAGACTGGGTCCGTATTTTCGATTCAGCTCCATTGACCTTTGCCATTTTACAATATCCATCGTTCTCTTCACTCACGAATGACCACGAGATTCCCAAAGCCCACACATACACACTTCTGGCTTGCCTAGGCGTCGCGTTTTGTAATAAAAACCTCACCAACCTCAGCGATTCCATAAATGTCTGACATAATTATTTTTGCCGGTCTACTTACTTGAAAATAAACTAATGCGCAGCCATTCGTTTTGATATAATGACCTATTTATTGGCAAAAACTAAATTTAACTACCCCCACCACAACTAACGTTGTGTGGCATATGTTGGCAGTTATACAATATTTTCCGCACGAGACTAGGTGTAGCAGCATCCTCGAAGAGGACATCTATTTCATCGAGAGCATGTTGCACACACACACACACCACCACCACAGAGCACCGGATCCGGATGTCCTCATGCGCTGGTAGTACGAGTATATGAATTATAATTTCTGCACCGTCATGCGGAGCCTTGCACTTAACTCGCACCACAATTTGCGGACCCTTTCATTTTCCTAATAAATACACCGCACATGATGACGATGTTTCAATGAATTGTCATTGTCTCCATCCATCCGTTGTGGAAGAGGTCGGAGGATTGAAATCAAATCGGTCCTGACATGGTCCGGGCTCTCCTCATTGTTTGAGTGGCAAACAATCGAATATGGAAAACCATAATTTCCATCTCACGTTCGCAGCCAGCATACAAAGTAAGATTGAACGGTCTATCCGCAAGATTAATGTGAAAGCTTTCACATATATCTTCTACGGGGGTGGCATACGAGGTTGTGACGGGACGAGGATGTATGCATTCCTCTTTTTATGCCGTGATATTTCATTTTGCTTGTGGATAGAGAGACGAAAATGGATGGATACCACTTCCGGTGTACGGAAGACAGGAGCTACCCCGAAGCGGTGTAATTTTGTACCTCAGGTTTCCGCCAAATGGGCTTATATATGTGAACCGCGATTGTTGTTGGTATGCGCTCAATATCCAAGGAGTCAGAGGGTGGTTATTATATTTGTTGGCGGTTTTCTTTACACCCCGTGTGACCTTTTACATATTAAAGTGTCATCTGAGTATCCTACAGCAGAGCAGGAGGAATGAAATTACCCAAAGGGTAATACTCCCACGCGTAAGCATCGTCATGGCCATGTAACAAGTGTGTGTTTGTGAGTAAATAGTTTATGAGTTGAATTGCATTGCCATTTGCTACTGGGATGTAGGGCATGAGTGTTGCTGCTGCACTTTTGAATTAAAGTTATTTTTTTGCAGGAAGGAATTTTGAATTGAGGGCTTATGGCTTGTTTGTTACGAAGGAGCTAAGCTGCTAAACGCTTCATTACTTTTCATTCCTATTCCCACGGGATATTTCAATTGTGTGGTATAGAGGAGACTTAAGCGAAAAAAGTGAAATGTATTAAATATTTCGGTAGAAATGGATTCCGTAGAATAACAAGTTTCAAGTGTTTATTTATCGTCATTCCCCTATGAGAATTTGATGGATGAATTGGAACGATGTATTTTGCTGGAGGCCAATTGGAATTGGTTTAAAACCTTTATCGCTGCATCGAATTGGTACACGTACGTGCGTATTATATATAGCTTTGCTGAACATATTTTTGGCCCATATGAATAAGGTAGAATGGTGTATACTTGAGTTTAATGCCGAAATGCTATAACACTCTAAAAATCGATTTCAAAGAATGAAAAGAGATCGAGAAGAGGTTCTCAAAGGTATAAAGTAAGACCGCAAAAGGTAGCTCGAAAGATAGTGGATGCTGGGAAAAATAGATACATCCTCCTCAGAGATTTAAAACATTGCAATCTTTTGATTTAACAAATCAATTGACTTCACGATTTGTGATTCATTCAATTGACTTCATTAGATATGTTTGACCTCAAATTTGAAATCACCATTCCCTTTTAAAGTCTTGATTGCACCAATCGTTTGTGCCATTCAATAAATGAAAATCAATAGAATGCAACTCTTTAGAATATATGTACATTCTTTGAAGTCATTTTGAAGTCCCTCCCTACCAGTCACTTGAAGTCCCAACATTCACTTGAATTCAACAGCATTCACATGAAGTCTTTGGGACTTCAACGAAATATGTTGAAGTCCCAAAGACTTCAACATATTTCGTTGAAGTCCCAAAGACTTCAACTTTTAACAGAGAAGTCTTTGGGAAGACTTCAACTTTTAACAGAGAAGTCTTTGGGAATGCAACTTTTAACAGTGAAGTCTTTGGGAATTCAACATTTAACAGTGAAGTCTTTGGTAAGTGGCCATTGGGAGAAGCGTTAGTGGATCGTAACCCTGTCTAGAAAAGTACTTTGTGACTTATGAAATATACGCAGGTTCTTAAAGGCATTACTTGCAGAGAGCATCCAGCCAATGAGGTGAATGCGTAAGAAAAAGTGTAATAAAAAGTTGAAAGTATTTGTTCAAGAAACTCACCAAGATTCGTCAAAATAACTTTGAGGTTGTCAAGGAGCTAGTATACATCGAGGCGAACGTAAATCCCACGAACGACATCATAGTGGAGATTCGTCGTAGAATCACCCTCGGCAACAGCTGCTACTTCGGTTTGTCAATACTCCTGACTCGAACAACTAAGATCCAAAAGTCGGACGATAAGTAGTACAGCAAAACTAATCCCTTGGAACATTCTGCGGCGAGTATCCTGTCCGGTCTTGTCTGATAGGAAGGTACATGGAGACAAAGACATAACCGAGAACTTTATGAGTACCTCCCAGCTCTTTGTATAGCCACTTAATTCTAGTCATACAGACAGATATTAAATAAATTGGGAAATAAAAAATAAGGAGCTGTAAAAAGATTTGAATATAGTTTGGAAGGCAAACAATGGCTCGAACAGATCGCGCGCATGGACATAAACGATCCAGCTGAAAAAGTTTTTGGATCGAAGCCTTTGATGGGAGATATGAGAAAAGGGGGACCCTACGTCCGGTACAGAGATCAAATGATCGTGCACGCAAGACAGCTTGTTCTTTTGGACTGGAAGCAACAAGTTCAGGAACATCACATTTCTTGAAAATTTTCCTTAGTTCACATCATTTTTAAAGGACGGCTTATATTTATAAATACATATATAGTAACCTATTACAATAACAATTTACTTCAAAAACTAAAAAAAAACCTTTAAACCGGTGTAATATTAATTTTTCATGAAACAATTCGTAGTTTTGGACTAGAAAATAGTTTGACTTGATTTTTCTATTGCTACTGCCGTTAATTTTAATAAACTTGAAATCCTTTTTGCATCCAATTTATTTTGATTTCTTTCTCGAGAAGCGTATTTATGCAATGTATTGCCGGGGAGCTCGTTACTTTAGGAGCAGCATTGCATTTTCAGCAGCAGCATTCCATTCAGCATTGCGTCGGACTGTTAAGCGAGAGTACCTGGGTTCGAATCCGGCTCGGGGAAATAACACCACAAACATTTTTCACAGACATTTTTTTTCCATTTTCCGAAATGTTGTCAGTCGATTCAGGTTTACTGCTTTCTTGAAAATAACTTAGCATCTTCCCAAAGGTTACACTTTAAAGATGACAATGTTTGGAGATTAATATTTTAAAGAAGTTCACATTACCGAAAGTTTATTCGCCTACCTTCTGCATTCTTTAATCATTTTTCAATGAGCATATTCGTCGACCATTTTCTTAGCGCAGTAAAATACGTAACAACAGCAACACTTCAGACTCTCTTTCCAATGACAATGCGTACGCATGTGCATGCAATATGCATATCGTTCGGCTGTTTATAACCATCATGGCAGCGTTCCGATAACAAAGTTCCAGATCCAGACGAAAAAAAAAAGAAGAAAAATCGCACAACAAGAAATGCAACTCTGAATGAAGGAAACACACAACTCTAAGCGAATCTGGGTCAACCACATCTGTGAGAAGGAATCAACGTGGGTAGCGGACCAGGCCACCCAGCAACACATCCCCTTTGGCAACAATCCCGCCGTTCGTTGTTGTATTGCAGTTGATTATGTCGATGTCGACGTTGATGACGGTGGCGATGGTGGTGATGTAGAATGCAATGCATTTATATTTGTGTTCGTCTCCAAGGAATTCGAATTCTCCTTTTTTAATTTCTTTTTTTTTTTTGTCGTTTTGCAACCCTCTTTCTTCCTCTCTGGCAAACTGTCGATGAATTGTTTGCCGGTCGAGAAATGATGCCAATGGCGGCTGAATCCAGGACAATTGGAAATTGTTGCACAATAGATAAGAAGACTTCGGACTGAGACTGTGACTGCGGACGGTCGAATAGATTTTGATAAACGGTGCAAACAAAATCATGGGATTCCGTCAAGCAAACGTGGGAGGATGGAAGACTGTGCAAATGTTTTCTAAGGATAAATGAAGTTGTGTGGGTGGTGAGACCGACATAGCCACAGGGACACAGGGTGTCGTGCCGCGTGGCAAAAACACTCACTGCCTCGCAAATTTATTGACAAATGCCAAAAGGTTGAGCTACATGAAAACATAAGTTTCCCATTATACTGCAAATCCGTTCTCAATGGTTTCTCCTACGTATCCATGAAATACCTGATTTACCTATATTTGCTGTTTTTTATTGGATTTTCGGGTCAGAGTAACAAACATTTGAAATATTTCCCTTTCATGTGAATGCTTTTCGACCACAATGACAGGGGATCACAGAGTTTAGTCGGCTTTGAAGTTTTGTATTAGAAATTTCTTTCTTTTTTTTCTCTCTTCTTTTGTTTGTGAGGGAGATGATGATATTTGCGGTTATGGAACTGGATTTTGGTTCCATAAGCATATTTCAGGTGAACAATGTGGTAGTTCCCTGTCATGTGCTACAATGTAAGCCTAACCGCATTTAATACGTGAGTAGACATGGACACAGGTCATGCGTATTTGGCAGACAGGAAGGGATTTTTCGGTTTTGTTAGGGCTTTGGTTTTTTTTTTTTGAGTCTTTTTTTT
The DNA here is from genome assembly GCA_905187475.1 of Syritta pipiens. Classification (NCBI taxonomy): domain Eukaryota; kingdom Metazoa; phylum Arthropoda; class Insecta; order Diptera; family Syrphidae; genus Syritta; species Syritta pipiens. The sequence goes on along the minus strand of LR994571.1, from coordinate 9,416,316 downwards.
ATAGTGAAGCGGATATGTTACACTCTAGTGGCACTGGATTAAGCAGCAACATACTCCACTGAACTGAATAAGTATTTTTCGTTTAATAGTTTGGATAAAAATATTTTTTTGTAGGTCATCGTATCGAAAGGGAATTAGGATAATCAAAATCAATCAATGTTAGAAAGGCGAGCTTAACGATCTGACGATGTAAAATAAATGGTACATGGCTACATAGAATTGATCAGTGTATTCAAAGGAGAATCTTCAAAATATTAGATCAACACCTACAATTTTTAATGATGCGCTCCGATGGTAGTAGATAGATATATAGATATGATTTTTTTCACATCGAAATTTTCAAAATGTGCTAAGGGTAGTATTGACGGATCTATTCAGGTCTCTAAAATTTGAGAACATTCAACTTATTTTGCTGTCTTTGGCTGACCTCATTATAAAAGAAGCTCATGATGTTTATATGATGATGTACTTATATTCCATCTGATACAACTGAAAAACTATGCTTCTCGATATTCACAAACGTCCAACTAACAGCCCGATCTTCTCTTTCGATGTTCTACATCCTTAGCAAATCAGCTTTTTCCAACAACGACTAAACTATTTGGGCATGAATAAAAAGTATATTTGATATCAATCTAAATTGGTATCTTAAAGAGTAGCAGAAGATATGAACAATTTTATTATTAGACGCCTTTAATATATCTTTGCAATAATAATATATTGAGTAGAATAAATTAGTTATTCACTTATAATTTCTATAATTTTTTGTAAAGTGATTGCTGTCCACTAGTTTTTTTGTCACTTTTTACAAACTATATCCTCTTCCCAATTTTTGTTTTTATTGTATTATTTGCTACTAATGCATTTTGTTTCCTTATTTGTGTCTATATGAATATTTATCAAATCAAATGTATCTATGCGATTGAGACTTTATGTAATCACACAGGAATTCAACTGAATTCCAAAATTCGGCGTGGTTTCACTTTATGAAAGCTAAATAGCGCCGAACTTTCGAGTTCGGTACTATTTCACTTTACTCAATTGAAATAATGCCGAACTTTGCTTGAAAAACATTAATAAGCGGAATTCAGAGAGGAGGCAATTCTGAACGAGTGAAAAGTAAAGAAAATAAGCCCCCCTGCTTGGCTCTTCGCTCTACCCTACACAGCTGATCCTCCGCTCTAGCCTACAAAGCTGATTCTTTGAACAAATAAAATGTTAACCGTTTTAATTTTTTAATGTTTCTTTTTTCACATAATTTATTTTCATCTTCTGCCAATTCATCAGTTCAGGACTCAAAGTGCCATGTTGTAAGTTTGATATGGTTTTACTTCTTTGTTGAAAATGGCAGTTATTATTACAATAAATTTATCTGAGAAATATTATACTTCCATTGGAAGTCGTCGTCACTTGACCCTAATGAAAAACAAGCGGACAGCCAACTAATATACAGTCCTGAACCTTTTCTTTATTTTCAATCATTTTTAAAGTTCTAACCCCGCAATCGATTAAAAACTCCTTGAAGGCTAGGTGTGCGGCTTGAAACCCTCCTTCTTTTGAGGCTAAAAAATTCATTTCGAATTATTGTGTTGACTTAAGAACCAATTTTCAGGATGTAATGGTTAATATTTTCAGATCTAATTTTAAGGAAACACTCTTAAAATAGCAAGCGAGAGTGCTATAAATAAATTTCCTTTGGTTGGTATATACTTAGGGAGCAGATTGCTGATAAAAAATAACCGTGATAATGGCTTGTAAATTTACTTCCGACAAGGTGTGCTTTAAAAGCCACACAGCAAACATAAATACATGTACGGTGCCCATAAATACCAACACAGAAATTCATAAGTCACGATTTTCAAAGACAAGCTTCTTCGAAAACACTTTGTTTAATATCGTTGTTAACACGTTTGTGAAGAGGACTAAAAAAAATAGCATAGTAGAAGTTTTGTTGAATTTGCATTAAAGGAGAGCCTGCAAAGGTGAAAACACAGACACATTCAATTAAGGCCAAGAGAAAACTATTTGAGAAACCCAAAACCTAGAGAGAGAGAGCTCCTAGTGTATCACACGAAATATAATCTGGTAAATAGATAGAATGACTACGTTAAAGGATCTCAATTTACTATATTTACTATACTCAATATCTGCCTCCGTTCGAACCCTTTTCATCACTTAAGTGGCTACCCTGCAAAATCTTATCTGACGAGTACATAAAATATGCTTGGAGTTTGACCTTTGGAGTGTTGATTAATATCTTATCCATTCCATTTCCAGGTGATCCATTCAATTTCTACGTCTACCAAGCGAATCAACTCTGAGTGGACTCCAGGATGTCTGTAATTAAGAACACATTAGCGGGATTCTTGAGAGGAAAGAAGCAATACCAAGCATTATTAATGACAGGTCTACCATGGCCTATAGTCTGGGTGAATAGCGACAATCATTCCTGACACATATACGAATCGCAATGACTATCGCTTCTAATAAGTTCCCGTCGAATCCTTATTGGCATATCAATTTCTTAATGTCATCGACAAAATTAATTACGCTAATGCATTTTCAATTTAATTAGATAATCACTGAAAAAATTTCTGGGTGAAATATTTGCCCAGCAGATGTTTTGTCAAAGGACCCTTCCACCCCCAAACACCAATTGTCACAAGTTTAAGTTATTTACTTGTTGACCTAGATTCGTTGGCAGGATAATAAGTTTCTTCATCGATTAGTTCTTTGAAAAATGTTATAATTTTCTTCGAAATTCTCTGTTTTGTAAAGAGAAGAGAAAAAACAAGTCAGTCCAGAATTAGGGAAAGAATCAACCAAGGGGCAAGATGGCTAAAAAGTGGAGCGGCGATTTCCAGTCAGGCGGCTATGCCCAGCTCCAAGTATGTTTTTGGAGCAAAGTCATCACTTGGATGTAATGAGGTGTATTCGGATTTGGATTAATGCCATGACATCCTTACAGATCCCTTAAAGGCATGCCAATTGCAGTGCAATAACGGCAAGAGAATAAAGTAAAAAATCGATGGATACAAAGTCTGGCAATGGAAAAGCAAAGCCCGACTGGTGGTACATAGGTGTGTAGTTTTACGAACTGATTTGAAGTTTGAGAAGCACCCCACGATGAGATTAGGAAGTTGGTATATTTGGATTTTAGCAATAATAACGCCGGATCATACTTCGCACGAAGTTTAAGAGTTATACTAAGCCTTCGGAGTAGTTATGAAACAGAAGATATATAACTGTTCTATGATTTATGAAAAATACGTCGGCTGTAACTCCTGGCACACGTTTTACCATCAGTAATGAGTCGAATAAGCAGTAGTACAGGAGGAAAATAATAAGTATTTCTACAGCATTGAAGTGTCAGTTGTTGCTACCATCCTGTCCAATTCACGCATAATTGCCACATGATTTCAAATTATCTAACTCAGAGAAAACGCCAACCTACCCCCAGGGGAAGAACTCTACAGAATCATTTCCTTTTGTTAACATTTGTTGCTGCTGACAGCAACTGTGATCCTGCGTCCATTGAGAATACGATTCCTTCCACTGCATTCAGTCACTATCATTCAGAGAGTATCTAAATTGTTGAAAGACAATGTAACTCCGGCAGGACAAGATATCAAATTACATTGTCCTCAAAAAATAAAAGAAGAGACGAAAACAGCCAGCATTTCAGCCTCATCACAATGACACCCGAAAACAATAATAATCAAGAAAATCGGGTGCGTCTGGGGCGCTACAACAAAATTTATTTACCAAAGTGACGTCGCTGGAATTCAAAGTCATTTATTTTGCTGTTCCAATTTGAATTGCAAACGCTTTTGTCCGGGGGCCGAAGAAGTAGGTGGGCCTTATGTTGTTGTCCTCCGACGTTCGTTGTTTTTCTCCTGAAAAAAAAAATTGTTTTGACTTTGCTCCTAGCTTCAAGTGGTGAAATGGCTTTGCGTGACGTAAGTAATTTGTGTTGAATTCTTTAAATGAGAACACAACACAATTTCGGTTTTCCGGAGTAAGGCAAACATAAAATATTCATTGTTGCGTTCCCGTCGAATAATCATAACCAAGTAAAACCTATCATAGGGTACAGACAAATTTGTGTCTTCAAATTAGTATGGCCATAAAAAAATTCGTAAAATTGTTGGTTTTCATTCTCTAAGAGAAATGTGTGCATTGCACCTATGAACTTAGAAATAATCCAATTGCTTATTCCTTTAAGAGCCTGGGAGGTGAATCTTTAACCATGGCTTATCACACTTACATGACTTATTAAATTCGTTTGAAATCTGGTTTCCTAAATTTTAGATTTTGCTTTTTTCGGCTTATAGTGAAGTCATTAAATTAAATTAATCACCGCAAAGAAAATAGCCGTTTCTAACTTGTAACTCCACTCACAAATAATGCCCATCTCTAGATTCGAATTTAAGTCATTTGTTATTTACCAAAATCCTATCCGAAATTTTAGTAGACTCCTACCTTTTCTTATGAACTATCTATCAAATTTGTAAGAATTATTTTTCAAACTGAAAAATTTGTAGGATTTGATAAAAATTGGTGTTGGATAAGGAGACTATACCCAGGTGCAAATAAAAAAAAACACTTTAAAGTTAGAGTTGGCTTCGTCCATTTTTGATCGAAATTTCTTTAATGACTGTTTACTAATAAAATTTACTCTTTAAATCTCTCATACCATTCCTTTGATTAATGTAGGGCACATGAGTATAATTAACGTTGATATCTATTGTTTTGATTGTAAAAATCGTGTCTGTCGTACCCTACTTACCAGCAGGGTGAATATTATTAAAACAAGCAAAAAAAAAAGGAATCAAAGAGGAAAAGCTGAAAAAAAAGCAAATATGATTCCAATTGCTAAAAGCATGTTAGCTTCCGCCGTGATATGCTCGTGCTTGTAATGTTGTATACTTTGTGGTTTCCTCCCGTGAGTGTGCTCCCGTGGCAATCGCTAATACTGAACATGATTGTCATGCAGAATCAAATATTTAGTCCTATTGAAATTGGATCAGGAGGCACTTACTTCCGTTTTCCTTGCTTCCTTTACCACGTTTGTTTAGAAATGTTTTTTTTTTATTTCTGTTTTTCTCTCCCTTGCGTTTTTGCTAAGCGCTCAACGGAAATGGAAGCTTTTATTTTGGCGCAAATTGTTTCAGCGTGCGCTTTTGTTTCTATGGTAAGTCTAAAAATATCGGCAACAAATCGATTTGAGTTGCTTTTAGTCAGTGATTTATTGCGGCTCTGAAGGACCCCTAGGGCGTGATTAATTGAATTTAAATATCTTGTACTCAGAAGAATTGCTTTCCTCGTTGTGTTGGGTATAAAATTACAGAAGGAACTGTTGTTATTACAATATATTTTGTTTTCTTGGATTGTGTTGTGTTGCTCGTGTTCGAGATCTGATTAGAGATACATATGCAAGAAGATAAATCAATTTAACTTGTGGAAGACGTATAAGTGATTGCGATAAGAGTTTTTTTTTCTGGAAGTGGGAGAGGAATCAATTAAGAGGGAGAATGCTCTTGACATGACTGAATTTGATAGATTGTCAGATAGAGGTATCAACTTCGCGATGAAGTCAGTTTTAGTTATGCTAGTAGATACTTAAAAATCCCACCCAAGAATTGGATGTCGTAATTTATAACTCAGTCAGTTTCAGCAGGCTATTAAACGATTGGTTCCGGCCCACAGTTACTCGAATTCGAGGACTTTGAGTTTTCTTTCCTGAAAAACTTTCATTAACCTTTCATTAAGAAACCGGAGATTAAATGAAGTTAAGTAAGAAACCTTTTGCATTTTCACCTTTAAGACAAAAAAGTCAATTTTTAGGAATGACTATATCGTTATATGAAAATATACGCATATATTACAACGTTTTCATTGTTCAGCCTGTTACAAAAAATATAAGCACCAAAAATTCTCACGTTTCACTTATTTAATGTGGGAATGTGTGCTATAATAGTCTTGTGTACCATTTTTAGCAACGAAGAGTCTTAATTTAATACTTTGAATTGTATTATGAGAAACAATCGAAATTTCATACCAGAAAAAATTATGTAAACGTGTGAGTGGTTAAAATCCTTTTGTTAAAAAACTCATCTCTATTTTTACATTACTTTAAGGCACCACTCGTAGATTTTTTTAATTTCCATTACAGAAGACCAATGGTTACTCCAGCTTAATCCTCTCTGTGATCTGGAACGTTTTACACAAAAAAAAACCTTTAAAGTTCACCGAGCTCATAAAGCAATCCTCGTTATTAATTTCACTTAATTCATTGCCGGTAACTTACATTGTTTTATGACGGTCTTATTTCTGGACTGACTTGGATCCAAACACAACTCTCTGAACCCATTCTGTCGGCACATTAAAAAGGTCCATAAAACTTCTCTTTCATTACAGCCAAACTCATTAGTGTTGTTTGCTAGAGTCCTGGCATCACCCAGGGGAGGACAAAGTAAAACAAACAAGAAAGAAAAAAAAAACGAAATGAATAAAAAAATAATAACCCATTAAATTATTAACTTTAAATGAAAAAAACAATTTAATTGTAAAAGAAACCAATTCAAAAACAAAAAACACCAGCGGTGGTAAGCAGGCTTGGTCTTAAAAATTTCACTCGCATTCATATTCGACGCACAAAGAATTTGTGCCCCAGTTTCTCACAGAGCCAGCCGACTGCTGGTTGCTTGCATGCGGAATGTCTTGCCAGGAGAGAAGTTGGCTACGGCGGAGATTCCCTCAAAAGTTTCCTTCTTAGCCTGGAGTGCAATTTACCGCGACTCTGGCGCTGCACCGCTTGCATCTTGAGTGCTTAATTAGGCATCCTGCATTTAAAGGCGCTCGAGACAGTCTGCGCACGCTGGTGGTCGGATAAAGACGATAGTTCCTACAGAGGATGAGGGAGGTCTGGGTAAACTTTCCGTTTGAGCTGCACATACATTTGATTAAACCGGCCGTTGCACTTAAGCGATTTGCTTTGTTTATCCCCTCATATGTGATGCTGGGTGGGGCGTTGCTTTGCCTTATTTGCTTAAGGAAACTCATATAGAGGCTGTTTGGGTCGCTGCACGTGTTTGCAATTAAAGATAGCCTAGTTGGGAGTGTGTATTTTTTCAGCTTGCAGTCTGCTTGCACGTGTGGACTTAAATTTCAATAGCCTTGACATTTCGATTGCTGCATCGACTTTTCAGCACCGAAAGGGAGGTGCTGGGGGTCTGAGAGTAAAACGACAAATGCGACGGCGACGGTGAAAACAGCCGAGCGTAGACTTAAAAGGTTTTTGCAGCAAGCAGCAAGGTGGGCCTCAAATCTAATTACGAGCCGCAATCGACAAGGCTTTGTGTGGACATAATGTGATTTGATTTGTGTGTGGCGTTGAAAAGACATTAGCACCTCTCTCATTCCTTTGCAAGTGTATAACGTTATTCTTATGCCTTACATGATTCAATAAAGTGTGTGTTGTGTTTGGATAATACTTTTATTCTGTAATTGGTATGCGTGTGGCGTCTAGTTGCGATTGTGAGTGCAGTGGCACCAGGCCATGGGGGTGTTTCCATTAAACTTGAAATTCTTAGCCATGAACTCGTTCGCAGCATTATATGAATGTTTGCAAATGTCCGCAAAAACTTTAAGAGATAATAAAGAAAATGTGTACGTTGTCTGCCTCAGAGATCTGAAATCCAAGACGGATGTGTGGAACAAATTATGAATGCGACTAAGTGCTCACAGCTTTAAGATCTACGGAGTCTTCACTCATACAGCATTCGTCTCTTAACATTTATGTTTCAGACACAAACAATAATCTTGTGGTGAATTTTGCCTGAGTAGATCCAATTTAACTTTGAACCAGGTGTTTTTTTGACCTACTGTAGGATGGTGATACAACTTTTGAGCTGCCTACGTTTTCATGGTTTCGACCTGTCGAAATTTATACCATTTACTCTGCGAGCAGTTTTTTAATACAACTTCATTTATTTCATGTTCTCACGTTTTCAATCGGAACAACAGTGGCGCAACATTATCAAGCAAAAATAGTCAGACTCTAAGCAAAGATTACACAAGCCTATTTTCTTAATTCATTTTGGAAATAATTTATCCGATTTGTAAATGCTTCGATGGGTAAGTATTTCTTCATGGTTTATACCAAGTATTGTCTAGTACATGTTTTGATGGGGTACTTATTTTGAATCTTGTTTTCAGAATACCAAGTTTGCTTTAATATACGTAGCACCAGATTTTTTTTTCAATCATAATGGATTAAAATATTTTTTTTATCTTTTGTTTTGCATTTAGCTTCGTTTACACAAAAAAAAAAGGATTTTCTAAATTATTTCTCAGTTGGCACAGAATTGCACCGAAAATTTGAAAGTACAGTGACAGAGAAACAACAAGATTTGTTCATCATTTTATAACAAAAATGTATACAAGAAAGTAGAAGAAGAAAAAAGTAGGAACATTCGCAGAAATCACACATTACAAATCGTCCTCACCGAATCAATAAGAATGGATTCAACTATCGGAATGAAGTGGTATTCGCCATGGAAAAGCCCTTGTTTCCAGTTAATATTTTAATTATTCAATTGTTAAAGCATAACATTTGCCATTTAATTAACTTCAGCTGGACAATTGTAAATGCCAAGCAATAGCAATTTATTTGTGTTCGTTAGAAGATCATCTTGGCTATTCCAGTCTAAGCTCATAATAGGTTCTTGTCGTGTTTCTTTCATGATCGGCAATCAATTTGAGTCTCAACATTTAGACTATGATATAGGGCGAAGTCATTTAGCGGCAACAGACTAAACTTCATGTACAGTTGTCATACAAAGCCAGGTAAACGATTTTGGAAAGATCTCCAACCGTCATTCAAAATTCACATGTCATACGAGAATATCCACCAAGTATGGTTGCGCTTAAAACACTTATGAATCGCATTTCCCTTTGACCCCATTAAAATTTGCAAAACGAGATAGAGCCAAACCAAAAGTCGCCTCTGAAGACAGAAAAGTAAGTCGAATACAGGAACATATTTTATACGAGTATAAACATACATTTACACATCTATGAACAAAAAGTAAATCTGCCATCAACCATTAGGCGAGATGTCTGCCTGCGAAAAGCACTCACATTGGCAATTTAGAAGACTATAAGGACTACTTAAATTAAAACTAATTGCTTAGCAATGCATAAAAAAGTAGTGGCTGTGCCATTCGAAATCTTTCGTCCTTGCAAAGTGACATCAATGCATTACGAGCTGTAAGGTGGAAAAGCAGGAAGCAATAGCAACTTGTGCGTGTGCCACTTGTGCGATTTTACAATGTACCCATTACATGACTGTGTAAATAGTAAGTTACGATACATATGTATGTGGATCTGGAGCTACAAGCACTCGAATGCAATGCACACACCCACACACATCGAAACTACTATATCCTGGCCTAGTTAAAGTGACTGCCTCGGCAGTAATGTGCAATGTGCAGCGTTCGTTCGTTCATTCGTTCGTTTTCATCGTGTAGATACAAGTAGATGAGTGCAAGCTGTACACCCCAACGAATTTTCCCCGGGAAAGCTTTGTCGGAATGTCAGAGTTCACTTGGAGGTGGTCGTAAAAGTGGTGGTGCACATGGTGGTAGGTGGTAGGTGGGCCGATAAAAGTCACACTGCCTCTGGGTTGCAACTTAGAAGAGATTGACGGGTTAGAGTGTGCCGGGCAAGCTGTCCGTGTTGAATTTAAATACCATTCAATAAGCAATTTTCAAAGGTCATCTACGGTGGGTTTCCGCTCACAGCTTCTAAATGTCATACTCGTATCGAGTGTGGAAGGGCTATGCCACCGATGCTTTAATTAAAAGTAAGGAAAACATCCTGAAATTGGATTATATGTAATTAGCTGTAGACGACCCTCTCTCTACCTCTTCCCTACCTCTTAGTAATTTTCTATTGTTGGCAATGGGGTGGCTATTTGATTACCTGGCAGGGCTTTGGGGGAAGGGCAAAATAAATAATTCTTCTCTGGGTTTTGAAATTACCCTTCCCCGTCGACCAATGGCAACTTAATCAACGGTTGGTATTGTTCCAATGCACACGGGATACGGTAGGGTTTTTTTTTTTAATTAATTGTGAAGCAATCATAATGTATTTCGCTTAGTTTTTCTCTCGTTAAGGATATCATAAAAGTGATAATAATTTTCCTATTCTTGATGAAATGTGGTTCTACTGCAAGGAACTGTGACCTTTTCGAACCACAACAAAAGATTTGCTTTTGGTGGTACGCCATAATGTTTTGCTTTTGATGGAAACGAAATCTAAACTAATTGGTTAAATATAGAGTTGAAGGTAGATATATTAAAATTTCAGAAAATGGTAGACTGCTAACGTATTATGTCGCCGATTGAAAAAATTTTCACTCAGGGAAAAACTGGAACCAAAACCTTAAACAGGGAGATAACTCAGCTTTTGTTCATCGACGAAAACCTTTATTGGGCATCGCTGTTTGATTGTTTGTTGAATTGTAATCATTTCTTTGATTTAATTGGAATTTGAAATCTAGACAATCTACTGCGTTGGATACATCCGATGATAGGTCTTTTTTAACTAAGTATTGTACATTTTGACACACAATTTGACCTTGATTGTTTTAGTTTGCAAACTTAACATTTCTTGTTTTATAGTATACATAGGACTTCTCTTCAAATAGAAAACTTAACACCTAAAGCATTAGTCGAATGCTATCAAGGCTATGAAATCGGTCATCCGATATTTTAACAGCATTTCGTATGATGTAGATGCACCTACATGAGCTTAACAAATCAGCCTTCGGCTTCCTTTTTGTTCGAATTATTATCGACCAACTAAATAAAACCAACAAAACTAAGGATGATACGCGCCCGTAACTTGTTGATACTGATCGGATCTCTCCTTTGCATAGGGTTGTCAGTTTTAAATGAGATCCGGACATTTAGCTGAAATTCCAAAATCCGACTGCACATTCAAAAACAAAATTATTTATTTTAATATTGTGCAAACAAGAAAAAGCTGGGCTCTGGCTCTCAGCGGGCTGTTACGCCGCCCAATATATGTATGTAAATAAGAATATTTTTTCAATACAACTTACTTCAACTATAGTTTTAAATTGATTGAGATTTTCTTAGATGGGTGAACATGACCGAACAAGTTCTGACCTCTTAAAATTAAAAATATTTCACAGTGATTAAAATGTTTTTGTTTTTTAATTTTGTAAATTCGTTAATCGGTATATACACATTTTTAAATTGATAGAATTTGGAAAATATGTTTCGAATTTGACTTTGAAGTTTTGACTGGAGAACTGACTAGTCCCGACCGTCTGGCATTATCAATGCAAAATAAATTTAAGACTATTTCAAATTTCTCGAAACGTGCACGCTTTATTCTTATAGTGAATATGTAAGCCCTTAAGACCACCTACTTAGTCCTTTCGCCAGCTTAAATATTTGTGTTGGATCAAATATTATAAAACAAGAAAAAAAAATAAAATATCAGAGCTCACTCTAAGAACCCAAAAAGTTTAAACACAAACGCATTTAATATTTCAAAATCTGAAATAAAACACTTTGAGTTAACCTTTGGTAAATGTCAAATCTGTTTACAGAATACGTCAGTCAAACCAGACCATAGTCTGATATGAGTTGAAACTTTGGCATTTCACACCATTCTTGCGAAAATGTCGTAACCTTATAAATGTCATCACCGTTTTGAATTCTCATTGAATTCTAAGAAGTACGAAAATAACTTGAGGTAAATTAAAAATCACCAAGGTGAAAAGTAAAAATTTAAAGTATCCCAACAACTGCTAGTTGAAAGTTTTCAAGTAATGAAGGGGAAAATATATTAATTGCATCACAAAAAAAAAACTTTAAATTAAGTTGGGAACTATACCGTAGACTGAGTTTTACTTATAATTAAAAGCAACATTAGTAACTGCAGCCGAACTTTTGGGTCCTCTCGGCAAAACAAAGAGAAAAAATATAAAATAACAAAAAGTTTCACCTGTGTTTTATGGTATCTCGGTGAGAGATCGCTCGTTTGTTATAATTATTAATGCATCGTATAGTTTTTTTTGGTTTATTTTTTACTTTAGCACTATGTGAAATTCAATGTTTTAGTACGAATGTGTGCTTAAAAGTTTAAGGATTTCATAGGAGTGTGATGTCGAAGTAATTTATAAACTTATCAATTTCGTTAAATCGTTTTTGTATACCTATGCATAATGATTTTGTCCGAACTTTTGGATATCGAATTTCCCTGCGTGTTCTGCTTTTGGTAGATATAGTTTTTCGTTTTTAAAGGAACTCGTACACTATTGAAATCCATCTAATTTTCATCCGATTTTTTTTCTGTAGTTCCTCATTGTCAAATGAGCTCTCTTCTAAAATTAACAAAATAAAAAAAGTTTGTAGGTTGATGAAAAAAACATACTTCTAGTGCTTGGTCTTTGACTGAACACAAAAGAAATAGTTGGATTTTCTACGCAAAGAAGGTTCACAAATAAAAATTCGGGGTATAGAGCACGACCATTTATTCAGGTGCTTCAATTGCAAACTATAAAGTTCTGCTTATAAAACTCAGTTCCAAAATAAAATGAACTGCTATTATATTCCGATTGAACTCGTCAGAAATGTGACGTCAAAAATCATTGAAATCTCTGATATCACTCCTTTGTTCACTCTTAAAGAAAATCTGTCAAATTCATCCCCGATTTCTATACATAGAACTCCTACCTATGATTTTAATTTATTTCGTCGCACCCATTCCGCCGTGCCTTAGTCATATTAAGGATGATTCCCTTTCCTATCAAGTCTGTAATCAAATTTCGTAAAAACCATTAGTCCTGAGCGTCGTCGTCTTTACAGACATCACTTTATCAATTATTTCAGCTCAATGAGAAGGGACAAAATTAATTAAAAACTTCTCAGGTCCCAGTTGGCAAAATCCCTCTCTGACCTACTTACCCATTGAAAAACCATTCGAGACACACTCACTTTTCGTACCTGGCTTTTGGCTCTTTTTAGGTGTGCAATCTGAGACCCAAAAACCCCGAAACCCTTTCTGGAACTATACATATATAACATAAACTTTTTAAAAATTAATTGGACGACCACATCGTCTTGGAGGGATTTCTATTCAACCTACAACCTACAACCGAGCGATAACCAGAGAATCCAATGGATTATTTTTCTGCATTTTCAAATTGAAAATCGAAAATTGAAATGCCACGGGATCTGGTCGGCTACATCCTAGCAACCGTGCAGATACCTAATCCACAATGTTGAAGAGAGAATCCAATTGTGCAAAAACCAATATTCAAAAATCCCAGGTGGTTTGCCATCGCAAACGCAAACGCCCCCGTGTATCTTGTTACGGGAGCAGTAGCACAATCATTACCACTGTCAGCGGCAGGAAGAATAAATTGTCAAGGATCAATTACAGATGGGAAAAGGAGAGAGCGAAATTGAGAAAAAAAATTTAAAAAAAAATATTGAAAACATCACGGTAAATCATTTCGGCAAAAGAGATAGAGCGTTAAATTTTCAACACAAGCCGGAGGTTCATTCATCTAAAACGCGACACAAAGAGCAGCCAAAGCGTACTCCAGGTGGAATCGCTGTTATACATACAACCTGTCTTTGATGAGCTCCCCAGCAGCCAAGAATATAGATTTCTAATTGTCAGATAACACCAGAAACCAAAGGCAGACAGAGAAAGTTTTTTTTTGCTCAAAGTCACGTAAATAACGAGTCGGAGTGCAGTGAGTGGGTCGATAGCTGGATACATTCCACCCTGCCCCCCGGAGATGGAAAAAATTTAATTTTCCCTCACATTGAATTTTAAATTTCGTTCAAATAATATTATGTTTTCTACTGCCCCTCCTTTCCTTTGTTTCAACATTCCTCGAACAGCCACGGACTTGGCGAGCGAGCGCCTCCTCATAGGGATAATACCTTTTTGGTTCGCCGAAGAGAGAATAATACGTGCTTGTGATGACAAAAGCCGAAGAAAGGGTGTGTAGGCGTGGGGAGCATGAGAGGGGGCGTATATGAATTTAAAATGGAGCTCCTGAGTCGTTCTTATATTTGGGATTTAAATTATGAAAGAATCATTTACCTTGTAGCAGCAGTCGAGTTGTAGAGCCACATTTGGAATGATGAATCCAATTTTGTGGTTGACAATTTTTCGAGGTATTAACGATGCGGTGGAAAGGGTCGGATTTATTGTGACTGTAGTAAGGAGAGATAGAAAGCCGTTGCCTTGGTTGACGGTTTAATGTAATTCAACAGTTGAGCTTAATTTTCCCTTAATGCGATTAATTGAAATCGCCGAGGGAGCTGAAGTTGAGCTGAGCTGAGTTTCGGTTTCGGCATGGTTGTTGGCGTAGGCCTTTTTTGAATTATTTAATTTAATTATTATCTTTTTAATTTATTACCTTCCAATTAGAAATTTAAAAATAATTCACTAAATATTTTTTGATTGCATGGATACATCTCATGTAAAGACATTCAAGGATTCAAAAGTTGTAAGCAGTGTTGTAAGAAGTGACGGATACACAGGCAGATATTAAAGTGATTCTGTAAGGGTTTCGTTTTTAGGGTTTCGTTCCAAAGGAATAACGAAACCCTTATGGAATCACTTCGGTGTCTGTCTGTCTGTCTGTCTGTCTGTCTGTCTGTCTGTCTGTCTGTCTGTCTGTCTGTCTGTCTGTCTGTCGCCTTTTACATATTTCACTATAATTTATAAGTCCTTTGTAGTTAAGGGATGAAATTTGGACTGAAGGTGTATCTAGGCAACCCAAAAATAAATCATGCACCCGTTTTGGAATTAGTCGCAGATTAAAGAAAAAGTTAGTACTAATACTAACTGCCGAAAAAACGTTTACTCACTTTGATGGTCGATATGGGTGTCATTGGAAAGGGGGCGGTGCCCTGATTATGAAAATGTCTGTCTGTCTGTCATTAGGCCTTAACCTCGGTAATTGGCGAACCACTAAGAATTTAGAAATAAAACTTCGCTAAAAGACGTATTTCACTTGCCCAAAGAAAGTTCAGAAAAAAAAATTTAAGAAAATTTTATACTAGCGAAAAGCTTAGTACCAATACTAAATTTGAAAAATAAATTTCTTTTACTAGTTCCTTGATATGGGTATCGTTGGAAAGAGGATGATAGTTAGATCAAAAAGTTGTACGATGCTAATCATCTCACTCTTATTGGTAAGAAGTTATTAGCCAACAAATTGCCGAAAACTGACTTGTGTACCGTGTCCCCCACCTTACTTTCTAGAATATTTGACCAAAGAATTTGAAAAAAATTGGAGTTATGGGGCAACTCATCGCAATAGCCCAAAATTATCCAAAAATCGTGTGCGATTTTTTATTTGTACTAAAATAAATTAATTACTAACTTTTTTTGAAAAAAAATTCACGGATATATATTAAGTGAGGTACCATCGGATAGGTCTTGCAAAATGAAATAGAGTTTTCATTTTGAACTTTTCATTTGGAAGTTAGGTTTTCGAGATATTAAGCTTCAAAGTCGAAAAAAAGACGTCCCCCCCCTCGCATTTCCACACCCGTTGATCTAAAAATCTGAAAAAAATCTAGAATGCAGATCTTGATGTAATCTTTGTGTTAAAATTGTTTTGAGCATTCTGGCTTTAATAGTTTTCGAGATATTGGCCAAAAACCGAAAAACAACAACATTCGAATTTTGAAGATCCGAAAACGCCATTTTGTAGATCTCAGTGAAAGAACAATAAAATATTATGTAAAAAAAATTATTTTCATACAATTTTTCGAGATATTAACGATTTAAATCGAATCAGTTATCGCAAAAAACGATTAACTCACGGCAGTCTCAGTGTCGCTTGCGGCATTTCATCCCCTAAATGCACCAAAGCAATTTTCACACGGCTGGCGCGATCAGCAAATGGGAAAGGATTTTCTTTTGTTCAGTTTCGTTCGAAATGAAAGAATTTTAGTGAATTAACAGTGAATTGAGTTTAATTTGATTTGACTATTTTAGTTTGTTGATTTCTTAGACTTATATTAAGTCTAAACTACTAATCTGTTTGCGAACGAAACCCTCGGCGGGTGAGTAAAACTCACACTTGACCAGTTTTTTTTCTTTTCGTGCAAATTCCTAAAAATCACAAACTGTATTTACTTACGTTTAAAACACTATTATTTAGTCTGCTAGAGCTCCAGATTTTAAAAGTGTATTTAATTACAGGTGTACGTGTTGCCGTATTTCACGGGTACACGTGTAGCTCGTTTAAACGTGGGTGCACATGTATTTAAGTATATTACGTAAGCACAGTGCAAAGGCCTATTCACGTCTTCTGCAATGGCTACAAAGTTCGAAATTTCAGAATGGCTATCTTTCGAAGAATTCATAAACATACTTTAACCCATATAAATCCTTGCAAACATTGTGAACAGTGAAGACTCCGTCGCGAAATAAAAGAATATTCAAAGAATATTTTCACAGGATTTAAGCAACAGTTCCATCTAAATCATCATATTTTACTGAATACGCGTGTAAATACATATATATATATAAATACGTGTTCCTAAATGGACAAATGGGTGAAATTAACCCGTACTACTTGTACACGATTACATGTGAAATAGGGGGCTCTACTATGTACGTAAATTTATATGCTCGTATTCGTGCAAACAGATTGATGCTAAAGGTCTAACATAGTTTCAATTTGAAAAATGCTGCGATGCATCATTTGCCTCTTGCAACTGTGTGCAAGCAGCCATACGAAATAAGCTGCTTAGAAAAGTTATCGCAAAAAACAACAATTTGACTTAAAGCTAAATTTCGATGCATGAAATGAAACAATTGTCATATTTTGTTTTTATAACTGTTTGGCTGAAAAGTATGTATCAATCCTATGGGAAAGCGCCACTAGAATTAGATCCACATCATTTTGAGTTAGTAACAACAACAACAAGTTTCACACTATTAGCTTGTGGGATATACCATTTTAAGGAAAAGCATCTTTATTATTTTCTAAAAATGAATGAAAAAAAATTTCATGTGTTGTTGATAAATGTCAAAACGAATCCATAAAAAAAAGGCTGCTCAAAACTTAATTGATGCATTTTTCCCGTCGTTTTCATAGATTTATGACATTTATCAGCCGAACAACTTACTAGTTTGGATTCTACAAATGGTAAAATCCCAAAGGCAAATCTAAATGAATTCAGTTTCAGAGGACTGTGGATCCCACGAACTTTATGTGAATGGTAATCATCTTTTCAAAAAGGTTTCGAGACCTTGAGATTTCATTAATTTTTTGTTATATAAGGAAAAATAAATCTTTCCTGTCATTTAAGGCGCATGTTTTCTATTAGTAAAAATGTGTTTTCATTTATTGAGTGAAATTATTCATTCCAGAGCCACCAAAAATCGTATATTGTCCTGATACTACGGCCTGCTATAATTTTTCTAAATCCATTCCAAAATCCAATCAACTTCCAAAAGATAACAATAATTCTACACCAAGGCTCACCAAATGCCCCTTTTGCATAAAAATAAAACTATTTAGTTCATCGCAATATCCGTGGATAAATAAAAAAATAAAAATTTCTATACACCACTCCACATCGACTGAGCAGCATAGTCTCAGATTTATTGCCCCTTCTCTTTCAAGAATTTTTTAATTGCCAATAATGGAACCAATTAGAAAAAGAAAAAAAAAGTCATCTAAATGACTTTCCCAAACAATTTCCAATACACGGAAAAACTAAACAAAACAGAAGTGCTGAGAAGAGCCTCATGCACTCCGTGTTCACTCGAACAGGCATGCAGAAAATAAATTAAAAATCAATTAAACGTTTCATCTGCAATACTGAAAAACATCACCGTGCCCAGAAACGAGGTCAATTTGTCAGTTATACAGCTCTTAACTGCTCAGCTCAAATCAGTGACATAGCAGCAGCAATAAACGAAAGATCCACCCCCTCCGTTGCTGTTAACGTCGCCGTCAACGACGTCGTCATCTACATCTAATGCAAGCGCAACCCCATGCTTTAGGTCAGCGAAAATTGAAATAAATTCGTTTTTATCTGGAGCTTATTGTGGCGGAAATGGATTTCATCAAGCTCGTAAATAAATTGCAAAGAGTCATTAGCAGCTTCAGTTGCATGGGGATAGCTGCCCAGCCGCCCAGCGAGTAAATAGTGTAAAAAAAAAACCGACATTTTCCATTAGAAAGCTCCCAGGTCTAGTAATCCCTTATCGCGGATATAAACGCAGCACTGTATTTCAAATGAATTTCCCTTAATCCATCTGTTTTTCGTACAGATACACAGTTATATCCGGCCGGGGATATGCACGCGTACGAAATCTTTCCAGTGGTACACCTTCAAAATGAAGGGTTTTAGACTAACGTTATGCTATAGAGCGCCACGACCCACGCTACCCACGCCACCCACACCTAAGCCAAAACTAAACCTCCTGCAGAAGCCCAACAGATGGCGCTTAGCAATGTTACAAAATCGGACCTACATATCTACCACATAGACGTTGCACTTCATATGTATCTATTCGATTTTCGTGGAAAAATGCCTCGAATGTAGTTCTGCAGGTCTAGGTCAAAGCTTTGCCAGTGCAGCGCGCTTGGCAAAAGCTTCGCTCCATTCAAAGCCTTGTTGGCTCCAATCAATAGCGCCCAAGATGTGTATCCGCACAAACACAGGCAAACACACGAACATGCACATAAACTGGGCTATAATGCATTTTATGCATCCGTAAATAATCTTACCCCTGCTAAAAATAGGTACATTCTCTCGGAGTGCAACAACATTGGGGAGACTGTGATAGCTCCATCCCTTTCTAGCTTTCTTCCTGTGGTCTTTCGAGGAAAGGAGGATTCAATTGCAATTGTATTCAATGTGTGCACAGAGAAGACGAGGCAGGAGAGGGGCAATGTGTATACAGAGGATGCCTTGGTGAAGTTTGGTTGGGTTCACCCCCAACCCAGCAACGTAAAAGACCTGCCACAGGATAGTGATGGCGGGATTGCTGCTCTCTTGGCAGTTGTGCGAGATTCTTTCAGCAGCAACACTTGTACATAGTCACCATGCATATGTATCTGTACTTTATTGTACTGTACTCCAGAGATAGATACATTGAGTTTTCGGTTAGAAAAAGCTTAGCACAGTTGTTAAATGGATCTCTGTGGCGAATAAATGTGGTTTATATTCCGTTGGAATGATGGCGTATGTACTCTGCGGGTGTACGGACATCCCACTGTGTTGCAATAGTTTTATTTACACTCTTTAGATTATTATTTATGAAATGTAATATATATACACATTGGGGGAAGACTTACGTGTTAGTTGTGCTAATGGATTGTACTGCTAGAGATACATTTTCGAAGGCGAAGAAAGCACTTTAAGTTCTGATGAATTCTCGATGAGCTTTAAATTGAGGACCCCACGTCACGAATAGTTCATTCAATTGAATTTCCAACTCTCTCGACCTTCGTGGATATAAGACTTTCTCAGAAACTGAGTTTTTTATTTGAATTCATTTGCGTGGGTCCTCCATGAATACATTTTCAACTAGAAAAGGTTGTTGTTTGAACTAGGGAAAAGAAAGGTTAAGTTAAAGAACTTTTTTTTCGCGGATATTCTGCAACAGCATTCGAAGAAAGTTCGAAAATTCGTTTGGATATGAGAGTTCAATCGCATCGGTTTTTCATTTGAAACGATGACCTTAGGAGAGATTAGTGGAAGGAATATTTAATCTTTTAATAAATACATGCCCATGAAAAATCTTTCTTTCAGTCAGTCAATTGCATCCCCTGAAATATTAGTCATTTTTAGTGACCGAAGGATATTGGATTTATTTGTAGGTGAAGATGGCAGCAAATAAAAGCGTGTACTAGGATGATCCACGGTCATTGCCCTAAATATTGGCAAATTTGTGGCGAAATGAGCTAAGTGGTTTCAAGAGAAGTATCAGTTTTTTGCTCTTTATCTTACTGTTCGTCTGAAAATCATGTTTAAAATGAATAGTTATGTACGGAGTGCTATAACATCAAGAAGAAGGAGATTTACTACCTCATCAGCACTGTTCTTAGGTTGAATAAGAATCAATAAAAATTAATGATATTCGACATAAGTAGCAGTAAAGAGCCATCTAGTGTTTTTTTTTTCAATCGAAAGTTTTTTCGACACACAGCTGTTTTCCGCTCCAAATCTTGACAAAATGTCTATATCATTTCTCTGCGGAACGAAAAGAGTTGCTTAAAACTTGAACAAAGTTCAGAAATATGAAAAACTGATTTCCAAAGTAAGTGCTGTGTAGCCTAAACAGATTGTTTTTTTATAAATCGTGTTATCAGCCGTCTTTGCAAAATGTCTGTAAATTGCCCGCCTCATAGCTGTGATTTGAAACGCTTGGACTTTTAATTGAGGGGAATTTGGGAAAACATTCAATATTGAAAAAAAAATACAAAATGCCCATCAGGACAGATGCACAAAATAGTTTGGAAAATAAAAAAAAAAAATCATTTTGTTAAAAACAATTGCAATACATTAGTACAGTTTTCAATTAAAAAAGTTTTCGTACATATTAAACTCAACTTTATATTTTACTTATATTCCCCTTATCGTCGACTAAATTCCTTGAATCACCTCGAGGGCATTTCCATTAATCAGTGTCCAAAGCTTTTAGTTAATTTAATTTTGCACTTTAGATTACGCAAGGTATTGCTGTACATCACAATGCAACTCAGGAACAAATCTATTGTGCATAATACACCACATTCTACAACACAGAGAATCATGGCGATACAGCTGAAATCTAAAATAAATGCGAAAAGGATAAATTACACATGAAGAGGCACAAAATATATAGGAAATATAAACTCATTGGTTTAGATTAATTTATTTTTAATGAACGTATAGTTAGGTGTAATTAATTGAATCGTAGTGGGACTGCAACAAAATATCTAAGGTTGTCTTTAAAAGCGAATGCTGCTTGTAAGAGCTATCAAATATATATGGGTAAAGAATGTACTCAAGAGTCGCGTTGTTAATTCAGACCAGAAAAACACGACACAAATCCCAAATACATGCATTCTTATTGACACATGTGAAAGGAATAAACAGAATTTGTCGCTGTTCATTGATACGAATCGAGGCGATTTTTTACCAATGCTAGTTGCCAAAAATGGCATCAATTATACTTGTGCAGTAATGTTAATCGTATGTAGGGTGCTCCAGTTAGGTTTTAATTTTTATCTTGAAAATTAATTGAACCGTCATTTTTGATTTTAGTTATACTTTCGTATTTCGTCAAGGCTTCAAAAAGCCTCTACAATTTCCAAAAATCTACACCCGTTCAGATTTGTCCACACCAACTTTCCTTTCTATGCAAATGTCCAACAACATTTAGTGAAGGTCTTACGACACATAATATCCGCTAACGTGAATCATTTAGCCTAGTCATCTCTTACCCCCATTAAAATTCACCATAACGATCCTTGTGAGACTGTGTAGGGCGCTGTAAATTTCCCTTTCATACCCTTAAAGTTCAAATACAAAAAAAAGTGAACGTTACACAGCAAACTGTAATGATACTCTTAGGCGGTACTTATCAAAACGAGAATCCTAATGTCAAAACCCCACACCGAGCATGCAGCACCCACATTGGCCATATGAAGGACTAAAGCAGCACCGTCACATTTAGATCCTCACGCCAGGTCGAGCACAACACCAACACAAACACAAGCACCCGTCATACCCATTTGCAGTTCAAAGCTAACGTGAGCAATTATTTTGCGCCCAGATTCACATCCAGGTGAGAGTGTACCACTTGTATCATTATGAAAACGGTGTGAAAACCCTTATAACTGTTGTAGTGTTTGTCAATAGTTAATTAGCAGCATTTCATTAGGACGAAATTTATTTGCTTACATGTCGCTTTAATGGCAGTGGTGTTTACGTTAACAATAATCACGCTCCGTGCGTGAGTGTGCGTGGGTACGAGCAACGGTGAGCATCCCAAACGAAGGCACATCCCTTTCATTGTTTACACTGTAATTAGTTTTCTTTGTCGATCTACATAAATAACGAGCCATATCCCCGATTCCTTCCACAGAAACCTATAATCTTTCAGCGAGAAGGATCCCCCTCAAGGAGGAACAACTATTCGCCGCCAAGTTGCTTACAGGGAATACTTGTTCGTTCGTGCTGTTGTAAATATTTCATAAATATCTTCCGTCTAAAATGTAATAACTTACGAAACCAGCATACACAGATATTCTACTTTCCGGCATCCTCGAACCCAGTGGCTGCTCGGTTGACGCAGAAGAAATCTTTCACGGGTCGATAATTCGAAGGCTTAAGCTGGGAGGTTGGTCTTTTTTTTTCGTTCTTTTTTCCTCTCCTGCCAATCATTATTTGTTGTGTGTGTGGATGGATCTCTATTGGGCGCCCCCGCAAAAAAGGGTTTCATTTGGCCGGTCATTATCCCTCGTACATAATTTAGTTGGGAAAACAAAAAGATTCACGTCTTGAGGCGATGTGAAGGGGACCTGGTATTACTGCGATTTTGACATCTGACGTTCCATTTATAATCTCTTCTCGGGCGGATTCAGAACTAAACCATTTCGCATTCGGAATTCGGACAAAGGGGATTGAAGTTTGAAATTTAATCCAAATTTAATTATTTAAATTGCCATTATAGTCGTCTTTGTTTACGTCTTGAACTCAACGGAAGAACTTGAACGGGCATAATAAGACAACAGATAAGTTTTTCGTGAGGAAACTCAGAAAATACAATTGAGTAGATGTCAGCGGTAACGAAAGGGATAACGATACCGTTTATAATTAAAACTTTGACTTGTTATTGAGTAATCAAATCAGGACTTGAAACATTCATTCTTGAGCGTTGATGTGGAACAATTTGATGAGGGCATTTGTTCATTGACAGATTTTGAGCTCTACGAATGTTTATCTTTGAAGAAAAAAGAATTTATATATCTCAGATTATTTTAAGATTTCCGTTCAGCTTTAAATCCTGATCTGAAAGAATTGAAACACGAATAAGACTGTAATAGAGAAGTACATTTTTATTGCTTGTTCACTGTATCCAGGAGGTTAAATAATTGAAGCTATTTGTGTTTTTGACTCATTCATTACTGTCAAAAAGCAAGCACTTATTTTTTTTTTTTTGATTATCCATTTACAATTTCAATGAAATATTATACATCTCGTTGGAGTTTAAAATTTTCTGCTTGAAAACAATGTTAGCATCAATTCACAACACCCTAGACTAGCATACGGATATCTCCGCAAGCCAAATGAAATTCCATTCGCAATATCACTTTATCAGCCCAACTGATTGTTTCTCAAGAACCTAACTGCTTTCAAGCTGACCTCAAATGCAGTTCTTAAGTAAACCAAAGAACTCCTAACAAAAGCACGGAACAAAAGCCATGCACCATCTTGAGAGGCTCCTGCCGAGAGTATCCATTTCTCTTTAGCGACATTTCTTCCACGTGTCGATAGCGCTCCCCCTCATTTGTTTTATTTTCCACGTTTCTGCATCCACATCTATCTTTAGTGCATGCATAAGAATCCTATTGATTTTTTTTTTTCAAGAATCCATTCATCCATCCATCTGCTGTGACCTTGGGTCCTTACGAGCGTTGAAATGTGTCTTAAAAAAAAACGCAAAACACAACAAAAAAAGAAGAGAGACATCCTTTCACCGGATGCAATAGCAACTGAAAGCCAACGATGCAAGTCACAAACACCACCACATCATCACATCCCCATAGTGTTTATATTGTTGTTGTGCTGTAATTTGCAGTTGCATAGAATATCCTTCTGCCTATTTTGTTCGAATCTGTGACGTGCAACATACAGAATGTGTGATGGATGGCTGCAGAGAAATTGAACGATGCCAACAAAAGCAAGAACTCAACCTTGCATCTCTATAGTATACACACGTAGGGATAAACGGGGTAAAGGAGCAAAGCGAAAATAAAGAAAACAAAAAACGAAAAAAAAAAATGGAAGCAAATGTCGTGCAAAAAAAAAAAACAAAAAAGTTGAAAGAAAGAAAAACTAAGGCTAAAGATAAATGGAAGTCCTTTTGTTTGTTACAGCGAGGCGGAGAGCAATTATAATTTTCCATTACCATGGAAAATGGCCAAAGGCACAATATGCTTGAGAGTGTAGTAGGTGTAGGTGTATACACTAGGCACGACGATACTCAAATTAAATGTGAACAAAAATGAAAATCCTTGCACACAACGAAGAAAAAGCGAAAAATATACACCGAAACCGAAGCAACGAAGGAACCCCCAAAGGACACAAGTAAGTGCTAACTATAGATGGTTTACTGTCATGTGCTTCGCCTACGTCCTTAATGAATTCTATGATGACGACCATTTTATAGTACTGCTTCTGTATGGACTGTGATATGAAATTAAAAATACAGACCTTGATTTGGCAATGCACGAAGGACCTAGGATGTGGGTGGTTGGAGTGTATGCCAAAGGGCGGCTGAAATAATGAAAATTTAAGTGAAAGCAGAAATTTGAAGAGATGCATATCTTTTCGTTAGCAAATCGTGTAGATTCGTTTCCACCGGGTTTTAATTAAATTTTTTGGTTTTCAAAAGATTTTCGTTACATGGTCACAGATAGTGCTAGAGGTTGAGAAATTTGCAAGTGGGATGAATGATGCTGCTTTGTGTTAACTACAGTGAAGATGAACTGACTAAAGTATTAAACTGGAAGAGACATTACTGCATTTTCTTTAAGCTTTTCATAACATTTAAAATAAATGTTTTTTTTAACAAAAATAACAGAAGAAACACTGATTTGATTAAGGCTAAATGGGTTTTTACACAGAAGAGATTAGAAAAAACAACTATCCAGCAAAAATTGGTGCAACAAGTTATAAATCTAAAACTTCTATCTGCAATATCAAATGGCAGCGTTGCTTTAGATACTCCAATATGCAATGAATTTTTAAAGTTATCGGTTATTTTATGTAATTAGATATGCAGCTGAAAGTCTAAAGTTGCATATAAAAACGAATTTCATTTTGACACAATTCTATTTAAGAAAAAGACATTTCTGTAATCACAAGTCAAAATTGTCTAAGTCGACTTAGTTCAAAATCGGGTTGTTCGCACCACAAAATTCAGGAATCCAAATCTATATGCAATATATTTTTTATATCGCTAGTATTAAAATTGCAAAAATTATAAGAACCTAAGCAAAGTTTAAGTCGAAATTCCTATACTATTGTTTGAGTAAAACAACTTAACTTAAATTTCTCAAATTTTTAGTACCTAACAACTTTTATCATCCTCCCTCTGACATCAGTAAAATAACTCAAGTTGAGGTTTTCCATTTCTTTATTTTAATTTTGGAATAACCACCTAAGTGAAGATAAAATATGCAATTACTTTGATCATTGTAGAGAAAAACAGTGTAACTTGAAAATCAGTAATTTGTAATTATTCGTATGGAATAACAGCTTAACTCAACTTAGGTTTTTTTCTTAATAAAACAAAAAAGTTAATCAAAACAGCTTAAGTTCTTATTTCTTAAATTACAATTGGATTAGCTAACAAATTACATCGGACCATATTAGGAGTGGTTTCGCATTTGCAAAAAATTTAAAGCGAATAGTATTCTGCTAATTTCTTGACCAATTGAAAACTTCAAACACATCTCCTGAAAAGTAGTGAAAATCGACTTAGGCGATTTTTCCTTGTGAGCACAGATTTAACAAAGGGTTACTTAAGAAAGTTTTTGTTACTAACTCAAACACCCTTTAAGACTACTAATTGGTCTTTACAATTCAAATTTAATTCTGTTGGTATTCAATGTGTCCGAAGAGTTTCTGGATCCAAAGAAGTATGAGACAAAGTTTTTCAATACATTTTCATTTTTTCAAATTTTATTTCATATTTTCAAATTTTTCATAAATGCACTCATGAGCTAGGGTGTTCTATGACAATAAAAATAAAATTAGGTATTTCAATTAATTTTACATAACATCACTTTACATGGAACACTTTAAATCTCTCCTTTTCTACTGTGTGCATCACATGACACATTCTCCCAAAAGATCAGTAAGTCGAAATAGCACATCAAAAAACAATCACGCAACTTCAAAAGTGCGTACAACTTTAGAAAAATATCAATCAACCTTAGCATCGAAATTAAGAGTGTCTAATTTAAGAATACGTCATTGAAACAAGTTGACTGTCTCCAGGCCATTTCCATCTTCAATCTGAGCTAAGTAGGTAGCTCCATCATCAAAAATCAGACAAACCTTCCTCGCATAGCTTTTAATAAAGCTGCGACGACGTCTAAAAATACGTGTATACCTTGCCATATTCATTTATGTTTCAATCACAGTTTCAGCGATACAAAAATTATCTGAAAAAATTAAATTTCGAATGCCAACGATTTTTTAGGATTGTCTGGAAAACCTCTTACAAGTAATGGAAAACAAGTACAAGGTAAGTGTTAACGCTGTGCAATGATCAAGTGTATTTTAAAAGTGTCTTTTGTATTTCTCTTGCAGAGCAATGACTCCTCCGCCTCGTCTGCTACAACGTCATCTGAAATTAACAACAGTTTTAAATTCATGAAGTAGGTGGACTCGTGGCATAGGTGGAATGAATTAAATAAATAGAAATGTTTTTCGCTTTTCAGTTTAAGTTTCCTGGAAAATTCTGACTCATCGGTTCAAGCTGAGGCGCCTACCTCCCACTCACTGCGTCCTGGTAAGCTCTTTGTCAATCATTGTGATTGACACTCTGAAGCCATACAGTCTTTTCCCACAGATCAACTGAAGCAAAATGTGTCGAAGTCAATTGCACATGACTATCAGATGTGTAAACCTGCGCCGAATAAAATACTCCCAAGTAGTCTCTATCAAGTTGCCGAAGAGCCTCCGGTGAAGATTGAGGAGGTCCAGAAGGAGAAAACTTTGGTCGAAATTGGATTTAAGGCCAACGAGATCGAGGGCTGGGAGAGCATCAACCAACCGCCCAAACAAAATCTCTACGACCTGTTGAAGAACATGATCGACAACTATATCAAGCCAAATGTCCAGGTTCGAATCGGCGATGTGTCGTTCAACTGTCACATGATGGTGCTTCAGTGCTACTCGGACTTCTTCATGGAGTGCAGCAATGAGGTAATTGTGCAGCTTCCAGCAGAACGGATCACTCCGCAGGCTTTCATGATGGTCTACGACTGGATGCTGTCCGCTGAGCCGCTCGTCCAGAGGGAGGGCATTTTGGAGTTGTTCAATGCAGCGAACTTTCTCAAAATCAAAGGGCTGGTAGACCAGTGTTGGGTATGTCTTGACGACGACATTCGGTTTCAAGAGGATACGGCCTTCCTCTTGTACCTCGAGGCGCGCAACTATGGACTCGAAATGCTGCAGCAGCTTATGTTGACAAGAATTTGTAAATTTTTCCTGACACTGGTAGCATCAAAGGACTTCCTTTTATTGAGCGCCAAAGAGGTTTGCACCCTACTCAGCTCAAACTCCATCGGAGTGAATTCGGAGGTGGAGGTGAGCACAGCAGTCCGACAATGTGTCACTATCACCACCATAATCATCCTCATCCCTAGATTCTAATGTCGGCTGTCCGATGGCTTAGTTATGATTGGAATGAACGTCAGTCCCAAATGTTAGATGTTTTAAGTTGTGTGCGGTTTGGTCTGGTTCCACCATGGATTCTGGTGGCGTTGGGGCGGGACACCGATTGCATCGGTGTGGAGCGAGTTGTTGACAACCCACATGTGAAGAAGATGATTGAAGATGGATTATCGTAAGTACCGACCGTCATTCAAGGAAACTAATTAATCATAATCGATTTAGATACACAACAACACAGTTATTCTATTCGGACAATGTTGATAATTTCTTGGCATTTTTGGAACGCTATCAGCTAACGAAGCCCGTGCAGAGACAATGGATTTGCGATCAAGAGTGTAGCTATCACCATAAAATTAATTGTCCCAACAGACAATACATCACTCATCAGTCCTTTCTGGAGTACTTGGAGATGATTAGAAGCAGAGGAAAAGATCATTGGAAATCATTGAAAATGGAAAACCAAGAGGGTCTAAATTTTCAATGTTGTCTGCCGAAGACAAATGCTCCAAATGACCAATATTTTGTACGTTAAAAATTTTTGGTTATCCTGAACTATAGCAAAAACTATAAATTCACAAAAAAAACTTCTCGTGTAGAGGCTTGTATATACTATATATTTGTGACATCCATTGGATTTCCAATGGTTTTTGTACTTTTGAAATAAACAATGAATTTGGAAGTGAGTGTTTTTTTTTTCTGTGCATTGCATGCATTTTGTGGATGTGAAAATTTAATGAACTCATTGGAAATCCAATCGGTTGCTTTTCTGTTACTTAGAAATGGTAGAGTTTGAATTAGATTTTGGTTGTTAAAAATTATTTGCTTTAAAATATTTAAACGATGATTTATTTATCAAGCTCGCAACTTTTTGTTCTTCTGCCAGTTTGAATTCAATACTCGCGTTTTTTTGCATAAAAAATAGTTTTTTTAGAATTCAATTAAAAAACAATGTTCGAATTCAATGTTCAGTTATATTGTCGATAGATATTTTCTGTTTTTCCTACTTTCTACATGTCTGTTTGTATTTAGATGCAATAAGCAAAACACGTTTTTCCCAGATTTTTTTTAACATTAGTCCATTTAGCTAGTGATTAGATTGCTCATGAGCTTTAAAAGTAATCACAAAACCAAATTAATTTTTAATACAGAAGCGCCTCCCACTGTACCTCTGGGGTGCATTTGAAGCCTTTAATTATATTACATTACAGACTACGCCATACCTATTGAACTAATTACTGTCAATACTGAGCTTTTACTTTTAAAATACTTTTAATTTCAATATAATTATTTATTATAACTATATTTGCTCCAAAATCTTACCCGTTCTTTTTGACATACAGAATATAATCTGAAGATATATGTATGCAGATGTATTTGACGAAAAAAAAAAATGTTATGTTATGTTAGAATTATGGAACAATCTGAAATTCAACTACTGTACTGGTCTGCTAACCTAATCCAGACTTAGACACTTAATAAGCTTTAATACTTTATTAAAGGCACATTTATCTTGCCAGTGAAATATAGAGTATTCTGCTTCTGGCCACAAAGTGTCAGATATATCCTCCTCCAACATGCAGAGTCGAAGGCTCATCTTCATGAATTGATATTTCAAACTTCACTATCGCATGATTAAATAGCAATGGCTTAAAGGTCCATTTTTCACATCTCAAAACATTTTTTAAATTTTTTTGGAGGAGATAAGGAAGGACTTAGGATGTACGCTATGATTGAATCATTTTTTTTTAATTTATTACATTCGATTTTTTTGCATATTTTACTTACTCTTTAATATTTAAGGCAATTTATAGTCTTGCATTCATCTTGCGTCATCCGCCAATTGTATTGAAAATTATAGATTAACTGCTTTTACACAAACTATGGCATTACTTCGATTAACAACCTACATGGGAGATTGCTTGAAAAAGAAAAATAAATAAAAATTCGTCGATTCTCTAATTTTCTACTACTACCTATAATTCTTTAATTTTTCATAGTGTTACGTTGTTCCAAAAGAAAGTCGTGACCAAGGTGTCCAAGTGAGCGGCGAACTTAGTGACCAAGATGAAGCAGGTGAATATTTTAGTATTTATATCTACTACTGCAAACAATACGACTGTACGATCAGATAAAATTTTACTGAATTCATCAGTCTGAACACATAAAATTTCTTCTCGTCTCATACACAAGGAACAACCGCCTAGTTAAGACAAAATTGAGATTGTTTCGATTTATACGTCAAATGAAATGATTGTACTATACCATGGTGGCTCATGTTACTATCTTAAACACGTTTGAAAGAAAATTAAATGAATATTTATTTAATACAATTTTTGCTCCGTTGCGTCGTTTTCAGAAAATGCTTAAGCCTTATACTTTCTTTTTTAAAAGCGTGAACAAATTACTTAAGCGGTTGTTTTTTCTGACCACAGAATTTATCAAAGCGACTTTGAATTTAATATTTTCTATATTTACCTTGCAATGGGATAAAACATATTCAAGAAAATACTTCTTTTATGAACCACGTCAAAACCGAAACCACTTTACCACGTGGGTTGTGCTCATAGCTTCCATTAAATTTTTATGTCGAGCACTTGAATCGTATCTACGAATTTAAAGAAGAAAAGGAAAACCTTTTCATATACAAGGCAAAGTGTTCTAAACTACATCAGCAGAATAAAACTCAACGCCTCACACTTAATCTTGAGAAAGCACGTGCATAAAATTAACCTTTCAATGACTCCGTCCATTGTCGAACTTGTCCCGAGCCCACGTTTAGTACTTCCTAACGTTATATTGCCACATAAAGCGGCGTCACACTTTATTACTAGCCCTCTGACATATTCCGTACTTTTTTTTCCATAACGGCTCAGCTTTTCTTGTTCATGTTAATTTTATATCTGTCCCCTGGCATTTCTTGTTTATTGATCATCAAAGCTATACCGTACTATGAAGATGGTCAAATTTATCTCCGCATGTAAATAGGACCAACACCCAAAGCTAAATAACAAAGAACACTTTAATAAAGTCGTTTTTCCACGTAAATCTTATCGTAGCAAACTTGCCGCAGGTGTCCTCACTTCCGCAAACTTACCAACATCTTATGAGATTGTTTAATTAGTTACCTCACACTTTTGCCACAATTGAAAGATTAAGATACCTCCTCCTTGTTGGCAACACAAAGTCAATAAACAATAAACACAAGTTCCCTAGTTGGAAGTTGAAACACACATTAATATTCAATTTCGAAAATTATCTTTGTCTTTGTTTTGTTCTTGCATCTGGGTCGGGTGGACAGAAAACAATACAACGTCACAAACAGTGGACATAAAAACTTCGTGGTATCAAGAGATTTACTCATCCAACGCCAGTAACGCCAGAGGCAGCTTAGAGGTCCGAAGTTTCCCAAAACCAGAGCCCTCACCTTCTACACACCACAATCCGAATGTTATCGTCAACAGGGAAGATGATAAAAACATAACCTTAAGCCGAAAATCTTCATCTTGTTGTGATGTTAATCAAAAAGCCATAAATATTAAGAAAAGCATTTTGGCCAAATCCTACTACTGCAGCATGAGTTCACAGGAATTCGAGATTACAATGGCCGAGACAGTTCAAAATCATCAGTTAAATGACGACTCACCGGCAGTGCGTGATAGGAATCTTCCAAAAATAACCATAACTGAGCCGTCAATGGTCGATGAGAAAATCGGCGATGATGTTAAAGAGCCGGACACCCAGCAAGTCGGATATATCACGCAGAGACTGACTACCCGTACTCACGATATAAATTTGTAAATGCAATCACTTTTGACTGAAGTTGATTTGGTCCTCTTCTACCCTCTCTTTCTCCCATAGAGGCATAATGAACCAGAAGATTTTCATTTTCGGTGGCATCGATCCGTACGCTCAGAGGCATCCGAACGATAATTACGGCAAGGACGTCCTCTACTACGATGGTTGCGAGAATACTTGGAGGTACTTGACGAAAATGCCCGGTAGTAGGCATCATCATTCAGCGGTTCTGTTTCGAGGGAAGATTTTCATCGTCGGTGGAACAAGACCAGTCTTGGGGGGTTCTATTAAGTCGGTGAGTATTTTGGAAGTGCGGAACGCAGTGACGTAGTCCTTAAGGGCAGCTATGTATGTACATTCAATTTATTCCTCAAAGCACATGTCGAGTTTTGACGGATGATAGATGTATTTCAAGAGGGACTTTAAATGATTTAGCATCCCCTGTTTCCTATACATCATTAGAATCATTAACAGTTATGGCCAGTCAGGAGCTGCATTCAAAGAAGAATGTATTACCGCAGCATCCACATTGTGAGTGAATTCGTGCTCTGGGCTCAACTCGTTTATCCGTAATCGTCGGAATCATTACCGAATACGATGCATTTCAGAACTGAACATGTAGGCCAAATATAATAATTGATAGCATAACATCGGTCCTTCATGGTTTCCTAAACAAAACATAGTTTTTTTAGCAGCTTCAAGGCGTCGAATTAACATCTCCAAGATGGCTGATAACGCGATTTCTTAAAAATAAATAAATTCGAATTCGACACAGCTCAGCCCTGGCATAAGATATCATAATGCCACATATTACTGTCGTTAGCAATTGGCTATCTACAGTCAGGGTCAAAACAAAGTTTATACCCATATTTCCAACATTCAAAGACTGATAAAATAGGTCCCGATGCTCCGATTTTAAAATGTTTAAGCAATGTTTAAAAATGTTGGTTTATTCTCAAACAATAGCAAAAAAAAATTAACAAAAAGATTATAAGTAGTGCTCCATTTTTTTCGAGCCAAAAGAAAGTGTACACTTTAAAAACTTGACAAAAACGCAAAAAATGTATGCCTTTCATCGGATTAAATTAATGTCAACAACAGTTTTATCGTAATCTGCCATTTACAACCTGCCCATTCCCACAAATTAGCAATCAGATTAAAGCCTGGTTTGAGTAGATAATTGTTCATTTGCGTCGGTATCAAAAAAGAAATCAAATTATTGCCGAATTGACTAAAAACTTAGTAGAATCGATGATAAGATATTTAAAAGCTATTTTATACGAAAAGAAAACAGGTATAGTGCTAGGTTTGAGTTTTCTGGTTTTTGGAAAGATGAAATAATTTTGCTTGTCTTGCTAGAGAAAGAGAAAAAATAAACCTTTTGAAAACTAAAACCGGTGCATCAGAACCCATTCTATGAGACTTTGAACGTTCGAAACATGGGTCTGCACATTCTTTTCACTTTTGCTATACATGAACATACGGGTATTATATTCACATGAGAAACACGATTCTTGTATGAAGTTTTGCAGAGAAAAAAAACAAATTTTTAAAGATAAGCATGTTTCTACATATAATGTCATCAAAACAAGTCTTGATTTACTATCTTGAATATTACCCTTATTGGTGTACTCCGACACAAATTTGTGTCGCACAAAGTCACCTCTCTGCTTCACATCTAAAAAGCTCTTGGTCATCTTGAATTGCTGTGATGCTAGTCCCTGTCTTATCAGCATCGTTTCATACACTGGCAAGACTGTACTATCCAACAGGTTATAATTTTGAGACACTCCCAAATCACAATAATTTCATGTAACTCTCTCACCTACTTTACAATCCCCATTTCGAAGTCCATCCGCGTCCCTCCGAGCCCGGTATACCTTCAGAGCTCCGCCACTGGTCCCATATGCTACCATTATGTATTCTGAATGACGCACACGCATCTCTTTCCCCACGATCTATCATAATCCCCGGTATAGGTTTTCGAAACTGCCGTTTGGAGCTTCGACCCAAAACGTTTCGAATGGCATAATGAATGCACTTTACCACAGCCCCGAAGGGATTTCGGCTTGATTGCTTACGATAATGAGGATGATAACAATAATGACATTGGCGATGCTGGGCAAGGTGATAGAAAACGGTGCCGCAAGTCGGGCCTCTATATCATCGGAGGAGAAAGTATCGATGGAACACCGTTGTCCTCTACGCTGTACTACAATGTAGAGAAGAAACTTTGGTCTGAGGTTTGAGGTTTTCAACGAATTTCTCCATTTCATATCTTTTCTTTACAAATTTACCCGTTTATTTACTGGCAGAAAGCTTCTCTGAATATAGGTCGGTACGGTCTAGTAGCTGCGGTGGTTAACGCCAACAAGAACAATGCTGAGATTTGGATTGCGGGTGGAGTTTTTGGACAAGAAAGGGGTGGTGTACCCGATATTACGGATACTATGGAATGTTATAACCTCTCTTGTGATGATAGCTCCTGGAAGCAGTCGGTTAAACGACTTAGGATACCAAGGTAAGCGGCTTATGTAGATGTTTTCATTCATTTATTTTTTGTGTGCCTTTTTTCTGATGTAACACAATGGGATGGGTTGAAATAGGAACACAAAAGGGATCTAAGGCAAATCATTATTTTGCTTTTTGTTACTGTATGTATGAAAAAATTGTGTCAAAAAGTTTTTGTTCTTTTTTTTTCTCTTTTATTTTTTGTTTAAAAAACGGTATGGGATCTGTTCGCTCAGGGTGATTTGACTTTTTATCGACAAAATATGGCTATCTATGTAAATTTACAGTTAAGTTACAGTTACAGTTAAAAGTATCTGGGTACCTTGAGTTTGTGAGAGTGAAGCTTAGGATCGATAGCTTAGTAACAAGCTGTTTGTGTTGTGGTTTAACTTTTTTTGTAACTTGAACATCGGTGTCTATTGAATTTATTTTTGACAATCGGAGGACTACGAACGCAAATTTTAAAAAATGCTATAAGAATCGAAAAAGAGCTTTAATTTCAACTGATTTAAAGCTAAAGTCATTGACTTCAACTGATTTGAAATCGAAATCACTGTCTTCAACTTATTTAAAGTAAATTAATTCTCTGCTGAATTCCAGCCAAATTATGTGAACTCAATTGACTTCCATAAAATTTCAATTCTCTGATTGCTCAGCGCCGTGACTTAATCGTTATTGCGTCGGACTGTTAAGCGATAGTACCCGAGTTCGAATCCAGCTCGGGGAAAAAAAATACAAACAATTTTCACGGCCCCACCTCCAGCGAACGACTGACAATCCTCCTGGAGTACTTCTGTCACGGAAAGCTTTCGCAATTCGCTGATCGAAACCGGCAATAAACTGTAGGTGTCCCCTTCACATGTATCAAATTATAGCGCGCACAACACAGTGGAGGCGTGAAAAGCTAGGCTCTGGCCCTTCGTGGGCTGCTACGCCACTAATGATGATGATGATGACTTTAAATTTTTGAAATCCTACCCTTTTTTTTATTGCATCGATAAGATAAATTAAAACTGAATTCAAATTCTAAGAATGCGTTCGGACATGAATGCATTCTTTTCTCTGGCATACGTTAAGAGAATTTCGCACATCTTCATAAGAGTTCCGAAGAGACATAGTAAGTCCATGATATTTCCTTTAATTAATTTTCTTACTTTAATACAAAGTACTTGTTTAACAATACACTTAATATCCAAAACATACAGTTGAACCAAAAACCATAAAATGGAAGTTTTCCGTGCTGAGCTATCATGAGCTAGAATGCTATCTGTTGCAACTGTATATATTTTAGGAAAACTACTACGCATTGATCCTGTGTGTTTTTGCACGCGTTTCACTTTTGACATTATTGCATACATCAAATTATTGGCTACTCCATAAGCACGTTTTAACAACAGCTGTTTGAACTAACAGGTTCATGTAATTTTCCTGATTGCGCTATCCCTTTGCCTTTTTCCTCTAACGTTTGGATAAAAAAGAAGTAAAAAAGTACAATTAACTATTCCAGAACTGTTCCAAAACATAAAAACTGGTAAAATATTACCAGCTGTCAGACGTGAAAAAAAGTTGATTTGTAAGTTATACACAACATCTGGTTCCACATTTCTAATCCGTCAAGCTGTCTGTGGCATATGACAGAGGGCACGAATACTACGGATGGTCCTGCAGCACCTTTTATAAAAGTTGGGTATGATTTTTCCCAACAACTTCATATGAAATCGAATTTTGGTTCGTGAAAAAAAAGTTCCTATTTCCGAAATGATTAATTTAAATGAAGATCAAAATCAGTTTAAACGAAATCTAGAAGTTCGTTGCCTTTCGAAATTGATAACTTACTGTTGTGACCATCTCATAAGACATATGTATCTAATACCCTTTCCCATCCCATTAGCACCCATTACCTCAGGGGTAGTACATTTCATACTATCGATTCGAATTCGTAAATCTCTGTCGAACTGATAGTTTATCTATTTTACTAAATGACCTTCATAAACACAAAGGTTACCCCAATTCTTAACCTACAGATAGTGAAAGGTTATTACAGTCATTCTTTGTGTTGCTGGTACTAGAAGGTGGTACAGGGTGGCTCATGGGAAATATATCAAAAAAGTTCAATTGGGGGTTAGCGGTGACGTGAAAAGTTTGTATCATTAAATTTTCTTTCATTTCCAAGGATGATTTTATTACTTTTTCTTTTACTCTCGCAGAATAGTCTCTCTTCTTAGCGATGGTTTCAATGAGTTAAGAAGCTTGGTATGAAAAAATTGTGAAATCGTAGTCTGCGATGAGTTCTGCAATTAATCAACTTCGAACACAAGGGGGAGGTTTTTGTTTTTTGTTGAGTGGTTGGAAAATATCGCGTGTTTTTTGAACCAGAAACCGAAGAAAAGTAATGTAGTTCTATGTAAGCTCCTTCTCTTCCATACGCGCCACCCATCAGAGGGGAATTATATCAGTAGTCTGAACCGCTTATATCGAATTAAATCGAAACTGAGATTTTTTCGGTTGTCACAAAATCATAAATGGCCGTATTATTTTAAACAAACACGAAAGAAAATTAAACGAATGTTTATCTAATACAATTCTTACTGCTGCCTGATTTTCATGAGTTTCCAAAAAGGTCTGAAACTTTAAAGTTTCTCTTTTAAAAATGAGTTAAGCGACTAAAACCGGTAGCCACAGATATATTTTCGTTTTTTGAGGACATATATTGTATCCTCTTCACAAAAGCTACATTTCGTATCTCTGAGAACCATATTCAAATCAATTTCACCATGTCCCTCGCAAAGCATAGCTCAATATTTTTGCCAGTCTTCTTTTTGTCATTCTGATGAGCCATTAACTGTCCATTTGTACACCCTCGCCCAACACAACTCGATTTAAATTAACCCCTTTTTGCCATCTCTAGACTCCTACGGTGTCCTGAAGGTAGTGGTCGATTGTTCTCCTTCGACCTTTCACTTAATCCCCATCTGCGATCTATGAACCCCACCGACCACGCATCATTCAAATCTACTTTCAGCACGTTTCAACGTCGACCTCAGTAGCATTCTGATTAATTAATCCGCATTAACGCCACCTTGAACGAAATTGAAACAACCCCGACACCATGTTTAACGCTTGTTCAAATTTAAAGCTTTAAAACTGTGCCTTAAGGCACCCTGTACAT
This sequence comes from Syritta pipiens, assembly GCA_905187475.1. Lineage (NCBI taxonomy): Eukaryota > Metazoa > Arthropoda > Insecta > Diptera > Syrphidae > Syritta > Syritta pipiens. The sequence goes on along the minus strand of LR994571.1, from coordinate 9,379,125 downwards.
CTCTACTCGATAACTTTTCCTCCAAAGTGTAGCACTTACTGGGATGGCACACACCACAAAAAAAAAAGTATGTGCTCGGCAGCATAATGAGGGTACGTTGTCGACGACGTAGGTACGTTTACCTTTTTTGCGGGGGTGCGAATTTTCGCAGCAGAATTAGAAGAATAAATATCGGTTGGATAGAGATTAATGGGTTTAAGATACACTCATTGTAGGGAATTCAACAATTTTTAAGGGCCCGAAACAAGCTAAAAAGGACGGAAACGATTTGGCTTTATTGAGGGCTTTGAATTTATTACTTAAAGAGCCTCAAAAGGAACTCTTTAAAACTCGTTTTCTATTATACATTTTCAGATTGTTTGCAAGATTTTGCACAGTAGGGAGCAGCAATGAGTTGTTTATAATTGGTGGCATTGGATTGGACGTCCAGCGCCCGGGAGAGTTTGTATCGCTATCGTCTATTGACTATTTCCACTGTCAGGAAGAGAGATGGGTTCATATCACGGACATGATAATGTCGAGGTGAGTGCGAATCTATTTTGAAGTGCCTCCTGTCAGAATCAATTTACAGACACGGTCACGATGTGGTAGCGATCAACGACAAGATTCTTATATTCGGAGGGATGTCTGCGGACGAAAAGAAGACTCTTAAGTCAGTGGAATGCTTCTCTACAAAATCTGGAACATGGCTATACAACATTGCCTTCCTACCATCGCCTCTGTCTGGACTGGCGGCAGTTGTGATGGACTCTGACATATGAGATACGAGTTGTTTTTGTTTTCCTTTTTTTTTTCTCATTAATTTATTGTTAGTGTTAGTACTTTACTTTCCTTCACGTTTCGTGTTGGACGCATAATAAAACCAGTTCACGATTATGGCCTGTCTGAAGTTTCTTGAGGGAAAAGTAACATGGCTTAAGTTTTTGCGCATCAGCACTGAAAATAACCAAATTTCAGTCTGGTCGTCGTGTCCCAGTTGAGGCCCAGTAAGAAAAGTTTTAATCGGACAACTAAACAGTTCGGATTGGTGATACCAAATGGATGAAATGGATTAATATTTATCTGTTGGATGGTGTGGTGGCACAATTTAAGAAAAACTTTGCTGTGTCGTAAGTGTTTGAAGCCCGAAAAGAATTTAACTCACGGAATGGGAAAACTTTTTGCCACTGGAGCGAACAGGAGGAGAGCAAATCGAAAACTAACTTTGATGGTGTTTTTGTGGAGGTCCTTTTTTTGTTTTCTATTTCTGGAGCAAATCAATGGAATATGGATTCGAGAGATAAAAGTTGTCATTTATTTGAAAACAAAGTAGCTGGAGTAGCATATGGTTATTCGAGTTCGTAATTTGGTTGATTAAATGACTGTTGCCGGGAAACGGAGGGGTGGGTAGTTTGGACTGATTTAGGATAATAGCTTCATGGGGAATAGTTGTGCAGATGTGATTTTTGGTAGCTATTAGTTGTCTTTGATTTAGTTTACTTACAATTGTAAGGGATAAAAGGATTTATGGTGGGTCAGAGATTTAACGATCATGAGACATGAAGGGTTGACCTAGTTTCGGTAAGGGCAACAGATGGTGGTAGTTGGGAGAACGGCCCAAATCAATGAGAATTGATTATTTCTACTAGCCTAGAAAGATTATTTCCAGTTTATATGTTCGCCTTAATCAGAGTTGGGAATATTGCAGTCTTTTAATTCACAAAACAAAACTTATTTTATAAGTCTTTTGGCTTACTCAATGACTTTGACTTTAAAACTACAGTCACTTTGGATATTTTGACTAACAAGTCACTAATCTAGTCGACTGTAATTTTGAAGTCAAAGTCGTAAGACTGAGGCTTAACTTATATTCAAAAGGTTTAGCTAATTGACTGAGACTTATCTGACTATATAGTTTAATGACTGCAGTCGTCACAGCTCTGGCCTTAATACATTTCTGTTGACATCCAACATATGTCAACTTTAAAGCAAGACTTTGTCTTATTACTGATTTAGTCGTTGAACATAAAAGAAGTGATGAATTTATTTTTCGAGTCTTAGTGCGGAGGTGAAGCGTGTTTTTTAGTTTCTTAAACTATAATTTATTTTTTACTTTTAATTGTGTATTCATATTGCTCTTACAAAAACCCTTTCATTTGAAACCTATATCATGGCAGTGCATGCAAAAGAACAAGTCCACCATTTTTGAAAGTCCGCCATTTTGACATATTTTTATTCGTATTCTACTCAGAATGCCCTCATTTACATCATTTACATAAGAAATAGCTCGTTTGCCATTTTTGGAAGCCAGCCATATTGGATTCAGGATGACGTCGACTAGCTAACAATCCATTGTTATGTGAATGAAGCGTGCATACAAAATTTTAGCTTGATTGGAAACCAGAAAGTGGGTCAAATGTAACTTCAAAGATTAATTTACATATTTTGTGACACGACGAGTTAATAAAGGAAAAAATGTAATAAAATATTAAATAAATGTGTTTGATTCAAAGATCAAATAAACCAGAAAAACTACAAATCTGCCCAAACCGAAGGCCTTTGTTGCTTTGGCTATATTGTCTAGCTGTTAATATAATATCTAGATCTTTAGTTATTTTTTTAGTTAAATAAATAAATAATACAAAGCTGCCTTTTTTCTCTATCCATATCTATTGATCCTTGTTTCTTTTATTTTCTATTGCTCTAGAATAATAGTGTCAATGTGCTTTTGTATGAAGAAGGATTTTTAACACAACAGAAATACAACGAATCCTCGATTTGCGTCGTTCCGTAGTGGAATCGTGGTTTCAAAGCTGAGTCAATTTTATTTCTGTTTTCGGCGTTCATAAATAAATGGAAATTATGGAACTAAAATACAAGGGATCCTCTGCGTCGTTTTCGACTTCATGCTTTTTTTTTTTGATACTAAAGGAAGATGCAGAGCGAGGCGTTTGGTATGCGCTCAAAATTCCGAGTAGTTAAGAAATTTAAAATTTTGTAGCAGATTTCTCTGTGCTATGATGTTTCCACCCTAAAGTACGTATGGTTCTTGTCCCTACTATCAAATCAGCTGTCGTCTGGCATTCTGTCATACCTGTTCTAAGAAGAAAAAAAAAAAACACAACGTCACAACACGGTTGGAGGAACGTTTGTTTTTTTTTTATTTTTTTCTAATTCCATGCATTTATTAGCTTAATTAAAATAATAATCACTGTCAAACATATTATTTCGGTATTCAACAATAGTAGTGCCTTATGGAAAATGTTTGCAGCGATTAAGCATTTATTTAGACTGCAGTTTTTTATAATTTTATTGGCTGCACTCGCTGGAATTTACTACCAAGAAATTATCGACTCGCTTAAGTCTATGATTCTAACGACGGAACCAGACACATCAATCCAATTCAGCCCTATATCACAGCATTATATATTCCCTAAAGCCGCATTAGCAAAATTCACGGGAGAGACAGAAGATCAACCAATTTATTTGAGTATCCTCGGCTCGGTATATGATGTGACGCAGGGAAGAAAACATTACGGACCTGGTTGCTCGTATGGACATTTTGCTGGTGAGTACATGAAGAATGGAATCACTTCAAATTAAGGAACTTTTTCTTATCAGGCAGAGACGCATCGAAATCATTTATTACCGGAGACTTTACGGAATACAGCGATGACTCTGATGACGTGATGTCACTGAGTCCCAGCGAAATTCTTAGTTTGTACGAATGGAAGAAGTTCTACGATAAGGAGTATATATTTAAAGGACTCGTTATTGGGAGGTGGGTTGAAAGACAACTTATTACGTAAATCATAAGGTGGCAGATTAGATATGGGACGTATCGCGCGTTCGGAATCGTACGGTTAGTGATTGGAAATCAATGCGAAAGTACACGAGGTATCTATTCGCAGAGAGAGAAAGAATATAACTTTGTTCTGTGTCAACTTAAATAATACCCAATTTTATTTTATCAAAAGAAGTAAATTGCTATGGTGGCATCCTTGCAAGTGTTTCAGTCAACTAATTTATCCCCGTTTATCTCTTTCTAGATTCTATGACAAAAATGGCAAAAAGACAAAATACCACAGAAAACTGGATGCCATTGCCAATCAAGCGCAAATAGATAAAATCAACGAAAACCAATTGAGTGCAGCCTATCCTGCGTGCAACATCGAATGGTCGGAGCAGCGAGGAACTCGTGTTTGGTGCACAAAACAATCAGGCGGCACCAAAAGAGACTGGGTAGGTGTACCACGGAAGTTCTATCAACACGGCACCGAAGCATATCGGTGCGCTTGCATAAAAGAATCAGATCTAGATGCTCCCCACATTCAGCCTTATGAGGACTGTGATCGCTTATCGCATACCTGTTTCTACAAAGTCAACTAACGAATTACCCTGTAGTTGTAGTTTTATATTTTAGACCAATCTATAGTTAAATTTTCTCATACTGACAGTCGTCGTTTTAGTATTTAACGAAAAAAAAAGAGGAATTCGGGTACTTAGTAGATTTAACACGAAATTGAGGAGAGGCAAGCAAGTGCGGATAAGAAAAGCTTTTTTTTTCAGAAGGTTGAATATGACGACGAATTCGTCGTTTTACAATTTAGTCTAATAGACGTTGAAATTGCACTTGACTTCCTGTCCAATTCTAGTAATCAAATTAATTATTATTATACAACAGATGATCCTAAGACAATATACACATTTATATATACAAAAATTTGGTTTTATTTGATAAATGACGAAACGTGGAACCATTGTAAACGAAAATCAAGAGAAGGTTATCTGTAAATGTGGGTATTTGGAATTCTAGATAAGTTTTTCCCGCTTAAAAGATAATAAGCGCCTTTTTTGCTATTTTGACCCTGGATCTCCGCCTTTTTCCCAATTCAAAACCACACTAGCAATCGATTTATCATTAGAACAAACCAAAACTTCGCCACATCACTCGTTCTCTTCCAACCTCAATAGCACCCCTGTGACCCAATAAAACCACACTGTCAAAATCAGTTGTTTTGAGTTTCTGTCATCAGTAAAAATAAAACGTTTGTTCACAAGTTCATTTTAACAAATTTGCAGAAATTTATAAATAATTTCTGTACAAATTAACCTGCAATATGGACGATGATGAAAGTGTCCATCGTTTGGAAGGAACTACCGAAACCAAAGGTGGCCTTGTGCTCAAAAAACCCAAAGGCGAGCACTCGTTCAAAGTACCAAAGCCATCCATTCTTGGATTGGATAAATTGGCGGCACAACGACGAAAGGAACGTGAGGACTCGCAGCGTCTAATCTCGTTCAAAGACAATGACTACGATGATAAAGACGGCAATCAGACGCCAGGACACAACAAGGAATTCTCCTTCAAAACGCCAGATACGAAAAGTTTTCACAAACTTAGCCGTCAGCTGCGTGAAACAAAGGATGAGACACCGTCTCATACCGGCGGTGTTTCGGATCTAGCCAGAGATCGTTTGAGGGAACATATTACTCGAGATCGAAGCAAAGGGATGTACTATTCCACCAAAGAGCGCGAACGTGAACGAGAACGCGAACGTGGCGAAGATCGTTCGCCACGACGGACAGATCGAGACCACGACAGAGATCGAGACCGGGAACGCGATCGAGATCGGGACCGTCGTGATCGGCGTCGACACGATCGTGATGGGGGTAGACGTGATCGGGAGCGCAGTAAAAATCGAGATGATGACTACTCGGAACGTTACAAACGCGAACCAGATTCTGCGCGTAGTATTAACACGCCACGTTTTAAGGACGAACCTCGAACACCGTCGGGAAGCTCGGTAGCGAACAGCTCATGGGACGAGGAAGACGAAAGAACTGGCCAACAAAAGAAATCCTCTTGGGACTTTCCCACTCCCAAGTCGTATGCCAGTGATCGTCCCGATTGGTCTTCGCGCCGCAGCAATAGACACGGCCACGATGATGAAACACCACGCCCGACACCTGCCCATAAGTACAACTCTTGGGCAAATGATCGGAAGCGCTCTGGGGCAACGCCAGCAACAGGCCGCAGCACTCGCCAGCCATGGGGCGAGACAGAGGAAGACCGCGACTTATGGGAGGAGGAGCAGCGCCGACTTGACCGCGAATGGTACAGCATTGACGAGGGCTACGATGATGAAAACAATCCATTTGCTGGTGCGAATGCCGAGTACTTCAGGTAAGTGGATGATTACGTACGTCTCTTAAACACTACTAAGCCCGTTCCTTCGCAGAAAACGTGAGGAGATGCTTGAACAAAAGCGGACCAAACGCATCAGTGCCCAACAGAGGCAGATCAACAAGGACAACGAGCTCTGGGAACGAAATCGTATGCTTACATCCGGAGTTGTGATGTCCATCAAAGTGAACGAGGACTTTGATGAGGAGGCCATCGAAAGGGTTCATCTACTGGTTCATCATATAGTTCCACCATTTTTGGACGGCCGAATCGTGTTTACAAAGCAGCCGGAGCCAGTGATTCCAGTCAAAGACCCCACTTCGGACATGGCACTAATAGCTCGCAAGGGAAGCGCTCTTGTGCGAGTGTACCGCGAGCAAAAAGAACGAAAGAAGGCCCAAAAAAAGCACTGGGAACTCGGCGGGACTAAGTTGGGCAATATCATGGGCATAGAAAAGAAGAACGAGGGTGAAGAGTCTAAATTTGATCTGGAATCCGACACAACAGACTACAAACGGGACCAAAAGTTTGCAGCACACATGAAAGACACCGACAGTGGTGGCAAAAGTGATTTCTCCCGAAAAAAGACGATTTACGAGCAAAGGCGATTTTTGCCAGTATTTGCCGTGCGACAGGAGCTGTTGAATGTAATCCGAGAAAATTCTGTGGTGATCATTGTGGGCGAGACTGGCAGCGGAAAGACTACTCAATTGACGCAGTATTTGCACGAAGATGGATACAGTAATTTTGGAATGATTGGTTGCACGCAGCCGAGAAGAGTTGCGGCTATGTCAGTTGCAAAGCGCGTTTCTGACGAAATGGGAACGCGATTAGGTAAGTGGAAACAGAAACAGAAAAGTGAACACAGTGACTAATGCATTTTGTTGATTGCAGGAGAGGAAGTTGGATATGCCATTCGTTTTGAGGACTGCACTTCGGAAAAGACCGTCATCAAGTACATGACTGATGGTATTCTGCTGAGAGAGAGCTTGCGAGATCCCGATTTGGACGGATATTCTGCAATAATCATGGACGAGGCGCACGAAAGATCTCTGTCCACCGATGTGCTCTTTGGATTACTTCGTGAGGTGAGTAATATATCAAATTACAGTTCCTTTAATTAAAAATTAAAGAGCATCAGGGAAGAAATGCTTTTATATATTATTCACCTTCAGAATGCCTTAAAATCATTTATCACATCAGCTGATTTATGTTGTTACCTTTTTTTCTGAACGAATTTATAACTGCAAAAACAGTCATGTCAGCTTAGTCATGTCAACAAAAAATTAGCATAAACCGGACTCGAAAGGATTTTATTTTCTGACGTCCACTAAAGTCAATCAAACACACTAATTATTTTTTTTTATAAATGGCGGCGGCGGGTGATTTATTTACGAACAAGCTAATGATACGCGTGTCATTCTTTTATGACAATTACTACAAATTAACATAGTATTCGCTACAGATTAATTAGGGAAAGCAGCTGACTTGTTTTTCTCTCTCTCTTAACAAATCACAACATAAACCGCGTGTGTAGGTATGAAACGATTTCCTGTGTACAACAATCAGACGAAATATTTTATGCTTGTTTTTTTATTGTTATATAATTTATTAATATTTGTATAATAATAACAATAATTTTATGCGAGAGAGCAAGAATTTAATGCGTCGTTGACTGAGACGCTTGCGACAAACATTTGGTCTACACCAAAGCCTCGCTTTGAGTAGTTAATTAGGACCATAAAAACACGATATAGATCGAAATGACACAAATCGAACTAACAGTAGTCGCTCGATAATGTGAACTAATTGAACACAAAATGATTCTTTAAAGCAGTTTCCATATTTATTAATTTTGAAGAAAAATGAAAATAAAATAATTTTATACTTACATTTCAAAAAATTAAAACAAAAAAACATTTCGGTGAAATATTTTGTTATTTTGAATCGGAAAATAGCTTAACTTGGTATTTCTATTACTTTTGTACACTGGATCGCTACGAGTGACTTCCCTATGGAGTGGCTTCGTCGCTTTCATTCTCCGAAGTGTATAAAATAGCATACTGCATACTTTGTCTTTGAATATGTTAAATTATATTGCATAAAATTGAATAAATGGTAAAACAAATAAGGGAAACAAGAGAAATAGTTACGTTATAGAGATGACAATGTAATGTTTTTCTGACTTATATTTTAGATAAATTCACATTATCGAGGGGCTTTTGTTTTTAAAGAAAGCAAAGGAGCGTAATTTTTATTTAAGCGTGTAAAAGATTCAGTTATTCCAAACTAGTTATTTTGTAGTCATTTTTTTGGTTTCCTTTATAGCCACAACTCTTCAACTGCTAAAAATTAGTAAAAATCATCTTCCAAGACCGTTTTTCTAATAGATGTAATCTGCAGCTATATAAACTATCTTTCTAAAGTGAAAGTTTCATCAGTTATAATGATCTAATTATATCCACGGGACTGTCTATCAATCTACTAAAACTTTTTTGGCCATCTGAGCTGATCTAATTATTTTCTATTCTTTTAATCTATTTCGTTTAGTTTAGTTTTTAGCAAAACTTTATATATCAATATCTAGCGATTCAATATAATCGATTCATAGGATAAAAAAAAGAAATTAGGTTATCTTAGGTATAGAAGAGATCCAAGCACATCTCTAAATGGAATTAGTAAAGGCAGCTCAACAATGTGTTATAACTAAGAAAAAAAAAATTCCTTTCATGTTTCACATACTTCAAAATCAAATCAAACCACACATCGCGATAAGAGAATAACTAAATTTTGTCTAAACAAACAATAACGCCTTCTCTTTTTTCAAACTTGGAGTTCAATATCCATTTCTCTTTTCATGTCAAATAGTTTAGCCTAAAAACACTCAAAATATTGATCTGGAATGTTAGCGACTTTAATCAGTCCATTATTAGTTTTCACACGCTTCGCCACAGTCTAATTTTATTATGACGAAACTTGTTTTTCTTATTATTATTTCTAAAACCATTCTGAATATATCTAACATGTGCAGCCACAAAAAAACAAAAAAAAAAACTCCACGTATAAAAGAACTGCGTAGTTTAGAGATGAAATATTTTTACGGTTGAGTTGGAGCAAAAATGATTAACACTTTTTTTTTGTTTTGAAAGAAATTTCTTGTTCTAATCTTTTTTTTTTTACTAAATCGTGCATGGGTTGTTAGTATAACCCGTGATGCATTCTATGCATTCATTCATTAAGAGTATTTGCTACTTTTTTTATAATAAAAAATGTCAATAATAACGATTAAATCAGGTAATATCTAAAAGCAAGCTACATAATTAATTATAATTACAGTCGACTCCCTCTAACTCGAATTTTTTAGCCATATTTTGTCATTCCCCTTCCCCCTTTCTTCATTCCAATTTTCCATACTAAAACCATTCTCTAACTCGAACTCTTACTCGAACTAATTTTAATGTGAAATTCGACTTAGAGGGATTCGACTGTATAATATTTTCTATTTGTGAGGTGTCGAAGTGTAACTTCAATTCAATAATTCTGACGACAAAGTTTTTAAATTTTCTATCCTACAAAAGCAAACTTACGCTCTTCTATCTAACTGTTCTTCTTTCTAATGACGTTTTTGGTTCCTAAGCATTTTTTTTTTTAATTTAATAGTTGCCTTAGTTTTGACAGACATAGTTGCGTATTCTTCTCATCAAGAACTCTAGGTCATTGTTTGCTTGCAAATCATAAATCATAAAACACACTGCATATTGAGAACTAAACAGAAACGTTAAAGTACCTTTATCAGTTGTGTCTCTTCATCATTAAGACGCCAGCATGAGTATGACTGCGGCTACTATATCTAACAGATAAGCTGTTGCATGTTATAATGAAATAGAAGTTTGCTTTTGTGAACATGTGATGGTAAAAAGGTGATTAATAGAATCCGATTATAAATCGTTTACTTGTAGTTATATCGGCTCCTCTATCCATCAAAATATTTTCAGCTTTACATTGCGCTCTTCCTCTTGCCATAAAATCCAATTATACACGCATGGAGTATCAATTTCTCTCTCAAATCAATTTCGATGGCTGCATATGGTCTGATAAGAGAATTCCATCCCAAAATATAAAAACCACTTTAATTTTCAAAAATAAATTTATTGTGTTAAATCGTTTTATAAAAACATGATAAATAGTATATTTTAACTTATCTGTCCCACTTCATAAAGTTGTATCTTAAATTTGATATGCGTGCTGAACATTATTAAATTTATTTTCTTTCTTACCTTAACAAATTTTATATAAATAATATATGTATATACTTTGCATAAATATTTACCATGCAATTCTTATAACCTACTCAATAGTTTAGTTAATTATATTAACAGCAAAAATAAGTCTTTTTCATATTCACAGAGTTTCTTCTGCCTTTTTTTTGTTTTGCGCTCCTTTTATAAAAGGGGTGTGTTCTTTTGTCCAAACAAATAACATTTAGACTTGTAGATTATCTCTCAGTATACAGAGGGTGCTAAGTTCTACAATCATTGTTATACTTATTCAATTTATTTAACCTAATATGTACGATGAGTTTTGTATACGGGGATAACAATGTTTAAAGTATAACAAATGAGGTTTCGAACTATGGAATCATAGTCGTGTTTGCGTTTCTTCTTCTTATCACCACACTGCGTAAATGTGTATTATAATACTTAAGAGTATGTATAGCTTACATACATAGTTATATTTATGAACAGAATCAATATGCATCCCATTGGTTTAAGGTACTCTTTATGGCTGTAAAAACAGCCATTTTCTTTTAATGCTGGTTTTGATGCAACTTAGTTAAAGATGATTTATTTTGATGTAGAATGAGATTTCTGTTTGTTCATGATAAGCAACATTCCAGCATTCATACCAACACTTCCCCACTTAACACATTCTGACATCTGAAATAAACGAAGAAATTGTGTTGTATTACGCTATAAGAAAAAAAAAACAGAGGTGTGTCTAAATTACCTGACGTTTTCTGACATCCTGTTGTCGGCTTCCATAGCGGCACCAGTAAGAAAAATGCTTGTTGTTATGCCATAAACTTTGTTTTGCCTTACGCGCAAAGGACACCTGTGAATTGGAATTGATATTGTCATTACAGTCTCTACGTCTGTTTATTTTTAGCGTGCGTATTTTATTAAGAATAGAAGTTCATCACGTCAATAGAACTGTATTTTTTTTTTGAAATTATAGTCGTTAGTTTATTTTAGATATAGCGTGGTTGAGTCTACAACGTATTATTAGAGATGAGTGACGATATTCAATGTCGTAAATGAAAATTGTATCCTAAAGGTTTTTGTTTATCGGTAAATGTGTATTAAGCACGGCTCTTTAACGCGGTTTCTTAGTGTAAATATTTTTGTCATAGTAATCATTTGCATAAGCATTGAACTATCATTGAACTACAATACGACTCGCACTTATTACTATGTGGTCGTCTCTCGTCATTCTAAAGAATAATTACACTGTAAATGTTTTAACTGGTAAACTGCTAATGAATTGATGGGCTAACGTGGTGAACAAAAAAAAGTACACCAAGTACTCCGTTCTCCTCAATGGTGGCTTAGTATGATAGTTAGTGCGTCGGACTTTTAAGCCACCCAACGTATTCAGCTCGGGAAAAAAAAAACAATTTTAATGGGCAGCAATCGTCTCGAAAAGCTTTTGCCATTCGGCGTGCGGAACTCTAAACCTCTAACGACCGATTAGAAATCCCCCTAGAGTAATTTTGTCATGCACAGCTTTCGCAATTCGAAACCGGCGTAGGTCGCTTCCGCAAATGTGAAATTAAACCGCGAACAACTCAGTGGTTGCCCGAAAAAAACTAGGTTCTGGCCCTCTATTGGTCTGTTAACGCCACACAAAGAAGTAGTTCTCGTCAATTTTCATCATCATCACCCATTCGATCTCGTAAAGTCACGTCTCTTCGAATCGAATTGATAATGATTGAACTTAATTTAATCACTTGAAATAATTATCTTGTTGAGGGGAGGTCAGTTCTGTTTATAGTCGTTCTATCCCCATGTGATTTTCATAATGACTCATTTAAGTAAACTTAGTTTTCATTCTAATCATGATGAAGCTATGTCTATGTGCTCACGTTCATACATATGTCAGCATTCGCTTTTGTTTACCTGATTTCGAATGTCCTTCTCATTGTGTGGCAGCTTCTCCTTATCGGCGAAGTTATTTATGCGTAGCTCCCATTCGTTTTTCCATATGTCATCAAGGGTCAGCTTAAACAATCTGAATGTACCATTTTCACGTATTTTCGCAGAAAATATCTCAATGGTTTCTGGTTTTGGCTTATTATCTGAAAGATATAAAGATTGTTTGTTAGTCACGTTGGCAGTTGATCAAATTCTTTTTTTTAATGTTCGTTTGTTCGTATTTACAGAAGGACAACATTTAGCTTTTCCTACATTTTCAATTCTAGAGGTAGAGAGGAGCTCAAATTAATATTCACAAAAGAAATAAAAAAAATATCATGCAGTTTAAAGGAAACAGTTAAGACGGTTTTATAAATTTCAACATGTGATTCAAGCATTACACATTATTTCTATTTTGCAAGGTAAATGCATACGAAATGTACGTAAGAAAGCGACAATGGTTTGATTCTTATCTTATCATTTAACGAATTAATTGTGAAAGGTGTCTAATCTTGGGATTTCAGAAATATTTCTTATGAAAAATGAAGTTTGCACTACGACAATTATTATTGAAGAAAAGGGTACACTGCTTATTTGTGTTGTTTGTACTTGACGTAAATGTATGTTAATTAGTAGATAAAATAAATTCATTCCTTTTTTCAGAATGATGACACATTATCGACCGTCATGCACAAATATTCCGATTGTACTGACCTTTTTGCTTTTGCCTTAGTATTTATTCGTCGAACTCATCTGTGTCTTACAAATGTACACAGATGAGAATATTCAGATAAGGAAGTTTCTGCAACAACCAGAAAATGTAATTTATCACAGCACAAATTTCACTGTTTTTTTTTTTTTTTTTTTTGTTTTTGCTTGTTAGTGAAACGGTTTTCTAAGCAAGTTTGTGTGCCGGTTGTTAAGTCGGGTCATTGTACGTTTCTTTTCCTGGGGCATATAAGTGCAGCTATAGAAATTTGTGTGCTGCGTAAGTGTCTTAGCTGATTTAATCATGGCATTTTAAATGGAAAATGAAGATATTTTGTTCTGCTGCATTAAGGGGAAAATGGCAGATACACGGCAGTTTCATCGTTGGTAAAAAAAAACATTGCAGACAATTCTAATTCATGGGATAAGCGCACATGTCATAAATAAAAATTAATTTCTGAATATTTTTTTATAAATTGGAAACGTGCGTATGCGTAGATATTCATATCTAGAAATAAAATTCTCGAAACTTCCGTTTTAATTTGCAAATTTTAACCCCATGTAATATTCTTATTTGAGTTAGTAATTCTGAAAAGGTAAGATATTAATCTGAATCAAACCGGTTATGCAACTAATTAAACCTGTTTTGGATTGTCTCAATGTCCATCCGTGTAGGGCAAAGGCATTTTGAAAAAACAAAATTGTTCGTACACACACCCCTTACATTTACATTTATGGATGTAAGTTTACGTTTAGCTCATGTATGCTAATTCGCTTACGTATGTATTGGGCGTTATTTCCTTTATTTTATAGTTTTAAAATTCAGCCAACGTTTGGGCTTGAATGCCGTATATCCTAATTTAACTTAATTTTTTTCCTCTTCATTAAGTCTAATAAGATGAAATTTTTGTTCGTCTTTAAGAAAAGATCGTTTTTTCTCTTTTTATACAACTTCACATGTTCTTAAGATATGAATACCCTTCTCTGTGAAGTTTATAAAATCAAGAGGAAGTTTCGGCGTTATAAACCAAGAACTGTACGGTTTTTTTTTTTAATTTAAAATACAGTAGTTCATAATGAAAATGGTCCACCGGAAAACCATTTATTATTCTAATAAATATTCCATGAAAAAAAAAATTGTACCACTATGTAAGTTACTACATTCTTAGTTTAAGTAACGAAAAAATTGAGCAATTAATTAAGAATATAGTAACTTATTTAAAATAGCAAACTTTTTTTATTTATTTGTATGTTTTTTTTTTTTGGTTTATGGAATATTTACTAGCCTAATTCATTAAACACCAAATACGGCGCCTACAACTTCTCATGACACAGTTTAACCCTGTCGAAAAGTTATTAATTATGTGTGTAATATGAACAAAAATATAATCGATGACTCAAGAATAATAAAACATAGTTTAATTCGTTGAGTTTTCATAATTTGCATTTATTAACATATAATTTACAAGCAAATGATTATCGTGGGTATATCGACACATCTCAAAGGATGATTAACCCGTTCATTGAAAAATATTCATAAGGTCAAATTTTATTACATACAATCGGCTTTTAGGTCTTTGTTCCAATAATTTGATTTAATCTAAAAACTACAATCAAAATTGTTAGTCATTAAGCATTCGCTTGAAAATATTAACTCCCACCAGTGCACAAAAAAAACTTCGTCATAGTTATGTATTTTAACATCATCAGTTTATTGAACCTTAACTTATAAGTATTTCTTTTTATGACATTTTAAACACGTTCGCATGCATTACTTGCATCATTTCGTCGTCAATGGTTTCACATTCATTTAGCTTGAAATTTTGAACAAAAACCGATTCAAAAGAAAAGATTCATTATGTTAATGAAGGATGCTTGCATGTCCACCGTACGCGTATAATTCAACTACGCATTCAACTGTGTATATAAATTAATTAGCAACAATTTCACAGTCCACACACTTCATTGAAAATGCAATTTGTTTTAATTTTTTTAAATTCTTTCTCTTTCAATTTTTATATGAGATTGTTGGTTTATTTTGCATTCATGTTCCTATTTTTTTATATATGTATATATTTTTTTTTCATTAAATTAGCATTCAATTTTCATCTAAAGCTTTATTATATTCTTTCCTTATCTGCAATATCTCTTTTACCCGCCGACACAGCGTGACGATCAATAACACAGGTTCATTTGTTTGATTTATAACTGATCTACTCAAATATATTGCACGTGAGTTTACGATACCACGAGCGCAAAAAAAAAAAAACTCTGCAGTTGTACTTTTTTATTTATTTTGTTGTTTTTCTTTTTCACATCAATCATAATATAGCGATAAAGTTGTTGATAAAAAAAATTAAGAGAAAATGTTCACGCCTCGCTCTTCAGATTGGCAAGTTGATTTTGTTGGAAAAAAAACTGATGGAGTTTATTTAAATAATTTTAAATATTAAAACGTGTGACCTGTCGTTACCACAAGACTTAAGTGGCACACCACACATTGAATGTCTTACATACCATACCCTACGTGACCAATTGAACGTTAAATTGAAAGAATCACGTCGTAGACTATCTCTTGTAGTGTGCAAGTGAATTTACTTCTGCTCTAAATTTTGTGTGTGGATTTTTGCAAGAATTCGAGTTGAGGTGAATACAAAACAATATTCAATGAACCTAAGACGGGACTAGTATATGTACTTATTGATAAGAATTTGAAATGAGAATTCAAAAATTACTTTTTGATTAATTCGTACCGCTTGGCAAAG
This sequence comes from Syritta pipiens, assembly GCA_905187475.1. NCBI lineage: Eukaryota > Metazoa > Arthropoda > Insecta > Diptera > Syrphidae > Syritta > Syritta pipiens. The sequence goes on along the minus strand of LR994571.1, from coordinate 9,363,295 downwards.
CTAATGATATCGCTCAAGCTGCGTTCTGTTTCCCGATTAAGTTGCAGAATCAAACTACTTGTCTTAAGCAGATTTTAGCATTTGTAAAAAAAAGTACACTTAACATTATTTACTTTCTTTAATTGTGCAATCGTACAGTGTTAGTCTAGTCGAATTTCTCACCAAGTTTGTTGATGACTTTTTTAGAGTTAGTTTTTCAATTCTTTTTTATCTTTTCTTTGTTGTTTGTGTCATTTTAAAGTCATTCAATTTTGACCTTGACACTTTTAAACATGTGGTAGTTAACATGTGTGAGTTCCATCTTTATTTGGTTAAGGAATGTTTGCTACGTTGCTTCTCATTTGTTTTTATTTCATACTAAAAAGGAATGATGGTACATCAAACCCTGTAGTATATTTTTTTTTTTATGAAAATACTTCTTTTGACTGTGAACACTTACCAGACAGATTGCACTTCATATAAAAATCCTCTGGTAAAGTGGATCTGCAAAAGAAAATACATTCAAGCCTAAGAAATTATGTCAAATGATGACATGTTATTTAAAAAGAAATAAATGCGGCGTGCTTAATATCCATTCTTTATTTTTATTTTAAGGCACTGCTTCTTAAAACCAAACATAAACCAATTACATGCAACACCCTTATATAATTTTGGATATCCCCTAAGACTACAATTTTTTTTAGACTGCATCCTATACTAAAAATAAAAAAACCGTAAACCATTTAAGTTAAGCAAAAGCAAGAAAACAAAACATCCCAAGTGAACATTATGGCTGCCCAAGTTAAATTAAGGACTGTGGTGAATTAGTCACAACCGCCAGACAGGCATTCAGACGAAATTTATGCATTCACTTTTGTATTTATATATTGAAAAAAATGTTTTCTCTTCTTGCTGTAATATCCATTTGGGGTGGTTTATATTCACATCAACATCATAGCAACAACTCGAATGTGTAGAAGAGAGTGCAATGAAACTGTAAATTTTAATACGTATTCTACTCATTTCATTATTTTACCGACACGATAAGTAGGACAAACACACCGAGGCATGCACACTTGAAAGTACATCCAGACACAGCAGTAAATATATTCATAAATTTTCGTTGCGATAGATTCATGCGTTAAATCATGCACACACACATGGGGTAACCCCAGGCAAAACTTTACTCTTCTACTTCACTTGACGATGCATATGCAACTGCACTTTCAACGAGAAGAAAACCATAGACACGATTTTTTTGGATCATTGTAGTTGAACGGTAAAGTAATATAAATCGTTTTGTAATTACAGCAATCGTTGCACCAGGTGTTGTCTTTTTATAAGATTATTATTGATGACTTTCTAGGTTAGCTACAAGTTCAACTTCTTTCATTCATGCAACTGCTTTTATTTAGTGTCGGAAAGATTGTGGCATAGTGGCATACTTTTTGTTTGGAAATTTCTCGATGGTTTGTCCGTAGCTTCATGTATTTTTATGACAACAATTTGACATAGTGAAAGCATTATTGAAAAACGGTCGGCTTACTCTTTTGTGTCGTGATAAAAATGAATTTTATTCAGTTAGGGAGGAAATAAAATAATTATAGCTGCTGTGTGAAGCTACTCGCTTAAAAAAAACTAAGAGGAGAAAAAGTGAATTTCAATTGTTCTCGATTATGTTATGTTCTACTCTAATCGATTCATGACTAAAAACCATTTCCCAAAAAACATGCAAACAATATAAGTACAAACCTAATCAGCTTTGGCATTAAAAACCAAACTAGCTAGGGTTTGCATTGCCTTAATTTAACTTAAGGAATATTTGTCATTCCCATATATTTAGTAAAGATAAAGTTGTCTTCGTTATGACAAGAACTATGAAAAATTTTACGAAGCAAACATTTATGACTGGCATGTGTCATAGTTAAAATAAACGAATCAGAATATTTGAAGGTGTTTGAATATGATCGGAATTTGTATTATTTTAAGTGCTTTAACTGCAGCTAACACAGACTACACAATAGCTTCAAAATCATGTTATGTAATAAGAAATATAATCCTCAATTTTTTCTGCTTGCAGTGATATAGACATAACTTTATTCTCATATTATAATGAACTACCAGTACTATTTATAATAAAGATTTCTTACACTTATTTTAGCTTAACACATCTTAATTGGAAAGCATAAAATAAAGATATTTTCCTGAGACATTATTCAGTGTTTCAAAGACACTTGCATAAATGTTCGGTTTTCAGTTTCAGCGGCAACATAAAAAGTCAAAATGCTTTGCGCGTATTTTCATGTTGTAAAAATTGTTCTCTTTTACTACGCATTAGGAATAACAAAATTAGTATCTACATCGTATAATGTTGGCAACTTGAGTCACTGTGGGGGCACTTGTACTCGGAGTTATCTTGTTAGAATATTCTTTGCACACCAATCATTTAAATATTCGTATTGTTCAGCCTTAGCTGCACGTGTAGGTTGTAGGTTACCACAAAAGACCACAACTCATCAACATCAACATTTACTAAATCAATCTGATGACTATTGAATTCAACACATGTTACACGGCATAATATGTGTATTTATCTTATCTCGTTTCGAAAGGCAATAGTATTGTAAACGATTTTATTTACTGATTCAGCTACGGCAAAACTTTATAAGCACTGAACTCAAAGATAAATAAACATACTTTGCACTCAAGCAAATAATTTAATGATCACTCAGCTTAATACTTGTTGATCAAATTTCACCAACAATAATAGATGAAAGAGAAGTTAAATCAACATTTGATTGGAATTATCTAATCGGGGCGCTTACGAGCCCACCACCAGCGTTGTTTGTTATTGAATTTCTCTGATTGCAACTTGAAACTTAAGTTGCATTCTCTCGAGTGTATAGTTAAATTTTTAACCGAACTAAAAAAGTATAAGTACACTAAATCCGGTGATTACTTACCTTTGGTTGTTTTACATAGAACGACGCCGAACCAAGACTGATCATTTTCATCGTGTTTTTGTGCCCGTACCTCGACCAAGAATCCACATTCGACAACAGCGCAAAATATTCTTTGCTCATCTTGACGGAACCACTTGGATTCTCGTAGTTTCTGTACAGCTACAGAACTACCAAATGTGCAATTTTTATTGGACGGACAGTTAACGATATTATTACTGCTATTGTTGTTATTATTGTTATTACTGGGCCACCATTTAAATGAATTCACAAAACTACTAGACCGGTTCATCATTTGTTTGATATACGTCCGTTTTTCAATTATTTCACTCGTTTTGAAAAAAAAAATATAATTCCCTTCCAAAATCTATAACTTTACTTCTTATTTGTTTCTTGGTTCACTTCCACAATAAGTGTTGAATATAACTTTCACAAAAGGCCACTGAATAAACAATGAACAAAAATGTAAAAGAAAAAAAAAATCTTCAGGGCAAATAGACGGACCCCAGGAGACGAGCCCTTATTTATTTATATACTTCAATCTCTCTTCCGGTAAAAATGTTCTTTATTTTTCCTCTTGCTTAAAGCAACAGACAAAATTATTTTAACAATCGTTAATTCTTCTTTTACAAAAAAATGCACAATAATTTATAAGTAAATTATAATTTCATCCGAAATTCATATCGATCTCAATATCAAAAAAACACTGTCAACTTTTTAGTAACACTTCCGAACTGCAAGAGTCTCAAAAGGCAAATACCAGCGGATGGCGATGAATATTTTTATTTAAAGCCGGTTGTTGTATGAATTTGTTTGATATGGAGGAGGTCGTCGTAAAGAAGGGGAGCTAAGAGAGTGGGAGGCAGTGAACGGAGCAGAGAAAAGAAAAAAGCGCGCTGCAGACAGCGAAGACGGTTACACATATGTTGGTATATCTGAGGAATGAGGAATGCCCGCAGAGACGATTTGTGATATTGAGTACCGTGCTGTGTATGTGCTACTACGATTGTTGTGTACTCATGCCTTCATTTTACGTTTTGTTTTGTTACACGCTTCGCTGGCAACGTAATATTTAACAATACACATAAATATATAGCTTTTCTCTTAATTTCTGGTTTTGGTTACTCTTATGAAACTGCTGACAGCATTTCTCTTTTGATGTGTCCAGTGTTACCATTAAAGAAATGCGTTTGATGGGTCTATTTATATTTCTATGGTTGTTTTGTTTACGTTTTAAAACGACAAAACTATTGATAACAAGTTTATTCTGTAAAACTGAAGTCGCGTAAATTTAATGTGTGTGTTACGAAATGCTTACTAGGATCCGACCAATACAAGCGTTTTTTCTACTCCCATTTTTTAGCTGTTCTTTTAATTTTACCCCGCATACAAATCGAGAGATAATTAGCCTACTTTTACACTGCAAATCAAAAGTTGAATAATTGCTATGAACTCTTGTAAATTTGGCACCTGATCAATGGATTTGTAAATACTTAAACAATTTGTTGTCTTTGAGTCGCATATTTCGCTGATATCTAAATAGTTGAGATACACCCGAAATTCTCTTTACGTTTATCTCAAAAGCTTTCTGAGTACACATAAACTAAGAGAAAATGTTCTTTGCACATAACCATGAGTCGCATTTGCCATCGCGCCAATACTATTTTAGTCTTGTTTTGTAAATAAAATTCTTAAACAAAACAAAGATAATATTTACTGAAAGAGACTTCAATTCATCAATCTAACCACCTGTGAGCTATATGAAGGAATTCCATAAATATTTACGTAGTCGATATTAAGCAATACTAAGGTCTTACCTCTTTTTGCACTGGATCATGGTCCAAGGTTAAGCTAAAAATAAAATGCTTGAAAATCGTCAAGAAAGTAATATATTAAACAGTATATATTTTTACATAAAGTAGACATTAATTTCTTTGTAGGTGTCACCGACAATACGTAAGCAAATATCTCAAGGCCTGTTGTTAGCTTCAGAAGACCTCTTCGATTCGTAAAAAAGAATATTGAATACATGTTAAATTTAATTGTTTATCTCCATCACCTAAATGAATGACATAGAATACTTTTAATAAGATGATTATAAAAGATGTCTACACTACTTGTGATATTTAACAACTGTCTGACGTTATCCATTGAGATATGAAGTTGTTTTTGGCTACCGAACTAGCGTGTAAAAATGTATCATCGTTTAGCGTACGATCCATAATTTATTTTACAATCAAATAGCGTGATTGTTTTCGTTAAGCTTAACGCAATTTAGAACATGTTCATATAAGTTTAATGTTTCGGAAGACTAAGAACCGATCTGTGAGTGTTCCACAAGCAACGATTGCTTGTTAGCTAAAAAACAGAAAATGGCCGGAATGATTGAAATATAACTAACCAATACAATGTCAATCATTTGCTTCGTATATACAATGTTTTAAATAATAACTTTTTAAATTTACTACTAAAATGCATGGACCCAATTTTTACTACAACCTGATATGGTAAATAGCAAAGGAAAGGGATTTATAGGTAATTGCGATGAACCTTGGGTTAGCTCACCCCGGAAATAAGCCAACTATCATCTATTAATAAGATTAATTCAATTTTATAGTCGTGACACTTTCTTACTGTCTTGATAATGAACTTCATTCATAGTTCAATGACATTCAAGGCAACCTACTGACTAATAATAACTTTACTTCCACCTACTATTTTTAACTCAAGCACGTGGTCAGCATAATATTTCAAAATATTTATTTTAAATCGTTTTAAATTTCAAACAATAACTAATCACTGTCAGCTGACTTAGTGTTATCGGTTTGTTGATATGATGTTGGCCTTGACCGACTAAAGAAAACGAAAAGTAAACAAAACAAAACCTGAATTCCGGTTTATTCTTAAAGAAAAATATATAAACCCACACACAATAAATAGTTTAGATATAATTTTCCCATAAAAATGATCTCAAAATGAAAATTCAAAGCATAGATCGGCGAGTAATTACGTGCATCTAGGCCATTCCTAGGGTTTCCTCATAATAAAGCGCATACTAATTACGCTGCAAATCGCCGCATTTTTTCAAATGATCCATATCCACGAGCACATTTAATGCAATAGCAATGCAAAACGTGAATTACAACATACAGATTCAAATGCACTGTAGTAAACCTCTACTGAAGTTCGTAGTGTCTATTTTTAAATCAAATTAAAGCTCAATTGCATTTCAAAAGCAACTGCAATTGAAATTAAATATGATCGGCGTCGATCAAAATTGCTTGTCTGAACGACTTAATCACGTAACAGTTGTCTGGGGAATTCATTAAAAGAAATTATTTACTATACCGACGAAGTGTACATGAATTTTTTTTTTTTTCGTATGTCTATCCAAACATGAGTTAAAATAACTATATTCTAGTCGTTTTCTCTTTTGTATATTTAATTCATTCATGTTTTAACGTCCGTTTGTTCACTGATACCAGTGTATATCATTCTTACCTTGATATTCTCAGCGATATATATTTTTTTATTTAGTGACTCAGCCTCTAAAGAATATAATTTTTATTACGCATTTGGACTTTAACTGAAGCAACTACGATTCATGCTAGAATCAATATTAGAGGCTTGTTGGGAATCATGACACATGAAAGCCATTGTCGCTGCGAATTGTCATGTTTAATTTTTGGGATGAGAATTGTTAGACAACCTGATCCCAGTCCAACAACACATTATTTAAGTGTTTTTCGTATTACGTTTCAATTTTATGGCGCCATGACTAAAAAAAAATAGGTTCCTTACTAGTCACAATAAGACGAGTAATTGTTGTTATAGTCTTAACCTACAGCTAACTGAGAGCTCATCATGATAAAAAAAATTAAATGCGTAAATGTGGATGCTTCTGGAAATATATATTTTTTTAAATTTATTGATACACAAAATACATTTAAAATTCTTAACCGACCGTATGAAATAATTACTAGTTACTGTTTAATGAAGAATTAAGTATAAATACGGATTCACGTTCGTGACAAACTAGTGAGTTCTCTAATCTGAGCCATAAATACATGCAATAGGAAATTGATTACTTTTGGATTGATTAGGAGTAATTGAAAAGACGTAAAAACGGTAGAACTTACAAAAACTAAAAATAGATATTTTTTTATTATTGCTTTCAAGGTGACTATGATAAAGATTAATGGCGTTTGAATTTATAATAAGCTTGAATTTATAAGAATATGCTCATTATTTGTATACCCAATATCAACTTTAATTTTGTCATATAAACTTATTTCATATACATAAACTAATTAAGCTAATGAAACATAATGCACGTCTGCTCCTTCTATTATTCTAAGAACAGAAAGAGTGATCAGATAAAATATCCCCAAAAAAGCAAGACGCATATGCAACATATCCACCAAACATGATAATTGCTTTCCCAACAAATTTGTAAAATCACAAAAAGCAATTTAAATATTTTATTTATTCTGATAATTAATTAAAGTGAACTAAAATGAGATGTTTCATTTAATTTAATTGGCAAAGACCCAAGTATAATGCGAATATGATTTTGTGTAACAATTAATAATGCATGCAACAAATAACGATATCGGATATCAAAAATTCACATTTTTTAGGTAAGAAAAGCATGTTTATAAGTTATAATAAAAAGTAAAAAAGAAATAATCAAAACATATAAAGTAGATTTGTCAAAACAAAATAAACTTCGTGGGGTTTTTAGATTTGGTGTGGTCAACATAAACATATTAGACACTGACCTATGTACTTCGAAAATTCTTAATCTGCTATGGATTAAAATTAGAAATCTATTCATTTTTTGTTCACGAAATTTTATAATTTATTTGTCAAAAAAAGAAAAAAAATGTTTATGTTTATTATTAACTACAGAGTAAAAAAAACTGCAAATAGTTTATCCAACTTGAACTTAGTTTCTTCTTATCTGGTAACTATAAAAACTAAATAATACGAAAAAGTTTATTCAACGAATTTTAAAATATTAAAAATAAATTGATGGCACTTTTTTCTGTTTTTCCATTCTCGAACTATGAACCAAACCAATTAGTAATCGTCGTAGTAGTACGTCACCGTGTTTAAAGAAAAAAGCTAAAGATACATATTGTTAACTCATTTTAAGCCCTAAAATAAAGATAATGTCTTAACAGAATGAAATATTATCATTTTAATCTCACTGTCGGCCTTTTGTCAAAATTTAGATTTGCATTTTTTTTTAAATATCAAACAAAAGATGTTATCATTGAAAATGACTAAACACAGCTTAAGATTCGGCAAAATCTTAAAGCAAATAATCGTTAGTTTTACCCATGCTTCAAAATATTATCAACTTTCTGAAAGAAAATCTAAAATCAAAACTGAAGTCTTAACTCGATATCCCTTAATTAATTTCACCATCTGTTAACAGGTCGCTTTTAACTTATGACTTAAAAGTCATTTTAGACTTTTATTGGTAAAATGTTTGACGTAGGTGGCAGCGCTAATACGCACGCGTTTTTAAGCAACCATGACGAGATCTTTTCATTCGGTTTCTTGCATTATGGAACTAAATTTTTCGTACATTCTAGATCACCGGAAAACAAAAAACCAAAACAAAACGGAAATATAAAAAAAGTGTTTGAAGGGAAAGGGAACTTTTCAAATTTTGCTTATTATATGTTATTTGTTCTTTTTTTTTTCGAATAGGAACATCCAGCGTTGTTTTTCGATCCATTTCAGAAAAAAATTCTTGACACTGAATAAAACGATAAACAAGTTCCTCATTTTATTTTAAGATTGCTGGCGAAAAGGCGTGTTTATTTATTCTGTCATACTAATACAATTTTTTTAATTTCTTCACATAGGAAAAGTTGATTTAAAAAAGTAGGCAAAATTACCTTGGTCTTTGTTATTATGGGAATATCCTCGTTTTACATAAGAGTGTTTAATATAATTTAAATATTAAAGAACTGAATCATATTTGTAGATTACAGAAAAAAATGTATGTATATATTCACCCGGATGACAATGACATTGACATTCGATTACATTGAGGTCTAGCCACAGCAGTATTTTCTTTTTTATTTTTTTGGGAGAGAAGAAATAAAATAAAATTAGAATGAGAAAAATAAAATAAACTGATCCGGTGCTAGTAAATGTATTATCTAAAACAATTCAGTATATTTTTCGTTGCAATAAGAAAAATACGGAAAAGGCATATTCATTTCACAAGAAGTTTTGTATATAACATGACTACTGACTAAGAAAAAAAAATAAATACTGTAATAATAGGAAGAATTTATGTTATTATTCTATATCGCGCTACAATTCTTGATAGCACTATTCAAAACACACAAAAACCAAACGTGCATACCCTCTTTACCCTCAAGTGTTCATTCTCATTTTGTCTTTTAGTAAACTTAATTTATTCATCATAACAAGCATAACAATTATGAGTCTTTATTTAATTTTTTTTTTTGCAATAACTGTTACCAACGCAATCGCGTGTCCATAATTGATTAATTAAAAAATACTACTTCAACAGTTTTCGTGGGTGGTTCTCGCACGCATATAAATATTTTATTGAAATAAAATTGATTGATGTACATATACCAGAAATATAGTCCATTGTTATTTTTACTAAACAAGTATGCATTGTACAATAGTTTGAAAATTACAAAGCTTAAGACAATATATGATTAAAGAACTTTGGAAATCCATGTGACTTTTCAGTGTTCTCAGGCTATATTGTAGAAAAACTGATAGTTATAAGAATTAAACAAAGTACAGTGTCTAACGGGTTAGGCCTTTTGTCATGTATTATAAAAACAATTCATTTGTATAAACAGAGTTCATACATCTCTACAATAGAGATAGATCAAGGGAATGCATACACACATACTATATTTTTCTATCTTTGCCATCTTCGGATTTGGTTCGTGTCCGTTGTAAGAGCAAAAATTGCTTAGTAGGCGTTGATATTATAGCTATAGTTAATTTGTCAAATTTGTCAAATTAGAAAATTGAAATGTTCATGTGGCATCTTATTAACTGCAGCGAACGAAAAGCTTTTGCTGGGCTATGGCTCTTTTCTCAATTTGTCGACTTATAATAATAATAATAATAATAATAATAATAATAATAATAATAATATTAACTGCAAAGTAGAAAAAATGCAAATAGTTTATTCAAGTTAAAAGTACTTTCTTCTTTGATATTCACGTCCGTGTCCGGTATAAAGAAGGTCCGTTGTGAAGGGGTTAATAAGTACACAAAGCCCTATCTTCATGCCTGGGCCAGAGAAATTGTCCGTTAAGAGGAGTGTCCCTTTAAAGGGGTATCCGTAAAGAGAAATTTCACTGTATTTAAAAAAAAAAAAAAAAAAAACAAGTAAAAATAATAAAACGGCAGAGAAGAAGATTATTTAAGTCGATGTCATATACGAAATAGATAGACAAAGAAAGAAATCTCAAGGTAGTGTAATCGTGGATAATTTATATTTTAGTAGCTATAGAGAACAAAGGCAAGTTGCACCCCTTCGGCTAATTTCATCGGTTATAAATGCATCGTGGTTCTTGAATCAGAGCTAAGGGCTTAACTTCTGTATGTAAAAAAAAACCGGTCAAGTGTGAGTTTTACTCACCCGCCGAGGGTTTCGTTCGCAAACAGATTAGTAGCCTAGACTTAATATAAGTCTAAGAAATCAATGAACTAAAATAGTCAAATCAAATTAAACTCAATTCACTGTTCAATCACTAAAATTCTTTCATTTCGAACGAAACTGAACAAAAGAAAATCCTTTCCCATTTGCTGATCGCGCCAGCCGTGTGAAAATTGCTTTGGTGCATTTAGGGGATGAAATGCCGCAAGCGACACTGAGACTGCCGTCAGTTCATCGTTTTTTGCGATAACTGATTCGATTTAAATCGTTAATATCTCGAAAAACTGTATGAAAATATTTTTTTTTACATAATATTTTATTGTTCTTTCGCCGAGATCTACAAAATGGCGTTTTCGGATCTTCAAAATTCGAGTGTTGTTGTTTTTTGGTTTTTGGCCAATATCTCGAAAGCTATTAAAGCCAGAGTGCTCAAACCAATTTTAACACAAAGATTACATCAAAACCTACATTTAAGATTTTTTTCAGATTTTTAGACTAACAGGTGTGGAAATGAGAGGGGGGGGACGCCTTTTTTTCGACTTTCAAGCTTAATATCTCGAAAACTTAACTTCCAAATAAAAAGTTCAAAATGAAAACTTTATTTCATTTTACAAGACCTATCCGATGGTACCTCACTTAATATATTGCCGTGAATTTTTTTTCAAAAAAAGTTAGTAATTAATTTATTTTAGTATGAGCAAAAAATCATACACGATTTCTGGATAATTTTGGGGTATTGCGATGAGTTGCCCCATAACTCCAATTTTTTTCAAATTTTTTGGTCAAATATTCTAGAAAGTAAGGCGGGCGACACGGTACACAAGTCAGTTTTCGGCAATTTATTGGCTAATAACTTCTTACCAATAAGAGTGAGGGAGTTACCATAGTACAACTTTTTGATTTAGCTGTCATCCTCTTTCCAACGATACCCATATCAAGGAACTAGTAAAAGAAATTTATTTTTCAAATTTAGTATTGGTACTAAGCTTTTTGCTAGTATAAAATTTTCTTAAATTTTTTTTCCTGAACTTTCTTTGGGCAAGTGAAATACGTCTTTTAGCGAAGTTTTATTTCTAAATTCTTAGTGGTTCGCCAATTACCGAGGTTAAGGCCTAATGACAGACAGACAGACATTTTCATAATCAGGGTACCGCCCCCTTTCCAATGACACCCATATCGACCATCAAAGTGAGTAAACGTTTTTTCGAGCGTTAGTATTAGTACTAACTTTTTCTTTAATCTGCGACTAATTCCAAAAAGGGTGCATGATTTATTTTTGGGTTGCCTAGATACACCTTCAGTCCAAATTTCATCCCTTAACTACAAAGGACTTATAAGTTATAGTCAAATATGTAAAAGGCGACAGACAGACAGACAGACACCGAAGTGATTCCATAAGGGTTTCGTTATTCCTTTGGAACGAAACCCTAAAAAGAATAAGCTCAAAGATTTAAATTAAACTTAATTTATGTTTTTAAGAACTGACGCTTCGCAGTCAAACAAAGAATGAGCAATCCCTTTCGCTCACTCATTCGGCAGCCGGAAACTGAACAATTACTTCAATCTTTTAGACTCCATAAACCTTACTAGTTTTACCAGTGATCGTAGATTATAAACTGAATTGAACAAAATTGGAGTGTCAATGAGCCACTTTTACTCCGACCTTAAAGATCTATTGTACCCCAGAATGCATATTAATGCAAAGAAATTTGTAAAATTTAACAATCCATATGCAAATGACTAAATCAAAAACATCCATACATTTTTTGAATATCAAGATTCCATTCTTCTCAGTCTTTCATTCTAAATTTAAAACATAGCTAAAATCCCAATTGCACAACCAGCATAAATTTCTGCTTCTGTAGCACAAAAGCCTCCTGTTACTAGGGAAAAATCAGATCAGTCTCCATTAACGTAGGTGCTAAGACAGACGTCATTTAACTTTTTTTTTTTTTATTAATGAACCAGAATTACTTTGAAGAATTAAGGCAGTTCTCAGGCTAAACGTTTATTTTTAGATCCCAGTCTGACGTACATGCGTGTCATGTTCCTTGTCTACTCCTTGACGTTTTTCTTTTGAAAATAGATATTGTCGATAATGTTAAGATTTGAGATTAATTTATATTTCGTCACTTTTTCCTCATTTAACAATCCAATATTTATGATGTTGACTAAAACTCATGTGATACATAAAAACAAAGTCATTTAAGTCAGACAGTGGTGAACGCATGACACACGCCTTCAGAAACGTCTGTTGTGTACATTCTGTCTTGTTTTCATAAGTCACGTTTTCGACTTTACCCTCAAAAATATTTTCAAATATGTGCAAACTGGCTGCAAATTGGCTGTTTTTCAAGTTAATTTTATACTTTTATTGGAGCGACTGCTTTTGATGCTCTGATTTAAATTAATAAATAACGCCATTTAATTGTTTCAGGAAGAGATTTTCATTAAAAACCATCACAAATTGCACTCCCTCGAGTAAATTACTGTTCAAGTGCATTAGTTGACTGAGTACCTTACAAAATCCACACATTCATATGTAGTAATCAAGATGTTTACTTCTTAACATGCAAAATTTGCAAACACACTATAAACAACGGTCCCGTGGCTGTGGGCGCCACCCGTATTGGGACCTCCTACGTGTCGGAACTCATGTCAACCACACTGATCTAGAACTGTACATCTTTCTGTTGTTGTACATAGCTGAGGTCGTTTCATTTTGATGAGCGGTTTTATTTATAGATAATGGTTTGAAATTCTGTTAAGAGACGAAAAAAGAGAAGAGAGTGAAAAGTGTTCTCTTCATTTGAGATGTCAAAAAGCTTTTTTGTTCAATCTGCTTTTTTTTTTATCAACCTGTTGGAATTTTGTGGCGCTTTGTACATTCACTTGTTTTTATATAATATTTGGCAATAACAAAAAAAAAGGAAAGTAAAATGAACGAATTTTTGGCAATCGTAAGAGGTTTGTTTTTCAGATTATTTGGTTGCTTACCTTTTTTGGGAAAAAAAATCTTAGCCATTAAAAGAATAGTTGCAGCAAATGCTGGGTTAACTTGCTTAATGCCAACTTTAAGTCATGCTTTGATCAGACAATATTGAGTGAAAGTAGCCAAAGATTATCTGTTTGATCCCAATCAAGTTTTAATGCCAAGGTCTTTGCAGGTTATGACTCTTTTTTTTATTTGTCCTCTTCATAGGTACATCCTCTAACATGATATTCTATTTTTCAGATTGTTGCCCGGAGACATGATCTAAAGCTAATCGTTACATCAGCCACAATGGACTCCACAAAATTTGCCACATTCTTTGGTAATGTACCAACGTTCACCATACCTGGTCGTACATTCCCAGTTGATACGCTTTTCAGCAAGAACACATGCGAAGACTATGTAGAGTCAGCAGTGAAACAGGCTCTTCAAATCCACCTAACACCAACCGAAGGTGATATGTTAATTTTTATGCCTGGTCAAGAGGACATTGAAGTTACATGCGAAGTCCTGGCAGAACGTTTAGCTGAGATTGATAATGCTCCTGAATTATCTATCCTACCAATTTACTCGCAACTGCCATCGGATTTACAAGCAAAAATCTTTCAAAAATCACCAGAAGGCCTTAGAAAATGTGTTGTCGCTACAAATATTGCTGAAACATCACTTACAGTTGATGGAATAATTTTTGTAATAGACTCAGGCTACTGTAAACTAAAAGTATATAATCCCCGTATTGGTATGGACGCTTTACAAATTTATCCGATATCACAAGCAAACGCCAATCAAAGATCTGGGCGTGCTGGACGTACTGGACCTGGTCAAGCATTTCGGCTATACACCCAAAGGCAATACAAAGAAGAGTTACTGCCTCTGACAGTACCAGAAATTCAAAGAACTAATTTAGCCAATACAGTGCTATTGTTGAAATCACTTGGAGTTGTAGATTTGTTGCAGTTCCATTTCATGGATCCACCTCCACAGGATAACATTTTAAATTCACTCTATCAACTGTGGATTTTAGGAGCCTTAGATCACACTGGTGCTTTAACAGCTCTCGGGCGTCAAATGGCTGAGTTTCCTCTAGATCCACCACAATGTCAAATGTTGATTGTATCGTGCCAAATGGAGTGCAGTGCCGAAGTTTTGATAATAGGTAAGAGTTTTAATAATAGATCCATTCTTTAATTTCTAAACTAATAAGTTAATGGTTATCATTTCAGTTTCCATGTTGTCAGTTCCTTCGATATTTTATCGTCCCAAGGGCCGAGAAGAGGAAGCTGATGGTGTAAGAGAGAAATTCCAAGTGTCCGAATCTGACCATTTAACATATCTCAATGTATATCTACAATGGAAACAAAACAAGTAAGAGCATTTAAAAATTTCTGCAATTATATACAATTATATTGACGGCGCATGTGCTTCTTCTATTGCAGTTATAATGCAAATTGGTGCAACGAACATTTCATCCACATAAAGGCAATGCGAAAAGTTCGAGAAGTTCGACAGCAACTCAAGGATATTATGATTCAACAAAAACTCAAAGTTAAATCATGTGGTTCCGACTGGGACATTGTCAGGAAATGCATTTGTTCAGCTTATTTTTATCAAGCCGCTCGACTTAAGGGTATTGGCGAGTACGTTAATTTACGTACTGGCATGCCATGCCATCTTCATCCTACCTCAGCTCTTTATGGACTTGGTACAACTCCTGATTATGTTGTTTACCATGAACTTGTTATGACGGCCAAAGAGTATATGCAATGTGCAACTGCAGTTGATGGTTATTGGTTAGCTGAATTAGGTCCGATGTTCTTTTCTGTAAAGGAAACAGGACGCAGTGGACGTGAAAAGAAAAAACAAGCCGCAGAACACCTAAAAGAAATGGAAACCCAAATGCAAATGGCTCAAGAACAAATGGAGGAACAAAAAATACAAGCTGCACAAAGAGAAGAAGCTCTTATACCAAAACAAGAGATTGTGACGCCAGGACAAACACCAAGACGGACACCAGCGCGCATTGGACTTTAATATTTTGTTTTGTTATTCTTTTTTCCTTTTTTTTCCCGTAAAAATATAGTATAAATCAATTTAAACAAACACTTTTATTAAAAGTAAGTTAATAAAAAAACGTTTTTGTCTAATAACATAATTTCGACGAGATTCTAGACAGAATTGAAAGTCTTTTTACTTATAAACTAAGAAAGTATTTTTTCAGTGCGAGCTCAAACTTAAACATTGATATCTAAATAAATTATTGCTATTGTCGATAAAAAAATATAAAAAAAACTTATAAAATATCTGTACAGTCCTAATGACATCCGCAACTTTTAGCGACAGTGTTTGGATACTTGCTCAAATTCACACTATCTTCGTTTAAATAATGTAAAATCGAAATCGAATTTAAAGCCGTTGGAACACAGCATGGCTTTGGGAGATTTGGCTGTTTGAGGTGCATTAGTGTTTGGACGATAGCGTGATTTGTTGCATTCATCTTTGAACCTAAAGGAAAATTGCATTCTCCGTCACAAAAGTACGCCTCAAACTTTTTCGGCGCTATTACCCAGCCATGCATTTGTAGATCCTTGAAGTCTATAGAGAAATTCATCCGTTCACAAGTTTTTGGAATTTTATATGCTGCTCCAGCACGTGCTGTATATCTTTTTTTCTTTCCAATATTTCTTTTAACTCGAAGATGTTGAATTTTGTTAAGAAGGTCCGGACCATTGAAGTAACCAACAATAAATGGTTGATATTCATCTGATCCAGTCTCGTCGACTAAGCCAACGTCCTCGGGAGTCACATGCTCTTTATCTTCAACAAATACGTCATTATTGATGGCTGTTATTCTAGTCGAAATAATTAAATTATGCCCGTTTGGAGAATATCCTTTCAATATCCATTGTGAGACAATATTTGTAACATTCGCTTCCAGCCAACCTTTATAAGTTGAGGTCGTTGTAATGCTGCATACTAATTTTAAGTCGATTCTCTGCATTTCTTGATTCAGCACTCTGTGAAAGACGGATATTGTGATGTTTTTCTCGATATTAAAATGTTGTCCTAGTTTTGCATTCTGGAAAATTCTCAGTTCTGCCCGAATTAGTTGAAGCTCGTGTGAGACATGATTTGTGTTAAATTTGAGTATCATGTCCGTACCCGGTTTGCGGGGTGATTTGCGTTCTATTAAAACAAAATTAAATAAAATATACAACACTTCTTTATAGATACGCTTACTTTTGGTTGAAAATGTAACGATGTTATTACACTTGTCAATTTGTGTTCGATCTTCTCTTGTGATGAGCGTGCTCCTGATATTTCGATTGTGGTAACCTGATAAATGTGGTTCTTCTCTTTCTTTTAATGTGTTATAAAGCTCTAGCAGAAATTTCGATGCTGCTTTCCTGAAGAAATAAAATTTACCTTATATAATTGACCGACTTCAGGATTGGTTCTTACCTTAAAGATAAATGTTTCTTAATTTTTTTCGGTCGATCAGAAAGACCCAGTAAATCCGCGATTTCATATTCAAATTCATTTTGAGAACTGTCCATTGATTTATGAACCACTGACTGCTCCATTTTTTCATCAAGAAAGTACGGCATAGTTGAAGGGATTATGTTTTCAACAATTTGTACTTGGCAAAAGTAAGTCAATAACACAAAAGTAACTTTCCAGAACATTTTTGTGAGATGTTAACGCTAGCGCGGTCGGGACGGAACTTGTAATTAAATAGCGGAGAATGTTATGTCTACCGAAACAATTGCAGGTAGACAATTCAACATCTACCTTTTTTTGTATTTTCTTAGCGAAACCTCTTTAGAGTAATTAGCGACCCCGCATGTGGGAAATATTATAAATTATATTATTTAAAGTTTTCATATCTTTATAAAAACTAGAACCACCGAAAAGTACTCGTTAAATAATTGAGAAAGAAAATAAAAACACTAGCAGTGTTAAGTGAGCATGCGGTCTTTAATTACTTAGCAAGATACAGTTACCTATTTTTAACATTGTTTTTTTTTTTTGCTTAAAATTTTTGTCAATCAATTCTAATTTTTATTAAGAACATCCTCAGTCGATATTAGTAAAACACATGCGTCCATGCATTACATATACGCATGATTATTTACTGCATTTATTACTTATTCGGAAAATTATAAATTATGTTTGATACCCAAAGAAAATTTTATTGCAAAAATTGTATACCCCATGTACTCTATTTATTGCATTGCAATAAAATTCATTTTAACTACCAGTTCGAAAAAGAAAAATGGCGTGTGTTTGAACACGCCATCTATTTGTCAATATACAGCCATTTCATCTCCTGAACGCTTGACCAATGTACTGTCAAAAAATCTGACATCTGTCACTTAGTCTCAGATAAAGTCGAAGTCCGAAGTTCATGGCGTGCATTTTGTTGTTTGCTTCGACATCATTTTTCTAATTGTATTTTGTAATAGTTGAGCAAGTGGGGTTCATACCTCATTGAACTTTTACTAAGAGCGGTGCCACTACGCTAATCATATTGCAGTCGTCGGTCCCCATTTGTGGAGCAAGTTTGTAGTGTGATTCTCACTCTTAGTTCCTCGTCAGTATCGTTCATTATCTGTGTTAATTGCAACGACCAACAATCAGAGTACAAAGAAAGATATTTTTTAATCAATTCTGCTTTGTTTCGTGTGTGTGATATGAAAAGTGATTCCAAAGAAACCCAATAAAAAAAACCCACTAAACTGAGCAAGCGTGTAAAAAGTAAAAAATAATGGCCATAAAACGAGCGCATACCTCATCACTTCTGGTGCTAGTTATCATCTCACTTGGTGTTTTCTCGACAATATGTGCAATCGATGTTGACTTCGATGAACTTAAAAGTCAAATACCCACCGAACTTACTAATGGTAATTTAACTGATAAAGCAAAAACCCTTTTCAAGGATAAATGCAGAAAAGTTTCCGGCAATGATACGGGGAACGAGGCCTTTGCTAGCATAGAACAAGGCATCTCCACTGCGATCGAGTGCATTACTGGCATTGTTAATATGACTGCAATTCAAACGGAAATAGATAAAGCTCGTCCCAATGGTGATTTGGACATTGTGTTCAATAAATACTGCAAAAAACGTCCCGACGCTCTAGACTGCATACGGGGTTTAGTGAAAAAAGTGGAACCCTGTCTGGAGCAGGATGAAAAAGACAATACCGACGTATTGATGCGAATATTTGAAAGTCTGTTGAACTTTGTGTGCCACAAAGGTGGGGACCAAATTGCCCTCTTCATCGCTGAACGAGGACCCGAATGCTTGGAATCCAAAAAGGAACAAATTCAACGCTGTATGAATAACACATTTGGCGATTACTTACCCAAAGAAAACATCGAAGACATTGAAACTCTGCCAAAATTCATCATTGGACCAAAGCAATGCGATGACATTCAAAAACTCAATGACTGCGTCATCAACGAACTAGAAAGATGCGAAGAAATCACCCCAGCGAATATTGTAGAGTCAATGTTCCGCTTTATCAAGAACGAGACAATATGCCGGAATGAATTGTCGACAGCACATCAGAAATCGAACGCCATGGCATCGACTCTCCCCAGCCTGATGGCAATTGGACTGTTGCTGTTGCCCATCGCCCGATATCTACGGACATAGTTACTCATATCAATATGATACACGTTTAGTTTGCTTACTCTTTAGTACCTAAGATTCAGTTCTATTTATGCACTTAAACGCAAAGCGAGAGGATGTATAAATGTGAAATGCTTTAGCTTTAAAAAAAATCGTGGTGGATTCGAATAGGTTTGTTGCAATTAAATTTCTTTTTTTTTTCTTACTATTTCCTTACTCATGAATTCGCAGTATACAAGTAAGTTTTTCTATATTTTTTCTTAAAGTAAAATGAAAATACCTTAATTGACGTTGGTTGGGAAAACCTCTATCGTCGTTGTTTTATATATTTCATATACTAGTTTCGTGTGGAGTATGTCTTGTTTTCTAGTAGTTTTCTCAAAAGTACTTATGAAAGAAAAAAACTTAGTTTTATGTGAGATGAATTGCAAGGTCGCCAGAGTTTTTCTTTTTTTTTTTTTTTGCGCTCTCGACTTTAAGTTGATTTTGTTTGTCCATGCGAAAAAATTGTCGAATTGGCAGCAATTAAAATTTCTAATTGGGAAACAACTAGTGAAGGCATTCTGCATAATCAAGCTAAATGTAGATCGTTGACTTTAATCACTGAATGGTCACGTGGATTTTTCAATGAATAAGATAAGTTAAAATAGATTGACACAGGGCACCTGGCGCAAGTAGATGTGCTGTTACCAAGTGAAGACGTGTAGAAGGAACATAAATTTCTAATCAAAATTATAACGAGAACTTTTGCTTATCCTTACATATCCTTAAAGACTTATTCTGTAGTGAGCCGTTATACTCTAAAAAATTCCGTAATTATTGTAAACGCTTCTTCTTGCCAAAGCATATCCAAAAGAGTTACTCAAGTGATTCAGTTTCAATTTTACTTCTATTTTCCTAATGTAATGAAAAATATCATTAAAAACTCTTAAACAATATATATAAAAGGAGGAAACAGAAAAATTACCATGATTTCCGTTCGCTGTGCATTTACATATAAAGTCCAACAACTTTATGGACTTGTAGAGAAAATCTTTTCATTAAATTAAGTTACGTGCTACTAAAGATTAAGATTTAACACTTTTTCTTGCTTTCGAATGTGAACAGAAAAAAAAATTACAATGTTCAGTGTGCATGTTATGATCGTTTTATGTGACGTTCTAACTTGAACTCGTAAACATTCAGCAAGTGAGGGCTTTTTTTATAATTAATCTGTCGTTGTTTATTACAGTCAGTTGTGTGCTTCCGTTTTTACGGGAAATGTAAAATTAATCTTCGCATAAGCTCTGATTGCTGCAACGTACTTTTTGTATAATTTATTTAAGAAGGCAACATATCTTAGAACATTGAGCAATTATCAGTATCCTCATCTCAAAATAAAGTGCTCAGGTTGTTAAGTTAACGGTTTCAATAAAATGTTTCACTCAGTAGAAAACATTTAGTTATGTATAATGTGAATTCTTTACTCGATTTCGTCAAAGTGGGACGATTAGTTAGTTCGATTTTTTAACATTTAATTTTCTATAATTGCTTAAGTGCATTTATTTTTATGTCTAATCAGTTTACATTTCGTAATGAATAAATTTACTATCTGAATGTAAATCTCAAGCAAATCTATAGCTATTTATTATTTTAAAGACATTGCTCTCTTGAAAAACCAGCATCAAAAGTCAAAGAGCAACGATATTATAACTCAAAGCTAGCAGTTTACTGACGTCGAGTTCATAGGTCATTAAATCTATTATTGCAAAACCTGTTGTAAATTTTCAATGGCACATGTGTTGTCTGGCATGCACTGAAACAATTCCACAGCCAATCACATCAAGAGTGAAAACAAAAAAATCGATTTCATTAAAATAAGAAGATCTTCGGTTTTCTGATTATTCTTCTATTGGTGTTTTTTTTTCCTTAGCATCGAGTATCAACTTATTTAAGATATAATTGAAAGCATTAGGTTAAGATCAAAGATTATAAAATATAGATATATGAAGGAAGTAATCTTAGTCTCCCAATTTACGATATACGCATGAAATTCCAAAAGCCATGATTTTTAATGATCTCAAGCCGCAGTTGAAAAATCTAACTTGCTAAGGGTTATTATTCTAGCAATCTTAATTTATTCTCTGAAATGCTGATAACTCATTAAATGGTCTTATTACATTTAAAAGTGTTCAATGTAAATAGCTTAACAATAATCGACTTTAGTAAATTGATCATAAAACTTTTACGACACAAAAGCCCATACGAGAACTTTGACTCAGAAATAGCTAGTTTCGCACTCACTGTTAATTTCGTTTTGTCTAAATTAAATGACACAATTAAATTGGAATATTTAAACGTATAAATGATATGTAATTTACTTCCTACAGCAAGAAGCTTTAGACATAGCGGTAGCCTACAGTTGTCTGGCTTACATTGATAACATTTTCTTGAGTTTAGACAGTATAATTCCGTTATTTTTCATTGAAATCCCGAGGATTCGGTAGGGGGACGACTATCTAAGTAATCACAACAATTTGATGACTACAGAATACTACCACCAAATGTTGATAACGTCAATTGAGGTATTTTCAAAACTTTATTATCATGTAGAATCGAATAGAAATTGATTTATTTTTTATTCCTTTAAAATCAGCTTCTTCATTATTAAAATGTGTAGCTTAAAAACAAAATCGAATATTATAGAAATATAAAACCAGTTCGAAACCAAACTGAGAATAAGAAAAACAGATATTCCATATTGTATAACTTACGTGTTTTGTTTTTTTCCAATTAAATTATTAAAAAAAATGATATTGTAATTTAGAATTAAGTGAAAAAAGTGGTTTTTACGTAATATTTTTGAATTGGTATTTTTTTGAAGATGAAATATAAAACAAAAATGTATTGAAATAAATGTATAAATGACATAATGTCGTAGCGAACAAAGAGTTTTTGTTTAATATACTTTGTTTTTCTTTTCTCTCTGACATGATAATTTTCAAGTCGTTCTTGTGTGTTATCTTTGGATAAGGTTTCTTTGAAGGCAACACATAAAATGACGACATGCAAATTTTTGTATCGAGCTTGATGAGTCGACAATTCCTGCTGAAGTTTTCTTTTAATCGAATTATATGACATGTTGCGATGAGGCGATGAGAAAACACGTTGACCACTGGAAAAAAAAAACGAAACATTTTTATCCAGTACTTTTTTAGATTCAAATGCAAGGTAAGCTATTCTACTTATTCCACTTGTAGAGGATGTAGCTCAGCTCGGGAAGAAAAACCCGACATTCTAACTGATAGATGCTGAGTTAAGAAAACAAAAGCGATGACTGGCATGCCACTATGTAACGTTTCTACTACATACAGAAACTGAACTCTGTGCCCCCAAAAATGTTGAAATGTGAATGAATTTGAAATGTGATAAGTTTTCTTTGTTCTCGTCATAAGATTAATCAGCACCCTTAGAAAAGTACTGTGGAAAATAAAGCAAGCACTTTAACCTGTGAAAATTTTAATCACGTTTTGTTTCCCATTTTTAATTCTATCTGCAATCGGCCATACAAAACCGCCCCCTGTTATGATTCATGACATTAACGATTGCACATTGCACTCTCCAGTTATTGTCTGTTAGTCACTGCCATTTTCTTTGTTTTACTTATTTCTTTAATCCAATTTCTGCTATACAAAAAATCATTTGACGTAATAAGAAATTATGAATGCTGCTTGGTGCAACTAGACAACAGATGTAGGTTTTCTTTTGGATTCACCACCCAATTTGTTATGATTTTGCCAAATGCTCTTTCACAAAAGACTTGATTAATGTGTATTGAGCACAATGAGCTGTAAAAAAAAACTTAGTTCACAGCTGCTTATTACGATGTCATAAGGCCCATTGTTTCAGAGTAATAACAGTGCACACATGGTTGGTTATACAGATGTTTTCATATTGATTTTACGTTATCAATCAAGCGTAGCCAATCGCAGACAATAGCCCATATCAACAAGTGGAATTTTAATGTGTAATCTAACAAAACTAAATTTTGTGGTAAAAGGGGGATAATATTTTAAGCCGATTTCCTTTGCTTTTCCGTATCTATGTTGTTAAATGACTAGGTTTGTTTTCAAAGTATTAATCGAAGCAATATCAAAAATAGTTTAGATCTGAATATATCACCTGACTGACGCACTATCATACACAGCCGCATCTGTGGATAGTTATTATATAAAAAAAAATCCTCCCTATTAAAACTGAGTCAGCTCAATGAAACATATGATCTTCACTGGTGACCACAAGATCAGAATTTTTTTTTGTATATCACTATCGGCACACCACCTACATTCACAGTCATGTGAAACTTGAAATGAGGTTATCAAACCACTCGAAAGCTTGTTACTTTATACATATTTTAAGAACGACTTTTAATTAAAAAAATGTGCCATGAAAAAAAATCGGATTGATGAGGGATTGCAATTATTAACAAGTGTAATTGATTTATTCAAAAAAAGAAAAGAAAAGAGAAAACAATCAAATTTGGTGACTCAACAGATCAAACAAAATGTAACAATGATATTATTTATTTTGTATTTTTAGCATATATCTCAGCATTTGTTATCAATGTATTATTCGAATAGGTTAGGCTCGGTTGATGGCCTTGCCATGATGAACCTTGAGGCCTTGTGTGTTCCTGGATCTGTACTGCCTGGTGTTGTACTCTTCATGACCGCATCCCCCGAGAGTTGGTTTTTCTATGAGTTTTAAAAGTTAATTTACCCATGGAGTTTTTTTTTTCATTTTTCTCATAACTATAAATCACTTTTATTTGGGCGCTTGCTTTTTACAAATTAAATCTTTAGTTGCAGAGAATTCTTTGTAATTCTTATCTATACATAAGAATTACCCTGCTCTGTAACACAATTTTACTGTTTAACAAAATTGTTTGAAGTTTAAACTTTGAAATGTTCACTTATAAAACAATGTTGTCAACTAAAAGCACCATGTTTCGACTGTACAGTAGGTAAACATTAATGACATAACAAATTGAACACTCGTTGGCATAAAATTAAAGTTAAAGATTACCATCTAGTATGGGCCATGGCCGAAACGTTGTCGCTAGTAACAGGATTTTACTTTAATATAGTATTAGTATTTTCAAATGCATCACATCAATTAACGACCTTTGAATCACGGCATGGAGGATGAATCACAGTATCATTTCATCTTTGTTCATCATTGTTCTAGAAGAAACGTAGAAGTAAGTACGACAAGATTGTAAATATAATACATCCTCCACTATGCATTCGAATTTCAAAGAAAAATCCATTACCAAGTACTAATAAAAGCAAAAATTGAATTGCAGGTAGTCTGTGATGCATTTTGTTACAGAGTTATACATGCATATGTAGAAAAATAAAAATAATTATTTTTTGCACATACAACTCTGTAGTATAGTAGTTTCGTTTTGTCACACATAGATGCCACCACGCTCTTTTTTTTCCTATAAACATGTTCAAAAAAATCGTTGAGACACAGAGCATGTGCCTCGGTATTTCTATTTAGCAGCTTGTTGCTAACGAGAAATTCAATTTGAATTCTCTTTATTACCGAAGTTTTGTAGTATTACCGCTGATATAAAATTTCCATCAACAAATCAACCACTGTATATTCTTCGATCACTGAAAATAATCCCTACAATGTCTAATATAGTTCAAAATAGATGAACTTAAATCTGATTTTTTTTTACCGAAAGCTAGGTTGCTTTCGAATTATGCCAATTCTGTGACTCACTCTTCTTTCAAAATAATTGTGAGTTTTATAAATGATTCACATCGCATTAGTGTAAGCAAACAATATTTTTATTCTTGCTTGTGGAATTGTTTGTAAATTTATTATAAAAAAAAACAATTACCAATGTTTTTTCCTGTTGTCCTTCTTCAGAATATTTTTCTTAACGTTAACTTAACGTGACTGAATTTTTTGCATTTTTTAGTCGACCCATGTGTCAAATAGAACAAGGAATATTTTTTTAAATTATGGAATTTTTAAATGAATTGATGAATACTTTATTAGAACTTAGATAGAATAGAATAGATAAACACTTTATTATTTGTTTATCATATTTCTAACATGTAGTTCGTTGCAGTAGTTCTTATGAGAGGGAGAGAATTTCAGCTTCCGAGATATTAAACCTCAAAGGTAAAAAAAAGGGCCCCAACCCCATTTCCACACCCATGGGTCTAAAAATCTGGAATGTGAGTTTTGACGTCAACCTTAGTTTAAAATTGGTTCGGGCATTTTGAATCAAATAGTTGTTGGCCAAAAACTTAAAAATAATGACAATGACAGCAAATGCGATTTTCTTTTGCTTAGTTTTATTAGAAATGAAAAAAAATTATTTTTATTATAATTTTACTGAGGCTATTTTGATTTGTTAAATTCTTTACGTCCTTAGTACTTATCTGTTTGCGGGCGAACGAAACCCTCAGCGTGTGAGTAAAAACCACAATTGACCGTTTTTTTTAATAGCTAAAGTATTTTTTAACCAATTTCAACGGAGGTTTTCGATGCTTGTTCTTATAGTAAAAAACATTCCTTTTAAACTTAGCACTAGAAGCACTGGGTGTGCATATACTTTCTTTAGCCACCGTATATATTAACGAAAAAAGCGGTATGTGCCAAAATATGAAATTCACAATACTGGCTTTTTGATGTAATAAAATGGTATGAGATATTGCAATGATCAGTTCCATATCATACAGAGCAGGCCAGCTTATTTTAAAAAGTGGAATAAAAATAACAAAAATTATTTTTTTTTATGTATTAAATATTATTAAGAGCGAACATTCCGTCGTTCAGTTTGCTTCCTCGGCCGACTTGGTAGTACCACATTCTATCATTCGAGTTTTGCAAGACCTCGTTGATGGCTTCGAGCTGTAGCTCAAATATATTATGGTTTCTTCTCGGTTCTCCACAAAAAATTCAATTGACATCGAAAGAGAGAAAGGTGTTAACACGATTTCCTTTCAAAAACCCACTGTTTGGGCTAAACAGCACAAACTTTGGAAATAAACTTGCAATATTTCCTAACGTTGGCCATTTCTGTCAAGAAGCGGGTTTCAAGGGGGAAACAGCTGTCAGGATGTCAAAATTAGCTATGATTTAGAAGGAACCAGTAAATGGCCTGCCCTTTACCTGTGAGCCCGAACCAGAAAATGTCAAGAAGGAAGTGGACATAGTCACTTAGCTGATTTAATACTAAAATAAATTGTTTAAAAAATCTATTTTTATTGTTTTCATTTCCAAATGTATTTACTCGTTCAATGGCACCCACAACTCTTAACAATCATATTTTTGAACTTCTTTAGATTCGTGTTTTCTTCTTTAACATAATATAGAACACTTAACGGTCCTAATTTGGTTGGAGCACAACACGGTTTTGGAACTTTCTTCGGTTCTAACAGATGAACTAATGTTTGCACGATCGCATGATTTGTTGCATTCATGTGGGCGTTCAGCGGGAAGTTACATTCTCCGCTACAGTAAAAAGCGCCATAGCCTTCGGGGGCGATAATCCAGTCCTAAAATGAAAGCAGACTCTTGTGTTATCAGTTTGAGAAGCAATATAATAAAACTAACCTGCCAGTCAAGATCCTTAAAAGCAATGTAAAGCGTTTGTAGCTGACAGCTCTTAATCCCCTCGTTATAATGGGGATTCAATAGTGGATTATGCATTTCAGATTTTCTGCTCCGCCTAGTCGTTCCAGTATCTCTCTTGTGTCTGCTATGATGTTTTACCACCTTAATTAACTGAAACAGAGATTTGAATCTACGGTTACTTAAATAAATACAATAAAGTGATCTCCTTCAAACAAAGCAAAGCAGACCATATTTAATTTTGTTTTAATTTTTAATAAGGCTAACATACATCTGGTCCACGGAAAAACCCAATCATAAATGGCTGATACTCCTCCTCGCCTCTTTGGTGGACGAGGCCAATGTCGTCAAGTTTAACCTCATGTTCAGGTGAATTGACTTCGTGTGCACCAATGTAGATTCCCTTGTTATCACTGGAATCAGCTAGCCATTTAGTAAGACCCTCTGTGACGTTCAACTCAAGCCAACCGTGATAATCGGCAGTGGTATTTACCGAAGACAACAACTCCAATTCCCTCTCACCATCCGCCTGCACAATCGCATAAACTGAAATCGTGAAATCCTTTCCGCTCCCAGCCACTTTGCCTTCTGATGGCTTTTGATAGAGCCTCAGTTCAGCCATCATTAAGTAGTTATCATCGGGAACCTCGGACACATCAAACCACAGGCGCCGTCCGTGTTCATGACGTACCGCAGCTACGTGGTGGTCTGAAAAGGAACGTAAAAAGGGAATCCCAAAAATGAATTATGTTCCCGAAAAAACAAAAAAGGAAAAAAGCAATTCAGAAAACGAAAAAAAGAACAGAGCAACAGAAAAAGATAAAAAGATTGCAATTCGTGTCACACAAACATTTTGTGTGCATTCCAAGAATGTACGAAGCGTGAGCATTAAGGACTCACAGTGGGAACTTTCCGTGAAATATCCTAATTTGAAGTAAAGTGTACCTGTTTAGATATCCTTAAGTGTTTTTTAATGAAGGCACTTACTTTTGTTGAGAAATGTCATAATGATGTCACTCTGGTCTATCGCTTGTTTATCAAGGTCAGTTATGAAGTTATCTTGATCATGAGAATCACGCTTCGAACGTATGAGCACGTCTTGTTTTTCTTCTACTTCTTCTTCTTGATTTAGCCGATGGTAGACATCTAAGAGAAATTGTGGCGCGGATTTTCTAAAAAAAAATAATATTAATAATATATATATATTTAAATTTCTCCAGAAAAAAGTAGCCGGTCGAGGTTTCAGGCAAGTTGTAACTAAATTGGTAAAGAACTGATAATTTAATTGACATTGAGGAAACGTACGGACTTTGATAAATCATGGACAAAAATACCAGGGTGCCTTAAAAAACAATACAAATTATTTTTTTAATCTTCTTATTTTTGTATTTTGACTCTCACAAGAAAATGTTTGTACAGCAATATTGTATACTACGGTATGATTTAAAATAAATAAATTAGAAATCATAATTAATAAATAGATCAAAAATAACTCTAAAGAAATAAACTTTCTTTTTTAAAACTTAGAACACTAGAAAAAACCACCAAACCATAAAGACCAAGGCGAACTTTGTTTTGCAAAGTAAAACCCTTCAGTCCACCTAGTGTTAATACCAAAAGCGACAAAGTTATTTCAACTATGACAAGATAGCATCCTCAGATTTTTTTCTTTTGTATCATAACTTTTTCCAAATATGTATTTTGTTGTTCCTTTCTCTTTCAAGAGAGATCTGGTAAGATAATAATAAATTGACCGATCACTTCCAGGTGCTTCAGTTTTTTTGTTGTTTTGTTACTTTTTTTTTTTTTTCAAAATCAAATACCATCCAAAAAGCGTGTGTGCACGAGCTGATCGTGAATACATCGCCAGAGCTTTTTTTTTTTTAATTATTAGGTGTTAATAAATCTGATGAGTAAAGGAATGTGGCGAAAAATCACCTTTATATGTGTATGCCTTTAATAATAAATCTATCTAATTCTAGACTGGTTCTGAAGAGAAATTAGACAATCGATTAGAATGAAATTTATCATTATGATAGGCAAATTTTTTGAATTTGGTTAAAATTCTAGTTGGTTTATTCAAATATTTTAGAACTTAAAAGTTGAGTTGTGTATGCTAATCTGAGTTTTAGTTCGTGTTTGACTGTTTTTGGGCAAGAAAATAACCAACACTAGTGATCTTTTTATAAAATAAGTTAGTTTTAAATTTTCGCAAGAAGAATTGTGCCAGCATGACCGTATATCACACTGAAAAGAACTATGGAATAATGTCATATGTCTTCCACACAGCCGGATTAAATCAAAAACGAATAAACTAATTATAGCACAATTAGGGTTAAAACTTCAAGGTTTCGTCCCGTTCTCTGTGCGCTGACAAAGTTCAGTAATGATTTTAATTGCAAACTTATATATGAGAAAATCCTAAGCTATACTTTCTTACGACGAACGCAGTCTTTAGCATTCTAGTTATAATCAGTTATAAGTTACCAAATTCAAAGGTTAATTTATAACTTAAAAAACACTTTAATTAGAATTGTTTTCCTCTTTCAGCTGCGAGAAACAGATCTACTTAAAATTTTTACTTTAAGACCGCCTTTTACATCCGTCCAAAACCACTGAAGCAATAACAAAACACTAAAGATATATCCCGTGATTCCATTGGTTTTGATAGGCAAAACAACCAAGACTTAAGATAGTATCACTAACTTAACTAAGTTCAACGAATCTACTTAGTCTGACCGACAATTTCAAGCCAACGACCTATCACAAGACAACGCATAACTCAATATCCGAAATATTGATTAATCGCCGAACCGTAGCCTAATATCTCGATGTCGGATTAGGTCAATGAGGTTTAGCGTGTCCAATAAACTCTGCCCACGTCAGCCATTTGACTATTCGACCGCGGGAGGGATCAAAGTGTTAACAGCACAAGTGTCAACCATAACTAATAACAACATGTTTAACGGTTGACAAGAAGTGGGTGCAACAGTCTGACCCAGAAATGGCGCTGTCCATCACGTTTCACCCTTTCTACATTCTTTTTATCTGATCAGATTCCATTGCAAGACACACCTCAAAAGAATATCAATTGCGATGTCGTCAGACACACGCCGTTTAGAATGCCAAGCAGGACTCTCAAACTACACATACCAAACTACAACTTTGTGGTCATCATCACTGAGATAAAGAAAAAATAAAAAAAATATATTACTTAGCACATTTTACATCCCCCTTTTCTAATTTAATTTTATTTCTACTCACAAGTCGAACATAGACCTACCGTCTCAAGGAAAAACATATTTTATTTTTTTTAATAATTCAATTCGTAGACAAAGTGGAGCCGCGTGCGGTATTTTTTTTTTTTTTTTTTTGCGTCTCTCCATCTTTTCCATTTGAATAAAAACGAGTTAATCAAGATTGTACCTAGAAGTGGTTTTCGAATATTAATAATCGTTTATGAGAGAGACAAAAAAAAACGAACAAGAAAAAAACTCAGCACACAAAAATGAGCAAAAAAAAAACATGTTAACTTGTGTAACACACACTCCAGCAGTCCAAGACACCCTGATTTCGCCAGACTATCTGTCTGTTGTTAAACTTACTTGAGCGACGGATGATGACTATGCTTCCTCCTGGGTCTCTCGGGCAATCCAAGATATTCCAATATTTCATATTCTACACTCACTCTATCTGTGTCATCTAAAGCTCGATGCATAATTGTCTGATCGACACCATTATCGACGTAGATACCAGATTGACTAGCTAGTAATAGTGTAACGTTTATAAATAAAATAATCACAATCATAACAAAATACATCGATTTGATGATATTGCTGCCACCAGCGCTTGACGCCGCGCACATTTTTACACACCACGACCGCATAATATACAAAAAGGAAAAAAAAAAACACTTCACCGCGATCTCTGTGCACAATACAATTAAACAGAAGTAAGGAAAAAATATTTAAAACAAAAAAAAAATAAAATAAATCGTGTATATTTCTGCTACTAGTAGTGACTGATTAAATAAACAAAATCACAGATTCTTAAAATTCCATTGTCAGCGGGTTGATTGTATATTTATTATAATCGATTTTTATACTTTTCACGGTGTTGTATCATTTTATTAGCTCCATCAAATCGTTACTTTTAGCCGTATACGCAAATAGTCCGACCACAATTGACAAATTATCAATTAAATAAATTTAAATAAATTAAATCGATCCGAACATTGAAAACTACTAAACTGCCGCGCCACAGTATTGTTGGACCGCCGAAATGTATCGATATCGATATAAGATCGATATAAATTAAGTATTTCCTATGTTTTTCCTTTTATTGTTTCTTTTTTTTTTTTTTTTTGAAAAAAAGACTAAGTACAGCAAGTATTTACATGGTTAAACAACATCGACTGTCGACACTTTAGCTTCGCGGACAAATAACAAAAAAAAAAATATGCGTATCACGTAATGTAACCAACGATCGGTGATTGTATCTGTATACATTGATTCAATCCGATACGATTTCGCAAGAGCGAAAAACAAATAGCAGTTGATAAAGTCGATCGTCCGTTCCTTCGTCGATCGGTCGCGACTGATTTACAGCCCCAGAAGTGCATCCGATGAATTTCCAGAAATGACTGAAAAAACTAATCTAACTTGTCTTGCGCTTTTGCTTTCCTTGGCAGCATCTCTGAAATATGGGCAAGTATCTTATTTCTGTCGCCTTCATCGTCGTCGTAGTCGCTGTCGTAGTAGTCGCCTCCAACTCAGAGAGAATGGAGCGCGGCTTGATAACTACAAAGTTTGTTTTTTTTCTTTTTTTCTTGTCAGACTTATATTCCAACCGGCAGGCAAACTGGGCATTCCTGAGAGAACAAGAGAATTAGTGCAAATCCAACTGATGTTAGTGGCTGAGAGACTCTTAACTTGTTCTCAGATAGAAGGAGTTTTGTGTGTACACATCTCTTTAAGCCTGGCTTAAAGATACCTTATACACACTTACTGATGTTCGTTTTTTTTTGTACGATTGGTAACTGTTTTACGAGATGTGATTATACTCTCTTGTTACTCTTGTTGGTAGGTATCTTGATTGATTGGTAAGATTGTGTACTTTAAGTTCAGTTTAAGGTAGATGCGGTAACTTGTTTCATTTTCTTTTATTTTCGATTTATAGTATGCTGTTATTTTTAAAACAATTACCCGAGTTATGTCTATAATTGGCATGTTTGCAAAAAAATTTAGAGGTCATACAGGCTTTTTTGCCTATACAAGATGAGGTGGTCACAAAACTGGTCTTAAGTTATTTGTGGAAAATGTTAATCCTGACGATGGTGGGGAATACTTTATAATAAATTGATAGACACTGTTGTATTGACAAAAATTCTTGACGGCCTTGTTAAATTCAATTAGTTGACAGTTTAGCGGAGGCCTTAATTTTAGTTCTTGCTATCGACAAGTTGTGGGACATTTCCATGACGTGCGGAATGTAGTTGCAGAAAGAAACCATGATTGCAATACAGATCTCAACGAATCAATCATAAGTAATAATTTGCCTATTCAATTCGTTTATTTCAGTCTCATGGCAAGGTTAGATCATAAGATACTTCCGAAGTAAATTCATAGTTCAAACAAGTAAAAATAATCAAAATAAAAGAACAAAGATTTCCATGAGAAAAATAATTAAAAAATCATAGAAACTCTTGATCTTTTGAAAGAAGCACGATGCATCAACTAAATTAGATTAAGTTGGAACTCCTTTAAAATAACAATAATAGAGACATTACCACTCCCATCACCTTAAGCATTTGATTCTCAAAAACTAATTAATCAAAACAACCACCTTACAAAACATATATAAAAAATATTTCTTTATTATTTTAAACCTTATATTGACTAATTATTCAATGGCAACCACAACTTTTTACAATCATATTTTTATATTTTTTTAAATTCACATTCGCATCATTTATATGATAAAGCACACGAAGAGCACCCAACACAGAGGGAGCACAACATGGTTTTGGAACTTTTTTCGGTTCCAACAGATGCACCAGAGTTTGTACAATCGCATGATTTGTTGCATTCATATGAGCTGTTAATGGAAAATTGCATTCTCCGCTACAGTAGTATGCACCATAACCTTCCGGGGCAATAATCCAATCCTTAAACAAAAAAAATAATGTTCATTTTCCTTTTTTCAAATAATGGAATACGCTCTTTGTTACCTGCCACTTAAGATCTTTAAAATCTATGTATAGTGTTTGCATCTGACAACTTTTCATGCTTTCGCCAGAATGGTGCTGATCCAGCAAAGGATGCATGTCGCTCTTTCTACTTCGTCGAGATTGAGCAACGTTTCTCTTTCTTCTTGTATGCCGTTGTGTTGTTTTTATGACCTATAAATATTCGACATAAATAATGATAAAATCAGGTTTAGAAAAAGAAAAAAAGGATTCCACATAAAATGTTTTTTTTTTTTGTTTTTTTTTGAATAATAAGGAAAAGTTCAGACAAATTTCTTTAGTTAGTTATGGCTGTCATCGACATGTATTAATGAATATTTTTTATGCACTAAATTATTAATGGTAAAAATGTAAAACTATTAATCTGAAGAGATTTATTTAACAAACAGCACCACCACTGAACGAAGCCAGAAAAACCTTCCAAGGCAACAAAAATGATTATAAGATCTAGTGTTAAAATCTGGTAGTGAAAGAGTTTCTTTATTTAAATGTTAGGTCATCTGATGATTTCCTTATTATTTTATTAGCATATAACTCAGCTAATAAAATAATAAGCTTTGACAGCTTTTTCGAGCTCAAAATCTTAGCAGAAAGTCAGAATCATTCCACTGCAGAACGAAATGAGTTGCTTTACGCTTGAACAACTTTGGGAAATCCTGAAAATTTATCTCGAGAGTGAGTTCTGTGTTATCCAAAAAGAACGTTTTTTTTTAAAGGAAATCGTGTTATCAACTATCTTGGCGATGTCAATTGACCGTCTCGGGGCTGTGATTTCATCACTTTGGACTAATTTTGTGGAGGACCGTGAAGGACCGATGTTATGTTACCAATCCAGAAACAATTCAAGCAAGGCCAATATCAGCCTGAAACCATAATTAATGAGAAAGTTTGCTCTTACTTATAAAGCCATAATACATTGGAAAAAATTTCACTTTGTTCGTTTTATTGAATTTTTAAAAAGAAACTTGTATCTGGTCCACCCTGTATAGGCAATTAAAAAACGTTGTAAGATGTAGGTATTCAAACACTTTCTTAATTTGCAGAAAACTCAAGCATCACTTTAAAAAGTTATGTGCAAAAAGACTTCTTAATGCAGTAGACGTTTTAGCAATTAAAATGTTTTCATAAAATCCGTATCCATCCCCATCCATCCGTATCCGAATATCTACATTCGTTAAACAAGACACACATCCATGCATAAACTCATCGGTAATTGAAGAGTCAAAGTCGAGACCAAGTGTTAGTCATTCTGACAGTCATAATTGTAGCGCCATCTTAATTAGTTCTAAGGTCACACATGTCTCATAGAACACAGACATCTTAATGAAAATGCTCGGCACTTCGGCTGTTCTATGTTATGACACAGCTCTCAGTTTTCAATTCTCAGCGTGAAAAATCTAATTACCAATTGAACCTTAACCTTCATCTCATCCTTGTGTAGAAATCTATTCAAAACCTTTTTCTTTGTTTTTTTATTGAAAAACCACTAATTGATAACTTTTGGAAGTCTCTGACTTTATTTCAACCCTTACTTTCTGAAAAAAAAAAACTCATGTCCACATAGTAAACATGTTTATGACCCTTGTTTTTCCAATAAATATATTGTCTAACCTTGGGCAGATTTTCACGCATATGTAGTACATCATTATTTCACATAAAAAGTGCATTTCACATAAAAATTCATTTGCATTTTGTTTTTTCACAAGCGAAATTCGTGAGCATATACGTACGGTGCGTTTTTTAGAATATATAATTCCATTACTCGTTCCGAACGATTATATAGCAACCATTACCTTTCTAACATCAATGTGATAGATTGCCGAATGTGATTTCTCTTTTCGTGGAACAACAAAGTATGCAAAAGATGATTATATCAAAAATACTTTTTCACTTTTCTTTCCACCATATATTGTACCTATTATTTACTTGATTTAATTAAAACAACAACAAAATCATGGATATTACATTAAAATTCCATATGCGTAGATATCTAGACTATGCAATTTTTTGAGATTGAGAATTATGTTTTAAACTCGAATACTAATCGAATGATTTCCTTCCATTGATTTCGTTTCAAAACATCACCACATTACATTCATTTGCTTCTTTAACGACCATTAATAGACTGTAACTGACACACCCACAGCAGACGCACATTAATCAAAACAAAAACTATACAATTTTCATGGTTAAGGATCTCCGAACACACAGAGTATCTTAAAAGATCCACACCTCCTCAAGCATTTTTCTAAAGCCGTTTAATTGATTTGCATGTTTCGAATGTATTTTATTGCTGGCTGTCCTCTCCTCCATTCATTGAAGACATTAAAGTCAAATAAACAAGCATTTGCAGACTCACGGATCAGATTTATATCTTCTTAATAACTAAACTAACCTCTGGTCCGCGAAAGAAGCCGATCATGAATGGCTGAAATTCATCGTCACCCCTTTGATGCACCAAACCGATATCATCCAGACGGACCTCACGGTCCGGTGTGTTCACCTCGTGTGCTCCAATGTAGATTCCCTTATTCTCCTTTGGATTCACCAACCATTTTGCAAGTCCTTCAGTTACGTTCAGTTCCAGCCAGCCCTGATAGTCTGTTGTTGTATTTAATGACGACAGAATCTCAAGTTCCCTTTCGCCGTCGGCATGCACAATCGTATAAACTGCAATCGTAAATTCCTTTCCACTTCCTGCCATTTTACCTTGGCTTGGTTTTTGGTATATCCTCAATTCAGCCATCATTAAGTAATTATGACGGGGCACTTCAGAAACATCGAACCAAAGACGGCGCCCATGCTCATGACGGACCTCGGATACATGGTGGTCTGGATAATAAGAAAAGAAAAACGAACACGTCAGAAAACATCTAAATAAGAACCTTGTTAAGTCATCTATATAAATTAGGTAGGTAAAAAAATAGGTTTTCAAGTATTTTTGCTTTATTTTGTGTAGACTAGTAATAGCCGATACACTCGTTAACATAAATATATTTGTATTCCTGGGAATATAACGCAGCGGTGAGTACTCTTATAAGGACCAAACAAATTAACACACAAGCGACAGCAGAAAGGGGAACAAATAATAAATGAACCTTTTGGGTGTACTCCTTCTTGAGTGAGTCATATAAAAGGAAAACAAAAGAACAAAGGAAACACTGTGATAAGCCGGTTTCCAGTATCTGATGACTGTGATGGACAAAAAAAAACACTACATTCCCAAAAAGAGGAGAAATATCCATCCACTTTTATCTTCTGTCTACCTGAGCTGTAGAAATTCCGGCGCTAAAGTTCTCAAATCGATTTTAAATGGTCAATTGAGGATGCCCTCTTTTTGTGCGGTAAAAATAAACACTGCTACGGCGATTGGCATTTCAAATACGATTTCATTTCGTTAGTTTAAAAAATTACATTCATTCTCCACAGGGTGGTATCAACATCTGGATTGTGGACCTGTGGAAAGAATGGCTATTATGTATAGCGATACAAAAGGAACACTTAAAAGGTTGTGACAGTGAGAACGGGGATGCTCCTAATTGATTTCCAGAAGATTTATCATGTTTATTTTTAATTTGTTGGCTGACCGCAACATTTTCGGCAATAGTTGTGATTTGTTGATTTCTTGACTTCATAACAAGTATGTATTATTACTACGTAAAATTCTAATTG
Organism: Syritta pipiens; assembly: GCA_905187475.1. Classification (NCBI taxonomy): domain Eukaryota; kingdom Metazoa; phylum Arthropoda; class Insecta; order Diptera; family Syrphidae; genus Syritta; species Syritta pipiens. Next base: position 9,326,500 of record LR994571.1, on the reverse strand, counting down.
ATTAAATACGCAAACATTCATTATTTATAGTAACAGGTGATTCATTCAAAAGTGATTTTTGTTTTTTTCTTTTTTAAAAATGACTGAATGTGTTAATCTATCATGTTTTTTTGTTTATCAATATTTAATCCCGTTACAACTTATCCTGAACAGTGTGTACGAGGATATATATTTAGTCCAAGATACTACATCCATTCGAACTATCGAAAAATAATGTAACTAAAATTGGAAGCCTCATCGATACTGCCCACAGTTCGAACTAATATTCGAAAGCATAAAAATTAAACGGTTCTTTTGTTTTGTAAAAAGATAAACTGAAAAAAGTATTTTATAATTCCTTTGAAGAAATACATCATTATAATCATTTAAATTATTGAACAAAGAAGTGTTACATGGTTTTTCTTATTTCTAACTTGATCTTGTGTTGTCCTTTTTCAGGCCTTAACTAACGCTTGTACCGCTTATAAGGTGCATACTCAGAAAGGAAAAGGGCGCTTGTTTTCTTCAAAAAAATATTTATAAGTGATTTATGATTTCAAACAGGCGCTTGTTTTCTTCAAAAAAATGTTTTTAAGTGATTTATGATTTCATGGATGTGAGCAGTCAACAGGTAGACTGAAGGAAAAACTAAGCCCTATAAGAAACAACCAGTTTTAGAAAGCGATATGACGGTGATGAAAAGTGGCGCCCAACACTAAAATATGATGCAGTGTTAGCAAGCCTGTGGATGTATAGTATTTGCTTTTCGTTTAACACCTTTTACACGCTTTTATGCTTGATGAGAGTAGGTTCTACCACTCAATGTGTTTAAAAATTACTGACCCTATAGTTTTCGATGTAAAACAAATAGAATTAAAATACTAGTAAAAGAGTCAGGTATACCTTAATAACAGGAACGCTTATATACATTTCTTAGCGTAAATTTTAGGCTGAAATTGGGTCTAAAAGGGACTGTTTTCATTCTCCAGCTGAAGTGTTCGCTATCTTCTGTTATCCTATTTCAATGATGTGATGGGGTATTTTTAAATTCATTATACGTCCCACCGAGCTATTATCAGTCACGTATTCAATATATCAAAACGATAACATCCACGAATTTATGATGATTATACATTTTGTTGAGGTCTTCAACAACCAAATGCTTAGCGCCACAGGATATCTTCGAATCCACATGTTATCCATACATATGTCAAAGCAAAAAAACTTTATGCTTCAGAATCAAATGATTCACAAGCAGATTTAGGCGTCTGATATCACATCATAGACGTTTTAAAATTTATTGGGTAACTTATCTACACATCACCAATGAAAATAAACCATAAGTCAAAAACACCCACGAACAGTTGGAATATGCCTCTATATATGGGTTCGTGTTGTCTTCAACGCGAGGGTTTTATTACCCAATTACTTTTACTGCTAACGATACACTCTTTCGGCGATCTATCATAGGTTTTTTTTTTATTATTGAGCAGAGTTATGTGACGTTTCAACGATTAGCTCTGGTTCCATGTCAAGTGTCTAATATGATTTTATTGACTATTCGGACATACCCACTGGCTTTGAACAGGGTGTCAATAACAAATGATTTTGGCATTTTGTAAAAATCCTTGTAATGGAACTTGATAGTTCTCCAAAAACGATTGCCATATATTTATTGCCTTTAAGGGGTTTTCTTAAATCCTAATTACACAACAAATATGTATTTTAACAAACAATCTTAAAGGAAATTTAGATGACAAATAATTTATACTTACTTTTATTTAAGAATGTCATGATAATATCACTCTGGTCAATTGCTGTCCTGTCAAGATCTGTGATAAAATTGTCATTATCATCGGCATCTCGTTTCGAGCGAATAGATCCACCATTCTCTTCTTCGTTCAATCGATGATAAACATCTAATAAATATTGGGGAGCTGATTTTCTAAAAAAAAATAATAGAAAAGTTATTCTCGTCGAGAGTGTGGATAGTTTTGTTAAGACAAAATTATGTACATTATTAGGCTTGGTATAAGTATTACAAGGTAAGCAGAGCATTTTTCGGAAAAAGAAACATAACCCTCCGGCCATTGTAATATGTATAAATTAATTTACATCCTAATAAAATGTGTACTCAAGGCAAAAAATAAAAATAAAAAAGTGCTTGATCTAACGCCAATTTTGTAGATAGAAATATTTATTTTGTTCATGGTATAATAACAAAGAAATGGTTTGTTTTACAGGGCCTTACTGCCGAAAATACAATTGTTTAAAGGACATTTGGAGGAAAACTATAGAAAATACCTCCATTATTTCTCATATACAAAGACATAAAGAAATTAAATCTTCTGATTTGAGCTAGCTCAACAGCTCAACAATAGAGCCAAATTTCATCTCTTTAGAACTCATACTCATAAGTTTTCTGAAAGATAGATAGTTGAGGACTTTTCAAAAAGACTAAAATGTAAAAGACTTCAATTCAAAAAGTTAATTCATTCAATTGACTTCATTAGATGAGTGACGTCAATATTGAAATCAGCAGCCTTTTTGAAGTCTTGATTGTACCAATCAATCATGAAATTCCACCGTTAACTCGAAATCTTTTTAACATTTTCCGTTTTGCGACTTTGACTTTTTTCATTGAAGTTTTTCTTTTAATCCATTGATTGGCCCAAACGATTGGTACAATCAAGACTTCAAAAATACTGGTGATATCAATATATGAATAAATCACTAATCTTAAAGTTTTTTTCCGTGAATTCAGCAGTGAATATAAAAAAGTCCAATGCATAAACAAGAGTAACATTCATATCAGAACAGCCTGTTTCAAAAGATAAAATGATAACAATCAACAACAAAATGAGTTATAACTTTTCGTATACAAATGCAAGATATGCTATTCAGCTTATGTCGATAAAATGTATTTACGATTAATGAAATTGGACTACTAGCGCATGTTGTATATTAAATTTCTCATTCCGCTTCGGGTATATTGTACCTTGTACCTTGTATTTATCTGAAAGCACTTCAATGAGCTTAAAGCAAATGATAAACTCATCCAAAAATTGATTTTGGCAGCATATATTGAAATGTTAGTTAAAAAGTGTTAATAAAAATAAATTAAACAAGGGAATTAAGTTAGCGGACCTTGTTTTCTCACGATTACTTTTTTTTTTCTAAAATGGAAGTAATTGTATTTATAAATACAGTGAAATACGTTTAGTACGATTTGGCTTATATCGACCAACCGCTTATTGCGACGTAGACACAGCCTGCTGTCAACGCAATTTCAGTTCGTTTTGTGCGTCATCCGGTTAGTACGACCTTATGTCGCCGGTCCCTTGACCGTCGCAATATCCGGACTCTAGTGTATATAAGAGAAAGTATAAATTTCTTAAACAAGACTCAAAAGAAAAGAACAAGTTAAAAAAATGGCATTGACCCAATTTAATATGCATATCCATCCCCAAGTAATCAGTTAATGAACATCAGAAGAAAACCTTTAAACTAAAACCACAACGACCACACAGAATGTGCAGACCACACCTTCGATCTTACCACACACACAATAGTTACACTGTTGAAGGGAATCTCGAGCGAAATTGGCGGCAGGTGGCAAAGGATTGAAACAGCTGCATTAAGGAGAGACTGTATGTTTGCGGTCGCGTTCCGTAAACAACACAGAATGTGTTGTTCACCAGCAAGATTCAAGTACTAAAAAATAAAAAGCAAATAAAGGCAACAGCCTCCATCAACCTATTGATCTTTCGCAAAGCTCATTCGGGAATCTTATTGTCAGACAACCTATACACAGTGCAAAATAAAAATAAATGCAAATGCATACCCATATACGGTCAGACAGAATAGTAGACCAAGCCTACGATTAAGTCTACACTGCATTTATTTTTCTTGAATCATCGTCGTCCGCATAAACCATCATGCGTAGACACAATACCCCAGCCCTGAGTCAAACAAAAAAAATATATATAAAATATAGCGGAAAACGAAACAATGTCGTTTAATAAATAATTATTATTTTCTTGGCATCACTCAATTAGTGCATCTGCTTAATTGATCCCTACACTCTTCATCCACACGTCTCCGGCAGATCTTGTGCTCCAGATCGTTAATTACTTAATTAAAATAAATATTTGTACATATCTCCGGTCATAAAATTCGTAGACGACACGGAGCCGAGCAATCTGTATAGCCGTGCTATTTTAGGCCCTCCGAAAACAAGTTTGTCGAGAAGTTTTGCGCATATTGATCTTGTCCGAGTCCGAGATGGACACTCGGATTGAGATTGAGCGATAAAGATACATATCACCTTTTTCATCGAATTTTGATGAGCGCGCGGTTCGAAGCAAAAATTAAAACAGAAAAAAACCAAAGCTGCTTGTCAACGGTGACCTTAAGGTATTTATGATTACTTACCTCAATGACAAATGACTGTGTCGTCTTCTGGGTCGCTCAGACAATCCCAAAAAATCTAATATCTCATCTTCTACATCCATCTTCTCATGATCGTCGAGTACACGATGCATGATGGTTTGATCGACTCCGTTGTCGACATAGATGCCCGACTGACTAGCGAATACCAGAGTAATATTTATAAACAAAACACTAACAATCAACACCGAATGCATTGTGCAACTGCAGTGTGAATTATGGCTTTTTATGAATATTTTACGCCACATTTTTTTGCCCGAGGAGGAAAAAAGGAGAGAAATTAAATTTTTGAATTTTATTTTTATCGAAATCTTCGTTTTCTTTTCCAGCAGCTATCGATACGAATCATCAATAATGATTTTTTTAATGTTTTCTTCGATGTTATTACTTTCTGTTGAGTTTTAATTTTTATTTTGTTTTGACTTTTTTTTTAATTCCACTTCAATTCTCTTGAGGAGCAGAAGATACATCGCCATTGGAGTGTAGCTTACATTATCTTCATTCTTTTGTACTTAAATTTTTTCTTTAGATACAGATCAGAGCACTTAAATCGATTCTTCAATTAATATCCAATTGCTATAAACAATCGCCAAGAACACACTGTATCGCTGTAAACTTTGTTGTTTTCTTTTTATAATATAAATTAAGTATTAAAGCACAGCACCTTTATTGGAATACATTTGAGATACTTTTCATTTAAATTATTTACTTATTTATTCTTTATTTCACTACGAAAGGTATCGCGTTTAGAAACGATAAATCTCTTGCTCTTTATACACACAACCAAAAACGATATTAATAAGGAAAACAATAGATACACGCGACGCGCCAAGCTCAGTTAACTAAAGACGCGTATAGCAGTAAACTCCTCTTCCAGAAGTGCATCCGATGAAATTCCAGAAATGACTGAAGAAACGAAACCAACTTGTCTTGCGCTTTGGCTTTCCTTGTTGGCTGGCTGCTGGCTGCTGTTGGCTGGCATCTCATCTCAGACAAGATCTAGCTAAACAGGCAGCAGCAGCAGCGCGGCAGCCAGTCAACAGGCAGGTTCAGGTACGTTTCGTATTGTTGTCAGCTCAACAAAAACATCTTTTTCATGTCTATCAACAGAGAAACTCAGAGCTCAATTCAGACGCCAACCAGCCAGCCAAGAGAAGGAAAGGTAAAATGAGCAGCAAATAACAACAACAAAAGAGTAATAACAACAATAATAAATAAAAACAAAGCGAACCGAACCGAACTCGAGAGAATACTCTTTTCTATTGAGTCTTTCAAGCAATTTCAACGATTTCGAGTGGCGCTCAGAGTTACCATTTGGATAGGATAGAAATAGTGATACATAGATACATTTTCTTTTTTTTTTTTTTCTTTCATTTCTTCGCAATGGGGATGATGTATTTTTCGGTGTATTTTTCGTGTTTTTAGAAAGTTTCTTAGAATATTAAAATTTACAACTTTGGGATGAAGAACAGCCTGCTGAGATTGGCTGATTGTTTATTTGTTCTATGTGTTCACATACCTAACTTTATTTTATAGTATAATTGCTGTAGGATTGATGATAATGACTTTGATTTTTTTCTGTATTTAAAGATTAAAAAGGATAAAGACAATAGAGGAAACATTTGGTGTGGAAGAAGTTTATATTAAGGTTTTTAGGCTGTACAAAAAGTTCTTTTCTATTCCATTAGTGTTGGATTCTTAATTTAGGTCGTTTAAAATCACTAAAAATTAAATATGTTTAATTTTTAAAATGAAACGTATTTCTTCAGTAAATGATAAACTAACATCTGTAGTATTTTTTTTAACATCTACCATTACTCTGTTTTATGTCATGTGTTTTTATCTAAACTAAATTTGAGTAATAAAGGTTATGCTACATTTTCCTATTTCTTTTTTTATTAACATAAAAAGGCAACTAAATATCGGCAAGTGGCAAAATCTAAATAAAATTTAATGTCAATGGTCTGGAACAATTTTTCCAAAAGCAACTCAAATGATGAGCCATGAAACTAAAACCAATGATTGTTACAAATTATTCGTCCCTCACCTACAATTTCAAATGTTTTCATAAACCGTCAATAATGTTCGTCTATAGTAGCGCAGAAATAAACACATTTCGCTTTCGATCTCTGATCATCAATAAACTTTACATTTTTGCCTATTTTATTGCAAGTGATTACACGCCATCTTTAAACACATGTGGACCGATATGCTTTCTTCCCAGCGGAACATACAAAATGTTTATGTTTCCGTTATGTTAGATCAGTTTATTAACACTTGCTATTTTAAATATTTGACAATAAATATAAATCCTGATCGCACGCCACCGTCTCATGCCAGCCGGCAGCGCTTATCAGAAAAATCATTTGTTTGTTTACTCATTGCTTAGTAGCTCCTTGTATTCTAAACATTGATGCGGTTATACTTTAAACAGAAGTAGTTAGCAAGCAAGGTGCTTATTTAAAGAACTTTGTTTACAACTTAAATATTTAAAGATATACATCCACATACTCCTAATGGGTGTGTCTGTAATCGATTTCAATTGCGATCTTTAATTCGTTTACATTGACGCAAAGTAAATGGAGGTCGTTTGACTTGTAATCGTCATTTAACAAAAGTGATTTCTTTTCCAAAAATTGTATTTTTTTTAAAAATAAAATTTCTTTTTACCTTAAAAGTTTTATTAATATAGAATGTTGAAATGTATAGATTTATTTTCACTGGAAAACCACATTCCGATTGGATTTATAATGTTTTCTTTATTTTATTACCTGCCCATATTCATAATCATCGGGTCGTTAATTTTTAAGGCCAATATTTATGTGCAACAAACATTGCCGATTGCTGTTTGGATACTGTTTAGGAGATCGAGATGGATATAAATAATCATCCATTTTAAAGCGCAATAAAGTAAGTGAAGGCTGTTTCTGACATGAAATTGCTCAAAAGGCAAACTTAGGAAGGAACGTGCCTAAGGGCGAAAAACTAAACAGACACCTGGAATATTAAAAACTAAAACAGTAATTATATAAGCGAATTTGAAGACACTCCAGGCCACCCAAGCCTACCGAACCAATGCTCACGAGCTCTCAGCGTTCATCGGGCAGTTGTTAACATTCCCATACAATTACGAGTCAATCTGAAATGCGAGAACAATTTATTACCCCCTTCAAATTTTTGTTATGAACGAGTAAAACAAATTTGATTCTCAGTTTTCTTCTGACAAATTTGAAACATTTATTTATTCATATTCAGATTTTTTTTTTCATGTTTGTTTTATTTTCACATTATTGTGTTTCTGGATCGTTTACGAAAGAAATTTGACTTTTACATTTTACTCTTCTGGATGAAGATGCTTACTTCGTAACCAATTTTCAAAAATTTTTATTTAATAATAATTTTGAGTGGTGGTTTAAGGGGACATATGTACATATATGTTTTTGTTTATTTTCTTTTGTATTTTAAACTTTTTAATGTTACACTTAATTATTTCCATTTATCTTTTAATTTTCAGAAGGACTGAGAAAAATAAAATATGTGATATAATTGTTTTAATTTTTTTTTTCTGTTGTTTTATTATTTATTTATTTTTTATTTTTTTTTTTTTTTTGATTTTGTTGTGAATTTCAAACAATATTACACATTTAAATTAAAGGAAAAATTGTTTCACAAAACTTCATTAAATTGTTAAAAAAAATCGTAAATTAAAAATTGACGAACGTGTAATATTGTTTGTGATTGGAATTTTTCAGAATTTTTTTTTAAGATTTTTTTTTATTAATTTTTTTTCTTCACTTATTTCTTTATTTTTTTTTTTTTTTCCTTTTGGCATATCTTATTAGAGAAACTTAAATTCACAAATCATACGTCTTTTAATAAAATTTCTTTCATCAAAGAAGATTACTAAAAGTCTTCAGATAAGGATTTGATTATTTAAACTGAAATAATTATTTATATATTGTACATATGTAATCAAGTTTCTTATTTAATAAGTTTTTCATGGAAAATCGAAAAGTTGTTTTTTGTTTTTTCTTTATTTTTATCTATAAAAGGATTTAAATAAAAGTATTTGCTCCTCTTTTTTATTTTTATTTTGTTGGTATTTAATTTTTCAATATAATGAAATTAGCACCACCGTGTTACCTCCTTCGTACAAAATTAGATTAATTTTCGATTTTCCATTAAAACTTTTAGCTATTACATCTACATTTATCTAATCACTAATTCAAAAAAGTGTATTTGAGTGTGATTAAATTTCTTGTATGCGGACATACATACAATTTTTTTCCTTTTAAAATATTTTTTTTATATATATATATATGTATATATGCATATATTTATGTATAAATACATTTTTTGTTTGTTTTTTGAAAAAGGCACAAAACACCTTCCCGTCCTTAAATTTAATAATTAAAACATTTTCTGGTTAAAAAAAAATCGAATCACTAAAAGATTTACCACTCTTTTCTGTGTAAATGTAAAGAATTTTTTTCATTTCTATTTTTACAAACAAATGCAATGGATTTAATGTCAAATTGCGATGAAATAGAAAACACACTATTTTTAAAATGTATGTATGTACATGTCATTAAAATAAACAGAAACATTTTAGTAAAATATCGTTTAAGTTTAAAAAAAAAAATTAAAATCAAAATTTCGAAAATCTGTATAGGTTTTATTCTGTGCAATTTATATATAATTATTTTTTTGTTCATCTTCTAAAAACTCTGTATTTACATTGTTCCTTTTAAATTCTCTTCTACTTTAGATGGATTTTAATAAATGTATACAAATCTAGATAATTTTCACCATTCACATTTCACTTCATCTTAAATATCTAAAGACACTTTCACACTCAAGAATAATTCTTCTAAAAGATTAAATGTAAAATATAATTGTGTATATCCTCTATTTTCTTCATTTTTTTTATATAAATGTGTTAAGAAATTTTATTTTTATTTGCTTTTCCTTGCATGTGAAAATAAAAATTTAAAAAAAATAAAAAGAAAAAAGTTCCAACAAAATAAGTGTACTCTTGACGTTCAGGATATTTTTTAAACAAATTTCTATATCCTAAACATATTTTAATATACATATACATTTTGCTTTTTTTCATTATTTCTTTATTCAAATACAATTGCAGTTACTTTACATTTTATGTTTCTGTTTGAATTTTCTTCTTTTATTATTATGTATTATGCTGCGTAAAATTGAATAGCCTTATTTATTTTACTCAGGTTTGATCCACATTTATTATTTGTTTTAAAAAATTAATTAAGTGTTCATATTTTTATTTTATTTACACAAAAAGCCAGTTTATAGTTATGTTTTTTTCTTAGGTTTCTGATTATTTATTAAATTATATTTTTTATAGATTTGGAAAAACACTTAAGAAAAGAGCATACGTTTTTTTAGTGAAAACTTATTCACTTCATTTAAAAAGCCAATGAAATAAGTTATTTCATATACATTGTTTTATTACAACTTGGTTTCTTTTTTCATTTTTGTGAAAAAACCTTATATTAAAGTTTGTATTGATTTTTTTTAACCATCTCTTATTCTGATAGATTGTACTTATGAAAATAATATTTACAAAGAAACGACGTTATTTAAACTGAAATGTGAAATTATTTTATGTGTGTGCAAATTATATTAATTCTGTTACTTTGCAATAGAAAAAAAAAATTTATTTTGATTTTAAAATATATCGCTGCTATTTCTGCACTTCTCCATATGAAAAATATTACAAGTTTTTTATTAATGAAATGTTACTCTTGGCAAAATTAAAGTTTAAAACGTTTGAGTTTGGATTGGAAATAAATATCATTCAACTCAAACTTTTCAACAATTACAAAAGGTAATAGTTTTTTCTATAGTGAACATTTCACTATACATTTCTTATACTTTTTTTTTTATTAAAGGGTTTAAGATAAATATGAATCTGAAGACTATTATTATTTAAAATATTTTCAAATTATGAACAAAACCCGTTTTTTCGAAAAAAAAAAAAAACGCAATATATTTTTTTTTACATTTTATACACATAAATAAATGTTCATACTTAAGACAATTTTAATGTTTATTGCACATATTTTTTATTCCGCCATAAAAACAATTCGTTAGATAAAAAAACAAAAATAAAACAAAAAAGTTTCATATTAAAAGCAAGCACTGTTAAAAAAAAACAATTATTTTGCTTTTGACAAAAGTATAGTCAAGACACAAATAAATTAAGTAAAAATTGTGGTGTGATAGTGTTAAGAATTATAGATGTATAATTATATGTGCACTTTTTTAACACTAGAAAAATAAAAACAATAATAAGTAGGGCTGGACTCGTCAACGTCAATTGCACGAAGATCTATAATCATCAGCACAAACTCAAAAGCAGTTCTAAGACATTGCTACTGCCATTTTACATTAATGTCGGCAGTAGCAATACCTTGGAACTAGCCACAAAAAACGCTTTCTATATTAGCAATGACTTTTACTTGATTTTAAAAAAATTGGATGACCGTCTAGCAATTGCCGTTTGCGAATAGAAAGACTTTTGACTAACAAGTGATACAAAATTTCAACCAAAGCCGATTTCATATATCCATCTCCCTATCAGGCACAACAGTAAAACAAAAAAGGTATGCTGACCAGCATTTCTCAGAATGAAAAATAATAAAACCAATGAACCGGCATTTCTGTTTTTGAAATTTAAAGCTGATTTATCTAAACCCTACCTCAAATTTAAACTTTTTGTAAGCAGTAATAATTGTATATTCATTATATGATGAATACAAAGAAATATTTCAATAAAAATTAAATATACAAATTAGCGTGTATGTTTAATTCGCTAGGTTAGATTGTTTTTCAAGGTTGCTCACTATCCCTTCAATTCTTACACTCTTACACATTTGCAACATGCAAAACTTACAAATAGTGTAGAAAATAAAATGTCAAAAAGGAAATCTAGCTACACCTATCGAGGCTTAGCACTTTAAAATATTACATAATTTACAACTTTATTTTGTTCTGCTGAGTTAATTAAATTAAAACAAAGCAACAAATTTAACCACAAACCAGCAAGCAACGACCTCGCAAACCAACCCATATAACAGACGTGGCAGTTTTTAATAGTCCACAAATCACAACTTTTAGCGTTCTCATTCGTAAGCTTATTTCATGATTAAACCTCACAATTATTTTTGTTTGCTTGAGTCATACTCCATTCTAAAAATAACTTATTGAACAATGAGTTTGTTCAATAAGTTTACTTTTTTTTTACTACTCTAATAAGATGTCTCAGTCATGTATATGAATGATTCTTATTCTTAAGCAGGTAGTAAAGAAATCAGTTGCCAACCGCCAAGAAGCCAATGTAAAAGACAAGTAAAATTAAAACCTTTGTTCTTCATGCTAAGTTGTATTAGCCTTAAACTTCCCATATATCAAATAAACGATACTAACAGACAAGATATTAATCTTAAGAAGTATGTCCATTTACTTATACATTATACTGTAAAATGAACGTTTGTAACGTACATAACAATAAATAATAAGTTGATTCGTCTTAAACGAATATTACAAGTAACATAAGAATTACTTAAATTATTTATAAAATAATATTACTGACTAGGTTAAAAAGATTGTTCACCGCTTTTTTCAATTCTTTGGCGTAAAAATCAAATAAATAATAACCATACTATAATCTTATTGTTGGCAAGTATTAATTTATTTTGATTAACATTACAACATGCATTATCTGCTTATGAGACTGTTCTACTTCCTTTATGCATTTGAAGATTTTTTTATAATTAATTGTAAGCAACTATTGGGGGTTGAACTGAATTACCGATATCATTACTTTTAAGGTAAGAAAAACTTACTACCAATCAGATTTGTTCAGACTGCCTGCCAATGCAGTGCTTCAATTGTTTTACGTCGCTGAGACAGTCCTAATTAAAATGCTCAATGTTAAAGAAATCTATGCAAATGTACAAATACATAATAATTGTGAGAGGCCTACTAGTTAAAACTCTTGTTGCTAAACTTCAAGTTTTTTTTGCTTTTTAATACAGAAGTTAGTTCTCTTTATATCGGTTCATTCAATTCTACGAATTGTTTTATTCAATGGTGAACTTTCTGTATGTAAAATAGTGCGTTGTCTATTTACCATTGCTTGGGGTACTTCCGATCTACAATTCTTTTCCTAATTTGAGGATTCAAGAACTTACAGTCTGCTGATGGGAGGCGTACATTGCTTGCTGAAATCAATTCTTAGACTGAATGTATTACATAGAAGATAATATTAATTGTCTAACATAATGAAATATAAATTTGTCGAACGGCTGAATCAAACTGATATTGCAAGCACTAGCTTAACCTGCCAATGTTTTTTACTGCCTGACGGTTAGAATAAAATAAGAAGAACTAACAACGAGGATTTACTATTGCGACTCATGACCCTACAATAAATCTCAGCATAAAATACCCATTCTCGTTATTTGCGTGCTATAACAACCGTTAACAGCGTTTAATCAGTAATATTCACACAAAGTCTAGACAGAGACGCAACAAAACTGTAAAGATATTGTTAAAACCAAATCAACCTAAAAAAAATAGACAATGAGAACTGACCAATAAAAAATAGAAATATTGAATTGTCAAAAAATAGATTACACAGTTTCAATTGAAAAAAAAATATAAGCTCATTAAATGACTTAATCCATTGATTGAAAATTTGTTCATTTATAACCACAACTGCAGATATATCGAAAACAATAAAAAGTGATGTCTAATTAAAAAAAATAATCATAAGTAAAGATTTTGATTTTGTAACATGAATAAACACAGTATCTCTCATCATATATGGTAGTCTTCTAATCTATATAATAAATGTTATATATATAATTATATGCAAACAATAAAAAAAAGAAAACTTTTGAAATGACGTACATTTTAAAGAATTCCTTAGCGACGCCACACGGCTAGCGATAGCAAAACCTTAACAGGTTTTGTACTAAATTCAAAATTACTTTACTACACCGTGCTAAAAAATAATTTTAAAAAAAGTATAGACAGACTACCATATTAACTTTTTTAATAACGCATCTATACTTAGAAAATACATAAAAGAAAAAAACATTATAGAATAATAAGGCAAGAGACATACAAAAACTATAAAAAGGAAAAAAACTATTTGTTTCGTTTTTGCAGAGTAGAAGAAAGTTTTAATTGAAAATATAATTTTGATTTAACAACAAAAAAAGTATTTCATTTGCAAGGACGGTAATGGGATGAAGGAATATAATACATTAACTTGCTTTTAATAGATGGGAAGAAAAATAATGATCTGGGGAAAGCTATGTTTTGTTTACATGTTTTATAACATTTTTTGCAGTTCTTTTTTTACATTTTTGTCTTATTTTATGATTTTTTTTTGTTTTCATTTAATATAAGTTATTTATATTCCGGTTTATATTCTAACATACATACCACAAACATTATAACTTTTTTGCTTTATTTAGATTACTAGAAGAGTATTTTGTTTTTATGTGTAATAGGTATGTATATATATTTACGAAAATTAGATTTTTTAAATAAATAATACATAATTCTTTAATAATTTTAGAATAAATCAAAATAAAAATAAAAAATAAATAATTTACAGTAAAAAAACGAAACAGAATGGTGAAAGTAACTACAAAAGATACAAAGTTTTACACATTTTTTTTTTTTTAAGGTGTTATATTAATGATATGTGTATGTGTGTGTCTTGCTGAGCTGAGGCAAAGTGTGTCACTGCTTGAACTTCTTCTTAGGAACCTCTCACTCAGTTAATTTCTTTCTTAATAGCACTGCCACCAATTTCAATATACATTTTATTATTGGTATAACAGAAACAAAACCAAAATGTGAAGCTTTCTAATTGAAGGGAATTTTTCATTTTTCGTTATTATTGTTTTGTTCTTTTCTCCTCTTTACTTTCTAACTCTATACAGATTACACATTTTATGTATTTATTTTGAAAAATCACTTCAGTTATTAGTTAAAAAATAGTTTTATGTTATCTTTGTTATACTATTAGAAAACTTGTTACAAAGTGCCTTGCAAAAGAAAACAAAAAAAAATCTACATCCCTGGATAAGTGCGTTAAATTCTACCCAATACGAGCAGTTGGATTACAGGGAAAAACAAAAAAAAACTTCGTTTGTGTTTTGCGTAATCCATAGTTACATACAGAGAACTGAAGGAGGAAGAAATTGGATAAGATTTAATCGCAACGGGGACAATGTTTCGTGAAAATTTATCACGTAACAAATAAATTAATTTATTACTGAGGAAAGTATAATGAAACGTTAAAAAAAAAACAAAAAAAAAAATAGTTAACAAAAACAAAAAAATGTAATGAAAACAGAAAATTAAAAGATCTTTTGCAACACAGAAAGAAAATTGTGTTTTGCTAGTTTGCTGTTAATAGAAAATGTAATTGCTCATACACGCACTACTTGTTGGTTTGTTTGAATTTGTTTTTGTTTTTTACATATTTTCTTTGCTTTTAAGAAAGCGGTACAAGCTCATCAAACTGAGACAAAGGTGTTGGATTTTTTTCCACAAACTAACGCGTTAGTGGTCTAGAAACCAAGGTGACGTGGCTTAATATCGAAGATGTGTTTAGAGTAATAGATGGCAAACCATCAAGAAACTGTGAATTTTTGTCGATGAAAAACGATGCTTCTGCTTCTTGTATATCTAGTGACTGCTGGTCTGATATTTCAACTTCATGATCGACACTTCCACCAATGATTGAATGCAATGTGGTCCAGTATTTGCATGTTATTATCGTAGCCTGTGAGTTGTTTTCCTGCTGTTGATCGTCGTTATAATGCTGAAGATATTCGTTTTGTTGGGCCTCGTCGTCATTGTTGCGTGGTGTTATATTTCTGCCGTTGTCCGTAAGCGTGTCCTTAGTAATTTGCTTTGTTTGTGTGGTCGTAATGGGAGTGGTGGCTTTTGTGGTTGGTGATGGATTAGATGCAGTTCCGAATAGTGAGTGTTTCAAGTTTTTGTTGTCGTAAATGTTGTTGTTGTTGTGAATGATACTGTTGTTATTAATGTGAACGATGTTTTGTGATGCTGAGTGGCGACGTTTACGATCAAATCGATTACAGATTTTGAATTTACTCGAACCTAATAAGCATTGTAAACGCTTACTGTCGCTGAGGCGTCGATCATTCATTTCAAATAGTGGGGATGAATGCTTAAGTTGTGTAATGTTTGAAGATTTCAAAAGATTCTTCATATTCTTGCAGGCAATTTTCATATTTTCTTCATCTTCGCTTGCTTCAGTGGAAATGGCACCCTCATTCTTTTCTTCCTCTTCTACTGGTTTTACTTTAGCCGAACAATCTTCTTCGGTGGATAGCCCTGTTATGTCAGGTGATGCCTTGCCCCATATTTCAGCCAGATTTGAGTACTCCCAGTTAAGCTTCTCCAAGAATGAGTCATTATTATTATTATTTAAGCGCGAAAATATGTCGATTGGGTTGAATTCCTTCTTCCAAATAATATTCTCATCTGAATTCCATAAACCACCAATATATTTTTCATCTTTACCCTTGTCCATACACTCAGAAACTTCTTCGTTTTCAGCACCCAACTTCTTAGCAATACCATCACCGCCGCCACCAGAAGCACCGCCAGCCACTCCCAAGCAACCCACCCCACCAACACCGACAGCTCCAAGAGCATGAGCAAGATTCTGAGCATTTTCTGGACGCAATAAGTCAGCAATAAGTTTGTTCATGTTATACACCACTTCACTTTGCTGCGGATCCTCCTCCAGTTCACCACAACCAGCCGGAGTGGCCATCGCTTGATACAACTCACAGTCACGAATCGTTTCAGCATCCAAATCGGTGTCATCGTCATCACCACCGCCGTCACCCTTAGTGCCATTTTGATCTTCCCAGTCGCTGCCAATATATAAATCTTGCATGTACCTTAAATCTGACATAATTTCATCAGCTTCTATATTCAATTCAGCCTTCATGAGCTTATTCGCCGGAATAGACTTCATATCGTTATTACAGGCCGAGCACATTCCCCATAGAGTGTGCAGAGAGTTGTTATTATCCGCACATTTTCTACCTATCTCTGCCATCGACCATTGATTCATACTGACGCATTCTTTATCGTCTTTCAACATTCCATCACCGGCACTATTGCACCCCAGATCCATCCAATCGTCTTCGTCGACACTCTCATCATTTATGACATGATGCATGTTATGAATTCCCAGTTGAGGCAAGTGAGCTGAAGCCATTTGATAAGTTATAGAGGAATGCAAGATACTTGGACCAATTAAATTTGCCTCAGTTTGGCACCCCTTGTCAGTGGTTCGAACTTTGAACTTAATAACAAACTCAGACTGTGAACTTCTGGTCGAAGCTACTGAAGAGGTGCATTCACGGCTAAGAGAACTTGTTCTATTGTAACCTGCCACTGAGCCATCTTCTTCAGCTAAAATATCAGAACGCGTGTATTCCAAATATTTTTCTGATTCCAAGTACAGATAGCCACTCTCTGAACGCTCAAACTCGACAGTGTCCAAAGTACTTGATATTTCAAAAGTATGTCCATCAGCATAACTCATTTTGATTGGATGAAAATGGGTTCGCTCCGAAGTTAGCAGATTCTCATCATCTCCTGCGGACGCTGAACTGGTGTGGTGATGTTCAATTTCTGGCTTCTTCCAAATGCCAATGGATTCCGAATCGATTACCTTCACATATGACTTTATGGTAGAGTACGCAACGAAGCAACTGCTTGTTGAATGGTTGGTCAAAGTTATAGCAGATGGATTGGGGGAATCTGATGACAACATGACCCCTGGCGCATCAGCAATTCTGTCGAAATTAGAAGAGTTTTTCTTACCCAACGAGCTGTCGGATCCTCCATACAATTCAGTTAAGGATGTAGGATTCGATAAGTTCCAAGACTTAACGTCAGCCTGCAGATTGTTGCCGACCGGATTTTGCCAATTAGGATTTCCGCCAAGATAAGACGAAGAAGAAGATGGTGTTGAATCAGCGAAATCATTTGTGTAACAGCTACGTGCAGAATGGTCCATGGTCGAAATAGATGAAGAAGAAGATGACGATGTGATTATCAGCGGTTGTTGATGTGACTGTTGAAGCCCTTGTTGCTGCTGTACGACTATATTATTGCCATGTGGTACACCATTAATTCCTTCAGACCACTTTGAGGTATGATATGGATAAAAAAAAGATCTCTCGCCGCTTGACATGTCCATCTGCAATAGAAGGTTTGAAAAACAGATTAATAAAGCTTTTGTTAACAGGTGACATCTTAGGTGGATCCATCATAATCCGCCTGGATTTATTTCTAATTTTCTTTCTTATCACCCACCTTATACTGATCTTGCGTCTTTTGTGTTGATGAAGCTGTTGAATTTAGTATTTTCGTAAAAAAACCATCATCAGAGACGGAATTCTCCGACCAGATTGTGTTCTGTAAAAACACTCCAATTGGAGAAATCTTGCCTCCAGCCCGTTTTCCACCAACAGATTTATCAAAATCATCTCCCCCATTGCTCATAGTTGGCATTGAATAATAATCGCTGTGTCCATCGCCATGGGTAGAGCTTTCAGTTATGGAGTTAGCAGCTGCCATAGAATAATCGGAGCACCCATTGTTACTCATCATTTGCTTGAACTTATCGACATCATAATGATGACTATAATAATTTGTCCAAAAGTTCTTTAAATCTTCACTCTTGTGTGGAACATTTGGTTTGGTAACGACATTTGATTGGATCACCGATTGATTATTGTTGCCAACGTTTTCAGTTGAGTTGGAGTTCTTCCACAGTGCCTCGACGCTACTATTGAATTTAGCTTTAAATTGAGCAAAATCAAGCTGTTCTGACGATGATGATTGTTGATTATAAAGATGATTGTTGGTCGATTGATCATTAAGAGAATCATTTGAGATATCACGTTCGTACAATCGACGAGCTGTGCTCAAAGATCCTTCTGTGATTTCAGACACCGATGCCAGAGTATCGTCGGATTTCGAATTTTCTACTAGATCCTCACAATAATTGGAAGTATCCAAGCATTGATCTGCCGGCATTTTTTCCAGCTGACACTCGTTTTCATTTTTGTTTTCATGTTGCTGCTGTTCTTGTCTTAATTCAGTGCTCGTAACTGGCCCTTGTTTATCTCTGACTTGATGTACCATGGACTTCATGCGTTTCTCAGTAATTTCATTACCGGTTTTACGGCCTACACTTTGACCGGAGCTTGCCATATTGTATGCACCACTTTCCGATGTGCTTCGATTGCGGTTATTTTGTTTTACAATGAACTCCTTTATTAGATCTCGTCCCATTTCCCAAGAGCCTTCAAAATCAGTATCCCAAGTTGGTGAGCTTGATCCTCCACAGTAAGAATTTTTCCTTATGTTGTTGCCAGCAGTCGTTTTCCCTTTAGACATTGCTGCAATAAAAAAAAAAAAGCATTAGCAAGTAGCAAGTATTCACTAACCAGTTACAATAATTTGGAAAAAAAAACTAAAATAAACCTCTTACTAACAGACAAGAAAGTTATAGATATTTGTATATTTATCAGCTATAACTATATAAGAGGTTTACGAAAGTAAAGGTGGGAAGGACAATGCCTATATTCTCTGCACAATTTTAAGGACTGCAGAAAAAAGATCCATCATTCTTTGCTTATGAATTATTTCTTAATTTCTTAAAGCTCACTTATACAACGTTCAACAAAAACGGTTGACATTCATTTTTACCTTGATTACGTCGACGTTTAGTTTTCCTTTTCACCCCAGCTGTATTACCAAGTACAGTATTACTATCTCCTTTTTGCGAATTTGTCAACAAGGCTGATGGAACAGCATGATTACCACTACCAGCAGCTATAGTCGTTGACTTCTCTGCCTCTGTCGATGTAGAAGTACGAATGGTTGGTACTACAGAAGTTGGATTTGCAGCAACTTTATTTAAGGAATTATTTTTCCTATCGACTGGCCATGTCAAAGATTTTGTATTACGCCTTAGGACTCCAATCGAATCTTCCATTTCCTTGGACAGAGCTGGAAATGCTCGATAATAGCGTTTACGAGGATCTTCCGCATCTAAAGCACTTTGCTTGTCTTTTGTCTTTCTCGATTCAGATGATCCTCTAACCTCAGATAATTTAGCTGTTGAGCAGTCGTCTCCTGCTGTTTTAGTTGATGTTGTAGATAGTGTTTTACTTCCTCTATTAAATGATGATGAACGTGTATTAAGGACGCTGTTTAGTGCTGATGCTGCAATTTGCAAATCGTCATCCTCGTCTAGATTGGTTGATTGTTTCTCTATATCGTTCACCTTCTCACACAATTCATCCACCAGATTTTCAATCTTTGAAATCTATTTACAATGTTTAAACAAAGATTTTTCATTACATTGATGTTTCTCAAATATTTACTTGTTTGCTTTATTTTACAAACCTCTTGTTCTGAAGAGACAATATCCATTAAACATTGAACTGCGGTTATTTTCTTCAGGGTGTCCGTGTCACAAGGAGGATAACGTTTGCTGTTGCCCTTTCGATTAGCTAAAAATGTCTATAGTTTGCACATAAATTGTTAATTGCATTCAATAGGAGCATAACATTAAAAAAAATTATTTTTATTTAAATTACTTCTAGATTGCTGAACTCAATGGGATCATTTATTTGAACAGACGATTGCAAGAGAGATAATAGAAGTCTAGAATATATGAGAGGTGCCTCAACGCCTAATTGCTCCAATCTTGACACTAACCAATCAGAGATGGCGTTCACCGCACGCGTTGATACAAGCTGGGGATACTTCATACCTGCGTTCAATGGAAACAAAACAATTTGTACTTATCGTTAGTACAAGAAAACCAGCATTGTACAGAATAAAGTAAATAGATTTTCTTACAGAACTACTACACAAAACAGTAAAAACGTAGTAAAAATAAAAACAAAAAATTACTTTTTTTTAATCTCAGTCAAATCAAACACTTAGTCACAGACACGAAGAGATTTGTTTTATAAAAGTTAAGTAGAAGTGCCAAAAAAAATTCGTGTGTTGGGGATACTTTTTTTCCAGATTTTTCACTGTTTTGTCGAAATTTTTACTAAATTTGCGATGTGTTCTAAATTAAAAAAAAAAATTAAATGTAAAATGGAAAACAAATGCATGCGTGCAAAAACATAAGAATTTTTTTTTGTATTGTAAAATTTCTTAGGTCCATCCCATTTACTGTACTGATTTCGTATTCCATGTTTTGTCTTAAAATTTTAACCCATTACTCTAAGAATATGGAGCCCCTAAAAATATGAAAAAAAAAACCAACTGTAGACCAAATTTAATCCTTTTCCTTGCACCACTATGTACCCGTACAAATGTAACGCAGATACACTTAAATTTTAAGCATAGTGTTTAGGTCGCGCCACATGGGTAATTGTACTGGAAAGCCTCCAATAGCAGTTTTGTTTAGGTCTATAATAGCATGTTAAAACATTAATAAAAAAAACCTTTTTTATAACTTCACATAACAGTCGGTTTTTTTCGTTTCAAGCTATGTACTGTCTGTCTACTTCGCCAAAAACAAAAATTTAATTTCTATTTTTAGTCTGCCATAAAATGAAATGAAACAAAGTTATAAACTTTTCAAATCTTCTACAAACCTATTAAGACCTGAATTTGAGTTGTTAGTTTTCAAAATAAGAAAAACTTTAATTGTCCACTAAATCAATATATGTCTGTAAAAACCATTGACAGCATTTAATGTAGTTACAGTTACAAAGATTCCTTAATAAATTAGGTATTTGATTGTAACCTATTATTCCTAAATGTTAACAAATTTAAAAAGGATTTCTGTCCTAAATAAATGTCCAAATAATCTTACAAGAAAAATAATGAGAAAACAAAACGGCTACAACTAATGCCAAGCTGTAGCCATAAACTGACTAATCAATGTCTTCCAGTTGCTTTCGTCTACAATTTAAATACGACGATTATGACAAACCTTAGAATCACACAAAGAAGTTTTCAAATTGAATAATTTGCAACTAAATACATAAATAGTTATCTATTTAATGTTTGAACAACTTGTGTTGTCCAATTTCGAAAATATTGCATAATTTGCAAGACAACACAATCTAAATTGAGTCAAGATGACATTTTTCAGATTTTATTACCACATTGTTTAATGCATGGCAAACCTATCTTCGCGAATTCACATAAAATTTAATCAAAATTGTAAGTTTAATAAAAAATATACTAGGAAATTATTGCTGAAATTTTAAATACAACAACGCCCGATAGAATAACCTTAATCTTGTTTTTTTTTTTTTCCATTTCTACGTGTTTCCCTAACGCAACATATTCAACCGATCAGGGATAAAGCACAAAATGATTACTCTTAGTTATGAAGGATTGTGCTTATTAACTGAATTGTTTCCATAACTTTCAAGTGGAAATATATTTGCTGCATCAATAAATTCTTAAGTTCAATGATCTGATTTATATACACAACTCTAACTCTGCCTTCTTGTTCCACCATAGATGCTAAGTCATGCAAAGACGATAACTTTTGAAAACAAACACAAACGAAATGGACCTAGATAAAAACCTCCAAAACTATACACCAGTTTGGAATGAAAACACATAACAAATTATCATTATTATTCTTTGAATTTAGATTTGATTTTCTAAGACCACTACAATTTTGCATATTATATGGTACTACTACTACAGCACTTACCTTAGATTTCTTTAAAAGCGATGTCATTCAGTGATCGAGTGATTAAATCCAATTTCGATGAAATTGGATTTTTTGGCCACGAAATTTGCGCGTCCTACAAGACGCTGCTGGCCTGTTTGGTGGCTATAATGATTTCTTCTATTCATGTTTTATTTGTGCATTAGCACTGAAAGCCAATTCAGTTGGAAAAATCATATTGATAGTTGAAGCAGACATTGTTTTTTGTTTTGATTGAAAATTATATGAAAAATATTGTTTCCTAAATTTTTCAGTTTATGTAGTGCCAGAGAATTCGATCTTCAGTTATTATTTGTGCCAAAATAAAAAATATATATTGGCAATTTAGTAAAAATCTTTAAATGATATTACGTATAACCAACAATCATCTGCATATTCGTTCCTTGTGTTAGGAATATATAGAGCGTAAGTGCTTTTCTCTTTTTAAATTTGTTTCTTGTTTAAAAAAGAAAACAAATATTTTACTGTTAAATTGTTTTTTGCTGTGTTGTTATTCTATTTAAGGTGAAATAATATGTGTTGTAGTTATGTTTCGTTTTTTGTTTTATCCGTTTTTTTATCCCCTTTTAGTTATTCATAATGTAGGTGTGGTTTTGTTGTATTCTTAATTTGCCAAAAAGAAGCAAATTTTCTACGCGAAAACTTGGTGTTAACACATATGCAGGGTGATGGATAAAATATTTGTGTTATGAGGAGTCGTCGTCGTTAAAAGTCAAAAAAAAAAATTAATATTTTTTTGACTCTTGCCCCGATATTTGCAGTTTGGTAAGGATGTTTTTGATTTATTTAGAAATCCATTGTTGAATCAGTATTTAAAACTGAATTCTCCTTTTTGCTGTCTGCACTCTCATGAATTTATTTGTTTTCTAAAAAAAATAAAAAACAAAAATTAGTTATTAGAAAAAATATAAAAATTGTTTACAGATATATATGTTTACAGAAAAATCCAGGCATACATTTCATTTGGATACACAGACAAATTATTTTTCCCCCTTTGTTATAGTATCTTGTGCTATTGCATTACACTGATGAAGTAATTGGTATCAATTTAAAGCCTTAAAATTTTAAACAAAGTGAAGCCAACCAAACTCAGGCGGTTTTCTTAAGTATTAACAGTATAGTATTATCTGTTTTTTTAAATTCTTTTAAAATAACAGCTTATTTACGAAATTCGTTTTTATGTATATAAGCGACCCAAGCAAAAACAATGTTTGTGTTTGTTAGAAACTAGACTTTTCAGTGCCTTGCAATTTTTACAGACATATAAAGATTCCAGTGAGACTTTGAGTGTTAATATAAAATATATATAAAAATTAATGTTTCTTTGTTTGTTGGTTTGTCCTTTATAGACTTCTAAATGGTAAGAGATAGAGCATTGATGTCTTTGGCAACTTTGGTCAAAATTCTGTCGAAAAGATTTTGGTATTGAGGCCAAGTGAGGGCTGATTTTCAAAGTTCGCCTGATCCTGTCGAGTGATATATCAATGATATCTTATATCTTTGAAAATGAGATTGAGCTTTCTTTCGGTTTTATCAGTGAAAAGTACCGTTGGAAAGATAAGAAGCTCTAAAGCTGTAAAGAGGGTGCCCCCTGTGACTTTTTAAATTTGATTTATTTTATGCTTTGCAAGGCGCGCCGGGTGCAGCTAGCAAAAAATATAAACTACGCGCGATTTTTGTACACCATCTTACACAATAATGTCAGGAGCCAATAAAAACTGGTTGAACGAACTTTGCTAAGTAGTGATAAAATTGTATTAGAAGCCGTAACCAATTTAAAATTGTCACCCTAAAAAAACTATAATTCAAACACAATTTTTTCGATAAATATTCGAATTAATTTTATATCAAAAAACAGTTTATAGTTGTACATCTAAGCATCTAGAATATTAAATACATACACACTTCTAGTAAAGTTTAAACGCGTTCACAAGATACCAGACTGTGTATATAAAAATTAAACGCAAAACTTGATACAAACTGTTTAACAACAGTCCCACAGAAACAGAAATTATACTTAATCGCAGAAAAAAATATTTTCTTAAAAACTAATAACAAACACTCAAAAAAAAATCAAAAATTTTTACAAAACAATAAGCAGCATTTACCGCAGATTGACAAAATATTAAGAAAAAAAAACAAACACAACGAAAAGGGGATGCAGTCCTCAACATTGAAAAACAATTAATAACTAAAAATGCCAGGACATTGGTTATCTTATCTCATCTTCATGACATATCACACATTCTATTATCGTTTACTTATTCTCAGTTTTTTTTTTGTACTTTTTCTTTCTTCTTTTCATCACTGAGTAATTAGCAGCAGGTATATATTATCAAGAAATGCCCGAAAAGTGATGTTTGAATAAGTGTAAATATATGGGCAAATAAATATATCAACCAGTAGAAAAATGCACTTCGCGAAGAAACGCGTGAATCACTCTTTAAAATGATTCAAGTCGTTAACTATGTATTGGTTTATTAGCGGTGGTGGGTAACATTTGACCGTCAGGTAGTTTTCTTTTTATCTTTCAAACTAGTTATATAACTCTTTATTTTTATTCAATAATTTTATTTTGCTTCTACCCTCCTTTTTGTGCTTTATCCAGAAAAGAATTGTTTTTTATTTTTTTTTTTGGGAAAAATGGCAGCCAGATGACAGATACTTGATAAATATGAGATCACATGCAAATATATAGAAAAATAAATTAGAGTAAACAGATGAACATGAATGTATATAAATATATAAAAACAAAATCTCACAGAAGTATCGCATTTTTTGAACAAAGAAATGAAGGCAAAAGTAAGCAACACAATTTTATTCGTTCGTTCGTTCGTTCGTTTATCTATTAACTCTGCTTCCTTTTTGTGTGGGATACACCAGCAGGAGGAGGTGAAGAGAAGCGATTGCGGACCGGTGGCGTATGGTGGAGATGAAAACGGCGGGTGCGGCTGCCACAACCATTTGTGGGTTGGACACTGTCGACGAATTTGCTCGTACGTTCGTCGGCTAGCAATGCTCTGAACAACTGACTATCTAACTGGCTGTGTGCGGTTTTTTTACTTGCCCCCTTTTGTGGTGTGGTTTGCTTTGCTTTGCTTTGCTTTGGTTTGCAGCTATAGTATTTCTTCTCTTGTTGCGATTTTTCGTCATCGTCAAGGTCATTTATGGTAGTGTCACGAGCCACCATTCCCTACATATTTTTTTTGTTGTCTTTTTATTATTCTTTTTCCTCTTTTTTGTAATAGAATTTGTTTGTGCTGCACTTCGGAAAGAAAGTTTTTCGAGAAAAGTGTGAATTAAAATACTTTTAAGATGAAAAATAACACAACCCCGTTAGCATGTACGTATACATTTTTTTTTTTTTATAACAAAGAAATTACATTTTTATGGAAGAAACACACAACAATAAACACAATTCAAAAGGGTAGTGATGAACATTCACATCAGACATGGTACATGACATAAAATAAAAACGTATTTCACTATAACAAAAGAAATTAAATCATCCTTCTCCATATAACGAACGCGCTGCAGTTCGAGAATAAAGGAAACAAGAAAAATTAACCAAACCTAATAATTGAAAGGTAATTGAGCTTCAAAGCATGTAAACGACAAATAAAACAGATTTAGCACGCTTTACTTTTTTTTAGTAAAACATTTGATTATCTCCAAAAATTAAAATCACAAACAGTGCAGTAAAACACACCAAAAGCTTCAACTTTCTTCGACACATTTTTTTTTTTCTTTTCTTTTCGTAAGTCAATTTGAGAATTTTGGAGAGGAAAAAATAGAAAAATTTATCGAATATTTCAAATGACAACTACAACAAATTACCATGCACAATTTTGTTTAAATTATTTACTTTTTCTGGTGTAAAAAAAATAACAAACAAAAAACCGAGAGAACTGGCCAATTTCGCGTCGAATAAGTGCAAGTGCAGTAATTAAAATCAGCAACTTGTGTGTCAAAATGTAATGTTCTTTTTTTTCTGTATTGATGGTGGACGACAATGAAGAAAGGAATGAAAACGCATTTACAATTTTTTTTTCATTTCGTTACCAACACAATGCCATCAGATTCGCATGTGTTTTCTGTGTAACATGCGCACGCATACTTTCGCGCTAAACGATGAGTTGTATTGTCGCTGTTCGAGCCAAAGCGAGATGAACTTATAACGTTTGAAAATGAGAGTAGAATGAAGTAAAGCGAAGAATAAAGCAGGGATGGCAATTTGCACGGGGTCAAGTCTGCACTTAATGGGGTGGTTGAAAAAAAGCTCTATATGTGGAGAATTCAGACAAATTAGAAATCAAAAATGTACTTTACATTTCGAATAAATGGTAATTTTAAAATATTAACAAATATTCTTGGACAATCAGAGCTCTAAAGAGAGTGTGTACATCACTCACTGTCAAGCGTTTTAAATAATAAAAAAAAAATATTAAATGGAACGGGGTAATTTTTAAGATGATTCAAAAGCATGTCCTGTCCTTTTCTTGATTTAATTACACGAATTTTATGACCAATGGCCGCAACAAGTATACTGTTGTTCAAGGGCACAAATTAAGTTTTATATTTTTCATGTGATGAAATCTTATTGAATGATTGATAGGAAAAAAGACGATTAGTGTTGGAGAAGGTAGCTAGAATAATTTAATGTCTTAAAGTACATAATTTTATTAAATCTCAACCAACTATGTTAACCATTCACATCGAAATCATGCATACAACTACACTAGAAACCAAGAGATATTCTTTTATCGCATATAAACAAATAAATAATTCTATAAAGAGTAAGCTGAATGTCTTTCCTGATATCTTGCCATCGATAAGCGTTATCCGTTTAAAATAAAAAATAATCGAAAATAAAACTGGAATAGTAAATTATAAATAAAAATGTGATGTTTCCATATTATAATTTGTTGTGCACAAAAGTGTTTATATAAAATAATAGAAAATCGAGTTTTGTAGTGGTAGTTAGGTACAGTGTGTACCTTTTTAACTAAATACAGTCGACTCGAAATTAAATCTCGACTGACAACGGCTTTCGAGCTCTCACCAATATCGAGAACTCATTGGACAGAAAAAAGTCATTCACTCAAAAAAAGGCGACAGGACACCGAAGTAATTTTATAAGGGTTTCGGTATTCCTTAGAACAAAACCCTAAAACTTTCTGTTGTTAATCTGTAAATAACTGTACCAGTGTTTAAGAAAATAAATCACGAGTATTGATTAAGCGCTTGTTAACCAGTTTTTTTTAATTGCTATTGTGAACTCAGGTATTTTGAAATTTATCTCTTGTGTCTTGTCTCTTGCTTCAAATTATCGAGAGTCGACTGTATTTAAATAAATAAATGGCATACATTTTTTTATAGGTAGATACATTGTTTTTATTTCTACAAAAATGGAATTTGATATTCAATATTTTTAAATAAAATTAAATAAGAACCGAATAAAAAGTATTGTCTATTTTTTTGGACTTTTTAACTGCGCAATATTTTCAGGAAAGAATGATTGAAACGTGCGGTAGAAATATTCAAGAATATTTCCGCTGAGTATTTATTAAATGCATAAATGTACATATATTAGACTATGTAAATTAGAAAATGTAAATAGGGTGGCTGACAATGAAAATGGGTCGCCCCAAAAGTATTCAATATCCTAATTAATATTCCATGGAACTAAATAGCTTAATATTCCATGGAACTACAGTAGCTTAAAATAATAATGGAACATACAAAAACCTTGAACATAATGCTCCAGATTTTTTGTTTCTTTCTGGGAATTCAAAAAAGTTACACAAAAAAAAAAATCTTTGAAAGCATAAAAATTCGTCAATATAAAAACAAAAAATTATTTAAAACCCAACCAAGGTTTATTATGTTTCAGAGATTTTCTTGTTCCATCATAAATCTGAGCTACTTTACGATTCAATTCGATTGTAAATTGAGTTGTCAACTGAATTGATAGTCGGCCACACACTACATCAATTCAATTGAAAACCTGCCAATTTATATATAATTTTTCACTTTAATACAGAACAAAACTCGTTTACACACGATTTCACAATGAATGTTTACCAAAATTTCTTAAATTTGACAGCTTGTCGATGAACTTGCCCACACACGATTCAATTGAGTTGAAAGACTTGCCAGTCAACTTCGCAAAAATCAAAATCTTTTGATTTTTCGCCAACCGTCAAATCGATCAATTGACGAAGCCACACACGGGTTGATTTTACTGTGATTTGACTGAGTTGATGATTGAATTGAATCGTGTATGGGCTGCTTTACAAATAAAAGCAAGAAATTCACCATGCATCAAATACTACAAAAATAACAACACGTATAAAAACATAAAAGGAAATCATCTACGACACTGTTCCAGCAGAAACCAATGGAAGCAACTGCAAGGCCTTACTTAGAAATAGAATAAAGGAGACTACTAAGACGTGTCTCTTCCCTCATATTTTCTATTTGATACAAAGGCGATCTGATATTCTAGTTTGATGTTTTCTTAAGCTTTATAAGCTTTATTCATTTTCAAAAAAAAAAATTAAGGGTGCATACTAAATCGGTTGGTAGAAGGCTATTATTTATGCGAATACCATAGCTGTAATACATTTTCTCTCAAGTCTTTTAAAACAGAGTACTAAAATCCAGTAAATTTCAGAACAGTTGTGAAGTGGAATCAAACAAAAAACTAATCATTTTAATGTAATCCAGATAGATGTCAACCTAAATTGCCCTCTTAAGTAGGGGAGGATAAAGTTAGGGCCTGCGCAATGATTCTCTTTAGGTAGGTTACTGATTGTACTTCGTTTATCAAAAACGTAAGAATGAATGAAAAGCGTAAAACTGCGAAAGCTTATCATTCCAAGATTATATTTAATCAAATGAAATTGATATGGTCTACAGGGTTAGAGAATAATAACTATTAAAATTTAAAAAAGTTCAGATGACCAAATTTCGCTACCCCACCCCAAAAATCATTTCACAGAAACACGGAAGCTGATCTCTACATTATGAAATTTCATAAAAACATCCCTGCAATGTGCAGCACCACACTCCAAGCAAATGACAAAAAAAAATGCGGTGAGTGCAAAGCACAAAAAAAAAAGAAAGTAGGCTGATAGACAACAGGAATCTGCTAGAAAACCAATTTCAGCCAATGTCGTCGGGGGGAATCGATATAATTCCCCACAAACGTGTGTACCCGTACCACACACTCATGAATGTATCTCACAAACACCAACTCTATTTCGGTTTGGCTGATACTGTCCCCATTCATGCAGAGTACTCAGCTCAACTCTTCCTACAAATCATCGATTTCACATACATAAAGCTTCCGTTCCAAATGAACTTCAATAGGCACCAACACAAAGTGCAAACCCAGCCCAATACAAACCAAATTCGGTGTCTACACACATCTCCAGAGGAATGCCATTGGGCCTACGTTTTCAACGTGCCGAACATACCCAACAAAGAATGTCGATTGACATGAAAGAGAAAAACAGCAACAGCAACGAAACAGAGGGGGAAGAATATTACGAGAAAAGAAAAAAAAAACTCAACTTTTTACTCCCCCCATCCATGATAGAAAGAGAATTTAGTTTTTCTTTCGTTCATTGATTTCAAATTGACTTCACTTGTCACTGAAGAAAAATTAAATAAAAACAAATGCAGCTGGCAAGGCAGCAGAAAAGAAAAAAGCACATTTCAGAAAAACATTTTAATCCGCACAAATTTGATAATCATGAAATGCGTGATTATGCCAAATGTCTTATGGTGGAAGGAAAAGTACAGTTGTACAGTGATAGTACAATAACCTTGTGGAAAAAAAAATCCAACCCAACATATACTAGATGCACTGATTGCGCCATTTCTGGTAAAAAGTTTGCTTTGATTAATTTCTTGACACTCGCACACCAGAGCACCACACAAAAAAACACATTCATTGACAACACCACACTTTAATGTCACTTTTTATGATAAATTTTGCAAAATATTTACCTTTTAAACAAAAAAATTAGTAATTTTCCCGCGATTGACTTCGCTGTAATCGCGACTAATAAACATGGCAGTCGAAAAGTGAGATAGTCGACTTGATTTGGGGAAAGACTGCAGCAAAACCACAGAGTGGGACAAACTGCTGGAAAATATGTTAGGCTATTCGTTTCACTATGTTAAGGCACTGCCAGAACTGATTTATCAGGGGGGGCATTGTTTCTCATAGCATGTGAGGGTTTTGTTTTCAATTGGATTTATTTAAGAGACCAAATTTTTGGTGAGAGTACAATCTTCATTCTTCTTTCACAGCAAAAAGTGGATATTTGTTTGAAGCTACAAAATGCAACAATTATATTTCTTATTAGAGGAGCAATTAAACAGTAGATCTAAACAGGCTGTTGTTTTTTGATAAACCATTGTTCCTAATGGGGTACGTGTGATTAAAGGAAGGAAATTCCACATGTTGAATGCATTGTGAATGAACGAACAACATACCAGAAAAGAATTTTAACTACCATATAGAAAAACTAGAAGAAAATAAGAAAACTGCAACAATATAAAATGTTTTACAAGAAACGTAGTTGGGTTCGGGTTTCCTAGTCAGACTCTCAAATAAAAGACCATTTTTATAACAAGGTTAATTTAACTGTATTTTTTGTGTATTTGTGTAGTATAGTAATATTTAACTCTACAAATTATGTGCTAAATTATTATTTTCAATATGCTGTACAACTATCCTCCCCTTTCCACCATTGTCATGTGCTTCGCTTCTTAGTGTCACTGTGACTTCATGTGAATTTTGTAAAAAGTACAAAATTAAACAGAGAAAATTGACATATAACTAGGTTTCTAAAAAAAGGTTATAAGGTATAGTCTCCAAATCAAAAGTCAAAAGGACATCGTAGAGTTAACTTTACCTGGAAGTAATTAGTTGTTGTGAACCTAAAATAAAAGGAAAGGTTCCACTGTTGTTGGTTGGAACTCATAGAAAAATGATTTGGTTCTATGGGTTAAAATATTTTAAAATCTTTAAGCTCGTATTCATTAAGTTTATTTAACGTATTTCTTATATACGGCATAAAAAAGATGTAAAACTGTAATATCTTCTACTACTTTCAATTTCTTTTAATTACTTTAAAAGGATCTCTTTAACTCTAATTGTGCTGTAATTTTTTAACATGGCTTATTTTTTGTTTTAATCATAAGGTTACGGTGGCACAATTTGGTTCAAGGCAGTGGGGGAAGACTTCATAGCGAGCAACTACCAACTCATTTTCAAAATACCGTTGGATGAGTGTATGGCTGACGAATGGAATGGTATCGTATGCCCGCTCCTCGTGAAAGGAGAGTCTTTAGTATGGCCAACGACAGAGGTAAAGTACTTAACGGATATAAGAAAAACTCATATAAGAAAAAACGCTTAAAAGAAACAAAGAATAATGCACCATGTCCTTTCACATATGAATTACCACTAAATAAAACTGAATGACCATTAAAGAAACTCACTGCTTTGTGAGGCTCGGCAGTGACTAGCTTTGATGTCAAAAAAAGCGGCCCGCTGCCATGCGACTGCTTCACCATTGTACTTGAAAGCATTATGCAGAACTCCCCCGCCAATATTAGAGGCACAAACTTCAAAAGTCCGTACAACTATTTGCCTATGAGCATCAGAAGATACCTAACACCAGCGGCTTGGACAAAGCATCGACATTGACATATATAGCTTCGAAGTAGTCAGAGACTTTATCCACCTAGACCCCGCGGTTAGTTCGCAAAACAACACCACCGTGGAGATCAAGCGAAGAAGCAAACAGGATTACTTCAATTCTACCAAAAAGTTTTGGGCGTTCCTAAGCTTATATGGCTGCTCTTCGTAGAGCAGGTAACATACCATATTTGATTTAAAAAAAATAAAAACTAACGCATTCATTCTAGATAAATAGAAGTGAGTGGAAAAAAGTCGCCTATATCATTGCGGGCTACTGTGATTTCCATCACTTGGAGCTCACGCAATAAACCTGAGTTCAAAATGAAACTTAGTATACTTCTGGGTGAGCTAGCAGCTATATTGTCTGCTTCAAGATAATGTATGTATAAGGGCTGATGACGTGTACTGACCAAGCAATTTTAATATGTATGTCTGCTGTTCTTGATCTTCGTTACACATTGACAATTGTCTTTGAGATATTTTTGAGATTTCCAGTCTGTTTAATTCAGTAAGAATTTCAGATTAAGTAATCCTAGAGTTAGAGCCATCCTCAGCGTTTATCCTGTGGGCGAGGATCATGGGTTCTGTCTTTAATTGGAGGTGGAAAGGTGGTAGGTCTGTAATGTATCCTATCATTGCTGTGGGCGTAGTTCGCAGCACCCCTGTAACGCTGATACAAGCCAGTCTTGTAACTTACTAAGCTTGGCTTGCACTGGTCTCTATTTTGATTATTCA
Organism: Syritta pipiens; assembly: GCA_905187475.1. Lineage (NCBI taxonomy): Eukaryota > Metazoa > Arthropoda > Insecta > Diptera > Syrphidae > Syritta > Syritta pipiens. The sequence goes on along the minus strand of LR994571.1, from coordinate 9,293,783 downwards.
CTCATTATTCACTCTAATTTTCTGCCTACCACGTAAGCGCCAACAAGAGCTTGCAACAAACGTGCTATCAGTGTTAGTTTAATCCGCGAGCACTGAAATTGCTCAAACTTCGACCTTTTTCTGAACTTGTTCAGATTTTATATTAAATAACGTTCTGTGTATGATTTAAGGCAGGAAGACATGTACCACATCACTTTTTAATGCAATGTAATCTTGCAGAGTTGAATGTCATCCCTAAGTACGACCCGCACAAGACGCTTACTCTTTTTGTAAATTTTATGCATTGAACGAAGCAGTGTATTACCGTCTTTGTTTATACCGAACTAAAGTCTTTGTTCTTATAATTAATTTTATTCAGTACACAATTTATTCGTTCCTTCAAGTCAAGCCATTTTTCAAGCTGGTTGAATTACATAACATTACTAGTTTCAGATTTCACGAGTTCGCAATTAACAAGTCTGTTATTTGCACAACAGATCATAGTAAAAATGTATCTTATATCAATGCAATCAAATTAGATGCGATTTTTATTACACATCAAAATTTCTGGTCAACTTTATTATCATACAAACACCAACCACGTTCGTCTTTACTAAACCAAACGTTCTGCTATATAAACCAGACTCACAATTCGACATAATCGTGAGCTAACAAACCTATTTTAGTTTCCAACTATGAGCAATTTCTAAACATTCATTCCTCATTTTTTTTGTACGTCAACATAACACCTGTGATGAGAGCAACTAAAGTAAATGCCTGTGCACCAATTCGAGTTCGCATCATGAGCTGAGACATTTTTCGATTGCCGGTTCGGAAGTTATAGAGACCATAACCCAAAGCACTAGCAGTAGCAATACAACCTGCATACACAAATAATACAGAGAATGTTATTATTCGATTTGCAAATTTATATAATTAAATCTGTACAACGCGGTCTCTTACCCAGAGGTACAACAGGATTAGATTTTATTTTGCGTATCATTTTTTCCTTTGTTGTTTCGGGACGCTCCGCATCGAAATCCTTGCGCATTTGTATCCAATCCAATTCGGCATCACTCAATGGAACCTCTTCTATTTTACTCATGATGGTTTATTGTAATTTTTGACAAAATAAATGGTCTGAATCAAAGAAAATAGAAATTGTGAAATAATTTTGAAAGAAATCACAAGAACTTATTGCCTTCTACACCCGCACGACTGAAATGTCAAAACAAGATGTAGTTGCACGAAAATCAATGTGAGACATATGGAATTATGTAATAGAAATGTCAACCTTGTTGGGGTGACCAAAGATATTTTTATAGCAAAGATTTATTTAACTAATAACCGATACCGCAGATTTATATACATACGGTTAATTTGATGATAATAATCAATTTTGATAAAAACCAAAGCAATGTTTTCAAAGTTTTAATAATCTCCTGAAACTTCAGGGAGTGATCTAATCAAATTTATTTTATTACATACGAACTGTGCACAGAGGAGTTTCAAGGTGGGATCTCATCAAGTAACTTTTCAGATTATCGTTCAGACAGTTGACTTAAATGATATCATCAGACGATTGTCGTCTTATGATGAGACCACTTTGCTTTTCAAGAATTTTAATTTTTCACTCAAGAGCGTAAAAGTAAAAAATATGTTAAGCAATTTCATACGTTTCTCAAGCATGTTCCAACTGTATTAAGCAGATTCAAAATTCCTTACAACGACATCAGTTGTAATAACATAGCGGTTATAACGTCCAAATTCTTAGGTCCCGGCTGAACTCCATTTAATACATTCAAATATATACACTTATTGTCTATTTAATGCTTTAAACAGATGAGCAGAATATCTGTGGCCAACGCTACATGCAGATTTTTAGACGGAGCCCACGTGCAGAATTTAATGACTTTTCGGCACATCAGTTGCTGTCAGGATCAGGATAATACGAGTTTCTTTGCAATAGATCTCGAGAAATATAATGAATCAAAACAATTAATTGTGCTCATTGTTTTGGACGAGTCTTATATTAAGTTTTTAAGCCTGTACCGCTTATCGCAAATTAAAAGAAACAGGTTATGGACAGAGATTATATCACAAATGAGTCAACATCCTCTTGCCTCTTGATTTTATCGGACAGCGTTTTTTCTTAACATTTTCTGTCTGTGTCAAATTCATCGTTGGGCGAGGTGAAATAGCAGCTGCTCATATAAGTCTCTATATCGGATAATGTGATTTTTCAATACATTGTTTTAAAGAGTAAAAAGTGAAGATATTGATGAATTCTATAAAGCCACCAGAATGCGATTAAAGAATCCATGCGCATGCCTATTTTTTTACTATAAAGAGGTCCATTTTTTTGACTGCTCCCACATCTTCGCTGCTTCGGTAATAAATAAGAAGAAAAAACAAGCGAATGTCAAAAGTTAGATGACATTGGGACCACAAACTACTTCAAATATTTTCTTTTTTATGTTGTGGTAATATTGACTCAGCGCAGAGTAATTAAAAATAGAGATTTATAATTTACGTGTGTTCAGCTACATACATTTTCCTACATTGTAATTTCGCTTCATGGGAAATTCTACTCATTTGTTCCCACCGTAAGAATCCTCAATATCTGAAACTGAAACACCTTCATTCGACTTTCGCTACCAATAATATTGCTAATCGTGAACACATCCCAAATGCGTTGGCCACAAAAAATACCATTTCACCACAGCATTTTGTAGACAATTGCCGGCTACCACAGCCCAATCCGTATTTAGCTCGCACATCAATTCGAACAGAACTCTTCTAGCTATCTCCTTCGCACGCATTAAAACCTCCATGCGCAGTGGATGGACGCCATCTAAAAATCGTGTAAAGAGTGTAGAGTTTCGGCCAAAGACTACACAGTGAATTTTCTTCGACTCAACTTCTCGCAAAAGAAAAAAATTCCAAGAACAATTTTGTACCCAATCAACAAAATATTATCATCACTTTCACCGGATATAAGCAGTGAGAATTGTGTGCGGTTTAAAAAAAAGTTCTAAGTAATCATCATTGCCGCAAACGTTTCCCCAACGAAAACTGTGAAACGAGAAAAAAAAAATACCTCGCTTTCCGGAGTGGAAGAAAATATATTCCTGTGACGATTCGTGTATTTTTTTTTCGTTGCTTATTTCTGTTTTGTGTCTGAGTTCCCTCCAAGAGTATTGGGATTGAGAATCTATGGCGAATTTGAGCCTCTTGCGTGTGCTGTCGTGCCAATGGATCTAGAATGAGCTAAAACTTGTTTATACCATGAATTAGTTTCTGTGTTTTTATTTTTCTTCGTTTCTGTTTTATTTCGTTGTTTGTGTGTTCTACCTGGCACTGTTGATTTATATATTGGTGGTGATAGATAAAAGCAAAAAAAAAATAAGAAAGAAAAGTACTTTTTTGGTGGGATAAAAACTGTTACGTAGTCATTAGAGGCAGTGAAAGAAGTAAAACACAAAGCAAAACATGTAAAGTGGAGAGTTAATTAAAAAGTAAAGAAAAGAAAACGAAAAAAATAAAATCAAGTAGAACAAAACTGGGAATCAAGTGTGGTTGGGGCATTTCCTGGAAGACATCAAACGCAAAAAAAAAGAATAAACTATCAGGTGAAATAATTGTGCAAAATAAACGAAACGAGGTGCAATCTTTAAAACACGATATCCGTGGTCGTGCGAATTATTAATGCAGAAATGAGTTACAGCCAGAAACAGGGTCCCGGCGGTAACAACAGCGGAGGTGGTCCGAGCAATCAGGCTTCGCAGCAAACGGTAAAAGCAATAGCTGGCATTCAGCAGCAAATGCAAAATCTTGTTCATGGTCAAAATGCTTTGCCGCAAACATCGCAGGCGGGCTTTAATGCCTTCTTTACACAGCAGCACCTTGAATTGTTGAAGCAGCAACAACAGCAGTTGCTCTTGACAAATCCTCAGCTGCAGCAGCGCTTCCAACAGCAAATGCAGCAAAGCAAGGATCGTGGAGAGCCATTGGCGCTAACCCGAACCCCAGCTGCGGCTGATTTATTGAATAAAACCTATCAACAGCACCATCAGCAGCAATCAAATGGGAACAATGGTCCGGCATCATCCTTGGCCAGTGTGAATCAGTTCCAGCAGCAAATGCAGGCCGCAAATTTAATGCAACAGCTACACGCATATCAGCTGCAGTTTCAACAACAACAGCAGCAGCAACAGCAGCAGCAACAACAGCAGCACCACCAGCAGCCGCAGCAATCTCATCACCAGCACCAGTCTTTGCATCAGCACCAACAGAAAAGTCACACTCAATCGTCGGCTGCCCTGCAAAGCAGTGCCAAGCAACAGCATAATCAACAAATGCAGCAGTCGCAATTCTCGCAGAAGTATTTGTCAAGTGCCCACAGCAAGTCTTCTATGGGTGGAGTCGGGATAACGCCGCCACCGCCAGCACTTTCGAACCAAATCAAGCCGCCTAATCTTCCTCCCAGCACGCAGATAACTCCGATACCGCCACCTCAGCTATCGACATCCAATAATAATCTGTCATCAAAGAGCTCATCATCGTCGTCGTCTAAGCAAGTGCCACCATCGATTTCATTGCTGCCAGCGAAGCAGCCGCCGGTGTCGTTGCCGAACGCTCCGGTCGCCGCTCATCTCCATCACCATCATCAGAACAAGGTGCCGCTTTCGATCCCAAATCAATACACCAATCCAAGCAGTAAAGCGCCCTTAGTGAGTGCAATTCCCTCACCGCTCCCTTCACACTATCAGAAGATGAGTAATCAATCGCAGTCACAGTCCCAGTCACAGCCTCAGTCTCAGATTCAACCGAATTCAAATTTAATAGCTTCTGTACCCCACGAGCCAGAACCAAAACTGCAAACAAGTGCAGTGCCACTTACTAAGCAGCAACATCAACCACCACACTCTGCTGCGGTGACCATATCTAGTTGTTCACCAGCTAAGGCACCTCCAGCAAGCCAAACTCCTCCGAAGCCTGCTACTTTGCCACCGCTAGTGCCGGTGCCGGCTCCGCCGAAAGATTCTGAGGATACCGCTAAAGTGTCAGTTCCGGCTGCACCACCACAACCCGCACTACCGCCGCAGGTGCCAGAGAACAAGCCAAACACACCGGTCCCAACACCGCCGGCTATCAAGCCCATAGAGACCAGTGGAAGCAGTTCAGTTGAGGCATCGCCGACCAGACCAATCGATGAGCCCGATGCACCTCCAAAGCCGGAGGCCAAGACTCTTGAACACGACAAGTCCGATGCAAGTGATGGAGCAGCTGTAGTAGCTTTGCCCGAGACTACTAAGATCCCTGTTCAGGAGACAGCAGCCGGTGTTGTCCCAGCCTCCAATCCGGTTGTGGCTGAGAAGCCGGACGCTGACAAAAATGTAAGTTGACAAGATTGGTCATTGGGTCTATTTTTCAGCGAAAATTCCAACAGTTTTGGTTGACTCATTAATTTGATTTCGGTTTTCTTTTTGCAGGTGAAGGACGCAAACGCAATGTCCACCGATAAGCTTGAGAAGCAACCGATCGCTGCTGCAAACACAGAGACTATCACACCGACAGCAGCAATACATGACACGTCTGAAAACAAATCAAATCCAGAAGAGGAGGAAGAGGAAAGCCCTGTAAGTGATGAGTCGTCCACAGAAATGAGCAAATCCAATGACACCGCAGTCAATTCTTCAAACAACGCTTCATCCAGCGATGAACAGCAACTTGGCGAAGAAGCTAAGCTAGCTCGGCGTACCGAAGACGAACCAAAAGCTCAATCGAAAGAAGATAAAGTGGATATTCCTCAAAAGCAGGAAACTGTGGAAGTCGAGAAGACTGCAACCGAAAGTGCAACTAGCGTTTCAAATGACAATCCTTCGGAGAAGCCTGAAAAAATTGAAAAACCTGAAAAGTCAGAGCAGAAGCAAGACAAATCTGAGAAGCCAGCAAAATCTGAGAAGGCGGAGAGAAAGCAAACGGAAAAGGAGAAGCCTGAAAAACCGGCACCAAAACCCAACCAACCTGAAAAACCGATATCAAAAGCCAAGGCGCCCAGGCAATCGAAGACAGCAGCGGCAGCAGCTATTTCCGCAGAAGCCTCCGGCGAGAAACCAGATAAACAAAAAGGAGAATCTTCTGTCGCTGGCAAAATAAAAACAGAAACAGAAACGAAACCACAATCAGCAAAAACCGAAACAAAAAGATCACAGAGCAAAGCTAAGACACAAACAGTGCAGTCGCAAGATTCACCCTCAACACCTTCAACACCGAGTGATCGGAAGAGTAAACGTCACCGCCTTAAGACAATTTTATATCAGAGTCCTCTGCCAGAGCTGGCTTTTATAACAAAACTGTCAGCAAGTGAGGCATCGAACTCTCCGAAACCGATGTCTGCAGAGGACAAACTCATTGTGTTCTATAAACATGAGTATATGGCGGTTCGCAATGCTGAAGGAGGCTTTTTCCTGTGTCAGACCTTGCAAAACGTATACAGGTCATCGCCCAGAATCAGCATCCGGTGGTTATCGGAAGATAAGAAAGACGAGACAGTTTTCATACCAGATTTTTACGATCACACCGATATCGAATGTGTCTTGACAACAGTTGACTTGAAAAAGTTGGATAAGGGTCAGCTGCGGTTGCCTAAAACCGAAAAAACTCGAATCGAAAGCATTTTAAAGAGAGCAATTGACGTTGAGAAGGGAATTCTTCCACGACCAGATGTCACTGAAGAAAATCCTGATGGATGTAAGTTTTTTTTTGCACTTTTTTTTTTTTTTTAACTACCAACTCTCATTTTAGTGGACATTTCATTGTACAAGGATGAATCTCAAATTGAAAAGAAATCTTCTGGAACTGGAACCAGCGGAAGCGGTAAGAAGGGAAGTTCTGCTGGCTCATCAGCAAGTAAACGCAATCGTAGCAAAGCTAAGTCGTCTAGTAAGAAGAAGAAACTGCTGGCATCAGCATCAAAAAAGAAAAAGAGGAATCACGAAGATGGCAACAGTAATGACAGTGATGAAGACGACGATGAGGATGATGATGAGTCAGATGTTGATACTGATAAGGAGTATAAGCCAAGTCGTAAGAGATCAATCATAAACAACACCACACAAAGCACCAAGCCACAAAGGGCTCAAAGATCACCACTTGCTAAGGCGAGGGCAGCGTCTCCTTTAACCCCAACTACGTCCAGATCGAACAAATCCGTGCCTCAAAAGGTTTGTAAAAGAAGAAGAAAAACTAGATCAATGTTTTACCAGGGTTGTTTTCTATAGTCTTGCAAATTGCTCTACTAAACCTACACACGTGGTCAAAGAAACAGGTGTGAGCAATTTATTTTCAAAAATTTAAATTTCGGTAATACATTCTGTTGAAGTTGAAGTTTTAAACATAAAACGAATATAGATTTATAAATTTGGAAAACTTGGTAAATCATAATAGATAATTAGGTAAGAGTGACTGGCTGGGGCAACAGAAAGCTCATAGCCACACTTAAGCCAGACTAGATCCATTGCGATAGCAAACGCGCATATCCTTATGCTGCTGAAAATGCTATCAGAGGGCCATGTTTTCTTTGGTAAATGCAAGCATGACATTTTTCAATATTCGCTATATGTTTTGCTTCAATTTTATGCATTCGAAAAAATTACATTCCAAATTGGCATATATTTGAACTTTCATGGCCGGACAGCTTTGTTTATGAGCCTCCCAATTGATCGGACCTTAGTCTCTATTAAGTCTCCAGGTCTGAGGTATTCTGGTGGATTCTTCTTCGCCAAAATGCCATTTTATCTGATTATAATGAATACAAAATAAAGGGCCGAAAGCATACCACGAAAAACCGTCCCATACAATTTTGATGGTACAGCGTGTGTGATTTTTATTTTCCTTTTGTTCGCCTAAAGTTACATTCGGAGAGAACAAATAAATTTTATTTTTGTCACTGCAAAGAATGGTATGCTTTCTTTTTACTCCTTCGACTTAGTTTCTTTTGGCAATCAGAGTGCACACATAATTTTTGACCAGCTGTATATCTACCGCACCACCTGGCTTAGCTGTTTGTTTTCTATTTCCAATTACGCTAAGCAGGTTTGTTCATTCCAATCGACACAACATATCAAAAGATGATTTAAGAAAAATAATTTTATTCTTTTGGCTGGTTTTTTTTTTGTCAGACTTAATTTTTCTGTTCCACGCTAATGCGGTTTGATTGACCTCAAAACTCAAGTTCTATCTGTTAGGAACCTTTTTTACATGGTACCCAATCCTCTTACATGATACCTAGAAAGAGGTTATTAAATACTAAAGATTACGAACCAATATAAATACGCACGCTAAAGATTTTTTTGTCTTTTAATAGACCGAAACACCCGCAACAGCGTCATCGGTAAGCAGTAGAAATGATCGGGCAGCCAAACGACGAGCGGCAGAGGCAACACCGGAAGTTCCCGTAAAAAAACCAGTGACGACATCCACTCTTAAGACGGCAAAAGGTAAGACTCTTAAACATTTTCTAAACATTATTGGAATACATTTTAAAGAAAAAGTCATCCTCCACAGGGCAAGAAAAGACCTCCAATAACGCCCTCATGGTAAATGAGAGTGAAACAGAGACGCGTTCTGATGAGGACCCATCAAAAGCTGTTATCAAAGCCTCAACCACCACATCAACCAAAAAGAACCGTACTGGAGCAGCCACAACACCAGTAGCAACAACACCTTCAACGTCAGGTACTCGACCAACCAGAAGTCGAAAATAAAAAAAAAATAAAAAACAAAGCATTTTCTTAGCCTCCCCTCTGTTCGTAAGCGTCCCCAAAAAACAAACTTAAGAGTAGCCACATGTAGAACAAGAAAAACCTAAAATCCTCTAACACAACAAATACACATGCAACCACACTAGATAAAAGTTTAAGATATACTAAAGTAAGAATTTTACGTTAACGGGCACTTTAAGAATTAAGTTCTTCATCAGTAAAACAGTGAAAAGCAATGAGAGAGGGTGGATGACAGAGAGTGCTAAATCTTTTAAATCACTTAAGCATTATTAGAGTATTATAAGTAGATAAAGTGGTGAGCAATTTTGTTTAAATTGTCTTTTATTTTTTGTTTGTTGCATTCGTTTGTTAATTATAACTTCAAAATTGTAAACGTATCAGTTTGTCAGTTCAAAATGCAGAAAGCTTTCTACACGAGCATACAGCCCTCTCAGCAGCAGAAAATACGATTGCGCCCTAATAAATATGGTTCTGTAACAATTTTGTCTAATATAAATTATACGATTAACCCGATCCCAACAACCAGCCCCGCCCCACTTAACACTTAAATATACATATTATATAAGATGATAATATTTGTAAAACATAAGCAACACAATTTTATTGTACATTTTTGGATTAATGTACAAAAAAAAGAGAAACAAAAAATAAATAAAAACAAATAAAACATATACAAGAAAACAAGAAAAAAAAAGAAAAAAAAAAGTTTTATGTGTGACAAAATTTTTATGATTTATTTTTTATTCTTTTGGGGTAAAGTAAAAAATTATATACATACATATATATGAACACAAGCATATATTTTTCATTAGTTTAGGCTTATAATATAAAAGTTCTTATATAGAATTATTATATAGACACCCTATTAAAAAAAAAGTTAAATAAAGGACAAAGTAAACAAATGTCTATTGTGTGACAAAAAAAAAAATTAATAAACGTATATTTCTTTGTGAAAACAAATCCGGAAGAAGAAAAAAAAAATAAGAAAACTTTAAAACAACAATTTTATTATATTTAAAACAAAAATTAAAGTAAATAAGCAAAATTAAAATAAAAAATCAAATTAAGTGGGTATTAAGATCACAGGATTAGAAATTATTAATTAAGAGATAATACAGAGATTTAACACAATATCCCTTAGTTGTTTTGTTTTTTTTTTAAAGATGAATCTTTTTACGTTTGTGAGATACATTGTAAAATGCATAAGCAAATATAATGAACGTAACAAAAAGAAAAGAACATATACCATACTAAAGCATCTGTAAAAGAAAATGAAAAAAAAAACAATTATAAAAATTAACAATGTTTCACAAGCAAAAAAAAAATGTTTTAAAAATAAAGAATACAATTCATTTTGAAATTACACGAATGTTTTTTTGAGAAATTTCCTGAGTACACCCAATCTCTTTCGAATAAGCGCCACTTCTTGATTGGAATTCCCGGTGGTGGGCGGCAAAGGACGCTTTTTGAGCAACCATGAGCTTTGTGAGCCGTCCAGTGCGGTTTACTCCACAAAAAAAAAAAAAAAAAATTCGAGAAATTGGATGAAATAATTGACAATCGCCTCTGAAAAGCATTACTTTTTAATTAATGGCAAAAAACGAGTCATTTAATTGTGCTCATCTTTATTGCTTGGGAAAGTTATTATAAATATAGAAAGTTATGACAATACCGAGTGTTGACATTTAAATTTAAGATTTTTCGAAAAGTAGTGCTAGTCATTTTGTGCATTGAGCTGTTCAGATGCGGAAGCTATCAAAGTATAGACATATTCAGAGAGGGATCAAAGCTTCCTTTATTCTTTGACTGATTCTTTTAATCGATCTGTTTTCTTGCGATAATTTAATGGTTCAATAAGTAAAGTTTACCTGTTAAAAATAGTCACGCACTCGTTTTCGGTTTGCGTACTATTTGGGTTATCATACAATGTTTAAATTGAATTAAAGGCATGGGCCCGTGACTTACTTGTTCTTCTTGTTGGTTGGACTTCTTTTACAACGCTTTGAAGCCAAACTCCGATGATGTTGAGTCGGCGACAATCCAGTGTAGTGATTTTTTATCAAAAACCATTTTGTCTGTCTCTGCATTCTTTTGTTTTACTACGGCCAAGATAAAGATTTTGCATCATGACGTTTTTTAGACTTGTTTCTCGTATTATCTAGAAGGGGCCGAAACCTTGACAAGAGCCGCTTCACATAAGGATATAGGAATTTTTTTCGATGTTGAACTTTTTCAATGCACATCGGTTATATGATAGCTAAAGCTAGCTCCGTGCTGGGATTGCTGTTTCAAGCATCCTTACACTCTAACGACACTGTACATCTCGCTTAACACTAGAGTAGGACTATGTAGTCGTGAGTCCATTCTATAAAAAGGATGTTATTCGTAAAGAGTTCAAAATATATTCACTAAATTCGCTCTCCGAAAGATATCATGGAACCTAACTATGCTAAGTTATAATGCTAGAAGACGCAGCTGCATATAAAAAGGACTTATCACTCTGTTCTCTTTGATCATGAAATAATTACTCGCTCGCATTGATTGTCCGGTATTACTTTCTATATTTAATGTTTATACTCCATCTCGTTGTCTGCAGCCTAGAGATTTTTTTCATGTTTCGAAGCATAACATAAACTACGAAATTAAGGACCCGATAACCAATGCCTGTTGGCAAAAATATTGATTTTAATATGGGTAGATATTTTTGAAAAAATATGCAGTGGCCCAAATAAATATACATACATACCCCCCGAAAATTTATCGTTCCATTGTTAGAGAAAGTTTAATAAAAACAACAAAAATACAATTGAATCCATTTTTTATCAATTCGTTTGGCAGAAATTATTAAGTTAGAATAAGAAAAAGTATACATACCCGGCAGATATAATTAAGAAAAATTAATTTAAACTTAAGTTTAGTCCAGATTTTGTTAAATTTTACTTATTATATTCGTATTAGCTTCCCTACTTTCAAGAACAGGTGGGAGCAAATTTTTCATAGAAAGACAAATGTTCCATTTAGTTTCTGTTGAGATTTTGTGCAGAAAGTGGGCTTCTTCAGGCCCGCTTTTGTATTTATTTTTCTTTTTCAAATACGGCAGTCTAGCTCTTCCAAAGAAGTTCAATGGAGTTGAAATCAGGGGGCTAAGACAAATTGTACAAAAGCCAAAGCCGTACATCTGCAGTATGCTGTGGATCGTGATCTTATTGAAAATATTGCCCTTGTGATAACCGCAATTTTACTGCAGTACCGTCTAAATTCTCTTTAAGGAACTGCAGATGCATAATGTAATCCATAATTACCTCAATAAAATGTAGATTTCCCACACCTGCCCCCGCTATGTGAGGATGCTTTGCAAAAGAACTTTTTCGGCTAAAAGTAATGTTCAGTGACGAAAGGAAGTTCAAATCAGCGTCTGGGGAAAGTTAAATAAAGAACATTTCCGAAACAATATTGTGTCCCCCGAAAAACATGGTAACTGTGCGGCATTGATGTGAGGATGCATATGCATGGCGTCATCAGGCTTGGTTTATGATTTTTCGCTACGAGTTGGTGAGTCTAATAAAAGCGTTTTTAGTAGATCCATGTTAAAGTAATGAAATTATTTGTATTTACTTTCCTCTATTCTTGAAGAACAAAGACATATCATGTAGTTATCGAAAAAGATTTGATGCTAAATAGCGACCAACTTTGCTTTTCTCCCAAAACCCAAGACACTTTTCGCTAGACCTCTTCTGCTATTTAATACCAAAGAAAATATCTGCGAATGACTTGCCTGTTATTAAATAAAAGACAATTTACAAAGTAACAAATGTTTTTATTTTTTCTTTCTATCTTTTTTTACAGGCTCAGTAGGAGGTTTAGCGTACTCAATGGCAGGTTTTCCCTCATCAGCTTTTGCTGCATCTTCTTCAAGCAACTTACTCAATCCCAATGCTTCGATACTCTTGCGGAGAGACTGAATTTCACGTTGTGCGGCTTCGAGTTCCATATCAAGATTATTGAATGCATCTTCTGAAATAGTTTTACCTCCAAGCTCTTGTCGAACAAAATTAATTGGATTCTCGGGTTTTTCTTTAGCCTGAATTATCTTATTGAAAATTTCCGTCATTGTTTTAGTTACGCCACGCTCTTCTAAATAGAGTCGAAAATTTTTTTTCTTTTCCTCAGAGCTTTCATCACTTTGACGTTGCATTTTATGGATAAATAATTCAAAAAGTTAACACAAAATTTGTTATACAACAAAAAAACCAAATATGAAAAACTTTTGTAGTCACGAAAAATTTAAAACGATATCTACCGTTGGGGTAGCGGTACACGATTGAGCTCTATCAGGTTTATTTAAAGGGAAATTTTGATACGCACTGCATTATCGGATTTCAGTTTTGTTTTGATCTGTTTGTTTTAGGATGCAGAGAAAAATTTATGAGAAGGGGGCAATTTATATGATAGTATAAAAAAAAAATTTCATAATGTATTACTCGGCTCAAGAATCCAGTTGAGGTCCTAATGTTTTGTCTTAGTAATCAGACTAAACATCTGTTTCACGAAATCTAGTTTTATTAATCCTTTATTGCACGCACTATGTTCCAATGGTAAAAAAAGGTAAATTAAAAGTTGGCATTCTTGTTTTTCATTTGGTACTATTAAGGAAATTTTTTTATTATTACTTTATTGAAATATAAATGAATTACAAAGTTAAGTTGTGTGGTGGGCTGTGCGAGACAGCCAAGCACTAAGGCCAGACGAGGCCCATTGTGATACCATATGGTGCGGATGTAAAATATCCCACCACTCAAGAAACTAGTTGGAGCTATAGATATAGCTGAGGATACGGCTCATGATGACGTCAGCCAGTTCGCTCAGATTATTGAGAAAGTAGTGACCAAGATGCGTTGCAGATCCCCAAAAGGTGGAGCGAGGTTTCTTCCTTTTCTTCGTCACTGCAGCTTATGCAGAAATTTTGTATTACAAAACAATAATAAATTAAGCTCTACCTACCAGGGGTTTCAGCTAAATTTAGGGGTATTGTTAATCCTGAGTGCGTTTTTTTAAAATGAGGCAAATAAAAAATTGAATTAAAACACATAAACAAAGATCTAATGGAAATTGTCAAAATTATATTTTTGCAATGATAATTGCGGATATTAGAAGAAATGTCGACGCCAATAGAGACGATGTTAACCGATGTTGGCTGTTGGTGAAGTTAAAAATCTAAGGGCCAAGAAAAGCTCCATATATAGCAACGTCAAACGAGAGATAGGAGGACGAGATAAGGTTCAAAGCTTTACACAACGTAGAACGAGACGACCGACGTAAACAGAGGAGTGAGCCTCGTTATTCTGACTACATTTATCTATGGACCATAAAATTCGCTTGATCTGAGTGATTATTCTGAAATTAAACCTAAGTAATACAAAGATAACAAAAATTCATTGTAATGAAACATATTTATTTATTTACTTATTCTCAGTTGTTTTTCTATTGTGAGTAAATACGTATAATACACATGTATGATTTCGTAAATAGGACAGTTACACAATAATTACATAAAACAAAATCCATTCTCTTCATAAATTATAAAAAAATATATTCTACTATCTAAATGTTTTATATATCATATATGTATGTGTGTATGATCTATAAATATTTATGAATTATAACAAAACTAGAAAATATATATACTTTTAAGAATTAACAATTGAATAGAATTTTTTTGTGGGACAAACTAAACTTAGCTTACTTATAAAAATTATTCTTTGCTTCCTTTTTTTGGTATATGAAAAGTTTTTTTTTTATCTAATCTTTACAGTACATTGATAGATTGGTATGTGTCCTCGTTTTGTATTGTTTTCTTTTTTTATTTTGATACGTACGTACATTTATTTTTTATGATATTTGTATATTTTCTATGCGTGAATATGTATACGGATGAGTTTCCTGTCGTTTTTTTATATAGAATATTTTGGTTTTTTCATTTTTTTTTTCTAAAATATAAACTGATATATGCATATCTTGCTTTTAAATCTAATTTATTGTATAATCATATATAAAGTATGCATGTATGTATTTGAGAATGCCCTAAGTAGTGTCTTTCATGATATTTCACATTTATTTTAAATTATTTATTTTGTTTTTTAATCCTGTGTCAAGCATACTTTATCCCGATCAAGATTAATCGCCTTGCAACAAAGAACACCGGTTCATATGCGTCATGGTGTTGCCGAAAATTCGAATGCCTTACTTATTGGAAAACTCGGCAGTTCGAACCCCTAATTAAAAAAAAAAATAGAAACAAAAAAACCTAACAAAATACAGAAAATTATTATTTTAGTTTTAGAGCAGGTGTTAATGCGTTTCGGTTGTGTTTTAACGCTTGCGCTTAAGGTATTCTCATATCTCGGTTATGAGACGATGGTGGATCGTCTGGACTGGGTGAATCGTCACCGTGGGGTCGAATGCGTACAACAGCTCGGCGTACTTCTTCATCACGTTGCGGCATATAAAGGCCAGATGGTCCTGAGTAGCAAGTCGTATTGTTGCCGGATAAGCGAAGTTTTTCTGTCTCTCCATTAAGATTTTCAGTAAATAATTGTCCCAAATTCAATTGCGGGATGTCATAGAATAAAGATAGACCAAACATCACAGCAATTACACCTATGAAAAGTTCAAATTTAGTGTCTTGCAGCATTCGAATTTTGTGTATAGCTTACCCAGCACCAAGTAGCAAGTGATACAAATCTTATATATGGAGCTGTTTTCAGGTGCAACGGCATCTCCTGGAACATAGTCCCCGAGGCCAACTGTGGTCAGGGATATAAAACAGTAATAGAATGCGTCGAGAGTCCCCCATTCTGGCTCCATATACGCAAAAACGGAGGTAGGTATTGCGAAAAAGATTAAAACAAGAATACCAACTGGAAAAAGAAATTCGAAAAAAGATATATTAGTTTGAGTACGTAAATTATTTAAATTTCGATTGAGCCATAAGGTTCATTTTCCTTCCGATCCGATCCACAGCCATATAAAAAAATGTAAAGGCCTGCCTTTGATAAGCCCAAAATAAAAGCAAAACAATTTTTAGATGGTTGATCAGATTTTCTGTTCAAAGCTGCAAGGGGCTGAGGGAAATGAGAAATTTTGATTTACAATCGACTCTCCATAACACAGGTGTACAACCAAAATGCTGTTTGGATGTTTTCAATTGATTTCTATTTATTTAGGTGTACTGAAAACGAAAAAAAAAAAAAAATACTCCGAAAGTTGTTTTGCAATACGCAAAATTTCATTAAAAAGAAGGGGTTTTTTGGGCTAATTGTTATGGTTAGACTGCATGCGATGGATTTGTTGCTAAAAGTAAAAGACAGAGTCACAGAGTGATAAATAGTAAGTTTTTTTTGTTTTTAAGGCTTTGATAACCAATGCCCAATAAGATATTCTATTGATATAAAAAATGTATTTCTAAATATTTAATTTTCATTAAAAAAAATATTTTGATTGAACCCTCGGCTATCCCAACTTAAAACTTGGAATGAAGTTGGGTTAAGAATTGTTTTTATAACACATCAAAATGAATGTAATGTTCTTTACACTTGAAAATCCAAAATTGTGTTAGTGACCTAAAAACTGTTGTTTTTCTGAATTAAAAATTCTGATAAGCAGAACAAAAGTTATGATTTTTTAAGATATCAAAGAAACGAATTTCGATTTTTTTTTATCAATTTTTGAATCTTAGTTACTCGCAATCCATACAGAAGTATGGAAAACTTTTTTATCCCAATTTTGCTAATGCTTTAGCATACTCTCTTGATTATAAGTTTTTTATAAGTTAGCTTTAAAATTAATTTATTATTTCATTTTTTACATTGAATTGTTTGCCCTTCTTCTCTTACAAATACAATCGCTACTTTTATTTAGAGATCCTTTCATAAGTAACTGTAGTTATATGAAATTTCAGGAATCGAATAACCATTAAGTATGAAGTAAGGAACTAAAGGAATACAATTAATATTTTAATTGAAGGAGAGGTATCTTCCTTGACAGCATTCAATAATTTGTCCGAGCTTCCCTACTCTATATAATTTTAAGCGTCTGGGTTTTAAAGTGTAGGGAGCTAACAGTATTTTATTTGTCAAGAAAAATCTTAAATCTGAGAGCAAAATCTGCTTAGGGGAAAATCACTTTATGCAGTAAAAGTTGCAACACTACACATTTATTCATAACGCTTTCTGGGGTTTATTAGAGTTTAGTAAAAAAAATTAAATAACTCAGTTCTACCAACTCGTGATTTGTAATATTATATTTCGCATTAAGGATTTCCAACAAATTTCTTATGAAATTACAGGCGCCGCTTTGCTGGTTTAATCGTTTTCTTATGAATTCATTTGGGAATACTTGATATTAATTTTATAACCAACCGCAAAACAACGTAATTCATGATATAGAGCAGGAAATAGTTTTCGAAGACCACTATTATTTTTAAGTCCAACCTTTTTTAAATACCTTACCTACGATGGAAAGGTGAAGGATTCGAATGTTGAAAGGTTGATACAAGTGTCCCAGCTTTGAGTTTAATGTTCCCAAAAGCCAGTTGGAGGGTATTAAGAGGCGCTCTACAATGGCGGTTGTTAAAACAAGATAAAGCGGGATACCAATGGCCGCGTAAATCATGCAAAAGATTTTCCCTGTGTGACTCAATGGTGTTACATGTCCATAACCTGTAAAAGAGAACTATTAAAATTTGCGTCTAAGGTGAACAAAATTTATTAATCATTTACCAATTGTGGTCACCACAGTACTTGAAAAAAGCAATGCCTGGCCAAAACTCCAGTTAAGGTCGTTGCTTGCATTACGTAAAGGTGAAATACCTCTGTCATTAGCACCAATTATGGCTTCCAGAAATTCTTCTAGGTCTTCATCTGGAAGAGTAAAAGGAAAATAATTAATTTGGTTAAGTTAGGCGTTTCATTACCCCCAGAAGATTCTTTTCAGTCGTTTGTTTAGCCACTCATTAATTTCTCAATAAAAACTGGGCATGTTTTACTTTATGAGCGAGTAGTAAAAGACCTTTTCCCTATATACATCTATTCCGACGTATATTTAACCAGCTTAAGCTTAACTCGTGATAGAATAACTTAGTAAATAGCTTGATAAAATATTTACCGTAAATTTGAGGATATTTTTGCAGGAAGGAGTTTTTGATTTGGCGCACTTTGCTTGTGACATTTTGTTCCATAGGGGATTCGATGGCTTGAAAACAGAGTCCCCCAATTATCAAATACATGGAAAATAAAAACACGAAGAATATAAACCACACGTGCTCCCTTCGTATTCGTTCGCGATCTCTAATCACTACGTTGGGGGGTATAATTCGCCAGGAAGGACTAGTAGTCGTTGTCAGTTGTAAGGGTGAGGCACTTAAATTCGCTTTTGATTGATTGTCTTCGAAGCAGATTACATTTTCTGGTTTACTGGTACTGCCACTCGCGATGTAGGCATCCGTTTCCAGTGCCGATTCAATATTTTCTGTTGACCCTACGACTAAGTTCGAATCCCTTTGTAATGGGTTCCTTTTATCGAGGTCCTCGTAGTCATCTCGATGCCTTCTCTCGGGTATAAAACCAGCCGACTTTAGGTTAGCTCTTGTCTTTTTATATTTTGTTTTTATTGTGTCCCGTAGCGAAAAGTTGTTGCTTGCAAGGGGTGGCTTATCTTTATCTTGTTCTGAGAGAATGGTAAAAGTATCGTCTTCGTTGGAAACGTCCATGTTTCAATTCAAGTTTAGTCCTTTGTAATTTCAGAGTATATTTTATGTGAGTTATTTTCTTTGAGGAGTGATAGACAGGATTTATGGTTTGACTAGTTTGAACATGGAAATAAATATGTTGTACGGGTATTTGAAAGTTCGCGTGTTATATAATCTTGGCGACTTGCTAGGGCACAAAATAACATTTGATTTTTTGGATTTGCTTTTGAACTTTTAGTCGAGCATCCTAAAATTGTTTATTATTACGTTTATTGCAATTATCAGATTGGCTTAACATTTTTTCAATCCAAGTCCAACCCAGTTTTAAGAAACATGGAGTTGTGCAGGTCCGATTATTCTGCGCAATAAAAGAAAATCCGGTATGTTGCTGCATTATGTTAAATTATTGCATATTGGTTTGTTAAGCGCAGTAGACTTAACTGTTTCAATTCCCCTTTATAACTGTTTGAATAATTTACGTATACATGTCGCCCGCAGCCGATACACTTATACCACGTTCTGATTGTCATAGTGATGTCAGTCATGCAAGGCCCTTAGCGTAGGTGGATGACAAGTCCAATTATTAATACAAATCTATTGTTAGTCTGGCTCCTTTTAAACTTAGCCCCTACTTAAAATCACAAATCGTGTTCTAAATTTGTCACACCTACGTATTACACATGCCGAAGATTGACAAACTAATTTCTTCCAATTATTTATAATTCAACGCTGTTGTGTACGTATACAACAACAGCTCCGCTTAAGAGATGAATATCCCCCCAAAATCGATAGGCAATCACTAAATATATTCAGTAATGCATACATACTTTAGTATATTCAGTAATGCATATACATATTATATTCGACACAATAAGTCAGTAATTCCCTAAATGAGATTCCAGCTCACCAGAGAAACCAACGATTATGAGTGAATATTTTTAGAAAAGCATCACTGTGGCGAATTTTAAACCCGCCCGCACAGCTTTTAACTAGGATAAAAACAAAATTTCTCATCATCAGAATTTAATCCTTCATAATAGCGCCATTTAAATAAGGCGCGTTCTTGAAGAGTTAATACTTTAACGATTTAAAATGCCATCTGACCCATTAGTGAACGCTGTTAGCATTCCCAGAAGAATTAATAAATTGATATTTTGCGAGATTTGCAAAAGCAAAACAAAAAAAAAGAAAAACTGAACGCAATTAATGAGGAAGAGATTTTTGTTTCTGTTTTCATTAAATTTTAATATCTGGGATGACAACCATTCAGAGTTAGGTCACCCCATGGGGTCACCGAGTTTTGGAAGATTGAAAGAGGTCGATTCCAATATTTTAGAGATTCAGGTCACGTTCGCTTGGTTCAAATGAAGTCGCAGTGTCTGAGACTTTTGATTTGTTTGAGAGCAATGACAAAGCAAAGTGAGATGGGTATGAAGGGATGTCTTTAAATTAAATTTAAGTAACGTGGGTTAAGGGTGGTTTTTTTCACACATACAAGAGTGGGTACAGAGAGATTTTATTTAACGGAGCTTTGGATACACATGTGGATGACACAGTTGTTCCTGTCGAACTTAAGAGAGAAATATCGAAGAATTATTGATCAGTTATCCTTTGTTACAGCGAAATATCTGATTTATATTTCGACACTTGGCATTGACATGCTTGTTTTTAAGGATGGATATAAATTAAAAGACTGTGGTTCAGGTCAGAGAGAAGGACGACTACTTTTATCGAATCTAAACAAAATGAAGATTAATTAACAGTTTTTATCTCGTTATTGGAAAAAAGTACGTAGAAAATAGTTATTGAATAAGGCATAGTATATTCGACAAACATCCTCGAAATTGCCAATGACAATCTTAAGCAATCAGCTGTCAGGTGTTGAGCTACATTTGTCTTTGTTTGGCGACATTAAGAGAACAAATGGCAAAGAAATTAAATCTTGTTCAAATTGCATACTTGGCATCCTATATTATTTTTTATTTGAATAAACATTTTTTTTTTCCATCGAAAACCTGGGCTATGTGAAATATTTCACATATATTTATATTTTTCAAGGATAGTGAAGGAGAATACAATTAGATACAAACTTCCACCTGTACTATAGTTAAAAAGTTTATGAACGGCAAATATTGTGCTGAGAAATATTATTCCATTGGTTAGACGTTGAGTGATGACAGCGAAATGTGTAAATGATGTATCTCTTGAGAAACCTAGACGACTATGCAATTTTCGAAAATCTCTGCAATTAGAAAACATTATCTACATTATATAAAGATCGTAAAATAAACAAAAAAAATTTATTGTAGAAACTTGCACTGTTGTTATAAACCATAAAGACGGCATAAAGAAAAGAAAATGTTAACAATAAATTTTACTTATTTAAAATATTTTTATTCATACATGTAGTATATTTGTACATGAATTCTTACAAGTAAAAACTGAAATTAGAAAGAGAGTTTAATGCAGTCGACTATTATAAAATTTCATGGCAAATAATAACTATCGTTGAACTTTTTGATATTTGGTTACACAAAGTACAAATATATCATTTATTATCTTCCATCTTCATACCTATATAACTAGACTGTATGACAATGAGATGCGGGAATAGAATAGAACATGGTTTCAGGAGTTCACCAACACGTGGTTTTTAACATGGGCTCAGTACCTTTAACAACCTGGATCGCCAGGGGGATGTCGATCTTCAAATTTTATATTATTCTCATACAAAACTGGACAGCTGTAATTGTTTATTTGAACAGAATTACTGCGGAGACTGCCCATCTGACCCTCAAATAAAATATCATTAATTGCTTTTTTCGCGAATAATTGTTGCTCTGCCACCATTTTTTGAAGCTCAATTGCCCAAACTGAAGAAATTTTTTCAAATTCATTCTGCGCTTGTTGAGGACGGTGGGTAATAAATGATGTTACCTCTTCTGACTCATCACATTTTTTAGAATTTTTTTCTTGAAGATTCATCTTCACACTTCAAACAATAAGACACATAAAAATCTATTAAAAATATTTTTCTAGACTCTTGAAATAAACTCAGCTTTGAGCCAAAAAAAAAAATTAAAAGGGATAAAGAAGTCACAGAGATGATACTTTTGCTTTTAATAAAGCCAAACAGAAATTATTACAAGAAAAACGTACAATTTATTTTCGAAGACTCCTTTGATTATACTATTAGCTGTGTTTCTTCTTAGTAAACTCAATTACAACACAGACTTGTTAAAAAGAAAATCAGGCACAGTGAAGATTTACAAAGTACATTGTTCAACAACAAATGTAAACGCTATCGGAGGCCACGGTCGTTATTTTATTTAATTTTCGCAATAGAAATTATTATTTTAATTTTTTTAATATTGCCTTCATCTATAAGCAACTATTTTTAGACAAACATGGTTCTTTTTGGCTTACTTTATCCTGGTTACCTTTAATTCAATTTCGCGGTACAATTGACAATCAATATCGACAATTAATTCAATTTAGAGAATAGAATATTTGTCTATTTCTGTCTATTATTGTACATCATAATTCATAAATAATTAAATAATTTTAATTTGCAATTAAAATTTTTACCATGAATTAATTATAAACAGATTCAACTAATCAGCTTTTATGATGAGGTTACACATACTTCTTTTATTTTGGCTTATGTATGCAATAATACATAGAACACCAGCCGGAGTTATTCAACATTTGACTGTCTTAAGTTTTCAAGAAATACTGAGAAAATTAATTTAAGTTCGTTATTTAACACGACTTAAATCTAAAAAGCGTACGCGGGTTCGTATCCATCTCTAGGGCACGACTAACCACCCTCTTGGAGTACTTTTGTCATGGAAAGCTTTCGCAATCCGCCGTTCGGAGCTAGCATTATACAGTAGGTCCCCTCCACATGTTATCACACAACATTATATCGCACACAACGCAGTGAAGGTGCGAACAAGATCAAGGGCTTTGGACTTTATCGGCTGTTGCACAGACTATTTTTTTTTTTTAGTCGAAAGTGCGTTCGTGTAAACTATTGGGTGTAACCAATACTTTATTTCAGTCGTTCACTTATTCGATCATTAAGCTATCCGAACTATTCCCAAGTATTCCAGAAATAAATTTAAAATCAAGAACAAAGTTCATCACTCCAACATCATCTAACCTTTACATGGTTACTTTCCTTATCCAAATTTCATGGAGCTCGGTAATTAATTAAACCATTGAAATAGTGATTAATAAAATAAAAACCGCCGGGAAAGCTTGTACATGGTTCCCGACAAAGAAAATGTGATGGAAAATAAAAGTTTTGCCTGCGTCCCCATATTCTTTTTCGTATACATACATATGCACAATAAAAGTTAATGACCAATCTTCTGTTCCCAATTACTAATTTATATCAGTCAACCCGTGGCACAAAAGGCTCGCTAAGCTAACGTTATAGTCAGTCGCTATAACCGGAATAGTCACAGTACTTGTATGCATTCCCTTCTCCAAGAGGAATGTTGAAAATCTAATTGAAAACTTTTTGCCAGGAGCACTTCAGTAAAGAGAAAAACTCTAAGCTTTCCAGCTGCTTGCTGTTCTCTTTTGCTGTTTATTTTTTTCTACATTCATTCTCTAGCTGTTGAGGTTTTTGTTTTGCTCATGCATATTGGAGAAGTAAATCCTGTAGAATAATTGCAAGGTTTCCTCCTTTGTGCAATAAAACACATGTAACAACAGACGAATACACTATTTAACCTTTAACATTCTCTTATCCACACAGCAATGGAATAATGAGAACCATTTATCCGGAATAGTAGTGCTCGCCGCGGGGTAGCCTGTTGTCGAGGGGTCCCCTCGACTCTAGAAAATGTGTGACATGAGAGTATATGAAACTGCACTTTCACTAATTTGTTGCATTCTTCTTTCGCACATTTTGTAGATGAGTTATTCGGAACGTTATTTAAGCACAGACACGTTTTTTTTTAGTTATTTTATGAAACTGATGCAAGCACAAAAGTATTTGTTGTCGAGATTTGTGTATATTGCTTACAGAAATCGGTATTTCGCTTTAATTCATCAGTCTAGTGGATATTTCAATTTTAAATAAATGTGAGTTGCGGTTTTTATAATGATCTTTCGGGAAACGCTTCATTAGCTTGAAGTAAATGTGTGGTTGGTGTGGCTTAAAACAAATATTTTTTAATTGAAAGCTTTCCTTTTAAAGGCAAAAACGTATACATTACATTTTTCAATTCATAATTAGGTATATAAACTGGAGCCTGCGTTCTAAATAGAACTTCCTTACGATAAAAACATTTAATTCATAAATATAACGAATTTTCTCACTTTCATTTAATGAATATAACAAATTTGCCACACCTGTGCATCTAATTTGATATTGCTTTTTGATAACTCAATTTTGGGAACAACTACCCTAATCCGCCTGTCACTGTGGATTTTAGGATTTTTCCAAATATATCATTCAAGCTTTCGTTCGTGCTGTGTGGGTTGAAGTGGGCTGCCTTTCGTTTTTCACGTTTTGTGGTGTGAAAATTGATGAGTAGGATGTAGATAACCAATCCGAGGGAAAGCCAGATAGACATTTAATGCTCTTTTTTAATCATCGTGATTGGGCTTAGGACGACATAAGACGAAATATATAATTCAATCCATTAAGTGTCAGATAGCCAACTCATTGAAGCAATCCTTATTAAAGAAAGAATATTATGTATACGCTACAGTGTTTCATTGAAAATTATACAAATGTATTATATGAGCCGTCCAGTATACAGACTGATTAACTCCAGTTTTTGAAAAATTTTAGATGCAATACTAAGGACTAACATAATTAAACGACAACTATTTGAATAAAACGTAGTGTATTTCAAAGGCGAATGTAAATTATTTCACCGCTTTTCTCAAATTTTTGTTTTATAAAGTTAATTGATGTGTGCTCTGAACAGCTCATACATCTTTAAAATGTTGGTAAAATTTGTCTATTCGATCTAAATAAAATTGTTTCTTATCTGTAAAGATGAAGACGGATTTTGTTATTGTTTTCATGACTTGCTCGGAGACGACAGCAACAAGGTGGAAGTAGAATCATGATTTAGGCAGGAATATCTTACAACAATGAAATAAAAAATTGTTGTTTAATGTTATAAAAATATTTTATATGCTGTTTTATATGTTTTACAATTGTATGATAAAAAAGTGAGGGTAGAGCGCGTCTAGTTGGATCAGAGAGCAAGTTGGCCCACGGCAATTTCTTAGGATCTGTAAGTACTACATGAACAAGATAGAAATGAAAAGGGGACACTAACCAATCTGTGCAAAATCGGTCTCAGTTGCATTGTAACAGCAGATAAGAAACCACGCGATTTTTTTGTTTTTAAAGTGAAAGAATAAAAAAACGTGTTTTCATTATTATTTTTGTTCTAGTGGCGAAAAGGTGGAAATTTTAGAAGGGGGCCACTTGGCCCGGTCTTTTGCGATTACATATTTTTAATTTTTTAGAATTTCAAAGAAAATCCAGATGTTCATTCTTTCTATTGATCCTAGCCATTCATAGTTGTATTATAATTAGTTTGGTATTTATGAGACTTCAAGTGGAAGTCGACCCAACGAGACCCGCTCTACCCTACTACATTTAAAACTTTGATAGCGAAATCGTACATTAAACAGCACTAACTTTTTTTTCAAGAAGATAATGCAGCAAACGGTACAGTGCGAAAATGAGAAGAGTATTTCGAACGCAATAATCTCTCTGTTCTTGATTGGCCTGAATTGTCGCCGGTCTTGATTATTACTTAAAATTAATAAGGGTTTTTGTTTAGTGATAAGAATTTAGATAAAAATAAACAATAGTTATTTGACAGTAAAATATATATGGGTAAACAAACTTACTAAGAAACCTCATAATCAAGAGGGTACATTAACAAGTAATCGTGGAGTGTACGTGTTTCCAAATTCAGATAATCTCGGAAAATCTGCTTTAATCAATAATTAAAACAAAATCTGCTGACATGCGATTAGCGGAATTGTTGTAAACAATTGTTTAGTTCTAGGCCATATTTTATTTATTAACACAGTTATCAACCATGGTTTTGTTCAAAATTTCATGCCATTGACTTTTTAATCGACCCATTTTTGCTCTCCGGTTAAAAGATATGTGCTTATTCAGATATCAATTTGATATTAATTGAAGTTATAAGCAATAGTAATTTCGGCAGGCTGAATCACGCTTGCAAAAACTCAATTATACCAGATTAAATTTTAATCAAGCCAGATTTCTATTTATAAACATTTTGCGTGGTTTTAACAATTGATATTTAATCGCATTCATGTAATCACGTTTGTGGTTTGATTTTAAATATTCAAAATATTCTGTTGCCTGTTAATGTGCACGGGTTTTTATGTGGAAATTGAGTGATCTATAAATGGATTATTTAAGCGAATTGCATGACGTTGAGTATCATCCTTATACTTTTGGGGCATGCGATTTTTTTTTTAGCTCAAACAGTATCAATTGAAAGTATTATTGCAAAAGTTACAAATTCAATACTATACCATGGAGGAGGAGGCGTAACTGTTCATATAGATAATAGATGAAATGTTAATTAATTCAGTCTAAAAGTCAAATAATATATGTCTGATGTTGAGCTTGATTTCTGCATTAACACATTTTTTTTTACATAATATGTCCCATGCTAGTCCCTACTATATTCAACAAATCCCTTTTTTTTTTTAGTAATGCCAAAAAAATCCAATTATTTTCGACCTGGAAACTTTGGAGTAAACTTCACAAATCTGGTTTGTTTTGAAAAATCCTCATTTGAGATTTGATAAGATATCACTAAAACAGTCCGATAAGGTGGTGCGTAGCAGCTTTATTTCAATACACATATGTATCTGAACACCATTTTCGATGGCACCCAGTTTAAAATGAAAATTTTTACTATTGCCAAGAACAAAATAGTTATTCAGTATAAGCCCCTAAATTACAAAAACCATAAATCACTGTTTATCACGCCACCCAAAGATTTTTTCCGTTTCTCATAAATTGCACCACACACCCGAGCACCATTATACAATTCCAGACTCATAATGTCAAGATGAACAAGAAATACATTCACGATTTTTTTTATTCTGAATCGCGCTCCGACAGATACTGCTTATTCGAATCTTAAGGGCTTCAAAGCTGGAAGTGAACTGATTTCAATGCATCCGCCAGTAACCGTACAATATACTCCAAATGCACTGCGGTCACTCCTTTAGCTTTATCTGTCTTTTTGTGCAATCCAATTAATGGATGAACGTTAAAAAGAGAAGAACAAAAAAAAATGAAAGACGAAATTGCAAAAAAAAAATGTGCGAGTGTATCTCGGAGATGCACGTTGGTAGATGACAAAGAAGCTAACTGAACTTGAAAGCGATAAAATTATTTAGATTTCTTCCTGCGATAACAACGAGTGATTCTGTAAATAAATAAAACGATGATATTGCACGTCTATAGAGCACTTGTAACATTAGAAGCGAAGTATTATGTTTCAGTTTTCAGAGAATTTCGTTGATCTGAGCTATAATTTATTAATCATAACGAGAAATAGGTGTATAGTGAATAATTCGGTGAATAGGAAATAATTTTTCATAAGAAGACTAGTAGTTTTACAATCAGCTGACACGAATAAAAAAAAGAAATGTATTAAATGCATGCAAGATGCAGATTCTTTTATTCTTTTGACCAAAATTTTTTACTGGAAAAGCAAAATTTAGAAAACTGAAAGGTTTTAGTTTTTTGTCCAAGATAATTTGTGAATGTTAGACTAGTTAGATTCGTTGTGGGAGATTTATTTTTATCATATCTTTCCAGTCTTTTTCATAAAAAAATAATGAAAGGTTGCATTTGTCTTACAATTTTATCATTAACTATTCCTTCATTATCTTTAAAGTTGACGTTGATAATCCTAGTTTTTTCAACTATACAGAGCCCAATCCAAACTCATAGAGTAAGTCTTTGTGATCTTCTATTACTCATGTTATCTCGTAAGTAGTATTTTTTATATTATTATATTGCTATGCATTGGTATATTGCAAAACCAAATCCTTTCGTAAACGCTTTAAATTCGATGTTTTTCCATTCCCATCGATTTAAAAACGAAGTACTTTAAAATTATATGCACCATAGACTTTATCCGTTCCAAGCATATTTTCGTTTCCTTCGCAAACGGCATGAAAAATCATTGAAAACCTTGGAGTTTTTGCCAGGACAACAAATGTTGTAAGGAAATATTAAATTCTAAAAATACTTTTTATTTGTATGTCATAAGATTTGATTAGAAACAACCTTACATTGCCAAAAAGGGTAAAACGCCGAAATGCGTTTTTACATTTCAATTGGCATTGACTTCGACACGTGAGTATTTTACTTGATGTTCAAATCATTTGTGATGATACATGGTAATTCATGGCATGGCAAAAATAATATGTCTTAACTTCTAAACATGAATGTTGAAATGTCTTGATAGAGTTCACCGAAAAGCAAAATTCTTTGTAAAAAGCAGATCTCATAAATCTGCAGCTGGATGCCTCACATCATTTGTCTGCTCCATTCAGCTTTCAGGTTCTATAGTATAAAATAATGGTTTTGTTCAGAGCAGGCTTTAAGATTCTGGAGACGTGTGGAAGTATATTAATGTATTATTTTACTTTCTTCTTCTATTAGTAGAACTATATATGTAATTCTCTATTTTCATAATTTCCATTTTGCGATGCGATTACTAAGAATAAAATAGATTAATCAACCAAATTACAAAGTATGTATCTATTTTAATCTTAACCATTTCAGATTTGTTTAGACTAGAGATGTGTAAAGAGTTATTGGGAGAGAAATTTTATCCTTTATGCCTTATGAATATTTGTACCATTATTAAACTATTGTAAATATATAATTATTATATACATATATAGAAGGGTAAGAAGAAGGGGACAGAAAGAAGTGGGAAATAACGCAAATCCAGACTGAGCTCTTTTTTAAGGCATCTTAGCATTTTAGCACTCAAGTCAAGTGTAAGCAACGAACGACTTGTTTTATTGATAATATTGAGAACAAAGCTTATTGTGCGTATTAATAAATTTCGACAAGACAATTTAAGTCTTTCAGTTTAAAAAAAAATCTTTAACAGCTGTGTTCATTTTATAGATGTAGGTTCATCTAACGCATGTCTGTTTTAAGACCACAATATGTAACCAAAGCTGCTTCCCTAATTATTAACGTTGGTAAAGCATACACATTTAAGGGCTTAGAGAGAGAGGCTCTAAAAAATCACCAATATTTTTACAGAAATTGCGCACAGTCATGCAAACGGTCATTATGAAGCCAACTAAAAAAATTCAATTTTCGTTTGCCTTGTCACATAATAAATCACTTTGTCCATTTTCACGTCTCACTAAACGAATATATCTCTTAAATAATGCAGAAAATGACCCAAATCGAACCGTTTTCCTTCCTTAAACTTCCTTAATTTGATAAAAAAAAAAAAAATAAATAAACAAATATATAGCTTCCCGTACTTACCTGCTAGACAAGAATTTTTCTCCAAGAATTGACTACGAAATGCGTTGATACGCTTCGTGATGATATCAATCTTCGGTGCCTCAATTGCCGAGAACACTGCAGCACCCAGTATCAGAAATAAAATGTATCCTCCGCACAATAATAAAAATCGACATTGCCCATTTTTATTATTTGGCGTAGAGCCGTTCTTCCCACCAACTGGCCACGCTCCAAGTAGCATTCTGTAAAGAGTAATAAAAGTTAGTGTTCCAATAAACAAAAACAAAAACAATTAATATCAAATCAAACTTAAGTAAGAATGTGCTGAAGAAAGAACACCGAGAACGGAAGTATACAACCTCCGTCCATGTGTAAAAGTGTACGAATAAATGCTCCAGAGACACTTAAAAGGTAACGATTGCGAAGGCGGTTAGCAATTATTAAATTGTATTTGTATCATATAACAACAGTTTAAGGTTTTTTTTTTGTTTTCTCAGATCTGCGGGTGACACTTGCACTTGATACATAAGAGCGAAAGAGCGATTATAAGCTTTTTAATTGAGACTATGCATTAATTGCCGTTTAACCGTTTCTGGACTTGATTGGTAGCTTCCTGTGTAATTGATTTAAATCTATTAAGTAGAAAGTTCAATAGTACGGAAAAGGATTGCTTGCGAGAACACAAAACAGCGTTTGTTTTTTTTTTTAAATAGAACAAGATTGGAAAGATTGGCACTTTTTTGTTATGTTATATGAGCTAGTTTTTTAGTAAATAAAAAAAAGTATTGATGAGCAGGCAGCGAGCTGGCCTTAGGATAAAAGAGGACAAAATGAAGTATATGCTGTTGACAAAGAAATCCGTCTACTATCGTCTAGGACAAAAAGTGACTGTCGACAGATATACCTTCGAGGTAGTTAAGGAGTTCACATACCTCGGGGCGAACGTAAACTCTACGAACGACATCATAGTGGAGATTCGTCATAGGTAACAGCTGCTACTACAGTTTGTCAAAACAACTAGGGTCAAAACTCCTCACTCGAAATCCAAGAGCACGCTCTACAGTACTCTTATCCTACCAGTCCTACTGCATGGCGCCGAAATTTGGACGCTAAGCAGAACTGCAAAGCTGATCCTTGGCTCTTTCGAAAAAAAATTCTGGTCTGCGAGGAAGGCGAATAAAGGAAAACTTTACGAACTGCACAAAGATGTGCGCAGCATTAGCTCAGGCACAGACCCTACAAAGGTTGACTGCCTGATAAGTAAGTATCAAAAATAAAAAGAGTTAAAAGTGAAATACGAGCACTAAATCCAATTTCCATTCAACCTCGAACAACACAAATGCTTGGGTTTCTATTGGTGTAGGTCAGTCAGGAAAAAAACTCTAAGATAAACAAAATTAACATATATTTCTGTATCTACATATTAGTTGTTTACATCTGATCGTCTTCTACATATTGCTTTAAATTCATTAAATCCCGCATAAGCATATCATCCCTGAAAATAATAGAACTCTTCGACTAAATTCTACTTCAACAACTTCTTAGAAAAGAATTCAAGTTCCACCGCCAATTCTCAGCTCGGCCAAGAAGAATCGACTACAACAACAACAACAACCAACACCTTAAGAATTCCCATTCCGACACAAAGTCCCAAACGAAATAACAAAAATCTCTTGCTGTTAAATTAATTCAGGGATTTGGCATAATGTATCTGTGCTCATGAATTATGCACATAAATTGATGTGGCCTCGTGAATCCAAGCAGGAAACAGCATCAGCAGCACGAAATGTATCACATCCCCATACAGAGATACTGCCTGTTCGCCATTGAAAGTTAATAAGTAATAAGCGACCAACAAGCTTCTAATCTTACTGCATTATCCTGCACACATATTTGCCCCCGAAAATAAGTGAAGTAGCCAAATTGTATGTGAAAGGCTCAAGTTCTAACAAAACTGTAAGTCCACCATAAAATTCATTAAACGACTTGTATCCTGTGCAGTACAATCAAGACTGACTCTACATCAAACCATATCCCAGATTGACGTCATGGTTTTTCGTGTGCGTTGAGGGATGTGGTGCACTTCCAAATGGATAAATGATGTTTGGATATCCCTGGTGCTCACTCCTGTAATATAGTTGCCTGAACGACAGGAGAAGCGTTTGATAGTGTGTGCGTGTGTACATATTTTCATGGCAGTAGTCCTTCTTTCGAGTGATATTAAAAAAAAAATAAATAAAAAAGCACTTTTCAGCTGGCGCTTATTAAAATTCAAGACATGAGTCCTGTCACACATGCAATGTGAGCGCATTCAGGCCACGTGAATGAATTAACTAACTTGTGCAAGGAGAACACGCTTTAAAAAGCAAAAATAATCCTTACTGCGGAGCATGTGTATATATATCCTTCTCAGCCGTCTACCTACACTGCTTATTATTACCGAGAATTGATTGTACAACAACTACACGGCAATGTGCATCGCATATTCTCCAACACAGTCAATGAAGACACCTACTCACAAGTGACGTTTGCCTAACTGCAGCTACACCGGAGGACTGTATTTGAATATTTAATTCTGCCCACATATTTGAAGGTAGGTACATATGGTGCTGTTGCCTAACGCTTGTCGCATGACGCCTGACGCCTCTATCTCGTCTTGATGGTTAACTGTGCAGCATAAATAAAACACATGTGTTAATTTGCGAAGGGTTGACATTTATTTTGATACTTGATTGAGGGTTGGGTAATTAATGGATTTATTCTATGCAAGTACCAAGCAATTTTAAAACTTTTGTGGGTCAGGAGGTCCTGTCATATTTGTAGACCTCATCATGCAATATGAGTTGGGAAACTTGAAGAGATTACATGAGAAGTTAACAATAAGATAATTACTTATTCGCAAATAGAAACGAGGAAGCAACCCACGCGGCTGACCATATGACATGCTATTTTTCTATAATTAGAATTGTCCACAGTAAACTAACAATGTCATTGAATGGAAAAAAGTGTGCTTAAAATTGTGAGAATGGTTACCATAGAAATAGAAGTGTCTAAACTGGGACTAGGTTTATGAGACTCTGGGACTAATATCAAAAAAGATTAAATTTCCAAATCCCAATGTGTGCAATGTACGACCATTATTTTAAATGTGCCGTGGTCACGAATACCAGAAAACTTGTGACTGGTTGGACGGATTCATTAAATAAAAGTAAGGTTTCCGATGGAAAGGAAACTGGAGAAGAAAAGCGACATTATCCAAGTGTTGTTGGTGTTGAATGACACACAAAACATACATCTTAAGTGAATATTAAGAGTAAGAAATTTGTTGATTTGTTTACCTGTTTTCATCATCTTCGAGCTCATCATTCTTGTTATGCATGGCTTTATTTTCCTTCTGTTTGATGTCAAAAATAAATGGGCTTAAACAGAATCAGATTTTATAGGAAATTGACGTTTGCTCGTATTTTGAATATAAATGAAAGATATTTTGAAATTCTTAATTAATTGTAAGCTATAAGAAATTTAATTCAAAGCCTACGTAGGAGAGGATTAAGCTCGCGGGCACGTCAAGCTAACCTTGAAATTCTATGAGTTCGCCTTGTCTGTAGTACCCCAATGCCTGATACTATTCGTTCGAGGAGTGTGTTGTTCGTATAAGCATAGGCAATCATTTGTCCTGACAAGCAGAACTTATATTGCAAACCATTGGCGCTTTTTTGCTAGCCCTTTTTGCTGTTCTGTATAAGCAATATTCACGGCCCCATCTCCAGTGAACGGTTAATAAGCTTCCTGGAGTACTTCTGCCATGGAAGCTTCGCAACAATCTCATTGTTTTTCTTTTTGGCCTAAACTAAAATACTATTGTTAAGAACACAATGCCTTTTATCTTTAAGCCAATCCATCGAAATTAAGGGTATTCGCTGAGCACTCACTAAGAATGACTTAGATGGCTCTAGTTAAGTTGAATACTTTACGTGTTTCATTCTGCCTTTCACTAACCACGGTCTTTGTGAGGAAACTAATTTAAAGTGAGTTTCGCTTAAAATTGGTGAAAAGGACGAATACCATCATTGAATTTATTTAAACAGATCTTAACTCAAACCTCTTACATCAAATACATATAACCTGCCTACCTCTTCCACTTAGCATTTTAATACATACATAAAAACTACGTTACAAGTTTTAATAAACTTTATTTAATTAATGTTCAAATGAAACACCACAGACTTTGTGGTGTAAAACGTATACATCTCTATCTTCATCAAAAGAGCACGACACATTTCGTTGAGTCGAGTCGAAAGATGACAATACACTTAGGGTGTCGATGGCACGTTCTCATATTTCTTGCCTTTTACGTGATAATATGATTTACGGCATTGAGTCTTCGAGCAACCAAAAAAGAAAGAAAAAAATTGAATTGCTGGAGACATTTTTCTACACTCCACTCTCTTCGTCCGTAATGGCGTTAAAAGTACACTACCTAAGATTTTCTTAAGAAATTTAAATTGCTATCATTTTGCAAAGGGTCTTCGCCTTCGTTCGTAGAATAGATGAAGTTGAATAGATATGAATAGATAAAGTTTACAATCAAGTCGCTAGTACAAACTTGGTATTTTCTCAATACAATTATGAAACGAAAATCTAGAAGAATCTCTTCAATTCATTTACTAGGTAAATAGATCCTTAATTTGATAAATGTCGTTAGGACTCCAATACTGCAATACTACATCTGAAATAGAGGCAAATCTATTTTCTCTTCTTTTTTTTTGGGAGCTTGAAGCAAGGTATATTTAAGATGATTACCTTTGTGCGTAGTTGTAAACAAGCAAATGTATTTTTAACATTTTCTGTTATGCAGTGTATTTAGTATTGAAAAGCTCGAAGGAAGTTGATAGTGCGCTATTTGTCAGGGCGTACACAGGAAAAACTGAAAGTCCCATGAGCACCATGAGAACTTAATCAGTGGAAAATTGATTCTGAATGTTTGTGGAGCCACACAGGCAGAATAAATAGCTTAAGTGGTTATGTTTGTTCAAAAGTACAGTAATGACCGTCATAACGGATTTATTTAAACAGCAATTATAATACAGCGAACATGGAATAGAATTGCCTCATTAATGTTAGGGATCATATCTATCTCGGTTTGGATATGGTTAAAATAAAAAATTTTAATTTTAGAATGTGTTGATTTAGAATGTAGGTTGTTTCTCAATTGTTTTAACTTATTCATGCAGTTTTAAAAATATCTACCGTTGTACAAAGTTGTACTCCATGCATTTTGTAGCTGCTATTAGTGCGTGGCTTCTTATTCCACGCCACGGCGCCCACAATCGATGATATAAAAAATTCCTATGTATAAAATTTCCGGTTTTGGTGCAAAATGTCAATGCATGGAAATTAAAATATCACACGGTCATTTTATATGAAACAGCCAGAGCTGCATTTATGTATAATTAAAACCTTTAATTATTTTTTACTATACACTCATTTAAAATCAATGGGCTTGAATAAGTAAATCAATGCGTCAATGCACTTTAATTAGTAAATTAAAGCAAACTGATTACTTGAAACTGATGTTGCTATGGAAATATCTCTCTCTGGTGCTATACCCATAATTACTGAAATT
Organism: Syritta pipiens; assembly: GCA_905187475.1. NCBI lineage: Eukaryota > Metazoa > Arthropoda > Insecta > Diptera > Syrphidae > Syritta > Syritta pipiens. Next base: position 9,259,101 of record LR994571.1, on the reverse strand, counting down.
TTGATTAATTTCAATAAATACATTTTGGACTGATTGTGTAGCTTTATAACTGTTGCTATTGGTCTGAAAGATTATCAATACGGGTTGCTATTTTTCATTACATACGAAACAATGAACCGACAAAAAACATTTATTAACATACAGCTGCGGTCAAAAAATAGTACCATTATCGTATCGTATACAGCCAGTCAAAAAAGTTTTTGCACACCCGGTTTTTTGATGATTTCGGAGTAATCGGAAACATTTGTATAGAATGTTATATATAATTAAAGGGGAAAAGGAGCGTGTATGTTTGCATTATAAATAAAACGCTTTATTCGATTTTAATTTTAAAATTTATGAATTTTACGCTAATAATACTTAAATTTTATTAGCTCTATTTGAGCGCTTCCTGGCGATTGAAACCACTACTGATCTCTTCTTTCGTCTTATCAGAAGACGAGAGGAGACAGAAAGAGAGAGTTCATCATCACCACAGCCACACTTATGCTCTCTGTTCCCAAAAACAACAAGTGCAACGACAAACATATTGGCATTACACTAGAATAATGGCATTACATAACAATATGAAAAGAAAGAGCAGAAAAAACCCTGTCTTGATATATAAGATGGTTCCTGCAATTTTCACTGCAATGTCTTTAGTTCCCGCAAGTCTAAAAAAACACTAAAAAAAAAGTATTGTTTTAGCGAATATTAATATCATGGAATGGCCGCCTCAATCACCAAACTCAAACGCCACAATATCCAAAATTTATGGGCCGTGGTAAAAAACCAATGTTTCTTAGTACCAGACAAGAAATATAATATCAATGGGTCTTTGGACGTGATCCAATACTGCTGGTACATAAATTTTTTACAATCATTGGTAGACTTAATGATATGGCGTTGCAAACCACTCATTACCAAAACTCTCCAAATAAGATAAGCTTGAGTTCGTATTTTGACTTTATTTTTGTGGTTGCGTTATTTTTTGACCGGATTAACAAATTAAACCCTGTGAACACAATTTTTTTGAATTCAATTTGGTTATTTTTTTTTAAAAAGTTAGTTTTTATTTTCACTCAAAATTTTAAGGAATTGAATTACAAATATAGTAACTTATTTTAAATCCTAAAATATTTCTTCTGTTTTGTATTTATGTTTATGAAACAACTACTAGAATAATGCCTAAAGACGATGAATTTAAATCACCGCATCTTTAAAAAACTTAATTTTATATTATACTCTATGAAAATTTCACTAAAGGTTCATTAATAAGAAGTAATAGTATGAAGAGTGACGGTATTTTAAATTATTGAAGGAGCGATTTCCAACCTCGTAAGCTTACGTAAACTGTAAACTATGAATGTTTATATTTGATTTCCCTTTCTTTGAATTTCAGTAGACTCTAAACAACGCGATAATGATTTTATGGTTGATTAAACATAAATGGCCATTGGTTTTTCAAAATGACCTACATTCTTGAAAATAAGCACATCTATAAAGGTATCCAATTAAGTGCAGATTTTACGTGTGGGCTCTGCTGCCAAGTAGTTGAAAACTTTCATCTGCTCTAATAAAAGGAAGTGGAAGTAGGCGGTCTAGGCCACATAAAACACCTTTGATATGAAATAAAAAACACAATCAATGCTATTGTATGCAATTGAATTTACCAAACATACATGCCCAGTTCTACATCCATTCCAAAGTCACTATCAGTCATGCATCGACACGTCGTTGTTGATTATATAATAACACAATTTTGTATTCCACCACATTTTATAGTCATGTTATTGAATTTTATTTAAGGATATGATTTTGCAGGTAACACCATGCCAATATCAGTATAAAAGAGAAAATGGGCAAAACATACGGTCCCACACTTTATTCACCGCCCCACTCTGCACACATACCATCATTATCCACATAAAGATAGAAAGAGAGTGGTATGTTAAATGAAATGCTTCGCTCAACAAAAGGTTGCTTATATTTTTGGCAGAGTTAATGGAAAATATCGATTTCCGAAACCGACATCAGCGACACAACAACAGAAGGCACTCTTACTCCGTCCTCTGATTTCGGTGGCTTTACTTCATTTAGTGTATATACCCATCCGTCGTCGGCTGGCCCGCTGCTGGTCGTACATGCGAGTGAAACAATTTCAGATAGTGGGGGCTTCCCTCCCTTCTTAGATAAAACCTAAAGTTCCTTACGGCGTAAGAAGGACTGGTCAACGTCAATAACAAAAATTTCCTGAGATTGATGGCGGAAAAAAAGCGTTATTTTGACTAATCTGATCTATTTATATGGTTCCTGGCATTAGTTGAAAGGCTCTGCCATAAATATAATCGAGAGTTAAATAATTTTTAAGGGATCGGGGGAGCAGCAATTTCCTAATGGGACTTATTAATTTTAGAACCCACACCTATCATTCCCAAGACGTGCTTGATATGAAATGGATTCCCCAGCAGGCGGTCGGAATTGAGTGTAATATGTAGCATATTGGGAATGACGTAAACGGATATTAATCTATGCCCTTAATCCTTTCGTCCTAAAGTCGATTGTGTGCTGAGATTTCGGATTCATGGTAAGATACAAATCATGAGGTAATCTCTTTGTAGTCATAATTACTTTTTTTGTACAACCGCAATGAACTGGATAAAGTTATATTGACTCGTAACAACGGACAAAGAGTGAATGTCAATATTTGCTGGTTTGACCATGTCCAACAAACTAGGCGCACTACATTTAATATGCATAGCCACGCGGTTTTCCTAGATCTTCTATCTAATAAAGTTTATTAAGAAAAGCTATTGACACATCTCTTATTTTAGAGTGAAGAAATCAAATTACAATATTTTTCAAATAATTTGACAGACATTTGTAATTATAAAAATTAGTTAGGAAGTTTGGATTTGATTTCGATTTACAGAGAAAACCAAGTCGTACTGCAAAAACTAAAAAGCAGCTGGCATGTGTACCAGAAAGCGTATAAAAATGTTTATAAATTGATGCAAATGGAGTAAAGAATGTCCGCAACGTCATCACCTTTATCCTCTTTGTTTTATAAATATTTTGCGTTTACGTTACAACTTTCGCGGACCAATTCCTCTCAACTGGCAGGGACGGACATCACTTGATAAAGGTACCAATGCCTCAATGCTGAAATAAGTTTGTATTATTCGATCCTGCTCATGAATTAAAGAGCACCTTACACATGATTTCATTCCATAAATAATTAATATTAGCATTGCACTCCAACATGCCAAGGTAAAATGACTTAATTAAAGGTCAAGTGAGTAGGCATGCTTGGTTTATGCCCTAACAGTTATGAAGTCGGTCAAATTGACTTTTTTCTGCTTTTACTCACTTATTGACCATGTTTGGATTTAATTAGACCATAACAACATAAGTTTGTTGCTACACAACCAAACTTCTGATAGCGCCAGGGATAAAAATGCTACCCATTCTGCTAAAAAATAATATCATCATTTACAGGATAAATAAGAAATGCTATGAGTGTATTCAAGTTGATGGTATTTTGATTTGGAGCTATGAAAATATTTGCGTACTCTGAAGTAAATGTAACCAGTGTGGGTTGATTGAAGAAAGCAGCCATACCTAAAGAGCCAATCGTGACGAGCACCCCGTAAGTTGGTACTTTGCCACTGAGGAGAAGGTAATTGAAAGTAGTGGTTCTCTAAGTGCTTGGTGAAAGGTAGGAAAAATAAAACCAAAGCGATTATTGGTTATTCATCGATCAGAAAATATAGCACTAGAAAGGTCACAACCTTAACAGAAAGGCAAGGGTCAATGGCGGAAATGGCAGTCAGCAATTTATAAGTGTAAACATTCTCGATTTTTTTTTCGATGTCTTCAAATAACAAAGTTTATGCATTTATTGTCAGAGAATTTTAAGTAATGAAACGGAAGGGCATATTGACTAAAGTATTTGTGGATGAAACATATGGAGTGCAAATTTCCACTTGAAAGCACACGGGTTGTAGCCTCGACGCAATTAAAGGCATTTTTTGTCAAACGTTCTTTTTTAGGTTAAATTAAACTTGTTTAATTTGCATCAAGACTTTAGATTGTTTTCAATACGCAATGCAATAAAAAAAAGAACTAATGTAAGTATAAAGATTGTTTCTTGTAATATTATATATAAAATAGAGCTTCGATAAACAGTAATAGATAGAAAATAATGAAAGGAGATACAGAAAGTATGGCCCGCGTGTAGTATGGTAGTATGTAGTACGCGTGTAACGAAATCATCCGTGTAGGAACACGTGTACTTATATTTACACGTGTATTTAGTAAAATATATGTAGACTGTACAAAATATTACAAATTTAGATGAAACCGTTGCTGTAAGTCCTGTGTACATATTCTTTTAATTCACGACCATATCGGAGTAATTTTCGGAAGCTAACATTATGCTTCTCTAACAACTTATGCATAGATGCCTACCTCGAATTATAATAGTAAAAAAGTTATCATTTTCAAACTTGAGAGGTTTCCGTGTAGTTTTACACAAAACTAAATTCGAGTTAACGAAGGGGCCAAATTGCATAGGTATTCTTCGATTTACCAATTCAAATAGGAATAATAAGAAAATACATTTCTATCTTTCACTCATTGTAAATTTATGAGCTCATTGTAGTTCATGAGCTCGTACAATATGGACAGACAGATTGGAGGATGCAGATAAGTTATGTTATGTAAAATCGAAAAAGAATTTCGATGAATCAATCTTCTCAAGTAAATAATAAATTGAACTGTTTTTTTTATCTTTATTCATAAAGATATATATTTTATTCACATTTTCTTTACTATTCTAGAATTTTTAAATTCTAAGTACCATTCCATAAATAAAAGGACATATTGTGATCTTTTTGTTGATTATAATAATAATAATAACTTTTAATAACTGTATGTAAACAATTCCATACAGTCATTCCATTTCGGTTGGTGGATTATATTTCAATGTTTATTTGTAAGGCATAGTTGTACTGTTGGAATTTATTGCCCTATTTCAAGTTCCTTTATATCAAAAAAAGCGAATGTAGAAAAATTGTTTGGAAAAAAAACTAAATCCTAAGCTCAAATGTATTTCCAATTTTAAATTGAAAGCGTCAACAGACTTAAATCCCCTCCATAAATATTCCTTTCAATGAGAGTATTTAATCCTTCTTGTAAGTCTACCTGAATGCTGTAGGACTATAGGTCGCGTTTGCCAGCGGGTGATTGCTTTCAATAATTCATCTGTGTGGGTTAACCATGAAACTCAATATGACCATAGTAAACCTTTTGTATTTCCTTGTATTAGTTGTTCAATAATAAACATTGAAAACGAAAAGTTCTATGAACACAAAACCATTCATTAAAAAAATAAGAGTTTCATTCATCACATACAACTTCAATTAACTTTGACCATTTTCTGTGTGTCAAATGTTCGTTTTAAGTGTTACTACATCAAAAGCTTACCTGTTCGCAATTTAAGTGGAAGCCGGATGTAAAACTACTTATGCGAATTTTAGATATCTACGAAAGACTTCTTTGTGAAAAGTGCACCTTTGAAATCTTATGAAGGAGAAGATCCTGCTGGGGCACCTTGCAACTTTTTTCTTTAACAACAAAAACTTTTCCCCAGCTGCCTTATAAATCTTATTAAACTCTTCTTCACTTAGTTGAAATTTTATTCAGCTGAAAATAGGGCACCAGCATACAGTACTCTCATGCACACATTAACGTAGAAAGGTAGCAGCAACAGCAACAGCAACAAAATTGGGCCAACTACGATGCTGGCACGATCCGCCCTGCCACCACTATGTATTCGTCGTATCTTTGCAGTATTAATCTAGTGCACGGGTTACAACACATTACTAATTCAGAACGATTAAAAATGCAAAAACTTATCCGACCATTTCTCTCACACTCACTCATAAACAGATTCGCTCGTTGTGATTGTGTGTGGGGGTAGCACTCGTAGTTTTTAGAAAATTGCAATGGCAATGGTTTTCGTTTTCAGTGTAACAATGTAACGCAAAACAACTACAAGAGCGGCGCAATTGATGAAACAAAAAGTCCACAAACACACTCGAAATACGAAAATGTAAAAAAAACCCGAAACGTTCGTCTATCTCGTTTTTTTATAATTAGCCGCTCGTGTTGAATACGCCGAGGGGATAAGCTTTAGGCACTTAACACTATTCAGCCACACTTATCGTATTAACTTTGCTCAGCCATTGGCTTCGAGGCATAAACGATTAAAAAGACAAAAAGATATTTAATTTTCCGTCGACTGGAGGGATATGTGTTTGTTTTTTTCAGTCCGATATGCCACTCAAAAATCGATCCTTTGCGTGTTACTGATATCAGCGGAACTAATTGATATGACGACACTTGACGATTACACTCAGATATGGTAAGTTCAAAAATCGAAGTTCAGAGAGGGAGCTTCAGATTCATGAATTGCCGCCCGTCCGCTAGGATATTTGGAAAAGAACTAAACGCTTGAATGGATGTGAAAACCAAAACACAGAAATCTCATTTCAGTTTTGCGTCGACGTCGTTGTTGCCATTTGCTGTCGGCATTGCATAGCCAGTGCTCTCTGAAGCTTCGGGAGGGCGATGATTTCGTCACTAGATGACGAACGAGTCACCAGTAGCAGCAGTAGCGGCACAAGCGGCACGAAGAGGTCAGCGGTTATATGTGGGTGATGACTAGGTATGTGCAAAAAAAGCTGTGACTCCGGGAGCAGGGTAATGGCACAGACGGAGAGTGAAATTTGGTTCACGGAATAGAATCAATGTTGGTGCATTTGGTGGTATTTAAGGCAAATAGCTTCACTTCTCTTCTAGTTGTTCTGTTAGAGAGCTTTAGGCTAGGGGGTTGATTATTCGCAGCCGGAGTTCACATCTGCCGGCTGGTGGTAAAAAGTGGGCGTTGAAAAGCTTTTGAATGTTTGCAATGAATGAAAACAGTGGAGTCAGGATAAAAATGTCCTTGTAACTTTTTTTTTTAGCTAGATATCTTAGTTTATTTAAATTAAAGTTCGTTGGATTATATGCGTGTTGTAGGCCACTTAATTAATGCGCCAACAAGCGAATGAATTATTCAATTTTTTTTATTATTTTTTTCATTGCCGAGATTTATATTCTTAACGATTTTTATGTCGTGACCATTGGGTGGCCAGGCTGTCAGGTAAGATGACCATAAAATATATGTAGATATGCATAAATATTTACTTGTTAACTATGTAACTTTGTACAATGCTACAAACTTATGAAAAATTCGATATTGTTGGTTTTTCCTATCCACGCTAAAAGTCTCATATATGAAAATCTGGGTGGTTAACATAAATTTAATTCTTTTTAGCTTCGAACATTAATACAGAAAAAAATGTAGAATCGGATCTGAAAAACTACTTGATAGGTTAATAATCTTATGGCGAATCTTGCACCGATTCAAAAAAGGAGTTTTTCACAATTGTTTTTTTTTTTAAGTATTTCCGAGAGCAATTCTGATCAATTAATGAAATGTGATGAATATTAATCCGGCGTACAAGAGTAGAAATGTGTTTGTTTGCAACTCATAATCAACTGGATCACCATTTCGATGAGAAGAGGGTTACATGGCTAAACGATAATATTAAATGAAATAAGCAAAGCGAAGTTTTAAATGTACTTTTATTTCAACTATAAATATATAAAAATACGAAACAAGAGGATTCTCTGTCAAAATTATTTTGGCCTTCTACAAGATAAATAAGCATCGTTTGGCCAGACTTCTTCTGCTTCTTTGTTTTAATATGTAATAATAGATAGTTTCATAGTTAAAAGATTATAGTTTTATTCTCTCCCTTTCTTAAAGATCAGATAATGCTCACCAATTTGACGAACCAAAAGAAACTTACCAAACCCTTACTATCAACCGTAATTTGCAATAGCAATCTAAAAAATTAAAATTTTTTATTAGAATCAGTTCTAAAAATATAAAACAACTTCCTCATTCTGACACAGAAAGAGCCTTGACTGTGTGGCCCATTCATAAAAGCACTTCACTCTCATCGTCTTTGGGCAATGCGCACTGAGTACACTTTTGAAGAGTGTGAATGATTCAACTATAACGTCAGCAGTGTCAGTGTGTCGCAATCGTTACTCCAATTAAAATCTCGCACCACATCACAAGTGGGACCACTTGGCTTTCGGCGCAAAAGCTTCTCTACTACAACTACTCGTCGGTGGTGAGGGAACTCAAAGAGAAAATTTCTTAATTTTTTTTTTTCTTTTTTATCTATGTAAAGGACATTGCACGATGTTCCCATGTACTAAGAGTGCAGCACTGTACCCCATCAACCAACGCCATGAGAGGAAGAACGATGTGAAATGGGTGGCTCTTTGTTGTTATAATAAATGCGTGTACGAGTATCGTTGTGGATGGCTGACAATGGCAGGGATATGGTATTAGGAAAACTTATGACTCGTGAAGCTAAATTTGTTCAATTTGCGTCATCGACGACGAATTTTTTTATAACTAACTTTTGGGTTTTTTTTCTGGGGTTAAATATGGCCCTTTTAGATGTAGTGCGACGTTTTTAGTGTGACTTAGTCGACTTATGAGATTTAATGGACAAAAGTTGAGATACATATAAGCAGTAGAGAAAACTAAAATTTCATTTCATTTCATTTCATTTCATGAAATTATTTTATAAAATATAAAGGTATTATTGACTCGAAAAGGTTTATTTTGTAGAACGAATAAATAAATCTTACATACAGTACTGTGCAAATTAATTGGAAAAACACACCCCAATGATTAGTTTTTTTTTTTTGCCTCTAAAGATTCGGGAAGATTGGAGCTCATAAAAAGTATGAAGACTAGTACCAAATATGCAGACGTCTTAGTATATATGCTTCTGCTAACCATTCGAAGAAGACGTTTGACCGAAAATGATATATGCCAACAAAATCCTGCTATAGGGCATACAAATGAAGGGATTTTTTTAGGAAAATGATAGCAACGCTTTAAGATGGCCTTGTAGCTTTCCTGACCTCAGTCCAATAAAAAGTCTGTGGGTCATATTAAAGACAGGTTCGGAAAAAGAAATGCAAAAAATAAGAAATCCTTTCTTGGCAAAGAAATTAAGGACCTTAAAAAACTGTGGAGCCTTAATATCTTTAATGTTCAAGAGAGTAAAGGTCTTCTTTAAAAGAAAAGCGAAATCTACTAGTTCTTATGACTAATTTTTTTATAAACATATTTATAAAAATCTTGACATATCGCTAAAAATCTGATCGTCCAATTAATTTGCACTATATAAAAATAGTACACTGTATTACCGTCAAGAACTCCGTACTTGTTCAATCCAAGAAATCCAAGGTTTGTCTAGTCTTGTCTAGTGCAATCTACTCTAGTCTACTTGACAAGTCATTAAGTTAGTTTACATAACAATATGGACAATTTTTTTTATCGCACGATATACACATAAAATTAGGCGTGTAAAAAGCTATAAATATAATAAAGATGTACATATTGTATTCATGGATTTAAAATAGGCACTCGACACTAATGTCAGTAATGACAGAAAAAAAATTAATAATGACAGTAATGAAATTAAAAAGAGCGTTGATTTTCAGAAAATTGGCAGATTAAACTATGATGACGATTAAAAACTCTAAAGCAAAAATCTTGATCCAAAGAAAAGAGGCAGATGAGTTTGACATAAACTGGGGTTAAGCTGGGTTATGCATTAACCGCCTTTCTTTTTACTATGATATTTCAATATGCTATAGCAATCTTGGAAACATTTAAGAATTTGAGATAACATCAGCTTACACTTGAACCGAATACTCCATTTTTATTTTTTTGAACCGACCGGAGCGCATTCAATGAGAATTCACATCAAATAATTGGCTATAGATGACTTGACGATAATGCCCAGCACTTATTATAGCATGGGGCGAAAAGCTAGGCTCTAACCCTCTACGGGCTGTTACGACACCAATGATGATGATGAAAAATATTTAAAGCTTTATTAGAAAAGCCAGATAGATTGCCATTAAGAAAAACCAAACCAAGTTGGAATCCATAATAATGTCGAAACGCTAGGACGAAAATGCCTCAAAATATGAACAAATTTAATTTCGTAGGAGTCGGAAACATTAGATAACTTGGTGGGACCTTGAGAGTTATAATAGTATGCACCATCGCATTCAAGACAGAATACGAGCAGAAAACCTCTATTATTTTAGCCATAAAAAATAATAAAATCGAACCTTCTGTTTCAAAATGTTTTACCCAGCATACGGTTGCGAAGTACAGTGACTAACAGGCAATGAAAAAATCAGAAGATATTTAAAAGAAAAATTTAAAAATATACGGGCCAAAAAAAGAAAATGAACCTACATTAGATATACTAACGATAAAATTAACATAAAGATAGAAGAGGAAGACATAGTGAGGTACGTCAATGCCCAAAATGTAAGATGGCCCCGGCATATTATAAGGATGGTAGATAACAAAAAAAAACTTTCTATAGTGCTCCTGAAAACAAAAGAACAACAGGCAGATCAACGACATGATGACTAGGACTAGAGGACATGTCAATTCAAAACCGAAGATTCGTTGCATTAATCCGAAGGAAATAAAGACACTTTGTGCAGAATGCTCTTCGTCTAAGCCTTCACTCCGTGTTGTGCCTTGGCATCGAACACTTACAATCTATTTTGCACGCCCAAATCATAAAAAAAACGTGTTTAAGATTTTAACACACTGATTTCTGATCAGCGTTGCAATTTATAAGAATGAGTTTTTTACCTCAGTCATGTTTTAAGTTTATAAAAGGCTTCAATGTCGTCGCTGCAATAATGGATAGATAGGCCTTGATGATGTACTTACTACTATATATAAAAATCGTGTAGACGAAAAACATTAGATATTTTTCCTATGTTTAATTGTAATTCCATTCACTCTTATTCATATAAATATTTCTTTTTGTTGGTGCAGATGCTATCTGACTGTCAAACGATTAATATTTCTCTGTGACGCATTTATAAGACCAAATTAAGGTATATCAGTGTGTCAAGTGAAATAATTAAAATAGTTGAGTCAGGTTGTGTGTGCCTTTCTCAGTTCAAACTGATGATAGCCCGAGTGTTATTAATTTAATTTAATTTTGCGTCACACTGAGCATTAAGCTTTTCAATTATGAAATTGAAAATGTACTTGGATAAATAGTATAAAACTTTGAAACAAATGTGGTTTGAGCAGAAGTAGAAGTCAGAAAGCGGTGGTTAAGTATTAAATAGCTGAAAAATACAATTTTAATTTAAAGATAAATAGTGTGAATTCTCAAATGAACATAAGATAAATTAACTGATCAAAATTTAAGGTTTTTTATTGGTTCATGTCAGGAACTTTAGTTTGATTTGTTCTTTTTGCTTCTACAAGGGGTTTGCTGGTTTTAGATTCTTGTAGTATATTTAAACGCTCTTTCAACTCACGGACACAAACTAAGCCTTGGATAGTTTTTCGATTATTCTTATCTTATTAATAATTGTTAGAGGTAGACTTATTTTGTTCCAACTTTGTTTTATTGTTGAGTAGTTTTTTTTTAAGAATTACTGTAGCGCGAAATGCACCGCCACTTATGATACCCATGCACATAATACGACATGTTGTTTGTTAACTCTTTATCTGCTACATTTTATTCAATTTGTAGGCATGTAGCCACAGTATCCACTCAAGTTGAAAAGCTACACTTAGTAGCTCATATATAATAATAAATGAGCTCTGCTTTTCAACTTGAGTACATACCAATTTAAGAACTTACCTAGTATTAAATAACTATTTCTGTGTTAAATAGGATTGACATCATAAAAAGCCATGTTTATAAAAACAAAAGAAAAAAAGGAGATTTATAATGACTGCTCATCGATTCCATCATACATTGGTGCAGACTTTGCAACTAAGGCTTTTTTATGAAAAATTTTTTTCTGCCGACTGAGTAAAATTGGAATATTCAATTACTGCCTCTTAAGTATGAATGGAATTATGGAAATGCCCGTGCCGTAATCATTGGCAGCAACGAACATAATTGCCGGTACCAACATTTACTACAGAACGCTTTTACAACATTGAGAAACTTGCTCATCTAACAGATATCATTTTAAACCTAGTAAAATGGACATAAACCGGGGTTGTCCGCCAAATCTGTTTTAAATGACCAAACACGCTCCGATAGTGCTGCAATGCAATGAATTTATCCTTACAGATCCTTTTTTTTTTACAAATTTCTAAAAATTCTAATAAAAGCATAGAATTTCGGAATAACAGCACTTAGCACTGAATGCTAATTAGAACGTGCAAAACTGAAACTATCAAATCCAACCCCTTATACCTTTGTTACCCAATGTAACCTTTATAACAAAGAACTTGCATTCTGTGCTACCTCTATCAAAATGTGCATATCACGTAAAAGTCTCCTTTTTTGGTTTTAATAAAGCACGATGTGGAATATAATAACATTAACTTGACGGTGATCAATAAGTTCATCCAAAGAATTCACCCCTCTCGCATTAAAAATTCACCCACCGCATGCGCACTACCATTATTTCCAATTCGCGTCCAAGGAGGTAAAATAGCTATCATTCTTCATCCGTGTACCAACAGCGGATATCCAAATTGAGAATTTGCCATACTTTTCTATTACCTTTGTGTGTGAAGTAGTAGCTGGATATGCATCCTTTAACAAGGTACTTTGTGAAGTATTGTCGTTAGAAAAAATCTTAAGAAAACTCTTAACTAAAAGTTGTTGCACTGTAGAGAGTGGTAAGTATATAATAGTTATATATTCCTTTATCGAAAGTTTACTTAGAATTTAGTAATATATCTGGCATCCATTTTTATGTTTTTATTTTCATTTTTATTTTTTTCTTATCGCGGGGAGAAAATCGATAAATCTACGATAAAGAGTGAACAGGTATATATGTGGTATATCGTTCTGATACAGTGAGCATTTTACTGAGTGTATATGTATATCTATATAAATGTAGACATAGATTTCAAACAAAAGCATTTCAATTTCCGCAAACCATATATCGCCATTAAACGTGTCAATAAGTGTTAAGTAGTTAGTAAGTTGTAATTATTGTTCGTAACAACTAAGAGGACTTTGCGATTAAACATGTAAGGTACAAACATATTGGCATTCGTCTATACCATGAACAGGATTGCCTTTGTTGTATATCATAATTGGAGTATGTTCTTTTTTTTTTATTCTTCACCTGTATAAACAAAGGGCGGGACGAGTAAAAGTAATTTTTCGTTTGTTTTATTTTTTCCTCTATGCTGTTATAACAGCATTTGTCCAACTGTACGTATTTAAAATAACATTGGTGATTTAAATTAGTTCATTGAATAGTCAATATTTAATGCAGAGTCAGTGTTGATCCCTCTATAGTTTTTCATTTTTTATCTTAAGTTCTTAATCAATTAAATTTACTTGTCAATTGACACTGGCTAGAATGTCGAGAATTATGTTTTAGTTACACTGTTCAACAAAAGTCAAGTTTTTTCTGTGAAATGAATAAAACACAGCGTTTCTTAAACAAAATTACACTCGAAAACAGAAAATGACCTCCAATTTTCTCTATTAACCATACACAATTTATAGTATCTTATACTAAACTTAAATCTATATCTTTTATCATAGCATGTGACTTTTTTTAATAGTTCTTTAGTAGCACTAGGTACTGCATAACAAGAGTGTTGCCTTCTATATATAATACCAAGTACCTCCATATATGTGGTCTGATCTCTTAATGCGCGGCAATGGCATGTAACACTTTACTTTAAAATGTTTTTGCGGATGTTTTAGGGCAATGTTTTATTTCTGTGACATCTTGGAGTAAAATCCAGCAGTAGTAAAACAGTACCTATAGATGGCTTATGTAAATAAATAATTAAATAAATAATCCGCTAGCATAGTAGGACTATGCTCACATGCTTCACACTACACTACATGTCTACCTTATAAACATGTTTTTCACTAAAAAAAAATATGGTTGATAAGCAATTGCTGTTTTCACATTACGTGTAGTAAAAAGAAATCCATTATTTTATCAAAAGATCTATTGAGAAAATAATGGTCCTACACCTAATTTTAGTTTTAATTATGCTGAAGTCAATCTGGCACTTTTTAGTTCCAGATTTTTGTTGGTTCCATTATTACTTTGAGCTATTGTATATGAAGTATAATATGATGGACGAATGGTTGAATATCTAGGATGATGCTTTGGTATTAACCAGCACTTCTTGGTAGAATTTCTTCCTGTTATTTTAGAATGAATCACTTTCTATTAATCAGAGAGCTATAAACATTCTAAGGCTAATAAAACAGAAAAGTATTTTACCAAGTTAATCTCGCGTTTAAGTCTTTGATACGCACGAAACTACGAAACCTTTTTTTTAAAAGATAAATCTGTAGTTGAAATTTACCATTTCAACTTAAATAACGTAAATATATATTATTCATTTTAGATACAACGCGCAAATATGCTTGGTTGTGTAGAAAACTGTGGCCATTTTGGTCCACCACCCGATACCATCCTATCGATGCCACCACCACCACTACCCTCATTCTTAATTCCAAACACTGCGGTAATTGCGTTACCACCTAACGACACCCATCCATGTTTTGCAGCATTCCTATGCGAACCTAATCCACGCCCAAGGGAAAGTGGACTGGAATTTATCGAACTCACTGGGAGAAATCATATGGAAAATACATGGGTATTTGTCTTAATCAGCTCTTGTGTTGGTGTTCTAATCCTAGGTGCTCTATTTGCTGTAATCCTTTTGAAATGTCGAGAGTAAGTATATAGAAATAATTCATGAATAATATTTATTTAATGTGCCTCTCACTTAAAAGGACACTTTTCTCGAGCTGCAATCTTTCATACCATGACTCAAACATTAAGCAAACTACTATGTCGGCTTTGGGTGAGCCATCAAAGGCAAATCCATTCATGTCAGGAGGGATCCTGTATCCGTGTGCTTCAAATCGCGATTCCCTTCAACAGCAGCTGGCCAATGACAATCGACTTCTATGGGCAACATTAACTCCGCATGGAACACGACATTTCGTCTCTGATTATCCACTAGGACACGATGGGCATTACGAAGTAGTTGATTACCGCGCGAAAAGTGCTGTTCCAGCTCGTGAATACGTTAAAAGGACACCGATTAAGGTAAACTGAATAGTAACTAACAACAAACGGTATACTTAACTCACTACATCAAATTTTAGTCATTCGACAATAGTGGATTTATAGATTACGATTACGAAGACCCGACCCCACTTATGGATTCTTATCATGATGACTTGGATTCTGGTTATCAAGAGCCCCAGGAAGTTCTGGGTACTCTTTCACGCAGCTCACCTCGTCCATTGGTCTCGTCGCCTACTAAAATTGAGAATCCAAATATTCCACCTCTGAATATTTATCCCCATCGATCGAATACCTCACATTCAGGTACTTTGAATCGAAAAGCAACTTTAAGCCGACGCATAAGCGATGCATCCTCGTACGGAGGCCCAAATATGTAAACTAATGATTAATCAAGGCAGTAATATGCTTGTTGCTCAATGTATGGTGGCTACATATTTTCTCCATCCTTTTTTATAACATTTAGGAAATAAGATAATTAATTTACCGACATAATAAAGACCTACTTTGGTGGGACTGCAGGCGCAGGGACCCTAATAATTTGAACCTTGTGGTCACTAGTAAATAAGGTCTTCTATTTCGTACTAGATTTCACGACTTCTGACTAGTGACTTGATGGCATTGATGTTAAAAAAAAAAGTAAAAGTACCAATGCTAGGGTCATTTTAAAATCTGATAGCAATGCTTCTATTGAATCACATAAAAAATAAAATCAAAATTTATGAAAAATATAAAAATGTAAGTGTAAGTATGAACTTTTATAATTATCTACTCATAACTGAGAACATATGCCTACACAAATTTTTCTATAAAGTCCAGCATAATAAATTAATAAATATTAAATTTAAATAGAATTTGCCTACAATCCAAAATTGAAAATAGTAAAAATAAAAGCAATGTTTAATTATTTTATGTCGTATAAGGCTTAAGATCTTTTTATATAATGTAAAAATATCTAAATATAATATGTATTAGAATTAATTATAGGTTCAACATAAATATCATACTGAACACAAAAACCCATGGCTTTCAAACTGATCTCTGTTAGGAACGAGAGCAAGTAATAAATATTTGCATATAAAACATACTTACATCGTTCATTAAATAGATTAGACGTTATAGTTAAGCAGCAATGATCCTACTTTTAAAAACTAGTATTCCTAATTCTTGCTAACATTTGCAAATATATATTATATTACCCTAAAGGTTAAACTGTCAAAAAAAAGAAAACACAAGATTTTAACTCAAAATTTTTAGGATTACTTATGAAAATAATAATATCAACAAAACACAATTACATTGACTTACTATAGCCAAAGAATACTTTCTTTCCTAAGTTGTTTAGTTCAGTTAAAAGATGAATCGATTTATTTTGTTATCTTACTTGTTTATTAAAAAGAAAATACCCTCGTATTTTTAGCTGTATAAAAACTTGGTTGTAAATCTTCACTCAGTACTCAGATAATTCCTAAAACGAATAACTAAAAAAAATTATTTGATGTAAACACTATACTATTTAAGAATAAATGTTGAAATATATACATGACTTATCTGTGTTTTTGTACATACACATCCATACATGTTTTATGTTATTTATTATTTCATATTTTGTAACAAGAAATATTCAAGTAATAAATGTTTTTTTCTTATGGAAATATGTCTTGTTTTGTTGTAGAGTTCATTAACTTTTTTTTTGTAAAAAAATTTAAAATGTTCTGCTAAGTTTGGCTGGTAGATTAAGATACTTATGAGTTCTTTAAAATCTATTTACATCTAAAAGTTTTTGAGATTGGTTTAGCTGAAAGTGAGCATTTTTTTTTTATTTTCGTTTAAAGTGATGTTTATTAATCCGATGGAAAAGATATTCGTCCTTTTAACTCAATTTAATATAAAAAAGTCTTACTCAGCTGGTCAAAAAAAAAGAAAAAAAAAATTTGCGTGAACACTTTATTTTCAAAAAACTTAAATTTGTGTAGTACTGTCTGCAGGAAGTTATAATTTTTTTTAAGGAAGTAACATAGTAGATATTAAGATTTAAAAAAAAAATTATTATTAAAATTATTTTTGCGCTTGACTAAAAAATAGGTGTGACTTCTCGCGATATCAATAATTATGGTCTTGTTTATATTTTTTTTTAAATTTAGTTTTTCATCATCCTTATTCTATCATATGAGCACCCTATTATACTATCCAAAACGTTTTAACTTTCGCGTGGCATTGAGTCTAATCATTTTTTGAAATGCCTCGCATTTTTAACTGCTCCCCACAATTAGCGCTAGTTTGGTAGATGCCGACCGGATTGAGACTTGGCCATGGAACGATAAGCACATTTTTGTCACGAAGTCAACCTTTCAGCAGACCTGCTCTATGCCAAGGATCGTTATCCAACTCAGAAATAATGATTCAACTGAAAGTGTCAGCGGAGGGGCATGTTTGCATCGGCAAATGTAAGCCTCATTTTTTACAGTTGTACTGGGCCAAAGAAGGAATGTAATAAGAGAACACAGCAAAGCTCTCAAAAAAGAGTCATTAGTGATCCTCACGCGCACAAGAACGGACGTGCATAAGTGTAGTAATTCATTGGTGAAGTGTGATTTTGTTTAAAATAAATATATTCTTGTAAATTTTATAAAGTTTGTGTTCTTGTTTGTAACAATATCTATATTCCAGGACCCAGGAAGCGTGTTAATGATACCTGGACAATCAATAATACGAAATGTATGGGGCCGACACCATATCATGAACAACAGACCCATACTATGATGTTTCCACTTCATGTTTTACGGTTCTCATGGTGTAGTGTGGGTGGTGTTCCTTTCCTTTTGGGGCATATAGGTACCTATTTTTTTGTTTTTTGATCAGCTTTACGATACGGATATGCGGGGCGTATTTTACCTGTGTCAAAAAAAATTGAAAATGATTGACCGGAGTGAGCACAATTTATGTTTACGTTAACATGTTCTTGGAGAAAAAAAATTGTATTTACTTTCAAAAAAATAAACACGCTTTTCGTCTAACTGGGTCACTAACGTCGGCCATGTTCGGAGAAATTTGCATGTGCACAGAATAAAACCAAGTATTTGGGTTGAATTTCATTACGATCACAGATTATTTTGTGATTTTTTAATCTACGATTACGATACTATCCTACTTTCAAAATTAACACATGTAATAACTTTACGTAATACTTCTGAGAAATACATTTGTGACGTTAAGCCTGAAATCATCAAAACGGTCACGGTTCAGTTAGGTCAAACAGAAATGGACTATTAAAATGGAGTGTACAGAATCTTCAAAATATGCTGGACGATAAATCCTTTGCTTAATAATATCATCGTCAATTAGATGTTCCACGCATGAAGGTTTCTTTTAAAACATGCGAGAAATGCGCATAAGAATGAAAGTTATTGCAAAAATCCATATTCAACAATTTGTGCATATAATACAATTATATGATAATATAGGGCTTGTTTTGTGTACTTAATTTATTCTTAGCGACAATTACACTTTATTTATAATTGAAAGTTTATGCCCTACTTATAAAATTATATACAAATTCAAAATCAATTTATGAAAGGAAAAGAATGTAGTGTAGTGTGTTAAGTAATAACTAATGAAAAACAAACATTCAGGCAACAGGATTTACATGCAAATTGTTGCTGTTCATTTTATTTTCAGTTTATGGCTCATTTTTTTAAAGCTTAAAAAGAAAAATAACTGCTAGCAATTTGAACTTTGTTTAAATGTCTTTGATGTTTCTTAGAATTTCACAAAGCAAACAGATCTTTCGCAGCAACAATATCAATTGATTTTTTAAATCGGTTTATTATCATGAATAATAATGAATGCTTATTGAAAAAGAAAGCTAAAAATGTAAATGAAGCAAACATTTATACTAGTTTCAAAAACATTTAAACAAATGAATTTTAATGCACATTTGTTGTCTGTGTTATGAACCCAAGTAGAATATGGAAATGTCAGACGACCAAATTGACAGTTGAACTGCAGCAGATATCTTATGCCTGGAACACACCCAATGCAAGATAGTTGTTTACAGAAAATGTCTGTTCCCGGATTATAAACTCTGTTTTCATTAATTAATTACCATGGATCAAAATACTCAAAGTAAGTTTATTAATTTCTCATATAATGATGTAATAATTCCTTTATCGTTACCATAGTTTCATCTGCCGAGGAAGAACTGAAAAACTTCGGGAGCTTCCTTGAAAAACACGATCAAGTTCTAAATGGTCTATTAAGTAAAGCGTCAGCTGGTATAAATAAAGGCAGTAAAATTGATAAATTGGATCAACCTGTTGAAGTGTGGTATTCATCAGATCAAGAGAACCTTCCTCTTCTAAAATTAATCGACTCAGACAAATTGCTAAACAAAAGTATCCTTACCTTTGCATATCTTTGCAATGAGATCGATGAAATTATTTCGGATGCAAAATCCATGGAAATAAAGTTTCTATACCTCGATGAAGACCTATGCACTGTAGATAGTGATGATGGGATTGCTGGAACAATTGAACAAAATGCATCCAACCTGAAAGAACAATACCTTAATAAGATGAGCTGCTCATTGGACTTTCTTTGTAACATTCAGTTTCTTATTCAACGATGTATTCTTCTAGGGAGTAATGTCCTTCACCAGTGCGGGGCATTTTTGTCCTCTGAGAATCAAATTTTCGAATTTAAGTTTTTTGTGAGTTCCTCGAAAACATTGAATTTGCATATCAATCTAAATGAATCATATTTTTCAGAACGTTTTCGAAAGGCTCGGTGATATTTTACTGCACTTGTTAATATTTGATGAGATTCTAATGAGTTCTAATTTTCATCGGTATTGGGGGTCGTATAAGAAGACTGTTGAAAAAATTGCACGAAATGGTGATAAATTTGATTTTTGTACGCCCGCTGAAATAAGTGGTCTGCTGAATTGTCTTAATGAGCTGGAATTCATTTTTTCCGGAAATATTCTTCAGGTGAGAAAAGAGTGTCTGTGAAAAGAGTAGTTCTAAAATTACAAATCGACTGATAATCATATTTCTTATACCTTGCATGTATTATACATAACTCTCTTATTTTTTTGTATTGGAAATCATATTCTCGCATTGAGATCACGGATTAATGTTTGAATTGGGCTACATAAAAGCAATTTTTCTTTGGTACGACATCTCTAAAGAAATTTGTAATAAAACTTAGGGGAATGTATTTCCATCTAACTAGTAATGTTTATCTGTGAATTTGAATTGCAATTATGTTTACATGTACTTCTAGGCCAAACCTTTTAATTCGATTCGTTTGATTTGAATAATTGTTAATAAAAAATTCTGTTTCAGAGTTTTCTAGACAGCACGTTTATGATCAAAGAGAAAATCGGTCCTAAAGCCCTAAGCCAACTGGGTTCACAGTTCCAAGATTATTTACGAATGTGCTTGAGTAAAATCGAAAAGTTCTCAACCAATCTTTGCGACTTTAGTGAGACCCAAATGCTAGTGGAAATGAATGCGTTCTGTGTACTCTGCCATGAGTTTTTTGGTCAGTTTGACTTAAAACATCTTAAGGCCATCCTAGAGTTAAACAACAAATATATGGGAATAACACTTATTGGTAATGTTGTCTGGACATCCACATCGTTCTTGAAGAAGCACGCCGAGACATTAATGCGACCCTATGAGAAGCAACTTCAGGACACAACAAAACAGAAACAAGTTTATTTAGACAATCGCGTTCAAACCCTACAAAAGGACTGCAAATTTTATTGCACTCAAATATCATTGTGGACAATATACACAGAAAACGCACTCAAATCAACTACGTCGGAAATGAAGGTTGAGCAATTTAAAGAGCACGCGAACATGTTACTGCAAGGATTGCAATACTGTGGGCAATTAAGTTATATAATTAAAGCAGTAATCAACATGCATGTTTTTCTGCAAACACCAATGGCTAAGAACACATTGTTGTCCGTTTGTAAACTCATTGAGATGTTAAAAACAATTCAATTGGTTTTTCAGAGCGACGTGGAAAATATTGCCAAAACTATAAATTGCATTATACAGTACTTGCAGTACAAGGCGCTTCATATAATCGTCATGGCTAAGGTGAGACTTTGTTTGCTTTCGTATTTGAAGTCTTATTAACTATTTATTCTTCCTTGAATTCAGAAAAAAATAACAAGCATGACGCTGCACGACCGAAATGTGGATGCCTTGGCAGCGCTTAAAATTGCCGAAAAGTGCCTACAGGGTCCAGCTACCCGCATGCGTATTTTAGTGGCTAAACTTGCAGTTAATTCGACAAACTCCACTGGGCGAACAATGCCAACTGATCAATACGAAAAGTTTTCAAGCATGATTAGCCGCATTGAATTGCTGGCCACATTTCAAGATAATTTGAAACAACTCTGTGATACATCTTTTCTCTACTGGCATCAGTCTCTGCTGTCTGTTTATCTAAAGCAAATCGTCGAGAAGAAAATGGATTTCAATTCATTTCAGGTGAATGTTTAAGAAATTTGTCTTAAGTTAGTCTTTACAGTGATTTTATAGTTCCTAGTTAAATCCTGCAACGATTGTGGACGCTCGTTGGACATGCTAAAATTGGGAAATCTAAAATTAACCGAAATATTAAAGAAGTCAAATTTTGACAGCTTTAGAAAGGAAATCATAAGTAATTTATGTGCACAGATCGAGACATTCCTTCGGTTGGAAGTGCACTCTAGTTTGCAATTGGACAAAATGAATCCATTTGAACAGAGCATTAACGACTATCGAGATTTGATTAACATATGTCCGATTGAGATCAATGGACAGTATGTGATTTTAAAAGGTTGAGTGGATGGAGGAAAAAATTACACAAACTTTAATGGAATGTTTTTGCAGATCATGTAGAAAACTATCTGAGCAGCATGTTTTATAATCTCACAACAATATCGTTGCACGATTGGAAAACATATGAAGAGATGCGACAATTAGCAAACTACAGGCTTGACCTTAATCCTATTGAAGATTACCTTCCAAATCAGACAATAGAACAAGTAAGTAAGCCAGTACAGTATAACTATTCTTTTTTTTTTTTTTTTTTTTTTCATTTTTGTCACTCTCTTAGGGTATTGATGTTCTGGAAATCATGCGTAACATTCATATATTTGTTTCAAAGTATGTTTACAACATGAATACCCAAATATTTGTGGAACAAAAGAGCTCCAATAAACATTTAGATACGATAGGAATCCGTCATATTGCGAACTCGCTGCGAACGCATGGAACTGGTATAATAAACACAACAGTTAATTTTACTTATCAATTTCTGCGCCAAAAGTTCTACACATTTTCACAATTTCTTTACGATGAACAAATCAAGTCTCGCCTTATGAAAGAACTTCGTGCTTTAGTTGAGAATAAACAAAATTCGAGAAACCTTTATCCATATGAACGGGCCGATGCATTTAACAAGGACATCCGGAAACTGGGTCTGTCGCAGGAGGGACAAACATATATGGACTTGTTTAGAAAGGTTATTTCTCATGTTGGTGAGTATTTTCTAAATATGCGATGTGTCATTTTGTGTTTGATCACAAGCTGTTTCTTGCAGGCAACGCAATGGGCTACATTCGGCTAGTACGTTCGGGAGCAATTCACGCAAACTATAGCGCTAGTATTTTTCTACCAAAATTTGAAGAGAATCTTAAATTCGTCGAATATGCAAAGCAAGATAAATTAGACGATGTCACTGTATCTGCTGCTGAGAACCTAGAAACAAACATACGAAATCTTTCAAAGAGTTTCTCCGATGGAACGGACTATTTTAAAGTATTTCAAAAGTCCTTATTTCTGTATTTTTTCTCTAATACATCATCCTTTTAGATTCTAGTTGAAGCATTTCAGCCGTTCTTTCGCAATCCGAATAATATTCACTTGAAGAATTTTTACCTCATCGTACCAGCACTAACGCTTAACTACGTGGAATATATCCTAACAGTCAAAGAGAAAATTCATAAGAAGGATAAGCAAGATGTCGTCTTATTCGATGATGGGTTTACTGTTGGTCTTGCGTACATTTTGAAGTTATTGAACCAAATCTCTGATTTTAATTCATTGCATTGGTTTAATACAGTCAGTGATCGCTTTGATGCTGAGCGTAAAAAAATCAAATTGATGCGTGCCGAAAATGGAAGCAATGTTGGTCGAAAGGATGAAAACGAAAAACTTCAACAAACCCTGGCACTGACGGAAAAACGAATAAATACACACCAAATGGAATACAATTTACTTTATTATAATCTTTGCAGTGCAAAAGTTTTTTTCCAATGAGCCGCATTGCAAAAGTTCGAACTAGTGCCTAATTTTAAGTCGAAGAGTTTATGCGACTAAAACTAGTAAAATATTTTATAAATAAATTAATTATAAACATTGTTATTAAAGTTTGATGAATGATTTTCATTGCACCTGGTTTTAAAAATAAGTAAAATTTTTCATTGCTGTAGTCCTTCTCTGTCCTCCCACAGTGCAAAGGCGATAAATCGGGCCTCGATATAACGATTTTCTCGATTTACTTTTCGTAAAACCATAGACATACTAGTTTATGGTCAGAGCTTATATCGTTTTACTTTCACAAAAGGATTACTTTTATCAAATATCTGGTTATAACAAATTTTTAATGACTGCTGAATATTCCCCTCCATTTAAGTAATTTTGTAAACTTATAACCTTTACATAACAAATCATTTCGATTTAAGTTTAAATCTGATTTCTACAAAAATTTATCTCATCAACAAGTTCGGACACCTTAAATTTATCGCAATCGTCCTTGTGCGGCTTCATGCGATAAAATGCAATAGAACTGATCACATATATTTTTATGTTAAGCGATTTTTGATTCTCACGAACCACTGACAAGCGTATCGCATGTACAGGATGGGTCCAATACAAAATTAAATTTCTTCCATATATTATGGCTTTATTATTAAGAGCTATTATTTATGAAACACAACGTCGATCAAGTGGTTGCCTCGGCTTCGTAGCAGCACATTTTTTCACTCCAATATTTCAAGTCTTTGTTGATGGTTTGGAGCTGTAGCTCACGGTTTGCTTGGATAATATTGGAAATAAGTACTTGAATCGGATTGTTAGTATGACATCAGTCTTTTACGGTTCTCGACAAAAAAGTCCAAACGAGTCAAATCGCCGAGGCGGTCAATTGACACCGCCAAGACGGTTGATAGCGAGTTAAAAAAAAAAGCCCACTGCTTGAGTTACACAGCTTTCTCAACTTCGCGCAAACGTAAAGCAATTCATATTGATACTGCCTTCCTGTCAAGATATTGAGAGTCAGAGTCAAAATAGCACATGATTTAAAAAGAAACCACTAGATGGCACACCCTTTAAGCTCTTCTGATCACTTTTCTGGCGAATATATGAACAATTTTTTTTTTATTATTTATTATTTAATAATATATTATTTATCAAGTTACGAAACTTTAGTATGTGATTATCTGCTATCATCTGCTTACTTTTATACAATTAACATTTTCGTAATGAACACTTAGTGACCATAGTATGAAATATGACAGTCGACGCTGTCAGTTTTGATTGACGCTAGCGTTTTTGCTTCTATCATGGTTGGTTTCGAGATCATTTAGCGTAAAAAATTAAAGTTTTCTTTAAGAAAAGCAAAAAGAAAACAAGTCAATATTGTTTAACGTTCTTTAGTTTATTATTTTATTTCACGCACTCGACTCGTCACTTCCAATTACTCAAAAAGAATGAATGATGAAATTATGGGGACAAATTCAAATATGCAATCACCTCACCATAGTATGGTGCGTTTATGTAAATGAGCAGTTTCGCTTAGGCTAACATATAAGCAGATATGATTCCTATCTCTTTTGCTGTCACTGTCATATATAATTATCTGAAATTGTTGCTTAATGTGTTGTCATATGATTTTAATTTTAAAGATTCGCCATTTCTTGCAAAAACTTATTATTAGCTCAGAAGTTATTTCATTCACGTTAAAAAAACATCGCTAGCTAGCGCTATAGTACTTTGTTTTCACAACGTTCCAATCCAAATCAATGTGATCTATTTCTGGACATTCCTGTTTCTTTGCTGTCAGCATAATTATAGCTTCCATCGACTTTCACCACTCCACTCAACGGCTGGCTTCTATTAATATCCTTTCTGTCAGATTTTACTCCACTAGAATGCCACTTTGTGCAAACACACACTAACCCATACTTTATGTTAGCAAAAACGGAACAGAGAATTTCACATTCATTCCGGTAATTTGCCATTTTGAGGTCATCACAGAAAAAATCGAAACAGGTGCAGAAATGACAGGCCTTGGACGCACTGTTTATTACTGTGTGTCACTTTGTATTGAGAAGAAGGCAAAGAAAAAATAAGCAAAGCAAAACGTTAAAATTCATTAAACTAAAAAAGGGACGGTACTTGACGTTGTCCAGCTGAACAATCGTCCTTCAAGAAAACAAAATAAAACGCACGCACTTATTCAACGGCCATTAGAGTAACCCACATGAGTGTTTCGAATTTTAATGGAAAGTTTTGCAACAAGGAATGAAAAGGAGCCCCTTGAAATTCACGTAAAACAACAGAAATGTGAGACGGACAGCCACAGCACCTTAAACATTCGCCAGGTAACACATGTTTAGGCATATACATAGCTTTTATTTGGATTATAATCTCATTCGTGTGTCGTTTGATTTGATAATTGTTTCAAATACCAAATACTTCCAATAGTGCGTGATGAATCTGCAAAATATTAAGAAAAAAAGGCCCTACGTGTTTTGTGTTGCTTGATAGTACAGTTTTCCGTTTTCTTCTTCGACATTGACTCTGTTTTCGTTTTGTCGACCTGATATCAATTAAAAATCAATCAGTGGTCTTAATCTGGTATATTTGCGTAGGACAATGTCAGCAAGGGCGCTCTATTCATTTGTGAGTAACAAAGTGTATAAAAATGAAAATGTGCTCGGCTTTAGATGCGCAATATTGGTTGTGATTTCATTATCCAAAGACTCTCGTATTGTAAACGAGAACGTATAATACGCATTTCTCATGTTGTACAAGGTATAAACAACGCATGAAAATTGCTGCGTTGGGTGTACGAAATATGTCATGCTTGGCGGGGGATAAGTGTGTAAGAAAAAAAAAAAAGGACTAAAGGACGCATAAACGCGCACACAGATGTTTTTTTTTTTGTTTTTGATTAAAAAAGCACATTCATAAGATAATGAGGAGCTTAAAAATAAAACAGAGGACAGCACTTTTATCCGTGAATACGTGCCAAAGGCGGAAGGGTATGATAACGTTTGTGAAAAAATGATAGATACTTGTGCTTCGAGATGAAGCTATAGTTTTTTTTTTTTTTGGGCTATCACAATCGAAATGTAAGCTCATGTTTTTGATCTGTAATTTACATGACATTAGAAGAATGGTTGCGGGCACAGCTGGTATCGTGAGCTGCAGAGATTACTTATGGAGAGTGTTTTCATATAAACCTGTTTGTGTTAGGCCTCCCGAGGTGGTTTGGCGTTTTTATGTGACATATAATACTATAAAGGTAGTTCAATTGAGGGATTCCTCTTTACCCAATTTACTTAGTATAGATTAAATGAAGTTGAAAAGAAGAAGAATGACTTGAATTGTTGAAAAGAAGAGTTTTCATAAAAAAAACGAAAGGCAAGTTTAATAACCTGAAGAAAAAAATCGTTAATTAATTGTTATCCAAACAAACTATTTATACGACATTTTGTTAAAGTTATTTTTTCATGAGACTGCTGTCTGGGAAAAATTAATCAACGGATAGAACATTTAATAACAAACAAACATACTTTGTTGTTTACTATGGTGAGGCTCTAACACACAGTTTGGATTCGCAACAACCGAAAATGAAATAAAAGTCTTATTTTGCAATTTTGAAGGAAGTTTACTTCCTATCAAATTCACAGTGGAATAATTACTTTCTACTCTCCGGGCTAAAACGTGACAAGTTTGCCAGTTCTTATAGTGTAGTATTTTTAATGGCTAAGTCTATTATCCATTATCCACTTTTTTCTTCATCTCACTGTGCGCCAAATTTGCAGATTTTCCAAGTCTAGCTTATTAAATTATCCATTAAAAGAGTTGAATATTCTATAATAGGCTAGAATTCGTTTACTAGCCATTCTTATGGTATGTGTGTATAACCAGCAGTTTTATTGCAAACATGATTTGATTTTCAAAACACACTAATAAAGCCATCAAAAGAATGGTATCAATTGTAGTTCCTCCATCTATACTAAAATCGATTCTTTGCTTGATACTTTGATGATAGACGAACTTGAAGGTTTTTTTTTTAAATGTATGTTTTTACTACAAATAAAATATTTGTTTCATAATGTAAATAAAATAATCTTTGCTTTCAGAGTTCTGCGTGGAGTCTAAATAGTTGTCTTAACACCTGCTGGTCTCGCACACCAAGTCCAACCAGGAGCAACAAATCTCTAAACACGTATGTACTCCTGTCGATCTTAGCGATGACTTCGCCATTATAGAAAGCTAAAATTTTAGTTGCTTCTTCAAATTTGTTGCCAAGATTCTCAGGCAATTGTTGAATATTTAACCCTAATCCGCCTATTCAGTGACCTGGAGTGGATCATCGTTTCATTTTCGAGAGTAATTTTCACAAATTTGTACAAAGCAATCCTATTCCCACTTATTGACTTTTTTGGGAACACCAAGTACGGCGTTTTGAATGACTAATTGTGACAAACATATACCGCCATCATCATCTAACCTAATCCACCCAAGTGTTCTATTTATCAGTTTTACTAAAACATGTGAAATAGTGTAGTCTGACATGGCTGACATGTCAAGTATGAAGATACGAGGTTACATGAAGTCTAATGATATAGGCGGCCCCTGAAAACAAATCTTTTCTAGATGCAAGAAAAGCGTCTGGAACACAGACAAACTAATTGTATGTCAAGTTTGTACCTTAAGAATAAATTAGTCAAATATTGAAATAAAAAATCAAACAAATTACAAATTAATTTATTATAGTATAACTAAATAACAAATTATCCGTTCAGAGCACACATCGATTAACTCCATAAAACAAAAATTTGAGAAAAACGATAAAATGATTTACATTCGCCTTTGAAATACACTACATTTTATTCAAATAATTGTCGTTAATGGTGGTAATCTTTATAATTAAGGTAATATGTATTGTAAACATAAAAAGATATGACTGCTCTGACACTTAAACCAAATTTTTGGAGTTAATCAGTCTGTGGTGTTAGGGCCTGTATACATAGGGTAAAGTTTTTTGAATAGTTTTAATTTAATATTTAAAACAGTCAGATTTTATATGCATGGTCGCAAAATATGACAAAATATGATTTATCATAAAATGGAAATTTGTGAAATTCGTGGCACGCACTTCTTGAGATTCATCAATACTTTCAACAAAGGACTGAATCCACGAACAAAGAAAGAGTCATAGTGTATTACTCATTTTCATGTAGTCTACGTGACTAACATCACTTGCAGATTCGAATTTTCATAAATACTTTGTTTCTGTTTGATTCATACGTATCGGCATACATTCTGCTGAAATCTGTGCATAGTCCTGGATATTTTGCCTTAAATTATTACTAAACAAAGTATTACGCTGTAAGCAAACCTTATTATTTTGTAGTTTCTAAGTTATTTACTACTTTTTAGCTCCTCTATTTCCCGTTCGCAAGCATCTTGGCCCAGACCGGTAACAAATTATATGTTCGATTCGCACTTCAAAGAAACTAACCGTATCGAAGAATTCCAAATTGAGCAATTAGTAGCTAAGGGCGCTTTCGCTTGTGTATTCAAAGTTTTTCCCAAAAACGACTCTGCAGAACCGGCTCTTGCTTTGAAAACAATTAGAAAGTCTAAGGTCAGTATTGGTTTAAAAAAAAGCGAATTCCATTTTTTTAATTTTTTTATTTTTATATTTTACACTTTTTTAGGTGATTAAGAACAACTGTGTAAAACAAATAAAAGACGAAGCAGATATTCAAAAACTCTGCGGTCATCATCCCTTTATTGTCCAGCATCTTGACTCTTGGCAAGATCGACACCATTTATATATTCGTATGTTTAGTTTTTATCCTCGCATCTGAAATTACATTTCTTATTTTTTTAATTGTTTGTAGTTTGCGAGTACGTGTCTAACGGTGAACTATTCTCAAAAATATGCAATTTCACCACTGAACTCATCCGCCTCTATATAGCAGAAATAGCACTCGCAATTGGTAAGAAAATAAAAAAAAAAATCAAACACAAATTTTATTTCACTTTACTTATATGGTACTTAATTCTTAGATTTTCTACACAATGCCGGAGTAATCTACCGCGATGCAAAACCAGAAAATATTCTTCTAACAAACAACTATCACGTGAAAATCACAGATTTCGGTCTGAGTAAATGGTTGAAGATAGGCGAGAAAACCAGGACGATGTGTGGTACTTATCAATACATGGGTATGGTGATTTAAAGCAAAACCAATAATCCGAAATTTCCAACCGCGTATCACCGTGTTTGTTGAATTTATTTCGATGATTTGTTAAGCCGCGATCGTTTTATTTGTAAGCTACATTAGTGTAAAGATTGATCCCGCATTCTAAAGATTTTTTTTTTTTGCTATCCAGAGTGTTATATGTTTGAAGAGCGAGAGCAGGGGCAAAATGAATGCTCGCTCGCAGGTGTTCGATCTGACCATAGAGGGTCGACAGGTTGATGAAGCTGTCGCTAGTATTTTTCACACAGTGTTGTTCCACCGTTGTTTGGGCAAATACATGTATACTGGTGAAGCACAATATTCAGTAGGAACTGTCGGCTCAATTGATGTCGATTGTAATTTTTTTGATTTCACATATGTCTGTTGCAATTCAGACACCCTGCACCGGAACGTGAAACGGGCTATTAATTTGTTTAGCGAGAATCTTCGTAGCAATGATAGCAGTGGCTCTGGCCAGATAAGCTTAGAGTTTTACCAAAAGAAAAAAAGAAACTGGATCTTTAACCACGAATGCATTCCATGGGAAGTGTGGACAGTTCGTTTAGATTTAATTAAGTATGAGAACGAAGACGATCGACAGAGGTCGCGTGAGAATGTTAGCGATTTACTCACTGAAAAAGTCATTTACATCACCGACGTTATGAATCGTCATGACTATGTCCCCAAAACACCAAGCCAAAATGAATTAGATCTAATTTTTGACACATCCTATCCAGATGTGCAGCCGTACCTATTTAAGTTTGATTACAATACGTCGGGTACTAATACTCCGTCGGTAGGCAACACTGTGAAAAAATTACTAAAAGAGACCCTCGCTTTATGACTGACCAAAGTCAATACAAAGTCCAACCGATTGCGCCTGTATGGCTGCCAGTGTTGGTTATTATAATCGTTTCTATATGCTTTTCAAACTCTCCTGTCTGTCGGTGTTATGTGATTACGTAGGAACGTATATAAAATTTCAAATATTTTATCTTTAGATTTTTGTACTGGCCACAAAGCAGTATCAACATCTTTGTGTTTGCTCTTTAGAAAGTTTTATTTTAAAATGACAACGCAATACAGTTTTTTTTACTTAAAATTACGAATACTTAGGAGGAAACAACCGGAATATAATTTTAATAAGCTGATTTTTGAATTTCGTTTTTTTTTTTACAATTTTTTTCGTTTACCCATTAACTAAGAAAAGCCCAAGAAACAAATAAAATGGTCATATCACAGAGCAACACGAAATTTACTGCTATTAGTTCTTAAAAGATTAACTTACTATTTACTAGTGGTATTATTGGTATTGTAAGATTAATCAATAAAAAATACACAATAGTGTAAAACTTGTTCATAGTTTAATATCTCTTTTAAGATCTATTTTGTTATATTTTGTTATATTTTCGAAGTAGGTTAAGCAATGCGGTATTGATATGTATCTCCATAAGGCATCGATCACAGTCAGGTTATAAGATGTTATGTGTTAAAAGGTCATTAACAGAAAAGTGTACTTATCGAAAAAAAATAATTTATTCTTTGCTGATTGTAATTTCGTTAACATTTTTCTGTCTCTTATAGCACATATTACACTTTTCTTATGCAAGTTGTATGTATAGTTTCTCAAATTAATTATATCCTTTATTTAAAAAGATAAAAGAAAACATCTGTTGCCATAACTATTATTTTTATCGAAAGTCCACTCGGGGCCACGGAATTGTTTTGCGCAGATAGGAGAAAAAACATATTTTTTGAACTTTTACATATGTCTACCTTATATGTATTTTTAATGGATACTTATTCAAGATTGTGTTAAGACCATGTGCTGACATGGCTTTAGTAAATGTAAAAAAAAAGCTTTTTTTACGAAATCTTATAAATGTTAAGGGATTCGAGATATCTGTTTTATCGTGTGTAAAGAAGCTGGAAGATATTTCCAAGTCTCAGCTCCCTCTCTTTTTTTGGATTTAAATATTATGTATTCAGCCAGCAAAGTATATGTCTGAATATTAAAATGAAAAATCAAACGTATTTTTTTATGGAAACTTAGAACATTGTCGAATATACAAAAAAAAACTGAGCAACTATATTTTTTTAATGCATAAAACTAGGAAATAAAAACGCCTCAGCCGCGTTGTCCAGCAGTTTCTGCAAACTAAAATTTTAATTTGTAGAAAGTTTGAGTCATCTGACTGAATTCTTCAAAGCACCTATTGATATAATTCGTGTATAGAGCAATTATTATTTGCGATTAATTCTACTGACGTTCCAGTCACATTGTTGAAATTTGTAAATGCGTACCATCATTAATCATGCTATATGATAAAAACGCAAGGGCGGAGAGAACTTGCTGCTTCCGATGAGCAGAATAAAATGAAAACTTAAACTTTTGCAATCAAGATTTAATTGAATAATTGATAGCTGATCTCTCGGCAAAAGTTCATTTTCTATATCTTAGGTTATATGATTAATAAATATTTTTTTTATACATTTTCTATGTCGGTTAAGTAGTCTTTTATTCTAACTTACTATTTATTTCGTAAGTATTTTTTAATAAAAAATGTTTTTTTTTGTGGTCATCGTTGATTGAGTTTACGGGCTTGCGAAAACGATAATTGTTGTTTCTCAATAATTATGGTTAAAAGAAATTGATTGTAACTAAAAAAATGTTCTTTAATTCTTACCAAGAACCGATGCCTTCGATATAAAGAAATATATATTAATACCATACTTGCTCCCAAAAAAGCTAATTTTTTTTTAAAGAAAATCACTATAAATTAAAGTAAATAATAAATAAAAAAAATACGTTCTTATTTAACAGATAACTTTTAAAACAAATTACAGAAATGAATATAATTGTCTTGTTTGTTTGTGTAAAGCGAATGTTCACAAACTTTTTAATATATCTATATAATTATAAATGTATATATGTATGAACATATATACATATATATATTTATAAAAAAAGAACAAAGTAAGAAAACTCTATATTAAATTAAACTACAATTAAATTAAACAATAAAATAAAATAATGTCTTTATAATAAATATAAATTACTTTGTAAGTGTAAATAGAAGATAACAAAATATGTTCGTTGTGATTATTTTATATAAGAATTTTTGAAATATAAGTAAAATATATGTGAAAAAATTATTTATTTGTATTTAATTTAAATGTTTTCTCCTTCAGATAGGGAAGATTCGTAAAAATGTAAATGTAGTTAGTTGATGTCTTTTTTTTTTGTTTTTTGTTTTTCATGTTTTGGTGTTTGTTGTTGTGAGTCATAATTTTAGAAGGTAATAACATCAACAAATCAATTGAGAACTTAAAAAGATAATTGTTGAACAGAAATACCTATTCTATAATGACAGCGGTTAGATAAGAAAGTAGTGGTAAAAATTTATATACAGAGTTCGATCGCCACCGATATTTATCGTCCAAGAATTTATCAAATAAACACTACATTGCAGACAAATCAGCATGGTTCTTAACTGCTACAGCGAGCAAATACTGAATCATCTAGAGTTACTGATGATACTTTGATACTTCTTATGTGATAAAATGTGAATTGCAGTTAATTTACTAAAACACATTCAAATAAGTTAAACGACAAAACTGCAGAACTAATTTTCATACCTTTGCGTGTTTCCATATATGTAAATGCATGAAATTAAGATTTAGTCTATTTTCTCAATTTACGAAAATAGGTTATTCATTTTGAAATTGGACAGAAAATATCTGCAGATAATTAGATGAAAGTCTGCAGAACAAAAGGAATTACATAGCGTTTACTTTTAAAGAATTCTGCTGCGAAAATGAAAACAAATAAATATTTACATAGACAACTATACAATAAATTTTATTTTTTAATAGAATAGAATGTACCATTAAAATAAAATAGTTTTGTTTTAATATAAAAAGAATATTAATTTGGAAGTGGTAGAACAATTTTATCACGAACTAATTTTGATAATCACGGTTGCTTTCGGTTCTCCTCTATCACCTCTCCTCCCTTAAGTTAAGCAGTTTTATTTGTTTTTTCTTGACGGATTTTTTGTGACAACAATCCCCTTTTGTTTACAGGTAAGTTAAATAAAACAACGTGTATTTTTTTATTTTTCTTTCAGCTCCAGAGATTTTACGTAATGAACCGTACGGTCATTCAGTGGATTGGTGGTCACTTGGTGTCATAGCTTGTGAGATGTACACAAAAAAGGTAAGTCTTTCTAATCTCATATACACCCGTTGACAACTAATTAGAAATGATATTTTCAATTTCAAATTTCAAATTTCAGTATTTTTTCATTTATTCCAATAATTGTTCATGGCATTTTTTTTTTTCATACATAGCTTTACTATGTGGGTAAAGGAAAAAGACATCGCATTTTTTTTTTATTTTTACATCAAGGCCTCAAGTTTCACCGGGACAACTAATAAAAAACACACTGAAAAAATAATAAAAATAAATAAGAAAAAGCAAAACAGTCTTCACAAATAAACGTAAAACTTATCTTATTATGACTAATAATGAGGCCTCGGCATCTCTCCACTGGAATCACACACAATGCTTCCTTTACATTTAAAAAAAAACCAGCCAGTAGAAAAAAATAACAATCGGATTCAAGTCCCGACTGTATGATGGCCAGTCAAGTATACGTATGAAATTTTTTTTCGAAAAAATGCTCGATGGGTCTTGCGGTATACTTAGGGTCATTGTCTTGTTGGAACGACCAATTGCCGGCATGTTTTTCTTGGCCCATGGGAGTATACTGTTCTTCGATAATGGCTACGGCTATCAATCCATTAACTATACATATGGATTCAGCTTCTGCAAAATTAAATAAAAAACATTTCACCGGTGCTTAGCATTTAATTGCGTACAAGTTAATAACATTGTTTAAACTGTTAAACTGGACGAGTAGGTAAATGTCATAAATAAAAAGTAAAAAAGAGTACGAAACACACCTTTCCCAAAAAACAATATTCCAATAAGTCTTAAACAATTTTATTTGTTATCTTGCTAGTCCTTCAGTCTATAATAACAAACAGAACATACTATTCATTACAATCTTTATAATTTTACAAAATCCCGAACTCAGAAACCGTCCATCTACCATCTTACACATTTTCGAATAATCATAACAACTTATATTTTTACTTAAAACTTAGAAAACGTTAAAAAATAGTATTCCTAATTTTCATAGCATTTCAATAAAAGGCACGCTATTATGTATTCTATATGTACATGAATAAATCGGGATGAGGAGTCAACAAATTTTGATCATTTATCAGGAAATGAAAGATCTTTTGGTTATGCTTAGTTCCGGTTTTTTTTTTAGAGTTGTAAAGCTTAGAATATGAAATTTAAAAAAAAGCAAGAGTTAACTTGTTTCTGCCTTCGAAATAACTTTATTTGGATTTCTCATCTGATTCTTCACTTGATTCCGCAGATTCAACGGTTTTGTTTGTTTCAGAACTGTGATCGTGCTTGTCTTTTAGGTCTACTGGCTTAAGGTTTGTCTTGTCGGTCTCTTTTGGTTGGACGGTTGTTGGAGCTGAATCTTCTGGCTTTGTATCTCCAGCTACGACTGGCTGTACGGGAGTACTGTTGTTAGAATCTTCAGGTTTGGACTTTTCGTCGGTAACAACAGGTACGGGATCTTTCTTCTCCAACGAGCTGGATGCGGAAATATTACTTTCAGTGATTGGTTGTATTTCGGTAGAAGATTTGGATTCAGATTTCTTCTCAGTCTCCTCAGTGTTGGGAGATGATGCAGTTGACTTGGCTTCAGCTACTTCAACACCTTCCTTGGGTTCAACTCTCGCTCCAGCAAATGGCGGGACAAGTGCTTCAGTGCCTCTGGTGGTAACTGGTAAAGATTTTGGTACTTCTTTGATTTCGTCATGGATCACAACACTGGTATTTTCGACGCCACTTTCGGTTGGTGTTCCAAGGTCGGTTTCAGGCTCGGTTTTGCTGACTTTTTCGACGGGAACAGTACCAGCAACTGAACTTGGAGTAGCTTTGGTTTTTACTGAAGCTGGTTGTTCAATTTTAAGGCCTTCATCTGATGCTACGCTTGGTACTGGGGCCACTTCAGGACTTTTTACAAGAGTTGAGACTTCTTCATCGGGAAGCGGGAGGGCAAACGCGCACGCAGCCACGCAAAGTAGGACACCAATTTGAAAATTCATTCTGAAATAAAAGAGAGACATACGAGTTTGAAATATAAAAAAAGACATTTATTGATAACAGTGTTTTTCAAGGTCCAATGTTAGTTTCGGTGGAGCATTATTTTGCTCCTTTTATATTAGGTTTACATTCCAATGTTTTTTCTAATTTAATTCTAATTTACTCTCGGGTTTTTAAATTAGTGTCTAATCTAGTTTATAAGTCTGCTTCTCTAGTTCTACGTACATCTGTCATTTATTTGAATCTCTCTGCGCATGAAAGTTCGAATTTCCTTAAATCACTAAATAATTGGTC
The DNA here is from genome assembly GCA_905187475.1 of Syritta pipiens. Classification (NCBI taxonomy): domain Eukaryota; kingdom Metazoa; phylum Arthropoda; class Insecta; order Diptera; family Syrphidae; genus Syritta; species Syritta pipiens. The sequence goes on along the minus strand of LR994571.1, from coordinate 9,222,847 downwards.
GAACAATAAAAAAATAAAAATAAAAAAATCGGGCATAACTGCCTACAACTGCACGAACGTACAATTCTACAATTTGGTCGTTAAATTAACACACAAATGTCGGCTTATACATAACAACAAAACATACGTGGCACACTTGCATTTATCGTAGCTTCAGACAGCTCTAGCAGCGGAAGTTTGCAATAAAGTCTCGAAAATTCAAGGGTCTCAGCTGGGGGTATAAATTAGGAAAAACGTTTTTTTTTGTAGATAAATTTGTTTATGTTAAATGAAAGAATAATGATGCATCTGAAAAGTAGACATAGCTTCAATTTGAATTTACGTGGAAGCAAAAAAAAATATTTCGACAGCGAGTGTCTACTTATCGCATCGCAGCTGACGATTTTTGAACGAAATATGCGGAGGATTACAAACATAGACAGTTCGTCCAATCAAGCCTAGTGATGGCAGGGTTATCAACTTTCTTAAATTAACGTGTTCTAGTCATACACACTGAGTACGTTAGATGTAGAGATACACCAATTTGCTTAATGATGTCTTCGCTGTTTCGCTTGCGATTATCAGACACGGTTGGGCAGGCTAATCAATTCAAATTCATTCATTATGTAATTTTTATTTGGCATTTCGTGTGAGTACATGAGTTTAAAGAAGAAATCTAGAAAGATCAGAGGCACACATTTTTATTCAAACTAAAAGAGATTGCGGTTGAACGTGTGCAGTAATATATGCAGAAGACTTGTTAGGACTAAGAAATTGGCTGCTTGTCTTAAATGCGATGCAATTCGTGCAGAAATGCTTAAAGACGCTTCTTTCAAAATGTCAGCTTTAAGGTCATCTATGCCATGTCGATGTTTACCTTACCGAATAATAAAAACTATAATAAGTGGGGAGTACTCATAGATATTCGCGCTAATAATCTACTTTGCAAAATTACTAAAGTAAATGTTCACATAGAAGATAATTAAACTGACTCGCCCAAAGGTGCTAACTAGGTTCGACGATGCCTGAATGATAACCTTTTTTTGTCTACCCTTTTTGTTTAAAATGATTCATATCAATATTTCTAAATTTAAGTGTTCTTAGAATTTCACGGAAATTTATCCATATTTACCTGGCGTTGATCAAACAAAGAACAAAAATCACGATTGAACTTTCCGAATCTTTCACATTCTATCAAGTCATTTCTAAGAATTCGCAATGTCTGCCAGAAGTTTAGAACAGTTGATTGAAAAGAAAGTATGCTAAATACTTATACAAATGTTAAATTGGAGCTAAAGCTGTTGACATTTTACTTTGGCCTTAGCAATATAAATTTAACAGTGTTAGTTCAAAGAACTTCAAAAATGAAATCATTAGTATTTTACAAGCCGGGTTGATTTTTGCGCAGTATATATTTTTTTTCAATTATTGTAATCTTTTTCCCTCAACAATTTTTATTTCGAATTATTTTCATAAATGCATACTTCTGTTTTTTTACATCTGTGCTTAAGAATAACTAGCTAACTCATTAAAATGCATCTTGCAGAACAAATTGAAATCTAAAATTATAAATGATAAATCTGAAAGGTGTGCGTGCTTTTTTTTCACCATCCACTGGTAATTAAAAATAAGAAACATTTATTGTTCAAATCCGATTTCGTATTCTTGTCTTTAAAAGATAAGTATTCTTAGCAATCATGTCACGTTTTGAGAAATGATGATGAGTGGCTAATTATTAATGAAACACTCCCTTTTTCTAGATTTGTGTTGAATTGATAATTCACAGTATTACGAACTACTTATCAACAAACAAAGGTAGTAACACTCGATTTTTTTTTAATGATTTATTATTTATAGTTTATAATTAGGAGGAAAATGCGATAAAAAACCTCCAAAATAAAGATTGTTTCTGTTATTTGAAAACAAATCGTACACCTGATACGAATTAAATACCCAATACTTTTAAAAAATTGAATCTATGAAGAAGGTGCTCATTAAACTGAAGTAAGTGGGCTGAGTTCGTTTTTTTTAAACAGTTGGAAATGAGTGTAAGATTAATTGAAGTAAAAGTCTGTTACGTTAAAGGTTAAAAAATAAAATGAAACAACCGTGAATTGTCTTCTTTTGTAACCCAGTTTTTGATGCTGAAAAACTTAAATTTACTTTAAAGAAATCTAAAATGATTTCTAAGACTGGAGTAAAGACTTTTAATTGTTAGGAAGAAGCTAACTGAACTCAAGATCTTTAGCGGGTTGATCAAATTTTTGTTTAAACAAGAAATAGTTTTCCTAAAATTGTTTTTTAAAAAGTGAATGGTGATCTCCATAAGGGTAGAATAAATTAAAATTAATTGCTATATAATCCAGACCTTTTTTTAACTAACATTTACATTTTTCTTCGCAAATATATATTTATAAATAACAATAAGTATTATCGTATTTAATTCATAATTTCATTAAACACCGGCTCCCGGCGTAAACTTTTCTGGTTAAAGAGAATTCTTTTTTACAAAATGGAACTCGTAACTCAAATATATTGAGTCTTAACGGTTTTAACTTTCTATATAATATTTTTTTTACATCCTTTCAAAATTTACACCAAAAACTTAAAACAGTCCACAATTTTTTGTTTGTAAATTTTTTGACATATTTTTACATTCTTTTATTTGTTCTGTTAATTCACGGATCACTTAACGAGGGCTTAAAAAGAAAAAAGGAAAGGCCAGAGGTAGAGAAGAAGAAGAAAATGGAAAATAGGAGCACATTTGAATTCACACAAGTGGCTTTAACTCACCCGAATAAGAAATTGTAACAACAGAGTATAAAAAATATCTGATAGATTACCTCCAGAATGTTCTACAGTACAAATACACACTATGTAAGTCTCAAGTTGGGGTAAACGCGTAAGCTGTGCACTCCGTAGTCGGTTTATAATCCGTTTGAAGAGATTTTCCGCTTTCAGTCGGTATATATATGCGCCATGGATCTGGGGGGATCTTTATTGTTATGTTGTTGTGGCTTTTTGAGGCTCTTTGTTGGTTTTGATTAATAATGCCGTGTACACTGTGATACATAATATTGTATACAACGAATGCAGATGTATTCAGTGGCTTGTGATAAGACGAGAAGACGAGAGTTGGCTGGTGAGTCTTAGAGACGACCGTTTTAAGCGTAGTAGAGTGGTGGGGAGCCTTTTCTGGATTGGTTTTGCTTTTCTTTTTATTTAATGACTACGAGTATAGCACGTAAAAAAAAGAATAAAAATATATAAATCATCATCCACTTTAAGGTAAGAATGTGATAAATTAGTAGAGTAGAGTAAAAATCTAAATGCGTACAGAAAGTATAAGCAGGCATGTACATTTAGGTGGGAGCAAAAGAAGCAATGAGAATACGGGAAAAGTAGTGTAACCGAGAGATTAGCTTAAGGTACGACGATTATTTATTGTTGAATATGGTCTTGTGTCGTGTTTTGTTTTGTTATTTCTTTTTCTTTTTCCTGTTTTATTGTGTGGCTTTTGCCGGGGAAGAAGATTCAGGATAAAGATGGATCTTATGCACTGGTGATGGTTGCTCTTTTCATCGAGAGTTCATACAGCAAAGGTCACGTGGACTCGTAACATTTATTATAAGTACTGAGCATTGCAAATTGAATAATGGGCACCGCATGTGGGGAGGTCAAAAAGTTTCCGTCATGACGTAGAGATGACACTGGTATGCAAGTTATTTTGTTGATTATTGCATTAATGGAAATTAAATAATCAGTGTTTGACAAGATGTCCAGCATGGATGAGTCTTTTTTTTTTTTTGTTTGATTACGGACAATTCTCATTGGTATGACTCAGAAAAGGAATTGATTGATGTTTTACAATCGGTTATTGCGGAAAAGAGAGTGCGCACGTAGTCAACGTAGTGTGTAAGGCTACTTATACTTCTGGGCATTTATTATGCAAATTGCTCTAATTTATTGCAGGTCGGGTTTTTAAGGATTGTAATACGGTTCTGAATTATCTTCTTATCTTCAAAGGTGACCTCGATTATAAGTAGACATTAGCTTACAAATCATGAATTAAAGTGATTCATTTAAAAAGACTTTGGCTTAATGAAATTATAGCTGAATATGTGAGTATGTTGCTTTTAAGTTATGACATTTGCTTCCGAAATTCTGTTAACCTTTCGATTCAACCGCTGGGTTTTTAAGCTTTTTTCGGAAAGGTTTTTTTTTGTAACTATTTAGATCAGCAAGGAGACCGTTTTTTGGTATTTTAGATTGTTGCTGTTCGATGAGTAGCTTCAACTCCCATTAATTCATGCAAACAAATTCCTTGAATAACGGTGTATTAGATGTTAAAGTACTCAGTCATTGATCCAGTAGTCTGAGATTCAATACCTACACCTGTTTGTCTTTTAGTCGTAGGAAAGTCATCTGTTTATAATCTTCAACAAATTTTTTTTAAACAAAATTTGTGTTTTTTTTTCATTGCCAATAACAAATTTACTGTACCTTCTTGTAATTTGGTCGTTAATTGATTTCAATTACTAGCAACATATAATTCTTTCATGTCAAGTTTATAAAGGGTATAAGTAAATTTAGTTTGCTAAAATGTGCATATAAGTTCTGAGATGTTCTTTTTCAAATAATTTGTCTATTTTTTTCCAGTGTCCAAATGTAGAGGAGTATTTAAGAGTATGTGCGTCTTCTGAGGGTAACCCTAATGACCCAACTATAAAAGACTTCCTTCCCGATGAAATAAACAAAATTTCTTCTGATGGCAAAGATCTAATTTTAAGACTACTGGATATAAGTCCAAAGAGTCGCTTACATTCCGTCATGGGCTTGCAGAGAATTGCACTTTACAAAAACTTTAAGATTGAATTGAACCACGTCCAAAAGGTAAGATTTTCGATGCTAAAAATTTTTTTTTAATTTGCAACCCGCTTATTTTTTAACTTACCTATTCCAGATATCTCCTGTTGACATTATTGCAAAGGAAGGTATTCCAATCAGAAATCTTACTGAAGAACCAATTGCTGATGTAGGCTTTTAAGTTGCAAACATACACAGATATATATATATATTTATCAATGTTTTCTAATAAAATGTATGAATCTCTTTGAATAAATGAGTTTTATTAACATTGCAAGGAGTGATATTGGTTGTACTTTAAAATAATTATTATAATCATTTTAGTTGCTTGATCTTTTTTTGCATTTACGATGCTCTAAAATGAATCACACAAATAAATTTAATAGCCCGGCCTACAAAGACTCTAATGAAAGAACAAAGATCTACTCCTTTTGGCACTTATCCGGTCGATAAACTTCGCGCAAAAAGTTGTGAAGCCTATATCTGCTAGTCTACAGTTTGAAAGTCAGTTCACCTTAAGATTTCGGCACTTAGAAATGAAAAAAAGGCTCTAAACAAACTTCTCTTTGCTAGAAAAAGTTCTCGATCATATCTTCATTAACTAGTAGGCAATTTGTTTTCCAATTCATGACATTGTTTAAAACACAATTCTGTTATTATCCATTTTGAAACTCCCTCTCAAGACAACACGTCCAGACAAAAGACACACATTACGCAAGTTCCTAGCCAAACTCTTTTCTGGAAGTGTGTTTATATCTCACTCAGACAGCTTTTTTCGCCACCGAATGTATACACGCATTTACGAATACGAAAAAAAAAAACCTTTAACTGCTTATTGGATTTGTGTGTTCCAAAAAGTGATTGTAGGTGTATCTATCGTGTTAGCAATCATCTGGATATCTCGGGACTGCGCACTAGAATGCCTTAAAAACACATTTTTTTGTAAACTGAGAAATTGAGAGACTGAGAGCCATGACACAAAAACTCTTGATACTGGAAATGGCCATGGAATACACAGGCTGCTCTCTCTCGCGCAGAGGATCTGCGCGTTTGCAAAGAGTATGTTGCTACGCAAGAAACAAAAAAAAAATATCCCCCAAATTAATTTTCCATTAAATAGATACAAATTTTCCAGGCCAGACCCAGTTGAACAAAAATTCTTCAATAAGAAGTCACTCGGTTTGTTGCAGCTGTTTACGCGATGAATACCCTTTAACAAAGATTTACTTGTTTTAAATTTTTTTTATAAAACTTTTCCAATCTTTTTCCTCATTTGTATCTCTATGAATTTTCATTTAAAATCAACAAAAAAGTAAATATACAACGTTATAGAAGTTAATAAAAAATATTTTAGTTTTCAAAAGTGAAGAAAAAAAAAAATCGTAGTACCTTATATTAAAATCTACGATGTGAATGAAGAGCATCAATATTAAGAACAGAATAATAATGCGCAATTATTTTTTTTCTCTTTTCTGAAATATTTTTTTTTAAATTATATACAAAAAAAAGAAGTTTAAGTTAAAAAAAAAAAAATGTGTATGGCATTGACATAAAAACGTGATTTTCGCTTAGAAAGATTTTCTTCTCTTATTTTTTCTCTGCTTTGCGATTAAGGTGATGGAAAAGGGATACATTTTTTATCCAGTTTCTTTCTACCCAGTCAGTACGTGAACGAGGGCAACTAATCCATAACGGATAAGTTTTTGTTAAGAAAAAAAGAAAAAAAAAGAAAAAAACTAGTGAATAACACTAAAATAACATATATATTTCAGTTAAGATCCTAAGTCTGAGCCATATACATACGCATATACTCAACACAGAGAGCAAAATATAGGCATATGTATATGGCGCATGACTCTAGAAATGTGTATATTCAATAAAGAAAATAACGAATAACAAAATTATTGACTTGAAAAGCTGTTAGTTTGTGGTTGAGATTCAGCTTTTTCAGTTGTTGTTTTTTGCTTTACAATTAGAGTTATGATTTTGATTATGAAGGGAAAATAACTATCCAGCCCACACAAACAAAAAATAAGTACCTTCTGATAATAAGATTATACAATCTGCAATGTGCACGTACACATATTATGGTTGCAAGTACATGTATTTGCTTGCTTTAGATATGTGCAGAAACGACACGATGGACGACAAGAATCTTTTGCTCTCTGAATGTGTTTCATAACCTTTTTTTTATTTTGATTTTTTTCTGTTTTTGTTATGGCAAGTTGAAATCTTATTCAATGTTAATTATTATCGTGAACTTTGTTTTCAATTTTGTTTTATAAAAATTATTCTCTAAAAACAAACACACATAAAAGCAAAACATGTGCTATCGACGATTGTAATGTAGCTGCCGTCCAAAGCTGAGAGAAAAAAGGAGAGTATATCCTTTTTTAACTAGTATATCCGTTAAATGAAGGACTAGGTGGTTAAAGTGATTATATTTTTTACAAAAAAAAGAATCGGGAAAATAAAAGAATGAGTTAATTGTGAGTGTAAAGTCTTCGACAAAAGAGGAATAAAGAAATAATTATTATTTTGAAGAACATTTGATGCTGCTTTTTTGAAACTTTAAAAAAGAAAGTAGCAAATAGCGAAGGAAGAAAAAGGTTTTAGAACAGAAATTTTTGAAATAAGATATACATTTCCGAAAGATATTTTGTATGGTGTGAAATTCAAGGGCCTCGGATAGTATCCACTGATCAGTCAGGCTGGCTAATGGTTGGTAAGTTACAAAAGTATATGTATTTTTTCTCTAATTAAATTCTCAAATACCTAGTTTTGTTTATGTGCTGATATGTTTTAACCATTGATTTTTTCCGAGTTAAACGCGTAGGATGTAGGTGCAGTTTGTATAGATTTTTTTAAATCCGAAAAATGCAGTGAAGGTCATATTTATGTTAGAAGAAGAAGTTGTCCTTAACCCCATTACGGGCGACTTCGCAGACATCTATTTTTTTTTGCATGACTAAGAGTGGGCTAATTACATATGTCTGTGTCTTGTGAGTAATGAAGATGTTTTTTTTTTTTTGTTAATGTCGAATTGAAACTTCACAAATCAAGTTTGAAAGGGAACAACAAACGTATGAAGGTCATTTAGAGATGTCTTTGAAAGATGTTAGAAGATGATTAGAAGATATTTTTTCTAAGATCATTCAGCTTAAATGTGTCTTCTCGATATTATTAGAAAAAGTAATGCGAACGAACGTGAAAGAATCAACCTTTCTATTGGGTTGGGTTTTTCTATTTTTCCATCTGGCCACACTTTTTACCTCGAGTAATTTAAAAGGTTCAATTACTTAGATCTATAAAGGTGGGCTTTGCAGCACCAGGTTAGTAAGTAGGAGCTAACGTAGAATTCGAAAAACAATTGGTATACAATCACAAACAAACCCGCAGAAAGAAATATCCCATTTGGTCTAGCCGTTTTCAAATTTTAATCATCCAAGCACTCATTCTGAGCCCTTTTTTCCAGCAAAAATATTATTATTATTGCAACTTTATTGAAATACAGCAAACTCTCGATAATTCGAATTTCGTTGGATCAGGAAAAAAATTTGAATTACAGAGGTTTTCGAATGACTCTTCTGACTTTCATTGGATCAGAAAAAAACAGAGGTTTTCGAATGACTTTGGTTTCAGAAAAAAAATATTGCTTACTTTCGTTACGTACATATTTCAACTAACAACAAGCGTTGAAGAAAAAAAAGTAAACTTGACGTCGAATTATAGAGGTAAACAAGCCATTACTTTTGAATTATAAAGGTTTTCATGCTGTATTGCACAAAAATAAATTCCAAATTGCATAAGTTTTCTTCAATTTACAGAGGGTTTTTCAGGAATGCTTCGATTTACAGAGGCTTTCGAATTATAGAGGTTCGAACTGTCGAGAGTTTACTGTATTAATAAATTACATAACAACAGAAAAATTCTAGCAAAAATAAAAATGGTGTGTTGTATATTACGTGGAGGCTCGGTTTTACTTTTAATAGTGAAGATCAATATACAAATATAGATTGGCGTCCATCTTGTCAAAAGTTATTATTTTACATGAAATAAAGTATGAAATAAAGTATAAGTAAAAAGGTATACAGTATAAGTTATTGACATTTCCTCATAAAAATATTTTCTATATTCATATACAATTTACTGTTTTTTAACAATACCTATGTTGCTAAAAAGTAAAAACTAGTTTAATTGAGCGTACCAGGCGTGGAGGTGAGTGTACCCAGGATCGAATTCAGACCGGCAAAATAACGCTACAGTGGTTTGGCTACAAAGTTCTGGCCTCTCAATGGGCTCCAAAAAAAAAAAAACTATCTTTAAATTACAAAGGAGAGCATACATTGTTCAGACTGAAAAGAAATTATTACACATTAAGCACATGAACACAACACATTGAATATGGAACCAGTAACTTTCGACTTTTACCTCATTACTTATTTAACAAATTTCTTCAATTTAAATTCCTTAAAACTTTTGAATCTAAAATAAGGCTTTTGACTCTAATATAAAGATGGGATGTGCTTATTTTACTTTTGTCAAGTATTCAATATTCCAAATTCGAATAAGTATTAAAATTAGATCATTTAGAAACGCTGATGTTCAGTTAGCCGAATATAATTTCAAAGCCGCGTTGTAGCCAGAGCAATACTTTTAAATGTTAAAGCGTTTTTCGAAACGATAAAGTTATGAGGATGCATCTCACGTTATTATCATTTCAAATTTAAGAGTACTTACGATAGCTGGCACTAAACGGATATAGCCAAATAAAGGTAGAATTATAGCGTTGATTAAAAGAACGGATATAAATTTGAACAAGTAAGAGCTATTGGTAAGCAGGTCTCTAAAATCTGCTTTTTCACTAAACTGTCAGCCTCCGCTCCACTTTTTATGATCTTACCTAACAGGTGTGTTAAACTAGAGTCTAGCTATCTCGCCAGCATTGTTTTGTGAATACTTTTTAATTGACACATCTAAATGTAATCTGTTTATAATTGCTAAAATTAAGGATTGACATTTTTTTTTTCAGACGACCTTTGCTGAAAGGCTACTGCAAGAAGCTACAATAATAAATAATTCATTTGATTCCGGTTTAAATTTTTTTTCATTCTAACGCTAGTTGGTAAAATCTAGAATCCGAATCTAGAATCAATTTCATGATTCCACCATACGACTTGTAATTATTTTACTTGGCAATACTTCAAAGAATTGAACATGTACTTAATAATTCAATGAATTTCATTTCATGTACTTCTTCTTCAATAAGATTTATTTTGGACGTTTTTAAGTAGCAAGTGTTGAAAATATACACGAATGATGACGTGGTAAAAATAATAATCAAAAACATTCTCAGTTCACATATGGTTTATAACACAGAGACAAACTTAGACGAATACTTTTTTTTTGGTTCTAAGTAGTATGCAACCCCAATGATATTTTTTGAGTTTGACATAATTGAGTTGTAGGATTTACTGTAAAAGAAGTTTATCTGACAACAAGATGTCGTTTTATATTCCAAAATATCAAAGTATTGCTAAAGAATGTAGCCCCAATTTGTGAATTTAAAATGCTTTATGTGAAAAGCGTGTGTAAAGAACAAATTTTCCATAACGTCAGCAAACATACAGTTCAGCGACTTTCTTATTTGCGGGCTTAGTTCAAATGTTTATTTTATTAAACTAGCAATACACCTTTAGCGTTAGTCCGATTTTGAGCGTTTGCTTGGAAAGCGTGAAGTTTTGTATTGATACCTTCTCCTATAAAGGCAAATGAAAATATGTCACAATTTCTATGAAATGAGAACAGTCAGTTATATTGGAACAATAAGTTGAATAGATTTATCATAAATTACTTTCTAAGTAGAATGTTGATTTTCAATTGTTGCAGAATCGTTGAAGCAGTTGGGTGTCATAAGATATAGTGCACTTTTTAATCTGCGACTAGTGATACAAATTTCAACACGTTGCGTGCTTTCTAAGTTCTTCTGTATTATTAAACGGAATGAAAAACTTCTAATGTAAACAACTAAACGTTATGGCCAATTTTAAAGTAAGCCTTTAGATTTTCAAACGATTTTTTCTTCTATTCGGAAATTTGTGAGAACTGAGAGTCTTGGTGGAAGATTTCTTTCTTTAAGATTGTTAAGATAGGGAAATTTTATTATTGCCAATAGTTTGAAAGTTAAGTTTTAAAAGGTTAAACTTTCAGATCAAAAGAAGAGACAACGAGTTTAACATTATTATGTTCTAATTTTTTTGCAGATCTCATGTGGAAGTAAACCAGAAATGGGCCAGGGGCTCGATCGGGAACCAGCTATTTGTAATCTGTTTAGGTCGCAGCCCCATATCTGCGATTACTTAACATACAATAGATTGCCAATATTAAATAAAATTTGTGCAAAGAAAACAACAGACAACGATTTAGTTTTTCTTAAAAATGCGGCTCTGTAAGTTAATTGGAATATTTTAAACTTAAAAGGTGGATACTAATTTTTTCTCTTCTTTAACGTTGTTTCTCTTTTAGCAAATATTTTTATACACAAAGATACGATGGAATTCGGTTAAAAACGTTTTCATTATTTTTATTCCCCAATTGTGCCAATTAGGGCGCAATTGTACTATCCTGTGGTCATGGAGCCACCTGGCGGTATTCCGTCAGATAAAGATAAGCAATTAGTAGTACATCAACAGCCAAATTTAAGCCTTTTAAAATCTGCTAAACATCAACCGCAGCAGCAACACTCAGCACTCATTGGCATATCCGTTGGAAGCCAACAAACTATCGAAAAACTATCTCGTCCCATGGCATTTGATAAGGTGAGTAATTATTCTACTGTTCTTAAACACCCTTTCCCCTTTGAAATTGTGGTTGTTAAAAGTCATTGAGCTAAGAATTTTATTCTTCTTTTGTATTTTGTTAGATGGAGTCTTTAGTACGAGAAATGCAAGATCCAGAACATGGTGTTCCGGTGAGGCAACAAAAAATGTTTTTGACATCCATTCCCTACGCATTTATGGGTGAGATTATGTGACTATATAGCCAAATTATTTACCTAATAATAATTTATTTGTAGGATATGATTTGATCGAATGGCTAATGGATCGTCTGATGATTGAAGAATCTGAGGCACTAAGTATCGCAAATCAACTATGTTTACATGGTTATTTTTTTCCTGTCAACGATACGAAAACGCTGGTGGTAAAGGACGATTCATCACTTTATCGATTCCAGACTCCATACTATTGGCCATGGCAGCATAAAGCACCCGATAATGTAGAATATGCTATCTACTTGGCAAAACGATCTTTACGAAATAAACAACGACACGCTTTGGAAGATTATGAAAGCGAGGCTCTGGCAAGTTTGCATAAGAATCTTAAAGGTAAATGGGGTTTTATTGCGATGCAAGCCGATGAACAGGTTCGGTTGGCCAAGGAGCGTAAAAAAGGTGACAAAATCGTTGGAGACTCACAGGTATGTTCTGAATACATGCAAATGTTTTGATTGCCTTTGCTAAACGTTAATATTCGTTTCGAATGCTAGGAACGTGCTTATTGGCGTGTCCACCGTCCACCACCCGGCCAGTTTACACCATTAGAACCATGTCCGGTGCCAACTCGTGATCGTCAGGGTATCAAGTCGAAAAAGAAAACTGTTGAAGACTGGCAACGTGAAGTAGATTACTTACAAAAATCTCTGACGCGTACTCGAATGAAAATGTCGCAGGCTTGTGAGAGCCTCGTCAGTTATTCGGAGACATTTGCAGATTATGAATTTTTTCTACAACCAGTCCTTCCATCGAACCCATGGGTGTCAGAAGACATTGCGTTTTGGCAATTAAATAACGCCATCGTGGACATTCCGACTGAGAAGCGTGTACGTCGCTGGGCAATTTCCATTGAAGAGCTTGTTTCAGATCCAACCGGTCTGCATGAGTTTACCGTGTTCCTTGAAAAGGAATACTCCCACGAAAATATCCGTTTTTGGATTGCTGTGAATAGATTAAGAAGATCGGCACATTCGCAAGTTTCTAAAAAGGTCATCGAGATATATGAGTAAGATCCATGTTGCTTTCGCTTTTTATTCAGTCTCATTAGCACGTTCTTAAATTGCAGAGAGTTTTTGAAGCCCGGAGCACCTTGTGAGATAAACATCGATGGCAAAACAATGGAAGTAGTGCAAAAAGGTCTTAAAAATCCTTCTCGGTTCACTTTTGATGCGGCTGCAGAACATATATATATGCTATTGCTGAAAAAGGACTGCTATCCGAGGTTTATTCGGTCAGAACATTATAAAAATCTTTTAGCAACCGGGATACAACCATTGCACAAAAAACGCTTTTTCAATTTTGGTGGAGTTGGAGTAAAAAAGAAAGTGGCTGTGAATGCGGCAACTCTATCAAGCCAATCACATACGAGCGGAGCTTCGGGTTCTACTGTGCCTGCACCTCTTCCTGGCCACTTGACTCGTCGACGTGGTAGCGACAGAAGTCTATCGGGCTCTGTTCATGAACTAGCAGTCATTGGAATCAAAGATGCCAGCAACAAAGTGCCCCATTCGCATAGTCAAAGCAATTTGTGCGAGATCGCCTATAGGTATGCACTTAATCGACCCTTGTTAAAAGATGAGTTGCTCTCGATTCTCTTCGCTTGCAAACATGTCTCATCGTAAGAGATTGAAAGAGGATGTTAGCATTCGAATACCTCAAGTGATACTTGACATCAAATCGCTCTTGAGAATTCGAACAAAAAGTGGGAGGACTTGATGAATTGATTTTTACAGTGATGTCCTTAAAGAGAAATTGACAGTTTAAGTCAATATTTCTTATAGTTATTGAAAAAAAAAGAACTATGTGTGTTAAATTAAATCATATATGTATATAGTTCTTTATAATTTCAATGTAATAGCTTACACTTTTTTTTTCAATTGAAGGGATGGCTCAAAAGCGGCTGTAGATAAATTAGAAACCACAATGGAATCGGCCAGTGCCATTTGTCCGTGGGATGATACCGAATCAAATCAAAATCCTGGGACAACTTTTCACCTTTCTGTCTGTCCATGGGAACAGGAAGAAGCTCAACCCGTGAAATCAACTAACAAAAGACTACCAAGGTAACTTGTAGAACATATATTCAAACTAAACACCTTATTGAAATGACTATCTTTGTTTTGTAGCACATCATCAGATATATCTGATGTTTCTGACCGTATGAGGAGATCATGCGGTCTAAGGCAAAACACTGTAGACAGTAGTGAATATAGCACCAAGCGACTTATGCCTAATTTTACGGAACAACGAAGAGCATCGGTAACCTTAACACCTAGGTGAGTTTTATTCACTGCACACCGGAGACAATTTAATTTGAAGACTTATAAAGCAATAAAGCATGGATTCTATTTCGGCTTCATTGCTTAGTTAAAGTGTTGAAACCTAACTCCAAAAGTTATTGATCAAAGTATTAGCATATGTATGCATGATAGCTCATGCATGCGGATTAGAATTTAAAGGCAAAACTATTTTTGGAGAAATAGTAATTCTTAATCTGAATTTTTACACACTAAACAAATCGGTTCGGTGAATGCAATGCATAATACAATAGAAGTGCTAATATACAAATTTTAAATTGTTTCTTTTGTTTTTTCGTTATTTAAGTCCAAAAGACCGATCGAAGTCCTATCTATAGGATCCTATACTTATATCTTCAAATCTTACACTTTTTTCAAAGTTTTGTTTTCTTTTTTTTAAATTTATTTAGGATATCAGAGTTCGCTAGGTCTTTAAAAGCGACTTCACTTACCGTTCCGATTTATACTGAGGATATAACATTTCTTCCGACATCCGAAATAGCAAAAGACTCTCCGAAAATTGACGACGAGGAAGACTCTGCTGTATTGGAAAAATCTTCTGAATCAGAAGTTATTTTACCCTCAGCTGATATATCAACTATTGCAGTTCCACAAGGCGATGAAACTAAAATCACACCCGATGACAATCCTGATGGCGATGATGATGATCGAGACGCAACTGATGTACAAACCACAGTACAAATTGAATTGATTCAAATGGAAACAATTTCCGACACACAAAATCTCGCCTCTACTTCTGTTGAGATACCTGAAATGCAAGAAAAGAACGATGAGCCATCTCCAATGGAAATGCCTAATTCGGAGATTAGTACTACTTTTCCATATGAAATTGAAGTTACTGCCAGTACCTCGAAAATGGCATTGGCAGAAATTAAAAACGCAACGAATAATTGTAAGATCGCTAAATCAGTTTCCAGTAACTGGCCCACAAAAGAGACCACATTGCCAGCACTTTGTAGCAGTAGCATTGGCCTGACAAAGACGCCTTCAATTCAAGTTGATATTGCAATTGAATCGAAAGACGAACAACAACAAATACAACCACAATCACTTGAGATTTCACATAAAAAGGAAATTGAACCTGTACAGATTCTTAGTTGCCCTGATCCGATTCAGGCAGATATACCAATTGAGATTCCTTGCAGTTCAGCACAAATACCACCTACAACATCGACCGCGCTGTGCATTATAAAGAATAATCCAACAGGAATGGAACAGGACCCTGTTGTGTCCCCAGTAGATCTGAGAGAAGAAGAAATGTGTGATGAGGAAGCGCTACTTCAAGAGGAACTCTCACCTACAACCGATGAGTATCATGAAGGATTGCAATTTGAAGGTCGAACTGAATCATATGACTATGATATTGATGATGTTATAACTCCTGGTTGTGTTGCACCAGCACCAACACCTGCACCATCACTAGCTCCGTTAGCAGAGATAGATATGGATCCGGTCGAAGATGAAATTGAACATCTACCTAAGAAACCTGAGGTGGAGGAATTAAAGAAGAAACGTAAAAAGCACAGTTCCGAAGCAAAAAAATCAGAGGAAAAAGCTGCTTCTAGTGGAGAGAATATTCCTGCAGCTCAGGCAAAACCCGACAGTGATGCTGATCACAAAACTGTATGTCCTTGGGAAGACGAGTATGTATACTTTTAAATATTATTTATTTATAGGAATCTAGAATATGAAATATTGATGCACCATAGAAATGGAATTTTTATGCTCAGTACAGAATATAAAAGGTGTATTTTATAGAAAATATTATAAACTGTAGCTTGGTGTGCGCCAGTCTTACATCGGAATATTAAGCTCGCATACTTACGTTCGAGTCCCGCCTGGTGATAACAACAAAAACAATTGTTCACGGCCGCGCCTTCAGCAAAAGACTCACAATCCCCATGAAGTATTTTTATTATAAGCCACTCAGTAAACAGTAAGATCCCTTTCACATCTGTCTAAATTAAATAGCGCACAACGGCTGCGTAAGGAATTTGAAACTTCAGTGTTATTATGCCACGCCTACATATATAGATTGCCATAAGAGAAAATTTTTAATATAAGTGTCAAACAATGCAAAGCATGTCTTTCTGCCAGGATCTGAATATGTATTCATTTTCTCAGAAGTAGCTTAAACAAAGAATAAAGTCTTTTAGTTTTCCTACATAATTGTTCTTTCTTTCGCAGGGATGTTACTTCTAGCGATGCAACTTTCGTGAAGACCTATGCAACACTTGGTTATTTGTGAATCAAATATTTATGCCGCGTAAAGAAAAAAAAGTTCATAAAATTCTATGCATCACTTAGTTATTTGTGAATCAAATTAGATATTTGAAACTAGTTTTAACGTCTAGTACTTAAAGATAAACAAAAAAGCCAAAAGCTAAGCATTCATTAATTCTATTGTTATGTAAACTGTCATATATATAACCTTTAAAAAAATGTAAATGAGCGCATTTAAGCCAAAAAAAACTTCATTTTATCTTTAATTATAATAAAACAAAATTGTCTATTTAAAGCTTAAATTGTAATTCATCGCATATTTCTATATAAAATGTGTATTTATTAAAATTTTTTGTTTATATTACAAAAAAAGAAACTTAACTAAATAATCAGGTGTCGTTAAATAAAAGAGCAGAAAAAAATAAAAATAAAAAAAGAATACTATAAACGAAAGTTTCTATTATATCTACCTTTATCTTGTTGATATTTTTAAAGAAATCAAAAATTTATTTTATCAAAGCCTTTTGAAAAATATTAAATAATAAATATAAAAGGTGAAACATGTGTTGAAGAGAAAAAAAAATATAATAAACCAAAACATATGAACGAAATCGACGAAAATTTATTTGCTAGGCGTACATCTAGTACGAGCCCACTGATTGTATACCCAGCGATATAATTTAACTGTCGTAAAATAGTCAACAATTTTTGTAGTTTTATGATTACATAAAACAAATACTAAAGGAGGAAAGCGTATTCTTAAGTAAATACCAGACCATATATGACAGAATAAAATAATGCTTTTATTTAAAAAGAGGTAATGCATTAATACAAAAAGCTAATGCCTATTATATAGTGGGTAGTACATAATTGATAAAAATTATGTATATTATAACTACATAATTCGATCTTCCATGTTTTTACTTTTTTGTTATATTAAAAATAAAATAAAATAATTTTATTAAAACTGATAATGACACAAGTTATATTTTTCTTATTGACTGAGTTTTTACGTATGTATAAGTTTAAAAAAGAAAAAAGCAAATAGTTTAAAAAATAGAATAGAAAATTAAATGCAAAGCAAACCACGTTAAGCTTTCATTATACAAATATGCTTTACATTTATTCGATATTATTTCTTACAAAAAGAAAACAAGAATATATATATTGATATACATTTATATTTTCCAAGTTTTATTTTAGTGCGTATCATTTGACTCTATTCTGCATTTCTTCAAAAAGCGATATTCAATAAAAAGTGTCTGCGTGAAAAAAAAACATTAATAAAATATAAGAGAACAATTTTCGACAAACTTGTTATCACGATTTTACAATTTGCTGTACTTAAATAAAGTATAAAAAGACCGAAGGATGATGAAATGTCTTCCATAAAAGTACAGTTCTCGTGATAAAAATAGAATGTATTTCTTATGAGCAGTAAAATACCAGGCATCTTCTTTACTTTACTTTTGTTTTTTTTGTTAAATATTTTTTCTGTTCATTTGCATACAATAATAATTTTATTTTAAAACAGAAGTCAAATTCTAAAGAAAACAAAGCAAATAATTCAATGATCAAAATGAAAATTACTAAGCAAATACATTAAGAAAAAAATATATATTAAACATATATAAAAAACGCTTAAAAATCTAATTTTAAATAACTAAAACCAACTGCATACAAATGAACGACGTTAGAAAAAAAAATCAAAATTACTCTTAGACACAACAAAACAAAAATTCAACAAATAAAATGTAAATTAAGTGTGAAAAAGAATTAAAAAAAAGAGAAACTATGTATAAAAAAAGAAAATATAATAGAACTTACTATCACAAAATGCAGAGTACACAAAATATATATTATATATGAAGATGATACAATTTAATATATATTTTTTGGAATTAATTTTGTAAATCTTTTGATTCAAAAATACCACCGGGTTTATGTTATTTTTCTTTTGGAAACTATCGATAAATACAAAACTAAATAAAATTTAAATGAAGAAGAAATAATAATAATAATAAAATAAAAAAAACGCATAACATTTTGTGAAAGCATCAATTGTGATGTTTTTATGGCTATTATTAAATATTCATAATCGTTTATTTGATAGTTAAAAATTATTCAAAAAGAACAAAATAAAATAAGAACATGAAACATGAGCACTAGATAATTTACATTTATAAAAAGAAAACAAGAAAATAAACGAAAAAATGGAGGTCAAAAATAGACACACCTCTATCTATTCTATATTACATTAAAAAAAAAAGGAAATTACGTTGGTTTTATGAAAAAGAAAGAAAAAATTAGATTCAAAAATAAATCTTACGACTATATGTAAAAAAAGATTACTGTTAATGAAAGTATATAGTAAATATATTATTAAGAAGATATAAAAGTAATATTATAAAGGAAGTAACATATAAATAAATATATATGAAGAAAGGAGTATGTTAAAGGCAGTACTATATAGTTATCGTTAATTTTACTGAAATAAAAATGTATTGTAGAATGTATTTAATAAAAACAAGTACAATAACAAGTAAAACTATTTCCTAATTTGCTGTGTTTTGGAATGCGCACAATTTCCGAATGACTCAAATAATGTTGAATGTTTGTTATTTTGAGCGTTCTTAATGTGTGCAAACAAAATTTAAGCGCAATGTTATACCTACTTACAGCTTCCAATTAGCCTTACTGCGATACTGCAAATTTGACGACATTTTGATGGGCTAATGATTTTTAGGGTTTCGTTCCAAAGGAATAACGAAACCCTTATGGAATCACTTCGGTGTCTGTCTGTCGCCTTTTACATATTTGAATAGTAAATTTTTTTGTTGCGATGATTACCCCTTTATCCGATCCAAAGGTTCTACTGCATATCGAGGAAAGCATAGCATGGAGCTAAATCTAGAGACTGCACTGAATGGTATAGCAGAGATTCTTGTCATGTTTCCCATTTTCTATTTTAAATTATAAAGCAAAATATGTGACTAAGCTTATTGTTGGGCAATTGGATAGAAGTCTGTTGAAAAATGGGACCAGTATCGCTGTGGTTACTGCGCAGGGAGAAATCACTTGACCAATTGTCTTTGAAAAACAGTTGTAAGTATGATCTACAGAAATTTTATGTTTTTGGTCTTTCTGCTCTACTTGTAGTAACTTTAATTGTTACATTTGGTGAAATTCAATCATCAATAGTTCCTCTATCGAAGCAAGTGCAGTTCAACATATTTGAATGTAACAAACTGAGATGAAGAAAAACTGAATTAGTAGAATAGAGTATAACTTCCTCGTTTTACAAAAAAGTCTTAAATGAACACGATTAGGTAATTTTTGGATTTGTATATATATCTAGTCTTATTGAAATGGATTGTATGCACTATATGAAAAAAAAGTAACAAATCTTTATTTCCTTATAACTTTGAATCAGTAGATATCAGTGCAGACGTTACATGAATAATAATAATCTTCAATTTCTTATAACCTCATTGTTACAAGTCGTTGAATCGGTAGGTATGTTAAACAAAAGGAACTAATTTCGTTTGTACAGGATATTTTATTTTACATTTTGCCTTTGTTTGTACAATTGTAAAAACATGTTTTGTTTCATTTAAAAGACATCGGTCGAATTATACGAATTCGAAATATATATATACCAAGTGTGGTAAAAGTAGACATTCGCGCTTAAAAGCAGCTTTAAGACTTAAGACATGTAATGTTATTTTCCAGTAGTTCGTTTATGCTGCATTTCCACTTTTTTTTTTATTACAAACAGTGCCGCGCACTTGATTAGAAACCTCTTAAATGATCTTTTTATTTTCAATTGTTAATTAGAACTACAGAACAAAGGCTTCAATGTTAAAAGAGATTGTATATATTTTAGTTTCATCACAAAATAGAAACTTCTTCCCCTGGGTGAAGTTTGTTGGCTAATAACTCCTTACCAATAAGGATAAGGTGCTTACTGTAGAACCGCTTTTTGATCACTTTTTTGTCATTCTCTTTCCAATGATACCCAAATTAAAAATCTTAAAAAAAATTGTTTTTCGAATTTAGTATAAGTACAAACTTCTTAGCCAGTATCCAGTTTTTTTAAAATACTTTTCAGGACTCTCTTTTTGCGCAGTTGAAATACGTCGTTTGGTAAAATTTTATTTCTTATTTCCAAACGATTCGCCAGTTACCAAGATTAAACCCTAATGACGGACTGTTAATCCTTTGGAACGAAACCCTAAAAACACTAAATACGAACGTTTTGCAATTGTTTTGTAAAAAAATACGATTTCTTATGTAAGCATTTCTAATTATATGCACAGATTATTTTACTCATTTTTACTTCTTTGATGGACAAACGACTATGGACTGTTGAATCAGACTATGGATCAGCCCCTGTTTGCTGGGAAATAGATTGACGTTCATTGGGAACACCTATCTATCTATCTATTATGTATAAGTATTTCGGCCTGAAAAGCATCGTACCATTGCCAAATTTATTTAAAATACAAGTTATTCCTAGCGGGGGTGCAAGTTGGTCCACCTGACCCTAACTAGTGTGATGAACGTCATAATTAAAGAAATATTCAACACGGTTAATTTTTTTAAACGGCAACGTGATTCATAAAAAAAACTGTCCACCTTTTCGCCAGTAGAATAACAATAATAATGAAAGCTTTTTTTTACCTTTTCACTTCAAAATCGAGTAGTACTTGCGGTTCTTGAAAAATTCGCATGGCCCAATTTGCCCGCTCGACTCTACATGACAGCTTTTTATTTTTCCTTCTAATGAAGAACGAGAAACATTGAACTTCATACTTTTCTAAGTTCCTTTTAATTTTTTTTTTATTTTTCAAATAAGGACAAAAGTTATATGAATCTCTCAGAAAATAGAATCCAACTTACATCAACACGAAGGTATTTTCGAGACAAACTTCTGTAGAATCAATAGAACCCAAATAGTTAAATTTGAAATTTATTCTCCAGATAATATAATATTTAATAAAAAAAACCGAAATTCAACTAATGCAAAATTGATGAAATTTATTTACAAAGTTTTAATAAACATAGTTTGAGGACAACATAACGTAATAATAAAAACATTTTGAAATGTTTTGTTTTTTTCTTTCAAACTTTAAATACATTAGCCCACTTAGTATACATAAAACAAAACAAATTAATAATAAAACTTAACACTCTGCTGTTGCCGTTATTTATACAATAACCCATTCTGCAAGTTTAACTTGCATAATTTATACAAAACGATTTATCTGTTTCCTTTTCATAGGCTTTGAAAATGTATTAACAAAAATTTGAAGTATAATAATTTATTACAATTATAACAATACAGGAAAACAATGGTAGCTGAATGCAGTTTAGCTTAGATTCACTTGGCTCGAAATAGCTGTTGCGTTTTCACGCTTATCAATGACATAATGCTTCACTGTTGATTTTTTTTTTACTTATATTACGAATTGAAACCATATGTAATTTAAAAACCCTTAACATCCGTATTTTGAATTTAATTTGTGTTTTTCATTAAAATTAGTTTCCACGGCTGAACGTAAAATCTAATAATACAATTTTTTTTTAACAAAATGAAGATAAATTATTTTTGCAAAAAGTTAGAATACAAGTATATTTGTTTTTTGTTTTTTTTGATAAGATCTTTTTGTAGTGATTGCTTTTTGGCAGTTTTTTGTGTAGTTTTTTAAAATGATGTTTTAATAATGTTCTAGCTTTGTGTGTGTGTATCAGTGTGTTGTGTGTGTTCATATATGACTTAATATGAAGTTATTGTATGTGTGCCTGCGTGTGTAAGTTCATTAAGTTCTTACAAAAATGAAGCCGAACGTACATAAAAAGGACACAGGATCCTTGGGTTTTTTTTTTCTTCTTTTTTTTTCTTCTATCAGAGACAGTGCGAAGTGTTTTTAAACAAACAATTCTTCTAGTTGGTGATGTTATAGTTTGTTATTTTGTTTTCTGTTTATGTTATTTTCAATTTACCAATTCAAAGTGCGGTAAGTGATGACTTTGTAACTGTTCGTTTGTTTTTCTGGTTTATTAAGTTAAGGTTATTTTTTGAACTGTTTTCTAATACTTTCTTAGAAAACTTATGTACAAAATAAATGTTAAAACTTGTTTTCTCCATTTGTTTTTTTTTACCGAGAGCTCACTGTAAAACCATAATTTTCATCATTCTCCTGAGTGTTTAGATTTCAAACATTATTTACTTAATATAGTTTCTATTTTTCTCTAAGACATACAAATTAAACTCAAAATCTAATTTCGAGAACAAAATAAAATAAACTAATAAATCCAACAAATTTTCAATAAACTCTATCAAAAAATATTCTTAAGTGGAATATAACTTTCCTGTATTAAGCAAGGAAGACAATAATCTTATATTAATATTTAATATGTTAATACCACTAAACCTGGGTGTTATTTGTTTTGTTTTTACGTCAAAAGTACGCCCAAAAATGTTATCTCAATACTACAATACAACACTTTGTATAGACGCAATCGAAATTCGAAAAATGACTTAAGACCTATGAGTTTGAAGCCTCATGTTCTAGTATGTTTGTGTTTTTTTTTTTGTTTTTTAATTTTTTGTGACTAACAATATTTATGTCAATATGACATAATGTTTCAACCATAACATATGTTTGATTTGTTATAAAATGTTTAACGGCTGATAACATTCAATTTTTTTGTTTTTCTTTATATATAATATTATTTGTGTTTTATTTTTTTCAATATTAATTAGTTAACTTATAATAGATTACTATTATTATGTTTTGTTTTACTTTAACTTATCATTTAAACTTTTTAACATACTTTGCTTGTTTAGTTGTACATATTTTTTTCGTACTTCTTAGTGTATATGATGCAGTAGTTTATTGTGGTGTTGGCTGTTCGAGCGTATATTGTATTCATACGGGAACTAAATTAGATCCTGTAAATGGTAGGCAAATCGGTCAGAGTTGCATAAAAAAAAGAGTCTGAAACGCAATGGCAGGAGGTAGTTAACTGTGTTCTCTTGCGTAAAAGGTTCAAATTAAACATTTTAGTACTACCACAAATCGGAATTAAGAAAGTGGTGAGAATAATGTAAATGTTGCTAAATGTTTTTATTCAGACATCAGAAAAATCTTGTTCACATTAACGTAATTTTGTATGTATGAAGTTTGCCCTTAATATGTCGCCACTCGGTCTGAATTCGAAACATTGGATTGTCTGCTTTCTTTCTCTTATATAAAAAAAAATCATGGATATGGGAGATAAGTTTAAAGTTAACTGCTAGTGTAGTAGACAGAACGTACAAAATGAATGAAATATTAGTGAGATTAGAAATAATCCTGAAATTGTTTTGATAACAACATGCTGAAAAAACTTGAAAAATGTTGAGTGCTCAAAGATATCAGCCGGAAGAAATTTATTTTGCCATCACAAGAATGGGAGAAAAATTAAATTTTGTATTTATGTAGAGTAAAAAAAATAAGTAAGCAAATAAGTAAAACCATGAAATGATCTATCATAGTTAGCTAGATATTTGGTTAAGAACTTTAGTAATCATTGTTAGTGATTTAAGCACCAATCGGCGTACAAGGTGCGCTGTTGTTATTCTATCTATATTCCTATAACTTTAAATCTGACACCGTTCCTTGGCATTCTGCCATTATCAATCATTCATCTACATGCAATTTTATCCTTCAAAAACAAACTAGAAATTTACAAGCCTTATATTTTTTTTGCAATCAACTTGCTACCTGTTATTCTTAATATAATATTGTTTAGCAGTTTCGAATGCACTACGCACTATTTAATTATACTTGTTAATTTTAGTTTTTCATTTGTTTATAGCCAAAAACATTGTTGTTGTCTGCTTATGTTTAAACTATCAAATTCCATAGTTGGGGGGTATTTGTCATATTTTTCGATTATCCCATTTTCTGTATGTAAAAGTATATTTCATCCAATCATTGAGTATAAATTATATATTTTTCATTTATTCCGGAAACACTAAATCTTAGTGCTTCCATAAGAAATTTATAAATTTCGGAATATGCATTTTTAATTTCATTAGTGTTTTCTTTTCTTTTATTTAAAATAGTTAACTTTTAGGTTATGTTGTATCTTTTTTTATCTATGTGTTATATCTGTTTGTTTTTTGTTTTATACCAATGTGTTTGTTTAAATGTTAAATTGTTTTGCTTATAAATATGTTTTCTTATTTTGTTTTAATTTGTAAATAGTTTATTTAAAAGTGTTCACTAATTGCGATTAATATTTCCTTTTATTAGCATTTATGCATGATTAAAATAATTGAAAAGTAGATAAATAATAATGTTGTGTTTTTTTTTTTTTTTTTGATAATATAAACTAATAATCGTTAACTTAATGAAATTATTTAATTTTTTATATTTCTTTTTTTACATTTTTATTTTTAACAATTGTCCGTTATCACAGCACCAAACATGTTTTATATTTCTTCATATCGTTTTTCGTTAAATTTAAAGTTGTGGATTTTATTTTGTTTTCTTTTCCCTCTAAGTAAAATAAAGAAATTTGATGTACCTAAATTAATTTACTTATAAATGTTATCTTTTTATTACAGAAATATATTTATGTTTATAATTAGGCACAATCTAATAATGAAATTTATAATTTGTTATTTGAACGTTTTTTGCTAAATAATTTTGCTTGCTTATATGCAGTACATTTTTAATTTAAAACTAAACATTAAAAAAATGGAATAGAAAAAAGACATTTGGTTATTAAGATATACATATTTTTGTTTCAAACGAAAATCTAAACTCACAATGAAATGTGGGGCAGAGAATAATACAGCTAGTGTTGCGATTATTGTGAACAGCGTGAAAATTATAAGGCACAGGCGGTCAACTACCATTGCAGCAAATTTCCAATCACGTGTTATATCGCTGGTTTCATCTTCTTTTTTTAACTAAAGGTGAGTGAAAAATCCATTTTATTTTAGAAAAGGAAATAAGAAATAGGCGAAGAAGTATTTCTATATCACTTGATATATTTTAAAATCAAGCTTACCTGATCTGTTATCCATCGAAGTTCTTTTAGAATAAGCGCCAATTCGTATTCTGCCGATGAACTAAGACATGTATGTGAAATAGCTTCGTGAATTCTACTCTCACCCACGGGCCCTACACTTCCATCGTCCCCTTGTCTGTAAAAAAGACAAACTTAGAATGTATTCCAACAGTTATTTGAAAAATCGCCATAAGTTAGTTAAAAGAAAAAGTTATAAGTAATACAGCTCGGTGGTTTCTTAATACTTATTATTACTTATTATTATACTCTAAAATTAAGGCTGGAAATTGTGCAATTATAATTTCTAACTTGTAGACATCGTGGTTGGATGGTTTATACGTCGAACTATTGAGCGAGCATACCAAGGTTCGAGTAACATTGAGTCGTTTCTTATCTGCTGGTGCTACAGCTCGGTGTCGACCAGTGCCGCACGTTGCAAGCTTCTACTTCCAATAGTAATAACAGGAGAGAAAAAATTGCATACCTATAGACAGCCCGGTAGTAAGCCTGTTGATGTGGTATCGTAGCACTTGAGCATCTGTGGTTGCATCGAAAATCATCGTCGATATCCAAAACGTTTGCCAACAAAGATTTCGAAGATCTAGAATTATTTATAACATTAGACAGAAGAAAACACCCATTTATACACAATTCAATTATGGAAACTGCAAACTACATCATTCAACCGAAACAACATAAAGATCACATCTGGGTTTTAGTCACACCATACGATCGCTTGTTGAATATGTTTACCTTTCCTTGAGCTCAACATTTTGCATTTGTTGCTTTTTGTCAGTTGCCGAACTTGACGACGGAGGTGGTGGACATTCGTAGCCCACTTGTCCCGGTCTTCTCATTCTTAATATGCAAGGCAACCAATAGAGGAATATAACTCGAATCTATGAAGGAGATTGGATTATATATTTATCGATTAATGTAGAATTGCTACGTTCACATCAGGCGTGTTTTTTCAAGATCAAGACATGCATTTTAAAGGTATAGACATAGGACAAATTCAAATTCATAATGAAAAATTAAATAGTTTTTCTTTTATTTACTATTAGTACTTTTATTAAATGCAATTATTCCCATTGAATTACTGCTTTTGCGTGTTTTTGTTTTGTTTTATTGACTAATTTAACTTTCAAACTGTTAGTGGGTAAAACTATATGCTATATTTTTTTGTTTTGTTGGCTGATATAAGCTTGTTTATGTTTCATGGTGTGTGATTTTTTTAGTATTTTTTTGTTTTGTGATATATTTTTTTATATTACCCATTCACTCATTTCATGCGTATCTGGATTTCTATGATGATAATTGAGGATAAGTATGGTTGACACAACTGATGAGGCCACCATAAACATAATGCAATTGAAATAAGTTCCTAGAAGGACACAAAAATTACACAAAAAATGTACAATCTGAATTTTTCTATTGGCTGGTTATTTTCTCTTTTGTTTTTTCTAAATGTATGGAAAAATTTTTTTGTTTGATTTTGATTATGAAATCACATAGTATTGATGCCATTCGTAGAGAACAATTATGACTCATAACGAAATATTTTAGTTAACAAGAACTGTTCTTATCGGACTAGGTGAAGTCTCTCAATTATAATTAATTTAAATATGACATTTCGTGCAGATATCCAGAGAAGCACGAACTATAACGATTATGATGTATAAAAAGTTATGTTAATGATGATGTATAGCGGCTATGAAAATTTAAGTATTTCTCGTAGAATTATTCTCTTTCGGTTTTTTTTTTTAAATTTACTTAGATATTATTTTGCTTATATTATAATTTAAACTTAAGACGACAAAAGTTTTTTTAAATAATGATTGTGTTACTAACATATCATTTTTTTCGAAAATAATAATGAGCACATCAAGTTATTTATTCCTAATACAAATGAGTTTGCTTAAAAGTAAATGGTATATGATTGCGCGAATTAGAAAGATTTATTAATGTGTTGCTTATGGAACCTTATTTTGTTGAGAAACGAACTTTGTTGAATGGACCAAATTAATTGGTGGAAAGAATAAAAAAATCAGACTTCGTTTGTATTTCAAACTTCTGAATACGGATAATTTTACTGAATACCTCATTATTATGAACTTATTATTATTCTATTATCATTAGTGCTTTTTTGATTAGCCCGATGTTGTTGGACAGGAATAGGCATTGCTGACTGTGTTTATTAGTGGTATATTAGTTAAATTATGAAATACGGAATTTAACTGTTTTGTTATATTTTTAATGTGCCAAAGCATCTGAATATTTGTGTAATATTCAGACGTATAATATATACTTTAAGAAATTATTAAGATCTGGATAATTATATAAATTAAATTTTTTTACGTGGCTTGGATAAATTGAAGTAAAAACCAATATTAATAACATCACTGGAAATAATATTATACTAGATCTGCTATCTGATCTTAAAATTTGTAAAATAGATGTATGTTTCCCAATTGCAATACATTTTTTGTTTTTATATACTATAAATAGATATTAACTAATGGATTTTAAAAGTCGTACAGTAAATACTTCACTCAGTATATTAAATAAAATAAATAACATTAACTACTCTTCTTTTAACATTCTTTCATTTCTTTAGGTTCTCTTGATTTTTTACGAAAGGTTGTGTTGAAAGAAATTTTACTCTTAATTTAGAATTTGTTACTAACGCAACTCAAATATTGTTCTATCTGATATACAGAAAATTTATATAATATATACTTTTCTAGAAACAAATGGTGCACATTAAGTACAAATTCTGTATATACAAGTTCTTAGAGAAAAGTTTTAATGCTGTATCAAGGTAAATTTTGTTTGATGATATGTTTTCTTAATTTTCCTCCAGGTTGTTGATGTTATATATATATACAGCCAAGTGAATATAAAATTACGTTGTCTGGCTTGATTTATCTATTTTAATTTCATAATTTTTATTGTCAAATTTTATATAATTGTTTCATTTGTTTAATTTAATTTACTTTAATTAACTAACATTAGGCTTACGTATTTCAAAAAAAGGAGAAAGAAAATATGGCATCTATCTTAAAATTTTAAATTTTTTAACCTTTTTATGAAGAGTTTGTACTCTTTCAAGTCAAACTAAGGTTTTGGTTAAGATTAGATCAAAAAAGCTCACTATCTAAATGTCTAATAAATGTCGAATTAATTGACAAGTCAACTTATTTAAGTTGGTAATAAAAAAAAAAACACTAATAGCATACATCTATACACAGATAAAAAAATGTTCTTATATCAGATAAAGGCAAAAAGTTTATATAAAATTAACTTAAAGAAATAAATATTCTGCGAAGAACGAATTTCGTTAGTTTGGTCATTAAACTAAAGTTCTAAGTACATTTTAGGCAATATTTTTAGTTAGAAAAATGTAAATGTAAGTAAATTAAATTCAAGACGCCCTATTGAAAAAATACTCGACATAGAATAGACTTAACCTTATTTCCATCTTAGCAAGGGCTAATTTTGAATTTGACTTGAAAAATTACTGATAATTGCTCTATCTGGACTCTTGGCAATGAGGACTTCCAATAAAAATTTTATCTATGAGATATTATAAATTAACTGGTTTTCATTGACAACAAATATTTTAAAGTATGTTAGCATAAAAAAAATGTTAAGCATTATAAACATTGAATATAGGTTTTATTTAATAAATTGATTACATCTTTTTTTTTAATAAACCTCAGAGATTCAAATGTGCACAGGAGCAAAATATTTTATAAATCGAGGTCGCAGACACATTATCATTCTTATTGAATGTATTTAACTCTTAGTCTTCAATTGGAATTTCTGAAACGCGTCCCTTCTGTTAGCGCATCTTCAAATTAAAAAAAAAAAAATTTTAACCACCACAAAACCAATGAAAAAAATACATTGTGTCAAGCCAAACAACATAATAAAGATATCGTTTTTTAACATTTATATAATAACAAATTGATTTCAATGATTTCGTACATCGAATTTGAAGATTCAAAATTTGATTAAATTATATTTAATAATTTTTTTTAGAAACTTAGGGCTCAATTTAAATGTAACAAATTATTGATAATCATAGTAAAATTAAAAAATATCGAAGAAAAACACAAAGGGTTTACTACATTTGTAAAGAACTAGTCTCCAAACTATAAAATTAAAAGTTTTTTTTATAGGATCGTCAAAATTATTTGCACAACCATCAACTAAGTGTAGTTGAAACCACTATGATGATCTTAAAGGGAGTCACTTGAAATAATTCTGATTCAATTCTAACTCATTCGCAGCATCGTGAATTTTGATGTCTCCATAACGTATTTTCTGCATTATGTGGGGCCAAACAGTTTTCAATCTTACTTATTTAGTATTTTAACTGTGTAGTATTTTATAAAGTGTCAAACCCTAAAAAAAATTCTGAAAAGAACTGTCAACAATTGAGTTTGGTCAAAATCCGGTTGCTCTTGATAACACAAACATTACTTGTCAATCTCGTACATATTTACAGAAGAGAATTTCGATCTCTTTAGAAATAAATTAGATTAGATTTTGAGAAATGCATTAAAAAAGAAGTAGCATAGCAGCAAAATAATGAAGAAGAAAATTGTTTATGTAATTATATTTGTTTTTTAATGTAATGTGATATCTTTAAAATAGCAAGTGAAATTAGCAAAAATAGCGAAATTTAAGTTTCTCCTCGCTCACCTCGAGAAAGATGAATAAAAATGAGTTTAAACGAAAATAAGTAATTGATTGGCAAATAAAAAGAAGTTAGAGCGAAATGCGAGTTAAAATAAAAAAATAATAGAAGTGCAAATGCATTCCTTGAATATCTTCTTATATGATATTGAAAAATAAATTTTTCTGAAATGTATGACTTCCAAGCAGAAAACGTCCATCTTGAACCCAATAACTGAAGCATGCTCCTTTCTCACTGATGGGGAAATATATATTCTTTGAATGGTCCAACGATGCACTGGCATGGTATTCCTTATCTATATTTACTTGCTTACTCTCTTCCCCAAGATCAAATATATTTATATTTTCTTTATTTATAATAAAATGCTTTATGTTTTGAAGCAAAAAATAAGGAGATGAAACTAAACAACTCTCAATATGTCCTTTTTTTAAATTATGAAAACAATGAATGCATGAATGATATGAGTGGTGTGTTCTTGAATTCATTTTTGATTTGTGTATACTTTTTATAGTGATTGATAACGAACCTATAACTTTCATTCAGATTGAAATCACTTATAACCAGAAGTACATCGGAATCATTTAATTAATTTTGCAGCTTAATTTGATTTTCCGAGAATTAACGGTAAAAGTTTATACTGTCGGTTCAGATCCGATGTATTTTATTTTCATATACTGAGAAAACGCAATAAAATTCTTTAAAATTCTAAAGTAGATACATATCGTCTATTAGATAATAATAGTTAGATAAAGTCTTTACTAGAATTTATGTATCATTTAATCTTTACCATTTAAACAAAAAATATTACCTCAAAAAATAAAAGTTAAAAATATATACTGGGCTGGAAGACCGAATTCACTCCATGTTTTGGACATATACTGATACCACGATAAAAGTCCCTATAAGACAATTAAAGAAGCTGATTCAAAGTATTGGCCCTATGTCATACTTTTGACTCAAGTAAAAAAAACCGAGTAGTTAAGTAATTTTTAACTTGTTCAGTGTTATAAAAAACATTTTTTGTTATCAGCTGTTTGTTTGCTACTTTTCAATTAATTGCTGTTACATTCTATAGATGAGTATGTGGCAATATACTGTCCTTTTTGTCCTATTTATAAAATAAAAAGTTTATAATCCACCCCAACGAAGTTTTTGAAATCATTACATACACGAAGTCTAAGCTTATGAGGTTTAGTGCATTAAGCGAGCAATACCAGAATTGATTCAGCGCTCAATAATATCGCATTAGTATGTAGACATTAGTTCGATTTTTTCTAAAAAAAATCACTTGAGACCTTAAATGAATCTCAGCAACCTTAATATAAAAAAACACAGTTCAACGTGGAGATTGATGAATATTAAAATTTAATGGCAATGCAACTTTTACTCGATTTTATGTTAAACCTATTTAAACTTGCAAGTGAAGTAAGTAATTGGCATATTTTTTCTATTGTTAGCTTTATGCAGATTTAACAAAAGTAAATTTATTCCGCAGACGAATAAAGCTATTTTCATAGTTCTACTTTATAATTAGTGCATCATGAAAATTCAAATGATGCAGCTCATTAGTGAATGTAAGCGTCGAAGACCTATCCACAACTGAAGTGTAATTCGATTTCACTTTTTCTAATGTTCTATTATAAACTCTCCAAAAATAATACGTAATTTATGCTAAATAGAAAAATATTAGCTATAAAGGGTCTTTGCATTTTACAATTTTAGGTCAACTTTTTTCTTTATTAATGAATGGAAATGCAGCTATTATTATATGATTTGAGACTAAAATCTGTGCAAGTAGTTTCCTGCGATATTTTCTTTAAAATTTAAATATTCGCAGGTCAGTTGCGTACTCAGTACAGGATATGATTTTCTTATATTGTAATCAATTTTTTCATGAGAGCAATTCTTAAAGAGAAGATGGATTAGACAAAATGCAAGTTCTAATGACCAAGATTGTTGCTATTTTTTTTATTCTTGTAAAATATACATATACATATATATTCTTATAAAATATATATACATATATATAGTTGTATTCATATGTATTTATATATTTATTATTATATTTAGTTTTCATCTGTTACAAAAACAGAATCGTAGAATTTCCCCATTCCGATTTTGTGACTTTTTTTTGTTTTTCAAAGCGTGAAATATAATAAACAAATATTCAATTTAAATAGAATGGTTTACTAATAACTATTTCGCAAAACATATCAACAATTTGAAATGACTTTTTAAACTGAGCCCTTTGTTTCCCTATTGATTTTTAATATATCATTTTTTGCGGACAATGAAGGCATAATTTACGCTTACAAATTTTGTGTTCAACCAATTATCCGCAATCATCATAAATGGCTAAAAATCGAGAATATTTTTTTTTATTTAGTTTGGTATGTATATTTTTTCCTTTAAATGATTTTGGTTTATATTTATTAGATTATATTGTGTGCCAGTTTTAAGAATTTTTTTGCTTTTTGGGGAAAAAGGATTTAGAGTAAGCTTTTCGTTGTGTAGGATTCTTGCTTGGGAGAATATTAACACTACAAACATTTTTGAGAAAAAATCAAGTATTGGGGTTAGCTAGTTTTAAAAATAATATATTTAATGTTATAAAATTTATAAGTATAAATAAATGTTGCAGGTGCTAGTTTAGTTTTATTCGGCAAAGCTTTATGTTCTTATACATGTATATGTATATAAATAATCTTTAAAATATGTACTCATAGTGGGTGAGTGAACTATGCGAGAAAATAGAAAAAGATAATTATTTGCATTCACAGCTACTTAACTACTTTTATAAAAATAATGTATTTTTAACGGGTAATAAATCGTAGGAGAGCTATTTTACAGTATGTGTTAAAGATAATTAATTACATTTAGTTACCTTATGTCGTCATTTCTTATTAGTTAAAATATCCTAAACAAATCATTTTGTGACATATTTTTATTTCACAAATAAAAAATAAGAAATAAAAATAAAACTCCGGGCAAAAAAATAGAAGTGATAAAGATGACATAAGTTTAAATAATGTAATGAAAATTAAAAAAAGAAATAGCTAAGCGAGATGAAATAAAAAAAATGTTTGCCAGCAATACTTATTGAAAGAAAAGATTGATAAACTGATGTTAAGAGTGTATTATACATTGAAAAGCCTTTTAATTTATGTTCTCTGCAAAAAATTACTTATTATATTTAATAAAAAAATAAATACAATCAGTGCCATAATTTGTGTGTAGGTTATCTTGATAAATTTTAATATTATAATATTTACTAATTTATAAACTACCCGAGCGAACCGGGTAAATATTTTTTAGATAGACGACGATTTAGAAGAACGACGATAACACGAGTATCATAAAAACAATAGCAAAATGCAGGTAGACAAAGCCAAACTTTTCTTTTAAAATATCAAATAATCGTTATTGAAGAACAGCAAATCTATTTTCTTTTAGCAGATACCTAAATTTCAAAATCATTTTGTTCTAAAAACCTGCGTTTACCAGATTGTAATTTGTATTTATTTACTCCATCAATGTAATGGCATAAATAGTAGAAGTGTGATTTACCAAATAGGTAGGTATACTTAAAACACGCACTTCTTAAATAAATTATTATCTTCTACGGCCCAAGTTTACCTTCGACCAAAGTGTTTTCAAGGTAAATAGTTAAATTTATCTTAACACGCAGTTTGATTGATTTCGCAAAGAAAATCGAAAAATTTACCTATTTCCTCCCTATTACAGAGCGTAAATCGAAAATATACATAGGTTTTTCTTTTGCTTTTGATTGATGCTTTCAACATCGTCTAAGATTCTTTCCAGAATACTTAAGTAGATTGACGACATCCTTCATTAAATACACGTACTTTATCCGTGATAGTATTCAGCCATATAGATAAAATTATATGCTTCTAAGGCACAATCAAGTATTGTGTTGAGCTGATGGAAGTGAATAGAAGGATTACATACTAATCCTTTAATTTGAAAACAATAAATAATAGTTACATCCTATTGTTATTGAAATTTGACGCATTTAGAGTATATTTTCTATTGATACACGTTTCTGTTGCTAATTTTTCTCCTTCAAATTTATTCCACAGACAATTCAAATTTTAAAAATATAAATACCAATTAATCCTATTGTAATCAACGAAAAGCTAGGCTCTGACCCGCAATGGGCTGTTACGCCACCCAATTGTAATATAATGTAATCAGCGGCTTATATATATTCACCTTGCTTCTGAAGTCCACTCACAATAAATTATAAACGACAAGGCAAGTAATGGAAAAAGAAACGAATAATCAAAATCAATTAAATCATTTCAGCTACCCGTCAAAACAGCTTAATTGTAGAAACTGTTTAAAATATGCTGTGTTTAATTTTGTTACCAAAACTTGTTTTCTTGATTTATTAGTTTCTGAGGGTGACATCATATCTTTCTCCATCAAAAGCATTCAACCACTTAAAATGTCAAAATTATCAAAATCTCCAAATGATTTATGAGAATCTTTCTAAAGCCTAAAAACCTTAAAAACAAAAATTATTCTGTGTTTTGCTTATCTATCAGCAACAAACAACTAGGCATGAAACTTATGATCATTGGTCTTTTAAACCTGGTACTAGCCAATGACAAATAAAAGAACAGTTCACTATTCAATATTTGAACCAACAACAAATTAGGTATCATACTTTACAGCCCCAACGATAAAATAGCACCTGCATCCCATTATTGTACTTCCTTTAGTACAAGAAACTCATGTAACAAAAGTTAACATATGAAACGTATGCAGTAACTTAAAATATGTAAACCATTCGTATCAATCACATACAGTGTCAAAACATCAACGATATCTATATCTCATTATTATTCCGAATTTGAGCGAAGAATTTATAGATTCTCGGGTACTGTTTTACATATTTTGTTCTTGGCGTTGTGTTGGATGCTTGAAGTACAATAAACTCAAAAGTGCTGATGCGACTATTTTCGTTGGGCAAGACTCGTGTAATGAAACTAATTAGGAAATTTATGGGGCAGTTTGAGTAGCCTGGTAGTCTCTCTATTGGGAGTAAGATTTCTTAAAATATTGTAATAAAATAATTTAAAAACTGTTTTTTATAGTATTAGTTGCACTAAAATGATTTTTAGTCCCAAAACGAATGTGATACTATGTTAATCTTACCCACACCAGCATTAAGTTTAAAAATGTGTTAACAGGAGCATACCATTAGATGCCTTATTACATTAAGCATGTTTAATATACATTTCGGTTTTTGTTTCCAGAACACGTATAAGAATGATTACGTTTTAATTTAGTCTGTCATGTAGTACAACTGGTGCCTAATTACAACCGGCGGGCGATGGATCGGCGGTGGCGTTGTATTTTGTGACACGTTATCCCTTTTATGCAGTTGTCTACTTTTAATATATTTTTCTACACTTCATATATGTATTTAAGAAATATATAAATTATCTTTTTGGATGTTGAAATAGAAGGGAAGCAGTTGTTGTAAAAGCCAACGATTAATTTACTTTACTTGACCTGAACAAAAATGACTAACTTGCTTTACCAAAACTAATCACTCTGTATTTTTCTACAAATTAACCAAAACTAATTTTTGCTATCAATCCTAATCAGTTAGGACTGTTAACAGTTCATCTAATCCGATGTAAAATATTTTTATAATCGCAAAGAATTATCTATCTAAGTTAGCTTAACCAGCAACAAAGAAATTTGTACCTTAATGAAGTGGAAAGGAGTTTCATTAGTTATTGGTACAACGCAAAGTTTAAAAAACCTATTAGGTATTCGATATATTTTTTCGTAGCAATTTGTAATATAACTTAAATAAAAACTAAAGGTAATATTTATATTTTAGCTAAACTTAAAATATTTATTAAAATGCTAATATATAAAAATACACTTTTCACAGCACTGGTTGAATAAAAACAAAACAATTATACGTTTTCTGCACTGTATCTTAAAAACTGTATTCTTCTAGTTTTTTCTAGTTGTTTTCCAGGAAAAATATTGTTTCCTGTTTTAGTGACATAATACACATTATACCTCATCTTAAAAGCTATATTTTGGGTAAGATTGATTCAACTTTCTTCTAGTTTAGTGTTGATAAGGTTGGGTGTTCCATCTTCAATGGGTTTTTAATGTTTGAGATATATTAAGGTCTGAAGTGTTTGAATGGAGCTCCAATAGTTTATATGTTTATAAATAATTATTGTGTACACAATTTTAGTATTTTGAGATTTGAGAAAATAAAAAAAATAATAAATTAAACTCTGGAGTTATTTATTTAGAAGTTTATGATTATTTTGAAGTTGACTCAACTAAATAAACCAAATAAAAATATGTTAATGAAATGACAGTATTCGTTTTTTATTCAAATAAAAAAGTTAAAGGAAATCAGTTGAAAACCGAAATGAAATAATAATAAAACAAAAGAATATATGCCCATAAATAAAACTTACCTAGAAGAGGCACTGCATCAGATGTGGCTGGCATTGTTTCAGCCACCATGTTTAGGAAGACTGTCAGTGACAACAAAATTGTTACTCCTATAATTAAAATACACACAGATAATCCAGTAAATAAACACAGTAAGATTTTGTGACAAAAACAATTTTATCATTCACATCAAAATATTTTGTTAAGATTTTAATAAATATTAAAAAAGAATTTACCAAGTTTTCCATTAAACTTATATTAGGTTGTCATGCAATAAAAAACTACTACCATATTTCTGCGTAGAACCTTTTTTATTAAATGTTTTTAGCCAGGTCGGATTAATTAATCCAAGCAGTTTTTTGTAATGCATAGATTTGTTATATTCTTGTCATAAAAAAATAGGTTTATGGAGAGGAAGACTTTGACCTCGGGAATAGAAAACGAAAGTATTTAGAATTTAAAACAAATTTTCGACACCGATGTACTGGTGAAAATGGCTAATAAGGTAGGTATTTGGTATATTTAAAATTATTCATTTCAAGTGTTCTTTATAGAATCTATTCA
Organism: Syritta pipiens; assembly: GCA_905187475.1. Taxonomy (NCBI): domain Eukaryota; kingdom Metazoa; phylum Arthropoda; class Insecta; order Diptera; family Syrphidae; genus Syritta; species Syritta pipiens. The sequence goes on along the minus strand of LR994571.1, from coordinate 9,185,613 downwards.
GAAACTATGAATTACGAGAAATATATTTTATAGTCATATAGTCATCGGTTTTTTAACTGGTTAGAGATTTAAATCGTTTGCCACGAAACATTTAATTACCAAATAATAAAATACGAAAAACGAATTTTTTGGTCTGAGTATTTTATATTTGTTTGAAAACCTCTTAATGAGTTTGCAAACAAGGACAAACTTACTGCTGATGTTGTTGTTTCAATTTTGATTAACACAGAAAATAGGCAAATAGCACCATCTTTAAAGTTAGGTGAAAGTGAAAAATCAATTTTAATCCGAACTTTCAGGATAAATTATTTAGTACATCTGCAATGTGAGAACCAATAAATAAAACTAAGTTAACATATGTTGACTGCAGAGAGAGAAATCACAGAGTGGACAACTCTTCAAAAAAACACAAATGAAAATTTGCTCATATCCTTCATACCTACGTATATATTTTAAGGAAGAAAATGCTCAAAGAAGTTGAACATTGGGAATCTAAATTTTGTTAAGCCACAAATTAATTGGTACTGATAGCAGGACTGCAAAGGATAGCCAAAAAGTGTTTTTACTAAAGTGTTTTAAGTACATCAACTCATTGTAAAAAATCAAACAATTAAATTTTTGTTAATCATAAAGATAATCATTAACGATGGATGTTATTTAAAAGAAAACAATAACATACGAAAAGTAGCTTCTTTAAAGGAAAACAGAAAAAAAACAGAACAGTTAATTTGATTACTTCATATTTTTGTGATTATTTATTTATTGTTAGTGACACGTTGTTCTAATTTGATGCAGAAAAGGAAAAACGTTTTCCGACTTACCAAGTGAGAGTTTCTCACCAGAATCTGGTGGCAGTGTAAAACCTAGAAGTGCCATTGAAGCAATTAATACGCATGGCACAATTAAATTGAAAAAATAGTAAAGAGTTTTGCGTCGAATCAATATGGCGAATGTTATATCAATATAAGGTTCAGGGCAGCAATTATAGTAGATTTCATTTCGTTTTCCTGGTACACCTGAGAGTTTATGAAAGAAATACAAAAATTATATTAATTTATTTATTAGTTTAACAATCAATAAGATATGTTTTAATTTTTATATAATTAAGAAGCTCTTACCGTTGATGAATGTATTTATACGAACTTGTCATGCAATAATAATCTTTTTTTCTTTCCTTTTTTTTGTTATTAAGACTTTGTTTAATTTATTTTATTGTAGCAGTAATATAAGCTTACCTAAAAGATCCCATTCACCATTTGTTATGAAGCTAGAAATATCACCACCAGCTTCATCTTGCAATTGTAAATCCAACTAAAATAGAAAAGGAGAAATATATAAAATCGAAACGTATTAACTGATACAAATCAAAGCTAAGCTTCGGTAAACAGATAAAAAATTAAATATTGAAACGAATGGACTTCTATTTCAAACAGTTTCGCATTGCAATAAACGACTGAGTATGTGCTTTACAAACTATAGGATGCAGAAATATGATGATTGTATAGTTTGGAAACCTCTGCAAATCCATAATGACGATATGAAAGTTTGGAAAATTCTATTCACTATTAATTAATACGATGCGACCTCTTAGAATAAGAACTTAGAATAATACTTCTAAGTTAATTTATCTATATATTGGTGAGTATTATCTAAAATTGCGTATATGAAGTAAGCAGCCGTCCATCCAAATCAAATCTTTTCCTATTATCATGCCTTTAAAGCAATAATCTATGTTCAAAGGTACAGTTTCTTGTACTTGCCTGAAAACCATCGTACGTCCATGAACCGAATTTCATTTCACATCGCTGATCATCAAACGGAAACCAGGTTATGTCAATCTTACACGTTGATTTGAAAATACCCGGTGGCACATAAAGGCACGAACCATTATTACGAACAACAACATTGGTGGCGTACGTACCATCAAATCCTTCATCGGCACTAAAATATGAAAAAGAAGACAATACGGTACACCAATAAGTTTCAAGAAATAAAAAACCTGTCAAATTAATCGATCCTTGCAATATGAAAAAAAAACAAAAGAAAAATTAAACTAAAAATATAGGGAGAATGTATCACAACTGCAACTAATTTCAAAATATTCGTTTACGACAAAATCTTTACAAAACGTTTACTCCCTAAGATGTAAACTCTGAAAACATTTTCTCTGTCTTCACCTGTTGTACATAAGGACATCTGGTTTCCAAAGGCGATGGGGTGGAATACGTAGATCTCGCACACCACCAAATTCACTAGAATTCCATCTAAGATTCATGTCATTCCATTCCTACGAAAACATAGTATAATTAATACAGACAAATGTATGTCTGTGATGCTTGAAACGTTAATTTGTTACATTAAAAAAAACAAATTTCCTGTTTATAGGAGCTTGGCTTTATATTAAATTTTTTATATTGTAATTCTTGATATACGACTTACCAATTTAAGCCAAATGTTAGTAATTAGCAGTTGATTTTTTTCATCCTATGAAAACAAAAATAAGAATAATTTTCCACATTGTCCACATATTATAGTAATATAATATTTTTAAGTTTTTCTCAAATATTTCTTAGCCAACATTACCTTAGGGCAAGAGAAAAAGATGAAATGAAATTAAAGCCTTTATTTTAGACAAAAGCGCTGGTTTCTCAAAATGGAATTCCTGACATAAGCTTTTCTCCTTATTGCCACAGATTTGAATCTACAGTTAAACCAGTATCTCTTTCGAATTGGGCGTTTATTTTTGCTACTAGACCCACGGGCGTCTTTGTTTGATGGTTATTGCGTTTAACTATTAAGAAGCATTTACTGAACCGCAGTCACTGTATAGTGTAATGAAAGTTGACCAGAGTCGAAATCGACCCGGGAAATACTTGAATTTAGAAATAGCAAGATATTAGGTTGTCAAATATCTCACTTCCGCCTTTTTGTCTTTTGAATTTTCCGGCTATGTACAAAGCGCTACAGAGCTCGTATCCAAACTAATCATGCAGAGCGTCGTTTTGTAGGTTATGTCAAGACCTTTCAAATGATGTATTGCCATATACGAGCTCTGTAGCGCTTTGTACATAGCATATAACATATAAGGTATATCCACATGTATCAACCAGCTTAACTATGGTTTAAAAATAATTCCTCGTACACTTCTCATAACAACAGGAGAACAAAGAGGCAAGGCATTCTTACGGATGGCCTCACCCTGTATTACACTATTACCTAGAAGTTAGTTTTAAAACTGAAAAACTAATCACAAGAAAACTCGTTGGTTAACATTCAGTTTCAAAATTTCTATAATATTCAGTCACAATGTTACAAGCCCTTAAAAAATAGAATAGAGGAAAGGGAAGGACAGAACAAAGGTACAATTTGTGAAAATGGGTTCATCCTAATCAAATTAAAAGTCGAAAGACCTTTAGAGCCATTTCGCATTGTATTATTTTGATAAGCGTCTCATTGTAAATAACAAACATTACAAAACTCTTTATATCTGTTATGAATTCCGTGAATTGTTATGAAATTTTATGCCACAGCTTCCGTTGTTCAAGATTAGGCTAGGTTGTAGAAAATTATTACCAGCAATCAGTAGCGTAGACATAATACAAACGCTTATGATTATCGTTATAGCTCTTATGCACATGTTTTATGTTACCTATGTTCTATTTCGTATTCGTAGAATGAAGTTCTCTTTTTCTCTTATGCTATTAAATAAATTGATGATGGGATTAATAATATATTCATAGATTTCCATTTTTTTTCATAGTAGTTAGACTAACTCAATAAATAATTCCTACTTTCCTACAAATGTGCGTTGGAAAGAATTTAAAGTGTTTGTAAAAAAATTGATCAGAGTGGGGTACATATTTTTTACGTTTACGTTGACCCTGTTTGCTTTTGGAACATAGCGTAAAACAATAATTTACCAAACCAAAAATAGTAGTGATGTGATGTAGGGGTTTATTATTCAACTTTTCAACGTATGATATTGAAGAAACAATAAATCTACAAAGATTTATCCATCCCATCTTGCATCAGAGAAATTATCGGAAATTTATTTAGGCACACTTGTACGCAAGCACACAAATGCGCAGGCATTAGCAAACAAAACTGATGTGAAGATCATTTCTTTACTTCATTGCGCTCTTTAAAAGGCAACCGTCATACAAAAGTGTTCGTATCGTATCGTATCGAGTTCCAAACAGCGAGCCAGATCGAGGGATTTTTTCCCCATTTAGGAATTTTTCGACCCAAGAGGAGAAAAGGGGCAAACTGTTGCAAAAATGCGGAAAATCAAATGAACCAATTTTTTGCATAACTAAAAACATTTTAAATTATTTCATTGAATTCAACTGACATTTCGCATTACAAATCGTATCCTATATAGTATCGTAATCGTATCCTGAACTTGACTTTTTGTTTTGTTTCCATTATTTCTTTACCGTGTGTGTAAAAAATTATATGAAGGAGTTGTTCTTCTAGCTGCAAGTGTTGTTTTTTCTTTGCTTCGAAATTTTTTGTATGTATCACACGATTGTTATCTTGTTATTTTTTTTTGTCGGAATTGTTTATTTTAAATATATAGAGGAAAAAACAATAGATAGTTTTGGCAAGATAAGCTCCTCTAAATAAATACTTTGCATATCTTATTAGAAATTTGCCGGTACACAATGAAAGCAAGCGAACGTATGATAATGTTTTCTCTTTAATTATAAGCCGGTTTTTATTATGCACATATGATAGATATAGATTATTGTATATCAACATAAGATTCTGCAACCGATCTGGATCAATTATAGTGATCCAAAAATTGTTTCACGCTACTCCCCGCCAGTCTCAATTACATTCATATAAGTTGATATGTCTAAATACGAAATATTATCTTTTGAACTAAATTTTAGTATCCACTTTTATTTCTTGAATAAAGTCATATTGTACCAATAGTAATACAAAATTTGTATTTTAATTTTAATTTCCAAGAATTTTTTATGATTTGTGCAATTACTTTGTGTTGTCCGATGAAAATTGTAATCATTGTCGTAAAAACCTTCAAACCATTATAATTACTAATAGTTGTTATTAGTTATTTGCGGCTCAAACCTTTGCTATTTTACAGCAGAAACATAAACACTAAAACTTCCCCCAAACTTGTCTGATTGTTATGAGTTATGACGACCCTGCCTTATTGTTGAGCTAAATTTCAATACATACTGTTCGATAATTTTTGAATTTCCACCTAGCCCACCTAGCTCTATTTTTCAGCCAAGTTTTATCCTCGTAGCTTGAATAATTTAGGAATAGCAGAGCTTTTAGTGATTAAAAAACCGACGGGCGTACGGCGGCCGCACGGACATTTCTTTGTACATATAATATATACACTCTATAACGCGCCAAACGCAAACTTTAAAAGTTTGGTTTGTTACAAAATATTAAGCCAAAAATCTTAATTTACATTATTAAAATGGAATTATAAGACAACGAGACAATTTTTTTGTTTGTAATTTAATGTAGGCAATGATACCAGATATCATGTAATTCTCTTTTGCTTTAGTAGCAAGAAGTAAATATTGAAGATACCCAAAGTTATAGATATAGGCTTAATATACTATACATCTTTAATTTGCCCAAATGAACTGTATTTAAACATTTGCAATTCAACTGTCATTACTAAAAGCACTTACCACATCAATTATTTGCATCAGTGTCAATCCAAAACTCAACTGCAATGGATCGGATTCGTTGACAACTGGTCGCTCCAAGCTGTTGTAGTTGTCGAGTAGCTGATGGAGTAATCTCTTTTCATGTGGTCCAGCTAAACAAACTGCAAAGAGAGAAAAAAAATTCAAAACAAATAAATTATATCTGAGCTATTGAGTTATTTTTCTTTTTGGCTAAACTTTGTTTATTTGCACTAGTCAATGGTTAAGGACTTTGTTCACCACATAATCATGAAATATTCATGTATTTGTGGACCACATTTACCGGATGATAAATACTTCCTTTGACCACAGGACAATGTATTCATCTTTTTCTTCGAATAAATCAAAAAGTAATGTGAAACCATAGGGTAATCCTTAGGGACATAGAATCTCTTTTTCTTAAACCTGAGCTACTCAGGGTAAACTATTCGTCTTTCAGATCTTTGATTTACATTCATTGAAGATGGTTTAATATTTACTCAAACTGTTTCTTCAAAATAGTTGATTGCCTAAGACTGTTTTTTTCGTGCGAAGATACGAAAAATGTTAATATCTCTGATATACGTTAGAATTTAATTTATCTGAAATTTTTAAGAAGCATCAAACTTTGATGACACTTCTTACTCAAGGTTTAACAGACACGACCACGAGCAAATGAAGCTTTATCATAGCTTAGTAGTCAGCTTAAGAGCATGTATCAAGTATCTTCCTAAGGCATTCAGGAAATCTCCCTCTTGTCCTAGTTATTGACTTTTATATTAATTACGAACTCCATGAATGTTTTCTAATAATGAACACAACATAATAAGCGCCTATTACGTGCCTATGTTGTTTTTATAGTCATCTCTAGATTGCATGATTTTGAAATCATTAAAAAAACAAACGTTGTACGAAAGAAATTTACCAACAAAGTTTTTACATTTACGAGAGTAATTTTTAGATGTAACTTTCTAGAATGTACATTGCTGTTTACCACGAGACAAATTTCATCATAAAATTTAATAGTTATGCGTGGAGTAATCCTAAAAGTTTAACTTGTCGACCAATTTTATTCCCTGAGCCACTGTTTTCAACTCAGCTGGTACAGCAAACTTAATGTTGTCATTAAATGGTAGATGGTGCACAAAAAAAAAGAAACGAAATACCATCCCTGACCTTAGCTTAAAATACAACCTCATAAAAAGTGTAGGATGGTAAGACGCAGGGTGTTAGAAGGTAACGAAACGCAAAAACTTACCAGGAAGCACAGGTATTGATCCAAATCCTAATAGAATCCAGCAGAGGGCATGCAATGGTTTTTGTATTAAGTTCATTATAATGGTTTTCAAGAACATTTTCGGAGAAAGTGTATTTAGTTATTGATAGTTTTGTTTTTTTTTTTTTTGTTTGTTTTTTGTTTATTTAGCTTAACAGGTTTAGTTGATAGAAATAGAGTGTTATGGAAGAGATAGAAGAGGGAATTATGAGGCTAAGATTCCTTGGCTTCTTCTCCCGGTTTTGGTTGCTTAGTATAGACCCATAAGAGGACTTCTATAAGTCGGTGAAACCTTTGGCGACGCAACCTGTCAGCTGAGCTCCAGATGAAACGATTTCATACGAAACGGACTTTTTATTCCGTATAACAACTGCGTTTGTTTTAATCTGCAGGTGTGTGTTCATTTGAAATTCAGTTACATATTGAATAGTGGTGTTGTTGTTGCTATTGTTGTTGTTGTTATTGTTGTTGATGTTGTTGTTTGCATAGCGCTGTGTTTTACTCTTTAGTATTTGTACAAATCAAAATTAGAAATTAATTAAGAAAATTAAATCAGTACGAATACATGTATTGGAAATATACATATAATTTTAATTATTGATTTTTCTATAATAAATTATGTTATTATTGTTATTTTTAAAGAATATCGAAATTCCTTATAGTTTTTATTATATGTGTTTGTTATTTTCTCATTTAATTTGGGACATTATTTAACTTCATTTGTTTAAATATTTTGTATTCAAGTCGTGTTCGGTTATGTTTATCGCATCTATCATTATTTATTTATATAAAACTTTATTATTTGTTTTTTTTTTTCGTTTAAATTGTTTGATTAACTTTTCTTTTAATTTTTTTTTATTAAAATTAAATAAGTTTTGTTCTATTTTACGTTTAAACTCTCCATATTCAAGTGGTCAGTTTCCTTCATTTTTTTATAAACTCTTTAATATGTGTTGATATTAGATAGCACAATATCTGAAAATAAAAATAAGTCAAGGTCATTATTACATAAAATGTAAAAAATAAAAAGAGAAAGTTTTCAATATTATTGGGAATGATATGAGATAAGAAAAACAAAAAGAGTTGCAATCAGAACCCAGAAGACCTCCTTGAAGACTGAATCGCTTAACATCAAAAACATAACAGAAGGAAAAATTCACTCGTTAGATAAAATGTAGATTGGTAATATGTACAACGTATAAACTAGCAGTGTTAGTTATAACTTTGAATTTTCATTCATACTTCTTTAGAAATTATTATTAAGAGACTTATTAGCTTACATTCTATTGTATTTCATATAATATCTGCCATATCATCAACCAATGGAGAAAATAAAAAAAACATATTAAATATAAACTCCACTAAAAAAAAATGAACTTAATCCTCTAATGCTTACACATACGACTTCTCTTGGCGAAGGAGAACATAGAAAGATTTAAAAATATAACGAAAATAAAAAGAAATAAGTACAGTGAACAGGTGACTGCGGAAGTAAAATGTAATGTATAAAAAAAGAACAACCAAAAGTCAAATGCACTAACAAGTAGGGAAGCAACAGCAATCAACACATCCATATGAAGGATAAAAAAATAATGGGGGGTACAACATATTCAACTAACAGTGTATGCAAGTGTTTGAAAGATGTAAGTGTGTATCGAAACATAATGCATGTGCACTTGTATAAGAACATGTGACATTTTTCGCATGCACTTTGAATTGTTCAATAGGACTATTCATTCTTGGCCTCTTAACCTAGGTAGGTACGATTTGTTGCCATTTGACAGCGAATTTGTTATGGTGACCGATATTTGCGCGAATTTCTATATATATATGCACATCAGAGAATAGACGAGGTGAAGCCAAAAATTTAAGTTTAACTTTTTTACTGTTTTTTCCCAGCCATATTTTAGATTGCTATTTCAGATGCAATTTAGTGCAAAGCTAATTACAAAAAATCGAGTGCAGTGAGATACAAAATACAAAAGGTTAATCCAATTTGGTACAACTTCATTTGTTTCTTTATTCAATTGTATATTTGTCTAACTATTTATTTATAAGTTTTCTTTTATTATAAAGTCTTTCAAAAACTGTTATTCACTATTTTAATAATAATACTAGCTGCTATAAGCCTAGCTTTTCGCTACTTACTACTCTCGAAAAAAAAAATAAGATATTGCCAAGAGTACCTACTTGTTAGAATATTGATTGCTCATGAAGTCTTAAAAATACTAAGAGAATCTTATAAAACGGCTATGGAGCATGAAATTTTTAAACAAAAAATAATGTCCGCTCGGATCTTTAGAGACAGCAAAAATGAGTGGTTTTGTCAGCGAAAGATATCTTAGACTGTCCTTTTAGGATTCTTCTGTACAATCTCGGTCATATTAGCATACATTTAAATTAAATTAAATTTTAAAAAAGGGAATAATAATAATGAATTGTAAGGACCTTTTACACTCTCTGAATTGCACTTCTTTGGCCACAACTGTGAATAAATTGCCACTACTTTTATTTGTTTTTAACTTGAACTATATTTATTGACGCTATAATTTATCATTGTTACTGAAATAAATTTTTAATTTATCAATGTTCAACAAAAATGTTGTCGTTTAATAGTGCTAGTCTTTATTATTCAGGAAAGTTAGGAACATAAAAAGTTATAACTACACCAAGCGCTTTGACACTTTAAGATTTTTCAAAATGTTCAGGTAGTCGAACTGCACTAAAAGGCTCATATATTGTAGTAAATAATAAATAGAGCAGTTAAAACATCTGGGAGATTATTTTTAATTGTTTTCAAATATCAAATTTCTATTTATCTGTTTTCACAAATAACATAAAGTTTCTATTTTTTTGTGGTCATTCAAACACACTTTGGCAATACGACAATGGTATCGCGAAATGTGAAATGCAAGCAGCAAAACTTATCTCTTGAAATCGGCAATAAGTATGGCTAGTCATTAGTTGAGAAAAAAATATGCGGAGCCCAATGGTGCAATAATGCCAGCATTGATTGCCAGCGTTCTGATAGCATACCAATTCTAACTGAAAAATGAAATCACTTATTGTAAAGGTGTTGCAATTTCAAAATATGCTTAAGAATTATCCCCTGTTTCATGCAAATGTTTATTGTGAAAATATGGGAAGCATTAGTGAAGAGCATAGTCAAAAGTCTCCTTCAATCGCAAATGGGATGCCAGTATTATGGGCGATTGCGTTTAATGCCTAATCTCTGCACCTTTTAATGTTTATGATATGACCAATATTTTTTTTTTTTATTTGAACACATGATAACGTAACGATAACGTAAAGTATCATTTTGGATGAATCGTCGTTTATATTTTTTGCATAAATGCTAGAAAACACAAACTTTTCTATCAAATTCGAAAGACAAAGCTAACACCTAAAAGGAATTTTTGGTATTTTTTGAAATCAGCTGACACACCCCCAACCATACATAAAATTACGTTTGGTTTACTAAATCGAAAGAGTTTGCTTTCTATCTAACTAAACTAAATACAATTCTGAGTTTAGAATATGTAAAATGATTTCGTTCCGACTTTCTATCCTTTCATTTTTCATTTCAACTTAGTTCAATAATAAATTAAATGTAATATTCTGACTGTTCAAACATACAAAAGCTAAAAAAAAACATCGATAGAATTCAGAAAGTCTACAATGGAGTTTACCCAGTCAAGCAGTAATATTAACAGGAATACAAACACGATACTCATTATTCTGCCTAACCAAGCGTCACCATCCACAACCCTCTGTACTAACGCCTCGTTCATCATATAATCGTCTTGCTACAAGCATCATAAAACTAATGACGAAATTTCGCAACGGAATAAGATTAAAATTTCAAATCACCAGAACGTGCGACGGATTCTCAAGACTCGCATTAATGTAGTGCCTAAAAATCGATGATCCGCGTCATACATTGGAGCGGTTGTGGTACACTGATTTGAAGTGCCACCGGTTTGAATTTACTGAAAAGTAAATTGTTTACTTGGTAGTAGCAACACATAGCCCACCACGACTCAAACTGTTGCCATCCGATTTTGAATAATTGCGATCACCATATCGATGTAAGATTTTATTTTAATAAGTTTGATTAGTTTTTCCGAAATTATCTGGTGTAAATTTAATAAACAAACCTAAGAAGCAATCGCCGCTATGTTGTTTTGAATAACTCTTAAAACACCAGATGGCTATGTCGCTTTCAAGAGTAGTTCCATAAATAGAAACACCACTCTATGGATGTGACCTTTTGCAAAGGTCTTATACCCCGAAAATAATCCGAGATGCTATGGCGTGGTGTTTTTGTATATCTATTACATCAAAGGATTGAAACGTTTGCTATTCCTATTTTATTGGTGCCATCTGCTTATAGACTTCATACAAGTGCCCTAATGAAATCTATGTCTTTGTTATAGCAATTATTTGGAGACCAAGATCGCGGAGTATAAGACAGAGAAAGTACGGAATTGTTGGTTATCGACAGAAATAATGACAATAAACAAAATGAAAAACACCAGAAAATCTGTGATTAAACGAAATACCTTTTCCATTACAAAACAAAAGAGAGTTCTGGTAGTTTCTTTCTCAACTAAGTTCTTTCATTATAATAAAGTTTTATTAGTGAAAAAGTGCTGATAGTTCAGTTCGTTGCCTGTGCAGCATGTACTGCACACATTTTCGTTTTTGTCGTTGTTTGTCCTTTTTCTTTTGTCTAATACATTAAATTTACTTTTTAAAAACATATGTAGGTAATTACTTCACAAATGAAATATACTGTATACACAGTAGACGCGTTCAAATATTTTTTGATGTGTAGTCAAATTTTGTTTTATTTATTTTATAGTCAAAATTGAAGATGTGCTATTTAAATTGATCGAAACTCTTTCGAGTAGCGGTAGTTGTTGAAAAGAGTTTAAAATTCGAACTTTCAATGTTCGTTAGAAATAACTATATAGTTCGTTAGAAATAACTATCTAGTTCGTTAGAAATAATTATCTAAGAAAAACTGACTCTTACCGTCGACCTCTAGTAAGGTTTTAGTAACCTCGGAGGTTTGATTTATCTAAGAATTTATTATTTGCTGTCATAGATAAATACTTTCAATACTTTCTCTCCTCGGCGGAAAAAGATTGTTATCAAGAAGAAACCGCAGCGTGAACTTCAGATAACATTGAACGGATTCTTTTTGAGATATTGAAATATAAGTTATATTTCAAACAGCGATATAAATGATATTTTAAACTTTTACTTAAAATAAAAGAAGAAAAAATAAAAAAACACCTTTTTAAAATATCAAAAGAGCAGTTATTTCATGAGATTGAATTTCCTTTTTCTAGTTGCCAATTATGTCGGGTAAAAGGTTTCTAGACTTTAAAATGCTCATGTTAAACTTTTTGGTTTTGACATTTCATTCGTTTTTTTCTTATTTTTATGTGTTTTACATAATGTGATTGATTTTAATTTCTGTTTCTGATTCTGTTTGCGTGGATATTCTTAAAAGGACTTAGGTACTATCTACAAAATGAATGTTTTGATTGTTTTTTTTAACCTAGACACACGGATCTATACATAAGTATAAAATACATCGTTAATTACATTCCAGCAATAGTTTGTTAGTTTTTAGTTGAAAAAGTACAATTAATTGAAAAAAAAAGTAGAATTATTCCGTCCACACAACGTCCTTTTAGCTAATTAACTAGCAAATGTTTTGATTGGCCATCAAATCCGTTTCGCCAATCCCTTTGTAACGAAACAGTCCTTTAGTTGATGGACCGCAAAATATTATATTCGATTCCCACAATTTTGTCGAGGTCATTTTTTGTAAAACTCGGCTCAATCATGTTAATTAAACTAGAAAAGTCGAACTGAAGAGCTCATTTAATTTCCTAAAAACATTTCAACTAAAAACAAATCAAGAAAAATTTCTTAAAACGAACTCTTTGAAATTTAGAAACAGTAAAGTAACATTTCCATTTATCAGTACTCATAAAGGCCATACCATAACGACAATCCTTTTCTCTTGGCCGCATGGAAAAGGCAACGAGGTCAAACAATTTGCATGCGATATTAAGGGCTTAAATTCACAACTTCTGGCTGACCATTAGGTGGCCATGAAAAGAATAATGTCCTATTGTTTTAGCAAAAAAGGAAAACGATGCAAATTGCTGTTGAATGTGTGTGTTAAACGATTAATACACTTCCAGAGGAATAAAGAAAAATGCTTAGCTTTTTTGGTTTTGTAAACTGTCAGTCGATGTCTTTAAAAGTAGCAAAATTTAAATTAGCCTACTAAAACTTGGTCGAAAGCTACATTCTTTAAGAAATAATTAGGTTCTTTTACCGCAGGCACTTCTTCACCCAAGACAATTACAACAAGAAAACAAAAAAAGGCACAACCCCAAGTAAGGTCATGGTTGTGGAGAGCTGTCTCGAGATATAAGCTTAACATTTTGTTTCAAAGCATCCACTTATTAAAACGAAACGGGGTAGGTAATTGTGCTATAAACAAGGTGAAACAACCATCATATACATACGTAACTGTTTCGCTAGCAGCAATTGTATTCGTGGCTGAGGTACACATGTATGTGTGTATGAACTGTATGTCTTATCTCATAGTTATCAGCAACAGCCATTCCTTACCTCCAATCTAAATAACAAAAATTTAGAAATTCTACCAAGCGAAATTTATGACTTCTATCAAAATAAAAACTGTCACTGAGAAGACAAAAACCAAAAGGAGTACAATTTTGTGTGTTCAAGTTGAAACATTAGTAACCATCTACAGTGATTCAGATAAAAAAAAATAAACGATAGAAAAAATGTTGTTGACCAAGTTTGAAGCCAAGTTTTCCTAACTTTAATTGCCTTAACTTTACTGTTAAAATTATTTAACTACAATCTAAGTTATTGAATACCACAATAATACTTTAAAATCCATATTTGCAAAACTCTGATGAGATTGGTATCTCGGTAAAGAGTCTAAATAATTGGCGAGTCTGCAGCTAGGGGGATTGTTATTGAATGAAAATATTGTAACAAAGAAATAGTTTGAATTTGTACATATTCTTACGGAAGTGAATCTTTTAACTGGGCAATGATGCAATACACTCATTAAAGCTTTGTTTCCGCAGCAGACGTCAGAACTCAGAAAAGACGCACGTACACTTAAACTATGCACTAGACTCGATTACTATATATAATATATAATATTGAAATAGTAAATAAATCAATCTTCTGATTTTGTTTGGGGCGATATCAAAACAGATCTAGCAAACAAAAAAATAAGAGAATTATAGGAGCATGGGGAATATATTAAGTATCGATATTAGTTTGTGGAACAATTAAAAAAAATAATTTCTTAAACTCATGCTAAATTTTGTATTCCTTAATAGCTCTCATCTATTGCTTACCCTGAGTAGTAATAGAGTTAATTTTTAGAATAAATGGAGAAATATTATTTCCTGCTTTTTTCAGATTTATACCCTCCATTTCCTCTACAACACTATATGAATATTTATTTTATCTAATGTGCTGTTAGTCTTGCGTTAATCATGCTTCGCATAAATTGTCACACATACGAATTAACGATGAACGAAAAATAACAAGAACCACACAAAAACCAAAAGAAAAACTACCCTCAAAATTTAAAAACTTCTTTTAAGAAATTAGACCAAACAGACTGAATAACATTATCAGAACAAAGTACTATGGCGCGTAGGAGAGACATTCGAAAATGACAAAACAAGCAGGCAGCATTGTTTATCAAGGATTTTTATTATGATCCAGACACATAAGTTAAAACCGAAATCTTTCTTTTTTTATGCATAGCTTTCACATGATTCCATAAAACAATCCGTCATCCTAAAATTCAGAATAGACAATACTTATTCAACCATTTTAGATAAGCACTAAACATTACACGTATGCTAAAAGCCATTTAAATTGTACATGGCTTTCCCACGGAAAGCCATGCCCACGGATTCCCAAAGCTTCGCACTGGACCTGAGAATAATAGTCTCATCCGAGAGTAATTACACGGAAACGACGGAAGCACTTTTGCAAAAATACACCACACTCGAGCACTTTAGCAACAAGCAAGTACCAAAATAATAAAAAAAAAAAAACAAAAATAAAAACAATCTTCGTTAAAAGTCAGAGGTAAGCATTTACCCACAAATTGTTCTAAACCAGAAACATCAACATCAACATAAGAATAAAAATAAAAATGTTAATTATCACCCAAGTACGACAGCCAACGTCGTCACTGCTATTGCCATCGTTGCCGCCACCCACAAGAAACTAAAGAGGCATGGACAACAAATGGCATTGGACCAAGTGTAACCATTACTGCAGTGCCTGCTTCATCCTAAATACATATGTACGTACTTTTGCTTGGTATCCTTCGGTGATGCCGCACAGATTACCAATTTTTAGAAAGGATAAGTTTCATGTGCAAATGACAAATCATAACAAAGCATTATTTTCGTAGATCCTTTTTTTTCTGGCAGCTCACTACTGCAGCACTTTTAAGAACTTTTATGATTATTTCTTTCTTCTTCTTTTCTTTTTTTTTTTTTTCTTTTTCTCTGCTTTTTTAACTAGACAACTAGACTTTCTTGGTTGTGGATGTAATAAAAATTAATAAAACAAAAATCAGGGTTTTGCACTAGTTTCACTAGCAATTGCTTAGAGTTGCACAAAATTTTGTTATCACATCCGTTTTTGCTTTCCGTTTTCGTATTCGTAATCCAGTTTCGCTCGACGGAAATGATGCAGTTGTTTTGTTTCAGGAGACGTTTAAATTTGATTTAAGTTGATGGATGTACGTATGTATAAAAAAAATTCTAAAATTAATTCCAACAATTTCGTTTTTCAGGTTTTCTTTAAAAAAAATAATATACGACTAACAAATTGTTGATTAATAGTATTATCGGAGATAGAAAACAGAAGAGAGTACAACGGCAACGACCGACACGTTCCAGCCAACGTCCTATACTAAAAACCCAAAGGATATTTACTCTGACTATTGACATGTCTCGCATATCACCAATCTCCAATGTCGGCGGGGAAGCATCCGCTTTTCATGATTGTCGAACTTCTCCTCTTTTAATGCTTCCATCTGCTTTTTTCTTTTGATTGTTGAAGTGCAAAAATTGGGAGCTGCGGTGCAGGATTTCCCCTCTTCAGAATAAAGAATTGGATATATGATTTGACGACCACTAATGCAGGCGAACTCTTACGTCTATTTATGAGATAAAACTGCAAATAACAATTTTCTTTTTTTTTTTAATAAACATGATAATTTGTATTTAACTCAAACTGACCCAAAAATCGAAAACTACAACTGATAATATGAAAGCGAGAGCAGAGTTTATATTAGTGCAAAAAGAGGAAGAAACTAAGATATGTGCAGCACTATACTCGGTAAACGTACTAATACCCGCCGAAAGATACTGAGCCCTTGAAAAGCAGACACTTTCTCGTGTAGAAGATTCCCCCTCAAATGAGATCCTGATTCGATTTCGATTCTGCGCCAGGCACTTTCTACCCACAGAGAGTTACACGTTTTCGGAGTTCTCCACAGAAGGTTTACAAACAAATGGTGTATAATGACTTGGCCAACTGCAGCAGCATTCGAATAGAAAAAGAAAAAAAGTGTCGGAGATTGCTATGTGGGCCTACACACCACTTCCTCATTCCTCTTCTTCGGAAGATAAATATTTAGTCTTGTTCTTTTTTTGTTCTCTCGAATCATTGAACTTGATTACTGTTTTGCCGGATGTATTTTTTAATGGAGTTTATGTAATATGTGTCGCGATTTTAATAGCATTTGAAAGTTTTAATGCATTATTCCATTTTTATCCCACAATATACTGCTGTCAGATAAGACTCTTCGTTTTATTCAAAAATCAATTTTAGTGTTAATCAAATGGCTATAAATGTAACCTATTAGGTTAGGTTGTTAAAATATCTTCCTGGGAATAAACCTTTAATACAAAAAAAAATATTTATCTATACGTAATAGATACATATTAAAATATTTTTTTCAAAAGTATTATTTACTAATATAAACATTAAGCTAGCTTCCCAAACAGTTTGCAGCTGCCTGTGTCTTCCTACTTCAAATAAATTTGATTGGCACTCTTGCTAACCCATTTAAATTGGTCTGATGCTTCTGAAGTGTAGATACGACTTAGTATAATGAATATTGTTGATATTGCTCTAAATTTTAGCATCTCTACGTTGTATTTTGTTTTAATTAAATGTGATAATTTGGGTAGCTTGCAACATTGAATATCTAGTTTATTTATCAAATATTCACCAAATGAATGTGCCGATGCAATCTACTAAACAACTGCGAATTAAGACTCTTGTATTAACTTTACAGAAGAACTTTAAAAGTTACTAAAAAATATCAATACAAAAAAGATTTAGGTGTGCTTAAGGTTTGTCATCTCGTTAGTTTTATTTCAGGAGGCAATAATAACGTGATTTTTCGCTCAAAAGACAAGTAGACCATCCCTCGAAGGACCAAGCTTGCTTTATAAAACCTGGATAATCCCCGTCGTGCTCTATGGCGTAGAGGCATGGGCGCTATTAAATGCGGGTAAAGACGCTTTTAGTCTCTTCAAAAGAAAAACTCTGCTTGGCCTGTACGCGGTGGAATAAAACTAGTCAAGCGTCTGCAAATACAACACTTAATATAAATAAGTAACGTAAGCCTTGTGTGGTCATGTACACGGCTCCAGTCTGAAGAGTCTTTTGATCTCAGCCATTGTGAAAACACGTGGAAGACTTCATCAAATTATATGGTGCACATATGTGGACAAGAGGCTCAATACAAAATTGGCGAAAGATCGACCTGGCTGGAGAGGCTAGAGCGCACAAAGTTTGGGGTTTTTATGTTTAGCTTACTGGAAAGGTAGTGCATTTTTGCCCCGATTTATTCAAGGTATGCGAGAAATTTACTTTGTATATTTCATACCACCTGCATGCCTCAACTGCAAAATGATCCAAAAATACACATTTTAGTCTTGTTTTTTATTGGCATGTGATTTCACAAACGATTTGTTGATAAAACATTGCCAAAAATTTAAACGTTTTTATGTAAATTTTACCTATAAACCTTAAGAAAAAACCTTTGCAATTGTACTCGTTTTGAAAAATGTTCAATTTGAATGCACCGACTGAGTACATCGTTGAAGTATAGACTTCGGACAAACTGGCAAAACAATAAAAAGCCAAAATTCAATTTTGTTTTTGTTTTGGCCATCTTTTAAGAAAAATTGGCATGTGTGAGCTTTATGGAATTACTAAGCTAGTCCAAAATATTGTTTAGTAAGATTCGGAGTATATTCTGGGTAGTCAACATGCTAAACAATCGATCAATTATCTCCAATTTCAGCGCAGTTTCAAACAGATTCTCTCATTCTTGAATATAGATTTAATTGACTTACTCTACGATAAGAAAAGTAACTCCAAAAACATAGTAAACCCTCGATAATTCGAATATCATGGGACCAGGAAAATACTTCGAATTAAAGAGGTTCTGGAATTACGGAGGTTTTAGAAAAAAAATATTGCTCACTTCCTTCACGTTCAACAAACGGCTTTTGAAGAAAAAAAAGCAAACTTGACTTCGAATTATTGAAGTAAACAAGCCATCATTTTCGAATATTAGAGGTTTTCACGCTGTTTTACACATAAAAAAATTAAAAATAGTTTGTAAAAAATTGATGAAAAACCCATATTTTTTTAAGTCTCTGAAAGATTTTGTAATACATAAAGAAAGTAGTAAATAAGACAAGGGATCATGTACCTTGGACCGACCTTTACTATTTCTACGAAGACTTTTGTTCGATGCAAATGTTTCCAATTTAGTTTGTCTATGCTAAAAGTGTATTATTTTGGGATATTCAATAATATTTATATTACATTTTAAGTATTATCGTATACCTAAAAAATGAATTTTTGCAAGGAAACCTCAAACGGTTTGCTAGTGCGATCAAAGGTCAATCACCACTGAACTGAACCAGAATACATAGAATTGCTTATCATTTTGCCAGAATAAGAGCAAATCTTTTGGATTTCCTTGCAAGATTTGCCTTTTCTTCTTACAAAATATAGTTTCATTTCTTCTCAGAACAATATTTACCACGGCCCAATTTTTTTAAAACAAACAAAAAAAGACGAACAAGGTCATATTATTATTAAAGAAAAATTTAAATTTTTAAATTTTTTATAGTTGTGACTTAGACAGAAAAATAACTAATTTTTTAATAACGGAGTGTTGTTTGAGCCACTGAATGTAAAAATTGATTGGTCGAGGTATTCGATATAATTAGATAAAAACTTGTAACATTACTGACGATTATTTTCCTGGCAATTCTCTCTGTTATATTAATTTTAAACACGGATAGTTAAAAGCTTTATCTGCACTTATGAATTTTACAATATGTATTAGAATTTATGTTATGAACAGTATTTATAAAAATAATCTACACTATTTCATCGCATTTCTACGGGGCTAATCGATGCATCTAACGACTCTTTTATAGCTGGCTTTGGATGCATTCATTTTCAACAAACAGCTTGAGAATATGGATTTTTAATAATTTTTTAAATTTCAATCATGCTACTGCTATTTATCCGTTTTCCCATTTTCTTCCTTTTTTGTTTTAGGTATAAACAAAAGTGGAGGTTTTTTTAGAATGTCACTTATAGCGGTCCTTTCGAGTTCACTCTAAACGAACGCTATTGGATTATGAAAATATGTAGTTTATATGATATGATAGCGCCAAATGCATCTCAACGACACTTGCTGATGCAGCATGATGCTGAAAACATTTCCTAAGATGCTGCCGACCCGCAGCAAAGTTAACATATTAACCCGGAAAAAAGATTTTACCGGTTAAACAAACGGTGCGCAATGTACATATATTCTTCCTCATACAGATTTTACCCCAGACACAAAGGGAACAGAAAGTCTAGCTACATCTAGCAATTCCCAGAGGCGCACTGTGTTCTTGCTGTCACCTTGTTACTATGGCTGTCAAACTGTTTATCTATGTGTACATCAACCTTTTTGTAGTTAGTACTATAATCACTGAGCTTGTGCTCAACTGCTGAATTTGCAGTACTATAATGCAACTGGGCATGGTTTCTGTCTATAATACAATCGCATTCCATAAAATGGATTATGTCAACAATGAGCGAGTTTGAGATTTCGCTAAAAACTATTTCATTTAAAAGTTACTAACTTATCGACAAGAAACTTCATACACAATTCTCACAACAAAAACACTTTATTGATTCAACTATGGATAGTAGGTTTTTTTAAACTTAGGTTTGCTCTTAGGCCCGCCAGGACGAACGTTGCGCGGAATATATTCAAGTGCGTGTTGATCCAGCGTTCGTTTCCATGGGTTGATTTTAAGTTCAAAGAAACGACGTTTTGGTTCCATTGGACGTGTGTTGTTATCAATTTTATATATCCTCTCCCACAGATAGATTTCAGGGGTTGCCAAATGACGGGGACGATTCGCAACCAAATGTTTAAAGATCTTCTCTAAGAACTCACGTTTATCGTCTTCTTCGATGTCTGCTACTCTAGGTGTTTCACTGGAAAGATATGGTTGCAAGTCAGTTTGGACTTCCACTGGTCTATTTAAGTATAGTTCGACCAAATATTTAACTACGTCGCTGTTGAAACCAACACACTTTCCATTTGCATCGATTTCTTGAAACAAACTCATTTCTTTGGTTCCCCAACAGTAGTTCACCTTTGGATTCTCATGCACATTTTCAGAATGAAGTAACGTCGTATTAAGTTGGTACCGATAGAAGGACCAAAGCTTTCCATTTGTTATCACTGTTTGTGTGGTCATCGGATAAGTAATATCGTTGTAGGTAGAAAATCCATTGTAATTGGCTTGTGCCAACAACCACGCGTAGCTAGATTGAATCGCTTGTGCGTGTAATGTTTCTTCGAAATCCTGGGGCCCATATTTCTCATTGCGGGTGAGCAAATGATCCCGAGGGTGGTATGCCAACAGGCCAAAACCACTGGCACTGCCAGGCCAATACCCTGTGAATGATTCACTTTATTCACCGAAGTAACGTTTTAACACAATTTAAAAAGCTTACCAGGTATATTCGTGCCATGGCAATAGTGTTTCTTGTAACCCAAAGTGCGAGGATCGTATTTATAAAGCGGAATTTCTTTGCCTTTCTCTGCAGATGCACCCTCTCCAACAGACTTAATAGCCGCCAGTGGAAGTCGGTGTCGAACAGAAAGATAGGGCTCACCTTTATATTGGATCAATCTATCAACTGGCATCTCTGCAGTATCCTCCTGCCAGTCTTGACCTTTTCTACTTTTAACAACATTTTTCGGTGGATTGACTCCGCCAACAGCCCAAAAAGCTTCGTGCCTAGGATTAAGATCTACTTCAACCTCCGACAAGTGTTCAACATCAGCAACAAGGGAGTTAATCAGAGTCCGGTTGAAATTCTCGACAATTATCTGTCCCAATAACTTGTCTTTCTCCCGAGCGGACAAGCTAGTATTGCCATCATATTTAGCTCTTAAAATAAAAATAGAAGCAAATAGTTATTATCTTTGTTCTGCCCTTAAAAAAGAGAAGATAAATAAAGTACTTAAAGAACTCATGGGAACATTCCAAGGATTCCTGGATATTTTTTGAAACATTTTGCATAAACGATTCCATTTGAGCATTGGCAGACTCGTCTTTTTTTGTAGCAGGAATCTTGTCATAACCCTCAAATACCGTCCGTGTATAATGTTGAGAAATCGGCAAGCAGTTGTAAGGATGTTCACTGGAGTCAAATTTTATGGTACTGTAACCATAGTATCTGGGCATGTTTATTTTTATAAGTTTTTCCTCTACTGTTGGCAGTGATTTGATTTCCTCGTGCCATGACATTTTCTTGCGTTCTAAACCCGCCCGACGAGTTAGCTCCAATATCTCTGGATACTCTGGTTTCTCGATATACTCATCAGTGACTCTATTGGTTTGACTTTGAGCAGCGTATAATCTGTTGGTTTCAATTACGCGACCAACATGCCTTTTAAAGGCTCCTCTGCTCAAAGCAAGCATTTTAAAATTTAGAGAATTAAAAAACACACTGAGCCCCCACTAAACTATTGGTTATGAAATATTTTAAGTGTCAAAATCCTACATATGACAGCCGAATATAAGTCAAAATATTGGCCACGTTCATACGACTTAAAATCATTGGTAGTGCCATTGTATGACAACTTACATATTGTTATACACAAATCAAACACTCGATGGAGGATGAATGTGCATTCTTTTTCTTTTGCTTCTTGACAAATTGTTTTGTTTCCATTATTTCGGTCGACAATCAATTATGAACTTAGATACTAAAAGGAACGTAATTTTGTAGGTTAAAACTGAGTGCTCATTTGTTTCGCAAAGTTATTATTCGTGATAATTGGTTTCATTCTTCAAACATCTGTAAAACAAAGCATCTATGAGCTCTATAGGTGCAGTATACCAATTACTTTCTTCTCCTGATAGATTGTAAATACACCTCAATTTGCGCCATTAATTTCGACCACAAAAACACGATGTAAATTGAATAAACGATTGCCATGTATTTCAATTTCATTATTTGTGAACGATGCAAACTAAAATAAAAACCAAACAGATTCTAAGCTTTTTAAACGACGAAAGCTAAGCAAATCCAACTGACGCAAAGCGTGGCTTTGGCATACAATAACTGGATGACTTTCATTATAGAAACACTTTTTCCTTCTTGCAAATTTAATCATGCCAAAGTAAACAAAATAAAATTCTTGCACTTGTATGCTCCTGTACGTTCTACGGTTTTGACTCTAACCTATCTGTGCCATTTTTAAACTGGAATATATTTAATTTTCAATGTTATCCAGGAAATATTCAAAACAAAGTATACCTTAGAATACCTTTTACACGTTAATAAATATTAACTTCAGGCTTATCACGTACCTTTCTGAAGTTGTTTTTATGACTTCGTTGTTATAATTTCAATTTGGGATATTTATAAGGTGTTATAAATTATAGTTTTATTGCATTCAATTTTTTTAAGAAATATTTATTGAAAATGTGGGAAAAAAATTACACAGATCCCCATCTGTCAAACAATCAGCTGTCAAAGAATTCCTTTTGAAAAAAATTCGTGCATATTAGAATCGCCGCCGCAAATTTGTGTAGGTTTTGCTGGGAGGTTCGGAGATTTATATATCAAGGAAAAAGATATCCATAAAAAGAGCATTTGGTGGTTCATGATTATATTTATATACATTTCAAAGCCGCTGAAAACGTGTCCATTACCTTCGACAAAGAAATTATTGGAGGAAACCATGAGGTAATTTTATATTTGATTAATATTGTGCATTAAGTTGGCGATTGCCGCTCAAACAGTTTTTTTTTACCAAAATTCTTCGGGTTTTATAAGAGTGAAAAACTTCCGTTAATAGTTTGCAGTTGAATAAAATAAATGAATACTTGAAGAAGTGCAATTGTTTTCTATTCTGAGTGTGTTAATGAAAACACCGCCTTTTTTAGGTCATGCATGAAATTTTTGTGCATATATTATGCAAATCTTGTGAGAAATATAACCAAACTTCTGAAAAAATAGGCGACTTTTTAAAGATTGTTTGTCGTTGTACAGTGGCGATTGATCGTGAGTACTTTGAAAGTTTTCCTTTTACAGTAATTGTAGCTTATACCGGTTGAAAGTTTGAACACAATTATGGTCAATTCGTTCTGTTTGCGGTTTTAAAATATATTTTTTATGCAAGTGGTTATTTCTAAAAATAGACGAGATTGTTTTTTAAAGTCAGTCCTACAATCAGGTTAATTAATAAAGAAAAGCATGTCGAAAGACTTAGTTATACACTAAATCAAATATGAAGTTTCGAGTGGAGATTAACAGTTAAACGTAATTTATCACATAAAAAATAAAAATGGAAATTTGACAATTTGATTCCACCATAAAATGACTGAGTTGGCGCCTTTATTCTCCAATGAATGCAAACGACCAGATTACTAAGACAAAGGACTTGGGGGTAAATGTTATGACAAAAACAAAATTCAACTAATAAGGACAAAACTTCTTAAGTTAACTTCTTCTTCTAATATTCCAATAACGCGATGAATTGACCTCGCTGTTTCACCGGTTTCTTGTATAAAAGGATCACTGAACTAAATCGCAAATCATATTCTTTTTTCTATACATGCATTAATAAAATCATGGTTTTATAATCATGTTTCATCCAGAAAACCGCTAAACCTTTTTTCAGTTAATTTGTCGATAGTGATTTAAGGTAAATCGCTAGAAGATACAGAAACTTTACAAGAATTAACTCGTACAGAATTTTAAAAAAAATGGAAAAATATAGTGCTACTCCTGTCGCACTTGTTGTAGACTTCTGACAGCTTTTGAAATGCACTGAACATTTTTTTAAGGATTTTGGAATATAGTCATACATATCGTTATCACGCAATTTTTTTTTTCATGGGGAAATTCGAGCTAATCTTCGTTTTATGTTCTTCATAACCAAGTAAGCTGAATCTCAAATAGCTATTTTTTTAGGCTTCAATAAATTCAAATTTTGATTATCAGCAATAAATTTATTGAAATAAAAGTCATTTAAAAATTCTTGATGTCAGACAATTTTTTGAAATATTGAAATTTTGTTTAGTAATTTATTTGATTATATGTTCTTTTACATTTACATTTTTTTTCAGTAACTAGTCTAGTTCGTCACACATCCGTTAAAAGAAGAAGAGATAAAC
The DNA here is from genome assembly GCA_905187475.1 of Syritta pipiens. Classification (NCBI taxonomy): domain Eukaryota; kingdom Metazoa; phylum Arthropoda; class Insecta; order Diptera; family Syrphidae; genus Syritta; species Syritta pipiens. Next base: position 9,160,819 of record LR994571.1, on the reverse strand, counting down.
AAAACCAAACGTCTATGCTACAGCGACATGTAAAGCAATTATAAATATTTTTCAACTACATTTAACCCCACAAAAAACGAAGGGCACACGTTGACAACGAATGCGAACAAGTGTCGAGGTAATCATAAATGTACTACACAGAATTACAGGATACATGATTACAACTGTTAAAAATATTTTTTTCAGTAGAAGATATATTGTTATTTTTTACGTAAGATATAAAGAGCTAGACAGTAAGCATAGAGTCATACAATAATTCATAACAATAAGAATAAACAAAACAAACAAAAATAAACATTTAACATGTTCGCTTCGGATTTAAAAATTATTTCGTTAGCTTCAAAGGATGTCATTACATGTAAAAACGATAACACTCCACCAATGATAAAGTATCAAAAACAAAATGTATCGCAAAAATATCAAAACAATACACACCACAACGGTAACCGAAAAAAAAACCAAAAAATATCTACAAACAATACGTGCACCACGAACAAAAATCATCACAACAGCAACAATAATCAGTCTTTTGCAGCGAACAATCGTAAGAGAGTTAATCAGCAACAATTGAACATTCATTGCAACAACAATAACAATAGTGTTAAAAACCAAAACATTTATATATCCACAAGCCTCAGCAACAATATTGTTATTAAAAATAGTAACAACAAATGCAATGACTCAACTTTGGTATCTCCTAGTGCACCAAAAAATTGCTGTGATACGTTTGTCAACAAAAATATCGCAAGTGACTTTAGCAAAACGTCCTCGTTTCAAAAATCTTCAGCAAACAATTCATCAGTATCGTCGTCTTCATCTCTGTCATCAACTTCATCAGCAACCAAAAATAGTATTAGCAACAAGCAAGGCAAAGTAGCGATAAAACTTGGTTCAACAACATCATCAACTCATCGCAAAAAGCCATCACAGACTGAAGTAGAAATTAATAATAAAAGTAACAAGAAGCCTCTATCGCCTATTCCTCCTGTGGTGATAAACAGCAGCGATTCGCCTAGTTCAAGTAACCAACAAATGTCTGCTGTTATCACATCATCTGGTGTTACAAATGTTAACGTAGTTTCAACAGCGGTATCAATCGCTTCATCTTCGGCGCCGGTTTCACCAAATTCGTATTCTCTCGATTTTTTACATTCGGTGAGAGTGCAAATGGCAGGAGGTGCCGATACTGGCAACACTGGGAGTAATCATATTTACAGTAGCAGTGCTACTGCTTCTCCAAGTCGCAATGTTGCCGATACTCAGAGTATCGGTATTCAAAGGCAGAGAATAATTTACCAGGACATACCACCTCCAGAAAAACGAGTTGATCTTTTAGACCATAGCCAGAATAAATACAGTCCTGGCACTAAAATGCCATCGCCTTCCTACAGTGAATACCAAGGCTATGATATTCCAATTTTAATAAATAATCCTCATCATTCTGGAGTAAGTTCCATGGGCACGCATATTCCACCAGATAGTTTTTCGTCACCGTATAACTACCCGCCTTTGAATAATTATAAGCGTAACAATTACATTCCCGTTTCTTACCCACATCAGAAGTGCCAAAACGAAAGTAAGAACATCGGTCATCAGCTCGACAATAGTTCGGGCAACAGTAATGTAAATGGAGTGAATACAGTATCCTACAATCGTAATAGAAATCAAATAAAAGCATGGAACACCGGCAACGTCAACGTATACCTGAACAAAAATGGTTCCAATATGATGGTCAAACACTTGACTAATGCAAACACAGATACTGGCAATTCTCAAGTTATTCCCCGCATGAAAAATCACCAAAACATCCATAACCTTACCTATGTGACTACCGATCCTAACAATAATAACCGATATGTGGAAGGAAACAGATCACAATCATCCAGTCCGAAATCAGAAAATCCCGGTCAAATGCGTACCAAACCCAACGTAAGCGAGTGCAGAGGTCCCTACACACCGCCGAATTATTCGCCTACTCAACCTCCAACCATGAAAAATCAGTCGGTGGCAAGTCCACCGGAAGGCACTCAACTTCGAGTTGCGAGCGAAGGCTATGAATCGGATTCATCAAATTCAAGTTGCGGCAATGTTAAAAAGATCGATACTGGTAGCAACAATCCCCTTTCGTCATCATCATCGTCATCTATATCATCGACGGATATCTCATATGCACAGCCATCTAGTATAACATCACTTCTAAATTTTCCAACAACTTATGCCGAAGAGGATCTACCGATGCATCATTTTTATGGTTCCGAACAAAATTTATCGCATTGGATACCATTGCATGCTCAGTTTTTATATAGTCCTCATGCAAACTACTCCATAAGTGAGAATACGGGTGAATTGCAACAAATGCAGACATCAACCATAAAAAAGACGTAATTACAAAATGTTTTTAAAATTTGGTTTAATAATTTCATACAAAACAAATAATATCTTTTAGCCAAAGTCATCGCAGTTCATTCCGTGGAGGTCGGGGTCGAAGTTTTGTGCATAACAATGTCCGATCCATTCATGTCACAAATGATTTTTTCTTCACACCACCGGATAGATTTCTAGCCCGATCACATCTAGTTGAAGTTAAGGAAATGCCTCGTCAATTGTTGACCTGCTCTAAATGGGATAATTTATCGCAAGGAATTTGGAATAAGTTTATAAACTCTCAACAAACTGAGGATACTTTCAAGCGAAAGATGCGCCTTTGGCGGTATTTGTACATTATAATTAAAGTAAGTTATCTCAAACGTAGTAATTTTAAAAAGTTTTATAAAAATGTATGTATTTTTTCCCCTATAATTCCAAATTTGATATAGAATGCATATCCCAGATATGGCCTCTATTTAGTAGGGTCCACCATATCAGGATTCGGAGCAGATACATCTGACATTGATATGTGTCTTGTTTCACGAGCAGTGTCCACTATAGATCCACGAATGGAAGCTTTGTTTAACTTGACTTTGTTAAGAGAATGTTTGAACAAAACTGGTAAGTTTGTTGTATGTTTAATAAGCGATTTATTAAATAAATAATGTTCGTATGTTTTTAGGGGAATTTGAAAATTTTAATCTTATTGAAGCTAAAGTTCCAATATTGCGTTTTAAGGATAGAGCTCATAACCTAGAAGTGGATCTAAACTTCAATAATTGTGTTGGCATTAAAAACACTCACTTGCTGTACTGTTACTCTCAGCGTAAGAAATTCAGTTGTTTTGTGTTTGACTTTATTTTTTATTATTTATTTTCTACAGTTGATTGGAGACTTAGACCTCTAGTGCTGGTCACAAAACTTTGGGCTCAATATCACAATATAAACAACGCAAAAACTATGACAATATCAAGTTATTCTCTCGTATTGATGGTCATACATTTTTTGCAGTGCGCGGTGAGTCCGCCCGTACTACCATGTTTACATGAAATATATCCCGAAAAGTTCCAATTTATTGTAAGTCGCAATAAAAACCATATGGAAAATGTAGACAAATAGTAATAATTATAATTTTTTTTCTTTTCATATTATAGTTGCGTTCGAATGACTTCGGCTATGTGGATATGAATGAAACGATTGGTCCATATGATTCCCAGAACACACAAACATTGGGACAACTATTCCTACAGTTTCTGCAATATTATAGTACTTTTAAGTAAAATATTATTTCTTCTAAAATTCGAACGAGAATTTATAGTAGTCCTTTTTTTTAGCTACTCACAATACGCTATTTCCATCAGGACGGGTGCTCTCATTCCAATTGAATACTGCCGTCAAGCAAAGTCATTGAAAAATGATATTCACCAGTGGAAAGAATTGTGCATAGAAGGTATAGTCGCTAAATAAACCTCCTTTAAGTGGAAAGCGGTTAAAATTTATTTCTATTTTCAGAACCATTTGATCTCACAAATACTGCCAGATCTGTGTATGATTTCGAAACATTTGAGAGAGTTAAGCTAGTATTTATGTCTTCGTGTCGAATTCTAGAAGAAACACTAGATATAAATTCCATATTTGCTCCGGTTATTCCATCAGCAGCAACATCTCGACCAGTACAAGAAACTTAAATTTATGCTGCTTGCACTTGAATGTGCTTTCGTGAAATTACATTATTTCATAATGGATGATATCACCACACGTGTTGAATGCAATACATAAAGTAAGTTATTTATTTTCTTTGAATTGTTAGACTATGAGAAAAGTGTAGAGACGTTTTAGAAACTACCCTCTGTGTATATACAAAGAAATATCATATAAAATGAAGACTGATTAGTTAGAAAATATTTAATATTCGAATGATGAAATAACTTTAACATAATAAGTAGTCCAATTATACTAATATCTTGTGTTTTGTTTGTAAGTAAGGGTTATTGCGTTGTCAGTTTGAGCAGATTTAGATAGAAAAAAAAACATCTGTTAAAATAAACATATAGACTGCTATGAACTAGTGTAAAATCAAAGTGCCTAACTAGACACTTAATAATATAATTCAGTATAAGATAAAAGAACAAGTGTATTTTTATACGATTATTTAAGCTAATCCTATCTGATGCTGTTGATATACTAGACATTATGAATGGTCACGTCCGGCTGATGATTTGCCAGGTTTTAAACTGATGAAATTAAAAATTTTTTTTTTTTTTTTGAGTATGGAAATGCACAAAATCTTAAAAAAAACTATCAACTATCAGCTTATCGGCTTTTGCGAATTAAAATAACGAAAACAAAAAAAAATCCTCAAAATAGTTTCAGGTTGTGTTCTTTTATATATCCAACCACCATTAATCCTGGCCGAATTTAACTTTGTTTAGTTTTATTCTTAAAAACATTTGTTACTACAAATGTCATCTATTGTACCACAAATTGAACAGAATTGATAATTGGCAGCAAAATCCAATCAGCCTGACGTACCATGGTTTTTTATGATTTCTTCGATATTTTACTTTTATTTTACACTAAAAAATCATATGTATGAAATTTGTCCAAAAATGCTAGACCAATTCGGACTAGTTTGTCTGCTCTTATGTCTTTACTATAATATCTCAGGTTATTAGTTTGTACCTCACATCTAGCTATAAGGTCCAAGTCATAAGCTTAAAACATAATTTATTAATTTTATGCTTTCAGAAATAAAAAAAAAATAAAAAGAGTTAAACATATTAATAAGAATGGATAAAGCCTAAAAATAAAATTAAATTAAAAAATCAAACAAAAAATATAAAAAATAAAAAAACCTAAAAAAAAAATATAAAATATGTAAAAAATACTCACTAAAAATTGCTCAATATTGCTTTCATTTTTTTAAGTTTATTATATTATATCAGCAAATAGTAAATATGTATACGAACAGAAAATCTTCGTTAGGTTGTGAATTTTGTACATTTATCTTCGATTTATTTATATACGCTTGAGATAAGTTTACAACGAGAGTTTGTTTTTTTTTTCTTTCTTCTTTTCTTTCGCGTTTACATTTATATTCGCAAAAATTAATAATATTAATAATAAAAAAAAAATTTGAAAAAAAAGCAAAAGGCAAAATTAGCGGAGCGTCGAAATGGAAGATAAATACAACTGTTTCAATAAAATTCGAAGTTAGTCAGTTCATTCATGTTTACCTAATTTTGCAAGATATAATGGTTGCTAGGCAAAGTTTATATATTTGATTCTTTTTTATGTATAAATTGCTTAAAACAACAAAACAAAGAAAAACTGTAATAAATCGAAAAATTATCAAGTGTATTATTCAAAAGCAAGAAAAAGTTAAATGATTAAAAATTTGAAAAAAAAAAAACACAAAAGGCCTTCAGTTGTAAAAAGATGTGCAAGTTGCGTATTTTAAGCGGATATAACGTGCTGCCCATAACTTACACCTATATTTATTTTTTATTTTTATTTATTTGAAAACAAAATCAGCGGGTTTGGTTTGTATTGTAAAACCATTCTTCAAACTAAATGTATAATACTGAAATGCGCATACTTCCAGAATCATTCCTATTACCATCACATAATTTGCACATCTTTACAGGAAAATTGTTCAATTAGAAAGTGGAAATAAAAGCACGATTCCGACGGAAAAGATTCTTTTTGTTTTTATTACAGAATTTTGTTTTAATTATGAAAATGTTTAGAGTTGTACTCTTTTAATCGTAAGTAATTTTGTTACTTCAGAAATCACAAGGATAATTCAAATTTCAAAAATACATTAAAATTCTTACAAAAGTACAGCCGTACCAATTTAGCTTTCTTATTATTTCCAACAGCAGTAATAAAAAAAAGAATAAAACTTTAACCAGGCATTCCCGGGAACCAGAAAGAAAGGTAGAGTTGGGGATTAAAACTTTAGAAATAATTTTTTACGTTAAAACCAACTTTTAGTGTAGTGCAATCCAAGTACAGAACTAAGTAATAGAGTTCTAAAGTAAGTATTAAAAAATAGGATAGATATCCAATCAAGCTATTGCTTCGCTCTCCATTTTATGCTTTTGATTTTTTATCGCTGAATTATAAATTGCTTAGATCACGTAATTTGTTACATCACAGGCAAACATTTTTTTTTTACAATTTGAAATACCTATTTTCAGAGTCTTTATCGACATTTTTTTTTTTATAAATACATGTTTTAAAAAATTTATAAGAAAGACCATTTCCGCATTAGCATTGCAAATACATATATTTAAATATTGCTCACTATATGCGATAAAAAAAAAATACAAAATTTAATATACAGTTGAAAATAAGGAAACAAAACATTGTTGTAAATTAATAAGATAAAAACGCCGAAGGACACAAAAATATGCAAATGATATCTCGACGACATTGTTTTATAATTCAAAAGAATAACTTTGCCAACATAATAAAAAGCTGACGATTTCCGAAAACTTCAAGTTGATACATTCATCCAGGCAAGTTCGCTGCATGTACTATTATCATTTGTATCAGATAAAGAATAGCTGTTGTCTTTTCGATTATCCCTACAAATAAGTAAGTTTTCCATCGTTTGTTTCTTTAAAAATGACGGACGAGTTGGCGAATTGAAGAGACTCCTAGGCGTTGGTAGTCGATCAGTAATTGAAAATGATAAAGATTTCTTGACGACAACAGATGGCGATGGGAATCTATACATAAATTTGTTCAAACATATTCAATATTGAAAAATTCGAATAATGCAATAATACGACTTACTGATCCATTTCCTCATTTGAATAACGTAGAACTGCTGATTTCCAATTATATATATACGGATAAGTATCCTTGTTAATATCAACATGAAATATTGCATTTAGTACGTCCAGATCTCGCTTAGTAGGCTCATTTCTAAAAAAAAAAAAAAAGAAAATGAGAATTTTAAATTTTCAGAAATTAAATCTAAAAAAAATTACCCCAGAAGAAAGAGATGATAATCTTCGTTCTCAATACTAGTAAAGGACAAAGCTGATGGACTTTCTGGGGGCGTAACAAAGCATTCGTCCCCATCATCCTCGGAACCTGCATCTGACTTTAACGATACAATTATAAGCACACAGAAAAACTGTAGCAATGATTAATGCACAAACCCAAAAAATGTCTTCATTCTCAGCTGTATCTACGCAATCCGTTGCATGATCATTACTAGATTCCGTTTGTCGCCATTCTTCCAGCTTAACATCATCAACATGATCCGGAGCGAACGATCGAACTTTACGGGACTCAATCCGCGATCTTCGACTTTCCTTTCGACTTAGTACCGTGTCCCACTTGCAATCACATTGTGATTCCTTGAGCCAAATTTGCAGGCAGTTTTCTTCTGTTTTTAAACTCTCCGGTTGTGCTATTAAGACACTACTTTCCATACAAAACATTATTTTGTTACAGACACATTGTAGATGTTCTTTTTTTTCTCCTGGTGTTGTAGTTATCTGTTGTAGGCACTTTTGCACCTGAAATTGAAAAATTAAATGCATTCGATTTTGAAACTAGTATAAATATATAATTTCGTTTTACCTTAGCTTTGATTGTTTTATCAGAGTGCTGAGCATCATCGAGATAGTTAACAATAAGATTGGCAAATCGTGAGTGCACTTTCGTGAAATTGACGTTTAAGAAACGAGAATCATCCATAAAGCTAACTATTAGCGATTTCAGTCTTTTTAATTCGGAAAGGAAGGCATCGTTAATCGATACGATGCTATCGATATTGTATAATAAGTTTTTTGTCATTCGTTTGGCGAACACTTGAAGAGATTTCTCTACACAGGTATAAGGCATGGTCAACTGTGGAGCATTATTCGATATTGACTTACTATAGCTTTGCCGATCACCGTCGTAATCCGTAGCAATAGGTGATTCATTACGTAGATTTAATTTATCGAGTGCATTACACAAATCGTCCATGAGTATTTCCTTATTATTATTGGCCTTTGGCGGTGTATTTTTTTCTGTTTTATCCTTTTGTGCCAAAAAGCTTTCTAACTTCTTTAGGCCCTGCTCTGAAGCAATATCAACAAAAATTCCTAAAAAGTCCCAATATTCCTTCCATTCGACGTTCTGTTCCTTTGCTAGTTCCCGTCCAATAACCTCAAAGCCTTTTTCGGCATCAATAAGTTTTAAATGACGTTCCTTGAAACCTGGACTATCAAACTGATCACCACAACCATGCAATACATTCGATATAGCCGAGTCGTGCAAGTCCAAATTAATAGGCGAAGAGATATTGTTATCTCGATAGGAAGCAAAAATATCTCTTTTTCTCAACGGTGTAAGGCAATTAATGTTAATACCATTTTCTTCAACTCCGTTATTATTGTCTTCTATTGTTTTACTATTTCTGTTCGTATTATTTAAAATACTCACATCCTGGTCGGATTGTGACAATTTATTATTAAATAAATACTTTCTTTGTGGAGTCAACGACGTCGTTGATTTAGTTGGCGTACTACATCTCAATTGCCCTGGACTTCCAAATGCACAATTTATCGAAGGTAGCGAATTACTACTCAATCGAGGAGGTGTCTTCCATCGGCGACAAAAGTTCTATTTCATAAAATCGATATGTAATGGGATGAAACAATTTGCAAATATAAACAGTACCTTAGCTTGTTCCTTGTTCATTGGACCAGCAACAGCTTGTATTTCAACTTCTGGACTAAGAGGATCTACATTGAGGTTCTGAAAATAAAATTAATTTAGGCTCTAAAATCGAAATTAAATTGAAATTTAAATAAAATATAATTGTTTCGTTTACTGTCTTATTATCGAAATTAAGTTTTAATATGACAACGATTTGGCAAATAATGTCGATAAACATTTATGTGTAAGAATTTTTTTCTATATACTGTAAATAGTTTAAGGCGAAATAAGATCAGTCACTTGATAGTCGATGGGGCAAAATCAGTAACAAAAATAAATTGTTTCCTGATTTACACGTAATGCAGTAGGTTAAAAATAAAATAGACAAATTGCTTTAAAGAGCAAAGACGAACTATCATTGTATAAAAGAAACATACCGGTGGATTATTTGTTGAGAAAGGCTGCCCTATTTTTGGAGGAACGGCATGATTTGCAGAACGAATGACAGGAACATAAAAACGTTCTTCTAAAAGTGATGCTATTTTTTCTTTCAGCTCAGGCGTCGCATTTGCATCACGGGAACATATGATCTATGATGAAAGTATGACAAAAAATTACTAAACTGCTTAACTGTACTACTCGACCAAATTTAACTTACATCTTTTGGCAATAGACCTTCATTATTTGGTGCCATTTTGCATTGACGATAAGACGTTAGAACCTCAACCACATCCACAGCACCTATTTTCGCGGCTAAATGCAAAGGTGTTTCACACCTACCCTTTTCGGGCATGTTTAAGAAGTAATCCAAAATAATGGCACTCGCTTCTGCACAAACTTTTTGATTCTTTTTGCCATACAGCAATTCAATAAATGCAATATTACTAACTGTTTCAAGTATTAGCGCTGCGATATTTGCCTTCTTATTTAATGCACAGATATGCATAGCATTATAACGATAGCCTTCCTTTAGAGAAGTCGGCGTATCTCCTGAACTAATTAAATAACGAGGATTATCCCAAATTTTCAAGTGCACTTTTACATGGTCGCCCGCTTCAATTACTTTCCGAAATTCTGTGAGTTCTTGCTTTGTGGGTGCACGAAATGCTGCTTTCTCAAGATTTAGCGGGGAACTTGCTGCCTCAATAAAAAATAAACAATATTGATTAATACTTTTGTTGTGAGAATTTTAATATATATTACCTACATTTTGTGTCTGAATATTTTGATTGGCAGTTTTCATATCCGGTCTCAGCATAATTAGCGGCATCATCCGTATTTGTGAATACCTTTAATCGGGCATCTTTATGTTGTTTGAGTACCTTAAGTGCTTCGTTTTTCTCTCGAAAAACACACGTACGTACATTGGTTCCTAAAAATATCATTTTTGTTTGTTAAGAGCTAGTAAATGTACCAAATGTTATTATAATAGTCAGTAACAAGTCTTTTTGGATTGCTAAACATCATATTCTATATTGGAAATTGTACTTCACGAAAAGTATGTACTTTATCTATAGCGCTATTAACAGAGCATCAACAATTGAAAGTTATACAAAGAGAAACAGATCACTGTGAATAAGAAATTGAGGGCATTCACTTTGAATAAGTCTGACAATACATACATGTACTGCCTGTACGTTGCGTTGACATATTCCAAAAACTAGAGCTATTTTGAAGTACGCGAGATAAACAGAATGTTTCACGAAACATAACAATAGTTCTAATTAGGCCATAGTACATTTTTTTACGTTTGTTAATTCGTTTATTTGTCACTACAAGTGCTACACGGGTGGGTATAAGTACTGCATATCTAGCATTGGCCATTTGCCATTTTCTCTCTAGACGAGAAGGGCAAAAGGCTTTTATTCGAAAACATATTGACTTTTACCCCGTTAGGGAAGGAAAAGAAAATAGCGACTTCTGCCAAATTTATCGATACTTAACCCGCTAGATTCTTTTCACTCTATTAAATCGCACTAGATATAATTTATTTGTTTGAAAACAAGCTATTGTATAGCTTCCAATTAAGACCTATGAAGGAATGTCGAAACAAAAAAAAAATTATGACACACATTGCAGACGTTGCCGGCCAAGCACATGTGAGTTGCTAAAGGGAAGTTTCTTATGCTAATGAATTAAGTTATTGTTTTAATTGGTTTAAGGCCTTACCGCACTAGCATAAATGCTAAAAATAAGAACGACCAAGCTAATTCGCCATTACACGCAATTACGCGCGTACTTTAAAAAAATCTCCTAGCACATATGCGTGGAAGATAGTTGAATAATAAAACTTACCCGCTGTTTCTTGTATAGTTTTTTGAGGAATGTGCACGCTATAGAATGACATATTTGCAATTCTGGTTAATATTTGAATCGCAAATAAAATTTAACCAAATTCCAACTGCAACTACGAAATTCAATCTGTTTATTTGCTGTTTTTTATTGAATATGTTTGACAAATCAAAACAAAGAACTGCGAAGTTGGCTTCGATTTAAATATGCGAAGTTATAAATGCCGTTCAAGCTATTAGACAATATTAGTCTTAATAAAAGTTAATAGTTTCTTGTTAAAACAGTCGCCGACCAGACCTTAATATTCCCAATTTTCTATTTATGATACGCTTATAACACGTCGCTAATCGTCGTCGCCGCCGATTATTTTAAATTTTATGATATATTTATAACATGTCGCCAAATTTATATCCCTTATTTTTTGAAAACAATTTTGAGTAAGTGCTAATTTATTTGCATTCAGTTTTCGGGGAACTCGCTGTTCCATTTTTCTTAAAATTGTTGTATTGAATGGAAAATATCCATGTAAGTGTTTTCATATTATATTACAGAAGGTAATTGTCTGGGGATGTCTGAGCGTTTTTGCAACCCTTTAATTGCGCAGGAGACTAGGTACCTGCATGCTAAACTGTTTTTGTCATTCTCTAGCACTTCAGCGAATATGTATGCAAGCAGGTAGATCTACATTCAATCACGAATACACTCAAAAACGGGATGAGTGCATTTCTTTGTGCAATCGATGTTGCAAAGAGTGTGTTCAGTGCAAAGTAAAAATTATCTTGATAGATAATTTTAATAAATGTGTCTTATAGCTTCTCTCTTAAAATGACTCCTCTTCACGATTAGATAGTCTAGATAGAAGACATAGAAGAGTTTTTCTTAGACATATTTTTTCTAATAATTCGATTCAACTTTTTTAACTTCAAACAAATAATCTGAATTTCAATCGTATAACGCTTATATCGGCCCAATTCTAAGTCGGCCACTTTATCCTAGCTCATGCGTAAAACTAAAATGTAATGTAGCTTTATAAAATCGCACTAAAGCAACAAATACCACCTACATACGATATAATACCACAACTGTCATCGGTTACATAATTTTTGAACGCAACCACTGTTTTTGACCTTAATCGATGAGACGCTGAACGAAGCTATTTTTCTCTCATAACAAAAATGGTCGCTGAATAAGATCTATTCGTCTATCAGAATTAGAAACCAAATCATAAAATCTTAAACGCAATTTTTAGTTTTCATATTTTGTGCAGTCGACAAATTTCATATCCAACGAATAATTGTGGAATATAAGTGGAGGAATTTGGATCTGCATCGTCAGTGCACTTGAACGCCTTCCAAATTCGCCACAGCTTGGTTAACAGAACGACTTTCATCCCGTTTGAGTGCAGTTATTGTCACCATCGTTCTGGGCTCAGCTCTATTTAGTTTGTCGCATAAAAACTGTGAATAAATCTGGACAGAATATCAATATAGTAAACACAAAGATCTTGGGTAGGCCCTTGATGGAAGAGTAAAGTGGTTGCATAAAGATCTGGAACTTCGTGAAGCTGAAACGGGAAAAAAGTACGCAGTGGTAAGATATTTCCTCACAACCAATCTGTCTACTCGTAGTGTATTAACAAAGAAAACCCTTTAGTTTTTTTTCGTCTGTTTACTTGTCAAATTTTGTATGTGATAATTTTTTTCTCTTTGATGTGGACATTTGCCATAAAGACAAGACCTTTGTTTATATTAATCCCTTGTCATCTTTGCATTTGGCGCAATTGTAAAAGAATTAAATTGAACAATGGTGTTTTTTATGAAATGGATTTTTAAGTGGGTGAGGGTCACGGTGAAACAAAGTATATTTGGTGCAAATAAACTCAGGCGTAGTGTAAAAAAGCCAGCCTACACACACAGTAAAAGAAAAAATGGTTTTCCGTGATGGTACTACTTTGTGTTGTGATTTGGACAAAGATTATTAATATGTAACCATATGTATATATAGGTGTGTGATGATAGACAACTAATTATAAACAAAATGTTCCTAAATATTAAATGAGAATGCCATCATCTGCACTGATTCATCTCATTTTTGTCAAACCAGTGATTTTATTGATCATTTTTAACCAGTGTAAAAATTGATATTTGTACGCACATAAACTTAAAGCGTGTATGTAGATTGGCGATGCAATGGTCATTCTGTAGCGCATTGACTTCTGGCCATGCCTATTTCGGCTTAACAAGAGCTTTGTCACTTTTATTTTAATATAAAGTTTTGTGGATTATATTTTAAAGTCTGGGCATTTTTTGAAGTTCCCATTCTGAGTTAAAATTTTATTTCTGTTACACCTTATTTGATAAAAGAAATTACCTCTAAAGGACGCAAAGAAGCTGAGAAATATTAAATTTTAATTTTATTCTTTTCAGAGAAACAAAGATGTCATCCCCTAGTGCTGGTAAACGTCGTATGGACAACGATGTAATTAAATTAATCGAAAGTAAACACGAGGTAACAATCCTTGGCGGGCTAAATGAATTCCATGTGAAATTCTTCGGACCGCAGGGTACACCATACGAAGGCGGTGTTTGGAAAGTACGGGTATATTTGCCAGACAATTATCCCTTCAAATCACCTAGTATAGGCTTTGTTAATAAAATTTACCATCCAAATATCGACGAATCATCAGGCACCGTGTGCTTAGACGTAATTAATCAAGCTTGGACGGCGTTATATGATCTATCTAATATATTCGAGTCATTTTTACCGCAACTTTTAACATATCCAAATCCGGTTGATCCATTAAATCGTGACGCAGCTGCGCTTTATTTGCATGAGCCTGAAGAATATCGACGAAAAGTTGCCGATTATGTTCAACGGTATGCAACAGAAGAAGCTTTACGTGCACATCAAGAGCGTGAAAGCTCCGATAGTGAGTCCAGCATGTCCGACTATAGCGAAGATGAAGCGAGGGACATGGAGTTATAATATTGCTCCGGGGTTAATTTAAAACGTAAATTTTACAAATTTATTATTGTAACTATACATACACATATATATTAATTATAAATTATGAATAATAGATGACTTTTTTAATTAAGTTTCAATTAAACGAGTTTTATTTAAAGAAAATATAATGTGTTGTGAGTACTTATTTTTCTTTTTTTCAGCGACGTTTTTTGCAACTTGCATATTCTGTTTTCCAAAATAGTCGTTTTGATACTTTGTGCAATCGTGAGCTCAAGTTTGACTTGTCGTTCACAAAACATCAGAGTCACAGTACATAAAACTTCTCTCATAATGCTGTATTTGATCGGGGTAAAATATTACTTAATAAAGAAGATTAAGAGCATAATGCGGGAGCAGAGGGAAGGGGTTTGCCAATGTAGATGTAGAATCATGATCAGTTGCACTTATATAAAACATAAAAAGTCCATGGATAATTACTGTTAAGCGAGAGTACCCGGGTTCGAATCCGGCTCGGGGGAAAAAAAAAACACAACAAACAATTTTCACCGCCCCACCTCCAGCGAACGATTGACAATCCTCCTGGAGTACTTCTGTCACGGAAAGCTTTCGCAATTCGTCGTTTGGAACCGGCAATAAACTGTAGGTCCTCTTCACATGTGTCAAATTATAACGCGCACAACACAGTGGAGGCGCGAAAAGCTAGACTTTGGCCCTTCGTGCGCTGTAATGCCACTAATGATGATGGATAATTACATTGCTTGTAGTTTACAAAAGACAAGAGGCCTACATTTCATACCTAAATCTATAACCCATTATCGTTTTCGTGGTCTCTTCATCCTCAAAAGTCTCAGTTTGATAAAAATGTAAGTATATCGCTTAATTTCCGGTCTACTATTCGAAACTTTATCATTATTTCTTCCTAACTTAAACATTTTTCAATATTTTCGTTATGGAAAGGATAAGAAAACGAGTACGGACGCACTTGAGTTCTTTAAAGTGCTTCAACTGAACTACTTAAACATAAAATGCTCTACGCACAATTTGCACTGGCACTTTTTGTACCTGATCACTCTATATTGAAATATAATCCGTAAACAATATCTATAAACTATAATAGACCTTGTTTTACTTTAGTATACCTTTCTTTCTTTATGACGTGCAATGACTTCCTGCCCGGTGTCTATTACGCCTGATATTAAGTCTCTTTTTAAATACATATAAGATTGTTAAACAGCTATTGTTTGAATTCTCTATTTATCCTCCACCATGTTTCTCAACAACTCCGAGAAATATGTCTGAGATATTTACTAACCTTTTGGCATATTCTATTAATCTATTTATGAGTACATATGCATCGACTTTTGTGACTGAAAAGAAAAATCTTAAGATTCTTAAAATAGTAACTCCTAAATAAACGGATAACTTATTATAATCAATTAAAAAAAAAAAAAAAAATCAAGCACAGTTTCAAAATTGGTTTTCGTTTTATTACATACATAAATTGGAACTAGATCGATCATTTTTAATTTTTTTGTTTTCATTTTCTTAAAATAAAAGATTTGTCACATATAATTTGGTATCAGTTACAAAATAAAATCCAAATAAATATTAAAAATAAGGCAATCTATCAAGTTTATGATTAAAGCACGACTTTCTTAATATGAAGGGCGATCGTGGAAAAATAAGAAAAACTCTAAAAACAAGACACGCCTCTGGTGATTGAAATACTTTCACATTGCTCTATACTGGCAACTGAAATTAATATCATCAGAACTTTACACTGTTCTCGGATGGAATACTACTTTACATCTAGGGCCAAGCTTATTAACCTTAGATTTGAGTTGATATTGTTATTTATTTATTTTGAATTTTTTTTTTATTATATACCTTGAAGAGATTCGAAAAAAATATATGAGATTCAGATTATCTCTTTCATTTTCATTGATTTCTTGTAATATATTTAAAAAATATAAATATATTCGAGATATATAAAAATTTATTTAATATACGCAGTTTCAATATATAATATATACAGGATTATAGGAATATATAGCAATTCCATTTTTCCTTTCGCCCTCAATATATGTAAGTGTAGAGTTGTTTGTAGAAACATTTAAGTAATTCAGTTAACTTTGTAAGTACAATTCATTCTCCCTACAGTAATACTAGTTTTTTTAAGCAAAAACATTCAAAGAAAGAAATAAAGAATATTAAAAGTGGTAAAAAACTAAATTAAACTAGAAAATATTTAGCTTATACAAGTATAATCACATCTGACGGTTGTTTTTCAAAAAAATTCAGAAATATGTAAAGTAATGCAAAATGAAAACTTAGTAACTAACTTGACGGATAGAAATTTGTTTATTACATTGTCTTGGTTCGGTGCACAGTGAAAATTTTCTTTAATCAACTGAACTATTTTGCTGAATTAGAGATTAATCGTATCCAAATCCTGGCAGGGAGCGCGTGGACTAACATCATCTTGATTATAAGGTGTTGCAGAGTGGGTAGGTGTTGTGGTGATATTTTGTTTGGCTTCATTGTCCATCGATGATGCTTGTTTTTTGCTACCCAATCCTAATGGAAATGCAAATTCCTGAGGCAGCTTTCGCATAATTTTTCCTGAAGTGATAAGACGACCAAAGCCTTCCTGCAAAAATAAATGATAAGCAAAGAGTTAAGTATAATTTTTGCGGTAATTGAAGTTATAGATAAGATAAACGCAGACCAAGCACAAGGCACAGCTATGGAACAACCGATTTTTTTTATATACCTGATGAGCGAAGGCGTATCCTGATCGTAAGGAGCGTCGGCCTCTTCTGCTTGATGATACACGTTGTACGACAGTATTTTGCCTTAGTTTCAATTGTGCAGCATGTTGTTTGTACCGAATCTAATGTGGTAATCGTGGTATAGTGGTTAAAAGTCCCGTTGAAATATTTTAATTTTCTTACCTTATCGGACAAACTAGGAAACACATCCACAGAGTAAAACTTATATGCCAATACGGGCATGGTTATAAGTATAACTGAAATCACCATTGTAAACCAAAATGTAGCTTCTTTCATTGCTTGTGTTAATGAACCAACGTAAGGTCCACCAATCACATAGTTGTAAAAGTAGTCCAAAATAAAATACCATATCAAACTGCCCCAAATCATTACATGGTTAACTACAGTCCAATAGGATGTGTAAAGAGCAATCTAAAATAAAGTTTGGGAATGGTTATTTTACACCATCAATAAATGCAAGATTTCTTAATATTTACCTGTGCAGTATTGTCTATTATTAATATCGTGGCAACAACTGCTCCTAGAGTCATATGGTCACTCAAAATGTAACCGTTTGGTGAGACTCCATCTTTATATGTACCTAAAAAAATAATGTGTTTATTGAATTTACAACATCTCTAATTCAATATTGAAGCGGTCTACCATATGGAATTAAAAATAGGACTAGTGAACTAAAAGCTCCGTGTAGTACACTACGTACAAACTCTTTAGTGTTAAAAAGAGAACTCTTGAGACCAGGGGTATAAAGCTTTGGATATTCTAGACTATGTTTATCAGATACGTCCTGTTCAAATACGCCAAGTGCTAACACTGGCAGTGATGTATAAAATAAATTGTATACTGATATAAACATCGGATCGAATACAGTCTAAAAGAAAAGTAATTGTAGAATATTAAGTTTAATTCAATTTAAACAGATATATTTTAAACTTTTACCTGTGCACTAAAACCACAGAAAAACGAATACCAACAATGGCATAACGTGAATGCAAAATTTTTATAAAAAAAATATCGCAGAAATTTACACATTCTATAATATGACCAGCGTCCATGTACTAGAAGTAGTCTTTCGAGGTATTTAAACTGTGCAATCGAGTAGTCACTGGCAAGCACAGCTTGCAAACCTTCTTGACCCGATATACCAACACCAATGTGAGCCGCTAAAAATAAAAGCTAATCGTTAAAGTTATTAGTTCTTTTAATTAGGTATTTTAGACTTACCCTTGATCATTGACACATCATTAGCCCCATCACCTATTGCTAACGTGACAGCATTTCTTGAACGTTTTATTAATTCCACGACTAACGCCTTTTGTAGGGGCGTAACTCTACAACATATCACTGATCTGCATTGTGCGGCTATTTCCAGAAATCTTAAAGGAAATGAAATATTCATGATAAACATTAAACATACATATATATGTATGTACATATATGAAATAAAAATTTGCACAATATTCAGAAGCTCATGATTTGGATATTTTTCATCTTACTTGGATTCTAGTTCAGGCGATAAGCAATGGACCAATGAATGGCCGTTTACAACAATCGCGAAACCAGCATTTTCATCAATATCCAAATTTGGCTTAGCTGAACTTCTTTCTAATTCGTCAAACATATCATTACACTCAGCACTGCAAAAAAAGGGAAATAATTATAGGACAAGCTAACCGACTATTGGATTATGTAACTACCTAAATGTTACAACAGATATAGCTGGCGGTGAGGGCACTGTGGTTTTAGATTCATTCATCACAGAGGATCCATTAAAATTTGATTTATTTAAAGTAGACGTCATATTTTGTACAATGGCTGCCGTAAGGTAAAATAAATAAATGAAATAAAATTTAAGGAAACCGACAAATATACTTACGCGGACCAGGATGGAACTTATTTACAATCTTTATGGATTCCTTAAATAGTTTTAATTGCTTTTCAACCTCATCTAATGAGCTACCATCGACAATAAATACATCAGCGAAATCATCGGTTAACAGTTGGCAAGAATACCCAATATTTATAGCAGTTTCTGCAATAAGTTTAAGATATGTGTAATATGATTCACTTCATCTTCTTGAACATTGACTAAAACGACTAGTACTAATGGCTGAATAGCAAATTAGTTATTTACAACTCTTAATATTCATCTAAAAATACAATTTACCATTACTAGCTCGGGCAACTAAACTATTTTATAGTTAAACAAATGATTCAATAATGTATTACCCTGCTTATCACCAGTGAGAACCCAAATTTTTATTCCAGCCATTTGTAGATTGGCTATCGCCTGAGGTACACCATCTTGAAGCTTATCTTCAATTGCAGTAACACCAACCAATTGCATTTCACATTCAATTTCTTCATAAATCGCGTCAAGTTTATCTTCGCGATCACTGAGAGCAATTGCAGCTTCTTGTTGACGCCGACGCCATGAGTTGAAGAAATCTTCGTCTAAATGGCGTTCAGCCAGAACTAAAGTTCGAAGACCTTCACCAGCAAATTTCTATATATTCAAATATTGAAAAAATATATGTATCAATATAATGCTTTGCATTATTGCTAGCACGTTATATTTACGTTTAAGTGCTCTTGAGTTCGACTCTTAACATCGAATTGACTGGAATTTAGCCTGTCGTAAATAACATTATCCGCTCCTTTGCAATATAAAATTAACTTATTATTTCTGCGTAATATAACAGACATTCGCTTGCGGATATTGTTGAAATCCAATATCCCTAGGAGCTCATACTCCTGTAAATAAAACATTAAAGAAAAAAAAATCGGTAAAAAATAATATTTATATTTCAAACCTCTGTTCGGCCCATTACTTCTATTGTAATACTGTTTGGTGTTCTGGATCGAAAAACAAAACCAAAATTTCTTGCCGCTGACACAAGAGCAGCCTCATCTGGACTTTGCGCTTGATATTCTAATCTGTTTTAGAGATTCGGATTAATGACGAAATTGATAAAAAACAAAAGGATACCTGCCTTCCATCCACATATTCCGGCATAACAGTATGGCATAAGGCCAGTAAGCGGAAAAATGTATGTGCATGCTCTTGATCTGATTTTACAGCATCCAAAAGTGTTTGGTCATACCATTTAAAATCAGTTTCATACTCAATATTAGCAGAGAAATCAACTGGTGGAATTGCCTGCAATTTAAAAAAAAAATTCAATTCAAATAACGGAAACACTAACAAGTAAAATGTATTGAAAAAACTAAGTGCTTCAAAGAGTTTCAAATGTGTGACCCTAAAAATCTAAAACAGTATATAACATCGTCTGCTTACAAATTGAAAAGGAATATATTAGAAAGTATTTTCCTCCTACACCTTGATGTTTACTGATACTGAGAAAACAAAACTAGGTAGAAATATTTATGGAGAAAAGAGAAAACTTTCATCATCGAATCGATTTGAAATGGATTTTGGAGTTTTAAAAAATCTTTTGAATTAATTTCATTCGTGAAAAACAAGAAACAGAGATTATGGTCCAGGTCATAACATGAAATTCTGATCAGTGTAATGTAGCCTACGGTTACTTAATTATTTTTATTTTAATCAAAATTTTTGTTAGTTATTATGATGCTGATGTTGTTTTAAATTGTACATATTGTGTATAAGAGCTTATGGGAATTTTTTTAACAATGCAACCTTTGTACCCATTAGCATGCAAATGGAACTTTTAAACTCATGTTTAAACCAATAATTACGAAAGGAAATATATGTATGTACATGTCTTTTTAAAAGAAAAACTATTTCCTCAAGAGTCAAAAAGTTACCTTAAGTTAATTAATAAACTATACTGATGATTAGATGTGTCCATAGGGAATGAATTCTTAATCGAAAGTGCAATATGAATTTATAGGGAATTACTATTTTTATACTGAAAGCATAATTTACGTTTAATTAAAGAAAATAAAACAAGAATATAGTTTTTTGCATAGTTTAATGATGCAGATAACTTACATCAGTAATTTCAATTGCTTCTCCTGTTCTCAAATCGATGACATCACCAAATGCTCTTCCATTGATACTGCATTTGTTGAACGTCATTATGTTCTGTGTCAGTGTTCCTGTTTTATCAGAGAAAATGTATTGTATTTGGCCCAATTCTTCATTAAGTGTTGTGGTCCTGGCTTTTGCATGGGTTTTGCTCTTTTCATAGTACATTTCTTCGTCCCAGTTTATTAAAAACGATTGGGCGAATCGTATAACCTAAACAAAATAATTTGTTTGCCATTAAAATTGTTAATTACATTACTACAATTGCATATATATCAAACCTCCACTGAAACGTAGAGTGATATTGGCACAACAGTATTGAGAACGATTGCATAGGAAAAAAATACTAGTAAGCCAATTATAGTGGCACCTTGAGCAATATCCTTAGGAATAATGCTTTCCCATGGTAGGAAAACCTGAAATATAAATATTACTAAGATTTAGACAATGTTTGGCAAGAGAATCTGATAAGTACCTGAAAATGTTGTCCAATGAGACCTTCCCAAATTGCACAAGCTATTGTAAAAAATGCGCATATGGAAAGAAGAAAAAGCACAATCTAAAAGAAAAACAAATTTAGAGACGGAAGATGTAATGCTACAAAATGGTTCAGCTTACACCAATTATAATAAAATTCAAAAGTCTATCTACACCAGTGCTCTTGAATTGAGTCTTTCCTGAATTTTGCATAAGTTTCGTATCTTTGCCGGCAAATATCACTACACCATAGCACCATTGTGTGTTTCTTAGAACGCACCCGCGTAAGAGGATCTTTTCATTGTCTAAAGCAAACCTTTGATTGTTCCAAATAAGTGTACCTAAAACTCAAACATTTAGTATTTAAGTTTTTTTTTTTGAGCAGAGTGTGTTATTACCTTCGAATTTATTGAGATGGTTATTTGGCCGCTCACAAACTATTTCTCCGTTAAAATTCCAAATCAAGTCATGCTTTTGACCCAATTCAATAGTTTCGTTTAAACATTGTTTACACTTTAGGTTTGTTTCACCATCAAGCTCAGCTGTTTCAATGAAACATAAACCATTAGGTTCACTCGTTGATAATAGCAATATATCGGCAGCAACAAATTGATTGTTCTCCATACGGATCACATCCCCAACCTGAATATCAGTTATTTTTATTTTATCAATATTGATTCACTAAAAAAACCATCCACGAACAAATTAATTGATAGGAACATATATTACCTGAACACCTGACCATTTTTCATCGATTAATTTGCCGTTTCGCAGAGTTTTTGATTTTCTATTATTTACATGAGAATCTGACAGATGTCGTTGCTAAAATGTAGAAAATTGTAAAAATTTAATAACAGTGGATAACTTCCTTGTAAACATCTGTTTTATGGCTGTAGGGTATAATCTTTTGTTTATTCGAAGAATTAAATTATTTTAAGACTAACAATGAATGAATGCTAAATTTTACGAAAATTATTGTGTATCAAACTGGATAGATATTTACACAAAAAAGGATATGGATAACAAACTACACTTACAATATCGTCGTACGCATCTTTTACGGCCGTTAAAGTCAATACTCCTATAAGGGGTATCGCTGTTGTAATTGGTGTTAACGATGAAATGGCGGGAATCAACTGTAGAACTAAGAGGCACAGGAAATAGAAATTGGCAAGACGTTGAAATTGTTCTAATAGATTGAGTGGTAGAAAAGTAATTAAGCTATATTTGGACGTTTTTATGTAGTTGTTCTGAAAAAAGAAGCAGACGTTTGATTAAGTTAATGTTTATTGTTCCATATTACTTACAGTATATTTAAATTGCGCATTAAACTCTCTATCATTGGCCCGTATCCTTCGCTCGTTTTCTAAAAAGAAACAATTCATATTATTGGATTTAATTAAGCGCGGATTGGTATAAAAGCTTTTAATTGAATGTATTTGTTTATGTAAAACGGAATTACCAGAAAAATAGTAGGAATTTCGTCGACGTCTGATTTGTGACAATCGACGTATATTTTTATCGGACATGAGATTGTCTTCGGCGTCAAAACCCAATGAGTTTTGTGAAGATTTACAATTTGAATTTTTCCAAAGACCAAGCTTTCCCAACACCGACTTAAATGATATCCTACTACAACATGAAGCTGTAGGTGGATTCTCTTCTACAGTCGAATCATCGTCGAAAATCGTACACTTTTGCACATCATATAAATTACCGCTACTATCTAATGGATATTTGGTGTCATCGGTTGTATTTACACGTGATATAGTTGTTGTTCTCTCACAAAGGCTTGAGGTCTTTAATGAGAGTGCTTGTATATTTGATTCAGATCTTTGATGTAATTGAATTTCTTCAGCCTCGCGCGGTGCTGCTAAGCTGTAGAGGCTTCTGGTTTTTAATTTTCGATTTTTCAGCTTAGAAGTGGAAGCGTTTTTACTGTTTCCTGGTGGTTTCTCTAAAAATTTAGCTGCACAATCATTTGTTTGAAGTGACTCCTCCTCAAACGATGCTCTATTACATGTGACATGCATTGTTGAATCAAATCAATTTTGTATTTTAATTTACTAAGCATTTCAATGTATCCATGCATAAGAAATCACAAGTTTGCGTTGAGAATGATTTCTGTATATTTGTTCAATCCATGCTGCGCACTATGTTTTTTTATCATTTTTTTTAATCACGAACAATAAAAGACATACCACAGGTTAAAGGAACTTAGGCTGATGAAATGATACATCCGGACGGATATAATGAAACTTTAGGATTTAACATAATGTGCATAAACTAATCGCGATCTGGCATTTTTGTAGCTGTGTTTTTTTTAAATAATTCTGTAAGAAATTTAAAGTTATTGTGTGGGGTTTCGGGAACAGGAAGTTATGTAGAGTTTGTTTCACAAATGAATCTTAGGGTATTTCTGTTGTCGGTGTGTAATTAAAAGGAATTTAATAGTTGTTCAGTTTTCCTTGCAAATTAATACTTGTAAAAAATCATGTATTTAAAAAAAGATTGATTAATATTAGTTTAAACCTTTAACATGCACTTGGACTACAAGATGAGTTAAGAAACATTTTTCTACACTCTGCCTGCAAATGGCTGTTTGTAACATACTAATTTGAGTAGATTTAAACTAAAACTTAAAACTAAAAGTAAACTCTGGCATCTATTTAATTAGCAGAACTCACTGTTTGTTTTTATTTGCTAAATTAATTTTTGAAAAAATTAAACTTTTTTAATATGACAAATTAAGCTAATTTTTTTTCTAAAGCTTTTAGCTTTTCATAATTTTCATAAATTTTTAACTGTAGTCAAAAAAAAGAACAAAAAAAAGTTTTAAAAACTAAAGTTACATCAGAATAGAAATCAAAATGATCCGAAAAATGGTGCAAAAGCAAGAACGAATGTGAACATTTCTTGAAGTAAAGAAGCATTAATGGTATGTAACTTGAAAATGCTATACTACATTCGTATTACGAATGAGATATAAGTACAAATAACTAGTATAGAATTTATCGTGCCGTTTACTTGCACTGCTGTGAAATACTTTTGTCAATTAGTCAATTTTGTGATTCTAAAAAAGGGCAGAGGCCAGACTGTAATGGAATTTTAGTATTCAGAAAATATACACACTTCCACAAGCCCGGCAATAAAAGAAGAATATGTTTTGGTATTCGCTTATTTAAGCAGTATGCAGATGCAACTGATCCGGCATTTCTCATTTGATTTTTGTTTTAATGATTCATACTAGTTGTCTAAGATTTGTTTGCACAATGTGGTTATGGATCAAATTTCGAACGCTATGAACTATTTCTTACTATTATTCAGCATTTTAAATAATTCTAGGAAGTAAAAGTAATCGCATAAAGCGAAAATCCACATTTTTTGCAAACCAAAAGCAAACACTGGTCCGCTCAATGTCTTTCGATTTTAGTTTTTAAACAACAACGGTTTTGCAACAACGGATGAAACAAGCGAATTATTTTAGGAAAATGTGTAGCTGGAAGGTCATGTTGAAAGAATTTGACTTCATTCACCTAGCGAGGTGGCCAAAAATCTTTATATTCATATGTTGGGACTCTCTAAATTAAAATTTGCTATGTTAATCAAAACAGGAAACAGGAGTAGTCATAATCCTTTTTCAAGAGTAGTTTTAAAACCTAGAATTCATTTAGAATAAGCATTTAAGCGCCAAGCCTTTTACCTATGTAATTAATTTCTCCAAACAAATGACAATTCAAAACGTGTGTATATACAGAGGTAAGCTTTTGGTCAAACGTAAATCAGCTACGAAGTGTAGGTAGTTCAACAATTTAACGTAAATTATATACACGTACAAACATACACTGCCATTTCAATAAAAATCACCCCGTAACTTTAGGGCAAGAGCCACAATCGGGCACACCATTGCATGAGGTCACAATTTTTTGTTGACATTGGAAATCCATAACCCATTAGTAGTCTTGACATACTCATTGCGACATTGCATGCAAAACAGATTGTCTAAAAATCGCACGCAATGACTTGAAGGGACATGAACGGAAACTATCACAATAGATTGTCCATCCTGGCTGTATTGTTTATTTGTCGTTTTTCGTTTTGTTTATTGATTTTCTTCTACAGTTCCCTTATAATTCTATTCTCGGCCGGTGCATTTTGTTAGCGATTCGCGGCTTTAACGAAAAGTTTTTCTTCTATAGAAACTTTAACAACATTAGTTACTAACGCATAGCTAGAGCTAAAATATCTTACAGCCAAGCAACATGCATTAGTTTATTTGTATGAGACACACCACCATCAACAGCAAAAAAAAAACTAAAATTCACTTCGAACAAACGGGGATTGGGTCATCATCATGGTCCGTCATCCGAAGACTTTCCATTTCTATTGGACTTCTTACAAATTGCAACCAACAAACGATCACATATGTAATTACATAAGAAAATTACAAAAAAATATATGACCCACGTCAAAAATAGATTGGTAAAATACTCCTTTTGTTAGAAAACTCTGTGAAATTCCTTTCGAAAATCTACTTTTGTTTACAAATTATTGTTTTTAATCCAATTACTGTGTACTTGACAGACAAAACCACAACAGTACTAAAAGCGTTCCAATTAGTTCTCCGTCGACTATTTACTACATTCACTGTGCGAAATGAATCCACTTCATCGGTTCTGGGTTGTAATTTTTTGTATTTACTGTGTTCAACTTCAATGTTTCTACTTAGTTTTACAGATTTCCAATTGATGTTTGTAATTATTTTTGCAAATGAGTAATAGTTTTAATAAAAATTAGAATTCAAACACAAGATACAAACGTATAAGCAATTATTAATGAAAAACTGAAACCGAAACACGAGAATACGAGTGAACTGAGCGAAGGGAAAATATTGGAATATTTTCATTGCACTTGTCATGCACATTTCATTGTGTTCACCACTACTAACAGCCGTGAGTAACAAACAGTGAATTTAATGTACAGCGGCTAACTATCAGCTGTTCGCAAAGGGGCATTTAAGTTTATTAGGGAAATGACATTTGCCTGTGACGTCATGGTTTATTTACATTACATGGTGAATATTCACCATAGTAGCTGAAGGTGAATTGCGTGCCTTTTGCGAAGACAGTTTAATGGAGTCAAAGAGATTCAAATGTATATTTTTTTTGAATATTTACTTTTGGATTCGACATAAAATTTAGCTAAATTTGAATACATAAGAAGTAAACTGTGTGTGCGTTTACATGATATTGAATTTGAAACGTTTAAACGGAAAATAAAAAAAATATTTTCTATGAATCACTTTCTTCATCCAGTAAAAGTTGTGCACTTATAGAGCATCAACTTGCTCTCAAGCAGAGATGATCAACAAACTAACATAGCGCTGGAAGAAAATAAATAATATAAGATTTGCTACAGAAACGACTTGCAACTGGTTATTCTTTAGTATCTAATAATTTATTTTTACTGTTTGGCTGTTGTCCCATTTATGTTTTAACTTATTACTGTGGTATTAAAATGTTTAAACCCGCATTCTTTCTTAGCTTTGTGTTTACATATAGGTATGTACAAACACTGCTCCACAAAAGTTTGTGTATAACGGATAATTCTGGGGAAAAAATGCGTTTATCCCGAACCATGTGTAACAAATCAAAATTATATTTGAAATGAGCAGAATTTACCAAAATCAATTCAATAACTTTATCCATTCAAAAGTTATAACAAAAACAAGGACCAATGTTGCAAAGCTCAATCCACAAAAGTTTACGTACGGCGAGTATATTTTTTTAATAAGGACTGTAATTAATGAAGTGAGTAAATACATTGTTCTTGTATAATCAGGGTCAACAAGGGACGAAGCATAAAAAATTCTCTAAATCTGGTGAAAAAAAGACCATAAATGTAGCGCCCACTGGAATCGAATATATTTTGAATTTTGGATTAAATTGTATTAGAGTGAATACAAATTTGGAAATATCGCTATTGGCATAAATTTATTTAAAGACACTAGACCTAAAAATTTGTCTTTAAATCTCAACAATTAAACTAAATAAAATTTCGGAGCGCTTAGGAACTATTTTTAATTTCACAGCTAGTGATTTTTATGTAACTCTAAGTAAATATATTTTTAATTTTTCAGATAATTTCCATGACAAAAAATTTAACAAATATTTAAAAAATTTCTGTAGCACTAATATTTTAAGATTTCAGGGCCTCCTTATGTTGTCGTGAATATGTATTGTAGTGCGAGTAAGAACATTTTTAAGAAAGAAAAATGAAAACCTGTATTTAATTCCACTAGTTGACATAAGCTCATTCAAAATCATTGATTCAGAGGAAGTCATAGTATCTTAAAAACTAACCGATTTTAATGTAAGCTTGTCAAATCTGGTAAGGTGAATAAGAAAAGCATGCAAGCAGAAACTAACAAAAACCGAATATTATTAATATGCTTTGAGCACATATTTGTCGAAAATCTAAACTATACCCATTAGAAAGTGTTTCAAAAGAGAAAGCATCAAATATAGAGATGCTCTTTAGCATTAAGACTTACTCTGAAAAATTATTTATGCATCTATTCAAGTGTAAATGTTTGCAGAAACAAGGAACCAAACTCACCATTTTGCATTGCTACTTTTGCAGGCATTGTGATATTCCACCTATTTGGTTTTTTGGTACTCGTTTTTTTATAAACTTTTCTTAAAAAATAAATAAAACTTGTAGGCACTTTTTTTAAGACACTTGGGTGTTACGATCAGACATAGAAAGAAGAAGTAAATATAACAATCACTTTAGTACTATTCAACACTTGTTGTCTTTATCAAGATATCACAAAATGTTTTTGATTTCATTTCATTAGATACACTTCGAATCTGTCTATCGGTTTAACGTTCCCGGTGGTCTGGGTTTTAACGGTGGAGGCATTCGTTTCAAGCTAATCGATGACATCCAACGTGTTAGCGGTAAGTATTCCATGAAAAGTTTTATAAAACTACTGTCACTGTCTGAAATGAAAAGAAAAAACCAGGACACACATGTATTGTATGAATAGTTTATTTGAATATCTAATGAAAATGATAATTAAGGACTTAAATTATTCCTTTTACAGAATTTCGTGTTATAGACTTGAGAGTTAATTTTTAATTCAATTACACACCATTGAAGTGTTTTTTTTATTGTTTTTTTTTTGTTCAATGTAAAATTTCCTATATTAATTGAATTGGTAACGTAATTTTATTGGCCTTGTATTTAAGTTCACGCTTACAGCTATCTGTGAATCTGAAATCAATTACAATATGTCATGTGCTCTAAAGTATGTTCACTTTCACACTATGGCTGTGACAATCATAAAGTTCAAGTTTATAATGAATTTAGTGCAAGGCTAATAATTCCGAACGCATTACAGAATGGAATATATTCTTTTATAGACATGTCTCCTATCGACAATTTATGCTTTGTAGACTAAATGGGCTGCTTGGATACGATTTTGTAGGGCTGCAAACTGGCGATATTAGAAAAAATAATAGTATTAATGTCAACACTAAAAACCTGCATTTTTAACTTTACCCGAAATTGTGCTATAATTATTTTGTTGACACGGTTTATTTTGGATTTAATCCGGTCTTCTTTTGACTGATAGGAAGACACACGACATTCTATATTGAGGTTGTGTCAATACGGTCACGCTGGTATGATATGTGTCTAGATACAAATTTTCTCATATTAAGTCCGTAGTCCCTTTATTCCCTATTTTTTTAATTGTATTTCTATTGAACGTCTAGAAAAAAAAAATATTTTAATTTATTCAAAAAAGCCACCGCTATTGATATCAGAGAGTACTTATTCTTTGCAATGGCGATGCGATCAAAAAGCACTGTTTTATTATTATAATATTTTTTTCTTTAGCAATAGTTGAATACAGAAAAAACATAATTTTGTAGACTCACTGCAGGTAACTGCATGTTTTAACTACATATTTAACTACTGTAGTCCCGCGATTAACGTCGAAAGATGTTCCAGGCAATCGGAACGCAAATCGAGAAGTCGTTAATTTAGAGGTACGAGAAGTGAAGAAGTCAGAAAAAATAAACCAACTGTCAAGAAAAAATAAACCATGGAATCCCCGATTAACAGGCAATTTTCAAATGAAAACTGCTTAAACGATTAAAATCTGAGCAACTGAAACAATTTCAAATTTACCCTCGAATTTGACAACGTAAGTCGAAGAGGGCGTTAAACGAGGCAAATTTCGTAATTTTACACAACGTAAATCGAGACGACGTAAACAAAGATAACGTTAATCAAAGGACTACGCAATGTTAAACTACAGGTTGCCGTAGAAAAAAATTCTTGATATTGTTAACGTGTTGTTTTTTGAAGCATGTGCATTTAAACATTCATGTTTTTATAGTTAAATACCTACATATATACAGTCCAGGCAATATTTTAATAAGGCAAGAAACAAACCGTCTGGAACATAATTTTAATGTTATTCTTGGGATGTATTTGAATCACACTTTTTTAATTCATTTTGAAATTAACTAAATGACTTGTTGTCAATAAGATACTAATAAAATGAACTTAGTTCCTGATGTCGCTGATACTGTCTTGTCTATAATAAGTTACATTAACCCGAAGTAATAAAACATTTCCACCCATCCACTTTATTTAGATATCCAACTATTTGTGGAACAAAAAATAATTGCAGGTTTTAGACGGTGGTTTATGATACAGATACCTAGAGCCCCAAGGAGTTGTTTTGTTGGTGTCATGCAAATAAGTTAGGACTTTTTTTTACTTTATTTAACACCTTAAACGATGAGGTAATACATGTTTTATGAAACTATCTCAAAAGGAGGATGAGAAAACAGGATTTCATACAGTGAGCTTCAAGGTGGACTAAAGACGGTAAGCACTACTAATTGATTATCGTCTTTAATCTTTCTTAAGAACAAAAAAATACCAGGAAAATAATATTTACAAGGAAATATAAGGTAATGAAGCTCATACGCCTAAAACTAGTCTGTACATTAAATTTTAAATAAATAAATAATCAAATTATAATTACTGAATGTTTATTTTCCCAGTTTCAATAAAGAAATACAGTTTAGTAAATTTTTTTTACTAAATATGTTTAAAACATTACAACAAAAAAGTGAAGAAGAGGAAGAAGGCAGTGACTTTGTATGAATTTGTGTGTCTTAAAATAAATCACTTTTTACTCGGTTTGTTTTCAATAAAATGATAATCCTTTCTGAGTTTTTTTTTTGTAGCGCAATCCCTTCCCAGATTCCTTCCTGTCTGCTTATTGTATGAACTTTCATCAAGACTTAAAAAAAATCTGATTGTTTGTTGTGTGTACACTAATGTTTTGATTTCACCAGATAATTAGTTTTACAGGTTCCACCAAAAATAACTTACCTTTTACTATTGTGTTGTTAAGCTTTTTAGTGATTATAGGCTTTCAGAAGTCCTGGAAGGCACAAATATCTAAGCTTTGAATAGGAATCAAAGAGTACAAGGAAATTATTTTAACCATTTCCACATAAACTATACACATACATACACAAAATACAACTGATTTGTTTTCGCACGTGGCCAAAGCATACTACGCGCTATGTGACCGTCAGAGCTTTAACTCCATTAAAAAAAAGTCAAACTCCACACTTTTCCTCGTTACTACTTGAAGAAGGTTAAGGACATGGTAAAGGAGAAACAAAGTTTCAACGTCTGCAACTTGAAGGAAAAGTTACTAAATCCAGTGGCTATTTCACTCAACTCCTGTT
The DNA here is from genome assembly GCA_905187475.1 of Syritta pipiens. Lineage (NCBI taxonomy): Eukaryota > Metazoa > Arthropoda > Insecta > Diptera > Syrphidae > Syritta > Syritta pipiens. The sequence goes on along the minus strand of LR994571.1, from coordinate 9,129,464 downwards.
TTTGCTTGTCTTGCTCAACTTACCTCTAAAAAATATACACATTTTTTCCTAAATAAAATTTTTAATAATTTTTTTCCTGATATGCACTTTGCAGTATTAACCCATAAAATATAAACCTTAATTTATTTATCCTTCTTTGAACGTCAATTTCTGTAAATGTATATTTAATTAAACGGTGATTAACCGTGTAATGTCGCACTAATTCATTAGAACGTTAAGGTTTATTGAAAATGTTCAAGCCTATACAAATATATTATTCATAGATCAAATGCCTCGGAGCACTGATTATAAAGCGTAGACTCAGATATAACCACTTGCCAAGTTCAGGGATTCTATTAAGGCGCTTTGAAGGTAGTTGCTTCTTTTCGTATTCAAGTGATTGCACAAAATTCAATGAAAAAATTTAAAAAAATATTAAAGCATATTTGTTATGTTCCACTGTTTGTTTAAGTTCGAGTGCAATAAAATAAAAGCACTGGTATGACATGAACGATGGCTGCAGCGGCTAGAATAAGGTCAGCTTTTACTATATAATGATGCATTAAGTAAAATTGCTTTTGTGCCCTTTTGGCTTCAGTTCGACTCCTTCAAGTTCATGTTATACTTGAACATTGCATTGATGGGTACAGTAATAACATTGACACGTGGTAGTTACGTTACAACAGTTCTCTAACGGTTTAAAAAAACATTCGTTGGTGGTGAAAAAAATATGTGTCGGCGCCATAAGAAGTTATTTTTTTTATTGTGTTGTAAGAGCTTAAAAGGATAGATTCCTTTTGATAAATGTTGTATATTGAAGCTAAAAACACGTATTCGGTTGGCTTTACGGAAGTTATTAACGTTTTAAGCTACTAACAGCCATATGCCGAATAGTTTTGTCCATCAGTGTATAAAATTGTTTGAGCTGGTTTCGCACCCGGATGTGCTCGCTTAACAGTTTTACGCACTTCGAACCATCAAATACTTTAAACCAGCCTGTTAAGGACAGAGCAAACAAGTGGAAACTTGATCTTTCCAATACTAGAAATAATGTCTAAAGATAATTTATCTTATTGTACGTCCAATTACTGTTATTATAAAATGAATTGAGTTGTTTTTTTTTTTGTTTATTTTAATTTAAATTCGATTTACTATGCAATCTAAGAAATTTACGAAAAGTTACTTCAATTTAGTATTTGAGTCGTGCTAATATTAAAAATCCCGATATTAAAGTCATAATCTGTGAGCGCTCTCCAGGACGGCTTAAAGTTGGTTAATGGACTGAAATAGGAGGTAGTTGGTTAAGTACTAAAGTTCATATCCTTCATGAATTGCCCTTTCATGCTGTACATTAGTACCAATCTAATTTTCAATACTCACTCTATATACTACCTCTAGGACAACTTCATATTTATTAACTAATCTTGGATTGGGATACCAATGTATCAGAACCAATTAACAGAACCACTCATTCCACTCACATTAACATAATTTACACACACACATTTGTCATACTTGTCCTCAAAACCTGTAGTGTTGAAAGCAGTTCACTCCTCAAATCACATCTCATTAGAAATTCCTTCAATTTTATTGGGACATGATTGAAATTTACCTTATAACACACTCATTATTGAATTCATATGAAAAATGAGAGCCCACGCTTAACTGTCCGACTAAAGTTTGAATATGATTACAAATGTACTGACCTAGAATTTCAAATATGCACAACAACGTATTATAGATACAGGTACGGATGGATAATTGATAGTGAGCATGATACACGAACTGCCATCGACGTTTTCCCTTTTTTAAACTTTCACATGTAAATTTTTTATCGATAATAATTCTCACATGTGCTGCGTTACACAGGGTGCCCCAGGGACAATGGAACAACTATCACATCGTCTGCGCTGCTTTGAGGAATCAATCAAGAGCCTTTTCGAGATACAATGTCAGTGTCATGCATGTAAAGTTTAAAGTATCTTTAGCAGTCGATAACGGTCTAGACAAATAGAACCTCTCTGGTCATATCGCCGACGGACATCTTGCAGAAGTAATTTGAATAAAATTAATTTCCTGTTAACATGCCATATGGCAGGCAGAATATCCATTTAATAGATTCGGGCTTAAATTGTCGAGTGTTAACCACCCAGTTGGTAGGTTTTAGTTTCAATTTCAGCCTATTGATGACCTTCTAATCATTTTTCAATGCAACATGTGTACGTAGAAGGGAAGTGTCCTTGTTCAAAAGTTTCAATAACACGCGTGCACTAAGCGGCAGGTTTATATGCCGCATTTTTCTCACAGGGCCTATGAGTTTTTAATGAGCGTAACTTGTAGCGTTGAACATGTTTAAAGAAAACTTGAACAAATACAAAGAATTAAGATAAATCGACTAATAGGAAATCTATTGACTGTTTCGAAGAATTTTTTTTAAAGAATTTGGTCCCGACCTGTGATGTATGGTTATTGACTCATTGAGATTTTGAAGCAATATAATCAACAACGATCCACGAGTCCTAAACAAAATTAAAAACAATTTAAGGCAAAGCTACCCTATTACTGCCTGATAAGAGGTTACATATAGCACAAAGAAACGCAATAAAAGCGTGGGTGAATGCCGCGTCCTGCACTCGTTCCACATACATCTGGACAAACCCAATGGCAAAACATTGTGAAACTTATATATGCGTGGAGGGGTTTGGTAGGCACCAAGTGGAGCACAAAAAGAACTTGAAACTTTTGGTCATTAGTAGTAGAATTGTTTTTTTTTTTATTGATTCTTAAATGTTACATGGCACAATTTTCCTCCAAGGCCATTAGCTAAGTTTGATTAGGAAGGTTATTTTGCAGCTTTTCTATAGTTTCCTTCAATACATTCAGTGATCACATTGAGATAAAAAGAAACGAAGTGTGTCACTATTTTATATATTTATTTTTTTTTCATTTAATTCATTTGTGGTACACTTTTACAGACGATATGGGTGACTCCATCAGGGTCTGACAAAACTGGGATTGGCTTATTGATGACAGCTCCCTTATGATTCCTTCCACAAAGTATTATGAGTCAGCTTTTGCTTTAAATGAAAGAGGAATTTACGACCGAATTACCAAAACTAACAACAATTGTTAAAAAGAAACACTACGTTGCTTTAAGGATAAAAACTTTTAACAATTTACACAATTCGGACTGTTGTATCTTGAAAATATTGTAATGTTTCGATATATTACACAGGTTGACACCATTTGCATTCGGAGTAATCGAAATAAATCATTAGTTGGAATTTAAGGCCCAAACATAGTAGTCGAAAGATCCAGATCCAGCTTCAAATAAGAGGACATAGTATAAAATCGAATTTAAAAACCCATGTGTAATATCTATCAAACAAATTAAAAGTTCAAAACTTAATATCAGAAATTCAGTAGAACTAAACATTTCAGCTACTAAATGTAACGTTAACGTGTGAAATAGGCGACCACAAACGCAATTTGCGCACGAATACGAATCTCTTTAAGTTCTTAGGTTTTAAGTCTACACTGCATCCATTGATATAACTTTTTTTGCTGTGATACAACTGCTAAAAGAGTGGCAAAGTAAAACAAATAAAAAAGAAGCTTCTAGCTTAATTTCATACTTTTGAAAACGTTTCTGTCCTATATTTACTTCTGAAAAAAACGTATCTCTAAATATTAACAGAGATTCAGCATGTACTAATCTCGTTTGGGAAACAAGGGTTTACAAATACTTTTGCCCCTCATATACCCCAGTATAATTAAACTGCCTTAAAAGGTGGTGAGAAAAAAGTGCAGCTTTAAGAACAATGAAGTCATTTGCGTGCTACTACCAGTCGTTAATGTTTTTTCAATAAATTAATGTTCATCATAATATTGCTATTGAATTAGATCTCGGTGTGGATAAGATTGTCCACCATATCATTCTTTTAACTAAATTGCGGATATGCCCATGACCTATTTCGAAGATTGAACTTAGTATCAATTTATGGATGATTTTAAATAAATCAAATCATTACAATTTAGAACCCTGTATCATGCCAACATCGTCCGACACGAAGAATAGGAGGCGCGTTCCAACAAACCATGTTGTTATACGATGAAATCCAATAATTGTTGCTTTTCTGCAAGATGCATGCTAGAAATTTATAATTCAGTTGTATAAAAGCACGTGGAGCAAAAAAACATGTTGATTTTATATAACAACGCTGGCAATACAAATCTTCGAATAAATGAATAATTAACGTCGGGCATGTGATTGCACTCACAAAACGCCCCAAAAGATATTCTCCTATTATACGTGTCTCAACACAAGGAGAACACAGAAGCTTCAATTATTTCCTTGACTTCTGTCTTGTGCAACAATTTTATATACCATCTGTTGATCATGGTAATTGGTAACTCATTTTATGGTAATTAATTTTATGAGGATAAAATTGTAAAAAAAACTATTGATTATTAAATACGTAGCTTTGTTAGTTATTACATATCTACAACAAATCATTGACGTTAAAGCTGATGGAAGTTGAACATTTGTTAAAAAAAAGTACTCTTGAAGTGCAGTTGAGCCACATTAAAATTTTAAATCTAGTATGAATTTCAAGAAAGCAAATTTATTTTCAACGAAACAGCAGAGTGTCATAGCCCATGGAAAGCCAGAGTCTAGCTTTTCACGCAATCTCTGTATTGTGGGCGGTATAGGTTTTGAAACATTCTGAACCACAAACTTCTTAACAATTAATAATTGTAATGTTGAATAATTGTAGGGAAAAGTTTAAATACAATATAATGCTTGGCCTGCCTTAAATTGTTGTATTTATCAAAGAATAAGAACTTCTACAGTCTGCACAAGAATGACTGGTACGACTGGTACTGGTCTAACAAACGAGTTCTGTTGCTACCAAGAAAAGGATACTAAACATAAATTTTGCAATGTTCGAAACACCATTAAAATCACAGAATTTAATCCCATTTACAGAGATATTTAATAAAAAAAATTAATGTGTCTTAAAGCATGAATATAACAAATTTTGTCAGATGACTGTCTCGTCTCGTGAACTTGATTCAAAATTGTTTGGAAGCAGCTGAGTAGTCAAAAGAACTACCAAGAAAAAATGAAAGCAACTTTGTTTAGAGTTTTTATCTTCCAATATTACTTTTAGCGACACAAAGGTCTACATACACCGCGAAAATGGATGAAATCTAAAAACTAAAGTAGAATTCGATTGTTGATTGTTGTGTTAATACCAGATAACACTTCCAAAAAATCAGAGTCAACTATGAACATAAAAATTATAAAGTAAAGCAAAATAAACAACAAAAACATGCGCCTTAGAGAGCTGTGTATATGAAAAACCCCCACAGTGCAGGGGCTATGGAGTAGCAGGTTCTAACCTGGCCCAAGAATAACGTTCAAAGCAATTTTTAAGGCACCACGAGCCAACTAATAAGTATCCTAAAGTACCTCTGTTATAAAAAAAAGCTGTCATTCACAAATAGTAGAATTCCTCTAGAAATTCTATGTTATTATATTATACTACAGTGGTTGGAGAAATCATTGACTCGGCTTCCTGCAATGTGGTTGCAATGACCGCAGTTAGCAGATTCTGCTAGAAACTCACTGGCAGTCAATTCAATAACCATCAGTTGGACGAATATATCAAACCCTTTCAAATCTTTGGCAACTTTCTTAGTAAATCTCTTGATGATTCTTGATGATGATTGATGATTCTGAAACTGTAGGATCAGTAGAGCATACGACAAAGGACTGGAAAACAAATTTCAATGTAAGACAAAATTAATAGGGCTTGAAATTACGACACAAACGCTTTTTTCCATACAATTTTCTTATTGGCGTTAATGATAAAATGAACTGTGGGCTTGATATATGAAAATTGCTGGCATTATTAAACTCACATGAGATTTCGAGTGAGTTAAAATCAATCTTTTAGATAGCACAGAAAGTAACTAAAGCCTTCGTAAGATTGATTTATAATAGTTATTCAAAGCTGAAAGGTACTTTTACACGTCTGCATTCTTTCTAATATAATTTCTATGATCATTTTATATTTAACTTTACACCGTCACAAATAATGCAAACTTACACGTTTACTACAACGCTTTTGATGATTATTTTTTTACAATCGTCATTAACTATTCTGCTACGGTTACAATTATACACACAGATTCTACACTGACTATAATAATAAAAATTAATTTTTTAAGCAACGATGTCCATTCTCTTTTTTTTTTTTGTTAGTCTTTCTAAAGTTAAATTTTGCATTTGAACTTAATAGTCACTGTTTTTAAAACTCATAATACTTTTTATAGCGACACACTTCCGCAATGATGCCAAAGGTCTACAATCAACAGGATGATTCAACTGAATGTGTTAATCACTCGAACTACGCAATTTCAAAGCTTCGCTAGAAAATTCACCCCCATGGCTTTAAATCTGGAACAAATGTCATATTTCAATATCAGCGCCTCTCAACAATTCCAAACGAAATTCATGACACTTTATAAAGCAGCTGCTAACAAGGCATATGATTCATAAAATAAATAAAAATTAGTAAAATATTATCGCGTATCGGTGAATGGTAAATTGAATAAGGCAATCAAAGTCTGTGTGACACTCCTGGATATATCTGAATTAAAGAATTGATTGTTGTGAACTACTCCTTGCAATCGTTTTTTTTTCTGACGTGCAATAGAAGACAACAAACAACGTGAGCATAAAATAAACAGTAGCAAGAATAAAGAAGATACTATTGCACATAAGGTTTAGCATTTTATGGATTAGGAAGAGTGGGAAAATTGACCTTACAATGGTATTTTACATTTGTAAGTCATGTCATGACTTTGAGTTCAGTTGAAATTTGACTATTTAAAAAAAATCGGTCAATGGCTAGAGTGCAGCTGTTTCATGGAAAAGCTGATGTAGGCAAATTATTTCTCTGAACTGAGCTCTGTCGAGCTATAACTAAAGTGTTACACGAAAAGTAGAATAACGAAACAATTTTAGGAAACTCTTATTTTAGCAATGAATTTGGTTAGTCGCAGAAAGATGACTTCGTGCAATATAAATTTCACAGACGTTAAGCACTTTGGTGTAATCTTAGCAGAATAGTGTACCGATAAGAGGAAAGGCAAGAAAAAATTGTAAGAATTAGTTTTCCGAGCAAAAAACGTTAAAATAATACTACGTTTAATTTTGGGAAATGGACACAGCACCTAACGCAAAGGAATAATTACAAAATCTGAGAGGCAAATACAGCGGGTTGCGGGTAAGTAAAAACTTGTTGATGCCACTAAGTGTTTCAGTCATCCTTAATATACCTGGGTTATTTTCGTTCTAATTCTCATATTTCTAATTTCTCATATACACTACTGAAATCTTATTATTTAAGTGAGATTGGTTAATGGAAGTATGCTCTCAGTTAGCTCGTACTGAGTTAGCATTCAAAATTAATGTTAGGTTGTGAAATATCTCTCTTCCGCCTTTTTGTCTTTCGAATTTTCCGGCTATGTACAAAGCGCTACAAAGCTCGTATCTGGCAATACATCATTTGAAAGGTCTTGACATAACCTACAAAACGACGCTATGCATGATTAGTTTGGATACGAGCTCTGCAGCGCTTTGTACATAGCCGGAAAATTCAAAAGACAAAAAGGCGGAAGGGAGATATTTGACAACCTAATATACCTAGCGATAAATGAACTTAAGTAGTACGCTTTTTATAATCTTGGTCAAATTTACAAAAGGCAACTTGAATGAGTTATTATCATCAGATTTATCTTTTTTTTGCAGCTTAAGCAAACGACAAAGTTAGGCAAAACAGGGAAATTTAATTTATTTAGTATTTGAGTTGCGAGTATTGTAGCGGCTAGGAAATAAGTTATGGAAATACCAGGGGTAACAAATTCCACCCTCAACAGTTGGCACCTTCAAAGTTTGCTTCACCAATTCCAAAACACTTATCAACTTAAGACGTTATCTCTTAGCCACACGCACACTTCCTAAATTACTTCGTAAGTTGTCATCTTCTCTGTCCGCTGTTGTAGATGCGGCACGACAACCTCGTCTTGAAAGTCTGTGGGGTTTTACGTTGGTTCTTATCTTAGAATTTGTTTTTTTCTTTTATTTTGTTTACATAAACGCAAGTTGAGCCTGAAATGACTCTGCCAGTTTGCTTTCTTAAGCTGTATGCGCTTATACTATCTATCTGATATCAGAAAATGTCCTCAATTAGTGAGAACAGAAAAATCAACACTAGACCCACACTAATTATGAAGTTTCAATCACGTCTACATTAACTTACAACAACTTCGCAAGGACGGCGAACTCGAAAGTTAAATTCCAATGACATCATATTTTCAGGGCAAACAATTATTTCATTTTGCTTTTTAAATGAAATCATTATATACACACCGAATACGCACGAAAAATTAACAAACTATTACCTGGAAATGAATTCCTTGGACAGAAGAATATAAATCCATTTTTTCTTAATCTCTCAATTGGCCTTGAGTGCAGGAAAGTCGTGTTGTCTGAAACCTGATGAACACACATAAAATGGTAAACAATGCACAATGGTTCCACTACTAGTTGAAGCGATATATGTATATTTCATTTTATCTATTTCACAAAATATATTTTTCCATGTAATTTTTATTGCACTTTTATTAACAAAAAATAAACGATTTCGATTTGATTTCAAATACACGAGTGTCTCAACGTTTGGCAAAGAAACAAAAAGCAAAAAAAGGAAAAACCGAAAAAAAGCGCACAAAAAATTTAATATGCGACGATATGTACTCGTAGTAAGAGACTTGCAATAGTATCTCGTTCCGAACTAGGTGGTATTCCGGCGGCAACTAATGTTGACCTGGTGTAATGACTATTACTCCGAGCCCAGTCCCGGTCGTTGCGCAAACACTGTCGTGGCTTTTTTTCTATACATTTTCTGTTTTCGAAAATGAAATGAAGAAAAAAAAGGAAAATAATCAACCAAGTCATGCGACGAAGGTGGTTGTAGACTTGACCGTGGACATTTCTGAATGAAAGACAGTGTAACTCTTGTTCGAGTTACTTAATGTATAACGTGTGTGCACGCTCGATTTGTACCTGAAAAGCCCGTTCGTTCTCTAAAGTTTTCCAAGCATCGAAATTGGGTAAAAAAGCTTCATTCTTTTGCTACTCTCAGGTTTGAGAGGGTAGAGCGTAAGCACACGTTCCCATTCGTGTACCTACGTGGGTCTACAGCACACTTTCAAACTTAGGTTGTGCTTAAATTGTGTTATTATTGTTAAGAAACGAGTTAATTACTAAGTCATCCTCCCATAAATGGCGTTTATGTACAGTAATATAAAATGAAAATAAAAGTTGATAAATTTGCTACATGAGACGGCAAATTGTTTATTTGCCTCCGAAAGCGCAATCCATACGACAGGCAAATTAACGTGATAATTAGATGCATGCTCATTTTGCAAAGATGTTGACTCAGTTTTTTTTTTTTTCGAAGTGATGCTTCGGTACAGATAGTAGACAGGAAATACTGTTGAAGAAGCAGTTTAGTAGAAAGATATAGTAAAGCTACAGTATTGAACTTTAATTTTCTGTTTTTGTTTGGGTTTAGATTCAGTTATTTTCTGCTTTGCTTTGATTCTGCCAAAATCCGCCTGATACCATGGGTCAGGAACTCCACCTAAGGGGAAGATATTTCAACCGTGTCTGGAATTTTTCGCGGAATTTATTCACTGAACTCTCTTTCCTCAGAACCGCATTTAGGAGTAGTTTTCCTTACAGTATTTATGAGTCCTTATGTGGAGGATTTTGTAGAAACGGAGAGGGGATCCTGTAACAAAAAAAAAAAAAAAAAAATACAAAATACTTTAAGTTAAACAATTAAACAATTTTATTAGCGTACATTTTGCTTATCTGTATATAAGAATAGGGAAAGCAGTTTTGCTCCATACTAACAACTGTTTGGTTTCGATAAAAGTTAGAAATGATGCTACAATCCATCACCACAATCAGTTAGATTAAGGAAAAAAGAATTTACCTTGACTTCAGAACTAAACTGAAGTTATAGCTCTTTGACTAACAAATCATCGATCCTCATAGTCCACACTCAATAAATATTATATTCCAGCAAGTTTATAATGTGCCGATGTAAGAAGGCTCTACAGTGTTATTCAGCTGCGAGTAATAACCAGTAATATTAATCAACCCCTTGCAAACTGTAATGAATAGCAGTAAGTAAAATTCACAAACTAATGGCGACGGTGCTTACCTGAATCCTCTAGTTGCTAGTAATTTAGTTAAATAAAGTAGAGCGATTAATCAGATATGGCTGGCAATAACCGTACAATTTATTGGGTAGATTTCCTTTAGGGTTTGTGAATAGTTAGTTTTTGTTATGACATTTATTGAGAAAAAAATTAAACCGGGATGTGGACTTATGTGACTGACCGAATAACATGTTATATAAATATGCTTGTTAATTTTGTAGATGCAGTTTCTATGAAATTTGAACATTTGATCCACAAAAAAAATGATTAGTAAATATTTATACTCAATTCAATTGAATACCCTATTAACTAAATTTATACTAACTAAGTTTATACCATAAATTCGCAGGAGTTTGCGCTTGGGTTTATCAGAGAAGACCAATTTTACATCTTCAGTGGCTGCGTAGAAGGCGAATAGAGGAAAAGACAATTGCGGCTTTAGCGCTGTAGCTCAGGCACAGACCCTCCAAGGGTTGACTGCCTGATAAGTAAGTAAATATACAGTCGCTCACACTTTTAGTTAAATTAGCAGAGCAGTTTTTGTCATGTAAAAATTAGAATATTTCGACCATAATTTTATCTAATTCATTGTCTGTTAGATCATGTTTATGTCAATAAGAAAAACTAAATAACATTTTTAAATAATTCAGTAAAAAGAACGAGGGAAGATGTGAAAATTCATTTGAATAAATTGTATAAACACGTGATTAAATGGTGTGTGTTTTTTAAACAACTTTTTTTTTATTCACCCTCTCCCATCCATTGATCTGCCAGAATGATCAGAAGACGAAATCCTGTGTTTAAAGGTCCCACAAACGTATACAATGGGGTTCAAATTCGTTGATTAATATGGTCAATCTAAAACATCAAATCTTAAAGACAGTCGTGACTGAGTCTGGCCTAAACGGCCCGGCTAACATTTGTTTCTCTACTTTGGCAAGCACACTCACTTTAAATAAGTGCATACATCCCCATATTATCATAATACCGCCTTCAAACTTTCGCCCTTGACAGACGTGACAGTAAAATGGTTAAAGTGTTCGATGTCGATGATGTCCAAGTGTATTAGAGGCAAAAGAAAATAACGTAAATTTTTTTTAATTCTAAATAAGTAAAAACTTTTTTTTTTTAAATTGTTTATTTAAAATTGTGCATTTGAGCGTTGTGAGTTTTATTACATTTTTCGTTTCCTATTAATTATGGAAGATTCACATCCGTATTTTATAAAAGTGCATTAAGCTTTTATTTCTTTTATTTTTGCTTATTACGTAGGACAAAATTTTGCTACTTAAATTGCGTAGGTATACAATATTGAGGAACAAAAAAAGTTAAAAAAAAAAATCTTTTCTTATTTTCAGATTGAACATCAGTCACAATTAAGAATAACTTTAATCTGGTAAATTCCTGCTTTACTATAAATAAGTTACACATGCAAATACTTTATAGGTCAATGTAAAATATTTTCGTGATATACGTAAAAGAAAAATGTTTTCATGATATTGCATTTTTTAACTTATGATGCTAAGGAACGTTTTTGAAATTCAGTTTTGATAGATTCGAATTACAACCCAATAAAAAAAAAAAACTTAACTGAGCTGTAAACAAATTAAAAGAAATATTTATCTATTAAATTATTGTCATTTTTGACATTGCAGTCGAGTCTCTCTAAGTCGAATTTTCACGGGATATCAAAATTAGTTTGAGTTAGAGAGTTCGACTTGGAGGATGGTTTTTGTATGGAAAATGGGGAACGGGAATGGCGATAGTGAAAAATTCGACTTAGAGGGTGTCGACTGCATTTGATCTGGCTTGGAAATCGGAAAACAAGTTGCAGAGAAACAGCTACCAGAGTTTTTTTTTTGCAAACAAAAGCAACAAAAGTATTCGATTACGCAGTGTGAAAAATACACTTTTCTGAAAACAACACAAAATCAAATTATTTTAAATAATATTATCGTAAACAATTTCACATGGTATTTTTCTCTCTCAAAAACGCAACTTCATGGAAACATTTATAAATGCTGTTTGGTAGATTCATTTAAAAAATAAATAGAGTTGAAGTTACAAAATTGTAATACAATATTAAGCTAAAATCTAAAAACAGATTACTTTCTACGGCCATCCAAAGTTTATATTTGTCATCTGATAAAATTTATTATTAAATGGTCTATAGAATTCTCTTAGTCTTTCAATTGCAGCGGGATCTATGAATGGATGGTTTCGTCCCTTTGTCTTTCCTAAACAGTGTGGCGTGGACTTAGCTTCAGATTTGAAAAGGCATGGAAATCCTTTAGTTGAATTGAAATAGAAATGCTTCTCCGTGACGACTCTTTTCAAACCAAGAAAATCCTTAATACACAATAAAATTAATGAATCAAAATAATAACTTTTCATCGATGTAATGTATTTACCTGTACACGACCAATTTCAAAGGCTGGATCAACAATCAGTCTTTCACCACTGATAAAAAGTAATTGCGACAATGGAAAGTATTGTAACCATTTTTCGAGATGTTTTGAATAGACTCCTATCTTTACAGGGCTCCATGATGTGTCGACAACTTCGAATGTACCATTCATAAAAGCGAGTTGTTCAAATTTTTTCATGTCGGTTTTTTTACTGGCAGCTTGAGTGTAATCTGATATGGCTCTGGTAACAGGATCTCGGACTACAACGAGAAGTCTGAAAAAAAAAAATAGGATTCGTGGCATTCTTATTTGATCTGCTGAAAGGACGCATTTCTTTTTTTTTTTCAATTCAATTATAAGCTTACTTCAACCCCCAGGCTACACAAACTTGTTTATTTCGAATAGTCTACGAATTCTAAATTTTCTTAACGTTATATTAAATGAAATTGAAAGTAAATCTTCTTGAGAGAATTCATTTTGCAAACTCAGGCGATTTTTATAATAAATAAAATGCATTTGAAGCGATATCTTATCAATGAGAGGATAAAAAAATTAATTTTCATTCTTAGAACAATAAGAAACAATAAAAAGTAGATGATTTCATGAGCTCTAGTTCTAGTCAATGCCTAATTTCTAAAATCGCATCATAATTAACAAAAATGGTAGAGATTAAACAGGTCGTATGTGGAACAAATTTCGACATTCCTCATTTATTTTTATTTTCTGCATGTGAAAAAATTAATAACTCTTACTTTGTGCTTGGATTCATATGATGAACTCTCTGAGGAACCTCTTTGGTAACAAAGTAGCTTGGTGACTTTTCCATTGTGATCTGCCCTTCTATAGTGTATGGCATATGATGTCGGTACCAATGTAGACCACGGTTATAGTGTCTATCGAAGAAATGCACTTCACAACCAGCTGCACGAACATCCGGATGTAAACGAATGAATTCCAGCAAAGCGCGCGTACCACTCTTCTTCACTCCAATAATAAGTGTATCAGGCAAATGACGCGATGGTCGAAGTCCTTGTTGCCGTAGAAATCTATACTTTGGTGAACCATCTATTTCCGTGTAGTTATACATTAAGGGCACTATTCGAACAATAGATCCAAGAATTTTGATTTCTGGTGGTTCTGTCATAACGATGGGTGACATTAAATTCTCTACAGTATTTTGAAGTGATTGCTGCATGTATGCAATTGAAGAAAAAAAATTGTGGTTATAGTACCAATCGTGGTAAAGTAATCAACAAAATATATACCTTCTTAAAGGATCGGTTTATCCGGGACATTAGACACGAATTAAAGGTATAGGAAACGTATAAAATAGATATGCATACTAGGAATATAACCGCAATGGTGCGGTTACTGAGATTTGAGTACCAATTTGCGAACATTTTTTCTTCTTAAATCCAACAGCAAATGGTTTCACATAAAATGCGTGTCGTCGAAGGGAATACATTTACACTTAGATTTTCGATTTCCTTAAATCATTCGTCAGTTTATTACATTTTCAATGCTATACCGCTAAGAATGTCAAGTTTTGTAGTTACGCAAAAATGTAAAAAATCGAATTCCCGAATGTGGAATAAGAAAAAAAAAAAACTCCTTTCAGGCGCACTGTCTATATAAATTTGAAGCTCAATAGAAAACCATCAATTTCATTCATAAATCGTATACAAGGAGTTTGTTTGTACTTGCGCATTTCGAACTAACGATAGTTACTTACGTTCGAAGATTCTTCTTTCGAATATGTGTTATAAACTGTTATATCAATGTGTAACTATGTGTTCCGTGTTGCATTAAAAGGAAATCTTTCAGAGGGTGAGCATATATTTTGAATCATTTTATTTTACTTTTAGTGCGGTCTTCACTAATTAAGTATTAGTAATAGATAATGAATAATTTTAATTTGGGAAAAAACATACAGAGGTTTCGATATTGGATTGATTTAAGAACGCCGGAGCGATGGCCTGTGTTTGACATTGGTTGATTGCGGCTTATTCGCATAAATCTTCGACTACCGAAAGTACACTCAAAATGAATTGCATAACCTCTGTAACCAATGTATGTCTCAGCCCCGATAAATAACCTTACCTTCACAAATTTCATCCATGCCCATCAATCGATCTGGTCAAAGGGCTTTCACTGATCTGACCTCATATGTCGTTGTCTAGTCATAAACTTTGGACTCCTATTTTAGATAGATCTTTTCCGGACAAAGAACAATGATACAGTGCGAAATGCGCCATAATAAATTCTATAGGCAATCAAATTTCTGGGACAATGAGAAACGAATATCTCGAGTTTGTGTACTCTTCCAACCTGTCATTTTTTTTTATATATGAGTGATAATCACTACTTAGCTTATTGCTTACTGAAATGGCCATATCAAATTTTGCCATAACCCTCTAGAAAATGCTCTTTGTAGGAACACCAATCTGCCATAAAATGATCACAATATTCAGACTACCGAACACTAATTTTAATAGCAATGTTTCACTATTTAAAAGTACTTGTCGATTGAATGATTAAAAAATAAACAGATTTCCCAGACGCCGCCAAAACAAAATGCCCACCACAGACTGTCGGCATAAACGCGCCTCAATTGGAGATGCGATTGACATGTTAGTAACCGATTTCGTGCAAGTTACAACGTTTAAAATGAAATTAGATCGGTACGGAAAAATTTAGCAACTCATTACGTTAGGTGGTGCTACCATCTATTGGATATTTTTGGAAGTAATATACCTACTAAAAAATAATATTATCAACGAATGTATTGTTAGCATCGATGCAATGAAGTGCAATATTTCAGATAACGCAACATCTTTTTAATGTTTCTAAACTATGGTCCCTATTGCTGTTGTTAAATCACAATTGGGTTTGCATTGCAAATCAATTGAATTTAATTGTTTTACTAAGACGTCATTTCATTATTTCAATGATTATCTTTTAAACTGCAAATTAAGGTGGGACTTCTCTAACTCAACCACCTCTACTATTCGAACTTTCCTCTAAGTCGAACTTATATCGTTTTTTTTTTGCTCCCTAACTTGAATACCCGAAGAGATATGTCAACTATAACTTCTTAGAACTTAATCACTGAACACATTTCCTTAGAAGTGGCTAAGAGAAATTTTAGGAAAAATAATGTTTCGACCAATAAGTCTTTATATATTTAGTAGACGATTTTGTATTGAAAGATAAGTGGCGCAAAAGCCCAAAAAATTACTTATTCTTGTGCATTTTCTCGACCTTTTCTGTTCCCTTGGAGTTCAACTGTATGCTCCACTGTATGATCAATAGATTTCGGTATTTTTTGTTGAACTTGTTCCTAATATAGACACTTTTAATATATTAATATACTAGAAATTACTGTAATGATTCAATGTCAGTTTTAATGGTAGAACCAAATTTCCATTTGAAAGTGAAACTGGGGGAAAATCCATTTTTATATATGAAATTATTTAAAAGATTTTTATTTTCTATGAATTCGTTACTTTTAAACAGACATTCCAACTCAAATCATTAAAAATAATAATTAAAATGCGCACTTTCACTGTTCGCTTATGATCTGTTTTATTACCTAACAAACGAATTAATATACAATGTTTAAACAGTTAAATAAAAAAAAAGGAGGAAAAAACATTGTAACTACAAAACAAGTCGTTGAATGATACAAATAAAGAAAGATGCATACAGCATTTTGTCGCTCATGATATCGAAAGACGTGTGATGATAAGACTACTCATGAAAAATAATTATTACATTCTCTTTCTATGAACTGCAAATAATATTACAATGCAATTATAAATATAAACTTTAATGTAGCTACAAATAATGGAATTATTATTTATTAGTTTGTTTTTACTTTCTCTCTCTCTCTCTCTCGCTCTCTTTCTCTCTCGCTCGCTCTCGTTCACTAACTTTCTATCTTATTCAATTATTTTAGTATGATTTCTTAATTTAATTATTACTTTTGCAACTTTGTAAACTACAACGACGTTTACTTATGAAATGGAATTGTTCATGTGAATTTAAACTGCAATAAACTCTTGCGGTGGTATTGTTAAATATACAGAAAATGGGAAAAATAATTTATATATATATAATCATACATATCTATATACATATGCATAAGGGGTAGTGTTGTTTGTTTTGTTATGTTGTGTTGAGATATTAAAAATTTAAGAAGACACACGCTCCCAAACGGATTTTATTCGATACTTTTTCTTTTTCTTTAAGTTTGCTTTGCCTTGGAAAGGACAGCCTCTGATTTAGACGTTTGCATTCGCTTCTCACAATATAAACTGCCGATGGGCTTCGATAGTGACGCGGATAGACTTTTGGTGAACGAAAGAAGTTCGATGTGATTACAAGTTGAACTGATATTGGTAGTGGTAGTGGTTGTCGGCGTGGTTGCGTTTGATGGTGCTTGGCTAGTTGCTCCGCTTTTTAATTCGAACCCTGTAGTTGACGTCGATGGAAACTCGGTATCTTTTTTTCGTCGATCAGTTATGGGAAATTTATTTTTTGTACAGCTTAAATCCAACTCCAATGTATAAAACCGACCACGAGTAAACTTCTTGTTTTCATTCTCGATGACTGGCTGTTTCGTGAGTGTACAACTGGAATTTTTGTTGGAACTTCTGTTTTTGTCGGCAGCGTTGGCATTATTTGGTAGTTCTTTATCCATTGAATTTGACTTATGGAGTCGCGGACTCCATAAGTTGTTTTGCTTACTATTATTCCATGGTGGGTTTATTGAGTATTTACTATTCGTTGCCGATGTGTCAACAGGTTTGCTTTTAGAGGTTTTGAGTGAGTCTGCACTAGTTGGTTTGTTTTGAGTTTCTGTTGGCGAAGCTTTAAGTAAAATGGATTCAATTAGATTTTCGTAGCTTGTCTCACAAACACTCTCGAGAGGTGGTAACTTGGCTTTGTATGCTGAAGACCAAAATGGTGGTAGGGGTAGGTGCGCGCTAGTAGTGACCGTAGAAGTGGTTACTGGTGGTTGTGTAATGCTGGAGGTTGTAATTGTGGATGTGTTATTGTTATATATTGATGTGCTAACTTCCTTAACTTCAACATTGTTTCGCAATTGCTTAGGCGGGTTATCTTTAACTTTTCGAGACATTATTTCAGTTGGCTCAAGATTGAAACACTCAAAATTCAAGTCTAGAAAAAGTTCTTGGAGGAAACGTCTTGCGTTCATTCGATAAGAACTACGGCCAAGGAATTTACACACCTCTGAGTAGAGACAAATGTCTTGAAAAGAGTCTGGTTGTTTTTGTTTTAATTCCAACAAAGCAAACTTTGACTGTTTACTGCTAACTGGGTTTGCTAGCCGAAGGACATTATATAAAATAACAGTTGTTAAATGATCCGGCATGCTGTCATCACTTAGGATGCTCTCGGGTGAGTTGAAAGAAATTTCAGAGAGCTGGATCGATGAACCGGGATAAGACTTAAGTTTTCTGTTCGACATACTCGTGTCGCTGACTTTGTTCGGTCGGTTACTAGGCGATCTCGAGCAACGCAAACAACTACTTCGGTTATGTTTCCCAATCCACTTTGAACGTTTACTCACAGAGGAAACGTCTGAGAAATTACTTATTACGGAACTTTCGTCACATTCGTTCATTGAATCGTTAAAGATTTGTCGTTTGGAGCTTAAAAGATTAGCATCCACTAAATCTTGATCTAGTATGTCCCGCGAAACATATGTGCTAGTCATATTTCGCGTTGGAAAAATAGACTGTAAGTGCTTGGGGAGGCTGATTCCTGTAAAAAAAAAACAAACAAAAATTATAGATGTCATTTTTATTCAGTTTTTTGTAATGTTTATAGGCACATACCCGAGTAGCAAGGGCCTTTTAAATCGTTTTGTGTGAGGAACTTTGGTGCTGCCAGTGTTGGTAGAGGAACTTGAAGGTCTTCTGGAGTCAGTTGCCTATAAAAGCAAACACAATCAACTATAGATTTAACTAAAAACGTAATTGACTAAGAGACTTACGAATGCATGTTTAGCATTACATGTCGGTCCAAACTGTGTACTTTCCTACGATACATATCGTTCAATGTAGTCTTTTTTGGCCGTATCGATGCATACATCTCACTCCAATCTATAATTTCAGCTATTTCATCAGCTGATGATTCAGACAAAACAGGTCTACAATGCCCACGAAGGGTTCTTAATTTAGCATAACCCTCAAAACCCAAGCGGCTAATCGGTGGTTGAGAAGTCACGCTGGATTCTGATACTCTTTTCCTTCGTATAGACGGGGTATCAACTAAGTTCGACATAGATGGAATCGGGCTTAACTGAATTTGTTGAAAATCTCTGTAAACACAATCAAGAGAATTTAATCTCGAACATCTCCCCATTGTTTTTTTGTTTTAACATCTTACCCAACAGTGGTGCGTGCCGGCACAGATTCACAGCTACTTACTCCAGACGTGTTCGAATCTGTGCATGAATTACGACGGATTCTATGCTGATGATGAGGCCCAGCAATAAGGCTTATTGCATCAGTAGTTTTCGATTCAGATAACGATCTGGTATGTTTTCCTGGTCGATAATATGTTGCTTCTATCATTGTTTTTGATTGTGTCGCACTGCCTAAACTCTGTAGTTTAATAAGAAATTATAGAATTTTGCATGTAATTAATAAAATGATTTGACCAGCCTCGTCTTTGCTATCCCCTTTGCTTTCGCCTGTTGTGTCGTCAGCCAGTAAAATATTCCAATCACTTCTTGTGTAATAACATCCTTCGATCTGATCATCTATACTTAGGTAATTATATGATGGAACATCTTCACATGGGTGTCTTATTGGTGTGAAGTTGTTCGATATCCAATCCTCAACCTGGTAAACTGGCCAAATGGTATTTCGATCATGTCGTACACACAGCCAATCTATATGTATAAAAGTTTATTAATAAATGCAAAAGACTAATTTATGTTTTTATTTCTATAATTAGCACTGCCAATAGGTGGATATGAAAAACATAAATATACCACTTTTAAGAATCTTCGTAATATTCAAAACAAATACAGTTATCCAAAGAACAATGATCTTATAAAAAAACTAAATTCAAAAATATTCATAGTGACTTTTAAGAGTTTCGAGAAACCAAGGAATATGTTCATGAATTTTGTTTGTCCCATTATTTAAGAAATGTAAATGTTAGCATTGAAAGACTGTAAAAATAAAAAATTGCACCACATATGTAAACTTCAAACTTAGGATAGCTATAAAAAGGGTTGGTTCGATCGATAGTGTGTCGGACCGTTGAGCGGGAGCTCGGGTTCGAATCCAGATCGGGAAAAAAAAAGCTCCACAAACATTTTTCACGGCTCCACATCCAGCGAACGACTAACAATCCTCCTGGAGTACATCTGTCATGAAAAGCTTTCGCAATTTGCCGTCCGAAACCGGCATTAAACAGTAGGGGACCTCCATATGTGTCACAAATTATAACGTGCACAACGCAGTGGAGGCGGGAATTCTTTTCTAGAATTTTTTTAACCACTTAAAACTGTACCCCCCCCCCTGAGCACCCATTATTTCTTACTCTACCAAGAACAGATCTGAGCTTAGTAAAAACTAAAATAAAAAAGAAAACTTACTTAATTTAAATAAACAATTCGCTCCAGCAGTTGTGCTGCCAATCAGACCAAGAATACTAAATGCTGTTGCTCGAATGGAGTACACATCTGCCTTCGTTGCCAACAATATGATTCTTTCGTAAATTCTGGAAGAAAAACGGAAGAAAAATTATAAAACTAAAAATGTTTGTACACCACACAACCAATATACCTGGGGAAATTCTCTAAAAAGAATTCCACACCATTCGAATGTGCAGAGGCGTGTCCTAAGGCCCATAAAGCTGCTTTCAATTCGAGACAATCATTCTCATCGTTCATTTTTCCTTTATTCACACAATCCACTAAACTTTGTAAATCAGCGAAATGTTGCAAAGCTCCCATGCCCTTCGTAGTCTGCACTAGCTGTCCATATAAATGCGCTGGTATGTACGGCGGTATTACAACAGGTCTCGTCGAACAATTTCGTCGACTATAGAAACCATCTTCGTTTTTAATGTGTAAAGTCAAGCTAGAATGCGTATCCGCTTCGACTAAAAGTACGTATCTGTGAAAACAAAAACAAACAAAACCATAAACAACATTTTTTTAACGCACTAGGAATTTTTTGTTTTTTACCTCTTGTTGTAACCATTTTTCCAAAATTCTATTTCCTCTTTAATTTTCGCTTTCCCATGGTTAAGCCCACGAGAAATAGAATAATACCGAGCCATTAAAAGACGCCCTACATCACCTAATGGCCTGAAATTTGGCCATATACTCACTAGTTCCTCTAAATAGTTCTGAAAATATAATAGTTTAAAAGAATCCCCTATAAACTAATTCATAAATCACACCTTCTCATAACAGGCTTCGTCAAGAACGTCCATTGCAGCTAGAACAATGCTTCTTTCTATGTCTTTTGTCTGATTTATCAATAGTGGTATTCCCCACACTTCAAAGTTTGGAATCTTAGCTCTTAGCAAGACTAGTAAAAATTGGGTCGAATACAAGCGACCACTCCGCGTTCTTGCCGATGTTAGTGCTTTCTCGAGAATTTTTCTAGTATATGATTCGAGGCCATAGTCTAAGCCTGATACAATAAGTTTAACGTAACATACGTGATCTGTACTTGAAACCAGAGTATCTAATCTAAATTAAAAATAAAAAATCAAGTATAGTTTTGTGTATGATTGACAGAAATATTTTCATCTAATTACTGTCCAAAAACGGCTGTATTCGTCAAAATACTGATTCCTTTTTCCTGACGGCACATACGGCCGATAAACAGAAAATACTGTTGGCACATTGTGTTATTCATATGCTGAGGACTAAAGAGGCAGTCATGCGCTCTATTTGATGTAGTGATGGCTAGTAGATGTTGATTTATATCCGAAAATAAATCCGTAAGCATGCGCATACTCTCCAACTAAAACAAAACAAAAAATTAGAAAATACTACAAAAATAGAGTGCGTTATATTCGGAAACCTCAGTGCTGGCAAGAAGCCAATCAATTAAGTCGAGGCCTGCTGTAACATATGCTGGAACTGTTCTACCGTGCGCGAGGTCTTGATGAGAAAACCGATTACTGCTGGGCTTAAAATAGAGGACTATTTTCTTAAGGAACCTAATTTTTGTGTCGTCTAGCTTTCCAATAGCATCCGTCTAGATTTATGATTGTGATTTGACAAGGTTATTAGCGAAATTAATTTACAATTTTTCTCCAAATAATACGTACTCTTAAAATTGTTGTTATAATTTCCCAATCCCATGAATTACCATCAGCCAATAAGAGGACATTGGAATCTTTAGCGAGTCGATTAAACTCTCGAATATTCTCAAAATATTGAGTAATTTTTTTCCTCTTTATTCGAAAACTAGATCTTCTTGCGGCCGATGATGGAAGCGAATGAGATTCATCAGTTCTTTCACCACTCATACTAGACGATACAGAGTCTAACCGTCGTCTTTCTGAATTCTCTTGGGAAAGGGCAGAATTTCCCGAGCTATTCACTTCAAAGTTATTAATATCTCTCTTAAAAAGTCGTGTATTGATCAGAGCTAAAAAAATGAAATTTAATTGTGAAATTGTAATAATTACATATTACGGATATTACCTCCTCCCTGGATTATGTTATCCAGAAACAAGCTGCAAGAGACTGGACGATTCCGCAGCATTTGATGATAGTTTTGAAGCGCTGATATTGCGGCAGTGGCTTGATGATTCCCCTGTGTTGCGTGCGTAACTAATGTGGGTAACGCTGGATATGTGCTACATATGTCAGCAGGTAAATGAGTATGCATCAGATGAAGGATTTTACCTAGAAGTCAAATGAAAAACACATGAATCTATGTGATAATCATATGCATTCTACGAAGTTTACCAATTAAGACTGTTGCACGAACTGAAATGAACGTATCACTCGATACTATAACTTCTACGAGCGCATTAAGTAACCCTGTTTCTAGGAAGCAATATAACAACAATGCTAAATGCTGTTCACATACATTAGCTGCACGACTTGCAAGACTAGGCAAAATACACCGGCCTTCCATTGCAACGAATCCGTTGCTTAACAACCAAGTATCCTAATAGGGAAACATTTTACAAAAATCATTTTCATTGAAGAATGTGTATAACGACATACTTGAAAGTCGGATGGATCTACGCCGGAGAGAGCAACCGAATATTCATCGGTCCAAATAGGTTGTGGAAGTCCAAGTAGTTCGTACAATAAATCTAATATCGCTTTCTGTAAAATAAGACGAATCAATATAGCTTCTCTAACACGCAGATATCACAAAGTACAGTAAACTTACTCTAACTTCCAACTGATTCAAATATAGAACGTCTACTATCGCTTTTAGCCCAGATGGATTGCTGGGGTTACAAAATTCGATAGTTCCAGACCAACTTCGAAGCACTGAAAGCAATGCCAGTCGACTACTTGTAAACCTTAATTCACGAGCGTCCCTGTGTGCCGAAAAAAGACAATAATGTACATTAAAAAGAACACTTTTTGGCATTGTTTAAACCGCTAATTACTTGTTTTTATCCATTATACCCAAACGATAGGTAAAGTCACAATATGGAGCTGCCAAACAATCCAATCGTATGCCCGAGATATTTCTTGTATGTGGCCATTCCAGTAAATGTAATAGTACTCCGCACAAGCTTTCTGCTATTCGTGGGTTATGGCATTCCAGTACGTTTCTGGTAATTGCACCAACACCCCCACAAACAATCATCAATGTGGGATTCAAAACACCAAGTTCACACAACGTTGCTAGGCAGGCTCGCAGCATGTTATCACATTCCTCAATGCCACTATTTGCCAGTGACACTAAACAACGTACAAGAACAGGGCTTACATCCTCTGGTGAAATGGCCAGAATTTTTCGGACCTGGAAAATTCAAAAAGTATTAGTACGCTGCATTTAATGTAATTTACAAACCGTATCTTACCAACTTCAGAGCTTGCACTCGTTCGTCATCATTCTTCAAAAGTACATCAATACTTCGGCAAACCAGATAAGGTAATTGCAGCGAATTGAAAATTTTAATGTCCTTTGGTGTCAATAATACATATCGGATTGCTCGCAGCCCAGCTGCTCTCACTTGTGTAAATGAGTGAATTTGCGAGACACTTAAACTAAAAGATAGATAAAATTAATTTTATGCTTTTAAAACAAGTGAATCAATTATTACCAATACAAAAAGTCCTCTGTTGTAAAACCCAACTGAGAGGTTTTATTCTCTTGGAAGAGTGAAGCCAAGCTATTAAGGAGAAACAATCGTTTTGAGTCTCTTGTTTCCTTTTTACAAAGCGATTCATAGATTTCAAATGCATTTTCAGCTGGTGTTTTTTGTAGATCCAAACGGAAATAATCTTCAGGGTCAGTCGAAACTGAAAAAAACAATTACTGCGTTATAGTTTTTCTTCTCGTAAAAATGTGATATACGTATGTTTATCACATATAGAATTCATTTCAAAGATGTAATACGATAAACACACATTCATTTAGGCTCGTTGCTTCTGAAGAACACTTCTTCGCTGAAAATTTGTGTTAATTCAATGTGATTATTTGAACTGGTTATGGAAGGATTATTTATTTCATTGCAAGCAATATTGAGCAATCCAAATTCAAAGCTTAACTTAAATACTATTTTTTTTATCCACGATTATCAAACCCTAATGTCCTACAGGAATAGCCTTCTACCATTTAACAAAAAATAGTTTTAAGACAACACCATAAACCTTTCGACCCGAAACTGCATTAGATAGTTGTATTTTTGGGATGCAAAAGGAGTTAACCGACAAAATTAGACCAAAACTTCATAACTTTATAAAAATATTTTATAAAAAGCGGTACATAAAAAGGGAGCTTATCTTGATAAATAAGAATTTGTATTGCAACATAGATTTTGCCTAAACAAACCTAAACAAGTAAGATAAGTGATCATTAAGTGTACTATATGCCATGACCCGAAGAGTTAACTTACACAAGGACTAATTTTAATAAAATCAAAGTATCCTCTTGTAACAAGCTCATTGTTCCATGCCAAAGAGCAAGTTTTGAACGAATCTACAATTTACTTGCTCTAGAAAATAAATCGACTGCTTAGTTGAGACACCGCTTTATCAGAACAGCAGCCTATTGGGATCAAAAATTTGCCTTGTGTCCTAATAGTTGGAATTCACTGTATATTTATCTTTCTGCCCAGCTTAGTGCGGTAAGTTTAGTTGATTGCACAGGCAGTGTTCTATCTTATTATTATAACAAAAAAAAGGAAAGTCGGGTAGACTATACCTACACTTTCAAGCAAAACACGTAATTACGCTTTAATTCTTTAAAAAAAATATCTGCCAATCACACAAAGCGAAACCTTTTAAGGCCGCAAATGTCAACCCTAAAACTATGCGCGTATGTGGGTCGTGAGAAAAACCTGACCTAGCAGAATTAAATTTTGATAAATGGAAGCAATATAACACACATATTTATTGCGAGGCTTAGTAATTATTCTCACAAGAATTTTAAATTTATACCCAAACATAGATGGTTCCTGATTAATCCATATAAACAAAATCTAATTCAATACGAGAATAGCAAAGTCGGCCACAAGCACCATCTGCATATAATGATGTCTTTAACATTTTTTTTTTATCGATTAATTGTTCTTCTTTCAATTCATTGCGTTGTAAATAAGTTACAACTAGAACATAAACAAAAAAAAATACAAATGCGAAATAGAAAAATGTCTATGGGGATGAGTCTCTGCCATTGCCACTACTATTTGCGGAGCAATTCACATTGCGATGTGACGACCATCATCATATCAGACTTCGACGAACAAAGAGTGTTTCTTTTTTGGCCTAATTTGCTTAAAAAACTTTATGTTACACCTTCAATTGTTAGGCAATTAAGCTCATAAACGGAAGACAACATGAGTCATTACGACTCTAGTGTGCCTACACTGGCGTAATCATAAAATATATGAAGATAATAATGTAAATAAGTCCGCAGAGATTGGATACCAAGATGCGATACGCTTCACAACTCACTCAACCAACAACGAACCTCACTCTCTCTTTACGCAGATTTCACCGTGCGGCTATTTTCCCCGAAACTATGTTCTATTTTAGTCTATTAATCTATAAATACATCATTTAATACAAATCACGGGTTGTATTGTAAAGATCGAAAATAATGTACACCGAAAAAAACTAAAAACAAAAAAATAATAAATAAATAAATAATAATAATGTTTACACCCTGCGCGTCTCCTTCATCGGATCACAACAACCACAATTCTTTTACACTCAAAACATCCTACGCACTCTACGAACTAAACAATTTATGAAACTTATTATTATTTTTATTGCGTTAATCATTTTTTGCTTATTGCCAAGTAGGGGAACACATTTGCAATTTGTGTTTACCTTTGGCACGAAACTTCCTTTTCCCTATGCGCCAGCTAGAAGCCATTTTCACTGTAATTTATTTTGGTTTCGAGAAATTAAATTAGGACGATTGTTTTGCATTGCGGTTCAGTACACTTTGTTCGCGTTTGACGCCCCTCTTTCAATAAACCGATCTTTTAATTGTGAAGTTTATTTAGTGCGTTTCACCGAAAATTTCATTTTTATTACGAAAAAGATTTTTTGACTTCTTATCATTATACTTTAAATTGACATTTACTCGCCATTTGCTTTTGCTTGAGAGTAGTAAAAGAGAAGGCCGGCTTTGGCATTGCCATCGTTTCGGTAAGAGATATTTGTGATAGAGAATTATTCTGAGCGAAATCTAGTACATGATGACAAATAGTCATCTCTCCTTAAATTTTACTTCAATATGCTATAACGAATTTAGAACTTAATACTTACATTCTTAACTCTGTCTATAATGGATTAACTTAAACAAATTGCTCCTTACCATCCCCATCATTGTTTGAACAATAAACTGTATGATTTTCAATCAAAATTATCATTCCTACAATGATTTGGGTAACGTTAGTCATATAACCTACTGAGAGCAAGAAGAAATTAGAATCAACATAACATTATCAGTTTATCGATAATTTCTACTCAAATAAGGCATAAAAACTATTTCGTATTGGTCATAAGCATATTATTGCAAGAGGCTCTTGGAATGCAAAGTGCTCAACACTACTTGTACCAGATTTGCTTACACAGGGACGTTAAATTGGAGTTTGAGGCCATAATAATTATATATGCGAAGTTTCATTAATTGCGTCGTAACGTAAGTTGATTTGGAGCGTGCCATACATATCATGAGCCAAAAGTTGAACAAGTAATTTCGCCATTGATTTTATTTTATCTCAGATTGCAAATTATCAAAGAAAATTAGAATTCTATTCTATTCTGTACAAATTATCCCCTGGAGTGTTGTTCACTGTTTTGTAAACACCTAATGTTAACCTTCCGTGGTTGTCGGTTTAGAAGCTCCATAAAACAGAACAAATTTTGTTTCATCAGGGCAAATCAACAAAAATGAAAACAAATTTTGAGCAAAAATTGAATGGAAATAATCAAATGACGCTCTGTATCTAGCGTACAGATTCAATGAAGCACATACAGTCAGTCACAAAAGTATTCGTAATTTTATTATTTCTTTTTTATCAAAATTTTCAGTTTGCATGCGAATTTTTCATAAACTATTAATACAACAAAAAGTTTGAATGTATGATTAAAGAGCAAGTTTCTGCCTTTCAAAACTGGCACAGTACTTTATTGTATGTGTCCTCTTTGTTTTTGATAATTTTTTTTCATGTTGATTGGTTTTTCTATAAAACTGCTCATGCCTCCTAAAAGAGTGGAGATAGAGCACCCCCTCCCATAATAAAAATGCTCGTTTATATCTGTCATCAAATCTTGGCACCAAAATTACCATAAAAAATTATGAGTACCCTTGCGGTTCGAACGAGTGATACCTTATCATTATTATTTTTTTCTTACACTATAAAATTACTAATGCTTACTGTCTTTACTATTTCTTAAGGCAAGGAAAAAATTAAGTCCATTCACCTAAAATTAGTCTGCTTATTACATTTTTAAGGCGAAATAATAAAATTACGAATACTTTTGTGACTGACTGTATATAATTTCCAAATCTTTACTCAATATGTTAGAACGAGGTATTCACTAAGTAAAGCATATTAATCGTATTGAATCTGTATATCAGATCACTTGAAGCATTAAAATGATCATTGAAAAAAAAATTTGCTATAACTTGCGTTTGTTTTATTTCAACAAAGTTCTCTGTACATTTTTTATGAGTATCACTGTAATTACTCTGGTTGCTTTTTTAACCTCTCTGAAGAGTTTATTTAATTTTGAAAGAAAAGAAAATCTCGTTAATTTTATTGCTTTATAAATTGAAACACTATTTTTTTTGCTTTATTTGGCATTTTGCTAGAAATATTAGTATGTTTGAAAATGAAAGTAAAGATGCATTCAACTATTTAAGTAAATCGAAGAGTAATCAAATGAATATGCCAATCATTTATGAAAAAGGTGAATGTGTTCTTTTTATTAGTATTTTTTTTTTCTTTTCCTTTCTTGTATCTTGTTTTTTTTTTAATTAATTGTTAAGTTCCTATTCAAAAATTTATTTTTTGTTATTAATTTAATATTAATTTAATGATGGCACTTTTGAAGCACCCCAATTCACATCAATGTTTGGCCATTTTGTTTGAAGACACGTTAGCATTGGATTCGATGCACAAACTGCTTTTAAATCGCTCTCCAGTAAAACTGCTGAGCCCCTATGGTAACAAACCTGTAGGTGAGACGGTTAAACATCAAATTCAATGTACTCTGTGTGTGTAATTTAGAGAAAACTTACTTTACTGCCTTCGTTTGATCCGGGAATACCATTGTAATGCAACAAATCAAATGTATCAGGTGTGGAACGCCTCTCAAGGGGGAAAAATTCATCCATAAATGCGTTCATGAGTATAATACCAAGGTTCTCCGGATCCAATTTCTTTTGCATGATCTCGACGCTATGTGCAGCGTAAAATACTCTTTGTTACTTGCAAATATTGGAAAATACTTTTTATTCGCTTACTATTCCGGCTCACTGACTAGATCCAACGATGCTAACACATCCTGCAAAACTGGAGCTGGTATAAAATTATTTCCTTCCGGATCGTAAGACTTGAAAACTCTGCGGGCTATTTCTGATGGCGTTTCGGGTGAAACCAACCTCTTTTCATAACTAAATAAAACTGCATTTTACGAAAATAAAAAATTAAAAACCTTTTCCATTCCCAGTAAGAGCAAGAAGTACGTTACCTGTAAGATGTGTTTCTGATCCCATTACCCAAACGGGATTTTTGGGATTTTTATAAAAAGAACCAACTGTGCAGTACCGCATCTGCTCCATCAACGTGATGAAACCAATCTCACTCTGTTCGCTTATACCCCGAAGTTCTATGTGATGACACACACAGGCAGACAGAAAAAAAACGTAAATTGTTAAAACTCCATTTAAACCATGATTAAGTACATACTGAGTCCGCCTACATCTTGTTCATTATCCCATACATGAGCGACCGCTTGTCCTGTTAGCATAAGATTGATTAAACCTTGCGATCCATAACCATAAGTGTTGTGTATTAGTGGCTCTGATGTGTCGGAAAGCTCTGAAGTTACATTTTCGAAGCCCTATCAATAACACTGTGGATTTTTTGAATTGAACATAAGCAATCTGATGTACCTTTGTCAAGAGAACGCTATACATAAAAAGCAAGACACCATAGTTGTCTGTAAGTGTTCGAAAATGATCTGATAGATATTTTGATACGGCATCTACATTGTCCAATTGTATCACTGACAGGCGACTGTGAAACTCTTCTGGTAAGTTTTCAGATTCCTAAAAAAATGAAAACAAAAAAATGTAAGAAATTTATTTGGTTTGGTTTAACTTGGCCCTCAGAATAAACCTATTTGCTACAGGTTTTTTTTTAAGCTAGTTGTACACTTAAGAAAAAGCTAGAACTGATACTAACGACCAAAAAAACGTTTATTAATTTGGGTGATCAATATGGGTGTCATTGGAACCTAGATTATAAAAATATTTGTCTGTCATTAAACCTTAATCTTAGCTACTAGTTTTGCACACAGTACTAGGTTTGCACACAAATTGCTATGAACGCAATTTTTGTTCGCTTTGTGCGTTGTTCGCTTAGTACGAATTGATTTTTACAAAAGACTATCAGCTAGATCAGAAAAGTTGTGCCGCAATAACTTCGAATGTCGAAGTTAAAATGTCGCCAAAAAATGCGTGCCCTTTCTATTTTCGGAAATAGTGGACAAAAAAAAAAAAAAAAATTAAAAAATTGGGGTTATAGTGAGTTGCGTCAAACCCCAAAATTACTGAATGGAAAGGTCTTGTATAATAAAACAGAGGTTTCATTTACATCTACTCGTTTTAAGGCCTCTTTTTGGAGACATTAAACTTAAAGCCCGAAATGTACTTTAATTTAAATATTTAACTCCAATCTGTTGGAGTCAAACCCTCGACGCGCAAGTAAAACTCACACTTGACCTTTTTTTTTTTTAATTTTAATTTGAGAATTTGAAACCCACAAATACCTACTATATTGTGGAGATTTTGTAGATCAATTTATTACTTCTAATAAATGATTTTGTTTTTAAGTTCAATTATCAAGAACACTCTTTTATGAAAAACAACAAAGTTTTAAAATATGAGAGTGGGACAACGGCTTTATGTAGTTTTATGTAGAACGTATTGATCAGATGAACATTAAATAAAAAAAAGATTTCTACAAGACAGTTATTAATGATCAATTTGTCAAATAAAAAGTAATTAGCAGTACCGTTAAACCCAACTGAAACGATTCAAAAACAAGACCTGTACAAAACTGAGGACTTACTAGTTCTGGCGCATCATCAGTTTCGCCCG
The DNA here is from genome assembly GCA_905187475.1 of Syritta pipiens. Classification (NCBI taxonomy): domain Eukaryota; kingdom Metazoa; phylum Arthropoda; class Insecta; order Diptera; family Syrphidae; genus Syritta; species Syritta pipiens. The sequence continues at coordinate 9,098,725 of LR994571.1, read as the reverse complement.
ATGTATTCAAATTTCCTTCAGCATCAGCTATTGCAGCTTCCATTGCCTCTACGCCCTCGTCATGCAAGGTGACAATTTTAAAATGCGTAACTTTGCACTTAACTAGAATATTGCAAAGTGCTTGTATTAACAGTTGTTTGCATTTATCTTGAGTTAACTGGAAATAAATTAGAATTAAACGCTTTAATTACATCCCGATACACAGCACATTGTGAATTGAGTTTATAGTTACATCTTTTAGACAGTGATTGGGAGTATCCATGAGAATTTTCAACAAATATGCTTGCACTGGAGCTATGATAGCGCAGGGCCCTCCCTGTCTCTGCACAAGAGCAGATGGTTCCACATCACTGAATTCGAAGCCTGCAACGAGATTTTTTTTTGTTCACCATTCATTTTTAATTAATGTCATTAATATCAAAATAGGAAATGTATTTTTTTTCTTTTTGGCACAAAATGAGTCACTTGAAATTTGCATATTATTAGATGCAATTAAAACGCTGGGGCACTGGGGAGGTAAACCAATCCCATATAAGAAGAGAATTGCATTGGCTTTTTAATTTTTTTTTTTTTTGATATTGAATTGGAAAAAAGAAAACACTAAAAACAAATTCCATACGTATTCAGGTTGCACAGCACAAACCTTGTGACCACCGCCGAAACACATCTGCTCGAATATTTTGACCCCACAGTAGAGTTCGGAAATCCAATAGTTCTAGATTATGTTTTTTTGGGAAGGCACTTGAACTTTCACCCATATTTAATTCGTTTTTCTTTATTTGTATTAACACCCAAAATTAATTGGAAACTATTCCTACAAACAAATTTAAGACACTTTTACTTGACAACTGAGAATTCTAATTTGACGGCATTGCCAAGACTAATTGTTTCTCACCCTTGTAAAGAATTTGACAATTGCAATTGGGGGAATAACCATGTTTCTCATTAGAATTTGCCGTATCAAAATTGAACGATGGACTAAATTGGTTTCAATGAAATAAGGAAAAATTTCATTTTGATGATGGTTCAAGAATTTTTTAATTTAGCATTTAAATTTTTCAATCTTATATGATCTTTTAAGAATAGGTGGATCTTTTATGTTATGAAATTACAAACGCAACCAAACACAATTGTATTGAAGTTAGATGTGCTCAATTGTGTGTCAGATACTAGATTGTAGTAGATTATGGATTCACATTTAGGATTGTCGAAACTAATATAAGGAATTATCTGAATCTTATTCGTCATAATTATATATGGATTAGAATGATTAGAATATTTGAGATTTTAGATTTTTTATTGAGAAACTACAATCTTCCTAGAATTCTCGTATGCTAATTTAGATAAATGGAAAACTAATCCTCCTAAAACCTCCGTCCATCCCTCCAGTCATATTGCTGTTGTACAGCTATTTATACTGCCACGAACCTAACAATCAATTTAACTTTTTTTATCACAAATTCTTATTACAAAAACTAAAGTCACTTAATTTTCATATTTATGTCTCATATCTTGGAAGATATTTGGAAAAGTCTTATTCTGATTCTAACAGAAGAAGATGTGAGTGACGGACGAATGTTTGATTTTTAGAACAATTTCTTGTGTTTTAAATATAATCGTTTCGCAATGGAAATTTTCGGAAAAATAAGTACTCCATAAAGAATTTAGAATCGTTTTCCATAACAGTAGCAAAATAATTATCCCACATGCAATAACTGAACTCCCCCTTTCCTATAATTTATTTTCAAAATAAATAAAAAAAAGTTTTCGCTTTGTTTTGACTAGTAGTTTTGACATATTTCATCTTGTAGTGGTCCTACAAAATATATTTCTGTTTCAATAACAAGTTAGAGTAAACTATTTCTTGTATATTGCAGTAAAATGTTCTCGTTACAACTCGAAAGATTTAATTATGAAATTTAATTTTATGTTCTAAGAAAATGGCTGAGTATCAATTATTCGATGAAACAAATGGATATCGGTAGGTTTTCATTGTGTATCACCTAAGGTTGCATTTATTCTCTACATTTCTGCTTGCAGGTATAGTTATTGCAAAGTACGTCTGTTTATATTGGTGGGTGTGTATATTCTAACAACAATATCTGTATTTACGTATTGGAATGCTATTTATGCACCACCATTGGTTTATCCACCGAACTTATCAGGTAATGAAACAACAAGAGCATTTCTGTTACGCAGTTTACAATGTCTTGACTTCGTTATAGACGTACCTGAGTGGTGGTATAAGAGAGCGTTCTACTATGCAAACAATATCCACGAAACGGACAAGATATCTCATGACTTTCGCATTCTCCAGCTAAACAATTTCAAGAACCAATCGAGGCACTCAGAAGGAAATTCAGTGCATGATGATCTAAAGGATTCTGAACACAACCGCGGAGGCGATCATGTAAACGGGGAATCAGCAGTTAAGCGTCTTGTGTGCTACTATACCGTGCCAACACCTTTAAAATCAGTCAATGCCCTGCGTTTGACTGGAGTCGATGGTCATCTCTGTACGCACATCAACATCGGTATAGCAAGTGTGCAAAATAACACTATCGCAATCACAGACGATTTGCGGGCGGCTCTGAATGAAAGCAAGAGCCTTCGTTTGAAAAATCCGAATATTAAGGCCCTGCTGTGGGTAGGCGGAGCAGATTCAAATGGATTTGTGGAGATGGTACAGAACCATACAAATCGCAAGCAGTTTATACACTCTTTAAAAATTATTTTGAATAAGTACTTATTGGATGGTGTAGATTTGGATTGGGAGTTTCCAACCGCTTATAACCGTGAGCGCCAACACTTCTCGCAGCTACTCCATGAAATACGCCAGGAGTACATACGCGAGAAGAAGAACTATCTGCTAACCGTTGCGGTGGCTGCGTCAGAAGGAATCGCATTGTTTGCGTATGATGCTAGAGAAATCAACTTATACGCAGATTTTGCCAATGTTATGACATACGATTATCATTTTTATTCAAGAAGTTCACCCTTTACTGGTAAGCTTTGCTTTTGGCTTACAATAATGTTTATTTATCTGCTCTTTCTCAGGATTAAATGCACCCTTGTTTCCAAGGAGTTCGGAACGTTCCATTCTTGGCACTCTTAACATAAATTATTCAATAAACTTTTGGCTACGTAGTGGCTTGGACAGGGAGAAAATTGTCGTTGGGCTTCCTACTTATGGGCATTCCTTTACGTAGGTTTACTGAGACAAAAAGAAGCTTTTTTTCATTTTACAATTCTCTTACAGTTTAGTTAATGCATTCAACAATGCCATCGGTAGTCCATCAAGTGGTATTGGCGGTGTTGGTAGCATGGGATTTGCGTCCTATTCGGAAATTTGCTGGTTCAAGCAGAACAATATTTATTTAACAACAGTATTTGATAATGCTTCGTGTTCTCCGTATATTTATGGAGGAACAGAGTGGATTTCATATGAAAATGAAGAAAGTATTGCTTGTAAAACAAAGTATATAGCTGACCACAATTTAGGTGGTGCGATGATTTTTTCTCTTAACACCGATGACTATGGTGGATATTGTGATACAAAAATACAACCAAAGATACTTGGAACAATGAAAAAGGATCAATTAAGATTTCCACTTGTGCAAACGGTGAAGTCAATTCTTTTTGCAAAAAATGAATGAAAACTCAACGATTTATCTCAAATTTTAATTTTATTGGCTGTATATACACATTCAAAGACATATCTTTAATAAATTGGTTGAAGAGTGGTGGCTGTAAGAAGTTTGTTTGACTTTATTCAGTAGTTGGTTTTTGTCTTTAATCGTTTCAATACGAAACTCTTGGAATGCCCCAAGTAAATACAACTAAGCATCAGACATATAATGCGGCGCTGCATAAAAGTTTTACGATCAGAAGAGAAGAGAAGAATACCGCCTTCTTAGGAAGAACAAAAAAAAGCATGGGATGTACACGATTGAGGATGCAAAGTTTCAGGCGCAGGAAGGAGGTTTGGAAATTTTACCAAAGGTAAAATAAAGTAAGAAAGAAAAGCCTCTAAACTCAGTCTCAGTCTCCTTTACGTAGTATACAAGATAATATCTTTGATAATGCACTTTTTTTAAAATACTTCGCTGTTTTGTCTCTCTACTATACAAGAAACATTTCTGAAGCCGGAATAATTTTTGAACTAATTACCTAGTTTTGGGCTGCTGAAAATTTGTTCTTTGCTGGAAACTATGCAATTAGTTCAAAAATTATTCTTTTGTAATAGAATGATAATATGCAGAGCAAAATATTTGATTATTTTTATTTTCGCTAATCAAATATAAAATTCATAGAAAATACTTTACAAATTGGCATTTAAATATACAAATAATAAAAAACATAACGCAGTTTTGAAAATGAACCCAGTAAATGTTGATTGTGTTGTGTTAATTTTGCCTTCAAAAAATATGGAAATTACGTGCTTGGTACTTTGTTTTTAACCTATCAAATTTTTCTTTGTTTTTCGTAATTTGTTATTGGTGTGTCATCATTTGAACATTTAAATCTTAAACTGAAGTAAGATTGATGCATTTCGTTACTGAGTCATAATTATTAGAAATTGAAGAAAATGTAAAAACGTCTTCCTTATTCAATAAATGCTATTGCCAATAACTACCAAAAGAAAAAAACCTCAATAATTTGCTTTGGTGTTCGAGTCCATTTCAGTAGTATTCCATACTGTTCTATTCCCTTCTCTTTTTTTTTTATTCTATTAACTGATTTTCTAAGCGTTGACTAAGCACTTCCAACTAACCACCTACCGAACTATCCACCTTATATTCCTTTCCAACTATGGCCCTAGGTTTCCAAGGCTTTTAAGCCAAAAACCACACGTTGTTAATTTACTCCACATGGCATTCGGTCTCACATTGAAAAGAAATTTCTCATTGTGAACGTGTGGAGTTGGAAGACGATGAGCTTTGTGCAATTTCTTCATTGTATGTTTATACATACTTTTAGGCAAAATTTTGAATTTCAAATAAAAACAAAAACGATCGCACACGTGAATACACAAAACTTGAAATTGTATTACCACTCCCAGAAACCAGTCTGCTAAAATTTAAAAGTCGGTCGAATTTTGCTTTTACATCTTCATCAGAGAGTTTTGTATAATGATGTATAGATTTCAATTAGAAAATAGGCAGATTTTATTCATCGAAATTCAGTCATAGCAAGCTTCCGCTCGTCTTAGGAGCGGAAGCTTGTAATTTTTTGGAGATGGGCTTTAACGAAGCCGAACCGACAAAATAATCGTAGAAATGCAAAACATACCCCAGATGTTTGATTCCCTCTGTAGATATTTATCCTTAAATTCATGATTCTTGTCCTAACAACATTTTGCTTGGCTGTTCAACAGATATACATTTTTTTGGGTATTCTGCACCAGTTGCATTTTGAATCTGTGAACTTTCTTTCATCCTTAAGTTAACGAATCAAATGGAAGAGCACTAATTTCCGGTTTGCTTAAAATTTATCGAGGGTAATGACACGAGATATTCAGTGATTTCCCGCATTCCATTGAGATGGTTGGGTGAATCACTTTGACCTCGAAAATTAGTGTCATGCGCTTACCAAAAACAGATTAAATAAATAAATAAAAAAAGAGAAGAGAGAAAAAAACGTGAATATTCTAAGAAATCTTGAGTATTTTTTCATCGTGCTGAGAGTATTATATTCATTTTTTGTTTTTATTATTTGCTGTCCGATAAGAATCTTTTGTATAATTGCGTTGTTTATCTAATAGAAACAGTAAGACGCGTGTGTTTGTCTAGTAATTCATTTACCATACAAAATACGTTAAAGTAACTTTATTTAAAAGCAGTAAAAAACCAGAAGAAAGGTATCGGACGTGTTTTATATCTGGATTTATTATGAGTAATTCTTGCATTATTTTCAAATCCTATGCTACACCGGATTTCATCTCTTGTGGATCATTATGCCATCTGCCATCTTCTCCAACAGCATTTGAATCTTCTTAGCCAATTTTGAAACCAATATGAAACCAACTGTCTACAGTTAAATGTAGCTGAATGTCAGGTTCCCTCCAGCAATTTAACTATCGCATTATTAACCTTTGCACTGGAATTTTTATTCATATTACGAGCAACTCGAGGAAATTTTAGTGAAATATCATATGCATGTAAGTAAATGATATAGGCATCAAAAAAAAGTCAACGTTGTATTTTATATATGTATATATTTTTTTAATTGGCTATGAATACAAAGTATTTGCTTTCTCTCTGCAGTGGAGAACTCAAATTTGAAGATAAATTATAAATGGCTACGCTCCGAAGCCCTCGGGTGTTAAGGGTTAATGTTAAGCTTGACATTGTCTATAAAAAAAAGTACCTTTGATTCCAAGTTCACATTTTTGCCTCACTCAATGCATGTTTTATTAAAGAAAAAGAAAACAGGTGGTTACTGTCTAATCCGTACGCGTTGAGATTTCTAGACGTATCACTAATAAGATCCTTGATCAAGTATTGCAGAATAGTTCGGAACCCTTATTACAAAAACTCATCTGATCACCTCGACCAAATACAAAAAATACTCCCTACGTCATGCTAAAATTGAGGTGGAATATCGATATGCCATCGTACCGAACCAGGTGTTGCTTGATTGGCATAAAAACGTCCAATGGCCGTTGGAGGTATTTCTCCTTATTGTTTGCAATGGATGTCATAGCAGACCATATCAAATGTCCTGAGATATTATCCATTTCCTTGTAAACATATGCGCTCGCGGTATATTCTCTTTGAAACCACAAACAATACAAATTATAGCCGCATTGAGCCTTGCCTACAGCGTTGGCCAAAACTAAAAAAACTCGAATTTACTTCATACTTTTTGCGAATTTCTTCACTTATTTCCGATCTTTTTCCATGTCTTAAGTTATAAAGAAACCATAACAATATAACCCTCCATGAGGCGATGTAAAAAAATTAAACTCAAATTAACTCAACCCCCACTTTTCAGCTGGTCAAAAACTAAAACAACTAAACTTAGAAATTCAAACAAAAAAAGGTAAAAAATTAGTACTTAGTGCAAAACTTTAACTTTGGAAGGTCTTATTTTAAAAAAAATTATGTGAAAAAAAAGGTTTGAAATAATTGACTACGGTATTACGCACTTTCCCCGTGGTCTAGATCATTCAGCATCGTAAAGATATTTATTTCGGTCAAAAGCAGAAAAGCAAAGCTGCACTTTGTTGCAACCGAAAATATTAAATAACCCAGAAGGTGTAGTTTTAAAATTTGGTGGATATTGTGCTACACTATGTATTTTAATATGGTACACACATTATTCATTTCGCGCCGGAACGTATTCACATGTGTATGCACGTATTTTATGTTCATATAGAAAATATAGAAAATATTAATTACTAAAGAAATCATACTACTAAGAGAAAATATAATAACAAAACGCTAAAAATTTACCAAAAATGTTTTAATAAAAAATAATAAAAATCAAGAACTTTAAAAACAATAAATAATTAGGGAAGGAGCACATAGCTTTTTTTTTGGAGAAAGAAATAACCCCATTAAAATATTTTATTCCTTTTAGAAATACGGCTCTTGTTAAGATGTATATTCTGAGCTCCATTTTTAGTGTGTCGCCTATTTTTTTGTGATGTTATCGAACAACACAAAAATCTGAAACAATATAATAATAATCCACATTAGACGATAGTTGCTATGCACAGAAGAAATTATATTGTATAAAATAATATTTTTATTTATTGTGTATAATAATATTTTATAACCTTTTATAGACGCTTGAAAAATAAATAAAAGTTAGAATCTACAGCACAGCTTTATTTGAGCTGTGCTATTCCATAAGACATAAGCAATATTTTATCCAACACCTAATTCCACTCTGTTAAATCAAACGAATTAGTAAATATACACAATCCTTTTAGTAATAGTATTACATATAGAAGGTAGTTTCAATCTCAACTATTAAAGTGCATTAATTTGGTTATGTCTTACAATCTGTCAGGTTTATTTGTGCCGAGAAATACCTACGTAATGTACTAAGGGGGAATCCATTTTCAAATCTTGCTTTAAGGTTAATAACGCTTGTTATAATTAAATTTATTCGTCACCATTGACGTATGATAATATTAATATCAGCCTTTTTTGATCAAGAAAAAGTGAAAAAAAAAAACTCATATGAGTACATTCCATACACCGAAAATTTAAGGAAGAAAAAACCGTTTATAGATCGCAGGTTCAAAAAGTCGACGTTTTGTAATTTAATTACTGTTTGTCATGAAAATGAAATCTATAGCCAATTAATTGCATTCCTAAACATCATATTAAAAGTATTCTGTTAGAATGAAATACATATTTGAAACAAAATTGTGCAATGAAACCTGAATAAAGTCAGAAAAGAACTCGAAATAAAATTCATTTAATAATTAGGCATCCGTATCATCGTCGTTTCGGAATAGCCCCGATTAACCACCGTCGCTAATCGGATGTCGAAATGTCGGTCGATTAGTCACTCACCAACGTCAACACCTCACACCTCGCTAAAAGGCGTCAGTGAGAGTTTAAATTAAAAGACAGCAACGTCTCTGATAAAAACAACTTCACAATTACAACGTAATACTTTTAAACTGGTTTCATTAGTCTCTCAAATATCTGTTTCTCTCTTAAAACTTTTAAATTCTGTGCTCTTTTGTTGAGCTGATAATACGACTAAGAGTTTACAGTATAGCAAACAACCAGTGCTGCCCCCTCAAAAAATAAAAAAAGAGTTAAAAACAAATAAAATAAAACAGCTATTTATTGCCGTTCGATAAGAAAAACATAATTGCAATTGCGCCCTAAATTCTTTTTAAATCGGAATGAGAAAATAATGGAACATTTCTTAGGTCAATGGCATATAAGTGATTATTAAACCGTAAAAAGGGGGGAGTAGTAGTTATTCATAACAATAACAGCGGCATCACTGGCATCACGAAACACCTGTAGATTATTCGTGTCTCAATGAAAATACCTGTAGAGCATAACCACATGAGCGAATGCAACGAAATTACTAATTAACGTTTAAAGAGCGTCAGATATAAGTTTGCAATATCAGTTTTGTTTGATATCTCATTGCGCGTAGTTGATACTTCTGCGTCTGGTAAAATAAGAATTTTTTATTCTGCATTAATTCCTTTTCATTATTTTTTTTAATTATTTCATCGCTTCGACATAGTCAGTGAAGGAGAAGTTTTGGTTTAAAGTGATAGATAGATAACAACTGAATACCAGTTTTTCTTTTTTCTTAAAAAAAATTTTTAGTATTTATTGCATACCACTCCATGGGTTTAACTTTGGTTATCGTGCGTGCTTTTTGAAAAAAAAAAAATAAAAAAAAATTGTGCATTCATAAGCTCTGGTCCATTGGAATAAGTGTTTTAAAAAAGTTTTTTTTGTTTTGTTTTGCTTTTTTTTGCGTGTGGATAAATGAATTTGATAATACGCGGAAGGCAGTGAAGTGGAGCGAAGTTGTTTTGTTTCCTATTAGAATTATTCCTACAGCTTCCTGTTAGAGGAACGATACAAATAAATTACTAGCGATAAATGTGTGCTAAAATTAAAATATAGTGTCAAACATGTGTTTGCCATTGTATGTTGTCTGTTGTAAAAGTGATCGTTTACATGTTAAAGAAAAATTAATATTAATTTTATCTACTATAATTTTATATCAATATACTTGCAATTTTTTTTTCGCTTCAGTAGTTCAAGTGAATAGAAGAAGGTTGACAAATTAAAAATAGTCAAAAAAAAAATATTAACTTGTGTTTATGTAAAATGCATAATAACTAAAAAAATATAAATAGAATTAATAATGATTGCTTTTTGTGTTAAAACCGGGGAGTTATTGCAAGTGTGGTGAATCAAATTGTTATTACATTAAAATTCTTCGAGTAAATGCCTGAAGTTACCGGTTACATGTGGATTTTGCTTTTGAAGCACAGTAAAATAAACGTTTGATTAGGGATCTATTTTTAATATGAGCTTTTCTCGTCTTGAATGGTATTGTTTTTAAATTTTTCTTTAGCTGGTTTTATGGATTGGTCCAATTGGATTATTCGATAGTTGTTTACATAAATCAGAGGGGCGTTTGCTAATATCTAATGCAACGTCCTTCATCTTTGCATCAAAGCTAGTTAAAGGTTTTAGAATTATCTCATGTTGCAGTTGAAAATCATTAATTTTTTTTTTTCATTGTTTTGATACGTGTGGACTACTCTGACATTAAACAATTTTGTTTCTTATTTTTTAAGGTCCATGGTCCGATTTTTTGCATTAGTGTTATTTTTTCTTTTTAAAGAGTGAAATACTCGATTTTCACAATTTCCTGCCCACTAACATCAGTTCCAATTTCGTGTTTGTACAATGCACTGTCTCAGTTGAATGAATAAAATGCTAACAGTTTCTTACAAATTAGAATGCAATTTGTAAAACAAGTCCCCAGGTAGAACTTTCTAAGTAAAACTACTATTCGGTATATTTCAGAAAACTAGCAAGTTAATTTTCCTGGAAATGAAAAATAGAAATCAAAAGTAAAAGTGTTTTACATTACCTGAACGTAAAAAGTTCAAATTTCTAGAAATCTTTTTTTATTCCTTCTCTTTCTTTGCTACTGAAACAATAAGAAAGACTAAAGAAGGCAGCTCAAACTTGTTTATCAATTTTAAAACAAACAAATGTGACATTTTAATACGAGTGAGTAAATAAGTAACTAAGTAAATAAAAGAACGTAAAGATACACAACTGAGATACGTCAATGTTCTTTGCTGCCTTGGAGTCAACATGTACCTTTTACTTCTATTCCATAAAGACATAGCTGATGAATATTTTTTTTTAATAAAATAATATGAAAACAATTTAAGATTTCTGCTGATCTAGAACAAAAAAGAAGCGGAAGCAAATGAACCATTACGAGATATGTTGCTTGCCAACGGGGAGTATGAGAACCCCTTTTTGAATGGTGGTGCTAATTACATATGCCTTCTTGTGAAAATGACTCCAACTTAGCAGTTTTTTTTTTTATTTAAATCTGTGGACCTGCTGGCCGAACGCATAACTTTTGTCATCGTGTAAATGTTTTTTTTTTTTTTTTTTCAACTTCATTCGGCTTACTTGTTTGTCTTTACATTCTTGCTCATAAGCGTAGGAAATAGTTTTCACACAGGGTGTTCTGAAAAGTAATGTGATGTACCGTTCGCCATAAAAGTGCTATTAAATTTAAAGAAAATGTTGATCGTTTATTTTGAAAACAGTTTGTTACACATCTGTTCTTTTCCAAATTAAATTAATTTCTTCGAAAATTTGTTTTACGATAGTAGGTTTCAAGCGAACTATTTTTAGTAGTTATTAAAATTGATTGCTTTGATCTGGTAAATTTCTCATTTTCAAGCTCAACGTAGTGCATATCACAGTTGACTTTTAGTTTGTACTTAATGTTAATTATTTTTCTGAACTTCGTAAAAGAAAACTATTGATTGATTCATTTGAAATGTAAAAATTCAAAACGATCGTTTATTTCTTTGAGTTGAGCGGATTATTAAGCTTTATTCTCAGATCCTGTGTCCTTTTGTGGGAATTACTTTAACACCAATAACTATGCAAGTTTCGACTGAATTGAACCAGAAATAATGACCTTTTCCTTTATTTCTGAATTGAACTGAACTGCTCGCATTTTTACATGCATGTCACGTTACTTACGAAGCGGAAACGATGTCTCAAAAGTGAATGATGTTATTAAATGAAACTAAAGGCAATCCCATTCTTACATTATCCCATTCTTATATGCATTCACCTATTTATAAAAAAAAACGCAGCTTAAATCATATCAATGCAATGTCGCACCCATTGTCACCTTAGATGGATAGGGCGCCTTCTTGCTCTGGCCACATGCCTATTAACACATCTCAAAAGTTATTGACGTTATAAATTAATACAATAGAACAATAATTGTCTTATTGCGAACTTATGCCTTGAAAATCGAAGTAATATTTACTAGATATTTTTGAATACTTTTCAAATGTGTTTACAAATGTTTTTAAATTACATTTGTCGCATTCGAATCATAATCATTGGAATTTAAGAAATATAACTTAATACTAATTTCCCCTTTTAAACGCAAGCGCAGACATTTGAAGAACAAATAAATATAGAAGAATGAAATCACTCGGGTATTCGGTCTTAATCGTAACCATCGCAATTAACTTGGTAAACGGACAGGGATCAAGATTCTTTTATAAAAATCGTGAAGAAAGCAAAAGTAGTGATGAAAATAAAAGTGATGGATTACATTCAATTGCGACTGAGAATGGAGATACAAAAGTAAAACTTCTAGAAGAGAATAATATGGTGAGTAGAAAAATATTTAAAAGTTATTATTGTTATAATTAAAATTTATTTTGAATAGTTTTTGATTTAAAAGAAACATTGAGCAAAAGCTGAATTGACTTTTACTCAAACCACATTTCAATTTAAATGAATTGGATCGTGATCTTAGTCACTCAGGCATAATGCAATGTTGGCATTTGTAACATTCTTTCTGGTTTCACGTACGTCAAAAGTGATATTTACAATTTAGTAGATATGTGAACTAACCTGTGTTTCAAGTTGAAGTGACTTATAACAGTTGAATTCTTACAAATTTCGAAATCAGTTCTACTAAGCAGTTTTAAGAAATTTTCTACTTGTCATGTATGTCTTAGGTTTGAACGTATGATATGTTACATATCAAGAAGATGCTTATCCATAGATGTTTATCAAATATTGTTATCTATTCACAAAGAGCACCTTCTTAACTGAACCGACCATGGGAAAATAACACAAGTGATATCTGGTTCGATATTACATGTATTTTTTTGTAAATACATTCTTAGTTCCATAGTTCTTTAATTAAGTTTACTTAACACCTGTGCGTGAGATTCTAAACTGCGGTTTTCGTTTTTTTTCTTTTTCAAGTGGTTTCTTTCTATTTGGGTTTTGCCTATGTCTATTGGCAATCCTGTTTTAGAATACTAAAAAAGCATAGGAGCAGGACTAAATGCATAGGGGAGCAAATATTTATTTACAAATGTGTAGTTAACTTTTCTACACAACTGCTTTGAGTATTGTCCAATCATAAGAGATTCAATTAAAAAGAAATACACGTTAACGATACCTGACACCAAGAACTTTTTTTTATATTTTTAAAATAGCATTTCCTGTACATATTTGACGTAAAAAATGAGTCACACTCACCTTCAGTAATTGAGTAACAGAACCCGGCTGCAGTAGTTGCTGTTCGATACGACAGCTTTTATTGTTGATAAAAATCTGTTAGATAATTTGAAATTACAGTTTCTACAAATTAATCAGGCAGCATTTAATGGCGCCAAATGAGGATGAACACAGAGAATAAATACTCTCTCAGTAAACGTAAGAGAAAGAAATGTAGAATAATTCGTATTTGCTATGTAAACACAAGTATTGTTAAAGCCGTTGGTTTTGCTTTTTTTGTTATAATTCGAATGTGGATGTGTTTTTTCAGTCACACATGAGTGATTTATCATTATTTGTTGAACATTTTTGGAACAGCGGTTAGTTTAAGCCATTAGCGGCCACTATACTCAATTGAGCACATGCGTTTGAATAAATCTTAAAATCTAGCAATTTGGCTATTACCATAAATGGGTTAAATCAATCTTGGAATAAAATATAAGAACAACACGAAACTATATCTCTGCTTCTCTTCGTCTTCAATGAAACATTTTTAAAGCAAACTATCAATTGCAAAGTGAAACTTCTCCACAAAAACAAAAAAGTTTGTTATCTCTTTAAACTTCATTATAATTAACAGAATATAGTTGGTTGTGTTTGTCTTTAGTTTCTTAACACCTGAAACAATTTTTTTTTTCTGTCTCATTATGTTTATATTTTCAACATCAACTTCACAGACGGCAGGCTTGTGTGAACATCTGCCGTCTGCTTTGTACACTTCTTGGTCACTTGATGCAACATAAAATTTGCTTTCAACATATCAACTATAGCATACAAATGCCCCTTGTTGCATCTGCTTCTTTACACCCTAAGGACATTATTAGAAGCTGATGATCTGTTCATTTCAGATTACACGTACTCTTCCAGTGTTTGCCCTCTTCAATGTCAACAATATTATACCCCGCTCTGTTGTGGTTTGCTTATTTTCTCTTGGAACATGAAGGTAATGACCTTTGTGTCTTTATTTATTTTCGCACTACCGTCTGTGATGCTTAAGAAACAAAAGCCCAGAGAACATACGATTGAAGTAATTCTTCTTTAAGGACAATTGCTCCTAAAATAGTTGGTTCGATAATCTGAGTAGGTAAGCAGTGGGCGTAGTTAGCACTCCTACTTCTTCGGTGAATGTTTTATCAAACTTTCAAAGCAAAAAAAATGTCTAAGGGCGCTCATAATAATATTTTTTTCGCAACATACATTTGTGCTTTAACAAGTCAATGGCCTTACTATTAACACATTCAGCTGGGCAATGCATTTGCATTTGCAACATTTGTGCGTACTACCCGAATGTTATTTATTCGCGAATCGTGGGTTCAAATATATGTTTCAGTGGATACGAAGATATATAGAATAAAAATTTGCGATATCTATGGGTGTCACAGGGTGTTATCAAACTATAAAAAAATGCTTTCTCTCATAATCAATTTTATCAATTATAATTGTCAAACAACTAAAAATTGGTATGTATGACTCAAGTCCTGTCAATGTTCTTCAAGATGTTGGCTCATGCACCATTAAAATAATTGAAAGGAAACAAATTTAGATAATTGCAAACCTTCATATCTTAAATACATAGTAGTTATTTTGAAGTTTTGTTTTTTTGGTTTATTTTTTTTCTAGTTAGTGATATAAAACAGTTCACATTTAATCAAAGTCGAAATCCGAAAGTGGTATAGCAAAAAAATATGTGACGAAAGTTTATCTTTATGATAGTAAAAGTAAACAAATTGCATGAAATTATACAGAGAGAATGTGTCACAGGAAACTTGAACTAAATTATTAATTTAAAATCTAATCAGTTTGCTTAGTCACTCATTCAGAAAATTCCAGTTAGATTTCACTTTAATTTTTTTCATTGATAGATTGGTTTCATTACTACTAAACACCTGGAAACTAACCAAAAACAGTTGTTGATTATATGAACGTGGTTATTACCTGTGAACGTGACTTTGTTAATTTTTAAATTTGACTTCTTATATATCTATATACGTTGAAGTTTGTAGTATTCAAATTCTTGAATTGGATTGATTAACTGCGAGACTATTGTATATATTTTTAAGTTAAAAATATTCCTAAATATTTGCTATATGTGCTTAATTTCCGGTACTATGTGTTTTAAACAGTGTAAATTCATTTAGAAAATACACACAAATAGAATAAATTCGCAGATACTCGTGGACAACATAAGTTTTTGAATTTCTGTCTCAAGTTGGTTTGGCTTCAGAGCTAGTTTGGCTAGTTTTAAACGCTGTAGCTTTCATCAAATTTAAATATTTGGGATACTGCACTATAAAAACGCCCGAAGTTTGTAAGACTGTCGCAACATCAGTTTCTTCAAATTGGTTTAATTAATTTCCTTTTTTGAACTGGAATCGGAATATATAAATGGATTCCGATACTTTTCTAAAGTACTTAAGTAAGTAAAGTATAAAGTGTTAAAGCCAATATAATAGATGAAAGATAATAATGTTTTACTTTACTAAATTTTTTTGAAACAACATATTATAAATAATTAATAGTCCGCTGATTACGCTACTTTGTGTAAACACCTGACAAATTGCTCGTAAAAAAATCAAGTTATTGCGATCGCTCTATGCACTCGGAATTACCTTCCCACTTGAT
Organism: Syritta pipiens; assembly: GCA_905187475.1. Lineage (NCBI taxonomy): Eukaryota > Metazoa > Arthropoda > Insecta > Diptera > Syrphidae > Syritta > Syritta pipiens. Next base: position 9,082,805 of record LR994571.1, on the reverse strand, counting down.
GACTCATTTGATGCGACAGTGAATAAATAAATAAATTGCCTATATCATACTTCTGTTTTTGTTACAAAATTGTTTAAAAGACGAAATGGAAAACCATTATCAAAATGCTTGCTGAATTTTAATCATACATATAAATATATTACATTGGTTGCTGAAATTATCTAGACGTTGAAGTTATTTAACGAGTAACTCCCGAGGTGTTTCAACACCAATGTTAAAAAAAAAAGAACAGGTGAATCATAAATTTTTATTTGTTTGTCTTATTGATATATATCACAGATAAAAAGTTTCTTATCAGTTACGTTGTTTGATTATTAATAGGGTGAGATATAAATCGGCCTAGATTTTATTGAAAACACAAGGTCGAACAATGACCTACTCACTCATATGTTGACAGGTATTTTACTTTAGTCATCCATAAAGTATTTCAATGAAGCAAAAGGAGAACGTTACGTTTGATTAGAGATTTGATATTTCCTTTATATCTTACATATGGCGAATTTTTAGACAATCTCTTAAACAATTTTGAGTTTTGGACAATGCTTGACTAAGGATGATTTGTTCTACGTACAAAGTTAAGATTCTGAGCAATTGCACTGCTTTAACTGAGAATAACTGATCAGAGAATTCGTTGAAACAACAGGCCGTGGTATGATGTTTTTGAATGATTCTTTTGAAGCTATTTGTATTAATTTTCTATACTTAGGTGCCGCAATCTGATAATATCATTTGCTCATAAATTTAACCAATATCATTTGCAACTTTGCATAAAATTTAGCCTTTCTGTTTATTTCACGTCCGGACGAAAAGTGTATAGTTCTCCGACCCGAAAATAATTTATCAATTTGTGTTTGTCTTCACATACAAGTTCCAAGGGCCTTAATAAATGTTTTGATTTGTTTATATTATAACGCAACTAAATGGATAGAAGCTTAAGATTCTATTTCAAGTCGTAGTAAAAGCACGTTTTAGCCCTACTGGACACAGCGAATCTTATTTATGTATTTAATTGGTTTATAAACACTACTGTAGGTGATTGTTACTTGGGAGAAATTCCAAGCCAAGAGTAATATCGCCATACAAAATGAAATGACGGTGTAGAAGCGTGCGTGCATACACGTACATGTATTTGTTCACATCTATTTTAAGCTTGGGCGCATGATAAACTCATTTTGACATTCAAAAGCGATGGATTATCTTTATCGTGAAACTTTAAATTCCTTTGCATGTGACTGAAACTAGCAATGAGAATTGTTGATGCTTTTTAAGTTCATTGTAGAGGTTATTTCCAAGGTCGTTGACTGCATTGGTGGTATTTCCAATATTTTCTTATACATAAAACTTATAAACTAGAGTTGGCATCTACATTGATCTTTTTTTAGATCCCTCGAATCCCTCTAAGTAGAATTTTCACAGGACATCAAAGTTAGTTCGAGTTCGACTTAGAGGATGGTTGTTGTATGGAAAATTGGGAGCCACAATATTCGAGTTAGAGGGAAATTCGGCTTAGAGGGAGTTCGACTTAGACGGAGTCAACTGTATTACATTTACAATTTTACAATTTTTATATCAACGAAATAATTCCTATAACTGATTGTTAAACAGTTAAATCATTTTATACACATTTCTGGTATTGATAATTTTTTTTTCTTTACAGATTCCACTCGACTTTTTAGAGGAAATCAATAATGTAAATGGTATGGAAGAGTTTCTTAATAAGTTTGTGGAAAAAGAGAGTATAGATCCCCAATTTGGTATACATGGTAAGTTTTTATTTAAAATACGCATTTATTTGCAATAATACCGTGTCTTGAATTTGAATGACTGTAGTCGAGACCTCTTATTCCATAGTTGGTATGCTACGAGATTACTCGTGTTTATAATAAGTCGTGCATGAATGGCTTGGTTTTCTACCTCAAATATTTTTAGTTTTTACTATAATTAAAATATTATTAACCCTTTCATGACCGAACCTAATTCTATGTGCGAATATTCTTGTTGCACAAAGAAAGGGCTAAAGGTTTAACATGAATTGTATTTTGCAAGATGCAGGTGAAGTCTTTTTTCGTTTCTTTATAAAGTTATCTTCAAATTAATTTCCAAGAATGCTTTGCATCAGAGTAGTTAGTATACATATAGAAGTTGAAAGACACCAAGAAAGAAAGAAATCTTTTGACATTTTTGGCAAGGATATTGCTATCCACGTACAAAGTTAAGTCTTTATACTCTGTATAGTTGCTCTACCTCCAATGAACACTCATCCTACATAGCATCAAAGCAAATAATTTTAGTAAACTTGCACATCTTTTGTAACAAAGTTTTATTTTATCTTATACCGATATCCAAGGGTATAATCAATTAAATTGCATTCATTTAATAAAAAAAAAGCCTGCTAAAATAGTCTCAATCGTCGTACCATCTTTCGCTTGACCTCTGGTTGCACTGGAACAGATTTGGTTGCACTTCTTTCACTGTTGGCCTCTCTTTGCTCTGGAGCTACTTTTTCAAACTCCGACATAAGATTTCTTCTCGATAGTAAACTGTACTTATGAACATTTTGATAACTTATTAAATAAAATTGTACATCCTTATCACTGAGTCGAATTTTATATGAAATTTTTATTCGCGTCTTTCGATCCCAACTGCCATTTCCATTCGAAGTGCTGGAGTTCCTAAAACTTCTATGCTCAGGTCGAGTGGAAGATCTAAGAATGCCCGACGTTTCAAAATAACGTAATTCACTGTAATCGTTAGTTGAACACAATGCGTTTTCTGTCGTGGTCGTACTTGGCGTCCCCATGCTGATTTTTGTATTGGATGGAATGGTTCTCGAGCTTGTTTCTTTTCTTTCGAAGTAATCTTCTATTTTCAAAACTGGTGTAAGACTTTGATTATAATCAGATGATTTATCATATTTTAATCGTTTGGTGGGAATTGGGGGTGTTACAGAACCATCAAGGTTATTTATATTAGATTGAGTATCGAGCGTGCGTATATCTAAATCAGTTGTGTCGGTGGCGAACGAACTATCTACGGTAGTGCTGTTCAGGTCAGGCTTTATTTTTTTGCTGGGAAAATAAATAACAGGTGTAATATTTGTTATTAAGGTCAAAATAGTCTCATTTACCTTTCTAATTGTGCAGATTTGCACTCAAATGGTTCACATTGCTCAGCGATCCGAAAGTTTAAGTGATCGTATTGTGTGCATACTTCATACCTGCGAACAAAGATAAAGAATTGATTTTACTAGTTTCATCTATCTTATGGTTAGCTATAGCTTTCTGTTTGAACTTTTTGGTATCATTTATCATATATGTTCTCTGAGCACTATTTTAACTTATTTTTACTGAGGAGTCCGACAGACAACTCATAATGGTTTCAAACTTTAAAACTAATTTTGTAAATTAAAAATTAGCAATGGTTTTTATACAATTTCTTTATTTTTCATAAAAAAATTATCTTTAAGTTTTGAGAGCGAATATAAACGTAGTTTAGTAATTCTTTATAACAAACCTTAGAAAGTCGTGAATCTTTTCCTTTCCTCTGACTGTACGTCCAAACCATTCCAACATACTAATTTGTTGAATGTAAAATTTAAAAAAATACCCATCGGAGTTGAAAAGTTCCAAAAATTTATTTAAAGCATATTGGTCGTCTGTTAAATTCCCTAAGAAGTAAGAATAGGTTATTAAATTAAAAAAAACAGAAAATATAGAAGACATAGTAAGACGCATCGATAAAAAAGGATTCCAGTAATGTTAAATAAGCTTACTCTAAGAGCCCTTACCATACTCTCATTTTCATTGCATAATCGAAGCTAATTTAGAATCTAATCTATTTTTGTGTTCTTTTCTTTTATTCTAACAGAAAATATTGGCGGTGCAAACGTAGAGCGGGGTAAGAATAAAAAATAAAAAATAAAAACATTTTGATACTATGTACCTTATTCTTAAACAGCTGCTGAAAATATTGCTAAAAATGCTTTTTGCGAGCCTGAAAATACTGTCGTACCACTAGAGCCTCTAAATCCGTCAAGCGATCCATCTACAGTTTACTATCCAACATGTACCAGAGTAAAACGTTGCGGTGGATGCTGTACATCACCTTTACTCTCATGCCAACCCACTGAAGTAGAAACTGTAGACTTTACGGTAAGTGAAAATCAAAGTTATAGAGGTCATATAATTCGATATACACTAATTGGTGGTTGAATTAAAGCTACAATCGACCAACTAAAATCATTGTTTTATTTGTTCTTTTTTTTTCTAGATAATCAAACTAGAATACAAAGGAAAATCTAGAATGACATTGAAAAATCGAGAACACGTTTTAGTGGAGCAACACAAACAGTGTAAATGTCTTTGCCGAATCAAAAAAGAGGTACATTTAAATTAGTTATATAATGAGAACAGAAGTAATATGAATAGTGAAGTTATAGCTGTTTTTTTTATTAAGTCACATTTTAATTAGCATGGACAAGTATAATTGTAATAAAAAGTTATTATAACTTACTATTTCTTATTAACTCTTTTAAACTATATTCTACCACATGTACAGTCAAAAAAGTAATTTTTATTCACTGTAAAAAAAAAAAAAACTACACAACAGCTTTCTATAAATTTTCCCCTATCTTCTGTGTGAACAGGTTACTCATAGTTCTTTATTTTTATTTTTGTTTTTTAACCTTCTGATTCATTTTTTAGGATTGCAATTCATACCAGGTTTATGACCCATCTCAATGTAGATGTAACTGCACCAATTACAACGCTAGAGACAAGTGCTTAGCGGTAAGGCATTAGCGGTAATGAAGGTAAACCACTACCACTTATCACTTTTAATTTTAGGAAGAAGATAAAATCTGGGACTACAAGAATTGTAAATGCAAATGCCGGGAAACTCAAGAATGTACCACAGGTACATACTTTGATGATCACCTTTGCAAATGCACTGAGGTAATGCCCCAAAACTAACACTGCTTCAGGCTATTAACTTCTATTTAGATGAAATTAATTTGAGAGTATCTAGAACTTTGTAGGTCTCATTACAATCATTTGTTTATTGTTATTTTATTGTTTGTTTTATGTTGTTTACTTTATTTATAGATAGACAATTATGATCTTTTTTAATCAACACACACACACTTCCACCTAAAAACCAATAATAAAAAATATATATGTATAAAAAGATATCATCTGTATAGTTTTTTAAAACTTAAAACAGAATGAATATCGCTTTAGTGTGTAAATTACGATTGAATTTAAAATAAAAATTCTATTTTGTGTGAGTATGCGTTTTGCAGTTATTAATTTTCATTTTTCTAAACAAAAAACAAAATTATCATTGTTTTGCTTAAATGGGGCATGTCACTAATAATGCGCTTTTTGTATGTCAATAGAAGTTAATATTAACAAATATATTTAATCATTTATTTCTAAGTACCTTGTGCTGAGTTTTTTGCTTCATCCATGTGTTTGTTTCTTATATCGTGCAGGTTTTCGGCAGTAATTCCACTAATGCACTCTCCGATCGGCGACGTTTTATTCTCAAAGCAGTACCAGTGGATACAAATAATAAAACAATATACAATACTGCATAAGATAAAAAAATAAATAAATTGATTGCTTTAAATTAAAGGCAGCTTTCGAATCAGTAAACTAAAAAAAAAATATTGTATAAGATAAATGCATGTAAATAAAATGAACTAATGAGAATATCAAAAGAAATGTTTTTTTTTTTGTTATTGCAAATGCGAATTCAATCGGTTTAGATATCCTTTGTCTAATATAGATGTCATTGCTTTTTGCGACAAAAGGAATCAACCTTTTAGCTCAGTTAGAATGGTTTAAAAACCGAACTAAGATTTTATGGCTTGTTTAGACACACCAAAGAGAGAAATGTCACCAATAAAATCGACCTGCCTAATGGAAAGAATTGTCCTACAAATATAAATATACAATTAGGTGCGAAACCAAGTTAAACAAAAACTCAAAAGCAAAATAAAAAAAGAAACGTTTCATACTTTATCCTTAAGATAAAAATAATTATTTCGAATAAACAGAAATAAAAAAAAAAAGAATAAAAAATATTTTATAAGGACAGCATTCAATTTTTCCTGACTCAGTTTTGCACCAGTTTTTTACATAGGTTTACAGGTTGCTAGAAATACAGCTTTTAATATCCTGTCCGTTAAGTTAAGGGGCTTCTTGTAAAGGAGTCTAGCTGTGCCTCTTTTTTTTATCTCAAGGTGTGACACACCTAAAATTTTTTCAAAGCTCGTCTTAACATGGTTTTATATTAGGTTGTCAAATATCTCTCTTCCGCCTTTTTGTCTTTTGAATTTTCCGGCTATGTACAAAGCGCTACAGAGCTCGTATCCAAACTAATCATGCATAGCGTCGTTTTGTAGGTTATGTGAAGACCTTTCAAATGATGTATTAACAGATACCTAATATAAAACCGTTTTTATTTCGACCAAAATAACCGATACTGCACTGACGGCTTGCAAAAGACAAGGTAAGTTCTTCTACACGCAGCCACATTAAGTTCGTTGGACAATTAAGCACGGAGGTGACTCCATAATGCTGGGGGTTGCGTGAGTGCTTTTGGTGTTGGGAAATTACACCTCATAGAAGAAATAATGCGCCAACATGTCTATTTATATTTTTTGAAGATTGACCTCACAACATTAATCTGTGGCTGTGACTTATCGTTCAGATGAAGTTGTATTTCTACACGATAGAGAAATACATGACCAAAAAAACGGTGGATTGGCTTCAAATATAGCGCTTTAAAATCTAAGACTGGCGAGCACAAAGTCCAGATCTTAACCCAACTAAAAATGTTTAAGAGTTTTTGGGAATTGCATTTTCCAAGGATTACTATTCCCTTCCATCCTTCTTAGTTCGTTCCTTGGGAGTAGGCTAAAAAACAATGGGCCTTAATTTCAAGCAGTTACTGTCATCGATTGTCTGAAAGTCAACCGTGGCGTTTAATGCAAATAAGGAAAGCAAAAGTATTGTTTTTGCTCTGTTCTCATTACTATGCAAAACTGAGCCAGGGACAACTGAATTTAGCTCTTATAAAATGATTTTTTTTTTCTGTTTTCTGTTTATATTAAATAGCTAATTAGAATTTATTTATAAATAATGAAAAGGTTTGGCTTAAGACTCGTCTTTATATTTGGGGTTTTTTACTGGAAAACCAATGGTTTAGACATAAGTTACTCAGTTTTGCAGCTAACTGGAAGAGAAGAGACAAATCTTGAAGAAAGTATTCTTGCAAATGTTACTAGCAAATAGTAGCCATAAATATTCCGATCCAATAACACTTGGCAACTATTTACAATAATTCTACAAACTTTTAAAGTAATTGATTGGCATTAAGTTGTTGACACAGCCAACCCAATTTGGCTCATTGGCTCATTTGTGGTTGTTGACGAAGATTCAGAGTCAAAGTCAGATATCATCCAGCCTAAATTTAAGAAACTTTGAAAACAGAAGTGATATTGCTTTCTAAATAGTTTGCTTGTTCTGCAAAACAGACATTTCAAATTTTTCGACGAAATCTCAGCGTCATCACTCAACTCGACATTGAGATCTTGTGAGAAATTATTACACTTTATCCATTTGTATACGACATTCTAATACATCATTTCGGTTGTAATGAATAACAATTGTATACACGTTAGTATAAATAAAAAACAAAACATAAACAATGCCGCCGTTTCCAAAAATTGGCAAATCAATTGCAAATTCGAACGTCCTGCCATTTTATAATTATATTTAATTCACTTTGTTTAGGAATCTTGAGTTTTATTTATTCGTATTTTGTATAAAAATTTACGTAGCTATTACTTACGCATAAAAAATTCTAAATCCACAACAATTCTTACAAATAAAATACAATAAAATAAGTTAGATGCCAAAAAAAAAAAATTAGATTCAAAGACTTATCAACTTCAGTACTTGTCACATTTCTCGTTTGCCATGATCGCTAACCAAGCGTTTTACTGTCAAACTGCGTTCAAACGGTGCAGGACGAAGCAGCTCATATAAATATTTTTAAACGTCAGAGACTAAATACTGTTAGACCAAGTGAATAGAAACTAAAAGAAGAATATAAAAATATATACCATAGGATAAAGCGTTTATATAAATACTTAAACCAATTGAAAATGTTTAATAGTAATTTTTATATTGGTGCTGCTTGATATGTAGATTATCGAATTCTAGTACACTTTTAAACTCAGCTGCTTTCCCCCCTGAATTCTTTCATTTGGCTTGTCAAAGTCAAACTCACGGCGGCTTGACATCATTTAAAATTTTGAATTTGAAAAAAAAAAAAAAAAAAAAATTCTCGTCCAACAGAAGGAAAGCCGTGTATTAAAGATTGTATTTTGTTTGAGTCGTTTACTGTTGTCTGTTTCCAAGTGGAGATTATTTATTTAATTTTAGAAATATTAAAGAATTTTACTACTTCAACTTTATTAGAGTTGATCCTCTTGTTTTCTATTCTTTGTTGTTTTTCTTTTTGATTATTAAGTTTTATTCAATTATGTCTGATAACGATTGCGTTCGTGTCGCAATTCGTATTAGGCCTTTAGTAAAATCTGAAATTGAGCGGGGCTGCCAATCAACAATCGAAAGAGTGCCTGGCCATCCACAGTTGACTGTGAATAAATCCGATGGATTTACATTTAACTATGTTTTCGATCCTTATGACTCCCAGGATGTTTTGTACAAGGATTCGGTGTATGAAATGATTGAAAAACTGTTCAAAGGTAAGTACATTTAATAAAGCAATATCGTTATTCCATTGAAATGCCTCTGAACATGCCGGGAAATAGATGAAAAAGAACTAAAAGAATAGAGAATGTAATGGTAAGATTTTGTGCATCCGAGTTCCCGCCACACGAACTAAACGACTTCAATAAAACTGTTTGATGCTTAGTAGTAGATAGTAGATAGTTTCAGTTTAGTTGCCGATCACGGGAATTACATTTTTCCAAGACTGCAACCAATTATAAGAGGATGGAAACGACTTAGACACGTTCTCCTTAGCGCGTTCCTTGTATCTTGAGATGCTACCAAAATTTGACTTTCGTTTATGCTGTAACCCAACGTTAAATGTTATTTCATATATCCACTCTTTCTTTTAAAGGGTATAATGTAACCATATTAGCGTATGGACAAACTGGATCAGGAAAGACGTACACAATGGGCACTACCTTTGATGGAAATTGTAATGAAAACATGGGCGTGATACCGCGAGCCATGACTGACATATTTCATCAGATTGAAAGAAAGTCCGATGAATTTGATTTCAAAGTAACTTGCTCCTTTATGGAACTTTACCAGGAGCAACTGTTCGACTTGCTGTCGTCTACATCGAGAGAACAATCAGTGATCGATATGCGGGAAGATCGGAATGGTATCATAATGCCAGGTTTAACAGAGAAGAAAGTGACTAGTGCTAAAGAGACTACGGACTGTTTGGTAAAAGGGTCGTCCGGACGAGCTGTTGCATCCACAGCCATGAACGAACAGTCTAGCCGTTCTCATGCTATTTTTACGGTTACTATTCAATCATGCAACAAAAAAGAAATGTAAGTTCACTGTTGAAAATTAGCCCGAAACTTATTTTGATAGATTTTTTTTGTTCTTGCAGAAAAAATGTTATAACATCAAAGTTCCATTTGGTCGACTTAGCAGGTTCTGAGCGATCAAAGAAAACCAAAGCGACTGGTGATCGCTTCAAAGAAGGCGTGAAGATCAATCAGGGACTTTTGGCATTGGGAAATGTAATATCGGCGTTAGGAGGTATGTCTAAAGTTTGACGAAAACCGTGCATGTCGACTAAACTAATTTATCCCCATAGCACATCAAAGTTCAGGGTATGTAAGCTATCGCGACTCAAAGTTAACTCGCTTACTGCAGGATTCATTGGGTGGTAACTCGGTAACGCTTATGATTGCTTGTGTTAGCCCTGCTGACTACAATGTCGCTGAAACATTAAGCACACTGCGATACGCAGATCGAGCAAGAAAAATTAAGAACAAGCCAATTGTTAACCAAGATCCACATGCAGCTGAAATCAATCATCTCAAGAACATAATTCAAAAACTCCGAATGGAGATTCTTAATAAAAGCTGTGGTGTCATTAGTAGTTCGATCGAGGGCAGTGGGTTAGACGACGCGGAAAAAGATTCCATGGCAATACCATACAATCAGCTGAAGGAGAAGTATCGTCAACTTCAGTTACAATTTCAGAACACCATCCATGACGTAGCTGATAATGAAATGCGTGCGCACATCGCTGAAGCTGCGTATGAAAAGTTAAAACTAAAAACCGAAGAGATTATGGAGCTAGTGGTTGATTTGTGTGGAGACATGAACGAGGAAAATCCTCATCTAGAAGTTACTGAGTATATAGAGAAACTAGCAAGCATTCGCAAGCTAATGGATGATCTCGGCAATGAGTGTAAAAATTCTCAAGATGAAATTCTTGATAACAAGAAGCAGCGATCCATTGTACCAATGGACTCTGACGTTGAGTTGGACGATCAGAATGAAGCAATGCAGAAGCACGCCGATGCATTCACTACCAAACAAATTGATCTTAACGACCAGTTGCGTCGCATTAATCGAGAGTTAACGCTAAAGGAAGAACTTCATCAGCGGGTTGCTGTGAATTTGTCGAAATTTTGTACACTTGATGAAAACATCGAAGAGAAATACAAGGAATGTGAAATGAAACTTGAATCTTTAGAAGCAGAGAAAAATGAACTGCTCGACAAGTTAAAGCATGTTAAAGAAAATGCATCAGCCAAGTTAGCTGAAGAGCGTCGCAAGCGTCTTCAAGCACTTGAACTTGAAATATCCGAAATGAGACGTAAAAATGTGCAACAAGCTAAACTACTAAAGGTGCGCGAAAAAGAAGCAGAGAAAATAAAGAATTTAAAAAGCGATATTCAGGCAATGAAGGAGAGTAAAGTGAAACTCATAAGAACTATGCGAATGGAAAGTGAAAATTTCCGTCAATTTAAGCTAAGTAGAGAGAAAGAGTTGATGCAATTAAAGAACAAAGATCGTAAAATGCAAAATGAAATGGCAAGAAAGGAACTGCTGCACAATAAACAGCGAAACGTTTTGAAACGTAAATGCGAAGAGGCTTTGGCTATAAATAAACGGTAAGTTTTTGATAAAACACTTTGTTATTTCTGAATTAAGATGCAGCAACACTGATTCTGTTTTACGCCTTACCTGATATGGTTTTTACGTTTTGTAAATGTGCTCACATGTTATATAGGTTTTATTCGAAGTGACTAACGGAGAAATTGCGAAAATCTAAGGAAAATGAGAAGGCCAGAACGATGGATGCGGAACATTCATTTTTTTTATAATTTATAATTGGTGCGCAAAAAGGGTTGGGGCAAGTGTACAGTTCAAGACACAACACGTACCGAAGGTACCGAGGGAGAGTTGAATGGAACTAAGAGGCAAAAAGTTTTCAAGTTGCCCTAACCTAATGTTTTCTCTTATTTCAAATCGGTTTTTATTATGATACAGCCGTCTCATGATAATTAAAAACGTATGGGACCAGAGAAAAATTATAAAGAGTTCAAAATAACAGGATTTTAAATAACTCAGCGGGAGTGAGAAAAAAAATTAAATTTTTTTAGAGCCTTTTCCATCTATCATTGTCTAATGAATTTTTAATTGTGTCGGTTCTAAGGGCGTAGAAGGGTGATAAGTAAAATATGTTCTTGCCTACGTCAATGTGACTGAAATTGGCGGTTCTTCGTAAAACTGCGAACTGATTCATATTTTGTTTGTCAACAAAAGATATGTACATATGTAAACTAACGATAGGTCTGTGCATAAAAAAACGCTTCAAACTAGAATAAGCCCGAACCTCAAATTATTCAACGTTGGCGATTGGTATCTTGCCAAGACGACGAGTCGCGGTCGATGTGGCTATGGTCTATGGCATAGTCTTACAACTTCGACTAGAAAACATGCACCTTAAATATTCCGACTAATAAGTTCACTAAACGAGTCAATTGACTGCAGTCTTTATTGACTGGTGTCAGTCTTTTTAGCCTCTTGTAAATCTTGTATAATTTGTAGTTTCTTAATTTTTTATTGATTGATTATTTTTTAAGTAGTATTATTATTTAAGTAGTCCTTTTAAACTGGAATTAAGCTCAGGGGCATGGAAAACTTCCATGTTAAGCGTTCTGGGGTAATCATCTGAAATTATAGTATTTTTTGGTATGACATGAACCTATACCTAAGCCCGTGTTTTTATCGTATTTTTTTGCTAGGCTCTGGCACTTCGCGGACTGTTACACCAACAATGATGACGATGATTAATTATTATTTACACTAACTAATACAAAACCTATCTATCAAAAGCTCATCTCCTAACTTAACGTTTTATATGTTATAAGCAGGAAGTTGCCTATAAATGCCAAAGAGTTGAAAGTACATCAATAAATTGGACGTACACTAACTTTAAGCTTAAATATTATTATTATTATAATGTTATTAAATTGCAAGTGAATTACAATTTAATGCAATACTAGTATTGGCTGCCAGGGCCTTCAACTAGTTGGTTTTTCAATGTAGGTTGTTAAATGAGTTTTGCGATGTTGAGGTTATCGATGATTTGGTAAACAAGTTCTATGTTTTCCCTGTTTACATGTGTGAGGAGATATGTAAGGCTATGGTTGGAAAATTTTTTGGTTGTGGTTATAACTTTTTTGCAGGTGAGAAAATGAGATATTGTGAGTGTGAGGTTTTGATCACAGAGGTGACAGATAGGGGGTAATTCCTTGTGGAAGAGGTGTTTGTGGGTGATATAACTATGTCCAAGTCGAAGTCGGGTGTAGATTTGGATCTGCTTTTGGGCGATGTTATTGGGATAGATTGGTTTAATGCCGTCGGGGTTGAGCAGTTTGTAGGTGTGATTGTAGGATGACCAGGAGGTTTTCCTATTATGTTTCCAGTTATTGTGAATGAGTTTATTAATATCTGTTTTACTGTATTGGTAGAACATTTTGAGTGGCTGTTTTGTTGCTGTTTTTGCTTCCAGATCTGCGGCTTCGTTGCCTTTGATGCCGATATGACCGGGAATCCAGGCGATTTTTAGATTGTCACTGCTGCAGATGAGGAGGTCACGGATAGAATTAATAATTGCTATTGGGGATGTAATGTTCTTAATGGCTGAGATTGCTGATTGGCTATCTGAGAAGATTATGTTTTTTTTTGTTTTACTGAGTTTTATGGCTTGGAGAATGGCGAAAGCTTCTGCAGTGAATATTGATGTATAGTGCGGAAGAAGGCCTTTCGAGAGTACTAAGGTACTTTCGTTGACCACGGCAAATGAGGTGAAGGTGTCGGTTTTAGAGGCATCTGTAAACAAAAAGTTCCAGCCAAGTGATTTGTATTTGTCGGAGATGCTTGAATAGAGGGCTTTGAAGATGAGATCGTTGGTTTGGGATTTGGTGTAGCTACAGAGGTCTGTGATTAGTTGGCGGCTGCAAAGCTCCCATGGAGGTTGGCTATTGCTTTTGGGGTTTTGGATGGATATGGGGATATTTAGGTCTCTTGCTGAGGCTATGACGTTGAATATGGTTGATTGGATTTTCGGAGGTCGAATACGATTTACGGTCTTTGTTATAGTTTTGTGGATAGCAGATGGGTATTTGGAGCTTATTTTGTGAATGATCGAAGAGGTGAGGTTCCCAAATCTTTCTGCAAGACTAGGGAGTCCTGCTTCGGTCAGAATGTTTTTGATGGGTGTAGAGCGGAGAGCTCTCATGCTTGTTCGGATGGCGGCGTGATAGGGTGTGGCTAAGAGTTGTATGCACGATTTGGAGCATTTTCCATAGATAGGAAGTCCATAGTCTATTTTTGAAAGTACGATGGATTTTGTTAAATGAATGAGGGAGTTTATATTAGATCTGCTATTTTTCGCCGATAGATATTTTATAATATTAACTCTGGCTGTGAGGCTTTTTTTTATATAAAGGCAATGGTTTCGGAAATCAAACCTTGAATTGAAGACTAGCCCAAGAATTTTTAGGCAGTTTGTGTTCTGTATTTGGGTATTGTTTATGCAGAGTTCTATTGTTTTGTTACATGAGTGTTTTTTGCAAATATGGAAGATGATGGATTTGGAGAGCGAAATGGATGCACCTGAGTAATCGCACCATTCTTGGAGGGCAAGGATGATGCGGGTGAACGTGTTACTGACTTCAAGAAGGTCTTTGGATTTAGAAAAAATGAAAAGATCGTCCGCGTAGAGCGAGTGGTCTATGGATGGAAGGATGTCTATTGTTTTACTTATTTCGTTGAAGGCTATAAGGAATAGGACTACCGAGAGGGATGATCCTTGTGGAATACCGTTTTTTAGTTGGTGTGGATTGGAATGGGTGTTGGAGACCTTGACTCGAAAGTGTCTGTTGCACAAAAAAGATTTGATGAAAGTGAAGATTTTGGGACCAATTTTCCATTTTATGAGTTGGTTTAGTATGACGTGCATACCTATTCTATCGAAAGCCTTATCGAAGTCTAAGCTTAGAACAGACGCGTGGTTTCTCTCTGACAGCGTCGAGGAGATGAAGTGGTCAATTTGGAGGAGCGCATCAAGGGTAGATGTTCCTCTTCTGAAAGCGGCTTGTCGGTTGTCTAATAGTTTGTCTTTCGAGAGAAACCAGAAAAGACGTTTGGCGATAATTTTTTCAAGGATTTTGCTTGTGCAGGGAAGGAGAGAGATTGGGCGGTATCCCGTAGTAGAGGAAGGATTATTGTTGGGTTTAGGTATCGGAATGATGGTTGCAACTTTGAAAGAATGTGGGATGGTTCCTGAATTAAAAATGTTATTGAAAAGCGACAATAGTCGTGTTTTCAAAACTGGGGGGGAATTTTTTAGCATAGCGTATGAGATACGATCGAAACCTGGTGTTTTGCCCTTTGCAGTGTTTAAGCACGATATGAGTTCGATCATTTTTATTTTAGTTTCTATTGTCGTAGCTGTAGGAGAGGGATTGAAGGAGGGATGGGTGGCGTTGAGTATTATATACTTTTCCTGAATGAATTTTGAAGTAAAATTTGAGTCGTCAGAAAGCTTTTCCCAAGTCTGGGCAAAGTGATCGGCTATTTCTGTTGGACAGGTAAGGGTTGTGGCGCTAGTTTTTATGGTTTGGATGGTGGTTGGTATATATGTACCTGTTAATTTTTTTATGTCTGCCCAAAGCTTACGCGATTTGCAGTTAGGGTTTATATGGGCTGTGAATTTTTCGAAGCAGATCTTTTTTTCAGTTTTAACTGTTTGTCGGAATTTAGCGTTAAGCTTTCTATACAGAATGAGATTTGTGTCAGTGGGGAATTTCTGGAATCTATGAAAAGCCTTTTGTTTGTAGTTCCGGAGGTCGCTGATCTCTTTATTCCACCAGGGAACTGTCTTCCTGTGAAGCTTCCCAGTCGTTTGGGGGATGGCTACGTTGGCTGCTGTTCGTATGGATTTGTGGATAAGTGCGGATTCTCTATTGATATTCGGCGATTCTAACCTTTTAGAAAGTTCGTTTGATACTGTGGTACCGTAAAGGTCCCAGTTGGCTCTGTCGAGCAGGAATTTTGTTGTGTGCTTTATGTGGGAGTTGTAGGGGCCACATGTGAGAGTGATGAAGATAGGGAAGTGGTCACTGCCTGATAGGTTGTCTGAGATAGCCCAGGTGGTTTTCGGTAGGAAAGAGGGAGAGATCAGGGACAAGTCAACATGCGTGAATGTTCTGTGTGTGGAGAAATGGGTGTGGCGGCCGTCGTTGAGAACTGCTAGCCCTGAATTGTTGATGAAGTGGTCTATTATTTTTCCGCGCTTGTTATGTTTGTCAGAACCCCAGGTAGGACTCCATGCGTTGAAGTCGCCGGTGATAATGACTGGTGTATTTATGTTGATTAGTATATTGTCAAGATCTGACGACGAAAAGTGTTGATCGGGTGGAATGTATAAGGAGATTATGGTGAGCTTGATTTTCAGGGTTAATTCGACTGCTATTGTTGATATGTTGGAATTTATGTTAAGAAATGTATGTGGGATGGACTTGTGGATCAGAAGGCCGACACCTTGTTTTGAAGCGGTGATTGCGTCCAGATTGTGGAAGGATGCTGAATATTGTTTTGGAGGAATAGGTTGGAGGTTAGGTTTGATATGTGTTTCTTGTAGTGATATTACAGCAGGGTTGTGCTCATTTATGAGTAGTTGTAGTTCATGGTAGTTGTTGAAGAAACCGTTTAGGTTCCATTGGAGGATTTTGATAGATGATTTGGTTGTGTAGGGGTTCAGATTGTGTTTCGGGGCATTGGTGTTAGATATATTTTGTGAGATGGGACTCTGTCGTCCAGCCCTCGAAACATTCGGACTCCGGTTGGAGTTCGGATGTTTCGAAGCCTGGACAACAGAGACAGGTTGTGGAGTCGGATGGTTAGTATTAGTTGTCATCATCGTCAATTTTGACAGGGGGATCTAAGAAATATTTGTTGGTTTTAATGAGTGTTTGTGTGATTGTGTTGATTTTGTTGTCAGGCATTGTTTGTGTTGGGTTGGTTAAAATTCGCGTAGTGGTGTTAGTGTTTAAATTTTGTGTGTTAGGATAGGCTGTGCTTGTGGCAAGCTTGAAAGATGTCGTAGAGGGTTGTGGAGTGGCTGAGTTTCTGCTTACGGTGGTAGAGGTGGTGCTGGGACTAGTGATGGGTTGATTTTTATTGTTGTGTGGTTGTGGGTTTTTTGGTTGCGAAACTGATGGCGTAGGGGTAGAGGTTGCGGTCACGTTGGGAGCTTGTGCTTTGATTGTTTCGATAGGTTTGTTGCGCGTTACACAGTTATTTGGGAGTGTGGCAGGTGCAATTGGTTGGGATGCGTTTTTAGAGATTGCGGCGTAGGATACGGAGGTTGTAGGGCTGGGGTTTTGTTCCCTGAAAGTCTGCTTCGCCTCGGCCATGGTGCATTTTTTCATTGTTTTTATCTTGAGTATCTCCTTGGCTTGAAGATACCGCTTGCATGTTTTTGATGACGATGGGTGGTCTTCTTGGCAGTTTGCGCACAAAGTGCGTGTGCAGCTGCTGGGATTGTGTGGGGGAAGGTTGCAGTTGGCGCACGATGGGCTGCTTTTGCACCTTTTGGCCGTGTGGCCGAGGAGCTGACAATTTTGGCAACGCATGGGATTGGGAAAATATTCGTTTACGTTGACTGTATACCAGCCAATGTGAACTGATGTTGGTGGTCGATAAAGGTCGAAAGTTAATAACACTAGACCAGTGGCCCGTTGATTGCCGTCTGTTGTTTTTTTGAATTTATATACGTCTGTGACGCCTTGTGACTTCATTTCCTTTATTATTTCTTGTTCTGGAACGTTAATTAAGCAGGGAGCGTATACTGTGCCCTTACAGGCATTTAGGCTATGGTGGTATGTTATGTTTACCGGACAGATATTAGCGAGGGTTTTTTGTTTGATGAAAAGTTCCGCTATCTTTTGTGATCTGGTTAGGATCAGAAGATTGCCGTCGCGGAGTTGCGTTATGTTATCATATGCCGTGCTAATACCGTCTATGGCTTTTTTCAATAAAAAGACGCTATAGTTGGATAGCGGTTTTTCTGGGGTGGTAGGAGCGATAACTATAAATTTGGGGTTAGAAGGGGCTTGGGTTGTGGAGTTAAAAGGAGTGTAGGTTGTCTTTTTTCTTTTATTATGCTTGGGTTCGGTAAGCGTCTCGAAATCGAGCTCGCTGAACCGGTTACCCGTCAAAACACGTGGCCCTGAGGCCATTGGAAGCACGAAAACTATCACTCTTTATGGATTTCGGTCTATTCACTTGGTAATTAGTGTTGTACGGAAATGAAGGTTAACTGTTTTGGGGTTTTCCCGTATGTAGATTGCCTGCGGTAGGTAATTAGTGTTAAGTACTTTATGATATCAGAGACGATGCAAAAAGTGACCGGGAGCGAATACCGAACGATGTTGTCGCTTCGGAAGCTAGACGGTGACTGATTAAGCTTAAATATCTTAAAGGCTTAGTATCGAGTGTGGTATCCTTTCCCTTCTATAACTTTCTATACGCAGTTTCCAATTCCAACACAGTGGAGGCGTGAAAAGACATGCTTTGTATAGGCTGTTGCGCAAATTATTTTTTTTTTACGCAGTTTCCATATGAAGGAGCAGTTTTGACTTGACTCCCTTTTAAATTTTGGTCCATTCTTTTGTGATAACCGTCTTGAAGTGTGTTTTGCTAATAATTTAAGATTTTCAGACATTTCTCCCAAAACATCCACAAAATGTCGGGTTCAATGTCTTGGAATCGATGAGATGAAGTAACTGCGATTTAACCTTATAGAGAAGCCCTTCCTTATCTTGGCGTATAATTAGCATCGTTGTCCCTCATTGACATGTATTCGACACTAAAGTCAATATTTTAAAAATGCCTTTTCAATTTTGAAGATTCTTATCTATCTTCTCCATCGTTGCCTTATAAAAAAGACTAAACTTGCCATACCAGTTGTAAGTACATTTGGCCGCTCACATCGTTGAAGCTCCACCTCAATATTTTATGTCTTGTTTACGTATGTTTCAACCACGATACAGTATTGACTCTTAGCCATACAAATTTTGATTTGATTTGTTTTTAGTCTTTTGATATTTTCTTCTACATTGTTGTGTATTTTTAAAATGTAATTTCAGATTAAAAGACGCTTTAGAACGTCAAAAGCAAGCACAAAATCAAAGATTGAAAAATAAAGCTACCAATAACTCAGGTAAACTTGAACAAATCACAACGTGGGTTGACGAAGAACTGGATATTATAGTCTCTCTGATTGATGCCGAGAATTCACTGGAACAACTAATGGAAGACCGTAGCATAATAACATCTCGCATCAAGACTATTTCCGAAGATGACAATCCCAACAATAAAGCAGAACTATCCGACCTGGAAGATGCACTCCAACTCCGCAATGCTCAAATATCAGATCTTCAACAGAAGGTCGTAAGCACAGATATTGAGACACGAATTAAAAGCATTTGTGATGGTATCCAAAATCTACCAGAGTCGAAAGCGGTACTTAAACACCTCCTAACCGCGTTAACTGACATACGAAGAGACTACGCCACAAAACTTCAGGAACAAAAGTCAGCACGTGAATCAGTTGAAGAGAAACTTGAGTTAAATGAAAAGCAAATGAAACAATTTGTGAAGGAATACGAAGAAAAAATCGTCAAATCTGAAAGTGTTTATGAGGAGAAAATCGCAATTCTTTTGAGGGAATTACACAGTGCACAACAGCAGCAGGGTGGCAACGGTCAGCCTACGCCTGAGCTAGAGGAACGTTTGAAAATTCAAGATGAAGCTCTTAATAAGTTGGATGGTTTGAGAGAAGAGTTGGAACTTTACAAAAGACGATGTTTTGAGCTAGAGGGCAAAAACAAGTTGAAGCGTAATAGACCTAAGCCCAAGTCATCCGAAGACGAGGTAAGGCTCAAAAGGCAATCTAAACTCAATTTGTTAATTTTTTTTTTCTTTTTAGAAAGTTGACTATGATGACCACATGAGCTCATCCTCTTCCGAAGAAGAGAACCTGGATGACTCTGCATTTGATCCGGATTGGCGGAAAACACCACGTTTCAAACGTATGACGCGTTTTAGTGTAAGTAACAATCTCAAAAAATTTAAAGCGATTCCCACTCATGCATTTGAAAAAAATTAGAAGGAAAAGGGTTCATCGGACATGTCGACAACAGATGATGTTACTGCAAAGCCTGGATTGGGTGTAAAACGAATGTCAGATGGTTCAATAAAATGCAAATGCCGAACTGGTTGCAATACAAAACGATGTAAATGCAAACAGAACAATCAGACATGCTCACAACATTGCAGGTGTCAACAGTGTTTTAATAAAAAATCAGATAGTTCTGACGGGGATGAAAAGGAGAACTTACAGTCTGAGACAACCGTTTTAAATGGGGAGAAATTACCATCTGAGACGGATATTGTAAATGAAACAATAACCATTAGTAAGCCGACTGATGTCACGTTCCAAACACCGAAGGTTGCACGGTAAGCAGAAAAAAAAAAACTAATTGAGCTATGTGTATAATTGACCTACGTACTTTTCAGATTTTCCGAGCTTTCTTTTAACGTTCCATCAGCGAAAAAAAAGTTTTTCAACTAAGCCTTATTCGTGACTATTATACATCCATATTGTTTCAATTTTGTAAGAAGAAATAAATCTTTAATTATATTAATGTAAACTTCCACATACTTTGCTAAATTCTTCTTTTTTGGAGTCTGATATTTTTCGGGAGTTCGGCATTAGGAAAACTGAGTTTTTTCGGTCGTAATTACGTTGGAGTCTTAAAATACATCAGAGTCTCGTTTTGTGTGGTTTATTGGGACTAGAAGAACACGATGCAAATCTAAGTGTGTATTTTTATTCCATAATTCCCATATACATTTGTATACGACGTAGACTGAAATAAAACGGCGCAGTTTCGAAACTACTATATTTTTTAAACGAGGCAATCAAAGGCAATGAAGCCGCCGATCTGGAAGCCAAAACAGCCACTCAAAATGTTCTACCAGTACAGTAAAACAGATATCAATAAACTCACTCACAATAATTGGAAACACAATAGGAAAACCTCCTGGTCATCCTACAATCACACGTACAAACAACTTAACCCCGATGGCATTAAGCATATCCCAATAACATCGCCCAAAAACAAATCCAAATCTACACCCGACCAACCTGCCCAAAATGCTTGACTTCGATTTTCGTAATACGAAGAGAAAATTGTTTCAATCCCTTACCACTGTCTTTTTTGTCGATATTTTTTATACACAGTAACAAATCAATTTGAATATATTTTATATTTATTCATTTCAGTGGAATAAAAAGTAACAATAAACACAACATTTTACAAATCTAAATAATGATTAAACTAATGGACAGGGATATGATTGGCCATCCTTGCAACAGTATTCCTTTCCGGCAGCCAAGTTTGTATTTATCCAAGAGTCCTTACAGTTCTTTATGAAAAGATATGCCCTCTCTTTACGGCAATCGCGATCCAATGTTGCACAAAGAACATTAGCAGAGTTAGGCAAGTGGCTAACGACCTATGGAGAAAACAAATTTTACATTTTTAACTGTAAAAAGAATATTTCAGAGACAAAAACTCCTTACGGCTTCTAAACATTTAGTTTGACACTGCTTTTGTCCCACCATGTTGCAAGGAAAAACTTTATTTATTTCTTGAATTAAAGCTGCATCACCCTTTGGTTGTTCATCGGAACCTTTTACGAATTGTCCAGTCAGAAAGACTCCACACGTGCATGGCATTGTTGCGTTAGCTTTAGTTTCAGTAGTTACATCGTTTGATTTGCTGGCAGCAATATCAGATTTGTTTTTAGATTTTGGAACTACTGAACAATCCACTAGAGCAGCACTAACAGCTAAGACAAACAACGCTTTCAGAAAAACTATTTAAAGAAATTAAATTTAGTAAAATAATTTATGATATTTCTGCATCAAACGCATGGTGAAAACTTACCCATGGTGAAGACTTGATGTTGAGTTGTTGTAAGTAATCAACTGTGGATTGTAATACTTTTCGTTGTGCTTTTAAATGAATGAGATGATGAACGTTACCTTCTAAAAATATAATTTCGTTTTCCGGTACCACGAGACAGACATAAACAAATCGCTTTCCGCTGTGGTTGCACTCTGTTTTGGTTATATAATATGTACTTGACAATGTGCTTAGCTTTGCATGCAGAGGAAACACAAATACAAAAGTAAAATAATGAAATAAATTTTGCCGAAAGAATGACTGAGACAGTATTGCAGAGCGATTGCAAAGGTCATCTATCGGTTGCATATCTTGACTTAGACTTAGTAGACTTGTTACATGATCCGTGAAAACGCGAGTAATAAAATGTAAATACTGTTGTTGGTTTTATTGAACTATTGAGTTAATTTTTACGCTCATTCGAAGCTTACATATTTAGTTGGAATTATTCAATTTTGCGCAAAAGAGTAACGTTCCGGTTGGTGTTGGTTTGCCTTACATCTCGACAAGTTCTTGTTAGATCCTATTCTTATTCCTATTGTCTACTTACATGAGATGGTTATTATTTTTGTTTCCGAAACGAAATACGATAGCGTAAAAATAGTGTTGAAAAAATCGGTTGTCGTTCTTGTATGAGCATTCGATTTATTTTTAGACGTTATTTTTAAGCGTTGTTATGATAACAGCTGAAGAAGGTAGTTACAGTACTCCCTCGGGCACGAGTACGATAACTATGGCGCCTAAAAATTATAACGGTAAAATACGCATCAACCACAAAAAGTCAATTTGCCACTTTATTTCAAAATTTTGAGGAAAAAAATTGGTTTATGCTTTTTTTTCATTTTTTTTTATCAAAATTTTGCGTTTGCAAGCGAATTTTTTAAAAACCATGTTGCTGTTGTTTTTTGATAATTTCTTCTTTCATGTTCATTTCTTTTTCTTAAATTGCCTCTAGCTTTTAAACGGAACGAGATAGACCTCGCCTTTCCCTTCCCATAGTAAAAAATGCTTGTTTTTTACCCCTCTACAAAATACCGCTATCAGTTCTTGGCGCTAAAGTTATCGTACTCTTCCTCTCCCTCAATAATGCGAACTAATTAATCGGATTTTAGAGAGATTAACATTGCTGGGGCTGTTTTAAGTATTTACTAAACTGATTGAAACGTTTTACAAATCCTTTGAAAACGTGACAAAGTGATTTTTTCTAAGCGCCGTTTCACTATTTATCAAATCAGAAGAATAATTAAAATAACATAATTGTATACATTTCATAAAAAAAAAACATTTAATATACAAAATCAGCATAGATCGGTATTCGTATTCTCGGTATTCGTATTCTCAATTTTTGGTAAAATATTTTTTTATTTTGGAATGGCAAATCTTATCTTTCGATTGCTTTCGCAAACCGGAAATTGTTTCTGCGGTTATTTCATTTGACCGGCATAATCAAGAAGCGTTGGAAGCACTGGATCGCTTGCACGCTAAATATTTAGGAAGCAACTGGGAAAATTACTGGCTTTCATTCAGGGCCTCAGTGTTTTCAAAGTTTATTAATGCCATCTACAATGACCACCTCTAGTTGTTTGTATTGACATGTTATGTGTATCTATAATTTCAAGATCATTAATTTTTTGTAACTCTCCCTAAACCCGAGTTTCGGGCAGTGTCCTTCGTGATTGAATAATTAGTAGAGTTAAATCATCAGCTGTCCTTCAAAGTTTCCATACAAAATTCAAATTGCTGCAGTTTTAGTTTAGTCTGAACAAATGCAACTATATTTTAATTTGATACATATAATACTATTGTATACTGTTAGGGGTTAAAAAACGAGTGTGGAGAAAGTATATACAGTAATCTCTTCATCATTCAAACCTCAGTCGAAAACCTCTGTAAATAGAAACATTCTCACAGTCCCCTGAAAAAAACCTCTGTAAATCGAAGAAAATCTATTCAATTTGGTTAATTCCAGTTTATTTTTGTACATAAACAACACGAAAACCTCTATAATTTGAAAATGATGGCTTGCTTACCTCTATAAGTCGAAGTCAAGTTTATTTTTTTTTCTTTAACAACCGTAAGTTGAAATGCATACGTGAATGAAAATGAGCAGTTTTTTTCTGAAACCTCCGTAATTCAAATTATCGAAAGTTTACTGTACTTAAATATATTAAAGGTACCTACGCACCTTAATCGTACATTAAAGGTACGACTGATAGCTTTGAAATGATTTAAACGATCCATTTACTGTTTTTTCTTGCAAGAGTTTAAACTTGTGATTAATTCATTCATTGTTTATGAAGTTAATATGCATTTAACTTCATGAACTGAACACGTGTAGGCATTCATACGGAGTTAGAACCTTCAAAACCCACGAAGCGGGCCACCGACAAAACCCAAAGATCCGCTTATGGATCTAAAATCATATGGTAAAATCAATTATATACTATAGCACTGCAGTATGGAAGAAAAAGAGCAATCAAAAAAGAACCATTAATAAACTAAGCAAAATGCAAAGGCTTTATAGATAGATAGATATATAGATAGATAGATAGATATTGATTTATTTTCTTTTTTGTACAAATACGACAATTTTAAGAAAAAAATGCTTAAATCCTTTGAGCATGGCTCGCCGTCTGCCTGATTGACATTTTTACAACTAGCATTTAGTATAGGTATAATACATTGCATTTTATTTATTTTTTAACTTCATTTTTATTAAATTTATAGTCCCTAGAACGCTTCTGTTTAATCTGATAACAGTATCTAGCAGCTGTTATACAATATTTCTAAAGATAAGCGGTGCTACCTTCAAAAGTGAGGAGCGCAATAACTTTTGTTTCATTTATGAAATATTTTCAAAGATGTTGTTTTCTAAACTCCTTTAAAAGGGCATTTACCAACGAAAAGTATAGCATCTTCTCTTTCTGTGAGATTGCACAAATTGCAATTTTGGTAGGTCGATACGGTGTGGTGAGTACTAATCAACTCCCCACGTAGATGAAAAATTGTTGATATGTGCTTTGATGGGTTATTCTCATTGAAATAGTTACGATTACCCAAATTGTAATCCAGTTGGTTATATGTTGCTCTGAGTCGATGACGTAGCCCGATCGATGAAGTCTTTTCGAAATTTCTCATTCACTCTCGAGATAAACTCATAGAGTGTCTTCCTTGAAAGGCTTTATACAACAGGAGCTATGAGAACTACTCCAACTGCAGAGGTAGAAGCCTCCTACAACTACTACGTACCATACAAGAAGATGCTGCAAAACAAGTAACTGTCTGCGACCCCTATTGTGGAACATGCGGCAGAGAATGTATGTGTAAGAAGGGAGGTTACTCGTGCGGCATGTACAGATTCTCAAGAAGGTGAACAATGTTTGGTGGGCGTCCTGATGCCTTCTCCAAAGGACCGACTTCAAGGCCATCCCATCTAATAGCATTGTTAAAGTTATGAAGGCAGCACTTAAATAAAAAATCAATAAATCTTTTAGGTCGCACTACAAGTAACACTGTGACACTCCCATTTCGTCAATCAACGAATCAATCAATCTCCAATGATTACATCTTTTAGGCGTTAAAAAACGAAGCGTTTGTCAAAGCATTTTGTCGTTAATGGTTGCATATGTGCACGCGTAACTATGACTGCAGTATACATCCGAATATATACACCATGTCACAAAAGTCAATGAAACTTGAAACTTTATGTAGACTTTTCACAAAAGTCTACATACGTTGCGTATTTGATAATTTTTAGTAAAAAACCTACTTTCACACATCGAAATTTTAGCAAAATCGGTCTTAAATATTACTAAATAACCATTTTTTTTTCTATAACTATCACATAAAAGTTTGAGCAACAATGGTTTTCAAAAGTGATGATTTCTTTTACCTTGTCATTGGCGTTTGCTTGAAAAAAATCTTAAACATATAAGGATTTGATTAATTTCCAGACTGTTTTTTTTTTTGTGTAAAGTGGTGTTTCACCTCCAAAATATTAACATACATACGTAATAGAGTAGCCACAAACTAAAACCAATCGCTCAACTTCACATTTCAAAAAAAAAAAAAAAAACACAGAAACCAAGACATTTTATTACACTCACTGTTCTCATAAAAAAAAAAATTACGAATTGTTAAAAAATTATAAATTGTTAATATTTAGCCAAAAGTATGATAATATTTTTCGTCTGATTTTTTTCATGTGACGATTGTGATTCGGCTTAATTCGTTTAATCGTTATCATTCATTCATTTCGGTGCTGTCAAACCAAGTAAAATGGATAAATCAAACAGAACATTCCACATAAACCAAGTCAGTTGCAGAAGGGCGGTAGCAAGTTTTATTAAATATACACAATTTTTATCTGCTTTTTGCCAAATATCTAACACAATGGTTGAAAAAATATATGTAGACGGTTACGATGAGATGAAAGAAGCTCTAAGTGCAATTGAACCTAACAGACAAATTAATATATATTTTTCTGGAAAAGTTAACGAGCTTGGTGTTAGTTGGTGCCCAGATTGTGTTAAAGGTAGGTACTGAAGCGTAGTTCATCAACAGTTTAATGAATGTTTATCTTTCTAGCCGCACCGGTAGTTGAAAAAGCTTTGGACGAATATGGTCAAAATGGAACGCTATTCATCCACGTAGATGTTGGACATAGATCTGAGTACGTGTAAAATCTAATAAATACAACTAACATATTACAAATTTGCATTTTTCTCTAGTTGGAAAGATATGAGAAATCCATTTAGAACCGATAAGGACATACGTTTATCGGTTATACCAGCATTGATTCGTTTTAAAAAGCATCAGCGTTTGGAGGGCCAACTGTGTGAAAATCTTGATCTACTAAAAATGTTCTTCACTGATGAGGATTAAATGAAGCTCTAAATAATAATATAATAATAACCTACTAAATGTTGTAATTCCAAAAGTTAATTTGAAAATAAAACGTTTATATTGTATTAGCGTTCTAAGAGATTGCATTTTTCAATATACTAGCATCTACAGATACAAAAAGTAAATGTGAGCTATCATGGATGATAAATACATTTCTTTTTCATACATTTCTAAATTCAAATATTGGCTGATAAAACTCGTAATGACTTTCTCGTATTATCTTTACTGCTCTAGAGTCTAGAAAGATCATGCATTAATAAAAAAAAACTCTTGAGTAATCTCAATCAGATAACGACAGAAAAACTTACCAACTACCTCAAGTACGAACCCAATCGATGTGATTAAAACATAGTCTACAATGCGATACCAGTTCGCGATTAAGACTTCACAGCGAAAACTATTGAAATATTGTAATGTCTTGGGTATAATAAATTATTCAATAACTAGCTTTGTTCGCATTGGTTTGGAAATGTATACAAAAGTAACAAAAGAGTAAGGCTTAGATAAGGCAAGTAAGCCTTATCTAAGCCTTACTTATATTAAACAGTACATATAATTCCTTATGCATAAGGCTTGTTATTAGTAAGAAAATAGCTTTTCGTTCAATATGCCATGGGCCATGTCCTAGGCAATCAGGTATACATTTGGATGGCTTATTTATAATCTAAGCATTAAATTGAGAGTTCAGTAACGCATGATATGTACCTTACAACAAGCATTATCAAAGCATTAAATTGGGTATTCAATGAGGCACGTCGCTTACCTTACTTTTCCTTAACATAAACCTTAAATAAAACCTTATTTAAGACATATTATAAATTCAAGAAAAAGCGTGATTTTCAGACCTTATTAATATTGTTAGTTTATTATTTAACTTCTAATTAAAAGTTAATTCGCAAATAAAAAAGAGGGTAATTATTTAGATTAGGAACATCCACCCTTATTTTGATATAATTTGGATACGCGAAACTAGGCTTCATTCTAAGAATTGGGATGTATATATAAAATTTTGGACTGTCATAGTTTCGGAGATATAAGCCTTCAAAGTTTTCATACAAAATGCAACTTACTGCAAGTGCTGTTTTGCCTAACTATATGCAACGATAAAAGAAATTGTGTCGACTACACTTTCTGTTGTTTAACTCCTAAAAAATGCAATGGCTGGAGCTCACATCATGCTCAACAATTATTTATAACATACGAATTGGGGAAAATTATGTAAATGCAACAGTTTCAGCTGATTTTCCTGTTGATTTCCTCTGTAATTCAAAGTTTTTTCCTGGTCCCATAAAATTCGAATCATCGAAGAGGATACTTTGAATACCTGCGTTTTGTATTATACTCGTGAGTTGTAGTCAAAGAATTCGGACTGATTTATTAAACCCTTTGAAAATTGCGCATACATTTTCAAAAAAATTACCTCCCGCGACTGCTCTTAACCACAACGCAAAACTATTTAAGGGCCATCTCTAGTTCATTTTTTTTGAAAAAAAAATCGATTTTCCAAAAACACTGTTTTTGCGTTCAATATACATTCAGAAACAAGGGACAATAGTTTATTCAAGTCGGTGTCCTCTAAAAATGTATCTATATCGTATGTTCTCAGTGCGCGCGCGTCAGACTCACGGTGTAAATGTCGAGTTGCTGACGCTATTGGCAAGCTGGAAAACTTTCTGCAGCCCCCTTTCTGCTAACAGCAGACTTTGTGCAGAGACAGGACAACAATCAAGCAAGGCAATCGTCGCAGCATTAAAGCTTTAAAAGAACACCGAATGGAGCCTAAGAAGGCTAAGGCACATGGAAATGAGTTCTTCTTAAGGACAGGAATGAATTATATATGAAGATGGCATCGCTGATTGAGTGTAAGATGCTTTTCTCTGATTTTTTTTATAACTGTTATAAAAAAAAAGATTTTATACGGGTTTTTCTGAAACAAAGTTTTTTGCCCTAGTTGACACGATTTTACAAAAACTATTTAACCGATTGAGCTGAAATTTTAGAAGTTATTCGTCCCATATTTGTGTATAGCCCGTAGCAGCCCGTATTGAACAACATAACCTGAAAAAATAGGTCGAAATTTTATAAAGTCTCCCATTTTTTTTTATTTTTCACTTAAAGTTATTGAGTATTGAGTAAGGGCTGTAGCAAATTATTTTTACTTAAATTTTTCAGAGGTACCTAAGTTGAGAAATCATGTCAACCAGGAAAAAAAAAACAGCAACTATATCTGGGCCATATTGGAACATACAAATTCAAAAAAAGGTCTTTCGGTATTTTGACCACATGTGCTGATGTACACTTGTTGCCCGAATTGAAGTAAAACTATCAAACAGTCTATCTTCTAAATTTTATTCAAACCATTCAGAAGTTAATCCTACTAATATTACAAACTCGAAAGTTTATATGGATGGTACATCCATTCGTGACGCTTTCTGCAATATTTCGGCCAATTTACTCAATAGCTTTATTCTTTATGTATAGTTATTCTGTATCATTATAATGTTTCACAAAGATCCACTTGTTTTTGTGTAAAAGATTAATAAATATTCATATAAAATTTCACGTTTATAGTAGTAGGATTTGTACACACTTACGGAAGTGCCTTCCGAATATGGACTATGTGGCATAATAAAAATTAAGCAGTGAAACAAAAATATTTTAATAAATTAAAATACAGGGAATGCTGTAGAACGGAGTTGTTCTGGCGAATCATGTCAAAATTATGGCACAAAAAATCGATGTCATTGGTTATGAAAGTTTCATTAAATGTGTCGAAGAAATTAGTGAAAATATCTTAGTTAATTGTTTTTTTTATGGCAGTAAGGGAGAAGATGGCAAAAGTTGGTGTCCCTATTGCAGCGAAGGTTATTCTTTTTAGATGGTTTTTAATAATGCCTTTAATGTGCTTTCTCCCTAGCCGAACAATTTGTTATATCTGCTATAGAAAAGTATGGACCAGAAAATTCAATTATTATTGTTATTCAAGTCGGTACAAAGGAGTCGTATGTGCTCATCTGGAGGGAATACCTGTTCATTCTATAATTCGTTTTTATTTAGTTGGTTGGATCCAAATAATCCCTTCAGAACTGATAGGCGCATAAATGTACAACATATTCCAACACTTATGCGATGGAAAGAACCACAGCGATTGGAAGGACTTAATCATTGTTCAAGCGACGACATTTTGGAACTATTTTTTACCGATAAACTGGATGAATATTATGCACAAGTGAAGTATAACCTACCAGACTTGGGTTGGGAAAATGATATGGTACAGACAATTGTAGTGCGGGGTTATGATAAGCTAAAGGAAATCCTTTCTACAATTAACCAAGATAAACAGATTAATATACTTTTTACTGGAAATAAGCTCGAGACCGGTTCTAGCTGGTGTCCGGATTGTGGAAGGGGTGTTTGATATTAATTCAATCTTCTGAATACCTTACTAAAGTTTTGTTATTCTCAGCTGAACCCTACATACAAAGTGCGTTGAAATCGTTTGGCCAGGAAGGCAGTGTATTTATAATAAATTTTGTGGGAGATAAAACATTGTGCGTATAAAATTCACAGTAATTTTACTGTCCATTTAAAGACGCTATATATTATTTTAGCTGGAAAAATATGAAAAATCCATACAGACTAGATAGAGATATACACATTTCTGTGATTCCCGCTCTTATTCGATGGAAGAAACCTCAGCGTTTGGACGGATATCTATGTGAACAGCCTGAATTATTAGAAATGTTCTTTACTGATCCTAATGACGATTGATATGGCTTAGAAAGCTTTTGATTATTATAGAAAATTCAAAATCAATGATTACATTTTTTACACGAAGTTGCGATATATTAATCGGTTGATTTGGTGGCGGGGTTTTTTCTTGTATCAACATTTTATTTCTTTCCGCAATTCTGATATACATAAATATATTTTGTTGGTTTATAATTAATGTGACGAGATGAGTTTGTACTCAATCTGCTTAAATGATTCAACTTATTATAAATACTCAGATTTAAATGAAAAAAAAAAAAAAAAAAACAAATGTCGATCATTGACTAAATATTACTAATATAGTTATTTGTCAATGCTGATAATAATTTAAATTATATTTGAGCACAATCAAATGTTAAAGGATATAAATAAAATATCCTGGATGTGTTAGAAAAGTTATGGACGCCAACAATTTGATTAATTTTATCGTTCTATAAAAAAGTAGTAAAAATCAGTCAACTTTTGGAGCTTTTGCAAGCAAAATGGCAACAACAATGAATCTAGAAGGATATGAAAACTTAAAAGACACTTTAGAAAATTTTACCGATGATCAGCAGATCAATATATATTTTACCGGAAGTGAAGGCGAATATGGCGTCAGCTGGTGTCCATATTGCGTTTCGGGTAACCTAGCTCTTTTTAATACAATCGGAAAATGTTATATTCTTCACGTTTTGTTTTATACAGCCGATCCTATCGTTAAAATGGCGTTGGATAAATTTGGTCAAAAGGAAAGTGTATTCATATACGTTATTGTGGAAAAAGATTTGTATAGAAGATTCCCGTTAAGAAATGCATGTCATTTTGTAGATTTTTTTTTTTCTAGGTGGAGGGATAAGAAAAATCCATTCAGGACTGATAAAGATATGTCTCTTAAATGTCTTCCAACCCTTCTTAGATGGAAAAATCCTCAGCGATTAGAGGGTACTCAATGTGAAAGAGCTGAATTATTAGAAATGTTCTTCACTGATTAATAAAACGAAGTAAATTAGATACTATATATTTTTTTCTATACTATTCCTCTAAATATCATTTACTTTGCAGTCCAGCATATTTTAACCGCTAAACAAATGCAGTTTCAAAAGTAAGGTTCTTTAAAAACGTACCTTTGTTCAGACATCTATCTATTATCTCGTCACCTCTGCCATGAATTTATGATTTAGGTATAAATTCTATACCATTTTTCTCTCACATGAAGGATTTGGTTCTATTTTTGCCCGTATTTGAAAATTACAAAAATTATTTAGTTTTCACGAACTGTAATTAAATTTGTACACTGTATTCAACTTCACAGTGGTTCCAACATCTAGGGCGCTATGCCGATGAGAAAAATTAGAAAAGTGGCAAATTTAAGAAGCTCACGCAAATTGACATTCGCATCCATAGAAGGTGTCGCCATCTTATGGATATCTATGAGTGTACCTCATCAGCAGAAAACGTAGCGGATATGTTCAAATAAACATATGAACGATTAAAATATATGCAATACAAGGAATTTGAATTCAAGTTTTAGTTTTCATTTCCTGGCAGTTTATTTATTATGTTTATTTTCTTTACTTTGGTGAAAAAATGATGTGCTTCGCAATGTTCAATGTATATCATTCCAACAGATATCGGCATACTTTAGAATTTTTCCTTAAGATAGCGCAGAGATGTCAATGAATTTAATTGTATTTGTTATTATCTAGAATCAAACTAGGGCCACAAGAAATCGATACTTTTTTTAATTATGGCATTATCTGTGTTGCTCCCAAAATGTTTAAACGTGAACACCGTTTTTGAGTATTCGTATAAGAAAATTAAAATTTTAATATTAAGTGAAGAAATTACAATGGAAATGATGCAATACCTAAAAATTAAGTGTTTGCTCTTTTCTGCAACTGTCATCTTCTTTTTGAAATTATAAATGTTGTTGTCACGTAGTTGCGTGAACTTGGATGCAGCTGAAATGTGAAAGGGTTTAGTAGTCGTCGCGTTCAGCAACAATCTGCTTACACATTATTACTTCAACTGACTTCTTTGAGATGGTGCCACTGTCTATGTGGTGAGTTACATAGCTCTCACTGCAACCGTGGTGGTTTCATGTCATATGTGATATGTCAACCTTCTACGCATTTATTTTCTTTGGCTCTACAGTGAACTCGGCGAACTAGATGGCGAAGTTTTCAAATGTCATTTATCTGTTTACGTCTCGCCGCAACTGTTCTTTTCCACTTTATTGAAAACATTTTTCTTTTCAAACAATGCGTTCTCTGTACAAAATTCTTGATTTATTCACGGAAGAAGACCCAATGGATTACTGTGAAGATTTTGATGCCATAAAATCCGTTCTGGATTATTGCAATAATTATGTTAAACCATTAAACAAAATTCGTTTTCGAGGAGGTAAGTGATTTAGAATATTTTGATTATCGAAACCACGAGAAAATGTATGATTTCTTTAAAGGTAACGACGAAATCATCGATGAAATATGCTCCCGTATTCAGGAACATTTCTTAAAAAAGGAATACATCGATCCAAAGACTAAAAAGGTTCTTCCAAAAGCGGATCGTGCTTTCAGAAAAATCACAATGTTTCTTCTCGTAAACACAGATGCAACCTACAAATATAATTTGCGAGATGATCCAGGATTAATTCACATACTGGAAATTTGTCCATTGATAACAAAATTTCTCCTCGTGGCTATTATTTGGAATCTGAACCTCGAACAATATTTCTACGAAGCAATGGCATATTGCCCGTGCTGGTTCTCTTTTCAGTATTTCGAAACAGCCACTGATTCGTTGAAACACATTACTGATCCCTACGAAGTGTTGATTAAAGTGGAAAATTTGGTCAAGTCGATTTTAACAAGTATCACAAAGTCGAAAGCGAGACGATTTAATTACGTGGACAAGAAAATTATTTTAGGAAAACTCTATGATTTCACAATGAATCTCTTGCGACAGTTCTACACTCCAGATGCAGAGAAGTTTAAAAATTTTACAAAGAAGGAATTTTTTAAGTATTCTGGATATGCTATTAATCACATTCTGGACATGATACTCTTTTCATTTGACGTGTATGAGGAGAAGAATTTACTAAAGCCGCCATTCGATGTTGCTGTTTACGATGTTTGCTCCGCAGTCTCCAATCAAAGCCAAACCACAGAGGCCGAGGCCCATCAGTTGGTAAAGGAGTACCAACTGAAGATTATCACAGCTTTGCTCAACTCCCTGCAGTATAACGTGATGTTGGTCAAAATAGACGTTTTTATGTACTGGGTCGAAATAGATTTGAATGACCACGATACACTGCAGTCGGTCATTGGTGTAAAATCGTACTTAGTGGGTGAGCGTATGCTAGCGAAAAGTGATTTCCATCACGATGTCGAGCAGCAACTCAAATCCATTGCTATTCGTCCAAAGAGTTTTGAGGAACTTATTCGTGATGCCACGATTGGTGAAATTCTTTGCAAGCTGGATGAAACTCTGGAGCGGCATGAAAAGAAAGCTTGGTTTGATGAACTATTCAATAGAACGGTCGCTTTGGGCAATGATGAGTGTGTAACATCAATAAAAGACAACATCAAACTGATGAGTGTTGAGAACTGTATGCAAATATTGGACTACATCGACTTGGAGCGGAAACAACGAGAAGAAGCTGCAAAGGAGGAGGAGGAGGATACAGATGACATGGACATTGAGTCCACGACAGACTTGGCATCTGTTATTTTATTGGCACTGCAGAATTTTAGCTCAGAACAAATTCTCAAACTCATTACCTATGAAGTGAAACTTTTTGGCGTGAAGACAAGCGTTTTTCAAGCCGATCGCTTCACCGAACGAGCTATAGAGTTCTTAAACAAATTCTCCATTACATTTGATGCGCAGGCATTTCTAGCATTGTGTTTCGAAAATCCTGAGGCCATGTGGACAAAGCTTTTCGAGGGTGCCTGTAACTCGGAGGAACATATTTCGAATTTCTGTGCCATGGTGAAAATGGCACGACCTCTTTCCAACGACTATTTTTACCCACTGCTGAGCAGTGCGTTACGCGATGAGCGAATCAGACAGAAGTTTTTTAGTAACTTGCTGTGTAGTATTTATTTTGAATTGTATTTTGACCGGAAGACTGAGTTTTTTAAGAAATACATCAACTCGAATGTTAATGAAATGTTGGAGATGGAACGATATGCCGACTTATTGCCACTTGTAAAGTGTCTAAATTTAATAGCGTTGCGACCCAAAAAAGAGGCACTAAACTTTGGAGAAGCAACTGCTCCGGTGCTATTGATGGCGGCTCAGATCATGGAAAATGCCCGCTGGGATCTTCTCACATACTCCGACGACAGAGATGAAATAGTAAAGGGGTGTATAGCATTTATTATTAGTACTTCGAACAAATTTTTGCCACTCGCCACAGAAAAAGGTAAATTTAGTAGCACAAAGTTGGTGCGCTAAACATGCAGTTCTTTATAAAATGATTAACAATATAATAATTTGTTTTCTTGCAGATAAAAAGTGGATTAACAAAACAATTAAGGACACATACAGGCCTTTGACACAGTATTACTTCCAAAAATTTGCTCTAACAACTGATCAACCTCAAAAAACTTTTGACGAGTTTCTTATTCCTACCGAGATACAAAACGCATCCGATGCAGAAATGTTTCTCATTAGTGTAAGTAATTTAGTAATTTTTGTTCGTTAATTCTTAAAAGAAATATATAAAATGTTTCATTATTTAGAATTATATCCGCTGCACCACAAAAGAAACTGATTGGTTAGCCCGAAGTGATCGTCTCTTGCCACACATGTCCGACATGATGCTTACACTTGGCGTTGTAGTAAACGAAACAGAAAATCCAAACGCTGTTTTAAATTATCGTAATTGCATGGTTAATTACGCAAATATTGTAAAAAAATATCTTTTACCCGGAGTAACCAATGATACACCAAAAGTTGAACAACTGATGACAAAGTTACTAAAGATAATTGAATTTGCTCCGGCAGCAATATATGATGAGATGTTTATGAATTTTGAGTGGCTATTACTTGAAGTCATGCAGCAGTGTTTAGTTCCGGTAGATGAGAGTGTAGCACAGAACGTTCGAAAGAACGTCTTGAAAATGAAGGAATGCCGAGGCAAGGAGTTGTTTTTGAACAATTTTGATGCATTGGTTATTGAAAAGTTAAATTAAATAAAATATATTTTATTTAATAACTAACTGCTGTAATTTGAGTATTACATACTAAAGATATGTATTATAAAAAATAATATGCTTTCGAAATAATCTATAAGTAATGCCTTTTATTTTTTAAGGAAATCGTTTATTATTTAGCATTTTTATTATAAGTTCTTATCATATCGTACAAGTGTCATCGTAGTTGCAGCTCTAGGAAATTATTTGTTCTTTCCCTAAAATCTACATATGCGCCCGGATGGAGTGTCTTAGAGTGCCCATAAGAGTAGCTAATGAATTCAAAGCGATTTGAATGATTGATTTGGGGCTTTCAGGTTTGTCTCTACCTTTGTAAACACGAGTCGACAACACTTTTTTGTTTTTAATTATTATTATTACAATTTTATTAATAATGAAACTTACGTCAGGATGTTTCTATTATATGAGAACTTAAAATCAAATTAAAACTTTGTTAAGGCTGCATAGATTTTCGTACAGAAACCTATCATCTAATTTATTTCCCTTTGATGTTCCGGTATTCCATGATTTTGGCCAGAAACAAAAAGTTACTTCTAATCGCATTTAACTCATCATCATCATCTTCTGTAGCCGCATGTTCCACTAAAGGGAGTTTTTGTTTATCTCAAAAATTTAAATTAAGCCTATATGCTACATAAATATGTGTAAGTACATTAAAAAGACAAACATTTACAATTTAGACCAAGAAACTAACAAAAAAACTTAGTATGGGAACAGATTTCGTGTACGTGATGTTAGAAAAATCGGAATTTTCGTATTTAGGCTACTTTTGGACTAAATAAAAGAACTGCATTTCTACTTTAAAAAAAAAAAATTATTTTATTTTACCATATTGTAACCGTCAGTTTCGTCCTGTGTGGATATTTCAGGTTTAGGTCGGAGTTTGGCGAGTTTAAAAATGTGTTACCATATGGTAACGTTGTACTGAATGGGTTAAAATTATTGTAAAATAGAGTTAATTCAATTCAAGCTAAATTTTAATCTATTCTAATTGTAAGGCTGTAAAACTTAGAAACAGCGTTGGTAGTCTCGTAAGCCAGCATTGCGGAACGAACGAGAACATGTGCCAATTATAAGACAAAATCATATTCAAACGCAACCAACAACAAGAACCGAATTGAGTCACACAAGAACTTGAGAATTAGTGTACACTAAAGTTTCCCTTTACATCGTTCCGATTTGCATCATTTCGATGTTGCGGCGTTAAAAAATGTTCGTGCTTTATTTTTATTGCATTTGTTCACAAATAATGGAGTTAAAATATATCACGTGGGAATCGGTAATCCAAATTGGTCTGTTTCGGTTTGCGTCGTGTTTTTCTAGTCCCAATTAATGACGCAAAGCGAGGCTATGTTAGTTACCTAAGTTTTATATGACTTTTATTTCGATTTTAGATTCACTTCATTTATAGCATTTAAGTCTGTTTCTGCAGACTGCAGCCTACCCGATTGATAAAGTGAAATAAAAAGAGAACAGAAATAAATATTAAAAATTTTCTATATCGAAGCGCAATATCGAATAAATGTGCAATACATAGTTGTAGAGAACCGCCCACAATCTCAAAGATATGCGAATGAAAATAATACCGGGCATACTGCAAGTTAAGTGCTCTCCAATCTTCATATTGCAAAGATTGCACAGGACAGGTAGTTCTAGACGGTGTGGAATGAAGTTCAGATCCATTGGTTCTTCTCTAATTTTAAAAATTGTTTTAGTTTTTTTTAGCGAGACTATGCTGTATTTCAGGCAAACTAAAGTCGTTCTGTTTCACAATATCCATGCCAAACGGACTTTATTTGCATGTTCCAACCCCTACTACGCCATTTAAAAAAAAAAACCGCTTTCAACTTAAATAGTTCAAGGACGTTCGGAGGTTTCCAGATTACAGTAGAACTAGCATGCTTTTACGATCGTAACCTTGTTCATGAAATACTGGCTCTCAGCTAGAATCGATGTTAATTAGTTATGATTTGTTACACAAACGAATCACTCACTTAGCGTATTAAATCTCATAAAGATTACATATCGCTGCTAATACAAAATTTAATGAAGTAAATCGCAAAGGTTTCAATATCAACGACTAAACTGAGACAATCAACTAAATTTCACCTTACGGTATAATAAACGTCGTTGCAGTTAAAATAATTAAAAAAATGAAAAGAAAATAAATTGTAATTAAAAAGTTTTAACAACTTTTCCGGCATCAGAATGACACTTATTCCCCCTTTCTCATGTACAATTTTTATTTCTCTTAAGGTGCCAATGAACCAATCTCTTAATTCGGAAACATTTGGCAAAACATTCTGTTCCGAATTTTCGAGATATTAGATACTCGGCTCTCCCAACTACGCACACCACTACACTCGCAGTGCTCAGTCAAGAGAAGAGAGCGACAAGTAAATAAAACAAGAAAAAAAAAAACAATATTTGTGCTTTTTCAGCAATTCCACCACCCACCCCTAAAGGAACTCGAGCTCAACGGGTAGAATCAATGCGTTCTGTTCGTTCGTATGTTTCGGTATAAATCGACAACAGACCGCCGCTGAAATGTATCTCGAACGTCGGGGGGGCAACATCGCCGCGCGCCGAGCACGTCATCATCATCGTTCTTCGTGTATGCCCCAGTATTAAAGATAACTTTGTTATCATTCTCGTCTCCTATGTTGTGAACTTCTTCAGTTACGTTGTTGTATTTTTTTTTCAAAGTCATTTGTTTCGTTACGTTACTCTGCATACTGGTAAAATCGCTAATATTAATTTGTAACCTGAAAAAAGTCTTTCAAAAGATACATTTAATGTCAGTTTTTTTTGGAAAAGTAGTTAAATTCTAAATAAGAAAACAAAGTATATTTTGTAAAAAGATTTTTATTAATGCCACCGTTGTCTGCAACGCAGAGACTGAACATGTATTTATCAATAAAAAAACGTAAAGGAAATATAAAGCATATAATTACAAGTTTATAAATAAACATTTATCTCTGATGAGCTTTACTAATACGTATAGAGTTGTATTATGTTAGTAAGCGCGAGCTCTTCCGAGTTCTGAGTTCTTTTGAAGATGTGAAATGTTCACACGGATTTGCTAATCACGTCGGGAAATATGAAATAACACGCGTCACACTCATAATCGTTAAAAAATTGCCATCAATATATCTCAAACCACGGCAGCAGCGACAGTGCAAAAAAAAGAAAAATCTTTTCTTTTCTCGTTACGAAAAAAAAAAAAACAAATTGTTTGCATATGCCCAGTATGTTACCGATACTGATGATTGTGCCCATATCTTTTGCGGCAACTGTGGGGTGTATTTGTGGATAAAATAAAAAAAAAAAGTGGTTTTGCGCTACTACTCTGATGGTCAATTGTAATAAATTTAATTTGCTTTGATTTGTTTGTTTGTTGTTTTTATTTGTTGATCCGTGCCGTGGGAAGATATTAAGCTTCAACGAGGAGAAAAGAAAGAAAAGTTCGAGCGAGTTGTAGTTTCGACTGGATTTTCCTAGATCTATTCAATTTCATTTGTTTTTTTGTTTTCGACGTTTTTGACGGAAAGAAGGAATTGTATAGTTGCTAATTTATTTATTGTCTGAGAGTATGTTAGTACAAAAAAAAAAAAAAATAAATAGAAATAAAAAAAGTGTACTATGAGAGAGTGAGATACAATCTTATCGTGGGTTTACTAGTCGACATGTGAAAATAGCTTCAGTTGCGTAAAGTGCTGTTCCCAGCGTTCTATGGATAACGAGTTTCGGTTTGTGTCGCAAAAAGTGAACAATCAGAAGGATACGTTGCCATTGTTGGTATTTGGTGAAATTATAAATTCAGGATACGTGAACACTACGACCACCATCGCACAACCACCATTCGATATCAGAGAAGTAGCAATAGGCAAGTTTTGCGAGAGCGACGAGGTAAGCATGGGAATATTTACTTTTTTTTTGTTCTGTGTGACTTATCATTGGGGTGGAGTTGCCAGTTTTGAAAAAAAAAAAACTTTTTTTTTTGTCGGGGGTTGGTTTGAACGGATTTTCAAATGTTATTCTTTGCACCTAATTCCATCCGCGGGCGTTTTTGGCTGTTATGAGCAAAGGCGAATTATACATGGCTAAAACCATAAAAAGAAAGTAATCGGCATATGGTGATTTTGTAAACACTGTGTATACATACGGATACATGAAGGTACATTTTTTCATTCAATATGTTCAGTTGAAACTAATAGATTGGTATTTATCCAAGTTTTAAAGGAAAGTTTGAAAAGAAAGATGTGCCAACATATTTCATTATATAATACAGCTAACCAATATCATCACACATTGCTCGCAGTTGGACTATAATAATTTTTTTCAAAATTAGGAAAGCCTTCAGTTTTTTCCTAGAAACTAAGATCAAAAATGCTAATAGATTATAATGGTTACAAACTGTTCAAGTAATCAAAAAAAAAACATTTACATCGGAACAATACTCCCATATCTCTCCAATACATGTCCTGTGTTAGCATAGTTTGAAGTTTACTGAAATGAAATTCCCCATATGCCGCAGTTGATCATTGTCTCTTTTAACCTGTAGCATTCTCTTTAGGTTTTTTACTGTCACAAGTTTAATGAAACATTAGTTAATATACGAGCATTTGTATTAATAGAGCATTTGTATGCATGTATGTAATGAGCTGCACTTTGAAACATACTACAACTTCTTAAATTTGAATCATTCAAGAAATAAAAAAAAAGCATGATTTGAAAACATTTATCATTCAACAATTAAAAGCGCCAAATTTTTCATCATTTACTTTACCGTAGGCCTTTTATTCATAGTAAACAGTATTTATAGTAAACAGAAAAACATTAAAAAAAAGTTTCGAAGCCTTGCTTAAAAGACTTGATTTAGTCAAATGAAATGACTACATAAATATCTATATTTTCATTTACGATCGTGTACCAAATCTATGCTGTCAGGTATTAAAAAAATGTGAAATGTGCTGTATATCGATTCACTCTCTCTGCATAAATTATAGCTTATTGTAAGTAATATATTATTGACATCATTGTATTATGTTCATTCTAATCAACGTAGGTGATATGTAAATAAGTAAATATTAATTATTTCATGAAAATTTAATTGATACGTGGGATAGGCATGTCAAAAGATATGAAAGTAAAGTTAATTCACCAAGTACATAACTTGTCCTTCCAATTTCACGATATTAGTGAGCTCCGTCCACTAGTTCTGAAAGAGTGCCCATTGTTCAATAATCAACATACAGCAATCACTCATTAGAAATGTTTCTTTAATTGAATAAATTTCGATGGACATAAGCGTGACGTATAACGATGATATTGAGCTAAGACACGCTACCAATTGGCCTTGCCCATGTTAAAGTTTAAATGAAATTTTAAGTAAACAATTCATTATATTAATTATCTGTTAGATTGCATTCTTTAATTACTTAAATGCCTTCATTGACTTAATGAAACTATCAACTTTTTTTTATCACTCTTAGTGAATATTTGCTTTTGAATTGGTGTTGGATTTTTGGCATGTCTTGTAAAACTACTGATTAATAGTTTTTGTCTTTGGCAAACAGAAGGTGAAGTTAAATAAGGCGAAGTTAGAAACAGACCATAAATCGCTGTGCAATCGATTTTAGGTCAATGTGCAATAACACTCCTCAATTTCTTCATTCAACGTTATGCGTGTTGCGTATGCATTAAAGACGAAAAGGGTGAGATTGCCAGATTTATCGCGTTATTATTGGAAAATTGCTATTTCCAAACGCATATTGTCCCAGAATTCTCAGAAATATTAAAGGTTTATCTATTTAAACTTTTTTTTATCGTAGTATAAATAAGTTAATATGTTTTGAGTGTCACTTTATTTGAGATGTCTCTTGTGGGTCGGGAATCTAGATATGAGAGTGAGTTCTACGAATGTCGTATTATTGGACAAAAACTATTATCGAGCGTGAAGTTGTCACAAAGCCATTCCAAGAAGGTGATTTCGAATCTTCTGATATAGTCATCGTTTGATTGACGTTATCGTGAGTAAAAAAGCCGAATAGACTTGTGAAGTTGTCGTACGCACTAGTATATAATCTCCATAAGAATACGCAGCGGTGTGGTGTGGGGTGAATCTTTTCGAACTATAAACGGCAAATTTCGAGCTTGTTGTTTTTTTTTTCTTAACTTGCATGGTGGCTACTCTCCTTTTCATACTTACAGTGATCACTTTATTTTAAATTTTAAGATGTAAGAAGGATCTTTCCGAGCTGGTTGTGTTGTTGTCTTGCTTTACACCTATCGATTTGATCTATAGATAACTATAAATTAAAAAAAAAATTTAATAGAACAATGGGAAAATGTTCACAGATATAATTACTCGCATTTTATTATCAATGCTCGATCGAATCATGTCGTTACCATTTCCCGCAAGTACAATAAAAAAAAAGATTTACATCAAAGATTTGTAAATGAGTTCAATTGAACTCGTTTTTATCTTATCAGTTACTATAACGTACGTCAAAAACTTTAATTATGCTATATACTGATGTTTGAAGTGTTTGACATAAAATTGTGGTGGTTTTAGTAACAATCGATTTTAGGGGAACTAGTGATTGTCACCGTCCATTGGGTTTGTTGTACTTTAATAGATTATACATGTGACTAATCAGATAAAGATGCAAAAAGGCCTTGGCCAAGGTGTGTGCACTCGGAAACTTTCAAAAACAGAGTTGTAGATAAAGTCGGTGCAATCAATTTGAATTTAAAATATGACGAGTTTAATACAGACAAAAAAAGAAATCCACTTAGTCCAGTTTTTCGTCACATTAATGTGGTGGACTACAGAAAACGCCACAAGCCGATAAGTGGGGGAAATATAGATCCCATTACAGCCACTCAATTCCCGAAGAAATCATAAAAGAAACGGGAACAAGAGACAGAATATTTGATCCAGACAGAATATTTGATTGTAAACTCCCACAGCATAGCTTTGCCATTCATGTGAAATATACGAGTAGGTTACTACTCTAAATGTTAATGCTTAAAAATTCGACGTCAGTACGCTTTCATTTCCCTCAATAGGCTCTTTTATAAAACACGAAAAAAGATTTCATAAATTGCTGAATCACCTTCTATGTGTCTATATTGGAATTTTTTTTGTGGGACTTAAAAATTCAACTGTTTCTCTTTATTTTTCTCTAAATATACTAAGAATTTTAAATTGGACATTTATTTACAGGATTTTTTTCTTTTAATGATTCTCCGAAATTTATGTCTACATGTGTTATCTGTTCATTGTTTGTTAAGAAAAAAATAGATTGTTTATAATAAAGCAATCCTTTTTTACACATGTTTGTTTAGTAAGTGGTTTACTTTTCAATTATAAGTTGTTTAGGTTTTAATTTTATGTTTGGCTGGGCTCAAATTTTCAGAAGAAAAGGAGCAATTTTTTTCACACAGCAGAAACAAATATTGATTTTAAAAGGTTTTTTTTCGTTGTTGTTGCCGTAAAGCGCAATACATAAAATGTATGCCATGCACGATGGAGATACATCGCAATGTCTAATATACGTCGTGGAATTTAAATAAAAACAAAGCATCAAACGAAATATTTCGAGATGATCAGTCGATTATAAATAATAAAAATTCCTCAAAAAATCCGAAAATGTTCTTATTGCGATGTTAAAAATGTTCTTTTGTTGCTAACGTAGCAAACTCTGGAATTGAATGAAAAATAAAATCGACAGACATATATTTTTTCTGTGGTTATTATTCGGAAAAGTCATTAAACTTAGAGACAATATTCATTTTATTTACTTTCACTGTAATGTTTTCCTGTACGTATTTTTAATAAATGCAAAAATTCTATGTGAATTCTGTATGTGCGAAATCCAAGTTCAACTACTCCTGGTTGGGAGAGACCAAGCAGTTTTTCGTTGCTTGGTCTCCCCCATCAAACTTGTCATCAAACTCGTCTTATGTATCCATTCGATACCTATAAGAAAAAAAGTAAAAGCCTTATAAAAGCGTCTTTTTATCAGGCATAAACGGTCTCGTGAGGTTTATCCCCAAAATACATTGGGTGGAATTCCTAAGAGGCTACAGGCTAAAATATAACAGACTGAATATATCGCTAAGTTGCTAAATATTGTAATAATTACAACCTTAAACTCCACCTGTCCCCGTCGACTATAGTTTTACTATTTTTACTGCGACGAACCTAATGATCAATTTAAATTTTCTTCTTTTGCGAGAAGTGCTAATTACATATGAAAACTAAAATCATATAGTTGCAAAACTGTATGTCTTATATTTAAGAAGATAATTTAATTAACAAAAAAAAAAAGACTGCTTTTGAGTCAAAAAGGTCCATCATTTCAGGACAGATCAAGGTTAAGAAAAACTGGTTCTTATTCATATAATTGAATTTAATTTTGACTTAAAAGTTTTGCATTTTTTTTACTAACACAACATATTAATATATTATTTCGTATCTTATAACATAGAAGCAACTTTGTGTTTGAATATACAAATATATAACGAATTGTGTATGCACTATTTACATAATTATTAAAAAACATTTGTTATAAAATAAGTAAATAAGCGTATTACATTCTACATTAGATTCATATTGCTTACTTTATAGTAAACAAAGATATATAGTTTACATTGAACAAAAGGCAACATTGGCCTTGCAGAGCTTTTTTCCAAAAATAGCTAGAAAGAAATTATTTTTCGAGCAACCAAGTTATCATTACTATTATCAAAACAAATATGTACGAAGAAGGCGACGAAATGTACGAAAAAATATAAGCATTTTTTAAATAAATTGGAAATTTTCTGTCTTGAAAGTGAATCTCCCTTTTTATTGGGGAATGGTGTTTGTTATAATTATATTTATTATATGACATTTATTATAAAT
Organism: Syritta pipiens; assembly: GCA_905187475.1. Classification (NCBI taxonomy): domain Eukaryota; kingdom Metazoa; phylum Arthropoda; class Insecta; order Diptera; family Syrphidae; genus Syritta; species Syritta pipiens. The sequence continues at coordinate 9,038,386 of LR994571.1, read as the reverse complement.
CACCTGAAAACTCTTTTTTGGCTTTTCTAAACGTGGTTTTCTAATTTTAATGAAATAAATATAATGCATGTAGTAAGTGCGGCAAAAATGGCACACCGTTAACATCTTTTACCATAAACATATTTATGCAATTTCGTCTAAGCTTGCCTGGTTACGCTTGGGCATTCCTCCTGACGATTTAGAGTCGGCGGTGCAGGATCGAGTTGCCTTAAGATCTCATCTGTGTGGATTGCCCGCCCCCGCGACCTCATTAGTGGAACATGCGGCCAAATAAGATAAATGAATGAACGAAACTACGGACTAAATGCGGATTTTTTTTTAAATTCTTACAAATTATTCAAGCTTTAATCTTTATAAATTTTAATGGCATTAGAAAACTCATCAAAAAAATTAAATTATTGTAAGAATTAAAGGAACTTAACCCACTTGGTGTTAAATAAGGCCTAGAGTAGATCTTATTTAACACAACTCTTTAACGTTCAAACTTTTGATATTTTTGGTGGGACAACAGAAATTCCGTTCTCATCCATTGTGTAAACATTTTTTTGGGGCGTTAACGAAAATTCGGTAGTCTGCAACGAAAACAATGTATGATGCCTAAGGAACAAACAAAAGCAGTCCCTTCTTCTAACCTCCTTTGTGATTTAAAATGCATTTCTTATGAGTCTAAATTATTTTGTTTTCATTTTCGTGCAATAATCCAGACTACTATAAGTCCGATGTTAAAACTGTTTTTCTTCCAAGTTGGGTACATACTATTTCTCATAAAGACTTATTTATTTATATTACCACGAGACTTAATACGGTAATATAATGTGGTTCCTAGTGTATTGAATATTTTTGCTGCATGAAGGCATGAAGAGGTACAATACCTCTTCAAAAAACATGCCTAGAAAGATTTGTTTTGTCCTATACGTACATTACCTCCTCAAACTTAATATACAATTTTGCCATTAATAGCTCAAACGAATTGGTTTTGATAGTTTTTTTTTTCATTCATTTTGCAAATTTTTGTATTGCTTATTAGAAAAAGTTACGTTGTTCTTTTATACGAATTTTTTTCTTGTATCCCTTTATCTCATAAAAGGAAAAACGGTTAAAAATAGTCTTTGGAATTTTAGTTTTTTTTTGTATCCGTTAAGTACTGTACCTTGAAAAATATCATTTAAGTGATTCTCAAGTGATCATAAGTAACAAATGTTAAGATTTAGGTCTTCTGAAAAATAAATAATTCTAGGATTATAATATGACAATCAAAACGATTATAAATCATTAAGGATAATTTCTTTTTACGTATGTAGCATAATAAAAGCTACCCCCGTCTGTTTGTATGTTGAACATTGTGCCGACTGTTCAGCAACCTGTCGCTTTGGAGCCATGTGGTTTTAAGGGCACTTCAACTATAAACGTGTGTATCCTGTTTGTGAAAAATTTATCTGGCAATGCTTGCGAGTCGAAGAGCTTCCTGACTCAAAAAAGAGAATCGTATAATCTCTTTCAAGGAGTCAGCAACTAGTTAATATCAGCTACCACACACATTCCGTATCTGAGTGTGTGAGAAAACTCTCATCGGGCGAGTGGTCGTTTCGGAATAAAGAGAAATGCATTTGTGATAAGTGGAGCTAGTTTCCTAGGTTTTTTTCCCCCAAATAGTATTCCTGCATAGCTGTGTTGTTATTTACATTGTTGTGCACTTTACAAGGAAATAGAGTACACTGCGGTATATAGAATATCTACATATGTGTATTTCACGGTGAATTGTTGTTAAAGTACCCCCAAGACTGTCTGCACGTATATTCGAAATCTTTTGGTTCTATTTATCCTATTGCAACACATATGCAAACCGTTCCGCGAATCTTTGCGAATAAGTTAACCTTGCTAAATGTGTGTAATAAAAGTGAACAAATATAAAAGAAATAAATCTATGAAAGGTAATTGTATGACATATACCCGTGTTTCTGTATCTGACAGCACTAATTGACGTGTGACTTGTTTCGAAAAAAAAATTAAATAAATCTAAGCCCAACATTTTAAGCAAAACAAAAAAAAGAAGCGAAATATGCAAAAACCAAACGAAAAAGAAAGGATACACCAACCAACATAATTTTATACGATAAAAAGTTATATAAGCTTTCATCTGGTGCTGCTGCTGCTGCTAGTTACTGGTGCTTCTGCTGCTTTCGTTATATGTATATGAGCCTTTATATACACAAGGATAAGGAACAGAGAGAAAATATCCTTTTAGTATTAAAATAAACGGAAAATGGAAATAGCACAAAAAACTTGGGTCGAATCAATGCGGCTTACTTCGAAAAGAAACAACCTTACTCGTTGGTCGACATCGTCGTTCGTCGTTCGTCGTTCGTTGTCGCCGCCGTCGCTCGTACTCATAGTAGTCTCCTTCTTATGTATCTCGCATTTCAGGTGTGTATACCGTTAAGGACGAATAATACATACACACATACGTGCGGTAGAATTTTACACTCTAGAACAGGATGAGAGAATACTTAAAGTTTCGGTTTTTTTCAGTTTTGTTGACTAAAATCGAGCTGAGAACCGAAAGCACTGAAGACACCGAGCACCAGATTACCAGAACCAGAAATTTGGTTTTCGGTGTTGGTTTTGACATTGTGCGGGGTTGAATCCATCCATCACCACCTGAACGATGAACAACATCTCAGTGAATCTATTGGATTTTCGGGTTATTATTCTCTTTTACTCGGTTGAGCCTGACAACGTAAGGAAAGCGAACGAGGGGAGAGACGGCTCTGCTGGGTTGGCAGTTTATTTATAAAAAAGTTAAGAGACTCTGACTTTAATGGAGCATGCGGGAATCGTCCTTTGGCACACAGGTTGTATTCAGTGTGTATGAAATACTCTCATATACATACATCCAAAGAAAATCAGCCTAGCGGGTATACACATACATACGTACACTGATGGGAATATTTTCATTTCTATTTGAGAAGAAGAATATTTCAGTTTCGAAATGAATACATCCAATGTTTGTAAGGATTTTAATATGCTTCTACTTATAGATGACGACGACAAAAATTTTCGGCAACGAGAATAACGAGGACGACAACGATGGGAAACCGCTACAACAAGGAGAACGACAAGCGGCACCACCAAGAGCGATGAATGAACTAGGTGTATAGAATGCGTAAAATTCAATGACTCCGATGTAATTATCAAATAGAAAGTATCTACAGCCTTGAATAGGGGATTTAATTGGTTTTATTTGAATAAAAATCCATAAACCGGGATAGAATTGCTTAATTTTCGAGAATTTGACTTTGGCCCGTCTCCGTCTTTCCTTTGGCATTTAATTGTGCGCCCTGCTACTTGAGTGTTCTTTAGAAAATCCGTATTCATAAGCTGCTGCTGTCGGTGGTGGTTGGTTGTGGTTGAGCGGGGGTGGATCTGGGAAAATATTTAAATTTAATTTCATTTCGAATATTTAGTGAAGTGTAAAGTAGAAAGGAGAAAACTATAAATATCTTAAAATTTTGCGAACGGGTATGTCTATCGATACTTTCCGTTCATATAACGTACTACTTGTTGACACATTTCGACAGGTACCTACGTACAGTACATAGTCATCCATGTGCATATACATTTTATCCCCCATTCACATTTTGCTTCATATATTCTCCGGAAGAGATGATGTGAAGATGTGTGTGAGGCAACTAAGGGCATTGACATTAACTCAGTTTTCGAGAGACACCTGGAGCAGAAATCCGGGGCAAGTTAGGAATCTCCTATGTAAGTCTGGGGATGATCTACTACCACCCGGGAAATGATGCTTTCACGTAGCTGATGAATTCATTTGCCGGGAGTGCAATTGCTCCCATATTGTTGGAGAAGTTCACGTTTACGAAAGATAATTGCGGATGAAGTTCGCCTGAGTTGTTCCGTTTTGTTGGATTGATTTTCTCCTAGTGATTGTTAATTTATTTCTTCTTGAATATCAGTCAGTTTCTTCTTGATTGTTGTGTTTACGTTTTGTATATTGGGATTTTGAATTCCGTTTGTTTTGTCGGTCGTAGGGCTTCAATTAAGTCAACGAGCCATAAACTCTGATCAGTTTTTTATTTTAAGCCATGAGAAATAGCCTGGTTCTTCTTTTGCGTCATTTGGGTTGTGGATGGTGACCAAATCTTATGGTCGTGTGTATGTGTGAGTCTGAGATCCGATGTTTTGTTGGTTGGAGAAAGAGGTGCACGTTTGTTGTATTTGACCCTTTCAAAAGGTGTTGTGGAGATTAGAGTACACCCCCATGATATGTTTGCAGGCATCTGTTCGTTGGAATTTGCTACCACACAGATGCGGTTATTTGTTTGGTTATTTTCCGAGGACCTCGCTTATGTGAAACCAATATTTGAGGTAAACCTTAGAAATTCGTGGTTGAGGTTGGTTCGTTTTCATTTTCGGGTGGGGAATTTCATTCGTAGAGAGAACAAGAAAGAAGTAGGGAGGCTAGTATCATCTATTTCGCTTGCACGCCTCTTTGATAACGTATGAGATCCACATAAAGTGAATGCATTTTAGCGGAAAGGGGGATGAAGGAATTAGTGATGGTCTTGGGGAGTTCACATTATCTAAGAAGATTTAGTAGCGGCTTGTTGACGACTTAAAGAGATTAACTGTCCTGAAAAATGTCATGATTCATCAAAGCTTATAAGTAACTATGGCCATAAGGGATCTAACGTAATTGATTGGTATGAGTTTAAAAGTTAATACAGATAATTGGATTGAATTGAATTTGTTTTATTAGAATGTTAATCTTTTGTTTGGTTTTTTTGAATCTTAAGTGAAAAACTTTATGGTGTCTTATTTCTGATTGTAACCGTGATTGTATAGAACAGGAATACCGTTTTTTAAAAATAATATTGAAACAAATCAATAGACAATTAAAATCCACAATTACGACCCACCAGTTGGATCTCAGAAATTTCAGTGTTTCCCAGAGGCTTCCGACTCTTTAAGGGTCTAATTTTAAATTCAACAATGCATATTACACTTATAAAGTCATAAATCATCATGTGGTCAATTCGATTAGCTGTTGTTAACTATTTGTGTAGAGTTGTGCTATTTAGCATTACGTTGTGAGCCATTCGATTAATATAATGCATTTGTGGTTTGAACACCCTTTCACCGGTATGCAAATAATTAACCCACGATGCAAACATTTATGTTCAGTGTTTTTATTTTAATCTACAGACATTTTAATCCAATAGATGCCACCGAGATATGAGTTCTTTTGAACGCCTTTTTTACATTTTTTTTTCTATTGTTTAAAAAAGTGACTGTTCTTTCATCCGCCTATATACACGTGTTGCGCGGCATGTTGCGGTTACCCATAATTCGGTGGATGCATCGTTGAACTTCTGTGTTTACTGGTGGGCCGAACTCATTAAATCCAGCTAACAGCTGGGTACGTATTAACGAGCTATTTAATTTTTCAGTTGCTTTAACTAACTATACTTGTGGGCGTTGTGTTGTCTTGCTGGTGTGTTTTTATGTTTGCCAATTGTAGCACTTCGTTGACCTTTTGGTGGGGGGAATTTTCATTTCATTCTTGTCGGTTGGCGCTATGAAAGGATGGAAATGAAGGCACTGCGGAGAAGTGATTAATTTATTTTATGACTTTGAAGGATTTTATTTTTATTTTTACAGATGCCTTTTTGGGTTGTAGGCGCATTTTTTGACAAAATACGAGAAGACAACTAATTATTCGTGCGGGTTATCTAGATGAAGGGATAGTAAAATGCGGTCGAGTTAATGAAGCTGTCAGAAGGCAACGAAAGAGTTTCTTGATTAAGGTTCTGACTCTGATTAATTGGTTGCGATGCTGAAAATAGCAAGCCGTCACAATTTAGCCTTCTCTAATGCTCTGTGGTGTTTCCCAGGAAGAAAGATCTATCTTAAGGCCACTCTGAAAACTGACACTATTCATTGAGATTATTTATAAAGTTTATCTCTTTTACTGTCCCCTTTAAAACCATCACATGCTGTAATTAGCCTCAAACATACAACATTTCACGTCCTGCATCATTTTGGGTCATCAAAGATTATCTTCTAGAATCCCATTGCTTTTTTTATATTTTGTTATAGATAACCATGGAATTTCTCATATCGGTTAAACTGTATAACACATCCCTTTTTGCCCATTCAAAAACCTTTTTCATTCCAAAAAAAAAGCTGTCAAACCAAAAAAATACTTTTAAAACTATGTGGATGTTTGGAGATGAGATATTGCCTTCAGAATGAAAAAAGAAAAAACTGAACCCTCCACCGATTCCGATTTTAGGTTAGAAAGTTTTAAGCACTTTCCTCTTAGAGCTCGTTATCATCACTTGAAAATGTATCACACTCTCCCCCTGTCTGTTCACCCTCCTATCACACTCGACCAGATATGCGACAGGAATTTTTGCTTTCTTAGTTAAGGCAATTCTGTGTTTTGCTTTCTTGCCTATTGTCCGGCACTTTTGCCTTGTTCAGCAACATTTATGTCCTAGGATATATTTATTTGTTTGTTTGGGGTAAGTCTCTGCTGTCCCATTTCGATTAAAGTGTCAGTCAGCATTAAACTGGAGTTGAACTCTTATTGGATTCAATACTTTTTGATTTTTCTCCTATCTTTGTGCTCAATTTATTTAAATTATAAAAAAAAAACGCTGAAGATTGGGAGAACGTCTGAGCATCTGAAATTCCCAGGAAAGTGTCTATTAAATTTATTCTGGCGCATGCTGGTGTGGTATCCTGGAACCTGTTGCTTCCAGACGATGATGAAACTGTGCGTCGTGAAGTTTTTTAATTTCCGAACGAAGAGGGTTTCATTTTATCAAGTTAAGAGTTGCTTTCAGTTTAATTAAATGATTAAAGACATTTATTAGGAAAGTTTATCTTTCTAACTGTTATCTTCGTGTTCAAGGAACTAGGAATCATTTACTACATTAAGTTCAATTTTGCTGTCCCTTCGGCTTCGGGGGAAAATATTAATCGATAAGATCTTAGATCTAGATACACACTGTTGAACCTTTTAACTGGTATTCGCACTTTGGCAGAGTGGAGGAGATAGACATCTCTCAACCGTCAAAATGTATCTGATATATATGAACGACCTTAGGCTAAAAATAGAAGTTTAACCCTTCTCCCTTTGTTGGAGACATACCATTAATCAATGTGTGCACCCTGGAATAGCTCTACAAAAGTGTCTTCATTGTTTTTTTTCTTTTTGAGTATGTAGACGGCGGCGGTGGATAACTTTGTTGTATGTTGTCTATTTTTCTAAGCAAACAAATGTCAAAAAATTCGACAACATATTTCCGCAGAGGTATTGCCTTTGATTTAAAAAAAAAGTATTGAAGTAATGGTGTAAAGTTTTCACAACACAAGGAGTCATACTAACTGTTGCGCGAAGCATGCATGTCAAATTTCGCCACTAATTTTTCAACAATAAGGATGTGAACATCCATGACTTAAATTTAATAAAGAAAGGACGTTATGTGGACGTACTGGTTCAGAATATGAATTGACTACAGCTACTTATGAAGATTTACATTTATTCAAATTGTTTTTTGTTTAAATTATTATTTTGTTTTTATTTATTATTATACTCATGGATGGAGCAACACTATACGAACTTTATGAATTTAAAACTGCATTGAAATTGAATTTATTGAAATTAACCTTTGCTTTCCTTACTATCTACATGTATACATAGTGTAGTCCTTACTTACTATTTTTTAATAACAGGGCCGTAGAGGTTATACCATATTTTGACCTCAAATATGCTAAACACTAATATGTTTGCTTTTTCGTGTATACTTTAGTCGACAATTTTTTAAAATAATAATGAGATCAGCGACCGACTGCGGTTACTAGTCGAATGCATACACATTTCATAAACGATATCAAATCATTAGATCTTATCCTTTTCCCTCGTTTGCACTCAATTCATAAGATTAATAAAATTTGATAACCCCCAGCACACATTTCAACCTACGGTAAAACTACGTGTTTTATTTACAAAATATATAAGTAGGTCGGTTTTCGACAAGGAAAACTCATAATATTTACCATTACATTAAGTTCTCACCACTGTGGCTAATTCCGTTTACCCAAAACAGCCCGCTGGGCATAATATATCACACCCTAAACCTTTACACGTTTTTACAGAAAGGTTACTTTATTACCTATTCAAAGTTTGCTACTAGGTTAAGGTTGCTGCTTTCAGACTCTAAATGTTTCTTTCTTGTTATTCGTTTAGCCATAGACAGAAGAGAAAGCGGGTGAATAGAATAGAAAATTATTTTACATAATTCCCCTTTCTTTTTTGTCCAAAATGCATCCATCTCTAATCCCTTTGGGAACTATTAACACCAACATAATGCTCGGTTAACCCCTTCTGTCACTTAAATTTACTTTTTTTTTGTGATTTATTGGATTACCTTTGCATTAAAGCACGTTTAGAGTTCATCTCTCTTCGTTGTCGTGGAAGCTCTTCGTTCTAAGCGCTGCGTGTGTTAAGCATTTAATTAAATCGCACAGTGAGTCAATTTATTTTTACTGAAGTCTTATTCCGCTGTTTAAATAATTGTACGTACATACTAAATAGTACTACATTTATAATCTCGGTTGTTTATTTGTATGAAAGACGTCATTAAGTCTAGTCCAAGGCTATGGATCCGAAAAAGAAAACGCGAGATGTGTTTGGATAAATTAATTGAAGCGATTAATTAGAGCGATGTGAAACTACTATACATTTCACACGAACATTTGTCATCGTCATCTGTGTAGCAAATACAATTAATTTATTTATTTCTTGCAGCGTAGTATTTTTTGAGGTTTTTGTCTGTCTGTGGCTTGGTGTAGAGATGATTTTTAATTTTTGTAGAGAAAATGGAAAGGGTTTATTATGCGGAAATGAGTTTCTGAGAAGTGTAATTTTAACGGATGGATGGGTGGGATATCTTGACAAAGGATATCTTTTAAACGAAAATACTAAACAAAAGTGATGATTTGTTGATAATTTTTTTTTTTGCATAAGTCTATTGGCTTTTAAAAATTCAGTAAGAATTTAGAAATCTTGAACTCCCATCGGGCTGCAATGGCTGATCATATTCTCCTTCGTTTACCAGCAAGTGAATTTGGTTAGGGATACACCTTAATTCAATTTTAATATATTTCTGATTTTCTATTTCCAACTTTTAGAACCTCTAATTCAGCTTTTTGGATTTCCGTTAAAGTTTCGTAATATATATCCTTTTTTGTCAGAACTTACACATCCACAGCTCATTGCCTGATTGGAATTCCTCCTTTTTCTCATGATGATGATACTTCGAAGGTGAAAATGGAAATCCAGATAAGCTCTTCGCTGACAGAGAGCGTTGAAAACCTTCGCCGTAAAGCCGTTCAAATGCAGGGGTTGCAGAGATTTAACCCATGATTCAATATAATCCTTACGGAGTTGGTGAAGTTGGCAAAAATCTACTTGTGGAGGAAAAAAAAAAGAAGAACATTTTTTTTTAATATATTCCAGGGTAATCCTGGCAATCAATTTGGAGATACACGACCTGCCACCTCAGTGAATTGCTTTTGTTCGGTCCGTGTATATTGTATCTACCAATTGCGACCTAAATCCTGCTGTATGTCTACGTGAAAACATGTTGAACACCAACTTCGGTGTCATTGTTCGATGGTAAGGTGTTGAGGTTGTTTTGTTCCGTCTCGTTCTCGTTTTACGTTGGTGCTGAGTCTGCCTTGACAATGCTTACTTTCTCGTTTTGCATCGAAGAAAGAAAGAATGTCGCAATTAGTGTGGAGATACACCGATATAAGAATGAAAGATTTATTTAATTGAGGTTTTGTGTTGGGGTTATGTGGAAGAGTTACTGTTGTATTTCTCCTTAAGTACACTTTTGCGTTGGCTAAATTCATTGGCGATACGTAATTTATCACGATAACTATTCCCAATGATCAATCTTGCTTACAGACGCGTAGTTGTAAATAATTGAACAGTTTTAAGTACGAAAGTCAGAGAAGATTCAGAAAACGGACAATAAGTGCTGCACAAATTTTTCACATTTTTAAATTGTTTCATAGTTTCACTTCTGACATTTTATATAACTTTTTTACCTCCTTTGGACTAATTATATAAAATTTTTAAACATGCAACCAAAAACAAAGCTTCTTGATGGTATTTGACAGTGTCTTAAAGTAAGTACAGCAGTACATGATTAAACTGTTGGAAACTGTATGAACTATTTAGCTACGTACATTTATTGCGGTTGTAGAATCAGATTCTTAAGAGTTTTATTTATTTTAAAGTGGTCATCTAATCAATTTGGCGTGTAATATCTTTTGTTCAGCGATTGTTAGGGTGAATGATTTTATTGTTTGATGATAACAGTAACTGTTTACAATATGTTTTGTCAGTACAAAACTTGTGCTCTTATCCTACAAACACGTGTTAGATGTAGTCGGCATAGTACTCTAAAGATTTGTTGATTTCAGACTGAACAAGTGTAAAAACAAATTTCTCCAAAACCAGCTGACTCGACGTAGTTCATCTCATCCAATAAAGGGCGAAAATAGAATAAATTTTATCTGCTGAGTGAAAAACACAACACTCCACAGGTTGCTACGTCAAACAATTATTATCATTAATTAATGGTATTAACTATTTTTTTGTAGATTTACATATTTTTTTTCACGCGAATAGAATAATGATTGTATTAAATTTAGAATAATGATTGTATAGTATTTAATTTAATCTGTGCCTACAGCACCACTTGTTTTTGTTTCCTAAACCTTAACGTAGCAATTAAAGAAAAAAGTATCAAATTTGGTTCAGCCGTTTTCAAGTTTAACATTCATACTGTTTTATTTTTATATACAATAATCTCTTGATAATTCTATACCTCTAACGTCTATAATTCGAAAACCTCTGTAAATCAAAATTTTTTCCTGGTCCTATGAAATTCAAATTATCGAGAGTTTACTGTATAAAGAGTGTGTAAATATATAATAAATTGCATAGTGATTTAAAAATGTTAAGCCAGTTTTAGTACTGAAGTGAAATAAAAAAGAAACTTTGATAATTTTCGATGATTGAATCACAAATGATTGCATCCTTTTACATCTCTGTAAAGTTATACAAATAATAGAATTAAGAATTTTAGAATTCATTTTTCTAAACCTCTCGATTGTTCAATATGATTCTCAAGATTTTTTTTAATTGTATCTAAGTAAAGTACTAAAGCCTCCTAAAATCAACAAGTAGTTTCATGAACCTTATTTCGGCAGACTGTTTCTTCACATTTATTAATCAAAGTATAAAGATTGATTTTTAATTCTGGCCAAGTAAATATGTTCATTCAATAAAGTGTTAAAATCCTGTTTCTTTTCGCCTGTTCAAATGCCTTGGAAACATTCTCTACTCAAAGATAAGTTTCAGTCGTTTTATTTACCACAAAGTGTTGTTTTGTGTATTTTTTTGAAAATATTTGCTCAAGTCAAGCAACAACAAACAATGTATTCTAAATGAGATTTGTGTAACATTGTATCTACCAATTAGCTAATTGCTAAAAGTCAACAAAGACAGCCAATTTACAGATACAAGGCATATCTTTGAAATTGTTACCGTTCATTGGTAATATTCATTAGCACATTTCAGTCATTTCAATTGTACATTGTCAAAAGTTGGCCGACATTAACAAGCAGTTCTTTGAAGGAGTTGAGGTAAATATGTTTTGACACTTTGACGTCGGTTCACCAACGCTGGTTAATTTATTTCCATTCGTAGTGCTTTATGTTTTTTTGGGTTGATTGAAATTTTGCTGGAATCTTTTATTTAAAAGTAAAATATGACTGTTCATCTGACAATAAGAGTTGAGTATGCAAACATATTTGTAGTGAGGCAGAATTCTGATAGTTAGAAATACTCTTACAACACACGTCAAAAATAAAAAAAGATATTGTCTTTAGATGACTAAAATAAACCGCTTCATAAATTTTTACTTGAACGAAAATTTTAAACAATCGAATCCTTTTAATAGTCGTTGGAGGTTTTCACAAATTAGAAATAGCAAATATTTGCATTGCATTTCAATTTTCCTTCGAATAAACTATGACAGACAATGGAGAAAAAGACAAAATTTCAGAGTGTTACTGATAATATTTTATCTTTTAATTGCAAAGGAAATCTCTTACGGTTTAACAGAATACAACACCCATGGTTGATAAATGTTTTGTGAACGGAATTTGCAATCGATTTTGTTACCGACAATGACAGTTGAAAGCTCTTGACAGGTGAGATGAGTTGCATCTTTTAGAAACCATGCACACATGTATGCCATTACGTCAATGATGACAGAAAATAAATCAATCATACGTTGGTTCTGGCGAATTTGCTTATGTCGACATTTTGACACACAAACTCGTCCATTTTGAAGAATGTGAGAGTAATCACTTTAGTTTAGTGTTCGAAGTTGGGACATTAAAATAAAGGTTTTTCTTAAACTTCAAATATAAGGATTATTTTTTCTTTTTCTCATTTCTTAGAAGTGTCTTCTCCAACGTCATTTATGGGTTTGGGTAAGCTAACACACCACAGAGCTGTGTATTCGAGCGATTTATAGCAAGTGACAATTCATTGGAAATAATGGAAAAAGTTGAGTTCAGTTTACATGCAAAATTGCTTGTCTCTTCGCGGTACGATTTTTCCTTGCTTCCTTTTTTGCTTTACAAACCAATTGAATCTGTTTTCATGGACCTTCGTCGTGGGAATTTGCAAATGTCTTTCGAAGGTGCATTTGGGTTAAGAACAAATTTAGGTTTTTTTTTAAGATGAACGGACTCGTTAGAATAAATTTAAAACCTGTGCAGCCGTGAAGAGCGCAGTCGGGGAGAAACATTTTGTGTGGATTCAGTGCTGGGAAACATGCAAATAACATTACAAGTTTCACGGCGGGCTTCTCTACACGTACCCGAATCTATCAAGTCGTAGATGATACCTGTGGTCGTTTTTAGAAACTTTTGTAGGGTTCTCAGATTTTTTGATTTTCAAAATGATATCCAAGGAAGCTGCAATGTGAGTACAATAGTTCTTAAGTTTATTGTTGTTCATCAAAAATAATGTCGATTATCGGGTCTAATTTTGCTCAGCTTCTGTGGATATACATATGTCACCTTTCCATCAAAATTCGTTACCATACTGGTCTTCAGCTGAAACTTCCAGTTTGTGTAACACAGGAAGATGACGGAAGTTGATGATACCGCAGAAGTTACAAACATCGGATGTAGTATCCGTCAGACGGTACCTACAAAAACCGGTGTCACTTTCCGAGTAAATTTCCCCGACGTCTTTCTGCAGGAAGTCTTTTCCTGTTGCACAATACAATGTCCTGCGTCAACTGCAATCGTTTATATGTATATCTCCATAACTATCAACCTATTCCCGAATGTGTATTTTCACATTTTTTTTTTGTTCTATCTTCAATTTAACTTTTTGTGGAAGGTTAAGCTATTATTTTTTGTATACTCGTTGGTCAATTTATATAATGGCCGCAAGCAACCTTCATTAGGAAGTTTTTTCTTCGTCACATTCTAAATGGGGTCCCCAGACACAAAGCATTTCCAAGTTGTTTTATTAAGTATCCTAAACATAAAGCACACCTCAAAGTCAGAACAAAATTGAAAAAAGAATTCAAAAAGAACAAGTAATTTTGTGGAACTTTTTTTTGCTATCCAATTTCAATGAATTTGGCCCTAAAAAAACTTCAGGTCAAAAATATGCGTAGATTCATAAAGGATGAAAAGCCTTCTTCTAATTCCCAGCTTAAGATTAAATAGAAGAAGGTACTAATTAATATCGCAGGTTTCAGTTTTCTTCGTATCGTTGCTTCCGCTATTGAGGTAAGAGCAGTACCTCAAACAGGAAGACCATATCCTTGGTTAATAACTCCAGAGTAATGAGACGGGTAATCCGATGCGAGTAATTCTATTAGGAGCAGCGAACGTTGCTGTTAGCCCATTAAGGAGTTCATCCGCTAACATAATTCATCCCACATTATGGCCTTCAACCAATTTGTCTCGAATTTATTTATTATATTCCACTAATTTCCACTCCAACCTTTCAATTTGAATTTCTAATAATGAAATGAAAATTCAACAAGAAACGCGTAAAAGGAACAATTATCCGTGGAGAACATATTGCACGGTTTTATGGGGCTCCTGTGTCTGCCGTCGTGGAGCAAGAAGATAATACAAAAGGATACAAAAAAGTGCCTTGGATTGAGAGCAACAAATGGCCCCTCTCCAACTCTCGTAGCCTCATTTGATGCCAAAGGATATTTGTATGCTTGTACATGTGTATAGAAGGTGGAGGCAAAAAGAGGACTAAAGAGGCAATGCCTGCGGCGAGGATATTGTGATTGCCGCACTTGATTCATGGAAGGGGTGCTCCGGTGACTCTCTTCGTAGTTTGTGCTTCTCGGGTCACCCGCATTGTTGTGTCATTGGTTAGTCATCAACGCTGGGCAGCAATTTTCTAGTTCTTGCCGTGTGTGCTATTCGCGATCTATGTTTTGTATACATACACAGAGACGTAATCACTTACTGGTGTTCTGAAACACAAATTTATTTTATTTTTACGAATCTACCCTTTAAGGTGAAACATCCTGTCATCCTGTGGCTATTTTATCCCCAGTCAAATAGGGAAAGTAATTATTTTCTCATTTGATTGGTTAACTCGTAATATTACCGGATTTCAAGTGAAAGCCAAAATAAGTCCTTGATAATCCATTCGCCCTCAATCGATGGAAGAATCCATTGTTAATTTTACTTTGAAGCAGACATTTCCACCCCAATTCGTTGGATGATAATTCGTGAGCTGGGGCAAGCATGATCCCCACCTGAAGAGGATTGCCGTATTTATTTTTGCATCAAGCTTATTTCTGAGGAAAATCGTAAATAACTTTACAACATAGTGTGATAAGGAAATGTCATTGAAAGTTGGATTTTAGAATTGGAAAAAAAGGGTTGGTATTCTAAAATCTTTATATAGATTTATGGTTTGAGTTTTGAGGTTGGATTTTATTAAATTTGAAATTCGTGCGGGCAGTGTAAGAATTTCATGTTTTTCTCAAGACGAAAAAAAGTTTAACTTTTAAAGTGTTAACTTTTCATATTTTAAATTATTTCATTCCCGTAATGGAACCATAAATTGGAGAAGATTTAAATGTTGAATCCAAAAGTCTGATTGTAGTTTCTATTCCTTTGCTGTTTTGTACCAGGTCCTTTATTTTTTTTTTCAAATTACCTTCAATTCTTGAGAGGGAAACGTCCAATGAAAAAAAAGTTCGTTTTAAATGAAAATCTTGTCGCAAATCGAAATTTACTACCACTCGTTTCTTCATGAAGCCACTATAATAGTTACTTTCCAAGAATGTACGCAAAGTAACATTTTAGTTATGACTGCCTTTCTATGTTTCTTAAATTACCTATTAGTTCCAATTCATTCCTCTTACAATAACTGCACTGAGCCCGAGTCAATCGACTGTATGACAACTCTTGTCTAATGCCTACCTGATTGGAGCAATGGATTTCTTGAAGTAATTCAACGACTTTACTTTAGTCGGTTTCTTGGAAAAGATCTCTTTACCGTGGTCGATTAAACCCCCCAACCAATAGTCCACGTTAGTAGCTATTCTGTTACGAGGAGTGCGCCGTATTGTTGTGGCTTGTGGCGGTGGGTAATCGTAATGTGACAGCTTTCTCCGTCCGCGGATGTGTGTGGTTTGTGGTTGACGTTGTGCGTGATCATTCTGTCAAAGGTTAACTACTCTATTAATCAGATTCACTTTAACTTAATAAATTTTTTCAATCTTATGATTAAATTGGACTATAGCAGAAAATGCTTCTTCTTTTTAGTTCGACAGTCCAATGGGGTTAGATGTTGAAAGTTATTTGCTTTCTTCTTTGTTTGTTTGAGATAGGAAATTAAATTTGGTTTTGCTTTTAAGTTTTACATTTATTTCTTAGAATTTATATAGGTTTTCTCTTATTCAAACAACGCAACACTTTTTGGAGTGCTGGAAAATGGCCAACTTAATTTTCTGTTAATTGTTATTTAAACGTTCTGAGCTTGTTCAAAATGTGTATTGTTTGCAGATCTCAACCGCCCATTAACAATCGGCGTCTTTCATCGTCTAGTTGACACGGCCTCGTTTGTTTGATTAATGTTTGCTTATTTCAAAATCTAGTGGTTGATTTGATATTTCAATTTAACTGAAAAGAAGTTAGTAGTTTTTGTTTGTGTTAGGAACATTACATTGCATTTATTAGTTATAGAAAACTATTTAAAAAATAAAACAATTGTTTTGGTATTTTATGCAACTAAACAAATAGCGATAGCAATACTAACGTATTTTAGTGGGGCTCACTCTTTCTTCTTAACTTTGCTTTAGTATTATTCCACACCATCATACAATAAGAATTTGAAGACGTTTTCAATTTTGGGTTTTTGTGAACTTAAACAAACCAACCGTTACTTTATGTGTATCGTATTAGCTTCTGTGTAGGAAAAACTCGTAAGTTATTCTTTCACATTTTGTATTTAAAGTACACGTGCGGTTTGGCATTAGCAGACTTGAACTTAGAACCATTTGCATTACTTGCAATCTAATAGTCATTTTATAGAAACGTCATTTAGTTTTATTGATGTTGATAGGAAGAAACCAAGTACTTTCCGTGGTGGGTGATTTTTGACATAATATAAACTGCCCGCACTTGACGCTGATACGATAATGATGGAAGATAATTATATTTTAACTTCGACCTGCACACACAAATGTCAGAATTTTCAAATATAAATTTGTATCCTGCTTGTCGACTACTAAACCGAGAAAGGGCAATGAGGAGCATAGGAGAGTGAGACAAAGAGGCAGCAGAGTTCTTTGTTTGACATCACATTAAAACATTAAGAGTAATGAGTCGACAATTTTATGGTCAGGAGTGTAGATGTCGTTGTTTTTGCGTAAGGTCATTCCCTTTGAAACAACTTCTCCCCCATGGCTAGCAAAACTTTTTAATTAGTTAATGTGCTGTTTCATAAATAAGTCGTTTGTGTTATAAGTTCACGACAGAAGCACGGCTCTGATTGATCTTGTCTTCTAATAGGCTAGAGAAGGCTATCCGTCAAATGAACATAATTTGCGCAACGAATCTATCTGGTCGTTCTAATTCACATGACGGGACCGCGTCTACGATCGCGGAGCAGTCTAAATTGATTGCTATTTTCTACGTCAGTAATTAATTTGTCATCGTCAAAATCAAAGCAAACATTAATTTTTTTTTTTAATTTTCTATGAAAATCAAAAGCAAAGATCCCAACAATACTCACAAAAAGAATATTTCTTGGTTCCGTGTGAAATGCCAAATTGAAATCTGTTGGTTCGGTGGTTGGTCGTGGTGAAGGGCCACTTACCCGCGCCGAAATGGCTAAAATGGGTCGAATTCGTAGCGCTTGGCCGCACGACCGGGATTAGCTAATTTTGTGTTTTGATATTTTTCGTGGTTTGTGGACAGATGGATTGCGTTGAATGTCACGATATTATTTCGGGCGAAGCGATATAAATTTAATTTAAAAATATTTTCCCAACAATCTCAGTTGTTGTCGTTGTTATAAATATAAATTAATACTCCGAGTTAAGGATGTCATGGTTCTTTATCTCTCTGCAGGTCACTAGTTTGGCCCATGACAGAGGCAACAGCAGAAGCAGAAGCAGAATATATGAGATTGTGGGTGAAATGAGTTGAGGAGTAAATCAAATCTTCGTCGGTGGCGTTCGGTTCGGTTTAAAAATAACACTGTTCCGGGCTCTCACAGAGGAGACCTACTGTACCTGGTACACATGTCACATGGCATGTATCTCCGTTGAGTCCTCCAATCTATTCAGTCTTTCATGTTTTCGCTTTTCCAATGGATACACACATCGGTGCGATATCGGCATGGTGTCGTGCTTGTCGCTGTTGGTGCTGATCCATTTTGTGTGTGTTATCGGGGCGTTTTTGGCATGAAAACAAAATCCAATAAGGTTTATTCCACTTAAACTGAAATGTGGTGGCGTGAAGATATTCATTCGTTATTCGACTGAGCTTTCGAATGACGGCTGGTGGCATCGGTAGTTGTAGGGGTGACTGTTTCAACAGGTGGCGGGCGATTTAAATTTATCGTCATTTCTCTGGTGGCTTATGATAGGTGATTAGATTAGATTAGAAAGGCAAGCAAGCAGACGGAAGAAAGAGGAAGCCACAATCATAACTGGTTTTGAAACGTCGTGGGCTTATGGATCTTAGAGGCAAAGTCGATGTAAGGACTTCGACTTCGTTAAGAATATAGGATTTATTTTAAAATGCACGACTTTATTTCTGGGCCATATTTTACCAGTTGAACAAATGCTTGATTCTTTAAGCCAATTTTAAATTCTGTTGAATAATTAAACTCTTAAAGTTGTCTATTAAGCACACATGCTTGAAGATAGAAATAATCTGTGTGACTGCCCGTAGAGGAAAAAAGCGTAGCTTTCCGCGTCTTGGTGGGCGCCGTGGCTTAATCGTTAGTGCGTCGGACTGTTAAGCGAGAGTACCTGGGTTCGAATCCGGCTCGGGGAAATAACACCACAAACATTTTTCACGGCCCCACCTCCAGCGAACGACTGACAACCCTCCTGGAGTACTTCTGTCATGAAAAGCTTTCGCAATTCGCCGTTCGGAACCGGCATTAAACAGTAGGTCCCCTCCACATGTGTCAAAATTATAACGCGCACAACACAGTGGAGGTGCGAAAAAGCTAGGCTCTGGCTCTCAACGGGCTGTTACGCCGCCTAATATTTCCGCGTCTCCATTGTGTTATATGCTTAACAGTCCGACGCACAGTGAGACAAGCTACGGCACCCACACGAAGAAAAAAAAACTAAATTGTCAATCACAATAAGTTCCCTAAATTGCTTATCGTCCTTCTTCTCAACGCAAATTAAATGACAGACATAAAATTCACGTTAAATTAGGATCGACATGCGATCTGTCACAGAATCTCCAGGAGCACCTAAACTAAACTGTCACTAGTAGTCTATTTGCTTCCTCGCATTATCCAATAAAGAAAAGCGAAAAACATCAATATCTCAGGCATTTAAATTATGTTTAAAGACAACCTCATCTGTCTTCATCATTGCGTAGTTCTTAGTCCACTACTCCACCATTAGCATTCAGTGCACAGAAAACATCAACCGGATCAGGTAGACACAAATTTCAAGCAACGATTCGAAGGAAAATCTCCCTCCAGTGAAATGTTCGCACACACATGATGACTTCTTAGCATAATAGATATCCTGTGACCATTAAGGATATTCAGGCCAACAGCAACCTAATGGCTGAAATCATCAAAATGCCAACCTATTTCGAAAAATCTGACACAAGGATGCCCTCACAGCGTTCATAACTTCGTGTAAACAACACACATACAAATCTCTGACACACATGCTATCGAGTCACCTCTCCCAGGACCCATGGCAGCGACACATTAAAATCCATTACGTCGATTTAAGACCATCCGCCCCCAGTGTGATTTAAATAGATTTCTGCTCCTAAATCAAATTCGATATCGTTAACAGAAGTGATAAGGGAATTGTGGGCAGCATTATCTGGGTCAACTACACAACGGAACTAGATAAGTATCGTTGTCTTGCAGGATTCATTATTGCTCCAACATCCCTTCTTATCTTGGGGAATCATTTTCTTGACATTGCCATTATGGCATCGGAAGATACTCCTTCCCTCCGATGTACATAGCTTTCAATCTGGGATAATGCCAGAGATAAGAAAACCGGTTGGTCGAATACTTGATTCCCATGTACAAAAAAAAGAAGTCATTGCCTTAAAAGCAACAACCTCCACCGACCCTCACGCAATTAGTCTACAACAACCAACCAACTGAAGTACTACTTCTGGAAGAATTATAATTAAGGGCAACGGCCAACGTCTGCCAATAACAACCCCCGGATCACACAATAAACCTTAAGACAACAAACAAACGTTGCCGCGCTAAACAAGCTCTGGAGAATCTCGCTGAATGGTATTCAAGATTAATGCAAATAAATGGCGTTGTCGAGAGAATGTCAATCAGTGTCGGACCAGCACAAGCACCATGTACAAATAAATTGTACACAAAAATGTACGACACCTTCAACAATCCTGGAATAAATAAATACGGTGTATGTCAAACAGTTCCGTAGATTCTATGAGGATCGATAGAACGACAATCATCGGTATCATTACTGAATAAATTGCTTACACACTCAGCAGCAGCACATGGGAACGACAATCCTTTCGATGTTACGACCAGGAATGCCGATGGTGATGACAAAATAATGAAGTCCTCTCGACAGCAAGTTGGGAGCTGAGATTCATTTCTTGAGATTTCATTTCACTTCGTCTTCGACAAAGGAGTACGAGTGATGGCTATCTTTTGTGTTCGAGATTTGTTTGCAGATAGGTGGGAAATTCCCATGACATCGTGCAGTGCATCGCGCCAGGGACGTTCGAAATGTTTGGCTACAAGGTCATCAGGACATGATTTAATTAGTGAAAACGAGATAAGACAAATGGTTTAGACACAGACTTGCAACAATGGAACGATTAATCTCTGCTCATATGTTCAAATCTTTGACGCCGACGCATACAATAATTGTAACTCAACACATGCGTTTTGTCTTAAGACAAAGACCCGGTTTTTTGAGTATAGTATTGGAAATCAGTTTTAGCCAAGGGCAGTGTACAACAACGATAATGGTTATAATTTGTCTTCGAATCTCTATTGGGAAGTACCCGTCTGTAAGATGTTAACGATATGAAATGCTGTGCTTTCCCAATAAAATTAAAGTATTGAGTTGTTAAAAGCCTCGACCCTTGCATACAAAGGTTTGATAAGGGCTTACAGAAAATTAGAATAAAGAAATAAATTAAATGTCCAGTCAATAGATATTTCGTTTCATTGCGTTACAATAATATGACATTACACAGGTTGGGCAAAGTTCCCCTCTGTTGCTGAAAGGTGCAGCATTTAATTTGCTTACTTAGAAACAAGCATACCACAAGCTGAGTTTGTCAAGATGTTCAATAATAAAATTGAATGAGTGATTTATTTTGCCTTACTTTATGACACACATTCCAAAATATGTCAAAAGTCTTAAGAAAAATAAACAATTTCGTTGAATAGAAAGACATTAGAAACTAAAAACATGGATAAATATAAACCGAATAATTTATACCTTTTTTTAATTAACGTCGAAATTATGAAACATCAAAGAACACATCATCATCCTTTTGAATTTATAGAAAACAAAAAAACCAAAAATAAATAATTTCTTTGCCCACATAAATATCTAGTTTTTATTACAACTGATTATTTTTAGATAGAAAATTTAATTTATGTCTGTTTACATCCATTCCATGCCATAGTCTGACCTTATCCCCTAATGTAATCCATAAATTTGTAGCTAGACATTTTTATTTATTTTTTCTTGTCCATCCATTAGGATTTTATACAAATTTAAATGCAATTAAACCTGTTACTGATCGTCTTTTCTCTATCGTTTTAACTTGTCATAGGTTAGATTTAACCTTTCTTAATGTAATAACCAAGAAGCTTTTTAATTAAAAGCCAAAAACCAAAACACAAGAAAAAAAAAAAACGAACGGAAGCGCACCCCATACATTTAAAAACCACCTCGCCTTAAGGTACTTCGGAAATTGCCAACATATATAGAATTATTGATTTATTTTCCACTCCCCATTACTAGAATTAAAACCCGAGAAAATACACACACACAGGGAGGCAAACAAAAAAGAAATAATTACATACTGTTCTTTGAGGAGAATCACCTTGAGGAGAAATCTTTTTCTTAAATTTATGCCAGAGCGCACCACGGCGTAAAAAAAAGAGCAAGGATCTGCTTGCCACCCTGATAGCCAGAAAAAAGTTAGGAACTTCTTTATTTTTTGTTTGTTTTTTTTTTTATTCTTGTTCTTTGCTTCTATTTTTTTCATTCATTCAGTCGAGTCCAAAAATCACCGGAATTGTCAATAAACTTTCTTTTTCTTTGTCTGCCTCGAAGAGAAGTCCTCATTAGAGTATCCTGTTACAATGTTAAATGTATCTAAGTGGAGTTGGAATGTGGCCTAAGTTTTTCATACAAAAAAAAGATCTAATTCTTAGAGGTTAGGGGCATGATTGCAATTTGCTTTTTTTTGCACTTTGAATTTAAATTAAATTTTTGTCACTTGTTAGTAGTTTAGCTATTTTAACTGAGATGAGATGCACGAATTTAAATTTTTAATCGGAAGACAGAGAAACTTTTTTTTCCAAAAGTTTCATACTATACAAATTTATATTAAAAGTTTTTTTTGAGTCGTCTTTTGTACGAGAGTTTAAAAATTTGAAAATTTAAAGAGTTTTTTTTTTTTTGCTAATAACATCTTTGTGTCAACCACGGGTAACCGGTTGTGAAAAGTTCAGAAGAATTTAATGTTTTCTCTCCAAACGAGGATTCTTGGGTTTCTTAAGAGAGGTTGGAGAATTTCTTGGAATACTTTGAATACAAAGATGAAGCAGCAGCAAAGTTTTAAGATATCCGTGGTATTGAAGCGTGTTTGTGGTTCAACATGAATGTTTGTTTCTCTGTGCTGAAAGTTCACAGAATCAATTGGTCTTTTTGAAATCTGAGTACAGATACAGATTGCTTTTGAGAACACTTTTCTTTGTTATTTCAAATTTCAAACATTAAGCGAGATGTTTCAAGATAAATGCGTTATTTGTGGTTTACGATTGTTGCCGTTCTTTTGGCAAAACCTTTTTGTACCTTACTTATGTACATATAATAAATGAAAAATATCGCAAAATATTACATAGCAAATGTAAGAAAGATAAAACAAATGATATATGTATGATATGCAATTATTGTAAGTCGAGTGCACTCTATAAACGATTTGAGGTTGCAGCCAATAAGGCTCGTATGTTCAACAAGTTTACCGAATTATTTTTGCGGGTCAGAGACAGTTGCACCGCACAAGACAAAAGGATTCTGTAAAGTATTTTCAAAATGGTAAAGTTTCCCTCTGGCTACTTACTTTCTATGGAAAAATCGTTTAAGGATAAAACATACAAGGGCTTCTAAAGAAAAATGGAAACACAGGCCGATTGTAAAAAAAAGCTCAGGACGGTTGGATGAATGCGAAAAAATTGAAGTGCCTTTTCTACCTGTGTTGTGGTCTAAAGTATTCATTCAACTAAAAGATCTCTCAAATAATGTCGACAATAAACGAAAAAAAAAAGATATTTAAAATGCGTCTTGAAAATCGTCAAATGAAGTAAGCCGTTTCTAATGACAACACCTCCTCACATTGAACTTATTCAGCGGTGAACGTGTGTGTTGAATTGAAATGATTCGATTCAGACACTTAGATTGAATCGATTCAATTGAAGTGATTCTTCGCCCCTAATCGTGTACTCCCATATCCACGCATAAAGGAATTCACCTTTTCAACTTGTCAATTCATCATATCTATTTCTGTCAATCTGTTTTTGAAATTTTCCATTTAGCTAGGCACTGTTGAAAGGCAAGAGAAAAATACTCGTTTTTCGCTATCAATCTGGAACACAGGCACAAACCGTGGAGACTTTGCTAATCCGAATAAATAAATTTTCCAAGAAGCAACTGCAACAAATTAAACTCACACACATAACTGTCAACGCGAATATATTTTGGCAAATCCCTTGAAGTATTTCGTTTTTTTTTTCTATTTTGTAGCTTGTAAAAAAAAACACCTCAAACACCACCACCACCACATTCATGAGACTCCTTTTGAATTAAATTGAAGAAAAGAAAAAAAAATGCAAAATCCTGAGGTCGTTATAATTTAAAAATACACGCCACACATATGTGTATTTGCGTGATAATTTTATATCTTTCCATATTTTTGGTTTCTTTTTTCTTGCAGATAAATAATGTCATTAAAAATCTTAGAATATTCGAAAATTTCCGTTCAACCCGTTCCTCAGCGGCTACAAATTCGAGAAACGTACCCAAAATACTGGTCTTCGTCACTTTATAATATTTTAATGAAAAATTATGAATTCCAAGTTTTCATTTCTGTTTTCATATTTAATGTGTATGCCGAGAAGATCCAAAGAAAAAATAAAAACAAAATAACCAACCCGTGTTTCTAGTACACACTTGAACGAGAATCGCCCAAATTGAATGTGGCGCGAACGAAAATAGACGTTGTTTTTATTTGAAACATTTAATTTAAGTAGACTCCAAAAATAAACGCTAAAATTTTGTTGGTGTGGAAGGTAATTACAGGTTTAAATTGGGCAGACGAGAATTAGTATACGGCAGAAACGATGCAAATAGTGTTAATGAACACTGTTTTATAGGTTCATTTTTGTCTTTTTGGAGTAATTTCGCATACGAAGTTCGTTTGTATTCTTTGAGGCACTTGAATTGAATGAATATACTTAAAGCACCTGCTTGAGGAGCATGTTGTTTTAGTTTGTAGATGTTGTGGTTTGTAATTAATTGGATTATGCACTTGTCATCTGTCCTTGTTTGAATGGCTCACTTGAAGATGACAGCGGTAATTGGAATGATTCATTTTTGCGCTTTCATACAGAGTCGACATGTTCCCAAGAATTTTACAAATTGAATTGGCGAGTTCGTTTGGTGGTATTATAAGAATGAGAATAATGAGCCATTCTAGGTTCTAGACAGATAAGAGTCTAGTTTTTTTTGTAAGAAATGGGAAATTTTAATTTTTTATGCTTAAACAAATGATAATTTTTAAGATTCGATAGGTAGGTATATTTTTTCTATTCTAGATAGGTGATTATCTTTATAATTGGATAGCTAATAAATTACGGTTTTAGCAGTCTTTTTTGAAAGAGAAGAAGAATAAGAGTTCAAAACTAATCCAGTTCTCTCAATATATGTTAACACATGTGAACAATATGAAATCGTTAAAATATTGAATTTACCAAATTTGATTTGTGAATCAATAATTACAACGAAAAAATACACCTCTTAAAAAAATTCAGTCAAGTAAAAATACTTTAAAGTTGCGAGGAGTAAATCTGGCACTAAGAAAGGAAAAAAGTGCGGTTCAGCTACAACACATACAATACAGTGGTTGCCAAAAGTTGTCACGGTACAATTTATGCAAAAAAAGAAAACAGAGTTTTATAATTTGTTGAGGAAGTGCGAAATGTGTAGAAGCGTATGCAAAATTCCATTTAAAAAAATGTATAGTTTCAGAATATGTGAACCTTTTAAAGAATGAAAACCTTAATGCAGCTTTGTCACTGAAAATTAAACCAACGTGGTCGACAAAACACTGGAAACACAGTTGGCTCTTTACATATTAATTTACAATTTAGTGAGTTCTTTACTTTTGATCACAAAACTAGATTCTAATAAAAGAACTAATTAATAGAGAAGTCCCGAAATAATCTTCATTAGATTTCAGTACCTATGTGTTTTCGAATTAATTACAAATCATTCGAATATTAAGGAATATATTTACTATTTTGTCGATATCTATATGTGAAAATAATATTACAAATACTTCTCGCAATTTTGTTGTTATTTTTAATTCTTTCGTTTAAATAAATTACAATTCGATATTCTATATCTTTCTACCAGATAATTTTGTTATTGTATTTTGTTATGAAAGACGAACATGAAAATAAAGCCTCTTCTTCTCGCAAAAAAAAAAAACAATTATTTGATAGTTATTGATATTATCGGATTTTTTTCCATTGCACTGAAGAGTACGGTGTTATTCACCACATCACCTGCTGGTATTTTATTCTGTAGTCAGCTTAACTCAGTATCTCTGATAATAATGACTT
The DNA here is from genome assembly GCA_905187475.1 of Syritta pipiens. Classification (NCBI taxonomy): domain Eukaryota; kingdom Metazoa; phylum Arthropoda; class Insecta; order Diptera; family Syrphidae; genus Syritta; species Syritta pipiens. Next base: position 9,012,414 of record LR994571.1, on the reverse strand, counting down.
TTTAATTAACTTATAAAGTATCCCCAAGTCTCACTGTATTGAGCTTTATATTTTCTCGTTATTTATTTTCCTTTTTCCGGTTAAGCGTTCCATTCTGTCGAAAGGACAGTTTGCCATCATTGCTCACTTCATCCCGCTGGGGTTTATTAATTTTAATGGATAGCTTATGACATGGAGCGTATTTAAAAGAGATTACTAACCTATTTTAAACCATCTGTAACAATTTGGTTTTTCTTCTTTACTGTCCTGCAGATTAGAATAATAATTGTCGTGGCTGTGTGCAGGCAGTCGAAAGTGATAGGTTGGTCAAGGAACGATAATTTACATTTCAGATAAAAGTGTTGAAGGGCAGATTTAAAGAATTTCGCACCGGTAAATAACCAATCAACGGGAAATAAGTTATTAAATTGATCAATGAAATTCCGTTAGCACGGTGGCGTATGTGAAACATTTTTTTTTAGTTTTCATAAGAGCGCGAGACCGTAAAATCTAAGCATTATTTACAAAACGTTTTGTGTATTTCTTCTACGTATAAATGCATGTATTATTTGTGTTTCTTTTCTTAGAAAATCGTAGAAATAAATCTATTGCTAAAAAATAAAATGTCTGAACAATTTACTTTTCTAAGCATTTCTAACATTCCTTATTATTAAATCCAAACATTCTTTAAACACAAATATTTGCGATACATATAAAAATTAGATCTTAACCGTATATTTATTTACACGTGTACATGTGGTACGTGTTGTCATAATATACGGTACCTTAGATACGAGTACACGTGTGGTCCATTTGATCACGGATACACGTGTATTTAATTATATTGCGTAAGCACTATTTACAGACTATTCACATCTTCTGCAATGTACGAGGCTCGAAATTTCAGGACAGGACTGGATATCTTTCGAAGAACTCGTGAACGTACTTGAAACCATGCACATCATTACAGGCATTGTGAGCGGCGAAGACTCATCGGCATCCATGCACAAATTGTCTTTAATGGATATGTAAGCTTTCGAAAATGACTCCGATATAGTCATGTGTTAAAAGAATATTTACACATCATTTAAACAACAGTTTCATCTGAATTCGTAATATTTTTTAGTGTCTACACATATTTTAGTGGGCGCCGTTGGCTCGATCGGTTAGTGCGTCGGACTGTTGAGCGAGAGTACCCGGGTTCAAATCCAGCTCGGGAAAAAAAAAAACATCACAAACATTTTTCACGGCTCCATCTCCAGCGAACGACTGACAACCTTCCTGGAGTACTTCTGTCATGAAAAGCTTTCGCAATTCGCCGTTCGGAACCGGCATTAAACAGTAGGTCCCCTCCACATGTGACAAAATTATAACGCGTATAACACAGTGGAGGCGCGAAAAAGCTAGGCTCTGGCTCTCAACGGGCTGTTACGCCGCCCAATACATACACATATATAATACACGAGAATATAAACACATACGTGTTCCTACGCAGATAACTTATTTAGACGTGTACTACGTGTACACGATTAAACGTGAAATAGGAGGAGAGGAGAAGGATAATAAAAAAAGAACCAAAGAACAAATTTAACGATGAAAACTTAGTTTCTTAGACATTAGAATCTAAAAACATTGCGTATAATCTAATAAATATAATAATAATTATATTGTCTAATAATTTGGCCAGGAACTGTATGGCTCTAAGCTATTTCATTTCGTTCATAATTGTTTATTTTTAAACTTAAATTAATCTTGAAATATTTTTCAAGACATGTTTCCCAACTCGAGTGATAAAAAACAGTTCTTTTTCTCCAATTCGTCTAACTTAGCCACTCCGAGTGAAAAGACATCGTACTGCAGCTATCCTTACGCTTATATTTTGTTTTTTCGAAAATATCCTTGTCTACTGTCAACAAACCTAGTTGTATGTCTTTTTCAAATAAAAGAACAAAAACAAAGCTCAACTTAAATTAGAATTTTTCCAGTTCCAGAGATGTACCGTGTACACAAGTCAACTTCTCTCACGAAACTATACGTCTGTCACGTGTCCTTGAAAATCCAATGCCATATGCTTTGTTTGAATCTTTTTAATTGACTCATCACTATGTGTCTATAATTTTCATTAAGAAACTTGATTTACTCTTTCCTCATAAAACCGTCTCGCTGCTGCACGAACACTACTCTTGAGATCGGACATCTGTAGAATGTGTAGCTCGAGTATTTTTATTTTTTGTTTTTGCTTCCACTTGGAACTGAAAATATTTTCGATGAAGGTGATGTGTCGGGAAGTATTTAATCTAAAATATTTCTTTTTTTTTCCACGCAAGAGCTTAATGAGACAGTTTGTTTATTCAGCTTAACAGTTTGATACCTCGCCGGTAATGGGATATAAAAATGTTTTCGAGTAAGAAGATATCCTTTGGAGGTGGATGAAAGTCCCTGTTGGTGTGCTGGTGGCATGCGGAGTTTCTGCTGTGATGTCAGCAATCACCTCGAGTAGTTTTCGTGGGGGATACTTTTGGAGTAGTCAGTTTTTATTGTCTTTGGCCTTGAACTGATGGCGTCTGGCGCTGGGCACCTGCTCCGTGGGTGTCTTTCCTGATTTCATTGATGCGAGGTGAACATCATAATGATGTGTCTTCCTGATTGTTCTTGGTTGTTGGTATTATGCAATGATTTTATTTTGAATAGTGAATATTTGGGTTTAGATAGACAATAGTTTTTCTATTAGCTGGATTTATTTGGAAGTCGTCTCTAATATTTGTTTCAAGAAAAGTAGAGTAATTGTCGGTGACAGTCTACAACACCGAAGCAGTTCCACTTCTCCATAGCAGGTTGTTTGAAATACATATGGCATGATTTTTTTTTTTTTTCATAAAAAAAGATCAACAATAACGTATGGTTTACTCCGCTTCTACGAAAAATGAATGGTTCCATGAAATGAATCCAATCTTTCTGCAAAAGATGCAATGCGTGATACTGAATCGGCTGCCTTTCACTGTGGGAGCGTTTCTGCTATTTTTAAAACTTCTTCCTCCGCCCATCAACGAATAAGCGAACAATTGTTAGGGTATTACTTTCAACTGACTAGATTTTCCATTTCGCGATGAAGCAGAATCTTTTTTATTCAAAGGTCAGGCTCATTGACTAGCGCATGACACCCATGTCTGCTCAGGAACCACGTCTGATAAATTCAATGCGAGTGCACGTACATATCTGTTCGGTTGAATCTTTTTTTTCCACATTTCAAATCGATATCCACAATTGTTGAATCAAAAAAGGTGAGTCATTTTTAGTTCGCTTTAACATGCGAACGTCATATGTAAATGATGAATGCATGCCGTATATCATCACATGATTGATTCGGTTTCGAGCTCACCCGTCTGAAGACGACCGGATGTGTGCATGCGGAAATGTTGTAAAAGTAGCTGCAGTATCTGAGAGTTGCAGCTGTTGTGTCAAAATTCCCATGGCAACCTGTCAAACTCAAAGACTCGTATTCGTTTTTTGATTCGTATTTGTATTTCGAATCATTCACAAAACACATAAACCCAACGGACCTGTACCTCCCGGTCAAAAGAGCGGAACTACAAAACGGCGGTGATGAAAAACAATTTTTTTTTTCACAATTTCTCAAAGTTAACGATAATTTGACGTTTTTTTGATGTTGATGCCAAGAGAATGAGTGACTGTAATAAACTTATTTTTATTTAAAGACAAAAACTGATTCTGAGTAAAAAAAGAAACTGAATAAAATTCATTTAAATTCGATTGCGTTCAGTGAATTAGTCAGTGTATCCAATCTGTTGGTGTTGGCTGCTGGATACATGATTGAAACTGCACGCGGAAGCATATGTAACCGAAGTTAATGATGCCACTATCACGGAATGGTTATTGTTCGTTGCATGGCATTTGTAAATGCAAATTGTTCTTTATCTCCCATTTGATGATTGTATAAAAGTTTGTCGGTAATTTTAACACCGAACCTCGCACATACGTAGTCGCTGTGTGCTTATGTGCACCGTAGAGAGACAATATCATGGGAAAAGGAAATTACTCGCATTATGGAGCGAAGCGGATTCTCCATTTTCGGTGCTGAATGGAGGAAGGTGTTAGATATATACATGTTGTCTGGCATTATAGGGAGCCGTGTGTATATTTGTTTGTTTTGCTTTCAAAGCATATCATCATGAGTCTGTACAAAAGTTAAACAATTTTTTTTCTTTTTAACGATGATAACAGAAATTTTTTTTTTTTCAAAATTGAATTCTTTTGCAGGCTTTAGCTTTCAGAAAAAGTGAGAAATGTATGCATTCTTCTGATTGTTATGTGATCACAGCTCTCGAATTCAAGTGATGCGAAAATTCCGATTATTTTCTGTAAAGTTTCTTGAGAACAATTAGCGTTCAAGAAAAAAAAAATACCAAAAATTGTTGCTACGGTATGACGAATTCATTGTCTTGTCAAACATTATTTTGATTATGATTGTCAGCACTATTTTTAGAAAAAGGAGAAGATTGTAAAATAAACAATGAATTAACAAATAGTGGCAGAACATTTCTTACAAGCTAATTTTTTTCCATACACATTATTTTCGGAATACGGAAAAATTTTAAAATAAAATTGAAAGTTACAAATTGTGAGGTTTTAGTTAGGTAAGGTTGGTCTTGTAAGGTTGTTGCGACTTATGAGGCATCGCAAAGACCATGGGGATAATTAATCAAAAACGTTTTACAACATGAAATAATTAGGATAAACTCATAGTTTTAATCCCTCCCCTCGGATGGGTCCTTTCAATCCAGAAACATTTATTTTTTTAAATGTATTCTGAAATATGAGCTGAAAAAAAGTTAAATAGATTATTAAGTTCATCACAATAAAACCAATATAACTACTGTTTAGAATGGAAAATAAGAAAAGAAAGAATTTCAGCTGACAAGAAGAGAGGGCTTTTACTGCAAGAAAAACATTTTCCTCATTTCTTACTTGTTCTCAGTCACACCAATTTACTGAAACTAAATTTTGCATGTATGTGAGAAAAAAACAAAAGAAGACTTAAAATACGCACCAGTGCGTATTGACTATATTCTACTATGCCCTTTGACTATATTCTACGAAAACATTCATTGCTTTAAGTGGCTCCAAAGAAAGAAGGCATCTGGATGATATTAAAATGCCACAACTCTCTGCAACAGAATGACTATCATTAAATATATACCTATAAAGAAGAAATACAATCTGTACGTCATTAAATTTGTCAGTGCCTGAACCTCAAATTAAAATTAATTGGTGCACATGGGTCATATCTTTCAATCTTGGGGTAGAGGAAAGGCCATCTATTTGTAGTGCCTAAAGTTGGCATTAGTTGATTAGAATGACGCACAGGTGATTAGGTAGAGTGCGTTCACCTGAGACTTCATCTTGGAATTATCATAAAATGAACCTGGGGGGATACTAATACACATTGAAAAAGGCAAGTGTCAAATTTAACAATTTTTCTTTTTTTCTTTTTAGATGACTTCAAAAAGTGGCTGCTAAAAAGTGAAAAACTTCCTAAAATTACGGAACACAATGTCCAGCCCTTAAAACAACAGAAATCTCAACTATGGTTCAATGCGGAATAAGACTCCAAAGTAAAAGATTTCTGAGGAAAATTCTCAAAAAATGCGATTAGCAAAATTTTCCCATCACATAAAAATAAATAATGGTGGTCAAAAAGTGGAAACCGATTCTGGAAAACATGCGCCTTCGAACAAGGTTTGTTATCATGTCAAGAGTTTATTTATCTTCTTGCAAGCCGGCGAAGGCAAAGTTGACAGATTAATTTAAATCCAATAAAAAAAAAAAAAAAAAACAGATCTCACAAACGGCAAACGATTAGAAAAAAAAGCAAAAAATAAAAGTTAATCAAATTACATCATTTAATTTATCATTTTATGTAATTTATAATTTTAGTAACGATCCACGATTCATCCTTCATTTATTTCTTGGATTTTTATCTCAGATAGTAACATCAAAAATATTTTTAAAAATCACAGCGTTCCGCCGAGAACACAAAACGCATATCAAAGCCTAAGTGCTTCGGAGGCACAGTGTTTCGCTGTTGTATACCTTGTCGCGGGGGCTCAGCAGCCCCCGCTACAAGTCCTCCAAATTCGCCGATTCCATCGGATGAACTCAATAACGTTGTAATTGAAGGACACCCCATTAACGTTCCATCGCCAGAGGGGATTGAGCCCACCTCCCCTGTATCAAAGCGATCCGATACATCGGACAGTCCAGATGATATTGTTGCATCGATTGCATCATCAATATCCAATCAAGCCAACAGTAATTCATCAGCGTCTTCGACACCACCCAGCAGAGTTTGCCAACCACAAACGTCACCATTACCTCATATTAAAGAAGAGGAAGAGTCTGATCAAAACCACCATCCGCCACAGCAGAACAGCAGCCTACAGCAGACGACTGCAACAAGTCTCAGCAGTGACAGGCAGTCACAGCGTGGAGGAGGATCTGAAGAATACTCCAGCTCTCCCTCGCCGAGGATTAAACTGAAAATACGAAAACAACTGAAATCGGGTTGGAATAGAACTGTTGTCGCGCTAGCTACTAACTCTAGTGAGACCCTAACGTCCAGTGGCAGTGCCATCAGCGGTGCGGTTAGCATCGGTGGCGGCTGCGGGAGTGGAAGTGTAGCGAGCAACTTTAATCATACAAGCAATCTAGTTAGTTCGAATCCCCAGAGTAGTAATATACTGCCAAAAATGCAAGCCGAACAGGGATCCATCGGTGATCTGCAGAAGTATCACAGTCGGTACTTGAAGAATCGACGGCACACTTTGGCGAATGTCCGGTAAGTATATGAGTCATATTTTGTTTCAATAGGTAAATTGTAATTTAGTTTTTATTTTGACATTGACATTTATCTGGATTGCATTTAATAGTCAACTGAAGAAATCATTAAAACTACGAGTTAAAGATTTTTTTAAAAATATATTTTAAAAAGAAACAATGACAATTTTCGTGGCATCACAGGCTTGTTAGTAGCAATGCAGACCCTTGCAAATAAATCAAACAGTTTTGAGTAGTATAAAATAGTAGTCATTCGAAAGGGACTATTTTTATAAGTTATTTTCTTCGGCAGGTGAACAGTGGATTATGGTGGCACCGTCTTTTGTTAGCTATAAGATAATCTATCTTTGTTCAAAAATAGTGTCAAAACGTAAAACGTTAGAAAACTCGAGTGATCTGATGTTTTACTTATATTGGTTTGAAGATTTAATACTTTAGCGTCAAAACAACACAACACCTTCAGTTTACTTTCGACGGAAGTAAACATACAAAACGCACCGGCAAGCACAGCCATTGAGCTTTTTCGTGAATATGAGTTTCCAATAAAGTTAAGGACTTTCGTTCAGATGGTGGATAGGTTTCTTGTTGTATCAATTGTATGTAAATTTATCCACAATGTAATCTAATCGTTTCCTATGAACTGCGTCAATTCAACTGATTCTTTAGGCTTTAAAGTTCATACCTTGCAATTAGTGTTATAACTATGAACTGCGTCAATTCAACTGATTCTTTAGGCTTTAAAATTCATACCTTGCAATTAGTGTTATAAGGTTGTTTTGACGTTTGTAAATCAAAGCACTTTAAAAGTTGAAATCACCGCGAAAATCGTCCACTTTCACCGTAACAGCTCGTTTAGGGCCAGAGTTCAACTATTTGCGTCACCAGTGAGTTGTGCTCGATATAATTCCGACACATGTGAAAGGACTTATTGTTTATTGTCGGTTCTGAACGGTAAATTGCAAAAGTTTGCCATGGCAGATTTACTCCAGAAAGATTGTCGGTCGGTCGCTGAAGATGGGGACGTGAAAAATGCTTGTCGTGGTTTTTCTAACGCTAAATTCAAACCTGGGTATGCTCTATACAGTTCGTCGCACTGACCATCAAGTCACAGATCATGCATTGGAAAAATCTAGCTTGTAGTTTTTCATTAATTATATCACAGCTTTGTTGCTCATTCCACTGTTCCTAAAATTTAAAGGTCGTAGAAAAAATTGTTCGCAAATTAGTATTTCAAAAAGTGCACAAAACTATTGTATCTCTATAAAAAACATTTCATGCAAGCAATCTAAAATGAACGTTGTTAATATTTCTGAATTTGTTAAAATTCTAATTTCGCTTTGCTAATATTTTCTCCGCCAGATGAAATGAAATTTCTAGATGATATTTTTTTCCATTTTGCTCCTGGTCAGCAATGAGAGTTTGTTTTAACTTTCCGCTTCATTTCTGAACTGAAACATGTTCTTTGTATTTTTATCCGTTTTGAAGTTTATTTAAAATGAAATATCTATCACACGAAAAAAGTTGTAGTTGCTGTTACAGAGTGTCTACTTTTTTGAGGTTGATTGTTTTTGAATTCACTCTTTTTTGCAGTATAAGAATGATTTTTTAGGGACATTAAAAACGTAAAATATTCTTCATCACTAAACGACACTAGTTTCAATTTCAGTATACGCTGCCCGTTCTTTTTGTAAAGTTTTCCATTCTGAGTTCTTCTAATATACAATATTCCAAATTCTTCATCCACGTATGCTATCGGCAATTGAGTCCTGTGAAGAGACTTGATACATTATCAAGACTTGATACTGAAGACCCAGTTCCCAGTTGTACCGCAAATGATGATGAAATGCAAAAAAAGGTTGTTTGTAGGAGTTTTGCTGTCTTCGTTGAAAACGGAAGTATCTATACTCTCACGAAAACAAAATTTTTATGTCAACTTGGGTACAGGCTTAGAGCCGTTTGACAAAAAAATGGCATTCGAGGTACATTTTGTTACTTTAATTTTCGTGGTATAGTAATTATGTTGCTTATTGTAAATATTTAATGGCACTTAGCTACAGCGCCAATAAGTTGCGTATTCCTATAGCAGCTTTGCATAGAATTATCTCTGTGTATTCTTTCCAATGAATTACACTTTTCAAACACATTTCATACTCTTTCTCCCTTTGTACTCTTTGCAATGAATTACACTTTCAAAACACATTCCATACTCTTTCTCTCTTCCACAAAGTAAAAGTAAAAATATTGTTCAAATATAGTGTTGACTGACGCACTTACTTTTCACTATGTTTGGGGTTAACTATTTTAAAAGTATGTGTGGTTTCTTTTCTAAAACACATAACCTTAACCGTCATTCAGGTCTTTTTGATTCAGAAGCAGTCTGTTCCAAATACCTTCTAAAATAAATAAAACATACAGCTTCGAAATTAAATAGCTTTAGTATAGTATTGTGTCACTACCATATAATTGATTATTAGGTTCATCGCAGTAAAAACAGTAAAACTAAATTATGAAGTTAATAATGGATTCAATAGTCTTAATTGAGATATATAAACATCTGTTAAGAACTGATGAGACGGTCAACTGAAACTTGTAAAACAGCTGTCATTCATTGATTTTAAAACTAATTGCTAGTGTTTTTAAGCAACTCAAATAAAACTTTTTACTACCGACACTCTAGTTTTTAGTACAAAAACATTATGAAGAAATAAAAAAGAGGAAAATAAAAAAAAAATTCCCTCCTCCACCTCAATTTATGAACACGTCTCAAACATTATACACTGACAATAAACAAACTGGCAATAAGTTGTTTTATTTTTTTTTAACCAAGCTCTTCTAAATGAACAAAACAACTTTTTTTCTTGTGCTTAAACGAATCTTTGCTGTGGTTGGTTATTTTCCTTATTAGTGTGAGATTTATTACATCCTCTATTACGCACACAATTTTGAAAAGATTGGCCATAAATGAAATACTTAAATCTAAAAGTTCACAATTGTAATCTTAATATGCGATAATATCTCTTCTCCGAAGAACGCCGTTTATTGTTCCGTCCGTACAAAAGAGGCTCCGTAAGCTCATCCCAGTTGAAGGACCTTTTCTGGATTTACTACAATTGAATAGAAAAGTGTATGCCTTAAAATAATCTGTGTTCGTTCACGCTGAATGGGAATACTTATAAACATTTTTTCATCCAATTTTTTTTTTTGTGTCATTTTACTTTGAGATACTTTTAATATGATCACCAAACAACTGATAGGTTTTCCGCCAAGAGTAAGCAAGTTTTCTAAAGCCAATACGGAAGCACTTCTAGTGGGTTTTTATTTATGGAACTGGACATCTGCTCTACGCCTATGTACGTCTTCCCCGTCCGTTTTCTTTTTTGGATGTACCTTGATACTGGTGTGTTGCTGTGTATATCCGATGTCCACTAAGGTATTTTGTACACTTTTTTGTGGTGATGGCGGGGAGTGCTGTGTCTGAATTACGGGGAAAAATGCCTCTTTTTTTTTATGACGGCGGCACCCTTGCTTGCTGTGTACGTATCTGGAATATTTCATCAATATCGATTTAGTCATTTCGGTGTGATGCCCGGCCAAAAAGAAAGAAATCGCTTCGATTTTGTTTTTAGGTCTATATATGTAGGTCAGATTAAAATCAGATTAGATTAGATTACTTGTTAGCATAAAAAAGCAAAGCAATACCAAACCGCCTGGTATTCGATTTATGTTGTTCAGAGAAATGGACGTTGGTTGGATTTTTTTCTTCGTGTTTTTTTTTTCGTGTCTGGCAATTGGTGGATTTACGGGAGAGAAATGGGAAAAATATTAAATTTAAAAAATAAAAACGTCAGATAGAGGTTAACTCAATTGGAAAATTCCACATTGAAAATGGAGATACTTAACAAAAAAGGATTAGGATTGGTTTCAAGTCCCTTCAGGGGGAGAGAATACTTAACGAACAACAGTAACGACTTACAGGAAAAAGTGAACCACCGGTAGATGAAGTTGGATGGAAGTTGGTGTATAGCAAGGGCTATGAAATATTTTCATTAACAGCAAAACATTTTTTTTATCAGCTCTAAGTATAACGTGGGTTCTGAAAAAGGGATTATCAGTGTGTCGTCAGTGCGTCAGAGGCCAGTTTTGAGAATCATCAATTTGATTTTTTTGTCGATGCGATTTATAAAGCTATTCTAGACGAGAGTTCAACGAAATGTTATTGATAAAAAAACGTACATTTTCCGCTTTTCTTCAGTTTAGCGACATTTTATGGTTCAAAAAGACAGTCTTTCTTTTAATAGCTAATGTGCGCTTAGTCATTGTTAGGTGCAGTTGTTGGAAAAACCAAAAGGATAAGTTTTAGACAGTTCGTCGGAAAGAGAGATTGAGAGACTGGTCAAAAACTCTTTGCCTACAAAATGTTGTATTTGCTGAGATTTCCTTAAAGATTGAATATTCCGATTTCTGAGAATTGCTCTGCAGGAGAGCAACAAGCATATGCGCATTAATTAATGAGTTACTCTGGTTGATTGGTTTGTGAGCTTTGTATATCAAGTATGACCTTCCATTTATCAACATCCGGGGCACTCCTTATAAAAACGGGCGCTGTACACACTCTGCACACTTATAGTTTTACAGCAATTATTAAAACAACTTGTTTCACACACAGCACAACAAACAACAAAGCAGTCACTTCAACTTGATGGCGACAAAGAAGAGGTCCTAGTAAAGCGCCGTGTTTTGAATAATGAAATTGAAGTTCTAAACGTAAACAAACTTTTATTCCACGTGCGTAGCTCAACGTCTTAAGTTACCTTATAAAATATTTGTATACCCCGAAGCATGTCACTTTCGCTAGTAGTTTCAAGGTTTGTCTATAAATAACAACATAACCCACTTCCATGCCATGAGACCGCAACAATTTCGCATGAAATTCACTATTTGACGTCGCTCTTTGTTAATTATTTTTCTAAATCTTGTGACATCGTCAATTACTCACATGCCCATCTCATCATCACAACAAGGCCACTTCGAAAAAACAGAAAAAAAAAAATCAACTCGGTCTCTCAGAAGATCAGCAGCACATGTCTTCCTCAATTACAAGGGATGTATGTCATAACAATACTCTGCCGGTTATTGGCACAAATACGCTCAATTTAGCTCCTTATAAGCTCCGCCAGAGCTCTAAACGCCACTGATGGACTAATGTTCCTGTTCGGTGTACACAGCAATATCACTCCCCTGCCGACAATAGTCTTCTTTGATTTAATACCATTTAACCGCTTCGTTGTCGCAGTTTGTTCGCACATGACGAGCATACGACTTTCTGGCATGACAATAGATTTAAAGGAAAGAGAAAACAATTTTTGCGCGCTTCTCATGAACAACCGCCCTCCGCGAGCGTTTAATGAAGAGTGACAGCTTTATTTGTGCCATCGTGAGTTTGATTAAATGACAATACTTGTGTTAACCTTTAGCTGTGTTAGTTTTAGTTCCGCAGCAGTGGCAGGCTATCTAATTTGTAAAAGGACATCGCTTAGCCCGAAGGGGACTCGCACTGCAGCGTCCGCCGTCGTCGCCATGGGCTGAGGGACACACAAGACTTATCGAAGACGAGATGTCGCTCGGAATAGTTATTGATTGCTAACATTAAATTATCTAAAACGTCTTGCTCGTCGCTGGTCACGGAAAGTGTTTATTTGCAATTTCAAAGTCTATATAAGTTTTTATGGCGGCAATTTAGGTTTTATTATGGATGAAGCTCAATTTCAGTGGAATTTAAACAGCCAAAGGGGCTTCTGCTGATAAACGAGGCGATAGTGTGATTTGCGCCTGCAACTTACTGACGCTACTAGCGAGCATCAACATCAAAACATTTCTTTTTATCATTGTGAAGTTTTACTCGCAAATCCTTGGGCCACATCAACGACGCGTCGCGACGGACGGATGGAGGTTGTGAGAATTCTCAGGGGATCGTGGCGTCCATTAACGACAAAGGGGTAGTTTTGAAAATAGCTGAAACCCACGCCAATTCCCAGTTGTATTAGTTTTCAGGCTGGCAGTTGGCAGTCGTAAGGCGGCAGGGAATACAAATTAATTCCCGTGAATGTGATACTCTTTGCAGGCGATGTAATCATTTCATAATGTTGCGCAGTACCTGCGGGTAGGGTAGGGTAGGGTGCGAGGAATGTTAAATTGGCTTTGAATCAATTTATGGAAATTAGATTGGTTAATACAGCGATGGCTTTAACGGCGACAGAGTCTCCTGAGGCAGGTGAGCTTCAAATAATAATTGAATATTTATCATTTAGGTCCCGACTTAGGAAAGCTTTGCACTTCATTTCGAATTCTATTAACTTCCTTCGGGGGCCACTGAAAGATTCGCGATTGAGCTGCTCGTGAGCCAGGGAAACAGATATTTCCTTAGGCTTTGAAAATAATTTTAATGATGACTCGATTTCCTATCTAAGATGATTGAATTCCTAGAGTGGGTTGCAAAGTCAATGCTACCCCATTTTATGAGAATATATTAATTCGGTTAGTTTTGTAAAGCAGAAATGATTTTCAGAAAAACAAAACATATCTACTCTGGGTCCAAAATAACTCTGCGGCAACATTTTGCACATCTCTGTTAAGCATGATGTGATGTGATGTGATCCATGAGTGTTTGTTGTTTATCCACTTATCAGCATCAAGTATCGGCTTCCTTTCAGTGCTTTATCAACACCTTTCTTGTCTCTGCACAGTCTAATTTCTTAATCAATCACGGCTGAAGTCTCATATTTTTATTCTCTATTTCCTATAATTCTGTATCTATTTTTACTTCCTCCGTACGAAAATATCTCCACTGTTGCCTAGACTCTATATGTTAATTAACGTCAATTGCCTGTAAAAACAGCCAAAGCGTGCAGGTATCATTACATAGCTGAATGCTGGTTAGACGGGACTAGTCAACCATTGAATGCTAATGTGCCTGCTGCCAGAATTTTTTTGGTTTCCCTATCGTCCAATGTGGGAACGGGCGTTGGCTCCAATTTTGTTTTGATGTTTAAAAAAACAAGCATAATGGTTGTCATGCACCATTGCATCACGTTCAGTCAGGCGCTTTGGTGTAAATATTGGGTTGTGGGAAACAACATAAAAACCTAACAGAAAAATATTTATCGATGAGCTGAGCACAGATGGTAAAAAGCCTTAAAGGCTTAATGCGTGGAAATGTTTTAATGACAGCGCCGAAGGCAATGCAGAATTTGTAGTATACTACAAAAATAGGGTAGTATTTGTAGTATACTTTATAAACATTTTCTATACAAAACACATGTCTTAAAGACTTAATGCAATCGTCGACAGAGGTCACGTCTCTTTTTATTTTTTTCAAAAGAAAATAATTTACAATTTCTCATAAAAGACATATTTATTATTAGAACCCCCTGAGAAACTATTAACGAAAGTGAGCTTAATTAAAATGGCCAGTAGACCGGCAATTAAGTGAAAAAGTATTTCACTTTCATTGGCAAAAAGCAAGTTGGCAGGAAATATTTTTATTTTATTTGTGTGTGAGAGTTCTTTAGGGTGGTTGTATTTTTTACCCAGAACACGTTTTGAAAATAAATTCCACAAATTGTTTCAATTTAACTTGTTAAGATGAGAAGCAATGTAGAAAAAATTTAATGCTAGAAGGGATTTATTATACAATATCTTGATTCCCTTGTAAGTTATGACCCAAATATGTGTTGTAGGTAGAGTTATTTGCAGCTATAACCTTCGAATAGCCGAACACAATTATTTTATATGTAATTCCGTGTAAAGCAAATTAAGTACTTTTTTGACCGGAGTAAAAAAATGTAAAAGATTTAGGATCTAAAGGATTTTGAAGAGTCCATAGAAACTCGTGTTGAATTGATTCAGGGATATGATGCCGTTTTGATGTTTATGAACTTCTGCATCGCACACTACAAGTGATATTTTGTTTTTGTGTGCACATAAAAATGTGGTAGAAAACATATTTACTTTGTAAAAAATCTCCTAAAAACATTTAAATGATTGCGAATATTGAGTTGGGGAGGTTGTAATCGCATTTTGAACCATTTCGGAAGGCGACGATACGGTTCTGATAAAAATTAAATCGATAGGCGCTTTTATGTTTTACGTCGTTCAGCACACTTGGTTGTGAGTTACAAACTCACGTATTAAAAAAAATTAGAAATTCTATATTTTGCTTATGTTTCTACAACATTCGCCAGTGTCGCATACGCTTAATTTAAAATGGTGGATTGTTATACTTTTGAATCAGTTTGTTTATTTTTGACAATCCGTAACAAGTTCATAGTCATGGTTCAAGAAGGAACAAAATTAATGCAATAAATGCTAAAAACAAATTGCATGTGATACTTTCGCCAATTTTATGAAGTTCACTTCAATTTTTTTAAATAAAACGATGTGTCTGCTGTAATTAAAAAATACAAATTGATTTCATCAGCTACAGAACCTAAGCAATAAAAATTACAATAAAGATTACTTCCTTTTTCGAGGATCTTCCACTTTTCCATGACTGTGCTGCATTACTGAGATTTTACATTTATGCACGCAACGGCGAGTAAACTCTAGAGAACACACTTCATCCGTCAATCTTAAATGCGCCGCGTGATTGCTATCAGTAGATAAGGCGTCTGACATAATTCCAATTCGTTGACAATGTTGATGGCGATGACGAAGTATTGATCTAGAAACCCTGATGACGGCGAAATTTTTGTTCCATGGATAGCTGTCATTTCGCATTCTTCAGTGTGTCATATTTAATGATGTTAATGTGTTCGATGATTACTTTTAAAAATGTCTGGAATTACATTTAACTGATTTAAATATTGTTTTACGCACCAACCGACAGAAGTTTAAGTCCTTCAGTCAAGTCAAGGTCACAGATAAAACTTAATTCAGCACTGATAACTTTGCAATTTAAAAAAAATAAAAATAAAAAATTGAACTCCTTACCATTTGTAAAATACTTTCTGGCTGCAAAGTATGCAAGGAATCTTATTGCCATTCACACCGTTGGAATATCCATTACAGCGACATTCCGCTCTAGAGTCATGCATCGGCATCTATCAAAAGCGCTGAAGATATAAATATTGTTGTTTGATGTTCGACCAGCATGGACTGTAGGGAGAAATAAATTGGAATACCTTCTCGTATTTCTTTAAAAAAATTGTGAAAAGGAATTTGAATTCTGTGACTGTTTTAACTTAAAAAGTGTGTAGTTAAAACAGGTGTCACTTTCGCATGAATCACGTATCTTATTCTTTTTCAGCAACACCAGTTTTAAAATGAAATAAAAGTTTTAAAATGAAGAAAAGACAGGTTTCTTATTATATTCCCTAATATTAATAATTCTTTTTTAAAGTTCTTTGAGCTACTTTATTTTTGTTGTAATGCTCTTATTATTATTGACACATTTGTCAATTTATTAACACGTTGAATGCCATGGAGGTTACCGGTGAGCGGCACTAAGTTTGTTCGTAAATATCGTGGAATTCAATGCATTAAGAGATCACTAGGCTTTGAATCGCTATTCTAAATTGTAGACGTAGAATCAGTTTGCTATCGAAAATTAAATTTTCGCACACGTTCAATATGCCAGCGCACACGTTCAATATGCAAACAGCTGACTCGTTTTATAGAAACGTAACTTTGGTGTTATGGTGAACGTAATCGGTTAACCAAAAGTGCATCTCCTTATGGTTTCCCGTGATTATGCACGTGAATGTTTATGATGCGTTTATATGTCTTTCGAGAAGTCGTTGGCGAAATTTATTTAAGTAAATAGTGCTTGTGGGTGGCCCCACAGTAGATGAGTTGTATCTCATCTTTTAGTGGCCCTCCAAAACTAGTAGCCCATTTTTGTGTGTTATTTAAAGTTTTATGAATACGCATTTGTGCATCGCATCATAAAAATCAGTTGCATTAGGAGTAAGAATATTTTTTTACGGTATGTTTGTTTAGTAGCTATTTGAATTTAAAAGTAAATAAAAACTAACAAACGTACAAATTTCAAATGAAGCTGCTTTTAAGCCTAAAACAAACGGAAAAGCATTAGAGTTTCAAAGCATCGAATGCGCAATCAAATATTGGTAGTTGATTTATATGGAAAATGTTGTGTATATGCCTATTTTAGAGCGCACGCATGTCCATTTTTAAAATGAAGGCGAAAAATATTAATTAATTAAAAGATAATTGCTTTAAAATTTCTAATTTAAAGGAATACTTAACTTAAAAATGTAGAATCAAAAGATCTTTGCAGTTAAAAAAAATATAAATCAATGCAGGAGCGATTGGCAGATGGAAAATAGGTTGTAGACGGTTGGATTAAAGCAGAATAGGTATTTTCATTGAGTCGATTCGGGTCAAGTCCATTTTTTCTGACTACTCAATTAAATTGTGCCCTGAAGAAAGTGCTAATTGAATGATATTCACCCGTTCGTCACCGTGACATGAGACTTAACTTACTTGGAACAACATGTTGTTCACAATTTTCAAGTTATTGATTAAAATAACGTCAATGCGTTCATGAGATTGTATTCTGCAGAATGAACGTTTCTATTAGTTTTGATTTCGATTCCCTATTTCCATACATAATTGAGAAGCGCATAAGTAATCCACAAACAATCTTCCACTTTGAACAACTTATCCGAGTTCATATTCAACTCTCACGTCGGCTGCTTTAGCAGAACACGCAGATGTTGAGCAATTATTCTTGTTCTATGGTCCAGATGATTGTTGACAGCCTCAGTTGGTGCATCCAACTAACGACGTGTGCTTCAAAGTGACAACAAATTGCAAATTGAGGATGAATTTGATATCTGTATATGTTCTTTCAGTTTTCAACTTGGCGTTGATACAATTCGGTCTGCACTTCGACGCGCAATAAAAATTTTCTAACCATTTTTATATCTTTCATTTATTTTTCTGAGAAAACCCCAACAATTGCATTCAGTTAGCACGACGGATATAAAAAATTTTGATTATTGGAATCCTCTTTTATCGGGTGTTAACAACGTCAGGACAAACGACACACATGTCCTGTATGTATCCTCCATTGATTTCCCATCGGAATATAACGCACTGTGTTGCACGAAACGATGGGTTATAAGTACATATTCTGCTGTCGGTTTAAGATCCTTTTACCATTCCGGAAAGGGATGTGTGACTGATATGTCAGCTTTTCTTATGCAGAGGTAGCCACTGCGGGATTGAAGTATTAAAAGTATATTCTCATACCCTGTCAGGAAAAGAGATGTATTACCGCAGGCTAGACATGCGTTCTCCATTATTAGCACAAATGTAGGGGGAATGCGAACTGTCAACCCTTTCTTGAGAATAATATGTCCTTGAATGGTGCTGATTCGGGAATAGAGATAATGAGTTATTCGCGTTTATTCAGTATGTGCTGAGAGACGTACAAATTTATTTGCAAGGACAAAAAAACGAATGCGAGCGAGGGAGAAAGGAAGAAAAAAAAAGCAAAAAGTGGGAGCAAGGACCAGTGAAACTCACTGGAATGTGGGGTTTCCTTTAAAAGAAATGTTTTCCGGAATTCTATGATGGCACTTTATTTGCCATTGTTGTAAATTTTGTGTGTGTTGGCTGTTGCAGAGAGGAGTGAGGTTTTATGTGTTGATATCTTAGAAGAGTGTTGTGATTTCATTTAATTCATTACACAGTTGAGCAAACAGGACACTAAGTTTGAAGTGTTTTTATTATATATTTTTTATAATATTTCAATTATCTTTAGAAACTGCTGAGCTGCTAGGAAACATCAGTTGTCGAAAATTGTTCACTTTTTCATGTTTCTGGGTTGATTATTCTGTTTTATTTGAGTTTTTAGCATCAAGTTACTGCAAGAGATAAAATTGAAAAATTTGTTAAAGAAGTGTTGATTTTCAACACGAGTATGCGATGCGAGTGAGTTCACTGAAAGAGCAGAGGATTTTCGAATTATTTGAAGTTGGCTTTCCATGTTATTCTTATTCAGTGTACAATTGATAAGTTAGACTCACAGAATATGTTCTTTACATGTTTTGCAGGGTTATACTTTGACCGCGCTTAAGAAGAAAAGCATTATTGTATAAAAACTATCAGGATATGTATGTGTAGTATGAGATTCTGATTTTAGACACAGAAGTAGAATCACGTCTTCACGTGATTCTTCACGTTGTTTTAAGACAATTGGTCAACAGCTAATTCACAGCAGATCTTCTGGTCCAGTTGACCAGATAGACCCAGATATATAAAAAGTAAATAAAAAAGTATAATAATTTTTTTTTATTGATATTAATATTAGGTATGACCTACTTATTGGGCTAAAACAGTTTTAAGCTGTGTTTACATATTTAGGCAGTTTTCAGATAGATTTTATTGCGAATATTTTCGGTGAAAAGGGACTAGAGATTTCAATAACCCTAAATATTTTCTTGCCAATCCCGAAAAGTGTCTCTGATTCCCAATTGGTCTCTGAACTTTGGGGTTTTTTGTATGTTAAAATAGACCATTGCACCCATTGTACATAAAAAAAAATAAAAAAAAAGTGTACTTTCCGATGGTTGAATGTCGGCTTTTAGTGTTTGTCTTTCAGCACTGTATTTGGCATTAGGAAGGATTCTTTACTTTTTGATTAATTTTTTCGTTCAGGAGCTCTAATCGTTTAAAGTTGTAAGCTATTGTGGAGTGGAGTGGGTCAAAAAAGCTGTGAGCTACTATGAATATTCTTTTGACCACTTCATTATTAATCTGGTATTCCGAAGCTCGACAACGCACATGTAACCGCAAATAATTCAGGGACACTTTCATCATCTTATTTTTATGGAGACAATTTCGTTTTTAAGAAGAGGTATTTGTTTTAACTCTTAATTACGTTCTTAGAAGAAAATTACAGTAATTAACAGTAAGAATTTCCAGTTCAGTTTCTAAGGTAGAATTTGTCAATTTAATTAGCTGCGCTTAGTAGAGCTTCGCTACAAACGTTGGTGATCCTTTGAACGTGTTTCGTTAAGCGGTAGGCTCGCTGAGCTTTCGAATGTTGCCCGTAATTTAGCTTTTATTACAAATCGAATTATGATTTTTATTAGAAACTTTAAAAAAATTGTAAATTATTCTATTCTAGGTTAGAGCGTTTAGAATATATTGACGTCATAAAAGCCCACAATCGATTTTCTGTAATCAGTCCTTTGTACATTGGAAACGGTTGAAGAAAAGTCAACCCAGAGCCTTAGCTTTAAAAAAAAATTCAACCCAAAACCTTAACTTTAATGCTGTAATTTTCAACTACATATATGCCGCACAAAATTTCTTTAATGAAAGAATTTCCGGATAATAAATTTTCCATTATCATATTTACTTTGCACATTTGGTTTCATTTAGATTATACCACTAATTGCAAAGTAGTCCTTAGCCCTTAACTGCACATGTTGTTCCATTAATACTCGATGAGCTAAGTAGAGAAAACTTTTCCATTTATTTCGTGCTTGGTTTTTCCTTTTTGCCAGATCTCTTTATGCATCAGAGACTTCTTATTCGATAGTTTTTTAACTTTGCCTCAGATTGTTGTTCGTTTACTTTTACGTGAAAAACTACTTCATGTCCGACGAGTTAAATAATAGTTGCACTAAACGTATCTTAGATATCTTTAATCGGTTCCCAGTTAAAATTCCTTATTTTTTTTTACTCCGCTATCCTTTGCTCGTTGGTGCCGGAATGAAAATGAAAATGATGTACTTCTTGGAAAAAGAGCAGGAAAGTTTAATTTACATGACTACTACCACCCGATGTCATCTTCAGTAAAGTGTTGCTTTGTACTTTGTGTGCGTAGTTCAAAGTAAAAAGCATGTGTGCTGAGCATAAAGCACACCGCCAAAGGACTTTATTTTTTCTGTTTGCTGTTGTCGCTTTGGTTGGTATATTCTTTTAAGAGCACAAATTTAGGCCATAAAGCCGCTGGCAGTTAGACTGATAATTACTTTTCTGTGTAGGTGATGGCGTTTCTTTAAAAAAAAAAAAAATTCAGTGTATTTCACTAAACGAGTGCCACTAAATCAATTTACAAGACATTATATCAATCAGACAGATTTAATTTTAATTTATGTTTAGCAAGTTCCATTTCGAATGTGTATTACGTAAAATATTACTCAGATTCTCGTTAGCTTATTTATAATGCTGTTTAACGTGGGTCACATCCAATCAATCAATTTATTTTATTGCGGACCACAGTCGTCGGTGTGATAAAATGGGTGTCCTCTTGTAATCATTCGCAATTGCTGTCACTCTCAAACTGTAGGTATGTGAAAGCTCTCAAAAAGTTCGCAAGAGTTGCATAAAGGTTGTGGGAAAATATTTAAGTTGTCCTCAAAGATGCTTGAGCGCCATCTGTAAAAAAAATTATAGCAAAGTTAAAGCTTTTATATTATATTATAAACTGAGAGTTGAAAAAAAGGGATGATGTCTGAGCTGAAAAGCTAAGTAAAAGCTCAATGAAAATGAAATGTCAGTCAATGAAAATACAGTCATTCAAACAAAAAATAATCTAGCAAGCAAAACTAAACGAGTGAAAAAACATTCACTCACGCTACTTATCAAGTACAAGTAATCGAGTGTATCAATTCAAATTGACATAATATTTTTTATATTTTTAGTTTGTGAAATAAGACTACTTGACGAAATAAATGAATGAATAAATATGCGGATGACTTCGTCTGATTTTGTGTTTCTTTAATTTTGACTGATTTTTGTGACAACTGTTTCAGTCTTAGTTTTTAGTCCTTTTTAACCATTCATTTATTGTCTAAATTTAAGTTCGTATGCATATTTAATCAATTGTTGATGAATTTAATTGAGAAAGAAAATGTATTAAATTAATTTCTTTGCAAACACAAGAATTGCACAATCGCATTATTATCAAATCGAAGTAAGCCCATGTTATATACAATAAACATACAAATATGTTAATATGTAACACAAATTGTAGTAACACACAATTTTTTTCTTTGTTTTCCAGGTAAGTTCCATGTCCAAAATTATTTGAGAAACTATGAACAATGTAATGTGGTAAGTTTTTACACTCTTGTGATTTGTGTAAAAAAAGAATGAATACAGGCGTAGTGATGGCTCCCCTCGTTTTTTTTGCATTATTTATTTTATTTTTCTTTCCTTCATCCTTATAATATATATATTAAAATTTCGAAATTTTGATAATTTTTCTATTGGCCTTTAAGTGGTTTTTGTTGAATTGGTTTAGGCGCCTTTTCCACAAACATATTGCGTAGTCATATGTCATTGAATTACCAGTGTAAATTTCGGTTGATGGGACCTTTTCATTTTCTGTTTTCAATCTAGTAGCTAAGGTCATGTTAATCTTCCATCTGGACACACTACATACTGCTCCAATACTCGAAACTGTTTCAAGGTAAAGTTTTAGCACAACAAAACTTCGATAACTCGACATCAGTGGTGGATACATTTAAATGTAATTTTCCACTTCCATGAAGTCTAATATTTTTCTCTTCTCCTTTCCGTCTCCCTTATCTCTTACATCAAAACCCTTCCGGTTAAAGCTGTCTAAAACACTACTACAACTTCCCAGGCAATAGATGAAGCTAACAATAAAACTTGATTGCAAACTCCACATGAAAAACCCACCACCATCATGACATCCCCACTTTAGGTAACTCTTCTAAACTAATGACTCCCAAGTTCCAATTTGATTGTATAAATTATAAATTATTCAGAAGTCGTTCATCAGAGGGAAATCATTCAAGTAAATCCACTCTCAACAGGTGATAAATAATTTTATGAAGTAAAATAGAATTTCCCTTCATCTTTTTCAACAACAACCCCAATTAGTGAAAGTCCTCCGGTACATTCCACACACAGAGAAGGGTTAAGTTACCCTGGTGCGTTTATATCTTAAAATTGGCCTTTCCCTCATCCCTAAAGTCTTTTCTAAATTACGTATGCTCCTATGAAAGACAATGTGGCAGGTTTTCTTGTCTTTATCCTATTTTCGATGTAAGGCTTTTAATAAAATTGTATAATATATAAAGTAAACAATTCCACTAGCTACTATGTATGTTATGTAAATCAATTTTATTTTATTATTTACGTTATTCGTTGGAATGAAAAAAAATGTTCAGAGAACCTTAGTGACAGCTTTTATTTGGTTGTGCCGTACTGCGCAAGTGGTCGCACTGCCTTTCTACGAAAGCTGTATCTGCAGAGGACCTATTTAGATTTTTAGATTTAACACATTTTTTATTTGTGAGAAACAATTTGAATTTTAAGATTATTTACTTCCAATTTTAGGTTTATACAGATTTTCGTCTTTGGGGAGAATTTGTTTTCTTTTGTTGCGTGGGACTGGGACCTTTTGTTTCATGGGGTTTTTGTTTTTTTTTAACTCGTTCGGATTAGAGTTGAGCCGAGTTTAATTGGAATTGAATAGAATAAAAAAGTTGAGTAAAGAAATCTGTCAGGATAACTAACACGGATCAAGGTGTAATTAAATTAAACATTAAGTTTTGCGTTTCAAAGTAGATTATGGGTGTTTTATCATGATACCGTTTCTTGGCATCGTCTTTGATTTAATGTGTTGAGTAGAAATGAAACAAAGTTTAATTTTAGACTTCTTCTCTTTGGTTTTTTAAGTTTTACACATTTCGGGTAGGGATCTTGGAACTGTGTGCTTTAATATAAGGAAATTTTTCTCTTGTTGCCTTTGATAATTCGAAGGGTTTGGGACTGCTCTTATTTTGCTTGCTGGGTTTATGGATAGATTTAAATTTTCATTGAAGATTTTATAAAAGGGATCAGCAGTTTTAAGAAAACAGAGGGATTAGATATTTTTAAATATTGTTTTGCTTTTGTAAATACAAGCACAAACTTTGTCACTTTGTGACTAGTTTTACATGTCCTTGTGACCACTGGAAAGCCTTTTGAAATTCTTGCCCATCAAATAGAGCCAGCAACCTCGACTCCAACATTTTTTACATATCTTACTGACAGTAGTAATATTATCTCTAAACCAGTGGGTGTCCTTAACACTAGATTTACCAACATCTTGGAAATTTCAGTTTTAAATTCCAACTGCATGTAAAGTTTTCTTTCTGTAACTATATAATGATTTTTGTAGGTATAAGCAGAGAATTATTTTTGTGTATTGCAATAAATATTATTGAGCTCATTTTGTAATTTTTTTTAAAACCAATAACTAATCTTATGACTGGTTTGGTGCATTTAAATAGTTGATCATCTAGTGTTAGGGCCTAAAATTGCCCAATGGTTATTAGTATGTGTATTATAGAGATAAAATATGCAAAGAAAAAGTTTGTGCATATTTAGTTGTTATAAGGAGTGTTTTTACTTGCATGAGACTCAAAAATTGAATAACAGAATTGCTGAAATGTAGAGAATGATCTGTTTTTAAAGAATATGAAATATATGCTCACTTCAAATAATCATCGTAACAACACCGTAGGTCACTTAACAACAAAAAGCTGTCATGACTTCTGAAAAAACTAAAAAATAACGACGAATAACACAACAATGAGCTCCTAGTCAAACAACAAACTAGGACACCAAAGACGACTAGAACTCAGCTTTTTAGGACTCACATCAGAATGGCTCTGTTTGCTGACAGAATACATCAATAACTTTTTTTGACGTCGCCACAGGCATGTCTCATCTCTGTCGGCCTCACTGATTCACACTACCAGCCTCATGGCAACTGACAGCGTTTAATGGCCCCTCGACAAGAGTGTAAAGTTGTCAAATCTTAAACATGCAGAATATCAATCAAACTCAACTCTGTCATCATCAATTGCGGTTTGGTGTTAGCGTCTAGCTAAGTTCAACGCACCAGAACCCGACTGTCGTCTCGTGGTTATACATTTATTGTGCAGATTAATCATTCGCTTACCATGCACACTAAAAGCCAGCCTCATTCCAGACAATTTGAAACATGCATGCACGTGTGCTAAATAAAATTTATCGGGGGTGAAATTAAAAGAATAATGGTCCATTGCTCGTTAGAAGATAAAAGAAAGCTCTTTCCAATGATCATGCGCACTGTCGAGCTGAGAGCGAGAGTGCTTTCTGGAACTTCTCTTGAAGGATCTCTTAAATTCAATCATCTGTAACGGATTGATTCTATTATTAGGTAATGACATTTAGATTGCCTTCTGCAGGCAAACCATTCAGACGACAGTTATCTGCCACTGCACGTCAGGGAACAATTCAAAGTTTGCCTTACTCCCAAAGAGCTTAATCTTTTTTTTCAATGAGCGAGATGCTGCCGTTGGCGGTTATCTAATACCACCACAGACAACTACAAAGTCCACACACACTTCCGTCCATCTTAACCCCATGTGGCGGGCAGCATTCACCGACTCATATACTGCTCAGGCACTTATCTTGCTGCAAATTTAATGCGAAAAAATTAAAAGGACTCTCCACTAACAAAAACCCTTCTCATTCATGGCTGTCAGAACCTAATTAATTACATGTACACGTAAATTACAAGCTGCTTTTGTGGTTTTAATTCATTTCATTTGAAATATACACCATAAACCATCGAATGTGTACTTACGACTTGATTTATTTATCGGCTTTCCGCTATCGAGATTTAATTAAAACGTTTTCGCATTCTAATGTCAAAGTTGACAGTAGTCGGACATAAACATACATTTTCCCGTGTATAAAGTTACATGTTGTCATTTACTTTTAACAAAAGTACGTCTGCTCCGTAAATTTTTCGAAAAAAATGAAAAGCAGAAAAATGAGAAAAAACAATTGTTGAGAGATTTTTTGCGTTAATAAGTATAATATTTTGACGAGCGTTTGACAGCTTTAGGTTAATGTGAATGATGGAGTCATTGCCTTTTTTGACAGAGCGTTTGTTGCTGTCATTTGTCTTGCCGAAAATTGAGTCTTTAACGACTAACCGCAATGAATATGCAACAAAGGAGCGAAAGGATGCTAGCCAATAAAATCATTTACGGGTGTTTACTTGTTTTTATTATCTCGTAAACTTGTAATTGTGATCCGTTGGCGCTGGTTTGAATATGTATCGAGTTAGTGCTTTCTAGTTTCTTTTGTGTATTTACAATAGGGGTAGTAAAGATATTTTTAAATTGATGCGGTTGATGGTTAGCTATTTGTCTTGGGGGAAAGGCTGATGATTTATTTCGTTTGTGGTAAAAAGGGGTTAAGTTGCTGACGGTGTACTGTTGCGCTAAGGTCATTGTTTTGGCTTATGTGTGTCAATAAAGTTGTGAGCGGTGATTTAACAACGATGAGCGATGAGTGAAGGAAATTGAGAAGACCATGAGGGAGTTTAAAAGTAATTAGAAAGCTAATTTAAAGCTTAATTTAAACGGGAAAAGGTGAAACGATAGGGCTATGAGAAAGAGCTGAAATAAAGTATCTTCACAGACAAATGCTTTGATTTTAGTACTCTGAGGACGTACTGTTAACGATACACTCATGCCAAGCCTGTTTTATTGACAATATAATAGTGTCTGGATTCGTGGCTTACTCATTATGTCGATCTGATTTGTTTATTTCCTCAAAATTATTACTATGCAGCCACTTCATATCGTTGTAAGAGAAGTATGCGCCTCATTAAGCACCCCTGGGCCTTATATAGATTGTCACGATCTATAAAATTAAAAAAAGTTTAAAATGAGAAGGTCTATACAATAAGCACAAGCTGATGACGCAGTTGTTTTTTAACAGTCACTTTTCTTTATGGCTAGAAGACGACTGTCTCGGCAGACAGTTTTTTTTTTGTCCCGATGACTCGATTTTTACTATTGTGGTACGTTTGCTTTATGATATTTCTACATACATTTTGACAACGAACACATTTTTGAAAATGGAATGTGTGAACTTAGAACTCTTCGGATAGTTAACTTACCAATTTATTTTGAAACTATTTAATTTCTTTAAATTCCAACAGATTCGCTTAACCACCAGCTCTTCACAAACAGATTTATCTGTCTATGCCTGTCAGTTGGGTAACGTGTTTGACGAAAACCCATTTAGTTTGTTAACATTCGACTTCAGAGCAGAAAAAAAATGGAATTCCCGCGCAAAAAGAAAAAACGCCCCAGACAGACAGGCGCCGTTTATCAAATCCATGAGTGCTTCTCTTTATATTTAAGCATTAAACACGAAATATAATCCACATCAATAACACAAAAAAAGCACTGGCAGCGATTTCTTTCTTCGTCTCATCACACCCTCCTCCAACAGAGCCTAAGTGGTGTTGATGTTTTACTTTCCTTACGACAACGACACGATAACATCGCAGTCCCGTTAAAGTGTTTAGGGACCTTTGCGGTGAGTTGATTTCCATTGAATCCAACTTATTTGTTACCATCAGTGTCTGCATGCTCGTTTGTTGTTTGTTGTTTTTCTAAGATAAAAAAACACACCATACCTCACCAGTTCAGGTCCTTAATACCAAACGGGGAAAATATTATCAAAGAAAATAAAGGGAGGGAAAAATTCGAAATTAGTCCCACATGAACGGTCTCATTTTTTAATGACTGTGGTTTACACACTCTTTTCGTATTTTTACGTTCGTAAAATATCAATGGACCACCACAGATCCCTACGGTGGTGACCAGAAATCCTCTTTTTAGGGCATATTATCTGAATTATCTGGTTCGTTGGTTTTCTTTTTCTTTTTTCTTGCTTAAATTTTTTTCTTTTTTTTTTTTTCTCCTCCTTGTTGACAGCATGGAAGGACTCGTTTTAAATGATACTCTACTTGACTTATTTTCTGAAGTAAGAATAGGCTTCGGTTTCGGGTTCAGATTCGGGTTGGTTGTGATACCCTTTAAAGACCTTAGGTTGGTCTTAAGGACGAACACATTTCGGAGAAGTCCTTTCCGAAATCATTTGAAGTCAAACAAAAGAATCGGAGGTGTAGATTTCAAAAACAAAAAGGAGAACTGTTGCAACTTTTTTTTTTTTTTGGAAAAGTTAGCTTTTGGTGGGTGAGAAGTTTATATCTCCTGGGTTTTGTTCGTGTCGAATGTTTTGTTTGAAATATGAGATTTTAAGTGAAAATTTAAATCAGATCTCAAAGGGGTGAAATTGAAGGCGTCGTCGCACCCTTCAAGTGTTCGAGAATGCTACACTGTGCTAAGTTGTCTATTGAACCTAAAAACCTATAAATAATCGCGTATTTGTCGCGTACTATAAATTTGATGATTGGATGAATGCAAATTTAAGGCGAACTTCGATTGAAGTTAATCAAATTTAATAACCTTTAAAATTTTGTCTCCATAGTTTAAACATTTTTAAGGGAGTGGTTCGTATAGCTTTCTTTCTTTTAATCGAGTTTAATACTGACAAGGTTCCGGCGGATATGTGCTTAAGAAAGATTTTATTATAATGTCACATGTTTTTGATACCATAACCCAATATGCAATACCATACAAAATAAATATTTTTCATTTGTTTTTAAAGTTAGTAGCTAAAAATTGCGCAGAAAATAAAAAAATATCTGTCACAAATCAAGAAAATATATTCTTCGTTACAAAGTTTGAATGCCTATGCAAATTGAGAGGATGCGTCATGTGGTTTTCGTTTTTTACTGCATACCGTAAAAAAATCATAAAAGGTACGTACTGCAGCTGAATAAGTATTTTTTATAAAAAAAACAGAAGATGATTTCAAGGACTTGACTTGAAAAAAAGTTAACTTAGCTCTCCCAACTAAATTTTAAACTAACGTTAAACCCCGAGATCGCCCTTTCCTCAAGTTGTGTGTATTTAATGGCAAAAAGAAGTATGTGTAAAATTTTAAAAAAGTTAAGGTTTTTCCAAAGTATAAACCGTCGTACTGTCCATCAAAAATTAATGTGCAAACAGAACGTTACGACACGTTTACGTTTTGTTGTGTTTACTACTTCGATATGCGAAAAAATAATAAATAATTCATGTTTTCAATATGATTGAGTTGATTACTTTTATTTTGTGGAAAACCGTGTTTTACCTACCGTATGTCCACTTCTTAGGGGCACTACTACCCATCCATGTGCATAGTTTTTGGATCAACAACTATAAGTCGTTGCTTAAAAGAATAGAATGGTAACCCACTGTTCACATCTTGGTGAGTATTTGCGAATAATACGCAAATCTTTTTATTCACGTAGATAGTAAACTTTATTTGCACTATCCCAACAGACATGGTGAAGATAAACACCTTGTGTTCAGATAAAGGAGATAAATTTAATTTCGCAGTCAAACCAGCAAAAAACATAGCACGTTTCTTGTAAACGCTTTCTGTTTGTGTTTCAAAATTTATGTCTCGGTATGAAATGTTAGAATAATTACCGTCATTTCAGGGAGGTTTTGTACCTAAAAATGCCTCTGGCGGATAAAATATTGTGTAAGACATCCATCCGCAGAAAAAAAAAATAACAACATCCATCCAACAACATGTCTTTTCCAATCACCAACCCCTCGAAGTGGTCCACCTTTTTTGTTGCCCTCGATGTACACAACACAGTAAAAGAAAAACAAAAAAAACAACAACAAAATAATTCGAGCAGCAGAAGGCCAAAAAGAAAGCCCTCCTCCTGCCCACCCCCTAGAAAACACTCACACTCGCATCAGCACCAGCACCCGCACCAGAAGCCCGCACAGCTAGGCAGAAATGAAAACAACAGTCGAATGTATAGACGAGAAAAAGCTTTCCTCCTAACCCCAGGTATTCGTCCATTCGTACGTAAAGCTCCCCAAAAAACGTACGAGTATCTTTATCTGGGGTGGCGAGAAAAAAGCTCCCGTCAGCGCCAGCTGGTAAGTATGCTTCTGTTAGAGTGCGGTTAACATTATTAGTTTTACGCCAGTTCCTTCCAAAAACATTTCTTCGTTTTAGTCAATTACAGTATCTCCTCCGCACTGTCGTTATAATTAGGCAGAGATACATTTTTCGCCCCCCAGGTTACACGTGATATCGGAGAGCAAAACAATAGCGCTTTGCACATTGAAGATATAAAGATTCTCGGTTTTATTGTGCGGGATTTTGTTTTTATTCGCTTTTTTAACAAATTATTCATCGTTTTTGGAAAAAAAAAAAAAAAAAAAATACTGAGCTCTAAAAACGTGTTCGTCTCTTGAGCACAGCTACAATTTGCGAGTATTTCTTTCGGCTTCGGATTTTGTTGGCGGAAATAGAAGCTCCCGCTTAGTTTACGATACGTTTTTGGGCAAACTAGAGTTTGTTTAATTCAAGAAAATCCATTCGCTTGCATGGAACCCAGTGTCAGTTAGTGCATGTATTTTGTGGCAGCGCCAAGAAATTAGCGTTGTGTGTGTTAAAGAAAATGTTTTTCTAAAAAAGTCGTGTGTGTGGTGCTAGCTTTCTTCCTTACTGGAGCACGTCAGTCATTTTGCACATCAATTCCATTGTTCTATTATTAAAGAAGATATTAACTTCGGATCAGTGAATTTTGGGGTAGCGCGCGGGTTTTCCCCAACCAAAAGCAAAGTGTATATATAATCGAGTATTTATGTTTCCATATTGATTTAAGTCCGTCCCCTACCAATCCTCACCGAAAAAGAAAAGGAGTAAAAAAAAAAAAACAATAGGGGTTGCGTTCGGATGGTGGTAGAGTTTTTTTTTGTTTATTGGACCATCCAAAGAGTACATAAAAATACCGCAGGCAGTATATTATGCTCAATTAAAATTTGAACATAAATTTGATTTGAAAAGCAAATACACTCGCCTGTTTAGGTCCTTTCAGTGCGTGTGTGTAGCAGAATTGTGTGCAAATTTTTTCCGTGGAACATTTTGGATACAAATTTTTAAAAGAAGCGACATTATCGAGCATTTCGTAAAGGTAAGAGTTAGCTTCTATTCTCCAGCAAAAATAAATGTGCTCATGAAATCCATTGATTGATCGACGAACCATTTTTTTTTTTTATCAAAACAGAACGTTTATGGTATACTTAGATAAGGGTATAGGGGTGCTTTAAATCGAGACATTTAACCCTAGTCTTCGGTGTTGTGTGAGTAATTTACTGTGTAATTAGGTTGTGATTTCTACAATGTCCCCAAGCAAAGGGGGGAGCTATGTGTACTTAGCAAACAAGTCTGTATATTTAAAGAAATTATAATTTTTTTTTTAAATTCATTTACGTAAATCAGATTAATTGCTGTTTAGATTGTAGCCGACAAACATGCGAGGAACGCTACGCATTCACGTTGTGATTGTAATTTGTTATGTCTGTTTGTTTGTTTTGAGTGAAAACTTGTAGATGATTGCTTGGAAATGCAACCAATCTTAGTATTTCTCCGGTCCATCAAAAGGACTGCAGGGCTTTGCAATACAGAATCTGCAATCGATAAATTCTCAACATCACATCGTCTCTCATAGGATTTATTGTTAAAGATATCTGACCTCGGTTGGGATTTATTTTGAAAATAAAAACTACAAATTTCCAGAGACCAATCTGTCAGTAAAATGGATGTGTTCTATGTACTGGACACTTTGAATGAGGATGTTCCCCCAGGAGTATTTGCTTTACGTATAGTTTTCAAATGGATTAAAGGACAATAAGCATGAGTATTTGAATTGTTTTGTGTTACGTTTCTCAGTTACCATCTGGTTGGCAAGAATTAATTGCCTACTAATCCTGCTGTTGATGTTAGATTTCGATTGTAGTGACAAGATAAATAACCGCCTTTATAACCTTTATTGAAGTTTTAGTCAACGTGTGTCTTCAAGTCGAAATAAAAGAGAAAGTTTAAGTTTGTAAAACGAAGTTGGATAAATGCAATCTACTTCTGTAAAGTTAAACAATTACTTTTTGCACTAAAGAGGGTTTGGTTTTTATGTAGGGGTGTAAGTTTTTGTCAACTAGGTTTTTGCTTCTAGGAGATTAATTTTATCAAAAAACTTGTCGTTTGTTTTTCATTTAAAGTAGAAAATGGGTTGCATTAAAGATCTAGTTTGTCTTGTCTAGACTCTGCGATACAAAGTGAAATAAACTTTCTACCTCGATGAATCACTGAAACAAATTTCTTAGTTAAAAACCATACTTTAGAAAGAGAATTTTTACATAGATGTGCTGATTGACAGCAAAGTAATACATTTATGGTCATTGGAATCAGAAACAATTTTTATTGGTTTTTATTTCAATAATGAATCACTTATCAAATTTGCTATATTTTTGAATTGTTGAAAAGATTATTTTTTTTTTACACTGCGTGGAAGGAACGGATAAGATGCACTTAGAATCAGACTTGTCTACTTCTGTACATTTTTATAGGTTTAAAATAATACTTCCTGGTAAAATTGCTATTGTATTGTGGCTTATATTTACGAGTTTGCTTTGCTATTTAAGTCGAACGACAAACCTTAAAATTTGCAATAAAGAAAATTCTAAAACAGTAACTACAATAAAAAGTTCATACGCGTAGTTTGCCAGATGTTTTTTCTCTACCCATTTTAATGAAATGCAAAAGTAAATAGACTGTTTACTCGGTAATGTCTGTTCACGATACTTTTTTTACTTATGTCACACAAAAAACTAAAAACCAGAACATACATTTTTTTTATTAACTAGTGATAGAGAAAATATTATATCATAATAGACGTAATTCAAGAAAAAAAAATCACAACCGTGAGTGCAAAGAATATTTCACTATTTCGATGCCACAAAGCGAATTAGTTACATTTGTGCTGGTTGCATTTGATAAAGTTCCATTTGTGCTGGTTATTAATTAGATTTAAAAACAAAGTAATTATGGTATTAGGCTAAACTAGAAATATGTTCGTAGTAAAAATTATTTGCCAACAGCTTAGGCTGGTATAAATGATAAAG
Source organism: Syritta pipiens (assembly GCA_905187475.1). Taxonomy (NCBI): domain Eukaryota; kingdom Metazoa; phylum Arthropoda; class Insecta; order Diptera; family Syrphidae; genus Syritta; species Syritta pipiens. The sequence continues at coordinate 8,979,697 of LR994571.1, read as the reverse complement.
AGTTTTTGATAAACCTACGTCAGCAATTATTCGTGTTTGTTTTATATTTCTTTTAACTTTTCGTTTAGAAATGTTGCTGTATTTGTAACAGCTGTGAGATATTTTTATACGTTATACGTTATCGATATTCATGCCAGATCTTTATTCTTTTTTTACCTGACAGCTTTCATTCCACTTCTACTGAAAACTTGCAGTAAAAAGAGGTTAAGTAGTAAAAGCAATAAATATTTACTCTATCAATTTGAAAGAAATTATTTTGTAAGTTTTGCGCAACAGTTCGATTGATCGTAATGAATAATTGAGATCGAGAATCCTCAATTAGCGGTAAAACTAGACTGCCCAAAAAGCAAGATCTCGGCACAGTTGCGGTTGATTTGTTAAAATTGCAAGTATTCCTTGTTTTTGTAACAAATTAGCAATGAAAAAAGTCACGAATTTGTGATTTTTCATTCAAGAATTGGTGGCGATATCATTTCATGAGTAAGCATGATCTTGGAATAGAACTTTATGGGGAATAAGAGAACAAAAGAAATGTTTTTTCGTATTTAGTTTCTAAATGAAAAAGCCACCTTCATTTTTAAACGATGTTAGTTGTGAGTTGATGATTCGAAGCAGTGCACAATACACTTAGTACTTCTTAAAAAGTCAACTAGCTTAAAGTTTTAAAATCTCCATTTTTTCCAGAATTTTTAATCGTCAAACGTTTAAAAGCAACAAACAATTTTCTGTTTTACTAAGTTATTATTTATTTCTCTGACAGCGATATATCACATAATCTTCATTGTGTAAACGCATTTCTGTGGGTTGAATAAAAGTTTTCAATGACAAAAAAACAAAAAAGTGTCAACAGGTCATCAGAATAGTAGTCGTAATTGTGGTTCACTTGATAGCTAGTGCAATTTTCACGATAAATTATTCATTTTATTGGATTTCAATAATGAACCTGTCGTCAAATCGGGTCTCCAATTAAAAGAGACCAATGGGCTTGAAAAGTGTCAAGCATTTAATTACACCAAAAATTATCGTTTCCACTAGCCGGAATTCTATAACATGTACGAATCACTAAATTGAACTTTGTACGTTGGCTCCGGCTTAATTTTACCGTGTAATTTTATAAATCAAATCTCCTTGCAGTGCATTAAAATCAATAATTAACATCCCTCCCATAAACATTGAAAACATCAACAAATTCAAATCAAACACGATGTTTATTTCGAAATAAATCACACCGAGGCACTTGAAAATCGCATCCTGTGAAAACATCAATTTCTCAGCGTTAGTACATTCTTTTTGGCCGAGAGATTCTATTTTAAAAACATTTCCTGCTGCTAAAATGAGTTTCAAATCGTCCCCCGTGCATGTGTCATTATTTTAGAAACCTGAAATGATTCATTCAAAAAATATTTTTTAAATGTCACCCATGCGACGCAGACCAAGTCGTTAGAAAACATGATTTTTTCCTCCATTGGAAAATAACATGAGATAGTTTAGCGAATCTTCCTTCTTTTTCAAAACACAGATGTTTTAAGATCTTCCAAATGCACTTCACTGGCTGTCATCCAAAATCCTATCGTATTCGACGCAGAATTTTTTGTGTTGCTCTTGGCAGAGTAAAAGTAATTTTTTTTTTTTTTTTAAAGTTTGGTAGATTGAAATTTCATAGCATAAGTGAACGTATTTAAGAGGGCTTTAACATAGACCGCTTTTTGTCTGATTCAAACTTTAGCTTCCAGTCGTCAGATGTGGTCAACTGTCTCGGCTGTTCGAAGAATTCAAGAGTGCGAGTAGGCATCACAATCGAATGCATCGCAAAAAGGATACAAGCAGAATGTCCAATCCGAATAGAGGCACTCCATTAATTGAAATGAGTGATGCGAAGGGTAACCTCTGCCCTTTTCGCTATGGCGTGTCCGTTGCATACCAGCGACGTGCATGACTAGACATATGACATTTTAACATCAAAGCGAGCTGATCTCTTCGTAACCGTATGCAGTTTCAATTAATTTCAAAAACTGTGCGACCGAAAGAACTTTGTAACTTGTGCAGGCTTGCATCTTCGGTAGCGCGTTCTTATCATGTTCGAATCTGCAAAATACCATCTATGAAGATTGGGTGTGTTGTTCGAAGAAACCTTAGAAGTTTTGATTATATAGATGCTGACTAAAGGGAGGAATCATTTTAATTATTTTAATTTTAAAAAGAGTGAAGCACTGTTTGTAATTCCAACATTCCGCCATAAATGTAGTTCTTCATTTTGTTGACGATCAAATCAATTTAATGGAAATTCAGATTGATTTTCATGGCCTGTTCGAAATTGCCTCAGGGACCACAATTGCAATGCGTGTTGGTAGAACGTGTGGCATTTGCTGAATAACACGAAGGGAGAACCTGCCAACTACATGCGAGTGTTGTTTTTTTTTAGGTGGTTTATAGAATGGAAGACGACATGTTGATTCAGATGTTACGGGGTATTTACAATTTTCATAGGCAGGATACAGTAACTTGGTGCGAATTGCACACTCTATAGCATTGCAGTTAAGGAATGGTATTCACTTTTATGATTATTATATACTTTCTAATTAAAATAAAGTATATTGGAATATCAAAGTATATTGCATTGAAATTGGTTTAAATGACTCGCATTACTTTATTCTCAAACACTTAGATAAAGAAAAATGCTTGTATCACGGCCTTTAGAAATTGTAAGCTTTCAAGTATGGGCCATTAAACCATAATAAAAAAACCTAATCACTTTGAAAAGGGTTCCTTCGGCATGAAATTTCCCTTCTTCTGCTTAAACACATCATCAATCAACCGCTTGGATATGAAAAAGTCGTAAAGTTTTGCTTTGGCTGTTGCATTTTACAAACTTTTACTTTGTATGCACGTTAACACAATGGGTCATAGCAAACTCTGCAATAAAAATTAATTTAACTTAAAACGTCATCGAAAGTTTTTGCCAGAGGCAAATTGGAAATAAGAAATTTACCTTCAAATAATTCTAAGAGGATGCAATTGATTGAACACCCGGAAGAAACCGGATCCTCAGGACATTGTAAGTTTTTCATTCCATTTGCCATCATCTACCGTCCGCCTTCGTATATCGGCTTCATTTTATCAGAGACACAGACCTACATATGTAACTATAAGTCTATGGAACATTTCCGAAAATAGTTAACACGTCAGCAGCATATAAACATAAATATCCTTTATAAGAGCTCATGTATCTACTTGGGAGTATCCGACGTGTGTACATGCCATCACAGTGGCAATCCATTACTGGTTGATATGCATTGCAAGGATAAAAAGATCGATATAACGAACGGAAATCAAAAAATATCAGATGAAAGTGTAATCAAAAAGGCTTAAAAACTGATCTGAATTTTAAATTTCATTTATGAATGAAACGAACATCCGCTGACATCACGAATTTTGCTGAGGGTTGATCAGATTGCTTCTGGTAGTTCTGGTCTTTGAGGAACGAAAAGAAAAGCTAAAAATGATTTGAAAAATAAAAAAAAAACAGAATATTTACTGTAGAGTTCGTGTAGTTTTTCTGTTTCAGAATCTAAAGAAGGGCAAAAGGGCAACAATTTGATATCATTTGTTTTCAAAGAGTTTAGAAATCAATTTTAGAATCAATTTTAATCTGTAAACATTTGTGTTTGGTTGGTGGTGAAACTAAAATGCACCGGCGTACAAGTTATAGGGTAACAATATTGTGGAGACCAATAAGTCTAAATTATTAGGGTGTTTGGTATTGATATTTTTAGAATTAAAGCCAAGTGTTTCATTTTTTTATGTAACAATAAAAATGTTTCTATTATTTAATTGTTTCTTGTCTGTAAATTAGAGACCCCTATTTCACCTTTAATCATATACACGTAGTACACGTGAAATTGAATTATTCGTGTAAGAAAACGTGTGTCTACTATCTATACTTATATTTATACGTGTATTCATATTTATAAGTGTATCTACTAAGATATGTGTAGACAGTACAAAATATTACAAATTTAGATGAAACCGTATAATATTCTTTTATTTCACGACCATATCGGAGTCATTTTCGGAGTTTTCTCTAACAACTTATGCATGGATGCCGATGAGTCTTCACCGATCACAATGCTTGTAATGATGTGCTTGGGTTTAACTACGTTGACGAGTTCTTCGAAAGATATCCAGTCCTGTTCTGAAATTTTGAGCTTCGTAGCCATTGCAGAAGACGCGAATAGGCTGTTGCACTGTGCTTACGCTGTATAGTTAAATACACGTGTACTCGTATTTAAATGAACTACTCATGTACCCGAGTCTAAGGTGCCGTGTAATACGACAACACGTGTAGTTAAATATGCGTTTAAAATCTGAACCTCTACTGTAAATCATCTTCTATTTGAAAATTTGTATAGTACCCAATATTTCTTTTGAAACAAATTTAAAAATGAGTTCAAATTTTAAAAATCATTTTCAAGTATTTAGAATTTAGAAATCATTTTCGATGGGCCCTGTTCCAAATGTGCATAAGTAACGTGCAATTTAAATTTTATGCATGTTAAATTTTTCTAGATCATTGAAAAGAAAATTACTTAAATATGTCTTTTTTTTTTTTAAAGTATCAATGAAATCGCAGTCGCAGTACACAAGTTTGTGGCGAATGGTACTAAATTTTAACGAAATATCCTTGTCAAATACATATAAAAAGAAATGATTTATTTTTCCTTCATGTCTATTTTCGGTTATCGTTGTAGCGAAATACAAATAATTATAATTATTTAAGGAATAAAAATGGGAAAAAAAATGAAAACACCTTTGATGGAAACTACATTAAAAAAATGTAGGAAACAATTTCAATAGAGTTTAAGTTTTTCTACGTTTATGTTTATGTGTTAGTTGTGTTCACAATTAAAGTATCGCAATGCACACGCTTATACTGACTGGGACCAAAAACCTCATACCGGCGTGTGCACAAGCAGAGTACAAAATGAACAATTAAAAAAAATATATAAAAAGCAGTTATTACGTATATATGTATTAATGGATGTGTGCCTCACAAAAACTCCAATTCATTTAGTTTATTCCCTTCAGCCAGGAATTAGCCAACTTAATACAGTTCATTCATGAAATGAAAAACTTACCAATGCACTCCAAGTAAATTGCTTAGTGATTTTCGCAACATCTGAAAACCTTTCACTTCTCAGTCACTTAGAAGAAGAAAAATATAAAAAGAACGAACTGAGTGTCAAATGTCGCAAGAACTTTTTTGCTACTCAAAAAGTCATAACAATAATGTCAAGGGTAATATTTTCATCCCCCAAGGCTCTGCCGGAATCCACATAGACCCTGATTTAACGCCACCGAATGGGTTGTTATATATTGCAGGCATTAGTGTTTTACCGACAGAAATACGTGACTAGATCCCAAATGGTCCATAAGCCCCCAGATAAGCACCAACATGGCCCAGATGACTCATAAAACCGAAAAACTCATCTAAATCACTGGTGAGCATGGCGTTGTTATTTTTAAACACTTTTATTGTCTCGTTTTGAGTGACCAACTGACAAGGGCGACACATTTTGCTAAAATTTTCGAAAACAAACCAAACGAAACTTTTTTTGACGGATTTTGTTGGCATACTTCTTGAATTGTTTTGCTTATTTTGAAAACCTATCAGAATATTGGCATCCTTCAGCAGCCAATGTGGCGGTGTGTGTTTATTTTTATTTAAGTGCCACACTTACGATTGACTGAAAAACACAGTTCGGAAAATAACGATGCGTTTTGAAATTAAATAAGCAAAATTCTTGCAGAGACAGAGTCTGCATCAACAGCGAAAGTATTTTCAAATAAAATCATTACGCTGAATTATGAATGTGAAACCAAAATGCGATTGCCCCTCGATTAAGGACACGTAGAGTGTGTGGCGCACTCAGCATAGATAATCATCGACATTGCACTTGCTTATAAGGGCTTAATGGTATTCAAATTGACGTGTGCATACGTATGTATGCATAACGCATTTCGTTCCATCGTTTACGCTACACGCTACCGTGAACATTCGACACAAAAAGTCGCGTAAGTGCTCTTGTGTGCTTTGTGTATATCACATTAAGGAAATTCAGCGCGAACGCCACTATCTGCAGCCCATTGTGGGCCGACAAACGCTGGAGATGTTAATTGGAAAATTTAATGTTACGTTGCTTTGACAGCGCATTTATTGCACTTATTTTCATTGTTTTTAATTTAAATTTTGTTGAGTAGAGCTAGACATTAAGTTACGTAATGATATTGTTCGCTGATGGAATTTGAGGAATTTCTAAAAAAACAGAATACAGCTTTTGCGTGTAGTGTCAGGGGAGGTGGACCTTTTGAATCTTTGTCACGGGACTTAGAGCTTGTGTATGAACTTTTTAGTTACCAGACAGTATGTTGTCACAGGAATATAATAGACCTGTCAGGTGGATAAAATATTTATGGGCAATTCAAAAATTATTTCTGGACCGGTTGAACCGGATGTGAGATGCATATGATGGTTATGAATAAGTGCAAGTAAAATCTAGACGATTGAAGATTGATGTGGTTCTAACAGCTACACTACTGCTATTGTTGTTTAGTGAGAAAAACTGTGTGCCATGTTAAACGTTTCATGTTGGAGTCGACTTGGTCCTCAATCAGCTCAATTTTAGCTACATACCATATATAGGGCTATAAGAAACCTTTTTATTCCTGCGTTTTGCATCCAATTGGTTTGTTGTCGTTTTGTGTCTAGCATTTCGTGCTAAGCGATGAAATAAAGAAGGACGAATAATGTAGCTAGAAGATGAAAAAAAGGAGGATAAAAGTACAAATCTATTGTCTGTATACGATATTTCACCAAATTCACCGATTAAAGAACAATTGTCACTCTGACGCCTGAGTCTCAAACGCCTGTAAAATAAATTTGCTTTGACTCAGCACTTTGAAGCTATTCTTAGGTCTTTGCATTTCGATATATCAATCAAGTTAACTAAAATATTGTGTTTGTTCATAATGTTTGCGCGAATTAGATTTAGGTGTTCTTACGTAGTCAGTAAAGTTATACACACAAGTCCTGCTCATGGAAGAGTACGTTTATCCTTGCAATGTCGAATCGTATTGTATGTACATATTTAGATGCACGTCAAGGATAAATGATGAGCGAAGTTCCATTCTTTGACGTATGCATCTTTTCAGTGAGCGTGAAAGTCTGCATTCGATTGCTGTGTGGGAAGCAAATAAGACAAAGCCCAGCAGTGTTTGTTTTATTTATAAACTTGTAAATCTGTTCGTCGAGCATCTGTGACATCAATGGTCACACGTAATCGTGACTATCTTTTAGAAATAATTTCATTCTGTCCATCCTCTAGCAGATGTTTTGTCAAAAACGTTTCCTTAAATTAATTTTCCCGGAACTTGAACAGTCCTTTGTTCGCAAACAATGCCATGACATACAAAAGCGATGCAGGGAATTCATAAATCTTTTTGCCATTATAATTGCGTTCACTAAACCTACACACATCAATGTAATTCAAAGAAATTCTCACTGCCATTCCGGATACTTGGTTTCACACGACTACAACTTCAAATCTTCGAAATCGTAATTTCATTTGGATATTCTGTCAATTTATTTTTACTGCAAACGCGCTCTAATGGAGTACTGTGCAACCATTTTGCTGGTTTTCTTCTAAGGATATCGTTCTATTCCAATGAAACGAAGGATATTTTTCCGCATAACGAGCACATGACAGGAAAATCATCTCTACGTGACAGATAATTTAACATAATCAGCTCATCCGTGCTCCAAATTTTCATCGCAATTTTGTGTATAGTACATTCAGACGATGTAAGGGATTTGAAAAGATTGACATTTATTTGAATCGTGTTTTGAGTTGAGTGTGCCTGTACATTTGACAAAAATAGACAGAAACTAATTGCAACATTTCTCAACTGCATGCGAGATGACTGCGTGCAAGAAGACGATGACTTTATATCTGAGTTGGAGAAATTCAAGTGCATGCAGAGTGTAGTCATAAGCCTAAATGGAGCTTGCTACGTTTGTATTCAACTCATCGATGCGATGCTAAAGTCGCTGGTTTATTTAAGTTGACTGTGCATATCTTTGTTTCTCATACACATATCTGTAAGCTCCCTCATGACGTCTGGTGAAATTGCTTACCGTGGATGAGCTGTAAGCGGCATTTGAATGCGGAGACAGGTTGCAAAGCACAAAATAATAAAAACAAGGAGAAGAGGGAAGAAAGGAATTTGCGTTTTGGTGTGATCCCGCGAGAGAATGTTAGTGCTAAAGACTTGAATATCTTTGTAAAAAACGTATGGGATAAAAGATTTGCCTAATTGCTTATTTCCTTCAACATGTCCTTCCGGTTATGTGTGAGATGTCAGAAGCTGTCTTAGTAAACCTGTATTAGGTGAAGTCATGAAGAACCTTATAATAACAATTTGAAACTACAGCAAATACATTTTCAATAGGATTTTCGAATACATTCAATTTCTTTTATTTGTTCTAAGCCACTTCAACACTTGTTAATAAACTATTAAGAACTTGATTCTGCTAAAATTTATTATTATTTATTTTCTCTTTGAATAGTTGTCAAATAGCCTTTTCCTTCACCTTATTCTGGTTTCTCTATATTTCTTGCTTCAGAAAACAGTTTTCCGATGATTGAGGAGTAAGAAAAATGTCGACAAAAAAGCGTACTGTTCCATGTAGACTCAACCACACAGTTCTTTCCATTAATAGGATCTGGCACCACCACTGCCACGACTGCATTTCAAAAAGTTTCTACTCGCACTTTTAGTAGCAACAGCAACGTTCGTGCCACTCCTTTTTGATGTTCTAATGAGCTAATTTGAATTTTCACATCTCAGTTCTTTGTTGGTTAATTGCGTCCTCAAAGTACACCAAACTATTCATGAAAATTGCTCATTAGGTTTTCTTTTCTTATAAACGAACTCTGTGTCCTGTACGCAGTCACGCTGTCGAGAGTCGACTTAAATGCCTTGACCTATTTTTTTTGTAGACTAAGTTTGTTGCTATTCAATAAAAGGCCTCAGAAAACGTGGCTGAGTGCACTGACCTCATATGCCAAATTATTCCTTGTTCGTACGATGACAGTTCTTCAACACCGAGACGAACTGTGTAATTTTTTTCATCATCCTACACAGAATTAAGAGGTGGAATATTGTTCAAATCAATCTTGACAGCAGCCTGATAACCTTTTTGTAGCGAGTCAACACTCACAAAAGAGCTTGACAGCTGTTGAACAAGTTATGGCTGCTCAGATCGTTGGTTTTGTCAACTGTCACCGATGCGGTTTGTTTGTTTTTGAGCTGTTGGCAGTAAGTGAAACGCAAATTCCTGCGAAACCAAATTTGAGAGGAGCTTAAAACAGCCGTTTTTTTTGGTTTTGTTTTTATTTGTGGAGATGCCACATCTACTCAACTGTTTACTGGAATTTAAGATTTGTATGTAAATATATCCAAGCTTCTAAATTCAATCACCGGAACGGAAAAGGGAATAAGTAAAAGAATAAAATGCAATCGGACGGAAACCCATCCTCCCGTCGGAAGAGAGAGGAAACTAAATAAAATTGTCTGGGGGGAAATTACACTCAACCAACTGCTTAGAACTTGCACGGAAGCGTAAGGACAATCTATGCTAGATAAAAGCGCACATTAAAGAGCAAAACGAAATTAAAACCCACCCCTCTGTTTAGGAAGAGATCCATAAAAGTTAAAGCCTAACAATTCGATGATCCTTGAGCAAAAATTACGAACAACAAATAATCAAAGTTAGTTTACCGCACACACACTTTGTCCACGTTTCTGTACTCAAATAGAAAACCCACCACTTACTGTTTGTGATGACACTTGATGGAACACCAATTGACTGAGCACAGACCTTTTCCGAGTGGCTATAATCTATTTTATTACGCACCACGTAACACAAAACAAAAAAAAAAGTTTCACCAAAATAGTGGTTATCACCTATAAGATATTCATAGCCGTGGATGGAAATAAATTAAATATGACACCGCAAGTGACACTTCACACATGTATTCATACCTCTGACTGACAGTTGTCAAATGATTCTGCAAAAAACAGATGAGCAAATGAAAAGTTCAACAAACGCAGCCATTATCGCTTGTGGTGTGTGTGAGCTCTTAAGCAAAAGTGTCACAAAAGAGCATGACATTGTGTAACGACCGTTAATTTTTCTGACACATCCCACGAGTTTTGTGTTTTTTTTTTTTTTCACGACTACACTTCTTACGAGTAGAGAGTTTTTTCTTGCTTGTTTTCAGGTCAAGAACTCAGACTAGTGAGTTTTATTTCCCACATAAATATTATGGTCCCTTTGAAATGTTCTCTCTTCTATGTTCCACACACTAGTAGAATGAGGACTTATGACATGCATAACTGTTCCATAATGAAATTTTCAGCTTTGCTTGTCATTGTGTCTTGTGTGTAAGGGCTTACACACTCGTCTAACAAAGCATAATCGTTTGGTAACCTCAAAAGAGAACCGTCAAGACGTGTCCCTATTTTTGTCCACACTTTAATTATATTGTTAGTTTTGAGTTAGAATTTTTGTAATTAAATTTTCTGCGTTACTATGAATATCATTTATGAAGCAAATAACTAAATGTTAGTTGATTGTCTTAGCAAATTGCTGGTGCCTTTTGTTTTACGATAAAAACAGTCATTACGACAAAATTAAAACAGCCAATCAAAGAAAAACGATGAATGTGTTTCCAAGTGAAAAGGGTTCAGCGCGCGCTCGAGCATTGAAAATAAAAAAAGAAAATAGAAATTAATTGCCTGAAAGCCACTGGATTCAATTAGGAGGCTTTAATTAATTTTCTAACGACACGACTTTTCTGTTATTGGATGTTAAAGTTGATCGAACTGAATTTAACGAGCGTCGCTACTGAGCTGCTCATAAATAGCAAACCATCCACGAAACGATGTCGTGTATGGGGCACTTAATAATTGGATTAAAGGCAACTGGCAGCGGTGGGTGGTAGAATATAAACTCAAAAGTGTTAAATGAAACTAAAACCTGTAGTATGAAAAATTATCTCGTCAACGAAAGGAAGAAAATGTAGAAGAAGAAAAACGAATTGATTACCATTTTGCTAGTGAAGAGGTTGTGTGTGCAAGGAGACGAGTGTTTCTCGTCATTGTCACTTGAAACAGCTACGGTTATCGAGTTCATAACATCGTCATCATATGAAACTGCATTTGAAGTGGTTTAAGTGCAACTTGTATTGAGTGCCCCAAGAAGATGGCCCTTAAAAAAAAAAAGAAACATGAGTGTTACTTAACATGAAACAATAAATGAAGTTGGCAGTTGTATGGCATTTTTTTTTTCTAAATCTCTCATGTTTTCAACGACTATTTTTTGTGGGCTTCCATTTGATGTTCATTATGCATTCAAGTCCAGTTTGATTTTGTGAAGAAATAATCTGTTGTTGTGTGCTCTATGCAGCAAAAGAGAAAAGCTATTGTAATAATAATGAAAGTAATCGAATCTGTATCCCTTCTGCCAATTTGGTTTTAGTATTTTTTTGGTAGAAACTGACTGACATCCTCTTAAAGGATTTTCAGCTGGTGCCTTTCAGCTTATGCAAGGGTACTTAATGTGTTTTTTGGGAGGATTTTATTTTTTCCTGTTCTGACTCTAATAGTGTTGAGGAAATCCGAACGGGGCAAAAGGTTTGATGAATATTTGGCTGTCATAATACAATTTTAATAAATCAAATAAAAAATCACTTGTTTCAAAACACTTTTAATAGATGCATTTTTAGTTTGCAATACTACTGATAGAACTTTGATTCAATATTTTTTTGTGAAAGAGTGAAAGAAAGATGAGTCGCAAAAGTCTTGACACTCACTGTAGGGAGTTGTTTAACACTTAAAAGGGATATGAGTAAAAGGTTTTCCCAAATAGAGCTTGTATCAAAAAGTATTCTTTTACTTGTACTACATTAAAGCTAACGAAATTTGTTGCTTTATATCTGCAAAATTTAACCATAACCCAAGGTATAAATTTTTTTGTTTGAATCATTTTTATTCTTTAAAGTATTTTTTTGTGAAAATACAAAAAATCAAGTATTTTGTAATGCGATTATTTTTGTGGAAAAGTTTTATTTAAACAATTTCATTATCTAAAGAAAGAACATGCTAGGGTATGAAGACTTTTGCTTGCTTTATATATGGAATTTACAAAAGTTTTCAATCGCTAAATCCTCCCCACCTGCGCTTAAATCCAACTTTCGCTTGTGCTTTGCTTTGATTTCTTTTGAATTTACAATAATTTTCGAAACCAATTCAGAACACAACTTTCAGTTGGTGTTTCATCGTCATATGAAAACATGTTCAACGTCCACAGAGGGAATCTCTTAATGCTATCCACTTATCTTTGGACGCTTGCATCAGGCATCGTTTCGTAACATCTTTCTAAGCCAATTCAAAATAAGGGTGGCAACAACATTTCGTTTACAAATCGGACCTGCATGGTGATCCGCTCAAGTTAAAAAATTGGATTATTCCATCTACAAGGGATTTCCTTTCGTTGGTATTAAAGTAAATCTGAAACTCGTTTCCATAATCTCCACAAGCGTATGGTCTTTTCCAGTTTTTGTTGGCTTATGCTTTCCAGCGGGATACATGTGTATGTTTTGAGAAGTGCAATGTAATCGGAAGTTGTGCGACTTGTGTTTAAGTTGAAATCTGTTTTTATCACTTCAACTTCGTAGATTATTTTGACAATAACTCAACGGAAGTGATGGATGACTTTATTAAGTCAAAACCAATAAACTTTTTTGTTTGGCTATGAACTTGTTTTCATCACTCATTATTTAGAAATATTTATTATCGTTCTCAAGTGGGCGCCTAGAAAACACTTTGGTCTGCGAAACGTTTTGTAGTTAACCATACGCCACATAATAATAAACAAAATAAATTTTCAAAAATGTGGACACGGAGTAATAAACTTTTAAAAATTTTATAACAGCTGCTAGTTTTTGTTTCTTATTGGAGCGTGCAGCAGAGATCTCTGTTTTACGATAATCCGATTTGACAAGTATGCACCTGCTTGATATATTGTTTATTATCGTCGTAAAAATGTTGTTACTTGTTTTTTAAAGTCATAAAATAGCATCAGCAGATTGTAAACAAGTTTTTGATGGAATGCATTGTTCTAAATGAAATGTTTAAGTGAATATTAAACCTTTTTTAATAAACTAAATTAATCAATAAATTGAACTCGCCGTTTAAAGTAAATAGATCATCATGCGTCAGCTAGGGAATGATTTACTTTTAAACAAGGATGTTCCAAAGATTTTGTAAGTTGTTTGAGTTGGTAATTTAAATAGAATTTGTTGCGTATTAATGTCTCTGACTGGGGTCAACTTCACGAAGGACAGAATCCATCTTTTGCAATTTTTTTTAGTTGCATTCTTTCCCATTTGGATAGTGAGACTGTCCAGTTTCCTCATAATTAAATTAAATAAATGAATTATTTGAAAGCTATGTGCAACCGAGTTTTTTTCCCAACGCGATTAATACGCAACAGAATCATACCGCACTCCAATCAAAAAATTTCACCTCCAACGTGGATAAATGGATACATTCCCATTCCCATAGGATTCAATTACGAACGCATTTGATTTCAGATGACCTTAGACGAAGTGGAATCTAGCACATCTGTGTTCGATATCCAATTCAAAATTAAAACGAATTCTCCGAATTTGAATTATTGCCATCAAATCTCACGCGTCGCAAGGACACTTATCCAGCCCCACGCATTGCAAGTCACCCACAAATGACAGCACCCCACTCGCAGCAAACTCATATGCAAATTTGAATCGAATGTCAGACATAAATGTGCCTGCCGTCGGTAAGCCATTCTTCTCGTAACATACATCTTCCATATGACAGCGCATTAACATATTATTATTTACCCAGGAAAAGTCAAGGGACACAGGCTCTGAGATCACCCAATTTCAATGCAAAAGTCAATTCCAATGCAAAAAGCAATCTAAGGCATATCCACCGTAGCCTGAAAATCAAATTCAATAGGACAAGTCATAAAGGCCCGACAGGATAATTCAAACCAAAGCCATTATGTTGCGTCATGGCAATTGCCTGACTACACTAAGCCGACTTTCATTTATGAGTTAAGGTGCACAACAATGGTCTCGAGGGACCAAAGGGAACTTTGAGAAGTTTTACGTACCAATCCTTTTAGCCAGGATATTGACGTTACTTTCATTGTCTTGGCTTCTTCCCTAATGAAAAGCGCTGTGCCTGACACACACACACTGAAGTCGAATTTTATCTGCGCAGGTAACCGGGCTAATCGTGTATCTTACAAGCAATTTAATAAAAGTATCTGTCATCGGTAATTTGCTAATCAAACTACGTACACGTTCGTTGGGAAGTTTATTGAAAAAGAAAAACAAAATATTCAATCGCTCCGCGATTATCGGAGGAGATAAGGAAACATTTTTTGGAGGTGATTATCGGAGTCATGACATGAATAGATTACAGCCAGTATACAACGCCCGAAGGCATTCAATCATCCACTCATGACACTGTGCTGTTCTCTGTCCTGGCTCGCTGCCATAAAGCGTGATGAGATTTTAAACATAATTTAAGACTTTTTAGTTAAACTCCAGCTGACACAAAAGTGTTCGGAAAATTCTATTACCAGAGTAGGGCTGGTGAGGTTATCCCAAAAATCCTGGCAAAAGGCAACTCTGTCAAGTGCAAAATTGGAGGCATCATTTCATTATAAGCCTGATGAAAGGGGTTTGGGGGAGTATACCGGATTGGGTCGTCAACTGCAGAGGCTGGGGTCAGGAAATTCTCTCACGTAGGCCGCCCGTATGGGACCATTAGGTTGCCCACACATAGATTTATAATGGAAAAGTTTTCGGAAAGTGGAAAAGGGATTCAGGGTTAGATGGTTAGCGGGTTAGGGGGTTAGAGGCACACAGCACACAGCTGAAAGAATGTTGCGAAAACATTATAATGTACTTGACCCCTCCATTTTTGGAGCACATTCTCCAAACACATATAATAAGGTATGTACATATGTCAATGTAAGTGTACATCCGGTACGCAGTTACCGGTGTCCTCTGTGCGGAGATTGAGGGTTTTTTTCCTAGGTGAGCAATTACTTAAGGTATAAAAGTCAAGTTGCCTCTCGAGTTTCACAAAAGGCTTCTCTTTTTCGTGGAGTTCTTTTTTTTTCTGCAAAAATAAGGAAAAATAAATGATAGCTGCTGTAAGAAATATGGCAGCATAAATACTTTTAATTAGCGGCAATGTGTGCAGGAGAGACATGATCTTTCGGAAATTAATTATCTGTCGGTGTTGTCTGTTTTGTCTGTATTGTCTGTTATTAGGCGAAAGCGGGTAAATGGTGTTTTCAGTTCATGGTGCGATAGTTTTCTTTGCATCTCATTTTCTTTTCATCGCTGTTGGAATTGTTTTGCAGTATGCTGTAAAGAATAAAAGGGAATTCATATCAAAAGAAAGGAAATCAATTTTAGTTAAACGGGAAGCTGCATTGCATTGTTTTGTTGTGACGTTGTTGGCGAAAGAAAATCATTATTGCAGTTTATTTTTTTTTTAAATTGTGCAAACCTATAAGTTGTTGCTGGAATTCGAAAATTAGATCACACAGTATCTTGAACAAAGTTCAAAAAATTTCATTCAAATTGACGGAAGATTTTTTGTGACGACTA
Source organism: Syritta pipiens (assembly GCA_905187475.1). Lineage (NCBI taxonomy): Eukaryota > Metazoa > Arthropoda > Insecta > Diptera > Syrphidae > Syritta > Syritta pipiens. The sequence goes on along the minus strand of LR994571.1, from coordinate 8,963,903 downwards.
TTGAAGTCTTTGTGTCTTTTTGGTTCAGGTACAGGTTGGACCAAATATTCGTTTCTTTTTAAAAAGTGCAATAAATTTAGCAAAATAATTTTCATTGCAGCTCCAAGGCGGTTAATTGACATGTGACATGAATTGAGTGCTCACTTTGGAAATAAATTTTTTGAATTTAACAACGTTGTTCAAATATCCCAGGGGCTTATTTCGTTGTGTGGAGGTATGATACTGACGTTCTGTCAGGATTTCAACTGGGCAACAGCTGTCAGTGCCAAAATAACCTATAATTCAAAAAGAAACCACTTGGTGGCCCAGCCATTATTGCAGTTGAAAACATCTGTCTAAAATAATTCGTTTTGAGGCTTTCTTTTCGTTATCCTCAAATTTTATTCTGTTTACATTCATTTAAAATTGTTCTGTAAAAAAAATTTACTATATAGTAGTAAGATCAATCATATCTCTTTCTCTATCATAAATTGTAAACTATGTGATAACTCCATGGAAATTTTGAACTGAAATAAAATTTAAACAAAAATAATTGGTTAAGTAAAAATTTATGAATTACAAATTCTTTGATGACACGTTCTGGCACTTTCCAGACCCGTGACCCTGACCATTTACGCTTAAATTTGCCAAGCGACTCATAATGCTGTCTACGACAGTCCCACGTGTGCGTGACTCAAAAGAAAGCACTCACTAACTCAACAAATAACTAGTCGAACTAATAAAACAGTCGCATGCGCTGTGCTAAAAACGTTGACAGATCGTTAAAAAGTTAAGCAAACAAAGCTCATTCGTTGGTCTACAAGACCCACATCTGAAATTGATTAGGAAAACTGGTTTCCAAAAAGAAATTTGTGTTTCTACGATCTGACAAATGAGTATCCAAAAATATCCAAAATCCATGCCTGTCAGGTGCAGAACCGAATTTGTTAGGAGTAATAAATTTGAGTTATGAACAACATTCGGAACTCACGTTAACGTAGTTCTCAATGACGTTCCATAACATTCACTTTCTCACCAGTCACGAACGTAAACTGGAGGGCATAATAATGAACACCAAAGGACACCTAAAACAGTACACGAAATTAATTGAATTTTTGTAACGGTAGTGACATATCAAGACTTCTGCAATCAGCTTAGAAACATTCAGTCGTATTTGTTCAAATCCTGCTTAAAATCGAAGTAAAGTGTGCTACGAATGTGACACAGAAGATAGCAACTGCGTCGTTGCCCAGATCTGATTGAGCTGTCAGATACACAAATTTGCTGAATCGACAGTGAGCTGGATGTCATCTGTGCAACGAAAGCACTGCAATGCAACAAGGAAAAGAATTTCGATTTTTTTTTTGTAAAGCTTTTCATCGTAGAGGATGGTGAAAAATACACACCAGCAGAGTGTCAGGGAGAAGTGCACAAAGTGAAAAGTTAATTGAATGTATTGAAGAAAGAGATAAGGTTCAGCTGTGGCACTCTAATTAAAGTCGTAGAATCAAGTAATTTAAAATCAAATAAGAGTATAGCAGCAGTAGCGTATTGACATCTGTTCGTTCATTTTGTAATGAATGATGCACTTTCTGAGTCAAAGGATAAAGGGGATCTATCGTCATCTCATTGGATGACATTTATTCTGGAAGGATTATTATTTAAGGATGGAACATTTTTAAAAGCAGTAATTCCTATAATACATTGCTTTTCTGACTTTTGTGGACTTTTCACAGGCCATTTGCTACTTTGCTTGATGATATTAAAGCACAATTGGGCAATCACGTTGTAGGTAATTCAAAATTTCTGAAAACTTCGTTTGTGAATATAATTTTAGTAAATATTCTGTTTAAAACATTTTGAGTAAGAACACAAATATGAATTTCCACAATTGTCTCATTAAGTATTAGATATAAGATAAGATAAGATGTCAAACGAATAAAACGGCAACCATCCATGCGAATGTGAACTTCGAGGACTCCCAAGCATTCATTTACTTTTATGTTATCAGTATTCATACGTTCATGAAGACATTTCAGGAACAGAAATTCAGATCGAAAATTAATACAATCAAAGAAAATTCCATCCAAAAACCAACGTACATCATCAATAAAATTCGCTATCAAACAATTCACGGCTTCAGTCAACATAATTCATGCATGTACGTGCCTGTAGTGCAAATCACAAAAATCCATAACCTATTTTGAGCAACCTCTTCAGTAAAAGCAGTAATTCCCAGAGCACAACATCCCAAGAAATAATCTCGACCTCTACTTTCAATTTCGCAGGAAGCTCATACCGATTATATCCGGATATCTTTATATCCGGATAGGGAAACCTCTTGAATGACATTCTACCTCAAATTGGTTTGTAATGACAACAGGAGTTCCACACAACGAGCACATCCCCGCCCATCTTCGAAAACTTTTTGGGATTGTCGAGAATAAAATCGATTGTAAATATTTGCTCGTGTTTAAATTTGGCCTGTCGCTGACATTTCGACTGAGTGTTCACTTTTTTTGTACTTTAAAAACTCTTTTTCCCAAAATAAACATCCAGATTACGACGTCAAAGTGAGGCAGCATCGATCGTCCTTGGATACTTAAATTGATATTAATTTAAAGAAATAAAAATGGAAAGAAGGAGAACTGTGGTCCCTCTCATTTCCTTTTAAAGTATGTAAATCCTACTCCTCCGGGGCCAGACCTCTGCTATTCTCATTTCTCACTAACGAGCTATTTACCGCTCTTTATTGTCAATGAATCTAAGTATCTAAATCACTTCAATAAAATTCCAAAAATTCCTACGAAAGTAAATCAAACGTTACAGTTTTTTTTTCTGTGTCTCCCTCTGTTTGTGGCACCTTTCAAGTTGCACGAGTAATTTCAAAATGGAAAAGCGTGTAGGCGAAATCGAAGAATTAATATTTGAAAGTTCGTTTTCTTTCCATTAATTCTCAAATAAACGCAGGGCAACAGAGCAGTGAAAAGATGACATTTATCTTCATTTACAAGCCTCCCAGCTATATACAGACTGCCCCGGGACTTTGAAAATCGTCGCCGATTATTTTTTTCTTATATCCTGTTTGTATACGTGTTGACAGACTTTTTAAGTGGTTCCTTTGAATGCCCCTTTTTTTTAATTATGTCATTATTTATTGTGTTATGTAGGAGTTCTGTTATGAAAAAGAACAGTAATCTCCCCCATTTACGGTCTTTTTAAAGTCACAGAAGTCAAAACTAATTTCCATGATGGAAGTGACTTTGATGTGCGTTCTGCTCGCCCTTAACAGCCTGCACCTTAAGGAGTTTTCTGAGTGAGTTTTCATGTTTTGTCTACAAAGTTGGATTTCCGCATATGTACGTCTGAGCAGATTCGATGGAGTTGGATATAATTGATTTGACAATGTCAAGTTGTTTTTGACGGAAACATTGTAAATTTGAGAGGTACGACAGGAGGAAATTGGCCTGATGGATAGAATTACCTTCATCATCCGATGAGTTTATTTCTGTTGGTATCTTTTATTTTACGAGTGTACATGTGGACTAATCTCCCCAGCGGAAGGTAACCCAATTAAAAGTTAGAAGCTTCTTTCCTTTTTTTGAACTGTCAAATTTAAGAGCATTACGTCTTGGCATTTGTGACGCGAAAAGGAGGATACTTTTAGCACAGATGATGCTTTTCATTTGGTCATGCCAACCAATTATCAGGTGAACTTGTTCGTTGCCATGGTTGCACGGAGCACTTCTGACTAATTAGCACAACTTTACTGCTACTAAAGTATAAATGGCTCCTGTCATGAGGTGGGTGTTCTTGCCTCACCCAACGTTGAGATGACCTGGTAATTTTGGAATTTCAACCGAAACTTCTGGTGCTGGGGGTGTTAGTTGCCAGGGTAATATATCAATATGGTAAATGTTGCCTTAAGCCTTGCTCTTCGTTTCAACGGTTTGGTTGTCCGAAGTGTAATCGATTTGTCAAAAGGAGTCGAGTTGCTAAGGGCATCATATGAATCTCTAATGGGAATAGAAAGCAAGAGAGGGAGAAAAGAGAATGGGAAATGGGAAAAAGATATAAACGAATTTTTGGCCCTTTTTTTTTGTTGAGGTGGTTGAGCCCCTGGACAACGTGCTTTAGCCTTTCAGGAAGCTATGTTCACATTCCCTTATCATACGTTCGACTTAATATTCCACGTGTGTATATATCGCCATGAGAAGAGCGTAACTTATTATTCAGCGGTCGACACCTGGTCCTTCGTTGTAGATGCAGTTGCAGACATTATAACGTGGATCAATCATAGTGTGACGTTTTTGCTTCGTGTGTATGTAGCTCAGAGGGCTGGAACTGAAGACAATTTTTTTGTTTAAAAATCGTAAAACCTATAGCTAGGTATTTCAGATTTAAAATTTCTATCTTGTATGTGATACCACGTTTAAAGAAATTCAGCAGTAAATATTTGCCAAAGGATTGTAAATTATCTCGGCAGTATTATAGAAAAACATATTAAAAACTTAATCATTAACCTCACACTGAAATTACCTAGGGTTACCAATCATGAACTAATCGCTAAGACTTCGAAGTTTTCGTGGTATACTCAAAAGATTTTTACTAGAATTTATTTCTAACAAAGCTATTTTTAGAAAAGTGCCTTCGTACGGCTGAGTCACGATATAAATACGCACAGCGATCAAAAGTTTATTGCCTTAAACGATTGATAAGTCAATGTTGGCCAACAATAAATCAATTAGAACCTTCTCCAGCGCCCCTGAAATTTGAAGAACAAAGTCAAATGATCAACTCTCCTTCAAGCACATGGTTTTCTATTGCCTCTTGAAGGTCACTAATAGATGATGTGGAATTTCCGCTTTGTGATTGTGGTTGTTTTTTTTACACCAGGAATTTCATAAGTTGTCTTCGTTATCGAATCAGTTCATAAGGAAGTACGTGGTCAATGGGAAAATCATAAGCAATTCCTCACGAGTTCCAAACCAAACAGAACTCCAGATAGACAGATGACGTAATTGAATACGAATTTCTCTGGCAAAAATCTAATCAACTGGCAATCTAGTTAAAATAAAACGAAATCTATCATGGCACATGACATGAATTTAAATTGAGTCTTTTTTCCATTTATTGCTTTTGTTTTACTTTAAATCTAACCCCTGATGATATTATTTCACAAATTTGATTAGTTGGGTTCTTTTGATGAAAATAAATTGAGTCGACAACGGATCCTGTTTTATTAAATGCAATTTGAATTGTCGATTATATTTTTGTTCTCTCCAGTGCTTGTTTTTATGTCAACCAAAGACTTAGCCCCGAATTTGAATTTCTTTTGACTATAATATGTAGAGAAATTCATCGTCATTTTTAAAGCTCTAATTTATTAAATAAAAATCAACGATCCGAGAACAATAACAATGGCTAGGCCAAAAAACGGATGATATTTATTTTGAACTTATGGTCGATAAGAAATCCCCGGAAGCCATCAATATGTCGTTAAGAAATGTTTTTTTTATCAGATTAATAATAGTGGGTCATTTGTGCTGATTAACCAAACATCGTGATCAACATTTGATTTTGATACGAGAATTGAGAAGCCGATAGTTTTACAGCATTCTTTTAAGACTGATTGGAGATTGTGGGAAAATATTGATTGATTGTAGAATTTTTAGTTTAAACTAAGATTGTAGTCTTAGTTGATAACTAAAAATAATGAAAACCAGTTGCTAGATCAGTACTATATTCCAGTGTTAAACTTATTGAAGTTCACGACTTCGGTCGGAGGGAATAATAAAATAAGAGTTATGAAAGAGTACATTTATTTGTGAATCCATTCTTAGAATTTGAAGTCATTTTCTGTAGTTTTTGTCAAAGCAATCAAAACTAAAATAAATTTTAAGTCACCATTCTTTTGAAGTCATTGAAGGCATTCAATATTTAGCAACCATAGAATTGAGTTCATTTGCGTAAGTCACTTGAATTCACATGATTTGACTTGAATTTAGTAGCGAATTCACATTATAAAAGTTCAAGTCAATTATATATCTGTGAGTTAGCATCACATATATATAATATGTCTCTAACAGAACACTTTAAGAAAAAGTATGAAATAGATTTTGTGTTGAGTAAATATTTTAAGTTCAATTAAACTCTAAACAAAACCCATTCACCCCATCATTGTATACATTGACCTTAATACAAATGCTGTATGTGTTTCACCTTCACTCAGAGGGTTTTCCTTATATTTCCCAATACAAAAGCTTACAAGCGATTAAATTAAGACTAACAGACACCTTTAAGAACCCCATCGAGTGAAGCCCTGCAAAAACACTTTGTATTTTATTATAGAGCGTGTTTAGTTATCGTTGCGGAATATTTTGCGTAGGAAAACTTTATTTACCCCCGATAAAAGTAGGCATAGTATACGCAAATACGGTCCTAGGCTTCCGATACTTAGTGCATATCTTAAAAACGATCCCATCACATCTTTATGTTTATGAGAATGTTAGACTATGAAATCTAGAAAAAGCAAAATCAGAATAGGCTTTTTTGCCCTAACAAACGTATAGCGAGTTATTCATGATATGCATTTGTGACGTTGTGCAAATAATTGTTGTTGAAAGTGAAACTTAGAAAAATAGATTTATCAGCTTATACTCATTATGAAATGAGTAAAATGCCCACTAAACAACATCCAGAATGTGATAAATTATTTTTAAAACTTACAGAACGCTTTTATCGCTTTCAGTATGTGCTGTCAAAGCTCGTCAAAATATTCCCCACAACTTTATGAACTCAACATTTTTTATATTCTGAACATCCCATTAAAATCTTCTCATATTTTCAAAATTGCCTACACTTCAAAAATAATGAATATATTTATAACAACACAATGTAGGGGTATTTTGTATTCCATTTTCGTTTCTATGTTTGTTTTTATTTTTTGTATTTTACTACCGCTTTGAATATTTATGATTAATGATTGGCGTAGTAATAATTTTTATTGTAGTCTCTTGAGATATAGAAAAAGGGGGAAAAATCTACAAAAATTTCGTAATTGCTTAAGATCGATATTTATAGCCATAGTTTTTTTTTGATTGAGATTAGATATTCGTCTTTCAGTTGATGTAGGTATTTCTTGTATATGATGAATGATTATAAGGAATGATTTATTCGTATTTATTTAAATAGTGATTGGATTAAGGCATCTTGGTAGTAAAATACGATTACGTAAATGAGTTTAATTAACCTTCATTGATCTCTGACGTTGATTATTTTTGAAGATAGTTGACAAAAAGCTATAGGTATGTCTAAATAAAGCTACGAACTTCAGCATAAGTAATTTTGTAATAAACCCGACTAAGAACCGATAAGTGCAGTAGGTCGTTAAGAAATGAAGTCGTCGTGAAGTTATAATAGTTAAATCTCATGAAAACAAATGTACTGATTTTAAAAACAAAGAAACAACAATCGCCTAGTAAAAATTGTCTCATAAATTTTTCTTATGCAATACACTAGCGGTAACTGTGACTAGAAAGCAGCTTAAAAAGTAAATCTCCACCGCACTTACTCTGCTAGTAGCAGATTTATTCAAACAAAGCGAACACCTATCAGAAGTTGTCACAAAATTATGCTAGCCTTTGTCACCCACTCAGTTGCTAGGCGCCGTTCACATCGGAATCCAAAAATAAATCAATTCTCTGGTGGTCTATTTATAAAAATTTCTTTCCTACGAACTGAAGAATGTCACCCGACAGATTAATCAAAACCTCAACAGCCATGTAAAGTGATGAATTGTGCTTCCGTAACGAAATGAAAACGATTTCGTTGTCACTAATTAACACAGTCATGATTTCTTCAAAAATACATCGAAATCTATTCCCAATGAATCACACTTGTACACAATTGTAATTTCGCAAATCGGTCTTGGTCAACACTTCTTGTCAGAATCTATAAATATCCCGTCACAAGTATGATTATTGGGCCATTATCACCTTTCAGTCTACAACCCCATCCATTACTGCCTGATTAATCAATTATTGTCCATAAAACGTAAACAAGACTCAATTCGATTGGCTTTCCCACTGATCAGCGAACTCTAGACGCGCAAAGAGACTTCCCCAAATATCGTACGTTATTTACCTTCGGTTCCACTCTCACTAGATTGTGATTTATATAATTTCACCTTAAATTTAGTCCAGATAAGCAGTTAAGATTACAAAATATTCAAACACAAATCGTGGCGATTTAAGTAATTAAGTTTTGTAAACAACAAACACGGCCTGGGCTTCTCTGTTTTGCTTTATTTGCGTGCATTCCCCGCATTGTTTTGGGTGAACACTAAAAATTGTGTTTTTGCAATTGAAATTTGCTTTTGTTTTGGCCGAGCTGTGCCATGGTTATTTGGCGGTGTAATAGAAATTTATTTCAATTTGTTGGCTATGGCGGTCTCTTTACAACGGTTAATTAAAGCAATTAACCGGACGTCGAATGAGATGTTAGATGTCCTGAAATTTATCAGATCTAGGGCAAGGGATTAATTAGAGGCAAATGTTTTCGTACCTATTACTTAATGAGCTGCAGCAAGTTTATTTGGGCTTTTTCAAGTGATTTTATTGATGTCTGAAAATTTATATTCTGGGTGGGTGAGAGAAATGAGGTGCAAATATTCGTCCTCCTGCATTTGCCTCAGCATGTGGTGCAATTGTGTTGCAAGCTGTAATTTAACGTCGAGCAACCTTAATTAGGATGCATTGTAAAAAGCTGTTCGAGAGCAGGGCAATATCTGAATTTATATCCAGTGGCACCAATGACACGTGGATCTTATGCAACGTGAAGAGCCATTGAAACAATATTGTGGCTGTCAGCAGTTAAAATCAAATAAAATCGGGTCAGTTTCTCCCTATGCAATGCTACAGTGCAGTACACGATTTATTGACAAACAATGGCAGAACATGAGATAGATTCGTCTGAGTCGTTGGAAACAAAATGCGACAACACGCGATAAATAATCTTAGTTTAAATAACCTCTGCTGTTTTTTTTAGATTACGTTTTATAAAAGTAACGATTGAAAGCAATTCTCACAGTTCCATATAACCTTGTCTGGTTGTGTTTTAGGAAAAAAAAAAACTAACTAACTAACTAACGCTGAATATTCTCAAACTATGAACATAAGTTTCCTTGAGTTAAAGCTACAAATAGAATTTTTTTACTATGAATTTATGAAACTAAAAGTTTTAAGACGCGTTTGTTGACAATATTTGAAAAAAATCGTAACGATATACTTAGAGCCTTATTTAGGGAACCCATAAGAGATTGTGACCTCTTGTGAAATATTTTTCGTTGTTCATTCCTTTGTTTTGTACTTAAAATCAATTCAATACTTTGTTCTTTCTAAAGTGTCGCGGTGAAGATCAAGTTAGTAAGGGGTCTGGTCGAAAGAAATAGAAAGAATCATAACCCTGCGTCATGGGATGCTCAGCAAAATTTAAAAAAATATAGACTTAATAAATAAGGCTCTTTAATTTGATCTTTATTTTGAAGCATATCAAATTCAAAACTCCTTCCCGAGTGACCTTGCTTTTTATGATTCATATTTTGGCACCTCTAAGCCCAACCACGACACTCATACCCTACTTTAAGTTACAACCTCTATGCTACCGGTTGAGCTCTGGAGTATTTAAAAAAAAAAAAAACTCTACAAATGCCGGTGTTGGTGTTAGAATTGTAGGTGATGATACATTTATTTATCTAAAAGTTTCTTTTGTTTCACTTTGTGAAATAAATACCACATTTGCGCTTTTGAATTAGAGCCTTCTGTTTCGAGTTTAATTGAGTACACGTAGTAATTGAACAGGAATAATTAAACGTGAAATTAAATTTTTCCTTATATTTCACGTGTATTTATTTTTACACGTGTATTTGGTAAAGTATGTGTAGACAGTATAAAATATTACAAATTTAGATGAAACCGTTGTTTATATTCTATATGAATATTCTTTTAATATTCTTTTAATTCACGACCATATCGGAGTAATTTTCAGAGACAACTTGTGCATGGATGCCAAGTAAGTCTTTACCGCACACCATGTCTGTAATGATATGGATGGGTTCAAGTACGTTGACGAGTTCTTCGAAAGAGTCAGCCTGTTCTGAAATCTCGGGCTTCGCATACAAAATGCGTACAAAACATAATTCCTTCGCGCAGACTTTATAACAATATGATAACTTAAAAAACAAGGTCAGACGCCAATGCACCTGCCTAAAATTATTCACCTCATCACCAGCAGACACAAACGAAATTCTTAAAGTCACCCTAAAGCTAATAAATTTTTCAAAGAAATGAACAATTTATTATCAGGACCATCAAGTCGACGCCGAAAACAACTTAAGCCAAAAACTAATCTCGTTTCTTTTATTAAAGAGACTAAAAAAAATATGTCGCACATAATCATCATTGTCAAGACACAATTCAGCCAAAAGAACAAAAAAAAAAAGAGAAAACATTTTAATTGATTAAAAACTCTTGGCCCTGGGCCAAAGAATTTTGAATTTGCTTCACATTATTCGGTTGCCATCAGCAGTTAGCACGCATTTTCTTCATTAGATACTCTCGACCCACAAGAATACGCACAGCGGTATAGAGACCATAACCACAAAGCTTAAATTCTGGCTCCTGCTGTTTTCATGGCAATTAAAATGAGTATAGCGGCATCTGTCTACATCAAAAAAAAGTATTTCACTTCATTATTTCATAATAGAAAATCGGATTCACCTGCAGTTAATCGGATTATAAGTCAAACTGCGTCATTGGATATACAATCATTTGTTTATTTATATTTTTGATTAAAATGACCATTTCTAGGCCAATTAACACCAATCACCTTTTGTTCATTTGCTCACGTGCTGGACATAAGGCGACGGGTGGCGGTTGGTGGGCGGAGAAATTAATCAAAATATTCAGTGAATAATAAAAAAAAAAGAGAAACTTAAATCGATTTGTTTGCCTTTTTTGGTGTTGCGTGGGATGGATTATAGGCATGAGTCTGACGTTCATTTGCATTGCCAAAAAGGTTGTCGTGACCTCTTCTAATGACGACGTGCTGAACACCTAGGGACGTCTAATTTGTTTGAAAATAAGTTTTCTGACGAAAAATTCACTCGTCGCAGTGGCAATTTTGACCTTTTTTAGCGGTCGAATGAAAGAAAAATATTGATTCTAAACAGAAGGACGGAAGTGAAGGGTCGTTGATATTCTTTCTGTTTGTTTAGGTGCTGGTAACTCCAGGGCGGCACAAGACACAAGGTGTCAATGATGGCTGAGAGGCAGGAAATTGGCAATTTATTTGGGTTACAATTTTGAAATTATTGCTTTTCTTCAAGCACGAGCACATTTTCTAAAAGAAGAACAAGAAGAAGAAATTACATTTCCCCCAGCTGCACACATGACTTGACCGCTTTTATAAGTCAACCTGACTTCTGTGACCGATGACCACACTTAGAGCAGGTTGGTAACATGGGAGATTTCTTTTAATTTATTCTAGAAGTTTTGCAATGGATGAAAGACCTTAAATGCATCCGCAGCACAAACACCATTAGATAACCGCACCACAACGAACAAAATTCTCAGACTAATTCCATGGCAGCACATTTTCGCAAGATGTCGTGTTTTTGTTGCATTTCCTTGGAGGCAACCGGAGACTGCATTTTAGTGCCCTCCAAGTTTTAGCACCGGCTAGACAACATAATTGTTTTTTCAACAGTCGGTATGTCTGCTCTCGAAATGCAAATGACACTGACTCATTTAAATAGGTATGAGAGTGGGGGGTCTTCAGAGTAAGAGCTGTAAGTGGAATCCCTTGAGGAGTAATGAATTTCAGACTCACAAATGAGAGGGATGTTCTAGAAAGCTGTTGAATTGAGCAATTAAAGTGAAATTTTTGGATAAAATAAATAAGAAACCACCTTTCAAATGTAAACCATCCAAAAAAAAAAAAAAGTTCTGCGTTTCAGGAAAAAAAGAAAAGAAACTTTTGATGTGTTGTCGTTATCCTTTAGGGATAAGATATGCCATCCATTTATCATGAAGAAAAAAAAAACACAATATTTTTGGGTCTCTTTTCTTATCCGGAAGTGATCTTTTTGTAGGTTTCAATGATTATGTAAACAGAGCATTAACGCATAGATGTAAGGATGGGAAGGCAGTCCTTAAAGGGTTGTCACGTTGTATCGTGCAGGAATTCACTTTGTGAGTTAAGTATTTTTTAATGGATTTATTTATAAATTTAAGATTTATAACGAAAGCTCGGTCTGAATTTTGAACTCTTCGTTCGGTGCTAAAATTGTTAGAACTCTTTACTCGTTTTTAGAAAGGGTTTAGATTTGTGTCACTTAAACAATCTTAGGTTGAATATATAGCTCCATAATGCTTTCTTTTTTCCAAACAACAGTGAGACTTGGGAGTCTCCCGCCAATAATGTCGTATGCAAAAAATAGTTTTGCAGGCAGGCGCTGGTGGGATTTTTAACAAGAGAAAACTTAATAGTTTGACAGACACTCGTCCGACGGAAAGTTCACATCAGTCAACTTCTGATTTGATTGAACTAAAATGGAATTAATTCAAAGGCTCCAGAAGCAACAAATGCGTCAAGACGCTGTTATTATTAGTTGATGTATATCATTTAATTATTTTTGCACTAATTTTCAGCCAGCTCTTTGGACTAGTTAGCGAATTTGGCATTAAATTTTTTAGAAGAAGTCACTTCAATGTAAAAATATTTTAAGTAGAAAATCACGGATGCGCAATGGTTTCGTATTGTTGTTTAATAAGTTCTATGTAAATGAATTAATTAAAATAATTCTCTTTCAATTTTTTTTGTTATCATTAAATGAGCCGTTCAGTGTACAAATCGTTCCACTTTTTGACAAATCTTTAATTTAATTCCCAAAGCTTCAATCAGTTCAATCGATAAATTTTAATTTTTAGCTTTACTTTTGGCACTCTAGTTATAAAATATGAAAGGGTCCTCCATTTCATTAGATTACTCACACATACAGTTTTGACAAAATCCTATCCATCACTTAACAAGCTGCCGCCAAAACGTATAGGCCACAGGATACCATTAACAACGACCTTAATGATCCTACGATCCACATCAAACAAATTCGCCAATGTATTCTGACAGATTAAGTATAAAATGACAATGCAAGTTCTAGAACTTATTCAATCAATTCCCATTTATCAGTGTCACTCTTCATAACCTGAGTGTTAACCAAAGAGGATTTCGAAACTTAAACACAAGCGAACACGATTTATCACCCGAATACAAAGTCAAGTTAACCCTCGTCTGAAATCGGTGATGACGTCAAAGGATACAAGCAATTTATATTCATATTCCCTTCATCCATAAATTATTTTTAAAGTTTATTGAAAAGAAAAAGAACTAGTTGTCTGAGTATTTAAATTGCCGTCCAACACATGCTCTAAATGTAAAGTAAAGAAATGGTCTTAAGCGAGATTTTCTTTAATTGATTTAAGTTGCGCTGGTGGAAGTGCAGTCCGATTTTTTATATTCGATAGAAGCAAGTACTAAACCTATGACTTTTACATATAATAACAACACAAAAGAGTCCTTACACAATACACAGGGAGCTCACTCCCGAATGAGTACATGAAACTCAATTATGAAGTGTCGAGTAGAAAACGAGTGAACGACAAGTAGGAAAAGCTCTTTATTGTACCCTCAAGCGGATTACGGTCGACCTTAAGAAATGTAAATTACACTCTCCAGTCCACTTTGCCGAGTCATTAAAAAACAAATTGAAAAAATAGTTAAATTGGTCATTCGTTCATCAATAACGAGGACTCGGCAGCGCTTTCGTCATTCTTGATGGGTGGCTGCGCACAATTCCGGAGGACATTTCTGACAGTGAGTTTCCGCCTTTTCTTCATTTTTTTTTGTTAAATAAATCATGGAAAAGCCGATGAAGAAATACCTACCTACCCGCAACGGGTTGGTTATACAAATTTACTTAAGACTCTTGTAATCCCATTAGTACGCAGTTCTTCGTTTCAAGGATATGGCTGGCGAATTATTTACGGGGGGATTATTGAAATGACAGAAATAGGATACCCGACTACCACTCGGATAGGCTCTTTGAAGATCGAATTCAATTGAAGAATCCTTTCAAGGACTGTTTTAATATTCATAACAATTAGCTATTCGCGTTAGTTATGGCTTATGGATGGTTTTTGTATTTCAATAATGGTACAGGGTGTTCATCGTTGATTGTTATTTCACTGAGAATCAAAATGATTTTGAGGGTAATTATTTTTGGTTTTTGCTGACAGTGCGTGTCGGAAATTAATTGAACTCTAAAAAACTTTTGCTGCTTTTTTTAAATCCAAACTATAAACAATTTTCGATTTCGAGTCTAGTTTTTTATTTGGAATCTAAGAAACAATTTGTTCTGTACGTGAAGAGCATCAGGCAAGTCAAATCAATAGGACAAGTTAAACGTATCACCTTTTGGCTTCGATTTTCGAAAGTTTAAAACACCTTTCAGAATACACTTGCGCTTAGGCAATCTATTGTACAGGCTCATACCAGGAACAATTTTCTGCACTTTTCCACATATTAAATATTGCTTAAATTTTTCTTTGCAAATATGTTTTTTCCCAGCCTTCGAATAAGGTTCTTGTGGAATCATCTAAGGCTGCCTCGACTGCCGCTTGACAACAACGACCTCGATTGTTCTGACAAAAAATCTACCTCTAATCCTGATCCTTCATAAGAAACCACCCTGCGTTTCCTTCGCCTTTCGAGAACTTTCACCCCACGAGCCACCCCAAAAACCACACTTTCACAGCTTACCATGGCGCCGCCTTCTGTTTACTTCCACAACATTGTCGCCTAAAATATCGACAATATTTGCACTTCTTCTTTAAGTATCGATTAAATACTGGCAATTGAGTGATTTGTATTAAAAGCACTTCCGTCAGTATCAGATGACAGGATAATGAATAACATGTGCGCATCGCTTCTTTTTCCGTTTCGAATTAACAAAACAACCTGAAGCGATTTTACTACACAACAATTAATTCTCGATTACATCAGAAATATGTTTGGAAGTGTGTGTGTGTTTTCATGTTTGTGTTGGCTAAACTTTTACAGGGGATGAAGCGGTTTTCTTTTTTGTTTAGGGACATTGATCCAAGGCTCCGCGTGGTCTTGAATATACTTTGATCTCAAAACTTTTTTTTTGCTCTTTCTGTGGTAGGATGTGTGGGCACTTTATTCCTTTCGCTGACTGAACGTTTTGTTTTTGCGTGGAATTTGGAAACAAATATTGTTTAGGAAGTTTTTGTTTTTTGTCTTTTCGTAATCTAATTAGGTTCACTAAAGAAAATCGAAGGGCAAATAAATTAAGCATAAAATCAACTAGGTCAACAAATTAGTTGGAACAAATAAGTTTTTGGAACTTCTCACAACAATACGGCAAGCTGAAAGATTTTTGTTTTTCTCTGGTGTGTTGCCTTGTTTTAATCTGTAGACTTCCTGTTTACTTAAAGGATTTCTATCTAGAACCATTGACACACCGCACAAAGGTTTTCGTAAACGATACTGACAGAAAGCGGTTAGTATCTCCAGACATAAAACCAATTTCCCACGATAAATTTGTGTTCCTTTTTGGAAAGGTGCCACGCACATTAGCTGTTCAGGAAATGAACTAAGGTTAACGGTTTTTCAGATGAGTTGGCTGCAATATATGCAATATATCCTTTTAACCTATTTCCTAAGTTATTTATGTCCATGATTGACGTGGGGAGGTATTTCCTTCGATATCAATAGCAACCATCGGTAAGAGAAATCTTGGACCGTAGATAATGCTGGTGAATGGTTTGGATAAAGAAGGTTTTTCTTTTTGTTAACTACTTCCTGTCGCCAATGGATTTATTTCATCTTAAAGTGCTTAGTAACATGAATGATTGTTGAGCAGAAACAGAGACGTTGGCCTGGGCATGATTGTTAAAGAGAAATACGGGTTTTGACATATTTCAAAGAAAATGTTAAAGAGTGAGAGCGAAGCTTATTTCAGTCCAGAAGCATTGGGCGCGGTTTTACAAACTTCCAACAAATTTCAAACTTTTTTTTAGTATATAAAAAGCCGTCTTGAAAGCGAAAAATAATAACTTTGTGTGGAAATTAATATTTTTCGAGTTATAAGCGATTCAATTGTATTGTTGAACAGTTTTCAACTGTAAACTAATTTTTTTTTCGTGTTCAGGAGATCATTTTAAATAGTTAGAGCTAAATGTACATTAACTAAAATATACTTCGCTCGCATTCTTCAATAGACATTCATTTTGTATTTTTATTCTTTTTGTTTAGGAAGGATTTTTTATTTTTTATAAAAAAACACTGTGCTTAAATTTTACTCCAAGGTTTTGAATAGATTTTTAAAAACAGGCCTCATTAAAAAAATAAAAAAAAAAAAAAACACCCTAGGCACTAGAAAGCAAAGCATAAGAGAGAACTAAAGAACAACCCAAGAATTTTTTGTTACAGCGAGCATTAGACAATCTCAGAGATGTCCAAACCTTACCACAAATTAAAAACAAACGTCACAAATATCTCTTACAACGTACAAAGCTTAAATTGACCATGAAATATTCCCACGCCAGTTTTGAAGACTCCATCGTAGGTGAACCGAGCCCGAATTTACGTCAGACGCTTGTCGGCACCTCTTGACAACCATGTAACTACCACAAAAACCAGTTGCGCACAACTGCCTCTGGTCGTGATCAGCATTTTCAGCGAAGCAACGTCTGTCGACAGTAGTTCAGTTCCGCATTCGTTGTTTGCTGGTTCGACATCGAGGCGCGTGTTCACTGCCTTACAATAAAGCACACATCATATTAAAGTGAATTATAAATTAATCCACTTACAGTTTTAAATTAATTATTAAATGCAGCCAAGTGTTGTGCATTGTCTGTAATGGTGGTAGGCGTTTCCGGCCAGCATCCAATATTAAAACATCATCAAATCAAATCACCTACGGCAGGTGTATTGCATCTCATTAAAATCACTTTAAAGATAAAAATGGAAATGCCACCAACAACCAACCTCCCATCGATGTAGTTTTTCGTTAAAATGTCGGTGTTTATTAAAAAAAAACATTACGTGCGTATGTGGGGCGGTTTTAATGAGGATAATCTAATAGCTTAGAGCAGATGAGGTGAGGGACAGAAGAGAACAGTACAATCAATGGATTTCGAGGCAGACAGATTTCAGTTGAAAGCTTACATGATCGAAAATTTCTTGCAGATAGCCGTTGCAGCACAGTAATCACCCGGAACTGACTTTAATAAGAGACACTTCGCATACTTATGAATTTGCTTATTTGAAAATAAATCTATCACTATGTCGATGGATGAGACAGCAACACCCCCGCAGTACATTGTAACAACACCCAGTGAAGCTGGCGACATCGCCGAGGATCCATCGCACCATGACAAGACCGAGCCGAATGGCAGTGCTGGATTCACGAGCTACCCACGAGCGTTTTCGCTCACCACAACTCCATCGGTATCAATTTCATCGACCGCAGTGTCGGCGTCCTCAAACCGGGTTATGGCGCACAGTACTCGTAGCCAAAGTCTCCAGTCCAATTCATCGACCGTTGTGGAACAGCATCAAACGGCCACGTGCTCATCGTCCTCGTCGACTCTGTCCCATCAACTGAAGGCCAAGTCGAGTGCCTCAATTGTCACCGAACAGCGAAGCATAATCCAGAAGACATCCTCAATTTCGTCATCGTCGGGTAAATCAAAGTTTCAGAGTTTCCTCCAACAGCCGGAGAACACTCATCCGTCGAGTGTGGGCGGAGGTGGTTTTCTCACAGCCCATCAGAAGCATGTTCGCCAATTTGTCCGTTCCACTTCGGCTCACTCTGAGGCGGCTGCTAGTGGAAGTAGCAAACCGGATAAATGTATACGTAGTGCCTCGACACAAATCGAGGAGCCCGCCTCGGATAACGTGGATACTTTGTCGCCGATTAATAGCGGAAAATTCGGATTACATCAGTCATCATCGATTCTCATTTCGAAGTCGGCTGAGACGATTGAAATGCACAAAACCATATCGTCGTCGAGTATTCGGACGCAGTTAACTCTCTCAGGTGGTCTTTTGGCTCCACCGAATCGTAAAATTACGATTTTGAGCCCGATTCATGCTCCACCAGGGCTGCATGATGTGCTCAAGAGGCACGGTCGTTCACCATTATCGCCGCGTATCAGCTTTCCTGGCAGCGACACCGATCTTTTTGGGTAAGTTGACAAGAGAGATGTTGAAACTCTTCTGTTTTGATAAAGATAACTTAGGAGAGTTCTACCAGGCTGCTAAAACACCCCTGACAAGTAACAGATGTCAACGAGTTAGTTAGCAGCACAATGGGCCTAACTTTGGCCTAAGTGAACAAAATCTTAAAAAAGTCGGAAGAAGCAAATCGTACGTTAAATCGTTGTGTTTGAACCCTGCTATTAGAATAATTTGCATTACAAGATATTTCATTGTTTGTATTTTCGTAAATGAAACATTGAAAATATAAAAATAAAAATATAACGCAATCTAAAAAATGAACCCTGCAAAAGTGTTAGTACCTCAAAAAAATATGGTTGGATGGACAATTTGACTTCCATTTTGACAACTGCGGTTTGTATGTCAGTTTTTGTGCAAAGATTGATGGTGAATTTGCAAGCGAAGAGGTGGCATTAGAAGAGCATCTAAATCCTTTTAGTGGTAAACCTGTTAACTTTCAACGAAGTAGAAGATACACTTTATACAAGCAGACACTACTCAAGATGCACTACTCGCCCGGAGTGCTGTATAGTGTTATCTGCAATGGCCCCTAAACTACTTTGCAATCCAAATGTTTCTCCAACCTCCTCCTACCTGCACGAAAATAGACTTAACACACGTCTTATGGCAGATTTCCAAGAATTCTTCTTTGTCTTTCTCTTCGTGTAGTGCAAAACGGCAACAGATCCTTCCACAACCTCAGTGTCTCCTCATTTACTGAAAACCACAATTATGCGACTTTTTATTCATCTTTATCCGCATTTGTATCCAAGATTTTCATTTACGATGAGAGTACCTCCCGTTCACCGCATTCTGGTGAAATTTTTGTAATGAACCACCGCAACTTTGTAGGGAAACTTCTTAAAACTATTTTCCCTTCGTCGAGGGATATAATTTGCATATTCTCTATCACTCGCTTCGCTTTTTATGGTAATTCAACCAAGGCGACTGCGAAATTAATGCTCATTTCGTCCTGCTGAGATTTCTCTCTTTCATCCTGCTGGAATATTGATATACTCTGTTGAATTTCTGACAATGCCGCCCTTCAGTAGCTCGTCTACTCGTCTTTGCTTGCATATTTCATCTGGGTGCAGTTGCCTTTGATGTCCTTTTCACGTAACAGGTTCATCAATGGATTTTTAACCTTCGAATATCTGACTCTGTTACATGTATTACGTAACTCTGTTCATTGGGTTATCTTTTTTCGATGAACCTTTGAGTTTTAATTAAATGTCCTTGAAGACCTGCAATTTGAATGACTGAGATCTATAATTTCTTTCACAACAACATGTAAGGAATGTTGGGGTTGGCAGACGTTGGATGTGTAGCTATTTCTCGCACTCGTCAATCGCTCTGCCTCGTTGTAAAGTTCAAGATTTGTTAATATTTTCATTTAGGCCATGATTATTTATTCTTCTTTTCTTTCCTCATGGTCAAATTGAAGAGCCCATCTCTTTGGGGAAACGGAATCTCGTAAAGTTCCTAAAAAATATCTGCAGCCGAAAAAAACAAATAAAAGTCACGGGAAATACAAATCAGCGGCGAAACTTTTTTTTTTCGTTCCCAGTCCCGTAGTTTTTGGGAAGCAGCTGAACAAAAAAAGAAAAAGAAACAAAAATGGCTGACGAAGTTTTCGAATTAAGAAGAACAAGAAATAACTTTGGCTACTTGAAAAGTTTGATTGATAATTGCCTTTGGAGAAATGTTAGAATACATTTTTTTCGCCTCCTGCGATGACGATGATGTTGTGGTTGACTTTGTTTTTTTGTGAATTTCAATTTCGGGATGCTACATGGTCGTGGATTACTTCCAAATTTATTTCAGACAAGTTCCACTGCATGTGCTATGCGTTTGACTTTTATCGCGTGTCATCTTGGCCTACTGTAAAAAAAGAATTTCGTCTCTTAGTCAAGTAATGAGATATTAAGTAAACACATCTACAAAGTGAAGGGACATACGAAATGCCTTTGACCTTTTACGCACATTCTTCAGGCAGTTCTTTGTAATTTTGTATGGCAAATTTGGTAATTGCTTGTGATTCCATGAATTGGATTCAAGTCAGATAAGTGGGTGGCATACAATTTATGGAGTCAATTCAAAATCAGATCCTGTCCTTGGGCAATTATCAACGTAACCTCAAGTGTGCTTATAATTGAAATTGTTAGCTTATAAATATTTAAGCGCCTAATTTCTTACGGAATACATTGTTTTGCTTCTATGAATTTCTTAATTTAAGTAGATAATCGGTGAGATGAGGTCAGGTGAACTTTTCGAGCGTTATTTTGTATGCTTGCTACTTGAGTTCAAGCAACTTTTATAACATACAAATCTTTAAGAAAATTCCATCCTTTTGTCCTCAGAATCAGGCGCCCTTACTTTCGTTGGATAGAAAAACAATTAATCCGAACAACCCAAAACCTTCTTCCATTGCGCAAGGAAATAGTCTCGTAACTTTCTCGTATTCATTGAATTATACAGAAAATCTTGTTTCACCTGGGTACTTCTTGTGGAAATACATTTTGAGGACTTAAATGTGCTTTTAGTCAAATTCCATAAAAGCTTATTTAAGTTTGAAGTGTAAAGTGGTGAAACAAAGATCAGCCATGTAACTTACAAATTTCAATGTACTTAGCTTCCAACTCGAATGAGTTATATTATCATTATTATAATACGTTACCTTACAATTAAAATTACTGACATTTCCTGACACAAACTACAAAGGTTTCGGCTTAAAATGAGTTATATAAGTAGCTCTTGCTCAGGGCATGTTTACAATTATGTTTTAAAAGTTGTTGATTGTTTTGTTTTGTATCATTTAGTCTCTGTTTTAGCCATTCGGCCTTTTCACTGTCATCTCCAAAGACAATATTAGTCTAAGCAAAAAGAAATACATATATTCCCTATAAACTTGATCAAAATTTAATTACGTTACCGCCCCGTAGCCCAAATCTAAAAAATCTTTCGATGCAATTTTCGTACATAATTGGTTGAAAAAGCAATCACTCAATTTGATTCTATTTCCAGCATAATACTGATTAAAAAAAGATATTTCTTTTCGCATTCATCAGCTTGGGTTTGACATAAGAATATTGTTATATGTCATGAGCAAGACCAAATCAAATTTTTCATCACAAAAATGATTCTTTTACGTTTAAGTTACGCACGTGTTTTTAAGAAGACATCACTGTCAATTTACATTGATTAGGGTCGAGTGTAGGCGATTATAATTTGACAGTTGACATTTTTTACGGGCGGTTGATTGCTCTTCGATGCGGCGGCGTTACCAGTTGTTATTCATTAATATTGTGCAATGCTCACTCAAATGTCAAATCGACACATTAATCAGAAATTTTGCGGTAAATCTGACACAATTGATGATGGTTGGGTAAACTTGATAGATTAAACATTTTAACTTTACATTCATTCCGCTCGAATTATTTTTGTAGGGTGGACCAAACCCGGCAACAAATAAACTGCACTCATGATTTTTTATTGGTTGACCAGAAATGACTCTCGCCCACAGCTTAGATAAAATAAAAATGTTTGTGATCTAAATCTCTACTTTGTTTTGAAACGTCAAAAGTTCAAATAGTAATCCGTCCAGGTAATACACGTTCTATAGCTACCCGCATCAAAAGCAAAATGAAAAGTCACTTAGCCAGCATGGAAGTCTTCTGACATATTTTTTCCCCTCATCCTTTTGTACCTTCTGCTTTTGTCGTGAGTGGTATGTTCATTTCGTGTATCCTTTTTTCTGTTGGTTTTGCTCAACATTCGTTTATCCCATAATTGTGTTTCGTGTTACTCGATTTTTTTCTCCTTAAACATGTTAATCTTCATCTCACAACACATGGGATGTGTGTGTGTGTGTTTTGCAAAACACTACACGTGTTTGAAGCAGAGCGGATTTAAACTTCTGATATTTAATACCCGAAATGAAACCTGTAACATCCTTAAAGGTTTTTTTTTTTGTTGTTGCCATTTTACTTTAAAAGCCACAAGCAGAATGAAAATAAAAACCATCCCCGTCCTCAAGCGAATCCACTTTAATTGACGAAAGATAATACGACATTAAGATGACGTTTACAGCATTTGTCCCCTTGGAAGGCAAATGGCGGCTGGTGGCATTTAATGAGCTCCACCGCATCTCTACACATAAACACTCTAATTAAAATTGCCTAAATTTATCTTTATTCTGCCTTTTAAATATGTATGAATAATTCAGGTGAATTTTTGCCAAGCAGTTTACACACGTCTCTCGTGGAAAAAAAATAACAAAAACAAAAACGGGAAAAGACTCGTAATTAAAATGGCGCGTGATTTAGTTGGTGGTACTTGTGAAAATAAAATTAACATAAATGTCTTTTTTAAAATAAAAATAGAAAATATGGTATATTTTGGAAAATATTTTAAATTTGATTAAAGAGGAAATGGCCCTGTGTGCGGGTGTGTAACTTGTTTTTGAATCGTTGTCGCTAAGCTGGTGGTAAATTTAGTTGTCATTTACCACCTGTGCGCCTTTGGCATTTATACTACCACCTTGTTGGGTGTGTGTGTGTGTACGTTTGGTGCCCTTTTAATAGGGGAGTTTTGGGTTGGAGGGTAAATCTAAAAGCTTTTCAGATAATAGGTCTGTTACAGTGATATTCTAAACCATTGTTTTGTTTTCTCTGTGTCCTGTCATCTCCAGTTTGGTGGGGATGGTAAATGTCGATAAGAGATTTGGTGCTAACTGGCGAGGGGAACCTTCTCGAAGTATCGAAGTTTGTTTTGTATTTTGAAAAGAGAAAATGCCCATCGTTGCTGGAGGAAGTAACTAATTGAATCGTTAATTATGAAGTAGGATTCTATTTTCTTAAGGAGTGAGAATGGAATGGGGATTTACCTTAAAGTGACAGCAACAGGGTAGTGTTGATTTTCAAATTGTAATACTATATAAGCTGTCTGAAGTTTTTTAAGGAGAAAAAAATCCTTGAAAGGTGGAAATTGCTTTTGGGAATATCCAGGCAATACCAAATTTATACTCATTCATATCATCCTTGATACTAGGGTGAAGTGGAAAACAAAAGAATTCTTGGTATTAGCAGACAATGAGTGGTTTGAATTTGGTGCATGATCGAGACTTCAAATTGAGTACAAATAATAACATGAATAAATAAAAAAAGCTATTTCGATTCTTACAATAGTGCGAATTGTCAACACGATTTGCTTGACGACGTAATAATGTGTAGCGTTTACTTGCTTGAAAGATTTCATTTGCAATAGAAATCTCGAAACATAAATATGGTCGCTCGTTGTCTTGTTACAGTGATGACTATTAATAAAATACTACAAACTGATTAAAGGGAGATGCATTTCAACCCATTTTTTTTTTTTTTTCATTTCATTCTTTTCGCTCAAAATTGGTGTTCCAATTTTAAAGACCCATTGTCGTGTAACCGTATACCCGTAGTACACGTGAAATTAAGTTGGCAGCGTAGGAGCACGTGTACTTATATTTGCATATTTGTATCTAGCAAAGTTTGTATAAAATACAAAAAATGTAGATAAAACCGTTGCCTAAATCCGGTATAAATATTCTTTCCATATTATTTTAATTCATTTTCGGAAACTGACATAATGCTTCTCTAACAACTTATGGTGGATGCCATTGAATCGTCACCGCTCACAATGTTTGTGAGAATGTGCATGGGTTCAAGTACGTTTACGAGTTCTTCGAAAGATATTCAGTCCTTTCTGAAATTTCGAGCTTTGTAGCCATTGCAGAAGACGTGTATCGTAGTTCTCACCTTCTGATAAGTCGATCCAGAAATAAAAAAGTCGAACAAAATTAACTTTAATACAACAAATCTAACAGCTGAGGGTTCACACTCTATGGTTTGGCCCATTAAGCAAGGTCATCAAGCAATTAGTATCGACAAATCGTGAAGAGCGAACTCCGCTAACAAAACGAAAATTGTGAAAGAAAATGCTAGTCTAAAACTCAATGAAGTTTAGTGAGTATTTTTGTCCGACTACTCCGCAGAAGTTTCAATCAATTTTCAATCACCCTTGGAGAACCCATAACGAGAAAGTCATTATTCTTCGCGATATAACACCCCAAACGCTAAGAAATAGCAAACCTTTAAATTTTAGTATTGCTTGCAGTTTTTATAGTCTGGACGAAGGGTCTGAACGAATTTTTATTAAGGTATCGCTGACTTTGTTTTACCTTAATGGGCCCATTAGACAGTTGGGTACTTTACTGTCTAATGTATCGTAAAGAAATCACCAAAACCTTTCAAGTGAGGTGTGCCAAAATGGCAGTCCTTCTTTTTTTGCATGTTCATCAATGATTTGCAAACTGAATACGAACGTCCCACACCTAGCACAGCAGTTCCATCACCATACCCAACCCATGCCATGAATTAAATCAATGAACTTCTGTCATGACTTAATGGAGATGAGGACGATATTGTCAGTCAATAAAAGGGCGATGATTAATGGCCTGCTTTTCAGACACAACAAAACTGGACCTCCACAAAAAAAACATCAATGACGAAAATCTAATTTAGGGAAGACTCTCCCTCCTACAATCATGATTGTCGTAACATATCGCTGCCTATCATGAACTCAACTATCACAACGCAGTTGTCTATTGTTACATAACACCACATTATGTTCGTCATCACATGTAAAAGGGATTTTTTTTTTGGTCGTTCTGTTTTTTCGTGGTTCACACCTTTAGAGCCATCACTATTTTTCCAACGTCACTGTTTAAAAATAACTCCCTCCTCTTTTGGAAGGGCAATTTGTGTATTCAGCTTCAATCGGTTTTAAAGTAATCACAAACTTTTTGTAATTGGCAGCTAGTCGTTTTTTGTATTTATTTTGCATTTTTTCAATAGATGACGTTGCAATATTTTTTGCGACATTTAAAAAATCTATTTGAAATATTTTAAATGTCAACTAAGCAGAGGCAAAAGTTAAATTCATTATAATTGTTTGTTTAAAGGTCTGAAATGTTCCAAAAGATATGCTACGAGTGCACTTCACATGCACATAATTAAGTTACTTAGCGTAGTAAATTTTTTGTTATCCTGGTTTGCACTCGTCCTTTGAGTATAACTCTGCTGAATAAATTACGTGTGCACTGGCAGAAAGATGAAACTTCAGGTGCTATTTTTTATTTTTATTTTTGCAACAACATCAAGAGGATATCCCATGGAAGCAGGTAGAACCACCGGAAGCTAATTTAAATTTAGAAAACCCTTGTGGCAACGACATGAAGCAATTGAATTTCCTATTTGCATGGATAAGTCGAATTCCGTGGTCCGTAAATTTTGTAAAAATTTTGGAACTTTGAATCTAACCAGCCATGGTTCGCTTTCTGTTTTTTGCATGGGCTAAATTCAGAACATTTTTTCTTTGCTGTTATTGTGGTCAACTCAAATGATACTTAAGGGAGTCAATGGAACCAAATGCTTATTTAAAAACAGTGAACTAAAAGTACAGTAAACTCTCGATAATTTGAATTTCATGGGATAAGAAAAAAACAGACATTTTCGAAGTACGGAGGTTTTAGAAAAAAAAAATATTGCTCACTTTCGTCAAGTACGCATTTTAACTAACGGTTGTTGAAAAAAAAAGTCAACTTGACTTCGAATTATAGAGGTAAACGTGCCATCAATTTCGAATTATAGAGGTTTTCATGTTGTTTTGCATAAAGCTAAATTCGAATTAATGAGGGGACCAAATTGCATAGGTTTTCTTTGATTTACAGAGGTTTTTTCAGGGGACTGTGAGAATGCTTCGATTTACAGAGGTTTTCGAAATATAGAGGTTGGAATTATCCAGAGTTTACTGTGTTTGTATTTTAAGTTGGAAAAGATATAACAACATCGTAATGTTGAAAATAATAATCATTCCATTCATAAAAATGATTCCATTTAAAACTGGTTTTAAGAATTGGAATTATAATCCATAGGGTTCTCACCTAATATTATTATTAATAATATTCGAAGAAACATAAAATTCTTATAGAATTATTCTTTTTTTCTTTTTCAGGTAAGTTCCTGTATCCAATTTGTAAACAAAAAGTCTTCGGTAAGTCTGAAGACGCCGAGAAAATATTCGTAACCATTGTTCTTGCAGTACAAAGTAAAAAGTATTTGTTTCTAAATGTTTCTAAGTGCTATACTTTTACAAGAATTTTTTGTTCTTTTAGAAGAAATGAATTTGAAAAACATTTCTTGACTTGGTGTTAGATGTTTAAAACATGTTTGTGGAACAAGTTATTGTTTCTATAAAACTTTAAAGTACTATTTCGCATTTGCATTTTACAGATTCCCTTAGATATTACGTAACATCAGGTAGAAAATTCCTTATTCCCTATGCTCTTTTGTTTTACTAAAAATAATCAGCTAAATCATTCATTTTTTTGGCGATTTCGGGATCAGAAAGTTATATCATTTAAGGTGGTGTTTGAACAGAAGAATGAACATACTTTTCCACCCCAGCTTAAAGATTGCTTTAATTATACCGGAAATGATGATATGATATACAATTTAACTTTTTTTTCAAACTCACATATTTAAGGTAATCTTAGGTTTAAACCTATCAGTCCATTTCTCTTGCCCTAATTAATAAAATACTCATAAAATTAATCGTGAAGCAATCTCAATGAATCCATCTTAAAATTAAGTTCAATTTGATTTGAAATTTGATTGATGGAATGAGTGACTTTGATAATCAATCTTACTTCGATAGAGGTGTATGTCTGTACTCTATATTAAGAATTAAAATCAATAAATATTAATTATTTAATGCAACTGGAACAATTTAAATGAATGGTTGGCTTTCTGCAAAGCGTAGAGACTGATCTTCTTATCAATCATTCGAATCGCATATTCGTTAATGTTTCCACATCGTGCATAATGTTAAATGTTTAGGTTTCGATGAAGTCTCAACTGCAGCCTACAGGAAAGGCATGTGTCACATCATTCAAAGTTTTACATCAGTTTGAATTTGCATATATTCATTTGCCGTCGTGTCTTACCGGGTCAACTTGACTTTGATTTCATTTGGATTAGTTTAGTTGACCTGTAAGATAATTATGTATCTTTGTACTTAGGTATATACCAATAATTCCTTGTACTTGAATTTTTTTAAGTACAAGTAAAATTCTTTATCGTATTTATAAACGAACTATTTTTAAAGGATTTAGAAGTACTTAAAAGGAATTAAGAAATTAAAAGGTACTTGCGAGTACTTAAGTTACTTTGAAAGGAATTACGAATTTAAGTGCAATTACTAAGATTGAGTTTTTAAAATTTTTAAATCCAAGTGCCGCGGAATCGTACTTGTACTTAAGAAAATTCAAGTACAAGGAATGGTACTGGTACTTGTACTTGTATTTGTATTTTACTGGTTTAACCTCAACAGAGGACTTTAGACTTTGTTTGCTACTGCAGTTACGTTCAGAAAACCAATTTCGGGCAAGTCATGATATTTCCTGTAAAATTTTAACTCAATTCGTCGCAGAAAACATATTAACATTCTGGCCACTGCCGTGTGCGCTCGAAACGCCATGATTCAATCGTAATTTATTCATTCACTATCAGTCAAAAATCCTCCGACAGAGCACCTCGTCAGTCGACCGCATTTTTTTCGAATTTTAATTAATTTTGCATCTATTTTCGCCGAATTTCAAAATCACTTTCAAAATCGAAATCTACGAATATTGGTTTGGGGTTTTTTCCGTAAACATAATCGGTATTGTCTAGAGGAAGATATTCCTTTTCTGACCGACGAGACCTCGTCACAAATATTTTCGATTGAAAATTATCGAGTTCACCCTCTATCTTGGCAACAGGAATTTTTGATTTTAATTGAATTAAATCCTGCGGCAACTCTGATTACGTTGTGTCCCAGACAGACGCCAACATCTACAGCATAAGATACAACGTATCTGTGGGTGGTGTACTACAAAATAATAATCCCACCCTAGGGGTTATAATCTTTTGTGTGTTTACACTCATGAATTTATAGCTGCAAACTTATCTTTTGTTGTTTTATTGTGTGTTTTAAAAGCAGTAGGTACTAGGAATTTATTGCTGGTTGCTCCTGCTGCAAGTTCGGTTTGTGTCAACTTATGAAGTCAAGAATAAGAGCCAGGCAAACAACGCAGAAGAAGAGCGCGTCCTCTGCAGTTTATTGTTTACGAAGGCAGTTATTGTAGACTTAGTGCGGGAATCATGACCAAGGTTGAGTGGCTTGACGATTAAGTTTTTTTTGGACGTACTCCTAAAATTCCCAACTATGCTTGTTTCACTGAATATTTTCAAGTGAGCTTGGGGAGGTTTACGAATTTTCAAGGCTTTGCACATCCGAAGGAATTTACCGGTGGCAGCAATTTCCGTGCACTCTGAGTGTTTTTGTGGAAGGAGGAAATCATTCCAAATATGTCAAGGTGAGTGTGCACGTTGATTGATTTCAACGCGCACTAGAGGAAGTTAGATGGTGTTGCATGATGCGCTAACATATCGAAAATACTTTGAGACCATTAGCCGTAAAATAGCTGAATAACACGACTAGCGGATGCGAAGAAATAACTCTTTTCCGCTCTGCATGAAGTTGCGGTTTGCTGTCGCAGTTTAGTAGGTGCATTGATTCAAGAATTTGAAAAATCTTTTGCAAAACGGGTTTCATGAACAGAGCATATCTGTCAAGTGTGCATGAAGAATTTGTCCACTGCCAACGGACTTGCAATCATAAATGTCCAACAATGAAGTACTTGAATACCACTAAAAGACGAAATACTCAAGAGCTTGTCGTGTGCAGGCTCCAGGACTATGAGAGATGGCGACTTCTGCTTGCAATCATTTCCTGTCAATTGTTGTCTACAAATCACCATACATTTTTTAAGTTTTGCTTTTTTCGTACAATAGAATGAACAAAATTAACTTTTTTCAGTACAGATATTATTGCCGTATTTTTAAAGGCAAGCATTCCCACTAATTATTGAAACAAAACATCGTTCAAATGGTTGCCCTGGTTGGCTTCGTAGTAGCACATTCTGTCACTCCAAGTATCCAAGATCTTATTAATACTTTCGGACTGTTACTTGATGCTTGAATGATATTGGCCTGAAATACTTCAATTGTTTCCTGATCGGTCATTCACGCTTTCCCATAAAAATAGCCCTAAGTTGTCCAAAGCGTAAAGCGAATCGTTTCGTTCCGCGGAGGTATGATATAGAGTTTCTGTCAAGACTTCGAGCGGGTAACAACTGTCAGTGTCAAAATAACCTACGATGTAAAAAGAAACCACTAGGTGGCCAGCCCGTTATTTCTGACGTTAAATAAATGTTTGGTGGTTGTAATTAAAACTATGGAGTAGTTGACTTATTATACGCCTTCTAAATCAGATGCAGTAGTTTTCAATCAATAAATAGGCTGACTTCAAATTCGACTTCTTCGTTTACCGGTATGCAATCGAAATTGGTTCGTAAAAATAACATCTTCAGCAAAAGACAATTTCTTCTGTTTTGTTAATTAAACAAATTAATTTCTTCCTTTTTTGACCGATTTATGAATGTAAGAGGCGAAGAAAACTAAAAACTGGTTTAAATATCCACTTATCCGACAAATTGGTTTCCGCCTCGACTAGTGTGCTTTTCTCCTCAAAAGCTCTCACGGTGGTATTTATTTTGGCCACTAAGCACCAGTTATCTCCATGTTGCTTAAAACACATACAGCCAACTTGGCTCTCAGATTTTCCTTGTTAAGATTTTTTAAGCTGAAAGCGTTCGTCATTTGTTGCTTTCTCTTACCAAAGGGTTATCCTTTAAATGTTCTTCTGTTTAATTTCTGTTGATATTTTTCACGCTATTTAGAAGCTTTAAACAAAAAAGAAAACTTTCTATTCTTATCACTTTCAAGTTGTCAAAAAGCCGGCTAAACTTCAAAGCTCCGAGGGTGAGAAAAGCTCAGAGAATTTTAAGTCTACCTCTCCGAAGCAATCTCTGCCTCTCTCCGGCGCATATCTAACTCAGCAGAGACAATTCAGCAACAAGAGTGAGCAAAACAAAAATAACTGAGCCTGTGTAGAGGTTCTTTTGAAAATAGAAAAAGACCCCTTCCCTTCACCCACCCGCCCGGGTGGGTGGGTTTCAATCAGCAAGCAGGGCGTAAGAAATTTATGCCTCCAGGGTGATTAATTTTCACAGGTCAATCGATTTAATCGATCAAGATGACGGCGTTGATAAGTGTGCCTCATGAGTGCAGCAGGAGACGGAACGAAGGGCGAGGCTAAACGTTCCCCCGAGAAGTGTCAGAGAGGCGCTCGCAAGCTTTTTCTTTTAAATTTTGAATTCGCCACAACGCGCCGAACACACACACTCTCAGTGCGAGACGCCACTGCAAGGCGCATGGGAGAGCACGAAAGTTTACAGTACACCTGCGTCGGATATGTAGTTGTCGTAGGCTTCCACACCTTCCACCGCGGCCAAGCGGGGTGGGTGAGGTGAGCTCCCATCTCGTGCGTGTCTTATAATAGAGTTATCTTAATGTTAATCACCTGTGGTGATGTGCTCTAAAGACTGAACAAGGTGTCTATTTAAAAGCTCTTCAACGTGTGTGCTGTATTCGTGCTGCTGTATCTACGGGTGTAATGACGCAGGGTGGGGACTCGTTTTTTCCACCTTCACAGATGTTCCACAGTGGGATGGTGAAAAAAATATAGCCAAGGGTTAATGCAAGGCAATTTTGTCCGTTCACATGTACTGCCAATTAGCGAAAATCACATATTCCGTGTTCGAATGATGCCTTCGGGCATCGTTTTACAATTTTAGTCTCAGTCAGTCTCTTTTGTCTGAGGGTAAGTTGTTGCCGCAATGGGAGTTTAGTTTAACGATTCCCATGTGAGAACATCGCTTGATTCCATCAAAGTGTATCTTCCGATGAAGCGGCCTCCTTAACGAAGTAATGGAGATGGTGAGGGATGATGTGGCTTAGAAGATTTTCTTTGTGAAATGTGCTTAGCGTGTCCTGGGATTTGAAATTTAACTTTATTAATGAGCCTGAATCGAGGTCGATTGGTAGATCTTTGATCGAGTAGTCTTTCTTCTAATGACCCCTTTTGTATGATAATGAGCACACAGCCACTAAGGCAACTTATTCAATGGGCTTCTCATCGTAAATATTTGCACTGTATATCGTCGGAATCGCTTAAAGGATCACCCCCACGAACAAAGGGAAGAGCCGTTTCCTGTAACCAAAGAAAGTAAACATTGTATACCCATCAACTAGTAGGTAAATAAAAGTAACTCGAGGCCTCCTTCGAGGCATAAACATTCTAAAGAAAGCAATTCTGATTTGAAGAGAAGAAAACATCTGTTTTCTCCCAAAATAGGATACAAGCAGGAGTAGCCTTGGGGGGACTTTAACGTAGAACAATGTTTTTATGGCTGATTGAATTGCCCGTAGGAATTGTGATGAGAGGGGGACTAAAGGTCATGCATGTTTCCATGCCGGGTGTGCCCTTATTGAGTTTGGTTTCAAGTTATTTTTTTGGTTTTTTTCTTTTTTCTAGAACAAAGCAACAAAGTCATTTTCTTGAGGCACTTAGCTTTTCTTTTGGAATATGTGGGTATAAAGAGAAGCATCTTAAGTACTAGAAGTATGTTCAAGTTTTTTCGCCTTGAGGAATGGAGAAGCACGAGGTGTAAACTGGAAACGCGTTCATTTCTGTTTGCCTCAGGTCGTGTTGACGACCTAGTTGAACGAATTAGGAAGTATTTTGTTCAAAGAAAAAAACCTCAAGATGTTACAAGTAATATGAAAACGATTAAACGATACAACTCAGTAGGTACCTCAACAGGGGAATTCGAACAGCCTAAACAGCACAAAAACCACGTAACAACCTGGCAGTTGACCTAAATAGGTATAGACGGGACCGACACACAATAAAATATATCAGTCCTTCTGTAGAAGCAAATTGAAAAGTAGCAATAAATTATAAATAGTGTGTTCAAGTTCAAATACTTTGTTTTTTAAGTCATTGCTATTTTTCAAGTGGCTGTTTATTGCAGCAGTATTCAGCAATAAATTTAATAAAAATATGAACCGAATATATCTTGAGCTTTTTAGGTATAATAAATTTCCATACTTCGTAACGTTGCAACAAGTAAAAGTATCCTAAAGTTTTTGCAACTAACCACGACAACCACACTGAGGATATTAAACCACTTTGTCCATATGTCTGCTTCCTCGTATGAAAGCACTGTCATAAATCAAAAATTCATGCTAATGACAGCGCGTTCGGGCAGTTCTCAAAGTCACACTACTGTCAATGCCCAACAAGGCAAGACAGTGTTGTAACAAAATTGGTCTAGCACTTAAACTATACGATTGTGGTCAAATTGTCCTCGAAATAATTAATGTGAGAAACAATTTAATAACCCACCGAAAATTCGTCAAAAACAAAAATAAACTCCTCGGAATCCCTTCACCTTTCCTCTTCGTCAAACTTCAAAGTAGTTCATTGGGTTAATAACCCCCGGGTTAAGTATCCCGACACGCAAACGTATCTTTAACTATGTAAACACATCCATTACACTTTATTCAATTAACGCAGACAACACATTTATACAACGAAAACAACAACAAATTAAAATTAATTGCTTAAATTTCTTTGTTGCTGTCAAAATCAATTTGACAATTATCAAAGGCATACGTCACACGAAAGGGTTTTTTTATTTCTGTCTTTTTTAAGGGTATGCTGGTTTGAAAATTTATTCATGCTTTTGGATACCTGGCTGATGCTTTGTATATGTATCGTTTTCCAATTTCAACACGAGCGGAAATTATTCATAGCTGAATAATAAATTTGACTAGATTTAATTTTGATCTATTAAAATTGCAAATTTGCTGCCACCAATATTGCAATATTTCTCTGATAAACTTTGAGTGGGTAGACTTTTTGGGGAAAAACTAATTTTTATTTTATTCAGTGAAAAGCCTCAATTAAATGAATTTTGCCGTGGAGTTGGTACAAAAAATTAAATTACTTGCAACAAATGATTTCCGGGTAAAAAATGTACAACCACTTTTAAGTTACTCCCTCTTCTTCCTGGCGGAAATTGGAATGAAAACAGTTCTTTTTGAAAAAATTTTTTTTGTAATTAAAGTTCGACAACTTTAAGCCCATCAAGAAGCTATGGTGGAAAAGTAATTAATTGGACCATTTTTGGTGTGGTTCTTTTCATCATACGTGACATTTTGTATTGGCACGATAACTTTGCCAAAAAATTGGAGTTACAGACATTTGTTGTAACTCAACACTCACTGTGCAGATATGTTAAATCAATTTTGCAGGTTCTCATATCAGGACGGAAAAAAAGTTATTTTGATTTTAAAACGCATTAAGGCTTATTTACTAAAAATTTGTCTGGAGAGTGTGGCAGTAAATGTCGGGTCTCTTCAAAAGTGCCACGTGCCTAGGAGCCGACTGTGGACAATTGACATCGACATCCTTCAGCAATTTTAGTTTTGTTGTAGGACAACGTTAAGATTAACCTGAATGAAAACTTAGTTCCCAGGCTGAAGAAATGTCAGTTTTTAACAATAAAGAGGATTTGTAGAAATTTATTTACCGAATAGCAGAAGTCCAATGATCTTTCAATTGTTCTGATGCTGCTTTCATTTCTTCTCGCTAGATGATCAAATTAAAACAAATCTTTAGAACGTTGGGCTTATTATAGAAACCCAAAGAAAAGCCTTTGTCGTAACCGAACTTGGGACTGGCCAAGAATGATATAATTTGAAAGAATTTAGGACACAGAATTTTTGTAATATCTACATGAAAACACATGACAAATCCAGTTAACACGTAATGCCATGGGAGTCACCGGTGACCGGCACTAAGTTCGTTCGTAAATGGCGTGGCATTCAATGTGTTAACGCACAACCAATGATATTGGTATTTAGTAATAATAATTTAAGGACAAGCGGCCAAAATATTGCCAATAAAACGCAATAAGTAAAGACGCACACGCTCATATGTTGTGGTAAACTTATTAAATCAATATATTTCTTTTCTACTGTGGAAACTTTGCAACAAAATGATCTTAAACTAAAAGTTCAATAAGAAAAAGTTGTAAAATTTAAAGCGTAGAAGATAAACCTAGAAAAGTATTCATTTAAAAAGCCATCAAAACAAAAAAAGTAGCTTCCAACTCAATTGCCGTGTCCTACAGAGTCACCGCCCCCATAACGAAATTATCAGGCAGACAAAACACACTAACTTTAACTTTATTTTAACGAGTGCAAAATTTGTTACTTCATGCTTAGTGATTAGAATGTTCTGGAAATCATTGTAGTCATAGTTGTTATGGAAATGATATATGCAGTACATCAAAGTAATTAAGAGACAAGCACAAAACTAGAACATCGGAACTCGTCAAAGTTATAAGAAAAAAGGAAATGCAGGTGGAAAGTTTACACCATTAGTTTCCTAATAAGCAAAAAATCATATAAATTCATCAACATATAAGCCTAAACAATAATACAAAGCTCAACAAAGGTTTATGTAAATTCTTGTTCAGATAGCATTTGTAGGAGAAAAAGAAGGGGAAAAAAAAACTCTATTTGAAAAAAACATGCAACGTATGGAACGTTTGAAATAAATAACTCCATTTTAAAATGGTCTTTAAATACTAAGGTATGTATATTCGGTTTTTTTTTGCAAGATTTCCTCTCCAGTTTCAAAAACGTAATTTTTGCACCCACCTGTCAGTGTGATTTCCCACTGCAGAACTCCTCACACCACCCACCAACTCAATTTGGGTTAAGGCTTGCGTAAAGGAATGGGCACACCCAACTTCTCTTATGTAGAAAGCCAAGGACTTGCGCCGGTTCGACATTTGCAGTCGTACTAACGTTTAGATTTTACGAAGTTTTTGACGTAAAATTGCTTTTGCAATATTGAGTAAAAAATAAAAGGAAATCATATTTTACATTATATTCTTGTAGTATCGGAATAAGTTGCAGTTTGTGGTTTGTTTTCATGTTAGCTACGACTTTTAAAGGTTCTGGAGAGTCAAGAATTTGATTTAATTTGTAGACACTTTTGGCTGGGCTTCTAGCTTTTATCAAAAACTTAAAAGAAAAATTTAAATCTCCAGCCTGTTTTAGACGCTGGTAAGAAGGATTATGTGCATTTATGTCACGAATTGACATAAATGCAATTCGAAAAGGCCTGTTAAATTCCTACGCATTTAATATTTTTTTTTTGTGGTAGAAAAAACTCAATGGTTGAATGGGGCTGACGCCGCGTACAGGTCTCATTTAACTGAATTTGCAATGAAATCCGTTTAATACGACTTCGCTTAAAACGACCAACCGCTTTTTGTGACGCAGACACAACATGTTAGGTTTCCATACAAATTGCAATGAAAGCAATTTTAGTTCGTTTCGTCTGTCGTCCGGACCCATAGCATTATCCGAACTCTATCGCATTTACATTCTAAAAGTAATAACTCAAATATTTGAAACTAAATACCATTCTCGACTCCATATGTCAGGCACTTTTGTTAATTTAATATCAAAATGCCTAAAGGTTTCAACTAAACCCACCCACAAAATGGGATTAGGATTAATACTCCTCTGAGAGTTGTCAACACTTGAAGCACATCAAAGGTGGCCAAATTTAAGGGGACAAGCCCCGAAAGTCTAAACTCATGACACCTGTCAGGACGTGTACTAAACTGTCAAAGAAATTTGTGTACACTTTGAGTTAGTATGCTCGTACCAATTTGATTTATAGTTATAAGATAAAATATGCAAATCACAAAATCTCTTCTTTTTCCTTGTGAACACCTGAAAGGATTTTCTTTAATTCCAGCATTTTCCCATCTACACATTTGTTGTTGTGTTGACTTTCAACTGCTGTCGTCATTGATTTCAAGGACTTAGGGGTGAGGGAAAAATATGGCACAAGTGTGTAGAGATTTTCTACCCAAAGCCGGTAGCTTCTGTTGAATTTCGATAATAATTTCTACCTCGAAGCAAAAGTTTCATATAACAGTGTTTTTTTTTAACGAACAATTCCTTCGCTAAATCCGTTTGACATTCGTTCACCATTCTGACAGAAAGAGAGAGACCGAGAAAACGAAAACGAGCACGAGCACGAGCACGACCATGAGAACGAGAACGAGAACGAGAGCAAGAGGCAGAATTTTGTGGCAAGAAAACACTCGTTGCATTGTGTGTGGAGGAAGGAAAACTCGGTGTGTCCTTCGACGAGTTGCGCATTATCGCACCTTCAACATTTGCAAATCCAAGTACAGACCTGCAAACTTTTCCCATAAGCTTCGCTCTGTATAGGGAAAGTGTTGCTCAGCTTTTTTTTTTGGTTTGGTGGTTTTTATGTTTTTGGTTTGGTTGAGGAAGCAAAAAGGAAAAAAAGGGAATATGACTCCACTTCCACAAGTCCCGATGTCACTTCTAACCACTCTTTCGGTTGTGTTTTTTTGTTATCACAAACCGAGCAGCTTCTTCCCAAACCGCATGTCTGCGCACGTACTGTTGCTCCACCACGACGACGACGATGGCAACGACCATGGCCTGTAGAGCTCTGTACCTCCCCGCTCTGTGTGTGCCACCCCACGTAGATAACATTCTTCCACACGACAAATGGTATTCCCAGGCGCTATTTATACCGACAACGGCAGTCGCTTATCATCATAGACGTCGACTACGACGATGACGCTGACGCGGACGCTCGCTCTCACCCTCTGCCGTCGCTAGGTGCTTTGACACCATCATCCAATACACTTTGTTTTGTTGCTGTTGTTGTTGCTGTTACCTATTTTCCCGGAGAGTTTGGTATTTTTAAAGCTACCTTTGCCTTCTCTCCACCACGAGTTTACCAGAGTGTTGTTATTGGTTTTCCTGCGTTTTTTTTTTTTTTTTTTGTGGCGAATTCTTCTTCGGCGAGTTTTATGCGTGTTCCGTGTGCGCTCTCGCTACGCTGAACGCTTCAACGCGCTTTAATGTTTGTCGCATTGTTGCTGGAGACTACTCTCGGTGTTCGTGTTGTTATTGTGACGGACGGAACTACAGACCAGACCTATGTACGTAACGCTATAGTTGTTCATCATCGTCTAGCTCGCGCCGATCCGTGTAGTTTTTTGCACCGTGTTCGTGTACTGTGTATCCGATTCAACTTCTCTACTTCTTTTTTCGTTTTACTTTTTTTTTTGTTTCTTTTTTTTTTGCTATTTCTGGCAAAGCGCGCTTTATACACATCCATCCATCCATCCATCTCTATGTGTACCCCCTCTCTCGTCGCGTGTATGTGGGTCTATTTTGCCTGCTGCCTCTGCGAGTAGCTTTTCAGCAATAGACAGCTAAAAGTTCAGTGTGTGACATTTACGTAGAACATCTCTCAAAATGGCGTCGTCGTTGTTGTGTCGTTTTCGTTGTGGAAATCTAAATAGTGAATCAAATAATAAAATATTCAAATAGACAAATATTTCTTCATATTCTCGCACTGTAAATCCGTACCGAATTTTTTTGTGAATTTCATTTCATCGGTTTTTTCTCTCTACCTCAACCGAGCGATGTAAAAATTTTTTCTTCTCCGCTCTCTTTCTCTCAAGCGCGATGTTGTAGAACGAGAAAAAAAAATAGATCTCAAACGAACAACGAAACGAAAAAAAAAATTCTCCTTTTGCGGCCCTCTAAAACCGAGCCAAACCAACAAAAACGAAGAAAATTTTGAAATTTAAAAAAGAAAAAAACAAAAAAACTAACTGCTTCTCTCCGCTCCACATTGTCGCACAATTGTTTTTACCCTCCGACTAATGTAAAATGATAAAAAATGTAAATAAATATTATCTAATATGTTACGGCATATATAGAGTTTTTAAGAGCTAACAACCGCGACTATATATGGGAGTTGAAAAAAAGGGTGCTGCTGTAGTCTTAAGTGTGCCTCTGGTTTTGATTCGTTTAAAACTTACGTAAACGCGTAAAGTCCTTAATTAAAAAAAAGCAAAAATAACAGAAATTTTGTATATCCATTTACTCCCCCCTTTCGTTATCTGGCTGCGTTTCTCAGTGCATTTACGCCGATTCACGCACTGAAAAACCTAACAAGTAGGTACACATCTCATTTGAACAATATTGCGGAGGAGATTGTCTGGGCTTTTTTTTCGTTTTCGTTTTTCCCCTTTCCTCTTGGTCAAAGGGGGGACGGGTAAAACGTATGCTGCATCAAACCGCCCTCTGGAAAGCCTGGTCGCTGCTTGAATACGATTTCCCACTTAGATTGTGCTCTTCAGTTCGATTTGTGATCTAATTTTTTTTTTTTAAAGTTTTCCCTATTTTTTGTTATTTCATTTTCTTTTCTTTTTTTGGTTTCGTGCTCGGGTATATACAACACCATCGACGTCACGTCGCTTATCTCTGTGGTGATAATGCCAGACGTGTCCTATTTAAATACTTTTTTTTAGTTCTCCAGCACATGAGGCAAACTAAGAGATCGGAATTTGTTTTAAAGTGTGAATATAATGAGCGCGTAAAAACAAAAGATTCTGAAGAAATATCGTCTTCCACATCAGTCTCAACAATGGGAGTGACACTCGAAAATAGAATGCAATTTCCGTGTGTGCAATTTTAACCTTTCGCGCTCACTCACTCGAATAAAGTATCTAAAAATCTCTAAATCTAAATTAATTTCAATTGACAGAGTTGTGTATCTGTGCTTGTGTGGGCAGTGTTGTTGTTCGTCGATTTGATTTGAGATTTACACACGTATAAAGTGATGATTTAAATTGTTACTAGCACTAAATAAATCAAAGAAAGAAAAAAAAAAAGCCAACTCCATCTACATATACGTAAAGATTTGTAATACATGACAAGCCTTTCAATTCTTTCATCATTGTTGTCGTCGTCGTCGTCGTCGTCGAGGAATTCCATCGAACAAGTGCAATATTAATTCTTAAATGTTTAATCTTGTGTGTAGAATACTAATCAATCATTAGATAGTTTTGTTGTTAACTCTACATATCTGCAACTCTTTTTCTTATAGAGTTTGTTGATGTTGTTATATTAAACCGAAACGGAAAAAAGGTGGGCAAGCAGTGCTGCCATCGTTTGTTATTATTGCTGTTATTGTTAGTTTATTTTGTTGTTATTTGCTGGTGTGTACCAAATGAATAATATTTACGAATTAAAGAACAAGAGAAGATGAAAAATTTTAGCAGCAGTAAACGAAAACAAAAATCGACAAGAAAAAAGAAAAAAATTTGTTGACAATTAATGTGATCGTTTTCGTGCTATGAAGTGTTGCTGTTGTCATTTGATCAGAAATTTGATAACTATGTAGGTATACAATTGTCTTTCTATACCATATATATATATACATACACATAAAAATAATATATCCTTAAAAATCATATACATATACATATGTTTTAACTAAAATATGATTACTCAAACTTAAAGCCAACATTGAACATAACTTTTCTCTACCTATTTTTGATTTTATTTTTCTGTAGCTTTTTTTTTATCAATGTTTCTTCTTAGATCATTTCAAATATAGTTGTCTTTCCCCATTCATCTCTCTTCATTTTGACGTGGAATCCCTTGTGAATAATACCCAACATTTTAGATCCCTTGTGACGATCCATTGATGTTCTTATTTCTTTTTTTGGTGATGTTGATGTCGAAAATGCTTAACTGTTTTTATTTTCATTTTCAACGTTTAAAACAAATTTCAAAGCTGTCGAAGTTTGGTTGTGCTTATTTATTCTGAGAAAAGATTCCAATCAATATAGTGCTTACTGTTGACAGGTGTCATACACAAGGACTAAACTATTTATTTTGGTCTACAAATTGAACTTTTAACTTTAAGAATGGGCTGTGAGAAAGTGGGGACCGTGTCGTTGCAATCTATTCTCTTCTCTTAAGGCTGCCCTG
This sequence comes from Syritta pipiens, assembly GCA_905187475.1. Classification (NCBI taxonomy): domain Eukaryota; kingdom Metazoa; phylum Arthropoda; class Insecta; order Diptera; family Syrphidae; genus Syritta; species Syritta pipiens. The sequence continues at coordinate 8,923,596 of LR994571.1, read as the reverse complement.
TTGCACACAATTCATCTTAGCATTTTGTTTGAGATTTACTTGAAACTCTTGTAGGTTACGAGCGAAGTTACATTCTTCCTGCATTAAATTTGAATCTAATTTTTATTAAACCACATAGGAGACGTTTTTATTTATATACGACTTCTTTTCAGTGGTCTTTATCACATATTCGAAGCTCACCCAAAAACGTACTAAGTTTCATTGTGAACTCAGATTTCTTGCGTGAGTTCTAAGTGGGGGAAATCACAATAGAAGCTCAGTGGCTCGGTGGCTGTAATAAATTAGGCGAGTTTTTCCCACAACTTCTCCCAATAGTATTTCCAACATATTTCCAACAACAAACTTTTAAAATCATCTTCGGTTGCATTTTATGTAATATTTTAGTATTGATCTTCCACCCTATTAGTTAAACAATAATACGTTTTCATTATTCCTTTTATTTCGTTCTATGTATTTCCAACTTAAAAACAAAAACCTCAGACAGTAGTTGAAAGAATAGATATCAGAGGTTGTTAATTTTTAGCAATTGTTTAGAAATCAGCCGTAGAGATTTGGTGAGAACAAACCATGTACCAGACATAATCTAAAAACGTGTTGCTTATAAAGTTATTACTGCAAAAAGAATTTGTTTGTTTCTTGTCAGCCTTATGATAAATTTTTATTTCGTTCCATTTCATTTTATTTGTCTAAGAGGCACCTACGGTGGTGCATATCGAATTTAGCAACCATTGTAGTGACTTTTTATGAGCTTTCCCTATATGGTTAAGCAATTAGTTCGATGTGACCTAGGATACCTATTGTAATTATAATGAGTTCCATTTAAACTACTAATTTACAAAACCTCCACACTGATTGTTAGTAGTATGTATTTTTTTCCATGTAATGCCACTTCTAGAACTTTATAAGTATGAACTTTATACATTTTGTATAAAGTCACATCCATCCGTTTCTGCATAAACATTATAATACTAAATCGTATAACTAGGCAGTTGCTATGTTCTTGCTTTTAATAGCACTGTAGCAAAGCTGAAAGTCTTTATTGTGGTTACAAAAAAAGGCATGGGTAATTAAGAAGATGAATACGATTATTTTCACTAATATTTATATTTATATACTTACACCACAATGCCAACTTTGGGGCAGCACTTAATTTGCAATTAGTTTTGTAACAAATAATCAATTTATTTGTACATTTTTTTTGGCTTTTCACCTGATCAGCTTCTATAGACAGTTTACGGCTTTGTTTTTATTTAACATATTTATTAGATAAACAAACAAAGTTATGTAAATATTTATAATTTACAGTTTTTTTTTTTTGGTTTTGTTTGGATAACTCATTGGCATCAGAGGGATGGAAGAAAGTGATGATGTGGGTCATAAAATTTAAATCACCCCGCTCAATCAAATAAAGGTACTCTTACAGCCACTTATAGTTCAACAGTTTACGCTTTGAAGTCTTAAATTTAGATAAAAACATAAATTACGACAAGAGACCCCTTGACGCTGAATAAATAGAATTCATGTTCGTCTAAACAGTTGTTATCATGTAGCTGAATAGGTGTTTCAACGTGCTTAAGAACTCTTGAAATCGATAGGTTCTGTTGACAATCATGATTTGCTGTAATCGGTAATCAATGTATGATTATTTAGTATTCTCCTCAACTTAAAAGTGAATTCACATCGGTGATCTTATGAAAAGATTTCCTCGCTTCCTTTTTTCAAAACAAAAAAAAAAAAAGAACTTGCGGCAATATTTACTAAAATCATAAATCATTGACTTTTCTGAGAGTATTCTACGGTCAGTACGCCGACGAAAGCACGAGCCCATTCTGCGGGAATAAATCGACTTTTGATTTATAAAGGAAAACTCTTCCATTTATCGCTGAAGTTTTTTTACCATAAATTCTCTTACTTTTTGTTGTTAATTAATTGCAAGGAAGAGTAAAGCAAAAACAATGAAATATGAACTTCGGTAGAGCACGTTTGATAATTGATAAGTTAAAAAAAAAATAATGTTTTGAACATTTTGAGTACCTGATGTGGTTTACTTTTTACATCTTTATTTTATATTAAGATACAGTAGTTTGATGGTTCAAGCTAAGGTACTCGGATTTGTTAGTGACAGATAAAACTTATTTTCGATTTTTACATTTAAACACATTTACATTTACTTACATTTAATTGATTAATCACACTTTCTACTTTTTTACTTTTTATTTTACCCAAACTAGCAAGTAATAAATTACGTAAATAATATTAAATATACAGCACTGCCTACCAGGCCTTCGGGCGATAATGAGAAGAAGTTTACTTCATTCCATTTTAATTACATACTCTTCCTTATAATTACCACCCTAACTTCAAACAGATTCACTAATCAGACTCACTAGACGAACTTATTCGATCACAATTCTTTATACCATATTTTTTTATTTCTGCCAATGCACTAGGAAACTGAATGCCTGCAAAGAACAATGATTTAAATTGTCATTTCGAGTAATCCGCCATAATATTCGTCTAATTCCAGAGCTTAGTGTCAAGCTATGAAAAATTCTAAGAATTATATTTGACTGAAATGAGCTTTTGTGCATCCTCATAAATAATTCTTCATATTTGCCAGCAATTTAAGTAGGTGTAGGCATTCTAAATTTGCCTTTTCATAGAATTTTCAATTCAGTTGCCTTGAGCCTATTATGAATATTTAAATCCTAGCTAAGAAAATTTTAACGTATACATATGTAATTTATATATATTTGAAATAAGGATTAGACACATTTATCTCAGTCTTGTGTCTGTTGGAACCTTGACATTTATGATAAGCAATCTGCTTTTCAGTTCTGTTCAGAATTTTTTTCACCGCCACTTGAAGTTATTAAATCAATTGCAAGATTGAGGTTAGCAAAACTTTACATTTTTTTAATACTTGTGTTCGTTTGCATCCTAATCAGATGTGTGGATGTTCAAAGATTTTTTAAGCACTTTGTTTACACTTTGAAAATGGTAAGAACCCAATTGTTTTCTTAAATTCTTGTTAGCATCATATGGTCTGGCTAACCTGATGCCTCAAATTATTGGGAGTACAACTTGAAAGACGCGCATTGTTACTAACTTCATATATATTCACACGCGCTATTTTTTTGACAGTGACAGCTATTGTATGTTAAAGAGCGTCGAAAAATCTAGTTAATTCCATCTGTCAAAGTATACACCAGTTAATTTACACAAGTTTTGTTTTGCGTTTAAAATGTCGAATTTTGTGCCTTCAAAACAACATTTGCGGGAAGTTTTAATTCACTACTTTTATTTGAAGAAAAGTGCAACAGATGCGCAACGTTTACTCATTGAAGCTTACCCTGACTATTCTGTAAGTGTCAGAATGTGTCAGGAATGGTTTGCACGCTTTAAAAGTGGTGATTTTGACGTTGAAGACAAGGAACGTCCTGGCCAAGTGAAAAAGTTTGAAGACGCAGAATTGGAGGCATTACTGGAAGAAGATTCATGTCAAACTCAAGTGGAGCTTGCGAAATCATTGGGAGTTACCCAGCAAGCAATTTCCAAACGTTTCAAAGGGAATGTTCCAAAAGCAAGGAAATTGGGTGCCGTATGAAAATCGATAATTTTCCATAATGACAATGCTCGGCCACATCGCACTCAACGGGTTAAAAAATACGTGCAAAATGTTGGATGGGAATCGCTACCCCACCCGCCGTATAGCCCAGACCTGCCCCTTCCGACTACTATTTGTTCAGGTCCATGCAGAATGCCCTGGCTGGAATACGCTTCACTTCAGTTGGTATCAAAAATTGGCTCGATTCATTCTTGGCCACCAAGCCGGCGCAGTTCTTTTGGGACGGAATCCACAAATTGCCAGAAAGATGGGAAAAAGTTGTGGCTAGCGATGGGCAATACTTTGAATGACATTTCATTTTCATATTCAAATAAATGGTTTTTATTTAACAAAAAAATACGCGTCTTTCAAGTTGTATTTTATAAATTTGTTTGTAAATTATTTTCCCAAATAAATAAATAAATCGTAAGGTCCCTCAAGAAGACGATTATAAGAATTGCTGATTTTCCCATGTCCTGCTAAGAATCTAGCAAATTTTACAGGTGTAATTTAATTTACTTGGGTTTATTTTAAGCACTCGATTTTATTTGTTGAAAGCTGTAAATTGTCTGTCTAAATTGTCTTTTCACTTTTGAATCTTCATACGGCAGCTGATTTTTATCCAAATACCCGTCCGTTTTTTCTGTTATTCTATTCTCGTGCAAACAAGAGACTGAAGTTTAGTCTCGACGATTTACACAAGCAACTTTTCGTTCATAGAAACATGAATTGTAGTTGCTGTTGTCAGTAAATGTTTGTTAAGTTTTTGTTCTAAGCAAACAGCAAAATTTCAAAAAATGTGTGTGATGTGTCAGCGTCAAAAGAAAGTGTACACCCAGATATTCCCACAAATTAGATTAAAGCAAGTTTTGCTGTATTCTTCCAAGCTCTAGTCTCCTAGAAGACTAAGAACCCTTCAAGTTCAAACTTTGCAACCGTTGATAGTAATTTTTTTCTTCAAATGTTTAAGGAAGCTATTTAGTTAATTTTAGTGTGGATTAGGACCAAGCTTTTAATACCACCCGACAGCTCTGTCACAAGCTACAGTTGACTTTTTATATTTTTTTTTACAAAACTCTTGCTTTTTGCTTGTTACATGTTCCTGGTGATTTACTTCATGCTAAAAGTATTAAGCTAGGATAACTATTGCCATTTTCGAAAAATGTGCTGTTCAGTGACAAAACCAAATATAAAAGAAAATAGTAAAAAAAATTGAATCTCCAAACTGCTGTTTTAAAAAAAAAAATTACACATAAGATGTCTGGCGATTAGATCTGATGATCTAACGGAAAATTTTAATTACTAAAGTAAGAAACCATATGACCTGCAAATTTATGTTTAAAAGATTTAATCGTTTCCTAAACTGCACTTTATTGATTGTGGGACAATGACATCTGATTGAAAAAAAAAATGTGAGACTATTATATTAAGAAATTATTCACATATTTTTCCTCAAACGTCTTGTACTTGTTGAATTACACTGAAATAGAAGTGTGTCCGTTAAAATACTTTATGAAATAAACTAAAAGTTTATGGATATTTTTAAAATCGTAAACTTTTGGAAGTTCAATATTCTATTACGCTGGAAATGCCGCGAAGTCACGCTTGTCAGCCAGAAGATATTTTTATTTTGTGAAAATTAGCATATCTATTTTGAAAAGGGCTTTTTAGACATAAAAAGCCTGCAACTTTGTTTACTTTAAAGTCGTGAGGACTTATTTAGCAAAGACCTCATTTGACTATACTGCCAAACGTCACGTAACCTTTCCAAAGTCCTTCTACAAGACGTATATGTTCCCCGAATGCTACACTTCCAGCCTTTAAATGGCTAAATATAAAACCTCGCCTTCACTTTTACCCTTAAGTGTCGCCATGTGTCGAGTTGCCAATCTTGTCGCCCAATTTTACTCTCTGTCTGTACCCCATGTCTCAATTAAGTTTCCGTTTTGAATTTTCCTGCCATTTTCATTTCTCCTTTTTTACTTGATTTATTTCTGCTTAAAGTTTTACATACATGTATACCTATGCTTTCAGGTTATTAAGTGTTTTCAATGAAAGTGACTTTGTAAGTTTTTTCTTTTCTTTTTCTTAGAAAAGATCAAACGATTGCCTAGTTGGAAAACAAAAATAGGTACACTCAACACCCATAAATTGTATCAATTCACAGATCCAATTAGTTTGTTACCACGTAACCATTGATAAGAATCAAAAGAAAACTATAGAAATATTAATTACAAATTAGTGACACTCACAGGTAGAACTTAAAAGAAAATATGCGAAACCATTTTAAGTAGACAAATACGTCATCTGCTTAGCAAAACAAAAGGTGGACTTCACTGTCCTCGTGTAACTTTAATCATTTTTGATAATTAATTTATTCCACGCGCACTTATAAAAATAGGAGTTGATGATTTAAAAAAACCAAGAGAAAAAAGAAATCAAAGTCCATCTTGTGTTGTATAAAACTGCCCACGTAGCTTCGTTGCTGGAATCTTTCGAGGATATCCCCTATCCACACAAAAATTGTTTGGATGCGTAGGATACGAAAAGCAGAAATGCCTTTCATAAGGATAGAGAATTCATAGAACTTGCGAGTTTTTCTTTTTTTTTGTTTTTTTTTTTTTTTTCATTAGAGTATAAGAAGAATTCGAACAAAAGCAATTATCCTGCGCATTAATATCTGCATTTTCTTTCATAAGGACATGTGTATATAGAAGCGAGCATACGACTGTAGAAAAGAAAGAAGAAGCCTTCTTTCTGCATAGCAGTGTTAGCGAGGTTGCCAATGGTGTGTGCTCCTTTTGTATATTTTTTTTCGCCTTCATTTTTGTTTTTTTAACTTTGATGACCTCAAGCAGGCAATGACATTTTGTCCTAGTTGGTGTCTAGAAGTCGCTGTGTTTGTCGGTATCATGTCCGGTATTTAATTTAGTCGTTAACTGGAAGACAACTAGGTAAATGGTTGTGGAAGCAAGCTGCAAACACGATAACATCATTAACGTCGTTGAGTTTTATTTACACGGTCATCTGTGACGTGGTTACTTTAATGTTGTATGAACGCATCATGGAGGGACATTACCGTTACACACAGTAGTTTTCATGGAAATTTGAAAGATTGTTTGGGGGTTATAGCAGAAGCAGAAGCAGAAGCAGAAGCAGTAGTAAAAGTAGCAGCAGCAGTAGTGCAACGTTGAGCACACAAACAAAAGCGAACAAGGACTTGACGACAGGGAGGTGGGTGATGTGGATATGGATATGGAAAAAGGATTAAGTAAGAGCACTTTATAACAACTTCTGGAAATTGTATGGTGTCTTGCCGAGGAAAGTGGAACAAATAAATAAAAGTTAATGCCACACCCATACTTGTTGTGTGTGCGGACGAGTTTGTTCTGGATAAGGGCAGAGGCGTAACAAGTTACGAATGGCAACAGCGGAAAGTTCTTTCGGTGTACTGGTTGGTGGTTAAAGACCATTTAGACGGAAAAGAACATGTCCTAAGAATCGGCTGGGTAATTCAATGAGACACCAATAGCTGTCTCTTAAGTTTTGTGTGCTGTACCTATTGATTATCGTGAAGGATAACACGGACCAGAATGTTTATTTTTAGCTACGTTTTAAGCACATTTTGAATATATTTAGTTGCTCTAAATTATTTTGAATGCTAGAGAATTTATCAGCTTTTTTGGCACAGAAGCTGTAAGACAAGCACCTGGTCTCAATTCCAAACAAAGGCTGCGTCAATATTATATCTCAGAATGTGTAATGACAAATCATGCCATAGATAGTCGCTCTATGATGATTTATGAGGTATGTAATCGAAACTAATTACGATTTCGAGGCTAATTGTACTAGGAAATGAAACGGGTGTAGTTATTTGTCAATGCGACTCGAACAAAGGACTTTCATTCAGTTATGAGATTGGTGAATCTGATACCCTTGGCTGTTAAGTGGATTTTTTTACAGATGAAATTCGAGGAATTGACCATTTTTTTTTATCGTACAGCTGTCACTTACGATCCTTTCGGAAATTTTTTTTGGAATATTGTTAAATTGTAGTGTTTGTGTGAATTCAGTCCTATTTTTTTTATTTAAATGCGTATAAAAGCGCACATTCAGATGTCTTTCATTAAAAATTTATAACCTATTTCGAGTTACTATCTACCAGAGTTGTAAAAAGTTGAGTACTTTCAGTACTGCAGTTAATTGACTAAAAAGACTAATTTCCTTTAGTCTTCTAATTTGCAAAAGTACTTAACTGCAAAAGAGTTAGTCAGTTAGTCAGTAAAAGCAGTCAATTAACTGCAGTACTTATTAACTGCAGTTCTTTTAACTGGAGGCAGAGTTGTTAGTCACTTGACAGTTAAAAGTACTGGAGACGGTTTTGATTTAGTCAGTAAGTTTTTAACTGCATTCTTTTACAGTTCTGCTATCTACGAGATTTTCATATGTCAATGAAAATTGTTTATATTGATTTCTTCAAAATACGTATTATTCTAAAGCACAACAATAGTGCATCTACGAAAGTCGTGTGAAACTCTGCAACAGGTTTTTCTACAAATTAACGGGCCGAATAGTAATTAAGGAAAATTAAAAAAAACACAACAAAAAAGTGTTTTTTTCTGTTCTCTTGTTTTTTATTTCAACGCCAAAGTCTTGTTAACTCCGTATTAAAAGTGCGCATTCCAAAAACTGAAAACTTATATTTCGAAAAAGTAGCATGCATTTTTGCATAAAAAGCAAGCAGAAGCTCAATCTTTTGTAGGCAGGCGTCCGCGAATTATAATATGTTGTGAGAACAAAAATATTTTAAATTTAAGAAAGATTTGGCTCTGTGAATTAGTGAATTATGAATTTTGGAAATTTTTTTGCTCTTGAATATTATTTTCTAGTTTTTCAAAAATTGTTATGAGAAAATTCGTTAATTCAAAATCTGTGCGCTGCTGTTCCTTAGCTATCCTCACCACTCATAAGTAATGAGTAAGTACCTAAAGTTCTAAGTTTAGAATAAAAAGTTTTATAAAAATAAAACATAACAATAGTGTTAAATATGTTGTTATTATTGCAGGAAGTTACATACTTTTAGACTCTAAGGGTTGATGTTTTTCATGTACAAAAAATCAATTGAAAATAGCTGCCTTTTAGATTTTATACGGTCATTACACTTTTTTCGCCTTCTTAAATGTTTGTATTGAAGCATCGTTTAACTCGAAAAGTAACTGACACATCGTAGATTCTTTTCGTAAAATTTTTAAATAATTCTTATATCGCATCGTTGTTCAACTTAAAACGAAGTGATATGCTTTTCATGAAATTTCTTTGTCATTAACATTTGACAAGATTTGACATTAATTTCTGTATCATAGTTGCCCTATGATACAGAAATTAATGTCATTTCAAATCCTTACAACAAGAAGGAAAATCAAGAAATTAAGGCAAATTAATAATTATTGCAATAAGATTTTGATTTAAAATAAAAAGTTAGCCTATTGAATAGTCTTTCTCAGAAAGCACTGCCACGCAGATAAACATACTTCATGTAATTGCATTCAACAAAAAAAGATCTCGTTAAGGCAGATTTCGAAGAACGAAGAGAAAATTTTCGCTTCCTACGATTCCACAAGTATGTTCAAACCAAAATTGTCAACTGGCAACATTAGACGCTATGGCTTCCCTCTGATCACCGCCTCCCTGCAAGAGGTTCACAGCTCTGCTCTCATTTCTCCTCACTAGTTCGCTCTCGCTCCTTTGCCTTCGTAAACCAAGCAGCAACAACCTACATTCATGTAAAAAAGAAAAACCAATCTTGTTTCATTTTTTTATCTGCACAGTTTATTTATTTATGGTTTTTTTTTTCATAGAGCAATGCAATCTAGAACTATTGATGCACGCGGACCAATCTGACCGGTTCTCTAGACGTGCACCACACCACACCACTCTCGCAAAATGGTACTCATTTGGCTCATATTCAATTAGAATCGGAAACATTTAAGTTCTTGTCGTGCTGTTTTATGTTTTGCGCTTCTCAACTTGTAGTTCATTTTTCACTTGAATATATATTTTGTTTTGGTTTTTTCGAAATTACATTTAAAAAAGTGTTTACAAAAAAGACATATATATATGTATATAGAAATACAATTGTATCTCGATCAAATGGCAACGCAAACCTCTTACTTTTCGGCCTTGGTCAGACAATGCGCGCTTTTTATGCTCATTTATCGGTGACTCATCGCAAACTTTCATTGCATTAGATACTTAAGCGCATCTGCATCGCATCAAAATCAAATCAAGGCATTCCATACTATAAATTGAAAAAACGAACAAAACACATCGACACAAGAAAAAAAAAGCAAAATCAAAATCAAAATTAAAATCAAAAGCAAAAACGCCGATTACTCGTAGTGTACTACTAAAGTTAAATTAAAACAAAAAAAAAGATCACCAGTATATGGATGTGCTATGATTGCAACGTTTTTTATATTAGTTGCAATTTTACGTTCACTCCGTTGGAGAAGGCGGTCGTTGGAGAATATTGAGTGCATCGAAACCAGTGTATCAGCGACAAACGATCAACCGAACGAATGCCCAGATGCTCAAACGATAAGTTCAACGATAATTCGCAACGACGACAAAACAGCCACTGGTGGGGTGTACAGGTTTAAGGATTACTCTGACGTAAGCGGCACATCGACACATCGACGACTAACCCGACCGAGATTTAGCCTCCAAGTGAATTCATCGCCATTAGCGACATCGACATCAACAACGACAACAACGAGAAGATACAACGATCGCAGCCGCTCAATCGGTACACTGATTAAATCAAAGTATGACGATGCCGAAGACCGTGGAGGTGGTGAATTGCAGCACCGACAGATAGAAGAGCATCAGGCAATTGACAGCAAAAATGAAGCGCACAAGTCGTCTCCCGAGAGCAGCGAACGGCGACTATGTCTGAATGACAATGAAAACGATGCCGACGCTGATGACGCCGATGAGGACGATGAAGACAACCGCAGAGATACTGAGGAATTTTATAATAGCATTCAAGATTGTGCCGCTTATTCGTTAAGTAACATATCCGGTCAAGGAACGTCGTCGCAGCGTAGGAAGCGCTCCTCGCTGTTTTCACGAAGTGACTCATCGGCAACAACGACTTCGTCAACCAGTGGCAGTGGTACCTTTACTGGTGGTAAAAGGCGATCGACAGCATCAATTATATCGTCGTCAATGTGCTCGGATATTATTCCGATTGACCGTCGCAGCTCAACGGAATGCAGTCGGGCTAGTAGCCATCGTCGATCGAGTGGAAGGATACGTAGATACATTACACGAATGACTATTGCCGGAGCACGTAGACGTACCACTGGCAGGTATAATATATTTTGTTGGTTTTCTAATTTTCCTTTATTTTAATTCTGTTTTTTTTTTTTAAATTGCTTTGTTTGTGGTTCTAATGTGAAATCTGAGCCAATAAGAAAGAGTACCAAGTCATACAGTCGGTTTAGAGAGAGGTCTTCTTTGTTAGGTATGAAGAGAGGCTCGTTTTACGATTGAAGATAAAGGAGGTCGAGTTATTCCGTCGAAAACAACTGTTTTTATACTTGAAAAAAGGTTAATGTCGTTTCTGCAACACCTCTCCTTTGGGAGTTCAAATAAGTCGCCAAATATTTATATTTATATATACTTGAAGGAATTTAATGACCAATTTTAAGACACATCTATAACTAACATTATCTTATATTCTGTTAAAACTGCAACTTATTTATAATTTATTAAAAACATACAGTGAACTTTCCCATAATCGGGCATCCAAAATACCAAGAAATTTGTCCGGTTATTAGAGGTGTCCATAAGGAGCCAGTTCACTTTGCATACCCTTTGTTATATTATATTTATTAATATCAAAAATAAAGTTTTATAATTATAATATAATAGTTTTAAAATATAAGTATATCCATAAATTTATTAATATGAAAGTGGGGGGCCTATTTATATTGAAAAACTCTATGCGAACCAAATTAATTGCATTTGGAATTTTTTTAAATGTCCCAATAGAATTTTTTAAAACACATAAGAACTTCTTGCCATTCAATAACATATACTTGACTTATTAACAAACCCTTAGTAACATGCCAAATTGTATTGTTTTTTCCAAGATGTTTTTTATATCGCGTAGAAGAAAACAACTTCTTGTTTGCTTTAGAAACTTTAAGGAAAACGAAACTAACAGTAAAACAAAAAGTGAATCTTCTGAATAATAATTTGTTTGTAGTATTCAATGGATATGGATTATTATCATTTTTGAATTTTAAGGCACAACCGAATATTGAACTAACCATGACCAACACCGCAGTTAGTGGATCACGCGAAGATGATGATGTTGATGATTTTAAGTTTTATTTAAATATGTATGTTCATTTTTTAACAAAACATAATTACTCAAAGTTTAATGATATTATTATCTTTTAGTGTCTGACATATAAACATTTGCATCTCGCAAATAAAAAAAAATATTGTTTTACAATACTCGAATTTTTTTTTTTAAAAAACAAGCACGAGAATTTCGACACGTATCGCATTAAACTGCAGACGTGGGCATCAGCTCGCAACAAGCTCTCTCAACCCACACGATAAAGTCTAGTGAGGATCACACGCTCCTTGATCTTCTGCTGCAAGGCCTACAGATTAATCAAACCACTTTCAGCTTCCCGGCAAATGTTTACACGATCCCATTCTGGGAAACGTCAACAACTCTCACGAGACCAGCACATCATGCAGATAACAACGCTTCCGTTTAGTAGACCAATCGCAAAAACAACATCTTCTGCTTAAGTTTACTCAACTGATTGATAGCGATCGCTTATTTAGGATCGATACGTTGATGTATTCTGTTGTCTGGAAAGTACCCAGTTGTTTGTTATAAATTCGATTAATTTATTGATCTCCGGTTCTCTTAAATCGACTCTCCTGCTCTGAATGACGTTGTGGGTGGTGTCGGTGTGATTTCTAAACGTTAGCCATTGCGTCATGGACCTGTGTCTACACCTACGCAATGTTTTGCCAGATGCTTTCAGTTCACACATCGAATGGATTAAAGTTCGCGTGCGTTCGTCACAGATACTGAGTGATGGTCTTTAGGTGGTCTTAGGTGACCTCGCAGTGGGTGTGGTGTGGTGTAAATAAAGGGGTTTGTAAATTTAGAGCACCTTGAATTGAAAGTATGTATGGAAAAGTTTTGTTTGCAAAAAGAATTAAGACATTTTCTTCTTAAAACGAAGAGAATACACTATAATTTTTTATTTCTCAGGCTGCAACCTTTTTTAAACTTTAGAGATAGTTTGCTTATAACCTAAAATTGAAAGACGAGGTGTAGACGAGCTTGCTTATAACCTAAAGACAAGGTGACTATGAACGCTGCCTTCTTTCGAGGTATGCTTTGCAGTAGGTTTCCTTTAGCACTGAGGTTTTTGTTGAGAATTTCGAAATTTCATTTACAACATTATCTTTCCGTTTGACTAAAAGTGCAAGTCTGATTGTATTCAAATCTCCAGCTTTTTTATATCTGAAACCTAAAGTTAGCAGAACAGACAAGAATAATGTAAGTTAATTGTTTGGTCAAAATAAAATACAAATTTTCAGGCATTCGCACTTTTAATCCTTTTTTTAAAGAGACAATTTATAGAAAGACTTTGGCGGTGTAACATCCCACATTTATTGCCCACGTCCATAGCAATACTTTCTCAAATTTCATATTTCTTTTTCGCAGAACTTAAAACCAGACAAATGTTCATTCTAATTTGTCATCTTCAATCGATTTCTAAGAAGTTTTTTTTGCAAATCGTTAAGGAGAATTTGAATTTCCAAGTAAAACTAATTAGCGGTTTTACAAGAACAACCCATTCTTGGTGTATTTAGCGTCACTCAATTTTCCTCAAAAGCCTTTATAAAAAAAAATCTGACGTTAAAACGACACTGACACCGCACAAGTTTAAATATATTAGATTTAATTTCTAAGAAAATGTTTGCGCATGTAGACTGACACTCATCTTAAAATCAAACTATTATCTCTATCTCTCACCCGCGACTTTTACTCGAAGAAGAGCTTTTTGTAGACACATGAAAAACTATTTTCTTCTACAACAAAAGAAAACTAAATCACACCTTATGTCAAATTTGTCACAAGAAATTTAATTAGCTTTTTAAAATAGAGGCAGGACCTCCCACGCAATAATGTATCACAAAGAAAGCGAGTAAAATTCATAAGAAATCCTTTTGGTTCTTTCTTCTAAGTATGTAAATATCTCTGAAAATTTTTATTTTTATGCAACGTAAAATCCCGGCATAGGGACTAAAAAAAGGCAGCTGATTTGTCGAAACGCACGTTAACCGTTCCAACTGCGAGTTTTCTCGTTGGCCCTAGTCCAAATTTAAATGGATGAGTTATCTTTTCACAGCCTGAAAGTCATGTTTTCCTCTAAATAAAATTTCCGGCATGTATTTGTTGAATTTCACTTGAAATGTTAAAATTTTAATTTTTTTTTCCAAACAAAATTTTAATCAATTTGTTAAACTCGCTGTCGTGATGAATTTTTATTTCGTAATTGATTCACTTAATCTAATCAACTGGAAGTGTACTTTTTAATTATTCGTGAAAGACTCGAACTCGAAATGGTGGCGATGTTATCCTGGCACTAAGCATGGTGTGTATATGTTCGATTTGTCTGTTTCCAGCTTTATTATCGAGAAAAATTGACATTATAATTATCTTTTTGAATATTCCCTTTTTTTGCTAGTACGAAGCAAGTAAAATGGAAGCCTTAGTCGATGTGGTAAACCTAAAATAGAGAAAGATAAAACACCTTTAAATAATATCAAATAACATCTAAAACTAAACTATTAAAGATTTTTTATTATATGCTAAGAAAAAGTCCCAAGGAAGAGAAAGATTTGGGGTTTTTAAAATATACGTGGGACAGGAATTTTGAACACTGAAATTATACAAACCTTGGTTTTCTCAACTGAAACAGTTTTAATTGTTTCACTTGAAGAGTTTGTGATTTATTAATTATTTTATTTACGAACACTATCACCTCTGTTACTGTTACTCATGCAAATAAGTTTTAGCATAAAAATTAATTAATATTTGAGTATATCTACTCTTGATTATAACATTAAGATCATATATTTCAGCAAAAAAAAAAAAAAAATAACCAAAACAAATATTATTCTAAACTATTGAAGCTAAATTGTGGATAACATTCAACAAAACAAAAAATTGTTTTCTCTTTTTTTTTTTCAGTTTTGATGTAGAAAATGGCCAAGGCGCTAGATCTCCGCTTGAAGGCGGTTCACCAAGCGCTGGACTGGTTTTACAAAACCTCCCTCAACGTCGTGAATCGTTTTTATATAGATCGGATTCAGACTTTGAGATGTCCCCAAAGTCTATGTCAAGAAATTCAAGCATAGCGAGTGAAAGGTAATTGTCATTATTTTATTCTATCTAGAAACTAAATGTTTTTCTTTATTAATCCTTTCTGTTTACCAATTTATTAATTTTTTGTATATTTTCTGTTTCTTATATCATCTTTCAAAATATTGTATATTATGTACATTTTTCACTGTTGTTGCTTTTATAAAATACAATTTTCTATATAAAAAGGCAAAAGTAAACATAATTGAGGCAAAATGAAGACTTTTGTGTTTTAAATTATATGTCCTTCAAATATGTTTACTTTGTACTTTTTTTTTACTCTTAAAGTAACAACAAAATTTCACAAACTCTGTTTGATATGCTACCTGTTTTCCAGAGCATCTAAATGTGTACATATTGTGTACATAGATATTTAAAACTGATTGTTTGTATTATAAAAATTTATTTAAATTGGTGATTGCTATTGAACCTTTTTCCTTCTTTTGCCTATCATCGGTTATGGAATGAACCCATTATGCCTATCGATTTCATGATTTGTATTACAGTATAGTAGTATAAATACTTTTTATGTCTATTTTTGATGATTGCTGAACTTATGTAAAGCCGAAAGCTAAACTGATTTCTTGTTTTAAGAACAGGATGCATTGTTTTTACACCTCGTCTCGTCACCTGCATCGTTCATTATGTAACGGAAAGCAGGACGGAAGGGAGATATTTGACAACCTTATATTTTTTTTCAATAATATTACTCTAACAAAGCACACGTTCTTTTGTCATCATTGTCACAAGTAGTTTACAAAACAAAAATCCAAACAATTAAGCGAAAGTCTCAATTATTTCAGTAGGAATTTACTTTTTAATGAGAACGTATATTAATCATAGAGTCATATGACGCATCAAGAAGTAGAACAGACGTTCAGAATTCAAAAAAATGATATGTAAGTCCTTTTTTCGTTTAAACTAAAAATTTTCAAAATTTAGCGTATTGCCAATTGCGTGGATAGATTTGTTCTAATAAAAGTTGAGCATTAAGCATTTCAATCTTATTTCGAATCGATATAATTTCAATTTTCTTCGATGCTATGGTGACTAAGAAGCCAGTGAATCTCGAGGTGGCAACTCACGAAATAAATATATTGACATGATTATTGACTTCCCTGAATAGGCCCAGGCGTTAGTTCAACGTTTTTATGTATAAATAAATTGTTGACATTTTCGAATTATAATCGTCCACAAACTTTTTGTTACAATCATCACACACTGGCTTTGCTTAAACAAATACGTTGATTACTAACATTTAAGCAATTTTACAAAAAAATTCACCTTATCGCCAATTGTAGTATTTTTCTAGTGGGCTATCTAATATCGTTACCACAACGTAATACCTGCCTTGTATCATGATTATAAACTTTTATGTCAATTTTAGGCAGATATAAGTTTATTTTTATTTTTGACAGTTTATTTCTGACAAAGCTATCAATTTTTAATCAAAACTTTCTCCAGCTGTATGCGTATAGAATACGAGTGTGACACAAGTCATAAGTAATGAACAACATTGAAATACTAATTATTATTATATACTTACAAACCTGAAGTCAGCGATTTAAAATTTAGAAACTGAGATTCTGATCATCAAATATAAAGAAACTGAATTGTTAGATGCATTCCATTTGTAATGTTTTTCATTTTTTATTTGAAAACGCTACTGCAGTCACGCAACGTTCAATAATTTTTTTTTACTCTTTACACAAGGATGCATTTATATACAACAGAAAACTTCATTTAATTTTTCGCCTATGCACTAAAAAAATTTGATTTGAGAAGAAAATCAAATAAAAAAAGAGACGTCTTTCGGGTTTTTTTTTATTATTCGTATCAGCCTTTTGATGTCAAAATAAGTAAGCCTGTTCTATGTACTTCGCCTTTTCGGTCTTAGGCAAACTGTTTCAGACCTTCATTCCACTACTTGTGATCTCAGAAAAAAAATCACGATTTGGGTATTTTACTTGTCGAAAAGTCCGAAAAATCAAATTTCTTTTTATAAGTGTATAAGTGTCACAAAAAGTTTTTTTTTTGTTTTTTCTGTGGTTATCTGTCACCAGCAAAATTATGATCTTAATCTCTTATCTGCAATTATATTTTGACGTTAACTTAATTTTTTTTTTAAGAAATTAAGAAGAAACCTTTTCCTATTTTTCTGTGAGTACATCAAATTCAAGGCCAACGTTGTAATATAAAAAAAGGATGATTGCTCATGATTGCTGCAAGTATTTGAATGCTCTTTTTTATAAATCTTTTTGTCATGGCGTGAAGGTCCTTTTAAAAACATTCTTCTCCCACTCCTCCATCGATTTTTTTTTTCTCGAAAACGTTTATAAATTGATACATGACACATCTTGCCATAAGCATGATCCATGAAATAGTATCCGTCTCCTTCCATTTACGCATAAAAATGTATATAAGCCAAAAAAAACCTACAAAAAGAAGTGTCAACCTTTGAATGAAGAGATCATTTTTCGACAAAAATATGACATAAGTAGTTTCATTTACTTTTATTTCAAATATATTTGGTTAGTTTAGTTTATGATTTAATTTAAATTTGTTTTTTTTTTTTTTTAATTAATTTTTATAAATCTTATACTGACAACCGAATGTTTTCTTAAACGTTGTCACCCTTTCAGGTTTAAAGAGCAGGAGGCATCAAATCTAATTGAGAGATCGTACGTATATCAAAAAAACAAAACAATCAAAAAATATTATTTAGTTGTTTTTTTTTTTAATATTTTGGCAAAGTTTGATTTAAACAAAAGGAGCCAATGCTAAATACCATTGCCGTAGCTATTTACATTTTTGGTTTTTATTTTACGCAAATGCCTTTTTATTAGTTCTCAATGCCTGTTACTAAAAGACTGAAAACATATTTTAGAGTTACACAGCTATTTGTAGGCAAACTTATGCGTAGATACTCTTTATTTTAGTTTTGAGAAATGATGTGCTTTTCTTAAAGTAAATTTTATTAAAATAAAATAACCTAACCGAAAGAAAAGCTTAGAGAAAAAGGATATTTAATTGTTATAAGAAATAGTTGAGTTTTTTTTTATTTTTTTGAATTTAAGTTTATTCGTTTTAATTTACTGTTTCTTTTGATCATCTTCTTTCTACACTGTTGACAAAAAGCGCTTGTAGTTTTATTGTAAATCATTTATCAGAAAAAGCTACGTGCTGAATTAAAACAACTCTAGAGTTGTGGCTTCAATGCTTACAAGCTTAAAGTAGTCTACGCTTGTGCTTAGTTTTCTTCCTATCTAGGTTCTGATGCGGAATTGTTTCGGCGGCTGAGTAACTGGAATTGGAGTGGAGCCTACACAAGTTTTCTGTTTGATTTCAGATATAATATTTTTGTCTTTTGAAGCTAATCATGCTTCTGTTCCTACGTAGTAGTTCGTTCAAATATCGCCGTGTACGTCTGTAAAAACAACTATTAAAGATACATTGGATGTCGAAAATATGATTCTGCTCACTGCTCTTAGTCTCATAGTAAGACGTAGTGATGAAATCGATATTGCCGGTCACACAATTTGCTATTTGAAATATAGATTCTAATTTGTTTTCAAACCAAATTTTTGAGACACTAAATTTTTTTTAGTACATCTTTCTCTTTGAGATTATCGTAATGATCGCCAACTGTGTGCTCTGTGCTCATACTTCCTGTTTCTATTTTGAATTCGCCTTCGTTTTCATCCTCAATTTGACCTTTTTTCTTATTTTAAAACGTCATTCAATGGTTTTCTGCAAAAGCAGCAAACACACAGTTTCAGCCACAAACTTTACTGACTACGATAGAAAAACTTTATCAACACCCAACCATTAATTATCCTTAACAATGTTGCAAGTTTTGAGAAAACTAAATAAACACACGACACCTTTCACTCTGAAATGAACTAACAGACCAGCACGACCACTGCCACCCCCTAACTCCGCTATTTAAAGGGTATCTCAACAGGAGATGTAATTTTGTGAACTGCGTGACATTTTCAACCTGTCAATCAAGTTAGCTTTTTTTTTAATACTGTCATTTTAGAGTACATATTGACATTTAAGTTATTGAACGACATACGAATGGGAGTACAAGTGATTACTATGAAAACTGATTACGAAATCAACGAAAGAGGGAAAGAAAAAAAGAAATCATTTGAAAACTTCATATCAGATTAATGATTTTCAAAAATTCTGAGTGAACTCATTGGAGCGGTATAGTAAGGTTACTAGGAACTGGGGGTAAGTCTAAAATTTTCCGAACACGTTTTGGGTCTCAAGGGACAAAAGTGAAGAGGGACAACAAAAGATGAGGATTTATTTTTTGGGATACTTTGAAGGGTTTTGCCTATTTCGATAAAACTCGAGTAGCACTTAGACTTTTCGGTAATATTGCCATTTTAAATAATAAAATCGATAAGTTCAACAAATCATTCTCTCGGCAAGTTTTGAATATTGCAACAAAACGTTAACCGTGACGCAAAGCATGGACATTATATAAAGCCACAAAAGATAGGGTGGGTAAATTAAAATTATTTTATTCTAAAGTGAATAGCTAAAAAACTAGCGTCGTCAGATCATATGCATCTTTGGTAATCACTCTGTCACGGCGAAATACCTTAACCCGAATCATGGCCTTTTGCAAAATAGAACTTCGTAATGAATATGATCTTCACAAAGAAAACGGCAAGGAACCTGTTGGTGTCACAAGCCTTTTGAGTACGAATCTTCCTATTAAACAAATTAGAAAATATTCCCTAAATGGCATTTCTAAATAAAACTGCAAATTAAATTATTTTCACAACTTTCCAAAAATAGATTCTCGCCCACCCTGTGATAAATTACTGATCTAACTTAACAATCAAACGCATTCACAGTATCCAAACTATTCTAGTGTCTTATAGCAATACAAAAAATCTAATTTATTTGCTTTTTTTCAAATTTGTTGATGGTTTGCGTTTTTCATTTTTTTTCTGTCATCTGCTTACAAACATGGTCTACACGATGTTTGAGAGATTTCACTATGCAACGCACTTAGAATTAAAAAATTGTTAATACAGATTTCACGAGCCAAGATTTCATCTCTGCACTTCATATGCATAATTAATTTCCGTGCCATTAGAACTCATAAAAACGAAAATAGAATTGTAATTTGCATTTAACGAAAAATTATACAAATAAATAATCTGTTATTGGTGGTGTATGAAGTCGAATTATTCAAATGTAAACTTTTATTTTATTTTCTAATTCTTTTATTTTATTTTTTTCTTTTGCAAATATAGTAAGTTGGGGTGTGTGGGTTTTCTTCTTTTCGTTTTTGTATTGAGGTTCGAGCAGTGTAACCAAAATTTTTGAAAGATGAATATTATGTGTTGGCGAATAGGTTGGCAAATGCAGGGTGTGGCTAAATGAAGACAATCTAAAAGTGTTATACTTGGGTTTTCATACTTAACTTATCGCAACACACCAGGAAAGAGTATTAAGGCCGGTCAAATTCATATTAAGTGAAAATATGTAGAATGACAGTGAAGACAAAGACAAACCTCCGTTGAATTCTTGACGTTTTCCAGCAAGGACTTGATATCTCTTTTTCGGTTTTCAAAACGTTATAACTTTTATAAGAATCAAAGAACTGATGTAGAAAACTTCCATAAAACTTCAATAGAAAAGATGTTAAATCACCGACGTGATCTAAAAGTTTTACTATCTTTTTTTTTTAAATTTTAGTTCAGTTTAGTTGCTTGGAGGGTAAGCAAACACATAAAAAATTCGTCTGTGTGAAAATGTATTTGGTGGATATTTTATGAACAAGTAAAACAAAGCTTTCAGCCTTTTTTAACACCCTGTGATATCAAAAAGCTTTGCATCTATCACAACAAACCAAAGCCTCCCATGCGTACGTTTCAACAACCTTGCTCCCTGCCAATGTCACTTTTCCTAAACTAAACAGCTGTTTTCAGTGTTCAAAAAAAAATTCTTCTTCATGAACTTATTTCAAAATTTTATTGGCCACACTGTATGTCTGAATCAAAAAGCACACATGAAGGAAAACAAGTAAAAAAAAAAAGTACTTCCCCATACATACAACGACTAGCTTCACACCACGACATCGACCCCCAAATACATATCAACGAGGAAAAATTTATTTTATTATTGTTATGTAAGCTAAAAAGCTAAATAAATTTATTAACCACACCAGAGGCGCTCGCTTAAGTGGTCCATGCCCATGTTTTCATGATTCTTACTTTGGATCTGTCTGCGACAATAAGGGCGCGCAGTTTACTCATTTTGCGATGTTGTTAGAACGCTAGTAAAACACTTTGTGCAATCTTCACTACTATGTCACTACCGATGCTGCTGTCGCCGCCGGGTTGTTCTGTAGATACAGAGATACATTTGTGACCGGATCGGGATATGTTTTTTTGCCGTCACTCACTCGGAGTTTGTCGGAAGAAATAAAACAGAAAACAATGCTCGTTGCGTACAACTCGGAAAAGTGTTTTTCAAGTGATTTGTGTGTGAATTGAAAAGGAGAAAAAAAAAAAGAAAAGATTGAAATTTGATGTTAAAGTATCCATCAACACGTTTGGTGGAAAATGTAGCATAAATGTTTGCGTGTTTAAATAATTTGATGGGTGATCTTAACCAAAACATGATTCCGACGATATTTCAAGATGAAGATGATCTGGCCGCCGCAATTGCGCTCGAGAAGAATAATATGTTTCACAAATCAAGAAGGTATAGCCGTTTGTTGTAGATATTGCTTTGTTTTTGTTTTCGAATCTCACTCACAGGCTTTTTGTCTAAATTTGCACTGAAATTCAACGCAGTTTCTATTTGCGTTTGGTGATTTAATTATTTTCAAGTGATCTACGAAATGCAGTGAGAAAAAAAAGCAAGTTCCTTTTGTGGAAGATATTCACGTGTAGATTATACGGAAATTGTGACTTTTTTATCGTCTTCTCATTTCTAAAAATACTCTAACGATGACACGCGTGCAATTATTCACGTTCATTGTGTTAAATACGAAAGCCCAAAATTTGTCTTTTTTTTGTGCTCCAAAAAACGCTTTTGATTTTTAAAATTGAAAACGTGAGTGGAATATTCTTTCTCTTTGTTTCTTGTGAAGATGTGACTCACGCAGCCGACTTTATGCTATACTATCCTTTCTATGTTTTCTTCCAACATCTTCTTTTTTGCTGTTTACATGTATTAAATGTGTTAATTCAAAATTGAATGCAATGTGTTGTCCAATAAATACAAATTAAAGGAATCTAGTCTTTGTATTTACAAGTAAAATGAAATTCACAAAAAAACACTTAAAAAAACGTAAAAATATATTCTTTATCCTTTTAAATATTTTCTGGCTTTTATTGCTCATAAATAAAATGTTAAATAAAATGTTTTTATTTAAATATTTAAGAAAACAAAGGCCAAAAAGATGTCACAGATAACGTGAATAGTCATATAAACTGTTTTTTTTTTTTATTATAATTGTTGATTTATTCCCGGCCACTTTATGCTTTTACAAAAAAAAAGTGATTTCTTATGAGTAAGCAATGTTTCCTGTAATTTTCATATCTGGGGTGTCCAGCAATAACCGCTTAAGCCAAGTTAAGACAAAATTGAAATTATTTATTACTACATATCATAAAATATAAATTGGATGTATTATTTTATACAAATTTTAGAGGAAAGCAAACGACGACATGCCAAAACTTTTGCTACCTTCTGATTTTCACATGAGTTTTCAGAAAGAACTTAAGCCTCAAACTTCAAAAAAGACTTAAGCGGCTATTCCTTGTGGAGACAGATATGAAATAAGTGTTTTAAGTAAAGTTACCGAGTTTATTGACTCGATGAACAATTGCGAATGTGCGTAAATGATTACGCAAGCGTCGAAAAATTCGCATTTTAAACACTTAATCCAGTTATTCGATTGCTATTCCTGTTGAAAATGTGGGTCAGAAAGTGAAGACTGCTCTTTTTGCAAACATTTTCCATAGCTCAGAGTGCAAATTTTTTTTTTTTTTTTTTTCAAATGGAAAAATGTGTCATTTTAGATGATATCCCTCCTTTCTTTCAATTTTCTTCAAATACAAGTAACAGGAGGATGTACAGTGGAATTGAAATTTCTTTACTAAGTGTTCACTGTTTTTTAATAGATGGCTTCAGCTGTAAATGCGGGCCGATTCCGATGTATAAAATTAATGAAGCATTTGTCTTTGTTAGCCCATCAACTTAATATAACCAACTACAGAAATACATGCACCATTTTTCAGCTGAATGGCAATCAAAATTGCAAATATAATAAGCTACTTTTAAACATGCCAAATAAACATTCGTTCATCTCTCCTCGCTTTCGAGTTTAACTCTTTTGTATTAAAATATATTGCCAAAAATGTGTGTCTTTTAGGATGGCATGCTAAAAATATGTAATAAGCCAAGTTATAAATTGCAGATTGGATGCGCTTTTCGATTTTTCGGAAAACTTTTAACAACCAAACCTTTTGATGTTTTCGACCACTGATCATTGATTTATTTCATTGATCGAGAAAACTTTTGTATTTTAAGCTATCATTGAAAGAGCCCAATACCGACAAATGTTGAGTTCCGTTACCAACTGTCATCAATCTCATTGCGTGACCATATTGATGATTAATTAGCTCATTTGAATTTTGAAAATCTCTATCCTCTCGTTGATGTGCAACTTCCTTTAAGGGGCTGCTAATGTCACTGAAATTTAATTTCTACTGTATTGAAATACTATGACACCTATACAAGCTAATTTTATATAATTGATCTGAAGCATTTATATAAAATGAGCTTATGAGCATAACTCTAATGCAATATTGTTCTCCAACATATATTTCAAGACCAAAATAAGTAAATGAGTTTGAACTCCTTTCAGACTTAACTTAATCAGCTTCAATCCATTGGAAAAAATATTCCTACATAGAAGACATTTTTAAATCATCATCTACTCACTCAACTTGTAGACCACTTCAAACGAGAATAACATTTTGATAACCTTTCTACGCAGCACGGTTGGCCCATTTCTGAAGCGCACGTCTACAGAATGCACCAGCTGAGGAAATAAATTTCAATTCCGAAAACGCATATTTATCTCAAAAATATTTATGGCATGCTGCCAAAGTTCACACTTGCACTTTTAGCCAATGTGACCCCCATGGCGGCGTAAAGTAAACACTTGGCTGCAAATGAACTCTCGGAACAACGAACTTACGGAAAACTGGCCACTCATAAATCTAAGTGGCCGTAATTAGCACTCACGCTTCGTCGCCAATCTAATTTCGAAATATTTGAAAAATTCATGTCAAGGCATCTCAACTTGACTGAATTTGCGCAAATTTACAATCGTTTGCAATCGTAAATGTCAATCTGTTGTCGTGTATTGCGAATCATCTGACGACCACGATTACCGCAACCAAAACATATCCTCGTACATTTCATCATCTCAAGAATTCTTTCAAAATTGTCAGTCCACGTGACAAATTGTTAAGTACCATTGACGAACGGAAGCATAAAACATCCTTCACAAGGCTCTCCCCAAGACCAGACCACGAAGGAAACACGATTATCTCTAGTCGTACAGATCTTCTCCCACATGATGACTTTTTCTTTGTTGTTTACAAATATTCATAATGATGACTAAGACGAGCGTCGCATTTATAGGACCAAAATAGCCATTGTTTCGAGCTATTGGATGCCTTAAAATTGGCTGCACCTTCTCTCAATCGAGCATATCTTGCCCATTCAAAAATTTATTTATTGAGGTCATAAAATGACTAATTAAATTAAACATTCTGCGACTGCTAGGTAGGTACTCATTAAGGATAAAAACAAATCACGTATATCTAATACAAGCCGAATGTCTCAAATTCTTTTTTTTTTCTCGGTTAGTGGGCGGGCCCGTACAAAAATAGCCAGCCTAACCTCGGTTGCTGTTTTCAACGACCATTCCGATCGTATCTCTCGGGAATGTGTATGGATTGAAATTTTATTTATATGCAAATATAAAAATTATCGCTTAGACAAAATAGAAAACAAACTTTTATACTTGTGTCTTGGATGAAAGAGAGAAAGGGCATTGCCATTCAATTTTAATGTGCGATCCAAAGGAAACATTTTTCGAATTCTACAAAAATTATTTGTTCAGCGTGACATTTTTGACAGGGTTTACATAACTTTGAATTTTGAATCTTTTTTTCTTTTTCTTCCAAAACTATTTCGAATAAATATTCGAATTGTTGGAGGTTTTTATTACGTTTTAATTTAATAGACCTGTCCACGCGTTGAGACATATTCACTTTAAAATCTTGGAATTTTTTCAAATGTCTGGCACAGGTCTCTGAGGAAAAATTTTGGAGAGAATGAAACATAACCATGCCCGTAGCCACACGTTTTTGCATCATGAATTGTATTGTAAAATTAAAGCAAAATAAATAATATCTCTGCGAGCTTCTTCCTTTCCTTCAATGCAATAACTTGAATCTACGAATTTAGTTTCCTTTCTAAGTCTGTTCTATCAATTTCTCTAGTGGAGATGTTAACAATATTACATAAATCTCTTCAAGAGATCTTCACTAACAATCTAGAAGAAGTTCTTTCACGCCGCTTATCTAAGATTTTATATTAGGAGTACAACTTGAAAGACGCGTATTTTTTTGTTAAAAAAAACCATTTATTTGAATATGAAAACAAAACTTGTGTAAATTAACTTGTGTATACTTTGACAGATGGAATTAACTAGATTTTTCGACGCTCTTTAACATACAATAGCTGTCATTGTCAAAAAAATAGCGCGTGTGAAGTTAGTAACAATGCGCGTCTTTCAAGTTGTACACCTAATAAATGAAAATTACTTTACATTTCACGATCTGGTCAACCCGCAAATTTTGGTGCATAAAACACCAGTCTACTTTAGATCGTTATTAAAATTAAAAATCAACAACTTGGCATGAAAAGATAATGAAATCAGATAATAGGATTGCAGTACATGAAAAAACCGTCGACAGATTTGAATTGAAGCATATTTAGACCTCGCGATATCCTTTTTCTACTTACTTCAGCGTATGATAACTCTACAAAGATCTTTCTCGTGTTTTTACAGCCCTTAATTAAACTTTTCTGCTCAAACCAAACAAATATAAGGCTATTGCTGAAATGTCTGTGATCTGAAATTGTGCTTTTGTTGTTTTCTTGTCGTTTTTTTTTATTGTTCCGCACTTGCTTTCTTATTTATTGTTCTACATAATATGTAATTATATTCGCTGTGAACATAAACAAACTTAAAACTAATCTAAAGTTTTAATTATTCTAGCCATGGAGAAGATCTTATTGTGACACCATTCGCCCAAATTTTAGCCAGTTTGCGTTCAGTACGGAATAACCTTTTAAGTCTGACAAATGTCCAAGCGACAAACAAGTAAGTATACTGTTGCCTTCAAAGTAATTTGTTTCCCTTCTAAAGTACAATTATTTGTTTTTTTTTTTTTATTTATTTTTAATTTTTATTCGTCCCGATTGCGTTTAAATTCTGTCTCTCTCCCATCAATCACCATGATCACACCAATCAACCAATCAACAAAACACGCACACCTTTTTTTGAACAAATGAAATGTTGCCCCTCCAAAAAAAAAAAAAAACAAAACTTGTTGTTGTCGTTGTGTGAAAAACATTTATTAATAAACAAAAGATCCAGGCGGCCCACACCTCCCTCAAACGCCAACCGAGTGCAATTAGTCCAAGGAGATGAGGCATACAATCGCTTGGCCACAGATACCATTGAGGAGCTAGATTGGTGCTTGGATCAGTTGGAAACAATTCAAACTCATAGAAGTGTATCTGATATGGCATCGCTTAAGGTGAGAATTCAAAGATATACAAAAGAAAAAAATCACATTCTATTGGCTAACATGTTTCCTCTGTTTATTTGTAGTTCAAACGAATGCTCAACAAGGAGCTGTCACACTTTAGTGAGTCCAGCAGATCGGGGAATCAAATATCCGAGTATATTTGTTCAACATTTTTGGGTGAGTTTCTTTTTTTATTTTAGAGATTTTTAGGAATCTGAAGGACAGAGGAAGCTTCAAGTTAGTTCTTTAATTTACGGTTGGATAATTCCGAAAACACGCAATTTATAAATATTTTCACAAGAACAAATGGTTTAAGAGAACCATCATCAGATGGCGTCGAATTTCAGTGAATCATATGTTTTTGTTAGATTTCTTACAAGACTTTTGCAAATGCGGAAGGATTACAAAAAGTCAACTTTATCGCAGCCCGTAAATCAAAACCTTAAGAAAAACATTGATGCTCAAAGGAAAATAAAAGAACAATTCGCTTCTTCTACAGCATTCAAACTTATAATATATTTCATTCATTTCCACAGACAAACAACAAGAATTTGATTTACCATCGCTGCGCGTAGAGGAGAACACAGAACAACATGTGGTGCCGTACCCGCGCGCTCGATCACCTCGTGGACCGCCAATGTCTCAAATATCAGGCGTTAAGAGACCCTTATCGCACACGAACTCCTTTACTGGTGAGCGATTGCCAACGTTTGGCGTGGAAACACCCCACGAAAATGCGTTGGGTACACTTCTTGGCGAACAGGATACGTGGGGCATCGATATATTCAAAATCGGTGATCTAAGTTGCCATCGACCGCTTACCTGTGTCGCGTACACAATATTTCAGGTACCAATTAGCTTACCATACCATCACGATAATTGTATCTAACTCGCTTTCCATTCTTTATTTACAGAGTAGAGAATTACTGACCAGTCTTATGATACCACCGAAAACTTTTCTTAATTTTATGACTACTTTGGAGGACCATTACGTTAAAGACAATCCATTTCACAATTCATTACATGCAGCCGATGTCACCCAAAGTACTAATGTGCTGCTGAATACTCCGGCCCTGGAGGGGGTGTTTACGCCATTAGAAATTGGTGGCGCTCTATTTGCGGCCTGCATTCACGACGTGGATCATCCAGGCCTAACAAATCAATTTTTAGTTAATTCAAGTAAATCTGCTCTCTATTGTCACTTAAGTGAAATTTATTTCAAGTGTTCTTTTGTCAATTTTTTTAGGTTCCGAACTAGCGTTAATGTATAATGACGAATCTGTTTTGGAAAACCATCATTTAGCCGTTGCCTTTAAATTACTGCAAAATCAAGGCTGCGATATATTCTGTAATATGCAAAAGTAAGTTCAGTCAACAGATAGTTCATCTCACGTGTGCTAATTCTCCAATCGATTTCTTTAGGAAACAACGTCAGACGTTAAGGAAAATGGTGATTGACATAGTTCTATCAACAGACATGTCGAAGCACATGAGTCTCTTGGCTGACCTTAAAACAATGGTTGAAACTAAGAAAGTTGCTGGCTCAGGAGTTCTACTCTTAGACAATTACACTGACCGTATACAGGTTTGTTTTGCTGCCAGTACGAAAAATGTTCGTCAAATTTATGAATTTCTTTTTGAAACAGGTCCTAGAGAATCTGGTGCATTGCGCTGATTTAAGCAATCCAACTAAACCGCTTCCACTTTACAAACGCTGGGTTGAGCTGCTAATGGAGGAATTTTTCTTGCAAGGCGACAAAGAACGAGAAAACGGCATGGATATTAGTCCAATGTGCGATAGACATAATGCAACAATTGAGAAATCGCAAGTTGGATTTATTGACTATATTGTTCATCCGTTGTGGGAGACATGGGCCGATTTGGTCCATCCAGACGCACAGGATATTCTAGATACCCTTGAAGAGAACAGAGACTATTATCAAAGTGCAATACCACCGTCGCCACCACCATCACTCGAGGAAGGCGACGACAAGATTCGTTTTCAAGTAAGTAAATTTAATTTAAAAGAAAAAATATTCTGCCCAAGTGTTGTGTTATTAAAAATTTATTTCTGCTTATTTAGCATGAATGAAACAAATATTTCCACGTAAATTCACAATTTAAATAAGCTATGTATGTACTCTATGAAACGAATTTCCTTAATTCTATGATTTTTAGGATTCATAATCTTGCAAACACAATTCCACTAGAATCCAATCCGTATTTTCTATTTGCTGCATCATTTGACTAGAAATTCATTATTGGTCGGTGTTTACTCAAGGAACTTCTAAGCCTAATGGAATTGTTATACACTTCAGTGAATTTATTTAATGGATATTTTTTCATGTTTCCGCCGACTTGTAGGTCACTGAAAAGAATATACGCTAAGTAGATCAATAGATTGAGAAGGAGGTAAATCTTTAAGTGCAAAGATATTTTCTAGCTTACTTTCAGGGAAATAGTTTTAGATTTCGTAGTTGATGATGAATGCAGATTGATAAGTCCTACAATTTCATCTTGGTTGAAGAAACTCAGGTTGAATTCCTGTTTTAAGGGGAGATTTTAAACAATAAGAAAAGTAGTATTTTCTCTGACACATCTGAACATACATAATCTTAATTAGATAGTAAAATAACCTCAAAAATGTTATTATTTTTAGGTCACACTCGAAGAATCTGATCAAGAAAATCTAGCCGAGCTCGAAGAAGCCGACGAGAGTGAAGGTAAAATCGAAATCAAGCCGTCGGGGAGTCAAAATCAGTCACAACACCTTGGAATGTGACGGAGAGTCGTGGGACTATGCAAAAAAATAACTGAAAAGGCGCAAAATTTTTTACTTATACGTTAGTATGTCTCTTTTTAATGTGTAGAAGATTTCAAAACAAACAAAAAAACAACTAGCGCAAAATAAAATATTATAATTAGGTAAAATGTAAAAATAAAAGATAAAATCCAAAAAAAAAAAAATCCTTATACCAAGTTGCGGATGTGTCGATTGAAAAAAAGATTCTACCGAGTGCAGAGTAATTTCTATTGAAATCTATTTTGGATTATTAGTTATAAAAAAAAACTGAATTTAAGTTAAAAGTTTATTTTACTAATTTTTTTTAGGCACATGCGTGAAAATCTAAAACAAACAAAAAAATTCTCTAAAACCAACCAAAAAACAAAAAAAAAAAAAAAGCGAAAGAAATATGAACCCATTTACAAAGAATCAATGATAATTCTAATGTTAACCAATAAAATTATTGAAAAATATCTTTAAAAAAAAAAACAATAGTTTCAACTTTTTGTGCCCTACCCCCAGTCACAACTTAAATTTTGTTCGTTTATAGCATTACTATAGCAACTATGCAAAAAATAAAAAAAAAACTAACCAAAGCGTGAATTTGAAGAAAAGTTCTAAAAACCAAAGTTATAAACAAAATATATATTATAAAAAAATATACTACATAGGTACTGGTGTAATATTAAATTAAAAACAAAAGAAATATAAAAAACAAAAAACGTAGCTAGTCATTTCAAATGTTATTAAAAATAAAATGTGTAACTACAAAATAATAATAGAAGCCCAAACGTAAACTTTGTAAAAAAAAAAATGAAACAAATTTATTGTATCATGGCGGAGAAGCACAATAAGTTAGTTATTGTTGGACTCGAATTTGAAAAACAAATAACAATTAACTTTAGTTTGTATAACTCTAAGCAATGCTCGCTGCGTCTATTCTCCTTCTCTTCTTCCTTCATTATAAGTAAAAAAAAAAACAAAAGAAAAAACATTTAAGTCTTCGAAAATAAAAAGAATGTTGTGATCTAACATGTTTTAAGATTTTTTATAAAAAAAAACAAACAAGCAAAAAAGAAACAAAAAACCTAATAGTCCTTAAAAAAATCTTAATTTTGTTAAAATTAAGATGAAGAATTGTGAAATATGAAAATATAATACAAATCGTTATTTATTTGGAGAGTTATTGGATGTTTTCCTTTTTACTAATCAAAACAACAAACAGTGACCTTTATTTTCTTTTTTTAACTATCATAATTCTCAGCTGCTTTACATCACAAACACAAACAATACATAGTTCAAATTCATTCAACTCGAAGGGAAAAGATCCAATTTCTTTTTTAAATTGTAAAACAAATGTAAATAAAAAAAGAGAGTGAAAAAATCAACTTTTTTTTGTAATTTTTGTTTTTCAGTTTCATACACAAAAACAGAAAAAATTGTTGCAACACAAAAAACAAAAATAGATGACATAAAACTAAATAATAGATACAAAATAATTTTATTTATTTATTCTATATTTTATTATAAGGGCAGGATCCCTCCTTTTGCTATTTATGTAGTACATTATATGAATAACATTGCAATATGCATTAGAATACATATAAATATATATATATATATAAATAATAATAGAAAAAACTTGTTATAAATTTAAAAAAGAAAAAAAAAAAGAATTTGTGTCGAAAACAAAAAAAAGGGAATGGTTATATTCCCTTGTAGCAACCACAAGCCCTTTGTGCAGTAGCATGTTGCAATAGAAACGGATATGTTGTTTGCTACCATTTTTTGTGGTAACAAATTGATTAAATTATAAGTTTGAAAACAAAACGGTAAATGGAAAAGAGTTTATTTATCTGTAGACGGGAAAAAAAACTGATTTACCACAAAATATATACTGTAACTGCTAAGATGTGAATTTATTTTGATTTTTTCGTGTTTCGTTTTAGTAATTTTTTTTTATTTATTTATTCTAATTGTAAAAGACCTTAACCTTCAAGATCCAAGCAGAAGAAAATCTATATATATATATATTATACACAAATCATATATCGTAAACATTAACTCGTGTAATCTAGATGAAACTAAAAAAAAACTAAAAAAAATTGAATGTTATGTAACTATAATAGTCATATTCATATATGCAACTGAATAATCTTATTGCCTCTTTTTTGCCAATAATCTTAACGTGAATCTATACATTTCATTTCATTTTTTTGTTTTATCATTTAATTTCCGGTTTTCTCATTTTTATTATCTCTTTTTATTCTTACTGTTCCACTACTTGCTGGTATCAAAAAATAAGAATATATACTATATATGAAAACTTCGCTAGGAAACCTACAACAAAACATAATTAAAAAAATAAATCAATAGACATCCTTTGATTGTAAATATTTCTTTAAAACAAAAACAAACAAAAAATCGTAAACTTAAATAGAAGTGTAAAACTCACACAAAAAGTTATGGAACTTTAGAGGTTGGCTTATTGTAACTCAAAGAAAAAATGTGTTTTTTTTTTTGTCGGATGCAAACCAAAGCGCAGATACTGTCAATGTAACTGTAAACTTATTGGACATTTAACTACAATTCAAATATATACATAGGAAACAAGTACTATTATATGTAATAATAAAACAAAAAATATTGTACTAGAAACTCTAATTAAAAAAAAAGAAAACAAAATAAACTCTAATCAATTTTAGTTTATAGAATTGTAAAAAACAAAACAAAAGAAAAATCTATAAATAATTGACATAGCACGTGACGCTGGCGTCACGTGTATGTTGTATTTATTTTCAAGATGTGTAATAATATACAAATTAAATAAAAAAAAATCTGATGAAAAAAAGAAAAACAACAACAAACGGAAACATATTAATTTTAAATAAATCTAAATTATAACAAATACATTTGTGTGCTTGTGATTTATTTCAGGCTTAGTAGATGGTTTTCCTTAAGAATAATGATTTCTAGGTGACTTGTTGAATAATAGTGTTGTTAGCGTAGATCCTTGGTCTAATTAAGATTAAAGAAACGATAAATCTGTCAACTGAATCAAAACAAGTACACCCACTTAGGAAAACATGACAGATGTGTTGTTCTCAATTTAAAGCAAGAAATCTACATTGGTAAATTACTTGGAAGCCTTTTTCACTAATTGAAAATAATGAGACGTATATATTCAATTTAAAATAAAACATACACTTAGGGTGATTTTATTTACTAAAAGTTGAACACAACTTTAAGATTTTTTCTCTCATTGATTTCTTTCGCTCAAGTTCTATCATATCAAGATTTAATTTACAACTCGAGGGTTTATCACTTCCAGATATTCCTAGCTTACGTAGCAGAAGTTAAGTGAGAGAACCCGAGATTTCGCTCATTATTTTTAAAAATTCTTAAATGGCAAAGTTGATAGTTCCCTTCTTGCATTACTCGTTTAAATACATTTTAGGCCACTCCACTCTATCTGAAAGTGAATCGTGTTATAACTCTTTTGAAAAATGGAGGATTATTGCCCACGTGAATCGAATGCAATGGAGCAGCACCATTAGTTGTTTTTATTTTTAATGATGGAACTATATTGTTTTATTGTTTGTTTGTTTTTTCTTCTCAACAAACAAATTTGTGTATTTTTTGATATTTGTTTTCCATATTATTTAATTTGAAAGATTTTAATTTTGGATGCTTCCAGCGCACACCGTTGATCAACTCTCACTTTTCCGACAAGTTGGATAATAGAAAATTGGTTTCAGAATAGAAGGCAAAAGCAAATAGGAAAGTAAATAATAAAAATTCATTGTCTTATGTTTCTTCTCATTACTGATATCGTTACCTAATATTTCATGAAGATATTTTATTGAATGGACTGATTTAAAGCAACTATTTTTTGTCTGGGGTTTAGGCATGAATTTCTAAATGTTTTACCAACTGAATAATCCTATTGCTTTTAATTTTCTCGTGGCGTCAGGTGGTGTCTTGCATAAATGGGTTTACTTTTGGGAAATTTTTGCAAATGATAAAGCTCAGAGAACGGGTTTTAACCTTTATCGTAAGAAGGCCAAAGTGTTTCCACACATGACACCCACGGCATCTGCTGCTCTGGAAACACTATTTATATTCTCTCCGTCAATATCTGGGATGCCTGTTACAGTTTATACGGCACTACGATTTAGATCGTTAAATTCGTGATCAAACTTTAGAATTTTGCTACATCATCGAAATCACCAACCGAAAAAGTGGTTAGACGTATGCTCACGTAAAGCACATCCAGTCATCACTGGATGTCAAAAGGACAATTTTCCTCCTTCGGTTGAGTAAACGGGTGTCAAAGAGTTTTAACCCTACTAATGAGCCTAAGACAGACGATCTCCTTTATTCGTGCGAAGAAGAATACGTTTCAGCGATTACTTTGTTGATAGTCTGCCCATTTTCAGTCAGTACAAGGCGAATCCAAGGTTTTCAAAATCGCATACAATGGTTCCAATCTGGGTTCAGGGTGACTGAAAGTTGTCGCCAGTGAGCCATATTACCTTAAGCCTAAACCTAACTCCAACACAACCAAATCGAAAAAAAACTAGGATTCTCTTAAATAATTAATTAAGATAAAGTTTATTTCGTAAATATATAAGTACAATATATTAATCTATAAATAATCAAATTGTTATAACTCCTTAAATTCTAATATTCAACGTGCTCGAACCACATCTCTCAGCGATGCTTCATAAAAAAAACCACAAAAAAAATCGATGCAACATACAATCCCAGTTGCTGGACTAGAAAATATTTGCCTTTTTTTATTTCACAACAAAAAACAAGCAAAATACCAATTTTAAATTAAATTCGAGTATACTAATTCAGTCGCTGAGATCTCCGCCGTTCGGTAGTCTTTCGAACCGCAGGCCTGTAAGTGGGAAGATCAATGTGCACCATTTCTAGGACTTCATCCAGAGGCTTTAGTGCTCTGGATTCTGTGAAATCATTTGCATAGTACGCGACTTCGTTGAACGACTGCGTCTCCTCGGTATTCGTATTTCGATTCCGGTTGCGCATAAGCTCAAAAATATTTCGATGGTTTCCCGATTCTGCCGGCATAAGATCGTAGATCTGGGGTGATCTCCGAACACCACTTGTTAGGTTCAGCTGACGTCGAATGTGTTCCTCCTCAACACGTGGAATGTACCTTGGCTTTCGTTCTTCCCTGTTTTCCTCGTCTCTGTTACCGAGATTAAAAAATTTCGGCGCCTGGACAGATATCAGGGGCAGCAGAGTTTCCTTAGCATACCTTTCAGCACGTTCCAACAGTTCGCCCAGTCGAAAGGGCAACAACTGAACTGTGATTGTGTCTGAGTTGCTCGTCCTATCGTTGTCCGTACTCGATCTTGAGCTTTCGCTCTTTGGAAGTTTCTTTTGTCGGGGGGTCGTGGACCTGAGAAGTGGTTCAACAATCTCGTCAAATCCGTCATCAGTTTGAAGGTTCCTACCCTTATTTACTGCAAGTCGGCGGTCTTTCAGAACTGGCTCAAATATTTCTGAAATTTTAGACAAGCTTCTGCTGGATTCACCGACTTCTTTTTCCAACGAATTGCCTTCTACAACCGAAGGCCAAGTGCCGCCGTTGGTCTCGTTTAGACTCTGACTCTTGTTGTCTTTTCTATTTAAATTTGGCTCAAGATTTACTTCGTCCTTACGCTTAATGGAAACAGCCTCCTCGGGCCCCTCGGTGGCCGGTTTGTCTGTTGCACCCTCTGTCGTGAAAATTCCGTAGTCGTTTTCGTTGGGGATCTCGCAGTTTCCTGGTATGAGCTTGAAATGAACCGGACTGCCGGACGAGAGCTTCACCTGTGGCTTGCAATAGGAATGACTTCGGCCGAAGCTGTCTGTGAGCAGGACTTTGTCGATATCCCAATGAGGGAGCCCCTTCGATAACCACCCACTATACGATTTGTACTGAAGACTCAAACTTGTTGGAAAGCCCAATGCAGGATGCGGCACGATTATTTTAGAGACAATATCTCCGGCGAAAAATTCGGTATCATCTTTCCTGAAAACAAAACGAAGTAAAATAAGCCGGTAGAACTTCAAAAGCCTGATAGACTCTTACTCGGAAATAAGAAATGTTTCATTCAGTCCTCCTTCACCTTCAAGTGTAGCTTCTATCCTTCCAATAGTCCTCAGTGGAAGATCGTTGAATGAATTGAAGATTTGGATCTGAAACTGGTGGGCACAAAACGGCTCTTCCTCTCGAGTCACCAGGTAGAGTTGGCCACGACCAGTAGATCGATCTGCGTAGTAACCCATGTTGCCGCACTTGGCGCCATTGCTGGTAGCGTTTGTTTCATATTTCGAGCATGGGAAGCACTCTCCTTTCAAGAAATCTTCATAACTGTCACATGGAAATGCTGGGAACTGACACCTAGGAGCTACGGAGTCAATAAAGAACTTGTAAGCCCGCCGGTGGTTGCACAAGGAACGACCCTCTTCGTCTTCTGCAGTTTGCGCTAAAAAAAAAAGTGAGCGTAGGTAATTGTAATTGTAATTTGGGTCGCTTATGAGAGTAATTTAGTCACTTATGAGAAACGACTTACACCAGATGAAGTCTGTCACAGCTCCAACAAACAAATTCGAGCATCCATTCTGCACTCTCCCTCCGTTGGGGTAGAAGTCCACGTGCCCCATTGGCTGCCAAGAACCAAGTCCGCCCAAAATCAAGTTTTCTCCATTTGAATGAATAACATCCACAAACGTTGCGTCGGTACTGTCGAGACGAACCTTAGGGTGTTGAGCCTCGAAAAGTGGGCCAGCCGGGTCCAATCCCGTGATCCGGCTGAGGCCGGGCAACTCAGCTCCAGCGAACCCAGACACATGAGCTCCTAAGCTAAATCCAATCAAATGCGTCTTCCCCAAATCCAGTCCGTTGTGCTCTTTCAAATTATTGATGAGCATGGCCACTTGTTTTCCTACAAGTCGTGTGTTTGCAGCTGCCTTGACGTAGTTCGGGAATGTAGCTCCGTTTGCCCAGTCCACGCATATTACAATGCAGTTCTCGACAGCCATGAGGGCCGTCTTCATCTCGTAGATCCACACGTGTGGGCAAGCTGACCCAAAACCGTGCACAATTACCCGTACAGATAGTGTATCCAGGTCATGCAAATCGTCCAGCGTAAATGGTGACCGTCTCATACGCTTTGGGGCTTCCTCCGTTGCATTCTTTGAGCCTTCCCGTTTCTTAGCGAATGCCGCTGTCATGTTGAGAAATGGTAGCTCCATAAGAGGTTCGTCGCTCCTAAACAAAAATTCATTTAAGATTTCGTAATTCTTCTGATTCACCTTTGCACTCACCTATTTTTTGTCGAATAGAAGTAGAAGCTAGTATTGATCTCTTCTGGAGGTGCGGGAAGCATTTCCAAGTAACTAAATGGTCCTGAGTCGTCGAAGCATCCCAATTCATTGTAGCACACTCGTTTGATGGCTCGTTTTCTCCTGTTTTTAAAATGAGAAACACGAGGGGGATTGGAAGTTGTTTAAAAAAATTATTGCAAACCTTGTATGTGTCTGACGAGTCGCCTCCCATTCTCTGACAGATTCTTGGACTGCCCTTAGGAGTTTTCTGTCATTGACTTCATCCAGAGATTCACTGTGGGGTGTTCGCCACCGGAAGTTGTATTCTATAAATCGAAAACGAGAAGAATTAATCAACAGTGAGTCATACGAGATATGGAGTCTTTTACAATATCAATTGCTAGTAACTTTGAGAAGAGACATTGAAAATTTTCCTAAGGAAACACAGATATTCGTTTAAGTTTATCAAATATAACAACATTGACAATTTTTTCATTCCCTTTCTACATGACTTAAGACTTCTTCAGTAGTTTGAATCTGAATATATTTTAAAATGAGGCGACACCTCTGTCCTCGGCTCTGCGTAGATATACGTCTATGAAAAATGATGGTTAGCAGACTCTTCTTTCTAAACAAAAGAACTTAGTTTATTTAGTTTACTTTTCTTTTGCTTAATAGATAACAAGATCTCTTGAAAAATGTTTTTTTAACTTTGTAGCAATGCAAACGCTTCAGAGGTAAGATCTTAAAAATTTGAAATAAGTATTAAGCTACCGAACTGACAATTTTTGTTACAAATTAGACGAATAATATGTTTTTGTGAGTCAAGTCGAGGATATATTTTATTATAATGGGCACCTCTTTCACAAGCTATTCCATATTCAAGCTTTGAGTGAACAAATCCATAGCTTTTAGGAAGATTCAATATAAAGATTGTACTGATTGAATTTAACATAAATTTTTTTGTGCTCTGTGAAGGAGATATGATGCCAGCTAACTTTGTAGGCTACATCTGAATCCGCAAGGTTATCTAAAAGTATTTTATGATCCACCATATTGAAGGCCTCAGTGATGTTAGTAAATAGATCTATGATATCATTTAAGCTGTTATATACGTTGGAGCCAAAATTCAAAAGATCACTCGTTGAAAAAAAAAAAAATATTTTCCTTTTATCTTTTTAATAAAAGATTTTCACATGAAATACTTAAAAAAATTACAAATATTCAGTGCAACGAAGCTAACAAAATGTTAAAAAAAACCGTCCATTGTTTTGGAATGTAAGTTTCTTCTTGTACACTTCAAAAGCTACAATGAGGAGATACTTTTTTGGTGGCACTAGGCCGGGGAACATTTTAAGCTGAGACAACTCATTCAGTGATCAAATATCTGTACATCAAACACAGAGGCACAAAACTAACTATTTTGGAACTAGAAAAACGCACCATGATATGGTCAATACGTAATACAAGTTGGTCTATTTATACATGACTCAAAGCCATAGGAAGAGAGCAGAAAATTATGTAGGTTGATGTCATCTTTTAAACAGTCTTACGAGTCATTATTGGTGTCATAAACGCCAACAGGGGGCAGAGCCTAGTTTTTCGCGCTTCCACTGTGCTATGTGCGGTATAATTTAATACGTGTGAGGTCCTAAAAATGCGTTGAGTTTATAACTCAGAAGAAAAGGAATAACTATGTCTGACGACGTAACACAAAGAATATGTAAGGAACGAAACAGACCAAGTAAAGTAAAACTAAAGTTTACTAGCTTATTTTATGTTCATGTTAAATTTCAGTTCGCGCACCTAGAATCTTATCAATTGCTCTACCAAATACACAAAATAATCAAATGACGCTATGACATCAGCAAAAAGTCTAACTGAATTTTCCACCATTCTAAACCATGCAGTTCTTTCCTGTAGATATTTTTTCTTTGTTACGATCAAAGGTGAAAATCTCATTTTCACAATTTATTCAACACTATGCGCATTCTAAGTATCTCCACTTTAATAAGATCTTGTAAAGAATGCAAACAGTAAAGTTAATACAATAAATCTCTTTTAAAAGGAAAGTGATGAATGGTAGTTATTCTACACTCTATTTTCAAAAGAAGTGTTATGTTTCGAAAACACATTCCAGCAATAGTCCGCTTGCTTCATGTCCGTAACTAGAGTGGAACGAAAGAAGAGAAAGGCGTTGAAAGATATGAATGCAATAGTTCTTGTAAGAAATAAAAGCTGTAAGCCTAGTCACCGAGAAATACTAAACTATACGAAAGAAAAAAATTCAAATCTATTGGTTTATCAGATTTGGAGTAATCTTTGCCTTTATTGAATCCAATGAATTTGTATACAATTTTGTAAATTTTTGTCAATGTCCAAGACCCGTAGACAAATCAATCTCTTAGATGAAAACCTAACGTCACTTCGCATTTTCCCCACATCCTTAAAAGTAATGGGTATTTCCATACATTTCCACACTGTTATTCAATTTCCTGTCCAACTGCCAACTTCTGCCAGTTTCTCGTGCGGAGCCACAAATGTGTGACCACCCTCCCACCATCAATTACAAATCTTTATCTTCCACTTCTACTCACCTGCTGCAAATGTGTGTATCGCAAAGCACGCGATGAATACGACGGTTGCGCTGTGCATTTTCTACCACACTGTCTGTAGTCTTTTTGTTTATAAACAAATTCATTCATTTACTCAGCCTCGGAACTATTTCTTCCCCGCTGGTGTTGCTGTTAACGCTTTGAATCGAACCGAGTCAATGGTTAAGTATTCGCCCGAGTGGCAACTGTTTACACTGGGAATTGTTACGCAAGAGTCGCTTTCATTTTCCAAAAAAACTCATTCAGAGCCTGGTGCTAAATTCGTCAAGTGAGACGTCGATGCGCCCTCTCCTATTCTTACAGACGGCGGCTAATCTGTGCAGAACGGTTATCACTGGTCGAATTTGTATAACGAATTACGCATCGTTTAGCAGATTCGGATGGAAGCTTCTACGTACCAATGTGCGTGCGGTGTGTATGAGAAATGAACAAATAAACAAACAAAACGATCGACCGATGCAGCACACTTAAAAAATGAAAGTGTCACTTTCACACGGTGGCGGTTGGCGGCTTGGAGGATTGTCGGTTTGGCGGCTCGGCTCTGGTGTCTCTGGTCTGGTGTTGCTCGATAGTTTGGCCACCGAACTTGGTGGGCTTTCACTCTTAAAGACTTGCAAACAATCCAACTTGTGTGCGGTTGTAACAAGTTGGACAAAGGTCTGAAAGAAGAAAAAAAGCATTTAATAATTTATTTAGTGAATTAATTTAGACTTTTTTTTCATTGAAAGGCAATGACATTCACGCATTCAAGAGGCGGTGGAAAGATGATATTTTCTTAGAAACACGGTTGCTCATCAACTCAAGTGCGGATGCAAGTGCTAGGCGAAGCGAGACGTAATGCTGTCCGAGATACACTTGCAAGGGGAAACGTTTTGGAAGCAATTTTGCAGTTAAGAGGAAATGTGGTGGAAACAAGAAACATTTGGTATCAGATAAGGAAGTTTTTTAATATTATATTTTTCAATATTATAACGATGTGCATACCATACAAGATGTATATGGTAGATTGCAAACACATAAATAACTAAATTGTTCCTCGTATTATGTGAAGCATTATTACTTAAATTATATCAAAGCGAGGAAGAAAGAGGCTATGAATCGAGAATGAATGAATATTGTTGAACTCAAAAAGCCTCGAAAAATGGCTGAGTACTTTTCTAAGGTCCAGTAATTTTGATAGGAATATGTAGGTATATTTAAATAGTTGGTAAATATAGTGCTAAAAAGGATATAGCGATGAATCAGACATGTAGCAGACATCGAGTCACGGAAAGGGTAACCAAGTAAGTAAATTAAAAAGGATCTATTAACGAAGCAGGCTTCAAGGATTGGGAGTCTCAAGTTAAGAAGACCTATGTATTTAGAATAAAGTAAAAAACGATAATTTCTTTTTCTCCATAAACTGTTCATGTAGATGACGTCCTACTATTCCTTTATTCCTTAATTCTGAAGCGATAACAGTCAAAGAAGGTTTGGCACAGCACCACACCAACCCCCATGACTGTTTTGTTTGTGACATTTTTTTTCACAATTAAATATAATGTATTTTTTTTTTGTTGGAACATATATAATACTATAGTTTAAATGTAATAATTATAATATGGTGGTTCAGATTGTCGATACATCGCATGAAGGACTAAAAAATGGTAAAATGGAGGTTGTTGTGTACTAGTTTTGGGGTTCTATGGGTCTGAAAGTGTATTTGATAGTGTAATGGACCACATAGAGTATAGGAACATTCTTAAGACACACCCCTAAGCTATGCTAGTCAGGGGGGTCCGCATTTGCTTTGAACGAAACGATCATAATCAGTAGAATACTTAAATGAGACAAGCTCCAAATACCCCAAAATAGATTAGAACGCTACTGAAATCATCAGATATAAACTTTATCCAAAATTTTGAGACGTTTCGGAGCAAAATACAAAAATATATATGAGATTGTCAACAAAACCGGCTGCAAAGTCGGTGTAATGAATGGACCCAATAAATGGGTGTACTTAATGGAAGCAAATAACATTTGCATTATTTTAAAAAGGTAGACCAATAATATGCTCCATAAATCTAGAACTGAACTATTGTGACGGTGAGCGAAGAGTTTTTGGAGTATTCAACAAATATGCAATGTTAACGAATATTTTTTAAGGTAACTTTGTTGAAATTTATGAAAATGTACTCCGGCTTTTGTCGTTTTTTCAGTATTTAAAGTAGAATAAAAGCATGTAGATATGTTTTTTCCTTCAAATGGGTGGGTGAACGAATAGTTTCTGGAAGCACTGTAAATATCAATTCATTTGAGATCGGGTCGCAAGTGAAGAACTTTCCAATACCTTCAAGTCAAATGATAGCCGACATACTTACCAAAACTGATCCTAAAGTCAAGCATCAAAATTGCAACCTTGCAAAAGGGTTGCATTTAAGGGAAGATGTTCAAATATGAATGCACCCCAATATATCAACAATTATCTAACAAAGTTTCTTTAACACGGTGCAGCAACTACAAATTGATAATAATTTCTCTGATACAAATAGTTTAGAACTATGTTTTAACAGTGAACTTTGTCAACTACTGTGATTTTTTTAAGTGATCATACAATCATAGGCAAAACATTCTTGTGATTAATTATCAAGACGTCTGCAAATTACGTGCTATTCATGATGGCTTAGTTACGATGGATTTAAAAAACTGTCCCAATTAATTTGCACAGGATTGTATTGTTCTATTAACTTCCATTAAACACACCCAGAGATCTAAATCGAAATATTTACATGCATGTATATTTAGAAAGAAAACCTACACAAGAATCGAAAACAATTTTAAGTAATGATTCAAAAAATATGTCATACTGTTAAACGATCGTCAAAAACCATAACCATATTGAAAGCATAACCAAATTGAAAGAATGTTATTCTTTAATCTTCAATGTTTTGAACTTTAAACGTTTGACGAACACCACAAAGCTTACCTTGCCAAGGACTTAATGGAGAATACAAAGCAAAAACAATCCTATATCGACAAATTCGTCAATGTCTCTATGCATTTTTTCGATTATTATTCGCCGTTTTTTTATTTTACATAAGATATTACAGCACCGCCAGCTGACCCTTACGCCTAGTGGACCTTGACTTTACCGCCAATACATAATGTCTTTCAAAAAATTACTACACGCTCTTGGGTTTTTCTCGTCTGCACGTTACATAATTTTCTCGTATAATCAGCACTCAGAGTATCTTCCGAAAGAATCGAACAATAAAACACCCTGTTACACACCCAACCCTTTTCATATTGCAGACAAGTCACAAACAAATTTTCGTTTCATTTTCAAGAACATTTTACGTCAACAATCCGATGGCACGCAAACATGGATTAAAGCTCAAACATTTTTCTACCCATCCATCAACGGACCATTTAAAGAGCCGTCATTGGGAAAAACTTAATTTAATTCTGTTGATGATATTTTCCCATTTACGTTGCCTCTCTGCACAATTATTATAATATTATTAACGTCTCCATGAAGGTAGTCATTGTTGCATAAACGGAATTTGGTCGTGGTAACTAGGTAAGGGTAATACATGAGACTCTACGAAATGCAAAGTGTTGACTGCGTTCAGTACATACTAATCATTTTCCAATATTTTCGAATCAAAAATTGTCATTTGAAATTCGTCGAGCGTAGTCGACTGTCATATAACTTAATTGTTACTT
The DNA here is from genome assembly GCA_905187475.1 of Syritta pipiens. Classification (NCBI taxonomy): domain Eukaryota; kingdom Metazoa; phylum Arthropoda; class Insecta; order Diptera; family Syrphidae; genus Syritta; species Syritta pipiens. The sequence continues at coordinate 8,880,194 of LR994571.1, read as the reverse complement.
CAAAGAAAGAAACAAAAACCCTCTCACACATGGACAAGATCTTGGAGTGTTATGAAATAGAAATGGTTATTGGGAAGAGCAAATAAGTAAAGAGTATAATATGTACGAGTACATTTGCGCCTAATTTGTAAGTCTGTAAAAAACTTCCGGAATGATTAATACTTTTTTTATTTGTCTGTTTGACGGGGAACTCCATTTTGGTTTTACACCATCACAAATGAGTTTGCGAAGCTCTGAAAAAGAGTGACGTGCTTTGAAAACTTCAAAAGGAAAGATTAGTTAATTTTTTGCTCGTAGAGTGAGTCAAGCAAAGTAATTTTTTTTAAATTTGTTTTTATGGCAGCAAATTGTTTGGGTCGTTCAATAAATTTTTATTTACTGAATCCATTAATGTTCGAGTGGTACATTGTATTTAGAAACAATACTTCCTTGTGGCATTCGTTGCAAACTGTATTTCACAGCCACAACTTTCCACAACTTTCGAGGTATTAATAGCCCTTTGCAATGCCATTTTTTTATATTTTGTATGTGGACGATCTCTTTATTTTCACTCTCCATATTTCTTTAAAAAAAATCCCCTTTTATCGGGCTTTAAATGTAATATCAAAATTTTGAAAGTTTATGACAATTCTGTGATTTTAATTTTTCACAGCAACATTTATAAATGAATGCTCTCCAATGTTCAACTAATACCAGTAACAGCCAACAAATTTGTTTTACATATTAGAATCCTTGTGCTGTTGGAAGGGTCTTAAATATTACTTTTAAAATTATCACATTTTAAAGTAAACATCACTGTTCCCTTTGTACAGTGTTTTTTTTTACAAGGAACAAGTGATAAAACGTGCATAATTTTTTTTAAATATGCCGATTTGTTGCCATTAACCTCTTTGCTAAAGAAGTTCTATCATTACATTACTTTAATGGGCAATAACTTGAAACTGCTTTTTAGTTGCAATGAATTAACATAATGATCCCCCCGAGTTACTACTTGAAATCACTCAAAGATAGAAGAATTTCAAAAGAGGGAAAGCCTCTCGATGTACTTGTGTCCCACTTTGACCCTTAAGTGCATATTAATGTAAAGTTTTAACAATTACCAGGAATTAACCTCCAAAGAACAAATTCTGTGCTTTGGTCTACGACAAATGGGAAGCACGTGAGATAACAACCCAACCTCAGGTTGGCCAAGTTAAGGTTTAACACCGGCCATATAGTCACAGAGAGGTGAGTCTAACAAAAACATTTCTTTTGTTCGTTTTCGGTTAACAGACATGTAAAGTCGTTTACGCTTAGGTACTTATCTGGGAAAAGGTTAAGCGTTTAATTTTAATTGACATAGCCATGAATTTCAAAGTGTCATATTGTCACGGTGACCTTATAGCTGTTAAATTGAGAGTCTCATGTTTTACTTTATTGCTCTGCTTGGTAAAGATTTTATCTACAGATTGATATTAATGGTAGAGAAAATGGAATTTTTTTTTTTTATTATAGTATTTGGAAAGAGAGTGTTAAATTTATTAGGGCTTGCCTATGACTTTGCAACGTACAGATATTAGAGCCTAACAGCGGCATGTAGCCAGGAATATGGCCTTGTTGACCATATTTAAGGGTTTTAAAATTCCAATATTAACTTATTTGCATAAATATTTCATTTCTTGAAAAGGAAAACAGCTGGGAACTGCCAGTGGTTGCAGGATTATTTTCTCTTTATCCGACCAGACCTCGTAAGGTCAATATAATAATAATAATAATTGGGTGGTACAATAGGCCATTGAGCGCCAGAGCCTAGCTTTTCGTGCAACCAGTGTATTGTGCACGGTATAATTTTGAAACATGTGGAAGGGGCCTACTATTTATTACTTTCATTGGCAGAATTATTCTAGGAAGATTGTCAATCATTCGTCCATGAAAATTGTAGTGTTTTCCCCGAGCTGGTCGCTTAAAAGTCCGACCACCAAGCCACGGTGCCCACTCGTAAGGTCAAGGATAAAGGTTTCTTTATCAAACCAAGCATAACAAAAAAGGAATCGACAAGTAAGTACTTCAAAATTTTATCCCTATTGAGTTCAGCTAAGACCAGTCCTAGGTCTTTTGTTCTTAATTCACTTGAGCTCTATTAACATTTTACAGTTAAACCCTTTTCTACCTATAGCCCAACAAATTTATTTATTAATCACCAATTTAAAAGAACTTAGCAATCTTCAGGTGCCCTATTTTCAACTTATAACTTTGCACAATATTCCCGGGAAAGTAACAAAGCACTCTGTGAAAATTAGTACAATGATAGACTGCAGTTAACTGCTATTAGTAGCTGTAATCCATCATTTCTTCCTCTTTTCATCGGCGAAAGTCAAGCAAAAACAAAAATCAAATCTAACCTTAAGAAACCAAAGTGGGTCAGAAGTATAAGACATAGCGAAATCTCTTCATTTTCCCACAGCCACAACCGTACTAAGTGTGACTTGGCCATTAAAGATGTAATAGCCAGATGCAGGGCTCCACAGTGATGAGACTACGTTTCCTCGGTGAATAAAATGTTCGCCAACTCACCGTTAAAACTTAGCTAAGACTTTCTCTGGAGATGCAGAACTGCGTTCGATTTCTAATGCATAATTACATGGAATGCATAAAATTTGCTGCTGACTGTTGATTTTCTATGGAAAAATAGAACTTCCAGAGAAAGCAATTGTGACTAATTTCATTGGTGTCACAATTTAAGACCCTTTAATCGACCGTGCTACGCAAACGTAACAAGCTCCATTCATAAGTCGATGCTTGCACACAATGTCTGATTGTAGAGCACAATCTTGGCACAGAAAATAAATTCTAGCTGACCTTCATGCCTGATCTGCCATGCATTAATTAAATTCTGAACAACAATCTGACAGATAATGGCAATGAAATAACTAGGCTATAATAGTTTTATGCCGTCGAGACCTATTGACGGTCAATTGGTTTCACTTTCGTGTAGCCAGGTTTTAAAGCCGCACTGAATGGGCGATCTAATTAAATGGCTTTCGGTGCCTAAGTGTTTGTGACAACAAAATTTCTGTTGCATCACTGATTATCTATCATATGTGGTAATAAGAAATATACTTTGCTGTCCCTTCTTTTTAGAAAGTAAAAGTGAAACTGAAATGCTAGACGCCTAGAATAAAGTGATATATTGTGCAGTCAAAAAGAAAAATTGATCTGTGTAGATGGGGACAAAAGTCACTGAAAGAGAAACTATAAGCTTAAGATATAGTGGACAAATGGTCTATTGATATAGACCCAATATTTATTAGGGCATTTGATAATAGGTTCTAAGTGATATACTAACAGGCGTCAATATATGAATTTATTGTTAATTTTATCAGTCCAAGTAAAAACATTTTGTAAAGAATAGTTATTGTTTGCAGAACTGTTCTTGTGATTGTTAGTAATATTGCTACAGTATCCGCAAGTCTTTGACCCGTTCATGCCCGGTATTGCATGTGTAACACCTACTTCATCTATCCAGAACTCAAAAAATATTGACGCAATTAAATCAGAAAGTGTACTAGATTCCTGCTTAAACTTATTTCAATCCATTTAATTTTGCTTCAGACATTTATTGATGCAATAAGATAAGATCCTTTACTTTGGTTTTGCAATCTTATAACATGTATTAAAACCACAAACACGTTCTAAAATAGGTTTCATCGTATTAACAAAATCTTTTCTTCTTTTAAAAACTATGAGCGATATTTAGAAATCCATATCGTAGAGAACTTGCAGATGTCCATACAAAAATGTTTTTGAACTCGTCGATCGAACTTCGGAAAGGTACGATGAAGTCATTATTTGTGAGGCTGAAAATTACTTAATTACATTTTGTTTTCAAAATAAAAAGAGACCAGTTAAAATGTGTGGTTTCGAATATGATGCAAGTTTAGTACCATAGATGACTAGTGTTGTGCAAGAAAATCATTCTGTATGTGGTGTGGTAATCTATTTATCCATTGACATTTTCTTCTCGAAGGGTTAACTATTTTTCCGGATCAACTTAAAATTAACCCAAACTGTAATCTATTTTTATTTAAGAAATCATAATGATCTTAATTATTGATAAAACAAACAGCACTATTCGGATAAACGTACTGATTTTTGCTTCCATGGCAATGCTGCAAATCATTTTAACCAAATTCAATAAAAAGTTAGTTCTCTTTTTTATTTATTGTATATGCGTTACATAAGTGTATAGGATGAAGGCCGCAAGTTATGCTTTCTGTCTTTCTAACCAACTCTTTTCTAAGCAACTTTTTTTTTGTTCGTATTTTCTTCAAAATCTTAAACATTCTATTTTCATTAATTTTTCTCCACAAATTAAATAATGCTTCAGTAATAAGATAAAAAAAATAACAATCTCTGTAAATTGTGCGACTTCATAATTAAATTTTTAAAATACGCAGAAAATGAACTAAACTAAATTGCTAAACTTTTTTACACCACCTCAAAAATGTGCAAGAATCCTGCCTTCCAAAATTACGACTAAGATCACTGTCCTACTTAAGCTCGCAAAGTTCAGACAGACAAGATACTATCTTCTTTTCTTTAAAAAATTCAACTCAACGAAGCACAACATTTGTCTGTTGTTCTTTCTAACTGGGCTATGCACTGCAAATCGTAATGTGTCATCACAATTGTATTCTCTTCTTGGAGTTGCGTGACGTGATTGTCATGAACAATGGAAGAAGACGCAAATAATTTCAGCTTTTTCAAGTGATGAGCCGCTACGTGTCAAGTACTTTTGGAATCCTTAAATAAATTATTACTTCGGGACCAATTGAGGGGCATGAAAACAATTTTTTATTGTAATTTTTGAGATGTTTTTTTTGATACACCGAAACCTAGGTTTGCGTCGTTCCGATTTATATTGTTTGAAAGTTGTGTCGTTTAAAATTTATGGTGGTTTCGAATTTGCATCAGTTTGATTTCAGTTGGCGTCGTTCACAAAATTGCAATACATGGAAGTTATGGAATTAAAATAGAAGGGAATTGTTAATTCAATTTGAGTTGTTTTTTCTGACCCTAATTAAAGACACAAAGTGAGGCTTTAGTGTTATGTCTGATCAGCATGAGTAAAGAATCAATCTTAGTTGTTAGTTTATTGAGTTAAGTTATTGATTAACTTAACTTTGTTTTTTGATTAAATATCCAATTATTTTTTTATAGATTTTTGTCAGTCAATAAAAAAATTGTTGCATAGCTTGTTTTTCCCACAAAGATACTGCCCTTGTATGAGGAACACGTGTGGTTCGTAGTAATAGTCTGTGTACAGATATACCAATGTGTTTTCTTCTTGCAAGCTATTTTAAGACCAAAAAATAGAATGCAGTCCCAGAAAATAATTAAAGTAGTAAGCATTTAATATACTACTTCGATGGAGGACATGTGCAAGATTTATCAAGATAATTACTGTGTGAAAAGCAGAGAAAAAAAGGATAGACCTCGGTTTTTAGTATGGCTAAAAAATTCCAGTCTTAGGACAAAAACTACTGTTTCTTGGGGTCAATTACAAATGTCAGCAAACAAATTGAGTACAAGAATGCTTTTAAGAAACTTTTGTTGACACTTTTTATCCCACTGGAATAACTAAATATGCATACAAATCAAATATCACTGATTGTGCTACAATTATTTTTTGGCATGGCTTGTTTTTGATTTTAGTTCTATAGTTATTATGGGAGTGATCATTCGGTCACGCTATCACAGTTCGGGCTTACAAGATATACAATAGGAATCAATAAAAACGACAGTCTCGGTTTCTAATCGTGGATTAATCTTTTTGAACTCCATCCAAATGCCTAAGCGAAAATGTTAAAAGGTGAGCTTTAACCCTTTCACGACTGCACTTAATGCAGAATTTTTTTTTTTTCACTTCACCTAAGACGAAGTCGAAGATCCCGAATACACTTAGAGGCGTGTAACGCAGAATTTATTGGACTGAAAATTAGTTTTAGAATGAACTGGACACTTTTACTTCTCTCATATATTATTACCAATATTTTCATGTTGTACAAGAACAACATCGGGCATGAGATGGTTAAAAAAAAAAGGCCAATTTTCCACTATTTGTAATTTGCACATTAAAATAATGAAAAAAAGTCTTAGTAGTACTTAAAACCTTGCTTAGTGATTTGGCTCAAATAGCCCTATAGTTAAAGCTGAGACAATACGAATGGTCATTTCGATAATATCAATTGTCGTTAACAGACCAAAGCACTTAAAACATAAATAAACCTTAACAAAACTGCAAAAGTGTTCATTTTTTTCAATTATGTTTTCCTTTCGGCTCCCTTTCATCGCAGACATGCGCCATAAAGTCAATTGAACACGAACCATGATCCTTTCATTTCAATCAACAACAAACACCTTGCGCTTGTTCGCGTTGTTTGAAACATTTTCTTCCGGTTAGGCTGATCAATTTTCAATTTCATTTTATTTTCCTTAATTGTAGTGAAACTTGACGGAACTGCGGAACTATGGCCACCGGTCGCATTTTTATTAGTCTTAAGTATATGTAGCAAATAACCTGCAGCGAAAAATTGACTGAATTTGTTAGCGATTTGCGCTTCCACCATGAATGCGGCTGTTGCTTTCAAGCGCAAAAACCTCGTATCCATAACAATTCCTCAAGCAATTAGGCACGGTTTCCACGGCGCTTGAACACCATAATAGCAGACTAAACAAAACACAATTGCCTAAAACACCCAGGAAATGAGTAAAAAAAAAGTCACATAGCACACAGTATTTCATAATTTCTTTCCACTTTCATTCAGTGACTTTTACAAAAATCAATCTCAAAGAACAGGCGTCGTACTCGAAGCAGTGACCCACATTCGACGCCACCTATACTCGCACCACAATGGAGGAGCTCAATGGCGTTGCAAGAGAACGGGACGCGCGATCACGACGAGTTATTGGAAATCAATTTGAAAGCAAAATGATTTGTTCATCTCTGTAACTGTTACTGGTTGCAACGTTCATGTTTGCGTATCACTTCTGCACACCACTCTTTTGAATTATTGTGAAAAACCACTGAATATTGATCAATCTCTCCGTTGCACAAGTGCCTAGTGCCTGCCTACCTTTAAGAATTCAATTCCAATAGAGTAAAGCGGGATCAAAGAGTTGATTCTATTACGGATTTAGCGGCAACCACAGCGCTGAACTTTCGCGCGACGAACGTCTGGCACTTTATTTCGAAATCTCGTTTTGGGTTTTTTTTTTTTTTTTGTTTTTTTTATGTAAACACAATAAACGCTTGACGCAAAATACAATAGTAGATACTTTTCTTTTGCACACAAAACGTATCCCCGTTCACGCGGAGACGGAAAAGCAAGACGCACTACACTAGCACCAAGTTTCTTTTTTTTCGCAAATTTAAGCACGACAATGTCGACGACAACGAGTTGGAGGTGGTAAATGCAGTTTGAGAGTAGTCTTACGGTACCATGTCGACAAACTTCAGAGATACAACAGTGAAGTGTACGGGAGCCGCGGAGTAACTAAACTCGATGAAAGTGGAAACTCAGCGATGAATTCACGGCTCCAACTCCGGCAGACAGAGTGGGGAGCTTGGCCATAATGAGTCGCTACCAAACTGCGATAGGTTTTTTTTGTTTTTTTTTGTTTTCTTTGTGTTGCGAAGAAAATGATAATTGGTAGAGACCCCGAAGAATTATTCTTCGCTTCAGCCACAAAAGAGACTCTTTGGCTGGCATAATAAAAAAAAAAGTGAAGTAGTGGAGATGTGTTAAAGTGGGACTCACGTGGAAAATTGGTAAGCTCAGGCTCGTCGGTATGAGCCCTCAATTTACAATGCATTAACCTCCATCGGACCCTAAAGCTCATTAGGGTCAACTAGGCGGAGAGTCGAAGGGACGTTTTTATAATCTCTTCAAAATCAAATTAACCATTTAGTGGGCTACTTTGAGATCCTTAAATCGTCAAATGGCGCTTGACGAATTGATTTTTTGCATAAAATCCTCAATAAAATTAAATTACTGATGATTCTACAGAGGTGTTCCAAACGATGATTTTCAGTGAAATGAAAACCTTGCAGAAATAACATACGACAAAATCGAATTAGTTTCCTTCGATGACAACGAAGAAAAAGCAATTTCAGAAAAATACTGCTGTTATAGAGCTATTAGGTGAGAGTTATTGCGGAGGAGCCTCGAATAGGTAGCAGAACGCTGCTGGCCGAGTGGATAGCGTTTAGCTCAATCTACAAGACCGTATTGTGATCAATTGTAAAACTTAATAACGTTTTAGAAGCATGAAAAAAGCCTGTGGCTCCACTTTTAATTCATACACTAAGTTGTTTAGGCAACTATAAGAGAAGTATAAGACATAGGTAAGCCATCTAGTGGTGTCTTTTTATAGTCATAATCATAATGGTAATCAAATGGCAACAACAGTGACCAAACCAAAGTCCAGGCATTTTATAATACTCAAGAGGATCTGAAATGCTAGGGATAAATATCTCTGAAGCGCGATTTAGACTATGCGTACCCTGGAAAAGAGTGTGAAATTAAAGGCCCTTTATTCTCAAACGTCTTCGTCGTACGCAAACTTTTGTAGAGTACAGAACTGTCCTACCTAACATGGACCAAGAGAGCAGTCTAACAAATAAACTCTGGCTTTCCAAAGCTGTGTGTACAAGAAACGATTTGAAGGATTGTTGTTCTAAACACCATTTCTATAAAATCCTTATGATGAAATTATATTTCAAATTACCTTATGCTATGCTGATGCTGGAATTTGAATGAGATGAATCGTACCATATATCAATAACTTTTCGTAATTGTGTTCTTTGTAAACCAATAATGTAAAATTAACGGTAAATGATGCACAAACTGTTTTTCAACAGTTTACTGGACGAAAGCTTAACATTTTTTTTTCTCAAATATTTTAGGATGAAAAGAACGTTTGGTACTATGTGGACAACCATTGTTTTCTTTTTCTATTAATTGCTGTGTTATTATTTCCATGTTTCGTTCCAATTTTGATTTAAGTTCGCAAGAATATAAAAACAAAGCAAAATATTCCAAATATCTAAAAAAAAAATACACGGTCGCAAACCCTTTCGAGAATAAGAATGTTTAAACTAAAATTTAAGAGTAGAGATTTTGCTTAAACATCGAATCCTTTTTTTCTCTTACATTTTTGAAGACTTTCAACTTGATGGCCTTAAGAAAACGTACCTCGAATATTGAACTTTTGTACACAAAGAGGTTTTGAACTTCCAACATCCACAGATTCTAATATTAAAAACAATCTATCATAGCCAATAAAAGTACGAAGAATTAATCCGTCCTATGTTAAATATTTTGCACATATTGTATATATACAGATGTATATTTCATGAACAAAACCAATAATTAAAAATTGTTCAGAACTTCCAACAAACGTTCTTTGCTTTTATTTTAATTTATTCAGCTGAACACAACCTACATAAAACTACAGGGATGACTACTTCTCTCCGCGATAATGTACTGTCATTTTTTGTTTTGATGCTTTGAATCTGTTGTTAGTTTTGTGAGTTATTAGAATTGTTAAACGACGAATTTATATTTATGCGTACTTCATGAAATAAATACCATTGAATAAGCAAAAATTAACAAAACAGATGCAACATGTCGGAGCTAAACAAGTCACTGCCAACCGATCGGAAAATTCGGCTGAAAAACCTCTTGGAAAAAGGCAACGCAATTGGTAAACGATATTGTTTTTTTTAAATTTTGAACATAAAATACAGATCTAAATGTATTATCGAAGAATTAAGTATGCTTGGTACTAAAATTTGCCCTCTAAACTATTTTGTGTCTTCGGCAATGCTTGCCGCCAACTTCTTTAAGGCTTTTTTTTATCAACAATTCAATTGATTGTTTCTTCCTGTAGGAGTAAATGTGGAGAGCGGCGGTACAATTGAGACTATAAATGCAATCAAAAATATCATCAGTGAATCCGATGAGATTATCGGTGAGGGCAACGTTGGAGAACGAGCAGAACATACCGCTGAAGTTGTAATGGATGCACAATTGCTCAAAATGAGCCATCAGCTTGTGGCCAAAGTTATGGAATCAGGCACAGATTTTAACGATGCAATTTATCAAAATGCTATAGTATGTTTGTGATTAAAAATATTTACTTCATCACTCAATTCCTTGAAGGCGAGTCTTGTTTTCAGAGACGACAATGACAACTGGAGCGCTCTTGCAGATATAGCTCTGGAAATTTGTCGAGCATCAAAGTTCTCCACTTCTATGCTGGGGACATTTGAGATAAGTCCTAGTGAGACTCAAAAAGTCATAAAAGAACGTCAACAGCGAAGAAGAACCACCAAGAATGTAAGTAGATGCTAAAATGTTTACCAAATAACTTTTTACTTACGGCCTACTGTAAAGAACGCAGAAGAACTTCAGCCAGAGAACTTATCCCAACTGGAAAAGCAAGACAAAGGTGCTAAGAAAGTCAAAATAATATTGAATCAAATCAATCAGGTATGAGATGCATTTTCAGATTGATAGTGAATAATGATAATCTCCTGCTTTCAGGCCTTCGAAGCAAATAATCGGTTTCCCATTCCATTCTTCAAACTGATTATTGATCCAAACAGTTTCATGAATACCGTCGAAAACGCATTTCAAGTGTCTTTCCTAGCACGAGACGGGAATATTGCAATCGAAACTGGTGAAGATAATTTACCGCACGTCCGCGTAACAAATCCAAAGGAGCAAAGTCTTGTTACGCAAACTAATCAATCAGTTTGCAATATTAATTTGGAGATTTGTAAGGTAAAGACATACTATTAGTAAATTTTATTTCTTTAGGACTACATTTCTGTTGCATATTTCAGGAAATGATCGTGTACTACAATATCGAGGAGCCAATGCTGCGTACATCGTAGCATAAGTATTTTCAGTTGTTCTTTTATAAGTTAGTAAATGAATATAAATAGTTTTCTGCATTGAATTAAATGAATTTTGATTGAAAACTTATTGGTCTTATTATGTGACAGGAGAGGCTTAAAACAATCACTTTAAAAGGATGAGGAGAGCCAAACAATTAAAAGGTTTAATATGCTATACGTTGGTTGTGTTAAAGATACTTTAAGGCATTCTACATTATGTACTTGAAGTCATTTTGTAATGGTTTAGAAAACAAACCTACTAACAGTTCAATAAGATGTTGGAATATCGAATACAGTACTTAACGAATACATGAAAAACTCATAAAAGAAACAAAGAACAATGCACCATACCCTTTCTCATATGAGTTACTCCTCTCATAAAAGAAAAAAAACGGTTAAAAGTAAAAGATTCTTTGGATTTTTAGTTTTTCTTATATCCGTTAAGTACTGTACCAGGTTCATCAAACATACCACCACCATTAATACAAGAAAAAAACTAGCATGCAAATTAAAATTCACTTCATCGTGAAATAGCGTAGTGCATTGCATGATTTTGATGCAGTATGAAATACAAAATACTTACCAAGTGAAGCCAATTTCGTTGCAAATATTTACATAATCGACAGGTACTTTTAACATTTATTGTCGTCAAGAAGATTGCGACTAGTAAGTGTAGATACCCGCTTGCTACTAGTTTATAACACTATAATTTCTATTTAGATCCAAGCCATTTCAAAGTATCAGGTTATAACCATATCAAATGAAGACTGAAGGTCACTGCGGAATTTATTGTAGTCACTAATGCCAATTGATAGTACTGTCACTTCTCATTATCAAATGGTCTATGGCTAAATAGCAGCCCATCTACGTACGGCGAATTGAAAATGATTCATATATTTGTATTTTAATTTATTAAACACAAAAAAAGAAAAATCGCTTGAAGCTATTAAAGAGGCGTCGAAATTCCATGAGTGTATTTATTTTATTAAAATTTTTCGATTAACATATTAAGTCCTCAATTAAATTGTTTTTGTTGCTTTTTATCATAAAAAAATAACTTTTCATATATCTGTGTGTTTTTTATAAATTTGCATGTGAAAATCATTAACGTAAAATTAAGGGTAAAAGTTGGACAAACTATTTCTTAACAGTTTGCTCGGCGAAAGCTTAACAATTTCCTTTTTTTTTGTTCTTTTAAATATTTTAGGCTCGATGAAAAGAACTTTTGATATTATATGGACAACAAATGTTTTCTTTTTTTTCCAATAAGGGCTGTGTTATTACAAACAAAACAAGAAGTTCATTGATTACGCTGATTTTATGGTATTATCCCTCTTGACCAAAGTCTTCTGTGAATTTCTGCAATCTCTTTAGGTCCTCCTCATTGACGGTTGGCTTCGTTCGAGAAAGTGATTTTAACATATCACGCTGGATTATAGGGATAAAAAAGAAAAAAAAAATGTCATATTGATTTAATAGGAACTTTAGTAAGGCTCACCATAGTGACTGGAGGTTCAAACAATTTATCACTGTCGACCTCCATCCAAGGCATTTCGAATGCCCCAGGATCTCCTGGAGAGCAGGGCGTCAACAAATCATCAACTATGAGTGTTTTATCAAGTGGTGAAGGACCTGTAACTCTCTGTAATGAAAGAAATGTATTATGTATTATCTTTGCACTAAAATGAATAAATGTCAAAACAAAAATATTTTAATATCCTCCTTTCTACTAAATATTTGAATGTGTGGTTGCTTTACATCCTTTTGGACGACGATACCGACATAATAAGGTTAAAAATACTTAAGTAAGTCAGGATTGTCATTCTTTTCTTCTGATATTAGTTGGACAACAGTGTTGGCAAGCGTCTAAACTTGAAATGTGCAACATATTGTGCCTTCTCGTTTGCTATTTTGTTTTTTTTTTTTCTTCTTTTTTATCCAACAACATTTTTACAGCAATCAATGTATTATTCTCCGTCGTAATTTTTTTAGGCTTACTTTACTGAAAGTTTGAAATGCAAATTATGTTTGTAAGGAAAGTTCATATAGTTTATGAACAAATATATTTTTATTCGCCGAACAAATTCCACGAACAAGTTCGAAATGGATGAGCTGTTAAGTGATAGATACTTTAAAATACACTTGAAACAAAATACCTAAGAACCCAAATCTTGCACGAGCACGTTTTTTACACAAAGTCTTCATGTCAAGAACCTTTCCATATATCTTTAGAATAAAATATGCGAATGTAGCAATGGTAACGACAGAACTGATCTTATCAGTGGGTAAACACAAAACAGATGATATGGTAACAAAGCAACGTAACGACTCTGAGTCATTTTCACGTGAAGTGTCCGAAAATTGACAGCTTACACAGTTGGACCTACCCATTCACGAATTCTAAACGCCGAAGATGACGAACTCAGATAGATAACACCCAATAAAATCTGATTAGCAAACTTGCAAATGCCGATCGTATTCCGTGTTAGCCCTTAAAACACTTCTGTGCCTCCCAAGGCAAAGAAAGATAAATTTTGTCTTCCACTCCACTTAATCGGTTCTAGTTTGAAACCACAGAACAGTTTTTAAACACTTACCTTAAAATGAGTGGCCTGTTGAACTTTCCGAACGGGTTCCATAAGTGCATCACGAACGACAATCGATATATCAGCTCCAGAGTACCTATAGCACGAAACTTGTGTTAATAAATGGCTACGAAGTACCAAGAAAAAAACTCACCCTTCAGTTTTGCTGGCAAGAACCTTCAAATCGTCTTCTGAGAGGACGTGTGAGGTATTGCCCAAATGTATTTTGAACATAACCAGACGAGCGTGCTGCTCCGGAAGCGGAATATAAATACGCTTTTCAAAACGTCTCCTAATAGCCGAATCCAAAACCCATGGAATATTGGTGGCGCCCAAAACTAAAATTCCATCAGTGTCATGTCCGACACCCTGCATTTGAACCAGAAACTCGGTCTTAATTCGCCTCACGCTGTCGTTCTCATTGTCGGAACGTGCCGAACACATTGAATCGACTTCGTCAATAAAGATGATACTCGGTTTATTCGCGCGAGCCAACTCAAAAAGATTCTTAACCAACTTCTCAGATTCACCCAGCCACTTGGACATCAGATCCGAACTCGAAACCGAGAAGAACGTCGAGTTATTCGCCTCTGTGGCCACGGCCTTGGCCAAGTATGATTTACCCGTACCAGGTGGTCCGAACAACAGAATACCCTTCCACGGTATTCTTTTGCCTGTGAACAAGTGAGGGAATTTGATGGGGAGAATTACAGCTTCCTTCAAGGCCTCCTTGGCGGATTCTAGACCAGCTACGTCGGACCACTTCACATGTGGTTTCTCAACGACAATTGCGCCTTCCAGCTTGCTCTGTAGCTTCTTCTTTTCAGGATCCTCGCCATCTGAATCACTGTCGCTCTTTTTGTCCTTGTCATCTCTGCGAAGCACACGTGATAAATGTGGCTTGAAAAAAAAAAATACACTACTTACTTTGATCCAGAATCACCCTCTTTGACGGGCTTCTTCTTGCCTTTTTTAAGGTACTCCTTCAGTTTCTCCGCCCGGTCTAAATACTGTAGGCATTTGGCTCTAATTGAGTCTTTTGCCTTCTCACCTTGAGCTTCGTCTGTAAAAAAAAGGGTGTATTCGACAAGTCAAAAGCTACACCACCGTCAAGCAATCTTACATTTTATTGCATGCAAAAAGTACTCCACACCGTGTTCGTAAAGACGCAGTGCCTCTGCATAGTTCTTGTTGCGATCTTCTTCGGTTGCTTTAGTGACCAAATCGATGGCTTTCTGAAGCGTTGTCCCTGCAGCCATTTGTTTTGGGCGATCTGAAAACAACTTACTGAAACTCAATCTACCACAAAATACACTTCGAATGACTCAATTTTTGACTTTTGCTGTATTCTGTTGATGTGATGTCATACTGGTGAATACCACACAGAGAACATTAATCGATTTTGTTTTCGGATAAATTAATCAAAAAAAATAAAAATGGGATGTGAGTGTTTTTGAAATTGATTTTTGGAAATTTTTTTAGAATAAGACAAAACTTAGAAAGCAATAAATTCGAGCTATGACTGTACAAACAACAAAAGACAATCTTGAGCAGTGAGTGATTCAGACGCAGGTAGACTTCGATCAAAAATTCGACACACACACGATTCGCAAAAGTCAAATGATGCGCAAAATAGCAATTTAACGATATTGATTATCATCTGAGATATGTTTACCTTCGAAATTTTAATGGGAAATGCTTTAAAAAGTAAAAAAACGAAACAAATAACTGCTGCCAAGAAGAATATTGTTCCACTTCTTCTTAAAGCGTATGCCACTTTTTGCGAACCAAAGATTATGTTTGTGACATTTGAGAAGTGGCCGCGTTCGAAACTTATCGACAGGTGCTGTCAGAAAGATGAGAAAGTCTCGGCTCTTGTGAAAAAGCTTTGACAAACCGCATTTGCATTAAAGTTTCGTGATAGTTTCCATATAAAATAGTTCCTAATTCAGAAAAGATACTACGATTACTTCAAATTGGAAGATAATGCGCAACTGGTTAACATCAATAACACCTACGTTTCTCAAACTGTCACAAAAAAAATATTCGCAACTACGAAAAGTATGCAATATTTTTCGAAGGTGTGCCACCAAGATTACTTCCCGTTTGAGTAATAAAACAAATTTAAATGTCTTGTAGGAAACTGTCCAATGTATTTACGAAATACACAAACCACCAGAGCCTCGCTCTGTGTCGTTAATTGGGACGACACAAACTTAATTAACTATTCCGATGTATTTGAATTTCATAAATCTCATGTTTTGTAATTTTGTGAAAGACGTAAGCCTAATTTTGAAACAACCTTAAAGCATGTATAAAGTACATACCTATTTAGATAGTGTGAAATTAACTCAAGGATTCCCGGATTCTGGGATTCTTTTTCATCAATACCAGTCGCAAATATTCTGTTTCTTCGTGTTCACTTTTTTCAATGTATTGTAATTTTGTTAACATTTTGTATAGCCAGGAATAAAGGTAACCAACATTTTTACAGCTGGTTTGGTAAATTGGAAAATGTTCCTAGTCCAAGTGTCTAAGACGTGTCAAAAGTAATCTTCAGATAGCATGGAGAATACAACCGACTGCTAATAATATTTTTTAAGCCTTTTAAAAACATCCGTGTTGCACACACCGTCTTATAATTATTTTTTCGAATAGCTGCACAACATTTTCACATAACTTCTGATTCGTGCAGATAGAGCTCTATAAACAACTTAACCGTATCGTAAGCAAGTGCTTCCAATTGGCCGTTCAACCCATTTGGGTAGTAGAGAAACGACACAAAATTAGCACTTCTAATCTTATATATTAGTCACTGGTGCCCAGCGCCCAATGTACTATAAGAAGTACAGCTTCAACATCCTCTTTAGAGTTTTATTTTTTATAACTTTTCTCTTACATTGTGTAAAAAGTTTTAATAGCTAGAAAAGCATTATTACTCACTTCAACATCTTGAAAAACGATTTCTGACCAGTTTTTCAAGGAATATGTGAAACGCAGCAATGCAACGCTTTCATAAATAATTCTTTAAAACAATTAGAATTCTAAAAAATTACCTCCTTATTTTAAACGGAAGGAGAGTCTACCTGTTCTCCTACAAAAGTTACGAATCAATGTTTATTTAATTAACTTTCATCTTTTCGCTTTCGATTTTTTTTTTTTAACTTTCACAGATATTTGAAAAGCAATCATATTCACATTCATCGATCATGTTTTTTTTCTAAAGAAACACCACGTAGAAATGAAAACAAAGAGTTAAAAATCAATCACAATTATTTGTCACCTGCGCGAAATTTGAAACCAAGCTTAAGAAAAAACGTCAAGCCAGTAACCAGATGATTGGATCTTTCTGCAGTTGTAAAATTTGTTGTGGATCAACGGATGTCCATACATAGCAACACTTCTGAATGCCAGAGGTCTCTACCTTTAGAAACACAGAAGTCCATTGGATGTCATAGCAGCCCGTTTGAGGGCCAGAGCCTGGCTTTTCGCACAGAAATCCATCAAATTTAATAAAACACGTATTTCAATTATAATCAACAAAATTGTGTAATATACATGTGTTTTTATTTGATTTTTTTGTTTTTATAATTTTTTTTTGATTTTTATTTTTAAAAACAAAATTAAGTTTTTTATTCTTTTTAGAATATACGAATAGTAATCGCGTGTATTTTTTACATGTTTATAACTTAAACTACATAAATACAATATGGAGAATACAATAAACACTACCAAGAGCGCACAATAATTGAATTTTTATCATTAAAACATAATTTGGTTATGTTTTAAAAGGTATTTTAAACGGTCTGCAAACCGCCTTTAGAACGGCGAAGATACATTCGAATTCACGTACATCTATGATATATACAATAAAAATTACAAAAAATTCCATAACTTAAATACTCAAAAACAATCCATTTTTGAAAATTAAATTACTGAAGTACAAAAGTTTATAACAAAATTTAAACAATAAAAATTGAAACAAAAAAAAAAATACATGTCTACCAAATCACCAAAAATATTATATGAAAACAAAAGTAAATTTTAACAAAGTTGTAGCTTGCACAACATAATTTTCAGCTTTTTTTACCAAAACTTAGTGTTGGGGCGTGTCTAGGGACTACCCACATCGAATCCAATTAATGTATCCGACCTGGAGCTCCTTGTGAGTGGCTTGTGCATCTTGAAATCGTAAAACGAATGCTGCCACTGCCAGCAAGTCCGGCAGAAGTAGCGGAAACACGCTAGCTCTCTGCAAAAGTACGGGCCATGCTGGACACCGCACAAGGCGCAAAGGGTATCCTCAAGATACGGGTCGACTTGGATTGTCTTTGTGAATAGGGTTGTCTTAATCTTGATGAAGCCGGCGGATACAGCCTTCATGTAAGACCGGCTATTGTTGAACGTCACGCGGCCAGATCCGATGGGGTACTTGTACTTGTCTGTGTCGATGCCGGCGTAGATCACACCGTCGAACATGTCGTTCATAATTTTAGCCAATCCCTCGGCAGTCAGTTTGCCGTGCAGTGCTCCAACGAAAACCGTTTTGCTGGGATTCAGCTTCTGATGGGTGGCTGTGACAAAGTTTGAATCAGAAATAGTCCACGGGATAATCTCCACTTGCTTAGTTCGGATGCGGCCAGATGATATGTGAAAGTAGTAGTTACCGGCATGCCCGGATCCACCGTTGGAAGTGGTGCACGCTGCGAGTAACTCCCTCACCTTGTTCTCAGCCTCGAATATAACATAGGCATACCCTTTTGGCTGAACGGCGTGTTTATCCCGTCTTGGCCACTCGACGCGTATCCTTCCGAATGGTTCGAATAACTTGTTCAACGACTGCTCACTCATGTCCCATGGTATTCCTCCAATAAATACCTTGGGTGAGTAAGTTGTTATTCTGTTATTGCGATGTGGCAAAATACCATTCCACAAACATGGAGCCTTGCAAGACGTCAGATATTTCTGATCCAAATTGGCACTCTCTTTCAGCTGCATCTCGGGATCGAAGTTGAAATTTGTCTCACTTCCTCCATTACAGAGCGGCGAGGGGGAAAACGGCATCGGTGGTGACCTTGGAATCTTATACGTACCGCGTGGTTCTGTATATGGTCCACCATCGCCAATACTATTTTCTAAGCCCATTTTGCACTGTAAATGTGGGCGTTCTTCAACCAGTGGCTTTCTTGAAATAAACTGTTTTTTGCATCGATTCTGGTCGGTCTCACAATCGAAATCGAAGTGAGTTGAGGTTAAAATGTCGATCATGTTCTGTATATTATTGTCGATGTTGCATTTAGTTTGTCGCATTAACTTACTAGTCTCCTGGCAAGAGTTAAACCAATTTATTAAAGCCATGTAAAAAAATTTCACCGGATCCGGAGTTACGTCCAATAAAACTTTGTATTAAATATGAGTACGAGTCCCGGATAACTATTTGACAAAAGACGATACAGCAAACTGACCACCTCACCAGCCGATTAACGGATGATTTAAATGAGAAAAACAAGTCGAAAGAAGCATACGGTGCGACTAACTTTCGTTAAGAAAAAAAACACAATGTAGTTGCCGTTTTTCGGAGTCAAAAGAAAACATGCAGGGCCTTCCAGTGTTTCGGGCTGAACAACTTGACATAGAGTGTACACTTGACAAATGTGATTTCATCTAATCAAGGACTTACAAAACCTTTTTTACGTTGGATGTACTTTAACTTAAATTACCAATGAAGATTTGTAGATCAGTGGTAAAGGCAGAAATAATTTCCTTATCGGCTTGCTTAACTTTTGTTCAGGCCCTAAAACTAAACAGTTAATTAACAATAATTGCTTGTCCATTGTAAAATACCAATTTTTCGATGTAAGTAGAACCATAATAATAGAAACATGCCACTGTTATTCATATGTCCCAAAATCAATAACTGTTTACTGCTAATTTGCAGCTTAATGGACAACCACTAGTTTGCAAGAACATTAAAACAATTGATTCAACAATTTCGCCTTTTCCTTCGTCATTAACCCATAATAAAACTTTAAATATCAGCTTACCTTTCCTACCTTAGAAATCAAAAACAAAATCCACCATCCATTTAAACTGAGATATTCTTATCGATGTCTTTATTTTATTATTTCTGATAACTCTAACCTAATGGATTACTAATCATGCAATCAATCCAATCCGCTATCGAAGATGCCTACAACCAATTTGAATGCATCTATACTCCAATCTCCTCCATAATAACAAAACACAAATAACCCAAAGGAATTAAAAGAACTAAATTGTAATCAAAGAAATAAACAGATCATAATAGAATATTCAAATTCAATATATATTTTTCAAAGAAAATCTTCAATCTTTACTTTGCAGAAATTTCGTTTTCTGTTTTGTTTTTAACAATTATAATGTATTACTATGTTATGGTCATGCAGTATCGGAAAAAACGTGATATCATGTTCCAAAAAAAAAATTAAATAAAATTAATCTACTCCATACACATATATGTATCTGTCCGGTTTTTTTATGTATTTATTATTTGTATGTTCTTCTTTTTAACATATTGATATTCAGCTCATTGCATTAATAAAATTAATAAAAAAAAATAAACAGAAATAAATACATGCATTTCTGACATTTTTTTATTTGTTTAAAAAAAAATTTGGAAAAATAAAAAAAGTGAACTATACTCATGAAAACATAAATGAAATGTATTTGAAAAAAAAATAATAACTAAAAACAATATTAACAAAATAAAAAAAGGTAATTAGAAATTAACGATTCAGCAAAAAAAAAACAAATGACATCATACACATGAAATTGGTTTTATCATTTTTTTCATCTGTAGTTTTATTTTTTTTTTCTTTTTCTTTTTTATAAAAAAGAAAACTAGATGTTACATTTTGTCGTGTTGGAAATTAAAATTCAATGAGATTTAAGTTAGATGTTTATTTTTAAGCAAAAATAATAGCTTTTATACGCAAACATTTATTCTTTTTTTTTTGTATGATGTATGTTTTCGTTTTATTTTCTCTTACCACAAAGAAGATACACTTATATATAGAACATCTTTTTTATAACTTTGTGTTTGTTATATTTTTAACCTTATTCATACGCCATATTTAAACAAGTATTTTAAAGACCAACCTTAAAAACAAAAAAACCTATTAACTCACGTATGTGTTGCACAATGAAAGAAACTAATGTGACGAAGAAAGTAAGTCGTTCGTTTTTTCTTTTTTTTTTTTTTTTTGGCCAAAATCACAAGAGGTGATAGTATGATAAATATGCCGATCACTTTCGCAACGGCGTCTTCAATTGTCGCGAAGTTAGTTAGCAAACAAACAATTTTATCTATGAAGCGAAGGGTGTGCACGAATATTCTCAAGTTTTACTACGACATATTTTTAAGGAATCCGAGCAAATGTATATTGAATTCGGTCAATAAGTTTTCTTTAGAGTTTCCCAAATTCAATACTGTTTATAGAGTCAGGCATGATATAAATGGAGTAATGAAGGCAAAGTGCTACAAAACAAAAAGAAAACTTTTATAAATAAGTACAAAGTATTTGGCAAAGTTGTTAACAACCCACTAGTAACAGAATGCTATCAAAAAAATTGCCGAAAAAATAAATAATGTCAAATTACAGTACGTATATGATACCAAGTCAAAATTACTTGAAGACTTTTAGTAGATGCCAACCGAACACATGAGAATTATGCGAACCTGCTCTTTTTAAAAGAAATCTGCTTATACTAGTGACACATAAATGTAAAGCTAAGCTCAAAATGTTTTTAGATTCGATTTAATTCCACATCCAATTTGAATCATTAAGGAAGTAGCAATTAAAAGGGGTAATGATAGTCGCAGTAACTTAACTAAGTAGCTTATTTTAAACAAATTCACTATTCATGAAAGAGTAGACTACAAAAGTTGAGAACACAATGCAAATAAGAGTTTATTGTAGATGTTGATACAAATAATATTTCATATTTATTGATATATTAACATAACCATACAAACAGTACAATAGGACACCAATGTAAAGGAAAACAGAAGAATTAAAGTTGTACTAATGGACAAGTTATAACATTTAACAATTAACAACAGGTAGATCCGTTTTTATCTTCCTAAAAATTCAAAATGTTTATAGGGTTATGTAAATATTCCAACGTTCTCTACTCAACTATGCTACTTATTCGCCTTCTACATCCTTCAACTCAAAGTATAGTATTTCCTTTTTTTTTTTTTTTTTTTTTTGTTTTAGTTTTATAAAAAATGGCAGCTACAAATGTTTTCTCCGTTTTTAAAAAGCTAAGATTTCTTGTTAACTTAGTCAACACACGAGTCAGTGTTCAGCCCTATTCATTAGAGTTTACTTTCGTAAGGTGTATTTTATAGACCGACCGAACGCGCCGTTGCGATTTGGGCTTAATACAACTTTGGAAAGAATTAATGCCGAATTAGTATTTAATCTCTATCGCGTAAATACTGCAAATAACATGAATAAAGGAGAGGGATAGACCATATCTAATTGATGCGGAATGCAATAGAGAATAAATATTCTTGAAGATTAGATAAAATATGGCAAATAATTTTTTCTGTTAACAAAAAAAAAATCCTGCATATTCAATTAAGTCGTAATGAACAGGGCTAAAAGTTATAGAAAAAATTTGATAAACAAAACAAAACTGAAACCCTTACGAATGGAACTTTATGTAGGCATAGAAAACATTCTCCATCACCTCATGTCATATCTGCCTTTATATACAATATAATCATTTCCTGTGTTCTCTTGTTATTTTATGAAACATTATACACGCTTGTACATAAACATGCATCAAGAGTGTATATGTACATTTGTTTTGTTTCATTTTATAATTGAATTGTAACAGCGGTTTAAAAGTCAGTATATATATTTTTTTTTTTGTTATCTTAAGCTATTTTTTTCTTCTATAATAATCAATCACTGGATCTCCTTTCGGTCTATCTAAGAAGATAGTTTGCTTTTCTATTTTATGTATGTTTCATTTTTTTTTTTTTGTTATCGTTCCGCATGTTGCTTTGAATGGTTTTTTTGTGTATTTTTCTTTTCTAAAAATTATATTTTTTTTAGCCATTTTATTCATTTATTTGTTGTTTTTTAATTTTATTTATTTTGATATTAATGAAATTTTTATTTTTCTTTTTTCTCATCAATAATAACGTAAAATCTTTACTGGATTGATTCATAGCAAATATTTGCCCAGAAATATACCAAAAATTGCGGTTAAAATGGAGAGCGCTATGTAGAACATTGGAATTTGTTTTTCCACCGCCGGTGAATATGGTTCGTCCATTCTTTGCTGCGACGCTGTGTATTTTATGCGCAATAATTGATTCTGTAGTTAAAAATTTAAAAAAAATTATTGTTTATATGGAACTTTGCATTTTATTTTTTATAGAACTAACTAATATTAGAACATTTAGCTCTTTAATATATAAAATTACATAAAATCTTACCTTAAGAGTTAGATTTTCTTCTCTTAGCTCGCTTCCTTCGGCTTTTAGTTGCTTTATTTCTGCTAAGAGCTTATCTGACTGATAATCAACTGGCTGTAACATATAAAAATAAAAACAATTTAACACATTAGCATCAATGATACGATATTACGGAATCATAATAAATATTTAACTTTTTTTGTCTGGACATTTAATCACTTATCATATCCTTATTGAATTTTAATAAAATACAGTCGACTCTTGATAACTTGACACTCATTAAATTAAATCTCTCAATAATTTTAATATAATAATTTTTGTCCCCGGTACCTTGACACTGACATACGAACAATTTAATGAAATCAATATAAATAAGTCCCCTCGTTAATTAAAAGTTCAACGAATGCTTTCTTGCTGGTCAACATTCAAAAATTTGAATTGATTTTCATAGTCTCTATAACTTGAAGAGTCTTTTATGTACAGATTTATGGTTTTAAGTTCAGACCTGTCGTTTATTCATTGGAAATCGAAAATTCATTGGACAATGATAGACGAAAGTCGCATTCTTAACAAAAATGTATGGCTCTGCAAAATGAGCATTTATGAATAATTTTTGCAGTCTTGGTAATTTGAAATTTTTCTTTTATCTCCTGAGTTTCAAATTATCGAAAGTCGACTATGATTGATTTAACAAAACAAAGCTAACAGCTTTATTTAAATATCCTACAAATTTGACCAATGACAAAAATCCATACATTTGGTTTTAATGACATCTAGCTGATCAATGTCTCAGAAAAATATTCTTTCCGTTTTGTACATTGAGTGTACTTGAAAAAATAACAAGATAAAATAACCGCCTCGAAAGAAATATGATACCTTCTTATCGACATTCTCAAAAGGAATAATAGTATTCCCTAACCAATTCACAGTGAGTAAAGCTCATTACTTTTACTTTGTGAAATAAAACGATTGCCTGTTCAACTTAAGAACAACTCATTAAAAGTGCACACATGCTTCGAGCCAGTGCGACATTAGGCAGCTTTTCCTAAATGGATATTATTTCCACAATATTGGCGAAATGAAGAAGTTAACTACGACATACATTTTACGTATAGAAAACCAAAAGTAGGCCAAAAAGCGAAGCATAAGTATCTATCAAATGTGCATTTGCAAAACTGTTTTGAAAAAATCGATAAAGCTCTACAATAGCTTACAGAAATATAACTAATCACTTCCAAACAAAAATAATGCATAGCTCTAATCAATGGTAGATCTGAAAGTTCTTTGAAATTGAATTGCACTATGTTAGCCTTTCCTCTCTCATGGGTATAACCACACAATGTTTTTACTTCTGCATTGCGAATAAAAACTTGTAATTATCCTCAATTTGTAGACAAATCATTTTTACTTATTTCTGTTACTTCTGAATCTTTTTATTTCTATTACAACTGTTAGACGGGAATCGAAGAGAATGACTCATTAATCCTTATCAGTGTTAAAGCTATAAATCGTATATGAATTTCATAAAAAGCCGTACCTTTTCATCACCTGTTGGGGCCGGTGAAGATTCTTTAGCCACAACTTCTTTCGGAGCTGAAATAAAAAAAAAATATCTCATTGATAAGCACATTCTTTTAAAATTAGCCGGTATCAATATGACCACTTTTTCTAATAATCACAAAACACCTAACAAAACAAAAGTAGTTCAATGAGTCTGAGATTAAGAGAACCAAAGGCTGCAAGTCTTAACGATAAGACTTAGTCATGTCTATAATGACTTGCAAATTAGAAACATTCGAGTCATGTTTGATATCACTGGACTATTCTGATTTGAAACTTAACCCTTTGCCCAGAATGATACATAAATGTACAATGAAAAGTTTTACTTGTTCGAATTGCGGGACGGAAGGAAGATTCTCCACAGTGCGGCTTTCGTACTCAGAACAAATCAGCAAACTCAAACTCAGAACAAATCAGCAAAACTCAAACGCCTCTTAAATTCATTGAACTCATAATGATTTAATTGAAATTTCATTACTTGATAGTATAGGTTTCAAGATTTAGGATGATTATTAAAAAAAAGTAGGTTTCACAATAAAAGAGAAAAATATAATTACCAGAATTATCCGCATCTGGGGCCTCAGCTGGCATTTCAAATACACACTTCAGTTTAGCGTCCATCAGCTGATCAGGTTCAACCTCCTTCCACTATAAAAAAAAAAGGAAAAAAAGTTAGGGTAATTGATGAATTGACGTTGAAATTTAAAACAAAATGTTATCCATTCAATTGAGCATTACCAGATTGCTGTAATCCGAAACACCATCCGGAACAGCGAGACTCTGTACCATGAACTTATGTTTATTCTTTTCATTTGGATCGTAAAGAAATGCCTGCAGACAAACTAAAAATAAAAAACATTTGTAAATTATGTTCTCTTTTTAAGTTAAATTTTAAGAATAATACATACTTTCCACCTTGGTATTAGATTTTGGCGATACACTACCAAAATTTGGACGAACACAATATTTTTTTGGAGCTGTTGTTTTAATTTTGAAAAGAATTGTGTGATCTGTTGGATTCGTCAGTTTCATTATTGTGACAACCGGTTTCGTAAAAGGCCCTGTTAAAGAAATGAATTTTTTAATTTATTGCAATTTATTTCGTTTGTATGTACAATGCCGGAAAAAATTGGAAACATATTCTATTAACCCACAATTTTAATTCTAAATTTTTACATTGATGAAATTAAATATAAACATACATTTATGTCCTATCTCTTCAACCTTCAAAAGGGTTCTGTTTCGATGCCTCTAGAGCCAATTTTCAGAATAATTAGCACACTGCCCCAAAAACTCCGAAGAAAATGTATGGCAACAACGTTTTATTTCGAAAATCCAGTACATTTTTTTGTTTATAGCAACGTAATATTGTTAATATTCTGTAGTACCTCCCTTATGTTTTACAACTGCAGCGTATCAGCTTGGAATTGGAAACACCAATTTATAACAAAGCCAGATTGGTATACTTCGTCACTTTTTGGATATCTCCGAAAATAATATTTCTATTTAAAATTTATTATGCTGTAATTGTTTTTTGTACATGCTCCTCTTGGTGGTTCATTGCATTTAAGTCCGGGGAATGGCCGATCCAAAATACTCAACTTTTCCCTTCTAAACCAATGCTCTAATAATCGCGGAGACTGTTTCGGATCACTATCTTGTTGGAATACCCCCAAGATAGTGATTTTGTATAAAGGAGCATTGTGTTCTCTAGTATGTATGTCTAAAAGCCAGAACCAACCCATTACTCTTTTTATTTGAAACAAAGTACTAACGCCAGAAAAAGAATGTGAAAAGGTACAAAATAGACACTAAACTCCAAATAACCTGTAAATAACATAAAAAAAGAAATCTGAAGATCTTTGTTGTTTTAAAGAAGAGAAACATACTACCGTTTGGTTTACTTAGACTTAAAGACTTCAAATACTAAGTCCATTTTGTACATTGATTTACATTGAACGAAAAAAAAAAATTATATCAGTCGACTGACTTCGTTACCCGCGGAAAACTTTCCTTTCAATGGCTAAAAATAATTTGTTAAATTATCATTCTCCCAACTAGGATAGAAATGCGAAATCAGTGAAAAGAAGTGATCATGCAGTTTCAGTGCTTTTAAAACGTACAAAAGCGCATTTAACAAACACTAACTTAGCGATTACAGAGTCAATCGACGTTGACACTTTATACTCAACGCAACACAGAAGATTGTTCTTCTCATACTCTAAATTGACACTGCATGAATAAAAATACATGTCATCTGCTATTGTTCGACGCGATCGAGTATAAATGAAGTAATGTATTAATATGTAGAAATATCAGAGAAGTGAAGGTGGGCATCGCATCAAATTACACCAAACGATAAGAGGAGAAATTTAAATGTCATCCAGTAAATAAAAATATATTGTAAAGTTTGTGTTTTTGTTAGCTTTCAGTGAAAGAGTTATGTTGTATACCAAGAGTTACAAACGGTCCACTTTCATGTAATCTAATTGAAAATCCTTAATCACCTGTTGCGTCACTCTAGTGACTATACCGTGCATAAGTCGCATGAGCTCATCTAAACTTCTAAAATAATAAAACATTCTTCTTTTGATATAACATATGGCCATGAAACGTTAAACGTTGCCAAATTCAATGCAGATACCGCGTACTTACACCGTACTCAGTGCAACCAATCAAAGTATTCCACGATGATTTAGTAATACACGTAGGCCCGCTTATAGCAATGCGAACACTGAAACAGATAAACTCAGAGTTATCATCTCTTCGCGGTGAGTTTGTGCTTAAACAATTTTATGGCTTCAGAAATATGTGAAAGTTTCAATTATCGCATTATTAGCGAGTAAGTTCTCGTTAAATATTTGCCTCCCGCTATTTTTATCGGCATTGGTAAAATTTCGGAACCATTTTTTATTGTCACACATCAATGAAATTATTTGTATGTAATTATGGGTGCAGTATCTGTGGAACACTACACAAACACTGCTTCTGCGACGTGACTGATGGCCTAAATGGATAGAGAGATATCCATTTCAATTTTAAATTTCGTTCCAAAATAGTAAACTTTGGCAATTATTTGTTATTACAGTCTATTTAGTATACCAAAAAAATCTGAATGCCATCTTAATTTTCTAGAACAATAATGTGAAGCACCCAGGTCAACAGCATTAAATAAAAAAAAATGTTTATTGCTCAGCTTGCTATTTGTATCCGCAGTTTCTTGACCTGTTACTTTCGGAATAGTTGAGAAAATTGTCACGTATACTCGAAAGCTAGACAACTCACTTCAATTCATATGTACATAAGTGTTTTGAGGCAGGAATGGTACATTTTAATGCAGAATCATAATATAGCGTGATTTGATTTATTTATTTAAGCTCTATTAATACATAAATACAGTATAATATTAATAGTTTCTTAAAGAGCTCCAGCTACCAGAGCTTTCGGCAGATTATCAAAAAAAGATGTGAAGAATAGTGTAATTTGAAATATTTGCGTTGTTTATTATTGAGTATATAAACAAAAAATAAATAAGTTCGAAAAATCGTTTATCCTCTTTATTACGGAGAACAATTTTAGTAACAGCAATTTATCGTTTAAAAACTTTTTTTTCAACCAAAATGAAGCAGAAATTTATAAGACCCCACGAATAAGAATTCACAAAGTTCTCCAATAAATAACTCTAAATCTTAATTGAAGTACAATGCGTACTTATTCTGCAGCAAAGATTGCCTGCCTTTGAAAGCCAAAACACGATAGATAAATTATCAAGTTATCTTTTTATCTTAATACCTTGCATCGCATAATTATGCAGTTCAGTCGATAAGCCAGATTTAATGGCTGTGGTTTGTTTTTTGAAAGTAAGGAAATTAAATAAAACTAATCTTTTAAGCTTACATGTTCAAGGAAATTTATAAAATTTGTCAAAATCTAAAGATCTAGTGTTCCATAACTATATAGTCAGTACAGAAGCAACAGATTTTAATAAAAACAAAGTATGCAAGACTTGCAATCAGTATGACGTAGAGTTGTCTTAACTTTTAACCAAACTAAACAATCAATTTGACATACTCTCAACATAATTGTTGGGTCTTGCCTTTTTGTGATCATGTACTGATCCGCAATGGGTGTTGCTGGCGTAAAATGTTATGATCAGTAATCGATAATTATTTTCCATTTGCTAGGCCAATTTGCATGTCCCGACGAATTCTTCGCTTAAATTACAAGATTAGCTTGAACTACTGCCATGTACACCTCATTACACATTTTGGCAACAGAAAAGCCCTTCCAAGTTTTTAAAGAGTTTGAAAAGTCCCCGAAACTGTAATTAAATTGAGGAAATTGGGCAGTCATTAAGCCTGCGACCTCCTTCTTTTGTGCTCGGCAACGTCCCTTGATGGGATGCTCCCGAAGTCGATCCTGCTACATTTGATTTGTTGATTGTTTTTAATCTGATTAGAGCCAGAACTTGACCAATCAGTTAAAAGATTATTCGTGGTCTCTTGGGCCTAACCATGGTGTAGAATTAAATGTTGCTGCGACCTATTTTGTGAAGCTACACATGTTAGTTATATGCCTCGTGTCCTGTAAGCAAGCATACTCAGGTCAACTTTCTTTAATTCTACAGCTTATTTGGCTTATTTAGGGTTCTGCCTGAGATTTCTAAATTTTTTACTGTTTGATGCCCATAAACTTCTTAAAGTGTTTAATGATTCCTCCAAAGGAGGTTACCATCTAAGATGCTCCACATAGCGGCTGAGTTCCTAAGTCAAACGGTAGTGTTGCAAAGCATTGCGTTCATAAATGTAAATAAACTGCAGTGCTTCGACATTACAGCAGCGTTCATAAAAGCATTGTGATTGTCACACTGCCATCAAGTCCGGACTTATTTTGTGTTGCAGAGCAGCAAGGAATATGCCGAACATTTTGGTTCGCCGCCTGCTGATGTTGATTTTATGAACTCTTTTTTGACTATGTTGTACAACTGCAAACTTGCGACAGGATTCGTGTTCATATTTGCATTGTAAAATATTTTCTGCAGTGCAGAGGCAATATATGTTGCAAACATGAACTCACACTTGATTCCTACACCACAGTATGAAGCCGTGATGCATAAATTATAATCCTGCCCGCATATGTTTACGTAAAACTTGACCATACTGTAGGACAGCAGTACCGAAGCCCAATTGTACCTCCTAGGAATGATTGTACAAACCACATACTGGAATTTATATTTAATTTAGAAAAAGTAAAACCTTTTATGGTCTTTGAATCCGAACCCTTGGGACGACACAGCATTGGGGAGCCTCGCTTTAAATGGAGCACACAGTTCTAGTGGCCTGAATCAATTTGGCTGGCAAAAGATTAGGTCGACTGGGAATATACCCTAATCAAAGCCAATCCCTGCCCGAAATGTAACGCTATTAAAAAAGAAGAAATCTTTTAAATAAGGCCTCTTACAGCATGTACTTTAATGACAACGAAATTTATATAACTTCATTCACGTACAAAATCTGCAACAAACCAATTGTAAAGTTCAAAGTACAAGGCGTTGGGAAGGTCATTTGTTACTTTTGATTTGTAGTGCGTATACGGCACACGATAATTCTAAAGAACATACGATACCTACTGCTTGTTTGCATATAATAAGCAATCAATTGAATCGTCAAGATAAAGCAAATATCGCCTTGGCATCGGTCGCGATCGTCACACACAACACATGCTATTGTTTACATCTGTAGTCACGTCGCTTTGTCGTTATTTCATATTGACTTTCGCCCTTAATGCATGTACTTGAACCTAAATACGAATGCTCCTATCCAGGTGAGTAGCGTAGACATACCATTGTTTCAAAAAAAAAAAAAAAACACATGGAAGTAACAATAAAAAAAAAAAAAAGTTGGTAGCTGGTAACCTGATTTTTCTACCATTCGTGAATTGTTTTTGTTTTATCCTTTGACGCTTTTTGCATGTCACTCACTCCCTCACACTCATAATCGTATAGATATATTGTACTTTTTTTTATGTCCTTTAAAAATAGTCTTTCAGAAGGAAAACGAAGGAAATGTATGTCAACGCTGTTACATTGCATAGAATGTAACTACATAGGTACGATGTGTGATGAAAAGAAAAATAAAGAAAAAAAAATATGTCGAAAATAGATTCTGACACAATTTTTGAAATGATAAATATGCTAAGGCGGAAGATGTGTTGCAAAACACCCCAATTTCATGGTGCGTACTCTACGCGATTCATTCATTTATTGACACCAAAAAACAAAAATCGATTTTTACCCCAAAAAAGCCCCAAAGAGAGATATGGCCAACTGTCACGGAGGTCCACTGCCGTCGTGTAGCTGTAGTGTAAAATGTGCACATTGCGTTTTTTTTTTTCGATATTTTTTTTTTTTAATTTTTTTATTCCACTTATACGCAACCGTTCGAAATTCAAAAAAGAAAAAAAGTGTAAAAGAAAACCCCTTTTCATTAGCACCACCAAAGGTGTTTTGTTTTTGTTTAGCTGAGTGGCATTCCAATGCGCTCGTAATTAAATGCAGGAAAGAAAAAGAAAAAAATTACAATACTTCCGAATGCATTATTAAATTATTGAACTTTGACAGCAGGCAAATCATCATCGAGCGTTAAAGTTTTTTTTTTTTAACCCCAAAAATTCCGTCATAGGATATAAAAAATGCTGTCATTTTTGGATGAAATCTATTGGCGTATATGCGTTTTGAATGAATATTACATACCACGGAAGCGGAGTTCGTGGGCTGGTTCAATTACTAATAGATCTTCCCGTTTTTCCATTTTGGCTTCGCTTTTTAGGGCTCACAGCTTCAACAGATCCAGATATTTAAAGTTCCTTTTGCTTATTCAGTTATATCGTCGATATTGGTGGTAATTCTATGATCGTAATTATGTGTTTTTTCACTCGTGGAGGTTTATGAAAAATTGCAAAATAGTTATATTACTTTTTTACTGAAAATTGCCCCGGCCTTCCGTTTTATGCTCCAGCTTTTTGGCAAGAAATCCAACGCATGCGTCATATTTTCAGAAGGAATTTCGAATTCGATAAATGTATATGACGTCAAAAAACAATATGGAGTGCATTTATTTTCGAATTCCATGCGTTCATAAGTGATGCCAAATTTAATGGTATAGGATTTATCGACATCGATAGAAACTTTAACTTTAAAACTTAATGTGTTTCTTCATATCGAAGAGAAGACTATTGCATAATGTACAGTAATATATTTTCTTAAAACGATAGGAATGGCATTGGCTGCTAGGAATGTTCCTTTCTTGGTATGTTGGATTGGTTAACTTAGATGGCGATGCCATAAGCAATTGATATGTGTTGCTACGTGTTTTTGAATTTTTTCACAATAACTCGTTAGAAGTTCTAGGCGTTAGGCGACTCATTTCGATTCGTGGAGGTATGATGCTCATTTATTGGAAGATTTCCAGCGGGAAACAGTTGTCAGTGTCAAAATAACTTATGATACAGAAAGAAACCGCTAGATGGCCATCCCATTAAAAAAGAACATCAAAACCGCCAATAGATCAGAACCAAACTCTTGCTTATTATAACTAGAATTCTAATGTTTAAAGATATTTTCAGCTAGAAAGTAAAGCATGTACTTGCCTGCATCTTGGAATTGATCATCTTCACCAGCATAGAACGACACTGCTTTTTAGTAGTAGTAGTAGTAGTAGTAGTAGTAGTAGTAGTAGTAGTAGTAGCAAAATCAATAAGTTTAAAGAATTATTTGCCAAGCCAATTTTTCTACTCGATCTTTTTCCGCAATTTGTTATTCTTAAAATAAAATTTATTTTTTGCCTGTATTTCTTGATATATATATTCATATATAAATTTTTCAAACACATTTGACATCCAAATGACTTGTTACGTGACGTTACCGAAGCCAAACAATCATTCCACTTTCCATCAAGCATTCATTATGAACTTGGCATCACCCAACCTAACAAAATGGCGTACAAATTATCGCTTCAATTACACTTTGTCAAATGTTTTGAATAGACTTATTTATAAGAAGTGTTGCATTTATAGAGCCCAAGTTGCAACGTAATTGCATATTCGGGAAGTGAACATGAGTGCGTTAAAATGTAGATAAAAAATTAAGTTCTTAATTCTTTTTAATTCTTAATTAAGTAACAAATTTAAATTAAGTGCAATAAGGAGGAGGCTGAGATAAGGAACCAACACCAACAAAACAAAAAATTATCACTTAGAAAAAAATGTCGTCAACAAGCCAAACGCTTATGATTTTCAATTATAAATCAAATGATTTTATGCATATCCCTTTTCGTTCGACCGATACCTGCGAAGACGTGTGCATTTTATGTTGCAAAGCACTTGGCATTCTTCCTCCGACGCGTTTGTTATTTGGATTGCGTGTACAAGGCACCGAAAAATGGAAAATTTTAAGTCTAAAGCTAAATGTTTCATCGAAATATGAATTCCGGATGCGATTCAAAGTGCCAGACTTTAATAGTTTGCACAAAATCGATGCCGAGGCATACAACTACTTATACTACCAAATAAGATATGATTTGGTAAGCGATCGAATAAGTGATATCCGATATCCCGCATACAAGGACAATGTTGTGGGACTAGGGGCAGTGGATATGTATATAGATCTTTTGGAAAACAAGGCGTCTGCAGAAAGTATAGAGAGCAGTTACAAACACTATCTACCCAAGCAACTGGTGAAGTCACATTGGATATTCGCGAAAAAGTCAATATGTGAGACCTTCCAGAGAATACGGAAAAACAACCGCGAGTTATCTTATGTGAAGAAAAGGTACATGCACACCATTATGGAACTGTCTCCCAATTACCAGATGGAGATCTACAATGCCATAGCTGAAAAATTACCCGATGAGGATGAGAATAATGGTCCTTATTCGGTCACAGTCAAGCTGGATCCTTTTGATGCCGACGGTCCGACAATTAAAGTGTCGCAAAAAATGAAAAAGGATGTAAGATTACTTTGCGTGCATTCGATAATACGTTGTTATACTGATTGCTTGTGTGTATATTAATTTTTGTTTTTTTGCAGTGGGTAGTAGTTACAAAATTAGAAAATATATATGCGTTATATAGAGAAGGAAAAAGGGTTGTACACTTGGACATAAGTGGAATGCCGAGAGGATATCGATTGGAGTTTTCAAAGCCTTTTGAAGTTAAATCATTCATGACCTATATAGCGGGTTATTTTAGGTATGAATGCGGTTTATTTTAGCTTTCAAGATATATTTTTTAATTTTTTGTTTCTCTGTTTTTCAAGATTAATGACTAAGTGGATGTTTGATCCTTGTGTGCAGTACGAAACTCCATCGTTGCAAGAACTGAAAGCTCTAAGATGCCATGGACCTGTTGGGTAAGTACCTTTTTTCATAGCCGGACAAATTTATGCTTATGGTTATGGTTTCAAAGGAGAATATTAGTTATGAAAGAGCAACGCAAAACAAAAGTCTTCGCAAATCATGAAAATTATGTCTTTAGTGTTGATTTTTAGCATCGTTTTTACGAATCAAATAAAACAGCAGTACTTAATCGTATCCCACAACTAGAGACTCATTACGTTCAAAAAATATAAGACAATCGAAAAATTCTTAAAAATATACTATATGGTTGAGTGCCGGATTTCTCAGTCACCATCCGCTTAGATAAGGACCAAAGATATTGTTGATGTTTGGTTTATTACGTTTACGTTTGTTGCCGAGACGACGATCTTTGTCGAGCTGCACAAGATAACATCTTTGTTGACACGCTGCGCAAGATAAGGCGTTTGTTTACTAAAACAAACGATAAGATGTTATGTGCGAAGTTCATTTTGTGGTGATTGGGGCTTAGGCAATTTGTTTCTACATCACATTGTTGAATATACGCATACGGTTGAACTGGGTTGCAAAAATTTCTCATGCTTCTCATTCAATCAAGTGAATAAAGTGCACGAAGGCTTTTAAATTTTTTTCGGCAAACTGCTATTGAGAGATTGATAAGGATCTAAACTGTTGTAGAGAAATAAATTGATCCAACGTAATCTACAAGCCTTCAGTGCAGGCATCCCCGTATTGTTTTTAGCGTAGATGAACCTGCATTCTCCAGAGCACAGCAATATCGCATTTATATCTTTTTAATCCATTCAATTGCCTCTTGCCAATTGAATACTAAAAATGGTTTGAGGTACGAATACGTGCATATATGTAAGAATTATATTTGATTGCATTTTTGGCTTTGTTCCAAAGCACGCATAACTTATCCAGATTAAATTTAACCGTAGCAAGATGCAAAAATAACCTGTGATTTGGTTCTTTTAAAAGCATTGTTATTCTAACGAAATTTAATTACGTATTTGCGACTGCTTTTATTTCGTGTATTTCCCCCCTTTTTGTGTAAATGTTTCCGGCGTACAGCATGCGGCTGTTGTTTATCAGCTTTTTGAAAGTGCATTGAAACTCTTGACCTTTTCTTTTCTAATCTTATGTCGCAGTTTAAGAGGAAGACTGATAATTTAATTGCTGTAAAAAAAAAACACCGTATCCGTATGTTCTGAGAATTATGAGGAATGAATGAATGTTACTGTTTGGATTGCGTCTTTGTAGGGAATTATTTAAAATACAAAAAACTTATATACCGTATACAGTTTAGATATCAATGACATTTTGAGCACTCCGTCGCTAACGGATGGTTATTTTCTATGAGAGAGTACAAAAAATTAACAAATTTGTAGTCAAGTTCCAACATAGACAGGTGGAAATGGACTATGTACAGTTGTTTTGTGCAATATTTGTACGAGATTCGGCTATTGTATGGGCCAACTTATAAGGGTGCCCAACTTGACAGGTTTCATTGTATATACTTCTATTAGGTAGGGACTATGGAATTGTGTAGAATCTAAACGAAAACTTAGCTAAGAAAAAGGCGACAAACAGACAAATGACCTAAGTGTTTCTGCAAGGGTTTCGTTTATTCCTTTGGAAGGAATCCCTAAAAACGGTCGTCGACAACCATCTAGATTCTTTTTCTTTTTGTTCAAGTACATATTTATTAAAACGCTTATCATTTTGAAATCAAACAACAATTAGTACTTCCTTCCTTTTGCGCGTGCAGATGCTTTTATCAAATTCCAAGACTATGATATTAAGACAGTAACTTATTCATTACACCCTACTACGAATAGTTCCCGCAGGTATTTTTTTTAAGACATATTAGCTCTCTGTGTTTCTTGATTCTGGGCAAAATTATATGTAATCGATCAAAAGCATATGAATAACAAAACAGAACTTTAAGACATTGTACAATACGCAGTATGGACCGTGATATGCGCAGAGTCTAAGAATTAGAGTGAGCCGTTGATAATTTGGCTTGAAAGCAACGAATGTATGAAAAGAAACTACAAACTACTTTCCGGTACATACTCACATAATCATACAGCATTCATTCCAATTAAGATTGTTTTTGTTCTAGGAAAACAAAAAATAACACTTTGGTTCATTTAATCACGTACATTTTTTTTTTGTGCCTTTATTTCAGTGGTGACTTCTCCTATGCGAAAATTCGTGATAAGGAGGGCAAATGTGGAAGCTATATACTTCGCCAATGCGAACAGGAATATGATATTTATTACATCGATATCAACACTAGAGGGTAAGTGGATAATTGCAAAGTTATTTTAATTGCTATTTAAATTAAATAAGTCTATTGTGTATATTTTGTAAGATTTGCATTATTGATTATGATTAATTACACTTTTGAAGAATAATCTTTAAAATACATCAAGGTAATAAGTAAGTTTGTTGTGTCGTGGATGATTAAATGTTTAACCAGACGCGAAATGTTATTCAATTATAACTTGTATTCAGAATTTGTGTTCGACGATGAGATGGAGAAGGTGTGGTTGGCTACATATCAGACCTTAAACAGATGTGCTGTGCTTAAGACCTTAGATGCATCAAGTTCGACGTTCGTGCGCGAACTATTATAAAAAAAAAAATAGGTACAGTGGCGGTCAAAATAATAGCAGTGCTGCTTTCTAAAGGATACCTTTTGCAACTTAAGTAATATGCTAATGATTGGAGTAATTGAAAAATCGTTTACTCCTTTCAGTTATTGTTCTAAAGTAGAAGAAAATTCCCACAGACTTCAAGAAAAAATTATTCTCTCACTATTACTGCTATACACTGCTATTATTTTGACGGCGGTTGTAGGTAGGAAGGTTGAGGTGACTGGGTGCAGAAAAAACTAGGACCACTGTGATGCCACACTGCGGACGAGACCCCGCGTTACTCGTTAAACCAATTGAAGCTTCGCATGAAGCCATGCGATGCTGACGCCGCTCAGATCGAACAAACTATCAAAGAAGTACTCGTCGAGATGTGTTCTTCTGCGAAGCACTAAACCATCGCACGACCAAAGAAGGTGGGAAATGAATTCCTCCTCCTCTTCATCACTGCAACTTCGACAAATTGTTTCGTTTGGAGATATAATACGTTATATTTTTCCACCTGAGATTAATGTTTTTAAGTGAGTGGAGCCAAATGGGTAGTCTCGTTGTAACGATGGGCCTGACCGACAATTCCCTTTGAGGAAGAAAAACAGAAGGTATCATGCCTAGATAAATGCTGGATGCGGCCCCCTACACAACTGCAATTTAGGGTTAAAACATTGCAATAATTATCTTATTTGGTGGCGCTACAGTCCGAGGTAAACTAGTGCCTCACGTAACAACCTTCTCCAACCAGCTCGGGCACTGGCTAGTTGGTTCCAGTGCCGCATACCCAGCTTGTTTAAGGCAGGTTCTTGCATTTGTTTTCCCGGTCTTCCTCTACTACGCCATCCCTTTGGGGTGGATTCGAAGATTTTCTGGGCCGGTGCGAGGGTTTCCATTAACTGACCTAGCCATCTCAGACTTTGGGCTTTTATCTTTCTGATCAAAGTTTATGTACATACATACATCAACGTTTCTATACAGCCCATACAACTGCGTCTTCCACTGACCGTTCAAGCAAACCTCTCCACCACTTTTGTGAGGCGCGGTATTTAATTAACAAACAAAAATTAATGAACTCTAATTTTTACCAAGCATTGTCTTTCAGTATGGCTTGAAGTTGTCTATTATTTCGATAAGGTGGTTGATTAGCTTATTTCGCATTCCCAAATTGTGAGCATCATATACAACCAGGTAGAGGAAAAAATTCTTTGACTACCTGGAGTTTCTCAATCTGATTACATATATGTACATATGTACATGTGTTCGATGGATGTTTTTTCGAAGCCTCTTGACATTCAATGCTAGCTTAGAGACGTTGATTTGAAATAGTCCCTGTCTTGATTTAACACAATTTGTGTGATAACGAATAAATTCTTATCTGTGAAACACGCAAATCAAAACGATAACATTCCTTCCATTGCGCTGACAGGTGTTTTCAGTATTTTATGCAGATATCGTTTCTACGTCGTAACATTGTGATAATTATGGGAAGGTCGCTAAGAGTTGGTATCAAACTTCAAATTAAACAGAAAATGTCCGGGCTGCAAAGCTTTATCGGGTGACATTATAAAAAAGCAATGAATGACGCGACTCATTTAGTTGGTAGTAGCAATTTTTTTTTTTTTAAGTAAACATAAGATTTCATCCGTAAAGTGCCAAAATGTTCATTCAAGTTTTATAGCAATTGGTGGCTATGAATAAACAATTTAGTGATATGTTATCGTTCCGTACGTACGAATCACACGAAACTCAACATTATTTTTATACAAATTATTCATAAAACATGAACAACTGAATATTCTAAGAAAAGAATGTATACATCAAAGCTAAAGATAATCTGAAAATTCTAAAAATACACTTAAACATAATTAAGATTATTTTCAATTTTGAAGATTCGTATAACAACATACCTTTTTATTTTATAGAACACAAACAGAGACTTTTAAAATAACCAGAGACCGAGACAAGTGGGAATTGCATATAAACGATGACGTTTGTAGTTTTAATAAACTTACTGACTTAGCTTTAGGAATACCAACAACTTCTGAAAAGAAATTTCGAATACCCCCATCTGAATATGGTAAGTAAAATTTAAAAAAAATACATTTCCCTAATATATGTATGTATTAAATAAATAACCAACCATTTAGATAAACCGCCGTTGTTGCTTATATGTTTACCAAGAAATCTATTGCCAAAAAAGACTGTTAGTGTAGTAAATGAGGCTCAATTGCAGCGCAAGCGAGCACAAATCTTTGATCCAAAAGAAGATTTGCAATGGTATAAGAGTAAGTAAAACCCCTGATGGTCATTTAAAATGTAAATTTATATAAAAATTTCATTATAGATTCTCAAAAGGACTGCGATGATGATAAAATGGTGAGTCTAAGGGCAGATTGGGTGCAGTCAAATAACGTAAAAGATGTACGTGTTACTCTTAAGCATTTAAAATATGATGAAGACTTTCAGGTTAGTTAATCTTGTTATTAATTAAAAGAATATTTAGCAATAATAATACTTTTACAGGATTTCATGAAGCTAACAAATACTTGGAATACGATATATTCTCCTGAGTTTATTAAGATTTACGGCATAACATTAACCACTCCGTATACAATGGTTATGGAAAATGCAAAATACGGTCAATTGAATGATTTTCTGTTTACGCATGGCGAAAAAATACCACTGGAATGTTTGTTAGATGTAGTGCATGGCTTAGTACGTGGTATCGCTTATTTGGTAAGGAATATATTCATTTGTATTTTATTTTTTTTCAATTAAATACTAAATACAACTCGTATATTATAGCAAGAAAAAGGACTGATTCATGGATTTATACGATGCAGTAACCTGCTGGTAACGAAATTCGATCTAAAAAGCCAATTACTCATTGCCAAAATATCGGACTATGGACTGCCGAGGCCCTACAAACTCCAAGAGTAAGTTTTCTTTTTGAAACCAAGAGAAGAATAGAAGTAGAAGAAAACTTGCAGCTAAAGTCGATGACGTTAACGCCGTCGGACATTACAGAATTGTCATTATCGTTTGAGTTATCACACTCACAAGAATCTTTTCTTCCTTTTTAGCTTACCATGGATACCATTTGATTACCACAAAGATCTTGAAGCCGCTAAAACGGATCCACAAGCTGAACTTTGGGCATTTGCAACAACGTTTTGGGAAATATTTGCCCGGGGAAAACCGATAACGAATGTTTCGGCTGAAACTCTATCCCAAAATTACTATCGCTATGGGTGTATATTACGAATACCTGCACTCTGTCCTGAAGAACTTCACCCAGTCATGATGGATGGCTGGAGTATGGATCCGGACAAACGCTTCAATCAACAAGCCATATTAAAATTATTAAATATAAGCAAACAAAGCCTGCATCCTAATTACACTTCAATAGCTAAGACTGACTCTGTATCGGATGATGAAGGATCGATTCTTTCAAATTTTAGCAATGCGACTGATGATACATGTGAGCACTACATGCATTCCATTAAATGCGGATCTTAATAAAAATAATTCAATTTTAGTTCAAACCCTTCTCAATGGAAACAGCAGCGGTGACATGGGAAGCTGCACTGCGTCAGGTAACTCATTTACCTGCGACCGAGCTCCTCTGATACGCCATAATGGGATAAGAAAACACCATACAAACTATTTTGATGACATACCGTCTGTATTGATGATTCCGAATGGTAAAATAATTTATAAGGAAAAAATCGGCGAAGGACACTACGGCACAGTTTATCGTGGTGAAATCCAGTACCATAATAACTACGTTCCGGTGCCAGTTGCGATTAAGACCCTAAAATTGTCGAAATCTAACAGACGTTTCAGTGAAGACTTCATGAGAGAAATTAAAATTATGCAGGTATGTCTAACGCTTAATGCTAAATTCGGTCAGGATTTTGTTCACCTAGCCTGTTTCTTTCAGGAACTGAATCATCCAAACATTATAAAGATAAAAATGTCGGTTGAATCGCCAGTGTCCATCATCATGGAGTATGTCGAATCAAGATCGTTTATTGTGTACCTTTCATCACAGAAACCAAATCTTACGAACGATACACTTCTGTGTTTTGCATTAGACATCGCGAAGGTAAATTTATCAATGTCTATATTCATACATGGAGTTGTCTTAATTTTAATGATTTCAGGGCATGGAGTATCTCCGTAGTAAAAAGGTTATACATCGAGATCTAGCTGCTAGGAATATTCTCGTCGATGGATCTACTGTTAAAATTTCTGACTTTGGTTTAGCGCAGATAGCGAATAACGACGGATATTATTTTGCTCAAAGCGAACGAGAAATACCCATAAAGTGGTACGCTCCAGAGTCGATAAAAACCACAAAATTCTCTTTTCAGTCGGATGTATGGTCTTATGGGGTGACATTGTTTGAAATGTTTTCCCGGGGAGAAATACCAAACCTAGATCCCCATAAGGAGCTCAGTCCGGTTGATTTTTATAACAGACTGGAAAGCGGACAGAGGTTTGTTAAAATTGATCAAATCCTTAAAATAAATTCAAAGAAACAATTTTATTTTTCTACAGATTACGTCAGCCAGAGCTTTGTCCAGAGAGTGTTTACGATAAAGTAATGATTCCATGTTGGCATGAGAATCCAAAGATGCGTCCTGTCTTCAAGGATATCGTGGACATAATTCAATCTATTAAGAACGAAAGTGGAGAATGTATTTGAATCTTAATCGACGCAATCTGTCGTTATACACTTTTACTGTGCAGAAAAGGCGTTTTAGTAGATTTTTTTAGGCAAAATATCACTTTTTTAATTAAATAATTTAATTTTACGTACCTTAGATTGTATTCATAGATACTTATAGTTTAATCTTATTATTTTATAAAAATCTACAAATTTTCGTAGTTAATTCCTTTTCTTCAAA
Source organism: Syritta pipiens (assembly GCA_905187475.1). Classification (NCBI taxonomy): domain Eukaryota; kingdom Metazoa; phylum Arthropoda; class Insecta; order Diptera; family Syrphidae; genus Syritta; species Syritta pipiens. The sequence goes on along the minus strand of LR994571.1, from coordinate 8,838,694 downwards.
CGTTTGTCTTAACGTGAACAATTTTTATTTCTCCTTTTTTCTAGGCTCTGAATTATTTCTAAAACTTTGTATAACGAAAAAGTTATCTTGCCGTGTAAATGTGTTGTAAATAATATATTTGGGTAGTATAAATAAATTTATTGTTATTTAATCTTCAAATTCTTTGTTGTTTTTTTTTTATTCTTACTGCGAAGTGTTGGCTTTAACCGACTTAGAGGAGTTCTATTCGCCTTGGTTTAGCGTGGGTCTTTAAAAATGTAATATCATAATCCACCTGACACGAAGAAATACGTTTTTATAGGAAATAAACTCAGAAATAACCAATGGAATCTCCAACCACAAATATAACTAACTCCACTACTTCGCTGATGATAGTACCCTTTGCTTCTTATATTCGTTTCAAGACACACGGCCCAGCTCTTCGACCGTAGAATAGGATCGGCTGTGTGTGTTAAGCACATTAAATTACAAACTTGACAGCATAATCAATTGGGGTAAAAGCAGAGGATTGAAATTCAATGTGTCCAAAACACATGCTACCCACTGTCACTTAAGCGAATATCGAACAATAAGTCCTTATCTATGAATGACACTTGCATCAACGAAATCGAAAGGCTTTCCATCCTCGAGATTTGCATCAATTCGACTCTTAATTGGAATGATCATATAGTCGAGGTCTCCTCAAACCTCACCTCTTGTGATTTGGCATCCATTTATAAGGCCTATATCCGCCCCAAACTCGAGTACAACAACGCTTATATCTAGTCAGATGCATCTAATGCCTCCTTGCACCTACCGGATGGATTATAAAAGCGAGCTATTAAACTAATAGGACACCATGATATTGCAAGGTCGACGAGCTTGAATACCGTCGAAATCTCCGTCCTGTGTCTTTGTTTTACTGCTACTTCAACAGACAATGCTCGAGTTAATTAGCCTCCCCTTTAAACATTCACCCGCAATACTCAACTCGCTAGGAATGCTCATCAGTACACCCTTAAGCCTGTCTTCGGACGGAGAATTCGACTAAAAATATAAAAAGTCAACTGAAGCAAATGATAGTGGTTCGGGTACAGTGTGGATGTATAGTTGAACAAAACACAAACAGGTAAGAAGTTAGGGCTAGTTTCAAATTTTTAGTTTAGTTATTAAATTGTATGTTCACTTTTGTAGTCTGTTTTTGTAATATTGTTTTATATTAACTAAATTAATTACTTCATAATTACAATTATGTTAGATAGAATATAGTATAATTTATTTAAAACGCGATCTTTAATTTGATGTACCCTTGACACATATAGCTTCTGTGTGTATACCTTTTTAAGGATAAACTTTGTTAAGATGACTGTATACTAACTTTTGCCGATGACTGTATATTGTTAAACATTTTTTTTTTATCGCAAACAAGCTTAGAGTCACAGCTATAAGTTAACACTTTCGACTTGGAAGATTTGAAAAACTAAACGCACAAACTAGATTTCAACACATAACTAGACAAACGAAGCCACAGGATGAAGCGAACGTGGACCTGAATAAACAGACTACTACAGATCAACATTTTTACATTTATTATTCGCTAATGAAATGAAAATATTTGCTTTGAATGTTGAAGGGCATCGCTGCGCCTACGGAATAAAAACGGTTTCATCATACATTTTCGATGGATTTAAAATCTAAGTTGAGTAATTCACCACTTGAAATAAGAACAATGTTGTTTATGGTTTTTTTATATTATCCTGAATATTTTATTTGTATAATTAAATTCATAAAATTGTAATTTTTTTAAAGTTAAAATATAGATGTATAAGTAAAAAATGTGTTCCACATAGTGTTTAGTATAGTAGAAATGTAGCTAGTTTTTATTTTTATTTTAATTTTTTTTTTTTTTTTTTTGTGAATTATACTTTATGAACATCACCCAGAGTTTGCTCATAGCGGTATTAAAGTAGTCTTATATGAAAGTTACGATATTTTCAAATGTTATTTTTTATTTTTATTATAAATATATTTGCATAGGATATTAAGTATAAGAACTTAATCAGTTAAAAGTATTTCATTTTCATTTATTTATATTTTTTAATTGATTTTAATGTCGAATTCATTACACATATTATCGACAGAATGATAAATATATAAATATATATATAAAGCGAATAGACTTTTTTTTTGTATATATATACATATATACTTATTCATGTACATATATAGATAACATATAGTTCTCTTAATTATATTGCTAGTAGACATATCTTTAACTTTAGGATTGCTTTAGTAGGCTACTTTAGTTGTTAATGTGTGTGGTTTTTTTTTGTTTTTTTTTTTTTTGTTTTAAGTATTAAGAAGACAAGAAAACTCTATGGGAAGCCTTTTGTCAAGTTCATAATTTTATGTATGTATTTTTTTTTTTTAATATATATAAATAAAGTATTTTATTTTGAAATAGATTTTATTTCATATTATCTATAGATAGTGTTTTCACGACACCGATATTTATGAGTGATTGAATATTTTTATGAGATATGATATAATAACTGTGATTTTTCAGATAAGCAGCGAAAGGACGGATAGGTGTGCTTATCAGGATTAAAGTCATAGCTTTATAGTTAAAGCAAAACATATGAAATTTTATCTCATTGCGCAGTGCCCTGAACCATGGAACCTTAATAATTGTAAACTTGCAAAATGTATACACTCGATTTTTTACTTTTAACCTTACTTTAAACACGGAATGGTTATTTGTTGGCATGTCTCAAAACAGCACAAAGAGCTAGTAGTCGGAATGTGATCACACACATAGAAGCAGATGCAAACAATCGGATTTGCAAACAAATCGGATTTTTACTGTCCAGCAGTGAAATATTATGTTAATCTACAATCTCCCGATAGCCGTGGATATACAATTTTAGTTACAAATGCATTTACTTCAACGCTCAATCTTAAGAGACATCCTTAATCTAAGAACTGGAATGATCTTTGCCTAGCGTAAAATACTTTTAAAATAATTATGCACTTAGTAGCACTGTTTTTTTTTTTTTTTTTTTTGTCATACACATGTTTGCATTCATTCACGACTTTTTGTTTTGTTTTCCAACTCTCTTTTGTTTGGTTGGAAGAGTTTCAATGAATGGTGGGTGTTACACAAATTTTTATTTCAAGTGATGCATAGGATGCTGCGAGAACTAGGAATATAATTCACCTAATTATTACTTTGTTTCAGTGCAAACATCAAGATTTTACTACGTTGTTGTAGTCTGTTATTTCCGCTTATTTTCTAGCAATTTACTTTTTGGAGGGCTTGGAACCACTTTAAATTCTGTAGAGGAATAGTTGTTAAGAATATGCTATATTGGCATCTATAGTGACGCATTATACTATAAGACTAGTAACAAACTTTTAAACCTATGGCAAATTATGATTGTAATTTCATCGGAATAAAAATCAATCAATAGGGATGGTTTAGAACGAAGAAGGTCATTGCTACCAAAGCCGGGATGTGAGTTCAAAAACTAGGCTGTGTTCTCTGATAGCTTCGACATACGATCAGCAACTCATTTAAAATTACACAAAAACGAGCATACGCTCACACTCACTATTTTTGGTTTATTCGCCCCAAAATAAATTTTTAACAAACAGTAGAAAGAAATTTAAAGAAGAAATCCCAGCCGCCTAAAAAAGCATGTGATCAGAGTAGCTCTCTTAGATAAAAGATCATAGGCAACCTTTACACAATTCACAGAAAAAGCTTTAAATCGAAAAAGTCAGACGCAGGGACTCGGAAAATAATATTTTTGGAGAAAAACCAGATAGTAGTGGATGCAATACAGTTTTGAGTCAGACCCCGACTATCTTTTGGACCCAGGCCTGCAAAAAGGTAACAGCAAAATATAATACGGAATATTGATAGACAGTTTTGAGAATGGAAAACTACAATAATTAATCCAAACCATATAATTCTAGCAACTTGGAAGAAAAAAACACTTAAGCACACCCTTCCGCCTTACACTGCACTGCGAATTTGTAACACTGGCATTTAATGCAACAACAAATATAATATATTGAGTGCAAACGTATCTTAAATTCTCATATGCTATGCTTAGATTTAAGTTTTAAAATAAGTTTTATTTTCTAAAAATGTTACACCATCAAAAAGGAAAAAAAATATTTAAGTATCTATCTCATCTCCACCCCGAAAAACTAAAACAAACAGTACTTACTCTAGGTTTTTAATTTAAAATTGATTTAAAGAATATTTGTTACACCTTAATAGATGGCTTTTACTCAAAGTTTGAAGTTCCCTTTAGGAAAATCAATTGAAATAAAATGAGACCTATTCTTAACATTAAAGACCATTGTACTTAAGATAAAAATAAAAAAATGCTTGTCAATCTTTCTCTATTGTTGTTGTTTTATGGGTATTTCTTTCCTGTTGTTTTGTTACTTGCTCTCTTAAATTTAAATAAGTTTTTTTGTATGTTTTTTTTTATATACATATTTATGTATATATAAATCTATATTTGTATATAATACTAACTGCGGGCTTGAAGAAAAGTATATAAATCACTAACGAGCGCGGTTTTCATTTTTTTTTATGTTTTCCTGTCCAGATTTTTATTTTATGCTAAGAAATATTGTAAATTTAAATATATATAACTTTCGCAATGTATATATGTGTGTATATATATATATATATATATATGTATTTATAGATGCATTCATTTCTAATTAGATAAAAAGCTTTGTTTAGGTAAAAATTTCGCTAGAGAAAAAATTTAAATACAAAATACACACTTTCTTTTTTTGTTTTACTAATAAATAAATTGTACACATATCAATAAGAATAACAAAATAAAAACAAATGAAAATAGAAAGAAAGAAAGAAATAACCTTAATTGATAGGAATTTAAAGGAACAGCACAACTCATTGGCTGAAAGACTTATAGACCTCTTATATGGTAAATATACATTTATAATAATTTTTTTTTTTTTTTGTTAAAAACTCTAAGGACACAAATTCGAAATTGAGAAAATCTCCCCCATTTCCTAGGTATGGTAAAAAAGTATAGAATATCTCGAATTCACAACAATGAAACACGATTTGCTTACTGAAACTTGAGTTCGGCTAATTTAATTACCCGTTGATGGACTGTTGGGTGTTATTGGGCTTCTGGTCATCGATGGGTGTCGGCGGTGCGTCCCGTCGTGGCGGCATTCGCTCGTTAATGGCATCCAGACCCTTGGCTTCGGCGAATGATGTGATCTTGTGATTGGGAGAGAATCCCTGCATGGCATTCTTCAGAGACTGCTTGCCACCAGATAACGCACCGAGTGGTAAGGCTCCAGTCGGTGTAAGACCTTTCAGCTGCAAAACAGACTCGGACTCCTCGCGTAGAACCGAAAAGACTCGTGCCATTTTTCCGATTGCGCGGATTTTATTGCGAATGACCTCTTTGCGGAGGGCGGCATCTTCGGCGTCAGTAAGCGGATCTTCATCGCTTTCGGTCATCAACTCATCGTCGGAGCATATATTCAGGACATTGACTAACATTTCTGTGACCTTTTCGCCAACAAATGGTAACGACCAGGTGAAGACGTCCATGAAATTCGGCAACCAGTACGGATGTGGTGAGCAGTTGAATTGTCGGATGTTCATGACGTTGTTCTCGTACTTAAGTACGGCGGCCTTGTTGTTATACACATCAAGGTAGTTGGGTGCCGAGAATATCGTGATGAGCGATGGGAAACCAGTGGTTTGACTCTTGCGGTACATTCTGTAACCGGCGTCCTGCGCCTCGTGAGCTCTTATGATGGACAGCAAGTTGTTGTTTTGTAGAAAGTCGCAACAGGCCGCGTAGCTATAGAAATACGAGCAGCCACGTACTGAGTTGTGGGTGTAAAACTCCGAGTTTTTCTCATTGCCGAAGTCTTCCAGTGGATCGGACCACAACAGATCGCACATCGGGCCGAATGCTGGCGGCTCTTTGAAGCGATCCAAGCGCCGAATGTCCTCGAGTTCATGTATCTCAGGCGAAAGTCCGCCGTGAACGCACAAAAATTGATGATTCATAAGCGCAGCCAAAGGCAAGCAATCGAAGGCGTCCATGCAGGCGTCGTAAACGCACTCGGAGTACTTGATCTTACACTCCTGCTTAAAGGTAAAGTACTCGGTCAGATGACGGCACTCGTGGTTGCCGCGCAACAAGAACAGAGTTGTTGGGTAGCAGATTTTAAGCGCCCACAGGTAGAGAACGCACTCAATGCTGAAGTAACCTCGATCGACGTAATCGCCCAAAAACAAATACTTAGTCGACGCTGGCGACCCCCCGACCTCGAACAATTTCATCAGATCATAGAACTGTCCGTGAATATCGCCGCACACTGTTACTGGTGCCTCAATGTCGATCATGGTCTTCTCGGATCGAAGCAGAGCAGCGCCCTCGCGTATAATGCGTAGCGCGGGCGCCTCCTCTATGCGACCTTCCAGAATAAAATGCTGCTTCAGCACATCATGATGTGGTTTGCCAGTCCTTGCATCAAATACTTCGGCAATGGTGAGCTTATGGCTTGGTGGAAATGGCACACTGTCCACGACACGATCTTTGGTAGCTGTTAGCGAAGATTTTTTCGCAGATTGTTGTTGGTTAACCGCCTCCGGGGTGGACGGTTGATCATATTTTGCCTTCCCTCCAGCATTTGACTGCTGTTGACCTGAGGACTTTTGGGGTTGATTAACAGCAGCCTGGTTTTGGCTCGATTGATTATTTGACGAAGACATTTCCTCCATAAAATGAGGACTCGGAGGTCACTTTTCTCGTTAACGAAACGATACTTTCACTTCAATGATTTCTCAGGATATGCTCGAAAACTGATGTGATGGTATAACACCAGCTTAGTGCTTTTTCTTTTTAAATAAAATTACGAGACACTAAAAAGTACACAACTGTTCACTGGCAACCTATTGTGGGGAGTCAAGTTGAAAAAAATTACAATTTCACTGTTTCTTCCTATTTCATTTTTATATCTATGAACAAATGTAGATGTTTTGATTGTGCTTTTCTAATTAGTACACTTTTGGGTTAATTTTGAAATCAATTTTAAAGTTTTTCTCAATTTCCTTCTAAATGGACTATTGTCAAAAAAAAGAAACTACACCATCTAAAGTTGACAGTGAGACTTTCGTTAAAGTTTGTGTCTTTTTTTCTTCAGCGGAATCAGGTATGGCATGATAGAAAAGTGAGTGTCTGATAAAGACAGCCGCTGTAGGGCGGCACTAATGCAAAAGCAATCAATTTTCGTCTTTTCCACAATTTTTATTGATATGTTGAATGCTTTCACATTAATGCAGTGTTAATCGAGTTACTATTATCTGATTGGAACATTTTCGTGCATTCAGTATGATTTGATGTGTTTTTTCCAGTCTACTTTAGCTGAGGTTTAGATCTTCCAACAGTTAACTGCCTGACAAGTAAGAAAAGTAAATAAGTTTCTGGACTACTAATTTCGTATCGTACTTTTCACGCAATAAAAGCCTAAATTAAATGCTGTTAAATCAGCATAGCAAATTTTTTTCCCCTATCATTCATATCACCAGTCTAAAGAAACGAATTTCCGAACGTATTACCCCACCTCAAAAATTGAGTCATACCGATTTACCACGAATGACAGTGAATTCATGGCGACTTACCTCCTCGAAAGCAAAATTTGACAGCCCATCAACGTTTTTTGCTTATTATTTTGTGTTGAGAAGAAAAAGTTGATTCATTTTATTTAAATTAGGAAAGTTCTATTTTCCTTTTAGTATAATCAATAAATAAAAATAGAAAAATAAAACCATTTATTTCCTAACTGTTAAATCAGTCTATAATAGTTAATAAAAAAAATGGACAGCAAAGGACGGAATGTTATAGTTTGTGATAATGGAACCGGTGTATGTATCAATACTTTTTGTATTTTTAACATATTTTTTAACGATCTATTGGAAAAAAAATATTCATGAAATCTGTTGTAATCTATTCTATATATATTGTTGGTTAATTTTTTCATTCTTATTGATTTTATCTTGAGTGCAAATTGTGGTATTGATTACGAGTGACTCGGAAAGTGTTATCTATGGATTTTTGTGTGACACATACGAGTAGTGACCCGCCCTCATTTTTTTGGATACCAACTGTTTGAGGGCTTTCAACTTATATTTATTGTTATTTTGAAATGCTTAGGTAGAAAAAGATGGTGTAAAATCAAAATTAAGTGGATTAAGGTAGAGATTAGTAAAGTTGATGGTTGGGTTTCCTTGGTTCGAATGAGAACCGGCTGTCTGTGTACAAGCCTAAAAGACGAAGTGCAAGCAACTCTGAGTACTTGTTGTGCCAATTGAAATTGAAGCCATTAAAAAATTTATATAAAAATATAAGGAGAACAGTAACAAATAGACGCGTCACGTCAGCAAAATGACTAAGCAGGGCCTTGTGTGGAAGTTGATTTCAAGGACGGAGCTGTTATGGGACAGTGCCACTTAGAAATGAGTGTTTGTCAATGTTAAAAACTGATTGGAATGAAGAACATGGGCAGGACAATTTTGAGAGAGCTAAAAGATTTTTCTACCTCAGACCAGGACTATTGTCAATGAGGAAAGCTCGCTACTTCGGTTTGTCCAAACAGACGAAGTCTAAGCTCCTTGTCTTGTGTGTCCCACCACATGAACCGAATGTTGAACTTCCTTCCGTTAGCATATACATCGACTACAATGGCAGAAAGATATCTTATTTTCACTTTTTTTTTTCTCTGACGGCTTAAGCCAAGCTCTCATTGTAAACTTGTAATTGCTATAGAAACTTAAATGAAAATTGTATAAAGATCACATCTAACTAATTACATCTACTACAATGGCTCCGCCTTATTTAGTGTCCGGAAACAGCGTTTGGTGAAGATGATGACCAAAACCGGGTCTTCAATATAAGAATCACATTAACGCGGATGTTAAACTCTGATCAATGTCCCCTAAACCACGGATTGAAGCCAACCTTTAACTAGGATTAGACTCATATTGGGTGCAGAGAAGCAGAATAGGTTGTACTTACATACACAGCAGGGCAATGAACGTTGGCTTTTAGTAATAGCGTTGGCTGTCTTATGATTTTGATTTTTATCACCCTTTCTTTTCTTGAGAGTCCTTATTTAACTTATGACACTTTCTGAACCTTTACTGCTTTTGTCTTAAATCTTTGGTATGTGTAACGGCTGCGAAAAATTGTGACTCGCTTATGCAACAGATTGGCTTATTTTACTGTTACTCACCCGGTTTGTTCCAAATGTCTCGATTGCCTAATAGTTTTTTGCGTACAATAAAGGCTAACAGGCTTATTTGGTTGCCAATTGTATAAGATAGCAAGGCCCGGAAATGACCACTCGCGAGCAAGCATCAAACAGTTTGTGTGACTTTTAGCGTGTCAATGGATGCCGTGGTTGCCGTGTTAGAGTTCAAGCCCGACCCATAAAAGCTTAAACAAAAACTCATTGTCGCATTCCTTGTGATAGGTTGACAACCCACTAGTAGGTTATTTCCATTAAAACACACATGACACAATGATTGTCTCTGAATCTAGGCTGGGCTTGAAACTATTAGATAATATTTGTTTTATTCATATTTTAAATTTAAAACATATTTGCGTTTCAATTTGCATACATCCCTTTTGTTTATGTATTTTGAGCTATATTTATGGGTGCCGTGGAATAACGCCGAGCGAAACAAGGCCGGATTTCAAAATTGTGCGTTATTTCGCTTTCATAAAGTGAAATAAATTGAATTTTGAAACTCGGCCCTATTTCGCTCGGCGTTATTTCACGGTACCATATTTATGCATTGTAAAATTTTTTTAAATACAAAATAAAACCTTAATTTTCAGTTTGTAAAATGTGGATATGCTGGCAGTAATTTTCCAGCGCATATATTTCCCTCGATGGTTGGACGACCAATTATACGAGCAGTGAACAAAATTGGAGACATTGAAGTTAAGGTAAGTAACGTAATTTTATTCCTCATCCTAAATTGCACAAAACATTTAACGAAATGCTAATTTATCTAGCATTTCGTTTTAAAATTATCCCACAAAAAAAGACAAAACTAATAAAAACATTTTTATAAAGAAAATAAGTTATTTTATATATTATACATTTATTCTTTTCTTTCCTTTTTTATTTGGAATTATTTTTACAGGATTTACATGTCGATGTAAGTCTATAGTTTTATAAAAATTTTAAAAATAAAATCCATAAATCCAACTCTTCGATTTTTGTTGATATGATACGTACAGAACTCGCAATTGAAGTTCTTTCTATTCATGTGTTTAATACTTTTTTTTTTGAAGTGTTTTATGTTCCTTTTTTCTGAAATTTTGAATATGATTGCTGGTTGTAATTGTACTTTTGTTTTACTCCTATTTTTTATTGTTCGTTTGTTGAGAAAACTTAAAAAAAACAAAACTAAATCTATGTATAAATATAATTGAGTGTAAGTATGGCTCAGCTCCTATCGATAAAGAAGCAACAAGCTTAACTAATATAAATAAAATCAACTTGCAGCTTCTATTGATATGGAAAAGTTTGAATTAACTTTTTTTGTTATATCAGTGGAAATGAGATTGCGAAATTGTGTCCCAGTTGCAAAAACACAATCTTATGATGTCTTAAATTCGCAAAAACGTTGCCCAAACGACAAACGAAGGTCGGTGGTATTTCAATCAAAATCAAATGAAACCAACTCGTTTCAGGTTTTCAATCATTTTCAAACTTTTTTGCACGATAAGTGCTTCATAAGGCAGATGAAACCCTGGATGCATGTTTTGGAATCAAAAATTACCTCTTATAAATCAAAATCCATTTCCAATAGTTTTTCATTATGCTATAGCTTAACTTCTGCCAGTTTAAAAGAAGGAAAAATAAGATTAGGATGCCGAAAGCATCTTAATATTCCGTTCTGCTAAAGTAATTAAAACCGATGCTTTGAAACCACAGTGCCTTTCTATGGTAAATGGATGTGGAATTTTCGTGAAAAAAAAAAACACAGTACCATCCTCAGTGCTATGTGTGTGACAAATTGTTTACCCCAAAATCTAAACTTTCCATTTAGTGTTAATTTAACATCCCCGTAACAGATCATTAATGTTTAATTAGAACACAACATTTATTGGGAAAGTATTCAAAGTGGATGTTTTGGGTAGGCGAACTTACTTAGTTTGTTTGACCAAAATAATACTAAGTCTTTTTATTTCATCGATCACAGCTATGCTTTCAATTACTTAAGCTGCCTTTAGGAGCATGTGCAAGAATTCAAACATAACAATTTCATTGTGCGACTTCAAATAATTGTTTTTCACTTCGTTCATTAACTGTTTTTACACGGTACGACCTGTCGACGCGACATAAAAATGCTGGATATATTAGAGACGAGCTGTACCGCGTGTTTAAATAATCGATATGCGGCTGCTAACCCGCCATTCTTTTTTCTTTAATTGAATAACACCTAAATTTCGTATTGTCGTTTAATAATACTAAAAGCGCACGCTTTCGATAAATAACATTATTTATATAATCATCATAAAAGTTATAAAAATACTTTCATCAACTTAGATCAGCTCTTTCAAGACTCCCACAAATCCTTAATTTCGCTTTATTTCCTTGCAAGAGCTATCATCATACTGTTGACCCACAATAGCTTGCCAAAACGTTTGCATTAAATAAAGTCTTAAATAAAAGATTTAAATAAAGTCCCTCCAATTCTTTACCACATTACCCAGTCTTCGGCGCTTCTTCTAACTTTTGAACAACACAAAGAAATCAAACATTCTTGTCTTTAGCTTGCATGCCATAAAATAATAAAAAAAAAAAACCAAAATTCATCTGTTAGTTTTACCTCTTAAACACATATTTCGGTTTTTTGTGAACATAAGAGCACCTCATGTAGAGTACGATATTTTTGGAATGCAGATTATAACTTTTAACAATTTGTTTTCGCTGTGCGACATGTTTTGTGTTAGAGTTTTTTTGGTTTTTGGTTCCTTATTCCCTTTTCTAAAATACTTTACATATTTCAGTCCAGAAGCAAGAGTATCCTGTCTGTCCTGTAAAATTATTATTTTTTTCTTTCCTCAAACCTTGAATGCCTTTCCTGTTTAGTTCAAATCCTTATTTTTTTTTTTAAGAAATCGCTAATTAATTAATTCAAAAACTTTAACGAAATTATTAAATGAAGCAAATATAATTTTTTTAGGATTTAATGGTTGGAGATGAAGCTTCACAGCTTAGATCTTTGCTTGAAGTATCATATCCGATGGAGAATGGTGTTGTACGAAACTGGGAGGATATGTGTCATGTCTGGGACTACACATTTGGTGAGAAGAAAATGAATATTGATCCAACGAACACCAAAATTCTTCTTACCGAACCTCCAATGAATCCAACAAAAAACCGAGAGAAAATGATTGAGGTAAAAAAATTTACTGTCGACTGGAAGGATTGGCGGATACTAAAGCACTTTCAAATTACGTTCACAGGTTATGTTTGAAAAATATGGATTTGATTCGACGTACATTGCAATCCAAGCCGTTCTCACTTTGTATGCCCAAGGTCTAATATCTGGAGTGGTGATTGATTCCGGTGATGGTGTTACGCACATTTGTCCGGTTTATGAAGAATTTGCGCTTCCACATTTAACGAGACGACTGGATATTGCTGGTCGAGATATAACTCGATATTTAATTAAGGTGAGTGTTGAATTTAAAAAAAATCCACAAAGATTTGGGTGTTCTTTCTAGAAGGATGATCAAAAGTTTTAACAACAACTCGTTTGTTTTTAGTTACTCTTGCTCCGTGGGTATGCATTTAATCATTCCGCTGACTTTGAAACCGTTCGTATGATGAAAGAAAAACTCTGCTACATTGGCTACGACATTGAAATGGAACAAAGACTGGCACTCGAGACAACAGTTCTAGTTGAATCGTATACGGTAAGTACTTAATGCGCGTAAGATCGTTGAAAATTTGCAATCGCCACCGCTTATTTCTTTAGCTTCCGGATGGTCGTGTGATAAAAGTGGGAGGTGAACGTTTTGAGGCACCAGAAGCTCTATTTCAACCGCATTTAATTAACGTTGAAGGTCAAGGTATTGCCGAATTAGTCTTCAACACAATCCAAGCTGCCGACATCGATATGCGACCGGAATTGTACAAACACATCGTTCTTTCTGGTGGCTCTACCATGTATCCAGGTCTTCCCAGCCGTTTAGAAAGAGAAATAAAACAATTGTATTTAGAACGTGTTTTAAAGAATGACATAGATAAGTTATCGGTAAGTAAAAAATAATAAAACAAATGAATTTTAATTCATTCTCCCATCTCTGGTTTGTTTTTAGAAATTCAAAATTCGTATCGAAGATCCTCCCCGACGAAAAGACATGGTATTTATCGGAGGTGCTGTTCTAGCGGACGTAACAAAAGATCGAGATGCATTCTGGATGTCTAAGCAAGAATACCAAGAACAGGGACTAAAAGTATTACAGAAATTAACAAAGAGAAGCCAATAACGTGGTGCTTACTCTTTCTGTAGTTGTCTTACTTTTAAGTTTAAAAACAATTTTTTATTCCATTATTTGTTAATCTATTTTTTTTTTTGTCCTTATTTACATGCATATATTTTGTAATTCGTAAACCTCCTCACTATTTAAAAATGACAAAACAAAAAAAAAGAAGAAAAAAAGTAATGGCTTAAATATAGTTGTATCTTTTTAAAAGTATTACAGCAGAGTAATTGTTTGTTGTTTTTTATGGAGTATGAATTAAAATTTAACATATATGTAACGTGAAAGAATAAAATTGCAACTATTGGTTAATAATTGGACTGAGATTTTGTATATTTGTTATTTCATGGTATGCATTTACAGTAGTTTTATGATGGTTCGCGTCCATGCATGTGTAAAGTTTGCCTTTCAATGTCTATTTTGAAAGAGAAGAATCAATTCGCAACTGATATAAGAGGTACTTAAGGTACGTAAAAATAAATGCCTCTCTATTAAAAAGTCATCCAGAAACGGACAAATTCATCACCAAACAATAGCGCAAAAATAAATTTCATATTTTACAGCATCGGCCTTTACACTAATATGGCTTTTAGATCAAAGTTCCTAAAGAGATCTCAGGTTGCTGCATATAATACTTTTGTCAGGAAAAAATTGGGTATTAAATCAAAATACATAGTTTTTCGGAGAGAGTAGGATGCTAAAGGCCTTATAACAACGATGTATACATTCGCAACAAAATCAATTATTTAAATTTACTCTTTTCATGACAGCACTTATTTTCAGCAGCAAGCAAAATATTTGTTTTCATTTCACCAAAAAAAAGAGAAAAGATCCCAAATATTTTTATTGTACTGAGAGTCGTCTGATATAGAATTAAATGACTGAAATTAAAATTGAGTTTTGAAATCAACTTAAGATAATTTTACTGCAATCACGCCCATATTTTTCAGTTGTTAGCAGATGAAAATCATGTTTTACATGAACAATGCCGGTCATGAGAGTGGTAATGAAACACGTTTAACAATGCTCTGTCAACGGCGAATCTCACAAAATATCGCAATCTAGAATGTATAGTCAAAATTATCTTGCATTCGATTGGTATCTAACTTCATTTACCACAATTTAAAATGTGCATTCAAAACCATTTTTCTTTAAATCTATTTGGTATAAATCTAATTTAAATTTTTTCGTCTACCAGAAACCAACCATATCGACTGACTATTAATTTTTGATTTGGCACCACTTAATTTGCTCTTCGAATTCTATGACAACACCTAATCGAACATAACTGACTAGTCCCCGGCACTCAAAGTGACTTCAAATGTTAACTTATAGAATTTTTTATCGTAATTTGTGTCGTCTGCCGAAAGTATCACATTTTCATCGTGCTAGCAGAATGGAAAGTAAAAGAATGGGTATTTCGTTAGCTCATGTAGTCGCGAAGCTAGAAAGTTTTGCACCATCGTCTTTGGCTGAGAAATGGGACAATGTCGGCCTTTTAATCGAACCTTATACAGATAGGTACATTTCGGAACAATAAATCTATTAAAATATATTCTAAATACATTTTATTGCAGGACCATTCGGACAGTATTCTTAACAAATGATCTGACCATGAATGTTATGAAGGAGGCTATAAGAAAAGATGCGGATTTAATAATTTCCTATCATCCAATAATATTCCCCAGTCTTACGCGCATAACTCAGAGGTGAGTTGGAAATTCATCTCTATTAGATAAGACAAAGAATATTTTGTTTTGTTTTGTTGAACAGCAATTGGAAGGAAAAAATTGTTTCGATGTGCCTTGCTAAAGGAATAGGTGTGTATACACCACACACTGCATGGGACTGCGTCCACGGCGGAGTTAATGATTGGTTAGCTGACGCGTTGCCTGTTTTGGAATCAGAACCTATTAAGGTAATACCGATTTGTGTAAAGATAATTTAAAATGGTGTTTGACGTTAAAAAAAAAAGTGCGTCGATTAGTTTTTTTGCTCTTGTAGTTGCTAAAAAGAACTGGAAACCCTGGATCGGTAAACTAAAACACAGTTGTCCCAATGGTTGTCCTACTAACACAATAATAGGTGAAGCCGAGTATAATGCATACATGCGGGAACACTACTACCGTAACAACGTTTTCGGTTGTTTTTTTAAAAGAACAGTTTTTTTATTGCTGCTACTACTGTTAGTTTTTGGATTTCGATCCCACGTAAACTAAATGGTAGATTAACTCGATTCAAGAGTGGTTTGCAGCATATCTTTAGAAACCAGAGCAACTTAATCTAATCCCACATATAGCATCCGCTTCTTTTATTTTATTTTCAAGCAAAAACAACTAATCGATCATAAAATATCTGCAGCTATGGCCCAAAAAATAAAAACAACTATCAATTTAAAAAAAAAAAACAACCATAGCTTCTATTTTAGTCGAACTTTGAAACATGTTTGTTCCCAATTGATTGATAAATATGCCCACAAAATCTTCCAACAAAATTCCGTTGCATGCGTAACAATTTGCTAGAAATATCCCAAGTATGCTCGACAAAAAAAATGTATATTTATATATATTAAAACAACGGCAGCACTTGCAATGAAGTACTATAGCGGTTCTGAAAGCAAGTAATATGTTCCCTAATCCTGCATTCAAGTTAAACTGTTCATGTTAACGGCCTTTTGTAACAGAAATAGCTTACATTACACACATTTGGCGCCGTAACAGCCCGTTAAAGGCCAGAGCTCCTCGAACATCAAGTTTTTCCAAATAAACTTAAGCATATTAATAGTTTCATGTACTTTTTTTTTTTTTTAATTTCAGGTTGACCCTGTTACTTTATGTGGTCCAGGTCGTTTAGTCAGAATGAGAAACACATTTTCCATAGCTAAGGTTATTGAAGATATACAGCAGCACATTGGAAAGCCTTTACACCTGGCAATAGGAGTGGATCAAACAATGGATACTTGTGTAGAAACTGTTGCAATATGCGTCGGATCTGGCGCTTCAGTTCTGAAAAATGTCGATGCGGGGGTATATGTTACTGGTGAGATGTCTCATCATGAAATACTTGATGCTCAGCACCGTAATATTACTGTTATTTTATGTAACCACAGTAATTCAGAACGTGGCTATTTGAACCATTTTAAGTTGAAATTATGTGATAAATTAGGTAGTAGTTGTAGGATTATTGTGTCTGAATGTGACAAAGATCCTTTGTTGACAGTAATGCCTTAATAAATTTTTTTCTGAGATATAAAAACAGGTATTTTTGTTTGAGGGTGAGGTACAGTCGATTTAGTTTGCCCATTTTGAGCATATCATTGAAGATTATCTCACAAGTCTGCTTAGAATGTTGTGCAGATGCATTTATTGATTTGTTTATTTAAAATTTATGAAATCGTAAGTGAATTACAAATTTGATGGCATACTAGCATTGGCTTTAAGGGCCTTCAACTAGTTTGTTATTACAAGGGGAAAATAGAACTTGATAACAGACAAGGTTGAAACAGAGCATTTTGGAAGGTCAGTTGTAATTGTTGTTATTTTAATTGATTTGGTTATTTGTACGGAGCACTATAGAATCCAATCAAGAGGCACGCTTGTCTTTGTTGGAGACAGCCATTGACTAGCAACTTAGCAAATGGATTAAAAATACATAGTTCTAAGCAGCACAGATCTCAATGACTCGCGGCATTTAATGTTTACATGCTCTTCGGCAGTAAAGTTTGTCAGCCAAACTTATTTCCTTTATACTTGCAGGAAATTTCTAGGCAACGAGTCCGAGTTTTAAAGCAATTCGGAAGTGTGACAGCACAATGGGCCAACCAATGGCCTACGTGAGCGGCATTTAATCGTGGCAGTCACTCAGACCAGGACCTAAACGTATTTTGTAGAAGTGTTTCTAATGCCAAGCAGCGCACATTGATAGCCATTTCATTCCTTACAGAGTTAAAATCTGTATTTGAAACATTTACCGCTCCGTATGTTATGCTGAGGTAGAGACAGAGCACCGACCACAGTCCTGCACTGGTCCATAGTGTATCCACCGACACGGTGTTCATTTTTAGAAATATCATTCAATCCATGGTTGAGAGAACAGAATTTGGATACATGTACGTAGCTTACCAGTTGAGTCCACAGCTTCACACACCAACTTGGTTGAGTAGCTTCCCAGTCTTGAATGTAACACAGTGCGAAATATACCCATATCAGGATGTCTGAATACAGCATTCATGAAAGCAAAACAAAATATATTCTTTTAAACACAAACATATATTTATTGTTTCTTTATTTTGTCATATAATAATTTTCCATAGAATTATGTATAAGTTTACACACTCAAGATGCTTTGGTTATTGCTGTATGCGTATATATGTTTTATTTGCCATTAAATAAAAATAGTTTTTTTTGTTTTAATAATAATTTTAATTCCTAGTTAAGTTAAACCTTTTTTTTGTTTTGGTTGTTTGCATACACGCACTCTTATCGAACATGTCACTACTACAATTGTATTCGTATTATATTTATGTTTCTTATAATTTTTGCAAACGAAAAAAACAAAAAAAAATACCTTAATTAGAAAGAAGAAAAACAAATCACAATAACGAAAGTCAATTAAAATTAAAAGTAGACAAAAAAGAACTACAAGCAATAGCTTAAATATTTCTCAATCGAGTGGTAACATACAGTTTTGTTTTTTTTTTTTTAATTTTAAAATTATGATTTCGTTCAAATAAATACTATTATACATTCAAGTAATATAAAGTCAGCGAGTTAAATGATAAATGTTAAAGATTAAGTCTATAATAAGCCACAAAATGGTGGTGTACGGCAGGAGCCGCTTAAGTCTAAGCATAGAATAGGTAATGCACGAGCAGAAGGCATACATGTTTTGATAAAAGTCTCATTAAGGTTCTAATAAATAATCGCACAATTAACTTCTTATATTGTAATTGTTTATAAGCCTACTAGAGCTTCACACACGGTTTGATATTTATATTTTATAAACTAGATAAATTTATGTATTCAAATAGTGTATCTTATGATATTATGGGCTTTATTTCTACCCAACAACGTCTACGAGGCTGTTGATCTAATTTTGATTGGATATCGATTACGAAATAGTTTTGGTTGCACCAGCATTTCGACAAAAAAACAAGAACAAAAACTATCTTAATCTAATCGTATGCATTTATAAGGTCTAATTGTAAGTCTACAAAAACCAATTTCTAAGTTTAGGTATTTATGTATGAATGTTTCCTTGTTGCCAGGGTCTTTGATTTTGCTTTGGTGTAGCTCAAGTGTACTAATTAATAAAATGCATTAACTAACTTGTTTATTGAAAGTGTATTATGGTAAGGAAATTCTAATGTACAACTTAACTAAGTCTAAAGATATTTGGCGCTTGTTGCCGAAAACTAAAGTACGTTGATCATATTTATACATGAATGTTTTTGTCACTTATGATAAGCAATTGACTAGAGAGGGATGTATAAATATTTGCAGTTGGTAGAGATAGATAGACATGGACATGATTTATTTCTCGACGCCCAGAAACTTGGCCGCTTCGTCTGCCGATGAGAGAAGCTTATTTAAGATGCCTTGGTCGCTGATGCCTAGCAGGTTTCCAATTAGGTCGGACTGGTTGTTGTGCTCTTCAATGTTCTCCTTGTGCTCGCCAGATAGGCGGTTGTTACGCCACTCACTGGTGGCCTTAGAAAAGAGCTCTTGGATCTTATGAGAGCGTAAGGAGGTGGCAAGCGTCACGCTGGAAGGCGGCTGCTCATCGTCGGATATGTCTGAACCGCTGTTGCCGGCGTTCGCAGCACCATTACTCGAGTGGCCGCCACCGCTGTGCTTCTTCATGTGACGGAGCATGCTGTGCTTCAAGGTGAACTTGCGCAGGCAGATATCGCACTGGAACGGACGTTCGCCAGAGTGGGTTCGCATGTGCCGGCGCAAGTCCTCTGTAGACCAGAAACGTCGCACGCAGAAGGCACAAATCACTTTCCGGTTTGTGTAGTCGGGGTATTTGCCACGACTTTCATCGCGTTTCTCGTCGTCTTCAGTGGACTGTACTTGGCTATTGGCGTCGGCTTCATTGTCAATGGCCCCCTTCGACAGCAGCAAGGCGAATTCTTGAGCATGATGGATCTTAATGTGATCGAGACACTGAAATCTTTCTGCGAATGAATTGTCACAAAGGTGGCACTTGAAAGGCAACTCAGACGAAGAAACAATTTGTGGGACTGGCTCGACTTTGCAAACCGAGTTAAGGGTGGGTGGTGTTGAGCTTCGGTTAATTACTGGCTCTTGGGTTTCTGGTGATGGTTGCTTTTGCGGCTGAGGCGGTTGGATTTTCTCTAGTTCCCTTTGCTCTTTCATCTTTTTTTGTTGCTGTTGCTGTAGCATCTGCTGCTGTTGCTGAAGCTCGATTTCCTCAACAGATTTCGGCACTGGCAGGGGTTCATTGACATCTTCGATAGGGACGTACAAGGACACAGCTGACTCGACATTTCCATGCTTGCGCAACAGATGACGGTCACAGTTGCTTTTGGTGGTGAAAAGCAATGGGCAATGGGAGCATTTGAACGGTTTTTGGCCAGTGTGGGTTAGAATGTGACGCCTCAGAGAGCTTGACCAAGGGAACATACGCTGGCAATATGGACATGACACACGGTTCGGAGCTGAGCTGTAAGCGGACTTCTTTTTCGGCTCTTGTGATCCAGCCATGTCTTCTGGGCCTGAGTTGTTACTTTCCGATGCGCTGCCTGATGCGACTAAGCCCTCCTCATCGCTTTGTTCCAATTGATTCACAACGTCACTGGGCCGAAAATAGTTGTTGAACGACATTGAATTTGTGGCGTTGTCAACCAGCCTGGAGACCGAAACGAGATCATTAGACTCATCCTTGAATGGAGAACTGGCCACTTCTTTGAGAGATTTTCCCACAAATTCGGCTTGAGCAATCATGTTTTTTGACAGTTTAAGACCGAAGTCCTTGCCGAGTGCACGGTCATCCTCGGTCGAATTAGCGGTGTATGAGTTTTTAGTGCTGGACGCTTTCATAGCCTGTTCTAGAATAGATTCAGCCATTTTTTTGGCAGCTTCATTTGATGTCTGTGCTTGAAGGTCTTGAATTTTTGTTAGATTTTCAGGTTTGCGATCTTCTTCGTCTTCATCCTCATCTTCATCCTTCTCTTCATCTTCATCAATTACCAATTTCGGATCATCATCCTCTATACTGCCATTGTTTGTGTTCGACGAGGAACTGAGTGATTTGCGCAGGCTACTTATAGCAGTTGTGGTTGGATTTTGTGCCAACACACTGCTCGAGCCTTGTGACAGAGCCTGTTGGAGAATATCTGTATCCTTACGGGCTTTGAGCTGCTGTGCAAGTATAGCGTATTTCACTTGATCGGAAATGGCACTTAAGTGGCTCGTCATTATGCCACTGTTAGAAATCGGGTGATTCACTTCCAAAGGCGAGTGCGGAGTCTGCATATGCGACAGCACAGACGTGTTGCCACGCCCACGCATTATGTGGTGTCCACTTCGTTGACGTTGAGCCCAGTATTGCGGATGTTGTTGTTTTATGTGGCGCTCCATATTGGATCGGAGTGTGAAGCGGGCTGAACAATGTTCACATGCAAATGGCCGTTCGGTACGATAGCGACGTTGTTTTTGTTTCGGCATAAGAACTCCGTTCTTGATGACCATCTTGACTGGTCCTGAATTGGGCACAGATGAGGGGAGCATTCCTGAGGAATGCGACCCTGGTACCATGTGTGGATGGTTACGAGCCATCGGTGGCATTTGCGATGCGGACGGATGCGGAGAGTTCCGTGGTAGCAGTTGGCTCTTAGCAGGATTGGGAGAATGGGAACGTGAACTGGACTGCTTCATCAACAAATTTGTCTCTTCTGAGGCGGATTTTGGCTGCATACTTTGGTTTAAGTTATTGAGTGCCAATGAGGGAGCGGCATCTAAATTGGCAGCGTGCTCGAAAAGCGGACGCACCAATGACGGGAATTTGTTTAAATCGGTGTTTGGGAAAAACGCATTTTGTAATAAAATCGGGTGCAGCGGAAATACTAAGTTCTGATAGAGCTGTGACAATCGCATATAGTGAGCGGGATCCATTTTGGGCATGGCTTCGTGCAACAATCTTTGTTGGGTAAGCAAAAGCTCTTGGTTCTTTTCCAAGAGTCTAATGTCGATGTTTTGTTCCTCAGCTGAAACACGTCCAGTAGCTGGTTGTGACGGGGTTGGAGATTGAGGTGGCTTCTCCTCATTCTTAGTCGACTTCACTGATTTCTTACTCAAGTCTAAGGCATCCATGCTAAGGTCCATTGGTCGGATACCCTTGTCCTGTTGAGAATCTGCAGACTCCGGCTCCTTTTCAACATCGTCGGAGTGGCTAAATGATAAAGATGGCTTATCGATCAACTTTTCCAAGCTCTTCACTTGGATTTTCAGCGGCTTCGATTCGGCTTGCAGCATTTCCTTTAAATGCGACACTGGGGTTGACCGATCCTTTGGCGGATGGTGTTGCTCTAAGTCGTCCTGATCGAACTCAGGTGACGAGAACATGTGCAGTTTCTTCATTGCATCGTCGCAGTTGGAATCCTCTGACGGATGGTATATAATTGCCCTTTTCACATCGTCACGAGTGGTTTTAGAATGGCGATTGCGAAGGTGACGTTCACAATTCGCTTTTGTCGTGAAGGCGTAGTTGCAAATGGCACACTCATAAGGCCGATCGCCGTTGTGAGTTCGCATATGACGCACCAGGGCCGCTTTGTCGTGAATCGAATAAGTGCACATGTTACAACGGTATGGTCCTGGACCCGCCGCACTAAGGTGAATGCGATTGTGTCCTTTGAGAGCACGTAAATTCGGAAACACCGCTGTGCATAGTTTGCAGGGGAACTCCCCACGTAACTTCATCTTGCGGAACTCTGAAGTAAATGCATCTTGGGCTTCTTCTTCGCCATTCTCAGCACCATAGTTGCTGATCGGCGCATTCACTGAGTTTTCAAAATTGCGCAGGAAATTTGACGACGACGAGGTTATGTTCAAAATCGATTGAATATCGGCGAGCTCCTTTGAGTCCTGGAACTGTTCTAAGTGAGACATTTTCACAGGTGTCTTATCCAATTCGGATGATTTAACGTCGGAAAGTGAAGGTGATGACGCCGATAAACTTGTCATACTTTGTGCAGTGGATTTGTTTTTCAAATACAATCGTGCGAAAAACTCATCACGTCTGTTATCGTCGTCATCAGCACCACCTGAGCTTTCACTATAAGCTCGTTGCTTACGGGAGGAGGAAAAATCTGGTGTATCCACAAACAAATTCATGCCGGACCCTAGGCAGTCTTTCTCGTGAATCTCAACCGCACTGGCACACGGGAACGCTCTATAGCACTTCGTACATTCAAATCTCTGACTGCTAATTGGAGTTCGAAGACTCTGCTCACACAAGGACTTCGCAATTACGGGGAACTTCTCACTCGAGAAGTCCACAAATGTTAGGTCCTTGAAACCAGTAATTTTATGCTTACTCGTGCATGGGTGGACGTTCAGTTGTTTATGGGTCTTGAAAACTACATCACAATGGCGACACTTTGCTGGAATATCTGAATGATCACAGTCCATGTGTGTGACCAGAGCTAGCATTCCCATAAAATCATTACGATTACACACTGGACAAAATAATTTCTGTTGCTGTTGATGTCTCAGTGCATCGATAATATCAGCTTCTTCGATCGTACTCTTCTCGTTGTGTACATTATCGATGATGTTGTTGTTGTTGATAGTAGTCTTCACGCGTCGTTTCATCAGGGCCATGTCATCCAGGCTGTCGGTGCTCTTGCGCTTAAAGTTGCTAATATTTTTGTTGTTGGTATTGCTATTGTTATTGTTGTTGGAGCTCTGACTGATGCCACTGGATGAATCCGTTGAGCAACCACCATCACTTTCGTAGCTTTCGCCGCCACCTCCACTCGCAATTGTGTCACCATTGCTATTAATAACACCGTTAGTAGCGTTTGCGATTTTAGAGGGTATTGTGTTTGCAGTCGCTGTAGCCGAAGCTGATTGGTCGGCGGATGGTATTGAAGGAATTAAACTGGAGGCACCACTATTACCTGCACCAGCACCAGAACCACCACCACTGCTGCCACTGCCACCACCACCACTGCTAGTCTTCGTCCCATTTGAATTCCGATGATAGTGCTGTTGATGTTGCTTGTGGGTTCGCATGTGGCGATGCATATTCCCATTTGTGGTGAATGTTAGTTGGCAATATTTGCAGTTAAAGGGCCGCTCGCCAGTGTGCACCAGAACATGCCGATCCAGCGAGGACGCAGATGAAAGAACCTGAAAAGAGATCAATAAAATGAATTTAAGTTCATGTGTTTACCAAAAGAAAAAAACATATTTGTGCCACTTTCTTAGAGAAACGTAACCACACCTCCAAGTTTTAACTGACTGCTACTTACCTTAGAGCAAATGCGGCAGGTGAAATTTTCGGTGTCCCCAGATGAATAATTATGACATCGAATGTGATTGGTAAATTCATGTGGCGTCGCCGATACCACCTCACAAATTGGGCAAAGGTACTTCATGTCGTCACGTTCGCCCATGCCCGACTCGGGGCTGGAGACGACCGACGCGATATTACTGGCGGATGGTGAGGCTGATGATGATGATGTCGGCGACGAGGATGAGGATGCGGATGATGTCGCCGATGAGCCGGATGTGTTCAGAACGTGGCTACTGCTCGCGTCGACAAAGCCAGATTCATTGTTGTTCGTTGTTGCGGTTACATTTGTTGACATCGACTTTGCCGATGTCGTAGAGTCGTTGTTCGATATTTTCTGTTTGAGATTGCTCACAGGTTCTGGAGCGTTTTGGTTACTGCTAATTCGAAATCTTTTTCGCAATGAATGCGGGCTGTCGGTGCACTCTAAGTGGACGGTTCGCTTATCGCGACCACTGTTACCACGCCGACGATGGTGGTAGTGATGTTGACTGTGAGATCGTCTTTGATGATCTCGATCTCTTTCATCTGACTCATCGGCATCAGACTCATGACGTATGGGGAGTTTTGTATTGGCATCTGATAAAATGGCATCTTTATGTGTTGGCGTTGAAAGTTGCAATGTTGCTGTTGTACTACTGCTTTCTTTCTTTATGTCTGTACTCATTTTCATAGGAGTCCGTCCCAAGTCCATGGGCTCAACAGATGACTCCGATGTCGTCGATTCCCTTCGATCCATTTTTCGTGAAATGTCTGTTAATTGCTTTTTCATTGATGTTTTCAACATTTTGTTCAGGATTTTAGTTGTAATGAGGATTAAGTCTGCAAATATAAGAATTGTTTGTCAAAAACCGAATACCATAGCAACGAGATAAATATGAAGGAGAAGTTAAACGTCTGGAAGAACCCTGCCCATAAATATTTTGAAATATCTTTAAACCCTACTACGTCAGCGAAAAAGAAGCAGCAATATAAACTACTACCTGACTAGACAGATGTAGAGTAACAAAATATAAAAGAAAAAAAAAACCCGGGATATGGAAATCGGAAATGTGCAAGCATTTTTCGAATTATATTTCGGACCTTTATACGCCGTTATGTTTTTATTTTTCGCTGGCGCCTTAATTGATTTTTGCTCCATGTACACCTTTATCATCATTGTCACTATGCCGTGGTATGAGACACCTTCAACGAGCATTTGCCAATAGCACAACGACAATCACATAACTACGAAATGATTCGATTTTTTTGGCCATGTGAGACGACAGTAGTCGACAAAATTTTGATTGGATTGAATTTGATTTTATGTACGTATTGAATCTTAGTCATTCAGATCCAATGGGAGAGCAGCGGCCGAGTAAGATTTTGCGCTGCTGTTTTTAATTTTGATTTCGTTAAAGGAGGCCAAAAGTGGTCTCATTTAATTTTTCGATTACAAAATGTAGTGACCTGTTTTTATTCGATTTGCCTAAGAATTTTTTAATTTAATGTAAATGACATTTATTTAGGTCAATAAAGCAGATTTTCGGAAGTTCATGTGCAGTTGAATAAATGTGATGTAGAGGAATAGCAATGCCGTCCTAGCTCATCAATTCTTTTATCAAGAATAGATTATTTTTATGAAACGTTTTAGTTTTAACAATTTCGGAAATTTGTTTTTAAATTTGTGACTACTGATACAATAGTACTTTTCTATAGTCAGAACGAAACATCTAAGACTATTAAGTTCTACTAATGATATTAATTGGGTGGCGTTCAAGCCAATCGCTAAGTTCTACTACGGTCTTACTAAACTATTTCCTTACATAACTCATTAATTTTTTCTTCTGTGTTCCATTTATTTATTCTTTTTTTGTTTTGCAGCTTTAACTACGCAAATTGCAATACTCATTGCGATTGAAATATTGAACATTGAATTTTGTTTACACTTTAAGCTTAAGAAGTTCAAGTGTATGCAAGAAAACTTTTAGTTTTTGCATTTAATTTATAACTGACGCAATTGATTTATGACTGACTCCCTGAAACTTTTCATTGGGTATTTTAAGTCTCATACGTTTTAAAAGCCAAAAATACTATTAATCTCTGCCGGATTTAGTCCACTGTACAAGGCTCTGAGAGCTCTGTTTTTGAAACAAGAAGCTGTAAAAAAAAACTATTATTGTTATTATTACAATTTATTAACACACAGATTAAATTATGTTAACACAGAAAAGAGTAAAAGTTGCGAGATCTTCGGCAGGAGTAATTTAAAAAAAAAAATAATGCAAACTTCAAACGACAGATAAAAGAAATTTGTTTATTGAACTGTTGGACTTCAACTTAAACACTGCATTCATTGCAGTTAAATCATATGTTTTTTATGATATGACCCTGACAGCATTTTCAAATTTCAATATTTTTCTTTTTCATATTTAATAAATGATTCACAAGTTCATAAATCTCATTAATATGTTGATGGGTAGGTAACATTTGCATTTATAAATTGAATTGAAGATTTTTGATTAAATTCTGAGTTTACGCATGGGTCAGCAGTTGAATTAATTGACATAATGCGCGCAGTATGCGTCACTGAATACTTGATTTTTGTTAAAAAATACAAGTATCCTTAACAGTTTCAACGTAGTTGTGGCACCGTAACTGGCTTTATTCTCTGTAAAGTTGGTGACCACAATGATGTAATAGCAAGTAAGGAAATAAAAGCATTCAAAGAACTGTGACTAAAGAAAGCAAGATTAGCTACTCGATTTAAACTATTTTTTTTAATTCAACAGTAATTTAACACATTTTTAAATAATCCAATATAATAACTTTTTCTCTTCATAATAAACCTCATTATTAAGACAAAATAAAAAATAAAGTTGATATATTCAAAATTTTTGAAAGAAGTCAGTTTTTCCGACGGAAAATAAACTCATTCAAAAAAAGCCTTTTAAAAACCAAATTATGTAGTAGATTCACAGAAATGGATGATAAGTGGACCAGTAGTTATAGCAAAAAAGTTGAATTGTTATCGTCTATCTCACTTAATTGTCGCCACTGGATACAATATGTTTGCGATTCCAGTTAGAAAATGTTACAATCAGATTTTGGTTCAAATCAGAAAGAGAATATTTTAAGATTCTGATTCCAAGGTATACTGTCCGTTGTTTATGACGTAAAATAGATGACAGTCATTTCAGATAAGAAAATTAAGCAAGATTGCGAAAAGTTTATCACTGTGAAAACCTATTAACAATTAATTCTTTGTTTTTTGTCTTGGTGAACATAAATATTTTGAATTTGGTACTCGTAATATTCGAAACAAATTTATTTAATCTCACAATTTTTGTTGGGACTTTTTTTTTTGCAAATGGGCAACGTTAAGAATTTTGCCTGTGTCCTTTTAATTTATTGCACTTTTATAGACCGCACATTTGAAACATGATTATAAATATTTTATTACAACCTAGTTTTCAATAAAAAGTCTTGTTTACTACTCCATCTCGTTCACACCATAAAAAAATCTTATTCAATTAAATGACGCGAAAACCTTCTTCCAAATTATATTAAAACATTTTTCATCACTTTCACATAAAATTTATAAATAATGTTTGAATGGCATGTACTTGAGAGAAATGATTTTGTAAGAAAATAAGAAAATCGATGGCCATTAAAGGATTACGTGTCCTAAACAACTTATCTTCTCTTAACAAATTCACTGAAGACAAATTGAACTTCACTCGTCACAAAGTCACCGCAAATAGGGTCATATGTCAAAATTGAAAAAAAATCGACAGGTTACTCGTTTTTTAAAATATCCAAAATAATTTTGTAAAGCTGATGCGATGCAATATCCCCAAATAAATACAGACAGATTTAGTTTATCCATTTTTTTTGTTATTATTACCTTTTGTTTGAAATAAAATAAGAAAATTAATCTATTATTCAGCACTTTCTATTTGATAATTCCGTCATTTCATTTCATATCGCACTATTGAAAATAGACCGTCATTCTCACAAAGCACAACACGGGCACAGTACCGACGTACGAAATTAGTTGAAAACGTAAAAGATATTCAAAAAGCACCATCCGGTCTAGCACACAACTGTTATAATATAAGATTCTCTTTTCCTTTACTTCCGTTTCCGTTCTTTTATTTTTCAAAAAAAAATCAAATATATTTTTTATTATCTCTGGTATCGTTTTTTTTTTTTTTTCGCTTTCAACCCTACGTCATTCCTCCCCGTTCGACAGATGAAATTCAACTGATGTGATAGACCATCGCACGTCAACTATTTAAATAAAAACATTTCCCCTCTCTGAATATCACAAGAAGAGAAGAAGAAGAGAACACAACTAAAAGATACACACAAGAGCAGCAGGGTGGCACGCCAACTCTATACTTCTACTGAGACAGAGGCGCACACGACCGCGACCAAACCGAAAGACGAAATGGAAGAACTCTTCTCAATGCCGCCGCCGAATCGAAACCAACAGGAGAAACGAGAACCGGGCGACAACGTCTACTACGGCGACGAAACCGACGACGATGAAACAACAAAAAAAAAAAAAACAAAAACACGAACACGCAGAAAATAATTATCTGTATCTGTATCTCAGAAAAAACTTCAGGTGGGCATATACACACAGTGGCTTCGTCCCCCGGTACATAAGAGCAGAGTGCGAAGCCTTAGATGAGAGAGAGCGAGAGGGCATGAGATACCTTGCAGCCTGCTGCATACCCCCGTCCAGAAGAATCTGTGTGTGCTCCGAAAAATCGTACGAAGACGTCGACTCGATGTCGATCTGGATCTCTTGTTCACTTGGGGTGTTGGATGGAGTTCCTGTGCGCGAGTGTGTGTTGTGGTTTAGTGTGTGTGTTGCGCTCTGGCTGTGTGTATGGGTGCGAGTGGGTTTGGGTGTAGTGGTGGTGAGCCTGAGGTGAGATAAGCAACGGATGTCGGATAGGTGCGCTGCTTGCCTTCTTGCCTGCCGACCAACGGAGAAACGTCGCGTATTGGTTACATAAGGGCGCACACGATGAAGACGCATACTCTCTGCCGCTTTGCCTGCCTGCAGATGGAGCCTGTCTGCTTTGCTCTGAGAGAAGCGAGTCTGATGACCTCAATGGGTCATATAGTTCAGGAGACAAAATTGTACATATGTAGGCAGTACGAGGCGGGTTGGCATGTAATTAAAGATTGGTTCACGTGTATTAAGGGGCTAAACACCCTAAGATGTCTCCCAAACAGGAGCGTGGATGTTCTTCCCAATAGTCGATGGAAGAGGTTAAACGGACTTGTGTGGACACAAATAGATTTCTTGGTTTTTTGTTATTGATTTTTAGATTTTGATTTATCAGATTTGAATCTCCATGATTGATTGATACATAAAAATGGAGGTACGTGCGTTGTTCACAGTTGTTTTGATTTTGATTACTACTTAGACATGGCAGAGACTTATTATCAGCAAGACTTTGTCTTTCTTTTTCTTCGAGATAGTGTCTGCTTAGATATCTAACGAATTCGAAATCTTGTCGTCAAACTCTTGCGTGACCAAAGACATTTCGTCATAACCAACGCGCGTCATCATCGAACTGAACGTCCATCATCTTGCGCACGAAAAGCCCACTAACCAATTGATCTCTAGCATCGCGCCTTTTACGCCCTTAAAATCAGAATACAAATCTTTGTCAGATTTTTTTTTTCGTTATCGGATATCTTAGCTTGAAAGTAAATAATATTTAGCTGGAAATACCCGTGTATCTTTACGTGGGTAAATGAATTAATTTTTTCTAATTTATTACCGAGTGACACGACAGACTTTGCCCGTGCCAAAATGTTGTACCAATTTTGATTTATGCATGTTTTTAGCTTTTTTTCATTATAATTTAGTGGCGCTTTCTCATCGTGGGTAAGGAAAGGACTGTCTATTCTAAAAATACTCGACGAATCTCAGTTATGACGAGGTCTATAACTGTGAGTTTATTGGTGTTGGGTTTCAGAATTAGGACATGGAATGTCAATGTTGCCAAAGTGGAAAAGAATGTCAAAATATTTTAGGTTGGGATCCTTAATAGATGCTTCCAATAGAGTGGAAACAAAAAGTACCCACTCTGAATGTCGGTAATGTGTCAGTGGAGTTGTATTGGTAATTCTGCTTTTGAAAATCAGTTCTGAATTTTTTGCTCAGAAAGCGATTTTCGTCTATAATTGTCCAATGAATTTTCGATTTCCAGTGAATAAACGACAGGTCTCAACTAAAAACGGAAAAAGATTTACGAGCAGTAAAAGGATGTATCAAAAATTTGCCTAAAATAGTTTTAGATTGAAGAAAAAATTAGTACTGCCTATTAAAAATGATGTTGAATTTACCCTGACATCATTCAACTATAGATCTACATAAAAGAGCAAATGTTAAGCTGATCTTGGAAAGAATTGAACAACTTAACACAAGTTCTATAACCGATGTGAAATCGAAGATAATATTTTAATCAGTTCCTTACTAACTTAAGATTTCTGGCTTTCCACTTCAATAGCATTATTTTTGCTGGTTGATTTATGTTTTCATAGTTATTTATTTATTGATTTATTGATTTATTTATTTATTTGTTTATTTGTTTGTTTATTTATTTATTTATTTATTTACTTATTTATTTATTATTTATTTAACTATTCATTTATTTATTTATTTGTACTTATTTATTTATTTATATAAACTGTTTTAATTTGGATATGATGTATCTATTTCTTTTTCTTCGTTTTTGTTTTTTTTTTGTTAATCTTTTTTTATTAATTTATTTCTATATTTATTTATTTATCTATTTATTTTTTTGTTTTAATTAAAAATATTAATTTTTTTTTTGTTTGTTTCTAATGGAAGGTTTTACTGGTACTTTTCCTTCTAATGTTTATACAGTTTTCCTTTTTTCCTTATTAATTCTCATTTGTATAAATAATATCTCAGAAGAAAGATCAATGGATAACCAAATATCATTGTAAATTTTTACTACCTAATAAATACATCTTTATCTTAAGTTCGTACTGATAGTTGATTCAAAAACAAATCAATTCTTTAGAATAATAATGTTGGTATCGTTTGAAAATGGATGGCAGCTAGATCAGTTCCAGCTAGCAATACTCTTACTCTTATTGGTAAGAAGTTCTTAGCCAACGAACTGCTAAAAATTTTCTTGCATAGGAAATCGAAGAATGGATTGTCATGAAGATTTGATTTATGGAAATTAATTTCATTTTTATTTAGATTCCAAACAGCGCAATTAAACGAACAAAGATGACCAAGTTTCAAATAATTGCGAAACGCCACCGTAAACCGTTTGCTGAACTTACCCGAACTGTCAAACTTCGTTCGAAAATTTTCTTGACTTTTGTAGGTTATTAACCTTTTCTTTTTGTATTCTTACGCAAAGTGTGGAGGTACTTATGCCGTAATAGGTGCTCATTAATAAAACATAAATTATTTCTACTATCGATTTTCTCCCTCGCTTTGGCTGATACTTTTATTCAACTTAAGCTCAAGGTGTTGTGGTGTATGAATTAGTCTAATTGGCTGATTATGAGAAAGAATGCACATTATCTTCAACTAATAGAATCCAAAAAATAAACCTGAATTTTCCTTCTTTGCCAGCCACGCATTGCGTTGATTTTCAAAAGAAATTTATGAAAATTGGTTGCTACTCAAGTAAAACACATAATAAGAGTTTACTGTTGACAAGTAATAAAATTGTGAAAAGTCGAGGAGATGGTCGGATTATAGTTAAGATATATTAAACAAGCATAGAGAAGTACAAGTACAAGTACAAGTACCATTCCCCGTACTTTAATTTTTATAAGTACAAGTACAAATCCTTGGTACTTATACTTAAAGAAATCAATTACCAGTAAAAGTAATTGTAAATGTACTTGCAATTTCCTTTTGCAATACCAAAAACAGTTTTTCAATTCCCCAAGTACTCTACAATTCCTATGGTACTCTACAATTCCTTTGATACTCTACAATTCCTTCAGTACGCAGTTTTAATTACTTATAATTCCTATTTATATATTTAGATTCCTTTTAAATTGTACGCAGCATTGTACGCAGTTACTTATTAAAATTATGTATATTAAAAGTTTTAGTTTTTAATCAATAAAATAAATTCACAAATACAACAGAGAGCAATCAATTCTAACAATTCGATTAAAAAAAACAAAATAGTTCAATGTTCAAGTTCTTGTCTTACTAAAATGCTGAAATGAAAAAATAAAACTTAAAGTGAAAAGCAAATTCTATATAATCAACAAATGTGTACATACCTACAATGTGAATTGAATTGATTGCTTTCTGTTGTATTTGTGAATTTATTTTATTATGCGTGCTGAAAGTTTTTTTTTTCTCTACAAAATATTCCTCATCGTTACTTTTATTTTCGTGATTCTTTAAAACTCTAAGTTGACCTAGCACACTTGACTAGAGTATACATCCTTTCTCTATAAAGGCCTTTCTAATAAAGGCCTTTCAAAAAAGTTGAATTCAAAACAACCTTAACGCAACTTTGCTGAAGTTCTAAGTATTGTTCCACAGATTTTACAAACCTCTACTCAGTACCTTCTTTACAATATGTTTCAAAGACTCATTAGTCTCCTGACGTTCTGGTCGTTTTTACCATAAAGGTTTTTTTTGTCGGATTTTCTTTTGATTTTTCGATTAATTTGAAGGACCTAACCACTTTTGGTAGATAGTACAAATATCTTCATTTAAAATTATAGTTAAGAGTGACACACTTCGTACCCTTAAAAAAATCTTATCACATATTTTTGCATTAAACCTTTCATTCCCCTAATTGAAACCATCAAATCAGAAAAAGAAAACACCCATAACCCCCACCTATTCTTGAAACAATAACAAAAAACTATCAAAACAATTAACAATAATTTCTAATCGGCCGCCAGGTTAAGTGGCCCGATCAACACAGTTTAAACACTAATCTATTCCTTTTTTTGACTCCAAGATGCTAACACGTCAAATTAAAGCGCAAACGTGAAGCGATCCAACGTCACAATAAAATGTAAACGTAACAAATTAATGTGGGAACACTTTCGTGCCAATGTATCCGTTCCTTTGTTATTGTTTACCTTTATGTATCTTTTTCTTTGTTTTTAACCTTAACTATCGGTCTTCTTCGGCCGCAAATGCGGGCACACTGAAGAGAGTCCTAAAGAATTATCTACGAGTGTCTTTTTTTTTCCATTTCCATACATTTGTGGCATTCATACTCTTCTCCACTAAATGGGGTGCACAAATTGTTAAGAATTCTTTTTTTTTTATTTTTTTAAACTCCACCATTGTTTTGTCTTCGTCGTTGTTGGTTATTCGAATTCATATAAACTTCTGGGAGCCTTTACCGCGCGCTCTCTGCCGCGGCGCGTCGTCGTGAATCAAAAACAAATGTGAATAAAAAAAAAACATTTTCACTTTCATTTCGCTGCTGCAGTTACTGTGCACACCTTGGTGGTAATTACCTTTGTTGTAATTCCTTTTGTTGGTAATTACCCCAAGGTCAATTTTAAGACGTTTACTCTTGTTTGTTGTACTAGCTAGCTGCGACCGACTACTGTTGTTGTTAGTCTGCTGCTGTTGTATTATAAATGGTCGTGGATTGGTGGTGTGCATTCAGCGGATATCACGATAGTATCTGGCAGAGCTGGCGAACGCTTGAGAGATTTATGCGTGTTAGAGTGCAATTATAAATTTGATTTCGCAAAATATTACCTATTACTGGCAATAACAGATGCAATACTGGTTATTGAACTTTTACTTTGTATCTTTTTTTTTGTGTTATTCAGGGAGGGATATGAGGTGGTGAGAATGTTTTTTTTTTGTAGGAAACGAAGTTAAAGAAAGTAAAAATAGAGAATTGATTAATGAAATGGAATGCATTGTTGATGAATAAGTTAGCACAAGAAGGAGGTGCCTCTTGAATTAAATAGAACGCACTGCCTTTGTGCTAAGATTTTCTTTAAGCTCGTTTGCCAAATCGAACATTTCACAAGATAGGAAGTGTTAGGTCATTGGCTACATTTTTTTTTCTGTGAATAAAAAAGGTAGGACTGTCGACTGATACTGTCGATAATTTGAATCTGAAAGGATTAGATAAAATTTCAAATTATTGATTTATTATTTTAAACACTAAAATTATTCACAAATGTTCATCTTGAAAGCATTACTTTTTACTGAGTAAGCGACTTTTGTCCAATTAGTTTTCCATATTGATGAGAGTTGAGAAGAAATTGTTACTTGTGTCGGTCCTAAGCGTGTAGAAGCGAAGCGTAGTTAACGCTTAAAGAAGACTAAACTCTACTACACTTTTTTTTTATAAACGAACCACATAAAAAAGACTCCAAATTATAAAGAGTGACGAATCCCAGTCTTGAGATTATAGAATGTTCACGATCACGACATTTTTTAACTTTAAGTAAACGTGGGATTTAATTGACGCTGACTTTCAAGTGACCGGGGAAAATTGTTCAAATTATCAAGCGATTCTATTTAACGAGTCTTAAATTACTCTTATTCACTTTTTACAGAAAATTTAAACAAAACGATCTCGAACTTCAAAAACGAGGAGAAATTGGTCCACTGTTACAGCAGTTACACTGTTACACCGACGATTTTTAAATCAAAACGACTCTAGTGAAGTGTATTTCCTTATGGGGATTTTAATTTCAAAATTATTTGTACACAATTTAACTTCATTCGCATTAAATATGATGGAACAGTACCTAATAGTTGCTTTTTATACGATATGCCTTTGACAGATGAATATTCGGTCCTTTTTGGCGAGAAAGACGAATGGTGAAGAAGACATAACCGTGAACTGTATGAGCTATACAAAGAGATGGATATAGTCCGGGAGGCGAAAATCTATCGACTTCAATGGCTCGGCCACATTGATGCTCCAGCTGAAAGGGTCTTCGAATCCGATCCTCCTGGTTCGAGGGGAAGAGGGAGACCGAACCTTTAAAAGAGAGACTAAATGATCCCAGGCGCAATACAGCTTTTTTTTGGAAGTAGGATGCCTGGTACCGTAAACGTTTGAATGCAGCTTTAGTTTAGACCCTCTAAGGATAAACTGCCTGAGTAAGTTTGGTGGATAAACAGCAATTTCTGTAGCTAAAAATACTCTGAAGCTTTCATGGGTGTGTTTTATTTGTGATGTTTTATGTTTGAAATATAGTGTTGGAATAATTCTATGATAGCTTATCAAATCACATAACTCAGCAAGTTGACTTTACCGCTTAAACCACGACCCAAATTTCGTCATATGTAGGGTTTACCTGCAACGTGGGGCGACGATGAATAAGGAAGCTAGAGTCTTTTTAGTTAGAAATTCACAGTCATCACCAACATTTTATTATCTGATCAGCTTAGAGCCGTCGTTTGCTTTCAGATAAAAAAAAATTAATATTTAATAAAACTCTTCTTCATAGATATCTTTGAATAAAAAGCAAATTGGAATTATATTTCTTCAATTGAACGTAATGAATTAACGAGAAAAAATATTTGTTTTGAAAAGCTCTTTAAGCCTATTCGTTTTTTTTTAGTTACAACATTTCAGAAGCTCTTTACAACTGCTGCTTTTGAAGACCTCTTAACCTAAAACCGGACTATTTACAGCTTCCAACATACTTGACAGACTTTAAAAAATTAAAATTGCATCTGCGAACCACCACGAGACAAAACTCTACAAAAACACACCTGCCACGATAACAACGCAAATGAGAAACTAACGATGCCATTCCAGCCCTGAAGCAAAGAGTCTGCGAAAAAGCAAATATTCAATCTCAACGACAATTTGATAAGATTAGGTACTTCAGAGGTAACATCATCATGATGAGTTCGGAGTCTCGGAATAGGTATCGACGAATGTTTGTTTGTTCTAAGTGATACCTGCGCGTTTTGATGGCCATGTCGCGTCATCTTCATACTGAACTAAACGGAAATGTCGATGATGCTCTTTGATGTTCCGGAGAGACGCGCACAGATAAAGGTGTTCACTGTTTGCTCTTATGACATACTTATTACCGAGTGCTAGCTAGGCACGGCTGTGGAATCAGTCAGTAACAGGAAACAATTTGTAGGATCGGCTGGGTTGGCTCTTGCCTCGGCTCGATCGGAAAACAATATGCACACACCAGATAAAAAGATGTTTGTCATGTAGACGATGATGATGAACTGATAAACAGTCGAGAAGATACTTACGAAAGGTTTTTATCTTTTACGAAGCCCACGATCGGTCGTTTGTCTTTTTGGGGGCAGGAGGAGGATTTGGTGGAACTCCATGACGGGTATTTATCGATATTTGTGCAAATATTTTGTTGAAATGTTGAATTTTCAATAAAGATTCGGTTTTTTTTTTTTTTGTCGGTCTGCTTTTGTAGGAATAAGGGCAACCGGGTTTGTCAATGCGCTCAAGGCGATCGGTTACAGGTGGGGTGAAAGTCAATGAGTTGTTTAGTCAGTTTGCTAGGGTAAGGAGCAGGTGCGCAATGAGATCAGTTGTTCATGTTTATCGGCAGAAGAGCTTTATTTCTTGACCTCTGAATGGCTTTACAAGTGGGTCAAGGTATTTGGTCCAGACCCTAGCAAAAAGATGACAAGCTGTGACTTTTACTGCCCTATAAAAGCTTTAAGTCCCTCCTTTTTTTGCTGTGTTAACTTAATCTGGTGTTAAAGATTCTCTTGATGCCACGATCAATTTTATTGCAAAAGGGCACAACTTTTATACAAGAACTAAATAATGAATCAGGAATAGAGTTGTTGAATAAAAAAAATTGTTTGTTTGCAGACTTCAGTTTTATACGTTTCTCCATTCTCACGAAAAGCTCAGAACGTGCTGCTGGAATCAAGTAGTTAGCTTTACTACTCTATCTTGATCAAGACGTTACGATCCTTTTTGTGTATAGGGGTGTTATCTAGTAACTCAATCGTTTCCTATTGATTTCTGTCGGATGTTCTTATAAAAAACTAAGCCTTATCTACTTGGTTGTAGACATACAAAAAAAGGCATTTTATACATTTAAAGCGAGTCTACAGGACGGCTGTTTCTATAATTGGGATAAAATGACAAAATCAGTCAATGTCGATCTCAAATTAATAAATTACACATGCCCTTTAGAC
The DNA here is from genome assembly GCA_905187475.1 of Syritta pipiens. NCBI lineage: Eukaryota > Metazoa > Arthropoda > Insecta > Diptera > Syrphidae > Syritta > Syritta pipiens. The sequence continues at coordinate 8,801,425 of LR994571.1, read as the reverse complement.
TGAAGCTTAGTAAATATAAACATCTAACTCCCCTTTAGATTATGTTTATAAGCTTAAGATTTCTTTTATCAAAACCTTGTTAATTTTTGATTTTTCACAATTTATGACTCAGAACACGCGCCCACGTGAGAGATTGGCATTCTTCTTGCCCACAATAAACTAAAAATTTGTTCCAAAGAACTTTTTGTGTTCATATTATTACGCCATAACGCGAATACGAATCCATTAAGACGTTCGATCGACACAATCTCTTTGTCAGAATTGTCGTGCTTACATAAAGAAAAAATTAAAAAAGATTAAAAGTGCGCAGTAAAATATCTAAGAAAAAACCGATTTGTCATCCATCAGAGTTGTATATCGAGCAGAAGAAAGGTCACTTGACTTTTTAAAAAAATCTCCATCAATAAAGATAGGATATCGAATTTCTATAAGCGTCTGTTGTGTCGGTAATGTCGAGCTATTTTCTCTATGAAATGCTATCGGTGATGCCAGCATTGATGTTGACTTAATTTTTATTTTGAATATTTCCGAGAATATTAATCGATGGACGAAATAAGTATTAATTTTGATACACTTATTTGGTAATTGTCGAAATACTTGGTATGGCGATATCTTGCTTAAGCGGACGACAATGTGGGAGTTTTTCTTTGGATATTGGGGGATCTACGTTAGAAGGGTTATGTTTAAATAATTCATATTTATTATTATTATAATTTATTAGAGTGTAACTAAATTACGTTAACTTATAATAGAAATAGCACTGGCTGCAGAGACCTACGGCTCTAAATTCAGAAAATTAATATTTCATTCAAATCTGTTATGATTTTGATGGTTTTTAATAGACACAATAAATGTGCAAGTAGAGCATAGAATGCCAAAGACCTCTGATCGACCATAAAATTATGATGCCAGAGCCAGATCACATATCTTTAGTTCAAGGCTATCTATCCTAGGCCATCAGCAAGATTTTGGATTGCTTTTTCAATTTCTGATCTCAATTAGTGTAGCATCCTACATATCCGATGTCTTTCTGTTTGTAGCACTTTGTCCACGAAGGGTTTAATGTCCTAATTCTATCAATTTCTGTGACAAAAACTTTGACCATTGTTTCGTCAAACAATACCGCTAAAAAGTATTCAGTGATCACAAAGCAAAGCTTTAAAAGTTTTTACGCAATTACTTCACAAAAACCACGAAATTTTCAACGAGAAAAACTAATTTAAAAATTTCGCAATCAATTAAAAAAACTGGGGATTACCCATTCATCTAAAAGAAAATCCCTCAAAATAAGAACACCGAAGCCATTCCGATAAGATATCACGAAAACAAGATTTAACGCACCTATACAGCTTGGCATTGATCACGCCGATCATGAAGAAACAAACTCATTGAAATACATCCCACAATCTACATACACTCACGGGACTGACGGTACCTCATGAACGGGGTAAAAGTACAAAAACCTTAAACGTTCTAGATGTCAGTAAATACCCGCGCCGGGAAGCTTTAGATTTCGAAAGAAAAAAAAGTCGAAGTGTATGCGCAAAAGAAAAACGTTAAATCATTATTGATGACTAGATGTCGTTATCAGTTTCTGTGTTCGTTTTTTTTTTTTCCTGTCCATGCTCAGAGTTCATCGGAAAAATAAAGCACGAAACTAAACTGAAAAAAAGTTATCTAGAAAAATTGTGTAGAAAAATGAGTCTACACTCATGGGCAAGGTAAATAAATAAATAAACTGGACTTTGGAGAAAAAATAAAGTCTCTTTGATGACAAAATGCGACAGAGGAGCGACAGAGTACTTATCAATCATCTGCGTCAATGCGAGAGTATGTGTTTTCAGTAAGGTAGTGATGTGATGATTAACAACTTTTTTTTTTCCAAAAAAGAAAGAAACGACGAAGAAGAGGATATTATTATTTTTTTTTTGTTTTGATAAGCTTTTGCACGTTCCTTGTGATAAGAAAAAGAGAACAAAACACAACGAAAAAAATTCCCCCTTTTGGAATTGATTTAGAACAAATTTGTGCGCGGAGAGCAATCATCGGTCGAGATAAGAGATACTTATATGGACTTAGAGGATAAGTTGTTTTTGTTCGTTTTATAATTTCCTGTCTATTGGATCAATGACAAATGGGAGCGTGGAGATTAAGATATGGAATTGGTGCGACAACAAAGGTGTTGGGGCTTTTGGCAGTTGGAGGAGCGCACAATATCGCATCTTTAGTGATCTGAGAGCGAATGGTGAGGATATGAAATTGTCCAAGATGACAAAAGAGCATGAAAGTTCTCATGTTCCCTCTTCTTATTGGCGTCGTGGCGCAATCGTTAGTGCGTCGAACATTTAAGCGAGAGCATCCGGGTTCCAGCCCGGGAGCAAAAACACGACAAACAATTTCCACGAACCCACCTACAGTGAACGAATGACTGAGTACTTCTGTCACGGAACGCCTTTTCGCAATTCGACGTTCGGAACCGACCGTAAACAGCAAGTCCCCTCTAAATTTATTAAATTTTAACGCGAAAAGTGGCTTGTGGCTGTTACGCAGATTATTGTATTATGAAAGTTCTCAGTCATTGTAGAAGAGACATTATTATGCCCTTAAGTCAAAACCTTCTTCGTTTGATCGTGCTACAGTCCGGGGTGGAGCTGAATCTTAGGCAACATTCTTCGCGATCTAGCGATTAAATCTAGGATTAAGTCAAAATAACTTTCGCTCATGTTTTTGGAATAAGACAGAAAAAAATTTCACAATTTTTTGTAAAAATTCTCTGTTTTGGGAGTGTTTTTGGACAGACCATTCTTTAGTTTTTCATGTGGCGGGGTAGATAACATCCAAATTAACAGCGAAAGTCCACACATCTACCGTATTTTCGGGAGTGGAATCCTTGCACATGTTGCTACAAGCTCCGTATTAATTGTACGAATCTGAGTTTGACACTGAAAAATAAAAATCCCCGGACATGTGTAATTTTGGCGAGACCACCATATCTGAAGTTGAGCAGTCACATATCACCAGTATTCCATAAAAAAATCGATCCACTCACCTTCGGTAAACCCAAAAAAGCCCCACCCTGATCGTCTCCCTCCGAACCACCAGAAGACGTCAGTCACCTGCGGTGACTTATCACTGTCAAAGTCGAATTTCTTCAAGAGCTTGACAGCTTTGTTTATTTCCGCTGAGTTCGGCCTTTCTCAGTCTTATCTTCAGCGTAGTAAATTTAACACCTCCAATATCTCCACTAATCTATTTGCCGTCCAAACCAAGATTAGACAATATTGCGCAGAGGAATTACCGCCTTTCTTCTCTCTTGAGATTCTCAAGGTAACTTGCCGATGTTCCACATTTGCCACCCTAATCGCATGGAGCCGACGCACTCACCTACATTCAGCCTGACGGGTCTTTATTGGCTTCAAAAGAACAAATATCAATCGTTGATGCACATGACATGTTTCGAGATATTTTCAAGTGCTGCCCCATCATGAGAGTAGTTGTAGTCTAATGCCATCAATTGTGTTTATGACACTCGTATTTTGACCGCGCAAAATGTACAAGCGGACACCATTAGACACTTGAAAAACAACACGTATCGCGTACCGCATACTGAATCTATTCGAGTTCTAGCGTCTTTGCTATCTTTTGCCTCTAACAACGACAATGCGAAAAAGATTAATTTTATTTCTTTACAATTTCAGTTTGTTTGCGTTCCTTTGAAAAGCATCAATCACTTATAGAAACACGGAAACACAGGTACAGATTACACCGCATACTGGCTAGTGGTCTGGTGGCTTATGCAAGACGCGAGGAATCTTTAAAGTTCCCTTGGTAATAAATGAGTGTGTGTGGTTATTTTTTTGCGAGTTAGAAGTGCAATCAGTTTATTAACTGCGATCAGAGTCTACAAGTATCTTGAGGTTTGTTATTTTATCAGTCCGATGAGTGATTTCATCATGAGAATCAATTCTTTCGCGTTTGCTTTAAGATTAATCGATTTGGGTGGTATCGAAGGAGGAAACTACTTCATTATCTAAGTCAATTGAGTAACTTGTTCGGTGAGAGGGAGCTGAGGCGGCTGACGTGGCTTAAGCATTATTGCTCTTAATTTTGCATGAAAAAAATCATAAAGGAATTCAAGAAATCTTTCTTTATATGAAGCGTATCCCAATTCTAGGAAATAAAAGAACAATTATGAAACACTTTCGGGACGTAAAAACCTTGTAACAACAATTTTTACCGTTTTATAAAATATAGGGTTTTTCAATAAGAGGTGTTATTTTGAATAGCCCGCTATTTCGGTAGATGTAACTTTTAAAGCTGTAATTTTTTTGACATTTGATAAGTGGAAACTATGCCATATATAAAAATGAAACGATACATCTTTAACAATGCATTGAAATTATTAAAATTCACTATTAACATGGTAACCATTTGGCAGAGGCGGTTCGTAAAACTTAATACAGAAATTGGTGGGAAAATTCGAGTTCTTGGGACAAGTTATATGAAGAATAAAACCCGTGCACGTAGCTCATGAACAACTGAAAATATTGCTGCTGTAGGTCAAAGTGTTGAAGAAAACCCAGGTTTGTCCATTCCTCATCGTTCTTTGGAATTGGGCATTTAACAAACGTCATCACACCGTATTTTGCATAAAGACTCGGCTCTTAAGGCTTAAAAAGTTTAGTTAAACAAGAACTCAAGCCGGTCGATCATCAACAATGCCATATCTTTGATGATCGAGTCCTTGAAATGGATGAAAATTGTCCGGAATTTCATCGAAAATCATCTTGACTGATGATGGACCTCCTCCACCTCGGTGGCTACGTCAATAAGCAAAATTGTCGCATCTGGGGCTCGGAAAACCTAAGATTTATTGTTGAAAAGCTTCTCCATCCTCAATGTGTAACTGTTTGGTGCAGTTTATGGTCAGGCGGGGATCTTACTTTTTCGAAAATGAAGCTGGAGCAACAGTTACGGTGAATGGATTGCGCTGGATTCCAGAGATGATTAATGATTTCTTATGGTCGGAATCGGATGGTATTGCTCTGGACAACGTTTACTTTTTCACAAGACGGCGCGGCGCTACGTGTCACACAAGCAGCGAAACCATCGATCTTTTACGGGCAAAGTTTCACGATCGAAGGGGTGAATTGGCCACCGAGATCTTGTGATTTAAAACCTTGCGACTTCTTTCTTTGGGGTTACGTGATAGATAAAGTCTACACCAATAGCCCAGCGTCGATTCAAAACCTCAAAGATGAAATTCGTGAAGCTATTGAGGGCATACAGCAGCCACTTTGCGGTTTGGTGATGGAAAATTTTATAAAAAGGATACAGTTCTGTAAGAGTAGCCGAGGCGGTCATTGTTTACACCTTCCTCTTTATATTGAAATAAACATTCGATCATTTATCTTAAAAAATGACATTTTGCTTTGACTATCAAAATAACACCTCTTATTGGAAATCCCTGTACTTTCGAGACTTAAGACATGGCTTGCAATTCAACACATAATTTATGTTTCAAGACAAGCTATTAATAAAACACGATTCATTAATTTTTTATAGAAATCCTTGTTCTGTAACCATAACCGATCTAAATTTTGAGAATTGTCCCAAGACATCTCTAATACCATCAAAGCAACTTAAATAAACTTCCTCCATGAACACGCTCTTTTCAAAGTTCACCTGTTCTCTTCGGGGAAAAAAAGTCATTCGGCACTTTTGATGACACATTGGGACTTAAAATTTCACTCCACCTTGAAAATATGGCGAAATTATGGTTTACACCAGCTACAGATATAGACTCTCTCACTACTGACTCATCCGTCAACCAACGCCAATAAAACACTTTGTAATTCCCTCCTCGCCTAGTCAATTCATTATCACAAAACTTTATCGATAATCCCAATGTTGAGATTAGAAATACTTTTTCCCCTGATTTCCTCTGTCTCTTCGCGGTCACATCCGCCTTAGATGGATAAAAATTTTCAGATGACTGTTTTTGGGGCGAAAAATGGCAGACATTGTTAATCACATCCACCACGTTGTCATGCAGGACAAATCATGAATAGGGATGAGAAAAAAATAAAGGGTTGAAACCATTCACGTTTGGGGGGTGAAATATGCCAGAATCGCATCTAAATGAAAGAAAAAAAGAAAAGAAATAGAATCCAAAACAACAAAAGAGAAATATTATCGACCATCAGGGTCGTAGATACACGCCGACAGAAGCCCCCCTCCAAAGCAGGTGAGTTCTGTACTGTAGCTAAAGAGTTATAACAAAAAACTGTATCTAACGTTCGAAAGATACACATAATCCATGATTTAATTACAATTTGAATTATCTGCTTTGAATAAGTGCTGCGCATGCGACCACAGCAAGCTATCGATACGAAAAACTACTCTCATCAACAATAAATTAACAGATAATAATGAAGAGGGGAACTCGAACTCAGACTCGAACTGAAACTCTTCGAATGCACTAACACCATCTCGTCCAAAGGAAGTCGAATACGATCCCACCCCCTCTGGCAGGTTAACTCCTACGTACACGATGTATCTTTTCATCGCACTTAATGGTACGTCCTTGTGTAGGGCTTTCCGTGGCCATTTCAAAGATTTTTCATTTTCATTTCGTGCTGTGTGCGTCCCTCTATGTTGTGCTATTCAAATCGGTGGGAGGGAGAAAACCGACTACGACACAGCGGCGACAGCGACGTACACTTCATCTACAACCTGCGATGTCGTCGTTGGATGACAACGACGATGGGCGATGAGGCGATGAGGTGATGGGGTGTTTTTTTTTTTGGGGTGGAGGTGAGGCTTAAATATTTATCTAACTCTACATGGGTTTGAGGGACAGACAAGCGGGCGGGAGGTATATGTACCAGCACACCACCTGCTCTGTATCTAAAGTGTGTATCTGTATCTATAGGTCTGGGAAAATCTATTTTATCACCATCGCCATGGCTACCAATCGAGGGTAAACGAAAAATTGGGGCTTTCCCTCTTCTGGCTCTGTGGATGGGCTCTTTTGCGCTGCGAAATATACCTCATCGTAGTCGTCGACGTCCTCGTCGTTGCCGTCGTCGTCGTCAATTTCGCAATAAAAATCCACACTGCTCTACTTACAGATACTTTATGCTAACTCACAATCGCAAAAGGAAACGTATTTCAATGCAGACTTTTTCCTGTAGATATGGATGGAGGACACAAAATTGTTTAGCAGGTAGAAGTACATACTAGATACATAGATACATACCCAACGAATATGTAAATTTCGAGGGTGATTTTCTTGAATTTCTGCCAAAAGCCACCCTTGCAACGAGAGAAGTGCGCGCGAAGGAGAGAGGATGGATATATGACGAAAAAAAAAGTCTGTGTATCTAAAATATGAGGGAGTGAAAAGGATGCAGAATGGAGGTGAAAATCTTTTTGGGAAATGCGCAAAAATCACTTCTAGAGCAGAGCAGAGCAGAGCAATGGTAGCAGAGAAGCGATGGCGTTGGCGCGTGGTGTGGTTGGAGGAGAGAAGATACTTTTTCGAGAACAACGATCTCTCATTGGGTTTTCAAAGAAGTATCTCACAGGAAATTAAACAGGAGTCGGAGCCGCTTGGTGATTGGTTGTTCTCTGGCATGTATCTTTTCTTTTTTGTTGTTGTGTTTCCCTCCCCCATGGTGGTGGCGTATCTGAAGATAAAAACTTCTCTGGTTTAGGGGAGAAAACGGAACAGAGCAGAGCAAAAAAAAAAAAAAAAAAATCCATACTATCCCAAGGTGGGTGAAACTGAGTGTATGTCTATCGATCGATTTTTTCTCGTCAGGGAAACACTACACATACTCACAGATCCACCACTCACACACAGAGTGACGAGAGAAAGAGACAGAGGTCGGCGTATCTAGTACCAACAGAAACGCCATAGATTTTTTCTTAGAATCGATGTGGAAAATCCAATTAGGGGGGAACTATTCCACCTGCATGAAGAACGTTGGTGTTGTTGGTGGCTCGTTTTTTTTTATGATATTGAGACACAAAGCCATCTGCAGAATGACGCATCCAAAATGAAAATAAAATGAGACTTCCACCTCGAGTAAGGGTTTTTTTTTCTGTTTTCATGTGGCGGAGAGAGTTTTGTGAGGGTGGCTCAGTTGTGCTGTGGGTTATGTAATCATCTGTGAATTGTTATGTACTGATGGATACAGGGAATGCAGTTGTATGTAAAAAGAAACATATTTGGAATATCATTTCGTGGGCGATTGAGCGGTAGATACGAAATACTTTTGACACGGGCTGAGTTGAGGGGATGAATTATGCAGATGAAGAGGGTTCTCGTTCCGTTTTCTTTATCGGAGGAGATTTAACGTGTGTGTTGGAGTCGGGGGAAAGTTGAGGGGCTGGAGAGAATTTCCATCGCAGGTGAGGAAATCGATAGGAGCTTCATGAATAAGTGACGCGTTTGGGGAGTTGCTCTTGTGATAGATGCGTACGATAATTAGATATGAAGTAAAATAGAACCTAGCTAAAATTGTTGTTTTTTTTCGCACATGGGGTCAAATACAATCGATGATAGTTTGTCCAGACTTGACCAGAAAGTGATTCTTACCGAAAGAACTTCGGGCTATTCAAGGAATAGTTGAACTTAAACTTTAAAAAAGAAAAGGTTTGTTAATCTTCAATCTTACTGGTGAATAAAAAATCGAAGAAAAGCGAGTCAAAATTGAGTTTGTGAATGGAAATTTAGTTGAAATGTTTTAAACGTCCATCATCTTTTTTTTTTCATCATCTTTAAAGTTTCTATTTATTTTGAACCGTCGAAGTTTATATGGAAATAACTCAATAAACACAAAAGTTCATGTAACTGAAATTGTATTCATTTTTTTATTTTTTATGAGCCCGTTAGTTAGAAAGTGCTATGTTACGCAGTTACAGGATATGAAGCATGTGATCATCACCTTGACAAAATAGGTTTTATCAGCACTGAAACCTGCGGACACAGTGGTCAGGCGAAGTAGACCATGGAACACTTCTTAACCAAGTCTAATTCAAAATAATCAACAAAGCAAATGTAATAGGGACCGACTTCGAGAACATTCCATCTAGAGACGTTGGCAAATGAAGGCAGCGTTTAAACCCTATACAAAATAAGGGGGTATAATAGATCTTTTAGGTCGCAGTACTACTGGCTGAATGACACGCCAAATTTTTTCAATTGCAACCCGTGTGCTTATCGAGTTTTTGACTCTGTGCCTAAAACGTTTAATTTGATCTCGTCGATGAATATCACATTCTTCTGAAAGACGTCTGGCTTAAGAGCGTATATTTGGTCTTAAATTTTTTATGGCTAAAAGTCAGTACTACATCGCTGTTGAAAAATATGCAATCAAAACCATGCTCAGCTAAACAGAGATGAAACTCTAAAGGTATTGGAAAGTTCAGTTTTGTGGGGAGTTTAGTTTTTTTAAAGCAACAAAGCAAACATCTGCTGTCTATAAATCAAAAAGATAGCTTATAAGGTAAGGCTTTAAAAATTTCTTTAAATGATGACAACATGTCAATGAGAGATACTGACCCTAATAGTCTAAGAGCCCGCAGCTTATTTTCGGTGTGATAGTACTCCTCAGCCGCGTGATCCAGCAATTTTCGAAAAACTGGGTGATTGGTATAACCATTCGAATCTTGTCTTAGATGAAAGAGCAGGTTAACCTGAGTGCGACCAGACGCTCTTAAAATACGTTCAAAGAAATTGTTTGAGGCATCAATCATCCGGTTATACCATCACACCAAAACCTGGTTTGGTTGCGTATTTTGACGGCGTCTGGCAGGGTGAAGGCGACACGTAAAACGTCCAGCTTAAAATTTCAGGAATGTTTTGGAAAAAGGTCCGAAAATCTCAATTAAATAGCAAAACATATTTAAGGACCACAATCTTAAAGGAGTGGACCAAAATTTAGGCTGAATTATCTACAGAACGTTGTAAAAGCGAAAGGATAGCATAGTCGGTACTAAGCATTTAAGATATTTAAGTGTAAAATTTGTGAATTTTAGGTGCACGTATTATTTTTGACATTTGCAGATAACTTTCTACTTGTTATACACAGAAAAAAAAAGGAAATTCACACGAGATTAGGTACAGTTTCATAAGATACCAAACATGTCAACAATTTAACATTTTTTGATGTTATATTTTTCGATTCGCCCTTTATTAGGGAAAAAATTTTGATTCTCTGACTAGGACTATATTTGAGTCAAACTTATTTTGTTTATGAATAAATGTTGTCCCGATAAAGCAATGTTCCCTTTCTCGCTTAGCTGGAACAAATTAAAAAGAACGGAAATGAAAAAACGATGAATTGCTTGGTTCGATACAGCCGACAAAAATATTTAGCCCGAAGGGTCCCAAGTAAGCGAAATTCAGTATGTCTGTCTCTCAGTATTCAATAAACTCGGACATCTCTAATAACCAAACAAATTTCTAAGCATCGTTAAAAACAAAATTCTCTGTGCCGTCGGCATCCGATTTTTCACTGTTTCACTGTATTTACATTTTAAAATAAATAAATAATAGGCGTAACAGCCCATACAGTGGTGTTTGTGGTGTTTTCTCCCCGGGTTGGATTCGAACCCAGGTACTCTCATCATCATCAGCATCAAGTTTTACATCCAAGTGGTTTTACGGTTAGTTAAGGTAATAAAGTAAGAAAATATCATCATCTTCTGTGGCCGCATATTTCACTAATGGGGACTCGAATAAGACTATATTAAAAACATTTATAAAAAACAAATGCTTTCCGTTCAGAGCGTGTTTATGCAGTCGCTTGTAGTGCTCCAGAGATCGACAACAACACACCTAAAACCTGCGAATGAAGGTCTACAGTCACTTCAGACACCTATCTCTCAAATTTCAAATGCGCCTTGTCACGGAACGTGAACAGTCCTTTTGCGAAATGACTCGGCTCACGATTTGAAAGAACGTTGCATGGAAATTCACTCCCAGGAAATCCAAAAAATAAGCGCATGTGGGTGTTTTGCCTTTCATAAGGGTTGAACGTAGTTTGTCAATCCTTTAACAGTCTTTTTTTTTTGTTGATAAAATTTAAAACATATGTGTAGGAACACAAAAAAGAAGTATACGACACTTGATGGTGGGATGTGCAATCCTCGTATCTAATTACAGAAGGCATATTTACATTGAAAGTAACGACTTCAACCCCATTTCGTGTGCCTTGCGTACACACAGGTGGGATAAACTCCTCCACCACACACGTTCCGACATGAATTCAGATAAAACAAAAAAAAAATGGAAATAACAACATACACACGAGGATGTATTTACCTTTCAGAGTTCCCCCTAAATCATGTCCGTACTTATGTGCTGAGGGGGAGTTTTTCCTGAATCACACACTCGCTGGATTACGATTCTAAAAATATCTCAAACTCTTGCCCTGAAACACAGAAAATCGATTCGTTTTTTCTGTTTCTTTTTTTTTCTCGTATTATGTGGAACAAAGAACGAGAAAAGTATCTGCGGCTGGGCTGTGCCTGCATGCTCTTGACCCTCGAAAGGACTAAATGCTAAAAAATGAGTCTGTATACGAATAATGGTCACAAAAAGGCAAAAAAAAAAGAGAAAAGAATCGTATCACCATTGTGATTAACCCGTTGCTAGGTAGTCTCTGTGCGGCTGTGTGTTGATAGTGCTCAGCCAATCGTAACGAACCGCGCCGCAGCAGCAGCGGTTATCTCCAAAGTTTCCATTGCCCCGTCGTAGTCGTCGCCATCGCCATCATCATCATCATCATCGTCGTCATCGTCATCATCACCAGCAGCAGTAGCAGCAAAGAGCAGAAAGAGCGTCACGATCACAGCACAGAACAACGAAAAAAAAATATTCGTATTTCACAGATACAATCCACACGATGAATGATCAGTGGAGAAGAAAACGAGATATGGTTATGTATACGCAGCAGCAGCAGCAGCAGCAGATACAAAATGTATCTGTGCGGAGGAAGATAAATTTAAATACACGTAGCTCCCCCGGGCGCCGACTTAGGCATGCTGAGCGCGACCAATCTCAGGCCTGTACATAGGCACGTTGTGATGGTGTTGAAAATTATCGCCCGTTCAAGATGACGGTTGTGATTCCGAATCGGAATCCAAATCCAAGTCCGAGAATCTTTCAGATGTGTAGATGCTTCTCCATTTTTTTTTGTATTTTTGTTTTTATGGTGATCATCATTGGGGTTTTGTTTTGTTGTTTTCCTCTTGTTTTGCTTTTGCTTTTGGATTTTTGGTTTTCTCTTTTGCGCTTTGGGTTTGGTTCTGGAGTGCTAGCTCTGTTGTTGTTTCTGTCTGGCGGTTTGATTTTTATGGCCATCTTTTTATCTCTGCGCAAAACAGAGAACGTATCTCAGAATCGTGTATGTAAAATGCGATTGCTGGAGATGGGTGGTGGCGGGAGGGAAAGCCTCTCGACGACTCAGCGGCGTAGGGAGTTAATCAAATTCAGTTTTTGCGGTGACCATCAAACTTGGTTTTGTTTTTTCTGTCTGTCTGCCTGCCTGCCGGCTGCAAAACGGGGAAAACATCTCTTCGATACGGACTGCTAGTCAGATGAGTGGAGATAGATAAATTGATACACTGGCCGGCCTGTGGAATCATCGATTATGTAGATGCTGCATTGTATTCATTGGATGGTTTCAATTTTGGCTGTGTGTAGTCATTACACGTGTTAATAGACAGAAAGGTAGGTGGAGACCGGAGGAGAAGAGTAACAGAGATAAGTGCCTTGTGTTGAATTGATTTGCATAAATTGCCCTTACGATAGCTGTGCGATTGTACGAATTGGTGCCTGGAATGTGCCTAGCCCTTGAATGGTAGGCTTTCTACAGGTTTTTGCAAAAAAAAGAAACATTGTTGTCTGCACACTTATCGAGGCGGTTGTCGATGTTGATTAGTGTGTTAAATGTGCGGATAAATTGACAACTCGAATTGTTATAGCTCGATAAACGCTGTAGACCATGGCCATTTTTATCAGATTATACATATTAGGTTGTTAAATATCTCCCTTCCGCCTTTTTGTCTTTTGAATTTTCCGTCTATGTACAAAGCGCTACAGAGCTCGTATCCAAACTAATCATGCGTAGCGTCGTTTTGTAGGTTATGTCAAGACCTTTCAAATGATGTATTGCCTTTATTTCCTTTAACTTCAAGGGTTCAACTTTCAAGTTCTAAGGGTACTAATTTTGCTTATATCAATTTATCGAGTATTCAAGGGACTGGGGAAAAATTTTAAGTTACCGAGGAATTTAATTGAATGAGTCAATTTATCGAGCATCGACTGTATTATTGCCTTCCAGAAATCAATAAAAATGCACCTTGCATTGTGCAGTTCAGTGCCATAGAGAAGGCTCGGAGTTTAATTCTCATGAGATGTGAACATTTCAAGGTTTCTTATTTAGATCAAGTTTAAAAATTCTCTGTTTGGCTATTTAACTTCGACGTAAATAGATTGGAAGGCTTTAAGTACGTTCAGTTCACTTTGATCTCACACGAATTTGGGCTTGCTGCACCACGTGACACCAGAGTGGCCTTACAGTAGGTTCTATCACATTTGTGCATGTAGCATTGTATGAGACCCAAAATATGTATATGTTGAATCTAATACAACTCTAAACTTTACACCCAAGAGACTCTAAGGGTTGTCTCGAAAGTAAAAACACGCATACAAATTTATCTAAAACCACTTTCCGATAGTAATACCTAAAACTGAAGTGTCAATAAAAAAAAAATAAGTTGCCTGTGGAAACAGTTTCTTGGACTGTATGGTGGCGTTCAACGTATCAAAAACGTAAAAAAAATAAAATGTATGATTATGATTGACTAAAGCTTTTAAGTTAACATAAGAACTCATATCACATTCTTTAAACAGCAGTAGCAGTCGTAGCAAGTGGTATGACGAAAGATCGGGCATGCAAGCCCAGGTCCATCCTGACTGCAACGTCTTTAACAGAAGAGGTGCAAGTTCCTTCTTAACTCTCCAGGATTTCATGCATGCAGTTGAATTTTCATTTGGAACACTGGAACAAAACTTAAGACGACAATGAAAGGTTTCTAGATGTCAGTGACACATGCGGCGGTAAACGAATAAAGCTTAAAACGCTTCGTTCCACTCGAATGAACAACGAAATACTGAACCAGACTAGAAATCTACACAAAATTCGCATCTTTATCCATTCAACTTTCATGGTCATCCCTCGTAAAGCAAAGATCATCCGAATAAAGAACGTTCATTTTATTTACGAGATTAATTTTCAATTAACATCTTTCTTTTTTTTTTTGCGGAAGGAATTAACATAATTAATTCCACCTCACAGCCGCACCCAAGGCCAAAGTCGAAGAACAGAGAGAACCTTGATGCTCCCAGCCATTCAGAGCTAACAAATTGAAGCACTAAACTTCAGCTTTTTGTATCTTCACACAATAAACTAAAAGAAAAATTGAAAATTTATCTCCGAAACATAAAATAAAAACCATCTTATACATACACCGCCACAGAGACGTGTGTGAATATTTAAAAAAAAAAAAAAAAACAAAAACAGACCTTGAAACAGTTCAAAGTCGTAAACGGTTCAGTGAACATTGATGTAATGAAGAAGATAATAACTGCATCCCTCTACTGCAATCTTTGTTCATTTATTTTCGTTGTTTCGCCTCGTTCAAGATGGCATCATACTGCGCACACACTTTAAGATATAGTACATACAGCAATCACCTGTAAAGTACCCGTGTGGCTGCAGAGAGAGATAAATATTCAATTGTGCCGCTTTGAGTTAAAGATAAAGCGCGTGCAGACAGACGATTCTAGACGGTTGCGCATCTTTGAATAAATTAGAGAGAAAGCAGCAATATCTGAATAGATACTTTTCGTTTGTTTTGTAAAAACATTCATACTCGCAGCTCCATTCATCTTCCGATTAGCATTTAAATGGATTATTATAGTTCTCATCTGCCGGACTGGACTGGACTGGACGATGAGGAAGCCGAGACAGCACATGAGATGCATTCACAATTACTGGTGCTGGTGATGTTGTATCTTTTGGATATTAATTCAATTTATTTGGCTGAGTTCACATCTCGCAGTAGCAGCAGCAGAAAGGTTTTAAAAGGAGAATCCAGTCGACAAGTCCCCCATGGCTGACCAAACGAACAGAGGAAGTAAAAGGAAGTCATGCATGTCGGTTGTCAGGTTTCATTGTTGTGCACCCTAAGAGGAAGAGAGAGTGTGTGTACGCTTGCGTGTGTGTATGTTAATTGGAGTCATTTAAGGGCCCGCTGTCAGCCGCCGTGCTCTTGATGAAAATGCATTTCATTCGAAAATGATGCAGAATTTGTCATCTAAGTTTGCCGAACGTGCAAACATGATCCCCGACTTGAAATATATCTTCTGCACCCGCTGATAAATCACCAGAAAACCATTTTGTTTACAGACACACATCGACTTTAAACAACGTGAAAAATGCAATATTCTCCGTATCCCATTTGTCATTCTCTCGTGGAAGGATGCTTACTGCGGTAAATGACATTAAAAAAAAATAAAAAATAAGGAAAAAAAAATATTGTCTCATCGGAACCGAGACAATAGAGAACTGTATGATGAGGTGGAAATGAGTTGCAATCTGATATCTGGTTCGGTATCGATTTCACATCTTCTTGGGGACACAGAGAGATAATTTCTCAGTGGATCAAGTCTCTCGTCGTGTTGGATGTGCGATGATTAAAGGCTCCGGAGTTTATTATGTTTTTTTTTGAAAAAGTGACACCATTTGTGTGTTTTGTGTTGCAACAAGAAACGACAAGTTGCTGACAATTTACGCACAAAATTAGTTTCCTTTTCACTTTCCGATGACCGTGATGATGGGGGGTGCTCTTGCACTGAACGTTTTGTTTTTTTTTTTTTGCTTTCGGCAAGGTTAGGGAGCATCAAATCAGTCGGGTTACCGCACAGATGTGAGATTGACGTCTTTTCAGACAGTTGGAGCGAAAAACACATGTGAGTTATGACGTCTGTTCTTTAGTGTTGAAACTTTTCCTGTCTTTGCTGTTGCAAGAAACTCAAGACGGCGATAGCAGGTGTGGGTGAAGATGGGCCTCAGAGATGCTGACGAACAAGGAAAAAAAGTCATCACACTTCATATCTAATTATAGAGATTATTTCAAAATTTTAGTCAACAAAACAACAAAATTTTAAATAAATAAACATTTCAATAAATAAAATATATCAAAAAGTTTTTCAAAGTTTTTTTTCGAAGAAAATTCTTGAAGAGCTGAGGAACAGAAAAAAACAAACTGGGACGTCAATCAACCAAGTTCAATTTGGAATATCTCAGCAATTTTTTTTAAATATCAAAACGAAATTTTAGCTTAATTTACGACTCAAACTGATACAAACCTCCCTCGCTTTGTGCGGGGGTTAGTGGAATGAAAAATTTCGTGCAAATCGAAACCTCGCAAAACGATTTTTGAGCGTACCCGTACATGGATGCTTTTTAACAGAAAAAACATAGTGAGCCATGATTCTTTGAAGAAAAAACATTGTTTCGCGCAGAGCAAGTCCCGCAAATCGAATTCGGGTAAATATTTGAAAATCGCCCAAAGGTTGCCGTGTGAAACGAGACCGCACAAAACGTGGGTTGAGTGTACTATGTTTCCAATTTTACTGCGTCAATTGTCTTGAATAGAAAAATTAAACCAAAAATACTTGACATTTTAAGGTCAAAAATAATTAGGATAGTAATTCTTAATTCTAGTAACTCAAATTAAAAAGTAGGGTGAAGGCACTGGAATCCGGACAATATTTGTATCCGGACACATATTCATTTAAATCAGAATAATTAATGTGCACAAAACTGCTACTAGTTATACTATATTACAAACAAAATCTTAAGTCAATCAACAGGATATTGCAAGAGTTAGGAATTAATTTAGTGTCACACGTCGGTCAGCGCGTGCGTAGTTGCAAAATCAAGAAAGCCAGAAAACTATTCTTAATGAAAGTTCCAAAATATGTTAATTGTCCGGATGCTAGTGCCTTTACCCAAATCCATATATTTTTTGTTCTTTTCAGTTTTATAATGTTTAACATAGTTTCGAGTTTTTTTTTTTTTTCTGAAGATGTATGCAGATTACATCGTTTTATTGCTAAAAGTCTTAAACCAAACGGCTGATTTGTGGGCAAAACTACCTTAGGAGATCACCGAAACCAAGCCGATTCCGTATTTTTGAGGATCAAGTAACAGCTTGCTCTTCACAGTTAATGGTGCCAGATGATTTTGCTGAAGCCGCCCTGATACGAAAAAGATCAGTGACAGATCATAATTGAGAGAAATTTTAAGTTAAAAATTCACTAAAAAGATCTGTGACAGATCATAATTGAGACAAAAACAATCTCCTCAGTTATTACTCAATTATTTAACAACTAAAAAAAACAACTAATTGCACCTTCAACAGTAGCAATATCAATTAGGCAATGATCACGAAACTGCGATATCTCGAAGAACGTGACAAAGATTTCGATAGACAAATGCGCGTCGTTTTATTACTCACAAAAAGCGAGAGCAGTCGCTTAGAGACTGCACGTTTGCTCGTAAAACAAAACAACAAAATAAAAAAAGCAAAAAAACGAATTCATTTCAATTTTATAATTAAGATATTTCAACTGGTGCGCTACTGCATCAACTAAAAACTTATTTTATAAAAATTTTATTTTTCAAAAAAAATTATTTTATCTCCAATTTATCCGCGAGGTGGTTTTATTCGTTGGCACACATGAAATATACACGTCGGGTCATCGCACGAATTCCACCCCTATCTTCAGAGAGAAACATCTTTTTTTTTTGTTTTGTTTGTTGTGCCGATCATTAATCGTTTGGTCACATGCTACAGAATAACTCGTGTGTATCTGGAGGAGAGAGAAAAAACACCTGCCTTCATCTGCGTGCAGATGTAATTAGGTAATAAAATCGAAAGACAAGTTTTGAATTTTCGTTGGAGGTGAGGAGATGTTTGTTGTTCATTTTTGTATTCGAAGGCATGTTTAGAGGTGTGGTGATGGATATTCCGAAGTGGAGAGAATCTGTCACCAGCGTCAAGGGGAGAAAATTCTTCAATAAGAATCAATGTAGGGGGTAGGCCATCTAGTGGTTTCTTTTTCAGCGACGGGTTGTTTTAACATCGACAGCTTTTTTCCGCTCGAAATCTTTACTCAAAATCAGCTTGAACAACGTTGGGGAATATTAAAAACGTATTTCCAAAGTGAGTGCTGTGTAGCCCAAATAGTACGTTTTTTTGAAAAGCAGCTTTGACGAAATAAAGCATCTGCCGTGCCTGCTGTACGCAAATTTGCGCAAAAACTTACTGAGACTGGCATGCTAATGGACAAAACTTATGGTCCCCGTCGTCGTAGGGTGCGCACAGACAAGAATATGGCTGTTGTAGCCGAGAGTGTGAGACTCAATCCACGAGAATCAACTCGACATCGGTTTCAGCTCAATATTTCACGCACTAGTCTGAGGAGAACTCTGCACAAAGATCTCGGATTGTTAAAATTGTAGCGACACAATGTGAGGCCAGCTGAGGCTCTTACTAATCTTGCTCTTACTAATCTTGCTCTTACTAATAAAGCCATAATTTTGTTCTTTTTATTACATTTTTAAATAGAAACTTGTATTTGGACCACTCAGTTCTGTTCTAATCATACTGCAATGGCTTAAAATTTAACACAGGTTTTCTGGCAGTCATATTAAAAAACAAAGACAAATTGCATTGCAAATGCATTTTTAAATAGAAACTTGTATTTGGACCACCCTGTATTCCAAGAGAGCAGTTCAAATCATCCTGCATTGGCTAAGAATTTAACACAGGTCTTCTGATACTCATATAAAAAAAACAAAAATTCCTTTCAAGAAAAACATACGTCCATATTTTTGCATGAGCATCCCGCTCTGCCTCTTGCAAAGACGTCAATAGTCCCCGCAACTTTTAAAAACCCGGCTCAGATTACTCCGCAGTCAGCAGGTAGTGACGTGCGGCAAGAGTGATTGGATTGTAAAAACAACTGTGAAGGAACACACTCCAACTTGTCACCTACCCAAACAGATATCCAACAACAACACACCAATTAAGATACAATTACAGGCACATGACCGAAAGCTGACAAAATAAAAATGTCATCAATGCGTTCACATAATTTTATGTCGTTCAACTTTTGAACGAAAAATATTTCTGATGACAGCGTAGAGCAAGCAAATTTATATTCAGATACACAAATATATACGATGACATCGCAAGAATATGCCATCGAAGGGAAGCAAAGAATATTTCAAAGAAATTTGCTTAGATACAAAAACCGATTTCAATCCAGACCGGGGCTTTCAGAAACATAACACACAAAGAAAGGTCATTAATCCAACGACAGGTTTTGAGCTGTATTCGTGGTTGATTGCAAGTAAGCGGAATTGCATTTCGAAATTATCTGTCTTTGCATCCAATCGACAAAAGTTGGGATATACAAATCAGGGCTTTCGAGGTTCCACTCGTCGTCCTCTGGTCGGTCTCTGAGTCATGGTAGCCTAGTTAACTCGATCGCAGCAACCCCCGGATTTGGAGTATTCATTAAGCAAGCAAAGAACGTGCTCGGAGTGCCAAAGCGAAAGTGGGCGCTCGCAAGATTTACGCTTTTTTTTCGAGGTGGAAAGAGTGTGAAGCTTATTCGTAGCACATGCAGAAATTAGGAAGTTGAATTAAAATCTAATTTTTTTCTTATTTATTGCGATGCGACGCAAGAGTTTTAAGTAAAATTAGGTCAATTTATTCTTATTAGATGTGCAGATGATGCTCGAATTTGGGTTTATGATCACTTTCGAGGTCTTGAAGGTGGTTTTCGCACTGAAAGTGGAATTCCCAGTGCATCAGACTTAAGCGGAAGAAGATTATTTGAAGTAATAAATCTTGTTTTTGATAAGATTATAAGTTCACTTGGAAATCATTTTTTTAAATAGTGTTTGTTCAATGGGGCGCACAGATGGAGAGGGACCTTAACCAACTTGGTGTGCAAAATTGGACGCGGCTGACAAATGGTCGGGCGGCCTGGCATGCTGATCGACGCTCAGATCCAACCCGGACTGTAGCACCATAAAAAAAAGAAGGAAAATCCTTCACGTGGCTCAGAAAAGGTAAATTTTTTAGACTAAGACTCTTAGATTATGAACTATGCATTGAGCATTTCTGAGGATGATATTAAAGGTGATGTGGGGCTTGAAAATGTTTGTTAGGGGATCTAAAAGGAGTCGAATTTCAGAAAATTCAAATTCAGGAACTAGTTTTGCCTCTGCTATCATCGTCATATAAAGTAAAGCTTGTTCCTTATGATAGATTATATTTTTAAAATGATTTATGTCCGTTAAACAATTAATTGGTACCAAAAAAAGCTCTAAGACGCGTGGTAAAAGTAGTGTTCAAAGTACCCTCTGGAACAAATGTCTTCGTATGAACAAGAATAAATTTAAAAATCTGTTTGAATTGTGTACGTCAGACACAATAGCTCAATGTAATAATAGGACAAACAGCCATTATTGAGTTTTAGAGGTCTGGAACATAAACCCAAAATTATTTTTTGGTTTTTATGTTAATGCATTTTTGTTCTTTAGCTTTCAAACTGCGTTTGGTGTTTTTTTTTTTTTAACTTTTAAGGGTTCCGAGAAAATGAGCATTACGTTCCATTTTGTTTTTGCTTATCCCATTATTACTTTGAAACGTATAATAATATAAGGTTTTAAGTTCTTTTAGCAATTTTCTATAGGCTATGAAATTATAGTTAAGAAATCTAGTATTCCTTTTACAACTATGCACTCAAAATTCTAGCTTTATTTTAAACGAAAAAGAAAGTGAAATGGACATTAAGCAGATCTCCACAGAAAATTAAACTAAACCAAACGAAAAAAAAAAATAATAATAATAATAACACGCCTAAAAACGCCTTAAAAAACGTATTTTGTTTGGTAAAAGAACGGACGAAAAACAATTCGTTTTTAAATATATTTTGATACGAGTAATAAATTAAAAAATATCAAAAAAAAAACATTCTTCCCTTCACAGACGAACCCATTCTAGAGTTAATTTCATTAAAATATCCAATTTTTTAACATTTCAACGAATTTCAAATAATGATAAACGATGACAAACGATTGTTCCGATTTTATGAACCTCAAGAATTAATTTATTAGAGGAAGCTAGACAACAATTGAAACAGTAGCACAATCAAAAAAAACCAAACCGATTGAAAGATGGTAAAATAAAAATGTTTGTCCCGATTTCATAAACTTCTAGTTCATTATTTCTTTTGGGAAACCTAGATAAAAATTGGGACAAGTGCACAAAAAAGACAAACCGATCGAAAGACGGGAAAACAAAAGTATTTAACGCCTCTCCAAGGTCGCTATAAAAAAAATCACAACATATATCACTGCGGTATCATTTAATGGATACCTCTCTGCGGTTGCATTAAATTTACAAGTTCACTTGTCAGTTTTATTTCGAGAACAAAAAATCCCTCACAAATTAAAATCTATTTGCGCAAACAACGGCGTATTATAGATTTTTTTCTTTTCCTGGTTACTCGAATACGCAGGTCCAGCACTTTTGCAAGTATTTGATTGGTTTGGGTTTTAGTAGAGAAACACTTTTATTTCAATTGAATAAAAATAAAGTTTACAAAGTTTTCCCTTTGCTAACAGAAAACAATTCAAAACTACTTTACTCACCATTTTGAGACCGAGAAATCTAATCTATCTTCCAAAGTGCCTTGTAAATCCAATTTGATTCGATAAATTGTCAATAAACTCACAACTTTTTTTTATATTTTTTTACCCACAACTTGGGAATACACAAAACAAATTTTTTCAGAAGCGTTTTTTTTTTTCTTTAGAAAAACAGATAAGTCACACCGATTACAGAAGATGGATGCACTAACTCGACCGTAAGGTGAAAATTGATTTTTCTTTCAGTTTGTTTGTGATTGTGTGAACGTATACGCGTGTGTATGCGCGTACAAAAACCACGAAGAGATACACCACGCACTCCCCAAGGGTACCCACCTATGAACTCGCAGAATCGTTGAAATAGTGAGCACGGATAAAACGAATTCGTTGGATGTTTCTCCTACAACAGTCTTTCTAGATGTGACGGCGATTCGGGCGACGTTTGTTTGGAGCTCACAAACGACGATGTTGACGCGCGCGTATAACGTGAGCGTGTATCCAAAAAGGAGCAGAATCCGCGGAGAGCAAAAAACCAACAACACCAACAACAGAGAAGAACCCAATAAATTAAACGAGTGAGCGAGGAGATCACAAAGGCGCGCGCAATGCCCAACGATAAAGTCGTCTTCTTGAACAGGCCACGAGTATCGCGTGGTGGCTGGCTGGGGGGCTTCCAATGGGGCGGCAGTGTCTCGGTGTGGGTTCCCTTTGTCTCCGAGTAAAGGCAGTGTTTTGTTTTCACTTCGCTTCTCTTTTTGTGGCGCTCTTGAGAGAAGATACTTTTTATTTATTTGTAGATACTTTTTTTTTCTGCAGAAGTGTCGGTTGGTGCTGAAAATTCATAAAAAATAACAACAAAGTTGCAAAATTTTCTCCGATCCACGTCCAGTCAGAGCGTTGTTTGCGGCGAATCGAAAAAAATGAACTCGTGCGTTCATTTTCATTTTCTTTGACCGCATTTTTTCACTCTCTTCACTGAGCGGAGCGAATAACATTCATTTTGTTTGCGTTTCTCCTCATCGCATCGCACGTGAGTGTGTTGACCCACACACACACATACAAAAACTCTCCGTCAGCCAAACAAAAAACTGATAAATTGCGGTCTGGTTATTGGTGAGATACTCGACGCTGGGAGAGGAAATCTCTGCAGATACTCGGTTGGTACATAGCCAATGTACACACACTGTACACAAGACCGCTGAGGAAGAGAGTTGTGCTGCTGTGTGTGTGTGAAAGACCGTCGCGACGGGGAGAGAGAGAGAGCGCACGAGTGAGAGAAGAAGAGACCAGACTACCCATAGGGGTGGTAGAGTGTTTTGGGTGCATGTGTGTGCCAACTTTCGGGGGAGAGACAGAGAATTTCATAATGATGGGTGGATTATTTACATCGACCGCATTGTGTTAGGTGTCATCTATTTTATGGAAGATCGGGATTTTATGTAAAAAAAAGCAAATTTTCCTCACGTCCAGTGAACATAGACATCGACGATGACAACTACGACGGGAAGAGCGATTATTTTTATGTGCTGCGGGGTTTTCGGGTAGATGGAATTCGAAATGACATATTGAGATACTTTGTATCTCTTCGGAAAAGGGTTGCCAATGGCAATGTTCGGTAACAAACATATAAATATTTGTGTTGTATGTTGAAATGTTTACGTTTTGGTTGGGTGGGGTGAGGTGGGTGGGTCGGCCTTGGTCCTGTAATGTCATGTTAATGTTCAGCACAAGTGGAGGAGGTAACTTGGGTGTTCAGTGACCCGAAGGGGTTTGAAAAGTACCTTTCACGTTAATGCTTTTGACAGTTCATGAGTGCTTGGGTTTTTTTCTTTTGCAGTAATCTGTCAGAGGTGGAAGTCGGCACTGGGGGTCGTAGACGTATGTTGGGATATTGGATTGGTTAATTAGTTTTCAGACTTTCGCATGGGTGCATAAGAACGGAAAACGGAAATCAATGAGGACCGAGGACTGACGAAGCTTTGGAAATTAAGTTGTGACGGGGATTTTAGTCGAGTATCTAGATGGTGGAGCGACATGGAGGGAGGTTTATTTAATCTAGTCTTTGAATGATCTTTTTTCTGGGCTCTAGGCGATGGGCTATAGATTTTGAAAAGTCTTCTCTATTCGTTTAGAGTTTTTAAATATTATAAGGACAATTTTACTCTGTATGCTGAACACGATTTTACGATTTTTCTCTGTTTGCCTTAAGGATTTTTTAATATTTTTTCTTTTTTTTTTCTTTTGAATGTTTTTTTCTGCTGAGATGTAGTCAATGTCCTTGTGAGCTCTGCTTACTGCCCATCGATTGTGAAAACATCCAACAACACTTGTTTCTTTTCACTTGTATTGATAAAAGATTGTAGGTCTGCTCGTGTTCATCTCTTTTTATAGCTTATGGCTTAAATGTAGTTCCATAACATTTCTGCACTCCAATGGTCAAAAATTGGCTTATACAGTGAAACTTCTTGGTGTCTATAAAGGACCGATTGGAAGCATCGATTTAAGTCCTTAAAATCTTCGCTGGTCCTATTAGGTTGCTTTCTCCGGAAGAATCCATTTTGGTCGAAGATTTATCCTATGATTGATTTGATTACTTTTTCAATTTAAATTATCACTTCAGATTCTATGGTTACATTGGAGGTCCTCCTTTTTGGCATCTCCCACTTGCTAGAGAGTTAAATACGACTTCGTAAGATAAGGTACTCACACTAAATGGCCCATAAACAAAAATAAAAACTGGACCAATGAAAGTCCACCCAACCCAATTCCCATAGCAATGAAAGCTGTTGAGACCTTCGCTGCAACCAAATTTAACGACAAACAAATTCAGAAAAATCATTTAAATTGTTCGATCAAGATCCGCCCGTTGGCCATCACCACCATCTCGTGCAGCATTTTAATTCGGACGTCTCTTCTCTGTGGATATATTTGGAGCCACCGGTATAAGCCACCAAAGAAGGGCACGACCACGGCAATGACAACGACAACGATGACGGGTGACGGTACACGGTTCAATCGATTTTCGGAGGCCAAATGAAAGCGTCTTCACTGCTTCGTTTGGGCCTCGCTGTTGTAGCCATCGGACCATCCATCCATCCATCCATCCATCCGTCCGAATCCGTCGCAGAGACCAAAACATTTCACAGCCAGCACACGGCTCACTTTTCGTGTGATTACACTTTTAGAATCTTTAATTATTTTTCAAAAGAAGAAAAAAAAAATTATTGAATGAGAAATTTCGTCGACCATTGTCGTGGGGTTGTTTATCGGCACGATCGCTTTTATGTCTTCTTTAGGCCTTTCTGGTCTTCTCTGCCTCCGAGCTCGGCCTCTCCGATGGTGCTACGTGTCTCAGAAGAGAAGAATTTATGCTAATACCAGCCGGTCCGGGGGGCGGACCTCGGGTGATGTTACCGTGAAGGTGGGCTGCCCGAGCGAGCTTCTCTGGTGACAATGGCTGAAGCATGAGGTGGAATCTTCATCTTCTAATGGCTATTGAACTTTAGATCGGAAATGAATATATTATTTGGGCGGTAATTGTGACACATGCGTGAGCGATGGCCACGGGATGGGAGTGTACTGAGGTTGCTTTTGAATAAATTTTGTCGATCTCCAATTGGTTGGTGGATGGGAGTGGTAAGTTGATGCTTGCAGCTGGAAGAGGTTGAAGAACAAAGTATATTGTAAACAATTAAACTAAATTGGTCCACAGTGTAAATCCTGGCGATTTTTGGAAGCTATGAAGTCTACATTGAATGCAAAAAGTTTCACAACAAAATACAGTCAAATACCTCTACGTCGACATCAAAATTAGTTCGAGTTAGAGGGAGTTCGACTTAGAGGATGGTTTTTGTATTCAAAATTGGGAAGGGGAATGCCAAAATATGGCGAAAAAATTCGAGTTCGAAGGAAATTCGACTTAGAGGGAGTTCGACTTCGAGAGATTCGACTTTTAATGTTTTATTCTTATTTTAAAGTTTAGGGAATTCTCTTATATTGAAACTTAGTGGGTGGTTTCATAAATGTGTTTATGAATTGCGTTTCGCGAATTTCAACTATTAGGTTGTCAAATATCTCCCTTCCGCCTTTTTGTCTTTTGAATTTTCCGGCTATGTACAAAGCGCTACAGAGCTTGGTCTGGTCTTAAAGTATTCCACATAAATAGCCCTGTAAAAAATGGCTTGCCTAAATCTGCAAACTTTTAATTGAACTTTTTTATCTACACATCTTTAAAAGAGGTAAGCTTCTGTTGGCAAAGGGCATGGGTTGCTTTAGCTGGTAATCAAAGAAAATGTCCAATGTTTGGAGTAAACACAAGGGAACACAACTTAATTAGTGCTTGATTTTGTTTGGCAAAACCAAGCAGTTATTGTCTACACTTTTTTATTCCCTATCTGCTATACACCTGTCCATTACACTTGGTACATTTAGGTGTTTGTTATGAAATGATTATTGACTTGTAGATCAATGTCAGGAAGTTATTTTGTTTAAGTAAGAATAAAGTCAAAAATTTCAAGTCAAAGTTGGCATGTTCTTTTTTAATCTTCTTCGTCCAGATAGCTTTTGTGTTGGGATCGTGTTGACTTCAATGTTTTTATGTAGCAATATTTTTATATGGCGTTTTTTACAAGCATTTGTTATTTCTTGATTAATGATAGGTATTTTATGGTCTCAGTGAACGTCTTCATTCTGCTGTGGTTATTGTCCATAGGTCCAGATAGGTTGAATAATTAACTTGTATGTACGAATTTTCTTGCTAGTCGATAGGTTCGAATCTATTTTGAGGAGCCAGTAAAGTTGTCCGTATTTTATTGTGATTTGTTTTTTCTTTTGGTTTATTATTTTTTTTAATGTGTTGCTTCCATGTAAGTTTCAAGTCTAGATGCATTCCTTGGCTGACTTGTCAATAGCGATAACTTCTCCATTTATTTTTAGGAACATCGGGGTTTTAGTTGGCCTCTTGATAAAGATCACTTGTGAAGTCTTGTGCTTATTGATTTTTATTCATCATTTGTCAAAAGACTTAGCTGTCTTATTCAGGATATGTTCAAGCTGTTTAGTAGCTACGAATAGATTGGTGTGCAAGTGCATAACTATTGTGTCGTCCGCAAATGTCGCAATCATTAATGATGCTTGTCTTGGGAGAGGAATATCAGCAGAATACGGCCAGTACAACATCTTGTACAACAACGTACAACACTTATCTTGAAAATCCTGCTCGTGCCTGGTGTAGAAATTTTGATCACCCTTATACATGACTCGACATGTAAGACTTCCTTAAGTAGAACGTAGAAATCCTGGGATCGTTTGTTTCATAATTTGTGTAGCAGCCCCCTATGTAAATTCCTCTACCATACATACGCCCACACAATATTTTATTTTTTTTTCAATCAAAATTTTGTTTACCACCCTGTTTTTTTTTTTTTTTTTTTTTTATGGTTTGCGCCAATGGATGTGGAATCTTCGTAAGATACAGGCAACCCGTGTTACCAGCATGCACGATTCGCGGGATGTCTCCTCGCGCCTACGTACTAAACCACACCCCTGCACTCGTCAACCACTCTCCCCGCGGGACTGCCGTTAGGTATTACTTCGCGGGGCTGGTCAGCTATTAGGCTCGGTCTGCCGCCTCTTGGGCTCTTCTCAGGGCTTCTGCTCTTCTCAGAGCGGCCTGCACCCTCACTGTTTACCACCCTGTGAATCTGCTCAATTGTTGATTCTTATCGTCAGAATCCGAATTGATGGTCGGGTATTAAGTTTATTTGGTTGAGCATAGGTTCCATTCTGTCGTAGATTAGCTTCTCGAAGATTTTGGATAAAAAAGGGACTACGCTAATGGGTCTATATGTATATTATGCTACTGGTGCAAAAGGCTAAATTGTAAACCTTAAAATCTCCTAGAGAATATTCCTTTCTTCAACTCTTTCTAAGTTAAAAAGCAGAAACATTTCGGGTATTAGCCATAGCCGGCAAAAAAAATCAAAACCATGTTTATGTAAATTGGAATTTTTATTTCTCCATTTTTTTCTGTTCATTAAGCCTTCCTTATATGTATATTCACTCCTCTTCTCCCTCCCCTTTCCTCCAGAAAACAACCCTCCCCAACCTTCCACAATGCCCTTTCAAAGGTCAATTGTCTCAGCACCAGGAATTTCCGACTTTTAATCTTCACCATCCATTCAGCCATCTGTCTTCCTTCACGTGCTTTCCATTTTATTGATTAAACAGCACTTTTTCTCTAATTAATCTCGAAGTCAACTTCCAACTTATCGCCTCGTGGGTTTTTTTTTGTTTTTTGTTTTGTTGGTTTTGTTTTTCTTCACGTCTCAATGTAGCCGTGTGTAGAAATCTATTTTGTTGTTCGTTTGCGATTAAGAAATATCTTTATTTACTCTGTTCGATGAGATACACATCGGAGTGTCGCATGGAAATGCTTGTAAATTTTTGGGTTGGAAAGCTGCACTTGCCAAAGTTTCAAGATGACTGCCATCGATACTGTGCCGCCGTCGCTGATACTTTTGTGTAGGTGTGTGGTACATTCACTCACCTCGTCTTCTTCCTTGTCGCGCCTACGCGTATTGATTTTTAGTCGGGTAAAGACAAAACGACAAACAACGACACAGTTTTTTTCTTCTTCGGACGAATTTATAGCGCTCCGCGGTAGTTGAGTGCGCATGTGACTCCGAATCTATCGGCGATTTTAGATTTCGTTATCATTGCCTCACATTTGCCGCGCGCGCACGCTGAATGTGGTGTGCAGGCACTGTATCTTGCCCGCTTCGACGAGTCACAAGTGTCGTCGTTAATCATATTTCTTCGCCGCCACCGCTGCCGTCAGTCATCAGCCACCAGGTGATGGGCATGTGGCGCGAGTACGCTGCTGGCTTCCAATTGACCAAATGAAATCTGTAAATAGCCATGTAGCCGCTAGGCGGCCTTTATGTGTCGAAGACTTCGTTTTGACCGACATTTTGTTGTTGTCGTCATTGTGTCGTTGACGGCGTCGCTCGATTACAATCGGTTTCTCCATCTGTCTCTGGGTTGCTGGTGATGGTATGCGATGGTCGCTGCTCATGACACAGCCAAGCGCGGGAGTCAGAAGCGAGACTTTGGCCTACCGTGAGGAGGCATCTTTGTGGGGGGCTCCTAATTCAGGTCACGATCTCGTCGTAATGCTACTGATACGCTAAGTATTTGTTGGTGTGTTTTCAATGTTGACACTTGCGATTTTAACTTTGGAATCTGTCCACACAACGGAGTATGACTGTGCTCGCGGTTAGACGATGCAATCGCAGATGGAATTCAATCACGTTAATTCGTGGAATCTATTTTCAGTTAAAAGTTGATGATTAGTGTCAGGAGATTTCGCGAAGATTGTGAGTGACGGGAGGGAGACTTAAGCAACTCTGCAAAAATGGGGTGACGTGTCTCACTGGGCGCCATCCAAGTTTGAGAAGGTAAGGAAGGAAAGGCGCTGCGTTGCTGCTACATCGCAGGCATAGTGTGCTTATTACATAATGTGTTGCTCTTGAAAATCTAAAATTTGAACGAGAGTAGAAGGGTTGGAATCACACGAGGTGGTGGATTTTTACGGAAAATTGAGCTTGGCTTCTTTTTAACATTTTTGAATGATTTACAAAGATTCTTAAGTAGACCTAAAGGCAACATTTTAAAATCCAAAATGTTCTTTTTCCATACGGATTTGCTACCGACATGCTTAAAAAAAAATGCAACCCAAGAATGTGAAAAACTTAATTTTCGTTGATTAGTGTTAGTATTAGTTTATTTTCAATTCATATTTTATAAATAAACATTTTTTTTTCATTAAATAAATAAAGAAGTTTGGCTGTGGTTTAAAACCGTGTGCCAACCGTCACAATAGGCCCACTCGCGGCCGCACACACTTGACACAGGCGACACTTTCCCACCCCGTCCCTCCTAACTCTAACTCGAGAGGAAGAGGATGGTTTTAGTATGTGAAATTGGAAAGGGGAATGATAAAATATGGCGAAAAAAATCGAGTTAGAGGGAAACTCGACTTAGAGGGGATTCGACTTAGAGGGATTCGGCTGTATTCACTTTTAATGAATATTTTGACGTAAAACCTTGCAAAGATGTCAGTGGCAGTAGTGTCAACTTAAAAATAAAAGCATTTGTCCCTACAGGAAGCCCAAAAAAATACTAGACAATTTTTGCCACAGTAGTACAATGCCGCACGTCATTTAAATCGTTGTAATCAAAATGTTACTACAACAGCCCCTTGAGATCACAGCCTAACGTTTGACCCGTTGCCGTTTGCGGCTCTTTTCTGGTTCAATTACTAGCACGCATCAGCTTATAAACTAAAAGCTCTAAAAGATTTCTAAGCGTTTTACTTTAAAACAAGTTGACTTCCAATCCAAAGAAAAAAAAATGAGTGTCGAAAACTTTTTGAGGATCTTCTTGGTCATCAATTGGTGTCTCAAACATATTAACGTCTTACTTCAAAACTAAATCTGTCTAGCTCTTTCTCATTGTAGTCGTCTAGACCTAAATTGATGTCATGGCTTGGGTTATGATACACTCAATCTCAGAATCTCTTTAAGTATTCTTCAGAGTTCAGAACTATGACGTCCGGTCTTCAATTAATGAAATTCTTCGGTCTGTCGGTGTTAGAAACTCAATGAAATGGCATCACTCCAAAACCGATCTCTAATGCACAATTAAATGCAGCGCCCACACCCATCGACGCGTGCAGATGCTTAAAACCATCGAGGTGTGACAAAAATCATGAATTACCTTTGTCTGTTGAATAAGTCCACCCGCTGTTTTTCCACCTTCCTTCCTACTCCATTGCACCGCGGGATACTTCACTGAGCTGTGTACAACCCTACGACTAGAACTGCGTTTCTCAGAACACGCAGACAGACGTCTAGTTTCCTGTCGATTTGATCGTTACCCAGAAAAAAAAAAAAGACCTGTTCACCCCCTTCTTCTTCCACACGGAGTCTGCTAAGATAAAATACACAAAACTAAAAAAATTAAACATCATCATCTTGTCCAACTGCTGGTGTGATGAAAAAATGAGATGTCAACGCCATCAGCTGGCCGTCTGCCCCATTGTAAGAGTTCATCGTCCGCCAGACATGAAGGCTGTATACAAGTCATTCTCCTTCGGGCCCAAAGGTTCCTTGCACCCACCAAATCATCATTCTGATCACCGCTTCAACATCAAACTCCATACAATCAGTCTGCCGCTCCCCGCTGCCGAGTGCTAGAGGAAGGACGAACACACAAATTATCATAAAAAAAAATTAAACATCCAGACAATTTTTTATCCCACTCGCCGTGCCCTCGCCATCAGTGTAATCCACTTGCCTGGTCCATCCATATTCCCTGAGCTCAGTTCAGTGTCCAACGATAAAAAAAAAAAAACTAAAAAAAAACGTCTCTCTAGATCCTTGACGCACCTGTCGTCGTGTCGGGGGGAACATGTACGCACATGAAGTGAAAACGAGAATAAAAAAAAAAAAAACGAAAAGAAATTTGTATGCCCAACAGGACAAGAGTGGCAAGGATCATTTCAGCGGATGGAATTACATGCACAGTCAGCCATCCAGAGCCCATCCTGATGGTGACGTCTTATGTTTAATTTCCGAAATACTCCTCCTGGATGAGCTGGCGATGCCGTCCGATGTAACCGAGGGTGAAACTCTTAGCCAGGTACAGACGCACACACACGAACACACGTAGAAAAATCGAAGTATCGATCGATTACGAGAGAAGCTCTACAAAAAAAGTTAACGCGAAGATAAAACCGAGCAACGTTCTCCGATTTCAAAAAACCAACTTCCCTTCCGGCACTTGGGGTGTAAGTTAGTTTCGTGTGCTGTGGGATATCCTCCTCAACGGGACTTGGATGAGATGACATGGCTATTAAAACAAGTTGCTTTTGGTCTCGTCCTCGTCCTGTGTATTGTGAACGCTTCAGCGAGTCCCGACATTTCGGAAGTGGAGAATCGTTTCCCCTCGTATTCGGCGGATTCGTGTGTTTCATTTTTTTTTTTAGTTTTTGTTATTTCTTCCTTTTTGTTGTAAGGATACTTCCTCGGAGGGTGACTGTGTGCTGCTACAGTGACTTTTCAGGTGTGCGTGTGGTAGAATACGAAGATTAGGGACACTGTAATTAGAGATTAAATTTTTGTTTTTGTTTTTTTATAAAACCCTAGAGTTTATATCCAATTCGAGTTGGGTTTTTTTGGAAGAAGTGCGGTCGAAAGGAGTTCTAGGATTTCATGGTTGAATGGACTGAAGGCAGCGAGCAGTGTTAGAAGAGCGAGTTGCTTACTTGTTAAGATTAATAATCAAGGCAAAAAAGAAACAACAACTTTTTTAGTTACTTTTTTAAAGTATTGTTTTCTTTTTTCAGCGTTTTCCATATTTAAAACAAAAAAAGTATTAATCTAAAATAATTCTTTTTTGATAGCAAAATTCGCAATATTCGCTGAACATAAATTGAAATTAATTGCAATAGAACTATAGATTGTCCAAGCTTAAACTACTCTATGATTCCTATATTTTATGAAATAATTGCTCACCTTGACAGCCAATTTTATTTTTTGTATGTCGTCAGGAAAATTTGTTCTGTGTTCCCTTGCAATTAAATAAAATGTCACGACATACTCATTTGAACAATTTAAAAAACAAAATTATTTTTGATTTAAGGAATGTCAGGAAGTCAAATTTTTAATATGTACCAACGGCACCCTAAAGTTAACATCCAGCATGACGATAGAGTCTTGCTAAGACTATCAAATTGAGTCCTTGTACAGTGTTGTGCAAAACAAGTGTTTGCAATAAATGCGGTTCGCACATGTAAATGTTTGTTTGCGTTTGTTTTGCACAACACTGTATGTCGTCCAAGGTCCAATTGTCTTGATCGTGCATCTTAACGCAATTCTGAAAACTATTCGCCGAAGACCAACCTTCAAGACCGTACAGAAATCTTTCATTTTGGGCAAAAATGAATAAGCAAGGCTGAAGTTTGAGTGTCAATACCTCGATTGGACCAGTCCGAAATGGAAGACAGACGTATTTTCCAGCAAGCCCAGGTTTAATTTGAACAGTTCAGATGGATCTTGCCATGTTCATCGGTCAATCAAACAAATCCTAGGCCCTCAGCATTGTAAGAGCACTCTCAAATTCGGTATCGCTCCAATCCAGATCCAAAATAGAAGTAGATTGAATTATGGATCGATTCGTGTACAAGGACATCCTTGAAGTGTAGCCAAAGTTTCACGTCCTCGTGCTGTCTCATGGTGAAATTGATTCTGGCAGGAGGTGGTTGGGCTCACGTGCTTTCGAGATTCAAGCTCATAAATCATGAAAATGCTACTCTGTGCCACACACACCCACAGGAACAGGAGCAAACACACACATACCGGAGGCAGACAGAGTGAAGTGTACACACACAGCGACGTGAAGTGGAAATTAAGACGCGTTAAATTTCCCCGAATTGTTGGCCTCATGCTGAGAAAGAAATGCTTCTGAAGTGGGACATTCAGCAGGATTTCAGCAGGACAATGATACAAAGTACACTGGAAATATGGTTTAGGGCACAACAGATTGGGTACGAGAGATAGGGACTGATGTTATGGGCAATTTCCGAATTTCAATCTTATTGAGAATCGTTGGGTGATTGTAGACAAGAAAATTTTACTTAGGATTTGCAAAACCTAGGCTATGCTTTTCCACAATGTTAAGGGAGCTTGTAACAGCAGTCTATTATTTCAAACTTTTTCATTAAGATCTGCAGTTCGAAATAAGTATCATTGAGTTCAGTTGCTTTAGTTTTGACTAGCTGAAAATGGAGGCTAAACTAGTGTGAGATGATTTTTTTTATGGCTAAAGACACGGAACATTTTAGAAAAAAAATACAACATAAGAAAACGAAGAAAATCGAAAGACAATATGAACCAACGCCGAATTGGTTTAGTTTTGTTAATATCCAACCATTGTGTTTCAGATCTTATCTTAAATTAGTCATTTCGAAGCTTGATTAAGCCGCATTTTTAAATGTTCTGTTGTAAGTTTCAATTTTTTAGTTAAAAAAAAGGCACTAGTAGTTCTTTAGCTTTCACTTATTTCACTATTTTTGCTAACTACACAAAACACTGCCATCACAAAATTTTAAAGAGTCAAAAGATGAAGTGCCATTGTTCTATCGATGTCCATCCATCTTTTGGGTTTCATTTGTTAAAATGTTGTATTTATGGTTCTGATTTGTAACTTGATTCGTGACTTGATTGTAAACTGATAAAGGATATGAACAATAAGAAATCTTGTTTGAATGCTTTTGTGTTACTTTGAGTGGTGTGTTTAAGACTTTCCGCTATATTTTCAAAAGTGGTTTGAGTATCTCCTTCATATTCTGATATTACATGACTCATGTGAGCTGCAGTCGCTATCTCTACACCTCAGTTTTGAATTGTTGTCAACATTGTTGTTGATTTGGATTATTGTCGTAACAACAAACCTCAATGAATGTGTAACCATTATTCATCTTCAAAATGAATATGATCTG
This sequence comes from Syritta pipiens, assembly GCA_905187475.1. Taxonomy (NCBI): domain Eukaryota; kingdom Metazoa; phylum Arthropoda; class Insecta; order Diptera; family Syrphidae; genus Syritta; species Syritta pipiens. Next base: position 8,767,048 of record LR994571.1, on the reverse strand, counting down.
CTTTTCGGCAACCTGGTCACCTTCAAAAATGAACAACGCATCATCTACATATTTGCAGCCAACATTAGTACAATAGTTTCAAAGTTCCTCAGAAAAGAAGCTAAAACTTTCTTTTTTTTTGCGATACCTTCTTATCTGACGTGACAGCATCGACAAGATCTGAGTTGCACCCTGAAAAAGTAAACCACACATCGACGTAAATCATTTTCGTTTATTATTTCCGTTCAGATAAACGTCATTTTCTGTTTGCTCTGTAACTCATCGTCTGGGATGAGCACACCTATGTAGCTATTCGGTGCAACTCTCACCAACTCAGATATGAATTCCAAAAATACAAAAAAACAAAAACTCGAACCTAGATACTTAGAGCACATGGCGTGGATGGCTCGCCAGTATGTCACCTGAGAATTATCACACGGCGATCACTGAGAATTTCAATTTTTTCATTTTAGTTTTTTTTTTCTCATCACCCACTGCGATAAGAACGCTCGTGTCGCTTGGCAGCTGGAATCTCCAACGGAAGAGTAAGCAAATGTTGCAGGCGAGTTTTATCTTTAAAACGAGGCACACAGGCAGGAGAGAGTTCGAGCATATGGATACATCATCAAATCCATTCGGTGCGATGAGCAAACACACGTCGATATGGATTCGTTTTTATTTACTTCGTGTGTCTTCAGCCTCTAGCCGCAACCCTATTAGATGAGTGCCAAGTTTTATGGCATAACCCTGTTTCACAGAGACTAATAATCATCAATCTTTTGTCAAAGAATAAACAGAACTATCCTCAATTGATTGTTGACATATCTGTCGGGAGGTGAGATACTCATAGATTCGAGATACTGTGACTTCAATTGTCGGCTCGGTTCTGTGCAGTGTGAGAGAAATTGTGTTCTCGTTTTTTGTTTTTTTATTTTATCGATAACATTAAAGCTTAGGCGTATATCGACGGGCAGCTGGAGATTAGGGGAGTTCGGTACAAGGTGCAAATGGAAGGGTAGGTGTGCTGTGTTTGCTTTGCAAGCTGGTTACGCGTGTTCCGAGGAAATGGTCTGGCTTCTGTTGCTCATATATGTGGAATTGTAACGTATGGGGATTTGGATGGATTGAAACTGATGGGAAGGAATATAAAAGAAGTTTAAGTAAATCTTTTACTACATAGTACGATCAAGACCGTTTTATGAAATTCAAATACATCGCCACATCGCAAGACCATCTGTAATAGGAGGTGGATACTTGAACAAAGTGCTGGAATCGAACTTGCTCATCGTTTAGTCTCTGAAGTTTTATACACTGCTGGTTCGCGTAAGACTACACTAAAGTTAAATTTTTTTTTACAAGAAAAGCAACCACTGATCTATAAATTTGCTTGTCTCAACAGATCGTTAAAGCCTTGCATACAATCTTAATCGGAAATTTGTACTTAAATCGATAACTATCACCGAGAGAACTGAGAGGCTTTTGAGTTTAGCGAATTTGTTTCGATATTTATTTGTTTCGATATAATATTTGCTCACATATTTTGTTTATAATAAAAATAAATGTTTGAGACGCGCGTGAGTACTTACGTGGCTATTACGCACTAGTGACAGCGCTTGCTGACCCTACTCCATTTCCAAGGTAAACAAAAAAAAAAAAATCTTCGGTGGAGAATTTTTTTTATTGAAGTGTTCGTAGAGAATTCATTTATTTGAAGTGTTCGTAGAGAATTCATCTAAGGAATAAATAAATATTTATGTGGCGAATAAACTAAAAAGTACCCGCCATTTTTCTTAAACCTTATTTAAGAAAAAATTAAGGCGATTTACTTGACATTCGTAGGCAAGACAAGACAATACACGCTGGTGCCCAAAGCCATTCTTGTCTAGAGGGGAATGAAAGCATGAGATGGTTGAAAGGTAGCCCAAAAATGAATTCACGTCCCACTTTAATAAATTTGTAAAGTAAAAAACCACCCATCCTTGCTGCGATGAAAGGTCTCTTTCAATGTATTTCTATGACAGTAAACTCTCGATAATTCGAATTTCATGGGACCAGGAAAAAAGTTCGAATTACAGAGGTTGTCAAATTACGGAGCAAAGTTGACTTCGAATTATAGAGGTAAACATGCCATTATTTTCGAATTTTAGAGGTTTTCGTGATGTTTTGCAAAAAAATAAATTTAAATTAATGAGGGGACTAAATTGCATAGGTTTCTTCGATTTACTGAGTTTTTTTTTCAGGGGAGTGTGAGAATGCTTCGATTTACATAAGTTTTTGAGTTATAGAGGTAGAATTATCGAGAGTTTAATGTAAATCAAAAATTCGGGAGCTCTAAATTAAATTTTCGTTTACGTTCGAACTTTTTCCGTTTTCATCAATTCACATACAAGCTCCTCTTCGAGCATCAGTTCGGTAGAATCAAGGATAAAACTGATCTCCATATCGTCTCTGACTCATAATGTTCTCTTTTCTTTGAGACTATCCCACATTCACTTTCCCAAAGTGTCAAAGAGCAACAGAGCATTCTCAGAACCTACAGAGCAGCATCTCCCGTTTATGAGCCCGTTCTTTATGACTACAGCATCCTAAAGCCAACCGAACAGTGTAACAATAACCACCATAAAACTTGCCTAAAACACCCCAAACACACATGATCATAAAACAAGTAACAACCTTTCTTTCCTTCCAAAAGCACCAACGTACGAATTTCTGTACCCATTGCCAGACTGCAAGTACACTGACATCAGAGAATCCAGTTGACAGATGGACTAGGAGTGTCAATGTCAAATGAGTTTGATCTTTCGGGCATCAAACTTGTTATTAACAGTGCTCGGCATCAAGGGGAGCCCAAAACAGTTGCCGTTTCACTGTGTGCCGTGTGTTGTCCCCAAAAAAAGAAGACTATCGTCCAGTTGATGTTCATTTCTCATCTTGCCAAATCTTCGTAACACTGTAACGAGATTTTCTTTTCGTTTCTTCTTTTTTTTTCTCGTTAAATTTGAATTGTTCTTCTTCGGTACAGTTTTACGGTCAGGCACCGAACGTAGCTCCAAGTGTGAGAAAGGTGAAGGAAAGGTGAGGTCTACACAAGCATCCGGTGTGTGGTCTCTGCAACTTGTGTCGTTTTGTACACCAGATTAAGTTAAACCAGGAGAGTGAGAGAGAGAAAAAGAAATTAATTTACTGTATTTTAAGGGGGACTTAGCCGACACTAGTTACGGAGATTTGGTTAAGGACTAGTCAGGGAGATGAAGAAGATCTGACTGGGTTTATGATGCATTTCAGCTTCTGCTAATAGTCTGGTTCATTTCCCAAATATTATTCTAACAGCCACGGAGAAGCTGAAATTAAAAAAGGGATCAGTGATCAACAATTTACAAAATCGAGTTACACTTTCATTGTCGACAAAAGGAACGCGTGTGACTTAATAAGTCTCCAACTAACAATTTTTTAATGATTTTTGTATTGCTTTTTTTGTATGTGTGGATATTCATTGCAGCTAAAAATGTGCATTCAAGTAAGAATCAAAATATAGGCATGATTAGATCAAACACAAGGCGTTAATTCTGCTAAATATTCTTGCCTAACAGGCAAAAGTGTGGCAACAATTATGAAATGAAACTTGAATTTTTTGATGTTTAAAATCTCTTTTATTTTTTTTTTGAAAAACTATTTTCGTTATTCTCTTATAATACAAAAAAACAATAAACAATAACTTTTATGAAATTTACATAAAAAAATGAAATCACTCCACTGTTATAGTTCTGCAGGAATCTGAAAATAAAAAAGTTGTAACTTCAAATAATTTGTCCATAATACTTTGGACTTTTGTTTTTTAAGAAGTCAGCCTCTTTGGCTTGTCTTTTGTACAGTTTCCAATAACATAATCTTGTGGTCGATTTCATAATTCATTTACAGAATCAAAAGAAAGTGTACACTCATGTTTCGAACATTCGAAGACTTAAAAAAAAAGGTCTGTTTCTCCGATTGGAGCTTTTTTTTTTAATTTTAAAAGGGTTTATTTATTTTGATAAACAGTAGATCCAACATCAAAAATTTTACAGACAGATCGCCAAGATCAAAAACCCAAAACTAGCAATAAGACTGTTATCTTTATGTATCTAAAATCGCTTTTTTGAAATGTCTGAGCGTTGATTTTACTAACTTTTTAAGTCAATTCAACAAGAATTCTATGCCATTCGTAGACTAAAATCAACGTCAAAGATATTTTCTTATAATCTACCATTTACGGACCTGCGTATCAAAATATTCACACAAATTACCAATCAGATTAAGGCCTGCTAGGAGTAGAAGCGCTAGTTAAAACAAAAAACTTTTAGAAAAATTTCAAGTCTTTTTTTATTTTTTCAAATATGTAACAAAGTTGTTCTATTTTTATGCTACTGCTTTTAAATTTTTTTTATTGTATTAGGCGGCGTAACAGCCCGTTAAGAGCCAGAGCCTAGCTTTTTCGCACCTCCACTGTGTTGTGCGCGTTATAATTTTGACACATGTGGAGGGGACCTACTGTTTAATGCCGGTTCCGAACGGCGAATCGCGAAAGCTTTTCATGACAGAAGTACTCCAGGAGGGTTGTCAGTCGTTCGCTGGAGGTGGGGCCGTGAAAAATGTTTGTGGTGTTATTTCCCCGAGCCGGATTCGAACCTGGGTACTCTTGCTTAACAGTCCGACGCACTAACGATTAAGCCACGGCGCCCACACTGCTTTTAAATAATAGCCGTAAATACCAACACATGTTGACCTTCAACACTTTAACAGCTCAAAGATCTGATCCCCTTATTTTTGTTAGCCTTGTATGAATTTTGAATTTGAATTTTTACTTTTGACTGTGCTCTCCATACATCTAACCCCAGTGTGTGACGCAAACTGAAAATTTTATTCAGTAACTCCTAATTTAATTCAGGTTTCAAATTAACCACCAAATTACCAGACCACTGTCGGGTATCATATCCTTCTGAGCAGGATCTCAAATTCCCGATCGATCGAGCATACATCTTCCCTTCAAAAAGGCTTAAACTAACTGCCAACCTACTTAAAACTGACCCCTTGCACTCAATTTCCCATCGCAACCTTCTTGCAGAGCTAATGAATCTATAAACGTCACTCGTTACATATTCCATATTTAATCTCTTAAGTAGAATCGAACTCGACGAAAAAACAAAAAAAAAAAACAATAAAAACAACCCTCTGTTCAAAAGCAGAGAGAAACGACACCCATCACGCGGCTCAGTTCCAGCAACCGGCATGACATTAGCCTTTTGATCTTTTTGATCACACGCAGCAAACACTGAGCTGTGTTGAAAATCCTTTTACGCTTTTCGATTACGATTCTCCCGGTCGAATGTTATGAAATTAAATCCACAATTAACGATCAGCAAACAGAGACAGAGTCAGAGGCAGAGGCGATCATCAATATTCATCGCGATTACCAGCTCGTCTACTGTTTATGCTGATTTTGACCCAATTGAACTGCTGAGACGATCGCACCGATCAACACCGATCACACCGGCTGTATGCCACCTCAAAAAACAACTCAAGCCCAATCATTCGTGGATACGTAGATACATTGCGGATCAAACTGTAGCTGCTTAATCGCACTCTCGAAAACGATTTTATTTACTTAAAACGAAGGACAACTGACGACTAAGACGGAAAGGCTATAAGACAACTGAACTAAGTGAAAATGGAGACGAAGACGAAGACGACAAAAAGACAAAACCAGACGAAGCAGCAGCAATGAGCAAGCAATTGTTACCAATGCGCGCCAGCTCTGTGCACAGCCCCATCAGGGACGCAGCCAATTACCAATTCGAATAAATTTCCAACCGAGGGTAACTTTGATCTCTCGAGCAAGGCATGTGTGTGTTTTTGTTTCGGGCAAATAAATTCGATCGGTCGCACGATCGGGCGGGCGCACAGGGACAGAGGTGAACACCCAAGGCACTTTTTTTTTCATTTTCTTAACGCGTATCTATCTATTCAAGGGACTTACGGGTAGAATTGATATCGGTTTCAGATGCTAATCATAGTTTTGCAGTTAATTTGGTTAAGCCTATTTCTGAAAATGAATTAACCTTGTGCATCTACTAAACGACACATGTCGTGTGCGGGAGATAAATGTGGTAGTGTTGCGTAACGTTGTGAAGACTCCTTCAGAATTCACTTAAGATTCAGGTCGTCGGTTGTGATGTCTGCGAAGGGGTTACCTTTAACGTGAATGGATGTCATAAAATCAAAAAAAATTAAGAGGAGGCACTTCCGTTTTCGAAGTATCCAGGGTGATCTAGAATATTCTTCCAATTCGCTGTGGAAATGCGCTGAGCTATGTAGATAATGAGAACTCGAGTGGTGTTGCTATGACCATCACTGCAAATCGGCCATTAAAAACATCTGCTTAAAGTGGTAGCAATCAAGTGTTCCAATAGTTTTGTTCGTGTAAAATAAGCTGCAATTAATTACGTTTATTTTTCAAAAATAGGTTTTAATGATATCAGTTTGCAAAAATAAAAGTCTATATTGCGTTAAATAAAACTGTAAAAAAGAAGCCTTGATGCCTCATTCTTAGGGTTTCATTCGAAAGCAGTAACAAAACCCTTATGGAATCACTACGGTGTCCATCTGTCTGTCTGTCGTCTCTTTTTTTCCTTAATACCGGGTGGATTCTCTTAGAAATCATTACTGTGCCAATCTTGGTAGGTACCGTATGCGAATTTCATGTCAGAATATTCATTACTGTTTAAAATACGCGTCCTCTTGTTAACAGCTAACAGTGAATTTTTCGGTTTTTACAATATCCAACACCAGGTGGAACACGCGCTTTATAACTACAGTCAAATACCTATTAGTGATTCTGCTGAAAGCGCTTTCGAAATTCCATAGCCTGAGGGGACAAATCTAGAGGTACGACAATCGCTTTCATTCTTGTGCCTAAAAACTGGATTTCTATAAGATTCCTAAGAAAAATCTACATTTGCTCTCCCTAAAGGTTTCTTGACGCAGCAATTTCCGCCCTCAGTCGACACACATGACTCAATCATCAACCTCGATGACGTCTTCGAATTCGGACATTCCTCGCCAACACGTCGGGGCATCCTGCGTAATCAACTCACCGTTGTGACTCACTTTTCTTTTTCGAATTTTTGACAACCAGACAACCCGCTGCTAGGTGGCCGTTTACCCTCTCGAATGCAAAAGATTGCGCATAGATTAAGACCTCTTCCGGTTATCCCAAGAGCCACTTACTTCACCTCGGAACCGATTTGAACCTGCACATGACAATTCTGTCGCAACTACTTGTCACGCTGTGCGCACCTTGTCCCAAATTCACTATCTCCCCTCACACCCACCTTAAAGTTTTGATTGAATCACACGCGTATCGTTCGCCTTCATGCGAATTTCTTCGCAGACCTCTTCAATCGGAACAACCAGAGCGCACACATGGTGTGCGTTAACCGCTCGCTGACTGATAAGCCGGCTAGAAAATTCATTTTGAACTTTCCCACGACATCGAGCATGCCGCACACCGCAGCGATATGTCATGTCGCCGCATTTGCCCCCCTTTTCCGTCCCTGTCCGCTGCCAGGGCTCCTTAAAAATAATTCTCACATCCACGGCCAGCAGATACGCCGTGAACACACAGAATCGTTGTAATTGCTCAGCGGTTTGTCACTATCAGCGTAACGTTACCGAAATGAATTCGTTTCTTATCGTCACGTCGGGCGGCCACCTTTCGGAGTGGGGTTCCGAAGCAAGCAACGCCAAAAGCGTTTGCGGTTATAACAAGTGCCGGGAATAACTTCGGGGGGCAGCGGCTATGCGAATCTGAGATTAGAAGACACCGCTGAGGGCGACGATAATTATGCTAAAATTTCCAAGTCGCTTACAGAGGGAGCTTAGTGCAAACCAGGGCAACGACGATAAACTGACAAGTGTGCATTTGAGCGAACGCATTCAGATGCAAATGCATCGGATATGTCAATCATCGTCCCTCGGATGTGCTCCGGAGAAAGGGATACGCCAGCCAGGGCAGAGGAAGCAATCCGAATCCCATTTCATTATCTGATCGGACCACTCGTAAATCTCCGCATCTACCTGGTGACGGTGCCTGCGCCGCGACCAGACTTTCCACCGAGTGACACGCAAAATGAAGGTAACCTCATAAGTTATGTCACAATATGGAATGCCAATGGCTACCGAATGATTTTGGATCGCATCCATTAGAAAGCAATCGACGGTATTGAAGAAAACAGAAAAAAACAAAAGCAAGTAGACGACGCCAAGGCCGCATCGAATAGGGAAAGGGAAATTCACTTGGTGGCTCGATAATGACATCGGATTGGATTGCCATCCCCTGCGTGGTGTGTGCGCAGCTGAAGCCTGAACTGCGGAAGATAAAAATGCGAAAGGGACAGATTTATGGTTCCGGATAGGAGACAGGACAATTCGGAAATTGGGTACTTGTTGTGCTTGTGTTTTCTTGTTCTGTGGTCTTTAAATGACAACTGATGACACATAAACATACTAATTGATGACCTTGTGCCTAAATGAAGACAGAAACTATTCAGGTGATACGGATGCGGATGTTTCGGTGGTACGAATGCAAACCCGGAAACTGAAATGGAAATTGATGTCAAGGGTGCGGGTGCGGGTGCTTGTTTTTTTATCAGTGGGCCTAGAGGATGTCGTATCGGGAAAGAAAGCGATTTAAGTGGTTACTGCTGGCCAATAATTCACCAACGAGATTGAATGCTTAGTCATAGGGTCTGAATAAGTGCTCTGGCAAACGACCAGAGTTTTGTGTTTTGTTTTTAGCACGTGGCGTAAGTCGTTTTTTTTTTTCATTTTCACTTGGCTTATAACTGCCAGCCTGGACTTCGTATCGTGACGCAAAGATGAAGAAGTTCAGAAATAATATCGAGAGATGAAAACAGTCGAAAGTAGCAGGCTTAAGAAATACTGAAATCGATTTTTGTTGGAATCGCTGGAGACATTTGTAAAATGCTATAGCAGCATCTTTTCCTGCGCGCAACTACCTCGTTGGTTTTCAAATCCGATTATAAAAGACTAAGTCATCACGTCACTTTTCAGGCGATTATTGTCTAGACGAATAGCTTAGAGGACATCGTGCAAAGTTTACATCAGGTACAATCGTTACAGTTTAAGTGATGCTAAATGCTATATTCCTCATGTCGAATTGGCAACTCTCTGTTAGCCTTTACTATCGTATCCGATTTGTACTTCGAAGAATGAATGTAAACTTATGATGATGAGTGCTAAGGAGGTTTTCGAAGATTGACTGGATTCAGATCCAGGTTTCCAATGAGATAAAGCTGCAGTTCACTTGTCGCGGGACTGTCATTAGGGTTTTTATAAGTAAAGAATGTCAATCTTTACAGTGGCCAGCACGTTTTATTCAATCGAAAACATGTTAGGAAATATGTCTTGTCTTTTTTTATTCTGGCGTAGCTAAATTTGCTTCGGAGTGTTTTGAAGTACAGAAGTACGTTACAAGTGAATGGACATTAGTCCCTTCTCAGGAGTCCAAAAGTTGGTTCAATTGATGCCAACTCGGTTTTTCGAACATAAACTCAACTGTGGAAGTCGGGCTCACTATTATTATTATCTTAATCTTGAATTTAAAAAACTTAGCTGCTGGGACTATTTGTGTTAGTGTAAGGGGTGGCACTAACAATCTCCGATTCCGATTTCCGAATTCCCGGCAAATTTCGAAAGCTTTTCGTGACAGAAGTACTCCGGGACGATTATCAGTCGTTCGCTGGAGGTTGGGCCGGAAAAACTGTTTGTGGTATTCTTTCCCCGGGCTGGATTCGAACACGGGTACGCTCGTTCAACAGTCCGACGCACTAACCATTTAAGATTAAAAAATCTAGCATACTTAAATTTTCTTTGGTTGTCACTCAGCCGTCATTGAACGAAATCATCGTCGCGACGATAAAGTAGTGCTCAAGGATCTAATCTTCATTGATTCAAGCCTCAGACACGCCTTCCTTTAAGCCATTACAACATCTAATCCCACGACATCCAGGGGTACGTCCAGTCAAGACACTCTACAATGGCTCGCCATTTCTAATCACCCATTTAAGATCATCGACTTAAATCACCTTCGTCCGACACCCAAACCCATCATCGCAGATCTCAAAGTCATTACGCGCATTACTCTCGAGTTTCATGTCTTCCCGTCGACATCTCATCCGAGTCTCGTCAATTGTTTCGCACTCGGAGTCACTTAGCAGCTACTTTGTAAGCAATCTGTCCACCAGAGATACATAAACATTAACCACCCTGAAACTAGAAACTACACCACCAGGTAGTTCCCGATGATGATGTTTTCCACTCTCCCGCCGGAGACTGGCCTCTCTTCGGCGCGGAGACAACTGATGAAACCAAACGAGAAGTGTTAATTACCCAAAAAAAAAAAAAGAAACAGAAAACACCGAGCGACACCGAGGAAACTAAGTTAATGAGTGTGCATTTAGGAAGAGCTGCGGCTGCCCATTAAAAATCTCGTTTTGCATGGTAGTGAAGCGGAACCAGTTATGGTTTCTTAATGACAGTGAATCTATTGGCACAGGTTTATTTCTTTTTTTTGGAACCGATTTGCTTTAGAAAATTGCGTTTAACTTCTTGATTTTGTTGAGAAGTTATACGCCCGAGTGGCGATTCGAATCAATCCGATAAGCGATCGATGCTTATTACTTCCACGAACTGATTCTGCATATCGAACAAGAGAAACTCTTGATAAAAAAAATGGTTTCTTATCTGGCGAAATTGATTTAGAGCTTCGATAGATATTTTCCCAGGTGACATCACCTTCTAATCGAAATTAAGTCGAAGGAAACACAGGCGACGGCTTCTGAGAGGAGGAAACGGAGGCCTTTATTTGGTTAAAAAAAATAAAACCACGCCAATCAGTGGAAGAGAATCTAAGGCCTTCTGAAGAACAGTCTTTCGGGGACTTTTTCTTGACGCAGAAACTTTAGACGTGATATCAGTGATCTGAGTGGCACTTCAGGGAATCTGGGTGTGGCTGGTGGTGATATTTGGATTGAGTTTGAGTGGCGATATTGATCTGTGTGATGAGTTGTTGAGTCTGGAATGGATGATTCAATAAAATTTTAATGAATGCAACACATTGAACACCGATCTCGGATATAGTCGAACGTCGACACTTGGTTCTTTTGTTGGTGTTAATAATCGAAATGACTTTCAGTGATTTTTCTAAGATTGCCATTGTAGACAGCAAGGATTGAGCGTCTCAAAGCAAATTTTTAAAAACGCTGTGAAAGATTTTAGTCATGGTAATGTTGAATGGATAAAACACGTAGAGACGTAGGTTTGTCTCCAAACCTGATCGATATTTCAGCCGAATGCTTCGTGTATTACTTTTACTATGAGTGTAAATCATGATCAAAGATAGTATTGTAGCCAATACGGCCAAAGGTTTTGTCATTTTGGTGACGTATTTCTTTTCAACACTTGTTCAAGTGATACTTAGAAGAAAAGTACTAGAAAGAGTTTTCGTACTAGAACTAATCAAAAGAAGAACCAGAAGGAGCCAAATTTAATTCCGAATACAATTGCAAATTAATCAACATTTAAAGCTGATTTTACCACCCTCTGTTAAGAGTGTCCTAAAAGTATCCTAGTTTGTGTTAAAAAACCCAAAATTCAGACTTTGAAAAAGATGTGGCAATGCATTTTAGCGTTCCAGATCAGTCAATCATTAGTTAAGTTGGCTGAACATTTCGTATCGTTGTGGTGCATAAGCGTTACCACCGAAATTTTAGTCTTGTCTGTGAATTATAATCAGTAAAAATGTTTGACGATTTTAATTGATTTCCAATCGTATTTTTTGAGTTCTTTAGTGGACAGTCAATAGAAGCTTTAAAAGACTTCCGCTTCCTGCATTGTGAACGAAACAATAATTCTCATAAAAAATTTGTATTGCATTGAATACTGTTGACTTTTGGTGTATTCACTCAAAATATAAAATCGTGAATACCTTACTTGATTTTTAAAGTTTTATACAAATCGGCTCAGTTTTCGTCACTATGAAGCTTGAGGATATCAAAAAGAGATTGTATACAACTCATTTTAATTGTTGAAGATGTTTGTGACCTTTGATAAAGAATTCAAAGTTACAAAACTTGAATAAGAGCCTTGAATAACAATTTTCCAAGTTTTTTTTTTTTTGCTTTTGATTTAAAAGATATTTCGTTTAATTTTTTCCCTATGCAGCGCAGAAAACATAGTAAAAATCAATTTTTGTGCCAAAAGATTTCGAATTTTTCGAGTCCACTTGGAATTTTTACTTAAAATGTCAAAATCTGTTGTACTTAAAATCATTTTAAAATTTAAACCTAAAATCTTGTTTCCTTAGTGGAAATCAACAACAAATTTAATAAAAAAATTTTTATCGGAGATAGAAGCCACCGGGAAAACCGGAAGGAGAGAGTTAGCCGGACGATTTTGCGACCTGTCTTGCATCTTCCCGAAACAGTAAAGTCAGAAAGCACGTCAACTTCAAACCTCCAACATACAAAGTCGGGGCAACAATCTATTTTTGTGGGTGAAGAAAGTTATGAACGATCAGGATTTTCCGCTTGCTCTTCTCCGATTAACAGTCGGTAAAGCTATTCGCGAAATCTTAGCAGCTTTATATTCCAATCGTGTGCTAAGTAAATTAAAAAGCAGAGCACAAGGATGGAAGAGGAAAAGATGTTTTATTTTGAGAAATATAGAATTTCAGGCGTAACATGTTATATGATGATCCACACATTCAAATCCAAATTGGAGCTCAAACCTCTTCTTTAATGGTAAATTATATAATACAAAGGCAAGTGAATTCAGTTCACAACACAAAACTAAAGTGAATCCAATTTACATAAAAACGATGGTTTCCAAAATGTGGAACATCTAAATCCATGCTCCAAAGAAAATTGTTGCTGTTATTTTGAGTGGAATACAGAACACCAAAATATTCACTTTCGAATGCATAATTTTGTTCGGAATGCAGAACACCTAATTCATCTTTTGGTGGGCGTTAGGCGCCTGATTTTTCCGAAAGGAAATGCCCTTGTTAATTTTACCGATCAGCTAAATTAACTGGTTATGTGAATATTCATTTGATTCAGATGCAGAAAACTACTTGTATTTCATCTCTCTACGCAAAAAAAAAGTCTCCCACACAGGCCAATCACCCACCTGGAACAGAGATAAGGTTAATCCAGGTCAGGCACACGATGGAATAGGAGACAGCAGTCTGATCATTTTTGTCTGAGACATCTGAGCGAGGAAACACATCTCCAAATTCAATGAAACCAGAATAGAGCCCCCGTGCAAGCAGCCACATTTCATAAGTAAACCTGAGCCACCCAGTAAAACTCGTATCAGAGTTGCATTTCCCAAGCAGCGCCGCTCCAGCTTTCAATGCCATGGGAGAGACAAATTTGGGACAAACGATTTGCCAATTTGATGGAAACTAAAAAATTTGTCAAACGAGTTTTGATGCTATGTGCCTGCGTCGGCGCCGTTGTGCCTCTTCGCGTCTGCCACCTCTGTCGCCGTTTTACCCAACGTCGACGCTTACGGGTGACAATGAGATACTTAAGTACCTACATGCCCGCATTTTAAGTGCTCCGTTTTATTATGGCACATCTAAGACACATTAGCTGGTTCCCCTGCGACTCTGGGGTTTTATCTCTCGGTCTTCTGTCAGTTTGGAAAGTTGTTTTTATTTCTTTTGTAACAGTTTCGTGCGTAATTTCAAGATTCGTAAACTCGTAAACTTGTCAACAAAAGAAAACAGCACATTCTGCGTCCTCTCCTCCTCCGCTCGAAGAAAAAAAAAAAATAAAAATATCGCTGAATTGCGCTCTGAGGGGCGCGTCAGTGCCAACACCCCACAAATTCCGCCGACCGATACAACTTCTCGTCTCTAGTTCCAAGGTTATTTCTGAGAACAAACCGATGGATACAGATACACATGTGTGTTTGTGCAGGGCCCTAGATGTATCGCCAATACCAGGTTACGTCTGCATGAGTATCATGAGTAACTCGGATGTCATGGGAACTGGAGCCAAAACGTCAAATTATCTGACGCTTGCATTTTTTGCGTCGCCCAGATGACGGCAAATTTGTAGGTAAAAATTTGAAGATTCGCTTGCAAATTTTGTTGATTTTTGTTTTTTTTTTGCATTTTGTGGAATCCAGCTGATTAGGGAGGAAGCGAGTGGAAACGTGAAACGGCGTTCGTCGGCTTCTTTGGTCCGCTGATGTGAGCGTGGCTCTGTCTGTTTGTCTTCTGAGTGTTTTCTGAAATGTGATCAGCATCAGTTTCGGTTAAACAATTTCCCATAAAATTGGTTTCCATATCTTTGCTTGGGTGGCATTTGTGAGTCATCTTTAAGCTGGAGGTAGTCTGATCTGTGAAATGAAAATGCGTGAGCAGCGAATTCTTGGGTGGTGGGCTGGCTGATTGAATAGTGTCTATAGACGTGATCGTAACGTGACATAACCAGAAACTTGGATAAAGAGGATTTTTTTATTAAACCCACTCCTTGGCTTAATACTTTTGGAAACTCAGTGAGTGTGTCATAAGTGTGCCAGTGGTTGCCTAGGTGCTGGGTTAAAGTTTTTCGTGCTAAAAGAGTTTATAGTGGCTTCTAATTATTTTAGATTTTATAACTGCAATTTCTCCTTCGTTTAGATCAGCAACCCATGGGGTGAACATGTTTTTGTTTTCATTTTCGGTGATCTTTCACACCTTAAGCTACTACTACTTACTAACAGTCAACTCTTGAAAATTTGAATTTCATTGGATCAGGGAAAGTTTTCATATTGCAGAGGTTTTAAATTGCGGAGGTTTCAGAAAAAAAAAAATATTTTTACCACTTTCGTCACGTACACATTTCAAAAAGGGCTGTTAACGAAAAACAAATAAACTTGACTTCGAATTAAAGGGAAAAGGCCATCATTTTCGAATTAGTGAAATTTTGATGTTGTTTTGGACAAAAATAAATTCGAATTAATGAAGGGGAAGAATTTCACATGTTTTTTTTTTATTTACTGAGGTTTTGAGAATGGTTTTCATTCATTCAAAATTCATTTTTTTTTTTTTCATTCATTCATTAAAAAAAAAAAAAATTATTCAGTAGTAAGATCAATCAGGGATCTCTGTATCATAAATTGTAAATTTTGCGATACCACCATGTAAAAAAAAAATATATCTTAAAAAAAAACGCATGGGACTAGTCAAAGAAACTAATGAAAAGGTATTGAATTTTATAAATAAAAACAGCTTTGCTTTTTAAACTAACAAATCATTTTCACAATTGTGGCCTTGCACTTTAAAAGGTCAAGAAGAAGTGACTTTATTCAATTAGTTACATATAATTGTTTTTTTTACTTCGTGCTTACTGAGGCAACACAGCCAATTTTATGGTGACTAAATTTTATTTTTTAAGATCTCCTACTCATGAAGACATATCGGTGATGACTCTACAAAGTATGAAGTCTATCTTTTCAATGCAAAAAGTTGAAGTGCAAAAAACTTAAGCAAAATTTGTTAAAGTCCCATAGGCTTCAATTGAATGCTATTGAATGATTGTACTTCGAGTGAATGGTGCGGACTTTAAAGTCCCTCAAAGTCTTCAAAGAATGCTAGATAATTCTAAGGACTTGCATTCAATTGATTTCATTGACTCGCCCAAAAGATTGGTATTATCAAGACATGAAAAGGGAATGGTGATTTCAATATTGAAAACCTAGTTCCAAAGAGAATTTATAAATTAAAAAATCCGTGACATAAAATCAATTGATTTGTAACATCTTACATCTACATCAGTCAGCGTCAAGTGAATGAGGCTTTTTAACGCAGTATGGCTACAATTGAAAGCCTCAATTGCACTGAGAAAACATTATTTGATTTGGCAGTTGTGCATAGCTCCATTCAATTCCTCGGTTAATGAAGGAAATTTCATCCATAGATTTGCTTTTGCATATCTGCAGAACTGTTTTCGAAACATACAAATGTCCTCACCAAGTCCAATTTGGAATCCCGGGTCACCAATATGTCGAAAGAATATTTTCACCTTCTCAATTCTTGGTATAGCACGGCTTTCTTCAAAAATATAGCAAAGAAAGTAATTGCTAACCATTTCATTTTATGAAACACGAACCTATACAGGTTCTTGAAACTATTGCCAGTATCTCTGATGCGCTGTGATTCGCATTTGTTCATTCAAAAACATTACAGAAAATTATTTTTATTTTTATAACGGAAATTATTATATTAATAAATTATATAGCAATAATAATTTAAGCGAATTCAGCTACATTACAGAAAATTAAAATTCTATTTGCACGCACAGTAATTTACAAGAATGTTCACAAATAAATTTGACAGCTCTCTACTCTTGCTTCCAAATTTGACAATTTTTTTCATTCACAATAAATTGAGAGTTCGCTTTAACGAAAACTCATACGAGTTCACTCGGAATGTTTCTTTAGTTTTTATTCACACAACCTATTGTCTTTATTTTTTAGAATGTTGCTTATGCTATGTAAAGCTAGAGTTGAAAAATGCCCCGGTAGCTGAAGGATAAATTTTAGCAATTCGTTTTGGCAAACTTCCACCATTTATAGAAGACGCAACTTTCATCAGGGTAAATATGAAAAACAGGGCGTGTCCTTTACATAATGACCATACCAACATTTTCAAAATTTAGTCTTTCTGTCCTTGGTTTGAATTTTGCCATTGATTAAACGTCTTTACATTGTGCCTTCTGCAAAAGTCCATGAGCCAATTGTCAACACCAGCAGCACCGATGCCCGCTCACTGAATTTTCAGGGGCAAATTTTAATTACGTACGAGTATCTCAGACTCGTCACGACTTTTGACTCATTCGTTCAGAGAAAAAAAAAAAACGTATTAATCATGAAATGTCATAATTGCGTCTGATTCCAGGTAGGAGCTAATTTTTCCACGCGCACGTCCGATACAATTGCTGAACTTCGATGAAAATTTCCTTTTTTTGGTGCCAAAAATATAAAGAAAATTATCTTTGAATTTAAACAGAATATCGAAATGTAAGTGATGACTTATTTTGAGTCTTGACCGTGTCGAGATTTATCGATGGACTCACTGCTCCCTCGGTTTGCTTCTATAGCGACACATCAAGGTACTCAGTGGCGTAACGCGTGTGATGCAATTCTTGGAGCTGCGCTGGACAATCTGCAGAAAAAGAAAAAATAAAAAGAAGCGAAACATATCTGCAATCGCATCGAACGTGATGTGACTGGACAAATGATGTGATGAACTCCATTAAAGAAGGGAATGTCTGAGGTGACTTCGGCAATAACTAACGTGCCAACGTGGAAGTTTTTGACTATTTATTGGATGAAGTGGTTGCAAGAGATGGATTTTTCTTGTTTGGTTTGTGGTATCCTTGTTGAAAAATTTTACTGAGATGAAGATAAAAAGAGGCACATTCTTAAGGTAAGGTTGTGGTGTGTGAATTGAAATTGTGTTGGGGCTGCACAAGAAGAAGAAGGATTCTTTAAGATAGAAATAGAAGGAAAAATGAAGAAACTCGAAAAAAGAGGAGCAACTAAAGATGAATAACAGCTCGTTGTTTAGCGAGGCCTTATGTTGGTAAAGGTAGCCAAATCCTGGCCTAAAATCGCCATAAGAAATTTTATAGCATATTGTTTCTACGTAAACCAAAAACATGGGTCATAATGAGACCTGAAAGATGTAGGTCAAAAGTTTCAGAACAGTTTTGTTTTAATGAATTTTATATTATTTGAGTGCGTTGAAAACTTTTGAATTTTTAAATCATTGTGTTGTTAATTTTCCAATAAACGATGGCAAAATTTTTACTTAAATTTTTTTTAGTCATTTGATATGTATTTTATTATATAAATGTACAATGAATTGTATGTGCTTGCAACTTGTGCTGTAGCAAGTGTAGTTGTATAAATGAAAAAAAATCTAAGACTTGAATAAAAATAATGGTTGTTAAAAAATAAATTTCATGGAGATTGTTCGTTGTTAAAAAAAAGCTGCCTTGTTTTATTTGAGTTAGCCTTAATTGTTTTAGAATATGTAAAAAGGTTGCGCAAAGCTTTTCCAATTTTGGCACGGAAAATTTACGTTTTTTTGTTATCTATTAAAATATTATATTATACTCATTAGTATAAAAATAAATACTTATTAACATAAAAATAAAATACGGATGAGTGTTGAACCAGTCGAGTGACTATCATTATATGATGTCCCGTGTACATTGACGACAACCAAAAATCTATTTACTATTTGGTAAATAAAAACCTTGATAAGTACTATTCTTATTTTCAATTTAGTAAAATATAAAGAAATTACATAATAATAATAATTTAATCTGAGCTAAAAACCTTACTAAGTGATTTTGCTGCACCCTACACATCATCAATCTGGTGACAATAAAAATTGACAAAAACCAAAATAGTTAAGATTTTCATCAAATTAACCATGTTACTTGACAAAAATGTGGAATAGCACATCTACTAGAATGATAACTCGTTTCAATAATACTGATAAGCAGAGTTAGGATTATGTTGCCATAAAAAAGTAGAAAAGGTAAAAAAAAACACTCCAAAGACTTTTTGCCTTTTAATGAATGCACTTCTTTTCTTATTTCTTATTATAGAAATAAGAAAACTTCTTTTCTTATTTCTTATTATAGAAATAAGAAAAGAAGTGCAAGTGTAGTTTAAGTTCATCGAACTGCCAATAGCTCATTGAAACTATTTAGTAATAATCTTCTCCGGTTGTCTCTTAGAAGCACCTATAACGAGTTAAATGACATTTCTACTTCAGTTGAAACGAGTGGAGCACGTTTAAAGTTTTTAACACTGTGAAAATAGAATTTGTTTGGAAGTTTGAAATACAAGTAACCGTTCACTACAGAATTTATCCGTTTTTAAACACATAAATTTAAATTGAAAACGACTTTAAAGTCCTTCATAAATTCTTTGACAATTATACCATATGATTTTTCTAATTTTGCAGAATGTTAGATTAACTAAACGAAACAATGCAAAAAATTTGTGTAAATATTTTGGAATGGCACGCGCGTTCTTTCGCATTGCTTTTTTGTATACAAACAAGATGTATGAAATAGAGTATCAAATTATCGTTCGCGGTCATATAAAGTGACAATCGATTAGACGCTTTAAATTTTAAAGCGTCTAAAAATTTGTTTTTTTATTTAATTTATTTATTTCAGTATCTTTTACAATAGTCTTAAGTCCTTTAACACAAAAGTTTAATTAATTCAATTAATAACTTATTTTAATTCAATTATTAACTTATTTTAATGATATGGATGAAACTTGAGAAAAGAGCAGAAAAAGGCAAGTAAGAAAAGGCAAAAAAAAAGCAATAATGGTGTAAAAGGCAAAGTAAAGTACATGTATTTGGAATCAGGACGATATGAAACATTAATTAAAAAAAAAAGGTAAAGTTAGCAAAATGTGATCGCTGTTGATAAGTAATTGATGGTGTGAAGGACGCTTTATAACTTTTTTTTATAAGTTTGGACCAAATAAAAGCGCACGCCAAAATTTAAAAATTTAGGGGTCATGAAAGCGTGCATAACGAAGAATAAAAAGCAAGAAATCATCAGAGGTAACGATCTGTAAATTAAGATGCGTCGATGATCTTCCGTACAGAATTCGCAAGAAATATACTGTGCGGGGAGGAGTCAGACAATATTCCCTGGCTTCGCTCTTACTGGAAGCCTTAAACATGTTATGGTTATTTTCAGTAAATTCGAGGAATTTACAAGTAGCAATATAATAGTAAGCCTAGTCCCTGCCATTAAAATACTGGAAAACCCGGAGGAGTTTTGAGATAAACCTGAAAACAGGTCTCAACAAGTCTTTATTGCTGAGCTGAATTAGAGAGTGAATATGTTTACTCCTCATGGCGCAACAATCTACAAGTTCATCAGCAACTTTTCAGGGTACATTGTACGAGTATCTTCAGTCTGACAATTCGAAAGTTTCAATGCCGCTCAATGATGCGTATCTGTGCGATCGTGTTGAACATTAATCCACTTCCAGATACAAGTTCTCAAAAGATCACTCTCTACCCCCGAAGCTCAGCGAATCCAAAAGAACCAATGTCAAACTTATCAGACCGCTAACCAACAAGCACTTTGAACAAGGTGAGTAATAATGCAATGGTCTTTCAATATGTTTCCTGTTATTAGAGACGAGAAAAAAAAAAATCATGTTTAGCAGTTTTCTTAGCCGGCAATTACCCATTCAATGTGGAATGTTAATCAACTCACACAAGACCCTACCGACACCGACATCAACATCGACACCGACCGCCTTGCGATGTACGGGTAATTAAGAGTATTGCAGACAGAAAAGCAGCGGGTTCCAGGCACTCCAGGAAGCGTAAATGCGCGCGCGCACTCGGCAAGCCGAACTCCTGGGTTGGGCGAGTGTCGTCTCACCATCCCATGATTATGTCTTTAAAATTCCAAATGAACGGATGAATGGGGATAGATGGATGGACAATATTGGGAATGCCAATGGAATACGCAATGACTTGACGCCAAAGGCTGAAGCTGATAATGATGTACTGTGGTTGCGATAGATACGATGCCGGAGTATCTTGCAGATTTTCTTGGTAGTTGTGGTGGGAGGTGAGTGATTGCCATTTCGGATTTTGAAATTTATGACAGGTACTGAGCGGTAAAGGGCTTCTTCAGAGTTCTCCACAGTACTGCAAGTGTTTTATGTCGTTTGACGGGAGCGGTGGGAGGAAGATTTATGTTGGCAATAAGGACGTCTTGTGGAGAAGGAATGCCTCTTTAAGCCAAATATCATCAACAAAATCGCAAAGTAGGAATTCCAAGGAGCAAAAATTTGTAGTAAGTTAAAAGTCTATAAGGCTTACACAAATTTGCAAATAAAATGAAGAAAAGCAATAAGATTTTTTTATGACGAAGTAAACTGTGGCTGACATGAAAACTAAGGATAGGGTAGTTGAAGCGCTATCTGAAATTGTTCACACAATAGTGATTTATTGCGCAGTAGAGCCAATAGTCTCTATTCTCTATAATCTTTATATTACCCTGTAATTTAAATTACATGTTAATAAATAATAATAATAATAATATTGCGCAGTACGGTGCACAATTCGTTTAAGTTCAAAGTCCTCAATTTAGTAATCAAAGCATAATCTATTTGTTATATATGTAATAACATTCCCGAAAAATGAGCATTAACACCATTTAAAGACAAAATTTGTATAATTTGAATAATAAGTAATTTATTTCAGTAGCCAATGTACAATACAATATTTCAGGATCTATGCACTAAACGGTTTGATTATTGATGTTGCGTTTAGAAACTTCAAATTTCAAATTAATCGATACAATCGATATTCCACATTCGGCTATTGTGGAATACCCATTTTACTTTTGCATGTTACAACCAGATTCCATGCATTAAATGGACAATTTTAACACACTACAACCTACTACAAGAGGTTGTGGAAATAGAAAGCGCAGGAAGTGTCTAATTTGTCTTCGAGATCTATAAGGCGAATCAAAGTATTCGTTTAAATATTTGCAGAAATTATGTGTTTATTATTATCCACCGCCTGTAGCCTTTTTTTGTTTTGGAACTCGGACATCTGCTTGGCCCAACACTTAAGGTGGTTGAACAATATACCTGTTACAACTTGGGGAAGTAGGTATCCTACAATTTTCGTATACCTAGTTCTGAGATATGTCAATTTCATCGTCCTCAATATCTTGGCGGTTCTCAGCTGCCGGTGTTCTATCTGCCACTGAAATTGCTGTCAGTGCAGATGCTCACGCATAAAAGTTTAACCGCCAAAATCAGAATATTCGGTAAGTGGTTGGTAAGTATCCCAAATGCGACCGGTGAGTCCAGTCGAAAAGATAAAATGCAAATTGTCCATGAAACAAAAGTCGTTGTCAATCTTTGTGGGGATTTGTAACCGAAATTCTGTCAAATCGAGTTCCTCTGTCCAGAGTCGAGTAAATTCATTTTTTCCATTTACCAACCAACTTAATTCTATTCTCTAAAGTGACCTGATTTGGAATATGTTTGCATCGATAACCGTTACACTTTCGAAAATATACTCCCAAAGTACATACTCACCACCGAATCCCCGCCCAGATTCCAGCACATATGAGCCGATTTCCAGTTCAAATTCCAGTACATGCCCTCCAACTGTGCCTTGAAGTGCTTTTATTTTGTGAGAATTACACACATTCACCCGGGCAGATACATGAAAGAACAACATTGGGATCCTTAAGATACCACTCTGGGTGTCCACTCATCCCTGAAGCCAAAGCCAAAGGGCCGAGCGCAAGGACATGTACCGAGAGAGGACATGTTATCCTGTCAAACTGACCCCGAGCGGTCATCTTCTCCCTTCTCGGATATAAATAATAAAATGCAAATTAGGGACTGACCATAACTTCCCATTACCCCGCTGACCCTCTGTCCGAGAAGGACGTGTCTTTGTCGTCCTTCTTCGCCGAGCCAGTGTCAAACAGACAATTTTCTTGAATTAATACCTGCGTGGCTTACGATTGGGATCTTGACCACTGCGCTATGGAAAATTGGCGGGTTAATCAAGATCGAGTTGTGATTTGCATATTAGCTCTGGATTTGGGTTCGGGGCGAGTTGCTCTTATTCTGATTACCGTGCTGGACCTTTTGTGCTTAGGGTTCAGTGGAAGTGGAAGGGGTCAGTTGATGGGTAGGTAGGATGTGAACTGTTTTTGGGACGTCTTTAGGGGTTGAACCTTGATATCGGGTGCACACGGGAGCGGTCATCTGTTGGCAATCTTCGAAAAGAGAGAGTCGTGTTTTTTACGATGTTATTCACGCATCTTAAGTATTATACGCATGACCTCCGTTGCTAAACGGATGGTGTTGGGTTTTTTGGTTTAAAGGATGTAGAAAGATGTCTTCCTTGCTGCTGACTTGAATGAAATTTATAAGTTATGGAGAGGAGTTTTTAATTGAGAAAATTTATGAGGACGATGTCCCGGTTATTTTGTATGATTTAAGACTCTTTCAGTTGCTTACGAGAATTCAATCTTGCGGCTTTCTGGGAACATCTGAGATGTGTTAATACAATAAACACATTACTTACAACCGCTTCTAAGCTCTGGTTTTGCCGCCTTGCTGCAGTTGGTTTGTTATTTAAAATATTGATCTAAGGATATCGAATGTCTTTCACCGAGCTCCGTCCACTTATTTTAAGTGACGGTCTTCCAATGTGAGGTCCACTCATTAAAAATATTGAAAAAGCCGAGATCAGTACAAATGTAAAATACTAGACCGAGAAATAAATTATATTATTTTTATATTTTCTTTTTACTCTTTTACTCTTTTTTTATCAGCTATTTTTAGTTGAAAGAACTCAATTCCATTTCGAAAAGTTATAAGGCAAATAATTAATCAATCAATGAACAAGCAAAATACTTTAAAAAGTTAATAAGTTCTATTCCTTGCGATGTCATTGCTGCCTTAATGGTAGTTCCCCCGATTACTTTTTAAATTCTATTTCAACCATCTGTTGATTTATTATGCTGGGGCTTAAGTTGGAAGTGTTTTTATCAAACTTTATCACAGTTTCTGCAAACCCCGTTGGATAAGAATAGTTTCATGATCGCAGTTTATTTCTTCGGCCCATTCATGATTTGTTTGGTGACTTTCCTCCTTCAAAAGAACTATAAGACGTTCGTTGAATTTGAATGACACCTTTTCAATATGTGATGCTGTTTCAGCAGATCTTAGGCTAAAAACGAAGAGAAAAGGGTTTGCAAAATTCCGTCTTTTATCTCTTCGATATTTTATTTCTTCGCCTCAAAAGTAATAAAAAAGAGCATTAGCACAGTTTCTTTTGAGTAGAAAGAGCACTATCGAACGAATAGTAGACAGTTTTTCAAACAGAGAAAAATCGTTCTAAAACCAAAGTAAATATAAAAACTCACTCTCCGCCTAATTTCACTAAACGCGCAGTTGAGGTAACTGATATTTAAAGTTAAAAACTACCAAAAATCTAAGAAAATATAAGAAAAACGTTCCAAAATCTTTTTCTTTTTTAATATACAACTAAGAAATGTAAATATGGATATAGAAAAGATATAGAAATGCAAATTTGTGAATTTTTTTCAATAGATAAGCAATCTTAACCACCCAATTTGATACTTTCTTATCGCTTCATAAATTCAAAAACAGAACAAATTATTAATTGCAAAAAAAAGATTCATGACCTAAACAAACGATGCTGCTCTGATTTACCTGCACTGCCCTGATTGTCCATACTCACCCTTTCGTCCTCCCCAAACAATGGAACGGGTATCGCGAAGAATAAGATTCCTCTACCTGAGCTCGAAAAGCGTAGAGATACCGTGTGGGAATTTTTTTTTTTAACAACGCATTCAGTATAAGATGCAAATTAAGGATACAATCGCGTAATATACGTTGCTCTAGTTCTGGACAGTATAGTCTGTGGCCTGCAAAAGTACACGTAGACATGTAAAGGGAACAACAACCATGAGGTCAGTCTTCTTATTTACTTCGACGGTTATTTCACACGACACCGAAAATCATTTTAATACTTTTGTGAATTGAAGACAATGCCAATCTTGACCATTTCGGTTTTATGTACTTTGCTTCATTAAAACTGGAGTAAGGAAAATTGTAACGAATATTTGAGTCCTGGTTCCAGGTACATGGGCAACTCGAACAACTTTCGTGTTGGGATAAGTCGAAAAGATTTATAGACTTTTTGATGACCGCGCTTTTTAACGGACATTTAGTTTTGCTTTTTCTGCGTCGTGATTTTTCCATGCAGTTGTTTTTGGACGCTGGACTTGGGGAGAACGTAAGTAATTCTGTAAAGGGATTATGTTTCGAAATTTAATGAAAGATGTCCTGGAATTGATGATGTTCAAAAGGATGTGATTAGTATTGGAAGAGGGTTACTAGATTTTGTAAAATCTACGCAACAAATGAACTCAGTAATGCTTCGCAAATGGCGGGAGACTTAAAAAAGAGTTTTAGCCATTATTTTTTACAAAAACAGTAGTCCTTTGATAGTGTGAACTAGTTAAATATTCAACTTCCCAGTTGTTTTCGGTAGCTTACATTATAAAGATAGGATTATAGATTCACATTTTAGAAATGATAATGTAATGCTTTGGAGATTCATATTTTAGAGAAATTCATATTATCGAAAGACTACTGTTCGCATTATTTTCTGTTAAAATTGTTTCTTTTTTCAACTCTTAAATATCTTTCCGCAAAATATAATCTACAAACTATTTTATAAATTATGTTTATCAACTCGAAACCCAACAAAATAATTTCAAATTGTAAAATATTAATTTTTTTCTGAGAATCACTTAACATTTATTGTGACCAATAATTTAGCCGTTCAGAGGATACATTGGTTATCGCCATAAAACAAAAATTTGAGAAAAACGTTGTGTTCAAATAGTTGTCATTGAATGGTGTTAATCTTTATTATTAAGGAATGATATTGTAAACTTAAGAAGTTATGACTAAACCAAGTGTTTTGAAACTTAAATCTAAAATTTTTCTAAATTTTATTAATTACATTTAATCAATCAATAAAAGTAATGCTAAATTTGTGTGCATGACTTTTAGGAATTCAAATTCGGTGATTGCAATTCGTGAAGAATCGTTACAATTGATTGATCTACAAAGTCTATTAACGCATTTGGTTATCCGCATTTAAAAATTTATCTGCGTTTTTCAATGTACCACATCGCATCTTCCAAGACCAAAATTCGAATGGATTTATTTTATACGCGCTCGGATACGTGCAGTGGCAGATCTTCATTCCACTCCCAAAAGTGACCCCACCACCAGACTCCTCCGTTGTAAAGTAGAGTCAACAAAATCAAGATGGAAGAAGATAGTGCATTCAAACTGAAAATTTATTAATTTAATAATGCAATGCACAAGGAAGTAGCACTACTCCGTCAGCCATCATGTGCAAGATTCGAATACGTAACACGTTGCAATTAAAACGCTTAGTAGACTGGTGCAAGGCACTAACAGTGCAAGTGCAGATAAATCACTTTCATCTGCACTAAATAACTGCGAAAAACGCTGAAAGAAAGACAAAAAAAAAACTACTAGATAATGTAAGACCATCTAGTCATCCATCTACCAATCTGGTTGGGTAGAAGCCTCGCTCGCTTATTGACACTCGATTTCTCCTCTTAACCAGCGGGGGCTGGAAAATAAAAAAAACACGCAGACACGAGAGTTTGCCAAATCAATACCAACGCTTGAAGCAGCCAGCTCGGTTGGAGACAAGCGACGGGGAAGTTGAAGTTGATTTCAGAGAAGTAGGAAACTGCAGCAGCAGCAGCACCCACCATCAACGCTGGCAAGCTGGCAACTTCCACTCTCTACACCAACGAGCGAGTAAAATCCGCTAATTAATTGCATGCAATTAAAAAATGTTTCTTGGATAATTAAAACTGCACAAAGCAGTTACAATTTGTAATGCTGCAGTGTAATAGATACACGGGAAGGAGCGAGCAATCTATCGAAGATGGCCGAGCACGAGCCGTGCTCCATGCGATGTGCATGGCTATTGTTATTGTGCTTATGACGGCAACAGCAAAAAGGGGGTACGAATCTGTGAGTGATTCGTTGACTGCGTTTTCACTTTTGTTTTTCTCTTCACACAGTTTTTTTTTTTTTTTTTGTTAGATTTAGTTGTAGATACACGTATCTATGGCGGATTTGCAATCATATTTCGGACCAAGTTTGAGGAGTTTGTTCGGTTCGGTTTCGTGATGAGTTCGGTGTTTCATGGCGGAAAAGAGAACAGCTAATGAAATCAGAAGGAAGAAGATTGATGAAATAAATAGCCACGGATTTCGCCATTCCGTAATATCCTGTTGTTGTTATGCTTGCTTCAGGCAGAGTCATTCGTAAAATTGAGTAGCAATTCGTTTAGATGAATAATTCACAATTTTTTCAAAAAGTGGAAAGCTACATTTCCGTTGGAATTAAACTCTAGGTAATTTTCTAAGTACAGAGTTCCGATTGTAATAACCATACAAGACTAATATCAAATGTACCTAATCGATCTTCAAGATTACAGAACCTCTGTCCTACATAGATCTTTATCATCCTGAATACATAGTACAACAAGAAAAAAACCTGTTCTAAAATTTGTTCCTATTTTAAAAATTAACTCTATTCGATATTAGTTGATTAATATGGTTGGCTTTTCTGCTTAAATTTGTAGAAGTAATGCTGACTTGTGAAGACTAGTTGCTTGATGCAATCAACGAATCGCGGTTATTCTTATATTATTTATGAAAATAAAAAACTGGTGATCAAATAAAATAAAAATCAGAAGAACATAAAATAATAACAGAAAAATAGTGATGAAAGTGAAAAATATAACCAGTAACAAATATAATAAATTTCCTTCCACTTACCGAAATGTTCAGCAAAATGTCAAATTACCTTAGTATACAATAACTTAACAGACTCCAAGAAATAGCATTAGAGGTGGGGCTGTTTGCAATTAATGCGAAAATCTAAATTTAAGATATTAGATTAGCACTTTATTTTTTCTCCATTTATGTAACTTTCCAACAAATAACATATAATAATTTTGCATGGCTAGTTGCTATTTAGCAACTAAATAAAATAACCATTTTAGTTCAACTTTCAACGTGAAAATGAAAAGCAAAAATTAGTGTTTTCGATCAGCTATGACTTTTGGGTCATTTCATGACAAATCGCACAGCTTATATGGGGAGCTGGGGGAGTTATTTATTGAAGCATTTCAAGTCTCGGGACAAAACATTTTTGCTCAACTCGATATAGTAAAGCAAGTTTACATGCGTTCCACTCCAAAATGTTTTGTTATTAATATATTACAATATTTCAATAAAATAAATTATGCTACTTCTTTTTTACAAAAAAAAATAATCCTTTTCCAATTTTGAAGCTTAATAACATAACATAACGTAGCTCCTTAATAAACACGTTTCAAAGAATGTTTTTCTAAGAAACTTGTATTAGTACTACTTTTTCCATTACTTTCTGATTAATTCTAAAAAATCAAAATTTTAGTTTTTTCTTTTAAAGCTGAAGATCGTGATTTCAATTGTTTCTTAGCCTGGGACATTCATTTTCGCAAAAAGTGGGCATCAGAGTTGGCGTGTCTGGGGCTAATTGTAAAAATGTACATATTAATATTAATCACAAGTGTAACGATGCCAAATGTCTAGTTTATATCTTTAATTTAATTTAATTCCATCTTTTATGGTGTTCTATTATGCTAAATTCATTGTCATACACCTTATTATTTTTGTATACATTAAAAGCAAGATGAATATTGTAACATTGTTATAATGTAACGTGCAATTTAATATTTTTTCCTGTACAATGTTTTTAAAATATGGACATAAAAATTTGATGAAACAACCATCATTTAAAAAGAAAGCAAAATTCCCTCTACGCAATAAAAAAAATTAAAATATTTTCTACATTTGTATAAAATGTATTGAGTCTTCCACTCGAGCTGAATTTTTGTAGTTTTTTTTATTTTTGTTAAGTATCTCTAAAACCTTTGTTACGTTGTAAAAGATAATAAGTCTTACTGGTGCATACCTTCATACAAACAAAAACTTAACTTGAAATTTATTTACTGTCCCATAAGTAATAATATTTTTTTGTTTATATAACTTACAAACTTTAAACTTCTCTCTCCATTTATTTTTATTGTGCACGGTTTGTGACCTGCTCAATCGGAGATCACGATTTGGACAGTCCTCGTGATTCTCAAAACTTGAGGTTTTGGTTAGCACAAGAAATTCTCACAAACTGCGATTCACCTGATATGTTCTCTTTTTTCTATGCCAACACAACTTTTGTCTCTGTACCTCAAAACTTCTGGCGCCCTATTCGCACTTCCGTCCGCATACTTCCCCAGAACTTATCCCAATTTTTTTAACGGCGACAACCTACGAATTACCTCATCACAAGCCAAAACAAAACAGAAATAGAAGAGTTAAGATTAATAAATGCGTACTTTGAGGGATCCATATCATAAATCTTCCCTTTTTTCCAAATCGCACTCAAGTCAGTCCCACGCCAGTGAGCCTCCAGTTCAGATAACAACAGCACGCTGCCGGTTAACTGGCTCCATTCTCGATTACGTATTCATTGTAAAAGAATTAACCGCAGTGTCGAATTTGTATTCAGATTCGCTCCAATGACAAAACCGACTGCTTCTCATCGAGCAAGACGAAGAGAAGCACACACAGAAGCCAGAGGAAGCCATCAAAGAATCGCTCATTCCATTGTACCAAAATTCAATATCATCGCTAAACATACCTGCTGGCTTCTTAATTTGTTTTTTCGTGTGTCTCTTCCCAAGATGACCGGTGTCCAATTAGTATTCCGATGGTTTGTCGCATCCTGTAAACAGCCAGCATTGTCGTACACCCACATAGCCCGAGATCGACAGTGTCGATCTTCACGCCGCTCATCTTCATCATCATCATCATCAACAGTGGTGTTGCATCCAAATACAGAGACGAGACAGCAATCGGTGTTGGATCCCGAAGGTATCCATCGAATTAGACGCTCAACCTCCGCCGGTAACTCTGACTCTCGGGGCGGATGGACAAAATGCTGCAACTAGAATTCAATGCACATAAATGCCAAGATTAAAGGTTTATTTCCATAATGGGTCATGCATGATAAACAGGGAGCGCTGAGGACGTGGTACTCATCGGTGATTTGCCGGATGATGTTCGGATTCGGATTCGGATGCTTAGCCGCATGCGAGCAGACTCCGGGATTTAATGGCGCAGTTCTCTAGTCACCGACCGCAGGCGTGAGGGATGATAATCGTTTTTTTGGACCTCAAACTGTTATGGGTAATGTGTTTTGACTGTTTGTTTTGGTTCTCAGTTGAGATCATCACATGAAATTGAATTACTCGGGTACTTGCGATGTATCCGTTGGCGTTAATTGCCATTTCCTGCTATCGAAGCGATCTTAAGCAAAGTGGGGAACTATTTGGAGATATCAAAAAAACATTCGGCAGTTCACGGGAAAATAGGTTAGAATTTTTCATTTTACATCAAGGGGATTGCGCTTTTTTTTTAGGAAGAACTATACATCCAGCGCGTATGGCGCCGTTGGCTCGATCGGTTAGTGCGTCGGACTGTTGAGCGAGAGTACCCGGGTTCGAGTCCAGCTCGGGGAAAAAAAACATCACCAACATTTTTCACGGCCCCACCTCCAGCGAACGACTGACAACCTTCCTGGAGTACTTCTGTCATGAAAAGCTTGCGCAATTCGCCGTTCGGAACCGGCATTAAACAGTAGGGGTCCCCTCCACATGTGACAAAATTATAACGCGCACAACACAGTGGAGGCGCGAAAAAGCTAGGCTCTGGTTCTCAACGGGCTGTTACGCCGCCCAATACAATATACATACATCCAGCATTCAGCAGACGCAAGTATGCATTATGAGCTTCATGCTAATATGTAAATGTTATGTAAATTGTGTTTAAATGAAGCGAAACTTCAACAGTTGAAAAAAGTATGTTTCACAAGCCGACAGTAAACTCTATCATGATTTTTTTAGCCTTAAACAATTTAATTTTAATTTTATTCCTCCTAGAGCTCCTTACTGCCTGGAGAGACTTCAGTCCAGGTAAAGCTTAACCTACATCGTACCTTAAATAACGCCAACAATATGCAATTTTCATTTATCGTCACAGTCGAAAACTTTGGAATGTCGGCGGTGTCACATCAGCTGTCTAAAGAGCTGAACTGATTGCAGCTGAAATGATTAAATTTCATGCTTTTCTTAGACCAGCAAGATCCTGCTACCTTCCACCGCTTATTTCTCTGATTTATTCTTTAATACGATGTTTTCATGTACAGAGTTGAAAAAAACCTCCTCCTGAAACTTCTACGACAATGTTAAGAAACTTTTTTTCTCAAACTTTTAGATTCATCAAAGCTGCATAATTACCCACGCGATGTAATGCAGTGGCAGACGCAAAAGTAGCAGCTCCATAGAGTCAAAGTCCTTCTTCCACATCCGCCCACACCCTCCCTTTTTAATTTTGACATTTCCTTTTTATCCCTGCAATCCCAAAGATCATCACCGTTATTACAGACGTCGACGTCGTCGGTGTCATCGCATGACCTCACGAATTCACGAATTGCACCCTTAACAATGGAAGAACGGTAAAGTTCATGTAACATGATTAAATTAGAATTTAAATGGCATTAGAACGGGTGGTTAGGACGAGAGTAAGGGTATGTATGTGTGTGCTGTGTGTACACAACAAAAAATATGGTTCCTTGATCATCCCTTGTACGGGGGAGGAACGCGTGACGCATTTCCAGCCTCAAATTGGATGTAATTTGATGTTATTATGAGATGAATGGCAAATAAAATCCTTAAATTGAATGTTTGTTCTCTCTTGCTGGTTTTGAGGGATGAGATAAAAATAACAACAAAAACCAACAAAAAAAAGTCAAGGGCACGTACTTCATCCACTTAAAGCACTGGCGCTTGTAAGTCTTTGGGTGATAAATTGCGTGAAATTGAGTAATTAAATTGAAGGGATGGTATTGTTAAATTTGGTTATCTTGTGGGTAGATGATGTTAGAGGGAGTGGGTAATTGGATTTGGAAAGCATCTCAGTTGTTGCTAATTGCTGGAAGTGGGTGGGAGTCTTTGTATTGCAGTGAAAAAGGTGAAACGGATTTTGATTTTCCTTTGTAGTGCTATTTGGACCATAGAGCTTTGCACTTTAAGATTACTAAAGTGTAGTTTCTTTTGCAGAGGAAAGGACGGCGTTTTGCAACGATTGAGGAGATACAAACCGAATCGCTGAGGGCATACCGAAAAGTGCATATCAGAACTCCTTCGAGGATTGGAAAAAACGCTGGCACAAGTGTATTATATCTGAGGGGGATAAAATAGGAATTAATGAATAAATAAATATTTTTTTAAAAAAATGAAATTTCACCGTATTTTTTGAACAGAACTCGCATAACCATGTTAAATGACGGAGTCCTTATTCAAGACAAGATCATATGATTTTGTTCGCATTTTTTTTTCTTGCTATTGTATATACAATACAACTTAAACTCATATGCGGCTTTTAGAAATACTTAACAATTTTCATTCCGCAAGAGATTGTATTGGTTTTTGTTATAGGCCCCCTAAACTCGCCGCTTCGAACCCGGGAATAAATAATAGAATCTATGCACATGAGAATGCCCGCCAATAAGTTTGTTTATTTTTTTGCTCAATTCGCCAATACATCCCCAATAACTGAATTTTCTTTTACTCTATACTGCAAATAGCTCGCGAAAGATTCGCTTAAGTCAAACGAACAACTTCCTTTGTCGCCATTAATCATCGGCAAAAAATAAAGTCTCAAGAAAATCATCGGCGGTCCTGATGCAATTTTTCACTGACAGCATATTTTCACCATACCTTCATCCGGAAAAAAAATCGTTGCATCTGCTTCTTCAGTACATCTTCGTCCTCGGACGCATCAATCCTTAGAGAAAATTAACATATTTGCCCCGTCTGCGTCGATAATTTATCACTTTATGCACATTATTTTTTTTTTTTTCACTTCCGCAAACGGAACACAAACAAACAAAATACGAGGAAAAAAACCTCCCTTGGTCCAGCAATTACTTCCTCTTCCGTAAACTCACACCGCTGCCCGCCAAAAACCTTATTAACCATTATCTCCCATCCCATGGTATATCTCAAACACGCAGATCCTCATTCAGCGGCACTTACTTAAGCATCCCCCTTTCAAAAGTTTTATCGGTCAATATTTATTCAATTTCATCCCCTGTGCCCTATTATTCTCTGCTCGGCATACAAGGCTACTGAAGGTCATCCCTTAAGGTGAATGAAAGGTCCATTTACATCACACCTTTGTCACTGAGCACAGCTCACAATGGATCGAGAACAGGACACCAATAAATCATGAATGCCCTGACATAACTGCCAAGCTACGAGAAAGGGGTTGAGCCAGAATACGGATTCAGCACTTAGAGGTCAGGCAGAATTTCGATGAAGGGATAAACACATTTTAAGTCATCAGTTAATTGAAATTTTAATAAAAAAAAAAAAAGAAAATGAATTT
Source organism: Syritta pipiens (assembly GCA_905187475.1). Lineage (NCBI taxonomy): Eukaryota > Metazoa > Arthropoda > Insecta > Diptera > Syrphidae > Syritta > Syritta pipiens. Next base: position 8,733,770 of record LR994571.1, on the reverse strand, counting down.
AGGCCGTTTCTTGGAAAATTTTACAAATAACGCAGCCATTGGACTTTATTTAGGAGAAAAACAATCATGAGTTCCTGATGAAGGAATTTTAAACATCAAAAGTTTATACTTCGAGGTAAATTTTTAGCTGAAACACAGTCGATCATTTGTATTAAAACTTGATTTGAAGTTTTAGTTGAGGTGCAGCCAGTGTAGTAAGCCATTACAGTAAATAAAGGAGTACACTGCTTAGAGATGCATTTTCGAATTAACTTTGAAACTGATAGTGTTGCTTACTTGCCTTAAAGTAGACGGTAACGAGTTCTACGAACGGATGGAGTTCACAAAAAATTTACTTTCCTATGTTTAAAGATACGAATGTGATTTTTTCATGGAGGAAAATAGGTTGATACATAAAAATTATATTGGAGGAAAGATTCAAATGTCAAGAAGCTAAAAGCCACATTAAGTTTGCTTGTAGACTCATAACACAGACAACCCAATATAGACTGGGTAGCTGCCATTTCCCCTCGCCCATCGATGAATTTGACAGTAATTCACGAATGTAGCTGAAATACAGGAAGCATTTTGACAGTAAATAAGATCCCTGCGTCACTTGACTGATGATACGAAGGTGATTGGACAGGTCACCTCCCTACGTGCTCCATATTTCGAGAACAATCCGAATGTGTGACACCACAATGGGCCAACAAATGGCTTACGGTTTATGATCTGCGTATAGCGCAGGCAGTCACCAATACACGAGACCTACGCTACAGAAAAACGTTGCAGTAAAGCCGAACCAAAACAAATTCAGCCGACACATTTGATAAGAAAAAAAAAAAAAACATTTAACCACTTAACCTAAAAGCACATTTATTTCTAAAAAGTTTTAACTCCAAATCCTTAACATTCTTTACGACTGCCGTCTAAAATTGATCCTCTTTCTCAGTCCAAAGCTCCTGTCTGCCTCCCGCTGGCCCGCACTTCTGCCAAGAATATCCCAAAAAGGCCTCGCCGTTGTTGGTGGTGCTGGTTTGTTGATGATAATGCAGTTCACATCCTCTGCGTCGTTTGCTGTGCCCGTGTTTGTAACTGTTATGGTTCTTGTTATAGTTCTCTCACCTGAGCCTTGATCGACCTTCAGTCCCACGCGCTTTTTCGCATCAACTTTATTGCTGTACACGTTAGTTGGCCTCCATCGTTTGTTATTGGTCTTCCTTCTCTTCTTGTTGCGCTTTTTGTTTTTATTTTGATTTTTCGATTTATTTTTGCTGTTCTTTCGACTTGGCTTTCGTTTGTTCGTCGATCCCTGGATCGATGGTCGACGGGTTTTGTTTGTTTTTCGCTTCTTGTTCGCTAGATTTTGACTCGATTGCTTTCGTTTTGGTTTCTTGGTTGGTCTTACACGGCGTGCAGGCTTTTTGCTGACTTCCTCCTCAGACTCATCCGACTCCAAATCACTTGCGGGCCTGAACCTATTATTGTCTTCGTCGTCGTCGTCTGTCTCATCGATATCCTCTTGATCCTCCACGTCCACCGGAAACGACGCATCATCCTCGATTTCGAAGTACGGTTCTTCTTGATTATCAGCGTCACTGGGCAGCGGTCGCAGTTCGAATAGAAGGGGAGCAGAGGACCGATCGTTTTGAATGACAAGAATTCCGCCCTTTCCATTCAAATCTGTGTCTCTTAGAAGAATTCCCGCTGGCTCCTGTGCGCCTGCTGCAGTGCTGACACCCAACTCCATCTCTGGATCTGTCTCAGCCTTTGCGCTTACGGCAGACTCTTCGTCACTTGGGGATCTCTTGCGCCGGGAAACAACACAATGAGGGCTGCCATTCAGCTGTCGGCTCTGAACATGGAAACGCTTCACTTCATACTCGTCGTCATCACCTCTCACATCTTGACCTTAAGAATTTGCAGAGAACCACTTTCTTAAAAAGCTTCCAAAAGCAAATGCAGTTCTTACCTTGAATCAACGAAAATCCTGTCCCCAGGAGCAGCAGACCAACGATCCAAATCCTCATTACAGCTCAACCAAACGCGGAGCTCTCAGTTCGCAGAACTAAGAACTTTCCGCGGTTGGTATTCGCCTTTTATAAGTTCGCTTACAGGTCACGTCGCCATGACCCCAGGGCTTGATTCTTGAGAAATTTCTTCGTGCGAAACTGGTTTTTCTCTAACAAACTAGAGAACCAGATATGGGTCAAAGATCTGCCTATAGTTGATATATTGATTCATTAGCAAGCAGAAAATTCCCAGCTTGATTAGGCGGTTACAACTGTTAGAATGCAAATGATGTTTTGTTCTTCCTATCCGCAAAAACACAAAAGTCTAGCGCAAGGAATCAGTTCGAAGACTTGTGGACGTAGTGCTGTATTTTATTTGAATAACATCAACTAGAAAAAAGAAAAGCCTTCAAGGCATTATTGATGACAAAAAAAGAGGAAAGCCAGATCTTTAACCCCGCGAAATGACAGATAATTTTAGCCGCAAGGGAAAGTTAAATTTGCATAAATTATTTTTTTTTTTCATTTGGTAGGTAACATGTCCGTTGCGGACTACCTTACCGGCTGGTGTAAGAAAGTAAATCAGTCAATATCTCTTGTTCATTGTAAAACGTGTTCTAAATAGATTTGGTTTCTTTAGGAAGGAGACAGAATCTGCAGAATAAACGCCCAAAGAAAGTTTGTTTGCTTAACTTAGCAGGTAATCAGAGTCAATCTGATTCTGGCTGCCGTAAAAAGTAGTTACATTGATTGTCTAAACTTCTAGACATGAATACATCCTAAGAGCAGAAGAATATTTAGTTTATCATTTTAAAACACTGAATGGAACGATTGATGATTTATTTCAATTCCAAGTTGATAGAAACTGAAATGCACAAATCTATAGAAGCTGTCTTACTCTTTTTTTTTTGTTTTTAATGAAATGAACTATGCACTACGACGCAATCTCGTGGTATCGTTTATTTTACAACCACATTCTATGAAATACGTCTTAAGTTTAAATTTTAATTTTAAAAATTGAGTTTCAATCAACTTGATTCTCTCTCTTGGTTTTGTTTGTGAGAGGCATAAAAGTTAGACGTGTTCAGCGATTTCCTGCTGTCGAAAAAAATGGATCCATTGGGACGATTGGACTTTGGTTCCGATGTCATAACCATGAATCAAGCTCAATATAATAACGTTTTTATTCGTCACGAATCAAACGTCAAATATAGATCGTCTAATATTTTGTCGAATTGAACAAATTGAACGACGAAATTCTCGTTGGATGGGTTGCTTAATCTTGATATAAAGAAAACTTTGAGGAAAATATTCCACAAGTTTTTCGAATCTAAATTTCACGGCTTGTGCAATGCAAATTGTTTGTACTGAACGTCTATCCCTAATGATGCTGCAGAACATTCTCAAGCCAGAAGACCCAAAAGAATGCTCTGTGCGGAGTAGGATTAGGATTATTGAGATTAGTTCTTATTCTGTTTCCATAACAAAATTCTGTATTCGCATTTCAACAGCCCTGAGGCTATCAAAAATAGCTTTATCTACGAAGTCCCACGGTATATAAAAAAGTTTATCTTGTAACTTCCGTGGGAATTGTGGGAGCTCCGGTTCATAGGGGCACCTCATCTAGGTTCTCTTATCCACAGCTGCGAGCTTCTGCTGGTTTGTGAAACAAACTGCAAATGAAATGGACGTTGGAATACTCTTGCCATCATTCATATGCACTCCTTTAACCACACTTTGCGCCTTTTTGGGCCCTAGGTAAAGCACTATCACTCTCCTTTAATTTCAACGGATGAGTACCTTCTGTAAGTGTCCCATGGAAAAAAAAAAAAAAAAAAAAATAACAGAATAAAAAACCTGCCCATATACCACAATTGACGCAGAAGCCTTTAAGAAAATTAAAATACCATCAGACAGACGTTATCACTCCTTGGCTATCCCTTCGCCATCATTCCGTCGTGACCGTCGTCGTGCATTTACGAGTGCCAGATGACAAATTCACTGAACCGTTAAGAACACATACCCTATTCGGAAGTCATCATTAACATCAATCCACTCCACTGAAGATGGCTCTCCCCAAAGGTAAGACAAACGTGTTTCATACGCTCTCCATGTATCTGCACATTCTTAGCCCACATCATCTCAAGGAAATGGACAAAAAAAAAAAAAAACCGAACCGACACAACACACATTACAAGATGCACCGGCGCAGCCTGGAATCAACTGAATCGCTCAACCGAATTCATGAGATACACACAGGGGGCACACCATGCACCGGCATGCGATATTGAACCCAAAGTCAATTGTGAAACAATGAACGCGCATCTCAACGGTCAAACAACAGTGTGCCAGCCACTTGCTCTGACAAAAAAAAAAGAAAAATAGCCGAAAGAAAGTCAAAAGGGAAACCCTGACGGATAAAAAGAAGGAAAAATACAAAAAAAAACAAGACCAGCACTAAGCTGAGCTCCGGAAGGGGAGGCAAAGGAATTGTAACAAATGTCATGTGGGCACGTGTTCCTTCAAGCGGAGTATTCGGTGGTTTGCGCGCCAACAATCAAGACAAGATGATGCGCGTCTGCTGCATGCGCGTCTCGGCGTCTTCTCTTCTGTGGTGCATCCAACTGAAGAGGGCTCACCCTTATTGCCGTTGCAGTGCCTCTCTTACAAATGTAACGACGACATCCAGAGCTTATACAGATGTTACAATCAGCGATCGTGAAGATCATCAAAACGGGTCGTTGCTGTCGTTGTCTTCGTCATCGCCGCGTTGACGTCAGGATGAGTGTATTTGTCGTTCTTTTCTTAAGGTTTTTGGGGCGTAATTAATGAATGGAAAGTTAAATGGTAAAGAGGAAGGGTAGACGGCTGTTGATGGACACCAGGCTCGGCTATTAGACGGTAATAGGGGTGTAATTGTTGCGCGCGGTGAAAGCCTTTTGTCTTTGGAAGACGGGTCGGATAACGACAGTTTGAAGATGCGGTGCTCACAAGGTGTTGAGTAGTTGAGATAAAGTTTAAGGAGTAACATTTAACCTAATACATTTAGAAAGGCATCGATCTTGAACTAAATTGCTCAAAATGACATTAGGTGGCATGACATTATACCTTACACTGACATAAATTTCACTAACTCAGTGGATCATAGAGCCTCAACAATTAATTTAAATCTAAATTTATTGCGAGCATTAAGTGACGATATTCCAAACAAAATTGGCCTTTTGCATATCTTCTTCAATTGTAAGCCTCCATATCGCAGCTGGGGGATGTCTAGACCTAAGTGGGTTCCATCAGAGAGCTTGTTGGCCAATGTTATTGCAGCAGTCGCTCTATAATGTTAAAACAACGCGTTTTGGAATTTTAGAGCGATTCACATCAATGGAGCTTTTCTTCAGTAATTAAACTGATTCAAACAATTTTCAAATCCATTAAAAACAACACAAAATTATTTTTTAAAGCATACCTCCAATATCTATTAATTCAAAAGAAAATTGAAATAAAATATTTTTTTCATTTAAAAAAAACAGAAACAACATTTACATTATATCGGTATAGATATTGGTATTCTAAATTTTTAGTAAAATATTTTGTTATTTTGGACAGGCGAACAGCTGGACTGGATCTATTGTTTCTGATCTTCACCCGAGCAAACGAGAAATTGTTTCTGCGTCCAATTTATTTTGATCGGCGTACTCAAAAAGCATATTTGTGCACTGGATTGTTTGCGGGCTTGCATCTGGAGTGACTTCGTCGCTTTCATTTCCCGAATTGTCGTCAATTTATTCAGGTTCATTAATGGCTTCTACGATGACACAGTCTCCAACTTTTACCCTCTTCTAACTTCAACTAAAGTCTTGTTGTAGCTGACTATAATATCAAAGAGATCATTAGTTTTTTGTAACTATTCTTATTCGTACTCGTACTTACGCAGAAAAGCCTACGCAGGAACTTGTCTTTATATTATTTGTAATGAATTCTAAATAAAAAAAAAACTTAAATAAGTGCAATTAGATCATCATATTTCCAGTTATCTTCGGAAGTTCCCGTTATAGAAATTACTTGCCGGAATGTAGTAATTTAGAGATGACAATTTAAAGTTTTGCGGATTCACTTTTTTGATGATTTACATATGCAAAATTTGTTGGGACCAGCAAATACGCAGAATGCTTCTCAGGTTGCTAGTTTACAAGCACCTGAAGCCGAGATTTTGTGCTGGACATTTCTTTCCAGGATTTGAACGGAGAATAAAGAGGATTCAGTATCTGCGATCTTCAAGAGTTGTTAAGTTAAGAAGTTTAAGGCGGTAATGGTAAAGAGATAGTTTTAAAGAGTTGAACCATGAGAGACCTCGAAAGGCGAAGCGGAGGAGGCGGCCCTGTGTATTTTCAATCCTAGCAATATGGGAGATTTGGTAAGGATACCAAATTTGAAAGACATGTTTAAGAATCGGATGGACGAAGGAGGTGTAAAGTGCCCTGGTGACGCACGGATCTGTGAAGTGTTTCGACCACCGTTTCACAAAACTAAGCCCTGAGTTCGCTCTGTGAATTATGTGATCAATGTGGGACCGAAAGTTACCACAGATACACGAAGGATCGAACTCTTTCCATTCTTTCGCTTCATCCGTTCCCTTTCGGTGGAGCTCACCGCTTAAGTCTAAGATTAACGCTTTTATTTGAATGAAATTTTATAAAAAGTGGTTCAATATCCCACCCTTGTAGTCCTCTATTTCATCAATTTTTAATTACCTTACAGAATTTCTATGAGAAGAAGTATAATCGCAGTTTTTCTCTGAATCAGAGAAAATGAAAAAGCAATTCCAAATGTTTTAACCTGGTCTAAGCACCCATTTTTCATCCCTGCACACGAAAATCGTTCCCACCTGCCATTGACGTAAAGCATTACGCCATCATGGATGATGTCAATTCCGAAAAGATTGTCAGCGTATTATCCGCGTAAACACCTGTAAGCCGCACCACCACATCAGACCTTCACACAAAATTGACTTTATGTTCCTTGGAATGTTTGTTGAGAGGCCAATCAATTCCCAGCAATCGAAGTTTAACTTACCAATAACTTCAGCCTTAGTCATAAATATGATTGATTACTCTAGATCGAGCCAAAGCCTATGTATTAAACATTTGTGCGCACAAGCTACAAAAACGTAAAAGATATCTGCTATCCTCCAAATGTGTGTATCGATAGATAACACCGCTGCTTGGTGTGGCGATTGCACAATGGGTGATCTTTGTTCTTCGGTCTCAGATTGCTCTTCAATCATAGAAGCGCGTTATCTTTACGATTGCACGATCAGTTTGCTTAGACTTAGGTGAGCACATATTTATAAATGATATCATTTGAGCTAACCTGCTGCTATTGTGTCCGCGGTTTGCTTGTGAGATAAGAGGGGCTTCGCGAGAAGAGCGAATTTCGCCCAACCCCCTCTAGGGCGGTGTCGCCGTCCATATTTGCACGTTGGCTTACATTTTTCGGAGAAGATTTTTAATAGGAGAACGCCTTGTCTGTAAATATTGCTATCAAGTGCCAGTCGAAGATAAGGGGAGACTTCTCACATGAATCATCTTGGGTGGTTTTTCTAATGTGAACGCAGCCCTTTCATCGTGAACTCGTGAAACTGCGTATCTTAATCGAAACTAAAAACAAAGGCAAACATCATCCACAATTACACCATCCATTATCCATCGATCAAGCAAAACGCAGGACGTGCGTCGTCCTTGTGTACCTTCTCCGGGTGGGGGTAGTTTCACCGGGTGCGACCACACCTTCGTAAATGCGATGCTTGTTTGATTATCATCTCTTCAGAGCGAGAGACACACACGCGGGTGGTGGTGTGTCTTCCCCTAATGGAGGGTGGAATTTCATTTCAGCACGCACCCACTTTGCACAGTACAGAACGTCGAACGGCGACCGCTTGTGCTCTCTTTTTGGGTGCAGTTCAACTTTACGGCGTATCTGCGTGGCAAAATCCTTTCTGTCGGACTAAAATCATAGTGTAGCGTTTCCATGTTGCCCCTGCAAGAGACTGACTGTTTCATCTGGGGATGTGGACACGCCGCAGATACGCCCTAGTTAATGCCTCAGAGAGTGTTCAGGATACAGGGGATGTGGTAATTCAAGCCCTTTTTTGGTCTTCGTTCGCCTTCGAACACCTTTTGCAGGGTGTGGCTGAATCTCCAGGCTGCGCTGCGCGTTGGCGGTTTATTTGTCTGGCGCATCTCATAAAAAAAACGTGGTCCTTTAATTGATATTGTTTTTTATGGTGTGGGGTTTGCGCTCGTGAGTCGCTGTCCCACACGCTGTCGTTGCCGTGTAATGAGGTAAACTTCTGGTAAAGTGTTAATGGCCATATGGCCGGGGGTGGCGGCGACGAATGATTGAAATATGTGTATCTGTTGTGGAAAAATTGTATTTCCATGGTGATTATCGGTCTCTGTGGTCTTTATGTGTCGATGGTCGTGTTGGCGTTTGATTGTTTGCTTTCAGAATGACTCTCAAGTAATGAGATTTATGAACTCTTGTCGGATGGGAAACGTATTTTAGTTTTTTTTTCTGTTTTCAGCATTAACAAGATGGCAGCGGAGAGTGTTTTTTGGTTAGTTCAGAAGGGGAGTTAAACTTACGGGGCCTCGGAGAAAAGTTCTTTGCTATATGCTCACATTTTGAAATAAGACTTTTTCTTTGGCTTTAAACTAGTACAACCAGCAACTAACGAGCTGTTACTCAAATTATTCTTATTATTAGCAAGCAAACTTAGATTTGTTGTAATTTTAAAGGTTAACCATTTATTTTCAGTAAGATATAAAAATTATTTATTGAGCTGAAGGTCCTAGCAGCTACGGCTCTATATATATAAGCTTGTATTTTAAATTACCTGTTTATAAATAATAAATAAATAAATCAAATTATTTAAATATAATACCAAGATAGTGAGCTGGCACTTCAAAATGAGTTTGATGAAAAATGTTACTTTTGATGAAAAGTAAAAGGCTCTCCCTGGCGCGGGCAGTCGGTAACAAGAGGTGATCATATTCAAGAGAGCAAAGCTGAAATATGAATGCTCTGTCAGATTTATTATTTGACGTTGGTAAGAAACACATCTTATTAATTATGCAAAATGCAAGAATAATTCGCCTGATTGATTATTTTATGCCCTAAGCATAAAATAAAAATCGCCGAATTTCTCGTTTTAGTTCTTCTTTCTCACTTATGATTTCTTCCTTTTTCGTATCTTACAGTAGTCAAAACTCGAAAAACAAATCAGAATCTATAAATTATTGTTTTTACTATAACTTAGTTAGTCGGTGATAAATTACAAGATTAATCTTAAATTACAGCACCACCTACCAGGCCTAAAAATTTACGTCACATAATTTCTGCTTTTCGAATTACCTAATAGCAAACGTTACCAAATGTCCAAATTTTCAAGCGTAGAGCCACTTAACAGCGATAGCATTTAAAAATCTCCCTTTAACTAAAGCTTTTTTTCCTATGTACAAATGTAAGTGACACAACTCAGTAAGTAAACTTAAAACTATCCTTTCACTATATAAACACTCAATAAGGCAATCAACGAAGTTCCATCCCATAACGCAGTTAAAGTTTAAAGCGTCATCGTATCCATGGACACGCCGTTTGTCCTTTTGTCTCCGATAAAATCACCATGCAAACTAACAAAACAAAAAGAACGTTTGATTTCTAATAAAAAAAAAAAACACCCTCTCTCAGGTCGGTGCGTTGACCTCCTGTGGATGCACAATTTATCATCAAGAGTCAACGGCCAAGCCAACACAAGCCTACCACACCACACCACCACACACAACAGCGGCGCTCAACCGAAACATACGGCGATCCTGAAACTGAAATTATTTATTAGATTGTGATCCTCGCGGGAGCAGGTGGTCTTCGATACAACCAATTTCCAGCTTTCGAGGGGTACGCACCGCATAAACGTACAAAAAAATCTGACCAAGGGCACGTGCTGCTTGTCAGTGTAGTATCCAAGCCATGAGAGATCATGCAACTGGAGGTCGACAGCAACTCCTTTGTCCACAGTAAGGGAAGTCAATATACGAAGGGTAAGCCTCAAACAAATTGGAGTTATTGCTGCAGTGCTGGGCAGCCAAAGTAGCAGCAGCAGCAGCAGCAATGTTGCATCTGCATTCGATTATCACCATCATCCGCGGCAAGACGGAGATCTCTTGGGATAAAAACACGGGGACGAACATCAGCGGCGCACGAGCTGTTTGCCTGTAATTATCCGACGCGGCTCGGCGCGGTTGCAGCGGCTCACGGTTGTGTATGTTTTGGGGCTCGGCTCAACGTCTGGCGTTCATTAAAATTCGTTACCTTTACCTACCCTCACAAATGTGTTTTGGTTTTTTTTACTTTTTTCTTCTGTTTTTGTTGAGCGGTCTGCGAGGCGCTCCCTGTTTCGGTTGCTTTCGTTTTTATTTCGTAACGAAGGGCCCTTAACTACCCCCTCGAAGAGAGCCGAAGGTGATGCTTGTTGGTCGGGTTGGAGATCTTCACTAATACCGCAAGCTGGCAGATGATTCTCCCGGTTTTTTAATGCGTTTCTTCGCTTGTGGTTGTTTTTCTTTTTTTTTGTCTGAGGTTTTGGAATCTGAATTGTGTCATCTTGCATTCGGCACGGGCACCAGTTGTGAAGGGTGAGTAGATATGATACCAATGATATAGGTTTGGAAAAAATTTAGATAAGACAAATCAAGACAAAGTTTTGACTATTCATAGAACTTTCTAAATTTTGAATCTTGCATGTCTATTGTCGCGTGAATGGAATTTTTTTTATATTTTTCAATTTTTGGTCTCAAAACGTTGTTATAATTTATGCTTTTCCTAATAGTCCTGCAATACAAGTCCCAACTGCAATATGCACCACCTGTTGGGGAGGTAGCCCTTTTGGTAGATTACACCCGTTGGTAATCGTACAAAAATATGTTTTAAGAGAAAAATGCAATATACCGCTTGTACCCTAGTTCTTAAAGATTTGAAGAACATGATGTTTTGGTAGCAAAACATTTTAAGCTGAAAAATGAAAACGTTTATTGTAGTGGTAGTGTGCTGAGACAGAGCCATAAGAGAAGGAAATACAAAAAAGAAAAATTATGTAGAATTAATAGAAAATTGTCGGAAAAATTAAAAGAAAAAAAGTTGAGAATATTAGAATGCATAAAAGCGCTTAAGCTACATGCTTCCCAGTCTTCTTTTGACTTTTATTGTGAAAATATGTGTTAGTGGAGAGTATGATGATAAATGGGATGCTAATATCATAGCCGATTATTCTTGGGGCCCTATAAGAAGAAAGTCTAAAGAGCAAAAAAAAAAAGCAATAAAATCTCTATATTTTTTTTTTTATTTGAGCACATGATATGGCAACAAAATTTGAATTAATATTTTGGTCTCCTTTTAAATCTCGGAAAGAAAAGAAATAAAATCGTATTAGCATCCGGTCTACTGGCCGCCTCGGAGCTACGATTTCACCCCCTTGGACTTTTTTGTGAGGAACCGTAAAGAACGGATACAATCCGGAAACTATTTAAGCCCTTATCATCCAACCAATCCGTGAGCTACAACCCGAAACCATTAACAAGGCTTTCGAAATGACAGAATGCGCCACTGCGAAGTCAGCCGAGGCAGCCACTTGAACGATATTGTATTTAATAATTAATGGGAATGTTTGTTTTTACTTATAAAGCCATAATGCTAATAAAATATTTAATTTTGTTAATTTTAATGTATTTTAAAAAGGGAATCGTATTCGAAAACAAAAGCTTTTCTATTAAACTCTAAAGCCTAAGCTTACGTACAATTAAGAAGAACTTTAGATATTTTCTTAAATCTGCTAATATTTTTGATTCAGCCAACCCAAACTATAAGCAGAGCAATAATACAGATGAACAAACATTTTTTAAAATTTTATTATACAATCTATTCATTTGTTAGGCCTGGGGTTTGGTTTTGCTTAAAGTTTTTTTTGCATTCGCAGAAATTAATGTAAATGTCCTGGCTTGGACAGTTTAAATAATGAGATTTGTTGATCTTTCCAAGTTTAAAAGCACGACAGATTGAGTAAATTTATCAGTCCTAAAAACCCCTCCACAAAGCATGATTGTAAGAAACTAGTTTAGGTAAAAATCGAAAAATAATTAGTCTAGTCTCAAACTTAATAAAAAAAAGTTTCTGCGTCAATTTAAATTTGGGAGTTGAAAGAGAGTCAGTAAGTTTAGCTATGGCTATTCTGCAGACAAAAATTCATAGTTGGTTAAAGGTTAACTAGTGAGAAGAACGAGTTCACCCATGGACTATCTTTTACATTTCTTAAAAACTTACGCATCACATAAAAACCCCCTCCAACGCATCTCGAATTCCTATCTCGTTTCAAAATGAAATCAAAACAGAGTATCCATTCCCCCCTACGCAGCATGACTGCTCCAGATTCCAATCAACTGCACAGAGTTTCTTTGTTTTTCTCTTGATTTAAAGAAAAACTGCATTTCGATTGCCTAAAACCGACCATTTTCCATTCATCTACCCACAAGATACGATCCCCGATCTGGGGTGGTCACTTGTGCATTCGCTGCACGCATTCACTCTGCTTTACGTCTTACCTACGGGTACCTGACGCTGACGCTGTCGAAAGCGCGATTTATAGAAAGAGCTTTCCAAATGCACACCGTTTTGAGCTCTATGCGCGCCACTCTCGATCATGAGCGTCTCCGTCTTCGTCTCTGTCTCGTCTCGAGTACGCACGCAATTCCTGGATTTCAAAATAAGATTTATGTAAATTTTTGAGCTTTTAAGCCGCACGCGTACCGAAATGCCTTCAGTTAGTGAATGTCGATGTCAATTTTGCGTAATTTAGGTTCGCTCGTGGGGAAATTGTGCGTTTTCGGTGTCCGTACACAATGTGGACGCATCAGAAAGAGCATCATTACCTTAGTGTGAACGAAGTATATCACAAGAAGAATTAGTATTCCGTGTGACCAGCTGCCTGTTTGGATGGTTCGGTGTTATAAAACAATTAAGAGCCGATATGTGGCACTCATCTGCGGTGGATGTAACTGCAGCGTGTGCACGCTGTGGTGCATAGATAACAATATTCGCTGTCCCGGATGCCGATGGATACGATTGATTTATGAGCGCTAGCAGGTTTGTTATGTTTGTCAAGGATCATGTCTCAGAAACTTAATAATATAGAAAATAAACGATGCTAACAAAAGAGAGATTGGAAATAAATCAAACCGAGGCTAATAAGGCGAACATTTGAAAATAGATCTTAACAGGATCATGGTCGTTGTTCTTGGTTCCCTTTAGGCCTAATCATGATTCAAGCCCAAAGATTTTCTATGGGAATCTGAAAAACAAGAAACAGCAGAGACTTTTTTATTTGTTTCCTGACTTTTGTTCTCAGTTTCTGTTTCATTCTTTCCTAAAATCCACCTTTTGTTAAGGAAAGAGTTAATTAGGACCGGAGCTATATATCGATGCGAATTCAAAACATATGTGACACATATTTCATACATGTTTTATGTCAAAAAATAGTAGTGCATGACTATCTAACAAATAAAACGCATCAAAGAAAACTACACCTATTCAGAATTGTTTTAACATAACTTTCTTGTGAGGATTATAGAGCATTGGCACGTCACTAGATCTGTGTAAAATGCTTTTTTATACAACTTTTGAGCTTTGTTATAAAACTGAGCTTTATTCTTAAATCGCCATAAAATACGCATACCCCATCTTGTATCCATAAAAAATACTTCACCTTACAAAATATAAAAATAAAAATATAGCGCAGTTTTTAGAAAAAAAAAACCAGCAAAAGTATTGAAAAGGTTTGTAAGATTTAATAGAGTACAAATAAAAGAATACTTTTTGATGCGCTATTTTAACGCGATAGAAGAAACACATGACTGAAAAGGTTAAGGGTTGGCTTTAAATGCAAGCGAATTGATGGCTTGGACTGGGTCCTGAACTTAAACCCAGACAATGTTTAAGTCTTAAGCCCAATGGTCACCTTTAGGCCCACGTGAAAACTGAGTTTGTTATAGAAAAAAAGTTCCTTAGTAGAGAGCCCAAGAACAGTAGCTTAAATTTCAAACGACTATCGTCGAATGCCTGAAGGCTCAGCAAGCCTAATAAAAACAAATGAAAAAGACCAAAGAGCTTCGGACAAAATGTCTTTTCTCACCTTGTGAAAAAAATAACAAAACTGATCCAGGAAAAGTTGAATGGTGTCCTTTTAAAATAAGCTTTTTTTAATTTTTTGTTTATGCCAAATAATTAATTTAGGTTTTAATGATAAATGAGAAAATATTTAATTTTTTGGTATGCTTTTGTTTTTGAGTTTTTGTTGATAAACTGTTTTGCACCCAACTGTATATACTGACCTCAAACTTCCTTAAAAAAGGATATCCACTCAGAAAAATAATATATGGTTAGGTACGCGGGATGACAGAAATTGTTTTGCTTCACTCAGGTCCTTGTGGACCCCTTGTGTTACCCATGGAAAAGAAATTGAAGAATTGAAGAAATTGAATTGAATTGATTGAATTAAAGAAATTGGGCTGAATTGCCCAATTGGCTATGAAATTTGTTTCTATGTTCATTGGCCTGACGCCAAATGACTTGATGCACCGTCTGGTGAGTGACGGGCCCACTGACTTATTAGTCAATATTTGTAGCGTGTTTTGCAACTGACGCATTTATGTTGAGCTGCCAAAAATGAAAGACAGCGACAGAGACACTGATTCATAACGCCAATCTGGAAAATTTTCTTAGATATACCTCTTTCAATTGCAGCTCAGCGAGATTGTAGAATCCGTGGCTAAGCTTAGCCTACATTTTGAGACAGATAACGTCTGAACACTCCCAATCAGAGGCAAGGTACCCAAAAATATTTCCAATCGCATTCCTTCACAGTCGAACTGGTCTCAATCGGCCAGCTTATGATGTCTAGCCCATCTAGCGCCGCTCAATGCAGCACGCACTTATTTCAGTTTTTTTTTTTTTTTTGGTCAGATGAACCAGGCCGTTTACCCAGCAGACATACGCTTGACCTTATATATGGTTAATTTCATATTCTGCCGCCGCGTCGATTGGTCTCATTAAGACCACTCGAAATTCGTCAAGACGCGTCATTAGATAGTGCCCAAAGTGGGCTCCGTTTCTCCTCCCATTAAAAGCTATGACTTAGTGTCATATTCAATTTGTCATATTTTATGTGTCATTTGCTTGTTGGGGGCACACATATGTACGCATGATATTTAAAGAAACACGCATGAAGCAGAGAAAGTTGGTGAGACGTTGACGACGAAGACGAAGACGACGTCGGCGATCATCGATCTACGTGAACAATCTTTGCGCGCGCATTCCTTTTTGGCACTCCGCTTCGATCCGTTCAAGATGGTCATCCGACTAAAATGGTCGCTCGAACCATTGTAGAAAATTTCTTCACCTATCTTCCGGAGGCTAACGTTTGCGAAGACGACACTCTCCCCATACCAAGTGCCCACCAATGCGGCCATCAGCATTGGTAACATCCAATACAATGCGCGAGTATAAACCACGGTGATGGGGTAGGGGCTACCTGTCGGTTGGCTAAAGATGGAACGATGTACACACGACATTCCGAAGTATCGCCAGCGCTGTGCTGGACTGAGCTGACTGAGCTGGCTGTGCCCAGAAGATCTCGATGGCTTCCTCATTTCATCTTCGACTGTTCACGTTCGTTGGTACTTAATAAAAATTCAATAATCACAGGTTCATTGGAATTCTTAGAACGATCTTGCGGTTGTCTTGAATGACGGATGGTAAGTAGAGTGAGCGAGAGCGACAGAGGGAAAAGGAAATTTTTCATCGAGCCCAACCGAACCGGGCGCGTATAAGGCTTTGGAACCGCGATGGCCAAGACGAAGAGTTGACCGGTACCACAACGACGACGACGACGACAACGACGAACGCACGCGAGAAGAAGCGGAGAGGTAAACAAATCCCAATATGTGCAGCAGTACTTCAGGAAAGATACATGCGATGTGATATACACGAAAGTCTATCTATCTACTACGTATGTAGAAGACTCAGATAGATACCGTGTTGGATGCCAAGTGCTCCGTGTTATTGCTGTGCCTTGTCGTTGGAAAGACTCTTAGAATTGTGTCTATTATACAACGATCCACGATTGGACTTTGGCGGATATCGCCGGTGACAATGATGATCGTAAAAATCGGTAGCCGAGGGGTATATTAAAACCGTAGAATTATTATTTTATGCAGAAATGATTTTTATCACTCGTGATTTCCTCATCGTTATTAATGGCCGTCGAGGGAAATTTGTTATTCTTATTCTAAAATAGTGCCGCCATGCAGGTGAATGGACTATCTGAACTTTGATGGCAGTGGTGGCGGTAGCGCTGCCTGGTGCCATGACTGTAAAAGGTGGGGATGTTTCGACAGTTGTGTATTCTCTGTCACGTGCCGGACTTAATTTATTTGGTGTGTCAGCTTCCTAAGGCAGGAAACTCCGCAATCGATTGTGTTTCTGGGTTGTCATTGTATGCGAATGGCATGTGCCATTCAACAAGCGTTGTTTTTGTCGTTAAATGGAGCAACTCGACACTTAAAAGTTGAGGCGAGTAAGAAAAATTCATCGTAACACTTTGAGTTTGTTATCTGCCATAATGGGAGTTAGGTTTCTGAATTTTAGTAAGACTATTGGTAGTTTTTATGAAAAATTCCAAGAAAGTGTGATTAGATAGTCGCGATAAGTCGGTGCTCTGCTTACAAAAAATTGGTGCTTTGTCCTAAAAAGGTAAGATGATTTCGTGACCAAAAATTGACTGTATTTCCATGGCCAATTCAATCGACAGATCTCGATCACATTGAGAACGTGTGGGATGAACTTAGTCGGTCAACATTTTCGAAAGAAGGACCAATTGTGGGACTTGGTTGAAAAAGCGTGGCACTCCATGCCTTTATGGCAAAATGCACAAAACTAATAAACTCAATGCTATGCCGAATCCAAAAAGTTTCAGATAATAATGGAAAACACTCAGGTTATAATAGTAAGGAAAAATTAAATTTAAATAATTGATGTTTCAGGAAGACATACCCACTTTTAGTCCTCTGGTGTCCTGGGGTCCTTTGGTGTCCTCTGTCTGTCCTTTTTTACATATTTGCCTTTAACTTCCTTATAAAGTTCTTTGGAATTAAGGGATGAGATTTGGACCAAAAATGTACGAGGTCTGTTCAAAAAATAAGGTGAATTTTCAAATGGGCTACGTATGTACATTCGATTATCGATTTTTTTATTTTGTTATGTTGGTACACTCATCTCGAACATATGTTTACAGTTTCAGCTATATAGCATATTTATGTTGTTTGTGAGAGGCATAAAACTTAGACGTTTTTTGCGTGTTCGGCGATCTCTTGCTGTCTCCTGGGCTTTTTCATTGGGACGATTGGACTTTGGTTTCGATGTCATAACCATATACCAAGCGTAATGCTATTTCTTTAAAAAAAACTTCAACTTATTGAAGAAAGTATTACAAAAATTTGAGCTTATGAAAATAAATTGCACACACATTTTTTTTTGACTAGCTGTGTATCTGGCATCTGATCCTTTATCAACCGTTACCTATACAGCCTTCCATCTTTGGCGATACTAGGGAGACTGCTTCTGGTTGGGGAGGCCAAGTTTTCATGCGCTTTCCTCGCTGATTTTCGGCTTTCCTCCCGGACTATGTATTTCCACACAGTTCGTAGATTGCCCCTTAAAATTATTCCAATACAAAAAATATTTAACTCTAGTTGTAACAAATTTGTGTTTTAAAAGCATAGCTCTTGTAATCGATGATTTTAAAGCCAGACATTTTTTTTTTATTTTGAGGTAAGTACTCAAACTTCGATAATTTCAATCAAAAACATAATTGATATACTCATGGACTACATCACTCACATTTTCAGTCAACAGAATGAAACACGTCTCCCATCGACAATAGATGTCACGCCCAACGCCAAATAAAACGTTAGTGTTTTAAAGTGCATTCAATCATGATCTAAAAGCATATTTTTCTCCATTAGTGCATTCATCTCCGGACTCTGTTTATTCTAAGTCACGACCAACGTCGTAGTGTGCGTGTAATTTATTCGCCCTTTAATCTCGCCCCCACCAAAAAGCCATTAAATAAATCATGATTGTTTTTGACTTTTTTTTTTGTGTATCTTCTGGAAGAAACCATCAGGAGTAAGATACAGAGATACAAAACAATAACAAGCCAATGCAACATGGTTTCGGTTCAATCACGAATCACGAGTATGGCAACATTCACCATTGGGAAAGCCTGCTTCGAATACTAATTCCTCGTAAGACCGGTTGTCTAGAGGAGTCCGCTCTCAAGTGCAAGAGCTGACTGCTGCTGCTGCTGTTGATGATGATGAGGATGGCGATGGTGGTGGCTGTATAAAGTTTCAAACGCGCAGGCGTTACTTCGACAGTGATGTGATTTGTTCTTTTGTACAGCGAATCGGTGGCGAGAATCGTCACGATGCAATTCGTCGACGACGGTTGGAGATGGAGATGAAGATGAAAGTATATAAAACTTCAAAATCATCCATTGACATGTGGCCACACCCAGTTTGGTAGTTGGTATTGATTAGGTGGTGGGATGATAATCGCATATCTGTAAACTGTTTGGGTGGTGGGTTTTGATTTATGGGCGGAACTAGTTTAGTTTGTAAAAGTAAATGAGATCTGTTCTAGTCTTACAAACTTAATATTTAACTACATGCTTTTTTTTTTTTTAATTTCTGCTACTTGTATTCGATTTGAAAAGCTTGTGTGATAATGGTTTATGCTGACAACTCGCTTGTTTCTTTACCCTGCAGTTTTATAATTTTTTATTCTGATTTGAGTTCTAACTAAACAATCCCTATTTTATTTCTACTTAACATGATTAGTTTTCTTTTACTTTATTTTTTGGGAAACAGGAATTGTTCTATTGAATCAAATTGAAGAAAATGGGGAGTATCAGTGGGCCACTTGTACTGAGACCTCAAAGATCTATCGTTCTGTGATCTAGAATTTGAATGCTATCTTCTTAAATTGGACAGCATTCCTAAATGGTATGACCTTGAAGTCAATTGCTGTTACGTTTATTTTGTTGTTTGTTTTAAATCTGATTAGGTCCAGGCTTAGACAGGTGGTTGGTGAGTGTTCTATGGTCTTCTGAGCCTCGCCACAGTGTCTGCAGATTTCCGTGCTAATGCGGTCCATCTTGTAAAGGAGGTATTGTTATGCTCCGCGTCCTGTAAGTTCGCGTAACACTCTCAGGTCAGGTTTGCTTAGCTTCTTTAGCTCATTTGGGATTCAGATTCATGAATTTAATACTGAGCAGCTTCTTCTCCGAACGGAAAAATCCATACTTCGATGGTTTGGCCACGTGGCACGAATGTCCCCTGTAGTACGACTACCGAGTGCCTTGTATGCGAGTAGGCGACCGTCGTCGTCCGTCGAGTAGGCGACCGCTCTGTAGACCCAGGATGAGATGGTTGGATCAAGTCCAAAAGCTCGCCTGGTTACGCTTGGGCATACCCGCTGAGTTAGAGTCGACGGGTAGTATTACATTTTTTTACCATCGTAATTTTCATGTCCTGATACCCAGATTAGTATTGTTTAAGAAAAAGTATGGGCAGACTCAGTTATTTGATGATTTCGCTGTAATATGCACACAACACTTTTTCCATCCGATCCCAAAAATCTAAACATATTTTTCTCAGAAAATAAGTCATTTCTTTAAAAGGCATTGGGCTTTGCAATATATACAGTTTCAGAAAGCCAAACATCGAACTTCAAAGTAAAAATTAAAGCCTACTGTAAAACATGCTGATGGAACCTCTTTCATGGATTGAATTTTGACGGGTTTTGAGATTCTTGATATTTTGCGCTATAATTTAATCCAAAACACCATCAATTTGGAAATGTAGGGGACGTTTTTCTTCAAACAGAACAGGGGGCCGTCGAAAATTGGGAAATCTCGCAACGTAAAGAATGTATATTCTCCCTCAACAACTTGAGACCGGAACAGATCACCAGAGATCGACCCATATCCACCACTATTGAGCTTTATCGTTCAACAAAGGTTGGTTGGTTGCGCCACCGGCTAGAGCTTTTTGAAAGAGAATTGAATTGAATTGATGGAATGAGATTTATCATCCGACCTTTGTCACTTAGTGGCCAATTTAGTAGCATCCAGTCTGGGTTTCATTGGTTCCATCCTTGCTTCCTCAGAGCTTGTCCCCTTTTCTGGAAGGTAGGATAGTCTTTTTCTAAGTGGACAGGCAGAGGGCTTCGTCACGAAAAATCATCTTCGTGAACTATTTCGAACTTGCTAAGATCTGCATTAATAAAGATATTGCCCTGCCATAAACACGAGGTATTACTCCACCTCGAAATTGTTTATTCTAGAAATCTGTATTATTCATCATCCTCAACTATCACAAGGTCAAGTTGAAGGACTTTGAATCCATTTTGCGAACAATAGCTGACACATGAGTTTTTTTTATTAAAATTACATCATTTTATTTTACAGAAACAGAAGTAACTTACTTATGAAACAGTGCATACAAATGTTTAATTCTTAAAATTTACTTCAAAACTGTACACTAAAGTAACTTCTAATTCCAGTCCTATACATCTACGACTATCTCCTCGTTTTGAATGCGAGCGTACTCAGCAAAGATGTACTTAATTTGCTGCATCACGGATGACTGAATTTGTATCGGCACCGAGTTGACCGCAGCTGCGAAATTCTTAAGCACCAACCTCGCCTTAGCATCGACTAATGAAATCTCTGCCTGATATTCTTCAGCTAACTTTATAGTGCTTCCAGTTGATGCAGCTCTAAAAGAACGTCCCTCCATCAGCTTGGGATCTATAGCGTTCGGTACCGCACACGAATAAATGTATGTCATGTTTTCCCAATATTTCGCATTCACCCGGCATATCTGATGAGGATCCCTGGCCCGAAACAGCAAAAAGCCCTTCATCAGATGCTGGAAAATCAAGTGACATTCACCAACTGTGCAGTGAAACGTCAGTGCCATCTCCTGCCAGGCTTCCAATTTGGCTTCTTTGTTCCCGAAAAGGGGATGACTTACGTCGTAGAGCATTGGGAAGGTCTTCATCTTGGACAGAAAGCGAGCTCGGTTGACCCATGTAAAGTCTCCCAAATACTCGGTTTCTTTGAGCACCCGAAATATGGCCGTCGCATTGGTGACAGGGTCAAGCTTTGGCGGTTTAGGATTCCCATCCCGGTAATATTCAGTGATTTCGTCCTTAATCTTGTGCTTGATTACGTAGTAAATTGGATCCTTGGGACTGTACTTAAAATCGCACAGAAACGTCATCTTCTCGAGAACGGGAAACCAAAATTTTGGCCACGCATTGTAGATGCTAATCTCCATTTCTGACATGTACAGAAGGAACAGGGCCTTTAATTTGTCCCAAATTACTTTGTGGTTTTCTAAAAGTGGAAAAACAAATTTAGACCGTTGATATAGTCAGGCATCAGGACTCGGTTACCTAGAACAGCAAACTTTCTCGCCATTATCGACCAAACCTCAGCTACGTCTCTGTTGTGACACTGTCTTCTGTTCCAACTTGAGTTGATCTTTAAGTCATTATAGATAAGAGGGAAGTTACCGATTTCCTGGACAAAATCAGGCAGCACGGAGATGTATTCACCCCAGTCCTTTAAATCTAAAACAGAATCAGGGGATGGAGAAATTTTATCATTTCCTAATCAATCAAAATATACCAGCGTATTTTTGGAACTTCTCGAAGATTGGATTGGGAGGTGGAATCCACTTTGCCTCCAAGTTCTTCTTCCACGATGGATCGTAGTCCACAAAGAAGTTTTTCTCCAAGACATAATCCCAGAAGAACATACAAATTTCAGCTAAAGAAAGAACAACATGAATTGATGAAGTTCAAGAGAAAATTGTTAACTCAAATCGTACCTGGATAGCCCATCTCTAATGATATTTCACTCCAGTATACTCGTGCTAACCTCGCGTACTTGCATGGCCCGTTGAAGACTATAGGTCTGGCCATCACTTCGGCAATGAACTCCTTTCGCTTTTGCACAGTGAAAAGATACACATTTGGAGGTCCCTTATACTGAGCGAGCAAAACAATATGCGCATTCGGCAGCACTGAATCAATTTCGACGATACTCTTGATCGGTAAATCGGGAATAGGCGTGTCGAGCTTAAACCGAACAAGCTGTTCAACTGGAGCACCGCTCTCCGTTGGCTGTCCTGGTATTCTGAATGTAATTTCGTTTTTTACTTCGACAGGCGGCGGAGGGGGCTGAACGACTTCCGGTGGCTCAGCTATTGGAGTTACGTCAGGCAGTGCTTGACTCAGCATGTGATCTAAAAGAGAAAGGAACATTTCACACAGGTTTTTGGCCACAAATATTTGAATGCATGTCATACCTCTGGCAGCCTTTTTACTGGTCACAGTTATGGTGGCTCGCAAGTTGTTGATTATATCCTCGAACTGCCAAGTGTCACGTAGTGGGCACTCATTGCGACGAAGCTCTGTGAGTTCTAAGTACATTGCTTGCATCACAACCCACGTCACTTCACACTGCTCTGGTTTTCGTTCTGAAAAGACAAAAACTTTGCAGTTCACTGCTGTGATATTCTTGAGATTTCTCACGCACGTATCGATCGTCCAAAGGCTATCCAACACGGGATAGGAACATCTTTGCCCAGTGGTATTACGTCGATGTTCATGAAAAAGGGACGAAACCGTTTTGTCGAAACCATCGTTTGAAGAATCATATGCTGCTCTTTGTACGAATTCATCGGATCATACCACTCGTTTGAGAGCGACGTTATGCGTTTGAATGGAGATTTTTCACTAGACAAAGAGAACAAATGAGAATTGTTAAGAGTTTACTGGATAGGTCGTCACTTACTTTGTGAGAATGTGCTTTTTAAGAAATTCCAGCTTATTCAGAAGGAAAGATGACTTGTTGTGTATTACTTCGAACTCGTAGCGTAGTTGCAGCTGAATCCACGTATACATACACCTTGTAGCTAAAAATAACAAACGGCATTCAGAAATTTGAACAAACCCGAATCGAAATACTTACCCTTTTCATCCAACTCATTGGATATTGCATCCCAGATGATGCTCTTCCTCTTGGCATCACCATAATTAGGATGTTGAGGATCATAAAGCTCTGGATAGTACTTAACAGCTTCGATGAGATTGCCGGGAAATGGAATTGACTCATTGCTCTTTTTATTGGCGTATGCATGATCTACGATACGTGCATATTCGTTTGCTACAACAGCACAATCTCTGCTGTTAGACATGGTTACGTTTGAGATGCCGGTCGCGTGACTAGTATTGGCATATGTTTGACTTAATTCATCATCAGAATCGTCGCAGTAACTCCTAAAAAATTTCAACACTTAGCTGGGGCTTTTCTTAACAGTCCACTTCCACTTACTTGTCCGGGATGTAACGCCATAGAAATAGTAAATCGTCCTCCAGTGGTACGCGTGGTCTTTCTCGTAACGTGCTTTCACCAGCGAGCCACTGACGAAGTTTACGAACATGACTCTGATACTCGTAACGCATTTTCAGCCACAACTCTCGGCATGCAGTTCCTGAATAGAGATTTGTGAAAATGTGAATTCGGTTATGAAGATTCTAAATCTTAAAAAAAAAATGTCTTGCCATTCAGGTTTATTGTTTTTCCTATTCTCCTCCATGCTCTTGTTTTCTTTTCAATATTCGAAAAAGAGGGATGTAGTGGGTCGTACAGCAGACGGCTCCTTCTAACGTGAAGAATTAATTTTCTTTTCGTTTTATTGCTGATATCGGCAATTGTAAGTGGAACTGAAAGGTTCTTGAAAGTAAAATAATGAAAATAGTAAATAAATGAAATTCTTAAATTTTTCCATAAATGAACGATATTTTTTATGGCTTGCAATCATTCATAACTGGGTTTAAGTTCTTAGTCTTGTTTAAAGCAGACTAACAGATGGTTTTTAAATTAAAGAATTTATTCACATTTTTAGATCTCAAAATAAAACACTGTTTGCGTCTTTGAGCTAAGTAAAGTAATGTATCTTTTTACAAGACTATGTGAACATAGATTTGGTTTGTTACTCTCTAACTAACCTTAGCAATTGCAACAGAAAAAACTAATACCAGATCAAATTTCTTTTAGTTTTTGTTTGGCAGGCTACAGGGTGTATATGCAGTGACGAGCATAAATTAAGATACCCAAGTGTAATTTACGCAAAAAGATCTTTACTAGAAGAATCTCTACTAAAAGAATAATAGAAGATATTTTTCAGATGAGTTTAAGTTTGGTCTGATAAGTTTTATAGTGGTTGGCATAGATAAATTGAAATCAACAGAATGTTTGTGGTTGCTTCATCGTAATATTCGCGGAAAGGTTGAACAATAAACTCAGGTGTAAAATTTGGACAGTTTTTTGTTTATAAATACACTTCCCAGCAAACATGAACGTTTTTTTTTTTCTAATGAGACCCAATGCAGTGGCTGTGGGATTTCTGCAGGCACATCACTCATGAACTCAATATTGCACAAAATGCTAAAATTGACAATATTCGTAAAAGTTCGATGTGAATGAGTTTAAAAATTTGTGATTTTCGCGATTCTTGAGTTGTAATATCTCAAATACAACAAAAATACGTACCATTTCTTCAAAATGAGGCTCGTCGTCTAATTCATCATACGAGCTAGACATTGATGAGTGATCGTTGAACTCCTCATCTTCATCAAGCATTTCCGACTGAAAAAAAAAAGAATTGATAAAGTTGTGTTCGAATATTTTCTTCTCCATATACTTACTCCGTTATCATGAATGGTTATAGTGTTATCGTGCTTTTTATTCTTTATAAAATCCGAAATACAATGCACTTTAGCCAGGAGAACATCGAAATCGAGCGCTTCTTCACCCCTGGCATTCTGCAAAAAACAAAAAAAAATTAAAAACTGCTTTAAAAATTCAAAAATTAAATTCTTACATCTTCGTCAGAGAACCCATTCATCTGCGTGTCCGAAAATTCATCCTCCAAACACTGCTCTTCATCCCCTTCTTTTTGCTGCTCCTCCTCCTCCTCCTCTTCTTCGGAGTCGATTATATCCCCAGGTTCTGGTAGATTAATGTCAGGAATCGCACAAGGTGTAAGTTTGATACCAACGCCATTAGGTTTCATTTTTTGTGAGAAATGACGGTCACACACAAATGCCGAAGTAGTCGCACGCTTAATGCCCAACTGTTTAAGCCAGACATTTCGACTGAAAGGAAATGATTATAAATTCGAATGATTCATTGAGCCAGCAATACAGCATCACAAATCTTTTTCCCGAACATGTAACGGCTTTACCTTCAACGGCTTTACATTCAAAAACAAAAAGCGACATCTACAATAAAGCAGAATAGTATTTGGAAATTGGAAAAGAGCATCTTCCAGTTGAAGACCAAAGAAGGTCAGTGGAAAACTGTACCCACCACCCCCGGGGTTAGAGTAACTATTGAAAGGCGCCATCGCATTCCTTTTCACCTTGCCTCACAAAAATACATGCAAACATATATTGAGCTGTTCGTGTTTATTCACCACGCATCTTAGACGACTGTGTAGTAGTGGAATAGAAAAAAAAACTCACTACCACTACGCTGTACGCAATTTATGGCGCATAATCAGGTGCATGTATACCGGCGAATCTGACAGAAAATGTTATCTGTGCGAACAATTACTTCTGTTCTACTGCCAACGCTGTGAATTTAATGATATCTTCATTTATTGCTAACAATTTGTGGACACTGGAGGGACGGAAGACTAGAACAAAAACTCGGTGATTGGTAAACGAAATAAATTAGTTCTGTTGAATAATAAATTCTTTTTTTGTTTACAGCCTGGTATGGTCGTGAGGACAAGGCTAATACGATGACGCAAGGTTATGGTTGTGTGGCTGCTGTTAAGAAAAGTTGAAACGACGCGAGGTCCGCGCCGCAAGGCTGTGGTTGTGTCCGTGACGATGTAAGTGCGTATTTTCGACTTGGTCAGTTTAATACCCGTCAAATATCCCCGTCAGAATGTATGTAAACGATACGACAGCCGTACAACGGATGGAGATGGACCACAATCTAAGTCATCGAACAGACTTGTGACTCTTTGATAGAATCCCATTACGTTTATTGATGTCTGCCGTAGCGCTCCTCCAAAGATTCTATTGGACACGTACTAGTATTTTTTTTTTATACCTATACAGAGCAGAATCAAATCGAACGGCATTTTGATAGTCGAACTCCCAGGGAGTGGAGTATTTTTGATTTACTCGAGGATTCCTACCAAGAAAACAAAACACATGAATTCAGACCCCGATTGTGAAGTATTTTTCTATGATTCACATAAGCATCTGAAGAGTATAGAATTGAATTGATGATTGTCAACCCTTGCATGCCCAGTGTTGTTTGTGAACAACGTGCATTTTATCTGTTGTCAACTCAAGAATATTGTCGCAATTGCAGTAAAATTGTCTTAAGTTCATTCTAAAACCCAATTTCAGTCCATTTAGAATGTTCTTATTGCATCAGACGTCTCTTAGTGCAATAAGAACATTCGAGATCTTTTACTTCGTTTTTGCTGCAGTGAAAAAAAAATATATTTTTCTTGCGGCAGGAATCAGATGTAGATGTGGTCATGAAAGGTTTAAAGCAGCACAAGTGGCATTTTTATTTTTTAGAGAAGACAAAAAACTACATTTTGTAGACCTGCTGACTTTGCCTTTAAATTTGAATGCATTTCAGGTAACAAATTGTTTCGTGTTTGCTCTCAACGCAAATCTCAAGTAAAGCGCAGTACAAAAACGTAACAAGAGTGATGTAGAGAATGGAAATAAAATGTGTTACTTATGTTGTTCCTACAACCATCAATTTACTTATGAACCACGCGACAGAAAAAACTAAATATCTGCTTGCAACAGTCGTCAGGATGTGTCTGGCAAATGATTACCTTCACGGTGTGAGCACAATCGAGTAGTTCGGAGTGAATTTTGCATACAAGGTGCGAGTTATACGGTTCACTTGAGCCTTAAACTCGTCTCCTTTTATTCTTTTTTAAAGTTCTGTGCTATACTTATTTTTTTGAAATGGTTCTTTTTTTATTTTAAAGGGTTGAGTACTGGACATAACATTATTCTATTTTTCTTGGTCACGCTGGCAAAATAAGAGTTAACACGTCGAATGCCATGGGGATCATCGGTGACCAGGACTTAGTTTGTTTGTAAATGAGTGAACTCGCAGTTTGTAGTCTACGTTTCGTTCTTCTCAGCTCTTATTTACATCGAAAACTCATTGGACAACAGACAAAAGTCGCTCACTCAACAAATTACTGATCTCAAAATAAACACATCTGCGGTCTTAAGCAATATCCGCCAAAGTTGTGTTAAGACAAAATTGAGATTGATTTGGTTTTTAGGTCACAGAATTTAAAATTATTGTACCGTCTTAAAGAAATTGAATGAAAGTTCAAAGCAATATTACTTCCTAAATTTCACACGTGTTTTCAGAAAAACCTGAAGCTTCAAACTTTCTATTTAAAAAGTGTAAACAAATTACTTAAGGAGTTATTCCTTGTGGCCACAGATATGTGAATATGTAATTGTACAACCGTTTTTTGGTCAAAGGCTATTTGATTCTTTTCCTCGTTTTCTCTTGGATATGTAAACCCTTCTTAATTAAACTCTTATTATTTTGAATTCCTGGTAATTCGCAATTTTTCTCTAGTCCCTTGAGTTTCAAATTATCCGGAGTCGAGTGTCGTTTCATGAGCAGTCAATAAGTAAATCTACTGGACCCAATACCAAGCTTACAGTGTCCTTATGATGGCATACAGTCGAATGAGTAAAGGCGCGGAAATCCCTTGCGTTGTAAATGACACTTGCAGCTATTTTAGTCGCAGCAAAAGCGCCTTAGTCTCCTATTTTTAAAGTAAAACTTGCAGAGTATTCAGTTGAGTTCTAATCAGACCAAGTTTATACTATATATACTCCAAGAATCAGTTAAAGACGACGAGTTCACTCAGTTTCATTACCACTTTTGAATCATTGCATTCCCTCAACACATTTTCCTTTCCTTATCAAGATTTATCTCGAAATAAAAACAAAGTACAATTACTATTCTTAAACATTTTCGTTTAATTTCCAAGAAACTAACGTCGTTTCCAAGCGTAAGTTTGTTGCTCTTAGACGGCACCCCCACCGTGGCAGACGCAACTTGTTTGAAAAAATATAAAAAAAAGAAATATTAGAAGTCTCGGTCATCTTACCTGATTTCATCTTTTGGAAAACCATGCAAAAGTTTCTTTTCAGTGCATTTCAGCACGCACATTCTGTTGTGTTTTGCCGACATGTCGGCAAATCCAGAAAATCAAAATAAGAGCGGGAAAAGAGGAAGACAACCCGCAAAAGGAGGATGTTCAAATAAAAAAAAAAACTAAAAACACAATTGTCGATTTGGTGAAACAGCCAGACGACGCAGCTATACACATGCACGAGCCCCAACACTAACACATAATCCGACAAAAATCCGATTGCTGTGAAAGTGTAACAAACAAAAATTATTGCAATCGGTGATTTGGAAATTGTTACTCAAATTCGCACAATCTTTGGAATTATCACTTTTATGGATTATTTATATCAATTCGAAAGAAATTGCACCGATTAAAACGTTTGTAAAACCTTGTTCACCTCTGAGGAAATGTCAAAATTGATAAAAACGGCAATGAATGTTGCTGAGCGAGGGAGATGGCAGTACATGTGATTCGGCGCGAACGGAATGGTGGCATTCAGTGCTTGAGGCGTAATGGAAATACGTTGACTTAAGAGGGGAAGTGTGTTGTATTTTATGGTTACGTAGTTGTCAGAGTGTATATGATGAATAAATATCTTAGAAAGATGTGTGAAGATTTTGGTTTAATAGACTTTGAGTAAGTATTTTGGTTTTGTGAGGTAATCGTAAAATAATAGGATGGGTATGAACAGGTAATGCGAAAAGTGGGTAAAGAATTGACATATGTGGACTGGTGGTTTAAGTGTCGGCATCCATACGCTAGCTTAGAAATATGTCGACGTCAATAATTACATGGAATTTTAGAAACGATTAGATTATGTAAATAATTGTAATAATGAAACAGCGTTTAAGAAAACAATATATTCCATTTTATGGATGCTAATATTTATTGTTTGATCAATATGGACCATAAGATGGCGACACTTTCTATTTGCTACTTTCGAACCGGTATGGCGCATTAGATGTTGGATTCAGCATGAAGTTGGCTACTAGCAGTCTATACATGTAAAAGTGCGCGTTGTAATTTAGACGTCATTAGTTTTTGACAGCGGTGATACAACGCGTCATTTGAGATGTCAAATGATACAAGGACTCCGATGCCAAGGTACATTTATAGAACACAAAACGCAAATGTTTTAAGTTCTCTTCATATGGCCGTCGCTCGTGGCTGCCTCAGACAACGATTACTTCAAATTATCATTTATATTAAAAGAAAGTAATTCTAAATGCACAAGTAAACCTAAGCAAACGTATACATAATGGTGTCACATAAGTTGGGGTCACGTCAGTCCTCCATTCCGTATTTTGGTTTTTAAATTTTTGCGTTTTTGCTATCTAATGCGGACTCGTTTTAATTTAATTAAATGGATTGATGATATTTTAAAATAGGAAAAATAGGACTATCATAAAAAAAAAAAAGAATCTGAGCCCAGATCCTATTGGCCACAGAGAAACATACCATTTCTTTCAATTAAAGCTGGCGTTGACCGAAAACCTAAAGACAATATATAGTAAACTTTTTCCTTATGAACGCTTTTAATAACCGGAAACCTCTTATAGTCGGACAAATATCTCGGTGCGTCTCTGTCCGGTTACAAGGGAGTTTACTGTACATCATAAGCGTTTAATCAATCGCTAAAATATAGCAAAGACATGGAACTTTTTCAAACTATTCGCTAATCTAAAACGCAAAGATGTTAAGTGTAACTCTGTAGTCAGCTACACAAGTGATTTCCGATCTGAATTGAGCTCCATATAAGTTTGGAAGGATATGCAGTACTTAACGGATATAAGAAAAACTAAAATTGCAAAAAATCTTTTTCTTTTAAATGCTTTTTTTTCTTTTATAAGAGTAGTAATTGATTTAGGAAAGGATATGGCGCTTTCTTTTAAGAGTTTTTTTTCTTATATGAGTGCTTCTTATAACCGTTAAGTACTGTACAGTGCTCCACAAAAGTTTGCGTACAACGGAGAAATCTGGGGAAAAGGGTGGCTATTCCTAAAAAATATGTGACTTTTGCAACATTTATTGTTTTTCTAATAACTTTTGAATGAATGAGAGTTTTGAATTTATTATGGTAAATTCTAAAACCTTGGCCTTTGTTTTCTAAATATAAATAACAAACTCAGATGGGAGTTGTGGATTCTAGTTTTAAAAAAACGAAATACAAACATTAATATAATTATTTTTGATTCTAAAAGTTTTGATTCTAAACGTTGGCCTTCTCTTTTTGATTCCTGAATGTTAAACCTTGTACAATTTTGCTTTAATGGGGATATTAAACAAACGAAATAATTAACTTAAACAAAATTTTCTATTTTTTATTTGTTAAAAGCGTTTTTAATCTCTTAAAATATTGGCCAGACGAAAGCATTATTCGCTTCTCATCAGAAATAATAAGAAAAAAGCAAATGACACGTCTGAGCGTTGAAAAGTGACTCCGTCCATTGATTTTGATGTCTTTGCAGAATAACAAGTACCAAAATGTGCCGAAAATACGCAGAAATAGAACATGTTACAGGAAACTAAATATAAATTAGATCAAACATTTTGAAACACCTAACCCCCTGTAAATTTAAGTAAATGTTCCATTTAGTTATGACTGGTCCCATTGAAGAAGTTTGCCAGCATTTACGGCAGTGGATGGGGTCCTTACATTTCCCCACCTGAACCCGACACATGTGTTCAATCTGACAGTTGTCGTGAGGTTCGAGTAATCTGGTTGGCTTGAATCGCAGAAAAAAAAAAAACAAATAATAGTGAAAATTGTTTTTTCCGCATGTGTTTAAAGTCCGAATATATAGTCGCTAAGTAAATAAATCAAATCTAATTCATAATTACGCCATTCAAATAGTCTGCCATGAAAAAACACTCGTGACAACCGCCGGAATCAAAGTGAACACTACTTGGTCTAAATAAAAGTACAAATCGTCACAATGTTTCGCAGAGGATTACTGCTGGCATTTAGACATATCCGTCCCCTGCCGGCTGTTGTAAACCCAAACTGGTCACAAAGATCATGCCTTTCCACTTCACTTGCCGTGAAGGCGAAAATATTTCACGACAACGAGAATCATTACGCCCACGAGGTTCTGGTGAACTCTTTAAGAACATACGAAATCTTCCAGCCCATAAGCGTGAATCAAAACAGCGTAGGTTCTTTGCCAGCCAGCATCCTGGATCCTCTAAACATTTCCACCTGCTCGCCGGACAAAGTGTTTAGTGATTTCAAGTCGTTAATGCTCTACTGCCGGGACAATAATGTTTGTGTTGCTGAAGACAAATTCGACAAGTTCACAGATCTGTTCTGCGAGGTGTGCCTCAAGTTTTCTGACGATCAACTCATCGACAGCATCGGCCACCTGTGCTTCCATCCACAGACGCAATCAACACGGACGAAGAATTTTTGTGAAATCTGGAATGCCCTTGACTATGCCTGCCTGAAGCGCGTGGACCACTGGAACGTGAAGCAACTCCTCCACATATCCGACGCTTGGTACCAGATGGGATTGGCTCGAATATGCGAATTCGTGAGGAGTGCATTGAGGAAGATCGGACGAAAAGTGACGAAGATGTCACCGGAAGAGATGCTCCACTCGATGTTCTTTTGTAACATTGTTCGGCGGCCACAAATCGAAATGTTCGATTACGAAGTGAGTTTCTTTCGACTGATCGATGAAATGAGCATCAGTGAGATCGGAGTGATGTCCATGGGATTCTTCAAGACACAGACTCCCATTCGGAATCCAGAACTGATCGAGAAAATCTTTCGGAGAACTATGGAGTCTGTGGACACCATCGAAGACATTGCGCTGGTGTCGATTCTTAAAATTCTTCGGTATTCGTCGAAACTGCCACAAGCCGACCTCATAGACGAGCTCTTGGATAAAATAGCGCCACAAATTCCGCGATTGTCGTTGTTGAGCTGCCTGCACGTGACCTTGCTGGGCAGCGATATCCAGTCGTGTCACGACAAGACGGTCGAACTGGTTGTGGAAAGATTTTTGGCTGAAGTTGATTCCATAAGGCTCAAGGACATGGAACGAATTTGCCATGTGATATCGTTGTACAACTACCAGAGCCCGAGGGGGTTGGAAAAAGAACTGTGCGCCAAGATTCTAGTAAGGGTGAAAGATAAAATCCCAGAATGTGTTAAGTATCCTCGTTGCTTCTCGAACTGCTTGCATTTTCTCACGCTCTGTGGTTTCCACGATGAGGAGATGATTAGTTCCGTGCTGGACACAAAGTTCATTCGACACGCCTACGACGCTAACATAGGAATCGCCAGAGATATTTTCTCGCTAGATTCATTCGTGAAAATAAACCTGAAAGACACCTACAAAGGCAACCAACTTCCTGAGAAGTTTCGCCGAACGATGGGACGGCTCCTGACGCATTTCATCCCAGAAAAGAACTCCAAGTTCAAGCTGAGCACGACGGATCGAATCTTGACGGAGATCAAGGACACCACCGACAGTCTTATGAAGATCTGTACCTTCAAGCATATCTTGCCACACTTTGAGCGGCCGGACATCGTTCTGTGCTATGACGTCGCGAGACGGAAGCCTGCTCCACTGTCGCCTAACTGTCCGGAAAACTATATGGGTAAGATTTTTTTTATTTTGTGTGGTCGAAGATAGGTTTCTGAAACTTTTTCCGTCCTTGCACAGGTGCCATCCTCACTAGGAAGGATATGCTCGGTGACTTGGCGGACGATCCGAATTTCGTGACTATTGCAATAGTGGTTGCCGGTTGGAATAATGCCGTACGGGGGAAGAATAAGCCCACGGGGTCCTTTCAAATGAAATTAAATCAACTGAATATGCTAGGTCATAGGAATTGTCTCGTAAGTTGATGCAATTGATGTCTGTTAGTCATCCACCAAGTTCCCTTCTCGTTTCAGGTATACTGGCACGAATGGAGGCAATTGGAGAACCAGAACGATCGCCAGAACTTCCTTAGGCGAAAGCTGGCCCCACTGTGTGCTAAATAAAACTTCCGCCAAATAAATTGTCTAAAAAAAATTGTTTTTAATATGGTTCTATCTCAGGCGTTTGTCCGAGTAGTTTCTTCGTGTATTCATACACAATGAATAATGTTGCGGTGGCTGGAATTGTTCTAAGCACAGATGGCAGGAGTCCGTTGTAAAGGCCCATCACACCTTCGGTTCTTAGAATGTGTAGTCCCACCGAGGTCATGCTGGCCCTTGAGTTGTTCACTTGAATACGACTCTTGATTACGTCTGCAGGGAAGATCATCACCCATAGTGTAACACCACCGACGGCACCAGCAATCATCGTGTTCAATGCTCCTATGTCCTCCTTTGATTGACCAGGTCTGTGAAAAATATAATAGATCAATTCTGTGTTCATTACCCAAAGCTCTTTGATTGTTTTACTTGGCAAGGAATTGCCGCGTGCCTTCGTATCCGCCGAAGAAAAAGAAGTATCCAGGCATTTCCCTCATAAATGTTGATGTTAGACCTCGATAGAAACCTGGAATGCCTACAAAGAGAAATAAAGAATTTAAATGCACAATGCTTGTTGTTTTCTTTGCAAGATTCGTACCTTCTGTTCTAAAGATTTGTTTTGTAAGTTGAAACGGTGTGACATGCGCTGTCGTTGCAGCCGTGTTTCCTCCTCCAGTCTAAAAAAATTAATTAAATGATGAAGAAAACAACACTACTTAGAACTATTTAAGCACTCACCTCTCTCATTGCTTGCAGCTTACATTTCACCAATTCTGTTGGACAGAGTGTGAAGGTGGAGAAGAATGCTGCTAAGAATCCAGAAAATGCATTTCCCAGCACGGAGAGGTCTTTTGTACTGTTCAGGCCTTGAGAATAGGCAATTAATTTTTGACATCCACCATATGCTGCAAAGAGAACTGAATTCTCTGCAACATTTGCTGCTACAGCTGGCAGACTTCCAGCATAGAGTCCTCGAAAAATACCATCTTTACGATATGTTTGTACGAAGCAGTCGACCATGTTTTTGTAAAGTTTAGGAAATGTTTGGAGTTTCACTTTTACTGTGTCCAGCGGCTGTGAGACATAAACTTGGGCTATGCCACCTAAAAAAGAAAATTCAGGTTAAGTACGGCAAACAAAGGTACAGTGTTGTGCTCGTAGTTAGAAAAACTTAATAATATCATCTTATTTCTATCGCCATTCATTTCATCTTAGAGAGATGGTTTTTAGTTTTTTTTATGGCTACAGATTACACCTTTTAGAAAAATCATGGATTTTGCGTTAGGTCCCACAACTTTTGTCGTTTGTCAATCAAAAGCGTGAAAATGAAGAAAATAGCCCGTGTATTTAGAAAATTTAGACTCTTCATAGGTCATTGATAAACTTTTTCATAAAGTGGCTATAAAAGTTGGCCTTTTGTGAAATATCTGAAATCGGTTACAGACAATATTCTTCAATCTTAGAAGCATAAACCTCCCCAGTTTGTGCAAAACTTCTGTGGAATACTCAACCATGAAATTATCATTTTTTAAAATAGCTTCTCGAAGAATCCAATGGCAAGATGTTAAAATGCTGTATTGTAGTATGTGCATAAATTGTCTATAAAATCAAGATCAATTAGGTATATGTTCGCTCATCCAAAGCGGTCACCAAACAACCGTCGAGTCCCTATTCCAAGTCCTCGATGCAAGTTGTCAATGGGTGTTTTTAATGTAGTTTCATGTCAGGTGTTTTTAATGGCGTGCACGATACTACGTGCCAATAAGCTATTTAAAATGCACAAGTGCGTTCCTGCGATTTGGATATCAATCAAAAGATAACAAAAAAAAAAAATTGAACATGTACAAGCACTGTTCGTCATTTTAGACGAAGTAACAGTCTTTTGGATTTTTCCAATGTTTTTAACTTTCAAATTTTTAGACGAAGTAACAGTCTTTTGGATTTTTCCAATATTTTTAACTTTCAAATTTGAAATTTCTGTCATAAAATACGAATTAACACGGCTAACAATAAGCGAATATTAACTTGAGTATAATGTCTGAACAAGTAACGAATGCTGTCAGTAAATAACCTAAATCGGATTGCAATTGATTTTTATTTCGAGTGCAATTGTAATTCGTTCTGAATCGACTTTCACTTGCCGAATAGGCGATAAAATGACAATTTCAACGATACGAATTAAATTGACCGAAATATGGAGTCGTTGAAATATTTATAAGATTAAGTCAAATTTGTCGTGTACTAGAACTGGAAAAAGTTCTAAAAATCGAAGCACCAGAACCTATTATATGAGTTTTTGAATCCCCGAAACATTGGTGTACACTTGCTTTTGCCTCTGACTGTACGTTCAGAATGCAAAGAGAGCATTATGGTCATGAACTTGATAAGCTGCTAGACTGTCTAACCAATTTCTTGCGTTTCAATTCGATGATTCGAGTGCTAATTTCAACAACGAATTGGTTCATTTTGAGTGATGGACTTTGTGCCTTTTATTTATGAATCAACGTCGATGACTTGTTAATTGGAGCTCACAGCCCTGGCAGTTTTTTCATAGCAGCTTCTGAAGGTGTAGATTTGAAATATAATATAATTTGAACTATAGCATTATTTCAACGCTTCACACATTTCCCGGTATTCAATAGACTCTAAAATTTATAAAAGGATACATGTTTGACCCGTAACTTTCAAGTCCTTCAGTTGTTTTTAAAATCACACATATATCATCGCTTGGTAAGAATTCATTTTGAATTTTATAAATCAATCTATTTTCAAGTTGACTGCCGGATTCTTAAAAAGAGTTGAATTGCAAGTTGATCGAGTTCCTACGTTCCGACCAGTAATATTCTTGTGGAGGCGGTAGTTTACATTTCCAACTGCACGGTAACAACTTTATAGAAGTACAACAGATTGCATAAGTTAGACAACCTGATGCCTTTCTGAGAAATTGGCTCATATTTATCCCCTGCTAGACTCGCTCATAAAGTTCGCATCAGCGAAAGAGAATACGACTTAATCCATAATTTGCTGATAACATTGACGTGATTTACATTAATGTTTACAAAACCATCGCGCAATTTATTTGCAAAAACATTTTCTGTTTACAAAAAAAGTAGAGCAAAACAAAAAAAACTAGTCGCACGATGAACATAGCACGCATAATTACATAAACATAAAAAAATGTGACTAACAACATTTTTTACGAAAAATTTCGAACACGTTTTTGAATGGAATTTCTGAATAAACCGACACCCTGTTGCAGAAAAAATCCTTTTGACAAGTGCATTTAATTCAAAAAAAAAAAAATTCAACCCTTTTCGCAATCTTATCTCTTTCCGCTTGACACCAGGCAAAGATAAAAAAAACGTAAACAAACCCAGGGGGCCGCGCTCCACTTTAACTCTGACACTTCACGATCAAGAAACCACGTTTAGCACAATTAATCATCAATGAATAAAAAACCATCTCAATTTATTTATCTCACCTAGTGAACCCGCAGTGAAATCGATGGCACCTGTTTTGAAATTATCTGAACCGCTTCCCTTCATTTTATTTTTTGGAAAATTTATTCGCGCTTAAAAGACCGGTGAGGGAAATATTACCGAGGTAGAGATACACTATACTCGCGTGAGTTATTCTCAAAAAGAGCTAAACAATACTGCTCTGGAGATTATACTTAAGAGTTCAACCTCAGCACATGCTTTCTGTCAATTAACTCGCAATCATGGTGAAATTCGAGGGGAATTGAGTTAGTTCTCCGGAATTTGTCAGAATTAGTCTTATCACTTGCGGTTTACATGTTGATAACGCTGATGAGATCAAGAATCAGCTGCTGATTGTGAAGGCAGAGAGGAGATTTTATCAGGGAAAGTCCCATTCAATTAAATTGAACGATAGCGACGACTGTCAAAGAAATGTTAATGTCAATGTTTTTTTTTTGGTGCGTAATCGTGATTGTCACAATTTGGTTGTTTTGTTATTGCCAGATGCTAAATTGGAAAATTGGGTTGTATAACACACTCAAGTATAACAAACAGAGTAACCTTAAATGTTTTGTTTTTGATCGATATCCTTTTTTCAGACAATGTTTCCCCTTATGCTAGTTTTTTCGACAGGCTCGAGTTTTTTCTGCATTTAAATTCGAGGACTCATGGCCGAATTCTTTGTTTTGACTTTACATGTTTTTGATGTTTCAGGTATTTTTAGGGGAAAAAAATTAATATTTATAAAAACACTTCGTTGTCTATCTATCTAAACCTTCCAAGATTATTTTTATTTTTTTTTTTTCAAAATTAGCCATTGATTAAAGTCTAAGTTAGTACTAAAACTAACGCTAAAAAAACGTTTATTATCTTAGACGTGTGATATGGGCCTTATTTTGAAAAGAGTGGTGTTTAGATTATTAAAATATCTGTAGTTCTATCAATGTGTTTTTCTCTGACGAGTGGCGAGTGACCACTGAGAGTTAAGAAAAAAATTATAGGCGTCATTACGGGGCACTGTACCATCGGCAGACATGTCAGTATACTGGGAGTTCTTGCCAATGACTTTTGCAGAAGTTGCCAGGATGAGGAGGAGGAAGAAGCTCATCTTCGTAAGAAGTTCTAATTGGTTTTATTAGGACGCCTTGGCGGTTCGCAGAAGAACTCATCTGGGCAAGCACATCTTTGACAGTCTGAGCGATCTGAGTAAAATCAGCAGCTATCAGATCTGTAATTTCGTAAGAAGATCTAATTGATTTCATTAGGATGCGGAATAGATTTCCGCAGCGTGGTATCACAATGGGCCTATTCTGGCCTAAGTGTGGCTGCGGGCCTCTGATACCCCAGCCAACCACTCTAACCTAACCTAAGAAATAAAATTCGATTAGATGATGTCTGTATTTCACTTACTC
Organism: Syritta pipiens; assembly: GCA_905187475.1. NCBI lineage: Eukaryota > Metazoa > Arthropoda > Insecta > Diptera > Syrphidae > Syritta > Syritta pipiens. The sequence continues at coordinate 8,695,469 of LR994571.1, read as the reverse complement.
AAAGAATATTGAAAACAATTTAGAACAAATAAGGGAAAAAATTGCTACTAAAACTAGATTAAAAAAAATTCTTTGTTTCTTGTCCTTAATTTTTGACAAAATGTCGCTAAAAAGAGCCACATAAAAGTCGAAAAAATGTGTTAACTCAAACACCAATGTGACTAAAAAGTGTAATCTTTCAATTTAAATTATTTCGAACATTAATAGTTTTTGCAAAATTTTTATAATCATAAAACACAATCCTTTAGATCTCATTGAAAAAAAGAAGCCCATATTTTGGCCTAGATTAAAACGATTTAAAGTAAAATATGAAAACAAATTTTCTTCTGAAACGCTTTCTATTTCAACCCCTAATTCGTACACTTGCATTTTTTAAAATAAGGGGCGATTTAAAATAATATGTAACATCAGCTTAACACTATTGCCTTTCAATAGATAAAGGCATAATAATTTACGCATATTAGAGCCTCCTCTCTGGTAATTTATTATTAATAATGTATTCTTAATATATCTATGTTGAAATATAAATAAATGAATGAATAATTTACACAAAGTAAAGGTTACCAATAAAACAAAAGAAGAAAAGACATTCACATCAAAAGAAATGTAGTCAGGCGAATTCCATTTCGATTAGGCTTTGTAGTCGAATAAGGTGTATGACTTAAAGCCCAATAAAGCAATCAGAACTGAATCTTCTACTTGACAGATTATATTTCTACTAAGTAATTTTTCTCGTATTTGCTTTTATCACTCATAATCACATATTTCCAGAATGTTAAGCCTTCATTTTTTGCATAGAGTGAGCCTCCAGAGTGAACCAAATACAAAGTCCTTTTCAAAAATGCTGTAAAATTAACAAAAAAATTGTTTCCTTGTATTATCCATGCAAATATAATATTTCTAATAATTATGGAATGCAATGTCGCGACGTTTAAGTGGTTGCCTCTGTTTTCTGCCTTCTGTTTTTTTGTATTATGTCTGTTGTTATAATTCTTTCTGTCACTGTTAGAAAACGATCAACGATTAGTATTCTAAAATCGGACCAACAGAACCTATTTTCTGTATCCTTAAACGTTGGAAAAATGGAAGTACACTCCGACTATGCCTTGAAAGTATTTTACGATTGACTACCTCTATACTCTGGAAAAATCTGTATGTACCTATGTAATGTATTTTGTTGTAAGTAGTTAGGTTCACGAGGCACTCGTGATCGTGATTCTCTCGAATTTACTTTCTTTTTTTTATACTTACAATTAAAATATTTTAGTCCAGTATACAACTTTAAAAAAAACATTAAAAACACAAATGTTGTATTTTTTATGTCATGTTATATATTGGTATTAAATAAGAAATATATTTTACATTCAATGCTTTTTTGTTTTTGTTTATGGAAATTACATTGTCATTAACAAAATGTGTTATTTTATGTATATATATATATATATTTATATATTACTTATTTATAAATAAAACAAATTTTACAAATGTCTCCGCGGCCCGTCTCCTAGATGATTTTTAATTTTTGTTTGTTTCTTTTTTTATGATTTTCCTTACCACATACAATTTTAATGAAAAACATTCATTTTAATGAAAGTTAGAAAATAAAATTTAAATTTCCAAAGACCCATACTTATTAATAAATCATCTAATTGAATAAAAATTTTCAAGATTCTAGATTAATTTTTTTGTTCTCTTGTGTTAATCTCATGCTCGTTTTATTTTTATTTTTTTATAATTTCATTTTCTTTGTTTGTACTTGAATATCTTCTGTGGGCGTTAGGTGTAAAAATAGTAAACTACCTTTCGGACATTGGAATTTATTTTATTCTTTTCGTCTTCTTTTTCATTTTCGTTTTGTTAACAATTTAAGTCGTTCTCTTTTTTTGCATTTTTCTTTTTTGTAAAATTATTTTTATTTTATTGTATATGCTTTTGATGTTTCTCTTTTTATATATATATACTCACACCTATGTCATACAATTGGTTATGGCTAAATTTAAATGAAAAGATAAAAATAAAATTTGTTTTTTGTTATCGAAAGTGTTTTTTTTTTTAAACAAAAAGATATTTTATTTTTTGTATATTTAAATGTTACACATATTTAATTACATTCTAACTTATTTTTATGATGTAAATTATTCTTAGCTTGTTTTTATTATAAAATTATTTTATTTTTACCGTTGGGTAGCGTTTATTGGCACATTTACTTGTTTTATTTTTTTGGTAATTTTATGATAACTTAACATATAACTTTATACTTATTTAATAGATATACATATACATACATATATATTTTTTTTTGTTTTGAATTTCATGAGTGGTGTTAATGTTTAATACATGCATTAATTACAAGTCGGTATATATTTATAAATATATTCAGATAAAACACATGTTACGGTTAACAAAAATACAAATTACACAATTATCAAGTTTAGTAAAGTTTTGTTCTTTTTTTTTTTTAATTTTAATGATATACACTAATGATAGAGTTATTAATTTGTTTTACTTAAAGAGGATTAAATTAATGAATTATATAATGTAAATTTGCGCATAATGTTAGGTAGGTAACTTGAAAAAGAACAATACTCGTATGTATCTTTGTCCAAGTAAAAATTAACTGTTAATAGTATCTGTGACTAAAAATGAAATAACAACAGAAACTTAACACAAATTGTTTCAGTGGCCTGTGGTCGGTCGAGGTAAATAATATTTTTCTTTGATTTTTGTCGAAAAAAAAATCTATGACAATAGAATAAGTCGAGTCCAATTTTTAGATTCTTGTTCTACTTTTTGTTCAAACGAGTTTAATTGGGAGTCCTCCTTCGAGTTTCTCTGGAATTCTCGACCCACGTAGTCTTCACATCTAAAAAAGATGGCACCTCGTCCACCCCACCTCGACCACAACGGTTTTTTTTAAATTTTCAAAATAAAATTGAATGAAAACTAAAAATTACGACCAATCTCAGTAATACGCCGGAAAGGGGTGATAGTTCGATGGATTGGATGCGTGATGGTTGGGTGACGGGAGGACTGGTCTGACCGAAGGATGGTAATTCCCGGAGGCGACCTGATGATACGCTCCGAAGCCTCTCGCCGATACCATATGTCTGTTCTGGGCAGCCGCAGACTCGCCCAGCAGCCTCGATTGATCCGAGCTCAGGAGGCGATTATTCTGCTCCATCAGCAGGTGAGCGGTGGGATCAACAAGCAAGCGGTGCTGGTCTGCATTGGATGCCGCCAGGATCCGGTGCTGCTCGGCTGTCGAGAGCAGCCGATGGTGGTCGATGCTCTCGCGGTTGTTGTGCTGAATTTGTGACGGAAGAAACGATCGGTTATTGCCGACGCCCATGTTCCCATTTGGCGTCAGGTCCAGGGACACCATGCGCAGGACATCGTGGTGAGGATGATTGTAGGGAATCTGCGGCGGGGAGGATACAACGTAGTTTGCTGTCCGGCTGAGGTCAACCGATGTGGTCTGATCGTGATCCTGATCACTCAGCTGGTCAGGGATGAGGCTGTGATTATGCATGGACTGGTGCTGTTGCATGGACAGCTGGCTGGGATGCTCTTGTTGCTGTTGCTGGGAGTGATGTTGTTGCTGTTGCTGCGGCTGTTGCTCGCGCTCGGACAGAATGTCGTAGATATGATGGTGATACCTACCCAGACCGAGGTTCGAGCCAGTGGGTGGCAACTGGAAATTGTGGTGATAGTTTGAGCCCACATTTGACCGAGAGGTCATGTCCAAGCCTTGCAGATCCGATAAGTCATTGTTGGAGCTGCGGTAGTCCGAGGATACCTCCAGGTCTTGGCTGTTGCTGTACTTGAGGTTAGCTGCGCTGCTCATGCTCTCGTATTTGGAGTAGACCATCTCCATCTGGGACTGGGAGAACTTCATGCGCATGTCTTGCCCACTGGAGCTGAAAGACCGACAGGTTTATGGGTGTCCCTCATTACTCCTAAAAATTGCTTACCTGTTCTGGGGAATTATGCTGTTCTCGTCATCACTGGAGAGCTGGTTGTGGCCGGACATGTTGTGAGGCCTGTCACCGTCATCGTCTCTCTTCCGGCAGATGTCGTTCCCGCTGAAGTTGTAACGCGGTATCGAAGGCGAGGAGGCAGGTGAAATTAGTTCGTGTTCAGTGTATCCCGAGCCTCCGCTGGCTCCCACACTGGAAGCATTTCTTCGGTGCTGCATGGTGGGCAGGGGTGACGAGGCGGATATATTTTGCCCGCCTCCGTTCGCTGCACTTACCGTTGATGCGAATATGGAGTAGTCTCGTCCTGGCGAGATGGTCTGCGGCGACGGAGGCGTTTGGTGGTGGTTCGAGAAGCCTTCGGAGTCTCCGCCGCCACCCATGTGCTGGCCGCGAGGTGTGGAGCCCGCGTCTACATCGATGTCATTGTTGTTCTGGTTGCTCTGCGGATCTGTTGGTGTAGAGGTGTCGGGTGAAATGTTGCACGAGTTCATCGAGTTTCCAGCGGCTGGATACATTGGCAGTGGCGGTATCTGCATCGGGAAATTACTCAGATTTTTCATCATCTTAATCTCGTTCTCCAGATTGTCCATGTTTGACATGCTCGCGCCTCCAAAGCGGTCCGATTCGACTTCAATCTGGGAGTTCATCTGATTGCCGTTGTCGAGGTTAGAGTTGACTTGTGTCTGGATTTTGGAATAAATGAGTCCAGGAACTTAGTGAACAACAAAACATTTATAAATACCTTCATTTCACCGCTCTCGCTGTCCATGATGCTTCCGACAGAGTTAAGAGCTGCCTCGACCAGCATGCTAGCCGAGGAGGGAGCTCCGCCTCCGCTGGTCAGTCTTGCGTTGGCGTTGTTGTAGAACGAGTTCATGAATGACTGCGAATGTGCGATGGAATTCATGTGCATCTGCTGCTGGTGGGAGTTCTCCGATCCCACACCGTTGTGGTCGAACTGTGACATCTGGCCGGCGTTAACACCGCCGGGATTATTCGAATCGACCACGTCCAGAAATGACGAGTTTTCGTCCTCTTCGTGCGTGATGGGGTTGTGGTGGTTATGGTGGTTGTGATGGTTGTGGTGCTCAGAATTTGCGGAGTTCATTAACCGCGCTATGAAGTCTCGGTTTGGCAGCAGCTTGCTGGGATCATCTACCCCACCTGGGGGCACCCCCATTCCGATATTGGCTCCTGGATTGCCGGCGACATATGACCCTGGCACGTTAACCCCACTAGACGAAGGGCAGTCTCTCACCATGTGCCGATCATCGTCGCTAATCCACTTTTTGCTCCCCTTGCTGACGACAAGATTCTGACGCTGCATCATCGCGTGCGACGGGGAGTGCTTGTACGACGGAGTGTGCCCAGAATTGGCCATGTGTTCATGGTGTCTAAAGCTATTCTCTTGGTCATCTCCGTGCTCGGGATTTCCGCCAGCGAAATGCGTCTTATCAGCCTCAGTGCCATCTACGATGGCTGCAACTGCAGCCGCGGATGCCTGTTGCTCGGATATTCTTTGAGCGGTCTTTGACAGAAACGTTTCAACGAGACTAAGTTGTGCGTTTTGCTTTCGACGAACTTGATCCATTCGTTCTTCGTCGTCGTCCATTTCTTCGCCTTCCTCCTTCGGGCTCATGGCACGTTGCTTTTTCTTTCGTTTCCTTCCCACCTCTTTGGTGAAGATGTTGTTGATCTTCGAGGAGAGTAACGATAGATTTGTTTCGTTTCGACAGAGATCTTTGATAGTTTTTCCCGATTTCTTAATACTCTCGAATATGTCGTCCGAGAATTCGGTGTCGCTCTTGCTATCAAGCATACTCGAGCTTAGTATCGAGTTTTGATCCTCAAGACTCTTACGTCGTCGTCGGGGTGCTTGTTCTGTAAATTTGAAAAATTTAAGTTTTTTCAAACACAACATTGTAAATACGATAGGCGTTTTTTATATGATATCGCTTTTATGCATTTTTGAAAACTAACAAAAGCTCTGTGGTTTGCTTAACTTAAGATCAGGAAATAGGTTTGAATGATTTTAAGTTCAAAAATAACAAAAACATGTAGTAGGTATAAGTTGTATAAGTTGTTATAAAATTGAACTTACAAAAATGGTTTTATTTTTTTACACGCTTACTACGCTTTTATGGAGACAGCTGAGCCATCTAGTGGTTTCGGAAAGTTAGTATCATATCTCCGTCAAACGAAAAAAAGACTTTGCTATGTAGCAAATGTGTTGTCAACGGGGTGCCATTTTTGACACTTTTAAAAGTGTCATTGTGCCGAATATTAACATTTGGCATAATGTCTCTGTCATAGGGCCAAATTAGTTTGCGACATTGTGCTAAATTTGCCAGTTCTGAACGGGTGAAAAGTAAAGAAGGTATTGATGAGCATCCATTTGCCACTACGATGTCTTGCACAATGCCACGGCACCTGTCAGCGGTTTTGGCGATGTCAATGGTCGCCTTGGAGCTGCGGTTTGACCATTTTGGACCTTTTTTGTAGGGAACCGTTTAAAACCAATGTTATGACAGCAATTCGGAAATGACTTAAGCCAATATCACGAGTGTCATTGAATTCTCATCCATACATATTTTCAAGTGCACATCAACATAGGAAGTCAGAGTTCCCAAGGACACTTTTGATATATTTCTTGGATTGCCTAAAAATACTGTCTGGTAACTATTTTTGCCACGTTCTGGCAGAAATTAATTTGTTACGTAGTCGACGCAGTATTGAGTTTAGATGTTCGGATGTTTATATTTTTTCTTTTGTCAGAGTTGGCACCCGAACCGTTTCGAATTGAAAACCTATTCCAAGAACCAGACCAATTAACTTATTCTGTCAAAAATAAAACAAACCTACATCCCTCATCATGAATTAAATTGTTTTTCTACCAGAAGTGCTATTACTCACAAAAAATAAAGTTAATTAAGTTGTTTTTGTGCAAAACAACGTGAAAACCTCTATAATTCGAAAACTATAGCTTGGTCACATCTATAATTCACATCTATAATTTTACTTCTTCTTTTTCTTATTTTTTCAAAAACCATTAGTTGAAATGTGTACATGGCGAGAGTGAGCAATTTTTTGTTCTGGAACCTTCGTAATTCGAGGACCTCTGTAATTCTAAGTTTTTTCCTGATCCCATGAAATGCGAATTATCGAGAGTTTACTGCATTTAAATTTATTTAAAAAAGTAAGTATTTAAAAAATTTTAGCCACGAACGGTGTAGCAACAAAACCCGGTTTAGGCATAGCCGACAAATACAGAAATCGTTGGGTTCGTTTTGACAGCACCCTGCAGCGCTTAACCAACAACTTTCAGAATTTTATAATCAAGAATCATAGAAATGTATTTGTGGACCATAGTAACTGCAATCACGTGCAGGTTCAGTTTCAGATACATTTTTATTTCTTACCTAAAAAGTCCACCTTCATTCCGCCTGAGTACGCATCAAACGTGTACGCAACGCTACGCTCAATTTTAGGCATTTGCTCCTGAGTATAGTTATGAACTTTTTTGTAATGAAATTGAAGACACTGTTTTGTTGTAAACGCTGCTGTACACTCGGGCTCAGCACATCTGTCATAAAATAAAAGCAGAAAAGAAGAAAAAAAGAATTCATTACATAATCTTTTTAAATCATATTCAACTAATTTAAAGTCCATACTTAAATGGTCGAACACCCGAGTGTGTTAGCATGTGAATTTTAAGATTGCTCCGATTTTGGAATAATTTTTGACATCGTGGACAACTAACCACAGCTGAGTTCCGGCTGTGTACCTCCTTAGAGTGGCGCTGCAAGGCCGCCCGAGATCCTAGAAGTTTTGAACATAATTTACACTGAAAATCTCGTAAAACTTCAGCCATATCTAAAATGAAATTATGAAGAAATAAATTGCTTTTTGGTGATTTTTGAATGGAAAATGAATGAATTTTGATAGAAATGTCTTGTGTTAAAAGTAAATTCAATTTGATTTTTTGAGGTAAAATTTTGAAAATCATTATAAAAAAGTATTCAGTTTTTTCTTGAGGTTGTAGTGTGTTGGGTGAGATACAGAGAGAGATAAGTACATGCAAAATAAACGACAGGATAAGAATGGAGAAAGATGGTTACGAAACTAATGACTGATGTGGAAATATTGAAAAAAAAATGTCCTTGCTTTACGGAAATGTTGAATTTTTAAGTCAATGAAGTGAAAGGGGCAAATGGTAGGAAGGGTCAGCCTTGCTCAATCCGCAAGTCTTCCTAGATTAACAATAAAATCATGTATACATTCCCTTAACATTGTAAAACCTGTAATTAATGTCAAAATACAGGCGTTCAATATATTAAAAAAAACAACAACAATGACATACAACCTTAAAAACAGATCAGTTCTGGTGTGCACACGTATAAAGAGTGGGCCATCTATTGGTTTCTTTTCAAATCATGGGTTATTATAACAAAGATAGCTTTTTCCGGTTAAAATTCAGACTTAAAGTTAACAAACAAAAGGAAAAATATTGAAAAATTATTTCCAAGGTCAGAAAGAAGCTTGTATTTGGCCCACCCTATAGATATTAGGAAGTAAATCGGCGGGAGCAACTAAGGACGAAGGTACTCCTCGAAATGGACTCCAATAGACTCATGTTAATGATCCGAAAGTATTGACACACATTTTTAAGGAGAGCTTAAAGCCGAATCGAAGATCATAATTTGCAATCTTTAAAACTAAAGCCGAATGAGAGAAATCTCTTCGATGAAGATCATTTAATGTTGATCCATGAAAACTGTCTACAAACTCAAAATAACTTGCAATATTTTCGTTCCTGTGTATTGGATGCGAAAAACATAAATTTGATGACAAAAATTGAGCACTCTCAAACATAACCTCATTTCAAACAACAACATAAAATCTCTTCAATTTCCTTACCGCTATGCATTCGTTTTATGTGGACCTTAAGCTTCTGCGGCTGGCAGAATTTCCGGCCGCAAAAGTCACACAGTGGTCGGGCACGCTGAGGATTCGCACTGCAGCCATAGGTGCGGTGCATCTCCAAGTAGTTGAGTCTTAAGAAGAACTTATTACAAAACTGGCACTGATAAGCTCCTTTTCCTTCGTGCATCTCTGCTGCGTGCTTCATGATGTTATCCTTTCCCAGAACAGCCTCACCGCACACCTTACAGTGGTACTTTCGGATGGTGAGACTGAACGATGGATCATGGAAGACGGAGCAGTGGGTTCGATAGTACAGAGGATGCTCGAACTTGAGGTTACAGCCGCCGCAATCTGAAAGAGAGAAGGATCGTCATAGGCGCCGCAAAATCTAAACAATTCTTTCACTCACTTGTCTTTTCGGTGTGCTTCTTTCGCCACATGGTGTTGCAGTCGTCGCTCCAGTAGAGCAGCTCGAAGCCGACCTTCAGCTCCCGGCAGGTGACCAGGAAGGCCTGCCGCTCGATCGAAACTAGGTTGGCGTTGCGCTCTTCGTATGACATTGCTGGTCGAATGAAGCGCAGCCAGTTGGACGTGTTCGGATCGTCGCAGGAGATCAGGTCTGACTTGCGATCGCCCTCGCAGATCTCGAAGACCGTCTTCATGTTGCTGTCATCTGGGATGTCGTTGACTTGAACGGGCTTCCCAATTACCGGGCCCAGCTTGGTGAACGATGGGATGTCGGCTTTGGCGAAGACCCCGTACGTGTTGGCGTCGATGTTTCGGAGCTCGAACTCATTTGGCATTGAAGCCTCCGCGAAGGTTAGTGCAGACCGTGCCGCGATCTCTGATGCCTGAGAGCTGGTATCGTCGTCCTGGTCGTTTTCCACGCCACAATCGTCCTGTCGTTGGGAGTTAGTTTTTAGCTTCTCCAGAGCCTCAATATTCTTTCTATCGATCCACGTGGACAGGTCGATGGTGTCCTTTATGAAGCAAACCGCATTCCGCAGCGGGCAGTGTTCGTAGTCGTGCATCACCGTGCAGTCTCGACATGAGCGCATGCCGTAGCTGCCGGGCCCGTTCTCGTTGTGTTCGTCGTCCTCCTCGATGAAGTTCTGCTCGTTTTTAATTTCAGTCGCCAGCATCCCTTCATCGGGCTCCTCGCCATCGTCGCCCTCGTCTTCGTAGTCGTCCTCTTCCTCGCCTGCGGGCTCCTGGTCCTGCTGCTGTGGTAGCTGCTGATGGACCTTCAGCTTGCCATTCAACGCTGCTGCCTTGCTGGATTTCTTCGGTTTTGATCGGTCTCGTATTCGAAAACTTTTGTCGGGCCGGTTGAGCGCTGACGGTTCTTCCTCTTCGTTCTCGTTCTCGTTCTCCTCTTCGTCGTCGTACTCGTCGTCATCCTCGGCGTCGCTTTGATTGAATATCTGATAACTCTCGGCGGTGGATTTCTTCAAGCACAGTGCTCCTTTGAATCCTTCGTTTTGGATGTTCGCTGACTTCTCGGCGAGTTCGCTTTTGATCTTCTCAGCAATTCGACAGTCCAGCACCTCTGGGAGGGTATCGTTATCGAGACTGCTGCTGATGGATTTGTCTTGGGCATCGTGCTTTGGAACTTTCATTGTGAAGTTGGTAAAGTCTTTCGCTTTGGTGAAGCCATTCAACGGGTCATGGAATTGGACACGTTTCTTTGGTTTAGAACCTGGCTTCGTCAGAGGCAGTGGATCATTGCAATTTTCCGATTGACTATTGCTAAAGTCCTTGGCACAAAGATTTGACTCTATTTTGAAGTTTGAAAAGTGTTTTGTCGTTGATGATATCGATGGAAGGCTGAAACAAAGGAGAGAAAGGATTTTAAATCTGTTGTTCAGTTCTGGATAAAGTGAGAAGGATCACTAAGAAGTTATCAAGGAGATCATTGTACGTTAGGTAGCATAGAAAATAAAATAGCAAGCCTTGTGTGGCGCATGAAAATAAATGAAAGGGAACGTGAGTAACAGCTCGGAGCATGTTACTATCAAAAATTCGTCCTATTTACAAGCCAGTAAACAGACTGCAGAAATCATACACACTGTCGAAGAGTTATACCATGAAGCTAAATAAAAAAATCGTACGTCTTTACTGATGTCGCCTGAAATGTTTTCAACTAACAATTAAATTTTTTTCTCCAATGTGAGAGCGCGAATAACAATCGACGCTGCGCAATCTGCTTTCTATAGAGCGGTAGGACTTCCTAGTCACCTGCCGGCAACTGGAAATTGACTTGGAATTTCTATACTGGAACAAAGAATATAACACAATCTGACAAAAGAAGCAAACCGAAATCAATGAATTCATTTTAACAGTTGTAAATTTGATTAAACGTCTAAGACAAAGGTTAAAGTTTATAAAACAATTAAATAGGACCAGCGTTTAGAACCTTAAAAGTCTGTTTAATACGAAGTTGATACTAGATATTAGTTGTACACTTCAATTGCAGGATGATTTTTTTGCAACATGGTCGACGCATAAGGCTCGCATTAGGAGAAATAAATTTCTTCTTATGGATGCAACTTAGCTAAGGTGTAAACTGAAGACTTAATATTCTGTTTCGCTTGCTTTGCTCCTCCTTTAAAAATTTTATTATAAAGTTAAATAGTAAAATTAGTCTTAGGTGAATGAATAAATTAAATAAAATATAAATAATATATAATAATATATAATAAATGGTGTTTCCACCAAGAAGTATTTTCACGTAACAGATTTTTTTGTCTGGAAGCTTATGTGACCCAGAAATTGTGTGTCAGAATCCCTAGTTATTAGTCAATACTTATTGGGACCCTTATTATTTTATACCATGTGAAGACTACAAATTTATGTAAACAAAATTTAACAATTTTGCTAACTGTGTTTACGTTTATAGTGTTATATGGTAAGTGTAGAAAAAAATGTCAGGTTTTTTTTTCCTGGTTCAAGGACTTCGGTAGAACTTGAAGCCAACTACACTAGAAAAGCATGACCTATAATTAAAAAAAAACACACTTCTGTTAAATTCAAATTTATCCATCAATAGGTTCCTAACGTCCGTCAATAGATTCAATTAAACATATTTTTTTATCCTGGCCCTGGTTGTGATGACTAGAAAAAAAAAGAAATTGACTTATAATCTCCACATAATTTTGTACAGAAACGTAGATACTAAAGCAGGAACATGACCTCAAATATTGAACAAATCAATATTCAATTACTAACAGCTATTAAAATATCCTCAATTTCGACGAGTGAGAATTCCACAAAATTGATTTCAATAGATATTATAATATTTTTCTTTGCTGCTCAGAATATTTGCTGATTTTTTTTTTAAACTAAAGCTAAAAGCTACTAAATATAGCCAATATGCCCAAAGACCTTCTGATCACAGGTTGCGAATCAGAATTGAAAGGAAGGGTGCTTAAAGCAGTAAGCAAAACCAACGTCTTATTTTTGGTCTAGTGAACTTCCAAAACTTCTTCATGTCTGGAATACATTTAGGCGCATGAAATGTAATAAATTCTCCATTATGTTATATTGCGATTTGAAGCTCAGCTAACGCTGGAGCACAGATAATAAACGTCTAGTTTATTATAAACTACTAGTTTATATTTAAGTAGTATTAGCTGTGGCTGATCCCCTATTATTTTAACAAATGTAGAACATTCGTATGCATCAAAGACTCGTCTTACGTTGTTATCTCGGATCAGAAAAACACGATGCAAATCGATAAAAAACTATTCCCATGTATTTTAATTCCTGAATTCCCATAAATAGTATGTGAACGACGTAAACTGAAATAAAACTGATCAGCTTTAAAACCACGAGAATTTGTAAATGATGCAACTTCGAAACGGCACAAATCTGAACGATGCCGAAACGAGGCTTGTGTGAATTCTAGAGATAGAGTTGACAATAGAATCTCAAATTAAAAAATGTAATCACCAGGACAGATACAGTGCTCTTTTCAACGAGTATCTAATTAAGAAATGGTAATAAATCGAATCTATGCAGATCACTTCTATTTTATGAACTAATCTTAAAAAGCGATCTTGAAACCAGCGCCCCAAGTTATTAAAAAGTCCATTTCTGTTTATTTAAAGAAACTTAAATGTTAGAATAAATCTTTTTTGGAGAGACAAGCAGCTACACATTTTAGTTGAGAAGAGAATGACGGCGCAGTTTTCTGTTATACAATGGCCCATGAAGATAGAATTAAAACAATTAGGTCCTCACAAATGAAAATATCTAGTAGTATTTCCAATAAATTTCAGCATACTGATTTGTTAAATGAATAAAGCATAAAAATGAAACACGATTTCAGGGCCTCGGGAAAGAGTAAAACTAAATTTTTAATGAGTTATGGGGAATGCTTAGCCCGCAAAACCTGTTGAATCTAAAAAAGGGAACGTTCTGGTCTGCCATCATTGACCTATAGCTTACAAATACTAAGCGAACAAAGGTATCAATTAAGGCCAGCTTCTAAGATGACCAGAGCACCTTTTCGGAGAACAAAATAATTGGTTGCAATAGCCGTAAGTTGGAGAGGAATTAAATTTCCCACGAAATCCGATACCAATGTGAAATTGCCGGTAAAATTATCTAAAACAGCCCTTAACTGACACTAATTGGAATCTGTCAAAAGACAAACTTTCCCGGAATTTAAGGATTCCAATAAAAAAGGATTGCGACTTCTAAAGAACTTAAGAAATCTATTTTCCAACAGTCGATTTACCTCAAAAATAAATTTAAAATTGCGGTTTTTTTTTTTTGTTGTTGGCACTTTCCTTCTTCAAGCAGTTTTCAAGGTTGTAGCCTTTCAATGAAATTCCCTTGCCTTCTTCATTGAAAAAAAAAGAGAAGGAAGAGGAAAAACTTTGCTACTTCTAGTGAAACCCACCCACCCCACATCGCCCCCTTATCCGCATACTCACCTTGAACTCCGTTCGGTATCATTTTCAGCTAGATTCAAGAGATATGCAACAAACTCGACGTCATTCTTAAAGGCCAACCGTGTTCTGGTGACCTCCCATTTTTCAGCATTTTTTGTTCCAATGTAAATATTTTTGCTGTAATTTTGATGGCGATACTTTTTGTTGGCATTACTACCACCACCACCACCACCACTGCTGCCACCTCCCCCGCTACTGCCACCACCACCACCATTGCTACCACCACTGGCACCACTATTGGCACTACCACCCCCAGCACTGCCACCACCGCCCAATCCACCTGTGGTCGCTGCACTGTTATTACTAAGGCTCGCGCTTCCACTGCGAACATCATTAAAACTGTTCACTAACACATCACCACCGGCCCCACCTGCCCCGATCACAGATGCGTCCGTGCCAACGCTAGTGCTGCCTATGACTCCTGAAACTGCATCTAATGCGTTACTACCCTCGTTGTTGCCATTCACGTTCGTCTCACCGCCGCATATTTCGGAAGTCGCCTGCGATGAGGAGCAACCTCCATTTATGCTGCCGCCACCGTCACCGGCACCGCTGTTTGTCACTGATCCGATACCGCCGCGATTTAGGAATATGCTGCGCGAATTTAAACTGTTCTCGGAGCTGTCGTTGAAGTCGAATGCACTAAAGTCCGCGTTCGATTTCGACATATCGCTGACTGCCCTTACCTCCACAACGTACACTTGCCACTACTTGGTTGTCCTTTACACGTACAGCATCACTGCGCGCCGATTCACATTTTATTTATAGGCGATGATGGTGATGACTGCTCTTCATCTCTCACTTCGAGGATGCTGGTGTCCTTCTGAGCTGAGAGCGCCTTCCATATTATTTTTTTGAGAATTTTTTGGCAAAAAAACAAGAAATTGTTCGTATTTCACGAAAGCTGTGCGTTCACCAAAGCATCACAGTCTCAGAGCGGAGCATCTTGTAAAAGAAAACCGAAAAAAAAAGAATTCCAGAACGCACTCATGTCGAAAAATTCCTGTAAAGGATTGCACCCTCATGCAGTCGGTCCATCCCCCGAACGGAAGGGATGGGCCAGCGCCAGCAGAGGCTTTTTCCTTCAGCCACACGAATGCCAGCAGAAGCGAATAAATTGTTCTTTCGAGAAAATTGTTCCTTTTTCCTTCGGACGATGTGAATGTGGAGAAAAGTCCTCCGGATACACGGTGTCTGTACGCGATGAAGGATAATGGATTCCAGTCCGAGTTCACCGCAAAAAAAAAAAAACGAAAAAAAAAGAAAACCGAAAAAAAACGACAACGAGAAAGGAAAATGGAAAAGCCTTAGTCCGAATACGCTCGCGAAAATATCCTTAATCAATATTGTGGATTGCACTTGACTATTTAGCGAAATTATTTATTTTTTTTACCGTTGTTTTTGTTTGGTTATTTAAATCACTTTACAATAAGGACGAAGAACACTTGGGAATTTATATTTCACTGTGGAATCGTTTTTTTTCGTACCACTTAAAGTCGGAACACACAAAACTTTTATTTATGTTGGACAAAAGTTGCTGTCAGAACGAAAGTTTTTGCCACCCGTCTTCGTCCTGTTTTGCACATCTCGTCCTTTTTCTTTGTCGTCTTTTTCTGTGTGCGTTTCCTTCGGTTTCCTCATCTATGTTGGCCATTTGCTCTAGTGCTCAGCCGCTTTCGTATTTTATGTTAGTATCCTTTCGGAATGTTTATTATTCTTGTTTGTGTTGGTCATAAATCCTGTGTAGTTTATGTAGTCATCAATTTGATTGTGTGTGGGGGTGTGTGTATGTACTTTCTGTGATAAAGAGAAAAAGGATGTGATAGGACGAGAGAGAGAGGATGTTGCCTTTGTTGGTGGTAGTGAGGGCGAAATTCAAATGGTGGTAAGAGAAAGCGGAAAAGCTTACGTAAAGCACAAGGGAAAGACTTCCTTAAAACCAACAAAAAAAAATGGGCAAACGTGAGATGATTGTGTATGCATTTTGTGGTAGTAGATTTCTTATTGTAGAAATTTCGTTTTTTGCATTTCGTAGATTCACAGACTAAAAACAGTCAGTTTTTACAGTTACAGTTTTTAAACAGTCTGAAGCCTTTTTTGACTAAAGTCCCTGTAGACTGTAGATTTTTTTGATCAAACCAGCACTGAATAGTAAAAACATTTGCCATTGTGTTTCTCATAAACTTTTAACTAAGCCAAGGGCTTTAACCCCTTTTTTTTTTAGACCTTTCTTTAGATTTTTAATGGTTCCAAATTGTAATTCCAAGTCTATTTGCCAACTATAAGTGAGTTTTCAATTTGCCATTCCTTTATTCACGCGATAGATTTTTTTAGTTGTTCTTTGATTTATTTTAAGGTGGTTGCGTTGTGCCAAGACAAATTTTTAAATCATAATTAAGTTATATTATAGTTCTATTAAAACATAAAAAAATAAACATAACATAAAACTTTTTATGTCCTTTTCTTTAACCCGCAAAAGCATTTTAATGTTACGTTGATCTACAGTTATTTCTTAGAATATTTAGGACACTGCATTAAAACATTCGTATTGATGTATAAATGTATTAAAACAAACAGTTTTTTTATGGGAACTCTATATATAAAAATCTCTATATATAAAAATATGATTTATTTGTTTGTTTGTGTATCCTTTATAGACTTCTAAATGGTAAGAGATAAAGCATTGTCTTAGTCTTTGGCAAGTCTTTGGCAACTTTGTTGAGAATTCTGTCAAAAAAATTTTGGTACCAATTTTTTGGAGGGAATGACTCCTATTGATGTGAAGTGGAACTGACTTTCATAGTTCACCTGATCCTGTCGAGTGATATATCAACCAAAAGGTCTTTGAAAATGAGATTGAGCTTTCTTTCAGGTTTTGTCAGTGTTGGAAAGATATGCAGCTCCAAAATTGTAAAAAGGGTGCCCACTGTATGATTTTTTTTAAATTTGATTTATTTTATGCGTAGCATGGCGCGTCGGGTACAGCTAGTTTACTATATTTTTTGATTTCATCAGCATAATAAAATTAATATTTGAGCCGCTCAGTGCACAGATTGCTTAACTCCACTTTGTGAAAAATCTTAGATTTAAGTGTGTAATAACTTTTTTATATTTAAAATATCTTTTCTGAATTACAAAGATTAACATTATAAACGACAACTATTTGAACCCACTCACTTACGAGTCTAAAGCACTAAACATTAAACCACGGCGCCTATTCAAGAATTTACATAGTGTAATTGTTTTTTATCATCATCATCATCTTCTTTGCCCTTCTAAAGGGGTTGCGGGGCAAACTAAGTCAACATATAACTTTGAAGACAGAGCGGTGCTTTTGAATTAACCGAAAACTACGTATGTAGTTAGTTTTAACCTAAACAAAGGCCGTATACCAAATCCTCGGCTTTGGAGGTTACGAATGCGTTGTTTCGAAGTCTCGGCGCTTTAAAATTCTCGTGATTTCAAAGCTAGGTCATATTTATTTCAATTTGTGTCGTTTACAAAATATGTGGAAATTGTAGAAGTACATGGGAATCGTTAATTCGATTTGCCTCGTTTCGATCATAAAACATGCGTCATGTTTTTAGCGTATTTAGTTTCAGCATAAGAAAAATCAGTATCCTAAATGTTCTTAAAAAAAAGCAAACCTCTTCACATCTGTTGAACTAAATGTAAGCAATCGTGAATTAAAAGCCACCACATTTGCAAACACCTTTAGCCCGTCAATTTGAATCTGTAAATGCAAAAAAAAAAGAATTAGGTAACTTTTCATCAAAGTCCATTCAATCATTGTTCGCTCAAACAATGGGACGTTAATTATTTTGAAAAGTGTGATTTGGAGTGATTCATTCGGCAAGTGTTTTAACCTAAAAGAGAGGCTAAGCGACAAAGAGAAATGATTTTGTATTTTTTTTTTCTTTTTTCGTCTAATCACTAAAATGGGAGCACTCTTGTGCGAAAAACATGCGCACTTGAGTCCAAAACATTCTGTGATAGTAGCCATGACATTTTGTAAGTCTGTTTGGTGGTAAGTTCTGGTTAAGATGAGAGCGACGGAGATGAATGTAGCTGTGTGACATGACAAGTGGTGTTCCGTCGAGGCGGGTTTTTTGTTCGTCTGGCTCTGTGGGGTTTCTGTGGGAGATCCATTTAGATGTGTGAGTGATGGGTGGGGGGATGATGAAGGAATCTAAGCAAGCTTAGGTAAGCTCCGGGATGTGTTCGGGATGACAAACAATTTACGATATTATTTTCAGTTTAACACTTTGTCTACAACTCTGTCAATCGTTGAATGTTGTCTTGCATCCAAGATACGAAGCCTGAATGTCTTAGATTTAAGGGATTGTTTTATTACTATTTTTCTCCATATTATGGAATTTCCAATGAGGGATGTTGCGTGGAGATTTGGATATAAAAGGTGGGCCAGGTACAAGTTTCTTTTTAAAAAGGCCAAAATATAAAATTTGACACAAATTAAAAAGAGAAAGAGAATCAAGACTAATTTGTTTTTGGATTTCCAAAGCACATACTAAAGGGTATTGTAGTTTAGTTGAACGATGGACATTTGTTGTTGCTAACCACAAGTGAATTTCTAAGAAACTATACAGTGGTTAGCAACTCGCTTTAATTATCTTGTCGTTGAACGACGCTTGAACATCTTGCAGGTCACTTTGAGAGGACAAGGGTCTAGGGGGTGCGTTTTAATGAAAACGTAAACCTTAAGCTAAACCTTAACATGCGAGAGGTAAACTTTAAGATTGATAAGAGAAGTTGACATAGTACCCAAGAGAAACATTGAACGAACAACAGGAAATAAATGCCTGCCATTAGAGCGATTTTGTAGCTAAATTAACATACTTTTCTGTAACACGTTCCCAATCCTTCGTGCTTCCTACCGCAGTACTACTCAAATGTGAATCAAAAATTACTCTCCAACTGCTCGTTAGCCGTAATTATCCTCCTAATCTTGATGACTCCACGGCAATTATGAAAATTCCACACAAATGCCTAGAACAATCATAAAACCAGCTCTACCACTGACTGATTCATCAAATCGCATAAAAAAGTTAGCCAATCAAAAAAGCTCTAATCAATCCGGAAGAGAGACACATTTTTTTAAATCCCTTTCTACAAGCACACTTCGCCACTCTCTGAAACAATAAAAATGTTAACAAAAAAAAAATCTCTCATCTAGAAAACATCACTGTGTGTGGGAGAAAGTAATCAATAAATTGTGAACTTTCTCTTTTAATTTGTCCATCGTCACCCTCTGTCGTCCACTAAACTCACTTCTACACGAGCAAGAGTGTATTACCCTTAGTGGTTTTAATCTAAAAGCAACACACAAAAACGAAAACGAATTCAAAATCCATTCGCTTCGAAAGATTCCTCAACGCGTATACGATACGTAAGCAATCTCCACAAAACCACCCCCACACTGAAAACCTACAAGGGAGTCTTTTCTTTTCAACCGCAAACCAAAACCTAGGGGAGAAGAACCCGTCATGTGCTGCCACTAAGGGGTTTCTCTTTTTCGTTCACTGCGTTCGCAACAAGGAAAACACCATGCACTCAAAGAGAAGGACGATATCAGCCAACGAGACAGAGGAAAAAATAATGTATTTCCAAATTTTCAACGAATATCCTTTCGTCTTCGTTATGTTTCTGGATTAATTCAACTTGTGAATCGGTGTTGTGTGCTTCGTGTTAAGAGGACAAACTAAAACTAAAAAAGAAAAATAACAAAAAAAAAAAACGTAGAAATCCTCTCAGCAGGAGATCTTAAATTTTTCTTTGGTTATTTTATTTTTGCTTCTTCGTGTGGACGTGTTGCTAAAACCTCCAACATCCACTAAAAAATTGTGCCGTGTAAGAGTTAATTAATTGTTTGAAACAAAAAGTGCAGAAAATCAATTAACAAGAGTGTATCTACAATAAAATTCAAATGTGCTGATTGTGTATGTGATGAAAATATTTTTATTTTCATATTTTCTGTTTTTCTTTTCCATATAAAATTTCTTTCTAATTAATCAAGTAATAAGCAAAAATATATATATGTATAAAAAAAAAATAATCAATATAGTGTTTTGTGCCATCCCCTCGAGTTTTTCTAAAAAAGCTTGACAATGTGCTCTATACAACGTGAGAATTCCTAGTTCTTCAGACAATTTTTTTTGAAAAATTTTACTTTTTTTTCATTTCGAGTTAAAAATAGAAATATTCCTTTTTTTTACATAATTTCTTTTCTTAAAAAGAAAAGAGTAATAAATTCTACAATGAAATTCCCGCATGAACATTTGAAGAAAATGAAAATTAAAGTTCTTTTCCCTACACCAACACACGAAAAAAGAAAAAATGAATTATTTTTTTGTTTTTCTAACAAATTTGTGAAAAAAAAGGTTTCTTTTTTTGTAAACGTCATTAACGAATACACACACATTAAAATTGAGAAAAATGAATTGATGAATGCTTTTATTTTTGCATTCCTACAAAATAAGGTGTTAAAAAAAAAAAAATTAAGTAGAATTTGTATTTGTTTTACAAGAGTTTTTTGGTTAAATTTTCTTAGCAAATATGTTTTGTGGGGGTGCATAAACCACCCCCTATGGTTTGTTTTTTTCTTGTTTCCTGTTTTTCGTTTGATTCTATCGCATTTCACACACACACGAATACAACATGGTGTAGTTTCAGTTGCGATTTGGGGTGGAAATGCAAGAAGTCTGATACCGATGACGGGAAAGACTTCGCCGATAGATTGCTTTGTTTTAATAACTTGGGGTCAGGGACTGAGAGGAGTTCTTTTATTTTTTATGTTCCGTGGCCATTGTCGTCGTTGCTATGTGTGTGCGAAAACACATTGTATGCAGTCGTTGGAGTAGCATATTTCATATTTAGTGAATCATGACCCAGTCTGCGTGGTCGGCTCATAATGGGACGTGTTTTTTTGTTTTTTCTGTGTGAAGTTTAAAAGACAAGTGTGGTGTAGAGATATAACTCAAAAATAACTAGTGCTAAGTGGTGCTAGTCCTGGCAACGAGAAGCTAATTAATGAGATGAAGAGCTTGTTGTTGGGATACAAAAAAAATCTACGTATGAAAAGATGTCCTTGGGATGAATTAGAAAAAAAGGGATCTTTTGTAGTTGAACGTGGGATGTTTTGTGTATGACTCAACAGGGAAGGTAGAGGCAGCCAGGCGGACAAGGGTTTTTCATTAAAAATTTCATTGAAATCTGGTTTTTTGGTTACTTAACGCGTGCTTTAGTGTTACTTGAACCGTCACCTCTGGGTGAGATGTGTTGTGAGATTGGGAGGGTTGCGGAGCCTCTTTTGTTCTGCGGAGATTGCATTTCTTTGTATGATTTGTACCCTGCCCTCCTTTGCCGTTTAAAATTCAAAAGCAGAGGCATATTTGAATTTTTTTTTTTTTATTTTCCAAGAGCACGGGCGTTTGAATCTTCAAGTGGAGAAGCTTAGTAGAATTTTTGGCTTTCAGCTTAAACCCCTTAAGGTGGTCTTTGAATACATAAAGAGATGATTTACGAGGTGATGGCCGTCTGTGGCTTACGTAATGTGGAAGCAGAGCAAACTTGTTGCATGCAGGTCATATATGCTTGGCCATTTTCCGAAGCTACAACATTCTCCCAAAAAAAGGTTAAGTGGGTGTAAGAGGCTCGAAAGCACACCAACGAATGTCCATCTTTGTTTTGCTTTTCTTTTGTTGCATATGTTCTGCAATACTTGTACTCCTTTCAAGTGAAATACAGTAAAATAGAGTCGAGGTTAAAAAAAAGAGACAAATCAATTAAAGTAAAATTAAACTAAGTTTAGACTTGTTGTTGCCAAAATAGTGAAGTGACTTGCATGGGTGTTATAGACAGAAGGTAAAAAAATAACAATAGCGTCAAAAGCTCTAATAACAATCATCTTACCTCTGTCAAAAATTTAATCAAAAACTTAAAACTGTGTTGTTACTTATGTACCATATAAAATAAGAACTGAACATCAACAAGTGACAGTTCAATGCCAGTGGAAATGATGTTTTTCCAATTTCTAATGTCTACTCTATAACACAAGATCCATTAAAACGGTTATTATTCAAAGCTGCAGTACATAACTTGTATTTTTATGAAGGTTCCCATCAAAGAGAAGCGCAAGAAGCTAGGCTCTGGGCCTGGATGGGCTGTTACGCCGACTATTTTTGTTCCCGTCAAAGGGAGCAGTTCAGACGGCTTTAGATTGATCTTTTCCAGAAAAAGCAAGTAGCTATCGCCAATTGAAGTTATAATTCGCAAACGGTCTTTTTTTGATTTTGCCACATCAAGTATGGGTAGTACTTTCTTATGCGATTCTAAGACCACAGGAAGAATGTAAACAGAGTCTCCTATGATTAACTACCATGGATTTAAGGTTAAAGATTACAAGTTTACAAGTGGGTGTTATGTGCGGACATGAAACATATCTATTACCCTGAACTTTAATTCGAAATTGTAATCTTCTAATTAACAAACTTTGTATGTCGACTCTATTATGTGAATTGTGAAAAGATTCAATGGCGTAAGTTGACTTGTTTCTTTGATTTCCTTGATTGTAGCTTATTAACTAAAGGCGTCCATTTTCGTTTACAATTTTTACTTTTCTTCTTCAATTGGTGTCTTTGGTATCTCCTTTTGAAAAATATTTGAACATCAAAAAAAAAAATCTTTATATAATTGTTTTTTTTTTGTTATAAAAAAATGCAAACGCCGTGATCTATAAGACCAGGCTTTGTTTTTATCTTCCAAAACCTACATATGATTGAAACTTGGCATATTTTTCTAAATAGAAAAAGTTCTTTGTACCATTTCAGAAGGACGTGATTGCGATGATCTGATCGGTCTTAATTGTACATGTTCGCAGGTTCCCTTTTCTATCTGATCTGAGTAAGAATCCAAGACTTCTGTTTTTTTCTTAAACGTAAAAGCTTAGTTACGCACTAAGACCTCACGCTAGGTCATCAATTCAATCACGCTTAACGCACAAATGCATGGCCTCTAAAGTTATTGCTTGAGAAGTAAAATTTTTGCTAAGATGTAAAGACATTGGGTTAGCTTTGGTAAATCTGACTAATTGTTTTTAAAGGTCAATGTTAAGGAAAATCTAAAACTGCTGCAAACGCATTAAAGGCTGGACTAACAATGATCCAGGAGTGATTTATTCTTTTAAAGGTTTCTCTAAAAGCAAGTTCCTGTTGTAATTTGCCAAATCGTTTCAAAAGTCAAACGTCGCTCTAATTCGAAGGATTTCCTCAAGTCAGCAAGGCGTCTTAAAGTGTGTGGTAATACTATGAACCATAGGTTTTCCTTGGGAAAAAAATGTCTGGTTCAAATCAAAAAGCTTCCATCAAATTATATGCTCAGTTTTCTTTAAAAATTCCAAATAACGTAAACGACCATCACGAAGACAGAATAAAATGCTATTACGCCAAAGTCATTTCCTTATATAGAAGAAAATTTAACCTACCCAAAAAACTAAAATAAATCGAACCTAATTAGAGTCCATGTTCGGGTTGCACACAGCCTAATTGGATGCCTCGTTGTCCTTCAATGAAATTAGTCATCTTGTTTACGGCGCACATCTTCGATGTCCGGTTTATGACAATTTCACTTAACCATTTAATTAAATAATTAGGTCAGAGCTAAACCTCATTAAGCCGCACAACCCACGAAAACGTCTTAAAAATTTCTCAACCAAATCACGTCCCAATCAAATCAGCACACCAATCAAAATGCCACAGAGGACAACGACAACAACGACGACGACGAATAGAAACTGGCACTGATAGTGCCTAATAGTTCATTTAAATGACACAAAAAGAAAAAAAAATATATCGGATAGTTCTTAGCGAAGGAAAATCAATTGAACCACAAACAACAAGGCCCCACAGCCTTGATATGTCAGCTCACAAAGTTTTTAGCTTTTTTCGGTCCCGGGTTTAAAGTCCGTAGACACGAGGAAATGCCAAAATGTGGAGCACAAAAAATTTTTGCGATTTTTTCCATGACTCATACATGTCGGGGCAGGAAGCCACGAAATAGCTTTTGAAAGGACATGCAAACATCGGAAACCTTTTAAAACTGACTATCAGCTGATATTTTGAGCTTGGCAAAACAGAGCGAACTAATGAGCGAAATGAACGGGCCATAAAGCGAATGTGTTGCATATGTGGACAGTTTGTTGTGTTGAAAAAAAGAATGAAGGACGAGGGAGAAAAAAAAAGGAAAGAAGGAGACAATAATTCGAGTTGACATTAGCCAGTCATAAAGAACCGGACGTTGGGGTGGGCGATTGTGGCGGGTGGTTTTAGTTTTTAGCTGCTTTAGGTCCACCGGATGAGGTTCCGCCTGTCGACTCGTGCTGATGGTGGAAAGAAATGTTTTGTGGAAACGACATGATATATCTTTTGTGTGTTTTGGACATTGTGTGCAGTGTGAGATCTCAGGAAGATTTAAATAAAATAGGAAAAATTAATTAGGACCTTCACTGGACGATGGTTGGAATTTGGATGATTAGAGTGGATGTTTCCCAAATTAAGTCGTCATGGCTGGCCATTAGAGTTGAATAAAATAATTTCTAAGATCACTGGTACAATGGAGACCAGTGTTTGTGACCTCGTCCGATGCAGTTTGAGTGTGCTTCAAAAATTTAACCAATTGCCTCTTAAACTAGTCTGAAAACTAGACTTTAATTGAAATCGTTAGTCATGCGAGCACTTGATAATTTCGAGTAAATAGTTTGGATCATAAAAATAACTTGCTATGTCCTAAGATGTTCTAAATCTTATATTAATTGGATTCTCGCTAGTTTTAAACTTTTCGTAAGTCATTTGAGCATTATATTATATTAGAGTCGACCGTATTAGTTTATTTCGACTTCGGCAAATACATTTACAAGCTAACGGCGAATACTACTTTAATGTTGGCGATGTCGAGTTAGATTGTTTCTAAACTTCTTTAATCTTACTGATCTAGTTGTTTGTATAAATCAACAATTTTAAGAAAAAATATCAGGTTGTCAAATATCTCCCTTCCGCCTTTTTGTCTTTTGAATTTTCCGGCTATGTACAAAGCGCTACAGAGCTCGTATCTGGCAATACATCATTTGAAAGGTCTTGACATAACCTACAAAACGACGCTTTGAATGATTAGTTTGGACCACCTAATATGTAAAAACGTGATGGCAAATCCTCACCAATATGTGATTATGAAACTTTCCCATATGTTCGAATTACAATGACAATTTTATTCATTATCCATCGTGGCAGCAATCTATTGATCGACTGACTTTGACCAAAAGTACTTACACTGCAGTCGCATATTATTTATATTAAAATGAGATTCGCCTGGTTCGGTGTCTCACTATTACAGGAACTGATAGACCTAGCACTCTAGCATGTAAAACTATTTATTTGGGTGCTACAAAAATTTAAGAAGTTTCTGATTTCTGATAGCTTGAGATAGTTTCGCGTTGGTCTTTTTTCTTTTATCGCCTCCTTCACTTGTTAGAGTTCAGTACTTGATCTACAGTCACTCACATAATCGATCGAATGTGCTTACATTTTGCAGTTTTGTCTTGTAAATCATTCAACCATATTTATACGAGCAAATTATACACTTTCCTTTAAGTTTTATTTCTTGTACATTGAATTTAGTTGTACATTGAAAATACGCAATACGTCTTGCCTCCTTTCATATTTAAAACAAATTTTATTTAGTTTGGCATAATTTGGATAAGCTTTTGGTACTAATTTCTTGCAACTTAGTCTTCACATTATTTCGTATTTCCTCCATTGGTTTATCAGAATGATTCGAAGATGTAATCCTGCGTTTAATGGACCCCAAATGCATTCAATGGGGTTCAAAATCCGTAGATGAATTTAATAAATCTATAGCATTGGTAAGATTGTCTTAAAGACGTTCCACAGTGGGTTTTCCTGTATATAGGCTAGTATTTTATTGAATTCCCTTTTCGTCATTTTCTAAGCTACTACCCCTTCATCCAATATTGGTCTCCTCTAAAGGATTGTGCTTATAGTCGTTTCTATTCTTTACCACATGATAGGTTGCGCAAGGTTGCCATTTGTCAAACATGTACATCAATGTCAGTTGTTTTTCACGGTATTTGAAGCATTTTATTAGACAAAGAGTAGTATTTATTTCCTCTAAAATCCTTCGTTGCGTCGTGCCCAAATCTAACTAATTTAGATCAGTTGGGTGAACTAAAAGGATTTATAAATAAACTATCACTTGAATTCTATTTATAAACACATTCCTCAATTAATTGAGGTTTTTGGGGAAGCTGATGGTTTTATTTTTGGCTACATAATGGGTTAATCATCCCAATAGGTATTATCTGCCATCTCGTAAATTGAAGGCTGACCTTTAAGAATATCTAGATCATGTTGCTTATATGATGCTTTGGTGTCCATTGTGCTTTCATTCACTGTACGTTTGCTTTGCTATTTGCTATTTTCAAATACCGTCGGTGAGGTGTGAAATTTCAAACGAAAATGTATTGCCCTTCTAATCCCATTTTAATTTAAAAATAGAAAGTCTGAATGCAGTTAAACTCAAATTATTTGAGTACTTTGTTGTTTTGTTAGAAACAGAAATCAGTCAGAAGGAAATGTTCAAATGTTCCTCGCCTGGAAAGCCCCACGTTCATAGAAAATTTTGGCATTTTGTTGGATGAAAGACCGAAATATTTAGGGGGTAGGGTGTTCTAAGAAATTCATGCAAGACTTAACACTTTATTCACTCTCCAGTCAAAAAATTCAGGGTTTTGTAGTTT
Organism: Syritta pipiens; assembly: GCA_905187475.1. Lineage (NCBI taxonomy): Eukaryota > Metazoa > Arthropoda > Insecta > Diptera > Syrphidae > Syritta > Syritta pipiens. The sequence goes on along the minus strand of LR994571.1, from coordinate 8,668,785 downwards.
GAATTGATTTAATTGGATATTTTGAACTTTCTTTCTTCATGAAGACTACAAAAAAAAAGTGTTTAAACCATAAGAGCAAAGGATTACAAGACTGTGTATTTTCATACAACAAACTTCTCTTTCTTTTACGATTTTTTCAAGAGTCACAAAGGCATGGCTCCTCCAACTCAAAAATGCCATAAAAACACCCGCTTTATGGACTTTAAAACAAAAAAAAAACTCTTTCTGCCATTCGGTCATACTCCGTAAGTAGTGCTTGTACGGTGACAAAATTTTATGCCACTACGAAGCCCTATGACTGCCCAAGAAGTTCCCATTCCAACTTGCACTTAGCTCATGACATGTGTGTAATAACCGACATTTATTTGTGTTTCACTACAAACATCGTCTTTCACTTTCACTTTTCACCATCAGAATGGTTCGCTATACTTTCCAATATTTAACTAAAAAACTTTAAGCAAATAAAACAAAACGCAGACACTGGAGTGGTTTCATAATTGATACTTAATGAAGGCTTATTTGCTAATTTTGTTACTTGTTTATTACTTTTAATGCGGTGTTTACATCGCAAATTGTTAATGGGTTTTAGTTATTTTGCTTTATAGATGCGTGCTATTTGCGTGCGGGGGAAGGGTTTTGTGGTATTGAACTCGGTGCTGTATGAAAATTTAATAGAAAAGTTTTAGTTTCATGCCGGTAAATGAGGGTTGGTTTAATGATTTAATCTAACTACTGTGATATAAATCACAGGTCGTAGGCGGTGTTTTGTGATATGATGATTAGTCTTAAAAGGATAAAAGAAAGAGCATTATATGTATTTCTCTTTAGTTGCTCATGCTTTCATGCTTGGTTTTGTATACGTGTACAATATAAATTTCATCTACTCACAACTCAAAACAATTAAATAAAAAGTGTGTGAGGTTCCTGCTTACACCTATTTTAATCCATTTAATTTTGATTCATACATTTATTGGTGTAATAAGACGATTATTTTCCTTAACTTTGTGAAGTGCAAGTGAATTTAATCAAAATCTTGACAAGTCTTGTAACTTGTAATAAAATCATAAAAACATTTTGAAATAGAGTTCAGTGTTTTAACAACATTTTGTTTTTTTTTATAAAATTATGAAAAGTATTTGAAAATTCATATTTTACCATATTTTTTGTAATGGCGAATGTATGTATGTATGTACAACAATGGAAAAACGAGATTCAAAATTCAAGATGGTTGTTATTCAAGTGTTTCATTTCAAGTGATACAAAAAGTTGAAGGGAGAAAGAGGGGGCTGTCAAAAACAAGAAGAAAACAAATTTCTTACAAATGACTTTAAATTGTTGTTATATGTATATAATGGTGAACTTACATTAAAATTAAAATTTCAACAGTTCCCCTCAATATCAATTTATCTATTTAAAGTTTATTCCAAAATACTCAAAACAAAAATAATGTTTAAATTTGGATAATGATTTTGTTGGATCATCAGCAATCATAGCATCTGTTTCATGATAGATTACGGTGACTATGTCGGCTTTAATGTCGCCTGCCGTATAATATGGTATTTGCAATAGATGTGCTTCGTTCTTGAGTATTTACCACCGTATTCTGCAATGCGTTGGACACTCTGATTATTGGAAAAGGGGGTCGTTGCTGGTAAATCAGTACAATTTGTTTGTTGAAGCAAGTATCGAAGTGAGTATGCTCATTTGTCCGTTCAGTGCAATATACTCGGCTTCGTCACTTGATGCAGCGATAGTTTGTTGTTTTCTCAACTTTCAGCTTATAGCACCTGCAAATTCGAAACAGAAACCACTTTGAGATTTGAGGTCATTCCTATCCTCCGCCCAACTTGTGTCAACATAGTTCATAAGAATAACCCTGTTCGTTTGAACTCAAGTCTCAATTGTTTTATGGCATTTTAGTAACGAAGTAAGTTAATGGCTGTGGTCCAATTTTTCCGACTTTGTTTGGACTAACAAAGTGTACTTACACTATAAGCAATGTCAGGGTGATTAAATAGATAATGATGCATTAAAGATCCCATCAGTTCTTGATACACTCACCCCTCGTTTTGCGCGGTCTCGTTTTACTCAGTTTCACCGTTGCGCAATTTTCAAACATGTGCCCAAATTCGTTTTGCATAGTTTTGCTGTGCGCGGAATAAGGTTTTTCTGTCAAAGAATCGTGGCTTACTATGTTTTTTTTTTGTAAAAAATACATCCATGTGGTTTTGCGCGGTTTTGGTTTGAACGAAACTTTTCATTCCCCCAGCCGCCGCGCAAAACGATGGATGAGTGTACTTTACGCTCTCAACTGGCTTACTTTCCCCACTACATTTCAACACTACTTTTCAACATTCTTTATATCATTATCCTTTATATCGTAATCCTTCCATCCTTTGACATTATTTCACAGTTTTAGCTTAGTTGAGAGCTAATCAGCTAGATTATAGCAAAAAATATTCTTCGTATGATTAAAAAAAGGTGCCTACCGTCATGAAGGGGCTAATCAAAATGGTGTTTGTGTCTGTAGCTGAAATTAGGTTTAAATATGGGTACAGTATGAGACTGTAACGAAGAGTCTCAATTTAATTGCTTTATTTCCAATGTTTCAAACAAGTTGGTACGAATTGAGCGTGATGTTTGTTATGTTTCATAATTTTCTTTTAAGCTTTTTAAGTAGTCTACTGCAGTCGCTTGATAATGTGAACTAATTAAAACAAGGTGGTTTCAAATTTTAGAGGGGCTCACATTACTGGCACTCTTTTCAGTTCTTAAATTCATTAAAAACAACACAAAATGGAAAACGCAGTTTCAGAAAAACGAAAATAAAATCATTTTATTTGTTTCAAATATAAAACAAATATCGGCATATTTTGGCAATATTCTGTTATTTTGTACTGCCAAATAGCTTGGTTTGATCTTTCTATTGTGTCTGTCCTTAACTTGAGAGAATTGGAAGTCGTTTCTACATTCAATTCATTTTTATCGGCTCAAGAAGCAGATTTGTACACTGAATGCTTACGAGCTAGCTGTTTTGGGATCAGCTGGAGTGTTTTCCACACTTTCATTCGTCGAAGTGTCTTCAATTTGTTTAATGTCATCAATGCCTTCTCTTACTCCTTAAATTGAGATATTGTGTTCTATAATTCCAAGGAGATCGTTAGTCTCTTGTAATTCTTCTTGAAGCTTTGTTTCGGGTAGTGTCCTTCGTAATGTACGGTATTTTCGTTTTTGTTTCCATTTACTAGATAGAAGTTAGGTCGCTCCAAATCGTTTGGCTTTCCTAAGTTTTAAGTGAGCGTGTCTCGCCATATTTTACTAAAACAAGTAAAGGTTCCAGGAACAAGTACAACACACTACTTTCCTTCATGACAGTGCATGCGTAGATCCCTTAGGTTGTCTTGCATTGAGAATGCGATTGAATACATTTTAAAAGCGTTTCCCGTCAAATAAACTAACTCCATTTTAATTTATTCCCTTAGCTAACCGATATCAATAATGGTCAGTACAACATTGACGACAACAGTTTCGCAGCAAACAACGGCAAGTGGTTCCAACCAAACTGTGCATCAGCTGCGCCCGCAGAGCTCCCTTCACTACTCGACGCTCCAGTCGTCGGCGATCCGAGGAAGTTACTATCTGAACAGCACCTCATCGTCTGTACTAAACGGAGGAGACACCGACTCGAAGGACAACTCATTTCAGCCAATTTACAACGGTGGCTTTTCGAGCAGCTCCCGTGCGCCTTCGTCATCGACGAATTCGATTCCGATACCTACAACTTCAGTTGTAAGGCCAAAGCCGGATCTAGTCCTCAATAGTCCGACCGCATCGACGTCAATTGCCAAGGCACTCCGTAATGAAGTGAATCTCTTGTCGTCAACGTCACCGCCACTGAGCGATCAAATCTCGATTCTGTTTCCAAAGTGTCGGCCAAAAAGCGATGCAAATTCGAATCCTGCCACGAGTAGCACTCAATCAGCGGCCAATAATTTTGCACAATCGCCTCCGGCTGCATCGGGCTCGTCGTACTCTTCAGAATCAGTGTCTTCAGCCAGGATCTCAACGAATCCTTTTCTCTGCCTTCCAAATCACGGAGAGCACGCAGTGGAGAGTAAGGCTGCAATCAAGTACGAGCCAGCGGGACACAAGGAGCACGACGTATTAGAGATGCCACGAAAATCGTCGAGCTACAATCAGCAGCTGCATCAGCATCAGTACCAGCAACAGCATTATCACCACCAACAGCAGCAACAGCAACAACAGCAGCAACAACAGCAGCAACAACAACAGCAACAACAACAGCAACAGCAACAACAGCAGCAGCAACAAAATCAAAGCTGCCAACGCAGCACCATGAGCCGGAACTCGGGCAATCAAAATCCTTTCATAAACCACAACTATTGGGACACGCGTCACAACACGACTCCCGCGGGCACCGTCCTTAATTCCCCGGAACTGACGTCGGAGAATACGTCCCGTCGCCACGGTCACAATTACTTGCAGAAACCGCAGCATATTCGATTGGGGCGAAGTCCTGTCAGTCATCAGAGCTCGGCTCATGACTATTGCAGCAAGGAGTCGAGTGACAGGGACGGTGCAGATGGCGAGGGCTACGGCAGAAGCCTTGGCATGGTGGCGAACGGCGGTGGTGGTGGTGTCGGCGGTGGAGGAGTTGTGGTTTTCGATGACATCGCTGACAGCTGGCAAAGTGAGTAAGATTACGTTTTGTGTTTTTGTGGTGGAGCTTACGAGTTTTTTTTGTTTTTTTTGTTTTAATGCCTCGTATCACACACGGGAATGCGTGAGGACAGTGCACTCAGGGTTTTATTTTGGGGAGAAACGTGATTCAACGCAATGTCCTGTGAAGGGACGCCCCTTTGTTTTTGGTCTTTGGGTGAATTCTTAAGCTCTTTTGTCAGTTTTGCTATTAAGCTGCTGTGCATTCTTCACTTTTAAGCGTTCAAACTTTTCAAGGGTTTCCCACCTCAATTCCTTTCATGCGAAGGAGTACTTTAAATCCTTTCAGCTTTTGTGGCGTTGAACAAGGACAGTTGAGGAAGTTTGATTCGTCGATTGTTTTCGCATGCACTTAAAACAGCTTTACAGTAGAGTCCGAATGTAAGTTGGGTGGGTGGATTACGTTCTCGGTAACAATGAGATTTTGTTCTGGAAGAGTTTTCTTTGCTTTGGAGACTTTACGTACGCAAAAAAAAATAGCTGTTGTAGCTATTATATGTAGCTATTATATTATATAACATAGCTTCTTATGTTTACAATATCTTTCCTTAATGATAAAGATTAGCACCATTAAACGACAACTATTCGAATAAAACGTTGTGTATTTCAAAGGCGAATATAAATCGCTTTTCTCAAATTTTTGTATAAATCGAAGTGGGCTCATACTCTTAAAATAAAACGGAAAAAAATATATATTACGTAAAAAAATCAACTTGCCAACTCAAAGTGAACGATCAAAATAGTAGCAATGCACGATTTTAGGGTTTCGTTTCAAAGGAAAAATGAAAAGCGCAAGTTATTGACCAAAAACGGCAAAATAACGACATGCGAATTTCAAAGATTTGTTTTGTAGATCTCGGCGAAAAAATCACACAATGCTTGTACATTGAACTCTATTTTTCGAGACATTAACGATTCTATTTGCATTTTTTTTTATTGAAATGAGTTAATGGCCTGTGAATTCGTTTATGACAATTACATCCGTAGCAATTTTAATACGGCTGACACGCTAGTAAAAGTGGAAGGAATAGAGAACGAAAGGATTATCCTTTGTCTGGTTTCATTAAAGATGTAGTCACGAAGAATTGTAATGATGCTATTTTGATGTGTTAATCTCTCTGAATTGTATCAAATCCTAGATTTTTTTTGTTGATGAAAGAACGAAACTCTCGGCGGGTGAGTAAAGCTCAGATTTGACCGGTTTACCATAAGAAATCATAAAATCAAAAGTTTTTAGTCATTGCCTAAGAGAAATTTTGGTGGTTCATCATGTCCTTCATCAAAGACTGACACTTCTCCAGTGGTTCTACCTTCCAAGATGTATATACTACTCTCTATAATTGCTAATTATTGTACGATTTTGTATCAAAAACAACTTTTTTACATTGGGTTTAAGGGGTTTAAATTGGGTTGAGCCTATGATATTGATCAGTTCTACCCATGGTTATAGTTTTGTCTGCCTAAGACTATTTTTTTTATTTGTGTATTTCAGGTTGTAGTCTTGTTGAACTCACTCAAAAAGCTAAAGCAAAGCTATTTGAAAGTTAGTAGAATGAACTATAATACATTCTAATCATCAACTTTTAAATGGTGATCCATTGTTCATTTGGTGCAAAAAACGAAAATCTATCCATAATACTTCTTTTAGGGCTTGGTGGTCCTGGTGGGGCTACAAAAACAACCGTCATACCATGCTCATTTTCACAAAATATTTTCTTATTTATGTGCTTATAATAAAATATAAACTAGAATAGCAATAAATTCAACAGTATTCAGATTATTCGCAGAAATGCAAAAACTGATACTGCGCACTTCGCAGTTGTATGTTCATACATTTGATGGCGTTTTTAGATTCTCTTACTTACACTTCTCTCTTCTAAATAGATCTCAGAGTTACAACTGGCTCACCGCCAGCAAACTCAGCGCCCCTAATCGAGTCCGGAGTCGACGACACGAACCTGGAGATCAACAAATGCGACAGTGAAGCATACAAGAGTTACAAGCGCTACTTCGACAAGAACTACGCGATAAACATCGAGGTTCGGAACGGCATCATTGGTAAGTCCTTCACAAACATCCTGTTCAAGTATTTCCTTAAAACTCTACTTCACACAGAGTATGAAGGATCCCCTCGTCGGTTTGGACAAGGCATACCCGAGGACGACGAGGTTCACTCACAAAACTATAAATTCAACGCGTTAACAACGTCACCACAAAAGATGCATCCCGTCCGTCCAGGATTTCCACAGGTACACACCGAAACAAGAACACACCACACACCCACACACCTACCCTTCTTCCTCTGTCTCTCTCTCTCTCTCTCTGTTTCCATTTTTTAAGGACTCACCTCCGTGAACTTTGTATGTTTAACCATCTCTCTGTGTCTCTGTGTCCTTTTCCCCTCTCCACTTTCGATAGCGCATTGTATCACCACCTCAAGATTCACCCCCTCCACTGGTGAACTTGAAAATGTCACCCATCAACCACACCGAAGACACAAGCAATGATGTCTCCGAAATAGGAACCTTATCCGATATGACAACGTCTGAGGTGATATCCGAGGCAGTGATGGCATCAGCCCAACCACCACAACCATCCGCCGCAGGTGGTGGCCTTTGTTCCTCATCCGGGACAACGATAAAGGAAGACACCCTGGCGTCGGCGGCGAAGTCGTCAACCTTTGACTATCTCTACGAGTTCTCCGAGACAAGGAAGGTGCTCGAGGAGTTCTTCAAGTGCCCATCGACCGATGAAAAACCAATCGAGAATGGAAGTGATGTTGACAGCATTGTAAGGCTCACCTATTCCTCTTTGGATGTTGATTGTGCTGTTTTACGACTTCCGTTTAAAGATGCAAATTGTGTTTGACAATCGCTTTCTTTTGGTTTCTTTGAAAGGACATTCAGTATGAGTTCCACAGCAGTGTGCAGAGAGAGGACGAGGAGCAGATGACGCTGCCGCCGCAGTTGGACCACATTTTCTCGGTGCAGTCCGGGCAGATGAACAGCAGTCCGTCGATGGACGACAACTATCACCCAGATGACGACGATGGTGAGGGTGACGACGACGACTCTGAGAGCCCTCAGCCAATGCCAGTGGCTGCGAACAGCTCGCCAGTGAAACCGCAGCAGCCACAGAACCATGCGGCGAAGCACCAGAACAACTTTTACAGCACAAACGGAGTCCTTGACAACCGCCGGACCACACCGAAGGACAATGACAAGCTGGTGCAGTACCGACGTGATATTGACTTCTTCCTGGAGTCGGCCAGCCGCAGCAGCGGGGACCAGATGGACAGCCAGGATGGAATCAACCACAATCCGGTTCAGCCGCGGAGCTACCGGTGCTCCCCGGAGACCACCGACTACGACTCCAACGGCGGAGACCTAGACAGTGAGTGAAAACATTCCAGCCGTCCTCCAGCACTCGATGACATAGTTTCTGTCGTTTAGGTTTATCAGGCGAATTCAACGGCGTTTCGCCGTACTGCAACTACACCAAATGCTATGCGGCCAGCATGCCGGTCCTGGAGGACGGACTGTCCAGCGGCCACACATCGGACACCGAAAATAACAATCGGCCGGTGCAGGTGTCGGGAATTTCGATGCTCATGGATGTCAAGCGAATCCAGGAATCCAACAGCAACCACGTGAAGTCGAATCGTGCCTCACCCAACGTCGATGCGTTCACCACCATCCACGAGAGCCCTGTGAACGGTCAGCTCGACGACTCGGGCCGCGACTCGGTGCGGTCCAAGCGCGACCAGGAGATCCTCGGCCAGAGCCCCAGCAGCAGCAACAGCAAAGTATTTCAGAATATAGACCCAGACTTGGACTCCCTTTACTCGATAAGTGAGTAGATGACATGGTTTGAGGGTTGGGGATGCAACTCACTACTCCATCTCACTTTTCAGGCGTCTTTCAACGGGGAGCCGACATGGCTCACGTGACTCCACCTCCACCAGCACCAGCACCGCACCGCAAGCCAAGTGTAGTGAGTCCCGACGCCTTTGACAAGAGTCCAGTCGATTTCAAGGACCAGAGGCCGGCGAGCCTCTTGGGCGGAAGCACCTCGAACATCCTCAACCGGACAAAGTCGATGAAGTCGCTGGAGAAGACATTCCTCTGCAACCAGCCACCTTCCATTCCCGAACGGCTGAGCAACGCATCGCCCTCGAGCAGCTCCCCGGTGTGGGTGCCCCGGTACCTGGAAACCAGCGCCGGAAAGAGCCTGCTCGACTCCTCGGACAGGCAGGGCAAGAACCTGAGTGGCGATGAGGACGACGTCGACACAGATTTGGAGACTGATAGGCTACTCGGCCACCAGAGGCTCGACGACCAAGGCTTCTACGACGATAACAAAACTTCGCCGTGGGACCGCAAACCACGGTCGTTACTCGCAACGTCCCTTTCGAAATTCTCGCCCAAGGTTCAGCAGCAGAACTCGAAAAACTCCAGTGGAACACTCTCCTTGCGCCAGGGCTTCAACTCCCTCCTGACCAGCACGCCCGAGATCCCACCGCCCATACCGCCAAAGAGCTCCGCCAACAGCCTCCTGCACAACGTCGGCGGCTCGATGTCGTCGCTGGACCACAGCGAGAAGTCGCCCGAAAAACCGGCCGCCGCTGATGCGCGAGACGACTGCGCCATCGTCACCATCGGCAGCCCCAGCGGCGACTCGGGCTCCGACGGTTCCGGCAACGGCAGCCAGAAGAAGGACAGCCAGAGCACCGCCACCGGCGAGAAGAAAGTCAAAAAGAGTAAGAACAAGGAAGGTAAATTGTTAGGTTTCCTTCTCGCTCGATTGATGTTTCCATATATCCGTCCCGCTCCCGGAGGATATGTGCAGACGTTAGATTTTTGTTTTTTCTATTGCTAACGTTTCTATTCTTGCATGCGTTCAATTTTCAAATCAAATTGCTGCCTTCACATTGATTTATTTGTAAGGAATTTGTTTCTCTAGAGTGTTCGTTTGAGTCGGACCGGAAGCCTTGTGTTGACTAATGTATTCTCTTTGTTGTGGCCTCGTGCATTTTTAGGCGGCGCAGTGCTGATCGAGGGTGTCTTGTTCCGGGCGCGGTATTTGGGATCGACGCAGCTTGTTTGTGAGGGACAGCCGACCAAGTCGACACGAATGATGCAGGCCGAGGAGGCAGTGTCAAGGATCAAGGTAAGTCAATCGCTCGCTGTTGACGTTGCGTTAAACCTTTGATTTGAAAATGTAACTTAGGCTTGGCTTAGTGCGAAATCATTTGTTTCCATTTTAACTGCGCTAAATTGTAGTTTTGAAAAAAATATAACAAACAAAAAGAATGCTTTTTCAAAATTCTCGTCTCGCAACGTGGCGTTACTGAATTTTGTTATCGAAAGGACCAAAGGATTTGTTGTACTGATTTGTGTTGAACAGGGTCAGTTAATAAAATGCTTTTTGCTTTTTTTTCATTCAAAATGTCGAGTTATCGGGACGTTTTGTACCAGTTCAATGCATTTCAAGACCTGGCTTTACTTTTTTGAATGTATTCCTTTTGGAATTAAATTGTGTCGTATTTTTTCTGCAGCTAATGCAGCTATGAAAAATGCATTTCAAAATACTTAGTCTTTCTTAATAAACTTTGTCTTTTTTAAAAAAAATATTTTGGCCGAACCCATGCAGATCACAACTTGAAATTTGGAATGAAGATAGGTGAAGAATTGTGGTATAACATATAAAAAAACTAAGACTTGAGATATTCAAGGATACCTGCCAAAAAGGACGTTCTGAACTCTCTTATGTCTTTGATAAATAAAATTGCGTTGGTGACCTAAAAGTTCATGTTTTCTTAAATTCAAAAAGATATAACTTACGAAATTTGGATAAGCAAAACAAATGTTACGATTTCTTTAAAATATAAAACAAACCTTTAATTTCGATTTTTTACCAATTTTACAACTTCCGCTACTCGCAAACTATAGGGAACTGTGCAAAACGTTTTTGTCCCATGAATCAAATCTAATATAAATCAAACCTCTAGTAATGTTGAGCTAATTCGAAGCGAGGTCGTTCAGAAAGTCGATCGAACCTTCGTGGAATGACACTTTATTGCTAGACTTTATAAGCGTATTTTTCAGACAATTATTGTCTAGTCAGTCAAAACTTTGAAATCAAGTTTGATCTGGTCTAAACAAATTCAAGATATAAAAGACTGGGAGACCGATAGCCGGCAAAATGTCGTGAAGTTCCTCCTAGACAACTGCAGTGCCTTCCAGGTGGAAATGAAAGCTTGTCATTGCTTGTTGTCATTGTCCTCGATATATGGCCAGTCCTTTATCATTTAGATAGCCAATCTTCTATCCCTTATGTAGCCAGCTAGGCGTCATTAAAGCTCTAAAAATACCATCAGTTTGATAAAAGATGGTAAATCAGAAGCCGGTAATCTCTGAGTGAGATGACAAACAGGTGTACAATGTTTTGCGTCCTTTTGTGCGTTTTGTGCCCTGGGCACAAGGGTATTCTAGGCAATGACAATTTTGTTTGGTTACGGAAAATTCTTTTTCAAAAATTATGGTGAATTGAGCATGAAATGCATTATTAAATGTATAAATTTGACAAAACTGGGCTTATGCCAATTCAGGGCGAATGAGCTTGAAACTATTACAGCGACAGCGCAATCGGCCAATTCATGGCCTAAATGAGCCGCGAATTTTTCCGGCAGTCACATTTACTTCAGAAAATTAGTACACTTAAGTTGTTCTGTAAGGTTTCATTGGATTTTTAAATAAAAATTCTGCGCAACAGCCTATAGAGGGCTAGATCCTAGCTATTCCGCACTTCCACTGTGTCATCCACGATATAATTCAACACATAAGACAAGGACCTACTGTTTAATGCCGGCACGCACGGCGAATTGTTTCCATGGCAAAAATACTCCAGGAGGATTGTCAGTCGTTCGCTAGAGGTGGGGCCGTGAAAGTTGTTTTGCTGTTTTCCCCGAGCTGGATTTGAACCCGGGTACGCTCGCTTAACAGTCGGACGTACTAACGACTAAGTCACCGGGCTCACATTTGGATTTTTTGACTTTTTAAATACGATAAAACTTATTTTACTTGCTTAACAAGCAGTCAACACTTATAGGATCTGTACCTGAGCTAAAGCTGCCTCCCAACTTTGACGGTCCGGGACATGTTGCCGGGGCAAGTCCGGGAGACCAAGATATACGGGAGGTTCGTTCTTCAGAGCGGTTATGTCCATGCCCACGATGTGGCCGAGCCATTACAGCTAATGGATTTTTACTTTCCGGCCTATATAGACATTTTTGTACAGCTCATAAAGTTTAAGATTATGTAGTGTACAATTTTACACTTGAAGAATCAGAAAACTAGGGTTCCACAGCGATCTAAGTAGGACAGGAAAACAACTTTCTGTCAACCCGCATCAACCCGATGCTATTAGCGTCTAACACCTTTTGTGATGAGATTCTGCCCAAGTTAACTGTACGAGTCGCTAAGGCGACTGTATGTATGATTACACGTTTCAATTTCACATTTGCTTAAGGTATATGATATAATCGAATACCCAAAGGTGTTCAGCAGATCTATTTTTACGATTTTAAATATTCCTTTCTTATGAATTATGAACGGGTCCAATACCCGAAGCTACCGAGGAATTCATTCAATTAGATATTGCGTAGTTCATATCGCTAAAAACCTAAGCTACTTTTTTAAGATGTTATGATGTGTTTAAGGTGTCAATGCTTTCTTTCTGCCATAAGTACTAGCATCGTCAATGGACCATGACAATTCGGACGATGCTTTGGAAAATGGTTACCAATTTGGGGGTGTGTTTTTGAGAAATTGCATCTTACTGCGTCTGTGGTGTTATCCTCTGTTTCAAACTCACATCCACTTCTGAATAATTACGAGCCCATAACTTAAACGTTTCCATCTCCCACACAACCTCGATTATTATGCGTGTGCAAGATAACTCCTGCTTCCATTCATGTCCCGATGATGTCAGTTCAATTAAAAAGTAACACAAAGTTATTTTAACTGCGTCGTCGATAAAAATACACAAACGTCCCCATTCCCAGTGGTTTTCGAACACGACCCCCCATTTATATAGAGGCTCTGTCCAGTCCCATCCGTGGTGCGGTTAGCGCTTACTATTCACGGTGATTCTGTCGGCTTGGAACGGTAAAAAAAAAAAATCGATTAACCAAACATCTGAATTTTGTCGTAACACATTTAACTGCAAAACAGGATAATATTGTGCTTTCCGCCGGAGTTCCCTCAAATGCATGTGTGCACGAAGGATTTTTTTTTTGTTTTTAGTTGCCAGATGTTGCTTTCGTGCCTTGACACATTTGCTGTCGCGACGTTATGATAAACGAGTCCACCCACAGGTCACACTGAAGCTAATAGATTTTTTTTGGAGTTAATTTAGCCATAGAGGTCGAGTTGGAGAGATTACAAATCGAGTTTCAGTAGATACGCTGCCGTTACGAAGGACTACGTAAATCCTTTGACACTTTGATCGGAAAATAACTGTTTGTGTCGATTTGGATAGCGTCTTAATCAATAAGTGAACAAGTGAATGTTGAAACGTCAACGATGACGTGAAATGTCATATGTGAACGGGAAAAGATGAGTTATCTGTTTTGTCAGAATGAACTCTTCTGCTAGGTCTATTTCTGTCTTCGGGATGTCATCGTTTTTTTTGCGGTTGAAAGATCGAAAATAGCACGTTTCATTGCAATTATTATGGTCCGTAGTGCGTGTCCTAGAGAAATTAGGGGAATTTATGGAAACATCTGTTTTATTTGAAGTGCTTTTGCCTAAGTGACTCAACTTACTTCTTATGCGTAGTTTTCGGTAAACAGGAAGTGTCCAGAAAGTTATTTAGAAAACGGAAGGTTAGCAAATCTTTAGACGTTACAAATCGTGAAACAGTGATTCTTTTTTCGTTCGAAGCTGTGAAAATATAAAAAAAACTATAGCCAGAAAAACTACAATTCAAATAATCATGGAAAAAAGTTAGAAATTGTTTATTTAGTCGCGATGGATTTCTTGGAGTTTTTTGTGTTTAAATTGTACTGCGGCCGAAAATCAACACTTAATTTTGAATGAAAAGTTTCCTTTGGGATTTGAGTTTTTGTAAACAGTAGCTGAGAAGCAACATTTAAGCTTTGAATAGACAAAACACAATGCTTTTGTTATTTGAGGATCCATGGTATTTGAGTGTTTCTAAAGCGTTTTCGAAACTATTGTACTTTCCACTGTATGCCATAAAGCCACTCACATTTTCTATTGACATGCACGTAACTTATTGAGGAATTATTCAAAAAGATTCGCATTTTTTTAAACAAAAAGTGTTTTTCCCCATTTTATTTTCATATGCTCCGATTTGGATTTGGAATACATTCACACACACACACGCATATGCTCCTGTAGACATTGGTAAGTCATCATAAGTATTTTCTCTGTTCATCATTATTTTCGCAAACAAAATAGAAAAAAAGAAATTAAAACACTCATTGCCTAAAGTTTTTTGTCAAAAAGCTGCTTACACCGACCCTCCTCTGAGTCCAATCCCGCTTAGAGTTTCCACTGAAAGTCTTAAGCCTTTATTCTTTTGTCTTTTCAAGGCTCCCGATGGTGATGCACAGCCAAGCACCGAGGTGGATCTCTTCATTTCAACAGAGAAGATAATGGTGCTCAACACAGATCTGAAGGAGATTATGATGGACCATGCTCTGCGAACGATCTCGTACATTGCTGACATCGGTGATTTGGTTGTTCTCATGGCAAGGAGACGCTTTGTCTCCCAGGACATCGATGATGGTCCGAAACTCAATCGGACACCGAAAATGATCTGTCACGTCTTCGAGAGTGACGAGGCGCAGTTTATAGCGCAATCCATTGGTCAGGCCTTCCAAGTGGCTTATATGGAATTTCTGAAAGCGAACGGAATTGAGGATCACAGCTTTGTCAAAGAAATGGACTACCAGGAGGTGCTCAATAGTCAGGAGATCTTTGGCGATGAGTTAGAGATATTTGCAAAGAAGGAATTGCAGAAGGAGGTGGTTGTGCCCAAGGCAAAGGGTGAGATACTCGGTGTGGTTATTGTGGAGAGTGGATGGGGTTCAATGCTGCCCACCGTGGTTATTGCGAATTTGATGTCTTCTGGAGCGGCGGCTAGGTGTGGTCAGTTGAACATTGGAGATCAGCTGATTGCGATAAATGGATTGAGTTTAGTCGGGCTACCTTTGTCAACTTGTCAGACCTACATTAAGAATACAAAGAACCAGACTGTAGTGAAGTTCACTGTGGTGCCCTGTGCCCCTGTCGTGGAGGTGAAAATCAAAAGACCGAATACAAAGTATCAGCTGGGATTCAGTGTCCAAAATGGCGTGGTGAGTATTGGTTATTTGTAGTTAATCGCTAGTAGGGGCCAAATACAAGATTCTTTTTGAAAATGTTATAAAATGTCAGGAGTGCGACCGCTCGGCAGACCCAGTATGAGATGGTTGGACCTTGACCAAAAGATCGGCGGTTATGTTTGGGAGTACCTTTTGATGGGTTAGAGTCGGCGGCAGAAGATCGGGTGGAGGAGATCCTAGAGATCTCTTCTGTATGCATTGCTCTGCGACCCCGTTATTAGATGACAAAATGAACACAAAATTTTTTTCGTTCCTTTATCTTTATTATCAAGAGTAAATATTTCTAGTAATTTATGGAACATAGCGCCGATCAAGTTGCTGCCTCTGCTGGTTTCGCAGTAACGCAATTTGTCCCTCGAATTTCCAAGACACTTGAATGACTCTAGCTCACAGATTGCTTGGATGATATTTTCCCTAAGTGCTTGAGTCGTTTTCAGATTGCATAACATCGGTCTTTCACGGTTCCTCACAAAAAAAGTCAAAAGGGTTCAAATCGCAGGCGGCAAATTGAAATCGAGAAGACGGATGATAACTTAATTTCTTTTCAAAAAAAGCACACTTTGGAAATAAGTTTTCAATATTACTTAACGTTATTCTAGCATAAAGCAGAATACTTCGGTCTGCGGAAGAACTCGTTCGGAAAATAACTGTTAGTATCAAAATAACCAATGATTTAAAAAGAAAGCAAAGATGGCCCCCATCATAGCTTTATTTTCTTGTCTTTCTTACTCTATTATTAATCCTTTTGTGGCAACCTGCATTTCCGATTTTTTAGTTTTTGCACGAGCTGAAGGTCCTAGCAGCCACGGCTCTATAGCTGTAATTTAAATAACCTTTTAATAAATAATAAATAAATAAAATAAAATAGTTTTATATATAAAAAATGACCATCTTATAGTCCTTCTGATGCTTGCTTGTCGCTACGGTCAACTCGATTTCATTAAACAGAAGAGAAATTATTAATCTGTGACATTTTTTTTATCTATAAACATTATTACTCAAAAATTTAGTTAATTTGAATATTTAATTAGGTACACAGCCAAATTTAATAACTTAGATTTAAAATACTAAAAATGAGTTTCCCGCAAATAAAATTCGTCAAAAAAAGTTTAAGCTCCAACCGACGCCCTAAAAATCCACCGCTTCAAAAACGCATGAGTTCACAACAAACCCAGTTCCCTTTTGCAACATTCAATTCAAGGTTTTTCCTCCATACTCAGGACAATCAAGCACTGCCTGGGATTTTTACGATCGGTTAAAAAGATTCAACATCCACGCTCCATTTGGCTTAATCATACACTTCCAGAATAAATACACGTACTCAACGCGTAGTTAAACAATGTTACACTTTAAGGTTATTGTCTAACCCACATTTTGTGAAAGAGAAGTTCATTAAAAAAATCGTAATGGTCTCCATATTTTCATTACCGTTGTTATAAAATGCTGATAATCACAATCCATTTCTTGTACTCGGGTCGAGGTCATCTTTTTCAATTAACCGCAAAGAGTTGATCTCAAGTTGCGTTTTTGTTTTTCATTAGACAGCCACGTTGACATTGAAAGCTCCCTTTTCGGATAACAGAGATTTACTTTGATCTAAGTGCAATGGTTTTAAATCAAACGCACGGAAGGCAGTTATTACTCATATCTCATGTGTGTAATTAAAGTCACGAGTGGAACAGTGGAAGTTCAGAATGCGGAGGAGGGGAGACCTTCAGATTTTGGTAACCGAACACTTTAAAGTTGTTTCTTCATTTGTCTTTAACAAATTTACCAAGGGTATACATTTTGACAGGTGAAAAACTTAGGTGTTGAGATTATTGTTATTCATTTGGAATCCGTGTGAGTTTTCTCTATGAGAACACGTTCCAGTGTTCATTAAAAATCTCTGCAGGCATTTTTGCTTTTTGTCGTCCAGAGTTTGACGGTAGAAGGATTCCCAATTCAAAACTAATTCTTTCTTTTTTTTGGTTCTATTACAACGAGTCTTATTTAGAATGGGCAAGGTCCTTTTGAACAAATGAGTATGAGCAAAGAACAATTGATAGAACTCCTTGCTTTACAAGTTTTGAGTTGCGGTTTTTTTTTTAACAAGATAATGCTGCAGTTCAAGTATTGCGGGACAGTCGTGAGTAGTTTTCAGGCAAAAAAACTCAACGTTTTAAGTGGCCACTCCGTTCACTAGACTTAAGCTCGATTGAATACATGTAGGGTAATCTGCGTCAGCGTGTTTATTCTGTCTGTCGCAAATTTGCTTGAATACGGAAGGATATTAGAAAGAAACCTGCAGGAGTCCAAAATTTTATGTCAAGTCGGATTTTCGACTCGATACAACTTTGAAGATTGGACTCATTATTTATTTGATGTTTTACATTATTTGTTATGTAGGAATTTTCTTTGTTTTCATGTTCATTTAATTGTTGTTAATCGAATTTCGCAGTACAAATTTGTTTTTTTTTTTACTCCAACTAACTATAAATGCATAGATCTTTAAGACCCAGAAACCCCGCGTGCTCCAATTCGTTTTCTGATTGCGCGAATTAACGTGGAAAAATTATTAAAAAGTTTACAACTAACGACGGAGTCTCTAAAGCGAAAGTCTTTAAAATGGGTGATTTGGAATCAAGGTATATTTATCAGAAGCTCAAAGTTATTGTGCAATACAGATTGGGCTTTAGATGTAACCACCTTTCATGAAAAAAATTAGACGTCGTGTAATAACAGAAGTCTAACTAGCAAAATTTTCAGTCTTCGAAAGAACTGTCAGAAAGGAGTATGACAAATCTATTGGAATTACTGGTGATTGATTTTACCAGTATAATTACTTTTTCTAATTACATAAGACTTAGAAAATTCAGTGGTTGTACTTGCTCTATCAGTGTAGAAGTTATATGGGCAACGTGAAAAAGGATTTTGCTTAGGTTTCTTAGTTGAAAGGATCATACTCAGCAATTCTGCTTGCTTTGAAGATGAACCGAGCAAAATATTTGACTTAAAAAACAGATGTTGTAACCATCAGGAGCAACAGTAACCACCACCATTTGTGGTGCACCACATTTTCTATCAAAATTCCACATCCAATGAAATCTAAAACGAGCAGTTTCGTGAAATGCTTCAAAAAAAGAAACAAAAATGCTTCAATGAAAAAATAAAAAGTTGACAGTATTTTTAATGTTAGGTTTCTGAGTTGAAAGGATCATAATCACCAATTCTGCTCGCTGAGCAAATTATTCGCCTTAGAAAACAGATATTGTAACCATCGAGAGCACCAGTAACCGCATTAGGCGGTTATATTCGGAATGAAAGTATACAATTTTTCCCGTCAAAATTCCTTTTAAAAAGGAGAGACCTAAAACAAGCATTTGCCTGAGCACATAATTATCGAATAAATGTCGACGCTTACATTTAATGACTTCGTTTATATTGCTGCCCATCGCAAGTAAATTGTAAGCCTGCTTCATGGAAGGCATTTTGAAATACGTGCATAAGTACCAAATGCTACATTCATACCAAATCTTTTTTTTTTATGGTCACAGCAAAAGCATAGGTAGCCGCAAACGTTTGTTGTGATGACTTTTAAGACTTCCTCTTAAATAACATTGGATACGCTTAATTCAAGCTTGTTTTTCATAGTCGTAAAGAGAATCTCACTTAGATGTTGAATGGAGGATACTTTTATGTAACTTTCCATTTTACTCCAAGCAGCGTCACTTCATTTTGAATTATATTGCTTAGATGTTCATTATTTATGTAAGTCCCCTACTGTCCTACATTAGTTGTCTTTTTGGCCTAAATTTAGAATTCAAACAAAAAAAGACACTGCAACTCTCTTATGCGTTAAGCCGATACTGATTTCTTTTTTTCAGATTTGCAGTCTATTAAGAGGAGGTATTGCCGAAAGAGGAGGTGTTCGAGTTGGACATCGGATAATAGAAATTAATAATCAAAGTGTCGTGGCAGTACCACATGAAAAAATAGTTAACTTACTAGCGACGTCTGTTGGCGAGGTATGGATCTTATTTATTCTTTTTTAGTTTACACTCAAAGTTGTTTTTCTTCCTTTCTTTCGTAGATCCTTATGAAGACAATGCCCACATCAATGTTTCGACTTTTAACTGGCCAGGAGAATCCTATTTACATTTAATTTCCTACTTTTCGTTTCTATTAAAAAAAAAAAATATTCAATTCAATGATATTGTAAAAAGTATAAACATTATAGCTAAACAATGGAAAGGACTATTATGACATAGGAAAATGGTACTTGCTTGAAACTAACTTTAGACTGTCTATATTATTAATTAAACAATTTGAATTAATTTATATAGTTATGGTTTATACTTATCATGATATTTGAAGTTTTGATTTAAAAAAAAAAAAGAACACAAATCATATAACCTAGCAATGCTATAAAAAATAATAATTCAATGTTTCTTAGCAAACAAAATAGTGCCCCGAAAAAATAATTATATGTGCAATATCAATTCATAACTTTTCCGTCCGCTTAAATCAAACTTAAAAAAAAAAATGTAAAAAAATTATATTTACACATAGATACACATACACTCACACAAAATGCGCTGTAACAGATAGGACTTTTTTTGGTTGGCGGGGAATTTAAGGTGGAGAAGTTGGGCCGAAGTAGTTGAGCGTAATGAAGTTTTGCAGTTGCTTTAATGGTTTTATTCAAAGTCTGCAATGATTTTTTTAAGGGATCTTTATCAAGCAATGAATTTGTTTTGATTCGTAATGATCCTCTGTGACTTCAATGTAAAAAAAAACTCAGTTATTGATGGTTATGATTATGACGCCTGGAACCACCTGGACCAACTAGTTCCTTTGGCCAATAATTTATTATCGATTTACATTTTATTTACGGAACCTTTGTTATAGTCTCAAAAAATTAAGACCGTGCTTAAGTTGCATGTCATCGAATTGATAACTTTGAAAACTATATTTTGCTTAGTAAATTCTTAACTTTTTCTTTGTCTTGATCGATCTAATCTGAACTTGTAAACAATTTCATCCATACAGACTAAAATTTCTCTCTTTGACCCATATTTTTCAGACTCAGTTCGAAGAAATTTGTGAATAATTTAAATCTTGTGTTCTATCAATAATTTTGTACCGGGTTTGCAGAAACGAATGGGCAATGCTGTTTGCGTGAAAAATTGATCAAGTAACTTTTCCTTACTTTGCCTAAGCGATTATAGTTCTTAAACCATTTATTCCTTGCAAAAAAAGGGAACGTTTCAAAACAGAGGATTTGTGCTAGCTTACTATTCCCCATCACCAACCAAAATATAATTAAGACAGTTCAAACACCCAAGGCTTACAGAACAAAACCCTTTTTTTTTTTTTTAAACAAACACATTTTCTAGGCTTGAAAACTCCTTCTACGTATTTTAGTTTCAAGTTTGCTTTCTACTTTAATCCATTTGTTATCCATTTTCATACACACAAAAACAAAACAAAAAATTCCTTGAGTACCTCTCCGCAGCCAAGGTAAAAACACTTTGTAAATAAACTTAGTAATGACAACAACAGATTTGACTAAAGTAACTAAAAAATATAAATCTCACCATATATTTATATGAATAGTATTTTGAAAACAAAAAAAAAGTATATATAATTTTTATTTACAAAAGAAAACAAAAACAAAAAATCTCTTATCTTTACTCATTATATATATGCATCCTTATATAGACAAAAAAAAAACAAAAAGAAAACAAATAACTGCATCAAACAAATTTCAAAATCGTCCAAAAAATATTATACCTATTAGTGTGTTAAATCAATGCGTTTATATATGCAAATAACATGTATATAAATATATATGTAGGCATATATATTATGTATACACATAGTATATATAAAAGATTCCTTATGATATACATATATAGTTTTGATATGGAAAGCTTGCTATTAATAAACATAAACATTTACAAAAAAAAACAAAAAGGAATATGATATAAAAGTAAATATATTAAAATTGTATTTAATAGCCACATCATATTTTAAGAGAACACCTATATATATAGAAGCAGAAAATAAATTATATATGAATTTCTTGTGTTTAACAATATGTATAACAACCAAAACAGATCGATTGCAAAGAACAATATTCAAACACAATTTCGGATTCAAATTGCAGCACCGCTCCAGAAAATGTAAAATAAAATAAAATGCGATTGAAAATCAATTCCACTAAAATGCAGAGTAGATTAAATTCATTCACTTGCAATATGAAGAATATAAAATAAAAGAACACAATAAAAATTAAACCAGCCGTCATAAAGAAAACAATTAAAATAAAATATATAGCAAAATTAGTGAAAAGAAAACAAAACCTAAGCGAATTGTCAATGAGATTATTTATTAATGTTGTTACGAAACTTTTTTTTTGTTATGCAGTAAATGCTCGTGCATATATACATAGATTTACTTAAAGAAAAAAAGAAAATGAACTAATAATATACTGGTATTTGCCTTCTTCTAGTGTGTCTTAAGAATAAATAAGTCCAAGTCAAAAACAAAACAAAAAATAAGTGAGTGCATAGGTAATTGTCTGTTAAATGTAAATTAATATCTAAATGCATTTGGTGCAGCTGTGGTGAGGTGTTGTGGTCATTTTTGTGGAAACGTTTTTGCGACTTGCTGGCCCATGAAAGTCGAAGAACTAGGTTCACGATAGAATATGGTTTCATTATTAAGAGTGTAGAGAGAGGATTATTTCGATTTTATGTCATCGTTTTGTAATTGGTAGCAAATTGAGAATAAGGAATTGAATTTGGTTGCAATTGATTGGCCATTTAGTTGAGGTCTATTATAATTTAGTTCCTTTTAACTTGTGTCGATCTTTGTGTTTACTTCCTACGTCATCATTTATCTAGTTTTTTTTTTTTTTTATCTATATGCATCTATTTGCGTCTTTAGCCAAAATCACATAGGGATTTCTGACTTTTCAGAACTTAATTCAATTCAATATAAATCTTGAATCGTCTATTGTAGGTTTTTAGAAAAACATAGAAAACGTGGCCTAAAAAACAATACACACAACTGGCGGAGCTCTTTTCAAGAAAAAACAAATTTAGAATCTAGGCGATCCTATTTGGAACGAATTTCAGTTCTACAAATTTAGTTTAGCTACAACATCTCACCACAGCTAAGCCCCCAAAACACAGAGAATTTACTAAATAAGAAAAAAAAAAAAAACAAAAAAATGACTTTTTTATGTTGCCTTTACAAACAAATTTTTTTTTGTTATTTTTATTTTTAAGATGATAAATTTAAAATGAAGATTGCTGTACCTATGTTAGATGCCGATGAACGTATATAGTATAAATAAAAATCCTTTCTACATGTATGGTTAGCTTCATTCAACTACTCAAAAGTAAATTTTAAAAAAAGGAAGAAAAACAAAAACAATCTGTAACAAATGAAAAAGAACAAAAAAAAAACATTATTATATCTGATCGACAAAGCTTAAGAAAAATAAAGGAATTACTTACGCAGATTTGTTGTGTGGTTTTTGATTGTTAAACATTTACATAAGTAAAAACTTAGTGTCTTGTATTTTTCAGTGAATTTTTCGCATTAGCATGATTTGTTTGTTCTGGTTCCATATTTGTAAAAATGTTTGGGCATTGTCCCCGTTCGGAAACTGTACTTCAAACTTAGATATGATCTGGTTATCGACAAATGAATTCATCTTAATTTTAATTTCGCTACCCTTCCCCGAATGATATAAGCAAGTGAAAGCCTAAGAATCGAAGCCAATTTGCAAATGTAATTTAATGTGAGTTTAAGATAGATCGCTGTTAGGTAACAACCGACTTTCTAATTGGCAACTGACTTCTTATTTGTAGTCGAATTATTTGTGATTTATTCAGTTTCGCATACTCGTTGATAAGACATGCGGATGTTAATTTCAAAGGTAAACTAAAAGTGAGAGTAATGGAGAGTAAATTTAACTCTGGACACATAAACACCTTATGCCCCGATAATATTTTATAGTTGCAATCACCAAAAATGTTTCTGTGTTTTTTTTTTTGAATTTGAGGTTTTGTCTTGTGAAGGCTGTACAAGTCATGCTAATGACTTCTTGCAAGAGTAGTCAAAATGATTATTATTACGATTAGAGGAGCATCTTCGAAAATACCTTGCAGTTTATACTAAATTAGGTAGCGTAACAGCCCGCTGAGGGCCAAAGCTTAGTTTTTTGCGCCTCCACTGTGTTGTGCGTGTTATAATTTGACACAGGAGGGGACCTACTGCTTAATCCCCCTGCTGGATCCGGGTAGTCTCGCTTAACAGTCCAACGCACTAACCGATCAAGTCAAAGCGCCCACCTTGCAACTACCCTTTGTGAAATTTCTTATCATATAAATATATAGGTGTAAGTGGCACCTCTAGTAAAAATGATAGTAAATTGAAGTGAAAGGACGTCTGAAAGATTTATGTTTCCAGAGCAACTTACTTCCTCTAAAATCGTTGTTAATCATTTAAGCATGCCTCTTCAACACTTTAATTACTATAAAATTTTCAAGCAAACCATCAATTTTCGCAATTTGCACCTACAAATTTGCAAATTGCTAGTGCCTACGACACTTTACCACCTACCAAAAGAAAGCTTCTCTACCGCTGCCTTCACATGTCTTCGTGCAATCAAAATTGCTGAAGACACTCCTCATATTCACCGCATGCTTTCGATAATTTTTTTCTCCCGTTTACCTTTATGATAGGCAAAATTGCTGTAGGCCATCGCACACCGCACCGTTTAGCCTCCAATAGCCCGGTTATAATTGCAACAAAAAGTATCACACCGTTTACAGCCAGAGACTGTCAGGGCCCGATTAAGATTAAGGTTCTCCCATCGATTTTCTCTCCATTACTGGATGTAGCGCGGAAACAATACACCTTGTCACCGATTCGCCAAAAACGTCATAAACCAACGAGCATAAATAATTTATTAGGCAGTGTGTCGCATATGGCCCAGTCCATCGGATTCAGTCGTCCATAAAAATAGAAAAAAATCTAAATTAGAAACCGTGCTTCGAATTGGGCTTCGAAAATCGCTGCGAAGTCAACAAAAGCCTTCGTCACATAGCCAGAGAAGATGTGAAAAAAAAAATTGAAAATATGACATCACGGTGACAGCGACAGACACATGTCGTTGTATCTTGTATCTATATGGGCGATCAGAATTGCAACTGCCGGAGACTTTCACTTAATTGTTCATAAGCGCGGTATGAGATGTGGAATTTGTGTGTTTTTCGTCCGAGATACTTTTTCATACACGTATTTATCGGATGAATCACATGTTGTTCAACGTCTGAGAGACATCAGTTTATTTTTTTATGAATGTGGGGTTTTGTTTAGGTTGTCATCGAAGAAAGTTTACATGTAGCATAGGTAGAGTTGTCGGTTTGAAATATTTTCGCATTTGAAATTTGGCTCATTAGAGTTGAGCCTCTTAGATGTAAGGCGGTATGACTCAAAACTGATTGGAAATACTTGGAATAGTTTGATCATTAGTAAGTTTGGAGAAGATACACGTAATGGGACGTTGAGGCCGGTACAAGGGGTCAGTGAGAAGCATGGCTTTCAATCGGCTTAGTTTTAGAAGATGGAGAATTGATTTCTTTCTTGTAACTGAATATATGTACAATTGCTCTGCTGCTGGAAATGTAGATAAGACTGTGTTGCCGACGAAGCAAAAGAAAAGCGAGTTACCAATCGTGACAGGATTCGTTTTTTACTAAATTTGATATTAGTACTCAAGCAGCTAGAGTTTTTCTGAATTAGCTATTTTCTTGCACTTTTCTTACCTCAGAAAGAATCGGCTTATAAGCATTTGTGTTAATACGAATTGTTGGAATATGTACTTTTTCTGGAAGTCAATAATAACAATTTTCTCTTCTGTACTCTGACCTTCGTTTATATTTCAATGGACTATGTACTCCACAACTTTTCTCGTCTGTTTTATGTTGTCTATGTTGCCAGGCTTTGGAATAGCCTTCCTATACTGTCCGTTGTTTTCCACCAAGTTTTTCACGCTCCCACTGTGTTCTGTGCAGTAAAATTTTGACAGATGTGAAAGGGATCTACGGTTTATTGTCGGCTCTGAACGACAAATTGCGAAAGTTTTTCCATACCAGAAGTACTCCAGGAGTCAGTCGTTCGCTGAAGGTTGCGCCGTGAAAATTGGTTGTGATTTTTTTTTTCCCGAACTGGGTTCTAACCCGGGTACTCTCGTCAAATAGTCCGACGCACTAACGTAATCTTCGTAGGTTCATGAAGCGATCAAACCACGGCGCCCACGACCACTATAAATAAAGCAAATAATTAAGCAAATAAATTTAAAAAAGAAATATTCAATCTGTTTAGTTAGTCATTTTATATCTTACATTCAAATCCTTTATCTCGTGTCTATTGCTTTTCTCCCTTTTCCTTTTTAATTTTTTTATCTTCCTATTATTTGAATTCGAATTAGATTAAGAACGAAAATAAAAGAATGCATATTCTTATATTCTTTCATGCCGCAATAAAATTAAACTCAATTGACACTTCGCATCCCTTTCAATGAAGTATCATAATAAGCGAGCAGAAAGTAACACTTGGGAGGAAAAGCTTATTTGCAATTATGGGATCTCAAGTAGTCCGAAGCTCAGATACTCGTGATTGACTTATTTTAGTTTTACTATTTACTTTTAATTTGTGCGTGGTTTGATGTTATAATTAGCAATGATATTAATTTTCGCATGTTAAGAAGTTGAGCAAGCAAAAGTAATTTAAAGAGTTCAATGATAATGGTTTGACACCATTCAAACTTTTCACCGAAAACTTAATAAGTCCAAACCATTCTTCGAAATAAAGAAATGACATATTACCTGAAGACCAGGATTCGGAAACGCAACAAAACGAAAAATTCCACTCTAGAAAAACTCTTGCTCGCTAGAACCTAAGTCGATAAGTACTGTTCAAACATTATTTAGATAAAAAAAAGTGCTGAAAAACAGTAACTACTAAATTGCAACTATCAAAATTCTGTTGAGCTCACTTGCGAGCAAAAGCAATAAGCAATATTCATTAGCTCACTGCAGAGCAAGAGGTTTTTGAAGCTGCACACGTTCTTAAGCAGCTTACAAGTTGACGAGCTTTTTGATGCTCGCTCGTGAGTGAACACTTCTGAACCCTGATTAAGACTGCTCACTTTATCAGGAGAAGGAGAAAATCAAAATTTTTGCGATTTCCTTGTTGTTGGCAGAAACTTCTTCATGTCAGGACAAGAACGAAAAACATGTTTAAAAATATTGGAGCGCTACGTTTTTAGACTGCAGAAAATACTGAGTTGTTGATTAGTTTCGAATTCAGTTGGCAGACTTGCCAACGTTGAGCGTTGTTTAAATCGTTACAAAATTGCAGAAAAAAGTTAAGTCGGACGATGCTCATGAGCCTACGAAGATTGCTAGCGCTTCCAATTACTTACTCTGACGAAAGTCATTTTCTCATGCTTATAATTGATATAAATGTGTGACCGACTTAGACGTGACACCATACACCAGACACCAGAAATAAGACAACCAGACTTAAAAAAAAACAAATATTACAGTCCGTCATCTGTTTAAAGTAGAACAACAGCTAAATAATACATTCACAGAAAAATCGAGACGGTATCCAACACTCTTAGTTCCAATTACGTACCATATTTTCGAACCTCTTTTTAAGAGAAAACGTTCCCAAAACCCCACCTGTACCATAGCGAGTGAAATTGCTTGCCGTGGTTATGATTATGAATCGACAAACAACCAAGCAACCTGTTCAAGCGAACAGCCGAAAATGTCGAATCCATTGCTCATTCGTATTCTGTGCCCCCCGCCCCCAACACGCGAGCTACCATCAATTCTTACGGCCATTAAACTCATTAAACTCTCTTCAGAAAATAATTCAAATTCGTTATGATAATGCCTCGGTATTTCATAAACGCTTTTGAATTAGCTATTCACCTCAGATCACTCGGCGATTTGGGCTCACAGACACAATTTTCATTCCGAGACAAAGTGTCAAATTTGTCCGGTAGCTTTGGCAGCACGAAGTGGAACGTACGCGCGTACACTCCACGAATTGGATGTTCGTGTTGCGTCGTCTGTGTTCGTTATTAACTCATTACCGCAACTATGTATGTATGTTTGTGTAGGTGACAGATTCTGCCTGGGCCTGGCCAGATACTTCGAGGTATCTGCGAAAATTTTACTTTCTTTTCTTACCGCTGTGTGAATGTGGATGATGGAGATTTTTTTTTTTTTTGGTCAGTTTCGATGGAATGCGTACACTTAACCGAATGGATACTTTTGTTTGGATAGCGTCGTTTATTTAGCACACCCTCTGTGAGGCGTAGCGCTTATGGGAAGCAAGTGAAAATCGCTGTGACGAACGAAGTTCGGTTGGTCGGAACAATGTCACGCGCTAAGCGGGATGTCATGAATGCGCAGTGCAGCGGAAATAGTGTTAGAACTTTCATTGAACAAGCTCCGTTGGATTAGTTTGCAATTTTGTATCTTTTGTAGGTCACACTCGCGAATGAATTTATATTCTTGAGATTGTTTCGCAGTTGGACCGTGACCAGCGGTGGTGGATTGAAAACAAGAGTCAGTAGAATGGGCAAACGCGTTGAATATTAAACGTGTTTGCGGATTGCGTGTCATGCGGGCGGATGTTTTGGTTGATACTTTAGAAAAAATTCGTTTCTTTTTAAATACGCGAGTTCACAGAGGTTAATGCGTGACTGGAGGAAGCCACCGGCGTTGATTTTTGGATTTTTCTTTTTTAGAAAGTGTGACTTTTCGGTCAGTCTTAAATATTGGGCAGAAGATTTCTTAAAAGTCACACAAGGGATTACATTTAGAGATTATAAATTGTAAATTAAAAATATGTGCAATCTCATTGATTTAGTCATTTAGCCATCTAGTGGTGTCACAGGTGTCAGTATCAAAATAGCCTATAGTTTCCGATGGAGATCTTGACAGAAAGTTAGTAACATTCATTTAAAGAATTTTAAGCCAATATCGTATAAGAAATCCGTGAGGTACAGTTGTTCAGGCTTATCAACAATCTTGGATAATTAGAGTGACAGAAGGGCATGGAGAACTGCCAAGGCAGCTGAAGCAGCCACTTGACGTTGTGTTCGATAGTTAGTGGGAAAATTTACTCCTACTAATAAAGATATAATACAGTTTAATTTTTCTTTATTTTATTTAATTTTTTTAAAGAACCCTGTATTTGGCCCACCATCTACCATTATGGTCCATTATGGTAATGCATTTGTTTTTTATAGTTGATAATATACAGATATGGAAAACAGCTTTGGCGCAGGCGCTATTTTCACAAGCAATTACTTCCAGTATTAAAACTATAAAATTTATATTTCACGTCTTTGCAAAAAAAAGTTTCATTTATTTATTTTTCTTAAAGAATAGCGAAAAACAAAAAAATACCTCTCAGGCCTTTTAGAAAAATCTAAAACTATTTCGAAAATCGCATCTATGCCAATTCTAATATATAATGAGTGTATATCGTTTTGTAACTTAAAATTTATAAAAAAAATTAAAATACTGCGTCATCAGGTCAGTCTTTATATGAAGTGGAAAAGTAAATCTAGTGCGAATGCAGTCGGAAGATTCGTGACAAGACATTACGACACCAGTGCCTTCCAGCAGCTTTAGACCCGTCATTCTTACAGATACCCAAGTAAAAACCCACCTCTCTGCCACGCATGCCACGTATAACTTATTCCACTTTAACTACGCAATAGCATCACACATCGAATTAGTCCTCCTTGCAGGCAGCGTTACAAAATCGCCGCCATCATATGGTGCAAAAACCCTAGAAGGTGAATCTCTCAAACGGTTGAGAGGCACAGATTTGCCTCCATTACTTTGATTACATTAGATGACGAAATAGGCTGTGCCTTAGGCAACCCAACGACAGTTACAAACTTGCAGTTGCTTAGTGCACATGAAAATTGCTACGCAATTGCTGCCATCTTCATCCGCAGAAAATGGGTGAGTGATCATCTTAAGTATACCACTTCACCACGCAACTGATTGGTATTTGAGTCGACTGCTTTGTTGCTTGAATTCATTTTGACAGAGAAAAAAAAAGGTTTTTCAAGTTGTAGGCGAATGGAAGGAAATACGACATCCACTTCACTCTTTCCGCATGACTTTCATTCCGAGTTCATCTATCTTTGCAATACAATTTTCATAAACATCAATTCGTGTGTCTTTTTTGTGTGCGGTATTTTTAGAAACGAAGATTCGCTTACTACTCGCGAATGGACTAGCGAAGTCATGCGAAATGAGATACACTCACAGTCGAGCACTGTTCATGCAAACCCTTTGTCTGGAGATTCCGTGTTTTATTAATGAGGAGGTGGGATTGATTTTAATTAACAACATAATGTTTTACGTATCTTCCGGATTTAATCACGATACATTTAGGTATTTGCCATTCGACACTCACCCTTATACATTTTTTTGTTTTTGTCTTACGGCGTTAACCTGTAAGTAAGCTTTGGTATTAATGATTTATTTCTTTCTGTAAAAATTATTTGTTCACAAAAGATTTTAGAGTGAAAGTGAGCAAACTGCTCGTAGCAATTAGGTAACAATAGTATTATACTTTTCCAATAAACGAGCTAATGATGAATTTTATATGCGACGAGGTACTTAAAAGCACATGAGGTAGCGACAGTAACTGTGCCCTTAGGTGCCTAATTCGCATGATCCAATTTAAGTAGCAATGCAATAATTAGAGGCGCGTATTTATAATTTCTCATTTTTAAGTCGGAAGCTTTGTCGAGGTATTTATAGCGGAAAGTTTTTTTTTTTTGTAAAAGGCTGCAATTTTAAGAAGACGATTGATGAGACATAGTACTGTATACAGCAATAGCCTTTTAATCGGGAATTCGTTCAGAAAACTCATTCATTTGGAAATAAGGGTAAGGTTCCAAATAGTATCTACTCGCCTCCGATCTTATTAAAATTTTTGAGAATAATCTATTTCTTGTATCTCGAATTGATGGTATGAAAATGCTCTTTGAATTGGACTAAAAATCATTATAAATAGCTTTTTATTTATAAGTTATAGTTAATTTTCTTAAAATTAACTGGTTTTATGTGTTTGATTCAGAATTAAAATACTCATCGACCACAAAAAGTTAATTTGCCACCATATTTGAAAACTTTGAAAAAAATGATTTACACTTCTTTTTAATTTTTTTTATCAAAATTTTGCGTTTGCATGTAAATTTTTCAACAACTAGTAAAACAATGAAAAAATTTAAATGTCGGATTAAAGAAGAAGTTTCTGAGTTTTAAAACTGGTATAGTACTTCATTGTAAGTATTGGCGTTGTTTTTTAATAATTTCTTTTTTCATGTTAATTGATTTTTCTTAAATTTCATTTAGCTCCTAAACGAAACGAGATAAACCACCCTCCCATCATAGTAAATAATGCTTGTTTTCGCGTTCCTCTACAAAATGCCGTTATCATTTTTTGGCTCCGAGGTTATAGTACTCATGCCTAATTTTCTTATTTCCTTTTCCTGGAAAAGTCAAATTATTCTATTTATCTACAATAATAGATGGCTCAAGAACATGACAATTTCTGTTAAAAGAAAATTAAGAGCATTTGTGAAAGAACATAAACAACATTGTCTTGTCGGTGCCAAGACAATAAGGTTATTAAACTAGGACAAGAGCAAAATTTACAGTCCAACCTACATCAAGTAGAAAGTCTACGCTTGTAATTGAAAAAATAAATAATTTTAAAAATAGGTCTTTAAATATAAAAACCACTTCAATACTCAATGCATCGAAACACCAGGCTTGCAAAGTAATTCGAGACGGTAATAGTAATTATTAACGTCTCCACTTGGTACGAAGAAAAACAGGTGCTGATTATTTTCAAGATTATCTGGAAATTATGAACGCATCACACAACAAATAAACAACACAAATTTCCACAAAAATGTGAAAGAAACTTCTCTTCACGCTATAGGCGGAAAAACCACTTCTTGACAAATATATGCAGACCATTTACGTCCAGACCGCATTTCCGACGCCATCACTGTCATGAGCGCCGCCATCGAGTAACTTTCCACGAGCGTGAACTATGAAAATACAAATTTGCATGAGGTCACTGCTGCAGTGTGTTTCTAGAGCACATCATCATCAGCGGCAGATCGCCTCGGAATGTCTTTTTCCACCATCCGGCAGTGAAAATCCACCAACATTTACCAGTACGAAAGTGAAACCACCTGCCTGGTGAAGCCCCTCCGTCGCCGGCACCTGTAAATTGGCCTCTTCCTGCTAATTAATCTTCTTGTGATTGTCAAGAAAAAAAACCCCACCACACCCGCCCCCGATATTGTGTGGGACAAGTCAACGGCCAGACTGAGTACCGCGAATATGTTTACCTTCCTTTCTTCTGCTTGAGTAGAAACCCAGCAATCAATTTATTTGACTTATTATCAACCGCGGCATCACACGAAAAGTACGTATTTTTCTTCTTTCCTCAATCGAAAAAAAAAGAAAGAAAAGAAAAAAATTCTCCATCTCTCCGCATGCCTTCTGCTTCTTCGTGCTCGCCTCTTACTCTTCGCAAGTGAAAGTTATGCTCTGTGCTGGTTTCCCGCCCGGCCACGACGGGGAAGCCACGGTACATAAGGTCACAAAGAAAATTAATGAAAAAAGGAAAATACAATATTTTAATGGCGGCACTTAATAGGAAGAGAGCGACATCTATGCCACTGATGAGCGCTGGGAAGTGCCTCAGCGCCTTCGTGCCACCATATCGCTACGGCTTCATGATTCGCAAGACGAGTGCAGGTCACCTTAGCGCCAGCGGTTTGAATTGAGTGACACATGTCAGACATGTCATGTGTTCTCAGTTTCGATTTCGGGTTATGTAAATGCGTTGGGTACTTCAAGGCGGAAACCAGTTGTGGGGTATCTTTGTGTATCCCACTTGACAGCTCGTTTATGACCGAAGATACAAGACAGAAAAGTGAAAAGAGTACGCTAGAATGTTGCGTAAGTCAAACGTAAACAGAAAGGTTTCCTGTGTTTGTTGAAACGTAACCATCAAGTGACGAATTCTGGCTAAGCCGGAGAAACTTCCCATGTGAACCGCTCTCGTAGCATGTCGAACAAACATTTTGCAACAAATGGCATAGAGATCATGTGGTAATATGAATAAGTGTCATTATGCTAGAATTTGTGTGGACTCAGGGGAAAGTGCATGCGAATGTCAAGAAAACAGTGCTGGGCTTTGTTTGGAAATACTCGGGTCCTTTGGTGAAACTTTGGAGTCGAGTGTTTGCCGCCAATTCAGGTTTCGCACACTGGGCTAAGTGGGGTGGGATTTTCCTTATTTGATCGAATTGTTAAGCCTCAAGATGAACTTGAATTTAAAGTTTTTGTTAACTTAGAACTTGATGTGCTTGAGTTACCTTCAGTGAAAGTGCTCCCAAAATACACGGAAGTGTTCATTTTTAAAGTTCTTCTTCATCGCCGAGAAGAGATGAGTTTCAATTGGGTTTTTTATTCTTAACGCGATTTATAAATTTGCTATTAAGAGCATTGAGAGCCCGTTTCAATTACTATGTGCAAGTAATTTGTTATGCTTTTTGGTTATCTAAAGCGCTTCGTCATAAAGGTTGTTGGCAGCAAGTATGTTTTATTAAAAATATAAAAACTAAATTATTTATCTCACCTATTTTTTTTTAATTTTGCTTAAAATTCTATCTGGCCCTATCCAGATTCAAAACAATCAGCAAGTCTACTGTAATAGGGAACCAGTTGGGGACCATCCCATACGGGACCGTCGTCATATTTATGAGAGCGGCGCTTAAATCCTAGCTCTTAGGTCGCACTATATTCGGCTCAATGACACTCCCCAATTTCTTCAATTTAATTTAAATAACACAGTTAAACAAGAAGAATTTTAGAACTCGTCGATGACTCTACTGGGTTATGCCCAAATCCAAGAAAAAAACATTTTCACTTTCTTGAAAACAAATTCAAGTAAGTGAAAGTCAAAGAAAATCTCTTGGTCGAAATTTCTTAATTGCTCGAGAGAATATACACAACCGTGAGGTTAAGCAACATGGTTGACATCTAAACCTTTCGATTGCGTCCTGTTGAAAGGGAAAGGGCCGCCTGTGGGGTGAAAATATTGTATAAATTCTCATCGTCTTTATTTAAACTTTGACTGCAGATTACGCCTGGAGTATGAGTTAGTTTGTTGGTGCTAAACTTCCCGAAGATATTCAATTCAGGAAGTTAGCTGACAAAAGTTTTTAATTAAATTTTCATACACCAAACCATCACACCCTACTATGAGTGTGTGTGATGCATTACAATTTAATTGGTGTAATGAGTAATTGATTACCACCGCTGGGATCCATCCTGTGTTGGGCCTGCCGCAAGAGAAATTTCTTTCCTGCAATCAAAAACCCATTTGACTCATGCATTCCTTTCTTTGGGTGCGTATGAGTGACAGGTCGATAGTTCTTTTTAGGGTTTCGTTCCAAAGGAATAACGAAACCCTTATGGAATCACTTCGGTGTCTGTCTGTCTGTCTGTCTGTCTGTCTGTCGCCTTTTACATATTTGACTATAACTTATAAGTCCTTTGTAGTTAAGAGATGAAATTTGGACTGAAGGTGTACCTAGGCAACCCAAAAATAAATCATGCACCCGTTTTGGAATTAGTCGCAGATTAAAGAAAAAGTTAGTACTAATACTAACGGCCGAAAAAACGTTTACTCACTTTGATGGTCGATATGGGTGTCATTGTCAAAGGGGGCGGTGCCCTGATTATGAAAATGTCTGTCTGTCTGTCATTAGGCTTTAATCTTGGTAATTGGCGAACCACTAAGAATTAAGAAATAAAACTTTGCCAAAAGATGTATTTCACTTGCCCAAAGA
Source organism: Syritta pipiens (assembly GCA_905187475.1). Taxonomy (NCBI): domain Eukaryota; kingdom Metazoa; phylum Arthropoda; class Insecta; order Diptera; family Syrphidae; genus Syritta; species Syritta pipiens. The sequence goes on along the minus strand of LR994571.1, from coordinate 8,634,640 downwards.
AAGTTCAGGAAAAAAATTTTAAGAAAATTTTATACTAGCGAAAAGCTTAGTACCAATACTAAATTTGAAAAATAAATTTCTTTTACTAGTTCCTTGATATGGGTATCGTTGGAAAGAGGATGATAGCTAGATCAAAAAGTTGTACTATAGTAATTATCTCACTCTTATTGGTAAGAAGTTATTAGCCAACAAATTGCCGAAAACTGACTTGTGTACCGTGTCCCCCACCTTACTTTCTAGAATATTTGACCAAAAAATCTGGAGTTATGGGGCAACTCATCGCAATACCCCAAAATTATCCGAAAATCGTGTATGATTTTTTATTCATACTAAAATAAATTAATTACTAACTTTTTTTGAAAAAAAATTCACGCGAATTTATTGAGTGAGATATCATCGGATAAGTCTTGCAAAATGGAATAAAGTTTTAATTTTGAACTTTTCATTTGGAAGCTAGGTTTTCGAGATATTAAGCTTCAAAGTCGAAAAAAAGGCGTCCCCCCCCTCGCATTTCCACACCCATTGCTCTAAAAATCTGAAAAAAATCTAGAATGTAGATCTTGATGTAATCTTTGTGCTAAAATTGGTTTGAGCACTCTGGCTCTAATAGTTTTCGAGATATTGGCCAAAAACCGAAAAACAACAACATTCGAATTTTGAAGATCCGAAAACGCCATTTTGTAGATCTCAGTGAAAGAACAATAAAATATTATGTAAAAAAAATTATTTTCATGCAATTCTTCGAGATATTAACGATTTAAATCGAATCAGTTATCGCAAAAAACGATGAACTGACGGCAGTCTCAGTGTCGCTTGCGGCATTTCATCCCCTAAATGCACCAAAGCAATTTTCACACGGCTGGCGCGATCAGCAAATGGAAAAGGATTTTCTTTTGTTCAGTTTCGTTCGAAATGTTTAGTTTAATTTTATTTGACTATTTTAGTTTGTTCATTTCTTAGACTTATATTAAGTCTAAGCTACTAATCTGTTTGCGAACGAAACCCTCGGCGGGTGAGTAAAACTCACACTTGACAGGTTTTTTTTGTTTTGATGCAGTGAATATTTCATTTGCATTGTTTATGGTGTTTTCGCCGGGTTGGATTCATACCGAACTAGCCATCCAGCTACGAAAAAGAATCGTTTTAATTTTAATTATAGGACTAACTTAGATCTTAGATTAGACGTGTGTGGAGTAACAACGCAATTGCTCGATACATCTTAGCCATCGGGTTGCCCCTACGTTCTCAAGTGGTTGGCTTGTTAGCTTAAGTTGACGGTTGAAAATTGTGAAAAGAATCATTCTCTAAAGTAGATAGATTATTTTAGCTGAGTTGCGTTTAAAATGATGATTGTCAATTTTTGTGTCGAACCATTTTTGCGACGAAAAAAGGAACAGTCACAGTTAGCCAACGAATGGCAGTCGATAAATCTTAAATTAAATAAGAAAATAACAATAATGGACCTTTAGTCAATGCGTTAAATTGCTTCACAGCTGGTCGGAAAATCCAAAAAGTGGAAGAAACACTTTTGGTTCCAAATAAGATGGAATAGTAACATTGTGGTCCAATGCCTATTTCAATCTAACAAAACAATAAGAAAAGCGTATAAGTAGGAAAAATATAGTGCCAAATAGCTACAACATTTATTTCGATTTGTTGCGCTTTGCATAATATGAGAAGTAAAAGTACAATTCGGCGTTTACAAATTATCAAACGCTAAAAAAAGGCGTAGCGTCTTTTCTCTATTATTATTATAAATTATTTAGTCATTAAATTGGTTAAACATAAAAAGTGCCACTCGTTATTTTAAGCGAAACGACTATCAGAATAAGGATCCTTTATCGCGTTAAGCACGTGTTCACAAAACATCAATTTTTCAGAAACTAAAAAACGACCGGTATCCCTCAATCGAAGACAATTCTCAAACTAAGTTTTTTTCCCTTTATATTTTACTTTTATTAATAGCTAAAAGTTTGCGTTGGAGCTTCATATCTTTACTTTTCACCGATAAAACCCGAAAAAAAGCTCAATTTCATTTTCAAAGGCCTTTTGGTTGATATAGCACTCGACAGGATCAGGCGAACTTTGGAAGTCAGCTCTCACTTCACCTCAATGGGAGCCATCCAGCAAAAAAAATTGCAACCAAAATCTTTTTGACAGAATTCTGAACAAAGGTGCTAAAGACATATCTTACTATTTAGAAGCCAATAAAGGACAAATAAGCATACATTAATTTTTATATCTATAGATAGATAGATGAAGAAGATAGAAGATAGAAAATAGATAGATAGATAAATACAACATACTCTTGAAAATATTAAAGTATTTTTTTTTTTTTTTTACTATCTGCCAAATATCCACCCATCCTTTCAAAATAGGCTAGGTGGTAGATATTAAAATCACAAAGAAAAAAACAAGCAACTTTTCTACTGTTATCGAGAAAAATTATTAAACGCCGTCTTATGTTGTTTTCTGGTTAGACAAAAAAAAATAATACCCGTTCCGAAACTTAAGTACTTTTACTACGAAATGGAAAAGAGAGGGAGGGAATAGTTTACCAAAAATAGTGTTGCTCTTTTATGTGCTGCTTAGCGACCTTAATCTAATTAAAAACTTGAGGAAACTAACGTGTGAGTCAACATCTTTAAAGGCATGCCAACGACTTGTTGCTTGTAAAACAATGAGCGGAATCATTAAAAGTGAAGAAGTGAGTAAAGTATTAAATATTGAAATATAAAAGCAGTTTTTTTTTTATATTTTTAACACTTATATTTTCATATTTTCTTTTCTTATATTTTTTATCACTAGTAGATTTGACGGAATATTGAAGTGTATTTATTTATTTGTCCAAAATCCGACTTTTCTACAATTTTGAACAATCTTTCTCAGGTATCACACTTCCGTTAGAATTTTGCATATTTGAAGCAGTACTTTGGCCAAAAAAACCTTAATAGAAAGCTGGGATAATGCGAATCCTTTAGTGGTCACGAATGTTTCTATTTTTTTTTGTCTAGGCGCGTATGAGGTTAACGCCGAAGTGAGAAAAAATTGACTTAAAAGATAATTCTGCGAAGTATTTTATCAGTGCTTCAAATATATGCCAGCCTTTTTCCGACAGCCTTTCATATGACAGATTGACACCTTCTCTTCTGCTCACTCCGTAGGTGGGTTATCTGTCACTTCGAAAGCCATGCCTCAGGCACTTTGCACAGTTACGACATCTTTCTAACTAGCCCGCTTTACTCTCTGTCGTTATTACTTGCTCCCGTCAAAATTTTCGCCACGTTGTTCCACCAAAAATTCCAACCCCAATCAATCACGAGCGCATTATTTCCCCATTTATTCCAGGCCGACGTTCAGCTACGCCGCCGTGCTAATTACGAGTAAATCCCTAATTGCATGCTGCAGCGTCGGGTCCGCCTGAAACCGCCGAATTCCTCAGTCCACCGCCGAAATTTCTTTCGCCTCACCGCAGTCGAATCAATGTATCCATCCGATCCAATGAACCTCGTACACACAGAAATTCACGGCGAAGAAGAAATCAAGCAAAACAACAAGACCAAGACGAAGACGAAGATGAAGACGACGAAGTAGGCACGAATGAGGAGAGAGACCCCAAAAAAAAAAAAAACGATCGTTTTCCCTCCGCTCGTTGTGTCGCTTCGTTCGTCTTGCTGTTCATTCGCTGTTATTGTTTTCTTCTTCCACTTCGGCTACCATCAACGCGGCTGCAGTCTTCTCCTCCGGTGCGGCGGCAGCCAACTTTCAAGACTTAGTCACAGCGTAGTTATGGCCGAGTGCGCGAAAGCCTAAGACTTCCTAAGCGATCAAAAGTTTAGCGGTACGATACCATCGAGTTAGTTGCTCGTAGAAATCAATCCGGTGCGGATGTGAATGTGTGTCTGCCCACAGCTTGTGGCATTTTAACCGAGAGACTGTTTTATCTTCGTTTTCGTGGATATTAACGGGCGACAAACGTTTAACGAGGTCCTTTTTTTCGGTTTTATTTTAATTTTTTTTGTTTCGTGTTGCGGAAGGTCGATCCATTGAAGAGATACACACACACCTCAAGGACGTCCGTGGATCACTAAGGAAATCGAAAGCCAAAAATTATTTGTAACAAATTTTTTTTTAGAAAGTTCGTTCCGAAAAAAAAAGAAACAAAATTAATTCTCTGGGCGGTGGATGCAGTTTTTGGTTACTCCTCGTGGTGATTTGGTGTTTTTTTTGTTTGTGCGCGTGTCCGGGCGTTGTGGCACAGATTTTAAGGAAAGTTCTCGTCTCCGTTCGTGGTGGTTGTTCGTAAGCACCCGTGTGACAGATGAAAAGTGCTCGGGAATAGATTGAGAGTGCGGTCGCGTACGTGTGTAGATGGAGTTGACCCAAAATCAAAGCGAGTAACAATAAATTATTTGATTTTAGTACAACTTGTAGTGGATACAGATAGATTCTCCTTAGTGGATAGTAGATATATGTGTTGGCAGTTAGCAGCGAGACTTACAGATTATCTGGCTGCACCATGGCTAACGTAGTGTACTCGTATACACTGATACTGACTCTCTTGGGATACTATACAATCATTGGCGTGCAGAGTAGTGGTAAGTTGAGTGCGGTGCGATTGGACATTACAAACCTTTCAGCAATTGGCCTCATACTTGAGGTGAATTTACGGCGCTGATTGCAGCAGGTGCAATGAGTCCGGCTTTGTGGTAGAGCCTTTTTTTTGTGGGGGGATTACAATTCGAAGGGTCGTGGCACGTAAAAGGTTCTTTTGTTCCAAGTAGAAAGTTTTGATGATTAGTTTTCCACTGGGCTAATCAATCGGGTGTAGGATGTGGGTGGCCGGAGGGTGGTTACATAAATCTAACAGCGGCAGGGTTTTATAGCCACTGTCGAAGTCGTTTCGATTAAGAAAAAAGTTATTAAACTTATAATGAAGTTTGAGGTTCTACACCCCTAGGTAGGAAGAATGTATTGGACGCTATTCTTTGTTAAGGAAAACGATAAAAATTAATACGAAAGACTTATACAAGTTTAACACTAGCCTGGTTGGTTTATATGCTGATAGAAAGGAGCACTATTTCTCACTTCCGCGCGTATAGACGGTGTCAAAATATTACTCACACCCCAGAATTGTTCAGATTTTGATTTTTTATACAACATCCTAAAGTAAGTGTCTCAGTGAATGGTCCACTAGAGCAAGGCACATCTTTAATATCAAAATTGTCAGATCGAAAACAAACCATTTTCTCGTTTTCTACTAACAGCTTCGTCTCCGTAAACGTTGCCTATTTTTTTAGCAGCCTACGCCACTTTTTTACCTTTTCCAGAATAGAAAAGCAAAATATGACGACAATGTTCTGAATTTTCGCTCAAATTCGAACGTAAATAGCTCTTGATGGAAAAATGCAATTTAAGCAATGTCTTCTAACAAAATGAAGCTTACGATTTCACCTTTCACACAAGTATTGTCATGTGCAATTATTACTACGAGAGATATTGCAATTTCAGAGTCCAAGAATTTGTTACCGAATTTTTCGACCATTCTAATTAAAACATCACCCCATTGCTTTTGGAATCCAATAGAACAGCACAACTTTCCCTAGTCTTTGCCTGCATTTAACTTCATATTCAGTAACAAATGACTCCATCTGCACCTCATAGTACCAGCTATTAAAACCTTGCATTGCGTACTAAATATCAGACGGCTAATTAAATTTAATTGCAACTTTATTCCACATTGGCAACTGCAAAAGGACCAATTACGCGATGCAGATAAACGCCGCACCCTCGGCTAATTCGGTTGGGCCAGCTTTAGCTGTTGTGAAATAATTAACGCTCGTGACAGGCAACACGCTGTTAGTTTATCTCTCTATTCGTGAAATTGACGAGGTCTTATCAAGCAAAGTAGTTGAGTAAAGTAGGTCCACTGTGCTAAAGCATTGATTAAAGTTTGTTTTGTTCACAAGAGTGTGGCATTTTTTTAAGAGTTAATTTCTGTTGAATTTGGCTAAGCGACCGGAAAACCAATTATGTAGTTACTACGAAAATTCTCATTATTGAAGGATTTTTTAAGTGACAGCTGATTTCAAGAGGTCGTTTTGATTTCACACATTTTTACACAACAATTAGGTTCTTTGATAATTTGACATACACCAGATTCTCTTTTGTGTCATTAATTGGCGAAAAATACAAGACAAACCGAATTGACATTTCATAATTCTCAAGCTGAAATAAAAGCGATGAATGCCCGAAGTTAGATTAAGTCATCAATCAACTTTCAAAGTAAGAAAACCCAGATTAAGAAATAGGGCTCAGTTTGAGCTTTTTCGATGAATCGTGATGAATTTATTGAGTTGAAAACTAAATTTAACTTTAGAGTGCATGCGATACTTTTAGGTTGAATACTGAGAAACGATGTGCACAAGGTCCAAGAGGTCCATTCTATTTCAATAAGTGTGGGACTTTCATGCTGCTAAAACCTTATTTTCACCTCTGTTTCTAGGCATCATACACCGGTTTTGATTTATATCAGAGCAATTGCATGGAAGCAAACAATCTTTTTAAAAAGTTTTTTTACAATGTCTACTCTAGAGGCGTGGAAGAGAGGCACTAATAAGCACGGCTTTAAAGTTAAACGAGAGCCTATAAGGGTTTGGTCAACAGTAATTTTAATGCATCATAGGCCTGGTAAAGAGCCACAAGAAAGGCAGAAAAAAAACATAGACTTGAGTGGCAGTCTTATCATTTCAAAATTGACGGAAATTTATTTCTATTTTTCGTGAGCTCTGAGTGCGATTTATAAATAGGACTTTCAATACGGTTTCAATACAAAGATGGTCAGAGCTTCGTTCGAAAGGAAAAAAAGATACCTTCATAGAATCAATGCAGTGTCTGCCTGTCGTCTTTTACATATCTACACATAGCTTCAAAGTTCTTTAGAGTTAAGGAATGAAATTGGAACTCAGGATGAATCTCTGCGATCTAAAAATAAATTGTTGAAATTAAGTATCTGGCAAACCATTAAAAGCTAAGAAACGAAATTTCATGATGACTGTACTTTACTTGTGCGATAAGAGAGCAAATATTTGGAAAAAAAAAATTGTATTCATTGAATGGATCAAGTCCCAAATTTGTCAGAGCTGTTTTGAAAAAACTTAGTCTTAGTCTATTTAGCGGTTCTAAGCTTGCATTTAGCTCGTTGCAAGAAAAAATAATTCAAGGCTTCAACCTTACAACTCTTTGGTGCCTTCTTGACCTTCAAAAATCTATGCGGCTCAATCAATAAAGGGCATTCCACATTCCTGCATTCTTGTAAAATCTTAAAGCAAGAACTGGAAGCATGTTGCTATCAATTTTAATGCGCATGCGATTATTTACCTGTTTGCATGGTAATTATCGCTCAAAGTGCCAGTTGGTGGAATTAATATTGCAGCTGCGCACCAAATGACCACCATTCAACTTTCCTACCACAAGTTACATTCCTCTGAAAAGAACGTCACTTGATTCCTTTCGATGTTACTGTCCCAAAAAAAAAATCTCTTGTGCCACTTTGAACTAAATACTCGGCCCCAGTGTTTTCATTTTTTCAAAAAATAGAGAAACAACAAAAGCCTCATTTGCATACCGATTGTCGTCGATAAGATATTATCATCAAAAGAAAATTACGAAAATGTTTGTTTGTCACGACTCTCCCACACTGCGCATATCAAATTGAGCCCAATCCTTTCTCTTCTTCACGAAAAGATTGCTTCAAAAAAAAAAGAAAGAAAAAAGATCCATTGTGCAAAAGAGCGCGTGCCTTGGCATACGAAAATTATTATCACGCATCGAAGCGTACCTTCAAGGACACATCACCTCTCGGCCATTTCTCTGCACTGCATTCTACTTAGCCGTAGCGCCACAATCATCACGCTTCGGAATGCAACAAAATGAGCACAAAATAGAAATGAGTTCATTAAACCACGAGTTTTCACCAGACGCGTGAGGAGCATAAACAAACTGAAGGTCGTACGCAAAAGACCGAAAGAAATCTTTTAAGTGTTTATTTTTCTTTTTAGTTTTGATTCATAAATCATAATGATTTAACGTTATAACCCAGATTCGAGGGTATTTGGATTGAAGACACCTTACGCACGGTGTGACTGCGCAAAATTATGTGTTTGCGCGTATTTTACCGGTCGACCTAGTTGTGGTGCTTAGACATTGTTCGGCTGAGACTTTTGGAGACACTTGTCATCACTGAGCGCCGAGAGCGGAGCACATGTGGCGGGAGTAGGATGCGATATACTCGTATGTATCATCTTTCAATATGTGATCGTAATTTGAGGTGCAGAGACTTCTTTCACCTTCTTTCTTTCTCCGCACATTCTCACATTGAACTCCAAATGTGCGCACTAATTGGTAACACTATACGTCGTGCATGAATGCTCTTCGCCTACCGTTCTTACATCAGATCTTTCCCTCCTCGTGGAAGAGTGGAAAGGAAGAAATGAAATTCACAAGGGGAGAGCGATACTATGCCAAACAACAAAAAGAAAGACTAAGCTTCGCTATGCACCCGAAGACGAAGCGTAGATACATTTGCATAAATTGCTCGTACATCACCACGATTTACTGATACGTAATAGGAGACTATGCGTTGTTATGTCTCTGTGTATGTGTGTTGGCTCGATCCCATAACGGTTATCATTTATCAACGCAGCAGAGACCCTAATGCTCCACGATCGGGGCTACTTAATTCCGAAGAAACAAAAGAGTTGATGTGCGAACTGGATTTTTGTTTCTTTTATGTTCTCTTTAGAAAAAAAAAAAAAAAAAAATCTGACCAAAAATTAATGAAGCCTCATCTCTTCGGCACAAGCCCAGGGGAGGAAAGTTCTGTTCGGTTAGTGCCGACAGTCGATGAACCCATTTCCTTGGCTAGTGTGTTGAACTTGTGTGTTTACACGACGGCTCACGGAGTGTGGATTTTAATATTCAAATTTAACTACATCATTATGTTTGATAAATCATTTTGTTTATTTATTTTTTCTTATGTGACTTTAGTGACCTAATTTTGGGGATGAGAAAACTTATTTGAATGTGAAGGGAGACATTTGCTGAGGTTACTTGATTATATAAGATGAAGTGATGTGATTAGGGACTTGCGCTTAGCGGAAATTGTTGGGTGATAAATTTGAGAGGCATTGCCGCACGGCTAGTTCGATTAGTTACAGTTGTGAACTTGAATGCGGATGGGGACTTAAAAATTAATTCAAATTGCTTAAACTTTGCCTCTTTTCCGAGAGAAAAAAATGCAAATGTTGTGACGGAGAAATTTCGTTCCCATCTACGTAAAGTGCTGGAATTTGCTGAGGTGTGTTACTAGTTCTCCTTTTTGAATAGACACAGGGGTCTTACACTCGTACTTTGCAAGACTCTCGTGGCAAGACTTCTCCTATTTATGTGAAATTAAAACTAGAGAGACTTTTTAGTGTGTAACAGCTGTTCTGCTTTTATTAGTCAAGTCTCTACAATTTGACACTTGTTAAAGTAAATTTTTTAATAACTTTAAGTGTTTCTCCTATGCATTGAAATTGTCGATAATTTGATACTCTCAAATTAAATTTCTTAATAACTTTAAGTCTTTCCCCAATGCATTGAAAAACATTCAATAAATTAAATAAATTTAAGATTAATTAGTCCCCTCGACAGTTTGAAGAAAGAATGAATTTTTTGAAATCTTGGCTAGGAGTGTTTTATACACAGATCTATGTTTTAAAGTTTAGGTCTCTTGTTTGTTCATTGGAAATCAAAAGTTTATTGGACAAAATTTATAAGACGAAAGTCGATCTCTTAACAGAAAAGTATAGAACTATGCACTTCAAAATGAACATTTGTAAGTAACTGTACAAATGTTTTAATTGTTTTTTTTTTTTCGTCTTCAATTTTGATTATTTTGTTATTTTGAACTTGTGGTGAAATTTTTCTCTGATCCTTTGAGTGTCAATTTATCGAGAGGTGACTGTATCTTTTTTTCTTGTACTTATTTTCAAAGTTCATCGAAATTGTCCACTACTTGGATGAATAAATGAACACTTCATTCATGACAATCATTTTGTTTTATTTATCACGAGTAACAGTTTTAAGTAATGGTTTTCAAAGAATAAAATGAGTTTGACGACTTATCATTTTAAGTGAAAATATTCAAACGGAGTTGATCAAATCTTATTGGATATTTTAAGGGTTATAAAATGTTGTAGTAACAGAGTCTTACTACATGCAAATATCGCTGGTGGACCTTTTATTAATTGTGATTTATTCATTTATTTATTTATTTTTTGTATTGGGTGCTCGAAAATTTTTGGTAGCAAATTATCGGTAGATTGCACCGAAACGTATTGACTGCATCTGACTATAGCTTGTGTGAAAGGTGACCTTATAAGGTTTATTTTCTCTGACATTATTAATTTACATTTAAATATGAGCGCAAATCGGGAACATTGTCTTCACAATTTGCTTTTCTATTATAGAAAAGCTTGTCTGCCAGTTTTCGGTGCATCTACCATACAGCCCAGACCTTTTACCTTGAAATTATCACTTTTTGCGATCCCTACAGAACTCTCTGGTTCTGATGGTGTAGTTTTAAATTCCGTGGAGGCCTCGTTCGTTCAGAAATCGCAGAAGTTGTGCACAGATGGAATATTGGATTTACCCCAAAAATGGCGAAAACTTATTGAACAAATTGGTTCAATACGGCTTGGTATACTTACGAGAAGAAAGGGGTTTCATTCAAACAAATTTGTTACCGAAATTTTAAGAACATCAACTAATTTCGGCGAAAGTACGGTGTCTGTAGTTTGGTGATTTTAATTAGTGGGGAAGCAGAAAAGTAATGAAGTTTGTTTTTTGGACTCAAAACCAAGTACAAGTTCAATTCCATTTACTCTCATAAGTGTACTTAACCCTTCCATGACCACATCTTATCACAGTCCCAGGAAAAATATTTTTTTGCACAGCACAAAAAATGAAGTAAAATATTCCGAATATCCTAATTGCACTGAGAGACATCTAATGCGCAATAAAATGGACCGAAAAAAGGTTTTAGCACTAATTTGGGACGCTTTTACTACAATTACGCCAATATTTTCGAGTTTTTAGCAGATAAAATTTATGTTGTATACAAACAACACTAGACATGAAAGGATTAAGAAATCAAGGAATTGAAATGTTTTTATAATTCCTTCCACAATTCCAAAAAATTACTTTCAAATTACTTTTTAATTTTTCAAGGACTAGCCAATTCCTTAAATTCTTTACAATTTCTGAACAACTGACATGCTTTACGACGGGGAGAAGGCATATGCCTACTAGAGTAAACACAAATGGAAATATGACTGCTAAACACAGACTAAAGGCATTATTCCGGATGGCAGAAATTACATTTGGCTTCTGTCAAATTGGTGCGATTGATTTAAGGTACAAAACGCTAAAAGATATTAACTGCCGTCAAAAATCCTGGGACCTTCCCCACACTGAGGTTGCTGGAAAACTAAGCCCCCGGCGTCCACAGGGAGCAACTTTGAAGTTGTAAAGGCCTAAAGCAATAGATTCCCAGACTTGGCATTCATTTTGTTAAGAGATTAATGTAAACTTCCTAAACACGATCGTCTCACAGTCCCATATCGAATTGCCCATAAAACTCGTGAAACCTTTGCAGCTGATAAATAAAACCCATGTTTGTCATATACTGGTTGCAGAAAAATCATCACTACTCCAATCGTTGTCGGTACCTTTTTTATTTGCTCCGATCTCAGTACTTAGTACCTGCTGTTTACAAATTACTAATATGGTTAATTACACCAGGCCGAATGTTTAATTGCATCTCAATTAAAGCTGCCGCCGTCGGCTCCAAAATTGTGTTCAGTCCCAAACAGCCGGTGAATCGTTTTGATCAAAAAATTATGTTTTCTCTAAACGTAATGTTTCAATTTGCACTCTTAATTAGTAAATGAGTTAACACAGACGATCGCCATAAATGAATTTCTAGTTTTTGGAAACGCGTGTGAGAAAATTTGATATCTTTGATGGTAGTTCAATCGTCCTCTCAAAATGGAAACGTGGTCTTTGGAGCCTTAAAAGTCTCTACGATAGCCGATGTCCCATTGATCGTAAATTGCCGAATGCCACTTTTTTGTCACAGTCAAACCCGGTCCGGACAGTAACGCCTCTGTAACGACAATCATTGTTAACATATTGCACGGCAGCTTTATTACATAGTTTGTTTTTTGACAAACAATTTCTTTCTTCCCCGGAAAAAAAAGAATTAGCTTTCACTTTTTTTCGGTTCCAATTTAACTGGGCCACCGTATGTGTCACTCGTCAAAACTAAGTGCGCAGCCATATGGACACATAATAGCTGCGCGATGACAACGACGGTGGCGGCGTTTCTTACGCATCAGTTTTAACTTAACTCGTATAAAAATTTGTTGACGAGAAAAATCAAAAAGAATTCTGCCTCTTCTTTTTTATTTATTTTTATGTACAATGTGACGGGAAAGTTATACGCGTTAACGACCCTAATTGTGCAATGAAAGCGTACACTTTCCTCATTTTGACTTTAGGTTTTCTTTTACTTTCGTTTGATGATAATTTAAAGGCTATCGGGTCTGGAGGTTTAGTGATTTCGTTTAACGCCTTAACAATTAATTACGTGCCTTATAGTGCTCGGTAAGGAAGTGTTAGAGAGAGAAAGAGTTTGACCTGGCGACCTTTTTGGACAAATGAAGATTTTTATCGGTGGCAAGACACCAATCGAAGTGGGTTAGGCTGGAATTTAAAAACGCTTATACTACGTACGTAGTGTATGAGTTTGTAATAATTTTTTTTATCGTGGTCAGTGAAGCGAAAGATGAGTTTAATGAAAGCGTTTCTAGATTGGGTTAGAGATGAAATCTGGGGAATCTTTTTAATTATGGATTTTGATAGTAGAAAACTTTGTGGAGTTTTTTCTAGACAGCAATTTTGTTAGATGCTCCCGAGTTAAGTGCAGTCTGCCACTTTTACTTGACCGCGGTGTTTCCATCAGATTGTTGTAATTACAGGCGGAAGAAACTGGAATCAAATTCACGGTTGTATGATTTATAGAAAATAATTGTGATTTACCAAAATTAAATGTTTTTGCTTAGCATTTTTCATCTGATTCATAGGCATTTAAATAAAAGTGTTTAAGTTGCAAGTGTTGATATCTAGCATGTTAGCATGTTCAAACATATTCTATTATTTTTTTTTATAATCTAACATTTTGTAGGAACATTTTAAAAATTAAATAAATTTGAATGCACTAGTACGTAGTTCTAAAAAGACAAGGCAGCCACATAGCTCCTCAAACAATTCGTATTATCATAAAACAGTTTTTCAACTTCGATCCTGTGGATTCTTCTTTGACTAGAATCAACAACGTAGTTTTTTTTTTTCCAATAGGCGCAGTACTAGAGAAAGCTATTTCGGCAATTTAAAATGAAGCAGCAGGTTCCATAAAGAGGGATCCATTTCAGTAAGAACGTTCTTTGTTTCTTCGAGTGTGAGCGACTCTTTAAAGAAACAGATTAAAGGCAGTACTGATAGTGGGGTAGCTGTTAAGTGGCACAGAGTTCGGTTCTATCCTTAAATATTACGCATAATTCAGGGGTTGAATATTCTGTGCTAAAATAGTTGTTGGGTGTATGGTACTGAGGTCTATATAGTAGCTGCGAAGAGGAAGATTGGGCTCTATTTATACAGATTAAGTTTCATCAGAGAGAAAAACATAAGCACACCTATCCACAATTGCACTTTAGTTACTTAGACGATCTAGATAGCTTTGATGGATATCTAGAAATGTGTCACCTAGAGATGGGATAAGAAGCAATCATCTTTTTGACAAGCTACTTTCGGTGACGTTAAATAACGCCGACCGAAATTTTAAAATTCGGCGTTATTTTGCTTTCGAACCGAATTTTCGAATTCGGCCCTATATCGCTCGCTACTTTCTTCGGCGAAAACGCAAGGCAGTTCAGGTTTGGACTTCTCAGAAACGGTCGTGCGGTACTAACGAAGGTAAAACTTCTTCCTTCATGTAAATGCTAGTAAATTAATACTTATTAAACACCAAATAAAAAAAACAAGATAAAACTATGATAACTATGATACTCGCTGTAGTCGTACTGTTTTGTTATGCATTCATAGAGCTTATCTTTCTTCGAGTTCGCCTCTGCGAATGTTGAAGCTCGTTCTTTTCTTGAAAGGTGGCAGGCTATGCCGAAAGGCCATCTAGCAGTTTGAAGACAGTTTTGAAGACTATTGTTTTTCCTGCGCATATCTTTAACTAAGTAAGCACTTGTTTTTGAGGTAGGTTTGAGGAAGCCAATACTCAACGTGGATAGCATATGAGCGAAGTTAGAAAGCCAGTTCCTTGACAATTCCGACTGGCTTACCTTCCAAAGTTCAGATGGAGGTGCCCATCTGCCACACTTCTGCAACTACCGAAAATCATAATTTTTGATTTCAAACTTTTAGTTCCACAAAAGCTTTCCAGTAGGTAGTAGGTATTGGACTATTGAAATAATATTGAAAGCCAAAGACGTTACGAAATATGAGATCAGTTCGCACATTTAGCCAATCACCGTGAGAAATAAGTTATCTATTTAAGAGTTTTTGATTTTCTAAAACAATTTTTCCACGATGTCAAGTTAATTAAAAATTATCACTTTGGTTTGAAACCATGAGTGAGAGACGCTATGCTCCTTCTGCAAGACATAAGCTTTCATCGAAAGATCCATAAGCCAAGGACTTAAATTTTATTCACAACATCTTACCTCTAATGTTTTTTCTTGATTAAAACTGTTGCAGTGTTTTTAATTTCTCGGCCTCTTTGAATGGCTTGTATGGACACCTGTAATTTTTATAAATTTGTCGAATTTGCTATATCTGAGAGACCTGCAGTTGTTGCTGTGGTGCTTATTAAATGAATTTTTTGCATTCTATGCAGTCTCTTATGATCAAGAGGTTCAGAAGATCTATAAATCCCAACTTAATATTTCGCAATTTCAACGAAAATCGAGATTTCTGTTTTCATTCCGTGGACATAAACGTATTCGTTAGGAGTATTCTTTTATTTGACCCTTTCTGAGATAAAATCGATTCCTTAGAACTAAGAAACTTTATGTTAATGGACCTAATCTGACCCAGCTTAGGTTAGAGTGTCTGGCTGGGGCAACAAAGGCCCAACCACACTTAGGCCAGACTAGGCCCATTGTGAAACTACAATGCGAAAATCCATAGAATCAGAAAAAGATCTGACCTTTTGTGTTTACAAAATGTTTATTAATTCGAACTTCTTTCACTTAAACACCTGAATTACACACAAGCCTCGCTTTGCATCGCGTTGTCTCGAAGTTGCGTTGTTTCAATTGTAAATGATAGCTGATCAATGCAATCATTTTCGACTTTTCTTAGAAACTTTCTCTATACCTCCTCTAAATTTGTTTTTCTAAATTTAGAAACGAGGCTTTGTCAAGCCCTAATTCCCTCTCGAAACACCGCCCAGCCATATTCTTCAACTATTCTTTGACTACTAAATGATTAAGTCACGTTCAGTTCATTGTTGCCTCGAGTCACGTTCGGTAAACTAGGTGACATGTAACAACGTTTTCCGAAGTTTACTACCTTACAAAACTTACTGACCTCATTTCCAAGGCGACTTTTGATGCATTCCGTGCATCGTATCCATTGCTCAGCCCGGTTGAGACGTTGAGACGCTGTTTTCACGCAAATCAACAACAGACCCCAAGGAAACTCGCAACCGGCTTCGATTAATTGCCATCGTTATGATTCTACGGAAATTTTTTTATATTACCGCATCGAATGCGTTTTACTCCACGAGAATACGCCACGCGTTAGTAGCTGATGTCATCAGTCGGAGTACAAATACCTTTCGTGGTCCTAAGGTCGTCAAGAGGCCTACGATCACACGCGTAAAATATGCTAAATCAATATCTCTCCCGCTCCTCGCCAAGACTAGAGTCGACGCAAAGCCCATGTTGAATAATCTGCGTAACGGAATTGGCAAACAAGCGCACAGATAAATTTAGAATTCACAGTTATCGTGTTCTACTTACGCGCTCTCGCCTCAGCCTAGAGTCAAGCAGCCAAATGTGGGGTAAAAGGCCTCCTCTCGCGTTCGGTGGGCAACACGCGATCATGAGAAGGCCCACCAGCAAATTGTATTTCAACACTTGCCGATTCTGTTGCTGATGCTGCGGTGAACGTAACTAGCTGCAGATACAGCTCGTAAAATAAAGATCTCAGGAATTTATGGCAATTTACGTGTACACAAACGTCGATTGATATCGGAATGTGACTATCCTACGATCAAACCCAAGACCGGTTAAATTAACAACAACAACAAAAAAGAACGTCCACCATAAGAACGTTATTCAAAGAGACCCACAAAAAACTAAACTAAGAAAAAAAAAAAAACGTAAATAACTATCCGCCGGGGAATGGACACGGGCAACACGTTTGGACGTTGACTAAGCTAAAACAAGTTACATCGGTTCTATTTGCTGGTGAACCAACCGGCCAACAGCACCAAGAACGAGAACGACATCGACAACGATGACGACGTCGACGACGACGACGATAGGCAGCAGGCAACAGAGACACCGAATGCGTTAGCTGAAGATTATTTAATTTTTCAAAAAACCTGACCAAAAGTGGGTCAGACCTAACCACTGGTTCTATGTAAATTAGAAAGACAGCTGCCGCCCCACTGCGAGGCACACATTCTAGGTGACGTTTGTTGGGTTGAATGTATTCCGAATCGAAAGAGGCGCGATAAATCAAAACAGGCGCAGATGTGCAGATGCAGATACCTGTCACTTCCTAATCAACCTTCTCACTCTCTACCCTCACCTGGACGCGGTGGTTCCCTCGGCGGCGGATGAATGCAGAGTCAAATGAGGCATTTCTATGGTGAAAAGAGAAATCGGCAACCTTGACAAGTCCACACAATCCGCAGGGCAATAGTGTCGTCGTGGAAGTGAAATTCTTTTTTTTTTTTCTTATTGAAATGCAACTGCAAAGAAGCCGTGTGTTTTTTGTTTCTTTCCGCTGTTTTTGAATGGAATGGTTTCCCTTTTTGCTAAAGCCGACAACAACGACGATGACGATGGCGCACATAAGCCGTACTGCAGGTGCAAGCCAAAGCCATAGATAGACAGATACACAAATGTGGACTTTGAAAAAGAAAAGATACGAATTGTATATCTGATGAATATTGTTCGTCATGCTCTGATAGGTTCCGAACGCCGGTGTACGTTCACTGGCGCTGCTGGAAGTTCGCGTGGAAATTTGAGTTACGGCTGAGTTTTCTTTTTGCCAACTGAGGATGAATGAAAAATGAAAAAAAAAAAGAGTTTTTCCTCAAACGATAGGGAGTATCATTACCTTTTTCCTCATAATTATTAGTTAGTTCCGAGGTAAGCACTTGCGGTGGCAACGCGTCTAAATTACTATAAATCTCACCTACGGATGCGCATCGTAATGGAACGTGTTGCAATTGTTCTGTAGTCGTAGTCGTGGCTTTTCTGTGCGATGCGATGTGATGCCTTAGGAGGAGTTGAGGTGTAATCGCTTGAGGTAATCGAATGTCTACTTAGAGGTTTCTGAATGGGTTTTGGAATTGTAGATGACGTGGAGGAGTCAGAGGTGAAAACGTGGATTAACTACTGCAATTTGTATGCAAAGAAATCCTTTGTTATGCGGCATGCAGGAGTCTTCGATTCGTACTTTATCTCAACACGTAACTTTTCAGACGATTATTGCCCAGACAATCGAATTAAACGATATCGTCAAAAGTTTGCATCAGGTAACTCCCTCACTATCGACTAGTCTATCGTTTCAGTTTAATTTCCTATGTCAATATAATAACTGTCTATCATGCTTCACTATCCTATCGGATTTTTTATTCGAAGAATTAATAAAAATATATATAGGTAATGGGTGCTATCAAGGCTAAAGGTTTATCCCGAATTGTGCTATATGATTTCTGTAACATGGTTCTTTTTTGTAGGTCGACTTAGAGTTATAAAAATTCAATTTTTGGTGAAAAAAATATAACAATATTCTGAATTTTTCTCAAGCGACATTAGCAAAACGATAAATAGATTAATCGAGCAAAGAAATAACTTGGAAACGCTTGAAATTGAAGTACTCTCTTAAATTGAATTTAGTTGAAATTTGAATTCCGCAGAGGCCAATAAAACGCACTTGGATTAATTTTTCGCTCGGAGATCTCAGAATTTCCATACAGGTGGAATAATGACTTCACTTCAAAAACGGCATATTTGGTTTAACAAAGCTTGTTTCAAATGTAAGCAAAAAGTGTTTAATTTTTTACATTTGCTACCGAACTTTTACGAAGACCTTTTTTTGATTCGACTATTTTAAACATTCATGATTTTTTACAGTCTTATTTGTTTTATTTTTATTTTAGTACAGTCGACTCCGGTTAGCTAAAACACAATTTTCTCAGTTTTGTTTTCACTTAAGCGATATTTTCTCTTAAGCGAACTTCGGATAGCTGATAAAAATTTCATTCAACCGAAGTTCGCTTATATTTCACTTACCCAGCCTGAAAATTAAAAAAAATCCAACAACATAATTTTTATTATTTCAATATTTTACGTAATAAAACTTGAAAAAAAAAAACACAAAACTCCAACAACGTAAAAATAAAGAAAAGCGAAAAAAGATCAGTTTCAATTGCATACATGTATTTCATATATTTCAGTTATGCGGAGTAATTTGAGTATAAACTAATATTTTTTGTTCTACTTTTTGTTAACTTTTCTTTTAACAAACAGACTAATTTAGGCGTAGGAACTTATCCTTTTTGTTTTTTTTTCCTTGTCTTTTTTCTTCTTAAGAAATGTTAAAGACAATAAAAATTATGAATACTTTTGCGAGGCACTGTACCTATTTGAAGCCGATATGTAAAAAAATGTCAATTGCCAGTTGTACTAGGTTCACACTAATTTGATCCATCCACACAGGTTTTAAATTCATACCAGCTTGCATCATCTGTAAAATTTAATGGGTCACTTTGTGATCGTTTTCCGGTGCTTGTGCCTCGAAAGATCTGAAATCGTCCCACATGTCTACAACTAGAATTCAGGTTGAAAATGGCACACAATTTTTCTCAACTTCAACTTCCTCCCAAACCCACACACGAAGCGGGAATGGCCGACATAGAAGAAGCATTAAAGCAACGTTAGTAAAACGAAAAAAAAGTCTAGCGCAGATTTCCATTCACCAACTTGTAGTCCTTCCTTAAATAAACTTGAAAAGTTTCCCTGACCCGAGGCAAACGAACGTAAACTCCACACGACGGCCACACCCGCACGACCTTAATAATTGCATAACAAAAATTCCTTCCCTTCTTCGAGATGCGAGCTAATGTAATCTCCATCTAATTAATCTCAGATCTAATCACTCTGCATAAACCACTCTTCGTGCATTGCTCTCCGACAGAAGATCCACATTTCAAGGAACTTAGCGGTGACGATCACTGCGCCGTGCACTCATCCACTTGGCCATTATTAAGTCTTGATGATTAGTCAAACACAACAAGGCATCCAACGGGCTTTCAATTCTTTATGCAACCGTGCTGTCCAGGCTCGGCTTGGATTGGCTTGCAGAAGGGGAGGTGGGAGGCGGTTCAACACTTCAGGTTCCAAAGAATCGCATGTACATTCTTAGCGAGCGTGTATCTGTAATGGACGCTGATTTACAATGCAAGAGGAGATTGGAAATCGTTGGAAGCATTACCGGCGCATTGTATGCCTACACCAATCCGTTCGGTGAATCGTTCGGACATAAAATAGATCGCTCCGCGGACCACATACAGTAGTAGTTTTAATGGTGGTGGTGATGATGATGGTAGTTGTACTATGACGCTCTCTGCAGAAGGCGGCCAACCGTTCGTCGGATGATAAACTCGCTTTTACCGCATGCCGAGTGCTCGTTTGCCGATACAAATAGATAGATAGATACTCGTACTTATTATTATACAACCGACAATTTCATAACGGTCAAATGAAAATAGAAATTATATTCGCCGTGTGCAGTTGCTGTTGTTGTTGCATGCTGCTGCTGCTGCTGCTGCGGGAAGACCAGTGTTCCATTTTAGGAGATTACACTGTTTCCTGGTATGACAGCTTTCAACTCAGCTCCGGCAGCCGGATGAGAGCGGCACAGAGGGTTCCAGCAAAACCTGTGGATGCAATTTGTTGTTAAAATTTTTCATTTTTCATTTTTCATTTGGCTGAGTGAGCACAACAGCCACGACTGCTCGACCAATCGATGTTTCGCCACTGACCACTGGGGTCGTGTGTTCCACTTCAAACACAAGGAAGGTTTTTTTTTCTGTTTTTAATTTGAGGTCTCGACCCTAGTTTTTTGGGTAAATAGAGTCAAATACCGGAATCTGATTTTCTATAATTGGTTTCTCTGTGGAGATTGATTTGAAATTGTGACGGGGTGCTGGTCAGCGACCCTATCGTAAAAGTTTCATTAAAGTGAAAACTTTCTCTTGATCAGAATTACCTAAGATCTCGGATAAACTGACGGGAGGAGTTTTTTCAAAGATTCAAATGCTAAAAGTCGAATTAGGTAACTAAGAAAACACTTGCATGGAATTAAGATAATCAGGCACTGAACTCACAAGAGAGAGAGTGGGTTTATTTTGCAAGGATGGTGCTTTCCAACCCATCATTTCGTAAGCTCGATGATGAGATCATGTACGGAAGTAATGGATAGGATCTTGCACTTTCAGTTAAACCAAAGCCTGTTTTTGTGTCGTTAGTTAGGCTCAGAATAGCACGATGCAAATCAAAATAACGATCGTCATGGATTTATTTTATTTTTTTCATAATTTCCATGTATTGCAAAGATTTTAAACGACGCAAAATGAAATAAAACCGAGGCAGCTTTGAAATTTTTAAACGACGCAACTTAGGAAAACTTAAAGCGAGACTTTGCTGTATTTTATTAAAGTTCGGGGTTGCAATTGCAACGTCTATTTTATTTAAATAATATTCTACTTGAAGAAGAATAACGAAAAAAGAAAATATTTATGTTCGAAATGCATCACGTAACATCTTAACTATTTGTAGTCCTAAAATCTATGGAGCGAAGATATAAAGAGGGAACGATTTTGAACGGCCGACAAGCACGCCACTACCACACATCATAAATATCTTAAAGTTGATAAAATAAAAATGAAACAAATAAGAT
This sequence comes from Syritta pipiens, assembly GCA_905187475.1. NCBI lineage: Eukaryota > Metazoa > Arthropoda > Insecta > Diptera > Syrphidae > Syritta > Syritta pipiens. Next base: position 8,613,322 of record LR994571.1, on the reverse strand, counting down.
CGTATCAAAAATCATAAATGTACAAAATTATCGGATTTCTGCTTGACATTTTTTAGAAAGTGAATGCATAAATTTTTGTTTTGTTCTGGATTATCAAAGCAAGGTTTGTTCGGGGTAAAATTACTTTTGTTGATATTTCTAATTAACGATGCAAAGCTAGGGTTGGGTATTCCTTTGAAATAAAAACAAACTATTTCTTTATAGAATTAATCTTTTTAGTCCATTTAAAGAAAGATACCATGATTTTAGACAAGTTAAAATTAAAAATAGTGCTCAGAGTGGACAAAATCCCTAACGTTTCGGGTGGATTAAAGCACACTTGTGCCACAATAAAGTAATACCAATAACACTAAAGGTCATTGGTCGCCTCCTGTATTTTACCTTTCCCTTGTCTATATATTCTACAAATTAATCATTTTCACAAAGACAGAAATTAATAAAAATGGGATATAAAAAACAAAAATGTGAAAAATTTACCGAATGAAGACTATGAAGCTCGAAAATAAAGATTATATACGCCAATCATACAAATAATTTAAAAGATACAAACATCTCCAATTGAAAATTAGAGCAAAGTTGAAATCATTTCGAGTCTCACGGCTCCATAACATCCACCGTAGGGCAAAGACTTTTATGACTACAAGTGACAGCATTGTCCACTCAACTCTCACCCATTTATTCCTGGCAGTCTGGTCATTTACAGTTAACATATTTATTGAAAAAGAAAATCATTTCCTCGAAAACCAATGGGACCTCTCATTAGAAAGTCATCAAAACTCAGAAAGTGTTCATAAAATACGTCATAAAAGTTGACAAAACTTAACTCGAAGTTTTACTACTTCTATTTATGTTAATGTCTATTTCTTCTCGTTTTTTTACAGATCGTTTGACATCATGCAGCTTTCCGGGATCACCAGCACACAGCTCGGTAGTGTTTTCCGATTCGAACCTAACCCACGGCACTGTTGCATCGTATTCGTGTGAAAGGGGTTTTGAGCTCCTGGGGCCCGCGCGTCGTGTTTGCGATAAGGGAACATGGATGCCAGAAGGAATACCATTCTGTGGTAAGTATCTAAATATCTACACAAATCCATTCCGCTCACTTTAGACGATGCCGTCTTTGACGTGCTTAAGTTTTATTGCAAAATAATTTCCAGCAATTAAAACCATCTTTTTCCTCTGCCGCTGCGTTTGAATTGTATGTCTATAGTCCAGCGGCTGGACATGCTAATGATGTATGAAATAACAACATTTACAGTCGTAGAACAAATTATACCTATCTGTAGCCCACATCTAGCAGTTAGCGTCGTTTTTATTCCACTTCCACTTCCAGTTCACAGTTAACTAGAACGCGTTTGCAAAGACGACAAAGTCGTTGACTGAGAGACACAGACAAATTGACGAGCCAACGGATTAACCTTGTTAGTAGAAATTAGCTGTGAGCCGTCTTCTTTCATTCTCCGTTTGGGCCGACTCCTCTTCCTTCGCTTCCGAAGTAGTGTAATAACCTTGACCCTAATGTTCCACTTCCCCACAAGTGTACCCATCCGTACTCGCTGCCAGATACTCATCTTCAGATATTGTTTTGGAACTACACACCGAACGAATGATGGAGATAGAGATGGGCGAAGTGTGTGAGCTCGAGAAAAACACACAAAAAAAAAAAAGAAAATGCAACAAACCTGAATGAATGAATGAGAATGGGGCGAAGGCGAAAGAACGAGAACGTAGGGTTAGGCAACTTCCTTTTGCCTTATGTGCTGGAAGTGCAACAAGCAGATGCATGAAGCTGTATCTGGTTCTTGCGTCGCACGGAAGAAAATGCTTTCTTCTGGCTGACACACGTGCTCTCTGGCACACAGTGGTTGTCAGAAAAAGTGAACTCTGCACGCGACTGGAGGAATTTAAAATTCTAAATAAGTTTTTGATCTTTGATTCGAAGAGTGGCTGCTGACGACGACTCAATGAAAGTTTACTTTCGCGTGCAATCTTTGTTATGGTTTACTTTTTTACTGGCATAGGTTTTGGAATGGACATCACGTCCAGATGTGTGTCAGAAGGAATTAAAAATCAAAAGTTGTCGCTCTGCTAAAGTGACATATGGGTTGAGTTAATCAAGATCTCCTGACTACATACATTTGAAAGTGTTCCAATTTTGGTGTAGCTTGAGGTGAATGAATTTTAATTGGAATGAACTGTCTCCTTAAATGGGGTGCGTTAGTCGGCTGCAACAGGCAGGCAAGTTACGACCAATATTTCAAACTACTAATTGAAAATTCTTCACATGAAAAAAGTAAATAGTCAGTACTACCGTCGATTCAAAGCCTTCTGAGATCCGAGAGAAACTTTGCCTCTGTTTCAGGCACATTTTCGTACCGCTTGAATTGTCACTACGAATGAATGTTGCTCTTAATCTTTCTCTACCTAAAACCATAAAAGAAAAAACTCCAAACACACATGAAACAGGGCAGAGATTTATCTGAAATGCCAACGGTCATCTCAGCAACGACAAGGAAATGGATTTTCCATGCACAGGAAATCGGGTACAGGATGTTGTGGTTGATTCCATTGAAATGGTCCTTCGTTCTCATAAAATGGATTCTGATTGGGGTGAGTGTAATTCGGAGAACTATGAATTTTGGTTTTTCGTAGCTTTGTGTGCTTTAAGATTTAATCCTAACAAACAGATGAGGTACTATGGTCTAAGTGGGCACGTCTCTTGGTTTCAAGAAAAATTTTCTAATGGTCAATGCCGAGGCAAGTTGTGAGAAACCTTTGAAGAGATTCAAAGTCATGGTTTTGCTTCGTGGTTGGTATCAGTGTCTCGGGCAGTTAGGCTATTAAATTGCATGTTTGTGCTCATCTAGTGGAACAAGAACTGGTCAGATGAGCGCTTTCGTTACGATCTCATCATCATCGCTGAAATTTAATAGGGATAGAAGAAATGAAATGCTATATCTTGTTGAGTTTGACTTAGGGTATGTTGTGGTGGTGATTCCTTTTGCAGCATCTGTGACTTTGAAATTCATCCAAAGAGAATTCCAGTTTGAAGGTGACAAACGGTCAAAGACAATGTCGAAAACCTCTGACTTTTTTTCTTTCACTGAACTTAAGGGTCGATTAAAAAATAATGAGCGGTTATAAGATAGATCTGATCCTATCTAACTCTCTAAGAAGCTATCAACTTGATAGAATGGTTGAATTAGTTTAAAACTGATGAGATCTTTGGTACGTCTATATGTCAACAAAGGCAGAACTGTCAAACAAAAACCGGACAGATACGGGAACCACCTAAGCACCTAAGGGTGCTTTCACTAGTCAACAAATGTAAAGATGTCAAATTAACGAATTATCTTTCGCCTGATGAAATCTAGAAACTTAAGAAATCTGAATTGTTTCTTATTTTCGTAATAAACCATTGCATTGAAAGTTCAACGACTATATTTAGCTGATTTCTTAGGTTTTAGACATAATATAACCAAAGTAAGTTGTCTTCCACACGGCAAATTTGTATAAGGTATTTTGGAAATTGCCATTTACTTTAAAACATTTTTGGTGCTGTTGATATCGACAACTCCAGGAAGATTTGAATTGTGTGTGCGTGATGATTTTATCGTGCAGGAATTATTCAAAATTTTTTATTTAAATTCTCAAAAGATGGTCTTTTTGTTTACGGGCATAAAAATCTTTTCACCAGATGTTATGTGGAATCAGAATGATGCTAGGTAATAATACTAAAACGGCTCCTTATACATCCTTTTTAAAGAGCCATGATTTTGTGAGCTTTTCATTTTATAAAATTTTCAAATCAAAATACTCCCAGCAAAATAATTATGCAGACAATGTTGTGACGAAAAACAATATGTTTCGCTTAATTGAATGGAAATTTTGGTTATCTGTAGATGTTTCAGAATTTCTATGAATTGATACACAACTAAATTTTATTGCATTTTTAGAAACGTCGACATTTGTGATTTTTCTAACGTTTACTGTGTAATTAGTACAAAGGCTGCTAATATTTTTCAAGAAAATTAGTTTCTTGGCACTGGACTTGGATTTTTAAAATATTTGAATATAAACATCATCCTAAGGTTGTAACATTATAATATTAACTTCACTATCTACTTTACCTACGATAAGTCGCGGAAACAAACTTGCGGAAGAGGGAAAAAAGCAACCAAGCGAAGGCATTCTACTTTTTGAGGTTCCAAAAATGCTGTGAAAAATTTAAGAAAAAGACAATTTTCCACAAAAGTGCACAAAAATAAACCTTTTGCTTCCCTGATAATAAGGACTTCAGATATTTTGGAATACGACGAATTCCCGCAAAACCTCAAAGCCTCTTCACAATAAGTTTTCTGCTAAAAGCCAATAAAAAAACATTGTTGCCGTTTTTACACAAAAGAAGATATACGGCATCAATGCTAGGATTACATGTCGTGAACAAGTATGACGAAATGTCATCTTCTTGATAATGTCGTCATAGCGATTAGAACAAATTTAATTTTGATGGTTTGACAATTTTCATAACGTCGTCTGCGCAACAAACCTCGACTTATAATGAGTCCCAATCTTAAAGGAGGTAACATTATAATTTGCGCAGATTTCAGCTACAAAGGAATAATGTCTATTGTTGACATTTCCCCCCAAAAAAGGAACACCAAAATTAATTGGCTGAATAAAAATGCTTAGAAACAAATTATGGATGAAATCGGTGGATCAAATATTATCTATCAGCAAGACTACATCGTAGTCCACTCTACTAAAGGCATAGAGTTTTTTTGACAAAGCAAATGTACTTGTTTTAAGGTGGCCACCAAGATCCTCCACTTTCAATCTAATTAAAAACTAATCTCTATTTATGGCAAGAAAAGTTTACAGATAAGGAAGTGGAATACAAAAAAAGCCATAAGACGTGTTAGGAGAGGCTTAGATTACGAATTCTGTCATAGCATAATAATGGCTTAGCTTACTAAATAATAAGAAGAACTTTTGTGGTCATAAGCAAGAGAGAGAAGAAAATTCTCGTAAGTAGTAATAATTACTAACTTTTATTACATTTGTAAATGAAATCAAAGCAGTAGTAACTGCCCAAAGTATGCATCAAATGTATGCTGTCTCTCCATTTATTTCGCATCGACGTTTCAAAATTGCAAAAAATACCAACTTATTAATTTGTAGTAGCGTTTTTTTGACACCGCTTGAGTGTTTTAAAATACTTGCAAATCAATTGAGCGTCATCACCCACTTATGTGTACAACTCAATTGGCTTGTTCTATTATTCGTGCATGAATGAAATAATAATCTGCACTTTTCAGCCATTAAATTTTTTTGATTTTAACGCGCCTCTATATAAATTTCGTTGGGTGTAAATTAAGTACGATAGCCTCTTAGAAACTTGAACCGCCAAACACGCTCCTATCGGATTTTCCAAAATTTAGCACAAGTACAAAAATCTACCGAAAACTTTACCACATTGCAGGCGATATCAGTTTTGAATTTTTTCTAGAAAATGAGATGGACTAAAATTCGCATGCTCTTCCATTGCACTCACGAAAATCAGTCGTGTTTGATTTTCATGTTACGGATGTGGCTCGACCCAGAAATCTGGTAAAAAATGAAGTGTTATTTTGAGCAATCGAATCGAATTCAGGTTTCACGTAACTTAACGTCGTTATTTAGTTTTCCAAGGAAATTTTATGACCCCAACGGCAAAATCGCCAACGTTTCTTCTGATGTTGTGAGCCCCGTTCCTCATTCCCATCCCCAATCAATTCACCTCAGTCTGATTTTGATGTATCACCTCTCAAGTGTCAACAAAAGCCATCTGCCCGCCTCACTACAGATACAGATAATTCGGAAAAACCCAATTCTAACCCCCGTCCTACTTTCGTAGCTTTGTGTATCTACCAGATACCACTTTGCACAAATAATAATCGAACAAATCTCCCCGCATCGATAATTGAAATTAATATGTCAACCTCTGGAGATTATTTATCGTTCTCGCTCTCCGTGTGTGTTTACAAATGATTAAGGCGAAGATGTGATTTATGCGCTAAGACACCACAACACCACTCACCAGCCCAATCGGTTCATTCTTAAAAATCTTACGGTGGTCTCACCGCGTCGCTCACACACCTGTGTTTCGTTCACGATTGTGCTTCGCGCTACAAACTGCTGTGTGTGTGTGTATCTGTGTGCATAATAAGGAAAGTACCGTTTACCAGAATCCACCACGGCACAAGTTTGTGCGTTACTGTGTTGGTTTAACATCGAATCTTCGCGGCGGCGACCTGAAAACCATCACTGGATAAAACCAGAAAAAGAAGACGCAAGACCCAACCGAGGGTAACCGCCGGAGGCGAATATATCTACTGCAGGCAAAGACAGAAGACACAGAACTAGGCAACGGTAACGAATAAAAAAAAAAATAAGAAAAACAGCAGCAGCAACAACACGTCGACGTTCATATAACAGTTTCCCCGCTCTTGGGTCGACGACGGCGACGACGGCGGCGTTGGAGCCACTCACTAGTGGATGTATCTATTCGTCTATGGCACCAGCACTGTTTTATTTAGAGGTGCAGTTTGACGATAGACATGCATAGGTTGACGCTAGTCATTGGCACCTCAGCGGCCTACCAGCTGCGTAATGACAGGGGAAAGAGTTTAGCGAAATCACATTCCGTTAGATCACGTGAATGCCAGGAGTGGCATGAGATTTGAATTTTGTATCTCTGTGTGGCGGCTGCGGAGGAATGCAAAGAGTTGTGGGTGTCTGAAATTCAAGGATTGTCACTTTGACAGGTAACAATTCATATGTGTGCGGGCAGGTGGATGGGCGGCCGGCGAGGTTTTTGCATCGTGGTGCGGGAGAAAGCTGAGCTTCTTTTTTTTTGGCCCGACTTTAGCTTTTTTTGTGGAGTAGTCAACCATTTGTCAACTGACGGCGAACATAAGACGTTCACTTGATGGCGTTTGGCAAACATCTGTTTTGACATTGACGAGGGTAACTCTGTCGACGTGACAGGGTTGGAGGCTGTAGGCCGAGCGACAACCGACGACGGAGTGACCCCATTTTCGGTGTGGAGAGTTGGGTGGAACGCAATAAAAAGTTTCTGCTCATAGTTTTTGACAGTTCGACATTTATTTTGAGTGTTTCAATATTTGCTGAATTTACGGGAGTGGAATGAGTAACCAGAGAAATCTGTTCGAGTCACTTTTGGTGAGATGCGTCATAATTTTGCGAGTGTTTGGAACTCTGGGAAGAAGATTAACTTTAAGATACTTAAGATACATTAACTTAATTGGTTATAGTTTGCCAATCGTCCAGCCATTTGATTATTTGAGTATTTGGTGAATTCTGTCTTCCATGTCTGGTGAGTTTTCGATAATTTGTTACACTTTACATAAAAAGTTTGATGATGAAGTGGAACAGCATGTGGAACAGTTTTCGTAGTAAGCTTTTATCATAAGCCTTTTGCAATGCTAAGTCATATATCCACACAAAATCTCTCGCTTACACTTTTTGTTACAAAGTTTTCGTTTATTCTAAACGACATAAAACGATTTTTTGAAGGATTGGTGTGGGACTGTTTCTTATTCGTAAGCCTTTCATGTGAATGTAATTTTCAGCGGCAGATCAAAACTTAGCTCCTGTATCTAATTGTTTTCTCTAAAATTTTCTGCTCCTGTACAGAATTTCCTATTGTGCTGAAAATCTAATGTACGTTTTTTTTTTCTTTTTCTTATAATAAACCTTTGCACTGAAGAGACACTGAATATTCTTTTGGTATATATTTGTCTTATACAATTTTTTCTTGAATAAGAACTTGTTGAGTTTAGAATCTATTCTACAAATGAAGAACATCATCTCCTTCCCAGTGGAATCTATCCAATTAGACACCACCACCTTTCATTAGCTAAAAGTTATGGCTCGCCTTTTCCATAATTACCAGCCGTCTAAAAGCCTCCTTAACGACTTTATTTATCGGCCCAACTCCCTCTTAAGACAAGAATAGATAAACAAAAAGAAGAATTCTAGAAAATTAAACGCCAACGTCAACACCTTCATAAACCGAAGGTCATCCACCCCACACACGAATCAGCTGGCTGCTTTAAAACTGCCATTAGAAGCTCCAACTTGAAGCTATAAACTTCCAGACCACATCCATTAGTCTTAGTTTTATCGCCTTCAATTTTTCATAGCTCCTCACAGCTTGGCAATGTTAATTATTCGTTCGTTCAAATGACCCCGACCAGGTTCAGGTAACTTGCCCACACTACACCTGCAAAAGAACACACCACCTGCACGATTGTGTGGTGAATTGCATTTATTCGTGGACCAAACCGGACCACACCGTACCACCCCAGCCCCAATCTTTTTTACGATACTTTCATAGATGATCCGGTTGCTCAACGAGTGTGCTTCGTGTCAAGCCTATGGCTTAAGCCCACAAAGCCGCTTACATAAACCAACGACGACGACTACGACGACAACGACGAGAAAATGTTGTAGCAAACAAAAAGGAGAACAACAAACCCGACCATAATCGCGCTCCGCCGACATGGCATTTCACAATCGCAAATGCGTCAGTTATCTTGGCAAACCTGGGAACCGTATCTTTCTTCACCGCGGACCGCGGTCTCTGGTCTCATAACTGTGCAGCGGCGCATTCCAAAGAGACCTTGTGTGTCCGCAGGTTCAACTCTGGGCTACCAGCTAACGACGGCTTAAGTGGCTTCGCGCGCAGGCATGGGGCACCAAACAATTGCACGCGGCCCAAATGGGGACGAAGGGAAAGAGAGGAGGATGAAATCCAGGTCACAAAAAACAAAAAAAAAAAAAAAAACATCAACAACGCGACAACAACACAACAACAAAAATGTTAATTTTGCTTTATCTCTCGATTCCCAGCGGCTCTGGGTCCACCACCACCACCACCAACCCACGTTGGAATGCTCCACGAGAAAGTGAAACGCGAGAATTTTATCACTCCATTGTGTGCCCTCCTGTTTTGATTCTTCTTCTCCTTCTTCTACTTCTTCGTCTCTGTGACTTTTTTTTCTTTCTTCATCTCATCGCTCGCGACTTTTTCTTTTCGACGTTGTACCTGTCGCTGGTTCCGCGGCACGGCGCGGTATTGATTCGAAAGTGAAACTCCGAAAAACAAGAAAAAAATTCGGACAGTACCGTGGGTAATTATGGACGCCACCTGCATCTGTATCTAGACTATGACCCCGTCAATTAGCTGCGATCAGGAAGGACGGTTTCACTGCGACTTACACACCTTCATTTGGAGCATGAACATCTTCCAGAAGCGGATTGATTTTAATTAGGCCTTTTGTGACAAATTTTTTGTGACATGATCCGTCAAATTTTAATTTCTTTTAGGCCGGGCACGAAACTGGGTTAATGGTGTGGCGACATGAGTCATGACACATGAGGCTTATTCCACGAGTGTGTAATATTCTTACTTTCGGAAGCGTGATGGTCTAGCGCAAAGCTTCGACTTTCCCTTGATGTGTCACACGTGTGGCGGCAGAGTATTCTTTTCTTCCCCCAAAGGGGTCCTAAAGTCAAATCGTGTTTAACGGGTGGCAGCTGCCGCGGTGATGGTTTCTTTGTTTGTGTTCAGAGAGTCCGTAAATCACCGTGACGGGATTTTTTCGTGTGTCATGGATATGCTCTGTAGTCCCTCGGTTCCTCGGGGAAATTTCATGCTAATCACCAATTTTCTTTATCAATTTCGTGTGCTCTAATGTTTTGAATGCCGTAAAGAGTTTTTTTTTTACCTACAATTCAGGAGATTTCATGGCTCTGGGTAGGAAAAATGTTGCACTACCTTCCCAGTCTAGAGGCTTTGTATTCATAGAAATTCAATAGATTAACGTTTGTATTGAAGTTGAGGATCAAGGAATTTCAAAAATAACGAGGTTCAAACTACGATTTGTCGATACGATCTGATTGATGACCTAACACAGTCGCCTCTCGATTGTGTGTTTATTTGACACTCGTTAAATTGATTCTTTCAATAATTATAATCCCCACTTGAAAAATATTCGATTGCATAAAATCATTTTTAATTAGTCCCCTTGGTAATTTTTTGATTAAAAAAATAATATCTTGCTCGTCAACATTTAACAATTTGAAATCCATCCCATTCCCATTCTCTAATTTGAAGTGTTTTTCTTTAATGCACGATAGGTCTCATCGTTAGCTTACATATGTACATCACTTCTGACTTATCGTTTATTCATTTTATTTGGCAAATTCATTGAACAGTGATAGCCGGAAGTCGACGGAAAAGTCATTCACCAGAAAATTGAAGACTTTTTTCGAAAAGAATTTATGAGAATAATGATTGAAATAATAAATCATGAAATTTAATCAAACTCCTGCTTTTTTTCCTCGCACTCTCTTTGTTTCTTAAACTGTTGTTATTCAGAACTCCTAGTTTTTATTCTTAGTCCCTTGAGTTTTGAATTATCCGGAGTCGACTGTAATGCCTAGCACTCATGCCTTACAACTTACTTAACAGATTTCATTTGCGAAAAAAATTTCGAAACATAAATATGACGGCTGTGACAGTTAGAGTTACCCAAAAGGCCCAGCCGAAGCAATAAGCAGATTTATGCGTAAAGGTTTTTGCGCATAAGTAATAGCTTATTAATGAAGAAGAAATCACGTGCAAAATTCGGCAAGCTTAAAATCTGCCCATTGCTTGACCATTTGCGTCAGAATCTAAAATCTAGGAAGAACTAAGTTCAATAGAGTTAGTTATACCTTTCATAGTTTAGTCTAATTTAAGGTGGGTTTATAAGATTGTGGCAGTTCTGCATTTAAAGCATTGTGTTCATAATTGTTTTTAAGTCTTCCGCAGTGTTGTTTTTATGAACTTTACCGTAGCTAGTTCACTGCAGTGAACAACAAACATATCAGCGGGGTGCTGATTTAGCAGAATTGCTATAGAGCTCTTTAAAATCCAGTAAATGATACACTAAAATCATTTGAGAGACCAATGCTGAAAAAAAGCTGCAAAAAAAATTACTATAAAGTTCTAAAGCAATTAAAAAGTGAAAAAAAATGAATCGCCCTAAAAAAAACTGACGATGCATCGTAAGAGCGGTCACACTATTGGCCCTACGGTTTACGATTTGGGCCATCAAGAAAGATTATGTGAAAATTTGATTTAATTGAAGAGAATTAACATTTGTTTGTCATCTGCTATGAACATTCCGCTCACAGCTTTCTGGAACGTCTGCAAGCGAATGAACAAACCTTGATTCTGTATTTTATTCTAACCCTCGCAGGGGGTCATCCAGTTAAAATAAAACACAAGTTTAAGACTCTTATTAATTTGTCCAATGCACAATCTTAAATCAAAAATTTTCTTGTCTTCTTTATTAACTCAGTTCATTCAAATAAAGGTTTTTCCAATAGTTGTTTCCTCCTAAATGTCCTTTAAACAACTATACTCCGAGTCCCAATTGTTCAACAATTGTATTTTCAGCAATAAGGTTTTTTAAAACCGTATCTCTGTTCAAGTTGCTTAAATATTGTTATGTTATGAAAAACATAAGTCCCTTTATCTATCATTAGGTCAGTTTCGCCTTGAGTAACGAAAGGACTCAGGACTACAGTTTACTACAAATTGCCATGATTTCGAACACATCGTTGACTTATCTCCTTTGTTCGCACCTGCATGATGGCTCAAAGCTTGTTTTCTTGACAGTTTTCCAGTGCTTCAAAAGAGGTGATGGTCACAAACATTTTTCCCTCCGCTTGGCACCTGCGCTTAAGCCATACACTAATCACTATATCTCGACGTTTGAAATTAATTGCCCAGTAGAAGATTTAAATCGACGCTTACAAATTAACACACCTATTAACACAGAAATGCTTTGAAAAGATAAAAATTTCAAGCAATCACATAAATTAACAAAAAAAAAAAGCAATTGATTCACTTAGAGATAATTTTTTTTCCCAATTAAATCCTTTTTTTATGTCTTTTAAGTTGACTCAATTTGAGCACAATCAAAATCATATGGTCAGCAGTGGAATCGAAAATTCCTGCGTGAAACCAAATTGCTCGCTTGCGTGAGGCGATCACGAATCTCTCGAATGTGCATGCATCGTTTAATTAGCTCTGATCTGAAAAAGTAGCACATTCGATCGATCAAATTAAATTGAAGAGAAAAAATGTTTCAATCCGATTGATGCGATCCGATCTGTGATTGGTGATCAAAAGTTGATGGTTGGTCTTGTCCAGGAGTGAAAGATGATTTGATTTGATAAATGGCGATGACCGAGAAAATAAACTAAAGAGATATTTTTATTTCTTAATACATTCAAGCAAATTTATTTTATTTCAACTAAAAACTGCTAAAGAAGTACTTTTTTGTGTTTTATAAGTTGATATAAAATATTTTTTTACGTTTACTTGGCATCAACTTACAATTGTGTATACGCGTATTTTATATATAAAGATTTGGTTTTTTATTTAACGTTAAGGTAATAAACAAAATTAGTTAATGGAAGTGTACCGCAATATTTCCAATGTAGTCAGAATTATTTTCAATAAATTTTTTATGACACACATAAGATTATTAAACATCTTCATAAAGATACAGATATCGAATCTTTGTCTACACAATTGCTAGCTGCCAAATGAACGTAAAAACAATATTTTGTATTGTCTTATGAAACATAAAAAAGTGCTCTAACAATTTTAGTTGAAACAAAATAAATTCCTGTGAGTGTATTTAGGAATAGAACAGAGATTGTCGTCAAATTAAATTTAAAAAAAACTTTAAAAAAAGCCAATATTATTTTAAAATTTTAGATAATCTCCTTTTAAATATTTTGTAGTTCTTTAAGTCGTGGCAAAAGTATGAAAGGGCATGTAATCTGCTTCCTTTTATTTTCAACTCCACTACCAAACTATATTTTGATTACTTAGATGCTAATGACTTGACTCCACACTACAATGCACGTTGTCTAAAATAACAAAGGACATTATTTGCCGCGAGATATAACCGTCAACACCATGCGGGGCTAATGTCTACCACGTCTCGAATTTTGCAATGCAACAGATTTCATGTGTCATGTTTAGCAACTTCCCATGATGATTTATCGACCACCGGGTGACACGCTTAACCAAACAGGTGCACACACCTCAAATTAGTTTAAGACTCCCCCCCATTTCTTACCACCACTATTTCACTAATTACTCACATTTATCATCTCTTTTCCAGTTCTCAATGTCGCTGCCGGAAAAGCCCCAATGCAGATATCAACCGAAGGATCTGGAATACCACAAAAAGCAATCGACGGTTCCACATCCGCATTTTTCAGTGCGGAAACATGTTCACTAACAAAATCGGAGCGCTCGCCATGGTGGTATGTTAACCTGCTGGAGCCGTACATGGTGCAACTAGTTCGTTTGGATTTCGGAAAGTCATGCTGTGGTAAGTTTAGATAGACATCAAAAGTCGCACTCCCAAGTGGAGCACTTATTCAAATTAAAACAAAAAATACACACGTACACAAAAGCCTACCCCAGGTCGAGGAGGAGGAAGATAAACAACAAGCACATCCCAGACTGAGCTGAGACTCAGACCACCAACTCCCATGACACTAGCGCGGGTTGTATCTGAAGTGAAAGTAACGACGAATTGAATAATAATTCAACGACTTTCATGGTGTTTGTTGGGCAGATAAGTGAAAGCAGTCCTACGACAACTTCTGCGCGGCTTTTCCCATTCTCTCCCAGAAGGTCTCGAGGGGGAAAATTGATACCATCGCCACTACCTGATGGCTAACTCTGGTATCGGATCAGACGCCTTGGCGTGCGTGTGCGGCTTGATGCTGTATGTAATTACGCACTTTAACTTGGGGTCCTTGTGCGCAGACGAGTAGTGATTTGTTTTTATTTCTTCGCATCAGCCTCCTCATTAGCGTGGCGACACGCCTTTTGTCGAATTGATTTCCTAGGAAATGCGGTCTGTGGCGTCTGACTGCGGTCTGCGAGAGGTGAACGTAAGTCTCTTACCTCAGCTCGTAAGTTCTGTTTAATTAAATTGAGATTTTTGTTTTCTGTTTTATTGTGATTTCGTGAGGCGGTAGGCGGAAGAGGTGTTCGTGTAGCTTAGGGATACTTATGTACCTCTGGCGGATTATGCAACGAGGAAGTCGACGGTTAGCGGCAGGCATTTGGTTGGTGTATTTTGCCATGCGCTTCTGCAGAGAAGTGAATGCAGAGATTGGTGGTTGCCCACGGCGATTACTGACAGAGATGGTGACAGCTGCTCGCTTAGACGTCATGGGGCTGTCATAGACAAATTTATGGCTCGAAAGCTAAGACGGTTACAGCTGCGAGCGAAGATCGGTGCACTGGAGGACTGAAAGAGAAGCGTTAGTCGCGCTATATGACAACACTCGGTTGAATTGAAGACTGTTTTCAGGCAAAAAGTATGCCTGGTATCCTTATGAACCTCGGATCCCTAAAGCAATTTAATCGGACAATAAGCATACTTTTCCTTTGACTGTTTTTTTTATTTATGCGAAAGAGTCTTTGAAAATTTTATTGTTTTAAGAGTAAAATTTTCTAAAAGCAGCTCTCTGTGACGCCTTTTGTTAGTGTGGCAATTTTTTTCTCAATTTATGGTAAATTAAACTTTTAATCGTTCAGAAAATACATACAATTCCTGAGGGACAATGGTTAAGCAGTGATTACGATTTTGCGACTTCCCTCCCTTCCAGTGATGACCGAATGCCTCTGAACATGTGGTTTCGTAACCGATTGAATGACTCGTTATATCTTGCCAAGCAAATTCACAATAATGCATTGAGTATAGGCAGTCATGATCCGATTGACGTATTAAAACTTGTTCTATTTCTCCAGATTCGTTCTTCAAGCTTTAAAGCACACGTGTACAATACTCTACGTAACTTTTCATAACTAGAAAGCCACCCTAAAGAACAAGCAGCAAAACTAAAGTTCTGTTCTAATTTAATAGGTTTAAACAATTTCAAGAAATACGTCAATAACAATGAAAATTAAGGAGCACGAGTTTCATAACTATGCAAGGTTGGCCAAACAAAAGTTTCTTTTCCAAAACGCAATGAAGTGAACAAAACTATTTCTTTCCAAATACTATGGCTTTATATGTAAGAGCAAATATTCCCATTTATTATGGAGCAAAATATCGTTTGACTGGCTGCTTTAGCTGGCTTCGGAGCGCATTCTGTCACTCCAATTTTTCAAGACTTTCTTGTAGTAGTAGTAGTTTTGTAGTTTTGGTCTATATCTCATGTATTGCTGTTTGTTTATGGATAAAAAAAATCCTTCAAACCATTGTGGAACAAATGCGTCATATTTGGTCTTAAATTCTACCACTAAATTAGACTTATTTTAAGTTACCATCAAAGCTCTATCAGAACTTCTCTCCCCATCTCTTTTTTGCAGTCGAATGCACTCACGAATTGAATTCAACATTTGTTTTTAATCATCACCTCTAGCCAAAAATAAAAGAAAAAGATTTTGTTGGACAAACTTAAGTTTCTTTAATTTCCTTCGGTATATTGCAACCCAAGTTCTTTTCCCTAGTATTCCGACAGTCGACGTACCCCTGAGCAACTTAAGTTAAACAAGACCCGAAATTTGTTGAAATTTAATCTCCTCCCAGAAGACTTGAATTTTACTACCTGTGTGCACCTTAGAATCATAAAATCCAGAGCACACACTGTACCAGTTTACACCCCGTATCGGATTTATTTCGGTCAGGAAGTCAACCGCTCCTGCGTCTCGTCATTCTCTACCGACATATTTCATAATTTCCTAAAACGTTGCCGTAAATCAAACCCAAACAAAGTTGGTCCTTACAAACTCTGTGGCCATTAGAGTGTATGGTTGTTTTCGTTGTGTGCCGCTCGATAAAAGAAACATTTATCAAGGCAATTGCAACTTCAACAGAAGTGAAAAGCCCTGCGAATATTTTTTTTCTTGTGTTTCTTTGCCACCCATTGTGCAAGATACACACAAAATTGCTGTGGCCACAGAGCTATAATTCATGAAGTGCTTCCAAACCGAGCGACTATGGTCTGTAGATACACAAACTCACGGTCCACATGAGTTTAATTACTTGTGGCACAAAAGCAGGAGAATTATTTCAACCTCATGGATCGGATGCATCTTGAACGTGATAATTATTTCGAAATCTCCCTGACCACAGGCCATCGATATGTGTGTGTGTGTGGAAAGCCAACAAGAAAGGCAAATGTATAATTTCCGCTCAAAGAACACGCCAATTCATCTGTTGAGCAGTTCTCAAAGTCTCGACGACGCAACGCGACGTTATGAACAGCGTTTGCTTTGCGAGCGTTTACGCTGCAATGAGTCGCTGAGTCACTGACGAGGTGCACAAGATGAAAAATGAATTTTTATGATTCCATAAAAATGCATGAGAGCTTAGGATAAAGTAACTTGAATCTGACTTGGAATTTATTAGAAAACAGAGGGTGTTGTTTCGGAGAATTTCTATCCGAAGGTTGGTGGAGCGGTGCCAAGGGAACTGGATGGTTTAATTAAAGTTGTCTATGGACTGCGGGGGATATTCCGTTTGATGTTTTTCATGGAAGACGTTGTGACGTTGTTCAATGTAATGTATTTTTGTCTTATTTATAACGTCACTGAATCATTTTTGATAGGTTTTTAAGTCGAGCGTATAAGGAAATGACAGTTGAAAAAAAAGTTGAAGTATTGCTCCTTAGATAAAAAAAGCTTAATAAAAATGGAAAATCGTCGTCTTACATATCTACTAGCTAACTTAAGCTGGCCTTACACGACGCATATGTACACCGAACTTGTTCACGAATATGCGTTGCGTCTATGCGTCTCCGGGGTGGTTCGCGAACTGTTCGCCAGTCGGACGCTTTTGTTGAAAAAAACTCGAATTTCTCATATTCGCGAGGAATTGCGAATTGCATTTTTGCTTTGAACGTCATCAAATAAAAAAACAAACAGTGGACTCGACAGTAAAAAAAATTGAAACAGCAAGAAAAAAATAGAAACTTACTAATTTAATAAACAAGCCTACGATCGATGATTTTCAACGCCTTCTGAAACGAAGTGCTAAAGCTAAAAAAAACGATTTCTCGAATACAGATGCTAAAAAAAAAGCATGTTTTTTGAGCTGTTTTACGAGGTAAATACCTACGTACAGCTTTGAGATTATCTCCCAATTGGAAATCCCCTGGACTGCGTTTAGAAAACGAAATATGGGGTATCGCAAAGGAATCTAACCTAGAAAAAAAACAATTTTATTTTGATTTGCTTACACTTATATTTTGATTCACGACTTAGTCAATTTCCATTTTTTTTTACTTTCCAGACAACAAGCCAGCCACGATAGTCGTTCGCGTTGGCAACAACCGTCCCGATCTTGGAACGAATCCAATTTGCAATCGCTTCACCGGCCCACTGGAAGAAGGTCAGCCGCTATTTCTGCCATGCAATCCACCGATGCCAGGCGCATTCGTGTCGGTCCACTTGGAAAACAGTACGCCCAATCAGTTGTCCATCTGTGAGGCGTTTGTCTATACCGACCAAGCGCTTCCGATCGAACGCTGTCCCACTTTCCGTGATCAGCCGCCAGGCGCTCTGGCCTCATACAACGGAAAGTGTTACATTTTTTACAACCGCCAGCCGTTGAACTTTTTGGATTCTCTATCTTTCTGCCGATCACGTGGAGGCACCCTCATTAGTGAGAGTAATCCAGCGCTTCAGGGCTTTATCAGCTGGGAACTCTGGCGGAGGCACCGCAGCGATGTGAGCTCGCAGTACTGGATGGGCGCTATTAGGGACTCGGAGGATAGAAGCTCATGGAAGTGGACAGACGGGGAGGAAGTCACTGTGTCCTTCTGGAACCACCCTGGTGGCGATGAAGACTGTGCGCGATTTGATGGTTCAAAGGGCTGGCTCTGGAGCGACACAAACTGCAACACTCTGTTGAACTTCATTTGCCAGCATCAGCCAAAGACTTGTGGTCGTCCAGAGCAGCCACCGAACTCGACGATGGTCACCCCTAAGGGATTCGAGGTGGGTGCACAGGTCAAGTACACTTGCGACAAGAATCACCTGCTGGTAGGTCCCGCGACCCGGACCTGCCTGGAGACCGGTTTCTATAACGAGTTCCCGCCTGTGTGTAAATGTAAGTGTGGTCTGTGGTCTTTGACTCGCTTTCGACTGACTCCGAATTCGCTTTTCCAGACATCGAATGTGGACTTCCTGCATCCATTCCTCACGGATCGTACGATCTGATCAACGGAACCGTTGGATACCTCAGTCTAGTTAAGTACAAGTGTAACGAGGGCTATGAGATGCTGGGCCGTGCACTCCTGACGTGCGACTTCGACGAACGCTGGAACGGACCACCACCACGTTGTGAAAGTAAGTGGAATCAATTTTTCAATCTCATCCACTTCTAAGACCGATTTTTATTCCATCTTTTAGTTGTTGAGTGCGACACGTTGCCTGGCAACTACTACAACACGATCATCTCAGCTCCAAATGGCACATTCTTCGGGTCAAAGGCAGAGATCTCGTGTCCCGTTGGCTACCGCCTGGAAGGACCTCGAGTTATTACATGTCTGAGCAGTGGACAGTGGAGCAGCGCACTGCCACGGTGTATAAAGGTAGAGACATCAACCATCCCAGTGACCTCCACGTCGACCACTTTCCGGCCAAAGACCACTGTCACTCGACGACCCACTAGGCCAACCATTTCCACCACGCTGTCAATCAGTTCTACCCCCATTGTGGAGATCAACGGCGAGCGTAAGTCTCCCGAATGTCTTGCCGCCTGCGCACGATTTCATAAAACCTTTTTTTGCAGATGACTCGTCTGACGAAGACGTCACATTTGTTGTGCCCGGAACAGTTCGTGAAGAGTTCCCACCAAAACGAGTCCTTCGTCCGGTGGTCGTGCCAAAGAACAAGACTCCATCATCGTCCCCAGTTCCCAGAACTTCATCCACCACCACCACAACCACAACTGAGTTGCCGTCCCTCAGCCCAATCGGGCCAACAGTGCCAACAAAGGTTCGTCCTCTGGTACCGACCTACGACACCACAACACCCCGAAACACGCAGAACATCATCCTCAACGCCCACCCACAGGAGAATGAAATCTCGGACAGTGTCAACATCCGACAGAATCAGTCTCCAAACGTCAACATTCCCTTCTCCGTGGAGAATCCTGAACGCAAGGAGGGCAAGGAAGCGAAGCTCAATTTGGGTGCTATTGTTGCTCTGGGTGCTTTCGGTGGATTCGTGTTCCTCGCGGCAGTGATCACGACGATCATCATCCTGGTCAGGAGGTGAGTTAGTTGGGACATTGGCAGTCCGTAAAGATTGTTTATAGCACACATAATCGGCACGTTTTGATTTTGAACCCTTAGACTAATCGATAAAATAGGGAAAAGGCGCTTAAGTAAAGAGCGAGCTTAACGACCTTAAATCCTTTTTCAGATTCTTGATATCTCCTCTTACGATTTTTGTGTTAATCTACGATCCCCTTTTAATTTCTACATACATTTTGGCTTCTTTAAATTACTCTAAATCTCGAATTAAAGAGATTAAAGAGAAAGAGAGAAGAGAGCAACTTAAAGGCATCACTGAACATATGATAAGGCTCAAGCCACAGTGGTCAAATTTAACTAATCTAAATCTTTCTTAGTTCAGTAAAATCTGAAAAAAAATTTCGTTTGAATGTTACATACGTTTAGTTTTTAAACTTACGATCCTTGGGGCCAGGCATAGCTACAGTAATTGCATAAACTACTCACAAACAACTTAGTTCAAATCTTATAAAGTACCTCATTGGACCATATTTTTTTTTATGATAAAACTGGTTCGCAACTTCCTCTGCTTAAAAATCTATATACCTATAAGGGATCTATTTCAGACTCAGATGTTGTTTTTTTTTAACTCTTGAAGAGCTTAGCCCATTTGAATGAAATTTTATATTGTGATTCCTTATCTTTTAAATTAAAGCACTGCTTTGCTTTTGTGTGTAATAAACTTGACTTCAACTCAGAAGGCACCAAAAGTACGTTGAAAGCAGATGTTTATATAAATTAGAAGCAAGTCGTTCTAATTGACTGAACCTTTTTGTGATCGCGCACGCGTTTTCAACAATAGCACCTCCACCAACTGCTACAATACAAAGCTCTCGTGTTCAATACACTAGATTTTTCTTATATTTGTTTTATTTCTACTTCCTTTTTATGTTTTTACTTAAAATATCGCAAAGCCCCTGCCAATTCCACACAATTTCAACGATTGTTTTTGCATCTTGTTTAGTGACATAGCAAATTCAAAGCATATTGGACATTCCAATCTTTTGGAGCCAAAAGGTAAATCTGGTGGAATCATTAGAATATGCCGAAACAATACGTCTTTATCTTTAAGGAAAATTTTCCTTTTAAAATCGTTGCTTCAATACGCTTACCCATGACGTTTTTGACAGTTAATCTTGTTCCGTTGCAAAATCTAGACTGATAATGGACGTACCAACTTACATTTGTAAACGATGGGGTAGTCTAGTCCAAGCAAATTAGGATTCATAGCAAACAAGGATTCGGATAATTGACAGCGTCCTCTTAATTTATGACCTTATCCACTGTTTGATTCGTTACAATCTCACCAGTCAAATCACTTAAAATATATTAAAATATATAGTATTGCTTTTTCAGCTAACCAAGTGTTATTTCGGTAATTTCGCATAATTTTTGTTTCATTTGTACGAGATTACAAAAATTATCTGGCAGTGATTAAGAATTTGTCAATTTTTTTATCCACAGCATTTGCCTAGGAAATTCGTGCAATTAAGAAAACCATCATTTTTTGGATTTTTAAAAAAAAAAAAAAAAGAGTGTGCTTGTTGAGTTGTGGTCAAACTCAATGCATCGAATAGAAATGTTGCTTAAAGCCATGTTTGCAAGAAAAGGAGCTTACCTTTCAACCAAATCGGTCGAGCCGTTCAAAATTTGCAAATTCCAAACATTAATAGAGCCGATTTGAAAGCCCATAGTATTTTTTCTGACTCTTGAACGACTGAACCGATTTCAATTCAATTTGGAATAACAAATTGTTCTTATGTTCATCACTAAAACGTTAACTAATTTTTTCTTCGATGCAATGATTGTTGATTGCGCACACGTGTTCAACTTTTGTATACCCCTGTTTAGTTTACATGAGAGGGGGGGAGAAAAAGCATCATAACACTTTTCGTAACGCTCTCATCTCATATAAATCAGTTTACCCCCAACGCGCTTAAAGAAGTCTTACTTCAAAAACTTGTTTTACCTCGGGCGATCAAAAAATCCAATGAAATAGCATAATTACTTTAAAACGTGATTTTAGTCACGTGTCAAAATAATTTTAACCGAATACATTAGCATTAGTCCCAAAGCGAATTTAAAATCACTTTTCTAATCTCTAAATTTTCCATTGGATTGATGTACGACGATTGAAGTAACGTTTCAATACATTTTGGAATTTAGATGTGGTAGAAGTATTCCAGGATATATGTATGGCTAGGATCGTTATATTGTCTCAAAATGCAGTCGACATTAGCGCCTATTTGACTTGCATTAGATTGGTATTATCTCAAAGCTAATGACTCCCATTTCAAATAGATTAACGTACATTCTTATAACAAAAATTAAGATGGGCTTGTTTTGCTTCAAATTGATAAATAAGCTAATCATTTTTAAAGTCACTTCTTTAAAGTTCATATAAGCAGATGGTCTTCTCGTAAACGAGAATTGCATTTCTCGGATTAGGAAAGAGGTGGATTGAAAAAGATGAATGTACAACAAACTGTTGAAGTCCAAGTTAAGTTTCATTCAAGTTTTGATTTTAATTCAAGCAGCAAGGGCCTTAAATCACAAAATTGAAATCAAATGCCTGTCACTTGGAAAACCTGAGTATGACAGCTCGCCTGTGTTTTTTTAGTTTTCTGACAGCTTTTTAGATCGCACAACTAACCATCAAATTCTCAGAACTGAATTTAAAGTTAATTTCAAAGTTTCAAGAAAAGAAAAAAAGAAAAACTCATTGCTGACCAAAGTAAAGATCCCTAAGTCTCCATTTTTGTAGGCACTTATTATAATCAGCGCGCACTATCTAAAATCGCCATTAAATTTAGAAATTATACGTTTTTATGCAAAAAATAATATATTCAAAACTTCACTAATTGCCTGTGTATCGTCCGTATCTAGCTCGCCCAGTGCCTTGCGTCAGCGAAAGTGCCAACGTCTAGAAATAACAAATTCCCATGTAAGAACGGGCTACCTTAGTTCGGCCATTTATGATAGTAATACGCCTACACTTCTGTACAATGTACTTGCGTTACCATTCCACGATCAAAAGCTCGGCAGACGTGACTTTAGTACATACGGACGAGCGGCGAATTATACCCGAGCAGGATTCTTTAGCAATCCACCACCGCCCTTATGAAGTACGGGCGATACAGCAATAATGTGCCATAATTTCAAAGCGTGCCATTCAACTGAAATGTAAGAACAAAACAACTAAAAAAAATCAAAACACTTTGCCACCTCGCATCTTACACATTCAGATTCTTTTTCTTTCTCTCTCACAAAAGCACCGATTAATTTTTTTGTTTTGTTTTGTTTTTCACGAAAGCACGAAAAGTAAAGATTTGTTTTGAGGAAGTTTGTTATTTTCAAAATCTGTTAACCACCAATTGCGATCCTTTTCAGAAACCGTACAACGCACCACTATCGCCATAGGGCGTCGCCTGATTGCAACACTGTGGCATCTTTTGATAGCTCCACCTCTGGGTCGCGGAACGGACTAAATAGGTAAGGATATCCAATCGGATTGAGTCTTCAATGGAGGCTAAGTTAGATCTTTTAGGTACTACCGCCAAGCCTGGGAGAATCTACACGAATCAGCCTCAAAAAACAGCTCTCACAACGCTCTGCGTAAAAAGACGCAGGACAATGTGGACCCACCCAATGTCACACGTTCCCGGGACAACCTCAGGGAGAACATGCAGCGGTCTCGAGAGAATCTAGACAGGTAAAGATGATGTATTTACGATTCTATTGAGCTTTGACTGAAACTTTTCTGCATCCTAGGGTCGGTCGTGACTATGGGTTACGTGACAATTCCGAACTTGTGGTGTCTGATGTTTGTCTAAAAGGTTTGTTAACTTCAAACTTCTCACACTTCACACTCATAATCAAAACTTCTTTCAGGTGAAAAGAAACGTCACCATCATCATCATCACAAGAGCAGTAATCGCGGCGGTGAATATCGCGATCAATCAGCCAATGGAAGACGGGACCATCGACACAGTGGAGGACACTATTGACCAACTATGGTCATCACCATTAATGTAGAGCAGTAAATTTATTAAAAGAAAAAGAGTATCTTTTCATAGTTTATAGTGTAAAACAATTTAAAAAAAAAACCATTACAACAACACACATCGTAGACAATTGGTATCTGAGAAAATCCATTTCATTGATCACAACGTATTATTTATTCATTATGCATAAAGTAATTTATTTAAAAGGAAAGATATCGAGTTCATAAATCTTTATTTTTTCGCAAATTGTATTTGGCACTATTTGTTTGTGTTAGATTGGTTTTGTTTTAATTTTTTTTTAATTTTTATAAGACATTCCACACTATGAATATCTTGGCCTATTTTAAGTTAACGTTCGGATTGTGTGTCCACCTTAAAATGGGTCGATGTAGTCATAGCCTTACCAAATTTAGTTGAAATTGTTAAATATGTAGAACTTATATATTCAGATGAGAAGTGGGTATACGCGTAGAGATATGTATGTGCCATTTATGGCAACAGAAAAAAAATATGACATTTTTAATAATTTTTCGTTTAAAAAAAAAAAAAAAAAAAAAACACAACTAAAATCAATAACGTGTTATGAAAGTATAAATTATTGTTGGCTTTAAGTTTAAACTGAACAAATAATAAAACTAAATGTAAATAATTATTTTCTTTAAATTGTATAGAAATAAAAGATAATTATTTAAAAATATTGTTTGCTCCTTCTTTTTAAAGACCTTAAGAAAAGACCTTTGAAAAGAACTTGATCCTTGAACATAGAAACATGCTCTATTAATAGACAAAGCGTGGCTCAAATCCTTCACCAGTTGTTGCGACTTACGTGTATTTTTTTTTTATTTCTATCGCACCTTGAAACAATTTAACACACCTATTATCCTTCGTCCTGTGCATAGTGTACTTACAAAAAATTTTGTTTTCTAAGTCCTTAAGAGAATAATTCCTTCAAATATTCTCTAAGAAATTACTTGGGCGTATGCGCGATATTTTTTTCCGGAAATTACATCGGCCAATACCGCCTCATCTCATTGCTGAGTTTGGTCAATAGACCATGAATAAAGAAATTGATCCCCGAAGGCATCAAATTTTCTCATCCCTTAACTGATAAATAGTCCTGTCAGGACTTTAATTTATTTTCATAAAGTTTTCTGTTACCAAACGAACGAATTTTTTAATACTCCGTCCAAGTATTTTCGGACGACTTCCTTTCACGATGTGTCATTTAACTTAAAGCCTCTTTGAGGAGCTTCCTCACTCAATGAAGCAACACTCAAAAGGGATGGGCTGGAAAAGAAGGCCGAAAAAGGAATTTCACGAATATCATCATGCGATTGAATGGAATCCAATCGATGTCAAAGTAATTCACATTGGGTGACAGATATATATGTATATATACATATATATATATATTTTTTTTTTCATTCATTTCATCCATTTATCCTTGTACAGTTCAACAGATGCCAAAAGCAACAGTTGCGTCATCGGTGGCACACACTTCAGATAAATTCATCTCGAAACTCATTGACGTCTAATGTTTCGAAATACATTCACGTCTCGGGCGATGAAATGAAATGAATTTTTACTTTTCTCGCACCCGCGAAACTGTGAAGTCCTCGAACTGAAAAATGGAAGATCCTTGCGGGCGTAAATACGAAAAATAAAATAAGAAAGAATATAAAATTGAAGGACCACTCGTCGAAGAAAAAATATAATTTAAATCATTCGACGTGATTTATAGCGCCCGAAACCGAGTTGTCGTCTTATCGCACGCAGACGATGACAATAATGTATTCGAATGAAATTATAGGAATAATTTATGTCTCGGGTTTGCGGATGCCTGAAGAACGGATCCTCGTCGGGATTCACGTAAATCGTAATTAGTTTTTTTTTTTTTTTTGGTAAGAAATTCCAATCTCT
Source organism: Syritta pipiens (assembly GCA_905187475.1). Classification (NCBI taxonomy): domain Eukaryota; kingdom Metazoa; phylum Arthropoda; class Insecta; order Diptera; family Syrphidae; genus Syritta; species Syritta pipiens. Next base: position 8,587,997 of record LR994571.1, on the reverse strand, counting down.
TCGTAGACAACTTGAGGGTGTGAGACCTTGAGGATCTGAGGATGGTGCTTGCTCGAGCGATTTATTGGGTAAGGTGCTTCATTTTACTTTCCTCCGGCAGAGAAGATTGTATCTTATGAGTGTTAGTGAAGTTGATTTTGTAATCTCGGTCGGGAAACCGAAACGAGGAACTTTTTCGGTTTCATTGTTAATTTATTTCGGTGGTTGGAGAGTGTGATCGGCCTTTTTTCTGCGCATTTAGTCGAGAAAGGTAGGAGGATTTGGGATGTGATTGCTTGAGGAAAAACTGGAGTAGTGAAATTAGATTGAACACAGGTGGGTAGTTAAAGAAACATTAGACAAAAACGAGATGTAAACCAAATAAGTTTCGAAGTGGTATAAAACTAGGCAGTAGAGGTATACAACACACATTTTTTGCAAACAAGATAAGGGCCGTTAGTTTTGGGTCAAAATTTATTTCAAGTATAATATTTGAGTCCTCTCAAATATAAAAATTCTAGTGTGTTCTGAGGCACAGGGTGGTCAAATACAAGTTCTCTTAAAAGTGAAATAAAGTGAACAAATTTATTTATTTTTTTTTTTTTTCATGTATTATGGCTATATTGGTTGAAGCAAATATTCCCATTCATTATGGAGTATAACATCGTTCATGCGGCTGGTTCTCCTGGCTTCAGTTACTATAATTTTGCAAGAAATGCACGGCTGCAGCTCACGGATTACGATTGCTTGCGGCTCATTTCATTTCGCGGAGGTGTGACCCTCACTTTCTGTAAAGATTTTGAGCGGAAAGAGATGTCAATATCAAAATAAAATATGGTTTAAAGAAAAACCACTAGATGGCCACTAGATTCTTCTAAGTAATGAAAGCTAAATATGATTTTATCCAATTTTCTATCAAGAACTAAGAATGTAAAAAAAAAGTAAATAGTATACCACAAGTATGTTAATGTCCATAGTAACCTAAAATAAATAATCTGCGTAACAGCGCATAGTAACCTTATGCCGACTGACAATAATGCCAACTATGATGATTTTATTTAAAATACTAAACAGCAACTGATAAACTTCCTCTCATGTCTGCTTCCATTTCTGTTTTATTCTACGTAGAATGGAAATCCTACGTTACGAGAAAAAGGGTTTTTTCTGTCTCTGTAGAAATCTATATCACTTTTGTAAATAGAACCTTTTCACGGATTAGTAAGCCCATTGGTTTTGTAATCCACTTCTAAAAGACTTACTGAAAAGAAAAGGAAATAAACTATAAGATCATTAATGTACTTTTCAACGAGAAAATATCTTTTATTACAGTCATAAACAAAATAGTTTCATTTTTTGTTTGTTTGAAAACAAATAATACATTTTCCTAAATTAAAAATATTTTAATTTCTAAGAATTGTAGTCTACAGCTACATAGATTTACATACACACCGAGTAGAATGTTTAAAGAAGCCCAAGTTTTTGGCTAGGTTTTATTTTATTTTTTTTATTTAGCTTAACAACAATTTTATAACAAGTTTATTTCTCTTCTTTTTTTTTTCTACATAAAAATTTGTTTTTTCTCTTTTTTATGTTGTTTTTTGAGATAATTGATGTTGTTCATGTGATTTAATTTAAATATACAATCCTCAAATATCTCTTTCTTTCTTACACTCTCCATTGATTTTGTGATATATCATTTTCTAAGAAATAATTTTGTTTTATTTAAATTTTCTCTAAACATTAACCATATACGAGTACAACGAATATGCATTTGAACATCAATTTTACTTTGTTTTTTTTGTATTTATTGCAACAATAAGACATCATCTAATTGTGGTTTGATAACTACATATGATTATTTCTAAATGTTTTTGATAACATTGATTGAATTCTTTTTTTTTTACAAATTAATTATTTTTTTATCTTTTAAAGAAGGTTCTTATAAGTAGCTTAAACGTTAATGTTATATGTAAATATTAAATATGTATGTGTTTTTTTTTTAACAGGAAGTTTTTAACCATCTTTGCATATTGTCAAGTTGTTATACAAATATGTATATGTGTAGATAATTTTGTCTCCTTTTTCTTGCAAACACTTGGCTATATATTTTATTTTTTTCATTTATTAAGAGTCTGTTAGAATATGTTTTATTCTTTTTTTTTAAATACATAAATATCTTTAAAAAAATGTTATGGTTAACTTTAGGTTTCACTGATTGGTGATGAAGAGTTAGCTCTATTTTTTCTTTACACAAAATTCATATAAAATATATTATGTAAGTTTATTTTCATATATAATTCTTGAACATTTAAAGCATGCAAACAGATATTTTTTTTTTGTACCAGTCTCTTGAATTAAGTTTTACGTTTTTTTTTGTATAATAAAATGATTTGCTTGCTGTTTTTTTTAATAATTCTTATAATAGATTCTTATGACCGTGTCAGTTTTACTTGAATAAATTGGAAATGCTTGTGTTTAGGACGATTCTTATAAATGCTTAAAATGTTTTTCAAATGCTGTATTTGAAGCCCACCTTCGCTCTATTATTATATTTCTTTCTGTTTAAACCTTATTCTTTACTACATTGATAGCAAACTCAACTAACTTGCTTTTTTAAATTCGGATGACTATAAAATAAAAAAATATATAAATAATCTGCATATCAGCCCATACAGGGTCAGAGCAAAGCTTTCTCGCGGTCGACTTTTCGACCATTTCGACTACATTTCGTTATTCGCCCAAGGCTTTTACAAAATAATTTAAAAATAAAGGCGATAAACATCGAAGTGATTTCACAAGGTTTTCGCTTATTTCTTGATAACGATACCCTAAAAAAAAGTATCGAGGGCATTGCAAATTGAGGAAAAAAAATTAATAAATTTTCAGAAATTCAAAACACCCACACACACAACCGTCTACAGTTGTTTTGATCAAAGCGTTTTATATACTCTTCATTTTTGTCTGTGGAAAATTAAAAAGTAACAACTACTAAAACTATAGGATTTTCCAATAAGAGGTGTTATTTTGAATAGCCCGCTATTTCGGTAGGTGTCAGTTTTGAAGCTATAATTTTTGTGACATTTGATAAGTGGAAACTACGCCATTAATAAAAATGGAACGATTCACTTTCAACAATGCATTGAAATTATCAAAATTCACTATAAACAGAGGGAAAATTTAGCAGGCGGTTCGTAAAACTAAATCATTTTTGGGTTGTCGTAAAGCAGCTTGTCGGACCGGAATATTGTTAGGAAAATTCGAGTTGTTGGGACAAGTGAGTGATGTGAAGAGTAAAACCCGTGCACGACACTCAACAACAACTGAGAATATTGCTGCTGCAGCCCAAAGTGTTTAAGAAAACCCAGGTTTATCAATTCCTCGTTGTTCTTTGGAATTGGGCATTCCACAAACGCCATCACATCGAATTTTGCATAAGGATTTGGTTCTTAAGGTCTAAAGTCTACGCCAATAACCCAGCATCGATTCAAGACCTCAAAGATGGAATTTGTGAATGTATTGAGGGCATACAGCAGCCACTTTGCGATTTGATGACGGAAAATTCATGAAAAGGATATGGTTCTGTAAGCGTAGCCGAGGCGTGTATTGTTTTTATTAGTAATGACATACCTTCCTCTTTACATTAAAACTAATATCCGATCATTTATCTCAAAAACTTCCATTTTTCTTTAAATATCAAAATAACACCTCTTATGGGAAAGCCTTGTATTTTGCACATTTGCACCGCCAGTCATTCTTCTGACAGACATCTCTCGGCCAAGTGGGACGAAAAGCTGCCTTTCATCTTCAGAATGGGATGGTTAGCGATTCAAAGATTTTGATGAAATGCTAAATAGACTTATAAAATATGAGAAGGAAATCTGGTGCTCTTAGCGTTAAAAAAATTAAGTAAAAGCACGGTTTTACTTTGAATGAAGCTAAACACATTCAAAAATGAAAAACAAATCTACAACTATTCTTTAATTTTAAGTGATACAACTCAATTTGGGCTCTGTGAATAGCAATTTATCAAGTTTGAAAATGAATAGTGAAACTACAATAAGTTCTCTCAACGAATCGCTTCTAAGCAGAGATGTACACTACAATTAAACACAAAATGTTTGATTTGATTAATAGTGAGGGGCGGAATAGTTCTATTTTCATCTTATGGATGTTGATTTGAATAATCGTAGCACATGGTTAAAGAGTTTGAACATATAGCGGTGTGCAAATTAATTGAGAGCCATTAGTGATAGCGAAGCTCTCTTTATGATTCCTGGTCATAGGACAAACTATGGACTAAATGTTCGTGTTTCTTTCTTTTCTTTTCTCTCTTTCTTTCTTTAAAAATATTGTGGACAAAAAAATTGATGAAATAAATAAATAAATTTTGAGATGTTTCAAATATGCTTATATAATAACTAATACGCCTCGCTTTTGTTTTAAAGAGGCTCTTTACCCTGTAAAACATTGAACTTATTAGGGTTCCATCGTTTTTTAGTCTTTGATTTCTCTGCCATGGTACGACACCACTAAATTTTTTTCTTCTCCTTCTCCTTGGGTGTGCAATCTTTTTGAACGAGCCTGACTTTAAAAATAACCCACAGATTTTTTTATCGGGATATGTTTAGGACAGCTATTATTTTTCGTTCCTATTATTTTCCGTAAAAATCACTTCATTGGTATGGCATAGAGAACGATTTTGTTGGCAATACTTATTTTGAATTACAGAATGTATATTTCCGATGCAGTTAAAAACTCTCAAATTGCGTGTTAATTGCAAATTGGATTCAAAATATTTCTTACATATAAGTCATCTCAAACAAAATAATTTCGATTTGAATCATTGCATTAATGAATACTCAGGCGCATATGAAACCATTAACTAACTATTTAATCGACTTTGCAATCAAATTGACGCTTCATAAAATTTGGAAATTCTCGACCCCAATCAAACTTTCAATTCAATCAAATATTTTTGCCAATCAGTTATTTAAATTCCATATATGATCAAATTTTATTTAAACGTCAATGATTCTGGAAAACAAAACTGAAGTTAGAATTTTCTCGTGATGAATTTGTGTATGCATTTCCTTGAATTCAAAGTGTTTTTTGTTTGGTGGGACATATACATTTTTTTTGTTTGTTAACATCATTATTTTATTTATTAAGAAGTAATAGCATTAGTCAATTTCTTGTTTTCACTTAAAAGACGGATGAAAAAAAAGTAACCACAAACATTTGTTAACTGGAAAAGGTTAAGAAATATATTTATTTATTTTTTTCTCCTGCTTCTAGTTTTTTTTCTATTTGTTTATTTTAAACAAAGATTGTCTTTAGGTACTTTATTACGCTTCAAACATTTATGTATAGAATTGGCACAGTTTTTTTTTTTTTTTTAAGGAAAAAGTTAAAATGTTGGCACAGCTAAGCAAAAAGAATCAATCTATAGGAATAACCCTCCTAAGCTGCGTTAATGAACTGAACGAACGCATTATACGCATTCATGCAAAATCTATCCGGCAGTCAGTTGACGTCATCAGCCCCGAAAATCCCTACCAATTTCGATAAAAAAAAAATAACAGAGAATTTCCACTCGTTTAGTCCTTAGCCAACTTATTTAAGACCTTTTTGTGCAAAAGGCACTTCTTCTTGGAACGAGATCCTAACACTCGTCTTCCTTCCATGGTATCGAATGCCTCATTCTGAATGTCCTCAACGGAGCATAGTCTCGCCCACTCAAAGTCTTCACCCAACCATACAATTTCAGCGATAGTTCACACTGACATCGGACGCATTTCGGCTTATTTTAGATACAGCCAGTTTCTCAAGTCCCAAGAAAAAAAAAATACATCCTTCGTAGGAAGAAAGAAAAAGGAATCTCATTCAGGTTCAATTACTCCGTAAGGGGGCATTTTCTTCGCAGGATAAAGCACCCTCTTCATGATGTTGTTGAGATTTAGTCATCCAACTCAAATCCTTCGAATTGTGTACACAAAGACGAACGAAGTTCTTCTGCAGCTTATTGATTCAGTGTTTTTTTTTGTTGTTCTTGTTGTTGTGTTCTCTGTGTTCGACTCAATGGATTTAATGTATCGGCAATAAATTTTCAAAATAATAAGACATTACAGCTAAAAAGCCGCGACGAAGTTTTTCCAAGAAATTAGGTAACAAAACAAACATAAATTTGTTGTTTTTGACGAGGAGGTGTTGCTGTGCTGAGAGGCTCTTTCCGGGAAGTGTCTTTAGAAGTTTGTGATGGTTTCCGGGTTTCACAGTTAAAAGTGTTTTTGAACATGTGTGGGGACAGTTGAGAGTCACCTTGGATGCGGTAAATTGAGTTGGCTACTTGGTAACGTTTGGCTTATTTGTGAACGCTGCCAAGCGGGAAGAATTGAAAGAAATATTGGACGAGAGTGCGAAACCAGACAGGAAGGAGTACTAGCGACAGTGTGAGTGGGAAACCGTACAAAGGACTCAGTTGAGGGTCGAGAACCAATTTGTAGGTATAATTGGAGAATAATTAGAAAACCTGGGGTGTCCTTTTGGTTTGGTGAATTTAGAGATGAGAACGGTGTTCTCAACAAGTTGCTGGGCAATTTGAAATGGAGCTTTTCTATTGAGAAGTTAAATAAGAAAATAAAGGACGTTATGGTGGTTTGATTATGCTAAATGGAAAAGTGTTTTTGGATGGTCTGGGAAAAGAAAGTTTTGGATAATGAAACACCAAAATACAAAAAAAAAAGCAATTTGCATAAGCAATATCTAAGTCGATTGGCAATCTGAGAATGTCGTGATGTTGAATTTTTAACAAGGTGTAAATGTTTTTGTTTTGGACGCTTATTTATTTAGTTACTGTTAAATGGAAACAGGAACTGGGCAATTCTTACAAACGGAAACAAACTCTATGAACTATAATTATTTGAAAGAGAGAGTAGACTGAATTTATCTAGAGTTGAAGACGTTGTGAATAAGAATCATTACGCATTAATGTGGAATTCTTGTATTTTTTTTAAGGAAATTGGAGACATTTAGAAGAACCTAAATTAGGTTTCAGCCTTGCTATTGACCTTAAGAATCTGAAACCACTGACTGACAAGCTAGAAATCGTTGAATTTTAGTCTCAAAACGTATGCCAAGTCGAAGGAAAACATAAATGCAAGGTAAGTTGCCTATTATATACCTATTTCCTTTAAACTACGTCTATAAAGTATAATATTTCGCTTAGCAATTATTATTAATATATTATATTTTTTTGCTTCTTATAGTTTACAAAATACAGTTTTACATACACTCACACGTACACAACATGAATGTATGTATCTTTTTACTATTCTATACATCAAAGACAGCATATGTTAAGTTTAGTTTTTAACTTTTTCTTGTATTTGTTTTGTTTTTTCACATCAATTTAGACCTATTACGCGATCAGTAAAGTATCTGTTATCTCGATTCTGACAGAGATACCCAGTAACAATTGTAAAAAAATATATTAACTAAACAATTGGCGTATATCATTTCACGATAAAGGACACACTCGCAACGCTTACCTAATCACATTTCTTGTTTCCGCAAAAATTATAAATTTCATTTTATATATGTTATGTATTTTCTTTTTTTAACTGATAGAAGGTTTTACTTACTCCTATTTACAGGCTAAGGGATACCCAGTGATTGAAGAAGAACTACGTGCTAGTTGAGTGATTATTTAAAACTAAGGTTCATTGACAATTATTTCACGAAAAGGTCCTTGAGCGTTGAGCAGAGGGAGGCATCGCATGTGTCCTTGGTGTCGTCCTCGTCGGTTTTGCCGAACCAGTTCATTGGTGAGCGTGCCGTTGGGATCTTAGATCGCGAGCCGCGGTCCTTTGGCACGGCACCCTTGCTCGAAGACGATGCTGTGCCTGTGCTGCGGCGGAGGAAACCTTCAATTGCGGAACCTATGACTGTGGCGTCGATCATCGGACCCTTAGAGTCCCACTTAGATTTTGCCCTGGGCTTCGGTTTTTCTTTGAGGATGTCCTTCGACTGGAGGCGGTCGAGGACGTCTTTCGACAGCGCCATGGCTGTGCTTTTGCTTCTGATGCTCTTCTTGCGTGACATCGGCTGGTGACGCTTGGCGAACCATCCCGAGAGAGCTGCTCCCTTGTCCTCGGCATCGGACACCAGTTGCTTGGCGTTCTGCAGAAGGGACACGTCGAAGCTGTTGGATCTTGTTGACCGACCAACGTTTGGATCAAGTGTGTTGCTGGACGTCCCACCGCTGTGTGTTGAGGAGCCACTGGGACTGGCCTTGGTCTTTGAGGAGCTGCTGGGAGGAGTGTCATCACACTTGTGAATTTCAATAGCCGATGATGTGAGGTTGCTGAAAATAGAGCTGATGTCAGTGCGACTTCCCAGGAGGCCGGTCTTTTTCTTTCTCTGTGACGTGCCGCGGGAGCTGGGGATCAAACATGGGGAGATTATTGCTGGGTGTTCAGAGGCGCGACGGAATACTGGGGTTGGGGACACTCCACCGGGAATAACTTCGGAATATCTCCGATTCGTGTACCTTTGTTGGGTGCTGGCACCGGTCTCGTTCAATGTCTCGACTTCACACACTTTCTCGTTGCTGGTGGTCCAGAGCTTCATGCGGGCCTTTCGTGACTGAACGATGTCGTCCATGATGTCCAACTGGAGATTGTGAATGCTGCCGATTGGATCTGTCGATGGGGGTCCTGTGGACGCACTGCTCTCTCGTCGAGACCCAAGGACGCGGCTAAAAAGAAAGATACGGACAAAGGGAATGAGTTTAAAATAAATTTTAAAGAACCTCTGGGATGACAAAAGCTTTGCATACTAACTGACTTGCCACCCGAAATTTGCATAAATCTGTCAGCAAACATTATTTTGTTAGCGGAAATGCCTCCGAAAATCCTCCACTCATCTTCGTCGTCCTTCTTATCTGCCACTTGGAACATTTTACGACCAAGTCCTCAATGGGTTGCGTAACTCAATAATTTTCCGCGAAGACAACAACTTAATTAAATTCCCTCCAGTGATGCATTTGCATATTTCCGACGTGCCTTCAAAGCCCACCCACAGTTACAGCACCCGCCGCCCACCAGCTTCCGGCTTTCAGACCGCTCAAAAGGAATGCGAACCAAAAACTACGAACGCACAATGAATAGAATTTTCGCCGCCAACATTGTTCGACGTGGAGCCTCGCACCGAAGCCAACCGAAAAAAAAATCACAAAACACGATGTCGCGTGTGCCACCGAAGGGATAGCTCCGAGCCTCCATTAGGGACCGTAGTACATCATCTAAAAGCCGCGGTTAGCTCGCATTGCATTAACGCCCCCTTTGCATGCTCAAATATTAATTAAATTGATTTAAGGCGCCCCTCTTCGTTTTTGTGGTGCCCAAAATGAAGGCTCGTGTGCCAGAACGAGTTTACATGGGAGGACGTGATGAAAACACGTCCAACGCCCGCACTGTCCGGAAACTGTTTGTGGTAATGTTTTGAAATGACGCACTATTCGGACGTAGGGGATGCCAGATTCACGGTACGCCTGAGATGTGACTATGAGTAGCACGTGTGTTTGTCAACATGAGCGCGGGCTACGCCCGGAGGAGGAGTGTTTGCGCGAGGATGAGCGAAGGTCATTGGAGCGCACAGATAGATGTTTTAGGCATCATTTTGGTGTCTAAAGTGCTTTCTCTTCTTTGTGGACATGTTCAAGTGAAGATTTTCACAAAATGTACGTATGTTCTTTTGAGTAGCAGAAGGAAAAGCGGTCGGGGATACTTCAAACGCAAGAAATTGGTTGTGGGCGATTCGGCGTAACTTGGTGTGATATGGTGTTGACGAAGGCAATTTTGATAAAATTAAAGCGCAAATATTTGCTCTTCATTGCATAAGATGGCCTTTTTGTTTCAGGTCTTTAATATTGTGAACTGTTTTATTTTTAGATTTTTGAAGTGTTTGAGTTGGAAAATGTCATTCCACTTATAACACTTAAAACCAGTTTTTTTAGAACATAAGAATTAGTAAGTCTTATTTAAATTCTTCCAAATGCAAAACGCACTGACGCCTACTTGAGCATTTTCTCATGCTAGTATTGAGTGTTTGTATTATGATCGCAAATTGAATTAAAAGAAACCAGAAAGCCACCTGCACATAAAAGTTGCTTAAAAAAATCGTATGCATTAAATTTGAAAAAAAATGTCAACGTCAGACGTAAAAGCAAAGCTGACAGACTTGATTTTTCAACAGTAATATCATTCGCATCCAATTCCTTTGAAAAAAAAAAACCAAATGAAACCGAGATACACATACGGATGCGACTACATGCCAGTCTTGCAGAGAACGTGGATCAAAAAATGTAAAACCGCCGAAAAACGCGTATCTAGAGTTATGACAAAGACAGCAGTATGTAGCTGCACTGTGGAAGAAAACAACACTCATCAGATGACTAGTACGGGAAACACATACTGCAGGTTCCATGAATTCTGTTGAAACTCCATTTAATAAAAAAATAAATAAAAAAAAGGAATACGAATGCGGTAACGATGCTAGAGAATTTATGTTCCTTGAGAGTAGTGCCACGGAGAAGAAACAGACAATAGAAGAATTAATTTCATTCCTAAATGGAATTTCTCAAATGCTATTTCTCTGTACTATTTGGCGAAAAATAAGCCAACTTAATTTAATGAGGTCGAAGTGCAAAATAATACATCCTTCGACAGTCTTTGGGACCGACGCACTATGGGGTTTTGCAACAGCAGAAGCGGCGAGAAATCGTTTTGGTTTATTATTTTTATATGTAACCAATTTCTTTTTCGATTCATAAAACTCTTTAATTTTGAAATAATATTTTCTTTAAAGAGATTTTCCTGAATAAATGAGAATCGCTTTTCAGTTCTCATTTATTAATCAATTAAATTCAGTTCTTTTTTAATCAAATCCACATGAAAACAATTTGGAAACACTGTCAAAACGCTTAAAAGATTTTAGCGAGAGTCGTTAATTTTAAAACATTTTTTGACTTAAGAAGAACAAATTGAATGTGGGTTGTAAGAGCTTGCAGGTTGAGAGTCAAAATGTAATCTATAAAAAAATCCTCTAAAAAGTGGAATTATATAGCTATAAAATACTGTATCTTTCAAAAATTTGTTTTTGAAATATCGTGTATATCTTTAAAGAATAATTAATGAAACGCCGATCAGAACCTAAGACACGCAGAGCCAGCCACAAAACATGGTCTTCCGGTCCAACCCCATTCTGTCCGTAAGCCAATTTTTCTGACAAGAAGTGAGCGATGCAAAAACCTTCGCTCTCCTAAATCCAGTCCCACATCTCGTAAATATCTCGCCTTAGACATTCGCATCGTTCTACGGTATTTATGGCACAGAAAAAGTAGATTTACATTCAAAATGGTTTTTGTAGCTGGCTTTGCGGAATGATTTAAAGAATGAAAACGGAAATGAATTATTTCGCCCAACCTCAGAAAAAAAAACAAAAAAATTCTCCCGCAAGCATTCCACAGATTACGAGCACATCCTCGGTGTGGGCAGTAGAATGGAAAATTTTTTGATCTCCCAGCACGTATCTACCCGTACGAAAACTTCTACTATCCACTAACACTTATTCGTATCACAACAAAATGCCGCAGGCATTCGTGGAGGCCTATTCACTAGGATCGTAGTCGGTTCCGTACACCCAAACAAGAGGAAAAGGTTTTTTTTTGTTTGGAAAAACAATCTGAAGCGATTAAACGAGGAAATTAAGCGGATTTGGAATTAATTTCATTCTGTGTTCACTCCACAGAGCGAAGGGTTCTCTCCTTGCGTTCGTCCTTGCGGTAGTGCGTCTAACATCGCTCACAGCACGCAATTAATATTAATCCAAGCATGTGAAATGTATCTCAAATACGCGCTGAATATATTTCTCATTAAATGCGAAATTAAATTCCATCCGAAAGTGGGATGGAGTGTGCCTCCCAACCGACAAGGGCAGACTTATCGTATTACGCTCTCGTCTACGAGATCTAAAGTCGTCTTATCATCACAGTCAGACACACTCACCTGTTTGGTAGAGGAAAAGCTGCTACTGACTCTCGCCGGTTTCGCCCAAAGATAGCTGCAGGCACCTTCGATATGGTTACGACCGAGTGCCGACGACCTGACGGTGCCTTGGCCTGTGACAGTGTGGCTAAGAATGCGGCTTCCTTCGGTGATGGTCCTGATCCCTCGCCGCCACGTTCTGACAGTCGGCGCACTTGGCTGGCTGTGATTCCTTCGGTCACCTGTTGTGAGGGCAACGAGTGCTTTCGACTCTCTCGAGGATCTCGCCATGGCGACAGAAGATACGGGTTCACTGGCGAGTCTATGTCTAGGCTTGCACGGTATGTTGGCGTTCCCGAGCTACTCTGATCGTCCTCCTCGGCGGCACCAGACTCCTCGACCACAATCAGTGGCTCCGGCTTACCCGAGGCGAACGGCGAGAACGATGAACGTCTCTGGCGAAATTTATCTGAAAGGACACAATGAATTTGTATGAGTTACTTGGGGCACAGATTTTTTTCTTAGATCGTCATCTATCAGAATCGACAACAACAATAATGTTGTATCCCATCAACACCATGGTTCTGTGGGATGAGATTCTGAGAAAAATTACAAACCTAATGGGCTCTTAGGCTCCTTGCAAAAGGGCAGAGGCGAGAAAAGTGACAGGGAAGTAATCAATCAAACGAAATCTTAAGGATAATGCTACAAAGAGGGGTTTACATCAACCACAACAAAAAAGAAGAGAGAAATAATAAAACAGCAGGAAGGCGACGGATACAAAGGACATACAAAACCGTATACAAAAATTGCTAAGAACGTAATGCACGAGTGATTTACGCGCCGGGTTTGAGGACCGCCCGAAGGTCCGATTGGGACAACAATTCGGGGAAAAAGGCGTCACCGCCCTGGCAACCGTGACCAGCATACAAAAGAGAAAGAAAGTGGGTGAAAGAACGATTTTTATTAAAGGGTTTCAATTGCAGTGGTTGTTTTTTTAGAAGTTGGTGGTGGGATGATTAGAGTGCTTGTCGCAGAAGGACTATTAGTAGGGAGGGCTTAGCCGGTTTAGCTGCGATTTGAAGAGGATTTTAGGACTAATGCTGATTTACAAGAAGAATGGTACAATGGAGTGGAATCAGTGTTTCTTCATTGGTTCGCTTTAAAGAGCTTATAAATGAAAAAAAATACAATGACTGGGGATGGATGAACAGAATTAAGTCGAAGAAGTATTTGGGTATCAAAAACTGCAGTCTTATTGACATCGATTAAGGCTCAATGAAAGGCTCGCTCCTTCGGTTTCGAAGCAACCAGCAACCTGCTTCGAATTGTGAACTTAAAAACCCAAAGTCACAAAAAAAATTGTAAACTAAATATTTGAAATTTTGTCTTCGAGAAAGAAGAAGCTTTGAGTTCGTCCAAATGTATAGAATCTGAAATGTTCAACTCAATTGATTCAGATTGTAAGTCTTCAACTTTTATTTCCCTTTAATATTTATTTGTGTTCTAAAATAGTACTACAAGTTCCGATTAACCATGATTTGTGAAAGATTTTCTCTGTGTTACTAAATACCCACATCGTTTGGGTAAAAACCCGATAACCTCCGCGTCGGACTGTTAAGCGAGAGTACACGGGTTCAAATCCAGCCGGGGAAAAAAAAACACCACAAACATTTTTCACGGCCCCATCTCCAGCGAACGATTGACAAGCCTCCTGGACTCAATATTATAACGCGCACAACACAGTGGAGGCGCGAAAAGCTAGCCCTGACCTCCGAGACAGTATTTTCAGATTATTTGCACATCACTAGTTGAGACGAACACTTCCAAGAATTGAACTAATGCCTGTTTTCATTAGGAAAGAAGAACTTTATGATTTAGTTTAACATAAAGCATCAGTATCTCCGCTGAGAGAAACGAAAATCTGCTGTACCACAACCTAAGCTGACGCAGTGGAAAGGAAGCATTCATGTCCCGAAATACCAACGAATGACGACAATGGACAAACATAAAAAAAACAAAAGAGACCTCTTTTGAGTAAATATCGAACAACGTACAACCACTCCCCGTCGCAGCCATGACATTTGAATGAACTTTCACTTAAGTCGAAAAGTATCTAAATAGAAAGTTTAAAGACTGCGGGAGATTTTATAAGATTTCCGAACCATTCTTTGAGAAATCTTTTCATTGATAAATTTGCAAAAAAAGAAAGTCAGAGAGAACTATTGAGAGCAAGAAATTCTTTCTTAATGAGGAGCAGTGGTAGTCTTAACGAATTAGTTGGCTTGTGATTTATTTGGTTAGCAGCAAGTAGCTTACATATTTCTTTGCGCGAACAAGATCAAACGTCATTAATGTCGATTATTTCTATGGCTAAGACTTATCGCAGTAATTCTCATTGGTATCCAAATATTACATAGTGTATTTTCTACAAAAAAGTAGAAAATCTAAAAACGAATAGAGAGTCGGCTTCTTAGACAGATCTTTACACATCTTGCTTTTTTGTCAATACATATTTTTTGAAATAATGAGTTATTGAATAAAGAAATTCATATGGAATTTTACTCTGGTACCATGATTCCGCACTTTATAAGCGTGTTTCTGGCCTTTTTTTTCACTAAATACCTTTAACACAGTACCTCAAAATTAATGACCATAGTCATCTTTCCATCAAATAAAAGCCTTAACCACTGTGCCTTAAGCCCATTTATTATTAGCTTAGTTTTTTAGGCTACAAAATGTTTTCCTTCAATAGAAAGATTGAAATTACAAATCACATCTCTGTACTCTTTTTACGTAAATTGTGAGACAATACTGTAACCTATATAACGAAATAAATAAAAATCAAAAAATTAAAATGTTTTCTATTGCTACGCCACACATCGTTACACCCTCAAAAGATCAAATAATAAATTAATTAGCTGCGAAATTTAATGATTATGTCCTTAAGCCACAACTACAACAAATTCCAAGAACTATAATCAATTCATTTGATATTATTTTAACCCTACCCCTACTTCGTTTACAAATGAACAAATAGAAATGCTTTAATTGTGGGAAATGCTGTAGCTTTCCTTCTGGGAAAAGGCAAACGATTCTAATACTTCTTACTAAAAATGTAATACTATTAGACTTATGCCATTTCCCAAACAAATCTTTTCCTTTAGGTAACGACTTTCAAGCTTATTTCAAGATCTCTCCTAAATATTGAAACTATTATGGAACTTAAAATAGTTCAGCTGAATGACTGAAACAGTTGGGGTTTAATTCTGTCATGAACGCGCCTCAATTAAGCGAAAACTGTGAAAAAGTGTCAAAGGCCGAAAGGCTTACGATATGCAGAATGTTGTTCCTATACAGCAATGGTCGTCTAAGATACGTAAAACTGCATCATATTCGAAACCATACATTTTAACTGAAAAGTCTTTCTTTTTATATTTTAGGTAAATTAGGTTCGTTTTAAAAACAAATAATATAAATTAGAGGTAACATATGTTTGGTGGTTTCAAAATTGAAGCTAACTAATTTTCAGCCCCACAACTAAGTATGTCGCGACGTCGTGACCTTCCACCATTTGATCGAAACACGTAGACCGATGACAGTACATCTTGCCTAAGAACATGTTTATGATTAGTACCCTATGTTGTACACAAGCAACATGAACATTTGTTGCAACGTGCTAAAAAATGGATTTACAAATGTCTTTCATAATTTTTTAAGAAAATAACATTCTGTTAATAAAATAGGTTCTGTTTTATAACACTTTTTCTAATTTTAATGCATGTTATGAGTTTCTACCTAACCTTTGGAATGTAAGGAAATCAGTTCTAATATTTTCCACAATAAGCCCCAAAACTTCAACTTCAACTTCAACTATCTGAAGAAAAATTAAATGGATTGAAATAGATTTATGCAGGAACGTAGACCACTTTTTGTTTCAATTACGCCAATATTTTTTGAGCTAGATAAAGTTTATGTTGTACACGTTAATATAGCAAACAATATCCTCCTAATACTCCTTCCGGCTATCTGTAATTATTGGTTTAGGCTTTGTGTCAACGGTAGTATCTCTCTTCCAAAAACAAGAAATTTTTTAAAATCATTCGATTTGTATTCCTCCTCACTTGTGTGTTTTTAGCAATAGCAAAAGTCTGTATTAACATGTTTACTGCGAGTTATACAGAGAAGCTTTACTCCCACGCAAAGTGTTCCAGAAAAAACTATACAGCCTCACATAAACAGGAAGACCATAGAAATACATGAACTTGGAAACACGATGCCAAACAAGTTGAAAAGCTTTGAAATGCTTCCGGGCTTGCCGCATGGGATTGTGCATTGTTAAACAACAACCACCCATGAACGCACAACACACTTCCCAGATCCCTTTTCTGCTACAAATAGCCACTCAGGTTACACACCAACCCCCACATGTAATCCTACAGGAGTCTACATCAAAGAAAAACTGCAGCCAGATCCAAAATCGGAACTGAAAAGAGATTAAAAGGATTTGCATCCTTTTAGTAGCTGAAAGCCGTTTATAGTGAATAAATTTTATTGTATGCAAAAATTCTATGCAAATCAAAATAATCTACACAGTCACAAATAAAAATAATGGAATTCATGCCAAATATTTTGAAAATAGCATCCTGTAGCTTAAAACCCTCCCCCGTGAATATCGATCAAATCCCTGCGGGAAACTTCATTTATCAGCACAGAGCCTCGCGTATGTCCTCCACACACATGCAACCGCGCGACGTGCATTTCCTGCGAATAAATACACATTTCCATTGACAAGAAGCAACAGTGCGGGGATACCGAAACCTTGCTTCGCGTGGGTGCATTCATCGCCAGCTTTTCATAGCCCACCGACGACGGTCACCGGATACACGGACATACGGATACACACGTGAAAAGTCCATTCGAAAGCAATTAAATACATAACTCGCCTGCGCAGCGGAAACGCTTCATTTAGTTTTAAATACAAAACTTTTCGCTCAAATGTCAACATGCTTTGACGAGCTAGGCACACAGCGAACCGCCGCCGTGCCATTGTCTCGTCGTACAAAGGCTGAAGACCTTCTGAACAATTCATTCTCATTTGACTTTTAGCACTGAGGAGCAAACTCTAACAGCGTTTCTTTTTTTCAAAATTAAATTCGAGTTATTTACTTTTTTCACTTGGCAAGTGTTGAGGTGTGAAACGGATGTAGGTTTCAATGGATTTGTGTTCCGAGAAAACGATTGTGGGAGTTGTTTACACGCAGCGTTGTTTTCTTTTTTCCCTTAGAGTCGACGGTGTTAAGATGCTAAAAAAGGAAGACCTAGTCCGCCCCCGTTGGTAATTTCAGTTCAAGAAAAGCACATAAATAGATGTGTTCGGGTTCTAAAATAAGAAAACCAATTTGCAAATTAAATTTTATAGCGAAGAAGGAGGAAAAAATCGGAGGCTCTTGGAGATTCTCCGAACTTCTAACGTCCATTTGTATAATAATGATTCACCTTTGACGTTTGAGAGGTAGAATGCTTTGAATTACTTTATTGCTTCTCCCCCCTGGAGTTTACAACGACATTGTCCGCTCGCAGTAGGAGTCTGTCGGGCGGACAGTAAGTGCATTTGCAATCGACAAGGCAGGAGGACAGAAGAACTAAAGAACATAGCTATAGTGGTTTCTACTGACGTTAGCCCTCAATGTAAGACAAAGACTGCGAAGGAGGCGAAGGAGAATCTGCTTAATGGAGAGGCAAAACATAAATGGATGGAATGCCAGGTCATTAAAAGGCACAGTTTCCGTCCTTGAAAAGTAGATTCGTGATTACTGCGGAGGACCTTGAGAGAGCAAATACAATTCAAGTTCTTAAATTGAGTTTAAGTTGTTGCAATTCCATGCCTTTTGAAAAAATCGAATCTAATTGATTACTGCAAAAGTAATCGCAGTCCTCATCTCACAGAAGTCACACAGAAATCCTTTCCAAAATCCATCATTAAAATCGTTCCTGTAACTTGAGAGGCAACGTGGACTGAGACAAAACTGAATTCACAAATAAATTAAAAAAGTTTTTCATGTATTAAAAAAAAAAAGACTCAAACATGACATAATTATTCCCTGGACGTCGTTCAATTTGCAAAGCAAATTTTTTATTGCGTTCTAATCCCTTGAGGTCTTCAAGTGAAAGCAGACCTTTTTCTTTTTCTCTATCACCTGGAACGATTTACTCTGAGCGGTCTCTTAAGTGGGACAGAACTACAAATTTAACCCCAAATAAAAAAAACGACCTTTGGGAAACACTTGTAATTCTGTAATTCCAAATGTTTTGGCATGAAAACCACGTTAACACCTTAAAAGCAATTATTTATACAACTATGGATGAACAAACATATTTAATAAAATAATTAAGAACATTTTCTGGTCCAAAGACAAGTGGGAAATGATCCTTTAAACTTTAAAAAAAATTGAAAAATTCTAGATATTAAAATGCAAGTTATACTTAAGCACGAAAGCACTACGCATTTTGTTTTTTTTTTTAGGTTTGCGTGGTGAAAAGTTGATTGGAACGTACGTATGGTACTATGGATGATATGTGGATGAAATAGCAATAATAAATTACAATATATGTATATTTGTGATGCACTTACAATAAGTGTTTGGACGTAATCAAATACTTGAAAATATTTGATTGGAAAAACAAATCAATTACATTTAATATGGATAAGTAACATATCGTTTTGCAAAACAAAATTGCACAAAAAACATGTAAATAAATCAGACGCACACAAGTACACAAGTTGATTGTTTCCGATGAAATAGGAGATATTCCATACAGTTGAAACTCGATCATACCTCAAAATGTAAAAGCTTTAAAAAACTACTCAAAATATGAATCATACGCTTCGGTTTAGTGTGAAATTAAATTATCACCTTCGGACGATAAATTGGAATCCATAGCCTAAATTACAAATTGTTATTTTAAAGCTTTTAATCAAAATCATTCCTGTAATTTTCTTATTTTTTAATAATTTTACTAAATTTAATTGAATAATAATACTAATTCAGGGTTGTTATAACCCGCTGAGTGCCAGAGGCTAGAGTTTTATAAATCGGACTTGCATCAATCCCTCCATGTTTATTTCTGGAATCATCGCTGAACAGCGAAAGTTCAGGAGTTGTTTTTCATATTTCGACTGATGAAAGTTTATGAAAAGCTATGAATATTCCTCAAAAGACAAATTAGAGATTTTTAACTTCCACCAAATTATTAGTCTGACAATTTAGTAACATTGTGAAATGTCAGAGTACTTAATAGGCTTTGGCTCGCTGACAAATGACGTCGATATATAAAATTCATTGAACCATCCTGAGAAAACAAATACCAACATTCAGTACTGATGCGTGAAACGGTCCTTTAACATTTACAACACAAAGATTCTAACCCATCTTGAGAAAATTGTTGACGTCAATTTGATAGCCAAACCAGACCAAGGTCGATATCCACTCTACAGACCTATGCCAAGGCATTACGAATTTTCCTACCGAAAATTTATTGCCTAAGAAACAAAATTGTGCTCTTTCCCAAAAATAACGGTGTAGCCACTATTTTTACAGCGCATCTCTTCATCTCTCACCCTGACGTGTGTTGTCTACTCAAGAGAATTTTGTAATTTTATTTATGGCCGGTTAATTTGGTTCGATTTTCGTAGACGAAAATTGTGTTAAATTACCCCACAGACTCGTCACAGTGTGAGCCAAGTTGTCTATGGTGGTCTGTATTCCCCCTCTGGCTGGCAAGAAGTAATTTAGGGTCGATAACAAGATTCATCTTTATTGGAAAATGAAAATTTCATCAAACCCCAAATTGATATAAATGGATCTTTACAGCCCGAGGAGAAGTGGGGTTGTGAGAGAATATTTACTTGGAGAAGGGCGTCCTTTGTATATCTGTTGACGTAAGGAAACCCAGCGTTGTAGTTAGAGAAATTTCAAAGGCAAGAAGTTATTTGAATTCAATGAAAGATTGATGCAAGAACTATCGATTTCGGTGCGTTACTTTGATGCACATGCAGAATGATATTGAATGTCATGTTCTGGAAATAACGACGGATGCTCTGCTTGTGGATGTGTGTTGGTTTTTTTTCTTATGAAATGTTTTTTTATGAGACGGATGAGCAAGGAACTCTGTCAAAAGAGCAAGCTAGGCAGCTTCGTGAAAGTAGAGCATGCAGTACAATAAACAAAGTGAATTAAGCTCTCGAGAAACCCAGGGAGATGATAAATTTATTTCAAAACTGAGTAATATTTAATATTTTACTTATAAAATCAATTTTAGTATCTATAAAAGAATATCTTACGTTTGCATTCAAATATAAAACAATAAATATTTGACTAGGATTACTAAGAAATAGACTTACGTGTGACATTAAAGTGCAAAAGTCAAATGAGATACCGAAAGGTGAAATTAACGTTCAGCTCGTTTTCTCTTTTAGAAACTGTAGAAGTACTGGGAAGCGTTTTTTTTTTTAACTTTTTAGATTTCACTTGATTGAACTTGATATAATTTGAAACTATTTATATCACAAAAGCTATATATATAAAAAAAAAAAACTAGAAAACGCTAGGTCGCATAAGAAAGTTACAATACAAAATTTTGATTTGATTTCGAATAATCGAAATAAAACAATAAGTTTAAATAAAAATAGATTAAAAATACTAATTAATTTATATTGCAAAAGTCACAACCACTTAACTAAACTCAATTCGACTGAACTGAACTGCGGACACTTACTCAATCTTATTTATACTATTTTGTTTGGCTAAATTTGGAGTACAAAAGCTACTTTTCATAACCAGATAAACGTTTTAAAGAGTATCAGAAAAAATCAAAACATGGCTTATGCAAGTTTATAAATTTGATGTTTGCTTGTCTATAATAATAGCTATGTCATCAACTAGCAACGTTTATTTCCCTCATATTGAGAATGTTTGCAAAACATAAAAATAGTAAGCCTTAGGCATTCTACAAATCACAATGCAGCCTGACAACGAACCTTCTAGAACCCAACCCAAATGTAACACGAAACTCATTTTGATTGACTTCTGAGTTCTCTCTGATTCCTGCCCCGGCGTCTTGTCAAAAGGACACCACCCATCACCCATATCTAACAAATTGTTACGTGAACAACCCTCGCTACATCGATCTGTCCATCCAAAGATAAAGTTAGCTTTCGTTCGACGCTTAAAGCGACATTCGTTTCTGCAAAAGGTCACTCCAATCGCCAGCCAATGAATCCGAATGTCACCTTTATGATCCCTCTCCAGACCCCGGTTACTGTACCGCTTTCAATCCATCTGTCAGCGCCCTGCGGGAATGCCACCACATTCACGAATCGAATATTGAGCCATCCCCCTCACACATCATGGTTCTATTCAATTGACGGATTATTTGCATGCGACTTGATCCTTGGAAATATGACGTATCGAGTCGATGAGCGCCATTTGTGAGTACAGCACCACATCCTTGCGCATTGATATGTAAACCACAACCGAGTTTAATCGAAATGCATGCGGAATAACATCGGAGCTCCGAAAAGCCCTGACAAAGTACATAATTCAGTTGTTGCCAGATGCCGGGGGTCGAACGTAACCACGCATCCGAACACGACCGGCGTACGTGCCGGATGGTGACAATCACACGCGCGTTGTTGGGTATAATTCATGTTTTTATTTTTTCCTTTTATACCCTTTTTTTCAATTTTACCGGAATAAACGATCAAACCGCGAATTTGTTTTCCTTTTTCTTTTCAAAATTTACAGAAGCATTGTTGAACGGGTTTCTGATGTAACCCGCAGAGAAGTGACAGCCAAAACGAGCAAATATCATCACAGAAATCTCCCGAACCTAACCTCACAGTCAGAGCCATTCGACTTCCATCCTGATTTATGTGCCCACTAAGCACCTCGTAATTCTCATATTCGCATTTAAATTGACGACAAATTCCACGCCGCAGATCCGTTCTCGAAATGTTATCGGCAAGGATATGAGTCTCATCATCGCATCTCATTACGAATAATTCGTAATTAATTCATTCGCTCCCCCGCAAGTGGCTTCGTCACTTTTCCCACCCACTCACCAGCAAAATGACACACAACAGGACGACATCCTCTCAAGCAAAACCCGACACAATGTGTTGCAAATGGCGGTAATATCCCCGCCGTCGAAACACGCATTTCCTTTTATTTCGCTTATGAGCAGCGCAGAAAGGGTAAAGCATCGTCATCCGTTCCCATTTAACTTCACGCCATTTGAATGAATCTTGTGAATCCTGAGAATCCTCTTTGCCTTTCAGCCAACATGCCATCGTCTCCAGCCCAGAGCGAAAACTTAATAACCCAATAATAATGAGATCAGATATTTAAGGATATTTAAGGATACGTCGCCGTTGCCATCGCACCGCCCTGCCTGTGGTTCTTTTTTTTGTGTAAAATTATTAAGTAATAAAAAATCAACGAACCGCTTAGTGAAGATTACACAAACAATATCCTAGAAGGACGACAAGGACGAGTCCCTCGGGGCGTCGTGTCTTCAGAGAAAGACGCTGGCAAAGAGGATGGTGCATGGGCGTTGCTTTCTTGTAAATTGAGTGCGTAAAGTGATATCGGTTGGCACCGTTTACGGGGTGAGCACTGTTGGTGTCAGGCAAGGCCCACGGAAGCTATGAATTACGTGTGTATGAGTTTAGCATGATGGGAAAAACTGCCGCGAAAATATAAACAACAATGTAAAGTAAGCAACGCGAACAGTCTTCAGAAAGCCAAGTTGAGATGTTCAGAAGTAAAAGTTTTTTTTTTCAAAAATTTTCCAGCAAAATTTGAACGGCGCTGTTTGTCAAAGAAGGACAGACGCTAAGTGAGGGTAAATGAATGACTCATGACAGAAACAAGTTTATGGGAGTCAGGTAGCATGTAGGCAGTTAAAGTCGGGTCCTTCAATTTCCTGACAAACACAGACAAAAATTTAGAATCACGTTTTTTAAATTATTTTTGCGACACAAAATCGGCAAATTTTAGTTTTAGAAAAAATATGTTTCTGTCAACAAAGTGAAAGGCTTCTGTAGAGATCTTAAATATACTCTTAAAAGTTCTGAAAAAATCCTCCTTCGAAAAGTGATTTAAAAAAAATTTTAGTCCAAAATTTTTTTGTAAAGTTGAAAACTTTAAAATCTTTTTAATCAATAAATCTGAGATCTCATTGATTTAAATACAGAGCATTTCCATAAACAATGAATTTTGAGTTGTGAATACAAATTCCAGAAACAAACAATAGGTTATCTGTTTATTATGCCGCCCAAAAGCATGCACACACAATGTTTGACATTTTTAAGTGGTTAAACCTTTTCGGACGCGATAACAAAAGGATTTTATTCATACTATACAGTTGGTATAGTAAACTAAAAAAAACTTGATTTGTGGTAATTTATTTTTTGTTTTTCTGTGAATACAGAAATAGTTTCCAAGAACTGACATATGAGCAACTAACCCATAAATTTAAAAGCAAAAAAAAGAAAGTGTGCAAGCGAACTAACATTCTAAATTACAATTAAAAACCTTTAAAATCGGAATTATTTAATTCAGAGAACTCATTTATTGAAAAAAAGAGTTTTTCTTAGGAAAAATAGATTTTTCCGAATAAATGGAAATCGGTTTTTAATTTATTTATGTGACCACTAAATTGAATTAGCAGATTTTAAATAGCACAAATAGATCTCAAATACTTACAGTGCCTCGCAAAAGTATTAGCCTTGTTATAAAAAAAATTACGAATACTTTTGCGGTTCGAAAAAGTAACGATACCTAATCATTTTTTGTTTTTTGACACAACGAAATTAGTAATGCTTACTGTCTTTACTTTTAAGAAAAAAAGACGAGGACAAAAATATTAGAAAAAATTAAGTTCCTACGCCTAAAATTTGTCTGTTTATTAAATTTTTAAAGCAAATTAAAAAATTAAGAAAACTTTTGTATGCTTTACATGCGTTGGAACAAATCATCAAAGTCAGTTCACATTCAGACAATTCACATTTAGATGCTGTTTGGAAAAATACCAGTACAGTTTGTGTTGGTGATAAATCTATCTATCAGAAGTCTTTAAGCAGAAAATAATTGGAATCTTTAGTGTTAATGAAATTTTTTGTTTCGAGCTCTTGCGTTTTGTCATCAATAGGAAGGCAAAATGCATACAAAAATTTCTCATTAATTCGGAGAGAAATTCTTTTATTCGAACGAATCTTCCTTGCAACCGAGGTTTTACTGTATATTACATTGCAAAAAAAAATGCATATAAGATGGGCAGACTAACAGCCGACTAAACGAGAGTATCCGAGTTCGAATCTATCTCGGGGGAAAACAAACACCACACACATTTTCACGGCCCACCTCCAACAAACGATGGGCAATCCTTCTGGAGTACTTCTGTCACGGAAAAGAAATAAGAATATTTAAAAAAATTGTGATTTAATTGTTTAAGTGAACTGAAAACAAACTTTAATTGAAAATTTCCCCTTGGAGTCTTTAAAGACTGTGGGGCTCTAAGAATTTGAATATGAAGTCCAGTTTATGTTGTCCCATGAAGTCATAGGCGAGGGAAATACATAGTTACGGACGAGAACTTTCCTTGATCTGATTCCTTTCGAACTGTCGATTCTTGGCTTGTTGCTTTTCGTTTTAGAGGAAACCAATAAGGCAACGGAAAACACTTTATTCATCATCTTAACTTCTTCATTAGCTTGCCATCAGTTATAGTTTTAATTTTAAACAACTGATCTATCTGAAACACCGAGCTGTTGTAAACTTATACTCAGTTCAGTTTCCCTTCCGATCTCGAATCAAAGAAAGTCGGTTTTAATTTTTTTCTTTTTTTTTTATCTCAAATATGTAGAAGTTGTAATGAATCATCAAAATGTCTATTTGGGGAACCTCAGCACTCCATATTTAAATGTTGTTTGACTTTAAGCTCAAAGTTGTTACATATTTCAGCAGAAAAAATCTCTCCCTAATACGCATTCTCCCAACCATTTCGAGTTAACTAGCTCTTACTGTATTTGTTATTCGAAAAATATATATTATTTGACACTTTCGAAACTAGCACCGATGATCTCAGCTTGAATCAAATTAATTTTCCGAAAGCGTCATACCTTATTCATAGGTAGAATGCTTAACCTTTACCTTCCAATGAAGCTAAGTTTTTAAACCGATTCCTCTAAAGATTGTAATTTTGAAGCAACTAGTTTGTGAAACATAAAAATCGTGCTATTTGAGGATGCACTATTTTTTCCGATCATGTCATCCATCTTAATATAAAAAGTTTTTTTATAAGAAGCATCATGTTGTACAGACCTGATGTTAAGCTGAAATTGCGATTAAATAAATCCTCACACATTTCAAACTAAATCACATTATTCAAAATTAGAATAACAAATTTTAAGACCCCTTAATTGCCTCATTGGTGTCCCGCGTATCCGTTCTCCGCAACTGACACTTTCATGACCTTCATGACCGAAATCAGTACCGGCCTTTGACATTCTTCTGTCAAAAAAAAAGAGCTTAATTGTCTTCAAATTTACGACTCTTTACCTTTCTCAAAATTCTCTTTTTTCTCGGTTGTTTTTTTTTCATTTTCCTGAAGGAACCCAAATAATTAAAGAAATTAAAATTTTTCAACGCTTTCTTCGCTTTTTTTCGTG
Source organism: Syritta pipiens (assembly GCA_905187475.1). NCBI lineage: Eukaryota > Metazoa > Arthropoda > Insecta > Diptera > Syrphidae > Syritta > Syritta pipiens. Next base: position 8,562,242 of record LR994571.1, on the reverse strand, counting down.
TACCGTTTCCAGTCATCGAAGGCGGGGATCCGGGCATTCAATTAATTACACTTCAAACTCAAAAAAAAGAAAAGTAAACTCAAACTTGCGCAGTTTTAATAATTCTACTCCTTGGTACCTGGTTAATTTACTACAGTTACAGACACAACCGGGAAAGGGGTACTTTTTTCAATTTTCATAATGAAAAGTATTTTTTTTTGTTTTTTCTTAGTCTAAGTGCGGAAATTTCTTTTCCAATTAAACCCCACAGCAGCAGGTTGAACAAATTGAAAATGTCCTGCATTTCTTACCCATGTTTCACTCTGTCCGTTCCGAATTCTTAATCTGAAAAGAAAAGAAAATGAGAACAAAGAATTAGTTAAGGTGCTTTAATTTTGTGGGGAACGAAAATAAAGAGTGCGACGATAATGATAATGGAGATTGCAGATAAGATTTTGCTAATTTTAGACATACGTTTTAAGAATTATTGCAATCTTGTTTGCGATAAATTATCGTGATATTTTAAATCGCGCTTGTAAGCAAAGCTAGTTTTTTTTTAAGAATGTGGACGTCTATGTATTATCAGAGCAATGCAGGGGAGAGAAATGTAAGCTTATTTTAACCCATTCACTCCCAAACAATTTAATTCAATAAAAATTACAGATCTATTAAAAGGCTTAATTACAATTTGTTGAACATTTTAGAATTTATCCAAGCACTTATTTTTTTTAATCGCAATATTTATGTGCCGAACTGTCTGTTACTTTGCGAAAATCATTTTAACCAATTATACCAAATTTTTTTGGCAATTGATTTTACGTACTTACGGCTTTCAAAATAGTTTATTTTTTGATTGGTTATACTGCTTAATGAAGGCGTCAAATGTGAGTGTACAGCCAAAGTTTATCCTTAAAAGTAAGATACACTTTGTTCAGATGAGTGTACACTCACTTTTGACGCTGACTGATTGTTAGACCGTATGTTGAGTACGCGGTTGTAAATTGGAATACTAATCTCTGCACTGACTCCGATCGAATTGAGGGAGTTCAAAAAGCTCAACATCGATTTTTTACAGAATACATTGGAGCTTTTACCCGAACTATAAATCAGAATGTATGTATGACGTACTTTACGAAATATAATGCTTGTCAGAGACGTACTCTGTTTTCACTCCTTTATCAAAAATACAATGAGTTATTTTAAAGTTCCAATTGAGAGAGAGCCATTTTCAACGTCAGACCCTTAACAGTACTAATTAAACTTTCAGAAACGTCAAAACGCTGCATACTCCCCTTCCACACAGAAAATAGGAAAAAAGAACTACAAAGGCCGATAATTATCGCTTCCACCTGAAACAACAATCTTCCCGTTACACATCAAAAGTTAATTATCCCCAATTGACATGGTGCATGTGTCAGACGCTTGTATGTGTCAAAGGTCACCTTGTCAGCCCTTACTTTGTCACTTCATTTCCATAAAACTTCTCAAAACTTCTCACTACTAATTTGCTTTCTTTCCTTTTGTGCCTGCTTCCCTAAATTGACCTTCTTATGCACAAGTGAACGCTCGCACGTTATCGCTGCTCGGGTTGCCCGGCAACACTGAATCACACCCCACTCCACCAAAAACGAAAATTTGTTGATTCTACAAGTTTTGTGGCCGTACCTTAGCAGAAAATAAAGCGAATCCTTTTCTCGTTGCGAAAACGTCAGAGTGATTAAATTCTCCAGCCGAAGGAACAAAGGTCCTGGACTAACGATAGGTTCACAGCAGAATTCTTTAGATAGCCATCAATTTGTAATGTCGAGAGTCGAAAGATTTATTGAACACTCTTCAGCGCTTTTGTTTTGCGAAGTACCACCCACTCCAGGAGAGCTTATTGATAGGAAAACCCCCCAAACGGAGCTCAATTCCACAAATGCCTGCACCGCCTCTAAAACTTAATTAAACCGTAGCATCATTCCGGGGGTAAGGCGGCCGTTCTAAAGCACCCTCCCCGAACAACCAAAAAATACTTCCCTACATTCCGATACTAATTTTATTAACAAACTGTCCAGTTCCTTAATTATCGGAGGATACACCCCCAGCGGAGTCTCATTTGACTACTTCATGCTTGTGTGTATCTACAGGACCCTTAAGAGGATAAAAAATAAAAAGAACAACTTTCATAGTTAAAACAAATTAACAAATAAACTTTATACCAGGGGACCGAGAAGTACGGCAAGACACACACATAGTCACGTCGACGTCAGCGTAGAGAGCGAGGAGAGCTCGTTTAATTGCGAAACTTTTCTAGCGCAAGGATTCATCGAGAAATGCTAAAACAACACGTTGAGCGGCGCCATCCCCCGTCGTTATATAATAGTTGTCGTTGTCCTGCTTGAAGGACACTAAGCTTCGGGGCGGTTACTCTGTTGAGCTGCTTGAATGAATCCGCAACTTGATTTTCTGCCATTTCTATCGAAATTAATTTCCAGCAGCGAGGATGTACCTACCTGTATAGCGTACTAATACTTGAAATTCGTCCACAGCCAGGACACTCGATCCTACTTACTCCGGGGAGCTCATGTGAGTACGGTAAATCAATTACAAAATCATTTCTACCGGGGGTAGATAAATATTACATTTTGAGGGTGCACTGACGTGGGGAACCGGAGACTTAACTCGATTTTCCGTATCCCGTCCACGGTACACTCGCACACACGCCCGGACGCCGGTGCCACTGAGCAGTTTAACGCCATTATTTTATTAAAGGCAACTCTCTCTGGCTCCGTTTGTGTGTGCGCTGGAAGGTTAATACGTTTAAAATGAGAGATTTCGATTTTTGGGAGATCCTTTTTCTCTGCTTCTGCCAACCTACCCACCTGTAGGCGAATGGAATGTGAAAATTAATTCTACGACAGGCCCAATGATGATGAGGTGGGTGTAGTGAGCGCTTATTGCATTTTCGTAATCTCGTTAGGACTTTCGAAGATGTCGATCGGATGGGTGTTAAGTCGTCCGGTGAATTTTTAAAATTGTTTAAAAGAGAACTGTGTGAGTCTTAGCTACCGAGGAACTTTCTATTTAATTTTGTGGGAGTTTCGGTGGATTAAGGTTGAGAAAACGTAATGCGTTTCGAATGAGAAAATGGAACACTGTAAGACTGGGGAAGGGATCGTTCCTTAATGAAACGATACGCTGAGTTTATTTTTTCTTTCTGGGATTTTTTCACTTTTCATGCAGGTTCTTCTTGTTCACGGACAGAGTTTCTCACTTGCACGCAATACGTTATATTTTTTTCGTAAAAATGTATGCGAACAGACAAAAAGAGGTGTACTTTTAATTATTTGGAAATCTATGGAGCACAAAAGGAACATTGACAGTCCTAGCTACACAACTACGGGTCGGAAAACCACCCGAAAATATTTATTTTTCCTAATGAAGTGATACCTATGATAACACAAATTCAAAAGAAAAACTCATTGAAGTAAAGGCATAAATAAAGAATTTTGGTTAGTAGATATTAAATGATATGTCTAGCACTTTAAGTTATTCAGTGAACTGTGTCCAGAATTCTTTTTCCTGTCTAAAGATACAAATACCTTAAATCTTCGTGTCCTTTTTTTGTCTACTGCAAAAAATAATAAAGAAATAAATAATTAATATGTGTCTGGAACCCATTTCAGACACATATTAAACCATTAAGAGCTAGCAAAAATGAGTGCTTTATTTAAATACTTTCTAGACCAACGTTAATTCCCTCATCCTCTACCCATCAACTTGCTGCACTCCTTTAACTCCGTCCTTCACTTTTTCTTGCTTTGAAGATGTATTTAGAGTTCTACTCGAACTGAATTTTTGAAAATGTTTGGAATTGTGTTTAGAATCTCTAACCGCCTTTGCTGCGCTATAAAAGACAATAAATCTTACTTCTGCAAACCTTTATATGAAATTAAATCAAATAAAATAATATCGAATGGTCTGTTTTTGTTTAGAACTAACTTAAATTCATCCTTTAATAGGATTTTGAAAATATTAGATTAAGACTTAAGATTAACAAAAATAAAATCCACTCAAGTTTAATTCTTTAGCCTTAGGCTTAAAACCATAAGTTTATCTTCGAACAAGAAGCTTTATTGAGCAAACTGCTCCGAGGGTGACGAAATTTAGCTTTAAGGCGATTCTCTCTATACTTTATAGGCTCAATACCTATTTTTTAATTCGAATACACACAAACCATACAATCCTTCAAAAAATTAATTTTAGGATAAACGGTTTTAAATTTTCATTAAATTAGGCACACAACAGGGTTGATAAAATATTGGGAGGCAGATTCTGACAGGATTTTTTTGGTATTCCTTTTTGACGTCTTCCTGTAAACCTGTAAAAATTTGAGGGGGTGGTAAAATTTTTTTTTCTATTGCGATTAGTTACGTTTGTTATAGAATAATTTTAAGGAAGGAAAAGAATTATTTCCCAATCCAACAGATTAAAAAAGATTTCTTTAACGGTTTTTCAAGTGAAATCCTCTATGTGCAATGAAGAAGTTTTCATCTCATATCGAGATGTCCTCGGTGACGAAAAATCCCCACTCAAACTTATGCAAGCTTGATGCAAGTTGTATAGTGCGAGACCGAAAGATGTTTTAAAATAGTCTGTGTATAGACTTTACACTTTGTAGGTGAAGTTAGTTCCCTAATCGGCTTATAGTTAAATTTCTCTAAGTTCGCTTAAAGTTTTTTTTAATGAAAAAAGAATAAATAAAAAGAAATTAGAAGAACTGAATAAAGCTAGGGGGTGAAGTGATTCATCTCCTACCCCTCACTTCTTGATACTTTGGAGACAGTCCATACATCTTTGCTAAAGATTATGATTTTAGGTACGACATTGATGGCTCTACTGATTTCGAAAGAAAATCGTCTCCGCTCTTTGCTAAAAATTAACTCAGCATAGTTAATTAATTTTTAAAACCCCCAACACTTAATACCTTGGGGATGAAATGCTATGCCCTCATTTTTGCAAAGGTTAAATCTAAGAACTTAAGCAACTTCACTGAAAATAAACAGACTCATTTCCACTTTTGACGTCAATCCAACACTTTTTCGTTTGTTTAGTGTTAGCAAAAAAGAAATCGATGGAGAACTCGATTTCTTTCAATCCTTTTTGGCCGTGGGCAATTACCACCACAATCACCAGGAAGCTTGTCAATTGCCTCTTCAGCAACCCCACTAAATCTTTACCCCTTTTTATGCTTCTGTTACCTGTGCCGCTCGTCAAAGAAAGACCTTTTAATCTCTTGAACGAGGTTTTAAGGACCTCTGTTGGTTAATCCTCCCGATTCTAATCCACTGGTGCCCTTCGGGTTCTTCCACTTCAAAAACTGATTACAGAGTCGGTTAACGGAAAATAGTCCTTGAAATCCGATGTGAAAAAAAGAAAATACAACAGAACGGAACCATCAAAATGGAAAAACTTTTGAAAATCGTTTTAAGCCATTAAAAGTTTTTCGGGGGACTTGACAAAGGTAAGAATTATGCAAAAAGTAAACGCACGAAGGTACCCCAGGGATGGTTGCGTTGATAAATGGTTCCTGGTGATTCCCACCCACCTATCAAACAGTCAATGACAAGCACAAGGAGCTGAGATTTCATTCGACAGTAGTCATGTCACGTAGAGCTGTTTGCGGAGCATCAAGCGTCTGGATGAGAGGACTTTTAAGCGATTTACGAGTGTTTGTTGATTCGAAAATATTTAATTAACTCTCGAGAAAGGAAATTGAAATATGATGGTGGTTTAGGGGGGTAGGGTGCTAAGGTAAGGTTGGTTTCTGTTAGTCTTTCTGTGACGTGATTAGCGAGTAAGAGTAATTAACTCTGGCAAATGACTAAGAGTAGTTGTTGTGAGTGAAACCGCATACTTGTGTGCTTTTGAACCATTTCACATATGAACTTTAGGGATCACTGTGTCTGGCGATAAATTACTTTGCCGAGCTAATTACGGAGACAGAGATGTTGTAGGTTTATGAAAAGGATGCAATCACTAGCAAGGCATTTGAAAGAATGTCTTGTCAGCCATTCGCTGCTATCTCAGTCGTTCATTGCATTGCATGCAGATGCGTTCCGGTTTTTGTCATTTACTCGCGGATTACGCAATAGGTCGGAAAATGCCACGACATTTTATTTTTGCCCTATAGCAAATCGATATTCGAGAACTACAACTTGATGACATTTACTTTACAACTTTTATCAGAAGTTTTTATTTTTGGCAGGAAGTGAACTCACTAAAATCAGGCCTATGCAGCCACAAAGACTGCTTTACAAAACACTAATCAGAACTGAAATTTCAACGACCTTAATCAACAGTTTGACAGAATTCATCGTCCAATGCTGATACCATGAATTTCCAGTCACAAAGCCTGTAAACACAAACTCTGTGTACAGTAGAAGCACACGTTTTATTAGGTTTATGCTAATCTACATTTAGAAAGCCGACATGTTAGGTGCCACTAATACACAGCTCACATCATCGTGTCGTTACTCAGTGCCAATCATTCGCAGTGTCGCACTTGTTGCTCGGCACTGGCTACCAAAGTGACCGCCCTGACACTACCTTTTTCAACATTCGAGTACTCTCCAAATCCACCCACCGACCACCTCGAAATTGGTGGCACTGCACCAAAATTCAATTTAAATCCTCACCCACTGAGCCGCACAGTAATTGTCCACAGGAGCAAACTTTAAGTAGCACTCTCGACCAAATGCCTCGGCAGAAGGCATTCACTTCCACTTAACTTGCCTGGCAATTTAATTTTCCAAAGAAATTCGATTAAACTTATTCTATCAATTGAAATCAATTAAATGGTATTTGCGGCTGATTTAGCAATTTGTGGGGCGAGTAAATTGGCCACAGAGTAGGAATGTCATGGAGCTTGTGTTGGAACAGGGGCTGAGGTTATCAATTCCTTTTCGTTCGAAGGGAATATGTGAATATGATGAATTCTATGAATTCACAATAATATTTCAAGCAAAAAAAAAATTGCATTAATTGTTTATTTAATTGTAATCCCCTTTCGGAAATGTGGGCGAGAATATGCTGGCTTTAAGAGTCATTAGTGGTCGGTCGGTAGTCGGTGGTTGGAGAAACGGGGTGACTTTTAATTTAAATTAATGCTATGCGGATGCAGGTAAAACAAAAGTACGAACAAAAACAACACTTTGGAATGCAAGGTAAATATATATTCGAAATCGATAAATTAATTTTGATTTAAATTGGAAAACTGATAATTGTCCGCCTCTTTGGCTGGCTCAATTGAGCCGAAGGCACGGGGGTTACTCTTAATCAAGTTTATTTATTTGTGAAGGAAGAGTAATTTATTCTGCCATTCGCTTGAATAACGTGTTGCTGGAAGTTTTTTTTAGTGAGCGGATATTACAGTGCATAACTCTTAAGTGTATCTTTAATACGTCAAAATTTGAAGCCGTCACGAAATCGATGAATTGGCGATTGGTTATGAACCAATTTAAAGTTTTAAAGTTTTTAAACTTGTCACAGAATCTTCTATAGCGTGATAAAACCGAAAATTGTAAAGGATAATAATAAATTCTTCACACTCTTTGGAACCAAAAGCTATAACAACAGGAAAAATATTTCCTGATAAGTTTAGTAGCCAGAAGGAAGTCAAAAATAGTCCCAAACATCACGTAAGTATGATAGTAATACAGCAGCACAAAATAAATAAATAAATTATTTAAACAAATAAAATACTTTCTTTCTTCATATGCACAATTGTAAAAAATAAAAACGTTGGAAAACTAGAATTCTATTCTTAATTATATTTTGTAAAAAAACTTTACTTGGAAGGTCTGATTTAAGAGTTGATTTATCTCCGTAAAAATTGATGCCATAAGTTTAATTTTCAAAAAACGATTCTAAGAAGGGCTGAAGTCCGAAGCACATTTTTTCATCACCCATCGCCAAAACCATAGTTTCCTTTCACAAGAAATTAAGAAACTGTTCTGTGCAACATCTCGACTGAAGGTCGATCTGAATAGCTTTGACTGGAATGAAGGGTTCAAAAACAATCCACGCACAGCTACTAAAATTGAGTTACAAAAATTTCCTGGAATATCTAAATAACAAAACAATGTTTATTGAGTTGCCGGAAACACATTTTTTTCTTGTCAATTATTTAAGAATCCTTCCAAAGAGTGGCTTTTTTTGTGTCGTTGGTTAAATGAAATTCTCTCACATTGGCACTAAATGCATTTTAAGGTAACCCTCTACTCTACTTCTCAGAAAATGTTATATTCAAGCTCAAATACCTCGAGGTTATTTATTCATTGCATGATGCACACAACTAAAGTAATTACTTTATTTTCCAGAATTACTCAATGCCGCCTATTGTATGTCCTTGTTGTTAGCTATTTTCTTCTTTAAGGATCAACGACAGTCTCTAAGCGACGATAGTGCTTTTATGTGTTTTCATAAAGTAGGGGACAGTAGAGGACGATTAAATTGTTTATTGGGTTATAAATGCAGAAAACTCACAAAACATTTTAAATAAGATTTTGTCAGATGCATGAACAAGCTTGAGCCATAAGAACAGACAACAAACGAAAGGCAGGAAGAGAATCCTGCTTTATTAAATTTTTTATAATTCCAAAATCTGCTTTCTTCCTTGAGAAGACAATTGTCAGGGGAGTTGACAACAGCAACGCAGGACTGTTAGCGCCATTGAAGCATACTACTTCTGAAAAATAATGAGCTTCAAGCAAATCCTTCATAAAGTTACAATATGTCACGTAATAACATGATAAAAAAGGCATGAAAAAACAGCGCTCAGAAGAGAATAAATGTTGAACCACTTGTGTCAAACTTTCAAAAGCGATAATCGATTTTTTGAAAAATATGCGACCGTCGCACTACCGTCCTAAGTTTTCTTCATTCTCAAACTCAAAGATCTATGGAGTGAATCAATTACTAGTCAGAATAACTTCATTTGTTACTCCAAGCGACTCAGCAAATTATGCTTCATCACTGACACCTTATGACACTTGACGAGCAAACAAATGAGTCTCCAAAGTCCACATCAAAGTGCAGCCCCCGGAACAGGCTCTCGCATATAAACCGTTAAACGTCAATCTTCACATTAACTGATTACCACTGATCAGGGAATATTACGTTAAAACCTTAATTTCTGGGCCACATTGACACTTTCATAATTTATTCTGCCAAAGACATAAACAAGCCACCACCACTTCGCCATACGCTGTCCGCTTAAATTATGATGATAATCCCCCTAATAGTCAATTATAATGAACCACACACAAAAAAAATATGATAATTTATGTACATACTTTGACGGATACATCTCGATTACCCATGGCCTCGAATTAGCCCGCCCACTACCCGCCGACAAAAAGAACCCGAGCACCACGACAAACCTCGGATTAGATGTAAACAATGTTGACTATAGCCCTCATCTTCTGCGGTCTTGTTTACGCAGTGACCATAAAACACGGTAAGGGACAGCCACAACAATGCACATCCTTTGGAACACTAAAATGACTGCTTTTAGAGCCAGACAAATTTGTTTTTTCTTTTTTTTTGTGTAGACAAATTAGTTAATGTCCTCGCATCACAAGTAAAAAATCCCAATATCGAGGATAATGGAAATAAAATCCTGACGAGAAACGACGTATGTATGTTGCGCCATCAATCGATACAAAAGCACCGGCTGAAAGGTTGGTTGCGCATTTATTTTATTTATGATTTTTATATTTAGTGCTGCTCAACGAGTGTGCATACGTTGTGTTCTTTTTCCTTTTAAAAAAAAATACACTTAAAAAAAAAGTTAACGTGACTTTTAGAGTGTACTCCACGTACTCACTGTCCATTAAATTGCAGGCGAATGAGTATGAGTGCGAGGACTATTTTTATCTGTCGAATGGTTCTCATCAAAGGGACGAGGAGAATGCTTCCGGAAGCCACATCGCTAATTGAATGGGTTCTGGTAGCTCGCGTATCTATCGACTGGTTTGCGTCTCTATACTTAAATTCAGTAAAGAATCGTGCATTATTTATGTGTATTTATCAATATGAGAGTATTGGAAATGCATTCGAGTAGTTATTAAATTAATATTTATAAGCAAACCGACTGGTTTGGGAAAGGGTTTATCCGGCTTTAGTTATACTGTCAGTGTACTGCTGCAAAGCCGTTTCGTTGGAAAACAACTTTTATTTACTACACAATTTAATTTTAAGTAAAACTTCAGGCGGATTAAATCTTGCTTGTTTGTTTTTTGTCTGCTATTTTAGTAATTATTGGTTGTCTGTTATTTGTTGCCGAAAAAAAGGTAAATAACCAAACCAAATAAATTTTGGTAGCATACATTTATAACTTCTTCTAACTTCTTTGAAACGATTTCAATCACATCAGTGGTTGGCTTTCATCCACTTAAGACTTCTAAACCTTTTGTAGTAAAAAGATGTTAATTTCACAGAATCAGGTCATAGTTTTGTTAAGTTTTGTTACAGCTTTTCCAACTAAGAATTTGGAAATTTTAAATTTAAATTTAAAATTAAATAAAACAAAATTTGTGATACATTATCTGCATTTTTTATTTGTTTAAGCACTGATGCCATAATGAATGGAAAATAATATCGTCCAAAGGTCTACACGGTCTTCTGTGTGCCGTGCATACAGACCGGTCCAATTTTCCATATCTGGTGTATAAAGCAGACTGAATTTGACCGATGGGATAGATTATGTTCGGTTTGAGTGCCATTAAAGTTTGTGGCTTATTCACATAAACCAAAATCGCGAAATTCTTTATTGCCGAATTCTCGTTAGCTAGGTGAAGTCGACTGTCTCGGATCTCTCTAACATGAACAGCGGCGGTACGTCGATATACGGGTATTAGTTTATCGTTAGCCAGTGGAATCAAAATTAGTGACTGCACTGCGATAAGATGACGTCAAACGTTGATTCCTCATCGTTAAAATTAGTGCCATAAGTAAACTTGCAAAAAACGATTCTGAGAAGCAATAAGCCTGAGCACACCCTTGTCCAAGACTTTAAAAAATCATAGTTTCCTTTCACCAGAAGCCACTATTGAATTTTTTGAAAACTAAGAATTTCTTCTGTGCATCCACTCGACTGAAGATGGATCAAGCGACATTCGAAGAAAATTTCCGCCCCGAATGAAGTGTTCAAACAATGTTCATGCACAGCTACCGAAATTGAGTTGGGAAATTTTCCTGGAATATTAAACTAACAAAACAGAGCTTATTGAGTTTCCTGAAATACAACTACAGGGATTGTATTTTTTGATCAATTAATTAGGAATCCTTTCAAAGGGTGCCTTTTTTCGATTCGTTGGTTAAAAAGAATTTGCCGACATTGGCACTAAATGCATTTTACAGTAAGGCTCTACTTCCAAGAAAATTTTGTATTCAAGTTCAAATATGAATAGGACTCACGATAGGGAATTTATGACGAAAATGAAATGTTGCCCGAACAGAACTATTTTGATGATACTGTGCAGGTACAGTAAAACCTGTCATTCGGGACACTCTTTAATCCGACCTATTTGGACCGCACGTTTTGCATTCCTTGCATTCCATTCCATTTTCAATAAGGTAATATGTAAAAAAGTAAAAGTGAAATGAGTAAACGAAATAATAGTGAGCTTGATCTGGAAAGTTTGACGTTATAAAAGGCTTAAAAGATAAACAGTTGTCTTCAATCTTGGTCCAATTATTTTATTTATTTATTATGTATTAACAGGTAGTTTAAATTGCAAGCTAATATATAGAGCCGTGGCTGCTAGGACCTTCAGCTCTTGGTCCAATTAAAAAGGAACCTCTATAATGGGACCACCTCCTCACCGGAGGTTTTACTGTAATTTTATTATTGCGACTATATGTGCTATGAACGTCCACAGTAATTTGGAAAAACAGACACAATAAATAACAGACGATTTGGCAGATGTGGCTTCGACAATATGACCCCTATCAACTATCAAACAATTTATTATAGGCTTTGGCCAACCAAACAGCTCTTTTCGGACAATATTTTTTTGAAAAGTCTCAGAAATAGAATCAAGAACTATGAAAATTAATCTGCCAAAGAGATATTGACTCAAAAATACATCCAAAAATTATCTAAGTATGACTAAAACATTACTGAAACTTACTTCTGAGAAATCAGGAGTTTTTGTAAAAGCAAATTAAGTGTGCAGAAAAGTATGTCGGTTGTTTTTGCAGTTACAACTTTATTTCAGTTTTTAGTACAATTAGCTGTTAACCAATATGGCCGCCAAGGCGCAAAATTCATTTTTCTTTGGATATTTACTAATTGTTTTTACTTCACATTCATTAAATTTTTTTTTTGAATTATTATATTCTGTTGTTTGCCGAAACAATTTCATTGCCCGCAAAGTTTTCCCAGTCGCAAATCAGTTCAAGCTTTAGAGGTTTGAAATTGGCAGGATTTAGAAGAACCGCTTTTAAACTCCTCATCAGTGCGTAGCAGACATTACATTTTACAATACCCGAGCAATTCCTTACCAACTAGAAGGAATAACATGTATTCATCCAAAAAAAATCAGTTTGATCGCCGGCATTTTATGGAATTCCTCATTCAAGGCCTTTCCTATTTTTCTTTATTTCATTAAGAGGAAAACAAAATCCTCTTTGATTGTGTCACACACGCTCACAAAGGAAAGGTATCTTAGCAACTCCTAATATTGTGTTCATATCTCCGACTTAATGAGAGATGACACATAAATTTCGACATCCTACGACTACGGTGCCAATCAAATGTCACCGTTCCGAGAACGAAATGACGACTTATACGTACCTCGAATATTATTCGATTCCCGCAGCTTGTTTTATTATTCTAATTGGTATCTTTCTCCACACGAATAACAACAGTAAAAAGGGACGAAAAAGAATTTTCGGTTAAGACAGTATCCTACTCAAAAGTAATCTTGCAAAGAAACCAATACGTAAGCCTCTTACGAAGTCACACATACAACAGTGTGTGCTATTCCCCCCATTCCTCACTCGGCTCTTATTATGAAAGACGCTGCTGTCAGTCCCGATTCATTCATTCATTCCTACAGAAGCTCAAGTGACTCGCACGCGGGTTGGAAATTAATGCAAAACTCATTGTTGTGTTACATAAATTTAATCAACAGTCGCATCTAGAATTCTAGATATAACACATAATTGCGACTTCCGACATCGATGTCGAATTCGATTTTTCAATGAAATTGGAAACGACATGAACTGGGGATTTTCACAGCTCTGAATCCTACTGATGCGATGATGTCCTCTAATAAGTGCTGAGCTCTGAGCGCAAGGCGGGAGGATATCCATTTGTGTCCCTTTCTTATGCAAAAGATCCTTCCTGCTCTCTGTCTCTCTGTTCCACGGCATTATTGTGTGCGGTTTCCCCAGGTGATGAAAAGGAAATCACCTTCAAAAAAAAAAATCTAAGGCTTTCAGCTCAGCAAAAAATGAATTGAGTGTGAAAATGTGTTAACCCACACAAGCAAACACATGAAAACCCATTCATTGAAAGCATTTCCTTTCTGTGTTTGGGGGACAAAGGATGGAAAAGATTTTTTTTTTTTGCGGAGTGAAAAAGTGTGTCTGCATTAAACTTCCAACCACATGAATGTGATTAGGCAAAAGGAAAACGCTGAGCGCACGTACATTCACAAATTTGTGTATCTCAAGCCGTGTAAAAGTGATTTATTCTTCTTGTCTCGTTGGCACAAAGAATCTTCGTCCTGGAAAAAGCATGGGTCGGGAAAGGTAGAAGGGGTTTTTTTTTGCGAGCGGCCCTCATGTGTCGACACGAGTAGGAGTCGTTAATTTTAACTTTTACTAGCTGGAGACAGATGGTTTTTTACTGCGTCTCGTCTGTATTCAAAAAGCAACGTGTCCCTTTTTGTCTTCTACTACTCTAGCTGTTTATCAAGTTTATTAATTCGTACAACGACAAAACGTGGCGCCATAAGTAGGTAGTTAACTAGAATGGGAATCGTGCGTACAGTGAGTGAAAGAAAAGACGCGAGTTTGAGGTACATCTCCACCGAAGTGAGTTTGAGGTCTTTGGCAAGAAGTTCAGTTTATGCGTTTGTGAAGGACAGTCTTATGGGCAGCTACAATAGATGGTTGTATGTTGAAGCATTTTGGACCATCTTTGATCATAGGCAATCAAAACAAAAATTGTTTTATGCAGCTGAACTTAAGAATGAATTTTAACTTCCAATGCACTTTCTTAAAAAAAGGGGAAAAAAGATTCACGTACCAAAACTTCTAAATGGAAAATTTTGAATTCAGTTGTATCATACTATAAGGAGAACTGAATAGTAGTGTCGTTCGTGACAACCATTTCTAATTATTAGGCTCATCGTGAGCCGGATGTGAACCATTCCTAGTAATAACGCAACTGTTCTTGGCGAAAATGTTTCTGAATAGTATAGCGTATTATGTATATGTTTTTTCTTCAATTAAAATTTTATTTTTCGTTTACTTTCAAAGTTGGTCATTCCAACTTTCATGCGTTGGAGATACAGCCAACTCTCTAATTTGAAACTCAAGGGAATAGAGAAAAAAAAGTTAAAACTAACGAAAGCTTAAATAAGCAAGAGGAAACGAGGATAAAAATGAAATAAAGCGTTTGATAAAAGTTCATGATTTATTATTTTAAGCGTACCACTCTATTCACAAATGTTCATTTTGAAATCAGTAATTTTTTGTTGAGTGAGCGACTTTTGTGTATCGTTGTACAATGAGCTTTCGATATTGATGGCAGCTGAGAAGAAAGCCTTACTTCTGTCGGTTCTAAGTAAGCGAATGATATTTAACATTTGCAAAATTTGACTGCAAGCTATGAGTTCATGCATATCCTCTTTTTGTCAAAAAAGGGCAACTCTTTAAATTATAGAGTAGGAAAACTCAAACCTTAACTTCAAATTACCGACGGGACTAATGATTATTAATATTTATAGGGTTGAAATATCAAGTAACCAGGAATAAATATCAAATCATTGAAAGATTTAATGTAACGATTGTCAAATCACCGAGAGTCGACTGTACCAACAACGTTAGATGGCTACAACTAAAAGAAAATCCGGGCTAGAAGACACCACTTTGAAGCAACACCATAGACATTTACTGTAGATTAGGGAAGTAAGCCGAGCAAGTGTTTGGGCCCACATCAGCTATCTAAAACATATTACAAACTATACACAAGCGCTTTTAAATAGCTTATTTACAGCTGATAGTGGAGGGATCTTACAGACAAAATAAAAAAAAAAATATATCGAATTTAAAAGAAATTATCAGGAGGTACAGAGAGGCAAACTAAACTTTTAAAACAAAACTAAATTTGCCTTTATTTTGAGCAATTGAATTGAACTAATTAGTCCTTAACTATGAGTAGTTTATCCTGCAAAAGTATACCACAATACTACGACCACTGGGACAACTATTGGATTAATATTGCACTCCAATGACGCAGAAGTTAAGAAAAGCTCAAGTATTCGCTTTCGCGGAGAATTGTTCTCCCCTTCATTTTTTCTACAACTCTGTAAGTTGTAGTATTCAATTTGAGCCATATAATTATCAACGTTTGCCACAAAACTGCAACAACTGTAAGCCAATCTCCATCACAAGCACTCAGATTACTTTTAATTATTTGAGAAGCAAATAAATTTCGCCACTCGCCAGTCCTTCACACTTAATTCGATAACTAAAAATTCAACAAATATCCCCAAGGAACACGATACACCAGAAATTTTCCAGAACAACCCACCCGCGCAATTGACACACGCCTCCGCGAAAGCCGCTCAAAAGTAATAAACCGGAATAATTGGATGCTACATGCGAACACTTGAGGAATCCGTGTCAAGGTTCATCATTAACAACTTCCTCATCCATGCATTCAATTACGCCCAAGTCGAGCTATCGAACGCATCGGAACGAAGCAAATTATCCGCTCACATCCTCCGCACCGAAGCCCGCTCTCTAATAGACTGTGCAGGAGCTGGAAAGGAATTTCGCTTCCTCACTCCCGGTCGGTTTTATGAAGCAACCCGATAACCGGGGAGTCATTCTACGCGGGATACAGCTCAGTTGTTCTCACTCCGCCGCCCGTCTGTCAGCGGGTGAAATTTATTCGGAATTTTCAATTATTATGAAGGTCCTTGCATGCG
Organism: Syritta pipiens; assembly: GCA_905187475.1. Classification (NCBI taxonomy): domain Eukaryota; kingdom Metazoa; phylum Arthropoda; class Insecta; order Diptera; family Syrphidae; genus Syritta; species Syritta pipiens. The sequence continues at coordinate 8,546,049 of LR994571.1, read as the reverse complement.
GGTGGGGGCGAAAAAATGATACGTCCTAGTAGCACTGATACTCTCTGTGGAGATACGATGCTGTCAAACATCAAAGAATAAACTGATGACATTATGGATTCATCGATAGCGTCCGAAGTATTGATGCGGAAAGGATAACCGACCTAATACTGTAAATTGTTGTTGCTGTTGTTGTTATTGTTTCTCTTTCGCCACTGACAACCAGTCGATGGAGGCAATCCTAATCCTTTTCGTAGACATAAAGATCACAAACCGCATTCAACATTCTACCGGATGAAGATGTTAGAACCTATCAGCCCTATAATCTCTACCAGCTCCAACAACCCCACTGAACCGCAACCACAGCAACGTAATTCGGTGAAATTTACTGAATTTACTCAAAGTCTAGAGGGTGTTTCACGTCTTGACGATTTAATTTTGCTTTTGATTTTGAGGTTTGGGGTTGTTTGAAACGGATGGGTGAAGTTTGGCCACATGAATTCAATGGAGCGACTCTTTGGCATTTGCAACAAATCGAGGAAAGAATCTTTCACTTGGAAAGTGGTGCAACTTTGGTTTTGATAGGACCTTTCGCAGGACCTTAGACATTTAAATTAGAAGACTTTAGCCTCCTGTATAGTTCTGAGACTAATCGTACAAATTCCTCATTTCAAAAACACAAGTTTCCTTTAATTTCAAAGAGAATAAGTTAGCTGGAACGATTTACTAAATTTCACAACAGTGAATTCAAAAAAAATAACATTTTTTACAATTAAGGCGATTTGTATCAGTCAAGTGTGAATTTTACTTACACGCCGAGGATTTCGTTCGGTCACAAACAGACTAGTACTAATAACGTAATTCAAAGAGCTTCAGTAAAATTCTTCTTTTCATTTCGAAACTAAGCAAACGAACATTTTTCTCACTTGCTGATCACGTCAGACGTGTGAAAATTGCTTCGGCACATTTAAGTGATGAAATGCCCGCAACCGATAGTGAGACTGCTGTCAATTAATCGTTTTTAGCAAAAAACTGATCTATTTAATATTTATTCGTTCATATCTGCAAATTGTTCTTATCTGAAAAAATTTTGCGAAAATTATTTTTTTTTTATCTTTATTCTTTATTCTTTTGCCGAGATCTACAAAATGGTGTTTTCATATATTGTAAATTCACATGCCATAATTTTTTGGTTTACAATAACCCGAAAACTATTTGAGTCGGATACTCAAATCAATTTTAAACTAAAGATCTGCTTCTCTACATTCTCAAGACCTGGAATTTCAGATTTTTAGACTCATGGGTTTGGAAATTAACGTAAGGGGTCGCTTTTTTTCGCTTTTGAAGCTTAGTATCTCGAAAACTCAACTTCCAAATAAAAAGTTCAAGATTTAAACTCTATTTTTTAAGACCTACCCAACAAAGGAATCCAGTGAAATTTTTTTTCAAAAAAATTAGTAGTAAATTAATTTTAGTATAAATAAAAAATCGTACATAATTTTTGGGTATTTTTGGGATATTGAGTTGCCCAATAGCTCCAGTTTTTTTTTTTTTTTTTTCTTATTTTTTGGTCCACTATTTTTTAAAATAAAACGGATATCACGGTACATACGGTACATTTGATGACTTATAACTCCTTATCTATAAGAAAAAGATGTTTACAGTAGTACAACTTTATGACGCAAAACATACTTTTTATTTTTCTCTCAGCAAAAAGCTTATCTTTCAGCTCAGTCTAAAGCTTAAGAACTTGACAACGAGTTCTCTCTTCTTTCCAACGACACCATTCTTTTATGTTAGCCTTGTCTTTTCAATTTGCATTTTGAGCATGCTCTCCATACGAGTGACCCCCGCTTTAATTTGTTTCGTTTCGAAGCTGTATCATTTTTTAAAAATTGTCGTCGTTTCAAAGTGTGTCGCTTTGTTTTTAGTCTACGTCGTTCACAAAATTACAATACATACTAAGGTTTTCAAGCCCAAAGGGACAGACAAATTCAAACTTCTTTAGAACGAGTTAAAACAAATCTCAGCGACAACACTAACACCCTGTGCGTGTTGGATGTCTTATGTCTGTAAATAATCCTGCCCTCTTGCTCTGACTCTAAGAAGTCAATCCATCCCGTTATCCTTGAATAATTAAAACATTTTCCAAACTCCAACACCAACCCTTATCAAAGTGAAATTGATTTGCTTCAATCCGAAAATAAAACACACCCCAGACCTCTTTTAACAAAAAAAAAAAAAATGAAATAAAACGGCAAGACGTTGATTTACAAGAGAACGTAATTATGTGAGTTTCAGATACAAACACAGAGAAAAAGGAGGGCGGAGGCAACATCCATGTCAGAAGGAACATCCGAATTAATGGGAAAATAAAAAGAAGCACCGCCATGAAACGCCGAATAACTTATGGATGCGTGAAGACACCTTCCGCGTACGGTGGTGTGGAAAATTATTAGATACAATTTTGGTTTCCCATTTACAGGCAATTTTCCGGCGGGAAAATATTGTTTCAGTCATAAACGCTTTCCTTTACTGCGATGCGGGGGAGCAAAAGGCAGTCACCCCAACACACAGTTTGGCAGCCTTTAAAATGCGGGTGCTTAGGTGAACAATTTGAATGAGCGATCTGTGGATACATTTGTAGATATGTTCCGGAACCGGGTTGTCAGGGGAGATTTATGAGTATTTTTAGAATCGATGTAGTCGTATCTTATGGCGCAGGAGACAATCTAAGGGGGAGCACAAAGTTAGGTGCTTCATCAAAAAAACACGCCGAAATAAATTTTTTATTAGATCATCCGAAAGTTTGTTTTACACGAGGCTTTTAGACCACGCGACCTTAGGTGGGTTACTTCTTTTTTTTTCTTTCCCAGGACTTTATGGATTTTCAGGTTGTTCTACTTGTTTGGAGATGAAAAATTTACTGAATGACATGTCGCGGAGGGTAAAGCCTCAAGGCTCGTAAAAAAAGCTAAAAAAAGTTTGTGTGTCGTTCATACGGAGGCACTTAAGGTGCAGTTGGTAATGAATAGAAGTGCACCAACTAAACAGCTGACAGTTCAGTTTAAATTTTTAGAGTGTTACTGAAAGTGTAATACGTGAATTCAACTACATGAATTCAACTAATGTCGGGCGCAAAGCAAGAAAGATAATAAAAAAAACAGGCAACTGAAGGAGCAGCCAATAAATTTTAGGAAAATTTTACGCAAACTTGAGATTTTCAAAACAGTAACTTTAGTAAGTGTTGTTGTTTATGATCCTAGTAAAACGACGCCCCAAATTATGTCTGGCAGTGCACATGCAAACATTTTTGGCATGGCGTAAAGGGGTTCTTTTGTTATGACTGTCATCGCAGGCATCACTTGAGACCTTCAAAGACAAGACAGTTCACTCAGCACTTAAAGATAAGCAGGAAAAACTTCAACAGCTTACGAAAGTATTTAACAAGAAGTCGACGATAAAATTTTAACCTTTTTCGAAAATTTACAGACAATTTTCTATGTGGATATGTCACTTGTGATGCCGCTGAAGATACGCTGATGAAGGGTTTGTTGACTTTCCGAAAGTGACGGTCGGCAGAACGTTCAGTCTCTTGCTGAACGAAAACGTAGACTAAACGCGCTGTGCATTTTTCGGGATGGACTTAATTAGTTCACAGTTCTTTTTATCCTCATATGCATTAATTTGTCAAAACACGAAAGACATGAGTAAATTATTGCGGGGATATGGAAAAAGTTGCCATAAAAACTATTAATATCACACAGCTCCGTAAAGCATATTTTTTTTCCATGCCAAAATAAGACGGGATTATCGTGTTCCACATCAGCGTCTATTTATTTGCCATCACATTTAATATTCAGTTGCTTAAAAGACATATAATGCTGTCAATGTGGGTTTCACATGGATTTATAGAATTTATTGGAATCACTCAACTTATTTGTTTCTTAACCAAGCAACCCTTACGTAATGTTTATCATCAGAATCAATAATTGTGATTTTACACCTACACTGAATGAAAAAAAAAACAAAAAGTGCAACTGGTTCACCCTTATCGTGTAAACAATTAAAATTAAAACCCTAAATAAAATGAAGCCCTCTTGATGTGGTCTAATGCAATTACCAAATGGCTTTGTCAAAACACCTAAAACAACTTATAGTCAAAAATATCCTTTGGGGCTAAAGACTTTTTTGTTTTCCCACGCACTAGATATAGCTCTGCTTTCGTTTATCTATTTTTTTAGCCTCTGGCGTAAGTACCTTCCCTTTTCTCCACTCCAATAACAATTTCCAACTGCTAAAATGTGCCAATGATTAGAGAGTAACTCTACTCTAAACTTTTTGAAAGAAAGCCTAAAAAAATATATTTGAGACGCTAATATAGTATATACTCTTAAAAGAACATCAAGTTTGAGTAATTTACGCATTTTAGTAGATGCTTTTGCTTCTTCTTACAGCGAATTTTCCCCTCCCTAATAGCACCCCTAACTACGTATGTATACGTTGTACCTGAATAAAGGTATATCACCCCTTTTGCAGAAATCCTTTGACTTTTAGCTAAAATATCTGAAATGAGCAAGATTTTTAAACTCTTGATAAAGGACATCATCTTAAGAAGGGGGTTTCTTCTACAAAGCTGATAGCGTCTGACGTTTGAAGTGGTCATAATCGAATCTGAAGTTTGATGTAAAAGATGAGCTTCACATTCTTAACTGCAATTCTATCGACAACATTAGCACGATACTTAAAACTAGAGAGGAGATTCCACTTAACTTTGTGCATCACAGTCCAGAGTTACTGATCGCCTGCAACTTGTGTAACCGGAAAGAAAAGTCAAACGTATATTCACAGCAGGAAGAGTTATGTAAAAAATATTTTGGGGAGACTACGTGGGATATGGAAACAACATAATGTACTATGAATGCAGGTTAGGGGTGGAACGTGCTATACAATTATGTTACGAAGTCGTTTACATATCAAAAAAAACAAAAAAGTATGTAAAGGTATACAATTGTCAATCCGGCAGACGGCAAACAGCCATGTCTAAATGAGTTTGTTAAATCTGATAATGTAAAATTTAAATTGTTAATTTTGAATAACATCAAATTCTATTTAGATTCTATTTTCTACTATAACTGATAATTAATTTAAGCGTGAAAAACAATTATATACAAAACAATCTTTAACTTCTACCTTCCACACTCATTAATTAAATTTAGTCGCAGTCCCAGTCGAATATCATTTACCAAATTTCGGCGAATGAAATTGAACCCAACTGCCCTTAAAATTAGTCATTTGGCTCACTTTCAATTTGGCTAAGACACCCAAAAGTGCAAATCAAATCTAAGAATTTTGCTGACTAATACACGCCCTCCGAGATTTGATTACTCTGCCAAAAGTCCCTTTTCATTTTCCACCAACTAAAAAAAACGAAACAAAGCAGAAAATCACTGAATCCATCGAACACCATGGCACAAGAAACATAAATTGGTTATCGAATCGCCCACACAGGAGGTCCTACGCACACTACGACCGCTATTCATCATCAGCCAGCAGCTGCTCTATACCTCATCTATTTCAGTCACCACACAACACCACTTTGAATTCAACTTCGGGATCCGATTACCGCTATACTCCACTAATTAGTTCTAAGAATCCCTCGAGGTATGTCAGGCATTACGCGTTGAACTTGAACTTAAATTACACACTGAGCTCCACCGCACTGTCTTTGCACACGTTTCGGTTGTTCTGCGATTTAACGTGACCTTTGACCTAAGTTTCGGTTCGTTTTGAAGGCAAGATTTGCCAAAAACTTTCAGTTTTAAAGTTGCTTGTGGAATCTGATATGAATTTGGACAGTGAGTGGACGCACCAACCTAGGGCCACCCCTTCGGAGATTTATTTACCATGCCTGTGATTTATTAATGGTAATTAGCCGCCCACCGCTCCAGATGTGTGTACACAGTTTTGCATTTAGAACACAACCTGCTCAGATGTGTCACTTAATCTAATTAAATGCCACAGGACCTATCGCCAAGACATCGAGAACACGTCAAGCCTCATCCTCTACTTCAGTGGCGACTTCATATTTTCAGCTAATTAGCTGTAAATTGGCCTCTAATTAGGAACCCACGCCTTTCGTCGGAGACCCCACCACCAAGGCGGCACAGAAAAGAAACCGTCATACAAGTCAAATATTGATTTTACCAGTTTGCCAGAAATCAAATTACCCATCGACAGTCAATGGCGAGGCCGCAAAAGTACAAATATCTTTGAAGACGGGGTGGGGGCCCTTGCTTATCCTTACACACTGAGCATTATCCTGCCAGCCTTGGCACAGCAGCCCTGAGCAGAAATTTAATTACAGCATTCCACCACACACATTGATGTTGATTTCTCGCTCTCATTGTCGACGCTCCGACATCCGCCGTCGTCGCTGTCGCACGAACGGATGGGGGAATCAATGCTCCACCGCTACATAACGTAGCGCGCCGCTTTTGTTTCATTTTCCGGAAAATGAACTCGAATTAAAGGAAAACACATCATCACAGCGGCACTGGAAAGCTCTAGTCGTTATCGGGACACGATGGGGGAATAATAGACCTCGGCTTCCTGGATGTTCAGTGATTTTTTTTGCTTTTCGTTTGTGTTGCTGCTCGTCTTCTCCGCCCGGTGTCGGTCCCCTGCCAGCAGTCGTTTATTTCAATTTCGCAACGGCGCTACTGCCGGGCGTGGAGCAACAAGTGTTGCGCAGTCCTTTCAGCTTGACTCCCCGACGAAGGCTGCGCGTTGTGTGCATTGTGCGGTTCGCTATCCCCTGGTGTGCATCCCTGTTTGTATTCAAGGCACACCGTTCCACCGTCCACCATCTATCCACCTGTCGGACTCGGGCTGGGTAATGCAAAATTGAATTTTCACTTTGCCTTTGCTTGCTTCGTTTTCATTAGCGCACCTGCCATTTGTGCGTTTGCAGTAACTGACAGAAAGTTAGAGATTCTTCGTCCTTCCGACAGGATTTGTACCACCATTGGTCGTCTTGTGCTTAGCTGCTGCGAATTATGACAAACAATTGGGGATCAGACGAGCTGCGAGCACGTTAAGCACCGACGTGGGAGAAATAGTTAAATCGGATCAGTTGCTTCTTCGAAAACATGCTTAAACACGGCCGAGAGGCCTGCTTAAGGCGAAATGACGGTAATTTCATTTGCTCGCTCGTAATGACCTGCCCTGTCTCTTGGGCAGCTTCGTTCTGTGGCATCAATTTATCGCAGAGAGACGGTAATAAATGCAGGTGAGTTGTAATCGAAAGGATTACTCAGATTCCCGCATGAGGCTCACGTGTGTGCGTTGGTTGTCTTTGCAAGGATGTGCCTCGCATACGGGGAAGATTTCTGAGAACTAATTAGCCCCGGATGAACGGAGAATGCCCGTAATCGGATTCTGATGTCGAACTCAAAGTGCCGTGTCTAGGGAAGGGGTAGCAGTTGCTGTTAGTGGAAGAACTGCACTAATGAATGTTGAATCAATGAATCGCTGAAATTACTGTTCCTTTCGGGAGCGATGGCGATGTGCCTAGACAAAGAAACGGACACAGGAATTGCAATCAGCAATTCAAGAAGTTTTCATAATTTTCAAAGAGTTTCAATGAAGTCAAAATAGGACCTCCAGTGGATTGATTTCCGTTCAGCAATTGACACGAAGCGCTGTAAATGGAAGGCGACGATTTAACAATCCAGTTGTAGCGGATATTTTTCTTCTCGGCTCTGCACTAACCCTTAACGAAACCATTGAGCATTCATGGAATGAAGCTTACTTTTAGACTTAGACCGAGTCCTAAACTACTAACTAAATAACAGTAAAAAAAACAATGGACATTTAGACATGGATTAATTATGCAATTATTCTAATAGGCATGCGCGTAAACGGAAGATTGCAATATGTTTTGGATTTGTGGATGAGAGGCATAATATTAATCTAGAATTGACCAACAAGGTAATAAAATTAACGCAATCATTTCTAAATGCCATTTTAAGCACAAAAAGATAACAAGGCTTAGTGATGCTTTTTAATTTTTGTTTTTTTCTTTATCAAAGTATACACTCTTTTAAATTACAAAAATTAAGTATTTCTGGTACCTTTTCGCTAAAAAATTTGTTATTAGATCTATAGCAATAATTTTTGCTGTCATTGTTAGCGAATAAAACAATTTTTTTTAAACAAAGAAACAATTATAAAATCTGACCACCAGAACCTATTTTATAAGTCCTTAAATGTTAGAGGCTTAAAAGAAAAACTTAAACTCATTCCTGCTTATTTTGAAAGCTTATCTTTTAGTCATTATTTATTTAGGTTTGTAATAACAATCAAGAGAACTTTTGGTTAACAAAAGATAATTTTATTTCAAGTTAATGTAAAGTAAGAAAATGTGCAAAATTCAGCTAGGGAATCAAATTTTTAAAAACTTAGAAAGAAATTTATAGGAAATTAAGTACAATACAGAACGGGTGAGCTCACTACAGCGTGGGAAACAACTGACTGAAAACCACTGATTAGAAATAAGTGATGGGAGACAACTGATGAAACATATATTACTCAAAAATATTTATAATCGGAAATCACAGAGACAGGAGTATCAACATCAAATCAAATATGAGAGCGTTTTAAAAAAACAGGATCAAACGTATTTTTTCTCAGAACTTTTTTTCTTTTTGGTTGCTAATAAAAATGTTCATTTTTAAAAATCAGAACTAATAAAAAAAAAACTACCAAAATGTTTGTACATTATTTTTTTCAAAAATTTCCTTCATTCAAGTTAGTAAAAAAGTAAATAATTTCGATAAATAGATAACGAAATGTAAAAATATAGAAAAAAATTTTAGAAATGTTCGAACCTCTCTTTCTTTCCTTACTTTTGTTCAGAATCGGAGGAGGCGTATTAGGGGTAGGAGGAGGAGGCGTATTAGGGGTATACGCCTCCTCCGATTCTCGACTTTAGTGTGTTCTCTTTAAGGATCTGTCGGCAACCTAGCTCTAGTGTGCAGCTAAATTTCATAAGGCTCTGATTAAAAGCTTTCAGCCTTAAACAAATTATACCCCCTTTTCCACCTCTAGGTCGGTCAAAATTATACGGTCATATGTCCAAATAAGCAACCCACTCAGTATTATTGAGTCAAAGTTTATCATTTTAGCTTTAATGATTTTAAAATGGTTAAGGATTATTGAAATCGGTCTTTATAAACCTTTATAAGGCCGAAGACTTTATAAACCTATAAGCACAAACTTTAGATTTGCGAGTGCTGTTTTTTTTTTTTTTTTTGTCCGATACGATTACTAAGTTTTCTTAGTTAGTTAAGTCTTAATTTATTTCCCTACTCGGAAAACCGCCGCAACTAGTGCAATTATAAAAGAAGACTGAGAAAGTATACCACATGCTTACAATTATAAAAAAAAAAAACTGGTTTAACAGATGAGTTGAAGAACGTGGACACACTATATACTCGTATACAATATTTATAAAATTTCATATTTTTCAGTTGATTTTTAAGTCATGTGTAAGCATTTTATTATTATATGTTTAAGCAATTACTTGATAACATTAAATTACAATATATGTATCTGTGGCAATAAGACAGAGCAGCTTATGTCGACATAAGCAGTTACTCTATTTTTCAATGGATATTCATTGGCACTTTGAAATCAACATTTCTGTCTTACCCCCATTTAAAAACATTTGTCCGTTACAAAGATATCGTACAGTTCGTAACGTGGTAAAAAATTTTTTTTCTCAAACTCACTTTTTTAAGCTACTCTCTCTTTTTGCCATAGATATAGATAAAAGAAAATACACTTTAAATTTAAGCTAATTTTTCCACTTCCACGATTCCAAACAGAACTGAAAAATTTAAAACGCTGTATACACCTTCGTTGAATAAACCTTTAACAACCACCGTGAGTGTTTCACTCTACGTCCCGACCGACCAACGCGTCAGTCGGTTGGCAAGGACAGCAAATCACATAGCTCTGGTTGCTTATAAGCGATAATCGCAGACAAATCAGCGCGGTGTCAAGAACTCAGCGATTTCAAAACACTCGCGGGCAGAATGCAAATTATTTTCAGATTTTGAATCATCACAATATTTGACGTCGTTTCCAATGAAATACAGTGCCTGAAAGCAGAGGTATTCGGTGTCCTCCCCGGTGTTTCTAGACTTTCAACTGTTCAACGACCTCGTAAATCATTCTGCAAAACCTTACGAAATATGAAACAATAATCGCTTAGGAAAAATGAAAGACCTTCAGGACGACTTAGACTGGATTTTAGACTCGGTCCAAGGCAAGTGTCCTAAAACAGAAGGAGGAGGAGTTCTCGAGAATTCATGTTGAACTTACAACAAAGATTTGAAGGGACTCTATGTGCCAACGGACCTGCCAGCAAAAAGTGTCAGGTTCCATCGATATTTTTAAGACCCTCCCCGCCATCCAAAAAGGTTAAGCCCCTGCCCAAAATGAGTAACGCATCACATAACACACCCCAACCACCCACATTACCCAAACACAAGGGTTCGAATTTCATGACACGAATTATGATGTTCGGTTGGGATGCCTTATAACGGTTAACAATCAGATTTATTTTCCAAAGATACACACTGAGGTTACACACTAAATTCAGGTTATTGGCATGATTCTTCGAAGAGATTTTGACCAACGGCACTACGTGCGACCTGTGTCATCGTTTTATTTGTCGCTGCAAGGGCGATGCCACATCAACCGTTGGATATTTAGTACCCTTAACCCTTGGTTCGCATAATGGTAAAAAAAAAGGTTGGCAATCAGGACTCCTTCCTGTGGACATGTTTATTTAAATGCTTCCGGTACATGGGCGAACCATTAATTTCAATTTGAGGCCGACTTTAGGGTTTTGTGTCTCCTGTTTAGGGGATTTGCCGTGTGACAACCTTCCCAAAGTACTCGTTTTCTCCCCTGCAAAAATGAAAGACCGCCTCAGACGTGTGGAAGCCAGCACCTTTTGTTCACTGGCACGTGGGGCCTTCCTGCGAACAGGTGTTCTCGTATTAGCCACCTACGTGGAGATAAACGCGAATGGGGTGCACCACGAACGTGTGAAATCACTTAAATCAAAAGAATATTAAATTAAGATCAAATCGTATTTTGTGGCCCTTGTGAAGGGCGGCAAAAAGTGTGAAAAGTTCAACAGCTGGCTCCGTTGAGTACTCACCCGAATTCATGATCCACCGAAGCACTCTTAACCTCGTGAAGAATAAACGAGATATTTATTGGCTCGTAACTAACTCGGTAAACGCGGTGATTGGCTGTTTTATTAAACACTTTCGACGAAGGCTGTAAGGGATCTAAGTTGATGCATTGGGCCATGAATACGGCATGAGATACGGTTGGCGTAATGGCTCGTTGTTCATGCCACGCACTTACAGGTAAGCAAATAAAGTGTATTCATTGTCATCGCATATACAATATGCTGGAGCTAATTTCAGTCGTGAGAAGGAAAAAAAGGCACTCGCCTGAGGAGTCTTTATGTCCTGCACACGTGTAGCTTGCTATTCTTTTTTTGGGTTGACCACATATGTATGGTGTGAACGGAGTTTTTAATATTGTCTGCTGTCTGTTGTTTGTAATGGACTCGGACGGTTGAGAAATAAAAATTAAATTGAAAGCTTTAAATTATTTATTTATAGTAATCTGGTTTTAAACGATTACATTTAAATCACATTAGACAATTTAAAAGAGAAATTATCCGTCTGATCGAGTTGAAGATGAAACACTTGTGGGTACGAATTTTTTCACAGTTGCGGAACCAAGTCTTCGAAAATTGAAATGGCCACCCAACTCGTTGTTTTCTCTCTGTATACTGCTGTTTATCTGGAGACAATTCTAAAGTCCTAAGGTCTACAATCCTTGAACCTATTAAGAATGAGAATTTGGTGAAGTTGCCTGGCAGATTGGGAGTGATTAATTAAATGCGGTCAGTCAAAAGAAAGTGTATCCTATATTTCTAACATTCAGAGATTCAAAAAACACGTTCTAGTAATCCGGTTTTAGGATATTTTTTTATCTTTGATGACGTTGAAGAAAAAACCAAGAATTTGATCAAAAATATAAAAAAGTCAACTATAAAATATGGTAGTGGTTTGGGTATAGTGTAGAGCTGTATAACTGAATCCGGTGATCGGAATCTGGCCTTAACGACACGTCTGGTCTGAATGACATGTATTTTCTGAACAGAAAATAGTTAGTTAGTTTTAGGGTCATGAATGTTCAAGCAGGACAAAAATCCTTCCGTGTAGACTAAAAAGTTAGTTGAATCAACGTTAGAATTCTTAAAAGATCTTTTAAATACAATAAGATTTTTTTTTGCTCTGATTGTATTTCTTCATATTATTGAAAGCTGTGTACGTGTTGTCATTTATTTACACTTAAATCAAACATTTTATCAGAGATATTGGACTTTACGAACAATTAATTAGTTATTAAATTTCATTACAATTTCAGTAAAAGAAGCCAATAACTACGAACTTCAGTCTATTTTCCAGTTGCAGCCTACAGATGTCAACGTTATCCAAAAATCCACGGCCTAAATGTGACCGAAATACTCTACCCGACATAAAAAACTGAAATTGAACTTCCCAAATTATTTTATCTAATTTCTATTCCAAATCGCCAGATAGCTAACCTCGCCTCTTCTTCAAATATCATCAATCTTCGCTGCCTTGCAATAAGGCTCCCTCTTTCCGGTGGGGTCGATCATAAAATTCAAAGTGGACCTGCTACGATAAAAATTGGTTCACGGTTCGTTGATTGTGATTTAGCAATTCAAATTGGCATGGGACTGGCGATTTGTCAGCATTTTATTGTTTTATGACCTTTTAATGAATCGACTTTCGATAGGGCGACGACATTTAAATGTCAGAAGAGCGAACAAATTATGTCCATAGTGCAGGCCAATTTGACTTGACTTGACTTTTATGACTAATCTCTGCAATTCAAAGCCTCTCGCAAAAAAAAACCCAAAAAGCTTGAAAAATTGATCCCAACGGATTAAGTCTTCCTGCTACAAAAACATCTTAAAGCAAAGCATTTAATGGAACATCAAAAAGTGCGTACCATTACAAAATCTACCGGTAGTATGTTTGTTTCAAGCTGTGCCACACTTTGTCCGACAAATACCGTTCATGCTCACATTACACTTAACGAGCGCTAACAACACATCCTCCGAAGCACACTTCACCCAGTCATTCGAGATTACAAACAATCCCCAGTCCTGATTACCCGAAAGCAGCATCAGCACCATTTAAGGACTTCCATATTTAAATGGCACTGGGTGGTCATAAAATCTCTACTCTGTCGACTAACGCCACGGCTCATTTGCCTCAAACACAACCCCAACCTAAAGTTCTGTTTATTAGCTCTGATCTGAAGGATAACGTCTCCTTCTGTCAGAATCACCTCGTGTAATTATTTATTAAACTAAAAACCATTAACTATGCCTCCAGCCAAAATCGCAGGATGTTTTTCCGGAAATTAATGGAGTTAATGTCGTGCTGTATCCTCAGCGTCAACGTGCGCCCGTGGCGCTACGCATTCACTAATTATAATGTAATCACGTCGTTTTTATCATTTCCATCACACAAAGGCTCTCTTATCCAATTAAGGTACCTGGCCTGTGTCAAACGAGAGAAAATCTAAGTTAATTTTTTCTCGTCTCCACAGTTCTCATAATTAAGTTAAATGGAGGATCCGCATGCGGCTGGAAAAAGAGGGGTGAGTGTATGAGAACGAGGGAGGAGGAAAGTTTACGGCATCTTGGGGAAAATCATTCGCATATCCCGGGGTTCTTCTAATCCCTCTTCCATTGGTGAAAAAGTCGCATAAGGTCACTTAATTATTATTAGTAATTTAAGAATTACAAACAAATGAGTGAAAGGAATCTAGAGCGCGAAAGGACGTAATGAGAAAAATAAGGAATAGAAATTAAATTCCATTTTCGGTGAAGGCAAACACTCTCATTTCTCCACCGCCACTGCTCCTGTAATGGAAATTTTATTTGGCCCTTTCGAGTTAAGTTTATCAGCAAGGGACGACGGACAAACTTCTCTCCCATTCCGTTTTCATTACTTTTATGTATTCGGAAAGGTCGACTGGTTTTTACGTTCTCGATATAGTTTCTTAGTTTAGTGCCTTCGAATTGAGGAGAGGGTATCGAGTGATATGAGGCGCCCAAAAGGGTTGAAAAGTTTGTGAAGTCGATCGTAGTTTCGGATAAGAAGTGTCTCCTTGATTTGGTGGGGGTGGATTAGGGTTAAACAAGGAGAAAGTTTGACAGCAAATATGGACAAAGAGGTCCATTAGTTGACTGATGGGATGAAGCTGCACCCGCTTCCAATCCTTGGAGACACTTAAACTAAGAAGAGCCATCCGGTCGTTCGACTGACGTTTAAATCAGTCGAAAGTAAAATTGAAGTGAAGTGTTAAGTGAAGTGATTATGGGGGGCTAGGCTGAGGATAGAATTTGCACGTTGGCAGTTGATAAAATTGTGGACAACTTGAAAGCAATTAAGAACTTGATGAAACTACTTATTTGTTTTAGGAGCAGTGTAGAGGTAATCCAATGGCTAAAGGCATGTATTTAAGTGGGTCCTGCACGAAGCAGGTCTCTGACAACCAATTTAATTTAACTATAATCAAGTAGATGCAACGGAGAAAGATGAAACTAGAGAGAGAAGTTAAAAATAATTGCTTAAGCTATGCAATTGTTTTCGATAGTCAAATCGAATCGAATCGAAACCAACAGATTTAAATGCCTATATGCATAAGCTCTTAAGTGAGTAGCATAACATTGAAGTTTCAAGTCGAAATAGATTTCACTTTGAAATCCTAATTTTTTCGTATTTCATTTGAATCGATAATAACCATGTATCAAATTATGTCGATTCTATTCTCACCCTAAAGCTATACCGACATGTTGTTTTAGCAATCATTGATCCATTTAAACATGAGTTTTTTGTTCTTATTATATAAAACCTGGGAAATCGTTTAGTGGAATATTTTATTTTTTGAAAAAAATAACGAAAAAAGCCAAAATTGTCAACATTAAACTTGATGTACATATATATTCAGTCACAAAAGTAAGTAAGCATCATGAAAAGTGGCTGCTAATCATGAAAAAATAAGCCCAAAATCGCATTAACGGAAAAATCTTAGATGTAGCTATATTTCAATTAGATTCAGATCCCTAGACTGAGCAAATCATTTTAAAACAGCAACACCATTATTGGTGAACCATTTTCTCTCTTTTATTTTCTATTTTCTAGTAAGAATACTTCAGTTTCAAAACATATATTTATTTTTTGTCCAGCCAAAAAACGACATAAAATTGAGTTTTATAATTTTTCTCGATAACGCTAGCCAAGTTGCTGGTCTTGTTTTATATGATTTTTTTTCTACCTGCCACCTACCTGGCAGCTACCTGGCTCGATATTTGGTAAATGGTACAAAGAGGAAAAAATTGCAAGAGTATATTGTAATTATTTTTTTGTTCATCACTGTATGTATGTATGTAAGTATTCATTGATGGTTCCGTTAACTATTTGACTGTGATTAATCAATTTTGCATAAATTTCACATTGGCATATGACTTTCGTCTGGCGAAATTTGTCCCATTCATCTTTCTGGGCTGTTACCTGGTCGTTTTTATTCCAAATCAGATATTTTGTTCTTTTTGAGTTCTCTTTTCGCCTGTTCTCTTTTCTCTTTTCGCCTGTTCCATAAACTTTTGATTTAAAAAAAACTAAGTTATATTCATCGTTTAAAATTACATTCAAAAATAAATAGATTTAGAAGGCTTACTGCCTCCATCGTGCCTTACACTAGTACTGATACCAAACTGTTCTAATATAGTTTTCTCAAGAAGCCCTTGCTTTGTCTGCTAATATATGACGAAAAGTATTGTATTCGGTATTGTCCATAAAAAATACCAATGTCTTTCAGACGTGTTGTCGTTCATAGGTTCCAAAAAAGCCTTATAAACAGGACAAAAAGATAAAAACCGAATAGTAAAACAATTGTCGCGCACTCAACTTATAACGAATAAAATAGTCGACCATTTACAATTTCTGTATTCGCGAATAAATTAAAACGGCAAAGACTTTTCACTCGAAATGTGCCACCAAACAGTTGAATTACATAACTTTTACGAACGTCACTGACGTCTGGACAGTAACTCCCAATACTGAAAGTTCCTTGACTTTGAGCACCAAGAATTCTTTATCAAAACATCATTTTACCAATCAGTATAAAGTAGATTGTGGGCGCCGTGGCTTAATCGTAAGTGCGTCGGACTGTTAAGCAAGAGTACCCGGGTTCGAATACAGCTCGGGGAAAAAACACCACAAACAATTTTCACGGCCCCACCTCCAGCGAACGACTGACAATCCTCCTGGAGTACTTCTGTAACGAAAAGCTTTCGCAATTCGCCGTTCGGAACCGGCAATAAACTGTAGGTCCCCTTCACATGTGTCAAATTATAACACGCACAACACAGTGGAGGCGCGAAAAGCTAGGCTCTGTCCCTTCGTGGGCTGTTACGCCACTAATGATGATGATAAAGTAGATTGTAAGTAAAGAAAGAATTAAAAAAGTACTGGTAAAAAAGAATATGTATACGCCCCAAACGTTTAAAAGACAAGGAATATTTTCTGCTTCGAACATTCCCACGGGCTAAATTTTCGCAATTTTTTTTGTCTGTCTCTCACACTCAAAAGAAAATCTTTTCACTTTAGTCTTCAATCGAAAGGAACTGGTTCACCAAAAGATCCTCCATAGAAATAAGTCGCTTTTAAGATTTTTTTTAAGACATTCTTCTGAAGCCGCAAATCTCTATTAAGTCTCGTTCACTTCACCCCGACTCGATGTAATAAATCATTTCAAGATACTCCCCGATGAAATCAGCCAATTACCCGCGCCGAAGTGCAGCCAAAACAGAGTTCGCTTAGAGCTCATTCAATAGAAAAGCCAGCACCCATCTCGTCCCTTTCAATTCTTTTCAAATTAGCAATAAGGGCTACCGCCACTCCGCCCAAGACCAAATGGAAATACATCACAGTGTGTAACCAACCGAAATTCGCATACCGCTCCACTCCACCCTGTCGGCTACCTCATCCCTATCCAATTAGAGAGCTAAACAAAGTTTATATGTAAATATTTAATAACGAAGTTTTGAATTTTCAGGCAAACATAATAACATCCGATGGATGTGTATAGACTCAGATACACTGCCTTTGACCGCACAAAAGTTAAGCTGTATGCTCGGCAATCAGATTGGTCTGCGAAGCCGACTCGTGCTTCTCGAATGTGAGCGAAACTTTGAGAAAAAAAAAAGTTACACCATTCCACTTCGTAAAAATCCAAAACTTTACGAGACCCCAAAATAGAACAACAGAGCGGCTTCCTCCAGTGGTGTGATGAGACCATAATTTAAGGATATGCATTTGGAATGTACTCACCCCGGAGGAGCATTACAACCACACAAGGATTTTTGATAGGACCCGCCGAGAGATGATAAAAAGGAAATTGCGAACCTTTATTACAGTTGACACAAAAGGTTGCGTATGTATTGATGGGGATAAGTCGTGCAACAGAAAGAAAAAAAAATAATTATTTCTTAAGGTTGAAGGTCAATGACAGTCGAGATGTCGCATGTTTTACGAGGCGAACATGCGATGTGAAACTTGTGTTATGCGTCGTTTTCTTTCCTTCGAAATTGACCGCTTTCGTAACTTGTAATGGGACAATAAATAGCCCACGACGGCCACGATGACGACGGGTGTGAGAGATGGACATGTGTCATTTGAAAAACAGTCACGCTGTCGTTAGCAATTGATTCTGACATGTGACGAAGGACCGACAGTACGTGGCTATTGCAGTGAATAAGACAACAGTAAAAAATTGATGACGCTTCCTCATGGTCTTAGGTTGATCTGTTATGACCGCTGTTCAAATGCATTTTAGTGTCACGTCAGTTTGAAGTCCGGCAGGCTGTCCTTTTTTCGTAATGTATTCGTTAAGTGATCTTTGTCATGTCAAAAAGACCTTAGCAATCACATCACAGTACACATCGATTTGCAGATGTCACATACACAGCCTCAACCGAAGAATTATTTCCTGATCTGAAAATTTATCACAGCTGATGCCAACCATCCCCTGTTCAGTGATTGCATACATAAATATGTCTGTTTCCTTGTCTCTATTCATGACTGTCAAATTCTCGAAAGCACAAAAGTAACAAAACATTCTTCTTCTCTTAGAAAATGCATGGGAATGCAGCGTGTTGAGTGCACGAGAATGGGGCACATAAAACACATTGGAGGACACGTTAATGCGAAATCTGTGTTCGCCACTATGCCCAGGAAGGACAGGACATCGTAAATCGATTGGAACGGAATGTAGTTCAGCTAAATTATGCTCAGCGACGGAAGCACTCCGAAGACAGTAACGCATTTAACGAGCTCTTCTTGGCCTGGCCACATTATTGAGCCCTTAATCGGAATTGACTTTACTGGTCTGCTAAAAGGAGAAATAAATAGGCAGCCACAATGTTCGTATTAGATGTTAGCTGTTTTATGGTGTTTTACTTGGAGAAAGTTTGTGAAGTTCGAAAGTTACAACACCTGCGATTAACAGAGTGTAAATTATGTGTTCACGATGAAGGGCTATAATCTGCTTTTTCGTACTACTCGTAAAAATTAAGACTTACACAAAGGACTTGCTTTATTTTTAAAAGGCATTAGATAGCGTAACAGTCCTTGGATTGCCATAGCCTAGCTTTTTCTCGCAACCACAGTGCTGTGTGGCGTATAATTTGGACGTATTGTTTTTGTTAGCTTCGGAGGACGAATTGTGAAAACTTTCTGTGGATGTTGTGCACGAATTTTGCTTCACAACAGTGTGATGTACAGTGTTCTATCTAACCATTTTACAACCGCGTGTTCTTACCGTGAAATCGTCCGATTGTTATGTGGTCAATGGAGTGACTATTTCGGAAAAGCTCTATTTGAATTATTATAAATTTGTCACAGGTTTTTTCATGCATAATAAATGTGGTGCTGACTGACGCATGTTTTTGTTTTCCTTGTCTACTGTGCGCTGGGTTAATTTTTAAGGATGCGTTAAGCCCCTCTTAGACGATTATTTCAGCATTCAAGTTTTTCAATGTGCCTGAAGGCGAAAAGAGCCTTAAAAGAATTACTAGATTTCCTTTGCAGCAACAAATCGAATGCAATCTCTAATGAGATAGAAATTATAAGACACGCAGACTTTCGATTCAAAGAAAAATGAACCAACTCAAACAATATTAAATATACAAATTGGGTATTCAAAAAAGTTCGGTAACAAATTCAAAAGAAAACATTTAACACTTGTTTCTTATATTGTGCTGTTTTGATCAATAACTTTTTGTCATTTTTTTGGTTTCGTTCCATCTGTGCAGAACTTCTGGGATTTCTGGACGAAAAAATAATGCCAGAGCGTTTTGCAAGTCTCCGTGCAATTCAAACTACAGCATAAGAGGTTTCTGCGGAGATCGAAACAAATGATAATCTGAAGATGAAATATCAGAGCATCTGGGAAAAATAAATTACCTATTACAACTGTGTAAATTTAAGCTTAACATTGTTTATTCAAGTACGACTTCCGAGGTGTGCCTTGAATCTCGTCTCGTCAGGAAGGCGATCACTCAGCGGACCCAAGATGAGATGGTTGGACCAAGTCCAAAATCTCGCCTGGTTACGCTTGGGCATACCACCTGATGAGTCGGCAGTCGGATCAGGTTGCCTGGAGATCACTTCAGCATGCGGTGGCCCACGACCGAGTAAAATTTGCAGTCACAGAAGATGAATGAAAAATAAATTAATGAATGGTTTGGTTCAAGGCTCTCTACCAAAATATCTGGGCAATATGCCTCAAAACCTTTCTAAGTTTCTCCCGGATCGTCAAAGATGTTAGTGGTCAACGCTAGACAAGCATTTTTGACGACCCGGGAGAAACTACTCCTGATTTAACTATTAAATTAAAAAAAATGGGTATTCAATTCTGTTCTGTTCTGTATTCCATTGATCAATTTTGCCCGTATTAGTTGAATTGCTTCCTTTAATATCATTAATTGTTGACAGTAGTAATTGACGTTAATTGTTGACAGATAGAATCAGCCGTTTGACCAGCAGAAGCTTATAGTGAACAATTGTCTTCGAATCCCACCAGACAAACAATACTATTTCTCTTAAAGTCAATCATGGTTTTGCCACCGTTTGCGAAGATCCACCTTTCTTCCTCCATGATCTTTTTCGCCCATTATTGTAGCACGTAATCCACTTTTCATCGCCCGTAACTCGCTGAACAAAAGGTTTAATTCCTTTCTGCAATGAAACGCAAATGGAAATTCGGTCCACTAAATTTTTGTAGTAGCACCCAAGCATCAAGCTTTCTAGTGGATCCAAGTCTCTTTAAATGTTTGATGATTTCTTGGAGAGGAATGATTAATTTTCTAGCAAAGTCTAAATTGTCTCCATGATTTCATTAACTTTTTCAGTGATTGGTCGACCAGAGCGAGCAAAACATCAAAACTATCAGATCGAAAACGAGCAAGAAAACTTCGCTGTTATTTCTCTACTTACAATATCATCTCAATCAACTTTATAAATTTTTTTTAACGCTTTTTTTTCTTTTCTATAAGAGAAAAGCAAAATATGACGATAATTTTCCCAATTTTCACTCATTTTTAAACGTAAATAAAATAATACAATAATTTTAGGATGTCTTTTAACAAAGTGAAGCTTAGGAAGCACCTTTCGCACAAGCTATAGTACCGCCAGATGCAATAAATATTACCAGAATATCTCTCTCATATCAAAGCTATCTACCAACGTTTAATAGTGTATGCGAGTTAGAAACGACAAGAATGTTTCAAGCAGCTCGAATCATTGTAAATGTCTCTACCTGAAATCAGACTGTGTAAAAGCTCATCTTAATTAATGGCACACCAAAGCAACAAATGAGAATTCAGATAAAAACACGGTACAATCAGCCCCATAAACATTCCCCTACAAATAGTCATAATACTCAACAACCGGAAAACGTTCAAAAATTTAACATCCCCCGAGAGTAAGCAAAAAAAAACAACAAATTTCATTCGCATAGCTCCCTTTAAAGGACCTGCATACTTTTTAACACGTTCCCCTCCTTTCTTCGCACAAATTTGTCACCAGGAAAAGTCAACAAAAATATCCTCTGAAGTTCCTCTCTGAAAAAGCAACAGGCTTTTTGAGGGTAATTAGGAAAGAAAAGTTACGCAAAAAAAAACTTCTACTCGTTAACCAGCCGACATTGCCTGGTGCTAATTTAATGATGAGGAGTTGCCACGCTTCCTTTCCCCGAGTGAGCTTCTCACATAATTTAGGGTGTTTTTTTTTGCACAGCTCAAAGAAAATACACACATGTAAGCACCTCGGTAACCCACATATGAAGTAATTTTACGTACATGAGTTGTTTTTACACATTTTTTCGTTACACAAATTAAGACAGAAGTTCCATTGCTCACCGAACCACAACTGTCAGCTTTCATTTTTGACATTTCATGTTGCACGCGTACACATTTTGACACTCTCACTCCCGTCAAGTGGAAAATGGATGTAACAACATTTCTTGTCATATTGGATTTATGATTATCACCCAGTAGATTCAATAAGAGTTTATTTTATTTTATTTATTTTTTATTAACTCTCAGAAAAAAAAAACATCACCCGACTGACACTGGAGCTTGAAAAGGCGCCACTGACGGTCGGCCTAAAAGGGTTACTGAAACGCCAATAAAAAAGTCAAACCTTAAATTTACGCCCTAAACGTGCTTTACATTTTTATTTGGTCCTATTTGTTTTAAGGATAAATTCCAGTGAATTGATTTCTATCAGTGCCGGAGGGGAAAGAGCCTTCCGAATTATGGCGTATTGTCGGGGATTATTTATTCAAAAATATGCGTGTTTGGGTGAAGATTTTTTTTGTTACTCTCTCAAAAGGGTGCACATTAGACATTAGTGAAAGTTCGATGAGTGGGGATGAGTTATGAATTTTGGAGATTTGTTTCAATAATGTCTACGGGTGCGAAAGAATTTCTAAGACTTTAGGGATTTGTTTGTTTTCCTAATCGGGGTGCAGAACATATTCTCAACTGAATACGCAATTTCGAGCTGAAGTTCCAGAGACATCGACAGCTGTCACAATAAACTTTGACAATTCCAACGATGGCTGCGACAATTGCGAAGAGTTGATAAAACATCCATCGTGCATAAAAGATCTGGAACTTGAAATGTCATTTAAGCAATCCTTGACGTCACATTCTCGAATTGTCATGACTTATATGGCGACATCTGTCATTTAGAGAAATTACAGAAACAGAAAAAAAATTCATCAATGCTTCAAATTAACCCCAAAAATTTCGTATTCCATTCTAAAAATAAACCTAGTCCTTCCTCAAGTGACAGTCAAACCCCTTAACCCTCGCAATGCGCCAGAATTGAACTTCAGATCGATATTCCTAGGAAAGAAAAAAGTTGACTGACAGAAAACTCTGTAAAGGAATTTCCACAAACACGAGGGAGAAGTACCCGTCTTTTAAAAGGAAAATATTATATTCCTGTTCGAGAACTCCCTGGAAGGAGGGATCAGAGTGCAATATTTTAAATTTGTATTCTTCTGTCAAACCGGGGGCTGCTGATAGTGATGGAATGGAAAAAGGATCTCACTTTAGATGTAAACAAGTCAGTGAAAGGTGTGTGGCTAACGAAATTTTGAAAATTTATTTTTCTTGAATTCGAATTTCAAAGGAACAGCCATTCATCATAGATGCGAATGTTCAGGATGGTGCACGACTTTTTGTTGCTCAGTCAAAGGGTGCAGGGTTTTTGGTGTGTATGGAGGGTGGAAAAGTTAGGGGAAAGTCCTTTTTGATGAAGTTGAAACACAACGAAAAGAAGGAATATTAAATTTAGTACTGTTTCGTTGGTAACTATCTTTGTGGAGGAGAAAATTTTTGAAATCGGATCTTCTGCTTTTGAAAAGAAAAGGGCAGCGTACAATCTCCTTCAGGGTTGTAAAGTTTGTAAAATATGCTCATTGCCGAGAAGGCACTCCTTAGTGGTTTGTTACATTTTTAATAAGACTTTTCATGTCGTTCAGCAGAACTCCAGCATATCGCAGTTTATGTTGCAGAAATAGATAAATCAAACTACATACTAATTAAGAAGTGCTGTCTGTGTCGATTTCCGAGGTGTTCAGATGATTTGCTTTTTTTATTAAACTAAAAAGTTCTTTTTTTCTTCCTGGTTCTATTTCGTTGGACTGTACTAACTTATTTGAGCACCTCCTTAGTTTTCCTATCCTTTTTTATAAAATGAAAAATCCTTTTTAAAATTATAGATAGATAGATAGATAGCTATTTATTTTCTTTTTTAACATATGTACAAAGTGTGCCACCACACAATTTACATACAGAGGTATGATATTTATTATATATCCTTCAACTGAAAAGTATTTAACAAAGCTTAAGAGTTCTTCCATGTATAAATGTTATTCGAAGGGAAACAACGAAAAACCCTCATTTCTTTTTAAAATTATTATTTAATTAAACTTTGAAATCATAAAGTAAATGTGCAAGGGAAATATTTTATTCTACATTCTTTGACTTGTTTTTATTGCATACTTTATTTATTTGTTAATTTTTTTTTAATATTTTCGGTTTTTGTTTCACTCTTATTCTCCACAAATTGAATAATACTTCCGTAGCAAAATAAAAACAAGATATTAATCTCCGTAAATTGTGCGATTTTATCAAGAGAAAATATAAAAAAATAAACGTTTTGCTTGCATTCAATACTCTATTTGGAGATAAACTCCAAACAAGGCATACATCAAACACTTTTAACAACAATTTGCAAAGTAGTGCAAACAACGATGAACAAACTAGTTGACACCAATATTGATTAAACTTTTTATTTGTATGTGATTGTTTCAAATAGGAAATTAGAATTTCCTCAAAGCTTTTGTGGAATGAATTTTTTCTACCCTCAACGACGTACATGTTTTCTCACAAAAAAGGTCAAGTGAACATGTAAATTTATTTTATTTTATAATCGCTTCAATCAAATGTCAAACCGAAGAAAGGAAAAATACTCCTGCAAAGCATCCCCCACCGGGTGGATGAAATTCTCATGAAATTGTTAGAAGAGATGCAACCCATGAAATGTAATATCTGATTTAATACGTAAAATATCTCATCGTGAAAAATGGACTCCAGCACGGAATAGGTTGCTTAAGATTCTAAGAAATTGATTGCTTTCATGGACATGTGAAAATTCATTCTTTCAAAAGCCAATGAATAAATCTGCTTCCACTAGGGGTCGACAAATGTAGGTCCTGTAAACGACACCGCGTACTATTCTCATTTCTTGGAATTTCGGCAAATTGTCTTAGGTCGAATTTGTAAAATTTGCATTTGCCATTTAAAAAAGTAAATAGTCAAATATAGTGACTGTCATTTGATGACATATCAAGATGTCACAAGGCCTCCTTGACGTTTTCAAATGAAATGTCATTCCAATTTGTGTGACAGATGTCTTTCAGATCATAATTTTGATTGAATATGAGTATTTGATGGTTTTTTTTTGTATACAGTAGGCCAAGATTAATGGTTTGTGGTGCAATGTCACAATTCAAGAAAAGGATGCAAGAAAATGATTGATACGTTAATCTCCTGATTTAAATATGTATATATACCTCATGTCCCCATGAGGGCAAAGACTGTTTTGTTTAGAAAACAATTACCGACAACTTTCGGCACTTTATCTTGACACCTTCCAACAGGAAATTTCTCTTTTGGAAAAAACAGCCCCAGGGGCTTTATAACTTCTGCTGGAAAGAATGAGTTTTCTCACCATGAACCTTCCCCAAAAGTTTACCTAACAACAACGCCCTTCCAACCAGCCTGAAGTTATTATGCAAAACAAAGGCCCTAACAGTGGATGTACACGGTATGGCATTAAGCTTATCAAAACGAAAGCACTTCCATAAAATTATTTTAATTAGCCAGAACGAGCTTGAAATTCAATTAATATTGCACTGCTATGTGCTACTCTTAATTATCTATTAAAATATCCTAACATTAATTTAAATAAATTCGATATGATAGATCCACATAATCGAATGGGTTTGTGGTTGCTCATCGTTGATTTGTGTGGGAATTCTGATATCCCTGAAATATTAGGTCGAATCGAAAGCTTTAAATTTCAACATAGTCGACTGAATTTGAATATGGTACTTGGAAAACCGACAGCCGTCGCCTGGCTTGGCGTGTGTGTGACGTGTGGTTTGACTGCAACGATAACACTAATTCAATTTATATACAGTACCGAACATAAATCTGAGGTATCCTATTACAAATCGCGTAAAAAGCTCAATATTTATTTAATCCATGAAATTAAAAACATTTTTTTTTTTAAAACATGCATCGAACCTAGGTTTTCTCGAGATTTTTTTCTTGTCAGTTGTAAATGTAATAGAGTACATTTTAAACAAATAGAAATTAGTAAAAAATTATCAAAATCTTCAAATAAATTTTTAGCTGTTTTCAAAAATGTTAATGGTGTACCTTCACTTATGCTCGTCACCGTATATCAAAATAACATTGAAAATGCATGGAAAATTTCTAAGATTTGCTGCCTCATTTCGACGAAAGGAGGGAGATGTAATTCGAACTAAGCTCAATATAACACTTTAATCTGCATGTTAGCCACCTACAAAAAAAATGTCTTCCAATGAATACTCATTACAGAAACTTTTCATTAAGCAGCTTAAAGATAAGACCTGGCCTTAAGTCTACTTTTTCAAATTATCAAAGCATTTAACCAAAATAGTTTTCTTTTCGAAACAAGTACATGTATGTTTAAGAGCGTACAAGTATAAAATGTTAAATTACCACTTCTTCTTCCCTGAAAAGTGCTTTAATTTCTGTTGGTGACTCGAGGAAAATGCCATCGTTGCTTTCATTTTTGACAATTTTTACTTAAATCTCGGAGGAGCATTAACTTTTCACATTCAAAACTTAGGACTTAGCAAAAGCAACTACACTGCACTCCGACAGACATTTAAGAACTATGAACATTTTTTTTTTCTTTGCTATGCAATTTAACAAAAAAAAAGTCCTCCTCTTGAGAGTTGTAAAACTCCATCCACATAAATCTAAAAGCCATCTGACAGAAGAATTTGTCAACTGTCACCTCCTGCCAACCACCGTCCAGCTTATGCAAAGGGATATACGAAATGTTTCACAACCAGCAAGCAAGGCAACTGCGTGTCATATTTTATTCGTCCCAGAAACATTTGCATGTCACCTGTGGGCATCGTAAAAAGAAAGTCCTTCGTTCTCCGAATTCGTTTTACAAGCATCTTTGAAGTTTTATTTGCAAGACTTTTTTTAACCGGCGAAGAATTTCGATTTGTATTCCATCGATTGTTATTCCTTTTTTTTTTCGTTGATTCTCCTATAAAAGTTTACCGTGAGTGTTTTCGAAAAAAAAAAAAAAACATATTACAATCAGAAGACATGTCCTCTGCCGAGAACGAGGCAAAAACTTGCGTCATAGTAATGCAACTGCGTGTGCAAATTTATATGCAGTTTTGTGCATACATGCACGGATGATGATTGTGTCAGAAGCAGACACTGCAACTCACTTTAAGAAAGTCAGTCCTGCCATCTGTCTATCGATGGAGTTGAAATTGAATGCACACCACAAAAAGAGAAGACACTCTACGGTAGTCGCAATCAGTTCGAGACATTTATCCCGACAGCCCTCTGTCCACCCACAACCTGTGAGTTACTTCTTTACTTTTCCAATAAACGAAAGTGAAGATTGGCACCAAAGCCATTTGGTATCTTCATCTTAAAAGGAATCGTTGTAACTGTTTCACCATTTGCAATGTGTGCATCGGTGTGAATCGATTTCCAAGAATCGAATTCAATTTTACTTGACTTTGCGAGGATCCTAAGCATTTTATAAGGATTTTCAACTGGGGTGGTACTTCAATGTGGATGAACTTGAAAAGTGGGAGGTTCATCCTGTGCAAACATAGAATTTTTGAAATTCACTTTTCTGGAATTACGAAGGTAAGTTATGCTAAGGATGTGTAGACGAAAGGAATTTTGTCTCAGGCAAAGAATGCCTGCAGCTGTGAATTATCGCACTTTATGTTTGCATGGATTATTAACAGTAGTGCAGAAGAAAGATTTTATGTGTTATCTAAGATTCTTAACATGTTCTTAGAAAACTTCCACCACTGTCGAAAGATTTCCTAGAACTCTGTAAGTACCATTCAAAAGAATTCACAAAAAAAGTCAAAAATATCATGAAAGCGTTCGATAAAATCTGTTCTGCAAATGCAGTTGAAGCTTTGTTCGTTTGTTAAAGTATGTTGAAATCACACATGCGTAGCTCGGTCGTGCATCAGTGTACATAAACTTTTGCAAATTCCGCGGAATTTGAATTGCGCTAAAAGGGAATATTGTCAGTCGTGTGAATAAGCGAAAGTCTTCTCAGAAAGAAAATATGTTTTTTTAAAGCCGCCCTGCGGTGGCTGGGGAACTACCATAAATATTAATCACAAATGGAAAACTTTGAAGTCCCACAAAGTGAACTGATTCTCATTAAAATCTTTTTCCTTAAAAATTTTAAATGCATGCGAGAATCCGCAAGCGAAAAAACCATGTGAAACATAAAAATCAGAGATTTCCATATTCCGATTTTAATGCTCTCGAATAATTAAAAAAAAAAACTTGCCTTAGAAACGCAGTAAAGTTTTATCAATTTCTGTATTAAATTGAGGAATAGTGCTGGGATGATATTTTACATCACAATGCAGTGAATATTTTAGGTGAGTGCTTTCGAACATAAGTTTTTTTTTAACCTGTTGACCTGTTTTAGGTAATACAAATAATATTACCCTTAACATTATTTATTTGTTGCAAGAAATCAATTATAAAAGTTATTTGTTTCTGCGAAGCCTTATAAGAAGATTGTGTTTTCAGTTTTGTTATCAATTCATAATATAAGAATAAATAGAAAATAAAGTTTTAAAAAAATAGCTTTAGACAACAAACTAATAACTTTTTGTGTTTACAATAACTTTTCTGAATGATAAAGATTAACATGGTATTAACGACAACTATTTGAATAAAAAGTAGTGTATTTCAGAGGCGAATGTAAATTATCTCATCGAATATCTCAAATTTTTTTTTTTATGGAGTTCATCGATTTGTTCTTGGAACGCCTCAATTCTTGACAAATACAGGAAAAATTTAATTTTATATCCCAATTAATTTTTTAAATAATTAATCATATTCATTTAGCGATTATAAGCGTTTTATAAAAAAGAGTGATTCATTCATGCACACTTTTTTTTAGAATTTAGAGGGTTTCACTTGAAACCCTAAGATAGTTTATCGAAAATTATATTGTTGGCGCAAAAACTCCTCTTGGACGATTAGATACAACCTTTCTTTTTGATAAAAGTTAAAACTATAAACTGTTTTGCCCTACATGTCTTTATGAAATTAAATTTATGGAATTGAAGTATCCCACCTTAAATCTTTACAAACTTATTTTTTACAGCACAAACACAGCGCACATGAGCATTTATTCAAATTTTTCTTATTTAAAAATCCATATAATACGTACGAATATATCCTAATGCTATTATTAAGTGTACAACTTTGCTTCCGCCGTTTTGGATGGCTGTAGCGGTAAGTAGTAGTCGAAATAAATAGATCGTAGATGTCATACAATAAGCTTAGGCATTTGTAAACATAACGCAATTGAAATATTAGTTGATTTGTGTCTGCATCATAAAATTATTTTCGATTAAACATGTCAGCTCACGAGCCAAATTTTCGTCCTTTGCGGGAGGTTTTCATTTTCTGCTTTCATATGAAGAAATCTGCGGCTGAGGCTCATCGAATGCTCTTAAATACTACCGCTATTAGTTAAAGAACGTGCGAAGAGTGGTTTCAACGATTCCAGAACGGTGATTTTCAAGAATGAAGGTTTTCGAGGATGCAGACTTGAAGGCATTACTTGATGTCAAACGCAATCTAATCAAACGCAAAACGAATCATAAATGTATAGCCAGTTTATTACAATAAAGCCTCGAATTTCGGAAAAAAGGGCAGAAGCAAAGTTGTATATGTAATATATTAACATGTTACGCAAATATGACCTAAAAGAACTAGCCTAATAAACTTGTTGTGAGTAAAAAGAATGCTTATGTATCGCTCTATAAACATTTTCTCTCTTTATGAGGCTGTTCGACAAAGAATCGGAAACGCTCTTTGTCGAGGTCTATGAAGCTTTTAAAGTTTTACTGAAATCGTCTTTCATCTCTGGTGTAGATGTACATCCTTTAATTCAAACCTTTCTCAATGTAAGTTATTGTCGAATGGAGATTTTTAAGGGCTGTTTCTTCTTAATATTATTGATTAAGTTCATGTTTCTTTCATTTCGTAGTAAATATATATGTAATGATGGTAAATATATTAATGTAATATGACCCTCAATATAAAAAATGTTTGTATGGACAATTGTAAGTAAATGAAATGTAAACGTTTAAAAAAATTTCTCAATATAAAAAAATCGAAATCTTGCAAAAAAAAAGAAAATCGCTCGGTCTATGAAAACAAAAAAAAACAAAAAACCTATGGGCAACAGCCACCTAGAACTCAATTCAACATCACTGCTAAAAACGAAATGAAACTCAAGCAACTTTCGGCTTGTATCAAAGTCATTCAGTTAATTATTTAGAAACGTGTTTTTACTTATTCACCAAAGAAGTTTAAAACCACTAACATAAGAGGAAAAACTTTGTCAGTTGCAAGTTGACTGTAGTGCCCTTTTTCTGCGTATACGTATGTATTGATACGATTTTTTTTTTTTGCAAATAGAAAAGTCGTGAACTCTTTAAATAGCAATTTAACATACACCGAAATTAAATTAAGTAAACAAATTCAACCAAAGACTGACTTAAGCTTTTCTTTTTCATC
The DNA here is from genome assembly GCA_905187475.1 of Syritta pipiens. Classification (NCBI taxonomy): domain Eukaryota; kingdom Metazoa; phylum Arthropoda; class Insecta; order Diptera; family Syrphidae; genus Syritta; species Syritta pipiens. The sequence goes on along the minus strand of LR994571.1, from coordinate 8,515,907 downwards.
ATAGGAAACCAACTTATGCCTTTAACGTTTTTTTATTCTGATGCCAAACTCAAATATAAAAGTGGCAAATCCATTTAATCAAAGCAGAATAGAACAGAATTTTTTCATCGGATGAGAAAATTATTTTTTCCTAATAACTGTCTACACTACACGCTACCTTCTTTCCATCTCTCCCTCGGTACCTTCAGCCCGTTCTGTGTCTTAAACAGGATACTTAAGGGTAGCCTTAACCCCTTTAGCACGCGCCAATTATTAAAAAAAAAAAAAAACAACTTTCTAGGAGGAGTTGTTTCTTCGTTTCTTGCACATTATTTTTTTCAATTTGCTTTTCCACACCGGATGGTATGTACAGTTGCTTTAGAAATGTTTTACCTTAAAAAAAATACGTAAAAAGCCCAAGTAGCCAACAAATGTTTCAAAGGCCAACGTCTTAAACGACCAATAAAACAATTTATTGGTATTTTATGTTTTAATGTGCCCAGCGATCATTAAATGGAAGTCAAATAACTTTTTCAGGCTACAAATCAAGTAAACAATTTCAAAAACATGGAATGTAAATCCTGTGTTTTGGCTGTCGCTAAATTGCACTGGTATCCAAACAACAAAAATTCAGAAAGAATCATTTTAGCAGATTATATCGTTACAAGAATTAAATTTTTATAACAATACTACTTTTTGAAACTATTTTTTTTTCTACTTTTCTTAATTTTGATTGGAAACAAAATTACACTTACTGCTATTCAATTTACAATTTAGGAAAGAAACGGAGACAGTCAAATGTCTGACCTTTCCTTATCAATAACAAAATCATAGAGATAAGAATCTTAAAAAAAGGAAACCTTTTCTTCCGTCTATAAAATTATTGAATGACTTTCAAATATGTTCTGTTATAAAAAGCTCACCAAGTTTTTTTTAGAAATCAAAAAAAATTGTGCTATAAATATAGAAAAAAAATCAATGCGATCCGAGCTCTTTTTAATTCACTACACAAATCTCCGCCTTAAGCTACTGCCCCAAAAAAATCATTGAATTTCTTTTCAGCGCACTTGACTTCCGCCAAGACCTCAAAACGCCGACGGTTTCCAATTGACTTGAGTGATTTATCCGAACTTAAAAGAGAAAAAAAATTGACTCCTACACTCCGCCATTGCTGCTTAGCAGACTGAAATTCGCTCACAATCACATCAAAGACTAATAAAAAAATATTTTCCAGAGTAACCGAACTAAACCATTTACGAAAGCACTTTATCCAATAACTCCAACTTCCAGCCAATCAAAAAAAAATAAATTTTCTTTTCATTTCCAGCTTCTTCATTTTTGTTTTTGGTAAACGTCTGTGTCTCACCTCACGTCCTGGCGTTGAAAAAAAAAATGAGAAAATATATATTACGGCAAAGAAAATTCAATTTCAAAAACCATTTTGTCGAATTTGTTATTTTTAGCCAAGGGAAAACTCTTGAGAGGCTTAAGATTGATTTAAGTAGCACGTGTACGTGCACAAAGAATTACATCCAATTACCGTTTGAGAGCAGTTATTTCAGGTAAAAAATAAACAACGACATCACACCATAATCCTTTTTCCAATAACATCATCTCTAGCAATTAATCATAGCAACGATGCACACATTCTGCCAATGCACAATTTCCCTTGAAAACAAAAAAAAAAAAAAACAAAAGCCAGCCAGCAGTATGTCCTCGTCAGGGACAAGCCAATTTTCATTTTCACGCTAAATAAATCGGCAAGTTGTTGAAACAATTCGGAGCCTTTTTTTTTCGACGACTATATTTTCCCGTTTGAATAGGTTTTAGTTTAAGTGGAGTCCTTTTTTTTGGTCGTTTCATGTAAGGAGCTTACTGCCGGGGCTGTCGGGTAGTGAAAATTTGCGAGGACTTAGTTAAAAAAAATCATAAGCTCCTTGTCTCCCGGAAAAAAAAACAAACTGTGAATATACACACACAATGAAAGGACACAAAACAAAATGAATTTGCGTATTGAATCAAAAGCAATCAATACTTTTATCTGTTTCCCACCCGCCGTGGGGTGCAAGGAGCCCTTTGTCCTGCCACCAGTCGTCGTCTGTTGAATGTGTATAACTCAGAGATTAAGTGAAAAGTAAATCATGAGCCACAAGCGCAACATGTATTCCTCACTTTTCACATTTTTTTTGTTTCCTCTTGCAAGGATATAGAAAGGATTCAAGGAAATAAATAGCCAAGCACCTATCCCCTCTGCGTCTGGGTGTATGTACAAGGTAAAGACACCCTCTCAACTTTTTCACCATCATGACGAAGCGAACGCGCAACAGGCAGCCTTTAGGTTGATGGTTAGGCAATCAAAATACCCTCATCTGTGTTTGCTCTTTGAGTTTCAATTCTTTTTTTTTTTTTGCGGTGTGATTCTTTAATTGAACAGGATACACAGTGTGGCCGTGTGTGTATGCTGAGCCTTGCTTAAGGTATGAAACAAAAAAAAGTAAATATATATGCAGCAACTACCGACGGCACGTCAAACAGGACACTGCTGTAAGGTGCAAAGTTCCTAAAACCCGAGGTATTAAGTCATAAAAAAAGGGAACTTTTCCATTGTATCCTTAAAGGCAGCGCTAATTACTAAAAAGATTATAAAATACAAACTTTGGTGTTATCAGGGCTCAGCAGGGATGTCTGCGAAATCCAATGGTGTGGGACTTTCCTTTTTTTGTTCTCTTGTGTTTTTTTGTTTGGTTTTTTGAATAATCCCCTCAAGTCGAGGTTGAAATAACTTTTTTTTCAAAAAAAATTTTTTCCACTACTAGGATAATTGAATCCTTATATTTTATTGCACTTCACTTAACTTGCATATATGTACACTAGAAATAATCCACTAGTAGTTTGCTACCGAGTCCCGTATCCCGCACTCGATGTACAATGCACGGAGTTTCTCAAAGAACTAAAAAATTATTTTCCGGATGGCTCCTGTAGCAGACAGAGATACGAGGCGTAGAACTTCAGGATCCTATCCCGAAATATTCCCTTTTTTCTTGTTGCTCTCACGCTTTTGAGTGTTGCAGACGGTTGGGTGCTGTTTAAAAGCGGAGACAATTCCGGGTGATTGAGGAAGCTCTTAAGAGATGTCGCCACTGTCCTGGTCATTTGCATTGACGACATTGAAGCTCCGTCAAGGTTTTCCCCAGCCACCTGTGCGCAATTGTGAGCTTTCTATGTATCGGCGGTTTTTCTTTCTGCTGGTGTCCTTATTTCCCCTTTTGAGCAATTGGTCTAAAGCCCGTTGGGGCATGTCCTCGAAAAAACATTCATTTTCGTTTGGAAAATCACATTTTTCTCCCGTTTTCATTTTTTTTTTAAATTTTTTTATCTTTACTGTGGCAGCAACCTTGGACTGGATGCAAGGGACTCCATCGTCGTCGTCGACTCTGTGTACGACGAAGACGTCGATAACGATAATGACGATGATGACATTGACGTAAGCTGCTTCTTTCACGCAGCGATAATGATAACTTGAGAATTATTCAGGAAGGTCGGAGGCAAGATGCCGCCCAGTGCACTGCGTTGAAATCTCTTACAGAATTTATAGTCACAATAGAAGGCAATCAATTTAATTATCACGTCTGTGCCTTTGTCAGTTTATGGCTCCATATTTTCTCTATGATTGGCTGCTGCCTCTCTATTATTTATCGACCTGTTGCCTGTGGGCAAACTCGGTCAGGAGAGAGTAGTACTTTCGATTTTAGCATCATCTGTCATATTGTAGTGGAGGGATTGCACGGTAATGGTATTCGATTGTGATGATGGCTATTAGGGGACAATAAATGGCGAATCCGTGTTGGGAATTTATCGAATCCATCGATTGCTTTATTAATTTCAGTTAAATGCCAACAGAATTGGTGAACGAGGTTTCATCTGTCAGAAAATTGCGTTTGAACTTTTGACCGTAATGGATGAGAGCTCTCTTTGCACTCATTCAAGGCATTTTATGATGCTTAAGAGTCCTTCTGTTTTTCATGTAAAAAGCGGCAGGACTCGTATGAACAATTTTCCTTTTTTGTTTGCACATAAATATTTTAATTGTAGCGACCTTTTTCTCTTGTGAAAAAGTTAAAAACTCCCCATAGGGCACTCAGACTAATACTTGGCAGCAAACATTTGAGCCATAAGAGGCTTAGAAGTGCAGCATTTAACACGCCAGCAGTCAAAGTCAGTGGAGGGCACTCACATAATTTGTGTTTCACTCCTGTGTGGACCTTTTTTATGGACATGCCAACAGATGAGAGCAATAAGGCGATGCGTATAATTATTTGAAGAATGCAAATACAGGACATAAAATGGTGTACCACAAAGTTAATCATAATGACTTGTGTTGCTTTCATAATAACAGGGTTTCTTTCTTCTGTGATTTTCTAGAAAGTACAAGGAGTGTCATTTTTCTTCTGAGTGTAGCACTTGTGTGCTACATGATAACGTGTACATCATCTGTTTAATAGTTTAAAGTTATTGTGCTTGGTAAGGTTAGCTGATGGATGACAGTTGTTACTCCACCCTATAGCACTCCGGTTATCTGAATTTATATGTCACATGTAATATGTTTAAGGGACAAAAAAATCGAAACTTGAGGTCGCTTGTCTTGATCATACAAAATCATATAAGCATATGGGCCGTTTTTTTTAAACTGTCGGAAATACTAACCCAGATCAGCAGCCCTTCTAGTTATACGATGATCAAGCTTCTAAATCAAGAAATGGAAGAATGCGCCGATTCTTAAAAGAAGTCCTGGACAACGACGAACAGAAAGCTATTACATGGACGCATTTGTTGCATCGAATATATTGCAGTGCTTTTGAAATATTCATAGTTTCATTAGTATCATATTCACTTATACTTATACTTATACTTATACACTGTAAAGGGTGGGCCATCTAGGGATTATTGTGACACTGACAGCTGTTCTCCGCTCGAAATTTTGACAGAAACTTACTATCATGACTCCGCGGAACCGAACTAAGTCAAAATAAGCTTGATCAACGGTGGGAAATGTAGGAAACTGATTTTTAAAAGGACTGCTGTGTAGCCCAAGCTGCATTTTTTGAAAAGAAATCGTGTTATCAGCCGCCTTGATGATATCATTTGATCGCGTCAGAACTTTTGGAATCTATTTTTTTTTTTTTTGTGGGGAACCCCGAACGCTCGATGCAATCCAGAAACTATTCATCTATTTAAGGCCAGTATCATCCAAGCAATCCGTGAGCTTCAGCCTGAAAACATCAACAAGGTCTTGGACATAGTGCGCTCCTGCGAAGCCACCCGAGGAAGAGATTACAAGAGATTTTATAATAAATACACTGAAAAACCTTAATTTTGCTCACTTTATTGCGAAAGAACTTGTATTTGGCCCATCTTGTTTTTATAAAGTCGTTGTGAATTAAGCTCCCCGCACATGTGAGCCCTTTCATCCATAAGTTATCTAAAATTGCATCTCCCGTTGCCCTTTGCTTCTTTTCTTCTCTTCAACTTTTTTAGTGTGTATCAATTTTTTCTTCTTTGACAAAAAACAGGAATACTCTTCCACTGAAGCCAAGAAAGACAAAAAACAACATCTAAATATCCACAGTCACAGGGTCGTGATTAGTTCTGGGATGTCGTTCCGAAAATCTGAAATTTTTGTTTATCGAGTTTTCATACATCCTGATCTATTCCTATGTAGCTCTGCTAATTTTGTTGTTTAACCTTCTTTTATAACGTTGTAGGCTATTATAGCGTGGTACGGTCGGAAATTTTAAGAACGAGAAAGACTTACCTTCTCATTGAGCTCTCATTGTGCAATTATCCTAAGGCAACCTGTAATCTTTTCCAAAAAACATTAAACCATTCTCTGTAGAGGAGTCACTTAGACAAAGTGTTATGCAAGACCCCTAATTTCAACTAATAAAACTTTTCTCCTAACAAAGTTCATACATCAAGTGACAGTCAAGATGGTTACTAAATCCGCAATCATAATCATACTACCACCATTCTGCGCTAACACTAAAACCGCTTAAAGTGAAGGAAGACAATGTTGAAGTGAAATGATAAGAGAGACCATTAAACTCAAATTAACAATTTTTGTTTGAGTTTACTGGAAGTCTTTTTTTTTAAATCTTTTCCACCATTTTTCTCTTCACTCATAACTATGTATGTATAGCACCACTCGTTGCAATGGTTTCAATATTACAAACACTAAGTAAACTTTATTAATTAAAAAAAATGGTCTAGCGTCTAAAACAACTCAATTGAACATCATATTTCATCATTTAAACTTCGTTTTCGAATGAGCGCAGATTTTAACTTACATAGTGTATATGATGTTATGTCGTTAGCAGTTAAATTTAAAGCCACTTTAATTCTTGGATAATTATAGAATAACTTCGAAAATACAGCAACGCACCCAAAGTTGTGCGTTGTTCGTAAAAAATAATAAGATATCTTCGCCTTACATTCGTCCCTCAATCAAGCTTATTTGACTTATGAAAGCAGTGGAGAAAAATTTTCATTCTGACTTATTCATATTCGCCAATCTCTACAAACTTCTTTTCAAACTTTGCTAAACTATTTGTCTTACCACCACCATGTAGATTTCGTTTTGTTCTGTCACAGTCTTTGTTTACCCTCGATAGAGGTACAGATTCTACAGTCTAAAGTAGTTTTTCTAATAAAACTACTTGCGCAAAAACAGACTCAACACTCAAAGTACAAATAGACAGAGCAACTTATTGGACAGTCAAGTCAAATTTTCATACATTTCTAGAATTGGAATTAAGAGCCACAAAAACGTGAAACAATTTACAAGAGTTCTTTCTCTCACAGCTTGTATGTGCTCTGTAATTTATCCATGCATGCATCATCGTCATCTCTTCGACTAAATTGGAAATCGACCTTTTTTTTAAATTGTAGTCAACCTTTGGCCTTTTATTTACAGCCCGGTTATTACTTTACGGGCCCGGCTATTTTCCAGCACCAAGCCCATAACCACCCACTCGCCACACACTAAAATGCTCAATAAAACCCACAACCAACACATTTTCCAATAGGCATAACTTTTTATGTTTTTTTTTTATGATTTTCTGTATTTATTCCTTCAATGAATGACATTTAATAAATCATTTTTTGATAAATATTACGACTTTTATAATGACTCTAAATTTAAATGTATAACACGTTAAGAACTACAAAAAATGCATGCATTCCATGCAATGTTTTCTTTAAATTTATTTTAAAAATTTCCCTTTTTTTATTTAAATGACAATTTAATCTAAAAACTACTTTAAGTTAAAAAGAAACATATATTTGGATTTGATTTACCTATTAAATCTCAACGTGTTGTGTTAGTTTATAAACATTGATTGCTTTTTTTCACAAAAAAAAGAAGAAAATAAATTTCAAAGAAAAAAGAAATATACTAACTTATTTAATTTTCCTACGATAAATGTTGAATTTCATTTAAAATTGTTAACAATTGAAAAATAAGTTTCTTGTTTAAGTTAAGACTTTCATATTTTGTTTTCACATTATTAAACAACAATATATTGAGTTCCATTTTTGGGAAAATGCACGAATAACACTTATTTACTTATTTGGTAAAGAATTTTCTTTTTTTTTGTTTTTCTTTAAAGAAGGTTGAACCTGAGGGACACATTACTTTTTTTTTTTGTTTTTTTTTTTTTGTTATTTTATATTCATAAAATTTGAGTAGATCTTTTTATGTTACTAATATTTTCTCAGCTACAAACACCATTTTGTTTTCTAAAATATTGAAATTCTATTCTGTTGATGTGTAAACGCCGGCAGAAGGAACTGTAGTAATACTTTTGCTTTATTTTATTCTATATGTATGAATTTTTTCTTTTTTAGGAGTTCAATACATTGTTTAAGACATTAATTATTGCACAGATCCAGTGATCAAAATAGTTCTTTTTTTTTTTTTGTTATTTATTGTTTCATTTTTATTTTGGTATTTCTTAAGTCAGTGAAGTTTTACAACGTCTTGTATAGTATAATAAATTTAAAAATTTTTAAAATGACCTCAATAATTATTATTTCTTGTAGTAAATATAATGTTCTCTGTTTTTTTCCTTTTTACTAGTTTATCAATTCCTGATTCAAATAATTATTTGTGTAAACCTGAAAAGAGAAATGGCATGGAATTTATTGTAATTAATATTCAACGTTTAAAAACAAAGTTTTGACTGAAAATAATTGTCAATTGCAGCCTTGCAAACGAAGAAAAAGTTAAGAAATAAAAATGATTGCCCCCCAAAATTAGTACAAACTAAAACTTTTTATGAAATTCAATCACCATAGAACTGCGAAAGCATTAGGCATCATCATTATGAGATAAAACAAGAAAATATTCAAACCAGTGTCATTGCACTGCATTCCATATTAATGCACATTCGTGTAAATCCGTGGTTATCTTCTTCAGAAATAGATGTTCGAATTGTTTTCACTTGGTGTAGAAAAATAACCAACCTAGAGTTAAGCATTGCAAAACAAAAGCTCTATGCAAAACCATTGTGGAGGCCATCATCGATATGAATGGGAAGGAGCCTGTATTCATCTTCGAACGAAGACCACCAGAAATTGCATCGCACCACTGCGCTACATCCATTCCACAAACCTTAGGTTCACCGCATTCCGATCACCACCTGACCCGCGCTCATATATCACCCGACACTGGCGTCAGAAAACATGCAGAGGAAAGACAAAACGAAAAACATTCAGTGGACTACAAAGGTTTATTTATTAACCCGCCGTAAATAAACGGATTACAATGGCACGAGAATATCCCAGAGCCACCAGTGAGCAGGAAGCAGGATCCCCACGCCACATCCCAATCGAATTATTTCCCATCTATCGAAATACAACTGCAAAAAACCCAATCAGGAACCAGAATAGCACCAGCCAGAATAGTAATTAAAAATAATCTAGCACTCACCTTAAACACTTAAATATATGTCCTTTTTATATATATAAAAATGTATAATGTTCAAAAATTTTCCGTCACATGTTAATCCGTTTTAATCCTTTTAGTGCTTATCTGCTAAATTCCGAACGATTGTTTTTTGCAAATGTTTGAATGTGAATGTGTGTTTATTTATAGTTTGGCGGATGTTCCGGATGCCGGTGACTCTTATGTCTGGACTGGGACATTGCTGTCGGTCTCGGGCACTGGAGCCCACACACCGCTGCCAGAGCGGTTCTTGCGTGTCTGCAAAATGCCATCCATAATGTCCAGCTGCAAATTGTGTACACTGCCGCGATGGTCTGTTAATGGTGGTCCTTGGAATCCACTTCCACGGCGGCTGAAGGCCATAAATGAGACAGAAAAGAAGCTCAAATCAAAGAATCAGACAAAAAGGACAGAGGACATCACTCACCTTAATGGAATTGGAAGTCCGGAGATCGATTCTCTTCTATTTCTGCCAAACAAGGTCGGGGGCACAGCCGAGATTGTCACAACCGAATGCCTGCGACCGCCAGCGGCCGGATTTGGTTTCTGTGACAATGTCGCAAGAAATTCAACTTCTTTGCAGCTTAAGCCGCCACCCTCGCCGCCAGCTTCTGAGAGACGGCGAACCTGACTGGCCGTGATACCTTCCGTGATCTGTAGCGATGGCAAGGAGTGCTTTCGCCTTTGTTGCATATCCGGAAATGGACACAATAGAAACGGATTAACTGGTGAGTCCGAGTCTGAATCATCGCTGGTCGACTTCTTCCTCTGCTCTGCGGATTCTGGTTCATCCTCCTCGGTGGCATTGGACTCCTCCACCACGATGAGGGGTTCCTGGGCGCTTATGTTGAATACGGGGGTGTATGATGCACGCCTCATGATTTCTGTTTTTTTTTTGCTTTTATTTCTTCTTAGCTTTATTTTCTAGTTCGGTTTTTGCAGCCAAGTCGATTGTCCTTTAGAAAAAAAAATAAAATTGAAATTAGGAAAAAATAAAATTGAACATGTCTGAGAATAAGTTCAGAGGCTACCTAGGGTATTTGTTGAAAGGAACGGCTAAAGTAGAGTGATGACGATGAGAAAAGACTCTTATGTTCTAATCTAAAGTTAATTTCTTTCAAATCGCTAAGAAATCAAAGCCACAAAATTTTATCGTAGCATTTGACTCTAATGGGGCTGAAAGTAAATTGATAAGCTGCAAATACTCATGTCTTTACGATAATCTACGTATAACATGCTGTACTTCGTTTATTGCAGGAAATGCATGGATGCTTGGCTTTTCACGATTCCAATCAACCAGAGTTTTTCAAAAATATTGGATTAAACTACTTAATGGACTCACTGGATAGCAAGACTCATCGAATTTCTTTTTCTTTGCTTCTCTCAACTTGAATTATAATTATCAACTGTACGTTGGCGAGGATTTGGTACTTGCTTGGTACTTTCCTTCTATAAGATTATTATTATATTGAAAAGCGAAAACTAAGCTAAACAACAGCAAAAATAGAAATTGAAGAAAACAGGGAAAAAAAACTTCAGATAGGAAAAAAGAAAAGGGAAGGATATTCTGGTATAGAGTACACATGGTTTTCAAATCGGTAAGACATCCCAAAACTCTCGCTTGTTTTTTTTTAATTTAGCTCTAATGTAAATGCAAGCAGTATGTGACGACAAGGCCAAGGCCTTTCAACCTTTCGCAAATCACTTTGGACATTTTTACGTCAGCACCTTGGCAGCCCCGCATGTGGCACGTGCGGCCAGGCTCAGAAAACTACTTACCAACTGCCCAAGACCTTACTAGATACAAAATAATCAGCATAACAAACATAAGAGGATGAGACTCACCATCGGATTCCCGCCGACATCCCATCCAAGAATGTTTTCAAAATTATGAAATTCTAGTTCAAAGAAAGAGTTTCAATAGATATTTAGGACCGCAGTGGCTTAGTGACACTACCCATTTTCTTCGGTTCAATTCCAGCGAAGCTTACTTTGAAGCACTCGGAAAAGCACCTCAGTTTTTCTTCAAAAAAAGTACTACTTGGAAGAACCAAAAAGTTCTCCAGAACAAACAAAAAGTAAGTGTTCGTACTTTTTTTCTACGCCGACATTTATTATGCAAGCGGGATTCAATATTCTTGTACACTGTATATGAAAAGATAACTTAAATAATTAATATTTAAATTGAGACAGTTAATTTAATATGTGATGTTATAGTCAACTGATGAAGTTAAGAAGACAACACATCAACCTTTCATAAATAAATTAATAAGCTGTTCAAAATAATTGGGAACTCTGTTAACAGATATTACTTTTCTTATTATTTCGCAGAATACTTTTGAGTGGTAAAACTAAAAGAGTTATATAACAAGAAAATTGTAAAACATAAGGACGGGTACGCTGTTTTTTTTTTTTTTTTTTTGTGTTAGACTATTGACTTATGCTGAAGTCAAAATGTTACTGACATGCCGTTTCCAGCACTACAATTAGCGCTTATTAAAATTTGTGAATGTTTGACTTCGACAGAACTAAAAGCCTGAGCTACCTTGGATTTATGAGTCCTCGATCTCAATCTCAAATAAAGATCAAGGCGCATATTAAAAATTGCGCTTTTCAATGAAAAGTCAAGAATTTTTGTACATAGTTTGCATAATTTTCCATCTATCACAGTCATGCAGTCAGATAAGTTGCAGTCAATTGACTAAGCCCTTCGAATAAAAGTTATGGCTTAGTATTCCGACTTTAACTTCACAAAACAAAACTACACTAACTTTACAAACAAAACGACTGTAAGCAATCACCTTAGATGTTCCGACAACTAAGTCACTAAACTACTTAATTGACTGTTTGACACTTAATTTCATTTAACTTAATATTTTGCTATTAACTACACCCAAACACTGCGCCAAAAGTGACTAAAAATTTTAGAAGACTTACATGTAACTAAATAGACTGGCACCAGTCAACAAAGATTAAACCCATTTAACATACAACCAATTATAACTCGTTTAATTATCAGAATAGTTATCAGAATATTCAAGGTAACTGCTGATAGCAGATTTGAACTTAAAGTCTTAAGACTCAGGCATTGTAGGCTTTCGATTAAAGTCGTTGAGTAAAAGTTGTTATTAGTTTATTTTCTAAAACCACTAGTGCTGTCAGAAAACCTCTTGGATGGCACCACTCTTTTTATATTTCCTCCATTCCAATTTGTATCACTTTTAAATCTCTAGTTGAAACCTTAACGACAATAAAGTAGTAAAACGCACACTATATTAAATTATTAAAAGACAGTTAACGATCGCCTAGGTTTTATTATTAAAAATATTACATTGTGTTTCTTTTTGCAATAACAAATGACGCTACTTGTTGCAAATAGCCCCTTCAGCACCCCATAACTTCAAAAGTATGTGATATCCTTCAATTGTAAGGAGAACAAATTCTTATACCTTCCACGTTTTAAACTGCAAAGGTTACTCAAATGTAATGAAGTGCAAACGGCACAATTGTACGAGTATATGCGAAAATCACAAAGCTTATCCCCGACTATTATGTAGTCACGTAGGAAATTCAGGTTCGTAAAAGCATGTGGCTTTTATTTATTAGCGTTAAAATCAATTTTTCGCTCTAATGTGGTCACATTTTCCCGATGGAAAATTTGCGGAATTTTCTCTTGCCGGGTTGACATTCACTCCAACTTCACAATTGTCAACCAGAACTCCTCCCGTCGTGACACCTAATTTGATTGCTCCTTTCGCCTCATGTGCTCCTTCTTATTTATAGTATGTTATGAATAAGAATTTGTTTTCCCGAAAACTAAATTGCCTTCTTTCCAAACTCACTTTCAACACTAAAGACGCTTCAAGATTAATTTTAAAGTTTCATTTAGTTTTCAAATGAAACTGTACACTAATTCGTCCTCTCACAAAGTTTTCAGCACATCAAATGAACCACAACTGAGAAGTTTGTACAAAAATCGTTTCCTTCATCAGCCCCATCAAAACTTCCCCTACGAATGTTATCGTTTCTTGAAACGAAATTTGAAGAGCTTGAAGACGACGTGTGCTCAAGTCTTCATCTAGAGAAAAGATTTCGTTGCGAAAAACCACACAAGTATCTTGGAAACCTGACCCCATTCAACAATCCCCACTTGCGTCACTCTCCCAACAACGAACGTTCCCGCTGCCATTAGAGGCTTTGACGTGAAGCGAGCGATAAACTTGAGATGAAAATAAACTTCTACACTGCCACGGTACGACGACGACGATGACAGGATATGTGAAATACAAACGCCGGCATGCACGTTAAATTGCACCTCGAAGATACACGCTTTCGCTTAGCCGCGGCGGCAGGCGGTGGCGCACTTCACGTTGTTCCCGAAGTGGGTAATCGATTAATTTATGGCTGTGAAATGAAAATTAAACGAATATTGGCATCCTGAGTATTCTGGGTACTTGTGTGACTATTTTTGGAGCATATGCAGGAAGTAATTTGTTAGATGGATGTGTGCTTGTGTTTGTGTGTGCCTGTGTGGGGAGCCTGAATGGAAATTTCCTCTTAGATATTCGAGCATACGAAAATAATTCGATTTGACTCGGACAAAGTTATCGATGTTGTTGTGGTGTGTGTTTTTGTTTCTTTTTTTTATTGCACTGGAAATTGATGACAGCAAAGTGATTTATCGATTTTTGAATTTTTTTTTTCTAAGGGACAGAGGTGGGTTTGTGTGATGGATTACGAAAGGGGGAGAATATCCCTTTTCAAATGCTGATGAGGGCCAAATGAGTGAAACATTCAATTGAAAATGGAGCTAGTGGCCTTTGTTTGATGGATTTAGGGTAGCTGGGCAGGGATAAAAAGAAAAATCAATGCAATCTCGAGGTCTTTTAAACAGAGAAACCTGTCGAGTTGAAGGTCGAGATTGAAGAGTAGCATCACTGTTCAAAGGACTCACTGATCGAGGTCCGGAATATCTTCCGGATATCTCACAAACTATTTACTGCGATTGGTTTTTGTGGAGCATTTTTTTTTAAGGAAAGTCTGAGTTTATGCTGAGGTGAGTAATTTAAATTTTATTCACTGAGGGAAAAGTTTGGTCTTTTTCTATTCAACTTCTGACAATGAATTTATTCACTAAAATTTTGTCATTTCAACTTTTGATTTACAACTCGAGAGTTTAACAACTCCTGATATTCTCAACTCATGCAAATAACAGCTTTGGCTGATCCCAGCGGCACTAAACAGAAGCCAGCTAACTTCTGAGTTCAAAATTTCAAACTTTAAGTTGAAGTAGTGAGCAAAATCAGCTTTTAACTCTCTGGTCAGACCTCGAAAAGAGAATCACTCCCGGCGTTGACAAGCTCTCGATTTTCCGACAAGTGGAACATTAGTAAACAAAATCGCTCTAAGATCATCAGGTATATAGGCGGCTTGGTAAATTGCGAAAAATATAGACATAAATGACATAGTTCGAGACAACAAATATTCTAGCCTCATCAGCCCAACCTCAAAAGTACAGGCTATGTACATGTATCAAAAAATTGTCAAACATATTAACAGCTAACGTAGTACTTATTCTCACAAAATACTGAAAGGACTCTGAGGTCATGTGAAAGCCTAGTACGTTGAGCTGAGCCAGTCAGGATATTGAAAATGTTACTGCTTTACTCAATTGAACTAAACTTTCTCCTAACTAAACATAATTGATAGAAATTAATCAGTTTGTACGAATTGGCTTTTAGTGGCGTTAAACTAACACATCAATTCAACCATTGAAGCTCACTCGCTCTGCTCACTCAAGCAGACAACCCAAATGAAGACATCCGCATAGCACGATAAAACAGTCCAGTGACATCCTCAACACTTCTGCTCCCCCGCTTTCGGCACAACAGACAGAATTAAATGACATGACAGCACCCAACTACGACGAATACAACTTTCTGTAGTAGCAACAGGTGGCCAATATTCTTGCCTTCGTGATGAATGCACTTCTACTGCTCGTCAAGTCCTCATCACTGAAGCACGTTCTTATTCTCTGCATAAATATCTAAAAACGAATATTTGAGAAAATTTTTTTTATCCCCTTGTTTACATCTACAAAAAGAACAATGTCTTCCTACGAGTTTCAAGTGCGTGGACTTCAAATTAAAGAGAGTGGCAGAATCGTTTGTGATTTAGCGACATTTGAACGATGAAAACAACTTAAGTAGACGAACGAGGGAAGTACTTAGATGTTATGCCAAACCAAATTAGATTTTATGAAAACAGTGTAGACTGCAACACTCAAGCAAAGAAACTGAATTAGATAAAGCTGTCATTTTGTTATTTGAAAAGTCTGAGAAAACTATTCAACAGTTGTGACCATTTTTAATCACTTGCGCCAGAGGGTATTTCACTCAACAGGAAAATGCACTTATTGTTTCTCAGTTCCGGAAGAAAGTTGGATAGTTTCACTGAAGTAAGGATCTTGCATAAAGTTTTCATGGTAATGGAAAATTTAGTAAAATTAGGACTGTTGCTTTTGGATAGTTTAACAAAAAGAAATAGTACACAAAACATTTCTAAGTTTTCCAAACTGACAAAATTTTTAATTTGTTATAATTCGTCGACTTCATCGATAGAATGGAGGCACGAAAAGCTAGGCTCTAACTCTTCGTGTGCTGGTACGCCACTAATGATGATGATTCATCCACTTAAGTCAACCTTAAAGCTATTTTTCTTGTAATCATCCGTTTAAAAACCTGTCGATCAAATCATTCACACAAATCAGATGAAAGCCTCGTTACTGCAATAGATCATTTATTCGCCGAGGTGTCCAAGAAGCACCAATTACTATCTTTGTTGTGTTCTTCAGAATCTTGTTATCTTGCTTCAACACTAAACCCGCAGCCCTTGGCAAAACATTTTTACCACTCACTTAAGACTTCCACACGTAGTGACCCTCTCACGCCAAGTAAGTTATACTCAAACAAAAGTCCACACCTTCTATCTCGCACCACAGAATTTTTTCTTTACTACTCATCTGTCAAGTACCAGATGACAGCATCTGTCAAAACGAAAACACTGCACTTTCTCACAACCCTGCAGATACTTTTCCACCTGTGCCTTTACGTTAACCATCAGGTGCCGACATTCCTTTCCTCCCATTCACTCATCCATCAGCTAGGAATTCCTTTTCCCGGAAAAAACAATAATGCTTGACATTTCATGTTTGTTGACAGAAACGTCATACAAGTAAATTATGTTGGTAATAACGTACGAGTGTGCGATGTGCGAGTGATACAAGAACAGCCGCGAACGACGGACTGTATTCACAAATTGTTGACGTAGTTATTCCGCCCATTCACAAGCTTTATTTTTTGTTTTTTTTTTTTTTTTTGTTCGCTCATACCCCAGGGATCCAAGACTGAATGTAGTACCCTTGTAATAAAAAAATAATAATAATAAACGAGAAATGTACGGTTTCATTAGAAATATTGGCGTTATTTGTTCATCTATGTATTTCCCAATAGACCAAGACATTTTTTTTAGAGAATAAAAAAAAATTAATTGAAAAATTCTTTATTGAAAAACAATCAAAACACCACCACCCGGCATATTCCACCATCACTATCGTCATCTAGCTAACGTCTTTTTGCTCTGACAATTAGGACACACTAAGGCATTTCATTTTGACGTCAATTTATTGTTAATTTCTGGAAATAATCTACATAGTCTCGAAGACTTGCCGGTTTCTATTCTTTTTTTTATTTCTCTTATTTCATTCGGTTTATTTTCCTTTTTTTTTTGGCCTTCCAAGGAAGTCGATCCGACAGCACCGACAAGAGGAGGAGGATAATGAAGGAAGTTTTATGTTTAAATACTTGCGCGGAAAAGTTTCATGAACTTTCCTTTTCTTTTTCAAACTTTAAAATCAATAATTAAATCTGATAAAAGTCTGTACTGTGCGCCCGTATATTTGCCGTAGCTAAAGCTCATTCATCCGTTGACATTCCCTTGCGGATATTGGCAACCCAAATTGAATGTCTCTGCTTGACGGTGTAGGTTATATGATATTGTGCGTCTCTATGTATGTGTGTGTGAAGGAGCGTGAACGCGCATAAGGATGCTCGTATATAATTCAGGATAAAAAGGGTTGGTTCTCTCATCGCTTTTACGGTTTTGGTTTTATTTTCATGTTTAAATTTGAAAGAGATTCTGTATTAATGGGAGGATTTAGTTGGAGATCCTGGTAACGGACAAACAACAAAAAGGGGCAGAAAGAGAAAGGGAGATTGGGAAAAAGACTCTGACAGGACTCGTGTCGGAAGGCATTAGAGATTTTTATTTTTATTGAGGTTGGGCGGGTCATTCATAGTCCACCCCGTCCTCGAATTGCAACAGGAATAACCTTTGACACACTTAGAACTAATTTCGACTGGAAATAGGATCCTGCCGATGATGGCCGAATGATTCCTTCTTTTCTTTTTTAGAACGAAAGAGAGAGGAAATGCCACAAAGTTCGGTGATGCTTCATTTAACGCAAAAGGAGACTTTCAATCGGATTTGCTTCGGGAAATACTCGCTATGACAAAATGTTGCCGAGTTCAAGGTTAAACTGGAGGAATAATAGAACGCGCCCCGGAGCGATTTCGGTTGGGCGTATTCTTAGGCGGATGTGGAACCACCTCCTCTATCTTGTTTTCGTCCGAGTGTGTGCCAATGGATTGACTTGAAAAGTTTTTCATTTTCTTTTCTTTCAAAGTCAAAATCAAAGGCGTTTATTCATGAGACAAATGCTCGCATGTCCGGATTTTGTATCCTGTATCACGCAGACCACCGTGGTACCGTGTGACCGTAGTGCTTTACGTGACCCAAAAGTTCTGAATATTTCGTAATGCCTACAGTTGCCATGAGTCCTTTGTGAACTAAAAGATTACTTTTTCAAGAATTTGTAGATCATTCGGAGAATATGTTAGAAAAGTTTTTCTTGTACCAATAATTCAGTTGCACAAAAAATGCAGGTGAACCTTAGATCTAATGACTCCACTTCACAAACCACTGGAATGTCAGTTTCACTTGTTAATTAACTTTTTTCAATTAAATTCCAGCAATTAGTGGAACCAGCAATTTGGATAATATCATTTGTGGTTTGCAATTTGTACGCAGCATGGTCCATTTAGATCACCACTAATGCTCGCCCACTTTCACGCACCTTATTACTTAATTATCAACCCACCTGCAAACGTTTTACGTAAAAGAATCTTTGCTAAATTTAGTTATCATTACGATGACAAAACTTTTTGAACCTGTTTTTTTTTTAATAAATTTTTGTTGTTTTAAATTTATTGATATTGATAATCAACTTAAAGTGAAATGATTCCATTATTCACTTGAAAATATTGTTGTGCTATAACTTGCAGAGTAAAGTGCTCCGAAGGCATTCTCTTGTTGTGTAAACAAAAAGATCATTTTAGGTTTATCTAATTAGGTGCACGGCAATGTACGTCAACAAAAAAATTGTCTGATGAAAAATGACTGATTATTTCCAGAGAGATATAATTTTGCTAGAGGCTACGAAATATTAACAATTTAAAATTTTGTTAGCAACAGTTTGTCATTCATGTGCACAAAGCAAAATCGCTTCCACAAATTATTAAATTATTATAAATCGTCTTTTCCGACTTTGAAACGACAAAGAAGAGAAACCTTTCCAAATTCAGCTAATCGTTTCAATTGAAGGACTATAATGGACTTATAATTTTGATTCAAATAAAAACTGAACGGAAGTGGAATGGTGTCGTCGGTGTTGGAAAAATTACAGGTCAACATAAATGCAACGTTTTTCTGTCTAAATCAAGCTTTAAGAGTTACTTTTTTTTCAATTAAATCGCCCTAAGCTGTGAACATTTCATTACATTTTGACTAATATAAATTAACAACTAATTTTCGTCTTATCAAATAAATGTATTTTAAAAGTTTTGGCTAAGTTTATCAATTTTAATTAGATATGAAATATTCATCAGGGTATATTTTATAACAAGAATAGATCGCATAAGTTGTGTGGCTTAACAAGTTTGTGTCTTCGGATCTGCCGATTAGGGTCACATAATCATTCTGCTTCCTGTGGCCTATTTCACCAAATTGCAAGTACCATCTGCAAATATGTATTTGTAATTCACAACTACAGTTTGGTATGTTGTTTTTTGTTTCACAGATTACAAAAATGTAATCTACAAATTTGTGAAAACATTTTCTTGTTCTTTTGCTTAAAAATAAAACTTTTAGAACTTTTAGAAAAAAAAACACCGGAACTTCCTCTTGTGAAATATACCCACAAACTGCACAAAATTCGTCAAATCATATTCTTTGATGAAACGTAAATTTACAAATTTGTATCATTTTGACAAATTTTTTGCTTGTAAATCACAACTACAAATTAGTTTTCGTGAAACGAAAAAAAAAATCCTACAAATTTCCCATTGCATTTTAATGCAACTATAATTGTATAATACCCATAAAGTCGTGAAACGCAAAACTCAAAAAAGTTGCATAATTTGTGAAAAAATGCTTGTAATTACAAATTTGTAAGTTGGCGTCTCAACTTTCTAAAGTACGTTTTTGCATGTTTGGAAATTGTCTCTTCTACAGCATCTAGATTATGAAAAATGTACATACTAGAGTTAGAGTTAGAATGCGAGTGGGCCTATTGTGACTGCCCCCATTCAGAGCTGACGCAAAAAGGCTGAGTTCGTAATGAATCTTAGGATACTAACGAGAAAGTTAGTACTTTTACTAAATTATATTGAATAATTTCCAATAGAATTTAATCTTTTTGAATTATATCAAATCCTAAATACTGATTTGTTGGTAAAAGAAAACCCTCGGTGCTGGAGTAAGACTCAGACTTGACCGATTTTGTTCTTCTTTACATGTTCCCTCGATTTCAGCTTGGCATCTAGATTAATTTCTAGATACTTAGCAGTGTTAGAACAAGAGTAGCTTAGTAGTTCATGTCAAACTCTATTAAATGCTTTGACTGAATTCAAAAGTAAAATTAATCATATAAGTTTTTTCTTCGTAGCGTTTTCGATTACGTCGATAATTCGTTTTTCTAGCACAGGTGTGCTTCAACCAAACTGATGTATAGGAATCATACTTCTACTAGTGATAATAGTACTTAACTTGTTCAGAAAACCCTTTTCTAATTATTAAGACAAAATTGGAGAGAGAGAGAGTAGAATGATGGCTCATACGGATCTTTTCCTGGCTTAGGGATCATAGTGACTCCGCTACTTTCCAATAACAGGGAATATGGTTAAAGTTTAAGCAGACAGTAA
Source organism: Syritta pipiens (assembly GCA_905187475.1). NCBI lineage: Eukaryota > Metazoa > Arthropoda > Insecta > Diptera > Syrphidae > Syritta > Syritta pipiens. The sequence goes on along the minus strand of LR994571.1, from coordinate 8,495,609 downwards.
GCAAGAAGTTTTGTTTACCATTCAATGGTCCTCATACTCTAAAATAATGTCCAATGGACATACCTTAAAAAGGTATTTCTGTTTTAGAGTCGCATTTTTATAATTTACCCACAAATTCAAAAACAAATCTGTTCTGCCACATTCACTCATATACAAGGATCGATGACAACGCTGCCCCTCCTGACAAAAGGAATTACTCGCTTTGCTGCCCATCGATTTTCTCGATCCCCTACCCAAACCCAACAGACAGATTTGTCAACTCACAGAACTACGAATTTGGGAATGCAACCCTAAATTTATACTCTCTCCTTATAGCTCTCTAAAAAGAAGAAAACACAAAAACAAAATAAAAATACGCTTCTGCTGAAAAAAAAATCCATATATCGACAGAATATTTCTCAGCTCCTCTCTCGACCGACCCAACCAACCGTGTACAATTCGCACGCACGTATTTTTAGCTCCCACCGGAGACAGATCGCACACATATGGGATTTTTTAATCCAACTTAAAAACGACTAATTGCGTATTACAGTGCCATTCAGGTTCGAATTAAGTTTAGTTCCTTTTCAGCTCACATATTGTGAATCCTTTCAGCATCGCCATCACCGTCGTCACAGCGGTCATTGTGTCTGTATGTTTGAAGGACATCGCCTCGCTTTTTCCACTGCGCCTCGTATCTGTGACCATCAGACTTAACTTTTCCGTTCAAGTGAACATTTTAATTAAACTTATAAAAGCTTTAAATGATTTTATTAAGATACTTTCTTTCCATTTTTTTCTTTGTGTGCAAGCGAAGTAAAAGTCCTGCAATCTAATTTACAATCACCAGCGAAAGGGTTATTTTATTCTTTTTGCAGGACATTGTTCAAGAGGTGTACGAGTAGCGAGTTGAGATTTAAAGAAAAGTCGATTAACTTTCTTCTTCGGAGTCCTTCGGGGCTAGTAACTTCATTAGGAGAACTTCATTCTATTCATGTGGGTGCGAGAGTTTTTCACTTCTCTCTTTTCCAAAACAAATAACGATTAAACTTTTCAATTGCTAATGAAGTCTTGATTGGGTATGGCTGAAAGTTTTTCTTTCGCTCTTCTTTGTGGCTATTAACACCAAGTGCTGGTGATGTTCAAAAATAGTTTTTAATGAGCGGTTCCCCAATGCAGTCAACATAAACGTAATAGCTTCTAAATTTAAAACATTGAGCATTGAAAATTTATTTTTTTCTTCAAAATAAATAAAGACTTCACAAAAGTTAAGAAAGCTTTACTATAAACCCGTTGAATTTTTACGATTTCTGCTTATTATTTTTATTCGTTATTCAAATGAGCTATGTGTAACATATTACGATTGCAAAAGATTTCCCTAACACAATCGTCTTGCATTATGTGCAATATTTTGTATTTATTTTAACGATAACTAAAAAAATGTACAGGGTGTGACAGATACTAATAGCTTTTAATTCCTTTTTAAAATGAAAAAACTAAATTAAGTATGGAACACGACATCTTCCAAGTGTCTGCCTTGGCAGGTTTCATAGTGGCGCATTCTGTCACTTGGGTGCTTGAATCGTTTTCGAATTATCGGTATAACATTTTTAACGTTTCTCCATAGAAAAAAACGTTCAAAGGGGTAAAATCGCAGATCCCAGGCGGCCACTGACAATTGGCATGGCCATGACGGCTAACAATACGATTTGAGAGTTCGGACTTCAAAAATCGAGTGTGGCATGGCGCGCCACCCTGAACCAGAGTCGTCCAGGTCCATCCCAACAATTTCAATGAAAAAAGTCGATTAACATCGCTCTGTAACGCCCACCATTGACCGAAACATTGTTTCCAGCTTCATTTTTGAAGAAAACAGGTTCAATGATGCTACCATTCTACAATCCGCCCCAAACTGTCACTCTCTGTGGTTTCTCAACAAAAAGGTGCTGGTTTTCTGAACCCCAAATGCGAAAACTTTGTTTGTTAACGTAGCCGCCGAGATGAAATGTGCCTCATCAAAGAAGATGATTTTCGGCTCAAAAATTGTATGCTATTCAAGCTGCTTTAAGGGCCAAAACTACGAAGCGATAATGAAGCGGATTGAAGTCTCTAATTGCTGAGTCAATTGAATCTTGGAAGCGAAAAATCCGAGATCTGTGTAGTATTCTCAACAGGCTAGTGCGTGAAATGTTGAGCTGCTGAGATTAATGACGACGGCGACGGTTCTTACATTATGTCAAGAGCCAAACCAAGAATGTGATTGGCAACCAAATTTCTTGTACAACGACGGAGACCATGTTGTGTGCTGTCTATGTCTAGTCTCACGAACTTCTGTACAAATTTCTGTCCGCTTCATTTCAGCCAAAACTTTTTTTTAAAAAACGCACTGTTTGGGCTAAGCAACGCTAACTTTGCAAATAGGTCTCCGATATTTGCCAATGTTGTTCAAGGATCAAGTGACTCATGTCGTTCTGTAAACATTTCGAACAGGAATCAGCTATTAAGCTATGTTTTAAAAAAAAAAAAAACTTCTGGATGGCCCACCTTTTCTAGCTAAAGTTGCTCTTAAAATGTTTCCTTGATCTGATATTGTTTTAAGTATTAATTGGCAATTAGGAAATCACAAGTACGTTGTTAGAACAAAAATCTGAAAGACTCTTTAAGAGTCTATTAGTCTTTTATTACTACTGATTAGTATTTTTGGCCAGTATTTAAAAACCAGATGCATAAAGAAGAAATTTTTATTTGGTCAGTTTTATCTGACCAAATTGCAATAGATTAACTGATTCATCTAATGATTAAAGAAGAATTGAGACTTATGCCATTTAATTCACTTCACTGAGTGTTTAAGCAGTGCGGGTCAAAAGAAAAGTACACCATCTTTGATATTTCAACTACACATTGTGGATTTTGTTTTGGATTTCTCACAGCCATTAAAAATTGATAATTGGAAGACTTAAACAAACCACTACATGCAAAAACCAATGTCGGTTAATAAACTATGCCAGTTGAATTGAAGTTAGGAAAATTGTTCTCATTAATAATGAAGAAAGGATATCCGAACTCCTTTTGAAAGTTTAAGTTGGACAGTTTCTTACATCTCGTCTACATCATATGCATTAAAACATAAATTATGCATGTATACATACATGTCTGTCGTTTCCACACTCAGTCCTAAACCTGTCCTATTTTGCACATTTTTTTTAAGTCTTTTCTTCACCCAATGTTCGAATGTGCCAAATCTAAGCAAAACACTTATTTGATAACCCGCTGAGAAGATTTCTAAGGATCATTTTCACGCATGAACATCCACGTCAATCGCAAAGGTTCATTACAAAAAAGGTCCTTTATGTACCTCCTCCGTCTTTATAAGGACAAATCTATACGATATCACCAGTTCATGTAATAAAACCCACCACCATGATTTAGCTCTTTTATTCGATTTTCAGGATATATGAAGCGCATGTTAAAAAATATTTTGCAAATAGATTTCTAGTGGTTTTGTTATGCCACATATTCAAGTGTTTAACGTTTTCCGATTATTTTCTTAAAGAGGATTATCGCATTTGTTCGTAATTAAATTTCAGTTCACCAAAAAACAATGAAGCCATCTAAATGAACCCTCTTGTAAAAAATATGTAACTAGAATTCAATATCCTCCTAAAGAATCCAATTACAATCGATTCACACATAAATGCCCTTTACCACAGTGTAACCACGGCGCAGTGGGTCAAACAAAATCTCGTAAAATAATTCACTAGAGACTTTCCTGTCTACAATTGGTGAAATTTACAAAAAAAAAGGGGGGAAAAACCCAACTAAAACAAGTCCAACTTCGATAACAAGTTTTCATTAAAAGTGTCATTGTCTCTCTGTGGAGCTCGAATATCCCCAATAGTAATCCTACACCCAAAGGCCAACTGAAACCTTCGAAACTGAAGAAAAACACACGTCGATCCCCCATGCCACCAACAAAACAAATATTTTGAATAACTTTAAGGAAGAGAGAGAGAGAGTTTACAGCCTCCAGGGTAATGTGTGCCTCGTCGTGGATAAATAAAGGCCAATTTTAAAACTAAAGGGCATTTGTGCAGATCCGAACACTTTGCGAGAAACGCTTTCCCAAGGACGAACTTTTTTTCCGGTAATTTCCTCTCATTTTTCTTCTTTTTTGCTGCGAGAAAGAAAAATATAAATAAAGGATACACTTTTAACACAAAGAGGTAGACGTAGTAGTTTTTATAGTTCATTCCAATCCACTCACACTTTAGATGAAAGCTGTTGAAAGTGGAATAAGTTTTTTATGAAAGCAAAACGCGGCGGGCAATGTAAAAAGTTTCAGTTCTTTGAGATAAGAAATGGATTAACACAAAGTTAAATAATGAATTGTAACTTTGTTGCAATTCTTTTCTAATTGCAAATGGCAACATGGCGATGGTTATGGGGTGTCACATGTATGTACAGTACGTTCGAGAAATTGCTACAATACATCCAATTTCCATCGAAATCAATCGATAAATCGGAATTATAAGGATAAATTTTGCTAAAACTCATTTAAATTCAAATTCGAAATTGTAATGAGCAGCCAACACGCGTACCCACACACACGCGAACCATTCAATCAAAGGCCTAATCTTTAAGAAGTTTCAGAGTTTTATGTCGACCCAGGAAGCCCCCCGCTGGCTCATGAGTTCGTTTTTCTTTTCTGTTTGCTAACAACATCATCTCATCCAATTGGCCTTGTGTATCTATGTGTATCTAATTGTACACTACATTGATTAAAAAAACGAAAAGAACTGTGTATATCCTTTTTTTTTTTTGTGGGGTCTGTTCTTCTTAGCTTCCCGGCACCACGACGGAGTTGAAGAAGAACAAATTAAACAAAAAAAAAGAAACATTTTCGGTAAGTCTCTCAACCCGCCCCCAACATATAAACCGACTAAACCATTCAAGAGCGAGAGAGAGGACAAGGGCACGCAGCACACATAAAGGTGGGGTGTAGAAAATGGAGAAGAAGAAGATGAATAAGCAGAAATCCGGGTTAAGCGAATATTAAAAGTATCTCTGACATTATGCGCAAAATGTACCCAAGTCCCTTTTACCTACTAAAAGGTATGACAATAACAACATTGACAGTAGCAACAAAAATAAAAGCATCACGAACAACAGCAACAAAACAATAATTTCCTGGCCTCCAAAGTCATTTAGAGAGTATACATTTACATGTATCTACACCTAAATAGTACTGTATCTTTTCCCACTCATTCGCTGTATTTAAGGCAATAGCACGCGTTTAAAAATTGATACATGAAAACAAGAATAGATCGTTAGATACCATTTTTTTTTTTTTCGGCTTACATTTCATTTTTTCCTCATCTCATCATCATCATCTCTTAGCTGTCAGATAAAACAGATAGATAAAAGAAAAGGATTATTATTGTACACACTTACCACTCACTTACTTTAATGATTGTACGTTTCTTGTATCCTGTATCCTTTGTGTGGTGGGGCTCTCGTGTCTATCGTAGATTTTCTGAGATAATTTATCCGGCGAAGAATAATAACGCACTTCCGCACTTTTCCCATAAACTCATCCTAATTGATACAAAGTGCGAACCATCAAACTAGGTAGAACATGAAATTCAATTACAAATGTGTACTTAAGTGATGTTCGTCCAGCGGTTAGTTGCACCTTTTTTTTCACACACCGCACCACTAACAACACCACTTTCCTCACTGTTTATGAGTCCTTTGTTTTTGGTTTTCTTTTATTTTTAAATCGAAAAAAAACAATGTGTGTGTTGTTAGTTGCACAGAATAGAATGAATAAAAAATCAAAAAAACAAAACACACTCCGTACAATTTATTTGAAAACACAAAAAGCGAGATGGGCCGAACACTTTAGAGAAAAAATATAATAAATATAAAACAACACAACACCAGAGCTGTCCATCAATCTCAGTATGCTTTTGCTTTTGTGTTGTTCAACCACTCTCTGGTTAAGTTAACAAGGATATTCTGGAATGCCATTACACACAGCAGCAGAAGATACCAACCAACATCCCACTTTGAAGGACCGATGATGGCTTGAAGCAGATTTCTCTAGTATAGAGAGAGTGTATGTACACACGCACGCACACAGTCGCGCTCTTTCTCTCTCGCGCACTATGCCTGGCTGGCTGGCTGTCTCGGCTCTCTCGATCTTGGTGGTACAAGTACAAGTATTTAATTTGCTCTCGAGTGGACCTTAAGGCTTTTTTAGGTCTACATACAGTTAATATGTGCGTGTGTTAAACTGGTATAAAATTGTGTTGCTTTTCCAGCTCCTTTTTCTTCCTTTTTCCTCTTTTTTTTTTTTGTGGTTTTGTGCTTTTACTCATTCGTGACTCCTGTTGACGGCGGCATTGTTTTCACAGTTTTGTTGGCTGTTGCGCATCCCTCGACGTAGTGTCCTAGTCAATGGGTCACATTTTGTGGATTTCAAGACAATCGGTGGCCATTTTCAGACAAATCATATGCATTTCCTTGCAGCAATCATTTCCTAAAAGGGCTCAAGACCTTTTCAGACTTCCACACAAAGCCTCTGGATCTTAAACCTTGCTTCGATTACCTTCATTCATTTCCTTTGGGTCGTTTATCTACTCCAGCGTAGCCCATATGTTGATGACATTGATAAGGAAGCTTTCGCATTGTGTAGGAAAATTCGTAGTGCGCAGGACATGTGGTTGCTGTGTACATAGCCACCTAAAGCTCAGTCGTTTTTCAAAAGTGAAAATTGCGAAAGGATACACAGACTGCCCCTTCGGATAAATTGTTGATTCCTTCTTTTCGTTTTTAGACCAGTTTGTTGTTTTGGGTGAAATGGCCAGAGCTATTTACCTATCTACAAGTTGTTGTGTATATCACATACCGACTACGAGAGGGGGATGGTAGACCTTCCATGTACAGACTGGGAATAGACTGAAATTAAAATGCAATTTCTTTTTGCCCCCTCTCAAAAAAAAAAAGAAGAAAGCCACACGAACTTTTGAAGGATGGATGGGAATTCTGACCAAAAAAACTTTGACCAGAACGTACAATGGGCAGGATGAAACCCAAGTTTCCGGTGTACGGTATATGAGAACTTCTTTTTGGAGGGAGGGTGTATATATTTAGGTTACCTCAAGTCATGTGTGAAATTAATCCTAATTCAACAAAATACTTTTATGAGGGGTTTTTCGAGTTGTAATACCTTTTGGCCGAGCCAAGGTGGGGTTGACGCTCGTCTGCGGTGGCGAATTGGAATGAAAAAAAAAATAAATGGCAGCAACAACAACCATGACTAGATTGCTTGGAATGTCCATTTTCAGTTTACGTATACATTTTTATAATGGTCTTGTTGTCTCTGGAATACGGGGTATTAACCACTCGTCGTAGACCGGTCATGGTCAGAGGGAGATTTGCATTTGAGTTATTCAAGGGCAATTTGATTTGTAGGCGAAGATATGATGATGCTTCTTGAACGGAGTGAAGGTGATTTGCGAGAATCGGATTGAGTCAAAGTTTGTGTGTAAGCTTTGTGTTAAGGTCAGTTTTTAAGATAGTGAGGAGAAAATTTGGAAAAGAGAACAATGGGTATTAGGGAAAGCAAGTGATCTGAGTGCTACTTGAACCTCTGTCAATCTTGCTTTAATTCTATGTAATTTTTCAAGTTTTTGCTCAAGTTCTTATCTATCTTATCTTATTGCGACCTATTACTAGATGATTGAGAACTTAATCTCTCTAATTTATTTTGGGATATGCCAAGGGAAAGATGGTCTTCGACTTTAAGACTCAGCACATAACTACTCGCTGACTTCTTTAAAACTGTCAGTTCTTCTCTCTGTACAGCTCAATCGTTTTTAATCCTCTTTAATCTCAAAAATCGTTGTCTTTTCTATCTCTACTTGCTCTGGACATCCGAGGTAAACTAATTTCATTGTAAACTAATTTAATATATAGAACAATTTTTCGGTATTAATTTCATTGAGTGGTTACATACGTCTAACGGCGCTAGAAATTCGCTGAAGGATTTTTTAGTAGGGATAACAATGGAAATTTAAAAAGGTAAATAAAAAAAAAGTAGTACACATTTTGGTTATTGGTCTTTCAACTTTATAAAAGCATTTATTTACTTAATTAAAAAAAAATGTATTTAAAACTACGCCATCCACAACATAATATATAAAACTTACACAAATTAATATATAAAAAATTACGCGAATCATCATATGTTGATCAATTTGCAAAATTTAAAAAAAAATTCTTGTAGAATGTAGAAATGTTGTAGTCTGTCGAACTAGGGTTTCGAATTTTGGAAAATTCGGTAATTCATGGCAGTTTTTAAAAAAAAATTGTTCGTCATAAATTATACACTTTTTTTATTTTGCATATATTTAATTATTTTTATAGAATTACCGAGCAAAACGTTAAAGTTTTTACCGTACTCTTATCCCGCAGTTACATTTTCTACCATAACTTTGAATCTATGAGGATTTTTTGCAATCGACTTTCACAAAAATAAGTTTAAAAGTATAGAGAACAATACTATTGTAAAAAAAAAAACATTTTTGAGAATTCTGGACTCGAATCGGTCTACTTTTTCGTAAGCTTATACATATATCGCGGTATTTCTGATGACGAAAATATTTCGGCATGTACAATAAAACTGCGGTCCATGACTAGAATTTATTTGTTTTATTAATATACATATCTATGGAACCCTGTAATATTAAGAACCCATGTACAAACTTTGTAAGAGCTAATTACAATATATAACTTAACTTACAATGTTGTCATAATAAAAATTAATTAAATTAATTGGTTATGGGAAATTATTAGACGAAATTGAGTTTCAACTTCTTTCGAATAACTTTAACTGTGTTTTAATAACACTCCACACCTGACTAGTCACAATTTTTGTTTCGCTATCAATACCGCTGTTATTCAGAAGAATTATCAGCGCACTATACAAACCAGATTTCTCGTTCCCGATTGGAATTTATTAAAATTGCTTGCAAAAGAAAACCATGGTTTTAACCTCTAGCATACGCTAGACTAAAAAAAAATAAAAGAGCGTTAGCTTTGTGCAATGAAATCTTTATGATTTCAACTTCAATAAGGTCAACTTTCTAATAATATAAACTGGAAATGATTTCTCTCAATTGTGAACTCACTTCCATTTTTTTGTTTTTTAAAAATGTTTACTTATCTCGTCCTTGTTTCTTTTTTCGTCGCATCTGCATTTCAACTAACGATTGTTGAAGAAAAAAAAGTAAACTTGTCTTCAAATTAAAGAGGTAAACAACCCACCGTTTTCAAATTATAGAGATTTTTGTGTTGTTTTACAATAGGTATTAGGTGTGAAGTCTAAAGGTATTGGGGTGCTACTTTTGTAGAGCTTTGTTCGTTTTAACAACGTCGTCTTATTCAACTACGACGCTGGAATTATTGTCCTCAAGTTCAAATCATTGTGATAGTGAAACTCTATTTCTATCACCATCATTTTTGCTTAGACTTCTAAAATGTGTGCTCAAAGTATATTAGAAAAATATATCGTATACCAGAAATGCAATTAAAGAAAGAACACCTAAGAAATGGCTAAAGAATGTCTTCTAACTTAGTTATTTTTACTTTAAGGACGATGGCGAAACGCTTACGCTCAGATGGAGCCAACAAGTTATGCAAAACTCCTTGATCCTGGAAACACATGCTTCGTCGAATCGACGACGCAGCTTGAAATCTGAGACCAGACGCAGCTTGAAATCTAATCGGTTTTCTGTCGTGTTTATGTTTATATTGTGTTCCTTTTTCGTATCGCACCATTCGTGGTCGAATGGCTAAAATGTGTTTGCTTGTGCTTCATAAGATAAACGAAAAGCGAAAAGCTCTAGGCTCTGGCCCTCAGTGAGCTGTTACGCCGCCCAATGCAATGAGATAAACAATTAAGAAGAATTATACTTTTAAAGAGAAAAGACAGAAGAAAGACAATAGATTTGTCATGTTTACGACGAACTTTTATGTTGGTGTAGTCGTCGTTTTGACGAAGCATGTTTTTTACGTATGTAAGTCCTTAGCCAGACGATCTGTTCGTCCGGAGCCGTTTTCTTGTTACGACTGATTGATTCCAGTTTTTTTTCTGTGTTTGGAACAGTACTTTTTTATTCCAGGGTGTCCCACAAGATTTATATTCTGAATTGAATGGTATGACACTTTTGCCGCTTACTTTTTGGTAATGCGTAAAATCTGACCAACTTGTGATGGTCGGCTACTGAGTTGCATTTTCGACGAAGAGGCCATCTACCTTCAACTAGTTATAGTTTGTTTCTTGCTGCAATCATCCTCTAATACATGATAAGAGTATTGTTGGATAATGATCAACAAAATGTGCAACAACCACAAAAAATATGACAAAACAATTAACTTTAATTTGCACAAGTATAAATTTATTATTGCAATTGAAATAACAAAAGAAAATCAAACAAGATCCAAGTGAGAATCAGAAATAATGTGTTCGCCCATCCACTGCACAGCTGGCCAAAACTCAACGATCTTCGTTGACCTCGTTGAGATGATGGTGATTGATAAGAATGATTGTGTTCCATGAGGCCGGTACCACCGATCTCAAACAAGTATGTTGTCGACAAATTTAAAGAAATCCTGTCGCTGCAATTTCCACATTGTGGCCACAAAACTGTGAAACAAGCCATTTCTACAAGAAATGATCCAAAGATACAAAAAGAAGATTTTGTGAAGAGGCAGATAACTTTTTGCAGGAACCGGATATGAAGTGAATGTGAATTGTGTAAATCGTACTGGCTGTGATATGTTGTTTTGTAACTCCTCAGATTGGGCGTGTCAATGAAAATTGTCCTCTATAAATAATATATGTGATTACATCTAGTTAACTAATCGTTTTCTACATAAACCCATTTCCTTTAATGATATATTGAATGTTTCATCGTATGTACTTATCCACGTGCTTTCTCTTCACGACGTATGTCTTCCAGTTTCGCGAATAAAAGAGAATTATTAAATTCTTTCTCCTGCAAAAAAGTGTTATCTCGATGGAATTTAATGTTTTTTTTTTATACGACGCCATTCAACGTCGGTCTGAAAATCATTATTTTCAAATTTCCATCACTTTCATAACTCATGTGTAGGTTGATTTTTATACGACAGCAGGGAGGGAGATTGGGAAAAAAGGGTTTATGTTAGGTGAGCATGGATCCATCGGAACATCAATTTATGTAGTGTTGTGTTAAAGTGGACCCGAAAAAGATATCCACAAAAAAAATCAATTTCCTGTAGTTTCACCAAAGCCTTACATAAGCTCACACTAAAAAACGAGACTCCTGCAAGTTATTTGCTCCTCATACATATGCTTCAACACGTGCAATTCATTTACCTGGAGTAATTTTGTAATTTCCGTTGAAATAGCAAATATTTGCTCGCCAGTTTCCCTCTTAGCCAAGCACAGAGTGAGACAGAGAGACAGAGAAAAAGAGAGAGAGGGAAAGAGCTCCTTGTCAGAGACGCCGCCGGGTAAAATGTGTGTCGCGTTTACCCCCCAAAAGATTTGTCTTTTTTGCGCTGGTATATTCTGGGTAAACAACGTGCCGTTGCAGGAGTATTAAGGTACCTACAATTTATTACCAAAATTTTAAAGGGAAGCCGTTAAAGCTTAGGCGAGTGCCTGTGGTTTTGTATAATAGGCGTATGTGGTCGGAGGGATGGTGTGCTGAGGTATTGAATATTGATCGCTTTTGAACTGCGTCGGGCCGATAACGTGTAGGGAGGACGGAGGTGGCTATAAGTCTGTTGTTTTTCGTTTTGAAGGCGGTGCTGATAAAAAAAAATAATGTCCGTAACTTAATGGACGCTTTAACCTGGCGAGTGGTTGTTGACTGACACTTATTTCACGAAACAAAAAAGATATCCTTACAGCCTCTTTAAGAGTAGTCTGTGTCTCCTAAGCCCATTTTCGAAAGACAATAATCGTTAAAGTGATATTGAAACATGAGTGCGTAGGTTACTGAACAACGACATTAAGTTCTACGTACGTGGGAGAATGAAAAGATTATGTAGGCATTAAAAAATATTGTAAACAGGATGAGGACCCGGTACGTTTCAAAACGTTTAAGAAATAAAAAGAAATAATCTGTGTAGCAGCCTGTAGATGACCAGGGCCTAGCTTTTCTAAACTTAAAAATTAAGGAAATAGGATAAGTAATAAGGTAAAAAAAATGTGCATAGGCCTATGAGGCTTCAAATGGTTGTAAAAATGGGCAATGGCTTCAGGTATTTGGGTTGAGAACTGCATTTTTGACAGGACTAGTGTTTATAAGACTGTTTCATTTTCTTAGGCCGGCGACTGGTTTAGTGGCTGGGATGGGTTGAAGGTGTGTTACAATCGAAAAAGTTGTTATGTCAAGACGAGTTTCAATTTCAACACGGTTAAACAAACTTACCTGTTCTTGCAGCAATACATAAGGTCGAGGATTAACTTTGTAGCATTTTTATATTTGTTTCTTTTGTTTTTTTGTTTTGTTTTTTTTTTTTTTTTTTGCTGTTTAAAAGGTGTACCTACATATATTTTTGGGTATATTAATTTTTCGTATATTTTGAGGCTTAAGGAGCGTTTTCTAAACCTTTTCTTCTTCGCTTTTAATTAAAGCAAAAATCTGCTGAAGCAGCCAAAAACCTGTGCAACATACACGAAGAAAATGTCATAGGCGAATCTACAGCATGTTTGCAAAATTCAAAAATAGGGATTTTAACATCAACGACGCACTTTGCAGCGGAAAACCTTGACGAGAAGCACGTCAATGTAAATTTAAAGAAGTACGGCCACCAACTGAATCGTGAATTTGACGACAAAAAGAATTGCGATCATTGAACAACTCTCGATCATGTCCACGTAATGAGATTTACCGAAAAAGTCGCTACGCTAAAAACGTTACGAACTTATATCCCAGCCTAATACAGTAAAGTATCGATAATGTGAACTCGTCGATTGTCAAAAGTTCTCGAAAACTACTCAAGCGATCTTGGTGAAATTTTACACAGGTCTTTGAGATACAATTCACGATGACTTGGACGAATGTTTTTTTCTTTTTTTTCAATCACAACTATTTAAATAAAAAATGTTGAGCAAATTTTTCTAAAATTTGTATTTTTTTTTATAAAACGGTCTGCCAAAAATCCGATTTTCACTCTTTTTTTCCTTCATCCAAATTCTAGTTTATGGTCTTAACTAAAGCACGACTTTCGATAATCCTATCATAAGTTCTGTTGTCAACGCGGACACATCTTTTTACCGAGCGATCACCGGAAATGACTTTACAATGGCGGAGTTTAGAATATTTTTCTTTGAAAATTTCATAAATTCTTTTTCAAATGTGTAGCTTTAAGACAGTAAGAAGTTTGAATAAAATAGTTTATTTCTAATGTAAAACAAAAATGTTTAAAAAAGATCACATGTAACATCTTAATAGAGCAGCTTTAGTAGACTTTTCACCTCTGAGTCCATAGTGGCAATCAATAAAAAAGTGAGTTCTATCTAAAAAAAGAAACCATCCTGGACTTAATTCCTTTCTCGAACACTTTTTATAATACCGATAGAAGTGATATTGGTCTACAGTTATGGTTGTCAGGGGGGCTGGCTTTTTGAGGTTTTCCGGATATTTTAACAGTGTCCAGGCACCCGGTCAAAAATAATTTGTCAGTCAAAAGTTCAGTCTCGGCAACGATTATTTTTTTTAATTTTATCAATATTGAAAAATGTGTATGTACCTCAGAATTGTAAAAAGTCAATTACTTTAGTACTGCAATTAATTGACTAAAAAAACGAGTTTTCTTTAGTCTTTCAACTTGCAAAAGTACTTAACTGCAAAGGAGTTAGTTAGCAGTTAGTACTAAATCTGTTACTTAGCAGTTAGTAAAAGCAGTCAATTAACTGCACTGTACTTTTTAACTGCAGTGCTGTACTTTTAGTCATTTGAAAGTTAAAAGTACTGGAGAAGGTTTTGATTTAGTCAGTAAGTCTTTTAACTGCAGTCAATAATCTGGTAGTCATAAGTCGGTAGTTTTTGTCGGAATCCTCGATAAAATATAAAGATAAAAGAAAAGGTAAAAACTTATAAATATTGGAAAAAAGAACACACAAGAGAAAAAAAAGTACCACATATGACATACAGCTGCGGTTAAAATAATAGCAGTGCATAGAAGTAATAGTGTGAGAGAATATATTTTTCTTGGAGGCTTTGGGAATGTTCTTCTACTTTAGAACAATAACTGAAAGGAGTAAACGATTTTTCAATTACTCCAATCATTAGCATGATATTACTCAAGTTGCAAGAAGGTATCCAGAAAGCAGCATTGCTATTATTTTGACCAAAAACGTACAGTTTTCGTCAAAATGCGATTAGACATGTTTCAATTTGCTCAAAACTTCCTCCTATTCCCTCTATCGAATAATTCAAAAGACTGAAAATAACTTAAAAGACTGCAAACCATTGATTGCAGTTAAAAGACTTACTTACTTACTTACATTCAAATGACGAGGAATACTGCCTCCAATTAAAAGTACTGCAGTTAATTCACTGCTTTTACTAACTGCCAAGTAACAGATTTAGTACTAACTGCTAACTAACTCCTTTGCAGTTAAGTACTTTTCGCAGTATTCAAAAGATAAGTTAATTAACTGTGACAGAATTGACTGCAACACTAATTGACTGCATTCCTTTGCAACTATGCTGTACCTATTTACGGTTTCATAAAATCAAAAAGCAAAAAAAAAACAATCACAGCAAAATATTTTTAATTTAAGAAAAGTCAGAATTTGACTGAATACATGCACCTAACGAAGTTTAAATCAATTTCAAAGAACCCAAGTTGAAGTAAATTGTATTGCTATAAATATTCTTTTTTACATAATACTAAAATAAATAATTTTCCTTTTTTTTTTCATTAAAAAGAAATGAAAGCGTTGAATTTTGAAATGCCCACTCAGGTCCCGGAATTTCAGTTTAATGTCCAAATATGATCTTATCTGGCAACCCTATATTGAAAGTCGAATTTTAAGTGATGATTTCAATTAGTTGCTAAATAGCAACATTGCTAATTTTTTTGCATATGATCTATTGAAAATTTAAAGACTGAAAAATAAACCTGCTAAACCCTCATCTTCAATATAGGTTTTGAATCAATTCCGGGTGTCCCGATAGTGATACAAAATACGAATTGACTTCAGGTTTGGATTTAATTTCCGCATCCAAATCCGAAAGCGATAAAAAATAACCGCTTGGCCTAAATGCTTGGCTGCCCTGCCACACAACCTAACCTCTTCAACGTCACCCCAAAGCTTCAACTCCCGTCTTATTCCAGCCTCTGGTCAGTGTTTACTATTGGAAAAAAATACTGTCGGAACACATGATGATGCTCAGTGTCCCCAAACGACTGAAAATTATTCTAATCAGCCGAACGTCCAATCCACTTTAATCATCGTCTGTCCGTTGACCTGCCACGTCCGAAAACGATGGCCTCCAATCAACAACCTTCACAAATCGAACTAAAACTCTTTCAATTTTTATTTTTACTTTGTTTATTATTTTCTTTTTTTCTTCTTCGACTTCATGCTACAAATGAGTTTTGTTCTTTTTCTTTTTTATCAAATTTCAATAAAAAATAATAATTGTGTAGAAGGAAAGTCAAAGCAATGGCTCACTGCAGCAATGAATCTAAATGGTTTGTTAGTCGCTTGAATTTACTGGCGAATGAGATATATTTAAATGATGGACATAAACAAAGAGTATCAAAAAAAAAAACTACCAAGGTCTTCAAGTAACGAAGACAAGAACTCTCCCGCGAACTCTACAACTCATAATTCTCATGAAAATTACAGAACACTAGTATACAGTCTTACAGTCTAGTCGTCGGAGCCAGCTGCGCGCTTGACTTTCCTCTGCTTGGGGCTCTGGCTCTGCTTCGGGCTCTGGCTGGGCTTGGCCTTGGGAGAAGTCTTTGATTTCGGGGACTTTGGTGGGGATTTTTCTGCAAAAGAAAGTTAAATTGAATGGCACGGAATCGTGTGAGAACTTTCGACTTACGAAGAGCTCGCATGGTTTCCTCTGGAAGCCACTCGTAGTCGATGTTGCCATCGCTGGTTGTTCCAGTCTCGATGGTCTTCTTGGTGGTGGTGAAGCGTTTCCTCTTGCCGGAGGAGCCGAGCAGCATCTGCTGGCCGAGCACCAGGAGCAGCACAACGATGCCGGCGAGGAGCACGTACAGGAAGAAGGTCTCGCCGTCGAGTCCCTCGTCGACCTCGGAGATGAGCACGGTCTCGTTGAACACGGTCTCGGTGAAGTGGGCTCCGTTCGAGTCGCGGTAGTTCAGGCCGATGTTCAGTCCGAACGGGCGGCCAGCGAACGTGTCGGAGGGCAGGAAGGAGTACGAGACGGTTCCCTCGTAGCCAGGCTTCACCTCGCGGTTGTACGCCACCGCAGAGAAGTTCTGAATGTAGTAGTTGAAGTCCATGGGGTAGCGGAACGAAGCCTCAACAGTCTCGATGATGAAGTCGTCTTGGCCGAGGTTTGTGAAGCCGATCAGGAACTCGACGGGCTTTCCTCCGGGCAGGTCGAGCTGCACGCCAGGCGTGTACAATGGCTTCGTGAAGAGGAGGTACGTGTCTGCGTTCGGGGACTTTGTCGTCTCGCCCTCGTCGTCCACCTCCACGTCCTCGCCAGTCACCGCTCCGTCGTCGCTTTCCACATCCGCTAAGTCGTCCTCGACATCATCCTCGGCGTATGCCGAAAATCTGTTGGCTGCAAAGTGATTTGAGGTCACAAATTAAGGAGAATTCGGTGAAAGGGCCCACTCGACGGTGCCACGTATTGGGCAGAGGTGTGAGGGAAGGAGATTTTCGGCGGCGATACTTACGACTGTTGAATGTGGAAATGATCAGGGGGCTGACCAGAAGCAGGAACAGGAAGAAGTTCTTCATTATTTTTATTTATAACTTTCAAATTGTTTCGTGAAAATCTTTTGGTAACGAACACTGGCGACCGAATGACAGCAAAGCTCCAAAATGAAGACGAACGGCGGTGTCGATGTGTCCACTGTGGTGTGGTGGTGTAAGCGAACGGCGATACTTTCACTCGGCACTGTCATTGGGAAAGTCTACGAAAGTGTTGTTACGTGGAGCCGCGTTTTGCCGTATTGTCTCCACGCGGTGACAGTTTGGCAGGGTGTGTTCGTAGAGTGGTCGTGGAGATTGGGATGATTTGGAGAGTTTTCTTCAACTGGCTGTGGACTTTCTAATTTGAATTCATGCTGTCAGAGTTTAGGAGGAATGTTTTAAGAAATTCTGATGTTCATTGCAAAAAATGCTAGCATAAGACCTTAAGTGGCATGCCTATAAAGCATATCTTCCCCGGCCAGCTTTGAATTTGCTTCTTGATGGAAAACTAATTCTCAGTTGGTTGGAAGCAGTTTTGTTTCCCAAATTTGCTTGAGTCATTATGAAAGATAACACAAGAAAATTAAATTTGTCATCGTCCATTATTTTCTTTGAAAGAATGCATCAGCATTCGAATAGAACTGTCCAATATTATGCAAATGATGGGCCATCTAGTAGTTTTTTTTTTTTTTTTTAATTGTGAGCTTTTGACACTGCCAGCTGTTTCCTGAAATTGAAATCTTCATCAATAAAAAAAAATATGGGAGTTATGGAATTAAAATACATGAAAATTTGAGTCGTGTTTTCTTGGCCCAATTAACAACGCAAACGTTCTCTCTGATATAATTCCTTAGCTCCAAAACGATTTCTACCGCAAATTAGTTCCAAGTTTTCTAACGCACATTTAATTACCGCCCCCAAGCATCGAAAACTAAAAAAATAATTGTTTTTTTTTTCTGTTACAATCACAAAGGCTTATTATAGAATAATAAACCAAAAACATACAAACAGCAATTCACTATCGAACGAAAAACGAAATTTCCAAAATGCAAGCATCCCCTTATCACTCTTGCAGCCAACTTCACTCTTCGTCAAACGCAAACAATCAGCCATATTGATTCGTTCGTTGAGTTAAATTTCAACTCGCTCTTTCTTCTTCCGGCTGTCACTTTGAGTGTGTGTCGCACGTGAATTTCCCCGTAGAAAATCACAAAATTAATTAAAAAAAACATGGATAAACCAGTTGTTTGGGCTCGCGTTATCAAAGTTCTCGGTCGTACCGGTTCGCAGGGACAGTGTACCCAAGTGAAAGTTGAATTCCTTGGTGAACAGAACCGTCAGATCATCCGCAACGTCAAGGGACCCGTACGCGAAGGCGACATTCTCACCCTTCTCGAGTCCGAAAGAGAAGCCAGGAGACTTCGATAAGGACCAAGAAAACTCCGATTTTTTAGGATACGTACGAGGTATGCAATAAAAATAGCCACCCAGTCAGATCGACAGTCTAATCTTTTGTTTTGGTTCCAGAAATGACCTTCAACATCGTCATGGATGGCTCTAGAGCCAACTTTTGAGCCTGGGAACCTTTTTTTTAGAAATAAAGATGGAAGTGTACTAAAAACAAACAAACTCGTGTTTTGCATTCATGTTTATTGTGAGAAGTGCGCCTTCAGCAGGCTTTCACAGTCTTTCACTTTGTTTACATTGTTGACCTTTGCCTGCATGTTGTTGCCTTTGGCGTTGGATCCTTTGCCGTCGAGAAGCTCCAGGAACTGCGGGCCGAACTTTGCCACCAGCTCCGGGTCGCCGCGCAGCACCAGGTGACCTTTGCCGGTGCTATCGGCCACGGTGAGGAAGTAGAACACATCCGGCGGGGCGTTGCGCAGGAAAGCGCTTATGAAGTCGGGTTCTATTCCATCCTTGCGGTGCATGGAGAAGTACTTGGGCTTCTCCGGTAGCGCTGCCACTTTTTCAGCCTCCATTGCGGCGTTGTCTTTTAGGAGTTTCTGGAAACTCTTGTTCAGCGTCTTCACATTCGCCTGCATTTTCTGGATCAAGTCGATGTGCTGCGTGGGGCCACCTCTGAAAGGGAGTGGGTTAGAGAAATTTCCAGCGGTGGGTTTGGTTGGGAATTACTTAAGGACGAGATTCATTGCCAGCTCACGATCGTAACATTCGCCGAGTTTTTTCAGTACACGATTGCCGACCAGGAAGTGAACAAACAGGCGGTTCTTCGACTTCTCGACGTGGAGGAGCTTGATAGCCTGGAGCTGGGAGAGATTGGTGACGTGCGTCCCACAGCACATGTTGCTCTCGATGCCTTCGATGCACACAACACGCACAGGACCTACGTGGTCAGCGGGTAAGCCTCGTGGAGCGCGGGCGTCTTGGAACTGAAACGAAAAACAAAACAACTGTTGGTCGGTACCTGAAACGATCGATGAGGTCGCTCTGAAAGTTTTTAAACATAAAAAGTGGTCAGGAGTCTCCTGGCAAACGTTAGAACTCCAAATTTGCTCAAAGAACTGCCAGAAGGGAAGCGAACACGTTTTGGGAGACGGAAATTAAGCAGTTTTGTACTCCGCACAAAATTCAGAGCCTTGTCTTGTAGGTGGCATGTTATTCAAGAGCTAGCTGGACCAAAAAGCCTAAAGTTCCTAACCCAACAATTTGCCCAAAACGCGTCCACTGCGGAGAATGCAACGTTAAGCATGCAGATGTAAGTGATGCCTCGTTCACGAGATTTATCTTACGAAACATTGCGTCTCAAACGTTCTATCCGTCAGCATCGTCAAAAACAACGAATAAAACTCGATGGTCGGAACCAAAAAGTGATTCTTTTCATCAAATACTCTCGATCATAATAAGGACATTCCGTGAAAAGAACCACACGTGTTCTCATGAAAAGCGGAAATACGTAAGTCGTGTCAGCCGCGAGCTAAGAAACGAATAGCTTAAGCTTTTGTCTCATTTTTTTAAGAACTCCTTATCATTATTTTCTACGAACCTTAAGACCGTCTTCGCGATCTGTAACCACAACGCTGACTTTCCGTCCTTCCGCAATAAGCTCATTCACAGTCCTTTCCACAGTTTTCAGTTGATCTTTGGTAACATCTTTCGCTGCCAACTCGATGTGTGACACCTCCTGCCCAAGCGACCAAGATGTCGTGTCCAAATTGAAGTCTCTAGCAAAAATAGCGGTGATTAGATGTTGCCCAGAATGCTGTTGCATATGATCCAGTCGACGTTGCCAATCAACAGTTTGCTTTACACTTTCGCCCGTTGCAAAAGGCTCAGAGTGCTCGACAAAGTGAACTGCTTCACTTCCTTTCCGTATGACACTTCTTACGGGCTTCTCATTCAGGGTTCCATAATCGCATGGCTGCAATGAAGACAAAGTCACTTGTAGGGAAGAGCGCAGAAGGATAAGTGCCTACTTGACCGCCTCCTTCGGGGAAAAGAATGGTGTCGTCTAGAACAACGTTGAATCCTTGTAATTCTCGATCGGCATCTTTGAGATTAGCCGGCTCGCAGGAGATTACCGTTCCGGTGAACTAAAAGCAGAATAAGTTGTCTTGAATGGGAATCTCGTTGGTTGACTTACTTCTTTGAGGAAACTATCTTCTTGGCATTTAAAAACCATTTTGACTGAAGCAGGAATCGGAAATCAATGATGTGAGTTATTTCTGAACAGAAAACCGAAGTGGTTATGAAAATTCTAGAATTGTGAAGTCCAATAGGAGAGGATTTTTTGCGTTTAGTACGAGAGGATTCTCTGTGTTCAATATGAGATTGTGTTTTATGTATTTTTTGTACCAATTTGCTGTTTTATTGGCAGAAATAGATTCCAATTCGATAAAATTTAGCTCAGGATTAGAATTGTCTTGTTGTTTTGCTCAGGTGGCGTTCAAGCGGTCTACTTAAGAGCTAATGAAACGAAAGTGTAATCATCACAGACAACCTAATATTGGCTTATTTGTGGTAATCATAATCGTTGGATACAAATTCATTCAGATTGTAGTTGAAGCAATTTGTTGGCACTATCTACTAGAACCTTTGGCTAAATAGATTTCAGCGAATTGAATAAATCGATTGCACGCAAGTCAACCAGAGATCTAAGCAAGCATCGTGTCCATGTTAACCTTAACAAGAAATTGTTGATATGAAGCAGTTCTTCAGTTTTTCAAGTTCAATTGAATGAAATTGTTTCTCGGATATAATGGAAAAGTCCAATTTTATAATGAAATAAAATTTTTATCAAAAGTGTTTTGCTGTGTGTACAGTGACGAGAATCATTTTTCATACAAACCCTTCTTGTGGCCAAATTTATAGCTCGCATAAACCAGTGACTCGCTGTGGACTGGTGACTCGCTTGTGTTACTTAAATGTTCAAGAAAATGTGTATCGAAAAAAAACCGAGAAAAAATCGTGGTTCTGCTGCACAAGCTATAAATTTGGGCATAAGAAGGGTTTGTATAAAAAATTATTCTCGTCACTGTATTTTATTTCGCTTTACCTTCAAAATCGAAAAATAAACGCCCTTTTATGAACAGATATATAAATGTTGTATAGTAAATTTTATTAGTTATTATATAACCTTTTACAACAACAGCGAAGACCTAGGTAAATGGAATTATTGACGGCGTAATATTTTCCACCAACTTTACGTAAAAAAATTGACACCATACGCCGCCAACTTCCCTAGTTATCTACCTGAACTGAATTTATGATTTGGCGCCTGTCACTTTACCAACCTGTCACTTTAAAAGAAATTCCAAATTAAATTTTGATACCGTTTTCTTCTTTCTTTCTCGTATTCTCGGCCCAATATTTTTCAAAATTTCTATCAAAATTAAATGTATCTCTATCCTTGCAACGTTTTCTAAAGCACGAATGTAATTCAGTGATTTGATTCGATTATCGGCAGTCAATGGACAATGTCTAACCCTGAATTAGTGCAGAATACACTTTTGAATCTCCTATTTGTTGTGGAGAATGCTGTGAAAGAGCACTACTTCTTTTTGCAAAGAACTTTATCATTTGAATGCACGGTCATTGATCGTATGTGGGTTCTTGCCCAGCGATACATTATGATCATAAAGTAAGCCTGGTGAAGGAAGAGAATGTTTCATGTAATTTTGTTTGTGGTTTCAGAGGAGTGCCAACAAAACGGACGTACCCAGTCGACATATGTCCTCAGATCGAAGACGAAATCCGAACAGAATTCCACATGAAGCTGAGCATTGTCGACGAGATGAAGTAAGATAAACTTCACAAATCGATCACTGTGCACAGATTTTTCCCATTTCAGCTCAAAGCTGAGTGCGTCGCTTTCCAATGTTAGGAACACATTCTTTGAACTCGGCCAATACCTGACCACAATGGACAATGATAGTTTGCATTTCTTGGAGAAGAGGGACATCAGCCAACCGCCATTAACGTACTACATCGAACTGTTTGGAGATTTCTTGAAATTCTTCATAAAAAGCCAGAGTAAACTGAACTGCTTTGCGATGCTACTCTCAGCAGACAACGTGCAATCTCTAGAAAAGTACAAGAAACTTCTTGAGCCTAATAAGGAATTCAACGACTACTTCCTTCAATCTGTTGCGTTCTGCAGTTGTTTACACGCACAAAAACAAGCAAAGACTTAAATAAAAATAAAATTTGTAATCATTTATTTGTACGCATTTCTATTCTACAAATTCTCGTCGGCGATGTCGTAATCAATCATTTTCTTGTCGAGCAGCCACCACTTGTTCCAGAAGCCGATGTCAATGATACGTTCGTGAAACGTAAAAATGTCAGGTTTAAGGTATTTACATATTGCTCTGTATGTGCACAGTTCCTCGTTGTAGTCCTGACGCCAAAGGAGTGTAAGAACGCCCAAGTTCAGTGTCCGCAGTGTACCTTCGTTGATGGAACGTTCGATCAGCTTCAGATGCTCCACAGACTCGGGTTTTTGGCATGATTCCGGCACCAACATCATATCCCCACTGTGCTGACGAACTTGTTCCATCAAATCCAGCTCATCGGGATTATATTTTCCGCATAGATACGTGAAGTAACCGAATGTTGTTAGAATAGACGACCGGATCGGATGTGTCTTCACAGTCTTGATCGTATCCCGAGCGACGTCAGTGTAGTCGCTGACTAAAGACTTCCAGTAAATTGACCATCGCTCTAAAATAGTTCCCTTAAACTTCTCTGGTAGCTTAACTTTTTCACCTACAGTCACCGATATGTCCGTGAGTTTTCCTCGCAGCGCTAGAAATTTTGTCGCTGACATTTTAATGCAGAAATTACGATTACGTACAGATGGATTAATTTGGTGGAGCTGTCAGACGGTGTGACCAGTATTTTCGATGTTTATGTTGAACATGTGTTCGATAAATTGGTCGAAAACGACAGTAAACAGCTGTTGCGAGTTTTCTTGCTGCTGTAAGTGTTAAATTGTTGCGAGACCTCGTGATACGTTCCACAAATTCACAGATGAAAAATTTTTCTTCGGTTGAAGAAATCTACTGGGCGCTTTAAAATTATTTCTAACAACCGATCGCATAGTTCCAAGGGCCTTATGAGTTTTTTGATAATTTATGATTTCACACCATCACTAAATTTAGTCTAAAATTTTTTTCGACTTGATAGATTTCATTCATTACGGGGTGACTGCCTTAATCAAGGTACATTTATAAAAGGTACTTATACTCAGCGTATATATTTCGGTTTCTTGGGTTCAATTACTTTGTGAATATTCAAAATTACGAGTGCTCTGTGGATGGTAATTACCCACTGAACGTTCGCCTTTGGTTTGCGCGGGCTCCGTGTGTCGGGCAATTCAAGAATGACAGTTTGTAGAACGTGCCGAACGTGAGGCTATAGTAAATAAAACAATTTACATCCTCGAATTTAATGCATTTACTATTAAATAAAAGATCACTTGCAGTGGTTTTGGATTTTTTCAATACGTGGAGTTGACAGCAAACAATTCAATATAATTTTTTAGCTAAAGAGGCAAACAAGTGGTTCGCACATGGCGTCGAAAGATAATGAAGAGTCCTCGCCCAAAAAGAGAGGAAGGAAACCGAATAGCTCAAAGCGAAAGCTGTCCGATAGTGGCAATGAATCAAGTGTGGTAAGTAGAAATTCACTCTTTATTTTTTTTTGAATACTGGTCTGTTTGGGTGCCATGATGTGCAGGAAGAAGATATTGATTTCTGGTAACCTGTCGGCTGACTAAAGGCTACTGATTCTTCTAAGTTGTAGCTTGATTAATAATGGTTTGACCATTGACAGAGCTAAGCCAGTTGACCCAAGCGCTTGATTGCAAATTTTCATTCATGTTTCAGCATCTCAGTTGAAGATTGCACCTGACCAACAACATCACTTACTCACTCTTTCTTACAGCCCACCGACGTAAACACACCACGAGGAAAGGCCCTGGCTGAAGATAAGCATGGCAAATATCAAAAGTTTAGTAAAGAAAAACAATGGAAACTGGTTTTGATTCCTCATTATTTTCTACCGTCATTCAATTTGAGTAAATTCACTGATCTCGATGATGTTCGGGATCGTCCTTTGATGGAAGTTTCATTACCTCATTCCGTTTACGTGTCTTCGACGCCACCAAACGAAGTTGATATATGCCATCGGAGAACAATGGCGATGAACACCCATGATTTACGACTAAAAGTTGCCAAATCTAGTTATTTATCAGCAAAAAAAAGTGAGTATAATGTTTTTAATAGTTCAATTGTTATTTCCTTTTTTTGTCTTTGAGGACGATGGGAAACAGGCCTGTTCTACTCCAAGCAGTTCACTAACACTTTACATTTACTATTACGCCACTAAAACCACTTCGTTACCTCTTCTACTTGAAACCGTCCACTCTGGGATCACACTAGTTCTGAATGGAGTCGTTTTCAGGGTTTTGTTTTAACCCCCATAGCATTCAACGTTACAGGAATATAACCTCTTCGGTGCCCATCTGTCTGCCTGTTGAAAAAACCTGGAACTAGCTTTTAGATTTACTTTGATTCGCCTTTAAGGCCGTTATCGTTCTCCTTTTGGGAGATATTTCTCCGTTCTCTCTCTTTTTAGCTCTTACAATTACTCCTGCGCAAGCGGCGATTTTGTTCCAGAAGCTGTTGCTGGATAGCATTTTTTCAGCAATGATATCTGGGGGTGTGCCGCCTATCTCCGCTTCCAACCTGGTCCTGTTCACCTGCTGCATTGGAAGAAGATTTAGTGTCGTCTTCTTCGGAGTTTCCGTACTGGCAGGCAGCACTCTCTGACCCATCTAGTGAAGGTACCTGTATCATGTCCAGACAGCAGTTGGATAACGAAGTATTTGACATCACTATGTCTCCGATCTGCCCAGTCAGCAACATCCCTAATCAATCGCGGTGTCCATCTTCCCAAGTATCGACATCTTACCTGGTTTGTCATCGCTTCCTCGTTCGTTCTTTCGCTGCTTTTACTGTCGTCATGGTCCCTGCTTCCGTTATATGGTCGGCAAATTCATACTGAGCATTCCATCGGCGATGTTCCAGAGATCCAGCCTTATTGTGATTTCTTTCCTTTTTTTATCCCACCGCAGCCGCTTTTTTGGCTCTAGCTTATTTTCGTGACCGACTCGACCAGGTTGTAAAGCTTGTGGTCAGCCTTTACGGAAAATGTCGGAGTAGATCAGCTCTTCTTTGCTGGCAATCACAAATGTGTCAAGTCATGTTTCGACGCTGCAACCAACCTTGCTACGTTGCTTCGCCTTTTTGTTGACTTGACTTTTTTCCAGGCATCACCTTTGTTGCTTCCGAAAGCCTGTTGGGTACCTTCTGCTACAGCTGGTTCCTGGTTCTGGCTTGTTCTATTTTTCTTTTAAAGTTATCAAGGCTTTGTCGGTTTTCTTAGGTTTACGAATGGCTTTGTCTCCTTTCTATGGCTCCGTCGGGCCGCAGGGCACCTCGGTGGACTCCGTTGGACTCAACGGCCTTCCCCTTACCCCTTTCCCTTTATAAGACCGTAACCGCTTTAAATGCCATTGGGATTTTCTGGCGGATTAGTCCTTTGGCCTTGTCGTCATGAGCTTCGATTGCCGAGAGTTCATACATTTATGCTTTCTATAACATCTCTCGTTACCTGGTGAATGGATCGCCTTTTGCCATTATCCAGCATCTCCACCAGTACCTCGATTTCCTGACTTGACTTGACTTCCCCCCGTTGGTTGAGCACGGATGGCTCGGTACTTTGGCCCACAACCACTTTGCTGTGACAATAAGATAAACAACATAAATATTTTTCCACTAAACGAATTCTGTTTCTTCCACAGAAAGCAAAGTAGTTAGAAAAAATGAAAAGAACGGATTCTACGTGAGAAGTTTCTGGGACTATGCAATGCGGCGAGATCTTAATCCAGATAAATACTTCGGAAGAGATTATGATTTCTACTACACCAACGGGAATCTCTGTGCCAATAAAAAAACCAATCAAATTTTACACACTCATGGGGTTAACATGGAACGAATAAGTAAGTCGAACGCCTAAATCTAATCTTTTCCAATTGACTAAATGTCGTCTTTGTTACTCTTTCAGCTATTTCGTTGTTTAGTTCCTCAGATGGTCAACCAGATGTCTATCCCATTTCCACTGTGGACCTGTCTGAAGAGGCAAAGGAAAGCTCTGAAATCTTTGAGATACAGCTCTCACCCTCCGACAGCAACAAATTCTTCGTGCGTAAAAAATTCTGCATATCTGTGATGCAGTACTTCAACGATCAATTCTATTCTGTAAGAAAGTTCAGATGCAAATCGGTGCCGTTTATTAGCTTTGCTCAGAATAAAGCGGAGCCGGATCACTTAGCCATATCGAACCTGGCGCATCAAGTTCGTATCTATGACTTGGAAACAAGTGCTGCACTGCAGGACTTCAAGATGATGCCCCGTGAAGAGATTAAGCCTGAGACCACATGGAACGTTGTCAAATCGTGGGACAGAAACGTTTATTTGTACGCAACAACCGAGAAAATAAGTCTGATTGACGACAGGATGCCTTCGTCCGAATGGGAAAACAACTATTGTGGATTCGAGGAAGCCAACTCGTGCAACAGTTTTTGCAGCCTGGCATTGAGTAACTTTGACAACTTGTTCTACGCAGGATCCACTCATAAACTTTTCTGCGTGGACAGGCGTTACATGGGCAAAAACATTGAAAGTGTAGATACAGCGGTATCGCGCTGGACACATCAAATGAACTCGTACCCTCTTATGCTGGCTACAAACCAGTGTGAGGACTGTGAGTACGTTATAGCACAAAGTCCGCTAAACGCAGACCTGAGGGTCATTGAGAACATGCGGTTTATCGAGGAGCCCGATCCGTTCAACTGCCCTGAGAAGAAACCGCGTACCGAATTGCCACCCGAGTACTCTTACAAGTCCCCATGCCTGCCGTACATGCCGCCTAGTCTACAAACTGTACTGCAGGAGGCTCGAAGCAAAGGACGGTGTCTAGCACCTTCATCCGAAGTGGCCACCCGCGTGAAGGCCTGCGTGACGGGTTTGACCTTTGTGGGGAAGAGTTCGAACCCTTACTTTATCACTGCCACCAGCAATGGTGATCTATTTGCGCGACATATGTTCAATGCAAAAGATGGGTCGTCCAACCTAACTGAAGCCGACGTGATGACACATTATGAGGAAAATATTTTCCGCTCCGTAAAGCAAAGACGACTTAAGGCAACTGCAGTCTGTGCTATGCCTGGCATTAGTAAAGTATTTCGGTGTCCAGTTTTGAGCGATGTTAAACTCACAGAATACGAGTTACCCGCTCCACCAAGACGGAAGTTTCTTGGGCGATGGCAAAAGTCTGTTCAGACTCTTTACAAGTACAAAGATGCGCTTGTAAATGATTTGCTTTCCATTTGGGATATTGAACAGGAGGATGAGAGAAACTTTCCTATTAAAGAACTGTCACAAAGCACTGTTGCTGATTCGAATAGTATAGTCGCCGGCTGGCTAAACCATGCACAGGACGCACACAGTACGATGATTAATATGACTATGATTCCTATGGATGTTTTCAACGCTTCTACTGCCGGTTTATGTGAAGTAACCATTGACGAAACATTGCCTTGTGGCCAACCGAGTGTTGAGCCAGATGTGACAGCAAACACATCCAAGTCAAAAGTGGGAAAGAAAAAAACACGTTATGTTAAAGGATTTTAGCTGCTATATTAGTTTAAGACTAGTTAAAGTGTAAAAAGACTTTTTTTTTTATAAAATATATATAAGTAATGAATAAATATATTTAAGTTGTAAAAAATGTGAGTACATTTTATCATTTTGTAAATATTCGAAAGCTACACTTTCGTTTATAAAAGTGTGTTTCGGTACAGGCTCATTCATTTTCGAAAGTAAAGCTAAATAAAACACATTATGAAAAATTTTTGATGAAAATTTCATTTCATTATAAAGTTTATACTTTGCCATTAAAATGAAATGAATGTGTGGAAAACAATATCATTCAAATGGGCACCTCAGGGAGATTGGTAAGATTGGATTTTTAGTAATGTTGGTTTTTGATGCGTCCAGAGTTCGGGGTTTATTCTGTAGCCGCATAGAAAAAAAAATCGAACTGTGTCAAATTGCATCTTTGTGAGCAATTTACGTTGCCAAAACCTGGAATTATGCGACCAGAAAATTTCTCACGCAATAAAGCTATGCTGTAAGCCTCGTTGTCCCGTCTTCTTGGAATCACATAAAAAGACGCAAAAAAAAATAAGTTATCATTTGACTATATTGCTTTGAATTGACTAAACGTTTCACACTGGGGCAGAATCGAAACTTGCTATGGTTATTCTTGAAGGCAATATATAGACATTTTTAATTTGCGAGAAGCACTCCCACTAGAAGGCCCACTTTTGAAAAAAAGAAAAAAAGGCAAAAGAACAAACCATGTAAATTTATTTAGTTTTTATCTATCAAGCACTTGTTGAGTAGGTAGTATTTAGTACCAAGAACTAAATACCACCTACCACCTTGTTGAGTAGGTTTTATTTAGTATCAAGAACCAAATACCACCTACTCAACATCCTTTTACATCCAAAAAAAAAAAGGGATTAAGCTATCTAATGTTAAGTTTAACGAGTTTTCATCAAGTCCAACTTGCTTCGTCCCCTGCAGTTGAAATTTTCGTTTGGAGTCTGCTATCTTGCTGATTTTATATTCTTTAACAATGCCGCTGCATTAAATGCATTTCACAATTTTCTCTCGCAGGAACGTGTATCTTAATCGTAGTTTCAGCTTTTCTTAATTTTATGCAGCCTTGCCTTTTGCTACCGACTAGTTTTTGA
The DNA here is from genome assembly GCA_905187475.1 of Syritta pipiens. Lineage (NCBI taxonomy): Eukaryota > Metazoa > Arthropoda > Insecta > Diptera > Syrphidae > Syritta > Syritta pipiens. The sequence goes on along the minus strand of LR994571.1, from coordinate 8,466,309 downwards.
AAATTGTGTGGCCTGCCAATCAAATAACATAAAAATATTACAAAAATCCTGCCTCATATAACAAGAATATATCAATAAATAAATTGCCTTTTTCAATAAGGGGCCAATTGAGAAAAGAAATTTTTACAAATCCTGAAACAAGCTAAATCACTGAACAAACGAAACTTAACGGCATCTCACGGACCACACAACTAAAAGGTGAGCCATAACGGGAAAGAGATTTTTTAAAAATGTAATTTTTCTCTTTAACCACATATAAATACCAAAAGAAGAGATTTATGAAAAAAAAAAAACCAAACAGAATAACGCAAAGCTGAGCTTTCAGATTCCAATCCTAATGAAATTTGAAATTTTTGTTATGTACCAATATTTATACGCATAAACGTATTTTCTCTATAAAAATAAGTACTGAACATTCAGTTTATGATGTTGTACTGGGAAGGCCATGAGCTGCTCAGTTAATTTATATTTCATTCCTAGTTCTCCATTTAGTTGACAACAGAAAAAGAGTAGAAGCTTAAGACATTAGCTAACTTCAGAATTTGATCTTTAGCCAGGTTTTAGGAGTCTTGCCCCACTGTGCTGTCCATTGGCATCTTGATATAAAAGCACTTTTCAATTACATCCAAACATAATCGTAAATGTCAAGCAATTGTTACTTAAGAAGTAGAACGTACTTCGATACTTTCGATAATTCGAACCTCTATAAATCGAAGCATTCTCGCAGTCCCCTAAAAAAACCTCTGTAAATCGAAGAAAACAGATCCGAACTATCAAGAGTTTACTGTATATTATTTACTTATTATAAAAAAGACTTTTTTGAATGCCAGGCGCTGTATTTTTATGCACAAACTTATTAACATTCATGCTATATGTGTGAAAATTTAGTACGGGCAATTTTTCTAATCTCATCACTCCTACATCAATTTATTTGAATACGTCACTTCTATTTTACGTGTATGTTGGCAGATTGTGGAACCGTTTTCTCAAAGATGTAAAGCAATTGACTGGAGCAAAGTTGCTTAAGAAAAAAATATTTGTGTATTACATACAGATATCCGCAGATGTTTGAATGGCCTTATCGCTCCCATTAGTCATAAATTCCTCTTCTCTTCACTTCTCTTAAATTTAAGTTTAAGTTTAATGTAATGTATCCGTTCGTATCTTACTTCCACATCAAATAAAGTGGATTAAAAACTAAAGTAACTAAGCGAATTGTTTTTCAAGATAATTTTGGAAAATCGTATACATTTAACATACTCATATTAATTTTCAGAAAACTCCAAAACTTCAGACTTTCTTTTTGATAAGAGTGAAAACAACTTAAACATTCTTGTGGTCTTATGGAAGAAATAGCGTTCACACCGTAGAGAGTGGCTTTGAAAATTGTTTATGAAATTCCATTGCATAAGATTCCTCATCGGTCACGTCGATCTCCTCATCGGTAATCGGCCATTTGGGCTTTTCCGCCACAAATGTTGTTAGCTAGAAACGCATAAAGCTCATTATTTCCTTATTCTTCACAAACCATCACTCCTAGAACTTTCATAGCTTCCTGCCAAACAATTTCTGTTTGCTAGACAGTGAAACCCTCGCTTGGTTCCATTCAATGTAAATCGTCCTTCAAATTGAGTTTACCCACTTCAAACAAAAGGACCGTTTTTTTGCCCATTTCAAAATAAACAACTTCAATTCTTCCTCAAGAACACCCACGGAACATTCTACGCAAGTGTACTAAAGTCTTATCGATTTATCACTCGCAAGGACATTTAGTACATGTGTGCATGTTGCATACACAATTGCTTTATAGGACACATAAAACGTCACCGTTCATTCATTAGTTTTCCCACCGAGTGTTTTGCGATTCAAGTCCAAGAGACAAGAAAAAAAAATGTTAATACTACACTTTCAACGCAGAAAGGACTAAAAAAAGGGATTCGCTTAATTAGTCAAAAGTGTTCTGTTCTGTTTCAACGCCTTGTTTGTTCTTTTACTATATTTTCGCTTTTGGCGGTGTGAATTGTGTTTGTGTATTTCAAAGATAGTTTTATTCGTTCGTTTTGAAAGTAAAAAAATGTATTCCTTGAAAAATAAGACGACATCAACAAAAACTAAGCTAATACATTATTTTTAAGAGTTAATTTAACAAAAGTTATCTTCAAAATTTTTGTAAGCAAACCAAATTTTGTTGCCTCGCTTGGTTGCATAACACTCTGAGCGACGCGTTGATAATTGGGTGATTTTTAATAACTATTTTGTGCCGTTTCAGTTATGTTTTCTTTCGTAGATACATTTTTTCTTTTCGCCTTTTTTTCGTAACCAATGTATGTATTGTGCATCGTTTTTAATTTTCCGCAGAGTTAATAAAACACTTGGAGGACATCAGAAATAGTTCGTGAAAATTAAAGGTCAACAAGTGACATTCGTGAAATTTTTCCAAGACCAACCTTAGTCGGGAATTAACTTGGGATGGGATGTAAAATTATGTAAGTTCCTGAAGTTCTGCAACACACATTCGCGTAGATAACAAACTAGTTGTTAGTTTTCCAGTTGTGTATTTTTTTATTTTTTTTTTTTTGTAGAGGTTAATTATAAAACATAGACAGTGAGGTAAATTAAGTTTAAGGATGTGTATGCATGGAATTGAGCTCATGAAATTTATGTACGCGGGGAGAATTTTCTTTTCGACAGGTGATGTAAATGGAGTGAGCATTTTAATTTAAAAGTTTCCAAGTCGGTTAGGGAGGCTTGTTTTTGGCATGTTAAATGGATTTTTTTTTCCGAAAAGGTTTTTAAGTAAAATTGGTTTAATCTTTGGTTTCACTTTATGTCTGAACGTTGGGTTAGTTGAAGAGGGAGAGAAATGCCAGGGCATCATCGATTAGAAAGTCAAGGGGGTGTGTGAAATACACGGTGTCAATTCTAATTTGTAAATGGGCTCTAATTTGCATTTGTGTTCTTAAAACACGGAGATTCGTTTTTTCCAATGTGAGTTATATAAGTGTGTGTTTTTCTGAATACTAGGTGATTTTTTTAGCAATAAGAAGTACGTTCTTAAGAAAGGTCAACTGAAGGCTACGTCATTCATTAGCACACATCAACAACCTCTTCAAAACAGTCGCAGTCCTTTCATGAAACTCAGTTCGATATTAACGAAAGTTTTAAATTGTCCATCCGTTCGGTAGAGAATAAGAGAATTCATTAATCAACAAAGTTCTCAGTAGTCCTCCTTTTTTTTAGTGGTGGCAATCCCATTCCAATTTAAATGAACCTGACTTTCTGATTTGTTCACTGTCTTCTACCGCCATTTCAATGTCCATCACCGCATCACCCAGGACTATTTGCCCTCTGCAATCAGTCGCTCTGTGACTTTCATTTTTATTTTTATGATAGCATTGGTGGTTATTAGTGGAGGAACAAGAAAAAGTTTTTATCGTCATTGCGAAAGTTGGCCTGGAATTGAGATTAACAAAACTGAACATTACAGACCGTCGTGTTTAGTAGTCGTATCCGTAGACTAAACTTAGTTTGTAACTTAGAGGATTTGTTTTTCTTGTTCGGGATACACAGTTTGTACTTGTAGGCGAACTCAAATCCAAATTGAATTTTGCATTTAATTTGTAACTAATCGGCAGTAATCAAATAAAAATAATATATATCGTTTCCGCGGCCTGATATGCGATGACATTAATTAATGTTTACTTACAACTTCCGATAAGTTTAGTGGGGCAATTGTCTGTTGTCATTGTCTGTTGACCTACATTTGCTACGATGGAAATTAAGTAGTTACCTATTCCTACACTCTATAGGAGAGCTTTTTGCCCTGATTGTCACCCCGTTGTGTGCTACAAGTGAACGCCCTACGAAGGGTCTTGTATTGTTGCAGTACTGTTTAGGATGGCATCGTCCCAGCGTTTATTGCATTTCGTTATGTACAACCTGAAGTAAGAATTCTTGGCATGCATATCTCATTGCAAATGTAGGAAGTTATTTGAGAAATTTGTTACCGCTCATATGAGTTGACATACCATTCCAGGTCTTAAGGGCTAGTTTTTGATGGTTTTCTTGTTCTGCCGCATTCTTTAAAAATGAAAATGAAGCCGAACAGATGACGCTCACTGTTGAGTACTTTTTTTTTTGTTTTGATTTCAAAGAGAAACTAGAAAAGGAAAAACTACCAACGTTTAAAAAATGCAAACATTTCTTCCTTATTTTATTTTGGAAGAGAAAATGGAAAAGGAAAAGCTACCAGCGCTTAATAAATTAAGAAGAAACACTCCCATTTAATGCAAAAATTGTGTTCCAAGTTCCGAACAACGACAAAGTGGGTGTATTATTGTGTTTACCTTTTCTTTTGCATCCTTGCAACTTTTAAAGAAGCGGACTTTTCCATAATGTCGACGAGAGTTCATATTGAAGTTGGTCGGGTCGAAATAGTCGTTTGGCAAGGATTATGAGCTATATTGAGAAGCTCATTTTTGTGTCTTTGACTCTGCTCAGTGAACAGAAAGTGCGAATACTTAGTTTTCGTGCCGGAAACCTTTATAAATTTGTTGGCATTTGTTGCTTTTGACTAGCTCGTCGGAACTACTTGTTACCCTAGAACATTTGTCATTTAACTTCAGAGAATTTTATACTCTTACTTTTGCTTTCTATGAGTTGGCTTCAGCATGTCGATATTTGTATGTTTTAAAAATTGTATTTTGACCCTGTTCTGTCTTCAGGGGTGAAAATACAATTTCGACATATCGACATGCTGAAGCCAACTTATAGAAAACAAAAGTAAAAGTGAATTTTTGTGAATTCAACCACCAAAAGCGAAATTAGGTGTTCTGCATTTTAAACGAAATTACGTTTAGCGTTAGTGATTCGTAGTTCTGTGTTTCACTCAAAATCATAAAAATGAATTCTTTTTCATCATATCTTATTTTATAGAAAGGAAGATTAGAGTTCTAATTGGGCTTGGTAATTCGAATGTGTGTACAACGCAAATAACCTAGAAAGCACTCCTGGAATTCTATATTTCTCAAAAATAAAATATTTGTTCCTCTTCCATCTTTGTGGTCTGCTCTTAATTCTATAACTTTGCTAAATTTGCAGAAGACCGTTGCTCTGGCTATATTCACTAGCTTTTAGTTTTTAAGTTTTTAGCTGGTTTTTAAATAAATAAATAACTCAGAAGTTATTAGGTCTGTTGTTTGGTACTATTAGTCTCGAAAAAGATTGAAGACCAATCTCCAAATACCTTTCCGCTGATCGTCTTTCCTCAGCAAAACAAAAAGAATTCTTGTTCCGAGTTTGTATTTCTGAGGAATTGAAGATGCAATAAACTGCGACTCCACTGTGCTGGGAAGGTGCAAAACAGATCAAAAACGAAAAATCAACCAAGAACTCTTCTTATAGGGTTTTTTTCCTAGTTTTCAACGAAATAAATGAATAAAATGGCATCTATGTATATTTGATGTAAGCTTATTTATTAAATTTGTTGTTCATTTTCACTAAATAAAACCAACAAAACTTAACATAAAATTTTAAAATAAATTTCAAATAATTGGCTGCATTGGCATTACAGACAAGAAATCCAAGTGGATTCAAAAAAGTTCGAATTCATACGAATTGCAGAACATTAAGCTTCATTTCGAGTTAAATTAAAATTCATTTTTTTTTTCGAAATGCAGGACAGGGGTGGTTAATTAATAGTACTATGATCTACAAATCTAGCTGTGGCCGCGACTTCGGGGGCGTTTGTCTCGTCATATGAGAAGTTGTTGTTTTCCAACATCTACTTCTCTGCGTATATCCTTAAATGTCGAAAATCGCAAGGTAAAATTTTGTACAATTACAGTGACAGTCCTACGAATGAAAAGATATTTTCCAGTTCAACACTTTACTATCTTAATTTTCATGATTCTCTCATTTTTCGCGATTTTTTTTCACCAATGATAAAACTTGCATAAAAGCACGAAGTTTCTGTCACAAATCGTTAGATAACGCGAGTGCAAGCATTATTCGCCGCCAAGCAAATTTAACAGACAAATCATTAAATGTGAACTCGGTTATTAATGGAAAATTTGCGTTATATTCCTACACCAAAGATTTCACGAGCTGTTCCAATCCCTTCCTTGAATCTGTCAATCATCTTTTATTTTTAGCTCTTTATGCCCCTTTATGTACCCAACTTCCAAATAAACCCTGAACTGACCTACGACAAAATACTTCTAATTGCCGGTCTTAAAAAGATATCGTTTGTTTTTTAAATAATTAAAAACCTTGTTGATCCTTTTTGGGGGATTGTTTTTAGCTTGATTTCTCTGTTTCTGCTTTTGTTATCCTTTCTTTTACTTTTCTTGTCCAATTGTTAAAAGAAAAGAAGTTTTACAATGATCAAAAGACATCGCTTTCTTTCGCTCCTTTTTACTGAATGATTAGGTGTCTGAACAACAAAGACTGCATTCAAGCGTCACTATGAATAGAAGAGATTAAATTTAATTGCCTTCTTTTCTTTAAAAAGTGCATGTTAGTCAAATAGATGTTTGCCATAGAATTCTTTTTAAAGGCACAAACCCACGTCAATTGTAGAAAAATAACCAAAATATAAAGCAGAGCAGTTTTTTATGATCTAGCATGTTTATAGATTTAAGAATTCACAACTTTTTCTTTTCGTAAATTTTTCTTTTAAAGAGTAATTCCATTTCATTATTTAGCGCACCAGTTCTTCAACACACAATATGTTGGTATTATGTATGTACACTGAGAAACGAACTTAGTAAATAATTGGTAATTGCACTACCAGTGGTTACTGCACAAAAAAAGAAAATTCTGTAAATTTTATATATAGTATATACACGTACACACACTTGCGATATTCACGCAAGTTATCGATACGCATTTGTTGGTCAATTAAGCACAATTATCTAAGGCATGGCTAATACAGCACAGCTTCTACGCCGGCAAAGCTCAAGGGATATCCCATTGAAGTCACAAAAGAGCATTGATAATCTTGAACTACGGGTGAGTATTTATTTTTTGTTTTTCTTTTTTTTTTCGTGCACTTAATTAGGTTTTTTTCTTTACTACAATTCAATGGCTGTTTAGAAAACTTTTTTTTTTCTATCTACGTTTTGATTTAGGCATGGTGGTGTAGCATAGATATATGCACTAGAAATAAAACTTGCCACTTGTACTGTGACCTAAAAGATCTATTGTATCCCCTTCTCTCGCCTGCAAATTCAGCGCTGGTCTCGTGAATTTGGCAACGTCCCTAGATGGGATGTTTTCGAAGTCGGTCTCTGTTACATTTGATTTGTTGATTATTTTGAATCTGACTAGGGCCAGGCTTTGACAATCTGCTAAGTCTTGGTTTGCTTGAATGGGCCATGATAAGAAATATTTTATGAAGGTGATAGTTACATGCATAACAGCGCCTCACATAACGTTCTTAAATCAGACTTCGTCAATTCTAGAGCTGCTTTGGCTGGTTAAGCGTTGTGTTTCAGACTCATGAATTTTTTAGAGCCATATCATTTGTCCAGTTCTGGTTGCCTTGTTTGATGGTCCACTTGATGTGTGTTGTGTGTTTTTAATCCATAGGAAGGAGGAAGATTTATGAACGTCATCTCTGTCAAAGTTAGGCCGATTGTGCAAAAGATCGCCATAAGTAGTCTCCACTTTTGTGGAAGATAATTGAACCTGATGGTGGTTCAAATGATTTGAATTTGGGACGCCTTCACTTTGTTTGATGTGTTTATTAGAAGTGCTGAGAAGACGTCATCCCAAAAAAACTTGAAGCTGTCTATGGCCCATTCTACTTTTTCTTAGGTAATGCATTTATTGATCATTTCTTCTATTGAAATAAAATAGACCAGAGATAATTGACCTAAATTCCTGTACTGTTCATGGAACTCATGATTTTATCTTCTCCCCTTTAACAGGGAAAAAGAATCTAATATTCGACGAATGATTGCTCATTCGTAGAAGCTAATAATTTGCTAGGTAGTCCTACTTACTGTCCGTCGGCTCCGTACACAAGGATTGACAGGGTGCGAGCTGTCAATCCTTGTGACAGCTGTTTTGAGAAGCTAAAATAAGCATTGTTAAGGTGAATGCTCACTAGAAATGCGTGGAGTTCACTTTTGCTCCGAAGTATTTTAAGTCGTTAACTATCTCGAAATATAATCAGCAACAGGTTTTATTTTGACTTGATTAGTTTTTGTTTGACAGCAAATATTTTGGTCTATCCTCTTTCAATACACCTTTCATCTTTCGTTCACTGTTTCTTCAACCGGCATTGAAACTGTCACGATGGCTTCCTGGAAACATGCGCTGATAAGAATATCTTTGCCGTTGTGGAAAGTCTTCCGTAACGACGTGTGGCGCCCGCCACACTATTTGATCCAGTATAAGATGGAGAAATCAACTTTATGATAGGAATATTATTGAATAACCGCAAACATGCAAGCTATCAAACAAAAGAGAATAAATGCATGTCTTTTCCCTGAAGTGGTACAAATCAACACAAATTGAATATTTATTTCTTTTATATAATACAATTTCAATTCATGCATAACTTCCAAATCTGTCCAATCGGACATAGGCATCGACTACAAAACCCCGCCAGCAGTATAATCTCCCCTTAGAGTTCCGGAAGATTTCCTTAATACCCCTTTTCAAATGTCTGGTCAATATCCGTTCCCGAAATACCTTCTTTGTATTCAATCAGATAAATTCTATGCCCGATGTTCATAATGGCATTTTGACTCACATTATAGGAACTTCGTGGACGGTTAGTACGAAATGAACACGGCCATCCAAGTCATCCGCCATTATATGGTGCAACAAATCAAGGATTCATATCAGATATCCTTGATGAACAAGAGCCAGATGAAACGGAAGCTTTTGCAACCAACACACTGGCAAAACCTACACCGCCAGTGGTCGTGGAAGATATTGTCCAGGAGAAAGGCGAAGATGAAAGAGAGAGTTGGGACAGTAAAATAATGTTTCTGTTGGCAACCATTGGGTATTTTTAGATTCATAATTAGAGCAACACTTGAATGACAATTGTTTTTTTTTTCCTGCACAGCTATGCAGTTGGACTCGGAAATGTTTGGAGATTCCCCTATCTGGCACAGAAAAATGGCGGCGGAGCGTTTCTAGTTCCCTACTTTATAATGCTCTGTGTGCAAGGGATACCCATATTTTACTTAGAACTAGCAATCGGACAGAGGCTGCGTAAAGGTGCCATCGGTGTCTGGAGTCAGGTGAGCTCATCAAACTCATGGACATTTTTATTCTCATGTCTTCTTTCCGTAGGTATCTCCATATTTGGCCGGCATCGGTATTTCATCAGCAGTGGTGAGCTACATTGTGGCGCTGTACTACAACACCATCATTGCGTGGTGTCTCATATACTTGCTCCATAGTTTCGAGTCGCCTCTGCCTTGGGCGGACTGCCCAACACGACTCTACAGCAATTATACTTATGATCACGAGCCGGAATGTGTGGTATGTGCTGAAGTATATTTTTCTAAGATTTGTGTATAATTTTTGGTTCCGAAATAGGCTTCATCACCCACACAGTTCTATTGGTATCGTTCAACCTTGATGTGTTCGGAGAGTGTCAACGAGCCCGAGAACTTTAATTACAGCATGGCCCTCGCGCTGCTGCTCTCGTGGTTCTTGGTCTACATCTGCATGGTGCAGGGGATTACGTCGTCTGGCAAAATCGTCTACATGACAGCCATATTCCCTTATGTAGTCCTGATCATTTTCTTTTTTCGTGGAATCACACTTAAGGGTAAGAAAGCACCGACACCACCATTCGTCATTCATTTCAAACAACGACGTTGTGCAAACGATTGCAGGTGCATCAGACGGTGTCAAACATCTGTTTACACCGCGCTGGGAGACGCTCCTGGATCCAGTGGTGTGGCTCGAAGCTGGAACGCAAATATTCTTTTCCCTTGGCTTAGCGTTTGGTGGCCTCATCGCATTCAGTTCCTATAACCCGGCCAACAATAATTGCTACCGGGATGCCATTCTGGTGTCGTTGACTAACTGCGGAACGTCAATGTTTGCCGGAGTTGTTGTTTTCTCGGTGATCGGTTTCAAAGCACACGCAACCTTTGATCGCTGCACAGAGGAGAGACTGCATCTGTTATCCAACAACAAGACAGCTATCGAATTACCCGAATGTGATCTGCAAAAAGAACTGGCCAATGTAAGTCAAAACTGCAATTACCCCATCATCTGCTAATTGTTATAATCTTCCTTGACAGAGTGCCTCCGGAACAGGTTTAGCTTTCATCATCTTCACGGAGGCGATCAATCAGTTTCCCGGGGCACAGCTGTGGGCTGTGTTGTTTTTCCTTATGCTGTTCACGCTAGGAATCGATTCACAGTTCGGAACACTGGAAGGCGTGGTGACATCTCTGGTGGACATGAAACTGTTTCCAAATCTTTCAAAGGAGTACATAGTCGGGGTGAGAGGGTAGCATACACTCAGCTGAACCGTTAATTAAACTTTCACTCCTCTTCAAGATTCTCTGTGCATCATGCTGTTTCATTTCGATGTGCTTCGCCAATGGAGCAGGAAGTTATATATTCCAGCTCATGGATAGTTTTGCTGGCAATTTCCCCCTTCTCATCATCGCACTGTCGGAGTGTCTGTCTATAAGCTACATCTACGGAGTCAGGAGGTTTGTCAAAAGTTTTGTTGGGATGAATGCAGAAATTACTATTTTTTAATAGATTCTCTGATGACATCGAGATGATGACTGGATCACGTCCATCATTCTACTGGATGTTCTGCTGGAAATACCTGTCACCGGTTGCGATGATTTCCATATTAGTGGCGTCATTTATCCAGCTCATGACGAATGGCAGTAGCTATCCGGCTTGGATTGCTGCAAAAGGGGCCACTGAACAAATGGAATGGCCCCACTGGTGCATTGTCGTTGCCATTTGCTTGATAATGTCGTCAATATTATGGATCCCAATTGTCGCAATATGTCGGTGAGTAATAAATTTGAGAAAGAAAGTGGAACTATTTGTTAATCTCTATTTATTAGGTTATGCGGATATAAGATCGTAGAAGATACTGATCCAGCTTGGTTTCCAAGCGAAGAGCTTAAAGAAGTCCATGGCATTGTGCCACATGAACCTACGGATTTAGAAAGAACAATTTTCTGCTTCAATATGGATGGAACTGAAGGAATGTGTTGTCCAAAATACGGCCTCCCGGAGAAAGCTCTCGAAGAAGAGGAATAACTATCCGCCAGGAAAGTACTCTAATGATGTAATATATATGTACCACCGAAGGAGCGGATAAAACGACAATAATTACAATTCGTACGTACACATAAACAGGACAATAATTTACAAAAAAAAACACAAAACACGAATAAAATTTGTTTTAGTTTAGGAAAGAGATCGCATATAGATGAAAGAAGTCAGAATGTTAAGTATGTACAGTCGATTCAATAGATTTCTGATTTGTGTGATTTTTGTTGGCCCATTTACAGTTTTATTGAAACCTAAGAATGCAGTTGTTTATTGATATATAAAAAGAACACCGAAGTAACAATTTTCCTTTTCTAAAAACCACCGTCGAACCCAGCGTTTTTGAAGTATTTTCTAACAACCACATATCAATAAATATTTTATTCCCAAACGACGAATATTTGCATTCATAGACTAAATGCTTAAAAGCTTCTCCTATTCATTAATTCGTGAAATTTCGTAATTTGTTTTGCTGTACGGAAATGCGTAGCATTCTTTAGTCTATCACCATATCTTCCATCATAAATTCTGAGGCTTTTCATTTATAAAGCTTTACAACATGTAAATATTATCTCGTTGATTATAAATATTCTTCATGTCGCCTCGCAAGCATCCTACGTTCCTAAAAATCTTCATTCACTTTTATGTGTTGAAGATTCCGCTCACTTCGAAAGTTTTCATATTCGAAAGTTTTAAAATTACCTAGGGCTATCTCCAACCTTCCTCTTACATTTTTATCCCTCATTCTCCTTTTGCAAACAGACTGAAGAATGTTGAATACTTTTCCAATACTTCTTCGTCATCTTATCTGAACTATTTGTAATATCATTTTGACTTGAATTTGCTTTCCAAAAAGGTTTCATTCCAATCAATTAAGTTGCTTCCAAACGTCGAAACATCGTACTGCTGCGTACATACTTAACATTCTTTGGCGTAGGTTAGACAACAATTTAAATGAATAAATTTATTGATATTTTAATCAATTCGATTGCAAATAATGAGACGAAGTCACGAAATAGGAAATATACGAAATGGTTTAACTCTCGTTAACTGTTTGTAACATTTTTACTAAACAAAAATATGTAACATTAACTCATGTATGTGTTTGTTCATAAACCACAGTAAAATTTCATTTCACTTCATTGCATCTTATACCTAATAATCGTCCAAATAAATCAAAAACCATTGTGTATAGTTAAAGTTAAATATTAAATCATATCCATTTCAAATACTCGTATTATATGTATACCCCTTGTTCTGGTTGTGTTTATGCCAATTTTAAACAATCTAAGGCGTAATTTATTGCATTTAAGACAGAATACGTATAAATGTTCTCTTTTTTTATTTTGTTTTCATTTAGCAAATAAGTTTTGTTGTTTTGTTTATAATTTCGTAAGAGTTGTTATTTCTTAAGATATGTCTACATGTTGTACCTTCAGATTGTAAAATGTTTATTTTTTTTGAATAAATATGCACTGAAAATGAATTATATATAGCAATAATAATAATTTTTAATCCGATATATATTAATTGTTGTTTATAGAAAATTTATTAACATATCCTTGTAACTCATATCTTATGCGAAATTACTTAATGAGTTTTATTTTCGGTTCTAAACGAAAAGAAAATGTTAATCTATGGTGGAAGAAAATTTCACTTTGGAAATGGGTCTAAAAAAATAATTAATAAGTGTGCTAAATATTTGAAACGTCCAAATTTTAACAAAAGAAAAGATTTTAAATAACCGGAAATTTCGATTTTCATCAGGGTAGTGAGATATGAACGTTGTGTACTACAAAAAAAAAAAATTCTATGCTTGAGGAGTGTTTATTCAGAATTTATTTGTGGCACAGATCAAAATATTTTATTTTCCCCTCTACGCACAGAATTTAAGAAATTTTCTAAACTGCTAAAACATGAAACTCCTCGCTGCCGGAAACACTTTATGAGTACTTATCTCTAGCCAATAGGAGTCGACGAGCCTATAGGTCAGTGTCAGGAGCGTTTTACCTTCCAATATGAATGGCTTTCATATTTTCTCCTGTTATGTACAATATTGCAAAATTGCAAAACTTTTTAGTTTTATTTTCCACTTAAATTATAGAAATTCAGCTTAAGGCTTCAAAGAGACTGCTTAAATCATCTTTTGTTTTTACTGAACAAAAACTATACTTCCCAATATGATGCAAGAGATTCTAAGGTTGTTTCGTGCAGTACACTAGTCTTTTTCTTTAGCAATCGTCCTTAAAATATTCTATCCTATGAATCTTACGAACTATTCCAATTTTATGGCTCTTCAAAAATACTGAAAGTCTTTACATTTTACAAAACTTACGATAAGTTTCAAACGAAGACTTTTAAGCAAAATGTGTTGTAAACATTATAAAAACCTGTATTTTCATTGTGTGTCATCTCAATCAATAAGCACAATGTGACTAAAGTTATACTTCTGATTTAACAGCGCTTAATTTCTGAACTAAAATAATTTCACTTAATTTGTTTTATTTAGTCTCTAAGAATTAATTTACTAACTGAAGTCTAGACAATAATGCAATTGTAAGTATGAAGAAAAAAACTCTTATTTGCCACGACACTAAAAATAGAACGCAATTTGCTAGCCTTATTCAACCTTTCCGTCTTTAATAACTGCAATCAAACTCAAAGCGCTGCAATATTCATCAGTCGGACAATAAATTAATCGATAGTTATGTCAGCTATTTTATAAGCACTTTAATTATCTTTATCTTCGTGCGTTTACAAAAACTGAATCCAATTAACGAACCTTACTGTTGAATGTACATACGTATTCGTAAACAACGCAACATTTCTACCCTCATCTATTATATTGAATGTTAATTGTTATTATTACTTACATAAATTATTTGAATGTTACAAAAAAAATTAAAAAAAAAAAAACAAAAAATAAAACCATTGCAACAAGACAATAACAAAAATATAACTCACTTATGTATTGTTACCTATTGTATTTAAAGTGCTTTTTGTTATAAATCTAACCCTTGTAAGTGTATAAATGTTTGCGGTAAATCGAAATTCCTTTCAACACAAAACAAATACACTTAACCTTTATATAATATATTATATATAAATATTATACCTACGTGTATGTAAATACAAAATTATTTTAATAAAACAAGTTAACCCTATATAGTCTATACACCAAAGAAAATTTATGAATGTGTTAACAATTTATTAAAAAGAAAAAGAATATGAATTTTTGTTTTATTTTAATTATATTTACTGTATGTACTTAAAGAAAAAAAAAAGCACGGATATTAAATAAATGATATTGATATAACGTATATTTATTTATTTATGTCCTCCGAGGTGGAGGACATGCTTTCCTGTGCTGCTATTGTGGAGGCTAGTTTTTCTTTCTTCTTTAAGCTCTCCTTCTTCCGTTTGTGCCTGTTCGACTTTAGATGAAGACGCCATTGGAACTCACCGATGAAGACTCTCTCACATGTTGGGCAATAATTTGTCGTCTGTAGAAATTAAAAAGAAGAACATTAATGTTTGCTTAATTTATGGTCGGAAGCAAGGTAAATGAAGTGCATGCAGAATATCAATTTTGTTTTGTCGTTTATGCATTCTTATGGCAAATTATGTGCGAAATTTAAATTCTTCAAGTCCGGTTTACACAGAATCAACAGTTGAAAGTGGTCGCAGAAGGATCGTTGTTGCCAAATTCGGTGCAATGATTTTACATGGTATTTTTTTTTTTTTTACCAACTATTAAATATTCTCCTCCCGGAGTCCGACATAGCAGCACGTTCTTAACAGGAGGCTATTACTGTCTCAGCAATACATTATTGTGTGTCTGGAATTGAAGGACACTTAATGAGGAAGAGATCTTCCCTTTGCAACAATTGAACATAACTATTGGTTGCTGTTGTACAGTAGTTGAATGCTATCAGACAATCTTCGCAGAGCACTGCAAACACCAATTTGCAATTTAAAAGAAATTCTTCGCCAGTAAATGTGTGAATGAACATATTACGTTTCGATAAAGAGAAACTAAAAGGCTTAGTTATCACTTTAACATCCAGAAGGGAAAATAATATCAAACTAATTAAAATAACCACAAAGCCCACGCTCAAATCGGTTTTTGGTAAATAAGGCGACGTAACAGAAGACAACAACAAATGCAATCGACCCTGTCTGACGTGTCTCTTTCTTACAAAGGTGTTTAAGGACCATAGAAATTAATTAAAAAAAAAGAACCAAAATGGTACAACTTTTTTTTTTACTATGTTTATTCAATGAACAAAGTTCAGGCTTGTGCCAATGGGATGCCGGGGCGGATGTCCTGGTCTCGGGCAAAGGGGACTGTAAATAAATAAAAAGAAACCTTTAAGCAATGTTGGGTTGTCTCAGACACTCGTCACAAATAATGGCGCCTTACATTTGTAAGTAAGAGACGTAGGTTCAATTTCACGAAACTAAGCTTTACATAAATCGTAGAAGTAATAGCTCCATATACAGTTTTGTTGGTTTGTCTTGCGGCGTTAAGTATCAGCTCGTAAACAGGTCAAATTTCAAGTCAAGTTGTTGCCAAAGTCCTCGCCAATTCAATTACATTAATATGTAAGATAATATTAATTGAATTACATATAATTCATTTAATATGTGAAAGAATCAAAAAATTGCTTTAAAAATGTAAACCATTTAGACCTCACTACGCATTGGGCTTTCCCTTCAAAAGCCAGAGGCCATGTGTCGCAAGTGGCTACCTTTCAAAATCTGACACGATCTGCTTATTCATCCGTGTGAACTTCTCGAATCTCTTAGAAACTAACACTTACCTCTTCGTTCAACCCAAGCCCAGGATGCTTGAGTTTCTCCAGTGGCTTCACTTTCGGCTCTCTACCGCTGATATACGATTCAATTACATCAACCGCTGGGTTATAGACCTCCGAATCCCATTGACTCACATCAGATGTATCCAGTTTATACAAATCAGGTACCTGTCTATCGATACTGGACAAAAAACGATTTTGTATCCATTTAATTTGTTTCTTCGAGTATCGATTTGTCACAAGCTTAAGCCTATCCAAACAACTTTTCAGTACATCAAGACCCTTCGGGCGGTCATTACCATCATCTGTAGAGTTGGCTTCATCTGCGGGTGTGAAGAGCAGATAAAACAAATACGATTAAAGGATAAGTACTAAGCGGCAGGCAACCAACAGGTAAGCTTATCAAGTGTAATCGTCTTAATTGTTTTCCTCAATTGATTACCTGGAATTCTATAAAGATTCGATTTTAAATAGCTTTCGTTTTTTACATCATCTTCCTCGGTGAATTGCTCCAAGTAGGGTATGAACTCTTTCAATCCGATCGTTTGCAGAATTCCCTTGGTATATTGATTCTCGCTATAGAAAGCAAGCCAAGCCAAGGAGAAGAAGAGAATGAAGAGTATAAGTAAGTGGTAGAAGAACATGTAAGAATGTTTTTTACCTTGAATTTTTTAGGTGCTCATTGTAGAAGTTTCTAATTTCTGGCAACAGGCCAAGCTCCACCATTGAATCGACACGTTTCTCGAGACGCTCGTTGAGAACTTCCTGTAATGAGAGGTGATTACATTTTTAATTGAGCTGGGATGAAGGCGATTATGATGGAGAAGGTAATTTATTCAAGAATATCAAAATGGCAAAATAAAAGGGAGGGAACGAGAAATGAGGTGTGTTAGGCTAAGAAAAGAAAGCTTAGACGGCTTCAAGTACAACGTTCGAGTCACAGTGAGCGTCCAAAGTAGTGAAGAGCTTTAGACTTTCGTTTTCCTTAATTTCGTTACTTTCTAATATTAAAACCCAGCCCTGCAATCATTCGTAACCCTCTACTTCGAACTAAAAAAAAAAAAAATTGAAATTTCTGGCTTTTTATACTGCACAGTAAGGGAAATAAAACAAAACTTAACTTTTGTCAGATATGGCTGCTTGTGCAGTTACGCATTTTCAAAGTTTCCCAAAAGTCAATAATATAAAAATCAAATCATGTGAACCGGTCTTGCAATGCTTTTATGGTGTATTTGGCAACAATAATGTAAAATTTTAGTTTTTTTTTTGTTGCTTTTTCTTGTTACATTCTGATCCCAAAGTGGACAAATGTATTATTAATTCTAATAGTTCTCATCAAGTAGAATCACCTGCAGAGGTTCTTAACAACCGATATTCATATCCTGGTCACCCTCGGAATTGAGGATTTCGTCTTCACTTTGATTACAGTCGCGAGGAATAGCATAACAACTTTTTTCATAGAAGGATCTCGTTTTTTTACTGCAATAAAGTGAACATGTTCAAAAGTTTATAGTTTGGTGAATGGAAATGGAGCCATACATGGATGATGCCAAAAATTCGCCATATTTTTAGTTCCAAAGTCACAATTTAGCATTTAGCATTTGAATTCTAGCTTCAAACTTCAAATCTAACTGAAAAAAAAAATCCTTTTCGTTTTTTCTTACAGAGTAGACCAAATACGCGATGCAAGAGACAAAAATACAAGAAAACTACCATTGCAATGAAACTTTCCTTTCAGCAGCAACTGAGTCTGTATTTCGGTCTAGTTTGTTATGGTTTACTCTAACTCGGCATAACAAAAGAAATTACTCACTGTTTATCTTTTTACCAGTCAATATCCGGTCTATTCATAGTTTTCCTGTCAGACTCTATTCCACTGAACGTGTATCTCATTCCTCCAACTAAAAGAAAAGCTTTCATGTTGACCTTCCTGGCGAGCCATGTTGCCACAGGAAACTATTCAATTAGACATTTCTTAATTAACATGTCAATTGGCACACAATGTCAGCCATTACAACAAACATTGTAAACATAAACATTCCCATTAGGTGGCATCTCCTTGGAATTGTACTTAACCCTTCCGACCAATTGATGCTTCTATATCTCACAAAAATAGCTTCGTCTACACAAAAAGTAAATAAATACAATTCCAAAAAGAAAAATAAAAACAAATCGTTTCACGTTCTCGCCAATGCCACAGAGTTCATTGCTACGTTTCTGTCAAACATGTCAAAATCCCGAAAATGAATTCCCAAACCACCACGCAAAATCAATCACAAGCAACTTGTCTAATTGCCAATTTTAAGAACCTTCGTTGATCCAATGCCCCCGTGGCTGGGGACGCTACCCTCCCCCATAGACAAATTTCACGATGGCGAGCTTGTCGGTGCCATCTCTTTCACGGGCCGATAATTGCCGACTGGCACTTCTAATAAAGCAGTGCGTCGTGCTCTCAGGAACGAGTTCCATTCAAATTATGAAGATTTATGAAGAGCGTCTATGAGTGGTTTCTTAACGCACGAGCGCGCACGCCGGCAGGGAGGAAGGTGTAGCGTCATCATCCTCTTCGGCTTGGCTTGGACCAAATCTTTTCATTTTCGACAGATCAATTGGTGGTGGAGTTCCTCTTAAGTCGTATTACGGGCATAATTCCCTCTTTGGGAAACATGCGACAACCATGTTGGCTCCACAGGAGAATGTGGTCTATGCCAGGACAGAGGGAGGAGGGAGTGCACGCTGACTCAACAGGCTGCCGCAAAAAAATCAAAAAAAAAAAAAAGCATATGTGAGGTCTAAGATTGCGAAGTGAATGGAGGTGCGCACAAAAAAAAAAGCCACACACACAAGACGACAACCATGAGCACGACGATGAAGAAGCCGGGGAGAGAAAGATTACATCAAACGAAGAAAAGAATTAGCATTCCAGGCGAGTTCAGGTTCAATGCAGTCCAAGAGAGGCTTTGGTATGCGAAGTGAAAGGAGTCATTCAACAATTTCAGAATAAAAACTGGAAATTTATGAGCAGCGCCTTACTTTTTCTGTTTGCAAGAGACCATACAGCTGGATATATAAATGCGAAACCTCATTTATAACGCGTGTGTCAGTCAGTGGATGGCTGTATCCACTCGTATCCACAACGCCACGCATCTTAAAGATGTAAAAACTATCGGATCAAGTGAGAGGAAAGAGTTTCGGGGCTTTTTTTTTATCGTGTTGGTTCCTTTTGTTTTGGATGTTTCTGGCGAAAAGCCACGAATTAATTCCCTCACGGAGTATTGAACTTGTTTGGAGTTGTGTTTCAGCAGCAGTGGGGAACAAAAACAACAAAAAAAAAGGATGCTTAACTTGTTTGCGGTGCGGCATAAGGTTCCTTTGATTTGCTTGTTGAAATTTTGTCGTCATGGCAACACATATTTGGACTTAATGTCTGGTTGACACGTGGGAATTAAGACCGATTGCAGTGAGAATTTTAGAAAGGACTCTTCTTGGCATGCAAAAGTATTTCACTTGGCTGAATGGGGACTTTTTTTTAGGAGCCACTTTGCTTCAATCAACGAGTTGGGTGGTAAACGTTTGAGGCACAAATTTGTTGCGCTAATTAACTTACAGTCCCCGGGCAATATTGTTAGACGCACTATAGATTTTACACAATATTTCAATTATCAGTTATTGTAATTCAGTTTTAAGTAAAGTTTAAGAACCAAAAAACAAATTCAATAAAGAAAACATAGTTTATGTACCGTTAAAATCTAAAAATACCCAACCTGCTGATTGGGACACTCTATAATCAGACAACCTGCTAATCGGATTGCACGTCATGCATTATTCCTTGCTATTTTTCATACGGATTTTCCTTTATAATCAGGACATTTGCTAGTCGGACCGTTTTTCTTCGGTCCCAAGGGTGGTCTAATTTGATAAGTTTCACTATATTCTGAATTATAGAAATTCTACAGTGCGTCTAATAATTTGGCCAAGGACTACATAACATTTCTCAGAATTTGAGTTCTTTAATGCATTCGTCCATTTTCTTAGCCCTGTCATTTAGAAATCCAGTCAGTTTCTTTTCGATTTTGGGTAATTGCCTTAGACAAAATAAACCAAAGCTTCGCTTTGCACCATTATTATAGAGCTAGAAAAACACGACGCAGATCGAAGTCACACAAATCCAATAAACGATTCCTATCTAGTATTTTACCTGTGTTCGAATGCGGCTCGGGAAAAAAAACACCACAAACATTTTTTAAGGCCACCTCTAGCGGGCGACTGATAATCCTCCTGGAGTACTTCTGTCACGAAAAGCTTTCGTAATTCATCGTTCGGAACCGGGAATAAACTGTAAATCTCCTTCACTTGTGTCAAAATTATAACGCGCACAACACAGTGGAGGTGCGAAAAGCTAGGTCCTGGCCATTCGCGGGTTGTTACGCCACTAACAATGAGGATGTATTTTAATTCCGTGAAAACTAAAACAAAACCTACACAGCTTAGAAACTGCTTTAATTTTCAAATTACGCCAGTTTGAACCGACACAAATCGGAAGGATAAAAAAGTAGGCTTTGTTGTATTTTAAGATATAATTCTTCGACTGATATTGTCTAGTTGTTTACTAACACAGCACTGATCATTCTTGTTGATTACACAGAACGTCTTCACCGATCTGAAAGTGAGCTTCGTTCTTTGTTGGCTCTTTTATCCTTCGCAGTATCATTATGTGTAACTGATAACCACAATTAGCAAAAGATCGAATTTATAGCTTCTTTTTCTTTTTTATTGACGCTACAATCCGGGGTGGACTTGGACCTCGATTACCTCTCCAGTCGACCACCCCAAGTCCCTCTCCACCTATGCGTGGCATTTAACACGCTGACGCTCTCTGCTGCTGTTGTCTCAGAGCTCGGATTCAAAGACTATTGCCAATCATATTTAGAATCTTAGAAATCTCATTTGTTTGCAACCGGAAAAAAAAAGAAGAAACACTAAAATGTTCAAGTACGTACACACACGCTTTAGAAAGTTCTCCTAAAATAAGTCCACTCTACATCCTGGTACAACATTGAGCCTCCTTGAACTCAACTTCGTTTCTACCAAAAGTCTGACGCAAGCCACTGGTCTTTGGCACAAAAATTCAAATGGCGTGAGTCCCATTTAAAGAACCCACATTCCATCACCACTCAGCAACTGGTCTTACTCACTTATTGCGTCTACTTCGCCGTCGCGTCGCATAAACATAAAACGTACTTACGACTTAACCATTAGAATTTCAAATAAGAACGAACTCCGGCCATTTAAGATGAAATCAGTAGACGCACATACCTAACTTACCACGGTGTTCCCACACCTCCATAAATCCAAAAGCCCCCTCAAAGAATAGAAAAGAACACCAAAAATGCTTTTAAATGCAAAAAGGCTTTTGCCCAGAGGCAGATAATCATAAAAATTCAATTCTAATCAAAGGCCAAGGCTGTCGTAGCGTTAACCTCTCGTTAAGCGATAGCCAAGCGGAAACCTAGTCATTTGTCACCCAAACCATGGAATTCGCTCTTTCAATTTGAATATTCTCGACTCGATTCAGCCGAACCGAGAGTACCGCGCCAACCGAGGTGTGTAAATCACTTTCATAAAAAAAAAATTAGTGTACGTGTCTAATTAAAATGAGCCGTGTTTGAGGCAATCATAGGCCTGAAAACCAAATTATATGCCTTGACAAATGGATCAAGGAAGTTGTAGTTTACGGTGGTGGTGGGGCTAGTTAATGAGCTGAAAACAAATCAATTTCGTGTATGGTGGCGCCCTAAAAATTTAAAACAAAGCGACAAAATGTGTGCGAATGTGTGTTGCGAAAAAAAAAATTAGCACATTTTTTTTATATCTGCTTCTGAAGCCTGCACAGATTATAGGTCATGTAAAAAGACAGGAATAAGACAAATTTCTCTGGCAAAGTAGACAGATTGGTAAAGCTATGTAAAAGAAAAACACTCATTAATTTTCAGAGCAATGGTACGTGGCAACAAAAAAGGTGTTATTAAAAAAATATTTTAGGACGCAAAATAAGCATTCTATTCTTTCAAAAAAAAATTGTATTTTAATTTCTTGTATTTAAAAAAAATTTTGTATAATTTTAATAATTAACTCTCCGGTAACCGTAGTCGAAGTTGGGCATAAAAATAGAAGATATTCAATGCGTTGAACACGAACAAAACTCCAGAACAAAGAGGACGACCGCTTTTATGTAAGAGGGTTGCACTGAGGACAACTAAGGCCAAACTTTTCAAATTGAGTCAAAACAGGTGTTGCAGTGAGCGGAAGAACTATGCGTCGCGTATAAAAAATTGTTGATAAAAAGCATTTCATTCGAGCTCCTAGAAAGGTTTTATTTTTGAAAAAGTTGTACATATTTGGAAAACAGTATGGCATTTGCAAGGGCCCACCATTATTTAAAGAAGACCCCAAATCAGTGGCTTAATATAGTGAGTAGTGAGTGGCAAAACTTTACTTGTTTGGAGTGGAAGGCAAACATTCGTTCGTCGTCAAGAAGGGCAAGTGTTCAATCCAGAGTAGACCAAACGTACGTACCAAACATGGTAGTGAAAATTTAAACACATTGAAGCAGATATCAAAACCAAAAGTTTTGCAAGTCCTTTAAAATTCGGAGTTCTATTGCAACCAACTCAGCAGAAAATGTTCTCATTGACTCAGTATTTATTCTCGTTAATATAAACGAATATATTTTCGCAAATTTGCCTATGCGGCATATTATTTAGGAGCGTTTGAATGTTTTTGCAAAGTTAAGGGTTGGTTGAGTGTCAGAAGTGATCACTAGCAATAATTATAATAGAATATTCGCTGTTTTGTGTTAGAAAATGAGGAAAAATTAAAATTACGGGAAGAAACTTACACATATTATATTGGGAGTACAAATTAATTCGGTCCATTTTTTTTGTGTTCCAAATTTTTTTTATTGAAAAAACGTAAAAAATGCATCACCCAAATTATTGTCTGTCGGAAGCGACTACTTCTTCCCATGTCTCCGTTAATTTTCGAATACCATCTCTAAAAAATGAGTCCTCTCTGGCATCAATCCAATCATTAAGACCCCCCAAATCATTTTACATCAGCCGAAAAAGCCAGTAGTCGGAAGGAGAAAGGTCTGCAGAACACGGCAGGTGGGATAAGACCTCCCATTTCAGCAATTCCGGGTAGTTTTTGACCGTTACAGCCACATGGGGCTGAGCGTTATCATGTTGCAAAATCACCCTGTCATGCCTTTCGGTCGTTTCTGGTCGTTTTTCACGTAATGCATGGCTGAAACGCATAAGTTGTAGTCGATAACGTTTTCCATCATTGGTTTCGCATGGTTTTAGCAGCTCAAAGTACACCACACTTGTCTGGTC
The DNA here is from genome assembly GCA_905187475.1 of Syritta pipiens. Taxonomy (NCBI): domain Eukaryota; kingdom Metazoa; phylum Arthropoda; class Insecta; order Diptera; family Syrphidae; genus Syritta; species Syritta pipiens. Next base: position 8,442,818 of record LR994571.1, on the reverse strand, counting down.
GCACCATATGGAGAGCATCGATGTAGACGATGATGGAACGGGTTCACCAAGCTTTGCATAGTATTTTTTCATCTAGGGGTTATCGTACTATATATCCACTTTTCATCAATAGAATGCTCAATAAAATGTTGCCTATAGGCCTGATATTAAAGTGTTAAGAAAATTTCTTTTGTGATTTGCAAAAAAAAGAAAAAAAATGTTCCATCATTGGTCCTTCAAGCTTCTACTCTTTTTTGTTTCAATTTTTAGCCTTAATATTTTTATGAATATTATATTGTTTTGATTGATATTCTATCTCAATTTATCATAAAGCTTCTTACTTCCTACAAGATAGGTTAATCTGATTTGTCCACCTTTTATGCCGAATAAAAACTCTTTCCTAAATATTCAATATAAAAACGCAAATCACATCAATCAAAAAACCTCCTAGGGTAACAATAAATAACTCAAATTAAGGTTTTGGTGACTGAAATAAATTTCGAAGGTTTGTTTATAATCGAAGCTAATCTCACCAATATACCCTTCAACTGGATCACTTTCGATAGCAAGTTCAACAACACTTTGAAGGCCATGGCCAACACTAATTGGATTCTATGGTCTTTCAAGTTGCCCTTAGGGTTATCGAAAAGAATAACGGTTGCCATTGATACCTTTCAAAGTAAAAAACATCAACAAAAAATAAATTAATAAATATTATAGTCCACGCATAGCGACTGATAACCAACCACCACCCAAGTGAAATATGTTATTTTTGTTTTCGAGTTTGAAGGTTAGAAATTTTTTACGGGATTACATCACGATCAACACCAATTACCTGATTACACCGGAGCCAGAAGAGTATTGTGTGGGGATATCTTAAGGGACCACCTAATCGGTTACTTCCAGGGGCACTCCTCTGCTGTTCAAATATCGAAGTCAATGTTTCGCCGGATTTTTGAAATACCTCGAGGGCTCTGAAAAAAAGGAAAATAAGCTTACTAATTGGCGGATTAAGGGTTGTGGCTTATATGACATAAATGTCAGGCATAATGGCTTAAGGCTACTTTGTTTAGGTCAAAAATAAGAGAAGTGGTTTATGAACGGCCGGATCTGATGGACACAATAGCTTTGTAATACGATTTGGAGGGAAGAAAACTGAAAAAAATAAAATACAGTCGAAGCCCTCTAAGTCGAATTTTCCTCTAACTCTTATACATTTTTTCGACTCTTGGTCTGGTTTCGATACCTCTAAATATCTCCCTACCGCCTTTTTGTCTTTTGAATTTTCCGGCTACGTACAAAGCGCTACAGAGCTCGTATCCAAACTAATCATGCATAGCGTCGTTTTGTAGGTTATGTCAAGACCTTTCAAATGATGTATTGCCAGATACGAGCTCTGTAGCGCTTTGTACATAGCCGGAAAATTCAAAAGACAAAAAGGCGGAAGGGAGATATTTGACAACCTAATATCTGTAGAATGGAGTGCCGTATTACTTTGTAATCAATTAACACACCTTTTAAGGTCGGCATAGCCGGTATATTGTTTTAAAAGGATTACCACTCAACGCCCTTCTAAATGATTCAAAAAAGTCTTAACTTATGTTAACTTGGAAACGCACATTAGCGAACTCGCCAAGCGCCCTTCCAGTCAGGTCCGGCCAGCGATCTTAACTCTCGACGACTGACTCACTTGACGAGCTGCATGGTGCAGCCCGCTTTCCCTGTTCTGAGTAAGAGGGATTTTCTTACTGCTTAACGGATGGACTACATCGGGTAACACTTAAGTCTAGAAAATGAAGCTGCCAATTACGATGGCTATTATTTATCCATAACTAGCTTATTGAATTTATAAAATATGGTCAAAAATATTGAAAAAGCAAGTAATATTGATTGCAAAAAATGGTTGCTTAAATTTTGCACACTAGTGTCAACAAAGCATCCCAATGAGCTACTGTACTGTACCACTCTCGTCTATTAGTCAGATATAATAAAATCATTTTATTCTCATCGCTCGCAGCTATTTCTTTCATTTCATTGACCCGATGCTAGGGTTTCTCAAGCAGAGCCATATTTTTTTTTTAATTTTAATATTTCTCAAAGTTACTAAACCATTAAAACTGCTACTCTTAATAAATTTGAATTAAGAAACGTGTCGGCAAGAGACGACATACAGACAGGTGGCAAGTTGGCACCCCACTCCCCCTTTTATTTATCACTCTATCCGACAATCTTAGCACTTAGAGCAACCTTTCCATCTATAATTTTTTCGGCGCCAACCAGCTGCACAATCAAAAAGACAATTAATTATCTCAAATCTCAAAGACATTATCGCCTTATCAATTAGATGACAAAGTTTCGCCAGAATTATATGGAAAATTCCTAAACACGTTCAATCCAAAACCGGTTCATACCAGACCCTGCCAGATTGCCGGACCAAAACACTCCTTTTCATGCATATTCACGGGACAAACATCTCGACCGACTGCAACAAATCAAATTAATGGCAACACTTGCCCGAAAAATCGCAATCGGTTTGTTTCTTAGTGTTCACCGATTCCCCTAAACGTTCAAGCCGCACGAACCTCTCTAGACCATGCAAACCAACAGCCCCACTCATCCCATTGTGTTCGGAAGAATGCCACGGCAATATTACCTCGAGCCAGCCGCCCCCTAGTCAAAGTACACACAAAAAGTCTCACCACCATTTGAGGTGACACTGACAGCACGGCACTGCGACATACACAACAAAAAAAAAAAAAAAAACAAATGCAATGTTTGTATACCGATTCGCCACAAACAACGCGAATATGGGAGATGAGATAAACCGTGATACCGGCCCCACGTTCGATGTATTCCTACGCTCAAATTTTTGGCGCCAGAAATGACCCAAAATACGCAATTCACTCACAACTCATTTTCTACCCCTCTCTGTCGCTCTTTCGCTGCTTCTCTGTCATGCGAGAGTGCCTACTGCCTTACTGGATTAATCATTAAATTGAAAGTCGCGTCCACATGGATTGTACGACCCGCCCGTCCGTCCCCCTTTATAAACTTTTTCTTCTTCTTTCCACACGATCATGTGAGTGGAAGCCGGTTGATACACACGCTCACCAACACACACTCAAGTCTCGATAGGCCAATGGCAAATATTACACAATTGCATGAAACATCAACAGAGAGCGCGAGGCGAAAGAGAGACGAAGCCAAACGAACGAAGATACAAAGAACAAGCGACAAGACAAGATGTCCTATGGAACGACAGCTTTGCAAATTTTTATTCAATCTTTTCTTTTTTTTTTTTTTGGGGGGGTTTAATTTATTTTTTTTTTATGGAATTTCCGGCAGCGTTTTCTGTTCTGCACACTCAAAGAGTATTCCTGGAATTTTGTCGTTCTCTCTGCCGATTCCCGCCATGGAAACAGAATGCGACTGAATTCAAAACGTCCGTTGAAACGTCCGTTGAGAAAAAGACCGATTTCGAAAATTCTCGAATCGACGCTTCTTCCTGTCGATGGAGGAGGCATTGTCTGGTGATAAGATTGCGCTTGAACTTGAGTTTTCGTCGACGCTCTGCTGCGGGAATCTACTGAGGATGCGATGAATGTCAAAGGTTAGCGTTTACTGTTTTGCATTGGCTCGTCTAGTGATCTTTGCACTTTTGAATTGGGGACGCACGTGATGACGATTTAACTCGATTTGCATGGCAACCTGAAGCAGACTCATTTCGTAGTTGAGTAAAGCGTGAAAAGACTGACGCTTGTGAAAAGAAGTGGGCGGTGGCCAAGTTTGGAATTTACTTCTTTTGTGCAATATAAAAATATTTCAGATCTGAGCTGTTCTTATACGGATTGTTCTTGCAGTGTTTAGCAGTGTCGACTATTAGTCATCATATGTTCGTCCAAACTACTTGCTCAGCGAAACTCAGTTGGCTTTTGCAAATGGATTCACATAGGACGAGAGTTAAAAATTAATTTAAAAAAAGAACAATTAGTTTTGCAATGTGGCACGAGCTTTATCCTCACATCCTCTCAGACGGAACTCCAGCGTGAGCTGGATAGGTTTGTAGCCGTTTATACCGATGTTGGGATAAGGGTTAATGTGGACAAATCCAAGGTTATGGTTATTTCCAGAACGTTTGTTCAATGCACTTTTAGATGGTTGGACCAAGTCCAAAAGCTCAGCTGGTTACTCGTCCCCGTGCATTGCCTTCCGGCCCCGTTAGTAGAACATGCAGCCAAGAAGATCATGATGATGATGATGACGTGGCATGACCTGAGGGAGAGTACCCGGGCTCTAATCCGACCCAAGAAAAAAAACATTACAAACAATTTTCTCGACCCCACCTACAGCGAACGACTGACAATCCTCTTGGCGTACTTCTGTCGTAAAAAGCTTTTGCAATGCCTCATCAGTGGAGTCGCGAACAGCTGGGCTCTGGCCTTGAATGGGCTGTTAGGCTACTCAATGTATTCATTTAACCAAATATGTGCCGTTTTGAGCAATAACCTTTTGTCTGGGCTATTAAGAGAATTCTGCAAATATGCGAAGGTACAATGTCTATACTGAATGGTGGATACATCAAAACCTCCCAGCCAAGTTATCTTAGCTTCTGCCGGTTCATCAAAGATGTGTGTGGTCTGGCGTTGTCATCATGGAACAAAAAACTTTCTCTGTTGTTCAATTCTGGCGGTTTTAACTGAATTGGTTCTTTCAATCTCTCTGATTGTTAACAGCAATGAACAGATTCAATCATTTGACCAGGTTTTAGAAGTCAATTTTGGTTTTGTCACAGTTTGCAAAACTTCATCTTTTTTCGTTCGTAACCTCTTTCGAACATTATTGTTGTGCGTGATCTACTTTTTATCGACCGTAAGTATTCGCTTCAGAAAAAGTTCGCTTTCGTTCCATTTTAGCGGTCAATCGCAAACGGAGATTTAGTCCATTGTTCAGTGTTAATTCATGTGGCACATCGAGCGTCTTTGTGTATCCAGCTTTCTTTAAATGATTGATAACTTTTAACATTTAACCAAATATATCCGTCCATGACGATTTGTCAAAATAGACTGAATAAATGACAGCTAATTTGACAGAACAACAACAATAGTACGGACTCTACCAACTGTCAAGGTTTGATCTCTATTCGAACAATATTTAACAGAGGCTGACAAAAGTCTATTTTTCATACGTCAAAACTGAGTTCAGTACTCCCTCGATTCATGTGTTTCACCTACATGAAAAATATTACTGTCGTCCTGCCAAGAAACAATAAACCAACAGGATCCCCCGATTCCTGTACGCACAAATAAGAAACATTGCAGATCCACTTGTGAACTTTAACTTTGCTTCAATTGTGCGTGACATCGATTAAACCTGCATTCGGTTTTCGGCCTATTCTTCTCCCAAAGCTACTCGAAGGTTTTCTTTATTTATTTCGAACCTGTTGAAGTAGATGTTCCCGATAAAGTTTTGGGGTAGGTGATCGGCGGTTTTAAGGCTCTGAGAACACGATAATTCTTGCAGCATCTTCGCTTTTTTGAATAGCCCAACGCCTAGACAAGCTTAATCTTTAAACAAACGAATTTATTCTTTGCCCTATCAGGACCAAATGCTCTTTTAAAGAAAACGATGATTGTTAAAACAGTATATGTGACATTTTTATTTTTTTACAGGAGAGACAAAAAACAGTATTTTTCCAAAAACAAAATATAATGCTGATTCTGACTTCCCATTTAAATTAGGTATCCAATTACAGTCGAAGCCCTCTAAGTCGAATAGATTTTTTCGACTCTTGGTCTATTTTCAAGGAGAGTGCACGATCTCCGGGTCACAGATTTTGATGAAATAGTGATAGCTCCTCTATAGGATATGAATTGAGAGTCTGGATGCTGCCTGTTTAAAATAAAGTCCTTTTCTAAAAGGCTTTTTCAATCCAAAATTGCAAAGCTTTTTGTGTGTTTTTTCCTTACATGTATACTCTTTTGTATAAAATAAAGGCTTTTGAACACAAAAAATATTAATCCCTCTAACTCGAATTTTTTGAAAACTCCCTCTAACACGAACTAATTTTGATATCCCGTGAAAATTCGACTTAGAGGACTTCGACCGTATATCTTTTTGTTGTCAAAGCAAGGCTCTGCCCATACGCAATGAAAAAATAAAACAAAAGTGATTTCGAAAAATGTGCTACTTATGTTTTTAACAACCATCGATTCAAATAGCGGGGTTCACACCTGACTACAAATCATAGAATTTGCTTGATAACCAAATTTTCCTTAGCCTTCACATTTGACTACATGCTTGACAACTTCAAAACGCTTGACAACGTCCAAAAACTCCAGCCAAAATTATTTTTCTATGCTCAAGGACATTTTTTCCGCATTGCTGAGATGCTCAGCCATCGAGATCACAAAGAAAAATTAAAAATACTACGAAGTTGGACGACAAGTTGTCACACTCAACTACATATCGTTCAATCGAGACAAAAAGTTGAAAATATTGAATTTGGCGATTTGTAGTTTTGAGCGTTCACAATGACGATTTGCGGTAGTCAAGCACGATTGTCAAGCAAATTCTACAATTTGTAGTCAGGTGTGAACCCCGCTAATAACATGCTTTATTACTCGATACACATTGTCAAAGCTGAATGTAATTTTAAAGTATTTTTGTAGAAGCCTTATTCTTGCCGGCCAAGAACTGACTCGTCGGACAATTCTACTCCCAATCTTTCATTTTGCGCTTAAAATTAAACCCGAATAATTTTCTAGGCCTCACTCACTCAAACAAACTGTACCTTTAGCCAAAAAACAAGGCTACCCTCGCTAAGTGATTATCTAAATACACCCTCAGCCCTCCGCTTAGCGACGTCATTCCGACGACCATCGTCATTCCGACGCAATGTTCAATTTAATTTATGACAACGAAAAAAAAAAAATCGTGAGTAGAATCTAATTTTCAAATCGGGAAGCAATCCACCCCGAGAAAACGACGACAACCTTTACGCCATAACCTAACACTCCCTTAAACACCTTACCCGTCGCACCGACGATGTAGCGCCATCACTCGACGCACGTACCTAAAATTATTTATGAGTAGTCACTCGTCAGTCATTTGTCAAACACAGAAATTCCTGTGTATTGAACTTAGCCAATTCTTAGGTGAACATGCCCCAAAAAAGGTGCGAACCACCGGCAGTGTGTCCGGCCAGCAGCATCTACGAACGTGTGTATCTGTCTGGGTTAAATGAGGCAAGCAAAAGTTTTTATGTTCCTCAATTCCGCTGGACACAAGTTATCATACGAAGAAAAAAAAATTATTTTTATAGATTCTCTTTACGACGTTTTGTGTCATAAAAAGTCTTCCACCCTCGAGACAGACCAAGGGAGTGTGGAGAGGCAACTACAACAGCGTTTATGTCTGATTAGCGCAGTGTCTTGGTCCGGCGGCGGCGACAGCGGTGGCCTTGGATTTTATCAACACAAATCACGCCCTCTTTCCCGCCTATGTATCGAATTAATTTTTTTTTTTCCTATTCTACTTTTATATTAGGCCTAAAAAAACAATTTGTTATCGCGATAACGTCTCCCCACATTCGGTAATGCGTACTTAGATACAAATCACCGCCAACTGTGATACAGCTGATTAGTACGTAGTTAAAGTCACTTTTGACACTGACATAATCACGAGATCTCTGTCGGTTATGCTGGAGATTGATGATTTGATGGTGACAGTTGCGGCAAAGTGTGTAATTTTTCTGCATGAGAACAACTATCGTGAAACGTTTAGTGGAACCAGGATGAGCTCCAGACGAGCAAATTTTCAGTAGTTTGTAAATTACGAGCATGTTCATCACATCCATCTTGTCGAATTTTTCAATTCGTGACGCTCTTTATCAAGCTTAATGTCTATGTGTACTAGAATGGATAAGGGGCACGTGACTTTGATGTCAATCTAACTCTAAATTGATCGATTTAAGATGGTTGGTAACAAAAAGTGCTTGAGAAGTGTTCTGTAAATAAACGTATCAATAACCTCGATAGTGGTTCAAAGTAATTGGGACAGCCAAAAATCCGAAAAATCTAGATTGGGTTTTTATCTTTTCCCTCTGGCAACTTTTTGGGTTTCTTTCAAACTGTACCTGACCTTTTGACTGGAAAACATTAACAATTTTTAGGGACGTTTAAAGTTTTCGACAAAGATTATGACAAGAGCTTCTAGAAAAAGCGCGATATTGGAACAGTTTGTGTACAGTGCTAGTATGGCATGTAATGTAGGCAGTGAGCCTTAAACGTTTATTTTTATGGATGGCGTTATAAAGCATAAATATTATTTAGCTGTTTTAAGTCCAAAGCTTGTGGAAACAAGCGAAAAAGGACTTCTATTTGTACCAGGACAACGATACTAAACATAAGGCCCAAAATGTGTGATGTGGGCTCTTCTACAACAGTCTCCATGTATTGTAAATTCCGCAGTATCAGGAGTAGATCCTGATTAGGCATTTTTGTAATGTATAAAATCTCAAAATTACTCAATTTGGAATAAAAATTACTAGATTGCAGTCCAGAAAGATGATTGGGACAAACTTTGGCAGATTACAATCAGAAACTTATGAAACTTATGGAAAACGTGAAAATGCAACTTTTTATTGAGATTGCTCTTCACCAAAACCAAAGTAATGGATCCCGAATATAATATTCTTATAGCGCAATAAATGTCTGAAGCAGTATTAAATGGGTGGAGTTGCGTGATTGCGGTGAATATTACTATCAAAAAAGGAAGAGAAAAGCAGCCGTTTGTAATGACTTTGATTCTGGCAATTCGATGCCTGTAACAACGCCTCCCTTTATTTTTTTTTAATCCAACTTTCGACAATGCTCAGCCACCTTAGTCCGGATAAGTTTTAAATCTTGTAGAGTGCTGGAATCAAAACCAAAGCTGTTCTTTTATCGAAATATGGTCCGTTAATAGACCTGTCATTGCTAACCACCGCAGAAATTGATTTTGTCTTGCGAATATTTTACGATGTGGAATGAATTGAGTCGTTTTCAATTTTGTTCAAAAATCGCCACATCCGAAAAAAAAAAAACATTTCAAGAACAGTCAAAAATATGGATAAGAAAATTTAGAACCTCTGAAACTGAAATTGCCTGCCGAATTTCTAAAAAAGAGCTTTGATGCTCGGTTCACCGAGCCAATAGCCAATACTACCCATTTAATGACACATCGTCTGTTTTTTGCTTTTGTCTTCTTACAGTTGAAAACTGCTGACTTGAGAACTTAACTAAATTGGATTTCGTAGCAAACAGTTGTGAAATTTAACTAAATCTCAGCCAGTTGTAAAAAAGCAATCACAACATCGACATCATAAATTTCTGGCTTGGTTTCATTCTGTTACAGCCCATATAATTAAACATTTTTAAATTCAATAGAACGCAATTTATTATACACCTTGGCCCTGAACTCCCTTAGACATAATGATTTACGTTCTCAATTTACAATCGCCCTTCACAGCCCGTGTATCTTTTGTAAACCTCATCGATAACTGTCTTGTACTCCTATCTAGAACAAGCTTGCTGATATCACACGGCATTCGGCATTCTCCAAATAGCGAAAGTGTAACATCAGCACAAGTGTACTAACACTTGTAGACACCATTCCATTAGATAACTTTTGAAGCAACACTTGAAGCCGCACAGCAACCTGACTACTTCGCAGAACTTTATTTTCCACAACAGGCTATAATGACTTTCTCTCGCCGTGTGTATTTATGTTTTTTTTTTTGTTTTGTTTGCTTCTATAATTTTATTATGCGTTCCCATCAAGAGTCGTATCCGTCTACTGTGGACACATTTTAGAACACACACAGCCACGAACTTGGTAACAAAAAAAAAAAGAAAAACTATAAACTATAAATTCCATTCTTTCCAATTCTGATACAATACTTTTCTTGGCGTCCAAATGATAAGAACAAAACAAAATACAATAAAACAAAAGAGGTGTACGAAAATTATTAATGACAGCTGCTTTGAGTCAAGGCCAAGCAGAAGAGTTCAAGAAACTGAAGCCCAAATAGTTCTCCACGATTCGCATGAGGTAATGCGTGAGGCCTCCGTCTGTGCGTGTGCGTATAGATATGCTAATGATATCTATTGAATTTGATTTGTGGCTAGTTTCTTTTCTTTTTTTTTTTCTTGGCTTCGAAATAAATTTTTGTACTTCACGTTAAGAACTCAATTAAGCTCTTGAGTTTAATTATCTGAACGAAAGCCTTAAGTCCGTGCTAATGTCGTTCGACGTAGATGGAAGGCACTGATCTCCTCCAATGGAAGCCAGCGATTTCAATTCCGATTTCGACTTTCAATTCTTCGAGCTCGGCAAACCAACTTGAGGACCGAAGAGAACATTTCATAGTAACGAGTGTAATCGATATAAGGTGATGGACATGAGTGCTCAGCAAATTACTTTCGTTTACAAAGCACATTTAAATTTTTTTTCGTCTTCGTATTAGACAATTAAAAGGATGTAGACAGGCAGACAATAGGCGGCGGTGTCACAAGAGAACCTGTTGAGAGTTTTATGGTGGCTTAGCACCATGTTTGAGCATGGCCTTCGAGGGACAAACGGCCGCGAGTCAATTGTATTCTTAAAATGATTACCGATTGTCAGCTGAGAGGCTTGCCTTCGACGTCGAGGACCTTTAGAGTACTTTGAAGCGAAAGTAGCTCTGTCTGTCTTGAGTGGAAAACGCAGAACTCCCAAGAGTTTGAACAAGAACATGAAAATGGAATGGTTTGGAAAACGTTAACTAGATATGGTGGAGGTGAAAATAAAGGGTGGGTTATTTTAAAGATTATACGTAAAAATCACATGAGATTAAGAAATTGATAAATAAATCGATAAAATAAAAAAAAAAGTCGTGATATTTACTCAAAAGCAGAAAGCTGGTAACAAGTGAATCAAAAAAAAGTCAATACTAATACAATGCGTCGGACTGTTCAAAAAAAAGTCAATACTAATACAATGCGTCGGACTGTTCAGCGAGAGTACCCGGGTTCGAATCCTGCTCGGGAAAAAAAAACACTACAAACATTTTTCACAGCCCCACATCCAGCGATCGACTGACAATCCTCCTGGAGTACTTCTGTCATGAAAAGCTTTTGCAATTCGCCGTTCGGAACCGGCATTAAACAGTAGATCCCCTCCACATGTGTCAAAATTATAAAGCGCACAACATATTGGAGGCCCGAAAAGCTGGGCTCTGACTCTCCACGGGCTGTTACTCCACCCAATGTATGTAAAAGCAAAAGAAATATACGAACAGAATAAATAACGACGTTAAAATCGATAGGTCAGTGACGGTCAATTTTAAAAGAAAATAAAATCCACATATGAATCATCATCTCAAAGAAATCTAAAGACCAAACGACGAAACATAGCCCGGAGCTTGTAAATATCCATAGCTCCACATTCTATATTTCTTTTATTCTTCTTCAAACGTATACGCCGAGAAAAAAACATTCACTTTGATGACGTAAATTAACCTAAAATAACTACCAGATTAGATTTCATTTAATTGACTAAAAGTACCTTTCACTTAAAACAGTCTAGATCGAACTCTAAAAATCTATTCTTAGCTTCATGACCTTCTCAATTCGGTTCTGTGTCATCAGCAACCTTCTTCTTAAGCTATCGCAAAATGTCTTAGGATCTTAAAGATAGCATGCTACTACCTGCTATCGGTTTTCAGCCATCGTTTTGAAGTGAGCACTCCCAGCTGATGCATCATCACATGCCCAGAATTGCGAACAAACTGAATCGGCCTTTGCCGGATTTTTATTGCCATTGTTCCCAACAATTGGATTTACGTCATTTGCCTTAATTTACAATTCAGTAATTCAGTTTGGATCCCGGGGCATAGATTAAAAAACATAAACGGTAGAGATTTGAGTTCAATGTCCCAAGATGATCTTAGAATAGAAAGTATCAAATCATTATTCAAATCAGATGGATCAGTACTTTCTAATTCAAGACAGAAGCGATGTCAGCTGTATTGTCGATCTGTATTGTTGATCGAGGATTTCTTTTAAGTGATGGCCCAAAAGAAGTGGTAGCGAATAAAGCTTTTCGGTTTGTCTGTGGAGTAGAAGATGAAAACAAAAAAGAGTTTTAGGAGCGTGTTTTAGGAGGACCCAAAACAATTTCGAATTTTTTTTTGCAGAAAGTACGCTTTATAACAGAAGTTTATATCGTTCTTATGAGAGGGCGCCATTGTAATTAAATCTATATAATTTTCAATTTGTAGTTAGTTATTTAGTAACAGACAAAAGAAACGTGTCAAAATTTGACAGCTATCGGTCCGGTGTCGGTATCAGTGAAGCAACTTTCGTCTTTTAAAAAATGGATAAGAAGGAGATTCGTATGTTAATGAAACAATGTTTTTTTTTTAAAACAAACAAAAATGTTGCTGATGCCAAAAAGTGGTTTCTTGAGTGTTATCCGGATGCGAGTATATCTGCGCCAGGCGAACGACCAATCTTAAGTGGCTTGCTGAGTTCTGTGCAGAACATATAAGCCGAAGACCAGTCTCTTTTTGAGACTGGTATGAACAAAAACAAAAAAAAATTACGAAATAATTTTGGATGATCGTAAAGTTGATCAAGAGAGCTAACACTCTTAGGCTATCAAAAGAATGTGTAAGCTATCACGTGAAGCTATCCAAGAAAGATTTCGGCCAAAAATATTTGGGTATATAAAAGCTGTGTGCGAAAGGGCAGTCTCGCACAAGTCAATGAAAACAATGTCAAACTGCATGAATTGTTCGAGTAGTTTTTTCTGACTACTCGACCAGTTGCATTTATGAAAGCTTTTTTTCCTACTTGTAGAAATTTGTAGATTTGTCAACCTTCTCATCGTCTACATGTGAAAGCCTGAACCCACAATATTCCCACAAATCGGCAGAATCGCCAATCCGGCGGCACCATCCACGGCCTAATTTGCTGACACCAATTAGTTCGCGAATCCCATTCCCATAAAAGCGGCATCTAGCAGCCGCGGCCACTGCTCGCTTATGTAAACATCCTGCCCAGTTACCAAAGCAACGCTTTTTTCCCTCTTTTTTTTGCGGTTGACTCTGCTGCTGATTATGGCAATCTTTATACTACTATTCCCACAGTTATCATCCCTATTTCCCAAATGCGCAACCATTTGCAGATACGTAACCACGCATTTGTGGTTTCCGCGACCCCTCTCTCCAGCACCACCTCCTATTCAACTTCCACTTTCGATATCCCATTCAGAGAGAGGATCACAGTCACAACTCCATTCAGTAAAATTCCACGCCGCCAATAAATCCATCAAACTCTGCAGCAGTTCAATGGCAGATAATTCACTGCTGCAAAAGTGTATCTCTGTCTCGGTTGCTACTCGGACGTCCACATCCAGATGAGAGACGAAGTCCCGTCCCGTTCTGCGTTTATCAGCGGCAGAATTTGCGGTTTCATTTTGATTGCTTTGACCTGCAGAGCCACCCAGCCATCGTTGTCGTCGTCGTCATTCAACACACAAAGATTCAATCTGAATCTTTTCCCACCCAGCAACAGAATTCCGGAGAACTATTTTTTTGTTCGTTTTTTTTTTTTTTTTTTGGCGTCCTCCACCACCACCACCTACTGCCGACCTTATCAACATTTTGCCGACAAGTTCTCACGATTATCAATTACGCGAGCAGCACTCATGTCGCAAATGAGAATTTATTAAAAAAAAAAAAAACGAAGCTCAGCGATACCACAAATTCCTAATTTCCCGCTGAATAGGTGAAATTAAGACCCGGTCGCCATGTGCGCACAGTCTACTACTACTACGATGAGGCTTGCGTTTGTTTTCATTATTTTGTTGCGTTTACTTTTCGTGAGCAAGGCGAATCTATGAGATTCACTCAAACTACAATATAAACAATCTTATCAACAAGTAGGTCAAACTGCTGAAGCGCAATTTTGTGATAGGTGCGCCGTGTCGCCGATAATAGCGCGCGGGCGCCTAGCCACCGCAGCTATCTGGCAACTTAATTACTCACTTTTGCCGCTGCGCAAGCCTTATCACGGCTGCGGTACTAATTATTAGTTGTGTTGCTAATGACGGCATGAAACAAGAGAGGCGCAGAGATTCCTGATAAGCGCCGAACGCGAACTGCCGCTGCTGGTTTGATTGACATGTGTAACGCAGTTGATGTGGCTGCAGTGAAAGGGGGTGGGAGTTGGCAGAATACACGGGGGTTGCTTATTCCGGAAGGACCAAAGATCGCACGGGCAGCGCCGACTGCGACATTTCGGAATAAATCAACTGCGCTTTCTCGGTCGAGATGGAGACGCTACTTTGTGTTCAGTATGATAGTTACATCAGACGTGAGGTTGGGGTGGTGGTTACATAAATGTGCGATATCGATGGCATGGATTTGATGTCTGCCTGTAAGTATGGTAGGGGCGATTAAGGGCTCAGACTTTCTGCCATGGAATGGAAACAAATGCGCGTCAGACTCACAGGGTGACGGCTCGGGTATTGGATTTCAACGGTATCACATGTGTAATCTGACAGCATTGATTTCCTTCTTTTTTTTCTGCTTCGGATTTTTTTAGAGGAAAACCGGATGTCAAGAGCGGGTCAACTTCAATGGGTGAAAGTTGGAGGTTGATTGTAGTCAATTAACGCGGCAGACAAAAGAAATTGGCTTCGGGCGGGCAAAGTGTGGCAGCGGAATGCATGTTGTTCTTCAGAATTTTATCGGCACGTTTGAATGAATTGTGAAGTGTGAGTCAGTGGAGATTGTGCTGATAAATGTGAATTATCTGGGTTTGTTTAAAGTTTAATTAGTTTTTCGGTCGCAGGTGATGGGTGACGTGAGTGTGGAAAGGCTTTGAATTTTTGTGCCCAATTTAAAAAAAAAAATACATTTGAAGTTTATCATTCGATAATTTCTTGCAAGGCTCAGTACCGGTTTTATTGGTCAATCTTTGAAACTTCTTTTCTACCAATGCATTTTGAGCCCGAAAAAAATGCTTTATTTACAATGACAGCTTTACCAAATCGTTTTGATCAATAAAACCCAAATCGCAACCCAAACCGCAACGGCGTGTTCGTTCGGTTGGACTTTGACAGGCATTGGTACGCGTTTTATCGATTTTACGAAAAAGAATGTCAACGCGCGCCTCACTCAATTCTTCAAATCGAAATGGAGCTCGCACGTTAGCTTTTCCTAAATCAGCTTATCCTCGAGATCTTTCATCCCCTGGAACACATTTTGTAAGAAAACAAACACATCTGTCGAACGCCTGATCGACTAGAAAGTAGACCCAGTCGGTCGGACTTACGATATTACGATCTGCGAAGGTGCAACGTCCGACCGCGCTATTTCGATTTGTACAATGCTTTTACGTGTATTCTACTTCAAAAACCGACCGATCCTGCTGTTGTGATTTGGGCTTAACTTTTTGCCATTTTTGGGGTCATTATTCCATTTGTGTGTATCTCAACGGATTTCTCAGTGAAAAACTGATCCAAGTGCGTCTTTCAGGCCTCTACGGAATTTAAAACTATACCATTAAGAGATTTCTGGGCTATGTGGTGGATGCATTTTTAAGTAACGCTCCTTCGAAACTACACAAATCAGGCGTATGGCCGACTTCGACTTCGTAACTACATGATACAAATCATAATTGAACCGGTTTAATTGTTTAACTCCACTTTCTAAAAAATCTTAGATTTAAGTGTCAAAGTATTTGGTATAGTCTTAACTTTCAACATTTACAATAACTTTCCTTAATAATAGAGATTAGCACCGTTAAAGGACAACTATTTGAATAAAACGTAGTGTGTCTCATAGGCGAATGTAAATTTCCACCAATTTTTGTTTAATGGAGTTAATCGATGTGTGTTCTGAGCAGCACAATTAGAACCTGATTTGAATGCCATTCAGAGTTAAATGACGTTAAACTATCCACTTTGCCATTGAAATATAAACGTTAACATCAAAAATAAAACTCATGCAACATTTTGACTGCTGACGCGCATCAAACTGAGTTGAAAAACTTTGTCATGGAACTTAGGGCGTTAAAAATGCCACTTATGTGTTTCAGAAACTAAATTTCATTTAGTTAGGTTATCATTTCATTTTTCCCTACCCTCCCTCTTAAGCTATTTCAAACTTTACGCTGAGAAAAGTTGAATTTTTTTCACAACAAGAACTTGATTTCATTACAATTTTCAACATATATTTGTTGTTGAGGGTGGATCATTCGGTCAAAATTTATTACAAGCAAGTACGTATCAGAGGTTATTACCCCTCTACTGTACGCACCATTTTTTCATGGCAAGCTATTTAGTTTGACTGTAGTTAATCGTATTTACACACATAAAAAATGTTAAGGAACAAAAACTATACAGTGACTCCAAATATCGATCACACTTTTAGTCGAAGAGTACATTTCTTGTTATAAAAACTGATGCAAGTGGCTTAGAGTACTCAGGTTTAGTTTTTTCTTTTCAATTTTTAGTGCTCTTTCTCTTTAAAATAATTTCTTGTTTATATCTATTTGCTTGCAAACATTGGGTATAAAAATTCAGCTGAAACTAGTTTGATCAATTATGAGTTTTCAAAAACCCAACTAATCCTTTAGCTAATACCTTAAACAAGCACTACAACCCATATAAGTTGATTGATATTAGGAGTTAGCCAATATCGATGGCTACTGGCTTCTCGTGCAGCAAAGTGAAGGGTTAATGCTTTGATTCACTCGCATTCTTATCAAAGTTGCGAACCTCTTCTTGACTGGCTTACAAAAAAACCAACAATCGCAAGGTTCACTAAAAACAGCTCGCCCACCCGCGGCCTCTTAGGCCTTTTGTTAAAAGCAGCTCCTTAGACTGAGATTAATGGGTTCTATCTCAAAAAAATTCATCGCTATTCATCATTCACCATCACCCTCAGCCAAAATGAGCGCCCCCATTTCCCAACCACAAATTTCAGCTCATCCAGACGCCCTTCCCATCCATCAACTGCGGAAGTCCTCAATCGAAATAAATCAATTTCTCTCTATTCAAAAAATTCCTTGAGTCAACACACGCTTCCTAACTGCCTCCTATCTTCCCTTAGTTGCCAGCAAGCTGTTCACACAAAACACCGTGCCACACGAAGGGCATTGGACTCATAAACTTCTTCCAAACGGAAGTTTCGCAAGGGCCCACCAAACTTTTCACAGGCCTACAAGAAAACTATGCGCAAACAAAACCCCCTCGAATTATTAACAATCCATCCACAAAGCCAACCCCCACGGATCGATAAGACGCCAATGGGCGCGTAACAAGTCTTGAAATTTGCCTTCGCTAGAAAAACTTTCGATTGCCCATAGTTCTATGAAATTCACTGTTAAAAAATTTGATAAGAACACTGGCGCCGCGATGAGGACGAGATAGGCCGATCGGCCGATAGGTCGAATAGAGGAGCTCGAACGCCGAGCTGATAGGACAGGCGCAATCAATTAAGGTGCGTTCTGTGTGATTACGCCGCTGACCGACTTCCTTTCCCATCGCAATCATCGCCGGGGATTAATTGTCATTCCGTAACTCGGCAACTGGTTCTGGTTGAGTATCGCGGCTCCTTTCTAATTCGTTTTCACTTCAATCTGACTGGTCTTTCACTTTCACTGAGGATGAATGAATGCGAATTCTACGCATAACCACCGCCGCTGCCATCCATGTGGACTTCAGAATCTTATCTGATTGCCAAACACCATAACCAGGCTGTGCCGAAATTCACTTCTCAATTTACATTATGCTAATTAGGCTTTAATTTAACATATCGAACTGACAGCCTTCAAATTGCCTGTGAATGGGTAATGGGCTCGCTATTACCATTCGACGTGAGTATTTTGCGCGGATGCGTGTATCTGGGATGCTCTGGTGCGAGTGTGTGCCTAAAATCGAATGGATTTTTACGAGTTCTGTGAATTTCTAGCTCATGTAACACGCCGGGTTTTATGTATTTTTATCGGTGGAATAAATCGGCTGGGGAACTATAAAAAAGCCATAAAGTTGTAGGAGAACTCCGCGACTGCCACCCATCGGTGTGTGCCCTTCGCAGAGCGTACTTTGCGTGCGATTTTCCGACGCAATTCTTTCTGCGCAGAATATGACTGCCGACGAAGACGGGCGGAGAGTGGCATGCGAAGAATTTTTATGTTCGGCGAACTTTGGATGTCACCCGGAGTGAAGGTTGTTTTAGACGTTCGAGACGTTGAAGAGACTTCCTGATGTGACGCGGTGGGCGTGTTCGACGGCGAGGGCAATGGGGGCAGGAAATTGCTTGTTAGCTGATATTGCGTGTAGAATGGCGGCTCTTGGTAGCCGAATGATTTATTTTTAATTAGAGCGCGGGAATGGATGTGGTGGTTCTTTTAGGTCGTTATGAGCAATTGGGAGATAAGTTATGACGAATTAGGACTTCGAAATGAATCGATGTTGCTAGTTAAAAAACAGCCATGTCACGACGATCTTGACTTGAACTTGTGTTACAGTTCATTTAGTCTTTCTAGCTGGGACACTTTTGAAAAACTATCGAGTTGACGCTACTAACAAACCCTGTCGTTACGGAAAGAGAAAAATGTGAGCTTACTGTGTTCTTAAGCCTTGCAAGTATCAGCTACCTATCCCCGCTTGAAATTCCAGACTTTTGATTAAACGTCGTAATTTTTTTTTCAGAACTGTATTGATTTTGTAAGTTCAATAAGCTTTATGACTGAATAATTTTTAATAACAATCTTCTAAAAACGAATTATGTAAGAGAGAAAAATCAGAAACCACTCAAAAAACAATTGATGTTCTTGAAGAAATATTTGAATGACGTTTGGTTACAGTAGTCTTGTAACATTTCCAACCATTTTGGAAATCTACTTATATTCTGCATAACCTATAAACTGTTTAAGGAATGGTCTTTCATTTTATTACAGTTTAAGAAATTTAAGAAAGCATTTATTGTTTTGTAAAGCAAATTTTGTAAAACATTAAAACTTTAGTTTCTTCTCTATGTGCTCAGTGCACTATGATGATATGGTCATAACTTTTTATTATTATAATAATTTTTGAATAATAAAGATTTGTGTTAATAATAAAGATTGGTGTTAATCAAACAACAATTTTGTTTGGTAATTAAATAAAAAGCAATGTATTGCAGAGGCGAATGTAAATTATTCCATCGCATTTCTTAATTTCTTGTTTTATGAAGTTAATTGATTTGCTCATTGAACGGCTCAAATAGGAAAATGCTGCGAGCAAAACTCAAGTTTAACAACTTGCTGAACGCAATAATCGTTTATTTCTTAGTGTTATTTTTTACCATTTTCCTTTGAATTTTGTTGTACAGATCGTTCCAGACATACATATGAGCATATTAAAAAAAAATACATTTTAAATTTTGATTTCACTTACAACAAACATTTCTTTTTATTAATCTTCATCATCTCTTTCGAAAGCGAGTAAGTAATCTTTGGTCATCTAATGCCACCCACGCTTTAAATTGTTCACTTGTTATGAGAAAAATAAATTAAATTAGTTCATCTCGAATTTTCTTTAAGAACTTAATCAGATTTTCATAAATAATTTAATTTTCTCTTTGCCGATTAACAGTTCATCAAAATTTTGCAATCGAATCCAAATATTCAGACCCGAGAAATTCTTTGAATCTATTATAAAATTCAAAATCGACTACGAGAATAGAGGTTGTTCTTAGTCGATCGATTTGCTGTCGATTTCACTCGACTCTCGTCTTCTGCTTTAGGAGTGAGTTTTTCAGAATTAAAATTTAAATTACATTTCGGAGAATTTCTAATAATGTTAAAGCCTCATTTCTGTTACATAACTTAGGAGTGAGTGTTTCACACTTAAAATTTAAGTTCCATTTCGGATAATTTCCAATGATATTATGCCTCATTTTTGTCGTATAACTTATGTTTCAGTTTCAGTTTCAGTTTAGATTAGTACTAGATTCGATTTAGTTAATTTACCCTAAGCTCTAATTTACGTTCAGGCATTAAGTTTTTTTTCTATTTTCTTAGTTTAAGTTATGAGTGTGATTATTCAATGTTATAGTAAATTAAATAACGTCAAAAGACATGAGTGTACTGTTTAGCTTAGAGTAAAGGGCCTGTAAGTTAATTAAGATACGTATAATTTAGTTAAGCTAGTTTTAAGCATATTTGCCTAGCAGTTAATGAATGTTGGAGTGATAAATAAAATGCATTTAAAACGAACAAAACGGGCTCTTGGTTTTTTAATTCAATCAACGTTAAAGCCACATTGGGAAAAACCATGTGTTTCTGATTCGAATTCTCTGCTACCAACTGACTGACTCCTCCCGTGATTCATGGAAACTTCCAAAAAGCTCTCCCACCCGCATTGATGTCAAATGCTATTCACCTATAAAAAAAATACCGAATCGTCTTCATTTGTTAACTGATTATGTCATAACATTAAGACTAAAAAAAAAACCTTCAAAATAAAAACTAAAACATAACAAGAGATAAGAACCGTAACTGAAGTCTAGACCTTGCCTCATCACATCCCATCTAGAAAAGACGACGTCAGCTAAATCCGTGATGGGCGCGTTGCGGCAGATTTATTTAGCTCAAGCGCCACCACAATATCACCAGAAAGGCGCCACTATCTCTCTGCTTGCCTGGATGTGCATGTAAATGTCAATCAACAAAAGTTTATGACCGACACGACGTTGGAATGAGAACGTGAGAAGTGATGAAGGATGTGTGTCGAGTTTAATGATTGCTAGAGTGCTAACTAAATACAACCACACGGGAAAGGCGAAGTATAAAAGCTATCAGCTGTAAGGTGAGACTAATAACTACGAGCTTATCAACTTTCAACTGTCAGCGAAATCTGTCAAAATTTTGCGAGCTTTAATACAATGCGTTGAGACATCCATACAATTAGGCGTATTCGTCGATTGCCCGTTTCCTGGTTATCATTTGTTCGATCCAATCACTGCAGGAAGATTGCTTAATGAATTGATTTGTTGGTTGGGCAAAGCACAATCTTTCAAAATGGTAAACAAATGCTGTCGTTAAATGACTAAAAGCATTATAGGAACGGCGACGGTTTCGTCTGTAAAAGTACTCGGTCGCTTTAACCCTTTAATGCCCGATATTACATGTTTGAACTTCTTCCAGGAATTTTTCTCTAAGAGGGTTTATTTTTGTCAAAATATGTTGTGCTAGTGATCCACCCAGAAGATCGGCGCGGTAGAGGAAGACCGAAGAACAGCGCATTCAAGAAGAAGCTGACCTTAACAAGCTTAGTGCGCGGAAGCAAATGGCTAGCTCCGAGCTGGCTGCAGAGCTTTACTGCGTGAAGCCCTGTTCCACCCCGGAATGTAGCACCACCACATAGGAATACTAATGATCACTTTGTAGTTGATTTGGGATCAGCGTACAATCAAACAAGTTAGATCACTTACGGATAGAAATCGTCGGACGGACGAAATCGTTGTGTGTGAAACAGGCATAAGTCTACATAAAATAGTTTAATAGTTTTCACTGTCAAATTTCCGCCTACGACTGTTCAATGTAGCCTGCTTACGTGCTCGACATCAGCTCGCCCAACCCAACGAATTTTAATCTCCCCAAAAAAGTGTCGGCGGCCTCCTTTTTACCGCCGCCATTTTTTTATCGCCCAGGGCTGCCAATACAACGATCAATTAAATTCTCATTTAAATCATTCAGCGGTAGCCTTGAAGAAATTTCCAGTCAGAATACGAGTATTTAGGCTGACGGATAACCCAGAAGGTCGTCAGATAACCACCACCAACTGCCCCGACTAACCTAAAAGCATCACATCAATCTCAATCGGTTCACATTGTTTCTAGCCCCGCGCGTACGTGGTCAAACAGATGTCATTTGAATTCTATTTCGATACTTCTCCATGGTTCCATGCTGCCATGGCGACCTGCTGCTATCAGTGTCTTCTTGTCTAATCTAGAAAATTAGTTGACCCAATTCTTGGATTTTTATTTCTCCTCGTGTGCTCGGGGACACGCGTGTAGTTACGTTTATCAATTCAAATAGGTCGCGGTAGGGTATTTTTTTTACAGTTCCGTTCATTTTCAAATTCTAATTTCGTTATCAAATGTGGACTAAAGATCATAGATACTTTTTTGATATACGAGCTACCCTTTCGATCAGGTGATTAGGTTTTTTGGGGAGGTGTTATATTTAGCTGTGAGTCTGACAAATTCTTAAAAAAATATATATTTTTTTATCTTTTATCTGTTTAAATAGGATTGACCGGTTTTATGACTATCGGACACCTTGATAGGGACAACTGTTTTTCTAAGTGACTTCCGCTTTGATGGGTGCGGCCGGCAGCAAGTGGCTGATAGAAGCTAGTATTTTGTAAGTTTTGCTAGTTTTTTTAACCTTTCAAGTGCCTAGGGAGTTCAAAAATATAGAGCATACACTCATCTTGAAGGCTTCATTATAAAGTCGCCCTGACAGAATAAGTAATTGTCGTTAAATTGGACAAGAAAAACGACGCAGATCAAAACAATGTAAATCGAAATTAAGAATTAAAATGTATTTTAATTCCATAATTCCAATGTATTGTAATTTCTTGGAAGATGCAAAGTAAAATAAAACCGATGGAGCTTCGAAACCACAATAATTCTTAAGCGACTCAGCAAAGTTCATAATCAGAAAAATAAAACGATTACTCTCCTTGATACAAAGTCAGAAGAAAATTACGACAAAATAGCGCGTTATTTCTATTTTATACATTGTTTGAATAAATCAAAAATTACACTAGTACAAATCTGCGTAGCACCTTTTGAGATGAGGCTTAAAATCAGCTGATCCCATTAAATCGGTTTCCGGTTTTTTAAAAGTTTTAAATAAAAATTTCTGTGGCCACAAGCAATAACCGCTTAAGCCATTTGTTTAAGAAAGTGTAAAGTCAAAGATTCCTTTGAACTATTGTTAAAGGGCGCGAAGTAGCGAAAATTTTAGTGAATAACCTGAATTGTGCTTTACATGATTATTTATTTGACATTTGGGTTTATTGGAACACATAAAACATTATTCTATAGATCTCCTGTGTGACACGGTGGCACAATAAGGGTTCGATAGCACAATTATTTCAGAAACATGAAACAACCTTACTCTTGTCTTAACTCGACTTAGGCGGCTATTGCTTGAGACAACAGAATTTTTCTGCAATTGCTACCTTTAAAAATGTTGTGGGCAGAACCTTTGAACAATATGGCAGTACCTAGAAAAAATGTTTTGAAACCAGAAGATCGTCTCATTTTGGTTGCGTTTTGAAGGTTTAAACTCTAACCCTCTGTTTCTAAACTCATGAAAACCTGTACTACTTTCATTCCTTAGGCCTATTGGTTGTAGTCTTTTGTGATGACTCTAAAAAAAAGTCCAAATTAAGTTGCTGCCAACCGATGAGTTATGTTTTTAACCCCTAATTGTGCGTCATGTCCGTCTAGACGTTATTCATTGTTAATTACCTTGCATGTGCCGCTTTTCCTGAAATATTTGACTGCGCCAATGTTCGTCTTAAACTAAATTCTAGCAAGTTCATTTGCTTTCTCTAACATTCTTCATCGTGCGATGAGTAAGCGTGCCAGAACTGCCCTAAGACCATATAATAACGACTTATGACTAATACTACTTCCCAGAATCGTCTTCAACTTATTTTCAGACATTCTTATTTCCCCTGGCTACAAACATCTGCAGGGTTCCCCACGAATATGAATATGAAATCCTCGCCAATAATTAACGAAAAAAAAAAAAAAAACACTTTCACAGATGTCATTGACTTCTACAACAGAATCTGAAAAACGATTCACTCAGAAACCAAACTGAAAAAAAAAGAACGCAATCCTCAAAGTGTATTAATTCCTAATGGCCTATCCGCCGCCGCGTCCCCTGACATTTCCGCAGATGACCAAATGTAATACTTGGCAACAAATCGTCTTTATAAATTAAAACAGCCCCGTCTCGATGGCATTTAACTTGACCACCTCGGTTATAATTAAATTTCTCTTCGTCTCGCAGCAATTTTCAGCGGAAACATTGAAAATGACAAGTTGCTTGAACTTTTTCCCTTCGAAAAAGTTGAAAAAGTATTTCAAACCAAAAAAAAAAGAACCAACTGAAGTCTCTTTCGAAATGTTTCTGAAGAACGAGACTAAGAAACAAAAAAAAAAGTCATAGATGCGACGGGTTATCTATTTTCGACTGACTTGTTTGAGACGCATTTAGTTTCGTTCTCAGATTTTTTTTTGTATTTCTTCGGTGGTTCTAACGAAGTTCATTGTCCTAAAGCTCAGAACTAACGAACTGACGAACTGAGGAACTGAGAACGTATCTATGAGTTTTTATCTCGCACCTACAAACGACGACAAACACGCTTGTATGTGTTGCTTGTGTCGCCCCTTATCGACTAAATTTAGATAAAAATCTATGGACGAGACCTATTTTTTTTCTTATATATTTTTGAGTGCATAGATACAGATTCTCTTGGTGACAATTTAATTAGGCATACGACGAAGGTACTTTAGGTTTGACAATAAGGGAGGAGTGTAGAATCAATGTTTAGAAATCTATTAAAATTCTTGAAATTTCTCTCGAACACGGAAACAAAACCAAGGGTGGGTGGTCAAAATGGTGGGGTCTTGACGAAGATAAGTCTGATTGTGGAAAGATATGTGAATTTCTAAGTATTTCTTTGACACTAATTGGTTTACCTTGGCATTTCGAGGGAGGGAGTTGTGGAGATATTTTAAGTCATGAATGTAAAAATTTGATGAACTATCTCTCACTTCATATTATAGATATCAACTAATTTTGTCTAATAAAATAAATTATATAGTCAATAACGATGGGACAAACCTTGCACTGAAGCTGTGTTTAAATATTTCATTTTCCCATACCAAAAAAAGAAAAACTATGTACACTCTATGTTGGGCTTGTGCTTACACTTTGAAAGTATTACTTTCGCAAGTTTATTTAAGACTTTTTTAAATTCGTAACCACTCTGTGATCTATTAAAAAACGACGCTGAGTTTGATACACAATTGCATTGCGATGCAAATAGTCCAGGGTTCGGTCTTGCTACAGCGCCTATCCTCGTCTTCATCCTCTTCTCAAAGCATACCACCTCCCAGAAGTCATTTATGCACTCAGAACTTTGCTCGTATATTTAACAGGATAAAAATCCAAAATCGTAACAGATTGCAAGTCGTTGACGTTTACTCTCAAAAACTTTCTGAAAATTACACATTGCGCCCGAGTTACAAGACTGATTACGACATTATACATAGAGATGGTAAGACAATAAAACACTTCGACGCCCTCAGCAGATGTCAAGCTAGCGCCCCGTAAAGAATCGGTGCCTGAGACTAACTTGCCTTACAGCACTGACGGTCCGGGCACGCTGCTTCCAGTCAGGCTCTTGTCTTGTACAAAAGGTCCGCTCTCTCGTTTCTTCTCGAACCAGGATCCTCGGATTCGAAGACTCTTTTAGCTGGTGTCTTTGTGTCCATGCGCTTGATGTGGGCGAGCCATTATAGTCGACGAATTTTCGCCCTTCGGACTATATCCAAGGGTCAACTCCTCTGTCCTGGAGTTAGGTGGAAACAGGGAGCATACTGCCGCATCGCCAAAATCTTTCGGAAGGTTTACGGCATACGAAAGGCAGAAAAATGCTAAGGGCTTCCCAGCGCCAAATGCGTTTACGTCAAACATATAGACCTGCTGTGCTTTGTCTATTCGCTTATTTAAATAAAAATTTAGGTTTTTGAAAAGAAGTTTCTCAATAATATATCTAATTATTCGATCACTCATAAATCATGATCCATATTTCACGCAATCGGTTGCTATTCGCCGACAAAAATCTCGAGGTACAGTGCCAGTGATAAGAAAAAAGCACGACCAATCCACCACCGTCTGTCAAATCCATCATAGAAGAGTCAGTTGGAAAAGCCTAAAGATAAACGACCAGCCTGTCGCCAGAGCCAACGTAGCTCAAATGAATTAACCTTTTCATCAGCTCGTCGCTGATTACACATGACAACGTCGTCTTTATTTTCACTATCAGGCCCCCTGCTATCAGCAATCAATTGACGCTCCGTCCGACGACGACGACTCCTTGACTTTCTCGCGAACTTCCTAACCAAGAAACGTGAGATAATCGTTCAATTGAAAAACGTTCACTGATTAGACATACAAAAAAAAAAGTTTCTCTAGATCGTGCCACAGTCACTATTTCCTCGATCGATTACCAGCGCGCCACTCTGCGTCGTGTCCAGCGAACCGAAGAACCAGATTACTTCGTGTTTCGTCAGCTGCGAACGGTAATAAAAGTGTGAAGGCTGCAAAGGCTGTATTTCGCAACATAAATTATTCTTCGGTATCACTTCCTAGAGCATTATCAACAAGGCCACTCGGCCAGAAATAGAAAACACTCTCTGTACGCATTTCGTAGTTCGGAGCAGAGGAGAAGAAATCAACTTTTAGAATCTCTGCTGGCATGACCTATGGGGGCTGACGCATTAGATTCTCGCCTTCTCCGACTGCGTGGTCCTTGAGATTTATTTGGGTCAGTTACCTTTGTTCCGTGTGGGGCGAGGAAACTCTCAAAAAAGCTTCTTGTCAGTCCACGTGAACTAGTGCTTATCTTGAGCGTTATTGACACGTGTCTTGTTTATTGGTTGTTGATAGGTTTACGATGCTAAATGGACTCCGGAAGGTCAGAACTTTTAGTAGTATTTTGGGGACCAGAGGCGACTTAGCATGGGGGCTAGAATTGCGCAGTGGCATTTCTGAGTAAGATTTTTGGACGATTGTAGGATGAGTCAAGGCTCCAATTTGACAGTTGGTTATGCAACTGGCCAAATGTGTCGCATCACAAGCTAAGAAGATACGCCCCCGTACAAGCTTCCTAATGAGACATTGAACTGAAGTTCGAAGCACACACAGCACCTGAATGTACACAAGTGAGATTGAATAATTTTCGTGCAAATATCCCACGAAAAATGTGTTAATGGTTTTGTGGCACGCACGTAATCACTCGTTATTTAACGTCATATCTCCCCACCAACTGCCGGGAGAGTGATGTCAGGTGAGTGATCGAACGACGATTGATGTGGAGCAATCGAAGTTTTCACGCTAATTTAGGGCAGTTTCGTTTGGAAATTATTATAGTTGATGAAATTAATAATCAAACGGTTTTTTCAACTGCATCTTTGATTTAAAAAAAGAATGGACATCAAAAAACGAAAAGGGTAAATGGATTCCTTGGAACCTTGGACGCTTACTTTACCGGAAAGCTTCGGGTTGCGTCGTTTCGAAGTTGCATTGTTTGTGGTTCCAAAGCTGCGTCGGTAGTATTTCGGTTTACGTTGTTCACAAAATTAGAATACAGGCATACTTAGACTTACGTCGCTAATTCGTTCCGGGAAAACGTGTGGTGAATCGAAATCGACCTAAGTCAAAGCAAGAAAAAGAAGAATAAACCAAGATTTATAGAATACCAGGTTACGCGTTCGTTCTCTTTGCTCCGCATCTATGTCATAAGGGACTCAATTTGCTTGACTCGATTCTATTTTATCCTATGAGCTTTGACTCTCTTAAGGTGTCCCTTATGACGTAAAAGACGGTAATGTGTAATCTCCTATTCTATAAATCTTGATAAAAAACATATAGCTGAACTGAAAAAAGAAAATTTTTTTTAGAATGTCAAATTTCAAATTCGCCCAGTCTACCAACGCATCTATTGTTGTAATTCGAAGAATAAATGGCCTGTGTATATGTGTATCGAGATAAGGTCTCTAAATTTTTTCGTCGTTAGTCGAAATAACTTAACTCGAAGCGTCGTAACTCGAGGTATGCCTGTACATTGTGGAATTAAAATACATGAGAATCGTTAGTTCGTTTCAATCTGCATCGTGTTTTTCTGGTTCTAATTAACAGCGCAGTGAGGCTTTAGCGTAATCTCTTCCCAAAAGTACAAGTCTTAACAGATCTGACCTAAATATGAAATAAATGGCTTTATAGTTATTGCAAAAAAAAAACAAGACAGTGAAGTGATTCTATAAGGGTTTCATTATTTCCTTGGACCGAAACCTCAAAAATGTTACGAAAAAAATACAGCATTCTGGCTGTTGGAGCAGAACTTTCCAAGTTAAGAATGGATATAAATATTTCTCCGTACAAGAATGCCTTATCTGATTCATAATATTCATATATTTTCAAATTCAAATTCAACAAAAACATAAATAGATTGCTATGGCATTGCCGTCAGCTGGCTTTATCTGTGCTGAGCGATATGATTTTTTTTGTCAAACACAATTTTTATTAACACTGAATGTCCTAACTCCACGTAAGACTGAAGTCAATTTAAACTGCGAATAAATTTGAGTCGCTTTGCTCTCAAAATTGGAAATCAAAATTTAAAATAAATTTCACATATAAGTTATTTGTCTCGACTTTTTTTACCCATCCCCAAATTCAAACTTTTTTCTATGCTGTAAAATGACCCCTTGAATACAAAAAAATAATCATTTTTTGACGAAATTAATATTTCTGTGGTTACAAGACAAAATCGCCCAAGTCGATGTTTGAAGTTTTAGATTGGTTTGGGAAATTAGGAGACTACTATATCGTTTTAAATTTTTCGCAAATGGGAAGGTATTGTTCGTCTGTCTACCACTCCTCAAATGGTCTGATGTGATTTTTTAGCTGCTGAAGTGTTACTTTAGAAAGAAAAAACGTAAGCTGTTTTGATTTACTTTGATTTTTCACCAAAAAAGCCTAAGCCCTGTGATAGGCTGTTATTACATACGAATACAAATTACGCAAACCAAAGCCAAGTTAGGCTGTTTTTTTTTCTACGGTGATCAAAGTATTTGCATACTATATATTCACTTAGGTGTGCATTTGGAAATTAAAATTAAGAAATGGAAAGTGAAAGTGAAATCAACTTATATTATTTTACTGATGTGAGAGCTAGGAAAACTGAGAAATTCAATTTAAGTTGTTCAACCGAAACAAAAGTGTAGGAATTTTTAATTAAGCTTTGCCTACGTTCTTATAACTTTTACAATTTTTATAAAAAAAGTTATTGCATATAGGCTTGGATATCCTAAATCTTGTGGTATGAACAACTCGATTTTAATCAAGTTGAATTTGACTTCTGACCACAGATTTATCGTTAGTCATTTTCATTTATCGTTATACTCGGTTTTTAATTGGCGATTGTGAGTAGGTATTTAGAACATTTTACACTTTAGACAAAAGATTGAGGTTTTTGTGGAGTAAAAGAAAGTCGTAAGGTTTAGCAAAGAAAAGTCCTTTTAGTCAATCATCTAACTACAACTTCCTTAAGTTTTGTATCTTGCACCGAATAAAATACATTTGGTTTAATCTTAAAAAATATCCACTCACCTTATAATTTTCCGTCTATTATTCGGATGTATACGGTTCGCTGATGTTGGATCGATTCTCTTAAGTAGCCCATGGAGTTCCTCGGACGTCTTTTTAGATTCCAACAGCTTAAAGAAAAGATTTTGAAAAGTGTTCTCAGGTTACTTTCGGGTTGAAACTAATCATTGGCACCGCTTGTGATTGATTGATTTGGCGCAAAAAGGAAAGTTTCCATGCGAAAATCGTCAAGATAATTACGTGGAAGAGGGAATGCAAAAAAAAAAAATTTTAAAATAAATCGCCCAAAACACATCGATCTTGGGTAGAAGCCTTAATGGTTTAGGTCGGTCCACTTTGTTAAGTTTATTTGAAAAAAAAAAAGAGTTAACTATACCTCTAGGACTTCTAAGAAACGATTTTCGCGTTGGTCGAAGTGTCTGACATCGAAGCAACGATGTAGGAAACAAATCTCAAGGTGAGACCAGGTAGCCCAACGAAGGATTAATTTTTTGTTTCCCCCGTATTTGGGACGAATGAAATCTAACCCAGCAAAGGTTTTTTTTCCGCTGTTGCCGGGCTGAGTGGATGCAGAGAATCGAAAGTAGATTTCACATACACGCTTCGCACCAATTCCCGTGGTAAACGAGGGGCACGTTTTATTCTCAAGAGATTTCCAATTCAATTACTTAGCGCCATTCCACGAGGTGTCATTGCCCCAGAATCTTATAAACAAATTTTATACTTAATTAATTTTTGATTGTCAGGTCTCTGGCTAGATCGAGGTGAGCGAGTGTTAATCAAATCATTTCACCACCAAAGTTGTGAATTCGTAATACCCGGCCGATGTCAATTCAGTTTAATTTGTCACCGGCTAATTTGGTCTTATGACAAAAAGTACTCCCACAAAAAACCAACTCAAAGTAATGCTGCTTATCTGTAGGAGTGAAGTGAAAATGATACAAGCAGGCATAGGAATAGGAATCACTTGTCAGCTGAAGGTTGATAATTGGGGTTTAACGAGTAAAGAGATGGCAATTGAGAAAGGACTTTAATTTGTCTATTCTTTTTCTTCTGAGGATCGACGTTAGTTTGTGTTGACCTCGATCAAAGTGAACTTCAATTCATTGTCTGTCAAATTCAATCGACTAACAAACTGACTCCAAAATAAAAACGGAGGTGCTGCAGTGGACCAAAAACTCGTGGAAATAGTCGCCAGAAACGAATCCCTTTTTTTGCCAAATAAAGAAAGAAGTTTCGAAATAATTTAGATACTTACGTTCTCCGTGATTTTAAAGTCAGGATTAACTTTATTAGCCTTGCTGGATATGTAAGAGTCGGCGACCACCAGGACGTTCCATAACAGGCTCTCGATGTAGTAATTTGTCCCACCAACGACAATGGGACACTTTGACTTGGCAAGCAAATCATCTATCTGATTGATGGATGTAAGGAAAAAACTTTTTGAAGTGTGCCTATACCTTCACTTGCCCTCAATTCGTATCAATGCAATTTTTATAGCTTTTCTGTTAAACCTGAGTATTTCTTTTATTCTTTTTCTTTTTTTAGCTTTATTTCCACTATAACAAAACAAGGTTGACGAGTTTGTATAGTTTTTATTTTATAGATTTTCCTTAAACAAATTTCAGACCTTCTCAGTTCTTAAAGACTTCCCTGACTTACACCCTTAAAGATCGTGGTAAACCACGAGTCTTCCTCAACTCAAAATCTATTTTAATCACAAGATAAAAAAAAAAATCCAACTTTTCGACCATTCACTTCGAAGAAATTAGAGCATGACCGATATTTCGAATGTGATAATTCTACGAAACCAGTAATCTAATGATTGACGTTTATTTTTGTGCAATGGCACGCTTTTATCGAGTAATCAGAGGGAAGCAATTCAAGGTGAATGTGATATCTCACATTCACTATCACTGGAATGCAATCGATAACAACAACCAATAAAAATCTCATTATTGTGGGGTGAAGCGTGATTGATTATACCACAGTGCATTGGCAAAAATAACAAAAACTTTGTATTGGCATTTTAATTCATAAATTGAATGTGTCATCATTTAGCTTTTACAGCAAAAATGTAAATGTTACATTCAAAAGGATAAACATTTGTCATTTCTTCGAAATTATTATTTTATGATTTCTGATTTGATGAAAGTTCCCTTAGTTATAAGATTTTGATTATTTTAGCTGTATTTCTGTTTTCATTCAAGTGAATTTACAATTAATAAAAAAACTCTACTCCACGAACAACAATGTGCGGTTTCAAAAAGGATACAATTGGAAGCGCAGCGTCTCTAAAGCTAACAACAGTGAATGCTTCGCCAGGTTTTGCTACGTCTAAAAGATGGTGTTTGGCTTTGGCTTGCTCTGCTTGGGTGGCTTTTGCTGTAACAATATCGAGTTTGGAGTAGACCTAGGAAGAAAAGAAAATTTGTAAAGTCAGGTCTAAGAAATCAAAGAAAACAAATAAATTCTATCAAGATCTTCAAAAATTTTAAATTTCTCAGCGGTATTTGTTATTGAACACTAAGAAAATGATATTAGAGGAACTTGGGGATAAACATTTTATCATTTAGATTCCAAGGTAGCAAAGGTTGATGTGACCCAAAGGTATTAGGATTTATTAAACAGAAATTGAAACAAGCAGTGACCTAAGCGAAATATCCTTCTGTCAGACCATACTTTTTTTTCATTTTAACAACTATAATTTGATGGTGGCTTATTTCTCTTCGGTTTAGTTGTCGGTAAATATGTTAGAGATCCAGATTGGTGACGAAATCCTGATTGCTGATCGACAATCGAATGTACGTAGTCCCCGAAATTTGAAAATTCAAATTATTTTTTGAACAGATCTCCTAAATACTACTACTACTCAATAGAAAAGTCTTTTGCCTTGACCTAGCCAACACGATACCAACGACTTTCATTTTTACATATATTTTCTTGTCAACACATTTCTAATCGATTCTAATACAGTTCAACAAAAAATGTGGAACCCACTACAAAAACCAAAGAAATAAGTTTAAATTTGGAAATTTGTTTCGCACATATACAAAGGCAGATCGATACAAAAATAAATTAATAATGGGTGTATTGTAATGTTAAATATGTTTAAATATTAATGTTCGCGCGTTTAGTGTTGCTTCAATTCTGTACCAACCACCAACCAATAATCTTAAAATAAGTTTACCACTAAAGGTTGCTGCGCAAAATAGGCACATACATATTTTACGATCACAACTACTTATTTTGACGTTCTAACAGCGAATTGTACTTTGCTCTTTGATCAAAAACTTAAAGCTCAACCATTAGCACTTCTCAATGCTGACAGCCCCATTCTTCAATCGGTTGGTGGCAATGTCGTCAGAGATCAAACGCTATTAATGTTGACTTCGTCATATATTTTACTTTTTAGGGTTTCGTTACAAGGGAAAAACGATGCCCTTATGAAATCACTTTGGTGCTGTGTCTGTCAGCCTTACAAAGCTGCTTATAGTTTCAAGTCTTTTCTATTTATGGGGTGAAGTTTGGAGTGAAGTTGTATTTACGAAATAATTGAAAATCAAAGAATAATTTAGAACTGATACTAACACTCGGTAAATCTTTTGCTAATTTTGATAGTCAATATGGGTGCCATTGAAAAGGACGTGGTAGGTAAATATAAAAATGCCTGTCTGTATTATAACAAGCTTTGGCAACTGGTGGCCAACTTAGAATTAATGAAGGAAAAAAAAAACTAATTTTTTCCTTTACATTTTCACAGAAAAGTTCATGTATTTGGCAATACATCATTTGAAAGGTCTTGACATAAGCTACAAAACGACGCTATGCATGATTAGTTTGGATACGAGCTCTGTAGCGCTTTGTACATAGCCGGAAAATTCAAAAGACAAAAAGGCGGAAGGGAGATATTTGACAACCTAATATTATTCTGCTAAATATTCCAGAGCAAATATAATAAAACTTTAGCCCCAGGCGTCTGCCTGACAGTTGTTGAGCGACAAAATCGCGTGAGCGTTTATACCGAGCGAAGCGAGCCACGCGCCACCAGAACTTTCCTGCTTAAAGTTTTTGGTATACACTTGTCCAACTATAAAACTTCGTTTTAAGCGCAAGGTGATTTTCACTTAAACTTGTAGCACTGTTTTCACACCGATTGCTGAAAGGCGGTGGAATGTTTGGGTGCTCATGGGTTCATTCATAAAAAAAAAAAAAAACTGAAGCACAGTGATCCTGACAGTCCTTTTGTTGAATTTCAGTGAAGTTTCTTTAAAAGGCACACCTAAACCATCGAATTTCAGTGACATTTCTTTAAAAGACAATTTTACAATGACAATTACTCCAATTCGCTTTTTGGATAGCTGAATAGCATTTAAGCAGTGAAAAAATAGATCCCTTTGAAGAGCTGCTGCAAGTAGTGGTGCATATTAACGGAATTTTTGTAAAAAAAAAAGTTTGATTAAAAAAAATTAAATTAAATAAAAAAAAAATTTAAAACTTAAAAAAAAAAATAAAAAAAAAATGTTTTTTTCATTTTCTCAAAAAAAAAAAAATTACTTAAAGCATTACTAAAGCATTTTCTTACGAACCGTGACCCATCCTTATTTAAATTTAATTCAATCATTATTTTCTAATATAATTAATTGAAAAATAAAAAAAAATTAAAAAGCATTGTCCATTGTTTAAATTCATTCGAAATAAAATGTAGAAGCATTTTAGCAGCGAAACCCTTGGTACGTCAGTAAAATTCACAATTGACGGTTTTTTTTTTTTTTGTTGTGGATGTTAAATTCTGTCAACCACATCGTTGATATTTTCGCTCTAACTATTATGATTCTTTTCCTGTTAAGCTGTCATTGTTATTTTTTACTTTGCCATCAAAAGGGGGACATCCAATACTGACACCTTTGATAAAATTTCATGTGTCGAACTAAATAATAAGTTGGGAATAGATTCCTAGTTTCCCCTAAAAAATGCTTTAAGACGGTGGAAAGTCTTATGCCGCAGGGCGTATTGTCGACGCCGCGGCGTCAAAAATGTCATTTTTGAACTTCACAAATCATTTCCGTGCATTACATTGTGAATGTCCCGAGTTGGCTTTCCTGGAAAGCGAAGGGTGCTTAAGGTGCCTAAGGTGCTTTAGCTAGATGTTAGAAATTTCTGTTATGCTTTTTACTATACTTTGAAAAATACAACGGTATCTGGCTATTTAGCTCTTATTTTTTTTTATTTGGTTGGTTTAAATATTCACTTTCATTTATGTTTTAGTTTCAAATGTAACGAGAATTCAATGTAGGTATGCTTTCAAACTAACAGAAGCCCCTCACAGCTTTAAGGTTTCACTGAAGATATGGTTTACTACTTCTCTCAATGAAAAAATCGGTTGCAAGTTAGCGATAATGCCTCAGGCTGACTCTTGTTTTTCTTGTGAAAATGAACTTGACATAATCATTTTTCTGTTGCACATTCAATCATTTACTGAAATTATTTGCATCTAATATTTCTCCCGGAACACTATCACTGGTTGTTTACTATTAAAATAAAAATGTTGGGTTGGTTTAATTCTAAGAAATATTCGTCAACCCCAATCGAAGTACTTTCCCATGACAAAAAGAGAAGTACCCAAACTCATTCTGCGACGACTTGTTTGTGTATGCAAACAACATTCCATCTTTTATTACAGGCAAATATGCACACGACGCGCGACAAACTGTAAATTCTGCGTCATAGGCACATGAACTCGTTGTCTTCTAGGCACCGGGTACTTTCCCAACTTGTTTACACGTCCCCACACATGCACTTCACACTTTCCACAGAACTCATTCTAGTATCTTATCAACATTTCCCTCACGATTGAATCGAGAATCATCAGTACTTTGTACTACACCCAGTCAGAGTCACTGTACACAAATTAAAATAAAATGTAAACACTAGACCACATGGCCGGCGGATGGATGGAAAACCTCCAAGCCGTTCGCATCTCACCAAATAAATCAAAAATATTCGCACGCACAAGCACTTTAATGAATTTCATCAACA
Organism: Syritta pipiens; assembly: GCA_905187475.1. NCBI lineage: Eukaryota > Metazoa > Arthropoda > Insecta > Diptera > Syrphidae > Syritta > Syritta pipiens. The sequence goes on along the minus strand of LR994571.1, from coordinate 8,407,302 downwards.
ATTTATTGAATAATTTTCATGTTTTAAGCATAATTTTTCACTTCACACACGAACCTGCATGGAATCTGCGCTTATTATCTCCCCGCCGAACCGTTCTGCTAATTCGAGTGATAATTTTGTTTTCCCGGTGCCCGTGGAACCCAAGATAACTATTAACGGAACCTTGCGAATCATTTTACAAGGTTTTTGCACACTTTGACTTGAAAAAGAAAATACTAATTGAACTTTTATTTAAAGGAAAAGAGCCCGAGTAAATTTCGTCCGTACAACACCGACCGAAGCTGGCACGCGGCCTGTGCGGCTTTGCAACAGCTGACAGGAGAAACGTCAAAGCGAACAGCTGTGCATTTTTTGTGGAACGTATTGAGTGGGGAATGTGGTAGTTAGTGGAGTGTGTTGGGGTTTTGTTTTACGTTTGATGTAATCTTATTGGGATGCAGGTGTATCTTTGTATCTTATCGGATACAAAAGTCAAACAAGATGCATGAAATACAGGGCAACTTGTGGCCGCTGGTGATGATTTGGAATTAGTTTTTGATAAGATAAGCTGATGCAGTTTTTGTTTATATTTGTAATCATCACTGGAGCAGTTTGATTTGGTGACAGTTTGGATAGATTTTACTGTAGCAGACGATTCAATTAGGTGAATCATTTTTACAAGCTTGAGTTAAATGGCTTTTGATGCAAATTAGATGAGTAATTTGCTGGGAGTAAGTTGATGACAAGTTATTTTGAAGTCATTTGCTGACTTAAGCATTTTTGGGAGTGTTTGTTTATATGAAAAATGCTGGGATATTGATGGGAAATTAGATACATATATGTATTCAAGATTAGAGAAGGATGTGTTTTGAAGATAAAACAAATAAATGTTGTAGTTATAGGGACTTCTAATAATTTCTTTTTATGAGTTTTGGAGATTTGAACATTGAACAGACTTAAGACTGTTGGCGCAAATGTAGTCCTTTCCAGTCCTTTCATTAAAAGACGATTGGGTGAGCTCGTATTCCCGAATTGTGAGTGGATATGTAAGTTCGATCAGCTTGGGTAATTTTAAGTCAAGTCAACTTCGGCTTTCCCGAGTGACATGCATGCGGAAATGTAATGTTGAAAATAATTTAGTCAAAAAATGTTAAAGAAGAGTGCACAAGCAAACTAAATGAGCTGTAGTTAAGTTCTACCGAGAGTCTTTAGAAATAAGCTCTCAAGCTAAGATAGCAATTAAATTTACAACCTGAAGCTACTTCTTCTCTTGTATTTCCCTTCTGTATTTTAACTAATACCACTAATAAATAATATTATGTACTTCACTCATGCTAGTAATAATATGTACTTCACTCATGCTAGTACCAACAATATTTAAAATAATGTTTAGATTGTGTTTTGAAAATTATCGCGGATGTGAGACAGCTTTAGTGGGAAAAACAGTCAATTTAGGTGGACATTGTATATGACTCCCAAAATTATTTTATATAAATCTTCTCTAGATTATTTAAAGATCATATGCATATTTTGTATTTTATATATACGATAGCTGTGTACATAGTAAATATTTTATATAAGAATATTAATTTTTTCAAAATTAAAATTATTCGATTTACTTTCGATTTACATTTATCATTTTTTTTTTCTGGCTCTGCTGGTAGATTTTATAATTATTTTCCAAAATATTGGCATGGATTCATATCTTTCTTTAAGAATGAGTAAAGAAAGATCTGAAATAAGTATTCTATAGTCCTTTTTCTGCTGACTTGTCTCATGTGTTCCCTTGAGTATTTTTATAAGCCTTTATGTCTTACTTCGAGAGCTTCCTCCGACATCAGTCCAATTGTTTTGGAACAAGATTCAATAAATTTCGAAACTTCGAGACACTTTCCGACATTGAGTATCAGAACTCTTTGAAATGTTCTTTATATCTGATACTATTTAGCATTGCTGCACTTTAAATTCAGCTTTGTGTTTTGATCAACATTTTCAGACTGCAATGGCACATGACCCATTTCGTATAAAACGTACTTAGAATTGCGTTTACAGAAGTCATTGCATGTTCATTTTCAGGACTATGTCGTATATTTCTTAAAAGTAGCTGTTCACTTACATATTGGATAACAGGACTTTGTCTTTAGCGCTTATATGTCAAAAATCTCTTTTGAAGAAATTGACATTGGTCTAGAAAGTTTCTTTCTTTCAGCCGAATTGATGCTTTGGAATTTTTTATGTCTACAGTAGTTGTTAATTCTTTGTTCAAATCCCGAAAACCAGAAGGTGTGCGAAAAAAGTAACAACTCATCAAGCATTTATTTATAAGTAAAAGAGAAGCCAGCCAAGTTTAAGAGCTACCTAAGTATTTTTTTTTTGTTTGTATCAAAACAAGCTTACAAATTGGTTTTATATAAAATTCTTACCTCTGCAAAACTTCTTAAGGCTAAAAAAAATAATAAACATAAACCAAACACGAATTTAAAAAGATTAAGTAAGCACATTAGGAATGTGTCTATTTATTCTTTTATTGCTCTCAAAAGTATGATGTATTTTGTGTGTGCTACTGCGTTGAATATAAACATTTTTGTTAACCATTTACCATTTTTGTCAACATGACACTTTGCTTGGTCTTGATACCTAAACGCAACGTACAAGAATAGAAAGCAAACTGTTGTCGAAGTCTTCAATAGGTTGTTTGCTTCTGGCAACCTATTGAAGGCTTCTCAAGTCCAGTTTTGAAAGAATTGGCTACTATCACTGCGTAAACATAGAAGTTTGCACAGTTTAACACAGCATTCCGCTTCTACGCACAAAAAACGCGGTGAAGACTAAATCATGAAACATGAAATGGGAAGAAGTAAAGCAAACTAAGCCATGCAGTAAAGAACTCCTCATACTAAAAATAAAATCGTAACATATTGATTTGGCAGTTAGAACACATACGCATACTCAAATACATGTTCAAATTAACAAAAGCAGCACTCTCCCGAATGCTTCCGAACATCGGCGGTCCTGGCTATGCTCGCAGAGTCCTGCTATCTAGAGTGGTTAGCTCAGTCCTCCTTTACGCTGCCCCGGTATGGGCCGGCGCACTGGCAACTAAACATCTTAGGAGGAAGCTATCGGCGCCGTACAGGCTCTGCGCAATCAGAGCAATCAGCGGCTTCCGAACTATCTCCGACGAGGCGGCCTGTGTGCTAGCCGGAATGGTTCCTATCGACATCCTCGCACACGAGAGCCAGAGGGTGTACTTTAGGCGGCGCATAACCGGCATTAGCGTAACGAGGGTCAAGAGAGAAGAGAGGGAGGCATCACTGGCCCTGTGGCAAGCCAGGTGGGACGCATCCACCAAAGGTAGGTGGACCTACAGACTAATCCCTACAATCGCGGCATGGATAGAGAGAGCAAGAGGGAGCTGTAACTTCCAGCTCACGCAGCTCTTGTCTGGTCACGGCGGCTATCGGAAATACCTCTACAGATTTGGCCACGATAGCTCGCCCCTGTGCCCGGTATGCCCAGATGAAGAGGAGGACGCGGAACACGCAGTATTCCACTGCGTACGATTTAGAGAAGAGAGGGTCAACATGCTAAGCCCGGAAAATCTAGTTAGCCAAATGACTAGATCAGACGGCGAGTGGACAGAGATCAGCTCTTTCATCGTGAGGGTGCAGGCCGCTCTGAGAAGAGCAGAAGCCCTGAGAAGAGCCCAAGAGGCGGCAGACCGAGCCTAATAGCTGACCAGCCCCGCGAAGTAATACCTAACGGCAGTCCCGCGGGGAGAGTGGTTGACGAGTGCAGGGGTGTGGTTTAGTACGTAGGCGCGAGGAGACATCCCGCGAATCGTGCATGCTGGTAACACGGGTTGCCAGTATCTTACGAAGATTCCACATCCATTGGCGCAAACCATAAAAAAAAAAAAAAAAAAAAATGTTCAAATTAACTGTCAGATCTGCAGACATGCAGTTTTTTCCGTGGCGTGAAAAGATCAATCGAAGAATCCACAGAAGCCGGTGTATTTCTGAACCAAGCGAACATTTTTTTGAAACCTATGTTCTGGTTCTTTTTCAAGTGGCTGCCACCTGAATTGACTTTCACTTCACCTCACATCGATTACGCCCGTTTGCGCCACAATCGGTTTGAATATACCGTCAACGAAACATACAAAATTAATAATCAATGTTCGTTGCGGCTGTTTGCGGTTGACAAATAAGACGATGTTCTGGAGAACGTCACGCCAATTGAAACGTGGGAACAACTTCTCAAATACAACCGAGGACACTAGTTCTTCGAAAGCATAACGAACAGGAAACGGTTTGTTTGGAATAAATGTCGGCCCGCTCATTCATCACACTGATAACTATAATTACAAATGCAACGTTTTTTTTTTCGGCAGTCCTCTATCAATTGGGTCGTCTAGAACGAAACAAGACAATCAACATGGCGTGTGTAATTGTCAACGTCAGTAGCCCTTTTCGTCTTGAGACCGAAGCCTCTAATTATGACGTCAAATACCGCTAATGAATTCTCGAACCGTGTCTAGACCCGTCTATTATGAGAGCAATTCATTAAGTTTCAAGAACAGCCGTGAACTGCCTGCGAAAGGGACAAATACCGAGATCGGTTGTGCCCGGCCTAGCCAAATTAAGTATTCCCCACCTCGAGTGACCAATTCCGAGTCACTTCTGTTTCTGTTTAAATCGAACCACACGAATCCCATGGAAGACCACCAGAGAATTCCCAAAGACAAACAGAGCCGAAGAGTAGCCAATTTAATGACAACTTACGAGCACCGATACGTGAAGGTGTAACTAATTGGCATCGAATTCGAATGCGTAGCCACTGGCAGCGTGAAATTGTTGGCCCATTAGGTAATGCAGGAAGAGAAGTATGTTTTTCTGCCGCTGAACCTGTCACCAGAAGCGGCCATTTACCTCGTTACAAAAGTGCCATTGATACACCTCGGAATAAATTAGCTAGAGAATTCGTTTCGTTATATCGCTGAAACGCGCCGCACAGAAAGAACGCTGAAAGGATTTCGATTGTTCTAATCGATTCAACGTGGCAGCAGTTCTTTTTTTATGTGTCTGTGTTTTCCAGTGGATAGGCGATAAAAATTCAAATTGAAATCACCTTCCCTGCGGCCAGAGAATGTCTTAATTAGTTGGGGTAGTGCAACTGCGGCCGCTTGGGTGAATGATGTGAGACTAATGCACGTGGTGTTGCAGATACACTTCGTTCTCGCGTAGATACGTGTATGCTAATCCGAGGTTAATTGAAGTAGCGCTTAAAACATACTTTCTCTGGCCTTGTCTGGAATGCACACGACTCTCGGAGGTATGCACGTCTAGCACGTATCTCCAGCGAGCTTAGTGCGATTGTTGAACTTGAAGTGCACTGGAATCTGGGCAGGGCAGCAGGGGATCAGGATATGTTTTCAAGGACATCTGCAGCGGCTGTATAAATTTAATCATATTTTACGTCATCTTTATCGAACCTCCATATGCGTCAATGAAAGCACTAAACAGCACGTTAATCGAATCAACAGCGAAAAAAAACTTTGTAGTGTGTGACATTTTGACGTCAAACTTCAACTCATAGCTTTAGGCTGATGTTGGTCGGGGAACGTAGACCTCACGGTGTCGGAGTCAGTTAGCACCTATTCTACGAAATTTTGGAGCTGAAATAGCAATTTGAGAACAAGAGGCTTTGTGAAATTTTAAAGGCAGAAGAAAGTAAAACAAGAGCCTTTGTTCGATTTGGTAGGCAACAAAAGGTAGTTCAGATCGATGTCCAACTAGCTACTGCGTATTGTTTTTCTGCTGCAAATTCCAGTTAATAAAAATTGAATTTACTTACAGATTATCTAATCCAGTCGATGCTCGTTTAGATAATATCAACATCAATCACACTGGTCAATCAAAAAATTTTCCGAGACATGAATAAAAAATAGTGTTGCGTAAGCAAAATTACACTAGAAAACAGAAAATGACGTCGGACTGCTAAGCGAAAGTACCCGGGTTCAAATCCAGTTCGGGGAAGAAACACCGCAAACATTTTTCACGGCCCCACCTCCACCGAATGACTGAGAATCCTCCTGGAGGATCCGACAATAAACTGTAGGTCCCCTCCACATGTGTCAAAATTATAACGGGCACAATACTGTGGAAGCGCGAAGAGCTTGGCCCTGGCCCTTCGTGGGCTGTTACGCCACTAATGATGATGTTGAGGCTTCCAAAACCAGTCCTTTATGTAGTCTGTCTAATTAAAAATCAAAATGGTTTTTAAAGCATTTCTTGCCTTAAGAAAACTTATGACGCTTCATTTTAGAACAAAACTCAATTTAAATTTACTTTATTTTGGCACAAAACTTAATTTAAATTTACAACAAGAAACAAAATAACTTGATTTGATTATTTTACTTTTTTATAAAACGTAAATGTGAATTTAAAAAGTAGAAGGTATGGATTCGTGTCAGATAAAATTTGTGCGTGCAATTTAATGCAATTGATGTGAGAGAATGAGTTCATAATCAATTTTATAAAGTTAGAAAAGTATTTTATTTTTTTGTGAACAAATATTTTGTTAAAAAGTAAATTTTTGATTAAACGCAATTGCTGATCGTTAGTCCAAACTTCGATTTATCTGAAGACAATAATAATCTATTGGTCTCAAATAAGAAAAATAAATAAACTACACCGAATTATTAAGTAGACAAATTCTATTAGTCTTTAGAATTAGAGATCGATTTTTATTGTAAATTTTGTTTATATATAGCAAGCTCATATGCAAACGTAAAAAAAATTTGGAAATGACTGTCTGGTATATGTATGTGTGGCTCGGTAAGAAACTTTTAAATTATTTCCTGTTTAGATTTCAGAGCTATGTTTACAAATAGTCTAGCGACATAGAGAAACTTTATATTGTTTTGTTTACTGAGTGGATTCCATCCAATATATTCAAGCATTAAGAAGTTGTTCGTCATGCTAAAACACAAGTGGTCTCTCAACTTTCATTGTTTTGTTGAACTTCTGCCCAAGTAAGTTAAACAGTTTCATTCCTGCCATAATGAACTCTCGATAGTTCGAATTTCAACGGACAAGGAAACAACTTCAACTCACAGACGTTTGTAATACGGGGATTTCAAAAAAATATAGCTTAAAATATGGGACGCATTTAAACGAACAGTTGTTGAAAAAAAATAAGCATGTCTTCGAACAGTAGAGGTCAAATAGCCATCATTTTCGAGTTAAAAAAAATCGCACAATAGTAAATTCGAATTAACGTAAAAGACAAATTATACAGATTTTCTTCAATTTACCTATGCTTTTGCATGGAACTGCAATAGTGTTTCTATTTACAAAGGTTTTCAAATTACGGACGTTCGAATTATCGAGAGTTAACTATATTTAATTTTCTATATTTGTAAAAACCTTATTAGTTGTAAGGCCACTTCTGGTAATAAATTCCAAGTAACAATTTTCTCCTTTTTTGTTACATTTTCGAAACATTGAATTCACTTAACACATTTTTATTTGTTCAATGTACACCTTTTGGTATATGTTGCAATTCCTTCTTTGTCAACACAGCTCCTGGCCCTGCAGAAGACCGAAGGAAACCTGAAATTGATAAGCGGTGGAATAAAACCATGCCAACCGACGCAGAATGGTGTCCCATCCCCTCCTACGGGCGGTTTATCATAATTAAGCTTTGGTGTGGGGTGGAATTGTCGAATTTGCGTTTGTTCTCAGTCTGATGACTTTTTTTTTCTCCTAACGCTAGGTCCTTGAACACCAAAGTTTAATAGACAACGAAACTACGCAGCAGAATCACGGGGACATCAGCCAAATTGATGAATGTCCTTTGTCTGCGAAAAACGCTACCTAACATTGCGTTGCCCCCTAACGATAGAAAAGGAAGCCCGAAAAAGCTAAACACCCCTCCTCCCAACTTCTTTAACTCGATGTAAATATTCCAAACAAAGTATCTTCTGTAAAATTATAAAAAAAAGGAAGGTTCCAATTAATTCTGTAAAACGTGTTGCACGAGAGTCCCGATGTTCACCGTCGCCGAACCACCGAATAGAAAGTAAAATCCTTTTTATTATTCTTTTTTTTTCTTTTTCATTCTTTTTTTTTTCCGTCTTATTTTCTACACACCACATCTCCTTTTGAATGAGAGAAGCAATTCGCCCATGACCCTGCAAAAGACAAGAAGAAAAAAACAAATAATAAAAGCCCAGGAAAAAAGGATCAAATATCGCGAATCCTTTTTTTTTTTTGTTGTTTGTACTGTTCGTATTCGTATGCCATTCACAATGCGACACAACAAAAGTCCTTGAAATACGCTTGTTTACCTTCAGGACGTTGTTCGTCTGCAAGAGAAACACACGTAGTTAAACGCGATGGGTTCATCCACCTCGTCCTTGTTGTTTTCCTGTTTTCATTTATTTTCACTTCTAAAGGATTGAGCATCGGCAAATTCAATTCTTTTCCTTTTCGATGTTTTGTGAATTTTGTGCGCCTTGACAAACATTTAATGCATTCGTCGAAAGGATACGACACGAAAAGGATGGAAGGCATTTCCATCGGCGGATGCTTGGTTGCATCCTTTTATTAATTTAACGATCCGTGATGCACTCAGAATTATGAACGGCAAAAATGCACAAGGATTTTGTTTTCTTCTCCGCGAAGGAAGCAGGTAAATGACGATAGTGGCTGGGGACGAGGTGACAGGAGGAAGTCGGCTTTTGGGTGGGATTAAAGTTTGAAAGTAACGTCGTTGAGCGAGAGAGTACTTGAAAGTGATGAACTTTTATTTAGTGTCAAGCTCCTATAAGTGACATGGTTTTGTGGGGAGTTTTAAACGATTTTGGCTATGAGTGCTCTTGTTTTTCAATAGTTTTATTTATTCGACAAGGCCTTTAAAGAATCGGATGGTTACTTAGTTATGATCACTAGAAAGCTTGATTTGATTTTTATGATCTGAATGTATTCAGGCACACAGGCAGGACATTATTTTGTCCATTGCTAAGAAACTTGCAGAACTGATAATTAGACAAGCTAATCTTTCGAATTCGTCTAATTTTCCAACGAAATGAAAGTGAAACTTAGAATGAGCATTAATATGTCCATACCACCACTTCAGAAGGATTGAACTTGATCAAATAAAAAAAGACAAGATCCGGCCAATATTCGACCTCGATGAAGTGAGTGACCGCGTTTTTACTAAGTACTAAGCTATTCTTAGAAAATGTAACCAATTCACAGATCTCCAGTCAACCGTGCTTGGACTGGCGTATGAGTTAATAGACGCTTGCAGTTGTTTTTCCAAGTGGGTGCGGTTAGATGGCGTTTTGTTACACTTCAACGACAACGAAAATAATAACTTCTCACTACTAATTTTCATAAGATTTGAGGGTTGATTTATCTATAAGTTAATTTGGAAAATAAGGATTATATCATCATATAGACATATGGAAACGGAAAAGCGCAGTTGGAGGGTTACATTTTTAAAACTTAGAGTTAAGGAGTCAGTGGGGAGCGGGTGAGCAAAAAACGCCTAAATCATTCCGGCCAAGGGCGGGCCTATTTTGATAACCCCACTCACCCCACTCAGAAACCTGAGTCTATAGCTTAGTCTACCTTTGGGTGAGCTATCAATATTTTTTGCTTCAAGATAATATCTGCCTAAGTGGCGATGACATGTACCTACTGACTAAGCAGCTACAGTGACTCAGTATGTGTCTTCTCACTTAGAAAATTAGATTTAAATTAAACAACAAGAAACAATCAGTGCAATTTCCATGTTCTAGTGGAGCAAATGCAAAACTTTGGATAAAATGTACTAATCTTTTGCTTCAGGTTTAGGAATCGTTAAGTCGCAAAAGCATAAGATGTGAATTGAAAAAAATGTGTTCCAAAACATTCATTTCACGTTTTGACCTTTGCAACAACTGATTTCCCCACACTGTATTGAATTGGACTATTTGGGGAATGTTGAACCACTTTGAGGTCCTTGTAGTAGACACTTGTACTGCAATCTAAAAATGTATTATACCCCCTTCTTTTGCTTAAATGATGCCCTCATGAATTTAACAACGTCCATAGATGGGATGCTCTCGAAGTCAGTCTCTGTTACCTTTGTATTGTTAATTGCTTTAATCGAGCTAGGGTCAGGCTTGGACGATTTGTGAAAATGTGTTCCATGGTCTATTTTGCCTGGCCACAGTATCTGCTGTTCGTGTTAAGTGCTGATGAAACCTACTTTGTGAAATTCATAATTACATGCTCCATGTTTTGTAAGTGCCTAACATAGTACTTTCAGGACTATTTTGCTTAACTCCAGAGATTTTTTGGTTCATTCAATATTGTGCTTCAGACTCATGAATTTCTTCAAGTGTTTCATAACGTCATTATTCTACCAGAGCTAGTTTGCTTACGGAAGCTTTAGTCCGCGTTGTTGAATCTATAGTGGGGAATGGGGCATTGAAACTGTATCTGTGCTCACTTGTCAGTATATCATTACCTTCGTGATTTTTATGGCCCGGCCTAGACCAACTTCAGTCTGCTGTTTATTACCAGCGTATTTAGAGTTTTATGACATCCCCAGACAACCTTAGAGTTAGTAAATAGTTAGTGATTTCTGCATGAATAGTCTAGCCATATACAATCCTTGTCTAGCCATACATGACAATTGCTGCTATCTCAACAATGTTTAGAGCTTTTGGAAGAGCTTGACTGTCAGAAATTATAGATACTTTGGCGATGATTTGCTTCCTTTTGGTGATGCGGCTTAGTTGTCAGCCTGAAATTTTGTGGGTCCCTGTCTTCTTCAGACGTCACACTTCGACCCATCTGTATACGACTTCTGAGCGTAATCGTGAAACAAGGGAGGATTGTTGTTCTCCATTCCTCCCTTGTAATGCCTTATAAAGTTCGGCTCAAGAGGCATGAGATCACTTAACACCATAGTTTCTCAGATATTATCGACTCTCTTTAGGATCTCCTTGTTTTCCCTTCCGTTCTTTTGTTGCTTAGGTGCTTATGTAGCAACTTCAGTTCAACTATGTGAATTAGCGATATTTAATTGTGGAAGGTTATAAATAGCTTTCATTTCACCGCCTATAAATTTAATTAAAATCTAAGGCGCAACGCAGATTCTGGTTAGCCTGACGTTGATGAGAGCTCAATAAGTTTTTGTCTGACCAGGCACACATATTTTATGGTTGATTTTGTTAAACGAAATTGTCAAAGAAGCTCTCTATAATGTAAAAGTACATTTCGTAACACTCGTCAAATTCTGCAAGATGGATTAAAATAGATGATAGTCTTTGTTTCTTAATCGTCAAATGGGGAACGAATACAACTCGAAATAAAACTATCAAAGTTAATACAATTTTTTTCGGATTTTAGTAACATAATAATCTAATAATTTTTTTTAATAAATGACTTTTAATAAATAGTTCCAAAAAAAAAAGAATATTTTTGTGCTGTTTCATCCTTTAATTACTTGAGATCTAAAAGTTATGGACGGTTTTCTGCATTGGACGGACGTACAGACACACGGACACGGAAGTGATTCTATAAAGGAAGCAAAACCCGAAAAACATTCTCTCTATAGGAGGCAAGAAAGTTATCAATGGATCTCAGATAGTAGAAGGCTATCAATACGAGTTACAAGAACACTTTGCCACACTTTGGCAGTTGTCTGTCGACACAGAAACTCAAATGAATGTTTGATTGGTTAACACATTCATTGAGAAGAGAAAATATTTTTTAGCAATCATCATCTTATTCGAACCATCCAACCAATGTGCTAACAAACATTTTCAAAGTCAAACAACTGCGTTCACCTACTCAAGGATAACCCTACTTAACGCTTGAATACAAATACCCCAAAAGATTATCATCATTAGCGGTGTTATACACTCGAACAAATAATCATACTAAACCATCAATTAACCATTGCTAAATAAATAATTAATTAAATGTAAGTTAGCACACTTTGTCTAATAAATACGCAATTCAAAAGTTTTGCGTGTTTCATTCTGTCAAATTCACACACTAACAAAAAAAAAAAAAAACGAGTCAGTCACAAAATGTCACCCTCGACCAACAAGTCAATACAATAGATTATTTGATTGGCAATATCATTTCAAACTGATTTAATTAAAAAAACACTCACAATCCATATGGCAAGACAGAAATTATAGCCACAAAATTTAAATTTTTAACTGTTGCTAAGCGCAAAGGCTCTAGACACCAATTAACATCGACACATTTTACGGATAGCTGGCACTTTGGGTCTTAGAGCGCGGTATGTGCTTCTGTCAGACAAAAAGCTATGTGTATCCAGTGCGTGGAGATTAATTAAAAAAAAAGGGAGGTCGGGTCTGAATTTAATGATTTCAATTTGATTTTATTATGCTCAAGATAATTTATGGCGGGCGGTAATGATACGGGGCAGGTGCGGTCGATCGGGATGGATTCTGTGAAGCGTGCCATGGTGATGGGCAGTTTTTTTTTTCTTTTTGTGTTTTACCATGTCTGGTTTTTGCTTTTTTTTTGACTCGAACGAGTTTTTGAGAAATACACTTGTTTGGGTTGTAGATTCTTAAGATTCCTTTTTGCTTTGTGACCAAAGGTAAATTGGCGGCGTGGTAGATGTTGCTATTAGTTGATTGAGAGCCGCAAAGGGAGCTCTTATCTTATCGGAGTAAAGATGATCTACTGATTTTCTGATCAAATTACTGGAAGTTATGGAACTGGGTATAGTTAGGAAAAGTGAAAGATGGTTTGTGGATAAGTTTGGGGGAAGTTGCAGCTGTGTGTAGATTGTTGGGAGCCACGGGAATTTTTTAACCATTCGAATTGTTGAGTCGATAAATTCAAAATATTTTATATAAAATCAACTCAGAACTTGAAGTGGAATAACAAGATCGATTTGCAAGAGACCGCCCTCGTTATTACTAGTTCTATGTCCTGCACAGTTTGTACTAGATTTTACTGTTCTAGCTATCATATAAAGGGTGGGCCATCCCCTGTTTTCTTTTCAAATCATAGGTTATTTGGACACTTACAGGTGTTTCCTGCTCAATATGTTGACAGTGTCATACCTTCGGAGAACGAAATAATTCGCTTAACGGTTGAACAACATTAGAAATATTGAAGATTTAGTATAGGTATTTCCAAACTGAGTGCTGGCAACCATCTCGTGTAGGCAGCCATCTTGGCAAAGTCAATAGCCCGCCTCGGAGCTGCGATTTGACTCCCTTGGACATTATTTTGTGAAGGACCGATATCACAACAACAATCCGACGATTCAAGCATTAAAGGCAAATAACATCTAGGCAATCCAGAAGCTACAGCCCGAAACCATGACCAAGTACTTGTAGTGAAGTTAGGCGAGGAGCCACTTGAACAACTTTGCGTTCAACAATTGTTTGTTTTGTATTTTACATCTTTCAATTGATTGGACAACTAGCTTAGTGCCTTTGTAATGTTTTGGCTTCTCTCATCTTGACCGAGTTAGAATAAGGCTTAAAATTTAGTCAAAGTAAATATGTTCCCATAATCATTGTTAGGAGCGTCCTCTTATGACGTCTGTGACCCGTGTCCTTTTCAGTCTTCTTCGTCCGGACATTCCTCACGTCCATAATTAATGGGATGGTAGTTTACATTTACTAATAAAGCCAAAATACATAAAATAAATTTGGCTTCGTTCACTTTATTGCATTTGTAAGAGGAAACTTGTATTTGGCCCACCCTGTATTGAGGTATTGAGGAGAAAATTTATTAAATTGAATCCTTTAATTTATGAAATCATTAAAATCCTCAATGATCAATCTCTCGAAACTTTGACGCCTATGACGTCCATGTTGTGAGCGTCGATTCAGTGCTTTGAAAAGACATCTCTTACCAGTTCCGAAGGACAGTTTCAAACATCCAGTCTCAGACCACGACCACAGCGATTTCTTCATCCACAGCATGTCAAAACGGCCCCAATAAAAATCGAGTGTAGACCACCTTTCCAAACACTGAAACCAGTTCTCCGGCTCAATCCATTCACAGAATGCATGTGCTTAGCAGTCATTACGTCAAACCAATTACGAGTCCATTTCGTGGAACGAAGCTAAGCGCGTCCAAGTCCACAGGCGCCGATCTTAAAACAGACATGACACTTCTATTTACAACCGACTTATGACTTCCAGCTAATTGTTGGCAATAACATTTAGTAAACATTCCGATTTCGATTCACAACAACTGATTACTCACCGAATACAAATTCACAGCCGTTCGAGTGGCTGCTGCGAGTGGAACACGTTTGCGTATGCAAACTGCAACCACTTCACACTCAAACGGGCATCCCCCAAACGACGCGAAGGTGCAAGATACAAAGCTTACTTACGTCAAAAGATACTAATCATCGGGAATTTTTCGCTTATTCGTTCTTCTCGGAAATCTAAGCACCTACAGATATGTGGCAGCGTTCCATTGATCCCCGTGTTCTGCAACAGTGAGTCACAGCTCGAAGACTCGCGCGAATTTTCGTTTCTGCCGAATCAAGCTATTATCTTCGTGTTTGGTATTTCAATTAAGACCGAGTGTCGTATACTGCGGGCAGGCAGTGGTTGGTATTTGTTGAGATTGTTGTTGTGCGATTGGAAACATGAGTAGATAGTTTTGTTGGCGTGGCGTGTCGGGGTATTTGGCGGAAAAATCAACAGTAAAACATCGGTGTTTGTTGATTTGCGATTTTTGCGATGCAAATTTGATCGGTTGAAGGAAACGCAGAAAAAAAAATTAGTGAGAATAAATAAAAAACCCGGATATTTTGTTTTGTGGAAAAAGGGCGGAACCTGTTTAGGGGAATAAATTCCAATCGACACTGACCGCTGTGGGGTATTTTTTACCGCTTGCGCTAAGGTGATTTGTGAATGGGGTGCGCAGTATGAATGCAAAATACGTTTACGTGGAGTTGTGGCGCATTTCGCGCGATAATGATGTTTATGTTTGTCCAGCGATTTGTTGACGTGCGTGGAACTCAATGTCAACAAACACCGTTGAAACGGGACCCTTTTCAATGGAATGTCAACTGCATTCTTATGAAGTCCTCCAGTGGATACAATTTCCGGCGTACTTTGACGGAACAAATATAGCAAGCAGTTACAGTGGGTTTGTCAAGAAGAAACATCAGTACCTTGATCTAACCACTCACCACTAAATACTTAGCCAAGTGTCAACTGCTGTGAGCCATACAATGGTCCATTTTCCATCCTCCTTCATAACAAAGACTTCAGAGATCTATTTTAATATCGTATAGGGATCTTTTCCATGGTCCGCATTTTTTACTGATGCCTAGGCGTCGCGTCTTTTGACGGAGTCCGCCTATTTTTGGTGCATACACTTCTCACATTGTCAGCCTTTCAGTTTGGTCTGTGAATCTGGCAAATTATTGGGTGACATTTCATGTCTCAATTGAAAATAAAAATCTTCAACAACGTTCTTAAGCAGTCAAATATTTTTTGACACTCAACACGTTCAGTAACTCAAAATAGAAATGGAACATGCAAAAACCTGGAACAATTGAGTTTGTCCAGTTTTGAAGTATTTTTTAGTTTTTATGTTTATGAATTTTTATTATTTTTGTTTTTAGAAAAATTAATAGTATAAGCTTTAAAACTGCATTTAAACTTGATTGTAATTTTCGGGAGTTCCGAGAAAATATGCATTATGTTCCACATTTTAGTTTTCCCGTTACTATATGAGGTTGGTGAAGTTACAAAAATTTACTTAGGGCCTGATAAAATGCAGAATTGTTAGATTATCGTAAAGCTCAATAGCAGTTTCTTTATTAAATAGTACATTGCAAACATGATATCAATAAAAATAGAAGAAAAAAAGAAAATGTATAATGACTCCCTAATAAACCAATTCTCTTGTGGTTTTTAGATTTCATACATTTCACGGGTGTATGTAGACGTGTGTACTTTTAATTGGTGTTATTGGCAGTACATCAAAGCCCTGTTCCTTTGCATTGTGCTGATTCGCATAGTCGTAAAGTGAAGTTGTTTAAAAAATCTCAAGATGTCAAAGTCGGGTCAGATTTATTTCAGATCCCGTAACTCAAAAAATTACAATACATGGGAATTATGGAATTAAAATACATAGAAGTTGTTAATTCGACTTGTTTCGGTTCAAACTCCGCTGTTTTTCTAGATCTAATTAATGACGCAAGTCGAGGCTTTGGTATATTTTTTTTTACGAACAGATTAAGTTTCTGCTTTTTATACTGAGCTGAAAACGTCTGCAGCTATGGCTCTATGCCTTGCCTGTAATTTTAATTACTTGTTAATAAAAATTGCAGCGTAGCAATAAAACGTATCAATAAAAACTACTACACCCATCCTTCGCTATGCGCAAGGGTTAGGGGAATGAAAAATTTCGTGCAAATCGAAACAGCGCAAAACGATATATGAGAGTACATGGGTGTTTCTTAACACAAAAACCATAGTGGGCCAAGATTCTTTGAAGAAAGAACATTATTTCACGTAAAGCAAAATCGCGTAAATCGAGTTGGGGTAGATATTTGAAAGTCGCGCAAAAGATGAAACCCAAAACAAGGGGTGAACATATAAGTGCGAACGATAAATGTAAAAAAATATATACCTACATAAGATAGAGCTTGCATGTAAGAATAAGAAATTCAGAAAAGGCCGCTGAAGATGGAAAATCACATGTCTTGATTTGACATCTTAACACTTCGTCTTCTGTTCAGTGGAATCTGCTAAATCCATTCTGATTATCGAAATATGCCACAATAAATAATAAAAATAGTATTTATTTTATAGAAGACAGCACTAACATAGTTAATCCACAAGCCAAACAGAAAAACACATGCAGCTAAAAGGCGAAAATTACTTTAAAAACACGCAAAAAGTGAGGCATGTATTTGGTTAGTAGGCTAGTTTCAGATTGTAAATATAAAAAAAGTCCTCAGGTTTATGCGCTTGGACTATTCAACTAAAATAACCACAAAATACCCAAAAACCAAAGATTTCAAAATCGCCACCTGTTTTGAGTTCGCCTGGAATGTCATAAAAATGTTTTCTTCTACTTTTTGACAGGCGACGACAATCATTCCTCACTTTACGACATTACACCAGACGTTCAAAAAAAAAAAAAACGTCTCAAGAAAAATTTTAAATGTTTTCCTAGTTCGTTTAAGACGCACCCCGTATAAATAGACTTTTTATTAGACTCCACTTCAAAGTGTTAAAAGTAGTTTCCTCACTCAGAGCAGTCAGTTGACCTCATAATCTTTTTAGAGCGATCCATACAGTTGTTTATTGGTCAATTAACAGCCATATTAAAATTAGATCTAAGCCCTAATCAAAGCAATTGAAACGCGAACGTATTTAGCGTCTTACGAATGATCGAATAGACAGACGGTTCGATGTAATAGGCCTGGTGAAAGTTTACAAAAGTGTCTGACTAGTCTGAAGGCCATGCTGCGAAATTCGACGGATGTGCGACGTAAATTAGTTTTAATTTGGTTTTTGTTAGGCAGTTTTTATTGTGGCGCGACAGTCATTGTATAAGGAGTGGTATCAACTTACCGACTGCTACTAAAGAGCTTTTGAAACGAGAAAGTTGAGTGAGTTGAGGCATAGAAAACATGAGAATTTTTGGCAAATAAGAATTTCTTATTCCACGAAAATTCTTTCATCAAATTAAGTGTTCTAATATGAAATAGATTGCACGTGGGGCATGATACCGATGAGGATCTTTAACCCTCCATAGCCCTATTAATTCCCTAGTCTGTTCATTGTTTTCCAATTTTCACTCTAATCTACTAATCGAAAACAGACAAAATGAAGAATAATAACTAAATTCTTCAATCTAAAAAAATCAGCTTAGTAAAGCAATCATTTCTAAATTGGACGTATGCTTTGGTATGCTTGGTAAAAAAAAAAAGGTTCCTATTTTGGGGATTTTTTTTTTTTGTGAAAATCCATAAGGTTAGCATTCAGTATTTACGGAATTATAATATTAGGTTGTCAAATATCTTCCTTCCGCCTTTTTGTCTTTTGAATTTTCCGGCTATGTACAAAGCGCTACAGAGCTCGTATCTGGCAATACATCATTTGAAAGGTCTTGACATAACCTACAAAACGACGCTATGTATGATTAGTTTGGATATTTTTAAATGTTTTTGCTGTATTTTGTCTGTAAAGTGGAAATTTTGTCAATTTTGTGTTCATTTCTGTCCTGTAGACATTGTGTTGAAAGGGTATGAGCTATGCGACAGTTTACTCAGGGTATTATTTTCTTTTTGAATGGTGGACCGACGAGAAATTAATGAAAACGCGTTCGCTTTTGCACTCCAAAATGATATAGACCTTACTGATAGTATAATGGTATAGTATAACAGTATCAGATAAAAGCAAGGAATAATGTAATATAATAGTGAATAAATTCCGTTTCATGTTTTACAGTGCTTTTGGTATAGCGTGGGTGGTATTCCTTTCCTTTTGGTCGCCAAACCTTACATCCAGAGTCCGAGGAAAACAAATTAATTTTAGTTTCGACACCTCAAAGGCTGTTTTGCCCTTTTTTTACTCCTTCAGATTTGTTCAAACTTGCATGCATCTACTTTTTTAAGCCAACTATGTATTTCAACTCATACCATCCCTACTTAAAGAATACATCTTCTTGGCATTCATTCGACAACAGAAACAGCTGACTCACTTTAACCAAGCGTATACGATATCCAAGAGCACGAAATACGTCGAACGTGTCTAATATTTTAAATGTCGTGATCAGTACAGAAAGCAAGACTTACGACTCAGAACATCCTGTGACACATTCTTAACGAGTGCTTTTAATATGATTTCCTGATTAGCATTCCACCCAAAAACAAAAACATTTTTAATATGCTCTAAAACGGACATGACGCAGTCGCGTAGCCACCCCCAGTTTTTCCTATCGAAGACATTCCGCATCTGAAATTCGCAGAATCGAGTCATTTCAGCATCCCCCACCGACGCGGAAATTGCAATTCGTCGAATATTCCCTAGTCTACCAAGACTGAATCATCCGCATGACACATGTACGAAGCGCACATGTCATAGGCGTGCACACGAAGCCTACCCCATTGCTGTGCCAAAACGATATAAACCATCAAGCAGCACCGAAATAGAATTCTACTTCAGCATAAGTGCCCAAGTTTCCAATTGTACAAATGTCCACCTCTAGCCATGAACCCATCGAGCCAGAAGCCGCTCATGTTTGCCGATCAATTATCCAAAATTAATAGGTTTCCCTTAGCGCAAAGTATTTCCTGGGGGATTAGCAATTAAAACACATTCACATTGTAATGATCTCCGTCGAGGAGCGCGTTGTAAGTCAACAATAAGAACTATTTTCGCGTACAAATAGTCCAACGACTCAAGGCCACGCTCGTATCTTCTTTGATCTGGAATCGTTTTATGTGTGCCTTCAATAAGCCTCTCAACCAGAAAACCAGAACCAAAACCACGGATACAAAACAACGCAAACACACTCAAACCATAAACAAAAAAAAAAGTGTGAAAAGCAAAAGTCGTACCCGGGCCGATTGGCCTTCACGAATTCGGCGTCCGTTGAACCGACAAACACACACGCACAAGCCAATCACCTGTGCCTCGCATGCCGGCTTCGAAAGGTATCTACAGCAACCACTGCCGCTTAGAATTGCCAATTACCTAAGCCTACCAAAGTTGGACTTTGGCCACGGGTTTCAGTTTCATCCCCCACCCCAAGCCTCAGGCAAAAATTTTTGATTTCACTCGGCTCGGTAGATACTTTCGTGGAAAACTTCGCAGTTTCAGATAGATTTTCTGAACGAGCGTCTTCTGCGCACATTACTCTTTCGCACACACGCGAAAGAATGCGGCGTCGCGGCCTGGATAAGACGCGATGAGTAAGCACTTAGCGAATAGGGCTGATGAAAATTGAAAGTGGCGCGAGGAGGCGACTCAAACCTACATTTTTTTTTACACGTCCAACCATCCAAACAGCAACGCAAACGCAAACACCACCGCCACCCAGGTTCATGGTCACGCTGAAGACCCCACTGTTCTAGTGTGCTACAAGCGCTACAAAACTTGAACTTGAACTTCAAAAAAAAAAAAACGTTGACTTCGTCTTTGTCTTCTTTTCTGTCTCTTTTTGTTGGTAAATAACGAATAAGTAGATAAATAAATAAACTTAAGCATTTCGTTTCGTTTTTTGTTTCTTGGTATCTTTACGTGTTCAGCTTTTGGAATGGATTTTCGGGGGGTTTGTTCGGTCTTCAGCTTTTTTTTTTTTGAGCAACTAGATAAAGTATCCAAGCCCGACCGGCCGGTGTTATGAAGGTTTTTTGTTTTATTTTTTTTTTTTTTGTGGTGTGTGAAATTAGTGCCTTGGAAGGTTGACAAGGCAGTGGCGCGACGGCGGCAGCGTTTGGTAATGAGGCACTGGGGCTTGTTGGCGAATTATGCTGAAGATGTTCCGATGTTACCTGGTAACCAGTGACCCTTTTTTTAAGTGAAATTTACATAAAGATACGAATGTAAATTTTATGGCACACCGCGGCGACATGTTCGGCATTAGGAATTGGGTTTAAGGCGATGCTCTATGGCCGCTGTGCTAATGGACAACTTCCGGATGTAAGTGGCAGGTGGAGGCTTTTTTTGTTTTTGCGTCTCGTGAGTGTCTGGGCTCGGATGCTAAGATACGGCAATGTTGTGAGAGCAGGTAATCCACAGGGGTGTTTTGGAGCAGTCTAGGGTGTGGCGGCATGCTTACACTAGCTCGGCTAGGCTCGAACAATGCAACATTTTGCTTGAAGCTTCTATTATTACTATTGTATGTTACACGATGGACCACACTGTCCGTGAAAACCGTTTCGCCACCCCCTACACACTTCATATGTTACATCTGTTTACATTTATTTGCATACGAGCCCGTAGAGAGGTGGTGTTAGCCTCTTTTACTTTCTTAATTTTTATCTCTTTTAAATCGCTTTTACTTTTCAAGAAAAATATGTGAAATTTGGAGGATTGCCAATCACTGGCAAGAGGTGGATGGAGCTAAATTCTTTTAACGACCAAGGATTTTTTTAACTAACCAATCCATTTGAGTTTTTTGTCGAATAACCTTGTAATATTGATGAAAACCTAAATTAATTTGATCATTTTATTTTCATGGTCACAAGGTAAATGGCATGAGGGTGCTCAATATTAGCAGTTTGGCTGAAAACTTACTATGAGAAGCGAGGTTCGTAATCATCATAGCAAAGACGCTTTAAATGATTCTCTTCTGCGCAAAACTCAGTCACTTATAGCAGAAAAATTGTTTGGTCCAGAAAAATCTTAAAATCAGCAGGTGTGTCCTTAAAAAGTAAATACAATCGAATGCTTCTAAGTCGAATTTTCACGGTACATCAAAGTAAGTAATTATAAGTAAAATACTTACACGTTTTAATATTTAAAGCGTTTAGTCTGTAGTAAGAGACGCACCTTATATGCCCGAAAACGAAAAAAAAAAAATAGAGCCGCAATTGGAATAAAAATGTCTTAATTTCATTCTAAGACCCAATTTTAGCCCATTTAATTCTACATCATGAGTTTCTTAGTGCATTCATAGTATTCGGGATCTTTCACTTCGTTTATGGTGAAGCGAAAAAAAAATTATCTTGCAGCTAGAATTAGGTGCGGTCATGAATGGGTTAATATTTCTTAATATTAATTGGTAATTGCCTTTTAACGTATTCTCGTTTGACTTTTTTTAATTTTTAAGTCAATGAAATCCGAACCCTGGTTATTATAAATTTAATTTCTTTCTATGAAGGATTTATTCATAAAGAGGTCTTAGTACCTACAAATAAACTTTATTACTAATATCCAGAGCTCTTTGTAAATACTCTTCAGCGTTCGTTGCTAAATAAATAAACTAGGTTCTGTCCGTCCATTGACGTTAACGTCCAACTCGTGCGCCAAGCATTTCAATATTTTCCAAAATGACTCATTTTTATTACAATACAATTGTTTTGTCGCAAGGGCAATCCACTGCAGTCTCGAAGTAGTCGCGAGCAAAAACCTATCCACTTCCTTGGAATATTGGGTCAGTAAGTTAGTCAAGATAGTTTTAGGCATATTTTTCCAGCAATTAAGTCTAAATTGAATTTGAAAATAAAAATGTGATAAAAATAAAACAAAACTTTCTTTAAAATATTTGTAACATCCCACCGAATTTCCATCATAAAACAATTTTTTTTAATCAAAGCCTCTTGCTGCTCTTATTAATTGGACTAGACATATTTTATGTTCCTTCTTTGTTACAGAACCAGTCTGGCCTTGTCCGGATTCCGAGAAGAATCACGCAAGACCTTCAAAAGGTTCGCTGGCACTTAAAACCCACAAAATCCGATCGGCAACTTCGCAATAAATTAATGTTTTTGCGTATCTCGCATAGAAATACGCGTTATCAAAAGTTTCACGGCCTATCAACGTCCCAAAACGAGACTTGTAACGACTCAGAGCGTTTGCCTAGAATAAATGCTGATGCAATGATTAATTCAATTAAAACAGCCGCACGGCGAAGAGTTCAAACATTAAATTTGAACTGGTCCCTTAAGTCTCGTTAATCGTCTTCGTTCTCGACCCACTCGTTGACAGAATCCACACCAAGAAAAAAAAGATGTCTTCTCGTCTACACACCGAGGAAGTCATAAACAGAATTTAATTCCTTTTTTTCTCTTACAATCATAATATTTGCTTTTCAACACTTAATTACCGAATCATTAGATACCAAGATACACACTCAGCACTCGGCATGGCAGTTGGACTTTTTTTTTTTCTTGAGGCCAACAAACGTCTCGTATTCGTAGAGGCACACGCGTGCTTCCACGGCACAAATTGCTCGGCCAAGGGCAACCACTTTACATCCAAATAGTGTTGCTCATGTAAGTTCTGGCGCTGAGTGGCGTAGATTGATGAATGAAAATGTTAAGCATACGCCTCCATTTTCCATAGCAACTTGGCGGAGAGTTTATCTACTACGCTGTGGGAGAGGGTTACGCTTTATTCGTTGGGAAAGCCACGGTCGGAATTTTGCCGGTTTTTATGGCAAATTGTGCTACGCCACCCGGCAACAGCAAGAGAGATCTCAGACTCGGATAAGCTCTGCGAAATGAATTTAAGTGTGAAATTAACTTCTCTGTCGCGGGTGGTTATTGTGTCTCGGAAGGCCTCCGTACGTTGTTGGGTGTGACTTTTCCGGTGCCACTTTTACTTTCACTTGTACGACTGTGGCAGTCGTATCGCTTAGATGATTGCGTAGCTTTTCTATGACCTTGTTGCACCCGTGTGGAAACGTATTATTAAGTAAATCCGTTGTAACTTGGAATGTTAAAATGCAACTATGTAAAGAATTTTCACTCAGGCATAATTTGATTCTGAGTTTGTTAAAGCACAAGCATGCTAACCCCTTGCGCCATGACATCTTGACCAGAGTGTATCGGGGCTTATCTTCTAAGGCTCAATTAGATACAACCCCTCTATGATCAGAATCTACACCGTAAGGTTTCGCGAGAACCTTTTAGGACGTTTCATATCATTCCAATACTTCCGAAACTTTCAAGGTTGATTTTTGATGGTCTGGGCTGCTTCTAGCCATCATTGTAGGACCTCAAGAAGAAAGAATAATGTTGACGAAGAAAGTATCCGTCACTAATCGCCTATGACAAAATACAATAGTCGACAGCCACAACTTCGAGGTAGTTAAGGAGTTTATATACTTCAGGGGAACGTAAACTCCACGAATGACATCGTAATGGAGATTCGTCGTCGGCAACCTCTGCTACTTTAGTTTGTCCAAACAGCTAGGATCAAAACTTCTGACTCGAAGAACTAAGATCATGCTCTACAAGACCTTTATCTTGCCAGTCCTACTGTATCGAGCCGAAAGTTGGACAATAAACGAGACTGGAAAGCTGATATTTGCCTCCTTCGAAAGAAAAATTCTATGGCCAATATTTGGTCCAGTTCATGAGGAAGGTGAATGGAGGAGAAGACATAACCGCGAACTTCATGAGCTGTACAAAGATGTAGACATATGTAGTTCGGAACGCAGAAATCCGTCGACTACAGTGGCTTGGCCACATCGAGGGCGTGGCTAAAAAGGTGGTTCCAGCTAAAAGGGTCTTCGAATTCGAGCGTCCTGATTAGAGGAGAAGAGGGAGACCGAACCTCCGGTACAGAGATCAAGTGATCACGGATGCAAGACAGCTTGGTCTTCCCGACTCGAAGCAGCATACCCGACCGTTAACGTTGGAAGGGGGCTTTGGCTCAGACACAGACCAAGAGTTTAATGCCTAATAAGTAAGTAAGTGCAGGACTTCAAATTGTAAGTATTGTAAAAAGAAAAGGCCTTAATTCCAGCACAGGAGCCCAGAAACGTGTTTAATTCGAGTCCGAATCGGATTTTCGAACTTAAAACCAGTTCTTTAGGTTGGACTAATTATTAATTTATAGCTTCACATGAATTTCCTCTATTTCCGCTTTAACTTGAATGCCTTATATTGAATTTAGCATAAATTTAACTACTATTTTTTTTTGTAAATATATTTGTTTTAGTCAGTTCTGTTGTTTGGTTAAATCATTGCTGTTTATTTGAAAAGTTTTTAAGTAGTATTATACATTAGCATATTTTGTTTTGATCGAAGAAAAAGGTTTCAAAGATTAAAGCTAAGTTCATGAAGTGTGCGTTTTTAAAATCAAACAATATTCGACATGAAGGAATTGACAAATCTAATAACGAATAAACAAATGCAAAGTTTTTTTTTTGCCGCTGATCGAAATTTCTTTAGCAACTTTAATTTTAACTTTTGAGCTGCGATCTATAATTTCGTGCCATGAATTACAATCATTCTTCATGCTATATATCCCTATATCTGTAAGTAAGTTATGCTATAGGCTTCTTTTAGTGATCCCCGTGACAAGATCAAACTTGCCAACACTACAACCTTATGCAATTGTGAGTTTTTCAAGTCCTTCAATCACGCTCTTTTATCAAAAAAAATACACTTACTTGCATTCTGTCAAACCTGAAAAATTATAAAACCATTCATGACAACTCTGCTGCCCATCAATTAATTTCAAAAATGTTGTAGTTCAAGATAGCGAACAAAGATTCCTGGTTCCGTCCAATTGATCTTTAAAATGAAAAAAAAAAAAAAAAAACTAAAGCAACTTCATTTGAATATCTAGGTCGCTGGAAGCCGCATAGCAACCGAAGAAATATTCATCCCATTCACCTAATAATGTTAAAAAATTCAAAGAATTCTTTTCGTGTTATAAAATCTCTGAAATTTTAAATACCAGATGAGTTAAATATTTTTTTTTTGTTTTTGTTTAATTTACATTTTTATGTTCACACGGTGTGCGCTCTGGTTTTGTGTTAAATGTTTATTGCTTTTAAATTACTCAATCATTTGTTGAACAGAAAAAAAGCTTTCGCGTAAGCGAGTATCTTTTTTTTGTGAATCCCTTCTTTTGAGTATAACACGTTTAAGAAGTCCCCGGGCCAATTTGATGCACTTAATCGTGGACATTTAGGTTCGATTGTTTTAAAGAAGTTCTCTCGTGACATGTGTTGTTGTCATTAAATCTGGCGTTGTAAACATTTTTGTTTTTAACGGAAATAGAATAGAACAACAGTGAATAATTTCGAAACACGGGACAGATCCTCTAGAGACTTCCAGTTTCCTTGATAAAATTTAATAGGTTATTTCTTAATTGGCTTGTGGGTTCTTATTTTATTTCTTTTTTAATAGCTGAGACCCTTTCGTTTATCTTTCGAGGAAAATCATCACCAATTTGTGTGCTTTGGTCTAGAAACAGGCATAAGAACAACAAAAGTGTGCTGTCATGTCGGAATTGTTAAAGAGGTAGATTTGTGAGTCAGAGGCTAAGGAGATATGAAAGTAAAGGCCATGGCTTAGTATCCAATTTGCAATCCATTCGCGCCCTAACTGGCTTCAAAAACTGCACGGTCTCTTTCAAATGCCATGTAAATCAAGTAAAGCACTATACGGTGAACACATTGAATTTATTGGTTTAAGTCAAATTACGTGGCTTTTATCCAGAAAAGCAAAAGTTGGAAGTGGAACTGACCATATGTTAAAACGGAACGAAAAACCCACTCGCTTATTACCTTAAAAGAACTTTATGGCTGTATGACAAATTTTGTTGAGTTCGAAATTTGTGTAAATCATTAGTAAATCATTTGTTCGAAATCATTAGTTTTTACAAATTTGTAATTGAGGCTTTAAATATTCGAACAAATTACTTTATGTTGCATTAGACGATTTGTAAAAAAAAAATCATTCGTTTTTGACCCTGATTAAAAATAACCTAATTAAAATATACAGAAATACAAAAGATTAGCGCCGACTTTTTTCCAGAAAGTCCGCTTAATCAACTGCTGAAAATAATCCAATTCATTTTTGTCGTTTAGATATATAAATGAAGTAAAAAAAAATAATCTGCGTGACAGCCCATACATTGCCAGAGCATAGCTTATTCGATATACAACTTAAAAAACTAACCAAATTCGTCTTTAGAGCACTTGCCAAAAATGTAAATGATACATGAAATCCTAAAAGGCTACAAAGCATTTGCTACTTTACTTTCAATCAGATTTCGTTTGTGAAAAATGAGATCCTACTCCAGCTTTTATTTTTTAAACAATTACTATAAAAATATAATATAATGAATTTGCCTTTTCTTTTTTCCATTACTCTGACAATTTCAATTTATTATTATTATTAGATAACATGCTTTTTGTTGTTTGTTGACATGTTGATTTGTTTTTTTTTTCAACCATTGAGCTATTGAGGTTCCCTTTATTTAGTCGCTTTTATCTCTTCAAAGAATAAAACAATGAAACAATTTTAAGAAAGCTGCAGGTTTGACTACAAAAAGATTAGTTAGTGGAATTTTGCAAAAAGTTGCCATAGTTCATGTAAGATTTAAAATTTCTGCCAAACAGGCAGGTTTGACAGCTGACATTTTCGTCAAAAAAAGATATGACATGTGACATTTTCACCATTTACAAAAAGGGAAGCAGCCTGACAGCTGACATTTCCGCCATTTATAAAGGAAAATTCATCGCCTGACAGTTCGGGATTAGTAAACTGCGTATCTGCCAACAAAGCCACGGTGAACTTTTCAGAAGTACTACGACTTTATGCTACAATAAAAAAAAACTATTTGAAATAAAATCGTTTTCTATCTATTTCGAATTTGGGAACATGTTTCGCTTTCCTTAAATTTTGCTTTGATTCTATAATTTGATATAACTCTCTCTCATAATTCTCATATTTGATCCGCTCAGTGCACAAATCGATTAACTCAACTTTTTTTAAAAATCTTAAATTTACGCGTCAAAGCACTTGGTATTGTCATAACCTTTTGTATTTACAATAACTTGCCCAAACGACAACTATTTGAATAAAAGCGATGTATTTCAGAGGTGAATCTAAATTATTTCATCGTATTTCTCAAATTTTAGTTTTAAGGAGTTAATCCATTTGTGCACTGAATAGCTCAATTAACATTTATATTTCTTTTCCAACAGCCTGTATTTGGAAGAAGTCTTCACTGTTAGCCAGAACAAAAAACCCGCTTCTCCTTTCAAAATTGCCGCTCATCAATATCAAAAATTGTCTTTTCCAATATGTTCGTCAACTGCGTGCCCTGTGATTTAAAGTAAACAAACAAAGTTTTAATACATTTTGTCCTCTCATCTTATACATTTACGCTTTCTGTCTTCTGTCTCCTCTGCGTCTGGTGTCAGATTCCATCACAAATCATATCGATTTCGTGTTGTTGTTGACAGTTGTTTGGTCTTTGAACTCTTCCTTGTTGTGATACGAACACAGAACTCAGCCAGACACTGAACTGAATCTAGACCCACTTTGCAAAATACGGTCAATCGATTTGCACACCCCCTTCCGCATATCGCCGCTCATTATCCGGCTCAACAAACCACAGATAATGCGCGAACGATAGGGCGAAAAAAAACACAACCCATCAGAGTTTTATTAATTCAAATGATTTAATTTTTGAAACAGAAAATTTTAACAACAACAAATTAATTTAAAGTGACTTTTTAGTGGCCAATTAAGTGTTTTGTCACAATTGTCCAAACAAAAAAAAACCTTCGAACTTCCGGCCGACCGGTTGGGGTTTCCATGTAATCGGCCCGAAAAATCGAAGGAAACTCAACCGCTCCGGTGGCCTATCGCGCTCGATCTATTCCCGGCACACGAGAAACGGATGAAATGCACACGGAACCGGGGAAAGATAGAAAATAAAATAGAAAAAAAAAAATTTAAAAAAACTACGATGAAATTAAACGGGGTAATGACTAAGAAGAAAATGCATTTCCTCGTCAACTAGACTGAGCAACTTTCGAGTCATTTAACTTGACCTTTTCATAAGCGATGTTCGACTGCTACCAGTCCAGGTTGTGGTCAAGAGTTGATCACCGGCCTGAAGAGAGACTCAAACTAGGTGCAGGTTGCACTGAGATTAATGTAAAGGTCAAGCGAGCTGTCTGCGTCTATTCACTGAATCTTTGTGTGCGACTGGAGAATGAAATTGGAATGCGAATTAAGCGCACAGGGTGTTCGATTTATGTGCGGCGGAGACTTCATCAGACTCATTTTGTGCAAAATGACTCAACTTTGACAGAGGACGTTGTTCGAATTGGGAATTTTTGAAATTCGATATCCTCTAAACAGCGGTCATTCAAATGCTAATGGGGATGGTGTCATCCGTGCGGGGATGCCATAAAACTTTCTTCGATTGAATTAATGGGATCCAAAAAGACACTTAAATCAGTAGAACTATAAACAATTGAGGTCATCGTACATTTGTGAAAACTATTTCTCAGTGGCCCGCGGGCACGGATGGATTTATAATTCGTTTAAAGCTTTTGAATTGAATTTGTTTTTGAAATGAGAATAAAACTTCGAAATAAAGACGAATCGACTTGAGATCCGTTCCAAAAAACATAATTAACAGAAGTCAAATAACCTGGTGATGGAAACGAATCGGCGAAGTTATCAACTCTATCGGTAGCTAATTCACTTTGAACGATGGTTTTATTTACGAATTTAAATTTGGAATAAAAGTTGTTTTTGAATTGTTGAGCTCTTCATTACCACTGCTAACTTTAACCTCAACCTGAAAACTGAAGTTGTCTAAAATCATACCTTTTTTCGTTAAATGGACTATAATTTTTATGAGATCATCATCATCATCATTAGTGGCGTAACAGCCCACGAAGGGCCAGAGCCTAGGTTTTCGCGAAATGCATTTGTATAATTTACGGAAAAATTTACAACGTTAAGTCACGTTGTACCGAAAACCAAAAATTCTAGTTTCTTTAGATTTACTGTCCAGAAACAAGTCTGACAATATATTATATTTAAACAGATTCGTGATCATCATCATCATCATCATTAGTGGCGTAACAGCCCACGAAGGGCCAGAGCCTAGGTTTTCGCGAAATGCATTTGTATAATTTACGGAAAAATTTACAATGTTAAGTCACGTTGTATCGAAAACCAAAAAATTCTAGTCTCTTTACTGTCCAGAAACAAGCCTGACAATGTATTTAAACAGATTCATTGTGCAATCAAACAAAAAGCTTATTGTTGTGTTTTTTCTGTTGGCTGTTGAAAGTGCTGTTGTCTTTTTAGTCTTACGAACGACAGGTACTACATGAAAATAATATGAGAACCGAATGATAGCCATAAAAACCTGAACGCAAGAGGATCTAATTTCAAACTCTAATTCGGCTGGTGACAATGTATTAAATAAAATTGTTTAACATTTGCCTAGAAATGCTTTTTCCAGGTTATTCAAATCCTGTCTTCGTCATAGACATTTTCTTAAAATATGAAAGATACCCAAAGTAATACCCGTACACAAATCAATAAAACGACTAAAAAGAGTTTCTAGCTATATGCCAAATAGTTTGTATGGTAAATTGTTTGAAAGAATCGTCTATAATAAGCTTTCAGTGGCTGTTGACAATAATAGCTTAGTATCAAATGAACAATTTGGATTCAGACGATGATACTCCACAAGTCATCAACTTATTAGGATCACTAAATTGATCAAAACCGCATCAAGTGAAAGGACATCGGTTGGCATCGTTTCATTTGACATCGAGAAAGTTTGATAGTGTTTGGCATGATGGACTTTGTTTAAGCAATCTTCCAATGTACTTAATAAAAATAATATAGAGCCCTTTATCTGTTGGACATTTTTTTTTTGCAAATATTCTCAGAAGTATCAGATGTCTATCCAATCAATGCAGACGTCCCCTAGTATCAGAAGTTTATCCAATTCGTTAATTGTCAGCTAATTTTTTTCAAAGAAAGCTGCTGTCTGAAATTTCAACTCCAAACGCCTTTTTTGCCGATTATACTTGTCTCTTCTCAGCCTCATACAACAGCACAGTTATAATTAAAAATCTGCGTCTTGTGCTTTCATGTTGTCTTTCTTCACTTCGTGCAAAACTAAAATAAACCTCCCGAAAACTAATCCAGCGTTTTTCACAAGAAGGAGAAAGAATACAAATCTTTCCCAATTTCAACTGAGCATATTTAGGAGACTAGTCTATCTATTAAGTTTGACGTTTCCAAATGTTGAATGTGGAACTATAGACTTATCCATCTTACACTTGAAATCTGAAAGTTAGGACCTACTCATCTCTCGATTCCGTAGTTTCTATTGAGGTTGCTGCTTAAGCCCTCCAAAAAAAAGCCTCCTTTTTCTTTAATTCCCATCCTCCGCGAACAAGATCATATGCACTATAAAAACTATCAAGGCAAAAAATGTATTTCATGACATCATTGACACAGAAAAGTTTCCTGAGCCATTGACAGGCTATTTTTCTTCTCCCTGCGTACTACAAACCACATAAATATTTATCCTCGACTATCACATCAAAACAATCGTCTTCTAATAAACCGATGTTCGTCACAAATTGATTCTACGAAATCTAAAAATGCACGCCCGCAATTCAGTGCATTCTTTCAAAAAACATCTCCGGCCAAAAACTATTTCTGTTCCAGAACTATGCCTCGTTACAACGAAACACGCGTGGGAGTGGGAATTTTTCCCCCAAAACCGTTCCATTAGAACGTTTCACATTCAAAAATACCGTCAATTTTTGCTCTCGGAAACACAATGGAGCACTCAAAAACGCATAAATTTCCAAGTTAATCACTTCACGAGTACACAATAGATTCTAGATCTAATCCGTTTCGCTATGTCAAAAACACTCCAAAATTTCTTAAATCTTTTAAACTCAAAAAAAAAAAAAAGGAAAATGACAACTTTGACAAAATGTCACATCATCAAAATGTGCCCCCACACGCACAAAGAAACAGTTCTAACACAAGTCTCAAAGTTCTAAATCTAGAAAACCTGAACCGAATCCAACAGAGACAATGACGACGGCAACGGTCTTTCCAAATAAATTCGATGCTTCTCCATGCTTCGACGGGGGCATCAGCTGATGGATAAAAGCCATTGCTAAGGTCGATTGGCATGGCATAGCATCGCATCCGCATTTCTATGGTTCTATTTTTGAATGTAGGAACCCGATAGAAGGGACCCATTCTGGTGTCGCTCGGATTTTTTCGTTCTTAAGAAAAAGTCGAGGAGACCATTACCCACGCTAATGGGCAATAAAACGTGATATTTATGAACGACGATGAGGTAGCGTCTTCTATGAGGAAGCAGCTTTCTCTGCTGCTTTCTTTCTAGCCGGGGGAGGCAGATCGCATGTTTCATGCGTGCGGGTTATTTTTGGATATTAACAAGGACACATCTCTCTTCGTGGCGATTGATTAATTGCTAATGTTCACAGATATGTTGTCCATAAATATGCGTGGCTAGAGCTGCGCATGTACTCTGGGACTTGGAGACGCATATCAATCGCTGGACTATTGGTCCCAGTGGATGAGTAAACTTGTTGCTGAAGGGATTTATAACAAGTTGGGCGTTCGTCTAGCGTCACCCTTGCCCAATCCAATGAAATGCTTTGTCCAAAAAAAAAAGTTCCAACCGAAGACACCACAGTTTGGCCGATTTTGAAGGCAATGGAAAATTTCCCGGATGCATTCGAACTAGATCACTGTATCTGGACTTCGTCCAAATTGTTGTCAATGCGATAACGAGATCACAATCTAAGAAGACACAGATGTGAATAACTTTTTTGGATGCTTCCAATTGTGCAATTTTAGCACCTAGCAAACTATGTAACTCATTAAACCTAAGCTTAGGTGTCGGCAAAATTTATAACGATTTCATATGAATGCAATATGACTGCTCTTTGGTCCTCCTTCAATTTTTAGCGAACTTTTTTCAATCAAAAATCATTTTTTAAGGAACAACGTATCAGATTAACATCTACTATTCAATGTAATGTGATGGGTTACTGAGTTTCAATTTTGTATAACTTGATCTCTAGCAACACTGCCAACAACAAACAGCGCCTGTCTCACTTCGGCTCTGCTTTTGACCTATAACCGAGTTTCTAACTTTACAGCAGAGTTAAAAAAAAACAACCTCTTAAGCAGCGTTTTACATGCCAAGCTGTACATCGAGATTTAAGTAGACTGAAAAACGCCAATAATATCTTAAAAGCAGACGAAAAGTTTCCGTACAAGGCCTTCACTTTTTAAAAACTATTTTGTAACTCTAGCTATGTACAAAAACAGTAGACAAGAAAACAGTAAATGACTACGAAAAAGACTTATTGTTAGATCTATCAGAGAATTTTTGGTACAACATGATAATTCTTTGGACAGGGATCTCAATTCCGACGAATTTGAAACAATGAAGGGTGTTACGTAGAAATACATTCTTAGTACACTGCTATTCAATATACCCGTTAAAGGTGGATAAGGTCTTAAGGTGTATTAATACCAGCTGTACGTTGATAGCAAAGTCTTTCTGTACGAACTGTTCAGGGCCTTCATTTAAATATTAACAGGCTCAATGTACGAGGTGTGTTCAAAAAATAAGGCGAATTTTCAAATTTCGCGGGCTACGTACATTCGATGTAACACATCGAACTGTTCAGAAATTTCCAAAACAAGCTAAGACTACAAATATCATTTTCGTATATTGTATATAAATATTTAAAAGAGAAATAAAAATCAAATTAAAACCAAACCATGACCATTTAAAGTCTTAAATGGGAACCGCCCTCTTTAGTTTCTCCTATCCCCCGGCAACGAACTCGGAAATAAATGACTTTGACATCTAAAACCGAACGCAAAAGGTACTGCAATTCTCATGCCCCTCCAAATTAACCTCCCAGCATTTCATCTGCAATATACAGATGTTTGTACTTCCACCTTATTACCCCCTACAGGTGCTAACAAAAAATCCTACAACATTTCCCTAACTGTGCTAAGTGCCTCACTAAAGTTCATAAGCTTTGACTGGAAAAATAAATAAACCTTCTCAAGATTTGCGTAAGTGCTTCAACTTTCTCTATGCCCACAGACAACGCTGAGATGTGTCATCTCAATTTAATCTGACAGCGCAGAGCGGTGCCATAAAACTCAACACAGCCACCGACACCAAGTCCAAGTCATATGTCACAAGTTATAGTTCAATCTTAATAAAAAAAAAACAAAAAACACCACAAAAAGAAATAAACTGGATGGATGCCTACTCTCGTTTCATGAACTAATTCGCCAGATGAAACCATCTTTCTTTTTACATCCACATCTTTCAATTTACTCACATCCCTTTGAAGCTGTATCTTTATATGATATCTGTAATTGTCGCACACTTAGTGGCAGTAGCCTGTCGACGGACGGTCTAATCTACGCCCGACCATCTCATTATTATTCTCCTACGGCTGTGCCGTTTGATGGATTCCCAGGGAACACACACCGTCGTAATATATGCACCTGAAGTAGGTGACACCATGACCAAGAGTAGTTATGCTGCCTGATACACTTGTGTGTGCATGGTTACCCAAGCACCCGGTTAATTTTTCTCTTCTCCATTTTTCTTTTTTTGCTTTTATTACGTCGTTGAATGCCTTTCGCTTCCAGGAACACGCAACAGTGATTAAGAGTAGGAAATAATCCTTCAAAACCGGCGTATGTCTAGGTAGGCAGATGTTGCTGTTGTTGAGAAGAAGACGCCTCTCAATTTTCCTGCGGCAGGTATCTTTGCGTCCATTTTCGAGTGCAGTTGTGCAAATAGATATCTCAAGGTCGTATCTCAAGGTGTGCTTCGAGGATATGGAAAAAGAGCAGGTGAAGGTTGTGCATCCTTTTTCCAGAATGACCCGACCCAACCGCTCAGCAACAAACGATTGTTTGGGCGAAATGCATTTACAATCTCTCTTGCTAGGGATAACACAACTCGGCTTAATCGAGTTCATTGTACAAACATGGGATGTAAACAGAGATCATGAAAGTAAACTGAATTCCTAGCAGGATTATCTTCCGATTGGTATATGGAGATTTTCTTTAGATGCCGCAGGATATGCGAAAATAGGATTCGGTAAGTTTTCACATCACAGAGAGATTTTAAAGGCCTCCCACGTCTGGAAAAAGTTGGCCACCCTGAGTAAATGTTGCCCGAAGGTGCTAAAGAATATATGTAATTAGTTTCTCAGTCCCGGAGTATTTGGAAGAAAGTAAATGAACTGGACAAACTTGATCGTCAGCATTAATATTCTGTAAGAACGATTAGGCGCAATATCTTAGAATCGTCTGAATCATATACGCTTGCGGAACTAACTAAAACTTATCTAACTTGGCATCGCGAACTCCTTCATGCTCATATGAGAAATGAAATCGCTTACGAACAATACAACACGTTTGTTTTGTTTGCTTTGAAATTATTTATGAATAACTTGTTTATTTAAAGAGATGGGGAAAAACCCCTGCATCAGCGAAAAAAAAGAATCTTTTAATTGCACTATTAGTTATTTAGTTATTGATCTCCAAACCAATCGTGACATGACTCTGAGATATTTAATTGTGTGGCGCCTTTGAGATCTACGTCACGTTCTTAGTTCAACTACTGTAACATGAACACAACTCCGTAACGTAAAGAATTTCTTAGAAAACCGACGAATGTTGAAGTTCCTTTGCCAAAGATAAGAGAGAGGTCAGTTTTACGGGATTTCCCTACACATTCTGTCTACAGAAGAAAGCAGAAATTTTATCATTGTTATTGTTTTCATTCTTAGAACTCAGTACTGCTAAATACAAAAATATCTTTCTGTCACACGAGTAAAATCACAAGAAAACCCCAATGAGTTAAGTTGTAGGCCTTCGTCTTTAAACCGCAGATAAAAACTGAAGAAATGTTACGGATATACACGAACCATGACACAAGCAGTCGATAAAAATGTTTCCCATGTTTTTAATAAATTCCCAGGGTGTTTCTTTTAAAGTGTTTTGATTATGGAGTTACTTGTCGCAATTCGAATTGAATAGATTTGGGTTTGCAACAGCAGTTAGTTGTATTTTAGTTTTCAGCTACTGTATTTTTTTTTACAACAATGTTGTGAGTTTGTTTGCATCGAAAAATATGGGTTTAGGTTTAGCACTGTTCCTTTTTTACACTGCTCGCACGACCCAGTAAATTACTTATGAGAGTCTTAAGTTAATTAAACTAGTTTGTGAGCATTGGGTATAGTGGGCTAAAGTATTATATACATACATACATTGGGTGGCGTAACAGCCCGTTGAGAGCCAGAGCCTAGATTTTTCGCGCCTCCACTGCGTTGTGCACGTTATAATTTGTGACACATGTGGAGGGGACCTACGGTTTAATGCCGGTTCCGAACGGCGAATTACAAAAACTTTCCGTGACAGAAGTACTCCAGGAGGATTATCAGTCGTTCGCTGGAGGTGGGGCCGTGAAAATTGTTTGTGGTGTTTTTTCCCCGAGCTGAATTCAAACCCGGGTACTCGCGCTCAACAGTCCGACACACTAACCGATCGCAAAGCAATATACAGGATTTGCAAAAATCTGGAACATAAAGCTTATTTTCTTAGACGTTTTAAAAGTTACGAGAAAAATTTTAATCACAGACAACCCTATGTTGGCTCATTTGTGTTTTTAATGCATTTTGAAAGCTTATGTTTATAGCTTACTAAAAATCAAAAATCAAAATAAAAATTCAAAAACATAAAAATCAAAAAATAATTTAAAACTCACAGAGGCTTATGTTCCAGATTTTTGTTTGTCTCATTATTACTTTGAGCTGCTGTAACTCTGTCGTTTAAGACTAAATTAATTTTCTAAATGAGACTGCATTAATAAAACAACCTAAATTCTGTTCTGTGCTGTAGAATGGTAGCCAATCACCAGTGTATGCACCATCTCAGAGTTCCTTTAAACTTCATTCGTCCCTCGGCAGTTACTTTTTCAAACAGAAACAGTCCTTTTTTTAAAAAAAATCTTCTAAAATATGACACGCTTTTGAAATTATAAGTGCCTTAAGTTTTTTGGTGTTATTGGTACTTCCTGTGAAAAAACAATTTAATTGGTTATTAGGCTCTTCACTGTGAAAATAGTAAGACTACAGTCACTTGAGCTAAAATAACCCGCTGACCGGAAAATTAAATTAAAACATTAAGTTTTCTTCTGGTAAAGACAGAATGATCTGGATGTGAGAGCATAATTAACAAGTTGATTTGCTTTTGCGGCTTACTGCTTCACTCACGAGTTAAGAACTTAGTAGCCAACATCTTGAATCTAGTTTTTGGCTAGGGATGGGTAGGTACAGAGCACGTGCTCCAGCGTTTCGCTAACCAATGAGTCCCTGCAGTTCCGAAAGGATCCTGAGCTGTAAGCAGTAAGCAGTTCCCTAAGGATACCAACGAGCACGCTGCATTTGGCACTGTATAGATGAATAGATCGATTTTATCTTTGAAAACTGACTTACTCTCTAAATGAAATCAAATTAAATCGACTTAATCAACTAATATTACCAACGATCGTTACAAAGATCGTTCTAAAAAAAGTTTTTTTTTTTAGGAACTACTGAATAGATAGTATTATAGTAATGAGGGACTAAACTAATTTTGGGCATGTGTGCCGAAGATTGCATATTGGTTGTCCAGTTTTCAACCACATTTTCGAGCAATTACATACAGTAACGGACACAACTGAAACTCCCCCTTAAGCAAACTGACGTGTTTGCTCGTAGCGAATGACGGAGAAGTTACGAAGATGATTTTTTTTGTCCTTTCAACAAAATATTAATAATGTTTTCCTTTCTTAAATTTTTTATACAAGAAGATAGTGAGTAATTAAGACTTGTCGCGGCGATTTTTTAAAGTTATGTTTAGTTAATTTTCAAAAAAAAATGTTTATAAGCGAATGGTCAGCACCTTTAGACTTGTTTTATGGGATTACTTAAAGGAAGAAATTTAACTAACCACACACTACAGAGGAGCTAAAACTTATCATTATATATGAAATCGCGCAAATAACATCGACAGCACTTTAAAAAGTCAAGGGAAGTACTATCAAAAGACCACATGAGTGCCCGCACTCTAGTGGCGGCCACTTAACCAATGTTCTATACATAATAAAAAAATAATGTCCATGAAACTTTTATTTGTGAGTTGTTGTGGAGTAATTCGTCGGAATAGGTTGAGAAACACGACGGTGCGCGGTGAGCTTAATGTTGAGCACCTGCTTCTTAGAACGAAAAGAGCTATACTTCGATGGTTTGCTCACGTGCCACGAATGTCTCAATCAGAACGACCTCCAACGCGTGCTTTGAATGCGATCTCGTCAGGAAGGCGACCGTTCGGCTGACCCAGGATGAGATGGTTGGACCAAGTCCAAAATCTCGCTTAGTACGCTTACGCGTACCTCCTAATGCGTTAGAGTTGGCGGCGGAGGATCGACTTGCCTGGAGATCTTTTCTGCGTGCACTGCCCCCGCGACCCCGTTACTGGAATATGCGGTCACAGAAAATGATGAAGGCAATAGTCTTTACTAATAAAAATTCTTAACCAAAAAGCGTGTCCCAAAGTGCATTGTAAAACATTTGCAAAGAACATTTATTTTGGAAATGAACTTTCTCAATTGGGAAGCGTTGTTCTGTCGTAACACCCACCGTAGAAATTAGAAACTTAATCGTATGCACATCCGATTTGGGACCTCCTACATCCGTCCGACAATGCTTATTCATTTGTGTGGTCGAATGTGCAGAACGACCACACAAATGACATTTCGAATTTATTTAACACCCACGAAGTAATCATCCACTCCATCTGATGCACTTTGAGCATGTCTCTGGCTCTGCAGATGCAAAAACCCAAACGAAACACGAAACACATCCATGGTCTTGCCCTTAATCACCAATTGGACTTTAGCCTCACAAATGAACAATTCAAATTAAATTTGATCTCGGAAAAGCCAATCAACTTTAGCACTGGCAAAAAAGCTCCTGTCGTAATCTCCAAAAAAAAAAATGCGCTGCGTAAAATATAAAACCACACAAAACGCCCACGAAGCTTCGGAAAGCTTTCGCACTGACTATATGTAAAGTTACGACGCATTTTCTGCTTTTGTATCGAATTCCATTCCCGCAGAGAGAACGTTACAGCACAACGTTCTCACTTTTATTTCTAATGCGAATAAAGGCTTTCAAGGTCCAAAGCTGATACCGTCGATGGAATTTGTTGGTGAATCATCAGCATTCTACACGAACCAAGAGACTCGTAATATTTGATCTTGAATGATGTTCCTCTTTGCTTAAAGAATGTCTGCAAAACCCCGCGATATTTGATCAGATCTGAATGTTCCTTTTTACTCAAAGAATGTCTGCAAAACCCCGTTGACAACAAACATTTCAACTCATTTGAATTTCAAAATCTTTCCATCAAATAAATCACAACTACAAAGACCGCCGTCAAGTAAATCAAAGATCATTCACAGACTAGAGAAAGAACAAAATTAAAAAGTCGCAATTTTTCCTTTTCTTAAATCTTTTTCACTTTATTTTCTTTCAAAAACTTCTCGTCATTTAGGAATTCATTAAAATAAAAACCAAAAAAAAAAAGAAATAATAATAATATAGTAATAATGGTTATAAATCTACAATATATAAAGTAATGTAAAAAAAAAACATTCAATTATAACAAATGTAAGCTTTTTATTCATTTCAATCAACGAAAAAATTAAAATAAATTTTGTTTTAAACGGATTTAAACATCCAATTAGAATTATAACTTTTGATTAACATTTTTTTTTCTTCTTCCTTTATCTTTTGCGAGGTATATTAAAATATACAAATAAAAAAATGGTAATCAAGAAACAAGCACATTTTTATTGCTTTTATTCATTTTGTTAAATATATGGTGAAAAAGCAAACACAATAGTGTTGGTAATAGTTTTTCTTTTTCTGTTTTGTTTCCAACAAATAATGTAAACAAAGAAGTAGAAGTTTTTATATTTCTAGTAACAAAAAAAAGAAAAGAAACGCGTTTTCAAAAGGCACAATTCTGTATCTCATTCATTACTACATTTTGAATTAGTTTTGTTTTTGTTTTCTTTTTGGAAGATCTTTTTCTTTTTTTTTAACTTTTTTGTACATGTATTTTTTTTTCTTCGTTTTTCTTTTTTTATCTGTAAAAAATATTTTTTTTTGTTTCCTATTTTAAATCAAAATATATTTTGTATATGTGTATATTAAAAAACAAAAAAAAAACTTTGAAGTCTATAGAATTGCATTGATTTTGTTTATGTTATAAAAAAAATATTCCTTTTTTTCATGTGTGCTTTTGAAAAAGCATTTTTAGCAGCATTTTTTTTATTCTTTTTTTCAGAAATTAAAAGATAAATCACGTTTTGTTTTGTTTTTTTTTTTTATAGCCAAACTCACTGAAATTGTGAATAAATGTGTCATCAGGATATTTGGACAAATCGTTATATGATTATAAATCAAGAAAAAAATTATAAATTTATATGTAAAAAAAAAATTTACATTACCATTTTTCATATTGTGTATTGCTATAATTTTCTGTGTTTATTTCTTCTGCACGTTTTTTTTTATTACTTGTTAAACTCTAATTGTCTTAACATAAAAAAAGAACTTAAAATTTACTATCAACAGTTGTATTGTTTTATTTTTGTATACCTTTTATTCATAACTACATACTTTTAGTAATTTTTTTTTTCAATGAACTTTAAGTAAAATATATAGATGGAGGAAAAAAGAAATAATTCTTGAGATTTAATTGATACAAAATAAAAAAATGTATACAACATGAACTTGCAGGGTTAATGTGTTTAAAAAGAAATTATTAGCGTATTCTTAGTACTGTATTACTGTGTATAACAAATTTTATTCTTTTAACAATATCTTTTATTTTTTTTTTTTTTTGTTTTCATCAAAAACACTAATTTTTTTTTATTTAAGTTTATCATATAATAAATATTTGGTTATATATAAATATGTATAGTTTATTTCAAAGCAATTTATTAGTATATAGAATTTATTTTTATTTTTATTAACAAAAAAGAAAATTGTATGTAAAAAATGTTTCCCCTGATTTTAATTCCTTTTTTTATGTAAATTGAATATTTTTCTTTTTTTTAGATATATAAATATTTTCATTTATTTTTATTTTATTATAAGCGCGTATATAATCATCAAATTGTGTGTGGGAAAGAGAACAAGTCTCGAATCAGTCGGAGTGAAAAGAAAAACCAATGGACCCATTCATGCTTTTAGGGTCGAAATTTTTGTTTTAGAAAACCCCACTGTCTCATCGTCAACACCATCGAGACATCCCACCACACCTCCCATCAATCAATACAAAGAGAGTTTTTTTTTATTTAACAAAGAATTTTTTTATTTATTTCAATTTTTTGTTCTACACTAAACAAAGTACTACCGAAATACGGTACTATACACAAAAAAAAAAAAAAAAATAGAAAAGTGAAAATAACGACGCCCCTTAGCATTCGCTGGGTGACGGAATTTTTCCTCTCTTTAACTTCTATTTTCTAAAACTATACAAAAAGGAACTATAATTTTTTTACTTCAATTTAATAAGCACATGTACATACATATGTATATTTTTCGATTAATTATTAGATAACTATCATCGATGTTATAAACCTAAAGTTTTTATCTTTTTGTCATATCGTACACATAAGTGAAAGCAAAAGAAAAAAAAAAATAAACTTCATTTTTTTTATTCTTGTTTTTTTATTTTATTATTTAATCCATAGTTATATTCCAATTCATACACATGAAGAGATGATAAAACAACATGTTTATGAAATATTAAAAAAAAAAAATTGTTTCTGGTGTTATTTTATTTTACAAGTTGTTTTTATAAGGTTCAAGTGTTTCTTTTATTGGTGTAGCTTTAAAAAAAAATCGTATAATGATTATTCGTTAATTCTATTTGTACTATTTTTTGTTTTATTATTTGATAATATTTCATATTCATATATATTTATTTATATATATATATATCATTTGCTTTCGTTATAGTTTTGCTTTTATAAATGTCAGAAAGAAGTTTATGTATGGTATAATGTTATATACAAGACATATTTACATTTAAAAAAAAAAGAAGAAAAAGAAAATAAACCCTCTTCCCTTAATCTAACATCAAAAATATCATAATTCACTAAACTTTGCCACGACGAAAGAAGAAAAAAAATATTTATAATCTCTTCGAAGAGACATCATACTTGTAGCATGCATAACAAAAACTGTCGCAACTGCACACAGCGATAAAAAAAAAAGTATGCATTTCTGGCTTATCAAGGGGCTATACTCGTTTACACATTTACTTGGTATTCTTAGTTTGTATTTTTATTTATTTTACTACTCTCTCTCTCTCTTTAAAATGCGGTGTTTGTTGTGGTGTTGTATTCATTTTCATTTTAGCCGGCCGGCGGATCTGATATTGGAAGGTGTACACCGTTTTAATTTTATGTATAGTGCTGCGCGCGAGGCATAGTAATTCAATAAGAAAAGAGAATATGAAGAGAAAGGGGGTGGCAGTTGATGGTATTGTGTTGTAAATGAATCATTGACCTTTCTCTCTTCATTGTTAGGGAAAAGGAATTAAAAATCAAAAAATGAATATTTCGTTGCACATTGTGGGAGAGAGGACACGTCCGGCTAGCAAGTGTGTGCAATTTTTTTTTGTTTTCTAATCAAATCTAATCCAATTTATGAGTGTACAGCAAGCTAAGAGGGATATTTAAATATTTCTTCAACGTAATTATTGTCCAAAAAAAGAAATTTACAAAGATACGTATTTTAGAAGAATTCATTTAAAAATTATTCAAAAAATTCATTAAAAAAAGGAAAAAGAAACGAATAATTATAATAAAGTCCAAGCAATATAACGTAGTAATTCATTTGCTTATAAGAGTCATTAACAATAAAGAGGTTATTTTGAAATCCTATTCCTATAAAGAAACACAAAATATAATTTCCAAATCATATTTTGTTTTGTCTACACTAAAGATATTCTTAAAAGTTTATATAAATGTATATATACTATATATATAAGTGTATTTATGATCAATTAGATCTTAGATCAATCTAAACGAATCGACAGTTAAAACGGTCCGAGAGTAAATTATCATCACTCGACCAAGTGTAGTTATAATTATAAATATGTTAATTATAAAAAAAAAAAGTACAAGTCTACATATACAACTGCATGTATAATTATATTGTGTATATATAGAATTATAAGCAATTTTTTTTAGTTTTAGTTTTTTTGATGAAAACAATATTCCTACAATCTGCCAAACAATATCATATTTCTTTCCATCTCCTTTTTTTCCTTGTTTTTTTTTTGTTTTGTTTCCTATCTTCCCTTTGGTCACAGATTAATTTACCTTTTACATATATATAGAGACTTTGTTGTTAATAAGAAAAATAAAAAAAAAACCCGATTATATTTAAAAAAAAAAATAATATTAATAATCACTTTTATCAACACGCTCTAGCGGCGTTATGTTTCAATTTAAGTTGCTTTAAAATCTCCTCACGCTTTCTTAGCTGAGCCTTAAGCATTTCTTTCTGATCGCTCAAATGTTTCTCATCACGCGTTAGATTCTCGCACAATTTAGCTGCTTCTCTTAGGATATTTACCTTTGGTGCGCGTTCCTTATCCTTTATGCTGGGTATCAATTTTTTCAGTGCTTCAAACAAATTCTTTAATCCAATACGTCGCTGACGTTCCATATCATTATGTAGATTGCGCTTTTCCACTGTATCGACTTCATCTAAGCTAAAGTGACGTTTTATTGATACATTTGCTGGTGTTGTCTTTTGCTTTTTACCACGATGACGTTTACTAGCGGGCATAAAATCATCCGAGCTTAGGATGAGCCCACCATTTACACCACCACCTGTTCGTATACTGTTGCCATTTGTTGCGTGACGTTTTCTCGATGACAATGACGCCGGCCATCTGGAATTGAATTTCGATGACGACGATGATGACGAGGACGATGAAGAGTATTGACTGCAACTGTACGGTGTACTCGCCGGCGATGTGTAACGTGAATTGGCTAATGATGAACCGGATTTGTTCGGACTCACACTGGCCGGTGTGTATGGTAAATCGTAGGAGGTACGACGACGTGGTACCAATGTTCTTACGCCATTTGGTGTTTTAACAATACGTGATCCGAATTTGTTTGCGACTTTTGTCTGTAGAGCGCGACGATCTTTGTCCGATGGATTGGTTGGGAGTTTTTTATCGCCAATTGATACAACATCAATTTCCTCATCTGAAAA
This sequence comes from Syritta pipiens, assembly GCA_905187475.1. NCBI lineage: Eukaryota > Metazoa > Arthropoda > Insecta > Diptera > Syrphidae > Syritta > Syritta pipiens. Next base: position 8,363,425 of record LR994571.1, on the reverse strand, counting down.
TGAAAAAAAAAAAAAAAAAGGTCGTTATAAATTTGAAAAGGATTTAAAATGCATTGAGTTATGAAATCTTTCAAAAATTGGCACTGTCTCAAAGTGTTTCTTCTCCTTAACCCCATCAGACCAAAGCAGACATACAAGATCCTTGCGGTCCACTAAACAACCCTAATCTGCCCTCAAAAGGCCTCTCGCACTACACTGAACATCTGCATTCAATAAATCCGCATTAGGGGTTGACGGAAGTCGTCAGCAGAAGCGCAAACAACAGCTCTTTAAGCAGATAATTTGCGGAAAAGAAAATAAATCTTGCCCCCGTGTGTTGCTAACTCACCACCAACGTACGATAGTTAATGGAAATTTCAACGAAAAGAACACACATTAACTACTTGAGACCTACCGACAGGCGCCAGTCAGTTATGGCTGGAATTTCCTCTTAAGACGAAGAAAAAAAACTGACTCACACTCTGACTCTTATACTCAAAAGCTGTTCCTATTACAACCACCACCACGACTAACACCCACCCAAATTCGCAATGAGTCACGTGGCGACGTTCCGAATCATCCCCCCATACTCGTGTGTCAGTGGACTGGGGTGGTATTAGTGCGAAAGAGAAGCTTTCAACAAGATGCCAAACCTATTTATCATACTAACTCACAAAAGAAGAAGGAAATCGCTCACTTTCTATGCAAAAAAAAAAAAGGTTCGTAAACTTATAATGTCATGCCATTCCTAACAGATATACCACAACGACAACGACGACACAATATAACTCAGTTACGTAAAAAAAAAAAAAAGACATGCCTCTTCCGCACTACAGCTTACCGGCCTACCACCATTGATTACTACAACGTCGGCTACGACACACGAACGTCGACGTCGACGACGAAAATTTCTTAAATCGATTTCCGCATAGCAACAGCAAAACCATCCAAGAAACCAAGCAAACGTAGTGAACTACGCTATGAAACGAGAACTCGAGCAGAGTATCTACTCTCGCGCCGCCCCAGACAGAAAGCATGTGTGAGCAAAAAAAAAAAAACGATTCTATGTCATAGAAAAAGAGAGAGGAGGGCCTACGAAACGGAGTATTTTCGTGTAGCCATGTGGTGCGCAGAGGCGCATTGCCGAAAAGCGCGATTTCGTCCACACACTACACCCCAATCAACCCCCCGCCAAATCTAATTTTAATCAAAGTTGATATCGTATACTACACGTTGGAACTACTACGCCGTGAGACCGAACGCGGCGTGCAGTGAGAGTGAGAGGGAAACATTTTTTTTTTTTGAATTAGGCGAACGGAAATTTTTGTTCTAGCACTCTTTCTAATTTAAGTTAAGTTAAACTTTCCCCAAAAAAGCGCGCGATGAACCTCTTATAAATAGCTCACCCCCTTGTGAATGTGGGTGAGAGAAAGAGAATAATTTTTCTTTTTTTTTAAAGGAAAGTGTTTTCCTTTTTGGATGCCGGCCGGCTGGCAGGGGACACAAAATTTGTCAACGTGATCTGTGTGTGTCGCTCGGTCTCGCTTATCATTCTTTATTCGAAGCGATAGTACTCGTGTTCTGCTCTGTTGTCAACCAATAAAAATTAACCCACTTTCCTCACACTATCTCTAAAAAAAACCTGGCATGAGTCCCAAAATTTAAAAAAAAAAAATTCCGGCTCTCGTGCGTGCACATTGAGCGCGCACAAAGTTATTTTACACATGACAACAAACCGGCAATGACGGGGTCTCAATGTAAATCAGATGAGCTTTTTCTTTTTTTGTTCAAATAAATTATTTATACACACCACGCCATGGAGGTGAACAAAATTAGCTTGGACACAAAGTAGAATCTCGAGAATTCTGACGAAATCGGGACTGGGTTAAGTCGGACTGATAGAAATCTTCAACGAAGGGGCATTTCAAAAAAAGGAAATTTAATATACAATCAGAATGATAATCAGGATTGAAGGAGAAAAATAAATTTAATTAGCAATCAGTGGAATTTTTTTTCTCTGTTGCCGACAGAGACTCACTTCGACAGCGACTAATTATAGAGAGGCCGATGCAAGGCGGTCACAAATATCGAAGGTGTATAGCATATGCATATCTCTTTCGGAAGCGATTCGCATTAAAAATCAGTCTTTATGATTATTGCATAGATATGACGCACATGAGAAAGCACTCACACACAAAGCCTTCTCTTTACGACTCTCGACGACTAACTAGCGCATTGGAGACTGACTGATCCGGAATAGCTTTATTTCTGCGCACATGCAGCGGCAGCAAGCGAATGCGAAAGCGAGAGTGATGCTGCTGACGTTGATCTTTGTTGTGGTGTCTGAAGTCCATAATGGGTGAGGCGGCAGCAGACACATAAACAATGCGATGCGGATCTATTTGGATGTTCTTCCACCTCAACGGGGGCGTGATACATGATACACGTTCAGTTGCCAGCAAATTGATTCGTGTGCTGCACTCACTGAGTGAGCGCGCTCACGGTTCTGCTGCACTTATCTGTGCTAACTGACCGTGACCAATTACTAGTAAAACTAACTCCTTATCAACACTTGAAATGATTAATACGAAATAAATTGTTGATTCATAAATATTAACTGGATCGCCTCGAATTAAGTCGGCTGACTTTTGCTTATCACTTCGAGTTTCGAGAGAAGTAGGCGTACGGCCAATCTGTGCTCGACCCGTGCCCTTAGCAACAACTCATTTTGGAGCTCCAGCTTTAGATTAAATCGCTGCGAAACACGAAATACCAGACCATAGTGATTTGATTTTGCTCAAACAATTAGCCAATTGCAACGTCGGCATTCCAAACACAGATTCGATCGATCTAGGTGAGTCCCGTCTAAAAACAAGTCTAACTTGAATTCATAACACACACAGAATAAAAAAAACAGAAAAAAAAATTAAAAATTCTGGGTGGGAATTTATCTTTTCGATCGTAAACTATCGAACTATGTTTACACCATTGCTCGGTGACTGCACAAGCGCGACTCTACTTTTGACCACACGTTTCAAATTGTGTGTCATGCAAGTGTACTGTCCTTGGTTTCGTCGCACGACCCACAAGCGGTAACTTCATTCATAAAACACAGCAAACTCCGCGTGGCCCAAGAGCCCCAGCGCTTTGCTTTGTATTTGAGAAGAGAGAGAATTTAACCACCAGCAGACGTTTGTATTAACTATGCGAACGAACTATCGCGGTCCGCGTCTCTCGTGCAAAAACCTGATTTTCATCAAAAAGCATACCACATAAATGGTCTTCTCTTGACCGGTTACGATGACGACGATGCTTGTGGTGAAGGTAAGCATACAGAGCGCACCGCACCGTGCCAGCGTCGAGAGTCTGGATGTCTGTTTTTAAATGACGTAATATAATTATTCATTGACTGTCTACGATTCGTGAACAGAATTTATTCGTTGGGCTCAGGTAAATATGCGGCATGGCGCGGCAAGTTCGTCTGAACTCCGGGGATTTTTTTTTTTTTCTTTCCATCTACTTCGATTGCTTGCTTCTCCAATTCATAGAAGTGCTAAGGTAAAACCTGTTTGGAGCTTGGCTCTTCAAAGAGACTACACGACGACGACGAAGACAAAACGAGAATGGTGATGTCTCTGGAATCTGAAATGTGAAATCGCGATCGAAACATTGTTGCCGACCGGCAGTTTCACGATGGAATCTTTGAGAGAACCGGTTGAATGCTATACCTCCACGGACTTACCAGAATAGTAAGTAAGTAGTAATGTGGTGGTGGTCGATGATATGTTAAAGTTCTGAGAATTGACAGATCGCCATGGGTATTTACTAACAATCAATTGGAATAGATTGTCCCACACCAGAAGTGCGACCTTATCAGAAGAGTATGCAATCGGTTCTTTTTTTTTCACACGATACAATATCCCCCTAACCAGCAGCACCATCTAGTCACGGTCGAGAAGCTGCGCCGGACAGGCGGCCGCTTATGCACTAGACTATACGATACGTCATAAAGTCATGCACTTGGAAATGCTTGGCATATTTCGCGTAAAGCTTGAGATATGAGCTGGCGGGCCAATAAAAGGGTTAACGAGCGCGAATATGTATCTTCCCCCCGGGGGTCACGGTTTTCTGCGATCGCATGTGGTGTTTTCTTCATCACCGCACCGCTCCTCCTTTCTCGTCGTCGTCTGTGATCCACTCTCGGGAACCATCGTGCATGTGAACGCGACGCGACGCGAAGCGCACACAACAGAAAAGTAAATGGAGTGCCCGCGCACGAAATCTGACGATGTGCATGCATTTCTTGCGCGCACATGCAACAAATGTCAATAAAAACACAAAAACTGAAGTACACCACCATCGTGTGCATATCAGGAGGAGGGAATGTTTAGCCGGCAAAAAAAAATGTGGTGAGTCGACAGTAAATAAAAATAAGAAGCGAAAACAAAACAAAAAAAGAAAAAAAAAAACTTGCACGCCGCTTGCTTTTTACTCTCGTTTTACACATTTCTTTACGTCTTTCTTTTCATTTTATCGCGAATTTCGGTGCTGTGTACGAAGTTATATTTTTTCACACGATTCAGTTGATAGCTCGTAGCCGTTTTTTTTTTCTCATTTTTTTGCAAGCCAAGCCGGACGCCTCTTGACGCGACGACGCGATGAAACCACTCTATAAATGTAAAGAAGAATTGCAGTCAGCCATGTGCACATGCACCACAAGCTTGCAACCAGACAGTCAGACACAGACACATTGCCTCATCCGACGGAAATCGCATGATGGAATATAAATGAGCGGGCCGCAAAAGGCCAAGAAGGAAACCGGTATATGTACAGACATATAAAGCCTTCAGCAGGAGGAAGAAGTATGGTTTCATTACTCATTTTTGGATTTTAATTGCATTAATTATTTGATGGGTTTGACTTGTCTTCTTCCACACATGAGTGCCGAGGCCAATTAAGCTACCCGCAGAACAGGCTACAGAAGAGCAGGAACACTACTGTCTCTTAAGTTGAGCTGAGCGCTGGAGATCTATTGATCATATTGCCTGAGATATTTAGTACATCCTTTGCATAACCACAAGTGGTGTTTTGCGCGGTGTCTTACATGCCATCGTTCGTTATGGGAGACTGCCACAAATGTACAGTCGGCGGCTTAGTTTGGCTGGGAGCACAGACGTCTCCTTTGGCGACGACAAAATGCCATATCATTAAGTGGCTCCGAACAGATGCTATAAATTCCACGAAACTCATGAATATTCAGCGCCATCTAGATCCATTTGTTCAATAAATTGCAAAATGCGACTCTAACAACAGTTGGCCAACTGCCAAAAAATCCTTACTCTTATTCTGTTGAACGCATGGAAACGAGACCATCGTTTGCGGAACAGGCGCCGGATGGATATGGAAAAAGGCGTTGTCAGTCCCGTGTCGTGCCTTGCCCTGCCCTAACGCACAAGGGAGAAAAAGCTGCTTCCAATGGGACTACTCCCTTCATAGCATGATCCATTCCATTCCAAAGATCTACTCGCGTGGTAATACTTTCAGCAACAACTGAACAAAAAAAATGTCCTTTACTCACACCCAACTGCGCATTCAAAGCCCAGACAACATAATTCATACTCCACTTGCCCTCAAGCATTACCCACTTCAAAATTTAGAGGTTGCGACGACGAGGACCCAGAGAGACACATCACTTTATCCTTTATTACACCACTATCCACTCTCCGCCCCCTCGCCTAAAATCTTTGGCTTGGGCGTGGTAAATGACTGCTTTTACATACAATCTGCATGCATACTTTCTCATAAAAAAATTTTATGATACACAAAAAATATCCGTGACGACGCCGACGACAGGGAAACGCACAATCAGTGAACGGAAAAAAGCTCTCGTGCCCTGCTCCCACTATGTACTCGGATGGCTACGACAGCGACTAACGTCGACCTTGAGAGTAAACATTTATTGCTACACGTGTGCAAATAAAAATTCATTGAAACAGGCGTCATCGTTGTCGTCGGCTTGGGCTTGAATGTGTGCGCATACACGCGAGACGGAGTAGAAGTCTGAGAGAATATTTTGATTTTCTGTTCGTTCTTAAAACCGAAAGCGTTTAACCTCCCAAACTCGTTTATGTACAACACATAAAGCACAATTCCAAAATTTCGTGGATGACAAAAAAAAAAAACGAAAAAGAGAATAAGAAAAAACCAGAATACACACAATAAAAGCTTTCGATTATGGAGAGAAGACGCCCTCATATACTTGGTCACACCACGTGGATCCAAAGTTCCCCTTAATGAGCCGGTCGTATGGCCTTCGAGTAGTTCATTGTCGTTGTGTAATGTTCCACCATAGCTTAGGGGTTGTGAACGCGCGAAATTCCGGCAGTTGATAACCAGTGTGTTGACTCAATCAATTAAGTGACTAAAAATTTCAAGAGAATTTTATTTTGCAGAGGAACAAATGAATCCCAGGAAATGATCACCCCCACCGTTTGTCTGGAGAAACAATAAAATTACTCCTACAACAAAAATAAAAACAAATTTCACAGTCTGGACATCTTAGTGTTTTTTTTTGGCGCCAATGGATACGGTTTAATGAACGAATGCATACCATCCATCGGCCGACCGATAGACGTTAGCAACAAAGCTAGCTAGCTAACTCGTGTGACATCAGACAGAGACGTGACATCAGACAAAAATTTCATTTCATTTCGTTTACAACTCTCCACTGGCTTTGGTATATCTGATGACTTGTGGGTTGAGAGACTCAGTCGTAAACGCCTCAGTGAAACTGGGAGTAAAATATTGTATTTCACTATGCGTGCCATCATCTCTCCTCCTGAGGGGGAGGAAAAAAAATGTCTGATTCTCTCTCTCTCTCCGTGCTTGATGGGTTGACCATAGCACTTATTGTTACCAACCCGAAGATAAAGAAACCTTATAAGCGGTGTGGCATCAACTGGAATACCTTTACGTCGCCGACGACGACGACAATAATGGAACCTAGCTTCTGCGGTGGGCAAAAATATCTATACCACCGCAAGAAGTTTGCTTTTATACGCCAGACATCCTTGCGACTATTCTTTTTTTTTTTTCTTTTCTTTAGCCTTAAAGACTTTTCTTGGGCGCGATACTATGCTATACTACACACAGGGTGGTGGTGCGAAAATCTCAACGCGCAAGACCGAACTCGCGACAGAAAAATGCACACAGATAAAACCAACCACCGACCACAGCTACTACCACGACGACACAAAGAGGAGGTGTTAATTCTCCTCCAGAAGTTGTCTTCCTTTTAAAGTAAGCACTTGTTCTCGTGTTGTGTGTGCATACAAATGCCATAGCCATACACACGTGTTACTATTGATTTTTCTTGCTTGCTTTTCATGCGGTAGATGGAGATGTCTGGCTGTGTACTACACAATATGCGCAAAAATGGGATAGGTTCAAGGCCCACTTGGTTCTCTCTTTAGGCGGGAACACCACACCACAGTGTGGTTCTCACCATTTTACGGAGTTTTTTTTGTTCAAGGAGGTGGACGACGATCGGGTGGTGGTGGTTGAGCGCAACCACAGAGGGCATTGACGTTGCTAATTGGATAAACAGTGAATTCTTTTTTGTCTTGCTCCTACTACACTACGCTACCTACAGTATGTACATTAATAAATGTAAAAATTACTCACCCGAATCAGAAGGAGTCTCTAGGTTGGGACTCATGTCATTGATGCCATCCTGGCTCCGGGTGTAGCTGTGGTCACTGTGCTGAACTGGATATACATTTTCGCTGCCAGCCGAATGCCACGGTGCATCCCTTCGTTTCGACCCAGACGATGACATGTCGTCCTCATCAAGAGACGATGCGTCATAGGAGCTGCTCTCCTTTCCGATGATATCCAACAAATCGTCATATGAACAGAGTAGAGCAGAGCTTACGGTTTTCTTGTTGATATCCTCCAAATCTTCACGCAGCCTATTTATCGCGGTCACTTTATCTTGATCGAATCCATCGACCAACGAGATGTTGTTTGAACCCATGACACATGCGGTCAAGTCGCATGTGTGTTTAAATTCTGTGGCATCGTCATCTATGCTGGGTGGCGTGTCTGGTCTGCAAAATTTCGATGAGGAGGATTGAGAAATGAGATCGCGATCACGCAAGAATTCTGAGGGCTGCATCACAGGAATTTGCTGTTTACTACTGCTGCTGTTATTATTTGATTTGGATTTCTTGTGGGTTTGTGTCGTTTGCTGTTGTTGCTGTTGGGTTGTTCTTCTTGAATTCAAAAGCAACGATGTTCCCGGTGCGATATTTTGCATATTCTGCTGTGTCTGTTCATTTTGTTGTGGTCGTTGTTCCATTTCTATTTCGTCAAGTGGTTCTGTTTTGATTACAGCTGCCGGTAGCGTTTTGTTGCCGGTGATTTCTGCGAGTGGTACAGCTCTTGAAGGAATGGAAAAGGAATCTCCTTTTGAATATGAGTATGAAGAGGACATGGGTGAAGTATCAGACCACATGATATTGCTATCGATAGTAGGCGCATAATTGTCTAGACAGTTTGAGAATAATTCCTCGTTTGTTCGCTCCGACTTGAAGTATTCTACATCTTCACCAATTGTCCGCAATTCAAAATCTGTGTCTGTGGTGAAAAACGCCGGTTCAAAATAATTCATTTTATCCCAGGAAGAGTCTAACGGGTATAACTCGGTCATTTTGTTGTTTATATTGTGGTCTTCTTTCAAAAGATTAAAAATATTAAGCTGAGTCCTTTGCCAGCTTTTAATTAGATTCCGTTATCCTTCTTGATAGAAATCTGGAAATGAAAAAGAAACAACCGTGATTAGTTAGAGCTCGCAGTTTTCGTTTATTGGGTTTCATGTTACCCCCCAAAGAAAGCATTTTCATAATCTCCCGCCAAGATAAATTCGAAAATATCCACAACATGAGTTTCCTCAAAACGAATATGAAAACATTAACGATGACCAAATTTTATAACGACAACTCTGGCGCACAAATTCTAATTATAGATTCACTCGTGATTGCTAACACCTCAACGTGTACTAATTCCTGCGCTTGCATTCATTCCCACTACCGCGCAATGATTAAGCAATAGAATGTGCGCACGATAGCGACAAAAAGGCGCCATCGTACAACAGTCGTTTATTTCTTTTTTTCTATTTTACTATTAATACGTCAAAACACTACTGCTGTGGAAAATAAACAGATACAGCAAGCTAGGTTAGTATTTCCTTGATATTATTTGCCACAGTCTGTGTGTCTGTGTCTGATAATTCACCGGGTCTAAGTCTATCGCACACATGTCTCGGATAATCATTGCCCACATATGCCTAGCTCTCGCATAACAACAAAGTGTGCTTGAGCTAGAATTGTAAATATGGGTTTTCCTTTTTTTTTTTTGCTTTAACTTTAGATTGTATTTCATGTAAATATTTGTGAAATGTGGCACGTTAATGATTGTTTTGATTATTTTTGCAATTTACATTTACGTTTATACACAAACTTTTTTAGAATCACTCATTTGATCTATGATCGAGCGGCTACAGCCCGCAGTTGCAAACGTGGTTTGTGGGTTGTTCTGTTTGGCACACAACTTTTCTAACATTTTTGTGTTGGCGCTAAATCGAAAATCGCGAGACGAGACATTTTATGAATGGGTTCTTATTGAAAAATTTTAGTTTCGTGACGTTAAAAGAAATTTATGGATCAAATGTTTTAGAAGAAAAGCTTTTTAAAATTGCAGACAACTTAACAGACATTGATCAACTCATAATTGGGTTTTAAAATTATATATTCTTCAACTCATGCAACTATTTAGAGTTCCATACAAATTTGGAGAAGAGTTTCTATTACGAAAATTCATTGATCAACTCATACTTGGATTTCAAAACTATCTAGTCTTTTCCATAATTGTCTCAAATTATTAACAAGACAAATTCCCATATCCCATATCTTCTTCTCCGAAAATCCGAAAAATTTTAATTACACACAAAAAAAATCCAACACCTTTTAAACTCGATGCCCAAAAAGTCACCCACACAAAAACAAAAAACTGCGGTCGAAAAAAAAAAAAAATCTTAAAAATATTAAATTACCGCCAAATCGAGCTAAACAATAAATTGGAATGAATTGCAAAAGTGAACATATTTTTAACGCCCACTTTCTGACACTTGGAACTTTTTACGTTGCCCCGGAAACGTATGCCTCTTTGGAGGGAAAACGAACGAGAACGACAAATTTTAGGCATTTCTAAAAAAAATTCAAATTCTAATCTTTGTTCGATATTTTTGCAATGTCACCCCCAATTTCACAAACTGTGAATAATATATTTTTTTCGCAAGTTGCATGATTCTAGATAATTCTATAGAAACGATGAGACAGCATCCACTAATTATCTCAACAAACCTGCAAAGAATGACTCAGCGCAACGATGACACCCCAAACAAAATGTCAACTATTCGAGAACACTGCAATTTAAGGATTCGTCGATCCTCCTTCGAAGGACTTCACACACTTACAATTTTCACTGCAGGAAACACAAATAAAAAAAAATAACGAAAACGAATTCCCCCCGAGGCAAGACCCACAAATCCTAGCGGCGCCCCGTAGCTGTAGTAGATGGCGTAAGTGGTAAAACATCCCATTAGTAATTGTCGAACCCCCAACCCTCGAGCTAACTCGGCGCGCGCCCACTTTATATCGATTCACAGAAACAAAAAAAAAATCGCATTTTTTTTTTTCTGCTGACTAACTACAACTCTACGAGATACTGCAGAGCCTAACACAATAAAATGCAACACACAATTCGCTCTTTCTTCTCCCAATAGGTGGGTAGAGTATATTCTCTTTTTCCGCTCTTTTTAACCGGTAGAATGAATCAAAAAACTATCGCCAAATGCCGCGTCTGTGTTGTACGAGAGTGCAAAACAACGTCATTTACTCTGGCTGCTGCGCACTAAGTCAACGTGAAAGTTGTGAAATTTTCTTTCATTAAAATGCGAAATAGTAAAATGACATTCAACCATGGGTGGAGTGGGGCGCCACTACACCCACCCTCTCTCAATGGGGTTGATATTGTGACAGTAAAGTATTTCCAATTTTTTTTTTTTTTTTTTTGCCAACGTGTGTACAGACGTGGAAGAGAGTAAAGTCATGAATTGCGCCACAAAAACAAATCTACACAAATTTTTTTTTACCTCGCGCTTTTCACGTGAATTTTCCAAACGCGCAAAAATGTGTAGACATACAATTCGGTGAATTCTGCGATTTTCTGCTGATTTGGCACTTCACCCACGGACACGGGCACGGGGCGAATACAACTCCACACCCAATCGTGTGCAGTTTCTTTTTTTTTTGTGGAATTTTCACAAAGCTTTGCAACGCCTATAACATTAGACAGACGCCTACACACAACTCTACGTAAAAAAAAATACCGTAAATTTAGCTCATGTTTCTCACAGACACGACTCTCTACTCAGTGTGGTGGACACATACAGCGCTTAAAAGCTGCATTCCTTGATCAGTGGTAGAATTACCTCGCACCCCTCAAAAAGTGGATGATTCACATTCTTTTTGATAAAACACACACTTTTTTATGATCAAAGATGGATGCGCGAAATTAATAATAAAAAAATATAAAAAGGAATTCAAACTTACCACAAAAAAATATACGTGTATATTTTTCTTTTATAAACTATACTCAAATTATAATCCACAGGAAAAAAAAATCTTAGCAATCTTTTTTTTTTGAAGTTTGAAATTAATAGTTTTTTTTTATATTGTGTTCACCCCAAAAAAAATATATATTTACACACTTCACTTATTCTTTTGAAAATATAGAAATACAATTTATTTATTTTTCAAAATATTCTCTTCAAGGGAAAAACATATTCTAGTACTCTTTGACTAGTTGCAGCAGGATGACGCGAAAAACTCTCTTTTTTAGTGTAAATTTTTTGCCCGAAAGGCTTACGATGATGATGATGTTGACAGATTGTTGTAGCTGCTGTATGCATGACACCACGAATGGACACAATAAAATAAAAATTCCTTCCTTCTCGGTCGTGAGGAGAGGAGATCTTTACGGGTCAGTTTACTGTTATGAAGTGGCGGCGATTACTTGTATATATATATGAATTTTTTTTTTTTTCTACTTAAGAGTTGTCAGAAAAAATGAAGAATACACACATTTGAAGTTTTGCACACGTCGAGAGAAAAAAAAATATTAACTTAGAAGATTGGAAAGATGTATTCCTTTTTTTTTGTTGATGATTTAGATTTTTAGCAGGTCAAAACTTTTTTTTTATTTTATTTATTATACTCCACGAACACAGATCTCACAGAGAAGATATTTGAACATTTAACGGATGAGGAGCGCTCTAAGAAAAGACGCCTGTACGGGCAGCGCGCTAAAGACTAACTACTCCTAGGTTCGAAATGTACCGGGCTGGTCATGTCATTTAGTCCGAATTAAAAGGAACACATCCAAACCGGCAAAGTACACCCATACACACATGCATCAAACACAGTTAGCGAAGGTAAATAAAAAAAAATTCCTACACACACAAAACACTCACTCACGCACACACACACACACACACACATGTGAGTAAACAGAAAACCCACTCCGAGTGAGGTTTTTCTTTTGGAGTTCTCGCCGGCGAACAGCCATCGACGAATACACGACATCGTTGACGAATGTTCTTATTCTTAGCTCAGCTCGTAGATACCGTTTTCATTGAGTAGTTTTTTGTAGTTCTTTCTCATCATTCTTCCCTTTGCGTTATTTACTTTTGCTTTTTTGTCTGTCCATGGGAAACAAAAATTTGATTTTAGATCCACGAAGGGAGAGTGAGTGAGTGAGCGGCAAAGTCGCGATTTGATGTGATTTGTGTCGTCGGAGAGGACTGGTGGTGGCATGGCGGTGCAATTATACACTGCACTTAATGACAGTTAATGCAATTTAATGGGATCCTTGAGATTAATGACAATTGATGTAATGACTAGAGATGATTGCGATTCTTTTTACGGTTTGGTGGTGTAATTCAGCTGTTAACAAGCCGGGCCTGAAGCTTTGACAGTTGAGCCGTGTGATGGTAAATGCCAATTTATTTCACAACCGTCAACGTCAATTTCACAATATGGCATAAGTGTGAGTTCTTGCGTTCTTTATGAAATACGTTCGATTGAGCATTTTTGATGAAACTGCATTTCTCAGGCAGTTGCAATTCGTTATCAGAGTAAGACACCTGCCTGCGTTGTTTACCTTTTATCAGCAAACGCGGCAAAACTATTCGCACAAACGCATTTGAGAGAAATTTATAGAACGAGAGGGGGAAAAGAACTCTTCGAACAACAGTACTCTCTCTCTTCATAAATTGATTTCGTTGCCGCAGGCAGATATCAAAGGGAATGGCGATGTGTATGCACTGTTTGTGTGCAGTGAATCTTGACCTCTGGGGTTGGTCTCTGGTGAATCAGCTGTGATTTCATTCATCAGTTTTATTGTGGACATGTTTTATAGGTTCCTGAGTTGTTAGGGTGCGTTTTTCAGAGATTGATAAGGGGTTGTCATGCCATCGAATTTAGGGGTATGTTCACCTGTGTTGCCTTTATGGGATAATTACTTTTTGTTGTTTTGAAGGGAGCGCCGAACGGAGCAGAAGTTGCATAGACTTACCGAACTTTGCATGAAGGCTATACATAGATGAGTTTTTCAAATTATACGTAGTTCCTTAAGCTACTATTGATAAAAGTGGTTGGTTGGGGCAACAGAAGCTTGCAGCCAAACATAGGCCAGGATGCTCTGATTCTAAAACTTGTCTCAATTTTTACGTTTTTTTTTTTTTTTAAATCTAATCGGCGATGAAAAATTAGTGTTTCTTCACTTCATTTAAGCGCAATTTCGTTGACCCACAAATTACATTGATCTCTGTTAATCAAAATTTGTCTTTGATTTATCGCTATTTCAGGAGAAATGAATGAGTTAGCCAACTGCATTCCCTCCCTTCAAACGTTCACTCGCAATACTCGCCACGTTAGGAATGCTCATCAGTACGCTCTCACGCCTGCTTTCGGACGTACGGTAAAGTTTAGAGACTCATTCTTTAGCCACACCACACGAATATGGAATACTCTTCCAAACTCAATTTTCGCATCTGAAGACATTTAAAACGAACGCGAACGGGTACCTTCTTTCCATCTCTCCCTCGGTACCTTCGGTCTGTGCTGTGTCTTAAACAGGATACTTAAGTGTAGCCCCAACCCCTTTAGCACACGCCAATTATAAAAAAAAAAATATGCATTATTTTATCTTTTTAAACAATACTGTCAGTGTATCACTCGTTGGCTGACATTTTGGACCACAAATTGGATCAATTTAACTTCAAAAAACGTCAAAAGTAACATTCAAGCTCGGAAGTAGTAATTGATTTAAGCATATTTGTGCAATCATTAATTAAAATTTGTTCAGTCACTTGTGTTTAATAAAAAGCCATTTTTAAATGACAAATTACACCCAATATGAAAATCAAGTTACAATTTGATGACGATAATTCGTAAATGCCAAAGGGCGATCAGTGATTTAAAATCCCCAGAGGAGGTTTTTGTCAACTAATTTGAACCGGAGCACCAAGTTAATGTTGGATTAGTTCACAAATCAAGCTGTGATGTTGATCATCGTGGAATGGATAAATTAGCTTTAAAAACGCCAGAGGGATTATAAGAATGCTTTCAATGGCCGTTGAAAGAATCATCCAACATGCGCATGATTAGGTTATTCATATAAGGCTTCAAGCGTACGTTAAATTATAGAAAAAGATCATCAGAAAAAGACCCGTGGCATATTTTAACAAACCGAGAAATACAATCACAAATATGCTTCTGATTCACAAGAAAACAAAAGGTTAACGAAGTGGCAACCAAATTTTTAACAAGACTCACAATTCAAATTTAGCCAGTCTAGAAGTATATTTGTATTTATGTATGGACGTATGGTCCTGTTTGCATTGGTGGTTACTGGAGGAGAAGGTTCAATCACGAACTGTACGGGCTGTACGGCGGCATATGCCTGGCTAGGCGTCTATGGATTCAACGCCTAAAGTGGTTAGGCCATGTAGAGCGAATGGACAGCACAACTCCGGCCCAAAGAATCTTCGACTCCGAACCTATGGTACAACGGAGCAGAGGACGCCCGCGTCTAAGGTGGCGTACACAGGTAGAGAAGGACCTGAACCAACTCGGTGTGCGTCACTGCAGCGTCACGGTGTGCTGGGATCGCACGATCCCGTGCTGGATGGAGGAGGTTGCTAAAGGAGGCCCAGGTCCACCCCGGACTGTAGCGCGAAACAAAGAAGAAGAAGAAGTATGGCTGAAGACAAAGCGACACTGCCATGCCATTTTTTTAACATAGTCCCCGAAAAAGTCGTTAGCACCAGAAATACGATCTTCCAAAATTCTGTGCAACTGCTCGAATATTTCCGTGTCGAGTATTTTAACGGGTTGTCAATAAAGCTTTTGTAAGAATCGTGAAAGAAGCGACTAAGATGGGTCTTCCAGTGAATATATCGCGTACAAAATTTATCGTAAACGACATTTATATTTTTTTAGGTCAGGCAAAAAACAATTTTTTTTTCTGTCACTTACGGTAATTTGACGGATGGGGCGCGATATGCTATCTACCACAAATAAGCTAAACAAGATACCAATCTCCCTCGTCTCTTTCCCCATGATTTCATTTGACAGCGTTTTTAAGGCAACTCCTATCTGTGAATACATGTGAGCTGCCAGTTGGTTCCTTATTAAGATTAGTCATTGCAACCACTAATTTTTTTTGCAAGTTTTAGGCTCCTTTTAATGCAAATATCTACGAAATATGTTTCTATTGTAATTGCAATAACCAATTTTACTATTAGAGATAACAAATTTAGCCTATTATTATTAAACTTTATCGAAATATAAATAGATTATAAAAACAATAAGAGAGAATAAGGACTATCTACCAGGGGTTTCAGCTATTTCGTACTTTTAAAAAAGTAACGTCAAGAAGGAATGGCGGCGAAAGTACAAAATTTAGAGCAAAATGGAGTTGCTCAAAAGCATGTAACAATTTAGGTGAATCTGCTCAAAAGCCCAAATAAGTGTGGGCCCGTGTAAAATATGGGCGAGAGATTTTTCAGCCTGGAGAGCTGGGTATCTTGAATAGATGTGCTGTCTACAACAGAAGCTCAATAGTGCCAACGTCTTAAGCAAAACGTTACAATAGACAAGTATAGGTTCGAGTTAGCCGGAGGTCTTTGTTGCTCTGGCTGTATATATTTTTCTAGCTCTTAATTTTTAAATTTTTAGCTTTATTTAAATATATAAATAAACTTAATAACTTCGAGATTGTGACCAAATTCGTTTACCTAAGTGAAGTGAATTTTGCGGACACGACAGCGGATATAAACGAAGGACAACTCTGGCCAATCCTTCAGCTTAGCCTTGAAACATGAAACCCTGTCCCAAAGGCCCAAGCAATTAATATAATACCCGCAGTCCTGCTGTATGGCAAATCAAAATGGACGATTACATATGCGGACGAAGAGATTCTTAGTCGATTCAAAAGAAAAATAGGTCAAATTATTTTAGGTTCCGTTTTCACAGAGGGATTTTGGAAGAGAATACTGACGAACTTTACAATCCGTACAACTAGATTGACCTGGTCAAACTAGTGCCTCGACTCAGATAGCTAGGTTATGTAGAACGAATAGACAGCTCAGCTCGTAAAGTCTTCCAGTTCAACCCCGAGGGACAACGCGGTAGAAAGAGACCTCGCCTCCAGTGGCATGAGCAGCTGGATGAAGACCTCAATCAGCTGGATGTACGAAATTGTAGGGGCTTAGCGCAAAGCCGTATTTGATGGCGAGGCATGTTGACTGAGGTCCAGGTCCACCCCGAAATATAGTGTCCGCAAAAGAAGAAGTATGGACATAATAGATAAATGAGACGACTATAAGTCTTATCCCACATATACCCCGAATTTGTGAGTCTGAAAAAGTTTTCCGAGCTATAACCTAAATCTTTTCTCATCCAAAACCGAAGAGGGGTAAAAGAAAACACTGTCGGGTACAACCTCATTACTCATCACACTTCAGCTTCCGTTGTGTTAAACACTAGAGAATGCCTTCTTGGCACTCAAGCCACGTTCAGCCCTTCCATTGTTCGAAAATCTGTGTTGCGGCTGCTTACACTTTGTAGCCTCTAGTCCTTCTTCTCTAAACAAGAAAAAATATTTATTTTATAAGGACATTAATATTTTGCGAGTTAAGAGCGACTTACGTTTTGTCGGTTTTACATTAGAAATTTGAAGTCACCTCACTCTGTCCGTTAGAGGAAGAACTCATTGGCCTTGAGACCTTAACTCCCTCTAAGCCAAAAATGTGTTCTATAGTTCTATAAAATCTGAACTCTTACTTTAACAACTTCGGCTCGTAACGTTGTGCCTGAATTGCATGCCAACACTTTAAAAGTTCCGAGAGCAAAACATCGTTTTATAACTTTACTGCCTCCTTGTAATCTTAGTCCTTTTCCAGACATCAACAATTTCAGAACCTCAGACATAAATTTCCATCTCACTTCAAATAGCAGCGGCCCCCAAAAATACCCGCCTCACTCTGACATTGCATATTTTTTCCCACACTACGCTTATGCAGCCTTCAACTCGACCGATATTTGCCAAGGTTCCCCCAAAGTCATTCACCACCGGCTTTTTGCCGGCCCAGACCACTCGGCAACACTCAACCGTCCGGCACTCAATAAATTTCCCACTCGGTTGAGTGGAGAAGCAGAACCGGCAAAAAAGAGAACTCGAAAAAAACCCTCACCGGTGGTTTCCATCTGAATGGCGCGCCAACTCAATTTTCACTCACACCGAATCCTCTCTCATGCACTCACATTCACAGAACGAGAAAAGATAACATCGAATGTAAACAAACACAACTAAGAAAATTGCCATCTCCTTCTCGCCTCCTACTAGGCGTTAGCCGGCTTTTGAAAATCCACTTTCAAAAACAATCCTTTCGCCGTTCCTGCAATCAGGACCATTCACAGCGGTAATTGACGCCATTCTAGTGTTTGATTTAGAATAATTTCACCTCAAATCACAGTTGCAATTTCAAAACCAAACGGGTACTACTTCCTACAAATCACTATCACTATCTCTTTTCGCGTTTACGTTGCTGGGCAGATTCTCTTCCTCTCTTCGGCCGGTTTACACACGCGAAAAGTCACGTTGTGTCGTGTATGTATATGTGAGCACACACACTCTCTGTCTGCTTGCCACCTACCGGTTCTTGCTGCAAAAGAGATGAAGAATGAAAAGAAACAGCTTAACTGCGGAGAACGGGGAGTGCGCAAAAACGACAAACTCACACAAGCACCCGCACACCGGCAGGGCTCTATGTGTTGTGTTTATGTACCGAACACGTGTCGATGCGGAATAGAAGAGCTTCGCTGTGGAGAGACCTAAGGTGCTGGGAATTCCTCTAGTAAGTTGTGGGTGCCAGTGTTTCGTTTCGATTGAAGCTAAACAAGGAAACGGCCGGATGACATAGGAAGCAACCGCGCGAGATTTATGCAATAAATTTTCTGCTTAGAAATAGAAATGAAAAGTAGTCTGTAGTTTTGTAGACTGTGTTGTGTAGCGCTGTGACTGTGGTGGTGATGTTGGTTGGCGGGGCGAGGAGTTAAGGGTTTCTGTCTGCCCGGCTTGATTCGGCGGGAGACGGTTGTTGCGCATGAATATGGGCCGCGAAGCGTCGATTTTAGACTCGATCTGGGAGGAAGCTTGAATAAAACAAAACAATCGGATGCAGGTGGAACAGGATTGCGTTACAGATCTTTAAGGGCCATAACCTAGCTTTTCGGTTGAGTTTAGTTTTCGTGGAGTATTGTTTCATTTCAATTCAGAAGCATCTTTAGACTCAGCCCTACTTAACTTAAACTTATTAAACGATTTATATCAAAGCGTTGGCTTGCATCGTTCCGATTTGCATTATTTTGAAGATGCATCTTTTAAAAATTGGCGTGTCTACGAAGCTGTGTCGTTTCTGAGTTGCATCATTTTCAATGCTGCGTCGTTCATATTTCAGTTTGCATTTTTCACGAAATTACAATACATGGTAATTGTGAAATTAAAAAACAAGGAAATCGTTAATTCGTTTTGCGTCGTAATTTCCTGGTCTCAACGATTTATTGTATCATCCCAGTCTCTGTAAAACCTTTTAATTATTTTCCTTCAAACAGACATAAAATTGAGAATACAAAAATTAACGATGTAAAGGATCTAATTTGAAACAACTCTATCCTCAGCCTCAGCGTGAGCTTATTAAACTATTTATTTCAATTCAGAAACACCTCCATCCTCTCCCAAAACCTCACACTTCATGAGAATGGATTTAAAAAAGATTAGGTCAGCCAACAAAACCTCCACACCTCTCCATCTACGTTAAAGACCATTACTAATAGTTCACAATGTGGCTAGATCAAATCGTGGGCTTGCACAATAGTCACCAGCTGCCAGTTCGCCAACTTGGCTGGAGCCATCTGCGCAAATCAAACGCGGTTTTTCGTCGCCATTTTTGGGGTTTTCTTTTTTTTTTCTCGTGCGAAATCAAGCGCTTGTCTGCACGAGACACAGACCGAGACTCCCACTTCAATTTACTTTTTCACAGGCACAGCAACAGTTGGTGAGTCATATTCGTCGGCTGACAGATGTTTCGACAGATCTCTCGTCGTAGCCGAACCTTCTTATCTCAGACGAAGTGATTTATACACGAAAGTAAGCAACGAGTTTTCAGATATACATAAGTCAATGCCAGGCGGGGTAATAAATTCAAACTTTAAGTCAGCGGTAGTGGAATTCATTTGCTCAGCTTTTTGGGTGAGAGTGATTCTTCTGAAAATGGGTGTTGATGATATATAGAGCAAAGTTTGGAATTTTGAACTTTGGTCTGACGAAATTGGGTTTATCGGTTAGTCGATGAGATGAGACTCGAATTTTGGGCTTTTTGGAGCTTTTTTTGTCCGTGCGCCGAGTATTCATTTTACATGTTTGAAACCTCTGGGTATTCTCAGCTCAACTTCATTTTGGTTCATTCCCAAAAGTTCTAAATTATAGGAGACTACATAGAATAAAGGGACACCCAAAGGTAAAGTTAATTAACGCCAATAATTTCACCTGGAATTACTGTTTCACATACAGGCAAGTAACGTACAGCAGCAAATATCGAGAGGCACTATTGGAGTCGTTGTTATTAGTTGCTGTAAAAGTATCGGGTGCTCAGAGGATCTTTATCAAGATCCTTAAAGTATAATATAACCTAGAAGTACTGCATGTGTCAAGCGGAAGACTACCTAAGATAGGTTCACTAAAAGCATTTAGGAGCGCGACCGTATGTTACAATGAATGTATGGAACTGGAAGATGCGTGAGGCAGCCTGTTGAACCTTGACATATAGCAACATTTACTATGGAAGCCAGGCGCTGTTCAAGACGGCTCATTAGATAGGTAGGGAGAAGAGAGTGCGTCAAACTCAATTCACAGAGCAGAGTGTGCTTGAGCACAACATGAAGGAATCAAACTATTTCCGAAATAAAAAAAATAATCCAGCAAATTTTAATAATTGTAAAGCTAAGAGTTGCACTAATAAAGCTTAATAAGACGTCACACTGAAATGATCTACCGATGAAATGTAGTAGAGTGAAACTTCTCTTTACGGACACCTCCCTCAACGGACAATTTCTCTGATCTCCGGCATGAAGAAAAGTATACATTTTAACCTCTTCACAACGGATCCCCTTCATATCGGACAATTTTAATGGTTCCGAGAGTGTCCGCTATAAAGAAGTTCCACTGAATTTGCACCCAGAGCAGAAGATGCTATCCATTTTTTTTTTGTTTTTGGAAAATGACCACCTTTAAGGGAAACCAAAAAGATATTACTTCGCTAAGAACTTCGTACATAAAGATGGTATTGAATTTTTGCTAAATGAAATGGATGTAGTGAAATTAAATAACTCTTGTAAAATAAATGTGCAATTTGTGCCGAGTCCCTGTCAGCTATTGATGCCATCCTCAATTTCAACAATCAATCCTACTACCCTTCCTTAATCCGCAATCAGCTTTTTCTAAAAGCACCCAAAATAAAACTAATATAGATTCCCGGCCACGAATTTGCCGACAGAATAGCAAAAGTCACTCTTCACACTCCTTCCTCCTTTCTTTTACCCAAACTTCAAACCGCAAGACCTCGACAAATTCATGAACAATTTAACAGTTTCCAATCACTTAGCCGTCTGGGATAAAACATCACAATGCTATGGAACTATTCATAAAAACAAAATGTCCATATTAGATTAAATTAAAAACATAGACCCGTATTGAAGTTACACAAATCCACCATTTTGTGTCCGATCGTCCTTTTTTTCTATTCACTTAAATCACCCACCCAAAACAATTTCCTCGAAGCCTTATTCAACCCAAATCCAAATAACATAATAACTATTAGGTGTACAACTTTGCTTCCACCATTTTGTAATAGATGGATGTAGCGGTAAGTGGTAGTCGAAATAAATAGATCGTAGATGTCATACAATGAGCTTAGGTATTTGTAAACATAATGCCATCGAAATATTATTCGTGTCTGTATCATAAAGTTATTCTCGATTAAACATGTCAGCTTACGAGCCAAATTCTTTTCAATTTTCGGCTTTAATATGAAAAAGTCTGCAAATACCTATGGAGAGGCCGCTACTAGTGGAAGAACGTGCCGAGAGTGGTTTCAACGCTTCAAAAATGGTGATTTTGACTACGAAGCCCGGTGGTGAAAGAGAGAAGGTTTTCGAAGAAGCAGAATTGGATGCATTACTTGATCACGACTCGTGTCAAACGCAATCAAATCAAACGCACAACGAATCACAAATGTATAACCAGTTTATTATAATAAAGCATCGAACTTCGAAAAAAAAAGGCCGGAGCAAAGTTGTACACCTAATATTAAAGACACCAAAATCTAACAAGTTGTTAAATCTCATGTAAATGAATTCATCTAGCCGAAGGCTCCTGTTGCTCTGGCTATATTTTTCTAGCTGTAAATAAATAAACTATTGTGAAATAGTACTACCTCATCGGAAAAAAATAATTAACAAAAACTTTTGGGGAAAAAGCAAGAACAAATTTTTTTGTTTTTAATACATCTTTTCATATACAAAAGATTCAGATACAAGGCCATGTCTGAATGGATTTATATTATTGTACACAATTCCGATATCAATAATGTTTGAAATTAATAAATCTAGATCTATCATAGAACACCAGTGGTAGCTACATTCTAAAATACGGACGTCGAAAAGAGCCCAAAGAAGTGCGTAACTAATAAATTCAACATTAATGCAGTCATTGGTATATCTTTCGTTGTTCGAGGGTAAGGTTTTAGATTGAACATCAAAACATAATTTGCTTTACATAGAACCAGATCACCCTCTGAAAAACTGCAAGCATTGCATTGAAGAGGGCAAATTTTCAGAACTGGTTTGAACCAAACAGCAGACTTCTTCGTACCTTAATAACAACAATTGCAGAGTTTATTGACCCCGTCTTAAGCGGAAGCATCATGAATGGAACTTAACATAGCCTCTTCTGAAAGGAAACCCCATTGACCATGTTAACCTTCCCGTTCCTTAGTTCTCCGGAGTAAAAGGTGTATATTTCTTAACATGTATGCGTCCATTCGTTCTTTTGGACCCAGAAGCAGTCAGCAGTCTAAATTTCTCTATCTTTAATCTATTTTTCGTGTGGAAAAAAAAATTAATGGATTATTAGGTTCGTTGCAGTAAAAATAGGAAAACTGCAGTCACTCGAGCCAAACTGACGGATGAAGGTTAATAAAGGCTTTGAATTCACATAAATTTTAGGCGATCGGAAGAGACCCTACTCTCTCAGGGCAATATAGGGTGCTGGGGCCAGTAGTCGACCACTTAACTTTTTTTACTTTTGAAATCAGTGTTTGTAGTAAAAGAGTCCAATATTGACGTCCGACTTAACAGAACCTCAAGCCAAATTATTAGTAGTCGACCTCAGAAGAATTATTGAAAAAATGCCTTCGAACAACCTACAGTTTTTATTTAAAATATATTTTTTTTTAATTTTTGTTCAATATTCAGTAAAAAGAATCTATTGATAAAACAAATATAATAATATAACGCACCTACCGACAATATTCTACCGATTTTAAAATTTTTTTGAAAATCACTTCCACTATTTTTTTTACACCAAAAACCAGACATTTCACTTTCGATGATAACTTGAATCAAAGTAGCAATTTTAACTAAGAGACTAGCAACTGTTTTACAACCTTTTACCATAGAAAATCATTATCCTTTATAGAAAAAAAAATTCAAGTGTGTATTACAAACGGATTAACTATTACGCATCGTTTTGTGACGCGACGGCCGACTACTGGAGGCTGCCATCACCCTATTCGACGGAATCAGTTCTCAAGAAATTCAGGTCCACTATGGTCTGTAGCGCCGCACAAAGAAGAAGAATTCTCGTAAATATCAAAATTTGTTTCTTTTTTTTTTAATCATCTACATTAGGTTGTTTTTGAGACTCCGACTGTTGATCAAGCTCTCTCTGAATTCTCTGGAAATTAGGTTACAGCGAAGAAAAATCCCAAATATAAGGTAGTTAATCGCTGACCTAGACGTAAAGATGACAATAAAAAACTGAAGGTCAGACCTATAGCCAGCAGGCAAATTTTTGTCATACGTTGGAAAACATATACAAATTACAGAGCACATTCCTTGAAATTTGTCCATCATCAAATGGCACACCCTAAAATCCGCGTACTTTTGCCCTGCACCCAAAACTACATCATTCAAAACTAATCCGCTCAACAAAAAAAAAAAATTACCTACTCTGCATATGTAGATGATTCCCAAAGTAGGCTATAAAAATGTAAGAAAAGTGCCATAAAAAATTACAGTCATAATTTTCGCACTATTTTAATACGCAATAAAACTAATGACCTCGCTTTCAATTTTATAAAAAAAATGTCCGTGGGATATCCGTCCGACTCATCTACAGTTCCGATGGCAACCCCTAACCAGCTACGCGTTAATTACCCCAAAGAGCCCAGGCTCTCCTCCTAGACGCGTAATACACAATTTATTGCGTGGTATCTCGTGTCTCGATACTTTCTGTTTTCGGGACAAGAGTCCCATCAATAAATAAAAGACCACCACCCAAAAAAAGGAGAGAGACAGCCTTGAGTCAAGGGATAATTTACCCAAGAACCCAGACGGTAGGTTTCAGTTCCTCCTTCCTCAACAACGGGATGTTATGTTAGAAGGAGGAACAGAAAAAGCTATCATTCTACATGATTCCAGAATCAAACAGAGAGAGCGCACGAGAGTTCCGTCCTGCGACGCAGTTTCTCCACAAAAGCTCATCATCAGCAACCCCTAACAGCCCGCCAGCCACTTTGGAGTATACAATTCAACGACCTGACCTTGAATACGAAAACACTTCCCCCCAGCGTTATGCGCTTGTGGCCGGACGCCACCGACGACGACAACTACGACGATGGTGATGAGAACACATCTTGGAAATGGTAGCGACGACACGGTAGGAGCGCGTCGTTGTCTGAAAAATAAAGGTCAGTATCCTATAAATAAATTCCACGGTTAGGGTGCGAAACGTACACACGCCGCCAGGAGCACCCGGGGAGTCACGCGGCAAGTGGCGTGGTGCGCGGGACAAGCAGCGGGGTGCGTTCGACAGAGCTGGTGTCTATTGTTGATTAAAACATGCGGCGGGAATGAAATGATGTATTTGTTTGGCTGGAGCGGATGAGAACCAGGAATCCCCATCTCAGGGGTAAGAGGGAAACGTGTCCATAATTAGTATACACATCGCCGGCCTTGCGTCAGAGAGAGGAATACAAACACAACCAGCAGACGCGATTGACGACTTTCTAATCATGAATCGTGATCCATTCAGGTGGGAACTCTGCGACAGATATTTCCCCCCAAACCCTGGATCGGTTCGGGTTGTTTACATTTGTGGCTCTGTCACGTAGAGATTTGCCAGAAAAGATGCAATTTGCGCGCGACGGTTAACGATGACATGACCCCGAAGGTCGTCAACACGTTCTGAACTCCCGAGAGCGCGTTGCGTTCTTCTTTGTTCTTTGTTTATCCGAACTCGAGGTCGTCTTTGTTCCTGGGGGGCTTCGGATGACAAAGGAATTCTATTTCAATGGGTTAGCGGCAGTAGGGCTTTTAAGGAGGGGCTGCTCTTTGTTTAGGAATGACACGTTTGACTTGGAATAATACGCAGGATCTAATTAGGTGGATGGGTGGATGGTACACGTGCAAGGCGTTTGAAATTTTTTTGTGATTGTTGTGAAGGTCTCCTCCACTCGTGGTGTTGGAGGTCGTGAGGTCTTGAGGGTGTGTGCCATAACGATGACCTCTTGTGGAGTGATATGCCTTTGACCTTGATCTTGGGTGGCAAAGCGAGCAGAGCGTGGGTGTTTTGATTTGGATATTGGACGTGTGGATGTGTGAAATTTGTGGTTAGTACGAATGCGAAATGGGAGAAGTCTACGTGCGCCTTGGGGAATTGTAAATGGATTTGAGCGTCCGTAATGTATGTGGATGGGTATGAAACTTGATTAAATGAGAAGAGATTGAGTCTTTGAGGTGGGCAGAGAAATAACTCAATTGAAACTGGAAAAGAACTTTCAAGTTTTTTAGAGAGCAGTAGTTTACAATGCTCAAAGGGTACAGACCCTTTTACAGAAAAAAGTTGTGTGGAACCTAATTTGGAATTCACATGAGTATATTGGCGTGACTGCACGTGAATGACGAGAAACAAGGTGGAAAATATTGATCTCGAAAGTGATTGGAAGGCGGAGTTCAAATGTTTTCTAAAAACAAAACGGACAACATTCTGAAACTACAACTTGCCCGAAGACCCCTGCATACCAAAAATGAAGAAACATTTCTATGGAGTTTGGTCATAACAGCACAAATCATTTTTTTCGAAAATGATCTAATTTCGTTTGATCCTAACAGCATAACTCTAAGTTAACTGATTCCAACGATATTCAAGGTTTCTAACCACACTTAACATGGTTTTGGAGGAATTTTTCTACCTTGAAACGCATTTATCGGTATGCTGTTATAACCTAACTTCATAGATTTATCGAAAATAAGGCGTGCACTAGTTTGTCATCCGATATCGTTAATAAAGGACCAACTGATTTTTTCTTGGGCATAGGAGTTGGCCGACACAGGTTTCTTGTTATATTGAACTTAATTGAATTGTTTTTCTGTTTCTGAATAACTCCCTTATGAATGTATTACGAGTTTGGATTATTTAACAACATAAAAAACAGTGCACTTTTGCAATATATCAAAATTCGTTCCGAACAAAGAGCATCATGAACAGCTCAAGAGCATCGAAAATAACTGCGGTTGATTCATACCTATTACTTCGAGATTCTTATGCATTTTCGATTGGCGTGAAAGATAGCTTCGGTTAGTGACTTTGATGTTGCAGACAGGAAAGGTGGTCTAGTTTGCAAACACGTTAGAAGCGCACTTAGCTGGGAAGAGCTTCCCCAGGCGGCTTACTTTCCAGACTTTGCTACTTCCGATTACCTTTTGTTGGCATCGATGGAACATGCAATTGTAAAGCAGCTTTTGGTCCACACGAAGATGGAAAAATGGTGCGAGAGTGGTTCTTACCAAAAGAAAAGGAATTGTATTCACCTAAAGGAAGAGCCCGAAAGATAAAAAAAATTGTATAACAAGCGATAGAGTGTACAATGAATAAGGCTCGACCTATCATACTATTGCATTAAGCACTTTTTTTTGTTTTGTCAAGAAAAAATGAAAGTTTAAGTATCAGACTTACGAGTCTACGAGCTTACGAGCTTTGTTCTATTGACAACCTACCACAATGACTTCAGTTTTAATAATTTATTTTCTTATATTTTTTATATGAAATTATCAAATTTGTCTGACGTCGAGAAGGATCGTCAGCTACAGAAAATATGACAATTGCCACAAACTAGAAGAAGTCTTTTTAATTGAAATTTACCCCTTTTTTCATCCTAAGTGTTATTTTCTGTTACTGTAACATCTATTGACTGCCTGAAGTCGATGAATGACATCGACCAGACGAGTTCCTTTCACGCAACCCTCTTGGGATTCGCATGTCCCAGCAATGCCAGTAAGCTGTATTCTGTAAACTTCATCATTCGAAAATAATAACTGAATCAGAAAAAAAGTAATTGACAGGCAATAACGACGTCAGCATGAAACATGAACACGCTGCATCCATCGGAGCATGACGGAACATTTCCTTTTTTATTTTTTTAAAGTAAACATGTCACATTATGCATTTGTCCTCATCTCAGGATTACACTTACATCAAATTCAATTAAATTCAACAAAAACATGTCAAAATACAATGTGAACAAAATCATGAACGCATACGCTTCGTCAAAAACGACGAAGAATTGGTTAGAAGAATTGCCTATGGGACTACCTGAAGGGCGGATAAGACGTACCCTGCCCGAGGAAAAAGGACATTACGATAGGCGTTAACGAGGAAATCTTTTAAACTCCTATACCTTTACTTTCTTTTCGTGAAAATTTTCATCCCGCAGTCCTTTCTTAATCCTCCGGACATACGTATATCATACATGTATGGGTTCATTATGATGCCCCCCTCCTTGTTGCTTGATGTTTTCACATCCCGTTTTTGTCGATAATTTTAAGGATTTTCCATCGAAGTGGCTGGGAGTTCCGTCTCATTCAAATCGTCGTTATCCCGGATGAAAGAGGTTTCTAATTGCCAATCTATTGAAGTGGCGCGCAGGATGTTTGGGATGTGTGACAATGGGGTGCCGGTTACTTATTTTTTTTCTTAGCGGGATGCAGGTTCACTTGAATTGTCGTTAGCTAATCGCAGGATGGAAAACAATTATGTGGTTGATATCAGGGATTGGCGCATGAAAAAGAAAGAGTTGCTAAGCTGCTCATTTTTTTTTGGAAGTCCTACGATGAGGAGATTTCCAAAGAAGAAAAAGAGTACGGGGATGAGCCCTCGCTGCAAGATTTTCATATGTAGCAGCACCTTTAACCGACTTAGACCTGCACTTTTCAAGAAGGGTTCCGATAAAAGTTGCTAGTTTTCAAGTTCTGAATAAGTTAAAAGAAAAGACAACTTTCCAAGTTTAGTAAAAATCAAGGTATTAATTATAAGCCTTTCATTTTTTTCTTATTACGACCTACATATCGTTTTAATGCTGATGCTGACATTGAATCTAAAATGTGTACTTTCTTAAGCAAAGATGGAATGGAATCAAGTGAGTGTTTACTCAATACAATTTTTGTTACTTTCTGATATTTAAATTAGTTTTAAGGAAGATCTGAAAGGTTTAAACTTTTTTTTTAAACGTAAAAAAAGACGACCGATTATTCCTTGTGACCACAGACATGTGATAAAAAAAAAAATACAAATGGAGGTTTTTCTTCTATTGTGTTCCTACAAATATCCTTTAAATTACTCTACAGCAAGTGGTAAACAATTGTACTATCAGCAGTAAGTTTCTAATAAATCCGTATCACTTGCAAGTTGGAGCAACGTTGTTTAAATATTTGTATGTTATGAAGGATATAATACCTCCATCAATCAAACAAAAAACAATAAAACATCCTTTTTAAATTCCAAGTTCGAAAATCACGAGTCAAGACAACTATCGCTGCTAATCTACAAATCACCACTCCTCTGATGTGGGTGAGTGAAGACGAAGAGCAAGTTCACGACGACGCGCTTAGGGTGCAGCGTCGTTCACTTTTTTAATGAGGACACTTTGATTTTCGTTGTTCAAGTAATGGCCCATGAAGCAACTACTCTCCTCAACCGCAGACCATAAGAAGTCCGACCACGTGCCAGAGGCACTCCAACTTAAAATAGACAAAGAGTTCACGCCTTCCGTCAAGGTACACCGAGCAGTGTCCGGCAAAACTTGCTATCTCCCTTCTCCAATCCACAACAAGAGCAATAAAGTTAAACGTCTGTCTGCCTATTTTGTGCAATATGGTCACTCTGTCAGACCTTAAGTTTTATAAACTTTTTGTCTTTTATGTGACGACGCCTCATTAAGAAGTTTATCGCTTCGCGCCACATACACCCGGGTCCATTAAATCTCCCCATTCACCAAACACACCACTAATGATCATCGTTCAGTCGTTGCGTCGTCCTATCGCTCATCGTTTTCAGCTTAAATCGCATTATCCCAGATGAAGACTTCCTATAAACTCGTACATACACCCAGAGTGAGACACCGAGCCACAAATTACGTCATAAACATTAAATTCGTCTGTTTCAACAAAAAAAAAAAGAAAAACCTATAAAAGATCTTCTAAATTTATTTTATGGCATCATGTTTCTAGGTCAGCGGCTATATGTACTCCTCCATAGGCATGTGCTCGGGACGGTCTTGATAGACAAATGGATGAAAATCGAATTATTCAGTGCCCATCTAAATCGCCATATCACTCTCGTGAGAGCCAACGCAAAAGCGGCCTAGAAACGCGCGGCACCACCCCACGTGCGAAGGTGTGCGTGCGTTTGGCAAAAGTGAAAACTAGGTCGTTACTACAGCTCCCCTCTGATATCGCAAACATCGAACATAATTTATAAAATTATATCGCCAACTACTTCAAACTAAAAAACCAAAAAAAAAAAAAAATGGACGGTCTCTGATAAGCTACGCACAGTCCATCGGCAAACGGGTGGGCGGCAGGTGAAAAGTTAATTAGTAAGCGAATAATCTCACATCGAAACATTAATTATCTTTATGCGACAACGCCGGCCGGCCAGCAGTATAGGCCAGTTAGTAACTGGAATAATTTGTGACTAAAAAAAATAGAACAAATTTTTTTTTGTCTTCGTTACCTTTACGGCCCCATGGCGACCGGAAATCCCAAAATAAATATTTCACTTTTAATGGCGAATCATATAAATCGAATTAAGGTGATAACCGCGCTCAAGAGTATGTGGTTATGAAACGAATTCGGTGTCTAAAGATAGTTTGGGCAAAAGCGCTAATGCGGTGGGATTCTGTGCTGCTGTTGTTATCTTGTTGGAGATAGGCTATGTGCCAGGGCCAAGACGAGCTGGGCGATTTGATAATTTAGCAGCAGCTGAAGTAGTTTGTCGACCTCACCCCTGAAGGGTAAAGATCGCGCGATTTTCGTCTTCATTTTTAACTAGTCTACAAAAAGTTTACTTTAGGTTCGCAAGTGGCAAGTTCCCAGGATCTTCTCAAAAGGATAAGCCTCAATGGACACAATGTCGTGCACCAAACAATGCGTGAAAATTGCAAGTCTACACAATGCTGTCAAACCAACCCAAATACTGTTTAGTTAGTCATTGAAAGCTATGACTGTGTGTGAAAGAGGTTCTTGAAGGCCTGACCGGAACATAAAGTTTACATTTGATAAAGAAGTAAGGCTCCTGACAACAAAGCACATATGTGGAAAAGATTATACCTATCATGTAAAGTCTTCAATGATTTAAGGCCAAGAAGGATAACCCTTGATTTATAATTTAGGTATTGAGTGTGGCTTAAATAATGCTCTGTTCTAAATTTATGAATGGAAATCGGAAGGGATTTCTTTCAGACATTGAGGAATAAACATTACTAATGACACCATCAGTACGATTGGAAATATGATGTAAAGAAGTGGATAGCGAATTGCTGCATTTTATGAGTAAGATAGCGAGGATACACTTCTAAGCAACTGCTTGAAATCGATTTTACCGACTTATGAGCGTATAAAACATCCGTGAAAAGAAGTGAATGGCACAAATCTCGAGAACCCCACCTCCTACATTTCAATGCAGCGTTCTTACAGCGTAATTAATAATTTAAAACGACGGAACGAAGGAATTTATTCCTCTCTCGTAAATCGACCGTCCTAGCCATGAGCTCACTCTCATCAGTCTTAGCTAAGTCTTTAAACATAAGGTTGTAAATTAAAGCGAAAACTGCGTCTAAATTGAACGGCTGCAAATAACTTCAATCATTTTTTTTTTTCAGTAGTGGTTTTTAGAAATGTATTTCTTTGTGGGTGGATGTCAAAGAATTGCCAAAACAATTGAATTGAATTAACAAATTATTAGCAGGCAGCAAATGTTCTGATAGCGAAATCTAATTTATTTACGCCAACATAAAGTATTCGGGTCAATCAAAGAGTCCAATATAATCGACCAGACGACATACAACGACTCTTATCTCAATACCGATACGATTTCGATAACGAAAAAGGCGAAAGAGATGATGCCACTCTAAGTTTTATCATAAACTAATTAATTTTTTTTTTCTGCCCAATCACAGCCATCTGTATGCGATTTTGAAAAACTTTTAAACAATTTCCGAGGACTGGTCATGAATATCTCATTTAGTTCATAATCCTTTGACTGTCTGTAATCCTACACGGAAATTGTCTGAGATCATCAATTTAACAGAAAGAAGGATCCGTGATTTGTGTTCGATCATCTGTAGAAGATCGGATTTGAATATTTTTTCTTCTGAATTACGAAGTTCGTATGAATCGATAAAAATAGAAGCGATTGCCGGATGTGGTGTTTTAAAAGTTCATTTCAACGAAGGGATGTAGTCCCTTTTGATCTATGTCACGATCAATGGGATTAGAGAAGGGAGACAGTCTGTTAATCGTCTGATTTATGCGAAATCGACGATATCAATGCAGTTTGCGTTGAGGAAATCGTGAATGTAGACACGGGTGGGTGACTAAAGTCATTTGGACATATCAGTTCCAATGGGATTGGAGAGGGTCTAAGAAAGGCTGAATAATGTAAGAGGAAGTACAATTCTACCACCGCGAATGATAAGCAATTTTAGTTAAAGTTGATATGACAGCTTCTTCGTAAGGTTCGTGTGGACGATGGAGACGTGGGCAAAAAAGTAATAAAGAGACATAAAATTCACAATAGTATAAAAACCTCCGATACAGAACAAGTCGATAAATGTATACACTTCCAACTTGAATCGTTCCGATACGTTTCATTTTGAAGTTGCGTTTTTTAAAAATTACCGTCGACTTAACTCTGAGTCGGTTTTCTTTCAGTTTGAGAGGCTTTGGTGTAATTCTAGACAGAACGTTCCACCATTGCTCCGAAGTGTTCGAGATTAAGAGATGGCAGTCAGCCAATCCCGATTTTTGATTATAATACAACCTTAAAAACTAAAAACCTTCTGTGAAATACAACGTTCCTTCGTCGCAAAAGTCTCAAATTTAGCAGACAGCATCAGTCATGAGATCCGTCGAATTCGACATTCAGACATGGTCAATCAACATTGTAGTCTTGGCCGACATCACCCCACCATGCATCCCATTCCCACCCTCAAGGACGACCTTTACTATCACGCGTCTCGCATCGTCATCTCACTGAATTTATTTAAACCAAATTACATTCCACACGTCCCTGCCTCTCATCGTCATTTTCGAAAAAAAAAAGAAAAATTTACGCAGTTTCGTTGGCTTTTAAAAAAAAAAAAAACCTACTCGATCTGCCAAATTACCGCGAATACGAGCGAGCATACAAAGTATACGCTCTCGCATTTATACAAAATCTTTAATCTAAACAAAGTTTTGAATAATATCGTTCTTCTATTTTTTTTTTTTTGTGTTTTAATTGAAATCGTATTTTTAGAGAACAAAAAGAAGTCTCTCCCAACACGCAAGGTGGTCCCGAAACAGATCGTTTCGTATACAAAATCGTGCCACAACGCGGTTGTTAAGCTGAAAATGAAAATTAGAAGATCGGCAGAGATCGTCAGAAGATCGCATGAGGCTGGTCTATTCTTAGATACGGAAGAGATTTTTCATGTTCTCAAGAGCGTTCGTCCTTGGGTGGGAATGTGCTAATTTGGTTAAGTATTTAGTGCGCGATACAACATGATCCATGGAATGGCCCTGCTGGATTAGACATTTGTTTTTAGGTTTAATTGAATTAGCGTTTAATTCGACAGCAGTAACAGATCGTCTTGCAGGTTAAAATACACGGGTTGAATTTCGTAATGATTCCGAGATTGTTGCAAACGTGTGTGGTTGGTTTAAACAGCTGGTTGGCGAAGAGGGCAAATATCCTGGTTGCGAGCTAGGCTTGAGACATGTGTACACAAATTGGTGGTTGTGGCGCTATTTTCGTACATGAAGGTATTTTGTAACTCTTTTTTTGGGGCGCAGAAATTACACGAAACGGGTATTCAAGCTTAAGCTTGGGTAGAGGGCGAGTGGAGAAGAAGATTCAACCGTAAACTGGGCGGGCTGTACAGCAACATGAACCTGGTTAAAAGAGCCAAGAGCCAGAGAGTCTTTTAATCCACCATCGGGAAACACGGTAGAGGAAGACCTCATCTCAGGCGGCACATCCAAGTGG
Organism: Syritta pipiens; assembly: GCA_905187475.1. Taxonomy (NCBI): domain Eukaryota; kingdom Metazoa; phylum Arthropoda; class Insecta; order Diptera; family Syrphidae; genus Syritta; species Syritta pipiens. The sequence continues at coordinate 8,329,900 of LR994571.1, read as the reverse complement.
CGAGGGACCTCAACCAAGCAACTGGGAAACAACCGGACCAGTCGCAAAGGCATGCTGGTTGAGGCCCAAGTCTATCCCGGACTGTAGCGCCACCTAAGTAAGTAAATAAGTCAAATGAGCAAAAAGGTGCTTGGGACAAAAAGTAGTCTTGAAATGAAATCCAAGCGACCCGTGAGTTGCAAGAATCGCAAAAATTCACGAGTCAACTAAAACCTAGATCTGCCAATCTGACATTCCTCACCGATTGACTTCAAGATTGATCTTTACTCATTTCTAAATTCATTGCAATGACACAAATGTGGATACCCAAAATTGATACAACGGTGCTAATTAGGTTTCAAAGTTTAATACTAATCTATTTTTTTGGGTGGACCTGCACCTTGTACTCGATAGATTTAAAAAAAAATATTTTGACGTAAACAAAAAGTACACAATCCCATCGCTTAGATAAGCATCTTGCTGGGGTTTGAAAAATTTGCACCCTCTCTCTTGGCGCGGGTAAATTTGCGTTCAAAACAAAAACAAAACTTGATAACCTATCACCATTGACACACTTTCGAATCACTACTCCACTTCCATGCGAGATATGATGCAAACTATCAAGTGGCCAGAACTGCAAGCGCGATAACCGCACCCAGCACGTGTGCCTTTCTGGGTCACGAGCAATTACGCAAGCCCAGAAGACGCCACAAGTCTCAACCACTCACCTGACTAGGACCACATCTTGCCACGAGTGTATTTAATTGGCCAGCGATTACGTGAGAGATGTATCTCCTTCTCTAGTTCAAGTTCACCAGATCGGACACATAAAATCATTTGTTATCGTCATCGTTTTTTCTTCTCAGTTTCCTTTCGATCCGAAGAAGAGAAAGTTAAGTGCTAAAGAAGAACCGCCACCAGACCACGGATGCACTTGAGAAGGCAAAAGTCCTGCCCGAACCTCTTTCGCTGACATCCACTTGCGTCGGAGAGAGAGATACCCATCAATGAATTCGAAGAATCTCTCCTAGGCGATGCATTGGAACGACGACTGAGGGTCGGAGGAAGATTTTAATGAGTTTTTTGTTTTTTTATGAGCCGAAGTAGTTTTAAGTCGAAGCGGTTTCAGTGTTTGGTGATGGACCCTTAAACGGCTGCTCTCGTTCGAGATTTGGTTTTGTAGATAAAAATAGAAAAGTACCTCAACGCAGCGTGGCGACCGGGCATCTTCAAGATAAAATAAAACAAAATGATCATTACTGTATCTTTTTGCTCATAACTTAGGGATGGTGGTTCACTTAGTCGACCAAAGCCGGTTCATGAATTCAAAAATAAAGCACGGCTTTTGAGGTGAAATTAACGTTAATTAGGACGATTTTAGCGCGTTGGACGCACAGGCACCAAGCACTTCCCCATAGACAGAGACTTATGGCAATCAAAGGTATACAATAGGTGTGAATTGCTCCGGTAATGGAGCGAATTAGAGGTGCTTCAGGGTTCAATGAGGCACCGTAACCAGAAGGAAGCTGACGCTGCGTGTGAGCCGTAGTGGCAAATCGCACAAAGGAGGTGTGAACTTCGGCCTAATGATGTGTGAGGTGCATAGTGCAACTTTGTTGCGTTACTCGTGCTACTGGCATTGCAGGAGTGGTGCATTGTTCGTTTAGTTACGACTTCTTGGAATTGCTCTATTAAAAAATAAGGGAGAATCGCATAGATAATTGGCGCTTATTGATGCAAGGTCTCTTTGTTGTGGGATGGAATAAAATTAGATCATAGATTTTTTTCAGACGGAAAACGATTTTTGCGGGTGCGTATAAAGCTAACTATGATAACAGCAACGGAGCAAGTAATCTGTGATTCAATAAGCTCTTCATGTGCTGACTGCGTTCTTACTATGTCTACCCGTTTTTGCATCTGTTTGAATAGCTGCCAGATTAGTGTGGGGATTGAGCAACCATGGTTGGGCTGAAAAAAATATTTTCTTTTTTTTTTTACTTGCAGATTCAAAGGATGTACTCTGAATCTGCTTTGGTGGCTTTTTTCTTGGAGCTTAAGCCTGATCTTTGGTATGTTACTTTTCAGTTTGACTAATTTTCCCTGCAAAGAGGCGGACGTTAGGTGGAACCAGGGCACATCCTGTTGGATCACCAAGATCTTTTGACCGGAATACAACCGGAGAAGGACGGAACACATTCTGAGGCTACCTACAGTGAACTGCAGCCCCCTGGTTGGCTTAAATACGGGGCACTCCTTACTGGGCTATCATGCGCAGTAAGCTTAGTCTGACCTCAACGGACACCTGTAGATATTGCACGGACTAGTCGGCTAGTGAAACGTTGGAGCATGTGTTGTGCAAGTGCCTGCGCTAGTAAAGACCAGATTTATTACACTGGGAAAATACTTCATCAAGTCGCTGAATGAAGCAGCTAGCCTTAATTTAACTCATTTAGTAAAATTTGCAATTCCAACTAAAGCCTTCTGTCTAAAATAGGGGTAGGGGGATGATATAATATTTATAGTCTGTGACAGTGGCAACACTATGGACCAACAATCGTGTATATGCGATCGGCGTTTCGCCGCCACCTATTCATAACATAACATAACATTGACTGCTTTGGCAACGACAAAAACCGAGCTTTCCACTTCAGAAACTATAGTCAGTAGCCCAACTTCGGTAAACTTCTTTGAAAAAGAAAAACAGAACTCTCTATAAAGAAATATTCCTATTGTTTTTTTTTTTTTTTTTTATTATGTTGGACATGATCTTCTAATCCAAAGTCATCAAATATGACAGCTGTTCGTCGTCCAGTGGTTGGGTTATTCTAGGAGAAAAAGAAGCCAACGATTCTTTTAGATAGACTTTCGAATACAATTTTTTGACACTGTGAGCTGTTAAAGTGAGAGAAAGAAACTCAAACTTGTTTATAGCAAACTGTTTGTAGCCTTCAAAAAACTTGTAAAGAAACAAAAAGAACTCAGTCAATTTTGTATAAAGGCCAATATTTGAATTTTTGATCTATTTATTTTCGTTTATTCAGAAATATATGAACACGAGTATTGCACTTTATAGACTTGCAAAACTGCTACTAAATTTCTTGAACTAACACGTAAGTTTTAATTGTTAGTGTTACGTACTTGTAAACACCCGAATTTTGGAAACAAATATTTTGAGTACATCAAAGCAATAGAGGTGCAATAATGAGACAGTTTAAAGGGTCCTGAACAGATTAAAGCTAGGAGTTCTGTGAAGTTCTGTAACTCTGAGTTCCAATTACATGCTTTGATTTTAACAACAACGGATCAGGTTTTATTAAGTAAGCACCGCACATTTTTGCAGAATTAAGGAACCAGCATTGACTTACAAGTTATTTTTTCCAAACAATTGTGATCTTATTTCAGTGAGTAGCTCTTAACCAGAACTTTTAATCAGATTTTGTATTTTAACCAAAGCAAAAAATCATTTCTTTTATCCTGTGAATCGAAATTCATTCGTCAGGATCGAAACACTAGTTTCTAAAGAGCCTCAATTAAATGCTGAAAATAACCGAAAAATTACGACTTCGGGTTTTTTTTCCCAACGTGTGTAGCGAAAATGAACAAGGTTCTTTTTCAGTGTCTAAATCGTTGTTTTCATGCTTCAAAGCAAACTGTCACCGTTCTCCACCTTTGAAATTCTGCAGTCAGTGCGTCAAAACCAATCTTTGCGGGTGACGCTGACATTTAAATCCGGTTAAAAGAAAAAATCACCCAATTCCAATCTACGTTTCATCATCCAGCGTTGACCTTCAACAATGCGAATCTGCGCAACTTCTCCCATAGACGTACCTCAAGTAACTTCACACTCAAGAAGTACTCTACTAACCAACCCTCAACTGCGTCTTAAAGTCCAAAAGTTCCCCCAGTGACTTCAGAGACAGGCATTTAATCATGCAAAACCATAATAAAGATTAGAACTATCTCGTAGGTACTCATAAAACCAAAAGATAATTCTATCTAAATACAACACCTTGACATAAGTCACCCTACTTCTCTCGACGACAGCTACGATGCTTCGCGTCTGAAACCAAAAAATTTGCGTAAACCCCAGTGATAATTTTAATACAAAAAAAAAATTAAATTTGATTCTACACAACCACAGGCTTGACGTTCTTTCTTATCAAGAAAATTTCCGCGTTCTTCGCCACTAATCTCGCTCCTTCACAGACGCACGAGAGTGTTCTGTGTATGATCATCAGAGGTGAGTGCCTTCCTTAATCTTCTCATTAAATTCACGAAACCAATATTTGTTAAGTTGACACCACTCAGAGAACGCGTTGTATCTGTTTTTCCATTTCATTTATATATATATTTTTTTTTCTTTACCTGAGGTTTGTTAGGAAATCCGCCAAAGGCCCCCTTCGAAACCCCGAAACACTTTATAGTGAGACGATCACAACGACAACGATCGTGAGCCGCAGTTTAGTGCACTCTTTGCTCTTTATCTTCACACGAACACACCGAAAAAATAATTTAAATAAAATAAACAAACAAAAAAAAAATGAAAAGGAAACGTGAATATGTAGCTCAGAGATCGTCAGCGGGGGAAAAAAATCCAATATTGATTCGTCAATAAAAAAAATGTAGAAGAAGAAAAGGAAGATAAAAAAAAACGAAAATGAAAATTTGATTTGGTGTTATCAGTTTGTTCTTCGATTTTGAAATTCGGTCCCATTTAACTTTCCTCGGTTTTCTTCTCTGTCAACAGGGCCGCCTGGAGGGGGGAAACTCATGGGATGTAGGGGTCATTTGGGTGTCTTGTTGACATTTAGGTTGTCCTCTAACAAAGCTGACACAATACTATACGACGCAACACACATTTTCAACATGATCCGCTGTGGCCACTTGAAAATGACGAGAGATGAATGAACTGGCCCCTTCTGACAGCTGTTTGTCATGTCTTCTTTTTTTAGTATGTGACATTTGTGGTGATTTGACGGTTGGTAGCTAAATGTCAACTTCGAAAAGTGAACTGAACGGTTTTTACTGGTTGAGGAACGACGAGGTTCGCCATAGTTCATGTTCTTTTCTGCAAATGTAGTATTCGAATTTCAATTAGAGATGTTGATCTTCAAGACGCACGTTCTTTTTGGCTAACAAGAACAAAAAACTCTTTATTCATTTAAAGACCTAGGCCAATTAAAAACCATTTAAACATTAACTCTTGAACACAATTTGTAATTTGATGTAAAACTGTGCCTTTACGTCTAGCACGTAATTCAAGATGGCCGACATCTCAAGCAAAAGCTTCTTCTTTTTTCGTCTGATAGACTGAAGAACTCAAAAAACAAGAAAATATTGTTCAAGGATAGATGGAAACGTTAAAAATAGAGAAAATAAATATTTTCGAAGTTATTGACATAAAATAGCGGACTTTTGATCGAACTCAGTTCCAGGGCAATGATAAAGATTGCTCTGTGTTCGGAATGAACATACAGAAATGGAGGAAAAACACGTTGGAAGTAATACATCCTCCTACAACGCAGTCAAAACAATTGATTGCGACTCAGCGATAGGAAGTGAATTATTTTTAAAGAAGCTGGCGATTGACACCGCGTTGTAGATTAAGCGTTAAAGTCGTGTTACTAACCTGAAGAATGCAAAGCAGAAGCCATTTATCGCCCACATCCCGGAATACGGAAGCTTGAGGCTTATCAAACGTTCTAAAGTGATTCATAGGTTTGCGAGTAAGTCGTGAACCTGTTAGAGCGACAAGTGCAATTTATATTCTACAATTATTCCTTAATTGACTTCTTTTACTCTGTTCAATATGGATTTTTCGTTGCCCTTTCTTCAAATTTGACATTTACTAATGAATTGATAAGTTTTTTACCAAACGATATTTCTCGCTAAATCACGTACTGGCTTAAGTACGGCTGCGGTCATTCTGCAGCAAGCCACATCTAACTGCCTAGTCTTGGTTACATCAGGAGCCCATGATCTATTTACCAAAAGAACGTCGTCCATTTTTATGCAATTGTCGTTTAACTCATTTTAGCAAATGCCACGGCGAAATGACATCTGTCAACGTTCACGAATGTTCTGTCAAAAGATCGATTCAATTGAAACAGTATTAGAGAAAGAAACAGCATAATTATTTAACTTTCCTAGACCTTCATATTTTTACTAATGATCGATGTTATTCGATCTGAAAAAACCCAATCAGCTGACTTAACTCTAAACCCCTTACTCGTCACCCTTTGTCATCATTTCACAATTTTCTACTTTCATACGAAATCAGTTTGTAATTTATTTAGTGATAACCTCCCCCGACTATGTTACTCAACCACACTGTTTATAGAAATAACTCTCCAAATCGTACTAAGCTGTCAGGCGTTTGACTGTGGACAGTTCTGCTTAATCATTGTCAATTTTTCTACATTATCATAAGACAAAGACCACACGAAGTAGTAGAGCTTGACACCTTCGTTAAGTCAATGTAATGAATGGGGAACTTGACAACAGGCATTTCGGGGAATCGAAGGGAACTTCAGCAGTCTAGTAGTCTTGTCGCTATTGGAAAGTTTTGAGATTTCGATTTGGAAATGTAGAGAAAAAGTTTGTTGTTGAGAAAAGTAAGGGAATGTTTTCAAGAGTCCAGTCCAAGTCAGGCTGGAGACGAAAACTAAAGACCGACTAACATGGCATTTAAAAAATATTTGCAGTACTTCACAAAGTTGGAGTATACTCAAAAAAAAATTTATTTTTTGCTAGGAAAAATCTTTTTATATGGTTTTACTTTTGAATTTATTAGATGAAGTCCATAAATGATTTTTTTCTTTTTTTTTTTGATGAAAAAACTTTGGTTTATGTCTTAGGCTGGACCAAGTCCAAAATCTCGCCTGGCTACGCTTAGGCATACCCCCTGATGAGTTAGAGTCGGCGACGGAGGATCGAGTTGCCTGGAGATCTCTTTTGAAGAATATGATGATGATGATGTTTTAGTTGTGGGGGTGTACTCAATTTCGTAAGGTACTGTATATCAATTGTGCGATGTGCGCAAAAACTTTTTCCAAAATAATAACCCGGCTTATGTGAACTAACTTTTTGCGACAATTTCATATTTGAAAACTGCTTAAGTCGCAATATCAGCTGAAGTCTAGCCAACGTTATCACCCCCACAAACCGATTGCCAAGAGCCTATCAACCCAAGATTACCTTCGATCGACCAACACGACGCCAATCTAAGTTCTGCGCAAATCCATTAGCGCCGCACATATTTACACATTACCGACATTACACCTTGAAGCTCTTGACACCGGCAAACATTGTTCTCTAAGCACCACCTCCACACCCAAACAAACCCCACCCTGCTGTCCACATGCTTGATACACGTCCAACTCCAAACCTTTCCCCAGATGTCGCATCGCCCCCGAAAACTAATCTAATCGGGGCTATTTTTGGTGACATCTCAAGGAGGTTCATTACACTTGTAACGCTAGAGCTGAGTCTAGCTAAGTTTAGCCGACGCGAGTCACGCAACCCACCGACGCGCCTTCTGTATCAATAGGCGGGAGATTAAATCATCAAATGGTGGCTGTATCACAGACCAAAAACAATAACTACACAGTGTATCTATGTTTTTATTTCAATTGTGATTACACCTCACTTGGAGGTCATAGATACTCACTCATTTCTAACAACGCACCTTCAACTACGCGACAGAAATTTGAGGAAAAAGATACGCCACGCCGTTTTGCCGCCGCTTCACGTTTCGCTAAAATGAAACTATTAAATTGTACTGATATCAGCTCGCAGATAAGGCTAAATGTTCTAAGACATTTTAGTTAGATTGTTGCAAGACCTCAAGTGCTTCCGTAAAGTACCCACACGTACATGTCAGCAAATCCTTTGATAAACACACATGGCCACACATGTGAGAACGCCCGACTCGACTCGGCCATGAAGATTGGTCATTAATTAATTTACTACGAAGTTTTGTTGGTGTTATTTTTTTTGCGAAATAAAAAAATAATTTATAGTTACGAGTATAAACAAATATTTGCACTGATAACAAGTGGCAGCACGGTTGAGCGTTAATGGCGCACAGATAAATCGATTACTCGAATTTGTGTGGACGCAGTCACGACAAAATGCCTGACGACAAGGTTCTTCTGGACGCCACAAGTGCTTGAATTGAATTAACTCAGTGCTTTTTGCGTTGCTTCCTGCTTGCTAGCACATGAATGCGGTCCTATTCATGGGCGGCAAAAAAAAAAAACCCTTATTCGAAAACAGGGTGCTCTGTTTGAAGCGTCAGATTTACTACCAACCGTGTGACATCATGTTTACATGCAGCACGTGCATGCACATGATAACATGAGTTATCATCGGTTTCGTCAAAAATGCCGCCGCCAGTATGCAGTGCATAGATAAAATTTCTGTTGACATTGACGAAAGTGTATTCATAGGATGTGGGAAAATCGTGTGTGGGAATGGCGCGGTATGAATGCGTCAATTTACTGAATTTCAATTTCTCAAGGTAGATTTATGCAGGAAGCCGACTGAAGCACCCATGGGAGTTTTTTTGAGGAGTCAATAAAGCGCAGGTTCTATGACAGGCTTGTCAGCGAGTTGTAATTTCTAGAAATGTCAGAATGTTGACTTTTTATAAGAGATTTATTGGTTTTTGAGGTGTGAATTGGAGTGGAAGGAGTTACGGATCAATTTGATTCGAGGAATTTGGCGCACAGTGAAGTCTTTTGTGTGGGGCTATTAGGAAAATTCGCAGAAACAAGTGTCACACAGGATGCGGTGACGGTTTTTTATATTTACAATTATGGCGAAAAAGATCAGAGGTTGCCTACGTTTTGTGTGAATAAATAGAGGTGAGAGTAAACAAATTTGTTCAGCTTGCAAAAGTTGTTTCTGTGGGTGGTACTAAAATGAATAAGTTCACTAGATTTGCAAGTGCGTCAAGCGTTCTTAAAACGTAGGACATTGGAATATAAAGAAATTGGGTGGATCTTGTTTGCAGAGTTGTGTAAAAGGTTTAGGCATCAGTACGATACACATTTAAATCATTTTAATTGTATTAAATACTTTTTGAAAAATTCGCTTGCAAACGCAACATTTTGATAGAAAAAAAAATTAAAAAAAAAGTATAAACCCCTTTTTTTTTTTTCAAAATTTTGAAATATAGTCGTAAAGTGACTTTATACGGTCGATGCGTATTTTGATTCTGAATCAGACACAAAAAACTAAACGGCTTTATGCTTTCTAGTTTTTGAGATAGTTGAAAATTACTATTACTGGCAGGTGATTGTGTTGATAAGGGGGTGGTGGGTGGATGCTTCGCGGGCACCGAGGGTTTCAACCTTCTTTCTGACTGGTCTAAACGCTCAGCCGACTTCGTCGCTCTGCTAAGGGTATGTCCACAACTGCCAGGCAATCGGCCGCGTGTATAAAGGGGTGGGTTCCAAGGGTTTATTTGAACGAGTAAATGCCAAAAAAATCAGAAAAAAATTGTATTTTCGATTTTCTCAAAAACTAGAAGGCATAAAGCCACTCGGTTTTTTGTTTGATTAGAGCAGACAGTTAGTATCCTCCACGGCGGTAAGAATGAAATCAACCAACATCAGACTTAGGATTGGCCAATCCACAATACTTAACGGATTACATTTATTGCCCTCAGTCACCGATCACAACCCTTCCCCAACCATTCTTCGGCAGAAAGAATCTAGCACCCCCAACGAGCAGTCTGAGTGAAAGGCCCTGTGGCGCTGTAGGGTCCATTAAAACTCTACACAAACGGAACCAAAACTGAGTCGGGAGTGCGAAAAACGTCTTTACGTCTTTCTAATCGTTGTAGTGTCTTTCAGGCATAGAAATGACGATCACAAACAAGATGACGTATCCAAGAGGAATATCTTCATTTGTTCAGATAGTCAGAACGCAATGAAATCTCTAGACTCGGTCACATTTACCTCTAAGACTGCCCTACATTAGCTTATGATAGCCAGAAATAAAATTCCACGCGCAGGACGGGATAGACAGAAAGAAATTTGTTTCTTTTTATTGTCAGAGATACCAAGGATGACTCAATGTAAGTCTATTACTTTAACTTACCTTAAACGAATGTCTAAAATTAATCCGTCTACAACACAGTGGTTGCAGACGATAAGCTCTGGCCCTCTCTCTCTATTGTCACACCACCTCTAAGTAGTAAAAGCTAGGTTAGGTTAGGTAATCTCGTTGGCAAGGTAGCCCTATCTCTGTGCATGTAAGAGTTACTTGTTAATAAAATCTACAGTCTTCCACAAGAACTGCAACAAACTGTGCATATATCTCAAGCAATATCAACGCTACGCAGATCCAAATTCCACCCATAACTCCGTATGCCAGCTATCCAGTTCCCAGTTCATTGCCTACCCTGAATGGCATTGAGACTCAATCCCACTACACCACGCCCCTGTTAGAAAATTACTTAAGCTTCCAAATGAAAATTTACGCAACAAAATTTGCAAACGAGTTACCAGTCAACTCAACAGGCGATAGCAGGTTCATAAAAACCCAAAGAAAAAAAAAAAACCTCATGTCTCGCAATCTTGCTCCGCATCTAAAATTCATGATGGCGCGCGGCAGACAAGGAAACCATTTAACCATTCAGTCGTTAAACTTTTAACTCGAGTTCTACAACAACTCAAACAGTCTTATCTACGAATAAAAAGAAAACTCGCAGATCAAAAGATATCGCGATGAGAATAAGGAAGCGTTTCGCAAAATGTCAGAACTGTCTGCTTCCCCCCCACCCAATTCATTTCCTCGATGACCATGAGAATTTAATTTTTGCTTAAAATTCGTCTGCACTACTTCTGATTAACAAATCACATTGAAATCGAAATAAAATGATAACAGGTACAGAGAGCTTCTCTCTTATCGCCTCGCCTAATTAATAATTCATGCGTGTGACATTGAGCCATGCGCACGAGTCTAAACCCCAAAAAAAGTATCTCTTCCCTCTGTATGTATCTAGTGCGTGTTAAGTCTCAAGTAACCCAAAAAAAAAAGTGTGTGTAAACCCAAACCTCGATCGAATCATCTGATTAAACACAACTCTACGCTCTCTCTGTCGCTAGGGGAGACCCAGGCCCAGACCGGCAACTCATTGTGTCTCATTAATTTGCACCTGGTAACCGGGCGAAACTCTACCGGTTTTCTTCTCACTAAGTAAATGCTAATTTTCAACTTAGGCCGCCGACTTATGAATCTGTCTACCAACACGTGACTCTAAAAAGAGGGCTGGAGCTCGGTTCGGGTCTTAAAACTTAAATTTGTATGCAAACTTTGATTGCGTGTTGTAGTTTACCCGTCACCAATAAAGCCTTCTCCAGAGTCAAGATCGATTGAACATTTTTTGTAACGCCTGCCCTTTGCCACAAGTTATTTGTGGCTTTTTAATCGACAAGCGTGTACACTTTTATTATTCAATCCGATTAGTCTTAGATAATGACTTTTTTTTTCGAAAAGAAATCGGGTGACTCTGGGCGGGTAACAACATAAAATTTATGAAAGCTATGATGAGTTTGTAATAAAATAACAAAAAAAAGTTAGGAGTAGTTGTCGCTAGGGTTGAGCAACATTAGGAGCGACTGGAATCCATTTTGCGAATCATTGCGAAAAAAAAAATAAATAAATCGCACGTGCGATGTAGGAAACTTTTTTTTATCGCCAAGTTTGTTTAATTTAATTTTTATAATCTTTTGTAAATAGCGGTGACGAATGGATTTGGCGCAAAAAAAAAACGCCAGAAACTTATCAGGAGCGAGTTGGGTGTCTTGCGATTGATTATAACGTCAGGTTATGTTAAGTGGTTGGTTATGACATCAGTATCAGTATCTGAATGAAGGAAGAGAACTTCGGCGCCATCATATGGGCTTCCGAGAATTCTTATTCATTCTTAATCTTGTTTTTTTTTTTTGCTTTGAGTGTGGACTTAGGGTTTTTTTCGTTGAATGAATGGATTTGGGTTGTTGTAGTCTTAGTTAGTAACTTTAATTTATCTGAATAAGTCGTAACTCGTAAGTCGTAACTTCGTTGATTTGTTGATATCTGATGCAGTTGTTATTGTTTGTGCTAATTGTCGTGAATTTATGACCTATTCTGACTAATCGTCTGAGCATGTTAAGTGCACGTCTATTTCACCATTTCAAAGTCCCTGCTCAAACGATCGGGTTTTAGAAATAAACCAACAAGATCACATTTCGTGTGCAATCATCTTAGTCTTGCTAATAACAGATTTGGGTCAAAGCAATTTCTGGGCATGTTGAAACGTTTACTCTTAATCTCATATATGAGCGTTCTGTTTTAGTTAATGTATAAAATTTTCTCAATTTTTTTATTGAAAATAAAGTTAAAATGAAATGGCAATTCTGACGTCAGGTAATAACTAAAGATTTAATAAAAACCTAGTAGCAGGTTGTAGAAGAAAACAGAGGACTTAATATTAGAATAAGTTCGAATAACTGCAGGAGTCGGACATTTTATTTTTCTGCACTTATTTACTACAGCGGGCAAAAAATACGGAAAATAATTTTTTTAAGGTACTACTGTCACTGATATCTGTACGACGTCAAAGTATTCATTAGTGTTTGTGATACGTGTCCTTTTGTAAACAGCTAATAGTAGATTTTTCGTTTTTTTAATAATTACTGAAACTATTAAACACTGGAGGTCTATTAAATTTTGGGTGGGGAATGAAATTTCTACTACCATAACGTTGAAAATCTTCGTTGGGTGAGCATCCTCTATCGAAAATAGGAATTCAGAAGTGGTACCCATAACACAAGTTACACGCCAACAAAATTTAAAAATAGATTGAGTCTGAGACGTTACTAACTTTGTTAGAATATAAGAAAGTTCTGTGGAAAACATTTTGAGTTATCATTTATACCTCAGAAAAATTAATTCTCGATTGGTGTCAAAAACGCTGAAATTTGCGGAAAATTAGCGCCGTGAAAGAGGTATAAAACTTTTATCTGAAAAAAAAAAGAAGAATCTCATTCTTTAGCATTTGAAAATGACTTACGTTCTTCAACTTTAATTGGTTTTCGACATTTCTCGAGATCAAATCTGTTATTTTATTGAACACTTAGTTCAGTTTTTTTTTCTGAAATTTTGTTGCATATTATTTGTTGCGTACAAATTTTTAAAATACATATACACAGGTGTATATATAAATAGGTATGTGCATTTTTTTTGCCATAGATCATAAAATAAACGGTGCTGAAGGAGTAACAAAAAATGTCATAACATTTAAAGTGACGAAACTTAAATTAACTTGTTTTCTTCGGACTCTGAACGTAACGTTAGGCCACCAAAAAGAAAGAAACATCAGCCACGCTATACCATGAGAACCATAAAAGATGAAGGAAAAATATTATAGTATGAGTCTGCTTTTCCTGATATGCTGCTGGCCCTATATTTTTCGTATTAATAACACCCGGACAAAATATTGATACAGAGTAGTTTTGGAAAATTTTAAGCTTGGATTTGTCGAGTTAAACATGCGCCTCCGATGGCACTTTCAGTAGGATAACGATACAAAACATGGAGCGAGTCTTGTGAAAGATTGATTTCATGACCAAAAAGTGCTTGTTTTTCCATGTCCAAGATCTCGGTCCCATTGAGAGCATGTAGGCTGAAACCAAAAAATATAAGCTGGTCAGTATCTTTTTACCATGGGCCAATTGTAGGAAGCAATTGAGAAATCGCGGCATTTCATATCTACGACAACATGCAAAAAATGTATACACTAAATGCCACGCGGAAACTAAAAAATAACATAGGGACTACACTTCATTATGATGTTTTCCAAAACACCGTCTGAAAATCAGTAGTTAGGATTAAACTCGTTTACTGTCTTAATCAGAAATTCCTTTATATTCTCCGTGAAAGTAAGTGAAACAGACTAGAATTTCCACCCAATTTTCCAACTTTCACTAAAAGACCTCTAAGGAACCATAAACACCCGCCAAAAATTGTCCCAGTCACGATGCTGTCAAAACAAAGCAAGAAAAAAAATTCAAGACATCACACTTGACTCTAATTCGGACCACTTTTGATTGGAGGCCATCGATTTATGTTCCGTGTCAATATCACGCGGTGACAAGTTGTGTAAAAGAAGACCATGTCGCAAGTACGATCAACTGTCACAGTGTAATTATTAAGTGTTTTAAGAAATTCCAATAGCACGGGTATTTTTTTGTGAAATGACCCAAATATTTAACTTGAAAGTCCTGCTGTGGCTGTGGTTTGGTGTCTGTCGGAGACCAGAAAACATAAAAAAAAAATTCACAAAAACTCAGAGAAAAAAGAGAAAGAATGGAATTTAAAGTAAAGTAATCCGAAAAAAGAAATCAACATCACCAACGCCAACGTTTTATCTTCTTGCATCCGTTGTATCTTGTTACAAGTTTTTTACTTTAGACTTTTTCACATCAAACGTTGAACTAAATTTTATTTCAGCTGACGGTGTGCTGCCGGTGTCGCGTTATTTAATTTTTGTCCGGATAAAGCGGACAATTAACGAACAATTGGAGAGTGGCCAAAATCACAATTTTCTTGTCAAATCACAAATACAACGGTGAACGGTGAGCGGTGAGGAAGAAATAAACAAGACACTTGTCACATTAGTGTCACTGAACTCAAAGTGACAGAAACTATGCCGGCAAATATGAGTGTTTTATATTTTATTTTCTATTTTTTAATATCCCGGAAGGCGACAACGAGCGACGCTTTTCCACCGCCGCTTAATGGATGAGAAAATTTATTTGGAAAGATTTTTTTGAGTGTTAATTTATTGCGTGGTCAGAGTCACAAGTGACCGCAACGCGTGCGTTAGCTGGGCCAAGGGCTAATCTCGGATCGTTTATCAAGGCATGTGTACGTTATAAACAGGGCAATGTCGCACGCAGGCAAACACACATGGCAGACACCAGAAAGATTCATTTAAATCTTTTGCAAGGTTAGGGTGTCGATATCTCCTCAAACGTTTTGTAGGTTCCGCTGAGGTGCTGTGTGTAGCTGGTCATGTACGCAAGTCGCTATTTCGGACCACCCGGGTGATTCTGATGGTTTCCTCAATTGAGATTAAATATTGGTACAGTCAGAGTCAGAGTGACCGTGGTTGCGAAATAAAAAGTTTTTAGGAAAAGCGAACAGAATTCCGTTTATTTTTATTTTTTTGGCACGCTGGAATGTAATGTTTTGAAATTTAAATGTTTTGTGTTTCGAAAGTCCTTTATTGTTCACGCCCAAAATCGTTCTTTGATTATGGGGGATCGCGGAAGTCATACTTAGAATGTACAGACCTTGTAGTTAGAAGTTAATTTTATTTTTTTCTCCCACTGCAAATTGTCATCTGATGAAATAAAAAGTCGAAAAAACAAAAAAAAACGTATGCTAATGATACAACTTTGTTGAGGAGCATATAAACAAACGAACTTTAGGGGTTCCAAGTTATGCCCGACATTTAGCAACGCACAAATACCATCAGATAAAAGACAAGACAAGAGGAATGTGTTTCATGAAATTCACTAGCAACAAAAGGGAACATATGTCCTAATCCTTCTCATCTCTTTCCAACAAAAAAGTTCCTGAACGAAGTGCACAGCAGCGTTAAAAATTTCTCCTTAATTGCTGTCCTGCATCGAAATGTGTTCTCAACTTTGTAAAAAAAAACTCCAGTAAATTGCGGTCGAATCCAGCAGATCTCGGCATCTGGCGTCTGATTTGATGCAGTAAACACGTCACTCATAATCCGAAACGAATTCTCTTTGGAAAATGAGCAATTAATTGCACAGGGGTGCACGCTGTTTTATGGCAAAACTATTTCACAAGCTGGGGTGAAACGTGCCACAGATAACAAGGAACGATCGATTTGTAACATTTGTCTAAGCCCAGAATTATGCAGGTCATTATGTAGTTTGGGAACGTACGAGTAGTACACTCCCTGGTGGTGTTACATACCTTAGGGTTGGCTGAAGTTTCTGGCGACTTTTCTTCCTGAAAAGAGAACAAGAAGTAGGTGTTAATGGTTTCAGGAGTTTTTTTTTTGTTTATTATTTTCTTTTTCAAATGTTGCATGCATGTAATTTCGATCAATTAATCACTTAGTCGGCGAGAAGATATTACCACGTGCTTGTGAATTTGGACTAATGGACTTTGGGAACTATTTGCTTTAATAAGGTGGTATTACCCTCCCATGAGAGATAAGTCACTGGCGAGTTCCAGGAACTGAGTGTGGGGGTGTGGCCAGACACGGAGTTGGACATCGATTAGGTGCGATCTTTAAAAATTCTCAGAGCAAGAACGAAACTGGTTTCTTGAAAATCTAGTTAATCTGCTCGGAGGCTGTTATTAACGAAGATAGAGACGAGAGCTCAGCGGGAATCACATAGAACTCATGAATAAGCAAATGTTTCAACAACTTATCGAGTTTACAAACTACGACGGCATTCGATCGTCTAGGCATAAGCTGATGAAAATCAATTAAATGGAATAGGCCCATCAGCTGTTGGAAACAAAAGTGTTGATCCCATCAATCAATGGCAATTACTGACAGACGGATCAGAATAAAAATAATCGGAGGATGAGTCTGCCTGCCAATCGGACTAAATTTTGAACAAGGGCGAAAAAAAGCAAGACTCAATACAATACAATATTTTCATTTGATCAGGGTTCTTCGAAATTCATTCTACACAAAATTAAAGCATCACCCATGAGCAAACTTTTGTTTTTGTTTGAAGCGAATTACGGTCCGGTTTAGACTACTTAGACATACAAATTATATGTATTTATATACAAAAAAAGATATTCATCTAAAGATTACATTGCATACTAAGTAAATTCATTAAAAATAATATGTCCGAATATTTAAACTGATTCAAAATTGGTGTAATTTTAAAGATTGTCCCTATTCCCCTAGAGAAACGTCTTCGGATATTGCCTTCCCTTCACCAGACCTTTGGATTGAAGTATTCCTCCGTATTCATAATTATTTTTTGTACTTGGATCAGCCAGAAAAAAAAAATGATTGTCCCATATAACAATTCATATGTTTTTGTGCAAATGCTATTCTCTTGTTCCAATCCCTGGCATAAATTATAGAATTGGGTGCCGGCTGAATAGGCCAAACCACCAGGGAGTGTACTAATAGGCCAAACTTTTTATAAACTGTCCTATTACACCCCATCAGTTACAAATCTGAAACAATTTGATTTGTAGAAACCGATGCTTCTTACAGTACACATCTGATTATCCATCAGCCACCGGACCAACACCCTAACTGATAATCAAAAACACTGGGGAACTCGCAGACGTT
Source organism: Syritta pipiens (assembly GCA_905187475.1). NCBI lineage: Eukaryota > Metazoa > Arthropoda > Insecta > Diptera > Syrphidae > Syritta > Syritta pipiens. The sequence goes on along the minus strand of LR994571.1, from coordinate 8,312,559 downwards.
TTATTGAACATCAATGAATTGAATGAATCACATCATGATTGGAATAAGAAGTTTATAATTTTGGTAGTGGCTTGTAATTTTGAGAAATTGTGAAGTGTGATGGTCGATTGACGGACAATCGGACGGAGCTACACTCCGCGACAAAAATATAGCACATGACATGATTTTCTAAGATCATGGAGAAGGATGAGTTGAGATACTGTTTTCATCGTTTGTGTTTAAGAATTAAGGAGGATCAACGCATTATTAGTTTTTATCATCTGAAATACCGGAATTTTCTACATTCAGTTTATTACATTTTCTAAAAAAAGGTGCTATCTTTTTGTCGCATCACTTGTGGTGCTTATTGAATTATCTTATTTTGTATTATGCTCTAAGAAGTATTTAATTCCTATTTTCAATAGCTTTTATAAATGATTAATACGCAAAGTGAAACTGGGCCCTCATCACGTAACACGACTATCGTCTGACGATATCGTTTGAACGATAGCTGTGCTTCACGTAAGCATAAAAAAACGATATCGTCAAAACGATATCGTTTTCTCTACTTCACATAAGCCGAGAACTGTCATTTGCTATCGTCTCGACGATGCTTTTCTGACGATACCTAATTCACTATCGTCCTAGAGCAAATTGTGAAAAATATTGTAAAATTTTTGGCTTAAATAAATGAAATATTGTATTTAATGCTGAAAAAATAGTTTTGCTAGTGTTTTTTTTGCATTATACATTGTTTTTCATACAAGAAATGTTTTTTTTATTTCTCACATTCGACCTTCAATCATATATCTAACCCATATTTTCTTTCCAAACCATGGAGAACTTTGGTTTGAGTCCTTGACCAAGTAAACATCAGTTATAGGGAGGAAATGAAATGCTTAAAATTGATGCTAATTTAATTAATTCAAGCTTATAAGTTATTTTTATATGAACTGGAGTGCCTTATACCTCCCTAGCACTCATTACCTATACTTTTAATTCGTTCTTGGACTTGGAAATACAAAATAAAATTGAAAGATGACAAGCAGTTTTTATTTTGACATAAGGAATGTAGCATTTAGTAGCGCTCAAACTGTGACGATAGACGAGACGATAGCGATAGTGATACGTGAAGCAAACTTTTGACGATAGCGTTGACGATAGTCGTTTTGACGATGATCGTCTGAAAAGAGCCCTGGTTTTTGTTAGCTTTAAGTAAAAAATACGAGAAAAGGTACATGTGCTATCTTTTTGTCGCATACTGTATGCTGTATTTCGTTAGTGGGATTATGCCATTTTTGTGACGGTTGTTAAACACTTGTCACATAAATTTTACGAATCTATTTCTTTTATATATATTGCTGATATTATATTTTAAACAAATTCGCTAAATTTGTGTTTTAAACCTTGATTGACATTTTTTCCGCAAGTCCAATAATTTCTAAAATTTCGAGTTCTGGTATTATATCTGCAATATCAAATCGTCAAATGCATTGTACTAAAAAAAAAGTACGGTAGTGCATTAAGTTCTCTTAACCCCTCTGGGGTCAACACAGCTTTCTCATGCCCAATGGTTGGATTATAGCATGCCCGAATCTTGAATGCATGTCTATTTTTTTGAATAATTTTCTAGTTTAATACAAAATTAAACTCCGATGAGGAGACTAGGTGATTTTGTGCAAAGTCTACCAGATTTCCTTGACATATTCTTCAATTTTATTTCTATTCAATTCAATAAGTTGTATAGTAAAGACCCCCCTGAGTATTGAGATCAACAAAAATACAAACGAAACTCAAAGATCAACAAACCAAATACAAGCCCATCAGAAGCTCCATAACGGCTTCATCGACGCCCAAAGAATGTTTAAAAGAGTTGTTCCCAAAATACTTTGCACCATGTCCTTTACAGGCTTCGACTTGTGTAAACATATCCACCGTTCGCCGCGCCGAAAAAAAACCGAATTAGATGTCAGAGAGACCTAAATTCGAAATCAACAAACAAGGAAGGAAGGAAGCCGTCCTCTCCTCCAATAGACGAATGTTTTCTTTTTTTTTCTGTCTCCCTTTCATTGAAAGACCACTACTGCCCCATGAGCCGCCTCAGGATGAAACCCTACATTGTGAGCGTAATTATACGTGTATCTACAACGAATTGACGCATCCCTGCCCTGCCTCCCCATTGTGTCGGAATCGCAACTAATGGCCACAGCTACACACACACAATCTTTCACTGCTAAGAGCAACAAGTAAGATCCAGGAAAAAGGAGCACCGTCAGCACTGCCACACTGTCTTTCTGCCAAACACAAGAGCAGTTGCAAAAGATACAAAGATATTAACAGCACGCAGGCAAGCCAGACAAACAACGCGAAGCACCCGTATTTCCTTTTCTTTTCTTCGACAAAAACAAAGGAGCGTGCGTTTAAGGATCGGCAGATGTTCGCTTAATATTCACCAGGTCATCATTATCGTCACTCAGCCCGGCACAGAACCGGGGAGGATGGATCTCGAAGATTTTCGTATGCAAAAAAACAACAAAAACCCAAGCAATTCGATTACAGCTTGCACAAAAGCCGCTTACAAAGGTACCACCAAGAGTTTTGTTGTTTCTCAAAAATTGCAAACAGTTTCCTCCCTTCTTACCTGAGCGTCTAATCTTTTTTGGGGGAAAACAATCGCTAACTAATGACGCGCGGTAATTCATGTGTCTCGGAAGAAGGAGAATTTTTCGTTATTTACTTGAGAAAAGATTTCTGGACGTTCCATTCGGCTAAATGGGTGTGAAATACGATCATTCATTGATAGATGAGCGCAATTCGTTACCTCACACAAAAAATTTATTTGCAACGAAGCAGAAAAAAAGGCGAAATGTTTCTGGAAATATGATGACCGTGAAATAATAGGTGGGTCTAGGTTTGGGTCCATTCGAATGACTGTGAACACACCATCAAACACAAGGTGTGAATGGGACGCAAAGGTACCGCCGGAATTTATGGATCTCGATTGTTCTAGCAACTTATGGACGAGTGTGTGCTCGTGGGCTTTGTGCTGAGAACAGAGGCATATTTCTGTTAATTGAAGGGATCTATCTGTCTGTCGATGCCGTCGATCAGGGATTTCATAACAATCAAATGTGGACCAAGTTATGTCCTCGTGCTGCTTGAGCAGACAAAAGAAATTGGGTTAAGATATGTATTCGGCAACTGACGTTTGGATTGTCGTACATCAATCGGAAGCAGAAGGTTGATCATTGAAGCATGAGACTGGAGACGAATTTCTTTGGAATACGTGAAATACGTCGTTCTTTGTGCATTCGGATCATTGGGTTTTAGCTAGCAGATTTTCTGGTTTTTAAAAAGGATCGACAGGATTGTTTGGTCTTTATACTGTTTTGTCTATCTTATAGAAAGTCTAAAGAAAGATTATAGATCGCAGTAACCAGCAGGACAGCAGAGCGGCTTCCTTCGAATATCTGGCTCTGACCGCGAGGAAAGCAAATTAGCTGTACAAGGATGTGAAATACATGCATATATAAACAGCAAAAACCGGTCACACCAACTACACGATATGGATCAACATTAAGTTGTGATTGGGCAGTTTACCTTCTCCTTCTCCTATCCTAAAACGTTTGCCTTAAAAACGACTGAACTGCTTCTTCGTTTTTCATACTAGATGCCATATGCTCAGGACCACAAACAATGAAAGGCAATTGAAACTCAGGCTTAGGTCCTCCCGTGTCCAATTTTTGTATTCTTCTAAGAGTCTTCTAAAAAATACAGATAAAAGACAGCTCGCCAGTATCATACCAAAGAAACGATTCTACCGCCAAATCGGTTGACGGGGTAAAAAGATCGTATGCCTTTGCAGGCACAGCCAAGTAGCAGTACCTTTCTCCACTGGTGTCCTTACGCAATATGTGTTCACCTTTTTGTTAATGTCAATATTTCCTTCGCAGCATTACGTAATCCTTTCGCTGTAACAGAAACGTGTTTACCAAACACATCCTCCAACTCTGGGTCCTCATTATGGAAGCACATGCTTCACAAGAACGGATACGAAGAGCTCTGTCAGGAGCAACTATTGTTAGATTATTCTACGACAAAAGTAGTAGAAAAAAAAAAAGAAATAAATCCTTTTCTTTCACCTCAGCGATTTCCGCAAAACGGAATAGAAAAAGTGTCGAACACATGTCTTTTATTTTATTGTTTCTTCGAGTTGTCTAGTTAAAGTTGAATTTTTCTAAGATTATCACTGTCCTCCTAATTACCAGCACACAATTCTTTTCAGGTATGTGAAAAAGGAGTTTCTCATAACCAGAGCAGTTGCACCATACACACATGAGTGATTGATTACCACATGCGGCGTTAATACACTACAAAACAAGCCTTTTGCGGTCGCCATTATCCCTTTAACACATCGGGCTCAAAGTAAAATAGATAAGACACGACACGAAACAGAACAGACTATTTCTCTTGCCAATCTCTAGCCACATGCAGTTGCGAGTCATTAGACACTTTAATGCTCCCTTGCACCACATAATTATTGTGGTTGATTGATAGGAGTGAAGAAAATTTCGAAGGCGCTTTCGAGCTTAACGAATACCCCCCGCTCATAGATAAACCAGTTTGTAGTGTCATTTTCTGAAAAGACAACCCTTCGATGGTCGTCTAGTCATGCGACTCATTTTTTTATCGCGTTTATGGCGACAAAGTACTTTTTTTCCTTTTCCCGTAATTAGGTCATAATTCGAGAGCGGTTTCTTGAAAAAAGAACACAATTGAGTTTCCCGCGGAAGAAGCATTCTCGAACTCGGAAGAGTCACCCTTGTCCATTCTTTTTTCGTTTGGCAAATGCACTCGCATGTCGTGAGCCATCTGATCACCCTTCCCTGGGAAGAGCGGTACAAGACCAACATCCACGAGATTGAACACGAAAAGAGACCTAGTAAAATAAGAAATAAATACGCATATAATGGGTACAATCGATTTGGAATTCGTCTATTTATCCGGGCACATAGAGGAGCGAGAGCAGTGAATCGATCTTAATTAAATGTCGGCAACGAGATTAGGGTGAGCGATTCTGGCGCGGGACACAATTGCTCTCGGCAATGTAGAATAATCATAGTGACAGTGTCGGAAGTTGTCAATGTCAAGGGAACATGATTTCGAACAGGGGTGGACTGGAATATTGATTTTAACACACGTTTTTGTCAAGAGAAATCGAAGTGTTATAAGTTGTTTGTGATCACTTTTGGAGTTAAGCCAATTTAGATACATTTCACTGGGTAGTTCTTGGGTGAAGACATGCAATGAAAGGCTTTTGAGGAAGAATTTTCGATTTTTTTTAAGCTAAGCAATCGAGCGGAAAAGCTGAAGCTCTCAACGGGCTATGCCACCCCAATGCAATGCAAAAAAGCAATCGAAAGACTTGCAGGACAATAAGACATTAGAAAGCAAATCAGATGACATTCTTGTGTCATTCATTGCAAATCATTTGAGGGTGTTAACACTCATCCCTAGTAGACGAAGATGAGCTGTTAGCAAGTACTAAGTAAGAGTGGAGTGTCGGAACTAGATTTTTAATCTGAATCGATGATAGTGATAGCTCCAAGTTAAAAGGAAAAACCAACATTCTTAAAATTTGAAAAATTCTTTCGTAAATAAAACAATGGCTAGTAAATCCCTACAATATTAGTTTTAGGGTTAAGGTTTTTCGTTGACGACTTAAGCAATAGGGCAAGCATTTTTTTTTATTTATTAAAAAAATTAAAAAAAAAATGTTTTAATTCAGAATAACATTTTTATTTACAACTAAAATGTTCTACGATTTTATGATGAATAACTAGCAGAATTTATATTTATGTTTGAGGGAAAATCTACCATTAAAAAAGTTCATGCAACACCTACACATATGGAAAAAAAATAAAATATTGGCACAGATGCTATTTTCATAAAGATGCTAAACGATCGAGCTAAGAATTTTGAATTACAGATGACTTTCTATATTCTTCCTTTCCATGCTTACACAGCTCGTCTCAAGTGCCTTCTAAATACTTTCGAAAGATATCATATTCACAAACTTCTAATAAAGATTCCAGTCAAAATGTTTGCCACGCGTATCCCCTGAAACTAAATAATCTCTCCGTTCAGCTGACACTTTCCTTGAACTCACCCCAGGGTCCATCGCCCGGCGTGAGCAGATATATTATTTTTTTGTTTTGCTCACACCACTTGCAAATAAATCCTCCCCCACCCGATTGTCCTTAAAAGCTAAGACGTATCTCTCATCCCGTCAGAATTATTTAATTTCCAGTTTTGTTTGTTTATTTGCTTTTAATAAAATCAATGACTCCGATGAGTTGTTGATGAAAACCGCCGCCACCATGTAATAAAAAGTTATTTGGTATGCGTAGGATTGCAAAATCATTTCACACACAAGTCTTCTCAATAGAGATGCGTCAGATATCTGCGTCCCTCTCAAGTTATTGGGAGTCTTAACTTTTACGAGTGTTACTTCCAAAAAAATATTTCCGGAAGACTCTTGTGGTGTGTCATTTTTGTTTTTATTTGGCCTTTTCCTGAAGTCATAACAAGTTTTTGAACTCAACCCGATCAGGGTTTCTTTTTTTTTTCGTGACCTTTCAGTGAGGTACCCATCAGTGGTTGGAAAATGTACATAAACATCTTTTTTTAAAGGATAATCGGATTATGGTTACGATTATTATGCGATTCGTTGGGAATTGGAAGCCATATGCGACTAAAATCGTATCCGTGGCTCATATGCATGACACATGACGGCACGTAAGAAATTAAGTTGAAGTCTATTTCAAACTCACAGGAATCTTGCTGCGGTCATCAACATGGTTTTTCCAATATGGGTGGATGCCTAAACGTCCCCTTTTTCAAAATGCAGCGAATTCATATTAATAGAATTAGACAGAACAAAAGAAGAGGTCTTGCTGTTGAATTTGCACATTAATTCGCCCTTTTTGATGCACTTAACTCAGCTGAAGGTTGTAAAGGATTTAACATCTCAAATTCAATAAATGTCAATCCCTCCCAGTGTCACAAAAGACTAGTCGGATTTAAATTTCAGCATCCTGCAAAACAACAAATTTGCATTTTGCAATCTATCCTTGTTTGTTGACCTACTGAACTATTAAAACCATCCCAACTTGTAACCTGAATCAGGATTCTCTTCTCGGAATTATGAAACTTCTTAAAATTTCTAGGACCAAACATTTTATTTACAACTCTTGTTTGATAATCTACTATCTTTGAGTGAAAAATTTCAAAGTAAACTCCGCTTCGTTCCGTGTCATGCCACACACCGGTGGCAGTCACAGGTAAAGAGCGATGGTCACAACGAACCGAATCGTAAAAGTCTTAAGTGTTTTTAAATTTATGATCCCTTCCCTTTCCTTTGGCCATTTTGGACAGAATTTGATCTATTGGTTTACCCTAAGAGTAGTCATAAAAACTTATCTATCTTTTCGTGAAGAATTCAGATTATTTTGCAAGTGAAACAGGTACGAATGGGAAGAAAAGCAGTTCCACTTTTACTTTTAATTTAACATAAAATAATCCATTACCACGGTTGTTAATTTAAGAAAGACTAAACAATGGGAAATGTTTGATAGAATTTGAAATGGTCATTTGTTTCGTTTTTATTTTGTTAGAATGGAGAAGACTCGGTGTTCTGGGGACAATTTTATAGCATTTAATCTGAAGATCATGGCGTATTCTTCTATCTGGTCAATCAGGGTGTGGTTAGGCTGACAGGTGAAGATGTGTGCCCACTTTATGTGCTGTTTACTCCGTAACGAAATTCGAGAGAAGTTTCATTGTCTTCAAATCTTAAATTGCTAGTTTTTTCAGACTATTGAAAGGTTCTCCTTTGGTAAAAAAAATGTATTGAACACCTAGAAGAACTAGGTTTCCGGTCACAAACTCTCAAATTTCATTAAAGTGTTTAAAGCGTTTAACGCGCACAGAACGTAATGATGGGCTCAAAGTACTTATTATTGCATGGAACCAATAAGTGCAGTACGTGATAAAATGTGAAATCTAAGAAACGAGCAAAGTGTTTCATTTGAATGCAAATGGCGAAACTGAATCCTATGCATATACACACAGTCACAAAAGTAAGTATACAATAGAGTTAATAACATTAGTTGGTTTGTTGCTGCGATGCCTGTTTGTTTTTTGAAAGACCATAAGACAACCAAAAAGAATATATATATAATTTGTTGCCTACAGTTTATGTAGTTTCTAGGTTTAAGTTTCTTGTGACTGAGTGTACATCCTGAAAATCATAAAAAGAACCCTTCCCCTTTCTAATCACTGTGGAAGTAACACCTAAGCCCTCTGAACATAATACCGACAATTTCGCATCCTTTAAGCGTTTTACTTCTCACTATTAACGTGGTAATTTCCCATCCGAAAATCCTCCCTATGGCATCTCCAGCACTCACTCTTCTCTTGTTACTTTCCAAATCAAAATCGAAGGCGTAACCCTCAAGAAGCGGCAACCTGAGAAATTTCTATGATATCTAGTCTAATCATATAATTTGTAGGTGTATCAGGAGCGAAATTATCTCCGGAAACAATCAGCGAAGGTGTGAAGGATCGAATTCAAGACAAGAAAGAAAAAACAAAATGGAACCAACCTATATACCAACCTTCTGTTCTTTGTTGCTTCATGGCTCTTCTTCACAAACCGAAACCGAAGCCGATGCATTTTTGTCCCTGTCAAATGTGTCTTTTTTTAGGAAAAGAAAATTTTCTTTTTTAAAATTTGTAGCAGCCAAATTTTATTTTTAAATTTATTTAAAAATACTTTCAGGAGTATCATCTCACTCGTAGAGAGAGTGAAGAAATTTCGCGTTCCAAACAGAAATTGTGGTGAAATTAAAATTTTCATTCCTATAATGCCGACAGACGGGGAGGGAATTGCGTTTCATTTACACTTCTTCTCCGTTGCACCTGAAGTCTAAATCAAGTGTTATTTTCCGCACTGAGATCAAAATACCGAAGCAAAAGGTTTCCCAAAAAAACCCTTGAACATGTGTGTGAGTCCTAGCAATTGAGTGATCATATTACAGGGCCATTAGGTGGCCCTTTTTTGGAGGTGTCCTTTTCTCATTCCGTTCGGCGACTTTTTCAATAAATTTTCTCAAATTGTTTTCTTCTGTTTTCTTTCGAGATAAAAAAAAATTTTAATCACACGCACAGAATAACGCATTTAGTCAGTTTGTCACGAAGTATCTCAGCAGTAGGGGGCCAGTTGCTTCTACGGAGACGATACGAGACGGTAACGCGCTCCTTTGGAGACTACAAACCATCCACTTCAATGAAAATTAAGTGGGAACCCCTCTAAATCAAGGAATTGATCGAGAAGCAACGACGAAGAGATTTTATGATTTATTAAGAATGCGTTTCAGTTTGTGGTGGTCATGTTTGAAATAGAAATAGATATTGACGAAGAGATTTGTGAGTAACTAATAAAGATAGCTTAAGGTATTTTTCTGTTTATTTAGTGATGAAAATTAAATTTCTGGTGATTACAAGAGTTGACAGGTACGTAAAGGAGTTTGAAGTGCAACGATGACATTTTGTTTGTAAGCGATGAAAGATACATCGAGTTGTTGAAAGGAGTAATAAGCCGGCGTGGACTGACAGCTATATTACTTCAAAGAACTCATTTAAAAGTGGGATCCTTACTCGAATTTCACATCAAGTGGAGCGGGAGTATTGTTTGACAGACAGTGACATAAAACTCGGGTTATGATGTCATCGGAAATGTACTTCACTTTGTCACAACCAGTTGGATATTTTACTTCAGCTGAAAAAAGTATCAATGGCAAACAAACAAAAAAGTATATTTGTCTTGACAGGGAGCAGTGGAAAAATGAATAAAGAAGACCTTGACAATTGCTACTACGGGTTCCGGCAATCTTTGATTTACTTTAGAGCCGTGTTTTATTTTTCAAAAATGCCTTGAGATAAACTTTTGTCGAAATTTTAAAAGAAATAAAAATAAAAAACCTTATTTTGGTGTGAATAGGTATTCTTTGTGAGTAAAAGGCGACAATAGTTCAATTAAAAGTTCATTTGTTATTATCTATGCGGAAAAAAACTATGCACGACGAAAGATATTATTAATGCTCAGTTTGACTTCAACGTCTGTTCACCTATCCTCAAATTAAATCTTAAAGACGAAAGTTTTTAATACATTTAAAAGGTTGCTAAGTTAGTAATTGAGTAAAGAGCTATGCATCACAAAACTCAAACGAAACTTTTACGAAAATTCCTCTGCAAATGGACGGGCTTTGAAGATAATACTATAACTATTGTCAGCCATTTAGTTTTGTCTGTGAATTACTAGCTTAGCAACCGTTTAATATATTTGTCTACTTAACAGCTTTTACTTTAGAGACGGATGAATTTAGTGTACTTCTTAAATTTTAATTGCAAGCTAGATTTTCTTCTCTTTGTTCGAAACCTTAGCCCGAACCCGGTTAGAGTGTTATCTTAAACTGTCTTTATTCTTGCATAAATGCTAAAATCAATAATTTGCTTTTTTTGCCTTTTATTCTATTTGCTCAGCCTGTTTTCTAACACTGCTTGTTTGACATTTAATACACTTCAGTGACGCATTATTGACAGTTAAATTTATAATAGAGTTCTTATAATAGTAGGAAAAAACAAGTAGAAATTAAAAAAATACGCCGAGTCTTCAAAGAATCCCGAAAGCATCCAAGATAAAAGAAAAGAAATCACCCACAACCATAAACACAAACCACGAACCTCGTTTCAATGATTTCGAAAAAGGCCAAGGAGTCGATATAATCAAAACACAGAATAAAATTCAGCGAACCATTGAAGCGCAAACTATATTACCCATTCTCCCGTTGCCAATTAAAATCATATCAATAAAATATTTAATTTGCAAACGTAAACTTAAACTTCCCACCTCTACAGCCTTTAAAAAGAACTCTGTTCAAGGTCTGTTAACATAATGTCCACGACCTAGACAATACATTGCTACATAAATCAACAAAATAAACTGTGTGAATGTAAGAGTCTCCATTAAAATCGTCCATTTAAGGTGACGTAAAAAAAAGAATCTGAATAACATAAGAGCCAGTGTAAATAGCCCCCCCAGCTATGGCTTTATAGGTTTCGGTTTCTGTTTTTCTCCTCTTTTCTTTTCATTATTTTTTTTTCCTTTTTTTCATTTGGTATATTTTCGTGAATGGCGTGTTGATGTCGGTACAATATGCGACATAAATTTTCCTTTCGTTTCTTCTTACACCGTGTATAAACAACAAGAAATACTCACTTAAAAAAAAAAAGAAGTTAATTGAAATATTGTTTGCAGACCGGGAAGAAGATCGCTGCTAACAAGGTCAATATGTCCTATCTTTAGATTATACGCATATAAACACCCTCGGCTTGCGGCTATTAATGACCATATTAATCATATCTCTTTGAGGGAAAAATGAAAAGGCGTGAAAAGGATCTCACCTCAAGTGCCATAAATCTTTGGACACATTGTTCGGTTAACACTTGTACAAGCAGGGGGTGTTACATGAGTTCGATTGTATTTATTTTGTTGTTTTATTAAAGCGGTAAGAATGAGACTCAAAAGAGGACATGGAAAAGGTAGTCAGCGCCTTAAAAGTAAATGCCGATGACAAGTGGACAAATGATTTAAAACTTAATCCAGATCTTGTCAATAACGAGTTTTACATGACAATGGGAGATCCGATTTTCAAATGTCTTTTACATCGGAGACTGTCAAAGTGACGTTTTCAGACCACCATTTGCATTTTATTGACAGATCTGCTAACGGGCAAAATTCTGGAGCTGTTACGGACTTTAAGAATGAAATTTTGGTCGGCATCAACATTGTATGGTTGGAAATCAAATAGTTGTCACCACCCAAAGATAGACATAGAGGTCATAGGTTCGGCTTTTCTGTTTTAAAAAATGCTTTGTATAAAAAAAAAAAAACTGAGCTTGAGTGAGTGAGAGTACAAGCAATATAAAGTTGTGACTCAGTCTATACATATCAAAAGACAATCGCACAAAACGCCTCAATTTTTGAAGTTAAACCAAGTTAGGATTTTATGCCTTCAACTTCTGGTACTCAACTCTATTCGATGATATGGTTTAGACACCAGTCTTCAGTCTGTCCCCATAGTTTTTCTACAGTGGTCCTAAAAGAATTACTAACTTCCAGCAATAACGAAAAAAAGCCATTGCCTACCATCACTATTTTAAGTGTATCTAATTAAATTCAACATCGTAACGAGAGAATATTTTAATTTTACTGAATATAATGAACCAGATACATTCATGTATTTAAACTACTGTTGAAAGTAGTTTAGTAAATTATCAAATAGCGTGCTTGTCTCCTGTTTTTTTTTCTTTCCAAGCCACCGATCAGAAATGCATTCGAAATAATGGATATAAATTTATAACTCGTATGACGACCCTCATCGTCAACAGAGGAGGAATGTAGCTCGTCCCCAATATTTTTACAATTAACCATCTAACGCTATCTCAATTCACGCATAATATGCGTATATATATGAAGTAATTAAAACAATTTCTTCTTTCCAATGCGAATGCAAGAGTTGTAGGGGTTCAGTTTAATGGATAAACCAGAAAAAAAAAATAAAAAAAAAATTGTTTTTAACTTTTATTTTACGATTTGCGGTTCATAGAGAGAGAGAGAATAATATTATCATGAAAAGTAATGAGAGGCAACAGTATGGCTATGAGGTAATGATGGCATCATTGTTGACAACGTTGCAATGGCCTAGAGACCAGATGTGTAGCGCATACTTTAAGTCCGACCACCACAGATAAACAGTAATAGAAATCAAAATGAGAAATGTTGATGATTTAAACCGCATAAAATCGATAAATTACTGGAAAGTATGAGACAAATGGCTGTTCTCTGAAGTTAACCTTCGATACTGATCAGAATAGGAGGTTTCTTATGTGACTGAAGAACGTTCAACTGTTTGCTTTTCATCAGGAAGCAATTTAATAAGTGCTTTGCTAACTATGGAAAGCTGTTATAGGAGATATCTTAAATAGTGACACTGCTGGAAATGGTTTAACTTGGGTAGATAATCTGCGACTTTTTTTTTCAACACACTACACTTGCTTCCCGTAGACATATATGGAAAATACGTGGCATTTAGGTTAAAGGGAAGAAAAATTATAGTTTTATAGGACAGCAGAAGGGAACGGGCATGGAAGTGTTCGCTGGCCGGAAAAATATGGCGTTGTTTCTCAGCCTTATAGACTACTGTAGTGTCTTTCAAGTAGAAATAAAATCAATTTATGAGGCAGCACGATTGCTGTTAATGTTTTCGAACGATGGCCAGTCTGTTGTCCTTCACATAGACAAATATTTTCTCCGACAACAAGGCTGCGTTTATGGTAAAGGTATGAAGTGACCTCGAAGCTAGTATGGGACTTTCCACAACTATGGCACCAGTTGGCCAGCAGAAATACAGTTGATATCATTTGGATGCTTGGGCATAGGGATTATTTTGGAAACGAAAGAGCAGACCTACTAGCCAGAAAAGGCTCTGTATCACCTTTACTGATGCCACGGCCTGGAGCTAGCTGTCCATAAGACTAACCAGCCTCAAGACGGTGGAGTATGCGAACTTTCAGATTGGTGATCAATCAATCCGATCCAAAGATTCCCTAAAGTACCTTGGAGTCATGTTTAACAACAGGCTGCGCTTTGGGCGCACATCGAGTACGCCAGTGGGAACGCATCGCTGATGCAGGCAGCACTCTCCTGAATACTTCCGAATATCGGCGGTCCTGGATACGCCCGCAGGGTCCTGCTGTCAAGAGTGGTCAGCTCGGTTCTCCTTTATGCTGAAAGGAAGTCCTCGCCGCCGTAGAGACTCTGCATGATTAGAGCAATCAGCGGCTTCCGGACTATCTCCAACGAGGCGGCCTGTGTGCTAGCCGGAATGTTTCCTGTTGACATCCTCGCATATGAGAACCGGAGGGTGAACCTTAGGCGATGCACAAACCGCATAAATATAACGAGGGTGAAAAAGGAGGAGCGAGAGGTAACACTAGCACTGTGGCAAGCCAGGTGGGACGCATTCTCCAAAGGTAGGTGGACCTACAGACTATCGCACTATGAATATCGCCACATGGATAGAGAGAGCAAGGGGGAACTATAACTTCCAGCTCACGCAGCTCTTGTCTGATCACGGCAGCTATCGAAAATACCTCCACAGATTTGGAGCTTTCCCCTGTGACCTGTATGTCCAAATGAAGAGGAAAACGCAGATTTCCATTGCGTACAATTCAGAGAAGAGAGGGTCAACATACCAAGCCCGGAAAATCTAGTTAGCCAAATGACTAGATCGGACGACGAATGGAAAGAGATCAGCTCTTTTATCGTAATGGTACAGGCCGATCTGAGAAGAGCAGAAGACCCAGGAAATAGAGCTTAATAGCTAACCATCACCTCGAAATAATACCTAACGACAGTCCCGCGAGGAGAGCGATTGATGAGTGCAGGGTGTGGTTTAGTATGTAGGCGCGAGGAAACAGGAGAATAATATCGCGCGAATCGTGCATGTTGGTAACACGTTTTGCTAGTTTCTTACGAAGGTTACACATCCATTGGCGCAAACCATAAAAAAAACGTGAGCTGCGCATATGAACATTAAATTATTAAACACTAGTTGAACCAGCGACCGACGCGAAAGACGTCGGCTTAAAATATACATATACAATTTACAACTTAAAAGTAATAGTAATTGGTACAGAAGTATAGATAAAGCCAGGAAGTTTTCTGCGACATCCCTCTTTTGCCCTTTGGAATACAGACAGAACGATTTTTTAGATTTATCTTGTAAGAAAGACTTTTTTAAAAAGTAAAAATTTAAACCAATATAAATAAACATGGAAAAAAATTAAGCTTCATCATTTATAGCACAGAAGTCCAGAAGTCCGGCCTAGAGCCTCTCACAATATGTGTGCTAATCAAATTCTTGCTTACAAGGAATCAAAAAAATCTCATCGTTTGCAATGCGTGGAATGAGAAAAACACAAAACCGTGAGAAAAAGATGCTCGTTTTTCCAACAAATAAACTTAATATTAGCTTGGTCCAAGCTCTTCACACATAACATCTGATCAGCGGCAATTAAGATCCGCCACTATCTCGTTTACTCGAGAAGCTATCAAATAACACGAGGGACACAGCCGTTTCGGAATCCTCAGTGTATCTAATCGACGATGTGCTCTCTCCATCAATGCAAATCAAAAACAAATCGATATACTTATACGTTATACAGAGCTACACAAGTTTATGTGTTCAGCTGTGCTCTAAGCCTTGCTCTAAACAAATAAACTTCCGCCGGCTGAATGTTGGAACTACAAACGACACATAACCAACTTTTCAAAACATTACAAAGCGAAACGAATTAGAGTCTCAAAAAATATACGATTTGTGTCGTATCACATCAAAGTGTCGACTTCCTGTGTGCCTTTCACCCACACCTCTCCATGTGTTGAATATTACTTCAACAATAGCAGTGATTTATGGACGTATTTTTAAATGATGCTTCCCGACATTCATATCTCCAGTTCTGGTTATGCAAGTGATTGATTCTGAGAGCAATGAGTGTTGTCAGGTAAAACCTGAAGCATCAATACTCGTACGATGCGAAAGTATCTACCTGTCAACCTTAGGTGTCCTTTCACTTGCCTTAATTAGGATTTTTCTTCTTGTCAAATATAATATTCCAAGATACACCTTTTAGAATTGCAGTGAATGGATGAAAATGAAAAAAAGAAAAGAAAACCGAATGAATACTGTACACGAGTAACAGTTGCAATTTCTGCAGAAGGACCTTTCTCCAGAAGTATAATGTAAATCATTCTTAATGGGAGAAATAGATGTCAAGTGCGATCAGGACAAAACTGATTTCACGCTTGAAAAACATCTGAGGGAAATTATGGACCACTGGCTGTTTCACCATTTCCATCGGGTTGGTTTCGTCAAAACAACGGTGTTTGTCTTAGAGACTGTGAAACAGCAATTTTTTTTTTGGTACAAAGAGGAAACAAATCAGTTCTGCAAACCTTTAGAAAGACTCGACTTTGACTCTGGGTTTTTCTGATAACTGCAGCTTTCGTGTGGAATTGAAATTTCTAAAATCATAATCGACCACACACAGGCGAAAAAGAAGACATTTGTTTACAGAGGAAATTATCTGGAAGTACCTAACTTATGATTGCTATGATTATACATAAAATTTAACTGCCAAATGTTTTGGCAAGCTGCAAGCAAACGAAAAATACTGCGGTCTGACACACGCAGGTATTGCATCTGCTCATTACCAAGTGCGTGCTACAATAAGAAGCTTCCGTGTTAGTTTTGATGATGTTAAATAAAATAGCTGCGCTTTCTCTACACTACTGTGTAAATTGGTTCATTTCCCCTAAGCGCTCCAAGAGTATTTTTTCCTAAAACGTTACTCACCTGCAGTGCAGAGCGATCTGTTGGAAAACATCTCGAGCAAGCTTGAGGTTGAGATACGAAAATGTTGCCTTAAACTTTTTTTCTCTTAATACCTATTGTTTTTATTTTTTGCCGAGCACACTTAGTGTGTTGCTAGCAAATTATTACAACTGACAAAATATATGTAATTTCAACGAAATTTTCCAGGAATATGCTGCAAATATATTTATCAATGAATTGAGGTTGAAAAACGTTCAAAAATCCAATTAAAATACGAACTAATGTTGTGTCTTTTGAAAATTGATAGATTTTTCTATTATTTTCAAACGTCCATATCCATTACAACTACAGTCGAGTCCCTCTAAGTCGAATTTTCACGGGACATCAAAACTAGTTCGAGTTAGAGCGAGTTCGACTTAGATGATGGTTTTTGTATGGAAAATTGGGATGGGGAGTGCCAAAATATGGTGAAAAAATTCGCGTTGAGGGAAATTCGACTTGGAGGAAGTCGACTGTATTTTGATATCATCTATGTCAGTAAATTTATGAAATTAATTTAATAAAAAATACTGATCATGCCGACTGTTTTTAGTTGGTCGTGCAACTAGTAGTAACTTCAGTGGACATTAAAAAAAAAAGACTTTCGATATTTAGCTAGTCGAATGCTTCATGTGGACAACATTCTTGAGAAATTTTATATAACTTTAAACGTGTACTCTAGCTATTGAATTTTTAAGCCTAGATCTCCAATCATAGAGCAACAAAGGCCAATTAATGAATCACTGCGTTTGCCTTTATTCTTAAATTTTCTTTTAGTTGTTGTAGTCGCTTAACGTTCCATATGGCACTAACCGATTTTGGGTCAATATTTTAAGTTGGTGTTGTTTTTTTTTTGTTCCCATGCATTGTGTCATAAAGGGAATATTTTATTAATACGATGTATGCGGTGTAATTAATTTTTTCCTCATAATATTGCTAAAACTGACTTATGAGCAACGGTTGTTCAGAAATTTTTTTTTTTTATTGCAAAACAGTTGCATTAACAACGTCTTACGCGATTATTGAACACACTGTTATATACACAAAAATATTTTTTTGTAAATTTATATTGCGCTTAATCCACATATAAATTTATCGTAAGCCACGCTAACTTTTTATCAGATTTTTAAGTCATTGTTCGTTTGTTCTACATATGACACATTATCATCATCATCATCATCATCAAGCTGGGGGAAAAAACTAGAGGATAAGGATATATCCAATCTGTTATCTGCTCTTCCTAGTGACAGTGAGGACGATCTAGAAACTGATGAAGACGAATTGGACGAAGGTTTGTTGGAAAATCTTGAAGACGAAATTGAGTGCCCTGTGATACAGCTTTCCAATGTTGATGATTTGGACTCCAACAAAAGTAAATATTATGAAATTATGAAAAAATCTCTTCGTTGGAGAAAGAAACGCATTAACGGTTCGGCTGATCATGTGCAATTTTGTGGTGTCACCGTTTTACCATTAACCGCTACAGCTTGAAACACCGTACGATTTTTTCGTCACTTTTTCGATGAAGATATTCGTAGAAGAGACAAATTTCTATGCACGAACAAAATATGCAAATATGATATTCTAAAATATCTCGGAATTTTACTTCTTTCATCAGTTACAAAGTACCCAAATATTAGTCTTTTTTTTGGCATAGAGACATTGGCTTTAGTTTGGTGCAGAATTCGATGACACTGAACTGTTTCGAAAAAATCTGTTCTGTGCTACATTTCAGCGATAACTCAAAAATGGTGGCTTAATGCATGATGTGCCATATTTGGCACAAACCACATTTTGGTTAATTATTAACATACAAATTGACAAAATCCAAAATTAATGATGAGGGATGGTTTTTGAGGCTGTCATTTAGTCAGGATAATTTTTATTCCAAATTTGGAAAATTCATGCATCCAAGGGTTAATCAATTTATATTTCTTTTGTTTTCATAAATTGTTGAACGAGGCGTTATGTACTATAATTTCACTAAAACCAAAGACTAGGTTGTGAAGAAATTCTGAAGACTATAACTCTTAATAAAATATTCTATTTCCGATAAACTAACATAAGATTACACATAATCTATTAAAGAACATATTCCAAGCATAGTTTTAGACACAGGACAGGACTGATAACAAGATTGCTACAACCACAGCTCTAAACAATGAAAGCAGCAAGATGCTGAAAGGACATTACATAGATCTCATACTCATTGACACTAACAGTGTTTGGAAAAAAGTTTCTTCTCTAAACAATTTAAAGATTTACACATCAAAATTGCAAAGACTACAGAATCAGAAAGAAATTGCTTAGACTACATTCTCATGCAGACGAAATGCGATATTATCACAGCCTATCCTACTTACCCAGTCGCAAGAATTGACAGCTAATACATAGCGAATAAGTGAATCATTTAAATCGACTCCAAACCTAATGAAATGCTGAATCCAATTCAACTGAGAGCAGAATCTCGAACTGTAGGGGTCACACTGTAGAATTGTAGACCCGCATCATCGTTTTTCCCACGCCTTTTTCGGCAAAAATTTGACAATTTTTCAATTGAATTAGAAGTGTTATTAGCATCAACCCCGAATTTATTTCTTTAGCAGAGAAAAGTCTAAACAAAGCCAATTATGTACCGATCGAAATCGAATCGAAAAGAAAGAAAAAAATTCGCAAAAATTTTGAATAACAGAATCACATTGGAACATTTATTAAAAACTTAAGCGAAAAAAAAAACTTAAAAATACAATTTGATGTGCTTGCTTGGCAAAATAAGTAAATATGTCCTTAAAATAAAAATTATAAACCTAATGGAATGTGTTGTGTCTGTGTGTGTTTATTTTATCTTATTCTGTCTCTAGCACTCACTTTAGCCTGCTGCTTCTTTGAGAACTCGAAAGCAGCCCACATTCGATTGTATTCCTGTTCGAACTTGTCTATAATAGTCAAATTTGAGGTAATGATCATGTTTTCCCAATTATGTTTAAGTCCCTGGAAAACAATATATTCTCAATAAAATATAAATCATATGGTAGACAAACATCAATGTACCTGATATGTCCAGTTCATGGAACCATTGAAGATAATTGATCTAATTTTCTTGAATGGAATTTTTTGTTGTTCCATGATTTCGCGAGACCGAATTGGACCGTCAATTATGCAAAACTTATGATGCATTATCATCATAGAGTCTGGAAAACGTAAACCGGCACCTGAAAGGAAAATAAATAAGATAGTTATAAAAACAGTCTTAAAACATGGCGACATGGGCTTGCTGATTTCAGGACATAAAAACCTTGGTTCTTCAACTTTTTTGGAACTTCAGGTCTACATTGCGTAGATGCATATAAGAAAGGTTTTTCGGTTGTATTTTTTGGCATAAGCAATTGAACGGTTGCAATGGCATGATCAGCCTAATTGTCTCCGAAAATTTAGACAATGTGGTGTGCATTGTAGTCAGGAATATCCTAACTACATACATGCAATACAACACATTAACTACCCGTTTTTGTACGTTTTGCTTTGTAGCTTTTTGCTTTATGGCTTATCATGTTCTTGCAAAAGACTTTTAATTATTTAACTCGTGCTGGATGCAATTTAAAGCCTGTCTGCTATTCTCTCTTCTTAGTGGCTCTCTTTTCATTTTTGAAACGTTAAAGATTTACTTCTAATTGCAAAGCCAAAAGGAAATTCTTTTCTTTTTGAGCCGACACTATGGCCATTCGAAAACTAAGGCTTAACCATCATAAAATTTACCTAGAATGATCTCATTTTACAAGACACAACTGTCTACTTTGTCAAAATTGTTTGACGAGCGTGCAGATGTTCATCTTAATGCCCTGCGTTCAGTTGATGTCCTTCTCATGTTTACCTACGATTTACGCAAAGAATAACTATGCAAAACATGAAACGAACTTAAAGATGATGCAAAGATAAAAAAAAAAGAAAGAAACACAACGCACCTGGTTGCAGAGTATTTTAAAAATTGCGAAAATAATGGAAAATGTCATACGATCGATCAACCATCAATCGACAGCGGCTGACACTTGAAAGGAGACGAAGGACAATGAGGCGGGAGCCAATATTTCGTGGTTAGAATACGGAGAATTGTGTCTGTAAGAAATGTAAACATCGAGCCAGTATTCTGGAGATCAAGTCAATATTTAGTGTTGGTTTGAGATACAGAAAAGAACTGAACAAAGACTATCAATGGCTGGCAAAGATTAAGGTTGGTGTGAGCAGCCAAAGATCTAAAGCCTGAAACAGATGTGTGATTAATCTAGAGAGCACGGGTCAATGCCTAGGACGATGTAAGAAGCAAATAAGAAACGATTTAAGTCAAAGAGATGAACCGATGCTCACAATTCGGAAATACGAGCCAACCCCACCGTTTTATAATGAAAGGACCGCTAATATAAACATAGATAGAGGTGAAACAATAACCTAATCTGAAACATAAAGCATCAAGCACCCTTTAAGGGCTTAAGGCCTAGTTAAGGTCTAAAGACGCAGGTATAAGAAAACTAATATCTAAAGCATGTTGCTAAAGGGTGTTAAAAAAGCATGGAGTCGATGCATCTTTCTTAAACCAACTGATCCCACTGGACGCACATGTTGACAAAGCTGCGAAACGTGAGAATCGACAATAGATCTAGAAACAGAATTTTCTGGGTCACTGTTTAGGTACACAGACCGAGTAGTTCATTGTACGACATCAAAAAATGCTCCTTTATAGTACCAACGTTATTTGCAAAAAAAACTAATTACATTTCAGATTTGTGATAAACAAAAAAGATTATTGGTTTACAACAAATTTATTTTGACTCGTTTTTAGAAAAAAGGTAATTTTTGAAAATGAACTAAACATAGTGGAGGCTGTGTTATGGTGTGTGGATGGACGACTTAGTCCGGTGTGAGAAAGTTGGTGGTAATAGAAGAAAATACAGGCCAGCACATGCAGCTGGGTAATGGTAAAGGCGGAAAAGCGATAGAGGAAATGGGCTTAAACCTGGATATATATTTCAGCAAAATAACAACCGGAAGACGGTCGGCAATTGCTAGTCGATTATCCTGTTGGGTTGCAGATCATCAGAGCAATGAAGTTGCGGTTGCCCTGGTAAAGGTAGGTGTATCAAATTTCTCCGACATTGTGCACACAGCGGTCCCCAACTTTTCACAGGGGCCGGGTTTAGGTTGAACCATGGAACACAATGTCATTAAAATCTTTTGGCCGGATTACTGACTCCGCAACAAATCTTTAAGCTTCCTAGGGTCAAATGCAGCTTGCTCAGTGGTATTTGCACGAAACATTGCTTGCTGTTTCCATCGAACACTTGAAGAAACTGCATGGACTCATCGGCTAGCGAAATACTGGAGCACGTGCTTTGTACCTTCCCATCACTGGCCCAAACAAGAGTTCGTTTCATCAATTTGTTGAGTAAACCCATTTATTTCCATGGTTGATTAAAAGAAAACTTTTTTTTTCGAACTAAAATGCTAGAAGTGAAATGTTAACCTTTCGAAAAAACGTTCGAAGAAAAAGTTTACATTTAATGGGTTTGGGTGGTTTACTTAATAAATGGGTTTACTCGACAATTGTGTGAAAGCAATCATAGAAATGAATGGGTTAAGCAGCTAGCCTCAAAGGAACTCTACTTCTTTATTATGCCATCGCATATAAATACTTATGTTTTTACAAGGCGCTACAGGGTGTTTTAAATAAAGTAACTCTGAAATGGTGGATAAGCTTTGAATCTATATAGGTCTATGCGATTCGCGACTTACCTACATCTTATAACATAAAATAACATAACATGAAGATCCGAAGTACATACATAGCTGGAAAAATGAAGGTGTGGCCATTGTACTTTGGTCAAACATAGTTAAATTCTCTGTCAGAGTTCAGTCTTTAGTGCAGTAAAACTTCCTAGAGAAACAGCTGTACAATCACAAGATAACTTCAAACTACATTAAAGGAAACGCTGAAAAAAAAATGGGACTATGGGTACGCCAAAACTTCGCCCAAAAGTTGGTTTGCTCTATCCCGCAGCGTCTACAACCTGTCCTAAAATTTCATGAAAGCAACAATTTTTTGCTTAAAGAGTACGGTGCATTTTATCGTTTTAATAATTAATATTTGTTATTCATTATAAGTCTAACAATAAGACACCAGACACCTGCAATTGAATCTATCCCTGAACTTTTTCGACCATGTGTTTTGACTCTCTATCGTGTTAGAATACAATTTTCGGAAAATAAGGCATATTCATTGGTCAACCATTCTTTTCATTAGTAAAAAGTTCTCAACGCCAAAGCCGCTTCACTTGTTTTCCCTTATTATTTTTTAAAGCCCGACTTTACATGTCTCGACATGTGAAATCTCATCAAGCCGGTTTAATCTCGACCGAAATTCACTGATAATAAACCGATGGGAAATAGTAGACATTAAATAAATAAGACGAGCCACATCATGTGAAAGCGTAGTTTTATTAAGTGAGAAGATCCTACCGTAGGATAGTCAATGGCAGAATGGTACATAACCAACGCTGGCATCCACCGCGATCTAGAAATACCAACTATCAACCAAGAAATGACGAAAACGAGTAGAAATTGTCACATTAAAATATTACAGTCGAACTTCCCTATAATGAACGTCTATATAATGAAGTTCTCCGCAAAATGAACTAATTTCAAAGACACAGCTTTCTGGTTATATTTTAGATGTATTACAAAAAGTAAAAAAGTTTATCTCCTTATAATGAATTTCCTTATAGTGAATTTTTCTATACAATAAATTTAAATTTTCTAGTTGAAAACTTGACTTTCATACGTTTTTTGTCTCAGTATAATGAATTTTTTCATATTATGTATTTTCTCATTTCAAAATGCTTCTACGTCTGTACCAATATCGACTGTAATGGTACTTTTAACCGTATGGCTTTATGTCTTCTAGTTTGTGAGAAAATTAAGAATTACTATTGCTGTCAGTTGGCCGCCTGCGTACATAAAAGGGCAGGTGGCCCGAATCGTGGGTTTTAACTTCAATTTGCAATTTTCTCACAAACTAGAAGACATAAACCCATTCGATTTTTTGTATTTAGATTCAGAATTGATGTGAGCATTGAGAAAAACAAAAAAAACATCCAGCACTCAATTTCAAAATTTTGCAAAATAATGGTCTAAAATTTTTTCTTCCATGTTCATTTATCAAAATTTTAAGTTTGCATGCGAATTTTTCAAAAACTTTTAACACAAAAAAAATTTGACTGTAGAATTAAAGAAGAAGTTTCTGGCTTTCGAAACTGCTATAGTACTTCATTGTATGTATTACAGTTGATTTTTAATAATTTTTTGTTTATGTTGATTGATTTTTTTTTTTAAATTTTCCCTACCTCCTAAATGCTTGTTTTTGAACCCTCTACAAAAGCCCATCATATTTTTTTTGGCGCCAAAGCTATTGTACTTGTTGTATCGGTTGGCCTCAAAAGTGACGATATTTACTCATTAATTTTTTCTGCCACGATCAAATTAGGAAGGCTTATTGTCCTTAATATTTCTTAAGAAAAAAAAGACAACGAAAAAAATAAAAATAAAAATTAGGTTTCTACGTCCAAAATTAGTCAGTTTATTACATTTTTAAGACGAAATAATCAAATTACGAATACTTTTGCGGGCCACTGTACCAAATAATGTATTTAGAGCAACGTACTGAATAATCTATTTAAACCGCTAAATATGAATATTAGAAAGCTTTGTTGAGGAAGAAAAATGGTAGGGTGTTATCCAAACCAAAATACCTGATTATTTTGAATAAAAGTTGAAAACACATAAAAAATATCAAAATTTCTGTATACTGAAATTTTTATATATTTTTTTTGGTTCCGTGCGAATTCATTATATGGAAGTTCGGCTGCTTCCATACTAATCTAAGAAGTCTCAGATTGTATTAATATACAAATCTGTAATCTGTAATCCCCATATCGGCCATCAACCACGATAAAAGTTTTTTCGAGCGTTAGTATTAGGCGCGCCTTGAACGTGATCCCGTCAGGAAAGCGACCGCTCGGCAGACCCAGGATGAGATGGCTGGACCAAGTCCAAAATTTCGCCTGGCTATGCTTGGGCATAACCCCTGCTGAGTTAAAGTCGACGGCGGAGGATCGAGTTGCCTGGAGATCTCTTTTGCGTGCATTGTCCCCGCGACCTGGTTAGTAGATCACGCGGTCAGGAAGATGATGATGATGATGATAGTATTAGTACTAAGATTTCCGTAAACCTCCGACTAATTCCGAAAAAAAGCATTATCTACTTTTGGGTTTCCTAGATACGCCTTCACTCCAACTTCCATTCCTTTACTATTGACGACTCAAAAGTTATAAGCGGTTTTGTGAATCGGACAGACAAACAGACACCTAAGTTGTATCCATAAGAGAAATATATTTAATGTGACATTAATACAGTCGAATTCATCTAAGTCGAATTTTCACGGGACATCACAATCAGTTCGAGTTAGAGGGAAATTCACACCCACTAGGCTATCGCCGCTTCGGAAATTCAATGTTCTAACTTGATATATGGCGCGATTGAGAACACTTTATGGGCGTTTTTCTCGAAAAAGAGGGAGTGTTGCGATCTCTGATTTTCGGAAATTCATATCTTATAGAGGAGCTATCACTTTGCCAAATTTCATCAAAATCGGTGACCCGGAGGTCGTGCACTCTCCTTGTTAGAGGGATTTGACTGTATTATAGTTCGTAAATGTTGTAGAAAATGTATAACTCTGTTTATAGGGATCAATAACACTGCTTATGAAGTCAGCATATTTTCATAAGTGAAAGTGTTTTTCATAAGTGAAACCTCAAATAAAATGTCTTATAAGACGTGGTTTTGTTTTTAAGCATATTTTAAATACTTCTTCAGCTCTGAAGACGTGCAGAGCAGACCAAACTTCCCCAACTTTCATACCCTCAGTATGAAAGCGTGTGCCTAAGAAACCGATCTTCATAAGATACTACACAGCTTGAAATTGTTTCAAATTTATTCACCGCTACCAAAAACGACCTCAAAATATTATCGAGCATATTCCCAGTAGCGATCATGTTTCCTTGCAGTCGGCTGCATCCAAAAATAACCGACAGAACTCAAGACCAGAAAAAAAAAATTGAAAAACGAAAGCATTGCTCACTTTTCAGGGAGAAAAAAATTCAATTTCGACCAGAATTCGGCCAATTTAAAGAATACGATTCGCCAGTACATGAACCACGAAACTGTCATACAACCGTAGACAAAAACCACACTGCCTGCGTGTACAGGAAGAGCTGACATTTTGATTGCATGAAAATTTACCGACCGTGCATAGCAATAAACATTTGTGCTCCTCGGTGTTTGGCCCGATAAATTCCAAAGCACTCGCACACACCCACATAACCAACTCACACTAAAAGCTTAGAAAAAAATGGTAACTGAAAAAAAAAAACAGAATAAATAGCGTTTGCCCTGCAGTTTACAACAAAAACAACAAAGAGACTTAAAAATAACTGCGAGCACAGACAAACCGATCAACAGCTGTATCCAAGCGAATCATGTTTCCTTGCGAAATTTGAATAAATCTCCAAGCAGATCAATGCGAGAAAATAGTGCATTACGCAATAATGACGTAAGCGTTCTCAGAAATAATGAACTTGCATCGCCTGTTGGAAAAGAGTTGGAAGAAGAAGCTCACACGAAACCGCATGGCCGAAGATTCTCGTTGGAAACAAGTGAATTTCAAGGCGACCATCGCTATCGTTGCCGCGACACATGTTGCATTGAAAATATTAGGGCAGTGCATTGGTGCACGTGTTTTACACACATTGCACCTTACTTATGGAATTGGGATTGCACTTACCGGCTTTAAGGAGATCCAAAACCTTGGAGCCAGACGTCTGACTCATCTCTTTGTCACTGATTATGCGAATTTGGACATTACGTTTTTTTGACCGAAGTAATGCGTGATAGAAATCGTCAGCGGTTAAAATGTACATTGAGATATCGATTGAAAACTGCGCTTGGTTAATGTAGTCGATAATTTTTCTGCGATTCCGGGGGAAGCAATACATGTTGGAGCACATTTGGTCGATGTGCTTCCCGTAGGTTGATGAATCGTGGGGATTAAAATATTCACAAAAATCGGTAAACTCGTTTACGAAAATAACATCGTTAATAGGCTCGAGTGCACGCATTTCAGCTAACCGCTTCTTCCGATACAGATAGTATTGGTAGATAACTTCGGAGAGAACGCACGCGGATGTACCGAAGAGTATGTATTTAATGGTAGTCGAATCGAACATTTTGGATTAATTACTTTTTCTTTTCTCAAAACCGAGATCTTGAAATGCGAACGCGAGAAACTAAATGCTTTTTTAAAGTAAAGTGCAGTGAAATGCAAAAGTGCACGTGCGGGATATAAGAACTGTCAGAACCAGCTGTCACGGTGGGTTGATGTCAGTTCGACAATGTGTTCAACTTCGGCGGTAAGTTGATAAAACTGATAGGAGAATTCTGTTCGATTTGTTGTTTAACACTTGATGAAAAGTGGAAATGGGTTTTTCTTTCTTCTTATTAATGTATCGAAAATATAAATAAAATTTATAATTATAATAGAATTATAATTATTCCTGAAAGTAAATGAAAGTGGATTCAAAATTAATTTCAATTCGAATAGAAATGAAATTTCTGCAATGAGTTGTGAATTCGATTTTTTGGACATCGTGTCTGAAATGTCAAAATCAGCTGTAAATTTAAAATTACTTAGAATTGAAAACTGAATATCTTTTTATATTTAGTGGGAATGAAGAGCAAATAAAATAAAATAAAAGGTTTATATAGAATATCGATGCCATTTTATTGAATATTTTCGGTTAAAATTGCGAATAAAACCGAATGGAGAGAGTTCGTTAGACGATTTTGGGTTTTAGAACTGTCTTGCAGTATTTTGTTTTTGGGCTACAGAATGTTACTAACGATTAGAGGAAAAGGATTTTCAGATTTAATAGATCAATAGCCAGCAAGGTTATTTATTCAATTATTTACAAACTAGCTAAGAACTTAATTTCAATTCGATGAAAAAAGAAACTAACTATAAACTTAATAACCAAGAGATAGTGAATATACTCAGAGAAACAAGGACCTTTTGCAAAATCTATCAAGTTAAGAAGTTATTGGCGAATTCTTAAAAACTTTACATTCAAATTATGGTCGAAGTGGATAAAAGAACAGAGCACAAAGATGTTTGTTTTATTTGAAAACATGGCAGTTTACCGAAAACTAAAACCGCAATTTATATATGGCCAAGTAATTACTAATTGGTTTCTTCTCTTCTTTTTTTTTCGCAGGACTCTCTAAACGGTTCCTACGAATTATTACAACTCAGCCACCAAGATCGGAACACTAGTTTTTAAGTTAGACCTGATTGTCTGACCTATTACTGCTCGTTTTGATGTGAGATTAACATTTCTTTTCCTCAGCTATATAATTCAGGGTCCAATGTTAGTTACGACCGTTGCATACGATCGCTCTACCACACCACACCCCTGCACTCATCAACTACTCTCCCCGCGAGACTGCCGGTATTACTTCGCGCGGCTGGTTAGCTATTAAGCTCGATTTACAGCCTCTTGGGCTATTCTCAGGGCGGCCTGTACCATTACGATGAAAGAGCTGATCTCTATCTACTCGCCGTCTGACCTATTCATTTGGCTAACCAGATTTTCCGGGTTCGACGTGTTGAACCTCTCTTCTCTGAATCGTACCCATTGGAATACTGCGTGTTCTGCGTCCTCCTTTTTATCTGGGCATACCGGGCATATGTTTGGAATCCAAATCGTACTAGTATTCCTCGTTTTTTTTAACGCAAAAGTTTAAAAAAATTTCGAGTATTTTTTTAAATTTCGAGCTAAGACAAAATTGAGATTGTTTGCGATATAGAATATGAAACGATTGCACCATCATAAACCAATTTTAAGGGAAATCAACTGTATGTTTATTCAATACAACTTTTCTTACTTAGTTTACAGAAACTTCTTAAGGTTTTAACTATCAAAAATAACTTAGGCGGTTATTCCTTTTTACCACAAAATTGTAGGAATGTGCTGAATTTTGTGAAGTACTGAACATTTGAATTAAGTTCCAGACTGTTTTCTACTGACAACTTTGAGATTCGTTTAGAGAATAAACACTGTCTTCTAAGAGAATTGTTTTTGCTTTGAGGACACTGGGACGCGTTTAGAGAATAGACACTGTCTTCTAAGAGACTTTTTTTTTGCCTTGAGGACGCTGAGAAACCTAATGAGGAGGAGAAACAGGCCTTTATGTTCCAAGTACTGTAGGACTTTCCCTTACTAGAACCACATCTTGACCTCCTCTCCTTGATATCATCCACTTTTGGACCGTAATGCGAACTTCAGAGGGATGTCGTTTTCTTATCCCGATAGGGAGCGGCTTTTTCGTATTTTTCCACGAGTTAATCTTGCCCGGAGGTTATATTCGCTCTTCATCTAGGGAAGTAAGATTCTCTTTTTCAGTCTAACTCGGCTTCTGCATAAGCTGCGACTTTCATCCAATGGTCGCTTTTCGTATGCTTATAAGAGGCTAAGAGCACAATTTAAATAAATTTGAATGATCCACTGAAAGGTGCATTGTGGAGTTTTAAATTACCCTGTTAATATCATTGATGTAAAGTAAGAACAAAAGTAGTCCCAGAGTAGATCACCGGGGAACACCTCGTTTTATAGGACGTTCGACAAAACATCCTCAAGGCATACACCTTGTTTCCTCTCCAAAACAAGATGAGGATAGTTTTACAACAGAAGCAGACATGGTAACCTCGAGTGAGTTTGACTGCAGTTATCTTCAGTTACACAAATAAAAAACAAAAACAAAAAAAAAAACTGCATAAAAAAAAACAATCAAATATCTAAACAGTCAAAACGATGTTTTACAGAATAAGCTGCAAATTTCTGGTATATAAAATTAGAGGGTTAAAAAAGTCGTGCAGTTTGTTAATGGCATGTTGACCGATGTCCAAAAGTCTTTGAGAAGTCTAAAAGGAACACGAAGGTAACACTTTCCCTATCCAGTTCTTTTTTGATATTTTCGGTCACCCGCGATAATGCGATACTACAATTATATCTGACACGGAAACCAGGTTTGTGGTGAAAAAACTACCAAACAAACTCCTCCCGTTTATTTTTCATTCACGCAGATAAACTTTGGAACTCTTTGTCTCCACACATAAGATTAATCTCAAATCCATTGAATTTTAAAAGTGCAATCCTACGTCATCCTACTGCTCACCAATCATGAACCTCATTTCCCGAACCTCGATTCCCATCCCTTAAAAAATGTATTACATTTAGTTTTCAGTTTTTCCTTTTGAAGTTAACGTTATTGTAATTGCTGCTAAGTACTAAAAAGGATGCAAACCTTATTGTACGATCCTATTAATAAAATGAAAATGAAATGAAATGAAATTGTTGTGCCCAAGACAGTCATTTGTTTAGTTGCACACAAGTTCTAAAGAAGATCTTGAACGTCCATTGTATGGTCTCTGAATTTATAAGACAAGAGAAATAATTAGTAATCAATTAGAATTCGGGAAAAGTAGTCAAAATGAGAAAACTGCAAATGAAGTAGCGAAATGCAAATAATTCGCAAAAGATTGTATATAATAAGTATTTAGAAGCATTGCTAAATCCAATAGATTATACAAAATATGTATCAGTACTTAAAAGAATCGAATTACGCGGGAACTTAAAGCTATACACGTTTATAAGTTGTTAACACATTCACTGCCATGACTATCACATTATGTTTTGGGCGATTTGGCTTTATTTTATGAGGAACAATTTTTTAATGACTCCTAATCAAATTCGAACGAACTGGGAAAACATCCGGAATGTAAAGATTTCCGATGCTGCCTTTGGTTATCGTTTCGCTTTGAATACGGTGTTAACATTTATTGTGGCAGTCTCTCTTTTTTTTAGTGGGCTAACAAGAACTTTGCAGGCTCTTTAAGTTAGAGGGATAGCTATCTCACACTTCGTCGTGTTAAACCTTTGCATTGCTTGTGCTTTGTGCCATCTGCAGCCTAAAGAGATTAGAGTGAAAGCACTTAGTTCCTGGCAGTGATGTCTTGCCTTTTAACAAGCGTGATTTTGCTGCCTAACTTTGTAAGCAGTTCACAAATAGGTGGATTGCGAAGAGAAAAAAAAAATGAATCGATACAATGCACCCACTGAATTATTTTTTGTTTATGGAAAATGATTTATTTTACTTTGCTACACACTTAAAACTAATTTAATAAAAATAAAACCACCACGTTGTGGACTTTCTGTACTCTACAAGCCTAAAGCGCGGCAGGTGTCACACGTTCGTAAAGAATCAGATTTGATTCTCTTCAACAGCTCCTCTTTTATTTTAATATCGAGCTCCAATGATCTTTTTCGTAGCTCATGCTCTTGCCTCTTCTGCATCACTTCTTCATCCAATGCATCTTTCTGGAGTTGAGCTAAATCAGGTTTTGTTTTCAATAAATCTATAGATTCATCATTTGTTTTAATAGTTGTGAAACTTGAAGAAACTGATGGAAGCCAATCAGAAGAAGTTGGGGCATCGCTTTGTTTATTAACAGCATCCTTTCGAATGCCCATTTTATAACTTACATAAAATGATTTCAGTGCATCAGTACCTCTGTAACATGTTCCAGAGTATGAATTAAATTTATCTGCGATTCGACACCAGGCTTGTTCTTTTTCCTTACATGTTGTACCATCATTGTGTTTACTTTCCACGACATCTTTTTCTTCTAAAATGCAATCGAGAAGAATGAATTTTTCATGTTGTGTGAAATTTGGACTTCTTTTTCTCTTTTTTTCAGACATTTTACTAATGTATACAAACGCTCAGTTTTGGTAAATAAAAACAGTCTGACATTGTGATGTTTTATTGAAAAATGACATTTTAAATTGAATTGAAGTTGGCTACGATTTAGGGAAACGGAATTGAAGTAAAGCCGTACTTAAATATAACTGAGCAGTAAAAATGAATTAAGTTGGACTTAAAATGCAGTTTAGAAAAATTATTAAATTCTAGATTGGTAACGAAAAATTGTTTCTGAGAGAAACCAGACGAAGCCAATTCCATTTATTTTTTCGGTTCTATAAGTACAATTTTGGACAAAAAAATAAATACAACTTTAATTTTTTTCTCTTTTACCACCGACCAAATATCCAAATATCCACCCATGTTTTGGGAAGTAGGTACATGGTTGTTAGAAAACTTGTTTACTGGTATAGAGAAAAATTATTTATTTATTTATTTTTTATTAACAACATATTAAAATGTATAATTAATAACAAAACTTCAAGAGCATCAGCAGCAAGGCTATCGGCTCTAAAAATTATTAAATGTCTTTTAATGTAGTTTGTTAACTCGTCAAAAAAATAAATACATGTTACGAAACTGATATTATTTTTTACTAGAAAATAGAAAAAGGAAAAGGAAAAGAGAATAGTTTACCAATAATAGTGTTGCTCTTTTAAAATTATCTGCTCACTCGCTCGGACCTGAATTCAATTGGGAACTTATGGAGATAAACCTGAGAGTCAATATTTTAAGGGGCATGCCAACTACTTGTAGGTCCTTTGACTAAAAAAATGAGCGGAAGCACTAAAAACAAAAGTCATGTAATAAAGTATGAAGTATTGGAATATAATAGTTGTTTTTCTTATAATGTTTAACAACACATTTTAACAAATACAAAAATTTTGCTGATGGAACATTAAAGAGTATTTATATTTTTGTCCACAACAAAATCTGGCTTTTCTACGATCTGGGACAATCTTCCCAAAAGTAAAACCTTTCCGTATTATTTGCAAATAACATAATTATGTCTACTACGTATTTGCAATTGTACTTTGAAAAAAAAAATCTTTAATGCGCTATTGAAGATAGCTGAAATAATGCGAATTTTTAAATAGCGACAAGACTTTATCTTTTTTGTCCATCACGGGCGTAGGTATTAATTTTTTGTCCATCTCTGTATATTTTATTATTATTATTCTTTCTTTTCCTAAATCTACCGTAAACCTACCAATCACTACCTAAGGCTTACAGCC
This sequence comes from Syritta pipiens, assembly GCA_905187475.1. NCBI lineage: Eukaryota > Metazoa > Arthropoda > Insecta > Diptera > Syrphidae > Syritta > Syritta pipiens. Next base: position 8,279,867 of record LR994571.1, on the reverse strand, counting down.
TACAAGCTATGCAAGCCGGCCACGTCTTTAGCAAAAAATTGAACAACTCAACTGACTGTGCCGCGAATGTGAAGACCTAAAAATGGATAATTGTTTATGGAGAACGGTTCTGTTCGGGGGTTATTACCTTACCTTCCTATCCTCCTAGACATGCTTAGGGCTTTCGACATGGCTAACCAGGATACTCTCATTGGCAAACAACACTAGCGTTTTATTAGACCTACTCTTAAGTGGCCGACGACTTGTGCCGTTGGCCTTCACTTCGGGTAATTTGTGGTAAATACAAAATAACCAATGTGTCTTTATAATAGAATACAATTTTCTACACCCAGTAGATCTCTGCTTAAGTCTCCCTTAACCCCATTTTAATTGATGTCTAAACCTAGCCTTTTACAGACTTAAGAGTATTTTCTTGTCGTGACGGAAATAACTACAAATTAATAAATAGCCAATAGAATGCTAAGAAAACACGAAATATTTAATGTAAACAGTTCAACAGAGGTAATAGGGGCCTTTAGTGACAGGGACCATATTTCTCCTACAAGCATGAGCTGTGCACCGTCTTCAAAGCAACATACAAAAAAGTCCGTAGGCGCTAGCAGAGTAGACCGAACAGGTTAGAGATGAGTCTCAGAGACACATTGGGTGGACAACTAACTATCCCCCGAAGAAGGTGCTAGACCTCGTGACATCAACTCCGTATCAAGTTGAGCGAGCAAAGTCGTTAAGAGACGCTAAGATGATGATCGTATTCATTTGATCTTCACCACCTTCCGCCTGCCAATTAAAACACCACACTCACATAAAAATCAGTATTTATATTGAGTAAATCATAAAAACTATCAACTAAAAGTTCCCTAACAACGAAACACGCCCGATAAAGTTCTTTTCTTTCTGTCTCGTCACACCGTCATCTTACATCATAAAAACATCATTCTGCATGCTTATGGGTCTACTTAAGAGTCCGGTCTTATGGCTCTGTACATGTTTAATTCGTTGGGGAACGTCTTAAAAAGTTCCAGTAAAATGTTTGACTTGAACTTGCGGTACGCATCAATCTTTCCCTTGACTTCCTCGTTCTTAGCCAATGCCTTCTCCACGCAATCCTTGGTGTACAATTGTGGATTCCTATCCTGGTCGATGTAGTCGAAGACCTCAAATGGAACCTGTACATCTTGAACTTGGCTCTTCAATTTGTCGATTTCCTGAAGTCCAGTGACCAGGCTTTGGCTAAATGTACATAAAATGAACGTCAGTATGGAGAGATTGGTTTCAAAGGAATTTTCTTTTTTTACTTACATCTTTTGGTTTAGAACATTCTGTCCTTGTGGCTGGAAGTCACTCACAATTATACGTATTTGACGAACGTTTTCAATAAACATTTCAAGCTGTGTTTCTAAATTTTCCAAAGGAGCAGCCATTCTTCTTGTTTATTATGTGAAAATTTACAAGTAAATGAAATTATGTCTCGAAATCAGTCGTATATCGATGGTTTTTGGTTCTGTCACATTTGTACACGATGACAGTGACTGACAGTGCTGCCATACTCAAGGTTTGTTCGTTGTCTGCAGTTTGTGAGGGGAGATTTGTTTTTCGGTTTGTGCTTTAAAATTTAGGGTACCATTAAAGAATGACGCTTTATCGAATTTTTAATTTTAGCCCTGCGATTGAGGGGGGTTAAAAAGTTTGGTAAGCTACTATCAAATAGCTAGGAGATATGGATAGAGACATAAGATACAGAGATTTGCCCACATCTGTTTAAATTTCCATCCTCGAAAAAAAAAAAGTTCAAAAATGGTTTTTTTTTTTAATAAATTAGCAGAGAAAAAAAATTACATTAACTTGAAAACATTTAATAGCGTTTCCTTAGTAAGTCTTATGGCGCAAAAACTTTTTATTAATTTTTTTTAGCATCCAAAGAAGTCATGGCCACTTTTGTGGGATAATCACTCAACAAGATCAAGTTGCAGTTAAGAGAATGAAAGCATTCTTCGTCATTTTTTGGATTATCTATAGTTGAGAGTAAAAATTTGATAAAATTTTGTAAAATCCAGTGCTTGTTACAAAAAAAACACAGACGACGACAAAACGAGACGAGAACGAGAGCCGGATTACAAGGCCATCAGTCACAATGGCGCCAGAGTCGTCGCGTTCCGCATACGGAAAATCGAACAAATCTCTCGGCGAAACGACGTGAGACACACCATCTTCTGCGTGAAGGATACGACGAGACGTTTGCCTATTCCATTTTCTCGTTCACATCAACGTCGAAACTCGCTGTCATGAAAAAAGAAGAAAGAAAATATGCCGCCACGCCGTTGTGACGGACGATTTTATAGCGAGAACGAGACGACAGCGTTTCTCGTCTCGTTTTCTCGCGCAGTCATTGTGAATCCGAGAAAACTCTCGCAGCGAGACGACGTCGCGGATATTAAAATTTTTTTATTCATAGTATTTACAAAATAGTGCATCAAAATGAACAAATTAACAACAATGCAAAAGGAAAAACTAATTGATTTGATAAAGGAAAAGCCGTTCCTTTACAACAAGGCCGACAAGAATTACAAACAAACGGCTATGAAGGAGAGAGTCTGGAAAGACATTTCTCAATTTTTGGCAGCTGATGGTGGGTCGGGCAGACGGGTTGGGACTTGTTCGTTTTAAAATTCACCCTTTGGTTTTGTTTTTACAGAAAATGATTGCAAGACTGCATGGAAGTCGTTGAGGGACCAGTTTGTGAAGTCCGCCAGGGAGATGAGACTGAATGCTGGGATAAAGGAGAAGAAGGGCTACAAATATTATGACCAACTGAGTTTTTTGAATGGAAGTCTACACAACAAAAAGTAAGTAGGAGAAGACGCACGATCTATCAAATCTAACCGTCTGTGTCGTTACAGAAGAGCCTGCAATTACGATAACACCATGCCGGATATGGATGTGAAGACGATGTTTAGACATCCGGGTATGCCAGATCCAGGAATGGATGTGAGGGACACAATGAATGAAATGGGAATGCCGTCGACGTCAGGCAATATGCATCTAAACACACCAAAAAGGTTCAAGAACTCTTGGAAGGACGACGAGTGCTTGAGGGAATTCTTAATGGAGATGCCACCAGAAATAAAGTCGTCATATCCTCAGGGGGATATCGAGCCGTTTTTCCTGAGCTTAGCCTCCATGGTGAAGAATGCAAACTTGTCGGCTGGCCAAACGCGACACATCCAACGGCGTCTGTTGAATCTTGTCGCTGACGAGCTGGATAAATTCGACACCAGCAAAGTTGTATTATTTAAATAATACAGATGTTTATATTTTTATTTTATTAATTTTTAAGTGCAAGTATTTAGCTTACGGTTTGCTAGAAGCAAAGTAATTTTTTTTTCTTTTTGCTGAATGATTAGTTTTTCTTTTTCACTGTATTTTTGCTTAAACTTAGAGAAAAAGTAAATTCAGGCCAAGTTCTAAGTTGTTTTCTTTTGTTGCTAAGAAAGGATTTCTAGAAAAAAATCAAATATACCAGGGACTGACTTCGACACTTCAAGAGCATTCGATTTAAGGACGGTATCAAATTCATTAGTTTTTCTTTTTCACTGTATTTTCGCTTAAACTTAGAGAAAAAGTAAATTCAGGCCAAGTTCCAAGTTGTTTTCTTTTGTTGCTAAGAAAGGATTTCTAGAAAAAAATCAAATGTACCAGGGACTGACTTCGACATTTCGAGAGCATTCGATTTAAGGACGGTATCAAATTTATGAGAGCAGCAAGAGGCCTTACGACACTCATTAGTTTCTTGAAGCCAATTGAATTGAACTATTTTTTTTGGGGAGGAGCATTTCTACAGTGCCATCCATGTAATTAGAAACACCTAAAATGATCTTTTTGTTTTTATCATAAGTCATGTACTTTCCACCTTAGAAAGGTGATTTTTGGTTTTTATTGTACCTGCAGATTACATTTGTAACAACCTTAGGCATTTGCCCATCAAAAATGCAAAGAGGCGTAGAATTCCCATGCGTTTAATTAGAAACACTGAGATTTTCATTAGAAATTGTTAACTTTTTTCCACAATAGGTATAATGTGTAGATACAACAAAAACCAAAAATCATAATCTTCCACTCCAAAGGCTTTAAAAATAACCTATTAGGATATAATCTACCATTAAAAGGTGCATAACTTCGCGCATTGGCTTAAATCTACAAAAGACAAAGAAAAAAAAAAACTATAAGATGTACAAAAATTATTTGCACAATTTGCACTTGGTGCAAAATAAATGTTTTTGTGTCTTGCAAAAGACCCTACTGCTCGGGGTTTGGGTGAATTCATATTAGCATCATCATTATTCATCATGTTGGGTTTGGTGCGGTCGACTTCAATTTGGCTAGTTTATTATATAATAATACTTATTATATAATAATACTTACTTATATAATATACTTAATTATATAATAATACTTATATAATAAGACTGTTTTAAGAATCATAATATTTCATTATAAGGAGAGTAGTAAAAGTACAATGTTTACATCATTTTCAATTTTTCAAACCGCGCAAAGAGTGAACCGAAATTAACTATAAAAAAAAGTCCGTCTGAAAAGAACAAATCTGAGAAACAGAGCAAATATTTTGGAACTACCTGAACCAATGTATGTATGAATTTATTTATGGATATCCTTGAGAATATTACTTAGCAGTCATTATGTTTTAGATTTTTAAAAAAACTTTCGTTTTGATAAAAGAAGCATTTATACATGTTTTGCGGCTGCTCGATTTACCATCCGGGGTAAAGTCAACGCTTATTCCACCTATTTTTGCAATTGGCTGCAACACTAAATATTTTTGGTGGTGGCTTTTCCATAAATTCGGAAAGAATGGCAATTTGTTGCTTTGTGCAATGAGATCTAAGAGAAAACACAATTATTACTTTTAATATTTCTCAGATATATGTATGTACATATATATACATACTTACATATTTTGTAAATTAATAAAAACACAAATAACAATTCAAATATTCATAAATGACCTTTAATTCATGACAGAATTGTAAGTGTTGACAAGAAACGAACAATTTGTTTGCGTTCGCTTTACACAGGGCGAAGTATAGTTGATAATCAAAAACGACAATCAACTGTCACATTAGACGATTCCACCCCAGCATTGTGGCTCATGCAAATACTGCAAGCTTGCAGCAATACAAGATACAATACGCACTCGGTTAACACAACCCTCGATTTTCGCAACACCTAAATCGTAACACAGCCTGACTCTATAAGTGTTACCTCGATTAGTGCAACTTTCTGAATTCATCTATTAAGAAATTTTGGAATATTTTTTTAATGATTACCAAGTAATTGGAATCAGGAGGATGAGCTACCACTATTTACATTGCTTACAAATAATTTAAGAGAAAGAGAATTGATTTAATCCGCTTCCGTACTGCTTGATGAATTTTTTCCCAACATTAGCATCTCAAATCTCAATAGAAACGTTGAGTACTCTGTAAATTTCTATAATCCGACAGAAATCGAGAGCACGAATGAAAGTGAAAATGAAGTTGCTCTGGCCTCTCCTTGATTGAAAGTTAAAACAGAGGTTGCAGTTCGATCCTGCAATGTATGTTTACAATGCCCCGAAGAGAGCAACGTTTCAGTAGCCGCTTTTATCTCTACAAAAAATAAAAGAATTGGGGCTTTTGAAAAAAGTATTGAATCTAGAAAAAAACCCATATTTTTATTGTATGTATGTTTTGTAAATTTTCTAACCTTGCGTTTTCTTACTAAAAAAGAACAAAACTGTGCAATAATAACGATTTACCTTGTTTTCAATGTTTTTTCTATAACATTGTCGTTATCTTGACAGAAATTTCCATTTCCACCATAATTTCTTATATATTATATTTACAAAAATATGTTCCAGTAAGTGCAACAACCTCGGCTATTGCACATGCCTTAATTTCTATTAGTGACGTAAATCGAGTCTTTACCGTAGTTAAAAAAAAAAGTAGGCTGCGTGCGGTAGACCGAAACAGAACTCTACACTTTAAGAGCAGCCATTTATGTTTTCCAGATTGTCTACGGAAATGAGATTGTGAATTATGGTGAAACCGGATCTGGCGTCAAAACTTGTTGCAGAAAAGAATCGCGTCGTCACGTCACTGTCAATCGACGAACGATATTTTCGTGAGACGACCACGCTTCGTTTCTTTGACTGCTTTACGTTGTCTTAAAACCAAAAAACAAAACATAAATAAAATACTAACAAATAATAATAATAATAATAATAACAATAACAAAAGTCAGTCGTTTTGAAATTACCGACGATTTTCTCTTGATGATAACATGATGGCGTTTCTCTTCTTATCTTGCATTGAAAATTTGAAAAATGAACGGCAAATTAAAAAAGAAAAAATAATACAGTGAACTCTCGATAACTCTAATTTCGTCGGACCAGGGAAAAACTTCGGATTAAAGAGGTTTTTGAATTATGGATAAGCATCTGCGTAGCTTTTCTTTTCATGAATTACTTTCGTCACATTGGCTTTGAAAAAAAGAAATAAACTTGACTTCGAAAATTAGAGGTAAAACCAGCATCATTTTTGAATTTGCGAGGTTTCCATGTTGCGGTTCCCAATCGTAAATTCAAATTAACGAAAGGGAGAAATTGCATAGCTTGCTTCTATTTAAAAAGTTGTTTTCATTGGACTATGCTTCTATTTACAGAAGTCCTTGAAGCATGGAGGTCATTCTTGCTCGGATAACTGAAGGGCATCCATTTTGATGTTGATGAATGATGAATTGATTTTTTTGTCTTTAAAATTAAAAAAAGCACATAATTCGGTTTAGGTTTTGTTTTGATGCAATAGAATAGCAGCAGTTTTGAATTCATGGTAAGGTTCTTGGATTTGAAAAGCCTTGCAAGACTGTCGTAGGCTCTGTTGGCTTTAAGTAACCGCCCGCGTATTTCTTCTTCCATGTTATTATCCGCAGCTACTACTGATCCTAGGTAGCACGATTTCAAATTCGTAAATAAATAAGCAGGGATTATGGGATTTATTATTTTAAACCCTTGTACAATTATTTAAAACTGTTTATTTTGATATCTGTAGTTTTTGTTGAACGAGCGATCTCGTTTTCGATGAGTTCGTTATATTGGTGAGAGCTGATACGAAATCGTCATTCACGTCGCTTCTGAGTGTGTAGAAGCTGTAGTTAACATTTGAAAGAAGACTAGACCGCAAACTGTGAAACTACTCAAATATTCTTTTGGTATTCAAACGACGGGTGCATAAAAAACGCTTCAAACTACAGAAAAGACCGGACTTTAAAATTTGAAGTTTAGATTATAGGATGTTGACGAGCAAAATCTCACTTTTTTAATTTCAAATTACCGTGCGAACCCGAATAATTTATTCAAGTTTATCGAGTATTTCTGAGGTTTGATTTGGTTTGATGACCTTCCCACTGTTCGTCTTCGTAAAATAGCCTGCGGCAACCTTAGCCTATAATTATAAAAGGCCCCACCTCCAGCGAACGACTGACAATCCTCCTGGAGTACTTCTGTCACGGAAAGTTTTCGCAATGCGCCGTTCGGAACCAGCAATAAACTGTAGGTCCCCTTCACACGTGTCAAATTATAACGCGCACAACACAGTGGAGGCGCAAAAAGCTAGGCTCTGGCTCTTCGTGGGCTGTTACGCCACTAATGATGATGATGACGGTGTATTCTATAACGTGTTCCAATGCAAAATATATGCTCATTGCTCAACTTAGTGTGTTTTAGCGTGCAATGGAAGATCTACGATGCGGTTGATGATTTTTTGTGGCTTAGAAGAACGTAGAAGATCTAGAAGCTCTAAATGGTTCCATTAGGGTGCGGGGTGGATTTCTGCGTTGTGGTATCACGATGGGGTAATGTGGCCTAAGTGTGGCTGTGGTCCTCAAATGTCCCAGCCAGCCACTCTAACCTAACCTAGCCTTTAGAAACAAAGTCTCTGGAAACTCCTTAAAAATGCCCGCGAATATCGCGATCGACTGTAGAATTCGTTGGTGCTCTAAGAAAGGATCTTCGTTCTCCTGAGGTTAAGACTATATTTTTGTTCAGAAATATATTTTTTGCAACAGTGTTCTTGTATTTTGTAATTACTATTACTGTGGGTGTAAATATGTGTTGCTTATAAGCGGGTTTTCAATTAAATTTTTACTGAGCGGGGATCATAGGATGGCGTTGGTAAATTTGAGCTGACCATAATTTAATAGCAGTAAATTAGAGGGTCTTACTATTAAAGGGGTTGCTTATGCAATGTTTAGCATTTCAATCGGGTTCAAAATTTTTATAGCTCCCATTTTTGTATATTTCACCAGTGGTGAAATTTCTAATAACTTGTTTTCTAATTTAATCACCAAAAATTACCATAAATTTACACTGCAAACAGTTTTAAAAGTGAAATTGTGTTCATAGAATGTCTCAAGCAGTTGTGAACCGAGTAAACGGAAATCAGTCAAACTGCAGTTTCAGAAATTAGACAAAAATTAGCGCTGATTATTTAACAGTAACATCTGTAGAACAAAATTATTGAGGTATCTAAAAATCGAACGCGTGTACCAGTTGTCACGGAGTGTATCTAAATTTAACGCAAAGTAAACAACCAGTTCCTTCATTAAGAACTAACTTTTATTTTTATAAATAGAAAAAAACCTATTGCTATAACAATAAAATTATGAGTATTTATTTGTTTTCACTGTTTGCCTTTCGCACTGAAATCGATTTCACGGGTCCAAGTGAGAGGACTGAGCTTGCTCCGAGACCTAGAATATTACAAATACTTGGATTCGATGCTCCCTGAACTGAGACGACTGGAAAGGCTAACGAACTCGTACTCGCTCCGGCTGCAGTTAGCGGTACGTAATTGAAAATACCCAATCCGGCGAGCTTCCGTTTAACCTCATCGTTTCTCAAATCGACAATGGGAATTCCGATCTCGTTAACGCTCGGCTCGTGCTCACGACGGATGTGCTCTTGCAGGTTCTCCTGCGAGGAGCACAAATGATGACACAGTCTGCATCGGATCATGCGCTTTTGCAATCGACTGTCTGTATTCAGCATCGGGATGCCGTGCCACCGAAAGGCGTGTCGATTAACACCCTCGATGGTGAGGAACTTTTCTTTGCAGGTTATCACGGGACAGGAGAGGAATTTAGTGGTGACACGATTACCACCTTCAGTGCTGGGACCTGATGATTTGGGTCCACTCATTTCGTTGGGCTTCTTCTTGGAGATTATACTAACTGAGTTGTTGGCCTGGAGCTTCTGCACGGCCTCCTGAGCAGAGGCATTTGTAGCGTTGCCGCCTTTGTTTGCGAGCGACACAAAGGACGTCTTTCCCTTGTGCGTGACGGTTATGCCTCGGGTCGCCAGAATATTAGCGACGTCTTTTGGATTCTTGGGTCCAGGTTTGCCGCCCGCATTGCCTGCATCAACAACGTTGGGAGGAGACTCTTTGGGTTTCTCTGGTAGGAAGTTGCTTGCGTTGACTCCACTCTGCACGCTCTGGATGACTGGCATTCCTTGCGAATTGCTTATTCCCGGCGACACCATTCCATTCGGAAGCGGCGGAGAAAATTGATTTTGTGCGGGTTCGAGCTTCATTTTCTTAGACGGCGGCTGCTCTCCTTGTTTCGGCGGACTTTGGACGCGTGCCCTTTGGAACTGCATTTGGCCAGGCATCTGGGGCGTCGGTCCGAGGAACCTCGGCCGGATGGCGGTTTGTTTTGTTAAAATGCCTGGTGCCGTGGGCATTTCATTCGGGGGCCCTTGTGACCTCCCCCGAACGGCCTTCTGCCAGCGTGACCTGAGGAAAATTGGCTGGCGCATCATTTCATCGTTCATCTGCTGGCTGCCGTTGAGGTATGGAGGTGTCGGCCCAAACATTTCCGGACGTTTTTCGAGATATCGGTTTTGTGGGAAGTTGGGCGGGTTTCCGTTCATTCTGTACAGTGGCGGTGGAGTCCGTGTCATCATACACTGTGATGGGTGAAATCCAGGTGGAGGTGATGGCTGCGGATGATGTTGCTGCTGCTGCTGTTGCTGCTGCTGGTGTTGGTGTTGGTGTGGGTGTGGGTGTGGATGTGGGTGTTGGTGTGGGTGCTGGTGCTGCTGTTGATGCATCATCCGCACGTTCAGTCTTGGCCCGTAGTTTGTGAAATTGCCTCGCATTTGAGCCATTTGATGCAACGGCGGCATGTTCTGGGGCGGAGGGTGCGAGGGCTGCAGGAAGGCTGCGTTCTGACGATGATGTCCGTAGTCTGGCTGAAGATTCGGTCCGTGATCTGTGATGCGTGCGTGGAAGTCATGACCAGTGATTTGCTTGTGTTCGTACAAGTACTTCGGGTGTGAGAAGTTCATATGGCAGATGTTACATCGCGGTGCCAAGCTGTCTATTGATATGAATTCATTGGCGTTCGACGACCAGTCTGCTTCTTTCTGATACATCGGTGGCTCCTTGTTGATTTCTAACAGCTTCTTCAGAAGGTCCTCGGTGCCCTCACCAGTGTTCAGCATGTCATCAGCAAATGTACCGAGTCCATCGAATGTCGGGCACTCAAAGTATCGACTCTCTGGTGGAAGAAATGATGGATTGGATAATTTTTCACCGATGTCTTGCGAAAACGTATCCACAGAATCAGGGGTATCAGGAACTTCTGCCTTACACCTGATGTCGGCCGCTTTTAAAACCTGCTCGTCGGTTTTAGTTGCCTCCTCTGAGGGTTTCTCTTCCGATTCACTCGGCACCACTTCGAAGTTTTGCGAGTCCAACAATTTGAACTTCAACTTGAGGCTTCCATGAGTGGGGCTAGGCTTGGGGCTCAACGAACACAAGTACTCCTTAACCTTGGCGTTATCATCACTCAGACGTTCCACTCGAATATCCGGCATCTTGACATGCGTTTTGAGATGTTCAAGTAACTCACGTGTTTTCCGAAAGTGCGTATCACATTCGCGACAGTAGCGCTTTTTGGATTTCTTTGACGTAGATGTTGTTGATGCTACACTTTCGGCAGATGAGAAATATGAAGCTGGAGAAACTGGAGCACTTGGGATGCTTATTGTGCTTCGAACGTCACTGCGTGGGTTGGAAGGCGATTCGATTTTTTGAAAAACTTCACCATGGCCCTCTTCCAGTGGAGGTTGGCTCTGTTTTGGTGAAATGGAAGGCTCAATGATGTCATCGCTAATGATTTGGACTGCATCATCGTCTTCCTTGTTGTCTTCGACACTTGCAGTCGTTCGGAAGCCTTCAAACTCTTCATCATCGGCTATGCTTCCGTCTCGCTGATGTTCGTCTGATATGGCAATCAAGTGTGGCGGATCAGGAAACAGATCGACGCAAGTTAGGGCAGGTAAGTCTGAAAATTTAAAGGAAACTTATTAATCTGTGAACAAAAGAGGAGAGTAGTTCTGAATGGAGACGAGTTTTACATAGTTTATTAAGTGTTCAAACAATTTTATTAAGGTTATCAAGAAGTTAGGTTAAGTTGGATGTCTACTTGCGATGGTCGGTAAGAATGAAATGCATGAGTACTGACGCCTCCTGTAAGCTGTCTGTACAGTATAAAAATAACGCCTTTACGGTTTAAGAATAAAATCGAATTTATTTACGCACACTTTTGAAACCCTTGGATTAAGGTCATATCTCTTTGAATAAATAGGGAACAGCTGCTTAACTGCCACCAATTCTATGTCTGCTAATCTACTAAAGGGAATCGAATAAGAACGTCGTTTTAAAGCAATCTGTTTTGAGGAATCTCGCATCGCAAAGCACTTTAGTTCTATGGCCGCTTATCAATCCCAAAAATGTTTATTCTGCATTGAAAATAATTCATCTTTTCGTCTTCCCTGAGCGGAAACAGAGGTTGTTCCCCTTTGTTGTTCTGATGAATTGTCGTGTGTGAATTGTGTTGCAGTCGTTTGTCGTTTTTGTCGACCGGTAATACCAGAACAATCACCAGTTTTTTCAGTAATCTTATGTTGTGTAACAGATTACATTGCAATGGGGATTAGCCTTTTATTTTCTCTATTTTTTGTTTAGGTTTAAATAGTCATACCATGCACCTTTTCAAAAATTAAGATTTTAGCTGTCGATTACTTTCATCCAATAGGAAGTAACAGACTCTTTTTTGTAGGAGAAATCAAGGCCATGACGTAGCTCAAAAGCATTTAAAAAACAAAAACGAATGAAGAGACAGAGTGGTAATACGTATGCAGTAAAAGTGGGGCAAAGCAAAAAAAAGAAACTAGGCTTAGCAGGTTTTAAACAATGTATACGACAACGCTAGCGAAGACAACTCATAAACCAGCTACAAACTTTGTTGTCTTGTCTAGTCTACATTTGGTAATCTACGTTTAATGTGGCTCATGAAAATTGTTGAAATAGTTCATCACAGTGTGTCAGAGCGTCGAATTTTGATTTTCAACTGAAAAAAATCAACAGATAGACAGACGGACACCAAAGTGTTTCTACTCGTTATATCTTTCGAACGAAACACTAAAAAGTAAAGTTTAGTAAAGCCCCAAGCAAAAAATTAATGGAATGTATTTTTAACTTTAACCCTCTGCTGCACAAGTAGATATATCTGGCTTTTGATTTCTAACCACTAAGAATTCACAAGTGCCACTTGCAAATATTGTTTTGACAGTTTAGATTTGATATTTGATTATATATTTTTTATGAATGTGTTAATTTTTCTATTTGCGTAATTGAAAATAACTGCAGTCAAAGTAAACAGTTTGTCATTGCAGTAGAGGGTTAAAGCTGCTCCTACCACAAGCTCATATTACCAAACATTTGCCGACATATTTTTTATTATTTGTAAGCTAGGACTAAATGGGTGTGCTCATCAAAAAATCCGAAGCAACAATTGATGTGTAGCGAAGTGTACAGTGTTCTAACTTTTAGGCAAAGGTTAGACGTCCCTTATCAGGCAGAAATCACTTTTTTAAGGGAAAGCTTTACTATAAATATCATAGCATATATCCGCACATACACTTACAAAATATCCACCCTAAAAGCGTTACACTGATTACGGAGGCGGATAAGGCTGACAGAAAAAAGTAAACCTTTTAACCCATAATGGAAATGGTTTGGGAGTTATTAGGGTAGAAGCAAATGCTCTTGTTCTGCATCAGGGCTCTCTTTTCCCTAGGGAACTTAAGGGATTCCGTAGGCACTGCAGTATTCATGCTGAAGGATATCAGGGAAATCAGGTGGTCGATTTTTGCAAACAGGTTTATGATAGTTTTTCAAATCGGGTTGTTTTATGCCTTGAATGTAGTTTCGTATATAAGCAAGGTTGTGTTAAGGGTCTAAAATAAATTCGTTCATTAATTTTATATGAGCAACAATTTTAAGGATTTATTATTTAGGTCTTTTTTTTAAAGGTTTAAACATTATTTATTCTTGTAAAGTAAGAGTTATGCAGAATTTTTGTGAAATGATAGAGAAAAATTTGATTCAAAGTTAATATTCACATTCATTTGACTTCCGGGACCGAAAGCAATATCAAGTGGATTCGATTGTTTCTTCCTTAGAGCACACTCATCTAGATATTAAGAAGAATAATTCACTTGAGATCACTTGAGAAATGAATTAATAAGATGGTGCAGCTGCATGGCCGAGGTTCACCCGGACTCTAGCCCGCAAAAGAAAAAAGTGCAGCTGCATGAAATAATAAGCCAATTAAGCTTACACAGGTTATAAACTGTCCATATGGAAAGCTGTAAGCTGTCCCCTATGAACACAGGAATGTAAGTTATTTAAGATTCGATATCAAGGGTGGGCCATCTAGTGCTTTCTTTTTAAACAATAGGTTATTTTAATAACTGTTTTCCGCTCGAAATCTTGACGGAAAGTCAGTACATACCCCCGCGAAACGAAATGAGTCGCTTTACGCTTGAACCATCAACAAGGTCTTTAAGAATTGAAGTGACAGAATGCGCTATTGCGAAGCCAGCCGAAGCAGCCACTTGAACGATATTTTGTTCCAAAATTAATGGGAGTGTTTACCATCACACATGGAACAATCTAAAATTAGCTAATATCATAGCGTTTTAAAAAAGATACTTGTATTTGAACCACCCATTCATTTGGCCCATGAAATGTACATCCTTCTTTTGACTGCAACAAGTCTTTATTTAAGATTGTGAAGCTGCATGAAATAAGCTAAATGCAATTAAGCCTAAGGGGAAAAGTTGGAAAAAGGAACGATAATTAGAATGACAACTTGAACAGAGATTGTCTTGTTTTAGTCAAAAATACATTCTGGTTTTAACTGTAAAAGAGGTAGTCTGATAAGATCATGATTTCGCCATGTTGTTATCGAAACAGATAACGCCTTTGGTTCATCAAGAGCCAAATACACATCTAACTTTATTATGTTCACCATTTACCAAGTTACTGGAAAGTATCTCATTTCATCAAAGGGTATATTTTAACTCGCCTATATATGACAAAAGTATCAAATAAAAATTAAGTTTATTTAGCATCACCCAATTCTGATCCATAATGTAGGTCCAGACATTTCAAATTTGATGGCTCCAGATGCCCTCTTTGATAAGAACGAGAACATTGAACCCCTTCACAAGATCTCTTTTTCCCATATTTTCCAGTAAAACCTTTTTACTTCTGATTTATGAGATCATTTTTATCAAATAATTAACAATCGCAATCGAATGCTACTTCAGTTCAAGTGGAGGTTATTACTCTTCTCAATTTGTCATACGTCTGTAGTTAATTAAATTTTATTTTCCATTTATTCTGATGCTGACATGTGACTTCATACTAGAAATATACATACATGGTACTGTTTGATTGAAAACTTAATTTAGTAAAACGATAATGTGTACGAGCTACAAACGCAGCAGATATTTTAATAGGTTGTGTTATTGATTTAATATGTGCAACATTTGCATAAATAGATTGACCGGAGATATTGCAGTCTTGCAGTTTAAATTCATTAGTATTATGACTGATGGGTTGTGAAAATGATGGCTATGTGCATTTCATTTTCTTTTAAGATTTATTATTATTTATTTGCTCTATTTCATTAAAAACCTTATGTACATTCATTTATATAATTAAAGATTAACAAAAAGATTGCTATGAAAAAATTAGGAACATTCTATATTGTCCGCAAACAAGTAGAGAACGACCCATCAGACAAAATTTAACTTGTGAGTTGGGACGTCAATTAAGTGAAAAAAAAAACAGTCTAAATTCTACAAAAAATACACTAATTTAAACCGATTTAATGAAAGTTAGGATAATTAATAAAAAACTTAAGTACAAGACACTTAAAAAGATGAGAAGAACTCCTAAATGCTCTTTACTCTTTCCTAAGGGATTTGAATGCAGTTCACCAGGTTTTTAATGATAACCAGGGAAAGGATTTTGGTAAATGGGTAATTTTTACTTTAGTTAATCGAAAGATAATATTGACTCCACAGAAATACGTTTAATGTCCTCCAGACTCAAAATACTCAACACCATCATTACATTTTCTTACTTATGTTGCCTGCATGCGCAAGTCTATTTAACCCTTTCATGACCGGAAATAAAAAAAATATACTGGCGAAATTCCAGTAAAAGTGTCTTAATTAAACCAATTCAGCCCATTTAGCAAGTCTCTTGGTGCAATAAGAATATTTGGGATCCTTAATTTGATTCTGGTGAAGTGAAAACAATTTTCTTTTTGCAGCTGGAATTGGGTGCGGTCATGAAAGAGATATTACTTGTATACAAACAAAGAATGCCATGTGAAAGGTTGCGCATGCAATTCAAATGGCTCAAACAATTTGCATTGTTTCGGATAGTTGATCTAGTATTTAGCAAAGCTTGAAAATCTAATCTAATATTTAGCAAAAAGCAAAGGGTAGGGTAGTAGGAAAACGATTAAGCAGATAAATTGTGTAGTGAATGGTGGCTTGAATTTTAAAATTTCAGAAAATACGGATGCTAGTAAGGTTGAAAGCTTTTAATCTCTACTCTTTTTAGCTGAAGTAGAAATATCAATTATCTCCTTTAAGGTTACAAGATCATTTTAATAAGCTATTCGTAATTCGATGCTACTATAACTTTTTTTTTTGGGTTATCGAAAGATAGGACCGACTTTGCGGAAATACATTTAATGTCTTGTGCATTTCTTCGTTATCCGGCTTCAATCGAGTTCTAAAAAAAGTATTTCTGGCTAAAAAGAGAACTGAACCATGTTCAGGCCATAAGTGAACTTTAAATTTTTTTGTACCTTAAATCTACAGACTTGCTGTAACATGTTGACTTGTTACATGGTCAAATATTATGGTTCAAAGAAGCGAATAGGTTTTCTATAAGTCTTGTGTCAAAACTCAATGCAGTAAATAAATACATAGAAAGCCTCGTAACCTGATGCCTTTCGATGTGCAGTAAAGGTGTTCTAGCTTTGTACTTCATATACTTTGTTCTTTTTATCTACTTCGTTTCACAAGAGAACAGGTCAAGCATCACAAGCTGTTGGCTATGGCAAATATGCAGCGTATAAACGTATCGTGCATACAGATACGGTTCCCAATTGAAGTAATTGAGTGCTCGCTATTTCACAGATCACTTTGTATAAGAGCATACACTTAACCATCGTACCCCATTCCCATGAGATACTTCTACTAATGCATTATGAGTTATGTTCCACAGCGAGTTTCTGAACGATTGCGTGTTCATCTGCCACTTTGCTCGTTTTGGTCGATACAAAATGAAATTTCATGACGAGTGGAGAGAACAGACAGACGACTCTTTGTTCTTATGTGAATTGAATTTGAGGTTTTTCAACTTTGTATCAACGTTAAATTTCACTTAAGCGGAACTTTACCTTTTTCTTTCTCCAAGTCCAACGTGTCAATGGCGGTTGAGAATTCCTTAAAAGTAGTTTCATTTTCAAAGTCCATTTCTGAGTACTGAAAATAAGAAAAAGAAAAACTATTAAAAAGGGTACAGAAATGTGAAAAAAAGAAAAGATGTTTTTTGTTAAATCAGGGGTAGAGCGGTGAAAAGAATTTGTTGGGATTCTGAAAAGTGTAGTGTATGAAAATAAGAAAAAGAAACTTTCTTCCGAAGCTGACCTTTATATGAGCAAGTGCACTTCAGTTCACCTTTCAAATTCAGCTGTCTTTTGGCTTTGGAATGATTGACAGGAATGCTCTGTCGGTTCAATATTAACCGGGCTACTTTAGCTTTTTGTCAATGAATCCAAGCAGTGAATCTAGAAGCTCTTACTCGCTAAAAAACTTACAAAAAATCTATAACCCTTCATTAGATTTCTTATTTTCTATGAATTTAGACCCCATTTCCTAGTTGTTATTGTCAAGTGAAGCATAAACACGGAACGACATCAGTCAGCAGTAATAGAAAGCCTTTAAGTAAACAAATTTGTGTATACAACCGCACATTGTAAACCCAACACCAAAATGCCCAAGAGAATGTAGAAACCAAATTATCCCTTGTTCTTTGTCAATCAGAATTAGATAGAGGAGGCTGACAACGAAGGACATGGAGAAGTGACAAAAGAAAGAAGTAGCTATTATAATCCCAAAAATATCACAGCTGGGACATTCATCACCAAACTGGTCAGATGTGAGTTTCGATTTTTCATAAAAAAGAAAACAAGTTATAATAACAAGATGCCGTAAGTGTCTTAAGTTTTCTAAATTGCTGCCTCTAGGAGATTCTCTGGAATTTAAAGAAGAATGTCAGCCACATTTACAGCGGCTTATGCTGACAGGTGATGGAAGTGCAACAAAGCGCTAACAAATGGTCTATTTATTTATTTGTTTGCTTTTTGAAAATTATGTTTTGATGACTTTATATATGCGTGCAGAAATGGATTAGCTCCACTTTGTGAAAAATCTTAAATTTAAGTGTCAAGGCACTTAGTATAGCCATAACTTTTTATATTTATACTTACCTTCCCGAATAATAAAGATTACCACGAATCAACAACAGAATTATTTTGGCCATTAAATAATAAGTAAACAATTTTTGTAGCAATTTACTCACTCATTTTTGTTTTATGTAGTTAATTGATTTGTGCACTGAAAGGCTCATATAGGCTCATATATCATTTTGAAAAAGTTCGGTAAGTAAATTAAGCCAAAATAAAATACTTTTTTCTTATATGCGAAATGAGCGTTATTGGACAAAA
This sequence comes from Syritta pipiens, assembly GCA_905187475.1. Taxonomy (NCBI): domain Eukaryota; kingdom Metazoa; phylum Arthropoda; class Insecta; order Diptera; family Syrphidae; genus Syritta; species Syritta pipiens. The sequence goes on along the minus strand of LR994571.1, from coordinate 8,261,648 downwards.
TAAATGCCCTTTAAATCTATAACCTTTTGGTATTTTTGGAGTCAATTTCAGCTTTCAGAAAAAAAAAAAAAAAAAAATGATCCAAGGGCGTTTTGCAGCCTCTACTGAATTTAAGACTACACCATTAAAAGAGTTCTGCAGCGATCGAAACATAGGATAATCTAATCGTGCAAGGTCTGGACTAAATGGTGGATACACCAAAACTTCCCAAGCAAGCTCTCTCACTTTCTGCCGGGTTATCAAAGATGTATGTAGTCCAGCGTTGTCATGATGAAACACAACGCTTTTTCTGTTGATTAATTCTTACCATTTTAATTGCATTGCTTCCCTAAATTCTATTAATTGTTGACAGTAGTGAACAGAAATAATTGTGTGACAAGGTTTTAGAAGCTCATAACAAACAATTTCCTTCCGATTCCACCAGACATCTTCCTAGATGTTAATTCTGGCTTTGTCACAGTTTTCTAAGCATTACCCGCAACCTTTTCCGCATATTATTGTCGTACGTAGTTCACTTTTCATTACCCGTAATTATTTCCTTTAGAAAGGTTCCGTTTTAACAAAGAACAGCAAATGGAAATTCGGTCCATTAAATTTTCAATTATAACTTAAATGGCATCCAAACAACGGTCTTTTTGTGTACAGTACTTAACGGATATAAGAAAAACTGAAATTGCAAAGAAACTTTTTCTTTGAACAGTTTTTTTCTTTTATGAGATAAATGGATATAAAAAAAAATTTTTCATTATAAAAGAACAACGTATACAAGAAAAAATAATTACTTATAAGCAATGCAAAAAGTTTGCGAACCGAATGAAAAAGACTATCAAAACCGATTCTTATTTCATTTAAGCTGCTAATGGCTAAATTTTGTATTAAGTTTAAGGAAGTGTTGTACGTACAGTATAAAACACATTTTTTTGGCTATGTTTTTTTGAGGAGGTACTGTACAGTACAAACTAACATGGTTTATTTAAGAGACGATTTCTTATAAGCGTATTATTGTTCAACTAATTTTAGATTTTAGTGTCTGGAAATACTTTCTTATATCAATTTTATTCCTTAGAAACTTTCTTATATCAGGTTATTTATGGGAAAGGACGGGGTGCATTGTTCTTTGTTTTTTATAAGCGTTTTATGAGTTTTTCTTATACCGTAAGTACTGCATCCAGCTTTCTTCAAATGCCTAGTTCCCTTATAACGCTGTTTATTTCCATGATTTCAACGACTTTAAAAGTGCTTGTTCAACGAGAACGAGCCGCATCCTTAACATCAAAAATATCAGACCGAAAACGAGCAAACCATTTCCTGCTATTTTTAAACTTACAGCATTGTCTCTGCAAACTTCACTAATCTTTTCAGTAGGCTGCGATACTTTCTTACCTTTTCTAATAATAAAGCCAAATATAACGATAATGGTCCGAATTTTCGCTTATTTAATATGTTTTCACGAAAAAAAGTGCCTTCTAACAAAATGAACCTTAAGATGCCACCTTTCATGCAATTAATATTGAAAGAGTCATCTACTGACAATTTGTTACCGAATTTTTTCAAACACCAATTACATTATTATTTTTAGTACTATTGAATTTTATTGATAAACAATATAGTTATATATCAGTAATACAATAAGCGTTAGTTACCAGGGTCCTTTTACAAAGGACCTATGCTGACCATTGCGAAAGCGAAATCATTATTGCATGAATCAAGAAACGAGCTTTCAAGATACAGAAAATGTGTTTCTTGAATTAAAATTAAAATGTGTTGTTACAGTTCTGCTGAAAAGCTCCTATCGTTCCTATGGAAGGGCGCTGCTAAAATTAAATTCATATCATTTTTAGTTAGAACTAACCTACACGAGTAACGTGTATAAATTTCACAGCTATCTGGCAACTAGTTTGTGAAATATGGCATTTTGAGTGAAGCAACTTTTGTTATTTTGAAAGAAATGGATAAAGAGGAATTTCGTATGCAAATGGTAATGAATGTCAGAATTCAATGAAAACGATGTCAAAATTGCATGATGATAGATGCGAAAGCAATTCAAAGCTTAATTTAAGCAATTTCGCCATCATTTTCTCAATGGTGCAGAGAGGAGTATAAAACTGCATCAGTATTACCGCCAGGTGCTTACGACTGCAATAATCGAAAAATTAAGCAACCAGAAAATCGTTGAATAGCAGCTGTTGGCTATAGTTGGACTGCGCTATATACCTCAAACGACCTAGAAGAATGGTTGGTCCTTTATGTTTGGTATTCATGTCTTAATATTTTTCTATCTCAAATTCTTCAAGGAATTTTTTTAAGAGCTCTTTACACAATGCGATAGTGTTAGATAACTTATTTCTTGTGTACTTGTTTCTATGCAAAAAAAAAAAGAAAAAAAAAAAAAAAAAAGAGAGCACAGGTGTTCCGTGAGATATTCCGCAGGTGTTGTTGTTCTTTTTTTCGTTTTGTTTCCTCTGCCGTAAACCCATTGTTTGCAGATGCGTTTCAGCAGTCTGAAATACATACAAACATATGTACTCGACTTTGGTGCAGATACTTACACTATGTATCTGATGCTATCATGAATCGAGAGTCTGGATGTGGGTTTTATGCTCAATCGGCATGAGGGTTGATAATGACAGTTCTCTGTAGTGTGGCTTGTGTCAGTCGGCTGCAGATACAATCAACAATGTCTGCAGCAGTTCATTCACTCGGAGTTGAAATATATCCATCCGTGCGATTGAATGTCAACGAGGCGAATGGTTTGGCTTAAATCAATCGCTGATTTGGATGCTTTTTTGTGTGTAAGCAGTTTAGTCGGTTTAGCTTCTAAGCAACTTAGAAATTCAAACGATGACACAAACGAAAAAAAGGAATGAAAGTTGGGAGGGTAAAAGCCAGTACCCTTAAGACTCCTAAGATGAAAATTTAGGGACAAGAACATTGATGAAACTTTAATTTCCAACAATTTATGCGAAGTTATTTGCATAGCAATCAGCGCAGATGCTTTTTATCTTGCTGACTTTTTAGACACTCAAAAGAATGATTTATTTAATTTGTGTTAACCCTTTGCACTCGAAAACTTTTTCCCATTTATATTAGTCAAGCAACTTAAACCAATTTCTGTGAAAAGATCAAAGTCACAGAGTGCAATGAGTTCAAGTTCTTTTGTGCATGAAATTTCAAACGTGCTGTAATAACTTGTAATCCACCACTGTGATGTCTCTCAAATGAAACTGAACTTTCTTTGATTTTGATATTCAAGTGCAGTAATTTACTCGTTTAAAATGTACTCTTGCTCCTGTCTTCTTTCCCTTTTACGGTAGACTCCGTGACACCTTAGTTCCAAAAAAGAGCACTTCACGTGTGCTTAAAGGGTATGGTTTGACCAGCTGCGTATAAATAAAGAGATCTTGTCTTAGACAAAACTCATTTATTATTAATATTATTATTATTATAATACGTAACCTTACAATTAAAATTACAAAGCTAACATTTCCTAGCACAAACTACAAAGGTTTCTTTGATATTAACTTAGGAACTTATTATTAAAACTCATTTAAACGAGGCTTTCTTCATCTAAAGAAATCACTAAAGATGCAAAGATCACAGCAAAATACAACTCTCCGAGAAATTGTTTCCAATAAATAAAGAATTTAAAATTGGTTTACAATTAAGCTTTTGGGAAAAGTATTAATGGAATCAAAAAAAATCTGATCAAGTCATGCTCCATATAACATAAAAACTATCCCTTCCAACAATGAACAAATTTTCGATAGCCATAAAGAATTTATAAAAAGTTGACAAGAAGGTAAACAAAAATACTTCATTACAAAATTCTTTTGACCTCAACGCTCGTAAACAGTCATCAATAAAATTCTGGTAGTATGAGGTTTTTTCCATGACCAGCAAGAATTTTTACCACAACCTTTGGCGCAAAAGATAATTCGACAAAATTAAGTCATTGCCATGCCTTCAGAATCAAAAAAAAAACTTTCTGCAGAGCAACAATTGATAACTTTCCTTTTTTCGTGAATAATAAAGATAAACACCATTAAACGACAACTATTTGAATAAAAAGTAGTGTTCTCAAATTTTCGTTTTCTGGAGTTTGATTTCGGCTCTGAACGGCTTTATTTGTCATCTCTGACAGTAAAATTCGTTTTAATAAAAGTTGACTCAAAGTTAACAAATTTTAAACTTATCACCATGCACAGTCGAAATTATCTGGAGGAGATTTAAAAAAGAAATAAATTTGTAATTAAAAACTTCGATGACAAAACTCAGAAAAGAAAAATTGCTATTTATAAAAAAAATGCTAGAAACTTGTAGTTGGTCTTCGGCGAATCTTTAAATAGTATCTTTCGCAAAATACCACTGGGCACAATGCCAGTAGCTATGCTACATAATTAAGGAGAGCAGAATCTATTCGTCATCTTTGCTAACAGAAAAGGTTGACAAGGTGAGACCATTTGCCAATGTTCTTACTCAAGTTAGCCTGTTTTCGAAAATGTTTTTTTTTTTTATGCTATAAAGAAGACTTACGTGAAAAGTTTCTATTACGAAAAGTTTGGTTCACAAAATGCTTCCGCTAACAGCGAGATCAATCAGAGATTTCATTCAAAAAATCGACTGTTCCTCAATTCAGTAGAAACAAGTTTTGTTGATTGAGCTGAAAGTTTTGTTGATTGAGCTGAGAGTTTTTCGTTTTACTGGAATAAGTGTGAACACATTTTTGTATTACTTTAACATACAGAAAATAGTCAAAAGCATTTATCTCTAAATTACCTATTGACATTCTTTGAGAAGCTTAGCATCACTATTTGTGGAACAATCTACTGAAAATATGAACTAAAAAAAAAATTCGAATTCAAATTATTTCAAATAATAATAATGTAGAATTTCAGTGCTAATCGGGATACTCTATGATCGGGCCACCCCTTAATTGGACCACCTTTCTTTTCACCTAATGGTGGTCCAATTTTAAAGATTTTATTGTAATTCTTCCTCATTTCTAATTAAAACCGAACAAAACAGTTCCACAAACTTAAGTAATTTTTTTCGGCACTGCTGAAGCTTCTTCCGACTTTTTCGTAAGACTTCCACATGTTCCACGATAAGTTAGACTTGCAATGTAAAAGCCACTTGAAAGGTTTCCCTGAAATTTGTTGCCCTTGTTTTGCTGTACACGAAAACGTCAGCAATTACCAATAAGCTATAGTCACGTTTTTGCGTATCTCTTTCGTGCACCTCGTTGTGTAACAGCCGCTGGCTAACCTTAAAATATCGTGTGCTTATCTCAAAAAAAAAAAAATGTTTTCTTCAGCTTTGGGTTTGTTGATTTTTTATCACTGATTATGGATAATATAGCTGCATAATATCGGTGGCTGTAGCATAGATTAAACAGATAAAGATTTTGAATTCATTCGTCAGCGGTCAACGTTGAGGGAGACAACGGGCATAAGAAATGCGGTAGAGCAGCATCAGTAGCTCAAGTCAAGACGGTAGCTACTGCACTTTAACGACCAATTTTACGGTATCTAACAGGGTGTCTATGAGCGTGAAATCGGAATATAATTGCTTTTTAAGAGCTGTGTCCATGGGCGCTGAGTAGAGAGGTGCTTCAAAGATACGTGTAGGTGGCCAGCGTTAAAATTTATACAAAGTACGTGCGCAAAGATCGCTAACCTCTATTTCATGCAAAAATTGAATCGTTTGTATAACATGTGTGGTCTACAAAACTTTACTGATACGGCAATTAGACTTTGCTGTGCACTTGCCGTGTTCCACATGCGCTAATTGGATTTTGGGCGATGGCTTTTAAAATTCACTTCAGACATTTATATGAATGTTTATTTGGTGAGCAATCCAAAAATAAACTTTTCGACCAGTAGTAAATTAAAATACATATCAGTTCTTCTTTCTATGCTCAGAAATATTTTAGCTCGTTAGGACATTAAAGTGACGTAAGCTGAGTGACAGAATGGAAGCAGCGAAGCATCTGATTTTCTTTTCTTGGTTATTAACCCTTAAAGGACATGTTTTTTTCTATACTTCAAGAACAGACTTTGTCGGATCTACGACGCCAACATAAAAGTCCGTTGTACGACGTATGACGACGATTCGACGAAGCATGTGCTTCCAGGGTTAAAAATCGTCCTGTTACGCTGTAGGAAAAAAGTCAATCACAACGCCTTTCTTTTCCATTCATTTCGCCTTCCCAACCACTGTGGCGTATTTTAAGTGGAGATAATGGCGATCAAAGAAGCCGTGGCTGAATTGGCTGAAGCACAAAGTGGTATCCCGCACTTCTATCGCGATATGTTCAGATTGTAAAGCTGCGATTATGTTCCTAAAATCTGTCACTTTCAATTCAAAAACAAGTCTTCACTTCTGCATATCTAATGACGCTAAGCAGAGCAGTTTAATATTCACATCATGTGGGTGCTGGGACATTGTGCTAAGCCACTATGCCAAACGCGGGACAAATGAAACCATCCAACTCGATAAGGTCGATCTTTTCGCACATTTTGCTACCGCGATCTTTTACATCAAAACAAAGGCCAACGCGAATATTAATCGTAGGTGGTCGCTAGGCCGAAACTAGATTTTAGACTTTCACTTAGTCTCTTGGAAAATCCGGCTAACGAATTCTGTAGAAGCTCCAGAGACAAAGAAGAAACCTCACTTTACCTTTTAGGTACCCGTAACACTGTTGAGAACGGCAGAAAGAGGCATCTTAGCCTTTACTTTTTTGACAATCTCGGCGAACTAGACATCAGCATGAGCCGAATTGTTAGCCTTACTAAGAGCTCCAGTTAATTAAAAGACTAGTATTTTAATAAAATAAAAGCAAAGCAATTGTTCGAAATCTCGGCAAATAGTCGGTGTCATATCTCCGCGGAACGAAATGAGTCGCTTTGCACTTGAACAACTTTAAGAAATATTCGAAACTTATTTCCGAGGTAAATACTGTGTGCCCCTAAAAAGAGCGATTTTTTTTTCAAAAGAAGTTTTGCCATTAGCGATTGGCGGAGGTAGCCAATTAAACTCTGTTTCATCCGGTGATTAATAGGAATGTTGGCTCTTACTAACTAGACTATGATACATGGAAAAAATTAAGTTTTGCTCATTTTATAGCATTTTTAAAAAGAAACTTGTATTTGGTCCAACCTATATTGCAATTGATTGAATGAGGCAAACTGAAATATAAACCACACAGCTTCGAAACCACGATAGTTTGTAAACGACACAACTTCGAAACGACGTGAATCGGGAGGACACAAGCCGACGCTTTAGTGAACGTCAACGAAAAATATCGACTTTCAAGTTGTGAATCCACGAATAGGTTCTTGGTACTTCTGCAAGCTTCCGAAAACAAGATTTATCTAAATTCTTAAGATTGAACTGCTGACCTTATCTCTTGATCCCAGTCCAATTGCAACACACACAACTTTAGTGCCATTAGTGAGGCCTATTTCGAATTCGCTAGAATCAATTATACTAAATTTTATAAAAAGCCACATAGCGAAACGAAATAAACGATCACGGCCGTATAAATTTAATGGGAACTACTCAATTGGCAATCAGCACATCCACAACGCCATTATTCTGCAGTCATTCAATAAATCTTTGGCTTTGGACAGTCCCGTGTTTCTGTTACCATTCTCTGGCTCGTCATTGAACTCCCCTATCGTAATGATGATATCATCACTAGGGGGGTTAAATAATGGCGAACACTTGGGTGGTGCCCATTCCCTCTACCTTTGTTAGTTTTTTTTTTTTTTTTTGTATTCGAGGGAGGAAATGGGGTTCGTGATTTCAGATGTTGCCAAGTTTGTTTGCTCGGAACTGCATGTGTGTAGTGAGAGGTACATGACCTTTTTTGTAATGTATGGGTGGCAACGGTAGGTAAAAGCACTATTGGCACTTTCCTCCATTCCCGCAGGACTGCGAGTAGTGTTTCACATTTTGGAAAAACCCGAAATCAGCGTGAACTGAATGGAATGGACGGAAGAGAAATGGAAAGAGTTGGTTAGTAGAATTACTGGAGGGAAGGGCGGTGGTCTAATGTGGTTACAACATTTGTGGTTTTCAGTGACTGACTTTGGGTGGATGTTATGTCCGTAACATAATGTCTAAACCCTTCTATAAAACCCTGGAGTTTTATACTGAAGGGCTCTCTATGTGATGGAAACATTAGTGTTTTCAGACTTCACTTTGTGAGCTGCTGAATCAAATTGAATTTCAGTTTTAAAGGCCATTAAAAGATTAGCAAAACATTGGCAACAATGTTTTTTTTTTATCTAACAAACTAAAGTATCACTTACCGTATGGCGAAAAAGATTAGAAGCCATATTTCTATGTTTTGCTTATCCACAGTTTGGTTCGAGACGAAGAATGCCCCAGTTTCGCACATCAATGCTAATGGAAAAGGTCAAGTCTTTTAATAAGAAAAGAAGAAAGAATCCTTTGATGAGTTTCCAACTTTCTTTTGGTTGCTCATTCATGGCAGCGTTTTATTCCCAACATTTTGCTTCGATGCATTTTCTTTTTGTTATTTTTGCATTTATAGTGAATGGGACTATTGAAAAAGGGTCTAAAAATCATATCCTCTTAAAAAAAGGGTACACATTTTTTGAAGGCTTCTGTTATATTTTAAATGGACCTCAAAGGGCGGTGTAGTCTAATTTATTTGATTTATTCATTCATTTAAGACTAAATTTACAATATACAGTAAACTCTCGACTCATGGGACCAGGAAAAAATTTCGAACTACAGAGGTTTTCGAGTTACGGAGGTTTCAGAGAAAAAATATTGCTCACTTTCGTCACGTATGCTTCTCAACTAGCGGTTGTTAACAAAAAAAGAAGTAAACTTGACTTCGAATTATAGAGGTAAACAAACCATAATTTTTGAATTACAGAGGCTTTCATGTTGTTTTTGCACAAAAATAAATTCGAATTAACGAGGTGACCAAATTGCATAGGCTTTCTTCGATTTACAGAGGTTTTCTCAAGGGACAGTGAGAATGCTTCGATTTATAGAGGTTTTCGAAATTTAGAGGTTCTAATTATCGAAAGTTTACTGTACTTTAATAACAACATTTTTAAGAAGAAGATAATTCTGTGAGTAGTTAATTTAGTGTCGAAGTATTGTATTATGTTAAAACTATAATACAATACTGATAAATGTGGGGTGAAAAACTACAGAGCCAAGCAAGCAAAGCGTGATGAATGTAATAAGCCAATTTTTTTGTCTTTTTAAAACCACACATCGAAAGATATTAGGTTGTCAAATATCTCCCTTCCGCCTTTTTGTCTTTTGAATTTTCCGACTGTGTATAAAACGCTATAGAGCTCGTATCCATACTAATCATGCATAGCGTCGTTTTGTAGGTTATGTCAAAACCTTTTAAATGATGTATTGCCAGATACGAGCTCTGTGTCGCTTTGTACATAGCCGAAAAATTCAAAAGACAAAAAGGCGGAAGGGAGATATTTGACAACCTAATAGTTTCTACATTTATATAATTAATGTTAAACAGCCAAATCTTTACATTTTTTCGAAACGGCATATAAATTTGCTGTCGGTCTTATACCAATTGGAACTTTATTGAAACATCTAGAAGCAGTAATGGCGAAAAAGCAAACAAATTTAGTTTTATGAGCGATTGGAACAGTTACTAGTGATTGATTTCATTGAATTCGATACGCTAGGTTTTAGGTTCATAAGTTAGTTACAAAAATATTTGACATTGTTTATTGAATTGGAATAAAAAATATGAATACATTTTTTCTTTCTTTTTGAAAAATCCGCTGGTGTTTATTGTGCAAGGAATATGCGCCGAAGCTTAATACGAAGGCATGTATCAGAAAGAGGTCAAATTGCAATATTTTAGCCGCATACATCCGAATTGGTGACTAATTTACGTCACCTCTACGAAACTGAACGTTTAAAATACTTAAGGCCAATACCATCCAAGCAATCCGTGAGCTACAGCCCGAAACCATCAATAAGGTCTTGGGAAATTGAAGTGACACAATGCGCTGCTGCGTTTTCAGCCGAGGCAGTCATTTGAGCGACGCTAAATTCCATAAATAAGCGGAATGTTTGCTCTTACGAACGAATAGAAAAAAATTAATTTTGTTCAATTTATTTAATTTTTAAAAAGGAACTTCTATTTGACCCACTCAAGTATATTTCACGATCGAGACCCATTCTTAGAATAACAATTTGCGGAAATTAAATGAATTCAAATTACGTTCAAACTAAAAATGAATATCCTGATTTCTTGCACTTGTACTTGTTAGAACTTGTTGGACGAAAATTCTTTCAGTCAGAAGTTTATTAGCAAACATGTATGTTAATTCTTGGTTATCTTTCTTCACATGAAAATGATCTTGACTAGGGGACATTTTGACCTCTGCAGCATACCCTTTCGTATCATGCTTTTGATCAATTAAAACCAATTGTTGACTAAACGCTAATATAAAAGGGCTTGACTCAAACGAATGAAGACCATTGAGGCATTTTTCGTAAGAGAAAAACAATTAAAATTAATTTGGTTTTCTCTTTTAATGACTCGTGAATTTGCAAAATAATTACTTAAGCGAGAGTGACGTAACTAAATAAAAAGTAAAAACTTTAATTAATTTACCAATTAACTTTGAGCTGATAACGACAATGACGTAATGCTAAATATTAAATTAAGTGTCTGTTGGCTGTCTTGTTTTTCGTTTTCGCTGTTAAAGTGGTATGGTTCCTAAAATGACTTAAGCCTCGGACAGAAGCAGATGAAGGTCTCGTTATACTGATCGATATGTTATATAAAATTAAAAAGTCCAATAGCAATTACTCAGTGGATAACCAACATCACAAAAAAGAGCTCATTATACGATTACTGAATTTTGTGTGCAATATATCGACGCAATATATTTAACACGAAACAATAAAAAATCAGTTATCAAGCCTCGGCAGCGTTTCGTTGAGTCGAATTTTTCCTCCGTTATCGTCGGTAACAGCTGCAACATTCTCCGTTGAGTACACAGGACAAACGTTCGGTTATCAATCAACAAAACAATCTCTTGTGTACACCAGCTGCAATTCGTGCTGATTTTCTGTATAAAATGTACAACACTTCTCTTCTGAAGTAACTTGCAATATTTCCTAACGTTTTTGAAACGTAAATCGATCCATTTTATACTGTAAACTCGACAGTAAAAATAAATTCAACCTCCTCGTCTCTTTTCAGTTGATTTTATTTGACAGCGTTTTTTTATGTTCGCCCTTGAAGCCCTTTTGGACTGCAGAACTGCGCAAGTACCCAGTACCATGTACTTGTACTTGGAAAAATGAGCTACAATGAAAGCAGCAAGTATAAATAATTCTTATTTATTGTACTGCACCTACTGAAATACGGCGCAGTACATTTTCAAGTACTTACGTACAATTCAATTTAAAATAGTGTACATTTTTAAGTCCTTTCACTTCAAAATGTGCTTGTATTTAAATTGTAATTAAATTTAAGAACTTTGAAGTGTTTGGCTTGTGTTACAGTTCAAAGTGAGCACAGGAGAGCATGGCAGAATCATTGAGAGTAATTCAACTTTGATGGATAGGAATGACTTACAAGGAAGGTTTCAAGTGTGCTTCATAAACTGATATTAAGCAAAAATATCACAATTGCTTTTCCATCAGTCTCATGTGGCAACAATTTTTGGAAATCGCAAAGAGGGATATTTTGTAATACCCATTATGTTGGTCTAACACTTGCTCCTTGCTGATTGTTTTGACGGATAACGCACGACTTGGTTAACTCCTTTTGCAAAAAGGATCTTAGTAACATATTCCTCTTATTTTAAAATCCATTTTAGAAAATGGTGCAATCAAAATTATTGTGAAATTTTCCTTTCAGGAGTTGATTCAAAAATTTTTATTTATTAAAGATCATTGTGAAAGTTACTGTTATTGTACGTCATTTCAGTATATGTCATTCATTTGAAGCGTAAATAACAATAATTTCTTTTTAACTCAAATATGTCGAACTTTGTGGCTGAAAAAGTGTTCTTGCGGGGAGTTCTTCTTCATTACTCTAATATGAAAAAAACTGCTGCCGAAAGTCATCGTAGGTGGAAGTTTATGGTGAACATGCGCTGCTGAGCGAATGTGCTAAAAGTGGTTTGCACGATTTTGGCTTGGAAGATAATGAATGTCTTGGGCAGCCAAAAAAGTTTGAAGATGAAGAACTGGAAGTATTACTCTAGGAAGATTGTCGCCAAACACAAGAAGAGCTAGCAGAATCTTTGGGTGTCAATCAAGCAGCCATTTAAAAACGTTTAAAAGCAGCTGGATGTATTCAAAAGCAAGGAAATTGGGTTTCACATGAACTCAAGCCGAGAGACGTCGAAAGGCGGTTTTGCATGTCCGAAATGCTCATGGAACACCACAAAAGGAAGTCATTTTTGCATCGGATTGTTACTGGTGATGAAAAATGGATCCATTATGACAACCCCAAGCGCAAAAAATCAAATGTAAAACCCGGTCAACCAGCCAAATCAACGGCAAAGGCAGATATCCATGGCGCGAAGGTAATGCTCTGTATTTGGTGGGATCAGATGGGTGTGCTATATTATGACCGGACCGAGGCAATAATTCAACATAATGACAACGCTCGGCCCCACGTTGCTATTCCGGCTAAGAACTATTTGGAAAACAGTGGATGGGAAGTTACCCCACCCGCCTTATAGGCCAGACCTTGCCCCTTCTGACTTTGTTCCGGTCGATGCAGAACGCCCTCACTGAAATACGGTTCACCTCAGATCAGAATATCAAAAATTGGCTTGATTCATTCTGGGCTGCCAAGCCGGCGCAGTTTTTTTGGGATGAGATCCACAAATTGCCAGAAAGATTAGAAAAAGTCATAGCTTCTTTGAATAAAACTATTGTATATGTTTTTCTTAAATAAACGCTCAAATTTTGAAAAAAAAAAAAAAAAAAAACAATTAAGTTATATACTCAATAAGTTTTCTTTTTAAAAATATAATAACATGAAGCAAATAATTTTTTTTTCATGGCTTTATTAGTACGAGCAAACACTCACATTAATTATGGAACACAACGTCGTTCAACTGGCTGCCTCGACTGGTTTTGCAGTAGCGCATTCTGTCACTCAAATTTTAAAAGACTGTGCTGACGGTTTCATGCTGTAGCTCACGGATTGCTTATATGACATTAGCTTGAAGTTTGTGATTGTTGGCATAACACGGTCTTTCACTGTTCCTCATAAAAAGAAGTTCAAAGCGAAGAAAGCATCTCCGATCCGGCCAATTGGCATCTCCTTCATCTTCCTTTGGACTAGATACTATTTACTTTGGAAAGTTTTCAATATATCACAATGTATTAGGTTTGATACTGACTTTTTGTCAAGATTTCGAGTGCGAAACAGTTGTAAGTGTCAAAGACAGCTATGATTTAACCACAGCCTTTATGTGCATACAAAATTGTTTGTAAAAATCTTCCTTTTAGAAAGAGCTTTCAAAATCATTTGTCACTCGGAACCTCTATGAAATGTCCAATTTATTTTATTGGACATCTCTCAGGTTAGGAGAGGAGATTATTAGTTTGATGGTAGTATTCTGTATTAATGGCTGTATGGAGACTTCAGTGAGGAGGGATTTGGCCAGAGTTAAACAAAAAAACTAACTTTCCAATACAAAACCTAACTAAAAAATAGCGGGGACTAAGTTGCGCACCTAATTTCTCGCTGCTGGAGTCATCTTGAAAAACAACTAATTTTACCAGTTTTAGATTAGATTAGAAGTGGTTTTATTAAAAAAAAAAAACTATATAAATTTTACAATATCGGATTAAAAAATCATTTAGACATGGCTGTTTACCGTCTGCCGGATTGACAATTATATACTTTTACTTTTTTTTTAGTTTAACTAGCTCATTTTTGCTTTATTCTTTTAAACGAATATTATTCCATTGTGTCTTAAAAAAAAGTCCATGTATGATCGTATCTCGGTACCTTAAGGCAATTGAGCAAAGGCTATACAAGTTAGAAACATTCAATTCATTTAGTTGGGCTATGACTTCATCACTAGGAGAAATTTTACCTGTTTAGTTTTAATCGGCTATAGGGGGGAAAATAAGCCATTTCCGGCACATTCTTTTCTTTTCTTTTTTCAATTTCTGTTCTTTTATCTACCCAACTCTCTTTTCGGGTCTGTTATTGAAAATCTCTTTTTTGGATTAAAATGTTGTCAATCGTTTTCTGAAAAAGAAATTTTGTCAAAAAGGTATTTAGTAATTTGCTATTATGCGTAGCCCATTACTCGGATAAAGGAAGTTTTACTATTTTTACGGCGAAGAACCTAACAATCAAATTTTTTTTTACTAGATGTGCTGATTGCACACAAAAACTAAGGTCCCTTAATATTAAAACTATATGTCTCATATTTGAGAAGATATTTAAGAAAATAGATTGCTTTTGGATCCATCCGAGGGTTGTATGTAGGTTTAGGTACGTTTTTAGGATACTTAAAAGACTCTCTCTCAGATTTTTCCAAACAACGAAATTGTACTACACTCGTTCCAGTTAAAACGAAATGCGGGCGATTTAATATTGGAACGGCGAAAATGTTTTCGAATGGTTTTTGACTTCATTTAAAATACGCAAAATCTAATTAACAAATCATAATCTATTTATGTATGCAAGCAAAATTCAGATAGTTGGGTGTAAGGTAAAATTTTCATTGAATAAAATATGTATGGTGTCGTGATTGATAGAACTTCTTGCGAAGCAACACCCCGTTGCTTATTTGCTTTTGCTAGATGCCCCTCACTCACTGTCAACTTGTCGTTTATTTTCCTTTTATCAAAACCTCAGCATCACAAAAAGAATTGTTGCCCGAAATCTTCGTCCGGATTCTTGCCTTCAGTCTCGAAGATCAAAGCAAAATCTCGAATAATCGGATAAAAATCAAAGGAAACCCTAAACCAGCATACGAATGTCAACCAAAAAAGAAAATTCGAAGACAGACGTGATTAAATTTCCGACATTTCTTGCTCATTTATGTCACTCCTGGGATTGTGTAGAGTTTTGTAGAATTCAAGCTGTTGCCTGCGGAATGTAAATGCTGATGTGGCCATATTGTTCCTACGCGAAAACGACTTGAAAACATGACAGGCGATGTTTACTGATGGACACCTGGACTTGTGCGTACTATACACACATGCAGTGCAGCCCACTTATCACTATAGGATAGAGGAGGAAGAGCAAGAAGAAGAGAGAGCTAAAGAGCGTTCAATGCACGTTCAACTGGAGTAGTTACTTTGTTTTTTGGGCAGAACTAGGCATACCTGGAAGAAGAGGCTGAAGGGTGTTTGAGATTTACCTGACGTAGTGGAACGGCGAGGAAAAGCAAACAAACGACTGGAAACTGTGAAGAGCAGGAATAGAATGAAGTGGCTTCAAATAATCCTAAAGCAGCCCATACACGATTCAATTCGATTGTAAACTGAGTTGTCAACTGAATTGATAGTCGGCCACACACTACATCAATTCAATTGAAAACCTGCAAATTTATATATAATTTTTCACTTTAAAACAGAACAAAACTCGTTTCCACACGATTTCACAATGAATGTCTACCGAAATTTCTTAAATTAGACAGCTTGTCGATGAACTTGCCCACACACGATTCAATTGAGTTGAAAGACTTGCCAGTCAGCTTCGCAAAAATAAAAATCTTTTGATTTTTCGCCAACCATCAAATCGATCAATTGACGAAGCCACACACGGGTTGATTTCACTGTGATTTGACTGAGTTGATGATTGAATTGAATCGTGTATGGGCTGCTTAAGGCTTGACTTACTGATTCAAGAAAATGGAGCTCTTTAAGGGCGTGCCTAGAATATTTTTACTCTTTCAACGTCAATAGTCATTATTGACGGCTAAGGAGAATGAAAACTCAAACTCATATGATCAATATTTTGAGTTTGTATGCGAATTTTTCAAAAACTATGTACATGAATAATTTAACTTAAATGTATGTTTAAAGAACAGGTTTCTGACTTTCTAAATTGGTATATTATTGTAGGTGTTGCCATTGTTTTTTAATAATTTTTTTATGTTAATTGATTTGATTTTAAATTGTCTCCACTTCCTAAACGGGGTGAGATAAGCTCTTCGCCCATGATAAAAAATGCTCATTTTTGATTGGTTTATAAAAAAACTATTATCAATTTTTGGCGCTCTCGTTTGACTCTTGACGCACATTAAAACAGTCATTTTTTTCTAAACGTGCAAAAGTGGAAAAAAAAACAGAAACAAACAATTAATGCCAAATTAAATGTGGCTTCCAATTCGAATACCATGGTTTAGAAGGATGAGACGACGCATAGGGACTAAGTCAACGTGATTGTAAGACGGATTGATTTTTCCAGCTGAAAGCAGTGTGTCAAAAAACGCCAAAAAGAAAATGCTGCTTTAGCCCTGAGTCTGGCAACATACGTAAACTTCTAGTTTTAAATCTGGCTTTTTGGAGCCTAAGGCCGAAAAGGTTAAAGGTAAATGCTAAGCACTCTCTCAGTTAACATTTCTTTTTTAATTTGAACATTCATACTTCTCGTCTTCAGTTTAAGGTGTAATATCTGTAGAAGAATGAAATATTTTACGTCGAAGCCGATAGGAGTTAAAAACATTGTGAATATATAAAATGAATGAAATTGAACAAAATGTTTTTTTTCATGTACAATATTTAGGCTTTATGAGTAAGAGCAAACATTCCCATTAAGGATGGAACACAACTTCGTTCAAGTGGCTGCTTCAGCTCGGTTCGCAGGTGCCACCCTGATTTTCCAAGACCTTGTTGATGGTTTCGCGCTGTAGCTCACGGAATGCTTGGATGATATAGACTTTAAGTGCTTGAGGTGTTTCCTTATTGTTGACATAACATCAGTCGTTTAAAGTTTCCCTCTCAGAGGCGGTCAAATTGCTTTGACATGACGACTGATAACTCAATTTGCGCTTCGTTTGAGCTATACAGCACTCACTTTGCAAATAAGATTTCAATAATTCCCAACGTTATTCAAGCCTAAAGCGACTTATTTGGTTCCACGGAGATGTGATACTGACTTCCTTTCAGGATTTCGAGCGGAAAACAGCTGCCAGTATCAAAATAAGTTATGATTTAAAAAGAAACCATTAGACGGCCCACTCTTTACATAGTTATGCTCTCACATCCGAACAAAAAAACTTTCCAAATTAAACCTACGAAACAGCTACCCATCTAAGTTTCCTTAAGTTGAATCAACGTGCAAATGGAATAATTGTAAACAAGAATACCAATAAACTGCTTGGCCTGTCATAACGATACACACAGTCATTTGGTTTCCGGAATGACACAGCTCTACACGTGCACTGTCGGCGATAAGAAAAGCTTTCCTCACCAACCACCCCCGTCGATGAAGCTTTTGCAACCACAAATCCCATTGTTTCACATAATCCAAGGAAAGCATCCTTCGAACTTATTTCTCATAAACACCCCGCAACATATCGCTACACATAAAAGTCCGCTTTGTTTACTTCCACAACTAAGCTTAATTGATCGCTACAGCTCATTAGTAAACATCGCTATTGACCGTTGATTGCATGTAAACACACATCACATCTTCGCTTCATATCCGCTCGGTTTAATTTTTCCAAAACAATCCACAGAGATCCGTCTGTCCATTCTTTGAACACAAATGCACTTGCGCACACAAACCAAACGAAGGCACACACACATGAACACACGAATCAGCCCTCGCAACATGAGTAATTACGTTCAAACCTGTCAAGATTGCCAGATTGATTGAGGACCATAAAGAGCGGTAATTCAAATTTCACTTAACAGACAAAACGATACAACGAATACATACTTTCATAGCTGTTCATCGGCTTCGACAGGATGATTTGAACTTCTTACAGGATAACGACAAAGAAAATTGTATCATCTAAATTTAAACCACAAAAATCACTCGCTTTTCAAAGTCTATCTCACCACACACACACGCGAAACTAACCAATTAAACGCACATTATAGCGCGGTAAAAATTTTTGGGAGCAAATTGACTTTTGTGAAACAACAAATTTCTTCTTCTCTTGTGCTCATTTGCACAATTGACGAAACGGCAAACACAGAAAAAACTAAAAAGATACACAGCAAAAATAAACACGAGAAAAGCAAAAAAAAAAAAACAAATTGAAAATGTATCTATACACACACGAAATTTATTCTTCGTAAAGTGTGTGTTCCTCGTCGTCGTGTAGTGGAGTCTCCTCTCACAACAACAATCTTCGGACAAAGTTGAACACAAACTCGAAATCAGCTCCGGTTGCCAGATGAACACAACCGATAGCGACGTCAGCCTGTTACACAAAACCACTCCGTCCGAAAGTACCCTAGCAGTGTAGAGTAGATACAATTGGTGTACATCGTTCGTTGTACGTACAGCAGCAGCCACCACTGGGTGGAGAGTAGTCTCGGCCGATGAGCCAGCGCCAACGCCATCGACATCGCCATCGTCATGCACAAGAGAGGTGCAAAACTCTACAACGTCAAACTCTACAATGAATACAAAAATAGCACAAGTGGCATATCGGCATTGGCATGGCGAATGGTGATGAATTCTATTTCAGCTAAGACCCCCGTCCCCGTTCTCGAATAACTCGACAAAGTATCTTGCCACGCAAACCATCATGGCGGATGTCGAAGTTTAATTAGTCCGCCGGGCTTTCGTTTGACGTTTGGGGCCCCTTATCGTCGAGCGGTTACGAAAATGTTGGCTAGAAACGTAGGTTTTTCAAGCCAAAATCATCTCGCAACAACGATGTATTTTGTAGATACATTTTAACTTGTCCTGCCACGGATCAATAATAATCGTTTTTGTTTCTTTTTGAAAGAAGATAAATCACGATTATAGGGCGAGATACAGCGCTGGCTGCCATAAAACCACCGGGGAGCGTAATAAAATTTTTTATGAAAACCAGTTTTTCTGTTGGGTAGAGAAAAGCAAAAAAAAAAAACAAAATTATCTCTACACAAAACTGTGGAAAGTATACAAAGAATGCGAGAGGAAGTCGACAAAACAAATGTCTTTTTCAAGTTGTTGTTGCTGGTTTTCTTTTTTTTACTCGGCATTTTTGCTGCTTCTACACCAGAGGCGACGACGGCGTTAAACACGCTGTACATAGCAGCTGGAGAGATGATGTGGTATGGTATGATGTGGTGTGGTGTAGTATGCTGTGGTGTATATACTCGCCTCGAAAGGGAGGGGCGGAGGTGGAAGAAAGAAGCTGAAAGGGCGCTTGAAAGGATCTCCAAGAGATAAGGAGAATTTCGTTTGATGGGCACACCAGGCAGAAGCAGCAACGAAGAGGAAACCTTAAGTATCTCCATCACATAAAAAGACCTGAGACATTTAGCTGACATAAAAACAAGAAAAATCGTATAAAAACGATGAAGACAAAGGCAAAATTTTGGGCGTGATCAAATGGAATTGAAATTGTAGAAAAGTTGTATATTTTTTTTTATATATTTTCCAATAATTTCCAATTTATTCCTGAACATTTGGCGTCAAATCGACACCGACCGCCCTGCCACGTCAAGAGAATTCGTTTCTGACAGCGGCACTCTTCACGATTTCCCCATTAAGGCCATGTCAGTCACAAATATGTAGCTCTGTCTGTTCTCTATCTGTGTGGCACATAGAAAAGTATGTCAGTTGATGAGAGTCTTATCTCAAGCCTCGTCAGTCACTTGTGATTGACGTTGTTTACCAAGAATTGGATGCATAAGAGAAACGTCGAAAAAGTGCAGAAGAGCATTTTGAAAAGAGGTTGAATTAAAATTTTGAAAGTTTCCGAGAAGAAGAATTTCGTTTTAAGTGGGGAAGAACATTTTATGAAGCAAAAAGAAGAGGTTGTTCATTTTAATTGAGGAATTTCTGTTAGAGTATGAGGCAGATTTGGCCATACGTGCAATAATGGTTTTCAAGACCTGTGTCGCACTAAAAAAAACTGGTGGAACAATCAGCTGGAATTTATCATTCATTCGCATTAAATTAAGTGACGTTAACGAAAAGTTTGCTTTTGCCTTTAAGTTTAAAAATATTTTATTCAGATTCGTTAAAAAAAAAGCATTCTGAATTTGCTCAAGGGAGGACTATTAAAGGAGTTATGGGATAAAAGCTAATTTTAGAACGTGTGAGACCACAATCGGAACAAATGACCACAATACTGTCTACACTGATCACCAAAAGTGAGCAAACGCAAGCTTTGTGGTTAGGATTACTTTAAATATAATAGACATTCAAGGCAAGAAAGAAATATCGTATTACGGTTTTATTGGCGTCATTCATTAATACACGGACGTTTTTGACTGATAGGGTTTTTCATAACACAATTAATTTTTTGTTTGGCTTCGTTCGTTGAATGAAGCAAGTAATTTGAAAAAAAAAAATTAATAATAAAGGCACACAAGGTTTACTTATTGGTCAGTTCTGTGACTTTTATTTTGATTTTAAATGCATTACTTTCATTACAAGATCTAACCCAATAAAATTTGGCCTACTTTTATTAAAAAAACAGTAGAAAAATATATTTTAAAAATCTTCTTCATATTTTCGAAAACGAACTGCATTTGTAACTGCATTTGCATAAGCTCCATTTAAGTTGCTTCATCTGTTTCCAAGATTGCGAATTAAGGAATCTCACTCGAATTTGCTTTAAAACTAGGCATACTGAGGTTGGTTTTTTCATCGGCTTAACGCATAAACTATTCCATGACAAATCGCCCAGCCTATATGGGGAGCTCTGAACGATCGCTCTTCGAATTGGCTCAAAATTGTTTGAGGTACTTATTGAAGTGGTTCAAGTAATGGGACAAACAATTTTTGCTCAACTCGATATAGTTTGCGAGTAACAAAGGTTTAAAAGTTGTTAAAAAGTCAAAATTCGATATTTCTTTTAAATTTTAAAAAATCATAAAAAATCATTTGGTTCTGGTTATCACAAGTTTGTAAATTATGACTTATTGAATTTAGAAAAACTTGAACTTTTAAGTAATCCATACAATTTTTATTTGCAAAGACGAAGGATAGTTCAAAATGTTCTTTTTGACACGTAACCTTGAATATTTCAAAAAATGGTATTTTAATTTTATATGTTGGAAAACAATACTTCACCCATCTTCACTCCAACTTTCAAGTTGGGATCTCGATGGGTTTGCCCAAGAAATATTTCTTAAGGAAAAAAAATCTAAGTATTTTGATACACATTTTCATATGAAAAAAAAGTCGGGGACAGTACGATAACTTTGGCGTCAAAAACTGATGATGGGCTTTTGTAGAGGGGTCGAAAGCAAGCATTTTTTACTATAGGAGGGGGATCTACCTCGCCCCGTTTCCGAGGCAGGGGCATTTTAAAAAAACGAATTAATTTCATTCTTCAAAACTAGAAATCATGGTTCGATTCAGCAACAAGAAAACTAGTTTAGCAGTCCATCGTACAATTTTGGAAAAAATTGCTCAACAATTTTGTAATTTTCCAATACAGAAAGGGATATAAATAAAATTAACGCATTGGATACTGAAACATTTAAAATGCTAAAGAAGATAATAATTGAAAATCTACTGGTCTTTTCATAGTGCCATAATTTGTAATCAGCTTGTCCAATGTATTCGCTTCTTGCTTTGTGACATTGTTATCCAGAATTATCTGTGGCTTTTTCTCACCATCATTGCTGGGTTCTATTGGTGTATGTATGATACGATAGCCTTAACAAGACTTTGCCAACTTTTTGAAGATGACTATAATCATTTTTTTGAGGTTTCTTGCCTGTTCCCTATGAAATTGCAGACTCATGACTTTTTTGTTCTTAATATTTAATTTTATTCAAGAGCTTTATCTACATAGATACACAGCAATTTTTTGTAGTCGCAGAGTGCCATCATTTCTTGTAGATTGCAAGGGTAACGAAACATATGCTTATATTTTCAGTTGTCCCATGTTACAATATGAAGGCGATCGGCTTATTTGTGGCTTAGTCTCCGTATCTGTTCCCTGAAACTTATAGGAGACATGCTAGTCATACACAATAATAGGTTTGAAATATTTCCGATTGTATGAGTGAGTTTGTTGCATCGTTTATACACATACATACTGTTGTGTTACGATTTTTCCTGCAACGAACGTAATAATCAATGTAAGATTTAATTTTTTCCAGAAGAACTAATTATAGGCACTTAATTTTGAAACTATAGAAGCTATATAAGCAAAGCATAGAAACTATATAAGCAAAAACCTCTTAAGACAGCCTGTAAAAAACGATTGTAAAAGATTCCATCTACCGTTGGTTTGTCATGATGCATAGGAACCTCCTAACCAAGCACTAAAGACTTCTAGTAAGTCACGGTTAATGGAGCACAATTTCTTTCTACAAATCAAGCTGGCCGCTTTTGGCTGACTGCGTCCTTCAAGTGTTCTAATTGTTGCTTACTTAACTTATTGTAATTTAAAATGAAGTATTTCGACGTGGGGTTCAATTTGACTCTAACAGCAATAAGTTAGTTGCGCAACTACGCTCCACTGTTTTTCAATATTACTCCATAGTAGTTCATAGTAAACAAATTTCTGATTTAACCGAATATACAGAACCCAGATGTTTATTTTTTAGAAACATTGACTCGATCGTCATAGGAAGTTGGACCACATTTATTGAATACAACTAAATAAATGTTAAAATTAGCGATTGCAAATTGCTATCATTTACTATTATTTCTTGTCAGTTATTTTTTTTTTTAAAGCAACAAACAAATTCTAAACAAATCGAAGTATAATCTATTGGTCACAGTTGATTAGCCTCTTAGCTTCTAAGCTTCTTTCGAACACTCCCTGCACATACACTAGATTTCTTAATTAACCTTCCAACCAATATCGCATAAGGCAAACGAGATTCTCTAAATAAATATAGAAAACATTTTTTTGGAGAAATGTCATATTTTTTCCCCCGGTAAATATATTCCCCAGACCAACTTTTTGCCGGAAATAGTTTTTCCCTTTTTTCGAAGTTGCTTACGATAGGAGACTGGTGGGAATAAAATTCCGGGGGAATTTTTATCCCCGATAAGGCTGAATGTATAAAGTGAATTCTCCGATAATCGGACAGGTTATCCGGTATACCGGTTATGAGAGGTATCCGAAAGTTAACCAGATATCGACGGTACTGAGATATTAGTCCGGTTATCAGAGATACCCTGATATGTACAGTCCAATGTACATGATCTAGAAAAAAGGAGAATAAGTTAGATTTAGGTTTATGAACAAAGCTATCATACTCCATAATGCTTGACTTTGAATGCAAACAATAAGCTTATCAAAGAGGAACACAAATATTATGTATGTTGTTAGAAACTATTAAAACATTGCTTTCAAGTATCATAAATAGTATTTAGACTATCGAAATATTGAAAATTTGACTCAAAACCAAATGCGTCAAACGTTCATTTCGTAACATAAATTTGTGCGACTTAGACTTTTTACATATCTGCTCTACTGTCCTAAGAACATTTCTGTTTTGCCAAGTGAGCGTTGAACTTTCGTTGCATAGAATTCTCGACGGAAGCCGAATATGAGCTCCTAATATTTTACTTAACGAAATTGTTTACCAAAATATCAGGTACATAAACCCATTTCCACATCTGACTGAGTTTTTTATAAAAGAAATCTCGACAGCTTTAAACACAGACGCAGAATGTAACCTGATCGATTAGAGTGGTTATTTGCTTGATGACCACTTAGGGTTTAGTTGTTCTTTTTTTTGGAAATCATTATCTTTGTCTTTCTTTCGCTTGACTGATGTTCTTACAAAACTCGTTATGATAAAAAGAAACCAGAGCATTAAAATTTTGATTTGTGACCCTAATTTGTTTCACTCCGGAAAATATAAAAAAGTACAGTTCCTCTGATCATAAAATGCTGGTTTCCACTTAAAACTTGTTTTCAAGTCCTAAATGTCTTTCAGTAATTTGATGTGGATAATATGTTATCTAATGCATAGTAGGGGAAATAAACAAACATTAATTGGAAGTAGCTGCCTTGAGAAACCCCTTGATTAACGGTCTTTTGAAAAAATATCGTTTTTGTTTCGCTTATCTTTGAAAGGTTAGCTGTCATTTTTCAGATAGATGTCAGTTTTTTTTATGGCGAACATCATCTATGCATCTCTCAACAGAGAGTAAAAAAAAAGAAAAAACAAAACCTCGGTCAGCAAATCGATTTTCGAATTGGAGGGAAGCCATGTACCCTCGGAAGCGCTGTGGTACTATCATAGTCATGTCATCCCATGATGTTAGAGGGTGGTGTTATATTTTCGTACCCGTAACGAAATTGATAGAAAAAATGTGTAAAAGTTAACACGTTCCCCACACCCACACCCAAACCAACCTCACTGTAGTGCGAAGCTCTGCCCTCAAGGGACTGCCGACAACTTTACAAAGTTTCATAATTCGCGAAGCACCTCGTGGATGTGCAAAAATGGCTGAGTCCACTTTCAATCAGATTTCTTTGTGGCGTTCAAAACACGAATTTACTGGCAAATAAACAAAAAGAACTGCTTGAAATACACGCAATCAAGGTTAGATTTCCTGACACCCCTTTTTGAGCGTGAAACACGTTATCGCTTTTCTAGCACTTTCAAGTATCGATCTCATGAGTTCACGAATGAGTGGACCTTTTGTTTGATTATTTAAAGTTGCTCACAATGAGTTTTAAGTCCGCAACAAGGTCAGGGTATTATGCAAGGCCCAGTAACAAGAAAAAAAATTTGTTTTGTAAATGTATTGTAAGGCTTACGATACGATGATGTAAATCGGGTGTTAATTGAATACGATACGGGTGTGGAAAGACATGTAGAAATTGAAATTAGTTCAATGTTTAATTTTCAATAAGGAAATAAAAGACTGAACTAAATTTTCTTTATTTTTTCTTTCAATAAGAACATTGTCAAAAGTTAAAATATCTTATTACGAAATGCTGCAATAGGAAATTGATTTTTCAGGACTTCAAACAAATAGAAAAAAAGTAGAGCTGTCCTAGTCTTTTCATGCTATTAAATTTCTAGGCATGAAAAATATTGCTTTTGAATCACAGGTTTCAATTCACAAAGCACCCGTATTCACATGAAGCATTCAGTGCACAAGTTGATTAACTCCACTTTTTAAAAAAAAATTATATGTCAGAGTACTTTATATAATCATAACTTTTTATATTTATAATAAATTTTCTGTATAATAATGATTAACACTATTGAACACTATTTTATGGCTATTGAATAAAGAGTAGTGTGTTTCAGAGTCGAATGGAAGTTATTTCATCGCATTATTCAAATTTTTGTTTTATGCGATCGCATTATATGTTGCTCACTTTTTGAACGACGCTTCGTACAAAAATTTGCTAGTTTAGTCAGTCTTCATGGACCATGATTTCAATGCTCAAAATCAGTTTTCAAAAGTTTCTTGAAAATGAACAAAATCCAATTCGTTCCATGTCATGGTCTTGTTAGTAAGAGCAAAGATTCTCATTAATTATGGAACACAACGTTAGGATTAGAGCTGGAGTTAGGGGGGTCGCCTGTGTCACTGCGGCCGCGAGTGGGCCTAGATGTCGATGACGTTTAGTGACTAAGCAGTTACAGTGACACAGTATGTAGAATACAACATAGTTCAAATGGTTTCCTTCGGCTGGCATGTCAGTAGCACATCCTATTACCTTCATTTTCCAAGACCTTGTTGATAGTTTCGGGCTGTAGCACATATGGTTGGATGACATTTGTTTAAGGTGCTTCAATCGCTTTTGAATTGTTGGCATAAGATTGGTCCTTCACGGTTCTCCACAAAAAAAAAAGTCTGCTTGAGATCTTCTAAATCCATGTCATCAATTTCAGTGAAAAAAAGTTGGTAGGCATGGCTTTGTAACGACTACCATGTCCGCTGTTCAGAGCCTTATGTTCATAGAAAAATGTACCAATGATGCCACCACCTGCTACGCTCTGTGGATGCATTGGCTTCTTGACAATAATGTGGGGCCTCAGATGTGGCAATTATGTTTGTTAACGTACCCGCCAAGATGAAAATGTGTTTCATCAGAACAGATGATGACCTTCGGAAGGCCGTTACAAGGAAATGGAGTTAATTTCAACGTAGGTAATCCGACACCAATTCGAATTTATAACCAACTCCGGAGATTGGACTTATTATTAATTTTATAGTTTTACATTATTTGTTATACAGAAATTTCCTCTGTTTCAATTTCCAATGTTATGTACCTTTAATTGAATTTCACAGACAAATTGAGTTTTTTTTTGTTTATTTATTTGTCAATTCTGTTCTTTTTAAATAATCTATTAGATAAATTTAAAAAATAAGATGGAATGAGTATTGAGCTATATTTAGTAAGCCTTTAAATAGCCTCAAACCTCAAAAAATTGTTTTCGAAATATTTCGCTGAGTTTTGGAATATGTGTGGATAATCGCACAGGTCATTGTCATTAATATTTCCTTCAAATTTAAGGGTAAGCTTGAGTTAACCCATGCGGCTGCTATAATGCCTCCTCCCCCACTGTATTTTGATTCGATCGAATAAGTTTGAATCTCTAAGTGCGTAGTCAATTAGATTCAATAGGATCTAGATTCTTTCCCCTTCGTTTTAAGGAACATTTTGAGAGCAAAACAGTTTTTGAGCTTTAAGATTCAGCACCCTTTCGTTTATCTTGTTTTCCGAGTTAGCAGAAGAATACTTGTTAACGAAGATAAATTCTTCGAAGCTGGCGATGAAGGGTTATGAAATTGTCTTAACAAATCACAAATTTAATTTAATGAGACATTGTTTGGTAAAATTTATTGGCCACTGATTTTAGCTTGCCTGCCACTCCCTGGAGTTTGTGGCAGAAATTTGTCGTAGAACCATACTTCGTCCGTGTACTTTTTAAAACTCTTTGAAACTCTGATAAAAGTTGTTTTGAAAGTTGCAACACACTTTGTGGATAAACCAACGTTTCAGAGACGTTGAAATTGCATCAGGACCAAAGCCGGATGGCAATTTAAGTTGGGTACGTTAAAGTTCAAATTAAGTTCTTTCATATCTTCCACGTCTGCTGGATACACTTCTCTCATCTAGAAGCTCGTTATTTTATATTTTTGTTTTATTTTTCTTCGAGAAATAAACTTTGAAGAAACTTCAACAAAAAAGGTAGAAGAAAACCTCAAAGGACGATGAAGGGCTGGAACTTTTTTGCGCTCCGGAAAACCATGCACTCAGTCAAAAGACTCGGCCCTATTTCAATTCGAATCGATAGCAACTCCTTCGACCTGCATATGAGTGTGGTAAAAGTTTTTTAGCCAATCTACGGATTGGGTGTTTCTATATCCTTCGTCCTGTAGCTGTTGCAGACCATTTTAAAGCCACCAATATTCGAAGTATTTCCCTCGCTTGGCAACATTAGTTTTCGAGCGAGAAATAAGATTAGTACTGACCCACATTTGTCCGTTTCTACGCTTTTGCGATTCAGTTTTCTTTGTTCGTGGCAATTTGTCAATCAAAGTATCTTTTTCTTTTGTACTGCTATAGTTTTGTGATGTGCCTTTAATTTGTAAGCGTCCGCGATTGTTTATTTTTCTTTCTTTTTTTTTGACGTGAAAACTTTTGACACGGAACCGTATTTATCTCTTTGAGTTTGCATTTTTTTTAGGTTAAATACAAAAATCCAGAGGCAAATATAATATCTCAACGACTGTTACGAAAGCTCCGATAACGAAAAAATCCCCAGTGTCCCAATTTTATTTTATCTTCAACTTTGGCGCAAATTCAATAGATACACACACGTTCAGATATTGTATACATATTTATTTCAATTTTTTGTTGAGTAGGTCGACTTTGCTGTTGGTTCAACGATTTCCATTTGGTTTCCATTCAAGTCAGCATTTGATGTGAGGCAATAAAATTGTCTTAGAAGTTCTTTATAGACTGACGTAATATTTATTACGGTAAATTGCTTTTCAAAAATGGAGTCTATGTTTATTTGATATATGCCCCCAGCTCGGGCTGGTTTGGGGTTTTCATTTTGCGGTCATTTCAAAGATTAGTAATTTTTCAGAGGGGAACTACTCAGCCATCGAACGCAATAGTGATGTTTTAGATTGAGTTTTTAATTACACAGAAAAATCTCCTATTCACATTCGATATTTAAAAAATGTATCGATTTTAACCTTTTGCGCACTCTGAGAAAGTTCCTGTATAAGTAAAACAGTGTCAATCGTTATATGAAGAGGTTATTGGTTCATGTTGATTGCAAGATCATGTTTTATGTCTGGTGATATCGAGTTTTGCAATTAAGCGGATTTAAGGATGATTTTTGTCGGCTTATTAAAGCCCATGGCGTTGTTAAAGAAGTTTGGAGTTTTTCAAGGGCGATAGATGAATAGCTACAAAAAACATATTTTCAAACCAAAGTCAACAGCGGTATAGAGTGTCTTCATGTACAAAAAAGCATAACCTATCATAGTCGGAATTTCACTTCATAATTCGTATACGCCACAGTTTCGGAATTAATTGGCGGATGCGTTTTTCCATAAACCCTATCCGATATGGTGGTATAGTACCTTTTATATTTCACGTTTTTACTGAAATTCCAGTTAATATAAAACGTACTTTAAAAAATTTACAACCACGCATTAGAAAAAGTTTAAATAAATAAATTAAGTGGCTGACCAGATGAAAAGAAAATGCCAGCCTCAAGACAATGCGGAATTGAGCCCACCATTCTCGAACATAAGGCAGGCACCATACCAATTACAGCACCGCGGCCGCTTCGAAAGTTCATTATTTATTTCTTTTTTTATATTTATATGCTTTCTTAAGTCGTCGGGGTCACATATGGAAACAAATCTTGGAAGCTAAATTTGACCCACTTCCCGGTCTCCGACCAAGCTAGAATTTTGCATACACCTATCATTTGCGTGACAATGCATTGTTAGCTAGGCGATGTGCTGAATCCAACATGGAGGGTGGGTTTCCGAAAATGGCGAACTAGCTATTTCTTATGCACTACCATGGTGTGGGTTTTTAATGAAAGAGTTTTCTCAATAGAATACGAATAAAATTATGTCATTTTGAATCCAATATGGCGGATTAGATATGTTTGGGTGCACTATCATGATATTGGTATCAAATGAAAGGGTTTGATGAGAAGAATATGAAGAAAATTACGTCACTCAGAATCCAATATGGTGGAGTTCCAAAAATGACGAACTAGTTCTTTTTCATGTACTACCATGATATATCAAATGAAAGAGTTTTTTAGGAACAATACGTATACAATTACGACATTTTGAATCCAATGTGGCGGACTGGTTATATTTTATGCACTACTATAAAATGGTTATCACATGAAAAGGTTTTCTGAGTGAAATGCGAATAAAATTATGTTATACGCATTCCGCATATAGCGAACAAGTTATTTTTTATGTACTTCCAACATTGTTTTTTTGATAAATTATCGCGTTATTATTATATACTGACTACGAGATAAGACAATTAAATTGGAACAAATGACAGATGGCATGCACGATCCACGCGCGAAACGACCAGCCAAAATATGATGATGATATGATGTCAAAGCGAAATTGTTACTCTTGATGACAAAAAGTCCCTCAAGAGCAGTGGGCGTAATCAAGGGTCACATCAGCCTAAGAGACCGCTTATTGAAGATAGGACTACTGGGTGACATAGGATGCAGGAGCTATGCTGATGAGGAGGACAGGGAAGACACCTAACACTAACTCTGTTACGGTCCCAGTTTTTGTTGCTTGAAGTTTGGAACACTCGAAAGACATTCCTTCCAGGACCTTAAAGAGATCAACTTATTACCTTTGAAGAGACTTTTCAGGTACCTAAGCAGACTAAATAAATGGCTCACACCGCGCTGGAATCTCACCACGAGTAAGGAGGGGAGTTTTTGAACTACCCGAGAATGTAAATTACAATCGAGAAAAGAAAATGTACCGGTGCAGATTTTCCAGATGTAAAATCTGTATTTCATGATCTGATCTATAAGTTTTTATTACACGGCTTTTCCTATAGTTCTGGAACTATGTTTAACGATCTGAACGTTCAATCTGATCGGCTTTCCATTAGCCTTCGGCTAGTCGTCTCGACTAAGAAAAACTATACAACGAAAAATAATTATCACAGCTGTATAATAGAAATAAAGTAAAACGGTAAAAGAGAGTTTTTCAATTCCATATACGATTAATCATTGCAACTTTTCCAAATTCGTCACATGGCTTTGATAAAATTCCAATTAATGTTTACGTGTCACTGTTTACGTGTCAGTCATCGAAACAAAAAATAAAGTAAACTTCTAAGGTAAAAGTTTACAAATTATGGTCCCAACAAAAAAAAAACTTGCTTTTATTTCATCACGTCAGCTTCAAAATTAGAACAACTTTTCGCTTCGCCCCCTCACGAACTTTGTACCAAACTTTTTCATTTCGGCTGACTGCGCAGTCAGCGCACAACTTTTCAAAAACATAAAAAGCAATCCTTAAACTCCCCCAACTCAACGATAAAAATAAATGAAATACCTCAGCCCCTCGAATAAGAACTTAAGACTGCTCCAAATTTAGGAGAATCACTAGTTTTAGGTCAAAGTAATTGACATTCTACAAATGATTTCCATAAATGCCGGAGTCGCTCGGCCAAAATGCCTACGAGCAAAACTGCGTCGCAATACTCAACCCAAAAAATAAAAAAAATAAAAAGCAAACGAATAAAAAAACGAACGTCAGCCACTCAAAACGAAAGTCAGCACGAGTTCAGCAAGCCAAGTTGTATGCGAGTACACGTAGATACTTTACATTTGCTGGCTGGTATGGCTGTGCGAGTGTATCTGGATGAATGGCATGATTTTGAATTGGCATGTCTTCTGTTTTTCCTGCAGTGGGGTCGGACGTAGCGCACTAGTTTCCCATCGTAATGGCTGACAGTGTCCGCGTCGCCCGTTTCACGGCACACAAGTTCTCGACGGAACAACGAGGTTGTTGGCATGTTGCCCTGCTTGAGAATCGGTGGTGGCTACGCCATGCGATGGTTTGCGCTGTATATAGGAGCTTGGCATGGCTGACTTTGATGAGTCTCCACTTATCCGCCGTGTGGCTGTGTCTGCCTTGCCGGCTAGTTGCACATGATTTCTCAATTCTTTCGAGGTTGAGTGGAGACTTTTTCAAATGCTTATTTTCGATTGCATGAATTATTGATTACAGCTAGTTTGGTGTGTTCAAATTCAGACGATGTGCTCGTTATTTGGCAAAGTCTTTAGGGCTCCTACATAGTTTTTGACATGCGCGCTGAGTGGGAGGAAACGCGGATCCGAGGACATTGCACTTTTCTCTTGACCTGTCATCAGGTGCGTGGTAACAACATCAGAAAGAGCGTGCCAAGTTTCTTTTTAGTCTTTTTTGTGTTGTTAAAAAATGGGGTCTTTAATTAGAAAGAGAAACCTACACCATTCATGCGTTTTCTAGTTTTAAAATACTCTTAACTTCAGAGAGTTTCACAAGGATAAGCCAGTATATAGTGTTTGCAATGTCGCTCAGGTCTAGGTTTGAAACAAAAGGCACAATAATCTGATTGGATCTATTTACGCCAAAGGTGAATCTGATATTTCTTATAGGTTTCTTTCTGGGTCAATCAGAATCGTCAAAAAGCCCCACATCTTAATGATTATGTAATGTCATCGTTGCTCAACTAAAAAAAGGCATAAACTGCTTGTTTGCAAGTTAAAAGTCATTACTGAAACTACGTCAATCTTGACGATGTTGAGTTTGGCCAATAAAAACAACAACATAACCGACCGAAAATGGAAGCATTGTTGAAAATGATGAATGATGAAGCATTGAATACAAAACATTTGTTACAATAAGCCAATAAAAACACAAAACTTTCAATCGTTCAGAATTCGAATTGATTTGCTTAATCGGTTGCACCATATTTGGGTCGGAGAAAGTTAAAAACATAGTTGACAGACATTGCCAAATTTATAGCGACACTGGCCGATAGGAGACCATACAGCTAGGCCATACATACCATACAGCTATTTTACATACTGCCCAAGTTGTAAAAACTCTGCAGAACCAGAATCATTGACACACTTCCTCTGCTCCTGTACAGCGCTTGCTAGCGCTAGGCTACGGACCCTTCTCTGAATCTCTTGGCGAGGTGTCTTAAATGAAGTATTTCACCCCACATTATATTTTTTGTATTATATAAATATAAACTCGTTCAACACTTTCCTTCCTTCTTAATTATCTTCTTTCTTAATAAACTTGTTTTTTCTAAAGAAATATATGTAACTATAGATTAGGATGGAATGAATAAAAAAATGAAATCAAATCAAATAGCAAAGATTTGATTTCGTTACTTAACGCATGATGGCTCTAAATCTCAACTTTCCAGAGCTGTAGTTACAAAACGGCACGGGCTCCCTAAAAACTACCACCTAACACATACAGACGTGGCAAGATCACACCGCAAAAACTTTTAGGCCGCAAGTGAACTCAATTTAATTTTCCATAGTTCAAAAAACAGTATTAAAATGAATTCATAATCGTTAGAAAATTTGTTGAGAATTATATTCATTTATTGTATTATTATATGTATATTATATTCATTTATTAGTTCTTTTCAACAATAACAAAATGTGCTGAAGTTCCAAGTCTAAAATATAAAGTCATTATTCATCTGAAGTCGTTGATAGGGACTAACGCTTGGTGAAGGGGAAAAGATTTTAGTAACAAATTTCAACTAATTAAACCAAAATATTTGGAATGTGGTTTATAGTTGTCCAAATGACAAAATGTCTTCAATTCAAATTAGCTGCCTTAATTGAAATCGAAAAAACAGAAAAAAGTTTTTCTTAGATTTCTGTTGTTGTGTGCCATAACATGTTTGATTGAAAGACTTTATAGAATGTAGCTGTTTCCATTCCTGGCTGTCCAGATTTCGCCTACGTGCAAAACAACTCAATCGCGGTTATTTTATGAATCGTCGTTGAACAATTTTTTTTAGGAGTTGAAAACCAAATTTGGCGTTGTTTTTTTGAAGTACGAATAGAGATTACTAACCAAATGCTCTAACGCTTAAAAAGGAAACACGTTACAATCTGATATTTTTACAGGCTTTTATTGGTATTCAAAAAAAGTTAAATAAGTGTAGCAAAAGCCATTAAATTGGTTGTGTATTAAACAGCTATCAAAGTTGATGAAGATATTTGTGGCTAGAAATATCATTAAAAATAAAATAAAAAAAAAAAAAACTAAGCCTGAGTACTTAAAGCCACATGTATTTATTTAAAAAAAAAAAGAATATTTTTCAAAGGAAAAACGTAACGAATCACTGAGAATGAGAAGCGTGAGACTCACTGTAATCTTAACAGTCTTCTTTTTTCGGCCTTAACGAGTTTTTAGGTCCAATCCTCTACATTTCAAATGTTATGACGCGACAATTGAACATTTTAAATAGAGGGTGTGGATCTTATTATTACCTACAAACAAAACTGTTGTAGTAAGGGTCTTAGACTATTGTTGAGATAATAAAGTTTTTTTCGGAGTGCCACAGTTTATGTTACGTTGGTCTATGCTCGATGTTACAGGTTTCTCAGCGCAGACTAACGACTTTAGCCTCATAAAGAATAAACCATACCCACCGTGATATCAAACGACCTCGGAGGTCTGTCTTAGGCACGTAAATTTATGGAGATAATATTATAATTATGATAATGATGTACTAAACTTGCTCGTTAGTAACGGCATTGTCTTGCAAAAGTTCCCACATTTTTGAAAACTAAAAATCTTTAACTTTGAATTTGTAACCATTGATCACAACTTTTTGACTATCCTGATTTTTGACGTCACAACATCCGTGAGATTTTGGAAATAGACCTTCACAACTTGGAAGTCTTCTACTCAGTCATTTACATACTTATTTCCATAAGTTCACTGGATCGAGGAAAAGTAAGGCAAAATTAATTCAATCTTTGTTAAAATTGTGACATTCAAGAATGTTCCCTAACCTTAATGCAGTTTTTGTGTAAATTTTAAACTGTTTTTACTTCAATTTCAAGTTATCTTAGATCATTTTATCTTTTATTAGGTGAACAAGAAATTTTGGCTTGGAGACGAGATCGTTTATGGTTCTTTAAAATATATTGTGTGTGGAAATGTAACATCTCTGGTAATATTAATTGCATCTGATAATATTATAGCTTATGTAGGCTAAGCTAAGTTTTTTTTTGGAAGACGTTATTAAACCTTATCCTTAACCTTAGCCAGCGTGACCGTATAGTCACACTATAGAACTATAATATAATGTTATATGACCTCAACTCTACCCGTTAAAGTAAAAAATGAACGATGTCAATTATAGCGCAAATCGGGTTAAAATCGCATTTTTCTTTGATAAAATATTTACGTTTAAAAATGAGTGAAAATTCAGAACATTATCACCTTGTTTTGGTTTTTTATTTTTAGGAAAGCTAAAAGCAATAAAATTTGAGAAGTTTACGAAACCGATGCTGTAAGATAAAAAAAAAAACAGCAGCGAATTGTTTTGCTCGTTATCAATCTGATAATTTTAATGTTAAACATGAGCCTCGCTCTGGTCGACCAATCACTATAAAAGTCGATGAAATCATAGAAAAAAATTGAGCAAGACCGGCACATAAACAGATACAAAAAAAAGCTCGAGGTTTGGATGCCACATGAATTAAAGGGGAAAAATTTAATGGAGCGAACTTTAATTTAGGATTCACTAAAATGGAACGAAATTGAATCCTTTCTTAAGCGAATAATTACAGACGATAAAATGTGGATCACGTACGACAATAATGTGCAAAAAAGGTCACGGACGAAGAAAGGTGAAGCTTCGCGAACAGTGGCAAACGAAGTATTGACACTTAGAAAGGTATTACTGTGTGTATGGTGGGATTGGAAAGGAATTGTTCATTATGAGCTTCTAAAACCTGGTCAAACGTTTTCTGTTTCTGTTCACTGCTGTCAACAACTAATGAGACGAAAGAAAGCAATTCAATTAAAACAGTCAGAATTGATCATCGGAAGAGGTGTTGCGCGTTGCATTAGCAGGACGCCAGACCACACACATCTTTGTTGACCCGGCAGGAACTATGACAGCTTGGCTGGGAAAGTTTTGATGCATCCCGGACCTTGCATTTTTAATTTGTTTCAATCTCTGCAGAAACCCCTTACTGAGGTAATTTTAAATTCCGTAGAGGTCTGCAATATGCACTTGGATCAGTTTTTCTCTCAGAAGTCCCAGAAGACATACATATATGGAATAATGCCTTTATTTGAAAAATAACAAAAAGGTATTGGTCAAAGAGGCACATATTTGTTTTAGGAAAAGCTCCTTTCAAATATATTTTCATTCATTTTTGCTAAATTTGTTACCGAAGCTTTGCGAACACCCAATATATTTATAACAAAAAAAACTAACGAAAAGAAGTCACAAAAAGTTTCGGATATTGTATCCAATAGATTTTGTTAGGCAGCAGTTCAAATGGAGCTTAGAACCCTTAGAACCTTGATGTTGCGTCCCTTAAACTGCTTTGCTAGATTGTTAGGGTACGATAATGACAAAACAGTTTAATTTTGTTTTTCAGTCGCTGTTGAAAAATGTTCATGAATTTCGAGTTGACCGGATATGAATCAATGTGGAATGTGTCATTTAATCTATCACCGAAAAAAAGTCATAACTTATTTCAAAATTGTTGTCAATCGATATGTCATTGAGATTAAGCTGTCAGTCTGAGTAGATTTTTTTTATTCATTCTAATATTTTTACCA
Source organism: Syritta pipiens (assembly GCA_905187475.1). NCBI lineage: Eukaryota > Metazoa > Arthropoda > Insecta > Diptera > Syrphidae > Syritta > Syritta pipiens. The sequence goes on along the minus strand of LR994571.1, from coordinate 8,225,698 downwards.
GCATTAGATTACAGGCCACAAACCTTCTAGTCCAACAAATCCGCATCACTGCGTCCTTTCGTGCTTAAGTTCTATTTATGGAAGAGTGATTTTCGTTGGTTGTGGATATCTAACCACTGACCAAGCATCTGTTGCCGTACATTCAAATATGATTCTGCAGAGCACGTTCTTGGCAAATTAAATTCTTCCGCACACCTGCTTCTATGAAAATCATCAGAAGAACTTTTTTTTTGTCAGGCAGTGATTTATCCTAAACGGAGACGTAATTGCAAGGTCAGCCAAGAATACGGACTGCATTGATGCGAATTCGGCATGTTCATGTGATCGGAGATAATTCCATCACTGACGTCAGGTAGCATCTGCTAAAATAAATTATCACAGCTGTTGCTTTTATTTCAAAGACTATTTAATAGCTGCTGACGGCAGATCGCGTACATATACCAGCCAACTCTCCGGAACTGCTCAAATATTTTATTATTAAAATTACAAAATTTTGTATCGAGCGGCTGCGAGAGTGTGTTTAATCTCCTTTCATTCTTCAAATTGACGGGAAGACGGCTTTTGCTGCTGCTCAAAAGTTTCATTCTGTGTAGGATTATAATTCAATCGTTTTTGGTCCAATTGAGAGCGTTCTCTTTCTTATACTTTTTGTTCTTCAGCCAAGTGATTAAACTCATTCGTGCACGTTTGATGGATTATAATTTTTCGACGCCATTCACAGGGGAAACTTCACTTTTAATTCAGATTGACGCCATCAATGGATCCCTCCGCCTTCTCGCTTTACGTACAGAGTTTTAAAACTGAATAAATGCCAACTTACACAAGACTCTGTCGACGAAACAAAGAGGAAAAGTTTAACATGTTTCACAAAATATTTTATGTAAAGACGTTTTACGGCAACACTCCATGCCACACGACTCTGGGGTAGCAATTTCCGTCTGAATATTTATGGCTTTGTTATTCAACGCACTTATTCGGCCATCTTGCCGGGTTTCTAAGTCGTTTCAGAAGGAGAACACTTTTGGCATCAGCACACATATACTTTGTGCATGTTTTGTATACAATATGCTTTTGGAACAAGGTTTTTGGCCCAGAATGTAGAGACCGAGGCCATAAACTAAATCAACCCTCATTTAGATGATGCAAACTGGAGAAGACGCACTCAGCTTGAGGTTCATTTCTTTCAATTAATCGTCGTTGAAGGACGTAAAATTTAAGTCGAATCGGTTTTGTTGCTGTTCACTGTGTTTGTTATTTACTTTGCTTTCCTGTTTGTTGATGTTTCAGACATAGACATACGAAAGTTGATTAATGGAACGTTCTTTTGTTGAATCACTGCGAAAATGTGTGAGGTGTGTTGGTATTGCACATTAGAATTAGAAAATGATTAGTTGTGGTAATCTTGGAGTAGAATGTATCTTAAAAACTCATTTGCTTTTTCGGATCAAAAAGACAGTTGTTAAATTTATTTAGCACACAAAAATCTTATAAGAGTAATTTATGCATTTAAACATGTTTTTTTTTTCTAGGTACTCCCTCCAGGAGGACTTCTGTCATGGAAAGCTCTCGCAGTTCACCATTCGGAATCGGCCTTAAACCAGTAGGTCCCCTTCACATGTGTCAAATTACATATAACGCGCATAACACAGTGGAGGCGCGAAAAAGCTGTGCTCTGGCCCTGTATAAGCTGTTACGCAGATTATTTGTATAGTAGACTCGATTATGTAAACTATCCGATAATGTGAACTGGAAAAATGGTACACAACAAAATGATCATTTTTTCGGAAAGGTTTCCTTTTTTGTTTCTTTCTTCATATTTATATTTTAATCCGGGATATACGATGGGCGCCGTGGCTTAACCGTTAGTGCGTCGGAGTGTTAAGCGAAAGTACCTGGGTTCGAATCCGGCTCGGGGAAATAACACCACAAACATTTTTCACGGCCCCACCTCCAGCGAACGACTGACAACCCTCCTGGAGTACTTCTGTCATGAAAAGCTTTCACAATGCGCCGTTCGGAACCGGCATTAAACAGTACGTCCCCTCCATATGTGTCAAAATTATAACGCGCACAACACAGTGGAGGTGCGAAAAAGCTTGGCTCTGGCTCTCAACGGGCTGTTACGCCGCCTAATACAATACTATAAAAAATATACGATTTTTGGTCGTCCTTGAAGGTTAGATAAAAGAAGCTTTAGAACATGGAGACCTACTTCTTCTGTTAAAAAAGGTGGGTAATTCAGCTATGTATTCATTACCCAAGCATCTTGTTAGATTGTTGAACAAGAAAACAAAAAGGGTGTGGATGTCATAACAGCTACAGTGAGGTGCACAAATGAGTACATGTTCACTTCATAAAAAAAAGAACGGAAACCCAAAAATGTACCATTATGATCACATTTTTTGGCTTGTTTCTCTGTGCTTTAATTATTTTTGTTTATGGTGTGCTTAATTGCGTGTAATAACCCCTTTTTCATCCTTCAAAATCGAAAATGGTATTAATTGCAAACGATTTTTAAAAGATTGATGAAACGGCCACAATATAACGAAGACAGTGCTGTAGCTATAACAAAAAATGGCTAATCGAGAAGGGCTATAGGCTAAATACAAGCCAAACTGTAACCATTGGAGGTCCTAAGAGGCGAGAAGCTGCGTTAAAACCTTAAGCTAGAGTCCGTAATGTAATGCATGATGTTATGATGATACAAGTGAAAACAAACAAGTTTTCAACACCGTAGGATGCTTTTAAAACAGTAAATACGTCTTTTAATCGATAAAGTGTAAAAAGAGCTCTTAGAGACATTTACTACATCTCTGACGAAAAAAACTAGAAACCTGTATTGTTGGTCGAAATTGGTCTTCAAAGCTAAGGCATGCTTCAAGCTCGTTAGAGATCATAGCAACTGCGCAGCAAATGACTAAAAACATGTGCTATGATCAGACAAATCAAAATTAAATCGGCTTCAGTCCGATTGTGACCAACGTAGTTAGGGCCACCCATGGGAGATCACCCATTCATTTTTGTTTTTGAATATTTTTTTACTTTTTTTCATTTCTTTTGCTGAATTAGTCGTATGTCTGTTATTGTTTAAGCTGTTGCTTTAATACAATTAAATGAGCAATTCACCTAAAAACTGTGTTTTATACTTTTTTAAAATTATATTCCAATAAAAAAAAAAGATGTACATTTCTCTACGATATGAATGTTTTGACTAGTTGACATTTTTGAGATTTTACTGTTTTTAAATCAACGTCGTGATGCTGCTTTCGCTTTTCTTTGAAGGCATTTTTGTCAGAGTTGTGATGACATTACATGGAAAAATTACAAAAAATAAACGACTTCTTGATCATTATTTTCTTCTTCACCCCAAAGTAAAAGCCTTTCATGTTTGGGACAGGAAATCAAACTTAGGGTGTACGCAAGAAAGATTGTCAGGCGATGCATTTTAACTTTTGTATGGTATAGTTCTTGTGGGCCCTCTGAGTCAGAAGTAATGGATATATTCTAGATTGCAAAAGTATTCACATTACGTATAAAACACAGCACAAATCCACCAATGCCGAACTGATAGAATTTTTCTTTCTATCCATATTTTATACTAACGGCCCATTATCGAAATGATGCTATCCCATAAAAGTCCGATAAAAATTGATAATAGACACAAAAATCGATAAATCCCATAAAAATAAAACAAGAACTCAGCTTCGAAAAAGTTGTGCAATAAATGGCAGAGAGGAGCAGGAAAATCCTTAATTGGTAGTAAAAATAAATAACAAGCTCCGGTTAAGTCGCATCATATTGATCCGGAGCCGAAAAAAGGCACCAAAACTGTCGAAGAGGGAGATGCTATTTCTATTAGACCGATGTTTTATTTGTGTTAATGGCGAGTTCTGACCGTAATTGGCAGTAAAAGTAAATTACAAGCTTCATTTTAGTAGCATGATAGCAATCCGGAGTCGAAGAAAGGCACCACCAAATTAAAAGAGAGTGAGGTATGTGTGAATGGTGAATTCTGACTGAGACAAGGGTGTGTCCCTTAAAGTTTTCATTGTGATAAGTTTTGGCAATCTTGTAGGAGCAATTCTATCATCCCACAGGAACGTAAAACATAAAAAGAAACATTTTAAACTTCTTCCTTACCCCACAACGAGGGACCACTCAACTTTGACGCAAGTTGGGAACGTAAATCTCTTTAGCTTAAGTTCCGTAAAGCAAGTGGCCAAATGCCTCCCCCCAACCCACCAATTTTAAATTCTAAGCTGACAGATGTTGATTCCACCAGTGACTGCTGCTTTAAGATTAAAACGTGTCTTCGCCTCAGCCCTAGAGACTTAACACAGCAATCTCAAAGCAGTAAAGACAATTCCTTTCGTAATTTTTTTGGAATCAAGATAACTTACGTGACTTCAGAGGTTGTTGTAGACATTGTTGTTTAGATTCCTACCCAAGAGATGACGAGGCACACACTTTGTTAGAGTCATCAAAATCAATACTCTGGAAAGGTACATGAAAGCCATCAAACGTTATGTACTAGCCCCCAAGCTGATGCTATTTATATATACACAGAAATTCTCTCTCCTCGGGCATTTAATGGATCTAAAAGTTCGGGGCAACAAAAAAAATGAAAAGATAAATCTCTAGCATTGTGCATGACGATTCCTTTAGTGGTGGTGAATGATGGATGGTTTTATCTCGGAAATATACAGCGTTGGTGATTAGACCCTTTGTGAAGTTTGTGGAGAAAGGGAGTAAGAAGCAGGCATGTTCTGATGTGGCATTCAAGCTTCCCAATCGATAAAGAATACTCTTGTGCGGTGGTACTTACGTATTGGTTCAAGTCGGCATCATCATCTCCACAATCAGCTAAGTCGACGACGTCATCATCGCTCTCGTCCGCAGCTGGGACCAAGTGCAGTGATGGTATGGCGGTTTTTGTTAGACTTTCTGATAATCCTGGAAAGGAAAAACAAAAACTCACATTGAAATTTCAAAAGTTTGATCATTTAAAGTCTAGGTGGGTCTTTGAGATTAATTCCGAACTCTCGAAGTAGTTTTCAACAGCGGTGCTCATTTGGAAACAAAACTTGCAAAGTAAAAAAAAATATTTGAACTAATTTTAGACCTTTCACAAAAGTTTTAAATATGAAAGGTTCCTTACATTCTTGAGCCAATATTTTGTAAAAAAAAAATCGTTCGGAGATAAAGATAGCAAAAGCAATTGAATCAAACAAAACAGCAGCAGGTTTTTGGGTTACGCCAACCCCTAAGTACTGGATATCTAGAAACGGGGAGAGTACGCCGTACGCTTTGGCGCCAAAAAAATATGATGGGCTTTTGTATAGGGGGTCAAAAACAAGCATTCTTTACTATGGGAGAGGGGTCTATCTCGTCGCATTCAGGAGCTAGAGACAATTTAAGAAAAATCAATGAACATGAAAAAAGAAATTACTAAAAAACAACGACAACACTTACAATGAAGTTATATATCAGTTTAAAAAGCCAGAAAAGCCAGTTTTTTGGCGCCAAAGTTATGGTACTCGTGCCCTAGAAACATTGTAACACATTGTATCATACTGTAACCCGACTTAAACAAAATTATATCGGAAATAAAATGATCTATATGTGAAATGAAAGACGTTGGTTGGTTATGTTGCTCAATTCAAGCCAAAAGACTTCTTTATTGTGGACTAGTATTTATAATATTTCCATGAAGCTTTAGTCAGCATTATTTCAGTATCTAATGTCTGTTACTTCACTTATGGATTCTATGTATGTGGTGCGTTCCTCGGTGTGTGAAGTTCAAATTTCATCACCGACATCACTGGATCTCTAACACTTATTAAAATATAAATGTCACCCATGTTTCCGTGAAAACCACGTCATTCATTTTCGTGTGACGGTTACATACCACTGTGGCCATGGCATTTATTAATGAATGTCACTTGAATGGCAATTTGAAAAAAAAATTAAATATTAAAAGCAAAGAGCAATAAAAACACAAACGAATTATTATTTTTTCACACGTATGTAGGTATTTCTTCAAAACTTGTTTGGCAGTTCTTATTTTAACTCTTTAATAAGTTTTAATTAGGTTAGGTTGAAATGGCCGGCTGCAGCAAATAACCCACAGCCGCACTTAGGCTAGATTGGGCCAATTGTGATGACACATTGCGGAAAAGACTTCGCATTAGCCGTCGAACTAATTAGAGGTTCGTACGAAACTGTGGACCCATCCGCTGATGGAGGTCAGATCGGACAGACAGACTATCAAAGAAGTATTCGCCGAGATTCTACGACGCGCTAAGGGATCGCACAAACAAAGAAGGTGGGAAATGGATTCCTCCTCCTCTTCATCTCTGCAACTTCTGCAAAAATCCTAGTCTGCTGGTATGTCTGCCGAAAGTGCAGTGCCCTGTAATAACACCTATCATAGCTCTAATCGCTGGTCTGCTCAGCCGCAGAAGGCAGGTTGTCAGTTTGACATCCAGTGATGGCCATAGTTGTTTCGTGTGGAGACACGTTGTAATGTTTTGCCACCTGAGATTGGTTGTCTCAAGTAACCGAAGCCTAATAGCTAGTCTCACTGTAGTGATAGGCATGGCCGGCAAATTCTCTCGAGGGAGGAAGGCAGAAAGGGTCGCATGCCTGACGAGTTCGTCAGCGCGGCAATTACCTGGAATGTCACTATGCCCTGGCACCCATATGAGGTGAATATTGAAATGCTGGGCCATCTCCTCTAGAGATTGGCAGTACTCCAGGGCTGTATTAGAGGTAAAAGTAATTTAAGTGACTTAGAGTCCAGGGATTTAATTGCAACTTGATTGTCAGTACAAATGATGATATCTGTGCTTGACATCACATTGTATTTAAGCCGAGCCTTCCTTAATTGACAAGATCTCCGCCTGAAAGACGCTAAAGTGATCAGTTTCTAGTACGCGATACTTTTTTTTATCACGGTCTTTGTAAATAATTATATTTTTTTGTGCAAAAAAAAAAAATTCACCTAAGCTCTTTGTCATCATTGTTTCCAATATTGAAAGTCTCATGCATGAATGCGAAATTCAAAAATGATTGAATTCCATCACGCATTGCTATCCACAGGCATTCATGACCATGCTCCTGCCGCCCAGTGGTTAGTTTTCAGGATCAGCGGTGCGCTATTATTTGAATTTTCAGTCTGGAAGAGATAATCACAAGAGGAAGACACCGCAGTGTTCGCTTATGGAACGTCATCCAACCTTGCGATTCCTTTAGTCAATTCATAAACGACTTCGGCGATTTTTTTTCCTGTATATCGGCGATTTGTTTTATATAATATACAAAAGCTTACTAACATGCTTTGATTACATCGATCAATTTAACTCAATACGCAGCCGATTTTATTTATTTTTTTGCAAAATTTTTTGCAGCTGTTTGTGTTGGCGTGTTGTAAATATTCTTGTCAAGATAATTTTTTTGGTAAAGTCGTATAGTATGAGGTTCTGACTGTTGTTTTGAGTGATCGTAGACTCTCAGTGTTTTTGGCATCAAAAATCTTTCATTTTATCTTAAAATATAAATTGTGGAAAAAATTACTTTATTTATTAAAGTCAATTAGACTTAATTTTATGACGAATTTCAAAAACCTTCTATTATTTATTGTGTTCTCTATTAGTATTCCGTTACTCTTCCTTTCTGGTAAGAAAAGATGTACAATTAGTGAACTTTTTATTAAGTTTTGTTTAATGGGATATCGATTTCTCGATTTATTCAGATAGAGAGAAATTAGATTCACAATCATACAGAACTTTGTTTATTACATCACTCCGTTTTTCTTTTCACGATAGCATCCCATAAATGCAGGATCTGCACTGCATACAAAATATTATAAGAAAACTTTTGATTTGAGATTGCAGTATTCCAAGAAGTTAATATATCTTGTCTGATCTCATCCTTTAAAGTTTTTTTTTATAATACAATCTTCTTACCAAAAACTCAGCCTTCTGTACAGCTTTTTAATCTTTGTACATGGTTTGAAATGAATTTTACAAAGAGAATGATCAAATTCTTTGACAAAAAAACAGCTTCCCAATAAGGTGTATGTAATGGCAACACGATAAATAACAATGCCACGACTGCCAACTTTCTCGAAATAGTGCTCTCTACTCCAGTCGAGGTTCTCATTTTAATCAAGATAACACTGATAGAACTTCAGACGGCGATAATCGTTTATTATCACAAAAGATTGTCAATATTTAGCTGGTGCCCTCTGCCGTCTGTTTGCATTCTTTTAATACCACGCAATTATTCTAATTTTACGGCTTTCAATTCAAAATAATTAAATCATTCGTGAGTTTATTTCCAATGGCGATTGTGTAATGAAAGTGAAATGAAGTATTGCGATTCTTTTGAATATTTAATAAATTCTCTTCTGGAAATCCATAAATTGAAGTGCCACTGTGTTGAAAGTCACTTTAAATCTACCATATTTCAGCGACCACGACCAGGGTGCAATGTAATGGCATGTCTGTCAAGGTCCACTAATGATTTCCTCTTCTTTCGTTTGCTGTTGTTGTGAATGAGACTCGTGAGGATTTTTCCTTTGAGTGTGCTCTAAGGAAAGAAAATCAAATAAGGTTTCAGTGGACTTTAATGCAGCTCTCCATCCATTCATTACTCTGAGCTAAAGTGTTTTGCTAAATTGATCATTCAAATGTGATTGTCACACTGTATACTTTCATTCCTCTGTACAAATTTTCCACCGTTATCAAGATAAGACAGCACGGTTCCTTAAATTTAGCACGGTTCCTTAAATTTAGAGAAAAAAAAAGTAATTAGATTAACAAAGTGTTGCGTTAATCGTTACTACTTACTCATTACTCTAGTCCAAATCGGAGCTATGGTTGTCTTCCATACTTAATGAGCAAGTTATTCACAGCCATCAACATTACTCTGACTTTCTTTATCATTATTTCCAAAACTTGGTCCCCTTTTGACTAATGAACTAAGTTTAAAACAGCATCTTGCCTTAATATTAGGTTGTCAAATATCTCCCTTCCGCTTTTTTGTGTTTTGAATTTTCCGGCTATGTACAAAGCGCTACAGAGCTCACTTCACCTCCTTGTTGAAACCACTCTCGGCATGTTCTTTCACTAATAGCGGCTTCACCATAGGTATTTGAGAGCATTCGATGAGCCTCAGCCGCAGATTTCTTCAGATTAATAGAATAACTTTATGATGCAGACACAAATCCACTAATATTTCGATGGCGTTATGCTTACAAATACCTAAGCTTATTGTATAACATCTACGATCTATTTATTTCGACTACCACTTGCCTCAAAATTGTACTCCTTATATATTGTCCTGGTGCATTTCTCATCTAAATTATGTTGTTTTTAAATTGAATGAGATTTTTTTTAGTTTGTATGCAATAGGTTAAGCCAAATTACTCCTTTACTTTTATGTCATCGCTTTGAAAGACTTTATGAAGTTTACAGAAACAGTTTAAACTTTGATAAAATGAATCCTGCTAGCGGTTGAATAAAGATTTTTTACCATTTCATGTATTTCAAGGACTGTGTCGTTTTGGGCAAATTAACGCATGCTCATGAATAAACTAGTTGAATAAATATTCTTTTAAATAGCAGTTATTTTAAGTAAGCAATTATTGGTAACATAACTAGAATCTTTTTGAACGCCTCAATACGCACATGGAACATGCATAGAATCACATATAGTGTGTGCTGCAACTCATGTTGTGTAACTTTGTGTAACTATCATTACATGTTTCCAAATTATTCAGATAACAACCCCGTCAACAAAAAAAAAAGCAATTGCACTTAGCATATCCTCTTTTGCAATCAAGTCCTTGGGTAACACGAGGCCAAATAATGTTGGCCCTATTTCCATTACAAACGATAAAGATGAAAATATCGCCAAATTGGCCCTTTTCCCATATTCAAATAGAGCAAATGCGAAACGATGTAATGGAAACTGGGCCAAATGTATTCAAATTTAGTTTTGTATTCAAACATGAAACAAAACGCAAAGAATTTAAGGGATTTAAAATTCTTTCTATTCAATTATGGAAATTAAGTCATACGTGACCCTCATTTTGAAGAGGATTTAGTGAGTATTGCCGGAATGATGACGATTGGCATCTATAAAAGATTTTCAGCACATAAATGGTAAAGATCCAAAGTTAAGTTTATGAAATTTCTTTCAACTTCTTTGGGCATTCACTATATTTTTCCTCCTGCCGTAATTCGTAAAAAATGCTATTCCCTTACAATTTCGAATTATCGGGACTCGACTGTTTTAAGAAACTTGTTTCCTCTACAGTATCCAGATTAATCCTTTGCTCTAAATCAACGTTTGGAAGACGTCCGTGACTAAAATGAGAATCTCGTATCAGACACGAGACTTGTTCTGACCACAAGTGAAAAACACGATAAGGTTTTTCTTTTTGCGTTGAAGTAGAAACAAAATGCTGCGTGCGTGCGCTCACAGATAGAGTGGAAACAATGCAATCTTATGGGGTAGCACAAATGTGATTTCGTGCGTTAGCAGAGCGTTGTATCGTGTAACGCAGAACTCAACGGAAAAGTAGAGCTAGTCTCTAGATTTTGAGTCGACAACTTCGATGGTAGTAAAATGTTTTTGCGATTTGATTGAATCTTTGTTCGGTTTTGCTTTTTGTTTAAGAAGAAAATTTAATTTTACTGCATTTGTATGCAATTTAATGCATAAAATCTTTTTACGTCCTTTGTTAGATTTAGTTTTCGGGCCTACTTCCCGCCTTTCGGAATACATATTTCTTTGTTTTATTGCTTTGTAGCCAGCATATTCGAAAAGAGCAAATAAATTAATATCAAAAAACCCCATACATTCTTTCCAAATCGTAAGCATCCATATCCTTTTTTGTTGTTTTTATTCTACCGCTTACAACAATTCATAACAATCCAGGCAACGCACGAAGTCGTATTGTGTGTTGCAATTTGCGAGGTTGTGCGTTTATCGTAGAAACGATACAACGCATCCCAAAGTTGGTCAAACGTACACACGCAGCATTGTGTTTCTACTTTTATTGCCTTTGATAAACTGTTTTTGATCACGATGAATGATGTTATAGACAATCGTCGCTGGAGCTCAAAAAATTTCTCTAAGGATTTTATTTTGGAGGATTATGGCAATACTTGTTTAAAAAGTACATACCCACATTTACTAATTGAACTTTTGTAGAATTCTGACGGTGTCAGTTTAAAGCTTCGAAGTCCACGGTTCAACTACCCTAAAATGGGGTCAATAATTGTTGCTGCTGCTTTTACACTGCTGTTTTCGCCCTATTTTCCATCAAATTGACAAAAAATGCAAAGATGTTTACTTAGTCACATTTCCACAGTTTTACTTTCTTCGGTTCTTTACTTCTCGACCTATAGAATACTTTACATTTCCTTGTATATACTCTGGCAGTTAAATAAAATACATATTAACACTAATAGAATGTAGCCTATTGACGAACCGTCTTTCAATTCGCGCTCCGCAGGCGAGCACGTCCTTGATGGTCTAAACAATCTGAGTAATATGAGCATCGACCAGATTCATATCTTCGAGAAGCTCCAAATTTTCTATTCTATTCGGGTGCGGAGTAGATATCCGTGTTATGACATCACAATCTAGTCTGGCCTGAGTGTGTCTGTAGGTTTCTATTTATCTCCTAGTCACCCACTCTTTAGTCTCCCAGCCAGCCACTCTTTAGTCAGAAGTCCTGACGAATACCTAGTATGATTGTATTTTTATGGGCTAACACTTAGTAAAGTAATTAAGGTGAACTTGGCAATTTGTCAGTTTTAGTTTTATATCATCGTGGATTAATTTAGACTAGTATTACTTAGTCACTTTATTTAAGCTCCATTGCAAATTCAGCTTGTAAGTTGTAAGTTATTAAAGAATGTGTAATTTGTCTTGTGTTGAACTTTCGAAAAATGATAAATACAGTAAAATCTGCAAATTAGGATACTCTATGATCAGACTGCACGTCGTGCAAATTAACTTTTTATTCGAATGTGGTTTTTACCTCGATCAGTACAAGAAGTCCAACTGACTTCATATACTCGATTTGAAAGGAAAAAGATTTATTATTTTTTTTTTTTCTTAATAAGGTTTCATTTTCGCTTTGCTATTGTTATTTTTTGATGCAAATGGTGTGATAATGGGTTATGATTGTATATCCATTGATGGTTTTTACTGTCGTTTTTTACACTAAGCTCTTTTATTTTATTATTATTGATGTCCGTTCTGATATTGTAAATGGCTGTGGCAACTGAATCAATTAGTATTTGAAGTTCCGACCGTTGATCAAAAAAATGATTTTGTTCGATGTTGTTTATTCTTTGAACCTTAGCCTGAGGCTGCTATGTATTGTGACTATTGAAATGGCTGTGCTCATAAGGTTGTGCTCATTTCTGACCGGGTGCTGATTGAGGCATTGTTATTGTTGAGAGAATTGGTTTCTCCCTTGGTTCAGCCCTTGACTATTATTTCTAATCCAATTTAATTAGGATTATTTTGCCTATATTTTTTGCTGATGTTGTTATTGTTGGACGCACTATATTTGTTTCGTTCTCTGCAAAACTCACTTGATTGTAAAAAATTAGCCGACCGAAACCGCTTAAAATCACCCAGCCAAGGTTTTCGCGGAAAAACCGTTGAAGTTCTACACCGATGGAATTATGAATCTGCCAGTAAAATAGCAAAGGGTCATATATTGTAATGGCTAATACCAAAGATTATATAATATAATATGTTATATGGTCTTTGCCAATATGTATTCGATTGAAATTTGATTTTGAATAAAGAATTTTTTCCAATTTTGCTCCAATTAAAAAAAAAAACGTCTATAATGGGACCACCTTTCTTCGGTCCCAATGGTGTTTCAATTTGACACGTGTAACTGTACTTTTATTTGTTTTGTGGTAAAGTGAATGCATAAAATTTGCAAACACTTTATTTCTACGTTTTGTGATTGTTTCACAGCCCTCAACCCCCTCATGCGGTCACATATTGCCCCGAACTAGTTGTCAAGCAAACCTCGTTCTCTTTCACTATGGGATAAAGTAGTTTATTTTTTATTTAACATTTTTATAAAATATTCTCCGATTAGTTTGTAAAATTCAGCATTTGATAAAAACTTGGAAGTCCCTTGCCTAAAATAGCGAAATAATTATTCAATGAAAAGTATTCATTAAGTCAAAGTATTCATTAAGTCCTCGCTTTGCGTTGAATACTTTAGCGTTTACGCAATGAATCAACAATGTCATGGGTCGTTGGGTTTACTATGTACTGCGGCAAAAGCTCGTGTCCACTGTCTTAAAAAATTCCATCGATGGTGCGATCCAAAGAAATTTTTTTTTTTTTTTTGTTCATTTTCATTCACCGAGCAAAACTAATACAAAATGCTCATCGAGAAAGAATTTCTGTTAAAATTTTTCAAAATTAAGCCTATGCACCACACATTTGCCACCGTCCTTCAAAAACAAAAACAAAAACCGCCTTTTTACCGGCACATAATAACAACGAATCCAAAGCAATTCGTCCGATTCCATTTTATTTAGATTGTGATGTTATAAATTCCCAAAATTCTTAAGCAAACGGCTTTGAAAGAATACTCTTTTAAACAAAATTCAAATATTTTCACTTTATTTCAAAATGTCAACGACTACTTAAGAGGGGGGTTGAAATTCCCTCCCTACTTAGAATAAGTCGCATACTGTATGTTAATGCTTTAGCTCCTTTTTTTTCCAAAATTCATCGCCCCATTTGCAAAACAAATTCAAAGTCGCACAAACTTCTACTCAATTCTAAAGGGAAAACAAAACAAAAACAAAACCCTGTAAACACAAATACAAACGTAAACACATTTTACCTGAACGCGATAACTGATAATCCTCCGGCAAAAAATGTCTGCTACACACACTTCCACTTTTCGGCAAATTCGACCGACCAATTGCCAGAATCCACTTCTCTCTCAGTTCATTATCTCTCGGTACAACGTGAAATTTCCTGCCGCGATTATTGCTATCTGATCGCGATTTACACCCGCGGACAATGCAAAACCCCATTACGAATAAATCATCTGTATCTGTGCGGACAGCGAAATTAATCGAGCACACTGTTCCGGCGAATTAAAAATCCACCCCTAAGCATCAACACTCCGTGAGATGTGATGAACGCCGCCAACAAGTATCTTAACAGAGAGAGCAACAGAGCGCGCGAGAGAGCACAGTAAACACCGCACACAACTTCCACTAATCACTTTCTGAACAAAATTATACACGACACATGAATACGAATACGAGCGAAAAAAAAAATCGCAACAACATAAAATCAGAAATTTTAGAAATGCGCACCGAGAATGTTCGAAACGAGGTTCAGAATGATGAGCCAAAAGGCGAATGTGCCTGTGCCGTGCAAAATGTACACCAGAAAGTCTCCAAAAAGAACCCTCCTCTTGTTCGTCGTGTATTCAGCTATACACATCCGTGTATGTGTGCTGATGTTGCCAGTGCCACAGCGCCGCAGTCCACAGTCCGACACAGCAACAGCTGCAAGGCGAAAACTGTACGCTCTGACTTGGGCTGGTGTGCCTCGGCAAGATAATCAATTCCAATTGCTGAATACAGCGTGACGCTGACGCCGTAAAAACGAACTCAGTCACGCGCATTTCGCCCGTAAATACGTCCTCTAATTGACGAGTGGAGACTTTTGGGGTTGCTGTGCTCTTCACGTCTCGGCTGCTTTAGCCGAGCCGATTCTGATTACTGTTTACTTTGAGCGATAAATAGATCGTACGTTCAGCGGCGAGGGGGCTGCCGATTTGGACTGGTGAAAAAAAATGGGGGCGGTAGCCTCCGTTCGGGGGTTGAGCACGACGAGCACGACCAGCTAGATATAAAGAAGGCAATCAGCTCGCAGCTTTTATAATCTTTTTATGTAGCCCATTAAGGTTCTGGCACACACAATGCCAGTCATTCTTCTGCGACCGAACAAAGGCCAGCCAGAGAGGGATGGACAAAGAAGGAAACGCAACACAAAAAAAAAAAAAAATACAAAACCTCTGAATCACAAAACCAGCCTCTCGAGCACTACTGGATCGATATTTGGTCTTTTTCTTCCTCGTTTCGAAGAGCTCTGATGGTGCTGCTGCTGCTGCTGCTGCTGCTGGCTTTATGTGCTGCTACATAAATAGACAAAGTGTAGTATAGATACAGGAATGGAATACACATCAACCATTTCTGGAGTTGGGAGTATAGTCAATTTTGGCCTGGCAGCTATACACATTGCGGGTTATTCGAGTGTGCACGACCGACGTCGTCGTCGTCGACATCGAGAGAACAGGGGGCGGCTTTGCCGCACATGGGCTACACGCAAGGTTGATGCTTTTGGCAAAAGTTTTATGTGCAATGAATTATAAACTTTTAGAGCTGGCAGTTATGGTGTTTATTGCAGTATAAGGCTTTTATGTCTCTCTTTGTGAAGCCGCTCCGATCACTGGGGTTTTATATTTTGGTTAATCTCAAGGTTTGATTTGGGTTGGGAGGGTTGGAAAGGTAGCCAACCTTTGGGTTTGATTGCTGTTATACTGCAGCGTTTCCATTTTCCTTTATGTTTTCGATGTATAATAATTCAGTTAGGGCTTAAGGGATTATGGTTGCTACCCTTATAACTCCCCAACCCATATCATTAGGCGATGAAAGGACATGGATAGGGGAGACGGAGATGGACGAACATACGCTCCACGTTGGTACGAGCAAGACCAAACAAGGCAGAGGAAAGTTTTTATCTTGAGATGTTCTCATACACATCGGTACATAGCCATAGATGGTACTTTCGAAAAGATTGTGTATCTGAACTGTGAGCGAACGTCGTCCGGTCATGACCGGAGGGTATGTTTTCGTTCCGTAATTTGAGATTGAATCTATCAACTTTGGCTCAGATGTTTTCCTTCCAGGCTGACATGTGTGTGAGAAGTGGTGGCGGGTACATACTCGCAGAGAGTGTTCTTAAGTAGATGCTGTCCAAAGTGTTGATTGACATGCAACGGAAAATTAAAGTTGTTCAACTGGAATCTCCTTTGTAGGGAAACTAGGCGTGGCATTATGCCAAGGATGAGGATGAGGGTAGGTGCGTGTGTGTGTTTGTGCCGGGGTAGTCACGCCATTTCGTTGAGTACCCTGGGGTGTAATGGGATTCCTTGGGGGTGGTGTAGGGTTCTTGGTTGATTAAACTATTAATGAAGGGACTTAGCACGAAGGTTTCAGGCACGGAGTGAAGATTTTTTTTTTTTTTTTGAAGACTGAGACACGCAGCTTTCTTTTGATTTTGCTCAGGAAGCCTTTGCAAATTAGAAGTATCATACTGGTATACAGCAATCTTCATTTCCGCGAAAGTTTATTTACGTAAAAATGAGTACAAATTCTTCTATAAAAGAAGTCGTCGTCTTGTGTCTTACAAAGTTGTAGGCTGCTGAAAAATATTTGGAATCGCCTTACTTGAGCGTATTTGTAAATTGAATGCGACTGGTGAAAGGTTAGGACGGCTCAAAAAGGCGTATGAATTGAGGTCCACTCCAGACTGTAGCGCCAGAAGAAGAAGATGGAGAACGCTTAAGAATTGTCATCATCATCATTTTCGGCCGCGTGTTCCACTACAGGGCTTGCGGGGGCAATGCACGCAGATATGATCTCCAGGCAACTCGATCCTGCTTCAGAATTGTAAGATTTAAGATTAAGAACTTAAATATAAATACACGGCATTCTATTCAGTCTAAAGTATTTGTGAAACTACTTTTACATCAAAAGTAAATAAGAAATATTCCCACCAAAAATATACCAGACTTAGACCCAAAGGAAGCTGCAAACTGTTGTTTTTTCAGTGGTTGAAGAAATCTGAATGGTTTCGTTTTTAACATTGTCAAACTTATTAAAAGCATATGATCAGCAGATTGTTCCATACTGTGTACTAAATAACAAAATAACTACAGTTAGAGTTAAAGGAAAGTATACATTCATGTTTCGCACATTTATAGTCGAATAAAATGGATTCTCGAACCCCGATTTTTAAAGAAGTTTTTTCATTCGCTATAAAAAGTAAAAGGCCTTATAACAAAAGTTGATGTGGATGACAAGCGCTAAGCCTATTACTTTTTTGTGTTAAAATTAACTTTTAAATATCACAGCGTTAATTCTATTTAGGTCATAGGTTTTTTTTACACGGGCATTGCTCGATTCCACAAATACCCGAGTACCCGGGTTCCCAGATACCCGGGTGTTATATTTTAAATCGTTATAGTTATGGTGTTAATATTATAATCGTGAAAGTAACTCTGTCTGTCTGTCTGTTACCCTCTCACGTCTAAACGCCTTAACCAATTTTGACGAAATTTGGGACAGAGACCCTTTCCAAAATATTTGAGAAGCTTATAAAAGTTCGTATGATTTCTTTTTTAGATCACCAACAATTTTTCTCAAACAATCAGTTTGGTTTTAGATCAAATAAATCTACTGAAGATGCGATCTTAATGTTATGCTCTAAATTGTATGACGGATTCAATTGTTCCAAGCCTTGCATGGCGCTCTTTATCGATATGTCTAAAGCTTTTGATTTGGTAGATCACAGTTTGCTTCTAGATAAATTATATGCATCAGGTTTTAGGGGTTTTGTTCTTAAATGGTTTCATTCTTATCTCACAGATAGAAAGCAGAGAGTGAAAATTAAGGATATTTTTAGCAATTCTCTTACTATTAAAAATGGTGTCCCTCAAGGGTCTGTACTTGGACCTTTGTTGTTTTTAATTTATATAAATTCAATTTTTCAGCAATCATTTAAAGGACAACCAATCGCGTTTGCTGACGATATAGCCTTTACGTATCATGAAGTTAATTTCTTTAATTGTGTTGCTAGCATCAATGCGGATATCCATATGTTAAGGCAATGGTTTGCTTATCATAAACTAGTGGTTAGTTGCAAAACTAAACTTATGCCATTTAAAATGTTAGGAGGTAATCAGTTCGATCTTGATATGGTATTTCATGCATATGACTGCAAGAGGTTTGATTTAACTGTTCATAGTTGTGATCGGGTAAACTATTATGACGCGATCCCATGCTCTAATAAATGTTTTAAAATTGAATCTGTTAGCGAGTATAAGTACCTAGGTGTTTTAATTGATTCTAACTTAAATTGGAAAGCTCATATTCAAGCTACTAAATCGTACATGATGCTGGTAATTCGCAAATTATACCTCTTAAAACCTTATTGTTCTAAGCAAATACTTACAATGTTCTACCATGCATTGGCAAACTCAAAACTCCAATACGGTATTTCAAGTTGGGGAGGAGCTTATGATAATACATTTAATCCCTTATTTAAGACTCAAAAATGTTTAGTTAGAATAATTTGCGGTAAAACTCGCATAACTCACTGTTGGCCTCTTTTCAAAGATCTACATATTCTTCCTTTAAGACACCTTTACATATTCAAAGTTCTTAGAGAATTTTTCAAGCGTAGTGGTAACATTCAAACTAGGGCGTCGTATTATCATAACTTACGTATTAATAATCTTGCTTTGGTAAATATTCCTGTCGCACATAAAACCAAATTTGCTCACTTTTTCACTATAACTGCTCCTAGATGTTTTAACAATCTGCCCATTGAGATAAGACAAATAAATAATTTTCATTCTTTTTTGAAAAATGTAAAAGACTGGCTATTTACTATTGATTATACAAACATTGATCCTGTCTTTCGACGTGTGCCTTAAAATCCATCCTTTTCGTCTTTATTGTTAATTTTTTAAATTTGTTATTGAACTTATTGTTAATTTTTAATTTTGTTATTGAACTCATTGTTAATTTTTAAATTTGTTATTGAACTGAATTGAATTTTCCATCCTTTACCATCTTATTGTACTTCACCCCTCACTACATAATTAATATAGTATTTAAATACCTATGGAATCATTCAACACTAACTTTTTCAGTTACAGAATGATAATCTTCTTGCTTATATCTATATTCTGTATATCTAAAATTGTATAACTTTATGTAAGCTGGAATGAATAAAAATGAAAGAAAGAAAGAAAGAAAGATGTTTTTCTTTTCCGGGTCTAAGGGGAGAAATAGGGCTTTTTTCATCTTCATACTGCCCAGGGTTTAATTGGAAAATTGGGATTTCCATCTTCACACAGCCCTGGCACATTAATGGCTTATCGGATTGAAAAATTAAAACGTTTTTGAGTACCTACATCTCTTATTCATTTGATCTATCAACTATCTTTTTACAATGTCCTGAAGCTGAGCAACCCTAAAAAGAATCCTAATTATCTCTCAAGTTTTTCCATCATCGGTAACAACCAAGCAGCAGTGGCGACCATTGGCGTGGCATGTGTGTGATTCTACGCACGCAGTAGCATAAACAGTGCTCCACAAATGTTGCGTACGATAGAGGAATCTGGTGAAAAAGGGCGTTTATTCCCAAACTTTATGTGACAATTTGTTTTAAAATGTATATTTGAAAAGAGCAAAGTACAAAGCTTCAGAATTTACCAAAATTAATTTAACACTCTTATCCATTTAAAAGTTGTAATAAAAACAACAACCAATACTGTCAAACTCAATCCATAAAAGTTTGCGTACGGTGAGTAAATTTTCTTTTAACCTAAAAAATAATAAACCGCTTCAGGTACGATGAACGAACTCGACAATTATCCAACCTCTCTGCAAGAGATAAACGAGCCATCAAGCAAATGCTAGCAATGTTCCCCGTATTTTTCTTTAATAAAGTAAAATAACGCCGAACATTGCTTGTGAATTTATGCCGAATTCAGAGAGAACACAATTCTGGACGGATGAAAGGTAAAGAAGGTATGGGGGCATGCTGTTCTCTGCAACCACCCTACTTGGCTCAGAGACAGGGTTTGGGGTTGGTGCGAGGGTTGGGCTGGGTATAAACTACTTTGTCAAATTCATTATGAAAATAAGGAAATAAGGATACCCCCAATCTTGCACCCACCCCAAATCTTATCTCTTTCTTTCTATCTACTTTCAAAAGTGTCATCGTGCCAATTTGGCAGAATGTCATGGCACCCATCTGAACATAAATATTACAGGAATCCAAATTAATCGTCTGTAGTTTGCTGTCGATATGTAGGAAAGTAGCAGCTTTAGCATATGGTCGAAAGCAAATTCTCCTGATTATTATTTAAATCCATTACCACACCTAATATTATCTATTCTGGTTGATTCTACTTATTTTATAATCAATTCTACAAAAATTATATGCTACTCTTTTATTAAAGTCAATCTCAACGTTTTTTTTTATATTAATCCGTTTGCAGATCTGCCTATCAAAATATTTCCATAAGTTACTAATCAGATTGAAACCTAGTTAGAGCAATTGTATATTCATTTGCCTTTCTCTATATCTTCTGGGTTCTTCAGATAGGATACTGTTACGTAATTCCGGATAGAATATTTTCGCTGAAAATTAAGCAATTTAAAGGTATACCAGGTGCGGATAATGCAAATTTTTCCCTTAACCCTTGTTGTGCCAGCGTGACTGTATGGTTACACCCAAAAGAATTTTAAAATAGTGCCATACATATGTCCTCCACACAATCAAATCTTTTCATTAAAAACAAAAACAGACCATGTCAAAAAAATAATTATAGCACTATTCGGGTTAATGTACATAGTTTAGGCATTAAAAACTTTTAGTTTAGGGTTTACAATTAGTTCCAGATATTTTTGTAAGTTTTTTGTTAATCTATTTTTCGATCAAGTATTGAAATCAATTCTAATAAGTAAAAATATAGGTATGTTAGCTGTAATGTCGGAAGTATTCGCTGGTGTCAGTAAATTACTCAAGATAAAGTTAAAGTCGCTTAAGTTTTAGCTACTTAAGTTTTTTTCAAGTTACACGACCAAGCTCGGCATGCAAGTGATAACATTTTATTATTAAAATGAGCGTTTGTTAGTACAAACATTGCGTGCGTTGTGCCCATTTTATAGCAGCCGTAATAGCAATAGTTAAGTAAGCAAACAGTCAATGCCATGTTTGCAGAGCTCAAGACGGCAGAAACGTTGCCGTGCTTTCTTATGCCTGCGTTCGTATTCGGACTTTATCGAAAAGCAATTTGGATAATTTCATATCGGCATATCGAAAGATGACGGGGGCAGCATTGGTCTGTGGTTTTCCTAAACGACGTTATATAAATTAAAACTCAGCAATGGCCAGCGCCAGAGATTAATGATATCAATTTTTTTCGAGTTCAAAGCTATGAACTTGAACGAATGTGCCTCAATGCAAGACAGACCTTCTTGTGACACAGAAAACGCCACAGGGGACATTAGGCATACACGATTTGAGAATAGAGTTTTCTCTGGGAAGCATGATTGCCAAATGGCTTTCAGTGCCCCATGAGTGGTCTGCCCTGCAGAAAAATTTCATTACGACAGCACTGGATTTGATATTTCGTTTGCGTTTTGCCTATACCTCATTGCTTGATGCTGCTAACAATAATTAATTAAAGGACTGAGGTTGAATACATATCCTTATGTCTCTTTTAATTATAATATTTATAAATTTGTTTTGGTTTTTAGGTGACGTAATTATAGTCGTATGCGCGCATATGCGGAAGTGAGAAATTTCTTCCTTTTAAGTTAAAGTTACGTTCAATCTGCGGATTTTCAAGAATAGTGATAAAAAGCTGGCATGAATGACAAAAAGTGTTCATGGTTACCCTCCAACCCAGATGGATGGTTAGCTAGAGACGCACCTTTGAAAGCGTGCGTCGTTGATGATGTTGCCTTAACACGTTGAATGCCATGGGGGTTACCGATGACCGGCACTAAGTGTGTTCGTAAATAGCGTGGCATTCAATGTGTTAAGCCTTAAACGAAAGAATTCTTTTGGATAGTTGTTTAAGGTATCTTCCAACTTCTGTCTGCGCAGAAACATTTCACCAAAGCTAAGCTTTAATTGTCCAGAAACTACTCAAATAGGCTGCAATCAAATGGTCAAACGACAAAGAACATAAAGTTTGAGCAGAACTGGGTCGACTGATAATTTCAAAAGTTTAATTCTAAAGAATATAAAAGCAGATTACATGCCACCATCATGTCGCAGTCTTTGATCGTAGAGTATTCGCAGATATCGCTGATGTTTAATTGCTTTTTTAATCTACTTTTGGGCTAAACAATTTTTACTCGAAGTTTTGACTTTGATTATTTTTATAGACTTGTATTTTAATAAACTATCAATCAAGTCACAATAACGATTATGAGGCAAACAACGTAAATGTGCCGGAATGCTAAATTTTATGTATCGGGGAATAAGATCATGTGATAATGATTAACACATAGTGTACTAATTGGAAGCTGAATAGTGATTATGTTTTAAATAATTATTTCTTGTCTGTCAACTGGGATATAGCTCTCGAATCATCCAATTTAAGTGAAGTTTATGCTAATATTAGAAATTGCCATATCCAGATCGGTTCCAGAAGTACGGTTAGTTCCAATAAGCCCATCTGGTTTAATAAAAGGTTACGTACGTTCTATTCCAAGTAGTGTGAGACTTTCACCCACTAAAACCACATCTTGACCTCTTCTCCTTGACACCATCCACTCTGGGACCGCTTTCGCATTACTTCAGAGTGGTATCGTTTTCTTCCCCCCAAAGGGGACCGGCTTTTTCATTTTCTTCATCGGGTTAATTAATTAATCTTGCCGGTCAGGCTGTAATCGATCTTCATTTGGGGGGATGCTATATCCTTCCTCTCTCATTTTAGTTCTCAGCACTACTTCAGCGTATGTCGCGATTTTGGTCCAGTGGATGCTGCTGGATAGCATCTTTTCGACGACGGTATCAGGTGATATGCTGCCTATCTCCGCTTCCAACCTGGTCCTCTGCACTGCCCACCTGCTGCATTCGAAAAAGGTATGGTAGGCGTCGTCTTCTTCGGAGTCTTCGTACTGGCAGGCAGCGCTCTCTTTCTTGCCCATCTTGTGGAGGTACCTGTTGAAAGCCCCATGTCCGGATAGCAGTTGGGTGACGTAGAAGTTGACATCACCTTGTCTCCGCTCTGTCCATGCAGCCACATCTCTGATAAGCCGCGCTGTCCATCTTCCTCTAGTTTCAGCGTCCCACCTGGCTTGCCACCGCTGCCTCGTTCGCTCCTTCGCAGCCACCATCGCCGTTGTGGTACCCGCTTCCGTCTTGTGGTCGTGGACGTACTTTCGTTCTGCGGCCAGTAGATCGATAGGTACGATAGGTACAGTACGATAAGAGCTGATAATCCGTAGAGCTCCACGCCGTTGCACGGCAGCCATTTGTCTTCTGTAGGACTCCTTATTGAGCGCATCAGCCCAGATCTCACATCCATATAGTAAGATGGAATGGGTGATGGCCATGAGGAGCTTCCGCCTGGACATGGTCGGGCCTCCGATATTCGCCATGATCCGGGAGAGTGAAAAAAAGTGCTACCGATAAAACATTGCGTGGTATATTATGTATGCCGATTGAGGCATACCCAAGACCTTCTGGACGTTCATAAACACTAAACGTAAATCTGTTGGAGTTCCATCAAATATGCAGTACAACAATGTGTCTACCGATAATCTTAAGATGATATGTGATATGTTTGTGTCTCATTTTCAATCAAACTTTGTGGATTTAGCGATAGGTGGCAACCCAGAACTAATGGCAAATACAATACCTGATTTAGGCCAGTTAAAGTTGTCTAATGATGATATTCTTTTATCTTCTTTAGAGTCCAGTACAAGCCTAGCTCCTGACAATCTCCCGCTACTTTTTCTAAAAACGTATAAGGGTAGCTTAGCTTACTAACTTAACTAAGCTAACCATCATCTATATATATAAAAATGAGTTGCTGTTCGTTAGTCTCGCTAAAATTCGAGAACGGCTGAACGGATTTATCTTATCTTGGTCTTGAAATGTTCGTGGAGGTCTAGGGAAGGTTTAAAAGGTAAGAAAAATTCGAATAACTGCCGAGAAAACCCTGAAAATAGCCCTATTCTATTTCCCATATAAACGTTTTCTAAATAAAATGTAGAGTCAATTTTAACTTTATTACTATTCAATAAAATGCATGTTAAATTATAATCACTCACAAAGTGAATCGCGAACGCGACAAAATTGCATAGTGTAAGCAACCATCAGTCGTAGGCGAAAACCCAGACGCATGGTAAGGGATGATATTGTTTGGCTTTCAGGCGACACGCCGGCGCGAATATGTGCGAGACACCCGTCATAAGCCGGGGTGACCGAAAAGGAAGAGGATGAGAAAATCCCTCCGACGCGATAAAGGGATCGGTCGCTGGTAGATTTGAGTATGAGTATTTCTGTAGTTTAGAGCACCAGAAGGACAAATTGAACACCTGTGAGCAGCATATAAACGCAGTTCACTCTCGGAATCATCATCAGTGTGTTCATACCAGTGCGTGGTATTTACACTTTACTTGACATTGGCAGAAATGGTTGCATATACCTACACTCATTTAAATAAATCTATATAAATAAAAATGAATCGCCGAAATGTATGTAATACTATACCTCAAGAACGACTTCACTAAATTAGATAATTTTTTTCCTCTGAATTAGTTACTTTCAGGAGATGGTTTAGAAGGAAAAAAAGGTTAAGAAAATCAGGTGGAAAAACGCAATCAAAGTTTTCCAAAGCATTGTTTATGTATCAGAAAAAAACCGACTCACATATGAAGTGCCGGTGGCGTAGGGCATAAGATCGCTGCTCCAGGATCTCTAGGTCTGCGAATCGAATCTCGCCATGACGTATCTTTTTTCTGATAATCTTATGTACTGGATTCATGTCTAGAAAAAAGCAAACAATCTTTGTTTTTTCTAATTCAATTTTTTCGGGCGCAGAAACGCTTTCAAAGCTTTCCAAAGCATTTTTTATGTATCAGAAAAAAACTGACTTAAATATGAAGTGGCAGTTGCGCAGAGCATAAGATCGCTGCTCCAGGATCTCTAGACCCGGGAATCGAATCTCGGGAATAATGTATCCTTTTTTCCGATAAACTCATGTCTAGGGAAAACAAAAACAAACACTTCATTTTTCAAATTTTTTCGGGTGCAAAAAGAAAGCCCGATATGAAATCAATAAGTAGTACAAAAACACTGCGTGTAGTTGAATTGGTGTGTAAATAAAAAAAGTAATTAAGGATGTGAGAAATATAAGGAATGATAATGTTTATATGTATAGAATGGCCAGAATAAAAAAAGACATATTCGATCGTGGAAAGTGCTGTGATAGTGAATCGAGACCGAAAACAAGGACAGCCTGTACCAGGATACGTGGATGTATATTCAACCGATGCATTGGGGCGCATTTACGCAGTTCACCCAAACAACAACGGAAAATCCCGAGCTTGAAATTTGCGCTAAAATCTACAATGAGGTATTAATATCTTTAGAGGATTTGTGCGTGATGATGTCTGGCAAGATGTTACATGACTTAGGAATGCCTGCACCTATGATGTATTCAATCGTGCATTTGAAAGAGAACGCCAATACGATAGAAATGCTTTCAATCAGTGCAAAATAAAGTCCCTTTTTTAAATCAACAGCAAAAAACAATTTACGACACGATAATGTCGACAACAGTTAATGTCGACAACGGAGGATTTTTTTTTCCTGGACGCACCCGGAAAATGCCTGCTGGCCCTTCTATTGGCCTCATTTCATTTCCACCAAATTTTTGTCAGTTCACATCGTCAAAAGAACAATTGATATCGAAAGTGTTCCTAAATATCGGAGTAAATTATAAAAACCATGTTTGGTTGAGCGAACGAGCTATATTAGCAGCAAAAAATAAGGATGTTGATGATTTAAATATAAAAATTCAGAATGAAATTTATGGACAAATACATTCATTTAAGTCGATCGATTCCATTATCGATCAAAATGAAGTTGTAAATTATCCAATTGAATTCCTAAATTCATTGGATTTGGCAGGATGACCACCCCACAACTTACAGCTCAAGGTTAGGTTAGGTTAGGTTGTACAGCTCAAGGTGATGTTACGCAATTTTAAATAGTAAGCCAAGTCTTTCAAGAATTTCGAAATTATACACAAAAAAAAGGACAGACAGACAGACGGACACCGAAGTGTTTCTATAAGGGTTTTGTTATTCCTTTGTTATCAATCGTGTTACACAATACCCACTTTGTTTTTGGTTGATAAATTTATCAGTCATTTATTGATTGATATTTCACACTCGCAATATTGTGGTATATGTTGTCTAAAGCTAAGTCTATGCTAGGAGTTCTGCTCCGGATTCCTTCTAAGGATTTCCACGAGGTCTTGTTGTTTAGCTAACTCTTAAATTTACCAACTTACACCAACTATTGAGTAGAATTCACACTGGTAGTAAAGATCGAGTGTTCATACCCACTAACTCTTTTTAAAACTTTCGAATTAAGTTGCCTTTTCTCTTTTCTGGAGCGGTCTTTTTTAAAAAACGAAACACATCGTATCGATTCGTATAAAAGGTAATATATGAAATTTATTTCATGTAAAAAAATGGAAATACTTGACAAAAAACATAAGGACATAAATAAAGGTTAGTTGTTTTGTTTAGAAGGACTGCTACAATCCGCATACACAATAATACTTGGAGAGAGTAGGTGTTAATCTTATCGAAGGTTACCCCGCAAGTGCATCGAGTAACGTCTTAAATTCGCATTAACATTACGTGCAAATACTTTTTTATCGAGAACAAAAAAATATATATATTAATGCAGATACCATATGTTTAAACATAAATAAATGATTCAGAAGAATTAAGTAAATAAAATGCTTTTTCTTTTTTTTTTTAATAACCAATATTCGTCCAACAAACAGCAAGAAGGTAGCTGGCTTAAAAGAAACGTGTATAGTGGAATGCGGCTCTATTGCTCATCCTTATCTTTGGCGCCGTGCTTTAGGATTCTTGTGAATTCGATGTAGTCGAAGAGGCCGTTCTTAATTGGAGCTTCACGGTACATTTCATCGACCTGAAAACGAAAAAGGCGTTGATTCACAGAGCAATGGGGAGATGATTTTTTTTTACTCACGTCTTCATCGCTGAATCGATCACCCATGGTGGTAAGCAGCTCACGAAGTCGGTCTTCTGGAAGGACACCATTGTTCTCTTCATCGAAGCATCCGAAGGCGTTCTTGATAACATCCTCTGGATCGGTTCCTTGAAGGCGTTCTCCGAAAAGAGTCAAGAACATGGTGAAGTTAATTGGTCCTGGGGCCTCGTTCATCATGGCCTCTAGATACTCATCGGTTGGATTCTTTCCGAGCGATGCGAGCATGTCATGCAAGTCCTCCTTCTCGACGAAACCATCACGGTTCTGATCGATCATATTGAAGGCTTCTTTAAATTCAGCAATTTGTGCCTGATCGAACATGGCGAACACATTGGATGTGGCGCGCTGCGCGCGTTTCTTAGTGGTAGCACGACGGCCGGCAGTTTTACGGGAAGACATATTGCTGAAAAAGGAAATGAAATTTCATGAAAGGGATACAATTGATTGACTGATATAATTGGGACAAAAACATAATTTAGTGGCAAAGAGAAAAATCATCTCTATATAACAAAAATTGAATCGAAATGAAGGTTCAGATGTTTAAAACTTGCAGACGGCTAGACTAAATTGGACGCTTGCTTTAGAGAATTTGTTCGTAATTGTTACACTTAGAAAAAAATTGTTGTTTATCATGCAGTCTTAAATTGAATAGAATCAGTTTTTTTTTTTTTTTGTCATTTTTTTGGATTCCTATTAGACGAATGGACAAAATAAAGTGCGTGGGATCAGGAGGATTCTATAAATTTCTATTTCTCCTAAAGAGCCAAATTGAATATGACAAAATTTGTTTGATTTTGCTAGCTGGGGCTTATTTTGTATTGCTTTAGTATCGGAAACCTATTCGAAAATCGGAAATTCGTATTTTCTATCGCTATAGGAAATGCCCACAATCCGCTTTCAGAAAATGCTACCAACTCATTTACGGATATTTCGTATTTCGTATGTCGAAAGCGAATGCCAAAATGGCTCTCTCTCTCTTGCGGGTTTCATTCGATAACTCTTTTGTTGTCGGATTGTGTTCGTTGTGAACATTTTTTTTTGACTTAAAATGACACTGTTAGACGATTTTAATTAAATTGAATCTTTAGTACAACATTTTAATGCATTTTTTTTATTTAAAATAAGTTTTTTGTTGCTAATTTCCTGATTAAAATAATTTTTAATGGAATGCAACAAGACGGAGGTGTTTGTGAGGGATCTAAGCCTTTCATGTATGTACACCGACAATTTTATTAAGCTAATGTTTGGTAATTTGACTTAGCCAATTTGGCGCTGATACTCTCCTTGTGCAAACAAATTTAAGGAGAAGTGGCCGATAGTTTTATAGTGGGCAGGAATGCTGTCGGTCTTGTTGCACTTGGAAGATTGTTTTTATAGCCTCCAGTGTGTGTAAAATGTTTTCCTTGATAGCCGATAGTTTTTCATAAGGCTGCAAATATTATACAATACTAACACTAATTCACCAATTTTAGCTTTATTCCAATACATGATTCTTCTCATAGTAAATCACATAGCGACAATATTCTTTGCATTTGATATTTTCTATAATTTATTACACTTGGACAATACTGATTTAAACCAGAATTTATTGAAATTAATAATACGAATTGACTTCGGGATCGGATTTCATTTCCGAATCCAAAAGTGATATAAAATAACGCCTCCTGGTCTTAGCCATTAAATCTCTAGAATACTGTGCGGTGGGACAAGTATTTTTGGTATTGCAAAATTACACCTCACACGAAGCATTATGGACTGTCATGTCTATTTATATTCCTATCGTTCGGATAAGTTGTGTTTACATGGCTCATGGTCCACAAAGGACAAGGATGCACCTATCGGGTATGTAAATCCTTGGTTGCTTTTTCCTAATTAATGTTATTTTGTTCAATTAATCACATTAAAAAAGCACAGTCTGGTCAACCTGAACTAAAATAGAAATGTTAATACATTTGACTCTGATGAGTTCAAAATAATTGGGCTTCATTTAATGCATCATTCGACAATGAATACTATTCGTTCGAATCTGAGAATAAACAAAGTTCATTGTTTTGGTAGTAATTCGCCGGGATAGGGTGAGAAGCACGACGGTGCGCGGAGAGCTCAATCTTGAGCAGCTGCTTCTTCGAACGGAAAGGTCTATGCTGCGATGGTTTGGTAACGTGACACAAATGTCCCCATCAAGACTTTCGAGGCGCGCCTTGAATGCGATTCCGTCAGGAATGCGACCCAGTATGAGATGGTTGGACAAAGTCCGAAAGCTTAACTGGTTACGCTTCGACATGCCTCCTGAGGAGTTAAAGTCAGCTGCGCTGGACCGAGTTGCCTGCATCTTCGTGCATTGCCCCCGCAACCCTCTTAATGCAATATGCGGCAGAAAATGTTATATGATGTGTGATCGGTTAACTTCTCGTAGAATTTATAAATTTACTCTCGAATCGAAGCCTCAAAAGGCTATTGTGCAATGTATCTGAAAGCCCAAGCCATGAGAAAAGCCTGCGTAAACAACTTAACAAAAATAAAACGTTGTCAACTGCAGATCTGGCGACGGAAAGACGATACGTCGATTATTTCATGTCGAAAATCTTATTCAATCAAACCGAGATACTCAACAATCAATCGACCAGCTGTCTTATACAACCGACAAAGCACACGATGAGACTCACAAGTGAGTACCTCCGCCAGCTCATCTGTCCCACCGTCTTTCGATCTCAATCCTGTAACCAACGACAACTGCTGCTGCCGAGCTCAGTGAAAACTTTTCATTGTTGACAATCACGGCTGATGATTCACGCCCCTGGCACTCAAGACAGCCAGCCCACTGCATGAAGACAACACAGATAACAAAAAAAAGTAAACACTCACGACTAAGATAAGCAAACCGCCTGTGTGTGAGGCTAAATCTGCAAACACACCCAAAAAACTGTCGCAGAAAACAAAAAAACGTCTTCGAATAAATCGCGCTTATGAGTAACTTCTTTTTGTCCGCGGAATTTCTGCAGAAGCAGCAACGCGGTGAGTCAGAGGTTATATGAGTTTCAGTAAACTGCTCCAAACTGCACCGTGCGTTTATTTTTTTGGGGGCCACTGGCAGAAAAGGCCATATTTAGATGAAAATCAAGTCGGGCTCCACAAGTTTGATGACCATATATGGCACTAGGGGCATCGCCAGCAATTGAATCGATCGCACTTCAACAGATGTTGGTATCGCAATGGAATTCGGTTGCGAAAGTCGGTCGATGATTGGATTTTAATTGAGAAATTAAATGGTCCCTGCGTTGGAAGTGATTTCATTGGGATTTGGGTTAATTTTCGGCCACAAATGATAAAAACATGAATCACTCTCGAGGCACTCAGTTTGATTGAGTGGGGCAATGGCCGAGAAAGAATCACCAGAGAGAGAAGTTTACATTTCTTTTTGCACTGTGTACTCACCTTATTTTTAGATTTAATATTTAAATACAAAAAAAAAAAACAAGTTAAAGATTTTTTCTTAAATTTTCTCCAATAAACTGCAAAACTTTCCCGAAGTGCGTGTAGTTAGCCAACGTATGTCAAATTGAAATGTCAGTCAAACAAAAGATGAAAATGGGATCGGCAGTTGGGCGAAAAGAAAGAGAAGATACAAATGGTTTGGCTGATGGTGCGAGTGGGAGAGAGAAGAAAGAAAAATAAATAATTCGCGATACTCGATTCGTGTTGTGTAGTAGATGCGGCAGCTGATGGCTTTTGAGGAAGTAATAGAGCAGTGAATGAGATTTTTAGTTTTTAGATTAAGAGTAAAGTTTTTTTTGATATGGACTTTTGCAAGCGATTTCTTCTTGTCAAATTGCACGAAGCTTGAGAGAATTGTTTTTTTCGTTTTTAATGTATTTTTTTTGTTTTTAACAATATTAAAACCTAAATTCTAAAAAAATACAGCACACCTATGTCTTTCGGCGCAGTTTAACTCAATACATAGTGGGACAATTAGGACTTTCTTTTAAAAAATGCAGTAAAATGAACAAAATTAAAGTTTTTCCATGTTTTATGCCTCTGTTAGTAGGAGCAAACATTCTCATTTATTGTGGAATACAACAACCTTCACGTGGCTGCTACGGCTGGTTTCACAGTACCGCATTCTGTGACCCGAATTTTCCAAGACCTTGTTGATGGTTTTGAGCTGTAGCTTACGTATTGTTTGAATGATATTAGTCTTAACTGTTTGAATCATATCCGAATTATTGGCATAATATCGGTCCTCCATGGTTTCCAACAAAAAAAGGCCAGAGGGGTCAATTCGTAGCTCCGAGGTTGCCATTGGCACCGCCAAGACGGCTGGTATACGATACCCCCACTTTAAAAATATGTTTTTAATATTTCTCAACGTTGCTTAAGCGTAAAGCGACTTATTTCGTCTCGCGGGATTATGATACTGATCTTCTGTCAAGATTTCGAGCGGGAAACAACTGTCAGTGTGCAAATAACTTGTGATTTTAAAAGAAACTAATAGCTGGCCCACATTTTATGGCTTATCATCATCATCAGCATTGCGTGCTCTGTTAACGCAGCGCGGAGGCAAGGCACGCAGAAGAGATCTCCAGGCAACCCGATCCGAGGTCCCGAAATCCCGAGGTATGCCCAAGCGTCTCCAGGCGAGCTGTTGGACATGGTCCAACCATCTCATTCTGCCAAGCGATCGCCTTTCTAATGGAATCACTCGAAAGTCGTGATGATGGACTCTACAATTTTATTTCTGGCTGCTGAAACAGAGCTTGCAAAATTATCTACAAAAGAAGGCAATGTCAACAATCTTAAAAGGTGGTCTATTAACACCGAACCAAGTAAGAACCTCCTAGGTGGTGAACCTTACCAATGGCCAAAACTTTAGCCTAGAATTTAATTGAATCGAATAGCATCGTATGTGTTTTCGCAAATCTGAGCTGTTCTGTCTCTCGGTGGCTTCTCCTTGGTCCCGTTAATCTTCTTGCTGTCGTGCTCGCGTGATATGTGGAGCTGCCAGCCTGGCGTTACAAAAATCCTTAATCCCTCTGTCACATGAGATAAAACAGCATCACTGACTTAAGCGTTTTTAAAGAAAGGGTAAAGATTTTCTTAAGAACAGGAGTCTACATTTTTTTTTTGTGTAGGTTTTAAATACAAAAATTGTTTTATATTGGAGCGTGCTAACTAACTTGGGGCTATCCTTAAATTACCTTTAACACCGCACGGGCTGAAAGTACCGAGGGAGAATTGGACACCAGATGTATTCTAAGAAATGGATACATCAGTTCTGTTGAAAAACATTCTAAAGATGTTCCGTTGATCAAAGTAATCGAATTCATCGAAAGTACGTCAGTGACATGCATTTCAATCGCAATGTCCTAATAGACAGGTTTTCTACATCGCAAAAATGCGAGTATCATTCCGCCACAAATGTCTCAAACACACCTAAAAGGCGGATCACAGTTTTTTTTTTTGTAACTTAAACTATAAAAAAAATACATGCTCCTTCCAAAAGGTTTAATGAAACCCACAAATTTATTGAAAGAAAGGAATCGTATATGGCCACATTAGTTTTCCCCGTGGGCTTTTGAAATCCAGAGATTATGATGCCAGTTAGACCTAAAATCTTTGTTGATCCATAAACTTGAAAAGAGTGACTAAAAGTTATGTGGGAAGTTTTTGGAGTCTTACAGTCTGAATAATGAAACTATAAAATTAGTATTTGCTCTTCTTTTTAACGCTAAAAGCACTTAACACATTTCTTCAAAAGAAGCCGACAAAACTGAGGAACTTGGTTTTGCTATGATTTTGACTATTGGTGTACGGCAAAAAAGAAACTGCCATT
Organism: Syritta pipiens; assembly: GCA_905187475.1. Taxonomy (NCBI): domain Eukaryota; kingdom Metazoa; phylum Arthropoda; class Insecta; order Diptera; family Syrphidae; genus Syritta; species Syritta pipiens. The sequence goes on along the minus strand of LR994571.1, from coordinate 8,192,709 downwards.
TGGCATTGTATTTGTATACATGAAATTGAAAAAAAGCTACGCTCTGACATCAACGGGTTGTTACGCCACCCAATGTATGTATGATGCATGAAATTGAAGGTCTTGTTTATAATGGTTAGAATGAATATCTGCTGCTTTTCTTAACACTTTGTTGCCATTTTGAACATCATTTCACTATCATTTTCAAACAGAGGCTTTCGGTCTTAGTCAAAATAAAACTGTCACTCCTCTTAAGCAACTATCAAAGTTTTTGCACCAATAAAATTAGGTACCATGGACAGGAACGCATAGTAATAATTTAACTCTAAACAGCTTGTCATTTCTGGACGATAGCTTGCTCAATAGTTGACAGATAGGAGAAGGATATAAGTGGTGTATTGCATTATGCGACTTAGAAAACATTCCACAGTATACATTTTAAAATTTTATTTGTTGGTCAAAAAGCTGTGTGAAATACCAGTCAAAACAAGCATTGCATTTGAATTCTTTGAGAAAAGTGTTTTTGTTAAAAACGACAGACACTCTATTTCTTTGAATTGATTGTGTATGCGAAGCTATTTTTTAGTTCAACATTACATGAAGCGATGATTGTTAAAAGTTAAGTGACATTTGTATTTTTTTTTACATGAGAGACAAAAAACAGCATATTTTGTAGAACAAAATTGGTCTCAAATTGTATAGTTTTTGCTGTTAACGTAAAGCAACTTTTAATTACTACAAAACTGTAATAAAAGTGACTTCGAAGCATATGTCTTTTGCCGTCGATTAATTTTATATCTAAATACGAATACCACTCCTATACTTCGACGAGCAATTATTTAACATTGTCAACTATTTTCGCTTTTTTGGTTTTATTATTGTATAGAGTAGTTTAAAAATATTGAATAAGAAAAAAGGTTTATTTAAGTCAGTAAATAATAATACAATAATCGATAAGCCAAAGTTTTCTCATATTAATTGCTTATTTTATTGCAAAAAATAGTATTCTCGAGGGTAGAACATCAACTTGTCATTCATACATTGTCAACTCTTATTCATATTGCCCAAGTTATGTTGGGAAGTTGTGCTTAAGGTAAAATTCTTGAAAAACAAACTAAATCCCCTAGATTTTTTCAATGCTCACACTATGTAGCGTCAGCTTCGAAATTTAATTGAATATTTCCTAATTCATTTAAAAGATAAATTGTCGTTACATAGAAGTGAACTGATAATCTGATGCTTTGAGACACTCTTCTAGTTAAATTGTAACTATTGTTAATACGTTTTTAAGTTTTTTTTTATTATTTTATTCTTTTTGTTTTTCTTTTTTTCCACCTTTTTCTCTTACACATGCATTACATTAATTGTTACATCCTTCCTTAACAACCTCAGTCGGAAAGAATTGCTTAATGTTCTTATCACTAAATATAGGGTAAGCAACCAGTTATACAAATGTGTAACAATTTGTACACTTGTTAAAAATATCAAAAGGTAAAGATTGATTCAAAACTTCTGCTTCTAATTCCCATATACAGAGACGGTAGTACATACGTGCTAGAATTTTAACTCTCTACAACAGAAGCAGCCACGCAGTCCTGCGCAAACTAATTGGATCAAATGCTTTTTCAAAAGCAGTTTAAAGTGAGATTTGCAGCCTCCAAGCAGTCATGGAGAGTCATGACTAGGATTTCAAGCCTCTAAGGTTTCAGGAAGCTTGGAGATCATGAAGAAGATTACCAAATAAGCAGAGGGTTGTTTGAAAAATTTCCGATCACAATGTAAAGATAGCTGCACTCGTTAATAAAAGCTAGTAAATGCGAGTTGTGCATCTTTTAACAGTTACTCTGCGAAGTTTCAGCCATTTTGGACTTGCAGTTTTTGATGACAGTCGTTTGAGTGAACCGATGTGAGTGTTTTTAGTGAAAAATTATTTTGCAGACAAAAGCGCCAAGTACTATTTACCGGGTTAATGAGATGGAAGCATCGCTGGGCTGAGTGTGTAGTGATACAAGGAGATTAAGTATGCAGAAAAAAAAAAATTTAAAAAAAATGTTTTGTATTTGTTCGTTCGGAAATTTTTCGTAGAGTTCTGCCAACCATTCGAAGAAAACCTTTAATCGAAACTGAGATTTGCCAATACGACTTTGCCCATGCCATATAAATGCTTCATTTTACGAAAAATGAATCGATTACTGTTAAAACAACATAAGTGACATTCTTATTTTTTTACAGGAGAGACAAAACATAGTGTTTTATATGGAATAAAATAAATTGCTGGTGCCGATTTTACATTGAAATTTGAATGTATTTTAGGCTTCGAAATGTGTCGAATACAAGCTCTATCCACAAGCCTTACAAAAACGTAATAAGAGTAATTTCGAAAAATGTTGTTTTACAATCATCGATTAAAATAAAAGAAGCAATTTAAAATGGCCTTATAGCTCTCCTGACCTCAATCCCATTAAATAATCTGTGGACATTATTTAAGTCAAGCTCGGGGAAAGGAATTGCACAGTCTAAAGGAAAAGAAATCGTAGACGTATATTTCAATGGCGAAGAAATCAGAGATTTAAAGAATTATGGAGTCCTAATATTTTTAATGTTCAACAGGGTAAAACATCTCAAAATATTGCCAACAATCTGGCTGTCCCAATTAATTTGCACAGCACTGTATATGGCAAGGCTAACACCTTTAAGAAAAGAATTACTTTAAACAATTTTTTTTATTTCGTTGTACAGAATGAAAAACAAAAATGCCGACTTTTTATTTGTTTTTTTGCCATTGTGAGAGACAATATTCTAGCACGTATTCACGTCTCTGCACATAAAATATTATTATCAACGAAAGATTAAAAAGCATCTATTAAAAACAAAATGTAAAAGAGTGTCAATGATAAAACATAGCCTTGTGAAATACCAGCTTCCATTTGTCCATTACTTGTATATCAAATTTGAAACCATTAAATAAGCTGAAAAAAATTCAAATCGATGCTTTGAAATAGAGTTTTTTAAAAAAAAGTACAAATTTATGCCATAAACCCACATTCAAAAATTTTACAAAAAGAGTCGAACAGCAAACTCTGTCCAATGAAAAGAACTTGTGAATGTACCTGCATAGATATTGCAAACATTGGTACAAAAATTGGTTCCACTTTTCGGTGAGATATGCCATTATCTCACTAGTGGACTTGTGTTTTTGCATCACATTCTTTTGCCTTATTATGTGGGCCAAGTGATTCGTTACAAGTTAAAAATTGAAATGAGCAATTAAAAACGAAGAAATTTATTTTCCACCAGTGTCAGAGCTAAGTTAGAGGCGTGTAATTGGCAAATTCTATGCTTTGCGGTTTCGTCGGTTTTTTATGTGAAAAGGAGTGTATAACCTCTAGATATCTGCAACATCAAATGAAGAAAAATATGCTGTGGTGCATGGCACTGAAAAGTCTGTCGACTTGACTTGATAGTGTTTTAGGTTGCCAACTAGAGGGAGAAAGTGAGGGTAGAAGATGAACGTTGTCATTGACATGACACGTGACACTTTTCAGGCAAAGCAAAGGTAGTCGTTCTTCAAAGGAGGAAACGTTATCCTTTTTTGCTGAAGGTTATAATGAATCGTAAGTGTGAAAGGTTGGCCATCTAGTAGTTTGATTTTAAACCAAAGGTTATTTTGACACTGATAACTGTTTCCTTCTCGAAATCTTGGCGAAAATCTAGTATGGTTAGTATTATACCTCACGGAATGAAATTAATCGCCTTATGCTGGAAATAGATGTGTAGACTTTCTGCAAGAAGCACTGTATGCTGACTTTCAGACGTGACAAACCTGCAGAATTTAAGGACATTTCGGCAGTTCAGTTGCTATGACAACAAATAGCTATTATTTTCGTTTCCAAGACAAATAATAAACAAATGCCAACGTCAGAAGTCAGAGTCACCTCAAAATTTTAAATATATTTTTTTATGTTGTGGCAGTATTGCCGCTGCGCAGCTAAATTAGGAATAGAAATTGATTGCAACACACATCTGCATGCAGGCTTTACGTGTGTTCAGCTACATATAATCTCGTACATCCTGATTGCGCTGCACGAGAAAATCTGCACATCTGTTTCTAGCATTATGCCTGAACAAAATTGAGAAATTTTGAAAATATATTTCTAAATTAAGTGCTTTATAGCCCAAACACTTGGTTTCTTTTAAAGAAAATGTGTTATTAGCCTTCTTGTTAATTTGTTGAGCCGAAAACGGTTCAAGCACTTAAGGCCAATATCATCGTAGCAATTCGTGAGCCTCAGCCTAACGTGATCAACAAGGTCTTAGGAAATTGGAGTGTCAGAACGCGCTACTGTGATGCCAGCCGGGGCAGCCTCTTCAGTGATGTTGTATTCCATAGTTAATGGCAGTGTTTGTTCCTACAAATAAAGTCATAATACATAGGAACAATTTAGTTTTGTTAATTTTATTGCATTTTTAAAAAGAAACTTCTGTTTGGCCTACCCTATATAAAAAAATGAGTCTCAAAGCAGAGCTATATAATTTATGTGAAGTCGATTTTGAATCTTTTAGAATACCTTTAAGCCACTTTCTTATACACATTGTCAATGTTAGATTTTAGCGTCAGCGTTTCATTAAAATTTGAGAATCTACAGATTTGAACTAAATTGAATGTCTCTGCCGCAGTCGGGAACATTTAAAGGAAAACTAGGGAACATCTATAGACGTTTTACTAACCTATAAATTCCCTTCGAATGTCATATACTCTCGGTAACATGAACTCTTTCCTGCCGGATTTGTTTCCAATCCAAATTGGCATTAAAACCATGACCTAAGTTCCTTTCTAATACAGTGCGCTACAGCACAACATCCTCATTACTAACCAATTTCAAGCGATTAAATTCGTGAATGCGGAAACTGTCAAACTTAATAGACGCTACTACGTCAAATCATCTCCCGATTCAGTCGCCAATTGAGGACGCTTAGCCGTAGAACGCAAAATGCCACCTGTAATGAAGTGGCTGCAATGAGTTTCACATTCTCCAATCCATTCGCGGTATGATTCTCTACAGCTTAGTCTCCAGGATAGGATTTAATATTCCTTGGAGCGTTGCACGCTCCATAAAGAAAAAAACACCATGACGGCAGAGTTTCTCTCATTTCCCAACGGAGACTTTCCTCAAGATCCTATTCCAGATGCGCTCACAAGACGACGGACGACTTATCATCCGTGTGCCTCGCCGCTTCCGGCTTAAACTGGAATGCTGTTCTTATGTCACATGTAATGACGTCGTCGCCGACTTTGTTGAAACCATGCACAAGAATCGAATATCAAAAAGCCACTCCGACAGCAGCAGCGTAGAGAAGAAGCACACCAGCATCACACAGCAGATAATTAATCCGTCCTCGTCGTCGTCGTCGTCTTAGATCCAAGAACTCCACACCATCTGCACCAAGGTGAGTTAGGAAGTTAACTTCCAAAGAAAATCTTCCATCGGTAGTGATTGCAATCGGACCGCTTATCCGCTCATGAGTACGTGGAAAACCTGTAGGATGCAATCCAATACCTGGCAACAGTATCGGTTCTATCTATCGCTGGCGTTATGAGATCAACGATCGCGCAGAAATCCATCAGCGACGAAGAGGAGAAAATGAAAATCAATCATGCAGCTAGCCGAATCCGCATTTCTAGAAAGGGTATCCTCTTCTGTCCTCTCTCCGTGTGAGTATCGGTTATCGGTATCCGAAATAGAAAGGGATTGCCGGCGAAATTGGAGTGTGACTGGAACTCGATACGGTGGTCAGGCAGGCATTCCTTCCATTAGTTTCCGGTGATTGTGCGGGGGAATTAAAATTCGTTTTCGGTCTTCTTTTGGACGTCGTTGAGGAGGTCTTTGACATGTCAATTAGATTTGAGTTGTGAAAATTACAAGTCATCAGCGACATAGTAATGACACCTGATTGTTGAATGTTCTTCTGTGGTTTCTGAGGGTATCTTCTATAATTCCACGTAATGAGGTCGGACTTCTTCTTTTGGCGAAGACGATGTACGTGTAGGTGGACTAATGTAAGATAATGCGAGAGACTCATTAAGCAATTTTTCGGGAAACAATTCGAAAGGCATTGGGGTATAATTAGATCAAAAGAAAGGAAATAATAAGTCGCTGGTGCTAATGAATAGTTAATCTTTTCTTGACAGGATTAAAAGAGAGAGAGTGAGGTGAATGAAACCTCATCTTGAAGATTGGTGCAAGCCGTTGGTTTGAAGTTTTTAGGTTACACTTGTCTGTGAAGTTGAAACGTAGAACGCGTGTAGAGATTGTAGAGCTGAGTCATGTATATTATTGTGATTTTCCCCTTAGTACACCGGTAGCAAGCGTACCTTTTGTTTGTCCATGTATACATATTAACAAAAATAGAAAAGTTAAATGGTTTTAGAAAAAAAAGTTCAAAAGCCAGGAACAATTGCCAATAGCCGGCTTCATATTATAAACGTTGTAAGTATCTCCTAAGTTTGTATATATTAAGATTTTCCCATTTTGTGCATAGATTATTGAAGAAATCATTATTTTAACCAAATTAGATCTTACTGTACAGAAGCAAATATATTTCCTCCCATTAAGATATTTCCGTGACGTTGACTACCTTTTGACTGGCTAAGAAAAGGCTGCTCTTGTCAAAGACCCACAGACGATTTTTAATCTTACACCTGTTCTGTTTATCAGTCACAGCAATAAATGATTCTGTCGTTTATGGAATGCTTCATCACGACTCACAAAATGAAAATAAAATTTAATAACAGCCTGTAGATAAAGGTAATCGCCATTTTTGGAACCACTTTCAGAGTTGTAGGGAAATCCCCATTTTCCTTGTTATTTTGCTTTTATCCGATCTGTGTACAGGAAATCGAAGAATGGAATCAAAATGCTTTTGAAGACGCATCTGGCGATGAACTCAGTTGCGATGATGAGGCTTAAGAAAACAACGATGAAACACCAATGTCGTACTAGTTATTTCACATTCTTTAGCCATTGAAAACTGTATCGAGCTTACAACTCGGCAGGTGATGGTTTTCTGTAAAAATGAATATATATATATATTGTGAAGGTTTTTTTTAGTCTAGGATTGGACTCCGCGAAGGAAACATAACAATGGAGGTGTTAATAAAAGTGTTTTTTTTTTTCTTTGTTTTCGACTCTAAAGTGGTTGTTTTTTTTTAATACTGGGCTAGGAAACAAAAACGTCAATAATTTTGCTTTTTCATTGCTTTTTGCTTTTCACTATGCACATGACCAATCGCTTCGCCCTCCGTAACGATACCGTGGTATAAAGTTCAATTAAACCAAAAAAGCAAACAAACATTATAGATTATATGCTACAAAAAGATTAATTGTTAATTAATAAAAGATATCCCTGTGTAAATAATAAATTTTGAAGGTACTTCCATTATTTTTGTTTTACTTAGAGCATTTTGGATACCCTAGCCATAAAATGGGTTTGACTTCTGAGCGTCCGCCGATACCAAACACTGTGTACAGCTTCAATAATTTGCCAAGGTCTTAATTAGGACTTGGCTTTTAGGTAATATGTATATTGTGCATGTATCGATAAAAAAAAAAAACGAATTAAAATGGCTAATTGTCACACGTACAGTGAAAATTCAAATTAAACGTTTTCTGTCTAATGGGGTCACAACCGGCGCCATTTTAACACCATGCGCAGAGTGGAATCAAATATTATTTATTAAATGATTTGTGGCGATTGTGGAGTGGCGTGCAAAACTGGATACATACTCGGCGGTCGTATGGTTTTTTGTAAATAAAAAACCTCCCACTTGCTTCACCTTACTTCATCACCAAAAAAGTAGTACAAACGATTTTGATCACATTTATAGAACGGTGGAAATTTACAAAAGTTCATCTTGACCCCAATGTATCCATTTTTGCACGTTTAGAAAAATATCTATTTTGATGTGCGTGAAGAGTAAGATAACTTTGGCTACAATAAATTGATAATGGTTTTTTATAGAGCGTTCAAAAACGAACAATTTTGGCTATGGGCGAAGGGTCTATCTCACCCCGTTTAGGAGGTAGGGGCAATTTAAAATCAAATCAAACAACATGGGAAAAAAATTTATTAAAAAACAATGGCAACACCTATAATAAAGTACTATACCAACTTAGAAAGGCGGAACCTTGTTCTTTAGTTGTACATTAAAGTTAGATTGTTCATGCCCATATTTTGTGGAAAATTCGCATACAAACTCAAAATTTTAAATAAGCAATAATAGAAAAAAAAGTGTAAATAATTTTTTTTTCATAACTGTAAGTCGCAGAGCTAAATTAGCACCTTGCCGTTAATGCTTACGTTCATTTTTAGGCGAACACAAAAAACAGAATGGTCCTATATCTTCTAGTTCAACATTGATTTAAAATTGTATACACATATTGATTGACCACTAGAATTTTTACGGCTGGATGCTAGAATCTGGTTATTGATTATATTCTGCTGCCTCAAAATTTGGAAAAAAGTACTAAAATTCGAACAAATATCGTATCTCAACGAATGCTCCTGCGCACCACTGTTCCAATCGGGCATTCCCTTCAACGACAACTTATTCCCGAAGAGAATGCGAACCCAAACAACCCACACTTCTACCAGAACCCGACGCTCTTCGAAAGAGAAACAAATGGCCTCTTTTTCTTTTCTCCACCACTGAGTTTTAAGTTAAAACGCAAAAGGAACGAAGCCTGTAGAGAGATACAGATAGATACCCAACGTTCCTCGCGTGCTCTTCAACTGCGCATGCGGTAGCCCGCACTCAGTATGTCGTACTCAGTACTCAGCAGAGTAATATTTTCTCACTTGCCTGTTAATTAATACGTATTCGCTCCGGTGTACTTACCGTACACTCACTCACTCACACACATTGTCGACTTCCAGCAACAAACCAATTGACGAACTCCCCACACACCACGTAACATCCGCGAGATACAATTTCGTTATGCAAACAGAGATACATTCGCCCGTCATCGTCATCGTCGCCTCAATTAATCTGCCGCTAAACCAATTCGTCGTAGATGAGCAAAAAGAGCGCCCAGAACCAACCACCAAACCACAGGGGCGGCCAAAAAGGCAGCGCAAAACGTGATTTGAGCGAAGGCGACGAGGTGTGGGTGTGTTGGTGCATCTATCTAAAATTTAAAGAAGTACACAATTGCAGGGCGCAGAGAGCAAGAGCGCGACTCGTACTTAGAGCGAAAGAGACGAGGGTCTCCCATTCGACGTGTCCACGTCTCTCTTCCTCACACCATTCCATCCATACCCAAAGAGGCAGAGGAGGAAGCACAAAAACGAAATAAGCGAATTCCGGTGTGTGGTGTGCTGGTGCGCCGCGTCAAATCTATTCGCCGCATACAAAACTATATCGAGGGCGATTCACGGCAAAACGGCGCACAGTTCGGTTCACCGTACACCACTTCGTACGCCAAGCTTGAGATACGAAAAGAGAAAAAATATAAAAAGAAAATAAAAATAAATAAGAAATATATATTTTATTATTTGTTTTGGTTTTTTCACATTAACTGCAACGTATTCGGTCGGTTTGCGACGCGGATAGAGTTTTGTTTTTTTCGGTACAAATTTTCAAATTGTTATTTTTTTGTTGTTTTTCCGAAGCACTCGAGCACAGGTTCCTGGCGAAGTTCTCATCGTTTCAAATGTCAGCACTGTGCGGTGGATAGACCAACTACAGTGGTTAACTATCTGACACCTTGTCTGGGATTGCGGGGAGTACCTTTGCCTGCGAGCAGCTACTGTGTTTCGTCTCTCCCCTGCCCACACTCGATGGATGTATCTTATTTGTTTAATCTTGAATGGTGATAACTAATAGATGGTTCCGCTTGCCAGCACACTCCCCTGAGTGCAATCCTCTCGCTAAAGAGTGCTTAATTCGATTAAAAAAGATACAAAAAAGAAGAAAAATCAATATGTGTATACAAAATCAATTGTGAGAAAGTATCTTTGTGCGAAAAATAATCCTCTATTAGTGGCATTTTGTGTTTTAAGTGTTTTTGTTTTATAATTCTTTTTTTTTTTCACAACTCGAGTGCAGAAAAGTATCCTTTCGGGGTAATAAGATTGCGTCGTATACAACACGTACGTGAGATGATGACCAGTGAAGGAGATACAAGTGATAGAATTTCAACCTAAAATTCACCTACCTACACAGTTTCCTTTTATTGAAAGAAAGAAAAAAAAAATATTTATAATAATTTGTTGAATCTATTAGTTACTAATCGAAATCGCGTGGTACTTTACTTTGATAGCGTTCGTTCGTTCACTATGCTCTCTTATATGCTACCTGTAGAAGAGAAACCATCAGCGACGACAACGACAACGACAACAACCACTATGGCAGTGTCGCCACCAACCTCATCCCTTCACGGTAATGGAGGAGCAATACGAGGACTCCAAATCCAACACCAACAGCAGACACCTGTTTCTATTATCAAGGGATCTTCCAGCATAGCGCAGACACCAGCGCCCACCAGCACCGCCCATCCGGTTACAATGCAGCAGGCACGAAACCTGAACTTAAATTTAAATTTAAGCAACAAACTAAATCAGAGCGGTAATGCCCTGTTGTCTGCGATAATTGAAAACAACACAATGAATACCAGTGATGACAATGACGATGACGGATGCCACAGCATTGATAACTGTGATGAGAACACAAAACTTTTGGATGCCAGCGAAAAGATCTGCGCAAATGGCAAGAGCGGTGGTACTGGCAATGGAACTGGTACAACGTCGATAGATACTAGTGGTGTCATTTGTTTGCATGGCAGTAACCACATAAGGACAGCTCTGCGGAGTAATGGTAATGGGAATAACAATAACATCAGTCTGAGCAGTAGTCTGAAGGCGGCTGGCGAGAGTTGTCACAGTTGTATCGAGGAGGAGGAGGTGGCTGACACCTGTGATGAGGACACAGAAACGGGTGGTACGAGTGACGGTGATAGACGCAAACAACTGAAGACAGTCAAACTAAGCAAAATGGGTGGCACTAAGAGTGCCACGCTCAAGAGGTGAGTTTCGTAGATTGAAAAGAAAATCGAATGACTTTGATTCTTTCCATCAAATTGCGATTTCTACATACGCCGTAAATGGGTGATCTAAAAAGAATTCTCATTCCCCACCCTTCGATGGCGCTCAGCGGGCGATTGTTTTGCAGAGAAATGAGCAGCAAGTGCTTGGACGTTTGACAAAAACGTTTTTTCATTCATTAGGATTATGTTTGGTCTTGTGGTTGATGTTGAAAAGAGCAATTTAAAAAATTAGTGGTTTCTGTGCCAATAAATCAGACTGAAAGTCACAGGCACACGCCAGAGTTAGATTCTTAGTGCTTATGACTTTTTATGTCTGCTACTTGCCACAACGTAAATATTTGGCACGACATTGGCGCCAGTGTTGAGGAGTTGGGAAAAATGTACCCCTGTTAAAATAAATACTGTCTGGATAGGTCATCTTAAAGTTAATACTCAGGTTTTTTTTACACACGCTCCGAAAGCTTATTGCCTTTTGAATTTGAATTTATTGGGATTTAAAATAAACAACTCATGTTATCTTTTTCTTTACCTGTGAAGCTAAGCTAAGTGTTTGTATGATTTATACAAGGAGCATATCTTATTTTCTTTCTTTCAGTTGCTCAGTTTTTATCGATAAAAAGTATTGTTATTGGAATGTCCCCAAACGATCACACTTTCTGTGTCCTTCATCGTCCTTCATCGTTGCAAAAAAAAGTAAAAAAAAAATCACTGGGCAAAAATTTAAGACAATCTTATTTATTCTGCCGAGACGAAGTAAGTTTAATTTGAACGATCAAGCCGTAAACCCTGTATATTGAGATATGTCGTGGTTTGGGGATGCTTTTTCGGATATCGCCTTAGACCATTAAGAAGATGGGATTGTGGATCGATTCGAGTATAAGTACATCCTTGAAAGTGTCATGTTTTCTCGTGCTGAGGAAGAAATGCCTCTGAAATAGCTCAAGACCACTTCTACTTTCTGCCAAACATAGGCATTGAATTTAGCTGCTTTGCTTAAGTCAAAATCGCAAAATCTGTAGCTCTCACGATTGAGGTTATGAAACAGTTGGCGATGATTATGAAACGTCGTCGCCGCGTCGGAAATAATATTATGAAGGAGGAAACGTAAGGCACATTTGATTAAAGAATCTTCAAAAGAATTACTTCTGTTTATTTTGCTGTAGCTCAGTTGATTGGTAAGTTGTTTTCAGTCACCCACTTACCTTCAAGAATAGACTTAGCTACTAGAGACTTTTCTTTTTTTTTCAATCTAGATTACTTCAGTCTTCTTTGTGGAACAGCGCTAGAGTAGTCACTTTCAGCTTGAAAAGTGAAATCTTCTTCAACATTTAGCGCTCTTCCAATTAAAGAATATTGTATTTTTTTTTTTTCATATTTTGCAAAGCCTCTCAACTTGCGGACTGGGCACGTCGATGAATAATCCGTTTCCCACCTGTCGACAGACAGTGACTTCGTCTTCGTTTAAAATTTTTATCACGAACTTTGTAACTCTCATCGGATTGAGAGAAATAAAATAAATAATAAAACAGGAAAAAAAAAAAGTAAATAGCCCTGGCAGTGATTCCTGAGTAGAGGTCGTTGTGTTTCAAACGGATGAGTCATTGAAACTTTGGCAGAGATACACAACATTGGCTCGCAAGACACATTCCTTTAAGCATAAGATAAGATTTAATTGCCAGTGTTGCGAATGAATTATTCTAGACATCACCTAGTCTAGTTTACAGAAACGTGCGTCGCCTTAAGTAGTCCATCCGAACGGAGAAAGTCACGTTGGGTGACTGATTTATGGTTCTTCTAACGTTAGCACCTGCTTTCAGACAAAGCTTAGCTTAGATTTTTACGGATTCACAATTTTATGGCGTTTTCGGGGAACTGTGGTAAGTTCGTGGGACGTAAAGCAGACCGAGGAATGACATCACATAGTGGCGGCACAAAAAAGGGCTACATGCACGGAAAACATCTTAAACCTCAACCCAAGCACTTGTTCGGTTTGCCTTGTAGTGTGCCTTCATTTATTCATCTCATTTAGGTCCCCATATCACCTTAGTTGAAAAAAAAAACTTAATTTTAATTTACAAAGTTCGCAACGTTGTTTGTGATTATCTTTCGGATCTCTTTGCACAAGTTTGATGAGACATGAGCGTAATCTCATACGTTATATAAAGAAGAAAAAAAAAAACAAAAACAAAAACAAACCCAGAGTTTCGTAATCCTCCATTCAGAATCGGTATCAATACTCACGACCTGGAGAGCAAAAACAAAAAGAAATAAAGCACAACAAAAACACAATTAAGGTAACAAAATGAATTCGTAAAAATCATGACCATGACTGAAAAGTTGGGGTCGATGAGTTTCAAAATGCTTTTTCAGCGAAACTTTTCCTTTTAACTGAGTAAGCCGGCGATTGATTGGTTGTTGTTGTTGGTGGCAAAGAAGTGCGGAATTGGGAGTGCTGTGTATGCCCACAGTAAATTTAAGCGTCACATCTTAGCTCAAACGGAACGGCGGCCGGTGGGAGGCGCTCTGCTTAGGTATTTATCGCATAGAAAGTCACGTTCCGTAAATTACTATCTAATTGGTAAATATTTGCATTGTATTTGTCAAATAGACTGTTGCGATGATGAGCTTGTTGAGATTTTTAGCGCAGAGAGTGTTAATGATTAATTGTTTGAGTTATTATTTTTTTCTTGTTGGTAACTCATGCGACATTTTGCGGGTTTTCGTCTTTGACGTTCGGACATGTGAATGTGGAAAGTTATAGTCATAAAATTATCTCATTAAAGAGTTAAAAACTGGGATATTTACTGACTAAACACTACAAATAACATGTTAGAGAAGTGCCTGCCGGCATGAACAGATTCAGTTTTACATTATGGAGCTAGTAATTGAGTAGCATGCTGCTTTTGCACCGACATAAACTTGGCTGAGTCTTAACCTTCATTCGTCTTTTGAATGAATTTTTTGATCCACAAATACTGTTTGAGAATTAAATGGCTTTAGTTTTTGTGTAATTAGCATTTCTGGTAAAAAAAATTAAATTATTAGGTTCGTCGCGAAAAAATTGAAAACTACAGTCCTCAAGGCATTTCATTTGAAGGTTAAAGTTTTATTTTGTATGTTTATGAATCTGGAACCATTTACTCAGTTCATTCGTACGTAAATTGGTGCAAATGACAGTTTTTTTTACGTTTGAAAGTTTAACACGCATACCCGGTGGCTGATTCACTACGATTTTCTGCTTACAATCAATTGTAACAAATCCTGTGATACGTTTTGTTTTATGTTAGCCGAAGGCATTTGTTGCTCTAGCTTTATTTACAAGCAATTATTTGTTAAGTCTTTAGCTAGCTTTGAAATAATTAAATACATTTTGTTTTGTGAATGCTGTTTAACTGCCCCTCCTGGCTGCCTGCGCGAAGCCAGGAGGGGCTGCTAGTAATTAATATAATTCATTACATTATTTATTTGGTTAATAAACAAATCTTACAGGATGAGCTTGTTGACTCTCTGATTAAAGTTGGTCTTGAATGTTCAAACTGATGCATTGTTTGATCAATTAACCAACCAACCTACCAGACCCCAGCTGCTTTCAAATACATACCACCATCCTAAAATACTTCATTCTTCTTGTTTCATATTGATTTTTAAGTTGTCTGGTTCTTTATTTGCCTTATGTCAAACTTTATCACGTTCATCTGAACCAAGCATATTAAAATTTATTTTCGTCCATAAAGACAAATAATTTCCAGAATTCGGAGTTCTTTTCTAGATGCTTCGTAGTGCAATCAATTCTTTTTGCCAGTGAATGTTTTTTTCGAATAATTCGTGGAATCAACTGCTATACCTCCAAATTAAAAAAGAATTCCCCCAACTGAGATTAAAAAGTGATTAATCAGCTTTTGCCTAAAGTTGTATAGATTGTCTTTAATAGAATGGCCTTGAATATGATTGCCATTAAAACAAGAGACTTCAGCTGGCTTCAGTTTCCTTTTAAATGTCATCGCTTTAACCACTTTAAACGTTTTCTTGTAACACAAAACTTCCTCAACAGGAAAAGTCATTGTTAGAGCCATCACAGGGGTTCTTCGGTTTAAAGGGCATGGTGAGACCTTGGTATTTCCTGGTTCCAGTAATCATCAAGAAGTCAGTATACTTGCACACCCCATGTGAACATCCGGAATTTCTAGGAATCCTGTATATGCAAGACTTCTCACGGCCAGCAGGGGGTGGCAAACCGCAGCGTTAAAGATAATTGGCACTATTCTATTGAGGGCACTGGGCTGCCTTTTAGCAAAAATTAATTATTCTTCGTAATAATTTCAATCTGATCTTTCTTCTTTTATTTAAATCATTAACGCTCTAGTTGGTAGTATCAGTAGGTCATTTCGCGATTAAAAAAAGAGGAAATAAGGCGTTTTTATAACTTCCTGTATTGGTGGGTTAGGAAATAGAACATAGAGAGCGTTTTTTTTACGGTGCAGCTGTCCACGGGTATTAACGTTTGAAGCTGCAATCGATCTTTTTCTTTCGTTGCAGTTCATTGTTAAACTGATGACCGCTATTAGTTCATTTATGAGTCCGCTAAGTGTGTGAAAGTTTGAGCCGGATAAACTTTTTAAGACACCTGCAAGTACTTAACTCAATTATTCGCAGAGACAGAGAGTATGTAGTGTGAGAGGAGTGCCGTGGTGCGAGGTCGAAATGAAGTGAGGAATACTGACTTGCGTGTGACTGTCAGGGACTTTAGAGGAAGCTGTATTTTCCACTGGCGGACTTGGACTTCTAGAACCTTATGGGTTCCACCAGAGGTGCTATTTTTGTTTGGCCGTCTTATTGATTGGCCGTTTGACTTGAATAAGCGAAGTTTGGTTTTGCTAGTAAGTTGACTAGAACTCCCTATGGGACCCAATTGTGCGAACGCAGGGCTTACAAACGCCTGATTTGACGTCCTCATCTGCAGCACTTATGTTAGTAACCACACCCTTGAGATTCTTTTAAAGATCGGAGTACTTATTACATGATAGACATAGATCGTTTGCATATTCAAGACCTTTCAACTGACAAAACGGCCTCTATTGTATGCCTCCGCGCCGGAGCACACATCCTTGCTTGACCTCAGTTTTTGTTGAAAATGCATCAGAATGCTGCCCAAAATGGCCGACACAGTTAAAGTACAGTACAGCACAGTATACGTATATATAGTATACGTGTGTAAGGTTGGTAATCTTTTCTTGCATACCTTGCTTCAATGATGGACGTCGGGCTGTTAAGCGATCGTACCCAGGTTCGAATTCAGTCTGGGGAAAACACCAGAAACAATTTTCACGGCCCCACCTCCAGCGAACGACTAACAATCCTCGAGGCGACAGCGGATTTGTAACATACTTAATCAAAGTTTCAATTTGTTGATACTCAATACAATTAGCATTTTTCATTTTCATTCATTTTTCAAACAAACTAGGAAATTAGTTTTCATAGCAGAACTTTTCTTATAATGAGTGCTATACTCCAGGGCTATTTTTTGGGTTTCGTAGAGGAGCCGGGTCAACATAGTTTCTGTAATTTACATCAGAATACTTAAAATGTTTCCCAAATAGCAAGAATAATCCCTGGAACACACTGGCAATATTCGAAAGTCCAAAATCCTTTGTCTTTGCCCGTCATTCTATTTTTAATTATACAGACTACAAAGACTTACTTAAGAAGACTTACTAAAGAAGTTGTTTGTTTTCCTAAAATGCATACTGTGTCCCACAAAAGTTTGCGTACGATGAAGAAATCTAAGTGCTTTACTCTTTTCAAATTTACCTTCTAAAACAAATTGTCAACTTTGGTTGGGGAATAAACGCCTATTTTTCCTCAGATTTCTTTATAGTATGCAAACTTTTGTGGAGCACTGTATGACTAAAACCTTAACTGAAAAAAAGTTGTATAAAAAATTTAACTGTGTAATTAAATTTTACGCTACAAAAACTTATTCGCATGTAGAAATAAAATCTGTTTCAAAAGGTCTAGGAACTAAGCGAAAACACCCGCCTGCCAACTCCGTTGTGAGAGCATCAAAACTGATTGATAAAATTGATCCTAGTCTATTCTAGGTTATCACAGATTTCTCGGTATCAGTCTTAGAATGTTGCTAAGAACACATTAACTTAGACGCAGTAGTAGCCAATCTTCCCATCTGACAGCCTCACATTTAGCTTACTATCAGCTAACAACTTAATTAAAATTTATTTCGAGAGTGAACGTTCTGAATCCAAATTTCCCACCAGATCGTTGCGCAGCTTCAGTCTCATACAGTAAAGACGATTGTTAACTTGGCCGACAGCTTAGTCATTCGCTGCTCACACAAATATTTCTTCTTTATTGTCACGACGCCAGCCATAATGGCGCAAGAAGCTACGCCAAGCATGAACATATTTTTTTTATGGAAATGAGCATTGCAGTCATCCAAGTTTCTGTCTTAACAAAAAAACATGTGGGTATGAGAATCTGCAGCTTAATTCACGTCGTTTGGCTTTTGTTGGTGTGTACTACTAAGCCGTCCTAGGCCATGTCTCGGATCAGTCGACATATGCGCCCTACAAATCACCAGACGCACCCACTGACTACGTAAATGTGTCTCAATGCGTGGTTCCATTCACCTAACTTCTTTTGATGAAGGTCTTTCTCGTTCAGAGGAGGTGAAGTGCGTTGGAGATTATGTGTTCTAAAATCTCCAACTGAATTAGCATAATCTCGAAATATACTTTGAATTTGGCTGTGCGCAACGTCGCCGTAGAATAGGTGCGTCAAGGCTACGCCAAAGAGGTCACTTAATGATTTACTTGGAGCAAAAATACCAAATTTCACTCAGTCAGTGGCTGCTAAAATCTTTTTAGTATGTCTAGTCATTGTTTCATAAATTTTAATTAAAAGAATTTCTTTGAATCGCGAAGACACATGCTAATTGGTTCCAAGGCATTTCTCGATTTTCTTCTCTTCCGTGAAGAAACTAACGACTCCAATTAAATAGTTTCCTCACAATTATTCAGAAGTCATGAAAGATACCAAAACAAAATAAAACTGTCCGACAGATTCGTTTTTTAATGACACTCACCACATTTGTATCTTCTTCTTTTTTCAAGTATAAACACGACGAAAAAACCTGAAAGACGTCAAAATTAAATGATTGTGCATGTTCTGCGTTCTGCGTGTATCCCCCGAGTCCATTGTACACGCAAGTCCACATATGTTTGTACGTTTGTACTTACGCACTAGACCGGCAGCGAAGATTAGGTAGCCGCCTTCCTCGTTGTAAGTTTACTAGGTGAGAGAGACTCACTCGTCGTCGTCGTTATTGTCGGTTGCTCCATATTGTAATGAGACTGATCTGCTCCATTTATTTTTTTGTGAACGCATACCGATGATAGTTGGAGGGAAATGTATCTTCTATTTTTTCCTCAGTCTAAAAAAAGACCAACACGAGCACGACGGCAGCAGCCCGAGTTGAAAGAACCAATAATTGTCAAGATGGGCTATAAAAAAAAGCAATAGATACTTTTACTACGACCGATAACCAGGTACTGATTGTGATGCTTGGGGGAAGATATGACGAACAGCTGGTCGTAAATTGTATTCGTAGGTGCGAACAAGGCTAATTTATCTGGGTGATGGAGGGGTTGTGTGTGATCCTAATTAAAATAAAAGTAGAGACAAGCATCGTTCATAAGGAGGTCAAGAAGGTGGTGAGGATGTTTTTTTTTAAGAGCACAACAGTTCGTGACGTGACATAAAAAAAAACCGAGGAGAAAAGTTTCTACACTCTGCCTTGTCTCGTACTTGATTTAACGGTCTCATGGTGGTCGTCCCTATTCCAAGCTCTTTACGAGCGCGCTGATTCGTCAAAGTTTGCATAAAAGAGGCACGAAGATCTTCGTTCCAGTGGAGTAATTTAAAAATTTCTTCCGGACATGTTGCATTTAACGTGAAGCGAATGTGAACATATTTGTTTGATTAGGCTAGGCTAGGGAACATCAGGAGATGAGGTAATCGGTGTTTTAAGAGACTTTCGCCAGTGCAATTACAGATGTGGATTCTGAGTTATTGTGTCGCAGAGAGTAGGTCTGCTCAGTCGTCCTCTTCTGTGGTGGGTTTGTGTCTAATCGATCATGACTGCGCATTTGCCGTGTTTTGATTGTTTTTCTTTTTTTTTACATTTGATTTGGATGTACATAAGTTTTTTAAACGCTCTATTAGTCACAGAATGCGATAGGAAGAGGAAGTGGCTCACTTGGGGCCATCTGCAGTGTCTTCGGACCGCGATTTTGTGCTTCAGTGCGTCTCTATAAAATGTAGGTCTGTAGTTTGTTGAAAAGAATTCCATTTCCATTTGTGGTAGAATTTGTTTGGATCATTGTTACTATAAGTGGGGTTATGAAGTTAATCGCAGGCAAATGGCTTTGGAATGACCAGGAGCACAGATTTCATTGGACTCATAAAAGACTGTCGATCCCAGTTAAGTGAATGTCAAAAAGAAGTTAGATACTCCTTGCGTTTTGATTTCTGAAGAAAATCTGGAAAGATTCCAAAAGTTTTGTCTTGTTGTGAAGATCTCAGCAAGGGCAGCCTCTTGATTACGATTCACTCGTTAGCTAGAGGTTAGGTTAGAGTTGCTGGCTGGGGCATCTAATGCCTAGCTAACGTAATATGATAACAACCAGAAAACCGAATCATTTTTGTCCTGCCCTTATGTTGGAGTTGTTCTTAAAATTGTTCCCGCATAAGATCGACGCCATTGTTTGGTAACTGCGGTTAAAAAAAGTGGAATATCAAACATTAGATCGTAACATCGTTTGATGGAGTTATTTATTATTTCGTTGATTTAAAGAGGGCCGTCACAAATCGTTGCTGCAGTAAAATGTTCCACAGTCGAATAAACCATAAAACTATTGCGTTACTATTCCATATTGAAGTAATTTGGTGAAGCGAAGGCTCGATTCAAAATTCATTTACCTTACGCAAGGTTGTTGTTATCGAGTTTGTTTTGGGCTTTTCAGAACATTGCCGCTGAACTGAATAAAACGTTTATTATAAAATGATAGCAAATGCAAATGAACATTGTGTGGCCTGATTTTATTATCTTTGAAATCATAAAATTACTATCGTAATCATTTTACAATTTGTTCTTTCTACATACAAATTGAAGCCTTTGATTGACCAATATTTCAATTGGTTTGTTCAAAAACCAGTTAAATTTTTAATAGTCATCATCATCATCATCATCATCATTTTCTTAGCCCGCATGTTCCACTAAAGGGGTTGCGGGGGCAGTGCACGCAAAAGAGATCTCCAGGCATCCCGATCCTCCGCCGCCGACTCTAACTCCTCGGCGGGTATGCCCAAGCGTAACCAGGCGAGCTTTTGGACTTGGTCCAACCATCTCATCCTGGGTCTACCGAGCGGTCGCCTACCTGACGGAGTCGCATTCAAGGCACGCCTCGGAAGTCGTACTGCAGGGGACATGCGTGCCACGTGGCCATACCAACGAAGTATGGATCTTTCCGTTCGGAGAAGAAGCTGCTCAACGTTTAGCTCTCCCCGTACTGTCGTGTTCCTCACCCTATCTCGGCGAGTAACTCCTACAACAGCACGCAGAAATCTCATCTCGGCAGCTTGTATTCGCGATCTTATTCTTTCGGTCATTACCCAAATCTCATGACCATAGGTGAGAGTTGGAACAAATACCGAATTGAACACCGATAACTTGGCTTTCACCCCAAGCTCGGCCTTCCTGATGACAGACCTTCCAAGCTGTTTCAAAATTGACCCAGCTTGGCCAATCCTACAGGAAAGCTCAGTATTGCTCCTCCCATCACTCGTGAAAAAGACCCCGAGATACTTAAACTTCTCCACCTGTTTCAATGGAACTCCGCTGACCTGCAGAGTGCATTGCACAGGCGTTCTAGAAATGACCATCACCTCGGATTTGTCCACGTTAACCTTCATCCCAGCATCAGTACAGACGGCCACAAACCTATCCAGCGCACGCTGGAGTTTCGTCTGTGAGGATGTGAGGATAACTAAGTCATCTGCAAAAAGCAGGTGACTTACCCTCAGCTCCCCCAGTGTCAAACATTCTTCACCACGGCTGCGTTGTAACATCCAATCCATGTATATAATGAAAAGGAGAGGTGACAAGACGCACCCTTGGCGAAGTCCAACGCCCACAGTAAAAGGTGTTGATTTACTGCCGTTAATCCGAACACAGCTGCTACAGTTTGTGTATAGGGACTGAATGGCCCTCAACAGACCCCCATTAATCCCATACTCCTGCAGAACACTCCAGAGTTTTCCTCGAGGCACTCGGTCATACGCCTTTTCCAGGTCAACAAAGCAACTGTAGACCGGTTTGGCATATTCCCACGCCTTCTCGAGTACCATTCTTAGAGTGAAAAGCTGGTCGGTAGTACTTCTGCCGGGTCGAAAGCCGCACTGTTCGTCCCCCAACCTGGATTCGACCATAGCTCTAGAACGCGCCTCCAACACCTTCGCATAGACTTTACCGGGGAGACTTAAGAGAGATATGCCCCTATAATTCGAGCAGTCTCTCTTATCCCCTTTTTTAAAAAGAGGGAGAATCACCCCAGTTTGCCAATCTTCCGGCGTCTCGCCACATTCCCAGGCCACCTTAATGACACGAGAGAGCCATAGAACTCCCTCTCTACCCATCGCCTTCAGCATTTCTGGCCGGATTTCATCCACACCGGCGGATTTGCCGACTTTAAGCGACTCAATCGCCAAAGTGACTTCCTCCACCGTTGGACAATTCTCCGCCCTACTGACGACGACAGGTCTGCCACCTTCAGTGCCCTGTTCGGGATTGAGCAACTCCGAAAAGTGCTCGCTCCATCTGCGTAAGATGTCTGCCTCATTGGAAAGCAACACCCCATCTTTGGATTTAACTCCTTCGATGATGTTGAATTTCCTTCCTCTGAGGCGGCGGATGGTTTGCCAGAACACCTTATTTGCAGATCTATGATCGCTTTCCAACTTCTCGCCGAACTCCTTCCAGGCCTGCTCTTTAGCTGCTCGCACAGCCATCTTGCAAGTTCTTCGCGCCTCAGTGTACCGGTCACGAGAAGCAGAGTCCCCCAAGAGAATCCAATCCCTATAGGTCATCTTCTTCTCTCTGATGGCTTCTTGGACTCCAGGTGATTTAAACCACGCTGTCCTTTTCTCACCACCAGCCGCCACACCAAGCCGCTTCTCTCCACAAACATCACGTGCAGAGGCAATAACTGCTGTTGAGAACAGTTGCCATTCTTCCTCTACATGTGACGGAACAGTTGGAATTTGTAAAAACCTTTCGGCCATGCGCCGTGAGAAACTTCGCCGCACCTCACTGTCCTGTAGCTTCTCCCACCGTATGCGAGTAACCACTCTTGGTTTCCGCCTTGGCAGAAGAGGTACTTTGTCAGTAAGATGCAGCGTACACAGCACCAGGTGATGATCGGTGGACAGTTCAGCCCCTCTCAACACACGAACATCACAAACCATCCGTTTCATACACGATGGCACCACAAAGAAATCTATCAACGATTTCTGTTGAAGACTTCGACGGTACCAAGTGTATTTATGGATGTCTTTGTGTGGAAAGAAGGTGTTCATAATGGACATGCCATTTGCGCAGCAAAAGTCCAACAACCTCTCTCCGTTCGCATTTTGATGAGGATCACCATTCCTCCCAATCACACTCCCCCACGTCGCTACATCAGCACCCACGTGAGCATTAAAGTCCCCCATCAGGATATGGGAATCCATCTCCGCCACCCTATCCAAGGCAGCATCAACTTCTTCCAAGAAGGCCGCATACTCTGACTCTTGATTCGGTGCGTACACCTGCACCAGAGCCAAAGTTGATCTTTCAAGCTTGAGCTTTAAGATTCCGACCCTCCCCCCCAATGGTATCCACTCCAATACCCTGTCTGCCAGCCTAGGACTCGCGAGTATCCCCACTCCCGCCTGCGCAGACATTTCAGGTGCGACTCCCGACATGAAGAGTTTCCACCCGTCCGGAAGGTCCACAGTTCTAGATCCTCGCTGCTTCGTTGAAGAGATACCTACCATATCTAGCCGATACCTGGTAGCTTCTTCAACCAGCTCGAGGTCTTTCCCTGTGAGCGATGAGACGTTCCATATGCCTAACCTGAGTCGTTGCCGTTGTCGTTTGCCATTTGATCCCTGCATGCACTGATAAGCGCATGGCGTGCCTCCCCCCCCAGCCCCGTAGTGGCTCACGAGGCCACTGCCGGGTTTAATAGTCCACGTTCTGAAATATCTGGTTTCAGTGATGCTGATTAATCGAACAACTGATCTCTTGGTGTCCTTGGTTTTGGTTTTTGAACCCAAATATCGTCAAACCTGTACCATTTACTTGAGAGAGGAAACTGTACCTTTATGTTGCCTTGTGGAATTCACATTACTGAAGGATTTATAGATTTCTCAGTCGAAATTCCTTATCGTAAGACGAGACAGGCCAAAATAGTCAATATTCATTGGGGTAATGGAAACGTGACATTAAAAATCTGGAATCTAAATCCGAGAAGCATTTTCATTAGGTCCTCCAGTTGCGAACTAACTACACTTATCCCTCCCTTTGCACAAGGCTTAGGGGAATGAAAAGTTTCCTGCAAACCGGAACCTCGCAAAACGATTTTTGAGCGTACATGGATGCGTTTTGAACCGAAAAACCATAGTGGGACATGATTCTTTGAAGTAGAAACGTTATTTCGCATAATTGAATTTGGGTAGATATTTGAAAATCGCGCAAAATGAGAACGCGCAAAACGAGGGATGAGTGTAATTAGCTGAGACCTTTTAATGAAGTTTGTTGTAATCCTGTGCGATCACTTTGAATTACATACATACAGTACCGAATAAAAATATTGGCACCGCAACGATTGCTGAAAGAAACCACCCGGTATCAAAAAATAAAAATGGCGACATGGATTCTTTTTTTAGAGTTTTGTTTAACACAATATAAACTTGCAAAGTTTTCGTGTGACACCAATATAACGAATTTTAAGCTATAAACTATAAAAAAAAGAATCCTTGTTACTTCATTCTTTTTAAAAGCGGGTGGTTTCTTTAAGATATCATTGCTGTGCCAATATTTCTGTTCGACACTTTATATGATAATAATATTAAAGTAATATTCAGCACAATGTTGAAAACGTAGCCGACGTGGCCGGAAATAAACGATTTGGCAATTGAAGGGTTTATTTTCCACGAGACATAGATACAATTAGAATTCTTTTTTAAATAATTATTATTTCTTACCTTTTGGCAACTCGGTCGGCCCTCTTCACGCTTCAACGATATGATGGTTGAAATTCGAATAAATATGGTGCGTTATCGTCGGTCTCCTAGCGACGCGTGCAGGGGCGTGAGCAGAGCCGACCGAGACAACAGAGGGTACTAACAAGTGAATATCTTAACAACCCACCCCCGGTAGGAGTTCGGTTTTCCACCTAGAGCCTCACTTGCTTCCAGCACTGCAATTTTTACAGCTGGTCTGACTACTCCGGATGCTGTCATGATTTCGGCAGATCGTACCTGGCCATCTCTTCCCGGAAACATCGTCGTAACTCTTCCGCGCATCCATTAACTTCTGGGTACGTCGGGGTCACATACGAGGACCAAGTCTCCGACCTTTATTGGTGGTGCTTTGCGAAACTATTTACAGCGCTTTATGAGGACGGGAAGATAATCCCTTATCCATCTCCTCCAAATTTGATCTTTTAGCTGCTGACTAATCCTCCATTGTTTTCGCCGGCACAGCGCTTTTTCGTCTTCTGGACCTGGTAGCTGCGTAGAATTTGGTACTCCAAGTAGGAAGTGGTTTGAAGTGACTTGCTCTTCATCTTGGGCCGAGATTGGTAGATGCGTTAATGGCCGCACTTGGGCCATATAAGGCCACTGTGATGCCACACTGCGGATAAGACCTCGCGTTACCTGTTAAAACCAATTGGAGCTTCGTACGACTATACTAGACTAAAAAACGGTGGCATATTTTTCTTTGCCTTTGAATGCATATTTGTCCTTTTAATTCAGTTTAACGAACAATTTTGTTCGAACAGATTCAGAGCCTTAAAGCGCCTTGCAATAATTTAAAAAAAGGTTGATACATATATATTTTTTTTAATATAAAATTTTATGAAATGAAGGACCAGGAGTATCTATGTGACTATCTCATTTTTCATTGCAAGCACAGCTAGGAAGTGAATACCTGCGTCACTAATTTAACAGCTGTGAACAAATTAAAAAAATAGATAAACTTTCTAAAATGCCAATTGCTAAAGTAATTCATAATCCTGGTCGTTAAGATCGCATTATAATTTAAGGTTTAAGCTTCCTATTTTACATTAACGACTTTCTCTTCTAATTAATTGCGATAATAAGACGAAGAGTTATGGCCCATTACCTAGCTAGTCCAATCAAAGATTTCTTTTTCTTTTTTTTTAAATCCTTGCAGCGCAGTAGGCCTCAGCACACACACATCCAGGCAGTTGGCCTAGATTTCCTTTCGGCCATGTAGAGGCACTCCTCTCCAATGACGTCTTAAAGTTGTGTTGAGTGGTGGCGCACACAATTTACTCGGCTATGTAAAATCGATTAATCCTCGATAACAGCTGTATTATAAAGTATATAAACAGATATGAAGGGCTTGGGAATGGGTTGATTTTTTTTAATTAATGATTCTCTGAGTGTTGGCGCCATTGCACGACCATTTCAAATCGATTTTTCTTAACCCGTGAGGAGAGCACCAAG
Organism: Syritta pipiens; assembly: GCA_905187475.1. Taxonomy (NCBI): domain Eukaryota; kingdom Metazoa; phylum Arthropoda; class Insecta; order Diptera; family Syrphidae; genus Syritta; species Syritta pipiens. Next base: position 8,166,817 of record LR994571.1, on the reverse strand, counting down.
TCCTAAACAAACACCTACACCCACACGAGCCGAGCCGAGCAGACGGGAATAATTTATTATTAGCGGAAACTCAATGGCTGTTTGGGTAAACCCTTAATGGGGAACTCCCTTTCCGAGGGCACGATGAACTTTTAATTTTAGAAGTGCAAACATTTTCGTGACGTTCCTTAAAAGTCCACCAAGGGCAAACTTCCGCTTAACCTATTTTTTTTTCTGTAACCCTCTCTCTCGCGGTGACGGTGTACGGTGCGAGAAAATTGGTGGCAAGCCCCTTTTTTAGAGAATGAAAAACCTAATCAAAGGGAAAGACTAACACTGATTGAGGCAGAGTTCCGCCTCGCCCCTGGCCTTTTTGATTAGCGACAAAGTGACGGTGATGGTGACGCTGGCGTCGATGGTGGTGACGGGAAAAACCGATATACGAGAGACGTGCCTAAGTGAATCAACTGTTTCTGGTGGTACGTGTGCGCAAGTCCACGCATACGTTTTTCTTGCCGCTTGTGGAATTCATCCACGCTCGGACTCATCCACTGTGTGGGTCTCGCCACAAAAGGTGGCATTGTCCGTTGATTGTTGAAAGTACTCGGTGCAGATTGTCAAGGGAGGCAAATAACTTGGAAGTTTACACTTCTGCGAAGGTGTTATCGGCGTGGATGGTTTAGTATCTCTTGAGATTTGTTTGCTCTGGAATTGTGTTTACCCTTAGAAGGCCTATAGAGAGTCGTCTCACACATGGAGTATTTATGGCAACCACGCGCTATGATTTATGGTGATGGTTTCAGCTGGATTCGGTTCTTCGGTTGCGTAGCTTCCCCCTTGTGGGGTGTGTTTTATGTGCGCCACTTGTTCCTGGGCACGTTTTGGATAAAGTCTCCCCTCGTTAGATAGGGTCTATTCTAATGGAAGCTAATTTTCGAGAAAAGAAAAATGACTGACTTAATTTATTTTCGATTTTGGAAAACGAAAAGAAACGGTGGGTGAGAGGCAGCTGGATGGACGGAACATCAAATTGGAGGGGTCTTTGAGCGTATTATTTGAAATCAGAATTGAAGTTTTTACGAGTTTTTAACTAATGTTGAATATGTGGCTCTCCCATCTGCCAGGCTGTGGTGTCTGTAAGCATCACGGGCCACTGCTTTTATTTGTACAAGTGGTTCTGTGTTGAAAGCGCGAATTAGTCAGCGAAAAGTCAAAATTCGTCATCCAAGTCAATCTATTTAGCTGGCAGATGGCACGGTTTATGGCCTTTTGTACGGAGGGTGTAGGATCTATGAATCAGAGCTTAAAAAAAATAAAAAATCAACTTGAACCATGGATCATGTCGTAATCAACGACATTTGTTGTTTGTTAAGCGTTTGCTTGAAATATGGTTACTCTCAATATCAATCATTCTTTTTGTAAAAAAAAGCATTATGCTTTTACATTTACAAAAACATTGGGTTTCCTCCCATGTTTTTTTTCCCATTTCTTTTTCTAAGAGTTAATAATTCCATTTCGAACTTTTGAATACTATTTCCGGTTCGCTTGACTAAAAGTCGAAACCGGAGTGATCAAATGCGTGAGCTTTTTAAAAGAATGCATTTGCAAGTATTTTTTTGTTTGATTGGCTTAAAAACATTTACAAGATAAGTATCGATAATTAATTTCATTTGCCGAATTGTAAAGATAAAAAAACCAACAAACAAATATTGAGTAATTGCTTTTTGCCCTCCATAAATGGGATCAAAAATAAACCATTGACGACAACAAAAACCAAACACTTTGCGGAATGTCTTCTGAAAGACAAATTTCGAAAAATGTTGATGTATGAGTATCTGTTGGCAATATTATGGCAAAATGAGGATCTTTATTTGACCCTCAAAAACAAGCCTAGTGCACAAAACTTGATTTCTGACGGCCTCGAAAGAAGGATTATTCACGATTTCGTAAGGGTTGAGAATGTTGTCAAAAAAAAAAATCCTAAGAATTAGAGGGAATCAATATTTCAGCAGAATGACGCTATTGAGCAATTAAAACATCAGAGTTCAATAATCGTATACAACATTTCTTGAGTTCAAAAGTCGTCAGAGAAAAAGACAATCTCACAAAACTTGATTCGAATATTGATTAAAATTATTAAATTCGCATGTTGATCAAGCTATGATCTGTCAATCAGACATACAACTAGCTGATCATAATGATTTGTTTCGCGAAAAATTAATCGGGCGGTCTTAGAGCAAAAGTTTAGGTTAAGAAGCAATACAATTTAAAAAAGCCTATACCACATGGACTGGGCAAAAGTCATTTGGTCTCATAAGAGTAAAGTAAATCGTTTGATGTCAAACGGAGGGGAATGGGTACAGAAAACTTCAGGCGAAATCTGCTTTAAACTACGGAGGTGCTGGTTCTTGATGCTTATGAAGCATCAAGCATGCAAAAACATTTTGGATAATCACCTTCAAATGTTACTTCAAAAATTCAATGCAGCTTTGGACATTGTCTTCCAGCAAGATAATAATCCGAATCACATTGCCATTGGCCACAAAACATGTCGATGTCATGATGTGACCTAATCTCCAGATTTATACCACATAGAACATCTATGAGGTATATTTCAAAGGTTGATTGCGGGAAGGCTGTGGACTTAAAGGAACTGAAGTTCAAACGGTCTGGCCGAATATACTAGCAGACTGGCAGCCATAGTTATTATTAATTAATATTAATTTTGTATGGAAAAGAAAAAATTTGAAATAGAATTAATAAAATCATAATGTGATCTGTGAATAATATACCAATAGCAAAAATTTATATGCCAGTTCTTTCTTGTCGTTTGCGCCGACGACAGGGGTGAGTACGATTCGGAACTGCACCCAAAAATATTATTTCAAGATACATTTTGATCTCGAAAAGGTTTGCGTCTCTGCGTCTGAAACCCATTTTGTGATCATTTAAAATTGCATTCAACTGCGGTTATATATAAAATCCAGAGATAAGAAAAACCACGTTTTCAACCTACTATTACCTACTTAGCTGCGTCAAATCGCTGCCAGACTTTCGGATTTGATGTCGTCAATTGAAGATCTTCACGTTGATGTATCCTATTTTTGGTTATACCTCCACGCCCAAAATTTGCTGTGGGTTCTTAAGTTATTAGTGGACAGTATGCCTAGCCAAATTGAAGCTGTTTTAAAAGCGCATGGGGGCTACACAAAATGTAAGCCATCGTCATCCACATGATCGAGTTTCTTTTTGAAAACTCACAAAATTAATCAAAATACTTTCACTGAATTTTCCGCTCCTGTGTTGTGCCCAAAAAAAAGACGATTTTTTTTTTGTTTGAAAAAAAAATGCCGTGTTCTAAACCACTTGCCATTTTTTATAGCAAAATAGTTCTCTTGAGCGGAAAGACGTGATCTATTGTGGGAGTCATTGTAACTACTTTCGCCAGCTGATATTTTCTCTATATCAAACGATAGGCTTTCTGTTACCACCTTAACTAACTTCCTAAATTAAACTTAAACTAACTTTTTCTTAAATCAAAAATTATCAAATCAATCCTCAGTATCTATGTTTAAAAGGTGTAGTTTGTGCTCTGTTCATTTATTTGATTTAATTTCCCTCAATATCGAACATGGATAAATTTGAGTTGCCTCACATTTTCCATATTCCCCAAATAGACTGTGGCTAATTGCCAGAAACTTCAAACGACAAAAAAGCAAACGTATGCAGTGAACTCCATGAAATCGTTAACGTGAGAATAGATGTGTAGACTCAGTTAGCGGTCCATTGCGATCACTGCTTCCTCAGTAGCACAGTGTCCGATAAATTTACATCTGAAATAGTATACATGTCTGAAAAGCGAAATTTGCATTTTTCACATCATCTGAAATCCACACGTCGATGTTTTTACGTAAAAATGACACCTTGCTTCAACTTGATGAAATTGGACTAAAAACCGAGCGTCTGTGAATATTCTTTTTTGTATTTGAAGATGAAATTGGACCAACAAATGAACGTTGTTTTTATGTTTGTTTAGCTGTCTTTCAGTCACACGAAGTCCCTTCGTGTTTCCTTCTGTAATATAACCCAATTTAAAGTCGCTGCAATTACTACGAGTTGCCTCTCGACACCAAGATCAAAGCCCGGACATAGTGCAATGGTTCCAAACACTCCACAAACACCCGAGTAAACACTCGAGTGACTCAAAAACTTTTCATTTTGCATCCCCTCGGGCACATTGGATGAAGTTATGCAAACAAATTGCGTTTCAACCGGCCGTAAACGCATCAGACGACGAAGCAGCAGCAAAAAACAAGAAAACATTGAACGGAGCGCTCAAACGAATTTGTTTACAATTTAAATGAGCCCCCACACGTACAATGCCGGGGCTTCCATGTCCAAGTCACAGAAATAGAAACAAAAAAAAAACGAAACACCACGTAACTACGTAACGCTGTTTTCCTGAAAAATTCTTTTTGAGCAGCTACAGCGCCCACTGTTACAACACAACCTTCACCACTTCCTCCCCGAGTTGTTTTGAGTACGAACGACGTGTATCCTTCCCTCGTCCCACATATCTTTGAAATTCTCAACCTAATTAAATTTCACCCTTCTTACACAAATGTCACGATAAGAGCGCCGAGACACACACTGAGTTGGCACACAGAGTCGAGCTACCTCCACCTCTCACCCAGCCAGTCAAAATCAATATTTATATTACGTGAAAGTTTAATTTTAATTCTGACGTTACTAAGTAACGCTAAAACAAAGGCGAGCAAATTTAAACAAATACACGATGGCAGGGGCAAGAAAGAGGAAAGAAAAGAACACAACCAGCGCACTGCTTTCGGAAGTGTCGTTGTTGAAATGTCTTCGCGTTTTTGGGTTAGGTTCTGGAACCTCACACTAGTGTTCGACTGTCGTCTGTCAGTCTCATTTTAGAGATAACGATGGAATCTCCCAGCACACTGAGGAGGCTCTGTTCGGCTCTGTAGCCACTTGATGCAACTTGTTGTCGCCATAATTGCAAAGCTGTTGAAAATAATCAACGAGTGTTTGTTTTAGAGAGCGATTTAAATTATTTGCATGATAAGAATTTGCCTAAGCGACATTATTGTCAAAATAGAACGAGGAAAACAGTCGGGGATTATACATAGATACGGGGAATCCAAATTGGAAGCGAAATCTAGTCTTTTCGACCGCATACAATTTAAATTTTGTAGCTCAACTGTGTCAGGGTAAAAGGTTAAGTTTAATTTTTTTATTAGAAATGTTTTGTGTAGAAGCGGAGGAGAAGTCGTGATAAATATCTGAGATTGGCATTTACAGTCGCGCAATAAGTGGGAATCACCTTTCTTAGTGTAATTAGAACACCTACACGAGGAAAATAATAGTTAGGTTGCATTTTAAGTCCAACTCGTGTAAAAAACAGCAGTATTCCTAAGGGGGTTCACCAAACGGACCCATGGGATAGTTACTAGTGACGATGTTTGAAACCAAATGGTAAACACACCCTAGATATTTACCCCTATTCTGATAGGCGTTACTCTGAAGTGAAAATTGTCACTTTTTGTGTCGAGCTACATTAATGCATAAATGACCAAATAAACGATAGGCGTTATGCCATTTCATAGTGATTAAAAAATAGTTAAGACCAACAAAATGTGCTTTTGTTTCTTGATTTAGACAAAATGTCTATAGCAATAACTGTGATTATTCGTATTTTTGTTGGTTAAGTGGCTCGAAATAAAATGTAACCATCCTCAACGCTACCTTAAACCTTAAAAATTGGAATTAAGTGTTCTGCATTCTGATCGAAATTATGTTTTGTAAATTATGTGTTTGGAGGAGAATTAGTGTTCTCTATTCCACTCAAAATAACAGCAGCAATATCGTTTTCCGAACTTAGAATTTGGTGCTCTGCAGGTCTAAAGCCTACGTTTTTGTGTGAATTGAATTCACATTCGTTTTACGTTGTGAATTTAATTCAAATGCATTGTATCAATTCTTTTCCTATTATTTATTTATTACACAAGTAACAGATACTGAACAATGTTGATTAGCATATTTGTAAAGTTGATGAAGTGTTCAAAAATTGAAACATTTTTAAATTAGACCCGATCTAAATAAATATACAGAAAATTACTCACTTCATTGAAAGCTTTAGCTGTGCGCGTAAAAGGTTCTTTTATATCATAATGATTTTTGATACAAAAGACGATGTTTGATAAAAAGAAGATTTCGATTTCTTAATGGCCGCACTGGAACATAAAGTGGTATTGCTGATAAAAGAGCACCTTATGTGATAATAGAGTACGTCTCTGATAAATATTATATCATGTCAAGTACGTCTAGTTTCTAATGATTTTAAAATTGATGTTCTAATAGGCCGAATGTGTTTATCATTTAAACAACATATAACTCCTGAAATTCAATATTTCTTAAAATAAAAAACGAACAAGAAAACAAAAAGAACTCTATCGGTTTTTCTTATTCTTTTCTTTTTCTTTTTTAAACTTTTTCTTAATTTTTCTTAAATTTTAAAATTAATTTAAATACACAGCTGATCCCAATTTAGAAAATTTGAAGAGCAAAGGTTTATAAAACTTGTCATAACATTTTTAGCCTTGTTATCCAGTCAGAACTTTAGCCTGCCACCTTTCGTCATCTTGGGAGCCTTTCTATTTTATCTCAGCAGCAATTTGCTGATTTTTTTACTCGACCTTTAACCCTTTCATGCAAAGTGTTGTTTCTGTACAACATGAATTTCATCTACTGACAACTCAAAAATTCTGGCATGATTAAAGTAAAACTGTCATAATTTTGTTTAATTTAATAAAACCCGATTTTAGACTATTTAAGTCTGCATCAAATGTTTCCTAGTGCAATAAGAATATGCGGGATCTTTTACTTCGCTTGTGGTGAATCGAAAAACAAGTACTTTCCCTGCAGCTGCAATTAGACGTGGTCATGAAAGGGTTAATTTTCTCACTTAGCGAACTCGAAGGATTGAAAGCCTATTTTTATATATCTACAGTGGTGTGCAATAAAATAGCAGCGTCCTATACAAATGCTTTTACGTCTAAAAAGAAAATATAACTAGTTAGCTGCAATTAATGTCATATACCTATTAATATCCCTTGTTGTCTCTAATTTCATTTTATATTAATAACACAACCATAAGATCAATGAATACGATGTCATCAACCGTTATGTGTGAAAGATGCGATTTGTTCGTGTGCAAAATAATAGCAGTGTACGTAGTGAAATTGAATAAAACTAAAATTCTAAAGTATTCATTAAATATTTATTAACTAAAACAATAGTACTACTCAGTACTTTGTACAGAAACCTTTATTTTTAATTACCGCTTGGCATCGTCGAGGCATTGAATCAATTAACTTTTGACAATGTTCCACTGAAATGGCAAGCCAAGCTGACTGTACCACCGTCCAGAGTTGCTGTGCATTACTTGGCATTGCATTAGAAACAGCAACTTTAAGGTCCCTCCATAGGTTTTCTATGGGATTTTGATCAGGGGACTGTGCTGGCCAGTCCATGACCTCAACCCCATTCATGCTTAAACATTCCTTGACGCATTTGCTGGTGTGCTTTGGGTCATTGTCGTGCATATAGACCCATCTAAGCGGCATATTTTCCTCGGCATAAGGCAACATGACGTCCTGGATTATTTTCAAATAAACATGGCGGTCCATGATCCCTTCAATCCTATGTATAGGACCGACACCGTAATACGAGAAACAGCCCCACACCATGATCTTGGCCCCGCCATGCTTCACTGTCTTTACAGTGAACCGGGGATCAAATTCGGATGATGGTGGTCTCCGTACATACTGGCGACAACCACTGGAACCAAACAAAACTATTTTACTTTCGTCGCTCCACAATATGTTTCGCCATTTAGATGCCGGCCAATTCATATGATCTGAGGCAAATGCTAGTCTTTTTTTAATATTGTTTTTACTAAGGTAAGGAACTTTTCTTGGTCTTTTTCCGCGCAATTTTGCTTCAATTAATCGTCTTCTAACGGTTGAAGCAGAAACATCTAATTGCAGATCCTCCTTCACAGCCTTCGATGAAACAAATGGGTTTTTCTTTGTCAGTCTTACCATTAACTTGTCTTCCATTGCAGATGTTTTACGCTTTCTGCCTCGCGTTTCTGCTCTCTCTTCATATTGCAATGCATTTGAGATCATCTTAGCTGAACAAAAGCAAAAGCAAAAGATTTTGAATAAATTTATAGGTTTATCCATCTCGAATTAAACTCTTAATGAGGTCCCGCTTCTCTTTAGTACAATGTGCTGCTCTTCCCATTGTCTGAATAAAAATTATACGATAGTATTGAATTTTATCGACTCAATGCTGTGCTATTTTTACCTCCAGTATTAGAAGCAAATCCTAAATTGACAAAAACTCTCTTTTTGATAGAAATAATAAGGATTTATTGTTCCAAGAATGATCAACTCAACCACACTGCTATTATTATGCACACAAGGAAAACGCATCTTTGACAGATAACGGTTAACGGTATCGTATTCGCTGATCATAAGGTCGTGTGTTTAGAATAAAAACACAGCAAAGATAACAACGGATACTGGCATGTAGATGGCACTTATTGTAATCCTAAAAATTAACATGTTTTTGTTCCATCAATAAAGATATATGGTGTACTGCTATTATATTGCACACCACTGTATATTTAACTGTGGCTATCTTCTTATTCTGTAGCCTCTTTTCGAGCTTAGTTTCTAACATAAATAATGACTAACTTACTTATAAGGCAATCAACCTTTGAAGCGGCTGTGTCTGGGCTAAAGCTGTCTTCCAACGTTGACGGTCCCGGCTTGCTGTTTCTTATCTGAAAGACCAAGCTTGTGTCCTGTATCCGTTGTTCGGTCTCCCTTTTCTCCTCGAACCAAAAAGTTCGAAGACCCTTTTAGCCGAAGCTTTTGTGTCCATACACACGATGCCCCGAGCCATTGTAGTCGACAGTTTTTTGTCTTTTTTATCTTTTTTTTTTTTTCCTCCATTCACCTACGTCGCAGAAAGAATTAAATGTTCGCCGTAAAATTTTTCTTTCGTAAGAGCCAAGATTCTGTTCTGCTGTCCTGCTTATCGTCCAACTTTCAGCTCCAGTCGACTACCAGGATAAGGGTCTTGTAGAGCATGACCTTAGTTCTTCGAATCAAGAGTTGAGACCTTAGGTGTATACATTCATAAACTGAAGTAGCAGGGGTTGCCGAGGTTATTCTTCTACAGTTCTCCACTATGGCGTCATTCGTGAAGTTAACTGCCTAATTACCACGGAATCAAAGCTGTAATTAAAACTAAATTAATAATGAACAATGACTAAAAAAAGAGCTAGAAATGGTCAACTACAAACTAGCTTTTCTGGTCTGTTTATTATCCTTGCTAAAGATTGATGTCGCAGGCAGATGCAATCTTTTGCCCTATTACTCAGGTTTTCGTTTAAAAAAAGGATAATAGAATAGGTCATACCCAAGTTGAGAAGTTAATATAGGTCAATTTCTCGATAGCCGTTTTTATACTTTGCCATTGTTAAATGCGATGGGCCACTTTTTACTGGTGTACAAGCACTTGTCAATCGTACTTTCCTCAAGACTGTTGACTCAAGACCATGTTGAAAAGTTAGTCCTTCAACTGATCCAACAGGATAAACTTTAAACAGGACAATCTTTTTTCGGGTCCTCTATATAAAGTTTGAAATGCCATCCTTCCCCTCAAAGTGATTGGAGATTCAAAACGATAACCAACTCCGATTGAGACAAAAACATAAAAAATCTGTGTCAACGGGTAAACTTTCTGCGTGACCTAAAATTGTACCCGTAAAACATTTTCTTTTTGTTGTGTTCAAAAACTGCAGCAAGTTTTGGAAATTGCTAACGTGAAAGTTTCGAATGATTCACTATCTGAGATTCTTAGAATCGGTTTGTTTTTTCCGAAAAAAATCAATTCGCGTTAGAGTCTCAATGATGAGGATTGTTGTTTCGCCCACATTCACATTCCATGTCAAACAATTCACAATTTTTATTTCAAAATCAACATTGAAATACGAAAAATGCAGAAATTTCACCACAACCTCCGCAAATTAATTTTCGTAAAAATCCTTCATAAAATCTCGCTACCTTCAATTCTCAGAATTGTATTTTTCGCCAAAACAAATTCGAAATAGATGCACAAAATCAAATTCCATAGAGTAATTTTGAACGCAGTCCACTACTCCCTCCAATGCCCGGGATTCTCGAAAAAACCAATCTACGTCGTTTTGCCTGCCCCACGGACACATTGCATTCTCCAATTGGCCCCGTGCCAGTGCAGTTCACCTCTGCAAAAAAAAAAAGAAAAGATACGACGAACTCGTCCATCACACACTCTCTGTGGTGTGTGTGTAGGTACAAATTAAATTATATCTAACAAAACATTGAACACGGCTACTCTCGGACTGGAATTTTTCTTCTTAAAAATAGCCCCCACCCAACGTAAAAATACACAACGCTTTTTTCGCACAGGAAAACCTAAACTCGAGTGTATTTTTGTGAGTACGTGCGTTTTTGTTTGCCTCTCATCCCACCTAGTCTCGAAGTGTGACGTCAAAAATCGGTCTCTTCTGAAGGCGCAGTGCTTCGGATCAAACAATCCGGCGGGGTCTGGTTAATATGACACCATCGTTGAACACTGGGCACTGGGCACTCAGAACACTGTGCTCCAACAACACGCAGACAATGACTCCTTCACTCCAAAAATATTCCCCGGGCCGGAGTGAGCGACATGCACCTGGGTCATTGAACCGCGCTTCAATTGAAGACGCGTAGGAAATTTGCTGGCTAAATTATGTTCAATCAGGAGGAACAAAACAATTGACTGTGACACACAAAAGTCTCGCTGCGCCCGGATCCTCATCTACACGGGGGCGCACACGACGAATGTCATGGCGGAAAGTTTAATTATTTAATTGAATGCCGATGGGATGAGCTCTGTCGGGATGTGTTGCTGCATTTTGCTCTAATAATTCGTCGCAATGGCGAGCGGCTTTTGTTTGTTTGTGAAGGGGAATTCAACTCAATTGCGCGGGAGTGTCTCTGCGTCGTCGCAATTCTGTGCGCAGTCCCGATGGATAGTTTTTGAAAATAGCATATGCTGTGCCTTCGGTTCTGTAGTGCACGATTGCGACGGCAAATGGCTTCTTTTGGTGATTGTTTGTGTTTTTCTTTTTGGCCACAATTTATACCGAGCAGTCTGGGTTATGATGGTGGTGGGTCACAGACATGGATGTATTTAGGCATGACCTGCAGTCTGTTTGCTGTCAGTGGTCTATAAATAGACGCACATTGGGTTTTGCACTGGTGGCGGTGGCTGCGCAGTATGCAACAGCTAAAGGGCAAGGAGACGAGGCTGTTGGCTTTTGATACGGCAAAAAATTTATGTCAGAAAATCGATTTGGCACCCGTTGGTAGCGTGATGTAAAGTGAAAGTATGTGCAACAAGCTGCGCTAGGTGGACCGCACCACAATCAACAGTGTTTCTGACATCAATCAGCGAGTCGCTCACACCACAGCAGTTGTTGTACTGTCGTTGGGTTGAGCAGAGAGCTGGCAGGGAGCCCGGGATAGGACATGCCAATCTGCAGACTTTGTGGCAACAGAGTCTTGACAGCCGGCATGTGTGGCAAGTCAAGGTGAATTGCCTAAAAGGTGAAAGTAATTGGTGTTGTTGTCAGTACAAGGGCTGCAAAATTGTGGAAACACAAGAATCTGTCTAGACATCACATTTCTTAACCCTCTTCGACTGCCTGCGACCACAAAATCTAAGAACTTGTGTTATGTGAAGTTATCAGCTTACTTAAGTAATAAGTTAAATTCAGTTGGAAATTGAAATTTTTTGATCTAGAAATGTAAAAAAAGGTAAAAGGTGAAAAAGGTAAATCAGAACACTTAAAAAGGCAAAGGCTAAATTTGCTTTAAAAAACGCAATGCCGATTTAATATTGTATTCCCAAAACCTTCTTGAAATCATCCCGGTTCTCTTAAACGCGCCTTTAACGAACTAAATGATAGTTTTACTTTAGCTGAAATGAATGAAACCTATTCAAAGCTTTCAACATTATCTACTAACGTCAATATTTTCTGGAAGTTTGGAATCCAAGCCGTCATTTATTACGGAATTTCTCGGCTCAATCGTTTTCTGTCCAATATTTGCATTGAAAACTTTATCAAAACCACTTTTGCTTGTATTTACTTTTCTTATGCAAAGATTTAAGATTTTTCAAAAAGTCGAATTAATCGATTTGTGCACTGACCGGCTCATATAGCCATTCATGCAACTTGTCGTGATCGATAATGCAAATTGTACACCATCGTGATCGATAATGCAACTACGAACACCAATCGAAAGCGTTAAAAATCGGACTGTGGACAATGAGCCATTTACAGGCGCTCGCTAAGCAAGGCTGGACGTCAAAAATAGTAACATTGTGTGGAGCTAAACGGGCACTGACCGAGAGTGTCCATGCTCCACAAGTTTAGAGAAAACTACCCTTTCCCCAAACACAGGAAAAAAAACTTCAACTTCTTTGCTCGTTCACATCAAACACAATCATTGCCCTTTTTGCACTCGCCTGTAGAAGGAAAAGAATTTATGGGCCTGGCGGCTTCATATAAAAAGGGCAACCCAAGACATTAAAGGTCTAATATTGATTGATTGCCTTGGCTCCTGAGACTGTGGCTGAGTCTCTTTCTCTGTTCAGACCAACTTTCACTAAACACCTTAACATATCGAAATGCCCTAGGAAGGAATACAAAGTTTAACTACCATGGTCTAACTAACACCGAGGTCGAGTGCGCACTTTCATTCACTTTCCCGGGATCATTAACTTGCTTTATGAGCACATGACTTACGTAACCTGTCAATCATACATCGGCACTATTCCATAAACTCGCATTCAATTTTACATAACCCTCCCCCGTCATGCCCAGACGCTGATTCTTCACTTGTTTGTTCTGTTTTTCTTTTTCCATATTTGATGTCGTTCTTCTCTAAACAAAACCCGTGCAAGTAAGATACTAATTAAAAATGAAACTGTAACGAAAGTTTTGTTTTTCTGCCCACGTGTGTACACACGACAGGACCGTGTAATTATGATACAATCTAACAAAAGTAAATTAATTCAATGGAGGAAACTATGAAATTAAAACAAGCGCACCATTAACTTTGCTGCAATCTGCTTGTTGTATTTTCAGCCAAGTAGTTTAGTATTCAGCCAATGTAGACTTTCGCCTGTTTGTTTGGTGGGTTTTTTTCTTGTTCGGTTTGGCAAACAAGTGATTCGCAAAAGGAGAGAGGACAAATAAGTGAAAGAAATGTTGACAACACTTCTCATAGTGTGGCTAAGCAGAAGTGACAGCTGCAAGCACGTCACACAAATCCACTTGGAGACATTGTCGGAGCAACGAACGCACCGCAAGAGACCCGACGTGTAATCGGATTGGCGAAAACATTTGCCACCAATTAAGATCCCCGCACAGTTGTAAGGCTATCAATGTCGATATTATTCGTCAAATGACACTTAAGCCCTGGAATACCGGATTGTGACCTCATTATGAGGATTTGACGAAGTGCGTGAAGGTGGTTCACATTGTTCGAGGTGGGAAACTCATGACTCTAATGATTTCTATGTACATCAGATGGTACTGGCTCGTAGGTAAAAACTAATTTTTCTAAAATAGAATACAATTTTAGTCAAGTTAAGAAAGGAAAAGTTCCTTATATTTGACGACTTTTCGAAAGGGTTTACTTCTACTCGACGTTTCAGCAAATTGTTGCTAATCCTAAAACCACGATAAAGAGGTCTTCAATATTGAAAACCAGAGAGAAATTAAAATAGCAGCTGGAAATTCTAACTTTGATTTAAAAATGTTTCGCTAATTCAGTATCCATATATGAAAGAAAGAAATTTGATTGACGCTCCATGTTCCTTGAGTCACACCATAGAATTGTATCAAATAATAATTGGACATCTAAAAAGCTAGCAAATATTGCCTATTTTCCACGAATTCTCAAATATAAAGTGCAGTTTGAAAGTGCATAAAGGGTGAGTTCATATTTACAATATATGTTGTCCCTATACTGCACAAAATATTTTACAATGCAAATATAAAGAGGAATATTGCCGCAAGTTTACAGCTGTGCAACATTTTAATAAAAGAGTTCATAAAAGCAACATCAACAGGCGGTGAAAAAAATACCAGCCATATTGGATGCTGCTCTGCAACAAGGACAAAATCACTGCCAGAATACTTTTATGAACGCAATCGTTAATTACTGTGATGCCGCAGAAATACGGTTTATTTACATTCAGAAGGGACACTGTGACACCTCGGGGAACTGCCTGGCCGATGATCTTGCCAAACGCGGAACCAGTGAAACCATCCAATTGGATAAGGTCGGTCTCTGCGCACCTCTTGCTACCGCTCTCCTCTATATCAAAACTAAGACCATCGTGCCAACCAATCTTAGGTGCTCGAATTGTGCTACTTGCCGCGTCACCACAGAAATCTGGCCTTAGCTAGATTCTAAACGCTCATTTAGTCTCCTAAGACTCAATGGAATTCAAGTCAGGGACCTAATCAGTGTCATAACTGGGCACTCTACTTTTGGCAAACATGCTACACGACTAGCCCTCCCGGTCAACGACTTCTGCAGAAGCTGCAGAGACGAAGAAGGGGAAGAAACCTCGCTCCACCTTTTAGGGGCCTGTAGCGCTCTCGCGAACCGTAGTCACTACTTTCTCAATAATCTCGACGAACTAGCTGACACCAGCATGAGCCGTATCCTCAGCTATATCAATAGCTCCAACTGGTTTCTGGAGTAGTGGGTGGTTGGGACATCCACTCCATGTGGTATCACAATGGGCCTCATCTGGCCTAAGTGCTTGGCTGTCTTGCGTTTATTACATCCTTACATTTATGAACGCAATAATTTGTAGGACTGCCATAGATTTACTTTTGTGAACTTACCCAAACTAAAGCCTTTTGCAGTCGAACTTTTTTTCATTCATATTATAATGTTTCATTCATATTTTTGATAATATTATTCATATTATTAACAACTCAAAGCAATTTCAGTAAAAAGTTCATATCAACGCATAACTAAATTTTATGGGCATTAAAAGAAAAGTAATCGTTGTATGTTATACTTTGTAATTGACTATGAATACAAATGTTACTACAAATTTTAGTATGGAGATAAATTTTAAATGGCGTCGATCCGGAGCCCTCGGTTGTAAAGGATTAAACGACTTTCAAACCTCGCACCAATTCCTAAACTAACAAATTTGTTTAAGCCCCACTTTTGCCGATGAGCTCGTATCTTAGTCTTCATCTTTTGAGTGGTTATTTTTTTGTTTACAAAATACATTGTTCTAACATGTAGATTTAATCTTTAATATTGCAAGTTAGCCTGTTACAGCAATATACAACTGCGGTCAAAATAATAGCAGTGCTGCTTTCTGAAGGATGCCTTCTTGCAACTTGAGTAATATCATTCTAATGATTGAAGTAATTGAAAAATCGTTTACTCCTTTCAGTTATTGTTCTAAAGTAGAAGAACATTCCTAAAGTTTCAAAGAAAAAAATATTCTCTCACACTATTAGATACTGCTATGCACTGCCATTATTTTGACCGCAGCTGTAACTAAGTAAGTCGTCCTAGTAATGCCATTTGCTTTTGCTTTTTGTTTTCACCATGTTAAGTTAATTTAATTCCAAAAATGTATTTGTAAAATGTTATTCTTTTAAATATTGCAAATTAATAATGCAATAAGTTCAAAGAAATCGTTCTATTATGATTGAATTTTTATTCATTTTTAATAATTGCTTAAATTATATTCAAGGTCCTCGTAATATATTAACTTATGCTGATTCCTTTTCACTTGTTTGAACGCTTAAAAAAGGCAAAATTTTACCAAATTTCAATCGTAGCTAGCTCAGTGCAGTTTCTAAAAAAATATTGCCGGAGACATAAGATTATTAAGTAAGAGATTAGACTAGATTTAACTTAAATCCTTGTAAAATATTATATTTTTCAAAGTTTGCTTCCCTATTTCTTCACTTTGAAATATCAGCTTGAAACTACTTTTTTCTTTAAACGTATGAAAGTAAAGTAGCTCAGTCAATTCAGAAAATAAAATTCATTGTCCCTGACAATGGAAATCATTCAAGAGTTAGCTTTAACTTGTTAACTAAGAGGACGCCTTCCTATTTGTTTTACTCTCCGGCAACACATGCTGTTGATTGCACAGATCCACCAGATAGTTCGTTGCCTTTTGACTCTTCGCCTCACGGTCACAACCAATGAACCGCTATTCACAACTCAAAGCAGATTAAAATAATTTTTTTTTTCTCCAATATCGAAACTCTGACATCAATCAAATCAAAATCGTAATGACTCACGAATAAAATATTCAAGTCACCCCTCTCTTCGATCATCATTCAAAAATGTTGCTTCAATTTAAATGAGAAACAAAAATTTGATTCAATGGCAAAGGCAATTGGCAACAAAAAAAAAAGAATTTTTGAGAATCTAATAAATCACCACCGACCTCCGCTTGCGTTTCATTCACATTTACGTTTTCCACTTCCACTTAAATTGGCATTCGAAACCATTTTCTATTTATCAATCATTATCGGCGTATCTCCTTTTTGAGTGATCCAAAGATAGTTTCGGTCCGATCGATTGGATGTATCTTTCTTCGATTGAATCACACCCCCCACATCAATCATGTATCGGATATCGCATGAACTTCACTTCATAATCGTGTCTGTTAACGCGCCACGCGTTGTGTCGACGCTGATGAGTGTGTGTGGATATTTTAATTGATTGTCTCACCGATGAGGTATTTAGAGGACTATTTAGGCCCTTCTATAATTGAATGAAATCATTAGCAAAAGGAGACGAATTAATATTCAAACCGAATTTCAAGTTCATTTACCAGACAAGTTAGCCACAAATAAAAGTCTTAACAAAAAAATACGACCCCAGACAGTCTGGATAATAATAAACAAGTAAAAATTAAAATAAATCGCCAGAAAGCATTTTTTCAGAAAAGAAAACAATCATTAGCGCCATGAACCATTAAACAGCAGTACACATGGAGGAACAGGATCATTAAAATTCCGCTTTTTTTTGTTTCCTTTGTTTTTTCACAAAGTTGGACAACCGAGACAAAATAATATGAGCACACACTCGCCACTCGCCAAAAGCAAATCTCTGCTATACAGAAAGATATTCAATGGTTGACGTAATGAAATACGATATATCGCCATTGGGCCGTCAACTAATCAGAGATATTAGATACAAAGGCAGTCGGCATCACTGAAAACTAATTATCCAATAACTTCAAATGGGTTATTCCCGTTGAGCTGAGTTTCTCATCCGCGGTACAGTTTCGTGTTGTTTTGCGAAACGCTTGGGATTTAGCTACCAAAACGCGTGAGGGTGACCCTTTTGGCTTGATGCGCCGACGTATTTTTACGTCGCTCATTAGCAAAAGAATGTGACACACTAAAGAAATCATTTTTTTAAATTAAGAACCAGCAAAAATGTGGAATGCAATTATAAAGTGCGCACTGAGCTCTGGAAATGAAAGCGAGGAGAGTGTGAGACGGTCGCGTTGACAGGAGCTTAAGGCATTCAAATTAAATGTGACGCCTTCGTCCAGACGCTGGCGGGTATTTAGAATAATGGTATTTGTCGCAGCGTAACAGATTCTTTTAATCTTAATTATTTCTTTTTATTTTTGTGAAAAACCATAATTGCGGTTATGGAGGGGTTCAGGCTGAATGGAAAGAGGTTTGCGACCGGACATCAAACTGCCATGGCATTGTTTTCAGTTTGGGGATTTCTTGAATGTTTTTGAAATTGTCCGTAGGAGGAATGTTGAAGGGAGCGCACTGAGATCCTCATTGCAGTTGGTGGTACACGAATGTGCAACTAGTTTATGGTAGGCGATACGTTTATGAGATTTTTTTTCTTGTTGCACTTTAGGTTTTTTTTCATGAAAGCTATTTTGAGCTTGTTCTTCTATGAGTACAAAGCCCACTTCATTACTTTTGTGACTGACTGTACCTTTATAGTTAAAGAAATCAATTACCAGTCCAAGTAATTGTAAATGTGCTTTGCAATACCAAAAGTACTTTAATTTTTTTTTTTTCAATTCCCTAAGTACTCTACAATTCTTTCGGTACTCTACAACTCCTTCGGTACTCGACAATTCCTTCGGTACTCTACAGTTCCTTCGGTACTCTACAATTCCTTCGATACTCTACACATCCTTTGGTACTCTACGATTCCTTTGGTACTCTACCATTCCTTCGATTCTCTACAATTGCTTCAGTACTCTGCAACTCCTTTCATACTAACTCCTAACTTATTTGCTGTTTTAGTGGGTACAGGAACGTAACTGACCGTAACTTTAATGTTAATGTAAATTGTTACATTCGGAGGTGGATTTTTTTCCAGAGCAGTTCGTTCATCTCATCCGTTCAATCGGATTGAATTAAAATTCAACTAGTTTCGACAGGTGTGTGTCCTTTATGTACTGCACCCGTCAATATGGACACGATGGCCATTTTTGAACAGTAATTTTTGATTAAAGCTCTCATTTCCCATCCCAAAATAGCTGTTGATATGACTTGTGAAAGATTCAAAAAGAATTATAAAACTTCTTGCGGCATCACACTAAAAGAGGTTGTCCATGACCTCCTCTTACCAAGTCTCCAAATTACGCAGTAAACGGCAAATGGATCAAAACAAATTTTCTGGTAGAACGAAAACTTAATGTATACAACAGTTCCTAATGCTTTCGGTTCTTGAGATTAAGAAGTAGTAGTAGAAGACCGGCGATGACAAGAAATAGGTCTCATAAAACCATGTGGCTTTGTCATCTTCATCTTCTTTCATTTGGCTATCATCCATGTGATTTTAAAACATTTGACCATGGCATAGATCCCCATTTGCAATTGGGGTAAGAGTTTCATCCCGATGCTGAGATGCCCGCAATTTTTTTCACTAGTCGAGACTACATTAGCAACACCCCGTTGCAAAAAAAAAAAAAATGAGGCCACACTCACATTTTCTAGGGCCTGCTTTAAAGCATCTCTGCAATTATTTTTCAGTCCCAGTTTCTGACGCAGGCATAGCCTTCAACTAGTTAACTATGCTAATTAAGTTCTCGTGTTTAGAGCGAAATACAAAAAATGAAAAATGCATTCACTTCGACATTGTGCAATGCAGTAATTGAGGATGGGTGTTCCACATTGTGTTTCCAAGTTGACCTGAATTACTGATCAATTACATGATCCCTCTGAGCAAAGTAAATGTGTCATCTAAAAATATTCATCTTGGGAATTTATTTAAAAACTTTATCTCACCGCTAGCATCCGTCTGAAGTCAGTCTTTTTGATTAGCAACGTTTCAAGTTATAGAATTATGACAATTAAATGGCAACGCTCCTCTGAACTGCATCACGCAACAAATTCTCTTCGGTTGTCTAAAATAAGAAATTCGACCTTAACTTGACTTTCTAAATTTTATTTTTTTGGACAGAAAACGTCAATTCATCATTAGAACGCATTTCATGCTAATGAAGGTTGCACGTGAAAAGGGAAGGCGGCAACTTTTATTGTCAATTAGACTGTTGGAGCACGATGCATCATCATCGAGGAGATGTGGGTCAGTGTGGTCATGCAAGCGCTTTAAATACGTAAACGGGTAACGTAGTGATGGCAATAATTGACGCCCTCGGCGGAGTCTGCAATTAGACGTGCCTCGGCAAAGATCAAATATTTATTCTCGCTTTTGATGCACTTTCCTGCGTTAGGAAGTGTGCTGTCAGTGTGTGATGAGTGGGCTTCTAGATGTGATGATCTAAGCCTGAAGCAGGGTTTTTGGATGTTTGTGAAGTGCTCAAGAACTTGATGCGTGTTTGATGCGTTGTCATGAAAGGTCTAATTATCTTTTGAGCCGAGCTGTCTTCTGTGTCAATAAGTTTTAAATTCATTTACTCCCGTTGGAGCGTTTGATGGGTCAGAGGTGCCATCGGCGGGAGTGTTTCGTTTTTGTTTTTCAACTTGATGATGATTTGATGTTCTTCTGGAAACTTTAAACTTTGTCTTAGGTAATTGCTGACGGGCCCTTGATTTTCAAGCGATAACAGGACTCATCGTCAAGAGTTCGTAACCTTTTTCTTTCATATCAAGCCATTAAAACGGGAGCACGGTCACCTTTTCTCTTCTTTTCTGACCACATTCTGTATGACTTTATTTGTCTAGATTGGAGTTAAAACTGGAGTAATGGTCATGCGCCATTTGTTTCTCTTTTTTTTCATCCCATTTTTATGCATGTTACTATACTCTTGTAGGACTCTGTTGAGTATTTTCGGGATAGAAACCTCCAGTGTCCTTCGGCCATATTTATTCCAGAACCTTGGACCTTCATATAACAGCTGACGACGTCTTTTGGTATTGACCTTCTACGGGGCTTGGATTCTATAGGTGTATAGGATAGTTAGCCATGACTTTCAGGCTGTTCAAATGCTCTATGTTTACTGCATTTGTTTCAAATCTTAAACAATTTGGTAAATTGCTTAAAATTTCTGTGTAATTACTTAACAGTAAGCAGTTCTAAATTGTGTAGTAGTTTCTCCGGCTTATACATTAATGCGATGGTACTTAGCAGATTTGTTTTAAAGACACACAATCCATTTTGTTCGTTGATTGATTCCTTCTACAATTATTTTAAAATACATCACATTTAGCAGCTAGAGATGAATTTGTCTTTGTCATCGCACTTCCATGATGGAGAAAACAGATAAATATATATTTTTTGTGGAATTGCTTCATGCTTCGTTCAATCGTCTTGTAAGATGATCAAGGGAAACTGAGCCACAAATGATTTTAAATTTTTGATGTGAATTTAAATCGCTTCAATCCATCCAATCTCCAGTCACAAGGATATTTAAATCTGAATTCTATTTCCATGAAGATCAAATTTCAAACTCGATACACACAACCCACCCGTAATGGAATAGCTTCGAGGCCATCAATAATATCTCCAGACCCAAGAGACAGGTCCTTCCTACCTCCGTGTCCTGTGTGTCACCGTCATCTCCGCTTGCCTTGCCTATGCTAAAAGTTCCATCGATGTTTGCACATTCCCGTTCTGCTACATTCTACCCTCGATGTTATTACATTGAGCATTCCGTTCATTGAACTATAAAGTCAATATCCTGCAAGCAGTGCTGCAAGGTGTCAGTTCACGATGGCCACCATTGCAATATGTTGGCGCATTTATTGCACGGGGGTGAGAAAACCAAACGATTGACCAGTGAATCGGACTGGGAATTTTGATAAGGCCGGTGTGTGCTGTGTTTTTCGGCCGGGGAGGAGTAAACAAAAGAGATGATTTTGATATGAAAATTAGGATATCATTTTGTCACCGGAGTTTGAAGCTGGAACGGAAGCCAGACAGAACCATGTCTTTGTTTGGTGCTGAACTGAAATGACAAGTGATGGGGGCGGGTGTTGTCTGAGGACATGTTGCGTGTTATTAAAACGCGTGTGCGTTACCCTTTTTATTACGAGAAATGAATAAAGGGTACAATTGGTATTTTGTGAATTGTGTGGACAAATTTTCATGTTAATGGTATTGGAAACATGATTTTGTAATGTAACTCAACGCAGGTTGCACTCCAGGGCCACATAAAATTTTCAATAAATGCTGTCTGGGCTTCATTATTCATGTACAAGTGCTTTTGTTGCAATGGAAATAGTCGGCTTTTCTATGGCAGACGGTTCCAAACCAAGGCCAAAATTGTATTTTTGAATTATTAATTGTGATTCTAAATTAAGTTGAAAAAACAAAAAAAAGTGCATTCTATCCTAAATTCTAAAAAAAAAATTCTAGTCGGTTAGCACATTCGTTCTTCGTGTGCTATATAATTTTTAATGTTACGATTTGCATTCTGTATTTTTTATGGACACTAATGCTACAGCTTGTGACATTTCGCGGACAGCGTGGTAGAGGAAGATGTCGCTTTCGGTGGCGTCACCACCTAGACGGAGCCTTCAATCAGCTGGGTGTATGAAATTAGAGACGCCTTGTTCTACACCGTGGTAAATGGTCGGTGAAATGTAGCCCCCCCCCAAAAGAAGTAGAAAGATGCATATACAGTGCCACATGTTATTTTGTACAGACCCTGTAGCAATTACGAATAAACCCCTAGAAAGTAGTATTACATTTGATCCAGTCGTTTTCAAGTTTTAGGCACCTGAAGTAAAGATAATTTAACACACTTTAAATGTTAAAACAATAGCCCTCAAAAGCTCTAAAAATACAATAATAAAACACGATACACGACTAATTAAACGATTTATTGATATACAGTGGCAACCGCTCAGTTTCATTAAAGAAAGTTCTTCACCTGCGGTTTTATGGTTATGAATGTAACTCAGGAGACGGAAAAAAAGGATTGTCGTGTGAAATGTGTTTGTTAGGATAACCTTTTTATATTTCAATTCAATTACAGTCAGTTTTTTAAGTGCAGTCTTGTACAAGTTAGTATATTATACGTTTTAAAGAAGGTGTAAAAGAACTCATTTCAAATGATACCTATACGAGGTGTGTTCAAAAAATAAGGTGAATTTTCAAGTTTCGCGGGCTACGTACATTCGATTATCGATGTTTTTATTTTGTTATGTTGGTGCACTCGTCTCGAACATATGTTTACAGTTTCAGCTATATAGCATATTTATTTTGTTTGTAAGAGGCATAAAAATTATAAATGTTTTGTGTTTTCTGCGATTTCCTGCTGTCGAAAAAAATTAATCAAAGAATTTGCATTCGACTTTGTGTGAAAAATGAAATTAAGTGCTCAAAAACACTTGAAATGTTGTCAGTGGCATACCGTGCGTGTACTCTGAGTAAAAAAAATTTTTATAAGTGGTACAAGCTTTCCAAAGAAGGTCGAGAAGATGTGAATGACGACGCTCGCCCTGGACGCGCCAGCACATCAACAACCGATTAAAATGTTGAGAAAGTGAAGAAAATTGTTATGGAGAAGTTGCTGAAGATGTCGACATATCGGTTGGCTCATGCCATGCAATTTTTTCAGAAATTTTTGGGCATGAAGCGTGTGGCAGCGAAGTTCATGCCAAAATTGTTGTTAATTGTTTGTAATTTTTTGGCCAAAAACAACACCGTAATCATGCCTCAGCTACTGTATTCACCAGATTTTGCCCCCTGCGACTATTTCCTGTTCCCAACATTGAAGAGACCCGTGAAAGGACGGCGTTTTGCAACGATTGAGGAGATACAAACCGAGAGAGCTCAAGGGCATACCAAAAAGTGCATATCAGAACTGCATATCAGTGCATATCAGGATTGGAAAAAACGCTGGCACAAGTGTATTGATTCTTTGGGGGACTACTTTGAGGGGGACAAAATAGAAGTTGATGATAAAATAAATATTTTTTGAGAAAAATGAAAATTCACCTTATTTTTTGAACAGGACCTCGTATAAAAGAAAAAAGCATTGTCACTGGAATTTATGGTGAAGTCAGGCTCTCTCTAGACGGTGATATGGATATCACTATCGCATTTTGATTTCAGTTCGTTCTTGTTCGTTTACTTATTTTTTTTTTTTAATCTGTCCTTAACTTTTTGGTGTAATACAATTTAACCGACTTAACGTTCAGAACCCGTGAAAATATTTTCGATCGTGCAGTAGAAAGATTGCATGCTGCTACTGTTCTGTCTGGTGCATGTTCCTATTGTTCTGCCTGGTTTAGCTGGTTCTGCCTGCTTTCACTTGGCTGGTAGAGTATGAAAGCAGTTACTTTTTGTGACATTGTCTCTTAATTTTCAATACGTTGCTATTCATAGTTTTCTTCCTGTGATGTTTTTTTGTGCTTCAATTGAGCCTTTCCTTCGCAAAAAGATCATTACGATCCCCCTTTTCAGCTATATGATGTCATTCCTAAAATACATAACCAACCGATTTGAAATAAAGATAATAAAGAAAACAGGAACCCTTCTTAAAAGACGCATAATTTTTGATGGCGTCATGTCGCGTTTTGTTACGTAATAGCAACTAAGAGCAACACATCGACGCAAAATAATTCGCGTACCCTATTTTCTGCTGGCGACTGTACTGATTTTATTCAAGCACTCGCTTAAGCCAGACGTTCGCGGTGGGGTTGAAGTGGGTTTAAAATATCAAAGCACAGCGGTGGTGCGCAACTGAATTGAAGAGCAAGTATGCCAAATGAGTTTAAAGTCGTTAATTTGCAAACAATTAAGAAGCTTAACCAACTTAGCTAAATCGTGCATCATATCACTGCCAAATTCAGACGTCAATAAATGAAAAAAATAGCAATCCAACTTTCGCATAAAATATTAAATAATTCAGATGACATCTGTTAACGGCAGGTTTTTCCCATATAATAAAGTACAGAAACAGCAAGGACTGAATTTAGCAGAACCTGTGTATAAACAACACACATTTGTTTTTTGGTCTTTTAAGTAAAATGTTCGAAGTATGTGATGTGTTCAAGTTTTGTATAGCAACATAAAAATATTTCAATATACTTACGTTTTAAAATTTTATAATCTTCGTTGGTCTAAGAAAACTGAAGACAAAGAAACATTTATAGGTTAGTTTGAATAAGAACTAAGAAAAACATAGAAGTTCCCTTTGTACCAAAATTTAATCGCAATTTTAATTCATAATATTTTCCTTTTTATTGTTCTTTTCAGAGTATCATTTGGATCGTCAAAAGGTTCAATGGTCGAAACCCTAGTATTTGAAACTCCTACACCCTTACCAGAGCACGCTGAAAGAGAATTTGGCTTTTCTGTGGAGCATTCCATGAATGGAATGCAATCGATATGCAATAACAACGTCAACACAACTTGCAGTAGAATAAACTCATCGTTGGATGATAGCGGCATCGAATTGCAAGAAGAGTAAGTTGTGTTAGAATAATTTTTTTTTCTTTTTTATCAGTTTTTTCCTTTTCAATCAATCGATTGTTTATAAAATTGTGTGGGGGGTCTGTCTCGAGAGATAAGTTAAATTGATTTATTGACGTGTGCGTTTTTTTGTATACTCTACGATTCTTTTAATTAGAGCGTCCAAATTAGTCTTCAATGTTTTCGTAAAATCTTTAAAATTTTTGGTAAAGTAGTTTTATTTGCAAATAGTTTGTTGCTTGAAAAGTAAAAAAACAATTTATGTGAACTTAAGAACGAAAGCGGTTTAATGTAAGAAAGCCAATGGGTCGTTGGGTGAAAAAGACAAGACTTCTAAATCTTGTAAGACTATGAACTATGAACTAATGAAGAGGAGAGACAAACTACAATATATATATATAAAATTAAACAGAAAGAATTTAATACCATAAAAACAGAATGATATTAATAAAAAATAAATTACATGGGTGGTGTCATAAGTCTTGAATTTTTACATTAATACATTGAATGCCACGCCATTCACAAACACACTTAGTGCCAGTCACCGGTGACCTCCATGGCATTCAACGTGTTAAAGATTTTTTTGGCCAAAACGTTTTATCACTCAAAATGGTCTCCTTCTAGATCGATACATTTAGTTCAATGTTCTTCTAATTCTTCTTTAATTCCTTTTAAATAGTAGGTTTCAGAAAGTTCCTGAAAGTGGGCGTGTGTTGAAGCGATCACTTCTTTAATCTTTTATCGTTTATTCATTACTTCAGGCTTGAAAATATTTTTAGAATATGATGCGAAATTCACTTCTCGCCATGTTTATTGTTCAATGGCTGCCAAATTTGAAGGTAGTTTACTAAGGAATAACAGTTGATGGTGGGGATGCGAATCGAACCTCTTGATAGGTTTCATCTTCACATTGCTTTGCTCAAGGCTTGTGACATTTTTTTCCATATTGGAAATGTTGAACGACATTTAAAAATCCAGATAAATATACCCAACAAGAAGTACAAGATCATCACAGTCTCAAAAGTCAGTTTTCAAGTTTCAAAAAACATGCTCATATGACGAGTCTTTATAACCCATGAAAAAGTTAGCCACAGACCTGACTCTTATGCATCATACTCACAATAAATTTGATACTTTAGCTATGGTCATTCAATTAGCTACCTTTTCCCTTTTTTTAGTTTAAAGCCTCTCAAATTTACTATCCATGAGAAAATGGCGTACAATAGCTACTAAAAAACTGTCTTTCTCGAGCTTCAAAGCATACATGTCTTTAATTTAATTTGCCACTTTTCCAGAGTGATGCAAGAGAACGCCAAATCAATTTCCCTAGAGAAAGTCTTGGATTAAGCAGAAACGGAAGCTTTTTATCTCTGTTGCTGCTGCCTTGCTCCTGGTGTCATAAACAATTTTATTTAGATTGCTTACCATATCGCGTAGCTCGCATCGAAACAATGAATACTCTTGGGTTGTCTGACTTTCCGCATTACAACACGGTGGCACTATTTATTCCCGTGTAATCGTGTAATTATTTTTTTTGTTTAATTGTCGGATGAGAATTCATGGGAAATGCGCGATTCAGAGAATTTAATTGTTTATTGTGAACTATAAACGGCCAAGTGATTGATGTCAGTGACTCGGCGGCGCTTTTTTTTTTAAGTGAGAAGTTTCGGTGACCAGATGTAACAGATTATAGAAAAAAATTTATTTAATTGTGATTCGATTTAATGATTGCAGTTTAGTATTAATTTTTTTTTAGATTTGGAGCACTTTTGTGTACGATGGACCGATCTAACACTCGGAAGGTTTTTTACTTGTTTTTTTTTTTTTTAATTCTTCGTCATGCTGCAAGAAGTCTGTGCATCAGCTTATAGCCACCTACAATTTATCATCAACATGTTAGTTAGTAAAATGACTTGAGACTTTTATAATAGCTTGCACAATTTAAGTTAAAGCAGCATCGCTTAGATCCTTCACTTCGTTTCAACATCTCGTTTGTATTAAATCACAATGGTCTCAATCTCGTCTAAATGTAGAGTTGGTTTCTTACAGCCATAGGGGTGTTTTTTTTAAGACCTTGGACATTTTATAATACGTAAACACGATGTAGACCTTTTCATTAAATGGATAACTTCTTGACGTAGTTGGTGGAAACAAATTTTGGACAAGTTGACACCATGGACAAGCATCTGAATAATTGGATGCTAGAGGTCCGATTTTCGAGCCGTTCGGTTTTCAAGCATACACAGCGCGTGCTCAATCGTCGCTTGTGAGCGTAAAAAAAATCATACAAATTCAAATTTAATTTTCAACTTAACTAACTAAGCATGTGCATATTTAAAAGATTTATGTATCTTAAATGTAGTGAATGTATAAATTAAATAAACTAAACTAAACTAAACTAAACTAAATAGGCAAATAAAAAATTATGCCATTTCACAGATCAGTACTCTAAAGAGGATCTTGTCATCAAACAAACATCTACATTATTTTACTCACTCCTGGGTATAGGAAATCACCCTGCTTTAACCAAATGTTATGCACCAAAAATCGTTGCGCGAACAAAAATTTATTGAGCATAGCTGAGTAGAGCGTGAGCACCATTGATGGTGACATTTATAACAATACAAGTCCGCAACCTTTTATCTTTTCTTTTTTTATTAAAGTAAAGCAAGTAACACGTAATTTTTTTAAAGTACGAAGTGTACTGTAAAAAAATTTATTGTCATCAGTTTGCATTTTTCTTTATCGACAAATAAAATTTGATTTTCCGTTGTTTCGTAATTTCGGGGGTTCACACAAACTTTGCCATCTAATGAAATTCCAAAGAAAGAGGAACCAAATTTACAGGCCCTTTCCCTTTACACTCACCTTTTGCAAAATTTTAAGTGCCTACATACGTCAATGGAACATTTAATAGTCTGACGCTTCAGGTGCTGTTGACAAGAAAATTACGTCAATCGCTGGTTTGTAATCCAGATTGAATAACAACGACGAACAAGTAATGTCCGTAAAAAAGGAAGTTTTTGTTGTATGTACAATGACGTGACAGAGCTGCAGACCAACTTGCTTCTGCACCTAATTTCCAATTTAATGATTTAGTGGTTTATTAGACGGTGCTTTATATAACACCCTGGTCATCCCAGTCCTGCTCTATGGCGCGGAGACATGGACTTTGTCAACAGCGGATGAAGAAGCCCTAGGCCTTTTTGAGAGAAAAGTTCTACGTACGATCTTTGGTCCTGTTTGCATTGATGGTTATTGGAGGAGAAGGTTCAATCACGAACTGTACGGACTGCACGGCGGCATGCGCTTGGCCAGGCGTCTACGGATCCAACGCTTACGGTGGTTAGGCCATGTAGAGCGAATGGACAGCACAGCTTCGGCCCGGAGAATCATCGATTCCGAACCTATGGGACAACGCAGCAGAGGACGCCCGCGTCTAAGGTGACGTACACAGGTAGAGAAGGACCTGAACCAACTCGATGTGCGTCACTGGAAGCAGCTGGCACTGGATCGTGCTGGATAGAGGAGGTTGCTAAAGGAGGCCTAGGTCCAGCCCAGACTGCAGCGCTGCACAAAGAAGAAGTTTATTATGGAAACTTTAGAATTTATAGAAAAATTCTATGTAAAACTCGGATATTGATCACGATTTAATCTGTTTGTAGTATTGCCTCTTCTTCTAGTCTTACTTATTGTCGATTGCAAAAGATAGGTTTGTTTTAGTTGCATTTCACATTTCACGATAGCGTTGACATAAATCGAAGTACTGTGAGACTTTCACGAACTAAAACCACATCTTGACCTCTTCTCCTTGAAACCATCCACTCTGGGACCGCTTTCGCATTACTTCAGAGTGGTGTCGTTTTTTTCGCCCCAAAGGAGACCAGCTTTTTAATTTTCTTCATCGGGTTGATGAAGAAAATGACACATGTGGAGAGGACCTCAGAGTAATGCCGTTTCCGAAAGCAATATTTGCGTTCTAAAATTCAGAGTGCTATTTTTTTCATACCACTTTACAACTTTTGAATTCCTACAATTCTTTGGAGGCGAATTCAATAAACCACAACAGCAGCACCCTATAGCTGGGCATTTACAAGCGGTCGTGCATACATATCTACGTATCTACTTCCGAGTTGGGGTGGTTTATTGAAGTTCTGCACCCAACGACGGGGTAACCTCTCTTAAAAAACTTCCGCGACAGATGTATCTTTTTGTTTTTCCAACCACAACATGGCCGAGTGGGACAACAGCATTCCCTTACCGGACTCTCTTCCCATCTGCTCTTTACTTATTTTTCGCCACTTCGCCTCTCTCAGCAAAGAGAACTGAAACTCACACTATCGAACGCGTTGGTGTTTGTGCACACAAAACTCGTTCTCCAGTTAGAAAACTGCCCGTTCCCGGCTATTCTTCGCCCAATCTCATCATAGATAGATACACACTCACACACACACGGTCAAACCATCTGACAGTTTGCATTCATTCTCGCCGCAAAGAGTCTTCCTCTCTACGATGTATCTGTATCTCACAAACGCCGTGCTCCGCCGTCGTCGTCGAATGTTCGTCGTACGTTTCGTTTTTCAACGCGCATGTCACTAGCTCGACGTCGTCGTTAGCTTCATCCATCGAATTTGTGTGGTATCTTCACCGCGCTCCGCGTTCCGCGTTCCACGTTCTCTCGCCATTTCAATCGTCGTCAATTTTATACTTTTGGCAATTTTCGCTCTATGGCCGCTCTATAGACAGACTTATGTGTGATTCCGAACCAAACTAACACAGATCTTTTTTCGATTTTGATTCCTGTTTCCTCCATCATTTCGTGGTGATGTCATAGTGGCAAAACAAAAAAAAAAATCGAAAAAAAGCAATACACACAGATACAACGTGAAAATGAATTGTTTTTGAAAAGAAAAGAAAAAAGAAAATAAAAGAAAGAAGTTCTTGTTTTGTATTTTTCGACGCTCTGGCAGAAGTGTACGTCCGCGCGTGTGTCCTTTGCCATTTCAAAATCAATTGTCCTTTTTGTGCTTTTTCTTGTGTGTTCCCTTCCATCGCGAACGACCGCCTTTCTTTCGCGCTGAATAAGAGTGTTTGAGATATAAAAACATCTAACACCTTGTTGCAATCCACACAAGATACGTGTTCGAGTGAAGAAAAAAAAAATAATTTTTAGAAACAATCGTGAGTGTGAAAAAAAAAGAAGAAAAACCGTGTTCTGACTATCAGGATAATTTGTTGGTGCAATTGACTTTTTTGTCCGTGCAAATTTAGTAAGTTATTTCAATTTTGTTAAGTGAAATGAGGGGGAATAATTCTTTTTTTTTTTTCTATTTTCCTGAACAAGGTCAAGCGATTATTTACCATCACTGCCTACTTTCGGTTTTTAATAATCGAGAATTTTGTTATTTTTTTTTTCTCCGGGGGTGGTGTTTAGGTGGTTATTTCTTCCTATTTACATCGTCGTTATGTACTTTGTGTGGATAATAAATTTGCATTTGGGGCATTCGTGTGCTGTGCATGTTGAATCCACAAGAGGGTTCGCATAGGGTTGCCAAGTAGACGTGACGCAACTGGCACGGTATCTGGTGGTGGTGGATTAGGCGTGCTTTTTTTTGTTTCGGTGAAATGTAGGGTAAATCAATTAGTGTTTGGTGACTAGCTTTTTTATTCTATTGTGTGCGTAGAAGATTTTTTTTTGTTTGAATCACTGCGTTAATATGTGATTCATGGAGCGTTTAGAAATGGACAGCCTTCGGCTATCGATCCGTTCTCACAGAGTGCTCTGAGTCCAAGCTTACTTCTGTAACAGTGGCTATGGTTTCACCCACTAGTGGTTTTACATCCACTTGTTACAAGAAAATTAGTAATTTCCGCTTAATGTAAGAACATATCATGAACTTCAAGTTATTGATTCCATGTATTTCTTAAATTTTAGACAAGAAAACTTCAGGTAATATTGTAGACTTGATTTTCACGGATCTTGAATTTAAAGTCTCTGTTAATAATGCAACGTTTCCCTTACTTTCTGATAGTACTCCATCGTAAAGCATTGCAAATTTTATTTAATCTTTTTGTTTCAAATTTGTTTGCTTCTGTGAATACATTTCATACATCGACATTGGTCTATAGAAGATATTTTCTTTAGTAGATAACGCTTCATTGGAATTTGAATGGCATTCAATGTTATTAAGCAATAGTCTCGATAGAGTGTGTGCTGTTTGAAGATACAGTACAGACTCGATTTACGCAACTAATAGAAATTAAGGCAGTTGCAATAACCGAGGTTGTTGCACTTATTGGAACATATTTTTGTGGATAAAAAAATATGGTGGAAATGGCAGTTTCTGTAAAGATAACGACAAAACAAAAAGAATCATTATTGAAACCAAGGTAAATCGTTATTGTTGCACAGATTTGTTTTTGTTAAGAAAACGAAAAGTTAAAGGTTAAGGAAACTTACAAAACATACATTCATGCAATAAAAATATGGAGTTTTTTTTTCAATTTTTTCAATTTCAATTTTTTTCAGTGCCATTTTATTTGTAGAGATAAAATGCCCTCCACTAAAATGTTGTTCTCTTCGGGCCATTTGAAACATAAATTGAAGGATCGAACTGCAACCTCTGATTTAACGATCGATAAAGCAGCTACCAGATCAACCTCATATTCATTGGGCTCGCATGTTAGCGATTTGAAGATTTGAAGCTCAACGTTTCCACAAAGCCAATTATTGATTTGAGATGCTAATGTTGGGAACAATATCATACAGCAGTTCGGAAACGTATGAAATCAAGTCTCTTTCTCATAACATGCTTGTAGACAATGTAGATAGAGGTCATCTTCCTCATAACAATTACTCGTAAAATATTTAAAAATTTCATAATAGATAAGTCCAATAAGTTGCACTATCGAGGTGGTATTTTTAAAAAGTTGCACTTTGAGAGTTAGGCTGTGTTACGATTTAAGTGTTGCGAAAATCGAGTTGCGCGAATCGAGGGTTGCGTTAACCGAGTGCGTACTGTAATCTGAAATGTGTTGATTTGAGTGGATTAGCAAGGTATGAACTCCCTTCTTCACTTGTGTTACCGAGTGGAGGGATTTTGGTCCCTTCCCCTTTATATGTGACCATCCATTCATGGCACGATCAATCGATCCTCTCGTACTCAGCATCCTGAAAAGATTCTTTAAAGCTAACATAGCAAAACGTTTGGAAGATATGTTTTCCAAATGTTACGAACCTTACACGACAAAGGCTTGGGTTTAATTGATTCGAGGTTAACTTCGCTATAACGCGTTAAACATTCCAGGCTTTTGGCTTACAAAAAGTTTGTTTCGTCTGAGAAATGTTATGCTAATAAAGGCTTATAGTTTAAGCAAGAAATCAGTTGTTTCTGACACTTAAAAAGAACTGAGTCTTTAATGCGATTTATGTTTAGACAATATATCACGTCTGTTAAGCGTAAAACAAGTCGCAACAGTGAGTGGTTGCTCGTGAATTCTCGGCGCAAGTCTGCCTAGTGCTATGACCAATGAATGAGTTGCAAGTTGTGATTCGAAAGAGATTTGTAATATGTTCGCTTTGTTTTACAACCCGAAATCGTTTTTCTATCCAAAACATGAATTACAGTAGCCGTCACGATGTGTAGCCTTTAACTGATATAAGATCGCTTGAGCTTGTTGAAGATGATGTGTTATTCCAACGAACAAACTCTACAAACAATAAAAGCATTGCTCCCGATAACCTTCCACCCCTGCTCTTAAGATCTTCTAAATGGTCATTGGCTAGGCCTCATGCATCATTTTTAATTTATCGCTTGGTCGTGGTGAGTTCTTAAACCGCTGAAAAGTTGACATTTTTTCGTTTTTGGTTAGCTGTTTGTTGCAGTTTTTATCCTGATAGCAATTAAGTTAGCATGTCAGCTCTGTATCTGGCATTTGATATTGATAAAACATAGACTATAACTTTCGGAAGGAAGTTTGAAGCCAATTGGAGGATTACATAGGCCAATGTTGGTCCATAGTAGTTCGAAAGCCGCAGCTCTGTCGATTACAATGCAATCCACGTGACGAAGTAAACATATTTCCTTCTGTGATCTCCAACGTATTGAAAGTTCAAAAATCGTATGACTCATTCCTTAATCTTAAGCACTTCTTCCAGCATTTTGAAAATTTTGTGCACTTAGCCCAAAGCCAGGCCCATTGTGCTGCCAACCAATTCTAGGGTTCCCACAATTAAACGAATGTGGGCATAGAATTTCGTAGATGCGGAAGAGTACACCGCCATTCTTTAATGTTTTACTTCTTCTTAATGTTCCTCTCCATTACCGAGGTTGGAAATCATCTATGTTAGCATAACCTTGTTAGTGACTCGTCTCGTAATTTAAATTCTGGCAACATTCAGCCAGTCAAACAGCGTCGATATTCACAGTAGTCTCTGCCGTCTCACCGTTCTCCTTCGCTCTGTCTTCCCTTTTAGGTTTCTTTAGTGTTAGACATTCTTTAAAGTTAGACTTGTATTTTAGTTTTACACATATACAAAGTTTGAGCAAAGGTCCAATGGACCCACGACATCTTTTTAGAGTTATGTTCTGTTTGAAATGCTTAAAAACTTCCTTCAATCCACTTTTAATTGCGTGAAAACTTTTTCTCTATTTTTCTAATTGCATACAGTGCATAAAAGAAAATATTCTCATCTATTTTTATAAAAAAAAAAAAAAAACAATGTGCCCTAATTCTGTAGCCCTCAAGAGTCTTATATGAATTTTATGAGATTTTTCTTCATGGAGGAGAAAACAATACAATACTCTCGGCAGAGATTTGAAATGCACTAGCTTCGAGCTATAATTTCCAAAGAATCATTTTCCGTGAATCTGTGCACTTGCGGTGGTCTTATTTATGGCTTTATCATGAACTTAAACCATTATTCACATTCTTTGCCACAAGCCATTCCCTGGTTTGATTAAGAGGTTTTGATTTAAGAAAATTCTAAACCATAAAAAAAGTCACGAAATCCAACAGAATGCACATCAAAAGCAAAGCAGATTTTCCTCTGGTTTAGTAAAATCTTAAACAAACAAACCACAAAGCATATTCCGGTTATCCAAAAAGAGAATTAACTACAAGTTAATTAGTTGTGTGATCGCCATGCAATAAATCTACTTGACCGTTCCTTACTCGCCTCGTCGGCGGTGTTGTATATATTTGGTTCGCTCATGAGAAGACGACGATTAACGTTAGAAAAAGTTAATAGGGGCTACCGAGAATGTTGCTGCTGTCGCAGAAACTATGCTGCGTATGACATAATGGTGTTGCATTGTTTACTTTAACGATGAAGTTTCCTTTTTAAAGTGCTCAGTAGTCGAGTTGATTGCTTGTTTTATGGTATGCTGCAAATAAATTGGAACTCACGAAGAGGTCAATTTAGTTTGAAGTTGGACTTGTATGCGTACAGAGGGAGCATAACATTTGACGGTCAGTAGATGGAACAACAAACTTCGTTCACGTTTGTGTTGGAAGAAATATGTTTTGAGGCAAAACAACAAGATGGGCGGAAGCACTTCTCTGTGGATCAAGTAGTCTTAAGTAATGTGGTTTTGTCTTGTGTGGCATTCATTGAATAGTGTTTTGAATGCATGCATGATTCAACGTTATTTTGTACTCAATGCGAGGTTAGAGAAAAGACTTGATTCAAGTTCAAGAAGGACTAATTTATTCTTGCTGGCAGTAAATTGAACTTTTGTGCTCGAATCGATGGATTATTGTTGACAGTTGAATTTTTTTACTGAATAATTATATTGATTCTTAAATAGAATTATTTAAGTTTTTTTATTTGAATAAGTTAGGTTAGGTTGGTGCAGAAGAATAACTCACAGCCGCACTTAGGCCATATTAGGCTCATTGTGATGCCCAATTAAATTGGGTAAGAAAAGCTAATATTTTGTGAGATATCCCTTATTGGCGATAGCAGACAAGCAGCACTTTAGGGAACAGATTATTAAATCTTGGCATTGTTTTTGTGGAATGTTTTTTAAAAGATGTTCGATGATCTTAAAAAGCCGTTCTAAATTCCTTGCAGATTTTGATGTTACACTTCTCTCTACATCTGCCCAAAAGTTATTAATGGGATTGAGATTCTGCGCTGGCCATTGATAAACACTTACATTTTTTTCTTCAGACAATCTTCTCATAAGGAGTAAAGTGTATTTGAAATCATTGTTTTGCTTAAAAATGTTAGATTAGGTTAGGTTAGAGTGGCTGGCTTGGGCACCTGAAGCCCACAACCAAACTTAGACCAGATGAGGCCTAAGTTGTGATGCCACAGAGAATCCAGTCCGCACCCTAATGAAACCATTTAGAGCTCTTTACGTAGCTACGGATCTGGCTGATGCTGATCCTTTTCAGATCGCCCAGACTATTAAAAAAGTACTCGCCTGGATGCGTTCTTCGACGAAGCGCTAAAGTCTCGCACGAACACGGGAGGTGAAGGATGGTTTCCTCCTCTTCCTCGTCCTGGAAACTTCTGCAAAAATCATTGGTATGAATTCCCAGTCTGCTGGCATGTCTGCCAATGATGCAGTGTCCCGTAATGTTGCCTATTCCCCCTTATAACCGATCTGCCCATTCGAAGGAGGCGGGTTCTGCGTTTGGTATCCAGTGCGAGCTTATTTGTTATATGGTATGCTGCAAATAAATTTGAGCTCACGAAGAGGAGCTCACCAAGAGAGGTGCTTGGTATGTACACATGTTGAGCCTTCTTGCCACCTATTGTTGGTAGTATTAACGCTATGGAGTCTGATGTCTAATTTAATTGTGTCCGGTAATTCTCTTTGAGATTGCTTGAAAATGTTCGTAATTGCCAAATGCTGCAATGCGTATGGCTCTAACATCGGCCAACATGTTTATATAAACATGCTGAAAACGGTATCAGAAAATAGCTACCCAAATATTAATATTTTCACGCCCATGCTTGATGGTCTTGATAGTATACATCGGGTTGAGTTCTTTGTTTGCAGGACGTTTCCCGTACCTCTTGTCATCATGGCCAAACATGTTGAACTTGAATTCGTCACTCCAGAGTATATTTTTTCCGAAAAAAGAAAATTCATCATCATTTTTTGTGACGCAGAATAAATCTCCAGGCATCTCGATCCTCCGCCGCCCCCTCTATCTCATTAGCAAAGTATGCCCAAGCGTAAACAGGCGAACTTTTGGACTTGGTCCAATCATCTTGGGTCTGCCGAGCGGTCGCTTTTCTGACGGAATCGTATTTATTTTTTTTTTTTTTTGAACATGCGACTTTTTGCGCGCAATGCTACCCCCGTAAACGTGACGGAAAGTAATCTGTTCCTTTGGTCCTGTGCGTTTATTTGACCTCTTAATTCCCTCACTGTAGCTGAGTGAGTCTCTTCACTGGTCAGAAATGGATTTACATTACTTTGCCGACAAATGGGTCTATCTTCTTCGACTGCGGTTTTTCTCACCCGGGGTTTTCTCTTACAAGCTCTGGCGGTCAAGCTGCCAACTTACATTTTAGGATCTTCCATGCTGCCTATTTCTGTTTAGATCTTAACTGCCCCTTCTTTTGACTCAGATTAAGTCTCTAGCAACAGAATCCAAAGAAACATTTTTCTGGCAGTACTTTCCGATTAAAAACTTCCTCGAATTCCTTGCCAACGTCAACTTAGTAAACATAAGTGTAATTAACCATCTACTTAAAAATACAAACACTGTGATATAACTTGTGCCATAAGCCGTTGCAGCTAATGGACCTACCCTTAAATTAATATATAAATTTAAATTCACTTGTTAATTAATAATAACAATAATAAAAACTTCCTTAATTCCGAAGTGCTGCTTTAGTTTTATCTTTATTTTGTAATCCAAGACAATACGACAGAATAAATACACTGCGCTAAAAATTTACCGGAAAATATGACCCCAGTGCCCAACCCCAACTTTTTTTTGCAAAGAGTTTTAACTAAAAATATACAGACACCACTTAGTTTTGTTAAATGATCTTCTGTAAGCGCATTTCAGTGTTCAACAACAATATGCAAAACAAAGGACAATGCCGCATTGCAGAAAGTATTGAACGTTTTCATGCGCCCTGTTTCAAGGAATCAAAAAAAAACCCTCAAGATTTTTCGTTAATGACTCTTTTTTTAAAACACACTAAGCAAAAGTGAGAAAAATTACACATTCAAAGTTGTTAACAATGGCTGGCTAAAGGTTAAATGTCAGTAAATAAATCGGTATCATCAACGTTTTCAAAGCCGTTTGCCCTACTGTATGCGCGTAGGATAATTACCTTTCTTCTACCCACTCAAAGTAATCCTCTTGCCATTTCCACTTGTCCTACGCTACACCACTTGCATGAGGACTTTGTTCAACACTTTTTTTTTCCAAACAGTAACCACTCATTACCATACCACCGGTACTTTCTCAAGGGTGATTGGTAACGTATGGTCATTTTCACTATCCTTGGAACATTGGCGCCACATGGGCGCCCTTATTACTGGCAGAAGGAGGCAATCTATAAAGCTTTTCTGTTTTTTTCATTCGTTGTGGTTTATAATCGTGTCTGTGTGTATGTATATGTCTTTTTCTACGCAAGGCAGGAACTTTTTTTTATTGGACTTTTAAGCACTATACTGCACAACGTTTTTAGGGCCTGCCAAAGGTTGAGCGTACAGTCAGTGAGTAGATAACATTTCTGGAAGAGCTCCTGCTAGCTGCAAATGTTCATTTAGCCATGTTTGAAATTATCGCTTGTTCCGGTCGGAAATGAAACCTCCGTTATCGCTTGAAATAAAAAAAAAAACTCTGTCTAAACGTTCAATGAACCTCTGTCCGAAGGCACCCAAATAGACCCTTCCCCGGCAAAGATCTACGGTAAACCTCATCGCCGGCATAACCAAACAAAGTTATTTATAGAATTTTTTTTTTCCGCAACATCAAGCACATTTTGCAATGCGATACAAAATACACTCCAACACAATATCGGCCGAGTGAATGATATAATCTAAATGCGGTTAGTTCTATCAGATGATTGCTTCAATGGATATTTAATTCTTCTATCGGATTTCTTTTCTGACAGTGAACCTGCTGTGAATTGTAATTGTTTTGAATGACTACACAAACCGTGTCATCAATCGGTCAATCACGTTGGATCACAACAGAGTATTGAATTAAATTCTATTATTGTGTGTTGCCTTTGATCGGTCAGCCGCTTTTAAAGCTTCTCCAACCGGCACAATATCCCCGATTGAAATTGAATTCCTAAACCTATCTGCGGATTTGTTGCATCACACTTCGTGAACGGTGTATAATGAAAAGCAGAGAATCTTTGTTGACATCGAAAGCAAGTAATTTTAAAAGAATTTTCCACAAATTAAACTGACCTTCAAGTTAATTAAGAGAAAATTTGAAACCCCGCGCAGTTTTTACAAACAAATGATATTTGTACAAGTTGTGTTTGTGTGTCTAGTCTGTTTGGCTGATTGCCAAAGCGAGTCTCTGCTGAATGGAGTTCCTGATTTGAACTACCTCTTTCTGTGTGTTCGGCCACGAGTCAGAAGATACACAGATAAACTTTGCCCGCACACAGCAAATGGCCATGGAAGTGTCAAAGGGTTCAGGGTGGATTATTTTCCTTTCATTTCAGAAAAAATACTCGAGACACCGACTTCGTATCGTTTGCCTTTCCGGTCAAAGACCTAAGCCATCTTGTCGGCCACAGGTACACAAAGTCGATGACCTTATTTTTGTAACGGTTTAGCTTCAATAGAAACGAAAAATTGTCACAAAATCTCAGTCACAAAATGAGGCTACTACCTGCGCAAAAAAAAAAAAAAAAAAAAACGCAAACGTGTAGCACACGCTCAGCCGCAGCGAGATAGGGCAACGACCTTTCTGCAGAGCATTTGAATAGCGCGGATGAATCACTTGAATACACCACCATCAGCAGCTTCTTTCATCGTGAGAAAAGCTTAACAAAAGAGGTTCCATCGGCATTGTGTCACTGAGGCTTTTGAATAGCATCAGAGGAGAGACCTCATGAATAGTAGTTGCAAATGCGGTGGCGGTGTTATTAACGTTTCTGCCAACACACAACAGAATACTTCGTGTTTTGGGTCAGAATACAATATACAAAAGCGTGCTTTTTCATTTCAATACAACACAGTAAACAAAAAATCTAAACAAAAACAGGAAGATAAAAATTCGATTTATTTACGATCTAGCGTCACTTCCCATTCGCCTCGAATCGTAAGTGTCTAAATATATTCGTGCAAAGCACGATTGTCCGGATTGTCTCGTATGAATCAAATATGTCGACCTTTTAATTTCATTTTCGAAAGTGAAAAATAAAAGGCTTCCGTGCCAAATTCAATAAATTACAAATTGTGTTCTGTGTTCTTTGAGAGATTGAAATTAGCGGTCAAGGATTGTCGTTGTTTCAGCAGCGATTGTGTGCTATTTCAAGGCTACAAAATTTCAGTAAAAGCCTGTCTCTTGTTGTTTTTTTCTGCGCAGTAAATGAATTGATGTTAAAGAAATTAGTGACAGGGCACTGTGAATTATGGGGAAAGCATCGCAAATGCAAGTTAATGGGATCCTCAGGGCATCGTGTCACAAGCGGCAGTTTATTGTTCTGCAAAGAGTTGAGTACAGTCCCCGAGTCATCGGCAAACATCAGCAACAAAGGAAATCAGTGAATAAACCTACTTAAGGCTAGTACCCTAGAGCCGGCATTAATCAGTCGTAAAAAAAAGTTTTACAAAAAAGACTGTATTTCTGTGAATGAGTTTCTATTCTTGACATTGATTCTCGTCAACAACAGGAATCGTGGATCCATAAAATTTTAAATCTTTTGGGCAATTAAACGCTGTTCGAACCTCAAGGCATCGTCTTATACGCCCGGACGATATATGCTCCGGTGCCACTTCAATCAGTTCGCGGATGATCAAATTGACCATTTGCCAATCAAGAAACCGTGTCGAATGTTTTGAAATTAAAATATTTGCAAACGAATTTCAAGTAAAAATTTTTTTTTGTTACTCTTGCAGTTGTACCGGAAAGTCGATAATGTAGTGTGGCACATCTGTGAATTCCCGCCTCAAGGTCTGCTGTCATGGATGGTCCACTGAAACGACTATTAAATAATCAACATCCATTTGCAAATAAGAAAATAATTTCTGTGCACATAACAAAAATAATGAATTGAAGAAGAAAAAAATATGAATTTTCTATTTTCGCGCTTTGTTTACGTAGAATTTTCGCATTTCCTTTCGCCTATGAAAACCAAAATCGCCAGCTCTTCTCGTTCTGGTTGTTGTTTGTTGGTTTATCGTTTGGATATTGGCCAAAGTTTATTGGAAATAATTACGTAACGCAAACAATGGACCGACCCATCGACCGACTGACTGCGTCGTTCGAGAGAGAAGCCTTAATAGCTAATTCCTCAAATTCGCTGAAGTACTCGAACGAGTGGGGCATATGTGGTGTGGACACACAGAGGAAAGAAGCAGCATTAATTTGCTACTGTTCCGGCACTTATACCTCACTCATGGCATTCCACTTGATTCGCCATGAGAATAGCAGCCACACACAGGCGAGCAGACAGACAGACGGACGGATGGACGGAACCCGATGGAATGGCTGGGAGAAGGTACAATGGGAAAATCTCTGAGAAGGTTTATTCGTATCAAATGGCGTGCGAATAGACTGAGTCGACCGGCAGACCCAGAAGATAGCGAAGTGCTTCAGAGCTGTTGTTCCTCTGAGCTGCTTGTGGCATTTATAGGTCAATGACATGAAAATCACCTGGTCGGTTGGAGTCCGTGTACACACACAGGCACCTTTAGCGTCCCGTGAGAGGAAACTTAAATTACATAGATACACACGCATAATTTTTGTAGCTCATTTGTGGCTTTGATTGCCGTTGTTCTCTAGGCGACTTGATGTTGCCGCCACCGACGCTGTTGCTGCTGGTGCTATTAAATCAGCAACGGAAACGAAAGCAGATCGATGCACTTGAGGATGAGGTATCATCTCCATCGTCTCCCGGTGTGAGCATGTTCGACTGTGGATACAAAAGAATTTGGTACTTTAATGGACAGAAGCCACGGTGGCCATGGTGGCTATGGAACACGACCATTAAGTGTGAAAATGTTTTAGTGGGATTTTAACTTTTATTGCTTTCGATTGATTAGATAAGAAAACGATTTTCCGGAGAAATCTCTCTGTCGGAAGATATTCGTGAGAAAGAAGTTAATGATTGGAGGAGGAGGCAGTTTCATCATGATCCATGGATCAATGCAGTGAACATGTTTTTGTTTGAGGAAAATAGAATAATTAAGGTCATGTTTTGGGCAAGAGTAATGGGGAGTAATGGATGGGGTTGTGCTTTGTTGTTCCATTTTATTTGATGATGGTATAGAGAAGTGCTCGCCTATAAATCATGAAGCATAATAGGAAAATGAAAGATTGATCTAGAAAACAAAACCACATCAATAGAAACAGAGTCTTGGTAGTTTATGACCACCCAAGCGTGCAACAACAAGTTATATAAAACTTTCTTTTTCAAAAAGAGACGTGAACGAAAAGACAATTATAATCATGGAAAGGTATAAAGTTGCTTACAGAATTTAGAAGGAAAACCTACAGTTCATTTTTACGAATTGTAAGGATGCTTTTTTATGTTCATCACTTCGTAAGAGTTCCAAAAGTTTGCTTTACGCCATATTACCTAATTTTTTTGTTATATAATAGGTGTACAAATTTCCTTCCGCATTATACATGGTTATACATTTATGATTCGTTTTGCGTTTGATATGAGTCTTGATCAAGTAATGCCTACAATTCTGCATCTTTGAAAACCTCTCTTCCACTGCCATGCCGGTCTTCGACATCAAAATCACGGTTCTTGAAGCGGTGAAACCAATCTCGGCATGTTCTTTCGCCAATTGCGGCCTCACCATAGGTATTTG
Source organism: Syritta pipiens (assembly GCA_905187475.1). Lineage (NCBI taxonomy): Eukaryota > Metazoa > Arthropoda > Insecta > Diptera > Syrphidae > Syritta > Syritta pipiens. The sequence goes on along the minus strand of LR994571.1, from coordinate 8,124,786 downwards.
AGAGCATTCGATGAGTTAACTTCACCTTGGAGTCGATCAATTGTAGCCAATAGGAGAGGATTTTGGGTCCATTAAGGCATTTTCATTCCACACACATCGACATTGACTCTCTTGAGGATCTGAGGGCCTAATTTGTAGGATCTAATGCATCCATTTAACAGCCCAGACCTCACACAATTTCACTAGTAAACTTTTTGTGGGAAAAATCTGTATCAATTTTTGTCAATACGGACGTCAATGGAAATACAGAAAAATTTCCAAAATGTAAAATTCATGTCATGACCGGCCCTAAGTTTGTTCATAAGTGGCGTGCCATTCAATGTGTTGAAAGGCGTCACCTACTTCATGATGGATTCATCACGGATTTTACATCCTTGATAGCTGGCTTTCAGTGTAATATTCTAAGTAATAATATTTCTCATAATAATTCTTATTGTACATACGTATAAAGTGGTCGGAAATCTATTTTCCAAATGTTTTCATATTCGGCTTAGCAATATTCTAGTTAGAGTTTTTGTTATTGATGGCAAAAGCGATACCCACTTCCGAGTAGAACATTTATTTCTTAGGGATCTTAACAATGATCGCTTTTTTCCATGTCCTTGGAAGATTTTCTGTTACCCAAATGTGCTTTAGTATCGGTTTCAATTTTGTGGCCAGTTCTGGATCCGCTTGTAAACATTCAACTGCAGACGCCTAAACTCTCTTCAATGCAGTTGTAGTTTCGTTTTTTTTTAGCTTCGAAACAACTGGAAGATTTGCTATTATTTACCCGTTTTAAAACACACTTTAGTGCTGTTTAAATTTTAATCATGCGAAATCTTATATCTCACTTGCCCTTGATTTAACCGGGACTAAGGCGAGTGGGTTTCTCTTAATCTTTCAAGACGGCCTTGCATAATAATCTTAAAATAGCTCAATGATCTCTGTATGAAACAATACCATAATATTTCACAATAACCTGCCGCTCGACTCCCACACACCACCGAAACAACCATTGAAGCATTATAGAAATGCGCTACCTCCATCTTCTTTTTCGTCCACAAAGCACCAGAAAATCAACTCAAAATCGCAACAAAAAAAATCTTTTGTTTTCATTTTGTTTTTTGTACCAAAATACGTTCATCCTTAATCCACTTAATTGCATTACATTCGTTTAATCCGACAAATCCGCATCAGAGAGATTGAGGGCCATTTGCGTAAATGCAATAAATTTCTCGAAAAATTACTGTGCGTCATTGCTAAATTGAACGACGATTTAGTAATCTTCTTCTCATGGAGAGCTCCATGAGCATCCCATCAGCTACAGTGTCTAGAAATATTTTACTCTCGAAGAATTGAAAAGTGTGCAACAGCCGTGCTTGCAAATAACAAAACAACAATGCAAATGCCAACACAATCCATCTCATCACTTATTAGCGCATTCAACCGTTTCAATTAGATTCGAATAAGTTCGCCTTTAAAGTGCTTTGCTTTCACAGAGACTTTCTTTGAAAGTATTTTGCGTTGGTTGCGTCGACGTTGGCGTCATCATCGTTGTAATACAGGGTCTTGTCTTGAAAATTTCTGGGCGGTTAGGAATAGAGAAGTGTCGTCGTCGTCATCGGCGGTGTCTTGAGAAGTAGATTTTGTGAGAAGTGAATAACCCATGCGTGGGAATTGCAAACGTCATTAAGATTAAATCGTTTGAAGTTACGTTACGACTACGGACTGTCTGTGAATAGGAATGAAAACCTCATTTTATATTGCCGCAAACCCGCCCTGATGCGTATCTCAAACGTGGACTTGATTCATTAATTGAAAGACTGAATCTTAAGACCTCAGTTTGTCTTCCGTTGAATGGGCTGTGCACCATCAAAGTCAGCCTGCGGGGTTGTTTCATTGTATTCGCTTTGGTTGTGTTAGATGCATGTGTTTTTTTTTTGTCGCGACCCCTTGAACTTTTCCCATGACAAACTCACTTTTCATTGTTGTTTGATGCAATTTGCAAAATTGGCATTGAGAACAGAAGGCACAATAGGAAGCTGCAACGAAGCCATGTTCATATGTATCTGTGTGTATGTGCGTTCTTTTGATATTTAAATCAATTAACCCGAAGGGTGGAGGCAGCTTGTGCACAAATTCTTGACTATAAACGACTCTGTGGTGGTCTGTCTTTGTCATCTAAGGTTGTTTTAGCATGCACGTTTCAAATACGGAGTAATGTTGTGCAGTAGTTTCATTTTCAGACATTTGCCTTCTCAAGTAGTTTAACTTTCAGGCATTTACCTTCGCAAGCCTCCGTTGAGTCTTAGTCGAAAGTTTATAGTTCTGTGCTTTCAATTTAGACTTTTCAGATTCAGCCTTTTTTCTAAGTTTGTCCATATTATTATTTCAGCTAGTTAGATAGAGATATGACCGCTGTGAAGGCCTACAGCTCTCTTAGGCCATATGTAGGCTTGTCGTGTTTTTTTTCAGCTCAGAGCCAGTTTATCGATTGAAGTCTAAATGTAGCAATCTGCATCAACGTCTATACAGACGGTTCGAAACACGCTTCATCTTGCAGACTAAATTGTTAACAAAAAAAAAAAAATCTGGGAGATTGTCGCGGGCTGACTCTTCTCCAAGTTCGTGCACTCTCCTTGCAAGATGGAACGCAACTGCTATGAAGCTTAAAATCAGCACTCGGTTATTTTATATCAGAATTGTAAAAGAATGCAACTTTTTGGGAATGCATTCGTTAAATTCACGCAAAAAACACGATTTGTGATTTATTCAATTGACTACAAGAGCTGAGTTTGACTTGAATATTGAAATCAACGTTCCCTTTTCCATCTTGATTGCGCTAATCCTCTAGGAAAATCAATGGATTGAAGTCAATTAATTGCAAGTCTCTAGAACTAATAAAGAAATAAAACTAAAACTAACTCTAATCGCTGGTCCGCTCAGCCGCAGAAGGCAGATTGTTCGTTTGACATTTAGTGATGGCCATAATTATTTTGTGTGAAGACATGTTCTGATATTTTGCCACGTGAGTTTGTAGCCTCAAGTGAATGGAGTCTAATGGTTAGTTTCACTGTAGCGGTGGAGTGGAGGGCATTTCCTTTCGGGGAAGAAAGGCAGAGAAGATCGCATCCCTGGCGATCTTGTTAGCGGGGCAATTACTCGAGATAGCCCATGCGTGATAAGGTGAATGTTGAGGTCCTGGGCGGTCTTAGAAGTAAATATGACAGAGTCTAGGGAATTGATTGCAACTTGCCTTTAAGTACAAATGCTTATATATCTATTGATTATCACATTGTGTTTTGGCTAAGGTAGCACATCCTTAATCGCCAAAACTCCGTCTAAAAGACGTTACAGTGATCAGGGAGGCGTAAGAAAATTTCTATATCAAGATCATTAAAACACTCAGTTTTGGATCCGTCTGTAAAGTTAGTTAATGACTTTCTGGTAATGGATCACCCACACATACAGCACTCAGTCTAAGGAAAGCATTTAACCTTAAATTAAATCAACTCACAAAAAACACTTTTCCACCCATATTCTTTTGTAACAATATTTTATAATGAAGGGAACTATGGGCCAATACAGGTCTCCGTGGACCAATACATGTCTACGTTCAGTCATCAATTCAACCACCATAAAATAACATAACATTGTCCATATTATCCCTTTGTATTCGTTCCAACTTTAGTTTTTATGTTGTCTGTCCTATAAGCACAATGCAATCTAGTGTCTCTAAAGTACCACCCATAGGCCCAGCTTAAACTTAGGACTTGCTTTTGTTAAACTAATATGCCAATTTCAATTAATTTCTTAGTGTATTTAAGCTTTAATCAACTACGGTTTATTCCTTATCTAAGATTAACTGTTGTGGTTAAGTAAATATAAATTTTTTTTTTGTCAAATCATAAAATGAAATAAAACTGCAGTGGTAAAATTTTGATAAAAGTTATGCATTTAGAACAGATAAAGAACAAATTTATCTGTTGAACTTGCTGAAATTTCGACTTATTACTCAACAAGAATGAAAACAAAATGAAAAAGCCTTTAAATTAGTTATTCACAACATTAGTCATAATAAACAGAATCCCTTATGTATTTTGTTTCACTAACAATCTAAACTGAAAACCCTCCAGAAAATAAATTTCTATCAAACTTTTCAAAAAACTACAGAAGCTAGTAAACTATCTTGAAGTCCGTCTACGTTTTTTTTTTTTTGAAAGCTTTATTCTTATCATTGTTTTGGATGATTAGAAGATAGATAAGGATGTCTGACGCTGACTGATATGCTGTTATGGAATTTTTGATAAACAAAATTCCACTAAATCAGTTTGCTAAATCAAAATCAACACAAACTTAGTTCGCTACTAAAACGAGAACCGATGAGTAAACAAGGGGACACTGCAGGCTCGTATCTTTCAGAAGCAGATCTTATATTTGGTCAAAGAATATTTTAAAACAAGAATTATCAAGCCTTAAAGAAATATGTAACTGAGTAGATGGAAAGCTTTTTTGTTGGTGATTTTTAGTTTTTACATTTTCTTCAGCAACTTTGCGTACGTGGGACTGTGGTTGTACGAAATACGTGACTGAATGCAACAATGTCACCAAAACAACATTCAACAACTCCACTATATCTACGAACCCCGATTCATTTGAATATTAAGCCCTTGAAACAACATTCAAACCAGCATATAATGTTAAAAACGTAAAACAAAATAAGCCCCGGCTTATTTGTGCTACACAACAATCAATAGCTTTTTACGATCAATTTAAACGAGAATGCAAATGATTATGAAACACTTACACCAAAGCATCGCGCGGTAGAATGAATTTGAAAAAAAAAAATGAAGCGATCCCCCGAAGCGCTTTCTAATTTATTTAGTGACCACCAATTACGTGTACTCAGTTGAGTAGTAATAACCAACCATCTCTCTGGACATACATAAGTGCATGAACAAAAGCAACAACCAGTGTCCACCGTAAATCGTAATTTCGTTACCACGCGCGTTACGCAACAGATTTGACACACAAATCACACACACTGGTGCCGCATGGACGGCCGAGAAAAAAACCACATCGAGATCGAATCATTTAAAATTCAATTAGCCTTTATCAAAATCGAGTTACAATACTGTATGTGGAGTGTATGAGAAGACACTGGTGGAGTCGAGTAATAAAACTGAAAATGAAAACAACAAAAAGCATGACATCATCAAGTGCAGAGCGCGCCAACGCCGCTAACGAACAACGATGCGGTGGCGCATCGCCAGCACGCCGGCAAAGTCAAAGTGAACGACAACTCAAATCAATAATCGAATCTATCAAGTTAAAGAGGGAAATTAAATTAGCCCGGTCATCTTTGACACGAACCTTGGCATGACATCACGCCGCATTCGAAGATCTTTCACCTAGACCAGGAGATACATTGTAAGAGTGTTCCAAAGAACTGGAAGTAAAACAAGTTTCATGGGCCTCCTGTGAAGGCTACGTACGAAGGCAGCAACCAGTTTAACTTAACCCTGAGACTCGCCCGTGAGTGGCTTTCGAGTACACTAGAAGAAGTTGCCTTAGATTTGGCTTTAACTTCATACGCAGAACACCCGACACACTCCTTTCGCTTGGATGACTTAATATGTCCAACATTCGTGCGTACATACAATGTATGTCAGCAGTGTTGCTTATCAAAAGTGATTTTGTTTTTATTTTTATTTGGCTTGCTTCACTTGAACAAAAACCGGCACGGAGAGACACACATCACACTTTAGTTGTAGATGATGACGCCATCGTCACAAGTCGCGCTAAGTTAATTATATTAAACTGGTTGTTTGGTTGGCTGGATGGTCGGTCCGATGAGAGATGTTTCTGAATATGCAAGGTCACTTGCGTGCCTCGTTGTCGTCGTCGTCGTTTCATTTATTTGTTTACAAAACGCGTTCGCTCCTCGGCCAACGAGCGTCGGTGCCCAGTCATAAATAACCAACAATTGTGGGAACAACAACTCCGTGGTGTACACAGATTAGTCTTGTCATATTCCCGGCGTTTGCTTTCGAGTGAGTGTATTTATTACCTTTTGGAAATATTACGCAGAATCTCTTTTTTGTACCCACGGTTTGTTTAGTTTTTCTTTTTTATTCTGCTAAAATTCGCGATTCATCTGCGTGTGTGGGCAGAGATTCGTTACGTAATTCTGTCTATCTAATTCATAGATAGACAACGCAACGATTAGCTAGCCGGCGAAGTTTGGCGGATGTTATAACATCGCACAATGGACTTTGCTGACAGTGTTTTAATTTATGTCAGAGACACACATTTCGTGTGGCATGGTTTAGTTGAATTTTTCTGTCGTGGGACGTCCGTCGTTTGTCGTCCACCCAGCATAGATCATCGGTGACAACATGAGCACAAATGTTCGCCGTGGAGGAGGAAAACGCGTGCGCAAAACTAAAAGCGTTGCATCATTGCCGGCGTGATTAAATCAGCTGATGGGCGGCAAGCATATGGAACGGAAAAGAAATTAGATTTAGGCCATTTACTGAGTCTGGCAAATAGCTAGTAGTTTTTCTCTGTTCAAGTTCGGAAATAAAGAATTGTGGTGGTGAAATTAGAAGAGGGTTAATTGCTAAGTCTGGCTGGGAGTTGCGATTAGTCTGAATAGAGGGCTTCATAAAGTTCACCAGTCTAGCAATAGGCGTTGGGGTGCGGTTAAGAGTGGAGAGAATATGGTGGCAGGTATGTGTCGTTATAATTCATTCAAAAGTCCAGAGGCATCACCGACCGATTAAGTGGTTGCTGTGCTTCTCGCCTTGTTCTTTGTACACGCATGCTGTATTAATTAAGAGCAAGACTGAGTGCAATCAGTCATCTGCCAGTGGCGTAATATCAATATTGTTATGTTTGATTTAACACTGAAACAAAGTGAAAGTGCCGTCATGAACCGCCCTCTTGAATTGTTCGGCAGAGTGAATATGCAGATACAAGTGGCACTTAACAGAGCATCGCTTGCGTTTCTGCGAATGAATTGCAAGCTCTGATGCTCAACAATATAAAAAATGATTTAAATTTACAAGTTATTGAGCTTTTCTTCTCCTGGAAAAGGTGAAGATTCAGAACCTGCGAACCGGGACACGGGGAGAGTACGATAACTTTGGCGCCAAAATAAGCATTTTTTTTTTATCATGATAGAAGGGGCTATCTCGTCCTGTTTAATAGCTAGAGGCAATTGAAGAAAAATCAATGAACACGAAAAAAGAAATTATAAGAAAACAAACATTTGGCATACATTAAAGTTATACGCCAAGTTTTGAAAGTCAGAAACGTATTCTTTAATCCTACATTTAAATCTTTTTAATTGTGTTAATAGTTTTTAAAAAAAATCGTTTGCAAACTTAAAATTTTGATAAAAAAAAAATATAAACCAATTTTTTTCAGCAAAATTTTTTCGAAATAAAGTGGCAAAGTGACTTTTTGTGGTCGATGATTATTTTAATCCTGAATTAAACACAAAAAACTGCTTGGTTTTATTTCGTCATTTTTTGTCGCTAAATTTATCGTACTCGTGCCCAGGACACTATAATTGCATCCTAATCGGACCACTTTTCTTCGGTTCAGAGGGTGGTTCAATTTGACAAGTTTTACTGTATCCACCTTGCGAAACCTTCGGCTCGACAGTTCTAATTACAAAACTAGATATAAATTTAAATTTTTAAAAGAAATTTTACGAGGTTTGTCTGAAAAGTTTCCTACCGCAACGTAAAGATAGCGGCACTCCTCAATAGAATGCTAATTGTGCACCTTTTGACAGTTACTCACCGAAGTTTCAGCCATTTTGGACCAGCAGTTTTTAGTTGACAGCCGTTTGCGTGAGTCGATGTAAGTGTTTTTTGAACAATTATTTTGTAGAGAAAAACGGCAAGTGCTATTTGGACGGGTTAGAGAGATGGGAGTAACGAGAAGTGTGTAGAGTTACAAGGAGACTATGTTAAAAAAAAAAAAAATTGAGAAAAAATGTTTCTTTTTTTTGGATTTTGCACGATTACTTCTCGTTTTCTACAAAATCGTCTACCAAATATACATAAGATATTAGGTTGTCAAATATCTCCCTTCCGCCTTTTTGTATTTTGAATTTTCCGGCTATGTACAAAGCGCTACAGAGCTCGTATCCAAACGTAATCATGCATAGCGTCGTTTTGTAGGTTATGTCAAGACCTTTCAAATTATGTATTGCCAGATACGAGCTCTGTAACGAGGAAACTTTAAAGCCATAGAAATTTGAGTTAGAGAGCAAAAAATATATGAAGAATAAAACCAGTCAGCGTTAGAAAAAAGTTCGAGTTAAAAAAAATAATGCTACACGAACTCTTATGATGATAAACTAGTATTTATCTTTTTTTTTTTGTATACTTGTACTCTTCTTGTACTCGCGAAGCTTTTTACTTATCTACGGGTTGTTAGACACATAACGCGATTAAAGTTTGAAGTCAAATGGGAGGATTCTTACAATCTTACCTTTCTTGTATCGATTCGATAAATTGCAATACTAAAAAAATTCAAATGAAAACTACACAATTCACAAGCAGTTTAAAACAGGTTTCTAGTTGTAACTATGGCTGATGCTATTTCTTCTTTTAAGTAGACGTAACATCAACGTTTTTATTTGAAGACAGACATATTGTTGTCAGCTTTCCCCTTTTGTTTTTCTGCCTGAGTCTTATCCTTGTCAGCAACTGAGGTCTTTGTGTTGGCCAATTTTCAATCACCTGCACTTGAATACCCCATCTACACTCTGTCTTTGTGTTTATTGACCGCCAATCGCTTGAGGGCTTATCCACACTTGGGTTTGTATTCTGTTGACTGTTTGTATGATCCTCTTTGATGAAACTATCTGCCGTTCAGGTCCGTAGCAAAAAAAAAATGTAAATTTAAACCTGTCGATTACATATGCACCTAGCGATCAGTCATCATTAAATTGATTTGATGTTCTTATCTTCGATTTCGTATTTATTTTTCCACAGAATGACCAATAAATTTTGAAAATAAACATTACCTGCAAACCGACGCCACTTCTGTTGTTATCAGTCGACCCATACAAGGCTCCACTTGCAATTATCAGAAAAAATAAAATTTGATTTCGAGTATTTCCCCGCACACATGCCTCGTTCAGTTTGCAAGTGCCCCCCATGTGAATGTTTCTGCTTCCACTCTGCACCGCCCATCGCTCCTAAAAACTGATAAAACATGACAACTACATCGATGTGAACACTAATAACATCAAAATTTGTTTTTAGAACCTCGTGTGTCGAAACATTTTCTTTTCGTTTTTGATAATTTGATACGAATAATTTCGTTTTGTCTGCTGTTTGACGGGAAAGTGGGGTAAACAGACTTTTTTATTTTTTGGTCTGACGTCATTTTATATCAATCAATTCGTGCTTTTTTTTGCTCAACAAATTTGATAACCTTTTTGTTTTGTTTTGTTTTTTTTTTCAGGTTAGAACGTTCCAAAGTACGTGTGTCAATTTACCAAAGTAGCCAACCCCAACAAGTTAGTCCGCCCGAAAGTTATACGCACTTTAAGGATAACAGTTTCCTCCTGATATCAGAAAGCTTTAGCACAGCGCCGAGTGATTTTGATTCCGACATCATGACAGCTGTAACGCCCACACCTACATCCTATGACAGACAGCAAAGGTAAGTGGATGACTGTTAAATGACAATTAATAGGGAGCTGTGTCAACCATGATTAGTTCCGTTCTTATTTTCTTTTAATCACCGTTAGTAAACAGATTCAGAGGCACTTGGTAACATCTCCTTCTTTGAATTGTGTCATCGGTTGACCTTGTTTGGGTTGCATCAGAATCAGGTTTTTGCTCCAGATTGACAGGCGATTAGGCTCTCATGGGACTAGGATGCATTATCTCTGGAGAAGTAGTTGTTTTTTTTTTTTTGTGTTCTGTTTTCCGCTGTGCTGTGAGGAATGGTCTTATAAAAGAACGAACAGATGCGAAATGGAGGGTGCATGTGACTAGCGTGAGAAGCGCCACATTAAAGTTTTTTTTTTTTCTTTCTTCATTTGGCTTTCTCGTGTTCTGTGGAAATGCACCTTGAAAACAATGGCTGACGTTTTTTGCTGCAGTTATGCATAATTGTGGGACGCTGCGAATTTTAAAATGCCAACGGCGTTATTTAAAGAGCGGAAATTTCTTTAAAGATCATCTTGAAATGGACTAGGGCATTATCTGATCTAAAAAAAAATGTGGCATAACGGTTATACTCCATGTAAAGGCGTTGCAAACTTTATAATGTATTTTAGTAAGTCCTTGCTGGCAGCGCTAAGTGTAAGAAAACTTTAGAAATTTTAATTATTGTAGAGTTCTTTATCTTTTTGTTTAATTTGACTTTGAGAAAATCGGATAGCGAGCGTATAGACGTCACCCCAGATGCGAGTGTTTACACAGACGGTTCAAAGATGAAATGCGGAGTGGGAGCGGGAATTTACTGGCATACTCTGAACGTATCTGCATCCTACAGACTTCCAAATCACGCAAGCATCTTCCAAGCGGAAATCCTGGCCATTAGAGAGGTGTGTCGGATACTTAAGTCGCACGCTAACACAACACCTAGGCTAAGATTGGCGGTTTTCGTTAACAATTAATCTGCCATCAAGGCTGTTTCGTCAGTCTCCACAACCTCAAAATTAGTCCAAGAATGTAGTAACGAGCTGTCCCAGGACATACTACCGTCTATGGTAACGAGAAAGCTGATGAACTGGCCAAACACGGCGCCGACCTCCATAGCTATGGAGCTACACACTCCACTTGGGCTAGTAAGAGCTCGAATTAAAGCTCACTTCTTGGAAAGGGTTAACCTCAGATGATCTCAGTTAACCAACTTTGCAGTATCTAAGGAGACTTGGTCGGAGTTCAATATATCACGAACTAACGATCTTCTAAACAAGACTCGCACAGATATTGCTAAAATCGTAACGATTAGTACTGGTCACTGGCCGATAGAAGACCATGCATGTAGGCTTGGGATCCCACATTTTACATACTGCCGGAGTTGTAAGAACTCGGCAGACCCAGAATCATTGACCCACTTCCTCTGCTCGTGTCCAACGCTTGCCAGGGCAAGACTACGGACTCTAGGCAAACTCTTTCTTGAATCTCTGCGCGAGGTATCTGTAATGATCATCAAAGATTTGATTTCGTTTCTCCACCCCGCACAATGGTTCTAAGTTGCAATCTAATTTTCTTTTCAATTTTCCAGAGCTGTTGGAACAAAACGGCACTTAGTGCTAATTGGGTTCTCCTAGAACCTCCACCTCAAACACACAGAAAATTCTTTGGCTTTCAGGCCAAAGGTACGGATGTTCCTTGTGCCGGTATTTTGAAGCTCTCATTGGGGCTGTAAATATCTACAGGCTATTAGCCACTACTACAATTTCTTACAGTCGTCTTTATAATTTTTTGGTGTTAATGGAGATTAGCTTCCGTGGGCCTCTTTTTCAATTATTCTGTTTGCCAAAGATTAATATGCAAACTAAACAAATGTAACTTTTTTGTGTTTTTGAAATATATTTATTATTTAATAGTTGAGTCTTTTCTTTCCAAATATGTAAAAAATTATAACGCACACGATAAAACCTAGGCTCTGGTTCTCAACAGGCTGTTACGCCACCCAATATATGTATGAGTCTTTTCTCGAGTTCATTAACTTGCATATTTTTGTATTCAAAATTCTTTTTCATTTTTGCTAAAAGCTTAAATTAAAATCTCTTTGCTTAAAATTCCTAAAATTCTCATAGAGAAGCAAAATAATGGAAAATAGTTGAACGTGTTGTGTGGAAATGAAATAAGAACGGAGGTCAAACTTTAAATAGAATAATGATTGTTGAAGAAACAATTCGTTTGGAGATTATATGCAAATACAGATTACAAAAGACTATCTTGCAGGAACATACATAAAGTATGTATACATGTTTAGGCATAAATAAATATTTGTCCGTGGAAACTAGTGAACAAAGCTAATGCAAATTATCTATGCAGAACGGTTTTCCGGTCTTAAATATTGATTTTGTGGTAGAGTCGTGGCTATGTTCCCATATAGTTTGCATCCTATTTAAGCAATCGAAGTCAAAAAGTGGAAGTACCCAAGGAGTCTGCGTTTAGACCGCTTCCCTTTTCTCATGCTGAAGGATAGCTTAGTGCATTGTCAAAAAAAAAAGAATCTCTTCTGGGTAAGTCCCTTGAATCCAATAGACTGCAAATGTATTAAAATAGCACATTTTCTTCTCTAACATATCCCTGGAACAAAACGTATAAGAAACAACAAAAGAGTGGCCGTCATCCCAGCAGTTTTAGTATGGCCATAATTGACAGGAAGATTTTTGTATTTAAATGAGTGAGGACTCTTTTAACTGCCGATTATGAATGGCTACATTTTGATGGATGGCGTCGTGGCTTAGTCAGTTAGTGCGTCGGACTGTTAAGCGAGAGTACCCGGGTTCGAATACAGTTCGGAGAAAAAACACCACAAACAATTTTCACGGCCCCACCTCCAGCGAACGATTGACAATCCTCCTTTAGCACTTCTATCACGGACGGCTTTCGCAATTCGCCTTTCGGAACCGGCAATAAACTGTAGGTCCCCTCCACTTGTGTCAAAATTATAACACGCACAGGCTCTGGCCCTTCGTGGGCTGTTACGCCACTAATGATGATGATAATGACATTTTGTTGGATCCTGTCGCATGGGAACATTCCAAAAACGTCTCTTCTGTAGAGTGTACGTAGGTGGAATCCGGAAACATTTTACAGTGTAGAGTTTTTGCGTCAGTATTAAAAATAACGTCCTAGGAAAAGTGATATTGCTGAATTATAACTGCCAATGACTTATTAAATGGTTCCACAAGCTCAGGTTAACTTCACTCCCATTGTCTTTAACAGACAAACACCGAATCTCCTTTTAAATTTAGTATGCCATTAATGGCTTGTGAATAAATTTTCAGTCGAATGTATAGCTCAAGCTGTAGCCTCAGGATAGAGCATGTTTCTTATAGCAATATGATTCTCGCGCTGCTGAAGGAACTATTCGATTTTTTTTTCTCTTCGGGCGTAAACACATTTTCTTATTGGCCATCTATTAGCGGATCTACTTTTAGTTATAGCTGTCATAAAATGCTTTGTGCCTTTGTGTACCCACATAGCCATTGCCATGGTCTTGGACTGGCTGTAATCTGGGCCTTCTTTGATTTCTCCTAAGCGGATATTTGCATTTGCACTTTTTTTCAATCCACGTTGTGCGGAACACTTGAAATAATTTTGTTGGCCTAAGCGCTGTCAAATCAAACGCGGTGCATCCCTGAGACTGGCGTGACAAGTGGCTTTGACGTCGATAATGCCACTTCAAAGAGAGTTGTATGGCTGTTTGTCGCGCCTATCTACGGCGCATTTATGTCATGTCTCGATGCACTTGCTTCACAAACCTGCAAGAGGCCCCTCAACAAACGCCACCCTTATAAAATCGATTTCCTCTCGACCACTAACCCCAGGAACTTGACGTTTTCTTCTGCTCTAAGTAGATGCCTCCATTTTCACAACCAATTACTGTGCTCCAAAAAAGAAGCACACCCATCGTCGTCAGGGACAGGCTGAAATTGTTGCAGCACCATACTGTGATGATATCGGATCAAAGATGTCCCAATTTTTTAAAGCACACAACATCTGCAAAGGACATGCATCGTTCATCGCTTGTATTGTTGTTCAAAATTCGTTGACATGTCTGTCATGTATCATCCTCTCTTGTTGTAACACACGAGAATAGCTTCATCCGAATATCCGCTCTTCTTTCTTTTACGAGTACGTAGATCTTTTTTTCATTCGTAGACTCGACAGAACAAAAATTATCGAGGTTGCATGTAATTGAAAGAGCGGCAGTACTTCGACTCGGTTCCGTCCGTAGGGGGAGAAAGCTCTGCTTTGTAGTGCATCAGAATAAGTACACTTGTGAAGCGCAAAATGTATATAGTACACTAGTATCTATTGTCTGTGTCGCCGTTGCTGCCGCCGCCGTTGCCGCCTCCATCGCCATCGGTGCACCCAATCCACAAGTATCTGTGCGAGAAAATGCATCGTCATTTTATGTTGCACATAATCGTAATGCACACAGTATGCTCTCGAATTAACAGATACTCAAATTATGAGCCCATTTTGAGCACAGAATATCTCTCGCCATTGACGGATCTCATCGACTTTGCCATTGCATTGCGTTGCAGTGCGCCGCACATGCCGGTGGATGTTCTTTTCTGTTCGTGTTAGTTCAGTGCATGTGTCCTACTAACTCTTTTCATGGTGTAATGTGCATGCAAGCTTTGTTTTGCGGCACACAGTTCATTCAACTTGGGGCGCATTCTCTAAGCCATATGCTCTTCTGCATTCGCAAAGACACTGTGTGATGTAACCCGAGTTCTAAAATAGATCAAGAAGTAGAAAGAGATGGAGAGGAGCAGAAAAAAAAAAGAATCGGAAATGAAAATAAACACGAACTCTCTTCTCATACACACATGTGTGTTGATGTGTGTTAGAATGAGGTCATAGACTGAATATACGAAGTCTAACGTGGCGTGTCCATGCCAACGACAACGCCGCGAGTTCAAAGTTTACATACACTCCTCGGCAGAGGACCAGTGGTAGTAAACTCCGGAGTAAATCTAAAGAGGAAGCAATCAGTTGTTTGTTTATATGCCAAAGGTTTAAGCAATCTCCTCATTGCCATTAGAAAGAAGTTCTTTTAAAAAACTTAATAACCCATGTAAACATGGTCGGGAATTGCGAGGAAGAAACTCCTCCGGGAAAACATGAAAAGGGAGTTGGGGTGTGGATTTCTTTACACACAGATGTTTGAATGCATTTCAAATGAGAAAGCATTTTCCAAAAATAATATGAAAAGAATGTGACAGTTCCATTTCATGATTTTTTGCCCACCCTTTGAGACTTTGGGGGCTTTCAACACTTTCTCTGACGTGCGGAGTGGTCGGATTGTGTCACAAAAATCACGATGGAAATAACTTTGTCTTTTGATTTCTATAAATCACAACGAAGGCTGGGAGGGAGTTTTTGACTTTGATACATCGGGTGTGGGTTTTGCGGAAAGGCCTTTGAACTTCTAGACTTTAAAAAATCTAGGAGAAACTAAGATGTTCGAATAAGAGATCTTGACATTTACAGCACCGCCTTTCTGTGGTTGATGATGACTTGTTGTTAACTCGAGGGCTTTAGTGTTAATGAACTCATCTTTGATTTACTAGTGTTTTTTTAAAAAAAAAAAAAAAAAAAAAAAACATTTCAATAGCTGCAAAAGACGATTTAAATTCAGGCAACCAGATGGAGAGAATTTTTTTCGCGATTTTCGTTAAAATAATTGGGAAGCTAATGTGATGTTTTATCAAAGACCGCCTTCTTTCTATTTACAAATATATTATATGCATTGTTTTAATGTGCTAGATTCTATGTGGTACTTCTAACAAATATTCGCAAACTGTACATCCCTGTCATTAAATTAGATACAAATTTAATATATTATTGAATTTAGTAAATTCATAAAAATATAAACCATTACTATGGATGATGAATGTATGTACAGTCGTACTAAGAGGGATAGTCGAATTTTCACCGGACATCAAAATTATTCCGAGTTAGAGGGAGTTCGACTTAAAAATTGGGAAGGGGAATGCCAACATATGGCGAACAAATTAGAGTAAACGAAAAGTTCGACTTAGAGGGAGTTACACTTAAATGAAGTCGACTATATTTCAATAAAATGGGCACTGATCGAAAAAAAAATAAAAATAAATAAAATACACCTATGACCACTTAAATATTAGCAATATTTGAGCTAGTTTAAATACTGCAATAAGTATCTTTTTGTCCAAAATATTGTTGCAAATAATAGGTACAATATAATTCTGTTATTTGCAAATACATAATACGGAAGTATGTTACTTTAGGGAAGATTATTCAATCGACATTTTATTAAGGCAATTATGGATCACATTATGCATCTGCAGTTCCTTAAAGATAATTTAAACGCTACTACAGTAAAATTACGGTTATCCCAAGGGGGATGTTTTTAACAAGATCACGATCCACAGCATACTGCAGATGTTGTACGGCTTTGGCTTCTCTACCATTTGCCTAAGACCCCCGATTTCAACCCCATTCAATTTCTTTGGGAAGAGCTAGACCGCCATATTAGAAAAAGGAAAATAAGTACGCGGACCTGAGAAAAGTCCATTCTGAAGAATGACACAAAATCTCAACAGAAACTATAAGGAACCTTGGTCTTTCTATGAAAAACTGGTTCCAAGCTGTTCTTGAAAGTAGGGAAGCTAATACGAAAGATTAATAATAAGTAAAAATTAACAAAATCTGAACTAAACTTATTTTTAAATTATTTTTCTTAATTACATCTGCAATACCCGGCATCCTTTTTTGTGTCTAAAATTTGGTTTTTTCCTTTTTTTCGTCTAACTGTTAATAATTTCTGTCAAACGGATTGATAAAAATTGGATTGTTTTCTGCTGTGGATTCAACTGTTTCTTTATTTTTTTTTTATTAAACTTTCTTTAACGATGGAACGGCAAATGTTCGGAGGGTATGTCTATTTGTTTCGGCCACTGTACTTAAAAAATCAGATTCAAATGTAAGGAAGCAATTGGATTTAATAAAGACAGGAAAGACAATTTCAGTATCGTCTACCCTTAACAAAATTCTCATAAACTCCAAGACTTCAGAAAACACTCATTAGAGCCATTCAAATCATACCTTAACCTAACCAAAAAGACCTAACCTAAGACTCTCGGAGCAAGCGCACTCATAACGCAAAAATTCTGAGTATTGTGGCTAGTCACCACCACGTAGCTAGCCTGTAATTACTGTGGCTCCTCTTCGGCTGTTTTCCAGCAAATTATTGAAATGGGGCGTTTGTTCCATTTCTCCGACTCTGTGTCTAGTCACAAATCGATTTCAATAAGTCTTATCTAGCCACAACCGATTCAATGATGTCATGCGTTGAGAATTTTTCATGTGATCGATTGATTTTTGCAGGTTAACTATTTCATGAGGCCTTTAAAGTAAAATCCTGCTGGTTGAAAATCTCAGTAGGCCTTTTAAGGTAAATCTCCATCTCAATAGTAACTCAATCCGCGAGCACAATCTGCAATTAATGTCAAGTGCCGCACTAAACGTAAATCCCACGTGTGGGGGGTCTGTGATTTTGCAATTCACTCACGTTTACCCATAAAAGCAGGTTCACTGATAACCAGGCGATAGCATTTCAAAATTAATTGACACAAATACAAAAACGCGCCATAACAGTGCGCGACATTAACTCAATATCAACACCCCCTTATAAAGGCATTCATTGTATCGAAACGTTTACTCAACAACTTTCCAATCGACTGCAGGTTCTAAGAATTCAACAAATCACACGACAGAGTGTACACCGCGATAAGCGGAGTATCGGACAGATGCAATTGAATAATCGGCGTTGCAAATCGGTTGTTCGTATGTGGACGACTTCAACTTCACTCAAAGCCTTGCGCGCTCATGCCCATAAAATCGAAAAACTGCAGCCTGCTCTAACAGTAGTCTCGAAAACGTGACCAAACTTTATCACGTGAATGCGTCAACAGTTGGAATTCGGATATTTGTTGGCAGTGCCAGCGGTTGAGACAAGGGGCAGAGCATGAAGTAAATCGAAAACGTAAGCACGTTGCTGCTCATTTCTATAAGCACTGTCGTCTGTCGTTTGTAAGATAATAGCTTCGCTTTGGAAGAGCAAATATGTACACAATGTAATGTGACCAATAAATGACTTCGATGGGGGACTAATCATGGACGGAAGTCAGCTACGGCATTGCTCGCCACTTTTCAAGAAAATGTAAATTTCCACGATTTATTGGATTCGATCGGATTCGAAGGGACGGAAAAAGAAAAGAATCTCGGTTGTGAGTGAATGACTAAGTAAGTTCGAAGCATCGAAGTGCTTGCTAAATTGTACATTCTTTTAAATTTAACACACACCACAGCACAGGGATCCAATTTCTCAAGAAGAAACGTGAAAGACATGCACAATAAGTTCCACATTAACTGATTGAAAAAGAAAATCTAAATTTAACTTTCCGAGACAGGTCCGGCCTGGGCACATGTGTTGATTGTCTATTTGTTCAGGGCGCTTGGTAAAATGTGAACGATGAAATCTCATCATCGGATTGTTGATGGTCAGTAATGAACAGAATGTTTCGTGAGCATTTGGAATTAAAATTTCAAGATAAGAGTTGATAGAAAAAATATGACGTGATTATTCTTTAAGGACATTTTATGGCTCATCTCGTTTGATTTCCTTTTAAATGTTTGCACATCTCTTAGGAAGATCTTAATGAGGAGAAAACAAGTCTTTGGACCGCTATCCATGAAGACGTGGGTCGTATGTGAATAAACTTATTTATTCTGGAATTTGCCTGTCGTCTGGTTTTTACTTTTAGTCGTCATCTATTTTTAGGTTTGAGGTTGGAGAACTCTGTAAAAGGCGTGTGTTAATGAAGCTTCTTTGTTTTACTGGTCTTGTTGACAAAAGGCAGTGCATCTCGATAATAGGAAGCTTCTAGAAGTCTGAAAATTGATCACCTGAGGCGTCTACGCAAACATCGTGGGACGTGAATTTGTTTATGGTTGAGAAGTGTCATGAAGAAACATGTGCCAGTCAAACAAGAGTCATGAAAAAAGTGGAAGGCTTATAACGTCGGATAAGGCCATGATTCACGATGAAGGTAAAGACAACTGAAACATGGTTGTAAACATGCTCAGTAATTGTTTTTGTTACCTCGAATACCTTTCTATTGATTTGTCAAAGAAATGGAATGAACCAGGAAGTTTCAATCGAAAAGAGCTAGAGTTTATGTTTCAAAATTGCTATTCCTTCAATTTGTTGAAGATTGGTAATCCATTGCAAAGATTCCATGGAGCATAAAAAGCTTTTAAAAATTTTGAGCTATAAATTAGCTAATAGAAGCATCTATATTTTCAGTAGTTGACGAGAAATGCGTTCTCAGAGATTCATTGACCTTGTTGCTCTCCTTCCGTTGAGTTAATGGAAAGGAATTTTAAAGTCACAGGTCTAACAGATCTAGAAGATCGGGTGACCAACCAATGTTAGAAAATACAACAACTGGGAGATGAGAACCTTCATAACTCCCCCGTAAGTGCAAGAGTTCAGAACGCTGTCTTAGAGCTAATCAAATCATACATTAACCTAGTCAAAAACTCTCACAACAAAACCTTTCGGAAATGAACTCATTGACTGCTCAACTTTCATTCGCCGAACTTGTTCAAGTACAGGGTTTGAGCAAAAATAAGAAGTCTTTAAAAAAAATTGGGATTCATTTTAGAGAGAACATTGCAAATGTTTCATTATTTCTACTTGCCAAAGTAATGCTCAAAATAAAAAAATATTACTGGCAAACTTTCATTCGTTCAACCTGGCAAAGTACTGCATTAGATCATTGCACTCTTGATCTCCCAGCGAAAAAACTAAAGTAAAATTCTAATTAGAACGTTTATATTTTATATAGAGCACTCTTAACCTCCACAACGAAGCTCCATAACAAGGCGCCACACCCAACTTAAATGATGACCTGAACGCTTGACCCACTTTTACGTTTATATACTTACTTACCCAAATAGGAAAAGTCTATCTCAGTGCCTGTCTCTAAATTGCTTGTTCCTTCATCACATAATACACTTTAGAGTATTGCACATAAAAAAAGAAAAAAAAAAAATAAGGAGCCCACCATGGAAAACCGCTCAATTCACATTGAAACCTTAATTTGAATTAAAATCGTTGCCAAGCATGCAATTGGCGAAGCATAGTTTTACGTAAAATGCTATTCACCTTTTCGGTGAGGAATGTGTTGAGGTTGTTTCATTGAGGTTTGTCTGGAAAGGATAAATGGTCGAATAGAGTCATAATTTCGTTTGAGCATTTATCAGTGTACATCGACTTTTGGGAGGTGGGTGCACTGAACTGATTTCGATTTAGCGTTTGGCTTAATGTGAAATAAGAAAAAAGGGTTGTTTGAGGGGAGTGTTTCGTGCTTCTTGGCAAGCAGAGAGGACTGTAGTTTAAAAGGGATCAGATAAGATTTTACTGCATTAATGGTAGACGCTTGGTGAGAGGAAGTGCTTTTAAGAGGAAGGAAATGGGAAAGGCAGGTCCGGTTGTGTATTCGACACAAGATGTTGCTGATTTATTTGAAATTTGTTTAAAATTCCAAGTGTGTAGGTACTGACGTTTCTATGGAACTTTTCTTGGACCCAAATGCAAATTTGGAGACACCCAAATAGACTAACTACGAAATTCTTGCGCTACCAAATAGCGGGATTAAAAAAGCATCCATATATCTTTTTTACAAATTTAGCTCCAAAGAGTCAACAGGTCTCGTGTTATTAGACATCGTTCGACGAGATATGGCACGACGCCCTAGCTCACAAGCTCTACAAACTAAACGTTGCAATTAAGATTACCAAAACTTCCTCTGCGATCTTTGTGGTTAAAATTAGGAATCATGTACTAGACACCAAACGAATCGAATTTGGAGCTATCAGGGATCAGTTTTAGGATGTACTGTACATCAGACTTCTTCCAATAGCAATGCCAATTTAGCAATTTATGCGGACGACACTGCCATGGCATCTGCATAAATGCCTATAATCAGCTCAAAACTGCTTTCTCCAAATTTAAACAATACTGTTTCAAATAGAAGATTGAGCCTAACCTTCAAAAGACACAAGCTACGTACAGTTGTGGTCAAAATAATAGCAGTGCTGCTTTCTGAAGGATACCTTCTTGCAACTTAAGTAATATCATGCTAATAATTGAAGTGCTTGAAAAATCTTTTACTCCTTTAAGTTATTGTTCTAAAGTAGAAGAACATTCCTATTACTCCTCTCACACTATTACTGCTATTATTTTGACCACAGCTGTACATATGGCTCACTAGGCGTAGAAAAGAGTGCTACTTAACAATCTTAATCTACGGTTATGTTCTATGGAAATAGGCTGGACCGGCAAATGTAAATACCTTGATCCTACTCTCGACCAGAAACGGAACATTCATGCTCACACCTGCCACAATTTTCAATGCAACACCACAATTAACAAGAACCTTGTACCCTTGTAGGATGTCCAAATTAAGTGTTGGCGAAAAGTTATCATTATGCAATCTTCCAAGCCGCGGGGGTTTGTTACATCATCTTGTTGGATCAGAATTCAGCTGGTTTTCTGAGTCCCACACCTACTTTCAAATCTATTTAAAACTCTTGCTAGAAACTCAAACTCCCTCTGGTTTGTCCTTGTTATCAGAAGTGAATGCTTTATCTTATATCACTTCCCAACCTATTCCAAAGTTCACCCACAAGCTACCTTGGTCTATAAATGTCCCTTTCATTTACAACAATCTTCTTCACGTCAACTTCATGAGCAGCTCTTTCATTCCCATCCATTGTCCTTGGACTGAAATACTCACTGCCCACAGCAACAACGCCCTCAATCAAAAAACCAAAATCACTTGTGGAGAGGAGGTCATTGAAATTCCCCAATTCACTTGAACTTGTTTCTGGCCCATCCCAAAACTCATCCACTATGTCAGAAGCCTGTGGTTTTTTATTTTTACATGTTCCAGAAGAACAACAACTTAAAACCACTCTAAATGGCATTCAAAAGTGCTCCATTTGGCTATCATCCCTAGAGAATCCACAAATGACCTACTTTAATAGTGGTGACCATAATCCGCATACGCTCTGTTTAAATCCAAAGTTCAAGGTTCGGATTATGACTTAAATGGAAAGTTATTACCAGTTAATGTGTGTGGCATTTTTCTGTAAAAAAAAATGTTATGAGAAGCTAAACGCGATGTGGGAAAACGTTGGGGTGACAGAAATGCGTTAATATGCGAAGAGGACGTGTTACTCTGCTTGTGAGTGAGACAGTTAAGGTGAAAGATGCCGCCGTGACATTTCAAAGTACTCTTGGCCTTTTCAAGATGGCTTTGTCTGGACGGGATGAGCTTGTTAACATTTTTTTTTTTTTGTACATTTTACAAACTTCCGGTGTGCATACAACGATGGTGGATGAAATTCAAGTGGTTTGAGGAGATAAAAATCAACGTGAATCCTTTAAACATAATTTCCTGTTCAATCAATAAAAACGGATGGGTAGATCTCAGTCAACCCTTGTGGTGTGTATCTTAGTCGAGCACAGGAAACGGTTGGATGCCAATCAACTGAGATTTGTAAGTTCCCGTTGACGGCACGGATGTGAGTTCTTTATGCAATTGGGAGTGAACTGACACGAAAGGAGCAGTAAATGGCTTTTTGGGGTGGACATTTTAATTTTATTTCGGTGTCAACGAAATAAGGTTCCTTAATCTCTGTCAGTTTTGTCCAAAAAGAGGGCAGTAGTAGTGAAAAGCCTGTAATAATAATGGGCTGTCAATCGGTGACAAGCAGCATCTGGCGAATTTGTAGACAGCTGCTCAAGAAATGGATGGCTATATGAACCTGATTGCTTTTCAGTAAAGGCTAGTAACACTGTTTGACATGCACACACTGGGGTAGATTGACCTAAAAAATAAAAAATAATCTGCGTAACAGCCCATACAGGGCGAAAGCACAGCTTGTTTGCACCTAAAATCTGGCATAAAATCAAGCATTGAAACTAGGAACATGAATATTGGCATGGTTGCTCTTGAAGTCAATATAAATACACATTTTTAATTTGTGCTAAGCACGTACCAAATAACATACAGCTGAGCGCGCATGGAGGGTTATATGACCCTGATTGTTTTTCAGTGAAGGCTAGTAAGAACGAATTATTTTGTTTGACCATTTTACACCAATTGGGAGATTTTTACACTTGTCTATCTAAACAAAAAATACTCTACTGTTCTATAGTTCTATATTTAATTGAAATAATAGAATTGTACAATGGAAAAATAGTAGGCGTTAAAAATAAAGTCAACTTCAGAATCTGATTTTTAGCTTAATTTTAAGAGTTTTACGCAACTACGCACCGATCAATGTGAATATTTTTCGACAGCTTTCGATATGCGCCGCTTTTTCTGGCTGTCTTTTGGTAGCTTCTCTATTTCTTGCAGAGCTAAGTTTTTTTCTTTTTTGAGTGCCAGATGAAATCACTGTCATGTTGCTTTACAAATACGCCTAGAATTAAAAAAAAAAGATCGTGAGCAGACAGAGGTAGACAAATTGACTAAAGACCAAATTAATCCTTAGTTACAGAAATTAGTCATGACTAAATTCGTCGTTTTCAGGACTACCAACCACTTTACAGCAACTTTTTTCCATCGTCCCTTTAAACTTAACGACATCCATTTTCGAGAATCGCATCTGTGCTAACAGTTTTTCTTAAAACTGTTCAATTTAAAAAAAAATGTTACGTTGCTATGTAGCGTCTTGTTTGCGAATTTATATCATTAGAACTGGCAAAACATTGAAATTCTGTAAGTGTTTAGAGCTGCAAAGTTATCTAAGATATAAACTTAAAAGAACAGATGCCTCCTATCAGTTTATAAATCCACCTGCCAGCTCCAATCACGTTTTCCTAATTCCATCAAATTGAATTTATAATCTCTCCCCGTCTGAGAGTTGGCATTGTTTTATTTTCTGAATTGACTAATTGAAACTGTCAGTGTTAATATTAGCGCAATCCACTTGACGTAGTCTCCATCGGATGCAACAAAAGAGTCACCGCACAGCTGTCCATTATCACTTTCCAAGTCATTTCGCCAGCGACCCCTTGAGACATGCCGGAGACGCAAACTCAACGCCTCCAGTTCCACATACGATGACGTTTCCCATCTTATTTTGAAGCTTCTATTTACTTTGCGGTATTATCTAACATCAATATTACATCGAACAGGCGCACCAGCGTCAATTCACTCAAATGCTGGTGCAATCTCTCCGGCTTGCTCTCAGTTTCCCATCGGAATTCGTTCCTCCCCAAATGGAATGCATCTACCAAATCCACTAAATCACGTTGCTGCTATTTACGAAAAACGAAAAAAGCCCTAAACATCGTGCACCTTCCACTCGCGTATCTCTTATTTTATTCGTGGGGCTAATAAAAGAGCAACGATTCCAAATACGCGAAACCTGAAACACAACCCAAAAGAGCACACTGACTCTGTTGTAATGCTCAAGTGTATCTCATAGAGAAGACAACCACACGACTACGATGCTTCTGCCTGTCGTGCTCTTGTGTGTTGTGTATCAGGCGCTGTGCGGTGCTCTTGTAACCAACGGATGACTTCATAGAAATTCCATCGGTTTAGCGCACAGGCGTAGTACAAGCTACATCGAAATACGAAAAAAAAAGATTTCATTTTGCCGCAGAGAGTGTACACTCCGTTCGAGATACTCGATGAAAAAAGCTTTCAGTCGAGTGCGCGCCTTAAAATAGTTCGAACGAAAATGAAAACATTCAGATAATACATCTGCCGGATAAATTGTTTTTTTGTTTTCTTTTTCCCTAAACCAAAAAAAAAGTATTTTTCTCTCTTATTTGTTTTTATAAACAAAATATAAATCTAAAAAAACAAAAATAAAATTCCTCGATGACAACTGACAGGCAGGAAAAGCTCCTCCTAGAATTTATCGAAATTCCCCCTCGTTGCAGAGTTCGATGCAAGCAGTAAGCTCATCCCAAAAAACGGGAGTGCAACTGTGCCTGACCCAATGACCCACTTCAGGAAGCGCCTTCTCTCTATGTGTTGTCCCCTAACTGTCCCTACGGTGTGTGTGAATCTCCCGGGCACTGGGTATCCTTAAAATTCAAGTGAAGTGAAGGCGAAAAAACCAGAAACCCCCCGCCTGGAAATGTGTGTGTCTCTGCCGTATCTATGACTCATCTATCAGCATAGTTGAGCGTAGTATCTCGTTTGGAATAAATTATGATTAAGGTCATATAAATTTGTGTGCAATTAATTGGGGTTAAGCTTCGGTTTTTAGGCGTAGTTTTCTGCTGGGCAAGTTCAGTTCAGTTCAGTTCCCATCAGATGTTATCGAATTATCGATGTGGTCAGTTTTTTTTTTTTTTTTTGTTTTTCTCACCGGCGAAAATACTTCTACGCCTTGAATTGCGGCAGAGAGTGCATCATTTATATTTTTAGGAAACACATTCAAATGTTCAAGTAAACAGCTAACGCGCGTTTCGTGTGGAGAAAGAAAAAATTACTTTCTTGTTTTTTTTTTTTGGTTTTGAATATCTAACCCCAGCACTGACCAATACTCTCGTTTGTATAGTTTTTATTGATCGATTTTGAAGCGAATTTCTTCTCGAACTGTGTGCGATGTGTTGGTGTGTTTATTTAATGTTATTGTTCTAACCTTGAACTACGACGATGTGAATACGGAAACGCAGAAGGAAAGAAGAAAAAAAAATACGAATATCTACACGACCTCGCAATCGCTCTCTCTTTCTGTGGCGCTGGGAGTGGATCAAGTAGATTCCTTCTGTACAGTGCCGCCTTCGTGTCGGAGGAATTCAATTCAATAACTCTTTAAGGGTGACCACAAGTCTATACATTTAGTCGTTTGTTTTTTTAGTAATTCATCTTAATTTGTGACTTCGTGGTCCTCCTTAGAGAGATGAGGCTATCGACTGTGTCATCTTGTTTTTACGGCCCATAAACACTTTTCTGCGTGTTTTTTGAGATGAAATAAAAAAAGACTTAATTTTTACATTTAATTCGATTAATGGGTCAATTAAAACATCCGTGCGTGTGTTAATAGGTTTGATCTCTTTTCATTTTTAAAGGTGGACTGAGTTATTCTGTGATTTTTTACGAAAGGTGTGATATATGAAAAAAATAATTTCGTTTTCCTAAACGATAGAACGAATAAAGTTACTAGAACAGTCATTTTCAACGAAAATAACAATTCACTTTTAATAAAAACCAAAAAAGAAAAAAATTAAAATGGTAACAGAAGCTGTCAAAACATCACAAAGCCATGGAGGAACCTTGTACTATGTTGTACAAGTTCCACGGGATCAGTATGACAGGTAAAATTGATTTTTGTTTTGTGATTATAAATAGTGACAATTTACTTAATGGTTGAAATGCCTGGGAACTTGAAAATGCACTCCCAGACTCCTTGGCGTAAAAAAAACAAAATATTACTCACCATGCGTGACATCAGCGCAGTGTCAAGGTGTTGTTCAAGGTGAGTTTTGAGGAAGAAGAAAGAGCACCCCCTCCTTTTTGAATCATCCAACCGTGCTTTCAATGTCTTTCCGGCTTGACCTCCGCGGAGTGTTGAATGGAGAAACAAAAGGATTCTGACAGAAGGGAATTAATTACACGATGCGATGGTGGAAGGTTTTTGTGTAGAGGATTTGTGTTTTGCAAATCTCTTAAGAATAAATTTCATGCTTAATGGGGTCGAAGCACAGACACACCCTCTCTCAAGCGGGAGTGGAACCATGGGGTGGTTGAAGTTTCCTTTTAAAGGAGTTAACACTAAGACGATTGATTACATTCTTAACTCGAATGAAAGTTTTTGGTGTGGGTGGATGTAGGCAGCTCAATCAATGTCAACTACCACCTGTCCTGTGGGTTAATTTTTGTGATGAATCTAAAATAGGTTTTCTGTGAGATCTCAATTTCAGTTTAAATTCTGTTGAATTTTTTGAAGCATTAATGGCCGCTGGAACAACTTTGTATTACTTTGTGCTCATTTTGCTTGTTCTGGTAACATGCACAAGTTTTTGGGGTTTCGTTTCAAAGGAATAACGAAACCCTTGTGGAATCGCTTTGGTGTCTGTTTGTCTGTCTGTTGCCTTTTTTTTTGATTCACAACGGACTCAGACTCAGTCTGAGGAAATGTTTGTTTTAGACAAAAGTGATAAACTCAGCTCCTCAAACGAAACCACTCACTTTTTTTTATAAATACGAACGGATATGGGTTAGCTAAGTAAGAGTAGGTTTTACCCAGCAGAATAGTGAGTCGTTTAACAAAAGATCTCGCCATTTTCTTGTCGCCAGGATCGGCCATCTAGCTTTAGGGTTTCGTTTCAGAGGAATAACGAGACCTTTATAGAATCACTTCGGTGTCCGTCAGTCTGTTTGTTTCAAAATGAATACGAAACGATATTTATTAACTGAGTAAGAGTAGCCTTTAACCAAAGCAATAGTCAAAATGATCGGTTAAAGGCGAGCGACAAACTATACAGTTTTTACTGCTTCCTGGTTTTCACCTAAGTGAGTGAGAATCTATGAGTGAAACAATGATTGAGCGGCCATAGATTTGTGATAAGAATTATTATTTAACTTAATCTAAGTCAACAATCAGTGCTGTGTTATACTTCCGTTTTTATTAATATTAAAAAAACAATGAAACTATTATGAAAGTTATCTCTTATGACTGATACAAAATGAGTTATAAAATCGGTAAAATCTAAACGATTTATTTATTTGTCGAAAACAATTGAGCCTAACACGTGGACACATTATTTGATTCAAACTGTGATTGAAATGATATTTGGGATGAATGGACCTTGATGAAAGTCCAACACGAGAGTTGCAATCAGAATGGATTTGTAATTTAAAACCTGTAGTTCGTATTAAAAGATTATGTATAGAAATGATCGAAAATTTTGATTTTAAAAAAATTAAATACACTGGAGATGTTCAGCTAAATTGATAAAATGAATCATTTTTTTTTACCAAAAAATAAAAGCAATATATTTACCAACAGCTTAAGAGGTTTTTATTAAATAAAATCTTTAAAACTCTTCAAATAAAACTTGGAAACTTAGTTTGAGGTTGGAAAAAGTGAACTTATTTTAGTTTGTCTGATGGTTTTTGATTGCCCATACCACTTGTGGGCAGCTTCTTCTTGCAACTGCTGTGGAAATAATATTTTTCTTGGTTTTCTTTTGATCCATGTCTTAAAACTATTATATCCTTATGTTTGGGTATTTGAACTGCCTTATCAATACCACGGTCGTTACCTTGGTCTTCGTTGATGTCAAAAGCTAGCTCATCTTTAAAAAAAAAAAAGTTATTAGAAATTAGGAACCCTTCTCGTGTTTTGTTTTGTTACTTTTCATTGAAATTGAACAGCACTCGTAATTTAGAGCCATAAAATTGTTCGATATTCGTTATGTAAAGATTTCAATAGATTTCAAATGGTGATTCATTTTACTGGACTTCTAGTGAACAAAAAATTTATTGAAAAATTATAAAAACTACAAACCACTCAGATCCTTTCTAGTGCTCCTCATATGGATTAGATACATATATTCAAATTACGATTGGAACAATAATAATTAAAATTCGCTTAGCGTAGAAAAAAAATAATTGAACAAGAAATTACGAGTGTCAATGAGAATTTGAAGAGTCGAATTAACTAATACTTAATACGTGAGACTATTTAATGTTTCAACGAACAACCTTCTATCGAATAGATGAAAACAAACTTTCTTAAAATTGTTTAACTCAATGCGTGATTTAAGCGTTAGATTGTATTTGCTTTCATCCTCATTAATTCACTGACGAGCCTTCCATTTATAATAAGTTGCAGTGATAGATTGAAGAGCGAAATTTGGTAAGCTTTTGTTTATTGTAGGTGTTATGGGCGTGATTTAGCATAGTTACACTGGTATTTCAACAATGTAAGCAAGTGTGACGTTGCAAATCTTGATGTCTGATTACCATTTATAATTGAAAGTTATGAGTTGAAAAGCAGAAATTGAAAGAGTAGCTCTGATTGCCGTCAGTGAATACATAGTACATAATTGCCGATTAATTTTATATCGAACTGTATAAATAGAGTTTTTCCCCTTCCAAATCATGTTGTTTTATTTTATTTTTATTTATTAAGTAATAATTGTTGCGAAGAACAGAGCTGCGAAACAAATTTGTCACTATTTTCTTTCTTCAATTCATGTTTTTTGTGGAGCTTTTTCTGATTCCGCCATTTCAGCGTTTAGTTCCAAAGTGTTAACGAAGCCCTTATAGAATCATTGCGGTGTCCGACTGTCTGTTTGTCTGTCGAATATTTTAACTCTTTAGCACAAAGATTGTGAGACTCACCAGCCCAAACCTGACAATGCCAAGGTTGTTATGATTAGAGCCAAATTTTGATTTGTTATGCATCTCATAACACGGTTGACCTTCGGAAGACCAAGCCCACGATGACCCATGTATCTGTTTTTGGACGACGGCCCAATTCGTCTTGTTTACCTTGTCCAGAATAACTTAAGAGAGGAAAATACAGCAACACATAAAAGTTATCGTCTTTCGTAGATCTGAGACAAGAAAAACAACAATATCTTCTTATTGTAACTTTGTTTTAGACTTTAGAATTGTGTTAGATCTGTTCATGAATCAAATGCAAAATGTTGCTGCAATATGCTTAGTTATTGTTATGGAGGATGCTGAATATACAATCTGAAGACTTTCGATTTAAAGAATGATTGTCTCAACACCACTCCAAGGTCTCTGCCAATTCTGCCCTGTCGTCCATTAATTTACGACAAATAAGTGTCTGCTTTTAATCAGCTTCATTTGTACTCTGGTTATAAATTTTAATGAATTCCAAAGAATATTCATCATCCTTTTATCCTACATCCTACAAAGTCCGAGACATCTCATTGAAATGAAATTATTCTCCTCTTTTTCAGTACCGATTCCGGTTGGGATAATCCATTCAGGCCTGGAGGCGACCTATCAAGAGAGGCTGATGAAATTGTAAATATGATTAAAGGTATGTTTAAAAAATGAATTTCACACTCACCCACACAACGCACAAAATTAAATTGCCAAATTATTTGTCATAAATAAAATAAAAAATAAAACTACTTAAGCAATTCATGTATTCAACTCTAAAACTATTCCTTATAAGCAAAAAAAAATGAATAAAAACAAAGAAAATAAATAAATAAATATTTCCTATAAACTTTAAGTCATACAATAAATAATTGTTTAATCCGAATTTGTTTAATCAATAAAATGAAATACTTTTTCTTACTCGCACTTAACTAAGTTTGTCATGTTTTTAGTTTGGGGTGTGTTTTAGTGTATCACAGCGGTAAGCTACGTTCACTTCGGTAATGGATATATATATATTTTTTTTTTGTAACTAACTTCTTGTCGGGATGGTAAAGGATTTACTTAATTTGTTCACTGCACGGCAGTCTTCTTCTCTAACAACGATAATATGTCTCTCATAAAAACGAAGAAGAACCAGCTAAAGAAAACATCATCACGGTAAAGAGCTCTGAATGTTCCACTCCACGTTTGGGAAAAGGAAACGTTTCCGGAATATAAAATCATTAACACAGAGCAACATAGAGGAGAGAAGAAGGGGAGCGAGAAGAATTTCTGTGCCACGGAAAACGTATTTGTCAAAAATAAACTAGGGTAGGAGTAGTCTCTTTTATGTCAATTAAATACCTCATCTTGGAAATTTAATGACACCGAAGTAGTGTGCATCCGAATTTGGGTGGGCCTTAAAAGCCATGATACTGGTGGTTATTTTAAAAATAATCTATTCAATTAGCTCTCGACTCCCAAGACTTGGGTGGAGAGGATGGGGAATGATGGTGGCGGATCGACGTCAGAGACAGCGTGGTGTATTACAAAATAGAAAAATAAAATACTTTAATTGATAATTGTTAATTTATTGGATTCCTGACGTTACTCTGAGACAGACGGCGCGGTGTTAGAATTTCGTTAGCTAATTTTATATCCACGCGTTGCACGTTTGTTTAGAACAAATATTTACCATTCAGTGGAGTGGATCGCAATTTGGTTTAAGTGTGTATGTGCAGGTAATTTCATCGGTTGGAGATTTTAGATACGTAGGTACTCGGTTCAGCTACTCACGTTAAGTACGTTTCTAGTCAGACAAGATTACGTCACCTTTGATTGTGAGTCTTGTCAATTTACTAATAAGCCGCACCTTTGTTGTATTTTTTCATCCACAACGGCGGCGTTATAGAATCATTTCGCACTCTTCCTCTATCGTCGTGATTATGTTTTAAAAATAACTTACCCACATCTGACTCGTGTTCGTGCAGGTGGCCGGGAAGTTGTCTGTAGTGTGGTTGATGGCATTTGCACTCACACCAACAATCGCCACCCAAAATAGGCAAATATTGAAGATAATCTGAGGGAGACAAAGTGTATTGGGCTTGTTCGTAAATTGTTTGGAACGAAATTACCATTTAACGATCTTATAAATATTCATTTGATCGTTCCGGCTTTGTGTTTTAACGGCATTGTGTTTTAACAGCATTTATATTATTTGACCTAAAAAAATATATAGGTAAGCAACTATTATGGCTGCAATTCTGAGTGTTATCCCAAGGACTTTTCTCAACTTCTAACTAAAAAAAAACTTAGGTCTTTAAGTCTTCCTCCAGTGGTAATAACACTTTGAGAGTATATTCGAGACTTTTGCTAAGCTTGCAGTAGCAAGAACACGTCATGCGGGGCTAAAATAAGCTCTTTACAGTGCACTCGGGCAAAAAAATTAAAGTGAAATAATATGATCTTGTCTGATAATATGATTTTCTCTTGTAAATAAAACAGGAAATGGTAATGCTTCGAAATTTTGTCCAAACTTTTAAAAATGATTTTTTTTTCCTAACTACAAGAAAATTGTTATTATTGTTATATTAAAAATGCTCACAAATGTGCGTTTGAGGTCTAGAAAAAAAATTCAAAAATACAATAAAACGTTAACAAACATTAGCAAATCTATTCGTTTCTTTTAAAATAATAATGTAGAACTTTGTTGCGTACCCTTTATTAGTGATGACGGTAGCAAATCTATTGGGTAAGGGATACAAATAAGTCGGGGGATGTTTGCTCCAATTCTACCCTTATTCGTTCCATCAGCTCAGAACAATTCGATGGCTTTTACTTCGTAGTCTCTCGATCTCAGAAATTTTCTGTGGATTGACGTCGGAGCCGCTGGCCACTCCAAAACATTGACACTCTTTTCCATCAAGGAGCTTCTCATCAATCGGCTGGTAGGTTTCAGATCATTGATATACCAGCTGTTGTCTTCACGCATATTCTACTGCAAATGTAGTAGCACATGATTTTTAAGGATTTTCTAATACACTTAGCCATTCATCCGACCATTTTAAACAATTTATCCACTCCTTAATAAGATAATAAATCATAAAAAAAAACTTAATAGAATTTCGACTTGATAAATATCACAGATTAATTACACCACACTGTTACTTAGTTTAATTGTTGGAACTTAATATCTGGGGCTAAGTTCCTACAATTAACTATGAAGTCAAATGGCGGACTTCTTATTGAAGACAATATAATATTATTTCGTTTGCATTTTTTTGTTTTCTGCACTACCGTACATGTCTGATTGATTGGATTGACCTGTTTGGATTTTTTAGGTTATAATTTATTTTCGAGTAATGTTACAAAGAATGGTGTGTAGCATGCAGTAAGTGGGCTAAAACAAGTGGAAATACTTTTTTCTTTTCGTTTTTTTGTGTAGAATAAAGTTTCGTCATATTTTTCACTGAAAGTGTGCGTGGATCTCTCTGATTTTGAAAACTTGCATCTATTTTTTTTTTTTCTGCACTAAGGCCAGTGTCAGATTTGATCTTTGCGCACTTTCTGGGTAGGAATATGTTTCGAAAGTAATCCAAGCTTTGCTGTCGGCGGTTTGTCAAACTCGGCGTTTGTTTGCATCTTACATAGGGATTCTGCTATATCAAAACAAAAATCAATGACTTAATGGTTTTGTTGGGAACCTAAGTAAATTTTCGAAATATTCGTACTCTTTCAACACAATGTAGCTAGGCTATGGTGCCTCTATGCACTATGCTATAGAGGGTTAGCGGTGGGTATTTGTAAGACAGACAAGGCGAATATGGAGTTGCGTATCATAAGTAGTCATATATGTTTTTTACTAGAAATTCACAACTGCATCCTGAAAATCGTTTTGAAAGTTCAGATCAAACCTTGTGAATGTGAAAAACTGAAGCATAGTTTTTTTTTTTTTTACACATATGCATAACTGCAGTTAAACAGTATTATCATTGAAAAATAGTGCGTGCAGTAGGGGGATAAAGGATTGAGTCATAGGTAACCGCGTTTCTGTCCGGAAAAGAAAATTGTTCAACATGTGTATTCAGTGGTCTTGGCCTAGACTAAAAATTATGAAAACTTTTGCTGTTCGGAATTTCGCATCAGTTTTTCTCGAACTGAGAAACGTGTTGCCTTTATGTAGTGAACTTTCACTTACCTTCGTTTCTCACTCGATTGCTGACAGACTGAGATAATATCCTCAAAAAAGTTGTCATTGCGTTTGTTTTCGAAGGTAGACTGATTACATTTGCATTTGGTACACTTGGGCCAAAGCTACGCCCATTGTGCTATCCAAAGATTAAAAAACTCGGCTTCAGAATCATTTCTTACATTGATGGGAGCCACTGGAAGTGTCTGATATACATAAATGAGAATGAGAACAGAACATACCTAGTAAAGGAACCGCGGATGACCTGGAAGAGGTAAACACAGATTGGACATTACTATTGTATAATCAGAAAGGCGATATTTATTTATTTATTTAACTTATAGATCCTCGAACTCCCCAGCTCACAATCCCCATCGAAGTTCCTCTCGCTCTCCGACTGTCTAACTGACTGTTTTCTTTGCCCTTCTTAACATCAAATCTTTCTCTCTTTCTCTGCCTCGAACTTAAGCATAGATATGTAGGTAGTCTAATATCGATCTACAAGAATGCACAACACATTCCTCACATCTTTCGCTTTTCTCATTTACTTCTAAGACCTTTCTTTTGTTTTCTGCTGTTAATGCTTAACCATTTCAAACCATTACCAATTTTAGGTGGAAAACCAATTACACCAACCGGTGATATGAACCATGCAATTTCAAATGGAAGTGCACAAAAAGAAAGTCATTCAATTGAAAACGGAACGGCTGTAGTAGATGGAGCGACAAAAATACAGGTGATTCTCAATCGAAAGCAAATTTACATGAAATTTAAGTCACAAAACTATTAAATTTATGTGTGTTTTGTAGGTTGCGCAATCGCAGTCAGCACAAAAAGGTACAAATTCACCCCAATTACGGCCAGCGACGACGGCAACTACAGCTACAACAGCACCAGCAACAAATGGTGTCTCAGACGCAAATGGAAGCACCACTCAGACCCAAGTGTCAAATAAGGTGGTTCCCGGTCCGACTTCAGCTAGTCACGTAGTCATTGATGACAAAAAGAACAAAAAAAAGGGCTGCTGTGTTATTCAATAGAAGGCAAAAAAAAGAAATGAATGAAAAAAGAAATATGGAACATACATATATATATATTTTTCAACAAAATGAAAAAAACAAAGCAAAAACAAAATGAATTAAGCAAAAAGCAAGTTAAACAACATAAAACAAAAACGTTCTTGTGTGACACGTAGAAACATTGTAAAAAGATGAACATTTATTTTCGCTTAATTTTTTGCTTCTTTATTTTGTATATTTTATATATTTATCCTTTAAATATATATTAATTGTTTTTTAATATATATATATATATATGTGTATATCTATATCTATATATATATATATAATATACTATATATTTATTTTTACTTTTGGAAGAAATTATAAAAGCTATATCTAAATATTAAATAAACAAACAACATCTAGTTAGGAGAGATACAGAATATAATATCAATAGAAACGAAACACTAAACAGAACACTATTTCAAATCACAACAACTACAAAAATTATATAAAAGAAACACTTAAACAAACACAACAAAAAATAAAATTATTTTAGGAGGAATTTAAAAGAAGAAAAACATGAATCGTTATAGTAATTTAACTGGATAAACACAACACTATATATAAATAAATATATTTACTATTTAAAATAATATTATTTGTATTTGTAAAAAAAAAGAAAAGAAATGAAAACATTTAAGAACCAATTTTTCCTCATCTATGGATTGTGTTTTGTCTCTAATAGAACAACAGCAAAAACATAAAACAAAATTAGATTCAGATTCTCAGATGACTATACTTTTTATATTATATATAAATATATATATATACATATAGATAACAGTTATATACCTTATATGTAGATATAAATATGCATATATATTTATTTATATATTTCAAATGATGTGTGTGCGTAGTAAAAAAAAAAAACAAAAAAAAGTTGTGTAGTTTCTATTTCAAACAAAGCAAAAAAACAAAACAACACTTTCTGTAAAATTACAATAAAAAAACAACAACATATAATGATCACACAATTTATTATTACAAATAATTATTATTATTTTTGTTTTATAATTGTTTATTCCTTGTTTTTTTTAAGAAAACAAAAAAAAAGAAAAGAATATGAAAGGATTTTTAAAAGAATTGCTATAGAGAAAAACAAAAACAACACAAAAAAGAATAAAAATGCGAAAAAAAAAATACAAAATTTATAGTATTGCATGTACATAACATAAAATTGGCCTATTGTGTGTGTTTTATTTCATTTTATTTACGAGTGGAGTTTTATTTTTAGGTGGTGAAGATATTGTATTCAAATTATGGTACTTTGCCTTAACCCTACACTCCTTAACTCCTTCTCACTCCTGTACATGAATAACTTATCATTGCATACGCGTGGGAAACGCTGGCAAAGTCACTAAAAAGGCTTTAAAAAAGAAACTCATTTTACCATATCCGGAAGAATTTATTTTCTGAATCGAATTTTTCCACATTCTGTGTTTTAATTTGCTACATAACAGAAATTCATGAACCCCATTGAACTGAAAAGGTTTTTTGATCGAGAGTCTTTGCTCATTAAAATTTTGTTCATCCAGATCTGAGGATGAACCAATTAGTACTCCAAATTTGTTTTAATATCTCCGCAACATGAAAATCCAATCTCACAGAGACTCTTTATCAGAGTACGAGAATTTCGATTTTAAATATCAAACATGAATTAAAGAAAGAGTAGACTGTGGAAGACGATAGGGAGAGAAAATATGCACCCTGGGAAGCATACACAGATGGATGGAGAACTGAACGTGCATGGGAGTGTTCACTGACCTGCCAAAAATCGCGATGTCTCTTCGTATTCCGGCTCACTGTACTGTCTTCCAGGTAGAAATAAAAGCAATCTATGAGCCAGCATGTTTGATATGTTAAATGGTGTTTGATAGATGGCCGCTCTATTATCCTATACATAGACAGCCAGGCGGTCATCAAAGCTCTGGAAACACGATTTATTTGATCAAAGATGGCAAAACAATGCTACCAATCTCCAGGCAACGAAAGGGCAGACGAATTATCTGGGTTTTTTTTTTTTTTTAAATGTATTTTATTTAAGAACCAGTAGTTAATGAGCTTATAGATAAAAAAAATACTTAAAATATCTGTTTTTTTTCTTTTGTTTCCTTAAATCTAACATGCATAAAAACATTTTTCTAGACTATTTTTTTTTTTTTTGAGGATAATGGACTTAAACATTTACCAGATTCCGGTTTGCAGCAAGCAAGAAGTTGGCTCTCAGCTACTTGCAGAACCCATATCGATGCTTCAGACGGAGTAATATAGATTTCTGCAATATACCTAGGCAGATACGGCATAGAATAGATAAGATAGAGATACCACTCTCGATCAATAGAGCGAGAACAAGCAGACTGGTAGATGTCCTTACTGGTGACGATTTTTGCAGAAGGTGCAGAAATTATGAGGAGGAGGAGACCACACTTCAACTTATTGAAACATGCAGCAATTGTTCGAGTAGAAAAATACTTGATCGAAGATTTGGGTAAATTAGCTAATATGGACGTAAAATGCATTAGTATATTTATAAGATCAACTGGGCTTAGGTTAATCTAGAGCAAATACAATGTTTTTTTAACAATTGGCAACTGAGTAAGCCTGAAAAGCCTGTTTTGTTAATCACAAATCAACGATTCTAACTCCTTGCTCGAATTTTGGTATAGAATGCAAGGCAATAGACATGATATTCTCATAATTGACTGAGAACATTGAATCCATTGTTGCATTGAATTATTGGGCAAAGTGTGCAAGATTCAATAAGCCGTAAGTACAAAGAAAGATTCTTTAAAAAATGTCTGATGATTCTCATTTCCTGCTGGCTTAAAAAAAACAATCGTTTAACAATGCTTGTTGGGTTTGTATATATACTACAAGAATAGTGTAAGATCTTCAAACAAATGTTTAAAATACAATACATTTTCGATAGAGCACCGTCATGTTCACTCAAGTGACAAAGAAACTCAAAATGAAGAAATCGAAAAGAAATTACTAATCAACCAAAACCTACCGACATCAAAAGTTCGTAGTCATCGCATTCGATTCTAAATATAACTCTCAACATAACAGCAGAATGGAAAAGGTCAAAGAACTGACGACTAATATTTGTTATGTCAGCTAGCAAAATGAAAAACTGAGTAGATAATTATGTTCCAGCAATGTTCTTCAATTGTACTGAATCGTTTAATGAAACGTTTGACGAAACGTTAAATTCGAAAAAACCCGAAGCATGCACTTTTGTGACGTGTTATTGGGAGATGATAGTACATTTCGCAAATTGAGATCTAGTACAATTGACTGTCAACTGCTTCAAATTTCCATTCCGTAACGAAATTATTTTAATTTTTTCGTTCAATTGACTGTTGCATACTCTTGGGAGCTAAGTTCTTTTTCTTGAGTTCCTGTTCAACGCGTTTGGCTGAAGAAATTACAAAACAAGTAGTTTTTAATTTGTTTTACTAAACATATTACATATAAAATAAGCTGAAGGAACTATGGCAATTATCGACGAGAGGGAGAGACACGGAAAGTGTGAAGTGAATTGAATTGAAATGAAGAATAACAGTGCCTCACAAGATTTTTCCTTTCAAAAAGCCATTTATAAACAAAAGAAAAACCTTCTCATTGTATATAGTTCATGTAATTGTTTCTTTAAAAGTAGAAACAACGAAAAAATTAATAAAATATACTCTTTACCAGCAAAATACAAAAAAAAAATACTATTTTTGTTGATGTGTTCTCATGTTGGTGAGGTACTTCCATAGAACTTTTCTTTGATTTAGGCTCTGAAGGCTAATTTTGTAAGTCTTACATCCTTCCTAGAAAACGACTTTGGGCAGCCGTTCCAATGATGTTCAGCTGCGATAAGCTAGTGGATGCCGAGAACTTGCACATGAGAAAATAAATGAGCAAGTCAACTCTGATTTTTATATCCGCATCTGAACGACCAGATAGAGCATAAATTCATATCAAAAACACGACAATAAAATATTTTTTTTTAATCTCTAAAGAATTCATTTCCTATTCATTTTTTGTATGAATTAATTTAGATCTGTGATGTAATGAATATGAATTTAATATTCTAAACTGCATGGGTGTGTTTTATGAATTAGTTTAACTTTGCGATTGCACTGAAACTTAGTACAATGGCAAGCGTTGGTTTGTAGGTTGATAAAACATCGATGTCTATCCAATGGCGATAAAAACCTTTTTCTTATTCAAATCAATGATCGTCACTGTTTGTAATCATGTGCAGTAAAAATCCAATGCCGTTTGATAAGAACTTAACTTTGGCAAAATACAACCCACAAAAGCATTTTTTTTATAATAAGCAATCATAATTTATTATTCACCAGTTTTTCATTCACAAATATATTCAGAATATGTATAATGTTTTTTTTTGTGTTACATACATTCTGTTGGTACAATCAATATACTCGTATAATAAAATTTTGAATTTCTATATTTCTCCTTCACCACTCTACATTTTGTTATTCTACTATAATGCTAGACTATTTTGATTTTTTATTCTTTAAATTTATTTTATTTATTTATTTTTTTTCATTTTATTGGAACCAAGTCTTGTGTTTATGTAATAATGCAAATTATCTCACTTTGTTTTTCTTTTTTGTTATGCAATTTTACACAGGCATTCATTAAGTTGTTTTTTCTTTGTGTTTTTCTTTTTTTTTATCTATCTAAATCTAGTTCAACTAATTTGAATGGAATATTCATAAAATTTTATTTCTTTTTTAAATTCATTTGTTTGTTTAGAAAAAGAAAGGAATGCAAAATCAAAAGTACAACAGCTAAACGGTTTTGATTTTTTTCTTTACAAAAGTTTGCTCAGGCTGAATTCTAAAACTATTTTGACTACATAACAGGTGGTAGAAGTTTGTCTTTAAAAGTGTGTATTTTGTGTTTCTAGTTTTTGATGTAAATATATTTTAATTCAATAAACAAAATATCTTGGTTTCAATCACTACTTAATTGACGTAAAAACATATTTGAGGTTATTTGCGAGCATTGTTAAAATTTGTGTTTGGTGTCAGGGCTCCCACCATCAGTGTTGGAAAGCAGCTCTAGCTCAGGCACAGACCGTTAAAGGTTTACTGCCTGATAAGTAAGGGAAGGCTCTGAAGCATTTGTTTCACCATTAAAATCAAAGATTTTTCTGCTCTCTAAGCAAGACAAGCGTAGCCACAACAAAATTCATCAGGGTTTCTTTTGTAGACATCGACAGTTTTTCTTTATCCCGAATGGTGCACGCCGTATGATCATATGCAAAAGAACTATTGGATAATGTCAAATATCTTCAACACAACTAGTTAAAATTAGAAACGAACAATGCCAAAAGAATAATTACAGCACAATTTGTGTTGTTTTGTAGCAACTCCCGCTTCTGGAACAAGTTATAACAGTAGACCTAAGGGCGTTCCTGATTTACAAAATATTCACGCCTACAGTACGCCACATTCGTTACCACAACGTCATCTTGAACATAATTTTCTATATTCCACTTAATCACGAAATAAGCTCAGGCTCCCACTCCCATCACATCGTAGATTGATACTTTTTAAAAATTAAATCGCTAATGAATAACCGCGCCCGTTTTCAACTAGATTCTACTGGAATCATAGATCGTTAGACTCATCAGATCGCAGATTGATGCATTTTAAAATTAGAATCGCTAATGAATATCCGCGTTTAAGTTCAATTCCGTCTTGAACTAGATTTTACTGGAATCTGAGATTGTTAATCGTTATTTAGCTTTCAAGATATTTCGAGTTTATTCATTTACTGACTAAGCCCGTTCATCTGATGAAATGTAAACTGTGCAAAGTAAAATAAACAAAACCGGTGAAAGGCAAACAGCACGAAAACACTGAGAAACACGATGTCGATGCTTGTGTAGTCTTATTTTAATTTGCACGATAAAAAAATTGCGATTTTTCACTGTTAATTTAAAGCATATTTAAAGATAGATTTTCTATGGGGAAGTACTTTTGGTTTTTCTATCTTTCAGTTTGTTAGGAAACAAAATTTGTGTGCCTTTGAAAAAAAAATAATCTGATGTAGGAGTGTTATATATTAATGAAATCTTTTTTGTAACAAATTTGGCACAGGATTGCCCTAAACATCCTCTGCTACTTCAGTCTTAGCAACTAGTGTAACAACTTTTTACCCAAAGCATCAAGTTCATACTCTGCAAGACTTTTACCATCCCGGTCTTACTGTTCGGAGCTGAAAGATGCAACAGCAGAGCTAATCATTCGCTGTATCGAAAGAAAAATTCATTGAGCTGTCTCTGTGAGAAACGAAGAAACCATAACTGTGAACTTTCCTAGCTGTATAAAGATGTGGATATGGTAGGAAAGGTGTAGTTCCATGGACTGCGATGGCTCGGGTCCATTGACACATACAATCTAGCTAAGAGTTTTCGAACCCCGTGGACAAAGAAACCGAACCAAGACCAAGACCAAAGACCAAGTGATCGCTGGGGCAAGATCGCTTGAGTTTCTTGGACTGAAAACAATGTACCCAGAACACTCAATGTTGGAGCGTACCTATAGGTCAGACATAGATCCCTCAGTTAGCTAGCCTGATGTGAGTTCATGAAGGTAAATCTGCGGCAGTTTACAAGCATTGCGCTCATAAATGTAAATTAACTACAGTAAAGGCATTATGACTGTCACACTACGATCAAATTTACAATGATTTTGTTCGTGTAGCAGACCAACATGACGAACATTTATTTTCTCCGCCTGCTTCCGTTGCTTTTATGAACTCTTCATTGATTACGTTGTACATTCAAACTTAGGCAATATTCGTGTTCGTATTTGCATTGTAAAATATTTTGAGGACACAAACGCTCCAGATAAAATAGTTGTCGACTCGAGTGATCAACACCAATTGACCGCGGAGGCAAGATAACTTTGTTTTTATGCATTGACATTGCTCAGGCACAAACCCTTTAATGGTTGCTAGACTGCGGCTTATTTTGTATTGCTTTGTTATCAGAGATTCATTGGAAAATCGGAAATCCGTATTTTGTATCTCTATAGGAAATGCCTACAATCCGCGCTCGGAAATAAAAGATGCTACCAACTTATTAATGGATATTTTGTACTGTGCGCTGTTATTTTTTTTTTTTTTGTGCCTAATGGCAGCCTTGATGATCATGGAAATT
This sequence comes from Syritta pipiens, assembly GCA_905187475.1. Classification (NCBI taxonomy): domain Eukaryota; kingdom Metazoa; phylum Arthropoda; class Insecta; order Diptera; family Syrphidae; genus Syritta; species Syritta pipiens. The sequence goes on along the minus strand of LR994571.1, from coordinate 8,083,195 downwards.
ATCAACATGTTACCTAGGACTAAGATATTTGACATTAATAATAATAATTATCACGTCTCAACTGTGTTGTGCGCGGTATATTTTATTATTTGACACATCTGAAGGAAACCTGCTATTTAATGACGGTTGCGATGGGCGAATCGCAAAAGTTTTTCATAAAAGAAGTCGCTGGAAGTAGAGCCGTGAAAATTGCTGGTAGTGTTTTTTCCTGAGCGGAAATCGAACGTCTGACGAAGTCCAACACACTAACCACTAAATAAATTTATGGTAAAATAGTAAAGTAAAATAATTAAACAAGGTCCGTTAAACACCATTACCACCAGCATGGTTTATTACCGCTTAAATTTATCCGAACTTTAAGGTTAAAGTTAATACAGATTGATTAGAACGGTTGATTTTCCAAAGAGATTAAAATCTCCAAAGCTTGTCTGCTTTTCTTCTTTGATGGCATTTTCCGAAGTCCGATTTGCGAAACATGTGCAACATTCAACTTAATAACGAACTGAAAACTGCAAACTGCATATTAATTGGTGCTGAATCCTTCGACGCAAAATAAGAATAAAAAGATGGAAAATTAACTTAAAAGAAAAACAAAAAATCAACTACTTTACTAAATATTAGTTTATTCAAAGATAAGTTTAAATTATAATAAAAAAGACCAATAAATAAAAAAAAACAAAAAAAAATGTAAGGATCGCTAGACTTTGCTTTATGGGCTTTATATAAAAAATCAAACAAAATAAAAAGAGAAACTTTTTTTTGCTTTCAAACGTTTATCTGCATACAATACGAAATTCTCGCAAACAACCATAAACATGTTCCAAAAAAGAATTCCCTTCACTTTCTCCTTATCTATTCTTGCTCGCTAATTAACAAACTCTTCAACACTGGGAAAATGCTCCAACAAACAACAACAAAACAGAAACAAAAAAACATTTCTCTTTCACTTTTCGTGTATAGGTGTGTGTGGTGTTGTTTCGATGAATTTAAATTTTGATTTACTTTATAGTTTTTTTTTCTTTTCTTCTTGTTACGATATATGTTTGCAGCTTTTACATTTATAACATTGCATAGGTATACATATTTTTATATATTTTTTATATTTCTTTGTGTCTTTAGCAAGTAAGCTATGGATTTTTTCGTTATAGTTTTGAGGAAGTAATATAAAAAAAAGAACAAAAAAAAATCTTATATTTAATTTATCTTACAAAAGCAAAAAGTATAAGGTATTAAAAAAAACAGAATTATTTGCATAAAATGGTTAATAATTTAAAATCCAAACATTAACAGTAAAATCCGTGATAGAAAACAAAACGAAGCTCTAATGTCTAAGGAAGAGGATCCCTAAGCTAAATACAATTCGATATGGATACGTGGAGTTAGCTAATGCGATGCGATGTGTGTGTCTCTGAATGGGATGGATAAAGTGCCTTTTTCCAGCCATTCACAACTTTTGTGTCTTCTCAATTTCCATACACAATTTGCTTGGCTTAGCTTTTCACAACAGAAAAGCGATGCCATCACGGACAAGAAAGAAACAGATGACACAATTAAAAATTATGAATTTAATTATAATTAATTATAAACGGTGATGAAATAAAATTAATACAAAAAACAGGATAAGACAAGTTCTCTCGTTGGATGCAATATGCTGTCTTTTGTTTTTTTGTTTTTTTTTTCTCTTCTTTCTTTGCGCAAAAACATGGTTTATGCCGTGTGCTGTTTTTGAGTGTGTCGTGTTGGTATGCAGGGAGGATGGATGCGGGGTGATTAAGTGACAACACGTGGATGTTTTCTTATTCAAACATTCTCTTGGCGATTGACTTGTGTTGGGGTGTTGTCGTGCTGACGGCAATTACTGAAGGAATTATAATATATAGAAAGAAATTATTTGAATAACCGGGGGTAGAAAAGTTCTAAAGGAAATTCTCGTAGGTCTGTCTTTTAACGTTTTCCCGGTTTCATAGTGCATGACAGCATTTCCTCCTTGGCCAGCTTCCGACGGAAATCGGCCATTGAGTCTCGACAACTTGTTGCGATTTCAGCCAGCTGCGTGAAGAGTTCTTCACCTTGCTTACAGTAAGCTGAAAGAAAGAATAACAATTATTACTTTTATGTTGTAAAAGGTGACTTAGTGCTATGACATAAATGATATAATTAAATTTCGTGGTCTATTTGATGCATTAGTTTAACCAACAGTAAACAGTATTCGCGGTCAAGGACAAAACTTAGTGCAACAACAAACATTCGTTTGGAGGATAAGGAAACAGCTATTTGCTATTCATCCGATGAGGAACCGTTCATCACAAACCTGAGGCATCCTCAAAGAGAAGGGTAAATTGCTTTAAAGAGGCCATAGAGAAGTTTGTAGGCAATAACAAAGACCCTAACTACAAACAAATCGTCAAAAGAATGCTAAAAGCATTTCAAACTTTAGGTTGCCTAATGAGTTTAAGAGTACGATTTCTCCATTTCCACTCGACTACTCTCCAAAAAATTTAGGAGATGTCAGTTAAGAGCAAGATGAACTATTTCATTAGACAAGACTCTGATCGTCCCAATCCTTTTCTATGGCGCAGAGGCTTGGACACTATCAAAAAAGAATTAGGACCTGCTTGGTTTTGTTTCTTTGGGCTAAAAAGTCAATTGAGTAGTAAATTTCTTTGTTGGGCGATCAAAATAATATTTTATATGATCCCGATCGTCCCAGTCCTCCTCTATGACGCGGAGGCTTGGACACTGTTAAAAAAGGATGACCTTTTGGTTGTGTCGAGAGAGATTCTTCATGTGACCTTCGGCCCTGTCTGTGTAGCTGGCGAGTGGAGAAGGGGGTTCAACCACTAACTGTATGGGCTGTATAGCGACATGGATCTGGTCAGAAGAATACAGCGGCTTAGATGCCTGGGTCGTGTAGGTCGGATGGACACAAATGCTTCGGCCCGGAGAGTCTACGAATCTAGCACCATAGAGAACGGCCATTCGGAGAGGCATGTTGGTTGAGACCCAGGTCCTTCCGGACTGTAGTGCCACCTAAGTAACGAAGTTCTTACTCGTAATCAGTCACTAAATGCGAAAAAACACTAGCAAAATACTTCAAACCAAGAGTGACTACCGGCCAATTGCATTGACCAATCTTTGGACAGTTTACCTTCCAACTATCTTCCATGTTAGCAAAATTTCAACAAAATTTAAAAATAAATTTGCATAAACTTTAAAACGTTAGGTGTTTGTGGGAAACGAAAGATTAAAATCAACGGACTCAACGAAATGAATTAAAATACTTTCATTACTGTTCTCGCAGGTTCGTGACACAAATTCAATTAAGCTGTAAGGTAAACATTTTTATTTTAACGATCAACGTCAATTCGTTGACAACAAATCTGCATTTGTGAAATACACTGAGTCATACTAGAGGAAAGTGCTTATTACTATCCACGAAGCTATTACGGCCTGCACAATGACTATGCCTCGTTTTTTATTGTAACGAGACGTTACTTTAAATTTTATTCTCAGTAGTAAAAACGTACACCAAATAGTTTTCATGATACTTCGTCTAACTTTCAGACTACAAGTCCCAGGAAATGCATTCAAACATGTGAATAAGCGCTGCTTCTAGTCGTCGATATCCTCAGAAGTAAATAAGCATTTGAATTTATTTTCAACATCACAATTCGTTCTTTTAAGAGAACAATGGTCACTTATCATCCGCGCAACTCTTTGAAGCAAAAAAAAAGTAGTTAAACATCTTTTCTCAAATATTTTCATACGCACAGATTTCAAGGGACTACCTACGTTAACTCAGAAAGAGTTGCATAATTAGGTTAGTTGAACTTTATGCTTCAGTTTCTAGGAGCTAGCCAGACATCCACGCAAAGATTTGTTTAGTTGAATTGAAAAATGTTAGCTTAAAATGGAATTCAAAAGAATGAAACACTTACTATCTTGATCGTAATCCACATAATTAGTTTGATTGTAGAGCTTATGACTTTCTGGCAGAAAATGTGTTAAGAACTCATTAATAGCTTTGTGCTGATCCACCACGATCTCTTCGGCCTGCTGAAGGTCTGATATAGCAGCGTGTTGATCGAGTAGTTCCTCTGACATATCGTGTTCCTAAAAATAAACAAAGATTAGTGTGTTTTTACAAGGTATCCTACATACAACTCACATTTAGTGATCTCAAATGAGCGAATTCATTCTCATTAATCTGTCCATTCTTGTGATCATCGTCCTCCATCATTTGTTCTACATCATCATTCCGTAGTTCAGGATCCTTAACAACCAATTCTTTTACACGATCAGCATATCTCAGCGTATTCAGTGTGTGCTCGCATGAACTCAATCCTGGCGAAATCATGGCAATCATACAGGTCTTACTCTTCTCACCAATAAATGAATCTCGCAACACCTGTGTCAGTTTTGATACGCGGAATGGCAAATGTGCACTCTGTTTGCCCAAGGCACGAATGCATTCTTTGAGCGCTAGCAGCGATTTATTTATCTCAGCACCTTCCATGCGGGTTTGTCGATTCGCCGATGATGTATCGGCACCTCGTTCATTACCAGCCAAATCGATAAACGAGAATTTACCATGAATCTTACTTGATCCTGGTGGCCGCAGTACAATTTGGAATACCGCATGTGATCGGGAGGAATTTGAATTTGCCGATGTTTGACCGGATGTCCGTGCGTTATTACCATGCTGGATAAGTCGGAGGACTTCTTCGACACTGTCAACAACTTTCTCTGTAAGACCGACCACTTGAACTTGCTGTTTACCATCTTCGAGTACTCGAAGTTTTTGCTTATCGGAGAGTAAATCAAAGACCTAATAAAAAAAAATAGATATTCATTAGTTATTTGAAATGGGGGAATTAAAAGAAGAACATGTTTGAAATTAAAGAAAATGTAACAGGAGATCAACAAAACACTGTTCACGCAGAAGAGATCTACTTAAAATCCAAGACAAAAAAACAAAACTTGATGTAAATTTATTATATATAGATAAATAAAGCACATTTCTGAGTCTCTTTATAAAACTTGAGAACGAGTAGAGAAGAATACTATAAAAAAAATTCACAATGAAAATCACCAGAGCTCCGTTCGCTCACAACTGAATCCAAAGTGAGTTCGCTACTAGATTTCTTTAAATCGAAACGTATTTAAGGTTAGTTATATTCTAAAAGACATTTGTCTTAAATTATATTCCTTTCAAATGTTCTTCAGACAAGATCGAACAAATTGAAGGATTGGGGCAATTTGCTTTGAGGAAGTAAAGGTGGTCGAAAGGGTAGACCTTCGTATAAAGCAAGAAGCTCATTCATAGATTTAAAATCTTTAAAAATCGGAGGGGAAACAGTTTTCTATATAAGCGATGTTCTCAATGGGAAAATCTATTTACATGAATTGCTGGTTCCTTTTTATGTTCCTGGGAGAAATCTAAGAAATAGAGAAATTGTCTTTTTGATTCCTAACCATAGGATGAACTATGGAAAAAATATTTTTTTATTCATAAAATCTGCTATAAGGTGTGCTATTTATTTTGTCATCGAATTACTTGACCTCGTTAATTTATTTGGTCTTAGCTTTTTTGTAGGTCAACATGCTTATTTTTTTTTAATAAATCAGGAATGTTATCCTTAGTTCCTTTGTTGTCAAATAGCTTATGTAAGCACGGCAAAGTTCCATTTTAGGCGTTTTGGGGTACGTGTACTATTTATTTTGTCGACAACAAAATAATTCCAACATTTCCCAGCTGCTGTCCAGCTGTATGCACTTCTGACTTCAACACTTCGAGCCGTTTACTAGTTGAGGTTCATGTAAACTTCAAACTGTAGAGTAGTCGTTTCACTGATGGGCACAAGAAGAAGCTCTCATGTTTCCATTACCAAACATTGAATACATACATAGGGCAGCATAAGAATCCGTTGAGGACAAGAGCCCTGATTTTTTAGTTCACATGCCTCCACAGTGTTGTGTGCGTTATAATTTTGACACGCGTAGAGGGGACCTACTATTTAATGCCGGTTCGGAACGACGAATTGCGAGAGCTTCCCATGACAGAAATATTCCAGGGGGATTGTCAGTCGTTCGCTGGAGGAGAGGCTGCGAAAAATGTTTGTAATGTTATTTGCCCAGGCCCATAATCAAACAAGGTGAAGAAAAAAGCTACTCTGTCACAAGATAGTGAATTTCTTAAGCATTTTCACTACGGACGGATCTGATGACAAAAAAAATAAGACAACTGAATCATAAGATGGGATATTTCTAAAGCAATTCAAACAGCTGTTGATATTCGTTTCATATTCATTTTATGTATAAGCCCGGACCCAGATATTGAAGTTTAACAGAAATCCACTAACCACATGTTTTTGTAATCAAGTTGTATAACTGTAGAATGTCGTGTTCACAAGCATTAGGCCAAAACTTTGATGAGGCACTCAATGTCGTGCTGATTGACTACTTAAAATCATTCTCACTTCAATAAACGTTAGTCATTATGATCACAAATGTGTGAAAAAAAAGCCAATTACATTGCCCTTGCCACGAAATCAAGACATTTATTAACTCGTTTTTCATCTGCTTCTGAGGTTATGGATTTTTGGGGTTTTTGTTTCGTTTAGGCAAACAAATTTGTTGTCTAAGGTTATAGGATCTAGTAAAAGAAAAAATTCTTAGCTGCGTTTGGACAGGTTCATAAGAAACAAATGAGGTTAAGTCAAAATTTTTTCATAAGTGAACGCAGCATAACCTCAAATAAGAATTGGTGGGTACAATATCTCTGTTGTATTGAATATTCATTTTCGACAATTCCGAAGCTCAAGTGATACGCGTGCTTGAGTTTTTGAGTTCATTACAAACACACTTATATTTTTTTCCTGGAATTGTTTACCATGCTGGCACCAGTTCAAATTTGAACGCTGTTCTTTAATGAAAAATTGGTCTTTGGCAATGAACAACATCAACGACGCACTCTCCTGATATATCCAAACTCCATCTATCTTTTTTGCAATTTGGACTTGTTTTGCCGTTTGAAGGTCTTCCACAATCGGCTGAAGGTCATAGATACTAAGGATCCTATTTGGATTGGATAAAACCTTACAGAATCCTTACAAAATCATATTGCTTCGCAAATTCTTTGTATAAAATCGGACATTTTATGTGGTATAACCTAACATAATGTAGAAACTAACAGAAAAAGAAAAGCAGATAAGTCCAAGCTTGCAGGTGAACTATGTGTGGGCAATACGGGAGAAGTATGCTTGTAACTTTTGATTTTTGCTTTCAGTTGATGCGATAAATCGATTTACGATAAATCACACAATTCAATGATTGAAAAAAACAAAAACATTGAAATGTGGGCTATTGGACTATGTAAACCATTTCACTGTGCCTTGTCTCTGGCTCCTGTACTTTGTCTGTGGCTAGTCACACGATCGTTCAGATCAAGTACAGGCACACCTCGACCTACGTCGCTAATTCGTTCCGGAAAAATGTGTCGCAAGTCGAAGCAAAAAAAAGAAGAAAAACAACATACGCCAAAACTGAAAAAAGAAAAGTTTTTCAATGTTAAATTTCAAATTTGTACGGTCTACCAACGCATTTACTGTCATAGCTGACGTATGTCGAAGGAAGCTTCCTAAATTTTTTCGAAGTCGTAAGTCGAAATGACTTAGCTCGAAGCGTCGTAACTCGATGTATGCCTGCATTATTTTAATTTAACGTACTTACTCAATGATTTACAATTTTAAACAACTATAACTACGGAATGATAAAATCTATAAAAACGTAGAAAGATTGATCGAGTTTTGAGTGAAAGCAGGAAAATTTAGAATTAGACGTATTCCATTTTTAAATGCTTGTGTCAAAGAGACTATTTTAACCGCTTGGATATTTTGATTGACCTCCATATCGAGACGCAATCTTCTACACAATTTTAGCTGAAGCCAGAATTCCACTACCTTCTTCAAAATTCATTGACCTACTATATGCACAGGTCAGTTGATTTATGTCCATTATACCATGTCGCACAGGGAAGCCAAGTAAAACATATTCTTAGGGCAAGAAGCAGTAGCTGCTAGCCACTGCTATTATACATCAACACGCCACCGTAGAAAACCTTACTTCATTCATAAAATTGAATCTCCCGTCAGCCGAACGGAATAAATTGCACTTCGCAACATAAAATCAGGCACAACCCATACAAAATTAATTCATCACTCTAAACCTTGGAACTCCACAACGCAAACGAAATTAACAAAAGAATATTCATAACAATCACGTCAACTTCCCATATGAAACATAATTACATCCTGCCTGTTCCTTCCTCAACGTCAAACGTAACCTTCCACACTCCTACTTCAACTCTCAGCATTTACATAAACAGCCCCGGCTTGAAAATCATTAACGCTTATGACCATATCCACTGTAAACACATACCTTTCCACTGTAGATTTCGAAGAAACTTGCCGACACTACTAAATTCAAGTTACGATAGCGTGTGCCATGCAAATAGGCGAAGACATCCTTTGCTGCCATTGCGTAAATACCATTTTTACAGTCTTGTACTTTCCCATTAAATTCACCGCCCATGGTGTGGGTCTTGCCAGAGCCAGTCTGTCCGTAAGCAAAGCATGTTGCCATTCCACCTTCGAAAATCGTCTTCACAAGAGGTTTTGCTGTGTATCTGAAAAAAAGGAGGGGAACGTTAATAAAATCTGAATCCTATATCAATGTGACTTCAAAACTTACTTGTAAACCATTTCATTGTTGCAATGGTCATCGAAGGCAAAGTCAAAACGGAATTTATGATTCTCAAGGAACTTAGTCAAATCGACTTTGTTTTTCGGTTCATGCACAATTAATGTATCCTTACTAGGCACTGATATCACATCGATTTCCTTTCGCATATTCTCCTTTCGGCTAAGTGGTCGCTTTCGGACGCACACTGTGATTTGATGATCTTCAATCGCTTGACCATCGGTCAAGGGTCGGAAGTCCAAGTTGCTTTGATAATCACTAAACAAAGAGAATATATTTAGTCAGATGGCTAGATGGAAGAGGACCATGTAAGCTCTACCGTATCATAGCGGCCGTTTCCCAATTCGGATTTCCCGGATCGAGATTCATTAAAGCGTTCTTCTCCTCCTTCAGTTCAGCTTGTCGAGCTCGCCGCTTCTCGCGGTTCTCTTTTAGACGTTCCACTTCTTTCACAACGTAGGATCGCCGTGGACCAGCATTGTTCACCACTGAGGAACTCGCGGTCGTCGTCATATTTCTCGCGTTATTCGTTGTGCGAGATCTTGCAATGCCTGAAGGTGGAATATTCTCTGCGTGCTCACTCAGGCCGTTCGTTGTGATAGCACTTTGAGATAGTGTCGCACGATTTGTGCGGTGTCCTGCAAAAGAAACAAAAATAAAATTATTGATTTTCCACAGTCTTTTTTTCTAAAGAAATAAGCAAACACACAACAGATTCTCTCTGAATATCCTCACATCGCCGCGGCCAGCTAAGAAATGCAACACACTCTTTCCTCAAGCTCTTTCGATTTGGTTTTGCTACTCACAAGGCTAAAACGACAGTAATACCACAACCTCGTCGTCTGGTCTAATGGGAGGCACTTACGTGATTGATTGATATGGTAATGTTGCCGCCGCCGCGCGCAATCACACTCACTCACTCGTTGTGTGTGAGTTCGGTACAACTTGATGTTGTAGTTTCTCCTTTAATGGCATAAAACAAAGTATGAAGTTGGTAATTATAATATTCATATCGATGTGTGTAGCCTGCGCTGGCTGAGAAACTTCTGTGCTTTTTCGCTAAGACTAACCGCTAGCTAGTTGTTGCGCTGTTTACTGTGTGTGGGGTGGCAATTAGACCGATTGGTTGCAATTCCCCATATGACGACGATTTAATTGTGGTGTTCCACTAGAACATTCAGCGAATTAGTGAACGTATTCATAGAAAATGCTTAGCATGCCACGCGGGTCGTGTGTGTCAAACAAATATTCTGAGTTTTTTATCATTTTAATGATACTCTCTCTCTCCAAATTATCTTTTATTTAGTTTTCAAAACGAAATGCATTATCCTTTCGTGGGTGTCCACAACACGAGCAAAACTTGGAAAATTCCATTTCACGTGTGACCTTGGCAACTGAAGTGCCCCCAACAACCGACACTACCGGTGTGGGTTAAAGCGTTGTCTAGACTATCGAACAGTCGTCGTCTGTTAACGAATGGTGGTGCAGTTAAAGAGTTTAAGAATATCTTCGACAAGTCGTTTGCTGTGGGGTGATACACATTCGTGAAATTTAGTGTCAAGTTCAAGTTTTTGTAGTGGACAGCCCCCGGGCATTGTAGAAAAAAAAAGCCGTGCTTTTGAATGGGAACACCAATTGGGTTTTACCGGTACCTATCAAAAAAATTTAAGTACGACCTAGACCCAAACGGTGACATGCAATGAGAGAGTCCACGCAAAACACGCACAGCTGGTTAATCTAAAAATAAAGGGCGCGGAATAACCAAAGACCACGCAAATGTGACACAAGTGTTGATGATCTTGATCTGATAGGAATTTTCCTCAATAAATCAAATCACTTTGGCTGATTTTTAAAGGATTTCCGGTTATCTTTAGTTCCTGGTCAGATTTGGAGGCAAACATGGAGAGAATTGCTTGGTTTTAAGACTGAAATGGGCGTTGCTGATGAAACCGTTAAGTGGTGAGTATTTTAATCGATTTTATATACGATTATAAGTTTTTTTTTACTAAATCCAGCATTTGCAAGTGTTACAGGATCTCTCTGCTTCACACTGCCACTCACTACTTCGTTTAACTTAATCTTATAATCCACCCACTGCCCATGTATAGATCTCACCAGATTTAAAATAATCAACAAAACAAGCCTAACGAGGATTGACTTTAAAGTAATCCCATCCAGTCAGTAAAGGGCTTTCGGAAAAAGAAAAAAAACTAATGGGCTAATTGTGATTTCCTCCACTTAGATATTTAAAAAGATAAATCATCACATCTAGATGGCACCAGAACAAATCCTGAACAGATAAACTGCTGTGTGATTGTGATTGACTGTTTGCATTTATTGGAGTTTAGCCTGTTCACACAATGTCTTGGAGTAAAGGTTGAACATAAAACTCTATCCAAAAAAAACCCATCACATCAATTATCATTTTTACAAAATTTTATTCGACTTTTGTCACATCAACTAATCAAACCCATGTTATGCCTGTTGTGACTTTTAAATGCGCTCGCAAAATTGATGAGCACCAGATGATGTGCGCATTAATATGCAATGTAGCGCTGAATATTAATGTGTTGATCTGAACGACGACGTAAGACGAATTAGATGAAAATCTGCAGCAAAACGCATTAAAAAGCACTCCATGCGCAAGAAAAACCGGTCAATAGCACAGCACATGCGATGACTGATCTGGTTTTCGATGTTGCAACAGAAGCAATGATTGTCAGGTTTTTTAATCTTGCATCAGATGTGATGATTGCCATGTCCATAATTTGTTTGCAACCGTGTCCGGATGAATGTCATGTCAGCAATTTGTTTGCCACCCAGTCCCATGCAAGGCCGACGAGGATATCTAACAATTCACTTGACAGTTTGACACTAGTGGCTTCGGAGAAAGTCAACCTAATTCACAGTTTCCTGTGATCTTCTTCAATAAAAAAAAATAATACTAGTTATAACTTCAAGTGGAGCAACTCTTTCTAAGTCCATCAACACTTCCATTGAGAAAAATACACAAGAGAACTTCGAAAGAACTGGATTGCCACCCTGCATTCTTGGATTTCACATGAATATAAAAAATATTTTCCAATGTAAATTGAAATGAATGGAATTATTTTTACGATTCCAGTTGATGGAATAAGTGGTTTATTTTATTTTCTGCTCATGATGAGTTAATTACAACTGCTTAACTTTTCTTTGTGCTGCTACCGAGCTAAATAAAACTTTTATGAGTTTGTTTTTGATAGAATCATTTTCGTGTGGACGACCCGGTAGTAGTGTTAAGTCGTTAAACTAAAACAAGGTGCCATCTGTCGCAGTGGAAAGCTCTATAAACGCTTTCTAAGAGGCGAAAGTGATTCATTTTAAGTTTAATCGTCCCATGCAGTGTAAACAGCATAACACACATTTGCTACACACGTACGTAAGCCGGTTTCTGCAGTTAAAAGAGTGCGTAAAGACATGATGTTGTAATATCACAGTCCTTTTGTAATGAGCTCCGTACAAGAAGGTGATTTGCTCTTCATGGATTTTACGATTAGCTCTTCGCTATGGTAATTTATGTAAGTGCTCCATACGCTCGCAAAAAGTCCACACTCCCAAACTCATCCTAAAGCAGTTTACCTTACAAAGGTCTAGTCATCGTCGCTGTAATTTTCTGATGGTCCTACACACAACGAAGGCATTAAAAGTAAGTGTTATTTGCTTTTAAGTTGACGCCTCTTTAAATCTGTCGATAGTCTTGAGAGTATTTCGTATTTTTTTCTTTCGAGTACCTTTCCAATTTGGATCGCCTGCATGGTCCAGCGCACTAAGCTGGGACTATTTCACAAGAAGCTTCTACTTACAAAATGTTCAATAGACACAAAAGAAATTGTACCTTTAATCAAAAAGCATAAAGTAACTGTCCTCGTTTTTTTGTAAGAAGTAAACTTTTCATTTTTCTCTTTTCACTTACAGATCAAAATTGGTGGCATCGAAAGGAGTGGACTGGCTACTTATCATATCGACAAGATTACAAACTCTGGCGCCACACTAAGTAGACATCAGAGATTGTGCAATTGAAAATAACCACCGGTAGATACCTATATTTATCTAAATAAGACGCTAGTTAGACATCTGTCTCATTCAAGTTAAACGCCTGCAACAATCGGGAGTCTTTTATGTTTAATAATTGCAATTAACAAGCTTTGCAAATGAATGAAATCATGGATAATAGTGGTAAAAGTAATGGAAGTGGATAATGGGAATACCCGTTGGTCAACAAAGAGGAAATTAAAGAAAATGAAGGCATATCAAGGCTAAGAAATGAGCCAACACAAGTTTTACAATTACAAAGAAGATTCAATGCTTTCGATTACAATTGCTCTTAATATGAAAACGTTTATATGAAGTATAATGAGAATAGGACCAAATATATGCTGTAAGCGTCGAATATTCCATTCTCTACGAGGAAGCCCTATGGACGAGAATACACAACCTCCAACTTTATGAGCTGTACAAAGATGCTGACGGAAAGCAAAAATCTGTCGACTACGACGGGTCAGTCACATCCATTGCATGGGAACAAACGCTTCAGCTTAAAGGTTTTCTTGAATCCCACCGTCCTGACAAACATTTTAGAGGTAAAAGTGAGCTCGAGTAAAACCGTCAAAAAGTGAAAAAAAAGGCAAAGATATTGAAGGAGGAAAAAAAAGGAGCGAGCGATAAAAAAAATGTGCTTTATTGTATACCACGTCTTTCATATAAAGCATGAATCCCTCCCTTGCGGGGAACCTAAATCCACTTCACTTGTTTAAAATAAAAGCCGAGTTTAAAGTGTGGCCATAAACGGACAGATGAGAATCATTTCAAAGAAGCAAAACAAACGAGGGTATTCTTTGTTAGCAGATCGAAATTACTTGAAGACTACTCGACTAAGTTCAACGCAGCTCATAACGAAATCTCGTCGTTGGGTCTAACTGTGGATAACGAACCAGACATCAAAAACTTTCTTTCCGATGAGTATTTCATTTAAAATTGAATCGACGACATAATCGGTGAGCTAAACACAATTTCACATGAGTCACTTGACACCTAACCTCACAACAGTGGATGTCATGGCATATTCTTGCCACGACAATAAGAGCAAGCTGATTAAACAGTACCTTCACGACATTCTATGTAAATCTACCGAATATGACTGGTAAATCGCCACATGTTCTTCGTCTGGACAAATTTTGGACCGAACAACGGAAGCAATCCGCGCTCGTCGGTTGGTTGGGTCGATCAACCCACAAATGGGTGAATGACTGGCTTATTGTACTGGTGACTGAACAATTGGCTCTCATCGCCATCAAACATTGGGAAACCTACCTCCTACGTAAGGCCATCTGAAGGGAGTTGATGCAATGGCGGCATGCCTCAGACCGAAGCTGAAGGAGCACGGCCAAAAAACATCCGGCGTAAAACCAGTTCGCAGTCACCAATCTAAGCACTGTCCAATTCTTTCTGGTAATCCGTTCTTATATTTATATTTTATATTATTTCAGAAATCAAAAACCACAAAAGAGGATGACATTTGTGACGAAAGAAAACTGTCCAACCAACTGTTATAAAGGGGGGAATTCGCAGCAGCAACTTATCCAATTACAAGTCTTTGAGGTATCATTAGAAACAGCACAGTATGCTGCAAGACGCGTTACTATCGACTGACGCTTTTCCAAGTCAATGTTTATCACGCATGTACCCACTTGCTGACAAGCCCATTAACACGTCATCAATCAAGTTAGAACCTGGTCTTTGCTGTGACTACAGCCGAAGCCGAATCTGAAATTCTAAATTTCTGAAATTGATCCTATTTGGTGTCCCTCTTGATTAACGAGTCTCAAGCGTCCTTTATCAGCGAATGCTACAGCTACGACTTCTGTAACACCGACTGACCGTCCCTGCAACTGGAGTAAGGGTTTATGCGTAGGTAAGGAGACAGGGCTGGTTAAGGTCTCTGTGTGCTTGCTCAGAAAACTAGACTACAATAAGAAGAGGGAAACCGAACGTTCGATAAACGATAACGATAACGAAAACGGAACGAACGTTGGGCAATTTGGTCTTTAGGACTGGAAGCAGCATATCTGGGACCGTGAACGTTGGATAGTAGGTTAAGCCGAGTAAGTCACAAATCCTTCCAAATATACTAGCCTGATAAGTAAGTGCTAAGTGAATGAATGTTCTACGGATTGAAGTGCTTTGTGTAACTAAACTTGAAAAATGTCTCGAGAAAAACAGTTTTTATCTGTGAATAAGAATGTCTGATACGCTCTTAGTATGAACAATCACTAAACGAAGTACCTTACCTCAACCAAACACATTGACCACATCTAAATGATTATCGAAACCCAAAACAATTTTGCCATCACAATGGGAAGACTTTAACCTAAGTCCAACCAGCTCTATTTGTCAGAAGAATTATAAAAACTTGCTGAAATAAACCGCAAATCTCTTTTTAGTATCTTGTTTGGTTTTAAGACCACACCTACTTGCTCTTGTGAATTAATCATGTAAAACATTGAAACTTAGGTTCCCTGAGTAAACCTCCTCAATTCATTATCTCCCACCAATTTCACACTCAAACTTTAACAAATCTAATTTAAAAGATACTCAACAAAATTATTCTTACCATTTTGAACATTATTCATCATCCGAATCGCACCATGTGTTGCATTCTGTAAAAATTAAATAAAACCACGATTAGTACAAGCGCATGACATTTTCTCAGTTGACATAGAGAAAACTTCAACACCACTAATATAAAAAAAAAATTAATAAATAAAATTATTAAAACAAAATAGGATAAAACAACAACAAATCGTGTATAGTACAAAAAATTAGAATACACACAGATTCAAAAACACATAAAACGAAATCACTTCTCTTTTCTCATGTGTGGTGGGTGTGCGCGTGCGTTATCAATCTTCTTCACGACACCCACGATCGTTAGAATACAAAAAAAATAATAATAATGGTGATCATAGTGAACTGAAGGTGAATTCCAGGTGACACAGAGATTAAGAGATCAAACAAGGATTAGAAAATTAAAATACGTTGCAAAAGATGATTAAAATGGTGAGTGAGCGTGTTTGTGATTGGTGCAAATCATAGATTAATTCTTGGTGACTTATATTTTCTTTTTGGAGAACAACGTCAAGAAAGCGAAAAAAATAAATTTTTCCAAGTATAAGTATACAAGTCAAACACAAAGAACACAGTACAACACAACAAATATACGAATAAAAAAAAACGAAAGATTATAAAAAGAAAAACAAGAGAAAATAAAATGTACAAAGAATTTATTTTTTTTATCATTTTTTTTTTTTTTGTTAAATGAATTTGTTTTCTGTACCGATGCGAGCTTAGAATTACTTTGCCGAATAGGCAGAGTACCCCCGCCGCTGCTACTGCCTCCAGTTCCACCTGACTGGCTGGTACCTCCAGTGCTGGTTCGCATCTGATCCACTCCATCATTATCTTCAAGTTCGTCATCGTCTTCCTCTTCATCTTCCTCCTCGATCGAAGAATGGGATGGCTCCTGGAGGGATTTTGGGGAAGGATTTCGATTGTTTGTTTTTTTCGTTTTTTTTTTTTTCGGAATTACATTTTACAATTTGGTGTACAATTTCATTTATGTACGACAACATTACATGAGAACACAGCAAATAAATAAAAAAAAGAAGAGGTGAGAAAACATAAAGACGTATGTAATTAGCAAAAAATGTGGATTTGTCGCGAATAGAGAGTGTGACCTTTTCGGTAGCACACGGATATAGGAATTAATGAATAAAACACACACACACAACAAATAGAAAAGACTCACCGCCGCATAAGCTGCTATAAACATGGAAAACATGGAAATTTGTTCGTTGTTCGCGTTTCACGTTTTTTTTTTTTTTTTTTTGTTAATAAATATGACACAACCCACCTACGTCATCTGTTAATGCAGCAGTTACCGGCAAACCAAGCGAACGACATCAACAAGCAGACGTATAAAAAAGCCACCGACCCTTGCTATAGTAACTCACGAGGCTAATCGATGTGCGGCGGCTTCCTTAGCAACATACCAAGAAAGGAGAGGAATTATGCGCGACCATTAACGTTTAGCCCCCTCCCATCCCACCACCAACACCAACGATAGGCACACGTCACGCATGGAAATAATATCGAGGCCTTTAACTCTTCGTATTTTGTCAACTGGAATTGGTTCAAAGTCTTTTCGAACTGCATTAACCTCGTTTTGGAAAATTGTTTTCGGACAGGTCATGGATATACGGAGCTGTGGAGGAGTGTCCGGAGGAATTAATTTGAGAGCTTTTCACTGAGAGTTTGCGGGAAGTGCCATTGCATGTCGTTGGGAATAGTTTTTTTTGCTGTTTAATTGCTGCAAGGCATGATTTGTACGATGAAAATAGAACTCTGCTCGAGTAAAATGAACTGCAAAATTTCAACTAATTGTGTTACATTTCCGATTGAGGACGACATCAATGTAAGTAGAGTTCGATGCTCCCACGATAGTAGGCGGTGACTTTCTTACTTCTCCAATGAACCACCACACCAAAAGTAGGATGAACTGCTTTTTTCTGTAGCAAACTTCGGGCGGAAGTGCTGATTATGGATTTATAGATGAAGGAAAGAGATAAGGGGACGCCACTCAAGAGAATGACGAAGAAATTAGAACAGTCATTAAGAAAGCTAAAGAAAGAATATCTACGCCCACAGTCGTCAAAGGCTTAGATTTTTGAGTTGTACGTGTTTCCACGGGCGTTTGGTCTTCAGAGGCTTGAATTCTTTAAGTGTACGACTTTCCGCGGGTGTTTGAACAATAGAGCTAAGTCTTACGCTTACAGGATTTCACGGTGATCAAATACTAAAGTAACGCTGCGTTCTAATACCTTGCGGATCTGTAAAACAGTCTCCCACACTGCACTGAAACCTTTACAAGCCATCGGCCAAGTAAATGAATACAGCATACGTCAATTTTCCCCTCACCAGCGTCATCTTAGAAGCTGAAGCAAATAAGTGGTTAGTACACCAACCCAAAGTTGATAATTGCAACAAACTTTAGATCACGTAGGCGTCGCGACACAGTCAAAAGCCATAACTCGATCATTGCATAGTCACTCGCCGAGACGTGTCATTGGACCGTAATGTCAACAGTCAAATATTTGAACACAATCGCCGACCGTTTAATGGTTTCGCGTTGGCGGAGACAACTTCCATTTTGATATCATTTGACATTTTCATTTTATCGCCGGAGCTCTATTTCCGGAGCAAGTGACCCCAGGGTATAAAAGTTAAGGCATGGAGTGTATAAATCTTAACCGAGAGACATCAATGTGAGTGAATTGATATTGCAATGAAAGGTCAAGTAAAATGGCAGCCTGATAAAAACGTGTCAATAAAATGTTGCAATAAGCCATCTAGCAATGTTGTTAGCTTTATGAAGACAGAGCTCAAATCCTAGATCAAAGGGGTTGCAATAGATCTTTTAGGTAGCAGTACAAGTGGATCTGTGACACTCCTAATTTCATTATTATCAAGATAAAATAAAAATAATGTTTTGAGCTTACATACATGTTTAAGCAAATTTATCAAATTCGTTAAAAAATCTAAAGTGTTTCATCACTATATAGCTAATGCCAAAAACAGGTTTAAATAAAATCAAAATATGAAAGATCTCCAATTAGTTTGAAGTGGAGTTGTCTCTACTCTTAATTAAACTAAATAATCAAAATTAGACACAATGTCAAGCAAATTTTTGGGCTTGTGGGTCAATTTCATCACAAGCACTCTCCATGGCCTTTTTTTAATCATTCACTGATCCGTAATGGATGTTGTGGTGTTAAATTTTATGACCAGTATTCCTCAACCGTTTTCCACCAGATGTTGATCACTTCAGTATTTTGATAAGGCCATAGCTTTGGTATTATTAAGGTCAAACTATAATTCACTATGCCAACTTGTATCCCCCGAAGCCTTGTTCCCTTGGACTACTGAATTCGCGTCCTTGTATTACAACCAAAATAGTACTAAATACTCTTGAAGAACTCCGATATATTCGCAACTACTCAGTTGTGCCAACAAAAAACCCAGTATGAGTTTTTCAAATGATGGAAAAGTACTCTAAACTGTGAGACCCTCCAATAGCCATCAGTGTAAGATTTCAATGCTGAATGCGGGTGCTTCGCAAAGTTAAGTTTAATCTTTTACACCTCTGCTCTGGGCCATCAAAGATGGCTATATAGTTGTAAGACGGAGCCTTCCACACAACCCATTAAAAAAGAACCCTGTAATAATTATAGCACGATTGGAGTTGAACAACTGATTTGGAGTTTTGATAGTTCTATATGTCATATCAAAAGAGTAGAAGATTATTGAAACTTGAGATTTCTACAGAAATAAATTTCCTTCCGGTTCTAAACTAAAACCAAACATCTTTGACAAAGAAAGAACAAAAGCTTGACACTAAACTGCTTTTCCAAAAAAATTTCTGCGATTTTTCAAAACGCAGAGATTTCCCCATAAAAAACTACCACACAAATATTTCCAACAACCATGCGAGCAGAAAAAAACATGAAAAATTATAACAATTAACATCGCTCATATTTTATATTAACTTTTCTTTTCTCATGTTCAGTTTTACATACACAAAGCAATCACCGACGAATGTAATAAACAATTTAGAAAAGGAAACCACCTTAGCTACGGAACCGCATAATAAATTTGTATTGGCTAATATTTTAAGTTACAACCAAGTCCGGCAGCACCTATGCAGCGTTACTAATTGATAATCGCTTCGCAAAATGTTTCCTTTTTTTCGCTATTATAACTTATGAGTCATGAGAAGCGTCATAAGCAACATCGGTTCGTTAACAGTTCCGAAACGCATTAATATAAATGCACAAACATGAACACTTTACGGCGGAAGCACAGACAACTTAGATGAACATACTTCAAATGAATAATTGTAACAGGAAAATAAGTTTTACGTCAGTAATTAACATATTTGAACTCGTCAATCATCTGCTGGTGATGATGCGAGATATGGAAGTTGTATATACAGTGGATGTACATTAATTGGAAACACGCCCAACAACAGACGATTCGCTTGAATTAAAAACCAAAACAACACAGGCTAAGATTATTAATGCGAAGAAAATTATATGAATTTTATGCATTAACCCTTTTCGTATGTAGGAGTTTATCACTCGATCAAAATCTTAAATCTACCTTTTAAAATATTTTCGCTTTGTTTGACTTCTTCACGAGAGTCTGAAAAGTTTGCAGATGTATGTGATTTCTTCTTCAATGTCCACTGAATGTCTGCTAAATCTTTATGGACATTGTAAAAGTTAGTCCTTTGACTTTAGTAAACTTGCAACAGACATTGCCAGACGTTGGCAAGAACTCTTTGTAGTTAATTAAAAAGTTATGTGAGACAATTCCACTTCTACAGTGGAAGTAAGAGCTAAACTTACTTTGAGATGTTTTTCCCAATCAATGCAAATGTCAATTATTATTATGAAAAGACAAAAGCCGAACAGATGAGACGTAGAAAAATATTCTTCAAAACTTTTCAGATATTTACCCCCCGTTCTACATTCCATTTCTTGGGAATTTAGCTGCGTTCTGCATTTAGAATAAAATTATTTACAGTGGATTGTATGTTCGATTGTAGATTGTGCACTGTTTTACTAAAACTAAATTCGTTTTTCGAACATGGAATTTGGTGCTCTGTATTTCGAAAACCGCCGTTCTTATGTGAAATGAATTCACATTAGATTATGAATTAAATTCACTTGCCTTCATATCATATCCTATCCTATTAAAAAAGAGATTGGCGTTTTGATGGGACTTGACAGATTGGAGTTTTCATGGAACTTGGCAATTCCAATGCATGTTATCATCCAAATAACCTATTAATATTGGAATTTTATATTTTTCAAAATAAAATATCTTTTCCTATTCCATCCTTGTGTTCTGTGCCTTAATCCACTTCAAAATCATCATCACAGACATCACCACAGAAGATGTCAGAAATTATTTTTTCAGTAGTTGCAAAGCCGTTTGTTAATATTAAGACCCAAATCGCAACGGCGCATTCAGTCGATCGGACTTTGGCAGGTGTTGGTACGCGTTTTATCGACTTTACGAAAAAGAATGTCAGCTCGCGCGCTAATTTTCCCTAAATCAGCTTATCCTCGAAATTTTCCATCCCTTGAAACAAATTTTGTGAGAAAACAATTTGATTTTGAAACTAAAATCAAAAGCAATTCTTATTAATTAAAATAATCGCCTTTCCGCATTCAAATTTCGTTTCTAAATAAAAAAAATATTTTGCACACATCTGTCAAACGGCCAAGCGTTTGGGCTTAAGCTTCCAGTTGAGGATGCTTAATGGTGCTCACTCTTTGATTAGGTTCATAAAGTTTGTGTCCCAACATAGAGCAAGGGACGCACTGCCACTGTAAATCAAATAAAACTTTGTATTGAGACAAGGAACTGCGCCACAAAACTACCGCATGTGGGGATTCCCAGAGAGAGACACGTTCCTAAAGTGGGGAATAAATAACTATTTCAAGAGCATAGGTGGAAAAGTAAATGGTATCAATAAATAGAATGGCCAAAGTTCGATTGGTTGAAAACTATTTTGAAATTAAATTGTCCAGATAAATTAAAGGGCATATGCGCACTTTTTTCACTTTCTATTTCTTAAGCTTTACCATGCAAGTTCGTCATAAAGAAGTCAGCTTAGTATCGATGGTAACATAGCCCACTGTGTGTTTAAAGTGTGAGCGCAATATTCGCTTACACTTTAAGCACAGGACTTTGGGGTAGAGGGATTTCGTTTCTTAAAACAGTTCTCGATTCATAAAGGTTCACACGTTTATAAATTGAGAATAAATAACTATTTCAAGACAACAAGTAGAAAAGTCAGTAGTAAGTTCAATGTCAACAACGATGTTTTTGTCAAAGACTTGTAGATGATGACGAAGATCTTCTGTCTATCTAATAGGAGTACAATCAAAGATATTTGAGCTGAAGTGCTACCTAACCTCTCACATGCACAAATCCAATACAGTAATCCCTCGATTTCCGTCGAGGAGTGTTCAAAGAAATGGGAACGCAAATCGGTAGGACGTTAGCCAAGAGGTACGAAAATTGACTGTTAGTTAAGTCGAAAAGTCGAAATAAAGCAATTCAATGGCTAAGAAAATCTGCGAATATGAAATCGAGAGATAGGAGGACGTTAAACAGGGCAAGGTTTATAATTTATAATTTTACACAATGTAAATTGGGACGACGTCACTCTAGGAATTACAGTAGACCTTTAGTTGTCTAAAAATCGGAACACTATAACCCTTTCATGTCAGGAAATGAACATGAATTGAAATTGCACTAAGTGCCTTAAGTTCGTTCTAAAACCAAACCCTAAGCATGTAAAGATCAACAAGGAGAATAAAAGTGACAAACAAAAAAACGAAAGAAATGATCACAGGGTTTTTTCCACTAGACATCACAAATCAAAGACAGCAACTAAGCCTCAATGATAGGATGTAAGTAGAACGTAGATCTTTTTCTCCTCCAACTAAAGTCTCTGATGAATTGTTAATAAAACAGAGAAAAAAAAATCAAAAAATTTAACATGAAATAAAAATGTTTGTTAATCAAAATGCCCTCTTTCAACTACCAACAATTAAATAACAAAACAAATTTGCTAAACATTAGCAATTCAGTGCGCTCTTTCTAATCGTGATTCTTGTTAAAAATTCGCCTAAGGTTTTCCAACATAAAAATCAACAAATAAACAATTTTAAGGTATTAACTTCCAAACTTTTTTTTTTAAATGCTCATTTATCGTTTGTTAAAACTGCTGTGTTCGGGTTTCGGTTTTAGGAGGTGGAGGATTTTTGTAACTCTCTAAACTTTGTGGGGTAACAATTTCTTTAAATGTTGTTCTATAAACTTTTCAGACACTCTTCATTTGCAAATATCCTGGATTTTAGGATCGAACGAAATATACTCACTCTCGATAGATTCATCGGTGCTGAGACTTGTGTTGATACTGGGACTGGTGCTGTCGCTGGTATCTTTGGTTCGGGTGGAGCATGTCGCTCTTGTATGATATCCTCATTCAATTGTAATATGGCATCCAATTCGACCTCTTTGCCCTTCGTCTCGCCCCGCTCATACCATTCAACAGTAAATGATCGTGATGCTTCGTTAACTTTCGATACCACTGCTGCATGCACTCGACCTGAAATGAAAAAAAAAATGGAAATGGAATTATAGTTACAATCGTGATATAAAATGTCATGGGATGGGATTTTAAAAAAGGTCCATTTTCATTCGATTGTTTACCTGGGCCATCTGCCAGATTCTCGTTATCGTTTATCAAGTACCTTGACACAACAACCGCATTATCGTTGCTATGGAGTTTCTTACTACGCCGCACACTGGAGTTACGCTTCTCCACTTGATTAATTTTGTTTTTATTTATATCGCACTTTTTAAATTTCAAAGAACCCGGCGCATCGTGGTTATCATCGTTGCCGTTCAAGTCACAGGAGCCTTGCTCCACCGGCACGATCTTCTCCTTTTCATTTTTCAACCCACTAACCTCACCCACCGATACACCGGGTGTTAGCTCACTTGGCTTGCGCCGAAAGCAAGCAAAATGTTTCTTGAACCACGACGGCATCGCGACTCTGGAAGATCGAGAAAAACAATTTCGCCGGTGTGGTGTGGTGACTGCTCAACTCCACCGCGTCGTCGTATCACCTCGTCTCATCTCTCACTTTGTTTCGTTTCTCACCGTCACCATTACCATCGCTGGCGCGCCAGCAACTCATCTCCGGGAATTGACTTTCTAGCGCATATTAATTTTCTCAGTTTTTAACGAAGAAGAAGAGAAGACGCGACGACAACTATTGTTGCAGTAAATCGCATCAACCGCGGCACACAGAAGCAGCACTACTTTCACAAATTCAAATTACACCACAGCACAGCACAGACATAGACAGCTCCTCTGGCGTTGCAGAGAACACAACAAAAACAAACGGCACACAGCAACAAGAGGGAGGTAGGGTAATTTTTTTTATATCACAGTTGTGCCCTAATCAAATTTTATCTCCACTCCATTAGACAATAAGACAGCAACGAAGAGAGAGAGAGAGAGGTGGATAAACAGTCTCCCAGTCGTTGCTAATATTATTTGTTACTCACAGAAAGTGAAGACTTAGCTATTCTCAACTTATTTGATCGATAAATGGCAGAGGACTGACGGAAAAATTAGGTTGTTCAAGACTTTCAACTGTTCACCGTCACCGCTTCTCACTTTTTTTCCCCTTTCATCTAACAGCTGCTGTTAGTTTGCCCCCACTGGTCGAATTGGATAGCTGTAGGTGGTGGTGGTGGATGCGTTCCATCAGCACAACTGAACCCAACCCCTGAGCTAAGCAATCAGCCGCGTAATCTTTCGCCGTGCTATATTAGGGTAGAAATAATCAACCTCAATTAACTGAATTACACAGAGACAGAGGAACAGAGTTTAGCGGCAAAATGGTGACTGAATAGTAAGAGACCGGCTTTGCTACAGTGTACAAGGAGAACTAGCAGCGAAAATTATTCATTTATTGATTTTCCCCATCCTTTTGGCTAAGTTTATTTTTGACAACTTTTCCACTCACCACATGCCCTGCTTTGAAGGAGCTTTTCACAGGACGGCGAGACACCACACATTATTATTTTTACTGCTGGCAATCATCCCAAAGTATCTGGATGAAAAAAGCCTTGAATTGGACCAAGGCCAATGCAGGCAAAGTTTAGTTGGTAGTGTAAACTTTTCCACTTACGAGAATCCACGCCGATGGAAAGGATAAAAGTTTTGCCGATAGGCTAGTTTATCGATGGACCACACTAATTGCAAGCGATTTATTGCAGAGTCATGAATCTGTCATGGGAAGAGGTCCTAGGCAAGGACCTTACATTGCATTACATTGGGCGGCGTACAAGAGCCCACAGACACCACATTTGTCTTCACTCATGTGCCGGTGTGCGAACATATGTGCTGTGTGTGGGCTGGTGCACGCACCGATCTCGGTGTCAGACACGGTTCGAGTAAAAATCAAAAGTCTTTGAGTTTTGGTATCGTTGCCTCTATCGGTGTGATGTATGTGGCGGAATCGCACTCCGGGATCGACACACGTGTGAACACAAGTGTGGTGTTTGTGGGCCTTTTAACAGACCGTTGAGGATCAGAGCCTAGCTTTTCGCGCCTCCATTGTGTTGAGCGCGGTATTATTTGACACATGTGCAGGAAAGACCTTAGACAAAAGTTAAACACCACTTTTAGGGCTTCTCGTTGGAGGTAAAATAAAAAGCCATAACGAATTGGATGATACTACAGTGATAATGATTCTAGTCTAACCAACCTTAACCTTAAAAAATTACAATAAAACAAAAAATGTAATTCAGAGTTAGCTAGTGCCATAATATAAGATTAATTGTGTAATTTATTACTGATTAATAAAGTTATAATAATAATAATTCAGACTTCACAGACAGTGATGCATCAGTGAACGAACTTAACTGAAAAAAAGAAACAAAAAAACAAAAAAACATGACAGATGCAACCCCATCGCCAAGAACCACATACTCTTATATATCACTGATTATTTACTGATACCACTGGCCTTATAATGAAATGCTTCTTTCTTACCATAAACAAAGCTTTTGTTTCCACAAGTGCGCCATAAAGAAAACTACGCATAAAAAAACAATACGACTTGATAACATTGAATTACAGTCGATTAAATGTTCTGCAAATGAAGTTCCTCACATGCTCGTAAGTCTTGTCTTAGTGAGCAAAACTATTATGACAAAGGAGTGACTAACAAGCAATATTAACCTCACAACGACCGCAATGATTTCAGTTGTAAAGTGAATTGCAAACAATGTGAGATGGAACATTCTTAGTTTTGTTTTGCACTTTTTTTTGCTGTGGAAGTGAAAGGAGGAAGAAGTGTAGCTGGTTGCGGTGAATGAACACAAAACTAACCGTCAGACAAGACAACAAAGAGTCCTGCAAATAAAATGAAGTAAACTAACCTTGACTTCTGCTCATACCCTGCTTTTCTGATTTGGAAAACATTTAATATGATTCTGTTGTGTGTTTCGTCGGGGATAAAACCTAGACACCGCCCCTCTTAAAACAACACCCATATTAAATGTCAAATCTAAGTTTTTCTATTACTAAAATTTTCTTTAATCTTTGTCTTATTCCAAAAAAAATCACTATTTATTTTTGGGTTGGCGAGAGACATTTTAATTTCGAATTTCATCCTCTAGCTTCAAACGATTTTCAAGTTATGTGCAGATACATATGTAGATACAACATGCAGGCTGACAGACAGACAGACACTGAAGTGATTCTATAAGTTTTCATTTTCCTTTGGAACAAAACGTTGCTGTCGATGATGTTCGCAGAAGAGTTTCGGCCGGACTGTCGGCGGTGGCTAGCATATTAGACAATTATACCGCAAGAACGTTTGACGCAATTAAATGTTCACATTTGTGATTGGCCAAAACGTTTTTTTTAACGACATTCATGAACTTCAATTTATTTCGACATTTGAATTATAAAACAAAGAAGTAAATACAATAGGGAGCAAACAAAAATAGATAAAAATCTCGGATTTTCTCACTTAACTTCTGCTATTTCCGTAAGTTGAGAAAATCAGGAATTGATAAACTCTTGAGTTGTTAATCAAAAGTTGGCTTTATAAAATTTAAGTATGTGAAAACAATGTCAGAAGTTGGAGAGAAAAATCATAGAATGTTATTTAACGTTTGGTTAATAAAACCGCCCTAAGAGTTTTTTATGCAACTCGTCCCAAGACGACGAAAACATCATACTGGCGACTTATAAAGTTTAATGGACATAACAATCGTACGTAAAGCAATCTTTCACTTGGAAGCCGAACAACGTCATTGAAAAACTATTAAAAATACACTCATCGAGATGACTTAATCGTTAGCTTCCAATTCCTTTCACTTAAATCTGTGACTTTATCCTTTCACCCATTAAACGTGCACCTCTACGGAAGTGACATCAAGTTTTACATAACTTTTAGCTTAAGTTGCCTAATTTTGTCAGTGCAAGTATTAAAATTCGCCTAAAATAAAAATTCGACAAAATGCAGATACAAAATAAAAATTTCCAAAGACTAAATAATAAAACTAAAACTCCAAATGACTATTTCACAAAAAAGTATCTTTCATGAGGAAAATGTTATGCCAAAGTCGTAACAATTTTATAGGCTCTCTTCACAACTCAGTTTTATAATTTGCGCAAAGTATTTTTTCCTTCGTCTTCTCCTCTTCCTGCAGATTGTGCCTCGCGCACCAACAACAGACTTTCTACTCAAAGCGATGTCACGGTAACAGAGGCTATAACCTAGGGTCGAAAGTGTTGGGAGATGTCGAGATTCTTCTCTCCATGCATCTGTAGAATTCTCCACACAAGTGAAAGTAAAATTCACAATTTCTCTACCCATCGAACATAAAAAAGTTTTGCATTTTGTGGGAAAATCTTCAGGGTCAGGATTCGATTTTTGTTCGAGTCTTCATGCTTGATTTCACTGGACTTTGCAAAGCACAGCACCCATTCCAATTATAAACCTTGACCATCGAAGCATCGCCTGCGAAAGCAATTCAACCGAATCCAATCAAGAACCAATTCCCTTCCGACATCCTTCTGAGACGGCATCGTTCACAGCCAACATAAGTGAAAGGCTTAGATTATAACTTTCCTTTGCCCCAAGCGACCAACAGCAGCAGCACCAGTGAACAAATAAACAACAGCAAAAGTTTAGAGGCCAACGAAACAAGGTAATTCTCCACCCGTCATAAACTTCCTCGTAATTATACATTGCAGAGCCTCATAGACTTGCCAAAGCTAATCGTGAGTATGTTCCAAATATGATAACTAAACGCAGACAGAAGCGTGTGCGAGCACGAACGAGAGCAGAAAAACGTAAACACAAATATTGATGGAACGGTTGGTTATCGCGTGGAGGTAATGAACGCATTAGATTAACTTCTCCTGTCTATTTTTCTACCAACGAATCGTTTTACATTCGCAAGAATTGCATACTTCAAGGTCATGTTACATTTGGTTGATACATCCCCAGTTAGTGTTATTCAAGATGGAGCCCATTTCTGCTCTCTCTTGACATGCGATTGAAAATCAATTTGCTACAATTTGGTTCAATTAAATGCTTAATACATGTGCCACACAATGCCGGTCAAACTTTAATTAATCCATGGCGGATTCGGTTCACTTGACTCGAGAGAAGCCATCTTTGTTGCCAGTGCTGTGTTCTATTCTGGATGACGCGACTCGGTGCGGCACAATGTCGCGCAACGAAGTGATTTATGTAGTAAAGTTATCTACGAATCTCACACAACCTATTTAGGCATTGTCGCTTTCATTTAATGACATCGATTTTAATTCTTTTACCCCCAAACACAATTGAATGCAACCTCAATTTTCGTGTACATTTGCAGTTGTTATTGCTTGGGAATTAATTTGATCTCTCAAATCGTATCAATTATTAAAAGGATCGACGATTAAATCGAGTGATTTTGTGGGAAACCTTGTGCGGTTTTGAACACACATGAACAACAAACACTGGAGATGAAATACAAAGAGAACATCATTTTTTTTTTTTTTTTGCGTCTACAAATGGATTAATTTATACTTTAACGTGATGTAATTTAATTCCAAAAGCAAAAGTCAAAACAAAACATTCAATTAATTGTAATTTATGAAAGAAACTTGATGACTTGTTTATTTTTAGAGAGCCCGACGATTACTGAGCGGAGGCTTCGTGCCCGGTACGGAAATCAACAAAAAAATTTCATGGGAGAGCTGTGCTCATGGGTCAAAAGTCTGGGTGGAAGATTTTATGATTCACTTATTCTGTTGGTGCCCTAATATTTTCTTTGAGCTACTCAGTGATTCTTATGTGGTCTTTTATTTGGAGAATACACGGAATTGACTACAAAGTCTTAACGTGATATTTGATAACCTCACGCAAGTGCGTGTCCAAACAAAACTATTTTACTGCCCCCGTTAATAGATAACTAGTTACAAGTTTTACTGAGGAATGAAGAACGCACCATATGCATAGCTACAAAATGGGGAAATAAATGTACAAACGAAGAATATAATTTGGGCAAATCAGTCGGTAGTCTAATTAAGAAATTAAAACAGGTGTAAATCCCAAATGTTTAAGAAAAAGACCTCAGTTTTGCGAGCTATGTCACTGCCGATGTCAAAATCAAGCAAGTTGTTACAAGACTACATCGGACACCGGACAAACTCCCTTTTCACAAATCTGCTCTCTAAAGTGCGAAAGAAATTCTCAATAAGCCAAAAATCTGTTTGCTAACATCAAATATTGTTGTTAAGGTTTTGAAAAGATAACATTTGCTCAGGTTCTCATATTTAACATATTTATGCACTCGTCCTGAGCTACTTTGTCACACACACACAGTCCAAATGATACGGCCAATTTCTCTGGTTGATCTGTTTGTCATCCGCTTGAGTCAAGTTCACTCATCACTAAAGTCGATGACGTGTAAACATTGCTGATACATCAGTGGCAGGTAAACCTTCTTTGTTAATGAGGTCGATACCTCCTCTTCTGGTTGTTTATCCAACCATACCGAACACTCGTATAACAAAACTGGAAAAAAAGTAACTAATCCACGGAAACTTGATCGGATTCTTGTGCGCTTTTTGAAAATTGAAACTGATTTTCGTTGTTAAGTTACTGGAAGCACAGTTTGTTCATGTTTGCCAGAACTTCGCCGAGGTGAATGAACTAGTTAATGATATAAATGTCGCTGCAGGCGATTGTTGTCCGATGTAAACATGTTAAAATGAGAAAGGCTGTCTGTTTGTAGTCTTGGTGTTTGAGATATTTTACGCCATACATCTTTTCATGATCATTCATTGCAAGAGTCATCACTCTAATATCGGCAAACAAACTAAAATTTTATTCAACAACCATGAGACTCGTAGCCGACTTGGTAAGTTTCGCACTTGCATCGAAATCCTTCTGTCTCAACCAGTTACAAAATATGAAATGTGTGAGGGTAGTTACACTATGGAGCAACACTGATCTATCTGACCGGCGTTTCGCCGCCACCCTTTATTTCCTTAATTGTACAAAATGGAAAACAAAAATACAATTTTTTTTTTATTGGAACACAGCGCATGCGGTAGAGAGATAATAATAATCTCTTGATGTTTAGTTTGTAGGAAAATAAATATTAGGTGTGCACCTTCTTGTGCAAATGCACAAAATGCATTGCAGGCTGTTAGGTTCGCGAATTTCGGAAAACAGCCAAACATCCAGGTGAATGACCTTAAATCTTCAAAGCTTTTTAATAGAATTTTGTATAAATGCACTGACCTCCAACTACAGCGGCGATCAGTACAAAGAAGAAAACAAAGAGTTTTGCAAAGAATTTACTGTACTTTTGTTGTATTTTATTTGTTCGCGGCGTATTTTTCCTCTACAAGTTTGGATCAACAAACGCTGGGAACTAAAAAAAATTAAACAATTCGATGCACGTTTGTACACGTCCTTGTAAAACGTTCGCTTGCATAAATGACACATTCGGACTCGCTCTTTGCTGGTCCACGGGAAGTCACACAACCACAGGAAGTGTGAATGGTTTTTGCAAATTACAAATGCGCATGAATCGCTCTTCATCATAAATACGATTTTTTTAACTATCCATGTCCCCATTGAGCAACACTTGACTATTACTCGACTGTGCGAGAATGGAATAAACTCAACTAAAACTTCACTAGCGTTTGTTATCAATAAAACAACTCATAAACCTCAACTAAAGATTCCAATCTAAACTCTAGTCATTAACCCATGTACACGTGTTGCCCTCAATGCTCACTCATCTTCCCATGGTCGGCACATAAAACACCGGTTTGTTCAAGGATCCCTTCTTCTAGCTCGTCTCAAATTTGATAGCGATGAAAGTAATGTAAATCAGACTCGGAGTCATCAATTCAAACCAGGTCAAGACCACAAAGAAACTGGTCTGACTTCAAACACTGGTTGACTGATCTAGTCAGCCCTTTCCACCCGGCATCTTTTTCATTAGCAGCGGCATGAAAAATCGTTTACGGTTTTCTTCTGTTTTCATGAGTGAGTTGATTTTGGGTACGACATAAGCACAACCCCTCGGCCAGTAAGCAAAAACCACCACCCACCCACACACCGCCGCAGGCAATTGATTTATGCATGCTAACCCATTTTATCTGGGGCACAAAACACGCAGCATATCTCACATATTTGCTCATGCATGCTCCGCCATTAGTGTGCCCCTTGTGCCGGCAATTGTGACTGTGATTGCATAACACACTTTTTTAGGTAGGTGGTAGCAAAGCAGCTCAAACAGCAGCTGTTTATTTTTTGTGTGCTTTTGTGAACTTAGAATAAAGATTTAACACCGCGTCGAGCTTAAAAACTCAGGGGGAAAGAGAGCTCCACCTTTAAATTTGAAATTCGTTCAACCATGGGCCGTAAACACACAAAGGCATACACTGCACAGAGTGGAGTGGTGGTAGCATGAAGCACACGACCAAAAAAGAGGCCAAACACATTCAGAAAAAATTGACACAAAGGCAACTACGACGACGACGCATATTCTCCCTGTCGATGTCAGCCAGCCAGTTCAACTAGACAAGGTTTCCATGGAACTATCGTTTCGTTTGTCTTGTTGTCTTTTCCTGAGCCACGCGAATGAGTCATCGAGCCGAGACACGAGTTCGAAAAACTCGCCTGCGGAGAATGAGAGAAAGAATAAATAGACATGACTCGTCTTACAGCTTTACTTATACGGTCACTTCGCTGGAACCTACGGGTGTAGGTGTTGAGTGCGAAACTGCTTCTGTAGGCAAGAAACAGAAGCAGCAGCAAAAAACCAACTGTTATAAAGTAGACTCCGATGCAAACAACGACGCATTGCGTTATTGTCGGTCGGTTGGATTGCGTCATCGCTGAAAACTCATCCAAAGATGCGTGTAAACGGAAAAGAATGGCTACAGACGGTTTCGAGTGTCCTTCACCTCATAGATACGCATCGTCTAAAGTGCAGCAAGGAAACAAGCAAACCATATTTGGTCTCGAAACCGCACTGACTGCGTCTGACTTGTGGGCTAACGAGTATACCGGCATTGGGGCCCGTATACACTGCTGAATTAATTAACAAGCACACGTATGACACCATACTGTGCGGTGATGTAAACCAAGCTCTGGGCGCACATGTGCAGCGCCCACTAGCTTCGGGTCCGAGTAATTAGAATCCCAATCGAGAAATGGAATCCGACTCTCTCTCTTTTTTCTTGTTCTCTGCCGCCCTCTTAGTTGCTGAGCAATCAATCAAGGCTTGTAGTGATTGTGGCGGAGACTCATCATCTGGGGCTCTCAAGACAATTAAATTCGTGCGAAGTACGATTCGTTGAACGGAGAAATTGCCACCGCTTTCAATGGAAGAACACGACTACGACTACGATGATGATCAGCTTCCACAATTGCGCACAACAATTGTGCCCGGTGCTCGATGCGCTTCTCTCATCATCATCATCGTCGCCGGCGTTGTATAACAATCTCAAAAGAGAGCTGAAACAAATGAATGATAGATAATTATTAGCGAGAGATAGCTCTGCAGGCACATGAGTCACGACTTCATAATGATGGTGTACGTTTATTGAAAAATAATTCAGCTGCATGTGTTAATTGAATTAAAGCGATAGGCGCGGTTGACGCAGAACACCGTGAGAGGCACAGCACACACGATCGTGCGGCATTAAGCGAAGTCGATTATAATTTATATGCAAGCGTGAAGTGTTTTACATTTTTTTAGTTTTTCTCTCAAATGGCACACGATTCACGAAGAAGCAAGCGCCCGGTAAACCGTTTCATCTCGGCGTTGCGATCTCTCCAGTGGACGTGAAGACACACATCCGCTGTCGTTATGCTTGAGAAGTCGTCGTCTTAAAAAGCCACCCACTGGGGAAAGAACTATTAGTTAGACTATCTCCTCAAAATAATTAAATTCAATACGGCTTAGTTTTAGGGCTCTGTTGGGAGCGACATCGTTACACAGATGGCCTCCATTGTTCTTCAGTCCCACGCATTGAGATGATTTTTGATTTTAAATTAAATCCGATTGCGGCCTAATAAGGCGAATACAACTCTGCGTGTCGTGTTCTCGTAGCTTTTCATGTAATCGCACAGCAACAAATGTGCTAAAAAACAGGTGCGGCCGAATGTTGCTTCCGTGCAACCATTTTTGGTGAGAAGCCTTGATAACAGCGACAGTTGCTGTTGAAGAGTCATCAACTTATCAACACGAGATGGTGGATGGAGGAAAGAACGATGAAAGCCTTGGGGGCAGCTAGACGTGCCTCGCAATGTAAACAAAACACCACATGTGCAGGCTGATTCATAATAGATAACTGTGCCAACGCAAGCTTATACAAATTATGCGAATGTATAGAATGGCGCAAGGCGATTATTGCGATGGAAACTTTTTATACAATGGAGTTCAAACAATTGTAATTTAACATACAACACATTTATTAATTTTACGTTTTATTAGCAAACCAAGAACCAGAAGAGTCACATCTTCGTGGCCTTCGCTTCGCACAGGTCACTCAACTATTCTTGAGTCTATCAATCAAATTCAAAACTGGCCCCAGAACTCTCTTTACAAGAAACTTCTTCAGTCTACCGTCCAGATGAAACTGGAATGGTGACCCCTTTCAAAAAATTAATCTTTAGTGATATACACTTATGGATCAGAATCTGAATTCGGAGTCGGTGGAGGAGTCTTCTACAAGACTTTGGGATCCAGATCAAAGTAGCCTTGTCGTGGTTAAAGTACAACGTGGTATCTCATACTGATGTCAGGATAATATCTGATATTGTCACTTTCAAATAAAGGGCTTATTCCAAGGGCTCCATATCAAAACAGGTGCCATTGGCGCAACCAATCTTAGGTAATCGAAATAACTCTTGCGGCTGTGGCTGCGACTGTGGACGGTTCTCTCAGCTGGGTCGGGATGCGATTCCGTTGATTCGTCCGATAGCTATTTGTCGTCAAATTGATTGGATATAGATTTTTATAAGGGGCTCGCTTGCTGCGCCCGGGTTCTTATACGGAACGAATCCGATGTTAGCAACTGATTGCGGCATTGAACTTCATGCCGCATCATCAGAAAAATCGGGTCCAATATACATAGACCCAGAACACTCGATTAGTCTCTTTGGACTCAATATAATCTACGTTAGGGAAGTAAGGGGCACTCTACCTTTGGAATACATGCCCGCCTAACAACTTCTGCCTTACATCTAACGACTTCTGCAGAAGCTGCAGAGACGAAGAATAGAAAGAAACCTCACTTCATGTTTTAGGTACCTGAACAGCTCTTGCAAACCGCAGATAGAGACATTTGGGCCATTACTTTCCAGACGATCTCGGTGAGCTGGCTGACACGAGCATGAGGCCAATTCTTAGCTTTTTTAACACCTCCAATTGGAATCAAGAATAATGGGACGTCCGCATTCGCGAATGTGGTATCACAAGGGCCTTAAATGGCCTTGTTTGTCATCCCAGTCCGTCCCCCACCATTGCTTATCTACCTATAAAAGAACCAGGTACTACTGCGCAATAACGTTACAAAAAGGCGTTAATTTGTTTTTGATCATGATGATCGCTTCGAGATCTTTCTCTCTACTTTTCACGCAACAATTTCATAGAAAACGGACTTGGCGTAAACGGACTCATAACAACTTGCGAGTTAAGGTTAGAATCAACTCGTACCATAATTTGCATGTTCCGTGTTTAACCCTCTGTGAACTTTGGAGCCAAAAACAAGATCGGTGGACGGATATACACAGCTACGGTCAAAACAATAACAACGCTGTTTTTTGAAGCAACTTGAGTTATCTCTTGCTCAATAATTGGAGTAATTGAAATATCGATTAATTCTTTGAGTTGCTGTTCTGTGGTAGAAGAACATTCGCAATATTTTCAGGAAAAAAATAGTCTCACACTATTACTGCTATACACAGCTATTATTTTGAACGCAGGTATTTATATCTACACAACTTGCCTAAAATGTTTTATTGTACTTATAAATATGTTTATACTTTGACTAGACACTGAAGCCACCGTTCACCCAAAAGCAATACAATTCACTTGACCCAAATCAAACATCCAAAAACCTGCGCCTCCGTCTTAAGCCCAAAAATAAATAATCCACACCTTAAAAAAATATCAAATTTCACCCGAAGAATGATTGCTACCGAAACTAGTTTTTTTAAGTTTTTCACTTTGATCTAGAAATTCTTAATCAAAGTCACCTCCGCACCTCTAAGTGTGACAAATTGCTTCCCGATAAAAACTTTACTCATAAAGTTACAACACGACGCCTTTGCAATCCCACGGTAATTTTTCGGAAATGGAAACTTTATGGTCACTTTGATAAGATAACAACACTTTTATAACACCAACACACTTTACAAACAAACGAGTAACTCCTCATTGAAAATGCAATTCAATTCTATCATGGCTAACCAATTCAAGAGGGCAGTACGCGAGCTAAGGGCTCTCTCTGTAAATTATGAGCACTTTGCAAAATGTTTTCTAAAAATAACCACAACCCATCCGTTGTCCCAATTTGCATAGTTCCCGGAAGAACTGCAGGGATACCTTTTCATGTCCTCATTTCAGAGCAACACAAGAAAATGGGGTTCACTTGCTGCGGATTCAAATTTAGCACAGCAACACTAAATGAATAGTTTAAAGCATACCTCCACAGCTGACGGAACGCCACCACCACAACGAGGAAATAGTCAGAAGCACAAGTTCAATCATATTTTTTCGTTTGATCTCTTTGTTGTCTTACGCAACAATCCACACACGAAATATTTAAATTTTACATAAACACAAAAATGTTTCCAAATCAAAATCACACAACAATTGAATTCACAATTGTGTCCATTCAATCGCCAAATAGACTACTTTCACTTTCCGCAACAGAGTACTTTTGCATTTGCATTTGAAAATATTTCAATCAGCTGAAGTTGGATACCGGCCGCTACCGCGACGGGAGCTCCTCACCAAAATTCAATTCAAAAACAGAAATATGCAGAGCAGTGGCCTATTCGAAGCCAGCGAATACACTTCCTCTTGGCCGTTTGCCTTTTGTGTGATTTACAATGCAAAAGGTTAAGTGCAATACAGATACAGATATAGAGATTCATGGTATTGAGGTGCCGAAAGTCGACTGCTGTCTGACTGCCAGGGCAAATCAAAAATAGAGTCAATCTCCCGAAGCGGGGAAGTATTTGTATTTGTATTTGTATTTGTATTTTTATTTGATTTTACATTAATACTACAAGATTGAATATCTTTTAGAAGCATAGCTTTCCAGACGTTACATAAGAAAATTAACATTTACATTACAATTATTATTATTAAGAATAATCAAAACAGTGCATATATTACATTAAATAAGAGAGAAAGAAGAAAAAAATAAAAAAAAAATAAAAAATATATATAAGTAAATAAATAAATAAAAAAAAAAAAGAAAAAACGGAAATTCATGTCTAAGTTAGGATGCGGTTGTCGGAAAGGTAAAGAGAAAGCTTTTTCTGAAAGTCGGTATATGAGTTGATTACCTGCAATTCATGTGGGAGATAGTTCCAAGCGCGAATTGCAGATACAAAAAAGGATCGCTCCCCAATGCAATGTGTGAAAGAAGGTATAATTAGTTTTTTTCCTCTATTAGATTGTGCGAATACTAGGTTTTCAAAGAGGTAACTAGGTGACTTAGTTTGTATAATTTTAAATAGTCTTAAAATAATGCGAAAGTTTATATACTGATCAAGCTTCATACCATAAATAGAGGATGAAAGTCTAGACACACTACTCGACCTTGGAACATTATAAATAAAACGGACACAGTCATTAAATGCAACATTAAGTCTATGCTTACAGACAGAATCAAGACAGGGAAACACGGAACTGTTAAACAAAATGTACGGCATTATAAGCGTTTTAACTAGTCTTATTTTCACGAGGTAGTGCAAGTAATTCGAAGAGTACCGCAATTTACGAAGTCCACAATAAACTTTTTTAATGGTGTCATTTATAGCATCACAGCAGGATAGTGAAGAGTTAATATGAAAACCAAGGTATTTAGCAGAATTTACATGAGCAATGGGGTTGCCGTCTAGGACAACAGGTGAAAAATCATTCGGACAAACCTTATTATTGGAAAAGACAATGTAAACTGACTTTTCAGGGTTAAGCTTTAATTTATTACCTTTAGACCAGTTGGAGATGGTTTCGAGATCTTCATTAACTCTGGCAATACAGTCTTCTATAAGACCTATAGGACGCGTGAGGTATATAATAATATCATCAGCGTACATGTGGGTTTTGCAATTCTTGACAATACCTGGGATTTCATTGTTAAAAAGGGAGAACAAGAGAGGGCCTAAGACAGAACCTTGTGGGACACCTTTATAAATGACTTTAGGGTTGGAGCAGCCAAGCTCTGTAGAGACTGTCTGCACTCTATCTCTAAGATAGCAGCTCAGAAGCTTAGTGGAAGAGTTCGAGAAGTTGAAGCTATTTTTAATCTTTGTGAGTAGCAAGGAGTGATCAATGCTGTCGAACGCTTTGGAAAAGTCTAGGAGAACTGCTACACAAAGATCATTACGATCCAAAGCAGATCGAAGGTCAGTGGTCACTTTTAGAACTGCAGACTCACAACTGTGTTTACTTCTAAAACCAGACTGCCATTTCGAGAGTTTATTATTATCATCCAAATATTTCTGCATTTGGAGATATAATATCTTTTCAAAAACTTTTGACAAAAAACACAAAATACTTATTGGTCTGAAGTCAGCAGGGCAATTAGGGCTAGTCTTTTTGGGTATAGGGATAATTTTGGCTGCTTTCCAACTATCCGGGAACTGAGAGCTGTATATACAGAAATTAAATATATGATGAATGTAGCAAATTACATGAGGTAGTATAAGCTTAAGGAATCGAGGTGATATGCCATCAGGTCCTGTGGCATTAGATTTGATAGAGCTTATAGCTTTGAATACATCGAATTCATCGATACATTGAAAACAGAAATTAGAAAACAATTCAGGAGAACACAGATCTAGATTAACAGGTGAGGGGTGTGAAGAATCCGGAGAAAAGAACACGCTCATATCATTCGGAGATAACGTACAGATGGACAATTTACTATCAGCGACTACACCCAGGCCTTTCAGGTTCTTCCACAGTTGCTTGGAGCCTAATTTAGGATCAAGCTTCTTTAAATAATAGGACCGTTTGGAGTTACGTGTAAGTGTTGTTACTTTGTTACGTACAATGCAATATTGTTGTCTATTTTCCAATGTAGGGTTACGCTTGTATTTTTTAAACATACGCTCACGCTCAATAATTGTACATTGAATTTCGTTACTATACCAGGGACAAGAACAATACTTAACACGCTTAGTTACAACGGGAACAAAATTATTAAACAACGAGTTGACTAGATTATTGAAGATTTCAACCTTTTCGTTAATATTGGCAGTAAGGTATATATCTTGCCAATTTAGGCTATAAAGCGTTTGAGTGAGCTCTATAAAATTAATGTCCCTATACGATTTAAAGCTAAAGGTATTATCACAGTTGGATCTATCAATATTAAAGGAAAAGGAACAGAAAATCATATCATGAATGAACTCACTTGTCAGTTTGATTTGGTCGAAACATAATACACTCGAAGCACAATTAGTGAGAAACATATCAAGTAACGATGGATTATTAGTGGACTTAAAACAGGTTGGGTAACGATGATTAACAACAGACAACCCTAACTTATCACAGATATAGAGGAATCGACTAGTTATATTATTACTCTTTAGGATGTTAACATTGAAGTCACCACCTACCAGTACCTTACTGTACTTTTTATTTAGTTCTAACAATGTGTCCTGCAGTTCCAATAAATTTTCTTCACTGAAACAGTCTGGAGGCGAGTACACTACCACAAGGAGCATTTTGTCAAACGGAGAACTGACTTCCAGGCAAAGAAACTGTATAATAGACATAGACGATACATACACACATTTCGGTTTTAGCCAGGTCTTAGCATAAATACACACACCACCACCCACTCGGTTATTACGGTCATTTCTAAACAATGTAAAGTTAGGGATTTTTACCATTTCTGACAGTATATTACAGTTAAGCCAAGATTCAGAGACCATTAAGATGTCAATCTTAGAAGTACTAAATATTTGGTGTAAAACCGTATATTTAGACCTTATACTTTCAGCATTTGTGTGACAAATTTTGATACCCTGGTTCGATTCACAGATTACATTGAGAACGGTCCTTATATTATCAGGATGGTTCAAACTCATAAGGAGAGGATTTATATCTATAACACATACCGACTTCAGAAATTAACATCGACAATAGCATCAGAAATAAACATGAAAAAAAACTCACATTATAAGTGTGACAGTTAAAATTAAGAAGAATTAAAAGAAAACGGTTAAAATTAGGAAAAATTAAAAGAAAAAGGTTAACAAAACATAATAGGAAAAATCTATACAGGAGCAAAAAGTTTTTCATAATACTCGTGTTAATTAAATGATCAAAGAATTCTTCGTAAAAATTATCAAAATAAATTTAAAAACATTAAAGCAACACATTTACTGAATATTAGCGTATTACGAAAGTAGCAGTGGCAACTCTGACAGATGGTTCATATTGGTAACAGCGAATCACAGCAACAAAACAGCATCAGCAACACGTCCAGCGGCAACTCCCAGGGCAGAACTAGCTTCAGCATCAGCAACGGTTGAATTGTTGGTGGTACGGGGCGAGAGAGTACTGCTGACAGAGAGTAGAGCAGGAATGTCACAAACTGCAACAGATTTGTCACCCGCACCTTTTTTTACAAACACTCTTCCATAGCGTGTATACACTGCGTGGAGTTGATTCTCCCTACGCATTTTCATAGCTCGCTGGTAGACAGTATGATTTTGTTTGGTCAGGCTTTCGTATACGCGAACGAGTGAGCTGCTAGCAAAGCCTAAGTCGTGAAGGGACAGGGGGCGAGAGTTTCCTTTGTTGTAAGCGGCGACACTCTTTAACAAACCCACTTTGTTCTCTTCGGATGGGAGCCCAATGATGACAGCACTTGTTCTAGATTGGTTTTTCGGTGCAGCGCGTGTAATGGAAGAGGGGGCAACATAATTTGCGTTTATCTTAGCGCAAAGCGCCTTATACACTTGGTTGAGGTCCTCATTTTCGGCGATAGGAATTCCATGTAACACAACATCACCCGCAATGCGTTTGCGAAAGAGAAAATCCATTTGATCTTTCAAATCTCTGTTTACTTCTTGCAAAGATTTAATTGAAGAGAGCAGAGAGTTGCATTTGATTTTATGGGTTTCTTCCACAGATTTGAGTTTAAGTTCGAATTCACTTTTGAGAGAGGTCAATTGGTCAAACAAGCGCTTCTCCATAGACTTAATTTCGTTTTTAATGTCATTTTTGATCACAGTGGCAACAGAATTAATTAAGTCAGTTTTTAACACGTCAAAGCGGCTATTGATGAGGTTAAGAACATCCACCGAACCAGAAGTTTTAAGAGAGGTGCCAAGAGAGTTGCTCGATTTACTAACGGAGCGTAGAGATCTTTGATGAGAATCAGCAGAATTTGGTGTACCGGCCATTGTATATGTACGCAAAAATCAATTTAAATTTTTACTTTTTAGCTTATTATTTTAGTAATACGGTGACAAAATATACGCCAGATCAAAACTGAGCAGATAGGCCACAAAATTACAACCGACTTAACAGATAAGGATCACTCTTAACGACTTTATTTTGAAATTTTCGCGGAGCAGGTTTCTTTTGCTACCAACTCATAATTAACACGTTACTCGTTGGTCATTTTACTATGCCCAACCGTGGAGAACGGACGCAGACGACGTGAAGGAACAATCGCGCGTCTACACACACACACGACCCCGTGGTGTTCCCACACGTAAATCGCTGCCAAGATCAAGAACCGACTTCTATCCGCAGAGCAGACGCGTCGCGCCATATGTTAAAAGCCATTAGAGAGCCGCAGCAGCACAGCACAACGCACGGTCAATCCGGAGCCCATTATGGTGGTTTCCGGTTTTTGTTTTTGAGTTTCATTCCTAATATGGATGGACACTTTGTTCGTGCGAAATTTATCTCACAAAACATATGTCGCTTGCCGGTGAGGACAGCGCGCCAGCACAAGCGCAACTGTCACGCAATGTCAGAGTCAAGTTTGAAAAAACTATCCGACGCCGCGGTCTTGTAAAGTGTCGCATAAAGGAGTCGCGCAATTCACTTCCGACCAACAGCACAGCGGTCGGTGGTTAGCGATTGATGGTCAAGGAAAGTTCCATGACGTGATTTTAAGTTGACTTGTTGTGATTAAATATGATTCAAGTGATTGAGTCATTGGATCAAGAAGAACAGACACTTGTGAATCACAAAGGAGCACGAAAGGAGGTTACATGGAACAAAGGTGAGAAGAACGAAACAAAGGATTGGTAGAGCAAATTCTTGGTAGGAAAGTCATTTTAATCTCTATACTGCGGTAGATGATGAAGAAATTGATTGAGTGGACCGTCTGCTCGACTTACAAAACCGACTTTTTTAAGCTTAAATCACTTTAAACACACACGTTACTTGATTAACAAATCTACGCACTTCCTATCGTTTTCACTTGTAGAGATCAACTGCCGTATGCACGACATTTACTTCACATTCAAACCCATCCATATGTGGGGCTTTAAAGCCTGCCTCTGTTCTAGCAGCGAATTCAATAATTAAAAAAAGTTTACTTAGATTAAACATGAAATGAGAGTCATGTGATAAACAATTTACGATGACGCAAAACAAAGGAATCCCGTACAAGCTTCTTAAGGATGCAAACTCCAAAGCAATATGAATGAGTTCTTCCAAATTCGGAAGAAAATCTTGCAGCTAGATTCTATCAGCAGTTGATGATTATTTTCAGTTTATTGCAAGTCCAAGATGCATGGCTACCACGAATTACAACAGCATATTCTAAACACGTGGGCATACTAACATAATAAACGTGGATAAATACTGCGTGCGCACCTATTGGTGAAAATACCCGGAAGCCAGGCTCAATGACCCCTGTAGAACTATTTTTTTAAATTTTAAATGGATTGTTGATAGCTTTAAAAATGCAACCAAGGACCAAAGATTAGATAAACTGTGGCACTTATCGCACATACTACTTGAATTGAATTGAAGAGGTTGGGTAGTGTCAGTAAGCCACTACTAGATCTATAAACTTTTTTTTGCGTCTAGGATTTGAGTGCTGTGTTCATAAATTTCTTGATGTGACGTCTTCGAATTCAATCTTTGTTACGTTTGTTTTGTTGATAGTTAAATCTGATTTGGAACAGACTTCTCTCTGCCGTTTTATATGAACCCTTGAAACCGAACGCAAATAACCTACCTAATAGGTCTTTATCAATGTGGTTCCAGGGCAGGGAAGCCCACAATAGATCCGATTCTCACACTGATGCCGATTCTGGCCCAAGAAATACCGACCACCCGTCACCTGTTCGTGGAAGCCGACAGCGTACAAAGAGGCGCGCCATGGCAACAACGAATTTTAAAGGCTGTAGTAGACTAGTCAAGCGTCTATGGATCCAACATGTGAAGCATATGGAGAACATTACTTTGCCCGAAGAGTCTTTGAATCCGAGCCCCTGGGACAACGCAACGAAGGGCGGCTTGCACGGCACTCTAATCGAGATCTAGGTCCACCCCGGACTATAGCGCCATTAACAGAAGAACATAGAACACAGGACATAGACAGTCGATTAATAAGCAGACTATAGTCTTCTTGACATGGCCACATTGTCTGCCGATTCCTGTGCTAGTGAGGCCCGTGTGAAAGTGGTAATTGCATGTTGCATGTTGTGTAAGTGTTTCACACAGCAGCTTTGGTTTGGTTAATGCTAAAGCTTTTTTGGCTAGTTTGATGTCGAGGCTTAAATTCGTGAAGATCATAGAATGATTGGTAACCTCTTAGTTCTTCCAGAACTGATTTCTTTCAATTTGTATGTGCCGGTTTAAGTCTTCGTCGAGTCATAGAGCGGAGAAGGTCTTATGAACAGAATCTGAGCTGTTTCTTGGCTAAAATGCCACAGGCCACTTACCCAACGACTTTAGCAATGTGACTGCAAACATTTTCTCTTCACAGATATACTATATACTGTGATATACTGTATTTTAAACGGTTTCAATGTATATGACTCATGTATGGTTCCCAATTTTAATAAATTCAGTCTGAGAGCAAGAAAATAATTGACTTGAAAGTTTTGCCAGCCAAGAACCCTTTCTGTCAACTTAAATATGACTGTGCACAAATTTCCATCGAATCTACTCATCCACGTTTTGTACGTCTGACTGGGAGTATCAGACATACAAAACAGACAGATATGTACTCCAAAACCCATGTCACAACACTGATTGCGGGTCATCAAAAATTTGTTGCACACGAATGAGTATCTATTGCTCCGATTGAATGGTTTCCCATGCATATTTAGTGCTTCTTCTTCTCTCCGTCCCTCAGCACACACACATTTTTTCTACACATGAATGTCTTAGACTTTATGGCGGCAGAAGCACATACAGCAGCATATCCACCGCTAACCATATATTATATTTATAATGTCCACATTTTTTGGCACCAATATCGATGGCACGCTCTACTTATTTCCATTTCACTGACAATGAATTTAACCATGAAACACAAAATACAAAAATCGATTTCCAAAAGAAAAGACAAACATTACTACGCCCGAGTGTACGGCCTTGAAAATGTCGTATGAAAAGTTTTCTTTTTATGATATAAAAGGATTGTGCACTGAAGAAAATACAACCCGATGCCTGTGGTGCGTTTACGGAAGAGGCAGGCAGAGCTCGAACTGACAGTGAACAAGGCAAAGGGGTCGAATCTCTGGAACGAAAGGTCAGAGCTAAAAGATAGAGACTATCTACATGCATGATAACGACAGCGTAGAGCACTTGAGCCAAAGAGGTGCTTTCAAATGTGCACGGAATAACAAAAGCAACACTATTTAGGAAGCTGTGTTCACTTGGAGAGTTGAATGCGACTTGGGGGAAAAGTACTTTCTCCAAATTGCGTTAAAAATACCATAAGTGCCGAAGAGATGTCAAGAGGACCATTAGTGTGTGGAAATTTAAGCCAAGGAAAAGTCAATCTTATGCTAAATGTAGCAAAAAATAATTAAAGATGGTCTACAACAAAATCACTGTCATATTGGATTACAAATCGGCGATAGATTACTCTGAAATGTAATATCTCTGGTAATAATATGGAATGAAATCTAACACTTTTTGGATATAAAAATTACGAGTTTGGAAAGCAATACAACAATAATTGGTTTCAAACACAGTGTCACCAGGTCCATGGTCACACCAACACATGACACATGCAGCCGGTACAAAAGGTTTATCAAATCTATTTGCAAACGAAAAGAGATGTTTTAGAATTATAACCAACCAAAAACTTTAAAGGCACCATTTACCAAGGTTTTCACATAAAGTTTCAAACATATTTGCACGTCTAAACGATTACGACTATGATGACAACCACACCGAACAACTTCTAGATGCCGACAAATGATAACAGAACTCTCGAATGAACTCTGACTAAATTCTATCCTTGTCCAGTCCCTGTCATCCTCGTCACCCCCTTCCGTTTGCCATTCGGAAGCCTGAACAATGCACCACCTTCTTCTTCCTTCAAG
Organism: Syritta pipiens; assembly: GCA_905187475.1. Classification (NCBI taxonomy): domain Eukaryota; kingdom Metazoa; phylum Arthropoda; class Insecta; order Diptera; family Syrphidae; genus Syritta; species Syritta pipiens. The sequence goes on along the minus strand of LR994571.1, from coordinate 8,038,421 downwards.
CAAACTCCTGACTCCAGCTCTGGACCAAATGTGGGCAGATGAATGCCCTCCCTTTTCAACACGAAATGAAATTTTGTATAATTTCTAGACTCCGAGGTATTTTTTCTCAAAGGCAATCCATCATTTGTTCTTTTATTCCAACGAGCAAATAACTCCAAGCCAATGAAGATAACTCGTGCAAAGAGCAACGGAAAGAACAAGCCCAAGTCTCTTTCTTTCGTTTATTTGTTTTTGTTTTTTTTTTTTTATTTTTCATCCCGTCACCGTCGCCGCTGCCGTCATCATCACCATCACCATTACCGTCAGCATTTGCGCGCTCATTCAATTGAAAAGGGTCATTGACATTCTTCACACGACTCGACTCGACTCGAGACTCGGAGCTCACACACAACGCAAAGAGAAGAAATACATTAGCGCGCCAACTACCACGAACGGAAGACTACAACTACGTCTACGTTTGCGGCAATATTGTTACGCACTTTTTGATACAAATTTAGAATCTGAATGCATGAGCTAGCACGAACTGCAATCTAGCGATGACACTGACTGAGAGTCGCTGTTTTTGTTAGCTAAGAGAGAGAGAGAGAGAATTTAATTCCATAATCTAGTTTACTCCGCCTTGGCAGCAGATGCGAAGACGAATATGCCGGCTGATGTTTTTTTTCTCTTAATCGAATTATTTTTAGCCTCTTCCAAATATCAAAACCGACCAAGGGGGATGTGCCCAGCAGTTGTATCTGCGCCCTAAGGTGTTCTGTAAATTATTGATGCCCACCACACAAGGACACAAGGTGGAGGATATTTATCTTCTCTTCGCCGACACTGGCTCTCAGACAAGACTCCGAAACCTTACGAGACAAGGGTTGAAAAGTTCAAATGGATTCCGGCTCATATCTTATTCAGCAGTGCGAATAAGAAGGTTCATTTCAGCAACTTCCCAGACCAATGACTCCCATGGGGAATCAAAGTGTAGAAGTGTTGATTCTTTTCACCCGAAGTGGTGTCTATTATCTTAAGCACTTCGAGCGCGCTAATCAGAATTCTAATTTCCTTTCGAAAAATAAATGTGTCACGAAAAGAAGATAACTTTTATCAGTGCAGGCGTCACCAAAACTTTGCTGGCTACTGATTCACATGAAATTTTTGGAATGAAACTTTTATTGAACCTCACTGCTGATGTCTCATCCATAAAAATCCCTGACACATGTCAGAAGACTGCCCATGGATTTTCTCTCCCCATTGCAGTGAAGAAGCGTGAAAGCTTCAGAATATGACAGCAACGATCAATGTCAGACAATGCGACTGCCAGTTTGAATAGAAAATGCTCGACAAAGAATGAATGAGAAAAGGGGGACAACAGACCAGAGAAGGCGGCGAAAGAAGCAAAAAAAAAAAAAAAAATAAATGTGAAAGTTATAATTCATGTAGTTCAGTACACATAAACAACCAGTATCATGTACTGAGGTCGGTAATTGCCAGTTAATTGAGAGGAAAAGAGCTTATGCAAAGAATAATTACCACAATGGCCTCGTAAGCTGGTCGTTGTGATGCACATCTTTTCTTTTCTTTTCTAGTCTTTTCTGTTTTCATCTGGGCGGCGATGTGGTGAAGGATTGAGTTTAATATCAAAAACCAAAATCAATAATTTCTCCAATTTGTTGTGTTTGCATTTGTATCGTATTACGAAGTTTTGTTTATTCTGCGTCAAGTCTTTGAAATCGAGACTGATTCCTGATTAGATATGAATTGAGCGATTGAATGCGGCTTATGGGGCGGATAAACACCGGTGGGGGTTATGCAATTCATTAGTAGTTGCGGACAAAAGTCGTTTCTATACGGACAGAAAGGGTTCATTAGAAACTAATTAAGGAGGTCAACTACCTTTGGGTAGATATTACGGCTAGAGGACAAAAAAAAAGAATCACAATAGGGGCAAAGGTTTATTCATGGCGAAAAAGAGAAAAAGTGGTTCCAAGTTTTGGTTATTTCTTTCGTGTGAGTTATAGTATTGACGGAAATCTGAAAAGCACTTCACAAAACGCAACCTAGAGGTTTAATGCAAAAGAAGATTTTTTTAAGAACTATGAATGAAATGCTTAATAGGACAGCCACAACATACTTTTGTGAACTCATCCTTAATAGCTGTACAAGTTAATGTTTTGCAAGTTATGCTTACATCGATCGACAAGTTGAAGTCGATAACATTTGCAGTTGAAGAAAAGATTCTTGCGAGATATTCATACTTTTTAGGGTTTCATTCCAAAGGAATAACGAAACCCTTATAGAAACCCTTCGGTGTCCGTCTGTCTGTCTGATTCACAAAAACGCTTATTTTTGATCAGTTTGTGTGTCTGTTTTTCGAGGGGACTACTGGAATGAAATGTTGTTACAGCTAAATTTTTAAAGAACACTGTAACAATCCGGTTCGTGAATATTGAATTATTCAGCTATCAATATACAACAATATAAAAGTTTTATTTTAACATAAAATTTTATCTCATCTCCTTTTTCATTTACTTTTTCCACAGCTCAGATTAACTAAACTTTTTGAAAAATTTTAGATTTAAGTGTCAAAGTACTTGGTATAGTCATAACCTCTTATGTTAACAATATCTTTCCTTAATGATAAAGATTACCACCATTAAACGGCAACTATTTGAAAAAACGTAGTGTACTTCTTAGGCGAATGAAAATTATTTCATCGTTTTTCTCAAATTTTTGTTTTATGGAGTTAATCAGTCTGTGCTCTGAACGGCTTATATATTACTTGTCAAGGCCAACCTTCACAATTCACTGGACTCATACTTCATTTCATCAATCAAAAAGTAGCAAAAAAGAAAAATATCAAATTGCCAAGTCACTCAACGCCACTATTTCGTAGCCACCTACAGACTTTTAAAAAGTTTTGCAAATCGAATTAATGCGACGTGAGTGGGTAGAAGTGGCATAACAGCTGGGTGCAGGCAAAGATCGAGTGTAAAAAATTTGTTTCAATTATTAGGCCAGCAAAAAAAACAGAAAGATAAGGTTAGAAGTCGAGTCGAGTTAACAGTGGAAGCCTTGTACTACAGTGGTTAACACATCTGCTTGTAAATTCTCATAATATGAAGATCCTTTTCATTTATCCCGGATATAATCCAAGAACTTCATTTTATAAATCGGCAAGGAAGGCAGAAAACGTTTTAACGGATAAACGGAGACAGCTAGTTAAAAATCATTTATGTTAGTCAGCATCCTAAAACCCAACCCTTGACATCTTGCGCAAAATAATATTCTGAGGGAAGCAGTACAGGAAATAAAGTGATTTTATATGGGTTTCTTCGTTCCTTTGGAACTAAAAAAGGTTTCAGTTAAGTTACGCCATTTTAGAGGACATCTACGCATCTAATCTATTCAAAATCCCACCAGCTGTTTTATGTCCAGCTATTAATAAAAGGACCACTCAATCTCCTTCATCAGAAATTTCGACCAACATCTATTAACACACAATTTATCGAAAAATTCGTTAAAACCACTTCCGTTTCAAATATATCTCTTCAAGCCGACCGGTTTTCTGCGATACACTCATTCTCCAAAGCGAATGTGTCAGAGCTGCGATGTCTCCCGCGAATTCGAATGTTAATGATACATAAAATTAAATCCTAATACTTCTCTGGCTTTTCTTTTTTTTTTTTTTTTTGCATGAGCTCATTACAAATGCCACTGACGTGAAATAATCGAACCACACATGTGCGGCATCTACATTTTCTTCTCCCCTCAACAAACTGACCTACAACAAGATTTGTCAACGGTCTTCTTCGTACTGTCAAAACTGTCACCAAAACTGAAACGATAAGAATCAGATTCCACTTCGTAGCCAACAATTCCAAGCCGATGAGTTCATGAGCAATTTTAGAAAAGAGACACCAAAGACTGTCCTCATCTGAGGCGCAATTTAAAGTGAGCTGAACCAACTCCAGTACGAATCGACACTAGGCAACCAAGTTAACGCCTACAATCTCACCGTTCGAATTCCAAGACAACTCTAAAATGTATTTTTTTTTTTTTCTTTTTTTTTGCAAAACAACTTTGTTCAGACCCTGCCAGTGCGGTGAACATGAGTAAGTCGGCTACAAAATGACTCATGAACTGCTTACTGCCTCGAGTAGACCCCCGAAACTCCAAAGACACCAATTAACAGCTGTTTGTTTAGCAGCATTTGTCACCCACCATCGGTTGGCTTCCTGGGGGAGCACTGTCTCCGCGATGACGGAATCTGCAGCTAGCCACAGGCTACAGCCTACAGTCTGCAGTCTACAATCTACAGTTTATACAAAAAGGAAATGCAAAGGTACTCACCATCGGTCCGCTTGATTTTAACGCTTTGTCCAACGTCGATTAAATCCATTTTACTTTAGCAGTTCCTCTCCTCACGCTTGTTGGACTGTCCTCAATTTTTTTTTTCGTATTTTTTTCTTCCAATTTTCTTTCTTCTTCTTTTTCTCTTTTCGTGTGGGTTGCTCCAGCTAACTTGGATTTTATGCGTTTTGTTGTTGTTTCTCCCTTTTTCGTTTCGTGTTTTATTTATTTTTCTTTTTTTGATTTAGCAATTTTTTATTATTATTTTTTTTTTTTGATATTTTTTGTTGCCGTCTCGATTCGTGTTGAGAATATGGGGGAAGTAAATTGATTTGCAAATGACAGAAATTACAAAATTCACCCGGAATTGCTAGATGAAAAGAAAAATTCAATTTTTCCTTCAAAACGATAATTCAAAAACAAAAACAAAACAAAAAAAAATCTGTACAGAAGGTAAAAGAGAGAAAGAGATGTGGGTGTGTGGTGGAGGAAAACAAATTTTTTCGTAAGGTTTCCGTCCTGAGGAGTTCCCTGAATTCGCGTAAGAAGACAAGTTATTCTATTCTTTTTTCTCTACTTTTCAACCAAAAACACTACGATACCACGACGATGACGACGACAACGGCTTCGACACCGACAACGACGTAAACCAAAAGTAACAATGCTGAAATCGATTGCGACACATGAAAATTTTAACTACTCTGCTTTTGCAGTTGAGAATTTTTTTTTTTTATTCGAACTTCGGCTAAAAGGTATCCAAGTCACACACGGCAGGAAGGTGGAAGAGATAAGCAGCGCAACGTTTCAAAAAAAAAGAAAAACAAAAAACCGATTGACGACCGTGGAAATACGCGGTTTTCTTTGTGTTCCACTGATGGTTTTTGTATTAAAAAGGTTATTTTTCAGTGGGTTTTGTGTGATGATTTACGTGGAAGAGAGCAAAAATGATAAATAAAAAAAAATATGGAAAAACCTCTCTAGCTTTTCGAGGCAGAGTTACTACACGAACAACACACACGAATTACCCGATTGTTAGCAAATGCATGGAGTGCTCGTTCCCATAGATTGGTTGAGGTTTTTTTTTCGTTTTCGTTTCTTTTTTTTTTGTGGTGCTCTGATGTGCTCGCACACAAAAGGCGATGTTTTCTTGTTGGGTGTGCAAGCAGGCAGCTGAAGTGCGATGTTTTGCTCTTTCGGGTGTGTTTGATTTGTGATCTAAAGCCAAGTGGGTTAGGTGGGACATTTACGCGGCTATCACGGGGGACATTTTATGACCATAGTTAAAGCTGAGCTAAAATGAACTTTTTGAGGCTTTAAAATATAACGTTTAAGATAGATCGACTTATTTCGTCCATTGTATAACAATATTTACACAATATTGCTCTAGCTTGAACAGAGACATGATTTTTAAAACAGTACCGCGAAAAATACAAGGGTTTAGCGATTGGAATATGCACTACAGAAATTTAAAGGTTATTAGGATGAAAAGTTTGGAAAAAAAAGACCCCATTTAAACGAAGACAATATTTTATGTTATTCATTAAAACGCTCATTCATGAAGCCGATTGGAACCAAGAAGAATCATCGCAATAGCGTTCTCTTAAGGACTACGAAATGAAAAATTAATAATTCAGTATAATTCAAGCCATAGATATTCTTCTAATAAGCTACAGACCTTGCAAATGATAAATGAAGGGAAAAAGAGTAGAACAATACTTAGTTAACGGATATAAGAAAAACTAAAAATCCAAAGAATCTTTATCTTTTAACTCTTTTTTTTTTATGAGAGTAGTAATTCATGTGAGAAAGCATATGGTGCATTCTTTTTTTTTCATTTATTATTGTGCACTATTTAAATTTTAGCAAATGCTGTTTCAACATTCTAGAAGGTAAACCTAAATAAAAATTTGATAAGAATTTCAAATACAGTAATACAGTCTAATACAATCGGTATTACTTATCTTGTTTCTTATTTTATGATGGAAAATCAGGTATTTACTCTTTACCTAAGTTCGGAACTGTCTATTATCAAAAATTATTTCGCATCGCATCCTGAATCCCTGTTCTGTATTTCAATACTTGCGCATTTAACAACCAAAAGTGGAATTAAGTGGGCTACATTTCTAACGAAATAATGTAAACGTTAGTTAGTTTTTCGAATATGGAGTGGTCTCAATTTCTAAAAATTCACATCACATGTGAATTGATTTACATTAAATTTGTATTGTAAATTGAGCCCGCTTGCGATTGTATCATATCTTTTTTTTATTGAAAAAGATATTGCAGTTCTGATTAGGCTTGGTAATTCGAATGTGTGTCTTATCCAAACAACCTATTACTACTGAGATTTTATATATTTCTCAAAATAAAACATATTTTCCTCTTCAATCCTTGTGCTCAGCTCTTTAATCTTTTTAGAACACAATTTTGAATTGTAAAGCGTTCAAGATTTCACCAACTGTTGATTTGGTATGAGCTATCACAAAATCCTTTCCAAATGATCTTTGTAGTGGCAACCTTCTTCAGCCCAAAAACGGAGTGTGGCTCCATTGTAGCTTTGTATGTCTGAGCAATTGAAGATGATCTTGTCTCTTACTCCACTGTTGCGGGAAGATACAAGATCTAAAATGAAAAATCGTCAGACGAACTCTTTTCATCAGATTTTCTTTACACAGTTTTCACTGATCATACTTCATAGAACGACATCTGTGATTCATATAAATTTTGTTATTAAATTGATTATTCGTGTCCACTAAAAAAAAGTTAAGATTTTAACATTTTAAGGAAGACTGAAGTGGTTTCGCAAAATTCAAATTCTCACGGATTGCAGAACATTATATCTCATTTCGAGTGTAATTGAAATTCGTTTTGAATCCACTTGCACTCGGAATGCAAAACAGGGGCCGATAATACGTGCTGTTGACGTAGCAGAAAAACGCTAAACACCACCGCACTCGTTGGTGCTTATCCAGGAATGCAAGCATTAGCAGTCGAGTTGAACATCACTTGTCTGTCAATAAAGTCTTTAGAAGACTAAGAACAAATTTCTTGCCGTTTCAGATTCTTCTTCATCATCATCATTAGTGGCGTAACAGCCCACGAAGGGCCAGAGCCTAGCTTTTCACGCCTCCACTCTGTTGTGCGCGTTATAATTTTGACACATGTGAAGGGGACCTACAATTTATTGCCGGTTCCGAACGGCGAATTGCGAAAGATTTCCGTGACAGAAGGATTGTCAGTCGTTCGCTGGAGGTGGGTCCGTGAAAATTGTTTTTTGTGGTGTTTTTTCCCCGAGCTGTACTCGAACCCGGGTACTCAGGTTCAGGTTCTTGTTAGTTGTGTGAAATCGAAGCTTGGGTTGCTTCTTTGTCCGACTAAAAATCCAGTTGTTCTAGCTCAATTATAAATTCGGGGTACTACAAACTTTGCCAGCAATAAGTTTCATATGCTTTCATATAAATTTACCATGCTAGATGTACTCTCACATCAAGTTGTATAAAAGGTTAAAAACTATATTTGATTTATACTTTTGTTCCAACTTTAGTCGTCCAGAATTTGATTCTTGGATTGATTGGATCTACACTTATTATGATTGACGATCGAGTTCAAGTGAAGAAACTTGCTATGGACTATGCTAATACTTTTAATGTTTTATTAATAAAATTATTATAAATAAACTAGTTAATTCTTTATTTCCAATTGCAAAATGTTGACGCAGGAAGAAGACGTCGGACACCAGAAGCACTTTAGACTGTAAATATAATCGTTGAAGCGTAAAAAGCGTAAAGGATTTCCAACAAAAGCCATTTGTTTCATATGGGGGTCATATGTTTTCTTATAGCAATAATAATTCGATGCCGTTACTGCCCGTTGAGAGCCTAGCTTCTTCTGCAACCCTTGAGCAGACACTCAACTTCAAATTGTAGAATAATAGTGCAACGACAGCGCCCTTTCTCAGCTGCTGAAATGAGAATCTCACTTAAATCCAAACACCAATCGATATGACAGACTATGTCTCAAGCTTTGAAATTCCAGGAAAAAACCTGTTACATCTTCATTTCGTGGCGATGATTACAATAAACATTGGAATACTCAGAAGAACAGCGTTCCATGGTAATGGGACAATACCGATATCGATATTCGAAACTCACAGAAGGCACGATAGGTTCAGTAAACGGTGGGCAGCTTAGTAAGAAGTTAAAGTCGATGGCGATAAACCACCAAATTGTCACAGAATATGGTCTCTTTCGTAAAGTATTTAAGGCCTTTAGTAGGCATGATTATGATTTACAATTTGCTTGGCGATTAAAAGTTGCAAAATATTGAACTTCCATGTGACAAATCTAATAAGGAGTAGCTTTCACACTCTACGATTCTGTGCCATCAAGCACGATCGTGAAGCAAATCGTAAACGGCACCTTTGACATGAAGTCAGAAATTGAATCTCACCAATCTCAAGCTCTACAAAATATCCCTACACCACAAAGCACTTAGTGCTCTCCCGTGCGATGTTTTTTGCCGAACCAACTTCCCCCCCATTACTTTTTGACAATTCTCTGCTGCATCTTGCGAGACACCGGCCTACGCCAGACGAAAACCAATTCACGAAAGAGAAACCATTATTTATGCAACGCCTGGCTAAACAGAGACAGCCGCACAATTGCATCCCAATTGGTCGGCAAGGCAGCCCCCCAAACCAATTCAATTTGACAGTTATCTTCCCCACAAACACCACCGGAGTCTCATTCTGATTCCCAATTCAAATAATTTTTCTTTTCCGAATTTCATCACTCCAGCTGGGCCAATGGAAACTCCACACAAATGCTTATCCATTTCCCTGTTACCACAACTTGCCATTTGCCGAATTAAGTCTTACGAGCAGAAAAAAAAATAAAAGATTTATAAAGAAAGAAAAAACCGCACACACCCGAAGCGACAAAGGGCCGAATGGTACTTGAACACAAAAAAATAAACTTACGTAGTGTTGTCCAGCTGCCAGCTGGTATTGGGAATTGTTTTATAAATTTTTTTAAACACTAAATAACAAAATATATTAACAGAATAGAAAAATTTAAATTTTTTTGTTATACGACTTCCACTCCACACGATCGAGCCTTGCGCTTGTTTTTTTCTGATGGGGGGGATTTGAATAAAAAAATACTGGCTGTCAAATTTGAAAAACGGCGAAAGGTCCCATAGAAACAGTGATGCCAGTCTTACGAAAGGGACGAATCGGCTAGTGAACGAATTCAGTCGGTTGTTATGTTGTTATACAGAAGCCAATATCTTTAACAATTAAATAAATTCAATCGAGACCCAATGGATGGTATGGAGTCAAGTTTAGTTTTAGTTTTATTAGAAAAACTCTTATAAACATACATTTTTTTTTAGTAGCAGCGTATAAACGTATAATATGTTGAGCAGCTTTATTCTTAAAACTAACAAAACTAGTATCATTTTTAATATTTAACTCAAGAATATTATATAATTGAGCATCTTGTACAAAATATTATTTTGGCTTCTTTCTAGGGTAGGGTAGGGTAGGGTAGCATAGGGTATAATCCATTTCTTAACTTGAAAATTAACAGTAAAACATTTAAAATAAGTGTCTAACATTCATCCATTTTAATTCACTTAACATTATATTAGTATTCGGTTTTAGTCTATATTTTAGGATGCATCTCATAGCTCTGTTTTGTAAAGTCTGTAGGTTTTTTACTTTCGTAGTATTGCGCAGATATAATATTGATGAGCAGTAAAATAATAAAATTATAAATTTTTACTAAAAAAGCTTTTCTGATTGGTTGATTCAGTTTTGTTTGAGCACGCGTCAAGGATGGACACTGGCAAAGAGAAAATACGCTATATTTTACAGTTTTTCTTCGATAAGAGCGAAAACGCAAGCCAGGCGGCTGAAAATGTGAATAGCGTTTATGGTCCTGATACTGTAACAGCCAATCACGCGCAATTTTTGTTTTGTCGATTCTGTTCCGGTAAATTCGGTGTCAAAGATGCACCACGCACTGGAAGGCCAATTGTCGACAATGTCGATAAAATCATGGGCATTGTCGAGTCCGACCGTCATGTAAGCACTGTTTCGATTGCCCAAGAGATAAAGATTGCACAAAAAACCGTTTGGAACCATTTGAATAAGGCTGGATACGAAAAGAAGCTCGATGTATGGGTGCCACACGGGTTAACGCGAAAAACCTCATGGACCGAATTTCCATCTGCGAATCGCTGCTGAATCGCAACAAAATCGATCCATTTCTGAATAAGCAGCTAGAGATGAATTTCTCAGCAGTAAGCACAAATTTATCTGTAGAATATGGTCGGAGGAACGCATGCTCGATGAATGAAACCTCACTATTGTATGCTTGATCCCGATGTAAGAAAACCCTCGTAACTGCACAAACTACAGAGAAATCAGGTCACTTCTGGTGAGTGGAGGAAGACTTAATCACGAGTTATTCGGGCTGTGCGACGAGTTTACTTAGGTCAGGAGGACAAAATTCCAACGCCTGAGAGGGCTGGGTCATGTAGAGCGAATGGATACCAACTTTACAGATTGAAAAATCTTCAAATCCAACACTCAAATGGAAACTGGCCTTAACAAACGTAGTGCTCGACAGTGGAAGAGACTACCTAGAGTCTAAGTCGGTTGGTGAGGTTTTCTAGGCGAGGCCCTCGTACGCCCCGGATTGTAGCGCCAACAGATAGGATTAAGACAAGCTCAAACATATTTCTTTTGTTTAGCATAGTCTGAACAGTTTTCAACTTCATCTAAAAAGCAAGAAAATAAAAATTACTTTTAAGCCAAAATCTAATTGATACTTTAGTACACTGACGCCGTCTGCCACAGCAAAAAAACCCGAGAAGTGTTTCCTCCCATCTTTCGCTCAACGACCAGCACTCCCTCAGCAACTGAAACGCAAATTTACGAATTTTTTGGTTTTTATTCATTACACAAGATAGATTCGACATCAACGTCCTTAGGCCTTTCGATTCGAACTAAAGGTCCACATCCATTAGCGCAAAGTACAACAATAAAATAAAAGACCTAAAGGTCGTTCACTTTAAGGACTACCAAATGATGCGCCTCAGATTCGTCATTATCGGTGTGATCCTCGAGTTTCTCCTCCAACGCTGGCAGATCAATTTCAATCTCTGCTGTTCCCTCCATGAGCATTTTGTCCACCTCCTTCTCCACCACAACGCCCGACAACTTCGACAGAGTCGACTGCTTCCTCTTCCCAGCATCTTTCCGTTTCGCACGCGGTTTCTTTGGCTTAACAGTCTTTTTGCGTAAAGGCGGAGGCCGCTTCTCCGTGTGCATAACCTTCAAATGTTTTTTCTGTGCAATCTTCGACTTAAATTTTGACTCACACCCCTCTACGGTGCACGAAAACGTCAGTCCCTCGTGCGCCGATAGTAAGTGTTGCGTGAGACTAGCTTTGTACGAATAGAATCGCGGGCAGCCTTCATGCGGACACTGAAACACCTCACCGGTGTGCGTGGCTTTGTGTTCATCCAAGTTGAATTTGCCCGAGCACTCCTTATTGCAAACGTCGCACTTGTACATGGTATTGTGATTGTTGGCTTTCCGATGCGCCATCAACTCAGACCACTTGCTGAAGATCAGCTCGCACTGCACGCACTTGTATGACTTGCAGATGTGACGCTGCAGGTAGCACTCCTGGACAAAGCCCTTGGAACACTTTTCACAACTGAAGGGAGAGAGATTTGATGCAATTAACAGCCTCAAATTAATAATTCCACACTCACTTGTAGGGATAAACGCCTGAGTGTTTAACTTCATGTCGTCGCAGCTTTATCCTCTGGGTGAACTTCTCCTCGCACTGTGTGCACTTGTAGATTTTTGGGTTCTCGTGGACCTCACGAATGTGTCGCTCCATGGAATACACGGAAAAGAACATTTTTTCACAGAAATCAAAGCTACACTTGACATCCTTTCTCTTCTCGGGCTTCTCGTGGAAGAGTTTGATGTGTCGCTTTAAATGAGTGATTATGGTGTAGGTCTTGTCGCAGTTTGGATATTCGCAAGCATGTTTTCTCTGCAAAAAAGCCGATTATTGATATCATAGGCGGTCTTTTATTTCGCTCCACTTACCACACCATCGTGCTTAAATTCGTGACGATCCAAGTGCACCATTCGCTTGAATACCTGCCCACAATTGGGAAAGTTGCAGACATACTTTCCTGCTGTAGTCTTTCGGCCAGAGGCTAAGGGTTCTTCTGTTGAGAATACACTCTCCAGGTCACTGTCCGATGTGACTTTTATTTCAGGACGCATTTCTTACACAAGAAGTGAGTAATAATATTATGATAGATTACTGACAAAAACAAAATCGTTGTGCAAAAATCAACCCAAGCACGATGCCTGATGTCGGCGAACAGATGCCTTTCAGTCGCATGAGGCGACATCTGTGTTTGAATTTGAGAAAGATTTTTGTTGATGGAGGTCGGAATATGGTTGGGTTCGAAAGAAATTTTGATTCGTCGGGAGATTTAACTGAAAGTAGGTCACTTCTTTTTACCACAGTATTCTATGTATGGGTTCGAAATTTGTGCCATGCTGTCTAGCAGTTTTCAGCAAATTGATTACTGCTATATTTTTTTGATATTTTTTATTCTGTCAGTGGACATCTTTCTTTAAATAAAAAAAATTCTAATACTTGCTATTGCTTTACGGAAATTACAAAACCGTTAATAAGAACCACAAAACGTGGTGCGTATCGAAACGATGGAAAACAAATTAACAATGCCCACAAATCAATTCGACGAAAAAGCAAAAAATTTGCGATCAAATCCGAGAATCAGATCAAATTCCTTAAAAGATCTTCACATCTATCAGTTTTCTCACAGACCTCCCTGTATCCGGTTCTCGGCCAACGTCATCTCGATCAAAAGTGACAACTCGAATTTTGTGTCAACCAGACAGTTTCAAAACGAAAAAGTTTATTTTCAATCTGATTCGGTGTCCGCAAAGGTCAACGGTCAAAAATTCGCTAATCGAAAAAAAGTGCTCATTATCTGCTCTTACTGTAAACGAACACTGAGTGAAAGTTGGAACATACCACCAGCAGCACCACCAATCACCGCCGATTGCTCAAATTCGCAAGAACCCCCCCACAGTCGTCAAATGTTAACCTTCGTCCTTGCTTTCTCTTCAATGCCACTTGTTTACGTTCGCTTCACACTCTATTTGTGAATACATGTGAGTAATAATCCCCCGCACGCCCACTGGCAGTCATCGTTCATCGTTCGTCTCCGGTTGGCAAATAATTTTACTCTCAACACCGTCGCCGTCGCGTACCGAACAAATGTGGCAAAATCACTTTTTCTGTGAATGTATTGCACATGGCAAGTGACTACACAGCCGCGAAGTGAATTTCTCTTCCACTGAATTTTCTATTCGGCAGGGGGTGCAAGAGGCCACCAGTCCGCAGTGGCCATCCAGAAGAGAACACCGAGAGAGAACTTCGAGAAGTTTACCATCTCCCTATTATTGATCTTTGGTTCTTGGTAGTGAAAATTTTGTGTGTCGATAACTCGGTTGGTGGAAAAACGAAAAAGAAAAAAACGAAGAAAAATTCATGAAAATCCGAAAGTGCTAACCGAGAGAGTTATACCCGATACTGATTACTGTAACTGAAACGTTTGCCTTTTCGCCTTTTTAATTCGAATAGTGGACACAGACAAATAATAAATAGATAAAAGACAAAAAAAAAAATAATCAACCTCGTAACATGGCGTTCGCTGGATTAAAGAAGAAAATAAACAAAGCTAACCAGTATGTAACCGAGAAAATGGGAGGTGCTGAGGGCACCAAGCTTGACATGGATTTCATGGAGATGGAACGGAAGACTGACGTGACCGTTGAGCTGGTCGAGGAGCTTCAACTGCGAACGAAGGAGTTCCTGCAGCCGAATCCAACGGCTCGGGCAAAGATGGCTGCGGTAAAGGGTATCTCGAAACTGTCAGGCCAGGCCAAGAGCAACACCTATCCACAGCCGGAGGGAATCTTGGCCGATTGCATGCTCACCTACGGTAAGAAACTGGGCGAGGATGGGATATTCGCGTGTGCCCTAATCGAATTCGGCGAGGCCCTCAAACAAATGGCTGATGTAAAATACTCACTCGATGACAATATTAAGCAGAACTTCCTCGAACCACTGCACCATTTACAAACTAAAGACTTGAAGGAGGTGATGTACCATCGGAAAAAACTACAGGGTCGGAGGTTAGATTTTGATTGTAAGCGTCGCCGTCAGGCCAAGGACGATGAGATTCGTAGTGCCGAGGAGAAATTCGAGGAGTCCCTGCAGGCGGCTCAAATGGGAATGTTCAATCTACTGGATAACGATACCGAGCCAGTGTCCCAATTGGTGGTGTTCTGTGAAGCACTCTATGACTACCACTCGCAGTGTGCCGATATGCTCAAGTCCCTGCAGGAGACGCTCCAGCAGAAGCGTGAAGAAGCCGAAAATCGTCCAAAAACTGAATTTGTTCCAAAGTCTCTGAACGATCTCAACCTGGACACCCACGACGATAAGTCAATGCACCTCGAGGTCGAGAGTGAGCCATGGGACGGTGGAAAACAGCCATCACCGGTCTCCTCACCAGTCAAGTCGCCCGCAAGGACCCCAACCGCCAATAAGCCGCCATGCTGTCAAGCCCTCTACGACTTCGAGCCTGAGCATCCCGGCGAGCTCGGTTTCAAGGAGAACGACATTATCCAGCTACTCAATCGTGTCGATGAGAATTGGTACGAGGGCACCATCAACGGTCGCACCGGATACTTCCCACAGTCTTACGTTCAAGTCGTTGTCCCACTTCCAAATTCAAATTAAATTCTCTTCATCCTTCGATATCCTCCTTTTTATCCAGTCCTCTCCCACTCTAATCTGTCTATCCTCCCCTACCCTAACCACCATTCTCTCTAGCATACAGGTGTTGCTTGATCCAGTGTTACAAATTATACTTACTTTACGATTACGATGCTTAAAATGTATTGATATACTTACCTGAAACAATATTAATGTTTAATGTTAATGTTTAACCATTTAATTCGTGCGAATTTTTAATGAAAAAACAAAATAAATAAATATGTATTTGTCTCAGAATATATAAGGTTTTGTTCTGGCTGAGGTCGGCATAGCCGTCTCTCTTGCCTCCTTAAAAAATAAAAAAAAATAATAATGATAAAGAAATTTTAAAATAAATAATATGTTCGTCATTGTGAAAAAGACACAGTATTGTAACGGAAAAAAAAACAAAACAAAAAGAATTATTGTGCAAAAAAAAAGTAAAAAAAAAAAAACAAAAAATGAAAAAAAGTAACAAAAAATGGAAACTATACAATAAATTTAAACTATCTACATATATATCTAATCATGGAAAGGGCTTTTCTTTTTTTGTCTGTAATCAGTGGGAGGATTCCTCTCTCTTCATCGTCGTGAAGGTCAGTTGGAGAATACAGACACACACACACATTTCTTTTGGCGACTCTGCGTCTGTGCCAAGGTGCTCTTTGCTGCGATGTGTCACTTAATTTTTGTACTTTTATGTATGTCCCTCGCATTTCATCTCATTAATTAAACGATGAATTTTCCTTGTTTTGTTGGAGATGATAGATGTCCTTTTAATTGGATGTAGTCCCATCTTCAGGATGCAAACTGGATGTCCACTTCTTTATGATGATGATCTTATGCGATGGAAAGAAAATCAATAAATCTTACGTATTCCGAATGCAAAAGTTGACGTAATCTGAATATTTTTAGGTATTTCTTTTTTTTTTTTAATTCGAAAGTGAAAAAAGGCGTAGAAAATAGACATTCTCACGGACATATCGGACAGAGAAAGAGAGGCCTTTGGCTTTTGGCTTTCTTGCATCGCATCGTCTGTCGTTCAAGGTGTGTGCTGGTTTTCTTCTTCTTGGTCTTTTGGGCGAAAGTAGCTGATGAATAATAAACACCGTGTAATGCATAGGATTTTGTTTCTTTTCTTTTGAGAGCATGCAGGCGACATTGTACGCATAATAATAGAACAATCGATAGAGTGGCAAAATGTTTTGTTGGTCGGGTTGGGTTCTTCAATCGATTTCCGGGAAAAATGTTTCAATGTCATGGAATGAGAAGAGGTGTGCGGAAGTCTTCTCGTTGGGAGTGTGGGGCATTTTTGTGTTGGACGAACTGGAGCCAGATGATGTACATCCTATGACATTTAAGTTCGTGACTTTTGGTGGGAGGGAATTGGAGGTTCCGAATCGTGTTGTTTGGGTGGGTAGTTTGTGTAAATGTCGTTGCGAGGGGTCCTTTGACATTTGGGCTTTTGCTTAATTGTGCGACTGAGTTTTTCTGAGAATCTCAATTAATTTCATGGACCTAAAAAGGGTAAGTGCTACGGAAACGTGAATTAGTTTTGGTGATGCTTTGTCCTTTTTAATGTCAAACCACTTTTTCATTGAATTCGATTTTGAATTGGCATAAAGGGGCGTTTTTCATGGTGGAGTGATGCTCTACGTTGTTTCTAGCTAAAAAGCAGGTCATCCTGCAAAGTCGGACCAAGATTTCAGGTCCGACTTCATATACTTTTTTTTCGAATATGCTCATCCTTTTTTGACTGTATCCAAGTCACTATGACATAGAAAAGGACTGGCACGATCAAGGTCTTGTACAATGTTAGTTTCTCAAGAGAGAGCTTTAATAATCAACTGTTTTCTTGGCCCAAAAAAAAAAACGCGATTAGCAAGAGTCACTCTTCGTTTTATCTCCAAGGTGGTGTCATTTTGTAAAATAACAGTCGTTGACTACCTTGAAGTTATATCTGTAAATAGTGATGTTGATCCGCTGTTGGGGTGGTCCTTCATTGGTGATAGCATATACTTCATCTCTCCCTCGTTGACCGCCAGGCCCATCTTCATCGCTTCTACCTAAACAATCGCTAATGCTTCACAGACACCTCACTTCGTTTTGCCAGTAGTTCTGCCTCTAGTGCCTCTGGTATTGACATGTGAGCTCCGCATAATGCTTTGAAGTACAATGTTGAAGAGGTCGCATGACAGCGCGTCATCTGAGACCTTTTTTTGGCATAAAAGGTATCTGTAAAGTCACTGCCGAGCCTCATGGAGTAATGAGCTTTTTCTATGGTCATTCTGCAAAGTCGGACAAATTTGGTAGAGAAGCCAGAATCAGATATGGCTCCATATTGATAGTTCATTCCCGAAATTTACAGCCTTAAAGTCGAGGAGTCGTTTTGGGTCCCCAGGACCTGCTGTAATGTGAATATCTGGTAAATGCTTAAATTTTTGGGCCTAAAGCCACACAGATGTAGACCAATCAGATTGCTGACAAACGGCTTTAAGTGTTCACATAATACGGCAAAGAAGATTTAATAGGCGATTAGACTAAGAGGTCTTTTTTTCTTGTGGATTGGTTCCATTCATCATTGGCATACACTCGTCTGACCATATTTTGGAGATGAGTTGGTACATAATGCTCGCTTTACTATCATCTCCCGCTATTCTGAATAGCATGACAGCTAGGCTGTCTGTATTACATTGGATGGCGTAACAGCCCGTTAAGGACCAGAGTCAAACTTTTCGTTACTGAAATCGGCCACTTTATTGGGCTTGAGGTCGCATATTGCTACCTTCACCTCGTTCAGGTCATCGTCCACGTTAATGGGTGAAACATTCAGGAGTTGAAGGGACGCAGAAGATACTTCAATACTACAACTACAACGGCGAGTTCTAACAAGAATTTTCTGTTCAGTTTATTTATCTAATAAGATTGCAATTCTAATACAATTTTTTTTACGGTGTGAGGCACTTGTTCAATCCAAAAATAATTAGTGCCAGGGCACACAAGCAAATCTTAATCACAAAAAAATTCTCACGTGGTAAACATTAAGCGAAACGCATTAGCAATTCGATTATATGAGGAAAACCTTTTTAAATGTACAAAAAACAAAAAAAAGCCTTATCATGATATCTTATCAGCAATGACTACAATTTTCTATTCAACTAATCGAAAGTGGAGACAACTTTGCCAATGTCAATCCAAAATCAATCGATAGCAACCTTGTGATTAATTAAGACCGACCATTGAACCAAGTCGAGCTTGCAAGAGGACAGCCGAGACATGCCACAGAGCGTGAAATGGATTTTTCAACAGGTTCCACGTGGAACGGAGAGGATTCTTAGTTTTTTTTGAATTAAAAACTCTTTGTCTGTATACACACTTGGGGTTTTGGTTGGTGGAAAGTTTTTTTTTTCTTTTTGCGCGACTGAGTGATTAACCCACCCGAAACTTGGGTGGGAATCCGGGGGGAAAGGAGGATGATTTTTTGTTCTCTGTTGGAATAACTTTTTTGAGAGTGAGGGAGGAGACGTTGAAAGTGGAGCACACAGTACGCATGCCACTATCTCGACATGAAAAACGTGACTCGAATTTTATCCCATTAGTTTGGGCAGGTCCGAGATGAGGTGGTCGCGTTTTGGCCGAGAAGACTTTTGTATGCGTTTTGGGCCTTTTTTGGAAGAGAGTTGTAAACCATGGTGGGGCGATGAAATGGGCCGATGAATTTATAACGACAAGCGACGAGTTTGAAAAGGCGTTGCACATATGATCCTGGTCGTGTAAGAATAAGTTTAAACAATCATACAAAACGTCTTTCTAATTTAAGTAAACAACAGGCTGTAGACACCGAATAGTCGGTGGAAGACATTTATGTTGTTTTTTGCTTTCTTCGTCAGCAGTTACTAATTATTAGTTGTGGTGTTCAGAAAGCAACATTTGTATTTGTTTATCTGCATCACATATGTATTTGATGACTCAATCATTGGGCCGTTATGCGGCAGTAATCTAAAAAAAATAATCTAACTTAGTAATATTGACTAACATATTATTTTTAGTGACTATTCTATATATTATAAGCGATTAAATATTGAACGAACGAACAAACGAACAACTTGATCTGGATGAGTGGTGTTAAGGCACGTGATAAAGTGGTCGAAGGAGGGGAGACTGTAGATGTGCAGGTGCACTGATTAGATTGAAAGAAAAAACGAAAATCGAAAGCTCTACAATGAGAGATATTAGACTTTTCATTACTATATTTGTGTGTTGAGTTGTTTCTACCGTTTACGTATTACAAGTTTTAGACTCGTTTTGCACTTTGATAGGAAAGAGGGTCATGTGCATGATGTGTTTGATGATGTCACAAATATTTGAATCAATGTTGTATAAAGTTGTGAGACATAATGTAAAATCAATGGGTTAAGTATGTAATGTCAGTGTAAGTATGTCAGATTCTGATTTAACGTTGTTTGAGTCTAACGATATTGGAACAGATGATGAAAATGCCTGCTCATTAAAAAGAAAAAATAGGAAATCGAATTTATTTTATAGTTATAATTTGAAAATATAAACAGCAGTTATAAATAAAGATATTTGTATCTTCCCGTTTCTTAATATTTTTAAAGTAGCAGGATTTTACTGTTCAATATCAAACAAGATTTCTCAGATAGAGAATACTGGGAGATTAATAGGGTGAGAAACCGGGCGCGTTTGGAAGTATATACAGATGAGATCCAAAACCGAGAAAGAGAGACCAGACAAATATCGCGTTGTCCCTTCGTCTCCTAGACCACTGTACTGTCTTCCAAGCAAAAATAAAAGCAATTCATGAGACAGCACGTTTGCTGTCCATGTATTCGATAGATGGTCAGTTTATTGGCCTATACATAGCCAGGCGGCAATCAAGGCCATCAATTCGATCAAAGATGGTAAAACAGCGGGCAATCGCTGGGTGATGTAGCAGATATATGTAACCTCATCCTACGCTGGGTCATTGAGTACATGGGTATTCCAGGCAGCGAAAGGGCTGACGAATGAGCTACCTTAGGAGGGATTCTGTTTCCCTCCATGAAAGAAGCTGGCTTACAGCTACTTGCAGAAGCCCATGGCCTATGGCCTTCTAAGGATCCCCTAAAATTTGTTAAGGCTAAAAGGAATAAGGTGTTTCATAAGTGCTTGGGCCGTAACTAACAAGAACTAAGAAAAAAGTAATTAAACTCGAGTTGCGACCCCTCCACTTTGATTTCACCATTTTTCAATCTCCACCTAGTGCTAATGTTAACAGCGACGATGAAGTCCTATCAGAAATAATTAATTTGGTGAAGGAAATAAAACATTCTGACCAAGACAATGTAACCAATTTATATCACGTTGAGGAAAAAGCGCTTTCAACTGACGAACTAATAAGACTTTTACAAGACTCGGAAGAGGCGAATATGAGCTCTGACAACACTGGTGCAGAAAAATGTAGCGCAGCACTGTTAACAGAATTTCTGGATCTTTCTGGAAAGGGGCTTGATTATATTGACAAATGATCCAGATCAAGATAGGAGCGAGGTCTCATTTTTGGTTTTAGAAAATATATCATGCTAAAAAGATCTGTCCAAAAAATAGAGTTAAAAGCTGGTCAAATCCCACTGACATAACTTTTCAATCAGCTTTCTTCTTCTGCAGAGCCAGAAATATTTCTCTAATAACAAACAGATTTTCAAGTCGTTGGGTGAGCAACTTCATGCTAAGATATCACCTCAAAATAATAGATGTACGGCTTATTAGTCCTAGTCCTTTGTTTTTTCCCAATCTAAACATTTTCAGGGCTCTTTTCAGCTTTATCGAGGTATCCTCAGATATTTTACTGTAAAACTTCGGAAATTAACGTGGTTCTTTCAGCGACTTCATCTACGTTCCCAACAAATCGAGTGTACCACACTCATATCTTTTTACCGAAATACATTTCTCACATTACATACCTTTTTGTTTGTTCTTCACCTCAGCAAAACGTCACGATTTGCTTAAAATCTTTTTCAAGAAATTTAAAAAAAAAGAAAAATACTAATTTGAAAAAAATAAACGTAAAAACCATTTTTGCCTTCTTTAACGAAATTCCCAACCACCCTATACTCAAGTATCCCTCTCCCACACATGTGAAAACGAGACAGCCTGATGCACTTTCACAATTTCCCATAAAATGTCATCGGAGCCATAATAAAAGGAAAAAAAATTCACTTTGTATGGTGTCGTTGTCAGATTCACAAAAAACTGTCAAAACGTAGAGAAGAAGAAAAACCAAAAGAAAAGAAAGAAAATTGATTCGCCACCACAGAGAGACATCAGCCCCCCGAACATTTTACTTGAAAATCTCAACAAAAATCCCCCGAATTATAATCGCCAACTAAACAAAATGGAATATGAAAGTGTGCTGATTGTTAAGCCCGAAGTATTCATCTACAAAATTCCCCCAAGGGCCAGCAACAGAGGATACAGGTGAATGAGACATATTAAAAAATTTACGCTGATGACGGGATGATTCACGAGCGAAAATGCACAATCCTTTGGATGGAAAAAAAAATTAAAATATTTACATTCCACTGTAATTTGCATTCGATTAGTTGTAGGTCGTGTGCTTATCATGCGCGCGATTCGTTATCACGTCGAATTGCAAAGTGCAGTGAGTATTTTCACTTTTTGTATTGAAACTCACAGTTCTTTGTTGTCTTTCGTTTTTTTTGCCAACACTGCAGAGCTGCTGACTGGAATCTTGGCGAGCCAACATGGACGGGGCGAATGCGTTTGGTTGCGAAGGGCACCACAGTGAATCTAAAGCTGGAGGACAAGACGTCGGGTGCGCTGTTCGCGAATTGCCCCATCGATACATATCCTGGTGTTGCAATCGAAGCTGTCTCGGATAGTTCGAGGTACTTTGTGATTCGAGTTCAGGACGACAATGGTAAGGGATTGTAGATGTGATGTTTTATGATGGTGTTTTAATTACTATGGCGATTTTGCTCAGGACGATCGGCATTCCTTGGGCTCGGATTTGGCGATCGATCCGATTCGTTTGATCTCAACGTTGCTCTGCTGGATCACTTTAAATGGGTTAAGAACCAGGAGCAGATAGAAAAGGAAAAAACCGAGCCGAAGCAAGAGCTGGATCTCGGCTTCAAAGAGGGTGAAACTATCAAAATCAACATGAGGATAACTGTAAGTGGGCACAAGTATGCTGCTGTTAATTTCGTCTAACGTGGTCTAATTTTAGAAAAAGGATGGCTCCGAAGGAACGTCTAGAACGTCGAAAGCGAAAACTGGAACAGGTATTTTGCCCCCACCACCGGGTGGTGTTGGAAAAATTGCTCCACCACCATCGGGTGGCGGCGGCAGCGTCCGACAAAGTCCTGCTGCGTCACCAGCACACAAGCCTCAAAGCGGAACCGAATGGGGCGATTATGCTTCTGCTGGGCAAGTGTTTATTTAATTTTTCTAAAAAAAAACACGAATTTTAATTGTTAGAGATTAGAATTCAAAGGGTTTATAGAATACGTGTCTACTTTGTGTCCTTCTGTGTATGTGTGTATGGACTCTATAAAAGAAGAGAAATTTAATTCAATTCGTTAAGTAGGGCAAATTTTTCCACACAAGCCCTTTATAGGCATAATGTGATTTATTGAAGCTTACTTATGTTATGGAAGTAGGTCATGTACGAGAAAGTTTGACGGCATCGAAAGTAGGAACGGAGTATAGCTCCGTAGGGATCTGATTACTGGTTCTGCAAAACACCAACTATCACTTGATGTTTGCAGATGTCTGTGCAATGCTTACTAGGTCAAGATTTTATTATTATTATTATAATGTTATTAAATTGCAAGTGAATTACAATTTAATGCAATACTAGTATTGGCTGCCAGGGCCTTCAACTAGTTGGTTTTTCAATGTAGGTTGTTAAATGAGTTTTGCGATGTTGAGGTTATCGATGATTTGGTAAACAAGTTCTATGTTTTCCCTGTTTACATGTGTGAGGAGATATGTAAGGCTATGGTTGGAAAATTTTTTGGTTGTGGTTATAACTTTTTTGCAGGTGAGAAAATGAGATATTGTGAGTGTGAGGTTTTGATCACAGAGGTGACAGATAGGGGGTAATTCCTTGTGGAAGAGGTGTTTGTGGGTGATATAACTATGTCCAAGTCGAAGTCGGGTGTAGATTTGGATCTGCTTTTGGGCGATGTTATTGGGATAGATTGGTTTAATGCCGTCGGGGTTGAGCTGTTTGTAGGTGTGATTGTAGGATGACCAGGAGGTTTTCCTATTATGTTTCCAGTTATTGTGAATGAGTTTATTAATATCTGTTTTACTGTATTGGTAGAACATTTTGAGTGGCTGTTTTGTTGCTGTTTTTGCTTCCAGATCTGCGGCTTCGTTGCCTTTGATGCCGATATGACCGGGAATCCAGGCGATTTTTAGATTGTCACTGCTGCAGATGAGGAGGTCACGGATAGAATTAATAATTGCTATTGGGGATGTAATGTTCTTAATGGCTGAGATTGCTGATTGGCTATCTGAGAAGATTATGGTTTTTTTTGTTTTACTGAGTTTTATGGCTTGGAGAATGGCGAAAGCTTCTGCAGTGAATATTGATGTATAGTGCGGAAGAAGGCCTTTCGAGAGTACTAAGGTACTTTCGTTGACCACGGCAAATGAGGTGAAGGTGTCGGTTTTAGAGGCATCTGTAAACAAAAAGTTCCAGCCAAGTGATTTGTATTTGTCGGAGATGCTTGAATAGAGGGCTTTGAAGATAAGATCGTTGGTTTGGGATTTGGTGTAACTACAGAGGTCTGTGATTAGTTGGCGGCTGCAAAGCTCCCATGGAGGTTGGCTATTGCTTTTGGGGTTTTGGATGGATATGGGAATATTTAGGTCTCTTGCTGAGGCTATGACGTTGAATATGGTTGATTGGATTTTCGGAGGTCGAATACGATTTACGGTCTTTGTTATAGTTTTGTGGATAGCAGATGGGTATTTGGAGCTTATTTTGTGAATGATCGAAGAGGTGAGGTTCCCAAATCTTTCTGCAAGACTAGGGAGTCCTGCTTCGGTCAGAATGTTTTTGATGGGTGTAGAGCGGAGAGCTCTCATGCTTGTTCGGATGGCGGTGTGATAGGGTGTGGCTAAGAGTTGTATGCACGATTTGGAGCATTTTCCATAGATAGGAAGTCCATAGTCTATTTTTGAAAGTACGATGGATTTTGTTAAATGAATGAGGGAGTTTATATTAGATCTGCTATTTTTCGCCGATAGATATTTTATAATATTAACTCTGGCTGTGAGGCTTTTTTTTATATAAAGGCAGTGGTTTCGGAAATCAAACCTTGAATTGAAGACTAGCCCAAGAATTTTTAGGCAGTTTGTGTTCTGTATTTGGGTATTGTTTATGCAGAGTTCTATTGTTTTGTTACATGAGTGTTTTTTGCAAATATGGAAGATGATGGATTTGGAGAGCGAAATGGATGCACCTGAGTAATCGCACCATTCTTGGAGGACAAGGATGATGCGGGTGAACGTGTTACTGACTTCAAGAAGGTCTTTGGATTTAGAAAAAATGAAAAGATCGTCCGCGTAGAGCGAGTGGTCTATGGATGGAAGGATGTCTATTGTTTTACTTATTTCGTTGAAGGCTATAAGGAATAGGACTACCGAGAGGGATGATCCTTGTGGAATACCGTTTTTTAGTTGGTGTGGATTGGAATGGGTGTTGGAGACCTTGACTCGAAAGTGTCTGTTGCACAAAAAAGATTTGATGAAAGTGAAGATTTTGGGACCAATTTTCCATTTTATGAGTTGGTTTAGTATGACGTGCATACCTATTCTATCGAACGCCTTATCGAAGTCTAAGCTTAGAACAGACGCGTGGTTTCTCTCTGACAGCGTCGAGGAGATGAAGTGGTCAATTTGGAGGAGCGCATCAAGGGTAGATGTTCCTCTTCTGAAAGCGGCTTGTCGGTTGTCTAATAGTTTGTCTTTCGAGAGAAACCAGAAAAGACGTTTGGCGATAATTTTTTCAAGGATTTTGCTTGTGCAGGGAAGGAGAGAGATTGGGCGGTATCCCGTAGTAGAGGAAGGATTATTGTTGGGTTTAGGTATCGGAATGATGGTTGCAACTTTGAAAGAATGTGGGATGGTTCCTGAATTAAAAATGTTATTGAAAAGCGACAATAGTCGTGTTTTCAAAACTGGGGGGGAATTTTTTAGCATAGCGTATGAGATACGATCGAAACCTGGTGTTTTGCCCTTTGCAGTGTTTAAGCACGATATGAGTTCGATCATTTTTATTTTAGTTTCTATTGTCGTAGCTGTAGGAGAGGGATTGAAGGAGGGATGGGTGGCGTTGAGTATTATATACTTTTCCTGAATGAATTTTGAAGTAAAATTTGAGTCGTCAGAAAGCTTTTCCCAAGTCTGGGCAAAGTGATCGGCTATTTCTGTTGGACAGGTAAGGGTTGTGGCGCTAGTTTTTATGGTTTGGATGGTGGTTGGTATATATGTACCTGTTAATTTTTTTATGTCTGCCCAAAGCTTACGCGATTTGCAGTTAGGGTTTATATGGGCTGTGAATTTTTCGAAGCAGATCTTTTTTTCAGTTTTAACTGTTTGTCGGAATTTAGCGTTAAGCTTTCTATACAGAATGAGATTGGTGTCAGTGGGGAATTTCTGGAATCTATGAAAAGCCTTTTGTTTGTAGTTCCGGAGGTCGCTGATCTCTTTATTCCACCAGGGAACTGTCTTCCTGTGAAGCTTCCCATTCGTTTGGGGGATGGCTACGTTGGCTGCTGTTCGTATGGATTTGTGGATAAGTGCGGTTTCTCTATTGATATTCGGCGATTCTAACCTTTTAGAAAGTTCGTTTGATACTGTGGTACCGTAAAGGTCCCAGTTGGCTCTGTCGAGCAGGAATTTTGTTGTGTGCTTAATGTGGGAGTTGTAGGGGCCACTTGTGAGAGTGATGAAGATAGGGAAGTGGTCACTGCCTGATAGGTTGTCTGAGATAGCCCAGGTGGTTTTCGGTAGGAGAGAGGGAGAGATCAGGGACAAGTCAACATGCGTGAATGTTCTGTGTGTGGAGAAATGGGTGTGGCGGCCGTCGTTGAGAACTGCTAGCCCTGAGTTGTTGATGAAGTGGTCTATTATTTTTCCGCGCTTGTTATGTTTGTCAGAACCCCAGGTAGGACTCCATGCGTTGAAGTCGCCGGTGATAATGACTGGTGTATTTATATTGATTAGTATATTGTCAAGATCTGACGACGAAAAGTGTTGATCGGGTGGAATGTATAAGGAGATTATGGTGAGCTTGATTTTCAGGGTTAATTCGACTGCTATTGTTGATATGTTGGAATTTATGTTAAGAAATGTATGTGGGATGGACTTGTGGATCAGAAGGCCGACACCTTGTTTTGAAGCGGTGATTGCGTCCAGATTGTGGAAGGATGCTGAATATTGTTTTGGAGGAATAGGTTGGAGGTTAGGTTTGATATGTGTTTCTTGTAGTGATATTACAGCAGGGTTGTGCTCATTTATGAGTAGTTGTAGTTCATGGTAGTTGTTGAAGAAACCGTTTAGGTTCCATTGGAGGATTTTGATAGATGATTTGGTTGTGTAGGGGTTCAGATTGTGTTTCGGGGCATTGGTGTTAGATATATTTTGTGAGATGGGACTCTGTCGTCCAGCCCTCGAAACATTCGGACTCCGGTTGGAGTTCGGATGTTTCGAAGCCTGGACAACAGAGACAGGTTGTGGAGTCGGATGGTTAATATTAGTTGTCGTCATCGTCAATTTTGACAGGGGGATCTAAGAAATATTTGTTGGTTTTAATGAGTGTTTGTGTGATTGTGTTGATTTTGTTGTCAGGCATTGTTTGTGTTGGGTTGGTTAAAGTTCGCGTAGTGTTGTTAGTGTTTAAATTTTGTGTGTTAGGATAGGCTGTGCTTGTGGCAAGCTTGAAAGATGTCGTAGAGGGTTGTGGAGTGGCTGAGTTTCTGCTTACGGTGGTAGAGGTGGTGCTGGGACTAGTGATGGGCTGATTTTTATTGTTGTGTGGTTGTGGGTTTTTTGGTTGCGAAACTGATGGCGTAGGGGTAGAGGTTGCGGTCACGTTGGGAGCTTGTGCTTTGATTGTTTCGATAGGTTTGTTGCGCGTTACGCAGTTATTTGGGAGTGTGGCAGGTGCAATTGGTTGGGATGCGTTTTTAGAGATTGCGGCGTAGGATACGGAGGTTGTAGGGCTGGGGTTTTGTTCCCTGAAAGTCTGCTTCGCCTCGGCCATGGTGCATTTTTTCATTGTTTTTATCTTGAGTATCTCCTTGGCTTGAAGATACCGCTTGCATGTTTTTGATGACGATGGGTGGTCTTCTTGGCAGTTTGCGCACAAAGTGCGTGTGCAGCTGCTGGGATTGTGTGGGGGAAGGTTGCAGTTGGCGCACGATGGGCTGCTTTTGCACCTTTTGGCCGTGTGGCCGAGGAGCTGACAATTTTGGCAACGCATGGGATTGGGAAAATATTCGTTTACGTTGACTGTATACCAGCCAATGTGAACTGATGTTGGTGGTCGATAAAGGTCGAAAGTTAATAACACTAGACCAGTGGCCCGTTGATTGCCGTCTGTTGTTTTTTTGAATTTATATACGTCTGTGACGCCTTGTGACTTCATTTCCTTTATTATTTCTTGTTCTGGAACGTTAATTAAGCAGGGAGCGTATACTGTGCCCTTACAGGCATTTAGGCTATGGTGGTATGTTATGTTTACCGGACAGATATTAGCGAGGGTTTTTTGTTTGATGAAAAGTTCCGCTATCTTTTGTGATCTGGTTAGGATCAGAAGATTGCCGTCGCGGAGTTGCGTTATGTTATCATATGCCGTGCTAATACCGTCTATGGCTTTTTTCAATAAAAAGACGCTATAGTTAGATAGCGGTTTTTCTGGGGTGGTAGGAGCGATAACTATAAATTTGGGGTTAGAAGGGGCTTGGGTTGTGGAGTTAAAAGGAGTGTAGGTTGTCTTTTTTCTTTTATTATGCTTGGGTTCGGTAAGCGTCTCGAAATCGAGCTCGCTGAACCGGTTACCCGTCAAAACACGTGGCCCTGAGGCCATTGGAAGCACGAAAACTATCACTCTTTATGGATTTCGGTCTATTCACTTGGTAATTAGTGTTGTACGGAAATGAAGGTTAACTGTTTTGGGGTTTTCCCGTATGTAGATTGCCTGCGGTAGGTAATTAGTGTTAAGTACTTTATGATATCAGAGACGATGCAAAAAGTGACCGGGAGCGAATACCGAACGATGTTGTCGCTTCGGAAGCTAGACGGTGACTGTCAAGATTTTATTTTGTCTATCAATTATGCTCATTAATGGTTGCGCTCCCTAGCCCACCTTAATCTCCTATTAAGTCAAATACAGCAGTAAACAGGTTGCAAACTGTCGCATCTCGTTAAAAAAAATTAAAACAAATTAATCAAAAAGTTAGTTTATTAACTAATAAATTAGTTAAAAAATTAAAATTAATTCTTAGTCTTGCTGCTGAATGTAAGAAATTAAATAGTATTTTAGTTGAGGCTTACTTGGGTAGTGTGTAGGTGAAGCAGTGAAAATGTAAAGTGATTAAGCCTATACTGATCAAAACACAATGCTGTCCACTTTCACTTAAGGGAACACCTAACAATCAGTCATTCTCCATTAACCGCTGTTGTATCAACTAAACCGAAAGACTTTCTATCCTCTGTATTTGCATTAGTTGAACACTTATTTGTAATAATGTATGTATTTCATGACCAACAATTCTGCATCTCTTCATCTCTCCCTCGGAGATAAGGATAGCATTAAACCCTTTAGCGCTGGCCAATTACAAAAAAAAAACACGCCAAGTTCACCTTTACAACTCTGTGGATAGTCGAAAATAGTTTTTCATACTTCCTCTATGATCTGCGCTGTTAGCAGCTATTATTTGTCGCATCAGAACCACATGAAGATTCTGGTAGCAGATGTCCGTTTCCATTGATTGTCATGATTTTGATTCAAAAAGAGCTCTAACTCTTTCTGGTGTGCAAATTTGCAAAAACGTATGGTCGTCCAACACAAATTTGAATTATTTTTTTTAATGTATTCCAATTGACTTACATAGACCAAAAAACAGAAGAAGTACATACAAAGTTGAAGGGAAAGATTGTCCCTTCTCTTTTGCAATGTTTTTCTTTCATGCGATAAAAACGTTTGCACGATTGCAAAACATATTTTCTACTTGGTTTGTCCGACTTAGCCGAAATATGTAGTTCAATTTTGAACCAATAAGACAGAAAAAGGTAAAAAGATGTGATTCATTTATGTTCTAACATCCAGGTACATCACATTATATCGGGTAGTATTTTCGTGTGTGTCTATTTTCAACTGGAAACACACTTTTTTACTAAAGGTTCTTCTAAATTCGCGATTTATGCTTTCGCTTTCTGTTTGATTCTCACATTTTTACATAGACCAACATAAGTTCTTATTAGATTCTCCTCAAATTTTCTAAAAAAAAATTACAGACAACAAGAAATTTATTATCAGTTCTGCTCATTTTTTTTGTCACATTCTGAATGACGAATCCAAAAAGCGGAATCAAGTGATTACTCATCTTCAACAAATATGATGTCAACATGGCCCATCTACACAGTCTGTACTAAAGCCTGATAATCAGATCACGATGACTGCATACTAACCTGCTTGTTTTTTACTAGAATAAACTCATTAACCGGATTAAACAATGCAATCTCATACACAGAACGCCCACAAAGGTGACAGTTTTTCAGAACAATGTCAGTGAATTTCACCGGATGACTTCAATTTTTCGGTAGATAATCATGTAGCATATCACGGTACTATGCCGCCCACAAATAAAATAGACATTACATAACCTTAGTTGTGGTAAATTGGGGAAACCGCTAATTCAAGAAACATGATTTGACTAACGTATAGCAGCGCTAGTAAAGATTACCAATGCAATATGTAAGTCCATTTAAAGTTTAAAGTCAGTTACTATCATTTTGATGAATATGAGAGAAAAATTAGTGGCACTAAAAAAAACCAAAACACTTAAAATATTTGTTAGTTCTTTAGAAAAACGTGTAAACAGAGTTAAAATAAATCACGTGGAAGTTTTAAAGCAATTATTTGCTGCTGCTCAAACATTCTTATTGTCTATAAAAGAATTCGAGGTGTAAGATCACAAACAAATAAAGCGCCAGAGTTGTAAAAGAATGCATTTATTTGTGAATGAATTTGAAGTTAGTTTATATTTTTTAATCGATGCAATCAAAACAAAAGAAGAGTTGAATTCGGAAACATTTAATCACTATTCTTTTGAAATACTGGAAGTCAATTGAATTCACAAAATTTGACTTGAATTCAAAAGTGGATCCACCTACATAAGTTGAAGTTAGTGGTATCAATTTTAAATCAGTTGACGTCACTTGATTTCATTTTTAAATCATTCATTAATTTCAACAGAACTTATTTGAATTCATTTAAAATCAGTCAGTTCTCATCGTGGCTTGATCGTTAGTGCGTCGGACGGTTAAGCGAGAATACCTGGGTTCGAATCCGACTCGGGAAAAAACATCACAAACATTTTTCACGGCCCCACCTCCAGCGAACGACTCATAATCCTCCTGGAGCATCCTCTGTCATGGAAAGCTTTCGCAATTCGCCTGTCGAAACCGGCATTAAACAGTAGGGTCCCCTCCACATGTGTCAAAATATATCGCGCACAACACAGTGGAGGCGCGAAGCCTAGCTTCAGTTAACACGATCAATCGTTTGCGCATGTTTGCATCTGCATCGCCGAAAATGCAAACGATGCGTTCGGCCGCTACCCGAGACTTCTCAGGTTTCATCCGGCCTGCGCGTGTGCGATGTGGATGCGCGTGTGCAATTGTGGGAAAAAGGGAACTTGGCCTACGGAGCTAAGTGATTAGATAATAAGGAATAAGAATATTCTAAGTCAGTTCTAATTCAGAATCGGTCACGACTTGTGGCACAGTTTTGTTTGATTTAATTGACCCGTTGGCAAGGGGAAATCCGCGCGGTATATTTTTTTTTGGCTCTCCGCGACCATTCTCATTTAACTGACTCCAAAAAGTGTAATTGAAAATGATTGTATAAAATTGAATAAAATTGAAAATTGAACGCTTTAGTCACTGAGTTCTAAAAAATCGTGACATATTTTCTTTAATCGCAGTCAATTACCAAAAAGACTTCAAACCATTTTGGATTAACTCAATAGAATAACAATCTCTAAATTTTTAATTTGGTTACATTATTTTTGCAGTTTGTTTTTTTTTTTAAATATTCAATACCATTTCTGCTGTTTATTTTTCGCTAAAAAGAATATCTCGAAGGAAGCACTGACCACGGATTGGATAATGTTTTCTTTTCGGTTTCATATTATACACCCGACAAGATTGATGTTTGGCGAGCATTATTCTTAAATGGGAAAGTCAGAAGGTGTTGACACACGTCTTTGCTGCTTAGTAAATGGGCGAAAATTAAATGAAATTTTAGTCTTATTACTGCCCTCTTCAAAATGTAGCCCCTGAAGCATTCCAGATAACATTTTTTATGGGTTTCTTTTAACCTTTTTATGTCGCTGTAACTTGGGCATGAAGGGGCTAAGTGTTGGTTGACTGTGAACTCAGCCCAGATCAGCTATAAAGTGATCATTAGCAATACTTATAATAAAATATTTCCCAACAAGCTTGCACAACATGGCAACCTATTTTGAAAAAAAAAGCACTTATAGAAAAACTCAAAATTACGTGAACAAGCTCAAACATATAATGTTACTCATAGCCAATATCGGGCATGAAAGGGTTCAATTCCTTATTGTTGACTAAGTAGGTACATATAATCAACTTCTGTTTTATATACCTTGCTTCTCTTCTCTTCAAAAACGCAGTTTTTAAGCACTCTTCTAACGAAATTTCTATTTTCTATATATAATATAATATAAATTAATATTTCTTTTTATTTTTTTTTTATTTTATTTGTTTCTTATAATAATTTATAACAATTTCGTTTTGTTCTTTCTCATAATAGTTTTTCTTAGTACTATAAAAGATACTTTATCTTATTGTACATCCAGTTTATTTTATAATAAAATTGAATTGAATTGAATTCTCTCTTCACTTGATCATCCTTCTAGTGAAGGTGCACCACATTATCAAGGTTTATACCACTCTTACTGGATATGAGACTTATATATACCTCCTTTTATGCTTATCAAGAAACTTTCAGCATTAGTTCTTATATTTTTTCTCAACTCTGTTTTTCTCTCCACAGAACAAACAATCAAGCACAAGGGCAGCAATCATCAGCAGCAAATGCCAATTGGGTTCAGTTCTAAATCGTAAACCACTTAAAAGAATGCTACTGTAAAAAAAACCAACACAACCATAAATAATAAATAATTCATTAATAATAATTTAACAAAAATAAAAAATAAATATTTACAAACAAAAAGAAAAATTAAATAAGATATTGAATTAAATAAGAATGATAACAATATTAACGAAAAAAAAAATGTATAAACTTTGTTGAACTGTATTTTTACAATATATATATATATACATACAATTTAAAAAAAAAAAACAAAAATATCAGAATATTAGCCAAGGAAAATATAAAAAAAAATTACACGAATTAGCACGAAAAAAAAAGAGGAAAATATAGTGAAAACAATTGAACTAGCAGTTGAAATTATTTTCAATTCAACGACTGTTTCTCTTAAGTTCATAATTTCTCACTACAAACATGAAAAAAAAAAGTATTAATTAATCACCAATCTTAATTGTTATCAAAATCTTAACTAAAAATTTGTTCAAATTACGTATATGTATAACTTTCTTTTGTTCTTTAAATTAAGAGGTGAAACGCATACAAATACACCATACACACACACACCAACTACTAACAACAACAACAAGAACCCACTTAAAGCGATGTATTCATTTCCAAGCAGAATATTTTTGTACTTATACGAGTATGTATGAAAGAAGCAAAACAAACGAGCCGTTATAGAAAGGATTTATTTTTTTAGTTTCTACACTTCAAAAGAAAAAAAAACGTATATAAATAAAATGAAAATATATATAGATGTATATGTATAGCTATTTAAAAAAAAAAAAAAAACAAAAAAAAACCTAAAAGTAAACTAAATCTACTCGAAGCTCTTCGATTATATTCAGTGTATATCTCTCTGCTCTAATGCAATGTTTAGCTTAAATCAAAAACAAACAAAAAAATGTAAAAAAAAAAAAACAATTTATGACATGTTCATCCCTGATTCTTCTCACGCAGAAAGATTTCCCTCTTAAGAAACACAAGAAAAGTGATTAGTGCACATTCAGTCACTTACAGAATTGATCTCATTCTCCTTAAACAACCCGGGAGCATGATAGGATTAAACTTAAAACTGTATATTTATTTTTTCAGCAGACGGATAATTTTTAGCGGGATGACTCCTTGACATTGAATAATCCCTTTAAAGCTTAGGTTTGCGGAAGATCTGTCAAGATCCCAGTAATGCCGGAAGTTGTTGAATTGATTTTATGCCAATTGGAAATGTTGCTTCATCGGATCAATTTTTGTATAAGAACAGACTTGTTAGATTTTAAATCAACCATTGTAAACATCTGCGTTCTGCAGATGAATCACTCTCAACTCCCCGACAAATCGTAGACAACATTTCTATTAGGGCTCAGAATAATGCAATCAAATAGTAAAGTCTAATCTGTCAGAATAATGCAATCAAATAATAAAGTCTAATCTTGTCTAAACTTATCCAAGGTTATAAATAACTCATGTATCTACAATCAACTGGCTCCCAAGATGTTTTATTGTGTTTTTTTTTTGTAAAGATCGCACAATAAAATATCTTGGTTACAAGAAACTGGGTCCCAGGATATCTAGTTGTGTATTATTTGACGTAACGATCGTACACCATCGGTGGACCAAGTGGTTTAGTGGACCAAGACCTGATTTACAGACAGAATTTAGGCTTTTCTGTTCTTTCCACATAGATCTAGTGATTGATGATTGCAAAAATATTATTTCTGAACTTCAAACTTTTCTGAAGAAATAATCTTCCTCAAGTTTATAATACCACGAAAAAGTGATCAACTAAGTGAGTGACTGTATGAAACCGAATTTTGTTCCTTTCGTTTGTAAATGTAAAAAAAAAAATTTTTTTCTCCATTTAGACAGTAATTTTCTTTTATTTTTGAAGTATTTTGTTTTTAATTGTTAACACCAATATATAAAATAATGTGATTATTGATAAAAAAAAAAAGAAAATGTAAAAGAAAAAATGTTAATTTATTGTGTGAAGTAGATAAACAAGAAAAACAAAACAAGTTATGTCTCTCACATTTAACTGTAGCAACAATCTACACATTCCGCAAAAAAAAAAAACAAACAAAAATAATATATCTCATTAAAAAAAATAAATAATTATACAAGAAAAACTATTGAAACTATTAAATAAAAAAGAAAAAAATGTATGTTTCCCGTAGGGTTGCTTAAATGTCGGTTGTCCATTGACTTAATAGGTTCTTCATTTGCTTTAATTACACATCGAGTTATAATTCTTTGGAGAAGTATTCACTTACTTGAACTTTTAGGCTTACTAAAGCTTGTATTATTTAAAGTAAAAAGGTCATTGGTCAATGACCAATGTGGACCGGCACGGCAATGGTTTGTCTTAACTGGACACTTAAAGGTAGCTCCAAACCGTGCACCGTGCACATAAGGCTTGAAGAACGATTTCTTATGATCCCCTCCATATCTGTCGGTCTCGCTAGGGCAGAAATTGGGTAGAGCTAGAGGTGGTACTTGATTTCTGCTCAAAATGGTAAATATTTGCTGTGGAATCGTAAGTAGATTTTAAAATTATGAAACTGCTACAGGTTAGTAAGTAAGTTTCTGGTAATAAATTTACAAGCTCTTTGCATTAAAACCACAAGATTAAAGGTACAAATGTGCGTAGAATATAGTGATGCTCAACCAGTGCGACAAACTTGTGTGTGAGGCAAATCTCACTGAAATTCTTTCCGGGATTCTTGAAGCAGACTTAAGATTCTGATAATTTCAAAGTTAGAACAAAATAAAGAAATTTAAAGCAGTTTGCTGCTTTCAGCTGCTAATAAAGGTCTTAGGTACATCTTAGGTAGGTGGAACTGCCGCGACAGTTTGTGACTCACTCAAGCCATTAAGATTATATTATCACGCATGCGGTTAGTTCCAGACTTAGTTTCGATTGCCTTTAATTTTCTGCGAATGATAAAGTGAAGCACGCTTAATTTATCTGCCACTGTAGGCTATAGCATGTTTGCTCCACAAACAAATTTATTTGCCACTTTCAGCTAACAATTTTCCTCTTTAAAAATGTAACATGTAAAAAAGGCAGAATGATAATCGCTGTTATTTTTTAACCTTACGAGCAAAACTATTAGAACTTTTTTGAAAATGAACGAACAAAACCATTCGATTATTTTTGAAACCTCAAACCACCGCCATTTAAGCAACACTACAGTCACTTCTTCCCCATAAAAAAAAAGAAAAAAAAAACAATAATTACAAATTTTACAGCATGAAGTCGATAACCTGTGATTAGTTTTTCTCTTTTTTTACAAAACAAAAATAATTGCTGAAATCGAAATTAATAATAGAAAAAACAATAAAGTATTTTATGCGGAGTTTGCAGATCGATCGAATGCAGATTGACTCGAATGGTCAATCTGCGTCTCATTAAATTATGAATAGGTGTAAATTATTCTTTAAGTTTCTTGTTGCGGCAAGACGACGAGAAGAAACTACGAAAATTTGTTTTTAAAATTATAAATAAATTTGGTTATGATTCAATAAAAGAAAAATTAAAACAAAAATTTATCAATAAATTGATTAATGTAAGGATGATGATTGTGGGAGTGATGGATATCTTATCTATACTTCAAACTAAAGGGATATGGTGGTGTACAAGAGGCTATGTTATGTGAATAGAAGCAGCCAAAAATTAAGAATAATTAAACAACAAAGACTTGAACTTAAAAATAACATTTCCGCCTCAGACTTGGAAGAAGTGGACCAAATTTTAGAAAGATTCACACAAATTTTAGAAAAACGCACTAAAACAAATTTCGACTAAAAAATATTTAAATGAACTCCGTTTCTAAGTTAGACTCAAAATGATGCAACAGTCGACCAACAAGAATTTAATACTCGCTAAATTGAAATCGTTTAACAGTGCCAATTTTAATAAGTTCCTTCGTAAATTTGAAATTAAAGTAGTGCATTTCCAGCGCGTCCCCGTTAGTGGAATATGCGGCCACAGAAGATAATGATAATGAAGTGCATAACGGAATTGTGCTCGCATTCAATCAGCATTCAATAATTTTAAATCCAGGCTTCCGCACTCCCTATAATTTGAAGCTTTTAGCATGCAAGCATACAAACTCGTTCCACTCTTTGAAGGGAAGCAGGTTATATTGAAGGATCATCTTCTGAAGATCATCTTCAGCCGCTTCTGAAGACTATTGTTGGTCCATTCAACCATAAACTCAGTTAGATTTGAGGAAGTTCACATTCAACGTGGATAGCATATGAGTAAGTCGTTTGAGGGAGTTTAAAGACCCGATTGGAGAAAATCCTTAGGATCGATTTACATGCCTTCGAGTATTTACTGCCAAACATTTGAATAGCGTAGCCGGGACATGCGCTTACAGTCGTGTTAAGCACCTTGAATTTTAAGGCACAACCGATTGGTTGGTTGCTAAAGAACTTTCACCACATTAGGTTAATGGCAGTTTTAGCAGGTACTGCTTTTCCATGACTATGTTTTCTCATGTCAAGAGTCGCATTTACAAGAAAGCCTAAGTAGTTGAACTTCTTGACGATTTCGATCGACTTGCCTACCAAGGTACAGTTTTCTCGAATATGCGTGATACCTAACCATTACCGAAAATCATAATTTTTGATTTCGAGGATTTAGTCTTCGGGTTCCATAAGTCGGAGTAAATTTTTAATTTATTTGTTGGCAACTGAGGAGTAAGTATGCAGGTTTTTAGTCAACATATAAGAGGACCTTAACCTAAACTTCACCAACTCTAACCCCGGTCGGTAGATAACTAGTTATGCAATCTATCTAGCTGCAGCCTTTTACTTTTGTACCCAGGTGGTATTTCGTTGGTTCTATTATATCTGCATAAAGTCTGTTGTTTTTGTAATATAACTAAGGAAAATATTGTTGGTCCATGGTGCATTTGCTGAGCTTAAAAATTACGACTAAAACGAGAAATGTAAAAACGCCGTTCTTATAAAGTCTTATTGGACAGTCAACACTTAAGCTCTCAATCACGGCAACACTATTCTGTTTGACAGCACACAGTGTACGTCCGGCGAGAACCAGATATCATAGAAAACGTATTTGTTGCGGGTTGAACTGTCAAACTGTGTGCAGTTTCATAAAGTAATTTGTTTTGTTTTTTAATTTGGTGCACGCAAAACCCACCTGAGATGTTTGTGATTTGCATTTGATTTCAATTTTATAAAACTAAATCCACAAAGCAATAAAGATGTACACT
Source organism: Syritta pipiens (assembly GCA_905187475.1). NCBI lineage: Eukaryota > Metazoa > Arthropoda > Insecta > Diptera > Syrphidae > Syritta > Syritta pipiens. The sequence goes on along the minus strand of LR994571.1, from coordinate 8,000,550 downwards.
CTTCTATCCGGTCTGTACCGGTATATGACACAAAAAGACGAGTACTGCGTTGTTATTTTGGGTCTAGACAATGCTGGAAAGACGGTACGTAGAGATGTGTGGCGGTATGACGATAGCAAAACCTTAATTGGTGAATATATCTTATTTGTAGACGTATTTAGAAGCGGCGAAGACAAAATTCACGAAGAACTACAAAGGTATGAATCCAGCAAAAATTACCACAACTGTCGGTCTAAATATCGGGCAAATCGACGTGCACGGTATTCGTTTGAATTTCTGGGATCTCGGTGGGCAACAGGAGCTTCAATCACTCTGGGATAAATACTACGAAGAGTCTCATGCTGTGATTTATGTGATAGACTCGAATGATCGGGATAGGATGGATGAATCAAAGCAGATCTTCGGTGAGTCGCTTTACTTCTTCTCTGACGTGGGTGCTAACGAGAGTTCCTGTAGACAAAATGATAAAGAACGAACATCTATCAGGAGTACCACTTCTGGTGTTGGCCAACAAGCAAGATCTGCCAGATGTCATGGGCGTGAGGGACATCAAACCAGTATTTCAACAGGCCGGTGTGCTAATTGGACGTCGGGATTGTCTCACTATGCCTGTATCCGCTCTGACTGGGTAAGAAAAGTCTTAACGCCAAGAATTTATCATGTTATTAAGAACGGTGTCATTTACTTTTAGCGAGGGGGTTGATGAAGGCATCAAGTGGCTGGTAGAAGCAGTGAAAAGAAACTCAATCGTCCGACCTCCGCTGGAAAACGACTGATAGCCGCTTGGCGAACCTTCCGCCCTTCGCATTCTTCCGAGTTCCGCTTGTGTCTGCGTGCATGAGAGGTTCGACTAGATTAAAACTTTTGCAATGACAGCCGTATACACTTGTATTTATACTTATCTACTTTTTAAGGGTCTCCGAACGAAATAAAGCAGTTAAAAAGAACGAAAAGACTCTTCGTTAGCCTATCGGGTTGTTGTGTCATCGCGTCGTTTGTATTTGATTTATTTCAAACAAGTTTCCTACCTTGTGCTCACCTACCGTACAACAGAGGTTTCTTATCAGCGAATTAATTTACTTTCTCCTGATAATGAGTACGTTTCGAATATTTTCGTGTATGCGCACCTTGGTAATGTTTTCTTAGATAACGTGTCAGCTAGTTGTGCAGGTAGGTGGTACGTATTAACACCTCCAACTACTTGATTTTGAGTAAAATAATTTTTATACCAAAGAATAAATTTTTTTTCTTATTACTCCCTCTCTCGCTCTTGTGCCCTTAAAAGATAAGCACAGACAATATGTGCCTATGATAGAAGTTGAGAGTTCTCGAGGAGTGGAATTTCAAAATATTGTGCTCAAGTGAAGTTATAAATTGAACTATTTGTTATTTTATTTAATCATGTATCCGTATTATGAACAAGATTGGAGTGTTTTACCACCGGAGAACAATCGAAGGTTTGTTGTGTTAAAATGATTTAGTCATCGGTATAGTGCTATGAACCTGGGTATTGCAGGTTCTGGGTTTTGAGTTGTTGATTCACCTGTTGGAAGGAAGGGTCTTGTGTGATAAAAACGCGTTATCATGGAATTGCGTTGGCGCCTGTGCTGACCTCTGTGTGTGATTTCGATTCACTAGTTTCTGATGTTGTTTTTTTTTTTTGGAAATTGTTTTCTAGAGTTGCCAGTGAATATTATTCAAAATCTTAAAAATTGGACACTTGTTAGGTCCGCGGTGTTGGCTCAATTGCTTATCTTGGATTAAGATGTCACTTTCGTTACTCATGTAAACATTATGGGGATTACGGTTAGCAGTGGAATATTTAGTGAAAAAAAAATAATTTCAAGTCAATGGAAATATGGAAGAATACATTTATGGTTCAAAGGTGTATGAATGCAAAATGGGTCTTCGGCCACTGGTATCGATAGTTACATTTTAAATACCGAGCAAGCAAATTGTAATAGTTATACATTGGGCTTTGTTTAAAAGGCTCTGAATTGAGCAGAAATTCTTTGCAGTGATGATACATTTCCCCTTAAAAACCAAATCATGTCGCCAGATAGATTTTACCAAAAGTTCCCCTATTACATTTGATTAGAATGGAACAAGAATAACCACAACCGATTGCATCAACTTAGAGACGCCTTTACATACACTTAACTCTATATCAGGTAAGGCCGGCTCCAGACTCAAATCAAGTCACACTCATCCCTCGTTTTGCACGGTTTCGTTTTACGTGGTTTCAGTTTTGAGCGATTTTCAAATATCGATGAATTGAAATTCGATTTACGCGAAATAACGTTTTTTCTTCAAAGAATCATGGCCACTATTGTTTTTCTGTTCGAAAGTCATCCATGTACGCTCATAAATCGTTTTGCGCGGTTTCGGTTTGCACCACAGACAACGCAGTATTGGCTCTTTTTTGGTTTGCACGAAACTATTCATTTCCCTAACCCCCGCGCAAAGTGAGGGAAGAACGTATTTTGCTCAAAATTTTATTGAAAATTTTCGTCGGTCTCTTGAAAAACATTATAATTTAAAATAAATTTAATAAAATCAGAACTAATTAATCCGTCTTCTGTAACTTAAAGTTAAAGGAATCTTGCTTAAGGAAAAAAAAAATAATGTGCATATGTGTGATTCCATGAAAATTCTTTGTAGTCTTCTTTTCCCGGGTTGGATTCCAACCCAGGTACTCTCGCTTAATCTTCCTCCTGAACATTTTGTAATTTGAAGTCCGGGCTTCCCCATCTTTTACAATTTAAAACGTTGTTTTTTCGTGCACAGACCTGGCATTTGTTTACAAAAAGAGAATATGCCTGAGTTCGCAGTTTGCGGTCTTGACTTCTTTGGAATGTTATTTACAATCCGCTTCTACGAACTTTTTTTTGTCAACCTCGAAAGCTTATTGGACAATGATAGACCAAACACGTTCACTCAACAAAAAAAATACTGATGTTATAAAGCTACAGCTCTTATTTCGGCAAAAACAATTAAAATCTAAATATTTTTATTTTAATTCAATTTAAACTGTTAGTTTTGGTTTGGTACTATCGCCTGTTTTCCATTATTATCAATTTTTCACTCGATTATTGCAACAATCTTAGTAAAAATAATTGGCGAAATTTCTATTAGTTGCTTTTATTGAAGTCGCTCTGTATTTAATTTTGTTTTCTCGTTTCCTGATGTTTATTGAAACTATTGTTATTTGAACTCCTTGTAATTTGAAATTTTTCTCTTGTCCCTTGAGTTTAAGTTTATCGAGAATCAATTGTATTTTTACTTTCGCATTTCTAAGAGTCTGTTCCCATTGGCAATGTTCTTCAACTGAACTAGCTTATAGTTTAAGGCTAGCATAACACAATCAAACTTTTGTTGACTAGCTTTGGCTTCTAGTTTTGTCTAATAAATTATGCCATTAACCATAATCATGAAATTTTAACTTCACTCTATGGCTAATCTTAACTACTAACAGTCTCAAATCTTTGATACTATTTGAATGTCCAAAAATTCAAAGAATATGTGGGCGATAGGCAAGAGCAGAAACAGCCAAGGCTGTTTTTTTTTTTTTTTTTATATATAATTGGCACGTGCTAAAGGGGTTAAAGCTACCTTTAAGTACCCCGTTTAAGACACAGCACGGGCCGAAGGTACCGAGGCAGAGATGGAAAGAAGATACCGTTGCGCGCGTTGGCTTTGAATGTCTGCATGTTATATTCAGATGGGAAAATTGTTTTAAAACCTTTTAAATACTCTGGTCCTATTGGGGTAGGTTAGGTCTGGTATGATTAGAGAATACGCCTTTAAGATTAGATTTGGTATGCTTAGAGAATATCTGTTATATGTTAGGTTTGGTATGCCTGTAAAGCAGTATTTAATTCTAACGACTGATATTAAAACTACTTGTATAAACATGGTTCTTTTTGAAGTAAAAGTTGAACTGGATTTTGGAGTCGAATGCAAACAATTTCGCGATTTTCTTTCACTCAACTCCTTTCCATGAATTTGCAAATAGAAATTTAAAATCTTCCATAGAATACAAGTATCGCTTGGGAAAATATATTTCTCGAAACTCTAGCTGTACTCTATTTGCTTTCTTTCCTCAACTCACTGAAGTAGATATCAAGTGTTACGTTGCATTATCTTTGCGGTGATAATTTATTACTGAGTCATCAGATCGTCACACCTTGACTATTATTAGCCGCTCTTAAGTTGTAATCAATCTTTTGTTAGCTTTGATTTGACAAAGTAAACCGACCATTTAAGCTCCTTGCCTTGCTTTAGCGTGTAGATCTTTCTTATTGCCTTTTCCAATCGTTTTAGAAAATGAGAAAATGCTACTGATCTTTTTGCCCTAATGCTCAAAATAGACGTCATTTATAATCGTCTCTGCATAATCTCTGATATAAACATGTTTAACAATCGTCACAATTTCAAGATAAATAAATCTAGATCTCCAACGTAGCGATTCCATTCAAGGAAATTTCCCTCCAATAGTTCCCGTTGTATTCAGCGAGAAACGTTAAATTTCCCCCAACCAACTCACCAACACCAACACCGACATCAGCCAACCTCTCAACAATCCACACACTACGAAAAATGTCATCGTCACAAGAAGAGTGCTCGGTCAAACCATCCGTCATTTCGTGTGATTTTATGTGATTTTATTTCAATTTTTTTCGCTAGTTTTTGTCTAATTTACAATTTCTATACCGAATCATTCGAATCCGCATACATTCCGCAACCGAAGCACTACCAGGGCGTCTCCAAAAAGCATCAAGTGCACCTCGAAAAAAGTGAAATTCCCAAAAACAACAAGAAATCGACAAGAGAAAAAAAAACGTCCCTTCGTGTGTCGTGTGTCATTCGAAAAAAAAAAAAAACCAACAAAAGAATACCCAGCTCCCCGTCGTGTAACACAACTGAAGGAGAAAACAATTAGCAGACGAGCGATAGTTTTCCAAAAAGAATATATTTCCACAAAAAAAAAATCTAATCCGATTCCCCCACGGAAGGAAGGCCGTAATTGTAAATAAGAAATTTTCGATTTTGATTTAAAGCCAGCAGTTTTGTGTGTAGTGCCTGTGCCCCCCAACTTGCATCAGAAACAGCAGCAGCAGCTTAGAGTGGTGTGTGAAGAGTGTGTGCTCTAGATTTTCCTCCATCATCCTGGCTGTCATTATGCAAAGTCGAATTCTGTGATTAACCAACAACAACCCGCCTGCATTATCATAGAGATACATTTTTTTTGATAAAACAAAAGTTTATAAAAATCTGTTCACGCACTTCATACGAAATGAGTGAGGTTGAGTTGTGACACGTTCTTTTTCTGTTTTTTTTTTCTCCTGTGTGACATCGCCGTCGTGATTGTCGCTGTTCTCGTCACCGCCGTCGTAGCCGTAGTCGTAGCCCGCTGTCGTTGTCGTTTTCGTCGCCTGCGTTCGTTTATTTCCGCAACCGACACCGCCCCCACCTCCTTTTTGCTTTTTTGTTTTGTTTTCCTTTGATATTTTCTCTGTGCTGTGCTGTGTGTGTCTGTGAAACATACTGTATTGCATTTAACAATTAATCAATTAAAAAAGTAATTGCTCACAAAAACAAAAAAGCCAACCAGCAAATCCAAGAATCCGTTTGTAAGCAGCGCGTGCAGCTCAAGAAAACTAATTGAGAATCATGAATTCTGAGCATGGGTAAATGTCGTTTAAGGGTTTTTTTCTTTACACACTTCAGTCGACTTCGGGACAGGAAGGGAGGATAAATTTGCATATGCCAACTTGAAAGGAATGCACCAATATTTGGTGTGAGTTCGGTCAATGAAACTTGAAATTGAGACTGAAGATGAATGTGCTCTGGTGGTTGTTGTGTGCAAATCTTTTTCCCTCTTTAAATTTAGATTATATTTAGCAATATTTGATAGCAGATGGTTGGCCGAGGTCTTGTGCTGCGGGTGAGAGGAGCTATGCAATTGTTAGGTCTTTGAGTGGTGTTTATCTATTTGAAGCATGCATGACAGATAAAAGGGAGGTGAACATGTGTTAAGAGGTGCGTGCGTGTCAAGTGTTAAGGGATAATCATGTCTGGTTCATCGTCAATCGCAGTTCTTTGGCCGCTTTATGGGGTTCCAGATACTGGACAAACATCTATTTGCTTGGAGTGTTCGAAAGGCGATTTCATTGTTGTTTTCTGTGACAATTAAGGATGGCCTGTGGGTGCTGTTTGCAGGCGAAACACGTTGTTTCTGTAGTGAAATGCATTGAACATGAGTGGTGCAATTTCATTATGGCCCTTTGCAAAAATCAATCATTTCCCTTTGGAAACTAGCGGTACTCTTTTTATTTCAATTTCTAAAGCACATTAGACACCAATTTGATGCAATTTCATCTAACAATTATGGGCCTTTAGAGAGAGCGGTACTAGTTATGTTGCGATTTCCAGTCGTGCATGCATTTTTCACGAGTCAGTCGTTTGTGAGTGATTGATGCAGTCGCCTTCCGTCGTTTCAATTTGCACCTTTTTGAAGTTGCAATACATGGGAATTATGCGTAGTTCTTTGGCCCCAGTTAACGACACAAAATGAGGCTCTGGTGTAACTTCTATTTATTTAATGAATTGATCTCTAAACATGAGTTGAAAATGAGGAACATTCATAACACAATGGCTGCGAGAAATCTATGGTACTCCACTGGTTGTCTATAAGCCATTTACTTACAAAAATGCTGTGTACTATCCCATCTCTACCAAATTCGGTGCTCACGTACATTTATTTGTGGCAAGTCAAGCACTGGTTGCCAGTAAAATGGGCCAATTGATCAAAAGGATACTTATAAAAAATGTAAATTCTAGATCTTTTTAATGAGAAAATATTTACTGCATTCGCGTTTCGATAAATGATACATCAAGAAGATGTCCAAACGTCACCAAGTCTATTCAATTACTGGCTTACGCAGACGACAGAGACATCTTCGGACGAAGTGAACAAGCTCTACATGACTCCTTCATCCAGATCGAGCAGGCGGCAGAAAGCCTGGGGCTACACATAAATGAAGGAAAGACAAACTACTCTCCTTAGCATCGTCTGCGAAGAAGAAATACACGGGTGGCTATTTAAAGCTAATAGAACCTACTACAGTCTCACAAGGCTATTCAAATCGAAGCCGAAAAGTAAATAAAGAACATACCAACTCTTAAGAAAAAAACAAACTATGTCACTACTACATCATTTAAGCTGCCAATTTTCACATTTAAACTGCTTAAATAAAGCAATTTCAAGTCCTAACGTCTAAGAAAATATCTGGATATGAGAACAACGTAAATCGAGAGACAGTTAACTTGCATCACGGGATTACTCTACCAATAATATAAAGCTTAAGCGCTATCTTCTAGGGCCTTAGGCTACATACAATACAGCATATTTCTGCAATCTATATAGTGCTACTCAAATACCAATCGAATTTCTATATGAACGTGGCTTTGTCAGTCAACACTCCGGAATGAAAAAAAGAGAGAGACTCCTTCGGCATAAGTTTCCTCCTTATCCCCTGACTAATTCCGTTGCTAGGTTATGTTCCCAGTCCAGTTGCCATCATCATTCATTCAAAATTTCTCTCTCTCTCTATACAAAGTTTTTCAATTTCCTCCACTTAAGCAGCTTGCTGTCCATCTTCCATGTGTCCAACATTGGCATGTGCCAATTAAGACGCGTTTTGTTTTTTTTCGTTAGGGGCTCGACAGAATTGTTTCCAGTTTCATTTCGATTGTCTTCCCCGTCGTGCTAAATAGAAACTAATAACGTGTGAGCTTCAATCAATGACCTTTTTGCTCGCATTCCCCCGTTGTTATGTTCGCGTATACTGTGTAGTTTTTTTTTGTTCTCAGCTTGATGAGTTGTAAATGGCGTCCGTGTTTTTGAGATCACAAAAGAGTTCCACTAACAAATTCGGACACGTTTTGTTTGCAACAACGGAAATGGTAAAGTTCACTGATGACATGGTATTCATAAATTCCAACACACGTCATTGCATGTGGCAAAATTTAAGAAAATCAACAACAATCGAAACGATACCATCGATGCTCGCCCGTAAAATCTTCGCATCAAACAAAATTAATCACTCCGTACAGCTCCGAATTGCTTAATGGAAAAGTAAACCGAGCTATTTGCCTCGCACACCTTAACTTGAAATTTTCGGCAGACCATCAACAGATTGCAGGTCACGCGAAACTACACCGCCCCACCACCATCAGCAGGTTGTAAATGAAAAAAATGTGGGATAAGCATTTTCATGGGACTTTTGCAAATATTTCATGATTCATATGGCACCCCAATTAGGGTTTGTATTTTGTGTGTGTTCTCTTCTAGCATCTTCACTTGTGTGCGGTGCACATTCAAGGCTGGTTCATATTTTAATTCCATTTTCATCACTTTTTGTTCACATTGTCGTCGACGAATTATGTTTGAATTATTGATTACTCATGCAAAGTGCTAATGAATGATAGAATCGGTTGTCTCTTTCGTCGGTAGTTGCTCTGTTATAAGTGGTTGAAAAGTTTCCGGGTAATCTCCTCTGCCGGGAGTGTGTGATGTGGATGAAAGAAAATGTCTCAGAAGAGGTCAGTGGATAGATGTTAATGTCGTAAGAGGGGATGTGGAATCGGTTATCTGCAACCCTTGAACGGATGTGGAAGTTCTTTTTGAATATGATGATAGCTGTTGGGTGGAAAGCGGTTGTTGGGACTCGGTTCGATTTGTTGTTGTGTATATTATTTGTTCGCTTACTGTTTTCGAATATTAATACAGGGAAATCTCCTAGAGAGACCGAAAGCGACGGTACGGAGAAATTTATTCGATTCTTTGAGGTGTCAGGTTATGAAAGGTATATCTTTTTTACGTAATTGAGGCATTGAACTCTTTAAAGAACATACGATTACAACAATAATGAGTGTCTTTTAGGCTATCTGACGGAAATTTAAATGATTAGTGATTCCCTTTCTTGAAGCCACGATTTTCCACGATCAAATCGTCATGAACGGTCGTAATCAATAAAAAGGTTACTCCACTTAATTACACCGCTGCTGATTTTTGCTATAACAAACTAATGCCCATAGCTTACCAAAAATAAAAAAAGGAAAGTCTCAGAGCTACAATTGCAGCTACATAAATGCTGCTCAGATTAACACTAGTAAGCTTGTAGCTACAGCTCTAATGTGGAACATTTCAATTTTACAATTAAAAATTGTTTTCGTTTAATGAGAAAATATAAAAATAAATCAATTGTCGTTTCCTTGCTGGAAGTAAGCACTAATTGATGTCGAATTTGCTAACGAAAGTATTTTATTTTTCTTTTGTGTTGTATCCACAGCCGGCCGCCTATAGTACAGCTTTCAGCTTTTTTTGATTTGATGGTTTTAATCCTGGCAGAGGTTTATTTCCAGTTTCTCCCATAGAGTGCTGTGGCAGTGGATAATAAAGTGAACTCTCGGTAATTTAAACCTCGATAATTCGAAAACCTCTGCAAACGGAGTCATTTTCCCAGTCGCAGAAATAAGTTAAGCAATGCCTGCAAATGATTTTGGATGGTTGTAGAAAAAATATTCTCAAACAATGTCTTCTTTTGGTAACCTTCACAAGTTCAATTTCTTCACCGAGATATTTTTCTTATTGTATTCTTTCTCAATAAACCGAAACCTTATTCACCGAAAACATGTTTAATTACATTTCTAATTCCCCCCAAAAAAACTGTCAGACAGCTTCTTGTTCTTGAGTATTCTTGTTTTGCGATGATATTTAGGACCGTTTTATCGGTTAGAAAAGAGTATGGACCAAGCCAAGAACGAAGAAGTCCTAACGAATATAATATAGTCCAAAACAGAGGTTGATCCTAAGCATATGTCTAGGATCTACATATGTCTAGGAAATCTTATTTTACAATATTTGGTCATAACTTTCTTGGGAGTAGTTCAGTATGCATAGTTTTTCTTAATAAAAGCGAGGAGTATGTTTATTTTCATTTGCTCAGGAAACTTCCACTTAAGGGGTTTTGTGGCACATGCTATTTAATTTGTCGTAACTGTATACACAAAAAGTACAATTCTTGTACTATTCGTTCTAATTAATTGTTTAAATTGCTCCCGTCGCCGCCAGAAATACATTTTGAATTACTTTTGGATCACCGAAAAAGTTTCTTTGAATATAAATGATTTGAAGACTCACCATCCATCATCTTGGCGAGGAATTATGATTCATTAAATCTCAGACAGGCAAAGGATTTTGTCCAACTGCGAATAAATACCTCCTCCTCACCCATGAAACATAATAACAAGGTCCATGACAACACAAACCTCTCAGTTGCATCACAGAACTATCTTTACCACATCTTTTTCTGCTCTTTTATCTCGTCCATTTGCAATCTCCGTCATTGTCTTCATCCCTATCTATTTCGTATAAAAATTTAATCCTCATTGTGAAAGTTCTGCTCCCTACGAGATGTCCATATGCCACCGCTACAAGAAACTTTTTATGTTCAGTGGACCAGCCATCGCCCAACCCTTCGAATGAAGCAAGAATATTACCCCCCTTCCATCTCGAGAGTCGACACGCAAAAAAAAGTAGAAATTTGCATCTCGTAAGAGAGCTTCTCAAAAACTAAAAACAAAAAGAAATTATTAACTTGTGCATGGTTTATGTTTGTGTTTCGTTTTTTTTTGTGTAATTACAGATTTAATCCGGCCTTTAACATGGCGACAATCCGCCAAGCATTTACAGAAGCCGTTGAAAGGGGTAAGTAGCGCTGCCTGTAACCAAAGTTTTAATTCATTAACCCTTAAGTGTGCATTGACCTGGTAACTACGATTGCCACACTCTACGAGCTGCAATTAGGGAAAAAAAGAATAAGAAAACAAAGTATTTTCCGTTTTGTTTTGTGTTTCGTTTTTTACTTCCTTTCTTGACTTTAATTGAAATGACAAATGACGAACGCGCGAATGAGCGAATGAAAAACAGAAAAATAAAGTAAAACCTAACCAATGACTTACCTCTTTATCCAAAACGCAGTGAGAATGCCTACACCCACGCGGCTGAGAGATCTCATTCGACAGATTCGCGCTGCGAGGACAGCTGCAGAAGAGAGGGCAGTGGTGAATAAGGAATGCGCCTACATTCGGAGTACGTTTCGAGAAGAAGACTCGGTTTGGAGGTATGATTGTGTGGTATACTCTCGCCGTTGGCGGTGGATATGAATTTTTAATTAGTTTCCTTTTGATTCAATTCCTTTACTCATTGCAGATGTCGAAACATCGCCAAGTTGCTCTACATCCACATGCTCGGCTATCCGGCACACTTTGGTCAATTGGAATGCCTTAAGTTGACTGCCAGTTCACGATTCACAGACAAACGAATTGGATATTTGGGTGCGATGTTATTGCTCGACGAAAGGCAGGATGTGCATCTGTTGATAACGAATTGCTTGAAAAAGTAAATATACGAGTGTTTGTCTGTGTCCTTAATGCTCAGTATTTCTCACTTCCCTTGTCCGCTGCAGCGATCTGAATAGCTCTACACAATTCGTTGTCGGCTTGGCATTGTGCACTCTGGGTGCAATAGCCTCACCGGAGATGGCTCGTGATTTGGCCAGTGAAGTGGAGCGGCTAATGAAATCTCCCAATACATATATACGAAAGAAAGCAACGCTATGCGCTTTCCGGGTGATACGACGAGTACCGGAATTAATGGAGATTTTCTTGCCAGCAACGAGATCACTGCTGAGTGAGAAGAATCATGGTAGGACTTTGAATGGGTTCGGAGTTTTATTTTTTCGAATCTCACTCTTTTTGTTTTTTAGGTATTCTTATAACTGGTGTCACACTAATCACCGAGATGTGCGAGAACAGTGCCGACACCCTGAGCCACTTCAAGAAGGTAAGTATTGCTTTGCATACCTGAATGGATGTACCAACCTCAACCCATCATCAATTGTCATCTAGAAAAAAAAAAAAAAAGAAAGAAAGAAAGATATGATATATCGTATTCATCAATAATATTCCAAACTAATTTACATTACTGTTCCCCTGCTTTCGCGAAAGGCATTGCATTTTTGTTCTTATATGATACTCAATATTTTTTCCATACCGATGTAGAAGTAAACGCTGGCGAAGAGTGGGCACAATGGATTCAGCAAACAATCTGTTCAAATATGGTTTTGTTTGTCCCAAAGGCGACCAAGTGGAGTCTTGAAAGGTTTTCGTTTTTTTTTTTCGATGCAGGAGTTCCGCTTGGCCACAGCCAACATTGTCGTTAAGCTAGATCGTGGGTAGGGTTAGTGAACAAAACACTTTGTAGTGGGCAGCAGTTGTGCTGGACAAACATCACAATGTAGGTGTGAAAAATATTCCACAGTTGAACAATTTTCAAGGGCATAATGCTTAGGATGTTTTGGTTAAGGTTATGCCACAGGAAAATTGATGCATGAGGATCGTTACTCCAGAAGAAGTTTAATTGAAATGAGCTCCAATTTTGGGATCATTATTTCAGAAGGATGTTAAATGAAATCTATTCTTTTATAAGAAGAATCAGATTATTTTAGTAAGTTAGTTACTTTAGTGTTTCGAGAAAGTGAATTCCGGAAATAAAACGAAGGAAAACGTTGACCAATCGCTGACTTTGGGCAATTAGCATAGCGGGCTAGAACTGCGAACATGCGAACTCCTTCCAATATTTGAAAAGCGGCAGATTATATTGAAGCGGCATCTGGAGAAGTGGCTTTACTTACTTACTTAGGGGTGGACCTGGGCCTCAACCAACATGCCTCTCCAACTGGCTCGTTGTCAGCTTGTTTGTCAGGAAGACCCCACCGCTACCCGAGGTGGGGTCTTCCTCTCCCGCGATTCCCCAAGTGGTGGTCGAAGGCTTTAGAAGTGGCCATTTGCTTTCAGGTTCAGTCTCTGGGGGAGATTTAAATAATAAATTTTTTGTTAGTAATTTGCTTAAATATAATTTTAACCAATTATGACACATCATGCATTTAGCTATTAAACAGTATAATGTCTCCAAGCTTAATTGCTCATTAGAAATTGTTTGCCCCACATATAGAACGTGATGCATCTAAGGGTTAAAAGAATCTTACGCAGGAACCTAATCAGAGATGGTCAGGTCAATTCTGTTGTATCGCAGCGGGTCAGCGCGAAATAAGAGAAATTTAGAGCTATGATTATGACTTCTTAATAGATAGACGAAAAAGAAAAGTACAATTAATTATGTTAGAAGACAGTTTTGAAATGTCATAAGCTATTCTTGCAGGCAATTTTTCAAAAAGACCGTAGTTGTTGCACCATAACAAGCCTCGATACTATTAGGAATCAACATTAATGAATCCATTCTTTAAATTTTCATTGTTCAAATATTCTCTATCAGTTCAGTTTTGGCTGTCAGCCTTTCTTGTGCTTAAAGTTATTTTACACTTTATAATATTCAATAAATTTGAAATACGTTTATTATTTGTGTTAGGCATTAATTATTCTTATTCAATCAACAAAAAGCCGTAGTCATCCTTCACTCAGCTGAACCAACCAAGTAAACCCGATTTTAGGGAGAGGTTTGAATTTTTTTTTTGGTTTTAAGAAACCATTGACACGGAATTTTTTAAGGTTCGGTTCGAGCAGCTTCTTGAGGTGAAAAACGATGTTACACTTGAACAGTAGATTTCCACACAAAAGATAGGTGTAGAAACATGAAAAGGTGGCTGATAAGACCCACAAGTATGTGCATACCGCACACAGTACTTAGATTGATTGAATATAGATTTCAACGTTTTAAATAGTAGGTCTAACAAGACTCGACATGGGCAACAGGTTTAAAAGAAAAAAGAATTGAAGCCTCACCCCGAATTTAATTGAAAATTTGAATTTTCTTTTTTTGTTTTCAAAATTTTACAAAAGAATTTGATGGCCCATTTTGCTTGAACCACTTGTACTCACTCAGCGCCGAGATGGACATGTGAAATCATTTTCAATGTAGATATGCATATGTACTTTATATATTTTGTAATGTGCATGTGCACAGGTGTAAATACATACATAATCGTATTAAATATCAATCTACAAATAATTTTAAATTTATGATTTTATGCATTCGAAACATTAAATAAGCATTACAATAGCTAATACTTCCAATTATACCCAAATTTGTATGTTGCTTGCCAGGATAGCGGAAATCGAGAGGTATGCGGAATTTTGCCAGTTGGCTTGAAACTTTTTCTTTTCTTTTTACTGCTAGAAAATGTTTACTTTTCTTTTTTTGTTGTATAAATAATAAATATTAGAGAAAAAAATGATAATTTAGTTTGTTATAGCGTTGAAGTAGTGAAGAAGTGAAAAAGATGAACCTTTCAAATGGCAATATTGGCGCCGGAAGTTTGGCGTGCAGATGGTGGATGCGCTTTGCTAATGAGAAACTCTCTTTCTTTTTCATGTGTGTAGATCGTGCCGAACTTAGTGCGAATTCTGAAAAACCTTATTCTCGGCGGCTATTCACCCGAACATGATGTGAGCGGTGTAAGTGATCCGTTCTTGCAAGTGAAGATCCTGCGATTGCTGCGGATTCTCGGCCATAACGATCCGGATGCATCGGAGGCGATGAACGACATTCTGGCGCAAGTGGCAACGAACACGGAGACCAGTAAGAACGTGGGGAACACGATTCTTTACGAAACCGTACTGTCAATCATGGACATTCGGTGAGTTGAAGGTTGCAGTGCGGAGATTGATGGATGCATGATAATTGTGTTTGTTTTTGGGTAAACAGTTCTGAAGGAGGTCTTCGAGTGTTGGCTGTCAACATCCTGGGGCGATTCCTTCTAAATTCGGATAAGAACATTCGTTACGTTGCGTTGAACACGCTACTGCGGACTGTACACGCAGACACTTCGGCTGTGCAAAGACATCGTACTACGATCCTGGAATGCTTGAAGGATCCCGATGTATCGATCCGTCGTCGTGCGATGGAGCTGTCTTTTGCTCTAATCAATGCTCAGAATATCCGAACGATGACAAAGGAGTTACTGCTGTTTCTCGAGAAGGCTGATCCGGAATTCAAGGCACAGTGTAGTTCGGGGATGATCCTCTCCGCTGAGCGATACTCACCGACTACGCGGTGGCACCTGGACACCCAATTGAGTGTTCTAATCGCGGTAACATTGAAATCTTAACGAATCCTAAATCTCTGAGTACATGTGAGTCTTTGCAGGCTGGAAACTATGTGCGGGACGACGTTGTCTCGTCAACCATTCAATTGGTGTCAAGCAGTCCAGTCAACGAGCAGACATATATAACGAATCGGTTCTGGGAGTCTCTGCAAGTGAGCAATCACTGTGAAGACAAGCAACCACTGCTCCAGGTAGCTGTGTGGGCCATCGGAGAATATGGCGATTTGTTCATGTACGGCCCATCGGAGGATGGTAAGGTCTAATAAATTCGAATAGTCTTCCCCATATAAACATTTCGTTTTAGACTTCGAGCGACCCTCAGAGAGCGATATGATTGCTTTGTTCCAGAAATTCTTGACATCGGCTCAGGTGTCGACCACGAGTAAGCAGTACGCGCTGGTGGCGCTCGCGAAGCTCAGCACTCGATTGCAAAACTGTCAGGAGTAAGTAGGCTTCGATCTGAGACTTTCTATAAATGGAAACTTACGTTTCACGTTCTTTTTTTTTTTTAAGTGAAATCCAAGCCCTGATTCAATCATTCGGTAGTCATTTGAATGTGGATCTGCAGCAGCGAGGTGTGGAGTTCACACAGCTTTTCGGATCCCACAATCACCTTCGTCCGGCGTTGCTCGAGAAGATGCCACCTATGCAGATCAGTCGAATTGCGACACAAAATGGCGGTACATACGACGAGAATAGCCCCGATCTTATCGAGAACGGTCTCGAGGAGGTCGAAACCAACATGAACTCTGTACCGGCGTTAGGCGATCAATCGGTAAGCAAAAATTTGTGTTTAAGAAGTCTCCAAACTCATTCTTTCTCTTAAACAGAACATTCTACTGGACCTTCTTGGCGAGAGTGACCTCACATCGGATCTGACCAACGCCACAACAGTGCAGAAGAAGAACTCAAAGAACGTTAATGCCGCTCTGGCCACAGAAACATCAAACAATCAGGATCTATTGGATCTGTTGGATATGTCAGTACCGGCTCCGGTGCAGAATATGAATATTATGGGAATGGTGGACGGCGGTGGCAATGGAATGATTACCTCACCATCAACCAATGGCAATGATTTGTCTGGCCTCGTGGGTGGACTCAATTTGAATGCCCCATCGATTATGGAGACTGCGATCATGTCAAATTCACTTCTGAATGACTTGACGGCGACAACGACAAGTCTACCGGTGGTAAGTTCATGTTTCTTCCTCATCTCGAGTGGATTTGATGTGTGTTTTTCTCTTTGTAGCCACAAGGTCCGAAACTAACAGCTTTAGATAAAAATGGTATTTTAGTTCAACTGGTTCCTGTTAAGGGAGCCGATTGCATGCAGATCTTTATGACAACAACAAATAGCTCATCGAGTACAGTCGAGGAGTTTCTATTTCAGGTAAGTCATCAAATTCTTGTCGTATGTTTTATATTTCTATTTCGAGTTTGTTTTGTTTTGTAGGCTGCAGTTCCTAGGAGCTTTACGCTGCAAATGTTATCGCCATCGGGTTCGTTACTACCACCCGGAGGTGTCATAACCCAAGAAATGAGAGTTGTTAGTACGTCCAAGGTGAGTAAAGAGTAGTAGTTGATAATGTGAGTCGAAGTAATTAGTCCTTCTAAGTACACCAAAGTGTCGCTTTGCTCCGTTCCGATTTGTAGGCGTCGTTTAAAAACTATCGTAGCTTCAAAGCTGCATCGCTTTTATTTCACTTCGCGATGTTCACAAAATTGCAATACATCCGAATTATGGATTTAAAATACATGGGAATCGTTAAATCGATTTGCGTGTTTCTCTCTCAAACTAAGGCTCTCATATAGCTATATTAGTCAAGTTGTAGGATGACTGGTTCAACCAAAGGTAGGTTGTAGAATTCAAACAACTTGATTTTAACTAAACAAGCCGAATAATATACTCATCTACGTCCTGGGACAGTCAAACAGTCGACAGGAAAGGCAATCATCCCCGTCTCGAGGCGTATTCCATTTGAACTGTAGCCTGTCCGTTTATAAGTGCCAAGTCACACCTTCGGGTAACTGAAAATTGGCCAAAATCTAAATCAGAAATCAATGAAACGCAGCACCGCACACACAAATTAATGGTGGCGTTCTAAAAAAAAAAGAGAGATTTTTTTTTTAGTATAACGTGACGTAAATCGCACGAGGAATTTGTATTTTGGATTATTTTATGAATTTTCTCGTGTTCCAACGTTGACTGCAATGACATCATTTCACGTTTTATTTGTTGGCATCGACATCAATTGAGCGAGAAGGCTTGGTGTGGGCCAACAAAAGGAACACGTGATGTTTTTGAGTTTTCACAAAGAAATTTTCTATGGTGTGTTTATGATTTGACGAAAATGTGGCGTTATATGAGTAGATTTACGATTTAGAATATTAAATACTGAGTGCTTGTGTACGCATGGTGGCGGCAAGAATGGCATGCGTTACAGAGAATCTTTAAAAAAAAACAGCCTTCACAGTTGGCCGTTTCTTAATTTGTAATTTTTATTGCATGTTCCACCGCGAAAGCTGTAGGCTTTGGGCATTCTCTGAGGTGATTTTAAGTGCTACTTGTTATCATTGTTGACATAATTATCTTTTTGGTTTCGTCGATCGATAGCAGCAAGTGCTCAGGTAAATAAATATCTTAGTGTATTTAGCTTCTTATCTCTGAAGCAAATGCTCCTGTACATTTGTAAGATTTGTTTCTATTTTGCATTTTAATCTTCCTACGTACAACTCTCGCACGTACTTTCATGGCTCCACCTCCAGCGAACGACTTACAATCCTCCTGGAGTACATCTGCCATGGAAAGCTTTCGCAATTGGCCGTTGAGAACGCGCTATAAATAGTAGGTCCCTTTCATATGTGTCAAATTTACACTGCGCATTACAGTCGCACGAAAAAACTAGATTCTGGCCCTCCATGGGCTGTTACGCAACTAATTTTTTTTTTAATTACTATTATTGTTTATTTCATCCATGTCTCGTATAGCTGCTACTGCATTGAATGACTAATAAAGTAGTTGCTTGGATATAAAAATATCTGATTCATTGTTAAATTATGGAAAGGTTTATCACTGACAGACTTTATTCATAATAGTCACGTTCATCCCACGCTATAGCGAACTAATTTACTATTACCATCCGAGTATAGCCCTTTTTGGCCCCGAAAATGCAGCTGCTCAACATTGAGCTCTCCGTGCCACGTCGTGTTTCTCACCCTGGTGACTTATTCCCACAACAGCACATAGAATTCTCATCTCAGCAGCTTGTATTTGCCATCTTATTCTTTTGGTCATTATCCAAATTTCATGATTATAGGTGAGAGTTGCGTCTTAAAAAAATAAATTTCCATATTTTTTTTTTACACAAGTAGGCAGCCTGGATCTTGCTAGCATTGATGCAAAAAGGTTTATCTGGACGACGAGCATGTCCGTTTTCGTTATCTTTAAGACGAGGAACACATTTCGATAACATTAATTTCGTGTTAATTTTTAATCCGGCGACGTTTATAAGAAAAATGAGAATTTTCTTGCAAACATATCTGTATACGGTGAACATCGAACATGAAAAAATTGAATTTTTTCGCCAACATCGAGTGGCTCGGTCTCCCTCTTTTCCTCGAACCATAAGGCTCGGATACGAAGATCCTTTTATTTAGAATGTGTGTCCATTGTGTGTCCATTCCGAGTGTCCATGCACTCGATGTGGTCGAGGCAGTGTAGTCAACAGTTTTTTGAAATTCGAACAATCGAATCAGCTTTGCTGGGATTCCGAATTCGGCCACTGCGCTAAACAATCTGCTGGCTGTGAACGCTGTCATACATACACAACTTACATACAACGCTGTCATAAGCGGCTTTAAAATCGATGAAAAGGTGGTGCGTATTAATTTTGGAACTCGCTGGTGTCTCCCAGGATGTCTTATTGTTGGTCTATTTGCGCGCTGGAACGTGCCGATTAGCGTGGTGCAAAATGGCTTTCGTTCGTTCACACAGTATATCGAACGGAGTCGCGTTGCTATATTTTAAAAATAAATTGATTTGAAATTGATAACTCTTCTTCAACCAGAAAATTTGAGTTTGAAAACTATTCACTGATGCTAAAGTAAAGGTTGCCAACGCAATGTAGTCGACTTACTAATAGTTTATTTTTTAAGGAGAAACTGATCCTTTCAATCAATCAAAAGCTTAAGCACGTTTTGGCTTCCTTAGATATGAGTAACAAAGTCATTCTCCCATTCATCATTCTCTTCGTACAGAAAATATATGATTACTTTTTTATATAATTTGCATTGTTTATTTTAAAATTAATTAATTGATGTTCTCTTTATTTCCCAGGCTATCCTCCGAATGAGGTTACGCATATCATATGTAATCGATGGTCAACCGCTACTCGAACAAACAGAAGTGACTGGATTCCCCGATAATTCACCCGAATAGAAATAAAAAAACAAAAATCAAATTAACTAAAACAAAAAAAACAAATTAAACAACACCATCAATTTTGTAAAATAAAAGCAGAAGCATAAGTATTTAGTAAACAACCAACAAACAATAAACAAATGAAAGTTAGTGTAAAATTTATCATTTTTTATTAATAATGAAATATGAAATGTTAACGTGAATTTGTATGGAGAAAAGAAAGAGCTGCTAAAGTTGAATTAAAAGAAAGAAATTATTTTTATCATCTTCGTTTCCTTCTGTTTCTACACCAGACACGAGAAACACACGCGTTGATTGAAACTTGTATCAAAAATATATATTTATTTATTGTTTAAACAGAGGATTTTTTTTTGTTTATGAAAATGTGAAATTACCACAAAGGCAAGAACACCACAAATGGCAACTGTAATTTAAAAAGAAAAAAAGAAAGAGAAAATTCGACTCAGTGTAAAGATGATTTATTTATTTTGTTTTTGTTAATCAGTTTTCAATTTTAAAATAAAAAAAAAAAATAACAATCTATAGATCAGATACAACCGACGCTTGGGTTTTATGTAATTCTTTGTAATAATCTGCACCGTCCCCCGTTCCTTGTCGGTAAAGTTAGTATTTTTTTATTGGAGTCTTTAAGAAGGAGAACGAGTATGGTATTTTATGTTTGTTAACATACTAAGTCGTCTTTTACTTGGGAGTTGTCCGAGTATCTCTCGAGAAGTGAATGTAGAAGAAATTATTTTTTATTAACTTTTGGTAAACTGTATTTCCGTTTTTTAATTCTATTTTGTTTTAAGGTTGAAATGAAAGAAAAAAATAATATTTGTTTAATTTGAATGCATAATTTTACTATAAAGTGTTTTCTGTTATTCTGATTTAAACCTCTGGCTTTCTTTTTTTATAGTTTATCGTAATCTAAACATAAATTAGCTGTAAATGAAAATACATAAGAACTAATGTACTTAAAATAATTGAAGAAATATATATAAATATATATTATATTACAAAAAAGGTTTGTTGTATTCTTTCTTTGTTCGACCAGGTTTGGAGCAACATTTCAAAATTAATTATTACATTTCTTGTGACGACGTTACAATGTTAGAACCAATCTGTTATTAGTTCATAATGATGTTATTTCTTTTTACTTGCGTTTGAAAGAAATTATCTTATTACCTTACGAAGTATTCAATATCAGCAGGGTCAAAAATACAATATAGAGGAAGTGCTCTTATCACAGTCTCATTCTAAAAGAGAGAGTTAAAAATACTTTAAATACAAAACAAAGAAACTAATTTGGCAGTTTGCAAAATGTTTTCTTCGCGGGCCGCACGCTGCTCTCTACGAATAATTGTGCCACTCAGCAACTTATTTTTCAGTTTCACATACATTTTTTTTTTCAACTCCATTAAAACTACAAGGAGAAGATGTATGTTTATCTATTTTCTTATAATTAATTACAATTGATATAAAAATAATCTAGATATAATAGGTCCACATTATTACGTACTTGAGTAACCAAGTTAAAGCATTCAAATGAATCTCTTTGGAAAAATCAGTTAAAATCTTGATTACTTCCCTAATCGCAGTAGGAATAAAAACAAGCTTAGATGAAATTGAGTTCTATCAAAAATTAACAGAAAAATTTATTTATTTATTTTTTATTAATAACAAATTAAAATATATTATTAATAACAAAATTTCAAGATCACTAGCAGCACGGCCTTAGAACTGAATTTGTAAAAAAGATTGTCAGAAAAAAAGTTTCATAAATATATAATTCCGCTTAAGAAATAGAGAGTACAAAATATACGTTTACGGAAATTTAGACTATCGGAACGAAATACA
This sequence comes from Syritta pipiens, assembly GCA_905187475.1. Classification (NCBI taxonomy): domain Eukaryota; kingdom Metazoa; phylum Arthropoda; class Insecta; order Diptera; family Syrphidae; genus Syritta; species Syritta pipiens. The sequence goes on along the minus strand of LR994571.1, from coordinate 7,979,079 downwards.
GAGTAGGGCCCCAGTACCGAATCATATGCAAATGGAAGTTATTGAAATACAGTGCGACTCCAAATTTGAATTTAAATTCGGTGCAGTTTGACTGTCTGAATTTTACAAGTATTTGCCAGTCTCAAATCAGACTTCACCAGAAACACTTGACGCCCAATAAAAATTTAGATTCCCTTGGTTTGGCCCATGATAGCTATTGAGTTTGACATGTTTAGTCTACAGCTATGGGAATACACCCACAAAACAAACATGCAAATGATTTAAGTGATTCAAAATAAAGTACTACGCAATATTACAAATGGACGATATGATTGCTCATCTACACAGATAATATTGAGATGGCGTCTGACGAAGTGAAAAAAATTGCAAAAAGGCATAAGGAAAGACTTCGAAACCCTAGCGAAGAAATTACCTACTTACTAAGCAGTAATAGTTTAGTAGAAGAACAAAAGTTAAAAGACACCCGACGTAACCGAAGGACCAAACGAGAACATTTGAAAAAGATGCGAATGATGATAAAACAAAAGATAACCGATTTGAATGAAATTATTAAACCTATGCACTAGATATAAATTTCTGGCCAATCTAGTGACTGCATGTGGAGACTCTTAAAAAAGCTAATGCAGAAAATCTGGTATGTACATATATACGTCAGGATCAATCATACACAAAAACAAAAATATGTAAAAACTATATCATTAAAGAATTTTAATATTTTCGCATTATTAAGCTTTGTAGTGTAAGAAATTTATTAATATTTGGCATAGGAATATGTTTTCTAGAGTGAACAAAAGTCGATCTTTTTTATTAGTTTATTTATTTATTTAGTAAGTAAAAAACATAAATTTAAATTCAACAGAGGAAATAACTTTTAAAATCTCTCCACTCTTAAATTGTAGTGTATCAGAAAAGGAAATTTCCATACGTCACAAAACCAAAAAAAAAGAAAACAAACCAACAAAATATCCCTTCTACACAACACAAGCCGCCATATTTGCTTGCACTTGTCAAATCTGAAAATCTGTCAGTTTAGCAAAAGAAGAGAAAAATATATTTTTTTTTCATATCTCTAGCATTCGGATGTTGTTTTCGCAGTGAATTTTCCATCAAAATGTTCTAAACTCCCACGTAAGAAAATCGACAAAATATAAATAGTTAAAAAAAGCCTCTGAATTCATCGGAGACCCACCATTTCTCGGCCGCCGCTATAATTTTTCCATCGGCGAGCGAGAGCAGTCCATCTGAATTGGGTAATTGCCGGAATAGTTTATGGCGGTGGTGATGGTGGTGGTGCCATCCACAGCAGTAATAGCAGCAGCAGCGACCACAGACATCAGCGACAACAACGGAGGCAACTTAATCGGACTTTCCAATCTCAGCTTTCAATAAGTCACCTCCTCCTCCTCCACTAGGAATTCAACACAAGCCGAACTTCGTCCATGAAATGAAGTGAACATTTCCTGTCGTTTGTTATTTTTCTATTCGTTTTATTTCACACTAACAAAAAAGTGAAAAAGAAAAAAAAAAAAAGAATTGTAATAAGAAAATCTAGAAAAAGTAAAAAGAAAAAATATTGTGTCAAAGATGTCGTCTGCTGTCGATATACAAATTTCGAACCCTCCGAATCTGGAGAAGATTGAGAACTTTCTGAAGGACTCCACATACAGGGAGACGATAGAGTTCAGTGCTAATTTTAATACGAGACTATGCATCGAGCGGCGGTTGCGACTGCCGTTTCTTGATCCACAGACCGGTGTCGCACAGAATCATTCCAATTTGTTCATGGATAAAAGGCAGCGGATGCCGGGCTTTCGCCAGGGACAGATATACACGTATCCAGCGGCGAGGTGGCGCAAGAGCCGCCGTCAGTATCTGAGCAAAATGTACAGGTGAGTTATTAGAGAAATGGAGAAATGCCCCGTAGAGATGTTTATTAGGTCAAGTGGTTTCGTAGATGATTTTCTGTGAATTTTGTTCGTTCGTTTATTTCGTTCGTGATTAGGTGGGGGAATTCAAATTAGTTTCTTTTTCGCGTGTTGCTTGTTCTCTTATCACAAGTTCCTGCCATGACAGAGATACGGATACGCCCAGCCGCAATAAACCGACAAGGGGGGTGTTATTAAAAGAGAATTTTGACACTGGTATCCGGTGAATATTTTGGTTTCGCTGTAGAAAAAGTTTTGAATGGGCCCATTGAGTGTTAAGACGAATCTCAATGGAATGCAATTTTGTGTGAGGTCAATGGGCGAGGGACTTAAACTGTGAAACTTTCTTTTCAGCACTTGTCTGCTTCTTCTGCCCGTGAATTGAAGTCTAGATAATTTTAATTTATTACCTGCTAGTGGCTCATGCAGGACCACAAAAATGTTTGTTGGTCCAGGAGACACCTACAGACTAGGCACGTCTGTTTTATTTATACAATGTTCATGGTATTTATTCAATGGCAAAGTCCAAAGTGCCTAACAATTATGCGACGGTTTTGTGTATTGCTCTATTCCTCAATTCTCATGCCGAATAATTGGCAATTAAATCAATAATGGATTCAGTCTTGGGCTGGGTTGGACCTTGAACGACTTATGGGCTTCACCACAAAGGCTAAACGTCATTTTCGTCCAAAGTGTATCGACCATTCCAGAAAATCCTCAGTGACGATCTCACAATCTTTGCTTAGGTTCATTAATAAGCCATGCAACTTTCAACAATCCCTGCAAATTGAGCATGTTTTATATCTCTGTACAACAAAGCTCGGTTTACGTCGTTGATTGGGTTTAGAAAACACGGCGTAGATCGAAAGGACGCAAATCGAATTAACGACTCTCATGAAGTTTAATTCCATAATTCCCATGCATTGTAATTTTGTAAACGGCGCAAACTTAAATAAAACCAACGAAGCTTCAAAACCATGATCATTTTCAAACGACACAAATTCGAAACCAGGCAAGTTGGAATTCCACAAGCTTTGATATATTAAATTTCCTTCCAGAACTTAGTTAGAAATTTAAAAGCTATTTGCAATAAATTCGATCAAATTACTGCATCAGTCATGAAATTTATACAAGTTCTGTTTGCGGTTTTGTAAAATTTAAAATCAGCTTGATTTGCAAAAATGCACGTAAACAAAGTAATTCGATTTATGAAGAGTAGAAGTTCTAATCAATGGGGAAAAAATGTTATTGCGTTGCTGATTTGCTGGTGTAAGCAAACAGCTGTATTAATCGGCTATGGGATCGGAGCGTGCAATAAAGAAATATCGATTCCTAGAACGGAATCGCGTTTCATTTAATATGTTTAGAGTTGAGAAAAACAAAATATCGATTTGCAGTTTTCGTGAAAACCGCTTAAAGTCAACAGAGGAGGAAAGTAATAAAAAAAGACGAATGGGGTTCGCAAAAGCTTAAAGAGAAACAGTAGAAACATACGGCTAGGGTTTGGCTAAAGATTCAAAAGAAAAAGTAAACACTCTTTGGAGAGAGGTTGTTTAAGAAACTGTTCGAAAAATAGTTACAGCACTTAACGGATATAAGAAAACTAAAATTCCAAAGAATCTTTTTCTTTTAGCCATTTTTTTATGAGATAAACGGATATAGGAACAAATTCTTATAAAAGAACAACGACCTATATACGAAAAAACTTTCTAGTAAGCAATACAAAAAACTCAATGAAAAAAAGTATCAAAACCGACTGCCATTTTGTTTGAGCTATTAATGGAAAAATTGTATACTAAGTTTGTGGAGGTAATGTACGCAGAGTATAAAATAAATCTTTCTAGACATGTTTTTTAAGGAGGTACTATACAGTATAACATAAAATGATTTGTTTGCGGACAGCTTCTTATAAGCGTATTACCCCTCATATAATTTTAGATATTAGTGTCAGGAAATACTTTCTTCTATCAGTTTTTTTCTTATATCAGTTTTATTTAGTGATAATTCATATGGGAAAGATATGGTGCATTGTTATTTCTTTTAAGCGTTTTTTTCTTATATGAGTTTTTCTGACATTCGTTAAGTACTGTAAAATATTTATTTTGAAAAACAATTCAATCAGACAAACACAAGCATGAAATATATTAGCTGATACATGTTTCGATGACGACCTTTAGTCAATAACAATTTTCAATATGGATAAATAGAGAAGTGGTTACACTTGGGCATATCTTCTGATGAGTTAGAGTCGGCGGCGGAGGATCGAATAGCCTGAAAATCTCTTCTGGCCCGCGACGCTCTTAGTGGAACACGCGGTCAACAAGTGGAAATGGAGAGATATAAGACTTGTGCGTCAAAGCCTGATGTAGTATAATGAAAATTAAGAAAGCTGCGCAAATGATGATATTATAGAAAAGAACAAACCGATCGATAGTCTCTGCTCAATCGCCACTGAAGAAAGATAAAAATTGTCCTGTTTCAGAAAGAAGAATTGGATGAGAATATGGTGGTTTTTTGTAAAACTCTGCTTTGCTTGATTTTTATGAATCTACAAAGCTACGAATAAAATTTCAGTCATTCGTTTCGATAAATTTGTTTTACAAAAGCTGCTTACGCTGCCAATATGTTGTTCCGATTGTTTGATCGCTGCTTCCAATTCCGCACACCAAGATCATTGAGGTCGCCCCTGCTTGCTTGCACCGGAGCATTGGCTTATATCCGCTCTAAGCCGATGTATTTGGACTATTTTAACCAGGCCCTTGTCGCTGTTCATGGTTAAATCTTCTTCACTCCCGCTCTACACAAAAAGGGCCGACGATCCCACGAAGAATCTCGAAACACCCAGTTCCTCATCATTTTGGTCAGTGTCCAAATCTCTGTGCCATAGAGGAGAAGTAGGACGATGAGTGTTTTGTACAGCGTTAGTTTGGTTGTCGGGCTCCAATGCCTTCTTAGCTCAAAGAGTCATCAATTTGCAAGAGGCACTTCGCTTGATCTCCAAGGTGGTGTAGGTTTGCGAATTAGCTGCAGAGTCTAGGTAGACAAATTTCTTGACTACCTCGAAGTTAAAAAAAAAAAAAAAATAAATAGTCGGTGTAACAGCCCATACAGGGCCAGAGCCTAGCTTCTTCGCGAATACCTCGATATACCTCGATATAACTCGGAGTTATATCTGTCAATTTTAGTGTTGATGGTCGTTGTCTGGGTGTCTTTCTTTGATGACAGCATATCCTTCGCCTTTCCCTCGTCAACCACTAGAACCATCACCGCAGCTTCTACAACAATGCTCGCTAATGCCTCACAGACAACTCACTGTGTTCTGCGAATGATGGCTACGTCATTGGCACACACAAATAATTGTTCGAACTTTTGAAAGATTGTGCCTCTAACGTTGGCAACGTTGACCTTCCGCATAATGATTGCAAGTACAATGTTGAAGAAGTCGTACGACAGCGGGTCGCAATATCTTAATGCCTCTTTAACATCGAAGGTGTCGGTAAAGTCCCTTCCAACTCACGGAACAGCGAGCTTCCAACAAAGTCGGACCAATTTTAGTAGTAGACGAATAGGTGGTGACTGTCGTGAATGTCAGTTGGGATCCTTTACTTTTCCCTATAGCTTATACTTAAAAGAAGCAAATATTTTTGTTATACGTTATTTAAAATGTCATATCTCTTTTTCAGATTCCCAGATCGACCCTTTCAAGCGCTGCGCAAAGAGAATGAAGTTGTTGGTCTTTTATTGCCCGGTGCAGGAACCGTAACAGCTCCACCATCAGTCCCTGTTCCCATACCTTTGCCGCCTACACTTCCGATTGATCCGGACTTCAATGGGGCCTTGCTAGAGGAATCATCATCCCTCGGTGGCGCTGGTGACACATCCGACAGCAAAGACAGCCAACAGCATCTCAAAGAGGAACTTCCCAAAGAGTGGTTCTACGATGATATGGATATAAATGAAATGGAATCACTGGAGGAACCAAAATCTCCAGCCGACGATGAAGACGACTACGACCCACGTTACGGTAACAAGAAACGAAAAAGGAAACGGCAAGTCAAGAAATCATATGGAACCCCATCCGAAAGCAGTCGAAAGAGTCGATCGAGCGGTGGCAGCACCGGAGGGGCCGGTAGTCGTGGTGGTCGCGGACGCCGTAAGACACCAAAAGACGCTAGCAACCGTCTCTTGAACCCACCCAGCCCTACTGAACCGCCCTCCTTCGAAACTGCCGCTGCTGCTGTGGGCGGCGAAATAGCAGCCGACGATCATGGCGATCTACGAAACTACCGAAAGTACCTGTAACACCTTTTCGGCGAGTGTTTTGACTGATTCGAAACTTAAGTCGTCACTATGCTTTTCACTTTGTGTTTCTGTTTCAATTTCTTTTTACATGCATGTTTTTTGAGTCAGCAAAACAACAGAACAGAACGAAAAATAGATTTCTTTGCGGTTCCTCGTAAACAGTCCTTCCGAGCCTCCATCAAATGTGTCCGCACTCAGAAATAGTTAAATGGTACTTTCTTTCAGCCGCCGCAACAAAAATAAAAAAAAAATCAAACTAACAAATAGCGTGGTTTCAACTGCACCTAGACCAAGATTTTAGTGCTCTGGCCACGAATACAGATGATATACACACAACACTTAAATAAAATAAATCAAAATAAGAAAACAAAAATTAGCAAACAATAGTGGGATTCTTAGTTCATAACGCATAAGCAATTGGTTTCTACGACACACTCTAACAGTAGTTTATGTTAGGTTATTTTGTTTTTAAAGAGAATTGCATTAACTATTATAAAAAAAGGTACATATATATATATATATACATATTAGACTTATTATATAATTATTATTTTTATTTTACCTTTATTCTATTTTATTTAAACCTAATGTTAATTGGTCTGCCCGCTCGTGCTCTGGATTTGTTTTTTAAATGATTATCTCGATGTTTTTCCTCCTATTTTTATGTCAAGTATCTCGTGTATTATAAAGGAAATGAAAAAAAAAGAAAAGGAATGAATTTACTTAAAAAATTAAAAAAAAAAACTGAATTTTAAAAATCTTAAATAGATGCAACAATTTTGATTATACTAAAGAAGAAGATGAAAAAAAAAAAAAAAAACGAAAGAAAAGAAAATAGCATTGAAAATATGTGGGATATAAATTTATTAAAAAAACAAAAATAAAAACAAAAAAATTACATTTTTAATTGTTTTTGATTGAAGAGCTTCGTCTAATAATTGTAAAAAAAAAGCAAAAGATAAAACCTTGAACTGCACTTGATTTTAAAAACTACGGTCTAGCAATTTGGAGACACTCAATCGGATGGGATATGAGATACGATCTTATCGCGGTGTTCACTACAGCTAGTTGCATAGTTTAAGTTAGTACGAAATATATAATTTTCACATTTTTAACCCTTTCCTATAGCCCTACGGCGCTAGAGGATCCACTAAAGTTCTTCACGGACGGATCCAAAACTGAGTCGGGAGTAGATGCGGGAATATACTCCGGAGACCTAACCCTAAATATCTCCCTACGCCTACCTAATCATTGTAGCGTCTTTCAGGCGGAGACTATGGCGGTCAAGGAAGCTCTGTCTTGGTTAAAACACAATGTGGTATCCAAGAGTGATATTATAATTTGTTCAAACAGTCAAGCCGCAATTAAATCCCTAGATTCGATCACTTTCACCTCCAAGACCGCCCTAAAGTGCCGCCAATCTCCGGATGAGATGGGCCAGCACTTCAATATTCATCTCATGTGGGTGCCTGGGCACAGTGACATTCAGGGTAATTGCCAAGCTGACGCACTCGCCAGGCATGCGACCACAATTCCATTACAATTCCGCTACAACCAAATTAAACATAAAACTTCACAGCCTTAAAACCACCAATCATAGGTGGCAAGAGGGCTCAACGAAACCATCTTCCATCTCTTATGTTCATGCGAGGCCTTGGTGCTTCGTAGAAGAGCTCACTTGGGCAAGCTCCTTGACAGTCTGAGCGATCTGAGTAAAATCAGCATCAATCAGATCCGCAACTTCGTAAGAAGCTCTAATTGGTTCCATTAGGGTGCGGAATGCATTTCCGCATTGTGGTATCACAATGGGCCTAGTCTGGCCTAAGTGTGGTTGTGGGTCTTTGATGCCCCAGCCAGCCATTCTAACCTAACCTAACCTAACCCTTTCATGCCCAGTGTTGTTCGTTTACAACATGAACATGAACGCTGACAACTCAAAAATTCTGGGGTAATTGCAGATAAAGTGTCTTAAATTCATTCCAAAACTCGATCTCAGCTTATTTAATTCGGCATCAATCATCTTTTAGTGCAAGATAATTCGCAATCTTTAATTTCGTGTTTGGTAAAATAAAAAAGAATATTTTCCTTACGGCTGGTATTAGGAGTGATCATGAAAGGATTAGTAACCAACAAGGGAATCACATTTCTTACTTTTCATAAGAAACCTGTCTTTCATCGCTTAGCCTACTAAGCCGGCGACCTCCAACGCTTTACAAGTTCAAGAATTTGATGAGGAAATTTAACTTCTTCTGTGTTTGACTCGCATTTTCAATTTTGCATTTTGAGCATGCTCTCCATACAACTCTCTCCAGTGTTCGGTGTAGAAAAGTAAAGACACCAACACTGAGAGGATAGGTGAGGCTTTTTTTTCTAAATCAAAGATGCCAATTTGAAAGTTTATCTAAGAACATTGCCTCTAAGCCGCCTCCTTCATTTGGGTAAAGTTTACGGTATTTTTAATTTCAAGTTGCTATTTTAACTTATTTGCGGACTAGAAATTTTGATTGAATTGAAGATGTTTCATTAAAATATAATACCCAAAATAAAGCTAAAATATACTTATTATATATTTCATATATTTCAGTTGTATGAACAAACCCATTTTTATTTCACTTTACTGTTCTTTATTTTGACCATGTGTTAGTAAATTAAATCAAAGGAACGACATTTTGAGGTTTATCGAACAACAAATGAAAAGTAAAAAGTAACGAGAATATAAAACAATAGAAAAATTTAGTCAACATAGCTTTAAAGTATAAGCCTGCAAAAAAATCCAACAATGTTCTTTCTGGTACAAACTACGTAAATTGTAGGCATGTTGCCTCATCTTTGACCTCAAGGTGGCTCTTCACCGAACTCGTACCACTGATCCTTTGTTGGCATCTTAGTTCTTTGCTTTCAAGGCATCGTTGTACTTCGTCATATCTGCGAGGATCGATATAAGGATATTCAACCAAGCTAACAAATGATTTTTGAGTATCTAGAATTTTTTTTTTTTCAAAAATGGGCATGGCTGTGGGATAGCCATTTGAAGAGGTTAATTTAGTTATTAAGACGTGGTCCAACGGATGTGGTGCTCGCCGATTTCGAATTTTTTGTTAAATACCCTTCGACACTTATCAAAAACCTTGTTTTGAATTTTGAAATGAAAATTGTTCTTGGAAGGAAATTCAGCACCTCATAGCCAATCAATGAAACACTAGACACTGATCTTTAAGTTTCCCATGAAAATGAATGCGTCGTCTTATGCTCCTCCTGCATTTCGATGGCAGGAAATTTCAACACAAAAAATTCTCTCTTCAAACGGTGTATCTGTCAGCAGTGAACCCACGGGGAATGTCTTACCCGAACATACCGAACTCATGCCATGACCTGGCCCCGAAGAGCTCACCAGAAGAGCATTGACCCGCTGTTAGAACACTCTATCTGCCGCCAAATACCTCATCAGATTGCCAAAACGCACTGAAGCTCTCAATTTTATCCCCGAGTTTGTCATCCACGTAACTTCGATTCGATTCCTCGTAAACCACCAAAGTCTCTTGCGGCAGACCAAAATTAAACAAATTACACGATAAATTCTTTAGCGCGTACCTAAAAATAGAGATTCCTCTGATTCCACCAAAAATAGATCCTCACGACTCGAAAAAGAACCCAAACATCGTCGAGCCGAAAACCAAAAACCGAAAACCAAAAAAGACAACGGAAGCCGCCACACACCACCGAAGCCGAAATGACGATGAGTGCTCTGAATTCCATTCGCTAAAGTTTTCTATTTTAATATTGCATCGCATACCGCAGGGGCGACACCCTGCGCGGCGACACCGTGATGCGCCCAATCTCAAGCCCATGCCGTGTCACTGCCGCCACCTCCGCCGCCGCCGGCGATTGGAGTGACGGTGCAGCAAGAAGCGCCCAGCCCAGAGCACTGCATCATCAACTGCATCGTCGTCGTTCTCGTCGTCTTTATCGTTGTTGTCGTTGTCGGATTCCCATTGAGGACAGTCATTCACTTTACGATTCTAAATCCGCGGACATCCACCTCGGCGCGGTCCATCATTTCGGAGCCCTCCTCCTTTGGCATGACCGCCCCGCAGCCAACCACCATCACCATCATCGAATAAATAAAGGTTAAGGCGAAAAATGTGCGTAAAGCGTTCTGTTTTTGAGCAAAAATATTTATTTATAACCCGCGGCGGCGATGGTGGGCTGCCGGGAGAAAAGTTCACTTCATACCTGGCCAGCCTGCAATTGAGAATGCAGTGGCTGCTGCTGCTGGCCAAACTAAATAAAGACGTGAAACGAAAATAGCGACCGGCCGTCGTCGTGCAGTGGAAAGCGTTTTCTATACGCGACAGCCAGCAGCAGAAAATCCGTATCCGCCTTGAAATCCAAATCTGAATCATCGCGCATATTTTCGCGGTGCAGGAGTCAACTGCCTGAGGTGTACGCCGACGTCGTCGTCAGATGACGATGAGTTAGCGAGTTTCTTCCAATTCGTAGAGGATCACCTCACCACAAACATCATCATCGACATCGACATCGTTGTGATCGTGGACGGCTTCTTCATCGTCATCATCATCTACGGCTGCTGCCCAGTGGCAGATGATGCTAATGAGATGAGTGATTTGGGAGATAGTGAGCGGGAGAATATTTAGTTTTCATCGACAAGATGGTAATTTTAGAATAATTTTGAGTTGAATTTTGTAGTTAATAAAGATGAGTGGTGGGCACACAGAAATTGGCATTGGCTGATAATTAATTGCACATTAATAACAAATTTATTAGAAACGAAAATAGAATTGGGCCCGTTAAGAATGCATCGTAAGTTAATTTGATTTTTTTTATGAGCTGAACTAATTCTTGTGGAATGAGGCATTCGGAATTTGGACTTTGAATTGGTTATTGGGGGAAGGGAATTTTATTTGGGAACTGCACGATGGGTGACTATCAATCGTGCAGTCGATTTTGGTTTATTTGTAGGTTAGAAATCTGTAAAAAAAAATATGTTTTAGTTTATTCGAATGGTATAACCACTAAAAATAGTATATTTCATGTTTTAAAAGTCGAAGAATCTGCGGCTGAGAGATATAAAAATTGTTCGCGAATTGGTAATTTCTTTTTTTCGATGCTAAAGTATTGCCTGGTCTTTCTTAACAGGCTGAAGGAGAAAAGATTATTGCCTGAAAGATTATTCACTGATGAGGAAATCCTTGCAAAGAGATGACTAGAGAATATGGCTCTAATCCTGAATGCAGCACTGGTTGTTAGTCGACCTGCTTGTCGAAGATGTTTAGAAAGTTTAAGGGCAGGTGTAGGTATGGTACTGATTACAACACTGATACAAATGCAGGCAGATCTCTGCAAGTGGTTGAGAAGTTTTAGGTTAGCACCATCTACAAGGGTATTCCACCATATTACGACTTCGTACAGTAGGCCAGACTTCGTATGGATAGGCAATACGAGCCTTTCGACCCCATTTACATCCGTTTGCCCCCTTACAGCAATAGAGAGCCCGCGTGGTTTTTTTGACCCGCACTAGAATGTTGATCTTCCACATAAGTTTGTGATTAGTAGTGAGACTTAAGAGCTTATCTTTGCCCAATAAGAAAAAAAATAATCGTGGAAAGTCGGACTGCAGAATTTTATATTTTCTAGCTTCGCTTAGTTTGACAAAATGTATAATATTCATCTGATTGAGCTCTTGCCGCTCTACAAAACTGTGATAATTTTTTATTCCTTTTGAAGCAAAGAAATGGAAATAATGGGTAGTAACAAATCCTTTCGACATCTGCTCTTCTTTATTTCATCTAAAAAAGTTATAGAAACAGCTCAGGGCATTTGGAACGTATACCGAGGCGGTTCGGAAATGGTTTGCAAAGTTCTATCTGATTCAACCAAAGGCACTTTCGAAGAAGGACGGTCAGTGAAGAAGAAGATACATACATTAGGTGGCTTAACAGCCCGCTGAGCACTAGAGTCTAGCTTTTTCGTGCTGTTTCCGAACGACGAATCGCGAGAGCTTTTTTTGACAGAAGAACTTCAAAGATTGTCACCCGTTCGCTGGAGGTGGTGTCATGGAATTTTTTAGTTTTTTCCCCGGGCCACCCAGGAGTACCCAGGTACTCTCGCTTAACAATGGTGTGTGGTACTAGTGCAATTGTTTAACTTTATCTTCAATTGATCAAGAATAAAGTAAAAAATAATTGTCAGAGTATTAGTCTCCGGACATATATTCATTTAATTGAAAATCCTCCGATTTTTTTTTTAATTTTTTGAGAACATAGTCTAATGCGTCTAAAACCAAAATCCAAAGCCGTTTTGACCGCAAATGAATAGAAAGGACGAAAAGGACATTTAAAGTTCAAAATCCGTGAAAAAAGAAATGGAAATATCTCGTAAGCCCCACAACCATGTTCTCGAAAAATTTAAAAAAAATCGGAGGTGAGAAATATTTGGGACTCCACCCGAAAATAACAAGGAAAATTTGTACAGAAAACAGCGAATTGCCCAACCCTGTATTTGCTTTTTTAAAAACAAAAATATGGTGACCACAATACAAAATGGACTGTATCCATTGAACCCGTTGGATATTTATTATTCAATATTTAAAGTAGGTATGTCAAAAACAAAGTTAAAAAAATCCTCAGCTAACAGGCATTTAGAGCTGGTAAGTTTAAAGGCTGATCCAAACGTTATACTGACTAAATTTTGCGTTGGCACAGTAGTGAAAGTAGAACTTTCTAAACTTTTTTACTTCCAAACTATAGGCCAAGAGCCGACCGTAGGATGTCCTAAGGCATCGATTTAAGGGATGAGTTGCATATGCAATAAAAGCTTACTTGAGATGGAGACAAACGATCAAGGGTTGGCGGAAATTTTTGCCTAGGTATAAGAACAAATCTCTATTTGTGGTACGACTATATTTTTCGACTATTCATAGGAATAGAATAAAAGGATGAATGGACAACCATTTAAAAGCTTACATTAAATAGAAGTCTAAGAGATAAGGTTGGCAGCGGCCATCCACCGACATGTCCTCGACCGCCCAACTTTAAGTACCACAATTTTTTCGATTGACCTAAGACATCGAGTTAAAAGTTGAAATTGTTACAAAATTAAAGCTAACGATTTACCATTCACGAATATATAGGATTGCCTGGGATAAATTGCCCACATGCCTAGACAACCCGTGATTTTAGCATACTTTTTCTATACTCAGCACTTAGTTATTTTAGTTTTTAGAGCTAATAGTCCTTGCAGCTAAGATCGTTATATTTAAGATTATCATAATAATATTCAATTATCTGGCAATAAAAATAATAATAATATTTTAGTTTTTAACGTTCAAAAAAGAACTTGGTTATTGGAAAAAAATGAAAAACCACTTAAAATCACAGTATTTAAGAAAATTTACAATTGTCTACGGAAGTAGCTCAGCCGCATAGCTTCAACCTTTTTTTTTTTTTAAATTTTTTTGTACCTACGCTTTTTGAATGAAGCATCATCACAGGTATCAGTCTAAGTTACGGACTTGACGCGTGCTAAAAAACATTCTTCATACTGATTTGTGTGCTTTACACATGATTTAAGACTAGTTACAAGTCCCTCTTTTGAAAAGTTCCAAAGAACTCCCACGCAACGATCGTACATCGTTCTTACATCACAATATCCCTTTCCGCAGCTCCACTCAATTTTTCGCGTCCACTCATCTTCAGCACACTGAACCAATAAATCACATCACCACAAAGAACTCCCTCCAGAACCATCTCCAGAAGTCAGCATTCCCAGAAGTTTTCTTAATAAATTCCGCAGCAATCAAAACATTTCCTTGCTGATGGCGTTCGAAAACACCTGAATAAACCAACCACCAGTGCATCTTCAGCACCATTCATCAATCGATATGCATTAAATTTTCAGGAATTTCTCACAAACACCTCCCACTAACACCCACCGGAAGCTAAACATCCGCCATTAGTGCGAGAGCATAAAAACAACAACAAACATCCATACGCGCGGCCCTAAGTGTACAATGCCCTTAGCTGCGTTTAGGATTTCATTGGCGCGTCACTCTCCTCCGATTCCATCCCCATCCCAAATCCCATTCCGTGAAATTCCTTATAGCCCCTCCGAACCATCGTCGCTTCGGTCGACGATGGCGACGCGCTGATGATGATGGACGTCCAACGCGCCAATCCGAGGTCTTTAAATAAAATTTCACTCGAAACCTAAACAAGAGCATGTCAGATCTTATTTGGCAAATTAATTGCGGCAAATTCGCACCACGATGTGATGATCGGAATCGGGAGGGATGCGTCTCGGTGTGCCCGGTACGGTCCCTTGAAATAAACAAATCAGCGCATGGAATTCGGTGTGGTGGTGCGCCCGTACGCTTGTCGCTGCATACAACTTCGTCTAATTGAAATTGGAATCATCAATCCTGACGCTTCAAAGGGATACAAGCGAGTGGTGTGGTGCGGGTAGACGGCCTGCAACGTCTGCCTAATCTCCACTCCATGTCCGCATCCGATGTAGTGGATGCTCTTGTGATGAATGATTGCATAACGTTCACTCTCACTCTCGTGCAACTTGGTCGTGGACGAGGTGCCAGGACTGAGACGGATTCTAATTCAGATCGTGTGTAGTTATTCAAAATATGCTCGGGCACCTAGGGTGTGATGTGGTTGTGTTCGCTACAACGGAGCGGTAAGTCTCTCTTCATTTTCAGTGTTTTGTTTTAAAGGAAAGCCTTATTATTTTTAAAAATTGAAATGCAGAAAAGTTAGCCCATCTTCAGTGTTCGAAAAAAATCGGTAATAAATTTAAGCGAAAATGGAAAACTCTTTTCTTATATTTAGCGATCTTTAAATACCAAATAATCTAACGTCCTTCCGATGATGTCAATATCCTCGGCATATGCGAGTAGTTGTACAGACTTGTGGAAGATCGTGCCTCTAGTGTTGACGTCCGAGTTACGCACGATCTTTCCGAGAATGATGTTAAAGAAGACGCATGACAGTGCATCGCTTTGTCTAAAACCTTTCTGGACATCAAAGGTCTCGGTGAGGTTTTTACCGACCTTGACAGACCAACGGGCATTCTCCATCGTTAATCTGCTAAGACGGACGAGTTTTGCAGGGATGCCTAGACTAGACAATGCGCTATGTAGCTCGTCTCTATAAATGCTGTCATACGCAGCCTTAAAGTCGATAAATCGGCAGTGTGTATCGACTTGCAACTCCTGGGTCTTCTCCAAGATCTGCCGCAGTGTAAATATCTGGTCAATGGTGAATTTCGCTGGCCTGAACCCGCACTGATATTCAATCAAGTTGCTAACAAAGGTCTTTATGTCTATCTTCTCCATTTTCTGATTTGGATTCGAGGTCTTCCTTATCTGAAGTGCTTCAAGTTCATTCGCTTGGTTTGCGAAATTCAATTTTCTCTCAAATACAACCAAGAGTTTGATGTTTTGAAGCTCTCGGTTTCATATAGAAGAACTGGGGTTTTTTAATGCCTGACCTCCGTATGAGGATCTTTAATTGTTTCGGCAAATGACAGAAGCAACAAGTATCGGGCTAAAAAAAAGGCAGACCTCCCCTACGAGTTTCAGCACCGTTCACCACCAAAAGTTCACTGTTTTGATAGTTCGTTTGCTCCAATTTTAGAAAAACTTACCAAAAACTCCCAACCAACAAACACGCACCCTCATAGGGCATCGCATAAATACTTATCACCACCACTTATTCATTCGATGTGTGTTCACCCTTCTCGAGGCTTCTGCCCGATTGAAAAGTGCCTCGAATCATGTGCATTTAATCTGAGAGCAAAAAAACAACAAAGTACAACCAACGAGAAACTATTTAAATTGATTTGAATCGGCTGCACCACGCAAGAACCGGCCCCGGCGGCGTCAACACAACAGCAGCACCGCAAGAAAACGCGACACTTGAAGTGTTTGTGCCCTTTTTGTGTGGTGCATTCAAAAAGCTTTTTTTCTTGTTTTCGAAAACCATCGTTTCTGACTGTGAAAAAAATAAAAATAAACAGTTGCGTAGGCAGTGGGGTTGGTGGCTCTGAGAACAACAGAAAAACCGCCTGCCGGGCTACGGCAGAGGTGCTGGCATTTTCTGTTCTCAAAAAACCGATTGCAGTTCTGTTCATGTTTTCTTTTCTTTTTTTTTTTTTGCATACGATTTCTGCAGCTTTGGTTTTCTTTTTTTTTGGTTTTATGGTCGGGTTAAGGCATTTTTGAAATTCCATTCGATAATCCGCGAGAGCGGTGTGTGTACAGTGCAGTTGCAGTGACTTTAATGTTAGATGGGAGATTTACCGGTGCGGATCGAAAGTTCCCGGTCTCGGTGCGTTGTGTTGCTGTTGTGATTTTCGATTTCAGTTTTTAAGATTTTTGATTGTAAAGAGTGTTGTAATTTAATTGGGGAAGCACTTAATCGGTTATTGATATGTGAAGGTGTTTTTCTCTTTTGCGGAAAAGGAGTCAATTGTGGAATTTTTTTTAAAGTGGATACTTGACGGTAAAAGTAGTTCTTGAATTTTTTTTTCGTTTTTATGAAGTTGTGAAAAAACTGTAAGGCAGTATTAAAAAAAATTAAAAATTTCAAAAACTTTGATTGATTTTGATCATTTTCTGGAAATTTGTTCTAAATTGTTGTGGTCTAGTTGTAGTAAAGAAACAGGAAGGAAGGTCTTAAAAAAAAACTTTCAAAATTTTAAAATCATAATTTTTTAAGAGGCTTTTCTCGCTGTGAACATTGTTTAAAAATTGTGTGGTCTTGGTTTTAGTAAAGAAGCAGGAAGGAAGGTGTTAAAAAGAACTTTCAACATTTTAAAATCTTAAACGTTTTGCAAGCGTTCGCTAGCAACCAGCACGCGATTTCTTCCGTAGAGAAAGAAAGAGAACTTGTCAAGAAGACATTCAAATTTGTTAAAGAATAAGTCTAATACGTTCTGAGACTAGTTCCTACTTTTTGATAAGTCAACATTTTATATTTTTGACTATTTTTTTTTCGACGTTTTGTATGAAGGCGCACTAAAAATGCATTTGTTTTTGAGAATGCTAGTCTGCGACTATAAAATTCGTTGTGCAGCTGTTATGGTTTGGGGTGCGATGGCATATAGTGGTAGCTCACTTTTAAATAAAAAAAAATTTGAAAACAGATATTTTGGACCATTACAATCTCTATAGGAGTCGTTCAAAGCACACATAGATTAGCTCCATTAAACAAACATTTGAGAAAATTATTTATATTTTGAAATAGGGGGAGTTGGGGCACATTGAGTGGATACATTAAATTGTGATGTTCAATAAAAGCTTTTTAAGGGAAATTTCTATTAAGAATAGCCTGCACTTAACATATAACTTTATATGAAATTTTTGACAGATGTATGCTTATACAAAAGCATACTCGAAACAGACTAATCAAAATTATTTGCAGGCTTACAAAAGAGTTATATGCTTGTTTCGCGGGAAGTAGTAGCTGAATAAGAGCGTCAGAAAGGTATATGCTTAAGATCATATACATGTTGCAATATGTACCTAGTTGGGTAGTCTGCTTTTTATTTTAAAATAAAGTGCCACGTATCAATGTACCCCATCTCCCCCTACACTACGTTTTATTCAAATAGTCATCGTTTAATCTTTATTATTAAGGAAAGATATAGTAAACATATACAGTATCGGACAAAACCTAAGCACCCCCCCTAAGCAACCTGAGGTTTTCGCTTGTAGCGGGTGACCAAGAGAAGTTACTAAGTTAAAATTTGTTTCCCTCATTTTCTTTACTTTACTAAGCAAAATAAACATATAAACACTATACCTTTTCCTTACAAAAAAAATTATAAAAATTCATTAAACATAAAAAGTGGAAAAACCACCGCGACAAAACTAAAGCACCCCCAAGATTTGAACACAAAAAACATTAGATAAAAGTAAAAAAAGGATAAATTGTTAATATTTTTTTAATATTATTTTGTTGCAAATCCTTTCGCCCTAATTACCGCCACGCACCTTTTTGGCATAGAGGCAATATTAAATTCATAGGCACATCCTTCCATGCATCCTCTATTGCTTTATACAGCTGGTCCAAATTATTACACTGTTGCCGGTTAATTCTGTCTGTCCACAATCTCCCACAAGTTTTCAATTGGGTTGAGGTCAGGAAACTGCGCAGGCCAATCCAAAACTTAAATTTTTTTTACTATCGAACCATGCTTTGACAACTTTGCTGGTGTGTTTGGGATCATTGTCCTGTTGGAACCTCCAGATCAGCGGCATCTCCTCTTCGGCATAGGGCAGCATAATTGTTTTTAAGAAGTCCAAGTATTTGAAACGATCCATAATACCATTTATTCTGTAAATTGGCCCTATTCCCCAACCAGAAAAACAACCCCACACGAGCACATTTCCTCCTCCAAATTTTATTGTCTGGATGCAGTATCGTGGATCCAATTTTTTCCCCGCCGGTCTCCTTATTCTTGTGATCCCATCTGAATATTTTTTATTATATTTGGATTCATCAGAAAAAAGAACCGTCTTCCACTTTGCAATCGTCCAAATTAGATGCCTATTTGAGGGAAAAAAATGTCAACTTCGTAACTTCTCTTGGTCACCCGCTACAAGCGAAAACCTCAGGTTGCTTATTGGGGGTGCTTAGGTTTTGTCCGATACTGTATATAGTATAGATATAGTAAACGCTTTGACATTTAAACCAAAAATTTTTTAAATAGTGGAGTTAATCAGTGCACTGAGCGGCTCATATAACGAAGCCACCAAATATAACGAACGATTATCTGTAATACAAAAATGTGTTACCAAACTATAATTAAAGTCTACATTTCGAATATTTTTCGGGCTGTATAATAAAGAGAACTAAAAAAACAGACAAGAGATTGCCAGTAAGACCTAAAGAGTGTCCCGAGATTCCAGAGTGTCTTAGTTTTTTTTCACTTAGTATAAACAACTAAAGTATATTTGGTTAAGTTTTTCCTCCCTGTGCAGCAGAGAACACGTAGTACAAAAAACGTAGTACAGAGCCAAGTCGTAGATTAGTTTGCATTTTGTTTTGTTTTGATATGTTGGGAAAAAAATATTGCAAATTAAAGTTGACTGTTATGGGTGTTGCAGTTTCTTTTCTTTTTTTTGTTTGTTCATTGTACCTTTCCAGCGGACTCTATCAAGTTTACCCTTTAAAAAAAGAAAATAATGCCCTTAATTTTTTTTTAATTAATCTGTTTCTAAACAAAAAAAAAGAGAAGATAGTATTAAATTTATTATCAAATGTTGTTTTAGTGGCTGCTGCTCAAATCGAGGCTATTATTTTGATAATGTTAAAATTGCTAGTCTCTTGGTTTCTGTTGGGACCACATGTCAATGAAACGCTCAAGTTCTACTCTCGCCCAATAAATACACAAAATGGTCAATGGTCAGGTTTCGAATTGCTCTCTTGTCCCTCGTACGTCGGTCGTTCTACACTCTGAAATATAAAAAATCTTATTTTTTTTTTTTTTAATTTATAACAAGTTGGATACTTGTGCAAGCATTCCATTAAAATTCTTATACTCCGGCATGTTCCTGGCAGCTAGTGGTCTTTTAAGCCTAACCAGATCTTCTCATCAAGTCTATACAGACCCCATAATGTCTCTGCAGTTGCGGTCAAAATAATAGCAGTGCTGCTTTCTGAAGGATACCTTCTTGCAACTTGAGTAATATCATGCTAATGATCGGAGTAATTGGAAAATCGCTTACTCCTTTCAGTTATTTTTCTAAAGTAGAAGAACATTCCCAGTCTCCCAGAAAAAAATATTCTTTCTCACTATTTCTGCTATGCACTGCTATTTTTTTTACCGCAGCTGTATGTTAATTTTTGTTCTATGGGTTGCGTTTATTTGACCGCCAGTAGCTTACTTCTAAGTGGCTTCGATCCATATCGAAGAAAAAAATACTGTTCTGCTTTACAGGCCCAGTCGATAGGTCCAAACATAAAATTAGAAAGTATATTTGGATCCTAAAAAAGAAATTTTGGTTTTGTGAGTAAAGAAATTCGGCATCGTTTGTTATTTTCAGAATCTTCTTTTAGTGAATTCCCATTTGACCTCCTTCTCTAAGTGCCTGTGCCATGCCATGTAGATTGACTTGCAATGACAGTCCGTGACTATTTTCATGCTCAGTGAAAATGATTTGCAGTCTGATCATTTCGTTTTCGCCCACTTATGATCTGCACTGATCCACTTTGTCACTTGAAACCATAATGACTCAAAAAAAAATTAACCAAAATGTATCTGAGGATCTCCCTCACGTGCGTCGAACACCGAAAGCGCCACCGATGATTAACAAAAGATAAATTTAACCAAACGATTCTCGGCCCGTAAACACTCAGCAGTTGGAAGCTGGCCAATTTGTTTTCTTATTTTCGTTTAAATTGTTAACAAACAAAAACCGAATTCGCGGCTGTTCAATTGCTTGTTCATGGGGAAGTGCGCTCCGCTTATTTGTTTGTTCCGGCGGATTACGATGCTCTTAACGCTGTTTTATGGCATTCCTTAAACGGTTGTTTTACTCGACGCTGATTGGGGTCTTGACCACAGATCTGTCTGGTGACAGCTGACATCCCATGAATCAATCACTTTGACACTTATGATGACATCCCGCGATGTTTTCGTCGGGTCAATGATCTCAAAAATGTGTAAAACGAAAACATGGCGCTAAGCAACCCACGCTATTTGGAAGATTTACCATGCTGACACCCTCTGAGGGTCGTCGTAAATTTTTGGAGGGCGACCTGGGAGTGTTGCAAGGCTTACGATGTGCCATCAAGATGAAGCAAATTATCTCCGACGGGAGCCATACAGTAGCTTGGTGATTTCCGTTAGTGATGGAATGAACACTGGGCTTTGATTTTTAGTACTGGTATGGTTCCTACTGGACTTTGAAGCAAAAGTTGGCTCTTATGGTTTTTTCTAGCAACACCGTTTGGCCGTCGTCGCTCGTCAGTATTAGGTTCGACAAATGATCGTTTAAATTGATGAATCCTGAAAAGATGCGGTCAGTTCTTGGAACTTTTTTTCTGTTGAATTTAGCAAAAAAAAAAAACAACATCTTTTCAAGAACTTCAAGCAAAAGAAAAGTCTCAACATAGGCTTGAAGTTTCTATAGGAATGAACTTAGTATTTTTAAAAAAGAACTGAAGGGAGCTCTGTAGCGCCCTGGTCCACCCCGGACTGTAGCGCCACCAGATACGATAGGAAGAGGGCCAACAGGAATGAATGGTGGAAATTCTGCGGCAGTCTGAAGAAAACCTCGGAGGCTTTACGGGTGAGAAAACTGCTCACTGCAAAACCAATAATAACTTTTTTCATTAACAAGGGAAATGGTCGGTGGAGGTTTGATGCAAAGAAAGTCTTAGAGATCGTTCTGGATAGACATTTTCGAAGTTGCCGATTTATATTAAACTAATTTCGCTTATGGAAAGCGCACTCTATTCGCTAAAAAGCTGGCGATCTCAAAGTCGTCAATCGAGAGGAGAACAGAACATATAGTACTCCACAAAAGTTTGCGTACGATAGAGAAATCTGGCGAAAAAGGGAGTTTATTCCCAAACCATCTGGGACAATTCGTTTTAAATTGTATGGTCTAGTACCAGGGCATTGCTTGCATACACTTGCAGGAACTACAGGGAACTGTCGGCTAGCGAAGCACTGCAACTGGCAATACACATGTGGAGGGAACCTATTGTTTAATGCCGTGAGCTCTAAGAATTGTTTCGTGTTTCTGGCAGCTGGACTAGAGCCTGGGTATGTTCTCGAAAAGCTTAAAAGTACAGAAGAATTTTCCATTAAGATCTTTTTTTTGGGAGAATAACTTCGAAGTGTTGCAACAAGACCTATTTCTGATCTTAGGAGGAGTATATTTTCTGTCTTCTTGTTTTTAAAAAGCTTTTGTCATATTCAATTGACGCGTTCATTATTCAGGTTTCACGACAGCTATTCTGATACATTTTTCATTATTTTCTTAGTCTAAGTTTTGTCAGTCCGTCAATGTTTTGTTCCGTGAGTCGAAAGACATTATTTCTAAGAAGTTCTGCCTAACTTTTCTTCTGCAAAGTACCTGCGTAGGGACAGTAAGCTAGTAAAGATAGCGTTAAGCTTGTTAATACCAATATAAGCTAAAAAAAACATTGAAAACAAACAAACATCGTCTAAAATATTTTATCACAGAGAGTTCAATTTAACCTAATTCATTTTTCGGATCATCACTTATGGATCCTAAGAACTCGATAAAGAAACAGAGGCTTAATGTAATTTTGAGACTAAAAACTATTTTCACAGCAGAAAGGCTGCCCCATGACTGTTCATTACTTAAGTGTCCCTGGTTTGTTCGCATGCTAACTCTAGGAGAAGGTTCAAATAAAGACGTCTTTCTTTCTTTTCTTTCAAAGTACCATATCAACTTTGCTTGAAATAAAACCAACATTCCAACTTGACTTCAGTTAAAAATCTCTCCAAAGCCATTCTCAATTTAACTGTTTTCTTTTCGCAGCCACTCCAATCAACCTGGCAGCTCCGCTCACAATTCACAATCACAACTGTCACACCATCAGCAGCATTCAGCAAACATTCACAATTCCAGCTGGACAAACTTCCCCCACAGCTGGATATGTTTCGTGTCTAACCGTCATCCTCTCACCAAAATTCATAACCTGCCCAACCGCTCAGCTCACTTCTCTCCACATTCAGACATTCAACTTTAACGACTGAATCACAGATCCAGAAACCCCACCACACACGAACTCAGCAATTCAGCCATATTCACTCGCAACGCGCAACGACAAAAAATTCCTGACCAACGAAAACGAAAACCAGTCACAGGCAGTCATTTCTGAGAGACCGAGTCGAGTGGAGTTGTGATAAGCGTTAACGCAACACAGCGATCCGAAAGTTTGTTCGCTTGTATAGAGAGCAGCACGTAAAGAAGAGAGAAAGAGCGAGTTTGTGTCTTAAATCGCGCTGAGCGTGAAAACGAGTGAGACAAAATAGTGTGTGTCAAACAATTTACAAAAAACCGACCGAAAAAATCTCCCCCCGAGAAAAAAAAGAAACACAAATCTCCCAAAAAGAACCATCTTCGAATTGGGATTCCTCCTCGTTCCTCCTCTGCCCCGGGCGTGTTTCCCCCGTGTGTCTGTGTGTGCATATCTCTAACAGTTTTCCGCCTGCATTCTTACTTTCGATTTTGCTTTGACCCCCTCGTCCGCCCCCTTGCAAGGCAAAATGTTGTAAGCAGTGTGCTCCAAAAAAAAGTACAATTGCTAATTAAAACTAAAAAAAATTCTCTCCAAAAAGGATCCCCGTGGAATTTAGTCGAATTTTGAGTGGAACCTGTGTGTGTGTGCAAAGAAAAACAACAGAAAAAAAATGCAAACGTAAAACCCGTAGAATCACACACAAGAGCAAGCAAAAGAAGAGAAAGAAGAAAAAAATCCACGAAAAACAAAAAACAAAAAACTTACAACTCAACTTGTTACCTACCAACCGTACGAACGTAGCCGAAAGCAGAGTCGCCTTCAGTGTTCAGTCGTCGAGTAAAAAATTTTCTGTTTCGTCGTTTTTATTGTGTGAGAGTCGCGCGCGTGTGCGTGAGTAATGTGCGAGTGTGTGTGTTGCTGTTGCCTCACATATACACCCATAGAAATGTGCTAATGCCAAATGCGATTTCTCTGCTGAAAAGAAGTCGCCGTAGCCGTCGTCGTTGTCGTCGTCGTCGTCGTGGTCGGTCGTAGTCGTAGTCGTTGAGTCGAGATCGAGTACGAGTTCGAGCAAAAAAAAAAAAAAAAATAAGAAGGGAAAAAAGTCCAAGAGAATCGTCAGCAGCAGCTTAAAGAGCTCTAAAGAAGCAGAAGCCCTTCCCCATCGTGTGTAAGAAAGGTGAGAAGGAGCGCGACGACAAGAAGAAGAACCTTTTCCTCGACTGTCCCCGTCACCCACACTCTCACCCCTCGCCAGTGAGAAACGTCGTGCGTTCAGTTTACTCATTCCTTTTCCTTCGTTTCGGGTCGAAATTTGCCAATCTAAGTGCCTTTGAAAAAATTTTGACAAAAAAAAAAAGAAAAAAAATTTTTTAATTTTAGTTTCCATAAAAATTTCATATCCGCCGCCATCATCTTAACCAGAAAAAAAAGAAATACAAACCAAACCAAAGCACACAGTGAGCGAGTGAGTGAGACTTGGCCCATAGGACTCTTTAGGAAGTCGTGTAACAATCGTGAAAACCGCGAGTGAAAACCAAAAGCCAAGCTTCAGCATGTTCTCCGTAGGGATTCATCCAATTGGCGATGGCCTGCTGGATGTGGACGATGAGCGATTCATGGGATTACTTGTCCAGGACGACATCAACGAGATCTACGATGTGGAACAAACACCATTCGCAAGGTTTGTTGTGTTTTTCTCTCCTTACAAATATTCACTCGTCTTTTTTTTTCCTGTTTTTCTAAAATGTCATTCATTTCGTTGTTGTGTTTCTTCTCCACCACCGAAAAGTGCATCAAATTTAAAGTTTTTCTTTTTTTTCCGTGTCATTGCAACACACGAGAGTGTTTGTTGCTTGTGTGTGCGATTTCTTGTTTTACGATACTTTTCCTGATTCTTCTTCTCTCGGTCGTCGTCGTTTTTGTTTTTTTGAGGGGAATACGGACGACGAAAGAGAGGCGATGCGAGTGACATTTCGTGGTGTGGTATGCTGAATCTGAGAATCTCTGGAAATTTTCTTTTTTTTTTTTCTTCATCTTCGGAGATACCCTACTTAGAGAGAAGTTGAATTTTCCCTTAAAGAAAAAATAAAATTTATTTTCTGTTTCTAAATTTATATGTTTATATTTTTGGAGAGAGGCGCAGAAGTTTGACAATTTTTGGAACCGTGGGGAGCTGTGTGTATGTGTACCTCAACTTGAAATCGATGCGTGTTCTTTTTCTTCTTTGCCATGGTCTCTTGTTTCAAAAGAAAAGTTGTTTTTTTTTTTTTCTTTTCGGTGACCTTTTTTGGATAATTTGAGAGTACACAAATTAAAGCTTGTGGTGTCAATTTTGATGTGAAGGTTGGAGGGGTTCTTTGAACGCGTATCCTTCTGTGGTTTGAAGGTCATGGGTGGTTGTAGAAGGATAGGAAGTTCTTTTTTTCGTGGGTTTATGAGAAAAAAGACACAGACATGCTGTACTTATAGTAGTGTTAAACACACCCTTCCATTTTGTTAATTTCTACGACTAAGTGTAATAGAAGGTAAGGATAGAATACATGCGCTTTTCTGTGAAAATTGAAAACTTTAAAAGTAAAAAAAAATAGAAAACAAGTTTCCTCCCAAAAATTCTTTAAGATGTACTCTTAGAATAAGACGATTTAACTAAAAAATAAAAAAAAAAAAAAATTTGCTTGGTGCGCATAATGGAAACCTCAGCCTAAGGATAAAGTGAGGTTTAGTTTTCCAATCGAGTTTTGTATTGGATTTGTACTTGGTGCATAAGTGGTTTCTTCAGGGCAGAGTTTTCTCTTCTGGAACTTGCATTTAGTTTAATGCCATTCCCATAAAAAGTTATATCTTCTTCGATTTTTTACAACATGCAGCTAACACCAGATTAAATGATTGGCAAGATGTCCTCTCAAGTCCGTGATGCAGCTCTAAATGATTTTCCAATAGGAATGGGTCAAAGTGGCGGTCATATTGGTTTTCTGAGATCAGGGGCGGCAATGTATAAGCTGATAATTGATTGTTGACTATCAACATTTTCGTTTTGTGATTGTGTAGTGTGATTATCACTTTCACAATTGCAAAAATGCGACAGATTTCGTGTGATACCTAAATAGGTGTTATGTTCATACAATTCCTTGTCATTCGTGTGATATTGTTTTGCTGAATTCGCGATGATCTCGCTGCACCAGGATAAAAAACAATAAGACATTAAATTGAATACAATAAGACATGAAACACTAGTTTTTTTCTTTTATAAGGATTTTTTTTTTAAATAAAAATTTATATAATACCATTGGGAGAAGTTGTGGAGTTGTAAGGGAATTGACTGAAGAGAAGAGCATGGAAAGAAAAGTCATCGAGCTTAACGTTTCAGTTCCATGAGCTTAAATTCGTTGCATGTTTTGGCAAAATCCAATTCCAATTTTCTGATTTACAATTCTTTCACCTTTTTGTGCTGCTGTGGCCTCTCTCCGTTTTCTTCTTATTCTTAAAAAAATTAAACTGAGCATTTTAATTATAAAAGTTTCTCCAAACAACACTTAATTTCTGAGAACCGAAAAAAAAGGAGGAGGAGGAAAGGAACCTTCTAAGACCACTACATAATTTTGAGCTTAATGTTTTAGACGATCAACTATCAGATACGAACGATGTCCAGCAAACAGTCTAACATAGAAAGCATTTAAAGAAGAAATATGATGCGTCATTACTGAGCCAATATTTAATCCATCCCTACTTTTTGCTATCCTTAATCTTTACCAAGACCAGATAAAGAAAATAGTATAAAAATACCAAACTGAAAAGCAACAATTCTCTGGATACAAATGCGAACTCTGCACCTGCACTGGCGAATATTACGAAAAGAACAAACACCTCGTAAACACTGCGCTTTTCTGGACAGGATTTGCAATACATTTTGGGTCAACCTTCATATTTTCAAAATTCAAGAATACAAGAATTTTGTATGGATACCTGACTACTTCTTTTCCATTTAGCTAAACACATTTTTTTTGCCAAACAAAACAATTTCGACGAATGGCAAATTTTGTAAATCTTGGTGGAATCTGTCTGTTGTGGTTCGCCAAACACAGAAACCGAATCGGCTAGAGAGTCGGAACAATCGGAACAAAAGCCATGAAAAGTGCTGCGCATGCTAAACAACATCGTGGTAGATTCAACGAATCCTTTTGCCTTCCTACCTGGAACACGTTAAAACAAAACGTCGAACTGTTTAGCATTTCAATTGATTTTCTTAAAATTGAGCGAGAAAAAAAATGTTCTAAGGAAAATGCACATAACCTGAAAATAATCTAGTGAGATGCATTTTTGGGGTCAATCGGGTTGAAAAGGCTAAAATTCAAAAGGAAATTACGCAGCTTAAATGTGAATATGTTCGTTAAGAAATCAAAACAGAGTTCCCCAAAATGAAGTAGTATTTGGGTTTAAAAATATTTTAACTCTTTGACATCAAATGGAATTTTAAGCTCATTTCTCCTTCTCTTTTAAGCGCCGCAAACTTCGATAAGGTCAAAAATCAGTAGCTTTGTAAACGCTTTCATCGCAATCATGCTGAATATCGCATGCAAATGCATATTTCCAACAAATCAAATCACTTTGCCAAGTCAACCACCTTTAATAAAATGATCCCCTAATAGAAAATTTAAGAACCTCTTTAGCTCCACCGGTGAAGCATGGTATCTCTAAGTAGGACTTAAGCGTAATTCACATTCTCTTCGCTGGTTTCCCATCTGCACAACCAACCCTAAGCACTAAGTGTCCATTAAAATAATACCCGTTGAAATCCGCTCAGCACACAAACCACCTAGCAGTCATATGGGAAAAAAAAATTGTACACTACCAATAGGACCTCTGCAGCTTGTAAGCAGATTACGCTCTCCCGCTACGGTCGAACGCCAACCAATAGCCACACAACAAATAGAAACGCATTCAAATCGCTTCTCAAAATCCTGAGCGTAATTCCTTTTGGCAAATATTTTATGCTGATACCTGAGAAAAGGTTATTTAATTTATTACGGGTCATGAGTCAATGTCAGGCACTGCTTAGAACAATGAACCTTATTGGAAGGGAATTTGTATTTAAACTGCCGCATGGACACGTTTGGCACGGTCGCCACTCTGGAACATGTGTGCACTGGAGATTACGGATTTCAGCTGACTAATGGAGTCGTAGGTGATTATGTCGGCGAGTCGGCGAAAGTGCAGCCAGTTTTTGAGACGTTGAATCATTCAAGCATCTTGCCTTAGTAGCAACTCGGGACAGCTTATAATGTCTCGTCTTTAGATTTGAGAGAACGCGTATGAGTCAACGGGCATATTGCAAAGCAAAACAAAAAATTGTGAGACTTTTGTCTCGCGCATATACAGTGTACTGAATGTTCTTCTTTGTGCGGCGCTACAGTCCGAGGTGGACCTGGGCCTCCTTTGACAACCTCCTCCATCCAGCACGATTCCGTGCCAGCTGCTTCCAGTGACGCACACCGAGTTGGTTCAGGTCCTTCTCTACCTGTGTACGCCACCTTAGACGCGAACGTCCTCTGCTGCGTTGTCCCATAAGTTCAGAGTCGAAGACTCTTTGGGCCGGATTGTACTGCATCTAGTCCGATGAAATTCGGCAGGATGATGATGTCCGATGTCCGATGAAATTCGGACTAGAGGTTTTTAAATATTGAAGCAGGAATCTCTCAAGCATTTGTCTGCATGGCTTACTTTCGTCACGTACGTATTTCAGCTAACTGGTGTTAAACAGAAACAAATAAACTTGACTTCGAAAGAGGTAAAAAAGAACCCGAATTAACGAAAGGGAAAAATCGCATAGGTTCTCTTCGATATACAAAGGATTTTTCATGAGTTAGTGAGAATGCATCTGTTCACAAAGGTTTTCCAAGTACGGATGTTGGAGTCCACTGTATTTGTTGCACGCAGGTCCTTCTTCCACTTGCCCCTTCAATTTGCAACCCAATGTGTTATAATCAGATTCTGCAGAAAGCAAAGTGTTTTGATTTTTAGTAGATCCATGATCGTGCATCCGGTGATTTGTTTTGCGAATCTTGAAACATGGTCTCTTTTTCTCAAATTAAATATGTATCTCGCGATGTTATTGTAAACTACATTCAATTTTCGCATACTCTTGTCGTCAGGTTTGCAAACGATTTCGCACCCATATAGAAGCGCTGGCAGAAGTAGAGATTTTGCAAGTATTCATTTTATTTTCGTGGACAAGGAATTTTGAGACATCCAGAGAGTCCGTAGTCCGCTATAAACCTTGGAGACAGCTGTATTGATGTGTGTATCCCAGGAGAGAGTACGATTAAAAACTAACCCAAGGTTCTTAGCAGAGGTAACCCACTCTATAGGACTTTGATTAAGGAGAATACGCGGAAGATGCGAAAGGTCAAAAGTCTTGTGGTGAATAGCAACAATTTTAGACTTAGGATTTAGTCGTAGATTATGTCTTAAGGATCAATCATAGATCTAAGATAAGTCTTCATTGGACCAGGTATGAACAGCCTAGTCGATCTCATTGAGAGATCGACTTAGAAAAAGCTGAACGTCATCAGCATACATGTGAACCTTGCATTGTTTGATAATTCCAGGCAAGTCATTTACATATAAGGAAAATAATGTAGGCCCAAGAATTGACCCCTGTGGAACTCCATTTAATACGTTAACAAAGATGGAGGGTTTCGTTATTCCTTTGGAACGAAACCCCAAAAAGCCAAATCTTACAGAATTTGGTGTAAGGAGATTCAACAAAATAGAATAAATCTGAACACAGATCAGGTCATAAGCTCAATAATAAAGTATACAATAGATGAGATATCTCTATTTATGCTCGGACTTGTTCACCTTGTTTCCTTCCAATTGGAAGAGGAAATTCAGTGATTCTACTTAATAAATTATATTTCAGCTGAATTTTTAAACACTTCTGCAAAAAGCTAACAGAATTTGTTGTAGATGAGAGCATGTATGTTAATCTCACAAGAGCGGTCTCTTGTAAAAAAAAATGTCGGCTATTTGGTCTACACAAGCAGAAGTTACAAGAAATATCGAAAACTGACGTTCAGTTTCATTTTCCGAAGCCTTCAAACGTTCTAACGTTTTTCTCGGTTCGTAAAACGTTTTACAGACCTTTTTAATTGCGCTAGTCACATTCTTGTGGCTATAAATCCGATCAAGTCGTCTCTCTCTAGTCCCCGAACACGATGTTTTAATTTAAGATGTCAATTTAGTTTGCATTTGCTCCTAGACTCCGTCGGGTAGACGACCGCTTGGTAGACCCAGGATGAGACAGTTAGATCAAGTCCAAAAGCTCGCCTGGTTACGCTTGGGCATACACCCCGAGGAATTAGAGTTGGCGGAGGAGCATCGGGTTGTCTGGAGATCTATTCTGCGTGCACTGCCGTCGCAACCCCTTTAGTGGAACATGCGGTCACAGAAAATGATGATGATGACCTTTTTTTTATTTTATAGGTCATTGTATCGATCGTCGTATGCCTTTTTTGATCTTTTGACAGAAGCTCCTATCCAACATTACGAGTGAATGGGGTCATTAAAAAGTCTTCGACAGTCAATCAAGTTGAATTTTTTTACTCTCACTCTTGCCCTGACATCTTAACCTTTGCTACTGACACTGCTTCTTTAATGCCTAGTGTTTCCTGCGCCCATCTCAGATGAATCTGTGCTCCTCCGTGGTAGCCTTCCGTACCACGCGACTCTACTGACCTGCTAGGGGCATTTCGTAAACAATAAAACTTTTTATTATCTGGCATAGAAAAAACAAAAAGATTAAGAAAAAGATTTCGCTATAACAGTCAAACGATTATCGGCTTTACGACAGTTGATGCTTCCACCTGTGCACTAACCGCAGCTTTAACGAACAGCAATTTAAATCTCTACCAAGAGGACGCACATCCGTGTTCATGTAAAAAAAATCTAAGTTTATAAGTGGCAAAGTTCATTAATTAATCCAGTCCCTGCGGCGCCGGGTCATTCGGCGTCAAACGAAAGTCGATGTCACTCTGCGGTTGACACAGAAACTTCCCCTCATCCGCCTGCCAGACAGAAATCGATAAGAAAATATGCATGCACACCATTACGAGAAATTATTTTAATTAAAAAACACCCAGACCACCTCTTAAATTCACGCAATTTAATTTCCAAGCCAATAAAACGTAAATGTCACATCGCCTCCACCGCGGTCACCCTTTGAAGCCATAAAAGAAGAAATGTGACAGTCGGAGAGATGTGCCATAAAAATGAAAAAGAAAAAAAAAAAAAACTGCAGCCGCGGGGCTCTCCCTTGCGACCGCAACTTTCTTCTCCGCCTCCTAGATTTCCATTTATGAAATGTAGACCGACCGAACTGTGAAAGATGAAGACTCTGCCGACCAATTAACAGATGTGCAACGAATCCGGCGCTATTTCTATTCGTTTTGCCGATGGATATTCTGTCGTCGTCGTTGTCGTTGTCGTGCTCCCGTCACAATCGACGCTGCGAAGTTCGCCAAACAGTTGTTCAAACAGAAAAGTACACAGAGGAGGAGCAGTGGCGGTTGCTCTAAGTTTATGGCTATGATTCAACGGCATAACAATTTAATCGCCGACCAGTGTGTGCAAATGAGCAATTTACTTGATGGTTTATCGGCGATAGAGAGGAGAAACGTTGTGTGTGTGTTTGTGGCGTCGACGACGACGACGACAACGTTGTTGCCTTCGGCTAGTCTCAGTTTCAGTGAGCACACATTTCATCCACCTTGTTTCGATGTCATCGTGCTGCGGAGGGGGTGGACACACTGCTGCTCAATTAGATTCCGGAATCGGGGTCAGAGGAATGTTGTGTGTACCTACCTACACGCAGCAGGGGGATGGATAGATGGATGATGATGAAGGGGAGGGAGGACTATGATATGAGACGACCAGACACGCAAGGAGCTGTTTCTTTTTGAAATCGACTCGGTGACATTGACCCAAGTGGCGAAGGCAAAGAGAATGGCTTCATAAAAGGCGAATTTACATGTCTGGGCACCTTGGCAGATGTTTGATGAAAGGAAGGACAGAAATAGATTCTGTTCACTTCACCGTTGCAGTGTGGTGATTTGTTGGTATTTTGTGCGAGTGGGCCTTTAGGGTGTGACGACTTGGGGTGCTGGTTGTCTTGCGTAAGTACGGAAAACAATGCGAATCTTTGTGAAGTTTTAACCTTGGCTTCCGATATCGTCCAGGCACGCAAGTGGGCGTTGAACAGCACGCAAATGTCAAATGAGTCACGCGTGTGTCTTCAAGGATGTCTCCTCCTTTTCACTTGATGTCATTCGCGACACACAGAATTGGGGGCAAACAGGCTGAGTCAGGCTGGATATTTTATTATTCTAGAATTGAGGTGAAGTTCAGGGGTTAGAACCGTCGGCGTCATTAGTAGAAGGGCGGCAATTTGTTTATAAAGCTATATAATTGGCTTAGTTATTGCAAGAGCCGTATTCTTAGTAGCTGAGTACTGTAACTCTCATTTTAATTATAGGCCTATAACCGTAATTTCGTTCTCAACCGATCAGATTGACTTTGAGGACAACAAATTAAGTTTCAAAATTTGTTTTGAATGAATTGTGCTACTTTCACCAATAATATAAATTTACGCGCACCCTGTGTACATGCTTCGAACATTGAAGTAAATAAATCACCGCTAAGGTTTTTTAACCCTGGTTTTTGGACCCTGGATATTTAAGAAGATGCAATACACGTCATCGATTGTTGAAAAAGGCTTTCCGGGAAAACAAGTATTTTTATTGCCCCAGCAACAACATTATTTTGTAGGCTTTATAGGAACTACTAACTAAATGAATAAAATAAGATTGAAAAAAAGATGTGATTTCTAATTAGGTTAGATAAACCATAACGACTGTTGTTGGTTCGATACTACTACTATTATAATCTGTCTGAGAAAAATTATTATTTATTTTATTTTATTAAATCTCAAACATTAAACAGTCTTTTAGTACTCGGCCACAGGAAGGTTACCATCTTCCTGTGGCGAGGACTACACAAATCCTGTTGTCAATCACGCATAGCTCCAAAAGACTAATTCGAAGTTTAATGTGTGATCTCTTTTTCAGCAACAATTTTGTAAATCATGTTTAGTTTTTTTTTCCAATATAACCTGAATAAGAACGCTCTATATTATCTTTAACCCTTTATTGCACGAGCAGCCTTTGGCTTTTGGCTTTTGATTCTTTTAACGTTGGCTACTAGCAAATCATAACTGCTACTGGAAAATATAATATTGATAGTTTAGATTCGATTTCTAATTATTTTTTTTGTGTGCTATTTGTTGTTGTTTTTATTCACGTAATTGAACATAATTGCAGTTGAACTAAACTTTTCTACCATGGGGAAAAGGTGCGCACAATAGAGAGTTAAAATTTATTTCTATCGGTGTCAGAAACTGTTTCAGTTCAGCCGGAAGAGCCATCTTGGGTTTTCTGAACTTTGTTGAGCTTTCACAATTCTTAGTTACTTAGGACTAAGCAGAGCTGAATTTTGACTATTGCTTCTTCTTTTTCTTTTCTACATTTTCTTCTTCTTTTTCTTTTTTGAGCACCAGAGAGAGTTGTACAGAAAGCAACGCCTCTGAAATGGAGATCAGTACGATACTGATCCAAAGCATACTGCAAAAGTTGTCTAGAAATGGCTTAGGGTACACAAGATTAATGTTATGGAATGGCCTGCGCAATCTTCGGATTTCAATCTTATTGGGAATCTTTAGCAGATTGTAGACAGGAGAATTTTACGTGGAAGTCACAGAACCAAGGCTACGCTGATTAAACGTTAAGGAAGCTTGGAACAGGATTCGGTATTCAATTATATAAAACCTTTAGGAAAGCGTGCCAAGAAGATGCGCTACTGACATCAATACGGGAAAAACTAATTAAAAATGCAAACGGCATCAAACTACTCTGGATCCCAGGACATGTTGGAATTCAGGGCAACTAATACGCTGACATGACTGGAAGAGCCTCTGCCCGGGAACCTCTGACTACGTTCTTTACTTCCAATAAAATTGACAAAAAAAATAAGAGTTTTTCTACTAAGTGCTTAATTTGAACGTCTAAGTTTAGGTGTCTTAGTTTTTGGCTAGCCGAAAGTGAAGGCCTAATTAGTTTGAGTTTTTTTTTTTAAACCATCCGATGAAACGTTATATCATCGTTTTTTTTTAACAGTTGAAGACAGAAATTTGTGGGAAAAATATTTTTAAGATCCAACATAAGGAAGCGAAGAAAATCAAAAAACAGTATGAACCAATCCAAGTTGCTTCAGTTTTGGCTAATACTCTAAGTTTCCTTCAAATTTTCTTTTCGATAGGAAAACAGAAATGTCTCTGTTACTGCTGGTGACCACAGAAATGAAAATTGAAATACTAAATTGCTCCAATTTAAAAACACTTTGTTGTAACCTCTTCTATCCATCGAAAAACCTGTGTGCCTCAGTGTCCATTACGACAGATTTTTCCGCGCTTGACGGCACATGCATGATCTCATTTTAAACTCCTTCTTCCCACCTTCACCACCAGACACAACAACACGAAGGATCCCTATAACGCAACATTCTCCACATGATCATCACCAACATTGTCATCTGCTTAACATCAACCTTAAAATGCAAACAGGTGTTCGCTTCGCGATGAGAACAAAGAACATAAGAGAGGTTTTTTTTTCGCGTCTCTCTGTATGTGTGTATTTGTGTGAACAGATGAAATTAAAAACTAAAGAGGAATACACAAGAATCGAATATGCAGAGGAAAAACACTCAACACAAACACACTCGAATAAGACCACGGTCATCGTCGAATGGTACTCCGCGTACTACGTGCTAAACTTTTGGTCTTTCTTTTCTCTAACAACATCACACACCATCTCTCTCTCTCTCTCTCTCTCTCTCTATTTTTCGTTTTCTGTGTTCGTTGCACTGAAAATGGGTTCGCGCACATTTGAATAACAAACAAAATGGCCGCTAAACTTGTATCTTTTTTTATTCTTTTGTTGTTCTTTGTTCCGATGCGGAGAGTTGCAACAACATTTTGGCTGCGCGAATGGAATTTCTCTAACACGATCGTCCTTTTAAGGGCTCCAAAGTCGTCGTCTTCGTCGCCGTTGTTTTACTGTCGTCCGTCAACACTTTGTACGCCTCGCTGAGCTGAGGCCATGAGATGGGGTCTTTCCCTCTTGCGTCTTGTTGTCCATCATCCATCGTCGACGAGTCTCTTTTCACTTAACACGATGTTTCTTTTTTTTTTTCTGCCTTCTTCGTCGATGTTGCTCTCTCTCGCTGCCCGATCACAGCCTTCTCCACTAAGAAATGACCAACAACTGTGAAGGTCGTTTGCTCTTGTTTTTTTTTTGTATGGTATTTTATTGCATTTTTGTTTCGTTTCTTCTTCGAAAGGTTTTTCCCACAAATACACGCACACACAGAGTGCGCATACCCCGCATTTGAAAAATGAAAATTGACGGTCTTCTCCCGTCATCTCTCTTGTCGGCAATTTTGGGACCCTCTTACCACCGCCTCATTTCCAATCACTTTTATTCCTTTTCTATTTGGTTTTGTTTTATTTGTCCGGGTGAAAGGAGGTGTGTGGATATCACGTAACACGCAAAACCACCCTCGAGTGTCGGTCTCTAGAGTGCACGTGACATTGGCCGGTCGATGACGCTCGGCTGCATTCGTGTCAACCATATGCATGAATTTTCATCCCCCCGAAGTGAAATGTGTGGTGGTAAATTGGAAAAGTTGAAAGGCCAATAAATTAGTTAAGCGTTTGGGTGACACTCGTGGACACAAAAAGAAGGAATCGTGCTGCTACAACGCGTCTGCCTCAGGCTTGGTTCGTTTCCTCTAGGGGTTGAGAGTGGTTTGTTTGTGTTTTCTTATTTTCACCGCTGCAGAACGTGGCTTTGTTTTTTTTTTTTTTTTGGAGGACTTTCAAGCAGTGGCTGGCTGTTATTCTAATCAATATTTGCTGTCTGGAGGATTTTTTTTTTTGGCAAAGGGGTTGGTTGAATGATTGAAAAATCAAATTTCATAAAAAAAAAATGAGTCACTTAGTTGCGAAAACAAAAGTTGAGAGTCAATTAAGTCGAAAGGAATAAAAAAGAAAAAAATATTATTTTCATTTTCGTTTTGACGTTTGACATTTGCGTGCGACTCGTTTTAAGACGTGGAGGGATGAAGCGACGAGTGTGCGAATGACGTTTATGGAAATGTGAAGTTGAAAGTAAATTTTTTTGTTAAATGCCACGCCAACAAGAAAATCCTGATTTTCGGAATGAATTGTTTTTTATTAGCTTTGCTTTTTTGTTTTTTTGGTAGGTTATCAGTGGTGGTAAGTGGCCAGAGAGCACTTAAGAGTAAAGTGTAGGAAGTAGGTGGAGGGTTTCGGTTTTTTTGGGGATTTGATGAGAGGTTCTTCCGGTGACGTGGAGAGTTGGAAGTGGGCAATTTGGAGAATATATTCGTGTTGGAGTTGAGCGTGATCGGGATGACATGGCTTTTGGTACATGTAGAGTTCTTATATTTTTGAACCGGATGGGGATGGGGATTGAAAGCGAATGGGGTGTTATTAGTGGAAGTCTACCCTTATTGCTTTTGTATGCAATTAAAAAGAGACTCAAAGGCGTGATATTACGGTGGCGTAGTTTTTTGAATCATTTAATGTTCATACATTTTAAAATTATTCGATTGCATCAGTGGCGAGGTGTCAATATGTTCATTTCGTTCATGAACACCTAACTTTAAGTCATATTCTACACAATCTTTCGTCAACAAAATTGTTTAACTTGTCTGGTAATTTAAGTTATTTTTGGACTCTGTTTCCCAACTCGCAAATTTTTTTGTCTTCATTTTAAATCCAAACAAAAATATCCCTAATAGCAACTGCAGCATTCTCTGTCATTTGACATGAACTGCCAGACTGCAACTCGTTAGCATCAATTGGAACGAAATGTACCTTTGGATTCTCTACTTCTCACTCACTCTACACTACACTCAAAAAATAGCTCACATTTTTGTAGCGCAATTTTCGTCCAAGTTATTCGGGAACGAAATGTGTCCACTGAAAGTATAAACACAAAAAAAATAAATGTATGTACATATAGCAGGTATTGTATCAACGGGATCGTTCAAATTTGCTCAAAGTTCCTACACTGACAAGCACTGTAGGTCGTAAACAGAGGTTGCAATTCATTGAACATTTTAAACAATCGGAAGTTACAATCTTTGTGTCAAAGCAAACCTTATATCAAAACATCCGCAACAAAATGGCCGTCATCTCAACGACGATAGCAAAGTTCGCCTCGAGATTTTAGAAAGTGTCGCGAATCCTACATTGTCTTTATTCATTTCGCACATGATCCCCGTAAATGTTTACATTTCTCATCTGTCACATCAGCAAATGTCTGAGTATTTGCTCAAGTGTCTTCCAAAAAACCACTGTCACTGACTTTCCCATGTCAACACCCGGTAAAACACCGAATTCCTTGAAATCACGGCCAACTCACAAGCCAGTCAATGAATGAATCAACTCGATCTGATGTTTGTTGTTTTTTCCTTAATGACATCTGTCACAAATCTCATTCTATCGTGAGAAGATTCGTCTCACTTGAAATTCCTTTCAGCCACACGCGAAGCCAATCAAATCTGTCGAAAAAAAAAAAATTGCCTGTCAAATTGCAATAAACAGCGACACCTTTTGTTTGTTTATCTCTCCTCAGACCACAAAAAAAAAATTCGGGTATCTTCTCAACATTGTATTCTTCTCTAGTGAAAGTTTAAAAGAAACAAACTCAAAGTTTTTTTTTCGTTAATTTTTGCAAAAATTCCCCGACACTTGAATGTGATGCAATCAACTGTCAAGAAAGAAGCACACGAGTGGCTGCCATCAATCAATCGGAATTTTTTTTGGCAGTTGTTCACAATTTTTTTTTCTTTTTTCGCCTGCCCCCCTTCCAATTTGCCAGCGCTCCTGTATGTGGCTAATTATCTAATATTAAATTACAAAACTCATTGTAACAAATAATTAAACCGCAACCGGAAAATGGCTCAGTTTGCAATAAGTGCTGAATGCGGTAAATAGAAGCTTGAGGAAAAGAATACAAATGACGGGTGAGAGGGGCACGCAAATGATCTTAATATCTCCATCCAAGTTAAATGGAGCATTCGGAATAGAAAAAAAAAATTGAAATAGTTTCCAATAAATTGTATAATCTGCGGCGAAAAATATTTGCCAACAAAGCCAGCGAAATTAAAGATAATTTTTTTTCGTCGCCATCGTGGTGGTTGACTACTATTTTTCTTTTTTTCTGCAGGGAAATGTGTGCCTCTTTTTTTTTTTTAATTAAAAAGCACACAATGAGGCGAATGCCCTGAAAGCCATATGAGCAACAATATCTGTGCCTGGTTCCACAAAGAAAAAAAAAAACGTAATTAAATTGTGTGCTGCTGCATGTTCTTTGGGCTGGTAACTTGCTAACCGGGTCATTGACAATAGGAAATGGTTGTAGTTTTTGTGTTGTGTTCTTATTTTTTTTTGGGATTCAGAACCATTCAGAGTTGAAATCTGTGAAGTTATTAACCCCAAATTGATATTGTTCAGAGTTGTTTTTTTATTTTTGTGGCTTTCAAACGCACACATCGTAGTGACATTGAGATGAAGTGGATGGAGAGATTTATGCGTGTGACATGAATTTGAAATGAATGCTGAAGTGGAATTGAGAATCATCAGCAACAGTGTGAATTGCTTTGCATCAGTAGTCTATTAAAGGAAAATCTGTGGGGGCTGAGATGCATTCGGACCTTGGAATCTGCTTTAAATTTAGTGCCCCATCTTTGATACGAAGTTATGCAATGTGGGCTCAATGACTTGACCAAATTTACGGTGTGTGTTGTGACCGCGAATGAGCACGGACGGTTGATTTAACTGCGGTTGGTGGCCTTAAAAGAGTTAACGGCGAACCCAAGGTTTTGATTCTCAATTTGACACTTCACTGAGTTCGACGGAGGTCAAATTGGATTTCTTTTGATCTCACAGATGCCGGAAGGTCGCTGGAAATGGTCGTAAACGGGAAAATTCCTTCCAAAAAAGTTTCTGAAATTTAACCTCACTGAAGTGAAGCGTTAATAATTTGCTATAATTTTTGTCTAGTTAATAATTTTCTCTAATTTTTATCTCGTTTATAATTTGCTGTAATTTTTACCTCTCTGACCACGTATTCATAGTTATTTATTTAAAGTTTATTGAATAGTAAGTGAATTACATATTTAATGCAATACTAGTATTGGCTGCCATTCAAATTTTAAACCAGTTTTTCAAAGAAATCAAACATTGACAGATCTTCTTGGCGCCCGACGGTCGATTACTGCGCTGTCTTTTATCTTAGCATCCACTTTCTTTCAACAGTGATGCGAATGTCTAGACAGAGTTAATAAGCTTTGAAGTTTATTTTCAACACAATGAGATAATTGAGTGCACTGCAGGATTCATTTTTGTACAACGCCACACGGTTATTCGATCATCATTTGTCGGGCAGATTCATCGACTTTGACAGCTGTCGATAATGAAATAGTATGGCGCATACTTTGAATGTGTTGCCTCAAACGTAATAGGTATCTTTCATTCTCCCTTCGAGGGCAAAAGACAAGGGATAATAGTCCTTGAACTCGAAAAATTAATGAGACTTACAAAAAGAAAGAAACATCCTGAAGCATTTCAAACCATTCAACAACCCACCCCAACAACACACACGATTGACATGAATCCCTCTGAGCCAAGTCATTCTCCTTTTGCAAAAAAAAAAAGAGAATTCTTCATTTCCATCATTTGCCAGCTGACAGCTAGCCAATCAGTTACTCGAGGCTAAATGTCAAGTTCATTGTGCACTGTGTTTGTCAATGACCCCGAAGAGACTTCATTCTTGTCTTTTGGGTCTTCTTCTGAATAGAAAGACACATCTCAAGGATACAAACCACACCAGCGCCATTCTCTTGTGTGTGTCTCTTGTGAATGACGAAAAGAAGAAAAAAGAAGTGTTAAAACACCACGTCAAATTCACTTAAGTGCATCATAAATTATTCGTGCATTTCCTTCGCTAAGAGATGGCAGCACATGCCGTTGGCAAGTGACCATTTAAATTGAAATCCTTTCATGTTGTTGCTGCGCTGTCACTGTGTGTGGAGGAGAGGGCGTCAATTTTTGTGTTTTGCTTGTGGAAATGGACGAATTGGACGACGACGGACAGAGTGTATTTCGATGTCGTCGCGCTTGACATTTGACCTCGGCGCCGTTTGACAGATGTGCCGACA
Source organism: Syritta pipiens (assembly GCA_905187475.1). Classification (NCBI taxonomy): domain Eukaryota; kingdom Metazoa; phylum Arthropoda; class Insecta; order Diptera; family Syrphidae; genus Syritta; species Syritta pipiens. Next base: position 7,938,737 of record LR994571.1, on the reverse strand, counting down.
CACATCCGTTCTCGTCAAAGGTCATACCACTCATTGATTTCCAATTAACTTCTCAGATGTTCAGTAATTGCGATCTCAAAACTTAACTAAATCGTTTTGTTGTTTTGTCGTTTAGCGACGGTGACGCACGATAAAACGGAGTGTACATAACACCGTCGTAGTTGTCTCGATTGGCTTCCACATTTTCAATTCAAAATAAAAATTGTTCCTTGTGCCGTATCGCTGGCGCGTTAAATCATTTTGTGCGAGTCGAGAAGAAAATTGCGGCACAAGTTTTTAATTAATTAATAGCAAGTGCCAAATGTGATGGTGTGAGGCGTACACTTCGGGCAGGGGAAATGCATGTAAACAAACAGAACAGCAGCGGTAAAACAATGAAAATTAGTGATAACCATAACGAGGTCATTCGGACGGGGAGGAGGAGGCGGATGTTGTGTGTAGAGTCGAGTTGAGTTGAATCGATTATCTAACAGTCGACAGTTTTCTAGATGGAAATATACTTAAGAGAGTGCTTTGCATATGAAAGTGGTTATTGTGATTGATGCGCCTTTGACGTTTTTTGAAATCTAAGAAAAGTTCAATGTCACTGTCATGTTGTGGGTGGGGAGTGGTGGTTGGGGGTTCAATGAAGTTGTCAGTGTGTGGCATGGGGCGCACTTTGGAATGCGCATCAATGATGCGGGTACTTCTAAACGAGTTCAATTGATTGCTTTGGAAATAACTGCTGTGGAATGTCGTTCGATGTTTGTTTTTTCCAATGACAGCGGGGAATTTACAAAGTGATATTGAATTCCTTGCGTTTGACGTTTTCATGGAGATATCTTTTTTGCTTTCTGATCGTTTTGACTTTGAATATGGTGGTCAATAAAGTGTTTGGTCTGACAGGTGTTTTGTTCACTTTATTGACACCGGCTGTCAAACAACTGTCAGTGCTGCGGAATTTCATGAATAATTTGTGAATGCAAGTGCATTCAAGATGGCAAATGTGTGAGCGCGATGTTAATGAACTTAAATTGATAGAAGTTTGACAGATTGAGTTTGGCTCTAGTTGGTTAAGGTCAGACTAGGTACAGTGAAGTCTCCATTTACTAGAGGTTTCCGTTAATCGAATGACCGCTTCGGAACATGCGATTCGAAGATGGACGGTTACAGTCACATCGGTTTGGACGATAATCCATATCAAGTGGTTAAAAATTACCTGAAAGGAATCTTAAATGACACTCAAATGAAACTTAATGACAAAGTCCAAACTTTATAATGGAATAAAACTTTTATCAAAAATGTGTTGCCATGTGTGTTTCATTTAGCTCTACTTTTGAAACCGAAAAGTGAATGTTTCTGTATGACAAAAAAGTTTGTTTTCTCATTCTAAAGCGATCTGTAAAAATGAAGCAGAAAAAACTTCGCTACATGTTTTCAGGTTTTCTTAAAGACACGTTGAGTTTCTTAAAGTTTGACATTTGTCGGAGAACTTTTTCGATAGAAGCGGGTGAGAGAAGTGCCATCAAATCAAGGTGACACCCCTCACTCAAACTGTCTGTCAGAAGGTTCGAAGCCAAATGGTCCAAAGGGAACGATCTTAATTTGGATCTTTTCCAATGTGTACTGGAGGATAGAGACAGCCTAATCAAGTTAAAATCATTATATCTACTGTTTAGGCATAAAATAAAGTGTGATTGCGTTAGGAATTCTGGAACTCTGCAATGTTTCAGATGCCAACGTTACGGGCATGTCTCAGTGTACTGCTGCTACGCAGCAAGGTGCGTGAAGTGAATGCTATAGTTTCAAAAAGGTTGGTTGAAGTGGGGAAATTCATTTTTTATTGGAAATGTCATCGTTACTCCTCCTAATGACTGAGATTTGACAGAAAATAAAAAAAATATTTTTGACAGTTGTTGACAAAACGGGGTTGTGCAGAGATTTTTTTACATTTAGCACGTCAATGATCATTTTGGTGAACTCATTCAACACTCAACAACAAAATTGTAAAACAAGTCGCAAAATTCCAAAGCAACTGGCTATAAGTTTAAAGTCAGAAAGGTCAGCATCCTGTCACAACAGCTGTTGGACACGCCATTTACCCACTGACATCTTCCTTTCAGTGACATCACTCCTTCCCACACCACTCCATCCGATTGCGTCAATGAATTACGACATCCTTCCATAGAGAACGACTTTCAAACAAAGTAGCATCTTATCACCAACGTCACAGACCCAACCCGGGCCACCTAACTTACAATTCGACGCCCACACTCGCCGGAGCTGCCATTGTTCCTTCCCCAAGAGCTTATGTCTTTCAGCAAAAAAAAGGTCATCCTCCTTGTGATAAATTTCAGCCATATCCCTCCCCGGAAGGATAACAAGAAACGGAAAAACTTTACCCAATCTGCTCCCACTAAGATACCGCCGCCCACGCCAAGAAAAGACAACGTCACGTCGATACATAAAAATAAATTTGATTACAAATCCTTACAGAAGGATCCCTACCGTCTCAAAGTCCGTAACAAAGAAAACTTTCACATGTGATGCCATCCCGGGGCTGGGGAGATAATGTCATTCAAATGAGTAAAGAGGACTTGGCGAGGATTTGATTAACGTCAAACTAATTTGAAAAAAAAAAAAACTTCCATCTCAGCAGGACTAATTACGAGATTTGTCGCTGAGGAGAAGCAACGAAGAAAAAAGAAAACAGCGACAGAGAAACAAAACGTTCGTTTCCCTTTTCGGAGGGAATTTTTATGATTTGTTTATGTAACGAGGAGTCTGTGTGTATTTTTTTGTTTTTTTATTTTCGTTCTGCGTTTTATGCTGGCATTCTGTTATTGTTTTTCCACATCCACAGCTCTGCATCCGCATGCTGCAATCATCTGGCTGTGATGGAAGTGGAGGAGGATTGTTGGCTGTTGGTTGGTGTTTTTTTTTTTTTTTTTGCAACGAAAATCTTGGAAGCTGGCCCCGTGCGCTCTCGAGTTCAGCTTGGGATGAGACGAGGAATTTTAATGTTTCCTTCTTCGGGATGAGCTGCAACGGCGTGTGTTTTTTTTTTTGTTTCTCTCTTTGTTTCCTATGAAAATCCACTTCCACTCTACGGAGGAGTTTACTGGGAAAACAATGGATGGAGAGAAAGATGACGATGGTGGAGGTGCTGGTCTGGTCTGGTTGATGGTGGTGGAGTCATCATCGTCGACGACGTCGTCATTCTAGAAAATGCAGCTTCCCTCGGTTGTGTCTGTGTTTCTTTTGAAATTGTTTAATAGGCAAATTCTTGTCGAGCAATTTGAACGCGTTAATTGTCATTAGCGTTGTCAGTCGCAGACAGATTTCCCGGGTAAGTTGGGAGTGAGGATATAAGGATCGCACGTTTCGTTTGTTTGAGAGTGTTGAGAGAATGATAGTTTCCGCGAAAGGCAGGGGTGGTGATTCATGCGTGGAAAATAAAAGCCCTTGGCCTAGAATGAAACTTTATCATACTTTTCGCAGAACCTTGGACAAGTCAGCTAAGTCAATGGGGTGTGTGATAAGAGGAAAGTGTCGTTGGGTTAGTGAATTTATATTTTGTAATCCGGCGACGCTTTGGCTGCGGTTGCACTGCTCGTTTTCTTCCGTTTGAGATGAATGAAATTAATTTATTACGACTTTTGGAGGTTGAGTGTGTTATCAGGGTGTTAGCCAGTTTTCTCATGCAGCTGAACGAGGGAAATGCCTTGAGCCGTGACTAAGGCAAGGGTGTGAAGGCAGTTGCTATTCTGGGACGGTTTTGATTGCTTTTTACATCATCTTATTGAGTTATTTAGCGGGCGGTTGGCTTTTCATTCATTGTTGGAAAAAACTACAAAAAAAAATTGTTCTGGGCCCCCAAAGCTGATGAAAACTGTTCCAGTCTCGTTTTAGCTGTTCTTTTTATGCAAAGATGTGTAGTAGAGATTCAATCAAATCCCTAAATTTAGATCCATACGTCTTCTAAACTCAAGCCGAACTAGGTAATATTTAGACTTGTACGGAGGTGTTATAACTTCACAAAACTCACGCCTTTCACTATGCTTTTGCTGCATCGTCGAAATAGAATACCAATCGTATATCTGTCGCAAGATATTTCTGAAAGTAATGGTATAAACTTTTTCAGCAGCTCAAAAGGAGGTCAAATATATCTAGATTTGTATAAAACACTGCACAGACACACGTTTTCGCTATCTTAGAACGACGCCTAGTTTTGTCACTACCTTCTTATCTTACTACTTTTTCTATCCTTGTAGAACAGGACAACCACGGCTTAAAAACTGATCTTCAGTTTCGTTGCAGTTTTCAGCTCGTCTTTTTCATTTCATTTGCATTATAATTTCCCGGTTCGATTTTCGTCCAAAATCTTAGTGCTCTTCTTCTATCAAAAATTTCTTGCCGACTGCTTTAAAAGTTCAAAAAAACAAATAAAAACAGTCTCTTCTCTGCTAACTTCCCCGTCTTCGTCGATTGTTTTTTCCAATTCACCGCATTCCTGTCACTTCCTCTAAATGTCACCCGTCTGACAGGTGTGACAACAACAACGCCATTTCGGTTTGGTCGACAATTTCCCTCGACAAATGTTAAACTTCACCATAATAAGCCGCACAAACTCCTCTTATGTCCGACGTCGTTTAATAAAATTAAAACAAAAACATCGCCCCCTAAAACACCGATTTAATTTTTAAGCTCCAAAAATACAAAACTCGATCCCGATTTACGTCGATACACACTCCCACCGCGTCACCAGTGGCTCTAACTTTTTTTGGCTTTTGTTTTAATATGCACAAAATTGCTTTGTATCTAGATACAAATGAATCGTGACATGAAAAAAAAAAGAATAACCGTCGATTACTCATAGACCGGAATTTTATCTGCGCATTGCTTTTATTTATTTATTTTTCGTTGTAGACGCTTTGTGCCAAACACACCACTGATAATTTTATTATTTGCCAGCTTTTCTTTCTCTGTTGTTATTTTCTGCTCAACGAGAAAAAAAAGGCGAATTAATAATCAAGAGCAAGGGAAATAAAACGTTTGCTGCTGATCGATACGTTTATTTACCTTTAAATTACCTCATTTCGTTGTGAAATGTCACACGAATTCAGGAATTCACCACACGTAGCTGTCAGGCAGTTCGCATATTGCATCATTTTGAAAAAAACTTAGAGGTCTACCGCCTCACAGTGGACAGAAGATCAGAAAATTTTCCGAAACCGGATATGTGCGGTGTAAGCACGCAAAATGGACGCGTTTTTTTTTTTAGAGGCAGACAAACTTCACAACGGGGAGGTGACACAAAAGAACCCAAGAAAGCCGTTCATTGTACCTAACTGTGGATCAGGTGAATAAAAAAAAATGTTCGTTTTGTTGGCGAATCTTGAGCAGATCGGAGCGTCGTCAGCACGCAAGGTTCGATGGCTGAAATAACAACATACCGTTATCGTAAGCCGCTTTAGCTTGATATGTGTAATCTGTTTATCTGTCTTCTCCCATCGTTTTCGTTTTTTTTTTCTTTCTGACAGAAGACTTTAATTTAAAACATCTCCCCTGCGGGGACAACATCGCTTGTGAGTCAGCGAAAAGTATGCGAATAAAAAAAAAAAGGTTGCCGATCAAATGTATGTTTATCCACCACGTGTTGTGTAAATCAACCGCTGTGTGGTGAACGCGTCGGACGGGTCGGTTCTCTTCATGCGACATGACAAATTGATTTATTTTTAGGTGATAGTCAGTTGATACAAATTTTAATTTAAAATTCAAACTTTCTGCCGATTAGATTGAACAGATTGTTGAGGGAATTTATGGTCGCGAGCTTGTTTGACATGTATAACTGTCAAAGTGCGATGTGGAGATTTCTGTCAAAAGTGTTATTGACTGGAAGATTGTGGTTCTAGAAGAATTTATCGGCTGGTTTAATCAAATTTTGAGTTTTCTTTTATCTAATCGGTTGCAGAAAAATCATTCTTAACTAACATCGTCTTCACTTTAAGCGTAGATGCGATGACTGCAATTTTATAATCGGAGGGTCTTCTGGTATGCCAGTTCCTAAGTTCAACTGCTTGTTTGTCTTTAACCCTAAATCAAAATTGCAAAACAAGTCTTGAAATTCCAAACCAAGTGGCAAATAATCTGTGTACAAAGGTCAGCGTCGTGCCACAAGAACTGTCGAAAATTCAGTCATATTTTTGATAATTGCTTGTTATTTGTCGATGAGTATTTTGGTGAACTAATTTCAACATTCATTTACAGAAATGTAAACCAAAATTTGCAAAACGAATGGCAAACAATTTAATGGTTACAAAAGTCAACAATAACTGGGACCTGTCAAAAATTTCAAAATATTTAAGATATTTGACAGTTGCTTGTTATTTGTCGACGATAATTTTGGTGAGTTGAATTCAACGCTCGTTTGCCAAAAATATAAAGGTCAGTGTCCTGTCCACCAATAATCCAATCTTCAATTTCAACGACTTCGGTCCTCCTAAATATAATCTAGCCGCCTTTAGGACCTGTATTTGGAGATCATAAAACAAGATCAAAGCAGAGGATATAAAATTCTAGAAGAACCACTCAAAAAAACAAAAAATTCTTAATGTGTTTGCTTTGTACTGAATGCTTTATGGCATCCACCAAAACCGAAAATCCACATTATTACAGGGGTGTAGCCTCTCCCTGTGACCACAACGAGTCCAGCATTTCGCAAACCATAGCTCATTTAGCAAAAAAGCACAAAAATAGTGTCACGTCGCAATTTATTGGTGGCGCGTGTAAATTTCCTACCGGCACTTGAGAGTATTTATTTGGTTCTTAAGCACCAAAGAAAATAACTCAATTAAATTATCTGACTGCAGTCTTTGCAGTCTTCCCTCACGGAGGGCTTAGCGATTTGTTGCAGACGTGCAACGTGCGGTCTCCACCTTGAGTGTGGACCGCTCACCCGGTGGATGGATAGTTATCAACAACAAGCCGCGTCTTTTTATGACGCGTCATGTGCGCTCCACGATTATTGTTTGATTCCATTTCCCAGAGTCGAATGCAAAAATGTTTGTTGATCTTTCACAGACATCCCGCGGTGTCTGTGTGAATAGTGAGCGTGTTTTTTTTTTTTGGTTTTAAGTGCGACGTGAGCTGCAAGTTCAAATTCGATGTCAAGGCGAGAGATACTTTTGGATTGGTCGTCGTCGTCGTCGTCGTCGTCGTGGTCTGATGGGTGCTACGTATGCGTTTTTCGTTTTCGATTTTTTGTTTGCGCTTTTGTTGGCCTCATTTTACAGTGGTCGTAAAAGTAATTAGCGGTAATGGTGTTTTTATTGCAAATTTTTTGTCCGCTTTTTTTGGGACTTTATTTTTCGGGGATGTGTTGCTGCACTGCAGAGGATACGACTGCACTGTATGGTGTACGTCCCGGGAGCCTCAATAACTTTCGAACTTAAGGGCCATAACTTTTGGAATTTTCACTGTCTGGCTTCTGTGCGATGCCATTGACTTTGAGATGTGGCGTGTGTTCTAGTCTTGAACTTTCTCCTTGGCAGGAAAATGTGTCTGTTTGTTGTCAGAACTTTTGCTTTTAATTGAGTCTGACTGTGATGCGTGCCAAGAAGAGGCATTGTCTGTTGGGTGGTGCATTTAAATCAGACGACGAAATCTTTAAGAATTTTTTTTATTGATTTCTGTAAACCTCATTTGTTGTCTTTTTTTTTTTTGATGTCTAAGGAGTCTGGCTGCTTTGTTCGCAGGACTTTTGATTCGTGCTGCGTGTAAATTTTCTTTTCGATGGTTTCATTGATCTGTTGTGCGTCTTCTGTTATGCTCGTTTCAGTCGTTGTCTCGTAACACTCAAAAGCAATTAAACAATAAAAAAAAAACCTATCTTGGATATGCGAAAAACTTCTTGAACTCTACAGACATCAAAATTCACTCTGACGAAGAGATATTCCCAGTCGCAATCTAGCTTAGATGCACTTTTTACTTCACGTTCATGTTGGAATTCAAACAATTGCCTTAAAGCAAAGTTTATATTCGCATCAAAAACCCATATGATCTCTCTCCGCCATCCAAACTCTTTAATTACAACTAAAAACGAGATTGCGAGAAAAGTTCTGGTCCCATTCCATCACCTTGAGGTACTCCATCCCAATCCCATCAGTCACATGCACGTCTAATCTTTCCCATCAAATGTTTGACCTCCAACAAATTACCCATATCTCATTCCCCCGAAAAACCTAGTTCATTGCCAGACGCACCTTGAAACCCGTACCGCTGCCGCAGACCTTGCGTACCTCCCTCTCGGTCTTTAAGATGCTTTTGACTCGCAACATTTGTCAACTGCCATAGAAAATTGCTTCGATGCTGTCGTTGATTGATTGCGTCCAGTTGTGGCATCTTTCGAAATAATACGATGCCGCCGCTTAAAATCACCGTCAAGAGTCGGTCTTAAAGAGTCAGTACCCCTCAAGGCTGGCCAAGATCATAAGCAGCTAAGTGTGAGTTGTGTAAACAAATTCCGTTCGCAGGTGATGCGGGAGTTGTTTGTTTTGTTGTAGGCCTGTGATTTTTGTGTCACTCGATCAAGATCAAGCGGTGAAAGCGTAAAAATCGTTTAATTTCTAAAGTCTTCAAGTCTATGCCAGCACCCCCTCCGGGTCCAATCACATTTCGAGACGCTGCTGCTACCGTTGAGCAGCCGTCATCTTCGTCGCGGTTACGCGCCACCGACTGCGAAACAAAAACAACACTTGAACTTGAAATGAGATAAAAAAAAAAAAAACTTTTAGCATACATAAAAATATTTATCAGTCTGTGAATTTGCAAAACAAAAAAAAAATGTGTTTTTGATTTGGGAGTCACGGCCAGCGATCGGCCGAGGCGCCCATTCAGCCATTCAGCAGCAATGAATGGCGGCAATGTGGCGTTGTGGCGGTTTCCTGTGATCATTTCCTCTGAATTAATTAAAATTGATTATGTGCGTATGTGCGTATGTGCGCAAGCGAATTGTGAACTTCCTAAACGGAGTGGCTTGGTCTGCCATGTAGAGCCAGGAAAGAGGGAGGCAGACGTCCGTCGGTCGGGCGTGCTCTATGCTCTAGTGGCGGCAGTTTTAATGTCATTTTGTCAGAATGTCAGAAAATTATTTGCTGTCAATTTGTAATCTAAATTTGGAACGAAGAATTTTTTTTTTTTGTTGAAGAGAAACGGGAACGCTGTTCTAAGGCGCAAAAAGGAATTAAGTCGAACGAATGGGGGGAGATTACAAAGAGACGAATGGGTTAGGCGTCGGCGAGATTCCTCCACGAATTGACTGCATTCCAGGGTTATAGACTGTAAAGGGAATTAATTAGAAGTAATAAAATGCCCTGGAGCTGCGGTAGTATTTTGTGGGGAATGCGTGCGTGTATATTTTTAGAGAAACTGCTTTTAACTGCCAATTTGTATCAATTACTGACGATTATTTTCTTCTATTTTCAGGTATGTAAACGATGGATGCTTTGAAAGTTGTGGGAATGGTTGGTGAGTGTGCGTTTTTAGTTGATCGTCGATTTGAGTTGAGCCGGAGGGCGGTGGGTCATGCCTTCCAAGTGATCGTGGAGTAAAAGAACTTAAAGTGGGTTAAGTTGTTAAGCTTTAATAGAAGTTGGAAGTTTCAAGAATAAAAGAGAGTGTTTTAAAGAGAATCTAACATGCCGTGTGTGGCACGATCTCTATTATTTTAAATTTCGAATTGCAATTCTTACGAAGTACGAAAAATTCAAAGAAAGAATTTTAAAGAAGAATTTAAAATTGCGAGGTGCAATTCTTACGAAGTACGGAAAATTTAAAGAAAGAATGTTTCGAGTTAAAAATCGAGTTCTAAAGGCAAGAGCGAAGGGAAATTTGCTGTTTTCTGAATCTCAATTTTAGGTAAAGGTATAAAAAGTGTGTCACAAGAACAACTTAATCTTCAAAAAACTAAGATCTTGAGTCTGAAAACTGAGGACTGAAGCTTGTTAGAGTACTTTTAAATTGACTTTAAGTGTATGAATTAGTCCGACTCTGCCAAATGTTCCTGAAATGTAGCTTTACACAATCTTTTTGATATTTCTTGAAACCTTTGATTTGTGATTCAATTGATTAGTCTGCGTTGTTGTTTCTATAATGTTTCTGGTTCTATATAAGCCAGATATAGAGCCCCTAACCATTCACGATTGTAAGTCTTAGACGCTCTTAAGTAAATGCCATGGCTTCTTTTTACAGCTTTTGCAGTCACATACTTAACGTAAATGTTTGCAAATGTATTCTGCCATCAAAAAGGGTTTTTTTTATAATCTGCGGATGATTTTAACCATCGCAAGTCAAGTTTATGTATGTAATATTTCATTCTAACTTTACAGATTACAATAAATGATGAAAAAATTACGTACTCTTTAAAATCAATTTAAAATTTGGATATAACATCTGATTCGAAGGGATTGAGCCTAAAGTTCTCTTCTGCCAAACAGAAACCACGTCATTCACTCAAAGTATTTGACAACTCCAATGAAAAATCGGCCTTCTTGCCACAAAAAACGTCATTCTATGACAAGGCCAACCAAAAGCCAAACTCCAATCAAAATTATCGTCATTTCATTCTTTAAAAAATCTTTTTGTTCTGCATTCTTTCAAAATACCAACCCAATCACTTCAGAAATCTTTGAAAAGCCCCTTTTAGAGATCAAATCTCTTTGCGTTACGTCAAACGTCAAACCACACCACGAAGCTTCAACAAACGCAAACAGAAGAACCTTGTTAACAACAACGCGCAACATTACATCATAGCCTAAAATCCAAAATCAATGACGAGACTAAACGAAAAATCAATTTCCAAAAATGGCCCGAAAAAAAAAAACAAACAATAGCGGCCATCTCCCATAGCGACACATGTAACACGTTCTTCTCGAAAACAGTTCAATAACCCAATGACATTGAAGTACAAAACAAATCTAACGGCAAGTTTTCCAAAACAAATAGAACGAGACCTTCCGTGCCTTCATCCCGCACACCATATGAGATAGACAAGATGAGGAATGGAAAAAGAAAATAAAGAAAATCTATTGAACTGGCCAAGGTTAAAAGATCAATCTATCAGCGAACAATAAGATTACCGCTAGAGAGCGTGCGTTCACATGTATCTTCTTCTCTTAAACCGCCGTAGCCACCGCCACCGTTGTCGACGACGACGACGACGTTGTAATGGATGATCATCGGCTGTCGCATTCCGGATTTTCTTACCGCCGAGGGGACGATGGAAAATCGGAGAAGGCACACAACAAACACACAGCACACAGTCACATGAAACGTTTTTGTGTTGTCTTTCTTTTTTTTTTTTCAAACAAAGTTCGAGATACAATTACAGGGAAAGAAAAATGCGACAGACCGCAACGACAGATGACATTGAGTGCTTAATTACTGAATAAAATGACAAAGTATATGGTTGACGGGCGGAAAAATGGAATTCTGTAGAATAATGCCTTTTTTTTTTCGTTTTTTCACTTCGAAGCTATTCATAGAGAGTTGGTTTTGGGTGGCTTTGAAATAAAATTTGGGGTTTATTCTGAGGGGGAGGAGATGTGGATTTCCGAAGGCTCTCTGACGGCCTTGGAGATGGCGGTGCGTCAGCTACGAGCAAAGTTTTTTTTTGTTATCTTATGCCAAATAAAGCATTTGAGATTCCACAGATGGTTGATTATTTGGAAAATGGATGAAGTTCCACAAGATTCTGAATGAAATCCTATGCTTTCTCTACATTTTTTTTTCCAATTTTGGACCAAAAATGTGCTTAAGTATAGCATGAAGATGAGTGGATATAAAGGAGTACTATAAAAGATTTGTATCTTATTTGTATCCCAATACAGTAATAAAATTGAATTAAATAGAATTGAAATTGAATTGAGTGTCCGCAATAATCGGTTAGTTGAAGGTGCCTCAGTATTAAGTATGTCAACTAAAGCGACCAATGCTAAATTTTTGTTGAACCTAGACAGACATACAGTTCGAGTGAATTGAAAGTGTAGACCCATGTTTTAAACATTCAAAGTCTCGAAAAGGTTTTAGTAGGAAAACAATCCCCACAACATAGCAAACATTTTCAAAGAATGGTTGCTCTTTTGGACACATGGGCAAAAACTTGCTCATCTACTGGAACCAGGCTTTAATCTGATTGGTAATTTATGGAATTATTTTGATAGGAATTATCATGATAGGCAAACAAAAGACTACAAGAAAAATGTCGTTCAAGTTGATTTTAGTGGGTGAAAGGCATTAGATTAGTGCGGAATTGACTAAAAAGTTAGTAATATCAATGCTAAGATGTTTAACCTTTCTATTTTTGGTGTTGATCATCTACAACATCAATTTCATCTGCTGAAAAGTCAAATATATCGGCGCATCTGCAATAAAAGTGTCTTAATTTTATTCTCAAAATCAATTTCAATAAAAGTGCTTTAATTTCATTCTAAAACCCAGTTCCAGACCATTTGATTCTGCGTCAGACGTCCCTTAGTCCAGTAAGAATATTCGTAGCATGACTTCGATTTTGGTAAACTAAAAAAGAGTTTCCTGGAATTAGGTGCGGTTATGAAACGGTTGGAAGTTATCTTCAGAAAAAAAAGGCATAGTGCTAGTTTTGACGTTTTCGTATTGTTTAATTACAATACAAATTGTTTAATTACATTGCGCTCATTCTTTTGACTCTGAAAAATTTAAGTAATTCTGTTTTTTTTTTTTATTAGGTCTATTTTATAATTATTCTATCACTGTTAGAGAATGGATCAAGGTTTTCAAAACAAAAGACAATTTTAAAATCTGAGCAGCAAAACCTATTTTATGGGTCTTCAAATGTTTGAAACAAGGGTGTACACTTTCTTTTGACTTTTTATGTATGATGCTAAAAACTTCAATGAAGTGCACCTTTACCCTACACTGCGCGGTGTAGCAGATCTGATCTGAACTCAATTCTTACTTCTTTCATAAACTATGCACCACAATTTTACTCTGTTAAGCTTTGTAGGTGATCTGCTTGTATACTTTGAAGGGAATAATCATGCCAATTTACATAGACTTATGGTTTTTTTTTATTATTCTGGTATTTGGAGCCATAAATTATATAAGAAAATATTTTTTTTTTTTTTTAAAGTCGCGTAGTGTAAGGTTAAACTGTTTACCCAATCTCATTAAACGACGAAAACATTGACTTTTATTTAACTTTCTTTTTTTGGCTTTAAACATTTTGTCAACACCAAATGACCTACAGCTGCGGTCAAAATAATAGCAGTGCATAGCGTGTGAGAGTAAATTTTTTTCTTAAAGACTTTGGGAATGTTCTTCTATTTTAGAACAATAACTGAAGGGAGTAAACGATTTCAATTACTCCAATTATTAGCAAGGTATTACTCAAGTTGCAAGAAGATATTCTTTAGATAGCAGCACTGCTATTTTTTTTTGACCGCAACTGTATGTAGACTCGACTATTTCCACACATTCCTAAAGTTCTGCTGTAAAATATTTAATTAGAAACCAATATCTTTTTTTTGGTTAATTTGCCTAATGTAGACGTTAATTGCTTTATCAAATTTATTAAAAGGACCCATTGGGTGTATGTCATTCAATTGGCAGCCCAATAAGCCTGTAAATTTTTATATTTGCAAGAAGCTACTATGCATGCATACTATGGTTGACCTGGGCCTCAATCAACATGCCGCTTCAACTGGCCCGGTTGTTTGCCAGCTGTTTCCAGTTTCGCACAGAAAGTTGGTTGAGGGCCCTTTCCACTTGGGTGCTCCACCTGAGGTGGGGTCTTCCTCTGCCGCGATTCCCCATGGTGGTAGATTCGAAGACTCTCCCGGCCGGAGCATTTGTGTTCATCTGCTCTACATGGCCCAGCCATCTAAGCCGCTGGATTTTGGCTCTTCTGACAAGGTTCATGTCGCTGTACAGCCCGTACAGTTCGTGGTTGAATCTCCTTCTCCACTCGCCATCTACGCAGTCAGGTCCGAAGATCACGCAAAGGATCTCTCTCGAAACAACCAAGCAAGTCCTTCTTCTTTAATAATGTCCAAGTTTCTGCGCCATAGAGGAGGACTGGGACGATCAGGGTCCTATATAATGTTAGCTTGGTTGTCCGAGAGAGGGCTTTATTACTCAATTGCCTTCTCAGCCCAAAGAAACAGAAACAATGCAAATGAGTCCATGTTTAGAATTAAGCAGAACAGGGACAGCGCAATAAGCCAATCTATGGCTTACCTGGGCAGTGAATCGTCGCAACAGTCACATATACCCAAATTCTAGACCTAGAGCTAACCAATATCTCACTTAGCATTTTCCTCGAAGTTCCGTTAAGTTGTCAATATTTGCCTAAGGCCCTGGTAGCTAGCGTTTGAACGTGGTATTATTGGTATTTTAATTTGATTATTTATTAGTAAAATCTAATAATAATGAAATCATCTGAATTTACTGTCGTTTAATTAAATTTGTTCGACGACGCATTTCTCTTGTCGAACCTTCTCAGAGTTATTGCGCAAGACTGCGAACTGTCCTCTTCTCCGCAGCAATCGTTCCTGTACGATTTTAGCACGCCTAAGAAGATCCTGTCGTTGTCAAGTTGGTGATAGCTCAATTCAGTTTGTAGAGGAAAGAAGCGTTTAAAAGAAAGACCCTAATTTTAGCCAAAAGGGTTTTTTGGTGGCACTATGTTGACAGCTCCGAAAATAGTCGTGAGTATGATAGGTCTCGTTCCATTCAAGTACAAATATATGTAGTTCACCCCAAATCAGTATTATCTGATAAAGACGCCCTCTTAACGTTTCCGAACCCAAACACACACGGCCATAGCCAACACCCCATCACCGCCCGTTTACGACCGCCTTCGACATAAAACGTTCAAAGTTAATTTCCAAAACAACATCCAGCTCAGATAACTCCCGACAGCGCCATAGGACTGCGGCCGCGTAATAAAATCTTCGCTTCAACTCTCGACACACGCAAGTTTCTCTGCTGCCCTCCCGAGTGGATCGTAGCTTCGTTGCACAAACCGTGCCTTACATACCCCATTCCCAAGCTCTCGCGTCGCAGGAAAGTCACTCTGTTTATCGCCAAGCCGATAACATTCCGATTTCACATCGCGGCATCTCGTTGTGGAGAGAGGGAAGCCATGCTGCAGAAGCGTCGTCATCGAAGAGATCGATGGGGGGACGGACTCATCGCCGTTGCGTTTGTCGTGCTCGTTTTTCAGCAAACTGGAATGCAACAGCAGCAGCGACGGCAACGGTGGCTCATCATCATCGGCATGGATGCCTATTTTAAGCCTCAACAACAATCTGCGGTTGTTGGATTGGAGAACGCGCAAGAGAGAGATCCTACGCCTCCCTTTCTCCGCATATTTTCAAAGGTCGTTTCAAATGAGTGCGCGCACTAGTTGCGATCCGTTGGGGAGATGTGTGTATCTGGATCTCTCGTCTGTATCGGATTGCAGTCGTTCGCCGCTGCGTGTGTACGTGCGTCGCAAGCCCTGGGAGGAGGATTGTCGTCGTCTCCGCTGTGTTCAGCTGCGCGACTAATTAACCAAAGAGGTCTTTGCTCCGCTTTGGAAAGGCGCGGGTATCTTGTCGGTGAGAAAATCGATTAATCGATCTGTGGAGAGTGACAATTCGAAGAGTTTTCTGCTGCTGACCCAGATTCAATCGGCGGCGCGGTGAACTATTGGCGCAAGAGAAAACCGCTGCCGCCGCCGTTGCTGTCGATGTC
Organism: Syritta pipiens; assembly: GCA_905187475.1. NCBI lineage: Eukaryota > Metazoa > Arthropoda > Insecta > Diptera > Syrphidae > Syritta > Syritta pipiens. Next base: position 7,922,984 of record LR994571.1, on the reverse strand, counting down.
GCTGTCGATTTTTCACGGTAAATTTGATGAGATTTGCAACACACACGCAAGTAAAAGATTCGTGTTCTGTTTTTTGTTCAATTAAATTGTTCTATATTCGAGCGAGGGTCACGTTGATGACACGAATGGGGGATGCGTGTTGATCGAACTTTTTGTTGTTCTTTTTTTCACGTGTCATTTCATTTTGACGGTGTTTTCTTTTGTAGAGCACGTGGGTGGCGGCGGTGTACAACGTTCGGTGTTCACTCACGCGAATTGGGTTCGTTTTGTTGTTCGTAAATCAATCGAAATGTCATTATTCCAGCCTGACCCATTCCACCGAGCGCCGGAAACAACTGGTGATTTAATATAGAAACACACAACGCCCGTCGAACATTGACATTTGAATTAGATGAACACGAAGACGAAAAAAAGAACAAAACGAACGAATGGCTAATTGGGTTTTATCGATTTCCGCTTCGATACGAGTTTTTATCGGAATCGGTTGCATGAGAAAGTCGTCCGTCGTTTAGGTTTTTTTTAGTTTTTTTTTTTCAGAGAACTCAACAGTTAGAATGCTTAATTTCTGTGGCAATTTATTGGTTTATGGAAATATTTTGACCTTAACCGAGATGATTTGTTCGATTTCGAGAAAAGGTTGAGTGTGGGGTGCCACAGTGATCGCAACGTGGGCTGGTGCTTGTTGGAAGTGGCGTATCAATTTTCAACGATTGTGGGGTGTGTAGCTAGATGCAACTACAGTGGACTCTCGTTAACTTGAAGTTGAACAAAACGATCGCAGTTCAAGTTAAGTTGCTTAAAGTAATGCACCAAAAAGCATAATGTTGAACAGCTTCTTCTCCGAACGGAAGGATCCATACTTCGATGATTTGGCCACGTGGCACGAATGTCCCCTGCAGTACGACTACCGAGGCGTGACTTCTATGCGACTCCGTCGGGTAGGCGACCGCTCGGTAGACCCAGGATGAGATGGTTGGATCAAGTCCAAAAGCTCGCCTGGTTACGCTTGGGCATACCCCCGAGGATTTAGAGTCGGCGGCGGAGGATCGGGTTGCCTGGAGATCTCTTCTGCGTGCACTGCCCCCTCAACCCCTTTAATGGAACATGCGGGAAAAGAAGATGATGATGATGATGATGATGGAAAAAAATCTTAGCAAGTAATATTAAGTATATCTTTTATACACAGCTATAGTGACTTCTATACGCTCAGCCCATTTGAAGAAAAAAGAAACGAAACTATTAGTCCAACGAAAATCATATGTACATGTGTTTATTCTATGTTAAATGCTAAATAAAACGACGTAAGCCGGAACCTAGTATCATAATTTTCAACAAAGTTCAACCTAAAATCGTTGTGTTAACTGCAAATGCAATTGGCATCATGACCCCTCTGACCTGCAGTAGAATAGGGCTTAAGAAAGTTTGTATACTTTTTGTAGTCCATTATACTATCAATAAAGTGCACTTTCATGTATAGACACCCCAAATTAGCACAGAACCACCCGCATGACTGAACATAAGCTTAGGGTGTTATTTCTCCGTTTAAAATCTACACGATGTATCGACAGTCTGAACGACTATATTTTAAGTTATAATATGATATTTATTTTAACAAAAAATTACTGTAGTGTATAAACCAATGCGCAAAATATTGCAATATTGTTTATTATTTATTTATGGTTTAAGTAATTGACTTATAGCATGGAAGACTACGAAATGCTAAAGTGAAAAACGAACACCATAAGCTTTTTTCTTTTTTTTTTGCAAAAAACCTACATATTGAATAAAAAAAATTGATCTTGCCGCTCTTTGTCTGCCGTGTGAAGTAGAAACTCCTTAACTCTCTTACACACCAACTCTGTTCTACGAACCTCTTGAAAAGCTATTTTCGGAATCCAATCAGACAAACCTCTCGATCCATGGTCACCGTCTGTTCTTGGGAAAAACTGTGGCAATTGACTGCCCCGTGTTACCAAACAGATCTACGATTATGAATGAATATCTCTGCCCTCTCTCAAGGTTACCATATTAGGCCACTACTCCAGCCACTCGATCGTTTGATTCTCTCCACCATTACGCAATCGCCAAATCCCTCTCAAAAACACCCGCAAGCGATAGTTCACACCTCTGGCCACTCAAAGTGTTCCTAACCCGTCAGAGATATCCCAATTCAGTAGCACGCCAAACCGCCCTCTACTGATCCTCTCAATCAACTCAATAGATATTTCAACAGAAGCGCTCCAAATAACGTATTTCCGCTGCCATGGCGAGGCATATTTACTTAACTCTTCAAAGTGAAAATTGCAAAACGCTGTGTTTATCTATCAAAGACGCCGTTGACGCGAGCGTAACAAGACCACGACCTTGGAGTAGACGTCACAATTTTGATTTCCATTTCTTTACATAACTCGATGGTGGAAATTCGATTTGTAATACGCCACGCAGTTGTTTTTAATTTTTTTTTAAATTTTTTCCTTGTTTAATTGTCGGCATCGGTGCGCTTTCATGTTTCCGCAAAAAACAAAATGCGATCTTGTATCGCGTGGGTGTGCGCACCATGCCAACCCACCTGCAGGTGGTTTTGCGCCAGATCAGAAAAAACAGGGTGACGCCGACAGGACCGAATTTGACAAACGGAACTCTCCTTCACTATGAATTCGATTAAAAAAATCCAAGTCTCAGTGTTCGTGTTTGTAAACAAAGTGAGTGCATTCCGTGAATTCTTTGTGCTCATCTCGCATTCGTTGTTTGACATACATTTATCTCTGTTCTGTCACCCGTTTATTGACAGTTCGAAGGAAATGACAAATATTGACAGACAAAGGAATTTAGTTCATCAGCGCGCTTTGCGGATTTCATTTGCTGATAATGAGATAAAAGTCAACAAACAGAACCGACAACGGCCAACAATCAACGCGACCAACGACAGACGACAGATGAAAAATGACAGACGCAGACGAAGCAATGACCCAAACCGACGTCAGTGGAAAAACGTCATTTTTCCCCCGCAGCGTGTCGGTGGTGATTTTTCTCTTTCGGTTCTTTGTGATCTTCTCGTGCGGCGTCCGTCCGCGCATCGTCGCTGGTTGTTATGATGAGCAGGCGCTTGCGGAGTATGACAGGCGCGGCAACGTCAACTGCGACGACATTATTTACGGTTGATGTGGTCGAAAGAATTTTCTGATCTTCTTTTTGTGAATACTAAACTCAATCCGCGTCTGTCACGCGGTGACTTGGATGGATTTTCCTCCTTCGTGTTTGATTTTCCACGCAAAGTCAGCGGTGGATGGAATTTGTCTTGCGATCGAGAGAGTTCCATAAAGCCTCGGAGGTGTATATGGCGCCAATTGAATTGTTTTCTCTCTTCCTCTCTCGCTTTTCGCGTGGTTATGATTTTGTTTTGCTATTCCCACTCATCGAGTTGATATTTTGCCTGCGGTTAGACGGCTTATTGTGTGGAATTTCGCGCTGGCTCCTCTCGGGAAAATCCCCAAAAACGGAATCGATTCGAATTGAAATTCCTGAGTTTTTGAAGCTTTAAGAGTTCAGTCACGCATCACGAAGGCATACATTGACCTAGTCAGGAGGAAAAATTAATATTTTGCGCAATCCAGTTTGGAGATGGCACATGAATCACTGTGACAGTTTTCAAGTCACGAAACTCTTTGCAAGGCAAGGCTACTGAAGACTGGCGAATGGCGTGACATGGTTTTGTTACGGAAAATCGCAACATGCGATGTGATGAGAGTTTGACGTGTCTGTTATGTCAGCAGCGTTTGACAGGTGAGGTCGGTTGGAGATCGGATCGGATATTTACCGCAGAACTATTGATGACAAATAACTGGGCCTAGTGAACATTTGACAGCTCGGTGAACGGGAGTGTCAAAAAGTTGCAACACTACGGTAGTGGGACTTAAGTTCTCGGTGGCGTTGGGATTTTCGGACTAGTGGCCTTCTTCTATGGCTTAAGAGTTACAACACAACTCACAGTCTGCAGAAATCGTCAGTCGTCAGTCTTTCATTAATCTTTTTTAGTCATATTTAGTTCGTAGATTTCTCGACGATTAGTGATAAAATTTGAATGGGTTTCTTTCTTTTCTTTTTTAATCCCTTTCTTATTTTTATTTCATAGAATAACTTCCATGCTAGACAAACATGCTTAAGACCAGCTTAACTAACTTAAAACTGCTTACCACTCACAGCCTTACCTACTTACTTGAATAAATGGTGACCTACAACGATGCATGTGGTGTCCTAAATTTTTTATAGTGTGTACCTACTGTTTTTTTGTCGAGTGTATAATTTTGGGAACTCCTAAGTTTCCATTGACGAGGTTCACACCTAAAAACAAGGAAACCAGGAAGTAGGTCGAGAATCGAAGAGTTTATAGACTTCCATGTGAGATCTTCTACTCTAAAATCTCCGTTTTTGACTTTTCGGCAGTAAGTGATAAAAGTTGACTAGGTGAATAAGCTTCTTTTTTTACTTTTACTTAATGGATTTACTTATATGCTAGACGAATATGCTTAAAATTATATATGCTTAAACCCGTGTTTACTACTTACTTGAAAAGGTGGCGATCCACAAGTATTAATTTCGTGTCCTAAACGTGCGCTAATGAGTGGCCTTTTTTTTGTCACGTGTATAATAAGGAACTTAAATTTTTTTTGGTGTGAACTTCACCTAAAGACCAGTAAACCAGGAATCTTAAAAGCTTCCACTCTAAAAGTTCCGTGTTTGAGTTGAACTCAGTTTACAAATATGCAAATCTGGTCTAATCTGTGTGGTCTTTTTTATCGCGTCTATAATTGGAAACTTCTAATTTTAATTGACTATTGGTGTGAACCTCGGTTAAAAACGAGCAAAGCAGGAACCTTAAAGACTTCTCTGTAAGATCTTCCACTTTAAAAGTTCCGTGGTTAGCTTGAGCTCAGTTTAAACATTTGCAAACCTGGTCGTCTGTAGTGAAACGTGTTTTTGTGTTATTAAAAATGTGTCAAGAGCGACAACCTACTTCTCGTGAACTTAAGTGAAAGTACGTGAATAGTTCGTACATTGTGTGCTTGATGAGCTCGACAATTAAAACCACCGTATGTTCTTCAGAAATAACTTTGAACCGTGCTGGTGAAGTTTAACCACTTCATTCTTTTGTTCGTTTAGTATTTCGAATGCCAGCATTCGAGGAAAAAAAAATCAACCACCACAGTTTCCTTCAAATCTAATCCATCATTTCGTCGTTTCATTGAAAGAAGGCCTCAGGGATTGAGTTGGTTCTTAACAAAAAAAAAAAAAACAAAAAAGCCTTGCGCAGCAGCACCGAGATTAAATTGAAATCAACTTCACGACCGAGTTGTGCAGCAGAAACTTTTTATATCCGTGACCATGCCATTCTTCGACGAAAAAAAAAATTGATTAAGTTTTATTCCCTGCAGCAATTTTATGTCACTTTCATTGCGCAACCGTACAGACACATTACTTCCGACTTTTCAATTGTCCATCTAGCAAGCATTTAAATAAAAAAGACAAGCCCAACCAAAACCAACTGGGCCCCTAAAGGCCAACCTTGAGGCAGTCGTGTCAACATTTCTTCTCTCGCGTTTTCCTTATGAATTCCATGCGGCCTGCCTTGCCATCATTACACGATTCGAGCTTGAATCGCTCTCGAAATGGAAATTTCATTTCAATTCAATTCAATGACCATTTATCCACCCACCCAAAATCTCATGTGTGTGAGTGTGAATAAAATTCTGTGCGGCGGCGCGGCGGCGTTCCTAAGCAACAATTTACATTCGATTGTAATTACAGCTTTACAAAGTCTCGTTAGAGTTGTCGATACCGCCACCGCCACCGCCATCATCACCGACGTCGCCGTGTACCGCGACTTGGTGCCGCATAACAAGCCGCTAACGACCTCTATGAACTTGAGGCTGCTGGCAGCGCAGTGCTTAAGTAAAGTGTGTGTTATTTTATGCGCGCCCACACGCTGTGTTGTGTGTAGTTCCGCCCCCCTGCTCGAACGGCGCTCCTGTCGAATTGAGAAGCCTTATCACGGCCTGTATGATGTGTCGAAGTGATAAGAGGAGGCAGCTTAGCGGGCAGTATTTATGTTAGCTTATCGACAGGTTGATGGTGAATTGGCCGAGCTAATAATAAAATTCACGTAATTCGAGTGCACACGAGGCGTCGTCACCGCCACCGTTCTCCGAAGCGGCCCTGAGCTCACGAATGTCACTCGCACAGCCTCTGGAAGTATGTGCTTTTTTTAATTACAATCCAATTAAATGGCGTTTTGTTTATTTGAAAAAAAAAAATGAAAACAAATATCCAGTCATCGGTTGATTTGCATTGAATCTGCAGTAAAGCTCAAGATGAGCAACATTCTCGTGTTGAATATGAGCGGAATACTGAGCGCATGTTTTCGTGAACCTTATTCGGTGTGAGATGGTGAAACTCTTTTGAACTTATTTACGATGCAGTTTCGGAAAACTCGACGATAAGATCTTTGACAGAGAGGTAGGTGGTGGGCGTTTTAAAGATCATCGGTTGTTGATTGTGATCTTCCGACGCCATTGGGTTTAATTTTGTATTTGTGTTTTTTCCCCACACGAAATCATGGTCTAAGTTATTGGGTGCAGTGGTCCTATGGGCACGCGCGTGGCATGCTGGTGGTCTTTGTTTTGTCGATGGTCAATAATTTTGAACACTTTACGACTTTCAAACGATGGCTGGGTGTTGGTATTGTTTGGGTTGGAAGAAATTTCTCAATTTTCGGACCGCCTGCGATGACAGCTGTCACTAGGAGTTCGGTTTTGGGGCTTGGGTTTGATGTCTGTTTCAAGTGGCGATGGAGACTGGGAATAGCTTTGGGGGGTTTCGGTGAAACTTTGTGCGGTTTGAGTGGCAAGTGGGGAATGTCTTTTGAGGTAGGATGAAATTTGTTACTAGGAATCTGAAGGGTTAAAGGTTAACGAAAACTTAAACGCCTTTTGGTGTTCTCTAAGGGTCTGGCTTAGTCCCCATCATTTTCAATATTTTTGTAGCTGACTTTCCCTCTTTGAACCCCCAAACTCCGCTGCCTTTGTTTGCACAATTTGTGGCGTAGCAGTAAATAAAGGCTGGAAACCACAGCACACAGACTGTATTCAAAAGCTCTTACGTTCCGAGAAACTCGGACGGGATTTCTTAGATTTCAAATAAAAACATTCTGTTTACGAATGTAGAAAGAATGCTTTTGATTGACATCTGTGGGAAACCGAAGATGAATTTTTGAAAACCGCTTTTTCAATGGCTTATGGAGGCAAGTTAAATATAAATATTTGAACGAACTATGCTCGAAAAGTCTTAGCTTTTGTTCCAATTCATGCAATTCCATGTCGTAGTTAGTGAACGACGTAAGGTCGATCATAAGAGCTTAGACTGTCGTGAAGCTAAAAAGTATAAAGTGATTATTCGAAGTTCACATAGATTCAGACTCCTGCTCTTTGTAATCATGTCCAATCAATTCAACCATCCAGTCCATCCATCCCATGAGAATCGAAAAGAACGAACTCACACCAAATATGATTTTCCCAAATCACCATCCCGACCTCGTTAGGCATCGCCGCTCATGAATAAGTTCAGTTCACTGCTCCCCAACAGGGCCGGCCCCCAACGCTCGTCTCGGAACCATACCGCTCTACGGTTGACCGATCATTTTTGGTCACTGGCAGCGACAGCAAAAATCAAACGCCTGACAATTACGAAAAAAAAATTCTAAAAAAAAAACAAAATCCAAAGAGAAAATTCCCATTTTTGGTGTTGGTCGCGTCGCTTGTAGACCACAAACAGCAGAACCGCCGATCGATGTTTATGGCGGCGCCGTTGCTTCTAAAGGAGACGACAATTCGCGCGCCCACAATTGAATTGAATAATAATTAATTTTGCAAAGAAAACGAAAAGAAATCCACTTTGTAGATAGAATAAACAAAAAAAGAACAACATCAATAAAAGATCGATCGCATCTCTCGCGATCGCGTTGCAGCGTGTGTCTTGAGAGGTCTGCTCTAAGTGTTCACACGCGTCGTCATCGCTGTGTCGTTGCTGTGTTGTTGTTGTTCATCGAAAGAGACACTTCCAAGATTGGCGTGGTCGGCCGACGATTCGTTTCGCTTCGGTTGGGATTTATTTTTGGTGGACCTGGTTACCTTGTCTCACCTTGGAAGTTTTTCCAGATAAACTTCTGTATATTTTTGTTTTTTCTGTCTTCACTTCGAATGTGCCTGCATTGTTCGCTGATATGTGTGTGAGTGTTGTGTTGACTATTTTTGGATTTTCCATATCTGTTTGGTGTCGCTGCTGCTGTGAGTATTTTGGAAACGGACAGGTGGTCAAGTTTAATTAATGGACCACACTCTGAACAAAAAAAAAAAACTGGATCGAGCTATGTTGATCGCAAAAATGATACGGCTTTGCCGTAATGGCGACGGTATTCCGAGGGCGGACTTAATCCGAACGATTTTTCGAATTTCGTGGTGTTTTTCAAAATGGTTATGAGGGCATTATGACAGACGCCTTTTTTGTGTTGTAGAAGTTTCTTTATTTTTTTTATGTTTGGAATTTGAACTCGTCTATGGGAGTTTTATGATCGCGCTTTCATGGCTGGCAAAGCGGAACGGATGCTAGACGTTTGATTGAGTGCCAAACTGGCGAGACTCGAGATTCTCGACAGATGTTCTAGGGGAAGATGATTGGTGCTTTCTAAGTAAGATCGTCTGGGATTTGACAGCAATTTAGTAGTCGGTGTCTGGGGATGGGGTTGTAAATTATGATTGGAAGACATTATGGCGGCTTCCGACAGTGTTCGACGCCGGTATGCAGTAAAAATGTACTTAGATTGAAGTTTTAGAGAACCGTGTGGATCGTAAAATGTCTTATTTTCCGTGTGTAATACAACCAGGAATGCTTGCAATCAGTGATCGCAATGTTTGGCTTGCTGTGTAAGCAAAGAAAAATCGACAGAGATTATTTTGCTGGTATAAGAGCATCGCCTAGGAGCAATTTCTTTACTTGTCGTTTTGCGCACTATGTCGCTGTTTCTAAGTCTGACCCTCTTTGAGTATTTTGAGCAACTCGTAGACTTTTGGTTTCTTCGGAATTTGTTTTGTTTCTTCCTCTTAGGTTTTTTCACCGAAGACTTTCTTCAACATTTTCAACGTTTCGGCAGCCGAAATTTCATTTCGGACAAAAAATTCAATGGAACTGCGTTGTTGAATAGTTTCAGACATTATAAAAAACGAAAAATTCACATTTCGCTGTTTAAGAAAAAGAAAAAAAGGGACGTGTATCTTAAATATGAATGTTTTGACGCGAAATTCGACACAAATGTCAGTGCAGTAGTGAAAACATTTGTCCTTATCCGAATCCCAAAAAGAAAAAAATAATTTCTTTCCGATATTTCCGATGTAATTGGATTCCTATATTTTCATCTCTCTTTTCAATTTTCAAACTCACTCAGAACTCTACAAAGCATCCCCGCCCTTACACAAAAACCCATTTAAACCCCACGCAATCGATTAGATTAATAATAAAAAAAAAAAAAAAACGTTGCCCTCTTTGCCTACGTTTTCAGTCACCACATCTGTTTCTTCTCTACTGCTCTCCGATAAATCGTCGTCGATGACGAATGGCGGAAGTGAATTAAGGCAAAATCAGCAGGCGGCCACGTGCGGAAAACGTTTATGTCTAGAAATTTAACGATATGGAGGACAAAATCCATAAAAACAAATCGCATATTAGTAGATCTGGTCTTGCTTCTCTTGTGGAAGCAGAAAATCGGATATAAAAAGAGTTTGAATGTGTTTGAAAGGGGTGCTGAGACGACGTGTTTGTGACAGAAGTTGTCAATTTCGTTCCCTGTCACAAATTATCTTACTGGTTTGTCGTTTATTATTACTTTTTTCAGAAATCGTGGAAGCATGATTGATAAACTCTGTTCAGGGGATGGCAAAAAAACTGGTCCTTGATGATTTTTGTTTGGTAAACGCAAAATTTCATACATCCGCTTGTTTAGTTAAGAAGTGAAGTCGTAGTCGATTTAGAAATTTCTGTGCAGCGGCTGCACTGCAGCCCAAGGAGCAATCGGCAGATTTCTTTTAGAAGTTTGCTTCACAAGTATGGATTTATATGGAGTACCGCTTCAGATATTTAAGACTCCGAAGTGTAATTCAATTCCCACATCAAAGTGTCAAGAAATGGCATTGCCGGCATAATGAATTGGTCCAGACTCTTCTGAATAAATAAATTGAGGATGTACCGGAGACATGAATCTGAGAGAGGGCAATCCGAGAGTTTCTTTGAATTTATTGAATAAAAAACGGCCAATTATAGATCCTAGCACCCGATTAAAATGCAAGTGATAGGTTTTTCTACAATAAATATAAACGTTGAACGCTTAGTCAAAAAAATTAATAAGATTTTGACTAGGCAGTCAGGTTTCTTCAAGCACAGAAGTTTAAATAGGCCAGCTGTGTTTAAGGTCGATGTCCAAGCTAACAGTGTCTATCTCTCAAGTTTTGAACCTGAACTGTGCCATAGCTTTTTTTTTTTGAAGTCAAACTCACGTCACGACATTAGCTTCGTCTTTAAAGCAGTAGAAATGTCCTGCGAAAAATCGTTTACAAAGTTTTCCAACATTTGAAAGGAATGAGACAGGACAACAACTTTTGATATATTTCTTGTAGATCGGAATTTGTTATTGGATTGAGTTTGGTTTCCTTCCAGGCCTTTATAGGGATAACCATTGTAAAAGCTTTGAGAGAATAAGAGGCATTATTTTAGAACAAAATTCGACTTTTCTTACGAAAGCTAAGCAGGGATTTGTTGTCTTATTTGTTTCATTCAAATTTGTTAAGTTTTTTCCTGTTAGAGAAAAAAATGCATTTGTAAGATAAACAGAACACAAATTCTTTTATAAAACTATGATTAACTGACACATTGATCACGGCTTTAATAAATACATTCAATGGAAAGGATTTCATTCCATTAGTTTTACAAATTTTGTGCGGTAAAAATGATAAAAACGATTCGAAAACAAAGTTATGTTGATTTTATGTATTTCATATTCTAAGCGCAATCGCAAAGAAGACTCGTTTTTCTATAGGCCTCATTTTCATTGACGACTTCAGCACTTTGACGCCAATTCTTTGTGACAGACGAGCCATAGAAACACCTGACTTAAAACGTCAGCATTTTCCGGTAAACAGATGACACTTGATATTTGAAATACCCCTCACACTTGTGTGCTGCTTTTCAAAGTAAAGTCCAAAGTTCTTAGCTACTCTAATGAAAGTCTGTAAAATCACCTTCTAATTAATCATGCGCATCGTATACAAATTCATTTATGTCAACAACCCGACCAATCGGCCAAAGTCTACGGCACAAACAAACACGTGTGACATTGAATATACTTGCAAAGTGGTTTTCTTTTATTTTACTTTAATCAAATTAACATCTTCCAGCCACTAATAATCATAAAATGTGTCCTTAAACACTACAAAACACAATTTATTAGCAATTTATATCTCAAGACCATAAATCCGAACCAAACATGGTCACTACTGTGTCATGTAACACCTCAAGTGTTACTCACCCTTTTTTCTCGAGTCTATGTCTCTCTTTCTGTACGGACGGACGGGCGATATCGACGCCGACTGCAACTTGCGCGCGGCTCTGACTTTAACGCCGATTTCGACTGCGAGAGTTGAGTTTCAGCTTTCAGCGGCGCTGCAATTAAAATCTAATGAATAAAATATGACACAGATGTAATTGCGAAATCCTTCCCGCCGCCGCCGCAGTCGTCGCTGCACAGACGCCAAAAAGATATAAATTATCGTAGCGCGAGATATCTTGACTTTTAGTTGGTGGAATAAATCCCGCTAGCCGTTGCTAATTGCATCTTTTTGCATGGGCACGGACAAAGAGCACGCCTATATGTGTGTGTGTGTGTGATTGCACGCGTACGCTTGTATCTAGAACTAGTCCAGTACCGTGCCACGTATCCACCACAGTGTGCTGCCAATTTCAGTCAAATGCAAATTTTTCTTTTATGCAAAGTCTTTGTTCGGTTCTTGAAGCTTGCTCGAGTTGAAAGACTCGACGAAAGAACGTTTGGATAAACACAAACACAGATATACACAGTGACATAGACGCCCTCTGGATATGGTCAGGCGTAATTGAACACGATTTCATTAATTTTTTTTTTTTTTTGCCATGCCGGGGAGAACATGGCGGCAACTTCTCTAAGAATCGTCTTAGCCAAGAGAGTTGGACAAATCTGCGGTAATTGTTTGCAATTAGAAAAGTCGTGCAGGTAATTAGAGGAGGCAAAAAAAAAAAACAACAAAAACAAGTGGCAGTCTGGGCGTGAGCGCGCGCAACAGAATGAATGCAAATTTGATGAATTGAATTTTAAATGTTGTTTTTTGTCTTTTGTAGTTTCAGAAAAATGCCGCCGCACCCGGGGAGAAGGAAACAAATAAAAAAAGAAAAACAATCAAGAATGTCATGTTGAATGTCAGATTGTATGGGTTGGTTGTCGTTGTGTGGCATGGGATCCTTTCTTGGGAGCTCGGAGCGATGTAATCAAACCGTGGGGAGGTGATCTTAATTAGCTGGGGTCTCTGGAAAGGTCAGACGTTGTAGATTGTTGGACCTCATCAGTTTGTTATTCGGTTCTTGTTTATTATTACTTTTGTGCCACTAGAATTCTTGGTTTGCATCTTTTTTTTTTTTTTTTTTTTATGGTTTGCGCCAATGGATGTGGAATCTTCGTAAGATACTGGCAACCCGTGTTACCAGCATGCACGATTCGCGGGATGTCTCCTCGCGCCTACGTACTAAACCACACCCCTGCACTCGTCAACCACTCTCCCCGCGGGACTGCCGTTAGGTATTACTTCGCGGGGCTGGTCAGCCATTAGGCTCGGTCTGCCGCCTCTTGGGCTCTTCTCAGGGCTTCTGCTCTTCTCAGAGCGGCCTGCACCCTCACGATGAAAGAGCTGATCTCTGTCCACTCGCCGTCTGATCTAGTCATTTGGCTAACTAGATTTTCCGGGCTTAGCATGTTGACCCTCTCTTCTCTAAATCGTACGCAGTGGAATACTGCGTGTTCCGCGTCCTCCTCTTCATCTGGGCATATCGGGCACAGGGGCGAGCTATCGTGGCCAAATCTGTAGAGGTATTTCCGATAGCCGCCGTGACCAGACAAGAGCTGCGTGAGCTGGAAGTTACAGCTCCCTCTTGCTCTCTCTATCCATGCCGCGATTGTAGGGATTAGTCTGTAGGTCCACCTACCTTTGGTGGATGCGTCCCACCTGGCTTGCCACAGGGCCAGTGATGCCTCCCTCTCTTCTCTCTTGACCCTCGTTACGCTAATGCCGGTTATGCGCCGCCTAAAGTACACCCTCTGGCTCTCGTGTGCGAGGATGTCGATAGGAACCATTCCGGCTAGCACACAGGCCGCCTCGTCGGAGATAGTTCGGAAGCCGCTGATTGCTCTGATTGCGCAGAGCCTGTACGGCGCCGATAGCTTCCTCCTAAGATGTTTAGTTGCCAGTGCGCCGGCCCATACCGGGGCAGCGTAAAGGAGGACTGAGCTAACCACTCTAGATAGCAGGACTCTGCGAGCATAGCCAGGACCGCCGATGTTCGGAAGCATTCGGGAGAGTGCTGCTTGCATCAGCGATGCTTTCCTGCTGGCGTACTCGATGTGCTCCCTAAAGCGCAGCCTATTGTCAAGCATGACTCCGAGGTACTTCAGGGAGTCCTTAGATCGGATTGGTTGGTCGCCAATCTGGAAGTTCGCGTACTCCACAGTCTTGCGGCTGGTTATTAAGACCGCCTCAGTCTTGTGGGCAGCTATCTCCAGGCCGGCAGACTCCAACCAGTCTTTCACCCTTCGCACCGCCTCGTTCGTGTTGAATTCCACTTCATGCACGTGCTTGGCCACTGTGACCAGTGCGATGTCGTCCGCGAAGCCGACCACCTTAACACCCGCGGGTAACGACAAGCGTAGGACCCCGTCGTACATGAGGTTCCATAGCAGGGGGCCGAGCACTGACCCCTGCGGAACTCCCGCAGAAACGCTATAGTACTTGGCACCCTCGTCGGAGTGATACCTAAGCCTCCTATTGCTGAGGTAGTCCGTGACTATCCTCCGCAGGTAACAAGGGGTACCCATTCCAACCAGCGCCCTCCTGATAAACGGCCAGCTCGCTGAGTTGAATGCATTTCGCACGTCAAGTGTGATTACTGCGCAGTACTCCTTCGTTCCCCCTCTCCACCTTGTACCCTGTATCGCTTCAGCTGCTGTGTCTACTACCGCTTTTATGGCATCGACGGTAGACCGCGATTTTCTAAAGCCGTACTGGTGGTCTGAAAGTGCTCCGTTTTGCTCAGCTACTGCGAGCAATCTTCCGTAAATAATACGCTCTAGGATCTTTCCCAGCGTATCCAGTAAGCAGATTGGGCGATATGACGATGGGTCGCCCGGTGGCTTGTTTCCCTTCGGAAGCAGAACGAGTTGCTGCAATTTCCAGTTTGTGGGGAAAACCCCCTCCTCCAGACACTTTTGCATTGCTGCTATGAAAATGTCTGGTCTGATTCTCAGAGCCGTCTTAACCGCTTTATTGGGGATGCCATCCGGCCCGGGTGCTTTGTCGTCCCTAATTTTTGCGGCCGCTGCGGAAAGCTCCACCGGTGTGATTACCGGGATCTGCTCTTCAATGAGCTCAGTTAACTCTGTCATCGTGTTCGCCATAGTGCCTGGTCTATAGGGAAATAGATGCTCTACTATGGTACTCAGCATTCTCGGGCACGTAAGCTGCGGAGACCTGCCGCTCTTGGTTCGCTTCATTACAACCCTGTATGCCATGCCCCAAGGGTCTGAATCGGCTTCCTCACAGAGCTGTCGGAAACACCTGGACTTGCTCTCCTTGATAGCCCTTTCAAGTTCACGCCTCGCAGCTTTAAATGCGATAAGCCTTGCCTGGAAGTCGGGCCGTCCTCTGGATCTCTGGGATCTGCGCCGCGCTTGTAAGCACTGCGCTCTAAGTCTCCTGATATCCTCGGACCACCAGTAGCTGGGCTCTCCACCTCTTCTACTAGGCAGTCTCCTGGGCATTGCTGCGTCGCATGCCGTTGTTATTACTTCGGTTAGCTGATGCGACAACTCCTCTGCTGAGCCACTGGGCCCTGTGACGCTGGTGCTTACCACCTCTTCGAACATGTCACTGTCGAAGAGCGCGGCCTTCCACCTTGGGCCTGTTTGGTTAGGGTGCAACCTGTGCCCAGCCTCGCCGATGCTAAAGGTTATAGCTTGGTGGTCGCTGTGGGTGTAGTCCTCACTAACCCGCCATTTAGCTCTCCGTAGTAGCGCGCTGCTCATAAACGTGATGTCTATGATTGACGCTCTACCTGCTTTCCGAAATGTCGCCACCGTGCCCTCGTTTGCCAGATGGATATTCAGCGACGCGAAGGCTTCGAGGAGAGATCTTCCCCTTGCATCCGTCGTTCGACTGCCCCATTCAGTAGCCCAAGCGTTGAAGTCCCCAGCAATGATCAGTGGGTGCTTTCCCCGCGCGTCGGCTACGATGTCGTCCAGCAGCCTAAGGTAATCCGCCAGCGGGAGGCTGGGTGGCGCGTAGCAGCTGTATATATGTACACCATTAATCCTTGCGGATACGAAGTAGTCGGCCGGGCGGGCGACTGATTGCAGGGCATGTCCTCCGCAGGTCCATATCGCCACTTTCTTCGTGGTGTCATTTATCCAGCTGCTGCCATCCACTGGCTTATAAGGCTCGCTTATTAGTGCGACGTCGATTTTTTGTTCCCTAATCCTCTGCGCTAGGAGATCCTGTGCGGCTGCGCAGTGGTTTAGATTTATCTGCACGATCTTCATCATATTCGTTTAGCCAGTGCCTTCTTGAGCACTGGGCACTTGCTGCTACCAGCTCTGTGTCCAGCGTTCGCCGGTGTGGCAATCTTGCACCAGAAGCATAGCGCATCTTTTGTGCAGTCCTTGGCTATGTGGCCTTCTTCCCCGCAGTTTCTGCACTGTTTGGAGCGATCGTGTTCGCTCTTACATTGCCGTGCCGTATGACCAAACTCAAGACACCTGAAGCATCTCGTGAGCGGTGTGCGGACGCGGATGCGGCAATTCACCCAACCGACCTTAACTTTGCCGGTCTCCAGCAGCTTATTCGCCTTCTCAGCTGGTAGCGCCACTGTAGCGATTTGCGTGCCACCGTAGGCCTTTCTAAGGCTGAGTACGTCCGCCACACTAACCCCGATGCCATACTGGCTCATGATCGCGTTGCAGATGTCTTCCCTGGTAGTAATTTCGTCGAGGTCTTTGATTTCGACCGTCGACCTCTCCGTTAGGGCGCGTATCTCTGCGTCGGCGCCCAAGCTTTCACCGATAATGCCCTGGAACTGGTCGGTCTTGTCGCTGGACTCGCGCAGCTCGAAGAGTAGGGCACCTTTTTGGGTCCTCCTTATTTTGGTGACCGACTCGCCCAGGCTGTGAAGCTTGGGGTCGGCTTTTACCTTGCGGAGGATTTCGGCGTAGGAGAGCTCTCCCTTTGTAGAGATGACGATTGCGTCGGGTCTTGTTTTGACCTTTACAGCCTTACCCTGATGCTTATCTTTTTTATGGGTAACTTTCTCCCAGGCAATGCCTTTGTTGCATATGGAAGCCGGCTGCACACTCCCTGCCACCGCTGGTTTCTGCGTCTGGCTTGCAGTCTTTCCTTCTCCTGTTGGCGCCTTCGAGCCCTTGCCGCTTTTCTTTGGCTTTACTCCAGTTTTTTGTTGCAGCTCAACTGGGACGCGGGGCACCTCTGCTTGTTTCCGCTTTGAGCTTGGCTGCTCGCTGTTGGATGCCTCCGTGCTAGACCCCGGCTTTCGCTTGGGCGCTGCTGGCGCCTTCAGCCATGGGGACGTCTGGGAGGCGTTGTGCCGACGGATAACTTCCTTGGCCCTATCGTCATGCGCCTCTATGGCAGATAGTTCATAGAGAGCCTTAATGCTCTCTATGGCATCCCTCATTGGCTGGTGGATGGTTCGCCTTTTACCATCTCCCAGCATCTCCACCAGCAACTTGATCTGCTCCCCCAGTTGGTGGAACACAGATGACTGGCTTTTTGGGGCTACCGCCTCTTTGCTGTGGTCAGCCCCCTCGCCCGCGGGGCTCCTTTGGGGCGGTGGCCGATCTCTCACCGGAGACCTAAGCACCATTGAGCTCCTTCGGAATGGGTTTTCCGTCTCGGGCTCTTTCTCCTCATTATGTTGTTTTTTGCTTTGGTTTTGGTTTTGGTTTTGGTTATTGATTTGAATCATTTCTATTGGGTCCCAACTCAAGGCCGCTATCAGCGCTCGGATGCGTAGTCACCTAGATGATCCCATGGTTGTCTATGCAAGCAGTGAGGCCATGCGAGGGTTGACACAGGCCCTTATGGGGTCCTGTGCCAGAGCCGGATCGGTGCTGACCAGGAATGTTACATCTGGACCTACGCCACCAACTTAATGGCGACGAAGCACTGAACGTACCTTGAGGCCTGCCATGGTTTTAACGGGACGGGGGCGCTCCCAGCATTAGCCTGTTAGCCATTTCAACCGGATATCACTCCTGCTTACTCAGGTAACAGAATACTGTCAGCGTCGGCCCTTATAGCTGTCTATTTTCTATTAAAGGGTTTCCAGTATACCGTTAATTACGACCTTACTGGGCTCGGCCGTAATGCCTACTCGTCCGTAGGCCGTATCTACGGAATTTGCGTATAAGCGCAATTTTCCTTCAAAAGCCAGCCCTGGTACGGGCTCACTCAGAAAGCGGAGTTGAGAAGTGTAGATCCTAGCTAGCTTCCCAACAACATCGACGTGAGTGTTGTTGGTCCACCAACAATTTACACAGCTAGCCCCGCTATGTCTGAGATTTTCACTTTCCGTTGTTGTCCCGGTCCGCCAACCGCATGTAGCGGGAGTTGGGGAAAAGAAAAAAAAATATAAAAATATAAATTAATTAAAATTAGAAGGAGTAACGGGAAACAGTTATATTAGAACAGAAACAGAAATAAATCAAATCGAGTCAAATTCAAATAAAATTAAATTCAAATTAAATTAAATTTAAATTAAATTAAATTTAAATTAAATTTGGACCAATTTTTTCTAAATTCTATTTCTATTTTATTTCCTATTTCCCTACACTCAGTCCAATTCCCAATCAATATTATTTTTTAATATTATTTTTTCTGCGTGGCAGAGACCACGCGTCCGCACCGTGCGGAGGTTGACGTTCATCTCCTCCTTGGTTTGCATCTAGAACGTGAGATATGCATTTGAGTTGCATTAAGAACTAAATCGGGGAAAATTCAAAAGTGGTTTTGAGAATTAAGTGCGATTAATATCGTATATATATAATATTTTCTTATGCTCGATCAAAAAAAGAGAAGTTTGAAAATGCACGGTTGATTAGTGCGATATAACAACAGATGGCGTAGCTTGATTTCTATTTAAATGAACCAACTTTCCAAATATTTATTGGAAAGCTACTCTCGTGTAGTTTCAGAATCATTGTGTATTTAGCTAAAGCGTAAGCCACAATACTTTAATTCACTGAGCATGTCAAGTTTCATCTCAAATGAAGTGTGTTTACTTCAATTTAAATGAAAAATAGGCAAAAACCAGCTTTTTTAGACGAGAGTTTCGGGTCTCCATGGTCCAGCTAAGCAAACGATCGGCAATGATTTGCTGAGCTACCCCAAGTGGAAGTTCTTCTTGCGGTTGTGATGAATTTTCATCTTGCAAACGCCTTCAATTCTTCACCTTCAAGCTTTTTTTTGGGTGTCCGGGACGTTCTTCGTCTTTCAGGTCGAACTTGCCATTTTTAAACCCTGCAAACAGCTTCAGATAGGCTCAGGTAGAACAAGTTTGATTCAAAAATAGGAATAATGACATGCGACGTGTGGTAAAGGTGGCACTGGTTCCAAGATTGATCCTGTCGTATTAAACGGTTGACTCGGTATTGGTTCGGTTGACACCTCATACTTCAATTTCAATGCGAATATTCCTAATTCGTCCAGTCAAGTCGATTTTCCGGCTGTAGAAGAGGAGGCTCGTTGCGTCTTGAGTATTAGGTCAAATGCAATTGGTGAAGATGGCATACCACTCTATTTCATAAAAATGATTTTACCTAGCTGTGAATATGCCCCGTCGCCATTTGTTTGAATTTCAAACAAAAAGTGGTCCCATACCGCATCCCTGTGGCACCCCACTGCATACCACTGTCACAACACTCCTTGGTTACGCTCCACTCGCTCATTCCAACATCCGCTTATCTGACCCCATTTTTTTGAAGCCCCTCAAATGCCTCCTCAATGGCTGTGCAGTTCAAGTTCAGTTCATCTGAAACCGAGTTGCAACGTAAACATGCGCCTCTGCACGCAAGATGAAGTAACAAGTGAAGTGTGAGTGTGTGCACTCATCGATTTTCAGAAATTTCGAGTGCACCCGACACAGTCTCCCAGTTGCACAAAGCCATTAGTCAAGGTTATTGCCTATTCCACGACGTTCCTCTCTCCTCTTATCGGGTGCGTTACGTAAGTCATTGACCTCTACGCAACGCAATCGAAGAGTTTGTTTGCCCAATGACCGTCACTTGTGTTCGTTGTTTTCGGCAACTCAACCAGGCACTGGACCCTTTCAATTGCATTCACGGTGTCCCTTTGTGGCCTAATACCGACTGATAAAACGACAATTTACCATCGTTCCGCAATGGAAAATCCCACTGTGACGCCGTAACCAGGAAGAGCAGGTTTTTGTGTGTACGTCTTTTTTTTTTTTACCTTCACAACGACCACTGGTTGACCAAATGAAAAATCATTTTTCCGCACGATTGGTGACCGGGCGCGTATCACAATAAATTTCACCACGGGACCACCATAAGTACTATCATCCACCGAAAAAGGCAGCAAAATGCAGATCAAAATGTATCCCGCGGATACGAGCTGACCCATTGAGACACTCACTCGCCGCCGACTCGACTCAGTGGCCAACTTTCCTGGCGCCCAACGTCTGTATGTGTGTGTTCAGGCAACTTTCGCGCGCGTGCACTGCTCTCTCGCGTTTGCCTGATATGATAATTTAAATCATATTCGTATCCCTCGGATGTGGTTTCTTCAATTTATCACGCGAAATTTAGAAGGTCTCTACGCCAGCTCGTTGTCTGCGGGGGAGTCCGTCCGTAACCGCTTTTCACCTCTCAGACGATGATTACGATGCCCACAAGGGACACTTTGTACTGTTGCTGCAGAAAATAATGGTTATGGCGATTGCATGGGTAAAGTATCTGAATCTCTTCTCACTGAATCGATTCGCCACTCGGAATCGTCTGAGTGTGCCTCAAACTCTGCGTCTTAAAATTAGATTTTCATGTCAAATTAAATAAGCGCCATGCGATGTATGCAAATTCATCGTGAGAGATACGTAATTAATCAAATTTACATTTCCATTTTGTTCTTTTTCATTCTTTGTTTTCGTTTTTCTCCCGTGGGGCGTTTAACGGCGCGGTATTCTAACTGCTGCGGGACGATTGGAATTTGCGCATCGTTTAGGGAGGAACAAAGGCACCACCTGTACACATGTGGTGGGACCCTAATGGCTTTCGTACTAATGAACCATTAATGATGGATTTGATTTATAACGAAGGGGAGGAGGATGAATGACTTAGGTGCTCTGTGTTGACGTGAGATTATTAGGAGGACAAATTAACCTGCGGAGGAACGGAGCTTGGAGTGGCTTAATTTGACTAACGGTATTTGAAATAGAGGGTTTCTGAACGAGTTTGTATGAAGAGGGGACGATCGACTTGGGTACGTTGCCCTATCATGGGGTAGAGCTAAGCGATGATTGATGTTTTGTCTCAAAAGTCGCACGCGGTGTGAGTTTGAGTGGGTTTGGTTAGCGGTTGAATTTAAGTGGTGAGACTAAATAATAGAAAACCATCAATGCCACGTGTGTTTTTCAATTTAAGTTCTGACTCGTCTGGGTCATTGTCTCAAGCCATGGGAGGCAAAGAGGAAGGAGAGGGCTGAGTCCTGAGAAATGAGAATATGAGGACTAGTTTTTCGGTACAAGCGTTCGAAGGAATAAGTTCTGAATAAAATTATATCAGTTTACCCGAGTTCTGTGAGTTTTTTGACACTTCTCAGCTTGCCACTTAAGATTTGAAGCTGTAGTCAAAACTTTGCTAAAAAAGAATCGTATTTGTTTATTTTGTTTAATACTGTAGTGCGGGATACTAAGGGGAATTTATTCACTAATAGCTTAACGCAACTTTAGAATTTTCTCTTCATCTTCTGACACTGTTTTCATTTACTCAAATTTTATCATTACAACTCAAGGGTCTATCAACTCGTGATTTTCTTTACTTTCGGAAAGCAAAGGCAGAATTTAAAGGAGAAATGCAGGGATTTTATTTATTATAGTACAGTGAACAGTGAAGAAAAATTGAAAATATGTAAAAACACTTTGGCAAGTTGGACCAGGGGCTTAAAAGTGGGAAAATGAGCTCCATAAAGGACAAAAAGGATAAATTTATAATGGAAAATTTTATTCGAAACACAACAAGTAAGAAACAGTCGCTATTGTAGTTAATTCAAATCAAAATGGCGTCTTGTTCAAGTGAGCACTTCCTATGAACCCAATTTCGACACTTTTCGAGAATGCTTCCATGCACATTAGACAATGTCAGCCCGAGTTGCTGGGAAATAGATCGAAGTTCATTGGGAACAGCTGAACTTACAAAAATATGCAAAGGCACTAGTTGCTCAACCTGGCCCAACTTATCCCACATTTCCCAAATCCCATTTTCCAATCCCAAATCCCCCCCCATTATCCCATTATCCCAAATTTTTTAAACGGAATACTAAAAGCGGATAACTAAAATAAGGACAACTTTATTTTTACTTTTTCACTTCAAAAACGAAAAATTTGCGTGGTTCCTTATCTGCTGATACAATGCAATTGAAAGCGTTCTTATACAGCTTGGTTAGTGTGTCCTTTTTATTTCTATCTGATCTTGTTCGTGTAGTGCTGGGGGTTCTTAAGATATTCGCGTGGCCCAACTAGCCCCGCTCTACGCTACGTAACGAAAGTGAAGCATATTTGCTTTTTTCTTAAGCCTTTGTAATTCGGAAACTTCTGTAACTCGAAGCTTTTTTTCTTTGTCTGATGAAATTCGAAAAATACACTCGAATACCTCTAAGTCGGATTTTCACGGAACATCAAAATTAGTTTTGGAATAATTCGAAATAGAGGTATTGATATTTTTTTGTTAAAAAGCCTTTTTCTTGTACGGCAATGTTTATGTCGCTGGAAGATGTCTTCCAATACACGCACATTTAGTGCAAGCAAGAAACCATCTCAGATACCTATAATCTTTCTATTTACTATTTTTAGATTAAAAGCTGTTTCCTCATTTTTGCTGTGAATATCTGAATATCTTTGGTACTTAGATTGTGATTTCAATTACTTTGAAAGGAGTTACAAGTACAAGTACAATTACTAGGACTGGATATTTGAAATGTTTAAGTGCAAGTGCCGAGGAATTTTACTTGTACTTAAAAAGATCAAGTACAATGAACTTTACTGGTACTTGTACTTGTATTCTAAAGGTTTGCAGAATATTCATACCTACTCAAACTAGAATACTGCAGATGAGACCCTGCGTTACCTGTTAGACCAAACAAATAGCGCTCCGTACGAAGCTGTGGAGCCGGTGAACACTGATATAGCTCAGATCGAAATTTGATAGTCAAAAAAATATTCACCGAGATGTGTTCTTCTGTAAAGCACTAGGGCTTTGAACAAAGAAAGAAGATGGATACTCGATTCCGCCTCCTTATCTCTGCAACTTCGACAAAAATCATTAGCAGCGCCTCCTAGCCTACTGTAGCTCAAAAAAATTCGTTCTTATTTATTTTGAATTTGAGCTAAACTCACCAATCTCTCCTCACAACCTCCAACTGAAGTCGATCCAAACCCACCTAAACAAAATAAATCCATCTCAATTTTCTAAAAAAAAAAAAAAAAAAAAAATTACGTATACGCCTTCGTGAGGCACACTGTCGTGCCTTGTTTTCTCTTGAAAAACCCTTATCTAAAGTGCTCGCATGCTCGCGTAAAAAATGGCAGCCATTTATAAATCCAAACAAATACCCCGCTGCTTCTTACCTGGAAACAATTAACAATTACTCACAATTTTACGATATCAATTCGATTCTTTGTGGTCGCTGTTGGTGTCGTTGTGGTAAACTACACCACAACCACCTCCACCACCATCGCCACCCCGTCCTTCCCCTTTCAACAAAGATAACAACTCATTGTGTGAGCTGCTGTGTCGTTGCATAAATGAAACGAAAGCCTCATTGATCGCAATTAAATCGTGATACGAAAGTTAAATAAATGTCTCTACTCGCCTCGAAGTCGAAGAACCAATAAAAAAAAAAACGAAAAAATGAGAAAAGCAACCGTGAGTTTCGGGGGAGTTCGAGACAGCAGCCTGTTGAGAGTATCTTTTTACCAAAAAGCAAAAAACTGGCTGTCATTGCCATTGTGTATCCGTATCTTTGTCAATTTTGCAAGAGTTTTGCTCGCGTTGTGCACAAAAAAACAGGCAGAAAAAAATGAAATGAAGCCAGAAACCATAGCGACCGACTCAGTGACTCTCGACTTGGCCATTAGCAGGGTAGCACTGGGATTACGCAACCGAAAGCAGCTAACTGTTCATGGTGCGCAGTGGTTTCTCGACTTTGTGGCTAATCGAGCCTAACAGATACAATTTGAGAGTTTTCAGTCTGTACCGCGGTGTGTACCCGCCTGCTGCTGTTGATGAGATACGAGATACACTCTCAATCGTTCTTACACCCAAGCATCTAGCACCCAGTGTTTACCTATTTTGTAAGTTGTGTGCCGTCGTCGTCACCATCGCCGCTTAAACCTCCCCCTCCGGTTGTCTATGTTCCTGTCAAGCGTTTTTCCATTTAAATTTGCATTTTCCTCCGTCTCGTTTGATGTTCGCCGCTGGAAAATTACAAAATAATGCGGATAAAACGAGAAATACGCTTTCAAAGATACTCAGATACTCAGCTCTTCTGAGGTCTCAAGCGCGAGAGACAAATAAATGGAGTGTGCTGTGTTTTGCAATTCTTTAAAAGTAAAGGAATATCGAGGACATAAACCTCTCTTCCTTTTGTTTGCCTTCACTCACTTAATTTACGAGTATTAATTGAACAAATTGATTAATTTTTTTTTTCTCTATTTTCTTTTCATTGCAGGTGAGACTTGAAGACTTGGAAAATATTATCTGCCTCTCACGTCGTTTGACCTTTGGACACAACCGCCGATTATGCCGGACACTAATTAATTATTTTGTTTTAAAAGCCCCGCACATATCATTACACAGTAATGGCGTCGTGTGTGTGGGGATAGATAAGGACAAAGTGATTATCTAATATGGTGAAGCACCTCCGATAATAGCGCCGACGACGATACATTTTGTCTGATGAGGGGCAATCGATTCTGTACGAGACGTGGCTTTGTGTGAGTGTTTAATGGCCGAGCATAACGATTTGGCGACGTTCGTCGTTAGGGTTTATGTTGTTTGGCGGGAGAGTTTGTGGCGTCGTTAGCTTTTGCAAAAGGGCTTTGGGGATGTTGATTACTTGTAATAGCATTTATTATGAGGATCTATCATTGATGAATGTCTGGAATGCTTTAAAACATCGCGTGATGATCTCAAGATTCATTCGATGAGGTGAACATTTTATTGTTACGTCATTTTTATTCGAAATGAATTCTTTTGCACACAAGTCTGTTCTAAAATTGTACAGAGGAATTTCCACTAAAAAGCAATTGAATATGCAAGCCTCTGCCTTCATGGGTACTTTGCGTCCAAAATTTACGTTTGCTGTGTCTTCGATGGATTCAAAAAAGTAGTATTGTAGACTGTGCAGATTGTTGGGTATATAACCTAACTTCGTGCGGTTTTTTTTTTTTTTTAAATTTCAACGTTTATTTAAGAAAAACATGTAAAATAGTATTATTCAAAGTATTGCCCATGTGAAACTATGACTTTTCCCCATCTTTCTGGCAATTTGTGGATCCCATTCCAAAAGAACTGCACCGGCTTGACAGCCAAGAATGAATCGATCCAATTTTTGATATTCTGCTCGGATGTGAACCGTATTTCAGTGAGGGCCCTCTGCATCGACCGGAACAAATAGTAGTCAGAAGGGGCAAGGTCTGGGTTATAAACCGGGTGGGGTCGAATTTCCCATCCACTGTTTTCCAAATCGTTCTTAACCGGAATAGCAACGTGCGGCCAAGCGTTGTCATGATAACAAATTATTGCTTCGTGTCTGATCGCATATTCTGGGCATTTTTCGACTACTGCTCTCTTCAAATGGATTAATTGTGTTCGGTAGCGTTGTCCATTGATGGTTTCAGCAATACAACAAATACAGAGCATTACCTTCGCGCCATGGATATTTGACTCTGCCGTTGATTTGGCATGATAAATGGAGACAGTTGTTGAAAGACTCTAATTTCTCTGTGTCCGTTTTTTTTTTTTTTTTTCATAAATTAAATAGTGCCCAGTGCACAAAAATTTAGATAAAAACACGGAAATCGAAAATAAACCGAAAGAAATAATAGAGGCCATGCAGCAGTTTTGACTAAAGACATTATGTTTCGCTAAATTTATAGGTTAGAATTCGTTAGAGTCGCAGGCGGAGGATCGAGTTGCCTGGAGATCTCTTCTGCGTACATTGTCCCCGCGATCCCATTAGTGGAACACGCGGTCAAGAAAATGGTGATGATAATAAATTTATTGAAATTTTTCATAATTGTACTTTTATTTGTGTTTCGTAGCCCAGTATTAAAAAAAAAAAATAGAACTTAACTACTTTAAAGCGGCAACAAAATAACACTCTTATTAATCAATTCCCTCCTCCATCCCTATGTCTTCGCTGAGTCCAATCTTAGACTAACTAAAACGTTCAAAATACATATTCACTTTTACAAGAAATCCATCTGCTGCCGAGTTGATTTCTCGCACATTTCGATGCGCAAATAAAAAATGTATCGACTGCTGAGTTGTAAACACATGTAGTTCGATACAATATGCATACATACGTATCAGTCAAATGATGTTGTACATCAATTTTTAAAAGAGTGATAGGATAAATTTCCAATAGTGCTAACCTCCGATTTTTTGAAATTTTTTGAGAACATCCGTCTAAAACCGAAATCCAAAGCCGTTTTGACCGCAAATGAGTAGAAGGGACGAAAAGGACATTCAAAGTTCAAAATCCGTGAAAAAAGAAATGGGAACATCTCGTAAGCCCCATAACCTACTTCTTTCTCAGATATCTCGTCTGCTGGAAAGAAATACCAGTACGCTTACAGTGCTTCAAAAAGCATTTTCGGCAGATGTCGACCCAAAACTTAATAAGGCCAAAGTTATTAGTTCTAAGTATATAACTTTGCTTCCGCCATTTTTTTTTTTTTTTTTTTTTTGAAATTCGAAGCTTTATTGTAATAAACTGGTTATACATTTATGATTCGTATTGTGTTTGCCACGAGTCTGGATCAAGTAATACCTCCAATTCTGCATCTTCGAAAACCTTCTCTCTTTCACCGCCATGCCGATTTTCCACGTCAAAATCACTGTTCTTGAAGCGTTGAAACCACGTTCTTTCACTAATAGCGGCCTCATTATAGGTATTTGAGAGAATTTGATGATCCTCAGCCGCAGATTTCTTCATATTTAAGCAGAAAATTAGAACCTCCCGCAAATGGCGAGAATTTGGCTCGTAAGCTTACATTTTAATCGAGAATAACTTTATGATGCAGACACAAATCGACTAATATTTCGATGGCGTTATGTTTTCAAATACCTAAACTTATTGTATAACATCTAGGATCTATTTATTTCGACTACCACTTACCGCTACAGCCATCTATTGCAAAACGGCGACCTAATAGATCACTAAAAAAGTTTGTATGCTAGTTCACTGTTTTTTGTCAGCCTTATTGCATCATAGCTAAGAATACACGCCGCAAGAAAATCATCTGTGAACTATGTTGACTTTTCTCATTTCCCAGTTCCTAATTTCCATCACAAACAACAACTGACTTAATGCGAATTTAACCGTTTATCTACCCAAAAAAAAAAAAAAACAAACAAACATTTCGTATACCCATCGCCATTGTTTCAAAGTGAGCCCCACCACACAAAGTTTGTCTATAAATTTAGCACAACCCCACTAATTCGGATCGCCGAAAAATTGAAAAACGAAAGAAAAAAACCGAAAAGCCATTCAAATTGCCTCAGCAAACCGAAATATTTGCATAAATCCAACCTACCGTCACTCCGTCAACGAAAAATGCAAATAGATGAATAAATCCCCTCCGGAGTATCGTGGTAGTCAAAGCCGAACATAAACTTCAATTACTGTTTACAAGCTTTGGCGGAGGGACGCTGGTCCAAGCAATTATCTCGGTACGACATATGACAAATTAGTACCGCTAGCCGAACTCCTACTCAATCGAATGTATCTCTTTCTTATGGATACGTCCACTTCGGACACATACGTCAAAACTTATTAAAGCTGATTTTCTTTTCTTTTCGTTTTTTTTTTCCTGTTCTCTCCGACGGACGCTTTGGTTCAAATATGGAAATCATTTTGTACTCTGCGGTTCCGCCTTCCACTTTTGTTAAAAATATACAACAAGAAAAAAAAAACTTGCTCAACGTTCCTCCCCGTGCCCCACCCCCTGTCGCACACAACAACAACAACAAAACTTTCAATGCTTTTTTGTTCAACGCGAAGTGATTCACTCGTTGTACAAGTATTTGGGCGCTTTTTGACCGTTCGAGAGATAGCACTTTGACATTTAGTTGTCAAACGGTTTATGGTTAGTTTTTTATGTTCTCGTTTGGTGGAACCAAAAATAGATACACATGCACAACTCCTGGGGGAAGAGGTGACATGACAAGCATTGTGTCTCTGCTCCAGAGTCAGCATTGTGTGTAAATCGGGACGTGTTTGTGTGTAGAACATGTTTTACTCTGTAACAAAAGAAAACCAACAAAAGTCGAACTGAGAAAATAAAATTAATTCTGAAGGAAAAATCGAATTTAAATTTTTCACTTATAAGGCAGAGCCGAGAGAGCACACGCACAAGGCGATGTTTTTTGTATCTCGATGTTGTTTCTGTTGCATTTATGGCGATTTCGGATGTGTTTTTGTTTTCGTTTATTTTTTCTCCTCCTGCAGGTTTTGTGTGTCTTCTAAATGTAGAACGACAACGATGCTGTGCTACGATCACGGCATAGAGATGTCAAACAAGCTTCCGCCTGTCAAAAGTGACATGTCTGTCAGTCAGTTGTTTGATGCGTGCCGAGTGATTTGTTTGTAATTTAATCGAAATGTAATGAAATTGAAATTGAATTTTCTGTTTTTTATGGATGTATTCTAATCGAATGAGAAGTTTAAATGGTGGGCTGAGGTTTGAGCAATTGATGTTGAGGAAGTAAATTGACAGTGATGAGAGGACGTCCTTTGTAAACTTCCTGAAAGTAAACAACGCTATTTTTGACGTTTATGGAAAGAGGGCGTCTTTTGGAAACTTCCTGAAAAAACGAAACGTTGTTTTTGACATCTGTGAGAGGAGGACGTCCTTTGAGAACTTCCTGAAGTAGAAAAAACAACGTTATTTTTGCCTTTTGTAGGAAGAGGACGTAATTTGCGGTTTTTGACGTTTATGGGAAGAAATATAAAACGAGATGAAGATCGTTGTGGCTTAGGATTCCTGTTACTTTTGCAACAAAGACGAGGGAGAACTCGGAAAGGAGGTCCCTGGGCATCTTCTAGCCTGGAGTAGAATCAAAATAAATTTTTCTTCGAAGAAACATAAATGCAATAACTACACAAGTTTTTGACCAGAAGTTAGCTTCAGCCACGTTTTTTCCCACGTTCCTTATTTTCCTAAGCAGCGGCTTACGTTTACAGATCCACATCTAGTAACCACAGACACCTTCATAGGCACTTTCTTCACCCATCTTCACTACTTACGCCCACCCGAGCACTTACCAAACACAACGTTACGTCTACATCGCAGAAAAAGATTTACACTCTCTCAACCACTTGGCTAATTATTGTTGCAAAAGAAGAAAGAAAGAAAAACATTTTGCTGAATTTCCATAAAAATTGTTGAATAAACCACAAAAAAAAAGCATTTCCAAATTCCAAATACGTCTCGACTCTCCCACAAGATTTTGCAACATCTTTACCTGTCTACAAAAAAACTAAGCCGATCCACAATTGTTTTTACTTCTTCTCCCATTTACATTCCACACACACACTTACACAGTCCCAATAGTGTTCCCTGAATTGAAGTGATCGACGAAGAAGCTCACAAAATGAAGATGGAAAAAGAGAATTTCATAATTTGCCACAATTTTTTGGCATTGAATTGCAATTTCTTTTACGAATTTTTTGTTTTAAATTAAAACACGTTCCACATCGAAGGTACACGATCCACATAACACACAGACCGACCGGGACGGGTGTGTTCAGCATGGAAAAACAGAAAACTTTTTTTATCAGTTGACATGTCTTGAAGCGTAACATTGCGACGTAACGCGGCGTTGGTTTTTTTTTTTGTTTTCATTTTTCTTTTTTTCTCTGCAGATTTTGACCATAAAACACGGCAGTTTGTTGTGTACGGTTCGGTTGGGGTCTTGTGGCTTTTGGTTTTTGCAAAAACGCCGCAGACAAAACGCGGGAGGATTGTTTTACTTCAATTTTTTTTTTTTGATTTCTCATTTGGCGTTTGGTAAATGTCAACAAAACGTCAGTTTTACATTCGTTGAATTTGAATTAGATAACCCAGTTTTGGCATCGGAGGAATTTCGGTTTGTTTGTTGGAATAATTTTGTAAGACATGTCTGATGGGTGATGGAGACGACGAGGACAGCGCGGCGCGGTTGGATAACGCGGTTATTTATTGGGGCTTGGTCAGGAAAATACCGGGATTCGGTAATTTATTTTGCACTTAAACGAGGTCTTGAGTGGAGATTGGATTGGAGCGAATGGTATGCGGTGCTTGGCAGTTGATTAAATTGACCTAATTAGTGAGACGATTGGCCGATTGATTGGAAGTTGTCAGCAGCTAAGTGGTGAAGTTGTCAATAATCAAAGGATTGGGAGTTGAGTTGAATGTTGACTGGACAAAAAATTAACTAAGCTGTTCTTCTAAGTATTGTTATTATTATAATTTGATTGAGATAAAAAATTATACTAACAATAGTTAGATGATAAACATAGCGCTAGCTACCAGGACCTTTAGCTATTAGCATTGATATCAAATCATGCAATATTTTCTCGAAATTTGGGCCCTCATCTATGTTGTCGCAAAAAAAAAGTTCTAAAAAAGGTTTAATAATTTTTTTTTTTTAGAAAAGACATTCTTAGCCTAATCGTTTGTGCCTTGCCTTTCTTCAAATTGTCTACAAAACCGAATTGACTAATTCTGGCTAAGTTAAAAAACCAAAGTAATGTCAAGACTTTTTAAAAGAAAACTGTGTGGACAAAATTATTAGAAACCAGAATACACTCAGTGAGATTGAATAAAGCGAGCCTATTTTTCTTTAAACAATGTTTTAATTTTTTTAAAAACAAAATTTGAAGCCCGTGGACTTATTTAGCCAAAGAGGAAAATTTACAAAAAGACATAATTTGTATCACGAAGGCAAGACAGTCAAAGTAAAACTAACACAGTGGAACACAGCAAATGATGTAAAACTATAAATTAATAATAATTCCAACCTCCAGAATAAGCTATAAGCTAAAAAATCAGACTTGCAATCGAATTAACCACATTTTGTGACAGCCTTCCGTAGATCCTCTACCGATACAATTTATTGACAGCCAGAGAAAAAAAATTCCGAGACTGATTCCCCTACGGCTTGAAGTCCGCTGACCGTGCTGGCTACTTTAAAAGTTGAGCTTCTTTGTCTGGGTGGCCGTTGGCTCGATCAGTTAGAGTGTGTGGGACTATTAAGCGAGACTGCCCGGGCTCGAATACAGCTCGGGGTAAAAACACCACAAACAATTTTCACTGCCCCACCTCCAGCGAACGACTGACAACCCTCCTGGAGTACTTCTGTCACGGAAAGCTTTCGCAATTCGCCATTTGGAACCGGCGTTAAACTGTAGGACCCCTTCACATGTGTCAAAATTATAACGCGCACAACACAGTGGAGGCGCGAAAAGCTAGGCTCTGGCCCTTCGTGGACTGTTACGCCACTAATGATGATGATGAAGCTTTGAACTATTTCAAAAACACATAAAAATACCGTCCAAAAGAAGTATAGGACCTTGTGCCCAGCATTAAGTCACTTCACCACATTTTCCCCACTTGCCCTCAAAAATTCTTTATCCACATACCTCGATTCCTTTCATTTTGACGTGTATTTTTCTTTTTTTATCCAGGGCGCAAATATTTCCATGGAATTTATTTCACTTTCATTTCGAAACTAATCCACGTGATTTCACCCCTTCTAAAAACCTGAATCCGGACAAACAAAACCAAGCCAAGGGAACGATTGAACACACAAACACACCACTAACCAACAAATCGCTCTTAATCCGTCACCCACCGTAGCGCGCTGAAATTCTAGGCCACCTTTCAAAATCCACAAATCAAAAACGAACGAGAACGATAAACGATAAAATCCTTTTTTCACATCCAGAAACACACGCTCATTTGAATCTTAATCTAAAAATACGATATACGATTCCCGTCGACGTCGACGAAGTCGCCTCAGTGGGGGAGCGGTATGCATGTTGGCCTTGATTCCTTCCCCCCCAGTTTACCTCATTCTCGACCGTGTGCGCCTGTCACTTGACTCGGCGACAAATATTCGAAAGGTATTTTTTTGTTTGATTTGGGAAATGCCGCGTGCATACTCGTACATCTCTCTGTCGAGTGGTATCCAACAGATACTTTTCATTGCACTCACACACAAGCGCCAGCAGCACGACAACTATGTAAATCTGCTCATAAGTCATAAAATACACAAAGGTAATAGCGGATAATTAGCAGTTGTTACCTGCTCTCCGTGGAGGTATCGAACAATAAATTTCCATCGTTCAATTCTGCGGGACCCGTGAGAGAGGCACACAACCAGCAAAGCAGATACAGAACAAACGCCATAGATACGTATCTCTTGCAGCAGCAGTGTATCTAGTCTCAAATTAGAATGTTCGCATTCAGATGTAAATTTTGTGTCTCTATCTGGTGCAATTGTAAGCGCCCCGGCCTATACTCGGAACAACAGTTAAGGCTGCAGTAACAGCAACGGCAACAACTACGACTCTTGGCTTCGACTCATGGCGCTGGGCGCTTTAAGTCTCTTGTACTCCCCTCGTAAACCATGACGCGACGATAATTACTTTTCGCCGTAAATTGCTGGTTACTTTGGATGTTTATGTCCCGCTGTGAAGTGCAATATTCGAGCTCTATAAACGGCCACCAATGGGTAATGAGTGTGACCTTTATGGAGGCGATCTTCAAAGAGTCTGTGAGGCTGCTAGCTGATTTGTAATTAGAGGGTCTTAGACTGGCCAGAGAAGGTGGGCGGTACGGGAGCCATGTTTGGGTTGGTTAATTTGTTGCTGGGGTTGAATGTAAACAGGAAGACGGTCAGTAATTTGTTAATTGCGTGTTTTCATTTCACGGATTTCAATTAGTTTATGGAGGTTCGGATTTGTTAGCCTTCGGGTGGGAGGTGCTAAGCAATTGGGGGAGGTGTCCTTTACTGACATAAAAGGGAAGGGAGATTTGTCTTGTTTTGAGATATGAAATGGGTCATAATGGAAGTGAGCGTCCTTATTGTAACATGAAAAGAGTCATTCACCATCATGGAAAAAATGTGCCCTCCTCCACAAAAAAGAGGAGAGCCTCGTGCTGTTTTTCCTGCAAGGTGACAAGATTTGGAGCAATGTTCTATCGGCTTACTTGAAAGTACTATTGTGAGTAAAAAACACGAGAGTTTATTTATAAATCAAAAAGACCTTATTGATTCTTATTCATTTCAACTCCCACAAAGTAGTCCCCTCCAGGTGCAAACGTTTTTCTAATTTTCAAAAAAGTCCTCTTTGATTCAAAATGATGTCCATAGAACGGACTTTTGAGTTTGAGTATATTGAGCGCTAATTGGATATTTTCTTAGGGCGCCTTGTGAAGTACACAAGTCACTGTGTTTATAGTGAATTGTAATAATTTCAATGCCTTGTTGAAGCGTGTATCGTTCCGTTTTTATTAATGGCGTAGTTTCTACTTGTCAAATGTCAAAAAATACATCTTCAAAAGTGACATCTACTGAAATAGCGGGATATTGAAAATAACACCTCTTATTGGAAAACCCTATACTTTCAACATGTGGTTTGTAACATTCGGTATTATATTTTATTATGGTAAAGACTTAATAACAATGAAATAGACCTGCGTTGGTCCATAACTTGGGTGAGTTTAAAAAACCAGCGGTAAGAGGATGTTATATAGAGAATAAAGTCTGTGACGGTGAATAAAAGCACAACTGCGGAAGTCCTGCAAATGATATCGTTAATAATTGCTCTACAGAGTTGCTTTTATCCACCGTCACAGACTTCATTCTTTATAACATCCTGTTACCGCTGGTTAAAACAGAAGGACTTGAATGCAATGTATAATTTACGGGTTGAGTTAGTTTAAGCTTAGCTACTTTGAGCAATTGTTTGATAAAGAAGCTTCCCCACATCTAAAATCTTGTCTTGACAAGTGCAAGCACATGCTCCAGTGTATTGCTGGCTGACGAATCGCTGCAGTCTTGCAAGTGTTCGACAACATCACACCTAGTCTGAAGACGTGATATCCTAATAAGCCATGTCCTGTGATGATACCAACCAAAACGCTGCGTTTGGCCCTAGGTAGCTCCAAAATTTGTTCCGTTCCGTAGGTTAAAGTTCGGCCAAAAGATGTTGATGATGCGACAGTGTGTGCCCTGGTTTCGTCCAACACCAGCCTCTGTGAAAAGTTTAGTGTTTAATTCACTTATAAAATGTTGACACACCATGTTTCCAATTGTAGGAATGAAGGAAACGAAGCGTTTTCTTTGATGGTTTATTCTTAAGAAAAAGCGAGCTACCTCTGATTTTGTACATACATTTATAGTTTTAGCTTAACGAAACAAAATGGGAAGTGTTTGGCTGAATTTGCGGGAAAATCGGATGATCAGTTTAGAAGGGAAATTAAATAAATACTGTAATAGGAATGAAATACCATAAAGTGTGTTGAAAAAGTTTGAATATCAATTTCGTCGAGGATTTTATCATTGTCTACACAATTACACAGTGTGCCAGTTTCAAAAAGATTTTACACACATTCCCTTGTATGTGCGTTACCTTGTTACCTCTTATGAATTGTTGTCCGGGAAGCTAACAAAAGGTATCCAAGTACTGGTTAGAGAGCTGCTGCAATGATTTAAAGCAATCGTAAACCATCTTAGGCTGGATCGTTTTGCTGCTCCACATAGATATTGACCTGACCTCCATTTTCCTTCTTCTGCAATAACTTTAAACTCTTATGGGATGAAAAAAAAACCTTAAGCTCTAGCTTGTCTTAAAAACAAAAAACATCTTGATGAGTGATACCGAAAAGACCTTTAAAACCTAACTTCAAAGCTGAGTTGAAACGTCTAGCTCCCAGAACTCATACCGTCCAGTTGAGTTTCACCCTACTGCTTCTGCATTGTTCCCATAAAAGCTGCGTCATTTTGCAATCAGCAAAATTTTCCGAAAAACCAAAAACGCAGTAAACCCTCACTGACCCCGACTCTCTTATCACACACGCCTCCCTCTGTTTACCAACAACGCGTCGAGTGAATGCGAATGCATCGCCCGCGGGCACGTGTTGACGTGTAAACACATCTCTCAAACAAATAAAAAAACAAAACCCAACCGTCGATAACCTTCAGACGCTCCCCACTGACATGTGACACTTACTTTTGATTAATAAATCAAACAAAACACAACAAAATATTTAGCTGTGGTTCATTACGCGGCATCATTAGCATGCGGCTCTCAATTTATCACCGGCAAGCGCGTGTCCTTAGGCAACACGAGAGATTCGCGACACCTTTCGGGTTAAATTCCACACAGATTGTAATGAATAACCTGACAATCTTAATTAATGAACGGTTTTTTCTTTTCTTTTTTTCAGGTAAGCATCAGTGGAGAAGGTCATTTTTGAGACTGGTAAAATATCCTGCAGTCAGTTACGCAAAACATTCCTCGAAAGCCCCGAGCTGCGCGAGAAAAATAAAATGTGCCTCGAAATCGCATTAACAGCCGCCAGAGTACAGAACTTGAAACGAAATTTTTTGTCGGCCATTTAGTCGGCGGAAAACCGCACAATAAGTGATTTTTTTTTGTGGGATTTTTTCCCCGATTTTTTGTGAGGCCGGCACATGTTGTGGGGCAAGAAATTGCAAAATATTTTTGGTTTTTCATTCGATGAGAGACGACGGACGTCTACGTTGAAAGACAAAATTAAATTGACGGGAAGCTGTAGTCTGACGGACCGGCAAGAGGGTGCGGATTGAAAAATTGCGATACGCCACATAATTTGACGGAAAACTAACGTGGAACAGTGACAACCGACGGAGGGGTGCTTGAGGTGGAGAATTCCTTGGATTTGGTAGAGGAAATGTGAGGAATTTCTTGGTAAGGGTGTGTAATTGTTGCAAGGCTAATACAATGGCAGAACAATCGGGCGATCGTGAGGTTGTTCTGTGCCAAGGATGGGCAATTAAAATGATTTTTGGCTCTGGTGTACTTTGGCAACTGATGTCGTCCTTTACGAGTTCGCTGCGCTGAGTGTTTTAAAGTACTTCAAGGTTATTGGCGAATACATCTTGTCCGAGACTTTTTCTGGTGATCTTGTAAGAGTTCCAACGCCAACTGGAGGTCTTGATGAGCACTAAGGCCTGCTAGGTGAAGAGGGATCGATGTCATCGTAAAAATGGGTCCATTGTGCTCCTCTAACTTTCAAGTCAATAAAGTTGATCGCATCCTTAGCCTAACTACGGTCGGTTGGTCACGCTGTGTCGTTAACTGGAACACGGTGAATCTTTAACTAGAATTTTGTTGAATTGTGAACTGGAAACGTCTTGGAGGCAATTTTCACAAAAATTCTCATTTAAATTAAAAATAGAAATAAATCAAGATCTCTGATCTTGATCACCTGCGATTGAATTAAAATAGCAATGCAATCAGCCTCCTAATATGGTTAAACATACGGGCCGTAGTGAAGACTACAACTTTGTTTTGCCTTAGTAATCCTAACGTTCTATTAAACTTCAAAATTTGCAAGTGATAGGCATG
The DNA here is from genome assembly GCA_905187475.1 of Syritta pipiens. NCBI lineage: Eukaryota > Metazoa > Arthropoda > Insecta > Diptera > Syrphidae > Syritta > Syritta pipiens. The sequence goes on along the minus strand of LR994571.1, from coordinate 7,886,460 downwards.
AGTATGTCAAAGAATTAAATGTGAATAGTTTTTGTTTCATATGATTTAGAACTTGCAAGCAAGCTGGTTCAGCGCTGTTCAATTTCTTCTGTTTAAATTGAATAACTCGACCAGATTTCTGCTTAAATATGGCTGCTGCTGTTAAGGATATCGAGAAGCCCCAGGGTGATTCTGCATCAGTCCACCACATCCGCATTACCTTGACCTCAAGGAATGTTCGTTCTCTTGAGAACGTGTGCCGTGATTTAATCCTCGGTGCCAAGAATCAGAAACTACGCGTTAAGGGCTCAGTACGCATGCCAACAAAGGTCTCACCCGTAAAACACCTTGCGGTGAGGGTTCAAAGACTTGGGATCGCTTCCAGATGAGACTCCACAAGAGAATCATCGACTTGCACTCCCCGTCTGAGATCGTCAAGAAGATCACTTCCATCAACATTGAACCCGGTGTAGAGGTTGAGGTTACCATTGCTAACTAAATTGCCTTCTGATGGTTTTTTTTTACAAAGTGAAACATTAAAGTAAAATAACAAACGTTTGAGCGACTCTTCGCTCATATTCTTCATATTCCTATATGAAACCGCACGGAATTTGCAACTCTCATACGAACAATATTGTCTGGCGGATTCTTAAAAGGAAAAAAACGAAGTAAAGAAATGACCTACTTGTGTGTTTAAACAATTTTTTGATAAGTTAAAAAATAAAGCCCGATGTAAAACTTGTCGTTTTTTTAAAAGGTCAGAATTAAAAATGTTCCACACATGAATCTCCTGAATTTCAGTAGCGAGGAGATCAGTAACGATGCTACAGTTTTCTTCGTTCAAATCGCAAAAAATGTGAATCTTATCGGAGCAGGGAACTGAAATGTTAAGGAACATTATCCATACTCCATTCCAAACCCCATCTGGCCGCAGATCTGTTTCCTCATCTATTTTCTGCCACCTTTTGATCTCATGAAGACTTCAATCCCTTCTACGGTTCCCACAGATTCCACGTCCATACCCTGCAAACCATCACTCTACATGGCCATGTGCAAAAGCATCTAATGACCACATGAATCAAAGCCCCGTTCACTATTATACGATCCAAAATAACCGGCGTGCTTCCGTAATCTATCGCATTGCGTTACTTCCATCCCGACCCAGTTCCCAAATCTCAAATGACAGACATCTTTCTTCTCACAGAACTCCGCCAAGATGTTTATGAATTCCAAGCTCCCAGAAATATTCCGCTACACCAGCTTCCGCATCATTCAGTCAATCTCTCACCTCACGAAAGATACACGACCTACATCCACGGTAATTTCCACATTTGGTCGGTGAATGAGTCGTTTCTGAATGATTCTACCTCCCCGGGCGCTATTCTCTAAACAAAACTGAATCCCAAATTGAAATCTTTTATTCAAACAATCCGCCGGCGATGCGTTGAAAACGTCTGTCGTCAAAAAACTCATCCACACTCGGCGTCCATTAGCGGCGCAATGATCGAAATTAGTTGGCGTGTTCACAGCTCCAACAGGTCGTTCATTTTGCTGCACGTCAATTAATGTTTCCAATTTCCGGGCGGAGAATCTGGATGAACTGGACAGAACTGAACGATGCGCGCGCATCGCCTGTCTCCGCGAACTGGTTCCGCAAAAAAGGGCTGAGAGTTGATCGTCCCTTTTATTGGTCACAGGGACAGGTCCACCTCGTGGAATGCTGTCGCAGAGAACCAGCTATAATTTCTTCAGCCATCCACCAAAACTGGGTCAACTCTTACTCCGCATCTGTGGTGCATTGTTCGCGCGGCTATTCATTCACTTCTTGCTGCGTCCATTGAGAATTGCTCGAGAATACCCGGCCACAAATCACAATTTAATTGAAATAATTTTCGAGAGATTTATTTTGATGTTCTTTGGAGTGTGGAGCACAAGCAGTGTGCTCTTGGGGGCCCACAAGATGCGTGGTGACGGTGCGTGGGGGTGGCAAGACGCCGCCATCTCCGCCGACACCGCGCGCTGTTGGATAAACAAAACATGAGAAATGTTTGGTTTTGTTTGTATTTTGGTTTCGGCTTTTATGAGTAATTAAGTGATTTTTGGCAGTGCGGGGGCAGCCGCAGATGTTCTTGGGAATGTTTACGCATCGGTTAATTATTTTATGTGACAGTTACAAAGGAGCGTAATGAGTTGAGAGATGCTGTGAGTATGGGGATAATCTCTCTTAAAAAATTGAAAGACAAGTGGTTTACGGGAGAATGTTGAGGGGTGGCTTTGATTAATGAATTAGCGGTCTCAGGAGCTTAAGATGTTGGAAACAGTGATTTCTTTTGATCTTTTGAGACGAGCTAAGCGAACATCACTGAGCCGCATGATTGTGTTACGTAAGGGTGCCCATTATGCTCTTCATTCCTTTAAAAGGGGCTTCCTGGGGACATGAATAGAGTTTGATGTGACGTTAATTGTACTAGAATTGCAGTATTTAACAACGTTGCTCTCCTAAAGTGAATAAAAAGTAGCTTCGTTTTTGACTACCAAGAGAGAATGCCTTAAACTTTTAGAAAAGTTAGATCTCCCTATGTTGGAGTCTTTCCGAGCGCTTTATTATGAACCATCAAACACTAAAAAAGTGCCTTTTATCAAAAGGCTCGAGTACGAAAAAAATGTTCATGTAATTCGAGATGTGCCCTTTAAAATTTGCACTAGGGTACCATTGTGTGACGGCTGAAGTATTTGAAATTTGACATTCGTAACAGTCAATCCAATCACTGAGTCGATCAACGTTGCTTAGAGCCTCCTTTCTTGTCGAACCAAATCTCATAGCTTCTTGGCTCTATCTACGACTCGCGTTTTCTGACAACTCGTAAATATTGGTTTTGAGAATCCTTTAAAGCCCAAATCAAAACGGCGCGTTCGGCCGGTCTGACTGAGATTTGAAGTAGAATACACGCAAAAGCATTGTACAAATCGAAATAGCGCGGTCGGGCGTTGCAACTTCGCAGATCGTAAGATCGTAAGTCCGACCGACTTGGCCTACTTTCTACTCGCTCGGGCGTTTGATAGATGACAGATGTGTGTGTAATTATTTTTATTTACGAACGAAATTTGAATGCGGAAAGGCGATTATTTGAGTAAGTAAGAATTACTTTTGGTTTTGGTTTCAAAATCAAATTGTTTTCTTATACATTGTTTTTCAGGGGATGGAAAATTTCGAGGATAAGCTTATTTAGGGAAACCTAACACGCGAGCTCAACTCCGATTTAAAAAATTGAGTAAGGCGTGCGTTGAAATTCTTTTACGTTAAGTCGATAAAACGCGTACCAACGCCTGTCAAAGTCCGACCGACCGAACGCGTCGTTACGATTTAGGCTTAAGAATCCAAAAATTTGAAATAGGTGGGTCTTAGAGGTGAGGGCGGAGATCCTGAAGTCAATTACACATTGAATGCCACGCCATTTACGAACACACTTAGTGCCGGTCAACGGTGACCCCCATGGCATTCAACGTGTTAACGACGTTAATTTTAAATGCTTCAAAAAATTTTCTCTGATTCCTTTGAGTCCTTTTTAACTAAAGACCTTTTTTGCAGCAACATTTTCACGTTTTCTCAAAACCAAATTTTACTACCGTTTGAGTGCAAACTCACACCGTTTAAAACTGATCTGTAGATTTTTCCTCTCGTTGGTTCCCATAACTTTAAATGACCCCTGATACGGCTGATTTCGCATCGAAGAAATCCATCGACCTCTTTGGCTTCCGCATCCACCTTTCGATCTTTTACGACCCACCTCCAGTTCCTCCTCACCTCGCACTCCTAATTAGCCGAGTAAGTAGAACTCTCTCCCAGCCATACGCGCAACCGACGCCGCCGCAACGCCAGATGGATGCACATTTTCGGTACTCGTTCTGTCAGCTTAAAACACGTCTCAGCGTCCGACTGGAGCAACGTGTCCACGTCTCTGTTCGTCTCTATCCGTCTGCGGAGATCATACGACTTAATGAAAAGGTCGGGGCGCTTAATTGAGCCGTGAGCCATTAGGCCGGGCGACCGACCGTTCCACACACACGGAGAATTTCCTGTGGGGGTGCCACAGCCGTAATGTCATGTTCCACAAATTACCCAGTCTCATTTAAGAATCGAATGCGAGTGAGTCACACTACAAACGGTAGAAAGTGTATCTGAGCGCTGGTGTTCAACCGGAGCGTTGCACGCTCCATGCAGTTCGCGCCGCATTCCGATCTGCATAACTTTCAGGCAACTTGTGTTACACAAGTGCTGCTGCTTCTTCGTCTTCTTTTGCCAAGTCAGAGATGCAATTGAAGGGAGTTTTTTTGTTTTTTTTGTTTGTTTGGTGCTGTTATTAGCGGGCGGAGATTGGTGAAACATTTTCCGCCTGTGAAATGTGATCTGTGGAAAATGAATGGAAAAGCATCGCACCCCATTGTGTCGAAGATGTGCTGCTGCCTTGGCGCTTGCGTAATCTCACTCGCCATCGCTCTCTCAAGGAGTTTTTTTGTTTTTCTTTTCAATTTTCATTATTTCACCTTTTTTTTTGTTTTGTTTTCGGAAAATCAGTCGCGTCATTTCCCTGTTCGGGGAAGAGACGGAAAGTATCTCACCGCCGACGACTTCAACACTTCTGGGCATTGTGCCTGAGATTGATGTGTCCGGGGGATTGTTGGCTGTATCGAGACGGATGCAACGACAGCAAGACGCTGTCGGCTGCAGTAATGGCGACGTCGACAACGACTACGACTACCTCATTTGGAATTTTCTTATTTGATAAGAAAATTACTCATAACCTGGAGACAGAGTGCATCCGAGTGTCTGGGAGGTTCGTGTTTGGAGAGTGATATGACTTTGGATCACAACAATGGATGGTGTGATTCAATTATTTTGAATCGAGTACCGTGGGGTTGGGTGCGCGGGCCAAGACTATTTTTTTGTGTTTGCAATGGATGAGCAATGCAAATTGTGTGTTGACATTCTTGGGAGGAGCGTTTGATTTTGCTATGACTCAAGATATTGTTAAGTTGCTCATAGGGCGTTGTTATGATCGTCAATTTTATTGAACGTAGATCAGATTTTCTGAAGTTTTGATGCTTGAATTAGTCTCAGGGAAGACTACACCTAAAGCGAAAACTTTAATGATTTCAGTGACACTTATTGCAATTGGAGTTGGTATGGGTTTCTTCTATTCTTTGTTAGTGAAGGCAGTTAAGACTTTTTTATATTTTTGAGTCAGGAAATTGCGATATGAAACAACTCATGCTAAATCAGTTAGTTAGTTAGTTAGTTAGTTAGTTTTTATCATCAGTCTTTTAATGATATCTAGAGCTCGCAATAGATAATGAGCACCTGACATTGACCTGACCTCATTGACAACTTTAAATTCTGCTTAATTGAATATAATAGTCAGTGTTTAGAGGTAATCTTTTATTTGACCTGTCCTTGGATCGTCCATAAATTTTAGAGCTAAGGGAATACCAGGATAGTCCATGTCTCATGATACTCGTAGTTAGTTTCGATTTCATTCACTTTCATTATTCTGACGACACTGATTACTTAAAGTTGCAGAATTGAATTGAATTTTTGAAGAAATTGAGAAGTCTCATTGAATCATCTGTACTATGGTTTAAAGGTTTTATTGTTTTCCCAGCACATGTTTGACCCGTGAACCTTCTCTTCTTTTGTCTAGAATTTAAAAGCTGTCCACTAGACGGTTCCCATTTGACAACGTCCCTAGATGCTATCGATGTCGGCCCTTTTTCTTGATTATTTTGAATCTGACTAAAACCAGGCTTGGACAATCGGTTGAAAGGTGTTTCATGGTCTCCTTGGTATAGTACAGTCCTTATGAGATCTATTTTGTAAAGATAATTGCTAAATGGTCTATTTTCTGTTAATTCAAGGTTACACCTTACCACGATCACCTGAGTTCATTATTTTGGATAAAAAAAATACAATTGAAATGAAGGTTATTCATCCGTACCTCGGGTCATTTTTGAACCAGGCGACTGTATTTTGATTTCCTGCACTGCAACGAATCAGTGATCGATTTAAAAAAAAAAATACTACAATTGCTAATTACATACAAAAACTGGTCCCTTAATTTCTAAACTGTATGTCTCATATTTTAGAAGATATTTGACCAAAAAAGACTGCTTTTTATTCAAAAAGTCGAGGTACGGATTAAGGTAAAACGAATTGTGGTTGTATTTTCCGCATTCTACGAAATCCGTAAATAATTTTGATGTTTCTGTCAATTTAAAAAAAAAAAATGTGGATGATTACATGGGTCAGCTCTGTTATTTGGTAATCGAGCATAAAAGAACAGTATTAGCCCCTCATTAACCCTTTCGGGACCTCATTCCAGAGACTGACACTACAACAAAAGGATTAATTTCTGGTTTCGTTTAGAATGGACAGAATGAATAAGATCCACATAGATAAACAACATTACCCTAACAGAACTTTAACAAAACCATTAGAAAAACACTAGAATCCACACCTCCAGGAAACTCCATTTAAGCTGATGGCAAAAGTTCAATCACAATTCGCCATACATATGGGCGCCCCTCTTCGCGTCATCATACTTCCTCCTAAAAATAACCACTCCAACTTCCTTCCCATCAGCTACAAGCAACTTTCCGGCCAAGTGGCCGATATTAACTCATTAAAATCGATCGAAATCCATTTGCCCCAGCCCCGCTTCAACATCGTGTGTACAGCACACCCTGAGAGCAGAAGAGAAAAAAACTCATTTCAAAGTGCCAACATTTGGATGATGGAAACTTAAAAAAAAAAAAAATGTAAGCATAGCAGCAGCGCTGAAGTTATTTGGGTTCTTCCTCGTTTTTTTTTCAACCATCAGGTCATCGATCTACCGAAATGCATCCACAATTCATCTCTCTCTCATTCTGGCGTTCCTAAAATTTTGATGGAACAAGGAACTAGGTCAAACATGTGCTGGGCCTGGCACATCTGCATCCAGGGCTGGCTTTTATAGTTTTCAACTTCAATTAAGACCGTCTCCGGCTGCACGGGCTCTTTCGTCAATAAATTTCATTATGAATTCGTGATCATAACCCAGTGACAGCAGCACCAACAAGAAGCAGAAGCACGAAAAACACAAGGCGGAGAAGGTGAAAAGCGCCCAGCGTATCGGGGCGCGCATCAGCGTCTTCTTCGTCCCCCTCGAGGCGTGGTGAGAAGAAGAAAACATTTCTTACATCGCGTGTGTGCATTTTGCTTAATTTTAATTGAAATTAATTTTCAACTTTTGAATTGCATAATCCCAATGGTGGTGTGGAGATGGTGATGGGGTTGCGTGTAAAAGGATTTTACGGGTGGAATCATGTGGATCGCATCTTCTGCGAGGTCGTTCGTTTTGCGATGCACTCGTCTCTCATCCGTGCATTGTTTCACTTTCATAAAAGTTTGCGAAGCTGAAAGGGAAACCACTGGGCGGCTGGGATGTAAATTCTCTGCCAATCGACCCAAAAGCCCACGGAGGAGGGACCTACTTTTTGAAAGGTGGTGGCGCTGCCGGCCTCATCATTAGATTGCTGCTTGCACATTTCGCTAATGACTTCCACACACCAGGAGTGGCAAAAGGCTTTTTTTTATTTTCAATTAAATATTATTTTTTGTTTGTTGACGTGGTAGCGCTTACGGGGCCTGCAGGTGGAAGATAAGCGTCGGTGGAGCAGGTGAAGCGAAAAGCCGTGTCATTACGTCAGTCGCGGTAGCTGGGGACTTGCAAACAGTTTGAGGGTGTCTTTAATTAATTTGACGGTTGTCAAGCATGCTGTCATGAGAGCGATGCAGCTGAGCGCGGTGACACATAAAGTTGGAGTGCCACAAGGCTGTGTGGTATCACCTAATGACGTTCGTTTGTTTTGTTTGTACTTTGTCCAGAAAGGGCAGCTGTGTGGTGGATGACGGCAAATTATGTCCGTTGGGAGGCAGAATTATTTTTGGATTCGGAAAACGTTGGAGGGGGGATTATTTCTATTAAGGGCGTGCACGGTCTCAGATGTGTTTGAAAACTGGTGGTGCAGAAAAGTATTTTGGTTAGAAACAGAATGTATCAACTTGCTTATGACGATCTGTAAAGAACCGGGGATGAAGGTCTAATATTTTATAAAACGAACACCTCTCATAACCGGACAAATAACTCGATGCTGTAAGTGGCCGATTATGGGAAAGTGCACAAAGTGCACACACGAAAAAAGGAGAAGACTTGGTCAAATCTCAGATAATAAGAACCTTCATATACGTAGAAACCCTTAGTTGATTACGAGACAGAATTCAATTTGATAAAAGACGTCAGTAATTCGATATCGACCTTTGGGTTGTGTTTCTGCAATGTAGCGGGATGTGAACTATGATTGTTAAAAGTGTACAACACAGTAAAAGCTCTTAATACAATTAATAAGCATGAAACTGAATTAAATTTAATTTTTTCAACTGATGATAATGCGGCTGTAAAGTAATTTTTTTTTTTTTTTTGTGAAGCTACATGACGTTTATACAATTTTTGAATTGAAGTGAAAATTCATGTACGATTAAACCTAATCCGCCCACCCGGTGACTTTGGGTCACCGTTTTAGTTTCGAGAGTTATATTCACAAAATTTTGAAAAGCAAACCCATTGGAACTTATTGACTTTGTTTCTCTACGGAAACACTACATAGAAATAAAAAATCACTCACGACAATTTCAAAACATACCAATGTCATCGTCGTTGTCTGAGCCCAAAAAACACACACTCTGTCATCCTCTTTTAGTATTTTTTTTTCTTTTTCATAAAAAAAAAGAGTATATCTTCGGAATGTATTACTGTAAAAAATATACACCGCCATTATTGTTTTCCAACTTAATACGCCCAGGTGGTGTCTCACAGTCACCCTTGCCTTTTATCAGGACCACTTAGGCGTATTAATGAAATAGTGTTATTTGACAAGGCTGACATAACTAGAAAGAAAAAACGATGTTACATTCACCCCAATCACGCAACTCGCATCCGACTCGTATTTGCCTCGTATGAAGAGTCGTATTCGAGCGGCATCGCTATTCCCCAACTCGCATGCGTTGAATACGACTTCAAGTAAAAACAACGCATGCCATCGCAGCTACCCGAATGTCAACTGTCAAAACGTGAAAGGAAAATGTAAACAAAACAAATGCAAGAAAAAGGATCTCTCGTGAAATAAAAAAGAAATTCTTGAATGAAAACAAAGTGGCCTATTTTATTCTGTTTATTTGTATGTTTTTTTTTCAAAATCGTTCTGAATAAAATGATATTTTTGGTGGACCCTGGGGGATTGCCTGACAACTAAACCGTACGCTGGCGCGGTTTCAGGAGTTTCTTAGTTCCTAGTGAATTTTATTGGTTTTTTTTTTACATACTTGATAGATTAATCAATTCCAATTATTTTAAAATCTTATTTGTACTTGCAAGATATACAAGATGCAAGATATTTGTGAATTGTGATCAATAAAATTAAATTTTAGGTGTTTCATGCCAGTTTCCTTGAATCGTTTGTTAAAAGAACCATTTATGCACCATACAAATAAGTTTTCGTATCAAAAGATTTTTGTATTTCACACTACCGTATCCTCTTTTACACAATAAAATACATTTCCTCAACAATTCCCATTCAGAAATGTGTATTTGCACGTCTTGTTTTCAAACAACCCTTAACTAGTACGTACCTCTATATACGAGGAAAATACGACACAAATACGACAAAGATACGAAAGCGGAATAAGGAAAAAATACGACACTCCTATGCGTTGCTTGAATACGAGTCCTGTCAAAATTAAAATACGACGATGCTCGTAAAGTACGACTTCGGTAATAATGAAATACGACTGTACTCATATCCGAGTGTCGAATGCGAGGTGCGTGATTGGGGTGATTAAGTCTCATGCAGCCGCGCTCCAAAGACCAAAATAAAATGTTGCAAAAACAAAAAAACATCTGCAACGAACACCGAGAAAAATCCTGTACCTGCTGTACCTTATGAACAAACTGACTAAATAAGAAAAACCGAATCAAACTAATTACAAATGTAGTTATATGGCCATCTGCAGTCTTCTCAATTAATCGAATTGCTTGATTTGGTGGGCAAATATGGTTGGAACAGACTTTGTTGGTTGTAACTTCTAGAACTTAATTCAGAGTGAAAAAAGCTCCCTGATCGAAACAAAAATGAAAAATGTATCGAATTAGAAATGCTCTAACAATCTTGTTTGGCATCATTCAACTTCGCAAGTTAGTATCAAGTATATCACAAAAGCACGACGTGAAATTAAAAAAAAAGTTTCGAATTTAAGGGGTTTTAGCAATTTGTATTGTTGGTATTTAGGATTCTATTATATTAGGGATAGTTCAGAACGAGAGGTATTGTAGGTGAAAAAAAATTCTTCATGAACCTTATTAAATCTAAAGATGGCATTTGACTGCATTTCAGACTGAAATGTTATATTGATGAATGCTCAAAGCTCAAGTGGAAAGGAGTCTCTAAAATTACTTAAAATTCTGCAAACGACTCTGATTAATATAAATTGAAAAATAAAAAAACAGCTTGAAACAATATTTTCCAATATTATTTCAAAAAATAGATTGCACTTTTCTGTTTCGATGACTTTGGGTCACCACCTGGGTGGCTTAGGGGGAAAATTGGCCTAGGCCGATTAGTGTTAAGCAATTAATAAACAATAAACATTTGTACGAACGTAAGTTAAGACTATAAGTAAATTAAAAGCAAAGAAGAAATTAAACAGAAACATTTACCTTAAATACCAAATAAAGATTTAAAATATGGTAAATAAAGAAAAACAAAAAAAGTGTCTTTCAAAAACAATAGTTCTCCTGTTGGAAAATTTTAGAAGAATTCCTAAATTTATTAAGTTTCGTTTGCGATTCATTCCGACGTCACAATCGCAGAAAATGTGGTTCCTGACAGTTGCATCTCTAAGCTAATGTTTGTCGTCTTCGGAATTCTTACCTCTCGCAAAAGTTGCTAAGTTGCTTTTTAATGTACATGCTAACCTTTCTGTCGTCAAAAACAATAAATAAAGATTGAACTCGCCCTTGACCCCTTGAGATTCCCCTCTCAACAAGGAAACCTTGAACTAAAAACACCTCGAATTTGTCAAAAGTCCTTCTGCCTCAAGTGATCGATGTCATCATCTTTGACTCACTCGCTAACTCACTAACATCAACTAATTTGCAATTGATGATCACACTTGGCAAATTCATTTTTCAAAAATCACCGTCAACAGCACATTAAATCAATTCCGCTGCTGTTCGGAAAACACATCTTCAATCGGTAATCTTCAACCTTTTAATTTAATTGCATCCAAGGAAAAGGTTAAATGCCATCAATCATTTACCCATCGTCGTGTGGTGGTGGAGCGCGCAGTCAGATCATTATTCAAATAAAAATACAAAACACCACTAAAATAAAAATTATTATCTCGAGAAGCTTCACTGGAATGCGGACTGCCATGAACCTCCCCGCCTGATTTGAAAGACACGCGATAAGCGTTAGAATGCTGCATCAAGTTCTCTGGATGTCGCGCGGGTTGCCGGCCGAATTGCGTTATTATTTTGTCAATTTTATTGTGACAATGACATCGTGCTGGTATCTCACCTCATCTGACTTGAGATGAAACAACAGATAGGAGTATCTGGGATTCCCCAGCAAGAACCTTTGCCGTACCTCGGGGGGGAAGATGTGAGTAATTTGAGGTCTGCGAGTTGTGTACTCAGCGTGAGGTAAGAAGAGTGGAATTTCTTATCGTGAAAGAAGTGAATATTTTTAGAATTTTGATGAGATTACGAGTAGTAAAGCGAATTTAATTGGAGTTTGAACTGCGGTGGTGCTATTATGGTGGCTGCGGTGTAGGCGGATGTGATGAACACTTTCCAGGAACCCACGTTCGGAAGTTTCGTTTTGTTTTGGATTAGTGTAAATTTCATAAGAGATTGAATGAGTTCTTTTGCCATCGTTTAAGTAAGCAGCAGATCCATCAGCTCTTCACAGAAAGATTTCTGTGGCCGCCATGAGTGAAAATTTTGATGTAAAAGGTGGGCCATCTAGTGCTTTGTTTTGGTTTATTTTGACACTGAAAGCTGTTACCCGCTTGAAATCTTCACAGAAAATCAGTATCGTTCCTCCGCGGAAACGAAATGAGTGGCTTCATACTTAAACAACGCTGAAAAATAATCCGAACCGAGTGCTGTGTAGCCGAAACAGTGCGTTGTTTGAAAAGAAGTCAGCCGTCTTAGCGATGTAAACTGGCTGCCTCGGAGTTGCGTTTGTGGGAAAACATGAAGGACCGATGCTATGTCAAGAATCCGGAAACGATCTAAGCATAATGCCAATATTATACAAGCAATCTGTGAGATATAGCCCGAAATCGTCAATAAGGTCTTAGAAAATTGGAAGGACAGAATGGGTTACTGCGAAGCCAGCCGAGGCAGCCACTTAAACGACGTTGCGTGCCATAATCAATGGGAATGTTTGCTCTTACCAATAAAGCCATGACACATGGAAAATAAATTAATTTTTAATTTTTGTTTACATTATTAAAAAGAAACTTGTATTTGGCCCAACATGTCTACTGCAAGAGAAGACTTAAAGAACAGCTGTCAAAAAGGTCTTGTATGATGTTTGTTCTCTTAAACGCATTTATAAATCTATCATTTAGCTGATATTCCAATTTCAACCAAAAATGGTGCCACAAGGATAATCATATGGGCCAGTATATTGTCATTTTTATGCTTCCAAAATAGTTTGGTAACAATTTTAGACTCTCTTAAATAATTAGAAAGCTATTACTTTGCGTAAAGTTCAATTTTGATTAAAAATTTGGGTACCACAGGCATAATTACTTAGGCCAGTATTTTTTGTTTCATTTAAGATTAATTTTGACCTCTCTAAAAGAATCAGAGAACTATTATTTTACGCCTGTTGCACTTTCAACAAAATTGAGTACCACAAGTATGATCATTTGGGCCAGTGCTTTTCTGTACACATTTTCAAGCTTCTATGAAAGGCAGATCGTTTTCGAAATACTGCCGATCCATGTTTGCCGCGAATCTTTAAAAAAAAAAGCTTTTAAACGTCTAAAAGGCACAAGCACTGTCTCACCCAAGGCCAATCTCCCATCGCCAAAACAAGTTAAGCAATCGAGTCAACTTCGAATTGACAGCGCCGATCACAATCTTGCCGCCAAAGTAAAAGGTAATTAAATATGACAACCTTGACGGGACACCGCGAAATTCTCACTCCACAATGGCGACATCCGTCTCAAAGTCAAAACACACCAACAAAGGATACCCAACCCAGACATCCAGACACACCACCACAGTCGTCTGTGAGTGTATGTGGGCATGGATTTGGAACCTTTCCCGGCCAAACGTCGCACCAAATGTCAACGCTCACCTCTCTCTCTCTCTCTCTCTCTTTTACTTGCCAGTTTATTTGCATTTCATCGGTAATTGCTCACTCGCCACCGTTATTTTAACGACTCATTTCAACCCACTTTCGTCATTATTTCTTCTCGAGTTTCCTGCGCGTAAACCCACTTCTTTATCTAAGATCGTAACTCAATGAAAAGATTGACAAACGTAACGAAACGACAGAAAAAAAACGAGGAAAAAGAAAACAACGAGTAGTTCACCGTTCCAATCGAGATTTGACTTTGAAATTTACTCGGTATCAATATTCAAATGGGCGACCACTGCGAGAGTAGAATACAAATGTCAGACTCTGTTCACCATCTCACCCACTCTCACTCCCCGGTGTCCTTATCTTAGGCGACGACTACGACGTTGGAGAAAACGTTTAAAAATCGAAAGGAACTCGAGTCGTCGACGACAACGACAACGACGACGCCGCCGCCTTGTTGACATATCGACTCCCCTATCGAAATAGGATCGGATGTCAGTGTCGTTGTTGACGTGTTAAGAATACCGAGTGGTCGCCTAATGGGGGCGAACACACTCGCATTGTGTCCCGTTGATTAGTGACAATGACCACGATCTCATCGTGCAAGCGTCAGTCCGTCTGACGTCTGGCCACCCGATGAGGAGGAAGAGTGTGAAGATGCGCGTCCATTGACAATTTACTCCGTGCATGTGTTGTATAGTGATTTGACAGACGAAAGGTTATTCAACACGGCGTTTTCACCGCATCGTCTCGCGTCAGATGGGCTGTGATGCAATTGCTTGGGGTGACAATGGCGTCGAGAATATCAAAATATCGCGCGCCCACACGTTGAAATTATCCAGTGGCTCATGCATTGGTCAAGCACTTGCATAATTTAGGAGTCGAGTACGACTGGGACCGGACATTACTTCAATTGGAAAAAATTAAATTTGATCGTTTTAGATTTAAAGTAATAATGAGGTGCGCACGGGCTTGGTTATTCATTTGGGGAACCATTTTTGGGGGCGGTGAAAAGTCTGCGCTGCTGTTTAAGGGGCTTGGAATTGATGTTTTGAAATGTCAAACTTTCGCCGATGAGGTGCATGTTTCACTCCTAATTAGAAAGTAGATCGATTGAGGTGCATGTTTGAGGTTAGGTGTTAGTTGATTGCTTTCAATGACATGTGTCACATTTGACAGATGCAACGAAGGAATTTTGTGTGGTTGACACGTTTTTTTTCGATTCATGACATAATGCATCAGGGAAATTTGGACAATTTTTCTCGTTTTTTTTTTTCGCTTAAACGTGTTTGACAGATACGGCGTGTTAATTGACAAGAGTGGATTATAATGTTTTATTTTGCGACACCCGACGGTTAAGTTTTGGTGGCGAAAAACGTGTCGGCACTTGTTCGGCGGATAGTGGAAATGGCAGTGGGTTGCTGTGACACAGTTGAATTGGTTTGGGGGGTCGATTGCGGATATACGTAGATTATCAAGTAAGTGTACCTGTCGACAGAGAAATGACGTGAGCCAATGGAATTGAGTCAAATTTGATGGTGGAGATAACAAGTGATATTTTGTCTGGTCCAAAAGTTTGGTAACCGTGGTCTTTTTTTTTATAAATCTTGTTATGTATTTGCAGTTTAGCTTGACTAATTTAGCATTATCAATCAATTAATCTTAGATCCAATCTGTTAGTTGAAGCTCATGCATCAGAATCTTATCTATTTCAATCAAAAAGTGAATTTTTTGAATGTGTATTGAGTTACGTTCCACAAGCTTTAAGGCCGAATCATACCGACGCGTTCGCGCTTTTGACAGGCTATGGTACACGTTTTATAGTTCTGCGAGAATGTACACAGCTAGTCAAAAAATAGGTGTGAGCAATTTATTTTCAGAAACTCCAATTTTTGTAGTACTTTCTACAGAAAGTTCTAGATTTTTCGGTAAAATCACATAAAATGATCATATATTAGTAAATTTGAAAATTTGCTTCCTTACTCTTATGACCTGAATTTCCATTTCACCGTTTTTTTAGTTTCCGCGTGGTGTTGAATCTATAAATTTGTTTGCATATTGCTGAAGATATGGAATGCCACGCTTTTTTAACCACTCCTTGTGGTCCTTGTCTACAAAAAACCTGCTGACTGCCTACTATTTTTTTTCTAAGCTTATCCCATAAATTCTCATTGGGATTGAGATCTGAGGATTGACTTGGCATGGAATGGCAGACGCCTTTTGGTCATGAAATCAATCTTTTACAAGACCCGCTAAAAGTTTTGGGTCGTTATCCTTCTGAAGTGCCATTGAAGGTGGATTTTTTTATCGGCAAATGGAAGCATAGTATTTTTCCAAATTTGCTTTTTTCCATACAACAGCCCCTTGAGAGCCAGAGCCTAGCTTTTTCGCGCCTCCACTGTGTTATGCGCGCTATATTTTTTTAATGACAGGAGGATTGTCAGTCGTTCGCTGGAGATGGGGCCGTGAAAAATGTTTGAGGTGTTTTTCCCCGAAGTGGATTCGAGCCTGGGTGCTCTCGCTCAACAGTCCGACGCACTAACCGATCGAGCCAATGCAGCTCAATCCTGGTATCATTAATACGAAATATAGGGCCTATACCTTGCCATAAAAAATGCCACATGGCATAATTTTTTTGCCCTCCATTTTTTATTGGGTTTTTATACCGTGGTGGTATTCCTTTCCTTTTGGCAGTCTAATCTTACATTCAGAGTCTGAAGAGAACAAAATAATTTTAATTTCATCACTCGAAACGACGTTTGACATTTTTTAAATTCCTTTAACTCCGTTTCTTTAATGGTCTATTGCAAACAAAGAGCATACACCTATTTTTTGACCAGTTGTGTATGTAAAAACGCGGAACCAGCTTTTCAAAACGAAGTTAAGGTCCCCCGTTTGATAGATAAAACAATTTTACTTGTTTGTGGAACTGAAATAGATAAGTAATTCATTTAAATAACGAATTAATCCAACCAAACCATTAAAAAAAATTGTAATCAATTTTGAACAATGAAATTACCTCTTGTATCTAACCTGGGGGGAGAGTAGCTTTACTCAACATTTTCTACTAACGCTGAAGGATGCTACGATTTGTGAAGTTTCAACACTCGACCGGCGTATTTCGTTTTATACAATGCTTTTATATGTATTTTACTTCAAATGTCAATGCATGACCGCTCGAACCCGCTGTTGTGATTTGGCTATTAACCTGAGCAAAAATTGACAAATTAATTTCTCATTTATTTCTAACCAAACACGAAGCAGTCCTAAACAAGACGTCAGCGACAAAAATATGTGCCCCTTCCTTTTCAATATCAAATCCTGAAAAGAATGCCTTCACTTGTGTCCAATCATATCGCGCACAAAACAGTGGAGACGCGAAAAAGCTATGTTCTGGCCCTGTATGGGCTGTTACGCAGATTATTTTGAGATTATTTTTTGTGTCTTGAATTTACTCTATTTATTTAAAATATTATTACTTCGTGAGTGAATTATAGATTTATTGCCACACTAGTATAGGCCTTCAGCCAAAGTCTTAAATTTTAGTGAAAAATTTCGAGTCGAAACTTTCGAGATCAATTGCGAATGCCCAGGAATCTTAAGTTCAACGAAAAACGTGCAGCAGCATCTTTTCTTTTTCAGCAACCAACAATAAATGTTGCTGCATCTCTCCGAAATCCATGAAATCTGACTTCAAGAAACACGGAAGTCCACTAAAACTAATCGCACATAAAACTCCACCTTGACAGACCAACGTAGCGACGCATAAAGCCCCATCATCCAAACGACCAATTACGACCTATTCCAACGAGCTCTCCGACAGGTTTATCCACTTCCTAATCATCTTGGTAACCTTTTGTATTAAGTTTATTTTCAATTAAGAGACGTTCCCACACCAGTCTCAGATGACTCAGACTGCTTCAAATTCCCTCCCAAAAAAACAGCTCGCCCATAAAAGTTCTTTCAAGATTCATGGCGTCAGACCAGACGACGGAGAACAAAAAAAAATAATTCAAACTCAAAATGAAAATCAATTCACAGGCCGGCCTAATTTGCATTCGCAGGACAGGCACGTTTGAGCTCTTTTAATTCCCGCCGCGTACCGCCAGAGGTCTGCCTCTCTGCTCAACCAACGACTCAATTCGAGGCTCAAACAGAGGCGAAAAATAAAAAAAAAAAGCTTACACATATTTTCCTTCTAAATCGCCGTTTTATGTGGTGTTTGTGGCGTATTTTTCCTCACGAATTAGTGTTACACCTCGGTGATTGAACAGGCTCATAAAACGCCCCCCGCTGTCCGCACCACAGTCGTATCCATTAGATGCAGACAAGTTTCGAACGTGTGGTTATGTCTATGTTGCAAATGACCCCCGCCCTAGTGGACTTTTTGTTTTTTTTTTTTATTAGTAAACTTTGTCACGATTTTTATTGACTTTTTATACGCATTTTTTAATTGAAAAGAAATATGGTTTCTTGTACTTAACGGTCTCTTTCTCTTTCTTTTTGTATCGTTTCAGGTGAGCATGCTAACACACTTTCATTGGATTGTTCTGAGTGTGACAAGCCCACATTCCTCGGAGGTGTGATTGATTGCGAGACAAGCAGCGTCTGTATCGGTGGCGTCTAATGGAGTTCCGGGAAATCGGTTTTTGCGATCCTTTTGTGGTGGTGGTTGTCGCATTCGGTGGATGCACGGTTGCCGGGGAGTATTTGTGTCAATTTTAATTGGCAATGTCGATGGAGTTGATGACAGGGTTTGGCGATGCAATAAACCTCCTTCATCATCCTTTTGATTGCGGTGCTTTCACGGGAATGAGGTTAATTGTGCCCCTTAACCCTGGCCCCGGGGGTAGGTTCTTTCTCTGGTGTCTCTGATTGACAGGTGACCTGAATGTGGAAGAGTGCGCCGAGCATGCCAATTCGGGTGGGTATGTCTTTTTTTTTTTTCTGTGTGCGGCGGCTTGTCCTAATTGTGGGATACTTGCGAAATTGCAGGAGGGGCTTGTGATGAGAATCGTGGCAACGGGTAACTGAGAGTCCTCCACTGGTGTAATCCGCTCAATGAGAGTGGCTCTCATGCCTCTTGGTTTTGAATAAATTGCTTTTGCTTTTAAAGCGGCAGTACATTTTTTTTTTATTGTGAAAGTGTACCTAAGTGCTTTTGGACCATATTCAAATCTAAAGGCGTGTGTTGAGAAGGCGTCATCTTTGATTTCGCGATGTCTTCTTCTTAACGGCAGTATTATAGCGAATTTTGCGATTAAGCGCCGTGGCTTAATCGTTAGTGCGTCGGACTGTAAAGTATTCGAGCTCGAATCAAGCCTGGGGAAAGAATACTACGAACAATTTTCACGGCCCCACCTCCAGCGAACGACTGACAATCCTCCTGGAGTAACCTCTGTCATGGAAAGCTTTCGCAATTGGCCGTACGGAACCGACATTAAGCAGTAGGCCCCTTCCACTTGTGTCAAATTATTTCGCGCACAGCACAGTGGAGGTGCGAACAAGCTATGCTCTGGCCCTGTATGGGCTGTTAGGCAGATTATTTATTTATTTATTTATATTCAGATCGATCTTTGTCAAAATTCGAAAGTCGGACTCATTGAAACCAGCCATCTGTTATTCACATTTTTCATAAAGCCCTATTAATCCCTATTTAGGTCCTATTCGCCATATTTTAGGTCTGAGGTAAATGTGATTGTCATCTTTAGTAATTAAAAGCAACAAGTCAGACTTGGATGGGAGATCGAGATTTTAAAGACTTTTCACAGAGCTGACCTCCTGAACACAAATATTTGTCTAATATGGGATGGAACCAGCCAATTTTATGTTTGAGTTTTGATTTATCATGCCCTACAAAATAAGCCGCAATGATAGTGACTTAAACGCCCCTGTTCTGTATTTCGAGTGAAAGTAGATTCAAAACGAATTTCAATTCCACTCGAAATAAAATTCGGTGTTCTGCATTCCATATGAATTCGAATTTTCGAATCCACTTCGAATTTTTGTTTACGATAAAAGAAAAATTATCTTGGCTCTGTCAAAGGTAGCTGTTCATTTAAAATCATTTTTGAATTTATAGACAAGTGTGTGGAATACCTATGTAATTAAAATCGTGGTTTTCTGCGCATTCATAAATATCCCCATGTCCTTTGTGCGATTTGGTGGTGCACTTCCGTTTTTCCTATGCTTACGTGTTGCGAAGTAGATGGACCAGGACTTTCTTTTATGTTTTCGGCGTTGTCGATATTACATGACACTGCTGGCAACGAAGAAAGTTGTACCGGTGATGCCATCAATAACGCTTTACATTCATGTTGTCTTTGCGATGGAATCTTCTATAGGTGCTACGTATTTTCCTGAATATTGAATTTCCAGTTGAGCTTGCTGTCTGGAATTATACCAAGATATATTACGCCAAGTCTAATCTTAGGCGTCCACCTGGTTAGCCTGTGAAGGGCTAATGTGATGGCTTTATTGTCTGCATAGCCAACTGGCTTATAACCGGTTAAGATGAACTCCAGAAGGATATCATGCAAATGCAAAAGGCAAATGCACTCGGTTTTTTTGGCTGAAGAAATTTACCGACAATTATTGGAAAAGAATTTTGAGAGCAAAGTTATTGGCGAGCTGTTGAACATTTTACTATTCAAATTGTAGTTAAAGTGGATTGGAGAACAGAACACAAGGATGGAAGAGGAAAGCTGTTTTATTTTGAGAAATATAGCATTCCAGGAGTAGCAGATTGTTTGGATGATACGCACTTTCGAATTACAAAGCCCCATCAGGAGTCCGTTCTCCTTTTTAATTGAGAATGATACGATACAAAGGTAAATGAATTCAATTCACAAAGCAAAACTAATGTGAATTCAATTCACATAAAAATGACGGATTGTGGATTGTAGAACACCAAATTATATGTTCAAAAATTCGAATTCACTTTTATGATTTCGAATGAAGACCAGAACCCCTAATTATATTCTTTCGAACAACCAATTCGCTATACATTATTTCACTCGAAATGCAGAACACTTAATTCCACTTTTGTGGATCGAATTCACACAAAGTGAAATGCAGAACAGGGACGAAAATCTTAAATTGAACTCGACAAATTTAGGAGTGTAATTGAGCCACCCTTCTACCTAGTACCCTTCTTTTGGCTAGAATTTAAATGAATTTAATGCTATCATGAATTTAACAGCCTTCCTAGATAGAGTGTTGTCGGTCCATGTTTCAGCTGATTAGTTAATTGTTTTGAATCTGACTACGGCCAGGTATAGACAACCGATTAAAAGGTGTTCCGTGGTTTCCTTGGCCTTGGCCATAGTGTGCAGTATTTATGCTAATCATACCTATTTTGTGAAGGTCTGTCTCTGTTACGCCAGCCCGATGAGGTCAAGAGTCGGTAAAATAAATATTTGCACATCCAGTTTTTTGATGAATTCTCGGTAATCTGAAAAGCCGGAAAAAAAACTTTTTTTTTTTTTCGCGGCTGTATGTATGTATATAGAGTTTTGTGCTGTATGTATGTATATAGAGCTGTATGTACATGAAACACAGTTTTGGATTTAGTGATGTACTTCCTTAAAGCTTTCAAAACAGTCTGACCGTCTGAGAGTGTAGATATTTTTGTGTTGATTGGGATCATTGATCGCAAATAGTTCTGTCTGAAAGATTGCCGATTTGCTACAGAGAGGAATCTCTAAAACAAAGCGTTGCTATGGCTCAGTAAGAGGAGTAAACGTTTTTTAAGGCTTCTTTTTTAGAGTCTCTGGCTGAGAAGATCCACAACACAACAACCATGAACAATGAAGAGAAACAAAATGTACCAAAAATTGTCTCTTTTTGCCAAAAGAGGGCCACAAATGGTTCAAAACGTATTCTGACAAGATTTTGTAACGTGTTTTGAGATGTTTGAAGTGGTTTGTTGTCTGCTTATTCACTGAAATTTATTTAAAAATCGATTGAGAGCTTTCCGCACACATTGCTAAGAAATTTGCGTTCAAGTATCTTGATTCATGAAATTTGTTTCCACTCCTTACACAAGGATGGTTTTATAAATTCTACAATAGAAATCTTGACAAAATTTCGCGTGTGTTCTCTAGAAAATTTTGATTTGAGGAGAAAGTAAAATGTGAACGTTTTCTGTGAAGTGATTTTATTGGTTCAAGTTTAATGAGATTCACAACGAAAACGATGAGCAGGATCAAAATTAGCTGATGAAAGTCCAAGCCCACAGTCAGACAAAGGTCTGGGGCGGGTGATGTAAAGGCACAGTTCCTTAAACACTTTAATATCAACGGTCTCAACCCACGCCCTCGTTGGATTTGTGCAAATAAACAAAATCCAAAAGTAATCCATCATCCAAACATAAGCCGCATCCTCTCCGAGTGTCAACATAAACTCTCATCGATCCCAATTAAAGCGAAAACATCTACCACCAGCGTCGTCGTCGCCACGCCAACATAAACCACGCCACACATTTCCTGGTCGTCGAACTTCCCGCCGCCGGCGACGATGCTGTGACCAGTGCAGGGCAATCCTTCTGCCGGGGGTTGACTGTATCCTAAGCAAACAAAAGGCCATCTTTAAGATGACACAGAATTTTCGAAGGTTCATTGTCCCACGCGACCCACGCCTGGCGGCTAATTGTTTTGCAGGAGTTTCGTGGACAAGGATTCTCGATGGTCGAGTTCATCGGAGTTCATGAACCCCCTCGGCGGAGTGTGTTCATTCATAAAATTGAAACCATTCAGCGCCAACCAGTGGGAGAACCCGACCAACCGGGCACTCACACACAACTTGTTGGCCAAGTTAGTGCGAGTACGGTTCTAAATTTAGGCCTAAGCTGAAGGTTTCTCGTTGTTGTTGTTGTTTTTGCCGCACACGCAAACAAACATACAGACACACAGAGAGTACAAACGACGAGTGACTAAACGCGTAGATACACATTTCGAAATCTCAGCGAAAGACCGCGACACAACGGGTTTATTAATCATCACCACTTGATTAAGAGCCGGTTGTTAAGGTGGCCAAATCGGGACAATTATGTGGGTCTGTCTCTCTGGGTCTTGTGGATGTTTTGTTGCCTTCTACAGCGAACGTTAAGTTCAAACCTTGTAACGGCCTCTGAGCTGTTGTATTTTCTTATTTTTGTGGAATTCTGACGCTAGATTTGGCAAAATTGAAGCGTAAAATCACGATGACACCTCGTTCAAACGGCGCGGCGCACTTCCCTGGCAGTTTCCTGCTGTCCAAGTGTGATTTGCAGTTCGACCTGGAAAGGAGAACGTATCTGTGGATTTGTGAACTTCAACGACGATGATGAAGTCACCCCTCGGTCTCTCTCACGGACAGAACCGAAGCAAAGTCGTGGTGTTTGTTTTGTTCTTTTTTTTTTCTGTTTCGGTGAACCTACGGCGAATTCCATTGAGATGACGAAGCTTGTGGCACTCTGAGGCAACCAGGGTGGCTGTTGAGAGCCTAGCTGATGATTGATGATGCCAGAGACTAAGCGTTGCCAGTTGAGGTAACGCGTTAGTGGCCTGGTGGTGAGTGGAGTCTTTTTGGCTTAGTCACGGTGGGTTATTAGTGGGCTACAAGTGTGCAGAACAAGTGTAAGAACATGTGAAACATTCCGAAGGTTTTTAGTGTCGTCCACAGAAATGTGGTGTTGTGGGTGACTGTTAGACAGCTTGGTCTTTTCATCGGCTGGACCCCATTCTGGAACAAAAATTTGGAACAATCTTTGTCCGGATCTAGTTGCCGAAACGGTAGTATACAGTTTTGGATGCCGATCGATTTTCTAAGCAATGAAGTCTTTATTCGAAGCCATAAGGCCATTGAGAAATGTCTGTCTGTCTATTGCGATAGTCTGTCTCTTGCTTGGATTGCATTGACGTTTTTGAGTGTATTTGTTGTAAACCTCGTTAGATTCAGCAAAACAATTAAATGTTAATTCTATAAATGTATACTTCATTGAAAAATCAAGTAGCAAAAGTAACTAAGTGCCACACAATCTTCTTTAACCCTTTCGACTCGATTGGGAGAATGTATCCTTAAAATGCATCGAAAGCGTTAGCAAGTGCCCGCCAGAAAAGAGGTCAAACTTGATTTGACGTGGAGATTTTGCTTACTTGTGTTGTGTATTTATATCTTTGGGGAAAAGAAACTCGGATATACAAAACTTTAGAATAAATTAAAGTATAAGGAGACTGAACAGTGTAATCCAAAGGAAAGAAGGCAACTGAAAAACAAAATGGAGTAGAGAAAAACGTGGTACTCTGGTCTATTCTCCGCGAAGTTGGCCCCACTCATGGTTGCGTTCATTAATACAAAACAACTTGATAGCGAGAGTTGTGAAGCGTTGGATGCAATTTTCTATTGATGATGACGCACACGAGGCCAGTTGTTTCGATAGGGAGCATACTCAAAATACAAAAATTGACATTTCAAGAGTAACATAAAAGATTGGTATCGTTGGAAAGAAGACAAAATTCCTCATCAAGTTTTAATTTTGAGCATGCTCTCCATATCATTGGCCCTAGTGTGCGACGGCGAAGGAAGCAACAAGCTTTCTCTTGGCCTAAACCTGTCAATTCTTACGCTAAAGATGCAAACTCTTGAGATATTACCGACGATTCTTTTGTTGGCTCTTCCTCTTTTAAGGACTCTAGTTGTAGCACAACTTTTGGACTACAGACGTTTGGTCTTAACTTAAAGACGAAAGCCTCACAAAACTCCTGTCTCATTACTTGCTCTTGATCTATGGCCTCACAAAGCTTCTTCCTCATTACTTGGTCTTGTATCTATGGTTCAAATTTGTAAAATGAAAAAATAAAATAAAACGTTGATACAGTACAATAGTATAGTACAGTTAAGACTGAAGCTTAACTTCTCCGGCACATGGCCAAAACATATCACTTTATCAGTTTCATATTTTCTACCATAAAATTGATTAACCATACCAATCGAAGCTCGCCACATGCCACTCCCTGCCGCAGCAACTAAACACCGACTAGCACACCATTTAAGGCTCTGACCTTCGTGAGATACCAACAAATCGCCGCCACTCAATCAGATCACACTCCAAAATGATGCTAATGACTCAGCCCTAAAATTCAAATTAACACGAACAGTTTTTTTCCACGCCATCTGTGGGCGTGTGCTGTCAAACTCAATAATTTCACATTTCACGCAATCGCATCAAAATTTTTTTTATGAAATCCATCCACGAAATTACCATAAACGTTCGATCAATTAATCGCGAACAAAAATTATGTAAAAAAACGATTTTACTCGAAACGTTTAAATTACCGTCAAATATGTGCCTGTCAATTGCCAATGAATGGCACACACACACACAGAGAGCGAGGAAGTAGGAGTTTTGTTTGACAGATGACAGACATCGAACTAATGACCCGTTTTTTTCTTGTAAACAAAACCTCAATACAACGGCCACGCCTTTTTGCGAAATTTCGTCAGCTTATGCAAAAGTAATTGCCGTAAAAGAATGTCACACATAAACGTAACGTAAGTCGGCACGACCTTGGCATTTCTCGATGGTGCTTACAAAATCCCCGATGGACTGAATGCAATTAGCACCTTCGAAAACAAATATGCTCTGTGTGTGGTGCTGTCACCATTGAATGGTGTCCCGTAAGGCTGATATCTCTGACCTATATTCGTGTGCTTGACCGCTTATTACATTCAATTTAGTTCACGGAAATGGAAGAGGAGACCACAAGACACAGAAGATTTGTCAATAAATATCATTTGTTATTAATCTGTGCTTGTTTCCGTTTGGAGAGAAACTCAACACGAGAGGAGACGAAACACAAACACATTGTGAATTAGTGGCATTTTATGCATAAATTTGATATTTATCTGCTCCTCTCTCGTGTCGCTTGTTCGCATTTTGCCGGTTCTTTATTTCCACACACACGCGCACAGCATCTGATCGAGGTGAATTTACGTTACATTTATTACTCATCGGGAATAGATAGATCACTGTGGCTGTGTTCGATGACTCACATGTCCCGTCGGGCTTTCAATTCAAGAGTGACGAGGGAGGGAATTCATAATTTATGACATTTTGTGAATATTTTTTTTTTTTTTTCGTGCCCTAGGCGGTGGTAATGGTGGCATTCTTTACGAGATTACGATTTACGATAAAACGCTAATCGGTTTTTACAAGTTCAAAGCACAAAAAAAGGTGGGACGCCAGAGAGCGCTCAGTGATATTCGATGCAAGGTTCATGAGATGATAGAATGACAAACAGCATCGGCACACACACGTAGGAAGTTTAGTCGGGGTTGATTCAGGGAAAGACTGAAGTGGTCGTCATCAGTTTTACGTGACTGCGATGCGATAAGCGAAAGAAACAAAAGTCTGTGATTTTTGTGACCGGTAAAAGGAGGCTAGATCGACAGTTTTGATGTGGAACTTAATGGCAGACAGAATTAGGGAAAGTTAAGAGGAGATAAGTGGGCCATAAAGGTTGGATTGTAAAGGAAAGGCGAGATGCAAACTAATGGTTCCTTATAAAAGTTTAATTTGCTCTGAACATCAATCCTCGGACTGGGACACCAAGTGTCAATCTGGTCGTGTCGTGTTTTTCTTGAAAACAATGTTCTGCCAAATTTGACAGCTGCATTCATAGCATTCGTGCAGCTCGAGCGCTGAATCATTTTTACGAAAAATAATGGTGGTCTCTTTTACCCCAGTTGTTGTGAGAAGTCAAATTGAAGGATTTAGCTGAAAGATCACACGAAGCTGCTTGTTAGTTCAAAAAAACGTCAAACACTTGCCAATTGTCAGCCATATGCACAATGCTGCACTGTTATTTAATCTCCATCTTTTCTGCATACACGATTTTCGAAAAAAAAAAAAAAAAAATTGATGTCAAATAAAAAACAAAAACATAATTCATGAAACCGAATCATCTGTCAATTGTGTCACTTGTGTGCACCATGCCATGGTGCTGTCACCGTTTTAGCCGCTGCCTGTCACCACTGGCTGTCAATCAAATTTGGCCACCTCGCCTTGAAGTACATTAAAGCAAAAGACAAAAAGAAAATGCTTCGCCCCCTCCCTCGCTGTCAGTGGAAAACGTCATGTGAAATCGGATCGTCAAAACGTAAAATGATGTCTCCGCGCCATCTCAAGCGGACGAAGAGAGTTAGAGCGGAAGACAGAGGGGTTGGAAAAACATGGAAAAATCGTTCAGCGGTTGGGGTGAAGGTGAAAAACTCCGGCCAAGTGGTAATTCGAAACCAAACGCACACACACTCTTCTCTCGTGGTGAGCGCGGGTTTGATGGTCACATCTGCGCAAAGAGGGATCCCCGTCCGATCCACGATCCGCGAATGTGAACTTTTTACGCAAATTAAGCAAATGGAAAACTTCTGCATCGTAATTCGATCCGTCGGTAGGTGTCGCAGCGTGTGGTGGGAGGTGAGTTTTCTTGCGGGTACACGTTGAGGTTTTTTATTTTCCGTGGCATGCTCGCTCGACGGTTCTTCAGTTCTTCGGCTCGTCTCTCGTTTTGGGTGTCGAATTACGAAAAATCTTTTGTGTGACCGTAACCTAATTTGAACGCAACACCATGTGAGGTTTTCTCTTACCCGTGGTGGATTGGAGGCAATGACACATTTAATTCAATTCTCACGCGTCAGATCGACGAGTGGTCTTTTGTTTTTTCTCCCTTTCACACACGCACACATCCGGAGGAGAGGGTTAATTGACGCGATCTCATGCATTCCACGACTTCCTTCGACGACGCGACTCCGCTGCAGTTGTCATAACCGCGTCTCGTGTAAACAGACAGCCCACAGCTCAGTGATTGATGAGATGCAGATTAATGGCACTGACAGGAGGGGAAATCTCTTGCCAGCATCGCGTCCTCCATCCTTAAGTTAACTAAACAAAATGCTAATTTAAATACCCTAATTGACCTCAAGTAAACTGGCCGCGGAGGAAGGAGGCAAAACGAAAGCACTCTTTTCACACATGAGTGCGATTAGTGAACGGCGGCGATGAGGACCGGGCGTTCGTTTCTTCTTCGTTCTTTTTTTCCTGGCAAGACAAACGAATTTAATGAATTTTGATTGCTAAAGGGTTCGCCACGCAAATTTACCACTCACGACGACAGAAACGACGACGATGAGCTGAAATGAGACGTTAGTCAGATGGCGATGGCAGCGGCTTGTGGCGGCAAAATCCAAACGGGCACAAGTGATTCATAAGGCACGACGATGACTTTGTTGCAAGGTTACAGGCTGTGACTGGGGGAGCAGCCGTGCTGGCGGTGCGTATTTTTAGAGCGCACACGTCCAAAAAACCCCAAAAAGAAACGAGTTGCAGTAGGCTGCGCCACTCGTGGGCAGGAGCGGTACTCTGTGCAACGTGTGACTAATTCGTGCGGTGCAACTCTTTCACTTTCACGCACAGCGATGACAGCGTCTGGCGCGATTGTGGTGGGTATTTTTGGACAGCCGATGCATGTCACCAGATGTTTCCTAATTTGTTGGACAATTAAACGCGAATTCAAGGCAAGGCAACGTTATTTTTTTTTGTTTGTTTTGGGAGTGTCGCAAAGGGTGGGGGCTGGCTTCGCTGTGGGTAATGAGGCCAACAATGGGACTTCTTTTTTGGGATTAATGAAGGCTGGAAGCACTTGTGTGAGGTTTACACTCATCGTCTTGGTGTTGATCAGTGTTAGTCAGCGGCGCAGTGAGAGCGGCTAAGAGTTTACAGATGGATTCCATTACCCAAAATAGGCAGTGCGAATGGTGATGAAGTTAATCTTTAGGAGGTGCTGAATCAAGACTCGATGCGAATGATGCAAATAGGATGCATCATCCAAATAGAATGTATGTTTGCCTAAGCAATGAATTTTTAGTTAGCCTCTTATCAAAATGCTTTCGTTTGCTTCGTTAGACAGTTGCAAAGGCCTTTCGTTTTTGTTCGACATGAGGCTTTAGGGTGTCCCTTAAATCCTTAAGTCCACCTTGTCCTGCTCAACTACTTAAAAAGATTCTTTAAAAAAAACGTTTTTGGTAACGCAATATGATTTATTTGAGTATGTTTTAGCATTTACAAAAAACGTACGCATACCAAATTTCGAAAAAAAAATTGTTTGCCATATAAGGGACATCTTTGTGTGCACATTGCCGTACACGTGTGTGGCTCAACAAAACATATTATGCGATATAAAAGTTAAACAAACCCTCAGACGTTTGCAAATCAAATTACCATCAAAGCCTCAGCGATAAACGCCATCTTTTGTGAAGACGCAGAAGCCCCTAAAAAAAATTCGCTCCTATCCGTTCAACTTTAAGTGTAACCCACTTAAATCATCCACTCCGTCTTTCTCTCTCTCTCTCTCCGAACATCCACCCCACACTTTGCACCACTCAACACGAAAAAAAAAAAACATCTCCCTGAAAACCACTTCCAACCGGAACCTGTTGTGCAGTTTGTTTCGAAAGAATTTGTTAAGCAAACACAATTACTGTTGAGCCGAGTTGGAAAAAAAAAGCGAAAAAGGATAAAAAAAATAACACGGAGTTAAGTGTCGACTCCGTGAATGCCTCATTCATCGCAGCCTGACAAAATGCATTCCACGGCTTTCAGTCCTTAATGCACGCCGGCTTTCACACGGGCATACCGTTGCATTTCATAACCACCACCACCATCAGCACCAGCCCCACCAGCACTACCACCGCGACCGTTGCAGTTCGCCCTTCACTGTTCTCGCCTTTGAAACGAGGACACTACTCATTTGTCACCATTGACAAGGTTCCCTCACCTCAACGGAGCATTCACTCTCCTCCTCGTCGACAGCAGCAACCGTTGAGTTGAAGCCACCAACACCACCACAAGCTTTGAGCATCACAAATGGATTTTCATTTCATTTTTCCTTCCTCCTTTTTAGGCTGACTGAAGTATCCCGTGGAAATTTTCTTCCGGGATTCGGTTTTGTGTGTTGTCTTTTCCACTTTTCTGCGCAGTTGAATGGGTTAATGGGTCTCTAATCTTCTCGAGGCTTCCTCTTCCTTTTTTTGTTCATTCGAACCTAAAACCATACGACCAAAATGGAGGAAAAGAGGAACATATTTTAATCAATTTGTGTGTGGCAGCACGTTCGAGCTTCAGGATTGTAGATCCTTCATTCAGCACTGATGGAAGAAGTTATCCTCTTCAAGGAAGATGGGTGCTCTACATTGTTCGGGAAGGACATCCCTCCCTGAAATCCGATATCCGATGGCACACTTGTGGTGAAGAGGGCTTGAGGCCTGTGTCAAGCGGTGATGATGGTTTTGAATTACTTCGTGTCCTTTGAGGATGTTTGCGGTGCGGTACGTGCGTGTGTAGGATTTTGAAAGGACGTTTGTCTAGGAAATTCGGTTTCTGGGATGCTGGTCCTTGAGTTAGGAAAAACTCTGACGATTATGTGATTAGGGATGTGTTGACGTGAGTGTTTTGGTCATGACGTGAGCAGATGCACATGGAAATCACCTTGCAGCTGGTGGTTTGAGAAGTGAAATTCAAACGTTAGCACTTCCTGTTCGTGACGTTTTCTATTGCGTCGTAATTCAAACTACAAAATTTCCTTATTTGCAGAATCTGATTAATCAGAACGAGCTCCTCAGCACTATCCTTACGGACACCTCTCATAACCAGATAAATTTCTCAGTAAAACACATTTAGAAATTTTGGTACACTTAGGCCAAAGCTAGGCCCATTGTGCTGCCAACCATCTTTTGGGGTCCCACAATTAGATGAATGTGGGCCGACTCAGCATGATGGCTGTCCGGTTGGGCGACTTAACTGTACGCCAAAGCCTCACTTTGAGTCGTTGTTTAGAACCACAAAAAACGACACAAATCGAATCAACGAATTACATGGGCTGGGCCAAATATAAGTTTCTTTTTAAAAAGGCTGTGGAATTCAACTCACGGATGGCTTGAATGATATTGACCTTAAGTGCTTGAATCATTTCAGGGTGGTTAGCATAGCATTGATCCGGTTCCACACAAAAAAAAGTCCAACTGGGTCAAATCGCAGCTCCGAGGGCGGCAATTCACATCGTCTAAATAGGTGATTTGACAATTTTCAATATTTCCCAACGTTTTACAAGAGTTAAGCACTCATTTCGTTCCGTGGAGGTATCATACTGACTTTTTGTCAAGATTTCGAGCGTGAAACAGCCATCAGTGTCAAAATAACCTATGCTTTAAAATAAACCACCAGCTGGCCCACCATTTATGCATTCTGTGCAACATTTCCTTGGTTTCTAGTCACTTAAATTCATATATATGTATCTTAGTCAAGTCGAATACATACATCAAGTTTTTTTTTTTCAATAACAGCAAAGTCTTAAAGTTGACGTCTTCCTTTGCCCTATAATAACCTCAAAAAGTCAATGTCCTCTACCGACATAGTTCCACCTACTTATACCAAAGTAAAGTCCTCCACAAAAAACAAAGAACATCACTCATAAATAAGTTGACACAGTGAATCGCAGTAAAACAAGAGAAAAAAAAGTACAGGTCCAACGGCACCGCTCTGTGGAACTCCATTTAATTTTCGTGTATGTCCCTCCACCGCCTGAGGGAAGCACTAACTTCCAAAGTCCCCAGGTCTTTCCCCCCAAACTTTGATGACTAATTTGATAATTAACCCTTCTAACCTCATGGTTTGTTAGTCTCTGTGCTGCTTCTACAAAACATCAACGAAGAAGACGAAGACATAGCACATTTAACGGTCATAAAAAACCATGAAACATGCAGTGACAATCCATCCCATTCTTCGTCTGGTTTGTGCCCTCTGCTGTCACTATTTTGATGGCAGGCAACGTCCCTCTCGAATCGAGAGACACACGAATGCAACGTGAACTTTTATATCAAAAAGACATACACAGAGGGAGAAAAGAAGAGAAACAAAACGAAGTTAATTCGAAGATTCTTTCCTCACTTATCCCATGCCCTGGCTAATTACACAAAACGAAGAAGAAGACTTCTAAAAGGAGGAGGAGGAGAGCACAAAGCGCACAAGCGTACGCATTCATTCACCGTTTCCTTCGTTGCTGTTCCTTCGGTTGGAGCACTCGCTCCCCTAGACCTGCAGTGCTCACAAATACACTCAGTATTTTCGTTTTTTTGTCTAAATGTGCGCTTCCGTTTTGTCACACAAAAAAATAAACCGAAAAAACTACACAAGTAAAGTAAATAAATAAAGAATCCAAAGAACGGAATGGGAAATGAACACAAACAGTTCGTTCACCTGAACGCTAAGACGACGGAGGAGGAGGCACAGAGTGCGCCCTGGAAGAGGAAACAGCTCGCGCAAACACACCAACACATACACTCATACAGAGGGGGGGAATGTGACAAAACCCACCTTTTGTTTGTTTGTGCCAACGATTTTTTCGCCATCATCTTCGTCGTTCGACGTTCCTGGAGAGTGCAGTTTTTCCAGGCTGGTGGTTGTGTGCTCCTCTCCCTTCGGCCTACACACAATGGCGCTACACTATCCCCAGCTGCATTTGTGGTGGCGGCCTAACACATGCCGCCGCGTGTTCAAACATACTTCTACTTGCGCCTCGTGCATCGGGGACATGTGTAAGAGAGACAAAACGAGAGGAGGTAGATGTGGAGAAGCGCTGAAAAAAAAAACAAAAACTAGGAAATGTGCTTAAGAACTCATCCAAAACGACACGAGACGTGCCATGACGGCTGCAGACTGTTGTGGAGTCCTTAGGAGGGGGCTCAGCATTTGAATTGTGTGTCGCAGTCGTCACTCTTGAGCACATGTGTTTACTTTCACGTGAAAGGATTACTCTCTGGTGAAGAATGGAATCCTTTTTATATGGGGGTTGAAGGATTTAGGAAATTAATATGGAGAACCGCAGGGTTCAGTTACGTCGCGTATGCTTTTTTCAGAAAATAAACTTTAATCGTAGTTGAAGTGAAATGGGGTGCGATTATGTGGCGATTTTTAAGACTAAAGTTCAAATTGGTTTCATCTCTCGGAAAAGTCTTTTCATTTTTTTTACTTTGAAGCCTTATTTTAGGAGCAATAAGTTGAGGAGTAGTGGATTTAGCAAATTAATATGGAGAACCGCAGGGTTCAGTTGCATCACGTGTGCTTTTTCAGAGATTTCTGGCGATTAGAAGTGAATTATTAAAATTTTGGAGAGTTGAAATGAGTTGCAAACCTCAGCAATTTTGGCAATTTTGGTTTTTGGAGCAAAAAACTGGCCCTGGGAATGGTGTGGGATGTCCTATTTTAACCTTTCTACTTACATCTGAATGTCTTAAGTCCTTGGTGTTTACCATCCACATCCGAATCTTATTGTCCCTTTTCATTTAAATAAAAGCTGGATTCAAAACAAATTTAAATTTTATTCAAAATGAAATTCGGTGTCCTCGCCACGGAGCTAAATTTCTTTTGGTCTCCCCCGAAAATTCTGACGAATCTCCATCGTTCATTTCCTCCAATCAGTCATTTCTTTTCCTCTAGCCATCTGCACTTTGTTTCCTGTGATCCTATTGCCTTGGGTATCAATCAAGACAATCCGTTTTGGTCTTTTTAAAGAAACTGTGACGCCTAATTACTCCTCTTTCAGCATTTGCGTTTATTTTCTCATCACCTACTTCCGTGAAAGCTCCTGGAGACATCTTCAACATCTTGCCAGAGTATACTGCGACATCGTCTCCACTATGAGCACACCAGGTGTTTATTTTCCGCTAATTTACAAAAAAGAGGAAAAAAGAAACAACTTTTCTCACCCACGGCCTACTTTTCAACAGTATTTTTCCTCAAAAAGGCGTTAATTTCGTAGCCTCCCAAAAAGTCATTTCAATCAATTCTCTGTTGAACCACGAAATTAACGCCCGACTCACGAGATGTGACCGATTAAATGGCCGCCGGGTTTGGATTATCGTGTTTTCTAAGTTCTTTAATCGGCTGATGTTCTGTCACAATGGTGGCGAATATCTTAGTTTCTTTTCGGGGTCTAAATGGTGTCGGTGTTCAACTGGGAGGCTTTGTTTAAACACAGACGAGAAGCTCTTTTATAAAAAAATAAATGATCCAAAGATTTGCTTCATTTTGCGATTTCTTGTCTGCCTTAAATTGATTTTAATATTATTTTGACGTAAAACTTAGACCACAGTGTCTTTTGTATGTCAATAATATGGCGAATGAGTTTTATGGTTCACAATTCGAAGTATAAACATCGCATTG
Organism: Syritta pipiens; assembly: GCA_905187475.1. Classification (NCBI taxonomy): domain Eukaryota; kingdom Metazoa; phylum Arthropoda; class Insecta; order Diptera; family Syrphidae; genus Syritta; species Syritta pipiens. Next base: position 7,852,757 of record LR994571.1, on the reverse strand, counting down.
ATCTGGTCAATATTCACGCACAGAATGTTAAATTTTGACCGGAGTAGCAATCAGCGCAGGTTGAAAACTAAGAAACGCTCCATCGATGACAGAATCCTCTTACTTTTTTTTTACTTCTGTTACGGAAAGCTTTCGCAATTCGCCGTTCGAAACCGGCAATAAACTGTAGGTCTCCTTCACTAGTGTCAAAATTATAACGCCCACAACACAGTGGAGGCGCGAAAAGCTAGGCTCTGTGCCTTCACGGGCTGTTACGCCACTAATGATGATGATCGATGACAGAGTTTTTATTCTTTTACTGTTTTTTTTTTTCTTTGCTATAGAAAAACTGGTATTCGCAAGTTTTTCATAGGCCCACAAGCTAAGCGGTCCTGAAAACTTGCTTTACCTAGCAATTTCTCATCTCATTGAACGCAGCAATGCAGCCAACGAGTTTTAGGGTTCATAATTCGAAGCGCGAACATTCTATTGCTCAATACTCGTTAAGAAAAACAATTTGGCATTGGATTGGTTTGAAACTCAGATAAATTGGAGTGTTATCGGTGAAGTTCCATAGATGGCAGAGTTTTTAGTTTTTCAATAATTTCCGCTGCATTAACTCTACCTGCATCTCTTCGCTCATCACCATAACAGCACCAAACAATCGTCTCATTTACCTTCCACCTTCCACCTCAGCAGCACTAATCCGCTGCTAATTAAATTCTCTTCGCATTCCACATCAACCCGATAGTGGCCTTTGCACAGGCGCAAAATCAATCCGTAGGTCACCACCCCTATATCCGTGCCCGCGCAACACAATAAAATTCCAATTAAAACTTAACAACAACGGCGCTTAAGCCCTCACTACCAATGAAATTAAAATCATAAAAAAAAAATGAAAGAAAATAAACAAAATTCCCTATTCAAGCTGCGCACGCCAAGCGGCAAGGCCTTGAGATACAAATCTTTTGCCGCCGAAGCCGTTAATAGCTTAAAAATTTAAATTCCCTCGTCGAAGAATTAATTTGCAATGCTCGCCGGACATAAGACAACAACACGGTGACGGCGACAGCTATGGCGATGGCAATGCCGATTTATCATCACACGGATGGATGGCCGGCGGACCGGACGGTCAAAGATCGTAACCTTCATTGCTCGCCATAACTGCGGCAACTTTCGATGACTTTTTTTTTTTTTAGGCTTTCGCCGCTCCCACATCAACGACGATGATGGTAATCTGGCACCACTGGCTAATGGCGGGCATTTAGGCGAAAACAAGCAATTTTCGCGACACACTTTTGGTCTCAATTAACGCGTGCGTTGTCTCCGATCAAGGTTTTTTTTTTGTTGCCCACCCGAAGAAAGTACCGCCGTCGACGTTTTTCTTTTTTCGCGCTCGTTCTAGATCCGTCCCGATGAATGGGCGGCCATTGATTTGTTTCGATTCCACTAATCCGATTTGTGAGTCGAGCTGATTGATTGTTCCTGCGGTTTTATTTGTTCCAAAATATGTCTGAGCTTTGACCAATTTGGCGGCTGCGTCCGACGCCTCCGCCGCTCTGTGTCCGCCTCGGAGGTTTTGAAGTGCGCTCACCTGACAGTGACAATCAATCGGATCTTTTGTGCGGCGTTGTACAGTTACAGTCTCTGGCCAGATTTGGGATGGATTTTTTTTTGTTTTTGAATGGGAATGGGCTGGCGAATTCGCCGTGTAAGTCGTCCACGGATGCGATCAATTAACGTGCGGTGTTTGTGGGAAGTCGAGAGGTTTCTTTTTCGTTTGTTGTTAAGAGAGTACACACGAATGAGCTGTAAGGAAGGCTTAAGATGTAATCTGGATTATTTTTAGTTTTCTTTTTGTATTTAGCCGGTGACTGGTGGTGTACAGTGAAGTGCTTTGACTCCATATTAAGGGATTGAGGGGGTTTACTGGTGTTTGCGCAGGAAGTTAACGGTGGCACGTGTTTAAGAGTGACTTTGAGTGTTCTGTCAATGAACTGAGGTCTTAAGGTGGGAATTGTTCTTAACGTCATGTGACACGAGGCAAAGCGATCGTGTTTGAAGCCTGTCACTTTTAAAGCTAGTTTTATCATCTTCAGGCTATTGGCTGGATCGGTCAAAAATTAAATAACCATCGTCCTTCTAAGGATTTTATGCTTTTTCAAATTCTATTCCGACATTGCGGTCGAAATTGGTCATGATGACTTTTAGATCTGTAAGGTGACCCATGGCAAGGGGATCGTTGTTATGTTCTGTCACTTTAAAAATTGATTTATCGTGATCAATGATGATCGGCAGCTAAACTCTGCCCCAATAGTCAATGGGAAGTGAAAAAGATGTAGCCCCTTAAAGAATCTCGACTTATAGGATTTCCAACTTATATTTAGAATCTTGAGAGTGAAATTGTTAATAATCACCTTTGAATCAATACCGAAAGTGTAAGAAAAGATGTGATAGATCTGTGAAAATACTATTTGCGAATCAAGACTTCACGACTTCAATGGACTTTCAGTCTCATCAAGATTATTGAAAAATGGTTCTTGTATTTCAAAGCCTCCTAAGCTTGGTTGATCAGTTTCTTGTTATTCAGTTCGTTGAAATCACCTTCAGAACACTCTCAACCTCTCTGCCTATTTCAGTCTTGGCTTTTGTTGAAATGAAAAGCCGATTTAAAAAATACGCTTAGTTTTTACTTGAATACGCTTTTTCAAAGCTCGCAAGATAAAGAAAGGTATAGGAAAAAGGAAGTAAGAAATGAGAGATGACGATAGCGATGGTTGTCAGGAAGTAGATGCCGACTGGACTGTACTACCAAACTCCAACAGCTTTAATAAGATGTGTAGTGAGGAAAAAAAGATTATTGGCATTTTGTCCCCCACCGAAATCATCAAAGACCTTCCTTTTTTGAATCAAAACCATCCAAAATTGCTTAGCGATCAAAAGATTTCTTTAAAATCGCTTGACGATAAAGAAAAATCGTCTAAAAATATGTTTAAATCATAGAATGCCGGTGAAATTTTAACTCAAAATTAGCATCCATATCTAACCTTCTAGTCTCACATTTAGAGACCAATTTACTTTGCCGCACTTTGCTGTGCCTTGACCCAAGATCACATGATTAAAAACACAAAATCAATTTTAAGTCAGAGTTCTTCTTGTCAGTCCTTCATTAGATCGCCATTTGACTTAATCCCCCGACTTTAAAAAACAGAAAAGGGACGGCGGGCTAGCTCGCGCGTCGATCGTTTTAATGATTCAATATCTTCAAATATTATGTCGGTCGTAGCGCGTCATGGCTACAGCCATGGTTTCAATATATCGAATCGTGTCAGAAACGTCTTGACATTAATTAAAATGATAAAAATGCTAAAGGTCAGTGAAGTTCATTAAACTTCTCCAAACGATTACCTCAGAACTCAACAAGAGTTTAATCATCGCCCGCAGTCATTCCCCCTTAGGCAAAAATTTACCAAGTCGTACTATTTCGGCACACAATTCTACTTCCCCGCTATCTTCGACCTACGAGCATTGAAGATTAAATTCGAATTAACTAATCCCCGCTTCTTACAAAAACCCTCATTGCCTTCAATGGCCTTAGTTGCATCACGACTTCACTAACCCCCCTCCGACAAAATAAAGTTCACCAGAAGAACGCGCCGAACACTCACAAGACTTCAACTGAAACACTCAACATCGTTCGTGTTGCGCAATCGTTCGGATACATTTTAATTGTGACAAGGTTGCCCAGCACAGTAGCCAGTGTTACCAGCTTCACAGCGTTCCACTTTGATGCGTTTCAAGACCTTCCACCGCACGTTTCTCCCATCGGGTTCTCACATTTCCCGAGAACAGAACAGAAAACAGAAACATTGCACGCGATTCCACAAATTTGGTGTCACCTTACGTTTAGTTAATTTACCATGTGTGTGCGGGAGGAGTGTTGGGTGTTAACTTTCAACACCCGCTCGTGTACACCCCTCAAGATCACCACCGCACAAAAGTGCGACTCGATCGGGCGTCAATCTGTTGACATTCATCAACCCCCACAATCGCGAGGGTGAACGAGCCGAGGACCGAGTCGGGTAATTTATTGGCTTTGACCGACCCCCTCGCGACATTGGAATTTTTAATTCATTTCATTTTAATTAAAAAAAAATCAACACGCTCATCAAGTTGAAGGTAGCTTTTAATTCTCTCGCAGATAACGTTGGGTAGATTATCCTATCCCTCTGTCTGTCTGAATTGGGTCACCAAAGCGTCGTCAAAATGATTGGAAAAAACAAAAACACAAAAATTAATCCTTTGCCATGTGAGAGAAATGATTGCGACTTGTTCCGTGTTGAAACACTAGAGCAGCTGAAACTTGTTTTGTTGTAAAACGTCGCGTCGGAAAGATTAAAAGCATAACGAGAACCGATTGCGGTGCTGGCTGCGTTCCTTCGCAGTTGTGGTGTGGATTCAAGGATAACGACTGAATTTTTGGGTTTGTGAGAGAAAAATGAAACCTCAATTTGTGAGGTTCCTTTTTTCGTGCAGACGATTTCGGTCGGGAACCAGTTTGCTTTTAAGGGGAGATTAATTTGGGGTGAGGTATTTTTTTGCATTTAAACTTTCGTGAACAACATGCATTAGTTGTAAAATTAACGTATTTTTCTTTTGTTATTTCAGGTGAGCCTCCTTCCAGTTTCTTTTTCTGACTAAGATCAATGCAGAGGAAGGGTAAATATACATCTGGCAAAATCTAAGATGCAAAATTTTGGAGAAAAAAGTTGATCCATGATGTCATTGGTTTTTGAGAAGTCGATAAAATATTCGGAAACAACTTTGTAAAGTTGCTCTGGAATCTGACAAGGTCCCTACAAGAATATGAAGGTTAAGTGTCTGTCGGTTCCTAATTCTTTCTGTCTGTCTTTGGTGGTTGAATAAAAACATTACCGGATGAATGCCGTGGGAAGGATCCTTTGATGACAAGCAAATTTGTTATGTCTGTATGAAGAGATTCGCTTGCAATTTCGCTTGCAATTTCAATTAAGACATACGAAATGCATTTTATGATTCATTGAAAGATTTTATAACCAGGGACCAAGGTTCAGTTTAGTTGAAGCAGTCATTTTAAAGCGCATTTCTTCTAGGTTTGCAATGTTATCAACATTGCTAACTCCTTTCTCGAACTAAAATCTTTTTTGCAATTCTACGTAAACACCTCTCTACAGATTGCTCTTACGTCCGAAGCGACAGTACAAAATCTATCCCTTTTAAAAACCATCTTCAATCCAACAAAAACTCAATTCATCTTTGGATTTTAAGTCTGTATTATCATTATTGTCCAAAGGTAAATTTTCAATCATAGCAAACATTTTATAATCGTTCAAAAAAAGACGTTCTGAGTAGCTGGTGTAGCAGTTTATGTGTATGTGAAAATACCACCCGAAACAAAATCACTATTGAAAAACTCGTGTCGGGGCACAGGGACAGTAGTCATTAAATTTTAATTATAACCATGAAAAATTCCAAGCGGAAATAACAGCTATTCATGAGGCAGCGCGCTTGCTGTCCATGGGTTCGATAGATGGTCAGTCTATTGTACTCCACATAGACAGTCAGGCGGCCATAAAGGCTCTGGAAACACCATTGATAAGATCAAGATTGGTAAAACAATGTCGCCAATCTCTCAAAGAGATGGTGGACAGGTGTAGTCTCACCCTGTACTGGGTCCCTGGGCACACGGGTATTCTAGGCAACGAAAGAGCTGACGAATTAGCAAGAATAGGAGGGGAATCGGACTCAAATAATAATCAAGGGACCCCCGGGCCCTCCATGCAAGAGGTTGGTTCACAACTAATTGCTGAAGCCATAACGGCAGCAAACTCCAGATGGAGCAATCTACACTCCTGCCACATTTCTAGGCTAGTGTGGCCAAAGCTAGATAGGGGCAGGACAGAGCAGCTGCTCTCGGTAAGCAGGGCAAACATAGGCAGACTAGTGGGAGTTCTAACTGGCCACTGCTTATTTGGCAATCATGCCAAAAGAATGGGAATCCCCTCCAATGATTTCTGCAGAAGCTGCAGAGATGAGGAGGAAGAAGAGACAACCATACATCTTCTGGGAACATGCCCAGCACTTGCACGCACGAGGAAGCGCACCCTAGGTGCATACTTCTTTAAGGAGTTAAGCGAACTCGCTAGCATGGATGTAAGGCGCATCAGCGGCTTCATAAACAGATCCAATTGGGTATAGCCCAGGGGATACAAGACTACCAACGTTGGCATCAAACAGGTAGTATGACATGCCTGCTAATATTTTTGGTTTGTGGAAATAATCCGGAGGCCAACAATGGGCCAACAAATGGCCTAAGTGAGCCTGAGCGTTACAGCGCAGGCAGTCACATTTATCTAAGACCTAAAACGAGTTGAATTTGCTCATGACACAAAAACACCAAACATGACACAAACAACAAATGTCAGCTACAAAAATCAGACAATTTGATAAATACCTCTACCAGAAAAGTCGCCTCAAAAATAATGAGTTTGCTTACTCTGCTGCAAAAAAAAAAAAAAATCTTACCCCAACCACCATTCCCTCACACTCAATCACCCCCACCCTGTCATGCGCCAGAAAGTTAAACGCCAACTTGACCCGCCCCCACAAAAATCCCCGTCGACTTCAAATGTACACAATCGACCCTATCGCTATCGCCTAGCCAAACAAACGTTTTTGTAAGAGAATCCATTAAGTGTATCCGTTCTAAAAAGAAAATAACATCGGAAATCCTTAAAAACCGACCACGCCATTCCAAGCACGAGCTCCCTTTGTTGTCTAGCCAGTTGTAAGACTCCTCCCCGGTCTCCATGAGGCGGTAGACCTCCCCAAAACATATCAAATTTCTGGCCCACTGGTTAGGTAATTATCTCCAGACGGTGTTTTATGCGACGTGTGCTTTTACTAAAAAACAAAAATTTGTTCTGCTGCAGTGGCAGTAAATAATAAAAAAGACAAAATGAAAAAAAAAAAAAGCTATTTAGTGTCAACTGTCAAATGACTGACAGTTTATGCTCACACCTCAAAACACACTGGGGGCCGAATACACCATACACACATCAGCACACTTTGATGAGAAACCTCACGTGGAAAAGGGTTAATTCCAAATGTCCCCTTGACCGGATGGAGGAATAAATGGGCACACGTCTAGAATACTAATTCGTCGTTGTTGTTTCACTTGTCCTATAGACATAGAGTAGACACGAACAGAGAGATTTTTTTTTTCTAATTAAACTGTCAACCCTCTCAAACGTCAGTCATTGATAGTTTTTCGTTGTCGAATTTTCTCTAAATCACCTACACGCACAAAAGTGTTTTCACCTGTCACAATGAGCACATCGCTAACGTCAACGTTGACATGATGTGTGACAACAATTTATTGCATAAGTTCACACGAGAGACGGATTAGGGCTGTCATTTTGTGCTGATGACAGAGGGGCAGGGGGAAAATGTTGAAACATTTGCTAATTGCACAATCCCGTTTTTTTTCTAATTTGATGGGAAAATATTTGTTTAAGCCAAATGAAAAGATGGCGATAAACTCGGGAGTTGACAATTAGGTTAGATATACACACAGAGGCAGAGGGAGACCCAAATAGATTGCGATGAGAAATAAGAACTTGATCAAATGATGATGTAACGGTAAATATAAGCGTCACTTTTACAGTTATATAGAGAAGGGGAGAAGCGAATTTGGTAAATACGATGGCGAGCCCTTTGGGTTGAAAGACATCTGTCAAACAATTTTATTTTTGTCTTTTTTTTTTGTGATGTGCAATGCAAACAGAGAGGATAACGAAGGTTCATAGATCCTGTGTCATGAACTTAATTGCGCCCTGTTTGAGTATGTTCTTTTTTTCCCGTTGCATGTGCCATGAAGCAAACAAGGGACAGTGAGTGATAGTCGCGTAATAAAGTATTTGAAGCTTTTACTGATGTCATTGTGAACGGACTGTAAATAAGCATGTCTGTCTCTCTGTATTTTCAGCCCGTAAGTAGTTCTGTAGGCGGAACTGCTGTTTTTCTCAAAATTTAAATTCATTCATTTCACCTTTAAGCTATCGTCTATTTACCTTACCTTTAAGCATCCGTACGCCTATCAATTTTCGAAAAAACTGCTTCAACTAGGAATTAGTTGAAATAGTCGGGTGATCTTTTGAAACTATAAGAGGAATCCTCTAATACTAAAAGGCTAACCAGACTAAAGCAGACCATCCACCCCAAATTAAATCTCCCCGAAAAAGAAATATATTATATTTAAAAATTATCCGAACATTTCTTAACAAACATCTTTTTTTTTTTTACAAAGTTTCAATGAAGTGAACTTTGAAGATCACTATGAGGAGTGATCATGTGGATCACGCGGTTAAAAAGATAAAGATGAAAAAAAAGGATGCATTTTTTTGGAAACAAAACAAAAAAAGAGAACAAAAAATCTGTCCAGCGAACGACTGACAACCCTCCTGGAGTAAACCTCTGTCATGAAAAGCTTTCGCAATTCGCCGTTCGGAACCGGCATTAAACAGTAGGTCCCCTCCACGTGTGTCAAAATTATAAGCGCGAAGAAGCTAGGCTCTGGCCCTGTATAGGCTGTTACGCCGACTATATATTTTTTTATTTTAAAAATCTGTAAACGCGAAGGCAACTGTATATAAATGAAAGAATGGTAAACTATTAAAGGAGCTCTCGAAATTCAGCAAAAAGAGACTGTACAAAGAATTGAAATAACGCCAAATGAAAGTCTCATAGCTACTTTGATGATATTTCTCACCATGGTCAGCTCCAGCTCCTGACTCTTCGTATTTTTTTTGGGTTTATCCAGATCAGATCAGATGATCGTAAAGTATTTACCTTTCTTACCATTTCGATGGAGGGGAAATTCTTATACTTCTTGAGCAGTGTTTCCCAAGATTTATAAAGCAGGTTTTTATTTTTGCAGGCTTGACACTTATTTCGCTATATTGCAACTCATTTTTTACGTGCTTCCTCGATGAATATTTTTATTTAAACCTAGCTGTACCCGGCGCGCCTCGCTACGCATAAAATAAATCAAATTTAGAAAAAACACCCCTTTTCCAACTTTGGAGTTTGATATCTTTCCAGTGGTAATTTTTACCGACAAAAACCGAAAGAAAGCTTAATCTCATTTTTAAAGACCTTTTGGGTGATTTATCACTCGACAGGATTAGGCGAACTTTGAAAGTCAGCGCCCACATCAATGGGAGCCATTTCCCCCAAAAAAAAAATTTGTACCAAAACCTTTTTGACAGAATTCTGAATAAAGTTGTCAAAGACATCAATGCTCTATCTCTTACCATTTAGAAGTCTGTAAAGGATAAACAAACATTGATTTTTATATATAGAGATGATGTTCGTGCAAACATTGTCACATCCTGACGAATACGTTCGAACAAAAGCAGCCAAGATAAAAGCATTTCTATATTTCCGCGAACAAAACGTGGAACATTGAAATCTATTCGCGAAAACCTCCACTAATGTCGAATATTTTATCGAATCGAACAAATTCAACTCTTCTTCAACACTGCTTAATCTATACAAATCTTCCACACCTCACTTTCAGATGTCAAACTGACAATTTATTGCAAAAAAATTGGCCATAAAAGGACCCTAAAACCTAACCCACATTCCCATCGTGCTACAGAGTCCAACTTCACCTCATTAAGCCCGTCTATGAGTAGATTTCTCGATAAAAATACTAAAGCCTCCGTAAAAAAAAAATCCTCTGTTTTTTTAATGTTCCACAGAAAGTGGAACCATTTCAACGAAGCTCCACTGGCCTAGGCCAAAGACAGAACAAACGCAATAAAATAAAATGCCTCCGGGGGTACATAAAGATCTCTTCATTCAAGAATTAAGATCCCATAAAGAAGAAGAACAAATCTCAAAACATGTGAACCCAAATGAACCTGACTCCACACGCAAGCTCCATTCATCTTCTGGCCAAGAAGCCGCGCTCCAACGCTTGACTCTGTGCCATGTCATTGTACGAAGTAACAGATAATGACCCCCATCGCGATTCACACAGAAATAAGAGTCACAGGCGAAGGCCCCAGAAACGTGTTCTATGGTTCCACCTCCAAGATACCTTTGTGGCTTTTATTGTTGTTACCCACACAAAGGTTATGATAAACTAATTAAACGCACACAGTCAATCGGCCTATTGTGTGTGGTTGAGCACAGAAAACAAAAAAAAAAAACAACGAGCTGTAGACAAACAAACCCAAAAGATACAAAAAATAAACAAATTACTCGATGATAGTTCGTAGATAAGTGCAGACACTTTAAAAACGAAGCACTCTTTTTTTTTTTGTCGACTTTAACGGTGCGAGAGAGCGAGCAAGAGGCCTAAGCCGCCCCGCATGAGGTGAAACCAGCGCCTGACCTTGATTCCATTTGAAAAAAGAAAAAAACAACAAAACGATGGCGAACAAAAAAAGACGATGAAGCCCACTTCCAATTGTCTGCGATGTGTTCGTTTCTAATTAAAGAATCGAATCTTATCGCGAGATAAGATAGGAAACCTTCTAAGGCACATGGGGTTTTTTTCTTGGAGTGGATTGCGCAAATCGCTAACGCAGTGATTGGCAGCACTTGCTAAGAAGGGCGGGTGATTTTGCCCGGAAGTCGCACGAAGAATAGGCCCATCCATAACCAAGTGGCTGGGAGAGATTAAGACCGATACGGGAGACGAGGTTATCGATTGTAGCCCAGCGGCACTAATTGTGTGCGTGAAGCGATCGTAAAACTCTGACGCGGAGATTATGAAGCCATGTGACCTTGGCAAATAGTCTTCTATTAAGATTTCTAGAAAGTTGCGCGATCGTAGTGATTTATGTTCGAAGTTGCTAGTATATTATATATTTAGATATTAATTGAACAATCGAGTCAGAACTACGAAGGAAAATGTGAAAAATGGCATTCGATCAGTTTTATGAGTTGTGAGCCAAACAAAATATTTAGTCACTGAAAATGCGTGCCTAAATATTTTGTTTGGCTTCCTTTTGCAAATAAAACTTTTATTTAGTTTGGCATTGCGTGGATTAGCTTGTGGCATTCACGAGTTCTAATTTTTTTGTAACTCAGTTTTCATTTCATCTTATAACTGCCAGAATGATCCGAAGATGTGATCCAGTGTTTTGGGTCTCGCAAACATGTTCAATAGGGTTGGAAATCGAATTTAATAAATTTAAAACATTGATTCCCTTGTCTTAAAGACTGCCCTGAGTAAGTCTTCCTATACGTTTCGGGTCATGATTTTGTTGAAAAATAACGTCCGAAAACCTATTTAGACATTTTCTAAACTACAAGACATGCATTCAATAATGGCCAAAAAGGTTATGCTAGCACCTGTCTCTCTTTTTTTTATATTTGCCGCGTGCTAAAGGGATTGGGGCTACCCCTAAGTATCCTGTTTCAGACACAGCACGGGCTGAAGGTAACGAGGGAGAGATGGAAAGAACTTTTGCACATGCCTCCATCTCAGAAGAGCACGTACATCGCCATATTTTTATTATTATTATATTGGGAGTACAACTTGAAAGACGCGTATTTTTTGTTAAAAAAAACCATTTATTTGAATATGAAAATGAAAATACATGTCATTCAAAGTATTGCCCATCGCTAGCCACAACTTTTTCCCATTTTTCTGGCAATTTGTGGATTCCGTCCCAAAAGAACTGCGCCGGCTTGGCGGCCAAGAATGAATCGAGCCAATTTTTGATACCGTCGTATTCCAGCCAGGGCATTCTGTATGGACCTGAACAAATTGTAGTCGGAAGGGGCCAGGTCTGAGCTACGTATTTTTTAACCCGTTGAGTGCGATGTGGCCGAGCATTGTCATCATCCAAAATCGACGTTCGATGTCTCTCGGCTTCAATTCATACGGCACCCAATTTCCTTGCTTTTGGATCATTCCCAATGCTTTGAAACGTTTGGAAATTGCTTGCTGGGTAACTCCCAATGATTTCGCAAGCTCCTCTTGAGTTTGACATGAATCTTCTTATAGTCAGGGTAAGCTTCAATGAGTAAACGTTGCGCATCTGTTGCACTTTTCTTCAAATGAAAGTAGTGAATTAAAACTTCCCGCAAATGTTGTTTTGAAGGCACAAAATTCGACATTTTAAACGCAAAACAAAACTTGTGTAAATTAACTTGTGTATACTTTGACAGATGGATTTAACTAGATTTTTCGACGCTCTTTAACATACAATAGCTGTCACTGTCAAAAAAATAGCGTGTGTGAATATATTTAAAGTTAGTAACAATGCGTGTCTTTCAAGTTGTACTCCCAATAACTTTATTGAAAATATAATAAATTATACTAGATAAACATAGCGCTAGCTACCAGGAAGTTACATCTCCTTATTATCATTGTATTGCCTTCAAATTTGAGCGGTTTTTTACTGATCGCTTGGTTGGAGGTTTTTCCAGAACCTGGAGCCAAAACCCAAACACTTGATTTTGGTCTCATCTAATTATATTAAACTTTCCCAGCCCCTAATAGTATATTTTTTGAATTTTTTGGCAAATTACAACCGAAACAACTAGTCGCAGTCAGGTCAGAATTTTTGCTCTAATCAGTCGCAGTCAGGTTAGGACTTTTGCTCTTCCTTTTATTTCGATATGCCTTATTTTGTCTCAAGTGCAATCTACTTCTGAGTTTTCAATTTGGGCCACCTTAAGGATGTATATTTGTCCCCGAACCTTTTTGTGTATTTCTACTTTAATCCTCACTCTTTCCTAATCTGAGAAAACTTGCTTCAGACAATGGCCATCTTTCGAAGGGAAGTAATTTTCCCATCTTTGTTACCCAAAGAACACATTAAGAACCCATCTCGCTAATCAACAGCAATAAGAAGTGTTCGTTGCACTCTTAGTTTGTGCTAAGGGCCAAGCCGTCGGTGGACATTTAATAGCCAAAGTGAATTGCCTCAGCCACCACCCATAGTCTTAGACCTGCAAACAAAACAAAACAAAGAAATGAATTTCTTCACTTTAAGGAACTGATGATTCAATTTCATGGCCCAACCAATTAACCATTCTGCTTCCTACGTTGAACTTCCCTTTACTTACGGCTCTGTTTAGACCAACAAACTCATAAAAACAAAAAAGGTGATGCTTCACCCCCCGCGGTAACTTCAATGCATGTGAAAACATCACAACAATCACTCCCAGGCGAGAGTGATGGAACACACACGAAATCTTCAAGCTTCTTCCTCGCCCAATTCGCTCAACAAACATCCATCCAATCTCACCTCACACCCACGGTACACACAGGGCAACCTTATGCAAGATCATCCCCCCAAACTGTAAACAATTAGATCCACGATCAGCACACACCACGATGCCTTCGAGGGCTGCGAGCAGCAACGCTGAATGCATTGTGAGTTGCATAACACTTTTTTTGATCTTCATTTTGGGCCAGACAGAGGCACGAACGTTTTTCCCATTGTCTTGGACAACGGTGTACGTCGTGGAAGGGAAATAGGCGTGAAGAAATTTATTAGGCGTCAAGACTTTTAGCACCCACCTGTAGGATTTTTCCACCTTCAAATGGAGTCAAGATTGTTGAGTTGGTGAAGAGTGCTCTGGTTTTTGATGGAAATTCGTGAAAATTGGGACGATTTTTCTGCGATTGAGAGTTGTTATTTTTATCGGGGTTCATCTCTCTCCCTTTAAAGGCTTCATTCTCCTGAAGACGATCTCAGCTACAGCTTCCTTTTCTTTACGTCAGAAGCAGTGTATCAGTATAGAAGATCACTTCAACGTCCACCCTCTTAATAAACTGCGTAGGTAGCCCCAACAACAATTAACCGAAGAAAACTGTCAGCTTGCGTGGCCTATCGCCTCGAAACCATAGTTGGACATTCGAGTCAATTAAAAATGAAATCCTCCCACATTCCAACCAAAAGGACACATGCTTCCCTTTTTTTCACCATTCTATTAGAGCAAATCAAGATATCTTCCCATTCCGAGCACCAATTAGAGAGAAGAAATTCCGCATTCAACCTCAGGATGGTCCTCACTGTGTGTGCCTTGAGGTGACTTGGTAGTTGGATTGTCGCTGGCCAACGTGCGTCGTGTTGTTATCTCTTCAAATCAGGCAGAATTTCCTAAAGGCAAACGAGCATTTTAATTGAAATCAAACTGAAGAACGAATTCCAATCGTTTCCTGGACTGAGACACTGGCACGCACAGTACAGTGAACTGTGGAACGTATTGCGTGACCTTTCACATTACAGCGGGAACACAACATCTGCAACGTTTGTGTCATTCATCATTTCGTGGGGATATTTTTCAAAAGTTCCACACGAGTTTTTTTGTTTTCGGTTACGAAATACTCGTCCTGAGGTCTTTTGCCTTTGTTCAGTGGTATACATTTACTTTTTTTTTTTTCGTTTTTTTGAGAACAGCGAAACTTTGTTGTTTTTGACATGAAAGATTAATGAAAGGCTCTGTATCTTCTCTCGCTTCTTGCTGTGGAATTTGTTCTGCTGTTTGTGTGGCGTTTAAACGGAGAGACGTGAAACAAATTTTTAGCATGTCGTCGCCTGGCTGTCTGCTTAATGAAACGTGATTGAAATAAAATCGTTTTATAAATGAGATGTAATCCAATTATTTAGTTTGTCACATGATGTATTATGAACGCGCGACAAGGAAGTTTATGAAGTTCACGGGGAAGGACATATCTCATGAAATTTTGTTTTGATAAGTGATTTTGGAGAAAAGAAGCTATGGCGCTTTAGTGCTGAAAAATAGCGTTTTAGTTTTAGCATCGTTTTAAAAACCACATCGTCAGACTGGATGGGATATCGAAATTTCCAGACAAATTTTTCTTCAGATTTAAATGAAAAACAATGATTTTGAACAACTGGCACGGATATAAACTTAGGATTCATTTAAAAAAAAAAATAAGATTCCCAGATTGGAAGTGTACTTGTCTGTGATCGTTAAGGTCTCCTCCGCAGCTTCTAAAAGAAGAAAAAGAAAATCGTTTTAAGATTAGAAAACTGGTCGAGGCCTCTTAAGGCGATTTTATTCACCAACATTTTTTTCTTTTTCTGTTGAACCCAACTTTGCTTCCGCTGTTTTTTTTTCCCTGAAATTCAAGGCTTTATTGTAATAAACTGGTTATACATTATGATTCGTTTTGCGTTTGATTCGATTGTATTTGACACGAGTCTTGATTAAGTAATGCGTTCGAAAACCTTCCCTCTTCCAGCGCCATACCGGTCTTCGACGTCAAAATCTAGCATAAAAGAAAGAGAATCCTTGCGGCAGGATTCTCTTTTATGCTAGCCGTCGGAGACATTCCGGCCAGAAATGATTATGGGAACATGATCAGCCGCAACTGGAAACGTTTGCTCAAAGTTAGTGGGCTATTCATGTCGCTGTTGCCATTGGAACTGTTGGTATAAACGGCTGTATTGAATCGGAATTGCTAAACCGATCCATTTAGTATAACTTGCTAATCGGACCACTTTTCTTCGGCCCCGAGCGTGGTTCAAATTAACAGATTTTACTGTAGTTAGCAAAATTTATTTTCAACTCTGATCAAATCTGTGATTAACTTCGAAGCTCCGATTTCACGAAAAGTGTAACAGTGGTGAATAAAATCGCTCTTGGTCGTCTTCTATTTACTTTTTTTTTTTACTAGAAGCTGGAAACGAGAATTTGTTTAGGAGGCTTGAGCCGAAATATTGTGCATTTCCGCCCAGTCAGCTAAGGAGGAGTATCTGCCTATAGTCGAAAATTTCTTTGATACAAAAGTAAACCATCAAGGTCCACCATAAAATCGTAAAGCGCAAACATTTTGTATGACTTATCGGTGATCTGTCCAATGAATAAAGCTCTTGACGGAATTTGTTTTATATGCCTGGCAATGAAATAATACCCCCATAATCCGAAACATACATATCGTTATAAAAAAAAAGTGCTTTGAAAGATCCATGAATTACAATTCTCCCCCCGTCATACACGAACAGAACCAATGGCCATCACATCACTTTCCTACCATTGCAATGCGGATATCCAATGAATCCATCTCTTATAAGCATTCTTCAGTGGAAAATAATGAAAGCAATAAAACCGTCCCATCAACTCGAGGAGGGCATTCAATCAAACCAACTTTTTTTTTTTCCTTTGTCTGCCATCCAACCGCATGGTTCTGGTTCTTTGGCTCTTAAGCATACTTTACGTCTCTTGGTCATTAAAACAAAGTAATGTCAAGACCCTCTACACTTTTACTGATTTTTATATCTCCATCATCGTAAACTGCAATGCACTTTTGCGCGGGACATCACAATGTGGTCCTCGTAAATCATTTCGCACAAAAAGAGTCATAAACTCGCTCCCCGCCACGGACTCGGTCATCGTGAGGGAGAAGACTGACTGACGGTTGACCAGAGAGGCCACATAAGCATTGTGATTAAATCACAACAACACAAAGGAAGGAAGTCTTGGCACCGATGGCGATTTTTTTTCGGGGGGTGACTTTCGTCTTCGTTCGTCGGCAGTTAGACGTACAACAAACACTCTTCCGCCAAGTTACCAGAGCTGCTGAAACGGAAAATTACACCGCACAACAGACGGTAATTACGTCGAGACCCGAGACAAGACGGTTCCCATATTAAAGTCAAGAAACATTACAAAAACCAGAGTAACAGTTCTGTGTTCCCTGGGATCGCGCGCACACATTACATTCATTTATTTCGGTTGCGGCATGTGGCAGCCAGCAGCAGACGTACACCAATAGCGCAGCAGACATCTTCGGCGCGCAGATTGCGCCAGAGCCAAAGCCAAGCCATGCCCAAGCTGTAGCCCAGAAAGTAACATCATTTCTCGGGTATATAGTATGTCCCCCCTTTGATCCAGAAGCTGCAACATTAAAGTGCTTTGAACTATGAACTCTTTCCTCACATTGCTTCTGGTGGAGATTGGTGGTAGCGCTCTTGCTGCCGCGGATCGTTTGTTCACATTCTGTTGTTTGGATTGCATAACCTTTTGGTGGTCTTCAAGTTAAGCACGGGGGTACAGAGGACGATCACAGAGTTGCATTTGAATAGCGGTAAGCGACAGACTGGTAGACGAAGAAGTTTCAGTTTGAGTGGATGGTTGGCACTGGCGTGCTAGAGAATAAACACGGCGACGATCATGTTCACGAATGATGGAGTTTACAGTTGCAAAGAAGACATGTGTCCATTAAGGTAAATAGGTGTAGTGTAGCAGGTTTTTGGCCATGGTAATGGGTCTTGCTGAAGCGGCGGCAGAAAGTAAAAGAGGAAAGTGTAGAGGAGGTGTAGTGGAACTGGTTATGGCTGGAGTTCTTTTTCGCTGCAGAGACATAGAGAGAGACTCTAGTTAGATGACGGGTTTTAGTGTATGGAAACTTTTGGTGACATAGTTCTTATGGAGTGTGCTGTGTTGAGTGACCCTTTGCTACTCAGGAAAGCAATTGCATTTGAAACGAATTGAAACGCAAACCAAAGAAACTCGGCTTTGCTTTATACTGTTCGATTTTCTTCAAATTTTTATGTCGAATTTTTACAAATTTCCCATGTCTTAAATTACAAACAAAATATAACCCTCCATTGGGAGATGTAGGAAAAATTAAAGTCGAACTAATTTAACGTGAAAAGCTAGCAACTGGGCTTGGACGGACTGTTATGCCACCCAATGTATAACTAAGCCTCATTTTTCGGCTGGCCAAGACTAAAGCAAATATTTAAAATACAAACAAGTTGAAAAAATGAGTGCCTAGTGGTTAAACCTTAATTTTTGAAGACAGCACAGCATCTTTTTGGCATGCTTTCCAAAAGGTTTGAAATAGTTCACTACAGAATGCTGTTCAAAGCTTCTTTCACCTTTTTGAAAGGCATATGCTCTGTTTTGCAGCTACTACGTACAATTCTTCTGTCTACAATCTCCTAAATCTTCTCAACAGAATTGAGATCTGGATTCGCGTAGACCATTCCATAACCTTTAGTAGTTTAAGCCACTTCATAACCATTTTTCCGGTATGCTTTTGTTTATTGTCCTACTGACAAGGATGTCCTTAAACCTTAATCGGTCCATAATTTTATCGATTTGATGAATTGGATCGATGCCATATCCACAGAAGCATTCCTAAACGAAGAAACTTGCTCCCCCATGCTTAAAAGTACCTTTACAATACCGAGGATTTTAGGGCTTGATTGATTGGCCGTCGAATGCGATGAAATCCATCTGAACCGTTTAAATTAAACTTATACTCGTCGGAGAATAAGGTTTTCTATCAATTCTAACTAGTCCAGTTGTGGTGCTCATGTGAACTTGCATTAATAAACAGTACAAAACCAAATTGTTTTAATTTTGGCCAACACAGTAAGTTGTAAAAGGCAATTGCGGAATATATGGCAAACTAAAATGTGACTAAAAAGTGGGTGATAGGCATACGATAGTTCATTCAAAAGGAGCATGTTGTTTGCTTTTAACTGAGGCTGCTGCTTTTGAGCACTACAATACGAAAACTTATCAAACTCACAACTAACAGACCACTTATCCCACGACAATATTTGTCTACAAAGGTGGTTCCCAGAACACAATCTACGTCAGGACTCATTTAGCTGCTTGACACCCAAAGCCTTGGGATTCAGCTTGTCTTCGTACCAAGCGGTGACAACGTAAATACCATGTCAGAGCGACATGTAACATGACGGGGACTTAAAGAGTTGCTGCTGATGCAACACAAACATGGCGGATTAACAAAACCCATCAAAAAACAAAAAAAAAACTAGAAATTGTGCTCAACACTTCACCAATGCGCCAACGAACTCTGAAGGCTTAAGATAAAAGACCTGTCAGCGAGACTCATCATGCGGAAGTCCTTAAAAACTCAACCTCCACTCCTATCCCATAAAAGGTAATAACCATTAAAACCCTTCTCGCTCGCCATGGCAATCAAAACACTCATCACACATCGCATAAGCCGGCTTTTGGAATGCCTAAAACAAACATTACTTCCCATGAATCAGCTTAAATCATTTTCATAAAACAAAATTCATTACCCCGGTCTGAAGAAGGCAGACAAGATTCTGTTTCACCGACTGACAAATGATCCAATGAGATGTCTCCAAGGTTATGCGACATCCAAAATAAAAACAAAAACCAAAAAAGAACAATCTCAGCAACAGAGAAATTAATTACCGCACTTTATCATCGAGAATAGTGTCGCGCAGTTGTCGCATTAACTTGTGATCTTCAAGTGGTCGGTAAATAAAGGTCTTCCTCAGTGGCGGCATTCAGCTTCAAGCCACTTCTGCTCCACCAATGGTCCGCACAACATTCTCCCTCACTCGATATCTGTGTGTGCGATTTATTATTATTAATTGTGAAGAGGAAGGCAAAAACTAAAAACGCCACTCCCCAACATTGAAATTCTATCTGCGATGCAAGTCGAAACGCTTATCAACAACACTCTCGCGCTGAGCCATAAGTCACTGTCTCATTTGAGCACAACAAATGGGCAGCAGGCAGGCCCGCACGAAACAATTAATAATATAATGGACATGGAGTAAGATACTGCCCTGCTCTGGTCTGGAGCTGTGTTCCTAGAGCCAGCCAGTCGTGCCCCTATGGCTGGCTGCAATAAACCAAACCGCAATAAGAGACCTCGAGTGCTGGAAGATAAAGTATCTGAGGTTCCACAACTCAAAGGACGGCGCGCAAGTGAGTTCTTAACAATTACATTGTTTTCAGCCAACATTTTCGCACCTTTAAGTAGATTTTTCGTTTACTTTTTTTTGCAAACCTCTAGACTTGGTTCGTTTGTTTTATAAGCACTCGCCATGGCTGTGGAATGTAGATGAGAAGTGGATTTTCGGTATTTCAGTGGCAGTGGAGTGCGGGTTGACAATGAAACTGAAACAATCGGAGAACATTCGTTGGCCGTATCAGGAGTCGAACTTAATTTATAGGCGGGCCCTCCTGCCTTTCACGGAGCGGTGTATCAGACAAAGTTCAAAGTAAAAGACCTGCAGGGATCTATGGGCACTTAGTGGATTTGTGCTGAATTATGGTGGCTTGGGTTTGGTTTTTGGTGGCTGCCGTTTGATGACCTCCTGTACAGCCTTTAGGGGTGTGTAAAAATAAAAAAAAAAGTTTGTAGTGGTTGGTTCTTACAATTGACAAACAATGGCTTGAGCTGGAGGTGAACGACTCTGATTTAAAGACATTTAGTACAGAAGTACACTCTGTTTTTAAGGTTGCATTCCAAAGGAATAACGAAATCCTTATGTTATCACTTCGGTGTCTGTCTGTCTGTCTGTCTTTTATGTACATATCTACCTATAACTTTTAGTCCTTAAAAGATGAAATTTGAACTGAAGGTGTATTTATTTGGATCGAATCAACCCTAAGTGTGATTGTGGCAGGAGCGTCGGGCGGTAGTAGGGCTTACTAGCGATACAATTAGCATAAAACTGAATTGAAAAAAGAAAAATATTTTTTAGATTTTTGCTCATATCAAAAAGGGAATGCCAGCTAGATCAAAAAATTGTATCATAGTAATGACCTTACTGTCAATAACTGAC
This sequence comes from Syritta pipiens, assembly GCA_905187475.1. NCBI lineage: Eukaryota > Metazoa > Arthropoda > Insecta > Diptera > Syrphidae > Syritta > Syritta pipiens. The sequence continues at coordinate 7,832,151 of LR994571.1, read as the reverse complement.
TTCTGTACCGTGTCTCCCATCTTATTTTCTAAAACATTGCAGCAAATAATATGAATTTGGATTCAAATCAAATTACTTTTTTGCTAGGCATTATGAACAGACGACATTCTGAGTGTCTCTGTGGGCATTTCATCCCTTAATTGCACCAAGATAATTCTCAGTCAGCTGACACGATCAGCAAATAGGAAAGAATTTTCTTTTGTTTAGTTTCATTCGAAATGAGAAGAGTTTTACTAAAGCTATTTTGATTTGTTAGTTTTTGAAAATTCTATTCGGAAGATTTTAGCCTTGAAAATGATCCACTTGGTCAGGGAGAAATGTTATCTGATGACGATGTTTTCAAATAAACTGTGGAACCATATTCAACGAAATCGGTGTGGGAGATTGCACAAATTCTGGATGTATCCCTAATGATACATGACATATTGACATATTTTTCATTTAATCGATATTAGGAAAAAAGCTGGAAAACTCAATCTTAAATAAATCACAAATCATGACAAAAAAATGAATTTTGAAATGTGTATGAATTTATAAGGTTTAATCGAAGTGATGGACAGTTAATCGGTTGATGGATAATCAAAGGTGTAATATATTTCGATTTCCGAGTGAAAAGAAGCCAAGTCTTCGGTTAGAACATTTTTTTAGTACATTACTTAAAATTACAAGGAAACTTTTTCTTTTAAGCCCTTTTTTTATGAGAGTAATAATCAATATGGGAAATGATATGGTGCATTGTTCTTTGTTTCTCTTATATCCGTAAAGTAATTAATATGTTTCTTGCCATATTCACATCAGCATAGAGGCTTACTTAGGGTACAAATTTATTTTTCAATTTTAATATTAAGACTAGAATGAAACTCTAACACAAACCCAAAAGTGTTGAATTGTATTGAAAAAAATGGGAACGCTCTGTCGTGACGAGCAACTCTGCATTGTACATTTTACTTTGATCTAGGATCTTAGGATGGCCTCGAAGTCTTTAGATACCGTACAGGTGATAGATTTAAAAGTCAATTTTTCCAGAATGAAGAGAAGGAGAAGAAAGGAGGAGAGGAACTCACAGTATACGATCTATTGGCAACTAATAAAAAAATGTAAAATAACCACGTAGATGAAGGGAGCTTAAACCTGCATTTTAACTCTATAATGTGCCAAAATGAAAGAATCTTTTCAGGACAATCCCTGCTACTTCAGAAAACGCATACTCTTCAATAGAATACTACGAGTTATGCGTCAGAGTTGGCCATCATTAGTTAAAGTGCTCGTCGTTTAGCAGCAGAATTTGATAAATGGTTAAATGTTCTTCCTGGATTACATGAACAAACCATCTGTAAATGTTCTTCCTGGATTACACGAACAACCCATCTGTAAGTTATCACCACGCGCATTCGCCTTCAGAAGCAAAGCACCGGCTGTCTCTGCAACTAAAACTCAGCTCATCTCTTGTCCACATGCTTCCGTAATTTCCTTAACTACACAGCTTCCCCAAGGTTTTATCCTACAGGCTTTCATTGTCCCGGGCCACAAAGAACCCTCAAATGAAACTCATTCTGCTGCTTATGCTCACGTGAATGCCGGAAAAAATTACTTCTAAGTGTTTAACCATCAGCATCAAACAGCGCAGAGGCAGTTTCTCTTCCGTCATTGATCCTCTTTGCATCTTTGCAATGAGGCAGACAGCTAACCAGCCGGTCGTCCCACAGATTTAACACCTCCTCCGCGACCGGCGGCGACGCGGCGTGTGCTGTGCGTGTTCTCTGTGTTCTAGATACATATCGTTTGGCTGATGGTTATGGAATCGGCCATCAATAGCAAGCCTAATGTCGAAACTAGTTTACATCGGTGAAGTGCATTTCGCTGTTACTGTGTGCCGGAAGCAAGCCATTAGCCCAGAAGTGGACAAACAGGTGGCCGTCCTTCTCTTTTTCTATCTCTTCCCCGGGGCTCGTGGTTAATTTGAGGCGAGAAATCGCACAAGCTCTGACGTCATACACGAAAGTTGCTGCTCCAGACGCGATCAACCCGCCTGCGATTCTGTCTGCTGTCAATCGTTGATCGGATTGCGAATCGCTGCCACCAAAAAGGAAGTCGGCGAATGCTAAGCAAGAAAAGAAGAAAAAAAAAATATCTGGAGGCTTTCATCATGGCGCGTGCATCCGGACCGTGACAAAATCGCGTAGGGATCTAAGATCTTTTGAGTTATTGAATTCGTCTCACGTGCCACATGCAAAGCAACTGGAATTGCTGCATATGGCGCTGCCACGCCAGCGCGGCACAGATGAGATTGGCCAAAGAACCACGGACGCATAGATAGAGGGAGAGAGTGTGTATAAAGAGCGCGCTAAAAATACGCCAAACTCTGTTGCAGAAGTAACCAAATATAGGTAACTCTGTCTAATAATACCCCACTCCAGTGGAAAATGGATAGCCATGAGCGTACTTTGTCGTCTGTGCGCGTATCCTCGCCGCGTGGTAATTGACGCGCCGCGGAGGCAGTTAGATTGGTCGGTGGGTCTGTCGGTCGCTGCTGTAAGACGACAAAAACGACGACAACGCCGACGATGACGACGCGTTCGTGCGGTGCAAATGTGGCGGCTTGTCAAATTGAAATCTATTGATGGAGCTGAAGTGTTGTTGGATTCCAGGTTTTATTATGGTTGGCTTCCGTTTGACGATGACGACAACGAAGACGTTAGTTTGCTTTCTTTTTGTGGTCTCTCACTCTCGACTTTGTGTGCGCAGAGAAAAGTGATCCTACATCAAGTCTACGCGCCAGTCAAAGTCAAAGAGTAGGAGCTTAACGGTATCGTGGATAATAAATAGGGTTTAAAGGTTGTTTGGTCTTCTTTGTTATGGCGGAGGAGCTACTAACCCATCACCGTAAAGTGGGTTGAAGATACAAATTTGTTTGCGGTTTATCCACTGCGGCTGGAGCCAGATCAGCTTTTGTTGCTGCTGCTGCTGAAGCCGCTCTCCGAAGGAGTGGAAAAGAGTTTTGTGGAAGGTGTGGAGCTAGAGTTTCATGCCGCAAAATTATAGAGCGCGAACAATAGATGTGGCATGAATTTTCTTCTGCCAGGAATTGGGGCAGTGCGGCTGTTATAGCCCAGGAGCAGTAGGAGGATAATGATTCGACGCAATAAACTGGAGTGACGTTCGCTTAAGACAGGGAGTGTATACCTTCGAGATTTTTTTTTTTTAGAGTTAAAGTGCAGGTCCCTGGTAGACTTTCGAGTTTTACCTTAGCATCTTCGAAGCTTCTGTAACTCTGGTTGTCTTTCAAGACTTTCCTTAGCGCCTTCAAAGCTCAGTTCTAAATATTGAGTGTTAGAAATTGTCGGTAGATAACAGCGTTGCCAGAACTTTTTTCGAGCCGAATATCGAATCCTTTTAATTAAAAAAGCGGGAATCTTACATCAAAAGCGGGACATAAAAAAAAAACATATGTATTTAGTAGTTTATTATTGTTTAAAAAAATAGTATTCGTTGATCGTCATCATCTTCTTGACCGCATGATCCACTAACTGGGTCGCGGGGGCAATGCGCGCAAAAAAGATGTCCAGGCAACTCATTTTGCTCGTTATTTGCCATTGTCGCATCACATGCTTATGTGTGCAGATACAGAATGTGCCTACTTATATTTCGATGTTTTCTGAGAGTATTGCTTTGAATAAATGCCGTATGAAATTTGAAAATATTTGAAAGATAGGAACTAACAAATATATTGAAAGCGGGACTGTCCCTGTTCCGCACGGGACATTAAATTTTAGCTTAAAATCGGGTATTGCTGGTAGATAGTTTTAACTTAAATTAAGTTATTTACGTTTTAAAAGTGAATGACATTTCAGAACATTATCGTCGTATTTTGCATTTCTTTTGATAGAGAAGCGAAGAAAGCATCGAAGGCTGCAAAAAAATATTGTAAAGTTTACGAAGACGATGCTGGAGAAAGAGCCAGCGAGTTTGGCAGAAACGTCGTAAATAAGGATGCACGACCGAAAAAAAAAAAAATAAAGAGAGGGAAGCATAGTACATTGGGGGTTGGTTGCAGGTTGGCTTACAACGGAAAAAGGTCGCTGTCGCAAAGGACGGCATTCCATTATTTAAAGAAAAAGCCAGTAATTTAACTCCATGCAGGGCTCTACATAGAGAAGCCTTCAAAGCCAAAGAGAAAAGATTAAACCACCTTTATGACTCATATCTCTTTACCAGATTTTTTGGAAAAATACAATTACTGGATGTATGACGATTGAAAAGAAGAAATATTAAATTTATGGTTTTAATCCGTCTGAAGTCATTCGGTCTGATGAGATCAAAATTAACAGCATTTAGTTTGATCGGTGTTCTTAGTACTTAACTAGCATCTTAGGCTCTCTGAAAGCATAGCAGGTAAAGTATGAACCAAGAAAGTGGTTTGTTCATGGTTTGGGGATGTATTACGCCAATTTTAGACCAACATTTGTCAGTTGCCGTGGATGTGATGGCGATGGTAGAAGATGATTGGAGCTCTGTAGCGCTTTGTACATAGCTGGAAAATTCAAAAGACAAAAAGGCGGAAGGGAGATATTTGACAACCTAATGTATTAAGCGATATGAAAACATCACTAATAGTTGTATTCGTGTGTCCTAAGCTATACGAAAGCAAAGGTTATGAAATACTTTCTATCTTTTTTCCTTCATTCTTTCTTCTTTCTATCTTCCTTCGTTTTCATCCCTTACATTCGTACGCAAGCGATGCTTCACGATATTCGGATTCCCAAAATATTAGTGCATATCGATATTCATGTTATTCGGACTCTCATAGTGTTAGTGAATCAGATATTTCAGATGGTCGAATATTATGGTGATCGAACATGTTTGCTCTCTCGCATGCTCTTTCTCGTTTAGGGGATAGTGCCGCTCGATGTTGCTGTCGGTTCGATTTTCTTATGTTCGTTGGCTTTGATGTTCGCCGAGTAGGGATGTTTGAGAGCAAATCCATATTTTTCAACGGACGTCGCCGGATTAACATGTTGAATGCCATGGAGGTTACAGGTGACCGGCACTAAGTGTGTTCGTAAATGGCGTGGCATTCAATGTAAATCAGCACAAAATCAATGTTAAAGTGAAATATGTTCATCGTCTAGGGGATGACACAAACGAGCATATTCAGCGAGGATGTTCGTCGTATAGGGCCACCTTTAGTAAAATTGAAAATATCGTAATATCTGAGATATTGGTATTAGAGCGAATATTAATATGTTCACCCCACATCTACATAGATGCAACTCAGTCAGGCGAATGCGGCAATAGAACCAAATAAGCATCATGCCTTTTTACTACTCTACAACTTGCCGCAACCATCGCCAGTTGTTTCTGCCGTATTCCAAATTCAACTTCTCACCAAACTGCCAAACTAACGCGCCGCTCGTATAAATCAGATAGCCACCTCCATTCATTAATTTTGCAAAACTCTCACTTCCTTTCACACAACAACGAACAACGAACCGACCGACGAGCACCCAACAGCGTGATACCACGGTGAAAAGTTCTTCCTTCAAAGTCCAATCCTCCTCAATTACTGATTCCATTTACACTTATCTAGCATTGACCTTCTTTATAAAGAAATAAACAACATTCCCTCCATTTATCAACTATCAACGAAACTAATTTCTATTCTTTTCTTTTCTATTTTTTTCTACTCCACAGAGGCAAATTCGCCGCCGTCCGTCGAGCCATTCACAAGAAATCAGGCGTACATTTCGCAGCGAAATTTCTAAAACGCCGCCGCCGAGCTCAGTCATCGGACAAGGAGATAAAGCATGAGATTGCTGTGTTAATGTTATGCGCGGGATCCGACAATATTGTCAAACTGAATGCCGTTCATGAGTCCAGATCAGATACGGCTCTACTATTGGAATTGTAAGTAAAGCGAACCACCCCACTAACCGAAGCTGAAGCTGAAGTTGAGGCAGTGAGCAATAAATTAATTTCGTTTCCGTTTGGTTTTTCTGTTTTTGTTTTACAGAGCGACTGGAGGAGAGCTACAGACATTTCTGGACAACGAAGAATCCCTAACCGAAGAACAGACACGAATTTGTATGCGAGAAGTACTTAAGGCCCTTCAGTTCCTGCACAAACGTTCGATAGCACATTTGGATCTGAAACCACAGAATATATTGCTCACTGGTGAAAGGATCGAGGGTAAGTGATCATCATCATCATCTGCACTCGTAGAAGTGCCTGCGTTTGCATGGGAACGGAATGAGAACAGACTCTTGGCGTTGCGGCGGCGGCAGCGCATGCATAAATCATTACAATCGGCGCGCACGAACTTTGACTCTGTGCGGCTCTGTGGTTGGCTTTTATTTTCGCATAGACTTAGCAAAAGAGTCGCAAGATCTTGTTGCTACTGGCCACCATTGAATGGAATGGAGTGGAGTGCACCACTAATGCGGTGTAGATGGATGAATGTGGTAAATGATATGCGCGCTCGCGCTATCAATAAGGAAGCGAAGCGCAGGGAAAGTTCTCCAGCGTGGAATTTGAGAATTTATTGTGCATACAGATTTGTCAGATCAAGGTCACCATCAGTAGTGCCAGTGGATGATGGTGGAGAATACATTTGAGAGGAACTCTGTGTGTGTGTGTTGACCCAGTCCCCAGTTGGGATGAATTATGAGGAGAAGATTTTCTAGTAAGACATGCCCGAGCACATGTGACGGTTGGGATGGAATGTTTTCCGCTTAGTTTTGAATTATTGTGACTTATGGTTGGTGACCTAAAAATGTGACGCAAAACGAGAGATGGTGAAGTTATGCTACTCTTCTTTTCGGAAAGCTCAACGCGGTTTATTCAGCTGTGTTATTTATCACGCTTACTTTCTTACTTCGATGCCGCTACATGCCTTTCGAATGGCCAGGTCTTTTAACAGTTGTTTCCAGTTTCGCACGCCAAGTTTGTCTCAGGTTCCAAGTTCTCTGGCCTCAGCGCCTGAGATTAGGAGGATTGGAACTATCAGGGTCTTGTACAATGTTAGTTTGGTTGTTCGAGGGAAGGCTTTACTGCTCAATTGAGATCAAGAGTCACTCTTCGCTTGATCTCCAAGGTGGTGTCGTTTTTTTGAATTAACTGCAGTGCCAAGGTAGACAAAGTCCCTGATTACCTCGAAGTTGTATTTGTCAATATTGACGCTTTGTCCGAAGTGTCGGTGTTGGATGTCCTTCCTTGAAAACAGCATGTACTTCGTTTTTCCTTCGTTGACCGGCAGAACCGTCTTGGCCGTTCTCGGAATGCCTTGCAGACAGCTCGCGTGTTCTGCCAATGTTGTCTATGTCATTGGCATACGCAAGTAGTTGTACGGGCTTTTCAAAGATTGTGGCTCTGGTGTTGTCATGTGATTTCCGCAGAATACTTTCAAGTACAATGTTGAAGAAGTCGCACGACAACGGGTCAACCTGACTGAAGCCTTTTTTGACAACAAAAAATCGGTAAGGTCACTGCCGACTTTAAAGGAACAGCGAGCTTTCTCCATGTTCATCCTGCAAAGTCAACAATTTTCTAAATATAAAAATAAACCACCCACACGATGGCCCACCCTTTTACAAGTATTGTAAAAAAATTTTAAAACAGAAAGAAATTCATAGGCTAGACATTGTAAGATAAATTAGAGAAAAAAATGAATATGAGAGAAGAGAAATTAATTAAAAATCGTTTTTAAATGTCATGTATTTTTTTTTCTTTCTCTTTTACAGATGGTCTAAAACTTTGCGACTTTGGCATTTCACGTGTTGTTGCCAATGGTAGTAATGTACGAGAAATACTAGGCACACCCGATTATGTAGCACCTGAGGTACTACAATACGAACCATTATCCCTGCAGACAGACATTTGGTCCGTAGGTGTCCTAACATATGTCCTTCTATCGGGCTTTTCACCATTTGGTGGCGATAGCAAACAAGAGACCTTCCTTAACATATCACAATGTGCCCTCACGTTTCCAGAGAAACTTTTCAAAGGGGTATCAGTTCATGCCATCGACTTTATACGGCGGGCACTACGCATCAAACCAAAGTAAGTATAAAAAAAAACATGTCCGCACTGAAATCCTTCTCATGATGAAACTTTTTTCTCTTTCAGTGACCGCATGACAGCATCCGGATGTCTGGAACATATTTGGTTACGCGATGAAGTGTCCGTCGACAGAAAGATCCTTAACATATCCACAGCTCATGATGATCTATCATCGAATGGTGGAGGCGGCAGCGGTGGCAGTGGCCATTCGGATGACGAAGAAGACGAGGATGAGAATAGCAGCAGCAGCAGCAGTGACAGTAGCAGCAATCAAGGCATGAACGGTATGAACGGCATGACTAATGGTACCAAAAAAATGATGCACAATGGTACATCGGCCAGAAATTGTACATCAACAACTGCCAATAGTAGTCACACATCGACCTGCTCAAGCACCTCCATATCCAAACAACAGCACAATGGTTTCCAACAACAGCAACATCATGATTCGAATCCATTATCCCGCCGCCACTCGTCTGATGCCAATAAGGAGAATACTTTTTTACGGAAGCCCACATCGATGAGCAGCAGCGGCAGCAGCACATCGACCAACTCTTCCATATCCTCCAAATTGAATAGTAGCAGTGGACCTGCCACAATGAATCCAATCCAACAGCAGCAGCAGCAGCAACTGCAACTACCAGCGACAAATGGTTCTGCAACGACACCCTGTTTATTCCCAGATGCGCCCACCACACCAAAAGTTATCCGTAAAGCTCCAACATCCGAGTCATCGCCCACCAGTGTCAAGGCGTTGGTAAAGAAGTTTCAATTGGAAAGCAACCAACAACCTCTAGCAGCACCTAGCTTACTTTTAAAAGAAACCCATCACAACAATAACCACAATAACAATAATAACAACAGCAGTGATAGAAAATTCAACGGTCATATGATCCAACACCTACAACAATACAACAGCACTTCCTCCTCCAAGTACCATAGTCATAATAATAGTAGTAGCAGTAGTAATCGTAAGAGCAGCATGAACGGAACAACGACACAGCAGCCGCATCAATTAAAATCAACGACAGATGTCGTGGTTGGACAGCACAGCGGAGTTGGAGCACAGCACGCAGTAACAGTGCCAATTACATCGTCCACTTCAATGCAGTCGATAAATCCGTCACCATCATCGTCAACATCGCCGACGTCATCATCTTCAGCTCCAACGCCGGCTACAAACAGCAACAGCGCCACCTATAAAACAAGTTGTGTCTTCTGCTTGACATGCAGCGGTCCCGGATGCCGGCATTCGGGTACATCCGTTGCCAATAAGACCGCTACGAACAGCATCGGGCTGGATCAGGGTATCATCTGTTAGCTAAGGGCCAGCAGGGCCCGAAGAAACGCCAAAAGTTTCTTCAATCGTTTTCTGTGCTGCATGTAAATCCTCCCGTTATATAATGATGACGACGCAGAAAAACACACACGTTATTCTTTTTAATAATTTTTTTTCCTTTTTTTCTGTTTATTAATTTAAATAAAACAAAAAAATAAATAAAACAAAACCGTTAGGTAAAATAAGAACCTAGGTGTTGTAAGCATATCGAATAGAAACTAATAACCGCGCAAGAGAGTCAGAGAACCCACCTCCGGCCAGAGCACCGGCAGAGCACGGTGTGAATGATGTGGAAGGCAAGACGGGCGGGCAGCTACGACAAAACCGGAGGTAGGGCGCGCGCCATTTAATTGTTTTTCAAAATAAAGTAGAAGAAGTAGGGAAAGAAAAAAAAAACTGCTGCATTAAGTATAAATCTATTTTTTTATTTTTAACATTTTTTCATAATTTATTTGATATATATTCAACTTTATATAATTCCCCACCCACGCAAAAAGGGCTGACGCATCGAAACAAACGAAATCCTTTGTAAATTAAACTCTTTTTTTTTGTTTTGGAGGATATCCTCTTCCGAAAATGCGCACACGTTAATTTCTCTTCCGGATAAAAACAAAAAAGATAACCAACAAAAAATTATTGTGCTTTTGTTTATTTCTTATTCTTTATTTTTGTTTTTCGTTTTATTATTATTTCACACAAGATAAAAAATAAAAAAATGAAGTTTTTGTTTATTGGAAGAGAGATTTTCTTTATTTTTTTTTTTTTGAACGCGAAAGCAAACGTAACCTTTGGAGACGTTATAAAAAGTTGATGAAATTTTTTGTTTTAGGAAAGAAGAAAATAAAAAAATCACACGGTTGTCGTATATACACATGTATTGTAGTTAAAGAAAATCTATAATATAAAATATTTAAACAAAAAAAAAGAAACTTTTATTTTTTATTTATAGCCTAAAAGTAAAACACAAATAAGAATTGTAGATTTGATGGTCTTTTAAAAGAAAAGCAAAAACAGAAAAATAATTGTTAACTTAAGAATGGAAGACAATAGGGAGCTGGGGCGGTGTTAGAGAAATGTGTAAATTAAACCACAGAACAGTAAATAGAAATTATGGCAGTGTTGTTGTTGAATATTATTGGAAAAAAAATCATAACTTTATCGTGTTAGTTGTAATTATTCGAGCGACTTTAAATAGAAAAAGCGAAAAGTAAATTTAATGAAAATCAATGAATTGTTCTCATCTGTGTTGTCGTAAAGAGGAAGGGCAAAGTCTTAGATTAGAGGTTATGTTTTTGCAAGTAAGCAAAGGGTACTTTCAATTTTCCTGTTTGTAATATTTTTAGCTACATATCTGGATTTTGGTTATTTTCTGATGAAGTTATTCCTTCTTATCCTTACTGAACGCAGCACAATTTATGATCGTATCGGCTGGGAAGACGAAGTAGGTAGATGTGACTGCCGCACAAAGTTTGTGAGATACTTTGGCCAGAAGTACGACCTCCTCCATCCAGCACGATCCCCTACCAGCTGCTTCCAGTGACGCACACCGAGTTGGTTCAGGTCCATCTTTACCTGTGTACGCCACCTTGGACACCTCTGCTGCGTTGTCCCATAGGTTCGAAATCGGAGAAGAGAAGATACCTTCAATTCCCATAACATATTTGTCGTATGAGTTGAATTTAGCTGTCTAAGTGAAGAAAAATAATAAATTATTTAACGTTAATCATAATTGGGTGGAGTTCCCAGTTTGAGGGCTAGGGCCTAGCTTTTCGAGAAACGAAGAATACTACAGCAAATCGCTTTCAAAAAGTTTTCGAAAAATCTTCGCTTGAATCCGAAACTCGTAGATAGAGATCCAATCAATTATCCTTTACTAACATCGTAAAAGAAATGACGAGTTTTGTTTTCTTTGGTAGATAGAGTAGATTCCCGTCGAAAAGGAGCCGTTCACACTTCCAAGCGGGCTTGCCGAGCTTACGACTTACTTCGCTTTTAATAAATTAGGTGAAATGTGATTATTTAGCGCCAAAATGCTGGGAATACTTTTATTTTAATAAATGGAAAAGTAAGGAAACCGTAGAATGGAAAGAAGAGAAATAAATACTAGCCCTCACAAAAATCAGGAAACCGAGTCGTTCCCGGTTCGTAGACACCGCCTTGTTGTACGTTTGCGAGATACAAAAAACGGAAAGATACCCTCCTGCAGATTGTAGTCTTAATTTTTTTTTCAAGGTACCCTCTATTTTCTAAAACGCAAAGCACAGAGACTCAGATTAGAGTCCTTTCTTCTTCGTCTTTCGGATATAGATCACAGCAAGTACGATCCATGTTAATTTAAGTGAAACTTTAAATTTGACTAAAGCATTGTCCAAAAAAGGACGAATTCTACAAACTCCGGTAAACTAAGGGATCATTTGCTTAATTTAGTAAACTTTGGCAAACTCTTGTTTGCCTTGTGCTACTTCCACAATCGATTAAGACTATGTGCCCGGATCTGTAAACTTTACTTAAAAATATCAAGGAACCAGAAACGAACCAGGAAACTCAAGTTGCCTCAAAACTTCTTTTCCTACATCACAGTACAGAACATTCTCTCACATTGATAAAAATTCGATACTTAGAAAACTTTCGCGTCGTTTGTACTCCATCGGAGAAAAAACAAAACAAAACAAAAATGTAGAAACTTAAAGAAAAAAATTATAACGAAAAGAAAAGATTTAAAATACGTAAATGTAAAGAAAAAAAGATTAACTAGAATTATTCGTTCGTTGTAGTCACGTTGAAGCAAAAAAAAAAAAATAAAGTACGCTAAGGTACGACTTTACTCTTACACGCAGGACAAACACACACCACACACACTTAACAATGAATACCGTTATTATATATATATTATAAATATATTTTGTTAGTTTCACTTTTATTTGTTTTGAGTCTTTTTTCAATTGTTTTTATTTTTGTCTCTTTGTTAGTATTTTAATTAATTTTATTTTGTTTTCTAACGTGAAAAAAATAAAAATAAAACAAAAGGCAAAGTGGAGACAAGAAAGAACAAATAGAAAATAAGATTTTTGGATGATAATAAATATGTAAATTTTATTTATTTTTTCTTGTCGCCCACTTTCACTATTCTTCTTCTTCTTCTTTTTTCAATTAAGTGTTAGTTAAGAAAGACATATTTATTCTTAGTATCCTTAAAAAAAACGTAAAACTTTGTATAAGTAAAAGAAGAGTATATAAAACAATTTAGTTTAACTTTTAAGTAATGAAGTGAAACCGAGATAAAGCTGAAAGTAAATAAAAAACAAAAAATAAAATATTTTTGTGTAACTTTAATTACAATTACTATGAATTATTATTATTATGAATTCTAAAACAGAAAATGATTAATAAAACAAAAACCAATTAAAATAATTTAAAAAAAAATATGAAAGTTGTGTTTTATTTTATGTTTTACTTTGCTGAATCAATGTGATCTATTAATGCGTGCATTTTCAGAAAGATTAAAGAAAATTGTTGTCGAATGCTCACTTTTGGGATCGTTTTCTTTTTTTTGCCATTACAGAACATCTTGACTTCTTTTTTCTATCAAGAGTTGGAAAACATTCTGCGTTGCAGTGTCACAATAATGACCTTATTAAAAATTCAAAGCGAAGATAATACATATTATACCCAACCCTGTATTAAGTTCCGCTATAAAACCACGTTTTTAAAGCCTCTGGTCTACCTGAACACTTGAGGTAGATTACTGTGCAGAATATCGCATAGAAGTAGACTGAAATTTCAACTAGGCTTTTCACATAAAGGTCCTGTGCAAGCGACTTGCGAAGTGAACATATGCTCTTTACCACCTGAACAAAACTACTAGCCGTTTGAAACAGTAATATGAAATTTTCTTTAGTGGAATCGATACTCCAGTATAGAATACCAGCCGGGAGAATGCACCGCAGTACAGGATAATGGAACATCAACGAGCTCAAAACAGGATACTCAAAATACTCTTGCGATCTAAATATGGTAACGGGCGTGAATAAAGTTTAGAAAATTATAGTAACCTTAGCGACGAATTAAATTTGCTTCATGTTTGAAAATTATTATTTTTTTTTCAACATAATTATATAAACTTAGATTGGTTAACGCTTTAAACACCCAATAGATACAGCGTCAACACGTCAAGGCAAATGGCGAATGGGCAGCTAAAAATACCGAGTATTCACGTCTTCAACCAACTTCCGCTTTATAGAATATTCAGCCGATACAATCAACAAAATTAACCATATATAAAGAAATATGTCATTTCGAACATTCTAATAATTAGTTAACGAATGTAATCTATTTTCCCAAAATAAGAACTTCTTTTATGTGAGCCGCAAATGCTTCTGTAAAGAATCTTCTGGACAAAAGCCTTCTAGCTTCGCAGATTTCCTAAGGATAAAGGATACCTTTTTGCAACTTGAGTAATATCATGCTAATGGTTGGTGTAATTGAAAAATCTTTTACTCCTTTTTTTTATTGTTCTAAAGTAGAAGAACATTCCCAAAGTCTCCAAGAAAACAATATTCTCTCACACTATTACTGCTATGAATTGCTATTATTTTGATCGCAGTATGTATATTGTAAGCAACCATCAGTTGTGGGCGAAAACCCAGACGCATGGTAAGGGGAAAGCTGAGATTGTTTGGCTTCCAGGCGACACGCCGGCGCGGATACATGCGCGACACCCCTTCTTGTGACGGGGTGACCGGAAAAGGAAGAGGATGGGAAAAACCCTCCGAACCTTGGTGGCGACGCGAGAAAGGGTTCGGTCGCTGGTAGAATTTGAGTATGGGTATTTCCGTAGTTTAGAGCACCGGAAGGACAGATTGAAGACCTGTGAGCAGTATAAAAATGCTGTTCACTCACGGAATCATCCTCAGTTGTGTCCTTGCGAGTGCGTGGTACAAGTAGTGTATAGTGTGGTGCATAGTGGTTTCGAGTGAGTTTATCTCACTGAACAAATGTGTTCAGCCGTAGTTAGTAGTAGATACTAGTATAGTAGATTTTGGCGAGCCAGATGTTCATTTGTTTTTTGTTCTTATTTTATTTCAGACTCGGCCAAGTTCACCGAAGCGTTGCTCAACCACCTGATTCCCGACGCCTTTATATTCAAGAAACCCAAAAAATTTGTTTAAATAAAATACTTTATAATACAAAATTATGTTACTCTTACAATATACATAATACTGCCCTGTTGTACAGGGCCGCACAATGTGCATTCTGGGATTCAGGTGAAGAATAAAGTTCTTGTGATATTGATAGGTGAAGACAAGCCCAAAGCCGTGACCTCTGTAACACCCGAGCCTTTTCCATTGCGTTGACTCCAACATTCAGACTCGCATCGAGTTGGCTGCTGTAAAATTATGTATTTGTGAGGGCAAAAGCACTTCTGGCCCTGGTCAGAGCAGCCTCTACATTTTTTGTTAAAGTGCAAAAACTGATCTAACCAGATCCCAGAGACTACATTGCCATTGGCCACAATCATCTATCCACGAACACATTGAAAAGCATGTACAGCAAGAGTTTGGGAATACTCCGTCTGCTAAACTTATCGAAAGGCCCTTTAATCATACGGGATCGAAGGCCTTCTCCAAATCAATCAAACTGACTCCCATACATGTTCCACACCTCTGTTTTGGAACAGAACAATTCAAAAACAACAATTTTGCATGCGCTATAAATTCATTTTTATTTTGTTTTATTTATTCTATACTTTAAAATTGTATAATTTAAGTTTGCACAAAGAAAAAAATAAATATATATATATACTTTTTAATAAATTTAAATTTATATCAACCACATAATAGTGACACGAAATAAATAAATTATCAACTATGGCTTTCAACTTCATTTTAAAGTTTTACTAAAATTAAAACTAAAAAAAAACTCTGACTGTTCTACTTGATAGAATACAAAAACATTCCTCATTTATAAATCAAATCAGTTAAAAATATATATCGTCTGTGTAATTATTATAATTCATAGTTTTCCGCATACAAAATCATAAAAATAAATTCTTTTCATAAATTTTTATATGCATTATGTTTGTTTTTTGTTTTTTGCTAATATACTTTAAGAAAAAATCACATTTGTTTTGCCTTGTTATGGCATATTGTTAAAAATTGTTTTTTTTTTTTTTAGTTTATGAGAACTATCCGCCTCGGTTTAAAAATATGGGATCGGTTAAGACACACTAATATACGTAATAAAATCACTTGGGAGTCATTTGAGGAGTGACAAAATAAGAATCAAAGTGGTTATTCGGAAATAAACGCTTCACAAGTTTAAGCGTTGTACAAAAGAAAGACGCGATATATCAGAAACATCTGACCGCTATCAATCGGATTGCTTGTATTGAAAAGGCATGCTTGGTGGAATCACCAACAGTGCACAAGAAGATCCATTGAATTCGTCCTCAAGTTAAGTAATATTGATGATAATATCAACAGATTTTAAGTGCCAAAGCTTGGTTTTCTGTTTCAAATTGGCAAACATGAAATAGACCCCGGTTCCGAACTACAAATTGCAAAAAATTTTTTCAGACACAAACACTTTTAAAGAATTGTCAGTCGCTTGAAAGAGGTGCAGCTGTAAAAACTGTTAGGTATTTCTTCAGGTCCAATTCTAACCTGGATATGGTACTGTATGGAAGGCGGCTGTTTAAGACTTCAACGATTTGCAATGGTAGACAAAAAAATAAATCGGTGTAAGAAGTTAAGTTAAAACTCCACACCGGTATAGAACATCAGCTCTAATGATCCATCCATTAGCATAGTTATATTTTCATCATCATCTTCTTGACCGCTTGATCCACTAACGGGGTCGCAGGAGCTATATTTTTACAATAAAAAATAAATATTAATTGCAGACAGACCGCGATTTTTTGGTTATTTTTTTTTTTCTTTAAATAAAATTAAAGTAGATCGTATATGGGCAGCCAGATAAAGTGGTGTAAAACTGAATCACTCACAGCAAAAAAAATTGGGTTTTCAGTAAAAACTTAGAAACAAAAGCTAAGTATAAAAAACTTACATAAAAAAGTCTTGAACCGAAACCTTTCATAATTCATTACTTAAAACTAAGTAATTATTTAAATAAAAACTAAGAAATAATTTATTTCAAAACAGAAAAATTAATTTTTCAGTGATTTAAATTTGCACCAATGTGCAACAACTTTGAATACAGAGTGAAAACAATACTTTAGTATGAAGTTGCAAATTTTAGCCTATTGTTTAAGCTCTCTCCCAAAGAACGGCTAAGAATCATGATGGCGAATTATATTCCTTGCAAGTTGCAGTTTTCAAAAAGTCTCAAAGATTTTAAATTGGGTTAAGGTCTAATATTTGTTTTGGCCAGTCTAAGATATCAAATCGGGTCTCTTACATGTTAAAATACAGCTTCATCCGAACGATATCACAGATTGATGCTGCGAGGTCACTCCTCAAAATCTCTGGTCCATTATGTTCTCTATGAGGAGCAATTTTCCCACACCAAAAGAACTTAAACAACGCTCCGTCCTTAATCGTTTAACGATCGTAATGAGGTTTCAAGGACTTACTTTATATTTTTCTAGCACATGATCCCCATCAGTGTTAATTTTAGTTGAAATCAAACCGACTTAATATAATTTAAAGCTATCTCGAATCATGTCAAGATAGGCTTCGAATAAACAAGGTAAGTCTTACAAAGTAAACAATAAAGAACGAAAGTGGCTCCTTAATAATGTCAGACATAACATTTCGATACATCACCGTGTATACTTGCGATATGGGCCACTCTCAGGGTGAAATTGTGTTTACGATAGAGACCCGAAACAAGTGGCCGAAAAGGTTCCGGTTAGTTCCAAATGCAGTGATTTGATGGCTTAGACTGGTCAGCCAAAGCCAAGATAATAAGCCCAATAATACTAGGCCTACTTAAAAACTATATTTGTTTAAGAAAAAAAAAAAAAACTCTTTAGGAGAGCGCAGGAGCAGTGAGTTAAAATTTTAAATGAGTGTTGTCGACTGTCTAAAGGCTTAGCAAGGATTCTTACACAAATTAAAAAGGCAAAAGGACTTTTGACAAGATATTAAAATATACTTTTTCTTATTTTCACCCAAATGGGAAAGTGGTGCGAAATTCAGTCAAAAAGTTAATGGTGTCCTGACAAAATATTTGGTTGTCAAACATCTCCCTTCCGCCTTTTTTCTTTTGAATTTTCCGGCGATGTACAAAGCGCTACAGAGCTCGTATCCAAACTAATCATGCATATCGTCGTTTTGAAGGTTTCAAATGATGTATTGCCAGATACGAGCTCTGTAGCGCTTTGTACATAGCCGGAAAATTCAAAAGACAAAAAGGCGGAAGGGAGATATTTGACATCCTAATACTTTTTTTATTTAATTTTGTTCATGGTAATTTGTTTTTTTCGGCTTTAATTGTATATTATGAAGTATTTTATTTTTTTGGTACACTTTTTGTTTTTAAGTTTTAGTTGATAAACCGATTTTTATTAATTTGCTTTTTAGTGCAGCTCAAAAAAAAAATCAGTTTAATAAATACACCTTCGAAGGACACGATTCTTAAAATAACCCAAATAGTCATTTCTCAATTTCTGTCGACTGCTCAAATAATCCCCAGAGTGCAATTGAATTAAAATTTTTTTGTTTGTTTTTGTTTTTTGTTTTTTTCTTTGTTTCGCTTTTCATTTAGGAAAAAGCTAATGCACTACAAAATATTTGCCAATTGTACGTATAAACATTTTTTTTTTGTTTTTCTTTTTTTCACATAATAAAACAATGGTACAAAATACTTAAGCCAATTTTTTTTTTAAAAAGTTTTTCTTTTAGACACTACTCTCAGGCAATATTAGGTATTTTAATTTTTATTTGCATTTTTTTTTTTTGTTTTTTTTTTTTTTTTACTCTACTAAACGTTTGTATTACTTAGTTATGTTCCATTATAGTATATCTCTCAGTATTTATGTTGTAGATAAAATCAATTTGCGTTTTTCATTTTTTGTTGTTGCATTTAATAAGTGCTCGATAGGATTTTATAAATAAAATATAAATTTGTTTCCTTCTTTTTTTTTCAATTAATTTAACAAACATCAGTTTTTTTTTTTTTTCGTTTAAGAACTCTTAAAATATTTTGACTAGCTTTAATAAATAAATTAAATAGAATATGTAGAAAAAACACATTTACTTAAATCTAGATAGTTTCAGCTCCTTTGTGGAGGGAGCGGGTAAAAGAAATAGTTTGAAGTTAAGGCCTAAAGAACAAACTCTGTTCACTTGGAAACTTAGACTTAGCTACAATCTCTGTGGATGGGCGGGGTTGGCTTAGGAAACTACGACTTAATAGATTAGGAAGTTCTCTGCAGAGAGAGCTAACAAAAAAACTATGAAGAAGAACAAATGCCCTTTAGTGACTGGTTGGAAGAGTGCTTTCATGTGTTCGTTGTTGAGGAAAAAGACTTGGACTGCATCGAATCTGACTAGGCCTTAAGGCAAACATCGAACTAAAAAGACTAAGTGTCACACAGATAAATCAAATACGAAGATTGTCGTGTGATCTCATTCAAGACAACAATTCAGATCGGACGTTGACTTTTTTAGAGCAAGAAAACTGGTTTAATCACGTCGTTTTATGGCCCGCGGACCAAGAAATTGAGATGAATTCGGTTTAACTTAAAGCAACACTGGCAGTAAATAGGATTGGAATGCACACAGCCGCACAACACATCTCCCCATTCGAACACACGAAGCATACTCGCATCTTTCTTATGAAACTGCTACTCTACTAATAACCTACCACAACTCTGAAATATTCAGAAGTGTTATAAACGAAGGACTATAGCTCCATTCCTTTTACTACGTCTCTAATCAAACTGGCCAAAAGTAACTACATAAAAGAAACTCAGCTGCATCCGCAGCCGACGCTTATTCAATACCAAAAGTGTTTGTCTCTTCGACAGCCAACAGTAGCTTCTCATAGAGAATCTCTGGCGTTGGATACGGCGGTAAATCCAAACGATTGAAACAAGTGTGTGCTCTGGGCAATGCATTCGGTTTGCCCCACTTCTCAATACAAAATCTTCGTGGTCCGGTTGAGCCACGCAAGGCTGAGAATCCTTCGTATGGTATGCTCGAAGTTCCAGTGACGAATTGAAGCAAACGCAATCGTTGCTCATTGGTGAATTTTTCGATCACCTGCCAGAACCAGATAATCACTTGATGATTATCATGATACCCACTGCGATACTCGGTGTTGAGCCGCCAATCGTTGATGTCAATCTCAGCTGTGCCGGCGATCACAAGCTCCAGCTCACGAGCATCGAACACAGAAACAAGTCGTGAGTCGACTACTTCGTAAAATCCCCGAACTAGTGACTCGGTTTGTTCTTGGACACCGCGTTCCAAGCGCCACTTTATCATTCTCTCCAGATATTCCTTCTTGTTCTTCTCGTTTATGATCATATTCTTCCCACCTGGCTTCAGTTCACGTTCCACTACGCGACCCAAAAGCTCTTCGGTGACGCAGAACGTTAGACCAAGATCGTTTCCGGTGCCGATGTCATTGTCACGAATCCACTGAAGTGATTGATGGAACTCATTATCCAGAGATTCTGAAAACAAAAATCATATTCAGTACCAAAAGAAACTTGTGCTGTGTGAGGTTGTTTTACCCAAATCACTTAATGCCACTGGAAGTCTAAGCAGGGCTTTGTAGAAAGGTCTTGTAAAGAACGCGTCAAGAAGATATTGATGAACCAAAGCTAGACCCAAGACGCGTCCGCTGAAACGAAACCAATCGTGACAGTTGTCAACGAAGGCCGACAATGGAGACACTTGGACGGTGTAAGTGTCATTTGCTGAGTACTCGAAGAGGCCGTAGTACGGGTTGAAGAGCTCTCGTGAAAGAAGAAAGAAAAATTCTCTGAAAATAAAAAAAAAGGACTCAATGAATAGGACTGCTAAAAGCTGGGCTTTGGCTCTCAACGCGTTCTTACGCCATCCGATGTAAAGTACGATTGGACACAGTAAATTCACCACAAATCAAATGCTTACCTCGACGGTCCACCGTAGTCCAATCCTTCTTCGGTGTCCCACAGCACTGCAAGGCGTCCCCTCTGCAAATCCTTCTTGTTGGCAGACATGATTCGACGAAAGGCATCTTCCAAGAGGTGAGTTCGACGAATGTGGAGCCTAAAATAATAAATCTTCAATGAATCAATCAAACGAGGAGAAAAAGATTACTCTGATCTTACTTGAGCTTGTGTGGTCCCTGTCCATAGCCTTTGGACTCCAATTTTCGATAAAATCCCCGTAACTTTGCTTCGAAATCTCTTCGAAATGGCGGCGGGCCACGTTGGGGCATTCGAGAATTAAGATTTGGAGAACCCTGTGGACTACGCTCTTCGATTGGGACATAGCTCATAATCTCCTGTTCGAATAGACTGAAAAAGAAAGAAAAGGTCATCAGTTAAATTAATTTTAGCGATTTCATGTGCTCCAGACAAGCAGAAGAATGCTTTTCCGCAAAATTTTAATTCCGTATAAAGATTTTGTAAATTGTTTAATATTTCACAGGGCTCGTAAGAATCCGTAGGAGTCCTCCTTTTGTTCCGCGTAGGTATGATACTGACTTTCTGTGAAGATTTCAAGCGGGAAACAGTTGTCAGTGTCTGTCTATAACTACCACTAAATGGTTCACCTAATCCAAAACCAAGGAAGTGACGGGCATGGGAATGCTCGCTAATCGGCAAAATCTCGCGATGTCCCTTCGCGTCCTAGACCTCTGCAGTGTCTTCCAGAACAAATAATCCCAATTTACGAGGGTCATAGGCGACTCAACTCTGAAAACACTATCTATTCGATTGAAAATGGAAATACAATGCCACCAATCTTTGGGTGAGATGACGGAAAGATGCAACCTCACCCTGGACACACAAGTATCCTAGTCAACAAAAGGGCTGACGAATTGGCTAGGTTGTGGAAATGGAAAATGGATTCACACAATAACCAGGAGTTTCCATTCACCTAAATCCAAGAAGTTAGCTCACAGCAAATTAAAGAAGCCATATCGGCAGCACACTCCAGATGGACTAAGTCAGATTCCTGCAACATCTCTAGGGCAATGTAGTCGCGAAATGAATCAATAAAGTCTTAAGTAAGACTAACTGGGATTTGGTTAATCTATATAGCCAAAAGCATGGTAGCCAAAAAGCATGCCAACTTTTCATCATTCGCAATAAACCAGAAGCATTTGGGACCAGGTCAGGAACAGCCGAATGCGTATCAGCACAATGTGCCCACCTATTAAGTGAGTGCCTACCTACTAAGTGGTCTAAGTGAGGCTCGGACCTCACACTTACCGGGCGGTCACACTTACCTATGATCTATGACCTAGAACTGCTTTTAGTTCATTTAAAAAAAAAACCTGCTGCTGATTTTGGAATACATAATCCAACTGGTTGAACCAACAAATTCTCTAGACACTCAGGCGACTGTCGAGCATACGTCAGACATTGATCACTATTCTTTTATGTGTGTGTGTTGCATCCATACAAAGCCAAATGAGCAGTGCGCCCTTCCATGAAAGTTGTTTTAGTTTCCTCGACCAATGAGTAACAAAGTGGAAAAGTTTCTGCTTAAAATGCAGTTCTCTAGGCGTCTACGTCGATTGGTTTTTCCATCAACGACTGAGGTGCATGCACAGAACTTGGTTGCAATTTCACTTTCGTTTAAAAATGATAGTGATACTTAGGTGACGAATAGAAAAACTCAAAATGAATCTCGGCCCATTCATAGCTTACAACTTTGGAATTTTCCCTTTTGAGGTAGGTCGCGATCATCACACACCGCTATCGAACTCGTTAGATGCATGGCAGGTGGATAAACTACGAACTAAACTGCATCTGACCTGGGGTTTTTCCAAATCTGGTGTGACACTTGGGTGCACCATCACTTTCATTAGAGATTGACTAATACGAGTATGTCCAACTGGTAATATGGAATAGTCGCTGTCTAGTAAGCTTCAGCTCATCTGCCAGTAAACCTGCGCACACCGGGTTTTTCCAAAACCGATACTTCCAAGTGGTTCTTGAAACTTTGCCACATTTCCAACGAGTCGAGAGGGTTTTTCACGTCTAGCTTTGAGTGATAAGGTGGAAAAGTAGGAGGTCAAAGTTATTAGGTTTTTCGGAATGGATTTTCACTTCACCGGCTCTGATTGCTTGGTAAGAGGCTTTTTTAGGGCATGAATTGGTCGGGATTAAAAGCACATGACTAAGCCGAACCTACAAATCTGATTGATTGAGCTCGCACGTCACTTTACAGAATTCTCATTGCATAAAGTGGTGTCACAGCCGCAGCAATCGCATGACATCACCTTGCTCGCGTATCGAAGACAACACCCTGCTGGCCAATGACTTCATAGACTCCGATTCGCAGCCTCTATGATTTGACATGTCTATCACAAGGTAACGAAATTACTCTCGAAATGATTCATAATATAAATTTGCTTCCATTAAGCGTGTTAATCACACGACAACCCTCTCTCTCTCTCCTTGACTTCAAGCTTCCTGGCACACGACATAAGCCTGCATTTCAAAAGACTGACATTGACTCAAAGAACTCAGGGAGGAATATATATCTTATCGTCTCTGCATTCTGATTAATTTAATCACAATAGATAATCCATATCGCACTCGGTTCAAAGGTTCTAATGATTGTTTGTTTTCCAGTGCGGGCAGACGAGACTCCAGCACCAACACGTTCCATTGACAGGTTTTTATGAGAAAAGCAAACAGAAAACATCAGCTAATCACCGATGGGGGCTCAACTATTCGGTTTTTTCTTTTTTTTTTTTGTTTAATTCGAAAATTATTAAACACAATTCACCAGGGGGTTACTTATGGTTGAGTGGTGAAAAAAGTTTCAATTATGATAATTGTTGCATTCGACTGTTGTCGGTTGAGCTGTGATCTCACTCACTGGGGGAGCGGGGGTGGACTTCTGGGCTTTTTGCTTGGGGGCAACTTTTCAAATAACGTGTAAATTGCTACAGAGTAATCGCAAATATAATTTTATTGTTAATTGAAGTCTATTTGTTCCAGCAGATGATCGGTGAGATCGGAAAACCTGTGGTCAGCGCTCCATTGGACCCTGTGAAGCACGCTTCCAGGTGGAATAAATTGAGTGACGGTGGTTGTTTTTTGGCGACAAAAAACAAACAATTTAATTCGGTCTTGGCAATGAACTATCCCCGGACAATTGCGGAGGGAATGAGTTTTATATTTTTCGGTGTTTCCCTAACAGCAGAGGCGTTGATGCATGAAATATTCCAGAGCGTGGAGTGCGGGACCGTGATATGTTTAAAACTGTTAAGCTTGTAAGGATTTGCTCAAAAGATCTGCTTGCAATCAGATCACAAGGTTTGCAAAGCTCAGTGCACAAATCGATTAACTCCGCTTTTTGAAAAATTTTAAATTTAAGTGTCAAAGCACACTGTCAAAGCAATAATAAAGATTAACACCATTAAATGACAAATATTTGAATAAAAAGTAGTGTATTTCAAAGACAATCGTAAATTATTTTATCGCATTTTTCAAATTTTTGTTTTATGAAGTTAATCGACTTGTGCACTGAACGGCTCAATTGTTGCTGAAGTTTCGAAACTGGGGACCCTTTCAACATACAAATGATGTTCCAAAAATCAAAATCAGCACTGAATCTTAAAGATATAACAAATGTGAAACTACTTTCAACCATTTTAAGCACAAAAGCAGAAGACAAGTGTTTTTTTTATGTGCAATCCGTTCTACGGTAATTGAGCCGTTTAATGCACAAATCGATTAACTCCATAAAAAAAATGTTTAAAAATGCAATGCAATAATGTACGTTGTTACTGAAATAAACTACTTATTATTCAATGTCCAAAAAATTTTCGTTTTGGTTTTAATCTTTATTATTATTTTATCTTGTATGTTATTCGGGAAAGTTCTAACAAAAATAAAAATAAAAAGTTATGACTTTATCAAGTGCTTAGACACTTAAATTTAAGATTTTTTAAAAAGTTTAAGTGGAGTTAATCGATTTGTGCACTGAACGGTTCAGTAGCGAATAAAAAATAAGACACTGCACAGTGGTTCCATCTCTGCACAAAGAAAGTCTAAATTATTTCGGTGTTTCAAAACATCAAATTTTGTTCGTTGTTAAATAACTTAGAGGTGCTGATTATAAAAATACCATCCCATTTTGCTTTACACTTTAACGTTTTCATGATATGACTGAATCTTCCGATAAAATATTCTCGAAAAAAACTTCTAAGAACATATGCGGTTATAACAAGGCAAATCGAGAGAAAGGAGGACGTTAAACGAGGCAAGATACATACTTTTACACAACGTAAATCGAAACGATATAAGCAGAGGCAACTTACATCAAGTGTTTACTGTACTGACTTATCAACATAATTTAATTTAGAAAAACTTCTGTAATATTTTTTTTCTTCAACGAGGCCTAGGGCTTATTATTATTTTTGTAATTTAATTCGTTAGTAATTAACTTGTGATAATAATAATAATAATAATTGTATACCTCGCTTTCACAGAGCTACAATAGTTAGATTTGGACATGTACTGTCTCAAAAAAAGTAAATAACAAATATCATACCTTTTACAATTATTTGTACCTTAAGTATAAAATTCAACGTTAAAAAAGATTTTAAAAAATCCTATTAAAACAAACACTCTTAGTTTAAATGAATTTCAACTCAAAAGTAATGAATTTCAACTAAAAGTTAAAAATATTTTAAATGAATTCAAATTTCAGGGCCAAAAACTTCCTCTCCTGACTAAAAAGAGAATTCTTTTCACATTTCTAATAACCGGGTATATTTGTAACACATTCTGATGGATACACATAATTTTGTCTACTTTTAACCTACGGTGGAACTGTGCACTAAGGTTACTATTTTAGAGTATAACGAAAAAGTTACTGATCACGAAGCTTACTATTTACCCCATTTTGAAAAATAGAATAGTTAGCTGGACGTAGAAACCAATCAAGAAAGTTATAGACTAATTTTTAGAGCACTGATTTTTTCTACAAGAAGAAAAGAAGAACTAACAACTAGTTTCGACTTCAGATAAGGCTCAATAGAAGTCGAAAAACTTGTAACAAAACAAAGAAAGGACTCGTAGCCTTTCTTTAGACGTGTGTACGACTTGACTTGTACTGACGACAAACATAAAACAAACATAAACAAACATTCACTGAAAGAAGATGATCCAACTTTTCAGCAAAATACAATATAAGTAATAATAAATAAATAATGTATATAAAATAAATAAAATGCAATAACACAAATAACCAAAAAAACTGAACTGAAAAGAAGTTCGTGTTATTATAAGAGCTTAAATAATTCTAAGAGCTGAATAATACTCAATTTTTTACACACACATCTTGTTTTATATAAACAGACTTACTGCTAACCAATTTCCTATTGTCTAAGAGCTTGAATAATTCTGAGAATCGATAATTCTCTCAGGATGTTGAGTTGACATTTTTTTTATACATTTAACTATTTAAAAGAACACCACAAATATTTTCCACGTCCCCTCCTCCAGCGAACGACTGATCTTCCTCTAGTACACCTGTCATGAAAAGCTACCCCCGTTCGCCATTCGGAACCGGCATTAAACAGTAGGTTCCCTATGCATGTGTCATAAACTATAACGCGCACAGCACAGTGGATGCGCACAAAAGCTAAGCAAAAAAACTTAAGCTCTGGCCCTCAACGGACTGTTACGCCGCCCAACGTATCTATTTTTAAAAAGTTCAGAAGGATTCATGGATCAATTCTCTAACCCAACGACAGTCAATACGAATCAACGTAAAACCTTACCATACCGGCACAAAATATTTCTTAAATGAAATGACAAACATTTGCAAATATTTTACTTAAGAAAAAAAAAAAATTAAGTAAACTTACACAGCCCATATGATGTAAGCGGCCTTAGAAAAGAATCCCATTGTTCGACCACTTCTCGTCCAGAATTATTGACTTTTCCCGCCCGCAATTGATTCAATAAAAACACACAAATAAAATCACCATGCAATTGTCATTCCAAGATGACAATTGTTTCAACGTATCTGCATCTGTTAAATGTCACACAAAAACTTTGTTTTTTTTACCCGGAAGATCAGAACGCACAAAACTAAAAACAAAATAAAAACTTTTTTTTGGCGGTTGCATTCAATAAACTGTTGAATAAATATTTAAACTTCCAGCGAGGTTTATCAGACTCGTGATTTCACTAAATTTGCTCGATCACCCATAAAAAACACAAAAAAACAAAAAAAAAAAACACTGTCTTTGTAGGCAGATTAGATGACAAAAAATTAAAAGTAAAAGACAATTTATTGGTCGTCGAGTCGAGTACTGTTAGGTGTTATCAAGTTTATTGGATCGGTTATTTGGAATCCACAACGTTGATTACTTTGGTCGTGATAAAAAACACCTTCGCCAGCGAACGACAGGAGTTGTAAACAAAGGTGCAGGAGGCTAACTTTTACGCGATACTATCTCCGTTGAGGTGGGTTAATTAATTAAATCAGATACGAAAGTTAACCATCTGATATATAGACACACTCTCGGGCGGGAAGATAATACTTGACTAATTATTTGTGAGCCGGTGTTGGCGCATTTTTCTATGTCATGTCAGGCCGGGTAAAGTGTAGTTGTAGTTATTGGTTAATGCGAAGAGCCGCTGAGTAAGTTATTCTAAGAGCCACGCTTTCGAACTAGAACCCCATCGCCGTCATCGATAACAGGCACGCGAAACTAGAAATTGTGTGTTTGACACAGTCATACACATCTTGGGTAAGGTAATGTAATGTGACGGGTTAAATCGGTGATGAAATGCCGGCACACAGGTTAATACCGGGGGGTGTCACTGCCTCGCCTTCTTAGACTCGTCACTGATTTAAACAATTCCCCAAGAAAGGGACGGTCAAGCAATGAGTGGGTTTAATCTTGTGAAAAATAATGCATGTACTTGTGTTTGAAACAGTTCAGAATTTTTTATATGTGCAGAAGCCATTACACAACTTTTTTAGATCGGCTGTTCTAGTGTCGAAGATATGCTTTGATGAGCTCCGCAAAAGGATATCGTCAAGAACAGGTACTTTTGACTTAACATGGAACGCAAGTTCATAAACAGAGTTTACTTTGACAGCAAAACAAGCCTAGTATTATTTGCAGGAAGCTTCTAGGTAAAAGACTCAGGGTTTGAAACAAACCGGAAGTGTGGCAACACAATGGGTCAACTGGTGGCCTACGTAAGCTGTCAATCTTCGTGATACTCACACCTACCGAAGACCTAACGTGAACGCATAGTGGTAACTACAGCCTCAAACTTAGAAGAGAACCTCTCTATGAAATTTATGTTTAAATACCAGAATTAGAGCTCGTTGTTGAAGTAAAGAAGAAAGGGAGTTAAAGATTTTGTTGTCGTTTAAAAATTTGCTTTAATTAAAGCGAACTATTCCTTCGAAATAATGGGCGCCGCCATGTTACCCGGGTTTGAATCCAGCCATAGAAAAAAACGCCACAAACATTTTTTACAGCCTTACCCCCAGCGGAGTGCTGCCAATCCTCCTGGAGTACTTCTATCATGAAAAGCTATCGCAGTTAGCCGTTCGGAACTGGCAGTAGGTCCCGTCCACATGTGTCAAATTATGACACACAGAACACAGTGAAGGCGTGAAAAACTAGGCTCTGGCCTTTAACGTGCTGTTACGCTGCCCAATGCATGTATTCTTTCAAAATAAGAGAGGCAAGTTCATGGTCAAAGACTATGCAATTAATTGAATAATGACGCCAGTTAGCCCCATGTTCCTGCCATCCTTAAAATGTCATTTTATGTCCATTAACAAAATGCATTTCTCCTCATTAATTTGTCTGTAAGACGTAACTGAGTACTTTTGTAAAGGTTTATAAAACTTGAAATCTAAGTTCTCGCTCGCCAATTTAGCTGCAAAACAACTCGAAGACATCATCCACTAATCACAATCTGTCTCGTCTTCCAAATCGCATTGCTTGCGTGATCAAGTTACCTTATTATTGTTTCATTCAAAGATCAATGACCCCCCTAAGTCAGTTAAAACTGAGCTAATAAGCTACCGCAACTGCACAGCCGCAGGGTTTCGTCGCGTCATTAAAACCTATACTTGCGATACTCAATGCTCATCAGCGATCGTACATTTTTCTGGGACCATTGGGCCATTGAGTCAGTGATCATTTTGTAGTTTAACAAAAAAATTCATCACAGAACCCTCGTCATAAACTTTCGCTTTAAGCTTACATTGAAAATCAGGATCGTTCGAAAATCTATATTATATGCGTTAGCGTAGGTCGCAGTCAAGCAGTCCGAAAAATCGCAACCCTTTTTATATTGTGTGAAATTATTCAACAATGAAATTTCTGCGGCCAAAAAGTTGAAAATATTGCAGAAAGGCTTAAGTTAACAAGCTTGATAGAAATAAGAGTATACAAAGAAGATCGAGAAAACATTGAGGATGAGCCACGGACGACCAGAAAACATTTTACAAATTTATATACTAGGTGTACAACTTTTGCTTCCGCTTCGGTTTTGCAATAGATAGCTGTAGCGGTAAGTGGTAGTTTAAATAAATAGATCCTAGATGTCATACAATAAGCTTAGGTAATTGTAAACATAACGTCATAGAAATATTAGTCGATTTATGTCTGCATCATAAAGTTATTCTTGTTTAAGCATGTCAGCTACGAGTCAAATTCTCGTCATTTGCGGGAGGTGTTAATTATCTGCTTTAATATGAAGAAATCTGCGGCTGAGGCTCATCGAATGCTCTCAAATACCTATGGGGAGGCAGCTATTAGTGAAAGAACGTGCTGAAGGTGGTTTCAACGCTTCAAGAACAGTGATTTTGACATCGAAGATCGGCATGGCGGTGGAAGAGAAAAGGTTTTCGAAGATGCAAAATTGGATCAAGACTCGTGTCAAACGCAATCGAATTAAACGCAAAACGAATCAGAATGTATAACCAGTTTATTACAATAAAACATCGAGTTTTGGAAAAAAAAAAAAAAAAAAAAAAACGACGGAAGCAAAGTTACAAAATTTAAAGAGTAGTTGCTTCTATAGTTTAAAAGTAACTAGAGTTGTAGCGTTAACGAAACTAAATACAAACAATAAACAGAGGGGATGAATTGGGGTCATTGTATACATAAATTTAAATTTAAACAAAGAGAAAAAAGACCATTAACAATAACTGATGCGCTACACGTCAATAGCATTAAATTGGTGATCCAAAATTGTCCAAGACCTTATAGACCTTGATGGAATATAGGAAAGCTCAGTGAAAACCATTTGACAAAAGTGAAATCTCGATTGGATTCTCAAAAACGATCAATTTTATGGAAAAACAGCGCCGTGTTGAAATGTGTGAAACAATGCTTTCCGACTATCAAGTCAAAATGAAACGCATCACAACTGTATACGAGACTCGAATCTATGCATACGGCAGGAAACAGCTGATCTTTCGGGTGTATATCGTGCTAAAAGTGAGGCTTCATAAAAAACCAAAAACGCACTTTTAGCTGCTTACAAAAGGACACATTACTCAAAATGTCAGTCAGTAGTGCCAACTCAAAAGGAAAGTATAGTGATAAATACTTTACTTTTGAGTTGGCAATTAAAGAAAAATAAATTTTTCCCCACCTTTTTTAACCACAGTAGTATTTCAACAGCGAAGAAACTAGGATCTGTCCTTGTATGGGCCGTTACGCCGACAATTTATTTTTCAGTATTTCAACACAACATAAAAAGTTCACGAATACCGACTTTGGGAATATATTGAAAATTTCCAAGGCTTATCAAGAAATCAATATTCTTGATAAGCATTTAAAAAAGGAAGTGCAGCAGCAAAGTGCATAAGCTGAACTGCAAAAAAAATAATGTTAGCTATTTGAAACCAAAGCCGTAACCGGGACAAAAAAAACAAGCACACGAAAAGATGGAAAAGAAGCTAAACATGGCCAAAAAAATTAGCACTATGTCTTTAGAGCTAATCACCTTTCATTCTGTTGTAGTTTATCGTGCAAAGTCGCAAAGTAGACTCAACATCATTAGTGGCGTAACAGCCCACGATCTTGGCCAGAGCAGAGAAGCAAAATAGAATATTTTTCAAAAATAGTCGAAAAAAAAATCTGGCTATACCACGATATATTTGCCTGACTGGACGTGATCGGAGGACTAATACACCGCTCGTTTTTACATAGTTTTTCAAAATAAAATTGCGAATAAATTATAAATACTCTGCCGCTTGGAGCGAAAACCGCAGATAGTTGTTGTCTACCGCCTACAGACAGCAATTAGAATGTCAACCGACCTTTCAAGCTTTAATAAAGCACGACAGGAATCTTCGGGATTTGCAATTGTTTTTTTTTTTTCTTTTCAAATTCAAGAAAACAAGAATTTAAGGTGACTTCTTAAAGGCCTCCCTCCCTCATCAGCATTCCAATTTTATTAAGTTCACTCTTTTATTGAACGTAATCGTTGGTTAGTAGTTTCTGTATCGCTTTATCGCAACATGGTAATGATGTCATTTACGACTACCATCTTGAGAGTCCATCAGTTGCCTTTTTTGTTGCATGTTTTCTTGGACTGTAATTTCCGATAGTTTCTTTTCGATGTGACCATCTTGGTATCACTGGTTGTATGCAATCAGCTTCTTGTATTGGGCGGCGTAACAGCCCGTTGAGAGCCAGAGCCTAGCTTTTTCGCGCCTCCACTTTGTTGTGCGCGTTATAATTTTGTCACATGTGGAGGGGACCTACTGTTTAATGCCGGTTCCGAACGGCGAATTGCGAAAGCTTTTCATGACAGAAGTACTCCAGGAAGGTTGTCAGTCATTCGCTGGAGGTGGGGCCGTGAAAAATGTTTGTGGTGTTTTTTTTTTCCCCGAGCTGGATTCGAACCCGGGTACTCTAGCTCAACAGTCCGACGCACTAACCGATCGAGCCAACGGCGCCGTTGTATGCAATCAGCTTCTTAGTGGGAAAAAAGAAATATTGAAATTAAATTTTTGACTTTTTGCAAAGTAAGTAAATTCCTGAACGACCAAATCTAAATATTTATGTGATGACATGAAACAGAAGATAGCTGTCCCACGACACAAATCTTTGTGGATTTAGGACTAATTTTCACAAAAATATTTTTTCAAATTTACAATGAGAAGACAAACTACTGTCACAAAAGCGGCAGTGTAATAGAAAAGTCACGCAAAAAGCACCCCTAAAGACACAATGAAAGATCCAAACAAACTGATCCACAACAACGTGCTCTAAATAAACAGATTAGGACCACTTCCGTAAGAGCAACCTTCATATGTTTATATGAATGGAATCAGCAGCGATCTTAGATCTATCAATAAACATTTGTAGATCTATCGATAGATCGATCAAAAGTTCATTCACAAGAAAACACGAAGTGCTCAGACAAATCATCGACTGAAGTCACAGCCTTAAGTCAATTAGAGAATGAACACAAAAATCACAGCGATCGCAGAACGTAGTTCCACCGTAAAACAGTGCCAAACTTGAGGTCAGTAGCACAGAAGTATCCCTTCAACAAATCCAAAAAAAAGCTCCAATGGGAGCAAATATTATACTCCAGGAAACAACATCATGATCTCATTCGCTCCCATAACGCACGGCGTCATTCCCTGACTCAAAACTCCCCCGTTCACGATAAGCCAAACAACAGAACACCGAACAGTTCCCCAAACAAAACTCACTTCCACTTGACCTCAAAAAAAAAAAAAGAAAAAAAAAACACTTTTCAACTTTTAATAAAACAGAAAAAAAAGATAAAAACTCCGCTGATTATTCAAAGCCGACGTTTTGCAAAAACTCATTTGTCGAACACACGCCGAGGTACAGTCCCCACGAGAGTCAGCACCGAATTAGGAGACACACAACGCACTTGGATTGCCAAAAATCCGAAG
The DNA here is from genome assembly GCA_905187475.1 of Syritta pipiens. Classification (NCBI taxonomy): domain Eukaryota; kingdom Metazoa; phylum Arthropoda; class Insecta; order Diptera; family Syrphidae; genus Syritta; species Syritta pipiens. The sequence continues at coordinate 7,799,685 of LR994571.1, read as the reverse complement.
GCCTTCTAAACGCACATTACACACACGGTTCTTGTTCCTCCTCCGCGCACTGATAACGCCGCCACAACTCAACCAACCGCAAGGCGTCTTGAGTCCGATTGATCACCATAACAAACACTGACACTCATCATCCCTTCCGATGGGTGGTGCTGCTGCTGCCCGTAATGGTGGTGGTGGTGGTGATGGTCGTAGAACAATTATCGAGACCCGGTCAGCGACTGACTAATTTGGAGACTGTTTATCAACACCGCGCTCGATCGAGTGAAAACTTTAAATTGTTCTATCAGCCCATTGCTGGCCGCGTCTTGTTTGATAAAAAAGGGCGATAATCGACTCATAACTCACCGCACGCGCTCGGTCTTGTGGCCGGCCCATGTAGGGCATCGAGCTCTGACCGTCTTCTGCCACACTGCGGCGTGCATTGTCATTGGGGGGAGATCAAAATGGCAAAAAGTCGATGCGATCGTATTCTTGACATGTGGCTAATTTCTTGAATTGGAGCGTGATCCCTTCCCATTTTTCCGAGAGGGGTTCCCGATCTATGTATGAAAACTTCCCCCCAAAAACTTCTCTGACGAATACGCAACATTTTTTTTCGTATTTGTTTTTATCGACTGCAACATAACATCTGTGTAACTTGCGCCCGGCCTTTTCTGCCGATAGACGGATGGATGGATGGAACGCAATCAACTGCGACCAACAAGCAACGGTTTGTTAATCATGGCGAGCGGAGGAAAATAAAAAAAAACAACAGAAAAAAAATCATTTCTAATCAATTATGGCGCAGTTTAGAGTTTTTTTAAAAAGTAAGGTTGCCGTGGATTGTTAATTCATTAAATGGAAGACCTAATTTCCTCGTTGATTTCGTTGCGGTTTTCCTGAGAGAGTTGCACTCGGTTACGACCTTGGTCGTGGCCTTGGTCGGGGCGCACGAAGAAGTTTAACTACTGCTCTCCGCGCTACATGGAAGTGAAACTATTCATGCAGGACAAACGAGCTGACGCATCGTGATCGTTGGAAAATCATTTTTTTTTTTTCGAATCCGTGGCGAGGTTAGGGAAATCGCAATTAAGATTGGCAAGATGCCTTGAAAGAGGAGAACAGAATAATGGGTTAGCGGAAAGTGAGGCTAAGTCCGATTTGTTTGTTTTTTAAGCGTCTTTGTGCGAGTGTTTCACAATGGGGATTCACAGTAGCTGACTGTAAATCGGTGCATGTGTCATTTTTGGTTGGTTTATCAAAGAAGTGCAGGAAAATCACACAGTACATTCACGTCTGACTCATTTGACTGAATTGCGACGCTCTCATTTGAACTAATGTTAAGTTTTTACAAGTCAGAATCCAGAGGGCTTTCCTATGAAGAACAGTCGAAAGAACAACGCACTTAGTCCTTAGCAGAGTTGCTTGCAGTCAATTAGTCTTTTCACTGAAGTCAATTGAATGAATCACTTAACCAAAAGGACTAGTTTTCATTTAATACAGACAGAAACGATTAAACTGTACAATTTAATACAATTAGATGTTTTCAGTGTACAAGGACTATTGAAATATTTTAGCAAAAAGACTAAAAACGGACAACATGACTGCAGTCAAAGAACAAGCGACTGTATGAATTGAAAGAGCGACTAAAAAGACTGGCATCAGTCAATAAAGACAAAAGTCATTTAACTTACATTCAAATGATTAGTTTGGTTGACTTATTAATCAGAATGTCCAACGCGACTAGTAACTGTGATTACGAAGTCAAACCATAATTTGTATTCAAATGATTTAGTCCATTGCGACTTATCTCACTGCATTCATCAAATGACTGAAATCTGTGCATTATCTAGAAAAACCGAGTTCGTGCTCGACCTACGAGTTCTCTTTGGAACCCACAGGAATTATCAAATCAATATGACGATTTCTCAGTAAAATCTCAAAAGTTTCATTGAAACTTTTAAATGCAATGGCTAGGGGTAGATTCTTTCATCAAGCATTGTTTAAATAATTGTAACTAATTAAAAAAGCAAGTAAATCAGTGTCTTTGTATACTCATGGTTAGTAAGACAACGTAGATTTCTGTTTTACTTAAGCTTTGTTAAAAAGAGCATAGAGATGGAAGAAAGAAATTAAGAGTAGTACAGTACTATCTAAAATTATAAGAGCAATAATACGCTTATAAGAAACTGTCCCTCAAACAAACCATTTTATTTTATACTGTACAATACCTCTTCAAGGAACATGGTTAGAAAGACTTGTTTTATACTGTGCATACATTACCTCATTACCTAATTAATATAAAATTTTGCCATTAATAGCTAAAACAAAGTGGCAATTGGTTTTGATAGTTCTTCTCGTTCGGCTCACAAATTTTTGTAGTGCTTGTTAGAAAAAAGTGTTTTCTTATACACGTTGTGCTTTTATAAATATTTTTTTCCTATATCCGTTAACTTATAAAAGAGAAAAACGGTTAGAAGAAAAAGATTCTTTGGAATTTTAGTTTTTCTTATATTCGTTAAGGACTGTAACTATTAACTTGTACGTGGAAGGACGAACGTGCTACGTGCTGACATCAAAACAAACCTTAAGAAGTATGTGAACAAGCCAATGAACATAATGCTTGAAGTACGATGGACAATGGCAAACAAAAGCAAAATCTTGCCAACCATTCAAGCTCTCTCCGAAAGATAAACGCACCATCAAGGACAAATGTTAACTTAAGAAAAGTTTATAACGACAACAGTAGTGACGAAACAATTTGGGAAATCATATAAATATAAATGTACTGTATCAAAAAATTTATATTCAACTTTTCAGAGATGTGGTTACAAAACGGCACTTAGTGCTAATTGGGTTCTCCTAGAACCACCACCTCACACACACACACTGTATCCAAAAATGGTACGGAGAACCATCGTTAAAATGAGGTTCACATCGTGCGTGCCAAGGTGAAAATCATTAACTACCAAAATCGACAGCTGAAAAAGGCTAGAATTTGCAAGGACGCACCTTTTATTAGGTGGTTTATAATTATATTTTCAGACGAATCTAACTTCGACATTTTCCAGTCTAATGGCCGCTTAATAGTGTGTCGGAGGCCTAACCATAAACCGAAGAGCCGTTGTCTTTTTACCTGTTATTTCATAGAGCCTACTTCCTGTTTACTTTGTAATGTACTATGCATGAGCTCTGTGATTATATCCTTGTTTGCTCATAAAAAAAACTCCCCAGTCCCATTAATTATTATTTATTAAGTACTTGCCATATTCTGATTTCATTTGACCAATTGCAAACCCATCCATCCTAAGAAAGTGCCGTCCATATTCCCTTAGAATGCGTTTGCCGATATATAGCATCAGAAAACGAAAAACAAATTGGGAAGCACAACGAGATAAATACAACGAAAATGACATAGGACTACATTTTCACACGGCTCACTATCTAATCTTATTTAATGCACATGTATCGCTGCCCTATAAGGAGTTTATTCGGGCCCCCCAATGACCTGCACTCAAAACCTTATCGCCCTCTACCAATAATGACTTTGCTAATCGAGAGGAAACCATATAAAATACACAGCAAAATTAAGTTACCATGATAGCGATATTTGGTTTTGGGTATCTTTTGACAGTTAATTTTTACTTACGCAGATTGCACGCGACTTCTTACTTGTTTAAAGCCTGCACTACATCTAGATTTCTGCAGTGCGTCTAACTAAACAAGAGTCAAACAATAAAAGTAATCTCAGCCAAATTATGTGACCAACTATGCAAGACACAGCTCTGCACTTTGTTGCAGACAAAGGTGGAGGTGCAAGTCTGTTCTAGACGAGAGTTTCACCGATGGGCATGGAACCAGTGATTCCATTTCAACCAAACCAAAGGTGGAGGTACAAATCTTTTCTGGACGAGGATTTAAGTAATACACACGGAACAACTGACTATATTTCAATGTGAGCTATTCTAAGAACGTATTTCAGACTCTTTAAAAGAGGGCAACCTGGATGCGCTCTAAAATCACCACCTAATCTTTTTGCAAAGGCCTATGTCTATGTGCTTCCAGCCTTCCTCAGAAAATGAAGTCCTTATATCAGTCTTGTTTGAAACCCTTTTTATACTTTACGATCCAAAACAATGCAAGAATTTTCTATGAGTTTTACGTCTTATGATTGTCGAGACGTCACAAGCTATTTAATAATAACCATTCATTCGTAAACCTTGCGGAATAAGGATTATCCCGATGGAAGAAAAATGTACTCTGCATTTCCAATTTTTCTGCGTTTTGGGTAAAATTAGAGCACAAAACATCAACCGTCTCAAGGCCCTTTAAAATTCCACCTATGAAAGTCAGATTCGCAACTCATATACACCACGCAGCTACCTAAAACAGCATGCCCACCACCGTATCATGTTTTTAATGTCAGAAGAGGTTGTATTTATTTATCACTTTTCATCACTAAACAGAATCTTATTTCACTGATTGACGGTGCAGTAAGAAGACTATAATCTTCTTGTACGATTCTGCTCTGGCAGAAATGGCTTCTTTCGTAGAACGTGTCTAAGAAGACCAACATCGTTTAAACTTTGCTTTGAAGCCTCTATGGACGGTCCCTTTTCGTAGCTAATTATCTATAATTATGGAAAGTACATGAGTTATGATGCAAACAAAAAGATCATTTTACGTGCTTTAGTGCACGGCATTGTATGTGCGCCTTTCAATGTTTAGTTATGTCTTTTTTTCCTTTTGGGAGAATCTTATTATAGCTAAAGCCTATGCCACCATGCTTATACTTCGAAATATCAATTGCAAATAAGGTCTGTTAAGCAAGCTGTATAATGTGAATGCTAGTCATTATTTTAAATAAAAATAAATAATCGGCGTAATAGCCGATGCAGCAAATTATATCGACAAATAGTACAGTATGAAGACCGCTCGGTTTTTTTTTTTTTTTTACTCAAATTTAAAAAAAAAAAAAGATTTAGGCTCAGTTAAATCCGGACAGTAAATGAAACGCCTAACTTCATCCAAAAAGCGTTTTAGTACTTTGACAGCAACGTTGACTACTAATGGGAAATCCTTATAGCAGCCTTCGTAGTTATATCACCTTATAGCACACATTGGAGTATAAAATTGATAGTACAAAAAATAGAATAGAATTTCGTTCTCCTTGGGCCACCGTCGGAAGGCACTACCAAGAAAAATTGCCTACAAATACCAACGGATTAGACTTTGATTATCTACTCCATCAATCCCAGTGAGGTAAATATAGCACATCTCGCTAATTAACCATTCATCATTTGATCATTTGAAACTTCCACAAAAACAAAAATTATATCGCTGACTTAAGGAAAAGCTTTACCCCTTCTTTAAACACCCTTAAATTGGTGATGATGTTTTTTTTAGCTCATTTGGTATTTTTTTGTATAGCTCTGCGCCATTTGCAGTTGCAATTAACAACACAAAACTACCGGTTGAAAGTCTATAGATCTCCAATAAAACCCAACTTCCTCAAACTGACTAAACGCTAACAGATCACAGTTAGAGCACCGCTCTCCAATAAGCATCGGTGGTTCAGTGGTAGAATGCTCGCCTGCCACGCGGGCGGCCCGGGTTCGATTCCCGGCCGATGCAACTCGCTTTTTTTCGTTTTTGTTTTATTCAACACACTTTTTTCCTCATTCCAAAGCTTACCTCAACAATATGGTCAACTGCAAGTCATGACCCAGCCTCTCCAGGGCGGGCACACCTTCGACACGAAGAATATTGATCTTCTCACGCAACGACCGCGACACCGTCGACTGGCCGTGCCTCTCGCGGAGTATTTCCAAGATGTTCGGTTGTCTTAGGAATGCAATCACCTAAAAATAAAATTGAACATCCCTTTAGGCACATCAAAACCCCAGCCAAATCAAGTCAGTCACCTTCTCATTGTATGCGACTGGAATCTCTGTGACGTGCTCTGGCAGAGCATTGCTTCGGGGCAACGAGGAAGCCGGTCTGGGCGGCGGAGTTGGAGCCACATCGCTCATCATTTCGTTCTGCTGACGGTGCCTTGCGACTCGTGGACACTCAATCGGCAATCGGGGATCCATAAATGAGGTCTTCCTATTGCTGTGGTCGATGAAGAACTGCTTGCCGGAATGATCGAGCTTTGTCTCCCAGCCCGAGGGAAGGTCCTTGCTCAGCTGCACAAAAGAATTGACTAGAGCTACTAAGTCTTTGTTATACTGGTAACGTTGGAAGGTATTGGGATCGCGACGGATGCGTATCACCATGTGCTTGAGGGCGGCATTACGGTTATAGATGCCGAGAGCCTCTTCGTTGGAGTGCAGAAGGGAGTAGAAGTCCGGGCGGCAGAGCATCAACACCGCTGGGTGTGTGCCTAGGATTTGGATGCGGTCAAATTCGGCCGCGAATGATGCGCGGTTGCTGGAGGTGCTGCTGCCGCTGCCGTTGGAAGTGCATCCGTTGGTGGCCATGTCCCGGTTCTCGCTGGTTATCGTTCGCCGTATAGACTGGTATCGCCTGTCCAACTGCTGGCGGTGCTGCTCGCGACCTCCCGCCAGCGCGCCGCCATTCGAACCCGGTCGCTGCCAGCTGGTGGTGCGGGTGGTGTGGTCAATATAGAAGATCCGTCCGTGGCTGTCCATACGTGCCTCCCAAGCCGGTGGTAGCGGATCGTCTGAGTCGGAGAACACGCCACGACCTCTCTCTGGAATCGAAGGCAGCCGCGTACTCGATATGTGAATCATATCGCTGTCGCTGCTGTCATATCCACGCTCTACGGGTCGTCCTCCACCCAGGGAGAGGATATCCGCTGTGCGGATATCCGGAGTACAGTTCTCGACGCCCGCCGCCATTTCGCGGATGCGATAGTCGTGCAGCGGAATGGCGGCGCCGCTCTCGTCCTGACTAGCCATTCGCTGGCGACGCGCGTGGTGTGTAGGAGTTGGAGGGCAAATCAGGTTGGTACCGCCTCCACCGATGCGGGTCAAGAGGCGAGGTTGCGGGCGCAGCACGGGCTTGGGAATGATCTGGGGGATGGGAGAACCCACCGGCTCCGGTGAAGACAGGTCGAGGGGAGATGCACTCCGTGTCGAAGATCCCGACGGCGGACTTCGTTGTCGCGGCTGGGGATGAATCATTCGAGGAGCTGCATACGCAGAGAGATCATTGGAACTTTCCATTTGCGAGGGAATCGGATTACCCTTGGCCTTGCCGTTCGACAGAGTCCGCGTCAGAGGTCGGTGCTGACGAATAATTTCACTCGGCGATGATTCCTGACTGCCGCCGTTCGACAAGGGGAAGTCGTAGGATTGAAAGTCATTGACTGGCACCTTCTTCGTGAGGATCGTGTTGATGTAGTTGTCCGGGCCTATTTTCTTCTTCAACAGCGGTTTGAATTTCATCTGCTCCAGCCCGCTAGTGGACGGGCCACTGGTTGACGGGAGCATCGCAGCAGCTGCCGCGCCCTCCTCGATGTCGTTCGTGAGCAGCAGCGGCGATTGGATGCAATTGTTGTTAAATGTTCTATCTGTAAAGGCACAAGTTGATGAGAATTCACACGAAACCGGAGCTAACTCACCTGAAGGCATGACGCAATCGTCCCCGAGCCTGTAGTCGTCATCGATGTCCACAATGTCAAACTTGAACACGTCACCGCTAAGCTTGGAGTTCTTGACGGTGCCCTTGGGTGGCCACGACCGCTCCAACGGCCGGTGCATGCGACTCGACATCGGTGTCCGCGGGGTAGACGAGTAATCACCACAGTCGTCTTCAAACACAGTCTCTGCTGGAATATTCTCGTAGCACTCACGCGCCATCCAAAGGTTAAAGGTCTCGTGCTCTGACGATAAACGTCTCCCACTGTTCGCTGGCGACGGAGTACTGCGAATCTTCTTCTTGGCCCCGTTCAGCGGTGTCTCGGAGTTTGCATTCAGAATCACTTTTCGTCGTGTGCCGGAGCAATTCACCGACGAACACGGCGAAATCGCATCCGGATCGGTGTTACTAGAGCACGGGGACAACTGCACCGGAGAAACCTCCTTCCTAATCGATGGCTCCTCCCCGTTTACGACTTCTCGTCCAACTTCTAAGCAGAAAAATGAAAAACAACAAATAGGTCAACTCCGATAACATCCCCGCGTTGATCAAAACACAACAAAGAGCGAAAGCGAGCAGAAAACGAGAAAGAAATGAAATAATATGAATTAAAAATTCACAAACCTGCTTCATCGGAAGGCGCATTTAGTTTGTCTCCGTTGAGGTGTCTTGTCGTCGCCGTTGCTGTCGTCGTCACCTCCACCGCAGTCGCCCCTTCGTCTAGGCACTCTGCAGCACCTGCTCGATCGCCGACGAGAACAGGTTCATCATCAACGTCGATATAATCAACACCAACATCCGCATTCAGTGTCAATGACTCTAATTTGTCATGGTCAACTCTGCCGTCGCTTTCATTGGCATCGCCATCGCCCCGGTCGTCGTCATCATCGTCATCGTCGCCGTCGCCGTTAACGCCTGCTGATGATGATGGTGCAGCACCAGAGGCCGACGCCTCCTCATCCTCCACATCCACCTTCTGTTCTACATTCGTTTCAGTCTTCTTCACAGCTCCACCACCAGATGCAGATTCAGTATCCTCGTCTTCCATTCCTTTCCTCAACTCACCACCACACAATTGACTAAATTAAACTTAAATATTAACGTGTACCGAAATGCTTCCCATAATTAGCTAGAAACTGCGTTATTTTTTTTCACTTCCATCACTGGCACTAGTTGTAGCACGGGTATACACAAAATTTGTGTTGTTCGCTTTATCACAATTTTGTTCCATTTTATTTGAATTGAAATTCACACTCGTCGTTCGCCATAATTTGGAATGTCGATATTTTCATTTAGAAACACGATGGTAGCTGTGAATTTATGTAAAAAAAATCATTTTTCTGTTCCCTTCGCAGAGTTAGAAATTTCCGATACGACGGGCGCTGCGTCGACCAAAATTGACTACTTTTCCATCGACTGACAGTTTGTTGAGGCAACAACAACTTGAGAATTGTGTTGTCTCTGTCTTTGCAACTGTCAGATTTTCTATGTTTTTTGGATACATGTTGTGAAGAGAAATGTTGCTGAGTCGATGACTGTGTGAAATGGTTTCTGATATTTTTGAAAATAGGCAAAACGAATTGTTTTTTTTTTTGTTTGTTGCACATTCAAACCGAAAATTAAAAAAAACTTCATTTGAAGGAAAAATAATGCGGAGTCATTTCAAAGAAGAGTATTTAAGTTAGGATCCATTCTTTTTGGGTTTGATAACAGGAAACAGATTCATTCGAATTGTCTTGGACCTCGACTCTAATGGACATCGAAACATGAACAATCATCATCATTATCGGCCCAACAACCGGTGTCCTGTCCGGGCCTCCTGCAGCAAGCACTTCCACCTATCCCGATCGCTTGCCGACGCCATCCAGTTGGGCACCCCAAGGCTTCGGGCGTCCTGGTCTACCCCATCCTTCCAGCGTAAGCGCGGTCTGTGTCGCTGTCTTCTGCCATGAATTGTACCGTAAAGAACTTTCCGAGCAGGGTCCTCTTCGCTCATACGAGCTAGGTACCCAGCCCACCGGAGTCTACCGAGCTTTAATTTCGTTATAGCATCTGCTTCGAAGTAGATTTCACACAACTCATGTTTGTACCGTCTCCGGAATTGTCCTTCTTCACGTATGGGGCCAACAATACTCTGTAGAGCTCTCCTCTCGAACGCGGCTAAGAAATCAGAGTGCCTTTGGCTAAGCACCGAAGTCTCGGATCCATATGTAGGTACAAGCGTCTTGTATAACAGCAGTTTTGAATTCATGGTAAGGTTCTTAGATTTGAAAAGCCTGCAAGATTGTAGTAAAATTGAGTAATGAAAGACACAAGTAGAAGGTAGTGGCGTCCATGTTGATGTTGACCCGTCGCACTATTCGTGGAGCACGAGATTGAGGAGTCACACGAAAGCGCGTTTCCTTGCCGAAATCCAATGCATGTTTAAAATGGCTCGGCGGATCGTGAGCGTGGTTCGATACAACCGGATCAATTTTGCCGGAATCCCGAACTCGGCCAACGCACTTCGCAGTTCTCTGCGATGAATTCTGTCATATGCGGCTTTAAAGTCGATGCTTACTTACTTATCAGGCATTTAACCCTTGGAGGGTCTGTGCCTGAGCCAAAGCCGCCTTCCAACGTTGACGGTCGATGACAGTCAAGTCGATGACAAGGTGGTTTGTATCGACCTGGAACTTGCTGGTCTTTTTCAGGATTTGCCTTAGTGTGAAGATTTGGTCTATCGTCGATTCGCCTTCAGATGTTCACTGGACAGGGCCTTGTAGGCAACATAAAAAAAAGTTTTCGGGATCTTCTGGCTTCTCCCCGCGAAAGCCTGAGCTTTGCAGCTTCCGGCTTTTCTTGCAAAACTTCAGAGAAGCAACAGATAGAAAAAAAAACTCACTTACATGTACATAAGAAAAGAAAAACATTTATTTCGATAGGTATCTATAATTTACACTTCCGTGAGAAGCAAGGGAGATCTCAATTTAAAGCCCCCTTATATTTTTTATTTCCACAACTGCTGTTTACTTCCACAACTTCTTGATCGACATGTTCTTCTCCGAGTCCTTCTGCATAACCTTGGCCACAGCCATCTCGAAGTCCTCCTGGGTGACGTGGACACGTCGTTCACGCAGCGCGTACATACCGGCTTCCGTGCAGACGCCCTTAACTTCGGCTCCTGATGCGCCGGGCATCAACTCAGCGATCTTGCGCAGGTTGATGCCTCGCGTGAGGTTCATCTTCCGCGAGTGAATTTTCAGAATGTCCAGACGTGCCTCCTCGTTTGGTGGTGGGAACTCGATTTTTCGGTCAATACGTCCGGGACGAAGCAATGCGGGATCCAAGATGTCGATTCTGTTGGTGGCCATGATCACCTTGATGTTCTTAGTGGCTTCGAAACCGTCCAGCTGATTCAACAGCTCCAACATGGTCCTCTGAACCTCGGAGTCACCTCCCGAGCCGGACTCGATACGCGACGAGCCGATGGAATCAATCTCGTCCATGAAAATGATCGACGGAGCGTGCTCGCGGGCCATCACGAAGAGTTCCCTCACCATGCGCGAGCCCTCACCGATGAACTTCTGCACCAACTCCGAACCAGACACACGGATGAACGTGCACTCGGTGTGGTGGGCAACGGCACGGGCCAGCAGTGTCTTTCCGGTACCAGGGGGCCCGTACAGCAACACTCCCTTTGGCTGAGCAATGCCCAGCGCATCGAACAGCTCAGGATGCTTGACTGGCAGCTCAATCACCTCTTTGATCTCCTTGATTTGCTTGTCCAGACCTCCGACCATCTCGTACGTCGAGTCCGGAACCTTCTCTACCATCATCAGAGACACCAGAGGATCCACTTTGTTCGGGAGAATCTTGTGCAGCGTGTAACTCTCATTCCGCAGAGCAACGCGACAATTTGGCGTGACGTCATTGATGTCAATGTTCTTGTCGATGTCCACAACGAACTTGCCTTCGGGGTGTACCTTCACTAGGACCTTCTTCTTATCCATGGGCTTGACTACCTCACCCACATAGCTGCCCTGCTCCTGCAGTAGCTGGAGCTCTTCACGAAGCATGCGAACTGTAAAAGAAAGCAAAAGTTGATTGAATACCATTCCTTTGTTCGATTGAGGACATTTACCTTTGGCATTCAGCTCGTTTCGCTGCGCCTGCAGACGCCGGAGATTTTGCGACTTCTCTGCCACGATAAGCTGGAGCTCCTCGATTTTTTGGATGTAATACGATCGGAATCCCTCACCCTTTGCTGGGTCGACTTCCATCTGTGTTGGGAACAATCGAGTTTTAAGTGAGATTTTTTTCAAGGAAAATCATGGTATGGGCTTACCCTATTGGAAATAGTCATCTTGATAGTTTTTTGAGCGTTCGAATTAACCGAGATTAAGTTTGTACGAATTTCACAGACGAAAAAATAAATCAACAAAAACGCACTTCGTCGAGAACGATGATTCGACTTACTCGGCAAAAATGAAATTTTGATTGTTCCTTTGTGTTGGGTGCTCTTACCGATGAGGTTTGACAAGTGTTGAGAGAAGCGGCGAAATGTAGCGAATTGTGGAATTGGGTGTTGATTACACTGAGAGCATTAGACGAAGGCCTTTGTAGCGCTGGGTGTGTTTATTAGCTCTTAATTTTAAGTTTTTACCTAGTTTAAAGTTAACAAATAAATACATCGAGGAAGTAAGAATTCACTGGGATGGGGCTAGGTCCTAATTTTCAGATACAAGTTGCAGAATTGCTCATATGTGAGGTTTAAAAATTATTTCTTTTTTACAATAGAATCGATTTTGAGATTTTAGAGCCCAATGAAGTTTGTAACATTGTCCTTCTTAGACATTTTTTTTTTGCTTTACCCTTACAACAATTTAATTTACATCAAAGCATCGGCTTACGTAGTTCAGATTTGCTGCATTTTGAAGCTCCGTCGTTTTAAAATTCTCGTGGTTGCAAAATTATCTTGGTTTTATTTCAGTTTGCATTCTTTACAAAATTGCATTACAAGGATATCTTTAATTTGATTTCTTACTCCCAATTAACGACGCCAAGCGAGTTTTTTTGTACAAGGCATTTTTTATATTTCAAATAAAACCCACTTGATTTTATAAAGACCTGAATTTCAGGAACGATTTCAAACAAACAATTGAAACAATTCAAATCTTTGCACAGTTTTATTTTATTCAATCATCATTTTACACTACAGAAAACAACACAATTAGGCTTAGAATAAAGTCCTTCTCAAACCATGTCTCTTCTTTTTCCATCATTCAACGATTTCTCGGTCAATCATCACCACTGAACACAACTATTCACAGCATTTCCACTCGTTACATTAATTTTCGCAAAAAAACTCAACTGTACACTGCCACCGTAGCGTCATATTTTTCGCCACAAAAAAAAAGAAAAAAAAAGTTTCTTCAGTTTCCCCTTTTGTCAGAGTTCCTTCTTTTTCCGTGCGTTTTCTCAGTCAGAATTCTCATAAAAAACGCGAAATCAAATTGTAAAAAAGAAAAAATCACAATTAATACGCCCCAGATGCGCTACTAATTGTGCCCGCAAAACCCCAATAAACATTTATTTTTTATCGAATATATCTGCATACCAAGAGCAGATATATTCCCCGGGAAGTACCTTATTTGAGACCGCGGTATACAGTGCACAGTTAAAATTGTGGAAAAAAACGAGAAACCGAAAAGAAAGAAGAAAGCAGCAGGCAAAATGTCTGTGGCGTACACACAGCAGCAGCAGCCGCCGCCGGTGCAGCCACAACCATCGTCTGCTCAGCAGGGCGGTCCGCCACAGCAACCGCTGCAGCCCATGCAGCGTGGTCCACCCGGTGGTGGGGGACCCGGCGGGCCGCCGAATCGTGGAATACCGCCACCGCCCAGTCCGGCGCATATTCAAAAGATACTCGATGAGAATTGCGGCATAATTCAAACAATTCAGGATTTTCAAAACATGGGCAAATCCCAAGAGTGCATCACCTATCATGCGGCACTCCATCGGAATCTGGTGTACTTGGCGCAGTTGGCCGATCCGTCGATGAATATCGCGCAGATTCTGCCGGTGAGTAACTAGGCCCGGCGCCGCTCTGAATGTTGCCCTGCGCGTTACACACTCACACATGTCGTTCTTTGTATTTATTTTTTTGAATCACAGCCACCGCACGTTCTAGCGTCGCAGTCGCAGGGGCCGCCGCACGGGATGATGGGCGGGCCACAGGGGCCGCCACCGCAGGGAGGTGGACCGGGAATGCCGCCGCACGGCCACGGTCCGTCGGAGCCGGGCGTTCCGTCGCCCCAGAACAACGCTCAACTGCCATACCCGAACCCGAACCAGCAGCCGCCGACATCGCACGCGAACCTTCCGCCGCCGAACTCACAGCAATCTCAGTCATCGGCCAGTCAGCCGCAGCAGCAGCAACAGCAGCAGGGCCAGGCAGGCAGCTCAATTCCGCCGCCCACTGGCGCGCAGCAGCAGGGCGGAAACGTGCCGTACCGCGGCGTCCCAGGGCCCGGTCAACAGCCGCCACCGTCGACCCAGAACAGTAAGCGGTGAGAAGCTCTTCAAAATCACTTCACTCACTTTTTTCTCTGCAGATCAACAACCACAACGAACTGGCGGACAGCCACAGCCGCAGCAGCCGCCGCCGCAGTCGCAGTACCGCGGGGGGTACCAGCAGCACGGCCACTACCCTGGCTACCCGCAGCAGACTCAGCCGTATCAGCCGCAGTCGGGCTACCCAGGTGCTATGCCGCCATACGGGCCTCCAACTCAGGGATACCCGCCCAGCAGCCAGGGTTACCACCACGCCGGCATGCCGCCGACCTCCTCGACCGGTGGGCCACCGCCGCCGAACCACCCATACCCGAATACTTCACAGCACCAGGGTCCAGTACCCGGGGCATACCCTCCCCCTCCGCCGAACCAGCAGTCGCAGCCGCCGCCGCAGATGTACGGTCCGCCGACTGGAGCGCAGGCACCACCAGGTCAGTATCCGCCGCAGAACGCGAGCGGCCCCCCGCCGCCGATGGGCTACGGCTACGGAGCCCCCAACGCCGGTCCCAACTACGGCCAAGGCGCGCAGCCGCAAATACCGCCTCCCGGCCAGCCGGGCTATCAGCAAGCAGCGGGTGGAGCTCAGCCGCCGTACCCACCACAGCCGCAGCAGCCGCCGTATCAGCAGGGTCCCGGCGGGTACCCGCCGTCGGCTCAGCAGCAGCAGCAGCAACCGGCCGGGATGGGACACCCGCCGTCGTCGCAACCAAATCAAGTGGCACCGCAGCCGCCACCGACCACGGCACCGCCGAGTGGCGCCGCCGGTAATTCATATGGTTCCTCGCCTAGCCCCGGCCAGACGCCGCCACCCAACCAAGTGGTCGCCGCGAACAACGGACCAAACCCCCCCTCGAACGCTCCATCACAGCCGCCGGTCTCGCAGCCGCCCTCGCATCCCCCCACATCGTACGCTCCCCCACAGTCCGCGGCAAGCGGACCTCCAGCACAGCAGCCGGCGTACTCGTCGCCACCGTCCAGCGGACCGACTGGACCCTCGACCCCGTACACGCAGCATCAGCCGCCGCCGCAGCAGCCTCCACCGCCGAACTCATCGGCCAACGCCCCATCGAACGGAGTCGCTGTTCCCACTCAGTATCAGCCGCCGCCTGGCGCTCAAACGTACGTCGCTCCGCCAGCCGGGCAGCCGTACGCTCCGCCCGGCCCGGGTGGCTACCCCGGTCACGGGTACCACCAGCAGGGCTACCCGACGATGCCGCAGGGTCAGTATCCGCCCTCGCAGGGCTACCAAGGCTACAGGCCAGGTGCTCAAATGCCGCCGCCCGGTGGCCAGATGCCACCTCCCGGTCCTCAGGGACCGCCTGGCGGTGCGTACTCCTACGGCTACCAGCCCCCGCAGTGAGCCCACACGGTCGAACGGCCAATTCCACGCTGCTTCCAACAGCACCCCCGACACACCGGCGCGCAAACTTCCGCCGTTTGCGATCCCCGAGACCCCATCATTGACTCAAAACGTGACTTCCTACCCGTGTATGCCGCCGCCACGTCTTGTTTTACTCTTAAGACCCGAACGTTTCTTGTTTTTATGGAAAATTCTAACGTAGTTAAGATTTAAAATATGAAACCCATCATGGAATGTATTTTGAACGAATTTTTTCTTTTTATTTTTGTCTACCGAGTGCAACGTTGCCGCGTCACCCCTCGCGTGACCGGCTGTGGCATTCGCTTTCTTCCGAGATTTCAAATAAAGACAATTTAACGAATTAGAAAATGGTGTTTTCTTTTTAGAAGGGAGTTCCCAGTCTCCGTCTCTGTGTGCAGGGTCATTCAGGGCAGTTATACTGGATGCAGTCTTTGGACAACACCTCGGAAGCGAAATGTAAGGGCTGGACTCCAATCTTCACCGACGGCTCTGAAATTCCGCAGCTACTCTTCTTGATGTTTCGCAACGCTGACGCGAAGATGACTAGAGGGGATGCCACTTCTTTGCGCCATTAGTTCAGTGCCCCCAGAATCAAGTTAGCAGTCTTCACAGTCCTCAATGCCACATTTTTCGTGAAGCTGTTACGCACGGAAAATCCTGTCGCATCACCAAAATCCTTTGGCCGGATTAATGCCTACGCAAAACGGAACAGGTCTTTAAGTTTCCCAGGGCCAAATGCAGTTTGCTGATTGGCATTATCACATTGCCTACTGGGCCATTACGCTTTCAGGATGGGCTTAATCCCTTCGGACACCTGCAGAAATTGCAGGGACTCATCGGCTAGCGAAACGCTGGAGCACGTGCTATGTGCCTGTCCAGCGCTAACCAAAACCAGATTCAAGACGCTAGGCAACCACTTCCTCAACTCGCTGGGTGAAGCAGCAAGCCTCAAAGCAAGTTAACAACAACAATTACGCTATTGCATCCAAGTCCTTCTGTCTTTACCAGGGATAAATGGGTGTTCAAATTTTTATAGGAACTCTGAGTTGATGTAAAACACTATGGACCTAAAGGTCTATGCGATTAGCCGGCACCACATAACCTAACCTAATCTGTCACCCATCTCTGGAACGTACTTGGTTCCACCTTTACCACGCTTGAACACTCCCAGATGATCCAGATGCACCGTATCAGATGATACTCCTTCCGTACAGTGAAGCTCCGCATCGGTCATTCCACCCTTCCTTTTTCCGCAGGTGCAGTCCTCAGAGCCCTTGATAAAACTGCCCTTAAAGAATCGCCTTATTAACATCCAGAACGTTTCTCCGCCGTTTCAGCGCCGCCCACCTAGTGTCGGCTTCTTCCAGTCGAAATTATCGAAGCCCCTTTAGTCGGTACTCTGGGCTTTTAGGTGCCTCTTGGTATTGTTTCGGTAGATCTCATTTCCTTGATTATGGCCCGCAGCTTGGCAAAATCGCCAACCAAGCGCCGTCCGTGTTATGTAGACGGAACACAAATAAAGACGCCTCTTTCACGTTCTTCTCTTCCTCCAGTGAGTGCCGAATAAGTGCATCTACATGGGTTGCTTTTCGCTCTGGTTGGTGCACCGTCTCGAAGAAAAACTCCTACAACTTCAGCCACCACCCCCCATCCCGTGTGATTATCTTCGACTTGTTCTTCATTGCTATGTGTTGTCTCACAATCCGTCACGATCTTGAACTCCCGTTCTAGGAGATACATTATTATAGAATTACGTTCTTCTCGGGAAGGCACTCATCCTTGACATGTACATATGTACTGATGGATTAACCTCAGTTGTTCCATGATGTACATTCGGAACCGCTCGAGGCTGCCGACGATCGCCAGCAGCTCCAGCTTATAGGAGTGATACTTTCTTTTATCGTCCGAGAAGTTGTGGCTATAGAACAAAATCAGACGGAAGCACGTTGGCGGTGACAATATTTCGCTAAAACCAAATGACGATGCATCAGTGTGCACATCGGGCTTACCCTCAGGATCGAAGAGCGACAGGACCGGAGGATTGCTTAAGATCTCCGTTGAGACGCCTTTTTTTGTTGGCCAGCCTATACGAATTCTTAGCCCACCTTCGTCAAATCCATCTATCACTACTCGGGCAAAGTTCCACGAACGAACTTCCGGAAAAATTCAGTAAGACCTAAGAACCATCAAGTTTCGGAAATTCTATAATGGCAATCGTTTTCCTCTGACCCGCCTTCAGACCATATTCCCAGGAATTCGATCCTCGTCTTGAAAAGACACATTTTTTTACATTTAGCATAAGCTCCTGTAAAAAAAAACTCCGGAATCTTCGCAGCTCACCCATACCTTCTTCCACTATTTTGTTGGCAACGGTGCTATCGTCCAAGTACACTTCTATGTCGCCCTCCGACAAGCGTGCTTTTACTAAGTTTATGCATGCTTGAAAATGGGCTGGACCGGGAAAGCGTTCCCAGAGTGGATGGTGTCAAGGAGAAGAGGTCAAGATGCGGTTTTAGTGGGTGAAAGTCTCACACTACTTGGAACAGAACAGGCCTGTTCCACCTGCCTATTAGGTTTCCATATCCTCCTCAAGGAAAAAAAAAAGGGGTAATCACAATCTCAAAGAACAATTCATCTCATCTTTTACGATATTTTGCAATCGATGTGCATATGCACAAATCTTCGATTACACGATCAGAGAATCACAATTCCAATTGTACACTACAAGCCACGGGACACACAGTAAAATGTTTTTTTTATGATGGAGAACATATCTCTATTTTGAATGCAGAATTATTGTTAATAGTTTAATTAATAGTTTTATTCAATAGCAAAGCATGTAAAGTCAAGTTACTACCATCGAATTGCATTATTATGACAAACGTATGATATTTGGACTCGCGTTATAAAAATTTTTTTTTCAATACGTTTTGTGATTTTTTTCCCAAACAGATATAAATAAGAAATTGGTGTTCAGGTGCAGCAAAACCTGAATAGATTGTCGCTGTAACACATGAAACAAAAAATAAAGCACTACATCACTATCGGCCATCAAGCTTTACACAGAGCAAAGAATAGTTGATAATCAAAAACGGCAATCAAAAAAGCGACAATCAACTATCACCTTAGTCAACCACCCCTGATTGTTTATTATCACTGGTCGTCTTTATGTGTTAAAGTTTAGACGAATAATAAAACTTGTAAGGCAAAAGCGAGACCAAAGTAATAACCAACAGGTTACGTGACCCTACACAATACGTGTGTAAATTCATAACAAATAGAAATTTTATAGAAAAATTCACGACTAAAACGAAGTGCACGACTTTAGTTAAACTACACAAAAAGTTAAGCCGTCGCCATCAATTTTTAAAACAATTGCTTTTGCCAAACTCAAACCGAGCTGAAAATTCAAACAAAACAATTGTTTTTGATCATCAGATCATATTTGTGTTTTTATTTATGTTTATTTTTTTTTTCTCTTCTCAGTTTGTTTTGTTTTTATTTTTTTTTTTTAGGAAACAAAGCATTGTTTCTTTGGAGTTTTGGATTGTTGAATTGTTCATCATTTCATTAATAATTATAATAATAGTAATAATAATAATAGTTCTTTACAATTTCTTTGTTTTCTTTAAATATAATTTGTAGTTTTTTTTAGTGTACAAGTTTAAGTTTTTAACAATGCATTTTTCGTTCTTCCTTTGTCTTAGTCGATTGAATACAAGAGTACAAATTTAAATTGTTTTTTTATATTTTTTTATTTTCATTTAATTTTTTTTTTCAATTTTACTACTAATGGGTTTACTATTATAATAATAATTATATTTACTTTTTGTTTGTTCTAATGTTGTGTGTGTTGTGTTGGAGGTGTGTATAACTTGTGTGTTGGTATTGTTCTAAGTCGGCACAGCAGCTGCTGTGCTTACATTTTCTTTGTCATCGTTTGTTGCTAATTTCTAACTATACTTTAAGTTTCAAATTGCAGTGTGTATTTTAGATGTGCTAAAAAGGAGAACAGAATAAATCAAGAAGAGGTTCTCTGATAGAATTTTTTTTTTCCCATGTATATGTACATTCTCAAAATAGATGAAAATAAGAGATTATTTATGTATTTACATCCGTCTGCAGTGAATAATTAAAAATATAAAGAGGATCCTTTTCCTTAGGATCTCGCTTAATATTAACTAATGCTATGTTCCATTTAATGAAAAAATAAAAAAAAAAATTAAAAGAAACACAAAGATCTCTTTTCCCACTTCCTTGGCTTAAAGTTAATGTAATTTCAAAAGTGTATACGATTATGTGTGGTTTATATGTTCACATTCTTTTTTTATTCTGTTTTACATTCGCCCCTTTCTTTTCCCTTGCCTCTTGCATTGATTGTAAAGTAAAGAGTTTTTTTTATTCTTTAAATTCTAAACATTTTATACTTAAACGAAAAAAATTAAATTACAATAAGAGGATATTGAACAAAGTGAAAAAAAAAACGAATACAAACAAAAATACTATCGCTTTAGGTTTATTTTTATCTTTTTTTTTATAAAATCAAGTAAACAATTTAAAGACAATGTACATACATTTCCCTCGCTTATTTAAAAAAAATAAAGTCGTTCAAAAAAATAAACAAAACAATGTTCTTTTAGGTTTTTTTGTGTATATGTATTATTATCCTTAGAATATAAAAAAAAAACAAACAAAAATTCGTTTAAGTGTCACAGCACCAAATTTTCAATTTGTTAATCTGAAAAGAAAAATTGTTGAGGTTAGTATTAACAAAAAGGAGTAAAGTGGTAACAAACACGTTTTTTGTTGCTTATTCGTTAAAAGAGTTCTCCGTCATATATTTATTAATAAAAAAAAAGTCTGCCTTTGATATCTCGCAATTTTGCTCCAAATGTTCTGTTCTGTTCACGAATACTGTGTGGAAAATGTGGACACAGTCCAAAATGAATTAGTTTTAGTTTTTACAGTTTCGCAATAAACAAAAGTATGAAAAACAATGCTCCAAATAAAAGAGCTTTTACTTCTTGGCTTGAACACGGGAAGCAAGCTTGTGTCCATGCTCAGATAGTCTTCATTAAAAACTAAAGGAATTTAATGAAGATTAACCTCAGATTGAAGACCCCACTAAAAGGAATGCGCTTAATAAAACAACAAATATTAAAAAAAGCTGTTAAAATTGAAACAGTCGATAAATTGAATGGGCCTTTCATACAGCTCCAATTCGAAACCTCCTAACTGACTCAGAATTACCACACATTACGCTACAAGAATCCAAAAAAAAGGAAAAATAACTCAAGGCTTTAATTAACATAAGTAGTGCTCTCACGTCCGCAATAGACCTTGAAATTCCAGTTGTTATTGATAAAATCCTGTCCGCTTTGGAACTTACAAAACAACTCTTTTTACACAGATCTCAGCAAACATTTTACCACATCAACAAGTAACTAAGTCAAAGTTAAAGCCATTTTATTGGACGTTACTGAAAACCACAAAGGACAAGGAAGGAACCTCAAGTTTACCGATGTTGTAAAAACGCGAAATGGAATATCTATCGCTGACGTTGGAGAACACCTATATTAATCATTCATAGAGGGATTCTTTTGACTTTCACCTCCATATTGACAGTAGCCATCCTCACTACAATTAACACATCAAAAATAAGAGGACTATAATTTCACAGTCAGCCTAGCCTCTGTAACAGCTATTAAAAACATAGGCAATCATCCAATGTATCCGTGACAAACTCATGTCTAGCACTAGAAAACTAAAAATGTGGAGGGTCCATCCATTGACCAAAGTCTTTTTTTTCGTCATGGTAATATAAAATAAAATAAATAATCTGCGTAACAGACCATACGGGCAAGAGCATAGCTTTTTCGCGTATTTAACAAAAGTAAAGGGAATTTAACAAAAGTAAAGGGAATCTACTGTTTAATGTCGGTTCCAAAAGGCGAATTGAGAAAACTTTCTGTGGCGGCCATTCGCTGGAAGTGGGGCCGTGAAAAATGTAAATATTTTGAACCCTTGGTAGATTAAAATTTGTCTGATCCCTTGAGTTTCAACTTATCGAATTGACACTGAGTTAGTCTCTTTAATAAACAAACACTTAAATCACACGCTTCTTATACTTCACCACAATTTGCAATATTACGTAAAACACAATCTCATCAAAATTTAAAATTTGCAAACCTCAACGACGTCGCGAGAAAGAATTCGATAAAAATAAAAGCAAAAACAAATGTGAACCGAGTTGACTAACTAAAGCTATTATTACCGTTATCAAAAACGAAATCAATCATAAGTGATAAAGTTACTGACCCATCGATCTGAATTTTACTCTGTAAACTTATCTAATCCATTTGGCAGCGAACAGCGATAATCGGCTCGGTATTATTATGAACTACGTTAATAGTCGATGCCCTGAAATGACTTCACTGAAAAGCAAGTCATAAACATGACCTGTTATGTAATTTATATTAAATTCAATTGACCTACGTCTCACGGATCAAATCTTATGCGAAGGCACACATGGAGATAAGAATTGCGTTATGATATTTCAAGATAATAACGTGAATTGGAAACCGTGTATACAATTTTCAGCCACAGAGTAAAGGTTAGTGAATAAAACTCTGGCTCATGACACGGAAAGGCAACAAAGCTTTGAACAACACTAAAAATCACGGGGAAATTCACATTCTCTTTAAACAGACAGCTAATTTTACTGAAAATTCTAACATGCCACCCATAGATATTTGAAAGTAAAACTAGTTAACAGAGAAACCTCGTTGTAGTAAGTAAAAAAAAACGGATGAGTGTGCTTACTCAGTAAAAATTAAACGAGTATCATAATGCCTTTGGAAGATTCACACGAAACCTAAAAAAAATCTTTACGCGAAACAAAGTGAATTGACTTGGGTACAAAAGATCTTTAAGGTCGCAGTAGTAGTAATAGTAGTAGTGATTTTTGCTTATCATGCTCCCCAATATTTTTAATCCAAGAGAACAGAACCAAGTAGTTTTGCACAAACCCTGAACCAAACCAGACCCAGTTAATAAACTCTTAGCAATTGTGCAACATAGAATAAGCTATGAATTTTACAGTCAATAAACTCTGAACCTTTTTCTTTTGCATTATCGGTGAAGTGGAGAGGTATAAAAGATTGTCACACGTGGATATGGGAAACGACCCTATGAAGCTTACAAATTCAACAAAGTTTTGAAAAGTTTTAAATATACAGTCGAAGCCCGAAGCTAAGTCGAATTTTCAAAATTAGTTCGAGTTAGAGGGATTTTTTGAAAAATTCGAGTTGGAGGGATTAATATTTTTTTTAAAAGCCTTCATTTTATCGAAAATTAAAAATAGACCAAGTGTTCCAGTCCAGAAATGTATTCCAATTAGAGGGGTTTTCGACTTGGAGGGCGTTCGACTTAGAGGATCGATTTTGTGTGGAAAATTGAAGGGAATGCCAAAATATGGCGGAGAATTCTATCTAATATAACTACAGAAACTAATAAAACTATAGAATAAAGGTTAAATTATCTAATGCGAGTATACAGCGTCCAACCAAGTAATTTTGGTAATGAATGGTTCTATGGTTAACAGTGTTTTAGTTTCGTACAGCAAGTTGACACATGATATGAGAGAACACTGCCACATCACGTAAACAAAACAGAACCGTGTCTTATTTGGAACTTTTTATGGTTATGAAATCTTTCAAAGACAGAAAGAAGAATGAAAGCAGACCGAACTGATGCTGACTATCATGAACTGAATTTAAAAACGCACCTCGGAAGCAGTGCTGCGTAGTGGAATGAAGAGAGTCACAATCCAAAGCTGCGATGATAATAAAGTGATACAAACTGAGTCGTTCAAAGAATGACTATGACGGCGCAATTGAGCCTTCCACGATTCGATACAGAATCTAGATAATTTTTGGTTGCGACTCAGATGCTAAGGATGAAGTTCAAATCAGTGATAAAACGTTTTTCACTTCCTTTACAGTAAGACTTAACTTATAACTCTCAACACAACTCAAAATTCAGCAGCCACTCAAATTCATTAGATTAAATTATCTAATGGGAGTATAGATGCTGCAAATGAATAATTTGCATAAAGAAGAACCAAACCATAATGACCCTATCAAGATGTTTTTTTGGGTGCCGTGAAATAAAGCCCAGCGAAATAAGGCCGAATTCCGAAATTCAGCGAAAGCGATATAACGCCGAATTTTAGAGTTCGGTGTTATTTCACTTTAACAAATTTTGAAATTTGGCCGTTTTTTTTTGGCAAATACTAATAATAAATCAATAATACTAACCTGCTACCATAAATGATGTAAATGTAAATTCCGCGAAAGTACTGAACGTACATCACTTGTAAACCTTAAAGCGTCCAAAAGTGGCAATAATGATAACAACGCAACATCCATTGGATCTGAGAACCAGCTTTTGATTGGTATTGCATTATTTGGAAAACAACGATATGCTCCTGGTGAATTGTCTATGATAAATATCTGCAAAAAAAAAAAAACACTAGCCACATTCTAACAAATGACAGAAACACTCTTATCAACTTACCCTATTTAAGTCACCACAAATGGCTGACAAATCTTTGGTATATGAACCAAAATCCGGTGTACAGTGCTGACGATAGAATCTCCGGCGAAGTATATTTCGACCATTGTCCAATTTGTCAGCAACGGCCGCACCATAAATTTCCATACTAGCTGTGAATATCACTAAATCATACCACTGTGACACCTAAAAACCAAATGAGAGATGAGGTAATGACGAGAAAAAGACAATATGAATTAAAATCTTACCACATCAAGGAAAAAATCCACGTGTGGTCTTTTATGCACAAAGAATCGAACTGGATGCTTGTCGATTGTCACTTTAACTGTGAAATCATGCGGTGTTCCCGGTTTCACTGTATTCCTTGGCATAGCATTATGATGCGAGTGAATTAGAGTCTCATCCAAATCCAGTACCAGGGTTTTCCTTTGCACAATGCTCAGGCGATGCCGTGACACCGGCGACAGTGGATAGAGTTCATATTTAACTGGTTGGTACTGTACAAACTAAAGAGGCTCATATCAGATTTTTTTTTTTTAATTGTTTACTTAATTAAAAGTCATTTTTATTAGTTTTAAAGAGAATGAGAGCACACGCACACTTCAAAGATTAAATGGACTTTGGTGCAAAGGCAGAGTGTGATAACATGATTTCTGATTACTTCGGTAATCGATGTGATTTAATCACGATTTTACATTCAATTATTGTGGGATAGGGAGAACCATGAAGTCTTTAATTAGGAGGATTGGAAAAAAATGGGCAATGGGTGCAATGCAATTGCTAATTTGGGGCTGAATAAAGGTGCAATCAAACACGAACTATTAAACTAAGAGTGCTATTTGGAAGGTGTGAAAATTAAACAGTTCTGACTAACAATTTTGATAAAGGATCCATCCATTAAGGATAACTAATTTAAGGGGACGAAATAAAAAGGTACTATGATTTCTCCCACCGACTGCATTTACACCAAAGCCTCGCCTTACGCCGTTATTTAGGACCAAAAAACACGACGCAGATCGAAACTCAAATCAAATTAACGATTTCCATGTATTTTAATTCCATATTTCTCATGTCATGCTTGACCACCTTCTTGGAACATGCCCAGCATTCGTCAGAATTAAGAAACATACTCTGGGAAGATACTTCTTCGAGGATTTGGGTGAATTGGCTAGACGCTAAATGTATTACCAACTTCACAAATAGGACGCACTGGGTTTAGGCCAATCTAGGGCAAGCATGCTACTTTTTGTTCTTCAAAACAAGCCTGTAAACAAGTATTTTTTGCAGGGATCTTCTAAACAAATGAGACCGGGTTTTGAACAAACCGAAAATGTGACAACACAATGGGCCAACCTTTTGGCCTACATGGGCCACGAATCTTTTTTTGCAATCACTTCTACCTAAGACCTAGAACTTGAGCGACAAAACTTCAAATTGACGCAAATCGCAACGGCGGAAAGCGAGCCTTTGCTGTACACATTTTAGGCACCAGCGTATTGAGAGTGTGAGACTATACTCCCTAAAACCCTCTCAATGTCTTAAGACGCCAAAGTTGCAGCCGTTGTAGCTTTTACTTTTTTTAGAAATTTATTCTTGAGATGATGAAATGATGTCTTTGCAAACTTTCGATAACATTGAATAACGACGACCTTAAGTGTTTCCTTATCTAAGTCCGAGTAAGGGAACTTGGATTCTGTAGTGTGAGACAACAATTACACCTTTGATAAGACATGGAAAAATGTCAGCGATTTCCAAGAAGTATAAAATAAAAACACAGCGTTCAACAGAAATCCTTACAGCCCGGAGAGATTTCTTCAAGTCAGCCAAGCAAACAATATCTACGTTGATAGGCATTATCAAAGAATTCCCCGAATAAAACTTTTGCTGGACGGCAGTAAATTATTGTGACGAAGATTCCACTACAATTGCTTAGTAAAAATAAAACTTTTTTTTGTACTTCCAAGAAATCAAGACAGTGGTCGATTGTAGCTTATCAGCGTCGCTTACTTTGTGCAGGGGAACGAAGGTGTTTCAGACTGGGATGGGGCGATCAAAGTACAGTGTTACTGATTCTTTGATCTATCGTAACAAATTGTCTAATGTTCGGTTGGGTTCGGTTAGGCGATTCCAATTTATAAAAGGTGGTTGATCTGGTGTCTCATTTTTAAATCAAAGGTTTTTTTGACATTGATATCTGTTTTATGCTCAAAATATCGACAGAAAGTCTGTATCATACCGCGGTGGAACGAAATGAGCGGCTTTACGCTTGAACAACTTTGGAAAATATTGAAAACTTACTTCCAAAGTGAGTGCTGTGTAGCGCAAACAGTGCGTTTTTAAAAAAATGTATCGTGTTATCAGCCGTTTTGTCCATTGCAGCAGCCGCATCAGAGCTGCGACTTGACACCTTTAGACTCTTATTTATTGGGAACCGCTAAGAACCGATCTTATGCCAAAAAGAATTCAAGTACTTACGGTCAATATCATCCAAGTAATCCGTGAGCCTAAGACTAAATTCGAAAACCTATTTAACCATTTTAGTATGCAATTTCATTTTTACTATCAAATTCCTTCATCCTTTTCCCATCAGGTTGACATTTAATGAATGACAACCTAAGAAATCAAACGAACCTCCCAATTAGAGATAAGGCCCCACCTTAAAAGTAATAGAATCATCAGAAAAATGAAAGAATTTACCCAAGATTTTGTTACTGTCTTTTTACTCTTTATTAAGTTTAACTTAAATACTCAATCATATAATTACCAAAATAATTGTTTTACATTTCGGGAAAAATTATGCAGGTATCGAAGCTATCCTCTGGCCCTGTATGAGCTGTAACGCCGACTATTTATTTTATTTTATTCAAATAGCCAAAAACGAATCTCTTGCATTTCTAAACCAAAGAATGGACTTACACATAAGACAATAAGTTTCCTATTTGCTATTGTATGAATAGAAAATGAGTATTTTTTGAAAAATATATACTGCTGCTCTAAACAAAAATAATTATTCGCTCTCTCCAACTTCGCACGAACTGTGCCCGGCTAAACCGCACAGCTGACTGTTACGAACGATCGTGATATGCAGAATAAATCATTTGGCTAACCCTACAATTGAGAAGTGCTACAAAAGAATATGAACTAAACTCTTTATCATCCAATCAGACAAGGTCATTTATTCGCCGCCTAAACAAACACTCGACATTTTTCATCAATCAGAATCTCATCAAATCATACACGGCACCGTAGGTGAAAACCACTAATTGTGGCTTCCACTGAATTGAGGTCAACTAAGTTCACCAGAGAATGGGAAAGCATGTGCAACCATCCGAAAGAGACTTCACCCGCCCAACGTACACAATAAATCCTGATAATATTGATTACGCAAAAAAACAGAAAAAAAAACCAACAACAAATAATCTAATCTCGGGTAAACCTTTGTCAATTAACCCTCCGGCATTTATCAACGTTAATAGTTTTATCGCACACGACCACTCCAATCGACCATGGGGAAGGCTGTCCCACTGCGCTTCAATTTAAATTTTCACTCACTTCGATGCAGAAAAAAAAAAAAACAAGCAAAAAAAATCCCGCCACATTCACCACCTAAAGACAGGTGCAGGAGTTTCGAGGTTGAGGTGACTCGAGCGACGATGGCGACGGCACGCCACCATCCCACACACACAGAAACACAAACACACGGGGGAAAAGGGGAACCAAAAAGTGTGGGCATTTCTTTCTTTTATAAACAAAAACAAAAATTCATACTTACAGCACGGATTTGGCGATTGAACATAAAACAAATGCATGTCCATACTTTTGATATTAGAACCAAAAACGCTCGGAATTTCATTTGAAGGAGTGACAACATTGGTATAGCACCAATGCCTCATAAACGCGCGTCTCGCCGAAAGGTGCAAAACACGAAATTAGACGGACGCGACAAGGAGCAATCCGAAATGTCTGAAGAGAGAGTAGATACTATATTATTAAACGTATGTGTAAACCAAATCGAAGGCGAAAAATTAAGAGAACAAAAAAAAAAAAAGAAAAAAAAAACGGAACGGCTAAAAATCCGAAATTCTCGAATCCGCAGCGGGGGGAGAGTGGATCCAGAGACGTGTATAAGTGGAAGTGAATCTTCTTATTCGTTTTCTCCCTTTTCGTCACTGGCGCGGTTGCTTCTTAGCTTCTTAGCTCTTATTTTTTTTTTATTTGAGTAAATCTCCCTTGATTTTGCTTGTGATTAGTTCCCCTATTTTGTTGGATGAACGCCAAAAAAGAGAAGCCGTCAGTTTTTTCTTCTTTTTTGTATTTTTTAAACTTATTTTTTTATACTTTTTTTGTTATATATGCGAGCGAACGAAGAGCGATGAAATATATGAAAAAAAAAAGCGACAAGAAAAAAATCAACACACAACACGCATTGGATTCTTCTTTTTTCTTCGTTTGGTTTGGGTAAATCTGCACTTTACACTCACGATTTACATTTGGCTGAATGGGCACAAAATTATTGGCGGTGTATGATTTTGATTAGTTATTTTCTCTACTCGATTTATACGGATATGTTGAACTTTTCTCCCGGAATAAGTGTCTATGTGCCTCTAAATTTATCTATCGCCGTTTTGACAGATTTGGATGATACCCGACGAAAAAATTTGCGATGGTGCTAAAAGTTGTCACACGAAGTTAGCGGTGGTTCGAATGAATGGAGCGTTCCCCCATGGGATGGGTTCACATTGCAATCACGCGTACAATTTGAAGAAATTAGAGACAAGAGAGATTCAATAGGAAAACAATTTGGAGGACGTTCAGATCGAAATATATAAACAATTAGTTAATTAATGATTTTTTGATATTTTCGAAATTTTTGAAATTAATAAATAAGCTACTGTTACTAAATGAAATTGACAGTAATTTTTTTTATATTTTCATAAAACGATTTTAATGAAACCAATAAATAAAATGATTTTGATTAAAAAAATCTAAATGAGTGTGATATGATTTTTGTTCAATGGCTGAGGTGTTTTGCTACTGTTAGGAAAGTGCGAGTAGATTCATAGTGCACACGCAGATTCTTTTTTTAATGTCCTTTTCTTTATACGCAACTACACCTCCGTGTGCCAAGATGGTATAGTTTCTTATAATAAGAATTGGGTGGCGCTACAGGCCGTTGAGGGCCAGAGCGTAGTTTTTCGTGTATCCACTGTGTTGTGCGCGAAGTTAATGTTGCCAACTGTAGATCACGGTCAAAGGAAGCAAGGATAGACATAAATTTTATTAAAACAACAAGTAGTCTATTAAATTAGGCTTAATATAAATATATGTTATGGTGGCGACCTAACCTCGATCTCATAGCACTTTTTTGATCCATTACCTTCACAGAGTTAATTTTTCTTTACATCCTGTTTCCTTGGTTGCCTGTATGATATGTTGCGTATGATATGTTGGGAATTACATTAACCATTTTGCGCGGTTTCACCTTTGCGTGATTTTCAAATATCTATCCAAATTCGATTCGCGCGACTTTGCTTTGCACGAAATAACGTTTTTTCTCCAAAGAATCATGGCCCACTATGGTTTTTCTGTTAAAAATCCATCCATGTACGCGCAATCGTTTTGTGCGGTTTCGGATTGCACGAAACCTTTCATTCCCCTACCCCCGTGCAAAGCGGCGGATGAGTGTCTGATCTATGACCCCTTCATAGCTTATCTGGGCCAAATGGACACTCAATCAACCCTTAAAAATTGGGCGACTTCCAGAGGCCTTAACGTTTTCATGCCCGAATTCATTGGCAATGAAAGGGTTAATGCCTCTGAAAGCCACCAATTTTTTAGTGCACTCTCCAGAAAAATGTCGTCTCCTTATGCTACTACCTTGATCCCTTATGATGAAGAGCACTAATCAGAGAATATACTTTAAGTATCCACAGCAACGGTAAAAGGACGGGCTCTTGAGCTATGCTTCTCCTTGTACAAATCACTACGTGTCCCTTATCCCACTTTATGGTGATGACGCGGCTATCCGACCATTCACCCCAGTCCTTCCTATCGAGTTGGAGATAGCCTCACTCAGTGGATTTCCCCTTATAAATAGGCGTGATGGGACGAAGATAGAAACCTCTTGGAGATAGATTTCCCTGTCTGAGTGAGTCCTCCCTATTCTTTCCAGGGTCTACAAGAGAAACGAACTGAGACATACTGGTCTGTAGTCCTTGGCTGAATCATGGAAAGTTTTCACCGCATTTGGGCAGAAAGCAATCAAATTGGCTGGAAAACAATCCAATAATCCATTTCTTGTCACTGAATATGGCTATGAGAAAATGGGTCAGGCGGTCCTGTGTCCTTTGAAGCATATAATTCCATTCGGAAAAGATCAAACTGCTTCATTGACAAACCACGCAATTCTGGTACACAAATATTTGGCCAAGACAATGCATGATCTCTGGATCGACGACAGATCAACAAATTAATAAATTGAATATAGACCTGTACGGAATTGGGTTGAAAGTAAATGACGTTTAAAAGTCGATTTCTCTTCCATCAATAAATGTATCCCATATTTCTTTAGCTGCTCCAATTGAATGATTTAACTTTAAGACATCCAAGTAGTTTTCTCGGTGAAATTTTCACCCATCTGGACACATTATGCGAAAATTCGTCCCCCGTCCTCTTAAACCAGAGCCAATCAACACGTTTCAGTCAAAATTATAATTTTTATTTTAAAAAAATGCCAAATAAAACAAAGGAAATGCAAAAAAACGACAACGAAACTAATACTACAACGACCGGCGACTTACTACTCATCCTTCTCCTTCATGTCCATGGATCCGGCATCGCCAACTATATCACCACCGCCCTCCTCTTCTTTGGTGTCCTTAGTCTTATTGCCGAAAAACTTCGCCTTAATCTTTCCGAAGATCGATTGCGGTTCGTCCTTATTCTCGATGACAATCTTCTTTGTCGCGACGCTGTGAATTGGCCCAAAGGCGAGTGCTACGCCAGTACACGCCAGGCAGATCACATTGTACGGCATGCTGAAGTCGGGCGTGGGCAGAGACAGGATTAGTGATTCAGTGCGAATTTGCAGGAAATACGAAGGACGACTAGCGTTGAAACAGTGTGCGAACAAATAGCCATCCAATGGAATAGCTGTGTAGTTTCTTCCCACTGGCAACATAGTCGTGATCACAGCTGAGCCGAGGTAATGGCCATGACTAGCATCGGGCGGGTACTCCAACCACTTCAAGAAGATATAATCGAAGTCAAAGACAACTTGTACGCTCGACTTGGCTGGAATTGTAAACGCAATTTCAAGATGGTACGGCCGCTCGCGTTGCACACCAGGAATGTAATGAATTTCTGCCGGAGTGATGACGGTGTCGCCACTGGTCAGTTTGAGCGTGTGCATGTACGATGGCACAAACCACGGAATGTTTTCATGAAGCACGAGATTTAGAGGCGTGTAGTGCGTGTTGGTGATTTCTGTTACGATCTTACCGCGCTCCTGCCCGTGACCGAGGATATAGCGGTGAGCGTAAAGCGGCGGAGGTGGCGCCTGGGACACGAGGTTGTTTTTGTCTTTCAGAACCCAGGCGACATTGAACAGCTTGTTGGGGGTCTCTTTCTGGATATCATATACGCCAAAGATTGCAACGTTGCCGCCACGGGTCGATGTGAAATTGTAGTTCGGTGACGGTGCAAGTATGTACTTGTCGTTGGTCATGTCAACGTAAACTTTGCTGGATGTGGCCAATGAACACGCTCCATTCATGCCCTGGCCGAACATGCGTCGCAAAGAAAAATCGTTGTTTACCATTAATTTTGTGTCGTATACGATGCTGGCTGTCTGAACAAATTCAATCACGCAGCCCTCGGTGTATTCCTCACAAAATGTTCGCACTGATATCCCCAGCGAGTGAAAGTTGGTGTTGTGCACAAATCCAGAGTTCAGAAGCGATACGAACCCGTTCTTGCTGTTGCATGGCAACAATTTCTTCCACGGCGTTAGATTCTCGGTGCAAACGATTTCCCGCGGAAGGGATGCGTACCTAAAACGAACCACTTATAGTTTTGTACGGAGTTTCCAATGGTCAACATACCTTATGAACTTCTCTTTTTTCGTTACCCCAAACCTCGGCCTGAACGAGTACTTTGGTTCTACACTGTTTGTGTGATCGATAAAGTTCAGCGATGAGCAGAGAATTCCAGAGAATGTGCTGGCTAAACTCTTCCATTGTGCATCGACAGCGGACTGCGTGAGGTTTGTTCCACTAAACCAAGCCCACGCTTCGGCGCCTGGTGGTGCATCCACCACCGGGTAGCCCCAAGTCTCGTAACGCCAGAGACCCTGCGTGAGCGTGATGTGCAATTCCCTCACATCGAAATGCAAGAGGATCTCGGCTATGGCTCGTGGCATTAATTTTGTGTTATGAACTGTGGTAAATAAACGTTAATGAAAAAGAATTAAATGTTGATAAGTCAAAGAATTCTAAACTTACGATTTTCGCCGGCGCCAAGCCTCCATCGTGTGGTGAATTGAAAATATGAACTTACATGGCCACTGGCCAGTGGTTTCACGAAAATTTCTTCGTGAAATTCTTCGTTTTGTTGAAGCGATGGTGAAATTAGGAACAAAAGTAGTAAAATTTTCATGAAAATCATTCTGTTTACAATTTTGGGAATCTAGTCAGCGATGTGCATGAGGGAAGTAATGGAAACGTCAATTTGGGTGGTACTTTTTTTTTCTTTCGGATTTCTTTACGAAAATCGAAATGAAAAAGATATGAAAAAGCTTAGGGTGTAATTGCATTTAAGGGAAATGTAATCGTGTGAACGAATTGGGGGGAAGCTTGAGTTCAAGGTAGATTTATAGTACAGTAGACCCTGAATAATGTAAATTGGGGATAATGTGAATTTGTCTAAAATGCGAATAGGCAAAACTATGATAGTGAACTTCCAACAAGCCAACTCCATAACGGCATTTCCATAATGCGTATTTCCATAGTCAACTTTAAAGATGATTTAATTCCACTTCCAATTATAAGGGAGACTAATCCAAACTAAGCTTCAAGGAGGGTTACAAGAAATGAATGATCTTCTTGAAATTATAGGCAGCGGACACTACATATCACTGCAAAAAGTTAGGCACTGTGTCATCTTAGAAACATTGATGAGCCTAAAAAAATTGAGGACGCTTCGGTGAATGAAAGAGACGAAGTCACTCCAGATACTCTCAAAATATATAGGCCTGCAAACTATCCTGTGTGAAAATACTCTTCTTAACTACACTGATCAAAATGAATTGGACGCAAGAACGATTTCCAGTTTGCTAATGTTAAGGGTAAAAGCTATAGAAAGATAAAGCCAAACAATTGGCCTGTACAAAACAATAAAATATTAACAAGGCCGATATAAATATTTTTTTTTGTTCTTTGAAATACATAAAACTATTTTAATTTCGTTTTTCTGGATTTGAAAATCGTTTCAATCATCTAAGTATTAACAAAAGTTCCAGTAATGTCCTCTAAAATCTGAAAACGCATTGTTTTAATAAGTTCACATTATCGAGAGACTGCTATATTTGTATTTGTATTTGTATTTGTATTTTTATTTGATTTTACATTAATACTACAAGATTGAATATCTTTTAGAAGCATAGCTTTCCAGACGTTACATAAGAAAATTAACATTTACATTACAATTATTATTATTAAGAATAATCAAAACTGTGAATATATTACATTAAATAAGAGAGAAAGAAGAAAAAAATAAAAATAAAAAAAAATATATATAAGTAAATAAATAAATAAAAAAAAGAAAAAACGGAAATTCATGTCTAAGTTAGGATGCGGTTGTCGGAAAGGTAAAGAGAAAGCTTTTTCTGAAAGTCGGTATATGAGTTGATCACCTGCAATTCATGTGGGAGATAGTTCCAAGCGCGAATTGCAGATACAAAAAAGGATCGCTCCCCAATGCAATGTGTGAAAGAAGGTATAATTAGTTTTTTTCCTCTATTAGATTGTGCGAATACTAGGTTTTCAAAGAGGTAACTAGGTGACTTAGTTTGTATAATTTTAAATAGTCTTAAAATAATGCGAAAGTTTATATACTGATCGAGCTTCATACCATAAATAGAGGATGAAAGTCTAGACACACTACTCGACCTTGGAACATTATAAATAAAACGGACACAGTCATTAAATGCAACATTAAGTCTATGCTTACAGACAGAATCAAGATAGGGAAACACGGAACTGTTAAACAAAATGTACGGCATTATAAGCGTTTTAACTAGTCTTATTTTCACGAGGTAGTGCAAGTAATTCGAAGAGTACCGCAATTTACGAAGTCCACAATAAACTTTTTTAATGGTGTCATTTATAGCATCACAGCAGGATAGTGAAGAGTTAATATATTGATTCTTGGATGCCTTTATTTAGCATAGCTCTGTGCAAATACACATGTATTATGGCTTAAATTATACTGTGGTATTTTATGACTGAAAATAAATAGAAACAGGTCCCATAGGTTCCCCAGCGAACTTTTTATGGATGAAAAAAATATTGCGGTACTAGTCATCCTATTCAATGCGATCTATAAATATGATCTCTGCTCTTCAACATGTACTTCGAGGAAATCATTAAAAAAGCAATCGAAGAACATTTAAACGTTGGTTTAAAGGTAAACGGAGTCCAAATAAAAAATCTGAGATCAGCGGACAAATGATTGCAGCAAATGATGTAAAAAGTTTAAGCATTATGATGAGCAAACTAAACATGGTAAGCAATAGGTCTTAGGTTTGTGTGACTGTCAGGAGTATTCGCGGCTCACGGTGGTTGACCCATTGTGCTGTCACACTTCCGGATTGCTTTCAAACTCGGACTCGTTGCCTATGATAAGCAAAAACTTTTTTTTGAGGACGGGGAAAACCTAATGAGAGCGAGAAACGGGACCGGTCTGTTCCAAGTACTATGTGTCTTTCACCCATTGAAATCACATTTTGGCCTCTTCTTCTTAACGCCATAGACTCTGGAACCGCTTTCGTATTACTTCAGAGTCCTGTCGTTTTCTTACCGCGTGGACCGGCTTTTTCGTTTTCCTAGACGGGTTAAGTTAATTTTGCCAGTAAGACTGTATTAGGGAAGTCAATCGCTCTTCCCTCTCTTCTTCGCTCGGTTTCTACATAGGCTACGGCTTTTATTAAACGATTGATGCTAGATATCATTTTCCCGACGACGTTATCAGGGGATAAGTTTTCTCTGCTTTTGAACTGGCTCTCTGTGTTGCCCACTTGCTGCATTCGAAGAAGGTATGGTAGACGTATTTTTTTTGCAGAATCTCCTCTCTGGAAATTAGCATTTGCTTTCTAGCCCATTTTGTGGAGGTACCTGTTGTAAAAGTCATGTCCAGATAGTAGTTGGGTGATGTAGAAGTTAACGTCCCCGTGCCTACACTCTGTCCATGTAGCAACATCTCTGATAAGTCGCCCTATCTGTCTTCTTCTTTTTCGGCGTCCCAACTGGCTTTCCTTCGGCTTCTCGCTAGTTCTGTCCCAGCTACTACTGCCGTTGTAATTCCTAAAACGTAAGTTTCAAGTTTCTATCCCGTGTTGGCTTCATTTAATTGCTGGAAAGACTCTTCCTTGCTAGATTATTTCTCTGCCTTTTCTCAAGATGTACATTAATTTACTCAAAAAGTAAAGAGACTTAAGACTATTTCCAAGTGTTTTTCAGGAGAATGATTTTAAGTTTTGAAAAATAATTTGAATGTTGAATGAATTAAGATCTTTGTGCATTATAAAAAAAATGTCTACTAGATGAGATAGAAATACCCTGAAAAGACAGAGGAAAGGGTAATTTTTCTTTATATCTTTATAGAAAGTTTTTTGAATTGTATGTGAATTACAAATTTAATGAAATACTAGTATTGGTATTGGTAGTATTGGTAAATATACCAATAGTTAGTTTAAATCGATTTAAGCCACTTTGCCTGTTGAGTAAAGATTTTTTCTTCAGATCTCACGCACAATGTAATCAAGCCCTTGCCAAATGTGGGCTGTGGAACTTGTCCACCAAAGGCGTAACGAAACCGCAAATTGTACCCACACAAAAAGGCGTAATACCATTTTTTAAATTTCATAATTTTGTCAAATTATCGAACCTTCGCTCCAGCTGACCCCAAAGTAAACATTCTACCAATTTTTTACTCATCAACAGAAGAAAAATAAATTTTTCACAACCCACCCCCGCAGGTGTTTTCTTCATTTTCCCGTATTCAGCCATTCCAATCCCACAAAATAACCAACCCAACTACTAACACGCACACACTCAACAATTCTCGCAATCATATGGCGTTGAACCGCACACATTCAGCTATTTACAGCCATGGCTGAATTGAAATGACGAACAATATTTTGGCGCTGTTCACATACAACGTATTTTCCAAGGAACCCAGTGGAGCTGCGGCGTTTACCCGTATTCGATCGCAGCACATTCAATCCACTCAACACATACACGACGGTACGTATCGTGTCGTCGCGCCGCGGTATTCTCGTACTCATCGTCGTTCGTTGCTGTCGCTGTCGCTATCGCTGTCGTTCGCTCGTTTGTTCGTTCGTCGTCGTCGTTGTTGCCTTTTGCCATCGTCTTCTCCTCCGTCGTGTGTGCGGGTACAAAATGGCTGCACACCAACTGCGATTGAAGTCGTCGTGAAGGATTTTTCTCATGTGTCACACACAAGTCATAATAGCTCCGCCAGAGAAAATTTTCAACTTAAAAAAAATCAAAGAAAAACAACAAAAATAAATAAATAAAATTTCTCTTTTATCGCATTTTTTAACGCGTTCTACGCTCAAAATAAAAAAATAAATAAAACAAAACAAATGCGAATGCATTGTAACTAAATAATAATTACTCTGGACCAATACATCAAATCAAATCAAAGGTGAATCAAAATCAAAAAAAAAAGATAGAATAATAATTTTGTGAAATTCTCCCCTGTTCATTTGTACTAGTTTTTTTTTTGTTCGTTCGTCTGTATTTATTATTTTATTCTGCATTTTGCTTGTCGCATTCTCCTTCCGAGATTCTAAGTCTGAGTTAAGTTTGAAAGTTGAGAAAGAGTTTTTGAGAAAAAAAATTTTAGTTTTTGGGAAAAATTCCCCAGTCAGAGGAAAGAAATCGTTCTTTTTTTTCGTTTTTTCTTTCTTTCCCTTTTGTTTTTTATGTTCTAGTTTTTTTGTCGTTGTTTCTGTGTGTGGTATGAAAGAAGTTTAACACAGAAAAAAAAGAAATTCAATTTCTGCTTTAATCTTTTGTGAATGGTGAGTGAAACAAAAATTTCCGTGTAGAGTTTTTTTTGTATTTTTGCGAACGAAAAGACAAAACTTCTCGAACACAAAATGTTGAGAGGGGTTTTCTTTTCTTTTGTTGTTCGTTCGTTGGTTGCCCGTTCTCAATTTTTACTTTGCCTTTTTTTTTGCTATCCATCGTCGATAACTTTTCCCTTTTTTTTTCTCGAAAAGTACTGATGATAAATTGTGTTCAGTTGTGTGCGAGTTTGAAGCGTTGTGTGAGTGTGCGAATGAGCAGAGTGATTCAGCGGTAAGGGAAGGTGGTCGTGCGAAAGAGACAGTTGGGTGTGGGACGGTGTCATCACCACCGCATGCTTTGGACGAACGAAAAAAAAAGTGCGGAAAAAGTCGAAGGAAAAAGAAAATTAATTTTTTTTCGAGTGTGCGATGAATACACATGTGGTGTTGTGGGGGGGCGGGTGGCAGCCTCGCGCTAGAGTCCTTTATCTGGCTGAAAGTATCCCCCGGTGTCGGCACTGGTATGCGGCAGAGGGAGCGTGTTATAGAAGAAGGCACCCACAGCTGATTTCGAGCCGCTCTTCCATTACCTTGTATAACACAGGGTGGAGGTGTAAATGCGAAGCATGCGCTTGTTGGACACGCGCACATACATGGGGGCTTCCTTCCGTAGGGACACCTCATTCTTCTCTATGCTTCCTCTATTCCTCATGCTCCCCATCATCACTCTTGTCGCCGTCGTCGTCGTCGTTGTCGTTGTCGTTGTCTTCGTCGTATGTATTTGCGTGCACCAAACGTGATGCTATTTAGGACAAGTGGTTTTTCTGATGGCACAAAGGAGTGGAGGAGTCCCAACGTGAAGGGTGACCGTAAGAAAATTTGAATTATTTTGTGGATTCACGAAGGACGAGGAATTAATTGCAGCTGCAAAGTCTCGCTTTCAAGGGTAATCCTCCAATCCTTTTTCGCTCCTTAGGGTGGATGGTGGGCTGGGCCTTGTCGGGGAAGGCCGTGCTGCGTGGTTTTGTGATATTTTTTTTTTCCTTTTCGTTTTCCCTGTAAATTGAATTCTCGTTAAATGGGTTAGGGCCCAAAAATAGAACTGCACCGGTAGCAATATCTGGGCTTCGAAGGGCGTATTGATTGCGTTGTGTGTTTCCTTTTTTTTTGCGCTTTGAGCCGGGCCAGTGTTGGGCGGAGGATTTGTACAACTTGGTTAGAATGGATGCTAATCGATAAATTTCGTACTGTGTTTGTATGTACATCATTATCGTGTCTCTGAATTTGTGGGTTCAGTATTACATCAAAGATTTTTTTATGGCCCCACCTCTTTTGGAGTGGAGGCAATCAGAGTGTATGCTCTGTGTCTTTTGTTAAAACTCAACACACTGTAGGAGAAAGAAAGGAGTTAAGGTGTTTTTTTTTTCTCTGGTTCTCTGGAGTGTGCTTACGAACTTTCTTTAGACTCCCACAAGGATCTTCTCAAGTAGGCAGGGTTTTTTTTTTTTTTTTTGTAGAGAATATCACAATAATTGCAGATTATACGTCATTTAAAAAAAAATGTATTCATCGTCGTGTCGGCGCCTTCTCATCGTCGATACAGAGGTGATAAGATCATGTAAGTTTCTGTACTCATTCACCAAGAAAGTCTTTTGCAGATATTAAACGTCTTCCAGGTACTCCCAGATACTGAACCCCTTCCACAAACTGCATCTTTTCCAGGTCTTCTCTAGTGCAGTCGCATGTTTAACCCCAACAATGATTTGTGGTCGTCTATGTGGTTAATTGTGTATTAATTTGCATTCGTCTAGCATTTTGCGGTATTACGACCTTGGTTAGGTTTCAAGTGCAGCTTAGAACGGCTGATTAAAAGACGTGCAATGAATTCTAATGAAAAGGCTCCTGGAATCATTCGGATTTTACGTTTGCACGTTTTACCTGCTTTGCTCTGATGTTCAGTAATGGGTTTCGCTCTAGTAAAACCTTAAGGTGTTTCCAATTGCTAAGAAAATCGTGTTCGCTCCGCTATGTCTATCAATTTTACACTAGAGGCAATGGAAAGGGCCTAGGTCTTGCTTTCAGTGTCTGTCTTTCAGTCTATTTCTGCCACATGCACATGTTTTGTTTTTGCACATGCTGTCCAAGAGTAGCCTAAGCCGTGAAACGACATTTCCTTTAAAGAATATTTGCTGTCCCTGTTAGTAATAACGAGGTGACGTTACAGTCCGTCGATGACCAAAGCACAGTTTTTTTTTTTGTAAAGATGAGCTCTGCTCTTCCTGTTAGCGCCTGTAAAAAAAATAAATAAATCTGTGGCTAGGTTTGCCGATTTTATTAGGAATTAATTTGGACTTGGCTTAGGTCAGTCACCTCCTCAGTGTTTTTTAAATACGATGGAATGAAGTCTAGTTCTTTCATGGAAAATAAGATTAATAATTTTGCACAATGTTGTCCAAACAAAGGCTGAGAAAGTCTAAGCACAGGAATTATATTTCTTCTAAAGAAACGTTGCAAGTTCTGATAGGACCTAACAAAAGAAAATATAGAATCTGTAGCTAGGTTTGCCGTCTTCTTTAGGAAGGAATTTGGACTGGATTAGGTCAGACACATCAAAACGGACTCGCATCTTTTCTTGGCGAACAATTTCAATGCTTTCCCTTATTCGTGTGTTGCTTTGTATTGTAGATCAAATGTTTTAGATCAAATTCTTTGTATCGCCTTTACCTGCAAACGTGTTCACAGACGTGAATGGATCAGTCGAACACAAAAACATTTGTTTTAAGGAAAATAGCGATGACACAAAGAGCAGACACAGACTTTACCATGACTCATCGTATGAGTGTCAGAGAATCTAAGAAATTCAAAATGTCTTTGTTTGAAAATTCATGCAGTGTCTCTTAATGCACATCCAGCGCATTTGGTATACATTTTTCCAGTCATTAGCCTTTGCATTTTTTTTTTGATCTGTAATTTTTCCGTGCAGGTTTTTCGCCAGCAAAATTTGTCTAACAAATTGACTTGTATTTTTAGCAAGCACCGCCTTCTATCAGTCAATTCTGACAGAAATTAAGCCGAACCAACAGTGCCACCCTGTTAAGCACATTACCACTATTATTATCATTTGTCAAACAGTGAGTTGTTGGGAAAAAATATAGCAACTACCATTTTGGTGTGCTGTGCTCGTGCTCATGTCTTGTGGTTCGTTCCGGGCAGAGCACCCAAAAAAACATTTTTTGTTCTTGTGTTGTTTCGTTCTAAACGTGAACGACGAAAAAAAAATAAATAAATAAGAAATACCGACAAAAAATGTGTATTGTATATCAATCACCCATAAGCACTGTGTACTTATTTCTCTGGTGCCCCCTTCTCGGTGCGGCCGTCTTCGCAGCCATCGCGTCGGTCGCAGCCACCTTCCGCTGAAAGGTCTCTAGGTGTGTGTGTAATGGTTTCGTCGCTCCGTCTTCTTTTGATTTGTGCTCCACAATGATTATAATTCTTTTTTTTCGCTAATCAATTAAACTAACATTACATAGTCAGATGGTTTTTTTTTTTTTTTTAGAGCCAAAGTACTGTTGTATCATATTTTTGTGTTTCTCTGTTGGGGTGTTCGTTTCTTTTGATTTTCTCTTTTTCTTTGTCTTGTCATTCTCTTTTGCGATTATTATTATTTTTTTTTTCTATTTTTCCTGTGTTCAGTACACTTGCTTGGATCTTGTGTTTTTGTTCGAAGCGTTTCTTGGCCAAAGAAGTGGGCGTTGCTGTGTGAGAGAACAGCGGTCCTCACAAGTAGTCAATTATTTCTTTTAGTATTAAACATACATACTTAGGTATTTTGTTTTTTAATTTTTTTTTTTTCTGTCCCTGCAACATGATTTTGAAATTTGAAAATTGACAGCACGAGTTCATATCCAAACAGAGTGCTGTGCCAGTGTGCGGCGAGGAATATTCTGTTTGAGGAACAAAGCTATCGGTTGTCATTGTTGTGTGTCAGAATATAATTCGCTGAAACTTTTGTGTGTCGTCACTGAGAAGAGAAGTCTCATCAACGCGGTCGCGACTGTGTGCTTGTGCTCTGTGCTCTCATTTTTCGCCCACAATAGAAGAAATGTAAGTGACCTATTTCATGATGGCATTTTTTTTTTTTATTTGGTGTACCGCCCTGCTGCGCTTGTCCAGCTAGGCCAGTGTGTGTGACGCAATTAAATGCTGGCTCCAAATGACTAAAAAAAAGGTTTTCCTTCTTTCCTGTGCGCTTGGTTTTGTCGTCAAACTGCCGGAAAGAGTGAGAGAGAGACTTTGATGTTATTACATATTTCTGCCTCTCCCCGGTGCTATTGCTTTTTTTTTTTTTTCATTCCATTCATAGTTCAATTATCATGTGTATGCGACGGCTGTCGGCGTCGATAGGGGCACACTATGGAGACTTTACGCTCATGTGAGTAGCTACCGCTGCGCACAGGTGAAGTTGACCGACCACCGCCACACGCCTGCGGGGCAGCAAGTTACACGCATAATTTCGGAATACGTTTTTTGTTGGAAGCTTCTGGCAATGGGACGGACCTACAGCGTTGATTGAGAGACACCCGCAAAAGTTTTTAAAATGACACACATAGGGTTTGTGAAGTTTTTTTTAGTTGGCTGAATGAAAGTGAAGAGATTTCTTTTTCTCGGTTGTTTTTTGTTTTGTTTTGCGGTCGAGATTTGTTGTAAGAAGAATGAATGAGGATTTCTTTGGCGCTATACGCCAACACAAGTGATGGAGAAGTCTCTTCAGGTGTTTGAGTGGGCCAAGAACGCACTCTAGACCAAATTCCTGATGTTGATTGATAATAATGATCTACACAGTCTTCTCTGTTAGTCTCTGAACAACCAAATAGACCTTCATGGCTACTTCCTATATTCGTAGCTAACTCAAATAATAATAAACAGTGCAACAAAGTAAACAGTCGACTGTGTAAAGTTTATATAAAGTGTGTAATAATCCAAACACGTTAATTATATATCGACACTAGGCGAAAATGACTTAGCTATTTTCTGGTTTTGGTTTTCTCAGACGAGCAATGATGTGTTACGAATTTGCAAGATCTCATGATTGTACATACAAAAAATTACCAAGTTTACGACCTATAATAAGTTCCCACTTCTACACACAATCGTACGTCATGTAGGTTTAAGATTTGAGCGTTAATAATGAAGTAATAAAGTTTGGCAATGCTACAGAATTAATGTGCTTAGGGGGAAGTATAATCTTGAATCTTAAAGGGGACAAAATGGTTTGGTGGCTGGTTTAAAAGATGTAGTGTCATAAGGTCAGACTACTGGCGTCTTACTTGACTTCTGATGTGCACCTCTCACAATCATTATTAGTCAGGATTAATCGCCTTTGAGCTTACTACT
The DNA here is from genome assembly GCA_905187475.1 of Syritta pipiens. Classification (NCBI taxonomy): domain Eukaryota; kingdom Metazoa; phylum Arthropoda; class Insecta; order Diptera; family Syrphidae; genus Syritta; species Syritta pipiens. The sequence continues at coordinate 7,756,882 of LR994571.1, read as the reverse complement.
TTAATAACCGGTAAGAAATAAGCTCCTTATAGTGTGAAAAATTGCAAGTGTTTAGTGAATACTGTAGATTCGGTCGACGGTAGATCATTGTAGGTACAACTGCAAATGCAAAAATAGTTTAAGAAAACGTTTTTGTTAGTCGCTGCTTTGCACTGAAGTTTACAATAAAGTTTAGGGACATGTTTTTTAGTCGCAACGCACGAATATGGAATTCCCATCCCAATATTTCCCTTTCATTACGACTCACAGTCATTCAAGATCTATGTGTACTGGTACCCCTCTCCAACTCCCCCTCGGTACCTTCGGTCCGTGATGTGTCTTAACTTAACTGTAGCTCCAAGCCCGCCAATTATTGTATAAAAAAAAATTACCATATTTTTTATCTTGTCTTAATTTAACAATTGAATTTTTAATTTTTAATAACAGTTTTTCCCTATTCGACATTTTATAAATCAATTTTTATATTTTTATTGGAAAAACTAATTTAACCTGCTCTAAATTATTTTCGAGACTAAACCAATAATAAAAAAAGTCACAGTTCAGTAAAAGAAAAAAGAATAATGTTAGTCCATTTGGTTTCGTGCACCTGTATGCAAATTTTTGTGAGATGTTTGTTTTCGCATATTTTAAGTTTCTTTCTAATTTCCATGCTTTTGGCTGACTTTGAATACCTGCAAGCGTTATCTTGTAATAAGAAATCGTATAATGACTGCCCAACATTTTCAGGGTGTATGCAGGCTTTTGAAACTGACTGAACATCAGACATGTTTTTAAAAATGATTTTATTGTTCCCAGAAGTCGCCATAAAATTTTGACCTAAAACAGCTTTTCTTTCAAATACGAGTCCTTCCCTACATTATGCCTCTGCTAAATTTGTCTTGTCTGTGGCCACAAGCAAGTCGAGTTTACGACACTATTGAGGAAGTCGAAGTCGAGTTGATTCGAGTTAAGAGAATATTGAGACTGTTTTGGTTTTTTGGTTTTTTTTTTAAATGATTAAACTATCCTAAACAAATTTTAAAGGAAATTAAGTGAACCCTGATATTCAAATGAATGAATGAATATAATGAATTTCTGATATTCACACGAGTTTTTATAAGGTTTAAACTTTCTTTTTTAAAAACTGGAAAAATATAGACAGGCGTTTATTCCTTGTGACCAGAGATTTGTTGTTGAAGGTGGTCCAATCAAGTTATTTTGTAGAAGGGTAGCGCGACTAAGACCACCGGTACTATAAAAGACTCATGTCTTATTGTACCTCTAAATTGTAATAAATAAATGAAGTGAAATGAAAATGAATAATTTCAGTTGATATTACAATAATGTCTTATTACTACCCTTCTTAAACAGACTATCAGTTATCAAAATATGACTTGTGTTGACTGCTTTGAATGCCTGTCAAACGTAAAGGTTGGAAGATTACTCTCTCAATGAAACTCCACCTGTGAAACGCTCACATTCAAGAAACTCTTCGCGTAATAATGTAAAGAAATCACATTTTCAAGAGAGAGAGAGTGTGTTATTGGTACAGCAATACCACGTAACACGTGACTGATATCGTAAGTCGTCTACGTCTAAGTCGCCCTTTTGCTGATGCTGGGCTTGATTGATAATTCACACAATCATTCTCAACACTTTAAATTGGATTTTATTAACCTCGAAAATCCAAATGATCTCTCTACGTTAAAAACCATTCTTTACCTACTCTGTGGTGTAAAGTGTGAGTGTATGGTGGCTTCAAGACAAATATTAACACTTCTACTTGCTTCTAACTTTGAATAAACACAACCTTGGCACTTCGATACCAAATTGTTGACATTAATCCATAAAAGTGACGTTTGACACCAACGACAACTGAGCTATTACCAATGACAGAGCGTAAAGTGACATGAGGTAAAACGTTCGACTTTTGGTAGAGAAACACTCTTGAAAGCTAATAAAGAATTTTTATGTTCAAATAAATACCACATCTCATCACCGTCATTATATTTTGTAGAATTAGTTTGAAAATTTTATTTGTATACATCTCATTCGGTTCATTGATAGAAAGCAAAAGTTATAAAAAAAAAAAGAGGAGAGCAGTCCGTTAAGAGGAAGTGGAGAAAATTTTGGATCTGGAATTCGTAAGAAATAAACATGAGACACAAACGTGTTTTAGAAGCATTGTTATCAGAAAAACAATAAAAACAGCTGCTTTGAGCATAAATACATACACAGCTACAGGCACACAGGGGCACACAAAATGAAGAAGAACAAAAGGTTAGCAACCTGATAAGGGCTATCTGAATCTTTTTTTTTCTTTTTGCTGGAGTCGTTCGTTTTGGATTCACTTTCTTTGCAAAAGTATCTAGCATCTGTCATGTGAGTGATAGTTTTACAGAAAAAAATTGTAATCCGGCTCTGTTTCGCATATAATCACATCGTAATAAATAGTTATAGGTTTTGTGTTTTGCGGGGGGTTATGCATGGCAATAGTTAGTCGAGTATTGCAGGAAGTTTTTTTTAAGTTAATTTAAAGCGATTTTATGCGACCACACTAACTTGAGATCATATAAACAATTCATAGTGTCACGGTGGTTGTGCCGACGCTTTTATAACCCTGTTTGTGCGAGCTACTAAATCTTACGAAGTTTTATGATGTTTTTTTTTTTTGTGGGAGCACATTTAAGAACGGATTTACGTTTTTTTTCCTGTTTAAATGAGACGATTACAACCGCATTTAGTTTTCAAGAAGAATTCTTGATCACGAAGGTCTCAAAAGCAAGCATCGTAGGCGGCGATGAGCTTTCTGTTTGGCCTTTAAAGTAATGTAGATCGGTATGCGGAAAATATATTTATTTATATTATATTTTTTTTGTAATCATTGTATACAATAGCGAACTCGCTACTCCGATTTCGCGTCAACTGAATAAGCACAAACATTTTTCAATGTATATTGTTAAACTTTTGACAAAATTTGAGTGTTTTGATGTCGATTAATGATGCTTACTCTTTGCCTATGACGTTGAGAGATGAAACCAGAGAAATGGTTCAAAAAATAATGTCAATTATTCGCTTCTAAAGCAATCCATGTAGAAAAATGCGTTTTTTTTACGCCAGAAAAAATTTAAAATAAAAGCCAATTTTATGAAATTAGACTTCTTAGAAAATATGCTTATTAGATTATTTTCCATCAACCAACTTACAAAAACCTAAACATAGACAAATGTTTGTGCTTGATGCGGAATGCAAGTCGACTGTTCGCAAAATTTGGACGCGCTGTATTTATTTTATCGGGCGTCTTCATATTCTTCTTCAGTAAAAAAAAACTTCCTAAACGATTTTTAATAGACTTGCAGACGTCGAATTGTTTTTACAGGGCTTACAGAACAACCTAAAATGTATGACTTTTTTAAGTAGAAATTAGATACATAAAAGTATAATGTATTTTTATTTATTGGTTTCCCTATTATCCTTCTTTTTCGGTTTTCTGGACAAAAGCTGATATTTTTTAACATATCATTTATAACGAACTTCGGTTTTCCCGAACTAATTTGGTTGGTCTTTTCGAGTTTGTTATAAGCGGTCACTACTGTATTTTGAAAAACACATTCATGGAGAATTCGCAAATGAACGCCCCTCTATTCGTTTTCAACTGACTTCTGTCCTTATGTACCTACATTTCTTGCTCAACAACGTTGATAGGTCCAACAGTATTACAATTACGCCTTAAAATCAGTACACTATTCTGGCGAATCTTCGGTCGAAGTCAGATTCGACCATGTTTAGATAAAAAACAAAACCTTACAGCACCTTCGCACCCACCCATGTTTTCACTTTCATTGACCCAAATCAACTTAACTTACTGCAACATCTCACCTCTGTAATGAAGATAGATGCACTCCATATTCACACCCTGCATCCTTGGTGTTATGGCTGAACACTCATAATTCGTAAATCACGAACTCTATATGTGGATGTTTGTCCCCGCTGGTTGCACAGTAATTGTGTAAAGCTCCAGTAGCAAAATTGACTCATTGAGTGTGATACTTGTCTCTGTGCACCGCAGCCGTTTAAGGTGATCCACAGGCAGGCCACAATAACCCGCAGCGACATACAACTAACTGCCCAGACAGAGAAACTCAATTTCGGTGGCGGTAGACACGACACGAATTTAATGACCCATCAACAAGACAAACTCGGCGCACAGAAACTGGCCTAGAGATGATTCGCACAACACAAAGGACATTGTCCCCGGGTGAATGACTTTCATCTTCACTAGTGATACCCAAAACCAAAGTGAGATTCATTCTTGAACACATGGTGTTTGTCTGTTACTTGGTTCTTTTTTTTTTATTAACGAGACAGGTGTCTGGAAATGGTAACGCATCAAGCCAGCATCTGCCTTGGGACTCAATCAAAGAAATCAAATGTGTGCTGGAGTGGTTGCAACAACGTATCCTTCTTCTTTGCTCCGTATTCTTCTCCGCAGTCAACCCAACATGACTTCCGGCTAAGTGGTGTTTGGGTACATGTCAGACGCAGACGAAGAAAGTCGACACCTGGTCTTGCAAGGTATTTGCTCCAGTGTACCTTTTTTTTTTGTTTTTGTTTGTACGCATCCCCTCTTCGTGGAGTTTGTTTTTTAAGGTTACCGAACGTAATTCGGGATGTCACCATGTGACCTTACGGTAATGAGCGGATTCAAGAACGCCGTCTGGCGGGAACTGGGGAGCGGGTACGTGTGGTTAATTTAGAAAATTCATTTAATCGGCAACCGAGTTCATTGGCCATTAACGTTTGCTTTGTTTTTTCACATAGTTGTGCGTTAAAACAAAGGACAATGACTCAGGGCAGACATATTTATCTTTTGTGTGGTCTTGAGCTGAATGTGGGTGCTGTGCATACAAACACAAAAAGCACACACACTTTTCGGTTGGGTTTTCAAAATATTAGATTGAATTGATGTGTGTGGGAAATTGGTTGGGAGATTGATGTGTGTTGGTTCAATGCCGCATTGCGCGTTGACATTTTGACCTGGAGACCTTGACGGGACAGAAAATATTCTGAGGAATTGAATTGGGTGTGAGGGAAATTGCAAACGTTTGTAATTTAAAGGAGCGAATGGCGTGTAACCTGACATTTATGGATAGATTTGTTTGGAAATCCAATTGGGCAATTTTCAACGCGTTAAAGTGGGGGAAGGCTTGATTTATGAATGGGGTTTTGGAATTTGGGTTTATTAGCTCAAACACGGAGGTGGTGGACATTGGTCTTTTTTTTGGGGTGGATAAATTCGGCGTTTTTTGTGAGTTTGATTTGTTCCACTTCTTGTGAATTTACGTTCTCGTGAATTCGCATAATTTGGATTAGCAGGGCAACGAACGTAATTTGAGAGGAGTTTAATTACAAGTTGTAGGGTTTTAATTGTGTGTTAAAACGGCGGATACAGTTGACCTTTTCAGGTAAACGTACATGTTGGTCGGAGAATTCGCACACATTCAATTGAATGTATACAAATTAAGAAGTTGGTTATTCTTTTTAATAACAATTTTTTTTTAACAACACCGTCTGTAGATAAGCCCTTGGCGCAGATGTAGGCCAAGTCGGTTGAGGTCCTTCTCCACTAGTGTCAGCCACCTGAGGTGGGGTCGTCCTCTGTCGTGATTTCCCATGGTGGGTGGTGTATTCCAAGACTCTCCGGGCTGGAGCATTGGTGTTCATGCGCTATTCATGGTCGAAACTCCTCTAACTCAAATTTTTTTTCCATATTTTGACATTCCCCTTTCCAATTTCCCATACAAAATCCATCCTTTAAGTCCAACCCAGTCTAACTCAAACTAATTTTGATGTCCCGTGAAAATGCGACTTAGAGGGATTCGACCGTATATTGAAACTCCAGTCTAAATCTAAAATAGCATTAATAACATAATAACATCTGAACAACAAGAATGCTTGAATGGATTAGATGGTTTTTTTTTATGGTTTTTTATTTCTTTTTCGATAAGTTTATATCTGTGGTGTAGTGCACAAAAGTGGTGCTGTGACCAAAGATTATTATGACACACTTGTTCTTTGTTTACGATACAAATTCCATTGGTTTCATAAACAAAATTGCTTAAAACACTTAGTATGAAATGGTTCGATTTTAAGTACCCGATTGGATAATGCGCATTTCGTGGAAGTGTCGTCTGTTTGGAGAACTGTAATTCCTTTATCGGCTTTGAGGGCTCTGTAATATGAGAAGTAAAGTATGGCAGGGTAGGTTTTTGTTGTCATAACAACTGTAGATCCAAAGGCAGTCTCTAGGATAGTTTCTTTGTCATTGCCATGAGTGATGGTTTATGCTTTATGCATTCCTCGATTACTTCCTTAGTTTTCTAACGGAAAAATTCGTAAATTTCGTCAGATTAAAGTGACATTTTTTTAAAGTAAATATAGATGAAAGAAGTTTAAGTTTAAATTTCCAGGCACAAGTTTTGATCGCCAGTTGAGAAATAAACAAGTCAAATAGTCAAATTTACTACTTTGAGTAAAAAATAATTGATTTGATTCTGGAGATCAAAAACCAAAAGCCATCTGAAAACGGTCTTGCCCAAGAGAGGGTGAGGTGGCACAACAGTCGATGCTAACTAACCCGCCTCTCCAACTGGTCCGATTGTTTGCCAGCTGTTTCAAATTTTGCATGCCAAGGCGGTTGAGATCCTTCTCCACCAGCTTCAGCCTCCTGAGGTGGGGTCTTCCTCTGCCTTGATTTCCCATGGTGGTGTATTCGAAGACTATCCGTGCCTGAGCATTGGTGTTCATCCACTCCTCATGGCCAAGTCATCCAAGCTGTATTTTGACTCTCCTGACCAAATCCATGCCGCTGTACAACGCTCGTAGTTTATGGTTACATTTTTTTCTCCACCCGCCATCAGCTCAAACTGCCGAAGTTCACACAAAAAAATCTTTCTCTCGAAAAAACCAAGCCGGTCCTTATCCTTTTTTGACAACGTCAAAGGGCGAGTTCTTAAAACAGGGCTTTGCAGGGCTACCACAGTGATGTTTTTATGAACTCACCTAAAGTCTCTATGCTGTAAAGGGGTATGAGGGCCTTGTACAATGTTAGTTTAATTATCGGAGAGCGAGTTTTACTGCTCAGTTAGCTTCTTAGCTCAAAAAAAGTGCGATTGGCAAGAGTCACTCATCGCTTCATGTCCAGGTTGGTGTCGTTTTGCGAGTTATCCTTCGAATGCTTCGATTAAAGACATTTTGTATCGATTTACCTCCCTTCTAGTTGCCTTCAAACGCATAATGTCAACGTTGGAAGGCTCAGGCACAGTGCTTCCAAAAGTTGGCCGCCTGATAAGTAAGTAAGTAAACGCATGTGTCTCGGTAACTTAACACCTGTTCTCTTCGTTGTATGGCAACAACATAGCTCCTACCAAAAGTATAAAAAAGGCGTCCTTAAAAAACCCCGTAAGTAATCATCACAAACGAGCTGCCGGTTTGGTCACATTAAAAAACCAAGTTCCCATGCGAAATTTATCTCGAGCACGGGTAATAGTTTTATTATTGGGTTACTCATGTCCACCCTCCTCCCGTGCGTATGGCGCGTCCATTCATCCACATTTTCTGGTTGGTTTTTTGTTAGACAGTACTAACCAGTTGGTGGTCGGTGAATAGCGGTGTTGGGTTGATCACGTTTACTGCTGTTGCTGGTGAAGCTGTTTCTATTCGTACATCGGTTGTTTTTCATGTGCGATGTCATTCTTTGTTGCTTCTATCTAGTCCCAATGTTGTGTGGCGGCACAGCTAGTTTTCAGTTTCAGCTCCAATGTGCTCTCTGTCATGTGCAGGCCAGGCAAACAGGCACACAGTAGTTGGTCGTTTGTGACTAGGAAACTGTGTAATACGTCTTCTTCGTTCTTACCCATGTGCTGACGACGATGACAACGCCTGGCATGTAGTATACATTTGTCATTTGTGGACAGGAAAACGAAGACAACAAGACAAGAGAAAAAAAGGTCATCGCAATGAGGGAATCAACCCTGTCATTTCCATATATTCAACTTCTTACATGGTCTTTGTTGTATGTGAGCTGCGGAAGTGACGTCAGCTTGTCCGTGTGTAGAACTTAAAAGCATTCCTGACCTAGAAACAGGTTTCGAAAGCAAAGAAAAAAAAAGATTGAAAAATGCCGCAATTCGACCAAGAAATACATTTTCCCCGGAGGAGGGAATCTCTCGTAAACGAAAAAAAAAAAAATGCTGTTATCGCCATCTTCGTCATCGTGGCGATGATGATGGCGTCTTTGGTGCGGTTTCATGAACTTGGCGGTTACTCATCAACTTACCGCGCGGTGTCTTCTCGCATTACACAAAGCTGCTGGTGCGCTGGCCTTCTGACTGCTGCTTCGCATGCGAATTCGTGCAGCATGCTTTTGCGGCGTGACGCAATGCAGTTTGTTTTTGTTTCGATTGCCGCTCTTCTTGTTCTTATTTCGTTGTCGCTTTTGGCCTGGACTCGAGTTGTGCTGAGCTTTGCTTTTATTTTCGTTATCCCCTCGGTATAGCACCCTTCGTTTGCTTTTTGATTGATTTTGAATTCCGGCTAAGCGTGAATTACTTTATTAGCCTCTTGCTGTTTCGAGAGGAGTCGAATCGCCTGCATGTGTTGGTGTCTTCATCGGTTCACGCATGCAAAGATGAGATTAGCTAGCCAACAGCACCAGGCGACCAGCATAAGTGAATCGGTTAATTAAGGGCAGGCGAACCGCACCGGGGGGATTCGTTTGAAATTTTAATTGTTCTCAATTACCGCTGGCGCGATAGGCATTAAGCGCGACCGCTCATAAGCCCTTCATTTATGCGTGGTCAGTTTTCGGTTATCGTTTTTGGAAGTGTTACATGTATAAAGGTTTCGCTATGCCTCCACCGAGTCGTACATACACGTACAAAACGGGATGGAGTAATGGGAGAAAGTATTATACTGTCAATGCGATTACTTAAGTGTTTGTAAGCATGAATGTGAAGTGGAGTTGAAGTAATTTAATTTTTTTTCTTTCGTCTTCTTTCTTTGTTTTCTTTTCGGTGGGAAGGAAGAAGACTACACGTATACATCTCTTGAGCGAATTTCTACACAATTAAGATGTTGCTGTTTTTTTTTTTTGGTTTTACGAATACATCGAGAAGGTAATGTGCTCGTAGAATTCCAGCAAATTCGATGAAAGCGGTGTTCATTCACTTGTTTCATTTTTGCATAAAGGAAGAGTTTTAAGATATTCCTTTTGAGAACAAATTCTTGAATCAGTGTTTGTAACATGAGACTGGAGATCCCAGTGTTTATATCGTGGAGAGAAAAACGAAAAATTGCCGACCGTGTTCCAATATTCTGGATGTGACAGCCTTTGTTAAAGAAACGTTTAACAAAAAGGGGTTGCTGTCAAACACAATGACACATGTAACTTCTTTGATTTCAATTTCCCCAAAAATTATTACACACACAGTTGCAGAAGCGGCACTTTTGAAATTATAAATTTTGTAGTTAATTTCGTTTTATTTTTGGGCGTATCTATTGTTTGTTATAAAAATATACCCAGCTCCTAAGGTCAGAAGTGCTCTTAATACACTTTCGTGTAATCCCCATCGTTAACGAAAACAACTAAATTATTTTTTTGATTAACTCGTTATGTTATATTTTGTGTACATCGCTCTTCTCCTTCCCGAAAACGAGGAGGAGCGAGCAATTCGTGTGTATATATTTTTTTTGTGTTTAGTACCAGAATAGCACTACAAATTACGTCGACTCATTCTTAATTTAGACACGAACAACACACGACTATATGTAGCAATTGAATTTTCATAACCGTAGCGTGCAAGCTTTCAACCAAATTCGTTTTACTCTCTTATCGTGAATTCTTTTCTACTTGTCTTCATCACAGAAATTGCACAAAAAAACGAAAAAGAAAGACCTCATTGCTCTACAACTCGGTGAGGTTGGCTTTGGGTCATTAATCAAATAAAGATTAGATTCTGATTATCGGTTCCGTAAAGAACATACAAGTTTGTTGAAAAAAAAAATCTTGAGATATTTGTGTAGGAACCTCTATACAGAATAACACAGAGAGTCGAGGAATTGCTGCTATAAGATGAACTTAAAGTTCACAAAAAGTAAAAGAAGTAAACTAAAAAAAAATGTGTGGCTGTGTTTGTTTTTATTTATCAAAATATTTACATAAAGCCTTCCCGTCAAAATGTGAGTCATTGTGTCAACATTTGTGAGGAAGCGAAGCTAAGTTATGTGAGAACATTTTATCGCAGTCGTCCCGTCGTCGTCTATTTTATGTGACAATGTTTAATTATGCCCTTTGCAAAATTGAAATTTCAATTTCGAAATTTGTGGTAAAAATTCCTTATCTGTCGAATCGAATATTTAAAATTCTGTTGTGTTTTTCAGGATGATACTGTAGGCGCGTGGTGCACGTATTTGCTTGGAGTTTATATGCGAAGTAGTTTTGTTTTCATAGAATATAATTCTGTCGTATTCTGGGTGATAAGAGGTGTCAAAGTTCATTTTTGGTTTTGTTGTGGACGCATGTGTGCGATTTAAGTGGTGACCCTCGAAACAGGTGCTGTTGATAGTTTGTCAGCTGATTCGATTGAGAGGATACTTTCGTTTGATGAGGGAGTGCTTCAAGTTTAATTGTTTTCGTGGATGTATTATGTGTCTTTAAGAGAGAGGGAGAGAAAGTAAATGGGAACTTTTAGATAAATAGATAGATTTATTTTCTTTATAGTAAAATAATATTTAAACTATGTTGCTATAGCTTGCACAGATACACGGTTTTATAGAACCTTTCAATTGGTTAAGTGGTTCGGATATGCAGTGCAATAATTTAAATGACATTTCGAGGAAAACTATAAAAAAAAAAACTCCATTTTATGGCATGCAAAAATGTAATAGCAGAAATAGACGGCACACAGTGTGTCGCACCGTGTGCCACACGAGGCTAAGTGTGACGTATGGCTTGGTGCGCACACCGATTGTGGGCGGTGTGCAGAAAATCAAAAGAGTGATTTTCTTTACACAAAAATGTGAAAAAATTGTCAGTTTGTGTACAAATTAAAAAAAAAAATCATTTCAAATGAAATATTTTATTAAATGAAATAGATAGCACTAAGTTTCTTGTTCATTCATGATTTAATATCTTTTGACAAGACAGATGATGACTACCTGTTCACTCGGTCATGTGAACAATCTCGCTCGTATAAACAGGCCTGTTTTTATTATTTCACCCCACTGCAAGTATACTGTACGTACAGCTTTGATAAAAAAATAGTTTTTCAAAATTTTTCAATAACTAATTTAATTTAAATGTACGAGATTAAAGAACTTGGCTTAGAAATAAGCTGGCTTAAAGAATATGGTTTTCACATCCAGTTTTTTTTAATGTTTTTTTTTTTATTATTTTAAAATATTTTTAGGGTGTCCTTGGAAAGGAATGAATCACTTCGGTGTCCGCTTTACTCCGCTGTTACTTTTTTTTTTTTAAATTGTCTCTACCTCCTAACCCCTCTATAAACCAAATTTTAGGTTATCGTGCCTTTCCTTTAATTACTTGTGTTGAATGTGTAGAATGAAATCAGAATGCAGGATTGTATATATAGGATGATGTAGGAGGAAGTAAGCACAGTCGATTCTGAAGGTTAGTGTTTCTCAGATCGTTTTTTGTATGGAAACTAATGAATAAAAGTGAGTTAAAGGATTTAAGAATATCAAAAGTGTGAGTGAAGTGTTTTTCATTTAACGTAAGTATAAAGTATTTATGTGAGAACTTGTCTGCTCTTATGTTTATGCCTTAAGGTTAGTGGTGAATGTATCGAAAAATATTCAACACCGGTGCGATTTACGAAAGATTGATCTTCTTCACTTTGTCCTCCCAAGTGTTGCGCAAGCTAAAATTATTATATCATATTTGCAAAACTTAATATCCAGGCGATAAAATTCAAAATTTTTGTAATTTTTTTTTGTAGACTAAAATGATCCCTTATCCAGTATTTCATTCGTTTTGTTAACTGAAAAATTGATGAAAATAAACATCCAGTTCGTTTCACTAACACCTCTGTTCTGCATTTCGAGTGATAGTGGAACGAAATTCGATTCCACTCGAAATGAAACTCAGTGTTCTGCAATGGTGGAACAGTGAAAATGGATTTTGAGATTACTCTTGGTAGATCAACAGTCGGCAGGGTTTATTTATTTATTAAATTATTTATTCGTTTATTTAAGAACTAGTTGACGACTAAAGCTAGTAAACTAGCTAAATTATAAGCTAGTGAACAAAAGCCTTTACCTAAGTTATTAACAAAATCTAAAGAGCAAAGCATAAAAATGAAAGGCAAAAAACGTTTTATTTTGAGAAATATAGAATTTCTAGCAGTGGCTTAATCGTTAGTGCGTCGGACTGTTAAGCGAGAGTACCTGGGTTCGAATCCGGCTCGGGGAAATAACACCACAAACATTTTTCACGACCCCACCTCCAGCGAACGACTGACAACCCTCCTGGAGTACTTCTGTCATGAAAAGCTTTCGCAATTCGCCGTTCAGAACCGGCATTAAACTGTAGGTCCCCTCCACATGTGTCAAAAATTATAACGCGCACAACACAGTGGAGGTGCGAAAAAGCTAGGCTCTGGCTCTCAACGGGCTGTTACGCCGCCTAATAATAATAATAGATTATTTCGGTAATACACACGCTTGCATTACCAACTAGTGCTCTTGATACCCGGGTAACCGCATTTCCGGGTATTACCCGGGTAGCATAGTACGCGGGTACCCGTCAGCTATTCGGTACCCGCTACTCTAGCGACATCCAGTTTGTATTGACACCCTATGCTTTTGGCTGTGTAAAAAATAATTGCTTTTGACAGATTATTACTACCCCTGCAGCTTCTTCTTCTTCATCTGAGAAGGACTCTTAGCATGGAAAGCCTGCATCTTCAAAAGGATTTTTTACCTTTGTTTATGCGAACGGTCGTCAACATCGAATTCACCGTCTTTGAGGGAAGCCAATTACGACATGTACCCGCGTCCCAGGCAAACTCGAAAATCGGCTATTACATGGGTAACATCAAGAGCACTATTGCCAACCTTCATCAAAACATCAATCTCTTGTTTAATAAAAAAGAATATGTTACAAGGTCAAGGAATGTAATTCACAACGCAAAACTAAAGTGAATTCAATTCATACAAAAACGACGGTTTTCGTAATTCTGAACACCAAATTCCATGTTCGACAAACGAATTCATTTTTATGATTTCGAATGAAATATAGAACTTATTTTCCACCATGCAATCGACTTTACATGATCTTGTTCGAAATGGAGAACATCTAATTCGATGTTTAGTGGTTGAATTCACAACAAAGTGAAATGCACAACATGAGCGTAAATACTTAAACTTTAAAGCATTGTATCACTAAAATGTTCCTCATTGCCACTGGAAGAATCTTTCTGAGCTGATGACCTAAAATCATAGTTTCTTTCTCTCCCTATCAGCAATCTCCCCCGCGTCTCATAACATGCGTTATCTTGAGCTAACAATTAAATTTCCACTCAAAAGCAATTAATAAAGACCTCTGGCATGCAGCGAGTGTCTTTTCTTCATAAATTGTCATTGATTTAAAGAAATTGATAAAATTACGCCTCATTTATGTTTGCATGGGTAAGAATTTACCGGCAGAGAAGGACTGTATTTCATTTAATTAGCGGTAATGACAAATGCTACCGCACCGAGCATCATAGACCTCTCTAGAATACAAAGTTCACATAATTTCACAGCAGAAAAAGAGCAAACTGTTGTACACGGACGGGGCATGTGCCTCTTCCGAATCAAAATGATTCTACTGTTTACGATAGAACGATACCATCATTCAGCTCACTATAAAAATAAATCAGATAAACGCTGAATTTGTCGAAATCTATTTAACAGGGACCATAAATCACGCCATAGGTCCACTGCCATAGGCAGATTCTCACCCACTAATAGGGCAACGGCGAGCACACTACAGAGGGGACAATTTTAATTTCTAAAACGCAGCATAGCAATAGCCTAGCAGGTGCTGCAGACAGAAGTAAGCAATCAATGAACTAAATTTGTTGCAGAAAAAAAAAAAAGCACGCACGCACTCAAATTGAGGTCAAGGACACGACGATTGTATGTACTTCTAGTGCGCCATGCTATGTAAAACAACCGGATGACTTTTGCTCGGCCCCTAACACAAAAGTAGAGCACTCTCGCGCAAGCTGCACTGACATCTCTACTAATTGATCTTCCAAAAACGACAACACTGCTTCGTCTCATTAATTAAGCCAACCGAAGTCGAAGTTCTAGAAGATCACAGCCCCACATATACACACACAAAAAAAAAACGACTCCTATGTACTGTCCAAAAATATCAAGTGAGCAGTCAAATAGAGTAAGACCGTAAGACACAGTGAGAAGGATTGTGTGCGCTCGCATATACATAATTCTATTAATATCTCTATCTACACGAGAAACGAAGACGAAGACAACAAACAAACGAAAAAAAAAAAAAAATAAAGTGAGAATTTTCATTAGAGCTTTTCAGAGCTGTGCAGCTGTGGCCAGTGTGCACGGGCAGCTTCTATCGCTGGGCTGAGGAGGAGAGTCGATTCGTTTAGCTGGCAGTGACCAGCCATCGTTGCCGCTAAATAGCTAAGCAATCGTGTGTAGCAACAGCGACATGGATGATAAATGCACGAGTACTTACTTGCACTCATTCTCCCCATTCTCCTTCGTCGTACGGAAGATGTGCCGCCGCCTTTGCATTGCTCCGTTGCACGACTCTGTTCTCTTGATGAATACATATTTCGTTTTTGTTTTTCGAACTGCTCTGCCTGTATGCATAGGTTTTCCTGTTCTCGAGTATATTTCCCGTTTTGCTTTGGGTGAGAATTTCGATTTGGAACTAATTCTTGAGTGAGATTTTCTTATCGCTAGAAAAAAAAAAACGAACCGCCGGCAAACTGTGAGTCGATGACTGTTTTTTTTTTTTTTGTTGACGACTGCTAGAATTCTGGGCATGAGATGAATGTGCAATAACACAACGCATAATTGTGCCACAGTTCCAAGCATAGCCAGACACATATAGTCTCTGGTAAAATTGGGTTACGTAAGACACCGATTGGTTTATTTGTGTTACAAATGATATGGAATACACTTGCTAAAAATAAAATTGTTACTTTTGGGGACGGCTTTGTGGCTGCGGTTTCGACTGGGGGGCTAACATGTAAATGTTTGATGATACTTAACACGTCTTCTTAAATTAATCGTTCATGCGATTGTCTCCGATGTTCGACTCAGTGAATGAGAGTTTTGCATTTTTTTGCGTTACACGCGATATGGCCGTGATTTGTGGTAAATTGAAATGATTTATCGGTTTTGGTGACACGTGCCTAAAGCGTCTGGAATGGTAGGAAAGAAAATTGAATCATAGTTAGCAATAATGCTCTTGTTTTCAACTACAGTAATATTTTGGTGTGCTCGAACCGTAGTGAGCTCTTGTTTCGAACTATTCCCATTCTGCTTTCGAACCATGAATATAATATTCTTATTTTGAACTATAGTAATAATTTGCTGGTTTTCTTTTCTAGTGCCACCAAAAGTTTGATTCTCAGCACCTCCAAAAAAGTAAGAATCAACATAAGTTGCATTCTGTTAAGGTTCAGCGTTGGTTTTATTTCATTCTCATTTACCATTCGAATTGTACAGTAAATACCCTGAAAATTGAATATTTCATTCCCACGGACTGACCGAGTATAAGTGACCTTGATTAAATTTGCATTCTGTTCACCAGACGACCACCACCAAGAGTGACGTAACCTGTCTCTCATTCTAAACAAACTTCCACAACTTGATCTTCCCGATTAATTAATTGAAGAGGAAACAAAGAATTTACTAATTCTCTCTGGCGTGCACGTTGTGTGACACACAGCAGCACAGACTAACAACAATCAAAAGTGGTTTTAATGCTTCGATTAAATCTGACAAATAAAGCCGACATTTGTCTTAAACACTCTCCTCTGTAAACCGTGCCATACAAGCCTACGAGTGATTCATGCACATGATCTCTCTGGTAGGCTTAACTTGCTGCAAAGCACACAGCTCGATATTATCGCAGTCAAGTGGCAGCCAGCTTGCCTTCCGTTTGCCCCACTGACACTGTGGCAATGGCAGCCAATTTTAAATGCAAGTATTCCCATACTCATGCTCCCTGTGAACCAATGGTGTACCACTACCGCTCAAAGCCACAACTATTGCGCGTCTGCGCCTCCTCCAATACAGCAGTAGCAATAGATCATGATTAGGTTAAGTCAATTAAATTGTAAATTTCTCATTTTTAAACGATATCAAATGAATTGTGATACTAGGATGAAAGGGAGGAGGGGGAAATGAATGCCATAAGAAACCAAACGTTGAAATTAATCATTTTAGGTGCCCCCCTATTTAAGAAAATAAACGTAGTGACTTCCTACGGATTGTACGAGGGTGGGGAAATTGTAGTGCTGTGCAAATTCAACAGACCCACCAACGGACGGCAATTGTAGGCGATTGTGACTGCGCTACCGCTGCCTGTAACAGCTGAGCGTAATTGAAAGTATTAGTGGAAGCCTCGCTCTCAATGAACTCATATTTCACACGATTTGCATGTGTATGTGGCTTGAAAAATGGATTCGATCTCCCGTTTAAAGTTTTAATGAGTTTTACCTTGTTTCGTGCGTTGCGTCTATTTTCGTGTGTTGCAAACATCAAGAAAGGGTGGCTATTTGATCGGTTTTGCATCACCTGTTTGCATCAAAAGTAGCTTAAAGTGGTAGCAACCCTTCGCGTCATTCAATTGTTTACTCAGCAAAATGGTAACAAACTAGTTTTAATTTTTTTTAACAACCTGCTACACGACTTTAAATTCAAATCATTTGCATGCTTTTGCGACTTGCACTTGTAAAGCGGGCATAACTTCTTTATTGTTTGTTCCTTAGACTTTTCGCGTTTGAATAGATATGATCACTTTGCTACTCATGAATAGTATCGCAAAATCAAAAATACAATGCCTATACCACGTGAACGTGTTTATTGCACAAATCTTTACTCAAACAGTAACGTGACTTAAGTCTATTTTAAGCATTTTTAAGGCAAAACGATTTTAAGCATCTGAAAGTTGCTAACCCCTTTTGGCATTAAACGGGCCTCTAGCTGGGAGAGATCAATATAACTACTAGATGAAATAGAAACACGCTGATAAGACAGAATAAAAGGGAATTTAAAAACATGCAAACATTTTATGCAAAAAAAATATCGTTTTCGGCTTAAGTTGACTTCAGCCACTTTGCCTTTTGAGTAAAGAAATGTATGCAGGGTCTGAGCTAAAAAGATTTCATTTTCTGTGAGCTCTTTGAATCAAATAAAGAAATCGAGTTCCCATCCACATTCGGCCATCAGTGTTTTATTGATTTTTATTGATCACAATATATAAAAATACTAATAATTTCATCTATTCCCCGTCCAGTTATCACGCAGTTTAAATGTATGCACAGCACGTCACTACATCACATCGGGATGTGCGGCCGCATGTCAAATCAAATGTCAGAAAAAGAAAAAAAAATTGCGACACAATAAAATACTTTTTACAAAAAAATATGTGCATTAATATGTGCAATATTATTTGTTGTTACTCATTAAAAATGGGCACGATTTATATGCGATAAGACAGTATGAATCGAGAATAAGTCATGAACGTCATCTACATAGATCTGCGCACATGTACGTACGACCTATGTGCAGTCGTACTATAGTTGGACCCGCAACCAGACAGAACAATCTTGTTTTTTTTTAGTGTTTGCTTGCGTTAGTTAAATTGTTGATATAAATTATTTTTCTATGCATATGCGCGATCTAAATTTTTTTATTACACTATTTTCCGCTGGCGTCATCTTGCAAAACAGAGATAGAGAAGAAGAGAACAGATCTATCCTTATATCTATCATGTCTATCCCTAGTACAGGAAATGTGTAAAACTAAAAACTAAAATGTTTTTCATGGAATTTGTATGACAAATTGAAAGGGCAGGTAAATATGTTGTTTCTTTGCATTCAAAGATTGGAAGTTGAGTACACAAATGCATTAGTCATTCAAATGATTGCGGTCCCTTCCCCCATTTCGTAAGACCTATCCGTTCATGGTGCGATTCGTGTATTCTGCCTTAATTAGGAATCTAAAAAGATTCTTTTGACATAAGACTTAATTTCATGACAATTTTGTTTTTCAAGCGTTCCAAACCGTAGGTGACAAAGGCTGGAGCAGTGCCACAGGTAGTGTTGGGTATCTTCCCGCTCCTTCTCATTTCTACAGCCCTTGCATATACTGTCGCCTAGAAGTCCAATCGTAAAAAGGTGGTCTCTTAAGCTCTTGTTATGGTACCTTAGGCCCGTACTGTGTCTTAAACAGGATACTTAAGGGTAGCTCCAACTCCTTTAGCACGCGCTAATTATAAAAAAAAATTTAATCACGCCGAACACCCTTGTGAGAGGTTTTTTGTCATGTCTGTGTGATACACAGCCCTTGTCGTTTCGCACATGCCCAGTGCCTGCCATCTATCATTTACCAAATTCGATATTCTCTCCCCAATCTGCTTATTAAGGAAACAGATTTGTGGGTAGATCACTACTGTGGCCTATTTTAGAATTAGGTTCGATCCTACTCGAGTAAGCCTGTCGTCTTCCTCATTCCGAGTATGACTATAAATGGTATATTTAGCTTGAGCAGATATTGTATTGGGCGGCGTAACAGCCCGTTGAGAGCCAGAGCCTAGCTTTTTTCGCACCTCCACTGTGTTGTGCGCGTTATAATTTTGACACATGCGGAGGGGAACCTACTGTTTAATGCCGGTTCCGAACGACGAATTGCGAAAGCTTTTCATGACAGAACTACTTCAGGAAGGTTGTCAGTCGTTCGCTGGAGGTGGGGCCGTGAAAAATGTTTGTGGTGTTTTTTTTTTTTTCCCCGGGCTGGATTCGAACCCGAGTACTCTCGCTCAACAGTCCGACACACTAACCGATCGAGCCAACGGCGCCAACATATACATTTTTCATTGTAAACTATTTTAACTTCTTGGCTTTCTCTCTACCAATTTTAATTTTGATAAAGAGACCATCACTTTGATTCAATTTTAAAGCTCAAGTTAAAGAACCACCAAAACTGCCACAGCCGATTAAAGGTTACCGCCACTCATCTATAATCGTTACTCTTCAAAGTGCGCTAAAAACTAATTAATTTTTTTCTTTTTTATCTTTTATATATTAATTTCATCATATCTGGTTCCTCAGCTGGATAGTTCCACGCTATCATATGCTATCGTGACAAATGATGAGATTGTACTGTATTTAGTGGGGTCTTTTTGTTACAACTTGTATGTCAACTATGTCTGTCCATTAAAGATATCATGTTTATCGGAAATCAGCTGTTGATCTGCTTGTTGTTTTTCGGCGGTATTACATTTAAGAAAAAAACAAATAAATACATTTTTGAAAGACTATGTTATACCACTCACAGCTTGTACCGTTGGTCATGTAGTTCTCGTAAAAAAAAAAAAAAAAAACTCCCCAAACTGAATACACCAAACCCTCGCTTTGCGTCGACCAGAAAAACACAACACAAATCCGTATGATGGAAACCGAGGACTTGGTGTAATAATATCAACGCTTTAAAAATACATTATTTAAATATTTCGTACTTCTTCCTTCCCTGTTGGCGGAATCACCTAGTCGCGACGGTTTTCCTCTTTTCTTGTTTTGCTTTTAATTTACATTGAGCCTCAAAAATCATCTTAACCCAATAAATAACATTTCAACAGGTCGGTTAATAAAACCAAACCATTATTTGAAATATAAAAATGTAATGTAATGCATTGCTGACAGTGGGCATCACATTTAAGCCTTTTAAAATACATCGCATACCCATAGTACAAATGTTCCGGAGAGAGTAACTAACTAAAATCGTATAACAACCATTTCTAACCTTAGCTGTGTCTTTCTCTCATTTCAGACTGTTTCGGAACAAACAAAAAAAGGAGGTATTTTATAAAGTAAATTATAAATAAATTATAATGCGGTACTGGAATGGATATCTTTTGATGAACGAACAACAACACAACCACACCTAGGAGCCTTATAAGAAAAAAAAGTACGTTACAAAAAAAGAAATAATTAAAAGAATATATATTAACTAAGAATTTGTAAAGAAGACACAAAAAATAGAAAAAAAAAATCATAGTACGTAAGGAGAAGAAGAGGGAGAAGAATCAAATTCCGATATTTGCATATCAGCAGAGCAACATTTATAAATCAACAAACAAATAAAAAAAAAACACGCAGCACAGTAAGTCTTGGAGATAGATAGAATAAAATCATATTCTTTGATAAAAGACAGTAAACAGCAACAAATAGAAAACGAAAGATAGAACAAGAAAAGAAGGAGGAAAAGCATATTTAATGTATATTAGTAACAACAGTGGCATGGCTACCCTGTTACAACAAAAAAATTGCATGAAAACTCTCACAAATGGCGGTGTTTCGAGCGCAACCAATAGCAATGCATCATCAGCTGGGGCATCGAGTACCGGAGCAGTAGGAGCTGCATCAGCGATCAATGCAAATGGTGGTAACACCTTGGTGACACACCATCATCTCCATCATCATCATTCTGGTGGCGGTATTGGAGGTGGCGGTGGTGGTGTAATCGGTAGTGGACAACAAGTACGTGGGCTAAAGCCGCATGAAATGGTCAGCATACCGATTGGTGGTAGCGCAACACAGGGTGCTTTTCTCTTAACTGGATATCAACCAACATCTCATCATAATCATCATAGTCAGCCAATGACACACGATTTAAACTCATTCAGCAGTAGTCATCATCACCAGAGCAATACAATGTTTAGCCATAATAATCAACAGCAACAGCATTACAATGCCACAGTCACAGCAGCAGCAGCAGCAGCGACAACAACAGCATCAGGAACAACACAAACTAGATATTTCTCACAATTTAGCAATAGTCATCAGGTCGAGTTGAACAATATATTGTATCCAGCATCGACGACGTCCGCTGGCACGAACACCATCAATAGGATCGTCTCCAGCAATCATGTAACATCATCACCCGCCGCTGCTATTAGCAACCGTTCGAATGCACACACAATTGTGAAGCAAGAGCACCTACCACCGAACTTGAACAGTAGTAATCAACACTTTCAGCACCTGCAAACAAATCAGCGTCCCATCAAGACAGAGCCATTGTCGTCTGATGAGCGTGCGAATGGAGGCGCTGGTAGTAAGCAGCAAAGTGCATTACAAAATGGTGGTGCTGCTGCTGCTGCTGCTTCGTCGTCGTGTACACTTACACCACCCCCGAATGGAGCAGCTCAAGACGCTGCTGTTGCTTCATCTCAGGATCAAGAGCCAGAACCGGAGATCGATATAGTTATTAACAACGTTGTGTGCTCCTTCAGTGTGAGGTGTCATTTGAATTTACGAGAGATTGCATTGCATGGTTTCAACGTAGAATTTCGACGTGAGAACGGTATGGTTACTATGAAACTAAGACGTCCATATACAACGGCTTCCATTTGGTCATCGGGACGCATAACATGTACAGGTGCTACATCCGAAGATCAGGTAGGCTGGCTTACTCAATCACTTTGGGTGTTCACATAACATGTTGGTTTTATTCTTATTGTTTTTAGGCCAAAATTGCAGCAAGGCGTTACGCACGTTGCCTCCAGAAATTGGGATTTAGAGTTCGCTTCCATAATTTTCGTGTAGTGAATGTCTTGGGCACATGCAGCATGCCATGGGCTATAAAAATTGTTAACTTCTCAGAGAAGTACAAGAAAGAGGCCAGTTATGAGCCGGAATTACATCCTGGCGTAACCTACAAACTGCGATATCCTAAAGCCACATTGAAAATCTTTTCAACTGGAAGCATCACTGTCACTGGTAAGTTGATTACTGTTTCTTTTTGGAAAAATACTACCGAAATACTGTTATGAGACCGAGCTCAAGTAGAATTTGCTTTGTTTTTCTCAATAATAATCTTGCTCATGAGTGTCGGTCGGAATTAATCATGTTAATTGGGTTAGTTCAAGGAATGGCGTGCTTTATTTTTTAGCACAATGCGCCACGCAAGCTTTTTCTTTGGGATGAATTTAACGTCACCTTAGCATTGATTTATATTATTATAACGCGATTCTTCCAATTAATTTTATTTAATTATTTTGAAAATTTACACGTTGATAATTGCTCGAGCAAAGAGCAAGTGCTGTTGCCGCAAAAAAAACGACCTTACTCAAATGTGATCGGAAAACGAGAAATGATAATATCGACTTCGTTCACTGAAATCTTTTTTTATTTCATTAATAATTCTTTGAAATACTTCGCTTCTGTTTGTTTCCTACTAACCTGCCTTCGAATAACTCTTTTGGCTTGATGGATGGAGTAACAAGCTCCGATTTTTGTTGTGCCATTCTATATTTTGTTTTTTAATATGCTCTTTGCATACAAATTCAACAATTTTTTTCATTTATTTTTTCAACAGCTGCCAGTGTGGCAAACGTACAAGCTGCCATAGAACACATTTTTCCACTGGTTTATGAGTTCCGTAAAAAACGAACACCAGAAGAATTGGAATTACTACGACTTAAACAACAGCAAAACGTTGTAGAATTAGCTGATCTCGAAGAAACCGTTGTACATTCCCCGCCGTCTAGTAAGAGAAAACGAAGAAAACTTTACGCTGATGGCGAGGAAGAGGATGCCGATGATCCAACAAATATGACTGATGCAAACGCCGCCACAGATGATATTATAATGGTCTCAGAATTCGATGATCCAGATGATTTAATCGAAGGTCCGGATGATGAAGATGATGACGATTTGTAAGCGCGCTTGTGAATTCTATGTAAACGATGATGTACATGCGCATTTTATATTCACCACCATCACCCAACAAACACCAATCTAATTTTTCCTTACCCACTATATTTTTATGTGTATATCAACAGCAAGCAATTACATACCAAAATAATTAAGAAAAAGGAAATAATAATACACAGCAAATGAAAATAAATAAATTAAAAAAAAAAAACACGAGAATATGTCACAATAAAAGAAAAAGAATAGCGTATTCCAAAAAACAAGGAACATCGTAGGGAATCAAGAACTGTTTTCAAATTTTTGAAATATGTACATAAGCAACTGATTAAACTAAAAAATATAAATAAATACAAGAGATATTTAAGATTAGATGCAAGTGAACGATTTAAAAGCAACAGAAAATTGAAACTAACGAAAATAACATAAATGTGTCGTAATGCGTATGTATAAAATACATTTCCTGCTATTTGCCAAAAAAAAAAAAAAATAAATAAACAATTTGGATCATAACATGTCACTGATGATATCATGAAACGAGAACTATTTATAACGTTAAGGTAAGTACTTTTTTTTCCTAATTTTTACTTCCTCTTTTATAGGGACCGATCGTTAAGAATGTTAAGTTTATTTACTTTTGCTATCATATTTCTTATTTATGATCTAGAATTTCAATAGGGGGTAATGCTTTAAGCGCAGTATTGAGCGGAATCGGATAAGGGTCAACCTAGTGGACACTAAAAAAACAAACTTAAATATGTTATGTTAAGTCTTATAAACAAAAATTTGAAGCAAACAAAGAATGATCAGTTTAAACTGATATTCCGTCCAAGAACTTTATAAACTCAATACACTCACTCCTCGTTTTGCGCGGTTTCACTATTTGCGCGAAGCTTTTCATTCCCCTAACCCCCGCGTAAAGCGAAGGATGAGTGTACTTGATTACTTAGCAGGCAGTCAAACCTAGGAGGGTCTGTGCCTGAGCTGAAGCCGCCTTCGAACGTTTACGATACTGGGTATGCTGCATCCAGTCCGGAAGACCATTTGGTCTCTGCACCGGAAGTTTGGTCTCCCTCTGCTCCTCAAGAAGAGTCAGATTCGCAGACCCTTTTAGCTGGAGTGTTGTGTCCATTCGCTCGTTGTGGTCGATAGAATTTTGCCTTCCGGACTATATCCACATATTTGTACAGTTCGTAAAGTTCGCGGTTATGTCTTCTCCTTCATTCGCCTTCCTCGCAGACAGGACCGAATATTCGCCGTAGAATTTTTCTTTCGATCTGCTCTACTTGTCTTGCAACTTTCGGTAGGATAAGGGTCTTCTTGTAAAGTATGACCTTAGTTCTTCCAGTCAGGATTTTTGACCCTATCTGTTTAGACAAACTGATGTTGCAGCGGTTGACGAGAGCGATTCTACAACGAAAATCTCATAAACTCAATATGTCAGGTTAAATTATATTTAATCACTGCCGGTATCAATATATTCTTCTTCTTTTGGAGCTACAGACCGAGGTTGGGGCGGTCTTCAACAAATAAGCCCATTCAGTCAGCCGTCTCGGAATCCGTACACCAAGATGTTTAAAATCATTGGTATCAAAACCGTAGGCTTTTAAATTAAATAATTGCGATAGATGTTACACATGTTATTAAGGTTGCAGATTTATTCTCTACCGTCCATTAAAGTTATGTAGTTGTTTGACAAATAGTTTATTGTTACTCGTACATTTCATAAATTTTCTACTACACATTTCTACTTTTATTATGAAAAAAAAAAAACATTTCGCATTTTTTTGTTCTTTTTTCTTTTCAGATTTTGGCGCGCTTTTTTATCGAAACAAAAATAAATTATTTAAAGAAAGTAAAGGAAGAACGAGAATAAAAAAAAAACCACCGTCAGAGTAAATAATTTAACTTAAATTATTTATAAACTTAAATAAGTTGTTTCTTTTTTTTTTCAATTTAATTTTATTATTACCAATAACTTACTTTTTACTTTTATCTGGTCACACATAAACCAATAATTTCATTTTTTGTTTAATAAATAGTATAAAGTTAGTTTAAAGAAATGAAAAACTAGGCGCTAATAAAATAAAAGGAAATTTTTTGTTAAAAATTAAAACATCAAACGAAAAAAATATTTAGTAGCTCATTTTTCTTTCTCTCTCTGTACAACTTTTTTTTATGTTGTTAAAAAAAAAGTTTATAAAGAAAAGAAGAAGACAATGCAAGTATCATCCTACAACAGAAAAAAGAATACATTGAATAAACTACTTTTATGTTAATTGTTCCTCATGTTACAGAAACAGAAACGAAAAAAAAAAACAACTACAGTCAAAAAAAACAATGAAAAAAAAAAATTATGGATTTGATCAAGCAAATAACAAAGAAAAAAAACGGAAAATCTCGAATCAAAATAAAAAGAAAACACTTCACTTTGTAAATAGTTAATAAATCGTTTAGTTATATGAAAATACATATATATGATTATATATAAAAATAGACATTAAAAAAAAAAACGAAGAAAACAAAATGGATTTTATTTATTATTATTTCTTAAACAAAATAAAAAAAAAACAAACTGTAAATTTAAAGAATCCATAGTTTTCTTTTTTGAAAATACATAATATATTATTAAATACATTTATATATATAAAGTATATATATATGTAATGTTAGTTTGTAATAAAAATAAGAGGATAAATGTACCACACATACACACACAACTATATTAAATATGAATGTTAAGCAAGAAAAACAAAGTAAATAGTTAAAAAAACAAAATAAGAATTCTTAAGGCTAAGTAAGAAACATCTTCTCTCATTTTATGTATTCCCAATCATTCATTGAAGAAAAGCTAAATCACTCCACCACAACCACCACCACAACCACACTAGTAGAAGTAATTTTTAAAAGGGGTAAATATATTAACGACCTTCCTGCTATTTTTAGTAAGTTGATCGGGCAGGTTTGACATTTGGCAAGTAACTTTACTTCAGGTTTCGACTGACTATTCGCCATTGACCCAGAGCTTGTGCTTTTCCAGAAGAATAGAGCCCTGGTTGTGTACAAGTGTTGTCTTCTTAATGTTCGACACACATTTAAAAAAAGTGAATTGCTTAAATTTCTTTCTTTTGAGCCACTCGAAGGTTCTACACAGATTAAAACAG
Source organism: Syritta pipiens (assembly GCA_905187475.1). Taxonomy (NCBI): domain Eukaryota; kingdom Metazoa; phylum Arthropoda; class Insecta; order Diptera; family Syrphidae; genus Syritta; species Syritta pipiens. Next base: position 7,730,751 of record LR994571.1, on the reverse strand, counting down.
ATTTAATGCATCTGCAACAGGGCTGATTGTAGTACTTTGAAACCTATCTTCCGCTCTATGCATGTTTTCTTACTTCCGCCACTAATGTCGCCATATGAGCATGTGTAATCAGCCAAGACTCACTTCCTTATTCTCATCATCATCATGTTTGGCCGCATGTTCCACTAAAGAGATTGCAGTCACTTCCCCATTACCTTCAGCCGATAAGCCCACTAACCGACTTGCTAACTGTAGCAGAAGCATAAAAAAATAACAAACATTACTTATGAGAAAGGAAACAAAATAAAACAAAACAAAAAAAAATCAGTCAGTCAATTATTCTAATTAATGTAAATTACTTTTACACTCAATACATTTTACAACTTGCAATTAATTATTATTATTTAATGTTTATTTGAGTTATTATCTTTTAAATTAATTTTCCTTTTGCCGCAAAGACTGCATTATACCAACAAGAACCTATAGTGAAAGAAAAAAAAAAACATAATATATATACATACATTCTAAATATATATACATGCATATATATATATGTTGATGTATATATGTATTGCTTAAAGAAAAACAACACACAAATGTGTTCAAAGAAAACAAACAAAAAAAAACAAAAAAAGAAGTTTATAAAAAAGAAAAAATACTGAATGAAAACACAATTTCTTTTTGTCTATACTTTGAGGACCGACCGCATCTTAGCAGAAAGAAAAAGAAAACAAAAATCAAACAAATAAACAAAAAAATATTTTGTAATTTGCAGAACATATGAACTTTATAGAGAATTTCCTGTCTAAGAAAAAAACAAAAAACAAAAATACAGAAATAGCATTTTTTCTACCGATAACAAAATACAGAAATCAGGTTTCGTAAAAAAACAAAACAAAACAAAAAGCATTTCTCTCCATACAAAGAACAAATATTAATTTCGATTCAAGTTATTTTGGTTCAAATATAAAAAAAGAGTTACATATAAAGATATAAACAAAAGAAAAACAATTACGATTAGTGCCTTGCTATTAAGACGTCTAAAAAAACAGAAAAATCTCTTTCTCTCTCTGCCAATGAAAATCATACACCTTTTATTTTTTTTTTTTTATTATTTTCAGTATTTTTTTCTTTTTGTTGTAAATTTAAACAAAAAAAAATTGTATTCAATCCAAAGATTAATGAGAAAACAAAAAAAAAAAGAAAACAAGTAAAAAAAAAATTTGAGAAAAAAAGAAAAAAGCTAAAAAAAAGAGAAAAAATAAAACAAAATGCCTTAATAAAAGAACACTGGAATGGTGTACTATACTGTTTTATACCTGACAACATTTTTTCTTTTTCTTTTACGTTACATGAAAACCAAAAAAAATGAAATGAATTTTTTGAGTTTGGGCAGTGTGCTGCGATGTTAGGAGGCAGGGGGAAGATTTACGTTCTATTTCTTGAATGCCTTCTTATCCTTCCGTCGAAGCTTCCATCGAACCTGGAAGTGCCTTACACTTGCGTGTTGCATATTTCTGAAGCGGATACTCTGTTTCGGGTTTTTTTTTAAATATTTGGAAGTATTTAAGGTCAGTATGTGCGTTAACCCCGAACCAGCTGATCATTTTGCACAATTTCTGGTGTTCACCGAGTCTGACTCGGAACGAATCTTTTATTTTGCAACTATACTTCGAACTAGCTGATCATGTTGAACAGTTTCTGGTGCTTGCCAAGTCTGGCTGACTATTTCTCTGGTAACTTCCTTGGGACATCTTTTCGAAGAAATCTTTTATTTTTGTCTGAGTTGTTTGAAATCGAGTCTTATTTATTAACTTTTGGACATGTGTTTGATCGTTGCTTCTTTTGCCAGTCAGAAGATTCCATTTTCGTAATTGTGTTAACTCTTAATACCCAATTCAATATCCCAAGGATACAATCACAATGATCTAGTTTCATGCATTTTCTATGGTTGAACAACAAATAACCATACAACTGTCAACGATTAAAAGCGGCGTAAAGTACTTTAGGATACAAATCCTTCTAATTCGTTCTTTTAAGGCTGCCACTTCAGAGCAGGCCGGTAAGCGCAAAGCGCGCAACTGTGAGTTACGAATTCTTAAGTTGAGTATAACCTGCAGTAGTCCTGCAAATCCGTTCGTTCATAATTGCTTTGCAGGACTATCAGAGTGTTGTTTTTGTGAAATCTCCCTTTGTTTTCAATTCCTGTTCATTGTTCCTTTTTTGGACCCTAAATTTCGTTTCGAAACACACAACTGCAAATTACGACTTTGTTTTTAATTGATGTTCAGTGTCCACTTTGTTGGATCCTAAATTTCCTTGCGATTTATTTCGCATGATAATAAAGCAGACTATAATAGTCTCATGCATTACCGTGTAAGAATTCTGGGTTGCCTTGATTCTGATTTTTATTCTAAATTCTCATTAACCTTACGTTCTCCTAATACTGTGAGTCTGCAAATTTTTGCAACGAATCCATTTTGCAGTGCCGAAACAAAGCCGTTTGCCGTTTAAAAGCTGCTTTTTTAATTGCAGAATGATTTAAATCGTATATCTTATCTGATTCATCGACATAATGAATTGATTTTTCCAATACCCGCGCCATGCATGCGTTATGTTTCCGAACATTAATATTTAAAGAAGAGTCCGAATTATCTGACGGGCGTGTGACCTTTTTTTATGGGTAGGCTGGTCGCCAATCCTGTGGACCTGTGTAGGTCTATAGTGTGATCTTTTGGTCGGTTTGAAAAAGACGCCATAGTCATGGGAATGCATTGCATATTTCAGTGGGTGATTTCAGTGCAGATTTCTTTAAGCACAGTAAATGTTGTTTGTCGTTTTTTTACATCAAGATGGTTAGTTTCTTACTTGTAATTTGTTAGTCGGAAACTGAACAGTTTCGTTGGGTAGATAGCTGGTAATTACAACCCCTTCGTTTAAGTTTTTTAAATCAAACAAATAGCAGCTTAGATAGCATAGCTGGTGTTGTAAGAGAAGAGAATATAGTCAATCAAATCCTCGACTGTCTGTCTGCAATCTCAAACACAGAAAATGCAGTTCTCAATTGTGTCTGTAGCCACAAACACACAAAATGTAATTGTCCTCGATTCTCTGTTTGCATTCTCTACACACAGAATCCATACCAGAGGTAGATCACGTTCTTCTTTCTTCCTGCCCTCTTACCAACACTGCCTTTCACTCAATCATCACTCCAGCCCCTACTTCCCATTTCATATATTTTTTTGCAAATGCATGTGCATCATTTCAAAGAGCCTATATCACTTATTATTACTACACAAATAAAAAATCAGAAAAAAGAAAAACTAAAACTTCAAATGACAAGGCAAAAATAAATTGCTTTATTTTAAATAAATAATTAAGAAAATATTTAAAAAAAAACTAAATCTTAACTGTATCAAATTTGCATTCTTACTAAAAAAAATACTCGTGTCGCTTTTTTTTTAAAAGATATTGTTTTCCAGATAAAAAACTTTTGAAATCGGTTGAATATAAAAAAGAAGAAATTTAAGTCAAAAATATTAACTTTGATAGATTTCAAAACAAAATTTGGGTTGTACTGTGAAAAGTGTTAGGGAGCGGTCTAGAATCGATTGGCTAAAGTGTTTCTTTCTTAAAAATGAAGTTAGAGTGCCAACCTGTGGTTCTTCTTTTAATTAAAAATTAAATCAAAGTTGATACAACAACGAGTGCACTAAAGAAAACGCAAAAGTTATGATTGGATTTGTTTGGTGGTTTAAAGCCTATCACCCCTGGCCCATATTCATATGTTAAGCCCATATGTTGGGAATTATTATGAACTAAGCTTACGACCTCATTTCACGTACTAGTTTTGTTTCGCTTATAAACAAAACAAAACATGTAAAGCTATTCCAAGGGTTCGAATCGAAACGAGTTTTGCAAACTACATACTCGCTTAAAAATTGAATATTTGCTAGGCATTGTCGTCTCATTTTTCTACACAGTACAACCCAGCGCTAGTTATAAATAGTTATTTACTTTTTTAAGAAAAAAAAAAAATTGAAAATAAAAGGACAACTGAACAAGCTTCAGCTTTGTATGTCCAGAAACTGAAATACCATTTAAAAAAAAATGTAAAACACGAAAACCAAACTAAAATAAAGAAAAAAAAAATGAAATGTACTGAATTCTAATGTCAATATATAGATATTTATTCACCCATGTTGAATAAATTTAAAAATAAAAAGTAAACAAATAAATTATATATGTGTACGTAAACTTGTGTAACAAAATGCAAATACGAACAAAAACACAATTGATTTTAATAAATAAAAAAAGAAACCAAAGACTTGAAGAAAATATTATTAATTAACAAAAAAAAAAAAAAAAAATAACAAAAATATATATTTGTGCGCTAAATTTAATTTAATAATATTTGTTGACTAAACGAAAAAAAGAAGTAAAATTAAAAATGAATTCATTTTTGGTTTTCTTTTTTTATTCTCTTCCTTTTACTAGAATTTTCTAAGAAAATTTCACACTAAATGTTTATTAGGAAATATAAACAAACGTATAGATTTATAAAAAGTAAAATAAAAAAAAAAATAAAAATAAAGATAAACAGGCAAGTAAAACAAAAAATAATAACTGAATAACTTATAAGCAAAGCAGTTGTACATGAAAATTAATTTTTTGTTTTTTTCTTTTTTTGTTTAGAACGGGTGGAATAAAAATGTTATAAACTTTTATTTTTTCTTTGTTTATTTTTTTTTTATTATGGTTTATTTTTCATTCTTGTTATTATTCCGTCAAACTATAACATTTTTTTTCCTGTTTTTTCTTTAGCATAAATAAACATACATATAGACCTTTTGTTTAGTTTTATTTCATAATTATTTAATTTTAGAAAGTTAACTTTTTAAATTAGTTACCTTATTACAACTAATTTTTATTTATTAAGAAGATAATAAAAGGTAGTAAATTCAGCAAAGATAAATACAAATAAAATTTTTTGTTTTGTTTTTTTATTTTTATTTCCTGTATTGAGATGATTTCCGCCGAAGAGGAGATAATTGGGTTCCGGAGCAACATATCTTCCTTTTGACTTTTGTTACGTTTTTTGCTTTGACTTATTTTTACTGAACACAGGAAACAAGTGTGCTCATTGGCTCTTTATGTCCTACTAATTTTTGTGTCGTGTGCAATTAGTTAAAATCAAACTTTTTTTTGCCGAATTAACACTCTGAAAAGTTCGCACAAGTTAAGTCAGATTCAACAGAACTTTCTTTTACATGATTTGCTTGCAGTTTGTGAGCTACTATCTCGAAAAACTAATGAAAAAATAACTTTAAACCCGTTTTATAAGGCTAGTAAAAGTCCTTAAGTTAAAGAAGAAAATGACAGTTATTTAAGAAGTATTCATTCTGGGCAGAGAAGGAGTCAATTCTATACATAAAGTTGTATTTGTTGTCATTGCAGTACCTACATACATATGTTCATAGGTGTAGACTCTTTCATATGAAGGTGATGCGACTCAGAAAAGATTTTTCTTTCTTATTTTGGTTTTTGTTATATTCTTGTGCCAAACAATCTCTTACGAAAGAAAGAACGAACAAAGTTCGCTTTCCTTTCCTTTTTTTCAAACTATCCACTCATCAAGCACTTGCTTTTTCTTTTTTTGTTTACAGAGTTAACAACAAATCATTTTTTCTTTTTTACAATTGTTACAAAATTGCTTTTACTTTTAATTTTACAAAAAAAAAAAAAGAAAAAAATACTGCTAAAGAATTAAGAATTTGAATTGAAAATAAAAACATCAAGTACTTTAACAAGTTTAAAATAATACGACCAATTGTTTAAATGTTTGTTGTGTTTCAAAAAGAAAATAACACACCTAATGAACATTAGAAAACAACTAAAAAGAAAACTTAATAGTTATTAAATTATATTTTTAAATATATAAAACACAAAACATATTGACGCCCTTTAGCAATAACTTAAAAAAAATACAAACAAAAAAAGAATTACTTGTAAGCAATAAACAAAAAGAAAAACAAAATGAAACGAAAAAAAAACGTATTGTATTTGATGTCTGATTTCTCATCATCTTTGTGTATTCGTTTTCTTTTTTTGTTCCTCTTATTAGTCAATAAGGAAAACAAAGAAAAAGAAAAATTAAATGTGGACAATATAAAAAAAAACAAAAAAAAAAATTAATGTGGATCATGAGAACAAAAAGTAATTTTGAAAAATAAAGAGTAAAAACTGAAAAAATGGATGTAATTTAATATTATATTAACAAAGAGGACAAAACTACTTTGTCTTGGCTTAGATCAGAGTTGATTGATAAATAGCTTCGTTGACTATTCGGACATGATTGCGTGCGAGAAAAAAATATCATGCATCACTAACCAACCAACATCGTCAATGAAATAAAATAGCGAAAAGGTACGAAGACCGTTGATCGGAACTTTGCACAACTTAAAAATAATGAAAATGCTCTATAAAACTCGCACCGAACTAATTTTTTAATACCAAATGTCCGCTGTTTCACTTACACTTTTCGTCTGTTCTAATTCTCTACATTTCTATGTCACATAGAACTCTTTTGAAACATTGAAAAATACTTTGGTAGTTCTAGGGTTAAATTTTGAAAATAGAAACAATTTAGTCCATCTAATGACATTGTTTCTAGTTCGGGTCAAATCATTGGTAAGTTTTTCACAAAAACTCGGCAGCCGGACCAAGCTAAGTTCAGACCTCACGCAATGTACTTGGCCCACATTGACAATTGTTCATCGTTGGTGTTTTGAATAAGATCTGTTGATTAGCTCTCCCTGACGAAGGAATTAGTTAGAACTATGGTCTTGGTCTATGGACTATGGAATGGAGAAGCTTTATCGGAATGGTTAAAGGCGAAGACAGACGTGAGACAGCGGTTCGCTCCAAGTCTAACTTTACTTGCATTTTCACAGGTGATCAATTTTCTGGGTGGAGTTGAATTTGCGGCGATTAATTTTAAAGCTCTTCTTTTTTCCTTTTCGAACCGCAAAAGTACTCGTGATTGATTGATTTCGTGATGATGATGATTTTATTGGTTGATCTTTATGTAACGAGAGACACGCCTCAAGGGGCATCCTCTCACCATTGCTGTGGATACTTGCGGTAGATTCTCTCGTTAGTACTCTTCATCATAAAGGCATTAAGGTAGTAACTTACGCATTGTTCTGCTTGTAATAGGTAAATTTTTAAACATGAGTGAGCTTATGTGAGTTTATGCTAATTTCTCTAAAACACTGTGCGTCTCAAAGTGGCCTCAATGCTAATGCGGGGAAAACAGGACTAGTTATTTATAGAATAGTTAAACACAGAATTCCGGAATTTAGGGGTATTATAATGGTATTGCAAGTAGCGGATCATATCAAATTCCTTTGCGCCATATTTGATAGAAAGCTTAGCTGGAAAGTCAATGTTCAATTACACATTCAAAAGGCACAAATCGCCTTCTATACATGCAAAATAATGTTCGAATCAAAGTGACCCACTGAATCTTACATTTCCATGGTGGTGGATTTCTCTAAAAAATAAATCGACTCTTCTGCACTTAGAAAGGCTACAATGCATAGGAATCACGGGTGCTTTTAAATCAACAACAGCCCCGTCACTTAATGTGATTCTGAACTTTTTGCCTATTGATTGCGAAGTGTTGTCTTCAAGTCGGCTCTGAGGCTAAAAGGAGTCAACAGTTTTATGCTCAGCCATTTGTGCACAGTAACGTTTTAGATATTGGTAATATCAGTACTAATTACCTTAGTATTTTTTTTATGATTATCTCAGCAAGGAGCCAGTGGAACGAATTGAGTCCTAATATGGCCAACTGCATTGATGTCTATAAATGACAAATTTTTTTTTGTTATAAACTAGTCTAGTCAAATCTTAGACAAAAAATACAAGTTTTTTTTTTTAATTTCAATTTCAAATGAATTTTATTAGTCACTATTACTTCTTTTCATTTATTTTATTTGTCTATATATATTAATTATTTTACAGTCAATTTTGTGGTGTCGTTACTCTACAATGTATTCAAAAATATTTATCCTTCAAATGTGTGTTTGTATCTCGTGTTTTCTTACATGTACGCCATGTATATTCGCAAATATTGAATTCAATGAAATGCTAACACTAATAAATATATACGCTTAGATATAACGAACAAACTGTTGTGGGGGTTAGGGGGATGCCTTACGACTAAAAAAAAAATCAGGAAAAAAAAAAACAAAATATTATCAATTCAAACAGTGGGAGGCGCCTTGAGCGATCAAAGAGCTCGGCTCCTTAAAACGCATTTCTACAAAATTGCTCTAAAAGATGAAGATGTATATTCATGAAGAGGTGTGTATTTTGTGATTTGTCGAATTCTCTTAACTAACTTAACAACTAAGGACTATAAAGAAAACAATGCGAAGACAGCTAGGTATTGCCGGATTTAACTAAATAGGAAGAGTGGAGGGCGCAACGCCACTCACTGCTGCTATGGTTTACAAGAACGGTATCTCTTTAAATTCTGGATCGTTCTTCGGCCGAACGTACACATCACCGTACTTTGCCATGTACTTTTTTATGAATTCGCGGGACTTGTTTTTCACTGACTCAGTGACGACAAGTGTCTGCCCAATGGACTCGCAGTATTTTAGCTCCTTGACCATCACGAAGTGGGTAAGCTGAGGATAAAACCAAATATAGAGTTAATTGAAAAAGGATAATGGGCGGCTAACTTTACCTTTCGTGCCAAATGATTGAAGTCATTGTCACTTAGAATTCTACCGGAGCAACAAGTCTCTTTGCGATATGGTTTCAGGTGGTGAACAATAATGCCGGCGATTTCACACCGGAACTTTTCCCTGATTTTTCGGTACTTGCTGCTACTGCTACCCTCCCCGTCTTTGCCACGTTTTGTACTGAAACAAAGCAATTAATTATATGACAATGTCTACTAGATTGGAAACATTTCTCACCTTTTACTCGATTCCTTGCCCTTCTCGACTTTGCGTTTCTTGTGCTCATATTTCTCTCGGATGGGCAGAGCTCGCTTAAGTGGCCGTTTGCATTGCAAAGCATCCAGCTCGTCAACAATTTTATCGCCTTGGACTATTTTATCAATCAAAGGGCTGTTGTTGCACTCCGCTTTCAGAGCATCCTCCTCATCCGAAGAAAGGAGGTAATCTTGAATTGGAAGGGCATCTGCGGAGACCTCATCAGTTTCGCCTGTCCCTGGTGGATTTGCCACATTCACGGACGAGCCCTTGACTATTGCATCACGTCGTCTACGGATTTCTTCTTTACGTTTGCGGATTTTCTCCTTGTTCTCCTTGTACTTTCTCACCTCGATTTGGTTGTAAATGCGATCTTCTTCTTTGCGGGGCTGTAAATGTTAAAAAAAAAAATCATCATCATATTAAGAGTAAGACTTAGTAAAAAAAAAACGAGTTGATCTTAATTTTTGGATAAAATCAAATAAATATAAGGGAAGGTACCTCGACATTCTGGATACAGTAATTCTTATGTCGACTAAAAAATGGCAGTGATTTGGACCTTCTATCATGATAACGACACTAAACATATTGCCATGGCAGTGGCTGATTCAACCAGCCTTATATCGCGGTTTTGCCACAATCATCACAATCTAACCCAAAATCATTAGAAAGATTTCTGTTTCTCTCAAGAAAGTGATGAATAAGGACGTACTGTGAGCAAAAACTCAAGAGGTATAGTATTCAACACCCGTCGAAACGTCAAAAACTAGTCGAGTCCATGCCAAAACGAAGTGCGGCGGTCCCCAAACATAAAGGTCACGCAACAAAATAATGTTAAATCGCCTCATATTCACCAGCCAGAGGTTTTTCGGTTTTAATTAATTAGCGACGCCGGTTCGAAATTAGGACGGGTTGCTAGTTAACTAATAAAAGTAACTGAAGGCCTTACACCAAAGATTTTTTCGGACGATTTAAAACAGATGTCTAAACGACTGAAATGTTCAGTAACCATTCATCTTTTTTTCCGTACGGTCAAAATCATCCTGTGTGAAATAGGTCAAAAAACTGCGCATAACTTACACTAATCGGCTTCTCTTCCACCAGTCTGTTGTAGCGCTGCAATCGTCGATCCTCAATCTTCTTTTCAATATAAGCTTGCAACTTCACAGGATCTAGACCTTGAAAAAAATATTTTCTTAGAAAATGTGTTCCTTAGATTAATATATTAAGGGCGATCTCACTTTTAATCACTTCAATGTCATCCTCGGAGCTATCGACACACTCGGCGTTGGAAGAGTCACTCTCTGAGTTCTTTGCATGAGCGTTATTCTGTCCCGCCAGCGGGAGAATTTTAATTGGTGGTTCCCATTGAGGTATGCGGATCTTGACGTGATAGTAATAGATCTTTCCTTTAGGACTTATGGCGAATTTCCAAAGCGGGGGTAAATCCATGCTCGGGATGCGATAGTCTTCGGGATTTGTGGACTTGGGCTTGATGGGCACTTGAACATGAGCATAGCTCGGGGGTGTTTCTATTGGTTTTTTATCAGTTGAATACCACTGTCCAGTTGCTGGGTTCACACAAAACGGCATATTTTCTGGACGAATACGCTTTGGATCGAGACCGAAAAATCGACATTTGATATCGAATTCCCGACGTTCTTCGGCGAGGCGCTTTTCTGCTTCATCCCGGGCAACCTTAGAGAGTGATAAGAAAATTTAGTATAGAGATATAAATAAAGCGTTCAGTAAACAAATCAATTAACTCCACCTTTGGAAAAATCTTAAATTCAAGTGTTAAGGCACTCGGTAGGTTTTGTTTCAGTAACATTATTTCATTTCTCAACTTTTTGTTTTTTGGAGTTAAACAATTTGTGCACTGAACGGGGCAAACCAAACGGTTGCATAAAAAATGTCCTTACCTTAGCAGCAAATAGTTCACGTCGTTGCTCCTTCGAAAGATGGGACTCCCCTGACAACATGGCCGACGCTTTGTCGCCATTATCCTTTCCGGAACTGCCGTTTTGGGTGAACCTCCTTCTATCGCGTTCCCGCTCCTTATCCTTATCCGACCGTGACCACTTGAACCGCGAACTATACGTGCCACTTCGGTTGAACCTCTCGCGGTTTCTATGCTCTTCCGATGTAGACACATTCTCCGCGGGCCCCTTATACTGCCGGTCAGCCTCCCGTTCGTGCTCCTTCATTTGCTCGATACGTTCACGTTTCGGAATACGGAAAACCTCGGGTAGATTATCCCACATGTTCACCAGTTTCGCGGCAAGTTTCTGCAGCTCAGACAAGGTGTCTTCTGTCGCAGGAGGCGAAGTTGAGTTTGCATCCTTGGGGGACTCCTCACTCGGAGAGTGAGACTCTTTGTTGTTTGACCAGTCACGAACTGTTTGATATACCTTGCTGTCATTCAGCATCGTCTTGTTTGCGATTGGAAGACATTCGAGTACACTAAGCAGTGCCATACGAATTTCCATGCTCTTCTCGGTGTCCCGGGTGTCGATTACCTCGCTCATCCAACCATGCAAAAGTCGTAGTCCGTGATAGTCGAGGAAAAGTCTTCGACATGCCAGTTCTCCGTTTCTAAGGATCTGTAGCAATTTAAGGCGTGTTCCCAGGAGTTTCGCCCGCACAATGAGTCGGGACAGACGGAGAGTGTCTGCCTGGTTCCTAAGACCGCATTTGTCAAGGAAGTGCACCTCATCCTCGATGTCGGGATCTTCCAAGTACTGTTTGGTCTCTCGACGTTTGAATTTATCCTCCTTCCGCTCGAGCAAGCGTTTTCTTTCTTTCCGCTTCTTGATCTGGAGGATTTTTGAAGGTTTAACTGGCGTTGGGACTGGTTCGTCCACCGGTGTGGTTGAGATGACTGGCAACCCATCTTCTGCTTCCTTTCCAACTGCAACAGTAGAGATTTCAGAGACCACAGGCACAACGGGAACCAACTGCTCATCAGTTGGAATGGGTACAGGTACGGGCGATGGAACTGTCGGCTCAAGGGCGATGGATTCTTCTTCGTCCTCCGTCTCACTTTCACCCTCTTCCTCGTCTTCATCGAGTTCCTCTTCCTCGGAGCTGGGCTCCTCACCGATCCAACCGCGGCAGTTGGACGACTCACAGTAGCATCGTTGAGCTTCTTTGCCATACCGCTGGTACTGATAATCAAATGTTATTTCCTCACCCGGCATAATACTCTTCCTACTGAAGAATCCAATCCTCAACTCACCGTTTACTGTCCACTTTTGGGTCTCAGCGTTCGGGTCGCAAGAGTGATTGATGAACCGCGAGATGTTTCCCTTCGCGGTCGCGTCTATAATCGCGTCACTTCGCAGGGCCATGAAGTAATAGTGCTTGTTCTTTTCCTGAGAGTACGCAGTGCGTCTATGTTCGAACTCATCGCCGTCGATAACCTCGCCAACGTACTCCATGATGAATTCACCAGGCAGGATCTCGATGTCGGCCATAATGCCGAAACCCTTTTTCTCCGTTCGGAAGACTCGGCACGGTGAGTAGAGGAACTTTGTGAATCGGCGATTTGTGCAGCGATCCCGAACTATGCAGTCTGTGCCACACTCGATCATCAGCAAGCGGTTGAGGCAGTCTTCACCGCATCCCAGTTCTCCGCGTTCCTCTTCTTCGGATGTCAGAAAGCAGTCACACAACATTCGTCTGGCTTCCTTACTGATCACCCGCTCGCATTTGTATTCGTTCTCTCGTATGACTCGGAAGTTACTTAGACGCTCCTCCATTTCTTTCAGGAATTTCGAGTTCTTCGCCTCGACCTCAGCCAAGTCCATTTTCTGGTCGTCGATTGAGTAGACCGTCTTTTCGTCGTCCTTCAGAGAGAATCTTTCCTTGTCGCGGACTAGACCCCGGCCAACCAAACACTTGGTAGACTTGGAGTTGTTCTTGATGCGATGTGAGCGACGTATTCCATTCGGTGTGTCTATCTCACTGGTCGGAGTGGTGGACAGGGTGCAGCTCTCTGAATTCGAGTTCGAGTTGTCGTCCTCTTGTTGGGTTTCCTTCTTCTCATCACTCGCAGTATCGTCAAGTTTGCATTTTTTCGGCGTAATCGCCTCGTCAGACTTTATAATATCTGTGTCCAGCGAGGGATCATCGTCATCGTCGTCCACTTTGTATCCTCTTTTCAGGAGGTTCACACCGTCTTCAATGAATTTTTCTATGTCCTTTAGTGGATCTGGCAGAAAGTCGGGAGACTTCTCTTTTGGTTCATTGAGTGAATCTTCTGTGACAGGAAGCACCACCGGAGTTGGCAGATCGTCTGAGTAAAATTTACTTTCAGCTTTGTTTTTGGGCGCTTTGGGAATGCTTTGTGATGGAGGTACGATAGGTGATTCTGCTGTGGACATTGCAAGTGGAACCTCAATAGGTTGCGACTTCTGCTCAGCTGGAGGTTCAACATCGCTTTTCGCCTTCGTGACACTCTTCTTCTTAACTGTCGTCTCTCCCTCCAGCTTCTTTTCGGATTTCGAAGCTTCTTTCTGTTTCTTCTTGGTCTTTGGACTACCGTTGTCAGCCTTCCTCTGCTCCTCTTGGAGATCGAGTGTCTTTTTTGACTTCCGCGGCTCTTCCTTGGCAGCCGGTTCCTTATCCTTCTTCTTCACAGATTTCTTTGCCGACGTCTGTTTGATAAGGGACTTTTCCAGCGACTCAATAAAGCCTGAATCGAGTTGTCTATGTGGTGTCTGCTTCGATTCTGCAGCTTTAACTGAATCCAATTTTGAAGAATCGTCAGAGTTGTTGGATTCAGATGAGGTTGTTCGTGCGTCAGCTTCGTTACTTATTTCTTCCTGAGGTTTATTCGTCTTTTTCTTTAGACTGTTTCCCTCTTTGGTCTTCGGTGTGTCGGGCTGATGCGACAGACTCTTCTTTTTCTTGCGAGGTGACATCTCTTTCTTGGGTTGAAAGGTTTCTGACGATGTGATCACTTGACTATCAGTTTCTGTGAGTTTTCGGTAGTTTTCATCAGCAATAGGAGCCCTGGAGTCATTTGGAGACAATTCTGATGCTCCAAATTTATTCGACGCCTCGTTTCCTTCTGCACTTTCCGCAGTATTAGCACTGGAAAGAGGTTCAGTAGCCATCTGTTGTGCGATTGACTCGCTGGTGGAACTGGAACATTGACTTCCATCTTTCGCTGGCTTGCTGGTGGAACTGGAAATTGTCTGTCTTTCGTCTACTGAGAGATAAGGACTTGTATTAACGAGTTTCCCCTCTGGAAGTGGTTCTGCTATCAGTAGATAATTTTCTGCCATCGGGACAGTTTTGTAAGGTTCAAGCTCCGGTGCTTCCAAAGGCCCTTGGTCTGGATCTTTGGTTGCCTTCTTTGCTGCTATCAATTTCTGAATATCGTCATTTTCTTCCAGCAATGTCTCCACAGCGTCTGGGGATTTGTGGATATACGTTTTCGATAAATCGTCGTCCATTCTCATCTCGTCGTCTGCTAAAACTCTGTCGTCGATTCTCTTCACGTCGTCCGCTAAAGATTTAGGCAGATTCTCTGTGATTAGGACATTGTTTGAATTACCCGAGAGTTTTTCCACATTGCTGTGTTTCAAAGCAAGTTCATCCGCTTCTATTTTTTCTGGCTTCTTTTCCAATGCATCTTCAGATTTTAATGAATCCGATTGATTTTGGGCATAATCAGTGGCACTCGATGGAATGGTTTCTTTTGTGACGTCCTTAGCGACTTCAATCTCAGAGCACCAAATATCTGTTTTTTCGTCTGGGGATACAAAGTTTTCCTTCTTGACTTCGTTAGCGATCTTACCTTCAATCTCAAAGCACGAGATCTGTGCTTTCGGCTTGGTTCCCTTTTTGACTGTTGTTTTCCCAATTTTGGATAAAATGGTTTCCTTTTTAACCTCGTCTTCAAAGTATTTACCCTCGTTTTTAGACGGTAAGGCTTTGCTTTGTTTTGGCACTTCTACGGCAGCTGTATCCGCCTTGGAAACGCGTGTGTCCTTTTTGGAATCGCCTGTGTCCGTTTTGAAAACTCCTGCGCCCGCCTTGGAAATGCCTGTGTCTGCCTTGGAAACACCTGTGTCCACTTTAGAAACGCCTATGCCATCTTTGAAATCACCTTCATCCGTTTTGGAATCACCTTCATCCCCGTCTGTACTACTCTTGCGTTTATGTGGTAGATATTCAAGCGCTCTGTCAGGCGGGCTCAAACTCGCGTTTAGAATCTCATTCAATTCCTTTGCTGAGGATATGGTCTTCCGACGCGCTCTGGTAGTCCTTGGCTGTGGATTGATTGTGTTTGATGAAGATGTGTCATCGTCCGACAATGTGTTTGACGCCGATGAACCTTCGCCTTTCAGTGGAACGAGTTTCCTGGTTCTCCTTTTCAGTTTGGTCCTATGGATGATTTCTTCTTCGGGTTTTGGCTGATGGATTGCACCGACATTGTTCTCTAAGGCACTATCTTGCACGGGGTCCTCCGTGTGGCTGTTCTTTGCTTCGATTCGTGATAAACTCAGGTTTCTTTCACTTGCCTTGCTTCTTGTAGCAGTGGTGCTTTCCTGTGATAAACTTCTTTCACTCAATTTCCGCTCAAATTGCTTTCTTCTGGCAGAAGATGCATCCACCTCCACTTCGAATTTAGATCTTCCACTTCTACCTCGACGTGTCGCCAAGGAAGTCTCCGAACTTTCACTGCTGGTCTCGTTAGTTTCTTCACCATTACCCACCGACGACCAACGATTCAAACGCATGCTTTTCCGTCGCTGCATAATTTTCGACCGCTCCTTGAACTGATTACTGTCGGTGACAATTTCCGTTGCAGGGATTTGCTTGGTGGGGCAACCTTCAGACCCTTCACTATCAGTTTCCGTAAATTGTTCCTCTGGATGGCGTGCGGGTTTCGCAGCTGCATCCGCATAGTGACTGTCAGTTTTTGCTTTGCGCGTTGGTGTTGCTCGCGACGTCTCACGCGGTTCTTTTATAGACTCGACAACTGGATCACCCTGAACCGGAATTTTCTTGGCGCGTGTAGCTCGACCGGACGAAGATGAAGAAGTAGATGAAGAAGAGGATGTCGATGAGGCAGACGACGTTGAAGACGTTGATGCTGTTGATGAAGAGGACGAGCTATTGGGTGATGAAGATTTGGACGAAGAGGATGAATTTGATGTTGATGATGATGACGATGACGACGATGAGGATGTGGTGGAGGAGGCCTCTGAACACACACTGCTGGTCTCTTCTTTCGATTTATCCATAACAACTTTACAACGACTCTTTGGAGTGCCGACTTGTGGCTTGCTGCTTTCCGAAGACGAACCCGTTTCATCAACGGAAGAAGCTTCTTTCTCAATGACGTTTTGAGTTTCATTTTTATCGCCGCCTTTTTTCAACGACGTGGGAGTCTTTGAAGCTGCTCGCAGGGACTCACGGCGAACGCTCCTTTGCGATATGGTCTGGGGAATATTTTGCTCAGTTTTGTGTGCCTCCAAGTCATTCGTTGCCGGCGAACTGTTCACTTCTATCGCTAGGGAAGCAACTTCTGGTAGACGTTCAACTTCTAAATGTTCTTGCTGATCTTGATCATCGTCTTGTGAATGCAGATCACTTGAAGATGTCTTATGAATGCCTTTCCTTCGTAGCGATCGCGTGCGTCTCCTAGCTACACCTTTTTGACTCTGTGAAGCCTCCGGAGACGGTGAAAGTTTATGAAGTTCCTTTGCGACATCTTCTTGAGGAAGCACTTCTTCTGAAGCAGGATGAAGATTGCTTGCGTCTTGAATATTGTTTGATACTGCCGAGGCACTTGTTTGACTTGTTTCACGAAGTTTATGGTCCTTGGTGCAACTGACCGCTTTCGCCTTACTTCGCTTTGGAGAAGTGACAGTTTCGGAATCTTTTTTCGCAAACGAACTGGTTTTAGCAGACTCTGTAAGGACTGTGGGCTTTTCAGTCTCTGCAGGCGTTTCAGTTACTTCCACGTCTGCCAAATCCTTAATCGTAAATTGACTATCTACTTGAACTGCATCCTTTCGAAGAGAGTACCGGCTGTCCACTGAACTTCCAGTCATTTCCTGCATAGTTCCTAATTGGGTCATCTTTAGACCAACGTCCTTCTGGCCACATGGGGTTGCTGATAAATTTGAATCTACCTGTTGTTTGTTCACACTCAACACAGACTCTAGATTTTCTGATACAGCCTTCTGAGCATCAGGAGCTTCCGAACTAGATGAATCTCCGTTCGTTATCCCCTGATCCAATCGACTTTCCTGAGACTTTACGACTGTGGTCTCTGGCTCTTCACTCTGCTTGGTGCTCTTTGCACGTCGTGTCGGCGTAGTACGAAGTGGCGGCATAGGGGTTTTCTTCTTCGTTTCCAGAACTTCGTCCACAGGCGTCGCTGTTCCACTTGAGATCTCCACAATACTGCTCACTGTTGTTGACGTCGAAGTGTCGCTTTCCAAAAGGAAGCTTACGGGTGTACTGCAATTGGGCGCCTGCTTCTTTCGACCTGCACGGGTGCTTGCTGCTTTAGATGTAACACTTCGAATGGCTTCCTCTTTTGGAACTGCTGAGACTGGATGTTGCGCTTGGGAGCTGGCACTTGCTAAGCTGTCGTCATCATTGGACGATAGAATCTCGATAATTTCAACTTTTTGCTTTAGCTTACCCCCATCCGACGGCGTATCTCTCCGTTCTTTAATCATCGAAAGCAGCGGAACTCGTTTCACTGATACCCGCATCTTTTTGCGGCGTTTCTCACTGTCTATGGAGCTGGTACTCTCAGTACTGTCGCTCCTTACAAGTGTAGAAACCTGATCCACGGCAACTGGCTCTTTGGGGGATGATTTCAACAGAAATGCCGCAGACTCGGCCGGGCTAAGAACCTCGGTGAACACCTCCTCCTCGGCTGCTACAAAAATCTCATCCGCATCCGCCGAATCGAGCATACAGTCCAATACTGGCGCTGGCAAGGTTACAGCACTCGCGTCGAGCATCTCCTTCAAGTCGATGCCCTTCGTGGAACTGTCCGGCGAAATACTGAGAGATCTGGTGCCCGTCGAACACGGTTCCACTTGACGGACTTGGTCTGCGTTCAAACAGCTCTTGCTTGTTGATGGCTGTGCAGCTAATTCGGTCAAACCGAAACTGTCGTTCGAGGACTCCGTGACGGAGTCAGAGTCTGCAGCTGCTTTGCACTTTGGAGGTCTTCCACGACGCTTTTGGGATGAAGTTCCGGCCACCGGCTCCAATTTGGGGCGGCCTGGTTTGGCCCTATTTGGTGTGGTGGTTGTGCACGCAGACGACGTACTGGCACTCTCCAACTTAGTCACTATCAGACTGTTCACCTGCTTCGGCTTCATCATACTCGCCGTGAGAATTTCCTGGGTTTTACTAAGCCGCCTGGCAATGGGCGATATAGTGGCTAAATCGATATCACCGACGGCCAAAGGCAGCTGCTCCAGCTCTCCAACGCACTGCTGAATGGTCTGGATCAGAGCGACTGGTGGCGGGGGCGGCCGTGGAGGAGGCTTGTTCTCTGAAATTGAAAACCGACGGAAAATCGCCGACTTCTCAATGAATGCCTTCTGCTTGTTGTCCAGCTCCTCTCGACTCGCCTGGCCAACACCCGCCTTTGGTGCGTTCGAATCAATGCGGGCCTCAATCTGAATCTTATGACTCTTTCTGTTTTTATTCAGCAGGTCTCGCACGTCGAATTTGATCGTCTTCTTGCGGGAACTTCTCCTACATTCGGAGATACCACTGCCACTGGGAGGTGAAGCAGCTGGAACAGCACAATTGGTGTCATTCGGGGTATCCGCTTCAATCGGTGGCGACGTGTGTGGGTCTGATTCCGGCGTTGAGCCCTTCTGCGCTCGACCAACACGCTTACGGCCGCCAAGAGGCTCCATTTCCATGCCGTTCACCTGAAAGAAAGTTAGGCTCATGTCAAACTGTTATAAATTCAATAAAATCCCAAAATTCAAAAATACACCAAATTCGCTAAAACCACTCTCAAAACGAAGGTACGACCTTAAAAATACACAAAATCAAATTATTTTATAAAATTTTTAATTTTTAGTAACAATTCAAGGCGAAAGAAAGTTTCGCTAACAAACTGTTATACGCGCCATTCACCGCTTGATTAGTGAGAATTTTTTTCCACACAAAAGCACACACATTTCCTTGGGTGGGATTCCATTAAATTTTTTTTTGATTTATGCACAAAAACATTTTAACAAAAATGCATGCGGTGGCGGAGCCCGTTGGGCGGTTGTTTTCTCGGCAAATTCGCACGCTGGCGATTCTCTCACCTTTGCTACCGCAGCCGCGGCCGCCTCTACTGTAACTTCTGTCATTGCCTCCGTCGTCGTCGCCTGAATTGTCTCAATGAATTTATTAATCTTTCGCGATGAGGTTTCAGATTTATGTTTAGCAAGTTTACCGCGCGGTGCGGCAGATTGTGTAGGGGGCTTTGAGCGACCCATTTTTTTCCTATATATTTTTTTTTTCTTCTTTTCCACCGTCGTTGTCGTATCGCACACACAAAACTGTAGTGTGTTTATCTTTTCCTACTTCTTTTCTGCTTTCTGTTATAATTCCATTCCATTCTATACATACACCACACACATCTCTAATGACAGGCAAAAAGGGGAATACAAGAAACGAAAGAAAGGCGAGAAAAAAAGAAAAAAAAAAAAACGAAAATCGTGATTCTCGGTGGAAAATTAATGAATAGCGCTCCGGATGCACTCCGAGGCGACAGAAGAATACGCATATTTGGCAAATACAAGTGCTTAATTACCTTCTTATGCATCCGATAGCATTGAAGTTGTTCTCAGAAGATTCTGTTGAGTTGTGTGAAAATTTTATATGGCGATAAATTGCTGCCTGGAGACGACGACAACGACGATGGTGGCGATGATGACAGAGGAGGGCAGCGCGCAGCACTTCAATTTCAATGAATTTCTTACACGGGCTGTAGAGTCTTTGGCAAATGATGTGTTGTGCGGAAGTTTTTTTCCGGGTTTGGTTTGGTGGAAAATACTTAACTGATGTATTATTTATAAAACTCACTTAATTGTGTAACCTTTTGCGGGGAGAGTTGATTATTTTTATTTTAAAATTAAATACATCTCCTCGCCAATACTATGTGCTGTGTGCAGTTTCTTTTGTGATGGAGGAAAGTGATAGAGAAAGAGAGAGGAAAATTATTTGACAGCAGTTATTGTATTTTCTGGCGGGTGTGTTCGTGATAGGAGATTTTTGGTAATGTGCAGAATTCCAAGTGATATTTTGAATGATGAGGTTTTTTTTTTTAATTCGATCGTGCATTGAAAAAGTTGTTTCGAAAAGAACGTGTTTTGGTAGAAGTCTAAAAAAGAAATATGTGGGAGCTAGAATTATATTGTTATTAATCAACAGACAAAATAATCAAATGTGAAGATTAATTCACACAAAAATTGTTTAAATCCAAAAAACGGACAATTCTACACTTTTATAAAATGTGCTTGACTGATAAGAGACTAGCCCGTAGCCTCGTTTTACGTCATTAATTAGGGCCAGAAAAACATGACCCAGGTTGAAACGACACATATCGAGCTTCCTATACATTCCCGTGCATTTCAAGTTTATAATTGCCATATAAGCAGCTCAGTGCAGATTGATTAACTCCACTTTTTTAAAAAATCTTAGACTTAAGTGTCAAAGACCTTGGTGTAGTCATAACTTCTTATGTTAACAATATCTTTTCTTGATAATAAAGATTACCACCTTTCAACGACAACTGTTTGAATAAAACATAGTGTATTTCAAAAGCGAATGTAAATTATTTCATCGCATTTTGTTTTATGAGCTAATCGATATATTGAACGACATAAACTGAAATACAACCGACGCAGCTTCGGAAACATGATAATTTAAGCCTAGCAGCTTCGAAACGAAAGAAATCGCAAGGAGCAAAGCGAGTGTAGCACAATGGAACAACCTTTGGCCTAAGTGTACCAAATTTTCAAGAAATTTCAAAATGAGGCTCTAGTGTATTTTCAATTTGTTTTAGACCCCTATCAAAACGCTAGGTGGGCAATAATAACCCTAAAGCTTTTCGACGCTGTCTAGCAGACTAGATAAAGAAGGTGATTGCTGCCTTGTGTTACTCTGCTAACTCCTTACAAAAAAAATTAGCAAAATATATGCTATGTTATATCGTGTAGGCTGGTCGTCAATTATATACGTCCATAGTGGATCCACTATCTAAAAGTTCTTTTATTTAAAACATCCAGTTACTTCTGTAAAGGTCGAAAGATTGGTTACTCCAGCGCTATTAATTAGTGGAGTTACTTTGAGGCTAGCTGTTTCATTTAAAGAATTTATAAATCTGATACCCACCGTCCTGAATCTTTTTTTTTTTGACTAGGTACACAGGTACAAAGAACGCGCTACAGCGTTTCGCTAGGCCTGCTGTTCCTGCAAGTGCCGTTGGGAAACTTCAAGATCTGTTCCGTCTTACGTAGAAAGTTATCCGGTCAAAAGTTTCAAAGGACTGATGCGACAGGATGTTTCCCGGATCCAGCTAACACCAGCCTCTATAGTTTGCCATCAAATTCACTAAAAAAATGTGTAATTGGAATCGCGGCGTACCAAATTTTGGAGTAATTTTACACATTTTCGCTGGGTTGTCGCACGAAAAAAGGCTGCTTCTGGTCAAAAAAATCGGAGTGACGGATGAAGGTCAAGGCAATATTTAAAAACCCACCACTTATTCCCCGATTACAGTTCAAATTAATACAAATGCCTCATTTTAACAGACAATCAATCCAATCTCTTCTTGGCCATCGTCATACAATCAAAAGGCAACAGAAAATTTAAATATCATGGTTCTTTCTTTTATTAAGGGCTCCACCTCAAAAGTATATACGAAGTAAAACAAGTAATAAAGGTTTAAAGAAATTATTTCTTCTCCTCGGCCGGCGGTGCATCAGCTTGTGCCTGGGTTTTGTTTGGATCGTCCGGTTTCATTGCAGGGAACAACAGCACCTCCTGTAAAGAAAAATCATCATTTAAATCATTTATTCGAAACAAGTTTATTCATCAATGGGCACCTTGATATTGTTAGAGTCGGTAAGGAACATCGTCAGCCGATCAATGCCCAATCCCCAGCCTCCAGTTGGTGGGAGACCGTACTCCAGTGCCGTACAGAAATTCTCATCGACTAGCTGTGCCTCGTCGTCTCCAGCTGCCTTATCACTGGCTTGCTGTTCGAAACGCTCGCGTTGTACAACTGGATCGTTCAACTCCGTGTACGCATTGCAAATCTCTTTCTTCATTACGAAGAGCTCAAAACGCTCCGTCAGACCAGGCTCACTGCGGTGATACTTGGCCAGAGGGCTCATAACCTGAGGATGCTCGCAGATAAACGTCGGATTGATACACGTCTCCTCGATGAACTCGCCCACCAATTTGTCCAGCAAACGAGTGGAGGTTCTTGGTGCCGGACACTCAACTTGGTGCTTAATGCAAAGTTTACTCAAGAATTCGGTTGTCTCTTTGGTGTTAAACGTCGTCGGACACGGGAATTTCACATTCAACTTCTCCTCAAGCGTCTTGATCATCGACACTCGCTTGAAGGGCGGCGTGAAGTCAATTTCTTGCGCCCGGCCTTCTGGTCCGTCGGGGTGGTAGGTTATTTTATAGCTACCATGGATAGCCTTAACCATGCCAGACAGCATTTTCTCGGTAATCTCAATGAGATCGTGGTAGTCAGCGTAGGCCATATAAAATTCACAAGTAGTAAACTCGGGATTGTGCGTGAGATCAATTCCTTCGTTACGGAATTGACGACCGATCTCGTATACGCGATCCAATCCACCGACTACCAGGATTTTGTGATACAACTCTGGAGCGATTCTCATGAACAAATCCATGTTGAGTTCGTTGTGATGCGTTACGAAGGGTTTGGCTGTTGCTCCGCCTGCGATCATGTTCATCATCGGGGTTTCAATTTCAAGGAATCCCATTGTGTCCAAGAATTGACGGATGAAGGCAATGATCTGAAAACAATTGTTGTTGTCATATTGTTGGCTTTTAAATTGAAAATTAAATAGAAGTAATTTTTTACCTCCCACAACTAAACACTACCATGCCAGCAAAGGCTGCAAAGCAAACAATTGCTTTACAAAGGACTTAACTACAAAAAGGAATCTTCGCCAGATTCTAAAGAATGTAGACAATGTTTGGGAATTTACACGAGTAAGTGATCTAATGCACCCTGAGCTAAAAAAAAAAAAGCATTACTCGGTACCAAAACTCAGGAGAGAAGAAGAGAGCAATAATCCCCCTTGGTTGAACGATGGTGTTCAGAAGTGGTACGCGGATGGGTCCAAGTCTGACAACAAGTTTAGGGCTGTTGTGATAACCAAGATGTAGCCTTTACATATCTGTTTGCAGTGAATCATCAATTTTTCAGGCTGAACTGTATACAATTAATGAAGGTCTACACCGCATTATCGAAAGAAAACTATAACAGACATCTATATCTTAGATAACTAGGCTATCCTTAACGACTTAAGGAGCTAAACCACCAACTCCAAAACGCTGGCAGCGCTTAAATCGAGATAAAAGTACTAGTGGCTTAATGACACTCCTTAATTCCTTTAATTCACTTCAAATACAGCGACAGAAAACAACAAATTATCTATATCTGTGTGCCAGAGAGATATAGATAATGAGAAGGCGGACATACTAACCAAGAAAGGAGCCTTAAATCCGTTTACCCTATCTTCCTTATAGTTTCAATAATACGGACACAAACCAGAACAAAGCGAACTGGATTATTATGCAGTTTCTGAAATAACCAGAAGGGTATTAACACATTTGGAAATGAACCTATACGGCTGAATACGAAGCCACAATCTCAAACGAGCTTTAGAATAAGATAAGAGTGTTATGCGAAATACTTACAGGACACAGAGCATGCAAGTACCACTGTTACAAACCGAACTCTGTAACCCTACCCTTGGTAACCACCGACAGCGCTGAATCATTTCACTTATCGAAAAGTGAACGAAACTATTATACGTTCGGTTACGCGAAACCAACGCGATTCAAATTAATTCTTCGTAGTAGTCAGTCATTCGAAAGAACAGCGTCGACGGTGGAAACCAAGGGTAAGGGAAATCTTTTTTATACTTATATATATAATATATCTTTTATGAATTTTGTATCTTTTGTCAGTTTCTTAAAGCTTCCAATAAAACGCTCATAGAGTGGTTGTCCAGAAGTCGGCGTCGTCTTTTATTAAGTCTACAAATCCACAAAAACCACTTTCATAAGATGGGTCTCATCTGGTAACCAACTACCTACAACCTAATCAGGTTCAAAATAATCAGCAAAACAAACGTAATAGCAATTGACTTCCCATCTAGAAATGTTTTCAAATTTGCGGAGGCAGCACTCCGTTTTAGATCAAAGAAGTGGATACAACAGATGTTTACGGTTGCAGTATAAGTGACTCAGTGACACTTCCAATTTTCCCAATTTAAATGTGAAGACCACACTCTTTTCAAAGTATACTGGTTCATAGAAAAAAATAAGAACTTAAAGTTTCAGTGCCAAACCACAGGGTTTTACCTCTATTGGTCGAAAAAATGTGAGTTTTACTCACGTCGCGAGAATTGCGTTCTGCTGCAAACAAATTAGTGTTTGGGACTTAAAATAAGTTAACGAAAAGTAACGAATCAAAATAACTTCAGAAAAATTCTTCTTACCATTTTGTATGAAACAAAAAAAAAGACAATCGTTTTTCAGCAAATGACAGCCGTCTGAAAATTGTCTTTACCTTCGCATGGATGAAGAGTATTTTTTACCTAAACGTATATACAACCTAAGCGTAGATACAAAATATTTCATACACTTTGTATGAGAAAAATGAGCTTACGCAAGAAATACTCTAATTTGTTCGTAGCGTCATAAAAGGCCGATAAGACAAAAAAATAAGGTAGGCTGTTTTTCTCTATGATGATCAAAGTAATTGCATATTGTATCTTCACGTAGGTGGTTATTCCAAAATTAAAATTAAGAAATGTGGAGTGACTAACTCAACTTAGTTTATTTTACTGATGTCAGAAGGACAATAATTTTCCGATATAAGCGTTGCTTAGGTTCTTATAACTTTTGCAATTTTAATACTAGCGATAATAAATATATTGCATATAGATTTGGATAATCTGAATCTTGTGATGCGAATAACTCAATTTTGACCTAAGTCGACTTAGGCGATTTTGACTAGTGACCACAGATATATGTAACCATTCACATAGCGTGGCAATGAAACACTTATAATTTAAGGTACTGGATAATCATTCAATGATAATGCCAAGACAGCAGCTTGCAAGAAAAAAAGAACAACCAAAAGGTCAGATTACTTGCAACTGACAACATCCAAAAAAAAACATCAAACAAGTAAAGGGGTGAAGGATTCATCTTCGTTGTTTCATTAAGCTATTAATAGTTCAAAGTTGTGAATAAAATCTACTATGAATGTGTGTATGTAGTTGAAGAACATTTTAAAAACTCTGACGTAAGATTTCCGAATAGGTTGAACCATAGTTTGCAATAGACAAATTCGAAGCGAAAACGTGACCGGAACCTTCCCCCCAAAGATACCGGCAAGCAGTGATGACGAACTGACTTATCTGGGGAAGTACCCGACTTTTGTATGCACAACAACTTGAGAATAAATTTAGAAAGAGCTTTTCAAATGCACTCAGCGATTCGTAGAATTTGCTGATTCCGCCCTTTGCACTGCATTCGATTGCTCATGCACGGCACATTTAACATTGACACTTTACATACCTTGGCTCTTATCTGGAACGTTTCTCTGACTCGGTCATTCAGAATGAGATCGAGATATCGCTGCCGGTATCGAGTCTCCTTGTCCTTGAGTCCGAAATGCAAATGAGGCAGCATATGCAGACATGGCGAAAGGAGTTTAATCTAAAAAAACAGATCAAATCGAATCAGAATCAACGGAGTAAGCATTCACATGGATAGACTTACGTTTCTTGGGACAACTGAAAGTTCACCTTTCTTAGTCTTGGCAGGGAAGCCGTTGATGCCGATGATGTCACCACGACGCAACTTGGCTGTGTCGGTTTCAAAAGCAGCTTCACTTTCGTATAACTTAGCATTAGCCATAACCTGCAGCTTTACACCCTCACCGCGGAGATCGTAGAATATCAATTTTGCACCGGATTCTCGAATGGCGTGTACTCGTCCAGCGACACTACAACACAAATGATCGACAATCACATACAATTTTCTTTTTGGATTGCTTTCCATTTACCTCAGAGTGACATTTTCCAGCATCTCGCCATCCTTAAGTCCCGAGTATTGTGCAAGGAAATTCTCCAGCGAGACCGTGACATTGAACTTGTGTGGGTATGGATGTGTCTCCGGTGACTTCTTGAGTTCGGCCACAGCATTGGAGCGCAATTTGAAGAACTCATTTGGTGAGATTTCCTCCTCCTTTATCTTTTCCTTCTTCTCCACTGCTGGTTTTGATGCCATTGTTTTTTCTGACTTCTCCTTTGCTTTCTGCTCGGCCTTCAGACGGCGCTTAAGTTCACTGTGAATAGAGAGCACAGAGTGTCGGATAAATTGTTACGCCGGCCTTTTTATACATGCGGAAATTGCTAGAGCAACGTACGCTTTGGAAGCACTACTTGCGAAGTTACAATTGTTGCACTGAATCATCCTTCTCGGTGCAGGCAATAAAGCTTTCCGATTAGATAAAAACACAGACACAGTGGCCAGCAGCCTGGACGGCTGATGAAATCGGTAGACGTGCTTGCACAAATGCATTTTTCTAATGCATAGATTGCAGAAGCTCCCCGATGTGGGTAATATGCACGTGCAACGTTAAATAGCTCTAGCCAACTGACAGCTGTGCCGATGTGTCAGTGTGTGGTGCAACCTAACCAAAGAATTGTAATTCTTGGCTTTTTTTGGCGATTGTTTGTGTTAATTTCGTTGTGGGGATAACTTACTTCTTGGAAAGTTCCCCAGCGGGTTGCGCCATTGTTGATATTAATAAAAATATGTTCTACTTTGTGTATTTAGGGGGTAAATTCAAATTTGTTGTGTGCGAAGTTCTGATCGCGACGGAACAAATGCGTTTCTTGTTGGAAAGGGTTGGTAAGTTGACAGATTGGATGAAGGGAGAAGTGACACGCGTCTTGGTTGTCAAAATTTTTTTAGTACTGTTGCACTTTTAAGAGCGAGTTCAGTGCGTCATGGGCTTCTAAATTATAGAATAGTTATATGATTTGTTTACTTACGTGACGTGAATCGAGAGGCATTCGAATTTTATATAAAGATTACAACACGCACAAGCTTGATTTTTAAATAGGGAGGATGAGCTTTTCTATGGAAATGACCACACGCATTGGTAGTGTGAACAAGATAAGAAAGAAATCATAAAAATTAGAATTGAATGTTTTGTAATGGGAAAGTATTATTACACTCGTACCTATCAAAAAAGTTGATGCGTTTACTTTTCATTGAATTTCGAATTGGAATTTCGATTGGAGTTTTTATTTGTATCCATTTTTATTGACTTAATTTAAATTGATTTAATATGTTGTTCTATAGGTCTTCGAAGTTTAAAGGTCGTAACTGCAAAAGATCGCATTTCAAGTTTTTAAAATATTAGTTTTAAATTTACGCAAGAAAGTGGAAGATTAAAAATTGAGTACAAAAATTTATATTTCGTATAGTAAAAGAACATATTTAAAGAAAGTTAATTTAGGTAAGGTTAGGTAGGCGGGCTGATAGGAAGACTCTGCCTCACCGTTGGTCTTGTGGACCCCTTGTGTTACTAATTGCATCCCCCAAAGTTAACTTAGCTCTCGCCAAGAAATCGCACGGCGTAGTTTGGGGTTTGTGAGTCTTTAAGTTCTAAATTCCCGACTGCTTTTTGCTACTTATATTTTTTCCATAGGTTTAGTATTGATAGATAAGTCTTTAGCTAAAGTACGTGGTAGCGAAATATATTCTTTGGATTTCATAAAGCAGTTTAAGATTGACTTTAGGTCTAGGTTTCTAATTGTACTGGTCATCATTGACCGCCTTTAATTTATTGCAGTTAAATTTTAACTCTAAAAAGACGGAAAAAAGGTATTACGAATCAGATCGCCTTTCAGATTTTCGATTGCAATGGTCATCATGGGCCGCCAGTAATTTATTGCCTATATTTTTCCCCTAGGTTCAGCATGTGATGAATAAGTTGTTTATCTTTAACTGCTACACACATTGTTCGGCTTCATAAAGCTTAAGATGAGAAGCCACGTCTTTTTCTAATACTTGCTACATCTATATACTACATCACCATTTAATGCAGAGCTCGTTTTAACTCGTGTCCAGAGTTAAAACAAACATCTTATATGTTTTGTACTTTTTCTGACCGTTGCATTCTGTAAATAAATTGATCGCAGAACGTTTTTATGAAATACAAACAAAGAAAAGTTTGATCTTAAAAAAAGATTTGTTTACATGGCTAAAGAATATCGACTTCTGATGAAATGGATTTTGAACATCGAAAAGCTCACGTATAGCGGGAAATCCCTCAATTATAAAAGTAATCTCTTATTTTCTGTTTTCTGGTTTGTCTATGGACATCTTTAGTCTTATAGATTTAAATTAGTTATCATATCGCCCCATATTTTCTGTGAGCAAATTTAAAAGATAACGCAGACAATTAATAAAGTATCTGAAGTTGATGAGCTTTGTAGAGTGTTCGAGTGCTTCTTCAATGATGTGGCGTTGTTAGATTACATGCGAATTTTGAAATTAAATTATATGAAATCGTTAATTCGATTTGTGTCGCGTTTTTTAAGTCCTAATTAATGGCGAAAAGCGAGGTTTTGGGGTATCTCGGGCTAAATGTAAATTTCACGAACGATATCGTAACCGCTGTTACTTCGGTTTGCGAAAAAAAGGCTTGAATAAAAATTCTTGAACCAAGGCCATGTTCTCCACCCTTATCATGCCAAGCCATGTCACACTTTTTTTTAAGGTTTTTATGGTATGTATAGCGTGGGTGGGATTCTTTTCCTCTTGGTTGCCTAGTGTTACGCTCAGAGTCCGAAGAGAACAAATTAATTTCAGTTTCGTTACCCCTAAGGATGTTTGGCCATTTTTTACCAGATTTATATGTCAAAGAAATGCCACGTTGCACGAATAATCTACGCTCTGCCCCTCAGCGGACTGTTACGCCACCCAATTATAGTGAAGTTCTTGTTGAATTTTTATATATAAAAAAATCGTTGGCACATTTTCGAGCTCTTTGG
The DNA here is from genome assembly GCA_905187475.1 of Syritta pipiens. NCBI lineage: Eukaryota > Metazoa > Arthropoda > Insecta > Diptera > Syrphidae > Syritta > Syritta pipiens. The sequence goes on along the minus strand of LR994571.1, from coordinate 7,701,413 downwards.
CAACCCTTTCACGGCTGTAAACAAAAATAAATTTCGCCAGCAAGTGTTGACCTCATCAAGTTTTAGGTCAGTCACCTTCTTCTATTTAAAGATTTTCTATTTCGCTTTGCCTTTGATAGCGAGTTTGCGAATAAATCACAAGAAATTAATTCCATAATCCGAGCGACACAAAGTTTTTCACTTTGTTGGACCTTTGTAGATTATTAAATTCATTGGGATGCCATGTAATTAAAACTCATATTCTTTTTTTTTCTAATACTTCAATTTAGAAATATTTTTTAATGTATATTTTTACTTAACTCAGTCAATTTTCCCCCCACAAAAAAGATCTTTTAGTTAGTCAAAAAAAAATCTGTTGTATATGTATGCACATACATATATTTTTTGTACCCCGCCCAAAACGAATACAAATAATTCAATGAATACAGAAACTTGATATACTTATCCACAGAACACATTCTCCTTAACATATTAAACTTATGTACCACCCGAAAACATAAAAAAAAAACAAAAACCTAAGTTACATAACTTTAATATTTATGCGAATGTGTATATTCAATAGAAATCGTGTAAATAAATGTGATTCTTTTTTTCTTTTCTTTTATCTTTTTCGCCTTCTAACACTCGATACTAGTCTAAAATTGTTTCACTTTCAGCGTTGTTCAGAGTGATCTAATTCAGCGTATTCATGGATCTGGTTTACTAAATGCTCAAGCCTGAGGTAGATTACAAGATGATGGGGTCAGTTTTATTTTGTTGTTGTCTTTGTTGTTCTTGTTCTCCTGGTGGTAGTGTTATGAATTCGCCGTACTTATGACTAATGATGGTTGCATATCAGTTGGTTGGTTAGAATTTTAGAGATTTCGCGATTAGAGCTGCAATTGCTTGTGTCTTGTTACCGTTTTGCCTACGGAGCTCTACTATAACATCATCTCGTTTGAAACCCATTTTCACAAGTTCGTTGACGTCGGCTTCAGTAAATGGTTGGCCGTCTCTTTTAGCCTGGTTGGGTCTTGATGTTGATGGTCCTGCTGTAAGCGTGGAAGTTTATTGGTGAGATACGTGACTTTGTACGAATATTTGGGGACTTACATGTGTCCATTTTACTAGCTTCAATAGCTTGACGAATTGCCTCCTTTTCCGCTGTTTTCTTTGACTCTTCTAAAATTGACGTATCGTCCTCGGAGTTCATGCTGCTGAGCCTAGCACAATCCGGCAAATCGCTCTCGGGCAGAAAAGGTGTCTCCGTTCCGGTGGTTCCGATGCGTAAAACATTTTTTTGGAGATCAATATTCATCTGAAAAGCGAATTTTAGTTTTATTAGAATGTAAACATTGGAGACCTCTTAAAGGTTATACGCTAAAAGAAGATTGTTTTATGTCAATGGAAAGAAGAAAACCTGATTACAAAAATATCCACACAAAACAATCTTGTCTGTCTTGTGTTTACTCACATGTTGTATATTCAAGAGCGGGTATCTAATCTATAGACCGATTTTCAGAATCGAAACAGAAGCAACTCCGAAGTTTATAAATTATAAAATAAGTCAATATGGATATAGGGACATTTGAAGACATAATTTTCAGCAGAGCCACGCAATGAGTTTGGCGTCCATATCGCTAGAATCTAGCTCCTTTTTCGCTACTGAGAACATCATCACAGTCATCATCTACAGACAAGTTTGCGCCCAACTTGCGAAAAATATATACAGTGAGCTTGAATGCGATTCGATAAGTACAAACATAAAAATAATCATATTCCCGATTTGTTAAAAAAAAAGATTAGTCATATTGATCTCCTACAAAAAAAGTTATTCCCAAATAACTTAGCCCAGTAACGAAATTCGAGGACAAAATAAATCGCACATCTCATAAATATGCCAATTTCCGAAAAGGCCAAAGCAGATAAAAATTAAATAATTTTAATTACAGTGAATAAAAAAAAACAAACATTTGAATAACCCAAATTTGTAATCACAGTGGAACACCAACTGGTCATTGATAAAATGAGCCTCTAATATTGTTTAACAAATGCTCAGTTATAGGTTGACCAAGTCTCCTGCTAAAATTTGTCAAATTTCAAAGGAGCAGATCTATTTTTAGCAATATCCACCTCGTTCCACAAGTTCTCAGCAGGATTGAGATGTCGAGACTGAGCTGACCATACCATAAATGTTTTTTAGGCGGTTAACATTGCCTTACAGACTTAATCGGATGGTTAGGATCGTTATCCTATTGAATTCTTATCTTTAACGATGTCTCAACATCAGCATTGCATTGCAATAGCTCAGAATTTCCTTTTTCTTGCATATGGTTCAGACTGCCTTCTAGGCGATGAAGTGGTATTGTGCCATCCCAACAAAAAACATTCCCATGGAAGAATGTATTGGTTATACGTTTTGATGTACATGTGCTAGCCTACATCATTGAGATGAATAGAATAGAGCAAAAAGAAAAAGTTATACCCCCAGACTTTACAAAAAAAAACGTGCTAAAACGCTTGTAAGCCGTAGTAAAGGTAAAAGAAAGAGTAATAAAAAATTATTAATTTATTTCTGATTATTTTCCGGTCTCAATTCGCTTAAATAAATAAAATTGCATCTTGTGTGGAAAATTATGAGAGCAAGTGTATGTATATCTAACTTGGGACTTGGGACTATAAATGAATTCGCTGCAAACTTCTGGTAAACTTATGGCTTCTGAAATAGGGGCTTGTGTATCGATGTCAATTTCTTAGATCAATAGAAAATAAACACGGATAGTCCCTGTTGGCCCATCTGCTGCTTGCCTTTTGACCTATATAATTTAGTCAAAATCCAACATAAAGAATGACTATCTCTTTCTTTCTTTGAATTTCATTTTTTGTTAATTTTGACATTGAATAAACGCTTATTCGTTTTTTGTTAGCAATACTAAACCCACGTTTTTCCTTTGCTCTCGTTTCGTTCAAATTACAGTCCACATATAAAAATTCGCGTACAGTCCCTTTTTGATGCTTTATCCAAGCCACTTGTAGAAGACCATTCTACACGTACCTTTATATAAACATCAAATAAATAAATAACCAAATAAACGAAAAAATTCTATATGGTTGTTTTCATGATATTTTGAGACATTTGTTGAAATAGTGACTTAAGCTCATAGATGCTTTTTAGTTGTCTAAACTATTTGGAAATGAAAGAGCAGACCTACAAGTCAGAAAACGGTCCGCATCACCTTCCATGATATTACGACAAATCTCCGGCATACCTACTAGAACCGCTAAATGCTGCATAAACAGCTGGCTGGAGAATATGACTAGGCCAAAATATTCTCACCAACTACTTCAATCGCTACAACGAAAAAACTCCTCAGGCTAACAAGGAGTTAGATTCGAATTGTCACAGGCTTCTAGGCAGACATTATCTTGAAAAAGGCAATATCGCTTTTAGCTCCTCCCAAAACATTCTAGGTTTCATTATGAATTCAGGTTTCTTGCGTGAGCTCTAAGTGGGGGACAATAGGCCCATCGGTGGCCGCAGTGATGTAGGCGATTTTTCCCACCCCTCCTCTAAGCTATAACAACCTGAGAAAAAAAAATTGGCCGCGTTTTTTTAGCAATGATCCACGTACACACTGGTTTGGTGGTTGTTTTAGCACGCTATAATTGAATTTGTAAAACAGAAATAAATCAGTTTACGTGGCCAGAGCAAGGAAAATCTATGACTCATGGCCACCACCACTCAGACATAAAGTATGACTTTCAAAAGCGTGACTAATAAATTTGTTTTTTTAGTCACTCAATAATGCACGAGTCTACAAAACCACAATACCTCGAAACTGCTATCTGGGTCAATAACAAACAATATTCATGAATATATTAATTTACCTGATGTCGCTTCAACATGTCCAGCCCCAAGAGCATATCCATCGGCTGATGTTCTAAAATAGACACGCTCGACGCCAAGTGATCATTCTCGATCTGCACCTCTACCATGTGAATACGTCCAATAATCCTCTGAGTACCCACACCTTTCGCGATTCCATTCCATCTGTGAATAAAGCAAAAAAAACAAATTTAAATGGTCATTCACCGAGCTTCCTCGCCACCGCCCACCTCACCTAGTATCGATCAATCGATTAATGTTGCATTTTTCTGCGCACTTTGCACTCATGATTGTCGTCTGCGCGCCAGAGTCAATGAATGCCTTAACAGGCACACCATTCACTTTGCAATTGATGTATCTGAAAAAGAAGTCCATTGTCATATCGCCATATACGGCTAGTCACATGACACGACGCAACTTACAGCATAGTCACCGTTCCAAATATCTCAGGGTTATACTCAATCGCAGCGGCCATATTCTCCTGGATATTCTTCTGCCTGATTGCCTCCGCGATCATTCCCTGCGCTTCGGTATCAAACGGATCGGCCTTTAACATTCGCAAACGTTGCCTTTCGTGTTCTTTCTTCTCTTCGATTTGTTCAACTAATTCCTTAGCGAAAGTGTTCAAGTCACCGGACAATAGAGCATCGGCCAGCCTTGGATTGTTTTGCTTCAACAGTGCTAGATGTTCCGGATTATCGAGAAACATTTGACGCACTTTCTCTGGGTCGTCCTCGCTACCGACGGTAACTTCACTTTCTGATCGCTGTGGCGTTGTTGTTGGCACGGGTATGTTACTAAAGTCGAGATTACTTACAGGGGATGGGTAAGGTTGATGAGAAACAGGAGCACCAGTGCCTGTGGAAATAACAAAAATATAATTAAAATCTTTATTTTCTTCCAAATGGAATTCAACAAGATATTATTATTTTATTTTCGTCTGTCAGTAATTAAATGTCGTTTATTTTTAATTTTCTACAAATTGAATAGAACGAGTGTGCGATTTTTTAGACACACAAAAGGAGGTCAGTGGTTCAGTGCTTGTCGGGGACATTTGGAACGCTGTTTCGGCAGCATGCACATGGAGTGTCTATTTTTTGCTACGAGGTATTTGCAATGAGGTATTCGTGAGCATGAAATTGAGAGTGGTGGTTAATTCAATAATAAGAGAAAGTAGATGCATCGTGCAGTACAGGAACGTAAGTCTAGAAATTTACGAAATTAGGGATATGAAAATTAACATTATAAGGTACCACTGTCAACACTTTAAATTAATAAGACCCTATAAGTTTTATGCCAAATTCCATAATTCTTTTAAAAAAATCGAATCAAATTAAAAATTAAATTATGTTGTTTTATTTCTGGTTTTCTTGGTGTACATTTTTCCCCCGATTTTGAATCAAACCAGGTTACTCTAGCTTAACAGTCCGACGCGATAAATCCGATACGATAAATCAGCACAAGAAATTCCTGCTAGAGTACCGTAGAAAACGCATTTCCATTACAAAATACTTTCGTAATGTATGGACAACACTGCTCTGGTCTCAACACCAACGATTCGCTTGTCACATTAGAATTCTGCAACCCCACAAGAGGCGATATTCATAAACGTCCGCTACCAAGAAGATGGTCTATCAGCAATCAACATCTTTCAAAAATCAACACTACCACGAGAATCAGACTGAAGCAGCATTCCCGGAAACCTCCACTGGACATAGACAGTAGGAAGCGTTTAGTTTTTTAGCACTACGCACCAATACCTCAATCCTCGTTTAGGATATATCCTCCGTGGGAATACTGTCAGTATAAAAAAGCGTGTATGTTAACTTAAAGCGCACTAATCTAGTCGATGTTGACCCCAGTCACGATAGTCATAGTTAAGGTATTTTGATTCCCAGAATGGATTAATAAATCCGGTGGCTATTTAGAACCGATTAAATAAAATTTATTCAAAGAAACGCATAAATTATTGATGAATTAAATGATGGCATGCTTTCTTGATTTTAGCAGTTGAATGAGCTAAAAATGTTCGGCTGTGGTGGGGAAAAGACGCAAACGGGATTGTGTGATCGACCTGCTGCAGGTGCTGGATTATGGTTTTTAAATGATAAGCATTTACAAATAGCACATTAGTAGTTTTATAGTTATTTAGCGTGTGAATTTATGTTCATGAGCATTTTATTTCGCCTAAACTGTAGCTTAGAAGCCAGAAGGTAGACATTGCAAAGGGCGCTCTAGTGTTTTCTTTGAATCCGAGGCTTCCGTATCAAGAAAAAGAAGGAGTCGAAGATATTTTGCACGTAAGCTGGATCTATCAGGCTGGAAAGTAAGCTCGAAGACCAAGGTTAAAGTCAACATTAACTCCATAAATCCATAAAATGGCTCGCAATAAACAATCCACCCAGTTTAAAAGAAATTGGTGCCCATTTTTGAAAGCCGTAAGTCCATAACATCCATTGCCAAACAATTTGGTAGAAGTGGTTTCAAGAAAAAAGCTTGGTGTCATGCTTTGAAAAGGGTTTCTGCGGTGCATAGTAGCGATAGATCCCGAAGAACACCTGCCACGGTAGTAAAAGGATCATCAGCATGTTCCACACAAGAATCAAGGCTTTCGTAGCCTAGGATATTATATTCGGCTAAAGATCCAGAAGTCCATTAGTGCTGGTACGCATCCAAATAGAGACCAAGAAACAACGTACAGTATACTGACAGAGTTACAATCTTCTGAGCTGGTACGTTACTTCCATCACACACAGGGACCTAACTAAGCCAGGGCTTTCCTGCCAACACTACAGCCAAATCCCAACTTCCATCATTATGTGGTTTGTCGGTGCCTGCAGATCTTTAGTTTTGCACGCACCACTGGCACTGGAGACTACCGGAGGCCGTGATTTAGTTGTCTTCAAATGAGTTTGCATGTGAGTTCACAGCACTCCGCCGTTACATGTGCACTCGAGCCATTTAACCACACGCGATGCAACTCCTGACCATGAACAAAAGCCCAGCGCATTACATCATCGTGTTGAAAACAAGTTGCGCACAACAAAAGACAGCGACGACAAAGAAAAAACATAAAAACACACAGAGAGTGATCATTGAACTACAAAAAATCGAATAAAAGTGCGTATTTATCGTGACGAACATCCGCAATCCCACGTCAGAACAGGATGTAACAAAACAACAAACGTTGCTTTTATTTTGCCACACAAAGGCGTGCGCATCAATTGATAAGATAACAAAAATACTTCAACACTCACCTAAGACTCGTCCCCTTCCGGCGTTTGCAGGACTCACTCCCAACGTAGTCTTTTGAAGGATGACACAGTCGCCATCCTTTAAGCCGTAGGACTTCAACGACTTTTTATCGTCAAGTAACGGACGTCCGTTGAAGAGCACGAGTATCTCTGGGGCTGGCACACCCGACTCCACCTCACAGAAGGCCTTAAAGTTCATCAGCTCCAATTCTTCCGACACGTCAAGGACAAAAATATCGTCCATGAAAGTGCTGACAGTGATCTTCATGTTGAAATCTCAAATCGAATGAGCCGAAGAGTAAAAATATATTAAAAAAAAAAAAATATTGAACTCTTGCACTTTGTACTTGATGTCGTGACCAGACGCGAACGCGTGTGTTTATCCCACAACGATTTCGGTCACTTTGAGTGCTTCGTTCGGATGTTCGGGCTACCGTTTTAGAGACTCCGGCTCTCTTTGTTTTGCTGCACCGCGAATGTGGGCCGTGTTGTCTGCTTTATCTTCTGGACGTGTCTGTGCAATATGAGCGTGTAGCGCTTCGTTTCTTCTTGCGAATTGTTTTGTTCTCAAAAATAAATACTCCGCTGGCCGAGATGTCTGACGGTGGCGATGGCGATTAACCAAATAAACAAAGAACAGCGGTTTTAACTGAACGGGGGGATGGGAAGTGAGTGCGCTTCGCGGGAATTCACTGATTTCACTGATATTTCGTTGTACAGGCGAAGAAATTTGATTTCGGTGGCGGTGGCGGATGGCGTTTTGATGTGTTGGTGGGCAACCCGAGCGTTTTAATTTTTATTTCACAACATTAGAATTATTCCATAGGGGATTTTGAGACGGTTAAATGATTCATTGAATTTAGTGTTCATACGGAATTTTGTCTCGAAAATAGTTTTTTGAAGAATTTTCTAGAATAAACAAATTGCGCGAGGTGACAAGCGAATTTAAATAAAATTCATTGCATTTGCTTGATTAGAGTTTATTTCATTATTGTGAATTGGTCAACGTTGACGGGGAAGAAAAAAAAAATTATGTCAATGACTTTGGTAAAGCGCTAGATGGGACGGAGAAATACGCGTCGATAAGGGGGTTCCGAAAATTTTCTTCTGTCGGGCCTAGTTTATGCAAGATTTGTGTTTGGGCTTTTCTGCAGCCGCTCTATAAATGGGCTTACGGCAATAGAATGAAAGGCATAGTCTACAATTCATTGCTAGGTGTATAGAGTAGTTTTTGATGAGAATTTGCTTTCCGAGGTTTCTATATTGTTTAAGTTTTAAAATGGTTACATTTTTCAATTGGCAAACAAAAAACCGGACTTCTAGTCTGCCATTTTCATCTCAAACTTCAGCAGATTTTGGCTAAATGTTTTATGTACGTACGTACGTAAATGTTTTATAAACGTATGTGCGTTAAAATTCTTAAACAATTCTGATAAAATTTATCCACTCCCTCATTCACGGGATGTGAATTTTGTGGTCTAATATTTACATCAAATTTAGTGTCAGTATGAAAAATCGGACATGTACATGCCTTTCACAGCTTGGCCATGAATTTCACGTTACCCAGACTTGGGCCCCACTGAAACTTTAAAAACGATTGCCCTTCCGCCTTTCCTTCGTCCGAGGACTTTTTTATTACGGTTTCAGTTTCAATTTTTCACAAATTTTTGAAAAGCAACACACTCATTGGTCTTGATTCCGTAAAAAAACAACAAAAGTTAGTTATGATAGCCCATCTACCACTTAAGTAGTAAGAACTCACAATTTATTTCTCTTGTCAAACTAATTCGCCGTATTACTCATTTTAGTACACATATTCGCCTAATTTAGCACAGAAATATTGAAAACGAAGATGGCTTCCTGCAAAAAGTGAATAGTTTCGCGTACGATTATTAAAATAAAAGATTTCTGGTGAATAAAATCCGTGCTCCGCGAATTACAATCCATCAATATTGTGCAAATTATTTAAAATATCACCACCGCTATAGTTTTTCTCTTAATAAAAGAATTAAGCTAGTGAAAAAAGAAAAAGAAAATATATTCAAGTTTGTGTCACTGTGTGGTAACACATTTCATCCACCCAAGAAAAAAATTAAAAAGAAAAGACGTAGTTTTCTCGCAGCTCTAGCGTTTCTGCATTCCAAGAAATTCCCTTAAAAGCCGTCAACATACATCCACAAAATAGCTACAGTTATCCTAAGTTAGCCATGAGTACTCAGCCCAGTCCAGCGAGCCTGAATCCACAGGCTGAAACTGAAAAGGTTCGTATTTCTTTAGTTCTACATTTCGAGTGGGTCACTTCCCTGGTCCTGGGAGGAGCCCCCGATGGCTCGAGGAGTCTCTGACCAAAAATCTAATCGAGTGGGGGACTTTTTTCTCTTGTCTTCTCCGCCGTGGAGTAGCCTTGAGAAATCTCACATTCTCTGATGCGTTGTCAAGTTGTTTTTTGTTTTGAAGAATTATTTTTTTTTTCATTTTTGCTTTTCATTGCTGCTTTTGATGGTGTTTTTTTTGATGATTGTGTGGTTGTGGCGATGGTGATACCGGAGATCTAGATCTAGACGGAGGTGTGTTGTGTGTCGTTTGTTGTTTTTCTTTTTTGCGTCGTCGTCGTCGTCGTGCCGGTGTGATGGCCGGCCGATGGTGTGCGGGGAGAGAAAGTTCTTCGGGTCATGGGTGCGCGAAGATGTGTGTTTCTGTTTCCCTTTATGAATATGCAAAGAGGTGTTGGTTGGTTCGAGAACCAAGACGTTTTTTTTTTTTTGGCCGGCGGCGATTTAGAAAGCTTCAACGGCGACGACGTCGGCAGCACCTGGGTATGGTGCGTTTCAAATCGATTTAAGCTGTCGCGTAAGCGAACCCATTCGTTTCGAATCGTTGGGGTTTGTCAAGGGGATCAGCTTGTGGCCGCCGTGGAGCTGCAGACAGAAGATAACTTCGAATCATGGAGTGTGCCACTTGAGTGGTTGCGATAAGTGAAAATAAATATCGGAGTGTATCTACATTATCTAGATCATTTCCTTCGTTTCTCTGAGTATGCGATTTGTGTGACAAAAGCTACTAAACGTGTGGGAGACAACCCCAGGCCTTAACCACCAATTTGTGCCTTTTCAATTTATTGAAATGTTTGAAGCCGCAATTGAAATTGAATCCTTTAACCTTCCTCGATGTGATAAAAAATCTAGAAATATACATTTTACAAAGTGCTTTGTTGTGCTTGTCGTGCAGTTATTGCTATGTTCCGTCACTATGTAGCCGCTATCCGAAGTCATGCCACTTCACGTGATAGGCTGTACCGTCGTTTCTGTCACGCTGTACTGTAACGTGGTGCACTTTACTAGGATTGTGCGAAGAGTTTCCATACTCAGATTGTTATCCAACGAACTCTTCTGTTCTTTTCCGCTCTTGATTACTCAGCGATCATATTTAGGATTGTATCCGCCTTGAGAAAACGCCAAATAATTATCAGGGGCCCACCTTTAGTGAGTATGTGCCAATCGTCCAAAAGTCTTTTATTTCAAAGAAGTTTTCCAATTCACAGTTTGTGAGTGACTATAAAAATCGATTCCTTTTAAACGTGCTCATGGTCGTCGATGTGGTTTCTCTGAACTTCGTAATTAATGTTTCACTTGCCAACGTAGAATACTTTGCAGAATATATTTCTGCAATAATGAGGTTTATAAAATTATGTCAGTAATTCATCACCTTTTTTGTGAGTACCTAGGCTTTCATCATGGTTAAAGAAATGTATCTTTTAAAGCGTGCCGTCTTCCGATGCTTTCCAGACTTAGAATAATAATAATTGGGTAGCGGTACAGCCCTTTAAAGGCCAAAGTCTAGCTTTTGACACCTCCAATATGTTGTGCGCGGTATAATTTGACACATGTAGAAAAGACGTATTGTTTAATGCCGGCCCAAAGGGCTAATTGAGGAAGCTTTTCCTGACAGAAGTACTCGGGGAGGATTTATAGTCCGCTGTAGGTGGGGTCGTGAAAATTATTTGTGGTGTTCTTCCTTGGATTCTACCTCGAATATGCTTGTTTAACAATTCGACGATTCAACCTTTCAGACTCAGAAAAATACATATTGAGATGATATTTCAAACCCTAGTATGTATCCTTTGAAGTAGTACGATTTAATGATATCTTTTACCAAACTCTTCAAAATTGTTTTGCACTAGTTTGATTATAGTGGCTGTATTGTATTAACTTGCAACAACAACAAAAGCCAATCAAAAGTTCAATACAGACCATAGAACGGGCCTAGTATCACTCATCTGGTGTCGATTGCCTAACAGATTCCTGTGAATAAAAAAAGTTAGTAGATTTATTTCGCTGCCATATGTGGAATAAAGTATATTAGTCCTAAATTGACCTAAACCCAGTCCCTTCTCATGAATTTACCAATGCATTTTACTTCCACATTAGCCAATTTACCAAAATCTTCTAAGAAGTATTTGATCAGAGTATATTTCCTGACCAAGTGCTGGGCATGTTCCAAGAAGATAAAGTGGGGTCTTCTGATCCTGCTCATCTCTGCAGCATCTTTAGATTTTTTTTTTATAATTGGCGCGTGCTACAGGGATTGGAGCTACCCTTAAGTATTCGGTTTAAGACACAGCACGGGCTGAAAGTACCCAGGAAGAGATGAAAAGAAGGTACCAGTGCGAGCTGGTTTTAAATCTCTGCATGTTAAGCAGCCCATACACGATTCAATTGAATCATCAACTCAGTCAAATCACAGCAAAATCAACCCGTGTGTGGCTTCGTCAATTGATCGATTTGACGGTTGGCGAAAAATCAAAAGATTTTGATTTTTGCGAAGTTGACTGGCAAGTCTTTCAACTCAATTGAATCGTGTGTGGGCAAGTTCATCGACAAGCTGTCAAATTTAAGAAATTTCGGTAGACATTCATTGTGAAATCGTGTGTAAACGAGTTTTGTTCTGTGTTAAAGTGAAAAATTATATATAAATTGGCAGGTTTTCAATTCAATTGATGTAGTGTGTGGCCGACTATCAATTCGGTTGACAACTTAGTTTACAATCGAATTGAATCGTGTATGGGCTGCTTTATATTTAAAAGGGAAAATAGAGTTTAGAAGAATATTCCATAAGAATGAGTCTCTAAACTTTATCGAACGTCCGAAAGCAGCCTTGAGGGCGTACTGATGAGCACTCCTAGCGGGGCGAGTATTGCGAGTGAATGTTTGAAGGGGGGAAATCGTTGAAGGGAATACCAACCTAATTATCGGAGAGGTGGTGACCAGTTAACCGAATTTTGTTTTTCTTTTTTTATACTTGATTTATTCAATTTTCGCCAAAACATTTGGCACAAATACTCATTCGATTCGTATCAGTAAAATGCACCAGCAATTCTCGTAGTCGAAGCTTTTTTAACTTTACTGTGTGCATAAAATTCCTTAAGTCTGTTGTATGTTTTTCAAAATAATTTGTACACAAAAAAAATTGTGTGATGCCAAAAATAAACCCATGCTCTTGGAGCTCTGAATAAATTATTTTCCATTTCGAATTACACCAACAAACCTCTCAACTTAGCGCAGACTGGCTACTTAAAGTTGAGGTCAAATAAAAGTCCGTAGTATTTTTATTTTTCCAGCCTTCTCACCGGAGTAAAATTAGACGAAGAAACGATTTTATTACTTTTTACGGTAAATCCTAGTGAATGAAAATGATTGAGAATAGATTTATGATTACAGCTTATTATTTTTGTTGATTTACGATTTACTTTTTTAGACACTTATCGTCGAACTTAGTAGGTCTTTCCTTGTGGGGCGTGTCGTCGACATTAAAATTGCTATTTTTGAACTTTGTTCCATGCTGTGGGCACCTCCTACGCCTATGACATCTTGCAAATGTCTCGTGCTATTTCAACAGTGTTTACCTCTAGAATATTTTTCAGTTTCAAAAGTAATACAAATTAAATTATGTACTAAAAACGACGATTAACTCCAGATAGCTGAAACAGCTCTTTCAAAAATACATTATATAGGGTGTTTTTTTTAATTAGATTGACGCCTGCAGGATGCTTCCAAATTGTGCAAATTTGATTCCAATTTTTTGTTTTGTTTGATTTTTTAAAGATTACTTTTGGTTGATAAACAAAACTGCCGTATTAGGAGTAATGATAATCGTCAAGCATATGTTGAGACATCGTTACATCCACAAAAACGGACTGTTAGGTGTGCTTTATCGATTCGTGGATTAATTGGTCCGTATTTCTTTAAAAATAATGCTGGCGAGAACGTTACAGTCAATGGTGACCGCTATAGAGCCATGATTACTGACTTTTTCGTTCATCAATTGAGCAACCATGATGTGCAGGAGCTGTGGTTTCAGCAAGACGGCGTAACATGTCACACAGCTCGTGCCACAATTGATTTTTTGAAGGAAACGTTTTGTAATAGCATAGTTTCACATGACACACCCGTGAATTGGCCTCCAAGATCGCACGAAAGATCGTTGGCGAGGCATTCCAATGGAGGCAAAGGTCCTTCCCGAACTGTATCGCCATTCAAAGAAGAAGAAAGACTCTGTACAATTAAGCTACTTCACGGAAACATAAATTAAAAAAATAAACGTACAATGTGGTTAACCAAATCTAATTTAGGTGTAGGGAAGGAAAATAAAGAATGGGAAGAAATTTCAAATATTTTTCGTTTTCAAACACGCTGTGTTAATTTCTCGGAGTTGATGTTTCTGAATTCTGCATGCGGGTCTGCCTTCCTTTTCTTTCTCTATCCTCGCTCTATGAGCTCTTCCATTCCATGCCAATTTTTAATCAACAATCAACAGCTGCTCTAAAACCTGAGTGACATGTTCACTGAAACGTGCTTTGCATACGTAAACTCCAAAAGTAGTCTCATAAATTTCGTATATGTGGTTTTCCAAATGGAGTCCGGCTTTGAGTCTGAGAGTGGCATAAAGAATTGGATATATTCATGTCCATTCCTGTCCTTTGGCAAGCGACAAATATAATTACATTCGAAGCGATGTGGGCATTTTACAAAGAAAAAAAAATCCAGAACAGGTGGTGGTTACTAAGAAAAGGTCATTCCTGGGGTGTGGTAAATAAAATGTGAGTCATCCAGAGCGCAGGGAGCCTAGCATCTGCTCCTACACATCATGGGCGTATATTCCAGGACACGGACAAATTCACATTAATCACCCTTGACGTTAAAACAAATTCCATTTGCATTGAGTTACGCTGGCAGAATAAGTTTCTATTTTTTTTCTTTGCTGCCAGAGGTTAGAGGCCAGTGTGGCAGGGCGTCGTCGTCGAATCGTTTGTGATTGTGAAATTCATTGATGACATCAGGCTATTATACAGCGAAATGATTTGGTTCTATGAGTGCACGCGACAGTTGTATTTTTGATTTGCATCAGTTGAGTAAATTTGGCAGTTATATTCAGGTCTCTGGACTTCCACGTCTAATGAGGAACTCATCAATCAGTTCTCATGTGCCGAAATGAAGCAGGTTAATTTGAATTGATTGAATCGATAGTTAATTTCCTTCTCTAGTCGCGACCAAATTAGTGGTGTGAGTGCAGTGCGATTTGATGACTGATAGGTGTGCTTTTAGTGGTATGTGGGACTATGAGTAAAGACATTTTGGTATTTGCTGTCGTGGGAAGGGTTATGTTGTCCCACAGTCAATGCTTGTTTTTCATATCGAATAGGACCTAAAAAGATTTAAAATAATCAAAAAACCGAACGCAATAGGGATTGACTTCGAAGACATCCCATTTAGAAATGTTGTCAAATTTATAAAGAGTGCAAATCCTAGATGAAAGAAGGGGGTACAGATTTTTAAAGTCGCAGTACAAGTGGCTCAGTGACTTATCCAATTTTCTTCTATTGAATTCAATTCCTAATCAAGTACTCACACCTTGGAATAAAGATTTCTTTAGGCCCGATCATCGATCTGTAAAGATGCCTTTGAGACATTTATGGGAACTGTTCATATTCGATATGCAACTCTTCTACTTGAGCACAAAACTAACATGAGAACTATGTTTGCCATGTGAATGTATGTATTTTGCCACTTTGCCTGAGGTTAGTGTGTAGTTACGGAATGTTCTCTTGTTTTGACAATGTCAATATTATTTGTGTGTTCTAAGAGTTGTGCCCATTCTGTTTGCTAAATTTCTCCTTGTTATTGGTTAAACAAGTTTTACCACCTCGGAGAATCGTTGTCTCGTCTCTTCCCCTCATGTTAATTGCTTTCCTGTCGCGAAGGTAGTGAAGCTTATGATTTGTTTGTAGGAAGAATTAGTAGGTGTTAATTGTTGCGGGATATACATGACTCGTGATTTTGTTGCCCGGTTAATGGTCAAAGGAAGTGCTAAGTGATAAAATTGCGTTGTTGTAAATTTGAGGTCATTCTCAAGAGTGGCGCCCTTGGAAAATGGTACCAATTTTTTTTGTTACTAGGAATTTCTGTGTACCTTACTTACTAGGTATGACTGTTTATAAGACGCAGAATAAAATTCCTTTCCTTTTCCAAACGTTCCCTAAATATTCATAGTTCGTTATAACCCGACCATACACCAATCTAAATGTTGGTTTTAGTTAACAATGAATGGTTTTATTTTTGCTTTCAATTTTTATTTTAAAAGTTTCTGAAATGTTGTGCAACCAGGTACCTAGACGCTAAAATATTTGGTTCGACAGGTCGTTGTGTCTTTACTGAGGTTATTTTATTTGTCAACAGGTGATCCACCAGATCGACTCATTTTTTTTACTGTATTTTAAAACAAGGAAAAAGCACTAGCACTAGCATCCAGACACTGCTCGGACTCATTTTCATTTAATTCAGAATAATTAGGAAAATATGTACAGAAAAGGGAAAATTAATCAAAAGGACAACCAAAGTTGTATATTATAAATACAGTGACGAGAATAATTTTTCATACAAGCCCTTATTGCGCCTAAATTTATAGCACATGCAGCAAAACAACGTTTTTTTCTTAGTATTCCTTTGCTGCGGGTAAAACATTGGAAATAAATAATTAATGTACAAATAAATCCTTCAATCAATCAGTCATTTTAGGCGCCTTAGAATTCTTCTCTACATGTAACCTATCAGCAACTGTATTTGACGCTGTTCTCATGTTGTGGTCTACATTTTTCACTGCAGTTAAAAAGACCCATTTGTCGATGCTCTACCCCCGAATTGAATCCCAGAACGGAATTCCTCACACACCAATTAAAAAACTTTGATTTATCTAATTCCCCTGTGCACGCTTCTGAAATGTACACAAATCTTATTTGTTTGCCAACATTTAGATTTTATAGTTTTTTTTTCTAAAAGTTTCATGTCTGCCACAGTACCCACAACGACCGACAATGAACCCACTTTCCATAATATTTGCCGACCTTGCGAATTAAGTCTAAAGCATTCGCCATCACAAGGTTATCGATTACTTGAAATTTTTGCGTAACAAATTGAAATATGAGTGTGTATACTATTCACACACATAATTACTGTGCTGTGTGATTGTTAACAACAGAATTCGTAGAATAAAATGAAAAACAGCGACGAAGAAGATAATTCTGTTTCTGCTGTTTAATAACAAATAAGCACTGAAATCGAGCATTCATTTCCACTAGAATTCAAGTGACTAATTGTGGTTGCGCTGTGGAGGGAATTCGGCTTGTTGTTTACTCGAGAAGATAAACACCTTGGCTTTTTATAAACCAAATGAGATAATTAAATTTCGATGCGATAAATAAAATTGCGTTGCAATGTAAATTATCAGGCTAACGATATGTTTAAAATTATTGCATCAGAACCTTGATATTACAATCTTATTGGGTTTTAAAACCGTTGCCAAAATGAGAGTTCTTTAAATGTTCCTGTGTAACCTTAACAGAGAGATAGAAAATTGTTAGTGGAGGAAGGGATAGTGCTTCTTTTTATTTCTTTTTAGTATTTTGCTTGTTCATGTTACTCTTTACCCCTTTTCGTTGTTATCTTGTTAAGCCCGTGCAATGTGGTTAATAGACTCACATGGTATCGATTGGGGCTATCAGCTTTCAGTGTGGATAATGGTCATGCAAGGGAATGTTTTTTCTTCGTGTGTTCGTTCATTCATTCATGCCGACTAGACAAGTGTTACGCTGTTTTAAAGACGTCCTAAGTCGTCTTAAGGTTTTAATGCTTCTGAGGTTGGGGAGTCAACTCGAAAGGAGTTGTTAACCGGCACAGTGCAGAGTGGGCTGTGTGCAGTGTGGGCTCTGTGGAGGGATGTAAAATTCCATTAAATTTATGCCTATGCAGTTAAACTTCATTCACATTGAGGCCTGGGGGATGTTGATGCCGGTCGTTAAAGTTTTCGAAAACATTCCTAAGAGCTTTCTTGTGTATCTCCCACGCCTATGTGTCCTCTATTGCCGTTGCTTGTATTTCAGGTTTGCCTGTCTTGTAGTTGCTTTGAATCGTTCTCAACTATTCCACGTTACTATTTCGGATTATTTTCATGGGAGTACACTCCCATGTAACCATGTGGGTTTTGTGAGGGTGCTATTGTGTTCCTGTCATTTAAAGTCTTAAACTACAAAGCGCTCTTCCATTGTTCGTAAAAATGCTGCAAACGAAGCCTTATATTTGATTAAATAAACTTGCTAGTTCCAAAGGAGTTTCGCCTTCCACAAGGTTTCGAGAGTGCAGTGAATTCTCTCCTTACGGACAACTTTAATAACCGGAAAAAAAGTCCTTGGTATCGTCGGTGTTCGGTTATAGGAGCGTTTACTATATTTCTGTCAGTTTTCTTTGTTTCTAGTAAAATTAAAATTAACATTTAAAATTTATCATAAAGCAGCATCATCTCGGTTGGGGTAACAAACGATCTTTCTGTTGTTTTCTTTTGTACTGTGACTCCTGGATCAAAAGTACTGAGTCTAACGTTGTAGTGTCAGCGTGATAACGAAATATTTACAAAACAGTTTTTCTCTTTGATTTCGATGGTATCAGGACAATCCTCTTCGATTCAGTAGCGGACTGGTTAAAGGTCTAGATCTAATTTATATATTTTTTATCTTTCAGGTTTTTCAATGGATAAACGAACTAGCCCATCCAGATACAAGGGAAACGGCCCTCCTTGAATTGAGTAAGAAACGTGAAACAGTAACAGATTTAGCACCAATGCTATGGCATAGCTTTGGTACAACAGCTGCCCTCCTACAAGAGATTATCAATATTTACCCATCAATAAGTCCTGCCACGTTAACTGCACACCAATCGAATAGGGTTTGTAATGCTCTAGCCTTGTTGCAGTGTGTCGCATCGCATCCGGACACACGAACTGTGTTTTTACAGGCACAGATTCCATTGTTCCTTTACCCGTTCCTGCATACCACTTCCAAGACTCGACCATTTGAATACTTACGATTAACTAGTTTGGGTGTTATTGGGGCTCTTGTTAAGGTGAGCACACACACTTTTACTCGAATGGCAGAATAACGTTAGTTAACCATTTTGTTTATTTGCTTTTGTTTCAGACTGATGAACAAGAAGTGATAACTTTTCTATTAACAACTGAAATCATTCCGCTGTGCTTAAGAATAATGGAGTCTGGCTCGGAGCTCAGTAAAACTGTTGCTACATTTATTTTACAAAAGATTCTCCTTGATGAAAGTGGTCTATCGTATATTTGCCAAACCTACGAGAGGTTTTCACATGTTGCAATCATTTTGGTAAATTTCGTACAGAAATATTTAAAATTGTTTCGCCCTTCAATCACTTGTTTGTGTTTCTATTTTTTAGGGGAAAATGGTTATTCAACTCGCCAAAGAACCATCTGCACGACTGCTGAAGCACGTAGTCCGATGTTATCTAAGGCTCTCCGATAATCCACGGTAAGTATCAATTCAAGTTAGCTCTTGAATTCATTGAAGTGGCATTTCAGGGATACGAATTTGTCGTTAGAAAATTGAGCACAGTGGAAGTAGTTGCTCCGTGCATATTGGGCCCAAGCGAATACAATTTTTGCTGTCTTGATGTTTAGATAAGTCTTTTAGAAAGATCTCAAGCTTTAAAATTTTTTTTGAAAGGCGTTTGAAACTATTTAGTGGATTATTCTTTATGTCAGAAGCACTACCGATCAGCCTTTCACTCTAAGAATGGTACTTGAGAAGGATTGGGAATATGCCAAACCGATCTACAGTTGTTTTGTAGATCTGGAAAAGGCTTATGACCGAGTCCCTTGAGGTAAACTGTGGAGTGTACTGCAGGAGTACGGGGTTGATGGTCCTCTGTTGAGAGCCATTCAGTCCCTATACACAAACTGTAGCAGCTATGTTCAGGTTAACGGTAATAAATCAACACCTTTCGTCGGACTTCGCCAAGGGTGCGTCTTGTTCATATATGGACTGGATGTTACAACGCAGCCGAGGCGAAGAATGTTTCACACTGCGAGCGCTGAGGGTAAGTCACTTGCTTTTTGCAGATGACTTAGTTATCCTCACATAATCCCAAACGGAGCTCCAGCGTGCGCTAGATAGGTTTGTGGCCGTTTGTGCAGACGCTGGGATGAAGGTTAATGTCTATAAATCTAAGGTTATGGTTATTCCCAAAACGTCTGTTTAATGCACTCTGCATGTTAGTGGAGTCCTATTGAAATAGGCAGAGATGTTCAAGTACCTCGGGGTCTTTTTCACGAGTGAGGAGAGGAGCAATACTGAGCTTTCATGTAGGATTGGCCAAGTTGGATCAATTTTGAAAGAACTTGGCCAATCCTACAGGAGATCTGTAATCAGGAAGACCGAGCTTGCTGTCAAGGCTAAGTGATCGGTGTTTAACTCGGTATTTGTTCCAACTATGGTCATGAAATTTGGGTAATGACCGAAAGAAAAAAAATCGCGAGTACAAGCTGCCGAGATGAGATTTCTGCGTGCTATTGTGGGAGTAATTCGCCGGGATAAGGTCAGAAACACGACAGTGCGTGGAGAGCTAAATGTTGAGCAGCTGCTTCTTTGAACGGAAAGAGCTATACTTCGATGGTTTGGTCACGTGGCACGAATGTCCACATCACGACATCCGAGGCGCAACTTGGATGCGATCCCACCAGGAAGGCGACCGCTCGGCAGACCCAGGAAGGGGTGGTTGGACTAAGTACTAAAGTTCGCCTGGTTACACTTGCGCACACTTCCTGATGAGTTAGAGTCGGCAGCGAAGGATCGAGTTGCCTGGAAGTATAACAGAAGTACTCCGGGGGGATTGTCAGTCGTTCGCTGTGAAAAATGTTTGTGGTATCTTTTCCCGAGATTTCCGGGTACTTCCTTTTTTATTTCTGTTAAACGGACAAATCAGTCAATTCTATTTTTATGAAATATCAAGGATCTCAGGTCGTCAAATGTGCATTGGAGAAAATGGATATTTATTTTTCCATGGAATACCAGCATATATTCTAATATCATTTGTTTATTTGATTAACTAATTTTCTTCCTCGAAATCCACAACCAATTTAATGTGGATAGAAAAAGTAACAAAATGTATGCAGCGCGGATGAGTTGCTTTTTCCATTATAGTGTTGTTTGTTTTGCGTTACATTACCAACATCCGCACATTTTCACAATTGCGTTTTCTATAATAGGAAAACACGCGGATACGTAAATATTCAATCCACAGTCAAGCGCCGTTTTCCATAATCGGCCTGAATATTCCGGATTTCAAGCCTGCGTTCCGTGCATTCTATTTACAATCAGATTGGCAATCGATTTAATAGAAGTGAATTACTTTCTCCGTTTGATGGAGTAAATTGAGTCTTCAAATAGAGCCATTGACTTAGTAGCATATATTTTTTGTATTGATGTTCAATCATAGTTTGCTGTAAATTCAACTGGCTAATTTTTAACCTCATTAAACCTGATCTAACAAAGCTTTTCTAAAATTCGCATTAAATTCCATTTCATATCTTAATTACAGAGCCCGAGAAGCCTTACGCCAATGTCTTCCCGACCAATTACGTGATGCAACATTCTCAAGCTGCCTCCAGGACGATAAGTCAACCAAACATTGGTTACAATCGCTTATCAAGAATTTGGAGAACATATCCGGAGCACCCACTGATCCCCGCCAAATGGGAATGTCACCACAGGACCTTAATACTTCACGTTAAGATCGTTTTTTATTACCGCCCTACCCACGCAAAAAAAAAAAAACACAAACCCCCAAACAAAAAAATGAATCATTAATCTTAATATTAAAAAAAAAATGGAAACCTCGTGATAATTAAACAAATTATTATTAAACAAAACAGAGGAGACTGTCAAATATGATTATAATTAAAATTAAATCACACAAAAAGGTACCTTAATCAAAGAAAAAAAAATGAAAAAGAAAAAAAAACATAACAAAACAAATTATTAAACATTGACATATAATTTATTTTCGAATGAAGAAGAAAAACAAAAATAAAAACAAAAAACGTAAGTAAACAACTGTGAGATGTAACATTTTTATCACCCCAATTGAATATACATATATATAGAGACTACTAATAACGTTAATGATACACAACACACGTGTGCGCACTTAAAATTCCAGATCCATTAAAGCACTGGGGTAAGCAACCCAAAGCTGTGGCCTTTGATGCACGGATCTGAATTGAAATTTTGTAAATTAGTTTTTTTATGTTTTTCGCTTTTTTTTTTAATTCAAATTAAGAGGACGTGAAAACAAAACAAAATGCGGGAGAGAATGTTATGCTGATATTGATAAAAAAATATTACTATCTATTAAATAATTATAAAACAATTTATTATAAAGATACGTATATATATAGAATATATATTACCACTATGCAAATAATTAGTTAATTAAAAAGAGCATAATATATACACACAGTTATATATATATGTACACATGTAAAAAAGAAAAAAAAACTCATACAAAAAATGTAAAAAAAAACAACAACCAACTACTTTTGTTATTTTTGTACGATTCAAACAAAACAAAAAATGGTATACCAATCAATCAAGCAGTTAAAAATTTGTAAACGAAAACTCAAAGAAAATGAAAAAAAAAAACAACTATACAATTAGAATTAGATTTTTAATAAACATTTAGAATTGATGGACTCGTAAATTGTCACAAAAAAAAACAAGAATTAAATGAAAACATGTGAAACACGTCGTTAGCGGGCGAGTTGATTAAATGTATATATAAAAAAAAAACTCAAAAGTGATATAGTAAGCAGTCGAAGCACTTTTCTGCATTTACATTCAAATAAGTTGACCACTCGGAAGGAAGTGGATAGACAAAGTCGGAAGAAAAATCATGGCTCACGAAAAGCTAGGCAACCAAGTGAAGTGAAAAATTATTCGATTTTAATCGGCAAAGGTTAGCTAAGCAGGCATTGTTTATTGTTAGTCCAATTGGCAGATGTTAGCATGTGCGCTAGCTTCACCTTTTGCAATCTGTTCTTAAATTTTGTTTCAACTTATTAATCAGCAGCTAGAGTTGCAGTTTATAATTTTCTTTTACATTTTAAGCTGTATATGTTATGAACTGTTAAATTTCTCAAACGACAAGTGATGTAATTTCAAGTTAAACTCAAAGTCTTCTTGTTATTAGTGACTGGTACGTCTTCTGCATATTAAACTCTGCGAGTTCTCTAAATCTCTTTCAAGCACTGGTCGTGATTCTAATAACTTTAAAATTTTCAATTGCCTGTGTTTCATTGCATTTCCTTGATAAATTGCTCTGATCGAAGTCTTTTCCTGATTTTTAATGAATTGAGTTTTTTTGCGTGGAATAAATATTGAAATATTGCAAATGAAATTTGTGAATAATTGTAATTCCAATAGTTTCACTAAAGCAATTCTTTTTGTAAGAAACCATCAAGAAAATCCAAACATTGGAGTTCGCGTGTTTCGTCGCCTAACTGTCACGAGACAAATTTTCTAATGCATTTTTGTCAATTATATTTTGCAATGCAATGTAATCGAGTTTAATTTAGTCTATATGTGGGTGGTGTAGTTTACGTTTGGTCAGATTTCTTTAAAAAAAAAAAACTGCCATGGACGAACTCCAACCCGCCATAAAAGTTCATTACGTGTTTCCGCATTCAGGACGTCGAGTTCATTTCGTTTTTCTACAACTTTCGTTTAACCGTACATGCGAACAGTACATAAAATAGCTTCGGTCTTAAATACACTTAAAAAAAATCCTTCCACAAGTCACCACACTTTTGCTCGTTTGTTAATCCAGATAATTCATCTACTGACTGCCATTAATTACGATTCGGGTGCATACAAAGCATTAAATTAAGTCCAGAAAAAAAAAAACAAAAAAAAAAAAACTGCCTTGACATTTACGAGTTCATAAGAAGATAAGAGAAATATATTCATCAAATTTTTTCTAGAAATAAACACAATCTCTCCTCACACACAGCTCAGGGGCGCCGCAGCCCAAACAAACACACAACGTATATCACAATACTTTGTTATTAGTTTGTCATTTATTCTTTTTTGATTATGCTATAAACACTGATTTGAAAAAACACTGATTTTTACATCTAACAACCCAAATGTTCTGCATAATAATCTGGTTTTTTTACTTATTAGATAATTAATTATGTTTAAGTTATATTTTATGCATAAAACCCATGTATACACCACTTTATTAACGTTTGTTACATTTAGAATTTAGTTGTTTGTTTATTTTCTATTTCTACAAAATACAATTATTATTCCCTTCGTTTTTTTTTTTTTTGGTAAACATTAATATATATAGGTATATATATACATTTTTTTTGTTCTTTTGTATAATTAATAATTATTTATTGTAAACTTTTTGTGGGGGATGCTTTTCAAATAAGCGTCTTCGCAAGATAAGCTACCAAATCTCAAATTGAGTGATTGTAATTTTAGTTAGATTCTCTAATTTGTTTTTTTTTGCTTTTGGTCACATACATATGAATGAATTTATAAATATAAAATTAAATATATTTTTTAAATTAGTAAAATAAAAGAACGAATTGAAAATTTAAAGTAAATAAATTAATTAATTAAAACAAAAAAAAACCTTATGACTATAATGATGGTTAGTAAAACTAATTAATTGATAAATACTTATTATTACTTTAAGAAAATATGTACCGACACGATGAAGATGATGATAACGGCAACAATTTTTATCCAGTGTGTAAACAATTACAATGAACTAATTATAAAAAAAAAGAAAAATTAAAAAAAAAAAATATCATTATATTGCAAATTATTAAACGAATTTGTTTTATTGCTCCACAAGTTGTAAATATGGGTTGGGTGAAATAAGCTGTGGTGACAAGGCGCTTGGCGAAACCCAACAGCTGCTACAGTTTGTGTATAGAGACTGAATGACTCTCAGAAGAGGACCATCAATCTCATACTCCTGTAGAACACCCCTTCTCGATCACTATTCTTAGAGTGAAAAGCTGGTCGGTAGTACTTCTGCCGGGACGAAACCTCTCTGGAACCCACCTCCAACACCTGAGCGTAGACTTTACCGGGGAGTCTCACTTATCTCTGTTTCAAGTAGTACGAGATTTTCATGCCACTAAAACCACATCTTTGTTGCGTATAATTTATGTCATCGACGGTCTTTTGAAAAATTGAATCTCGTCTAGCAAATCCACACAAACCAAGAGTAAGAGTAGATGTCTGTCAGCTTGGTATAGCGAAACCTTAATAAGTTTGCCACCGCCGCTGCGGTTCCAAATTTTTCGGCCAATTTAAATATGTGCCAACTTATCAAGGTGTATAATTTTTGTATTGGAAAACATTTTACTTTTAATAAAAACAAAAAATTATGTTCTTTGTGGTTTTTGGTTAACTACTATGGGTTATTTTCTATGAGAGATGACAAAGAATTGACAAATTTGTAGCCAAGTTCCAAGATAGGCAGTTGGACGTCGACAACATATAAAGGTGTTTTGTGCAATATTTGTATGGGATTTTCTTGGTGAAGGTAAAAGGGTGGCCACAGAGACAGGTTTCACTTTGTTTCTATTTTGCTTTGCGATTGCATTTCTAAATGGTATTAGAATCAGTAAAGTTTAATAAAGACCGATTTGTTTTTAAAACATTGCCATTTATTGATAGACTCGTAAACATGTCAGTATTTTTATTTCGAGCTAGAAATGGATTATTTTCTTGGTTAAAGCTATTTGGATCCAGACAAATGTATTAGCTTCCGGTATATGCTATAAATTCCTAAAAAAAACTCTAAGCCTATCTCATGGAAACTTGCAAGTACAAAAGAATTGCGTTTATGCGTGTGATTTTTTCTTTTTCGGTTCCTCCGGCGGCTTGGGTTCAAATGTGTAATGCGGTCCATTTATTGCCAATTGCTTGGGCATCACTGGTCGATACATAGGCATAGCTTCCAAATAGTAATATGAATATATGCAACACGCCATCACGCTAAAGAAGCTAACGAAGAACTGCCAGTTCTTCAGTCGTAGCTTCTCAGGTTGACTCCAACGATGCTCACCATATAAATCGATGTCTGCGTGAACCTACACAGACTAAATTACTAGATGAATTACGTATAAATACAACATTACCGGCTCATGATAATTTCTCTTGTGTTCAGGATAATCGTAAGGATAATATGAATCCAGAGATTCGATACCAAGTCCATCTATGCCAGCTGGCAGATAGGGATAGTCACCGTAGTGTTGTCCTTTGTCAGCATACGGACGGTATTCCTCTGGGAAAAGGTAGTATTTCTTTGCTGCCGCGTCGCGTTGTTCTTTAGTTTCTGGATATTTTCCGGGCTTATAGTCCTTATTCCACCCTGGGAGAGAACGAATAGAGATGTAGTCTGCGGAGCGCGGCTGCACGGTTTAAAGGCAGAACTTACAAGCTGCTGTTCTAGAAGGGATGAAGCGAATTCTAGCTAAACGTTGAGCAAAACGCAGAGTTGATGGGAGAAGCGCCATATCTGGGAGCTACCTAGCAGAAGTTGAACTGACTTCGGGCCTTTTTTGTTTTTTAAATATTTGAATGAAAATATCAAGTTGCTATGTTTAATATGTAAAGGCATTAAGCAAAGTTGAATTTATTTCATTGTTTGTTTGTTAGGGATGGTGTGAACCATGCAAACAACAGAACATGCAACAAGGAACAGTCGCAGACACAAGTGGATTGCTGGGACGACGAGAGGAACACTACACAACTCCCTTTTAAAACAAATCACATGTTCATTTTATTGCAACAAAACTGTTGTCTAAATCTTTAATTCACTATTCCACAAGTACTTTCAGCTTAAAACAAAACAAAAACCTATTTCTTGGGTTCAAATGTGTAATGAACCTTGCCATCTCCAGGATATTGTTTCGGCAGAACGGGTCGGAACATTTTCTTGTCCTCCAGCCAGTAGTACAGTGCCAAACAACCGGCCATTACTCCGATGAAACTGGCGAAGTATTGCCAGTTTTCTAATCTTGGCTTCTCCGGTTGACTGTAACGATCCTCACCATACAAATCGACGTCGGCGTGAATCTACAACAGCAAGGGTCATTAGGCAACTTAAAATTAGGTGAAAATCGATTTGACCTACTGGTTCATTGAAATTTCTTTTGTGTTCGGGATAATCGTATGGATAGTAGGGATCCTTAGCCTCTGTACCAAGCCCATCAGGGCCAGCCGGCAAGTGAGGGTAGTCACCGTAATAGAGACCCTCATCAGCGTACGGGCGATACTCCTCCGGCAGCAAATTGTATTTTCTTGCGGCAGCTTCACGTTCGGCAGCAGTTTTTGGGAATTGACCTGGTTTAAAGTCTTTATTCCAGTCTGAAATTAGTAAGAGGAGTACATTATTCAATGTCCAGACGATTCCTAAACAGATGACAGTTGAGCAGTGGGAGTTACGTAAACAAGAAACTTTCAGTGCAAGGTCTGCGTGGAAAAAAACGACAAGTAGAAATTTTACTCACGGCTGGCGTTTCTGGAGGCAGTGTACAAAAGTACTGGGGAGTTTTTTGTAATTTGCTGAGCAAATCGAAAACTTTTAATCAAAGCAGCCATTTCCGAGGATTTACTTGTCGACCAACCTTTGCAAAATCTGCAGAAATGTCAGACAATATAGGTGTCAGATTTGACAGCTGAAACGAATTGTCAGTTGTGTTGGATTTTAGGTGGGATACACAAGACATGGCTTTCTTGCTTTCTATGAGCTTGTTCTTGCTTTCTATGAGCGAAATATAGTTTAGTTTTTCAATACGCCTTCAGAATTTGGCTTTTCTTGTTAAAACCGTGACTTCGTGGAAAAGAAAGATGTAAGCCAAAGGAAGAAATAAGAAAGAGATAGAATGACAAATAACATGAAGCTACCAGCAGATTCCTGAAATGGCAAATTTTTAAAATGCTAAATCTATCAAACATTGTTAAATTTTTTCTAGTTTTCTTTTTGAAAAAGAGCAGAGATTAGTTGGAAGTACAGTAAAACTTCTCTTTACGGACACCCCTTATAAGGTGCACCCCTCTTAACGGACAATTTCCCTGGGCTCTCATCACGTAACACGACTATCGTCTGGCGATATCGTTTGAACGATAGCTGTGCTTCACGTAAGCACAAAAAAACGATATAGTCAAAACGTGAGCAATGGCGTATGCAGATTTTTGAAATTTTCATGAAATAAATAGATGACCTTCCTTAAACGGATACCCCTTGATAACGGACAATCTTGATGGTCCCGAGAGTGTCCGCTATAGAGAAGTTTCACTGTAATTGAGATCGTAACCAACCAAAGGAATTTCATTTATTACTTCGACAGATAAATAATAAAACTGCGTAATAGCCCATAGAGGGCCAGAGCCCAGGTTTTTTTCCACTGTTTTGCGCAACAATTCTTCTACAGACTAACTTAAAATATGAAAAATAAATATACAGGACAGGGCCGACCAAAAATGTATCCTTAAAAATTTAATTTTTTTAAGGGAAGACTCTATTGCTCCATTTGCAAATTTTTTTTCATGCTACGGAGGGTGTCTTTTAATATTACAGATGACTTATACGGTGGTAAAGTGGAAGATAACGATATTTGAATTACTTATTACTTGAAGTAAATTACTAGTTAATAAATGAGGCAGAGAAAGGTGGTAAGAGGAAAAAGGATTTTACTGCACAGTTTGGCAGCACCCAAAATACTTTGTAAGCCTTACAAAAAGGAACAAGGATGCTTGTTGAAAGTATGAAAGACCATGGTATTGGCAGTAAGCGAAGAAGGCTCAAAACCTGAAACTATGACGATATTAGAGAAGTTATGATCAAATAGGTACTCATAACTTATTTTACTGCTTTCAGGAATCGTGTTAACAGAGAAGGAATTCGTGAATTCGTTAGCATATGAGGATTTTTTACCTTAAAAAAAAAACAATCTATTGTCCAATAAAAAATGTATAGTGAAAGTGATAAAGCGGAATTGGCTACTGTACATCACTGTCGTAAAAACGTTTTATCAGTTTGATAAAAATAAAAATATTATTATTAATATAATTTATTAACTTATAATTTCAATTATAATATTAATATAGAAAATTAAAGAGCACAAGTTGCAAGACCCTCGGTTCAATAAAAAAATTAACATTTTTAAGGCCGATAAAAGAGGTGTCTTTTTTAAATGCTTACCAAATAAAGCACGCGAAGTTGAAAATGAGAAAAGTTTTTTGTGGAAAATTTAGCAAAGAGAAAACAACTACCATGATCGGCTGCAATATGATTGCGGTGAAAAAGCTGAAATTACTTGTTATTGGGAAGGTAAAAAGTAATTCAGCCGCAAGATTTCAAAATTATAAAGAAAATCTAGGTAGCATTTTTCTATCGCGTATTCAGATGCAAATGAGGCTGGATTCAAACCGTCAAACGTCAATATAACTTATGGGACAGATATGTGTCAAAGACAGCCTTTTGTATAATAAAACTTTTATTTTTATAAGAAACAAAACACAAAAAGAAAAGAAACCAAAACTACATAGAATACTTTTATGCAGGACTTCAGCTACACGTCTTATCGCGTCGACCGCTCAATCACCACTGCCTGACATATGTAAGAGGGAAAAAAGTCTTTGGAAGTGGTCCAATTAAAAGGGAACTTCTATTATTGGACCACATCCTAATTGGACTGTTTTTCTTAGGACCCAAGATGGGTCCAATTGGACAGGTTTTACTGTACGATGCACTAGACACCTGAAAACTCGAATCACTGCGACAATTCCTTATGGGCGAATATATGTTATCCGCGGAGACTCGGAAAATACTACTTTTCACCCCGCCCACGATTTCCTTCAACCCGCCCAAGAATGTTTAAGAAATTATTAAACTTTAAGTTTAAATTGAAACCTCCTCCACACGTCAGAAATCCTGATTTAAGCCGACCACATCCCGAAGCAACCACTCACCTGCCTTGCTCCCAACAAAACCACCTAGCCTTTGAAAAAAAAAAAAAATGAAAACCTCTTCCCTGCGTGGGCCGGAAGCCTCTTAGTGTCCTTGATGTCCCTCGTTCTGTAGGATTAGGCATTATGAACCGAGACATCAAAGAGCACAACCTCCCATCTCTCCACACACGCACGCAACAAAGGAAAAAAAAAACATGTTCGTTTTTGGGGTTGAGCTTCCAAAAAAATTTAAATATACCGACGTTTCACGTCCTTCACCCGTCATTTTCACATCACTCATGCACACGCATGCATGCTGGCAAGTCATGAAAATTTATTATTCACCTGATTTCCATGTTTATTACGATTGTTGCACCCGATTTTCCTCGTACTTAATTCAATATTTTTCACACCAAAACAAGGACCACCACCTCCGAGAGCAGAGGCGGCAAAGGGATGCCAGTGACGCCCCGTGCTTGGCAGTCATGAAAACAAGTCACCCCCTGTGGTGGAGTGAGCCACAAACCTGCATCCATCCACCACGCCCATGGTGCCTTCTTCCTCTTTTTCTTCTTTTTTGTGGTCTACCCAGCGTGTGTGGAGGGGTCTGTTTTTCTAAATGGAACGAGTGTTTGCATATTTCCGGCATAAATTTGTCGTCCTGGCAGGAAACAGTAGGAGGAGGACGAGGACGAGTGGGTGGCATGGCACACACATACACAAAGACTGGGTTCGAGATACAATTGAAAATGATGTCGTTTGGCGTTTTGTGAACGAAGGGCTGTGCCAATGTATCCCCCTTTAACGGAGAAGGTGAAACTTGGTTACACATCGATGACGTGAGATGGATATTCAAATGGTTTCGATCGCTTTGTTTGAGAATCTTATCAAAAGGACAACACACACACAGAGACACCTTCGTGGTTGAAGGTTGAACACTTGAACTCTGAAGCGCCTCCGACGGCGGCGGTGCTCGCTCAGTAGGCAAATATCAGGGAATATCATCTTGGGGACTGATAGGCCCCTTAATGCAGGCTTCATGTGCCGTTGTGGCGGTATGTTTATCCAGCAAGAAAAAAAGAAGTTGTGTATCCTTTAAACGTGGGGGTGGGATGTTGTTGGAATGAGGGGGTGGATTGTATGTAAATAAGAAATTCAATTGACTTGATTGATAGCCGAGCGATTCGATGGAGGAGAGTAGTTCCCTTGTCGTGACGTGGAAAGAGCGTCTGAGGTGAGCCTCGAATGTGGCATCGAGAGCTGTCATGAATTTTTAATGGATATGAAATTACGTCCCGAAATCGGCGGACTGAAAGAACATTGCTGAATAAAAATGAGGGCGATTTTTTTAACTCCATTGTTGTTTTTTTTTTTTCTTGGTCCCAGGGAAAGGATGGTGAATAGGTCAGGATTGGTAACAGGTGGTAGCTTTGTTGAATCGATGCATTATTTCGAAATATTACGATATATACATGGTAACACTTGAAGTAAAAAATTTTATAATACACATTTAAAAGCCAATTTAATTTTTCCATAAATTTTTCTTAAATCAGAATAGGATCCTTTGGAATTTATGAGATTCTTTCAATGTAATACAGTAGTCCCTCGATAATGTTAACCAATTAAAACAAGGTGTTTTGGGATTTTAGAGAGGTTCATATTACTGGAAGCATTTTTTTTTTACTAAATGATTAAAACAATTTTTAAACTCGTTAAAAACAATACAAAATGATTTTTTAAAACACATTTATTCATTTTAAAAATAAAAAAACACTTATATTTTGGTTAAATATTAAGTAACTTTATACTGCTAAATTTCTATTTCTATTGTGTCTTTCCTTAACTGCAACAAACTGGAAAGAAACATGGCATCTTCCTAAAAGTTAAAACAGCAATTTATATATTGCCTAGAAGGCTCTAATTATTATTTTTTTTTTATTTGCTAGTGAAATGTATTTTTTTTGAAAGTTCTACCATTTATTTTATTTTTTCGCAAGGCTCTGTGAATGTTTTCTACGGATAGAGCTTTATTCGTAACAGATGACAACTCAGCCGCCAACATAGGAAATAAGGTTTTTAGTAGTGATGTGTCAACTCGAGTTGCTAACCCGAGTCAACTCGAGTTACAGCCCGAGTTAGCTGAATTTCAACGCGAGTTAACTTGGGTTGACTAATTTACGGGTTGACACATCACTAGTTTTTAGGTTAGGCTTGATTTTTCGAGTAATATACCGCTGGTATCTGAGAGTAACATTTCTTCCCCTTGTATACTATATTTGTCAGTGTCCACTTATTTCTATAACTGTTAATTTTTTTTAGCGTTGCATACCATCGCCCTACAATGTCTCGTATTTGTCGCATGGATAATATTAGGTTGTTAAATAACTTCTAATAACTAATCATGCATAGCGTCGTTTTGTAGGTTATGTCAAGACCTTTCAAATGATGTATTGCCAGATACGAGCTCTGTAGCGCTTTGTACATAGCCGGAAAATTCAAAAGACAAAAAGGCGGAAGGGAGATATTTGACAACCTAATAATAGGCATTCTTGTTGACAAGTCTAGTAAGTTTGTATATAAAGAACGTTTCAAATTATTGAGAGTTGGGTATCCCGAACTTCAAATTATTGAATGTGGAAGAGCACAGTACCATTTCTTTAACTTCACATTATCAATGGAACTAATCAATTTTGATTTTATTCATTTGACCGTGTATTTTAAAATGACATGGGGAATCCGATAAAGAAATTCAATTTGACGACTTTCAAATTATTGAGACTATTCTTTTTACAGCTATTTCTAAACAATAGAATTTATTTTTAAATATTTTCGTTTAATTTTTACTCGATATGTTTCGTCTTCCCAGCAGTTACCACCTGCCTAATGTCATGAAAAAAGGCTCGAGAAAAAAGTGAAGAAGAAAATCAATTGAGACCTTGCCAGGTGTGGAAGGTCAAGGCGTTTTCTTTTTAAATTCACAAAAAGAGAATCTCATCGAGAACTCAGCACACTTATGTTAGCATCATCCCGAGAGTGGGATATTTTTAACGTCCTTCAAATACCAATCAATACGCTTGTGCACTGATATCAACGAGGGTACTCCAGTTGACAAGTGAATGCCTATGAATTCGTTGAATAGGTAAGATTTTTTTAGCTTGAAGATCTAATGACGGGTTTAATGTGAAGAACATGCGATGGTGACGGTTAAAGGATACTCGAAGTGACGTGAGTATAAGTCGACGTTTGCAGGTTTTCTTATAATTTTATTCGATCTTATGGACGTCTGGCGTGAAACTCGGAGTAGGTTTATAATACGATTTGGAGTTTGCGGTCGTCTGCTGGATTGTTTTGCTAAAGATGGTAGACTATCACCTGTTTTGAACATGTTTTGGTTCCGTCTGCTTCGTAGTGAGTAAATGTAAAGAAGATGAACTTAAACTTAGTCAAATCTGACCATATTTGAGCACAAACTTTAAAGAAAGATATGATCAACGCAAAATCAAAAATAGGAAAACTCAAAATAGTTGTCAAGGGAATAAAAATAAAAAATAAATTCAGAAACAAATTTAGAAATAAGTCTTTTTTTAACAGCACGGTCTAAAAACGTCTGAAATATTGTGGCAATATTTGAATTTGACTTAATAAGCACTTCTATACAAAATATTGGGCGCGTATTGGCCATTATTAACGTCAAGTAAGGTAATGCTCTGTGTCTGGTGGGATTGGAGAAGAATTGGTTTTTATAGGTTGCTACAACCTTGATAAAAAATTGATTCTGTTCACTACTGTCGACAATTAACGAGATTGAAGGAACCAATTCAACAGAACAGAAAAGGTCTTCTGCTAAATCAGGACTACGAAACCCCTCACACATCTTTGCTGACCCGGCAGAAACTAAGAGAAGTTTTAATCCATTTTGATGGTTGCCCAGATTTTTTGATCTTTTGTTTGCAATAGTCCATCGCACCTGAAGCCTTTTTTTGTTCTTTCTTCGCCGCACCCAAACTTTTGCGGATCATTGTACACACTTGTAGCAATAGAAACTTCGATAACGCCTGTGAAAGGATGAAAGAATTTCAGTTCTAAAGGGATATATTCTTTCGATCGAAGTGCTGCACCCGGTGTATGAGTACAGAATACTTACAATATCTGCAGCCACCCTAGTGAAATTTGAAAAAAAAAGATCGTAGAAAATTCACAGCAAAGTTCAAAAGCTCTCTTGAGTGGTCTTTTTGAGATTTTGCCGAAAACTCTCGAAAAAAAAAAAAATTATATTGTCTTTTATTTCGCACACAAATCCATTTGAAGTACCAGAATTAGCTTTCCAAATCAAATCAAATTCGAAAACAGAAATCAAGGACTAAAAAAGTATTAATTGATGGTGTTTCTTTTATTTCATTTCCAGTATGTGTTAGAGCGTAAATACGTCTTTAAACGAACTAGTTTTGTGACTAGGTTTTAGGAAATTGTACTTAATGCCAATATGTCTTAAAGAGAATATACAATTAAGAGGTGTATGTGTTTTTAGTTTTGAATTGAACATCTTCACTTAATTCCGTCTGCAAAAGAAGACACGAAAACACACGTACGTCATCAGGGCCATGTGAACCAGTTCTCACTTCAAACACGAACATCCAATGCGCTACAGATCCTGTGAGAAGCCCACTCGTGTTAATTTATTCGTACCGAGATGGATATGGACACCCCTTATTCTCATTGTCATCCTGTCACCACAAGATAACTCAGTTTCGTCAGAAAGAACATGAAAACAAAACACTGATTTGTGAAAATTCGTTAAAGGCAACGTTGCTCTTGTCTTCTGCTGCTTCGGTGCAAGAACAACCAATAATTTCAATAGAATACGACCGACATAACGTAATTTAGTGTGAGAACGTCGCATTTCCTTTTAGCCTGGCCAGACAAGAGGAGGCTTTGATCACAGCCCAGACAGAGACGAAGTCGGTGACGGTACCGACGATGGAATGGATCTGTTATTTGCGTTTGAATGACATATGATTATTGTTTACGGTATTTGTGACAGTGTGTGCGTGTGTCGGAATTGATTGCGATGACATTGAATGGCATCTCGGATTGAATTGAATTTGCCTCGGAATTACTCAATTGTAAGCGAGAAATGTGTGTGTTTTGATTTGTGTAGCTGTCGTCGTCCTTGTTCGATGTCATCGTTGTCGACATCTTCGTTCTGATGGATGGGCGGGAACACACGCAGCTGAATTGCATTCGCTTCATTGCACGGTGATGAGATTATCCGAATTATTTGGAGATGTTCATTAGGCATAGGCTGTGGAGGTTGAGTTCCTTAAAGTGATAAAGAAGCTGGGAGCGTTGTTTATTTGGGGACTGAACATGAGTGTGCTTTAGAGGGTCTTTGTCAGAGCATTGTTTAGGGGCGCTGTCCAAAGTTTGTTTAATGAATGGTGGTCACTTACGTATTCGATGCAAGGTCAAATTTTATAGAGCACTAACGTCTGTTTGTCTCTCATCAGCTTCTGCAATTTGGGAGATTTTATGTTAATTCGATTCAGAGAATAGGAAAGTTAAAAAAGTCTATGAAGTGTTATCCAGCTTACTAAAAAAAATATTTAAAGCGATGGTCCTTTTCATGTATTATTTGGGAAAAGTTAGGCGCCAAATTATTGTAAGCGACATTTTAAGCAAAAATGTGTTAAAGATCAATTGTTTATTCGATTGAGCATTTTTCTGCATCATTGTTTTTTTTTTCAATAAAGTATCCCAGTCAAAAATAACAGGAAAAACAAAATTTATCGTAAGTTACATCTAACATTTTTCAACTCAAACAAAAACAAAGAAAAGCCTTTCCTTTAGCGGGGTTCACACTTGATTACAAATCGTAAAATTTGCTTGACAACCAAATTTGCCTTAGAGTTCACATTTCACTACATGCTTAACAACTTCAGTTCAAAAATACCAGCCAATTCTTTTTTTTTTCTTTAACGACATTTTTGCCATTCCGCTGAGATGCTCAGCCATCAAGAAGTTGGACGACAAGTGTTCACACTCAACTGCAAATTGTTCAATCGAAGCAAAAAGTTGAAAATATTGAACTTTCTGACTATAAATCTGCCGATTTTTAGTTTCGAGCGTTCACATTGACGATTTGCAGTCGTCAAGCACGATTGTCTAGCAGTCAGGTGTGATTTTGTCGCATACGATTATTTTGCGGTTATGGCGCGATGTGAATTAATGAAATTTAAATGATTTATTTTTGAATTGACTTAAGTTCTTAACGACACTTATTAAAACTTCAACAACGCTGTTTCTTAGACCCTAAAAGATTTTAATGACGTGAAGACGTGAAGCTTCGGTATAAGTGAACTGTTGAGTGTGAAATTTTAGTATGTAATATGTTCTAATTTATAGGTCTGCATGAATACTTTTATTTTCGCTCTTTAAACTTGTGCAGTACTTCAGTGTAGACTATTAATTCAAACAAGTATGCAGTAAAATTCGGTATGGTGCATAAAAGACAAGACTAAATGGAAATTATATGATGATTACTAGTTTTTGTAACAGAAAAGTTTGAAGAAGTGTGATAGGAGTAGATTTATTTATGGCAGTTTTCAAGTAGAGGTAAAGAGTACTTGAAGCAAAACCCTTATCTTGGAACGATCTATAAAACATTATTTAACAGGCTTTAGTTCAAAACAAGTTCACTTCATATTGAATGTATAAAAGGATTCGATTTTGTGTGAGATTAGTTTTTTTTTCGATTTTAATTTTTATTTTAGCCTTGCGTATGCCAACATTACCTTCGTTTTTATTTTTTTTGAAAAACCATTAATAGATAACTTAGGAGTTCTCTGACTTCTTTTAAGAAAAAATAACGTATATCCCCAAATGCAAATATGTTTATGGTGGCTGTGATTGCAATAATTATGTTGTCTACCTTTTCGTAGATTTCTGCGAATTAAATATTCAAAAATTAAATTAATTAATGTATTTGAAATAAAAATAAAATAAATAAATAAAATGCCATTTGCATTTTGTTTTTCGCTAATAAACTTCATAACCTTCAAATAATATGAACAAACGAATCAGAGAAAATATGGTTCTTCTCGTTTCGTTTGAAAGTTTCAGATTGAGGAATGAAAATGAGGTATCTCTTTGCCCTTATGAATATGCAGAAGTTCATACTGTCGTAAGCCACTTTATTTCACTTATTAATCACTTAACGCGGCTTGTCGTGATCGCGGTTCACAGTCCTCTGCCTGTCCTTCCATCACACACATTTATACTCATTGGTCTCGTCATCGTCTTATCGTCTTTCGTCTGCTTTACTTTATTGCGGTCGATGGGAAAACCCAGTCGCCGTCTGGTAGTCCCTTGTCGTCGTGGGTTGATTGAGTAGGTCTTCGGTCTACCTGTGCTCACATTCGGCCTTCCTGACCTAGAGGCGTCCTCGACTCCTATAATAGAAACAGGCAATTAGAAGCTATCTTGGGCTTTACGCTACCCACGAGATACTAAATAAAAAGGGGAGCGTTCAGGGTAAAAGGGGATACAGTAATCAACTCCAATACACGTATGTTCACAACCTAAAATAAAATCCAATATACAAACACAGACCCTAGGGCTTTACCCCGCATATCCTACAACGGTCTATATAGTCTGCCGTCAGTCGCGGAAAGCGAGTGCCTAGGCATCCAAACTGATAGCGCTAGGGCTTTACCTCGCATAACCTACAACGGTCTATATAGTCGGCCGTCAGTCGCGGATAGCGAGTGCCTAAGTGCCTGAACTGACAGAGCTAGGGCTTTACCTCGCATAACCTACAACGGTCTATATAGTCGGCCGTCAGTCGCGGAGAGCGAGTGCCTAGGCATCTAAATTGATAGCACTAGGGCTTTACCTCGCATAACCTACAACGGTCTATATAGTCGGCCGTCAGTCACGGAAAGCGAGCGCCTAGACCACTGGCCTGCCGGAGCTAGGGCTTTACCTCGCATAACCTACAACGGTCTATATAGTCGGCCGTCAGTCGCGGAGAGCGAGTGCCTAGGCATCTAAATTGATAGCACTAGGGCTTTACCTCGCATAACCTACAACGGTCTATATAGTCGGCCGTCAGTCACGGAAAGCGAGTGCCTAGACCACCGGGCTGCCGGAGCTAGGGCTTTACCTCGCATAACCTACAACGGTCGTCACCGTCAGTCGCGGTTAGCGAGTGCCTAGATCTCCGAATTCTGAAATACAAACTTGCTTGTAAGGCAACATTAATATTAGTAAAACGGATAGCAACAGCAAACTATTCTAGTGTGCTTAATAACTTACTCAACGATTTACCTTTATAGGGTAGCATCAAAGTAATCCACTTCTTCCTTTTACCTATAGTTACTACGGCCCTTCTATCACGTCGTTTCTGTGGTTCCCTCAGGTCGTCTACTTCGTAACGGTCATTTGGTAAGACCGCGCTGACTCGGAATCGTCCTTCCGCTTTCGCTACAAGCTTCCTACTTGTCCTTGTTGATGGTGGTTCAGTGACAACAAAAACTATGTCATCGACTGCATGCTGTGGAGGTCTGAAGCGTTTTGAATCGAATCCATTTTCTGCTGTTCCTGTGCTGCGTCAGTGGCATGCTTGGCCAGCTGGCGAAGACTTCTCAAGTCCACCTCGTCTAATGTCTCCTGGATTGCGTTCAGAAGCGCAGCATTGGCCATACTTCTTGGTTTAAAACCAAAGAGCAACTGCGTTGGCTCAGCGATTTCCTCCACTTTCGGCTTCACATCTACTTCGACTACTTCAGCCTTCACGGCTGGAGTAGGCGCTGGCGTGGTCTCCTTTTTCGGCTCCTCTTTGACAAGAACCACCCCGTCCAAGTCAATGACATCAGCTTTGATGAAATGCGGTTCCATTTTGAAGCGTTGTATTTGAGCTTCCAACTCCCGCAAGAATCTCTTCTCCGACTCAAGGAAACTGAATGTTGGGTCACTGAATATGAACGTTTCCGACCGTGCTTTAGGACAGCTGACACGAGCTCTTTATCATGTCGCCCCAGATCCCACCAGTCTGGTGTATCCACATTATTCTGACACAATTTTAAACGTTCGTCCAAGAGATGATGTCTCGCTACTTCACGAAGCTTCGACAGCAATTCCAATCGATCCAGAATAAGCTTTGCATGATCTTCACTTATGTCCTCAATGATTCCTTCTAATCCACGCTCACCATCAGTCAACTTCACACCAGCTTGACGTTTACACATCGCAATAAACACTTTGTAGTAGTCACTCAATGTTTCATCACTCTTGCGCTCCAAATGTGCCATTGCCTTGAATTTGATCCAATCCGGTGCCAGCACATTCATCGATTGCTGTAATTATGTATGTACTCGAAGGAACTCATATTCCTCGCGACGATTCCATTTCTTCGGGATGCTCTCCAGTCGTTGACGTTCCCTCTCTTTAGCAGCGATCTCCATTTTGCCTTGACGCTCCATTTTCAAATACATTGCCAACTTATTGAAATCCAAGTTGGCCAATTGGCTGGCATCGATTGAATTAAGCAGGCTTAGCATAAGGCCGATATCAGCTGGGGTTGGCATTTGAGCTTGCTGCTGTTGCTGTTGTTGTTGCTGTTGCTGTTGTTGCTGTTGAGATTGAGAGGATTGCATTTGGCCACCAGCGGATGAACCCGCATTCGATGACGATTGCATAAGACTCGATGAATTCGAACTTCGCATCATTGATTGCATTGTACTCTGTGATTGTTGTTGATTTTGTGAGCTACCAGCGGCATTCTGCATCATTTGTTGCATATTTGAAGTGCTGGGCACTGACAGCGGTGGTGTTGATGAGACCAATGCTTGTAGCTTAGCCTTCTGTTGTTGTTTCAACTCCTCCTTCTTGTAATTCCTCTGATAGGCCGTAATAACACGTCTAAGACGAGTATTTAAATCTTGCATCGATGGCCAAATAGTATCATCCGATGGCATATTTGTCGGTGGATAGCAACTGCTAGTGCCACTCTCCTCCTCGTCCAATCCTAAACATGAGTTTGACAAAGTCTCATTGTTTGCCGCATTACTTTCATCGGCACTATTCTTACCCGAAGAGCTTGGGCGATCTGTGTCAGCATCTTTACTGCTTTCACCACCACCCTGCTTCGAATCAGAGTCTTTAGTTGCCGTGCCATCATCATCGACCTCATCGGCATCCTCGTGTTTTGAATTAACATCATCCTCGTTATTCGGATTCATTGGTAGAGCGCTGTCATCACCGGGACCGACATGGCTAACGAAGCACAGAGTCGAATCGGCACGGATTTGCCGGTACATTTCACAGCCATGCTTCTATGTGCCAATTTTGACGCTGCAGTCCCAGCGATGCTTTTAACAATGTCGTTCTCCAACTAATCCACGAAGTTCTTCCTCAAGAACTTTCGTCAATTGTGATATGTTTAATTCGTCTTCATCAAAACCAAGACTCAATAAAAGACCTTTCGCACTATTAATATTGGCTCTCTTCCACATTTCAATCACTGCTTGCGCCGGAACCGCTTCCAATTCAGGGGGAAGTTCTTTTCACTTTAACTTATCTGTCAGATCCCTTTTCCCACTATTACTTGGGCTAGGGTGTATCTCACTTCTGATCTGTCGTAAGCCACTTTATTTCACTTATTAATCACTTAACGCGGCTTGTCGTGATCGCGGTTCACAGTCCTCTGCCTGTCCTTCCATCACACACATTTATACTCATTGGTCTCGTCATCGTCTTATCGTCTTTCGTCTGCTTTACTTTATTGCGGTCGATGGGAAAACCCAGTCGCCGTCTGGTAGTCCCTTGTCGTCGTGGGTTGATTGAGTAGGTCTTCGGTCTACCTGTGCTCACAATACCTATTATATCAAAAATACTTTTTTACTTTTCTTACCAGGATATATTGAAAGTATTAATTTTTTATTTTAATTGAAACAGAAAAAAAAGTCAAGGGCAGTTATGCAGGGAAATCTATGCACGTAGTTTTTTTATGGATAAGTATTGTATTGGGCGGCATAACAGCCCGTTGAGAGCCAGAGCCTAGCTTTTTTTTTCGCACTTCCACTGTGTTGTGCGCGTTATAACTTTGACACATGCGGAGGAGACCTACTGTTTAATGCCGGTTCCGAACGGCGAATTGCGAACGCTTTTCATGACAGAAATACTCCAGGAGGGTTGTCAGTCGTTCGCTGGAGGTGGGGCCGTGAAAAGTGTTTGTGGTGTTTTTTTTTTCCCCGGGCTGTATTCGAACCTGAGTACTCTCGCTCAACAGTCCGACACACTAACCGATCGAGCCAACGGCGCCCTTTATGGATAAGATCAAGGTTAAAAAACTTTAAGCAAAACTTCAGTGACTATCCATTACGATGTTTTGTAAACTAAAATTTCTAGCTAGTAGTTTTTTAAGGCCTTTTTGTAATTTGACTTCTATTACCTGGGTGGATTTTATTGTCATGTGTTATTTCTTGTTTTTATTTTTTAGATTTTCTTGCTAATTTTAGTTTTTTACTTAAAATAAATTTTTTCTGTACTGGCAAACTGAATTAAACCAAAAAGTCTTATTCCGATATAGTAAACACTCGATAACTCAAATTTCAGGAGGCAGGAAAAATCGTCGAATTACAAAAAAATATTGCTTACTTTCGCCACGTACGTTGAAGAAAAAAAAAGTAGTAAACTTGACTTCCAAACTTAAAGGCGAGCAATCACTTTCGAATTATGGAGGTTTTCAAATTGTTTTGCACAAAAACAAATTCGAAATAACAAGGGGACTTAATTGCAAAGGTTTCTTTCGATTTATCTTCGGGGTTTATCAAGAGACTATGAGAATGCTTCTATTTACAGAGGTTTTTGAATTAGAGGGATTTGAATTGTCGAGAGTTCACTGTATACTGAAACTCTGAAGTATAAATTAAAACCTTTAATTTGATGTGCCCATGTCTGCTGTAGGTCCTCCTGGTATATTTTATTTTTTTTAGGATGATCTTGCTTCAAATGACTGTACACTCACTTTTGTAGTCTTACTGGCCCAAAGTCGTCTTGCTATTTTTTGAAACTTATTAAGATATTTTGCCTTTTTGTCTACATTGTTACATTGCACAAATTATCTTCTAGGTAAATTGGAAATAATTTAAAAAATGTTTATAAGCGAATAGAAATTTGCACCTTCCCCAAATTATTGAATGTCCCAATTTTGACAGATTTGAATTTTTTTTATGATTTTTGTTTTTTACAAACACTGAATCCTTGTCATCATTGATGGTGTAAGAGACTGGGGAGGGCCAGAGCTTAGCTTTCGCGCCTTCACTGTTTGTCGTGCCGATAACATTTCACCCAATTGAAGGATACCACTGTTTATTGCCGGTTCCGGTATATTGCGAAAACTTTCCGTGACAGAAGTACTCCAAGAGGATTGTCAGTCATTCGCTGGAGGTGGGTTCGTGAAAGTTATTTGTGGTCTTTTTTATCAGAGCTGGAAACTAAATACTGCTTTAGTTTAAATAAGTTAACACAAAATCATTTCTAGAATTTCTCTTAAGTATTCTTCCATAATGATTTTTGCACACTCAGCGATTTCTTCTCTCTTACCATTGCAAAACAATTAATACAATTTTAATTAATATTTGATAAGTCAACATAATGTTAAATAGGAGAACTACAACAAAAATCTCTTGCTTCATCAGCATCAACGTCGATGATACTGAAATGAAGACCAACATGGGTCGTTATTCTGACTTGTTTTTTGACCTTAAGTAACCCGTCTTTCACACCAAAACCTTTTTATTGTTTTCTTTCGGAATTAGTACCGCCCCCACACCTAAAAACCAATTTTTGGTTTTCTTCTTCCTAGAAGCATAAAACATAAATATGGATAACTAAAAGTGTGCAGTTCAAACAAACTAAACTCTAAAATGAAGTTTTGTGTGATGTCACCATTCTTGGCTTACACCTGAGTCTAGTCTTCGTCATCGACGAAGCCAAAATCCGCACTAATTTTTTCGATTTAACTATCCATGAGCACCCACTGACCTTGAACGGAATCTGCACGCCTGAACCGTCCATCATCCGGTTCGTTGGCAACATTTTCATCGCGCATGTCTCACCCTTATCATGAATGAACCACCACGTGAGAACGGCTTCGTGAAAAAATCTCTCCACCGAGTCGCAAACGTACTCTAACACAACCGCACCGGTCCAGTCCATTCAGCATCACAAAAAAAAACAACAACTACAAAAAATCTGAACAATCGATAACTTTTTTTTTTGAGAATAATTTCAGCAGGCGGCAGTACTGCCCCACAGCAGGGCGCTTTCCCTAAACCCTAACACGCGGGTGGTGGTTGGAACCCATTGAAGCACACAAAAAAGAATATGCGAAACAAGGCATGTTCTTTGTTTGTCCATTGTAATGCGCTCCTATGGGGCTTTTCAAACACAAAAAAACAAAACAAAAAAAAAAGAAACAGGAAAATGAAGAACAATGAGGCGGTAAGGCCGGTGGGGTAGCAAGCAGCCCAACACCGGCGTTGGGCGCATTATTCCTGAGAAAATACACCGAGAACAAATCCTTCCCTTCCATTTCATCTCCATCTGTGGTCGGTCTGGGCGAAGGACCACCACGTAAAATGGATGATTTCCTTCAGCCTCATGCGCCTTTCAAGGTGCCTGCCATTAGCTCGAACGGGGATGGGATGGGTGGAACAGATTACCAGAACGGTTAGCAAAAGTGTGGGGGGTGGATGAGCGGCGATATGCCCGGTGGATTTTAAGTTGTAAAACTTTCGTAGTGCAACGAGATTACGTGGGATAATGCCAAGAATTATGGCTCCTCCGGGATGGACAATGAGTCGGATTTAAAAAGTTGTGGCGCATTGTGATCTGTTGTTTGATATTTTACAGATTTTTTTTTTCGAAGGGCCGATGGGCCGAAGGGACTAATTGACTGGGGAATGAATGATAGATTATATGGGAACCAAAAGAGACGCAATTGAAAAATGTTTATTTCTTTTTTCATCGATTTATTGAAGCCTTTTGATAGATGTGAGGTAATTAATTATTGTTGTTATTTGTGGAGTTTTTATTTGTTTATTTACTGGCCATAAAGTATTAGTGCTTAGAAAACGCTATATTTTCGCTTAAGAAATGCTATTTCAAGATTCGTTGGCAGAAAATATCCAACTCATATTTCTCATATTTTTCTACGAAGCTCTAAGGTACTAAGAAGGTGGAAAATAGATTGCTCCTGCTCTTCATCCCTGCAACTTTAACAAAAATCATTGGTAAGGACTCCTAGTCCCAATATATGGTAACTGATTACCGGCTCGAGAGCTACTGCACCGCCTTTTAGCAATTATAAATCGTCTTACAAGGAGAGTGCACGACCTCCGGGTCATCAATTTTGATGAAATTTGACGTGGTTG
This sequence comes from Syritta pipiens, assembly GCA_905187475.1. NCBI lineage: Eukaryota > Metazoa > Arthropoda > Insecta > Diptera > Syrphidae > Syritta > Syritta pipiens. The sequence continues at coordinate 7,657,472 of LR994571.1, read as the reverse complement.
TTAGATTTTCAGGAGAAAAAAAAAAGAAAACAGCAAAAAAGTGCAAGCCGCAAGACAATCGAGATTTGAACCAAATATTCTCAAAGGAAAAAGAAACAGAAAATGCAAACCGCGACATTGTCGAGGATTGAACCGAGCACTCTCTGGTTGACAACCATGATCACACTCACTAGGCTATCGCCTCTTCGGTAACTTGATATAGGAACCGATTGAGAAAACTTTAGAACCGTTCTTCTCGAAAAAGAAGGAGTGTTGCGATCTCTGAATTTGGGAAATTCATATTGCATAGAGGAGCTATCACTATATCAAATTTCATCAAAATCGGTGACCCGGAGGTCGTGCACTCTCCTTGTTAGATAAGACCGTTCTATTACCGAGCGAATTAAGCTCTGCCTGATTATCCATAAGATGCTAAAGCATGTTATTATATGTTAATGCGTCTGTGAGAAATGTTAGAGTAGCCTGCGACGTTATTCGTCGTCGCTTTTACACCCTGAAAGATGCTGCAGTTGTGTGTGGAAGTTTGTGTCCTATAAGCAGTTTATGAGCCGCATCAAAGACTTCTGTGGCTTTCAGAAAGTTTCAGAAAGGACCATTTAATTTATGTTTTTTCCTGCACAAAATGAATATCGCGCCCTAACCGCTAAACTATCGTAAGCGACAATTGGCGCAAAAAGTTAATGATGCAGTTTGATAATTTATTCGATTGCGTGTCTTTCTGCGTCATTGTTTTATTTTTTAATAAAGCATTCCACTTAAAAATAACGGAGAAACAAAATTTATCGTAAGCGAACTTTACATTTTTTTTTAGCTCAGACAAAAAACAAAAAAGAAGCTTTTTCTGTAAGATTTTCATTTTCATAATTTGGCGGTTAGGGCGCGATATCTTTTTTGCAATAATTGTTTGCCATTCAGTTCCATTTTTTTAGGATCATAAAATTTCTATAAATTTTAGTGTCCCACGTTCATACTCGGTGTTTGAAAATGTTCGGTATCTACAATTATCGGGAGATCGTAGAAAAGGTAAAAAGCGCCGCAGGCTGCTTAAAAAATTGTGAAAATTTTGTAGACGATTCTGGCTTGCTCGCTTTCGGTCACATAATTTTAATGTCGAAGACGCTTCTCGCTTTGGCTATTGAAAAGTCGATAAAATCATGAAAAAAATTGACAAAGACCGGCATATAAATAGTGTGGACGTTCTTAGGGAACTACAGGTTCATTACCAAACAGTTATCAACCATTTGAAGAAAGCTGGATACAAAGAATTTCGAAGTTTAGATGCCACATGACTGAAGAGTTACAGATCGAATGGATCTAATTTTCATTTACGATTCACTGCTAAAACGGCATGAATTCGAACCCTCTCTGAAGCGGATAATTTCGAGCAAAGAAAAGTGGATTACGTACGACATTAACCTTTATCCGTCCCTCGGCCGTTACTTTTAGAATCCAAAGCAGTCTTATTTCTCAAATATCTTCTGAAATATAAGACATGCAGTTTTGAAATTAAGGGTCTAGTTTTTGTATGTACTTAACAGTTATGGTAAAAAAAGAAATTGTTTAAATGGATCACTAGGTTCGTTGCAATAAAAGAAATCAAAGTACAGTCGCTTGGGTCAAAAATGACCCGAGGGACGGATGAAGGTTAACGTGCGAAAGGATTATTGACAAAGAAAGGTGAAACTTTGCAAATGATGGTGAGGCTAAGATTGACATCATGAAAGGAAATACTGTGCCTGGTGGAATTGGAGAGGAATTGTTCATTATGAACGTCTATAACCTGGTAAAATGATTGACTCTGTTCGCTACTGTCAACAATTAACGAGGTTGAAGGAAGCAAAATAATTAAAACGGCCATAATTGATCAACCGAAAAGGTGTTGGGCTCCATCATGACAAAGCCAAACCAAAGTTTTTGATGACCCGGCAGAAACTAAGAGTGCTTGGCTGGGAGTTTTTGATGTATCTACTATATAGCACAGAACTTGCAACTTCACATTATCATTTGTTTCAATCTATACAGAACTAAATCCCGTGCTGGCCTGCAAAACACACTTGGACTAGCTATGGGCTCAGAAATCTTACGCAGATGGAATAATGGAAATAAAAGTCCATAAATATGGTAACAAAGACCATAATAATAATAGTTTTGGTAAATTCTGAAGCCTTGTACTTTGCTCTTTTCAAATATACCTTTTAAAACAAATTGAGTTATATGGTTTGGTTATATGGTATGGATAAACGCCCTTTTTCTCCAGATTTCTCTATCGTACGCAAACTTTTATGGAGCACTGTATTTGGTTTTATAAAATTTATTTTAAATACAGTCGAATCCCTCTTGAATCCCTCGAATACATTCTTTTGGCTCTTGATCTGATTTCAATAGCTCTAAGTCGAATTTTTTCTTCTTTTGCACAAAAATAAACAACAAATGCACTCTCGCAGCTTGTATCAAGCACGCACGCTTGTATCCTCTGACTCTTTAAGGTGGCCCTAGATAATGAACACATTTCGTGAACACTCGTTTCGTGTTGATTCTTGTAGTGCAAACGCGTCGAAGAAAAAAGAGCGTGTGGCTGCCCTTATGATTGTTTACCTATGCAACAAAGGGAGAGCAGACGATATTCACAGCAAAAATGAGGATCTGCTCGCGAACATTGCCCTACAAGGCAAACATCGAAACCAATGAACATAAGAACGAACATGGTCGTCGTGTAGGGCCACCTTTAGTCGCATCGGGCACACAACCGTGGGCCTCTGTATGAAAAACTGCACTGCTTATTGATTGTGCTGTTGGTTGAGCTGTTGGAAGTTTGCTTTTAATCATAAACTATTTAGGTATCTGAGATGCTTTCTTGCTTCATTTAGTGCGTGTATTGAAAGACATCTACCAGTGACGTAAACATTGCAGTGCAAAAAAATTTTTAAAATAAAAATATCAATCCCTCTAACTCGAGCTTTTCCAAAACTCCCTCTAACTCTAAGTACTTTTGATGTCCCGTGAAAATTCGACTTAGAGAGATTCAACTGTATGAGAAAAAAGTGTCTAATCTTTGCTGAAATTTGTTACCTGATTTTTTCAAACATCCAATGTTCTGGATAAAAAACATATACTTAAAAAACATTTTCCTTTCCCAGCTTTCTCCTATTTAATTTGGAAATGTTCGTCAATGAAAACTCGGTCAATCTTTCTCTAGTAAAACAATATACAAAATTTGAGGCTTCATCGTTAAACTCCTTTTGCAATCGTTTGGGACTTATTTTAAGAAAATGTTTGCTACATTATGCAAAGTGTATCCCAACCGAGGTTCTTCGATTTTATGATCTTGGCCCCCACTCTCCATGCACCACTAACAAATCGCGAAGCCGATTCAGCTGCAGCTTTTTAGACCCCAATCAACCGCAATAGCAATTCCCAGCGCTGCCCCACAAATCAGTGTTAACTGAAAACAATTTAATCAGCGATCTCAACCACCAAGTCAAGAAACCAAAAAACCATCCCATCTAAATGGTGCCACCACACAACCGGCATCTAACTGTTTGATGGATTTTAATCCACTTCCTCAACCTCTTGTAAAGTCTAAAAATACTACTCTGCTCTGAACCAAGTGATTCAAGAGATCTAACCTCTTGGGCAAATAGTCCTCCCACTCCTGCCAACAAAACTCAGTGAAGTTTTACAATTTTAAATCCATCGGGGGAATCCCAATCCAACTCTCATCCCGCTTAATCCACACCCAACCCGACCCGCCCACGCTCATTCAGTGTTACGAAACAGCATCAGACTGGACATCATCCATCCGACGTGGTCTTCCTGCATCCCGTTCCAGAAGTGCAGAAAAACGCAAGACTCACTTCGTTCCATGTCCATGTCACGTACGTTTGCCGCACTCTCTCTTTTCTTTTCGGTCCACATGCCTTTTTCCGTTTTTTTTTTGTTTTTTTTTTTTGTGAAACGGAAGCTGCGTAAGACGTCGACGTTACAATGTACAAACAATAACGGTTTTGTTTGGTTTATTTACTTTGATTTGGATTTGGAATTTTCTTCATCTTTCTCCTCGTCGTCCTCATCTCACGTGCGGTGGAGAAGTTGGAAGTTGGATGCCACACGGCGGGCCGTGGAGTTGTTTATTCAAAAATAATCGATCGCTTGCTGGCGGTTGTACGGGCGGCGGAGGAGGTCATGGGCGTGGAATGTGTATCCATTTAGATTTAGATACACAGATACGTCGAAAGGGGAGATGTTGCTGGAAGTGATTCTCACGTGGCGGCCCATTCATGATAAGCGCGTGACCTGCGCACTTGAGATTGATTCACTCTCTTGAGTGTTTCGGAGTTTTGAGTGACCGTTTTTTTTTTTTTTTTTTTTTTTTAATGATTTCAAGGTCAGTAGGGATGTTAGTAATGAGTGTGTTGTGTTTGTAAGGCAGAGGCATGAGTTTTGCTGGAGGTGCAACATTCCTTAGGGAAGTTAAGATGTAGAGATGCGAGTAATAAGTTTTTTCTAAGTACATTGGAGACATCAAGAAAAGGTTATGAATGGCAAGTGTTTTGTAATAAAACCAAATACAAAATATTTATTCTGACGTTCGTTGTGTAACGTTGTCGTACTGGAAACACTTTTTTATTGTTTACTATCTTCAAACAAATTTGATCATTAGACTTAAGCTTTATCCGTCCTTCGGAAGGGTCTTTTAGACTCAAAAGTGGTAATATTTTTCAAATATCTACTCAAATATGAGACTCGAAAATTTTAATTCATGACTAGGTTCGCCGCAGTGAAAATAGTAAGGCTACAAGGATGATAGTTAAGCTTATAGACTCTTACCGTGTTCTTAAGTTTCTGAAATGTAATTTTTCCGAAGGAAACATGAAGCTCTTATAGAATCACTTCGATTTTTTTTCTGTCTGTCTGTCTTCTACATATCTGTACATAATTTCAAAAGCTAAAAGCTAATTTCAAGAAGCTAAGGTTCAGGTTAAACCCAAAAATGGCATAATTTGTATTCTGCCATTATTCTGATAAGGAAGTTATGTATTTGAGTTTTAAAAACTTCGCACATAGTGCATCATTTCATGTTGCGAATGTGTTGTTGAGATATTCTATTTCAATAAATTTTATCATAGTGTAAATTGTGTATTATCGTCGAGTGAAGTATTTCGTCTTACGACTTTATTTTTCATAAAAGATTTACTGCTCAAAAGTAAGGCGTTTACCATATACAGTGGCCCAAATAAATATACATACCCCCAAAGAAAGAAGATGAACTCTTTTGACTAAAGGTGATGTTCAGTGACGAAAGCAAGTTCAATTTGTTCGAAAATGATGGCAACATCAGACCCTGGAGAAAGTAAAATAAAGAAATTCTTCGAAAAAATATTGTGTCCACCGTAAAACACGGTGGCGGTACGGTATTGCTGTGAGGGTGCTGGTGGGGAAGCTGGTGTAGGGAATTTACATTTTATTGAGGGAAATATGGATCTTATTATGCATCTGCAGATCCTTAGATCCGTGGGCGCCGTGGCTTAATCGTTAGTGCGTCGGACTGTTAAGCGAGAGTACCCAGGTTCGAATCCGGCTCGGGGAAATAACACCACAAAAATTTTTCACGGCCCCACCTCCAGCGAACGACTGACAACCCTCCTGGAGTACTTCTGTCATGAAAAGCTTTCGCAATTCGCCGTTCGGAACCGGCATTAAACAGTAGGTCCCCTCCAAATGTGTCAAAATTATAACGCGCACAACACAGTGGGGGTGCGAAAAAGCTAGGCTCTGGCTCTCAACGGGCTGTTACGCCGCCTAATATATAATATAGATCCTTAGACATAATTTAGACGCTACTACAGCAAAATTGGAGCTATCCTAATGGTGGTATTTAAAACTAGATCACGACCCATAGCATACTGCAGAAGTTCTACGGCTTTGACTTCTCTATAATGTGCCTAAACAATTCCATTACCCTCCGATCCCGCAATTTCAGCCCCATTGAGCCCCTTTGGGAAGAGCTAGACTGCCGTATTAGAAAAAAGGAAGTTAGTACAAAAGTGGACCTAAAAAGTTCGCTTTCTAAAGATGTAAGGCGCCATAGTTTCCGATGAGTGTCAAACAAAGAAACACTCACGGAAAAGGCAACGACAGCGCACTGCTACCTGCCATAGTGGTTACACACTGCCAGGGAGATAAAGAACACTCGCGCAATTCGCGAGGACATGTCGATGCTCCGCAGTAAATCGGGAAACCGATAAGAAAAAGGATACCGATGGCGATCTTGCCATATGTTCGGGTCTCTTTTATGAGGGTGCGAAAATATGTTCTGTGGTTGTGACGGTGCGGTGTTGGCACAGCTGCAGGAGACAAAGAATTGTCGCAGCGAGATTGCGCATCTATTGCCCTTCCGATAGTGATCGGTAAAGGGTGATATGCGATCTGGTTTGGTGGGCGCTTTCCTTTTTAAGGAAGCGCGTAACCGTGGTCGTACTCAGTTTTACGTTGAAAAGTGACTTGTATAGTTGAGTTGAAAGTAGTGTGAAACTGAGTACGACGGTGAGTAATCACTGGGCTACGAATTGTAGCATGTTGCATTGTTTCTTATTGTAGTTTATGTAGTTAGTTGTAGCTTTAGTAGCGCGGCTGTGGAGGTGTTGTTGAGATAGTGTGACAAGGCCAGGGTGTAATCCCGAAAGCCAGGTGTTGAGTCCGTGGTGCAGGTGATCGGCCACGGACGACAACACCGACAACGGTCATGGTGCAGGTGATCGGCCATGACCGGTAAAACCGTAGAAACATGGTGCAGATGATCGGCCATGAACGGTAAAATTTAGTAGTAGTGCGTGGTGCAGGTGATCGGCCACGTACGACAAAACCGACAACGGTCATGGTGCAGGTGATCGGCCATGACCGGTAAAACCGTAGAAAAAGCATGGTGCAGATGATCGGCCATGTACGGTAAAACTGTTGATAGACTGTGGTGCAGATGTTCGGCCACATCCGGTTTTGTGTAGTTTGTATTAGCTAGTAAGGGCTTAACCCAGCGTCGCGTCTCCTCAGCCTAGTAGTTAATATCGTTGAATCGTAGCTCATAGGTTTCTTTTTATTTACTTGCAGTCCCCTTTGCCCGAGACCAGGAGACCCGCCCCGGCATCCCATTGACACGAGCCATTTAAAGGAATATATATTTACATAAAAAAAGTTATACCATTTTGGGTTTTTGTCATTTATCTTTCTTTAATAAATTTTATTTATGGTCTTACAAAGATGGCATAAATTCTCAACAAAAACTGCAGGGAACCTTGTTCCTTCTATCATTTTTTATTTTTTTTAATTACATCTGCCGGGTATGTATACTTTTCTGTGTTCAAAAATTGGTTTTTCCCTTTTTTATTGTAACTGTTAACAATTTCTGTCCAACGGATCAATAAAAATTGGATTATTTACTGAGGTAGATTCAACTGCATCTTTTCTTCTATGTTAAAATTCTCTAAAAGTGGAAAGGCCAGTTTTAGGGGGGTTATGTATATTTACTTGGGCCACTGTAGGTCAATGTTATTGAAGACAATTTTGTCAGTGAAAACTTTCATCCACTCTCTATAACTCAAAACGATCCGATATTATTGATGAAAACTATAAATGTTTAAAGATGTTTCGTAATGATTTGTTTCATGTTTGTTTACAAAAAATGTATATATGCTAGAAATTCTTTTTAACTTTAAAATGTTTAGCAATTCTGTACCTAACCGTTGCCGCTTGTTCTACCTGACTTTTATATGCAGACTATTGTCCCCGCTCATCATTTCTTAAGAGAAAACACAACCTAGACAGAGGGTTGTCAGAAGTCAGCTAGCACGAGTGGCGGCACTTTGACACATTTTAATATGTGACTTGCAAACGACAATTAAAGGCTATATATAAAAAGAGGAGATTCATAATATTCTTTAATTGGGAGGGAAACAAAATGAAAAGTTGAAGAACTCAGAAAAAAAAAATATTTTTGGAAATTAGAGATTCACGAAAATTACAATTTACGCATTAACATTGAAAACGTCACAATTATTTAGATTATTATTGTTCTTTTTATAACGTTACAGCTCCTAGGTTGTTTAGTTATAGGTTGCTTTTGCGTGATAGTTAATTTTTACAAGATACAGGACGAATCATGTCCTTTTACGTGTTGAGCCAAGAGAAGAATGATGAAATATAATTCAACATGAATTTCTATTTATTTGAATTGCTTACTTGAACAGTTGCCTACTTGCACATGAAGTATTAGGTTGTCAAATATCTCTCTTCCGCCATTTTGTCTTTTGAATTTTCCGGCTATGTACAAAGCGCTACAGAGCTCGTATTTGGCAATACATCATTTGAAAGACCTTGACATAACCTACAAAACGACGCTATGCATGATTAGTTTGGATACGAGCTCTGTAGCGCTTTGTACATAGCCGGAAAATTCAAAAAACAAAAAGGCGGAAGGGAGATATTTGACAACCTTATACATTAAGTTCAGTTGGTTCAAATCTTTCTTATAGATCAAGAGACTGTGAGAAATAAAACGTTCAAGTACAAAACTTTTGGTTTTTTTCTCAACAATAATGACATATTTTAACATATAACAGTCAGACAGAATACGTTTTTGCAACAATATCCTCCTAATTTAAAGTACATAACATTTTTGGTCCAAAACAAACAATAAATTACTATTTTTTTTAATTACATTAAAGGATATATTAAATATATGTTAGTTCACTTATTCGTTCCGAAATTTTAGCATTCCAACTTTTTCCTACAAGGTGGTAGTCAATTGAAAACCTTAAACTCATTTCCTGCGAAATCGAGATTTTGAGTTTTGACAGTCTTGTAGTAAATGAGCGTTATGTATTTTCTGTGACTATAATTTGTTCTCATTAATTTCAAAAAAATTAGCTCTATATTCTCTGGTGATTGTAAATGTTCATCTATCAAATTTGTTGTCACTGCAATTTAATATCTGTTGCTCTCGCTTCTCTCTACATAACACTAAACTTTCCCTGCTTTATCAATTTTTTTTTTCATGTTACAAAGTGCAAGATTTCTTTCGCACTGTCGTAAATAATAAAACACCTTGGCACAAAATTCTTACAGAAATAATTGAAATGTTTATGTTGCTTACATTTTGGTTGTTGCCCCTTTTCATCGCTCGTACGCAAATTGCTTATGAGGCACATTACAAGATTGGAATGTGTTCGAAATCAACCTACAGGTAGCTCTCGAAAGACACACTCATGAAGATAAAAATAAAACCATTCGGTTGTTAAAGGGTGAAGAATTATTTATAAACTATGACGTCAGGATATTAAAACAAAAAAAGTCTTTTTGGTTGTGGCACTTGTTGCAGTGGATTTTTGGGATGAAGGCATACCAAAAATTCGGAGAGTTGAGAAATTCTGTAAACTTTTTGTTATTAATGGTTTTGAATATGAAGACAATACGTCTTGCAGTGGCTGCGTTTTTGCAAATTGGTAGAGTAATTCAGCAATTAATTGAAAAACTATTCCGGTTTGGCTAAATGTTTTTGTAGTTGTTCGCAATTGCCATGAAAATGTTCTTAGTAAATAAAAAAAATGTGAGGAATACCCTCCGGAAAAGGCGGGAAAAATCGTAAAATAATTTTTTGTATGGAGTTTTGTGTGCAGACAAAGTCGCTGGCAGCTTAGCTTTCTTATTATGTTAACGTACTACACTCCGTCTTTAAAAACTTGTAGTGGCTATTTAGACATCAACTTTAACTACCATTTTACCAGTTTTGTCAAATTTTAAGAGGAAGCACAGTTAATACTTTGGTTGTAAGGACACCCATTCACTTTTCTTGATGGAGCTTTCATCACTCAAATTTTCTGTCACTACAACTGTCGAGCGCTTCTCACTACTATTGACAGTACTGTCAATATCGCCAAAATGAGAGTGCAATTCAAATTTCTTTAACTATGTGAACACAGACTCGTGTTCTGTATCCCGCACACCACGTCGTATACGCAACATTTTTGTATAACACACCTATTTAACTCAAAACATGTATCTAGATCCTTCCCCATGACAGCAACAGTTGTAAATTGAGTGAAATAAATTTCTCTCATCTCCCCTCACTCACGTTCTCTCTTCTCTCATCTGTTTGGAGATATTTTACAATTCTCTACACCTCCAAAAAGGACTAAAGAAATTCTCTACCCTTCCACTCCCACAGAGTAAAAAATTTATAGACCTTTGCCACCGTGAGGCACGTTCAGTTTTCATCGATGTGGCAACAAGTTCGGTCGTTTCGTTGATGCGTTCTCTGTAAGGCGGTGTTCGTAAATTTTTTCGAATTTATCGTAAATTTCATTGCGTTCATCTCGAAACGGGCGTGCTTCCGGGCGTGTGTGTGTTAATTTTTCCTCCTCCCTAAAAATATTTAAATACAAGAAATTTGATTTTAAAAAAAAAGGAAATTAATGATTTCAATCTAGTTTTTGTGTTTAAACTCGCAGTAGAACGTGGATAAAATGTGAAGCAAAAAAAAAAAACACCTGTACGTTGGAGTGGTGGATTATTTTTATTTTATTTTCTGATTCCTTTTTCGAAAAAGAAATTGCTTGTTTGAGAAATAAAATTGTGCTACAAGAAAAAAAAAAGTGATAAGAGAGTGTGTGAGTTGAAGGATTTTGTAAAGCCGACGACGACTACTTGGTCCTGTGATCATCCACATGAATTGAGGTGAGTTTCTGTACCTTTGGGGTTATGTGTATTGGGAATCATGAGTGCTTTGCTTTTTAACGGTTTTGAATGTGCTCCTATAGGAATCAAAACCATTGAAACGGATTTCGCTGGTAGTCATGTTTGGGTTTGGTTTTTTTTTTCCGCCAATAGAAAGTTTTTTCGTCATTACATGAGAGTACTTTCATTTTACGGATATGAAGATGGATGTATTGTACTCAGTACAGAGAATGGAAAATGTTTGTGCACTTAGCGATTTGGAGCCCGTAGGCCCGATTCTGGAAAACTGTACCTTAAAACTTGGCTTTTGAATGCAATGATGCTTTGATTCAAACTAATGTTTAATTGGTATTTGAAATATTCTGTGAATTCAAAACGATTTTTGCCGAAGGCCTTTGTTAATCTGGCTATATGAACTAGCACATAGTTTTTAAATTTCTAGTTAGTTTTCAATAAATAAAATCATGAAACGAGATTTTCAATATTACGTTGGTTTCTTTTTTATTGAAAGGCGGCGATAAATTGTTCTTTTTTTTTTGTTTTTTTGGACAAAATTTAACAGACTAAATTAATGTGCCGTTAATCAGCTGGGTGTACGAAATTGGAGACGCCTATCCCAAGATCGAGACTAATGTTGCCTAATGGCCAGGTTCACCCCGGACTTTAACACCCCAAAAGAAACTGCTAACACCTGATAACTTCTAAATGGTTCCACTAAAAATTCGAGCTTCTCGACCTTCTTCAATTTTTTTTAATTTAAAGCCGATTGAAAATCATGCTAAAAACATTTTAAGTCTTATGGAACACTTTTAGATTGAGTACAAGACCTTCTCATAAAACTGATCCTTTTCTTTCGAGGCCGTAGTTGTTCTATGTATAGTATATGAACTTTTACTTTGGCGATTTTTAGTATAAAATGAATTCTAAGAGCGAATTAGTACAAATTCATGATTTTTCTCTTAAAAATTGTTTACATTCACTCAAGTTTTATCATTTTTAATTTAAAACTCGAAAACTTATCAACTCCTAATTTTGTGACTTTTCATAGTAGAAGAAGAATTTAATGGAAAAAGTCAGCGATTTGTCTTTTTAATTTCACGACTGCTGCTGAAAATCTTTAACGTATCGCCAGTTCAAACTTGCAATAGTGTTAAACGTCCTTGCAGCAGGTTTCTCTAGTGTGCAAGTCTCCGAGGCTTCGGAGACTGAAAATAATTGCTTAAATTTAGTGTGTACGTTAAATAGCACTAAGGTTCTAGATCAAAGAACGGTGTACAATCGATCTTTTAGGTTGCAGTGCAAGTGACTTACTGACACTTCCTATTTCATCCATAAATAATTAATAAATGTGAAATCGTTAGCTGAATGTGGATAATTTTACATATCTACTAAAATTTGGTTCATGCAACCATTAACCAAATGCTAAAATTGAGATTCAATGTTTTTTTTAATATTCCTTTCTTGCCCATGTTGCTGTTGCTGTTGGAACTATTGGTATCATTGGCTGCATCAAATCGAAATCAAGGTTGTATAATAGCGAAGTTTATGTTCTGAATACTGTAGCTCAATAGCAGCGCGCCTTGGATCTAACTCTGCCCATTCACGTTGATTGTTCACTCTCGCTTCGATTCGTGCTTTTTGTTTTAGTTTTTGATTTTTTTCACTTTAAAAATTTTTAATTTTAAAGATTGCCTGTGTGCTGCGTCAGCTTAAGAGTCAATTAAAAAAAAAATACAAATACAGAGGCAAAAGACAGTGTACTCAAATGTTTCAAAATGCATGTTTCAATGCATTCAAAAACTCAAAAAATAGGTTCTGGTGCACCGATTTGTACAACTTTTTTTCAGTTTTGGAAAGGTTTATTCATTATCTAAAAGTTATAAAAAGAACTATAACACTAAAACCAACAGCAAGATAGCCAGAATTAGTCCGAGTTTAAAAAAGTGGACACCTTAATTAAAAAAACCAAAAACTCAAAACTAGCACTAAGACTGTTATATTTTTGTGTCTAGAATGGTTTTGAAATATCTTAGCTCTCTTTTTACTAACTTTTTAAATCAATTCGACAAGAATTTTATGCCATACATCCACTAATATTGACGTCGACGATATTCTTCTTGTGATCTACCGTTAACGGTAACCGACTATCAAAATATTCGCACAAATTACCAGTCAAATTAAAGCTGGTAAAAGTAAACAATCATTCATTTGCCTAAATGTCCAAAACCTAACCATTCCTCAATTTTTACTGCTGTATTTTTCATTTTATTATCTAAAGGACCCTTGGCACTTCCAGTCCCAACTTTGCAATCCTTGATGGCAATTTTTGGTTAGGATGGTCAAAAAATCTATTTTATTGGTTATTAACATTGATGAACACTAAGTTCTTATGACCGGATCCAGCAAGGGAGAGTACTAATGAAAGTAATGATTTCAAATTAACTAAAAATTAATTTTTAAATAAAGAAATAAAAAATTCTTGTTCTAAATTGGTGCACAAACTCTTTTTCGATCTGACTTTTTCGTCAGTACATATACAATGAGGTGCACAAATGAGTACATGTTTTTTGTATTTACACTTCATAGAAAAAAAAAAAAGAAATGAGGTAAACTAAATTTTTTTTTGCATTTTATTACTACATTTTAAAACGAAAAGAATGGTATATAGTACAATGTAAAAGCTTGAGAAATAACGAGCAAAACAAAAAACAATCCGCATGTACTCAATTTTGCACCCAACATTTTGTTCGATATTTTAGCCTCAAAAACTCAAAAATGTGCCATTATGATCACACTTTTTATCTTGTTTCTCAGTGCTTTAATTTTTTTTGTTTATGGTGTGTTTAGTTGCGTATAATAAGACCTTTTTTCATCCTTAAAAATCGAAAATGGTATTAATTGGAAACCATTTTCCAAAGAATGATGAAACGACCACAAAATATCGAAGACAGTGCTGTAGTTATAACAAAAAATGCCTAATCGAGAAAGGCAGAAAATTGATAAGCTGCTTAATACAAGCCATGCTGTGACCATCGGAGGTCATACGAGGTGAGGAGCTGCGTCAAAACCGTAGGCTAGAGTCCGTCAAAAGGCAGGAACGGAAGTAGACCCATGATGTTATGTGTGCTCTCCACTGTATATGCAATTTATATTGAGGCAAATGTGAGGAGCAAATTTGAGATCTTTTACCAATTGGCCAGCCATAAATAAGCCGCTCCAGTATCACCTTCAGTCGACAGAAATGTGGTAGTAATATTTCCGATTGCGCTTATATGATTGCATAGTAGTCAAAACTTTTTTCCATCACCTTGTCTGCTTTTGAACACAAAATGAACTTTGGTAGAAACACGCTGTACACATGGCTAACAACAGTGCACCCAGATTTCTCCCCTCCGGCACTTCGTCTTCAAGTCGCTTCAAAAACATTTCTACGATCTTTTTAGCCGAAGTCTATGAAACATTCACCTCACGTAAGCAAAAAAAAAAAAGAAAACTCTCCATCCCGGTTCCTTTCGCGAACCGCTTCATCGTGAGATATCACGCTCCCAAGTGGCATCCTCACATGAGCCTACCAGGCTTTGTCTTTGAACTTTCTAACATCCGTTTGATTCAACACTGAGGAGGCTCTATGTTCTCCCTCTGCACCGATGATTTAATTGGCAGTGTTGTACACCCCCGTGTCCTTTTGTAGTCCTCATGTGAAAGTTTATTCTGTTTGCGTTCCGTCTCGTACGTGTGGCAAAGTCCATTGTTCTTTCGTCTTTCTCCGTTGGAGGTCGTCGTTGTACAGCACACGACCTAGGGGTGGTGTCCTTTTGAATCAGTTGCTATTCAAAAGGCGTGTTGTAGCCTGGTTGGGCTTCTCTATCGTGTTTTTATCTTGTTTGCATCGCAGGGGCATTGTAGTTGTTGTTGAGAGAAGAAAAGGCTCCGGTTCAGGAAGATGTTGGCCTTTTCTCATGTTTGAGAGTTGAGTTTGAGATCTCTTGACTACTGTTGGTGCTCGTTTTGACTGAATAAGAATCTTTTGTGCGGAAATGTCAGTCTGTGTTTAGTTTAAGTTTTAGAAATGCATCTGGTGGAGAGATCCAGATCGGCATTGCTTAAAAGATAAGATTTTCAGTGTCCGTCGACTATATTTTAGTTGAGTGACAACGAAAAGCTGTTGGTCTTAAAAACCGGTCAGCCCGAATGCTTCATTTGTGGTCGTCCTCAAGTTTTTCAGCTTTTAAGCAGTCTAAAAAAAATTGTAAGCCCCCCCACAGAAAAAAAAAATATCAATCAGAATTGATTGATTTGAAGCACGCTTAGGGGACTTTATCTCACATTATTGTTTTTTGTTCCACTTTTACAGTTGATTGCAACTGAAAAGAAGAATTTTCCGTATTTTAGTAAAGATCTGTTGCTGATGTTTTGTGTAGAAAATTTATTAAACCTAAGAAATCTAATAAATATTCCAGTACGCAAGTGCCCCAGTCAATTGTGGTGCGTTCGTTGAAGCACCAAGGACATTGAACATCCAAGACATCCAAGTGACGTAAGAAAATGTAATGTTGTTTTAAGCAATCGGCAGGTCAAATAGCTAAGGAAGCTAATATCGAATCAACTGATTGACTATAAAATAGTATAAAAGGAAAATGATCTCGTATTTAGCTCAATCAGTTGACTGACCAAGATAGGACTTGAAAAAAACAGTTTTTTTGGGGGAAGCGCCTTATAGTTTTTACCGAATTTTCAAGACTCTATAGTCTTTTAAGCGGAATATATTCTAATGAAAATCTTAAATGTTTGTTAACTTTTTTTTTGTTTTATTTTGCTTTGTTACCCTTTTCATGAAGAATTTGTGTTATATCTGTACGGTAGATATCTATGAGAAAATGATTTTGTTGTTTAGCAAGAAAGAAAAGAAAGAAAATAAATTTAATTAAAAAAGAAAAATGCGCTCAATTACGAACATAAACACGTGAAACTTTTATTGCTTGCAACAACACCACCACTTTGGAAGTTATAGTTGGCTGCTAAGATCGTCTGATTTGACTCTGTCTGACTTTCTCTTGGCAGCAGTTAATGGAAATAAGCCATAATCAACCGAAGCCCAGTGGACGTAAGCCAGGATACAACTCGCCACATTTTATTGCATGCATCGTTATTGCAAATGCAACCTCTCATAATTGCGCTATTCACTCCTGCTCGACATTCCACTGCTTGTGAATTTAACGTGGAATTAGGTGCCCAGCATTTTAAACGACATTTCAAACGGAATTATGCACAGCGGATTGTATGTTTGTAGGTAATTAATTACGGATTCTGTGTTTCGAAATCATAAAAGTGAGTTCATTTTTCAAATATGGAATTTGATATTCTGCATTTCAAAAACCTTCGTGTTTATTATTTAGAAAATTTTGTGACGTTAGAATAACATATGCGTATGCATATTTTTGGGCTGCTTAAAATTTATTTAAGGCTTTTTGCTATGAAACTTTTTACAAAACTTAAAATATATGAGAAAAAAACTAGCAAGCTTTCGTTATGCCTTAAGCGCAATAGGCAAATCTTTTAATATTCCCGCGCAGCGAAAGTTGCAAGGGCTGGCGAGCAAGGCTAGCCGAGTCTGGAGTTCTAATTGAGCTTGGTGATTCGAATGTGTATAACATCCAACCAACCTATTACTCCTGTTACTCCATATTTCTCAAAATAAAATATCATTTACTCTTTTATCTATATGCTAAGTAAAGGGTTCAAGATTTCACCAATAACTTTGCCGACTTAGTCAAAGGCCTTTACCAGACAAAGCTATATTCACTAGCCCAGTGGTTTCCAATCTTTTTCAGCGCACCTACAAGTTTTGAATAATGCCACGATGCCCTCCCCCAGCTTTTTGAAACAGAGAAATTAAAATTTAAATATCCACAATATTCAACTGATTTTTTTTTATAATAGTCATAAGAACTCACAGATTAAAGAGAAAACAACAAAAGGGGCTCAAGAAAAGCAAGAATAAAATGCAAAGCTACTCAGCCAATTCAATGTGACGGGTAGGAATGGTGATCTCCACAGTTTTTCGAAGTGAGGAATAAGGCTTGATATTGCTTCTCTTATTTCTTGTTCCACATTGATCCTTGAGTAATATTTTCTCTTGGTTACAGCTTCAGCTGAAAATCCAGCCAGAACCAGAACTGGTGAATATAGATTTAAGACTACTGTCACAAGGGAGTTCAATGCAGCTCTCTTCCTTGTGACGTGTATTCCAATGGAGATTATGCATGAAAAGAAACTTGAATCGACCCAAACTTTTCGACATCATCATCTGCAAAATATTTTGAAAACCATTCGATAAGCTTCGAAAGATTTTCGGTGAAAATGGTCAAGTCTTGGAAGGCAACGGGTGCATTCGAGACAATTTATACAATTTCGGGAAGCAAACTTGACCACCACCTTTATTCATTTTTTTTCTTATCCACAACTGCAACTTCTTTCTGAACGCCTAAATTGACTTCAATAGTTACAGAATATGCGTGTTGTTTCCTTCCAAATATAGATTCAAGTTATTAAATTTCTTAAATATATCGCACGAGTATGCTAGTTTTAGCAAAAAAATCTGGTTCAGCAGAATAAATTGCGTTGTCTTAACGTTCTCGTTTTAAGAAAAAGCGAATCTCTTCATGCAATTCGAACATACCAACTCAAAATGGTACATTACTAATGCTGACATACACCATGACCTTAAAATACGTATCATTAAAAAGGGATGTAGAATTTAGAATAGAATTGAAGGTGGTATAAACTCAGACTCTAGGCCAGATGCAAGACAGATCTAAAACGTAGGCATGCCCATCCGGATCATGGTTTTCACTGATAATTATTATTATTAAACTTTATTGAAATATAAATAAATTATAAAAACAATAAAAGAGATTAAGCTCTACCTACCAGGGGTTTTAGCTAATTTCACTGATAATATGTTATGAAATGCAACCATATCGCTCTATAACAAAGGAAAAATTAGACGTCGGAATAATTCTTGAACTAATTGCATAGTTTTAGACTGCGAAGCGAGCAGCGAGTTTTCTCCCTAGTTTTACAAAACTTTCTTTTTTATTAAATTTGTTGTTTATTTTCACTAAAAAGAAAAACACACTTCGGTGTCGCCTTTTACATATTTGACTATAACTCACACGTTCTTTTTAATTAAGGGAGGAAATTTGGACTGAAGATGTATCTAGGCGACCCAAAAACAAATCATGCATTTTTTTGGAATTAGTCGTAGATTAAAAAAAAATGTTAGTACGCGTTAGTAACGCTCGAAAAAACTTTTATTAACTTTGATGGTCGATATGGGTGTCATTGGAAAGGGGGCAGTGTCCTGATTATGAAAATGTCTGCCTGTCTGTCATTAGGCTGTAATCTTGGCAATTGGCAAACCACGAAGAGTTAAGAAATAAAACTTCGCCAGAAGATGTATTTCAATTGTCCAAAGAAAGTTCAGGTAAAAAATTTAAAGAAAATGTCATATTAGCAAAAAACTTAGTACCAATACTAAATTTAAAAAATAAATTTCTTTTACTAGTTCCTTGCTATGGGTATCGTTGGAAAGAGGATGATAGTTAGATCAAAAAGTTGTACTATGATAATCACCTTACTCTTATTGGTTAGAAGTTATTAGCCAACAAACTGCCAAAAACTGACTTGTGTACCGTGTCCCCCACCTTATTTTCTAAAATATTGTACCAAAAAAGCTGAAAAAAATTGGAGTTATTGGGCAACTCATCGCAATACCCCAAAATTATCCGAAAATAGTGTATGATTTTTTGCTCATACTAAAATAAATTAATTACTAACTTTTTTGAAAAAAATTGCATGGGAATGTATTAAGTGGGGTACACCGGATAGGTCTTGCAAAATGAAATAGAGTTTTAATTTTGAACTTTTCATTTGGAAGTTAAGTTTTCCAGATATTAACCTTCAAACTCGAAAAAAAGGCTCCCCCCCCCCTCTCATTTCCACACCCATTGGTGTAAAAATCTGAAAAAAATCTGGAATGTAGGTTTTGATGTAATCTTTATGTTAAAATTGGTTTGAGCACTCTGGCTTTAATAGTTTTCGAGATATTGGCCAAAAACCAAAAAACAACAACACTCGAATTTTGAAGATTCGAAAACGCCATTTTGTAGACCTCGGCGAAGGAACAATAAAATATTATGTAAAAAAAAATTATTTTCATACAATTTTTCGAGATATTAACGATTTAAATCGAATCAGTTATCGCAAAAAACGATGAACTGACGGCAGTCTCAGTGTCGCTTGCAGCATTTCATCCCCTAAATGCACCAAAGCAATTTTCACACGGCTGGCGCGATCAGCAAATGGAAAAGGATTTTCTTTTGTTCAGTTTCGTTCGAAATGAAAGAATTTTAGTGAATGAACAGTGAATTGAGTTTAATTTGATTTGACTATTTTAGTTTGTTGATTTCTTAGACTTATATTAAGTCTAAGCTACTAATCTGTTTGCGAACGAAACCCTCGGCGGGTGAGTAAAACTCACACTTGACCGGCTTTTTTTTACTTTAATTTGAAATGCAGAACAAGGGCGATTGCGTAATTTTGCCGTGTACATTTATCATAAAATAAATAAAATAATCTGCGTAACAGCCCATACAGGACCCGAGCATAGCTTGTTCGCATCTTCACTATGTTGTGCGCCATATAATTTGACACATGTGGGGACCTACTGTAAAGCTTTATATGACAGAAGTACTCCAGGAGGATTGTCAGTCGTTCGCTGGAGGTGGGGTCGTGAAAAATATTTGTGGTGTCATTTCCCGGGCTGGATTCGAACCCGGGTACTCTCGCTCAACAGTCCGCCGCACTAACGATTAAGCCACGCGCGTCCACATTTATCACAGTCCTTATCAAATAATAATGAAAATTAGTGATGCACAGCTTTTTTAATTCTATTTAAAAATCAACTTGCTCTTGTCGGGGGGCTCCTCACTATTCATCTTTTCTTTAATGATCTGGTAGACTTCAAATCTACTGTAGAATTTGCTGTAGAAAGTGTTCTCGTAATTCGACTCAAATGAAATTCACAATTGCAAATCAAAACGTGTCTTTCTGTTAAGTATAAAACAGCATCAGCCCATTAGATCTTGTGATTGAGTGGACATAAAATATTAATATTCATCATCATTGGCGGCGTAACAGCCAGCGGAGGACCAGAGGATAGCTTTTCACAACTCCACTATATTATAATTTGGCACTTGTGAAGGGAACATCTTAGCCTTATGCTTATTCTGCATCTCTTTGCCCATTAGGGTTACTGGCTTTCTTTGCATGCCTTTTTTTATCAATAATAAATGCACATCGTGCTTAAAAAGACGACACGGATGTATCTCTAGTTGGATGGATAGCTACCCAAACTTTGGCTGTAGACTCAAAATAGTTTATCTACAGTCAAGAAACTTTTGTTCAGTCGTTTGTCCCATTCAGTCCAAAAAGCCCCACTATGAGCCTTTTTTAAAGAGAGGTAATTAGCAATCGACTAAAAAGTGCTGCTAAAGCACCTTAGTGGCAATCTTAATCCTGAAAACGCTACAAAACACGAATGAAATTGCTTCTCTGCTAATAACCTTGTACCAACTACACTCGCACCGTTGTCCTTTGCACCCTCACACTCACCACCACCGCATGAATTACGAAAAGGTCGCTGCAATTAAACAGTATGTCCATGTGTATGTCGAAGAAGTGTTATTTAAAGTATTATACCTAGGTCTACTCCTCCGGACTTGCATAAGATGGATACACACAGAGAACGCGTGTATGTGTCTTCAGTGTCGGTGTAGATCCCTAGTGAATGGGGTGACGACTTTGAAGCGTGGTGAAGGACCCTCGTGAACGTGCCCAGCGGCAGTGAGTGTTTATCTTTATTACTAAGCCTGAAATGACTTTTGTCTGTTTTTTTTTTGTGTCTCTTTCAGCTTGAGATACATTTTGGAGTCGTTAAGGGGAGGGTACTGAGTTTAAAGTCAGTCAAGGGGCATCATTTGTGTGAGTAAGGGTGAGTGCGGCTTCATCGACGTTCGCAAAATAAACTTAAACAACTGCCATCAGCCTGTGATTTAATGAATGCCTCTTTTTTTGACTTTCGTTTCGAAATGGGTAGCGTTGATAGGCGTCCGTTGAGGGAAGATGGGACTTAAAGTCCTGTAGAAGGAGAGTTGGTAATTTAATTGAAATTTAGACTGCGATTTAGGAGATTGTCTGTAGAAATTTGTTTTACTTAAATGAAATGCTGTGTTAGGTAGAATACGTAATGAATTGTGATGTCCCGCAGGGTTCTGACCTGTGGTCACATTTTTTGGGGGTATTTCTAAAATTATAAATAGTAAGTAGTGAGTAAGTAAATTATAAAAAGTATTTTCGAATGATGTTCTGTGTGTTAATAAAGTTACATGTTCTGAGTATATCAGATTCGTCTTGTTGAATATTTCTAAGGTCGACTTTGTTGCTTAATTACGTCTTCTTGTACAGATTCATCTTCTTGTATTTAATGGTTTTGAATGTCTTTTTTTTAACTTTGAAATGATGAAGGAGGGTTCTTTATACGATTATCACCAAGAGCTTGATTTTTTGATGTCTAGATACTTTGTAAGTTTCAGAAACAATACGGTTTGTATAGAAAGCTGAGCTCATATCCTATTGAAAACTCTCCGATATTGCTATGCTCGCGGTATGATTTCTAAAGAAAGAACGTCGTGTCGTACGCACGGAAGAAGTTTCTTGAATTTCGTATAATTTTGCAAATTATTGATGAAATTTAGGACGCTGTGTTCATTTTTCGTTGATTTTAATTCTTCTTATGAGCGGTTAAATGTCTAGCAAGAAAATGCATCAAAATGTAATGGACACAATACAATTTTTTTGTTTTTTTTAAATTTTATTTTTCTCCGACGATGTCCGTTCTGCTTGGCAGTTGCACTTCAATTGTGCCTCATTCAAATTAAGAAATGATTGTAGGAAATCGAAGCACATTATCAAAGCCTGTCATCCCTTTTAAAGAGGTACTCCCTACGCAACAACCAATTTTCTCCAATTTAGGCTCGCTTTCCACGTACCACAACATTAAAGAGCCGACATAACTCAGAGAAAAGATTAAAAGTGAAAGTTCATAACCAATTTCTCTCAAGTCTTCAGTTAGATACGATGCAGTTCAGGATTTTTCAAAAAAAAAAAAACCTGAACTACATCCTGAATCGAAGTACATTATCAAAGCCTGTCATCCCTTTTAAAGAGGTACTCCCTACGCAACAACCAATTCTCTCCAATTTAGGCTCACTTTCCACGTACCACAACATTAAAGAGCCGACATAACTCAGAGAAAAGATTAAAACGATTTCGTAAAATATTTATCAAAAAAAAAAAAAAAAAAAAAGAACCGTACTTGAAATTTCAGGGCAATCAAGTATTTAAATTGGATTATGTACATTCACCGGAAAACGATTGAGTTGCATCGTACACACGTGCTAGATACGATGTATATGTGTATCTCAATTTTAGGAGTTTCTCGCATGTGTGTGCGTGATAAAAAACAACCGTATGCATGTGATCTCGTTTTACGCGCATTTTACTTACTTACCGAGTTTTCGGGCTAAAATATTCCCACAGGACGACTGATGATGCGACATCTCGTGCTGTGTTTTTTTTTTTGATGATGCTGAATATTTAAGGCCCAGCACACACGTGCCAGGCAGTGTGTCGCAATGTTCGGCAGGACATAAAGTTGAAGTTAAATTGAATGAAATGCTCGCTCGTTCTCCCTCTCTCAGGATTTTTTGCAGCTCTTAGGGAGCGCGTACGGGATCAACTTAGGCAGTTACTGAAGGACGAAAGAAAGCCAAAGGAGGGCACATTGGAATTAAGTCGATTAAGTTTCCGCCATTTGTTGTGCCAAAATTTCAGGCAGTAATTTGCTTTGGTTTTTTAATTCAATTTGCCCCACGCGAGGCTCTGCTGACGGAAACTTTCTTATTCCTCTAATCCAGCCGACGAGTACTTATGCCTGCCGGGACTTCGAAGTGGACTTTAAGTATCGATTGAGGCATTCTAAGGGTGATGAGGGTGTTGGTTTCGGCCTTATGATGTCGGGAAATTTAAAATCGTTTCGCAGACCTGCACGAATAGAGGAGGCGACAAATAGTTTCCTCCTCCTCCTGTTCGCTGCAACTTTTGCAAAAGTCATTGGCGATGTTGCAGTATTGGATAATGACACTTATTATGACCGTAGGCATTGGTCTACTCATCTTTACGTTACAGATTATGCGGTTAGCGTCCAGTGCGGGCCATACGTGTTTGGTTTGAGTACACGTTGTACCAAGATTTATAGAATAGGAGATTCCCGTGTTTATATTTCATCTGCGTCATAAGGGACCCCTAAAGAGGGCCAAAATGAACTGGAATCGAGTCAAGGAAATTGTGAATTATGATGTGAACGCGGAACAAAGAGACTTACGGAGTAGCCTGGTATTCTATAAATCTTGACGTTGTACCTTCTTGCCAACAGTGTTTGGTGGTCTTGGTAGGATCTTGGGAGCTATTATGGCTAATTTAGTTGTATTTATTGACATGGTTTGCAATTTCCATCGGGATAGTAGTAAACCTACATTCTGAGTGCGTTAGCTTGACAGTTACCTGGAATGTTTATGAGTCTAGTCGTCCATATGAGGCGTCCATTAAAGTGCTGCGCAATCTCATTCAAAGATGGGCGGCACTCTAGCGGCTTAAAGTAGTTACACGACTCAAACAGTATTCACCAGCGGCGGCAAAATGAACCAATTTTACTTACACGTAATTTTGTCAGTAGAAAACTAAACAATACATGAAAAAAACGAAAACCAAATCAGCAGCCAATTTATTTTTGATATTCGCATATATTTCACATCGACTGTGGGCCTGACCAAACCAATGTGTGCTTTATTCATGAAACCACTTAAAATGCAATTTTATCACAAGAGAATATATCGAAATTAATTTGTTTTTTGTTCCTGTTATCCATTTCTGCATATTGGGTAAATCATGTCACCCAGAAATAGCCAGGAAAAAACGTATGCACATTTTAAAACCGAGGGAGTCTGGTCAGAGCCATCGGAGGGTGATGGAGTTGCTTAGATGCCTCAAACATGTATAAATTACGTTCATAGGATGTCCAGAGGCCAGGGTTGCCCTTTTAGCGAATTTGTCGCTAGATCGAGCGGATTTTTAAGACTTTTGACGATTTTTGGAAAAAACTTGTCACTAAAATAAAATCTAGTGATTTCTAGCGACTTTTCAATACGACGACTTTTCACTAAAATGGAGGAGGTTATTCTAAATCGGCGCAACTTTTCGGTAATCTGCACACAAAATATCATTTGTACTTGTAACTTGTTTATTTCCATTATTTTTCGCTCATAACGAGAAGTGTTTTTGACGTCAATTTTTATGTTTTCCTGAATAACTGGAGTAATTCTTAACCGATTTTAATCTTTTTCATTTTATAAGAAATTGTTCTTCCTGTTCTTTCTTTCCATATACAGATTCCAGGGTATGCAAATAATTTTTTTACCGACTGTATTCTGTAGATTCAGGTTTCAGGTTTCCACTTACTTCGCTTTTCAAACATTATATTGGTTTTTTTTAGAAGTTAAATTATTTTTTTGTTGGCAATATGGCCCATAGAAGGCTATACTTTCTATCATTGTGTTTATTGAACTTGCCACTTTGATACACATTGTGGATCTTAGACTTTTATAAAACATTGTAGTGTAAAAAAAGAATTTATTTCCATTTAAAATTTTAGCGATTTTAACAAAGCGAAAATTTCTTTTCAGTCAACACTGCATTCTCAAATGCTTAATCCAGGACTTCATTCAAATTAACAGATTCAGAGAATTTATCACTTAATCACCACAACATTTTAGTGCACGCCAGTGTCTATAGAACGGACAAGCGAAAAGAGCATGTTTCGAAACCTACCTATTCGCTGCACTCCAATAATATTTGCTCTGATTATCTAGCTTATCATTTTTGAAGAACTTCGGTTTGCCAATCCTATTGCGCTAAACAAAAGAATCATACGATTCTATTATCACTACCGAGCGTGGATTCGTGTCTTTCGAGTTATATCATTACAATCTCAAGCCGTCTCAACACCCCACTTCTTCCCCTAGCTGAGTGCCATTGTAGCATTTTCCACGCAGTCACGCACACTTCGACGATGATGACGACTCAAAGGCCACTCATACTCAAATCTGGATTTAATTAAATTAGCGACCTACCCTCCCAGGAGGCGTATCTATTTCCAGTAACAATTACGAACAAAACAATCGAACGCAATTGCAAACTTAAGTGTCCATTGAGACCGTTAAAAGGCGTTTTTGTGCGTAGACGCCTTTCGACACCGCCCCAGTGGGGGAGGTGGATTACCGTGCCGCAGAGTATCGCGCAATCAAATAATCGATCCACAGACTTTCGTCGGGGCCATAAAGTGGCGTTTGTTTAGTTGAAAAGATACACGATTTTTCAAAAAAAGTGATTGAATTGCCGAGAGAGTAGTTGCGGTGAATCTATTTTCTGCAGACATACAAATACACAGATAAATATAGATCTGGACGGGTGGTCGCTATGGGGCGTAATGACGTACGATGATGAATTTGGGGATTGAGTTTCTGGGGCGCGTCGATCGGAGGGATTCATGATATCAAGTTTGAAATTGAAATCTCAGCAATTCGAAAAGGTGAAGAGGATAATCAAGCGTCGTGTTGAAAAGAGTGAGATTTTGTTTAAAGGTGGCAGGTTGTGAAAATGAAAATAATTTAATTTAGATAACACTGGAGCATAACGTCAATTGATAGATCCCATCACACTTTCCATGCTTTGTCATTTTCGATATTTTTATACACAACTCTTCTGCTTTTCGCTGTATCACTTGATGTTTGTATAGATGTAAGAGGAGATTATAAAAGAAAAACGTCATGATATCTGTCATCAGTTCTTCCATGAAGCTTTCCATGGCGCTTGCCATCACTTTTCATGACGCCTGCCACGACATTTTTCATAATTTTTCGCATGACGCTTGTCAACACATTTCAGGGTACAGTGAACCAGAAATAAAAAACTAGAATAGCTTTCACAGCCAAGTTTAATTTGCAACTCTTCAGCCATTTTTTAACATGTGGAAATTCAATAAATTGCAAATTAATTAAGACACAAGCTGAAACCATACATTTCTCTGTTTTACATTTTCCACAGAAAAAAAAAATTAAACTAAATATTTTTCAACTTCAAAATAAAAAAAAAAGTCATAACAGTGACTCTAAATTCAATTAGCGGGGTTCACACCTTACAATTTGCTTGATGATATGCTTAATGACTATGCTGGTTGGGCCAAATTGTAGAGTCAACGCTCTTTCAATTTGTCATCAAATTTATCATAGGGAAGTTAAATTTTTTCGACTTTTTCGAATGCTTGATGATAAATTATGAGGTGTAAACAGCTGTCGTACAACTTTAGAGCATTTTTTCATTTTTGTTTTGACTTCAGAGAGTGAACATCGAGCTTGAGCGGAAGGAGAGATCAGAAAAATTATTTTGCGTTGATTGAGAAGTATGAAAATATATCTTTCAATGTTGTATTTTGAGTTTTTCCTCATTTTCAAGCATTTTATTATTGGTAATAACAGCAACAAGAACGCGCGCACCAATGTTGATGCTTCCAAATGTTTATTGCAAATAAAGTCTGTCAAGCAGTTGTATAATATGAACGCTAGGCATCAATTTTAATCGTCAAGCCATGATAAGCTGTGAACCCAGCTATTAAATCAAAACAAAAAAACAATATGAAATGGATTGCGTAATTTTGCGACTAAATTCTTTTCAAGACACTCTGCAAATCGTTTGACCTTTTAAGAAGTTTGACCTTTTAAGAAGTTTGACCTTTTAAGACGTTTGACCTTTTAAGAAGACTACAATTTTAGATTTTATCAAGAATAACTTGACTGTTTTCTGAACTCTTTGTAATTTACAGTTTGAAAATGTTCGATTATATAAATAAGTAATAAAACTATTTTTGTCTCCTTTTTTTTTTATAAAACAAAAAAAACAATTTATTTATTTATTTTGTTCCAATTGTTTGTTTTTTTCTTTTATACAATTTTTATAAACTCTTTAGTTCACAAAAAATTATTCTTTAATTTGACTTCACTGGTCTGTAATAATTCTACGACTGACTCACCTCCTCAAACAAGCTCCATCTCTTCCAGGAGATGAAGTTGCGATGAAGTTGAGCGACCCGCACATAAGCTGCTTGTTAGGCCAATAGCAGGAGCTGTGAGGATCAGTCATAATGAGAGTCAGTGGAGTACAACATTTTGTTACAATAATGAAACGTAGAATTTTAGTAAGACGTGGTAACACATTTTTGTATTCCATATCAATCAATGCTTCGTTCTATTTGGATGTTTGTCTCGTGATTTAACTTTTTCTTTTTTCTAGTGATTATAATGGTTTAAACTGTCTGTATAACCGTATTCTGTTAAATCTAAATTCGAACTAACACTAATTGCTGGACTTTCATCTCAAACCATGACAGTTCCACACAGAGCTAAATGGTGGCGTAGTAACATTCTCAGAAACAAAGGTATTTCTAGTGCCTCTGCAGATAAAACGGCGACCAAGACGATCGAAAAATGGTCAAAAGTAATAAATTTTTTCTTATCACAAAATAAAAACTAGTCTCAGACCGTATTGAACTTAGTCTTTTGCAAATTGGAATGCCTTGTTTATACACCTGGTTAACAAAGGCTTTATTTCGGCCTGTCTCCAAGATAACGGCATTCAGTAATTTATTGAATAAATTTGGTGCTTTATTGAATGGATTTAGTACTTTTATCATCGTCGATATGTTCTGAGATTTTGTTGTTCTTGATATTTCCACTTGCACTTCTGAGTTGTGCGTTACCAGTTCTTATATTGAAAATAGCTACGAAGTGTAAGGTCACCGACTAAAACGCAACGCGTGTTTATTTTTTGGCCGCTTTATTGCAACTGCTCGTCTTTCATTTCATTTACAAAAATTATGGCTAGCCTAAATTACTTATCGTAGAAAACACTAACTTAACTAAAGTTATGATCATTCGACATCATATGATTATACATTATATAATTAAAACAATGATTGTGTGGGTGCATCTAAAGTGTATACCGGTCGTAGCGATTTTTAAGTTATTTAATTTACTTTTTCTTTTGTAGCCATCGCTATGTATTCAGCAACTTAAGTGTTTCAAGTGTATGTGCTATTGGCGCCATTCTGTTGCATGTTAGTAATGTTCTCATCTTTTTGTTCTGTAGTCTTTGATTCTACTTGTATGTTCATTGTTGCAGCATGCATACTATATAGAGGCGCAATGCTTGAAATGAGGTCTCACCATTGTACATACGGTTATGTAGTCCATTTTGTTACAAGTTCTTTTGAAGGATTCTATTGTAGTATTCTTACATGTATTGAAGTGTAGAGTGAGTGAGAAGTAGAGATTGCAATGATACATTTCGTTTCAATTGATCGTAACGAGTGGCAGTCTGGCAGTTCATGTCAAATGACAGAGAATGTTGCAATTACTATTAGGGACTTTTTGTTTAGATTGAAATTGAAGACACAAAAAAGTTGCACGAGTTGAAAACTAGAAACTAGGAAACAGAGTGCAAAAATACCTCAAATTAGCAGACAAGTTAAATAATTTTGCGTATGGTTATGTTGACAAAAGAACGTGTAGAATATGACCGAAAGTTAAGCGTTCATGAACGAAATGAACTGTCTGTAAGCCTTGAAACACTATTCTTTACCCTAGTCCATTGTCTGCTATTTTTTTAGATTTGAGACCATTTCAATTTGATGTCCTTATAAGCTTGTAAACCATACGCTTCTGCCATTCACTTTTAGCTCGTTGTCAATAGAAACAATTCACTTTTGTACTGTTCCTATTTTTCTTAAATTCATTTATTACTTATTTTGCGGTTGTTTCCAAGTATGATGCCTTCTAAATCCTAAGTGAAAGCCAAAAAGAATTTTGTATTTGTCAATATAATTCACGAGTTGCCTTTTAAAGACTGCTTCGATGATCTTTTCCATTGACCTCAGGGCAATTTGTTCTTATTAGTCTTATAAATTTCCATTTTTTTCAGTGATATCATTTCAATGGAAGCAGTAAAGGTCTTCCGTTTTCAGTATCGTGATCAAAACAGCAAGTCTGTTGAAAGATTTTTATTACACTGTGGTATCGCTGTTGGCCTTCAAAAAAAAAAAAATAAATCATGAAACTTACTTTAAAATTTGATGTAGTTCAAAACGAAATATAATGTCAGAATCAGCTCGAGTCGTTAATTTACAATTTATTTCATTTTGAATGGTTTATTGTAAATGGGTGTTCAGTTTTTTTTAGTTAACTATATACTTTAGGTTCTGCCTCAAAGGTGCAGCAAAAGATATTAAGTTATCTCCATTCTCCATTTTCTTCGGGACCTTTAAATTCACATCAAACCTTAAGGCAATTTCACATCGTAAAAAGCTTCCGGTCCACATAATAGTGAGAGTAAACAAAAACAAGACTCCGTCGGCCCACAATTGTCTTGAATTGGGCCCACCCTCCTCCTCACGAGCGCCCTAAAGTGTCCCCTCTACATGAGCTACTTGCAAACTTTGCACAGCTTCCTCCCCCTGCCACACAAACACACTTAATACTTCCGCGGGGAAATGAAAGAAAAACACCCACAGGACATGGGAACAAATACGGAGTCCTTACCGCCACTATCGCAAATAATTTGTCCTGCTGTGTCCTTCGCGTATAAATTGATCCTTTCAAATGAGAACTGCTTCTCGGTGCGGTCTTCGCTGACAGCCGAGTGAAGCCATTAATTTCAATTCCACTCCGTTCCGGCGTGGGCGTTCGCCTCTTCTTCGTAATAATCTAGCCTCGGGAAGATGACAAACAGATCATATTACGTCCGTTGTATCCATGAAGCTTTTCCAATTTCATCCGCCACCGAAAATACAGCCACTCTAAGTCGTCATCGACACTGAGCACAGGGCTTGGGGTGTCCTTGGGAACGACGACGAGCAACAGCCGGGTGGCAAGGAGCAAATCCTTTTTTGGCATGATGTGGATGTACTCTACACTGCACTCAAAAGCTGTATTCGATGGTTTCTCTACACCTCCGGTGGTGAAATGTCGACGGAGGAAATACTTTCCGCCACAGGACCAAGAACACAAGGCCCCGAGTGCGGCTTGGAAATGTGGAAAACAAACACATTTGTGCGAGGGTCGCTTGTGAAAGGATGTCTCTATTAGGCGGTATATTATGCAGGAAAAGTTGATGGCAAACAAAAATATTGCTCCTGCAACTGGTAAACAGAGGGCGAAAGTGGCTGCCAGGAGCAACAGGGCGGCGGTGGCATTGGTATCCTGCGTGCGACGTAGAGATGTCACCCCGGCCACACTCGATCAGAGAGTTTGCAGCACTCATCTGCGGGACTTTGTCTGGTTTCTGACTTGATGGGGGGAAACATACAGCCGGAGTGTGTTTTTGAGTTTTGTGAACTTTTCCGTCCGCTTTTCGGGGGTAATTGGTTGTTAAAACGAACTGCAGAACGATGGAATAACTTGTGCAGGATATGTGCTCGTACAGAAGTTGAGTTGAATGGAAATGGAATTAGTTTGTGGGCTTTTTGTGGATGGAGACAACAGTTGCAAAGCGTTGTGATTAGGCCCGGAGGGGTATTTCGAAAGCATTAATAACTTGCTGTTGGTTGATAGACCTCAGGACTGACGTTGATTTTGCAATTAGCTGCCGTTCAGTTATTCATCTATTCAATATAATTTCGTTAAGCTGTACAGGTAAATTGCAGATCCTTTTTTTATTGTGAGTTCCACGGTTCAGTGAGAATTGCAAGGTGGTTCTGTCGCTTCTGTCGACAGAGTAGTGAGTAAGATATCAGAATCTCCGATTCTTTGAAAATGCAATCAGAGTCATAATGAAATAACTATTGTAAGATCTCGGAACTTTCTCTTTCACACGTGATGATTCTTTATTTTTCGACTTATAAAGCCCGGGAACGTAAAATTTCTTTTCATGTAAATTTCTCTGCTTACACAATCCTTATGAGAGTCTGAATCCTCATGTTGCAAAAGCATCATCCTAAATGTAATGGTTGTTTTTTTACGCCATCGTCTAATTGCGGTTACCAACCTGAAGGGCCACACAAGAAGTTCGGTGCATACTTGAAGTTTTCTCCAACGCTAGAAATTTTATAGACTATAGGAATGCTTTGCTTGTGTCACGCATTCATGCTTTTACAGGGAGTCATGGAAAAATCGGTATATCAGCATAAACTCAAAGAACAAAAATCGTACTAAAACACGAAATATTTTATAATTTATCCCTAACAGCTGAATAATTGTTTGGCATAAATAAAATTTGAAAAAGTATTTTGTAAGGGCACCAGTCACTTTTTCCAAACTTATTTTTTCATCAGTTTTGCACACTGGCGACAACAGTCGTTTGAAATTTTAACATCCTGTTCCTAGGCTCTCTTCAGACTTGGAGTCCCTGCCAATGACTTTTGCAGAAGATGTCAGGATGAAGAGGAGGAGGAAACCTTCTTCCATCTCTTATGTTTATGCGAGACATTGGCGCATCGTAGAAGAACTCACCTGGGCAAGCACTTTCTTGACATTCTGAGCGAGTCTGAGTAAAATCAGCCTCAATCAAATCTGCAACTTCGTAAGAAACTCCAACTGGTTCCATTAGGGTGCGGAATGGATTTCCGCATTGTGGTATCACAATAGGCCTAGTCTGGCCTAAGTGTGGTTGGGCTTTAATCGCCCCCGCCAGCCACTCTAACCTAACCTAGGCTATTTTCTGAAGAACTTTATTTCTGAAACAAACGTAGTTTTCAAGTAGGTCTAAAGGTTATCATTAGGTTTAAGATCTTGGCTTTATCAATGACAGTCTAGGGCATTGTTTGAAGTTAAGTCTATACTTTTTTGACCATGTGTTTCGGGCCTTTATATTATTGACACAACAATTTTTCCGGAGAATAGCGCATTCTGTAAGTTTTTGCTCCAAATTTCCAAATAAAACTATTGCTATATTATACAAATTAAATAAAAGACGACACGTTTATTTTAACTTATGGTCTATATTTGAGTTAAGTGGCTCACTCGCCGTTCAATACTCAACTTTGAATTCTGAGTCTGACCGACTCGCGGTCCAATCTAAGACTGCCTTAAAATCTAACATAACATTCTTAAAATATCTTAACTACGAGCAAGCAGGTCATTTTTGACCTGCGATTGGTCTTGTTGATTTTAGGGATGGGTGCGTCACCACATCTGGTCGCTGGTCCCTTTTGGTTTCCGAGAAGAATCTTTTTTCTTATCGGCTTCGAAGGGCATGTTTATTGCCCATCGATCCCTGCTGTCCCATATGTGGGATAATTGCAGCAGATATCTGTGAGAGCGAGTGCGTTAACTTACATTCTCTTAAGAATAAATTGTCGACAACTACATCTACAACCCAACGACCGAACACACAGCCTTACATCATTAAGGTAGGTAAGCTGTAGGTGATATGGTAAACTATGAGTACTCATACGTAAGAATAGGTCTTACAATTAGAAGAGTTTTATTCATCAACAACTTGATATCTTCTGAGTTTGAAGTCGGAAGTGGTTTAACAATGTGGTCATTTATTGAGAACATTCTTTGCATGTTTGTTAAAAAGGAAATGACTTGGAAAACTAATTCCCATATATTTAAATTCTGAATGCAAAGTTATAGGATTATTATTGCCAAAGGTTTGCTCTCTTTCACTGCAAGATAATACCTTTTCCACTACCAGTCAGGAGCCAATTTCTTCACAAAAAATTAACCACCTTGTTTTTTTCGAAACCCGGCTTCGTTTCGAAATCATAACAAGATCCTGCGCAATTAAGCAAGGAGATGGCTCTATAATACTATGCGGGTGCTTTAGGTGTTAGATAATGATACGTCATAGAGAGCATAATGGAACAGCATGTCTATTTAGAAATTTAGAAGACTGCCTTTACAGCATTAATCTTTGATGTGAACTAACGTTTAGATGAAGTTGTATTTCAACACGATAAAAGCGATAGGGGCACATGGCCAAGACAGAGCAATGCAGACATATGACTTTTGTTATAAATAAACATTTTTCGGATCCTTTGAAAATTGTTCTTTCCTACGAATTTGATCCGCCATCGTTCTTTGGGAGAGAGCTCAAAAACAATGAATTAAAAGTTTAAAGTAGTTGTTGTTATTGACTGTCTGAATGTCGACCGTGGTACAGAACACTTAGTAAGCACTATAAAAAGCGCTTTGAAATCTTCATGAAGAAATCTAAAATGCAGTTCTATTCGAAAACTATTTACGAGTTTTTACTGAAAAAAAAATTTTTTACCAATACGCAACTAAGTTTTGTGTAGGCGCCGTTGGCTCGATCGGTTAGTGCGTTGGACTATTGAGCGAGAGTACCCCGGTTCGAATCCAGCTAGGGAAAAAAAAACACCACAAACATTATTCACGGCCCCACCTCCAGCGAACGACTCACAATCCTCCTGGAGTTCTTCTGTTACGAAAAGCTTTCGCAATCCGCCGGTATGAAACAGTAGGTCCCCTCCACTTGTGTCAAAATTATAACGCGCACAACACAGTGGAGACGCGAAAAGCTAGGCTCTGGGCTGTTATGCCACCCAATGTAACTTAGTTTTGCACCAAACTATACATTTGTCCAAACTACGTCCTTATCGTAAACTGTTGAATAAACGAGCGATAAATAGGGAAATCAACCAGCTTATAGACCTTAGGTCTTTATAAACATGCACAACATGTTGATTCAGCATACTGAATCCTTTACTTTTGAGCCACTGCCTTCTTTTCGTCTTCGAGAGTCATTCTTAACTTGACGTTTTGGATGTTATAAGGAAAGTGGAAACCCCGTTTATAATCAAAACAAAAAATCCTTTCACTTTTGAAAGCTAAAAACGTTTATCCATTTTAAACGCTTTCCATAAATGGCTTTAATTCCATTAAATCTGCGGCTCATGTCGAGGCTTGACATCTCAATGATGCTGCTTAAGTCATTTACGACAAATTTTATTTTTCTCTTTCTCTGCAATCACCGAAGCAATCAACTTTGGGATTAATTTATTACGAAAGATTAAGTGCTCCACATATTGGCTTCGAAAGGGCGACATCAGCCTACGCAGATCGTCTCGTTCGCTTAATTTCACATTTCCCGTTTAACTTTTCAAAACGCATTTCTGTTATCTTTTTGATTTTTCTCCAAAAATCCAATATCCGAGCACTCACACACGCACTCAAGTGGATTTTGATATTTTAAGATCCCACGAATTAAAACGTTTATCCAACGGAAATCCTTCGTCCCTGAAAGCATCGCGCTCAGCAGATCCTTGTGATTCACTTAAAACTGCTTAAATTGAATATGCGTACACGAATAAACCATTCAACTGAAACGACGACACATCTTTGCGCTGTCAGCATGCCCCACGGCGAGCCACCCCGTCCCCACTCGCCCGACAAAGCGAACAAATAATTATGATGTGGTGATGGTATCCTGTAACAAGGATATCGCGATAGGATAACATTTTGCTCTTGATAAAGCTCAAATAAAAAAGACGAAATACTGAAAGGATATAGCACTCGAGGACAACAACAACGACACGACGCGTCGTCGAGTGCAACTTGAAACTTTTTTGACGATGAAACAAAAAAAAAGCGAAATGAAAAACATTGGGTGGGTGGGATGTCAGGACTCAGGATAAACAACGAGCGGCAAAACAAGCGACGCGTCGCTCTGTTTGAGAGCATTTCGAGTTTATCCTTCGTCCTTTTAACTCTCACATTTTAATGTTATGAAATTTCTTGTTAATAATTCAACGTGATTCTTCATTTCTTCTTTCTCATCTCTGTGCAAAAATGAAAGGGGATGGCGTCGGAGTGGAGTGGATTGGAGTGTCCTGGCGTTGCCATATGTCACGAAGAGGCATGGAATTCTGTGTCATAATCACATCGCCATGGAGCTTAACCATAATTTATGGAATTTCTCGTAAATAATTACGAGAAGATTTGCAAAATGAAAAGTTGGGGATGGGGGTGGGTTGGTTTTGAAGACGTTGGGCACGAGGTAGAGGCCATTAGATCCTTCAAGGAAAGACGCTGCAATGTTCTTCAATGTGAATTAAGTGGAGATGTTAGCAACTGGTGATTCGGTGACTAGAATGTGGGCGGAGAGTGGGTACAAAGTGAAAGGGAAGGATTCATTTGTTGAAAATATTTTATAAATCGGAAGACGTCTCGTTAAAAACAATTAGGTTTGTGGTTGAGCTGAGAGGTTTTTTGAATTGAACCGAGCACGCCGAAGTGACAGAGCTTGAAACGATAGGTTGAAGATAGTTAAACAACAACAATGCTGTTATTAGAAAAGAACTTATTATACACCCAAAAAATGTTCATTCATTTTGAAATGCAAACTTTAAGGAGAATTTGGTAAAACATTTTTTGTATTCCAGATCAACCAATGCTTCGTTGTATTGGGTGTTTGTCTCTTGTCGTTATTGTACACCAGTTGCTCTAGACATTGCATTGTAATGGTTCAAATTGTCTGTACAGTGCTCCATAAAAATTTGCGAAAAAGGGCGTTTATTCTCAAACCATATGTGACAATTTGTTTTGGAAGACATATTTGAAAATTTGGTTTGGGAATAAACGCTGTATATTCAAATTTTATTTCATTGAACTAGCATTTGCTGACATAGCATACCAAACTAGAGCAGTAAGCCACCGAGCTTTAAAGTAGTTGAATAGCAATACCAATACATTTCAATTGCGCCTACACGCCTACACAATAAACGCCCAAAACGAACAAAAAATGGTAAAAAATAATAAATTTTGAATTATCGAAAAAACTGAGAAACTAGTCTCAGAACATATTGGACTTGGTCTTTTGTAGAATGTCTTCTTTATTTTTTTTCGGCGTGTCTGGGCATTGTAAAAATCTCTGTGGAGAAAATCTCATACTGTTTGTGGAGATTTTTATCCTTTTCAATGCCTTGACGATATTGATAGCTGGCCACCTCCAGTAGTCGGCCGCCACCATAAAATAGCCTTATAATTTGTTTTCTATAAAGGATAATGATTTTCCTATCCGTGAGTAAAAGGTTGTTGCAAAGCAGTTTCAAGTTTCTTAGTCAAAATTGGCACTTTGATTGAAGTTTTCATCGAAAGTGAAATATCTGGTTTTTGGTGTAAAAAAATAGTGGAAGTGGTTTTCAAAAAAGTTTTAAAATCAGTGATATATTGCCGGTAGGTGCGTTATAAAAAAAAAAAAAAGGTGCGTTATATTATTGTATTTGTTTTATCAATAGCTATTGAACAAAACCTAAAAAAAAAAAAAATATTTTTAATAAAAACTGGAGGCTGTCATAAGACATTTTTTCAATAATTCTTCTGAGGTCGGCGGCACTGGCTGTTCAGTAGTACATTCAGCTCTAGGAGACAGGTTTTGTTAAGTCGGCCGTCAATATTTTATAAAAAAAAAAAACACTACAGAATACTAATTGACTGTAAATACCCTAAAAGTAAAAAAAAATTAATAAAACATTTTAATTAATTAGAAATGATGAATAGCCTATTCTTTACTACAAACACCGATTTTTAGGAGCAAATCAAGGCCGACTACACGAATTAGCTTCATCATCCAGTATCCATGACTGAGTATCAGTTGAAAAATATGCGGAGATATTGAGAAATAGAACTTGGCTGGGATGGGGTGTCAGTTTTTTTTCACATAGAGTATGAAAAAAAAACCCGTTCATAATCAAACGGCTTAAATATTTTAAGTAAAATTTTTAGAATTTAAAAAAAAGCAAATTGTTTGCTGGAAGAAATATTTAATCCCGAAAAGTCACTTGTAGAAGAACAGTACCTGCTCAATAATAAACTTACTAACTCCAGAGCTAAAAAAAGACTAATAAATAAAGAAAAATATGGTGATGGTTTTGTCCTGGCGACAGTGAATACTAAAACTCTTCTTTTTTTTTAAATCAGGATATTCACGTCGTTAAAAATCATTGCGACTCTAAAGTAAGCTACTGACCTTTGACCATTGAGAAAAATAATGCGACGCCACTTTTTCAATTGGTTTTTTTGTTTTGTGCTAAACTTTTAAATATGTTTTCCAGAAAGGTGTTTTTTCTACTTTTAGAAACGCATTTATTTGTCTGTGGAAACTTGCAGGTACAGTTTTAAATGAGTGCTAAGTGATAGCACTCTCATTATTACTCGTTGAAAAATACCCGTGGTTTAATCAGAATAATACTCAAAGGCTTTATTAGTGGTGCAGATATTATTAACCATTCAATTTTGGCAACGTCAGAGGAGGTTGTCGATCCAAACAATAAGAACTTCAAACTAATTCGACTAGACCACACAAGAAAAATGTCACGAGCAATCACAAACTCGAATTTAATGCGTCAATACCATTAAATTCAGATCCACTTATAGCAAGTATACGAAACTTGTTTAAAAAAACTGAAAATGCTTTTCCAGACGATGTTTTAAGCTTATTAAAATAATAAATGTATTAATCTGTTAATTATTTATACAAAATATCTTTTTATCACGGGGTAATATTTCTGTATACTCCAACATAGTTTTTACTTAGTGGTTTGTAATAAATGTACATGTGTACAAATTGGGCTTCATCAAAAGCATATTTGGCGTTTAACTTCAAAACACTACAGTGTAAGAGAAAATGGAAGGCATTTTCATAATCAGCGCCTCCAAATTACTTAACAATCAACCATTTTTCCACATTTTGAAGCAGTAAAATAGTTTTGGCTGCCTTTGTTCAGAAATGGAACCACTGTGCAAAGCATTGTTATAGAAAAATTTGAGATCTTAAAGCTATACGTCATCCATGCTACCCGCCATGACATAGACAAGAAAAGACTTTCCAGGAAAGAATCAATTAACATTGGAAATAGTGTCCTGCTGAATGTGTTCATAAGACGTCGACATTTGTCTTTCTCCTTTTGACACATTGTCAACTTACATTACAAATGATAACTCTACTTGAGTATATTATCACATTTGGTTTGTTATTTTTGAGATATAAAATCTCTTCGCTTCCGGACTAGAGATTGAAATTGTAATTGTAGTCGCCTGACACTCGCCATTCTTAAAAAAAAACTGGTCTAACATCTATTACACATTGCTCCTGGTAATGCCACCGCGATATCCCTTGCAAATGTCAGACCGGCCGCTGTGCATATTAATTAAAGTTAAACAAAAAAAGAAAAGAAACAAAAATTCCCTAGAACATAGTCTCTTTTTAAAATTCCCATGTTCTCCTTCGCAAACAATCCTTTTTCGCAAGGATCTACACGTTCTACTTGCGAATCCCTTCGAGTGGATTACTCAGCAATAATTGAGTGAGCAAACAGAAGCGCCAGACCCATGATATCCTCAAGGAATCGTCTGTCTTGTGTCCCCATCTCCTTGCCCATTTCATTCACTTGCCTTTAATTAACGCTCGATAGAGGGAGCCAGCAAACCGACTGTTGCTGTACTTTGCGGGAATAAACAACAATTAGGGTGGCGTCGTTAAAGATTCATTCGCGCATGACAGCAGCAGCTGCTGTGCTTAATTGTTGCGGAAGATATGTACGCGAAAAAACAGGAGGAATAAAAAAAAAATTAAAATAAAGTGGACGAATCAATTATCCTTGATGAATTGTGTTATTAATTATTCGATTTGATTATGATTCCGCTTGGGCATATCCATTATTCAGTCGAGTGGATTGATGGATCAGTGTTTTGTTGATGATTGGTCCATGTAAGCGACGTGTTTCTTTCGCATGCCCACGTTGGTTGGGAACAACAGCAGCAGGAAATGAGTTTGGCTCTATATAAATTAAGGACGATGATTTTGATCTATTTTAGGGTGATAGTGGTTGAAGTGTGCGTTGGAGGACGAACTTAATGAAAGGGGGTGACCTTCGGTTTCATTAGTTACTGCGATGCGGAAATATGCGCACGACAGCTGCGATAGAGTAATACACCTGAACCATCATCATCAATCTTTTGCTAAAGGATGTACTCGAGCAGAGTCATTTTGGCATCGTTATACGCCTAGTTGAGGCTTTTTGGGAAATGGTGGGTGTCGTTTCTAGTGGAGGAGTCTTTTTTGTTGATTACTAAGAAGGAGGCGGAAACGGTGCCGATAAAAACTGACGTGGGTGTAGTCAAAGTCAGTGATGTTTTTGCTTACGATTCACAATCAAGTGGGAAGGTGAAATATACTGAGGGACATTCAATGATTGGTCTTGAGAGATGATCAGCATTTCTTCTAGTAGGTGAGTGAATATTTTGAAGGAATTAGGCACTCAATAGCATTGCTAATTTTTTTTACGGGTTTGGAAGGCACGAACACGTTTCACATCTATCACAAGACCTCCTTAACATATCTTTGAACTATTTTAGCTATTTAAAATTGAGGGTACTTTGAATTTTTTTTAATTGCTTCAACATCGTGTACCACGTTATCCCTTCAACAAAATTCGATTTCCTTCATAAAACAGGTCAAATTTTATTATTTTGCTTAGGTTTACTTGTCTGACATCTGAGAGGCAATTCTTTATCGGTACTGTGTGCTTGCGGAACTCCATCCGTTTTATTTAAGAGACTAAACCATCATTGCAAGGTTTAAAAAAGATTTAAAATCTTTTTTTTTGTCGAGCAAGTATAAATTGATTTCTTTTACGCATTACAATATTCCTCTTATTGTTAGTTTTTATTTTTCACTTCTTAATATATTTTAATGCATAGGAAGATACGATATGAATTTGTATGTTTGCTTTTATTCGTTTTACTATTAATATTCTGAAATCTTTTTTAGCTATAAAACTTCCATGCTTTGAATCTATCACCGAATTAAAAAATTCTGAATTATTTTGGTAGCACTTTTTCAAATAAACAAAACATATGGCGAAAATTCAAAGAAATAACTTTACATGAATTTCATTGACTTTTATTCGTTGTATTGAAATTAAAAAAAATATATAGGACAGTTTTTGTGCTTAATTTGATTCAATACGCATATGTTTCCGCCTAAAAAAATCGCAAATTGCTCAGTGCCTTCGTGGTCCCCCCTTAAATTTCATATTTTAGTGTTTTTCTGTCGCTCTATAGTTCGTCGCTTAATCGCTCATTGGGTGGCCACACCCTAAGGATCCGACGAAATAGGAAAATAGAAACTTTCGGCGCCGATAGTAATCCTTTGTAACATTCTGAAAGTGGTGGGGCATAGGCATAATATATTCGTCTACAAGTTGTTCCTAAATGATAATACTTATAAAAAAATGTAATTTCACAACTAATCGCTCAGCGATAACGCTCAGAATTGGCTTCCTATCGCTCAAACTTGTCGCTTAATCGCTCGTCGTTCATTGCATTGCCGCAGCCTAAGGCAACGCAATCAATCTTAGTTTAGCACTCACGAACAAACCCATAGGACAGGGGTGGCCAAACTTGCAGACTATGTGGTCGATTTTTTCGGTGAAATTTGTTACGCGGGCTACCCAATGTTCTGACTGCTATTCGCAGTCTTTTTTTTTCTAAAATTAAAGACACGGCAGTAGCCTTTGAGTACCCAATCCAGGTCCCAACCAAGTCACTTCTACGCTGAGTGATTTCGCAAGATTTCCATTTCTATCTTTTGTTTTATTCTGAGCAATTCGAGTTTTGACATTCCAAACAAAAGGTCGTATTCTGGGGAAAAAATAACGTCTGTCATTCCGCCGCCACCATAACCC
This sequence comes from Syritta pipiens, assembly GCA_905187475.1. Lineage (NCBI taxonomy): Eukaryota > Metazoa > Arthropoda > Insecta > Diptera > Syrphidae > Syritta > Syritta pipiens. The sequence continues at coordinate 7,616,809 of LR994571.1, read as the reverse complement.
GAGTAAAGAAAGATTGAGTAATCTACGAGTTCGTTTGGGTTTTTTCTACAAGCGACATTATCAAGTTCACTTCAATGCCAACTTCAACCCGACCTCTGACTTTATGACAATGTCTGCCACATCGTCAGACGATTAGTTGCGCTCTCAGTTTTCAAGATTATTCGCATTGCTCAGTTTCTTCAAAGGATTTCGTCAAGAGAAAACTGTTCTTTCGGATTCCAAAGTTCACTACTCACGAAAACTACTTTCCGACATAAAAGGCGTCAGAACGATGGAACCGAATCCGGCAAAAGTTAATTTCAAGTTGTTTTTTTTTTGCTATCCATAATACTTCAAAGAACACTTGCTAACAAAAAAATAGAAACAACAACGTGGCAAACAAAATTTTAACAAGCTTCGCTCTTTTATCCCAAGAATTTCTTCTTGCTAAGCTCTTATAGAATGAGAAATCCTTGCAAACTTCGTCCTGACAACAAGAACTCGATTCATTGTTTCTCAAGGAAGCGTTTTTCGTATTTTCCCGGTTCAGTGGATTCTCCTTTTCAGCAAATGTGAACTTTTGCTGATGGTTTTTTTTTTTTTTCTTTGTCGCCTGCTGCGGTTGCCTTATACGGTACGAGTACGAATACGGAGTTTATTTGATTGTTTTTTTTTTTTCACTGGAAAACTGCACAGTGCGCCATTGCATCGTGACAGTCGTTGTCGACATCTATTGATGTGTGAAAGTTGCGTAATTTTATAGAATCGAGGTGGCGAGGAGCATGTTCTATTCGGGAAAAGGAAATAGGAAAAATTCACTTCGCAGCGCCATCAAAATGATTGCGAAACTATTTCAATTTTAGAATGACGATTTGGTGTTGTGACAATGTAGAGCGAACAAGTGACGTAGCGATATTTGCAAAGAGTCTATTGTTAACTTTTTTTTTTCTTTTGGAAATGCACCTGAGAATTTGTTTGTTTGAAACGAACGAACTCAGCGAGTTTTTCTGAAATGCATTTACCATTTTTCTGTCTGGAATAAAGATTGGATTGAAGTACAACGAATGGGATCTGATGAAATGAGCGTGTGGGTATTCGGCAAAAATGCTTCTTGAAAATATGTGTTGGATTGGAGCAAAGAATACAAACAAAAATGTATAGCATTTCTCTCTTTACGTTTCAGACATCTTGACATCTACAGAATGACTTAAGTTAAGCAAAGGATGAAAAATTGTTTTTCTGGTTCAACGCCATTGCCAGAATTTTAGTTGGACAACAAAAATTGCAAACTGTTATGCGGTCGACAATAAAGACGACATGTTTGCTCGAGAATTTCTTATCCATCAGATCCAGGCGGATCTGGATCTTTTGGAAAGCCTTCTTTGAAATTTAATTCAATTATCGTTTCCATAGTCTGCATTCTGCTATAGTACCCTATTTAGGTTTAGTAAGTTCCAACCTGCTCTTAATCACATGAAACTACGCTTCATTGGCTTCCAAGTGTCAGTTCCAAATCTCCAGATTCCTGTACAGTTTCATCTCATAACCTAAACTAAGTGAAAACACTTGGAATGGTAAATAATCACAATTCATTCGCAAGCATTTCACCATAAAGCCGATTTGTAGATACATCTCAAGTATTTTGCTACAGGAATGCCCGTACTCCTCACCCATTGATTTCGCTTCATTGTGGTTCTGTGTTCAGCTCCGACTAAGACGAATTAATTTCTCCCCCAGGTGCACCACACTCCGTCATTCGGCTCTTGATTCGAAACCATGATCTACACACATTCGTAATCCGATTACCATTGCGGTTACGCATTCCCCGATGGGCTAGTACTCACTCTCTAACCCATGAAGCTGCTTGGGAATCTCTCGACGGGGCCACACCGCTTCGATGTCTTGACGGGTTTATCTAAGATTTGATTGTTATTCCGCGCACACGGCGGGAATATTTCATCTCACGCCTCCCACGCCATGCCGGCAAAACTAAAGATAGTCTAACGATATTTTTAGCCCATGCACCAACCCTCGCCCGCGGCTAAGAACAACGATCGGGCACCTGCTGATACTTGCCGAATGGAAAACGTAAATCGCACCGATTTGCTGTGCCCAGCGGTGCGCGGTGTAAACAGAAAGGCCGAGCCAATAATTAGCCGAAGTGCGAATGATTTTTGGCGTAAGAACTGCTCAACATTGGCGCACTATTTTTTGAAAAAACACCTCAGCAAGTTTTGAAAATAAACACGCGTTGGTGCTGGTGCGGGTGTGGGAGGGGAGGTCGGCGATGCATCGAGGCTAACTCAGAGCGCTTAATGAATCCGTTCGGTCGAAAATTAGTGGTTGTAAAATGTTCCATTAGATAAAATAGAAGAGCGATTTCAGAGATACACAATACCGGTGTGGATAGATACATTTTATGGTTTTCATCGACGTTGTGTGTTTTGGTGTGGCCTCAGATGCTGACCTGCAGTTGGACGGGTTATGTTTCGTGGTTTATTGTTCGAGAGCAGCCGTAAATTTTTCGATTTCCTGAGGAGATGGTAAACGTCATAAGCGAATTTTAGACAGTAATGAAAAACACGCATTTGGCTTGCGGCATCTCGCAAAACAATGTAGAGAGCTTGACCATTGGCAGCTCTTTGAGTTAGCTCTGTTCAAAAAGCGCATAGTCTCTGACTTAACCACTCAAAACATCAAATATAAATAATAATACAGAAAATGATTTATAGAATTTGTCTGTCTGACTAAATCAACCGAAAAAAAAACTTTATATTTTCGATCCACCTCATAAAGCTTTACTGAAACTTCTCTTTCACCTTGGTTTGCAGGGTTGGTAAGCGCGACCGTCTATTTAAACAAAATTCATCCCTTTCCTGCGCACCACCCATGGATTGACCTTAATCGTAAACGAAATTACAGCCCACTACCACCATCGGTAATGCAACGCACTCCATCCTAATTGCGAGTTGCCATAATTGACAAACAATGGCACTCCTGCGGCAATTTCATGCCACCGAAATGACCCAACATAAACATTCGTCACGAACACATCCCATAAATGTCAACCTAAGCCCGGCCACCTTAATCATCTCTCCAAATGGATACATTGCGAAGAGCCAATTCAGCGCACAATAAAATTTCTGCGAATGACACCGATTTAGAGCGCTTCCTAGCGTGACAGCACACCAAATCGTGTCCTTAATGTCATTCCCAAGCCAAAGCACCACCCAAAATACGCAGATACCCTAAAGGGAGCGTCGCTGCCCTTGAAACCCACTTCCTGGCGGCATAAATCTGCTCCGCACGCACGTGATTCATGTACACTTTGCCCCACCAGCGCCAAATCACTCTCGCATCTCGATAGCAAACAAAAACGAAATAAATCCCAAATCCTAAATCCGAAAACCGAAATAGATACCGTGCTCCTTGATGAAGGCGCTAACATCATAAGCAATGTAACCCGACACCATCGTACGCCCAAGTAAAATGTAACACGATTTCGAGAGCCAAACACGGCCCACGCCCCATGACAACAGGCTCCACCAACAGCGAATGATAAATTTAAAACTCAATTCAATTTAGATTATTGCTCGAATTCGTTCTGTTCGTATCCGTGTTAGCTGTCATCCTGGCGATGAGTAATGCGTTCACGTTGTGACGTTACGTTTGACACTTCGGTACGGCCGGTGACAGGTCTTACTGTGTCACGACCCCATTAATTGTCGATTGTCAATTGGTGATTGTCGGCGCTTTTCGTTACTTTCGCTTTCGCGTTTCTAAGTAATTGACCATAAAACGTTAAAATGACAGTCGCAATGCAAATAATACCGTTAGCCTTGTGTCGTAGATTGATGTCTTCACCCCCTTCGGCAACGGGTGACCTTCGGTTAGAGGTTTTTTTCTTCGTGCCTGAGGCTGTTGTCACGTTGTTACATGGAATTTATCTGCTCATTGCTCACTTCTCGGGGGCGGCCTTGTTATCTGATCTGAGGAGAAGTTGAGGTCGTTTCGGAAATTGAAACCCAAGAACGGGAACATGTACACTTCAAGAGGGCCAATAGACATTCACAGTGAATATTTTAACCAAATGCCGGTTTATTTTCTTTTTTTTTCCTTAAAGGACTTCAAGCTTGAAGGTGAATTGAATTGAGAAGAAAAAATTGTTTTGAAATTGGTCACGTCAAAGGGGCAGTGGATGGTGATGGATACGATTCTCAAGTGTGTTGTTAAATGCCTTGGTTCAGAGGAGAGGGACATTTAGATCAATTACCTGGTGGAATCCATGTGTAAACACTTTAAAGAAAAGTGCTGCTAGTGGACCTGTAATTTTGCAATGATATAAGGGTGTCTGCTTCAATTCATTGAAGAAACAGAAGACACAAAACCTTTCAATTTTGATAGCTCTCACAACCATGTTTGGTTTTCGGTGTGCGGAAGCTATTTGGAATCAGACACTTTTGATGCTTTTGATTTTCTAGTTTTAAGTGAATCACGAGGATTTCCCAAACAGAGGATTTGCTAAACTGTTTAGTTGTTGCTAAACTGTAGTAATGTCGAAACATTTTAAGAAAATATGGCGCCCTAACCGCCAAATTATCATAAGCGATAAAAAAATCAATCACAGGCTTTTTTTTGTTTTATATCTGAGCTAAAACAAAATTAATGTCGTTTACGATGAATAATTGTTCGTGTTTTTTTTTTTTTTTTTTCAAAATTTGAACGTTTATTTAAGAAAAACATGTACAGTAGTACTATTCAAATTATTGACCATCTGAAGCTATGACTTTTTCCCATCTTTCTGCCAATTTCTGGATCAAATCCCAAAAGAACTTGGCAGCGTTCTGATCGACCGGAACAGATTGGGCAAGGTCTGGGCTATAAGGCGGGTGGGGTCAAACTTTCCATCCATTGTTTTCCAAATATTTCTTAACCGGAATAGCAACGTGGGGCCGAGCGTTGCCATGATGGAAAATTATTGCCTCGTGTCTGGTCGCATATTCCGGTTCGGTAGCGTTGTCCATTGATGGTTTTATCCGGTTAGCAGCTCCTAATACAGCAGCACACTCTTCTGATCCCACAAAATACAGAGCATTACCTTCGCGCCATGAATATTCGGATTTGGCTGGTTGGCCGGGTTTCACATATGATTTTTTGTGCTTGGGGTTGTCGTAATGGATCCATTTTTCATCACCAGTAACAATCCGATGCAAAAATGACGTTCTTTTGTGGTGTTCCAGCAACATATCGGATATGCAAAACTGAAAAACAAGAACTCCCTGCTAAAACACTTTTTCAGGTACAAAGTTCAACATATTTGAATGAAAATTCAAATGAATGACATACCTATACTGAATTGACGTACAATGGTAGTAGCTCTCCAACGCATGTTTCAATGGAATAATAACAATGGAATACAACAAGTTACGCCATCTCTTAGCAAACCGCACGAATAAGTTATAGAGGAGGAATAATTTCTCTGGTATTTTTAACTGGCTGGATCACGCTATCAAGAAGATGATGATGATGATGATATTGAACTATTATGCTTTATTAAGAAACCAATGATACAGAAGGACGCGCAATCGAATAAAATATCGAACTGCATCATTTATTCATTTTTGCTTAAAATGTCGCTTATGATAATTTCGTGGTTAGGGCGCAATATAGTGCTCTTAATTATGAATAGTTCTCAAAGAGCAAGTGAAGGAGATTTTCTGACAGATGTGATACGTGTTCGTACTTTCTTAAATTGTAAACATAGCGAACAAAGAAAGACACTTTGATTTTTCTAAGACTTGAAGAATCAAATTTTTGGAAGCTCTCACAACTGTATAACAATACAGGAATTGCTTTGTCTTGGAAGTAGTAATCGAGTAATAAAAGGAATAAATTGCTTCAATACCCACAGACTTCGCGCTACATGCTTTTCCGACAGCTAAATTTATGTGGTCGTTCTAGTTTAGGTTCTTAGACCTAGACGAAGTTTTAATGTAAAATGATGTTTAAGAATTTTATCGGCAAATTGTGTAGCATTATCGAAAAAAAAATCAAGGTTAAATGTTTTTTCCGAGATTACAACGCACTTGCATGAAAATAATAATTGGGTGGCGTTACAGCCCGTTGAATGCCAGAGCATAGCCTTTTTCCAACTTGCACTTGCATTTGTCAGCTGTTATCAAGCCGTTTGCTAAACACACAAACCGAGTTGAGGAACATGGAAGCAGCCGAAGGAAACGGTTGCCTGCCGAACGCGTTTATTTTTCTGATTAATAACCGGAACGGGGTTGTTTTTTTTTTTTTGACTGGAGAGACCAACGGCGTGGAGTTTAAACATTTTCTTTTGTGTTTTTCTCAAAAAAGTTTTTTGTCAATAATTAATATATTTTCGGTGTTTTATTGCCAACGTCGACACATTAACCAGGGTTTAATTGCAAGTAATTTTCGAGTGGCCATTCAATTATTTTTTCCGGGTCATGATTGATGCTGTGAACGCAGTTTTCAATGAGTTCAAGTGATCGACTTTGATACATTTTAATATCGTCGGTGTAAATGTCAGTTGTGTTTATGTAAATATTTGGTATTGCATTACTGGACATATTGAATAATAGAGGCCCTAAGATGGAACCTTGGAGTACACTTCTGATTATAGATAAAAGCTCCAATAAAGTGCTGTTCACACATACAGCCTACTTACGACCGTGCAGATAAAAAGATGTGAGATTTACGGCCGACAGTATTAACTTAACATTGAAAATTAAAAAGATAGCTAGCCGGTTGTATGATTGATCATAGCAAAAGCCTTAGGAAAGCCCAAAGGGATCAAAAATGTAATCGTATCACTAGACTTTATCAATCATTAACTCTTTCATGTCCAGCGTACAACATACATTTTATTTGCTGGCAAAATATAACAACGCATTTCCAGTAGCATTGTCTTAAGTTAATGCTAAAACTCAAGTTCGATTCATTTAATTCTACATCAAACGTTTCTTAGTGCAAAAAGAATGTTTGGTTTTTTTTTCCATCGGCTGGAATAAGATGCGGTCATAAAAGGGTTGAAAGATCAGTCTCTGAAATATCGATAGCAGATGGATTGTCAATAGAGTCGTTGTTTGTCGTTTGCACCTCGTTCGAAAATGCACCCCACGAACATGTCGCCAGACTCTAACTCATTCCTGATGTCATCTATTCATCAAGCTCTCAGCTTAAAACACCAGTTCAAGTTTAGCCCGTCACCTGTGACATGGCAAGGACATCGCCATCCCAAGTAGTCGAGAACCCCCAACATCGCAAGTGGCAATCTTCGTCGCAGCAATTACAGGACCCATAAATTGTCCGTTGCAACCACCTGATGTGGCAATTAATTTTAGAGGCCACAAACGACCTCACCGCCACATGTGCACATGACTCCCTCAGAATCTTTCTTCAACACCGCTGTGTTTCAGCAACAACAGGTAACCAAAAATCATTGCAGTGTTATCGCTTCGAATCGCCACGAAGCGAATGCTCTGCATCCGTCAGTCGACCACCAACTTCACCAGTGTCGCCACGAAAGGCAAAAACAAAGGGCCGTCCCGTCGGTGTACTGGAGCGGAATTGAAATTAATTTGAGTTACCCGGGGAGTCGAAGTAACTTTTTGGCGAAATAACACACCAGGCGACACCAGCTAGCGCTCCTACAGACCGTTGGCTGGCACCGGCGGGGGCGGTGTAGGGAATTCAATTAACAACGCTCAGCAGCAACGGGGTGGTGGTGGGTTTTAATTTTGCTGCGCACAATTAAAATTAATGGTGCAACGAATCTGATTTCCAACTTGGCGATGAGTAACTTCGACATATAGCTGAGTTTAAACAGAGCGGGTGTGAGTAGGGAGTCCTGCTGCAGGCCATGCTCTGCTTTGCGTCTCCTTCTGGCTGGCTGGCTTCGGTTTATTGAATCAAAACAATATTTGTGATTTCTTTTTGTCCGTCACTTTCTTCAGTCGACACAGGGAATGTCATTAATCTCCTTTTTGTTTCGCTGTACGTTGCGCGTTGTCTTCCTTGGCATTGTCCTTGTCTCTGAGTGCAGTTCGGTTTTAATTGGATTCGGTCGTTCGTAGTTTGCAGGATGTTGTCGTTTTTTGAAGACTGACGACGCGCGGATATCTGTGTGTGAGAGGGTGAAGCGATTGTTGTGGAACGGAACGGAAATAATGTGATCAAGTTTGGAAGGGTTCCGTTAAAGTGGTCGCAGCCAATTTTGTAAAGTGGCCTTAAATGAGTGTCTGTTAAACGACGTGGAGTTGAAAGTTGTCTTAACTAAATGCAATGAAAGCGAAGTGAAGAGGGACTTAAAACAATTCAAAGAATAAATGGTGTTCCGAAATTTACATATTTTACATTTACTAATTAACACGTTGAATGCCATGGGAGTCACCGGTGACCGGCATTAAGTTCGTAAATGGCGTAGCATTCAATGTGTTAAGAGGGTTCTTAAAAATTGGGATTGCTTCGAGTAAAAAAGAATGCATCATTTTCTTAAACTTATTTCTTTTGTATTAAAAAGTAAGAACGCTTTAATCGAAATGAACTGAGCTGTCGAAGAGTTTTGTTTTTCGTTGCCTGAGAAAAATACTGGCCCAGTGATTTGAATTCGTAAAAAGTTAGTTTGGGTTAGTATTCGACTTTGTGTTGCACCTAAGCGTAATCGGGGATACATTTTAAGAAGGGATGTCTTTAGAAGACGCAAACCACCTTTTTACAACACGAGCGATTGCGCTTTATCTTCGTTTATTTCGTTTCAAAAATTTCGATCGTTTATACAAAAAAATGGTCAAGCAAATTTAAAATAGAAAACAACTGTAGGAGAAATTGATATTTAAAAGGGTCGAATTTAAAGAAAAATGTATTCTTTTCGGTGGAGAAAATTTCTTGAAATATAGTTAATTGAATTTTTAAAAACTTTCAGTCCATTGTAATCACCAAACGAAAAGTAGAAAAAAAGTGGATGGATACTGCCAGAAACCACATTCGATAGAACATTAATAAAAAATGGATTATTATTAACTTCTTTGACTGGTTTAAATTACAACTCTTAGAGTACCAAAACAACATCCTAGTAGACGCATTATCAGGAAAACAAATTGAACTCAGCTTGGTATTATTAGTCATTGCGTATACAGCAGTATCGGACAAAATTTGACAATACCCCGCATAGTGGTGGTAGAGAGTGGTTGCATAGCGCATGGAGAGAGCCTAAAAATTCATTGACTTCTAATCCACTTATCCAATTGCAGCCAAATTCATTCAAATTCAGATATGATAGGCAATGTACCAAGATATCATTCGTTCACAAATATTTCTTTTGTTTCGTTGGTTTTTTTTATTATTAATTCAAGCTTGTTATATCTGGGTCAGAAGTACTGTGGCTTAATTCAAAAGCATTCAGAGTTTGAATTTTCTGAACTTATATTTTCCATCACAGAACTAAAAAATTAGTTTTTCTTTTCATAAACTTCGCCGTCTTTCAGGAATTAAATGCCAAAGATGTTTTTTTCATACAAAGCAAATTCATACTGTCTAAAGAAAATTATGTGCAAAAAAGAAGTGAGTGCTCAAAATTGGGAAAACTGAAACGTTGCGTTGCTTCTGGGTAATTGTGGTATTGAAATTATGTTCATCTAAAAGCAAGCGCTTTTTCTAAATAACACAAAATGTTTTTTACCTATATCAGGTTAAAACTACTTTAACTCGTATATGTGTGAAGAAAAACACACTTTTTTTTTACATTTATTTAGGTGCTTGAAAATATTTGACACGTGGACATGTTGGTATTTGATATCATTACATTTAGTTATTAAAAGTATTTACAAAACAGAAACTGAGGAGCTCTTAAAAGTTTACGTATCCATAAGTAACGGTTTAACTCCATTTATGTTGAAACCTACGTCATAGTTTCATCGTGGTAATTTTTCGACTTTTTATGTTTATCAAATTTTTGTGAGGAGAAGTGTTGTGTTTGTGTGTTTATTCATTTTGTTTAGCAGATTTAAAAAAATGCGGAGAAAATGTCATCACATCCTCATGAAGGGTGCTTTATGTTCGTTCGACACTGTACGTGGAACTTCATAGGAATAATGAATTTGAACTTTGATGGATTTTCTATAGTGATCTTCCTTTCACACAAACTAAGCTAAGCAAACTCGTCCCTTTGAGCGTCACTAACAACGCTAATCAATGCGCCACACTCCCTGGCCAAGTCTATCTGTTATCAAAAAATGTCAAACACTTCCAAACTCAATTAAGATACCCTCAAGGTGTGTGTCACAGAGCAGAGTTTACTTTCCTTTTATTCCTTTGTCATGCTTTCCTGAGTTTAAATTCAAAATCGTTTTCAATAAAGGACATCATCCACATCCTCCGGCGTCGTTAAAAAATATTAAATCGAATCGAACAACGAATGCATCGAGTTTGTCCCCGCTGGCGATACCCTTCCCCCAACTTTATTTGTCCGACTGTGGACGACTTTCCAATTTCAATTCGACTCTCCCGGCACAATCGCCAGAATACTGGCGAAGGGGTTTCCACTGTGGTTTGTCTTAAAGGATGGCATCGGTTTTTCATTCTTTGAGGGAGTCGACGAGAAGGTCTGATTGGTGTCTCGTTCCACATTTTTCCGCTTCGAATGAAAACGCCAATTGACCGACCGAAGTAAAGAAGTCTGCAAATTGTATCCGATTACCGGGTACTTTGGCCGGGCAAAGCCGATTACATGTCTCATTCTGACCTTGAAAAGGACCATCGACAATTGTGTGTAAGTGGACATAGAAAGGGTGATCCGTAAGCCATTACTTGAGTGGTTGCAACGCGCCATCGATTGAGCTGGAGAGCACAAAAGTTGGCCAAAGTTAATAAATGGAAACAATGGAGTCGATTGGGGAAGCCCACGTCTTGGAATTGCATGTGAGTGTAGGAGATTTATGGACTCCTTGTTGGCTCTGGTTAAATATTCATCACAATGCAGTCCCTCGATGCACGTACGATGGTCGAGGAGGACTCGCTTGAAAGTCGTGCATGAATTGCTCATGTGGACGTTATCTTTTGAAAGTCCTTTGTGAGAGGACGAGTGACTCCTTGAAGCTGGTCATGCCGGTCACGGTAATCTATTGAATTCTCAATTCAATGCATGATTTTCTATTATCACAGCGCAGAAATGCTTGACGAAGAGATTGCTTTGGGTGAAATACGGTTTTCCACTTAGGCAGTGACCTTGTGGTGGACGTGTGTGAGGACGGTCCATCAAGAGACTTAGAAATAAAAGCTTCTTATATGCTCGGCATACAGGGCAATGTAGTTTTAAGATCTTTGGCAGGTTTGTTTTAGGCTAACGTTTGAAATTGTCTGTGACTTCAAAGCTACAGAGCCCAAGGAGGTATAGGTATATGTGTATATTCCCATGTCGGGCTTCATAATGTAGGATGTTGAAGTTGATTTAATGAAGTGATCCTCCTATCTCATTCTAATGCCATGCTTTCATGATTTTTTGCTTATGTATATTACATAGGAATTATAATAAGGTCTTATGGATTTATTTAAAATTATTTTTTGGTATGTTAGTCTGTTGTTGAGTTTTGACCTGCCTTCCGCCTAGATTTTAGTCCATTCATGTTTCATAAAACATCAAAACGATTTTTATTTAGATGAATCCTGGGGATTTGAGGATATAGGGCGACTGCAATTTAACGTTATAGAGAAGCCCTTCCTTTCCTTAGCTTGTGCACAACTCCTTCTTAGTCTTTTGTGACGCATTTTAGTCTAGCGGCGCCAGTGGTTTGTAAATCTTTTAAAAAAATACAATATGCCATACAGCAAACGCCACAATTGATACTTTGCATTTACGATTTGAAAATAGGGTTTATCTTGCTAAGAACTAGCGTTTGTGCTGTTACCTGTTACGGTAACGACCGAAGCCGTAGTTGTAGTAAGCTAAAATAGTAAGACTTTAAAAAACCTTGAGAATTAATTTATTAACGACTCTGTCTCACTGACTGTGTCTTCTCCCTGCATAGGCCATAGACTTTAAGACCTTTTAAATTTTAAATTTGGCTGTCAGCCTCTACAGCTGTCAGCCATAAAAATCTTCAAATTTACAATCGATTTCATCTCCATCTTCTGACATCTGTCCTTGAAGTAGTTTCACTGCTCAAAGGCGAATCTCTAAGTTTTCTTTTTTTTTCTTTTTCGTAAAGAAGTCTTTTATATTTTTTTTTACTCAGGTACAGAGACTGCAGCTAGAGTATAAAACTTTTGTAGCCAAAGGAAAGTTTGTTTTATGGGGTGGTGAAAGTTTTCCAAGTTTTTAGGTGGTCGGTACGAGTCGATGTTTTATCAGAGTTTGAGGTGTTTTTGAGGTCTCATGAAACGAAAATGAGAATTCACTTAAAAAGAATAAAAACACGTACAAACATGGTAAGCTTTTGATGAGAGTGTTCTTAAAGTTCTTTAGTATCTTACTTTTCGTCATTTTGCAGGTTCGAACTTTCATCTGATAGGTAGTGTTGGCAGAAATTAAATTGGGTCACTAGAAAATTGGCATTTGGTAGAAGTTTGTCTTCTTTTCGAGTCTGTCGTATCCGTCAATTAATGTTCGAGTGGTAAAAGTTTTAACAACAGTGGACAATGGAAGAGGGATTTGAAGCTGAAAGTAAGATTTTTTTATTTAAAAAAAGACAAGAAGAATTTGATAGTCGGAGGAAATTTTTATTTGTGATGTTAAAGTTCTAGGAATTTGTTTACGACGACATGAAAAATACAATCAGTCCGATGCCCTTTACCTTTTACTATATATTTATTTATTTTTTATTAACAACATATTAAAATACATTATTAATAACAAAATTTCAAGAGTACTAGCAGTAAAACTATCGGCTTTTCCTCTACATTTTTCTTTTAGCTGATTTGCTTTAAATTAAGAGGTACAGGAAAGAAAAGGCGCTCCACGAAATGAATTATTATTTTTCTTTTTGCAATGAAAGCAGTTTACATCTTAGTTGATATATTCTATCGAAAAGTTGGTACAGCTGTAAGCATAAATTGTGTTGCTAAGACTCATTATATTTCGCTCCAAGGACCCTGTAAAATAGTTACATAGTTTTCTTACATTGACACGGCATAATGTGCCGCATAGAAACCCCACCGTTTGCCTGTGACTGAAGCTTATGTAAACCCTGGCGACAAAGAACATCTGAAAGCATATCTCACCCAGAGTGTGTGTCGCATAACACGCTTACGAATACAAGCCGAAAAAACCATCAACCCCTCTTCCTAATTTGTATTCCATTGAAGTCCTTAATACCATTTACTTTGGTCCCCTCCACATGACCAAGTACGAGCAAAGTTATTGCCAACTTAGCTCCCAGAAACTGACCCCACACCAATGGCAATCTACACCAAGAGGCCAATTATCCTCGTAGTTTCCGGGAACACTTCATTAATTCGCGTTTGCGATATCGGATCAGGAGTATCGTATTTCCTTGATAACCGAGCGTCTGTTTATGCACACACGGTCGAACGGGCCAACAAATTGCGTGACGGGAAGAGGAGCAATGTAAACATTTTTGTATTACATCCGAAAGTTTCCTTTTATCAATAAAATCCGAAGTGGTGCTGTGATCAATTTCGCTAGATGGGGCGGAACGTTTCTGAAAGATGGCGGTTGATGGTGTTTTGAAAAGGGTTTTTTTTTTTTTTTGAAAGTTTGTTTTGTTTGTTTCGGTTTACGAGTGGATTTGGGAATGGAATGTATCTGAAAAGTTTTGGCGTTACTTTCGACCACGGATTTTTAGTTTGATTGAAAGAAAATCCTTTTGGTTTAAGTGTCGTTTGAGAATTTCATTCTTTTTACGTTAAGGGTGGTTGATTGAGTTTTCGACGCCTTAAGCTATTTCAAAAACGTCGTAGACTAAAAATAAGTCGCCAATGTCGTTTAGATTTCAACTGAACAGTCAGGTTGTTTGTAATGCTTGTGTTCGCGGTATGCCGTTTATTATCAGAGACGGTATTTCGAAAATCTCAGAAAAAATCGTTTTTTGTTTTTTTTAACACGTCTGCAACTTGCTATTTTTTGTGGTTTTATTGCCTTTCAGTTAATGCGAGCCTATTTTTTAAAGTTGCCAAATTTCTCGGCAGAAAACCGATCGGGATAATTTTTTACGAAATCTATGCGACGCTTTTCGTTTTACTTCACACAATGATGCATTCAAACTTCTTCCCCGATAAGAAACCTTCGTTCTCAAAACTCGTTTAATTCCCAAAGTTGAAAATGGCTTAATTTTTGAAGGTACAAGAAAAAACGTGCAAAAACTTCACCGTTCAGTCTTCAAATATTCCTGGCAATTTTCGCACGTCAAAACGATGTCACGCCATTTCCCAACCAACTAAATTAAATCTCATAATACTTTTCCCTTATTTACATCCAAACCAATTCGATAACTAAATCCTCAAAACGACCAGGGTCAAGGACACGGGATTCAAGCACGAACGCAGCACCAACTTCGACGTTAATTAGACATTTTTCTCTGTAACACGCGCGCGCTAAGCAGTTAAAGTTTCAGGCAAACTTTAACTTTAATAATTTTCCAAGAAGCCCCATGCTCAGACACGAATCCTTCCCAGCGCCAGCCATGAATCTCGACCGACCACACACAAAAACCCAGGGCCACAGGGTTCCCTCTCAGACAAAGGCGAACACCAGCACAGAAGGACGTCTAAGGACGAATGCACAAAGGAAAAAAAAAAAAAAATAGGGGTGAAAACAGAGAAATATGAATCAGCTTAACAAGTTCCATAACCTTAATTATTCCAGTCAGTTAATTTCAAAGCTAGGACCAGCGGGCCTCCTCCAGATGGCAGAAGGTGCGTGACCCGGGCGGGGATGAACACACCGGAAGCTGCAGATAGCGTCTGAAGGGTATTTTTTAATTAGATTTCTTCATTCAATGCTGTCGTCGTTGTTTGTGTTGTCCCACATCGCTGGGATCTACCCCTATCATCGAGGGTGGGTCGCCAAATGACCTCTTACGGCGACACGGTGTGCAAATATCCCGAGAAAGAGTGCAAAACAGGAATTCGGGCAGAGGACACGATCAAATAGATGGCGGCACACAAGACTATTCTGCCTGTGTGCAAATATTTGGGTTGAGGCCGCTGAATTAACGAGCTCCCATTGTGCGCAGGAGGATGGAATAGACCGGTCGCAGGACTAATGGATTGGATGTGAATGGGGGCGACTGCATTTATTGTTTCATCCGTGGAACGAGGAGTGATGTGATTGTAGGAGAGAATTTGAAAAATTTTACAATATTCGGAAAAGTATTGTGAGACAGAAAATGTTTGCTGAATAAGAAACGGAAATTAATGGCCGAGGAATGTGGAGCAACGCCATTGTAATGGAGAATTTCAGTGGAAGGTGGTAATGTTTTTGAAAGGTTGCGGATTTGCAAATACAACAGAAGAGGTAGATGGAAACCATAGATTGCTTTATTTCATGCAACGGCATGAGCATCTGTATTATTGGCCAGCACTCTGCATAGTAAGTTATCTCAACAAGAGTTTTCTTAACCAAGTAATCGTTGTTGGAATCTGAGAGCCTCGGGAGTTACAATATTAAGTGCTCTTTCAAGTGAGATTCAAACTATGAATTGGGCAGTTTACAAATTAAAGTGTTTGAAAGATTATATCATAAATATTCAAGAGTTTTAACAAACCGAAAATATATAAATGTGGGCTATCTAGTGGCTTCTTTTTCGATCATAGGTAATTTGGACACGACAGCTGTTTCACACTAAAAATCTTGACAGAAAATCAGTATCATATCTTGGCGAAACGAAAAAAAAGTCGGTTTACGTTTGAACAGCGTTTGGAAACATTGAAATTTGTTTTCTAAAGTAAGTGCTGTGTCCCAAACAGTTCGTTTTTTTTTTTTTTTAAGGAAGGCTTGTTTCCTTCTTGATTTGGCCACCTTGGAGCTGCGATTTATACTTTTGTGTAAATGAAGGACCGCTTTTATGCCAACAATCTGAAACCATTCAGGCACTTAAGGCCAATATTATCCCAGCAATCCAAGAGCTTCAGCCCGAAACCATGAACAAGGTCTTGGAAAATCGAAGTAACAGAAGAGAGCTGAAACAGCTACGTGGACGACTTTGTTTTCTATAACTAATGTGAATGTTTCCTTTTACTAATAAAGCTATAATACATGGGAAAAAATTCATTTTGTTAGTTTTAGACAGAGTTGTAAAAGAATTAACTCTTTTGAGATTGTAGTTCAGCTGAATTAATCGAAAATATTTTGGAGTCTTTTTGGTAAAAGTGAATGAGATTGAAAAAAATATAAGTCCCATTTTTTAAAACTCAATGACTTACGTATTAATTTTTTTTAAATCTGAGAATGAGGTCCAATAATGGCCGTCTTTTGAAAAAATTAATGAATTCACTGTACATTACTTGAATGGCAACCTTAATACAATGTTCTCTATTTTGATTGCCTATTAATATTACAACAGATACTCGTGAATTCATTTTAATAAAAGTTTTAGTTGAATTCAATCGTGCTCTGTACAATATAAGGGTACGAAGCAGAGGCAAATCAATAATAACTAACTTTTTGAAATTCTGTTGAAGAGCTCAGACAATTTTTTTTTTAAATACTTATCTGTTGACGGCAACACGAAATCCTCGACGCTGGAGATATATATGGTATGTAGTACCTATATATAGATATTAAGTTGTCAAATATCTTCCTTCCGCCTTTTTGTCTCTTGAATTTTCGGGCTATGTACAAAACGCTACTGACTTTAACTGATTTAAAATTGAATTCAATGACTTAAACTGTTTTAAAGTTGAAGTCAAAGACTCCAAATGATTTAACATTAAATTCAATGAACTTCAAGTAATTTATATATCGAAATCATTGACTTTTATGAATTCACTACTGAATTCAAGTCAAATTCTGTGAATTCAATTGATTTCCTTATATGAAGTAAACTCTTTGATTGTTAAAAATTGAATGCAGCATTCAATGAATCAAAATTTTTTTTCGGTCCCATTTTTTTTAAAATTTTATTGCATTGGAAAAAAAACTGCAACTGACTTCAAATTCTAAGAATGCATTTCCAAATGAATGCATTCCTTTGCAGTCTGGTTTTAGTGATTTTTTTTAAAAAAGAAACTTGCATTTGGCCCTCCCGAAAAAGTCAAAATTTATGACTTCGATGTTAGAGATAAAGAGCGTGCCAAATCTGCATTCGTCAAATAATACAATTCGAAAACAAATTTAAAAACGTTCCATCAGACAAAAATATCTAATTTTACAGCTCTTAAAATAATAAATCAAAATAAACCGACTGAATGGAGCGAAATTGGCAGCTTTCCTAAATTTTCCCTCCAACACAACGCAAAAGTGACAGCTGTCAGATGAGCAAAAGTAAAAAATGGTCTCCTCCCAAAATACCCATAAAACTTTTCCCATAAGTTTCATTTAAAAATTAATTTTCTCCACATCTACCCCAAAGGCTTCTTACTTCTTCCTCTCCTCAACTATACAAAGGCTTCATCTCTCTGTCATCGCCTGCCCACTTAACGCCTCCCGCACACACATACACAGACACAAAATTCTCACAGACTTTCGCATAATCGAAGATTAATACACAAATATTTACACACTCCTCGGTCGTCGGCTCGGTTGCCAGAAATTGCAAATTTATTCGAAAACTAAGCGCAAAGTGAAAACTTTATCCTTCCAATTACTTCCGCATTAATCACCCCACCCAATGTGATGTTTATTTAATTAAAGCCCATCGCAGCCCAGCGGCCACATGAATTTGTAAAGTAACACGAAGCTCAACCGACTAAAAGAAAACGTAAAATGCAACCATTTCTCAGGAGATCACAGGACTCCCCGCATAACCGCTAATTAAAACGAATTCCACTCCGCAGTGTTGAGTTCGCCGATATTGGCTTCTAATTAGCGACGTTATATCTTGCCGGTTTTCCTCGTTCTAATGTTGAACTTGAAGCCGAGCCTTGCGTCCAGCTCAAACCCCGACCGATGGACCGTCGCGCATCACCGTTAAGCTTAAAGCGAAATGGCTGCCATAGCATCTGCCGTTCTGTCGTTAACGGATACATCAAACGTCATCATATACCGTAATTATTTCGTGTTCTGGCAATTTGCAATTAATTAGCGGGAATATGGCTGTCCGTCTGCCTGCCCGCCCCGGGCTAATTACCTAATTAGCTTCACTTCAGGGCCCTTCCAAGGAGTCCCGCCTTCGATTTGGCCGTGTGAAAAAGGATTAAAATGCGCTCCCAGGTCCCACAGGATGGCGAAAAATATGAAAAGCAAAATTTTTTTTCACATCTGTTAAGTGCTTTGTTTTCGGCATTCGCTGAAAGGATATAAATTGGATGGCTTTGAGGGCGTTTTCGAGTAAACTTCGTGATGGCATTTAGTGTGAGTAATCCGGTTAACTGCTGTTTTGGGGGCTGGGAGGCATGGGGTTAATTCGCTTATCGTACCGGACGTATGATGGAGCTTTACAATAGAAAATTGTGTTAGAGCCTTGTAACACATACACAAAGCTTTACTGCCTGGCAGAGCGCCTATGTGCACAAAGGCCTAATCGAATTTAGGATCTATTTAGAAGGGGCCTTTGTCTGTGCTCGGTTAAATGTTAGTGAGTCGTTTAAATTGAATAAAGGATTGCACTGGCAACAAGTCCGTATGTTGTGTGTACTCTATTTAGCAGTTGGGATGGATTAGAGTGTGTAATTAATTTTCGGAGTTCATTCAGAGCGTTGCAGTGGCGGTAAAAATGCTTCTAATGAACGTGATAAAAAGGATTCTCTTCTGACTTCTAATCAGTTCACAGTTGCATGCAACACGAAGTTATTGCATTCAAAAAATATTTAACGTTTGGCACCATGTCACCCGTGTTGATTTCTTGTTTCACCTTTACGTCCTTTGGAACACGCAACCGATGAATTTGTATGCACTTAAAATGTCAAGGACAATGGCGATAAATTATTGGATTCGACACGACATGCAATGGATGTAAATTGAAATAAAAGAAAAATCACTTTCAAAGATCGAGCGCTTTTTTTTCAATTGAGGCGGATTCGACTGCACTTTGAAAAAGGACCTTGTATTGAATTTGTAGTCAAACAGTTTTAAGTACACCGAAAATTCAAGACACGCGATTCGATTGAATGTAAGAACTAAATCAACTGGAAGATTTATATCCTTTTGGCATAATTCAGTTGAAATAAAAGGTGGTACTAGTTTTACGAGCCGATTGGGCTCGATGGATCTGTCACGACTATCGGCCTATCGGCTTTTCGGATACAAAAAGGAAAAATTACAAAAAAACGAATTGTTGGCGATTACTTAAAGTTGTAAATGAGCTTAAAAATTCTTAGAGTAGAAAAGTTAAGCTACGAGGAAGGCAAAGGACTTGTAAAGAAACTGCAGAAGAAACACAGACCAAAGAATTGATGATGAATAAAAACTGAGAACGAATCATGGTTGAAAACATCCCCCAACAAAATTCCACGTGTTGGATTTAGTATTTATGTGTCCTGAAGCGTATGTTCTAAAAGAGAAAGAATCAGAAGCATAGAAATTGTGATACGAAAATGTTCCTTTAAAACTGAGTGGATAAATGCACAATGGTGGTCACAGAATTAGAAACGGCTGCTTTTTTCTTCACTTTTTGTTTATAATATTTTTTTTTTATTCAAGGGCACATACAAAATAACTTCACATCTTAAAAGAACTTTAAATAAATAAATTCATTTAAGTTTTAATTTCTACGGTAAGATAAAATACGTAAAATTCATAAAAAATAAAATAAGTGAGGTTAAAACTGGCCAAAGAATCGGGCAGAAAAAAAAACAACATTATCTTAAAAAATCTGAAAAAAATGGTTTGTATACTATGTTTGAAACCCTTTGTTTGTTATAACAGAACAAAGTTTGCTGGTCATGTTTTCAACCGGAGCCTGGCATCTTGATTCATATACTATTGATTTGTTGGATAACTCTGTTGCGTTTTTCGATGAAAGAAAAATGCCACAGAAAAAATATTTCTCTGGAATTCATTAAGTGAACTAATGTCGCACAGGTTTTGTAAAATAAAAATGCTAAATGTCGTTTTAACCGCTTTGTTTTGAAATGCTTTCAAGATATTGAGATCAAAAATCGGAAAAGTCCGCTTGGCGATCTTTTACTAATTGGTGTTGGGTGTTGTTGGTATAAATTTTTCTGACAAGTGTTTTCCAATTAATTTCAATCGGATTTTGATGCGGCGAGCACGCTGGCAATCAAGAGTGTTGATGTTGTTTTGTTGAAGCAAGAGTTTGGCAGAGCCACTTGTATGAATCGACGCATTGTTCTGTTGCACCTCTTCATGTCGTTGCCAAATTGGTAGCAAAGGTTCTTTAGGAACTGCAATGACTCTACGCCAATCAATGCGAGTCAAAGTGTGAAAGCGAGTAGTAGTTTCCTAGATGTAAAGTTATCTCAAACTATTAGGCTACCACCATCTAATTTCTGCTTTGAAAAGCACATTTCGTAAGTCGTAACTCTGTGTAATAGCACAGGAACCAATCCAGATTAAATTTCTTTTTATAGAGGATAACCCGAAAGGGTGATAATGTGATTCTTCCTTATTGCTTACCAATCTTTTAAGGTTTGAGACCGGTTTAAGTTTATCATTTTTTAGGTATAACAACCTTAAAATTATCCGATGCACAAAACTTTTAGGTACGTTTATTTCAATTCAGCTTTCAGTCATTGGTTGTAGACTTTTGGTTTCCGTTCTTATGAGATGATTTTCATATGTAACCAATATTTTTTTTGGTTCTTCTTCCTTTTTTTATCCTATCTCATCATCATCATTAGTGGCGTAACAGCCCACGAAGGGCCAGAGCCTAGTTTTTCGCGTTTCTCCACTGTGTTCTGAGCGTTATAATTTGACACATGTGAAGGGGACCTACAGTTTATTGCCGGTTCTGAACGGCGATTCGCGAAAGCTTTGCGTGACAGAAGTACTCCAGGAGGATTGTCAATCGTTCGCTGGAGATGGGGCCGTGAAAATTGTTTGTGGTGTTTTTTTCTCCGAGTTGTATTCGAACTCGGGTACTCTCGCTTAAAAGTCCGACGCACTAACGATTAAGCCACAGCGCCCACTCATTTTATCCTACCTAGATCCTACCTGTTATCCTACCTAAATCTACAAAACCTCGAGACAGTTGAATGGCAGGATCGAAGTCTTGCCTACTACCCTCAGTAAAAGGTCTTCTTTCTTAAGGCCAATGTTTTGATTTTGGAAGATCTTTGAAAAGCTATAATTTTGAGTTCTAATTCTTGTTGTCAACGTGTTTATCTTCTTTTTTTAGAAAAAGTTTGGGAGCTCCCCAGTTTCGTTAAAGTAAAATAATCATTAATCCAGTCACCGATTCAACATCGATTTGCTGCTGGATGGTCTCCTCTTTTAAACCATATTCCAAGCTAGCCTCGGTAGCACCTGGCCTGCGATGCCTAGCGCTTGATTCATAAGAAATAAGGCTCTAAGCCATCCCCTCTACCCTACATCGACGATCTTTCGCAACTTCTCCGATATTTATCTTAGCTGGAGATTTCAACTGCGCCAATATTTTCGTTAAGGGCTGATATTTTGCCTTTCTTTTATTCAGACAAGCTTTTCTACCGAACCATTGTTTTAAAAAACGAATTTTTGCAATGTTTACCCAAATTTATAATTATTAATACAACTTTTATTATGAAAGCAAATTCTTAAAGAACTACAAACTTTTTTTAGGTGGCTATATAGTCATAAAATACCAAGAAATTTAGTTTATGGAAGAACCTTGGGATATTCCAAGTACATCTATATTAAAGCAAAACATGAAATACTTTGCCCAATGTTTAACGTGACAGGCTTTGCTACCAAGCGTCGTTGCCTACTTAATAAGTTTCTCTCTGGTTTTTGCTTTCTTTGAAGAGAAAGGGCAGATCTGCAGACAGAATAGAATGCATTTTTGAAAGCGTCTGTTGTTTGCAGAATTGCTAAAAACATTATTTTATAAAAAATTCTAGCACTAAAGACATGTTCTAAAGTTGTTAAACAAATTCTAATATCTATACATTTTGTCTTTAAAAGAATCTCCTTAAACTTTAACAATTTTCCAAGACAATAATTCTAATCAACATTTACCCATAAAATACTATATATTAGAGCTTTAGAATGGCTATACATAAGACAGACTATATACGTTTCGGTCTGCTGGGTTCACTTCGCTCGACACAAAAACAAAATAATGGTGTACTTGGACTTAATACAAGATTCAAATCATAAAACGCTGCACTGCTTAATCTGTTTTTGGCTCGCAGAAAACCTTTTATCTCGATCTTCTTTACCATCACTGTAGTTTCTGTCCTTTATATTACACGCAATAAGTCTCCTTTTCAACCCTGTTTTGCATCGTGCATTTTGATTTGATTGCGCCCTCAATCTTCTTCACTTGACGAACATTTTCTGAAAATCATTTCGCCAGAATTCATTTATGAAACTAAACGCCAGTCAGGTTGTAATCGTTGATTCTTGGAATGACTCCTTGCCGAAGGATTAAATCTAGTCCCTTTGAGGCATTTTCAAATGAAACTGAAATACTGAAAGACAGTTTCACTTTTGAGATTTTTCGCTCGTACGGATTTCGTAAAATGAATTTAAAGCTCTTGTTTCTTGTTTGCAAGTGGTTATGTGCTAGAGACTTAAATGAACTTGAGGCAAATTAAATCTTTCATGCCCGGTGTTGTTCCTTGTACAACATCAGTTTCATCTACTGATAACTCAAAAATTCTGGCGTAAATATAATAAAATTGTAGTAATTTTATTCTAAAGCCCGATTTTAGACCATTTAAGTCTGCATGAGATGTTGGATCTTTTACTTCATTTTTGGGTGAATAAAAAAAATATTTTCCCTGCGGCTGAAATTGGACGTGGTCATGAGAGGGCTAAAGTGATTTTGGGAAATGTTTAGCTACACTTTTGATAAGCATTTTCAGCTGTTTTTTTTAACGAATTTCATCAGCATCTTCCATTAATGAGAACGTGTATAAGAATATACAAAACCTAAGGCAGCAGATCTCCATCATCTTCCATTTTTTTTTCTTTAGTTCAAATTGCGGAACAAACTTCTCTCCAATTACTTCAGTGAAACTTCTGACTGTCGTTTCGAAATGGTACCAACATGCCCCAACTAAGTTCCTTTCGTTCCGTGCCTCTTTAAAAATGTAATTTCTCTTTTCCGAACCCTTTTGATGAACGACTGTTTCGCCTGATCTGCTGCTGGCACACGTCGTGATGCAGTTCCATTAATCTTCTAATCAGTACGAAATGCTGATGCCAGGCTCCATCTCCATGAACTTCGCGGAAAAGGATATAACTCTTCTCGTTGATTCACTGCAGACATTTACTTCATCCGCGTGTTTCGAATTATCTGCAAATTTATTGCTACACATTTTTTTTTTGTGAAAATAAAATAAGATTGGCTTAATCCAAAGGCGGAACAAATGGATGAATGCTTGAATGATTTTTCTTACCATCAATTCTTGTCCCTCACATCTTTAGACGGATTGAATAACCACACACAGCATTTGCATTGCATTCGTTGTACAACATTTTCTGGTTATATATGCTGCAGGACAAAATGTAACATAGAAGAACTCCCCTCTTTGCCAAAATTCTGACGAGACCTTGAAGTCTTTATCTCTCCGCATAAAATCACTTACATTTTTTTAAATTAAATCGCTCCCCTGAGCATGTTACAAGACGATCTTTGGCAGCAGCAGTAAGTTGGGATATTTTAATGCGTGGAGAACACCTCTCGAAGCGTTAATCTTTAGCCTAAGGCAAGTTTTTTTTGTGTTTTGCCAAGAACCTGAGACGTTAATTGAAAGTGGATTGCGTTTCATTTTTGAATTAATCCACGAAAACAATCGTCCTTAATTCGTGGTGTACAGGGCGAGGATGTTCTAGCTGCTTTTCTAATTGTCGAGTGGGGAGTATCCTTCGTTTGGGAAGTCACGTGCTGTTTTAAATTTTAAATTAAAATCCATAATTAAACTGGGAATCCTTTTTTTGTTTGTCTTTTCAGGTAAGAGACTGAATATACTCAAGGTCTTTGGGACTTTTCAGGATAGGCTTTTTGATGAGACGGGAACAGGTATGTAAGTTACGATGGAGGGTGCGTTGATGGTACTTTAGTCGTGTACTTTTCTAGGGCGGGTGGAGGACTTAAAAGAATTGATCTTAAAGAATTTAAAGAGAAGGAATTTGGGGATTTTTTTTCTTAATAGTTTTCTTTTTATTTTTAAAGGATGAAAGTCATGTGTCTTTAAAATCATAAGGAGACATAGTCTTTTGAGTAAAGCGTTGAGTCACATTATCAAAGTGTTTTTTGAACTGTAAAAAAAAGACTGTACACCAAGGCATCATCGTTCCGCGTCGTTCCGATTTGCATCATTTTGAAGCCGCGTCACTCAAAAATGATCGCGTCTTCTATTTTAGGTAAGAGACTGAATATACTCCAGGTCTTTGAGACTTTTCAGGATAGGCTTTTTGATGAGACTGGAACAGGTATGTAAGTTAGGTTAGGTTAGGTTAGAGTGGCTTCCTGGGGCATCAAAGACTCACAACCGCAGTTAGGCTGGACTAGGCCCATTGTGATAGCACAATTCGGAAATCCATTCCGCTCCCTAATGGAACCTTCCTACGAAGTTGCGGTAGATGGATGCTGCTTTTGCGCAGATCGCTCAGACTGTCAAGAAAGTGCTTGCTTAGAATGTAAATTAAGATGGAGGTGAATGTGTTCAGAGGGTTCGTTGGTGGAAACTTAGTTGTGTTCTTCTCTCTTCGTAGCTGTGTCGTGTTTATTTCAGTTTACGTTGCTCATACAATTAAAATGGTTGGAAATTATGGATATTGAATACATAGGAATTGTTTATTCGATTTCCGTAGTCTCGATCTGTGTCGTGATTTTCCACTCCCAGTCAAAAAGGTAGACTCTGGTGTATTTCATAAATAATGTCTTTTAACAAGACGATTAGCATTTTAGTCCCACCTTATTGTCCCTTTCATTTTGCTCACAGGAAACAGAATAAACTAAAACAATAATATTTGTTTAGACTAAATCTTGAGTCTTGATAAATGGGACAAATTCGAATTTAGAAGATTTTACACTTCTCACAATCGAACAGTGTTGGTACAGAGAAATTTGATCGGTTATTAGAAGTGTCCGGCTATGAAAGGCGAACATAAAGAAAAAGTTTGCTGTAGTTGAATTCGCAATCAATAAATCAAAACTTGTGACTGCGCTTTGACTTAGCAGACAAGTCAGTATCATCACACCCACATAAAAGTTTGGATGTTCCTTCTTTAAGTTAGAACTGTCCCTTTAAATTCATCCATTTTTCAACACCATACAACATAAGCAATGATTTTGTGACATGGCATTTTGTCTCTGCAGCTCCATTGGGGATTGTCAAAGACCCTGATCTGCAATATACACCCCCACAGAGAAGACTGACAAATTTTCAAATAAATTTCCAGCAAGTGTTGTCCAGTTGCTCCCTGGTTCCCTTCACCCACCCGTGACAACACAGATTTATATAATTCCTCCTTCACAAGACTATCTTTTACAAACAAAACAAAGGAAAAGCATCTAAAGTTAATGATATGTCATCACTCAAGAGTTTCACTTCACATGTGCCCAATATTTGCAACAAAAACCAAACAACAGCAACACCAAAAGAGAGAAAAAAAAAACTTTGGATTCAAGGACCAAGGACACCACTCAGTTTCCTCTCAAAAAGCAAGAGACCCACCGAGAGTGGTATGAAAATAAAAGCGCTCCTCATACATTAAAACAAAGCCATGGGTGTGTGGCGGTGCATGTAGAAACTAAAAAGTGAAAAAAATGAAAACCACCTCCGAGATTCTTCTTTGCTCATAAATTGTCTCTCACCCACTAGACTGCCCCATCTCCGTAGGATCCATTTGAAAATAGTTAACCAAGTGGCAATCTCATTTCCACAAACAAACGACAAAATGGAAGACATGTACACCCATACAGCGACAGCAGCAAGGACACATGTACGAAATGTCGCGTGGTGTACGAGTACAAACCGCGTTGTCGTCGTCGTCGTCGTTTTCTCTGCATATATCAGACTCAGAGTCATTACGTAAACTGCGGTTTTGTATCACACGGATTTCAGTAGCTGTCACTCGACGAACATCCCTGTGCCCCGTTGTCATTGTTGGGTCGGTTTGCACGTTAAAAATGCGCTTTCTCAAGCAAATTAATGGAATGTCAGCACCTGCGGTGTTTTAAAATCTCCACCGCGCACTCTACTCGGTATCTGTCTGTGTGTATGTGGTTTTCATGTCCTGTGGTGAAAATTTCCAAAATTCGTTGATGCGTAACTTTTAGGACAACAATGGGAGTAGAACTAGTGAGGTCGAAGTTTTTGACAATCTTTCGTAAAAAGTTTTCTCTCCGAAAGTGCAAGCGAAACGAATCTTCAAATAACTTCAACTATGTGTTTGTTTGTGAAGGAGACTGGGAATTGCTAATTAACTGCGGTCTCGGGATAAAAGGGATCGTGTTTCATAGTCGTCGCAAGGATGTAAGTTTCTCGCTTTTAGGAAAGGATTTTTGGCAAACATCAAAATCAATTCCGAAAGGAGTTACGAGGTGTATATTTGCTTGATGGAAATGGAAGCTACCATTCAAGGACGAAGGCGTAATGGACACGTTATAATGTTGCTTGGGGGTATGTGGGAAACTCAAGTCGTTAATGAAACTCAAATATTCCTCAATGGGTGAGCACCAGTGATGTCCCTGGTGAAAGCAGGAAAACGAAGGGGTTATTAGCTTCGATAGGAGATGATTGTAGATTCTGAGTGGGCAAAGTCAGCCTTTGCGATTGGTGTAGGAAAACTAAAGCTGCCTTTGAGTTATAGAGGAGCTTTCGTATTGTATTATACTTTAATTTGGAATTGAAAGTCGGAATTTTAAATTTTTGTAGCAATCCGAGCAATTTTGGTATCGAATGTCTTATCTTCTATCAATAAATTTATCATTCGAGCATTTGATTAAGATGTTTTCGAAATTATGCATACGTCCTAAGAAGATCTTTAGTATCAGTGCTTCCATGTTTGCTGTATCATGTTCTTAATTTATTGATAAGCACAGGCTAGAAGAGTGAAGGACTAGATTACCTGCAAAATAGTTGCCTCATGTATTTTCGGAAGCTCAGATTACAGAGATGACATTATAGAGATGTCTTGCTGAAAGTTCACATAATAATCACGACGCTATGCTCTTTGTTCGGCAATTTGGTTGTATTGCAAATTTCTGTAAAACACCTTACTAGAAGTTGTTTCATTTCTTAAGCTGGGGTAAGCAGTTGCCTTCCTTCAGTTAAGGGCGGATTTGTCCTGATTTGAAGAGTGGTATAGGGCCGGCAAGATCATCATACAGCATGGATTTACCGACGATTTTTTTGGTCGAGTGCAATCAATCCGTCGCTGGCCATTTTTGTTGTGAATGATAGGAACTTGGATTGTTTTTCCATATCGTTTACCCTTGACATAAGATCCAAAAAAAGGATTTGTACCCTTAGTTCAAGTAAGGTCTAAATCGTATATTACTTAAAATAAATTCTCCACAACAATTTAGTGAACATTATATGACGCAAGGCTTCGAAAAAATCTCGATTAGATGCCGGTATGCTTGTAAACAAACAACTAAATTGGTTTTATGTTGTTGTAGAGAATTTATTTTAAGTAATACACGATACCTTATAATTAGAGTGGATAAGAGCTGACTCTTTGTCGTCATAAATTCATAAACTCGTCAGAAGTTCGTAAAGTACTGATTACATGGCCTAGAGACGGAATTAGAGATGAGATTGAACAGACACTCAACTGACAAAGTAAAAACATTCACGTAGAAAAGTTGCATCCATTTCTTTAAGCAAGCAATGCTCATTTCTGCTGAGTATGTGAAACTTTCCTCTGCACCCACTTATAGTCTCACCCATTCCAAAATATTAATTCCGCCAACTGAAAAAGGATCATCAGCTGAATGCAAATTTTAATTAAAAAAATTCAAATTCACATCATCCACAGAGTACTTGCGAAAAGTTTCTCTGTACATTTGCAATTAGCTACACAAACATACTTTGCCTTCAGGACTCGTAGAAAAACACATGCACACTCTCGCCAAGCGGCGTTTCAACAACACACACACACACAATCCAAACTTCAGAAGTCATTAAAGCATCTCATCTACCACTCATCAACACTGAGCTCGGAATTATGAAACGAAAAACTACTCTTTGACGCTTCAACGTAAAATTGTGACGTGGACGACATCAGGACTTGTGCAGAATTTAATTAAACAGGATCCAAATTCACACACACACATCCGGCTCACATGCGAATCGAATCCTTCTTTTTTTCTGTTCACGAGGACTAATCGCCTGTGAGTGGTGGCAAATAATTAACAGCGACATCTGTCGAGAGGTGTAAATTGCTTCGATTTGCGCTGTTGTTGGGAGCACCCCATCTACACCTTTTAAAACACCCCCTCGTTTTTCAATCGATAGCGGGAGGGAACGCCTTCAATACCAATTTTCATCAGATCAGGCAGGGTTGGGAGGAGGCTGGGAAAAGGACGGGAAAATGAGCATTGCCTTTTAGTCGTTGTCGAGGGAGGTTTTGAATTGCTTCAAACAACCGATTTCACAGGGTGGCGCCACTTGATGACTCCATAGAGTCGGTGGGACTGATTTTTTTCTCTGCTGTTGTTGCTGCGGCTGCCATTATCGGCGTCTCCAAGGTGAGGGAGAAGGGGGAGGACTATAAAGCAAAAAAAAACGTAAAAGTTTACTTTTCTTTAAGGGGCCGGTCGGGTCGGGGTCCACATACATAGAAAATCAAATTTTCGCAATTTCACTTCAGCGGTCGAAATGAAAATTTAATCAATCGGATGATGGCGATGGAAAGTGGGGGTGGTTGGGTTTGAGGTGGGGGTGGCTGTCCATCCTCTGCCACAGCACCTAAGGGGATGGCGTTGAATTCCTTTTTTTTTTTTTATTTGGAGAGGATTCTTGAGGATTTTCTTCCCTTTTTTGAACAGCCTATGAAACGGAACAATTGAAACTCGAAAAAAGGATCTTTGATTGGGAGTTAGCCCTGGAGTTAAGGTCGACGGCGGTGGCGGATGAAGTTGAAATTGTCGACAACTACCGACTCAAAGGTTAATGCGGAGTTCGGTGAATTCATTATCAATACGAATAGGACGAAAGGAATCACATTGCTATGGAAAATTAAGCGGTATTTCAGGGCTTCAGACGTGGGGGTTGTATATGTGTGTAGGAGCCTTTTATGGTTGGGGATTTAATTTTCCATCTCGACAATCGGATCGAAACGATAGCAGACGGAATCTATTTGAATTTCAATCGGATTCGGTGGTCATTGTGTGGCGATGGGTCGTCGTTCGTCGTCTGGCAACTGAGGGTTGAAACGCAGATAATGGGACGGCGATAACAATTCGTAGGCTATTCAAGTAATCGTAGATTTTGCAGTCGGAGCTCGAGTGGTTTGTCTAGGATAACGAGGTTCTTGGCTTCGAATCGTGCATGTCTTCTGCATGTTGCAGGGTGGTCGGATGAGGAGGCTCTTTGAAAACGCGTAAAATTGGAGTGAAAAGTCGTTTGATTTTAAAGGCGCCTTGGGTGAAGATAATTTGTATGCAGCACAAGTCTAAAACATGGAGAGATTCTTAATTGAGTAATTGAAAATGTTGGAAAAAACTCAGCCAACGAAATTTTTGTTGTATTCGCATATTTCTCTGCCCTAAAACGTCCGAAATTATCAGCTCGTTGTCGACTAAATAGTGCATGCTTTTTTTTTTGATTCACAATGCACAAGTCCCAGGCAAATAAATTTTCAAATTACGTATTCAATTTGTTGGCTCTGCATTTTATACCCACGCTATATCAAAACAATTGTGGTGCGTTTATATATTTTGCAAATATCCCACCCAGCCTTTTTTTCCAGTGTGCTTGAGTCCTTGCCAGATCCAAATGATCAAATAAACCCTCCTGAAGTGTTGCCTACTTCACTAGATTTCCCATTCACACCAAAGATCGAATTGAATTTACCCGAGTACACGGTTAGAAAAGGAAAATTGCTGATATATTTCAATGAACCTCATGAATAATCAAAATGCTGTGATTTGAATTACAGCCAAGTGCTGCAATTCTCAGTCACGCAAAATTGTTTTTGAAGCATGGTTCTCCCACAATTCGGAAAAAATAAAACAAATAAACTACAGACAAATTCCCAAACATTCACTACAAAGGAACTTTTGCGTCCTTGATTCCATGGAGTGTAAATAATCATCCGAGCGAGTGATCATTGTTCAACCCTCACCAGCCACCCTCTAACTAAACATCATTTGCATTTTCACGTGAAAAAAAAAAACAAAAAGTTAATTGCAATCAGGTATGAGGGTGTTGTGGAATCAAGTGAATGACGGAGAATTATCTTTATACTTTGAATTCAAGAGATTACAACACAAGGACTCTCAGGCACTGCTTTAAGTGCCCCAGATTCGCCTTTCGAGAGTGCTTCATTCAGTTGACTGTACTGCTGGGATAAGTTGAAGGACGAAGCAATAGATGAGTAAGATTCCTGGTCCAGTTGTTTGATAAATTGTGGTGCGGTGGTGGGAACTGAAAACATGCACACGGAAAGGCTGCAGAGAGGGTAGCTTCTTCTGATTTCATTGATGTTGTGGATTTAGGGTCACCTGCCCACGTTCTTGTAATGACCTGCGTGCCGATGAGGGTAAATAACTTGGAATCGATTAATTTTGCGGCCCCCAAACTACCGGCTGGGCTTATGGCCTATCTCGGGAATATATCGGGCCTGAGACCGCAATTTTGTGACAGCTGAACGTTCGGAACGTGCGTTCAATTGGCACACGAGTTAATGTTGGCAATTAGGGAGACAAATGTCTGTAAATCAGGAGCGTGGGTGGTATTTTGGGGAATGGACGGCAATATTTTAGGGTGACTGGTAACGAAGATGAAAGAGGGTCGTGTGTGTTATCGGCAAACCCCTTTCTTATGGTCTCGAAGGGGGGGGTTAATCAAACTATACTTTTAGTCGCAGGTCGTTTGTGCGGGGGACGAAGAAAAAATCAAACGTTCTCTATGGCTGTGGACGAAGAATGGGACTGATGTCCTGTGGATATCAAGACTTCTTGGTGTAAAGATGCTCTGAAATGATTTTGAATATTCTTGTTTGATGATTTTTCTTTCGTTTTTATTAGCGGTTGCAGTTGAAATACTTGTCAATGCTGTCTGTGATCGTCATTTACGACTTAACTTAACTTTTTAGAGCTCTCATAAAATACAGCAGGTTGGTTTCTATGGCTGTTAGTGAAATTCATAGACACACATACAGTCAGAATCAAAAGAATGCTGCGAACCATGATACAAATATAGAAGGTAATGTAGGCACTTGGCGCGAATATTTTGATTCCATTCTGTGCATGTTATCAAAATGGCGCCGTTCGCGACCACATTAGACACAAATGTGTCACTGAGTTCTAAACACAGAGGTAAACGCAAGAGTGTTACAATTAATGTCACAAATATTGTGGTCACTTTTTCAGCCATTTTAAATTCGGTTTGTTTGATTTACACATGTGCAATACATTACCTTCTATATTTGTATCATGTTCCGGTGCTCTGATTATAAATTCTTTTTTGGTTTTAAAAAAGTTTTATTTATTTTCCAACAGTAGTACAATAAACTATAACATCCAGCAACAAAAATTCAACAGAAATGTGTCTTTGAATATCCGAAACATAGTTACACTTTCTTTTGACTTTGAGTGTAGTGCTAACGAAAAAAGGTAGGGGTTTGTTTTATGAGTTATACGATCCCATTTCAAGCAGATGATAGTCAATGTCTTTAAAAGCACTATGCCTATTTTCTAAAGAATTACATGCTTACTTTTAAAAACAGTGATTTTAATTACTTTTGTCTTTTAACAGCTCTTGATATTCATCAAGATTCAATTCAATTCAATTGTTTACTCCGATTCAAAGTTTGCATGCATGTTAGTACTATCGCCCAATTTACAATTTATGGTACAAAGATATGATCTAAGAGTGATCTTTCTACTGAATAATTTTATTTGTATTTGTACAAAAAGGAAAAAAGTTAAAGTTCGTAAAGATGACTACATAAAATTATAATTTATCGACACTTTGAATTTTTTCGCGTTAAAAGATCACACGGTCCAAAATATTCTGTCTAGGAAACACTTTGTGTTTTGTTAAACAGAACAGGCCTGTTCCACCTGCCGATTAGGTTTCCACATCGTCCTCAAGGCAAAAAAAAAAAAAAACTGAAATAAAAGTTGGGATTTAGGATCTTAAAGAGTCCATAAGTTCATAAAATCTTGCATTCTTGATAGTTGGGTGGATAAGAATGCAATCTTCATACTTGAAGACGATTTTATATATCCGTGATATCTTCACAATTCGCTCTTGAGACATTTGCTTTCAAATGTCAGTGAGCGGTTAGCGATTTTTGTTCTTGTCCTTTAGCAGCAGCACTCTCGTCCTTAATTTTGTATGAACTGCAATTTTTTAATTCGCAGCTGTTCGGATCTTTTAGAAATTTCTGTAGAGATTATTAGACGGGCGAGCTTCAGAATCAAGTTGAGAATCGTTGTGGTCTGCATTCCCGCTTGTTATAGCACCCGCTGCTAAGAAATTCCTCCTGGTATTCACCTCTCTATGTGTACTGCACCCAAATTCAGCGGTAGATGTAACTCAAAGTTTAGCCCTTTCAAGACTGCACCTAATTGCTGCCTTCGGAAACATTTTTTTTTTCAACTTTACCAAAAATGTAGTAAAAAATCCCGAATATTTTTATCCTCAGACGCAGAATTAAATGAACTGAGATTGGGTTTTAGAATGTACTTAATTATAATAATTTGTGGCGTAACCGTCCATTGAGGACCAGAGCATGGTCTTTTGCGTATCCACCTACCGAGCTACCGGCTCTGAACCGAGAGTTTTTCATTACTCCAGAAGGACTGTTAGTCGTTCGCTAGAGGTGGGGTCGTAAAAGCTGTTGATGACGGGCAGAATTAGAACCCGGGTACTTCTGCTTATCAATCCGATGCACTAACCATTAATCACTAACCACACTTAAAATAAATTTACAACGCTCTTACGATAATTGTTATTTTTGAGTTGCTAACAAATGAAGTTCATGTTGTACACAAACAAGAAAGAGTGAAAGAAGATGAGTAGCATTTTAACTCTTTCGAAATTGACTTGGTAAATGCACTTAATACATCATTTCACCCATTTCACTTTGCCCGGCGAATACCAGATCTTTCGGAGAAAACTAACACTGGGGCAAATCAACACTCCTTGCTCGTATTTTACGGAATTAGAATCAAAACGACAAAATAACCTTTGCATAAGCTCCTTAAATGTACGCATGCTTACGTTTCCCATCTCAAGAAATTTCATGAGTAGATCATTCACGGTCGGCCCACATTTTGCTAGAAAGTAAGCATCATTCGCAAGGGAATTTGCAGCAAACTTAAAGCTAGAATAGATCATCTTTTTATCCCACTTAGGACCATCGGAGAAATAAATAGAAGTTGATTCATCGTAGACAACTTGTTTACTTAATGACGAGAACTATGAAAAAATCGCTGTAACAATCCTTGCCTTTGTCTGCTATTATTGTCCTGATTACTATTATATTCATAATCAGAGTTATAGATTTATAGTTTTATTATAGCTTTTTGACTCAATTAACGATTTTATGTTAAAAATATGACGGAGAACTACAATTATAACTGCGATTGTTGGTATCTTTTAAACATTACTACAGCTAGATACTGATTATATCTTTGAGGAAGTTTCTTACGATAACATACTGACTTCTTAAATGAAAATCAGATGATACTGGATTTCACTGAATTTTGAAAAAAAAAAATTGACGCCTAGAAAAACTTAAAAGGTAAATACTTATTCAAAAATCTTCAGCGTCATCAAAAATTAAGAGAAAGTATTTTATTTTCCTGGACCTGGACATTCTCCTGGACTAAAACCTAACTTTTTTTGTTAATGCTGTGTTCTTATATATATTTACATCTGCACATGTTCGAATTTTTAAGACTTTAGTTGAGCTAATTAGAACTAGAGATAAAACGCGAATTAATAATCACATTTATATGAAATTTTACATGAATGCACTAAAATAATAGTATTACTTGATAAATAAGTCAATTTATATATACAACCAGAGCTTAACCCCGATACCGAGAATATATTGAACGCCCCTCGTACATCTGAATTTTTAAAACTTTAGTTGTGCTTAGGAAAATGTCTCGCAAGTCTACTCGAAGCGAATCAACTTAGCGGAACCCACAACATCATCCAATGGATAATCTCTGCACATCACACTCT
The DNA here is from genome assembly GCA_905187475.1 of Syritta pipiens. NCBI lineage: Eukaryota > Metazoa > Arthropoda > Insecta > Diptera > Syrphidae > Syritta > Syritta pipiens. The sequence continues at coordinate 7,582,204 of LR994571.1, read as the reverse complement.
TTGCGTCACATTTTTCTTAAATTATAATAAATCTTAGCCGTAAATCATCAGTTTAATGTTTCGGAAGACCACTAAGCCGCAAGCTAACGCCATGGCCTCAAATTTGATAGCCTCACAGATATTACTCCCGCTTTCTGACAAAATTCTTATAGATTACCGTCATCTACAATTCATTCGATTGCCCTTCAGCAATTTCCTTCGAAATGCCATTTTAATTTTAATTTTTTTTGTTTTGTTGTTTTTCGAAAAAGCAAATAGAAACCACTGAAACAGTAAAATGATGAACGGAGAAACGAGAAGAAACAATTTTTCACCCATCCACAGTATTCGTTTTCATTTTCCATCCCTTGGAAAATAACTTTTCGTCCTTCGGACTTAAATTTAATTAAAAGGATTTTATTGCCACAACGCGCAAAAATTCGTCACAATGACATCCAGCGTCTGATTCACATCGTCAAGTGCGTGCGGCATTCATTCAATCGTTGCGCTGGAAGTTCGTGGTCAGAGAATCAACACACGTGCGGTTGAGTTGACGTTCCATGACTCTTCGGATTGCCACGTAATTAAAATTGTTTTAAATACGTTTTCTTTTCTCTCGGAAAAAAAAAACGAGAGGATTAATTCATTAAGGCCCTGGCCTCTTCACGACGGTTGTCATACAGTTCACGGGGTAGAAATCTGTTCTGGAACCATAATTTTAACTGAAATTTGACAGCGAGTACAGTTATTAATTTGAAATATCTCGCCCTCTCACTCTTAATGTGATTTTCTTTCTATTAACCGATAAGTATCTGCATCTCTGTGTGTGCGACAAATTGATTTTGGCTTGTCGATTAACGTCCGCGCACGGATGCGAGGCTTTGTGTAGAGTTTAGAGTTTACACAGATAATCAGAGAGATTTATTGTTTAAAAGTGGCTGCATGATTAATTTGGTGCCCACATGAGCGGTGGCATTGAATTATGGGCGCTGGGATTAAGCGCGGTTTTGTTTGCGAGGATACGCGGCAGACAAATTGCCGGATTTTGAATTTGCAGGCGTGCTGGTGTTTTGCCGTCAGGACGAAGAGGGGATTTGTTCATGGACATTAGTCAGTGTGGGGTGTGGTTTTGTGGTCATGGACATCTGAGTGTTTCAATTTTTCGGCGGCAGACAAAATAATAGAGAGTTCCATTAGGCTGGGGATAAAGGATGAGTTTAGAGCTTTTGTTATTTTTTTTTAGAGGGATTTTTTGATCTGAACGGCTTTGAAAGTATATCCAAAAGGGAGATGGATATGCTTTTCCAATTTTAAATCAAATATCCGAGAGTTTTAGGGAGATTTTGTGGTGGAATAGAATTTGATCATATTTTTATTTTTTTAAATGATTTCTGTGACCGTCTGTAGGACTTTTTTTTAACGATGACCTGGAGGGATGATTGCTCGAAATTGTTTGCTAAGTTTCATGGACATGTAGTAAAAGGCTTAATGATTTTTAGAGTAAGCAAAAAATGTGCAGTTGTTTGCTTTTAGAAATTGCATCAGCCAAAAATTTAGTTCGCGGTAGATAGCCTAGCCAGCTTAAAACTTCGCAAACAATAAAGGATCTCATAATAAGACTTCGTGGAGTCAAATTGGCCTTATCATCGATCGACTAGTACGCGAATCTTCAAAACCAGTTGGTCGACAACGTTTTCTAGCCTTTTGAAGGTGGTTTCTTATTAAATCAAGGGTTTGTATCATAGCTATTTGGACACTGACAGGTGTTTCCTCCTCGAAATTTGCACAGAAAGTCAGTATCATAGCTCCACGGAACGAAATAGGTCGCTGTACTTTTGAAAAACGTTGGGAACTATTAAAAACTTACAGCTGCGGTCAAAATAATAGCAGTGAGACGCGAAAAACCAAACAGATTGTTAACTTGGAAATACACATACGCCCTGCCAAGCGCCCTTTTAGTCAGGTCTGTCCATCGATCTTAACTCTCGACGACTGACTCACTTGACGAGCTGCGTGGTCCAGGCCGCTTTCCCTAAGAGGGATTTTCTTACTGTTATACTGATGGGCTAAATCGGGTAACAACATCAATAAAATGGATATATCATCCATGAATTATTTTGAAATATTGATAATTTTTATTTTAAAACAAAAAATAAAAAATAATCATTAAGTAAGGGATTATGCACAAGTTGCAAAAAGGTATTCTTCAGAAAACAGCACTGTTATAATTTTGACCGCAACTGTATTTCCAAAGTGAGAACTGTGTAGTCCAAGCAGTGCGTTTTTGACAAGAAATCTTGTTGTTAGCCGTCTTGGCGATGTCAATTGGACTTGCAATTTGGACTTTTTTTCTTTGAAACCGTGAAGGACCGATATTATACCAACAATCCGAAAATGATTCAAGCACTAAAGCTAATATCATCCAAGAAATCCGTCAGTTACAATTCGAATTCACTCCTATTTTCCATGAACAAGGTCTTGGAAAATAGGAGTGATAGAATGTGCCATTGCGAAGCCAACTGCGGCAGTCACTTAAGCGATATTTTATTAAATGGCACTGTTAGCTCTTACTAATGAAGCCATAATGCATAGAAGAAACTATATTTTGTACATTTGATCGCTTTTTCAAAAAGAAACTTGTATTTGACTCACCCTGTATTTCAATGTCAAACTTTCACTTCCTTTTTTAAGTCACTGAAAATCATTTAAATACGAAGGACAAGATAATGAGCTGCCTTTGACAACTCTAAAGTCTTCAACGTTGACTTGCTGAATTCTCTGGCATCTTCAACCAAGGAGCTGTGAGCGACCGATCCAATGTCCATATCGTAAATAGGTCACAACCCTCATCGGAAGTTTCAAAAATAGATTCCTTCCTCCAAAAGAACCCCAAACCAATCAAAATGTAAGATGAGTATCGGAAATCCTCGCTGTCAACCTTGCCACATGTTGGTTAAATTGAAATCCATTTTTTGTCGGTTTTAGGTCACAACAGATGGGGACAGGCTTGATAGACACATACAGCAACCTTTTCGTGTGACAGCAAGAAAAAAAAAGGACCAAAACTTTTACTCCTTAACTCTGTTCCCGGATCAAGTTTCCACATCCCCCTCTGTCTGGCTGATACTCTCTGACTCCACCGCAGAGTTCCCGAAAATCACCGTCACAAAGCAACCCACATCATCATATCGACGGATGTTTCCCCATTTCAAATTCACAGCCACTCCCTCGTTCTGCCACAGTCAAGACCTTCTAATTCAATTCCGAGAAATCCCATTGACACAATGATAACATTTCTACGGTCCTAACAGGATTCATGCATTCCGCTAACCACCCGGGAATTTCCATTGTCATATTCTATAAGTTCGCCCACAGAGTCCCTATTCAATCAGCGTTCGCTGACGAGAGCGCCCTCAAAAAGGAATGTGTCGCACACTCCCTTTCGACACCCGGTCGGAGGGGTATCCCCGAGGCTCGATTCGGGATAGGGAACAGGCGAACACATCTTGTCGCGTCTCTCCGGAGAGAGGTCCTGAATTTATGGAACAACGTGGTACTCGTCAGAGCATGGCATCGATGTAATTTCCACCGCGCGGCTCCACCGCTCACGTGTGGACGGTCTAATGATGCCGGTAGAGGGGGCGACACGCGTAAACGCCGAAAATCAATTTCCAGGACCCGATAAGGCCACGATATGACACTTTGTCGTATCGCTCACCGCCATCGTCATTATCGTTGTCCTCGTCATTATTGCGATAGTTTCGCAAACAGCTTAACAGGAATACACAACCTGACAGCAGCGAAGACAGCGACGACGACGGCGACAAGGACAATGACAAAGACAACGACGTCGTCGTCATCGATAGAGCAGAGGCGACGTTGATAATGAAATTCTGGCGGGGTGGGAAAGTTATTATCCTTCGACAGAACAGGGACGAGGAACTTTCCAAGTGACTTGGCAGTGGAATTTTAGGGGCAAAAGTGGCCGGGGGTTGGTGGTTTAAAAAAATTTGAGGCGAGTTCGGCCAACGAGATTAAGTTTTATAGTTTTTGGGTAATCAACGGTGGCTTGGCAAGGAAGAGCGCACTGATTGGGTTAACCCTGATGAAGAGTCCTTATTAGGGAAGACTCGATGTTACTTCGAGCGTGGGATGAGCAATTGGCCCCGTTTGAAACGGGAATTGGCTTTGATAGTGGATAAAAGTTAACTGTGGCCGAGTCCTTTTCTGTGTCCGATACGATGGGCCGGGTTTTTTGTTCGCCTTTGTAATGGAGCCGTCGTAAAACTGCTGAAGATAGTTGCGGCAGTTTATTACTTTTTGGTGATTTAGGGTTTTAGGGTCTTATGTCTAATTTTATGGACTGCAGGGAGAATGAAGCGTGAGTAATGGGAGCTGGCAGCGGAATTTATGGCTTTTCTTTGATCTCATCAAAGTTTGAAAGTGGTCTTTTTTGGGAGGGTGGGAATTTGAAACTTTTTGTGGAGCATGGGAATGACAGGATGACAGTGAAAGTTTGAGAATTCGCGAGATCGTAATTTGTAGTAGGGGTGGAGGGAGTGCTTTATTCAATTTGGCTGTGGTCTTAGGATGGGTTAGGGAGGGCTCAACGGGAAATGGCTGTGCATTAGTGTTCTGTAACCTATGGAAATGTGTTAGTTGAACATTTGTCAGGTTGGAGGTTCAGGCGACTGGGGTTCTCTTAGGATTAATTTTCTTTTAGTGTCCGTTTATTGAATGACATCCAGCTTACACTCCAATATGCATTTTATCTCTCTGTGAGCAGTTTTGAAGTGATCGAGGCTTTATAATGTCTCGAGAAGCTAGCGACGGCGGCATAAGGCCGCTTGATCTATTGGAAATCAGTGATACCCTTAAGAAAACTAATACAGACATAATAATTTTGTGCTTTGGCGGTGTACTATCCCACACCTACCTAGCCTGTTGCTCACATCCATTTTATTGTTTTTTTTTTCCATCTTCAAAAGACACCGTGGGCACCGTGGACACATAGTAGTGCCAGATTCCTACTGACTAAACTCACCTTTCCCTTTTTTTTTATTAAATTACTATGACCAAGTTTCCTTAATAAGTAGTTTGCGCATCTGGGAATTTTCGTTAAAACAACCGCAATTAAAGGCGGTTATGTCCCAATTGCCCTAAGTCCAATGGTTTGATTCTTTGAAGACGGCGAACAAGGTTTTTCTCGTACAGAGTTTGAAGTATGGCATGGTTGCAATGACCATGAATGTGAGCCCGGAGCTTGTGCTTGTCGCAATAGCGTCATCTACTGTTGCAATCCCTAGGCCTCTATGTAAGTCATTGTTCCTAATATACCATTTAATTGTGGAAAGCTAGCAATTGGTTGCTAGTTAGTTTTAGTCTAACTGTACCAAATATTAAAAAAAATATAATTTTGATCTAACAGTTTTATCTTTAAAGCCAATTATCACACCCATACATAAGGCATAAGGCACAAAAGATCTATTGAAAAGTTATAGGCCTGTAGCAATAGCATTGCATACATTAGGCGGCGTTGAAGTCCAGAGCCAAGCTTTTCGCGCCTCCACTGTGTAGTGCGCGTTATAATTTGACACATGTGGAGGGGACACATGTGTCAAATTTTAAACAGTAATGCTTGTCGAATTACGTTTTTATTTATCTAATTTATTTTTTCCATCCATTCCATTTATTAAGCCCTCTACCGGCAGGTTGCTCGGTATGTGGGATGTATCCAAAAGTAACAACTCGCCGTAGCATAGAGTTTTGGTGTTGAACAGAATTTCAATTATTTTTTCGCCAAGTTATTCTTGTGCAAAATGTGAAAGTAGCAGGAATGGGCGCGAGCATTCATCCGAGAAGTGGTTGCTCTAAAAATTCCGAATTTTTCTTCGTTGTTTTACGCGTTTTTGAGCATAAATTTTTATCTGAATTTACTGAATATTTTTTGGCTTCGTTGGAGTGAGTTATGTAGAAGTGTACCATTTTTTTGGACGAGCGTAAATTGCTTGGTAATGAAGTGCACATAGTTGGCGGGATTTAATTGGCATTTTATGCTTTTGCCAAAGAAGGAATTCACAGAATTTTACTACCTTGGAACTAAGAGTGAGTGGCTGGGTTTGATAATGAGGCAGAAATAATGTGATAATTTTTATCGTAACGTATTTTTCAAAGAATTGCTATGGCCACATTTCCTTATGATGTTTCTCACTGATCTACATTGGGACATACTCCAATTTGTTTTTTTGGACTTGTGGCATTTTCAAATGAAAGAAAAGTGTTCATTTCTAAGCTCATGAGCTTACTTGAATGTTTTTCTTTACTACGTTTCCTTACTGTATTCGTTTAGAGCAGATGCTTGCACTTGTGTTTCTTCATCTTATATTTTTAAATTTACAGACATGTGCAGCTGGGTTCAGAAGAGCAATGAGACTTGAAAACTATTGCTTATTTTGGGATATCAAACTGGATATCGATGCAGCTTTTGATGAAGAAAAAAAAAAAAAATCATCAACTTCTGTGTTTTAAACACGGAAATAACAGTGTTATTTTAAAACGTATTCTTGACGACAACAATGACATAAATATAGAAAATGTTAGTACAGAAAATTCCAAGAATATTAATATGTTGTTGAAAATCCTGCATTTGTAATTACGGCTTTGAAGTGTTGAGGCAGAGAGTCCAACAATCACCTGCAACGATCAGGTCGTACAGCAACCCAAGAAGTTTGCATGCTTTCCCAATTATTTGTCATCTTGGCATTATTGTCCGTAGTTTTAATATCTCATGACCAAAAAATTTGGGATTTAATAATGGAGATTGAATCAGCCCATAACTTGAATTCCATTTATCAAAAACCCTTCTTCTGCTTTTCGACTAGTTTGCTTTGTGTCATTCTTTTGTTGAAAAACAGTGGCATTTCCTTTTCGCAAAAAGGTAAACTAACATTTTAAAAAATGCCTTCGTAATTATTTTGATCTATAATGCCGTCAATCTTATGCAACAGATTAACACCATAGTATGAAGCTCTTTCATACCCAGTGTTGTTCGTAAACAACATGAGTTTTATCTGTCGACAATTCAAAAATATTGGCGCAATTGCAGTAAAATTGTCTGAAGTTCATTCTCAAACAAATTTAGTCCATTTGCTTCTGCATTAGACGTCTCTTAATGCAATAAGAACATTCGAGATCTTTTACTTTGTTTTTGGTGAAGTGGAAAAAATTTTTTTTCTTGCGGCAGGAATTAGATGTCATGAAAGGGTTAAATGCTCTTTAACGGTTTTGGAGGTATATGGACGCTGGTATTCAGTGTTAGGAGGACGTCCTATATATTGGCGTTATACTTTTCCAGATGAAAATATTTTCGCTAAACTCGAATTATGAATTACGAAACCCTAAAAATGAAATTAGTTTTAAAATGGCTAAAAATGTTGAATCTATATTAAGCTCATCAGGTGATGTTTCAGTTGATAAGTCATATGCTGAATTTAACTTGTTAAAACAATTCTTGGATGTGCTAGTGGAAAATTGTAAAGACACCACTGCATAGAAATGGTACCAGTTCTTTAACCAGTCTCAAAAAAAAGTATTTCAAGAATGTGTTTGAAGTAGTTTCTTTTGTAGTAAGCTTCTCAAACTCAAACTGCTTTTCCGAACTTGCTTCTACTCAATTAATTTTAAAATGGTGGGATGGCAAAAATGAATGTCTGTAAAGTAAACGACAGCTGAACTACTCAACCTGGAGAGTTCTTCAAGTATATTAACGAAAAAAAGAGGAAGCTTAAGAAAAAGATGAATTTTCAGAGATATATAAATATTATGAGTATATTTAATTGAATTCTTCTAAAGCTTACAGACTGACGGACAATGATATAAGTAATGAAAAAACTATTGACTACTTATGTGTTTTTATGTCCCGCGTAAGAGTCCCGCGTAAGAGTCCCGCGTTTTTTAATCATACGGTTTCAAAATCCCGCTTTGCCCGAACAAAAATCTGGCAACACTGAACAGAAATAATTTTTTTTTCTAGAAATTTACTTCCAGAACTCTTCTTCATACAGTCATGTCACTGACTTTCCAACTTAGATCTTTTCAAATTTGAATAGCCGACTTATTTGAGTTTTGTAAGAGAGACACAGTGTCATCGTATAGTCCTGTGGCGTTGTTTTTACATAAACTTAGCGGTTAACTGAATTCGGTCGAGAGTTCATTCAGCTCTCAACAAATTTCTCCATAATATCCATCACTGTTATTTGTCCTCCAAATGGCAAGAAATTCAAAAAACCATCATCCATTATTCACCTACAAACACTTCATCAACTCCAAGGACTCGCATTTGAATCACAACAAAAACACCGCCCTTCGCACGACTCACCGTTATATAAATAACCACCTCCATCCCTCATCCCACCTCCCATCGTAAGTAAAACCCTTTTTATCATCTTCTCACGTGCATTCTTCAACCGGGCGTTGATGACACAGGAAATGCATTTTTAAAGATCCCATCGCCATGACATCCTTCCACGAGGAAAAAACCACTCAAACAGCGCCGTCCGCCCGTCATACTCGGACGTAAACAGAAGCATAGTCAGCTTTAAGTTTCATCACGTTTTCCTACTCCCCTCGACCAGCTCCTGAAAGTCGGCATTAATGCGTTCGCAAGGGTGAACCTGGGGGAGTACAGAGCTTCCGGTACATTACGCCAGAGGAGGTGGCACACCAAACTACCTGATATCAAAATAAGATAATTAGAGAACCACTCACTGTCTCCTTCTCATTCTATCTCTGTTGCTATCTTCATGTGCATCTTCAACGCGGCGGGAAGCTCTTCGTCGCAAGTTCCGTTGAATTATTTTGCAATTTGCGTGCAACAAACTTGGCCCATTGGGTTTGTTCTGTGCGACATTGTCTGAGAATGTTGCGGGGGTGTGTGTGTGTGTGTGTGAACGTAAACAGGGTGGTGCAGACAATTTCTTGTGAATTGTGGGCGAATGAGCACTTTTGAGATAATGAGGTGAGTGGGTTAAGCAGCACTTGGGGCATCGATAAGATGACGCGATGGTCTTGAAATGAATAATTGCGTCGCTGAGCAACAGTGTTGGGCGCTTCAAAGTTATTGCGGAGTGAATGCATAAAATTGACACAATGTAAGGTTGTAAGCAGTCGAAATCTCTGAAATTTATTACTGGAATGTCGTTTCAGTGAGAAAGGAAATCCTTTAAGCCCTTTGAAGGAGAATATGAAACTTCGGAATGTGAGTGACTGTCTCACAGTTTGACGACTGAAAGTGAAATGTATACGGTCATTCAGTGGATAAATAGCTTGCATTTATAGCACAGTGCATGCTTTTCAATTGAGGTTGAGTGTATCTTAGGCAAAGTAGTCGCAGCTAATGTTTTTTTTTTATTTCTGAACGGTTTTCCATATGATTTAATTATTGCTTTACAAATTCGAATTACGCTAAAAATTTGGATGAGTTTAAGCCTAAACGTTACGACATGTTTACAACACATTCAGCTCAAATTAAAAAAAAACTGCACATATAGTCAGAGGCAAAAGAAAGTGTTCGCTCATGTTTCAAGCTTTCGAAGGCTTATAAAATAGGTTCCGGTGCTTTTCGAAATTTTAGAAGGCTTATTCATTCTTCAAAAGTTGTAAAAAGAACTATAACAATAGATCCAACAACAAGAATTTAAGAGGAAAATAACCAAAATAAGTCCATTTTTTTAGAGGCAAAATACTGAAAAATACAATATGATTTGTTGAAAAATGTTGCAGAACATTTTCTTGAAACGACCTCCATTACCTTAATAAGAGAACCTTGGATCAGCATCAAAGTTTTTTGTTAATTTCATAAAAGAACACTAGGCATTTTATCTAATGAATCTGAAGTTCGTATGAAAGCTGGATCTTTTATAAGCTTTCTAATGTCTGCGACCACTAAAATATCCTCTTTAATTTTCGCCTCTTTGATGGAAAGTTTTGCTTCAAAAAATGTTAACCAGGTCTGTGTTTCCTCATCACAGCGGTTTTGTTATATTGCTGTACGATAATTTTTACCGCTATCTAAAGAATGAGTACTTGGAGGAACAATATGTTCAAGTATTTTTCATTTTAGCTATTATTAAACATTTTAGTTATTATTAAACCTTCAGTTCAATAATTTAAAAACCCTCAGTTATTATTAAACCTTGCTCTTTTAAAATAGTTTAGATTATGAGTATAACCGGTGGTCACACTTAGTCGGCTAACAAAAGGATTGTATCGGCGCAGTCTCCAAGTCAAGATGCAAAATATGTCAAGTTAAAGTTTGCACCGGGTTCTTATGCATGACAACGAATCGGCTAGCTGCCATAAACTTTCAAAATCGATCTTCCACTAGGAACTCTTTACTTCGATCAAATCCTGTGTAATTCCATTTCCTTCATATCCCGGTTGTAACTTATTCGAAAGCATTCGAAAGGATTTTTCTGTTGTTTTGCGAGTTTGAGCTCATATTCAAAAGTTGTTAAAATCAATTAAAAGTAATTTATAGTTTGCATATTTATTGCCAGAACCGCTGTTTCGGTAAAATACGAATTCTTGGTAAATTCAAGGCGATTTTTCAACAGGTGCATTAAGGCACGAAAGATATAACTCATCCTTCAGTGAAAGTTATACAGTGAGCAAACAATTACCTGAAATTGAAAAAAAAAACTTAACTTTCTTTTTACTTTTCTGACAACTTTCCTTAAGGCATACTCTTTCGAGACACCCTGTACACGTATCCTGTAACTACTTAAATGAAAGAAAATAAAATTTGTTACGGTAGACACGGGTGGAACTCAATTATCCGAAGCAAAGTGTAACGTCATTAAGATTCCACACAAATGAATAAATTGCATTTTCAGCGAACAGTAAGAGGAGTCGAAAGAGTTTAGTGGCAGATATTTTTACAGCCGCCCGCCAAAGTAATGCCAAATAAGAGTTAAAGTTCTTCACTGGTAATTAAAGTGCTTCCTGCCATTGAGCTATGGCACCTCGGAGGTGAGCATAAAAAAGGGATGACTTTTTATAACAAATGACTTTGCAAAGTAATGAGCGGATGTAATACAACGTTGAGGAAACAATTACATTTGGTGGTTTAAAGCAGCGAGCGAGTGCTTTGTGTATTACACAGCGGTGCAGTTGTTTTGTTGGCAAGTAGATGGGGCCAAGGGTTTTGATCTTGAGTTTTTCGTATTATACAAAAAATTAAGGGTGAGTTTTGGGATGTGTGTTTTTGGGCGAAGACATCGGTGTTTCTAGGACAAAGTAATCCACAGCGTACGAGTTGTAGATTATTATTGTTAAAGAGCAGGTGCATTTAGGTTAAGAAGTATACAAACCTTTTGACCTTCATCCACTTTACCTTGATCCGCACGTTGGCTTTTATGACAGTCAATTTTGTATATGATTTTTGTAGGACTTCTAGTTTTTTTTTTCTATTTTCACTTTTTCCTTCAAATGGGTCGGTGGGGGTAATAGTTCTTAGAGTCACTGTAAGCTTTCCAGAGCTAGGATTGGCCCTTTCTGATTAATTTATTTGTTTTATGTGCTGAATTGGACAAAAGCAACCGACGATTATAGTTTATATCAGGCTTCGAATCATCAATCCGCTTGGCAACAGAAGTTCGCAGCGATTATTAAAGAATACGTGAGGGCCCTCAAGGTTCTACCTCACTTGGTTTTAGTGGTAGTTTGTGAATATAAGTCAATTAAGAAATATGTAATAAATTATGCAGTGCAGTAAATAAACGGAATTTATTCATTCAAGCATTCTTTTGTATCCTATTATAAGAGTATGATAGTTAGACTTCAAAACTTGTGTCGCACGCTCCCATTGTCCGCATTAACGTTGATTCTGCGAGTACAACAAGTCGGCAACAAGTACTAATGACATGTAACCGCAAAACAATCTACTACTGGCTTGTACCTACGTTAATATGACATATTTTGGATAAGGTTTGCAGTCATGTCCTCCGGAAAACACGACGCACAAGCCGACCACCCGCCTGTTTCATTATCTCGTCGCTCAACAAAACGATGATCAAACAAATAATTCAAACACCACTTCCCTGTCCACCCTCCCTAATTAGTTCATTATGAAAATAAATCGAAAAAACAAAAACAAAAAAAAAAACTGAAATGGAAACGAAACGAACAACTGTCGGTGTCAGTGAATTTATCTACGTTGGCCCAGCAAATTAATATTCAAACGAATGCCTGTCAAACGCCATTTTTCACTCGGTAAACATCGTAAAAGGACCACAAAAGAGCCCACTGAAGACAAATTATGTCCTGCGGCGCAATTACTGTCCGACGCCAATGCCAACACCCTGCTGCATTTTTCCCAGGCGCCGCATTCGGGGGCTTAATTAATTTTTTTCTCTCACTCTCTCGGTCTACCTTTCCCTACCTTTGCCAGCTTGTGGAAGCTCAAAACGAGAGACGAGATATCATTTGAAATGCATAACGGTAGCAAGGCCCGCAGGATAATAAATAAGCAAACACGGGGGATAATTTGCCACCACCGTCCGTCCCGGCGTGCTACGGTTATTATTTGGCGGGCATAACAATTGGCCTCCCCTTGCCAATCCCATTCGGAGGTTACAACACTCTCCATCTCAGGGGAGAGCGGGCGGAGAGGGCGAGGCAAACAAAGTAAATTTGACATTTAGTGGGGAATTCCGTTTCTAGGATTTCACTCTTCGAGCCTCGATTGTCCTTCGTAAATATTTAACGAGTCGAGTTTTGTTTTGTCCTCCAAGGGGGTGGTGGCAACTGTTTGCTTTGAAGTTCCTCTGCCATGTGTGTATCTCGATGCTTTTATGAATATTTGCTCAGCTTTGGAATTCTTGATGTACAGGTGCGGGGGCGGGCTAAGTGCTCCGGATAACTTTTCGATTGTTGTGAGAGTTTCGGTGATAAAAATTAATTAAAGTCGTGCGTTGCTTTGTGATAAGCGCAATCAAAGCTTATTGGACAGTAATTTTTGGTAGTAATTCGGTCCATAATCGTTTTCGATTGCTTTGTCTTCTTGGGACTTCCTTTTTTTGTGTTTTTGGAAAGTGGCAGGGGCAACTTTTCGAGTCTCCTGTGAGTCGTGTTTGTATTCAGATCACGTTTTGTTGTTTGCAGAGAGTTGGGTTTATTGAAAGAGATTGAGTGGCCTATGGGTGGGGGTGAGAAGTTGTGGGAGTATGTGACCTTTAAAAGCAGATGGCAGATGCTTTTGTGTCTTACGAAATTTGATGTGATTTCAGTGTGTTTTTTTTTTGTGGTAGTGTGGTGGTATAAGGGAGATAATTAGTTGGTACTCGAAAAAGTTCGGCAACAAATCTTAGCAAAAACAAGACAGCCTTTTCTTAGACTTGAAACGAGCTTTATTAAATTAAAAATGTGTGGTTTTGCCATTTTTTGGGACAAAGTCATTTTTCCATCTGTGTAGAACTTCTGGGATTGCAAAGTTATCCAAGTGCGTTTTGCAGGTCTCTACAGAATTTAAAACTATACCATTAAAAGAGTTCTGTAAGGATTGAAACAAATGATAATGATTGTGCAGGTACACGGTCTTGATTATATGATGGATGCACCAAAACTTCCCAACCAAGTTCACTTAGTTACATCGTCGGCCGTCAAACATGTATTTGGTCTGTCGTTGTCATGATGGAGCCAAACAGCTTTTCTATTCACGACGCTTTAATAAAATTCCTCTCTTCAATTTCGTAGTTTTTTGAAATGTTAACGAATTAATTGTATGATCCAATCCACCTTCCACCTTCTAATTGACCAAAACACACAGGATTTCCTTTCTTGATGTCAATTCTGCTTCTGTCATAGTTTGCAAAGCTTCACTTTTTTTTTTCTTTCATGATCTTTTTTGCTCATTATTGTTGTACGTGATCGAATTATTATCGTCTGTAGTTATATGTTTTAGAATGGATTAGATTTCGTTTTGTTCTAGCAAATGAAAATTCGGCACATCAGTTTGTTCACAGTTCATTTATGTGCCCAAATTTCGAGCTTCTTTGCTTATCCAACCTTCTTGAAATGGTTGATAATTATTTGGTGAATATTTAGTTGCATAGCAACGTTGCTCCACGCTGTTTAGGTTCCCGTCTTGCTTAGTTTTTCACGATTTCATTCATTTTTTCAGTGAATGGTCGACAGAGCAAGATGCATCTTTTACATCAAAATTATCTGATCGAAAAAGCAAAAAAGGAGCAAACCACTTTGCTGTTATTTTTTGACTTATAGCATCATCTTCGTAAACTTCACCTGCAACACTTCCCTTTTCTATATGAAAACAACGTTCCGAATTTTCACACAGTTTAGCTTTCACGTAAAATTACGATTTTAATCATCCTCATCATCATCATCGGCGCAACAACCAGTGTCCGGTCCGGGCCTCCTACATCAAGCACTTCCACCTATCACGATCGCTTGCTGACGCCATCTAGTTGAGCACATAGTATGTATGTGGCACATACATATCTTCCAACAAAATGAAGCTTAAGATATGCATACATTTCCACAGAAGCTACAATATTGTCAGATGCAATTAATATTACAGGAAATATTACATTTCAGAGTCATGTAGTGATGGTTTGCTGGCGAAACACCTGATCGATAATTAAGTCCCTTAAACCACTCTGCTACTGCCAACAAAAATCCGCTTTGAGAAGTATATGCGATCCTTCCGTAAGTTCATTTGCTAGCATCGTTGATCTTAAATACTAAGACTCAATTGGACTTTATTTATGGTTATCAAACAGAGAGTATAGAAAAGCCATTTTACAAGTTCTGATAAAATAGAAAACTGAAGCTCAAGTCGGAAGTAAGTTTCATAAGTTTAAACATCAAACGTGTCTTTAAATGATGTGCTCAATGACATTCAAATTTCATTTGCGAAGTCCAAAACACGGTAACTAGAAAATCTTAGATCAAATTTTTTTCGAGAAACCTAGATATGGACGTTTTTTTTGTTGAAGTTTCTAGAGAAGCTGAATTTGTTTGTTGATATTGTTGAGTGAAAACCAATCACCCTTCGTCTATTTTAAACTAAAATATGTTTCCTTTAAGAAACTTCATCGCCCTCTTAACTTACTCAACCAAGCTCCACTGAGTAACAACATTGTTGTGGGGCAAAATTCACAAAGGCCCAAATCCATAAATCCCCTGAACAGAATTTCAACAATATTACTCCACCGTCGACAACACGCCACCATAAACCTCAACAAATTCAATGAGCCAGACAACGAAAAAGGGTCACACCTTTTCAATAAAGAAAAAGCCCCCGAAAAAAAAAATAAATAATCAGGATTACGTCTGCCCCAAAATAAAACCATTTAACTGATTTCTTCTCCCACCCCCTCATAAATTCCCCATTAGCGTTTGTTAGCCCCCCAAAGGCCGCCAGCGTCCTCCTCGAGCAAGATTCAATACCCAATTCAATTCCTTTAAAGCCGAGCGCACAGTGAACATCGAAAATCCCGATAACGTCGACGACGAGTTAAGTACGTCACGTGCAGCCATTTTTCCCCTCCCCTGGGCGAGCGGGGAAAAATAAAATACGAAAAATAACCCGATTTAGTGTGACCCAAGTCCACTTCAGGTTTACAACTCTCTGAGACAATGTAATTGAAGGAGAGCAAAAAAAGAGAAACATCTCAGGACATGCCGACCCGAAGCAATTCTGTACGTGAGGATACTTTGAAATCAAAGCAGCCCTTCGGAGTCGGGGGGTGCAGCAAACTAACACCTCGCCTCGCTCGGCGGGTGCACTGCTGTTGCTGCTTTGATATCTGATTTCATTCGAATGTCCTTACATCAGATGCGATTCGAGGAAAAAGAATAGAGAAAAAAATCGCGAGTGTACACACCAAGGACTCTCGCCCCGTGATGGGGGCCCTTTAAATAACGACATCTCCTGGCAAATTATTCGACTTTGGTGTGTGCTTCCAATTTCTTTTCTCTTTTTTTCTTCCCCCTTGCTCCATGTTCTTGCTTCGGTTTGGGACAAAAAGGATTATGACACAGGCTCCTGGTTGCCTTCACTCCCATGTCCTTGTGGTTGCTAAAGGACCAACGACGGGCGAGGATGTTGTTTGCTCATATTTGTGAGGATTACGGTGTGCAATGCACAAATTTGATGAGGTTTTTGCCTGCCGCACAAGGATACAATTTGCCAGGAATTTCAAAATACGTTTTGATATACGATTTGGGATCTGGGGGAAGGATAATATCCTTTTCTAGGAATGATCATGTTTAGCATAACACATCTCAGTACTTAGGGACACACTCCTGCCATGGGAACCCAGTCGTAAGCTGGTTTATTTCGAATTAAAATTCATTCGATTTTGGATATGTGTGTGTGTGTGTGTGTGTGTGGAAGCAGGAGCGGGTGTTTATGGGATTGAGATTCAAATAAATTTTAAGGTATTGCCATGAAATTGGATTCATCTATTCTGGCTCAATACAGCCAGGTGGAAGTGATTTTTGAGGTGTTCAATGTTGGGAGTCATTCTATAGTGTGGGGGAAAAGCAAAGCCTCTTAGAAATTGTTTCATTCTGATAAATGGTTTTTTGTTTATTATTATTATTATTATTATTATTATTATTATTAAACTAAGCTTAGTACAATCAAATTATGATTGCTCTGTGACGGACCCCCCAACTAGCAGTTCCAGGACTTGAAATCATTTCTTTTATTGTCAAATGACTACAGCTAAAAACTGATTATTGACTGTAACTCGGCTTCCATTTTATCTAATGGTGATAAAAGAAGTAACATGCGTCAAATAATTTCATTTCAACTGATGCAATGATTAAGCCGGACATTTTCATTGCCTTTAAAATTGTGAACTATCAATGTCATGGGCCTTACGTCTTTCATTTCGATCAATTATGTCAAATGAAGTTTTCAAAAGCTCCAATCATTGTCGAAAACTGCGATTTCACTTGTGGATTTCGATGTAATGGGGTGTTTTAAGAGCTGATAATTGATGCCAATTTAAACAGAAAATGGAAACATCATGACGTTAGGAAATATTAACACTAGACTTACCAGACCAGTCAATATGACTGGTCCTTTGATAAAGTTTGGCATAGTGATAGCTCCTCTATGCAATATGAATTTCTCAAGGATCGCAACACCCCCCCTTTTTCTAGAAAAACGTCCTCAAAGTTTTCTCAATCGCTTCCTATATAAAGTTAGAACATTGAGTTTCCGAAGAGGCGATAGCCTAGTGAGTGTGGCTGTCAATTCGAGGGTGCTGGGTTCGATTGTCAATCATGTTACTGCATTATTGCATGTTTTTGTTGCATGTTTATTTTTTTTCTACTGACAATAAAACAATTTCTAGAGTTCTTGGGGTGCGCAAACGTCTACAGATGAAGAGTACTTGTCTACGTGTACAATAAAAGTAATATCTCCAAAATGCACTCCACTCGTCCAGAGTGGAGTTTTACGACTTTAATAGAAAAAAATTCAAAACTTATCATTTTCGGTGCGAAACGACCGGGAGATTTACTTTCGTGAAGACTGTATTCAATCTATAGTTCAACATCACTTATCATCCCCAGTTTTCCAAAACATGAAACAATATGCTTGGTAAGAATCCAACCTCTCAGGCGATAGAAACATTTTTCGTTTCATTTTTCTAAACGTAGATGTAAGTAAATTATGCAATATACTCAAAAGTGTAAAGTGGATTTTCATGGACCAAAATGTTATTTTATTTTTTAACGTGGTTGTCAGAAAAAAAAAGAAAACAGAAAAAAAGTGCAAACCGCAAGATAATCCAGATTTGAGCCAAATACTCTCAAAGGAAAAAAAAAAAAACAGAAAAAGCAAACCGGCTATGTCTCGGTCTAGGATTGAATCCAGCACTCTCTGGTTGACAGCCATGATCACACCCACTAGGCTGTCGCCTCTTTCAACTTGATATAGGAAGCGATTAAGAAATTTTTTGGGGCGTTTTTCTCGAAAAAAGGGGAGTATTGCGATCTCTGACTTTGTGAAGTTCATATTGCATAGATGACATAGATGCATCGGTGACCAGGAGGTCGGGCACTCTACTTGTGAGTTCTAACACCACCTGCTTTGACAGACAATCTATTCTTAAGCAGCTACTCTAACAACAGCTCTACAAGCACTGCTTCACACCCTTCATCATCAAGGACGAACTAAGGGCAGGTGGCCAGAAAATACCCGTGTCTTCATAAATTACTCATGTAGCGCACACACGGTCTTCTCCAGACGTCTGTAAACAACACCACCCGAAAAAAAAAAAACAAAACTTTTTTTATAGCCCGCATCAAAGGCAAACAAAGAAAAAACAATAAAACACAATATCCCCGAAAAGGATTCGAAATTTCATGGCACTTTGCACTGATTTATTGGCCTGACCCGTCTCAAGAGGCAGGTGACCGAATTCAGGTCAAAAACAAAAATTCGACGCCCCTTGCCAATCCATAAAATCCAAAGTCGCGTATTAAAAATGATGGAATACTACTGCAAAAAAAAGGCACACAAGTCGAAAGGGCCATCAGCCATGGTTTTATGCGCTCCTATTTCCATTTACGGGTGACTTTTTCACTCCAGCTGGGACATGACACATCATGCGCATACACTCGCACTTGGTATACGGCGCGCCATCCGATATCCTTGCAGGCGGTGGTGGTTCGAGGACATCGGTTTTGCTTCTTTTTATGACACCTTCGCAAACAAAACGTGCAGTCGTGTCTATGTTTGATATACGAAGCTTTTATTAGTGGAAAGAGGTCGTGGCGGGGATACGTCCAAGTGCATAGGGCGGACGGTGGTATGGTCCTGATGATGATGGACACGACGATGGGTTTCGTGTTGGCAATCGTCGATGGATTTGAAAGGGGGATGAGATTTTAGGGACAATTTGAAAATTTTGTCTGTTGTCTGAAGAGGAGTGAGAATTTTGCTCGACGAGGGACTGTCGGTGGCATGCATAAGCCAAGTGGGTTTAGTTAGAAAGTTAGGGGCTGATCGTCGATTGAAGTCGACAACATTTCAAGTGGATGTTGTGAGTCCTTTTTTTGTGATTGTCAGAGAACCTTAACAAGAGAAGCTGTATGGGTATTAGACCATGTTTTTCATGATTTGTTAGGCGGAAAGAGATTTTACGTTTTGTTCTTTTGAGTCTATGAAGTCGTAGAAACCATCGGGAACGTTTGGTCTGAAAGTTGTGGACGTAAGACACGAGAGATTTGATTACATCTACGAAAAGTATTGCACCGGCTTATGAAGAAAAAAAAAAATACTAATGGAAAGAAACTACAAGTCCTACAAAAATCATATGTACATGCTTTTATTCTGCGTTAAGTACCTACTAAACAAAACAACATAAGAAAAAAAAAAACAAGACCATGATTTTCAACAAAGATACCTACAAAAATGTTCATTAATTAGTCTCCAAAAAGTATTCGCTCACCTTCACAATAACTCAGTTCCAAGTTCATGGAGCATCTTATTGGTCGAACTATTTTTAAAATAATATGTAATTTAAAACGGAATCCAACAGTTTTGAGCCTGGCCAGATGTTAATTGCTATCATTCAGTACACCCATGTAGCTTCTTTTCTATGACCATTTTTTCCTTTAAATGGGTCGGTGAGCGAATAGTTTTTGGAGGCACTATATGTAGATCCAAATGATTTTATTCACACCACAAAAAAAAATAGTTTCCAGTTACATGCACGGGCTGTTTTACGCCTTCTTGTGCTTTTGATTGACAAACGGCTAAAGTTGTGGTACTCCATGTTTTTCTAATAGGTGTAACCTGTAGCTACAATAAAAAGCAAAAATCATTTACCTAAAGTGGAAAGAACATGAGGTATGATGAAAGCAAAAAAATTATTTTAGGGGTTTCGAATTACTTACACCACACTGTATATCTTTTGGAATTAAAACAATCTTCACTTGTCTGAGAATATAGTTTCAAATCGTTTGCAAACATTAGGGAAACATTAGAGAATTTGCAAATTGAAAAACGTCAGAAATGTCATTGATGAAAAGATTGAAATAAGGACATCGACAAAACAAGATTGGTAATTTTAAATTTTGACCATTTTTTTTCAACTCGACAAATAGGATTCTAATCATTTAATCAAACCAAACTTAAACCTAATTCTATGAGTTCTTTTTAGGGTTTCGTTCCAAAGGAATAACGAAACTCTTATGGAATCACTTCGGTGTCTGTCTGTCTGTCTGTTTTTCATAAGAAGTCTATGACGGACTCTATTAAAAGCTTTCAACGTGCATTTTATTTAACAAAAAGAAACAAAAGCAGAAATAAAAATTGGTAAAATCCGCTTTAGTGGAAAAATCCATGTTGTTTCTAAGTTAAAACCACAAATAAGTTAATACGTTTTTTATAACATTTTGTATCTGTGAATACGTGTGAGAGCTTTGAACAAGAAATCAAAGAAATGTTCGTAAAAATGTGTCTATATTGGGTTGTCTGTGGTTATGACACCTTTTCCTGCAAAGTTTAGCTTATTGTATACAAAAGTTTTGCAAAGCTTTAATATAATAAGGCTAAGAGGCTGTCCTGTAAAAATTTGAAACAGAACGTTTAGATGGAAAGAGAAGTGGTATGAAATCCACTCAACCATTTTTAATTAAGTAAGGCCATCAAATAATTCTTAATCTTTAACAGATTAAACAGACCAGAAAAAACATAATAAAGTAAAATGCGTGAAATGACTGAAAAAATCAGGTCTTTTTGACTCCGTTAGTATTACTGGATTTGAAAAAAATACTTTTGTTCATGCTTTGCCCCAGGACATGCTTAAAAATAAGAGAATAAAATTTTTCGAAGAATCTTAGTGTTTCTAAGAAATTTATTAAATATTATACTTGCAATGCAGTCCTTAGGGTGCACTTTCACTTTTGATAGTTGATGAATTATTTCCACTTTTCAAAAATGTTGACTAAGAAACTCATGTGTTGCAAATTTTCTACAAAATGACATTTCTGGGAACTGAACAGTTTGGAAAATTTAACTTCTAAAGTTTAAGAATTTCACAGAATATGAATAATACTCAAAAAATCTTCACTCTGCTGTTTCTTGTTGTGAAAATTGTTTTCAAATCTTATATTCAAATGAAAGGTATCGCTTGATGTGCGACATGTATCCAAACTTTTTTCAAACCTGACTAAATCAATTATAAAAATGTCAATTAAAACATTAGCACATAAAATGAAACCCCACATTTAAGTCGTCCAACTTTGACTCTTCATAGTCAGGGCATTAATAACCAAAGCTCGCACAAATCCGATTAAAATGATTTCATTCTGCATTCATGTACTCAAAAATGCAGAAAAATGCTCATCTTTTATTCATATGCACGCATGGCCACTAAAACATGGCACGTTTTCATACTTCATACCTTCTTTCCTTGATTTGACATTAATTCCCTTCTTTTCAGTTTTGAGACTTCATTGAATAGAAAGGTACCCACGACCCATCCCAAAAGGATTAAAATTTCTCCAAAAAACATTTTTGTTTCTAGTTTTTTATTGCTTTCTTTTAGCTGAGGAAGCTTAGAGCTTCTGAATTTAATTTGAAATTCATTTTTAAAACAAATGTTCGGGTGAAGGGCTTACTTTGGGTCTGGGGGGCTTAAACGGACCCAAATGGACAGTCCTCCATATTTTATATTCTTCCATATTTCAAACCTTAATTTGAGGAGATTTGGTTTCGTTTCGGTCAAGTTCTGGTTGTGAGGGTATAAATTAGTTTCAATTGGCCCAACACTCTCCAACTGAGTGCCTGCGATGCATCTCCTTTAAAAGAGACTTAACGGAGTCTCCTTCAATGGCAGCCAACTCCTAAATTGTTTGTAAAACGAAAAGAACCAAAACAAATCAATTAACTAGAACCTAGCATCGTTGAAGCAGCTCCTCATCAACTTCCAGGGAAATCAAAGGCGGAAGACGAAGGTCCTTCTGTCTTCTCAGAACCGGCGTCACTTATCCTGAGTACTCATCCAAGATTGGCACTCCAAACAAAATGACCTCCATCCACTCATGACGAGATGGCCGGCAAAAAATATTTCGCACACAATCAACCATAACACAAAAGTCCATTTAGTGTATCTAGATACCTTCCTTAAGAGAGAGAAACTCAACGAAACGAACAAGCGAACGGAGGGAAAAAAGAATTTATAAATAACTATCCTGCCAGGAGAATTTACCGTTATTGTGAGCATAACTCTCCCAGTGCTCTGCAGCACGAAGCAATTTCGTTTAAACGGCCAAATTGAGCGTTAAAATTGACTTCCACACCAGTCATCTGGAAGCCCTTGTTCAGAGTGTGTTTGCAAATGATTGCTCAACTGAGTGTGGCACGGGGGTGGTGTGATGTCTGGCAAATCGCCTTCCTCTCGCTGTGCTATTCAATCTCTCGATTTGAAAACAGAAAAAAGACAGAGAGGAATAAAGGACCTCAAACGTTGAAGTTGGTCATGTGCTGGTGTCAAACAATAGACACGACGCCGCACGGGCACGTTATTTATCTGCCAAAAATAAAGATCCAATTTCATTAAATTCATTGAGGCCCCACGTAATCACCTCGATTGAACTTCGATGCTACTGTGGGGTGGCCTCACATCCTCTTATTTCGTCCTAAAGAGTCCTTTAATTACATTTTCTCAATTTTTTCCCGTGTTGTGCTGCCTCCTTCTCATCGAGGGGGGCGGACGTTTGCTGAAAAATTCACAACCACATAGGAGGGATACACAGAAAAAAAAAAATATTTTTTTTGATCCCCTCAGTGGGAGGATACACACATACTCATCAATCTCTAGCAAAACGTTATGCAGGCGCAGCCTTAGACATAAATTATAAAACTTTTCATGGTGTGGCACCACCGAGATAAATGTTGAGTGGCGTTTGTTGATCCTCGGTGGGATTTGTATGTGCCATGTTACGGTTTTTGCAACCTACATTCGTTTGGTAATTAATACTTTTTGAAGGACGACACACGGACAAGATAAGGAGATGTTGTCAGTTTCCTGACAGGAAGAGGGAATTGTTTGCGTGGTGGCATTTGAATTGGTTCTACGAATTAATTTCGAAGTGGATTCAAAGTTTTGCATGTGTGTAGGCCGTTAGTGTGATTTATGTCCGGGGGGTTGACAGTGGGGGGTTGTTACGATATTTATCGCGGCAATCCGAAAATGTTTATGCAGAGTCACAAACTTTTCGTACCGCGATTTGTAAGAATTGTTGACGGGTAGTTTGTCAGGCTTAGCGGCAGAAAGAGTAAAGTGAACTTATGGGAGGAAGTCTTGCTGGAGCCTTTCTTTTAGAGCGTTTGATGAATTCCTTGATGAAATGAAGAATGTGTAAAACCTTCGATACAAATCCAAATTCATAGGTGTTTACAAAGTTTCAATAACAAGTCCAAGCAAAAATGAAAAGCTGCATACCCTTATATTAGGTTGTCAAATATCTCCCTTCCGCCTTTTTGTCTTTTGAATTTTCCGGCTATGTACAAAGAAGAGACTGCCTAGTTCTCTAGCAACGTCCACTTTGCTTGTGTGACGGTCTTGATAAACTTGTTTCCCTGATTTCATCGACTTTTTCAGTGATTAAAAACGAACAAACTACTTCGCTAGCATTTTCCTACTTACAGCATCGTCTCCGTAAACTGAAAAAAACAATTCAGTAGCTTACGACGTTTCCTTATTAATTCTGCAATAGAAAAGTAAAATATGGCAAAATATGATACGATGAAGTTCCGAATTTTCACTATTTTTTAAACGTAAATAGATTCCCTTGTAAAAATGCATTGGCTATTTAAAACCAACGTACTACAGTCGTGCAAAGCTCTTCAAATCTATCATCTCTAGGCTAATTGCCGGGACTAACCAAATCCAGAAACTTTAAAATAGGATGTGGTATCATTTGAGAAGACTTACTCGCGCAGTGGAAAAGCCTTCATAAAAGTCCACCATAACAAAATAGATTTCCTTCACTTTACGCTCGCCCAACACCAACTTTAACTTATTGCCATATCCTCCCAGCTACCATTGATTGATAGTCATCTCACCCTGCCCCATGTGATTATCTATTTTACTATCGCCCAATGACGTCGTTCCAAAAAAAAAAAATAAAAAAAATCTCATTCTATTAGCCGTGATTTTATGGCTGACATTTTGTTCAAAATTGGAACTCATGAACCAGAAGAGAGACGTTACTCTGCTCCCCGCACCCGCCTCCAACAGACGACCCCAAACTGAAATCGAATCCCTTTAACATTTCACAATAAAACGAGCTCTACGATTGCAATTTGTTTATACACCCTTAGCTCATTGGATCCAGAAGAATTCTGAGAAGGATTAATGGGCACACCCACATCATGAGCCTTGAAGGATGATGTCTTTTCTTTTTCGCCTGATCCTTCGGCGTTCGCCGTCGTCTTCGCTGTTGCCGGAACCTTGACCCATAATAGAATGTTAAGAGAAAGACGAGAAGGCATTGAGCAGCAGAGAACAGCGTGCCTATACTTAAAGTAATCGTATGAATAATGCAAAGGGACTGATGGGAGATTGAGATGAAAGCAAAGCAAAGCATAATGGGACCCCATTAAAGGGATCTATTATCGGTGGCCCTGGCGGGTTTTGGTAAATACCTCATCGGTCTTCGAAAGAAAGTCAACCCTTCTTTATTTTTGTTTTGGTGTCCCATTCGAGTGTGACACACCTTTGTGGGGGTGGATTTTTGATTTAATGAAGTGTGGCGGATGGGAGAGGGGGAATTGAGATCCAATGGTGAAGATTAAAAGTAGGGGATTATGTCTCCGTTTGAAGAGCTAAAGGTATAGGGATGACAAAGTATTAGGAATAGTACAAGGCAAAAATTACGCGCCGCATTGGAGTTTTCAGGGTTCTTTTGCTGTCATTTACGAACGAAGTTTCACAGGTATCTGCGTTGGAAGCACGTCTGTTCTGAAATAGAGCAAGAAAAAAAAAAAAAAAATGGGGACTGCCATCAGTCCAATTCGCAATAGAATAGTTGTCAAAGCTGAGCATATCACAACGCAAAATTAATCTACGACTCAAGCTGAATTCGGCAGCATAAACAGCAATAAACAGCTTTGCTTTACAGAAAAAAAAATTAAACTAAAAATACTTCGTTATGATCGTTATGTGCTGGCAATTTTTTCAGTAGTATAGCAGCAGCAGAGAGTTTTAATTTTCGAATTTCTTATAACTTGGTGCTGACTTTGTGCATCGCAATGCTTCATGACTTTTGCCATCAAATGAACAGAATCGCCATGGTGGATGACGACTGTCAAATGAACTTCGATCTAATTTCAGTCCAGCATTTGTTAAGCAAAGTTTTGTTTATAAATTGCTATTAAAGCTAACTTTTGAAGTTATATTAAGTTGTTTTACTTACATTTTTTTTGCAATAATTCGACCAAATTTTTTTGAAGGTATGTTCGAATCTAGTCATGATCCTCGTAGTTTCTTCTTCTTCTTTTCAAAACTCAATTCCCTCACTCATATAACTTAAGTATTCAACTAATTTTGAATTCCGACTTTCACAAGGATGTGGCAATATATTTTTTGTATTCCAGACCAGCCAATCGTTAGTTACGTTGGCTGTCACTTTCACGTCCTTATGTTATAGCCAGGTGTTACGACAATTTTGCCCAATCTAACATACTAGTGCTCCTGCATACAAAATGTCCACCGCAACATGCAAAAAATGCAAAAAAAAAAAAAATAGTCAATTTTGACTCACCACAAAATATTACTAGTTCCAAAATGTGTTGGACATAGTTTTTCGGAAACTAGAATGTTTTGTTTTTATTTCAACAAAAGTTTTCTTTCACGGTGAATTTACATTGTATGGAGGAAATCACGTACTGTGTATGGATGAATGTCTGATTTTTGATTCTCTTTTCAATATTTTGACGATTTTGTTAGTCAGGATTCACTGGGCTTTCAGTATTTATTTTTCCGCCTTTTCAATCGAGACTATATGGATGAAATCGTTAAGGGATTTCCGCTTCCCGTATCGCACAAAACAATAAGTCTTTTGAAAAGTTTTTATAGCATTGAATGTTGACTTCGGTTTATTTAATACAAAGGAAATTTTACGAATACCTACCCTACTTTTATTTTTTACAAAAAAAAAAAAATCACTATAATATTTATGGGTATTAAAATGCTTTATTTTTGTTTTAGCTTTGAATTAATTTGTTAAAGTATGATCTAGATTGTTGAAGCTGTTTGTGATTTTTAGTAAAGAATTCAAAGTCATCAAACTTAATCAATGCTGTTGAAAAAGTACTGTCCTAGTTTTTGTCGCCTTAGATGGATTCATTCATACATTTTTGTTATTGTTATTCATACATTTTTGTTATTAAACATTTGAATATTTAGTCGACCTTAAGATGTGCCTAACTTCAGCCAAAATTATTAAACGTATTAAAGTTTCTAGCAAATTTATACAAATTTCTGTTAAAATATTATGTGCATTTGCTCCCGGGTTTGGCTTTAGATTGTGAAACATATTTAGTTTATTTTATTTTTTCTGTAAAGCACAGAAACACTCCGACCGTACCATCGTTTTTAAATGTCACATCATAGTTCATTGCTGCCGTTGGCTAGGTTGATTTTTGTGCGTTTTGTAAATTAGACGTAATTTTAACCACAATAACTGATGACGTTGCAGGATATATTGAAATGTGCTTACATAGCATTTGTTCTCTGTGTTTTACAAATGGGAATTAGAATCCAGCGTTAACTTCAAAGTGGAGGAGTCGTTTTTGTTATTTTCTCAAACTTAAGTTAGTTTTTTTTTTTGGCCATAGATGACCTGGCTGTTGTTCGAATAAAATGATGGATCTGTAGAAATTTAAATATGGCGGAAATTAATAAGTCTGCTAAGGTCGCGCATCATCGAATAAAGTTTTCACTTGTCTGTTTATAGCTTAACGATAATAAAATAAACAGAAATAAATAAATTGAAATGGAAAACACTTAAAACTGATTTAACCACAAACTCAATAATGCTCATTTTCTAAGCAAACTCAATTATGCCTACTTCTGATAGAATGAATTGTTTTTCAATGAATTTTAAGACCTTTTTTTGTTTTTTATAGTGCTGCCATTGATAAGTTGGATAAAGCCAATAATTTCAATTTGTGCCTTAAGCTTGCCCAAGCTTCCCTCCACTTGCACCGAATTTCAAAAATTCGATTTAAAGTAGTAAAAGGGATGTGAACATAAGTACATTAAATCTCCTGAATTTCTACCAATTATTGCAAGATAACATGCCTGACAGAAAATGTTTCCAACAAAGAGTTCCTAAAATTCCATGGTTTCCAGGAAACGAGTACATACAGCTCAACTTCTTCTCTAACAGAAAATTTCGTTGAATCTTGTTTCCCCCAAGCCGTTTTTGGTTCATTAAATACCAAATCCTCATTTTAGGAGAGGCATCCTACAAACTTCACATTTGCCAGAACTACAGAAAAACTGTTATAGTTTAAAAAATTAATCTCTCGAATTAGCTAAATTGCAGAAATTCGATAGTCACTTTTGTACACCTATTCATTCGACCCATTTAGAGAGAGGCGAATGGTAAAGTGAACGATAATGAAAAACAATCATAACTTAATTTATAGCATCGCCCATTTGGTCGCGGATTACACCGTTTAGTTTGAAAATTAATTTTTGTGTTTTAATTCGATTTTTTTTTGTTTCAGGTGGAATTTAATTAAATGACTGGTATGTATGTGTAGTGTTGTAGAGTAGATAGTTCAATTAAATATGCATCAATTAAACGTTAAGTACACGGTTGGATGGGTTTTTTATTTGATAACGAATTAAAAACTAATCCTAGTAAATTTGTCGATTCCCGGGTGACAGCAGTCGCTTGTCATTTGTGGAATTTTATAGTTTTAGAAGTGCAGCCACTGTGTCTATTGAACTTGAAATTCGTTATCTAACGACAGCCAGCTGGTGTTTGTTGTGAGATTCTTTTTTTTTCATTTTTGTGCTGATTCTGTGGTGATTGACGTGCTTTGTTAATTTACTGATAACGCAAAACTTACATTGACCTCAGATTTGACGGTTGGTAGAAGTGTTAGTCGGTGAGGGATTAAGACAGAGTTAGTTTTTGTTTTGAAGTGCGGGTGTGCAATTGGTTTGTTCTAAGTTGCATCTGTTGTGCTGTGGTTCCTAAGGTCTTCAAGTTGATTGTCGAGAATTCGGTGAGTGTAATTTTTTTTTCCAAAATCGAAATTGTTGACATTGAAAAATGTTGGAGCCTTCAGAGAATATAAGAGAATATCTGCTTGAAGGCAGATGTTTGCCAAACGTTTATAAACTACTTGAAATGAATACGTAGTGCAATTCAAAAGTTAGTTGAAATGCCGATTTATGATACACAATAATTGATATAAATGTACTAATGTGGACTTCAAGCAAGCACTTATTAACGAAAAACGTTTTAATAATCAAACATCTCTTGAAAGTTATTATTCTGCCCAAACGCCTGTTGAACTTAAAACAAAAAAATTTATTATTTATGAGGAATTTTACGTAGTTTTGATCCTTTTATTGTTTTGTATGTTCACTAACATTAAAAAAAAAAAAAAACGAAATGTGTTTCGATATTGATTCAGAAACTTTGCTTATAAACTGTTTAACTCTTCCACTCGTAAAAAATCTTTCGTAGGATTTTTTTGTTGATTTCATCTGCAATCAACAGGAGTCAGATCCGGTCACATGGCCCCTTGCTGTTTTGGTCGTATGTTTCGAATATAGCCTTGTTGAAAGATAGCTGATCCTCTGATCACAGAAGTAGTGGACTTTCACGAATTGTATTTCACAGTATTGCAATACATTAACTAATATTGGGTTCTTGAAATAGTTCGATAAAAAATTTAAGCATACGAGTATATTAAAAACTTTTTACTTATATTTGAGACAAACTTTATTAAACCAAATATGCCGCTTTTAGCTTTTTTGGGGTAAAGCTGTGTATAGTTTAACCTTTTTTCGTCCAGAAATTTTCAGCACTTTATGTGATCCACTTTTTATTGAACGCAATTATTCGTTACCAAAAGGATTAAATTTCTTTCCGTTTTAAAAGCGAATCGCAAATGGAAATTTAATCCATTAAATCTTTTGCTGTAAATTCACGTGGAACCCAAATATGTACTGAGCTTCTTTTTTTAAAGAAAAATATGACGACTACATTCCAAATTTTCAATCATTTTTAAATGCTAATAAGTCTTCATAGAAAAATGCAAAGTTAACACATTGAATGCCATGCCATTTACAAATAAACTTAGTGCCGGTCACTGGTGACCCCCATGGCATTCAACGTGTTAATAATGTCTCCTAACAAAATAAAATTTGATGAACATTTCACAGAAGTAATAGTATTGTTAAATACACTTAATATTAGCAGATATATTACATTTTAAAGCCATCAATAGACAATTTGTTACCAAACTTTTTTGAGTACACTATTTTACTACTTGACTTTTTCTGTCTTTAGACCACCAAATAGTTTGCTTTTGCCGATTTCCAAATATTTTAAACTTTCATTTATTGTAAATTACTGAAAAAAATTACTTTTCACTACTTAAATTTCAGTGCATTGATACTTCTTGATAAAATCATGTTAAGTCTTGCATGGTGATTTGAACTAGATTTTGTAGGACAGCTTTGTCTAAAGAGAATGACATTTAGAACCATCTGCAAATGACAGAACTTTGCTTTTTCACTAATCGCAACTGTAGAGGTGATTTTTTGATAGTTTGGACTGCTTTTACTAGTGGGGCGCCTATAAAGAAAACTCCTGGTATGAAAATTTGACAGAATTTTTCGAAAAAGTGTTGGATTAAAATCATGTGAATCATATAGCTACAGTGCCATGCACGTAATTAGAAACACCTAAAATAATCCTTTTTGTTTTCACCATAACTAAATTACTTTTCACCTTAAAAAGATGATATTTGGTTTTTATTCTGGCAACAGATTACACCAGTTAGAAAAACCATGGATTTTGCAGCAAGTGCTACAACTTTTGAATTCTAATTGAATTTCGCAAAGTGTATATGTATGTAAAGTATAGTCAGCACAAGTGAATTTGAAGTTCCAAAAATAAATTCAAATGCATTTTTGTAATCATGACGATCGGATTTGTAGGTTGACTTTAATTTCGCATTCAATTAAGTTTTTCTGTGTTGTTTCAGTTGAGCCTTGGTTTATGAGTTTTATAGTTGCTCAGTCAACCAATTGTTTCTCTTTACCTCCCGATTCTCATCTCGATCTTCAAAAGCATTCCAAGCGAAAACTTTTCGAACTGCCCGCATATCTGCTTCAAACAAATGCGAAATAAGAAAATAGTTATCAAACGGCTAACCTTTCCATTCCTCCGGTAAATCGGTCAATCATTCGCTTAGCTAATGTAAACTCTTTGACCCTGTTTATCCCGAATAAACTACAAATCGCCCTAAAATAACTTCACCTACTCACTACCCCCACACATAAATCACCAAAAACACACAACACAAAAAGGATCTATCCCCTTCATCCATAGGGTGGTCATTTAAATTAACTGTAAATTGAATTCCATCCCCACTTGAGAACGAGAAGGAGAAGACGAAAGAAAAAAAAATTGAAAGCAAATTTTAATTTCCTCGATATCATGTTAACCGGAAATGGTATATCTATCGCTCGTATCCTTTATTATCCTTTTCTCCCTACTTCCCCCGCACTGAGGAACGACAAGAAAAAATTGTTAAATTGCACACACACATACGAAACGATATGAGTTCGATCCTTCAACTGCACAGCAACAACAAAGGACGCTCAAACGTCCTTGAAAATAACTCATATATCCGCTACTCCGGCATCGGTAATACGTTATTATCTCCCACTCGCCGAGGACTCATCCCAGTCTACCACATGGAGCCTAGTTGACACGCGTGCTTTTGTGTGTGTGCGACGAGGCTGTCTGTCAGCACGAGCCATCGACCAAAATGGATGTTGCTCAACTTTTCCAAGTGTTTCATATGCCGCCCTCAGCTCACACATCCACACACGCACGGCGTAGCCTAAAAGGACTCGAGATTTCATTAGTTTTACTTTATTCTGTTTGACTTTTGTCCTTTTGTATCCGTTACACACGCTCTCGAGGTGTTTTTTCCTCCTCCGTGGTCGAGTGTTGTCCTTAAAGAGATTTCATTTCCGATGACACAAGTTGAAGGAGCACACCGCAGCCGCCGTGCCAGTGTATGAGTGTGTAAAGGGTTCCTTTTTTTTTTCTTTTCTTCATGATGATGATGATGCAGTCCTTGAGGCTGATGGGGAAAGTTGAAATCAATCATTTCACCACAGCAGAGTTGAACTTTTATTTCAGTTCACCGATGGAACTTATGCAGTCAATCAGAGATTATTAAAGGGATACGAAGGCTGTGCGTGGGTGGGAGGATGTGGTAAGAGGATGTGCAGAATATTTTTTCTTGTAGCAAAGGGCGATTGACATAACTTCGGAAGGAGCTTAAGTTTAGTTGGCATGCGAATGCGGGAGGGACTTTATGCGGCAGTAGGAAAGTTTATTGCGGTAGTAAAATGGTTTATGGGTGATGAGACGGTAAACAGAACCGAGTGGATGATCTTTCTTAGCAATTCGAGGCAATATATCCGATTGAGCAAACATGTGTTAAGTAGTAGGCGCGGGATGTGAATTATAAGTTTATGTTTCGTGCCGGGTTTGATGTGGTTCGAAGGCGATAATTTTTTATCAATGATGTCCAAATAGATGTGTACAGTTTGTAAGAAAGAAGCAAAAGAATCTAATCGTTGCGCTTAAAGTGAGTGCAGATTGATGTTGTCAGAGGTCTGAGCCAAGGTTTGGATCAGACTCGACTCAAGCTGAGATCATCAAAATGTGAAGCTGCTCTCTATATTTCCAAAAGTCACTAACAAACCTTGGATTCATTCAGTCGACCAGATTGGAATCTTGTAATTTCTCAAAGCGCTGCCTGGATGAATATGGCATCTTGGGGAAAAACCTCGATAGTGTTAATATTTATTTTTCAAAACTTTTTTTTTTATTTTGATAGGGAAGAAAAGACCTCCGAACTGCCATTTTCCATAACTACTCAGTTTGCGGAATGTTTTTTCTACCTCACAATATTTGGTCGCTGGTAAATTATGCTCAGGTCTTTTAAAAAAACAGACTTATGGTACGTTGCCGCTCAAGAAATCAAGTCGCTTCAACAAAAAGCTAACGATTATTTTACTTTTATTTTCAGTCTTATTGTCTTCCTTCTTCTTTGTTACTTACCTGTACTGTAGAAAATAGCATTGGTAGTACTTATAACAAAAGTCTGTATGAAAAAGCTTGCTTGGTTCTATGAGCAAGGTATTCGATGAAAAATTAATAAAGCAAGAATAGATGTAATTTTAAATGACAAAAACATGATATGTATCAAAGTTCCAATTTGGTTTAAGAGAGGGTTATAACACTAACCATTAAGTTGTCCGAGTAGAAAAAAGCTGATGTGTGAAAAACTTAAAACGAAAGAGTCTACTGTTCTTGTTCTGTTCGAAATAGAAAATACGTTTGATACTTTTGGGCCTGATGCATTAATACACAAACGTAACTTCCAATTGCGATAATCAAAATGATTCAAAGTTGTTTAAGCGAAAGAAATATTGTGGTCAAAATACATATCACGCATTGTCGCCAAAACGTATTCAATAGGGTGTTCTTGTATGATCTGTTCTTGGAACAACTCTTTCCAATATTTACAAAGTATCAAATCTTCCTTGCCTTAGTAACAATTTTGACTGAATAAGTTTTCAGATCTGTCTCCCATATTCGACTTTATTTGTTGATGAATATGATTTATTACCGCCGGCCCTTCACAGTTTGAAGAATGCTATCAAAGGTGGGAAATAAGGCATAACGCTCAAGAAACTCTCTAATCTAAACATAGAAAAAAATGTTATCTTCCATATAACGTTAATCAAGGAATATGCTCCTTAGACTACAGAAAACAGCAAATAACTGGGTATAATTTTAAAGAGCAAACTTAACTCTGCAAAACACAAATCTCCGTTACAACTGATGAAATAAATAGTTTAATAAGAGTTCTCTACCCGCTAATATGCAGGAACTCGCTGATAACAAAGAGTTAGTCTATTAGACATTCCTCTGTTGTATGGAGTTCCTGTCTTGTGCGATTCTGTAAAACGTTATAAGTTAAAATAGTATAGATGTCAAAATAAATTACAAAAAATTATGTTAAGTCTTCCAAAGTAATACTTGACAACAAGACTTCATGACAATTGTCCACCTAAACCACCTTTTTATGAGAAATATAAATTTTTTAATTGTAAGCTTACAACTCAAATAAATAGAACATAAGTAAACGACCAAATAGGAAATTTAAATATTAGTCACTTATAGGTTTTTGTTGAAGTTTCCCTTAATATAATATAAAATTCCTTTTATAAAAAAAAAAATATTATTTTATGGATTATGTAATAGTACATTTACATAGATTTCTAAATTTTAATTATTAACAATAATTGTCGATGGCAGTCACGGAATCACTTCAATCTACACCTACAGCTACAGCTAAAAATGATGCTAAATTAAGCCATAAAGCAATATTCTGAAAAATCACTAGATCATTGATTTTATGGCCATTCTGCGTGCCACAACTCATACTTTTTAAGCTTTCCATTACTTTTCTTATCCGACCATTTTAAAATAGCACACAAATAAATGACGGAAGTTCTGCGGCCACGTGAAATAGATTTCTTTCTTTCGTCCTTGACAAAGGACTCATTATTTCGTCTGCTGATTCCACTCAACCATCTTCAACAAATGTTAGTTTTTAGTTCGAAATTTCAAACACCACGCTCTCCGTCATGAATCGCTTGATAAAAACAACAGAAAATAAAATTCTCTTTCCCCACAGGAAGTGTGATGTTCTTGAAATTGTTCCATAAAACTTTTCAACACAAAAGTAATGAAGTGATTTATTCAAACTTGGGATTGTTTTGGTAATTTTTTCTCAAAAACTCGCCTCATTTCATTCCTAACAAACGATCTGACCTAGTTTTTGAATTTCTCTCAATACAAAAAAACATTCGTCCCGTTCGTCTGTGGCAATCAAAAAGAATCTGCAAAGTGAGTTCGTTAAAAAAGGAACATGCACATTGTGTTTTCTGACTTGTTAGCCAATGTTGGAATTTGAAGCTGTTGATGGAGCATGAGAGATGGAACTGGGTTGGTCCATTAATTGAGGAATTCGTTTTTCTTTGACAGAGATGAGTTTCCTTTACGTACCAAAAATTGGACATCAACTGCAATTTGATTGCTTTTGGAATAGGAAGGAAATTTTTCATTTGAATCGAGTCACTGGAACGCTTTGGTGGGAGTGAAATTTTGAGAAAGAGTTTTAAGAGTTTTTTTCCCTTTGAAAAGGAATCGGTGTGGAAGGGTGGCCTGATGCACTCAATCAATGTTTTATGGGTTTTTGAGCTGGGATATGGTTTTCAAGTGGCTTGATACCCGGAACTTTACGGAGACTATTAAAAATTTATCATGAACGTTTATTAGAATTGAGAGTGTGGATTGCATGTAAATTCTTTTTGGTTGCAACTGTATAAAAACTCGTCACAAAGAAGGGGACTCTTAGTCGAAGCGAAGATGTTTCTTCCTGTAATGAAACACTGCACTCGATCTAGGAATGCGCATTCTATGAGAATACGTGCTTTGTACTATAAAGGATGCGTACGAAGAATAACGAATGGCAACATTTCGCAATAATAAAAACAGGTATTTGTCAAGAGAGAATATCCACAGAGAGATTATTGCTATGTTCACATAAAACAAGATCGTGAAGTTTAATCAAATTTCTAAAAATCTTCCTGTCATGGTTTCGAAATCAAGTGACTTTAGCGAAAATTAGTTGAAGTCCCCTTCAGCTTATTCGTCCGTGAGAAATTGTGAAACCGAACAAGACTACAACGTGACAACTTAAGTCGTTCGTGTTGGAGTTCTTTTTAGTTATCAAAATATTACATGTCAAAACAATAGCGGCAATTGGACATGGAGGTAGTAGTTTGAATAGTTTCATCTTCATACAAATATTAATATAGTCTTACATTAATTACCAACAATTAGTTTCCTGGAGATTTGGCATTTGGAATTTAATTCTTCCGCTAACCAAGCCCAAAGTTGGATCCTATTTTTGTCTTTCCCTTGCAAATGGAAAAATCTTGTGCTAGATTAGACTTAAAGCTTTTCAAAAGTAGACTTCAGATTTCTCCAAAGTTACACATTCTTCGGGCTTGGTATGCCTTGTTTTTAAGCTTCTTTGACAATTAAACTAGCTAAATAATGAACTTAAAAAAGTATTCAAAATTAAAAAAAAAAGTATTAATTATTTATTATTTTCATTTGCAATTTATTTGCAATTTCATATAACATTAGTAAGTGTTTTGATTTTGTATCGATAGGCTGATAGTTATTTTTTATAAGCTTTCTCGTTTTGACTTCTGCCGTCAAACTTATGTTGTATTCTTAGCCGCTATAGTAGATAAATTGAATACACCTTGTTCACTGATCGTAGCCATATTTTTTAAATACTGCCCTACAAAGCCCAGTTTAAGGTTCCAAATTGAAATTTTGTGCGAGCATACACCGAGACAAGGCGGTTAATACATTGAAGTCTCGATATTTCGAATCTCATAAGACCAGATCTCATAGAGGTTTTCGAACTATGGAAGTTTCTAAAAAAAAAACTATTTTTGCTACTTTCGTTACATACACATTTTAACTAATGATTGCTGAAGAAAAGCAAATAACTTGACTTCGAATTTTAAAAGCAAAGAAGCACCTTTTTTTGAATTAGAGAGCTTTTCATGCTGTTTTGCAAAATGGTTAATTTAGTCGCACAATTTACAGAGGGTGATATCTTTTTTTTATCTTAATACTAAAGCATTATTTAATTTGTGGAGAAAGAAAGAAAATAGAATTAATGAAAGGAACAAATTGAATAGGTTTCGTCGATTTGTAGAGGTTTTTTTCATGGGATTAGGAGTATGCTTCTATTTGCAGATGTTTTCGAATTATTATGGTTCGCTATACGTTGGGATGAATGCCATGACTAAAAGTCCAAACTATAATAATGTATTTAAAGTAAGAATTTTAGTGATGCAATTTACTTAAAATCCCTTGAATAGAATAAATAAAATTGAATAAAATCGCTTGAATAGGACAAACAAACTCAAACCACAACAAACACAATCCGACAACAAAGGAGGTAGTGAATGAAAATCCGCACGTGATTATGTTGATATTTGCTTTCGAAATACGAAATACTAAACATCCGTAAATGGGTTTGTACCAATTTTGTAAAGCAGATTGATTTTTCAAGGAGATACAAAATACGAATTTCCAATTTTCGAATGGATTTCCGATACTATAGCAAGCCTAACTACAGCTCAATTGTATATGTCAGGTTTTTCAACAGACATTTTTTCTCAGCTCAATTACCCAAGTAATACTTTGTAGGACTTCATGTTAAAACAAATTTCTCAACCCACTGCCCAATTCAATGCTCGTAACACCCGACTTGCATGGGTCAAAATTCCCTAGCTCACCCCCTAACCAAACTGTGTTTTAGATATCAAATTTTAACTGTCCGCCGCAAAGAATTTCAGTTGGCATCGTAGAAATTCCCTCTGCCGCCTAAACCAATAAAACGACAAAGGCCATAACAGTTACAGATCGCACGCACACACCCACAACTAAACAGTCTTCAACAGTATTTAATTACCCCCGCTCGCCGAGGGTAAACATTTTATAGCATTTCAGATGAATGCGCTCGTTGGCGTGTCCTAGTAATTTTTTCCACCGCATGTCTGAGCACCAAACAACTGCTGCACACGTTCTGTACACATTCAGCAGAGCAGACCGGGTGTGTGTGTGTGCGCATGGATGTCCTTAGGATGAGAATATAATTCCAATTGTGTGTGCTTACACTCGCTAACTTGCGATGATGGTGTTTACACACGTTGTGACACATCAGAGGTGGAGGTCCGTACACCCACGCACATCGGAAGGATTAACCCTTTACGGGGTTTTTAGGAAGAACGAAAGAAGGACACAAAAACGTACTGTAATTGGATTTCTCACTCGTGCCGTTAGCGGTTTTCGTCGAGGATATGTGCCATTTGATGGGATTGTGTAGTAAAAGTTACCAAGGGAGTTACAAGCAAAGGATCAACAACATAAGCCAACAAAAAAAAAAAAAGAAAAATGGAAGGAGGAAGAGAAAAAGATAATGCTGGAGTCCCGTGGAAAGTTTGGAAAATTTAATTTCAAATTAAATTGAGCCACTGAGCCACAGTCAAATTGGGATATAAACTTTGCCCAGGATTGGAGATGAGCTTCGAGGTGTTAATTCCTCGAAAGTAGTTCGAACGTAATCCTTGTATGCAGGACGGGACGGGTAGGATATCTTTTGCGTGTAATAAAGTTAATTGGTCGGTTAAGGGGAAATAAATTGGAGTTTTTGTTGTGCCGAGAGATGTGGGAGATTTTTTTTACGGTTTTGAGGTGCCGCACCTCATATGTTTATTGTGAATGTGGAATGGGTGAGGTTTTACAATTTGTTTTATGTCTGGTGTGTGGATTTTGAAGAATTTGGTCCATCGGAATGGGAGAAATTATTCACTATAAGGTATGATAATGGTATCACTGGTAGCTGTCGCTTTGACAGACGCAATAAAATGGCCATAGTTTTGTTCATTTGACACAGAAACGTTAATATAGTGATAACGACTATTGTATGCAGAACAAGCCAGCTTTTGAGGTATAAATCCATATCTGTAAGTCAAAAAGTTATCCTAAAACAACGTTGGAGTAAGGTTCATACCCCTTGGTCCTTTGCAAAAGCACAAAGACACTGCTCAAAGACGGTACAATAAAGGCACATTACGTTTCTCAGTCAACGGAAGATGCTCATTCCATCTTGTAGAACAATTGAATCACTGAGTACCTTAAGAGGAATTTCATATTTTCTAACTACAAAAGAACTGCAGTCGGCTTTATGGAAATCATCGTTACGCTCAAAAAGTCAGCAATACGATTTCACTTGAAAGCTTTTGATAGAGCTCGTTATTAATTTTTATTTTCTTTTCATGAAAGGTCATCCTAATTGGAATCACAAATACGCTTCGTAACTCCTCCAGCAAGATCCACCCCACGGATAAGCAACAAATGCCAAGTGTTGTCGTAATTTTGAGAAAATATCACCTGCGATTTATGAGTACCTGCACCCGCCTCTGGCAAACCAAACCAAACAAAAAAAAGCATTACGAAAAAAATGTCCTCTAAAAGGACTTGGCAATAAATAACGCCCCAAACCGAAAGATTTACGATGCCGATTTGAGCCGTAATGTTATTGTCAACGCTTTACTAGAGGCAATTCATTAATTTTACCGTCAGTATTGTGCATATTAAATTCCCCATCGCAGACAGAAGAGAGCCCTCCGAAAAGGACCCACAAAAAAAGTGACATGAATTTTCATGAAAAT
The DNA here is from genome assembly GCA_905187475.1 of Syritta pipiens. NCBI lineage: Eukaryota > Metazoa > Arthropoda > Insecta > Diptera > Syrphidae > Syritta > Syritta pipiens. The sequence continues at coordinate 7,543,562 of LR994571.1, read as the reverse complement.
TACTCATTCACTGGTTGACACATATTTCACGCAACTAAAACGTTCAGCATATCATTGTGAATGGATCGTGGATGGTTTTTTCTTTCTTCGTGTGACGACTTTTGAGAGAGCAACTTCAAGGCTGTTGCTCGGCTGCCGTTGTTTAATTGAAACGCGGTCGGCAGGTGGTTACGAGATTGATAATCTGCGGATACACACATGTGTCGCAAGCCACAGAATCACAGCGAATTAATTATTAATATTTAATTAGACTAAAAGGAAGTTAGGGCGGCTACAGAGGTAAACAACGATTAAAGCTATTTTATCTCTTCATCCGTCGGCATGATGTGCAATCTCCGGTTGGCCGTCAGGAAAAAAAAAATAATAATAACTTTGTGGCGAAAAGTGACACTGAGGAATGACGCAATAAATTTTAATTAAATAGAAGTAGTTCACGCCTTAATTAAATTTTTGACTTTCACAAATATGTGTGGCTTTGCGTGGAATGCGAGGAGTGACGACGGATAGAGCACGATTGGCGTTGCTGGTGTCAAAGACGTTTATTTTGCTCCCCGTAAAGGACATCTGTGATGTTTCCGTTATAAAGGATTTTTCTTCCAATTTGGTTCGGTATTTGGTGACGCGGAGTCCCAAATGTCATATGGCATTGTGTGGCGGTCATGACGACTTAGCTGACATTTTCGGTTTAATGGCTTACTTCAAGTCTGATGTTTAGTCTCCAACTAATTCATAATAAAGTTAAAGGTACTATAGGAACTTTATTATTATTATTACTAACTAACATTCTGTTTTTGTTCTCTATAATATTACAGTAGTTTAGGCACAACAGAAAAGTTCACATAGTAAAATGCCCTGTGTTGACGTTACATTGATAACAAGATTCAACACAAAACAAAAGTCATGTTATGTTTAAAAAAAAGTATAAAAGACAGGGGATGTTCAAGGTTTAGTTGGTCCTTTGGTGGGCGTAGCAATTGCCTGAAATGATTAACCAATGTTTCTGAACGTACGATGAAAAATTTCATTACTAAATCGAACACCATTCGCTGATGTAATGAAACGATTAATGGCAAAGTCCCAGTTAAAATCAGCTGCGTTGAGTCAACGCCACTTCTCACGCTAAGGCTACCACTAAACATCCACGTCTTTCAAGCACTTTTCTGAACTTTTATGCGCAACAACTTAAGTCAAGTCACCGAACCGGCCAAAAACGCCGAACCATCTGTTCCCAAAAATCGAACCTAATTTGCCACAACGTTCAACGGCACACAAAACGTTTCTAATTGGATTTTTTTTCTCTTCCCTGCAAGATAATGCAAAGTACGCAATTTTCACCAACACACACGCCGGAAACCCTATTAAATTTTCTGCTAAAGCCTCACAAGCCCGGCCCGACGACGCACGTCCTTTTTCCGTTTCCTTCGCCGAAAATGTGTTTCCATCCACACATCGCATTCCGCCGCACTTTGCGTGCCACATGTTTGCCTCTAAGCGTGCGAAGACCCACTAATCCACCAGTCGCAGGTGAATATGGGTACTTACCACCCACCGCCGACCGCCTTAGCGGTGGTAGGGAGTTTCGCTTGCTCCATTTGATGCTGTAACCACACGCCGAGTCCTTTCTCCGCGTCACGATGCTCAGGTGATCTAACCTGAAATTATTCACGTCACCACCCCACGCCTTCGTTACGTAACACAGCCGTTCCTTAGCACTACAAAATCGCACCGAGGAGCTTGACGTGTGACTCTTTGAACTGGAAGAATCCATAAAAGTCAAGTGGAAGCCGGCGGCAGAGACGACGTTTTGTGGCGCGTGGGCGGCAGCGGGCGGATGCAACAGGAGGAAATCGTGAGCCGGTGGCGGTGTGAGGCGCACTCACGTCGCTGATGATTAAAAATGATGCCACAGATTGGAGGCGAAAGCTTTTTATCTGCTTGTCGAAGCGTGTAAAAGTTCCTCCCAGCCTCCCTAGAGATAACCACCCATCCACCCCCTTGTGGATCCTTGTCACGTGCTCTCTTCGACGGAAGTTAAAGTTCGCCTGATGACGGTTCAATTTACTTGATTTGACATTTACGAGGTGGCCACAGGGGGGTCAGGCGTCCGACTCCTGGTGGAATTCCCTGCGACCGGAAATAACTTCGAAGGAACTTTTTCATCCCTCCGCCCGGATGTTCTTACCGTGTGTCAACACATCACGGCGTGCGTGCGGCTGTGTGTGTGTGTACATTTTTAATGACATAATTTCCAATGAAACCGAAACCGAGGATAGGTTTCGGAATGTTGACTTTTCGGGACCACACCCAGTTAGTTTTCGGGGGGTGGATGGGGTTCGGTCATGTTGACAAACCGCTCGGTGTGCTCTGTTTTGACAAAATGCTTTGTTGTGTAAACACGCTGTTAATGTGGGTGCGGGGGTTAACGGGAGAGATGTGTGAAGGGTTCATTTTGCAGTAGGCTGCAGCCTGTTTTACATGACGTGACACCGAGCGTTTGTCCAGCAGCGTCATTGACATGGAAAACAGTTCTCGTAGGCAGAGAGCTGCGTTTGGCGTTCGGGAATGTTTTCGAAGTGATTGATGAGTTCTTGGGTAGTGTTTTGAGTTTCAGTGACACGAAGTTGACCAGGGATAGCTGCAGATGATTTGTAGGCTTCTTTGTCTCCTCGTATGAGGCGTGGGCAGAATAAATTGACGTGTATGAGGTTGGGATGACGGGTTGAGTGTTGAAATTGCACATGCTGGAAGTGGCAGTTACAACCGACGTTTTGGTCATTAATTGCAGGAAAAGTGTTAGAGCATTCGATGCTCTAATGTCCTTTGGGGATCAACATGCCAATGACGATTCTCAATTCTTCGGTTTTAAACAGGCAGAAAAAGAAGTCTGCGCTCGGAAAGATGTGTTTAAAATCGGGCTTCCTGAAGCCCGATGTGTAAGCTTTTAACACGAATTCTTTGATTCTGGTTCTCTGTCAAAGTCAAGATTTGAGGTTAAGAAAGGATATCTAACAACTTCAGATTCATGTAAGATTACGATAATTTCTTGACCTCCATCCGTGCCTCGGGTCATTTTTGACCCAAGCAACTACGCTTTGATTTCCTTTATTGCAACGAACCTAGTGATCAATAGTTTTTTACCACATCTGCTTATTACATAGAAAAACTAATCCCTTAATTTTAAAACTGTATGTCTCATATTTTAGAAGATATTTGAGAAAAAAGACTGCTTTTGATTCAAAAAGTAACGTAAAAAAGAAAACATCGATCGATCTAACCGGGTGCCATTTAATACTCGATTTAACTTCTTTTCCTGACTATTTTGCTGCAATTGAATTGCTAAACGCATTTTCTTCAGCTATAAATTTAATGTAGAATCTTTTGCGTCAACCTCAGTAATCTCTGGCAGAAACTCGGTAAATGTGGAGTAATTTAAAGAGAAACATTAAAAAATGGATGAAATTCAGTTCCGCTTTGACTCATCCACCTCAACCCACATCAAAAAAGATTTTTTTTTCTTCTGTAATTGAACTTTGTTTACATTCACTTGAGGGTCTCTTTGTGTACCAACATACTTCCTGTGAGTCTAAGCTAAACAAATAACAGAAAATTCAAGTCAGTGAAATTCATCAACAACCACCCACGGGATACTCAAAAACTGGGAAAAAAGCACAAAACAAATCCCTAATCCCTCAAACACAACAAGATAAACGTGTTATCCGGGGAGAAAACTTCCCCTGTTCACCCACCCACCTCGAAGTCCTTAAAATAAAATAACCAATGGTCCATTGTTTACGTGCATTTTGACAATTGTCCTACGAGTCACTCCCCTAGCTCATAATAAATTTAACAAAACTCACAAATTTTTTTTGTTATTCCTCGACTTCCCCCCAAAAGCCTCGCAGATAAATCGCGGTGTCACATCCTGCAAAGGACAAAGATTCCGACCACCCTGTACAACAGCAGCGTCTCATCAAAATGTAATGAATAAATTACCGTTATAATAAAAAGTCTAGTCATAAAACCATTGAAAATGAGAATCATAACTTTTATTACCCTCGCTAGGTTCCCTCCCCGTTGGTTTAGAGCTAATGAAATACATTTTCGAGTAAATGTCCCTAATAAAGGACACATTTAAGTTGCAGGATCGGCTTCATTGGGTTTCAACGGGTCATTCGAATTGAGTTGTGTTTGAGTTTAGCGAGTGGAGAGTTTCTGGATTCGGAGGGGAAATAATGATCCTGACGCATGTGGGTGGCAGTCAGGTGTTGCTAATGGATCCGGGGCCACCTTCGGTGTCACCACGTGGGGCTGACAACAATCAACCACCCACCAACAATCGCCCATCACCGATGAACTATTTTCGTACACAATCAGAAGCGTCTGCCGCACGCTTACTGAGCTGTCAGTATGTGAACACATTCAATTGACGTCGTAATGAGTTCGTAATCAGTCGAGCTGAACGCACACCCCCGTCTGTCTGACATCCCGTATTTGAATTAACCCGGCTCATTCACACACACACACCCACCACCTTGCCTTGGGTCCATTGTATCCTTGAAATGAAATTCACCACCCGCCCCCGATAAGGTTGACAACATCAACGGGTGGGTGACAACGGGATATTTCGGCGTTATTCGAATCCAACGAAATGGAATAGTTTTCCGGTCGATATGTGACAGGCGCTGGAATGGGGTTGGGCTGTTGGTGCAGCTGCGGTCCTAACGAGGGCTTAGGAATATTTATGCGAAGTCATTCCAAATGTCCTCGAAAATAGCAACAACATCACGAAGACAACCGAAGATAAGGAACCAAATGTTAGCATGTTTGCGGCTGCTGTGCAGCAATGTTGTGGGTTACTCTTTGGTTGTTCTCAGCGGTTAACCGAGTTTCGCAGCAGATTGCAGGGCCTGGGGAAACAAGTTTGTTGCAATGATGTGGAGGGTTGTGCTCTTGTGGAGGAGTGTGGAAACAAGTTTGATCACTTAATCAATGAAATGTACCTACTAATGAAGCCACAAGTTCGACATGAATCTGAGATAAGTCGAGGAGTTGCTGAGGACGAAGTGTCTCTGAAGGAGCAGAGATGTTTCATGAGCAATCATGATGGAGAGATTACTTTTGGGGCTACAGTAATCGAGTAATTTGCATTTAAGTAACAGTTTCATCTCAATTAGAATTATCAGTTGATTTCGATTATGACTGTCGATGCATTTGCGAAATATGATTTCAATAAAGGGGGATTCGACTTTTCCACATCAAAATCGACTTTCTTTTTTTCCAATGTAAGGCAGTTCTGAGAACTGAGAATATGTACATCCGATGTGAGATAATTATAGCAGCCGTAGAAATCATGCAAGGGGTAAACTACGTTTATTTGAAAACATAAAATCGTCTTTTGAAAAAGCGCACTGTAATTTTCATGATAACACTTGTGCCCAACATACAGCTGCGAGTAAAGAAGCTAGCATTGGTAGTACAAAGCTCACAAAATGTAGTATCATACAAAAATTTTGAGTTCGAAACTTTTCTTGTTCATAGCTTAATGTTAACTTGAAATGAAAACCCAAGAAAAAGAAAAAATACATGTTTACGTATAAAACAAAAACTAAAAAAATAACATTGAAGGTGTCAACTCAAATAATAGCAGGACACGTTTTTAAAGTTCGTTTCAAAGGAATAACGAAATGAGTAATGGGCCAAAAACAAAAAAAAAAAAAACAAAAAAAATGAAAAGATTCAAAAAGGCCATTTTGCAAATCTCCAAAAAGTAAAAAAAAAGTAAAAATTATTTTTATAAAATTTTTGAGATATAACCGATTCAAATCGGAGCAATTTTCTGCTAAAAATGATGAACTGACGACAACCCGCGTCGCTTGCAGACATTTCAACCCTTAGTTTAGTTTATTTAATTTATACATTCAGTACATTTAAGATACATAAATTTTTTAAATATGCACATGCTTTATAATTAGTTAAGTTGAAAATTAAATGTGAACCAAATCAATTTACACAAATCTGGCGCGGTCAGCAAATGAAATAGGGTTGTCTTTTGCTTAGTTTCATTCAAAATGAAATAGAGAATTTTAATATTTGATTTGCTATGCTATTTTGATTTGATAATTCCTTTGACCTACATTTCGTCGTAAGTATTAATCTATTTGCAGCAGTACAAAAGTTTGGGCGTGATAGTAAAAAACAGTAAAAGAATAAAAAATAGTAAGCGATTTTTAAACCGGTCAAGTGTGAGCTGACTGGTTTTTTACCACTTAAACAGCTTTAAAAAACACAAATTTATAACCCGAAATGCTAGGGTGATACATTTTGAGTCTAAAATTTTTTTGTAAAGCCTCTATTTTGTCTTACTTCTAAGATCGATGCTTTATAGACGTCACTAAGGACTAACATCGCTCTCCCGATACTGCCAGTTATATACTTACACATTTACATTTTGGAGTTGACACTCGGTTAGCCTCAATAAGATTTTATCATTATGGAAGCGGAAATTACGCCAGCTCCAATTTCAATTTGAAAAGGAAAACATATTTTATACGTTTGAAAATGTACTTCAGACGTTTCCCACCTGCACTATGTAAATTATTGTACTTTTAAAAATCAAGAATAAATCAGTTCAAATCTAAACTTTGAACAGAACGGTGTTTGATTTTCTTTACATAATTTGCTTTTCATGATATTCTCTATAATTGTATGCTTTGAGAACATCTTTTTTTATAATCAACCAAAAGTTTTCTGTTGAGTTGAAATGAAAATGTAATATACAAGGCCAAGGCGAGATTGGCTCAACTTTGTTTGTCTGAAATTAATTTTTGTTGCTTTGTGCTGGTGTATTTTAGGTCTCATTAAAACAACAATTTTAAAGCCAGCACAATAAACCATAGTTCAGTTATAAATGCTGATCTATTGTTCATCTGGTAAAAAATATTGGACGTAGGTCGCAGTACAATTACCTAGCACAGGTTGCTGTATTGGGCACTCAATGTTTTAAAGTTTTTCTTGTGTTTATAGAAGTCAGAGCAGCAATAAAAAACAATTTTACACTCAATTGTATGCAGATTAAAAGTTTGAGTAAATTCAAGTCTTTTTTAAGGTGTGCTCCTTTTTGCTGTGATATTTGTTTCAATTGAAAGCTTTTTAATCATTTTGTATAGCAAAGCTTCTTAGTTAAAAAAAAAATCATTAAAATTAATTAATTTTTTTTTATCAGTATCTGGAGCACTGGCATTACCTACGAGATATCTCACAATGACTTTCACCATTATTGGAGACAAAATTCTCTTTCAGACGCAATTTTCAGGATTTTTCTTATTCTTTTCGGCATTAGAAACCATTGGTTTATCTATCCATTTAATGTTCATCCATCGTCGAAAAAAACTTCAAATAATATCACTCTTTTAGTACAATATTAGGCTGCTCTATTTGACAGCAAAACGAAGGCATTGTATAGTATAAAAACTTTAACAACATCATATCATAAATCACAGCTTCACAAATTGTAAAAGTATAAAAAAATTAAAAATTAAAACATCAACAACCAAATGCTGTATTAAAAAAGAAACTAGCAATGCTATTAATTTGGACATGTTCATACATTATTGCACATTTTTAAAAAAATCGCATTTAAATGTGATCCACCGGATTGACCACCCTATGCAATTTCATAATTTTTTATTATGTCACTTAGCAAAGAGATTAATAATAATCGAATGATTATACTTCATTGAGACAACATTATTTTATGACTGATATGTATTTCTGTGTTGCTCTCGCATAAATGCTTTGTCATGTTTCTGCCAACGACTAGTGGTAATAAAGAGTTTTGTACGCGAGACATCGCACTTGTTTTTTTTTTGTTGTTTCGCATTTGCTCAAAAGCCCTTACAGACACCTGAATGAAGGTAGTTCATTATGAAGCTTATTTTCACACAATTCTTTCTCAATGAAATGCCTGTAATAAAATATAAAATAGATCAGTAATAGATCCAACAGTATTCAGATTATTCGCACAAACGCGCTGCTTTTTGTTTGCTCGCAGCTCTGAGTGCACCTTTCAAAGTATTATTAAGGGCAAGTCCTCTAAACACCCTCTCGATCGCCACTTATCTCACATGCAGCATACAAACTCGCACCAAGTAACATTAAATAAATCAATGCTCATTTAAATGTCACGAGTCCGTACACTCGATTTCATTAAATCCGATCAATAGCTCTTCAGATTATTGTTTTTTTGGGTTTTTCATTTCACCCCAAATGCTTTTCGAAATGATTATTTTAATGTATCTCAATTAAAGCGCTACAATCGTGCTGCAATTATCTCAGCGCATCCTTCAGTCAGACAGTCCACCCACCACCGCATAAAAGAAGACCAAAAAAGGCGGGAAAATCTGCAAAATAAACAGCAAATGAGATACAAAGATATTCCCATGGTGCTCGAACATGCGTTAATAAGTTAAATTACGTGTCCTGAATGTAATCTTTTCCCTTCAGTTTCCATTTTTTGTTGAGAAGCACATCGCTTTAAATTTATCGCACCACTGCAAGGGCGGCTGAATGGACACGCGACGAAGAGCGTGTTATACGCTCATGCTACGTAAGATAAATCTTTGATTTATCCAGCAGACCACTTCAATGGGTTCGCGTTAATGTGGATTTAAATGAAAAACGCTGTGATGCTCATAGGCGTGTTTGAGGATACGTTCGCGTGCCTGGGTTCGTTGGATTCCAATGCACGTACTATCGCTGAAACGCTGGCGGATTTCGTGGTGCTCTTTTTTTTGGGTAACCGGAAGGTTCGTTCGCCATAAGACTTTGTAAACAATTTCGCTTAAATGAAACCGTTATTTTATTCAGTGATTATGTGCGATGAGAGAGTATCGAGAATTGTGTAAATGTTTGCACTTGAATCGCGGTTGATGTTTAATTTATCGTAAAACTGGCAACGGCCCCTTGGGAGAGCGTCGAAAGGCGAGGGTACACGGTTCGTGGTAAGTGCCGACATGTGCTTAAGAAGTATTCACTTGAGGCATGACATTTTGAATTTTCAACTTCGCGTGTTGGCGCCATGTCGAGTAACAGAAGGTTGACGATGAGTGTAAGGGGTTGGGAGAATTCAAACAGATTTTAGCTTAGGGGACTTCAAAGGAAATTTTTAATCTTTTTTTTTCTATGCTGGAGAAAGCCAAACGGGGTAGAGATCATTTTGAATTTTTAAATTTTCTTGCAAAATGTGCGTTCATGAATGACTTGACACACTGGTTGCTGGTTGTCAATTCCATTTTCTGTTGGTTGGGCGTCATTCCATTAAGTGACTTAGTTTGTTACACACCCAAATGACGCTTGTTAGAAAAATTTGTTTGAGTCTTTGGCGTATGGTTTTCATAGAACTTATTCTTTGACATTTGTTTTTGTTTTTTTTTTTGCGAAATAAGGACTACATTTTTTTGTGTGACTCACTGAAAGGAAGTTTTCATGGTATTTTCTATGGTCTATGCGTTTATGGTGTGGACTGAGTTTTCGACGGACATCATTTTGTCTCTCTCATGCACTGCTTCCGTGAACATTCTTAACTCTTGGGTATTGGCAATATTTTTTACGGCCAATAGATAAAATTTAGCTCTTTTCTCATAAAAATCGAAGAATTATTCGTGGAGTTCAGTTTGTAGTGTTGGGCTGCAATTAAAGTCTAAAAGAGAGATGAGTTATTTTAAACTAAGTTCAACATACATCGACTTTTCACACAATTTTCAAAGCCACATGTTGAACTATTGCCTCTCTTAGATTATTTTTGATCCTTTTTTTGAAAAAAAAAAAAAAAAAAAAACGGGTACCATTGCCATTGACTGCATCATTCCCAAAGAACATTTAACTTTTTAAGATCATTAATGGTCTATCTCACGACGTTCTCGATATTGCTTTTCATCCCTTGCTTAAATTGTAAGTGAATGTAGATTCACTAATAAATTTCTTCGTTCATTAAAAATACGAATTTCAAATCGCCACATTTTGAAAAAAATATTTTTGTTCATCGTATGGCTTTAACCTTCGCCCTGGGGAGAGTATGATAACGATAAAAACTATAATGGGCTTTTGTAGAGGACTCAGAAAATAACAATTTTTGCTATTGGGCGGGGTGTCAATCTCGTCCCGTTTAGGAGCTAGAGGCAATTTAAGAAAAAACAATATAAAAAACGAAATTATTAAAAAGCAACGGCAACACTTACAGTGAAGTACTATACCAGTTTTAAAAGCCAGAAATTTGTTTTTTAATCCTACATTTAAATTTGTTTTTTTTATTGTGTTAATAGTTTTTTAAAAACTCGAAGGCAAACGCAAAATTTTGATAAAAAAAATGAAAAAAAAAAACAAGTTTTTGCTTAGCAGCAGTCTCTTTTTCAAATGTCTTCTAAAATATGAGTCTTGCCGATTTGAAATTAAGTGACTTTAAACTTTGTATGTAATTAGCACATCTAATAAAAAAATTAAATTGATTATTAGGTTAATCGCAGTAAAAATAGTAAAGCTACAGTCCTTTTGGATGAAACTGATGTAATGAAAGCCTTTAAAATTATTTTCATGGAAAACTGGTATTGGGAACCATTTCCATCCATGTCTTGTTCAAAATTAATTAATAGCGTTTTTTGCGAATTTATTTTTACTCTCTGAAAAAAAATTTTCTATTGGCAATGTTTTCCACCGAAAGCCACAACTTAAGCCCTATGGGGAGTCGAAAACAGATTACTTTACGCCAAGATTAAAAACTGAGAATCAATCAAGTCAACCCTCGCCCTCCAAAAAGCCAAAAGAGCTTCAAACCGAGACATGACCAGCTGGCCTGACTGTTCCATAATTAAATTTCGTTTTCAATTTGTCACCAGGCCACCACGCCGCCGTTCCACAACACACACGACGTCCAATCATAGGCGATGAATTTAAGAATTTAAGAGAAAAAAAAAGTATAACATTTTTCCCTTGTGCCAAAAGCACAGTCTCCTGCTGAGTGCGCGTTAAACATGCCTTATATTTGTATCCCACCGTGCCGTGCCACAATTTGGTGTTTTCTGTCGAAACAGCCAAAATTAAGCGAAAAATAGAATGCAAATGAGCGCAGGTATCCCCTAATCAGATGCAAACGCCAAAAGAAGACAAAAAAAAAACAAATGGCCGCCTTCCATCAGCGCCGCATGAGCCATGACCCAAATTTATCGTTGAAGGTTCAATGAATCGCTGATGAATGCCGTCGAAATTAGTCGGGACAGTCGGGCGATTTATGTCAGCTCACGTGCCGCTGTAAATCTTCGATAGGCAGGGCAGGGCAGGGCACATGCGAGTCGAGTCCGTAACTGTGGATGAGAGATTGTCCGATGGGGTGGGATAGGGGGTGCCTCGTTTAGTGGCGGACGAGTGAATGGGGTTCCTTTTTTTTTTTTGAGCTGCAGCTGGAAGCTTGCCAGATGCGGTAAGTGAATAATTCATTCTGCTGTAAGTGCAAGCAGCGAGTAAATTACGACCGAACTGCACTGCACTGGAGTGCTGTGCGAGTTCATCGTGGTTGCGGTCGTGTGCATGTGGTTGGCGGGGGAAATCTCTTTTGTTGAAAGTTTTACACCTGTGGATACAGTTTGTGGACATTGAAAGTCTTTGTCGGGAGTCGTATTGCTTATTGAATATGCAGGAGGATGTGAAAGGGCTTTTAGGAAGTTAACGAGTATGCTTGGGTATCGAGAAAGAAAATGAATTTAGAACTCCTTACGGGTACATTCGTATTCTTTTGTTCGCTGTTGCTTGAGAGTGCTTTCAACAAAGAAAATTTTTTATTACAATGTCTTCAACAAGGTGGAAGAGAGTGGGGGAGTCAAGTTCAGACAAATACAGGGGACTATGGGAGCATTTTGGTATTTGATGGACTTTGAGAACTTAGCTTTGGTGGAAGAGGAAAGATCAAATTTTGAGCGCCATTCTCCATATAGATCAAATATGGTTTTCAATCCGACCCACTGCAGGTCTTGCTATAGATAAAAAACTACGGTTAGTTTGGCAAAGAATATTTTAACCCTTTCATGACCACATCTCATTACAGTCCCAGGAAAAATATTTTTTTGCACGGCACCAAAAATGAAGTAAAAGATTCCGAATATTCTAAATGCTCTATGAGACCTCTAATGTACAATAAAATGGACCGAAATCCGGTTTTAGTATGAATTCGAGAGATTTGTATTATAATTACCCCAATATTTTTGGGTCTTTAGCAGATAAAATTTATGTTGCATACGTATAAGACTGGGCGTGAAAATGTCAAAAGTAGATTAATTCGGGTTTAAAAGTTTAATTTGTTACTTTTTTTCACTCAGCTGGGCCCTAATTCAGTAAAAATGTAAAGACTTTACTTCTTGAAAAATCTTAAATTTTAGGGTTATAGCTTCACATAACTTTTTATATTTATAGTAACTTTTCTGAGTAACAAAGATTAACAGCATTCAACGGCCTTTTTTAGCCTTTGAATAAAAAGTAATTTTCAACTTCAAAAAAATTTTATAAAATAGTAGAATCGTGTTACAGAGTAGGATTACTAAACCGAGTACTTAATTTCAGGAACAATGTACAGTCACAAAAATAAGTAAGCATCGTACTCTTTATGTAATCATGGAAAAATAAGCTGAAAAAAGACTTCCCGAAAAAACCTTAAATGCAGTTTTATTAGAAAATTCAATATTCAATATTATTCAATTCAAACATTTAACGCAAAAAAATTAAATCCGATCAGACCATAGCTTAACATAAACACAAAGTCAAAATTTACATCACAAAATTTACAACACCAAGTTTACTGTATACTACTCCTTAGCCGCATTGAACTTCTCATTGATCATTCGGAAAATTTTTGTTCATCGATGAGAAAATAGACTGGTTTGTTAATTTGAGCATCCTCAACACTAACCAACACGAAAAAGATAGCAAGTTAGGCTTGGAATGGTCATTCTTTCACCAACAGGATATTGACTAACCAAACTGCGCTTTTAGTGAAGGAATGGCTGCCTTATAATGCACGAAGCCAATTTAAAACTTCAAGATTAAAAAAGTCTTTATGACTTGAAATCAATTCAATTTAAATGTAATTGGACGTTCTTGGGAACATTTTAACTGAAATATCAGAAAGCGGGCAACGAAATCAGAAGTTGTAATAAAAAGGCTCTCCAAGAGGTCCAAAATCACTCCAGGTATGTAAAAATTTGGTGAATTCGACTTCATTTCATTTGTCTATTGTTACGAAATCACAATCCACAAAATTGTAATTTCATTTATACTGCGTAAAATTACTAAATTTTATTTACTGCTTACTTGTGTGATCTAAATTATAAATTTGTTTTTGTTTTTACTGGGCAGTCTTTACAGTTATTGTCCGATCGGCTTGATTTTTTTTGCTTTAAAAAGTTATTGAATTTTTCAATAAAACTGCATTTAAGGTTGTTTTCGTGAAGACTATTTTCAGTTTGTTTTCCATGATTACAAAGCGCTCTTCATGGTGCTTACTTACTTTTGTGACTGACTGTACATGTGGACATCATTTCACCGCATTTCTCAACCTTTTTTTGAATGGAGTTAATCAATTTGAGTACGGCTTAGCTCCCGCTTCAGAACGTCAGCGACTTTCCTATATTCATTTAAAATTGAAAAAAGAAACTCTACTTTCTAATTTTAGTAAATTGATGAGCTCATTAAAAAAAAACTTGAATGCTGTGAATCGAGTTTTAAGAGGTAAAGAGCACTGAACCTATTTCAGATGCCTTGCATATGTATACACTAGGAACTTTGTTGTTGGGTTTTTTTTTTTAGAAAAGTTTGTATTGGTCTTCTCCACGCGCGAGCAGTAAGAGCCCAATTAAATAAGTTACCTGCGAAAAAAACCTTCCAACCACTACGCTTTTATTGTCTGTCTACTAGGACTTAACCTCCCACACGCTGTAGTTTTCCAAAAAAAGACCTTCGTATCTGTTTATCAAGAAATTCACGTAAATTGACACAACTTTTCGAGTCGCATAAAAAAGTTTCAATTTTGGAAAAATGTAATCAAATTAATTATATTCACTCCTCCTTCTTCCCACGGGAGACAGCTGCAGTCAGTCGTTATTGCAGATCCTTGAACTTTCTCTTCGAAAACTCTGCAAACCGTGTATGCGCGTATGTGTGCACCGACATTTTAACAATTTTAATAAGCAACTTCCTGCCACTGTCAAAGTTTACCCTCGAGATATCTGACTTCTTGAAAAATTTCGCTCGTTTTCCGACAACGGGGGAGGTGTACATCAAATTTTAATGCAATCCAACAGGACCGACGGGACTACAAGCGCTCAACACAACAGAGCTGAACAAATATTTGTCGAGTAGAAACAAAAATTTTTGTTGCCTTTGATTTTCTACTGCGGTGTAGTGGTGTGGTGGTGGTGGACGAACAGGACTCTCTGTCTCTCCCTGCGGGACCTGTGTGCATGTGGAGTTTGTTTTCCCAAACGAACATCGATTGATTTTTGTCTTGCCAAGCACGTAAACATGAAAAATCTAAGAAAATGTCGTTATGTTGCTCGTTTTGGGAACAATTTACTTCACATTTTCGTACGCTTTTTAGCTGATTGTTCAAGCCAACAAGGACATTTGTTTTTGTTTTGATGTTGGGAGCAATGACGCAGTCACATACATCAACTTGTTGCTTTTAGGATACAGCTGAAGGAAGTTTTAAGGTGGGCGAATGTGTAGGATACTCGAGGGAGATGTAATTCAAACTTCCAGTTTCTGACAAAATAAAGCAGAGGTCGGTAGGTTAGATGTGATCTTTTTCACAGCCAAAAACGGTCATAGGACGCAATACGCTTTGATAACTTTCACAGTGCTCGGACTCATCTAATATTGCCGACAGCTTCCCACAAACGACTGAAAAATCTACAGAGCTAAGTTCATTTGAGCTTCTCCTACAAAAAAGATTCCCACTCGACACGACCCAAAACTTTCCCAGGAAACCTGCGGCAGGAAAAAATAAAAGCGAATCCACCACGGCAGTCAAACCAAAGAGAAATCCTTTTTCCTCTGAAAGGCGGTAAATGTATTTTCCATTTTTGTTTTTTGTTTTTACATTCAAAGCCACACACCGCTTGGCGCCACTCGAATATGAAAACAGTTTTCCAGGATCACTGCCGAAGAAAAAATGAACGGATTAAGGATATTTTCTTCTCCCTTGCCCATTCTCGGTTTCAGGTTGACCGCAGGGCGATGAGGGACACAGCCTTTTAGGGCATTTAGCTACCTCCTCCATTGCGGAAAATCACCGCTGATGTGGGTCTAATGCTCGGTGCCGAGTGAATTTCAGACTCGCAAAGGATTTCACCTTTTCCCGTGAATTTTATTCAAATGAAACCCAACGGTGGTCCTGCGAGTTTCCCATGAGGTCATGCCGCCAAGGGAATGGGAAGGTGAGATATTCGCATAAGTTTTGTATTTTTTTTTCTTAACCTTCATGTGTAACGAAATAAATAGACACCAGAAACAAACTTTCGAGAAAGTTTAATCGATTTTTTCATGGGTTTCAGTCATCAATCATCGCACGCCTGGCGGCTGCAGTCAATGGGTAAAGAAATCGTTTAAGAAGTCGTTTGATTTAAAAAGTTATTGCCGTGAGTTGGTCTGGCGGATAAATGGTCTTAAATGATAACGGAATTTTTGGGAAGGAAACAAAGTTTCGGGTGAACTCAGGAAAGTGGGAAAACTTTAAAATGGTCGTTTAGGATGGGGCAACATGAGATGAGGTGCAGTGGAAGGGAAGCGAAAGTGCAGGGGTAGAAGTTGCTTTGGAAATGAGTTTATGGAAGAACGAGGGACTGAAAAATGTCTGTATTTTCAAGTTCGATTGGTAAAGCGTTAGAAAAAAGGAAGGCTGGGTAAGTGAGAGATTTCTTTAGCTCATCTTGTTGTTAACAGAAACAGACCTAAACGGGAGTGTTTTCATAGACTCAATTTTATTTTTATCTATTTATTTGTTGAATCCAATTGATAGTGTTGCGAAATTAAATTTTGTGCATTTTTTTTCATACAAGTGAAGATTAACTACTAAACAATTAAAAATTAAAGATATATGTACGAAAATTTAGACTATAAAATAAAAATTAAAAAGAAATAGTTGCTACAGAAATCAGTTAACAAAAATAAAGAAAAATTAATAATAAAAAATGAATGGGGATGGGGTTCCCTCATCATACACACTGCCGGAGTCGATTAACTCCATAAAACAAGGAAAATTGGAGAATAGCTATGAAATAATTTACATTCGCCTCTGAAATTCACTACTGTCTATTCAATCGTTTATTCGTTTAATGATGTTAATCGTTATTATTCCGGAAACTTATTGCAAATATAAAAAGTTATGAGTGTACTAAGATTGACGTTTAAATCTGATTGTTAGATTTTTTTTTAAAGTGGAGTTAATTAATCAGTGTACTGGCGTTTGACCTTAATTCCTTATTTATCAAATAGCGCACTCAAGTTGAGGAGTGTGGAAAACTTCCATTATAGGCGTTTTCGGCTGTTTTTATATGTCACAACAATATTTCGTGGGGGGGGGGGGGATATAGAAGGCATGTGATGTTTTACAGAAGGTCATACATCTCTCATGGTTGGGAGTTGGTCAAGATACAGAAGGCATACATTTCTCAAGGTTGGGAGGTTTTACATTTCTTCAGCTCATATTCGCGTCTCGTTTTGGTGGTTAATTGGCATATGAAGCCCATAGCACTCCATTACCACTATCATCTAGAAGATCTTCGTTACCGACAGAAACGTTTAGAATAGACTTCCTGACTTTAAAACATCGTTGCTGTAGTTTGCAGTCTTTGCAATTTAAATGGTGCATTACCACAGGCTAGAAGACAGTACTGCAGCCGTGATTCCATCAGCGTATAGTATTGTTACAATTTTTTCCTTTTATGTAGAGAAAGAAAAATAAAACACGTGCTGTCTTCTTGACGTCTGAAATACGAATCCCCTTTTCTTTTATTCATTCTTTATCTCTTTCTTACAACTATTTTGCTTTAAGCGATGTGTCAGCGCAAAGTGGATGTGCGGCTTACCCCAAGTGCGCACTCGTAACACTGCCCTTTCCTTCTAAGCTTGTGACTCCTGGCCAAGCTCAAGAAATGGAGCCAACCTGTCATAATGTACAACTTTGGTGGGTTTCCTTCCCTGGAGTTTATTAATTCTGTAGACTACGTCGGATAGGCGATCACAAACCACGTACGGTCCTTCCCGATTAAGCTGCAATTTTGGGCTGTAACCTTTCTTTCTTTTTGGGTTATAAAGCCAAACTTTATCTCCCACTGCATACTATAGACTTTTTGTCCGAAGATCGTAACGTTGTTTTGCTTTTCGACTAGCCGATACCATTCTATCCCTAACCAATTCGTGGACATACTGCAGTGATTGGCGAAGTTTGCATAGATAGGTGCTCGTACTTGTTTCTTCCTGGGGGCCCACTCCGAGGCAGACCTCGATCGGCATTCGTAGTTCACGTCCATAAATTAACATCGCTGGCGTCTCTTGGGTTGTCGCATGCACGGCCGTCCTATAGGCAAGCATTAGAAGTGGCAGATGATAATCCCAATCACGTTGATGCACGTCACAAAATTTGGCCAAATAGTCCAGTATGGTCCGGTTGAACCTTTCGACCATGCCGTCGGATTGTGGGTGTAACGGTGTTGTTCTAGTTTTTTCTATTCCCAAACGATCTAGAGCTTTTTTAAATATTTCCGCTTCAAAATTTCTACCTTGGTCACTATGCAGTTGCAAGGGCATTCCATGGCGAGAAAAGACTTCTGTTATTAATTTGTCAGCAACGGTTTCCGCAGTTTGGTCCGGTATAGCGAAGCACTCTGGCCATTTGGAAAAATAATCCATACAAGCAAGTATATAACGATTTCCACTATCAGTTTTAGGCAGTGGGCCAAGAATGTCTATAGCAACACGCTCAAAAGGGGCGCCAACCACGTATGTCTGCAGCGGAGCTTTTCGCCTGGGGATCACACCATTTCTCGCCTGACAGACCCGGCAGGCCTTGCACCAAATGCGCACATCCTCTGCGCATCCAATCCAATAGAATGAGTGTTTAACTCTCTGTTCTGTTTTCTCTATGCCGAAATGTCCCCCCGTCGGACTCGAATGGAGTTGCAATAAAATCTGTTGTCGAAGTTGTTGTGGGACTAAAGTCTGCAAAGCCATGTTCTTTTTTCTATAAAATTTTCGGCACGCGACATCGTTGTTAAGACAAAGCAAATCCCACATGGTCCAATATGCCTTAATGTCTGGGTGCAAATGACGGATCGCCTCCTTGTTCGGTCTTCGTTTTTGCTGTAGCCACTCGTAAACAATGCTCAAGATCGAATCCTGTTTTTGAAAAACGCCAATGCCATTGATGGTCCTAGCAAAATTTACCCTGACGACATCATCCTCCTCTTTCCTTGCACAGTGGCGGCAATTCTCCAGCATACAGGGCCGTCTGGAAAGTGCATCTGCATTTTTATGTCGATGTCCAGGCCGATGTTCAACAGAAAAATTATAAGCCGACAACAATTCGATCCATCGTGCGATTTGACCATCCGGTTCTTTAAAATTCAAAAGCCATCTGAGAGATGAATGGTCGGTTCGTATGGTAAAAGTTCTGCCAAGCAAATAATGTTGAAAATGTTTGATTCCCAGTACAACTGCCAATAGTTCTTTCCTTGTAACACAATAATTTATTTCAGCCTTTTTAAAGGTTTTACTAAAAAACTCTACTGGCCGTTCTACCCCTCCTTGAATTTGTGACAGCACAGCGCCACATGCGAAGTTACTGGCGTCTGTATCTAAAATGAAGGGGTCATCATCGTTTGGCAGCGTCAAAACTGGGGCAGTGGTCATATGATTCCGTAGCATGTCAAAAGATTTCCAACATTCCTCATTCCACTCGAACGGACGATGTTTCTCTGTTAGCCGTGTGAGTGGTTTAGCTAATTCCGAAAAAGATTTAACAAACCGCCTGTAGTATGCACAAAAACCTAGGAAAGATTGTACATCTCTTTTACAACGGGGAGTCGGCCAATCTCGCACAGCTGAGATTTTATTTGGATCGGGGGTTATTCCTTCGCCAGCTACCACATGTCCAAGAAAAGAAACTGACCTTTTGCAAAACACCGATTTTGAGATAGCTATCTTAAGCCCGGCACTCATAATCCGTTCGAAAACGACGTGTAGATTCTCCATCAAACCTTCGAATGAAGACGAATGGACTATTACGTCATCTAAGTAGACGAGGCAGACGTGGTGGGGAATGTCGTGAAGAACAACGTCCATGAGCCGTTGGAAGGTGGCAGGGGCATTACAAAGCCCGAACGGCATTACATTAAATTCCCAGAGCCCTTTACCTATGGTGAATGCGGTATATTCTTTCGATGACTCTTCAAGCTCCACCTGCCAATAGCCAGATTTCAGATCGAGTGTGGAGAACCATTTTGACCCATTCAACGCCTCCAACAAGGCATCTATCCGAGGTAAGGGATACGAGTCTTTCTTGGTCGCCTCATTCAATCGCCTATAGTCCACACAAAAGCGACGGGTTCCATCCTTTTTTGGGACAAGTACCACCGGAGATGACCAAGGGCTTCTTGAGGGTCGTATTATACCTCGTACTTGCATGTCACGGATGAGTTCGTCGGCCTCCTGTCTTCGCGATAAAGGTATTCGCCTAGGCGACTGTTTTATTGGTGGACATTTCTGCATTTCTATTCGGTGCCTTAAAATAGGGGTTCGTCCAATATCACTGTCGCTGTATGAAAAAGCTGACTTATGGCATTGTAGAAAACACTGCAATTGTTCGGTTTGGGCTTGGCTTAGACCTTGGCCTGACCTTAGGAGTAAATGAGACAGCGGGTCAATGGTGGATTGACTGTCATTATCCAGGGACCAAAGGCATTGCACATCGACTCCATCCACGGTGGAGTGGTCGTGTTGGATCTTGGGATCCTTCCAGCCGCAAAGCTTTATTCGGTGTTTGCCTTGGAGCAGTAATATGCCCGACTTTAGATCCACAACAGATTCATGGGATAGCAGAAAGTCGAGACCCAGAATACAACTTTCGGTTATGTTGGCAACTATAGCCTCGAATGTTCGACTTAGTTGCCCAAGTTTAATAGAAATGAAACTCTTACCTTCGACTGTGATCAAGTTGTTGGATATGCTCTGAATGACAGTATGACATGGGGTTAGCATTTGCAGATGTTGTTCGCTGAGCAATGTAGGATGAACTATGGTTCTAGTTGCACCAGTGTCCACAACAAACTGGCAAGAGTTTCCTTCAAGTAATCCAACAACTGAGAGAGGACCTTCGCCGGATGCCCCAATTCGGATTGGAGGACCATTAACGTTAAGTGCAGCTACCTCTAGGTCCGCAGAGGCAGCTCTTTCAAGTTTAAAGAAGTTGTTGGTTCTTCGCAGCTTTTTGATTTGGGATTTTGGTATCGGCGTAGTTTACGAGCTTTGGTGGGTATTGGTAAATGATTTGGTTGAGTTATCTTAATTGCCTGGAAATTGGGAGACGCAGTAACAAGTTCGAACTCTATTTGCATACCCACCTGTAGATCCGGATCATTAGATGGATGATCAGTTATAACGTCTCTTTTGTTAAAATAAACGGTACACTCATCTACCGGGTAGCTGATGAAACCAAATCGTCGTGACGCGTTGTACCATTTTATAGTACCAGAAAAGCGATTGTTGGCGATGGTGTCTTTTCTGGCTTTTGTTATTGGAGGTTTGACCGAGCGGAAATTAATTGGGACAGTTTTTGATGATCTTGTCAGTCTTTGTCCCCCTAGACTGACAAGTTGCTGTTTTCCGGAATCCTTTTGTCATCATCGACCTGAGCTGTAGCGACCTTTAGAACTCTCCTAGCTGCTCTGGTTGCTAATCTGCTGGATTCAAGCCGTATTGCTAACTCCAGGGCACTATTTAATCCAGTTGGAGCGCTTTCACGAACACGACATTGGATTTCCAAATCAGCTATACCGTCCATAAACTGGTGCAAGCCGAGACCATCCAGAACGTCAGCCGACCACAAAGGATAAGCCATCCTCGCCAAACGTTGAATATCGGTCGCAAATTCTACGAAGGTTTCACCTGTTTTCTGGACACGTGCTCTCAATTGTGCGTAAGCAGTTCCGCCAAGGTTAGGGGTCCCAAAACGTTTACGTAGTGCTTCAACCAGCGATGTATAATTTCCTTTCATGTTCGTGTCGAGCGATTCCAAGTAACACAACGCAGAGCCACGTAGACTTGCACATAAAAAAATGACAGCTTCTTCGTCCGACCATCCATTCCCCTTGGAAACCATCGCCAAATGGGCGGCGTACAGTTCCCAGTTAAGCTTTCCATCATATTCCATGAGCGGCAATACGGGTTTTGAAATTAATCGGCTGCTCTCATCTTGGGTTCTTTGACGATTAATGGACGGGGCAGTGTGTTCTACGCTTGTTGCGGTGTTATGCACGATGTTGTCTGGGGAGGCAGATGATTGTTGATTGGTTAAAGACGGGCGAGCGGTGGAGTTAAAAACCCTCGCTGCGAAAGTGGATGCGCCAACTGTTCGTTCCATATCAGATATTCTGTTCTCAACAGACGTGGAGAATTCCGTCAAACGTGATCCGAGTTCATGCACGGCTTGGAGTAAAGTTGTAATGTCGGGTTTGGTCGTGTTGATGTGTGGGTTATTCATTTTCGGAATAAATGTTTTTTTTCGTTTTTTAAACAATTAAACCCCACACCTGACACCAATTGTTACAATTTTTTCCTTTTATGTAGAGAAAGAAAAATAAAACACGTGCTGTCTTCTTGACGTCTGAAATACGAATCCCCTTTTCTCTTATTCATTCTTTATCTCTTTCTTACAACTATTTTGCTTTAAGCGATGTGTCAGCGCAAAGTGGATGTGCGGCTTACCCCAAGTGCGCACTCGTAACAGTATATTTGTATTTGCCAAGCTATCTCGAATAAAGACCATCTGAGCTTCTTGCAGACATCGTTGATGTGAGGTTAGCAAGTGAAGTGATCGTCGATGATAAAACCAAGATATTTGAGTTTCTGACTCAATTTCATCGACAAAGCATAGCTAAAGCAGGTTTAATCTAATTTGAAATGTTAAAGCTGGATATAGAGAATGGGCTCAATTTTGTTTTTTTTTATATTAATTGTTTTATCATGACCCCATTGCCCTATCTTTGCAAATTCAGATTGTATTCGTATAATTGCTTGGTCGATGGCAAACTACAATTGCCCTGTCATCTACATACGATCTCAGCAGATTGTTCATGCAGAGAGTGTACAGTAGAGCTCCAAGTTTAGAGCCTTGTAGAATATCGTATGGTGAAGATTTCTCATTCTTGCAGGTTGCTATACGTAATGCTTCTAGGATGTGATTCAACGTATAGAACTAAAACACGATTACATTTACTAAGATTGGTGTTGACAAGACCTGCACGCGGGGTGTCGTATTGTTTCCAAATTTTTGATATCTAAACTGCTTTATAGCAACTCTTTTAGACCGTAGATTCAAGAAAACTCTCTTAGGATTGATTCAAGTTGAGAGAGCCCGACAGAAAATTCAGTTGCAAATTTTAGAAACAAGCTAAATATCAAAGGCTCACAATTTTTGTGCTTTATTTTACCTATCCGGTTTTTGACTCTCTTGATACTCTATCTGCCATCCGGCCGGATAGACAAAAAAAGTGGACGGATAACCGGATAACAGATACTAACTTCCTTTAATGTCCAACTTCATCCAATAGATTTTACGAACAGATTAAATTTGGCAAAGTTAATCTTATTGTTAGGAGGTGACTCGAAAATTCGTTCGTTGTTTTATACTCTCGTACAAAGGCGAATGGTCCTTTTGATGCAGTGCTTTTCTTTTCAATTATTTTTAGTCAGCGGCTATAACGTATTCCACAATATCATGTATGGCTCGCTAAAATAAGAAATAGAATGTAATTTATATTTTTTGTGAATTCATTTCCAGCACCTAATGAAAAATCCTTGGCATCACTCTATGTTTGCCAACTACCCCGAACTGACATCATCATTGAAATAAAAGTTATTTTAAGACTGCTTGACAATCCAGGCGCCTTGTCTGACTTTTCCATTGATTGAAGTCGATTTCAAAGAATTGTCTCTGCTGATTGCTTCCAAAGTCCAAGCCCCACTTTTCCATTATCCTTTCTTCCATAAAAACTGCACTTCAATACTATTGATGAAAAGTTGAATGAGCAGTTCCTCCATTGACACTAATCCATTAGCGAGTTCCGATTTTCCTTTCAATTCAGCAAACTCCACCCGAACTGTTGCTAAACTATCTCAAACTGAATGCCAATTTATCAGAATTTCAAAACAAAAATAAGGGACAATTTCCTCAATCAGCACAACCACAATGAGTTACCTTTGCAATTTTCCTCAGGAAGTCCCCGTTCACTTCTTTGTGGTTAATCCAAACAAAAGCATCTCACATGACTGCTGCAATTTATTGCCACATGACTAATGGGTACTTCATTGGTTTAAGATACACACAAATCATGAAACAAAACCGGGCGAAATGGTTGTGGAGTGGAGGTGCTTTAAGGACACAGCAGCACTGCTTCTGCTACCGTAAGATTGTGGAGTACAAAAATAAATCACTTTGCACTGTTGGCTAGAAAATTCAAACTCAGGATACACTGAATGAGAAAAAGATATAAAAAACAAAAAAATTGAGCATTTAGGATGTTTAAGTGTAAATGAAAAGCCACAAGGACACCGAATGGAAACGGCAAAATGAAATTCTAAACAAATCCCTTTTACGAAGAATGTAGAGGTGTGACAGTGTCGTTGTTTAGGGCAATCAATTTACTCATACCCTGCGGTTCGTTTGTTGAGCGTGCTCTTTAAGGATACTGTCACTTAAAAAGGTGTTCGTTTTGGGGGGAATTGTGTGGTGTCGTTTTATGGAATTTTGCTGTTCTGGACATTTGAGGAGATTTATTACCACAAGCGTAGGCTTTACGTGTGGGTGGAGGTGTGGGCGAGTGGAGATCTTATTAGTCAGGTTGGCTTACTTCCAGCTTGGATCTGTCCCACTTTTGAGTTTTTTATTAAATTTTTCTATTGACCTTCAGAGACAACCAGAGTATACTGAAGCTGCGATTATACGGTGCGATTATACTAGTGAAGTAAAAAAGGAGTCTTTTTGAAAGGCACAGCTTATACGCTTAATTTTTAAACCAATTGAATGACGGTACACGCAATCATTTAAAGAGCAGAAGATTAAACTTTCAGTGACAGATTCCAGGAAGTACGCGTTGAAATCTGCATTTTCCACTACCTGAGTTTGGCATTTCCCAAATAGGATAAGCCATGTCAATTTGTCTCTGCGATTTGCTCCGTGATTTCCCATTATTCAATAAAAAAATCAACCACAATGTACAACAATTGTCATTTAATGCATACCCCGCCATCATTCGACCATTTTCGAAACAAATTGACGCCCGCATGAGCCTTCAATGGGGTGCGTACGACAACGTCAATCATTCGACAATAACCGAATTACGTATGCCAACACGTCCGTGGTCCTTTCACATCCTTCACCCGGCGCATCATCGATATTCGCCGCGAGTTAATCTTATTTTGCTCCTCCACCAAAAAAATATCGAAAATTAACATGCGGAAAAGGAATTCCCAGAGTTAAAGACCATTAAGGACATAAACCGAACTGCGTCTTTACGACCGAAACGTGATTTTCATGATTCTTTATTGGATTGATGCTCCTTTGGAGGCTTCTCGTCGTTCTTTCGGCTGTTTTGATGGATTTTTAATTGGAAATTGACCCGAATTAAGCGAAACTCCCACATCCCGAGTCCTTTTATTAATAAAAATATTTCATTATGCTTCACGGAAACTCATCATAACGGTCTTTTTATTTTCATTGCAGGATAATTAAACATAATCACCCGAGGAGCGCACGTCAGGCGAGTCTGGAAGTGTGAGGTGGCGAAAAACAAATTGTGCGAGTTCATCAACGTAACGCAGCAAGGACGACAGGGTGGGCGGCGGCGGTGGTGGTGGTGGTGGCGACGACGGGTGGAGTAATATCCGCTCCCCAAGAGGACTATATGTCCTTTGTGCGGCATGCATCTGCGATAGTGTGCCACGTGCGCCGTAATTAAAGTCGCTGATGTAATAAATTAGCCACACACAAGGACATCTATTCCTACTGCGGTCGCTTAGGACCCACCATCTGACGGTAGTAAACACAATCGAATCGAAGGATAGGAGGAACATCCACTAATGCAACACAATGTACAACCGTTCGTGTCAGTGGCCAAACTTCACCGACTGCAATAGCGGTAACCTAACCCTGTTCAAGGATAACCTGGTGGATGTTGAGTTGGAATTAGAACTCAATGAGAGCGCCGATTGGCCACTGGAACGTGTCGTCTCGATGGTGGTGCCGGTCTTTTTCGGAATAATTGGATTGGCCGGCTTGCTGGGAAATGCTTTGGTGATATTGGGTGAGTATGAGCGCCCCTTGGGGATCCTTGGTGTTAAACGAAAGGATTTTTGTCGCTTGTGTGGGGTAATATTTATCGACTGGATGCGGCTTACCGAGTGCCAAGTGAGAGATATGTTTGTGGCATTGGCCTTTGGCTCAGGATATTCGGTGTTGGGTGAAGGCCTCAGATAAAGAGGGTAGGGTGGGAGGGCAAATGCCTGGAATGAGGTGCCATTTGGTTTTCTTTGTCAACCCGTGTGACTGAGCAGTTGTGCACTGAGGATTTGTTGGCACACAAGTTGATGTTCTTTAAAGGATATTGCTTTGAAATTGAATTGTGTTGCAATATGGCAGTGGAAATTGTTTGGCGGTTTATATCATGGAGTTTTGAGTTTATACTACGGTTTTGGAATTGATTCGAAGTAGAAGTAGACTGGATTCCTGAATGCATGCGGTTTTCTTTCAAAGAGATAGAAATCTGACTAAATTCAAGATATGCTCTGATCTCTGTGCACATCTAACGTTCAAGGAATCAGTCTGTCGAGGTAGAATCAAGACGGAGTAACAAAGAAGATGTATTATGAGCAATGAGTAACTTAGTTTTAGTAACAAAGACATGCAACGAATTTCAAAATAAGTTTTTTTCTTTTTTAAATTTGTAGAGTTCGCCTAATATATTTTCGCAAGTAAAATTAAATGTTCCCATTAAAATTTAATATGGAACACAAGCTTTCAAAAGGAAAGCTGCCAAAGCCAAAATAACGTATGATTTAAAAAAGAAACCACAAGTTCACCCACCCTTTACACTGGTACGTTCTAATCTATAAATATTATAAAACAAAGTCTAAAAAAAAAGTTTGGGGAGTCTAATCTCAGGAACTACTGAACGGATTTCCATGCGGTTTTCATCAGTAGTATTGTTGAGTATCTGTTATGGCTATGGGCTATATTTTCTTAAACATTTGGACACAACAAGCTAACGCTTTATTGGGATTTGTAAATAAAGCTGAGAGCTGGCAAACTCTAAGGTGGGAGCTGTCTAGGCAGTAAAAGATACGGAAAAATATTGTACGGGTGAATTGGTTGCTTCAAAAAGTTGTAAAAAAATGTCAGCGATAGCAAATGTCTATCTTTTAAGGTAGACTCACAATAACCATTTTGATGACTCCAAAAAGACTCGACAAGCCAATCTCTCACGTAATTTCCACTCCGCTTTGTCAAAAAAATCCGGAAAGAATTACAAAAAATCAGCATCGATGAGTACCTACATTAAAAAAACTAATTTCAGAACTCTGGCCCTAATACTTTTCGATCTTTTGGCCAAAAACTATAAAACTGGAATATGCGATATTCAAAAATCCAAGAACACAGATTTGCAGATCTCTGGGAAAGCATTAAGAAATAATAAGTATAACAATATCGGTTAGTGGGTAAAATTGGAGAAAATGCTGATTAAAATTTTGTTTAATCCATAAAATTCTGTGTGGTGTTTTCTCAGTGGTGTTATACGGATAGAGGTATATGAGGTGTGAATTATATGGTATGGGGATTGGTTCACATAAATGCAAGCATTAGAATAGGGACAGCGGTGCCAGATCGCGGTATTTTTCTTTTCTACAGAAAAATAGTAAAGACACTTAGTTTCGTAATGTCGTTGTGTAAAATTAATAATCCTTTCTTGCTGTGGCAAAATCACGCCAAAATATGACTGAAGATATTTTGCTCCGCAGACGACAAGAACTCTCATCCGATTATGGTTACATTGATGAAGTATGTTCTGTGAAGCTTTGTTTCAGGTAAATAGAGAAATAGTCTCTCTTAGGCAAACTCTTGAAAAATGTCGGTACTTCTTTGCCGCCATATATAACATCAGATCATTACTGACTAATTGAAGATACTCAAAACGAGTGTCTTTTGAAGAAGGAATAAAAACTCGTTTATGATTTAATTATGTCATCAGTCTACAATAGTAAGGGGAGCATTTTCTTTCTGAATGCTCCTGCAGGCAGTGGGAAGACTTTTCAATAAATCTACTACTTACAAAGATTAAAAATGGTGGCGATACTGCTCTTGCTGTGGGATCGTCTGGTATTGTACCCACACTTTTAGATGGCGGAAGGACTCCTAACTCTGCTTTTAAACTTCCATTATCATTTTGTAGTGTCGAGTTTCAAGTAGAGAGTAATACTGGTAAATTGATGAGGGATTGTAGTTCAATAATTTGGGACGAGGACTCAATGCGCCACAAAAAGGCACTACAGACGAAGTCAATGCTTCTCTGAAATAGTTTTACTTATGGCTGCACATAAAAAATTGAGCTTCAGACTTATATAGGTGTTAAAGACAACACATAATTTTCCACTAACATATGTACTTAAAATAAGAGCAGAGACATTTTAAGTAATAAATGGAAAGGTAAATCTGTAATGATTCATTTCTCGCCAAATGTGAGCCATCATCAAAAACCTATTATTCAGTTGACAGCGTTTTAGAAGAAGCAGTGCATTACCTCAAATAATTTCTAAATTCATTAACACTTCGATTGGTGCGCAGTAGGTTGGTTAACTTGTGTTAAGAGCACTTATTGTTTTTTATTCGAATATAATAGGTTTCGTTGATAGCTTCGATTTCAAGTTGGTGTCCTTTGCCTTCGGATCTCCACCACCTAGTACCGAGAGATTTAAGAAAATGTTCATATTATGAAGTAGTAATCTTGTGTTTTGGGGAACAAGAAAAAATAATTGATATTGAAAGTTAACATCTTTGAATTGTCTTCGTGAAGACCATGCCAACCAATCAAGAACCGTACCCGAGCCGTATTTGGCATTATTCAGAGGAAGTTCCTAACTCAACCGTGTCTCAAGAATGTGGAGCGAAAATCACTTCCGTGTATAAAATTCTCCCAAAAAACTTTGATTAGCAGATAAAGACAAAATCCCGCCCCCGTTTCGCCAAGATAAAGAAACAACTTGTTCATGCTACATTTCCTCTAATCCGATTATCCTATCATATCAAATTCAAAATACCTCTTAATACCACCTCCATCCGACCTCAATTCTCACGTGTTCTTCCCTCAAAGACGATATGTCAGCCCACCCAACAGCGGTCGTTACCGCAACCGAATGGACCGAAGAAAACTCCCGCATCCTTCCGCCAAGAAGCATACTTACTCTTCGATGCAGAATCTTTGAACTGATAAGCGTTCGACCAAACCCCAAAAGTGCTCCGCCCCAGCCAAGCACATTGTCTACCCATATGCTCAAAATTTATGACCAACCCCGACTCTACATAGAGCATAATGCGATGTCGAGGATACACACACGACGTGGTCGTGGACGCACCGAACCAACATCATTTGGCGCTGCTCTGCACGCTCCGGGGAGTAGAAGACATTGTGCGGTGGAAATTACTCCTGTTCGTCCTGGCGGATCCCCGTGGGGCAGGAACTTCTTGTTTTCTGTAATTTAACTTTGTTTCGTGAATTTTAAATGGATCCTTGGATGGGACTGGCTCATAGAACCTTTGTGTGTGTATGTGCTGGGGATGATATGATGAGGATACATCAGTTCAATTGGATGTGAGACCTTCAAATTCTAGGCCTCCGGGGAGATGGAACGTCCTAATAGGCTTGGTTTTAATTAATTTTCACTTATCAGAGGGGTGATGACGACGATGGTGATGGCCTTTAATTGTTATCGTCTGCCTGACATGTGTCCCTGAAGAGTGCAGGTGACGTAACATGAATCATCCATGTCTGGAGTGTGGTGATAATTTGAGTATAGCAGAAGGAATTGGGCTCTAGGCAAAACCGCAAAATACACACACACCCAGTCGGGGAGAAGTGGGGAGCATCAACATGTCAATTTGACAGATGTGTCCAGTGCTGCCAACTGGACCGCTGTGATTTGGCTAATCTGTCTGTTGAAGTGAATTGGACAGTAGCAAAGTTTGATTTTAAGATTAAGGTTTAGTTTTGGATATTGTGAACAAGACCAAATCATTTTAATGTAAGAAAAAGCAAAAACCAAACTTGCGTGTTATGTATCCCTGCTCTT
This sequence comes from Syritta pipiens, assembly GCA_905187475.1. Classification (NCBI taxonomy): domain Eukaryota; kingdom Metazoa; phylum Arthropoda; class Insecta; order Diptera; family Syrphidae; genus Syritta; species Syritta pipiens. The sequence continues at coordinate 7,513,913 of LR994571.1, read as the reverse complement.
TCTACGGAATTTAATTCCGACCAGTGCGATACCCATGCCCAAATTTAAAACGTCCGCAAAGGGCGAATTGTCGTTTGCCCTTTATACTAGCCAGCCTGATCGGTTGGTGTGCTGTGTATTTGTGTTTCACATGAAAGTGAACGAGCCACTCATTTCTTCTTTTGAATTTTTTTTATATAATTTGGGTATACACTGTCCCAACTTCATATAAATATAGGAACCGAAGCTCTAAACTGTCACTTTACATATTTCTTTTTGAGGATTTTTTTATAAGTATAAGGGTTAGAATTTTGTTGATATAAAAAAGCAAAAAAAAAGGTAAATCAGAATACTTAAAAAGGCATAAAAGGCATTTATTAAAAGTAAGGCAAGAAATGCATATATGAAATATACATGAAAATAAAAAATGAAATATCTAGCTAGAGCAGCATAGAATGTGTGGGCGCCGTAGTTTAATCATTAGTGCGTCGGACTGCTAAGCGAAAGCTAGGTTTTGTCCATCAAAGGGATGCAACGCAACTCATTTATTACTGTTATTTTTATTTAACTTTAAAGATTGATAACAAGTTTAGTTTTTTGAAATGTTTGTTACCTTACAAGACTCTGGAAATCAAAAGATTCTTAGGAAAAACTCGTATATTTCATCTTCTGGATATTGCCATTGAATCAATTCAAAATCAACATTAAAAAGGAAAGTGACAAACTTGTAAGGGTTGGAAAGGATATCACAAACCCGCACCAACGAAAATCTATTCTTATTGCAGTCTATAGAACTCAAAGGCTCAACATTCGAGTTTTAAAATAATTTATATCACAAAATTACTTCTCTGGCCTCACTGTGCGTCGGTTACACGTTAAATTATAGTATTTCACCCTACGATTGAGCGATGTCGGGTTTCCAATTGAAGGTCACGGCATTTTCAAAAAACCTTTTCTAATGACAAAGGGGGAAAACAAATATTGTAACGAGCATTTCTAAAATTTCAATTTCTGACATCGGTATGGATATTGGTGTCGTTCGTTGATGGCGAACGTGGCTAATAATCACCTGAACAAATACACTTTGCCAAACCACGTCTTTCTGCAATGCGAGATTACTTTTTAGCCACTTTTACACGCGCCGAAACTCCACCCGACGTCTCTGCAATCAGCGCTTAAGCTTACCAATGGAATCACTTTCCATCCAATAACATGTCAAATTGCCTTGCCCGAGGCATGAATACTTATATCGCCATATGCCGCTATGTGTCTGTGTATGTGCTCAAAAAGTCCTTTTCTGTTTACGAATTCTTTTCTCGTCCTTGATATTGAAATATTCAATATCAAAAAATTAAAAACAAAACAAAAAAAAGTGTATACAATTTCCTCCCTTACAAAGGCACGTGATGAGAAGTAGCATAACGATACCAAGCGGTTCACAGTGCACACATCAATTATCCTTCGGAGCCTAATGTGTTTGCCTTTTAATATTTCGCTCAAATAACTGTAAATATCCTGCGGGCTAGGCAAGCATACTTCACACGTTCCCTGGTTGGGGGAGAAAAGCTGGCAACTGGTGGGAGAACGACGATGACACGGAACGGGCCACAAGACTCTCCACCGAAACAACACCGAGTTGTTTCCTGCCTTTCCATGGAAGCGCGTGCCTTCGGGCGGTGGCTGCTTCGGCGGCCGTGATTGAGAAACACACACTCAAACAAGAAATCGAAGAGTGGAACATATCTGATCGTCAAGGACTCTCGTCTGCTTGAGAATTCCTGCAGCGTTGGCCAAATAAATTTGAATATCTTTGCTTGCTATCATCCGGCGATGCGTGGTCGTGGGTGGTGCAATTTCCCGCCCTTTTATTTTGCCATCAAAAGTGCCAGCGCTATGATGGATATCCTTTGAGCTAATTTCAGCCATGTGACGTACATAAATTCTCTTGTGAATTCCGTTGTAGGAGGGAAAAGAAAAAGGAAAAAAAAAATCCAATTTCGGTTTCTCGATTGGTTTTGTGTCGATGCAAAGTGAATGTGTTCGTCAATCGTGTCTGCTTGATCTGTCAAAATTGCCGTTGCTCACGGGTGTGTTCTGTCATGGCTTCAATTAGAACGTTTTGTGTTGGAAGGGTGTGGGAAAATGGTGCTGATGCTCTTTTTGGTGAGACTACAAATTGGATGGAATATATTGTAAGGATGCTTTCGACTCAATCAGTTGGGGAATGGAATAAATTGTGTGGGTTGTCACTTTTGGCAGGCGGTGCTGGAGACTTAGGTTGCTCATCTGCTGAAGGATGTTAGTTAATGATATGATTCTGTCGAGGAATGGTAATCAGATTGTATTTTGCAGAATGGACTTATCCGGAATGAAGTGCCGATTGAACGATATGTGTGGGCTGATTCCGAACTTACGATAAAACGCTATATAGGTTCCATTCTCAGAAACTAATTATTGCTTTTTGATGAAGTGTTAATAATAAGAGCCTTAAGGAGAAATTCTGTGTGGGAAGTACGAATGAAAGAGTTTTAATGGAGACAGAGATGTGATTCATGTGAAAGCATATTCTATTAGTTATTCTCCAAATCTTTTCCGAAGAGAAAGAAATTTGGAAAAAGTGTTGTTTTTATTTTAAAGATTTTTATATAAGGTTTATTTTTTTCTGGGTGTATGAAAGCACAGTGAGTGAGTTCTTTTCAATTGCGAGTGATGTCACGAAACAAATTTGCTTGAATTATTTGAGAGGTCAACACGTAATGCTGGTTCAAACTCTTAAGTCCTAAAGTCCTCAAGTTTCATTATTAAGGCAAAAGGTCGAACAGGCTCTGTGACCCATTAATTTACCCACATTTCTCGCGGACACAAGTCACGATTAGCATTTTTGTTTGAGGTCTGGTTTTCCCATTAAGGAGTGCAAAAAAATATTTCTAGCCAGATAAAAGTAGAAAAGTCCTTTTGGTGCAGAATTAAAAAAACAAATGAAAGATGGTGCCATTTTTGATGATCTGCCGATTAAGCAGCCATATTTTTCGAGCTTCATCCAAGCAGGACTGGAATTTCTAAGAAATCTAAAATTATCTCCCCTGTTCCACAGATCGAAATACCGGGGTGGATGTTAAGATTTTGATTACAATTTCTAACATCTCGAAATTCATTGCCTGGAAACTTCCTTACCAGACTTTCCACGGCCACTTACAACAAAAAGACATCCGTAATCTGTCTGCTGCTCGCATAAAACTCCCGCCAAATTGACAATAATGGCAGCCTCGGGACCCTGATCATTTTAAAAGTTTTCCCAGCACCCAATTTCACTTATTTATCATAAACCTCTCCATCCCAAACCCTTTTAACCGGGTGCTTTTGTGGGTATAAATTCTTGGAAAAAATATCAAACACCCACGCCCGCCCACATCCCTCAGGTGCATCGTCTTTTACCTAAAAAAAACATTATCGCCGACATAAATTTCGTCCCCCCGCAAAAATGCTGTTATTCTTTATCCGAAACAAGCCAGAAACAACTCCAATACCTGTCATCATACGCCCAAAAGTAAATATTTTCACATATTTTTGTATCTCGTAGGCGGTAAACGTGCACATCTCATAGGACAAAAAGGATTCCTCTCATCCTGACTTATACAATCGAAGTCAGAGATGAAAAACCGACGGGCTCGACAAATTGAAAAACCATGTTCGCAAATACTCACGAAAGGACTTTTTATTGCTCAGACGCGCCTCGCCATCGTGTTATGTTTGTTATCCTGAAAAGCAATAAAAACCGAAAGTTTTCGGTTGTCAATTCGTGTTTCTCTGCCGCCTCCGCCCACCAGTGAAACGGCGCCGTTTTCTTTTCGTCCTTTCATTGAAAAAAAAAAAGAGAAAATCGCTTTAAAATTTATGATTTTCGACTTCTCCACATGCTGCACACGCCCAATCCCAAGTCGAAATCCCATAAAGTCGCGTATGCATCCTTTCGCCCTTCCACACACAAAGGAAATAAATTCACGGTTTGCGATGGAAAAGGAATTTTTTGCACGCACATATACACACGGACGAAGACACCACCAGGACACGGGACGAGAATCCAAACGGAATCATGAATCTGAAAGAGATAAACTTGAATTGACATATGTTTTGGGGAAAATATTTTGACAGGACACATTCAAACCTAACGTTTCCGAGTGCATAGTTAATGGTAAAATGGCGGCGGTGGAGCAGCTCAAAAGGACGAAGGGAATAAATATTTTCACAATGCTTTATTTGAATTCTAATGAAGGAATTACGGTGGGCTAGTCGAAAGGACATCTTCTCGTGTGGGTGAGTGCTTTTGTCGTTACGCGATGTAGAAGATATGCGAGTTACGGTTTAGGGCAACGTGGTAGTGATGAATTATCCAGCGAAATGGATGCGAGCCAAACGATAGCAGAAGGGACTTTCAGGGATCTGCGTTGAAGTTTTGGAAAATTATGACATCTCCTGACGTTCTGGAGTGTAATTGTGACGAAGACTGTAAGTTTACTCACTTACTAAGCTGTGCTTGTAGCAGCTGCTGCCAGATAACGAGGGTTTTTATGTGTGAATTTAGTTTCTTAGAGATGCTCAGTTAAAGTTTTTGTGAAATAAACGCAAGTTTTCTTTTTCGTAAGAAAAAAGACCCAGAATTGGTGATATGCTTCTCTTCGACTTTGTTTTTACAGGAACTATTCCTAAGTAAATGGTTTCTGCAGGAGGAAAACAATTAAAACTAGTTGAAAGAGCTTAGTTTAATTACTGAAACCATAATTGAATGTTGAATAGAACAGCACAAGTGAAATTTTTGTTTTTTTTTTTTTGTTTATAGGAGAGAAACAAAAACCAGCATATTTTGTTAAACAAAATATACTGTTGGTACCAGTTTCGCATTCAAATTTGTATGTGTTTTAGATATATGTCGTTTTTTTCTCTCAACGCAAAGTTCTACACATAATCGCTACAAAAACATAATAAAAGTGATTTCGAATAATGTTATGTTGTTTTAACAATTATTGATTCATTTATGCAAAAAGTCCAAAAAATATTTAGTTTAAGAGTTTATTTAATCGTGTGAAAAACATTTAAAATTTTCAAACACAATAACGTCCTTTATTGATTGGTATTAAGAAAGAATTGTTATTCAACTTTTAGCCAAAGATGTTGCCCAGTTTAATATTTGAAAGAAAACAGCAAAATAAAAATACTCTATCAAGAACTGTTTAAAATTTGCAAAACCTAAACAACGAGGTTACTCATTTACAGGCTGTGCAAGGTTTTTTTTTCTCCTTTCTGTTTCAACTTCCAAAATCAGTAGGTATCAGTAGGTATATATCCGAAAATAGTATTTCTAATCAAACAGATTAGAAATCATAAGCAATTGTTTTTTTTTTCAAAGAAATGCTTAAATTCTGTAGAAAGTTAACTTACCTAAATATTTAAATCAAAAAATGTTTTTAAACTGGCTTTCACTGATTAAACAGAATTTGTTGTAACTAATTTTATCCGTTTTTATCATACTGTGTAGCAAAAATTTGTATATATAAATTTTGTGGCAGTTTCTTATTTCTTATGGTTAGACAAAAAAACTTTGATCATTTATTTTTTCCAACTAACTTTATGACAACGGCATCATAAGCAAAATAAATGATACTTTTTAAATTAACAACAAGTGTTACTAATCCCTAGCTAAGAAAACAAAATTCTGAACCCCAATAGTGAACTATGACACTTCCTGAGATTTAACTTTTAAGCTCCAAAATACGGGGTTTTGGAAGCAAAACATTTCAAATGAAAACACTTGCTGTGTTGATATTCTAACTTCGAAGTATGCCTGGTGAATTACATTCTCACCCGCCTGGATAGTATTACGAGAAATAACAGAAGACTTCTAGAAAATACAAAAACAGACAATTATACAGAATTTGTAGAAAAATTAGTGGATAAGTTAAGAATACTAAGCTGGAGGATGTCGTTGCAGCTACTTGCTTTCCACTTCCATTTCGATTTTTATAGTAAAAATATGAAGAGTCTGATGATTGGCTTTAAAAAAAACAAAACTAATGTGATATCTTGTTTGATTTAGAGAGAAGAGATAAACCAAAATAAACAGAAGAAAAAAAAAAGAAAATCTTTGCACTTTTGAATATTTATATAAGGACCATTATCAAATATACGATAGTGTAATAAAATTTGATAGATATAACATTTTGGATGATGTTGGCTTTCACATAATTTATAAAAATGCATACAGTGACCAACGCCAGATGTTATCAATCCATCCATCTATTGGTCACATTCATTAAAGCGACTTTTAAATTAATTTTGTTGCGAATTTCACGTTTTTTTTTATATTTTGCTCGGAAATATTTTAAATTCAATTTATATCCGTCGTTTGGGGTAGCATTTCAGTCCATTTTGTGATATTTTCAGCCAGCCACATTGCACTAGGACGACTGACTTGCACTAGGTTGAATTTGTGTCATACACTCTTTTATGGCCCATTACATTATCAATAAAGTGACTTTAATATCTATACCACTTCAAACAAGCACAGAACCGTCCCCATGAATGAATGTATGTAAGTCTAAAGTGTTTTTTCTCTCTTGCAGCTCTCTAAAGCATTGTTGCTTTCATTTCATAAATTCTTTTCATCTTCCAATTTTTTTCTTTTATTACGTCTTTAATAATATTAAACGTTAAAAGGTAGTCCTAAACGTTTGACCACTCGTTTGAAGAACACCTCACTCTTCTGTGAATAAGTAATCCTGTCTCAGCCTTGACCTTGCCGACAAAGAAAGCCATCATCGACATACACCCCTAGGCTAAATTCATACTCGATAAATCTCTTTCTGTTCACAGAACCATACGCTCGTATTATTCCATTGAAATTATTCACTCCCCCATAGCAACGACCTAGGCATGGACTTGTCCAGCTCGAACTTTAATCGCACGAGGCAAAGCACTCAAGCTGACCGGGCAATTTATTAGAAAATCTACTGGCTACAGCTTATTGATTCGTTATCCACGCTGTCGAGGGCTGTTATTCACAAACGTAATTAACTTGTGAGTCCCTGAGACATCCCCACCCACACCTGCCCGACATAAACATCGAATCGTTTTACCACACAATAGCCTCACGAACAAATAATTCAATGAAATTAAACTTTATTGCCACATATCCTTGATTTTCAGTGACCAATCAGCCTACTAACCAGAAATCAATACTCCCTCCCAACCACTGAACCGAAGGCGAAAACAAATAACAGATACTCGTAAATCATATCTTTCTCTTCCCGATATGAGATGTCCAATAATTAACAACATTTTCGGTATCTGTTGTCGTCCGGCAGCACACAGGGACACAAAAAGGACACACTGTTGGGTCCTTCGGAGGCGCACACAAAACAATCTATGAAAAGACCAAGCAAACAACAATCCCGAGGACGAGATGAGGGTTTTTGTGTGTGTGTGTGTGGGCGAGAATCCTCGAAAGGACATATTGTTGTAAGTTATTTCACGCCTACATTGTCCCACTGTCATGCTGCGGTGTGTCCTTACGAATGGGGTGTGGCATCTCTTGAAAAGCCCTTCACCCTTCCTTGCGGTGAAGAGAAAAAAAAGAAGAATGATGGACGAGCGAAGGTCTGAGAAGGAGATATGGAAAAATTAATTTAAATACACGCGACGCTTACTATGGATTGAGGCGAGTGGGGTAGTGAGACATGGCGATGCTTGGAGTGATGTGTGGTTGTTCTACGACGTCAATTCACGTGACCTGTTTCGTGACGCATCCTGCTCCTGACGAGTTCCAAAACCTACACCTACCTTCCGCTTTGAGAGCCTATAATCAAGACTCTGACATCATTGATGTGGACACACACGAGAAAGGCTTTTAGTGGATGAAGTGCTCGGGTTGGCATTTCGTCGACGTCACCACCGGAGGCAGGTGCTTGTTTGAATTTCAAAAAACAAAAGGAACCGTAAAGTTTGACAGGAGAAGCTGACATACTTAAACACCCCTCCTGGCAGGACTGAGAGATGTCAAATCCGATCGGTGTTTCCGTTGACTAAGGGAGCTGCTTCCTGTGGAGGACGACGAGGTGGATTGGAAGGCTTTAATTAAAACAATCAATCAATCAAACGCAATAGAATCCGTTGCTACCTGATGGTGATCGGGTATATGCAAGAAAATAAAAAAGAAATTGAAAAACACAAGTGCGAAGGTGGTGCAAGGAGTCTGGAGGTTTATTTAAGGTTTGGGTGAAATTAACTCAGCAGTCACCCCCGGATGACGACATCAAAGTGAATTTAAAGCGACACTAGGGCGTATACGTAACGATTTTTTTCTTTTCTTCCTTTTTCTCTTATCCGGCGCGTGTCTGCTGTTCGAGGACTTAGAGGGAAATTAACAAATTGCGAAAGGATTAAGTCGTTAGACGATGATGGGGAAGGACATGAGATTGTGTTGGTGTGACGTGGAGCAATTGAAGGAGATGTAATCCTTGTTGAGCTGCGTGGAGTGGAGTGGAGATGATTCATGAGATTTTATGCTTGCAGAGGTTTATTTTTAGGTTTCACATTGTAAGTAGAGTGAGGAAAAAATTTAAAAGGATTATGTCTGCTTTTTTTTTTTTTTTAATCTGACGTAGAAATTTGTGTCAAAGAGATTTGACGAAAAAATCTGTGTTTTATGATACTTACATTGCGAATTGTAAATGAGTTTTTATAGATGTTTTTTCTTAACCTCAAAAGAACGCAGATGCTATTATTAATTCTATAGCTTCGAGTCCTTGAAATATGTAGGAGTTTCCTTTAAGTACTCACCATATCTTTTTATAGTTTTGACTACCATAAAAGAAGTTGCGATTTCCCCAAACACAGAACATCTTATTTAAGCTTATTGCAAGGGATTTGCTAAAGAAAAAATGAAATGTTTTAATTGTAATTTTTTGTTTTGATTTTGTTTCGCAAAATCAAGTTTAAAAGGTGTGAAATAGAACAGAGTGTCGATTTTTAAAGCTTAATGGTTTCATCTCAAAAGATTAATTTGGTAAGATCTGTAAATAGCTTTGTGTGTGCCACTTGAAGTAAAGGCAAACGAAGAAGTAGCTTAGGTGACTATGAAGCTCAAATTTTGTTTTAGGGTCAAGATTTACGAAAATCTTAAATAACCTTTTCCAAACTATCAAAAATGCGTATTTTGGATGTTGACAGGTGCTGAACTGCTAGCCGGCTACGAATGAAAACACAAATCAGCCAGAAAAAAAGGTTGGGTTGGGTTTTTTCTAAGAAAGGCAAGCATACTTCTGCAAAACTTAAGATATTGTCCACTCTCCTATAAAAAAAAAAGAGTTTTACCCACATCCCGTCAAAAAAAAAAAAGTTCAGAATTTTCATCATAGTGTATAGAAGACTCGTATCCACACTGTTTTTCGCAGTGCAGTGCTGTTTCTTCGACCCAAAAACTGCGTACTACTTTTTTAACGTTAATACTGTGTTTTCACAAAAAGTACTGTTTTTCCTCTGAGAAAAAAATTTTAAGCGCATCAAAATTCAAATATAATTGTGAGATTTGCGCACACAATATAATTTTACGAAGAACTACGGCACTAATGACAAAATCTCACTGCGGCAATGTTTTAACTCTGGATGGTTGAGTTAAAATATTCATCCTTGCGATTGTGATTACTATTATTGTATTCTTCTCAGGAACTTCATAGTCGGTGGAATAAATTTTTGCTGCATTGAACAAACCGTGGACGTCAGAAAACCCGATTAGATGTGGAAATATTCAATGCACTTCTAACCATCAAACACAATTTGAAATATACATTGCTTGACTTCTATAACAACCTCAAATCGAAGCTGGAATTGTTTCGTCAAACTGCATCAAGAAACAGGTATACTGTAACCGCCATAGAAGAACTTAAATCTCCACTAGTAATTTAATGCAATAGAGATAGTAAAAATGAATTGTCTGATTTTATTTTATCCGATCTTTGATTGTTATTGAATAAAAGACTTTAAAAGTGTTTCTAATTACACTAATACACGTGACCCGCACCTTAGGTACAGGTACACGTTTGGTTCATTTAAATACAAATACAAGTGTACTTGACTATATTGCGTAAGCAATGTGCAACATCCTATGCACGTCTTCTACAGTGGCAAAAAAGTTCAAAAAATTTATTGAGCTTTCGACTCATAAACGTACTTGAACCCATGCACATCCTTATAAACATTGTGAGAGGTGATCACTCATTAGCATCCATGCATAAGTTGCTAGAAAAGCATATGTTAGCTTCCAAAAATTACTCCGATATGGTATTGAATTAAAAGAATATTAAAATAATATTTACACAGAAGAAGAATATTAAAAAAATATTACACAGATTTACAACAATTGTTTTATCTAAATTCGTTATATTTTATACTGTCTGCACATTTTTTACTAAAAACATCTGAAAGTATAAATACACGTGAAAATATAAATACACGTGAAGCAGTGTATCCTTAGACGCATGCGTCCATGCTCTAAGTACTCCAAAATTTTCCAATGCACTCTTTAAAAAAAAAAAAGAAGGTCACTCTCTGTCCCACTCTACCGGCACATCTTAATCATTATTCACCGATACCTTCATCAAGGATCAAATAAATTCGCACAAATTGGTTGCCATCACAACGACCTCACTTTCAATCCTTCCCTATCCACGGTCTTTTCCTTTCGACACTTAAATTAAATCCCATTCAAGACAGCGGCGGTCCCCTCAAGCTGAAAACAAAAGGCGGCTGCCTCCTAACAAGGACCTTTGTTTTAATTATCCTTTCAATCAATATTAAAGCAAACCCTACCCCCAAACCAAGCACCAGGCATTTCACCTCCAAGGAACGATGATTATTCACCTCATCACAATGACACTGTTGACAATGCTTTTAATTACGCTTGGCAGACATAATGAAGTCCTTGTTCGGGGGTCCTGACAGCGACGAGAGTTATCTCCGCCGCACTGTCGTTGGCATAGCGCCGCTAAGTAACGTGATTTAGATGACAAATGCGATGGGACGTATGAGGCGGATGGGACGAAAGGAAGCTTATAGGACTTCTTGCACTTCCGTGGACGTGTTGGTTTTGAAATGACAATAACTGCAATAAAACAGATACTTTTCCACTTATCCTGGCCTGACACATGCAATAACACGCGACCTTATACAGTCGTAGGGGATTCTATCCTTTTCTTTCGTTGTTATGACGCTTTCTAACGGTATGTGGCAAAATGGATTTTTGTTGTATGAAATGGAATTGCATGTGACAGATGAACACATATATAGCTTCTCCTGTGCGCTTGGTTGGCTTGTAGTAGAAAATTGAATATTGTCATTCCTTATTTAGAGGGAAATGGGACAGGAATGGCTGGGCGCAACGAGAATTTGCAGATAAATCAACAACAAGTTTAAAGAAACCGACCACAGTGTTGTGAATTTCAATTGGACTTTGTTATGTGAACTGAAGGCGACTTAGAATATCAATGGATATGTGGTTTATACAAAGCATCTTATGTCGGACTCTCCGAATTCACTTTCCGAGTGTTATAATAAGAAAAGTAATATTTTCTGTAAGGGCAAAGAAAGGGTTACACATACCCGAAACCTTTAAAAAAAATAAATTTAAATGGAGTTGAGGATATGGAAAAAGCTTTAATCTTTATCTCATGCTTGCTTCGAAAACTACACAAACACTTCTAGTTTTATTATTTTTAAAAAAAAAAAAGAACCTTATGGAAATTCTTTGACTTTATTTCAATGCTTATTTTATGAAAAAAAAAAAGTGCAGTATCGGACAAAACAGAAACACCCCACTAAGCAAACTGACTGTTTTGCTTGTAGAGGATGACCAAGAATATGGCTGGAAAACTTGACATTCAGATTATGATTTGCTTTGATCTTTACAGAACTCTCTTAATTGTGTAGTTTTAAATTCCGTATATCGGAACGTCGAACGCATGTACGAAGTCTATTCAAAAAATAAGGTGAATTTTCAAATTTCGCGGACAACGTACATTCGATTATCGATTTTTTTATTTTGCTATGTTGGCACACACGTCTCGAACACATGTTTACAGTTTCAGCTATAGAGCATATTTATTTTGTTTGTGAGAGGCATAAAAGTAAAAAGTGTTTTGCGTGTTAGGCGATTTCCTGCTGTCAAAAAAAATGGATCAAAGAATTTGCATTCAATTTTGTGTGAAAAATGGAATCAAGTGCTCAAAAACTTTTGCAATGTTGACAGTGGCATACGGTGAGTCTACTCTGATTTAAAAAAAATATTTACAAGTGGTACAGCTTTTCAAAGACGGCTGAGAAGATGTGAATGACGACGTTCGTACTGGACACCCCAGCACATCAACAACCGATAAAAATTGAAAATTGTTGTGAAGAATTATCGAATCACTATTAGAGAAGTTGCTGAAGAGGTTGGCAGGTTGGTTGGTTCATGCCATGTAATTTCTTCGGAAATTTTGGAAGCGTATGGCAGCGAAGCTCGTTCCAAAATTGCTGAATTTTGACCAATTAAACTGTTGCTTGTTCATAATTTTTTGGCCAAAACAAACACCGTAATCATGCTTCAGCCACCGTATTCACCAAATTTGGCACCCGACGAGTTTTTCCTGTTCCCAAGATTGAACAGACCCGTGGAAAGGACGTCGTTTTGCGACGATTGAGGAGATACATACAAACCGAATCGCTGAGAGAGCTCAACGGCATACCAAAAAGTGCATATCAGAACTGCTTCGAGGATTGTAAAAAACGCTGGCACAAGTGTATTATATCTTAGGGGGACTACTTTGAGGGGGACCAAATAGAAATTAATGAATAAATAAATATTTTTCGAGAAAAATAAAAATTCACCTTATTTTTTGAACAAATCTCGTACATCAGCTTTTTGCTCAGAAGTGCCAGAAGTTCTACACAGATGGTTTAATGGCTTTAACCCAAAATTGGCAAAAAGATGTTTTTCGAAATAGCATATATCTGCTCTAATACTAATGTTCATTTAAGACATATTTTTTTATTTTCTCTTACTTTTGGAATTAAATAAAGGTTTTACATGCTTAGGGAATGTACATTAACGAATGAAGACCAATGTCCTTCATTGTTGTTTTATGTTATTTTATAGCACAGGTGGGTTTAAATCTACCCGAGACGTTGGGGGTTTTATTCACTCCAAGCGCCCCTTGTCCCTCGTTGTTGTCGCCAGGTTTCATTCTTGCTTAATTATGCTACCGAGCTTTGAACACCCAATATACTATATTAAAGTTTTTTTTTTTTTTTTGTGTTGGTCATGTAGTCCATTAAATGGAAATTAATAAAAAAATAATCTAAAATCCTAAATTTTCATAGTTCGCCATTCGCTGATTTTTATCTCCGTGTTATTATTGAAGTCATGAGACTACATTTAAACTTCACACACAAAATCAAAAGGCTACATTTTTGCACTTAGTGCCTTGATAAACCTAGTCTCCCAGTCTCTTTCGTTAATACCAAATAGCCAAAAGCTTCAGGCCATAAAAACTTCAAACCAGAATAGCTTTTCACAAGTTGTCACCTCTTTCCCACTCAACCAATGAATATTTGAAAAGTGGGTGAGAAAAGGTTACATATACCCCAGAGTCTCCTTTCGATGCCGGCATACAAAGTGACTAGCAATTTGCCTTTAATTATTTCTTAAAAAGGTCATTTCACAACGTCTGCTCCAAGTCCTGCCTTCCAATGATCCACAGCTCATTGGAGTAGCTACATTCTCTTTAAATTCCTTTAAAATATAAAAAACCAGAATGCGGTCCACATAAAACTCAACGTGAACAAGTTTCTGCTTAAGACCCTGCAGAGCCTGATTAAATCATACCCCATGCGAGACTATTAATGGCGGTCCTCTGCCTTTCACACACACTCTAGCAACAGTGCACGGAGCCACAAGCTTGGCAGGACCCTTGAGTAGTAAAAAAAAATAAAAAGTGCAGATGCATCGGAATGAAGAGCAGCAGATTCGTGCGCGAAGACCATGTAAACCCAAGGAAAATGAGGAAAAAAATTACTTCCTCCACTTTGCATACATATTACATTCTCCTTTCTTTTATATCCTTTCCGGCACACACACCCACCTCTGTGGTCTTTCCGAGCTGTGGAAGTGGAACAAGAACCATCACCAAAGCCACGATGCTATCAGAGGCGACAATGCGAAAAGTCATTTGAGGAACTAATTGCATCCTTTTTATGGCCGACAAGTGTTGCTATGTGTATATTTGTGTGTCCATCCTCCATTCTCGACCCGTTCTTTTGGCATACATCCGAGGTCCATCTGTCGCGGTTGACGCTTGGGGTTGGTTGCGCAAATTGAAATTCACAAGAAGGACATAAATTATGCTCCATGGCAGGCAAGAGGAATCCTCCCTCCTGTGTTAATCCTCCCCTCTGTACTGTTAAGCTTATCCGACAACAGATCTATGTGAGAAAACATTTCTGCTGATACCGAACTGAAGAAAGGATATCTGTTAGCCAAGCTGAATGTGATTATGAAATAATTTGGGTTTGATTGAGTTCTCGTGTGTGCGGCTTCGAAAAGGCGATGAATGCGGTCATGTGGTCATGTGGTTTTGAGGCAGAGATATAAGTGACAGGAAAGTGTTGCCAATTTTGTTGGCAGTTGAATGCGGTCAACGGAAATATTCCCAAGAAGATAACATTGTATGTGGGACGTGGGGATGGGGATAGATTGTCTTTTATGATGTTGGCCATTTCAAGGGGAAAGTGGATATTGTCATAAACTATTTTGGAGTTATTGAGAACATACTACTGCTTAAATTTCATGGAGATTGTTCGTTATTGAAAGAATTGTGTAATTTTGATAAAAACTACAGACATTTTCTTAGGATGGATGGAAATATTTTTATTAAATTTTCGTGGCTGTCTATAGCAACAATTTATAAACCCGCAAGGACATACTTTTCAGTTCGAAATGAGTACTTATGATATCTTCAAAAAAAGAGCACACACCTACGCCGATGAGATTGCTCGCGTATAAAGAGCACACTCAGCGCATCCATTACGGTGAGCTGACGCGTACCTAGAACCCACTCATCCATGCTCTCACGTATCGCCATTAGATTAAGCTCTTCCAACGTCAAAAGTCTATTTTCCCGGTATCCTCTTTCATCAAGGACTCTACACTAACTAAATTTTTTTTTCTTCTATTTTCAGTGGTCGTCGCAAATCAGCAAATGCGCTCCACCACCAACCTCCTGATTATAAACTTGGCCGTGTCCGATATCCTTTTTGTGATATTCTGCGTTCCGTTTACGGCCACTGATTACGTTCTACCCGAATGGCCATTTGGAAATTTGTGGTGCAAATTTGTCCAGTATATGATAGTGGTAACATGTCACTGCAGCGTATACACCCTCGTCCTGATGTCCTTCGACAGATTTCTCGCTGTTGTACATCCTGTTACCAGTATGTCTCTACGTACGGAACGTAACGCAATGCTGTAAGTACTCTCAATCGTGTGATTTATTGGTGAATCCTTAATTCAAATTTGTATCTGTATGTGTTCTTTTCACAGAGCGATTTGTATGGCATGGGTTTTAATCGTCACAACAGCGATACCCGTGGCCCTAGCGCACTCCGTGAGGATATACAAATTTCGAGGACATAACTACACAGCGTGTGTGTTTTCATCGGAGGAGGACGTTTGGAGTTTGGTCGGGTTTCAGGTGAGTGGACAAAAATAGCAAAAAAATAAAAATGCCAGATAATAGATTTCGACAGGTGAGATAGCCGTTTTGGCTGCCTGCCGATTTATTTCGCTGAACGGGCGGTCTTGTAGCACAGCGCGTTCAGAGCTTTAGTTCTCTCCATCTCCTGTGGGGTGGCACCTTGCTGTGAGGGACATGTTGTTGTGTTTGGGGGAAAAAGGGCCCTGCATAGGTTTTATGGCATCAATAGGTTTTATGTTCGACAAAAGGCGAGGCCAGAAAAATTCCACAGACCCATTCAAGGAGCCTGCCATAGCAAGAAGAACGTTTTCCACGTTTCTTTTTTTTTTCATTGAGTTTTTCTATTTTTGGCACCTCGCGCACAGCGTGACAGGTGAACGAAGACCCTCAAATAAAAAAAAAAAAAATAATATCGTAATAAAAAGAACCTTCCTTGGCTGTTTGTGTCTTAATAGACTCGATTGTTCACGATTATGAAGGCTCGAAGCTTTTGTTTAATGTCCTTTAGTTCATCGTCCGTGGGTTTTATTGATTGCGTAAGGCTCATAAATAAAATTAATCGTCAAGTGCTGAGGGCTGGATGAGGCGAAATGTTTATTGATGTGATTTTGATATCATTTGTGTCTTTTGTATGTTTGTAGCTTTCTTGGAATTTTTTTTTTGTTTTTTTGTTTTGTATTTTATTAGCGGGGAGGTGGGGATTTACATTCAATAAAAACAGGCGGTGGACGAGGGTCTTATTCATTTTATGAGCCGTGACGAGGAAAAAAATCGTTGGGGAGAATTCAATTGTCGGGCTGAAACGTGTGCTCTTTCGAGAGACTGGGAAAAGTGTTTTAGGAAGTCATACAAATGTCATAACAGCGGCGGAGTTTCACAGTCAATTTCTCTACACTTACGATTTATGTGCAGTAGCTTGGAGTACTTATAAAAAAAAATGGAAGAAGTACCCCCGACTGCGATCATAAGTGTTTATTTATTTTGTCATTGGAATGACTGTTATTTGGGTGTTTTTATTGCACACCAGGGGTCTTTGTCATTCAGTCGTCTTTAATTTAACAATTTGAAGACAACATGAAAAGATGATGTATTACTACAAGGTGGACTAAGTACAAGTTTCTTTTTAATAATGCAATTTTGGCTTTATTAGTAAGAATGAACATTGCTATTTATTATGAAAAACAGCATCGTTCAAGTGGCTGCTTCGGCAAGCTTTGCAGCGACGCATTCTTTCCCATTTTCCAAGACCTTGTTGATGGTTTCAGCCTGTAGCCTACGGATTACTTTGCCTTAAGTGCTTGAATCGATTTTTAGTTCTTCACGGTTCTCTACAAAAAAGTCACAAGGGGTCAAATCGGTAACTGGTACCGCCACGACGAAAGATAACACGATTTCTTCTTCAAAAACATCCTGGCTACACAGGACTCACTTTGGAATATTTAATATTCCCCAAAGTTGTTTAAGCGTAAAATGACTCATTTCGCTCCTCGGAGGCTTCCTACCAAGATTTCGAGCTTTCAGTGATAAAATAACCCAGTATTTAAAAAAGAAGCCAATAGATGGTCCACCCTCTATAGATAAATTATGTAAACCTGCAAATGTACGAAACACGTCACTAGATACCTCAGCCTTCTTCGAAAAGTCACATGATGAGTCATATGAAGATTGATGCTAAGAGTTCCAAAAACAAAAGCCGAGTCAATGACACCAGCTCGCACCTGAGAAAATCCAAGACAGGTGCTCGAAATCAAATCCGAGACAAGTACTTGACTTTGGCACCTGACAGTGCGTCTTCCCCTCACGACAAAAGTCTCAATAAAACAAAACAAACAAATTCTCCGCCTTTGTATTCATTCCGATGAAGACCCCTCAAGAAGATGCGTCTCAAAGTAGTCTGCCTCGGTAATAACCTCATTAAAATCGATTCACCTTCGGTAGACAGAGCCCAGACGCACACACTCACGCAAGAAATCAGTGATCACTGAGCACGTCGTCTGCCTTATCAACTTCATAGGTGTTTACACTCAAATTGATTGAATTCTTACACAATGCGTGCCTTCTGAAATCCAATCCTCCCCCATTAGTCGAACAACTGCAAAAAAAAAAAGAAAAGAAAAATTCAAATCGAAGAAAAAATACACTTTCCAACATCAATTGCGTGCGTCATTAGTCGAACTGAAAGCGTATCCCTGTTCATACACCCAACAAGCCTCCTTCAGTCGTGCAGGCGGTCTTTTTACTGCCAAAAGGCCCCCCAGCAGGATGTGTACACACTCCGGCTCGATACACAGATTAATGTCCAAATAATTTATCAATCGAATCTGTTTGCAATGTGACAAGTATCTCGCCTCGATGTGCTTCGTCATGCAGTCGTGAGCTTATGAATCGTCCTTAAAATGGGACTTAACAATGTGGAAAATGTCATTTCGGCGACTGATGACGAGAAGTAATTGGCCTGAAAAGGAAACCGAGTCACCACCCACGACGAGGATATTCAATTTAAAACAATCGGAATGGATGGATGTGTTGTGTAGGCTTTTGGCTGGAGAGAGTGTCCTCACCGATTGAGTGTCGTGTTGAGAAAAGATTAAATTGATTTCAAATAAATGACGCTGAGGGGATAATAATGTGATATCAGAAGAGCTAAGCTGAATGTGCTTCGGGTGAAGTTTGATAAAGCTTGTGAGGATTTGAAGACTGGAGGTTGGGTTTTTCAAGAGCTACGAAGTAGTTTAAAGAGTTTTTAGGGAACGTAGCGATAACTAAAAGACTGCCACTTCCCAACTCTCGCTTACTATTTAAAAAAGGACACTGGGCGATCATTTTTATGACTTAATATTATATATTTTTATGCAGCGTCGATTGGTCGTAGTGGTTCGGTGCAGCCATAAAGTGTCGGCTCAAAAACGTCGCCGTAAGCATTAAAATGATAATAGGTAACTAGGAGTGTTAGGCTCTGGAGATAATTAGTGTAGTGTAGTGTAGAGGGTGGCGGCGAAACGCCGATCACATAGACCAGTGTTGGTCCATAGTGTAACCACCGTCATAGAGTTAAAAAAAAAAAATTTGTAACATCATGTCACCCCTGATTGAGAGACTTACTAATCAAGTAATCCCATTGAATCGCTTTCCTGAAGAACTATTAAATAGTGAAGCATTATCTGCTTCTATAAAAATGCCCCCACTCCTACAAAACATTTCTCATTGATATCATGTTACCTCTTTAAGATTGATTAAATTTGCAAGCTGATAAATCATTCACTTCAATGGACATTTCAAATCTAATGAATCAATTAGAATCCCCACTGCACCGATTGCATCATGCTGTGAGAACATTTAAAACTTTAAGGAAGTCTTTAACTACCCCACTGCCACTGAATGAAAACGTATCCCTTAAGGGATATACAATTGACAATTCTACCTCCAGGTACGTGTCATCAATCAATTGATTAAAATCAAAAGAATTACTCCGACACAGTGATGGACCACAATCGATTGTTGTTTTTTTTTTTTTTTTTTCACCGCCATGTAAAACAAAGGACGCGGTGGTGAAGTGCCCTTCATACCATGGCGCACATACTTTCTATCACGTGTACATACATACAATGAAAAACAGTTTTTTTTGTTTTCATTACGGATCAGTTGTTATCGGGACACATTGCATTTTTTTTAAAACTCGTAATAGCTCGCAGCGTGATTTCTGACATTCAACATACGAAATTTTTATTGAACAAAAAAAAGTAATTTTAATAGTGAGTGGTTTTTATTTGGAAAATAAGTTATTAAGTCTTAATTAATATTTACGCGCAGTAAACAAAAGTTAAATTAAAAATTGGCAAGTACCACAAAAGTAAATGTTGAAAATGCAACTGTTCGAGGACAATCGACTGGAATAATGAAAAATAAAGTGCCGGTTAAGTGCAAGTTGCACTAACGCCTACCCTAGTTTCGTCCTGGAAATATTCCAAAATACGCTTGTGTAATAATGCTACTATTGTGAGATGTATAATAAAGTATACGATAAGCTGCAAAAAAAAAAGAAATACAGAATTTCTAACCAACATAATCAACTTAATTTCGATTATGAAATGTTGGAGAGTTGAACTTGAGAGAATACAGTGCTACAATCATTTTAATTTTAAACACAAATTAAAATCCATGTCCGCATAAGCTATTGAATGAATGTTCGAATGCTTAATATTTTTGTTATACTTTACTAGAATTCATTATTATAACATGTAATATTAATATAAAAAACGAGCACACGTTGAGAAGCATTCGTCTTAATACTATCATTCAATCTTTTGCGAATTTGCGGAAATAACTTTACGATTTGCTATTCATCCAATTGACTTCATTAGATGAGTTGGGCTACAATATAGAAATCCCCTTTCCCAATCTTGATGACATCAGTCCTAGGGGCTAGTCATTGGATTGAAATTATTTGAATGTATCAATTATTGAAGTCATTTTTAAGTCCTCACCATTCACTTGAAGTCCTTGGCACTTTACCATTTTTCTTTGGGGACTTTTTTAATTGAGGTCTTTGCCATTTTAAAGTCTTTACCGAATTATCTTTCTGAGAACTTATGAGTAAAGTAGAAACATAATGCAGCAGTCGCGCTTTGACAGCTAGACTAGAAACAATGTTACCTTACGGGTAACACAAAATGCGACCTCGTTCGTTTGCTCAATGTCGCATCTATATGTGCTGCTGAACTTCATCATTATCATCATCTTTTAGACCGCGTGTTCCACTAATGGGGTCGCGGGAGCAATGTACGCAGCAGAGATCTCCAGGCAATTTGATCCTCCGCCGCCGACTCTAACTCATCGGGAGGTATGCCCAAGTGAAACCAGCCGAGATTTTGGACTTGGTCCAGCCATCTCATTCTGGGTCAGCCGAGCGGTCGCCTTCCTGATGGGATCGCGTGCTGAACTTTATACAACAAACTTGAATTCCAATATTCGTTGGCCATTTCGACTTAAGCAAAATTCCAATTTGTTCAGTCTTTATCCCTTCCTTGGCCGTTACTTTTTAAAGCAGAGTAATTTTTTTCCCAAATATCTTCTAAAAGATGGGACACACACTTTTTTGAAATTAAGTGGCTTTAGTTTTGCAATGTAATTAGCAGTGCTGCTAAAAAAAAGGTTTTAAACTGATTACTAGGTTCGTTGCAGTAAAATAAGTGCCTGGGTCAAAATAACCCGAGGGTTTTGGACACGAACTAATCATGTACAAACGTAAATACTCATAGACCATCGAATGTGGGGATTTCTAGTATTAATGTTTTCTAATTGCATCATAGAAAGTAAAAGAGCAATTTTCTACTCTTCTTTCTGTGGTGAGACCGTATCGCGTCATAACCGCCAAAATGTCATAAGCGACAAAATGAAAATTTCGCAAGTGTTTTTTTTTTCTGAGCTTAAACAATGCAAATGTCGCTTGAGACAAATTTTGTTTTCTCTGGTATTTTTAACTGGAATGCTTAGTTAATAAAACCAATGATGCAAAAAGACGAGCAATCGGATGAACTAGCTCATTTTTGCTTAAAATTTAGCTTACGATAACTTGGCGGTTAGTCCGAATTTTCAATTGTTTTTTCTTTATCTCAGCTAAACTTTTATCTCATAAACAACTCAACTTATTTTATGCCAAAGGACATCACACGGTCCGCTCCGGACTATCATAGTCTTTCAGAAAAATAGTTTAGCAAAGACTTTAAAAATAAGTTCAAAATGTAAAAGACCTAAATTAAAAAAGTTAATTTGTTAAATTAATTTTCAATTTGTTAAATTAAAAAAAAATTCATTTGTAAAATTAAAAAAATTAATTCTTTTACATCTCAGAGCCCCAGTATGTATTTTACACATATATGAACATTTGTAGCTTTTTATTTTAGTATGTAATAAGCTCCACTGTAGCTCCACTGTAGCTCCCTACTTCGATTTTGACAGTTTTCTTGCTTACACGACTAATGAATATTATTGCCGAACTTGAATTCGACCATTCTTGGTTTCCTCTATCGAAGTGAAAGTAACTTTTTTGCAAACTTAATTTTACCACATCACATCGCCCACACCGATGAATCATTTTACTTTTTCCCCTCATCTCTCTGATATTTCAACTCCGATTCCTTTGTCCCGAATTTCTTATTGAATCAAATCATCGCCAAAGGATAACCCGTCTCGCTGGAGACCACTCGCCAAACAAAAGATTTCATCCCCTGGTTTCCATCCAGACACCGACCAAAAGAAAAAGGGAGATCGAAAAACAAATTACCCTCCTCCACCCTTCTGTTGCGACCAGAAATGCGAGCGAATAAAACCGTCATTTCCCTGCCGCTTGGCTGGACTCATGACAGTTTATTATTTTCATGGTCTCAACCGAAGGATAACAACTGTCATCAAATCCACACCGGTAAGTATCTGGATTTGCAAACAATACAATATCTCCAAATAACGCCCAAGCAAAGGACAGCCGCCGATTGCTTTTGTATACCCCCGGATGACAAGACGCTGTGTCTTAATCTTTTGCCGGTCTCCACAGGACCTTCACTTAATTAAATGTAATTAATAACGAAAAACTGAACAAAAATCCTTTCAAGGACACGAATACTACCGCCCGTGCTGTTCCTAATGATACGAAAAGTGGCCCGTCCGAAAAACAAAAAGTAGTCTCCCGTTATCCTGTGAAAATGATGATGCCATTGTTTTGTTATTTGATCCAATGGCACGGCAGAGGGCGCTGCCGCCTGCATCGTTGCTTTTCTTCTTTTTTTTTTTTTGAAGTGAAAAGGACGATGTTATGATGCTCATAGAGCGTAAGAAGTGGGTAAATTTCTTTTCCACGCCGTCGTCGTCTGTTGTTTTACGTTTTAACATCTCGAAGAAAACAAAAGTAGGGCGTCATTTGTTTCCAGCCGAAGGCGATGCCGCGGGATGAATAAAAAGTGCCATTGAAATGGATTTTGTCAGGGTGAAAATGGGTGGAAAACAGTGGTGAGGAAAAGTTTTAGACTTGTGTGGATTTTTATTTAAATTTATTTATTTATTGAATTTTTGGAAATCTAATGAGCGAATTTTAATGTAAAATCGGAGTTTGTATTTTGGATCGGCTTTTTGTCCTTCAACGAACACAAGTCATAGAGAGCACTCGACGGTGAAAATATCTGTGATCACAATCACAAAGAAGGTGTGTTAGGTGGTTACTAAGTACTCTTTTTTCGTTTTTAAAAAGCTTTAAGATTTTTCTGAAAACTCGTGTGAATATCATGAAGCATCAAAAATTGTAAAAAAAATAATTTTCTTTTAAAATTTGTTAAATCAATTTTGTCTTAACTCGACTTAGGCGGTTATTCGTGTAAAATCAGTTTTTTCATTTTCTGATTCCTGTAAAATATTTTGTCTGCAAAAAAAAAAGAAAAAATACTCATGAGGAAGCAAGCGACAAGTTTGTCCTCCGGCAAAGAGAAAGGCACTGCAGACCTGGGCTAATTATTCTACTTCTTAATGAATGAATGAACCAATAACCACAAAATGTTAAAATTTGTCACGTATTCCTTCCGCTATTGTTATTTACTGGAAATGGAAGCATAAAAGCAAAACTATTTTTATTCAAAAATATCAATCAGTTAATAATTAATAATTTTTTTTATAGCAATTGAAGCAAAGTAGAACGCTAATTATTTACTTTATCAATTCACTTGCTTGTAGTTCATTACTCATTCATTGAGGCTCGATTATGACGATGTTAACTATTTTAATATTTAAGCCCGTGAATATGTTTTGAAGGCTGTCCACTGGTTGCAGCATTTTTTTTATTGTTCATGAGAGAAAAATTTAATTTGCATGAATGAGGAAATAAAAGTTGTACACACCTTCCAATTGCAAATGATGCATTTTTTCAATTAAATTTGCCGATAATTGATCGATTTTCATTTACAATTATAATTGAAAAAGTTTCGATTATAATAAAATTTTATTCACAATTATAAATAAGTGTAATTAAATATTTCTCCACAAGACTTGTTCGTTTAAGAATTTGATTGGTCTAAACAACATTTAAGGACGAGTTGTACACGTTGAAATCTTTACTTAAAATTCAAAGTGCCTTAAGTCGATTTACGCCGAAAATGATTTTTCTGCATTCTTACACGTTTTTTTGCTTCTTTTTCTATCTTATCGGCGTATTTCTATTCTTAAAACGACTTAATTCAGCAACATTCAAACGCTTTTTAAAAAACCTAAAATCATTAACTCAAGAAATGCTTAAAAAAGAATTAAATCACTTTCCTTGTGTGAATAAAGAATTGACTTATTCAAAAGCATTTTTTTTTCTGTTTCTCTCCAACACCGCGAAACTTTTCCCCATCACTGTCGCTCACGGTGCCTGTGAAACAACCGTGTTATCCATCCTAGTTAAACAAATGGGGTCGACTACGACTCTGCCATAACTCTCTTCACCGAGAAATGTTATTACAGCCAAATGCTCATTGCCTTGCAGCCGACGGCGACGCCCCCTTACGTTTTCCATAGAAAAAAAAGGCGAAGCAAAGTCAAAGACACCTGCCTTTTGCCGAGTTGTGGCCAATTTGAGTTATGGGCCAGTGAATTCTCTGAATTCTGTGAGTTCTGTGGATTTTATGGAATTACCGTTGAGCTAATCACTTCATTAAATCGCACTTTTATTTAGTTATTTGGAATGTGATGTCGTAATCGTCCTTTTTTTTTTGGTTTATGGCCAAGGCAACGGGCTATTAGTGTCTTGCCGGAAGGACGTTGTTGTCTTTGTTTTTTGGACTGCCATGAAAGTAGGTGGTGGGTAAGGTATAACTCTGGAGATTTATAGCTAATTTAGCTTGAATATTTTTTTTTAAACTCCAACAATGTGTGGATGTCGATATAATTTACGTTATACATCAATTTGTGTAGTTTTTATGGTCGGAGGGGCAGTAATGGGAACGTTAATTTGAAGTGTAAACGATACAAATGGTCAGGGAGAGTAAGAAAATATTTTGAAGAATTTATGAGCAGCAAAGATCATAAATGACGTTGATGGACGTGCGTTTTTGTGGAATGATAATCCGAGGGTGACGCTAAAAGAATGAGTGCGTGGGTGTCATGGCTTTGAGGGTTTTTTTTTTGTTTCGATGTCGGTAGCTCACGGCTGTAGAAATTGAGACGCTGCCTACGGAGTGAGATTCGCCTGACATGTTCATACTGTCTGAATGGATTGAGATCTCCTCTATCTAAAGGTCAAGATGATTCCAGACACTTAAAAAAAGACCACAAGCTCCCTTTTTGCGTTGTCTTCTTTTAAAGATTATTGGAGATTCTTGGTAAAGACTTTAAGTGCTCGACCCTGAATGAATCGTCAGAGCTTCATTTACTTATTTAATTTTTTAAAATGTTTGTTTTTTTAAATGTTTAAGCGACGAAATCATTGATAGAACAAGATAACCAAACGGAGGTTAAACGCTTACCTCTTTTCTAAGCTTTTAAGTGGATAAGATCCTTGATGATCTATTAATGGAAATATAATCCGTCTATGTTTCCTTAGATCAGAAGACAAAACAGAGTTTGGCAGAGTACAGAAAAGGGCTTTCCCCCAACAAAACAGTTGTCTGACGTATCATAATAAATCTTCCCTCATCAATTCATAGCTTCCAGTTTCATTTTTCTTTTTTATTTGGATTCATGTCTCATGCATTCTTCAGCATTTTCACTGCTCTCAACTTTTAGACGGCGGAAATTCTTGCTCAACTGACAAACTATAAGAAACCAACATGAGAATTGTCTACCCTGTCCCATATATGTCCAACTGAAAGTTTTAGCCCGCTTCTTCCCCTGCTTCACTCCAACAGCAAAGCAGAAACGATGTCGTTTTCAACACTCTCCCTTCTAAAAGCTGAAACTTATCTTTGAAGCAGCAGCAAGAGTTACGAGTGCCTTCGTTTTCCACGAAAACGAATCTGTGTTGTGACAGGACACCCTCCCCTGCACATAACTATTTTGTCAGAAGCAGATTTTTGAACTTTTTTTTTTTTTGCACAAAAATAAGTACAATGAAACATGGAAAACAGCGACATCCCTGGGTGTAGATATATATTTTGCTCCTTTTTCCGTTTTAGACGACGGTGGCTGCCTCTGTGCTGACGTTGACATCGTGAATGACATTTTTTTAGATTTTTGTTTATTTTACTTTTTTTCCACCGGAAATCGCTATGGATGCGATACAATCCGTTTACTAGGGGAAACTCATGAAACGTCACAGCAAATGAGACGATTATTGAAATGTCAAACCGGTAGCTAAATAAAAAGTGAGAAGGAAATGTTCTGGTTAATGGAAAGTCGGGAAATCTAGATGCTTTAATATTGTATTAAAAAATGTTACGATGGTTGAAAGTTTAGTGGAATATTTTGTAGTCAGCAGCGATTTTGGGTTGATTCTCTAAGGTTTTTGAAATTCCAAACCAAATCGGCAAACAGAGTTGGGATTGCATTATATTAATTTGAAGATCGCAGTTAATTCACCAAAAAGACTTACTTTATAAGCATATCAATGACTTACTCATTGATTTTAACTTAAAATCTACAGTCTCCAATCATCTTGGATATTCTGACTTAAAAGTCAACTAGCCAATTGAATTGTCAGTTAAATTGCTTAAGTCTTTCATAATTTTAGTCACTTGATACAATCTCTCAGTCTTTTTGACTGCGGTCATTTAGGTTAGGTTAGGTTGTATGCGCAAGACAGCCAAACACTTTGGCCAGACGAGGTCCATTGTGATACCACATGGAACGGATGGAAAACATCCCACTACTCCAGAAACAAGTTGGAGCTATTGACATACCTGAGAATACGGCTAATACTGATGTCAGCTAGTGCGGTCATTTGTGTGGTCATTTAACTTGCAGTCAATTACTTTTTGTCTATTCCAGTCTGTATACGAGAACCATTAGACAATACGATTTTCGGTTGATTCCAAATGCAAATGTATCAATACAATTTAGGTGCAAAAAGCCTTTTGAATAGTTTAGCAAAAAGACTAGTTTTGTAACAAAAGTCGTAAGACTAACTTTTATTCAAAGGATTCAGTGAGCTGAGTGAGACTCATCTCACTACGCTCAACCAATAACTGCACTCTTCAGAATTCTGTCTGCAAACGCAAAATAGGTATTTTCGTTACCAAAATAAAACACCAGGAAATTACCAAGCAAACGGTTTCGCAGTTGTATTTATTTTGTATGCATTTGGCAGTTCATTGGCTTTAGTTACATACAACTTCAGCATTTCCTGTAATTGTTGGATCGATGCTAAGGTATGTGACTTGCGTTATTTATTTTGTTTTTAGTCTCGGACCAAAATCGAATCATAAAGAATCAGTCTCGGAAAGTTGCAAGAAATGAGTTGTGAGAATTTAACAACAAATCAATTCACAAACTTCTTTAAATAAATTTGCTGAAAATTCTTGCATGCACAAACCATTAAAAAAAATTTCGGCGCTAAGAGAATATTTTATTACGCGTGTACATTAAAACACGAAATTGACTACGAGATGATATCATGTTATAGTAGATCGCTACGTAGCGGATCATTTTGGTGGTTCATTTGACATCTTTCAAACGTAAGCACCTCTTCACTATCGACGAAGTAAAATTTTGGAAATTCGTGGAATAAACAACATATGCCGGAAGCTATATTTTTTGTTATGCAGAATTCAATTTATTTCGGAAGCATACGACGAGCATGTCCTATTGAAAATACAAGTGTATGAGTGGTTTCAACTTTTTAAATAATTTGGACATCATTCAAAAGAACACAATCGACAGCCCAAGAGGTTTTGCCCAATAGTTTGAGGACACTGAATTGGAAAAAGCACTTAAAGTACTTCAAGAAAATTCATGTCAAACACAGGAAGAGCTCGTAGAATCATTCGGAGCGACTATTTCTAACCTTTTGCATGCTCTTTGAATAATCTAAAAGGAAGGACATTAGTGCTAGACAAGGTAATGCCGTCGTTGAGTGATGATTTGTGTGTGACATGTGTGAACAGCAAAGTTAAATACCAACGGAAGGGTTTCTTGTATCGTATCGTCAATGGCGATGAAAATTGGACCATTAACGATGACTCAAACGTAGAAAGTCGTGGGTTAAGTGAGATGAACTATAGAAGAAGTGCAACAAAACTTCCTGTTAATGCTATTTTGTACTTGAACTTTCAAAATTTTCAATTGTTGATTGCGAAGAGACATTTTTGTATTATTCGGTAAATTAAACTACGATTGAAAGCCAATAGTTAATAACCTACTATAACGCGTTTGTATACGTTCCAGAATTAGCGATTTAGTAGTCAATTCTTGTTTTTAATCCGCATATCTAGTAAAAAGCTAATTTTCTTCTTCGCACTATTCACAAGTTGGATTGAAGGGGCATGCATATTACTCACGTAGAAATTTCATAAACAAGCTATTTTCAAGGTATTGTTCATTTACGTACATAGGTGTTAACAAGCTTGAAACTGTCCAAGTCCTACCTTAATAAATCATCGCTCCTTTTTACTGGAAGCGCGATTTCATTCACGAAAAAAAAAATTAATTGTGTTTTTGGAAAGACATCCCTTGTTGATATCATTCGCGACTACAAGAATCGAATCACAACTGTATACTTAAAACTAAGGTTCCTCGTATAGCCTTTGCATAAAAAAACCTTATCCAGAACATTTTTCTACTTTAAAATGCTTAATGCAAAGCCATCAATAGCCCTCACAAGCAATAAATTTTCACTTCCCGCCATTTTCATGTTTCCTTTGATAACCATTGTTTTCCTTAATCCAACCCCCTGTTGACGCCATTACACAGCGAAAAAACTATGAATTATCACAAAAAAAAAACCCAAAGGACATTCTGCAAATTAACTCTCCTTCCGTCCATTTAATGGAATTACACGACCGCGTGCATAAATTACCCACCCCCATCGGGCAACAGGTGCCGCACACCGCCTCACACACACACATACACACCATTATTAGCAAAATGTAATGAAAATAAAAATTAGGAAGAGTTCGGTCACGACACAATTCCCGTAGCATCTCCCCGAGGGTTAGCACACACACACATAAGGACTCATTTCATTTGTTCGTATGGCAGAACAAAGGACTTTGCCTTCCGCCACCAGTGCCTGGTTTAATATTCGCAAGCAAATAATTCACATCAATCATTTCCTTTTACATTATTTATCCATACAATAAAAGTGAACCCACTTGGGGATACACCAGGCATTTGGGTGGTTGTGAGGGGTGATGTGTGTTGAATGAGTGCGGCTGAGCCACTTGGATATGTGTGGGCTGATGATGTAAATCACCAGCAGATAAAAGTCCTGTCAAATTTGTGAAGGAAATGAATCAATTGTCTACGAGAATCTCAAAAGGTCTTTTGTCTTCGATTCGAATGATTGGTGGAGAAATTTTAGTTGTTGGAAAGCCTTTTCTTTGGGTTAAGATTTCAAGAAAAATTCGAATTGATATCTTTAATGGACACTTTGACGTATACGCAATATTTTTGACACGGATTATACTTTTTTCTGAAAATTTTGGTGGTGAATTTATTAAGGGATACAGGATACTTCATTAAATTTCTTTTTTTTTTTTTCAATCAATTTATACGAAATGTACAAGTAAACTTCTGCAATTATTAGACAGGCGAAAGACTAAGAATTACCATTGTCTCAAAAAAATAGCAAACTGTAGAATATTTCGAAATAGCATTTTTCGGTTGAACAGCCTCTGTCGAACGGATGAACTCGTTGCGTTTTCAGCTCCCGAAATTGCTAGATTTCTATGGGCGGCTATCCTACACCTCGTCACCGTCTTTTCGTAGCCAAACTATTGCTTTAATCTTAATCACCATGAATCGATCTTAATTCGCCATGAATAAGAAATAGCCAAATCACTTCTCCTTTCAACCTAATTGACTAAGAACACTTCAGCCCAATCTGAGCAAACACAAAACCACTGATAGGCCCTTCAAAGCCTATAAATTCATCAAAGGCTCGACCAAGATACGCTTACCCAATCCTTACCAAGAGTAAATTTCAGATACCCTCTTTCCCACCTCAGCCACAAATTGATACAAGAATCCCTGTTTATCCTTAACCCCCAGAGTCGACACAATAAACACAACACAACACACCCTCATCCTGTTATCGAGAACCATTTAGAAAACAATGTTTACACTCAGTTCACTTCACTTGTTCTTCGTTTTCTTTTTTCATTCAACAGGTATCCTTCTTCCTGTCGTCGTACGTTGCACCACTGACGTTGATATGCTTCCTGTACATGGGCATGCTGGCGCGTCTATGGAAGAGTGCTCCTGGATGCAAGCCCTCAGCTGAATCAAGGTTAGTACTGAACAAAATCCACTTATCCTAGGAAAGTCTAGGCCACAATTCAGCCACCCCATCGACCCACATTCCACAAGCGTTTTTTGCTCCCATTGATTACGATGTGTTCGTCCCACAGCTGTGTACCAGCCCCACCCCCAAGGATAATGGAGCCTGGGTAAATCGAGAGACTTCCAAGTGAATTTGTGTCGTGTTTATTGCCGGGGAAACTCGCGCAAGGATTACGTTTAAAAAGTCATAGCGAAGGGCTTAGCAACAGCAACTACGGTGGATTGAGTGCTTAGGCGGTGGAGAAATATGAACACACCGCGTGGGGATGAAAGTCCTTAGCCTTAGCGAGTGAAATTTATTACATCAAATACACTGCCGGCTCTATTCGGCCGATGCTATAAATTTTGTGCTGTGCTCTGAGTGGTCGTGTTTGGATATAAATTTCATCCTTCAGCAGGATATTCGTTTTGTTTTGTTTCTTTTTTTTTGCTCTTTTGTGGAATTTTAACGCAGTGAATTGTTTAAGACAGGAAACGAGAAGGCTTTTGTCGCTTTAAAAGCCATTCCATGTCAATTTGTGGAGCAAGTTATCAGGGTTGCCAAGAGACAGGCAGTCAAATTGCGTTAATGGACGGTGTGCGGCTTAATGACAGCTGTTTGCTTTTTTTATGAGTTTGACTTTTTTTTCTGTTTATGGTTAGGAGGTGACCACACATCGAGAAGGAGCATGTCAAGGTATGGGTCGGGTCTACTAGGCACGTTAGTGTCAATAATAAAAACTACGAGGTTGGGCTTGACAACGAGGTTTGACATGTGTCACTTTGTTGGCAGAAACTAGTTTCTAGAGTGAGAACACAGCAGCGAAAGGCAAGAGAGGCAAGTCAAGGAGGCTGACATTTGATTCTTTAGACAAAAAAAAAAAAAAAAGTGGACTACGGCAAGTAATTTAGACATTTTTTTAGTGTTTTTTTTAGGCAACTCACATGACATAAGTTTCCGTTTCAGCTTTTCTTTTTAGCTGTCACTTTTTATCATGCGGGTGAAGCGGAAGATTTAATGGAGAAAAAAAAAAAGAGCTAGAAAAAATATAGAGATCCCACTGCTGTGAAATCCGAAAAAAATCCAAATATTCATTTTCATTTAAATAACCGTTTCTTCTGACTTCATACAATAAATACTCGACTCAAATTCACTCATGTACGTGTGTAGAGATATTGTAAAAGAATTTGCTTAGAGTAGCACTTCAATGGCAGACTAAATTCTTAAATCTGCTTCTACCCGGCTTTAATCTGATTGATAATTTGTGGCAATATTTTGATAGGCAGGGTTAGAAACACTAGATTACAAAAAAGATATCATCGATGTTAATTTTAGTGGATGATTGAAATAAAATTCTTGGCGAGTTGAATTAAAAATAAAATAAGCGCAAAGATATTTCAAAGCTATTTTAGACACAAGAAGATGATATAAGTTCCGAAGTTTTTAGTCTTTTTACTAAAGTATATATTTCATTTTGACTCTAGAAATATAGACTAAGCTTGGTTATCTAGCTGTTACTTTTTTGCTATTGGACCTTTTGTTATAGTTGTTTTTATAACTTTTAGAGAATACAAAAAAAGTAAAAGACGTTTCAAAATCGGAGCACCGAAACCTACTTTATGATGTCTTTGATGAAGTCTCGAAACACTTTCTTTTGACTCTGACTGTAAGTCATGAGATACTTAATACCTTCATTAGTTAAATGCCAGTAGTATTGCCTCCAGGCAATCAGCTTTCGGACCGAACCGCGAGAGAGCAACAACTGTAGATTCTTGATGACATGTAATTTAGAAATACTCACCAACTAGTGATGTTTTTGGGCAAAGGAAGTCCTACTTTCCCACAACAAAATTCTCTTTTCAGGGATGTTGAACATTTTGACATCTTTTGTAGAACGGTCAGCAAGAAGAAAGGGACTTTTTGGCAAAATACATAAAAATTCACAAAGAAATCAAATATGTATATTCATTTGACGGTAGTTATGACAGAACCAAATGAGATAATGAGGAATGCAGCAGTGCTTAGTCAAAACTTCAGTGTAAATGTAAGAACTATTTTGTATTCATTAAAAGTTGAGGTTAACCTCTCTCAAAATCTTAAAACCCTTTATCTTCAAAGCAAAAAATTGTAATATCGCAAATTTCGTTTCTCGATAAAAAGCGTTGAAAAACAGATGGTGAATAATGTGTTATGAGGCACATCAAGCCTAGTTGTTTTACTATTTAAGACATCGATAATATTTCTTCAAATTTGAAACGATTGTATGTGGGATCTTTAGATCAAGTAGTAGTAGTTCAATTTGTGCTTCTTCTCATTTTATCAAAGCACTTCACATTAGAATCAAGGTCACAGGTGAATATTTGGAGATATCAATTCGTTACCTGCCTTCCACAGCCAAAAAGGTTTAGGGTCTTAAAGACACTAATCCCACGTATTATTTACGCCTTTCCAAAACATCTGCCGAAAAATGTCAAATAAATGCTTCACATAACAAGCCCTCAACTTTCACATGGCAACCCTATCGCATTTGTCACAAAACAAAAAAAAAAAATTATTTCTGTCTTCCCCTTCAACGTTACGTCTCTTTACAACAGCGTGACAGAAGTACGAAGTGACGAAGCGGAATACCAAAACAAAAACATCAGCCTAAGAATGCGGCTTTCGATGTCCTGCGGCAATTCCTTCCGTTTTCCTGTCGCAGGAGGTTGAAATGTCAACGAATTGTGAAAGAGACACAAGTAATTTGTCAGGCTTGAGATATTAAGTTGTCCCGCTGTAACCCGTAGACATGAAGGATTCCTTTTCTTCCTCTCTCGTTCAACGTACCTCGTTCCCCACACTCCTGTCATCTTCTGACAGTCCTTGGGTGCTAATAGTGCTTTTGTGGTGATTTAGGAAGGCAGTTTGTCTCAAGCGTATCCACACACATGTGTGCACGTAGGCGAAGTGGTCACACGTGGCAAGGATTCCGAGATGTCCTATCCAGCGGAAGTGCCTAACTCTGAGCACCTGAGAGAGTTCACGCGAATGGTTCAGATTTGTTGGTGTCTTAATCGGTTGACGGGGAAATCTGTGTCCTTTCAATCGACAGCGAGGGTGCCGTAAGTGAATGCAATAAAAACTTTTGAAAGGACTTCTCTGTCGCTGTGCCATTGAATTTGTTCGTATTCTTTTGAATAGAATAAAATCGCACTGAAGAAGAGACTGGAGCAGTGGGAGGTGCAGTTCTGTTTTCCAGCAAATGGGTGGAAATGGGTAAGCCGGTGCAGGAATAAAGTCGTGATGTTTCTCAAGAGCACATTGAAAACGTGTCTTTTTTTTGAAAAAAAGTTCTGAGAATGTGTTCTTCTATTCCATTTTAATAACCTTCTTCGTAATCGGCTTTAAGTACTCGTTTGGGGGCGAGAAAACGAACTCATTACGAGCATTGAAGTCGACTGTGAAAAGCGCTTCTAATAAGATACGTACTCATCTGCTAGACTGGCAACAACATTTAAAAAAGAAAGCTGTTTACGAACGTCGGCGATGGATATGTCTGTGCGTGTAAAGTAGGAATTCAAATCTAATTTCAGTTTTTTCAAAGTTTCATTTGACACTTTGTTAGATATACATTTTTCAATGGAACTCTATGCACATAAGTTTAAAAACTACATGAAAAAATGTCAAGAGGTTAACTTATTATAACGTTGCAGCAAACCTCATTGATCTTTTTAAAATCCACTCCAATTGTTAGAGTTCATGTGCATGAGCTGAGATATACAGTATTGGACAAAACAATAGCAAAAGCCAACTGACGTTTTTACTTGTAGCGGGTGAACGAGAAAGGTTACTAAGGTGAAATTTTTTTTTCCTCATTTTCTCAACTTTACTAGCAACATACACATATAAACATTACATCTTTTTATTACAAAAAAAAATAATAAAAAATGCCTAAACACAGAATGTCGAAAAATCACTGCTACAAAATTAAAGCACCCCCTATCTTTTTGTATAAAAGGTGTTAAAAATTTTCAAAGAATAGTAAAACCTTATTAAACTTTGGTCAAATCCCTTTTTGCTTTCAACATAGTCATACAAATTTGTAGTCTAAGGTTGAAAAAGTCACCTATTATGTACATCTTTCCATAAACTTTCTACTGCGGTCTATAGCGATCCAAATTGCTGCGTTGGCAACAGATAATTGGTCTGTCTTCGAAAAATGTTCACCTAAGGTTTAGGTCAGTAGACCACGCCTATCAATCCAGGACTTCAATTTTATTGGCATTAAAAGAGGTTTTGATTAGCTTGCTTCAATGTTTTGGATTGTTGGAACCGTCATTTCAATAGCATTTCCTCTATTGCATATGACATCATAACCGATTGCAATATGTCCAAACATTCAAACCGATTCGAAATTGAATTGATTCTAAAGACTGTCCTTATTCACCAATTAGAGAGACATCTCTGGGCTAGCACTTTACCTCCACCGCATTAAGCCGCTGCTATGCAGTATCTCGGACACATTCTTGATCATTCCGGGTTCTTTATTCCTTCGTTATCCATTTATTTACACTTGGATTCGTTAAAAAGAGCTCTTTTTATAATAAAGTGATCAGTTCTAATTTTAAATACAAACGCTTTTCTCTTGTCGCAGTTCCTTTCGTGCTGGGTGTCGTCTTAATAGGCCAATATGTTTAATCGTTCCAAGAAAAATGACCTCCCCGGCATTTGCAAATCTTAAACAAAACAAAAATTTAACAGCTCTTACATAGAAATTTGTAAAAAATTGTAAACAATAGTTTATACTTTCACGAGTTCCTCCTGTGTGATTTGCATTCACAAATAGAGAAAAACATCTTTACATCATTAATTAATGACAAATAACTACATTTAAATGTTTTTACATCATTAATTAATGACAAATGACTATATTTATTTTGTTATTTCCCTGAAATTATTAATTTACTTTTAGAAAAGGTGGGTAAATATTTCAATTTCAAAAAAAAATGTTTTGTCTTTTTTTTGACACAGTGCCATAATTATATGTCCATACTTTTTTTTGAACACATTTTCTTTTTTCAAAGTTCAATGGGTGATTTTATAAATTTGTGAGTTAAATTATGCAAAGCTTTTTTACTACCACAATAATCTATATATTATTTTATTATTGCTAAGTTAAATATTTTTAGTATTGTAAATTTATGAACAGAAATAAAAAAAGAAAAAAAAATGCAGCTAATTTGCGAAAGGTTTTTTGCAGGTCCAACCCACACTCGGACCTTATTTTTACATTCGATTTTCTAGTGTACATTTTATACTGTTTGATTTATTTAAGATTTCTTTCCTTCAATACTGCATTTTAGTTCTTAAGACGTTAATGCTTTTAATAAAAACTAAAAAAAATTAGAAGATTTTAAGTATGAGGTATATGGGCATAGCAACACATCATAGAAAGGACTGAAATATGAAAGCGAAAATATCTAATGTTATCTTTTAAAGTTAATGAGCGAAGAATTTGACCGATGGGGGCATATTCTGTGGCAATAAGACAGAGTAGCTTATGTCTAAAAAATTGATTTCGAGAAAAAATGATTTCTATCATATGAGTTTGTATGACCGTTCAAACAAAAGTGATTACGAATTTTACGAAATCTTTGTAAAATACAAATCTTTTTAAATGAGGGCAAGACAGAAATGAGGACATCAAAGTGCCAGTGAATATCCATTAAAAAATAGAAAATTGGCTTATAATAAGCTACTCTGTCTTTTTGCCACAGATATGGCTCTTAGATGTAGACGTTGCTTGTTTTTTTATGAGACGGTTAATGTTTGAGAGTTTTGTTCTGATCCTGATTTTCTTATAATGTTGATTGGAGCACGCGGACTTTTTTTTTTGCTCTATAATAGTAATTGAAACACTTCGATTAAAAACAAATTTCTCCAACGAATTTTCTGAAAATAATCCATCTCGGATTTAGTTTATTGAAAATGATAAAAGCATAACTGCCCAAGTATTAAACATATTCTAAAAGAGAGCTACGCTTCAAACAGCTTATCCAAATCCCGAACATCTTGTCAAATTTTTTATAAAATTTTATGTCTAATTATAATCTTTATCAGTGGCAATGCAAACACCTAGAGAGTGAGTGGTTAGCTTACAAAACGACGTTTTTTGTCAACAAAAATCTCAGTATAATACAATTGATTTTTTCTTCACATCGAGTAGTCTATGTGGAATGTTTTACCAATTTTGCGAAGTGTTTACATTAACGTCATCCACAGTTTTCAACTGACAAGCATGTTGATGGAATGTAAGGAAATAATCACATTTCTATTATACCATGCAAGCCAAATAATATGAGAAGATGATAACTCGATGGCAGGAGGACAAAAGTTAGCAAACTCACTTCTGATGTACTCATTCTTCTTGACTTGTTTCAAAAACACAATTACGTTCCTGACCAACAAAAACTTCAATATTATATGCATAATAGGTCTCAGCATCAACAGTAATACTGAACTTGATGCCATAATTGGCTGGTTTTGATTAATGAATATACGATATTTAATTAAGAGTAAATTTTATACTATGCAGGTGATTAGGAAATTATTTTGCAGAGACTACCAGAGAATTTGATGGCAAACTGGATATTAATATGAAGTCGAAGTAAATGCATTGTATAAAATAATTACAAATCAGAAACTTATTGCAGGACTACTTTAAGCCTTAAAGCTTACACATGTTACGAGAGAAAAATTACTATCACCGTGGGGAGAAGGAGACCCCAAACCATTTTTATAATTTTATAATTTTAATAATTAGGTGTACAACTTTGCTTCCGCCGTTTTTTTTACGAAATTCGAGGCTTTATTGTAATAAACTAGTTATACATTTATGATTCTGTCTGCATTTGATTCGATTGCATTTGACACTAGTCTTGATCAAGTAATGCCTACAATTCTGCATCTTCGAAAACCTCTCTATACGTATCATAAAAATTGTGAGAAAAGTGCATAGTAATTCATTAATTGAGAACGGCCGAGCCTATTTGGCTCACATTTTTTTTCAGTTGTTTATAACTGTTAGGAGAAGGTTTTTACGAAAGAAAATTTTAGGAAACCCTTCCGGAAAAGTCCATAAATTGGAAATATTTAAATTTATCTTTCCGTATAGAATTTCGCGTTTTATTATCACTCCGGAATTTATCTGAAGGCGTTAAATTGCGGCTAAACGAAGTTCGCATGACCCGCTAGTTACTTATAATCATTAAGATCATGCTAAAGTTGCAATGTTACAAAATATTATAATTTCCGAATCCAAGCAGATTGGCACACAGAGCGGCTATGTTCATCACAAAAAATATTTTAGCAACACCCATACTTTTCCTTCGTATCCTTTCCATCAATAATTGCTGCATCTTTTTTTCCAGAGCAGCAATTGATATGTACTAATTTTGGTTATACCTTCACGCTTAAAATTTATGGTACAACTTAGACTTAGGCTTAGCTATTGACCATCAGACTTTCTTCACAAATTTTGATTGATTAGTCAGAGAGATTTTTTATTTTGTAAAGAGGTCTGTCTAGAATAAATAGCACGCTTTAATAGGTTATGTAAATATAAATGTTTATATGCTATTAAGTCATTTTATAGAACCAAATGTGATGCAAATTAAGTAAAATAACATTTGGTCTATTTTTACTTCCTTCGCTAAACTTAAGATGTTAATTTTATAACGTTTGTCACTGCTGCTCCTAACTACAAAATTCAAGACAAAAAAACAATAAAAACACTTTAAATCAAAAAGAGAATAAAACCTTTACAGCGAAATAACTGGGTGAAAATGCGTATTAAATTGGATGTAGTTTCGTCCCATTATATGGCGAATGAAACCAAACGCCACAATAAACGTGCAATACTTTCCTGTTTATAGATCATAAACAGATTTCCTAGCGAAGAAAAATCTTACAGCAATGAAAAACAGAAACCGTCGGAAACAAAGCTTTTTTGTTGTAGACGTTTTGTTCGCTGCTCTAGTCGTAAAATAGAATGGCAACTTAAAGATATATTATGAGCAGGTCTTTTAGATGGCTAGCCATAAATTACTTTGATTATAAAGAGGTAAGCGAAATGCATCAATAGCAAATATTATGTGAAATACAATGCATCACATTCAGCAAAGAATGTAATGTTCATATTTATACCAAACTTTAAGAGTTGAATTAAACATCGTTCATTGTCCGAACTCAAAATTATTTCCATGAAACCGACAGATTCTGTCCAAATTTTCAAAGACTTCCTGTGAGCAGATGGCACTAGTGGAAAAATCAAACGTGACCACAAACCGACACCACACTGATTTCGTTTTCCCGCCACTTTGGGCGAAGAACGATGTTCAACGAACTTTCTCCCAACATCAACCACCGTCCTGAGGACGATTTTAAATTAGCGTAACCTTCTCGTACGACGGTGACATTCAAACACAACACCAACCAAATAAATACCAAACCAATTCAGTATTTAAAAGCACTCATTAAACAACCGTTAGCTTGTACCCTAATTACCGTAATTGAATAACTTTTCTACTTCCCATTTTCGTGCGCTCCTGGCTCCTGTCAACCATCCGCAACTGACTACACTTCTCGTAAAGTAGTTTAAAAGTTGATTACAAACTTCTCAGCCCTAAATTACTCGACGTTCCCTCTTAAAAAAAAAAAGAAGTCTCTCTCATTAAACGTTAGTCCTTTCTTTCAGCAAAAAGGATATTTACCGAAAAAAAAGAAACACACGAACACATTAAAATGCCCATCCCGAAATCCTCTTAATCCTTGTTACAAACCGTTTTGTGTCTGTGTAGAACCGAAACAAAAAAATCCTTTTCCACTTACGGCGAATTACGTTATAATTTTGTTTTAATCTGAAATCGTCCTTTTTTTTGTGCATTTTTTCCAGGAAAGGCAAGCGAAGAGTGACTCGAATGGTGGTTGTTGTCGTCCTGGCCTTTGCCATATGTTGGCTTCCAATTCATGTGAGTATGAGTAACAATAATTTCTTTTGTTGTTTTTGTGTGAGTCCTTGTGGCAGTGTGTCCACATTACATATGCAACGGTACCGCGACTGATCTCATCGGTTGTTGATTGATGGAGCAAAGGATAAAGGTTAAGGTTCTCTTCGGTGAGACAAGAGAAGAACTGTAAGGATACGTGTATCGGGTGCGGTCATCAGTTGGGGACTTGTGGGATTAATAAAGGACCCGTATGTGACCGATGTATAATAAAAGGACCATGGGCATGATTAAAATATGAATCCTGAAGCAGGGAGGAAATTAACTTTCTGCCACCGGTGGTCAGAGAACAATGGAATAGGCCATAATCCAGAGGCGGCTTTAGGTTACTTTGTTGAGTCATCTCGGATTATTGCGTCGTTTATTTATAATCCAAGCCTTATGATTTGGGGGACTCCTATTTCCGACTCAAATCACGTGAATGTTTAACGAGTTAGCTCAGGTCTTTAATCACAGATGGCCCAGAGGGTTGGGAGTGTCTATGTGTGGCCGACCTAAATTTGCTGACTGGCTGCCTCTTTTGGGGCTTTTGATGCCTTGTATCAAACTTTTAAATGGTAAATAGGCCTTTGACCTCGTTTTGTGTTTGAAAGAAATTCGGACTGCAAAGGATGTTTTTAAAGAGGAAAGAGCAAAACTATGTGGCCGATAAATGAAAGGTAGGAGAACCACCAAAGTCAGCTGTTCTGCTGATCAAAGTAGCTGTTTCTGAAGCCTCTTACTGTGGGTTTTTGGCTTCACAGACCTAAGGTTTGGACCAAATGAATGTTCTTGTACTAAAAGTCATACATCGCTTTTATTCTGACCGCTCTTAAAAAAAAGAACGCATTTTCCAGCTAGACGAGTTTTTTTTTTATATATAAAATTTCTAAAAGAACAAAAAGCTGAATTTTTCTTTCACTAACGGACAACTCCCCCGAGAATGTTTGGACAAACATTTATGGAGCCAAATAAAATTCCCCAAATGTTGAATCCCCCACTTGACTCGAACTGCAGTTCTCAAAAGCTATCGCAATTCCTGGAAGTATCGTCCTTTACCCTAGTTGTCGACGTGTGCCAAATGAGTATCTTTGCCAAAACAGTCGCAGTGATGTCCACACGCGCCAATCGCAATTATTTCTTCTCATTCCTGCCCAAAAGCTTCCACAAAATTCTATGAACTCTCCATCAAATGGTCCGGCATCGAAAACCAATCGAACGAAACTGTCATCGTAATCAATAATGGAATCCCTTTTGTCGAACATTTTTCCGCACTTCAGCGTCGATTTTTCCAACAAAAAAATCACCCCAACACCCCAAAAGTGTTTTCAAGAATTCGCCACTTCAGCTGCTCTGGCCACAGGAATGCAAAAAAAAAGACCCACACACTCACACCCGACTAGCAATGAATAAACTCAAAACGGCAATCTCCGAATCTCATCGTGAAGTGTTGGCTCCCTTCGTCCTTCCGCAGACCAATGAGGCACGGCCATCTACAAATTCCATTGAAAGGAAAATTAAAAAAAAAAAAAATTGTAAGGATCCTCTTCTCAAATGTAAATTAAGTTCCTCTCTGCTCAACAGCACCCGGGCGTGCCTCTTTCCGGCCATTAACAGTCGAAGGATGCGGACGATGGCGGGGAGTTGGTAAAAGAATTCGAAACCAATTTACCACTTATCCTCGGATTCCACAGCCAGGCACACGCACACAGACACAAGCAGAGTCCTCTTTAATTTAAGGACGACGCAAGCGAAAGCATCTAATTGAGGAAGAGAAGCATCCATCAACTAGGAAGAGGGATACCATCCGCTTGACCGTCGGGAGTGAGCCTACGTGGCGTGGGCTTCAGTTACAGTTTCAGCACTTTCAGTTTGAGGTTGGAAATCTGATATGCCATACAGGATATAAGCCCAACAATTCATCTTCATCCGAATCGAGAGGTTCCTTTCTTTTGTTTGCCCTTGAAAGTTGACATTCTTTGCTCGCGTGTCGGTGTGAGTTCGAATAAAATTCTCTAAAGGACGAAAATTTGTCCATCTTTTTGGTGACTGAGGTCCTTAAAATAGATAGAGAGGCTGATTTGTGGTCGGGGATAGTGCGTCATTGGAGAAATTTGAATATGACAGGATATTCGGCTGATCTGTGCTTAGAGTTTACGATTATCGCAGATCCTGTGCAGAGGACAGGTCTATTTTTGGATAATGATAGTCGGGAAAAGCTAGGCTCTCAACGGGCTCTTACGTCAACCAATCTATATACATATGTGTCTATGGTAGTCGAGGATTTTTGTGACCCTTGTGCACTAGTGCGTGAAGGAAATTTTAAGTTTTTTTGGTGTAGTATTCTCTGGAAGGGATGCCGCATTTTTTGTTTTTTTATTCTCTCGAAGCATTTTGCATTTTGAATAAACTCGCCCGCTACAATGATGTTTTCCATTCAGCCTAATGAA
Source organism: Syritta pipiens (assembly GCA_905187475.1). Classification (NCBI taxonomy): domain Eukaryota; kingdom Metazoa; phylum Arthropoda; class Insecta; order Diptera; family Syrphidae; genus Syritta; species Syritta pipiens. The sequence continues at coordinate 7,472,248 of LR994571.1, read as the reverse complement.
CGCGATTCTTGTAAAATTTTTCGTTTTAAAACTTTGCGTCAACCCGATTTCTTTGTTGACAACATTTTTAGGGGTGAACAGGCGTCCGCATGTTTGGATATTTAATTATGCACTTTAAAATAGTATTTCTGTTTAGTGTTTGGATCGAACGAGTATTTAATGAGAATTCGTTGAATTCAAAAACAAGCTAAATAACGTTGCGAAAGCATTTCGTTTGATTGGCCAAATGAGTTTAATGATTTCGCGGCCATGTTCAGAAAAAAGAAACCATCTTAAAACATCTACCATGCAAGAAGAGGTCCGAATGAGTTTCCTTTCTACAAGAAGTTCAAAAATATTTGAAGCACTAAATCTAGAGCACGTTAAAATGCCGCATCCCATCTCTAATTACCTTCGTTAGGACCACTGCACTACACCAATTCGTAGGCACGTACCCTTCCCACCACAGACAATGCCTGCGGCCATATGTTCAGCAGATCCAACAAATTTCACAAAGCTCTTCCCGTCCGTTACGGCTTTTCTTCAAAGCGTCATATACGTCGTGTTTGCATAAAAAAAAAGAAATACGAAATATCTCACCCCACTCTGACCCACCTCTTCACATGGTGGGTTACAATAACAACTTCCAAAATCCTTTGGTTATTTGATAACTCACAAGTATAACGGACCCTTATTTTGTTTTTTTTGCTCACCATTCACACACAACAATCATCCCTATTTTCGCCATAAATACTCAAAAATCTACTTCCAAAGTAAATAAACCGCCTGTGGCAACATGGACACCCGAAGATCCTTTGCCCGAAAAAAAAAATAGAATTATTGAAATAGCCCTTTGTACGTGCGTGCGTGTTGGTGTGCGTTTATTTTATCCCGAGTGCCAAATAGGGACGCCTTAAAACTCACAAAATTGTCCGTCGTTAAATATTTATTTTGTAAAATATACATACACACTTATATGATATATTTAAAAAAAAAAATCTATATCCGAAAAAACAGGGTGCTCCGCACATTTGCATATTCATGTTACAAAATGGTGGCATTTTTTTCTCCAATGTTTGAAAATCATGTGAAACAGCACATATGGTGATGCAATGTTAACGATTTTGGACGTTTAAACAAAAAATAAAATCGAATTGATTCGCGGTGATTTTTACTTTGGGGTTAGTGCTTTATGATTTGAAATTTGAATAAAAAAAATTGTTCGCCTGTTATCCTTCTATCTATTCATCTAGATGTGATATGCGATGGTTATTAGATTCAGTGTAGTGCAATAAATCTGAACGGAAACAAAGGCAAAAGCAATATGATGCAGATGACGGTTTATTACAATTTGATGGAGTTTGTGTGATGGTTTTTTTTTTGTTTTTATTGCCAATTGCAGCGGAATAGTCAATAACTGGTGCGATAATTGGCTATATCCGATAAAATTTTAATGGAGATCGATGAGTATTTGTGAGTTAGTGGCAAAACTGATGGCTTTTAGTTACGAATGACCACGATGGCGGTCCCATTGATGATATGACAGGCAGGCAAGTGTAACAATGATTTATGTTTTGGTAAAAAAAATAAATGCTGATGATTTGATCATTAGCAAGACAAACTTTTGACATATCCGAACAATTATTAGACTGACATTTTTATGGTCTCGGTTATGTACCGTAAATCGTTTTTGGCAGTTTAAATTATGAGGTATGCAAGCACTTCACATTTTCATTACTCTTGAGAGTTTAATGGTTTTTCCTGCATTTTTCATCTTTGGAAGTTTTTGCAAAGGATTCGATTGCTTCAGTAATCCTGGCCCTATACCCCTTTATAGGCAGCATCTTATGTATCTTACGTATATGACTCGAGATAGAAAACAATAAAAAATCGAGTTTAGTCTTGAAAATATGTAAGTAATATAAAATAATTAAATAACACTGTGTAACAAAATTTTAATATAATATTGCTATCTGCATTGTTGCTGAGTCCATGGTTGGTTTATGTCAGTTGGTACGAAAAATCTTAACACTTGTTCTTAAGTGTTAGCTTTTGCTCCAGATTTTTTTTTTTAAAGTTCACATTATATTTTTGAGCATTTATGTATTTGTAAACACAAAATTTTAAACTTGGATTTATTATTCAACTCTACTCATGGCAGTCATCTCTACAGGAATTGTAAAAAGCCAAAAAAAAAAACGCACTCGGTCGAGTATCTCTTCTACTACTAATTATTGTGCTGCATTGATGGTGGTATAATCAAAGAAACATATTTGAAGTTTAAACGCTCACTTCGAATATGATCATTTTAAAAAGCAAAAATTTAGTGAACGATTTTCATGAACTATACGGAAAGTTTAGGTGGATTTGCAACTAGTAAGGCTTCCAATTTACCAATACGGATTTCGATACAAGTTAGATCTTAGTTTTAGAAAAAGAAATTAACGAAAAGATAATCCCCTTTCGTCCCTTAGTTTTGTCTGGTTTGTAGGCCGAATGTGAGAGGCTAGCAGCCCTTGTAATTTGAAGGAAATCACCGAACACGCAAACTTTTATGCATCTCACAAACAAAATAGATATGCTATATAGCTGAAACTGTAAAAATATGTTCGAGACGAGTGTACCAACATAATAAAACAAAAAAAATCGTAACCCGAAATTTTAAAATTCACCTTATTTTTTTGAACAGACCTCGTACACCTTGGTCTATTGTTGAGCCCCGTTTCATAAGATTCAGAAACTTAAAAAAATACAATTTCCTTTTTTCCTCTTTGCCCGTTGTCTAATCCAAACACCGATATGTCTAAGTAAGCACTATTTTAGAGGCAAGTTTCATCTTAGAACTTACACTTTTAGAGCTGTGGAGCTTTTAAGAAGTTAAAAGCCGACGGGTGGAGATGATTCGAAACTCCACAAGTCGAAGACCACTATAAATAAAAACATACTTATATACATACTGTAAATCAATGGAAACCTTTGCAATATCGTAAATTTGATTTTACTGTCTTGCAAAGCAACATGAAAACATCTATTATCCGAAAATGATGGCTTCTTCTTTAATGTTTTTCGGATTGATTTTTTGTAAGGGCCCAAGCGTAATCGCCTATCGAAATTCTATTTGGCCTAGAATAAAACCCTTCACCATGTTTTTCACTTATACTCTCTTTTCATATAGAAATTTGAATAAACGAGAAGGAAATGTAGAACTACCCAGATGCTACATGCTAATATTCCTAGCTTATGCACTAAATTTTGTTCCAATTTTGTATAACCTTCCGTTCTTATATAAGCCCTTATTGATTAGATAAAATAACTACCCTAATTCAGCAAGCGCCTTATGTAGTTCAAAATTATTAAGTGTAGTTCAAAATTATTAAGTTGCCCCAGCCAACAACTGGAGCCCGCAGCCACACTTAGGCCAGATTAAGCCCAACGCAGATATCTACTCCGCACCCTAATGAAACCATTTAGAGCTTCTTACGATGCTACAGATCTGGTTGAGAGTACTCGCCTCCTACGATGCGTCCTCCTCTTCCTCATCCCGGCAACTTAGCAAAAGTCATTGGTAGAAACTCTCAGTCTTTATTATACAATAATAATAAACCAAAAAAAAAAACAAATATTTTCATTAACCTATAGCGAAGAAGCAAAACAACAGCAACCGTATAAAATACACCAAAGAGCGTTTTGTTAGGTTCCCTTATTGTCATAGTTCGATCGAAGATGCCAACATTTTAAACCTTAAAAATATAGTTTTCCAGTTTAGGAGAAAATTCATATTACGAAGTTTTCACTTTATTAAAAAGAAAATTTAGTCTTTCTTTGAATGAAAGTAAAGAATTTCTCATAAACTATGCTGCGTTTTATATTTGAATTCCATAACCAGTTGTAAGAAGCTAACATACGGACATTGTAGTGTGACGAAATAACGTCATAAATTCAAAAGAACTCGAATTTAGCATACGGAACGTTTATTTTAATGAAAATATTTTCGGTTATACTAAAGAATCCAAGAGACGTATTTCGCTTGCACTTTAAGTGCCCCTTTTTCAATTAATTTCGATGGAGTCTTTTCGCTGTGCAAATGAGTTCTTATTTTAAATCGGTTAATAGAAACAAGACTACACATTTTACATTCCCTTTGAAAAACGTATCTTTGCTGTGAAAATTATTCATCTATTAATGAAAATGTACATTTCCTTTGGAAGCTAAGGAAGGAGAGCAATGCTTTGTGAAGCAGTTCAGAACCATCCACTAGTTTGTACTCCTTACTAAGTCCTTCTATTTTGGAATGGACTTTAAATCAATCACTTTGCATCTGTTTTTTTGAGATTTGCAGTTTAAGTATCAAGTCTCAAGCATACTCTAAGTAGTTTCAAACTCGAGTTTTTGAGGATCTGGATTTTTATTCGGAGTGTAGATTAAATCACCTCTGTGAAAATCATCGAACTTACCTACCACCACACTAGCTACCTAGTGTTCATCGAATCCTTCTTCTAAAGGACGGCTTGAACAGAGAGTCTACAGAGTAATGGAAAAATTACAATAATTTTGCACTTTAAAGTACAACGCAAATTTTTTTGTCAAAATGCTATTTCCTATTCCTATAATTAAGATTCGAAACTCCAGTCAGTCCAGCCATCTAATTGCTTAGCCACTTTCAAGTGAGACAATTGTCCATTATTCCTACAATTATCACACAACACGTCGCGTCGTCTTTGCCACTTATTCGAGTAAATGACAGCAAATTTAAGGTTCACTGACTGCCTAATCCAGTGACTCCCCTAATTCACCTCGTTAGCAATTTTCTCAACGAGCGACGACAAAAAACGAAAAACTCGAATAAAAGAAACTAAGCACTTTCCAGTAAATTTATCTCGGAAAATGGTAATTTTATGTCGACAACAAATTAAATTTATTCCTCTCAAAAACAATGCCAGCCAAATTGAGTAATCGGTCGAGCTCTTCTTCTCCCGATCGACCTCCGGATGAATTCCAGAGAATCTGTCCAGGAGAGGAGATTACCATCGGCCCCACAGGACGACGACGAGCCAAGTGAACTCGAAATGGGAACAAACAAACAACGTTACTTTGCATAACCTCTCGGAAGAGGGCTCAGAAGGAAACGAAGCCCATCCCTCTGTCTGCAAACCAACTTGAGATGAAGATTACGAGAGTTTACTTATCGCAGACCATTTGTACGTTGTACGGTGTCCGAGAGGGTGGAATTTAAAACCGAACAAGTGTCCCGTTGAAATAAAATTCAAGCACATTTCGATGTAGTTTGCATTCGAATTGCACACAACATGAGCATAATCAGCCATTCCCCATGTGCGGAAAGTCCTTTGGTCAGATCCGACGATGGGGGTGGCAGATAATCGAACGAAAAATGTTATGGCAATCAGTGGAGGGCCATTGGTTTTGTTCTGTTGCAGCAGTTTTCCCCGTTTGCACTCGAGAATGAAGTTCCCTGACTGCAAATCATCTGTTGAACTGGCGTTGGTTAATGTGAATCGCTCGGCACATAGGATTCGGAAAATATGCAAATGGAGTCGATGCTGTTGGATTATTTTACGATGCAGTTCCTGCTGCTGAATGCATTTAATCCGGGATGCAATTAATCGAACAATTTGCGAGTGTTTGTCGAATGACGATGTGGTGGATAGCCCCATTGAGCTCTTTGATGCATTAGTCGCAGTCAAGTGCATTTGGTAGTCAATTGTGAAAGTGGCAGGGTTGTTTTTTTTTCACAGATCAATGGGCTCTTTCATCTTTTGTTTTTGTCGCTCACAAAATCCTTTAAGCAATGGCTTTCAGAACACAGATCTGCAACCATCCATTCCGGATCAACTTAAGACAAAGTTAAGACCATTGCTCCAACAAAGTGCTATCTGTCAGTCATGAAATCCACCTCCATTCCCGTTTGAATATGTTTTCTATTATATAAGACCACGTGATGTTCCCTCATCCTCTCAAAGATAAAGTATCACTCCACTTTCGTGCAGAAGCTCGTGCTGGTCATTAATCCATGCGTGGAGAGCAGCTTTTTGGTTACCTCGCAATGAAACAGATACTATGTAGCTCGTTCATTAGCTGAACCCGTGTCTCCTCGAGTGATGCCAATCAATCACATGGCACACGGCACAGAGCGTCAATTCGAAGACGTCTGTTTGTGTACGGCTCAATGAACTTGAGCTACAGTCAACTGAAAGTAATTGGATTTGCCTAGATAGCACTCCATTAGTCTAGGGAGCCTATAATTAGCATGACTTCGCATCATTTAAGACGCGATGACTGCCTCATTGCCACGGAGACCCTTGGTAACACTTCACTGGCGCGTTAACCGGGGTGACAGGAGATGGTATGGTTGTGTTTAGGAGAATGACACCCAAATCTATTCGTAAGTAAATCTCGAAGTAGGAGAGACGGGCGTATTATTTTGGGCGATGCAAGGGCGGCTCGGGTTACTCGAAGAACTAAAAATATCTCGCACGTTTCGACGCCAAAGCACCGATGACATTCAAGGCCATGGAAACGAAGTGCTGTTGACTGATTTAGTTAAAAATGAAAAGGTTAGTGTTCATGTTTTTAGGGTTTCGGTTCAAAGAAATAACGAAACCTTTGTAGAATCACTTCGGTGTCCGTCTGTCTGTCTGTCCTCTTTTACATATTTGTTATAGCTTCTATGCCCTTTGATATTAAGGGATGAAATTTGGACTGCAGTTCAGAAGAAAAAGGTGTCATTTGCAAAAAAAATTGTGTTCTGTATGAAAACAAATATAAACACTTAAACTTTTTTTTACAAAAAAAAATATATTTTCTTATATAATTTATGGCTGCCAATATCAGTATAATAATAAAAAAAAACATTAGTCTACGTAAATTGTTTTGAAAATATACAAAGCAAATTATCTACAAAGCTTAACAGATAAAAATTGTCATCCATAGTTTATGAAAGAAGTAAGAATTGAGTTGTATCACATCTGATAGTCATCATAGTCAGCATAGACCCATATTTGGAACATTCAAGAACTGATAAAGTAGGTTATGGTGCTCTGATTATAGAAATGTCTAGTTAGTTTTAAAAACATTGATTTATTTTCTAATAGCAACAAAAAGAATTATCACAAAAGCTGGAAGAATTAAAACATTACTTCAATGTCTTACAGTCAAATGAAGCTATACACTTAATTAACAAAGTCAAAAACTCAAAACTAGCACTATGGCTGTCAGCTTATCATCTTTAAAATAGCTCTTAAACATTTTAGCTTTGATTCTACTAGCTTTTTACTTAATCTGGTAATAATTTTATGCCTTCCATTTACCAAAATCAAACTTTTACGAACCTGCCTATCAAAACATTTCCACAAGTTACCAAGCTAGGTTATAGTAGATAATCATTCATTTACCTAGGTGTCGAATCGTTGTCCTGCTTAAAAATGATCTGACCAGTTTGATAGTAACTTCGCAATCCATGGTAGATTTTGATTTAAAATGTTCGGACAATATATTTTATCCATTTATTGGTAGTTAAGATCAGATACTTATAACCTGATTCAGCAATACGGATAGTTGCTTATCACTTAAAAGCACATTTTTCAAGAACGGCACGCTTTAGTGTTCTGATACGATCTTGGGGCTTACAAGAAGAGCCCACGTCATTCAGACCCATCCTACTACAGCTTGCCTTTTTTCTTTTTTTTCTCCTGAAAGTCTTAGGTTAATACCTTAAAGAAAATCAACCATTTGTTGGGAGAAAATCGACATGTTTTATATTTTAAATTTTTTCTGAAATTTTTATTTTTCTGTATTTCAAATTTTGCCATAACCTTTCCGCGATAGCCTCGTGTCCACATTTTTCATGAAATTGGATTTTTTATATAACAATACTTGAAACCTCTATATATGTATATTTAGGTAAATAATTAATAAAATACAAAAATAAACATATTTTAAAGTTAATTCTTTTTTCTCGTAACTACATTCATGTTGTTGAATTTCAACGAAAATCTAGTAAGAATAATATTATTTGTAAGCCGTAGCGTAACATTACTTTGTAGCGTACGAGGCTATTATTACAACTGTTTATCGTGTCCTTGCCCGGCAGTAAAGGTACACATTTATATACAAATACTTCTGACAAGCTGAACAACTCTGTTGAATTCCCAACAAATGCAAATCTATCGCTGTACTGGTGGTAGAAAAAGAACATTTTTCCAACAAACTTAGTAAAATACACAACTGTAACAATGAAAATAGCTACATCTGCATTGATGAATGGAGAGGAAGCATGCAAGAAGCTGCAGACACTATGAAGGCTACAGGAAACTTATCAAGCGACTGTCTAATCATTGGACTAGCAATCAACAAAACAATTATAACAGTGATTGACTTCCAGGTCTAGAGATGTTGTCAAATTTAAGAGGATAGCACTCAAGTTGTAGTCAAAAGAAGGAAATGTAATAGATTATTTTGATCGCAGTGCAAGCTCAATGACATACCCCAACTTCTATAATTCATTTCCAGAACCAACTATTCCATAATAAGACTTTTTTCAGGAAAAAATATTCGTGTATCAGAAAAATTGTTGTATTATTTACTACTAGCTGCATCTGCGACTTCGTCCGCCTCAGCTTAAAAATGTATACAATTTACAAGTTGGAAAACCTGCGTACTTGTGAAACCTGCGTTCTTTTTATCAATCGACGCATTTAGTCGGAAGTTGTAGTTAAACTCAATGCGTCGAAGAGAAGTGTAGCTTAAACTCATGTTTGCAAAACACCATTCCCTTTTTTTAATTCCTGGAAAATTTATAGATACGTGCTTGTCGCAGAAAGGGGACGATATGATAATTGCCCGGAAATGTCTTCAAATGTGTTAAATGCAAAAAAAAAAAATACAAGCCACTCAAAATGTAGAGGACTTTAAATGAATATCAGGCAGAAAACTAGAGCATTGACCTTAATTTTCCTTATCTCATTTGGTTGAGACTATTCAATAGTGACAATGCTCCAATTGATCGGGATTGGTGTGCGACAATAGATACAAATGTATTGAAGAAGTTTTGGGCCACGATTAGCAAAGTACATCCTATTAATGAAGTAATTGAAAAGTTCAATAACCGCTCAGCAGACCTAATAGAGTCTCCGTGAAACCCACATCCCAAATGCAATGCCATCAAACGTCTGTGTAGACACATTAGCAAAATGTATGTTGATTCACTGTGGTACTTTGGCGCCATAAACCAAAGTGAAAGACGATAAATTCAAAACAACTGCCACTGTTGTTTGAATAAATTTTCAGCAAGCAATAAAAAGATTGATTGAGCAACTTAATGGCACACCAGACATGCTTGTGTCCCGCAAACTTCCAAACTCATAACGACAAAAGAAACTACCAATCAGCATAAGTGATTCAATTCCACTGACCATCGGCCTCATAATCGCGTTCGTGTCAACAATCGTAACAGTTCCAGAGTAAGCTAATTACCCCCATCCTCTATCGTCAGCTGTTGTAAATATTTCAAAACTAGACCCACCCAAAGTCGTAGCCGAAGAAAAGCTAAATGAGTTGACAATAAAAGCCCAGAGCCTCCATAATGAATTAACGAAGTCATCAGAATCGTGTTGTTGGACCGGACCCTTAGGCAGCCTCGTACGAGTCTCTCGCTCTGACCTAATTCATTGAGAGCGTAGATTGGCAATTTACGGGCTCTCACGAAGACCGTAAATGGCGCTAAACAACAGAGGGTCCATTACCGCACCCAGGCGGCTGCGATCTTCGTACCGTTGGTCGCCCTTGGGGCAGGCAAGCCACCGCCACCACCTTCCGTGGGTGTATGTCACGTAGCAGACATTTAAATTCATTACGACTCAAGGGAGCATCGGTGATTGGATTACGCATTTCCTTACGTGGAAGGACACAATTAACGGCGACTCAAGGGTGTGGGTACAGTGATTGGAAAAGACGGGAGAGACAGAAGAGATGTTTGATACGTTGACCTTTGGAGGCAGTAATCCCACAACCATTACGCGCCCACCTGGCAAAACTCAACCGTTCTTATCTCTGCCAGACACTTCTGCAGCACAAACACTAGTCTCTCCCACGCGTAGACATGAAAATCCCTGCTCATCCATTGAGTGTTTATATAATTTTAATCCCCTTTTTAACGCTAATTGTTCGAGGAATTTATTTTAGTCACTGTATTCGTCTCAATGCTAAACCGCTTAGCCGCGAGACACGTGCAGTGAGTACACCCACTTCACGGTGGGTAACTTAGAAACAAATTGAAGACAAAAATACACAGTCATCGCAATCAAGGCATGATAATGAAGTTATAAATAGTTTAGCTCCGCAATGACAGTGGAAATAAACACAGAAGGGTCCTCCGTGTGGATTTGCACACATAAACCGGATATGAGTTTTGCCGTCCGCTGGCGGAGCACTTTGCGGCTTGCTGTCGTTGTTGTCAAGTGAATGGTTGTTGTAGTGCAGGAGATTGGATTGTTCTACAAATAGGAGCCGTGGTAAGGAAATAGAAAAGCAATTAAATTGTAGGAAGAACCGAGGAACAGGCATTGTAATGGCAGTGCTATGGAAGAGTTCGACGCAGAAGGGTGCCTTTCCTGATTTTAGATGAATGGGGATGTTTATAACATTTGGTGAGTGATTTTCCAAAATTGAAATGTGCTGAATGAGATTCTAAAAATAAAGGAAAGGTTCAAAAAGTAGTCGATTTTCTCTCGGAATCTTTCAGAGGTGAAAGAAACATTAGTGTTTTGTTTTTCAAAGACTGGAGAAAAATTTAGTTACCGGCTTAGGACCAGCATTTACTTGATCACAGTCTCTTTTGTACTTCAGCCACATCTAACATATTGTGAAGAAAGCACACTGTCCACTTTCTCATTTTGGCGGAAGTCCTGTATAAGGATAAAAGAAAATCCATTTTATTCACCCCTCCCATATTTTTATTAAACTTCTTGACTGTGTTTTGGCCTTGAATATTCAATGATGTTGGCACATTTTTGTCTTATTACATCAAGGAGAAAATAATCTTGTTGCATCGATTCCATCAATTCTCTTTAATTCTTCCTCTTCAAGCTTGTTTGGCTGTCTGGGATGTTCTTCCTCTTCCAAATTAAAATTACCACTTTAAACCGTGCAGACCACTTTCGATACGATTTACTACGTATACAGACCCAAGACGACACTGCCCTTCCTCGTCAAATTAAAGTTCCGGCTAATTTGGATACCTCCATAATTTAGGCCCCACTTCCGTTTGACTCAATTCAATTACTACCTGGAAATGTCCTTTCATGCCGTAAACCATTTGGGCGTGTCCCCTACCAGACCCATAATTGCATCGCGATAAGCTCTGTCAACCGAACAGCGATTATTTCCATTCGGGTACAACTAGGTAGGCTACAATAATGATATATCGGCTACTTGTCGTGCCGTGTGAATGAAAACCGCGCAGCAAATCTTGTAATTAGACGATAACATAACAGCTCAGGATAGAGCCATAATTAATTTCTCTATTCGATGCGATTGACTTAAATTACTATCCAAATTGCATCTTGATTACATTTTAATAAGCGATTAAAGTGGGGAAACCTCCTTCGGCTGGTGCTGACAATTGGGCGTGATTTTGGATGTGGGCGAGCTGTCGGATGAGGCGGGGCATTGTGAAGTGATTTCTGAAGAACGATATTCAAATTTGTTGTCAAATGGTGTAGTAAAGGTGGGGAAATTGCGTTGATAATTGGGCAGCATTCTGTAGAGGTTTTTGTCGTGTCCCGTATTGATGGCAAACTTAGAAAATGATTTTCGAATAGATTTTCATTTCACTTTAAATGATGGATTCAAAAACGTTCGTCATCTATTTGTCTCTGTTTTTACACTATTTTTTTCTTATTTCGCGAAACAACACAGAGCTGTGACCTTAGACTAAAGCGTATTATATTTCAGAGCAGCAGCTCAGCTGCCTATTTGCTTTCTTTTCAAAGGCTGCCAAGCTTAGTTGTTTCGCTCAAAAAAACCTATGTGTTCGTCGATTTGAGTCGATTTTTATTAACGAAACCATCTAGAAAATCCTAAAAGTAACCTTATTTGGTCAAGTTTACTTGTGCCAAATTGTAACGCGCATAATGACGAGGAAACAAAGGACGTTGATCAGAAGCTTCGTAGGTGTTTACTAGCACTGCGACGGTAGTTTAAACTTCTGAATTAGCTACAACGTAAGAAAGCCCTTATTTTGAGGTTATTGAAAAGTTTGAGAGCCACACTCAGTGCATTGGATTTCACTTTAACTAAGCAACTAAGCCTTTAAACAAAATTATGTAGACATGCATCTGAATAATGCTTTAATTCTCAGCGCAACAATTTGCAATCATTTTTCGTGTTATACATGTTTTAAATAACACAAAAAACCTAATTAACCATAACTTGATATCCTCACCCACTCTCCTTCCATTCAACTCTAAAGTCAAAGTTGTGAAAAAAAAAAGATTACCTGTATAAAAATACTCAACTCAATTTGAAATTTGATTTCACGACGTGAAACGCAAACAAAATCCGCAAATTATTCAGCTTTCGCCATTTAAACGAAAACAATTTCCGAGCAATGTTGTTGAATGCAAATTATTCGCCTTAATTGGGTTCCACCTGCCACGTGGGCAGTGCTTGCGTCGAGGATACGCTCAGCCACGGGCTTAATTAAATATTTGCCTCTGTCATATAGTTGTGCGAGCATATCATTAACTAAAAGATCAATCGATACGCTTTAATTATTGATAAATAATTTACGTATAAAACCAACAAATAGGGTGAATATTGAATGGCAATGGGTGGTTTCTGAAGGTTAGATGAATCTCATCTTTCATTGACACATGAACGGCGTCACGCACGGAGTTTATTAATTGTGGTGCAAGAAGACCGAAGGGGGTAAACTGCGGTGGTTAAAGTGCCTGCAGTGTTTAGAAACAACTTTTCAATGCGTTGACGTTCTCCTTTTGACGTGTTTTTAAGGTTCGTTAGTCTAGTCTAAGGGCGGCCTGTTCTTGCTGGTTAAATTGTCCTTCAATCATCAACTGCCAGAAAAAATTTGTTCGTACACCAATATTTGTGTGGTTTCCTTTGATTTTTTTTTAGATTAAACATTCAAGCTTCTTGCAAACGGCTTGTGTTTTTTTAGACAAAAGCATTCAATGTTTAAATTTTGCATGTTTAGAAGTTGAGAAACTTATACATTTTCTATATTTTCCATCACAGAATTAAAAAGTTGACTTTACTTTTCCAAACTTCGCCGTCTTTCAGTACCTAAATGGCTTTACTATGCAGTAAGCCAAAAGACATCGTGCCTAAAGAGAAAATTATGTACAAAAAAATGGTAAAGCTAAAAGATAAACTGCGCTGCTTGTGGGTGTTAAAAATTATGTTCATCTAAAAGCTAACCCTTAACTTTCAACAACACAGAAACTTGTATGTCTATATAGGTTAGAAGCTATGCTAAAGGCTTGTATTACTTCTGAAAAAAAAACAAAAAAGCTAGCAAATTCGCCATTTTATTCACTTCCGGCATGAAATGTTAGAACCAAATCTCGTGCAGACAATGTATGAAAGTGACATTAGAGTAGCAGTCCATATATAATATGCCAATGGATCATAAGCAAATGAAGAAAGCTAAGTTCTCATTGAACTTGAACTCTCACATCCAAAAAAGGACATGATTTGTTATAAGTCCGAAAACTTATGGCTTCATTTCATTTATTTATTATTATTACAGGCCAAAAATTCAGCCAAAATTGTTTGATGGTATTCAGCGACGACTTAAAGTTTGTTTCAAAAAAATGTTCAGCCTAAAAAAACTAACAAAATGGAACAAATACACCCAAGAAATTTAAATTCCCCATCACAAAATATTATCAATATGAATAGCAGTCTAACGCAAATGTTGGGGAAGGAGGTTCTATCTCCTCGCTCATATTTCACGATTACCGTTTAAATTTCGAATGTATGTCCCTTAAATTTTACATCCACTATATTCCGTACTTAAATTCGAAATAACGTTAAACTAGTACGACCCTTAACAGGCTGCACAAAATAAAAAAAAATTGTTCATAAAAACCAACCAATTTTTCAAAAGATTTCTTTTCCGCTGCCTGCTGCGTCAAATAATGATGACACTCGATTCAATGCGAACCACCATCCGCGCTTTACGATCCAGTTCCCGGTCCTCCCGGCAAACTATCGAGCCAGTGGATTGCCGTCCATCAAAAGTGCGTTAAATTCCCAACGTCAACATATCCTGCGGGGCACGTAAACGTTCAACAAGAAAAGTTGTAAAATAGATGATGAGCCTCAGAGGGCCAAGTTCAAACTCTTTTCTGTGAATCGTCATTCGGTTGGGATTTGAAAAGTAGACGAAGCAGTAGATTTGTAAACTTTGGTCTGAGAGCTGTAATCAAAATGTGAGTCATAACTTCCAAATGACAGAGTTTGGGGATGCATCCGTGGCCCTGGTTTCGCTATTCAGTGTGCCGTAAAATTGGGGAGGCGGGCCAGAGAGTGCTCCCGTCTGTTTTTCCACGCCCGACTTGGTTTGATTGCGATGGAATTCATTCCGGCTCAGCGAGCATACCGCATTTGTCAGCTATCGATTGTATCTATTGCGAGTGGTTTTGGGGATGAGATAGTTTCATCCCAATCGATGTTGCGGAGAATTTTCGCTGACACTTTGGTGTTGGATTGAGCCCTCAGCATGATTGTGTCTCGTTCACGTTGGATTTGGTGGGTTGCAGTACATCACATGGGAGGGGACGATGTGTCCTGGGGGTGCTTTGTGCTGTCGGATGATGGAGCCATGGATAATGGTGACATGGGATATTTAACTGAGACAATAGCTTAGTTGGGTGCCATTTGAGTGACAGATATGGGGTATAATTCTTTTGGAATTGTTGATGGCTGATCTCGTGAGGTTGGAGGGCATCTTTGACGGATTTGCAATTGTATTTATCCACGAGATTGGCAGTTCTTCGTAGGGAATCTGATTAGGGTTGTCTGGTTTGCGGATTTCATCTTGAAAGTATCTTGAAAGAAATAAAGACTGAACTTTTAATGCTTTTGAGCTAAACCCCTAAAAAGTGGTTTATCTTACTTGTTTAACATCTTCTGTTAAACTACATTTCTGACATAAAGAGTAACGATTTCATTTTTTCGCTGTGAATAAAACTTTTAAGACCCTATTTTGATAACGAATTGTGTTTCGGAAATGGTTATGCTTCTCTTCGAGGGTTTCTTGTGATCTATTGGTGTTCTCGCCGGCATCTCACGAGAAAACACCCAAGAAAAGTGGGGTAATAAATTTTTTTTTGGCAATTAGTATACAGTGAATGAAGAATATTGTAGAAAAAGTAGTAAGATAGCACATAATGACGGAACATTGCGTGTTTAGTAATGTTGAACTCTACACTACGAGTATATCTTTCATATACGGACAAATTTCACTGAACATGGAACAGCTATCATTTGATAAGATAGCATCATTCCTACCCGCAATCAGAATAGTTAAAAGATTTACTACATTTGTAGGCAGTAGTCCAACAAGAAACATTTCTGCTAAGTTTTTTCTGTTTTTGTCCATTTCACTCACATGTTGCAAATCCAAACTTCTTCCTTCATTTATTCTTGCCCTCATCGTTTATTTTTCCCTTGTAAACGACTTGCTAATAAGGTTTTGCTTAGAATATGAAAACCCCACAAACTTGGACTCATGCCTGGTAGACTGGCCATTCTCTAAATGTTGAATTTACTCAGCTGTTGGAGAAACTCGGCCAAATATGAAATAAGATGAAAAATATACTGAAGACGCCTGCAATTCACCATTTAAAAGTCATTACTGCCAACTAAGCCACCAACTCAACGACAAATCTTACTTCCTAAACGTTATACATATAAAACATAAACTTTTTATAAAATAATTACAACTGCTGTGTTTGTGAACGGCCACAGGTAGCTGATTTTAAGGCTGCCTTGAAAACAATCTCTCTGGAACATTTTTACTATGATTTCAGGAATCAAAAAGCTGAATTGCCTTAAAATTATCTCTCCTCAATTCATCGTTGCTATAACTTTACATTTCCACTTCAAACCAATATCAATACTGTCACAAAATGAAAGTGACATCCATTTAAAAGCCTCTACGATGAATAGACACTGCCGAAGTTTGTGGTAAATGCCCGACAAACTGCCATCCTCCTCAACGCCAACAATTCGGCTAAACAAACAACCGCAGACCGGAATGATAGAAACGTTGACAATTGTTTATTAATTCATCCGGTTCCATTGGCGGGAACCAATAAAACTGCCATTGCCCTCAATCAACAATGCTCCTCAGAAATTCGTGCTGTGACATCATTGCTTTCTACCGCACAAATTTAACGCCCCATAACTTTGGCCCAGTTGCGGGTTCATCTTCATCCCTAAAGCGGCTGCTTGGATCCATCTGCGCTGCTGTCTGGCAATTTACTTGACCACAACACACACGAACAATCACCAAACTTCTCGATATCAGGAAACTTTGTCCGCCTAACTTTGCTCCTTCCTTTCGTCCTTCAGCCACTGTTGCCGCGTTCGATACAAACCCCGCAAAACTAATTGTCAAAGAGAACAACCCCTAAACCTGTTTCATGAAACTTTTAAAACTCAATCAAAGAGCTGTAGCTACATTTTACCCCCATCCATTTGTTTGGACAGCAATTCAGTACATTGTTTTCTTTTTGTTGTCTCATTTCAGGTGATACTGGTACTGAAGGCGTTGAATCTTTACGCCAACTCGCATGTGACCGTGATCCTGCAAATTGTCTCGCATGTCCTGGCCTACACAAACTCCTGCATAAATCCGATCCTGTACGCCTTTTTGTCAGACAATTTCCGCAAGGCCTTCAGAAAGGTAAGTTCAAGTGTAGTTTAGTTACGTAAATCAGTGCTGGTCCTTGGTCTTGCATCAAGTTGCTAGGGAACACATCCTTGCGGTTGTGGTTTCTTAAGAGCTTAACGGGAAATGTTTGAGGATTTTCGCAGTGGGTGGCAATAAAGTTAATGCAACCACCTCGTGATGATAATTTATGTAAAGCTAAAGAGTGCTTAGGGATGGTGGGAGTAATGCAGATACAAGTGGAAATTCTAGGTGGAGCTTAGTGTGAACAATGAAAGTTGGAGGGCCAAAGCGGAGGTGTAGAGCGATTTGGCTCGTAGTGGGCAACATATTTCAGTCGGATTTCGGGAAACATTGTGCTGACGTTTTAATTAGGAGCACAGTAAAAACAGGTCTGCGACTGAAGAATGATAGGAAGAGTTTAATGGTCGGTAGAAAAACCGCCAACACTCAACGGATAAGTAGTCAAGACTCGAATACAACGAATTTAGTTTGAGCTTAATAAATTAGAACACTGAAAAAGTACAATGGGTGAAATTATGATGTACAACTAAGGATCACGAAGAGAATTAGGTGTAATTTGAAAATCTTTTCAGTGGAAATCCTTTGACTTCAAGGAGAGGTCATAGGAGTAAGTTTAGGATTGAATATTGTCTTACAGAATACATTCTAACCAAAGGACCTTCCTAACATTTTTAGAACCCTATCCGACTTACTCTTATTCAATTCAATAATGATATTATATATCTTTCTATTAATTCTTTCTTTTGATATTTATTTAAAAAAAAATCATTCGTTGAAAATCATTTGAAGGAACGTAAAAACAAATTCTTCACCTAAGAGGCATGTCCATATGTTCAGACTAATTCTCAATCAATTCCAGAATACCTCAAACACTCCATAGAAATAATTCAATTTTACAAAACTATTTAGCTTACAGATACTCTTAGAAATGAACTTAGAGCTATGCCTTTCCTGGAATTTATTCAGAATGTTCAACTTAATTTAAATCCGTTCCACCTCTTCTCTTTTCAGATCGTCTGGTGCGGCAGTCCTCCACCACTGATGCCTGGAAATCAGGTTACAAAGACAACAAGAACCACTGGCAATGGCACCTCGAACATCGATATGCTGTAAATGTCCAAAACATTTATTTTATACTCTATTTCTCTCTCCTTCCTCTCTTTCTCATTCACTCTGTGTATCACACACCACGAAACTACATTTTTTCCCTTTTCCCTTTACACTCACCACGACCCTGATCCTTTTTTTTCGAAGATCCTTCACTACCACCACCCCCCCAATGCTCCGGAATTAATTTCTTTCTTAATTTTATTCCAAGAAATTTCCTTTTTTGAAGAGGAGGACGAGGAGGAGAAGGAAATTCTGGTAAACCGTAAAGCAAAATAACTTCATTCATGAATTTGGTTATGCGAAAGGATAACGAGACCGACGATGCACAAGCTGTGTGTGTTTGAATGTATAGATGCAGTTGAGCAGAGTGAGCTTACGGAATGAAAAAGGAACCTCTCGAGGAATTGGAAGACATGTGGAACTCGTTTTAGGTAATAGGATTTAATTCTACCGGAAGTCGACGGTGTAGAGTGGGTCTAATGAAATTTGCGTTTCGGTGAAGTCCTTTTCATGAAGTGCGATGCATTTGAAAGGAGTGTAAATGTAAGCACTGCACAGGACGTGATGATGATTAATGGAGGAAATGCCTAATTATTTAGTTTCGAAGACGGGAAGCCGGGTGGAGGGGGATCATTAATCTCCATTAACCTAGTTGAATTGAGACGGCGAAGGGATGAAGCAACTACGGAAAGTTCTTCGAAGCAGACATAACTTTTACTCAAAACAAATTCCAATTAGGGCAGTGGATGGAAATTCTGTTGTTGTTTATAGATCTTACTGGTTCTGGAGGAAGGGGTAGCTTAACGTTGTATCATGTGGTGCGCTGTAGTTGCCGAAGATGACCGTCATCTGGGACCAAGTGTAGGTTGAGAATTTCCAAGAACGTAGTTTGAGGTTTACTTTTCTAGTTGGCCTTCTTCAATGATAGGTCAAACAAGGGAAAGCTTGTGGCTTGAATGACTTTCAAAGGAAAATCCACCACAAGAAAGGGATTTTGCGATGGTAAATTTTGGATGGCTAAGTCTTGTATCTAAAACTTCATAAAAGGTAAAAATTCTCTGAATTAGCTCTTTATATTTCTTCCTGGAAAAGAATTTTGGGCAAGAAGTTCTTCAGTTTTTAAGAAAGGTCTTAGGGCATTTATAAGCATTTTTTCGGAGAAGTTTCTTAATATTTTCTTGAACGAACATCAAGAAAATATTAAGAAAATATTAAGAACTTCTTCTCAACGAATCAGAGAGGCTATGGAAAAGGCTTCTATTGACTTGCATTTCTACGATTTTTGGGGAAAAAAGACTGCTTTTAATTCTCACTTCCACGATTTTTGAGATGTTACAGGAGATTCTTAGTTTTTTTTCTTGCAAATCGCCCTTTATTACTAAACCGTCAGTAAAAAGAGTCACCTAAAAAACAACTTCGAAACCCTCCACGGTTTCTTTATTACTCTTTGGTCATCCATGAAAGTAATTTCTAACAAACTTTAAAGGAAGAATTATATGTAAAAATCCTTTCTGAGTCCACAGAGATACTTTCAAAACCATCCACAGTCAGCAGTCTTACCACAACAAAGCGAATGACAGAGCTCACCTCATCGTCCTCAAAGACCTTTTTTGATTTATTTATGATACCCGCTTCAGTTCAACCCTTTACATTTTTTTGTTCAAGTTGAAGACCCCACACAGAGTTCACTCCCTTTTATGCACAACTCCGTTCAATTTTTTTTTTTACTTTTAATTTTTGAATGCAAATTTCGTTAATTTTTACCAAACTGCACTCTTGTTTCAGCTTTTAACAAAACACACAATACGACTCTTTGATTTTTATTTATTTTAATTTCTTTTTGTAAATTTTGTATAAAAAAGAAAACAAAACAAAAAAATATCGATAAGAACAATTTTGTAAATAAAAAATTAATGAGATTTGTTGAAGGTTTTTATAGAATGTTTGTTCCAAAGTGTTAAATATTATAGAAGGAGATGTTTTTTTGATTTCCTTTTTTACATAACATACTATAAAAAAAATACACATCTAAATGTATATTCATTAAACTTAAATAAAACTAATAATAAAAGAAAAATAAAATTATTGTAGTCGCTTTTACACAGCATTAAAAGTAAAAAAAAGAAAATTAAAATTTAAGTAGATAAACAAATATTTACTTAAATTTTTTGTCAGTTAGTAACCGCATTCACTCTGCCGAGCCCCAAGAGAGATAAGATTGCTTTAACTGTTGTTTTCTTTTTACATCAAAGCATAAAATGTAGTTATTTTTTTAAAATCAACTAAAAAATTATTTTTGTAACTCAATAAAAATAACTACATGCTGCATATGAAATTGAAAGTTGAAAATATAACTAAAAAAAAAAAGAAATTCCTAGAAAAATTAGATTCAAATAATCTAAGAAAAACGAAGCAAACGAATTGTAAATGTAGACGAAGAGAAAAAAACAAAAAAGTAAAATATTTACCAAACCCCGATATTGTTACCGAGAGGAATATCTTAGGATAATTTATTAAGCGATAATAAATAGTTTCAATGTTACATACAAAATGGAAATGATATAAAAAAATGTATAATACAGGGTGTAGATAAAAACATGATTACATTTGTTACTTGTAATAAAACAAAAAAATGGTTTTTGATTTCTTCCTAAGAGCAAAAAACCATTTCCAAAAAGGCAAGTAATTTTAAGGACCATTGCCTTCTTGGTTAAATTTGTTAAAAACTAAAATATAAAAATTAATGTGAAGTGCAGATAACTTAACTTTTACAAATATAACTTTTGTTGGATATAACATATGTTAAATGCGAATGTATTGTTTAAGTCTTATGACACACGTCGATTAATGGAAAAATAACTATTAAATGAGAATAAAATGTTAGGTTTTTTTTTGGTTTTTGAAATAATTGAATGAATAAAATAAAATTATTTCCAACTATTTTATGTGTTTTGAACTTACTTAAATTCCAGCAGTTCCGTTAGAGCTGGACCTTCAGAGAGATATCATCATCATCAACTGGCAACTAGTCACGTAACTATAAGTAACTCAATATGTGTGCAATAATGGAAGATATACGCAAGTTAATTCTTTGGAGTTGAGTTCAAGATTTTGCTAATAAAAAATTGATTTTTCCGGTTAAGGAAAATCTTTTTTTTAGCATGGTTTAGATTTTTCAGTATTTTTTCAGTATATTCTATTTTTCATATTTTTCATTTCGCGGTAAGATGATAGTTAAATTCTTTTATTTGGTTGCATGGCTGGCATAAATAAAAATTCGTAAATTTGTTTTCCGAGTTTAATATGAGTATTTTTTTAATATAATAATAATATTTTTTTTAAATATTTTATTTTGGTGTTTCTTTCCTTAATTCTAAGTGATTCGTCATTTAATAACATATGAGCCTAATGACAGCCGGGTTGTCATTTTTAAATAATTAAATTAATTCTACACTTCTCGTACCCACGACGATTATCAAAGTCAATAAAATTAATCAAATTAATTAATCAATTAATTAATGCCTGTACCTCTCTTAAATTTTTGACTAATTCCGAAAAAAATTTTAATTCATTCTGGATTTCCTAGGTACACTTTCTATTCAATTTCATTCTTTAATTTCGAAAGATTAAGAAGTGTTCAGGCACCAAACTGACTCCAAGGAAACCCTTCTTTATTCC
The DNA here is from genome assembly GCA_905187475.1 of Syritta pipiens. Classification (NCBI taxonomy): domain Eukaryota; kingdom Metazoa; phylum Arthropoda; class Insecta; order Diptera; family Syrphidae; genus Syritta; species Syritta pipiens. The sequence goes on along the minus strand of LR994571.1, from coordinate 7,450,524 downwards.
TATGGAACGAACCCTAACTCTGACCAATTTCGCTTACCATCAATTTTGTTGTATTCATTCTATTTTTTTGTTGGCTTAACTCCCGATATGAAGCCTTTCTTACATCCAGCATCATTAAAATGGTTCTAAAAGTTTTTTTTTTGTGCTACCACGACCACTTTCAAAGATTGGTATAGTCTTATTAACATTTTGCACAAGTGGGAGTACAGAAAGAGCTATACATTAAAGCCACCGGAAGGAAATCGAGAAACGAAGGTTGTAAATGTTAAGCTATTACAGTGTTTGCTGTTTAATACATTTTAGCACTAGAAGTTCTCGAAGTCTATTTAGTGTTAAATAAAAAAAACAGATTAAATACAAATATTATCGAATTTAAAACTTCATGTAGAAAACATTAATTGCCCTACTTTTGATGCATTTCAAGAGAATAAGATAGCCAGAATAAGAGGCCCGCAAAAAATTAGACGAAACAAGGCATGTTTCGCAAGCTAATTGTTAAAATGACAGCTGAAAATACTTTAATTTGCAAGAACTACCAGTCGAATGATTTAAAAAAACTGTCAATTAACTTCAAGTCAAAAGACTACGTAATTGTTTTGATGACTAAAAAGGACTGGCACCAGTTAATAATGACTGAAGTCATTTAACTTACAGTCAATTGACTGGATTCGTGACTTGTGAGTCGGACTATTCAAGAGGACTGGTGACTGTAATTTTGTAGTAAAAGTCGTAAGACTAAGCGATAACTCATATTCCAGGGATTTAGTTAATTAGCTGTTTTGTCTGACTATGCAGTCAAACGGCTGTAGTTGTCACAGCTCTGCTCGCTACAGATTGTACTTTAAATGGCCAGGCAATAAAAAGGTCAGAGTAAAGTATAGTTTTTGCTATAAATATTGTGTATAAAACTATTATATTATTTAGGATTTGTAAACATGTACAAATATTAAACATTTAAGCCACATCTTCTTTCTTCTTCTTTTGCGGGCACTATAGTCCGGGGTACAGTCCTGGGCCTCAGCCAGCAGGCCTCGCCATTTAGCGCGGTCTTGAGCTAGGCTATATACACATGCTATGTTCGCATAGACAATGGACAGAAAAATGCTCACTAGTTCTATATCTAACGCGCTCAATTTAGTAACATTCAAGCAAGCAATACGTCCATGTATCGTTTTAAGAAATATATTTTGCACAGCATTTATTTTTTGCATCCGGTAGCCGTAGAACCTCGGGCTCACTAAATAATCGGTGGCAAGGGTTTTCATGTGTTTCTGCGTGGGTAATTAGAACTATTTGAGAAAGTCATAAAAGAACGTTTCCAATTTAAAGTCACACTTTCAACTTTGTCTAAGCTAACCTGTCCTGAATTCTCTGAAAGTTATTATCACCCTTTGAACTTCATGTTTTCGCTCTGCATCAATGTTATTCTGAACATAGACATAACGAACTCGTTAGAACAACCTTCTGAATTAGATCTCACACCTGCAGTCCTTTAAAGTCAAAACTACCTTCTGAATAGGATATCACACCTGCAGTCCTTCAAAGGCTTTGTATTGAGGTCGAAAACTCAATCTCACAGTACTAATGACTTCGCTTACAAAGATAGAATCGTTTCCCTTCTGGACATCCACATAAATATTTGCAATCATCAAAGTGCAATCAACAAGACAGGATGAATCCAAACATCTTCCGCAAGTCAACTTCCGTAATTTTGGTATTTTCTCATCTCCGAAGTAATTGCCAAAGTACCCACCACAAGAGAAATGGACAACAACACCCATAACTTTTCAAAATACAAGAAACTTAATTTTCCAAAATCTTGAGAGCAAATCACAAATCTCCTTCCTACACCTACTCACACAATCACGCATCCTGCCGAATCTGAAACTGAATCTTATTGAAATACGAAACTATTGTTTGCCTTTTCTTGTTACATTTAGAATTACTTTGCAAATAATTGTCGCTCTGGTGTTTGTATTAAAATGTTGAAATTCCCAGAACTAATTTCAGACAGATCTGAAATTGTAATTTCTTAGGACGTTCTTGAAGACATCCGGTAGTTCAATAGAATTTTGAAGATGAAAACTTTATCAATATGCAGATGAAGGAATTTGAATAAAATTATTTTTGATGTTATTAGCTATGGATGTGGTGGGATGATGCAACGTGTGGGTGACGTGACCACTGAGAGATGTCTTGAAATTCATTTGCCTTTATTTTTCATTTCATCCATACAGGGTACAATTAAATTCCTCTACTGACTTCCAATGAAGTTTTTAAACACAATCTTAACATTCCGGGCTCGCATGTTCGTGAAGGTCTCCATGAGACTCTCGAAGCTCGGAACCGGCAGCACTCTGTCGAAGGGAAAACCCATGGTTCGTTTGTCCGGGAAGAGTTTATCCTTCAGGCCACAGAATGAGGCTGCGTCATCGCAAACATCGGGTCTGTAAGACAGGGGTGTCAGCAGAAGTTGATTGGCTTTAAGGTGTGAGGGAGACTTACACGTTGTTGGTCTGAATTACTTGATCGTCTTTGTAGTCGGATATCATTACGAAGAGGTCAAATAGCCGCCCGTCCGGAGTGCCCTTTGGCAAGAGCATGTGCTCCGGCCATCCGCAGCCGCAGAATCGGGACTCAGCCCTCAGCTCGGGGTCGGCGATGCGTCGTTGGGTGTCCACACGACGGAATGTCTTTTCGAAGGGAATCGTCACGCTGGACATCTCCGAGCGACGCTTGATGCGGTTTTGACCCGGGGTCACTGAAACGAGGGATTTGAGCCGTTGGAGGCCAATTGCGCGGCACATACTCACAGGTCACCACGAATTTGTCCATTTCAATGGCAAGGGGTCGCTTCTCTTCCAGATCCAGATCCGTTGAGCGTTCATCGCTCTTCGGGATAAGAAAAATGCGGCAGGTTCCCCGTCGTAGTGCAGTTCCCTTGTTTGTCACTGTGATCGTGTAGTCAAAAGGATCGTGTTGCAAGTGAGTGAACCTCACAAAGGAATTGGCGCTCGGCCCGGCAAAATCCATGCCGGCGCCCAGATCGATGTCGCTCTTCTGCCAGAAAGTCGACAGTTCGTTTGCCTTAGCTCCCTTCACCCGCGCCTTCACCATGATCTCATCGATGACCACACCGTCGTATTCCAGCTGCAAGTGGACTAAGTCAGAGACGAGAAATCGGAACCTCTTGGACATACCTGTGCAGGGGTGTACGGAGGCAGCATGGCCTTGTGCTTATTGCCGAGGTTGTCAATGAATGCGTGCCAACGGTAGAAGATCGGATCGCGCATAGCGGTCGAAACACTCGCCATGACACTGGTGCTCTCGAGGAATCGCGAGTCTGGATCGTGAATCGTAGCCAGGAGCAAGTGTCCGAGGTTATGGAGATCACCGTAGAACCGGCGGTTCACAGACATCGCCGATGACTCCACGATGTTGAACAGGACGTCGATACCACGGGTCTCGTCCAACCGTATTTGATTCCCAGACGCCTGGTAAACAAAGCATTAGATCACAATCTGAAAATCGTCTCCCGTCAACTCACGTCCATCACGAATCCCATGTCAATGGCGTCCTGAATGCGATTGATCCATCGCTCCAGGTCGGCCACCTCGACGTTTATCTCACTGCGGTTGATGTCGCGCATCACGAGCCCGGGCATCCGCGACGCATACGTCCGGTTCGTGATGCTGTTAATGAGTTTCGGAAAGTAGCCTTCCTTCAAGGGTTCCCTAAGGTTGCTCAGAGGTTTGGTGGCACCCAGAAAATTGCAGAAGCGATCCACGTTGTACCGGGCGATTATCTGGTGATGCATGTACCAGAAAAGCTCACCTCGGCGATCTTTTACAACCACGTCCCTGGGTCCGTCCGTTGGGTAGACCATATGCCAGTGCCAGTGGTGAAGATTGATGCCGATGTCCTCTCGGAAGTACGCCATTCGCTGTTCCTCCTCTCGGTCTGATGCGGTGTAGTTGAGTGGAGTTTCAAGCGGAGTCTGGAAAAGGCCATTCAGGACTGATGTTTGAAAGACGGATATGAAACTTTATAGAGGTCACTAGTGAAACCTTCTTAATTTCCTTTAAATTCTTTAAAATAGTATTTTTTTTTAATTTTCAACTCCATTTTTTAATCACTTTTATATTCGTCATGTCTTGCATTATACCTAATTAGTTGCTTTCTTAAATTGTAAGTTGATAGCGTTACAGGCGGTTGATGGCCAGAGCCCAGTTTTTCGCTAACTAGCTACTTTCTTTTCTGCCTGAACTCGAGTCATAAGATTTATTTATTTATTTAAAGCTAGCCAGAAATTAAGAGCTAGAAAATATACCCAAATCGATATAATCTTCTAAATGTAAGAAAAAGCCAAAAAAAAATAAAACTAAAACATACCCTGTTGCCAGGATTCGGAAGGAGTGTAGCATCGTTACGCGCTGATTTTAGAGTCCTCGGTTCGATGAAATTGTTGGGGAACTGCTCCACGAACGGCGGCATTCGCACGTTGGCAGTGTCCTTGCGATGGAGGACTGCCACGCCGTAGGCGTATTGGAACAAAACTGCATTCACTCGATCCCTAAAACAAATTTCGTTAGATTGAAGGGTCTTTGCTTTTAGCAGTCTTACTTGATGAAAACAGCGAGTGCAATAAAGGTTTCAGTATCCTTGGCATCCATCAGGAGCTTGATAAGACGTGCAGCAATCTGCTTATGGTTGGGATTGAATAAGCAAAATGCGCCCTTTTTCATAGCCGCAGGAATGAAATCCAGATTCGGCTTTTCGATATCTCGAACGGGGATCTAGAAAGAAGCCTCTGAAGTGATGGTTTTCAAAGCCTGACAAAGTCTGGGTACTTACTCGAACTTCGACATCGCTGATATATCGCGACTGAATCTCCGCTCCAACATCGAAGTATTTACCTGCGTAGAAGCTATCCGGGAGGTCAAAGATCGCTTTTCCATTGTCCCGCGGTGTGAAGATAGGCTCCAAAGGCCGTTGGAATAGAAGTTCCATTGACTTTGCGTCGTAGTTCATTGGTGCTGGTGTTGACATCTTGAAAGCTAAAAGTCTCAAACGTTTAATTTTGAAACTGATGTGAGTGTGGACGATCAGAGCTGTTTTATAGTTAGTTTGAGACCTATCGACACCACAAAGAGGGTTACACGTGGATAGAAAATCGGATACCATCGACCGCAGTGAAGATATCGGACGTTGAACTCGTCGAAGTCCGCAACTCGTGTGCGGGATAGCAAAGGGCTATGAGCTATTTGCTGATAAGTGACGTGCGGTCAATGCAACTTTGTAGTAAATGCATCCGGAGTTCGGTGTCGTGAGAAATTACATTGGATGGGAGCATGCGGAGGTGGTGGATATCACAGAAGAAAGCAATCACTTGTGATTCAATCGTCGAAAATCATCGAAAAATGTTTTCCATTTGACTGCAATGATTTGACTTTACTGAGAGAACTGATTTCAACTGAAATCACCATAAACCATGATTTAAAAAAATATTTTTTGTAGATTTTTTTAGCTAATAGGCAAAGCTCAAGCTATTATTTTTATATAATTTATTATTATTTCAAAAAAGTAATAATAAAAAAATATGAATTGAAATTAAATGGTTTTAAATAGCGAATTGCAATAGCGCAAATTTTAAGTTGACCCTTTTGTACAAATTAATGAAACAAATCATATTATGACCCAACCCAAAAGTCTTATTTTCTAAAATGATTGCATTATTTTACAACTCTAGTTAGTGGACTGGAACTGCTTTTGTTTTGGACTTGTTTGCGTTCAAGACAAGCCACTCGAAAATTAAGCCAAACTTATGAAGAAAGGAGATCACGAAATGCAGGGTTTCGAATACAGATGCTTTTTGAGGAAGAGGAAGTTCTTTGCAATGCTTTCACCCGATCTACCTGCACAATTTGATGCTTAAAAGTGAACTTGTAAGCGTTTACGTCTCGTGAATGGAAAATAGGCAAGATACAGTCAACTACTTAGCGTGATTTTGTTCACTTACAATAACTTGTAAGAAAATTGGTTGATTAACTTTCAGAGTTGTTCTCAACCAACCGAGGATCGGAGAGTTCAAATTTGTTCTTTAATTCAACTCACAGTTTGAAATGAAAAATTCAGCAGTTGTCTAATCTTAAGTGGTTCAATTTCCCCCCAGATGATAAAAAAGATGGCTATTCACCAGAATAACACTGACAAGTGAAAGATGTGCTACAGTAGCGACAGTAGACTTTTTGAGATCTTGCACCCCGGATATCAAGTTAATATAAGTTAATATAATATAATAAAATGTTAGCCACAGATTTCAAATCTTAAGAATTGAAGACGAGGATATGACATCATCATATTTAACTGTTGTTTATTTTGACGGTTGAATTCTAGAAGAACCAAGTAACTACAACAATAAAAAACAGAAACAAAATAGGATCCTAGTTTTTCTAGCTTAACTTCTGCTATATCCGTAAGTTGAGAAAATCTGCAGCTGATAAACTCTCGAGTTGTTGAAATGATAAAATTTGAATGAATGAAAGCAATGTAAGAAGTTGAAGGAAAATCCTAAAGTTATGTTCAAGTTTTGTTAGTCAATAAAATCGGCTCGGACTATTTTTTCCTTCGCGTCTTGCAAACTAGCAAAGATTATTTTTTACCCCACTATTAACCAAATACTTGCACTAAAAAAATTCCTTACCACAAAAGTGCACTAAAACCTCTCTGTCATATAAATAATCATCCTCCATTTTCCGTCCTGGGCGTTCTCCTCCACACTCTTCACCCTTCCCACACGCATGCTCCCTCCTTTACTTTTTGCAAATTACATGTCTAAAAAGGACACCACCACAATCCTCGCAAGGAAGGACATCAACTTCTTTCAAAATAGTAATATCCTTTTGAGCACACATATAAAAGAACACAAACTACCACCACCCACCCCCCCATCCAGCCCAAAACAAAAGGATAACTTCAAGATGCTCGGTCAAAACAAGGCAACCAGCAAACAAGGCTCAAGGAAGGAGAAGGTCGTTATTCCGTCGTCGGTATCGTTGATTGAATGTAAACAATGAGTGAGCTCTTGAAGGACATGAAGATCCTTGCACAGCACCAGGTAGCGCGCACCGGTGTGCTATTTCGGAGCATAATAGAATCACTCGAGAGTTGCACGAGCACATGTCGTGATAGTGGGGAGCGCGGAAGTACGTACAGGGTGACACTAATTAATTAATTGAGTCACAGGATACGTTAAGTGGACGGTGTCGGGTCAACTGTCAGTGCTTTCGAACTTCGGAACAGGTGCAAGACTCATGGAAGTTGTCTGTACTTTGAATGAGTTGCCTCCGGACGTAGGGTTCAACGTGGTACACATGCGATATCTTCCTCGCCGTCCCACTGCAATAACAAATGAGTTATGCCCGGGCGTGAGTTGTGGGTGTAATGCCCCAGAATGAGTATCACATTCCAAAAAAAAAATATTCACAGACTTTGTCTAGACGTTGTCTACACTAGGTTCTCTGGGAAGGGTGCCCTCAGCGCGGGTAATTGATGTGCAGTTGTTGGTTCAGCCTGTGGAGCATTCGAAACTAGCGGAGTTGCGTCTTAGGGTTCATGGCTCTTGATGGCAAGAGAAGCACCCAGAATTTATTACCTCCAAGTTCGAAATGAAAAAGCAAAGAAAAGGCTTTTGTAAATTCCCCGTTGCTTCTTTGAGTAGTTTCGCAGTTTATGGAATGGGTCATTTAAAAGAGAGACAAAGTCCAATAAATCAGTGGGACACTTTTTTTGGGACACTTAATTGAAGTTTCACTGTAATACTCTTGTCTTAAAATTTTGGGAAATATTCCAAAGTTACTTCCAAACTGGTATTGTGGCGAAAAATGCAAATTTCGAAAGGAGACTTTGTTTGAAGTAATATTCCGAAAAAAAAGTTTTTAAGACTAGTTTGCTGATTGATGATTGAGCATATTCATATGTTAAACAGTACTGGTCCCGGAGCTTCTTTCGAAATACGATTTTAAAGAAGGATGTTAACAGTCAAACATTCTGTACACAATTAAACATTTCATTCTTAATTTTTATTTTTGTACCTTGAAAGTGCCAAGTCTTTCAAATGATTAGGGCTATCCAAATAATTTAAGCGCTCAATCAAACTTGATCAAGGTATTCGAAATCGAAGCAGAAGCCTATCCTTTCGGTCTATATGAATGTATAACGTCATTTCAAATATTCATATCTATTTTTTTTAATCGGTTTTTAAGAAAAAAGAATTGTTTTTGAAGTAAAACATCTTTACGCACGTTGGGGGTAAACTGATTTATATGAGACGTGAGCGTTACGAATAGTGTGATGGTGCTCTCTCTCATGTAAACTTATGCGTTGTGGTTCGCAGCAAGAGTGGGAGATACTATAGTTGAATACGTGTGCGCGATCGGCGCAATCGGAGATCAGGCCGATTTCCTTGAAATTTCGATCTGCTATGTGCCACGGTTGCTTTCTGAGTTGAAGTCAAACTCATTGCATTCAAGAACAAATTAGTTAACGTTTTAGTGTAGGACATAAAAAATCTATATTCCAAATTTCATCGAAATCGGTTCAGCCGTTCAAGAGTTAGAAAAAATCCTATGTGTTTTCAAATCGGTTCTATCAAGGTTTGGAATTTGCAAATGGAACGGCTTGATCGATCTGGTTGAAATTTGGAGATAAATTCTATTTCTTGCAAATATAGCTTTAAGCTACATTTCTATGCATATCTATGCAATTCGATGCATTTCGATGCATTGAGTTTGACTACAGCTAAGGAAGTCTTACTTCAGTTGTGTGGTCTGAAACACACTCTTTTTTTTTAAATAACTCTTAATTGGCGATTTATTTAATTGTTCATAATCTCAAAACTGAAATAATCCATTAAATTATCTTCAGAAATTGTCTGTAAACCATACTATAATTACACGCATTAAATTTAATGCAAATGAGAATTCGTGAACACATTAAATTGAACACACTTAACCGTGACTCAAATGAACATCGAACTGCAAATTAAAACTCAATCAATTCATGAATTTTTGAAAAATATCCGGCCAACATTTCCAGAATGTGGTTAATTGACGGATTTATCAATCAAAGTATTTCAGTTGGTATATTCGTATTCTTTTCATTCCCGTAGTGCATACAAATAATTTATACTTAACTCGCACAAGCGAAACGACATTTCATGATATGATTCAGAAAATTTATTTAAATTGAATAGCGATATAAATTTGTGTTTTTTACTACAGCAATAAAAACATGTCAAACACATTGTCAAAGATTTCCCTATAGCCTTCGATAAGCCTACCTTCTTCGAGTGCAGCAGGTGGACAGTGCAGAGGACCAGGTTGGAAGCGGAGAGAGGCAGCATATCACCTGATACCGTTGTCGACAAGATGCTATGCAACAGCAGCCACTGGACTAAAATCGCGGCATACGCAGGAGTAGTGCTGAGAACCAAAAGAAGAGAGGAAGGAGATAACATCCCCCCAAACGAAGATCGATTACAGCCTGATCGGTAATTAACCCGATGAAGAAAATGAAAAGGGGATGCCCTTTGAGGGAAGGAAACGATACCACTCTGAAGTAATGTGAAAGCGAGAGAGAGAGTGGATGGTATCAAGGAGAAGAGGTCAAGATGTGGTTTTAGTGGGTGAAAGTCTCACACTACTTGGAGCATCCACCTGCCTATTAAGTTTCCCTATCGTCCTCAAGGCAAAAAAAAAGCCTTAGCGATAAGCAAGATCTTCAAAAAAGCAATAAAAATTAAGGCATCAAAATTGCTATGTCAAATTAAGTACTTCAGTTCTAATCAATATGGTTCTCCTAACAACAAATCAACAAAAGATGGTTTGCTGTAATTTCGCAACCACATTTTTGTAAACGTAGATTAAAAAAATGCTTGCAGCTGGCTTCCTTATTCGCATAACGCTTGCAGAGACATATAACACTTTAATTAGTTTTTTTTTTGTCTTACAAAATATCAAATATCATTTATATATCTCATTTATCAAAACTTAAAGTTTGGCAATCACCAATCGCCGGCAATGAACCATACTTGCACTTAAATTGTTGCACCGAAAAATCTCTCTTATTCAACGTGAATTTTTGGGGTGACGCTATTCAGCTGCGGAGAACCTGTTCAAAATCCTTTTTTCTTTCTGTCGAAAAAAATCTAAAAGCCAAAGAATTCGATGCTCGCTAGCTCTCACAAAGAACTTAAAACTTGCTCTCCTTTTGTATTCGTGAAATGTCAATGCCTCGTGGGTGGATTTCCCAATATTCACACAGGTCCCCTGCTACCACTGGTTCTTTGCCGGTGGAAATCCAAATTAATTCTTTGAATAGTTTTGCGTTTTCAACAACGATAAAAATGTCATTTCTTCCACTGACATTTAAACCCCTGAAACTTGTTTCAATCGCACTTTTGAAGCCCACTCGTCTCGTTTTTCTTGCGAATCTTTGATTCTCTAGAATCCCACATAGGCGACCGACCGAACATAGCATCGCCCCCTGCGGATGCGAATTCAATTAACTTCCACGAAAGAACTAATCAAATTCGTGCAAAAGATAGCCGAAGCCTTATGCCGAGTCCGGGAATAGGAAAGACAAAAAAAAAAGCTACCACAACCGTAAGGACATCGAAGAAAGAAGGAGAGCAGCGCCTGTTCACTTGGAATTCATTTGAAGGATTTCTTTGGTTTTGGTATTTTTCCTGCGGCTGAAGGCGCTTTGTGTACCTCCCGGGGCGGTGGCACGCATTTTCCAAAGTCCAACATTAAAAAGTTGCGGATTAGTACTTTGGGAATTTATTTGCATATACTTCGCGGGTAATTTGAAGGCTTTTAGATATTTTTCCACAGTGGAATTTTTTTTTTGCTTTCGTCTTTCCACAGAATAATTGAAAGATGCTGAGTGGGTCGAAAGTTCGTGGGAGGATATTGAGAGGGAAAGTGAATTTCTTGAAAGAAAACTTTTGTGGCAGAGTTTGATTCTAAGAACATTTATGATCTTATTGTGGTGATAATGCAATTAGAGAACAATTAGAACGACACAGTGTGAGAAAATAATGAGAGAAAATGCCCATGCGTTCTATGGGAGGATGTTTTTACAGGGAAAAAGAAGTTGGACTGAGCAGCTAATTGTTGATTTTATGGATTGGCACCTTGTATTTTTGATAGAAAAATGATTTCATATTTAGCTCTCTTTTCTGGTGTTATCATAAGCTCCAGAACTTTATTCCGTAGACGCGTTTTTATAGAATTTCGAAAACGAAATTAATTTTTGACTTGCATTCAATTTACTACCACCATGCAAGCAAAACCAGTTCGATTGCAACTACTGATAAATGACCACAATTTAATCGTTTATGAGTTTATAATTGCTTTGTGGCATCATGGCAAACGAACCATAACACAAACTTTTAACCTTTAAAGTTGACAGATCCTTCACAGAATTTAACACCACGTGTCCGCTTGGAAAGCCTCTTAAGTTACCACGATTTTATCGTCTTTAAGCCGTTCCTAGGTGACCTATTTACCAGCCAACAACTTAGCGGTTTTCCCTTCATCGGTAAACATTTCCTTTCTGTTTACCCGGCCAAATGCGCGCTCCTTCCCGCAATTTCCGTGCCACTACCACCGAAGGGACCTTCCCACCGACCCACCCACCGCATAAACCAGTTCAAGTGTCATTAAGCCCATCCAAATGGAAATTGCTTCCATTATTCCGTTGAAGCTTCGTTTCGTTCGCTTCGATAACACCGCGATATGGTGCTTCCTTCCGAAAAGGTTCAGGCTCGGTGACGCCTTAGCCAGGCGAACGACATTAATCCAAATTCAATGAAGTGCCCCCATCGTGGCTGACCTTTTTCTGTCGGTCTCATGCCGAAGGACACCTTTTCCCACCGAAAACTCTGTGAATTGCTCAACAATCATTCATCATCCGCCATTATCCCCAGAGAGAGAGAAGCAGAGACGGAAACGAAGGATTTCTTTTTTTTCTTTCACTTGAACTCTCCAAAGACTTCGTGAATATGACAACCTTAAGGATTTAAAGATGACGACGAACTGTCGACATAAGTCAAGCATTTGAAATCACAACTGGGACACAGGTTCACTTCAAATTGAAAGCCCTGCCGGAATCTTTTCTTTGCGTCTGTTGTCTGGCAACTGGGTAGGGCAAAAAACAACCCCTTTAAGGACGCGGCAGAATTCTGAGAAAAAGGGTTTTGTTTAAACGAATCAAATTGGCCATCATCGCGACGGAGGCAAATTGCAATTTGCTATGCCCACCGTCAACCATCTTCCACGTCGTAGTAAACTAACGTCAACAGAATAACGTGAAGTCATCAACCTTGATGTTAAGGATAATGAATTTTAATTGCAGACAACTTCATTCCTGGCGGGATGATTTTTTGCTCGGAAATTGAATGCGACGACGAGCAAGACGACCGGTTGACATTTCTCTAGAAGACAATGACGGGAAGGTTTTGTAAAATTCAACACACACCGCCCAACAGAGATCTCATCTTAATTTAATAAATTATCAGACTGCCCGGTATCTGATTTCGAATTTAAAAATTTTCGTCATAAAAATGAACGTAAAAAATCCTTCGCGTTTGTGTTGAAATAAAAAAAAACAAACAAAATGTTTATGGCCATCTTACATTACTTATAAGCAGAATTGTCGTAAAACGAAATAAAAAGAATGAAAAATAAATTGGTTTGCACGTTTCAGGTAAAGTGAGCGATGCAAGTGGCCATCATGGCGTCGTAACAAATTCAATTTTCTTCTTTGCATATCAAATTTTTTGTTTTATTCATGGCAAATTAAATTTTTGGTTATAATTTTTTTTTTTCAAACATGCTCCTGATGTTTCGATTTTGAGATTTTAATTTAGTTTTGAAAAGGTTTATTTATTCTCCAAAAGTTGTAAAAAAAAGTTATGACAGTAAATTCATCAACAAAAATTTAACAGAAAAATACCAAAATTACTTCATTGTTTTAAAATAAAAAAAAAAGTGGAGGACAATAATGTGCAAAAAAGGTTATAGGAACGATAAAGAAAGAAAAGTGAATGTATATGAACTCCATATGGATTTGCAAAACACATTTGGATCAGTTTTTCGCATATGAAATAATGGCTTAAAAGTGGTAAAAGTTATTGAGCGAAACGGCGCATATTTAGTTGAATATACAGCTCGTTTCAAAATAAGAAAACAGTGTTGATTTTAGCTGAACTTTGTTACCAAACTTTTTCGAACTCCCAATATAAATCGCCACACCTAATAACATTAATGAACAAATACTAATTTTTGTCGAGATAAAATTTTGAACGACTGATGGATTATGTCTTTGGAATATGAATTTGAGCATTATTTTGAGCAATACTTGGGCAGCTTGTCAAAAATATGTGCCTTTTGCAATAGAACGGTCATTTGCGAGTTCTTTATAAGCGAAAGTGTCCTTTTTACTTAAAAGAATTGAAATCCGATAAAATTCAAACCTCCTTTGGGCAAAGCAATCATTGCGCACTTTTAGTTTTGGCGGGATGAGAGTTTCAGCGTACTACATATTTTTGAGGCTTTACATTATTGTACCATACAATCTAACGTGGGCATAAGACTTAACCTTTCAGTGGGCGAGTCGTTAAAAGCAACACGAGTGAGAGCGTAGTTTACGATTGTAGACTATTTATTAAGCAAACAAATTTTTGTTAGTGCGTTTTTAGTATTCAAATCATATCATTTTTTCATATTCAACATTTTAAGTAACAGTTATTAATAAAAAAAAATTCGTAAGAAAAAACGAGATTTAGACATTTTAAAAAATGACGGTAAACCATGCACCTACTGAAGGGTTAAACAAATCATACCAACCGATTCTGAAGTGTCAACGTTAGCTTTTGTCCTTCAACTGGTTATATTGGCAAGTGATTTTCCTCCTTGTCAAATGAGCCTTTTTAAATTTGTTGACAAACGAACTCGTGTAAGATTATCGTCAATAGTTCGCTGGAGGTGAAATGGGTCTGTAGTGTGTATTCCAACCTGGGTACGCTTAAGAGCCCGGCACATTAACCACTAAGCCATGGCGCTCACAATTTCTCTAAAGTCAAAATTTCAGAATTTTTATAACTCGAGTAACTTTTCTGTTTTTATTCTTTGCTTCTGACTTCACTTTAGTCCGGTGAAATGCAAGCGCTTTGCAGTTAGCTTTTCGATCTGTTACTGTCGAAATATTTACATAGGCAAATAATAACCCTGCAGTCGCCTTTTGTCCTTACGATTCTCTGTTTACCAGAATTTAAATCGAAATCATAGACTTGAGCCAGACTCGACTCAGTTTTTTACCACACAAAAATTGGAAATTATATCTGGCTATGGTCTAAGTACTGTAACTCTTTGCCAAGCCCCCTCTCCCTTTTAAATTGTCTAATTTTGTTGTTGTTGACACAATCATACCCCAACTAACGCCTGTCGACTATGTGAACAAATGTTTGTGACATGAGTTTTAACGAGTCTCTCCGGCCAACAAAAACCTTAAACCATTCTCTCACAATTCAATTCAATCAAAATATTCCACTAGATGGAATTACTTTTTTTGTAAAGTCTCGAAACTTTTGACAATTGCATCAAATCATTAAATTAAAAAAGTTTTTTTTTCCAAATGGTTGTTTAAATGCGTCCAATTAGTTTGCTTTGATCACACTCATAAACCATCTGTGGTTCCAGTCGCGAACAGATTTTAAAATTCTCTATTTTTTGCTTCAATTTGAATTTTTTTTTTGTTGATTGCATATCATGAATATTTTGGTAATTGCTGCAAATTACCACAATCACAAGAAAATGTGTGTCCTGATTCAATTGGGGTTGCTCTCTGTGCTATGGATACTTCGGTTAAGGTCGGAGTGCGGCTATCTGTTCTCGATGAAAGAGAGGAGGAAATTAGATCGGGTAATATTTAATTTGAGTGTGTTCAACAAGAAATGACCTGATTTGGGTTCTTATTTTACAATGTGCAGCTTAAAATATATTTTAATCGCTGATTCGTAAACTTATGCAACTATAGTAAGGTAACGAATACTCAAACAAACAGATAACAGCTTCTATTGGGTGATGCCAATGTTCTAGCTTTGTTAGTTATTTTATTATTTAATGAAATAACAATACGTTGTTGCCTAATTTACATTATATAATTTACAGTCATTTGTAGTTTTTGTGTCTTACTACTGTAAACTTGAGAAACGCGCACGCGCGAACTCGTCAAGCGCCCTTATCGACAGGTCCGTCCAGCGACCTTAACGCTCGACAACTGCCTCACTTGACGAGCTGCATTGTGCAGCCCGCATACTCTGTAGCGCTTTGTACATAGCCGGAAAATTCAAAAGACAAAAAGGCGGAAGGGAGATATTTGACAACCTAATATGAATGATATGTATGCATTTTGAAACCTGTGAATTAGCCAAAAAATCTTCATTCCTCCTTTTAGCGAAGTTTTTTTGTTTCGAGTTCTATTAAATAAAACCTTGACATATTAAAAATAATGTTAAAATTTTTTTGGAGCTTCAGGCTTTGTAAGTGAAATTATTTTTCCGAACTCCGGTTAAATTATTTTTTTCAGTTATCTGAAGTTCGCGTAAGAGAAAATACCGCTTAAGTGAAAAAAAAATATTAAAAAAAAATGTGGCAAATCGGTGTTTCTGTTAAACGGAGTCGACTGTACTTAATTTGAAAGATAAAACAATGACACAATCAAACTAAAGATCCTATCAAACCAGAGATTTCAAAGACCCTTGTTGATGTCCGAAAGGTAGATTACTGACGCCATCTATCAAAAAGATCTATTAAGATTTATTATAACATAATTATTAAAACATTGGCGTATGAGAACAACCTTACATCTATCCAAAGATGTACTCGCCAGTGTTTTTTTTGATCCGATTATTGAATCGAATCTGATCGCAGAAATACCAGTGGAAGGCTAATAAAGCCATTGGTTTACTTACCCAACAAGTGGTCTCGTAATAAAGCACTGCCTCACAGCTGGCCTTTGTGCACAACATCATCCCAAGGCTTGTATCCTAACACACAACAGATTGCACTTCTATTGCCTCCTCAAAGCTTTTTTGTAACCATTTCACTATCCAAACAAACGCTGGAACCATTAGGAGCACACCACTCTTATTTTGAAACACCATTTCACGCTTGCAGCTGTTTCTGTTGATGCGTGGATCCCTCAACTCAATTGCAAAACACATCCCGTCACGAATATTTTTAAATGATTCCAACGAAAAATTCCATTTTCCTCCTCTCCGCTACTCATAGAAAACTTGTAAAGGATAACGTCCAATATTTTTTTGAGTGAATGCACTTTCCTGAAACCTTTCCACAAGAGATGAAAGTGCACACTTACTCCGGCTCCAATTCTGAACCATCTGTGGATATAATCCTGAAATAAAAATCACAAAATGGCAATTAGGTTCGGTCTCTCGGTAGCGTCTTCGTCTGACAAAACGAACACTTTCCGGCAGCGCAAGCACATGCATTTGAATCGCAAACTAATAGCATGCAATTTTCCCCTCGATGGGATTGAGATCAGGGCTTATCGAGAAATTAGATAGTTCAAAAGGACTTTAAGGACTATTTGTGCCAGTACGAAGGGGAGGGTGACGCTCTTTTTAATGATGGAATTAATTACAACTCTCGGGGTGTGTTTATGACAACGTCCTTGAGAGTCCTTAAACAACTTTAAAGGACCACTTTAAAGGCTTCTCTGTAGGCATGGTAAACACTCTTGCACGTACACATAAAGAAGCTTAAAGCACACAAAATCGTAGGCGAGCTGAGAGTGTAAGTGTATCTTTTCCTTGAGCACACAAATCACAAGGATACGAGAGGGATACAGCGCCCGGTGACAGGGTCGCCCGTTGGCGGGAGTGGTGTGGCGGGCTCGTAAAGTGAGCACGTGCGTGAAATTATGTTCTTTTTCGATTTATTATTGTTATAACATCAAATTCGTTTGATGGGAGTGAAAGAGGACACACAAACAAAAAGGAGGTACTGAGATACATTCAAAAATCAAATATGGGCTAGACTGTTGATAGAGGGCGATGCGTAGTGGTGTACCCTATGTAAGGCACTCTCAAGAAAAATAAACAGGTTTCTTCAATTTATGAATAGAAATATAAATTCAGATATGAAAACAGAAAGACAAGAGGCTTTGTCGCAAAACAGGTCTAGGATTAAGTAATAGTCACACACTTTCTAGAAAAAATTAAGTTCAACAGCCGAATGTTCCCAGCATAAGTAGAAGTCGTCCTTTTACAGCATTGCAGAATCTTATTCGAAGCACGGAAGCTGACACACTAAGACAATCAACCAGTACACGATATCCGGTTTCCCATTTTGAATTTTAGACCTATGATGCTTCATTGGTTGAGGGAAAGAGGCGAGTATGTACAATCGAACCGAGCCGCCAAAATGTGAAGTCCAGCGAAGTCAGTTGTTGTTGATCAGCTTTTATCTCAACATTTTTCAACCGATCTCTTAACTTTTTCTATTAAATGGGTAAGTCATGTTTCTGAATTCCTTAATTTAATTAAATGAAGTTCTCATTTCATTTCATGCCTTATTTCAAATATGACACTTTTAGAAAAAATCATTAAAGCAAGTCTATTGATTATTTCAACGACAAACATCAAATATTTAAGCGATTAGTTCATTGCATTAAATCAAGTTAAGTATGAATATTAAAAATATTCATTATTGATTTTTTTCCTTAAATTCAGCAGGTT
Source organism: Syritta pipiens (assembly GCA_905187475.1). Classification (NCBI taxonomy): domain Eukaryota; kingdom Metazoa; phylum Arthropoda; class Insecta; order Diptera; family Syrphidae; genus Syritta; species Syritta pipiens. The sequence goes on along the minus strand of LR994571.1, from coordinate 7,432,697 downwards.
ATAGATGCCATTATGGCTGCAACATTGACAGGCACACCGGGCTTCTATCCAATTTAGTTTTACTTCTAAGCGAACTTAATGAAATTAATGTTAAATTGATTTTTCTATTGCATTTTGTTTTTTGAATGATTACCTTAAGTGCTTGAATGTTTTTCGAATTGTTGACTAACATCGGTTCTTTACGGTTTTCCAAAGCCATATATATATTTCTAAAAATTTAAAGAATGATGTATGGAGGTGACAAAAGAAATACCTGCTATATCTAAAAGAGGACGCCTCACACAATCAGAATATATGAATGAATAATAACCTTATTACAGTAAAAATAACATCTTTAAACAAATATTATACAATGATTACAGAGATTTGGTTACCTAAACCTTACTACTAAAAATCAGAATACATTAACCTTAAGACTAAACTTCGTAAAACTTTGAACTTTAGCTCCACTTGAAAATTGAATTTTTATTTTTTTAAGTTCAATTCTTAACATCTAGCTAAATGTGCTTAGAAAAATTATTAGTTTAAGCAATAAATTCATGAACACATTTTTAGACTACCAATAACTTATCTTCCTTAAGAAAAACAAACTCTATCAAAATACACGCATCGCAATACTTTTAATATCAACTCAAAGTTGAACAAAAAAAAAAAAGACTTTTACTGCTATCGTTTATTTTCCCAACATGCGATTTAAGAACTGAATTGTTTTTTTTAATATTGAGAAATTTCATAACTTCGATTTTTGAATTTTGTCGAGGTGAATTTACGAATCCGACCACTGTGCATTTGACCGAAACACATTATTTGACGACTGAATATGAATGTCTGAGTCGGATGACAGGGACCCTTTGGACATTTTTGAAAGGAGTACATATTTCAAAAGAAGAGAAAATGAAAAATTAACCGACTAATTAAGGATCAGAATTTGATTTAAGAATTTGAGAAATAGAAACATAAGTAGTGTCAGCAGCAATGAAGTCATTAATCCTTTCGCAAATGAATTTCAACTGTTCGTAATACCCCTTGTGTGATGTTGCAGTTTTGAGAAATGGCTTGACAATACATGAAATCAGAAAATGTGAAAATAATTATGAAACTTCCGTCGGTCCCATCCATTTCCATATGGGGTTTAATTTATAGTGAACTCAACTCTCAGCAAATTGAAACTCACAAGAAACCTAAACTCCTTGACCTTTTCACCCAAAATCTTTTGGTCAAGTTCTAAATCAAGAAATTCAAAAGCCTCAAAGTCACCACTAAATGAGCACACCCAACTCTAAAATCTTCCTAAATGGCTCCAATGGTTTTACCCACATTCGACCCGTTGTTCCACCAACTAATAGGATTACAATTTTGTCATTACAATTTGCGAATTGAGCAGTGCGCACCCTACGTGGAAAGAGGATTATAAAAAAAAAACCTTCCCAAACACAAAAAAGACCCCCCGATGTGAGTGGGTGTTGGTGCCGTACATGCCACGCACCTTTGTGACCCGCAGTGCCCCGTGTTTGTGTTGCGTCTAGGTAACGCCGACTTATTTTAGATGTATATGGACTTTTTTTTAATATCTACAAGGTGATTGTTATTTTTATTTGAAGCAAATAATTTCTGATTTAATGGGCATTCCGTAATGACGTGGATACATGGCAGGTGAGTGGTACAGTGGGGTTGGTGATGGGTAGAAGCTGCCAATAATCGGATTGTTAAATTGGTTCTATTGAAATTGATTTATTTAATTCAATTGTATGGAGTAATGGAAATGGAACCAGAGACAAGTGTGTGCATTAAGAGGGATTACTAAATGTTGGCTTTGGATGCGAATGCAGGGAGGATAGCACATGTAACCGAAGACTTAAGTGGTGGGAATTATTGCTTCTGTTCTTGGCTTGGTTCCTGGGAGGTGTTCCCTTGTAGACAAATGTATTTTCAATTCAATTATTTCATTGGAATTATTGAAATATGATGATTACAAGATGAAATGTTGGATGTCTTATGCAACTCCCATGTTCTTGACTGTCCTTGCAAACTAAATTTCCCATTCCATGTGCATCAAGCACCTAGTCTGCCTCGTTGAACTGCTATTTTATAGTCACCTACCCGGAATAGAGTTTTACAAAAGTAGCAATTTTGCGAGTCACTTACCGAGTACCAAGACAACGAAAAGGCAGCCATCTAATCAACAAAATTACACTCGTTTAAGAGATTCCTTTACCGTTTACAGCCATTTATTATCGATTAACGTGTCACCAATAGCCGGATATGACATCTGGCATCTGCCCGGAAGAACTCATACTGTGAAGTCTAACATACCCGCCACCCTAGCGGTTGATTCAAAATCACGACATCGAAATTAATTGTTTGTTTAGCTGCCACACCCTGTTGAGAAATATTTTTCTTCCCTTTTTTTTCTTCTTTCTTTAAGAAATCCCAAACAAAATTGAGTCCTTCATCCGAAAATTTATGTTGAAACAGCAAACCAAACAGTAGCCAGGACAACAGAGTACAGAGCAAAAAAAAACAGGACTCTTTTCCCTTTTGACACCACCTACGCATCTGGAAAGTCTCTGCTCACAAAGAAGACCATTTAATCCATCACTCCGGTCGAACCCACTTCACTGGTTTTGGCCAACTGAAGACCTTCGGCCAGACCTTTAAACAGAATCCCAAAGCACTGAGGAGCTACTTCAATTTAAAAGTGAGTGCCGACTCGAAGAGGAGTGCCAAACAACAAAAAGGAAAAGCAACGCCGGGAACAAATGGGAAGGACAATGAATTTGGACAGCGATCCCCCTCCGCAGGGACATACATTCATCCCCACGAACAAAAAAAGAAAGCAGGTCTCTCAACGGACCGGCCGACCCTTCGAGGGATGAATGTCCGGGAAACACTAAGCGCCAGGACCCCATTCATACATGAAAGGACATCTCATCTCATTCTATTTAAGGATAATAATTCGTGTCCTTTTCTCCTGTGCCGAATGAAGGCAGCCGGCCTCCTCCCATCCGCAAACAAAATGCTCGGCTTCCTGTTAATTTGAAACGGTTTTCTTTTTTCCCGTTTCGCCATTTGTATGATTCCCCCCCCCCCTTTCGTTCTTCCCCACCCGAAGTAATTAATGACGGTTTGTGTTGTGGCGTAACCGCAATTTTATCCTTTTTCCTAGTACACAATTGAAAAACGGTTTTTAGCCATGCAATTCAAGTCAGCTTGTCGATTTGACGTTTGACGTCCGCACTTTGACATTTCGGTGACATGTGTGAGTAATTGGAGTTTGACAAATGAGCGGACTTAGTTCATAGGACCTGTGTACATCCATTACCTGGGTTGTTCTACTCGGTTTGGGTGAACAAAATGAGGGGATTTAAGATTTTTATTTGACTGTCACCGCCGGCGATAACCGTAAATGGGGGGTTTTCCGTGGTTGAGCAACGATGGCAAACCAAATAGCAATTTTGATTTTAATTGTTTTTTGCTGAGTGGTGGTGGTGTGCTTAGACATAAGTATGACCGTTATTGAGTGTAATCAGTGGTGTTTTTATTACGCTAAATGTGCTTAGGATCTAATGGAATTGCGGACATTCGTCATGTCAATTTGCAGCGAAAAGCAATTTTGTGAACGAGTTTGGTATTTGGTGTGGCAAGGTTCTGGTTTCGATTTTTGGTGGATAAATATTCTTTAACAATGTGTAACAGCAAACATCAATGATTTTGAATAGTTGTGGTTTAATGGCTATACAAACTTTGATAAAGAGAAAAAAAACTAAAACCTGCATAGCTCAAACGTACTGTACAGCACTCAACAAATTTCATCTTGGCGATGTTAACTGACTGGCTTTGAGCCCCGATTTGACCCCTTTGCACTTTTTTGTGGAGAAAAATAAAGCGCCGATATTATGCCAACAATCCGGAAACAACTCAAGCACTCGAGGCCAAAATCATTCAAGCAATCCGTAAGCTTCAGCCTGATAGAATTCGCTACTGCGGGTCAGACAAGGTAGCCACTTGAACAACAGTCTAAACCACACTTAATGGGAACGTTTACTGTTACTTTTAAAACCATAATACATGGAAAAAAATAGTTTTATTCATTTTATTGCAATTTACGAAAGAAACAATACACAAACTTTCATTTTTTTGTTGTTTTTGTTTTTTTTTTTTTAATTTTGCTTTAATGGAGATTTTTCTTTTGCGTTTTTTCTCCGGTCTATTTATTATCGTTTAATTTTTCTTAATCTTTATAAAAAATTTTATTTTTAGAAGTAAGACACAAATATGCCAAATTTCTTAATGTAAAATACACAATACCAAAATCTGTACTTTTAAGCAAAAAAAGAAACATATGTTTGGCCCGCACTTAGGTGCACTAAGCTATTGAAGGAGCTGAAAGAAACTGCTCTCCAAGATTTGAAAAGCTTTTTTTCGAATGGGCAATGGAACACATAAAGAGTTATTGAGTTTAGTAGCCCCTGAAATTCAGCGAAAGGATGACGTAATAGGAATTGCAATAATTGCTTTTAGCTTGGATGAAGAGTTTAACTGAAGTTTTTAACTGGCATTTTACCCCAGAGTCTTGGCGTTTCACAGGGTTTATTCATCATCATTAAATAAATTCTGCTACCCTTTGACGAATATATTCGAGTAAATACAGCCAAGATAAAAACATTTACTTTTTTCACAAATGAATACTGTTCGCAAACTTATCTACTAACGTCAAACATTTTATCGACGCCAGCTGGTAGATAGGATCCTTAAAGAAGTCTTGTTAGACCAAATTATCGTCACGTAAGATTCACAAAGTCTTCTTCTTCCCGTCTTATCAGCTCTCGCGCTTCGTGTAAGCCCAGTAAACTTCGTCTAAAGTTCTTTTTCATGACTACTCAATGACAGCTTACAGGATCACGCACCCGCCACGCACGTTGCACAGATAAGCAACACGAACGTCATAAATTATCCGCCACCGTGTCCACCAGCGATAACTAAAATCGAATAAAAGGATTTCCTTTTTGCCTCTTGTTGCGCACTCATCTCGTATGCATAATGCTCCGCTCAAGGCCGCCGTCAGTTGGCTGGAAATGCACTCACGGCCCCGTTGCGGCACACGTTCGAGAATAATTTCTCATCGCGTTTCGCCATTAATCCTCGCCAGGGATAATTACTGCAAATGGCAGCACTGGCAGTGGCTTCCCCGTACACAGGACCTGACTAAAATACTCATGACCACATTGGCGGCCTGTTATCGGAATCCTTTTTGCATTTTTCACGGATCACAATTAAAATTCATAAGCGGAAGCACGCATGGCTACAGCCGATGCATACGCCAGGAAGACGTTTGTCCGCAAACTTGTGTGTGAGTGTGTTTGTGGGAAGTTATATTTAGTACAATACACACATTCCTCGAGCAAACAACAGGGTGTTGTGGTTGAGTATTGCATCGGTGTAATTAGAAACCGCGAAGTCTTCCCCCAGCCCAATAATGGCATGATTTTGTGTCTGTGTGTGCTGTGCCGCTGCTGTTGCTCCTTCTAATCCCACGGGCTATGGATTAAGGTCAGAACTTTCGCATAGAAACGAGTATACAGTTTGCTCATAAAGCGCCGCCGGAGAAATACCTCGCCCTTCCTGCACACGAGTTTTAGAGGATTTTCTTTTTCTATTTTTTTTTTCAATTTTCATCAGCAAAATTGCAGTGACTTTCAAAGTTATCCTTACATGATATCCCAGAGCTGACGGCGGGATTATGAAGAAGTTTTGCGGAATTTGTGGTGTTAAGATGGGGATTAGTGTGTTGGACGTTGTTGTTATTGTCAAAATAGTTTTGTTGCTGGTAGGATGCTGCAGGGCTTAACATTCTGTAAGTTTTGTTGCAACGGACGTATTTCATTAATCAGGAAAGTTAAAAACAGTAGTTTAAAAGTACTCGGATGGATTGATTTTTTGACGTTTGACAGGTGTTCATTTCAAAGAAGAGTTTCGAGTAAGTTTCAATTTTCCCACTGATAGCAGAACTATTGTATTGTGTATCAATTTTCCCATCATGGCTTTGTATCGATCTTTTGTGGGATGACGACTGTGAGAGAGGGAAAAAATAATAAACTCATTTGTTTTAAAACCAACCTCTCCAATGCATTTCACTATTTAAGCATAACGCCCTGTTCTTTATAACCAACATCTCATAATCATTGTGACTCACAGTACCCACACTCGTGTCTGTCTGTCGCTCGCAAGACCCACTCCTTTCTAGCCCCTATTTCAAAAAAAACTCTTAAAACTAGACACCATTACCAATATCATCACATGTCCAAGTGGAAATCCTTTTTGCTTTCAGGAAAAACTGAAAAAACAGAGACTACGATGCATTCACAATCAAAACAAAACCAAGCCCCTCGTCGTCGCCACTTTCATAAAATAATACGACTCCATAGTTTGGTCGTGGTCGTCCTTTCCCAACTGCACAAATGGAACTTGGCTCGCCATCCTGCTGACGATTATTGTGCTGTGCAGGAAGTGCTGCTCACTCGAGGCCAAGCGACGGGCTGGCGAGGTGGCTTCGCATGCAACCGATATGAAAGCATAAAATTTCCATAACTTAACCAAGCGGTGTGCTGCACGCGGGAGATTTTGCAATTACTAATAACTGTATGCGGAAGGCGGGTTTCTGCTGACAACACATGTGTGGGTGGCCGAATGTCCTTGGATTTTGCGGAGTTTTTGTTGTGTGATAATTTTTTCCCCTCCACAAAATTTAAATGGCGCATTATGCTCAATGGAGTAGTGCAATTTTTAACTGAACGACGCTGAGAGAAGATGAAATTCTATGAATCCTGCTAGTTGCAACGAGTGTAGTCAGAATTTTCGTCCTGTCCTGTCAGAAATTTAACTGCAACGTAAATAAGTGACCGTACGTACATATTTCAATTAGCCGCAGTCTATTTTTGTATATTCAGCAGTTACTGATGAAGTTTGACGAGACACTGTCCGTTTTTTTATGAGAAATCTGCATCTGGCAATGTATGCTTGCTTGTTTCTGCCTACGAAATGCATTTTGCAATTTTAATAGAACTGAATTTCGTTAATCAACAACTCAATTTCACATTTGTTGTGCTGAATTCATGGAAACATGCATTTCCCCAGACTCCTTTTCACAGTCTGTCATTGCTGCAATCATTTCCCTGAAATTCCATTTGAAATTTCCGCGAATGAAATGAGCACGTCTGTGCCCGTTGGTGGAATTCATGCGTGCATTATAAACTCTAAAATATTTGCGTTAAACAATTAAAGACAAAAAACATTTTTTTTTATTGTTAAAAGTATGTTATTATGAAGGGCGACGGAGTGGCAGCACGAGGCTGATTTTTTTTTTTGTCCCGCCAGCTGCGACAGGCAAATCAGATTTACGGTGTGAGGTTTTGTGATCGATGGCAGTTGTCTATTGAATGATGTTTTTAAAAGCGGCAAGAGGATTTCAGTACTTAATTTTTTTTTTATTTTCAATAACGCTGGCAAACACTCAAACTTTTTCCGACAATTTAAAATATAAAAGAACTACCGAATTTAATTCAGTGTTTCGAATTAATTGGAACGGTCAGATATTTTGAAACGTTTTTAAATCATGCCAATCATTGAAAACGGCGGATCAACTGCGGCGGGATAATGTTATAATTTCCGTGCTTTGCTATCATTGAAAACGCAAGTGAATAAACATCGGCAAAGAAGTGTAAAAATAAAGCAATCATTGAATATGCTTACGATCCGTATTCTATTCAAATTCCGACGTTTCTTAATCACAAATAATTTGATGCGGATTTAAGATTCCAAAATGATGAATTTGAAAAAGTAAGTAAAATAATCATGAGTATACCATTTCGTAATTACTAGAACAACATATTTTAGGCAAACAAATCGTCAGCAGTTTCAGGTGTTAGTAGAAGACATGCGGCGAAGTCCGGACATCGCCAGAAATCTAACGAAAAAAAATCTAGAGTTCGTCAAAAAGTTTTGGTTGAAATTACACTAAGAACTGTTTGATAAACATATATGTAAAATTGTTAAATTCATGTTAAAAAAGAAAATCGTTCTCAACTTACTGAGCATCGAATAACGAAAAAGTTTCTTTTGCCATACTTCTTATTTTTTGGCGAATCACATACATTTTCCTCTAAATTGAAAGAAAAAGTGCAATTGTGTACTAATAACTCGAATTTATTTTACTTTACAATTGAGATTGATTATATTATTTAAGGATAGAATTAGACAGAATACTACTGTCGTAATATGGTAAAAAAAAGTTAAGCCGAATGATAATGGTGTGCATCTGTTGTCTTCAATGATAGGTTTAAAGTGCGGAAGTGAAGGGAAGCGGATCGGACGCATTTCCGCCGCAGACAATGCGGCGTTTTCTATGATTGGCATGAATATGTTTTTAAAAAAATTGTCATAAGAACTTACATGTCCCGGTTTTGTCTTAAGGATTGCCTTTACCTTGTTGAACTTCAAAAAAATAAAATACTTTAAAGTCTTTGATTTCTCGCCATGAAACTATTGGTTCAAAAATATCTTCTTCTCTTTTTGATTTGGAATCTTTTTTTCCAAGCCTGGCTGTAAGAATGATCCACATATATTTGATTGGATTGAGGTCAGTATAAAACCAATTTTAGAGCGTTGCTAATATTTTCTGTAAAAAAAAATACTTTTTATGTACGGCATGGAATATTTGTCCCAATTAATTTGTAGAGCACTGTATTCATTTTAATATGAACCTGCACAGTCAAAGCAGGTCCTAAATAAAGAAGAAAAAATAAAACTTTTTTTTAGAAAAAAGAATCAGAATCCACCATGTTGTAGGTGAATGAGCATTAACGTCCGTTTTGTGACTGGAAATAAGGAAGTGACCCAGCTTTTAATAACAATATTTAAAAACAGAGCACCTGCGAATTATTTGTATCATATCATATCGGTGCCATGAAACTTCTGACCACCGAGAGGCAAAAAATGGTAAAGAATCGTCTTGTCGGTGCATTGCTCATTCACATTTCTGTCCAAAGCTAACCACGTCGCGTATTAGTTTAATGACGACGTCAAACTTTTAATTTTTTCTAACATCAGACAATTTCACCGTGAAATCAACCACTCCAAGCTCTTGCATTAAAACATAAGTTAAAAAAACATCCGTCCATAAGTCGGTCAGTTATCCCGCATCACTTACCCCACCTGGACTCAGATCATTTCCAGCGCAATACTCCGATGAAAAAAGAAGCTGCTGGACATTAAAATTTATATCGTTTCACGGAATCCTTACGTTTATGTCAATTTGAAAAACCACAATTTAAAAATGCCAGAAAAAAACGGACGCAGAAAAAGTGTAGAAGGACATGAGTTATGACCGAGAACGGATGAACAAAATAAAGAGAACATAAATCTCTGTTTTGTGACTGGAAATTCAACCGATGGAACGGTGAAGCAGAGAGTAACATGCACAGTTTAAAGAACATAAATCAATATCAAGTCATCAGTGGAGAGCAAAATGTTGCAGCTGGTTACAGCAGCTTATACGTTGGCCTTTTGGATGAGGTTCGCCTTTACGCTTAAAATTACAGCCGCTCTTAGTGACAACCATTTCGATGCGTCATTATTTAAGCTCACGGACAAGAAAGACTTTTCTGGTCAATGGTGAACTGAATATCGATGACAAAAAAATCGCTAAGGTGGATGAAGCACAGATCGTAGGTCAGATGAGGCTTCGATTTTTTATTTAATTTTTATTTTTGATTAAACAAAAATGTTTCTAAGTTGGCCACCGAAATTCATTTAATTCATATTTATATAAATCTTTCTGAGCTGAGTAATTCGACTATGAGCTAATCGCAGTACAGGTCATACTACAGTAAGCTGGAATACCATCTAGCAGAAAAAACTTATTTTTTAAACTGCAACTCAGTGGAAAAAATCAACACAAACTTCAAAATGAGAGGAAACTGGTGGATCTAAACTTCGTTCCACACCGTCCAAAGCCATCTATCCTGTGCAATCTTTACAATATGAAGATTCGAGAAAACGTACTTCACTGCCTTGCAGTATGCTCAATTTTAAAAGAAGTTAGTGTGAGATTTTTCAATTCGCATATCTTCGAGATTGATGAAACAATTAAAATCCTAAATGGAACCCGGGGTGAGAGGCACTCTGCAACTACTGTGTAAATGCACATCAAAATATCATTTTAACTAACTAACTAACTATGAGCTGATTTGAAATTTGATTATATTCGGAAAACCAAATTAGACATCATAAATTCATTTGTTTTAATATTTTTCAACAAAAATATGATTCTTGGTCTTGATTTTGCACTAACACATATTATAGATCTTTTTTTTTTTAATTTTTCAATTGCCAATACTCAGCTTCATTCTTCATGCATCTAGCCATCCTCATCTTGATTTAATTGTACCGGTAGTTTTTTTTAGAAGGCACGATTCCTGCAGGAATTCCGAACATTGAACCATCCCTACCACTCTCCTCTCCTCATATTTTACTTCCTCGGCCCTGGATATTTGTCGATTATGTTTTGCCGTCGTCGAAGGTGCCTGAAACTTATTCATCAGCTTAAGCCCGTGATGGTGAAAAGTTTTTCAATTTCATAGAAAGCACAAAGTGGATTGTTATTGTTGTTGTTTTTGTTGTTGGCCTTCCTGGTTTACTCAGCTCCGTTGGCTGCTGCAGCGGTTCGGTGTAATTATGTTGTATCCTTTTTCTTTTCTTGGTCCTGGATAAATACAAATGCACTGACGGAAGATTGAACAAACTGGGATATTAAAATCTCGTTAACCCCTAGTAGTCGGTGAACGGGGGAGGGCAACAGTATTAAATGAGTTCCATATTTTGGGAGAATCGATTCCCCAGTGCGTTGGTATGGTTCGCTTAAAAGTTTCGTCCTTACGGCTACTAATGGACGTGGATTAAAGTTGCTGTTTATAGAACGAGACGGCGTGTGGCAGATTTTCTGACGTACTGGTTCTCTGACGGTAATTGGACGTTCAATCGGGGGGCTGTTGACGATTACGACGGACGGCGTATAGTTTAGAAGTGGGTGTGGATTTTTGAAAGTCGCATCAAAGACGAGTATTTTGTTGGCAATGACCTTTATACTCTTGCTTAGGGATGGGTTCTTCTGATGGAGATCTAATGGTTCTATATCTGATTGGCTTTTCAGAGCTGGGATGACCTTTTGGTTTAAGTCGATGCAATTTATTAATAAATTTTACTATATTCTCCAGAGAACGAAAGAATTACTTACGACGAACTTCGGTTTCAAGAGCGTATTCGTCAAAGGATTGTTAGACTGCTAGAAATGTTTCTGATTCCTCTTACCCAAGACTGTATTGTCTTCCCTTCTTCTTTTATTATTAATTCCACATGTTAGACTTTTTTTCTGTTGCACTTTTTGTTTATTTTCCTAGAACACCACTGACTATTCAATCATAAAAGTTCTGTGAAATACAGAATAATAAAATTCTCTTTTGTTTAGTTTGAAATTGAAATAGCATGCAATTTTTTTCTGAATAATGTTGTACTCAAAAATTGCAGCTTTCGCTTCCAGTTTTTGGAATCCAGTTGATGAGAATCCATGGTAGTGTTCTCGTAAAAATGCTCAAAAAAATAATCACAGCAGCATGAAAACGATATCATTTTATTATGAACAATTACATTTCTTCTTAAATTATTTCATTTCATTTATTCATGGTAATTCTGTACAATTCAGAAACATGAAAATAAATAAAGAAATTGCCATGTGTTTAAATAAATCTAACTTAAGTGTATGGATGGAAATAGGGGAAGGGAAAGAAAAGGAAGAAAGTAATAGTAAAGCAGAGAGCAGAGAGAAAGAAAGTAGTGAGTAGTTTGTACTAAAATGATCTTAACTTACTTAATCCCGTAATTCGTCTGGTAAATATTCAAGAAGCTTTTTCGCAAAATAGTTTCCCCAATTTTCTATCCTTTTATTATGCGAACAGACTGCATTAGATAAATGAATTGCGTTTGGAAAAAAAATTGCATTTCGCGGATAAATTTTAATTTTATGTATGACTCTAGAATCTCGTTATACATATGTCGCGTCCTAACCGCCAAATAATCGTAAGTGACATTTTAAGCGAAAATTAGTTAATGATGCAGTTCGACAGTTTATTCGATTGGGCGTCTTTCTGCATCTTTTGTTTTTTTTTTGTAAAACATTCCAATTACTTTTTGCCAAGTAAAAAAAAATAACAGAGAAAACAAAATTTATCGTAAGCGACATTTACACTGTTTTAGCTCATAAAAAGCAAAAAAAAAACTCATGTAAAATTTTCATTTTGTCCCTGACGATAATTTGGCAGTTAGGATGCGATATTATTTTGTATAGGGCAAGGATTTTCTCCTACAATCCTTGGTCGACATAATAGAATTAAAAAGAACTTTAAGTGAACAACTTCTTGTAGAATCCGAAACATGGGCGTGTCGGTTTATATTAAAAACATAACTTTTGCTGTTATGCAACTTTTGACTTGCGTGAACTTTAGTAGTCTCTATAAAACATTTCACAGCTGCAAATAATGAGTGGAAGGACGAACGATTTCATAAGTTGAACTCCTATTTGTAGAAAATATTTGTTTAGATTCCCCTCAACACACAACAAAGTTTTGGGAACTGTTGGATTTATTTGTTTCTTGAGATTTTAATTAAAAATAAATTTAAGAGTTTTATTTTTATTTTAGAAAAATAAGATGTCACTATTGTAATATTAAATTAGTAGAGTTTTACTTCTAGAGGGATTTAAAGGTAAGTGATTCTTATGAGACCAAATAAAAAGTCAATTAAAATTACTATTAAGATAACGAATTCCACTTGGCTTTCTGCTGATCGTTGGAGTATGCCTATAAGTTCGAGTAAACTTTTTGAGGTCTTATCCCAGTACACACAAGCGATTTTTTGACGCGGCGGTGACGCTGTGGATCGGCTTAAGCATCACTCGATACCCACAAATCAATTGAACAGTGCACACAAGCGTCATTTTGACGCCGATTTCAGAACAATTTTGTGTATAATTGTTTGTTAATGAAATAGAAAAATTTAATGATATATGATGAATATGGTGGCACCCCAGCGGGACCGAGCGTTAAAAAAGGCTCGTGCGCACAATTAATGCGGCATCGGAGTGGCACCGCCGCGTCAAAAATCGTTTGTGTGCACCGAGCCTTATTGTCTGGGACTGCCGTTTAAGTTCTTTTATTAAGATAGAACTCTATAAGTCTACAAATGGATAACTGAAATAAAAATGGCGACTTAAGTTTGTGCACTAGAATGGAATGATTGACAAATTCGAACGCTTTTGAAAAGTCTAGAAAAACATTCAGAGACATGTTATCATTATCTAGTACCGATTGAATATCATTTTATGCTTTCAAAAGCGCTGTAATAAAGTGCTTTTAATAAAAAAAAAATGTTTATTATGTGAAAGAATTGCAAGAGAAAAGTTTTAAATCGATTTCATTAATTTTTGGGGGTGCAAATTCAATGAAATTCCCCAATCTCTTTTATAGCTTTCCCCCCAATCTCTTTTATAGCTTTCCACAATTATTTGCTGGAGTTATTAAAATTAGATTTGCTTTTACAATATGTTCTTTTGCTATTACGAATAACTGTTGTGACAGAATTTCTGGCCATTTTATACTTCTTGAAAATCAATGAGCATCTATAGGTATATTGCCTCCATAAGAAAAATCGCGAGGATCACATTTTAGATCGAATCTTTAGATACATAGAAAATATCTTGTAATTATAGTTTTGAGTGGTACATGTTTATTTAACAAGTATTGGATATGCAGTGAGCAGCAAAAGTCTGAATACCTGGCTTGTTTGGTACTTAGGCTAAAAATGTATATTAATAAAAGGTTTTCCCAAATCAAATTTGTTTAAAAAGTGTTCCTTTATTTCTACTCTATTACATCTGAAGAAAGTGTTTGGTTTATTTCTGCAAAATTGAACCATGAACTAAAATTTTCTCCACATTTCAACACTTCTGCTGGGTTCATTTTCAAGACTGCGTTATATTTTTATATTAATGGTTAAGTAAAATATTTTTATGTATTTTAGGTTTGATTTTCCGAAATACACATAATCAAATATTTTGTGATGCAAATGATTCAAATAATCTAATTACCTGAAGGGAGAACATGCAAGTGTATAAAGACTTTTGCTGCTCACTGTAATTCTCTAAAAGATTAAGTTGACTGCATTTGCATTTGTGTAAAGCGGTGACCAATTCAGACTATTACAGTTCTGAAAGATTTGTTCAAGGATAGCAATGGAACTCTATGGTTTTTCTTATATTCCATGTACGGAAAAATAATGAATGTTACGACAAGCAAATTGGATTTGGTCATAATCATTGATATTTTTTTGTGATACAAGGCACATATCTATGAGAGACCTTTATTGGGTAAGAAACTGATAGGATCGGTTGTTTTTCCAAATGAACTAACCGATTCAGACTGAATGAAATAAAAAACATTTGAACGTAGGATGCAAGGGCGTTGAAAATTTCGAAATAGAAAAATTTATGACGAAGAGAAAATGTTTTGTGCGAAGTTCATCCCCTTCTACAATGATAGCTGTAAGTTTTAAGGTAAAAAGTTTGTTCGAAATTCCAGTAATTCGAATCATTTCCTTTTAAAATTTCTCTCTCTTCACTTCTTCGAATAATTTATTCGAAGTTTGAAAACATCGCATCTATTCAAATTCAGAATCTTTAAAATTTGTGTAGCTTAAAATGCTCACCTTTTCAAATAGCAACTTTACTGTTCACATAAAAACTTTATTCAAGTCACAATTAGTGTTTAGGTTTCAATTTGACAGACGAATGAAATTACAAAATAAATAAAAACTCAACGAATCACCATCGCATTGGTAAAAAGGTTTTTGTACAAATGAAAATCATTCACTATAATTACGTGAGTTTCTAACTAATATAATATAAAACCTGGGGTGTCCTAAAACCGCCCACGTTAGTGGCTATGCCCACTTCACCAGAAAATCATCCTACAGGCGAGACACGTCATTTGAATTGCCAATTAGTTCAAAACAGAACAGACAAAAAACGCCCTCAGATAATTAGGACTCGCAAAACTCCAATGAACCCTTAAATCAAATTAAAACTCAAAAACATATTGAATTTGGAATTTTGTGTGTTTGCGCACCCGAACCGATATGCGGGGAATTTAATTTACCTTCGTTAGTACAAAATTAGAGGCCTTTGCCGTGCGCCTTGACAAATTTTGTAGTGTCCTGCATGAACATAAACTACATCAACGCCCACACGAATGCAGGTGCTTTGCTGATGTTGATGTCGCACAAAATGTTGAACATGTTTCAGGGAAACATTTCGTCTCGTGCGGTGGAGAAAATTTATTCGGATACGTTTAATTGGATTTGTTACGAGTCGATTGGTTTGTGAAATGCAATTCACTCGTCCAGACAAAGTATGGAACACAAGGATAGATGTTTTGGCTTAGCTGGAGGGATGAATAACACAAAATGCAGGTGGGAGGGCGTTTGTAGAATTTAATTTTGCTTCATTGTGTCCATTTGTTAGTTGCAAATATTGCCAGGTTGAGAAGCAGTGATGAACAGAAGTCTGCAATTGTTCAAATTGTGGACAACGTATGGAAACATTGTCCTGAGAGCGTATCAGTTTTTTTTATGTATTCACCCTTTTCCTTGAGCAAGGAGGACTGGGGGCAAGTTTTGGTAGCCAAGAAAGTAATTGTAAAATATTACATTCACCTTGGGCGGCATTCGAAGATGAAAGAAGAGGAAGGATAGAGAATCTGGCTTTTGTACATCATGAGGCATAATTATTTTTATTTATTTTAGTTTATTAATTGCTAACTACTATTTGTATTAGTCTTGAGCCAATCAGGTTTTGTTTGTTGATTTTTTTAATTTTTCAAAACTGATTTCAAGTCAAAATCCATTAGAATCGTGGGTGCAGGGTTAGGAAATCAGCGAGCTGCAAGGAGCTCCACAAGGAGGAGCAGCGGTGCAAGAACAACATGTCACAAGATGCTACAAAGAAAAGCTTAGGACTTCAACATGAGATATCAAAAGGCCAAAAAGAATAGAAACAAATATCAGGTCTCTAAAAGGAAAACTCATTTGCTTTTACACCAAAGACCATCGTTTCCTAAGCAAGTCCTTCCAATTACGAGCTACCAATTACGAACTTCCATCATTCTTGTGCCCCCATCTGTCCACGAAAAATCTCCACACTTCTCCATCCCTCGCAATGACAAATCATTAAAAAGGACTGCCAATTTGAGCCGACTATAAGCCCGTATTTAAAAAAAAAAAATGCCTCACCCGATCCAAAGCAAAGAGCTTGAGGCCATTTTTCCTCGAAACTCATTTCCCAAAGAGCCTCTGAAAATCCCTGAACTGTCTCGGAAATTAGTCGGAAAGGTCGCCATAATCCCCAGAAGCAATCAGTCAACCGGCTGACAGCTGCGACTGGCTCGGGAACTGCTAGGCAGCCTGGCTAACATCACACCTCTCGGTGCGTATCCTGCCCGCCTTCTGTTTAGGCGCTTGGGTTATTTTTTATTGTCACAAAGATAAGCCGACACGTTAACGCCGCATCCCGGAAATTGCGCGTTTTCCTTTCGACAAATTTCCCAGGCTCAACACTGCGGAGCTCAACCGTGCACCGAGCACTGTTGTAAACTTCACGCGTAATGAGCTCGCATGTTAACATCTCATCACATTGCCACGCGGAGGATGTGCTTCCAGGCGATGATGACAACCGCCGCCGCCACCCTGTTCGTGGTGCTTGCGGTTTGTTATGGACACAGCTCATTATCCTTAAGGGCTGTTGCACGAAATGGACAGCGATTGCGTAAAAATCCGCAGACCGCAACTCAGTAATTACTCTGGGTGCCCGATGGCGGTGCACTGCGCCATGGAAGAGTTTATCGTCCTTGTGTATGCCTGTGAGTGTGAGTTGGCTTCCTGGCTATGAAGTTAATGGATTTAAATCCAGGAAGTGATGGACGTCTTAATGATGCTGCGATGGATGTCCTTAAAGCGTCCCTGTACCGGGTGTTGGTGTTAATTAAATTAATGAGCGTGTGTCTTGTTCTCACGATGATGCGGAGGTCTCTGAGGATTTCTGACGTCAGAAGGGGCTGCCTGTGTGAGGAGACACCGCTGCACAGTGGTGAGGGATTGATTATCTTTTAATGAAATTAGTGTGGCTACGAATTAATTGCATTTGGCATTGCTCAGTGGACACGAATGTAAATTGTTCGTGATTTCGGATTGGAATGCCTTTCGGTTCGATTCGATGGCATTAATGAGCGCTCTGTGACGGTGGGAGTATTTGCTTTGCGTTCATGTTTCATTACGCTAATCGACGTTTGTTTGCGTGTAGTCCGGAGGGTGCAAGTAGGGAGGTTTGAAGTGAATCGACCCCGGCAAGGTCGAGTTATAAAGTCTCAGATATTCTATTGTGCTGCAGTCATGTGTAAGCGAATAAATTAGCCTTAATTTAATACAGAGCTATCTATTAAATTTTTATTTTGTAAGGTTTAATTATTTCTTATTATTTCAGAAGTCAAGAAAATGAAGAAAGTAACTTGTTAAAAAAAAATTAATAAAGTTTGCATTAGACAAATTTGGAGGTAAAAACACTGATGTAGTTCAATAAATTTGGTAAATTTGGTAGATTCGGGATGGGATCATAAAAGACACTTTATTAGGCAAAATTGAAATCTTTAAATTTTTCTTAGACGAATCAATAAAATTCGAATTCGATGAAAGAAAAATATGTGCACACTCTGGAACAGGAAAACAGGATTTCTTCCAATCTTAAGTACGAAAGAAATTCAGGAAATTTTAATCTAATATCAACAAAAACGTTGTTCTTTTTCCGAAAATTGTGTGAGATTAAATAACACGAATATCATCATTAAGATGTGAACGCAATTTTTTGTGCATGAACCTTGATTTTTACCAGGGAAACAACAAGTTTCCTCAAACGCAGTCGACGCAGAGTGGGATACAGACTGCATTGAGTAAATCTGAAAAAAATGTTCTTTGGTAAAAAGTTCAGTATATCGTTGCATTTGGATTTGAGTTGGTAATACATTCCATTCCTCTAGAGATAAAGTCACCACTGGCTGTTATGAGATCTGAAATTGATTACTTCTTCTCTTTGTCCACTTTTCAACTGAAGGATATGGGGCAGTGTGTGTACCAAATGAATTACTTTTTCAGCTGAAGCTTCGAACGCTGACTAAAATAAATATATAAGACAATAATAAATATATTAAAAAATTAGTACATACGTCGTAGTTATGCATTTTGCAAATAAATATGTTACCATGCTTGTTGTCGGAGTTGTTTGAATTTGCATCGACCTTTATTGGGAGAGCTCACTATTTAAAGGCATGTAGTCGATGATGGTTGATCAATAAGAATCTAATTGATAGCGAGCTGCTCGCAATTGGCTAAACGTGGTAGACTAGCTCACCTAACCGTGCTTATTATGCTTATTTTTCAGCCATTCGCTTAAAATGACACCTTTTATAGTGTTTTGTTACATTTTAATTAAAAGAAACAGATATGAATAAATTGAACTCATTCTACACTAAAATATCTAAAATACTAAAGAAGGCAATAAATGAACATCTGTTGGTCTTTGTTCTAGTGCTAGATCGTGATTAGATTGTCCGATGTATCCACTCCTCCTTCTGTAACATTGTAATCCAAAATGATTTGACATTATAATCCAAATCTAGAACTGCGCAGCTCTCGCCTTCACTTTCGTAAGCCATTGAGTCTTCGTCTCTAGCCACTATGTTACCCAGAATTGAGAAAATGGCAATCGTTTGAAAATTACAGTTAATACACTAAAAAGACCTACTTTATGTCTTTTTATTAACTCAATAACTTTATCTTAAAGACCTGATTTTTTAGTTACGTTCAAGTCTCTTAAAACTTTTAGTCACGATGCAGTAACTTAGTCTTTTGACTTCTTGCTTATTATTTTTGTTTTGATTTCGACTTTGATTAAACTAAGTTAATCTAAATTTTTTGCTTATACTGAATGCATATTATTTTCTGTCTGAATTTCTTTTCTTGTATGTAATTGCCTTCTAAATGATTTGGCTTTATTGTATTGTTAAATGACTGCAATTAAAAGACTAAAATGTGACTAAAAATTATAGAAGAAACATCTTACAAGTGACCAAAAAAATTACTAAAAAATAGTCAATTGACTAGTTTAGTTGACTAACAGCTGCGATCAAAATAATAGCAGTGCCTAGCAACAATATTGTGAGGAGTAAAAGATTTTTCAATTACTCCAATCATTCGCATGATATTACTCAAGTTGCAGGAAGGTATCCTTCAGAAAGCAGCACTGCAATTTTTTTTATCGCAACTGTATTACTCAAATTGTCCAAAGTGACTAGTGACTGTAGTTTTATAAGTCAAAGTCATAAGACTAAGCCATAACTTTAAAGGTTTTATTTAATTGTCATGAATTATCTAACTGCATTCACCAAATGTCTGCAGCCATCATAACTCTGATGTGGGCTTCAAAATATTCATCTTTATTATGATGTAACTTAAAATGACGGTGAATATTATGAGACTTTTCGTGCTCCCAGGTACGTGCTGTCATTATATTTAATTGCAATATTGTCTGCGGTTCTGCAAAATTGAAAACGAGCACAGAGTTGGTCATCGTGGTCACTACAAACTTTTACAGTTTTGCAGGGAACAATAGCCATAAGCGGCTATTTAATTATTGGTTATTTAAAAGCTTTATCTGGGAAAAAGTAAATTGAGGTTATAGTTGCAAAACATAAACAGCATTCGAGTGGATTTAGAGAGAATGGGGATAGCAAGTCGTCTGTTGAAGTGTCAGTAATGTTTTAATTTCAAACCTTTGAGAGCTCGGTTGTTTTAATTAAAAGTACATGACAGTGGCTAACCACTGCGGTGAGCAACTATTCCAAATACCTATCAAAATATGATTTGTGTTAAATGAGAAAATATTTCATGATGAGAGCGCCTTGGTGTGGTGAAGAGGATGATGATGTAACTTGAAAATGTTTTTTTTTTTGTAATATTAAATGCAGAATTTGTGGCTTTAACATTTTCTTGGTGTAAGTTTATGCAGAGTTTTTTCGTTGTAGTGGTTTCGTTTAGTGTTGTAGTACAACTAAATGAAATGTATTACAACACATTCATCACTTATTGCCAACTAAACTCTCGCAGTTGAGAGAAAGATGATCGTCGTTTCAAATCAGACGAAAATTTGGCAACTTTTATGAACCAAAGAAATATAAGGGCGTCAGTGCTATGTGAAGTTATTGATTCGGAAATGCAAATGAGTTTGTTATGTCGGTGTTGTAACGCAACTTGCATCGCCGCCGGAAAATCGGGCATCTTACATCGCCGACAATCAATCGCAAATCAATTGCCGACGGCGTATCGTGCAAAATTGGGCGATAAGCAATGACCTCCATCACGTAGTGAGTACTATGTTTTTCTTGTGTTCATACGCACTGGATTTTTTGAGTGCATACATGCTTGCGTGATTTCGATAGTAGCGAAGAGGAAGATGAAAATGGGAGGCGCAGGGTGAAGATCGTTATGAAAAAAAATCATCCCACCAAATCTCAAGGTTCCATAGCTGGAGTGCTCAGTTGGCCAGCGATTTGCTCCTAACAAGAGATTTCTTGATAGACGACAACGATGAGAATCATTCCTATAACGCGTAACAGCTAATAAAATTAGATTGTCTTAAAGCTTACCAATTGGGTTTTTTTTGTACATAATAAGGGTTTTCGTTCGTCTGGGGAAAAAAGTGCAACCACGAAAGGTTTTTTGCACTCATCATAGTCTTGTTTTGCCGATAGGTTGATTGATTTTTCCTTGGACTGCCTTTGGTATGTTCCAATTGCGACTATTTTGAGACTGTGGTGGATTCGAGATCTTTGGCGGATTTCTATTCTATTTGTCCTTGCGACAAGACAGTCAGTCGGGGCAGCTTATTAAAAAACAAGACTCTAAGAGTATTTGGCTGAGAGTAGCTCTTTTCACGAATTCTGAAAACTGAAATGTTCCTTTTTGTCTAATAAACTTCCAGCAAGTACTTAACCTTTGTCAAAATAATTTTTCAAGCTAAAAGCTCTATTCTATAAAAAAAAATGCACCTATCAATTTCATTTTCTCGTTTTATCCGACACTTTCATTCATTTAACATTCATTCAAGTCGGGAAAACAAAAAAGCTATTTCTGTCATTAAATACTTTTCAGATCGGTCAAATTTAAGACATATTGGGTGTTTGAAACATTAGGTAACAAATCGTCGGTACATGGCTCTGATAATTTTAATTAATCCGAAACTCAGGGTTTCTGCACAGATGCAATAAAGGCTTTGTTCCAAAAATGGTAAAAAGTTGATGATCAAAACGTCACATGTTTTAAATATAAGAAAAAAGTGTTTAATTTTTGTTAAAAATTGCTACTGAACTTTTTAAACACCTAGCCGCCGAGACGATTTTAAAGAATCGCTTACCCGAACGTGTCGTGAAGTTACGTTTACAATGCAATTCCTAACGTTTTGCCACACGTAAAAGGGATCATCACCTCCCGTTTCTAACCCTTTAGCAACCAAATTTAGTTCCACCCAAAGGCTTCTAAGCAAACAACAGGAGTAAGAGAGACATTTGTCAACAGCTGTTAGGTCAGGGTGTGCAAAGGTATCCTTTCGAATTACAATGGAGTCAGTTCCCAGAAAAATCAGCGCATTTATTTGATCCTTCCACGTGAAAGGTAAGTACTACGAAAAGCAGGGTCAATAATCTTCTACCCCCGAAAAGCATGAACCGCAAAAGAATCCAATTCATCAAAAGATTCAAATTTCAATGGAAAATTGCATGAAAATTGTTATCCTAAAAAATATACTCACACATACAGATAGAGTACCATTGTGCTGACATTTCTAATCCCATTACGTCCACCCAAAGGCCATGATTTACCACAATGCAATCTGTCGCCATCCCGATACAAAGAACGGATAAGCCCCTCCACACACATACGGCACGTCCAACTTGATCATCCCGATGTAAGGACAATGTTTCTCGGTTTCTTGGTTTTTTTAACTGGAGTCTTATGCTCTTCGTGAAACGTCTTCATCTTTATCACCATCAACCTTACTGCAATTCCAGAGAACCGTCCTGGCGACCTTGTGTTCCCTGCAGGATGACTTACACCCTTATCACACAACAACAGAATTAAATCCTTTTGCAGCGTCTAGACGTCGTTTTGCAGTGTTATAAAGTAGAGATGGATGTGATGTGTCCTTCCTCCGCCGAATCATATTCCTTCTGCTTCCCACGTGTAAGTAAATCGCGAAAGAAGTCCTCGCAAACGAAGACAATGGTCAACGTCAACACGAGGCAAAGACCCAAGCGTGTGCTAAGAAAGTGGGGCGCCGGTAATAAAATTAATCTCCTCATTCCGTGGATGATTTTATCGGCGGGTGATTAAAATTTATTGAAAGACCGTATTTGAATGTCAATTCGAAAAGGTTATGTCCTTGGCAGACAGCGAGTCGGCTTTTATGGGTCGTAAGTCTTATCGCTGGTGCGGGGGAGCTGAGTTCTCAATTGATTTTGAGGCTTTTTTGAAATGTCGTTCAAGCAATGGCGATTTCTAATCAGAATAAACGTATTTGGCACTGGCACTGACCGCAAAACAACCTCGTTTCCTGGTAAAGTAATTAATTTGCGGTGCTTTAGACACCGCGACATATCGAGGTCAATTTATGCGGTGAGCTTCTGAGAGGAAGGAGGTGATGGTTTACTTTTCGAGTGCTTAAGGTGGTCATAAAATTTCTGAAATGTCCTTAGTTTATGAGGGTGGACGATTCTTAGTAAGCCAATCTCTTGAAGTGGCCATTGCGGTAAGTGTGACTTTATAACTCAAACATGTTCAGTTCAGTTTGATAATAGGAACAGACATTTGTTTGATGAGTGGCAGGGAGACAGACAATTAACGTTGGCTATTAACAGTGCAAAACATCAGAAATTTTATTTGATTAAGAAGCCGTAGCAGTTAAGGGACTTAAAAATGTATCGATGTGGAGTTTCAAGGAGCGAGTATTTTGATTTTACTTTATGTAAGAGTTTTTTTTACCTTATGTACGAGTTGAACTTATTTGATCAAATCTCCACAAAATTAAAAAATAGTACACTCAGTATTAGTTTCGCTGCGAAGACAGTCATATTTGCAGGGTAAATTTCATCTTGAAAGATTGTGAATGAGTCACCGATATATCCGTCCATCACAGGGTCAAGTTTTTAACAAATAAATAAATTACCTTTTCCTCACGTTAGTCCTTTCCCTTTCCTCACACACGCTAAAACCTGAAGTAGACCCAAAAACACCCCTCCAACGCAATCTCCTTAAAAGCAATCGCAGCTACCCCAAAATAAAAAAAAACACAAGCGACATATCCTGAATTATTAACTCAATTTGAATGTAATCACTTCCCCACGATTCGATCCATCAAAATCGCTCATAAAACCATAAACAGTCCCCTTCGAATCCGGCCTTCCATCTGGCCAGCTGTGCCGTCCCAACATCGACAACAATTGACTAATGCACCCCCACAATTGCGAAGCGATAAAAATGCCCCGGAGATAGTCATAAAAACAGTAATCAAGTGTTAAGTCGCCTACAAGAGTCCTGCAGCTCGCCTCCGATGCGCTCATAAATCCTAAGAAAAGAATCTCCTACAACAGAAATCGTAAAACTTCCATTTCCCATTCCACAGATGTCGCCACCCAGCCGTTGAATTTGAAGATAATTTCATCGCATGCAATATGCGGCATAATTTGTCGTCGATAACGGTAAAGAAATAAAAAATATTTCGGTATTTTTATTGCCAACAGGAAAAGTGATTGCCTTCCTCCTTTCCTTTGTTGCGGATGAGTGGTAAACTGAAGAATTCAAGGAATGCATGCGATTTATTTGACCTCAGTAACCGAGGGAAAAAGTTGCGCCAACACACACATGTACGTACACTGATTGAGTTCCAGCAAGCGGGGGAAAGTGAACGCTACTCAATCATGGAAGTTGTAATTGGACAAGGAAGAGGAGGAATCGTGCTCCATCCGGATAAAGGATAATTTGATTTGAATGTAAAATAAGTTACATCGTAACTTGGCTGGTAATTCATCGTTGCTTATTCTGGAAAATTAATTAAAACGAAAAGCATCATCTGTGAGTTGAAGGTCTGTAGATAAGTGAGTAGCTCTGTGGGGGCTAATGTTTCTGTGGGTTAAAGTGGGCGAGGATGAGTTTGCAAGGTCGACACAGTCTCCGAATGAACATGACAACTAAATGAATTCTTATAAGGGCTGCCTTTTAGGAATCACTAGATCATTGGGACTGAAAAAGGTTCCTCGAAGTCAACGAAGAAGATTTTGAGTGTAGCAGAAGGCTGGGACATATGATAGAAGACGAGTCCCACATTTATCCCCACGACAACAAAAAGGATGCAACAACATTCTCTATGAAAAATCACAGAACCGACTTCATATGACTCATCAATTTATTCTTCAGATGTAAACTTGGGTCCATTGTCACTGTGAAAAGAACGAGTCATAGAAAATCTTCAGCAAAATTTGTCAGATCTGAAGTCACGAGAGCGACACGAGGTTAAAGACCACATAGGAGTACTTACGGTAAATGCACATAAACAACAACCACGCATTGTTGGCGTAAAATTTTATGACCATTATTGCCTAAATATTTAGCTCCAGACTTTCTCCCGTTGTGTATGCCGGTTACTATACTTAGGTGCACTTTTCGTTCAGAATACCAGGTTCTTCTTATCCTATTGACTACAAAATGATACCAAATACTCTTCAAAAGCTCCTATCTACTCCGGCGTCTCATACTTATCAACGGAAAGGTGGATGCTTGTCAAATGTTGAAAAATTATCGCAAGCTGTAAGATTATCCCATCGCACTGGACCATCAAATTTAAGTGTTTATTTTGTATTAGGCGGCGTAACAGCCCGTTGAGAGCCAGAGCCTAGCTTTTTCGCACCTCCACTGTGTTGTGCGCGTTATAATTTTGACACATGTGGAGGGGACCTACTGTTTAATGCCGGTTCCGAACGGCGAATTGCGAAAGCTTTTCATGACAGAAGTACTCCAGGAAGGTTGTCAGTCGTTCGCTGGAGGTGGGGCCGTGAAAAATGTTTGTGGTGTTATTTCCCCGAGCCGGATTCGAACCTAGGTACTATCGCTTAACAGTCCGACGCACTAACGATTAAGCCACGGCGCCCACATCGCCGGAAAAATCGGAAAAAATAAACTAAAGTTTTTAACATATAATATTTATAGAAGTGAAATGCTACTTTTCATGACTTGACTTATCTAAACGCTGGCATTTGTCCTTTAACACGTTCTATTGGAAAGCGATTTGCTTTATTGCATAATAAGGACTTAAACCAACAAACAAATTTTACTGCACTTTAAATCCAGACGGTGGCTGTGTCTTGAGAAATCACACTAAACATTATTTAAGGAATGAATCATAATCAAATCCAACGAACTGTAAGCGACTACTAGACATTGAGTAGCAACTCCTAACGAGCTGTCTACATCGCTATCAAACCGATCCAATAGCTCAACGGCTTCGCATTGTGACACGCTCATTACGTTGTCGGTACTTTCACGATACATTTACCAATCGTCATCATTCTCCTGACAACCAGGCGTTAGCATTCCCGTCATAAACTTCCACCCATTCATCGTGCTTAACTCTAACGAGCATCGCAAATACACCCCCGAGTGCGTCAGGCGAAATTCAAATGCCATGTTCGCGCTGCTTTATGCGTCTCACCTTCGTCTTGAGCGCGTCTTTTGTTACTCTCGTTACTCGGGGCTACACCCATGCATTTCACGCCTCTAGAAGGTCTGATTAACAGCGTCTACATTCCTGGAATTTTATTATTAGTCTCATTGGCATATGGCCCTCGACATCGCGTGCGTAGGTGGGTTTGGGGGAATCGGAAAAAGAGGGTGGGGGTGGGCTTGAAGCAAATTGAGATATCCTAACGTCAAACAACAAATTATAGCACGTGGCACACGAGTGACGCGTGTGATGTGTGTACGTTGAGCACCAAGCGCCAGAGCTCCACGACCGAAAATCTAATTAAATCCGACACAAATATTTGACCCAATAACAACGAACACAGTGCCACCCTGTTCCCGCCGCCCACACTGCCGGTGTTTAGGGGTTGAATTTAATTGACAAATATTGTATCCTTAGCGCAATGATAGGCCCGCGTACACATCCTTTATGGGACTTTTATGGCTCCCTTTCTGTGTGTGCAAAGCGACATAACTCTGGCGGCTTTTGTTGCGTCTGACGTTCGCGTAATAAGTCACCTGGTGTGTGCTTAGGTGCTGTGGGGGGAATGTTTGCTGTTTTATTTGGCAGGTGTTTTAAATTTGATTAAAATGTTAAAAGAGTGCTAAGTCACAATGGAGTCACGTTTTTGAGTGAAATGAGCAGTGAAGTTGTGATGTTAAGTGGTTTGAGTTGAAAAGTAAGCACACACACACAGGTTTGTTTACGGACAAGCAACCAACAATTTTTACAGCCCTACCTCCTGGATGTGACGAACAATCCTTCAGGAATATGCTTTTCATGGAATGGTTTCGCATGTGCCGAACATTCGCATGTGCCGAACATTCGCATATGTCAAAAACGAGCAGCGCTTAGTCTGGGTTGTCGGCTTTTGTGAACTGTCACGACAGTAAATGCCTTATTGAATATTGTATAATGCCGTTGAAATTCCAGATCAAAGGAGCCAAAGCTGAATGGATCAAAGTCATACAGGTTAGCGAGCGTGAATGAAACAAAGGCCGGCGTTTGGAGGTGGCATAATGAAAAAAACTAATTACACACCTAAAAACCAGACTGCAGCCGAATCCTTATAAGCCTGGCAACTAATGTCAAATGTTTTAAATTTCATTGAAAAAACTAAATGATTACTTGTTTTTTCTTTAAATCGCTCAATAAAGGTGGACAGTGATACTCCAAACTCAAAATAGGCTTCCATTCAAAATGGACCACATAGTATGTCACACAGATGGAAACATACTGCACATGTGAAAAAAATCCCAAAATTAAGAGCCTAAGATTCCTTAGTGGGAATAAGACATGAGCATTTGACCATTGCAAATTCTTTGATCCATTTTGTGTATCAAAAATTCATTGTTAGACTTATTTGTTGTAAAGCTGCTGCTAGCTGCTTTTATGAATCTCAAATGATTGGTAGGTGCGCGAGGTAAAGGGTTAATAACCGTTTTTTCGTTCCTCGTTTCCCATTTCGAGTCGCTCGTTTTCGTCCCACGCAGGGGGAGTACATCTGCTCCAGTGTATAGTTTCATGAGTTACAAATTTCGTACAGTCTCAAAACTAAATAATTTTTTTACTTTCACAACTTTCTACGTTCGAACATGGCAGTCTGTCAGTTAAGCAGACTTGAGCTTCCATCCCAACGTCTTCGCAGTTGCCTGCCAAATCCGTCTTTGACAAACTTCACGAACAACCATCGCTCCGAAGGAGAATCTCAGTTTGATAAACTTCATCACACAGCCTCGCGCAGAACCTTTCTATCATCCGTCAGAGGTTTCATGTGAAATTTAATTAATTTTCCGAATCCCAAAAGAGAAAAACCCGAAATCTTTACCCACACATACAGCGAGATAACTTTTTTTTTTTGAGAAGCGGTTTCCATTAATTTTACCGAATTTTAATCGTTTAATTCAATTTTAATCAGCCCACTGCCTTTGAGGTGCCTCCTTTCCACTCTCCTCGGCCGATGATGTAAATTACGCTTCCAAAGAAGGATTTCAATTAAAAAAATTTCTCACTCTTCTCTTCGGCCACTTGTGCTTTTTTCGCCTTCGAATTTGTGTTCAAGAACCTCTGTGTGATTGGTGATGGTGCCGCCCCCTGTTCTGTGAACTTGAAAGTAATAAATTTGGAATGGCGTTGCGCCATTTGTGGGAGTTCTTTTAATTTGTTCAGACCTAAGGAGCAAATGGTCCTGCAATTAGGTTTCCGAATAACTTATCGGATGTGATGAGTTGTGGTTTTGGTGGGGAATAATTTTTTTTTTTTGGGCACTCTGCCAAGGACATTCATTCTCTAAATGCAACCCAAACCAGGAAAAAGCATGAAACCTCAAACTTAAGACTCCTGAAGAGGTGTCACATTCTAAGAACACTCACGCGAAGTACAGTCGATGGATTCACTCCGCCCAGGATTCTACAAAAAGACCATGCCACCAGCACACGGCTCGACATGCACAGAGGCGGTAAGGTAACCACCGGCGTTGGAAACTTTTCCAATTTACAAAGTTTACGTCAAAAGGCTTTGGTGTCGTAGAGAGAAGAGTTAAACGACTGCGTCTGAAAGTTTACTGGCACCGCTTGTTAGCACCTGGGATTGGGATTTTAAGACCCCCGACATACGGATGCGTTAATGAGCGCCAGGAATGTGTTCTGATGCATGGCTGGTAATGAGATGCGTTCTTAGTGCGACGGTGGTTAAGGCTTTGTGCAACGATTTCAAAGAACGTCGTGCTGGTGATTTGAGATGAGATGTTTTTTGGAGTTTTCACATTGTCATTGGTGGGAAACTTATGGAACAATCTGCCGATGTTCGTGTCACAGCGCTGGCTGAATGTGACGGAGTTGAAGAAATTCTTTTAATTGGCAAATATGTACGCTTTAGTTTTGCGGTTGAAAACTATTCGAATCTCAAGAGTGACGATATGGTAAATTACCGAACTTTTGATAAACTTGAAAGGCCTTCTGAGGCTGAATAATTATTTGAACTGTTCGTAGAAACCAGTGAAACCTTTAGTCTTTGTTATCTGCAGACAGAATTTAAGCGTTTTTTTTATTATAAATCCTTGGATTTTCTTGGAAGACTTTAAGACTCTCTCTTAATCCAGGTTGCTATCTAAAAGTATCAAATGGACCACTTGTTGAAGTCTTGTATCTTAAGTAATTTTGAACTAAAGCTTAGAAAGTGTACACCGATGCTTCGAACATTCAATGACTCATAAAATAGGTTCTTGTCCTCCGGTTATTTTTAGTATTATTTTGATAGTTATGTCGATGTTGAAAATAGTAAAAATTAAAGTTTCATCATCATCGTTAATGGCTTAACAGCCCGCGCAGGGTCAGAGCCTAGCTTTTCGCGCCTCCACTGTGTTGTGCGGGCTATAATTTCGACACACGTGAAGGGGACCTACAGTTTATTGCCGGTTTCAAACGGCGAATTGCGAAAGTCTCCCGTGACAGACGTACTCCAGG
Source organism: Syritta pipiens (assembly GCA_905187475.1). Lineage (NCBI taxonomy): Eukaryota > Metazoa > Arthropoda > Insecta > Diptera > Syrphidae > Syritta > Syritta pipiens. The sequence continues at coordinate 7,403,240 of LR994571.1, read as the reverse complement.
AGGATTATCAGTCGTTCGCTGGAGCTAGGGCCGTGAAAAATGTTTGTCTGTTAAAGTTTGCCATTCTGAAAAAAATGTGTTTTTGAGTGATATAAACAAATATGAAAGAAATAAGTTAATAAAACAAAAACCTAGAACACCATGTTAGGGCAAAAACTAAAAACATAAAAAGTCAAGTATAGCATATGAGAGTGGTTTATATATAGTGCGGTGCTGAGTTAACTGAATTAAGTCTTGTTTATCACCAAAATTAATATATATTGCCTAAACATTATAAGCCAAATTTACCATCATGCGTTTAGTATTAAAAGGGTCATAAATGTTGCAACAATCCAAACAACTCACAAAAAATTTTTAATGAATACTGCTTTTTTAAGACCCAATTAAATCATCATCTACTCTAACCAGGCTTTAATCTGATTGGTAATTTGTGGGAATTTTTTGATATGCAGGTCAGTAAGCGTCCGAAAGATTACAATAAAAATGTCGTTGATGTTGATTTTAGTGGAAGAGCTAAGATGTTTTAAATAAGAAAACTCTTACTTATTTTTTTAATTTCCTCTTTACACCTTCAGTCCAAATTTCATTCCTTTAGGAAGGACCCAATAGATACAGTGCTGCACAGACGTTTGCGCACGATGGAGAAATCTAGGAAAAATTGGCATTTATTCCCAAACAATGGCAATTTATTGGGAAAGGAATAAAGGCTATTGGTTATTATGAATCGATTCTATTTCTTCATAGAACATGAATAAAAATTTAAATAAGCGTTAAGCAATTCCCTTTAGACAGCCTCATTACACTGAACTCTTGAGCTTTGAAATTGAAATTTACCTTCTAATAGGAATGCTTTCCAGCTGTTCATCTGCCATCGTTACTTTGCACCATCAATAATTGCTTTCTATACCTCTTCCTGGTAACAAATAATTGCACACTATTTTTCGCTAGAATACAATTTATAAAATTAATTTCATGTCCGCAATTTACCGGCTTCTAACACGCAGAGTAATTTGCGGCAATCCCCCATTGACCCACGTCAATCGCAATCAACTCAAACACTGGACCGCACCCCCGAAGTACTCACATCTAACCATCACCGCTAAACTGCTGCTGAACCCATTAAATCCACTCGACCAATTGTTACGATTAAAATCCCAATATCAACAAATAAAATTTAATTATGACCCCAAAAGTAGATCCTGCGTCCGTGGACCGCCAATATTTTACCGCTGTCCAGGCTGTCACTCTGTCACTTAATCCGAACCGATCCCACTCCCGTAAACTGCAAACACCCCGAAGCTGAAAAGGTTTTCAAAAAAAGACCTCATCATCGGACACATCCCTCTTTGTCCGATGGAGGCGGTTGGTCCGTTGAATAATTACTCGAAACTATCGACATGCTAACACGTGTATTTGTGTGTATCTTTGTTGGCTAATCGGTGTGTCCTGCGTAACATGTTTGAGGGATGTCCAGTGACAAGGACAATATTTGCGGCGAGTCAGTTGGTCGTTTACGCCGACTGGACTTGAGGTGAATTTAATTTGCAAGGATTCCATGCCGGGTGTGGAAAGGACGCAAAAAAAGGGATCGAAAATTGGCTGTTAATAGCGTTACAAGTTTGAATGGGTTAATTGTTTCGGGTCTTAGTTTGAAAAACGTTGATTAAATTAGTTCTGTGCGCTCCCGCAGCGAAATTCAATTAGCGATTCAAAAGCGCGGTGTAGATTTTAATTAATTCCTCGTGGAGTGCACGGGATTATGGACTGGAGCGTTATATTTCTATGCATCAATGGCCAGGTGGTCGGAACAAAGTGCTTCACTGCGGCCGTAGGGCGTTAGTTAAATCAACGATGGCTGGTTGCGGAGTTGCAAAGTTGCCTGTGGATGCAGTTGGCTGGAAGGCATTAGATGTGTTGGATATGCTATATGAAGTAGAGGGATTCGAGCGATTCTCTAAAAGCCGCATGATAAAGCTTTAGTTAAATTGACAAGTATCTGACAATTTTCTGAATTGTGCCATTATCACACCAGCTGTTTAGAATATTTGCAAGCACATTTGCTATTGTCAGACGTGCTTTGCTTGATTCGTCTAATCTCTTCAAAAATGAGGAAGCTTCGGTGCTTCACGGTGCTTCACTGTGTATCACTGTGCATCCAGTACTTCTGAAATTGTTGATGAGATTGTCGTCACAGGATTGCGGAACAGATATTGCATCAACCCAAACTGTTAGCTAGGAGCTAAATATACTGTCGCGCATATTCGTTTTTTTTACTTTTGGATGTGTCGACTCACCAAATTTAGCATATCATTAAATTGATTGGAGCTAGTACTCAAAAAATTTCGATACAAATCTTGTTCCTCAGTTCTCAATTCGGCAAGCAATTTAACATAAAATCCATCCTGCTGACGACGGGCCCCCCGTCGCCCAAACCCGCCGACGTTATTGTGCCAATTCATCCTCCTCCTTGCTTTCTCGAAAATCAGTCAATCATCTCTTATATACGTACGCGGTCAAAACAGTCATCTTTGTTTTTCTTTTTTATCAAATTGTTATTTTGTTTAAGTTCTCAAAAAAAAAATTCTTCACTAATAAAAATAATTGATAAAAAAAATTAAATACTCTTCAATTCCTGATAACCCATAATATAAAAATTTTAAAAACAAAAATAAAAATTTGCCCGACAAATACCTGTAAGTGAATCTGCAAATTTCTTGTAAGAGAATATTTACCACCCGTGTGAACTGGCAGGTTTCAACCTATCAACGTTGTGACAGACAAAGCATTCTCAAGCAAATCATTTCGCACTGAAATTACCATAGTTGACAACAATACGCCAAATTATCTATCGTAAGCGACATTTGAAGCAAAAATGAGTCAATGATGCAGTTCGATAGCTTATTCAATTGCGCGTCATTGACTTTTTAATAAAGCATTTTAGCTTAGAATAACAGAGAAAACAAAATTTATATTTTTTTAGCTCAGACAAAAAACAAAAAAAAAGCTTCTCCTGTAAAATTTTCATTTTGTCACTTATTCGGATAATTCGGGGGTTAGGGTGCGATATGGCAATCGTGTAAACTGAATTTTAAGCCATTTGTATTGTATTGCAACAATTTTAATCCTGACAATATTTGCAGATCTGCAGATCTTTTAAATAATCTAAAGATTTAGTCCCCCGGTGCAAGAAAGATGTTTTGTGTATAATGAGACTAAGTCCACCAAAAACTTGAACGAAAAATTATACAGAATCTTTCGGAAACGAATGTGATTATGACTGTTGGAGACAGCATGAAAATGGCTGGCAAAATGCAATTCCTCTTTCATATCAAGTAAGTAACTACTGCTAACTTTGGACCCACCGAATGACTTACCCTAACAAATGTCAAATAGTGATGTACACGTGTAAAGCTAAAGACACTTGACCATGTATTTATATTACAGAAACTGCGAGGAATAAAAAAGAAATCAACTCCAGAGGCTGTGAAGCACAGGGCTACGCATACAACAGAACCATCCCCAAAATCACCACATGTAAATACTAAGGGCTTCACGCACGAGTCACATACAAGTCTATCTCCACCCACAAGTGCACATGTTTCCACCATCTCCACTTTCACCCCTAGAAGTATACGCAAACATTTTTCCAAATTGATTTCACATCCCAAAATGGGTCAGGGACAAAGCCTCCAGTCATGAAAGGAGAATTTCCATTGAATTATTGAAACAGGACCGCAAACAAATGTGGCCAACTCCTTCGGCTGAACGGAGCGGAACCACCGCAAATATTCGTATCCGAAGGTGTTCTGTTGACTTTATTAGCAATTCAGTTGCGTAAAATTAACCCAGCCCCAATAGCCTTCGAAAAAGCACGTGGCCTTAATCGTGCGCTTAGCAGACACAAAAAAAAACGATATGGCCAACAGCCAAACTGAAAAAGGACCATTGACAGCAAACGAAAGTGCAATTAATTCATATCCCGAGGAGCAATAAGTTGTAATTACTAGGAGGAAAGGACAATCAAAGGATTGGTAAAGTAAACAGCGCCAGAACGAAGACAGTTGTATACTGGGTGCATTAATAATCCTACATACCATACACTCAAAAAGGGAAAATTTAATTAAAATAGTTTCAAAGGACACTTTGACTTCATTTAAGTCGTGTTTTTCATTGTCATTGGACTTTGTATTCGAGGCAGACGGATGTCTTTTCGTCTGCAGTTGTTGTAAAGGTTGCAGTCGGATTTCGATACAGCCAGCAGCCAGCATCTTTTGAGTCTTAATGGGTGTTAAAGGTTCTTTGGAACTTCTTTGTGAAGGTCTATACGAATGGCGGGAGTTTCAACAAAAGATCAATATTGACCGTGAATAAGCTATCTTCTCTCTCGAATTATTCTTTAATACTGGATCAACAAAGAGTTTGAGAACAACGGCACAACCTGAAATAGGTTGTCATCTTCTGTGATGGTGATGAGCGAGATAATTTATTTCTGTTGGATTTGATTTGAATAAATTTCATTGCCCTACTATACCCCAGCAATGCCTCCCTTAAGTCTAAGATGAATCCAGATATACCTTTAAAAAAGAGCCTCAGAAATATCCGATAATCAAATAAACGAGTATTCTCTTTCTGCTACATCTGCTAAGTGGGCCAAATGAGTCTTGTGCCATATCACGGTTTGTTTGCCATTCGATTTTGCCAAATGCACAGGACGCCTACATTCAAGCAATTAAGTTTCAAAACTAGGGGTTAGAGGCACTTATGCTTTACATTTCTTAATTTCATTCAACAACGCTAAGAAAACAAGAAAAAAAACTCATTTGTTTTTTTTCAAATCACAAGCCGTTTCGTTCAAAATTTAAACCGACTTAAATTTCAACCAGCCAAAGAAGTCTCCACGGACTGAACGAAAGAACAGCTGCCTACCTCTTAATCGCCATCGAACCTTTCACCCCTCCTTGACACGCCTACGGGGCACTGTGAGGCTACATACTGACCACCCTCTCAATTTTGCATTTTATGTCCCTAACCTACCCACGGTTAGCCACCCACTCAAGAACAAATGTTGCAAGTGACTGCGTGAAAAAAATATCCACCACGTGTTTGACATCTTGCAGCAACAATAATTCGGAGTCTTTTTCTCTCAAACGAAGAAATTCAAGCAAATTTCGGAGCAGTAACACATACAAAAATGATTGAGTTTCACTCAATCGCCTGCAACATGCTGCTGAGAGGCACCAAAAGCACACTCGCAGTCGCCCTTAATTCCTAGATTTCTTCGTAATACGCAAACTTTTGTAGAGCACTGTGACTGTTTTAGACATTTATCGAGCAAGTGAGTCAATAAAAAAAACCAAAGGCTTAGTCTCTAGAAAAACAATGATGTTTCAAATAAGCAAAAGCTATATAAAAATCAAACCGTCCATTTTATAGTTCAAAATTGATGTGTAAAATTTTGTTTTAAGATGTCCCTTATACATACATGTCGTAATCGTTGATAAATGCAGTTGTATGTTAGTTAAGGGATGACATGGGGTCTGTTTCAGCAGAAAATGTATGCGTGAAGTTTTAGGCATGCAATATATTGATGAGTTCTCAAGAACTGCGTTTTCAGATCTTATTTTTAGTCAATTTGGTATGGATGTATAGGGAGGCCGCTTTTTTTTTAAATTTTGAAGCTTATATCTCGAATACAGGAATGTAAACAAGATGTTGAAAAAGAAATCTTTGTTTTTTTGTACAAAAAATTATTTTTAAGTTTTAGTTCACTACTAAATTTTTTTAAAAAATAAATCTCCTTTTTTTAAAAACAAGTCTCCTTATTTGAAACCTATACAAATTGACTACTAAAAATAAAAATATGTGATTTTCTAAACAACACTCTATGTTTAAAATACTTTAAATCTTAATCACTGCAATTTTAGCCCACGTGTAGAGAAACTCCCCAAAAAAATGTGTTCAATGCTTTTATAATTTGCACTATAAGAGTCTTTGTGTGATATTGTAAAAATCAGTATGATTCCCGTCAAATGTAGTTGTCATTTTCGTTTTGTTTTTATCCCCTCTTACCATTTGGCTTTCGCCTTTTAGCCTCTTGCTCAGATTTTGCATCCATGGGCCTTGCTCTTTTCGCTGCAACAAGTGGTTCAGCTGTTAGTGCTGCTGAATACGAAGCAAAAGCATTTTTATTTAGTTGGACGTGGAAATCCATCGCTGGGGTCGGCCACATCTCGAGTTGGTACGCCAATATCTGGGTACTTGCCCTCAGACGACAGACGCATGAAGTTTTTGTATTCATTCGGGATCGAAAACCGTCGGAATACCGTTTCAATTATGTCCTCATAAGTGTCAAGTGGTGAGTAATAAATTCGCTCTAAATTGCCTTCGTAAATGAACTTGATATAACTCCGTTCTGCGTCCTTGCTCACATCGATGTGGAATTCGAGTTCCGGTGTTTCTTCCATTCTGAGTAAGCCCCCAAACAGATCCCTGCTGATGGGATACATGCCTCCGACTTTTATATTGACGGATTCCTCGTTCTCAAGTGGGATGGAAAATTCAAGAAGAGCTGAAATTAAAATAAAAAGTGATATATTAGTTAGTAAGTTATTCTTGTAGCTTAATAAAACAAAGTACTTCCCAAGCCAAATGACGGATAAGTAGGACGCATTGGGTGGGAAGCTAACACAGCTTAGCACTCCTTGGTATACAAATTTCAGCTCTACAGACATATTTAAAACTCACAATTAAAACTCGAAAAAGGAAATTAACTCTTCTAAACTGTTTACTGCACAACGAATTGCTTGTAGGTAAATGAAATCTGTACCTTTTCATTGTACCTTTAGTTTTACACATTACTCCGTGCCATTAATTACCTATCTAATTACCTACGAGCCATCTTGCAATTTCTTACAGAACAGGTAGACTGACCATTAAGAGAAACAGGTATAAAAACAAAGAGTCAGAAGTTTTATTGTGTCTAATAATTACCAATCATAACCTGCGCAGGGCCATGGCGTATCCACCATCTTAAAGTTCCCTTAATTAAAACACCCTTTTACTCCTGGTAAAGGCATAATGATTAAAATGCGATATTGTAATTAACAAAAAGAGTTGCTTTGTTAATAACTGCTTCACTTAACTCATTAGTGAAGTGGCTACCCAGCATCCTTAATCTCGTTTTGGATAGCGCTAGCTAGGTGCACAGCAGGTGCTGCAGCATTTCACTAGCCGTTGAGTCCCTGTAGCTTTACAGGGTGGTGGCGCAATAAGCAGTGCCATGTGCGATTATCATTCAGCAAGCTGCATTTGGCTCTGGGTAGCTTCAAGATTTCTTCCATCTGAAGAAGGCAGTAGTCCGGCCAAAAGAATTTAGTGATGCGACATGATATGCGTTGGTTTCAAATAACTCCAGCTCCAGCTTTGTTTCGCGTTAAATCGAATGAAATAACGTTTAATAGAAAATTTCAGAGGAATTCAATACACCCTCCACTGCTAGCGCATCAGCTACTTTATTACCCTCTATGCCCTGATGACCCGGAACCCAACATAAGGTACCTGGTAGATAGCTTCTGCAATCCCTGTTAGCAATTAATGGCCGTGTTTTATGATAAGTCAAAAGCAATTATATAATATTGAATTTTATTTTATTACGGTAAAACTGCTGATTAGTATGAGACAATCACTTAATGCCATTAAATCAACGAATTTCCGTCACTACTTCTACCTTTTCAGTCAACGACATTAAAAGGTTACGTAATTCACTTACCAAAAAAATCTGTCACTGTATTTAAAAGCCATGAACTTGACAGATACACTCGTCGCAGAAAAATTTATAGCACAATAGATCCTTCACCTCTATCAAAAATGTCCTGCGGAAAAAATGGTCGACAAAATTATAAATGGCTCTTGCTGCACTCCAGACGGATGTAAAAAGCGACAACAACACTTCATACAATATCCCATCAGGACGGTCGTCAAACAAATCTCCCAGGGCAACTGTAAATGAAGAACATTTTTCGTCAGTCCTGCATCAAAATCAACATAATCAATTTCCGTTAACACGTTCTCCGGTATCCAGGACACAATTCCGCTCTAAGGCACATGCTAGCAGTGCGTCGTCACAGTTTGTTCTCTCACCGGACGAGTCCATCAAGTAAGCGATTTATCAAATTTTATGGCCACATAACTGCCCCTGACCAGTGGATTATTAGAAAGGATGTCTCATCTTGGCACCCAGACGATGAAGGATAAACCATCTTGTATTGTGCCAAAGACTGCCCGCCCTGTTCGCGTTCCCCATCGAAGGATTAATGATCTGTACTCGCACTAATAGCATCGCATCCTGGAATTTTATGGCCATTATCCCAGACGACACTTCTGAGCAGCATCCAGCGCGGGGCATTAAAATCAAAAATCATGAAACGTACTTGGTGTGTCCTTGTAGCACATTTATTGATATTCGGCTATTATGATATTTATTACGCAATTACCATGTAAATTGTACAACGTCTTTTTCTCCGCGAAAATCGTTGGTGCCGCTCAGGACTCTGGCCCTCCTGAGAAGTGTTTATTGCGAATTCGTCGTAATGGGCTTTTATACGGAATCGTGGACAGGACAGGGAATACACCATCAACGAGGTGAGTGATTGTGTCATATCACGCGAAATGAGGACTCGCGTTTGACCCGCCCCAGGACTGGGAAAACGCGATTAGATCTTTAGGGAGTTAAATGATGAGACGTCATTTTAGGAAGAAGTTCAGAGGGCGAGAGGGAAACAGACGTTTTGTAGATTGAAGCAGCCATGATGAAGTGAAAGCTCGACATTTTCGAAGCAGAATGCTCCTGCAATTTTGGGCAAGATCTAAGACGGATCATATCATAGGAAAGTTAAGTTTTTTGAGTTGTTACATAAGAAGTCGAATTGGAGTTTCTAGGAAGTGCTATAAAAAATTTTAACACGACGCGTAGGCTGTTGAAAAGTATAAGAGATTAGACATTATATTAGAAGAGCTTGATTTATCAAGCTAGTAATGACTAGTAATGTTAAGAACAGTATTCGTAGCTTTGTGGCAAAAAAAATGTATTACAGCTGACCTGAAAGATGTTTTGAGCACTTTGACGATGTGAGGATCCTTTAAAAGCTTTAAGAAATTTAAAAAAAAATAATAATTTTGGAAGAATAATACCATGTGCCTGATAAACCTTCTCTTGAAGACGAATAGCTCTGGTTCTGAATTGTATGTCTGCATTTCTACCTGCATTGTGGGCTCCGTAGCTTAATCGTTAAGGCGTCGGACTGTTAAGCGAGAGTATCCGGGTTCGAATACACCTCGGGGAAAAAACACCACAAACAATTTTTACGGCCCCACCTCCAGCGATCAACTGACAATCCTCCTGGAGTACTTCTGTCATGGAAAGCTTTCGCGATTCGCCGTTCGGAACCGGCATTAAACAGTAGGTCCCCTCCACATGTGTCAAAATTATAACGCGCACAACACAGTGGAGGCGTGAAAAGCTGGGCTCTGGCCCTTCATGGGCTGCTACGCCACTAATGATGATGATGATGATTCGTACCAAACTCCTGTTTCAAATGCCGTAAAGCAGGTGGGCCAAAAAAAAGTCACAGCTCAAACATTTGTTAACAAAAGTACAATGAAAGTGAGGGCGAAGATAAAGAATGTTTTGATAAAAAAAAATCGTGCACATAGTTCACTTTATTTATACCTTAATTTGACCAACGCAGTTAAAGTTTTCGTAGTGTGGGACTGTTGTGTAGTATGGTCCTCTCTATTTTTTTTATATCATTGACACCAAGACAAAATATTGATGTGAGGTAATTTTAGAAAATGTCATGCTTTGAATTGCCGGGTTAACTTTCAGCAGGATAACGATCCAAAACATAGAGCGAGTAAGTCATGTGAAGAGCTAATTTCGTGGCCAAAAAGTGTCTGTCATTCCATGGCCAAGACAATCCTCAGATCTTAATTCCATTGAAACCAGCAGAAGTGATTTTGAGCATGGAAGCAATTGTGCGCTAGTTTTTATTGATCGCAGTCACAGATCATAACAAATAATCTATACAATTGCTGCAGACATCTGCAGACTGTCTTCAAGACCTAAGTAGCTGCTAATACTAAATTGAAGGATCCAATCATGCTAAAGATCTACGTGAAGATCCCTGCCTTCATTCTATCATTCTAAAGGGTGTCCCAACAATAACGCAAGATTTAAATTTGGCGCCATTCGAAGTGTCATTGTTTGACATTTGAACAATTATTTTTGTTTGTTAGTGGAAGGTTTAAGGTATAAATATAATAATAATAAAAATGGAGCGCTACACGAATGAACAACGCATTCTCATTGTGAAATTTTTTTTACCAAAATGGTGAAAGTTTTGCGGCTACAGTTCGCAAATTGCGATCAGTTTGGGGTTACAATAATGCTCTAAAAGAATCAACTGTAAAGCGATTAATGGAAAAATTTGCTCAAACTGGGTCTGTAACTGATGTAAAGACAACAACGCACCTTCGACCAGGTCGATCGACCGAAAATATCGCAGCAGTACGTGATGATGTCGCTCAAACTCCATCCACCTCAATTCGACACCGAGCTCAGCAAATTGGTGTTTCCAAATCCACTATGCAGTGAATTTTGACGAAAGATTTGCATCTTCATGCATACAAAGTTCAATTGACTCAGGAACTGGAGCCAGCTGACTATACACAGCGAAGGGAGTTCGTTAATTGGGTATTGGAGAGACAACATGAAAATGCTGATTTTGCCGATTAAATCATCTTTAATGACGAGGCCCATTTCCATCTTGATGGCTTCGTTAATAGGCAGAATTGACGCATTTGGGGCGAGGAAAATCCTCGAGTGATTCACGAGAAGCAAATGCATCCTCAACGTGTCACTGTGTGGTGTGGATTTTGGGCTGGAGGAATCATTGGACCTTTTTTTTATGAAAATGAGTCAGGTCAAGCGCAAACAGTCAATGGTGTTCGGTCTCGTGAAATGATAACCAATTTTTTCATGCCTAGAATTGAAGAAATGAATGTGAAGGGGATGTGGTTTCAACAAGACGGCGCCACATCTCATACAACCAAAGAAATAATTCAATTGCTACATCAGTCATTTCCCGGTCATGTTATTTCGCGTTTTGGAGACCAGAATTGGCCGCCTAGATCGTGCGACTTAACACCATTGGACTTTTTTCTTTGGGGTTTTTTGAAATCGATGGTTTATGCGAATAAGCCGACGACGACTCACGCCTTAAAAGAGGAAATTGGACGCTGCTTTAATGAAATACCGCAGCATTTATGCAAAACTGTCATTGAAAATTTCATTAAAAGATCGCGTATGTGCCAGCAAAACCGCGGCGGCCATCTGGCCGATGTGTTGTTCCACACATAACCTCATCCTGTCTACTTTACGATATAATAAAGAATTCACGATTTTTTTAAATATCTGTGTTTTATTTAAAATTTAAATCTTGCGTTCTTGTTGGGACACCCTTTAGATTGGTATCAGTTCAATAGGTATTTAAATTTTAAGTTTCGATTTTCAAACATCAAAAGTATCGATGCTTTACTATATTTAGCAAAAATCATCTCGAATATTATTATCCGATTTTGAAGACAGATCTGTCGTTATCAGCTGCATGCATTTCCCCTTAACTGAAACGCTTTTGCGAATTTTGGACAAAAGATTGAGGGGGTCACATGATAGATCCGCCTCACAACGATTAGTCTCACAAATCTTTTTATTTTAAGCTAAAGAATTAATTGATACTGTCACACACAACCTTTATTGGTTGCGTTTAATCATTCGACGATCAAACCTCTGACACTTTGTCACGCTTCGTTTAGCAACATTCAGTCATGACATCAAAACATTAAGCATGAAAATTGCATACCATTTAGCCAAATGATAGCACAGCGGACTGTTCATTTTAGCAGAAATAGAGGGGGTCAAATTACAACCTTTGCCAGGAATATGTTACAGTAATTGACGACATGTAACCGAGGGTTGTGGGAGTGATTTGTGTGAACTCTAAACATGAAATATTTCTGTGAACTTCAGTCAGGCAAAAAATCAACAACTTGTCGCATTTATTTGCGAGGGTCTTCAATAAATTTATGTTGAATTGAAACAACCACACTAATTCTCAGGAAAATTTTAGTAATTTATTTTTTTAATATAATATATTTTATTCATTTTTTGTTTTAATATTCAACATAAAGCTATTCAATACAATATAATTTTGTTTTTTTTTTTTGTTTTTCAATAATGTATATATTTATATATGTATAATGTATATGAATGTATAGATTTCTTCAATATCAGTAATAGTCCATGTCGTCTTAAGGACGAAAGGACAATAAAACAATAAACAGTACTTTATCTTCACAATGGGAATATGTTTTATTTTTTTACTTATGTTTTAATTTTATTATTTTGCAAGTCATTTATGTTCACTGTAATTTTTTTTTAGAATAAGGAAAAATTCGTTTGAAAAAACACCAAAAATAAATAAATAAAAACAAAAATTGTTTTATGTGTTTGTAATCTCTCAGAGAAAAAATGGTTGGTAATCTGGTTGGATTTGTTGTTGTTTACGATCAGAAAGTAGTCTGTTTAATTTTTTTTAAATTCATTTGAACCTCTTTACTTTATTAAATATAAATATATTCATTTATTTACAGAAATAGTTGTTTTTTGTCTTAGTTAATTGGTACCATTATTTTGTCTAAGTTTATAACTCTCAAATAGGATTTTCAATTGTTACTGTAACTTTGTTTTATTTTTATTTAATCAATTTTAACAATTTTCTTATGTTTCCTACAATATTTTTGTTTATTTTTTCTCTAGAAATTTATTAAATATTTTTTTCTACTTGTTAACACAAAAACATCAACAATAACTGCGGAGGGGAGCAGCGCTAAGATGCTATAAAATTATTTAAGCCATATGTGAGTTGGTATTTTGTTCATTGCATATTGAAATCGTTGAATAAAAAAAATACAAATGTAGTTTAATGTGTGCACTGGAATCACAAACGCAAACAAAAGTGCTTAAGAAGATATAAGAAAATATTAAATACAAGGATTTGGTCCAGCTGAAAGGTGATTATATACTGGTGTTGCAACATTATTTGAAAATAACGAAAGAAAGAACATTTTTCTCTCCATTGCAGCACCAGGCCCCCGAAACAAAGAACAAAAGACTTTTCAGCGAACCCTAACCCTGAATAACCTTAAACTAAACACACAAAAAAGTATTTCTTATAATCTAAATACAAAAAAGAATCTTAAAAAGTAAACAAAGTATAATAAATAAATAAGCATCACAAATAAAAGTTAGCACAGAACGAAAAGTAAATATCGGTTACATCTTTGGCACCTTTAACACTGTTTTTGTTTCTTTTTTTTTTTTTGGAATGTATAAATACATTTAACATTAATACATTATTAACTCTAATCTAACGTTTGCTAAATAATGCAATAAAAATAAAATTCGTGAGATGGTAAATTTTGTTCATTTGTTATTTTTTTCTAACTTCAAATAGACTTTAGCCGATATGTATTCTATTTTTTCGTTAAATATTTGCCATTTTAGCTTTTAAGAGAGCATTTTTTTATGTGATTTCGTTTAAATAAATTCATTTTGTTGCATGCAAATTGACAATTTAAACCGAATTAACACTTCTGCTAGTTGTTATTGTTTATGTTTTGGTTACTTATAAAAAGGAAAAAAGTTTTCATCAAACCGTTTATTTTGTTTTTGATATTATTTTTTTTTTTTTTGTAAGAAGAAAACCTCTAGTCAAAATCCTGGAAGCCCCTTAATTAAAGGTTATCAAAAGAAAACATCACTACAAAAATATTACAAGTCCCTAGTATTGGTTTGCAAAAAGGCTTCCTTAGTATCAACAAATTTTGTTTTTCTTTGTACAACCATTCTATAAGTTTTTATTCTTTATATTATTGATTTCTTTTTTTTTTTCAAAAGTTGATCTAAAATTCTAACTGGGTGAGGTGGAATGGAAAATGGAAGAAACATTTAAGGAGAAGCTTTCTTGCAGGCTTTCCATAAGAAAATAACATTAAATGCAATGCTGTTTTTTGTTAAAACATGTCGTTTTAGCACTAATTAGCTTTTTATTGTTAATCAATGCTAATTGGAGAGCAGTGATGGACACACACAAAAATATATTTTTGACTATTGATCTATTGTGTTAAGTTGAAAAATGCGTAACTGCACAAGCAGCCATACATATAGGACAAAAGTTAACAACTTTTAAAATAAGATTGTCAAATTTTTTTTTGTCTTACAAAATGTATGTATAGCCGCCATTTTACTAGATATTATCTGTGATAACCGCGAAGAAAATCGGATGAAGGAAGCTCATCAGACGATTGTGTGTTTTAGACCTGTCTTGAATCTTCCCGAAACAGTGGAGTCAGAGATTATGCGAAATTCAATTCCTCAGACATACAAACTCGGAGCAAAATTCCGTTCTTTTATAGAAAAAAAAAAGTTACTAACGATCAGTGGAAAAAATATGACACAAAGACAGGTGTATTCAAAGAAAACTAATGTGAAGCCACTGCGCCCCCACTCAATTTACGTGCAAACGATGGTTTTCGAAATGCAGAATATCAAATTCCACGTTCGAAAAACGAGTTCACTTTTATGAACCTAGTAGCCCAACAGTGAAATGGGACTGGCTATAAAGGGGGAAAAACAACGCTGCAACCCGGCATAAATGAGTATAAAAGATGCTGACACTGGTCGGTTGGACAAATAGTCAGTCCAAAATCAAGAGTGAAGTATTCACAATAAAATAATTATATCTTGTGCAATAAATAGAAAATATCCTACAGTGGAGAAAGATTTTTCATTTTTCTTTAAGAGACTTTTCATTGTTGAATGCAATGACTTCAAAATAATGGCGACTTATATTATTTTAATTTTTTTGGTTTTAATTACCTTCACACAAAAAACTGAGATTGACTTCAAATTCTAAGAATACATTCGTTAGTACAATCATACAAATGAATGCACTCTTTTACAGCTCTGATTTTAAATATCGACGAACGAGAAGCATTAAAATTTTGAATTTTCCTCTACTTCAACCTGCTCCCATAATAACTGTAAAAAAAGTTTATATTATTTAATAGGAGTTAAATAAGTTTTGTCCTATTTAGTTTTTCTTCATTGTACGACCCATGGTGGCGATGGCATTGGATGGCAAGATATTATCAAGGCTTAGCCCTGTGAATCGCTAGGAATCCCGAAAAAAAACTAACAAAAGTAATGCAGCACTAGTCATTCTTTGCAAGAAACAGATTTTTGCATTGAAAAATAATAAAAACGTTTTGGTTTGCATACAATTGGCAAAAGGAAACGAGCGGTAGACTAGAATACACTTAAAAGTCCACTTTCACTTAACACAAACATTGCATAAATGATACATATTCTATAACGTGATATTCACATTAAAACTTTTCAAAGAACAAAGAAAAAAATTGCATTCCATTCCACCTCAATTAACTACAAGGTACTTTAAAAATGTGTCCTTACTTTTTCTTTTACGAACTTTTATCAACATTAAATGTTATTTCTTACTTTTTTTTTTTTTTGTTTTTTTGTTTTTTTCATTCTCTAAGTAACTTTCTATCAAAAAGTTTTGAGTTTTAAAAATACTCTCAGACTAGTTGTAAATACGATAAGTTAAATTGTATGCGTTGGTGTGTGTAATTTTTACATTTACTGAGATTTGATAAAATATAAGTGCTCTTAGTTTGGTTCCTTGGAGTTTAAAATCATTTCTGTTTTTTTGCTTTGATTTGTTTTCTTTTTTTGTGAAAACTGAAAATTACAAAATGTTGTATACTGTGAGAAGAGAAAAAGAGGGGTATAAAATCCTACCATGCTGCTAAACGGCCTCATTGATCCACTTTATAATTGAGTTTGTTGCTTGATTTTAGTTATGACTTACATTTGGACATTGTTGTTGGGTGTCGCTGAGAGGGCCATCTTTGATAGTGTGGCCAAGGAACGTTTGGGGAATGTGTTGCCATCTGGTTCGTAGAATAGTTTTCTGAAACTGCAAATGATTTTGAAAGGGTTAGATAGAGATAATAAATTCTTTTTAATTCAACACTTACAACTTTCGTATACCAGATTCGGATGATTTTTTCCATGGAGCATCATCTGGTTCGTATGGAAGAGGTCCTTGGACTGGAGCATCGGGACCTGGGGGACTGTGAACAAACGAAACAAAATTATTTACTTGATTTGTAAATTGATTCAAAAATTCTCTTACGATTCACCGTGATCATCATCGGATTTGCTTTCATCCTCATCATCATCTTTCACGCTCTCGATTGGTTTGAGAGCTTTTAGCTCTTCATTGAGATTATCAATCGTTGTAAGTAGCTCATCCCGTTCATTGATCAATTCTTTGAGTTCCAGAGTGGTATACCGTGGGCGATTCGGATCATTGTCATCTTGTGATTTCACAAGGTCTTCGTTTTCCTTTTCAGCAATACCCAAACGCTTACATAGCTGCAAAATTTCACGGTGTTGATCTTGTAATTGAGCCAAGAAGTCAGCACGCTCTTCACAAAGGGTTTTCACTTGGACTTGTAGAAGCTTCTGACGGCGACGTGTTTCACGGCCGGAACTTTTTAGACGGTCTATTTGAATATTCAACTGAAAGTGAAAAAGAACATACATATTATAAGCATGATATGTGAGGTATATTGACATTTGATTCAGTGCAATTTATTTTGTACAAGCAAGTGGTAGAAACGTGGTCATTCATCAAAAACATTAAGAACTGAGCATTCATCCGTACACTGTTGAAACACACATATGAAACACATATGTTGATACACAATGAAATTGCCAGCTGTTAGCCCTGCAGACAAAGCTAATGCGCTACACTTTTTGCACAAAGCTCACTACTTCCAGATTGTACTTTGTCCACCTGTGCTTGAGTGCGTTAATTGCACAATGAAAAAAATTCAATTTTGCATTCAAGTGTGCTTAAAGATCTTTACTAATACAAACCCAGTGACCCGGATGGCATTTCCTTTATACAATCATATCCCTAGTTACGACGCTTTGAGTTAAGTCACGCTTTGAGTGACGACGTCGAAAAAATTTAGGTTAGTTACTACAGTAAATGCGTTTGTAGTCCGTGCAAATTTGAAATTTGGCATTCGGCAAAACTATTCATTTTTCAGTTTAGGTGTAACTTTGTTTTTCTGTTTTTTGCTTCGACTTAAGTCGATTTTGACGACTTCCTAACGTTGAGGTATTCCTGTACTTCTAAAGAAGTGTTCTTCTTCGCTGGCAAAACCATTGCGTAAGCTTTTCCATCTATTCTACATATTTGGACTCTTCCCGGAGAGATGGAAGACAGCATTTGTCCAACCGGTCCCTTAAAAAAACGAATCTTCATCACCCTCCTCATATCGACTCATAGCACATATGTCCCTACTGTCTAAGGTCATAAAAGAGTTGATAAATTATCAACTTATAAAATAACCGGCAGTACCGCTTCCGCAGCAATCTGGTCCACTGGTAATTTAATGTGGAACAAATTTCTGCACAACTCAGATGTGAAGACAAGATTGTTGCACATGATATTTCTAAAGCATTTTACAAAATCTGGCATCAAGCTCTAGAAAAATTGTGTGATTGATGAATCTCTTCTTCAATGGATTATACGTTTCCTTCCGGACCGTTTAGTCCGATTTGTTGTGGACGGATCCCCGTCTAATATCCACCAGTCATCCGCAGGGAACTGTTCTGCCTCCGACAGAACTTGCAAAATAGATCTTCACTACAAGTCAGGTCCAAAAAAAAAATATGTTGCAAGACATTAGAGGCAGATCTCGAGTTTTCTCACGATTAAGATGCACTAGCTGACGCATTTATAAATTATTTTTCCACGTAACTATTGCCACAACGTAGTACGAAACGGTGAGTAAAATCATTTTTTAGAAGAATGTAATTTTATGAATTGCCTTTTATTGATCGATGTTGTTTTCTAAGTCTGATCTGACTCATCAAGAGCAACAGACCTGAACAAGTGGAGAGCAACACAAGCACCGTCCCCATATCAACAAAGCACATTCAAGAAAGTTATCCACAAAAAATTGACATAGAATAACGCACAATTGCTACCGTACGCACGTTTTAACAATCTCTATTAATACAGCACTCATGATGCCCAAAGCAGTGTTGGCGTGCAACATGAGTACTATGACTGTAGCGAATAAGTTCTCAAACATGACCTTCACAGTTTTTTTTTTTTTCGAGAGGCTAAGTGCTGTCTGTAGTAGATTGCCATCCCCATTATCGCCCTCGAAATCGTCACGCTATATGATTATACAACAGTTCTTGTGACTTTAATTACACTTAGCACTCTCAGAAACACACAAAAAAAACTTTCATTTCGTAACACCTGCTATCAATAATTCAGATAACAAGTTGAGCAGTAAAGTTGGTGAAATCATTTCCCCACTTTTAAACATGTTCATGACGTATTGGCACACAAATAGATACACATCTCTCCTGAATAACTTTTCTTCTAACGAACCAACTGGTTCCTTTGGAATAATCACAAACAGAGACTCCTCTTCTGCATCATTCCCCACAAAGCACGCTGCAGCGTTTTCTTTTTTTTTACACTCCTGATGCCTCTCAGCTAGCAAAATATACTTCAGATGAATCAGTGACGACCTTCTTCGGTTTAATGATTACACTCAACGAGTAGTACAAGCGTCAGGTCTATTGTATTTAAGCAGCCTAAGGATCCCTAACCCCTCTCGACGTGGACCAATTCGTTCGAATGAGGAGACAATTACAAAAAAAAGGAAGACATATGTATTGTCTACAATATGTGCTTCTCTACAAAGAACTTGTTTCTTTTTTTGCGCTTCAGCAGTCACGTTCATGACAACGAAATTTAGGGTGGTAATGGCTTCAATGTGAAGTAGAAAAAAAAAAGATGTTTATTTTTTCTTTATGACACTTTAACATGTCGTTGGATTAAAGATTATTTCAAATTTAAATCTCGTTAATTTTAAATGGGAGGGAGTGAGTTTTCATACAATGAAAATATCGTTGCAGTTGAGTTACGAACATGCGGGCGTTCCGGATGTCTGATAATTTCTTTACTCTCCAACTTTGGGTTTGTAAATGGACTAGTTGTACCAAAGAGTGGTTCTAACACTAACAACTTCTGATAGAATTGAAGTTTATAATGAAAGTGAGATTAAAATCGAGGTACCATCCGCAAGTATCCGCCGTAAAAGGTTAAGCTCCCTAACAAGCAATTGCTGTACAAAGAACAAAAAGTTAAAAAGAAGGAAACCTCGTGAGCCATCTAGAGATCCTAAAGCCAAGCGTAGAGTGATGCGAAAAGCGTTTGCTTGCGAGAAAACTGTTTACACGTACTCCTATGTTCGCAGCTGTCGAATCAAAAATCGATTCACTATGCCTACGTATATACAAATCGTATATATGCGAACAGCTTTCTCGCTTTCTCGCCTAACCATGCGTGAAACCTAAAGAGCATCGACAACGTCTGGGAACTTACAAGAGTGATCTTATGCTTCCTTAGCTTATTTTTTTAAGTCATTACAAGATACTGATACCCAGAATGTATGGACGATGATGCCCAGAAATGATATACAGATGGGCCGAAGTCTGACAACAAGCTAAGGACAGGTATAATAGGACCGAGATGTGCTCTTTACATTCTTCTCTGCAGCGATTCAACAATCTCTCAGGCCGAACTATTTACGATCAACGAAGCCCCACTCCGAGTCATGGAAAGAAAGCCATCATCACCATCATCTTTGGCCGCATGTTCCAGTAACGGGTTCGCAATGCACGGAGATCTATTCCTCCAAACAACTCGATCCTTCGTCGTGTTTCTCACGACGGTGCGCAGGAGGTACACCACTAGCTCCAAAGCTGTTTGAAAATGTGACAAAACTCTAAATACACTGACTGAAAACGACAGACAAAAGCTGATCTGGGTGCCAAGCTGAAATAAGAGTACAATGTAAAGCGATTCAGGACAAGGAGCAATTAATTATCACCTTCACAAAATAGGTCTCATTAGCATTGAAACCTGCAGACACTAAGGACAGGCCAAAGAGACAATGGAAACCTTTTAACCTATTGTCTAAGCCTAGCCCTAGTCAGATTCAAAGCAATCATAATAGGGACTGACTTGGAGTGCATCCCATCATAAGGACAGTGTTTAGATCCTAGATCAAAGAAAGGGATACAATAGATCTTACATGTCACAGTATAAGTGGCTCAATGAAACTCGCTTATTTCTTCATTTCAAAGTAATCCTGTACTTTCCCGGTCAATATGTTGTTAAAAGATAACGTCCAAAAGCCCTTTTAGCTTTTTCCTAAGCCGCAAGATCAGTCTTTCCTGCAATGTTCACTGCAAGGTTTTGCTAACATACGTCTCTATACTTTGACACGCATCATCTCAGAAGAGTGCATATTATTGCAGTACCGCCTCGCAACTTCACCATTATTTTTACTGATCGCTGAGTTGAATCTTCTTTAAGTTTTTTCCAGACTTTTTTTTTTCTTGTCGGAACTCAGGCGCTTGTCTTTGGTCTTATCTGCCCCAACGTAAACTTCCCCACCCATTAATGGCAGAATTTTTTGCATTTTCTGGCAAATTGCAAGCACAAGGTACTATGTAAATCAATTACAGCCGTGTTTGCCATATTTGCCCTTCCTTTTATTCCGATATCTCCTGTTTTGCAAGCGGCTATGATAATTTTCGGGCGCACGCCATCAAATGGGACTAACATGAGCAAGATTTTGAATTAAGAGAGCTTAGTCTTCAAGAAATAACTCTACAATTCAATTGCTTTTTGAGTTAAAGCAAAGAGCAATTGTACGTTGTTCGAAGAGAGGAAAAAAAGGCGTGCGAAAAATTGAAGTTGTGACAAACGACAGACATCCCTTCCTATATTAGAGCACAAAGCGCATAGAAGAAAATCTGTTTTAGAGGTCAGCCGGGTGACACAAGCATCAACAGTGTTAGTCACCCATCTAATGACGTAACTTGAATCAAAACAAAACCACAAAACCGGCCAATAAACTTACATTTTCAATGTCTGAGTATTTTGCCTGTAGCTCACGGTCCCGCTTCTTCAGTTCATCGCGCTGCTTGTAGATCTGTTCTTTAAGACGCTGCAGAACTTGTGTGTCGGACAAGGCAGTGGAAAGCTCATTATTCGTGACCGAAATGAAACTCTCCGTAAGACTGGCGCCCAGACCAGACGATTGTGCTGATGCCGACTGTAAATCTTGTGTTTGTTTGACCAAGCGTTTGTTCTCTTCCTGCAAACTGCTGACCAGTTCAACTAACTCTCCCGTCTCTGCTCTCCATTGTTCCTCTATGACCTCAAGTTCCTGCGTAAAAAAAAAAACATAATTTCACCCGCAATGACTCATCCAGCTGTTCACTTTCAATACCTTTTCAAATCTTTTTCGAAATTCTGCCTTTTCCAGCTTCTCACTCTCCAATTGTGCAATTTTATCAGTCAACTCCTGAATTGTGGCATTCTCCCGCTCATTCTTCGTGGCCAATGCCTCCAACAACTCCAGAGAGTTGATTATTTTCGGCATTAACCCGGTAACTGCGTCTGGACCAAACTGATCGATTATTTTCTCATACTCCTTACCAATGTCTGAGGCCAAGTCATAAACATCAACGACTCCAATGTCGTCGACTGCTTCCAGAACCATTTCACCCATTTCATTGAGATGAAATCCCGGCATCAGAGTTGACTTCCACCGATTCGAGAGAATTTTGCTGAAGTTTTTCTTTTCAATCCGGTCGGATGATGAGGAGGCGATAATGATGGTGTGATTTCCTTTTTTTTTTTTTCTTGTGTACAATATTTTTTTTGTTCCTGCAGTGAAGTCTCTTTCCACAGGAGGGGATGACGTTTTTTTTGTTGAAAGTTGAAATTTTCAGTCACAAATTTTTGGTGGTAATTGAACGGAACGTATTAGTTAATAGTTATGAACATTATAAGAGCTTACAAAAAGAATTTTGCGCATAAAAAAACGTTTAAACAGAACGCCCGCTTGCCAATCACAACTGCAGAGACAATTTGTTGAGAGAAAAATTCAATCTTGTTTCTTTTTTTTTTTGTTTTTTGACAGATTACGACAGACAGATGACTAATGAATGAATGGATATGGTATTGCCATATGTGACAGAAATTCTTTGGAACTCTTCAAAATAGTTGTTATCCAACAACATATAATTCTCTTTTTTTTTTTTCATTTATTTCACTCAAAAGCTGCAAAATCAAGTTTTCCTTTTGTTTCTCAAATTTAACGATATACCATTTAGCTTTTTTTCTGTTGTGACCGGCTAGTCACCTGCACAATCGCACATCATAATTTTGTCAGTTTTTCTTTGCTTACAACTTATGAGGTTTATGGTTAGAATATGAAAATCGTGACTCCCCACACTCTGGTGAGGTTGTTGTGATACATGAGGCATCCCAGATTTATGTCAGCATAAGGCTTTTAATAATAAATTCTGGGTTTGGTATGAAAAAACAGAAGTAGCAGTAGCATATCTATTCTCCAAAAGATAACAAACAACCGAAACTGTGTCATCCACAGGAATAGTTAATCCAAAATTTACTTATTTATTTATTTAAAAACTAGCTTAAAACTTGAAAATTAAGTTCTAGTATACAAAATTAAAAGTATATATGTAGTCAACAAAGACCTTGAGTCAAGTCCAGAGTTATTTCGGCCAAAGCTATTTGACCATAGCAACAACTTAAAGCGATCCCAGAAACACAAGGAAAATCGAATAAATGATGCTCATGTACAGTTTGAATTGCTTACAACATCTGTTGTAAGGACGTATTGGCTATAACGACGTACCAATTATAACGACAAGTCCTGGCTGAGCTTAATTTAAAATATTTATGTACACATTGATATCGGTTAGAACGATCTATTGTGAGAATGTCTAAATTTGTTAGTCTCTTGGGAATCGTTATATTCGACTTGATTGTATCTTAAATTCCCATGCATTATATCTTTGCAAGAGACGTAAACTGGGCTAAAAAAGACATAGCTTCGAAGAAAAAGTATCATGCGTTTTTAAATAATGCAACCCATACAAATTAGAACGACGCAAATCCAGACTGTGTACTATTCGCGAACTGAGCTTACTTAAAATAAACGACTTCCGCCCAATAAATTTCCCATCATGGATTTCCACACTCCGAACTGTCATCCCTCTACTGTTGCCCGATGAACTCTTGTTTGACAACCAAGCCTTCTCTTCGACTGCTGTCTTTTGTCAACAACTGAAAATCTTTTTTTTCTTCATGTACAATCGCTCCACGGTATCACGTTTCGTGTTTTATTTACAAATTCCCTCTTGAAAAAATAAAAAAACGTTTGCAAATATCGAAAAAACCACTCGGTGTGTCTCGTGACCAGTGTGAAGATTTCACAAAGCCAATTTTCCACTTCACAACCGAGTGCGGTAAAGTGTGATTGCGAATCTTGTTTACAGCTGCAGCAGCACCAGGCGGGGTGTGCCAACAAATTGATCTTTTTACGTGCGTTTTCTCATGCAACTGTTGGCATTTTCACCAATTTCTATTTAGTTCAAATCTCATATTCGTCTTTAATTGAATATAATCCACTTCGTGCGGCGGGAAACAGTGTATTAAAACCTCAGACATCATGTTGAAGATTGACAAAAACTTGGACCACAAAAATCCATCGATCATGGAACCTATGGAGTCGCTGACTTTCGTCAAGGTAAGTCTGCTCAACGCCCCCCACTACTCTGTGCCAGTGGTCTTTGTTTTGGTTACCTTCACCGAGTTTTTTCCGTGCAACGTTGAGAGAAAGAAACAGGCGACTGAACTGCAATTGCTTTCCCTAAAATAACTCACAACGCATTCCGTTTTCGCCTCTGTAAGAGTGGCCAAGCAGACGTTCGAGCGTAGTTTTTTGTGCAAGTTGCAAGATGGAAACAAGTTTAAAACCTCGCATTGCGGAACTCTCTCGTGGGAGCACTCAAATGCGCAATTTGTTGTTTTGTACGCAACGCAGGGCATGTGAATACTGAATAAGTGAATATTTTTGTTTTGTTTTGCTTTTGGCTCGATAAGATATTGTGACGCGCATTCTCATTGTGCTGTGGTGTTTGTGCCACAGTCTAACAGGTTAGTTGTTTATTAGACCACAACTACTGGGCTGGTCGGGTATTTTTTCAAAAGAAAATCATTCGTGTCGCAATCCACTGTCGTGGTAGAAGTTATCGGTCGTTGAAATGTCGTTATCAGCTGTGCGAATCGTCGAACCTAAGCTCGTGTGCTTGAGATTGGAGCCGATCGAGGAGGCAAAGCTTCGTTAGCAATTGAAATTGTGGACGTATCAGGTTCTTATGCAAATTGCTGTGCCGTCATTGATTGCTGGATTTGTTTTCTTCGGGTCACCATGTCGATTCACAAGTCAACATTGTGTGCTTTGTCTCCTTCTATCACTTGGAATCCGACTTGTCCTTTCTGGTATGACTGGCGCGTAGCAACGAGACCAGTCCTCAGAGAGATATAATTTTATTCTATTTTTGGAATCTGTGCGCATGCTATTTCCAGTTTTCTTGGAACATTAACGTTTGTCAATTGCCAGGGAGATGCTTTCTCTTAATCAGTGCGCTGTTTCTAATTTGGGATGTGTTTCAGCAAAAAATTATCGAAACCCTGGATGGATTTTCCAGAAATGTTCCGTCAATTCTTTTCACTCAATTTCTTCGTTCCGTAGAGTCCCGATTTCGAAGAAACGTCAAGTCCACGTCTCCACTAGTGATAAACAGGTTTTCCGCTGCCTGCCAGTATCTGCAGAGCTAGTATCTAACAATTGAAAGTGAAACGCAAAGTCCAGTAGGTAAGTAAGTAGGTTGATATAGCCGGCTGTTTGCCACACTGCGAGCAAGGACCCCACGTTATCCGTTAAGTCGATTCACACAAAGCTGTGAAGCCGTCCGATCTTGACGTAACTCAAATCTCAACTCAAGACAGACTATCAAAGAAATATTCGCCGAGATATGTTTTTCTTCGAAGCAGTAAGGTCTCGCACTAACGTAGGAGGCGGGAATTAGATTTCTCCTGCTCCTATTCATTCGTTCAACATCGACAAAAATCATAAGCAAGGACTCGTCTTCTGGCATGTCTGCCGATTGCACAGTGCCCTGTAATGACACCTATCACGGCTCTTATTGCTGATCTGCTCAGTTGCAGAAGGCTCATTTGACTCCGTTTGACATCCAGTGACGGCCATACTTGTTTTGTGCGGAAACACGTTGAGATATCTTGCCACCTAAGATTGGTGATCCCAAGTGAATGGAGCTTAATAGCTAGTCTCGCTGTAGCAATGGCCATGGCCGACATTTCCTCCCGAGAAAGAATGGATGGCGAGTTTGTCAGTGCGGCAATTACCCGAGATGTGACTGTGTCCAGGCATCCAGTTAAGGTGAATGTTGAAGTGCTGGGCCATCTCGTCTAATGGCCACAGTCAAATGGTTGCTACAATTCAACCACCAGCTGACCGACCAACAATTGGTCAGACTTCAATATTCAGCTAACACAAGAAAACCACACAATACGAATGAATTAACGATTATCTCGCGAAGGACTGAGTCATCGCAAGAGTATTTTTTTTTTTCTTTAGATGACTAATGACCGCTCATGTACAGGTTGATGGGTGGCTAATGTTTTTTCCATTTTTGCAAAAAGGTCTCGAAAGTAATTATATTTTTCTTTGTTTGAAAGCGGCAATAATAGCAGACCTTTAATTGGCTAGAAAATTATTCTGCGAGAGATTGAGGGGTTAGGTCATTTTAGTCACGAGATTTATTTGGCAACTGGTATCTGTACTGCAACAAAAAAAAAAAAAAATATGGCGCAATTGTTTGAACAATAAATGATTAAAAATTAAGAAGGGATAATTTATTTATATGGAATGTTGGCTGTTGGGTGCAAGGCATATTACCTTCATTAATAAAAGCGTCGACCTGTTAAAGGATGACTCACTTGCCGTTCGGAAACACGTGATTGTCACCGTGAAATTGCATTTTATTTGCTAATAGGGTAAAGGCATCAGTATTCACATAGTGTTAGTGTCCGGACACACATTCCTTTAATAGGAAAATATGATAAGAAAACAGAAACTATAATCAAAATAGTGATCAGTGGTATATTACAAACATGCATGTAAAATCATCATCATCGTCATCATCATTATCTTCTTTTTCTTGACCGCGTGTTCCACTAATGAGGTCGCGGGGGAAATGCACACAGAAAAGATCTCCAGCCGGCGCACAGTGGCCAATTTTCAAGATCTGACGGAACTTTATTCCTATTGCGCTTGAATTTATATTTTTTGTTGTATATCTACTCAGTTATGATATACAACTTTGTTTTAAAGATTTCCACCCCCTCCCCCCAACACAAACCTACCACCCCCTCCTACCCCACCCACAAAAAAAAAAAAAGTAAAACTTGTATTATATTTCAATACAATATATTTAAATAATAACGACATGCGCAAATCATTTTTGAAAAACAAAGAATTTCTCAGCTTTTATAAATAGTATGTAAATTTGGCATACCTTAAAAAAAGCGCCGGAATTGAAGACATTCAAAAAATATATGCACCATACACACTGGGTTTCTAAGCAAATTTATTTCCAACGATCACTTCGACTTACAAAACGCAACTAATTTTCTTAATTTTTTTGCCAATATTTTGCAGCTGTGTGTGATGCTACAGAACGGTTAGTTTTAATTTTATTCCCAGAATCGATTTTTTTGCAGAATAATATTCTATGAGGTTCTATCTGTTAATTCCCATTCAAAAATGTTTACTCAGATAAACTTGATTTTTTGAATTAAGTTCCGCTAGATCTTCAAAATTAGCCACTGTGGCGGAGGATCGAGTTGCATGTAAAATCTTAAGTAAAAAAAAGTAGTGGTATATCATAAACTTATTCACTTAAATCTACAAAAGCTATGAAAATTTCAAATAAAACTACATTTGAGATTTTTTCGTGAGAGATATTTTGAGTTTGTATTTTATAAGAACAAAACGCTCATAAGGGTGCTTACTTACTTTTGCAACTGACTGTAATTGTTACATCTTCCAAAGATAGTCCTGGAGGATGATGTGACGTCCTTAATAGAGATGTGAAATTAGAAAGGCATTCCTTAAGTAAAGAGGGATATAGTTGGACACGATGTCATGTTTTTTTCATTAATTGACTTAAAGAATCCAGAAAACGATTAATTTCTCTGAGAATACTGTGCCATTACAAAGAAAAAAACTTAAAATATATTAAGCTACGAGTAATCAATGTCTATCTATCTATAAATAAATAATTCATCCAGCGATTACATTTTACGTCCGGACACTAGCACAAGTTGAAGTTTTTTAAGTTGTTCATACTTTTAATTTTTATATTGTTTACTTAGAAATTAGGAATATATATATTATTTAGAAATTTCGTATCTTTAAAAAAATTGCGGTAAACTTAAAAACCAGAAAACTGTTCGACACCAAAGTTCAAAAATAAGTTAATTGTCCGGATACTAATCTTTTACCCTACATACCTATCTTAAAAACCTCATTGGATAATTTTACTAAATGTTTTCGGGAAACCCCCTTTGGATTTAGGATTATAGAGAATAAGTTAGTAGAGCAACTCACTAGCATAACAATTAACTTTACCCAAGTTGCTAATGGCTGCATGTCTTTCTGTATGGTATCTGTTCAATTAATTGCAAAAATTATCACTCGTTTTCGTGGTATTCATATTAAATCTCTGGACAAGGGAAACACCGGCATGACTAATTTGTCTGATAAGGAAGTTGTCTCTGTCTCACCACTTACAATGTCGATCCGATAAGTTCTTACTACATAAATAATTTTGCATATTTATTTTCGCATCATAAATTATAGCAACACAGATATTCCTCTAATTTTTCAGACCAAAAATGTGTTGCTTCAATAACTTCTAGCGTTAAGGACATAAAACTTCCTCAACAGCCAACCTACCTGCACAATTATAGAATGTCGATACATGGTTCTATCAATTTGACAAGAAAACAAGTGCAGAAAAAACACGCATGTTCTAAACCCACCGTTAAAAAGCTCAATTGAACCCGGTTGTAATACACTTCTTCACAGCTTATGCTTGTAACACTCGTGAACGAAAGGAAAAATGTGCAATGCTCTCCACAATAGAAAATTTAACAAAAAAAAAACTGAAACTCATTGACAAAAAATATTATCTATCTCCCAAGACAAATAACACGTTTGCTGATGAATCAGAGAAGCTTTTCTTGTCAAAAAAAAAAAAAAACAATCTTGAGATTTTTTGAGACACTACAAAAGCAATGCTGCCGGATCAGGAACAAACTTTTATTCAACCATTTTTTTAGTTTCCGTTTGGGCACCCTACTGCAACTAAACATCATAAAACCTGTGCATTTAAAATTCCATCACGACCGAAACATGATACCGGTCTTATCTCTGTAATTCGCGGCACCGTGAACAAAGAACTGTCCGACTGACGATATTTCGGAAAAACTGCGTTGGAATTTTTGTGAATCAATTTAGGCTGTTAGTCAAAGTGGAGAACGTCGGTCGTTACATCGCGAATTTCATTCACTCCCTTATCTCGGAGAGTTGGAGAACTACAATGCTCTCGGATAAACAGCCTTGACCGACCCTACACCATTAAGTTATTACAATCTTTACTCTGTCGCGAAAAAGAAAAAAAAAAGCTCTCCACATGCTCTC
Source organism: Syritta pipiens (assembly GCA_905187475.1). Classification (NCBI taxonomy): domain Eukaryota; kingdom Metazoa; phylum Arthropoda; class Insecta; order Diptera; family Syrphidae; genus Syritta; species Syritta pipiens. Next base: position 7,374,326 of record LR994571.1, on the reverse strand, counting down.
ACTTGAAATTATATTCGTATTTGTTTGTTTTTGTTGTTGTTCTTAAGTACCGATCTACGTCAATGAAAGCTGTGCGATCGAGAGCGTATTCCAAAACGCATCTAAGTCTACGTTTTTGTTAGTTTCTCGCTACCGTGCTAGGTGACGCATTGTCTACTTGACTAAATACGTGTCCCTTGAATTAATCGACAGTGAGATGCGAGAATTTAAATCAATAAATCGTTACTTTCCCTTCGATAAACTGCTACTGCAGCTAAAGACCTCCCGCATTGTTGTGATAAACTAAAAATAAAAGAGAGAGGAACGAATTGTCGTGAGTGAAAATTTGTAATAAGGAAACGTAGGAGATACGCCTTCACAAATGGCATTTCTCGTTCCTATATCTGAGGTATGAGCTGTGGAGCATTAAACGTATTTATCCGAATGAAATGTGTAAAAATTATTTTTTGTAATAAATCACGTCGACCGTTAATTAAGTGTGTACCGGCATTTTTTCTCGATTCATCGTTTTATTGATAGTCAGTCACTGCGCAGAAGAAGCTTTCTACTGCACTTCTGGGCTGTTTGTTTGTTGAGTGATAGTGTTAATGTGTTTAGTGTGTACCTATGTCGTTGATTAGTTTACGTATCACTCGAGTATATTGAACTAGAATCAGCTGATTGCTATCACCTCTAATTGAATCCTTTCTGGTCTTTATTAATTTCACGTGTGGAATGAAGCTGACAGTGGAAATGAAATTGTGAAATAATTTCTGGAACCTCAAAACTGCGTCAAATAAATATTAATCTGAATAGAAAAAAAAAAACAACTGAGTCGGCCGAACCGAATTTAACTTTTCTTATCGGTTGTTTTGGGGTTGCCAGGCTACACTTGTTGCTTTCGTCAGGCATTTCTTGTATATAACCGATATCAATTACAAATTTACCCATATTATCATTATTCGTAAAATCATACGTCCTGCTTATCCGATCCTATCTTGCCACGTCATAACGTAATCCCTTGTCTTATGCCATGCCGTCAAGTCAACGCGATATACGAGCTTTAAGATCGGCGAACTTTCTTTAGTCATGTTTTTGTTTTATCTTAAACAAAGTCTATAAGTAGATTAAAATGTCTAACCGGGACATTGATCTGGATTCTGAGACGATTAAAACACATCACCTTTTTGTAAATATTTCAAATTCTGCTGCAGTTAGTTAAAATGTATTCGCCGTTGAAAGTGAGTACTAAGTTATCGATTATTTGTGAGAAGGTTCATTTGCGGTGATAATTGATATGCGGCTGCATAACCACTGATAATAAACAATAGCGTTTGGAAAATAAAAAGAAAATACTCTTCTGCAAAGAAACTAATCACGATTAGAAACCGACAAATTAATCATTGAATAAATTAAAGGCACGCGTATTTATCTTACGTAAACAAACAAAGATTAAACACCCAAGGAGAATGATATTTGCAATGGCAACCGTGAACGATAGGAAGGTGCTGAGAAGTGTCGGCTTAATGAAGCTCTATAAGTTATATTCTAAATTGAATGGAGCTCAAAGAAGGAAGACGCATTAAAGCTTAAGCAGACTTCTTCTTAAAGGAGTCAGCCTAAGCTAAAGCTACCTTCCAACTTTAATGGTCACAGGCATGCTGCTTCTAGTCCGAAATATCAAGCTGTCTTGTGTCCGCGATCACTTGGTCTGTGTACCGCAGGTATGGACTGCCTCTTCTCGTTTAGCCAGAAGCTCGGATTGGAAGATCATTATAGCTGGAGCGTTTGTGTCCATGCGCTCGATGTGGCCGAGCCATTGTAGTCGACGGATTTTTGCCTTCTGGACGTCTTTGTACAGCTCATAAAGTTCGCGGTTTTGTCTTCTCTTCCAAACGTCTTCCTCGCAGACTGGACCGAATATCCGCCGTAGAATTTTTCTTTGGAAGCGAAGTATCAGCTCTGCAGTCCTGCGTATCGTCGAACTCTCGGCTCCATACAGTAGGGCTGGCAGGATAAGGGTAGTAGAGCATGACTTTAATTCTTCGAGTCAGGAGTTTTGACCCTAGCTGTTCAGACAAATCAAAGGAGCACCGTTTGCCAAGTGTAAATCTACGACGAATCTCTACTAAAATGTCGTTCGTGGAGTTTACGTTCGCGGTATACGAACTCCTTAACTACCTCGAAGTTGTAATTGTCGATGGTGACTTTTGTTCTAGGCAGAGGGTGATAAATTCTTTCTTTGTCAACAGCATATACTTGGTCTTATCCTGATTTATCTTGAGTCCAATTCGTCTCCTCTCTCGGGGTGAAAGCTTTCATAATGATCCGTTGAGAACGTGCGATGATATCAACATCATCTACGCATCCCAAAAGCTTTTTCATTTTTTCATTTTTTCATTTTTTCATAAATGTTAGGCTATAATGCTCTTATAAAATCGTTATAAGACACTCAAAAATGAGTGTCTTTCAGAATTGACACTCATTTTGGATATTATATTATATAAGATTTGAATAATTTTTTAAATAGTAGGATTAATCGATTTGTGCACTTAATGGTTTATATGAAGCAGTCGGGTATGAAGTTGACTCCGTTAAAATTAGTTCTGAAAACTTAACATGCTTAACTAAGCATGGTTACCATTTTGCGATGTTTTACTGAACTAAAAACCTACACAAACTTTTTTGTCTCTTCTCGATTTTTCAACCAAACAAAATATGCTGATCTGTTTTATTTCTTTTTTCAGGATGAAGCAATGCAGCCGAATATTGTCGGTGATACTGACTTTAGATCAATACCATTTATTCAGACAGTATCGGAGGATCCATATGACTCATCCGACAATAATCCTCGGCGTTCATTTCTTTTGATGGACGAAAATGAGAACCTCCATGTAGCCACATCGGAGATTTTTTGCAAGAAACTGAAATGCTCTGAGAATGACAAGATCAAAGTTATTTCCATTTTTGGAAACACTGGCGATGGCAAATCTCATACAATGAATCATACCTTCTTTGGCGGTGAGGAGGTATTCAAGACTTCATCGGAGCAAAATTCTTGCACTATTGGTGTGTATGCCGCAATGCAACAGCAGTTGGGAGTACTCTGCCTGGATACGGAAGGTCTGCTGGGTACTACAGCGAAAAGTAACCGACGGATGAGGATGTTGTTGAAGGTATAGTGCAACAAAAAATACAAAATACACACGATTTTATTGTTGGTTCCAATTTTCAGATTTTGGCTATATCTGATATTGTCGTCTATCGAACGCGTTCGGAACGTTTGCACAGTGACATGTTCGACTTCTTGGGTACAGCTTCTAAGGCGTTTTGCTCGCATTTCGCTCAGGCTCTTCAATCACTTGCCATTCCCGGAACAGCACAGGCACTTGGACCCGCGGTTATTGTATTCCATGAAACTCGACATACGAAACCACTAGAAAGTTGTGAGTATAGAAAGATTTTAGTGTGATTTGTTTAATCTAGTAGAGATGTAGCTGGACTACATATACTTTTAAGTTGCGAGAAATTAACACGCTGATTGCACGAATTATGATGAAGCCGGTCGCTCACCACTTTGTGAATGCTTTACTAGTATCAATATATTATAAAGAAAGATTCGCAGTTTCAGTTTTATTATTGATTCCGAAGATATAAATGCCCATTGAACATTGCTAGCACATTTTCTTAAAGCTGCATTTTTGTAGAACAAAATGACGTCAACAACACCATAATTTACAGTTACAGTCGACTCTCGATAATTTGAAACTCAAGAGACTAGAGAAAATTTTAAATTAATAATTTTCGAGAGTTCAAAACAACAAGAGATGGAAACGAGGGAAAATTTCAATAAATAAACGTTTGTTCAAAATTCGTAGTTTATTTTTGTGATTGACAATCCTCCTGGAGTAGAACGGTCATGAAAATCTTTCGTAATTCGGCGTTCGGAACCGAAATCAAGTAGTACGCCCCTCCATGTATGTGTGAAATTATACCACGCACAAAAAATGGGAGTTGTGAAAAAGCTAGGCTCCCCTCGATAGATTGTTAATCAGATTATAATAAGACAGAAAAGCTTATGTCTAAAAACCGACTTTGAGAGACTAATGATTTTATCTAAAATTGAGTTGTAGTAAATTATTTTCATCAATTTTTTGGCATGGTGGTGTTTTTTGGCAAAGTAATACTAGCAATAGTTATTTGGCCATAACTTTTTTTGTAGAAGGTCAACATGCTTCAATTTTTTTTAAATAAATCAGGAATAATATTATCTTTAGTTCTTCATTTATCGAAGCTCATTCAAGCTCAGGAGAACGAAAATCTTCCATGTTTGCCTTGAAAGGTACAAATGTTATTTATTTTGTCGCCTCTTTGTATTATAATCAGCTTAAGTTAGCTTTTCTGTATAGTTGCATACAGATATAATGCAATTGTCATAATATTAATTACTTATTCCTAATTCTTCTTTCCATTAAAAAGCGATACTGAGGTTGAACATTCCATTTTCTCTACATTTTAATAAATATTTGGTTAAAAAAATAGTTTTGCTGTATGTTGTCATAGTTTAATAATAATAATTGAATGGCGTTACAGCTCGTTGAGGGACAGATCGTAGCTTTTTCGCGTCATAGTTTAGTTCCGGTTACTATTTTTGTAATATGGCATACGTCCAAGTCTACGAAAACGTGCGTTAATTTTTTTTTTGTAAATTTCCACCCACAGCTACACGTTTGGAATGTTAAGGGCAGATGCCTTAAAAAACTTTGTTTCTTTTTTTTTTCCTCAAAATATATTCTATCTTGGGTTATAAAAAACACAATTATAAAATAATTTAAATTCGCTTTATATTTTTCAGCTGTTGAGGAAAGCGCTGAAGACAAACTACGACATGGTTTTATGCGTCAAAATATTGAAACCAACGCGTTCAGTTCATTGAGATATGTCGGCATAAAAACCGCTGATGATCGGTCAACAGATTTTTCAAAACTAATCGCCGCCATACAAATGGAAATTGAAAACACTGCCGTACGATCGCCTCGACAACCTGGTGTTGTCTTTAAAGCCATGAAGGCACTTAATTTAAAATTCTCTGGGGAAATTGTTGAAAAAACTATAAATCCATTTCCCGAACAGTATTTCACATGCACTGTCCACTGTGAGTCGTGCAGCAGACGTTGCCAACGCTCGATGGGCCATGTGATTGATGGCGAAAATCATCAGAACATTTTACCATGTAACTATCAACATCAGTTTGAGAATAAAGTTTTACTATGTCAACAGTGTTACACAAATGGAAGGAAGGTGAATACATTTTTCGAAATTTGTCACTCGTTCAGAGGAGTACCATAATTTAATCTGTATTGCAGGTCGTTGTCACAATGAACACTCAAACACAAAATGAAAACTCATTACTTGGTTTCGTGAATTATGCATGGAAAGGATCTGTAATCGAGTGTCCAAACTGCGGCGAGATCTATCGGGAACGAAAGTACTGGTATGGAAATAAACCACCAGAAGCTATAGCAGTTCGATCGGAAATCGTTCATGTGTGGAAGGGAGGCAATGTGCCTGCTAAGGGACCAGTACATTCGGCACAAATGGTCCTCGATGGGGTATCGTATATAACCGAAGCAATTAGCAGCATAGGATCACAGCCGACTAAGGTTTTGTCCGACTGGTTAGCTGATACAGTTGCACCAAGCTATTGGAAACCAAACAATGAAATTACAGTAAGTTGTTTTTTTCTATTTTGGTTGAAACTTTTCATGCATTATGACAAATTTTAAAAGGCTACTTGTCAAAGCATAATGCTGCAAAAAATTTTAATGGATGAAAGATTGTTTTTTGAAGTAAACCCATTAGTAGAATTTATGAAAGAATGCACCCCAATCCACGATTTGCTCAATTACTTTGTGGAAAGGAACCTTTTGCCATAATGAGTCCAAAGCTTATATATCCAGATTTATATCTAGTGTAAGTGTTTTTTGTCCTAACTTTTTTTGGTATTTTGTTAGAGTACATCGCAAGTTCTGTAGAGTAACCTCTACTAAATCCAAAATTTATGTTTGGAATTATATTTGCTTTATCACAAAATGTGTCTAAATGGCTAGTTAAGACTTTTTCAAAAAAGTTCGGTCTCCCTCTTCACCTCGAACCAGGAGGCTTGGATTCGAAGACCCTTTTAGCTGGAGCTGGTTTGTGTCCATGCGCTCGATGTGGCTGAGCGACTGTAGTCGACGGATTTTTCCCTTCCGGACTATATCCACATCTTTGTACAGCTCATAAAGTTCGTGGTTATGTCTTCTCCTCCATTTGCCTTCCTCGCAGACTGGACCGAATATCCGCCGTAGAATTTTTCTTTCGAAGCGAAGTATCAGCTCTGCAGTCCTGCTCTAGGGGTGGCAGTGTAAGGGTCTTGTAGAACATGACTTTAATTCTTCAAGTCAGGAGTTTTGACCCTAGTTGTTCAGACAAACCGAAGTAACAGCGGATGCCGAGGGTGATTCTACGACGGATCTCCAGTACGATCTCATTCGTGGAGTTTACGTTTTTTGAAAATAGTTTTTGCAATTTTCCACTTGTCCGGGCACTAAATTATTGGTACAATGATTAAAAGAATGCAGATTAAATTTTAATTACGTTTTACCTAACTCTTTATTCTTGGTTGATTTTATTAAAATACCTAGTCTATAGTCTATGGCCGGAAAAAATACGTAGGTCAATTAGGAGCAATTAGCTCGAGATGAAAAAGAGCATTGTTTTGCTAGTAAAAGAAGCTACAGTAATGTTAAGCCATTATGCTTGCATTTGCGTTTGATCATTTCCCCTTTTATATCCTTTTAGCATTGTCACCATTGTAAGAAAAACTTTGAAAAGACTGGATTACGTAAGCATCATTGCCGAGGTTGTGGTGAAGGCTTCTGTAACGCATGCAGTGAACATAAAATGCCAGTTCCAGGACGTGGCTGGTTCCAACCTGTGCGGGTGTGCAGCGATTGTCAAGAAGAACTTAGCAAAAACCAAAGCTCAGTACCAGGTAAGATGCGTGGTGACATCGTATTCGTGTATTGGTCTCTCATCATAGCCATTTTTATTCACATAATTCAGAAAATCCAACAGATCACTTATGTTATACTACTAATAATACAGGGCCGCCCAACGAAGATGGAGATATATTAGTGAGAAAGTATAGTGAAACCATCTATAATACGATAAGTAGCGTTACATCGGTATTGGAATATCCCAAAGGTAAGTGAGCTCGTTATCACCACATTAAATGCAGAGATATTCCAACAAATTCTTTCGTTCGCAGACTTAATAAAAGACACCGCACGACCTTCCTATTGGGTACCTGATTCAGAATCACCAAACTGTTCAATATGCAAAATTCCATTCGGCACTGCTGAGGAGCTAGAAAGTGCCAAAGCTCAGGGTACCATCGATACGGGTCGAATGCCCAAGCATATGGGTGATTGTCGACGACATCATTGCAGAGCGTGCGGTCAAGCAATCTGTGCGAATTGTTCGACAACGCGACGTCCGGTACCCGAACGTGGATGGACATCTGATGTTCGTGTTTGTGATGCATGCTCGTGTGTGGAAAAATCAAAGTTTGATTGAAAACTATGCCAGCATTTATCTTGTTAGTGATGTCGGTCATTTGTTTTGTATTCTTGTTGTTTTTGTGTTTAGCCAGTTGATATTGTGAATATTGTTCTATTGCTATGTTTACGTTTCCATATTTTTAAGAACACTATTTCAAAACAAAAAGTAGTATGCTGAAATGTGATATTGAATATAAAAACAAACAACCTTAACATTTGGACTTGACTTAAATGACAAAAAACAAGCAAACAAATTAACATAAACACAATTTAGATATGATGTGAATACGGGATGAAGTTTATTTATTAGGTAAAACAAAAGATTAAATAAATAACTTATGCCATGTGTGCAAATTTTCTAAATGCAAATTATTTTTATTTTTTTATGAACTCCACCTGAGAGTACCCTCCAATAAAGAGCAATTCTATTTCAGTTAAATTGTGCTGTTTTATTTTCGCAGAGCTAGATGAGTTCTGGTAAGGTAAATTGAGAAAGAATAACGCAAAGTGATAATGAATTAAAAATTTACAACTTTCAGTAAAAGAAAGGCATTCAGCTATGCTTTAGTTTCATAACCAATGTCTGTTAGCTGAATACTTAAGGCAGTGCATTTAAGGTCATGATGTAATACTACTCGTCGTAGATGAAACCTCGCAACCGCTGCTATTTCGGTTTGTCCAAACAGTTAGGGTCAAAATTCCTGACTCTAAGAATTAAAGTCATGCTCACCCTTATCCTGCCAGTCCTACTGTATGAAGCCGAAACTTGGACAATAACCAGGACTGCAGAGCTGATAATTCGCTTCGAAAAAAAGAAATCGAAGGCGGATATTCGGTCCAGTCTGCGAGGAAGGCGTATAGAAGAGAAGACATAACCACGAGCTGTACAAAGATGTGAAGAAGGCAAAAATCCGTCGGCTACAATGGCTGGGCCATATTGAGCGCATGGACACAAACGCTCTAGCTAAGAGTCTTCGAATCCGAGCCTCTGGTTCGAGGAGCAGAGGGGGACGGAACCTCTGATACAGAGGTCAAGTGTAAGTAAGGAGTAGTAATATGATGAAGACACCTTTTCTTATGATTGTGCGATGACTGCCAACAAAACTAAAATTTATGTGGATTTTGAGTATTTCATTTTCAAGCGTATGTCTGTTGGTCTAAGAGCCAAGAAAAGTGATTTAATTCAAGGGCTTTTCTTCTTGCAGCTCAAATAAAGAAAAAAAACTGTACAGCGAAAAAAACATTTATTCTGTTTTCAAAAATAAATTCGAAAAGGATGAATACATGTACATTCATATTCTACATTTGATTTGTGACTTTGATATAGGTTGTGGCTTAGAAGAATCATTAGAATCATATTAATAAAATAAACTTACACATTTATTTTTCAGAAAATTCCTTTTTTTCTCATCATTTTCTTTTCTTTTAAATAGTTTAAAAGTTGCCCCTCCATTTGATGGAGATACATTTTAAAAAAATATACACTGTCCGTTGAAACTTAATTCCAATATTTGATTAACGTAGATTACTTATTTTCTAATAAACTTTATACGTATTAACTACGTTCATCACTTTGTGTCGACTACTAAACGTATTCTTATATATCACAATATTATCCGAAATAGCTTTGAGTGGTTCTGCAAAGACATTGGTTTCATTCTTTTCGAATACTTCAAGATCTCCACCGTTGCTGCTGCTGGAGGTACTTGCACTGCCATCACTTGTGTCTATATTCGCTGAAGCTGATTGTGTCTCTGCTACTGCCTTGAATATCGCAATTATATAATCATCATCGGCCTTCATTGCATTTAGTAGGTCTGCGGTGTATTGTAAGAAGAGTCGCTGTGCCATTGTTGATAACACGCTTGCTATAAAAAGGTAAAAAGGCGTTTAATGACAGGATCCTAGAGAAAATTTAAATACAAAACAGTATCTTTAGCAAAAAACTTAAGATGCTAAACTGAGATCCCACACAATCGCATTGAAAAAAAAAACACTTCAAATTTTAAATTCAGATTTATCGTTCAACGTTTCCCCTTCTTTGATGTCTATATTCGCACGCCTGTGATGTGTTTTCAGTTGGAATCAAACTTTAATCACCGGGAAAAAAGTTTATGTTTTTGTATACAACATTCCGAATCTGTTGTAGAAATTTGATGGCTAAGTTTACAAAAAGTTTGGTTCAATTAATTCCAAACGTACTTCAAGCTTCAACAATTCGGCCAATCCACAAAAGCAGCCAAAAATGATATATTGAAATAAGGACCTATATCAGTCTTATCGCCCGTCGACAAATTGTTGGAAGAATTATTAACAAGAAGACTCTACGAGTTCGTCAAAAAATATACCCACCTTAAAAGGCAGTGGTAAAGATATAAATAAGCTACTTGGGAATTTTACTTATATCGGATCATTCTACATGTACTAAATAATATTTAGTGTATTTTGAACAATTAGACGTGTACTTGTTTCATTTGAGTAAAACATTCATAAGTGTAGAGAAATCAAATAGAGTATTCATTTCGTTTTCAGGCGATTGAATGTTGTCTCCCGAATAGCGATACATATTTTCAGTGAACACTATGTTGTATGCCTCTCTCTAAAGTTGTGTACACTGTGAGAAAAGGCAAGTGAATGTATTCATGGAGACCTCTACTATATAAAGCCTTCAATTTCATACAAAAATAAAATATCAAATATCACACACCACCAATCCGTCAAATATCACATACCACCAATCAATAAATCAACTTACTTATTCCAATATTCTCCTTCGGTAAGCTCAGAACAATTTGTGTCGTTTGAAACCGAACCCTTATATCTTCGTCCATGAGGAGCGCCAACATCAAACCAATGAATTCCTTAACGAACTTTAATTTCTTTTTCTCAAGTGCTGTAGGAAAATGCACGGCAATGTGTGATAAAATTTTTGCTGCTTTCAGTCTAGAAAAAAAAAAATTCAAATTAACACCTCGCAATACATACGATCTCTCGAGCATACCTCAAACAATCAGGATTTCCAGGCTGCGATATCTCAATCAAATATTCCAAACACAGCTGTGATGTCTTGAATTCAACGCCTTTCTTCAGCACCAATCGTTCAACACAAAGCGTCAAAGGGCTCTTTACATCTCCTGTGTGTTTTTTCGATTCCTTTATCAACTGTGTGAGAGTGTAATCAAAATTTTCAAGCAGACTTAAAGCCGCATATGCCTTCATGGCACACTCTGGATAGAATTTCGGCCTCTGTGTGACTTCTTTCAGAGTGGAATGAAGCTGCTTGCTGGCTTTCAATTCTGCGTGCAATTGGCCGAGCATATCGTCCGGTAGCACCTGCATAAATGCGATTTCTGAGTCTGTGATTTCATACTCTTCCAGGTCTTGGGTTAAGTAACACCTTTTGTATAAGACTAAAAGTATGATATTTAGGCATGTCTCTGCCTGTTCGAGGTAGACGCTATCGTGTGTTATCGGAGGAGAAAGTAAGAAATCAGATAAAGCCCCGAATGGTAAAGTCAGTCGTAGCATGTGCAAATTGTAGATGTATAATGATTTTCGGAACACCGGGTAGTAGTAGGAGAGCTCACGTGCGTACAAGTTTTTCTGCTGTGAGAAGTGAAGTAGGTTTTGGATGGTTTCTTGTGGAAGAATAAGATTTCTGGTTCTGAAATAACAAAGAAAGTCAGGACCAACGAACATCGAATAAACAGAAAATATTTACTTACCCACTGAGAATCTCAATGAAAATATCCAGCATCACCTTGAGGATGACTGCGTTATTAATTTTTGTCTTCAAGTGGAAAGTTACAATAGTTGAACAGATATCTCCAATAAGCTCTGCTTCCTGTGCTTGATGTGCTTTAATCAGGAAGAGGATCTAAAGAAAGATACGTATTTTTTATTACAGTGGTAAAGATTGATACCAGCATTCCTTCTCATTACCTGCAACAGATGACCGTGCAACACATTTAAATTTATTGTCTTCGGATCATCGGCTGATACCTGAAAGTGAGGATAAGTTAGATTCTCATTCTAAATTCTTTAATTCAGAGAAATTACCAAAACCTCAGCACATTTTCGCAGGATAGCAACTGGAAGCGAGTCAACGGAAATCAAAGCTACGATTGCCTTCGCGGCCAAGTATCGGGTCTGCATCTCAGGGCATCCCGAGCAGTTGGAGATGTACGGAATGAACTCAGAGAGCTAAAAAAAAAGGAGTTAGTTGCATGTAGGCAGGCCGTTTAGGTGTTCACACTCACCTTTAAATTCGACTCAGTTCCCTCAAGCGCAGAGGGATACAAGCGACTCAGCATCAGCAGGAGAGGGTGCAACTTGTTCGCCTTCTCATGTCGCAAGATCAACGCGCTGGCCTTCTTCAATTCATCCAAAAAGAAATCATACAACTTGGGATAGCGCAAGAAGAATATCCTTCCTGTCATTTTGTTGCGAATACTTAGGTTATCTGAGTCTTTGGTGCGTTGCACTCCAAAAATCCGAGTGATCAACGCCGAGAAAAGCAGCGTGGCAGAGTTTTTTTCGGACCAAGTCGACGCTTCGTAACCTCGAATGGCACACATCACTCCATCACTTGCGAACTCACCAATGGCTTCATTTAAATCCGTGCAACGGAACAGGGCTCGTAGGATGTTCAGAGCGTGACTTCTAGCTTCCGTACTCTTCTCTTGGTTTTCACATAGCTGCATCAGCTGTTGCATGCAGAAGTAAAGGGATTTTGTGGTTCCAACTTGCAGCTCAGACGTGATCAAAGCCTGGACCATAAATGGCACACCTGCACTCCGGCGAGTAGCACACATCTTCTCGTTGATCTGCTCGTCCTTGGATATGATGGACAGAAGCTCTCGCAACCATGTCATTGGTAGAATGTTCAAGTCGTGACTTTCCACACGCCACAGTCTTGCGCAGAGTTTCGAGAAGCCAACATACGCCTGCTCAAACGCTCCACGATGCTTAGTCTCTGAAAGGAGGAGCTTGAAGTGTTCACCAATTTCGAGGATTTGTTCTTTCGTCACCAGGAAGTTCTCTGTAATTTTGCTGTATTGTATTGGTGACCGTAGGACGACTTCTCCGAGGATCAACGAAACCTCTTTTACAGTTCGCCAGGCGCAGAGCAGAACCATTTGAGGCGTGGTTTTCAGGCACTCGTGGTTGACTTTCTTCTTCGAAGACAGCACCTTTCTTGGGGTGCTGCCTTGATCGCCTGGGCCCTTCAAATGCTCTGGCAATTCACTGAAATCATTCGGCAGATGACCTTCAGGCGACGAGCTATTTACAATGGGCCCAACAACCGTTGTTAGCTCCTTACAAATGACAATCACTTCTGCGACAAGTATCCTCCAAGCGATATCCTTCGAAAAGCCTTGGAAATCCAGACGCTTGAGGAGATGTTTGATTGCAAACAATACGCCGTAGAGAGGGTTTGACTTTGCTGCCAATAAAATGGATTCCTTTCCTAAACGTAGGCCGTCTTTGAGGATGCTCAAAGACCATCGCAGCGCTGCATAGTACACAGGACAGTAGCTGGTTACCTCATAAGAGCCAAATGCTTCGTTGCTTCCTTTGTTGCAGAAGAACTCCAGTCGGTAGGCTCCTGTTACAGAGTCTGTCGGCCGAACACTGACCAGCAGTTCTTTGATTTTATCCACAGATTCTGCCTCCCACACTCGGTAGCCCCTCTTGTCTTCGATCAGCTTAAGAATCGAGACAGCAAGCTCTTTGTTAGCTTCATACGAGTCCCCTATAGCTTCGATGAGTGTCTGCACGGTGTTTTTCGGTAAGAAGTCGTCGAAGTTAAGATCACAATTAATCAAGATTCGAACGCAGCTCTCCAACAGTTGTAATGAAATTGTGCGGCGACTAAAATTCGCCCCTTGGAATAGGTTGTCCACGAGAATTTTTATAAAGTCCATGAGGAATTTTATGTAAAGCTGTTTCTCCGGGCTGGAAGGAGTCTTCAGCACCTTAACCAAGTTCAGTTCGCAACGAATAAGCGCCTTTCCCAAGAGCGCCAGAATCTTTTGCCGTGTCGCCGGACTCTGACAGTTTGTATTGTACTCCAGGAAGAGCAGGATATGCTCACAATCGAGTTCGGTTAAAAGTTCTGTAGTCTTGTGCGTCTCCACCAGCAGCCGCAGAGCCATCACACGTGTGTCATCGTCATGGGAAAGAATCGAAAACACAAGATTCTTTGAGAACTTCTTGAGCAGTTCATTCAAATTGTCCATTCTGATGCCACTCTTGCGAACAGCCCATAAAGCTGACAGCTTTGTGCTAATGAGGATCCCATCCGTATGCTCAACAATGTGCTGTACAACCCGCGGCTCACACTTAACCGCCTTCACAATGAGAATTTCAATGTCCAGAAGTCTCGAGTCATTTTTCTCAGCGATGTTTAGCAAATAATTGATCCAGAGATCTCGCCACGGCTCGTAGTCGATCTCTTTGTGGTGCGCAGCCATCAAACCCTCGAAAAGATTGTTCACAATAAAGTCACGGCCAAGATTCTCGGCAAACAGTGTTGTGAATAGTCCATCACAGTTCTTTATAATGTCCTGGCTACCAAGGATTGGCACTGCTTGCAACAGCACAACACTTTTCATCGATAACGAAAGACGCTCTGAATTGCAGGCATCAAAGATTTTCTGCAGGAGGTATACGAAGGAGATTTTTTTGCTTAGAGCTATGACGTTCTTCAAGAGGTCTTTACACAAATGCCGCACACTGTCCATGTGGTGTTCCAAGTAACAAAACGCGAAAATCAAAAGCTTTCTGAGGATTAGCTTCGTATCCTCACTCATCTCACTATTCCGGTGATCGAAGTTCAACAGGACCTTCGAGACTTGATAGAGCGACCGCGCTGCACAAAGCAAAATGTTCGGCACTGTTGAATTAGCATTGGCTATCTCGTCGATCTTTGTACATATATCTCGAATGTCTTTGGACAGCTGGGAGAAGTCATGGTAATCAAATGTGTTGACGATCCCCACGCACAACGCTATCTCGTTTGAGTTCTTCGCCTGCTTCACCTCATGTATGAAACTCTCATAGGTCCCCGAGATCTTCGCTATATACGCCATCAGAATGCCAGAATTTGTGCGCGGATCCATCGGAATCTCGTCGTCGTTTATAATCTGCTTACAAACCACGTTCAGGTTTTTTAGTTGCTCAGTGTGATCTCGCTTCAGATGCTCAGCAAACTCCTGCACGCACGAGAGTATGAGTCTTATAGAGTTGTGAACATAGAGGTAGTACTCATTTCTTACGGACGGTGAACTAAGGACACTAAGGAGAGAGAGAGAAATATTAAATCGAGCTCTTTTGAGTAAAGGGTGGGCCATCTGGTAGTTTCTTTTTAAATTATAGGCTGTTTTAACACTGCTATCTGTTTCATAATTAAAATCGTGACAAAAAGTCAGAAATATACCTTCGCGGAATGAAATCAGTTGCTTTACTCTTGGACAACATTGCGAAAAATTAAAATTGAAATGGTGGGACATCTGGCAGTTTCTTTTCAAATCATTAGCCGTTTTGACACTGCTGGATGTTTCATAATTAAAATCCTGACAAAGAGTTAGAAATATACCTTCGCGGAACAAAATCAGTTGCTTTACTCTTGGACAACATTGGGAAAAGTTGAAAACTTACAGTGTTGACCTAAACTAAAGCAACTCGGCTTTGCTTCATACTGTTTTTCAGTTTTCTTCGTTATCTTATGTCGGACCTTACAATTTGTTTTTCATAAATTTTTCATGTCTTGGACTTCGTTATTCCGCTTGAATTGGACAACCTTTTTGGGCGAAAAATTCTCTTTTCCGACGAGGCGCAGTTTCATCTCGCCTGCTACGTTAAGAAACAAAATTGTCGCACCTGGGACTCTGTAAAAACTCGCATGTTATTGTCGAGAAGATAGTTCATCCACAGAGACAGACAGTTTAGGGCGGATTGTGAAGTGGTGGCATCATTGGACAGTTTTTTTTTCGAAAATATTTCTGGGAACAAGGTTTCGGTCAACGGTGGGCGTTAGAGAACCATGTTAAATTACTTCTTTTTTACTGAAATTGAAGACATTGATTTGGATGACCTTTGGTTCATGTCAGATGACCACACTACCTATGTCACAATCGATCTTTTGGGGATGAAATTCCCAAAATCCATTGGCCTCGTCGGTGCTGCACTTTGGGCCTTATATACTTTTTTGTACGGAACGTTAGGAAATACTGAAAACAGATTTTTAAAATGAGTGCTGTGTAGCTGAAATAAAGCAGTTTCTAGAACGAAATCCTGTCATTAGCCGTCTTGACAAAGTCGATTGGCCGTCTCGGAGCTACGATGATCACTTTGGACTTTTGTTTGTGAGGAATCGTGAAAGACCGGTGCTATGCCAACAATCCGGAAACGACTCATGCACTTGACGCCAATATAACTCAAGCAATCCATGGGCAGTCCGAAGCCATGAACAAGATCTTGGAAAATAAGAGTGACAAAATAGCTACCGTGAAGCCAAGCTTGGCATCTACTTGAACGAATTTGTGTTCCATAATGGGAATGTTTGCTCTTACTAACAAAGCTATAATACATAGAAAATTAAGGGCTCAAAAGTTATTAGTGTTTGTCTGAATTGGACAGACAGGCAGACGGACACCGAAGTGATTCTATAAGATTGTTGTCGTGTCCTTTGGAACGAAACCCTAGCGATTAATTTTGATCACTTTACACCTTTTTTCAAAAGAAACTTGCATTTGGCCCACCCCATAGACTCAAACTTACCTCAATTCAGTCAAATACCGCTGCACGGAATTACAAAGGAATGGAAACACAAGTTGTATCTTTGATTCCAGCGCCTTCAAGCCACAACCGAAATTCTCAAAACATCCACTAACAGACGAAATTGTTTGATTCCATTTGGAACTCTCTGTCGACGCCTTCGCATCCTCTAACAACCGACACAATGTGTCAGCGAGTGACGCAACTATGGTAAGCTCTTCTATACCTCCAGTCTCCAGGCGGGCCGCCGTTATTAGCAACCTTGTGAAATTAAAAGACACAAAAAAATAACCACAACAATCGACAAAGACAGGCAATAAAAACACTCAAAAAAATCAATACCAACTGCCCTGCAAATAGTAATGAACTCACTTTGAAATTTGACTCCTCACAGGATGTTTAAGCGGAGAGTAGAAGTAAAGGTCCGTGAGGAATTGTAAGACCGCAGCGTCACTGCCGATGTTTTTGAAAATCTGCAAATTAAATTCATCATGAGAAATGCGTAGGATGGACATTCATTTGGACATTGAATTTACATTTTTCACAACTGCCACTTGGTCTGGAATGCTCGTGGAGTTCTTCAACTGCATACAATAGCTTTCCTCACCTACAAACACAAGATATAATTATTGGTAAAACCCGGAGAACATGTTAAACAATTTCGCATACTTGTCTCATAATGTTTTGGCAAGGAAACAAGTGAAGTACGCATTTCAGCATTTTTCTTCGTGTTGTCGCTTGTCTTCACTGATGATACTCGCAGGCTCAAGGAGTTCATGGTTCTTTCTGGCACACAGTTTCTCTATTTGATTATTGAGCTATCATTAAATTAATTAAAGTAAATCCCGTGTGGTGGTTTGTGTTTAGCGTTTAATTGAACAACAAAATCGCAACGAATAGAGAAATTCTTGATTTCCTTTGTGCTAAACGGACAAACGATAAAAAGGAGAAAACAGAAAAGTAACTAGGGTATCGCGGTAAGGGCCAAGAGGAGCTCGGTAAAAAGTTTTTTGACGTATCCACACAAGAAATGTCATTTGGTGCGCACGTTGTTTTTGTTGACATACAGAAAAGTTGATAAGCGGGCGACAGTTGAGGAGAGGTAAAGAATGAGATGGAACTGTAAACAAGTTTTGCCGGCACGGGATGCACGTACTGTAGGTCAAAACTCAGACGGCGCACTTGAATTCCGATGCATCGCAGACAGACTGGCGAATGTACCTTAAAAGCCATGTGTCTATTCAGCCGCGACAGGCTGGAGGATGAAATATGTTTGTTTTTCACGACAAACTGACTTCAAAATTTTACCCCGACTACCATTTCTTTTCGATGTCGCTCAAAAAGAGCGAGTTTAGTTAAAAAAAAATTGTAATTTAGTGGCGTGAAAGCCTGTTGAGAACCAGAGCCTAGCTTTTTGTGCCTCTACTGTGTTGTGCATCGCAAAACTTGACCTATGTCAAGGAGACCTGCTGCATCGAACGGTGGATTACGAATTTTTTTATGATTTAATTTGTACAGTGCTGACGGAAGCAGAAAAAAATTAAGTGGGAGAAAGTGAAACTCTATGTACATTATGATTAAAAGAATCGAATAACTGACCAAGTATTGTTGGAAAGTAAATATCCACTAAATTGTCAAAAAATCGGGTTGCACTTAAGAACACACCCCACTGCATATTCTGTCAAAAAATCACATATCATACTATCTCTTTCTTCCCTGTTTCTTGGTGGGCTCATTAACTCATATATATATCTCGTTTCTTCCCTATTTTTTACTTATGTCAAAGTCGGCAATTTTCTCGGTGCTGTGCTGCGAGTGTAAAACGTTTCGCATTTTTTTAACGTTTTAAATAGCAAAAAAATCATATATTTCAGGTTAAAAAACATTATCAACTGTGCCCGTTTATATTAAACTATCGATTGTGTATTCGAGACGGTTGTTTAAAGTCACATAACTTTAGTAAACAGTCCACAAATATCTGTGGAGTTTTTTAAACTTCGTTGAGGCACTCGAAGCGCATACGCTTCTCACGCGTATGGAGTGAATTTCGATTAGTTTATCGAATAGTTATTATTATTTATCTTTTTGTGTAAAAAACAGTGAAATTGAATAAAATTCAAGCAGTTGAGAAAAAGTATCAACAAGCTTCCCTCCATTTCTCGGCGGCAATACAGCCACCCCCAAACTGTTCACGATGGCGACGAGTTCCGTGGTCGTGGATATCTCCGGAGATAACGACAGTGCTGGGGCTGTTGCGGCAGCCAGCTCAATTCCATCGGAGGGAAATGATGCAACTTTTGAGAGATCATGCGACAATCCAGAATGTTCAGCTCCGAAGTTGATTTCGTTGGTCCCAAAGCGGGAAACCCCCGAGTTCATCGCAGAGCCAGCGATTATGAGCCAACCCACGCTGATAAATGGATTCACCACAGTGTTTCAAATCGACGGAGTTGCTGCAAAAATGAATGATATCTTGGAGCCAGATGTAAACTCCATGCAGGCAAAGAATAGGAACACCTTGCCAAAGTCTGTGTTTCGCATTGTGCCAAACACTCATGCACACATCGTAAACTACGTGGTCGTGGACGGCGGTGGGGAAACTATGCGAAAAATTAAGGCAAATGATCCTGACACTATGCGGAAACTTCTCGACTCACAGCGTCTGAGCGCAGAGCAAATGTTGAGGAAATTAATCGGCAAGGCCTTCAAAAACACACCACGGCAACCACCGCCGCCGGTTCCACTGCCGATTCCAAACAAAGTTCCACCGCCTAGATATAAAGCACCAGCTCATGCTGCGACCTCCACTCGAGCTCCCGCTAAAGCGTCGGCTCGAACCCCTGTTTCGTCTTCAAAGTCTGCCCCAGCGGCACCAGACACCATCTCTGCTCCAGTTGAGGACGTGCTGCAAGCCGTGCCGCCCGGCATAACGATAACTGCACTTCCTTTGACTGAAAATTCACAGAATGGACAATCTACGGAACAGCCCATCTCTTCGATCTCCATTTTACCACCAATGGCTGAAGAAGAGACACCCTCGAGGCGACTGGTCTCATCTACGCCAATTCTTCGCCATTCAATGAGAACTCCTAATGCAGGCTCTGGTAGGCCCTCCATAGGCAAGAGAAAGGCGCGGCCGGACCCAGAGGTTGAGACAATCAAAAAACTTCGGCCGAGATCGCCAAAACAAAAAACTCCATACGCATTCGGCCTAAAGCCATCCTCATCCTCCCCTCCACCACCCAAAAAACTCCCAACCCTCCCGAGGCTCCTCCCTAAACCCACAGTATCACCGCTGTCCTTACCGCCAAAGCCACAACTCAATAGATCAGCAGAAGACAGCCGGTCACCGCAAAAGGAGAATCCGGAAATGTACGACGACTGGTCCTCGTCGGATTCATCATTCTCATCCAGCGAGCTCAACATGACTCCAGAGACGACGAAGCCAGCCGCTGTCGCTTCGAAGCTTCGACCGCTGCCTACTCTGCCCACCAGGAAGCTCTTGGTGGCACCTCCGAAGCCAAAGGATGCGTCCCTATCGAGTTCCGCAACGAAAGCCACTGAACCCCAGACGGCGACACCGAAGACAAAGCCGCTCATTGGTCCAGCTTCGAAAATGAACGCCCTAAGAGCAATCTCTGCGGCTAAAGCCGGCCTAACACCCAAAGCGGAAATGTCCAGCAAAATCACAGCAGCTCTCGCGGGAAAAGCGTCTGTAACGAGAATTGGCGAGACCCTGATCACGTCCACTAAAACAGATTCCGTCGCGATGCCAAAGACGAAGCCATGTTCAGTGCCTATCTCGAAAATCGAACTCTCAAAGGCGAACGAATCTCTGAAACCAGAGCAGGTCAAGCTGCTTCCAACACTGAGCAAGGAGGCATCTGAGACAACCAAAGCCAGTCCCCAGTCACAGACAAGACCCAGTGTTGCGATACTATGCAGACCAACAAGATCCTTCCTGAAGGCTACTGCCGAGAAGGATCCACTGGCGATCGACACTCAAGAACCAACTGCGACGACAACCACAAAGTCATACACAGGACCCAAGTTGAAGATCGAACCCACTTCGGTCACTCGAGCACAACTCACGGGTCTAAAGCCCAAGGAGGAGGATCCTAAAGGAACGCTCGCAAAGGCAAAGTTATCGAAACCAGACGCCGTTCCACTCGAGCCTAAAACCCCATCCCGGACTGACGGGCCAAGCGTCAGAACCAGAGCGTCTGCACCAAAAGTCGAGACTCCTTCGACAGGCAAGACGTCACACTTCCCATTGACTTCAAAAGTGCTTAGAGTTGTGCTGCCCTCGCTTAAGGGTGGCGCGATTAAAAGTGGCATCATGACGCTACCGCTCACTGCTCCGCACCCGAATCTAAAAATATCTTCAGTCATAAGCGGCGGTTCGGCTGTTGCTGCGACTATGGGAGACACGACCACCTCGCCAACCAGCGAAAGGAGGTAAGTTAATTCAGATTTAAAGTGTTCTTTTCTTAATTAAATTTTTTTTTCTTTCTTTGTTTAGTCAAAACATCGAGAAACTTCAAAAGGAACTGGCATATTTACGGCGTACTGTGTCACGTCTAAACAAGAAAAAGTAAAATACAGAAGATGGGGCGAACGAATGAAGGCGTTTGCAGCTTTTAAAAATAAAAATATAAGTTTGTTATTTGGCGAAAAGTCTTTTAGTCGTAACAATAAAAATTGTTCTTCAATAAACGGAAGATTGGTTTTCTTTTAAAATGTATCCTTCCTTTAAACGGAAATGTTTTCAGATCTACAACCTTATTTTCTGAAGTAAGAAATCGTTAGTGCGTCTGCGGACTGTTAAGCGAGAGTAGCTGGGTCCGAATCCAGCTCAAGGAAAAAGGACCATGAACATTTTTCACGGCCGTACCTCCAGCGAACGACTGACAATCCTCCTGAAGTAGCCTCTGCTTTTGCAATTCGCCGTTCGGAACCGGCATTAAACAGTAGCTCTCCTCCGCTTGTGTCAAATTATATCGCTCACAAAGCAGTGGAAGTGCGAACAAGCGAACAAGCTATGCTCTGGCCCTGTATGGCCTGTTACGCAGACTATTTTTTTTTTTAAGTGCCGCCTAGCCATTCTGGAAATTTTGAACTTCATGTATCGAGACCAGGCCTCGAATGAAAGCGTTTGCCTGCTTAACACATTTGTTTGCTTTTTTTTTATAACTGGGATTTGGTTTGGGGCTGCCCTTAAGTGTCCAGTTTAAGACACAGCACGGGCCGAAGATACCGAGGGAAAGAAGGCGCCGTTGCACGTTGGTCTTAAATGTCTGTAGGTTATGCTCAGATGGGAAAATTGTTTTGGTTGAAGAGCATTCCATATTCGTGTGGTACTGTTGAAGAACTAGCCTATAAACTTTACACAGCAGGCTTGAGGGAATATTGATGAGCATTCATAGTGAGTCGAGTATTTCGAGTGAATGTTTGAAAGGGGATGAAGTTGGCTAACTCACTCGAGCATTGTCTGTTAAAAGACAGACAAGAAACATTTCGACTGTGGTCAAGCAAGTCTATCGGCTTCGCATATCATTGTCTTCTATCAGACTCATCGCTCGCTTTTTTTTCTATTCAGATGCAAAGAGGTCTCAGATGCACCAGACCAGACATGAGCGTTGTACTCGAGTTTGAAGCGGATATAGTAGGCCTTATAAGTGGAAGGCAAGTCAGAAGGGTGAAATATTTCTTGCATCGTTTAAGAAAACCTAGACATTTCGAGGTCTCCAAAAATTCTTCGAAATGTCTAGGTTAAACGATGCAAAAAATTGTTCACCTCTTCTGGCTTGGCTTCCATTTATAAGGCCTATGTCAACATCAACTAAGTGTTGAATTGACGCAGATGCCGAGGATGGGAAGTCTTTCGGTTTTGTTGCTACAAGTGCCATGCATGGATAATGGCTGATTGTTCGGCCTCCGCTTAAGTGATACTGTATTGAGTTTTGGCATTGTATTCCGTTGTATTGGTTTCACTTCAGTTAAATATGATGCCAAGGTTGGAATTTAGAGCGCTTAATATACGCCAATTCTACGGCCGTAAGTCTAGAAACGAATATGGGAAGCGAAGGATTCCATCAGAAGCGAAGAAATGGATTGGATAAGAAGTAGCAGACAGGAGATCATTCATAAAAATGGTAATGAGTGTCGTAGACAAAGCAGATACTTGGGCAACACAGCTTTTATGTGGTGGATATTAGACTGAAATTCGACCAAAACAACTGGGATCGAACGATATGAAAGAAAACTTTTAATCCGTAGAAAGCAAATGCGTACAGTTCATAAAGTTCGGAGTTTTCTACTAGATATTGTTTACGTTTCTTCAGTAGTAAGATATATTGTTATCGTATCTCTGTTACGTCTGCTCCTCCATCGCTTTCCTCGCAGACAGAATCGAATATTTGTCGCAGAATTTTTCTTTTCGAAGAAGACAAGGATTAGCTCTGATGCTCTGCTGAAAGCTGGACGATAATCCAGCTTTCGTCCGTACAGCAGGACTGACCTAGGTTTTTCGGATGATGAATTTTGACCCTAATTCTTTTGGCAAACCGAAGTAGCAGCAGTTGCCGGTTGTGATTCTGCAACGAATCTCCTCTACGATGCCGTTCGTGGAGTTTAATTTCACCCGAGGTATAGGAACTCCGGAACTACCTCGAAGTTATTTTTGGCGATGGTCACGTTTTGTCCTCGGTTGTGGATGATGAACCGCTTCTTTGTCGACAGCATAAAATTACTCTTTTCCTTGTTTATTTTAACGTTTCTTGGGCTTAACATAACAAAATGAAGATAACGCTGTTGCTATTAGTTCCATTCTTCCAGCAAGTGTCTCCTCACCACTGATCACCTATTTTAGCTTATTTGTGCTCCTCATATAAGACGATATCGTGTGAGCATAAATGAACAGTCGTCAGAACTTCATCGTTTCTATGCTTCACACGGCGCATTTAAAACGAAACGAAATAAAAAAAACAAACTTTGTGAAAAAAATTAAGTAAATACATATTTTTATTTTTAATCCACAGGCTCCTAAAACATCGACATCCAATGTCAAGTTCACACATGGCAATGCCTTGTAACACACATCCGATGCACAAACCAATCGAACTTTGACGTCTCACAAAATGTCAAACTTTCCTTTTGATTAATATTATTATTTGATTATTATTTAAAAAAGGGAATAATTTAGTTAAAGATTTAGGTTAAATAAAAAAAAATATGAGTATAGAAATAGATACCGACGTTGATTATCTCCAGACATCAGATACCGAAGGCAACGGTGATCAGACCAAGTGTGCAGAAATTTTAGTCTCGTTTAGTTCGTTTGCCTACGAGTTCGTGTGTATTTTGTGCAGGGAGCGAAGGAAATATACGGAATTTCAGGACTACATTGATCATGTCCGAGAGGAGCATGTGCCTGAACATTCAGAAGATGAATACGTTGAAATATATGAGGAAGAGGTGGGTGTTGGTTTGATAAGCTGCGATAAGAGCTGGAATCTGATTGTTTGGTCTGACTTGTTCCACTACCCAATCAGTGTAGCAGTGAATTTAACATTTGTCCGACTGATAAAGTGTTGTAACTGTTGTAACTTTAACTCCTTTTCAGAGTTATCATAGCCCAGAGTCACCAACGAAAAGTAAAAGCTATTCCAGCGATGTGGAGATGTTAGACTTTACTGACGTCGGCGTAAGTTTCATTTTGCTAAAAATTTTCCCAAATGAATGTCTTCATTCAACAGACTGAACAGCACATGATTGACCTCCTGGACATGTATCGTAAATGTCTTGGACTGTGGCACAAAAGAACCGCTGATAATACCTCAAACGAAGAAAAGATGGGGGCTTTGAAACTTCTGCTAGAGAAGCACTCCTCCCAGGATCCAGACCAATCTATGGATGATCTGCTAAATCGACTGAAGAGCATAAAGGATTGCTTTTTCACGGAGAAAGGATCAAGTGCGGTCGGCTGTAAAAAGTGGTATCTTAAACTCCTGAACTTTTTGGAATACACGGAGGTAGAGGAGGTGCCAGATTCGGTGAGTAAATGATCAAACTCAACGCGCAGTGGTTTTATTTTGTATTCTGCAGGAATTCGACGATTACAGCTGTCCATGGTGTACAGAGTACACCGTTGCTGTGTCGACACGAGCAAGAGATCTGTGGATGCACATAATCACAAATCACATAAGAGTCGAGCACATGGATCCTCTGGCAGTAGGACAATCGGTAGGAAATTAATATGAAGGATAAAGAAAGGAGTCAAACCACCCATTTTGTTTTTCCACAGAAAGTCTTCACACTCCAGTGGCCTGAAGAGAACATCCTTCTACTGATCGATCTCTACCGCGACCAGGAGTGTCTGTGGAATGTAAAATCCCGATTGTACCACAACCGTTCATTCAAAGCTGATGCCTACAGGACAATCATAGAGAGATACAATGAACTTTATCCCAATTTCCTCAAAGACCGCGATGCAGTTAAGGAGGCCATTAAGCACTTACGTGACTACTTTGGACGAGTGGACAAAAAGTTTCAAACATCAAACGCTTACGGAGTTTTGTTGCCTCTGAACAAGTACAAAATCTATGAAAAACTTTTGTTCATCAAAAACGTTTGCAAGTCAAGGCGCACTCCGACGGTGAGTACGTTCTCTTGCGAACTATGCGGAGAGACCTTCAGCAAGAAGAAGGATCTAAATGCTCATCGAAGTGAGCATGCTGCTGCAGTTTTTACGTGCGAAAAGTGTCCCCTGCGCTTTGTATCCCAAATAAACCTCGAAGCTCATCGTAAGGAGCACCTTAAATGCGATGGAAAAACGTACGCTTGTCCAATTTGCCACTCAAATTTTTCAAACTCAGAAGACCTTGCAGCACATTTGAACAATCACCTTCCAAAGAATCTTCAGCGGCAAATATGCGATATCTGCGGGGCAAAATTCGACGATCGAAGCAATTTACTGATCCACATTCGCCGGCATACGAACACAAAGAACTATGCGTGTGATATCTGCCATAAACGCTTCGTAACCTCGTCTGAACTGAAGTCGCACGTTGTAGTGCACAGTAATGAGCGACCTTTCGTCTGTGAGGTCTGTGGACTTAGATTCAAATACTCGAATCGGTTAAATACTCATCAGCTCTTCCACGGTGAACCAAAGTTGAGCTGTATGAGCTGTGATATGAAATTTGTTACAAGACGACATTTGACTGAACACCAGAGGATACATTCACCGCCGGAAGCCGCTGCGGAGAAGATTAGCTGCAGAATTTGTGGTAGTTTGTTTCGAAATGCGGACTCACTGTCGCGACACGAGAGAAAAATACACAATATCAAGAAACGAGATTGTGATCGATTGGTTTTCTGTGTTGTGAAGCAGTGAAGATAAAAAGTACAAATTTTCTACATAAGGAAAGCAATGAGTAAAATAAAGACATGCAATTTTTTGATTTTGACAAGTTTTCTCTATCGACGACATACAGCACTGGACAAAAATCTCCTAAAATTCATTAAAACAAAGCATATTTTGAAAGCTGTGTATTTAAGAAAAATAAAAACATGATTTATAAAAATTTAACAAATATTCTTTAAGTTATGATAAATTATAGTAGAAACCTTAAAATGTTCGAGTGGTAAGGTGATTGCCACTTCTAATTAAAATCAAAAAAAAAAGAAACAATAAATATTTTGTGGCAAATCATTTATAGGACGGCAGTGGCTTGAACCGCCGCGGTATGGGCTCTATTAAATCTTAAAGTATTTTAGGGTTATTTAGTCCAAACAAGTCTTCCGTTGACCAACCCTTTGTGATATAATCTCTTAAAGAATCTCAATTGGGCGACGGCGCGCCGTCTCAATAATTCTCTAAAATTTTAAGAAATTACAAATACTTCCATTTAGGAAATAGCCATAAAGAACTTCATATTCAATTTCAAAACTAGCTATCGTGAAAGTACGAATAATAACGGATTAACGATCGAACGAATTAATAAAAGAAACAAGGAAACGAATAATACAAAAAAAACACGAACAAGTACCAAAATAACGAAAAGTAGCGAATAAGTAACAAAATAACGCAAAAACAAAATAACAATATATTTATTAAGATCTAAATGAAGAAAATGAAGAAGAATATGAAACATATGAATTGTATACGAAACACAAAAGTCGAACCACTCTTCGTTCTCAAACACAAGAAAGTATTTTTGCGGCTGCCCCAATACAATATTTCACGCCAAACAGCTTTGCAAAGTATTTTTACAGAACTTATTTCGGTTAAAATTGTACTAGAATTTCAGACATCGCTACCTTTAAACGCCTCATTCTTCCAAAGTGATTAATAGTGACTTTAATCACTAGTTTTTGCACTATCGAAAGAGAATACTTCAAGCTTTCAGAAAATATAGGTCTCCCGTTGTAGCCTCTTGGAGCACTTTTTTTATGAATCAACAAACATTGGGATACCCCTCTAAAAAAGTGTATTCAGTCAAAAGATTAGTTTGTGCGATTGGTAGGGAATATCAAAAAGATGTGAATACATTTTAAGAGGTTAAAATGTACTCAATAAAATGAATGTAAGCTTTTTCCTGTAATCATCATATGTCCAAAGATATTTAGCGCCACAAATGCTTAAAAAAATGCATACTTTTCCATGTATTTTAAAATCTCAACTTTAGGCTAACGGTACAATCGAACGGAACATCCAAACTCCACAAAATTTTGGCTTTCTAGGTTTTTATATATGTAGAATCCAAAAATCATATCGGTTTTCCAAACAGACATAAACAATTTTTTTTAATTTTTTTCCACTAGCGCACCACTGTGCGTCGTTTCCCATTCGCGAAATGTGCATTTTGGTCTCTTACTGTCAATGCGATGCAATTGACGCAAAGCAGTTGTAGGAAAACAACACCACACTATCAAATGCTCCACCATGCTTAACAGCCTTTCTTTTGAAGTCGCTTGCCAAGTTCTTGAATGGTGGTTCGAATCCAGCCCGGAGAGAAAACAGCACACACAAATTCCACGTTCCCAAACAAACGACTATAATTCGCCGTCCGAAACCGACAATAAACCGCAGACAAGACCCTCATCTTGCCAGTCCTTTTAAAAGCTGGACGATAGGCAAAATAGTAGAGCTGATCCTTTCTCCACCGAAAAAAAAATCTGCGAGAAACACTCCTGCCTGAGTGTTATAGGAAAGGTGGAGAAGGCATAGCCGCAAATTTCACGAGCTGTACAGATTTGTGGATACACTCTAGAAGGCAACAATTCGTCGACATAACGAGCACAAAGCCACAAACAGTTCAGGCATATACCGTTCAAGAGCCAAGCTTTGGTCGTAGTTTGTTAGCAGTATATATTTAAATATTTGAAAACTGGGAGAAATTCATTTTCAATTCATTAAAAGAGTTTTACATAATGTTACAAAATATAAGTATCTTTTAGAAGCATAGAAAATAAATAACATAGAAGCAAATTTAGAAAGAAATTTGCATGTAAAAACTTTGCGTCATTAGAGTTCTGAAACAAAATCATTTAAAAATAAAATTCCTTATTTTGTAAGCCAGATGTGTCTTTGTAAGTTCTTTACAATTGTTACACAATTTATTCTCGGCTAATTGAATTAAAACGACAAGCGATTTCGGGTTTAACCTTACATTTCTGCAACGGGACTGAATAAAATTAAGTAAATAAAAGGCAGGGGGACTGGACCCAAACAATTTATTATTATTATTATTTTTATTACCAGATAATTGTCACATGATAATCTTAAATTTAACGAGCTGAGCTGCTAGCACTTTCAGCTCCCAATTTATCTGCCAGTAATTCCACAAATCACATAAAATTGTTAGAAATAAAAATAAAAATGATTTGTAAAGGGTGAAGGATAGGGATAGGAAAGTTTTTAAAAAAAAAAAAAAAAAAACATAAAATTCAGAAAAATGCATGAAATCTTTATTTGAATCGATATTGTATTCTTATTAACTGAAACTAAACTACATTACTATTCACAAGCCAACATCTGAAAATTGCAATAAGACAAATAACTGCGCTACGGCTGCCGCTGTCATCTGAAAGAATATCAAAATTGCAATCGTTATGAGCACTCCTCCTATAATACACAAACTCACTCCTGCTAAAGTTTTAAAATTAATATTAAAAAATCGTTTTGCTGAGAATTTCACTGGATGATGCATAATTTGAAGAATAAAATCTTCCACACAATGAGACTGCTCGAACTGAAAGCGATTCGTTCTAGCAACGGTTTTTGATATTTCATTTCCCTGAAATTTTAAATTTGTTTGATAGGCTATATGCTCCAAAAACAACTTACAATATCTTCACAACTCTGGCCGATTACACAGATATTAATGAGTGTTAGACTCTCTGCCAGTATGATAAGAATCATTATGAAATTGCTCGGTAGTTCTGACAGACCCTTTAACGTCAGCACAAGCCAGTTTAGTATCCAGACCACTCTAATAATTGAATTAAGAAACAACAGGAGCAACGACCACCCAAAAGTATCATCGATTTGATCCTGAAGCTCTGTAATCTTGGAGTACATGTTCTTTATGATGTAGAGTTGTGCCATCTTTGGTGTATGCTTAACGTTTTTCTGGACAATGACTTTCAAAATCTTCAGTTTCTCTCTGACCACGGAAGCGATGTACACATACTGCAAATATCGCAGACGAACAACCTGACTGGTGAGGATGGATGTGAAAGTTAATTCTTCCGACGCACTATGCGGACTGCAGACAAACGCTAAGGTTAGACTTGTAAAAAAGATGGTGTTTAGAATTGTAGGCAGAATCGCAACGATAACAGAGTGTCTAGACTTTTTAAAGTCTATCCAAAAGAAGAGTTTCGAAGAAAAAATGTCGTCGATGTTGGTAAGTTCCTTAAAGATATTTTCCTCTTTATTGCGATGGATAAGTGTCTGACAAATGACGATAACATGCGTGATCTTGAGGATGAAGTAAAATTGAGACGTTCCTGGGTCTTCCAAAAGCGAACCTTTGTAATAAAACAAAACAACAGCAAACTCAATGTGCTGGGCGATTAACAAAGTAATAGCGAAGAAATAGCAGAATTTTTTATGCTTTTTGTTGACGGGATATGTCGACACTCCCACACAAAGGAAAAATATGAAAAGTAGATTGATTCTGTTGTTGTCCATGTTGAGCGCGGTTCGGTTGTAGACTGTTGCAGATGTTGCTGGTGGTTATTTAATTAAATTAAAATGAATTCAAATATCGCGCATCGTAATGACTGGCAGTTTATTTAAACTATCTATGTACATCTGATGGTTGGGTAGATATAGAATATGGAGCTTCGGAAAGTCATCATGGTGATGGAATGTATTTTTTAGTTAGTTTAGAAAGTTCAGTACAGGAGACATCGTCATTTTAAGTTGATGACGTGTCCATTAGCTCTGTAAAAAAAAATTGTTTTCACATTGGGGCTTCACATATTGGAATCCCCAACCATGCCGCCCACTAGGACAGAGCACATTGTCATGCTTTGTTAAGATCCTGGAGAAGACTCAAACAACGCTAATGTAACGAAAAAGACCGGGAATAGAGCTATTTTAAGATCTCTAAGTAGCTTTTACTATTATTACAAGCCAAACAAAGTAAACTATACGCTGGATTTTCAATCTAGGAGCATTATCAGGTTTACAAAAATAAAATACTAAATTAAAACGGCAGGATTACAGATTAATTTCAATAAAAATTTTATAACTCGAGTGTTACAAAGTACATAATTTAATACGATTGTTTTGCATAGCTGGTGAGAAGAAATTAAATTTGATTTGCAATATAATAAAGTTCTATTTTCTGTGATCTCATTCTGTTTGGTTTTCTAGCATTACATAGGCAGCTGCTGCGGATAATTCACTGTTTGGAACTGTGATCTTCGAACCACTTCGTTCCGTAAACATGAACTGGATTAGAATCACCAAGTACGTGACAATTGCTCCAACCATCTGGAAAAATAATAAAGGCTTAAATTATACATAAAGAATTTAAATTACAAAATATTCCCTAACCCCAGATTAATGTTCACAGGTAAGATTAAGACATAAATCAATAAGAATTCTATCAAAAATATCAATATTTACAAATGACAAAATCTGTCTAAATCCCCCGCTCTTGAGTAAAGCAAGTAACACAAGCCTCCCTATCAAAAAAGTGACGATTATGAAGTCTAAAACATAATCAGCAAAATTATTTATCATATTTCGGGCTTATTCAGATCGGGCAGCAATGAAACGAAAACCTAAGCTAATAATTTTTTTTTTTTCATATCAATATATTTACTGGCCATAAAGGTGTTACACGAATTACCAAGAAAAACAGCTGAATACTAAATTCTGGAAAGTATCCCTAATAATACTCATCATGGAAAAAAATACTGCGGGGGTGTATTTCTTGATGTGGCAAAGGCACTTGACTAAGTTTCATAGCTGATAGCTGATATATTGTACAATTGCGGTCAAAATAATAGCAATGCATATTAGCAATAGTGTGAAAGAACTTTTTTTTCTTTGAGACCTTGGGAATTTTCTTCTACTTTAGAACAATAACTGAAAGAAGTAAACGATTTTTCAATTACTCCAATCAATAAGCGAGATATTACTCAAGTTGCAATAAGGTATCCTTCAGAAAGCTGCTATTATTTCGACCGCAACTGTAGGTATACAAACCACAGAATTAACTTTTCCGGGATAAAAAGTTATTTTACAGACCGGATCTTTTATGCCAAGTATAAGGACGAGTTAACTCAAGACAATGACAGGAGTTCCACAGGGAAATCTTCTTGCCCAATTTTGTACTTGCTGTACAGTACTGACATTCCTTCCCTAAGACTAGCAGCATCAATGATTGCGACATTTGCGGAGGACACAATACTTATAACCTCGTATACGAATTTATCCAAAGCACAACCTCAACACATCCTGGAAAAAAACAGCAAAATGGCTTAACAACTGGCGAATAATAATCAATAAAACTCCACAAAGGATCTTTACCACAAGATCGATTAACATCGCGTTACCGCTAAAAATAAATGGAAAATTTGGCCCCTACTAGAAATGCATTAAGAGTCGGGACTTACATGGAAGCAAAACACAAAAAAAAAAAAACAAATCACAACAAAATACAAACAACTTTTCTGGCTCCACAAAAGAGACTCGAAACTATCGACAAGCAACAAATAAGTTAAGAATTAAACCTATCTGCACCTTAGGCTTACAATTCTAGGGAACAATTAAAAAACAAAATGTAGTCATCATACAAAGACAACAATCAAAAATCGTTCAGACTACAACCAATGCAGAATGGTTCATTATATTATTGAAATATAATTAAATATGTAACATCAACCAACAAATAAATAACAGTAGAACACACCATATGAAAATATTACTACAGTCGAACTTCCCTATAATGAACGTCTATATAATGAAGTTTTCCGTATAATGAACTAATTTCAAAGACATAGCTTTCTGGTCCATTTTAGGTGTATTTTATTTCCTTATAATGAATTTCTATATAGTGAATTTTTTTTATACAATGAATAAGTTTTCTGGTTGAAAATTTGTCTTTCATACGTTTCTTGTCTGCATTTCTTCATATTATGCATTTTCTCATTTCAAAATGCTCCCACGTCTGTATAAAATCGACCGTTTGTTCGAGGTTGGTTGCTTGTCGGTTAAAAAAAAACGATGAAGAATTGGCCAGTGAAGAAGAATCGGTGGATGCGGTGTTACCTACAATGCGTCGAATTTCTTCATCCCTTGATGTACTTCGAACCTTTGTGGAGATGAAGAGCAACGTACCGAATAATGTATTTTCGTCGCTAAATATATTAAAAAGCTTTGTTGAAGAAGAAAAATGGAAGTGTGTAATCCAAACCAAAATACCTGATTATTTTAAATAAAAGTTGAAAACACATAAAAAACATCAAAATTCCTACATAATGAAGTTTTTTTTTCTGGTCCCGTACGAATTCAGTATAGGGAAGTTCGACTGTATTTAAGAACAATGAAATCAATATGACCCCAATATAAGAGATGTCAATTAAAAGGGAGATGGCCAACCGAGTTAATAAGAGGACACTCTCACTAACGATTATGAGGTCAAACCAACTTTGACTTTTGACTCAAATTTAAATAGATATTATTCTTACTCTACAAAATGACTTCCTGAAATTAGGTAAGTCAAAAATCATTCAATAAAAAGCACTCAAATGTACCAAGTGCGCAACCAATGGAAAGATGAAAAACGCAGTGGAAGAAAAATGAAAAAAATAGTAATAAAAGCCATAACTTTTTAGATGGAGTGATAGTAGATTACAGCTAAGAAAAAAATCTTGCATAAAAATCTGGAGTGAAAGAAAAGAATTGTGACACACTTACATTTCTCAGTAAATCCAAGTTCAGCACAAAGAAGTCCTTCGCGGTTACCTCGAAAGTTTGGTGCAGGGCTTGCAGTGCGAACTCATTAACAAGATCGTTGTAACGTTTATTTCCCAGCGGCTTGGCCAGTTTGAAAATTGAACATCCAATGTATTTGCTCTGCAAGAAAAGAAAAACAACTTAAAAACATGATCCCAGCGGTATGACCCTTTCTTCTACATAAGTCTCACACTTTTGGCAGTGCCAGCACACAACTGTTAACTGCAGGACCAGAGACACTATCAGCCCACCATTTAAGATGTACACTTCGTATGGTCCATTAGTGAGTTTAGCCATAAAAATCCAATAGCTGTTCGTAATGAAATCGATAAAGTACGACATGCAAATGAAGAGCAAAGACCATCCGAAGGAGTCATTTATGAGGATGACCATTTTGTACAAGTGGCTGTAAGCCATTTTCATAGCTGCCACACGCTCCAAGCTAACATCATCGGCTAGAGCTATCATCGACGCCCACTTGGATCGCTATCTTTGAGTTGGTTTGAACCATGTCAGCTATGGTTCCTCGGATTACCTGCAGCCTCACGTTTATGCAAATTACCAGTGTTATCAGTTGTGTGCACCGCAGTCTCAGAGCTTGACACGACAGAAAGGAGTACCAGTAGAGGACAGTGATATGTTTCGTGGCTTCATGGGTGTACGTCATTACAATCGTGTCCAGCAGTAGAATGGTGTGGATCCAGAGAAGTTCTTGAGCTATTGCCTTCCGGACATTTCCCCGGTCTAGAGTGTAATGAAATTTCAGTTTTAGGATTTTGTCGATGTGGTCAAGGCCTTCGTTGAATTTTCCGAGCTTGGATGTTGTGAAATATGACTCGCCGAGGGCGATGAAGTGACTGAGTATCTGCGTGATGAAGAGAATTCCACTGACAAGGCTGCCGATAGTGTAGTCGTCTTGCATTTCG
The DNA here is from genome assembly GCA_905187475.1 of Syritta pipiens. NCBI lineage: Eukaryota > Metazoa > Arthropoda > Insecta > Diptera > Syrphidae > Syritta > Syritta pipiens. Next base: position 7,340,553 of record LR994571.1, on the reverse strand, counting down.
TTGTTTATGAACATTAGTAAGAAAACTATGCTGATTATAACAACCCAGCAAAGGATAAAGATTTCATAAATCACGGAAACAGTCACCAGGGGTGTGAGGGCAAAGACTCGAAGTGAAACGTTTAAGGCGTTAAAAGCAAAGTTTACGAGCTTAGTACTGAGAAAGGAACTCATTTCGAAGAAACTCCTTAAACGACTGCATTTATGAGCCGAAGGAGCTACGAAGCTAGATGTTCGAAGCGCTGTGACAATCAATCAATCAACAGTTGATAAATCGGTTGTTAGATAAATATCTTAATTGGTAAACGGCCAGCGAGAACGATTGGGGTTGTTAGCATTGATCGTTCTTGACAAAACAGGCGAGTGGTGCGTATTTCTACTTACAGATAAAGTATTGTAAGCATACTTTGATTTCAGCATAATGTGACGGCAGGTTTAATAAACACTCATACACACACTCAAATCACACATAAACGCTTCATGCCTAATTAATTCGGAAGGGTTGATTACGAATGTAAGTTTTTTCTTAGAATTCAGCTATGACCAAAAACATAGAAACATTCATTAGTTTTTAGAACAAATGTATGTGGCAACAAAATTATGTTCAAAAAATAAGTGAGATGCCAAAATGATATCCACAACCTCGCTTTAAACAAAAAAAAATTGTATGTTAATAAAAAGGAAAAAATCTGCATCAAGTCCAATAATCTTTTATTTTAAGCGTCGCCGAAGAGATCAAAAGGGCCAAAACATTTCAATTTAATTCAGTTTATTAACATTATTTCTTAAAAAAAATAATGGAATGAAGCAAATACGGCACAGATGAGCTTGAGTAAAGAATTATAGAATTTGCGAGAATCCACCATTTTGCTAGTGATTCAAATAAGACCTGAAATCACTGGTGAAATACGGAAGTCTCTCTTGTGTTGATGGGGATACACAGTAAGGAATTTTGCTCCTCTAAAAAAGTTAAATATATAGTAAAACACAATGTTAAAGTGCGGTTTATGTCATCTAAAAATCGAAAGACACGATCTAAAAATCGAATGCACTATGTGCAACGAGTATATACATGCTAAGTGCGCCAAAATTCACAAAACTGAAATCGAATTTTATGAGAAAAGTGAAAATCAAAATTTTAAATGTAACAGTTGTGTTACCCAACGGAGAAAATCTGCTTTGATTGACGCTCCTATTTCCACTTCTCCTCATTCCTCTTCCAAGAGAATTTGCACAAGTAAGTCTACCACTTCCACTGCTTCCGCGTCCTCAACGCTCGCCTCCCACGATGTCAACAATTCGGGCCAGACAGCAATAACTCTGGAAATGCTCTATAGTGAATTTGTGCAATTAAAGGATGCAATGCTCACTAGAACCAAGAAACTGGAAGAGTGCAACGCGTCTCTAAGGAAGAAGGTTGATTTCTTAGAAATGAAATTAAACAACCTGGAACTACGTGAAAATCAATGTGCAGTCGATATTGTTGGTATTGATAATGTCAACAATGCAAATGTCAAAGAGAAAGTGAAAGAGCTTTTGACAGATGTCACTGGAGATGAGATCAGTGAGAATGAAATTGTGTCTTGCTTCGTCAAAAAAGTAAAAGCCAACACATCCAACATCGTGTTCGTTAAGTTCTCCTCTGTAATACAAAAAAGAGCTTTAATGAAGAAGATGCGGGCGAGAAGAATCAAAGCTTTCCCACATGGTCAACGCAACAACAACAGTGACACTCGCAACAGCACAACCAGCAACATTGGCAGCAGCAACAACACCGGCAGCAGTAATATCAACAAGATCTTCGTAAATGATTGTCTCACCAGGTATTCTCGATCATTATTTAAGATGGCTAGAGAACTTAAAGATAAAAAACTATGTAAATTTGTTTGGGTTAGGGATTGTTGCATTTTTATCAGAATAAAAGAAGGAGATAGGGCTATCAAAATTAATTCATTAGAAGACATTCATAACTTAAATATTTAATTTGATTGTTATGTTTAATAATAGTAATAATATCGTTTTAAATTCTCCTTCTAATGATAGCAGTTCTTCTCTTTCAAACTCTGATGTTTTGCGATGTTTTTGTGTTGAGCATTCACAACATGATCTTTCGTCAGGTCTCTCTATTGTTCATCAAAATATACGTAGTATGAGATCAAATTTTAATACATTTTTGTCGCACCTTACACCTCTGGAACATCTGCCAGATATTATTTTTTTGTCCGAAATTTGGATATTTGAGGAAGAGTTATCTGAATATAATATAATTCCCAATTTCACAAAAATATAATATTACTAGGTGACTTCAATATAAATATACTTTGTGAAACTTCTGATTCAGAGTGCTTCTTGTCTACTCTTTCATCGTTTGGATTTATTTCGATTCTCAACCAACCGACGCGTCTCGATTCTTGTTTAGACCATATTTTTATGAGACACCATAGGAATAGTCAACTGCGGCATATGCCAATGGCCCACGATCTAAGAATAACAGACCATTATTTAACTTGTATTCAGCTTAGTAACCCAGTTTCTCGTTCTAATAATATAGAAGTCAGAGAATTTTCTAAAATAGATTTCACCAATCTAAAAAGTCTTCTAATTTATGAATTCTGGGATGAAGTCTATGCTTGTTCTAACCCGTCGTTAGCGTTTGATCTTTTCTTAGATAAGCTAAGTTATTATATTGCGACCTGTTCCATAAAGAAAACTAGGGTTGATAGCAAATTAAAGTGTTTGAAACAATGGATGTCTATTCCATTATTAAAAAAAATCAAAAAAAAAAATCAACTTTGCGTTCTGTTAAAAAAGCATCCTAACAATATAAGATTGAAAGCTTTTTACAATAAAATTTGTCAGGAATTAAAGATTGAAATACCCCAATGTAGGAACAATTATTACAGTATGAAGCTGGCTAGAAATATTGGCAACTCCAAAAAAGAGTGGCGGGTTGTCAATGAAATATTAAATAATAACATACCTAGCAATGATATTGTACTGAACCACAACAATTCTACCATCGCTGACCCTTTGGAAGTTGCTAACTTGTTTAACAACTTCTTTGTCGATGTCAGCACATTTAATGTTTCAAATATGAGTTCAAACTATGATACGGATAGCTTAACGGAAACTAGTTTTCAATCAGAGAGCTTTTACTTTAACGAATTTACGCCCCTAGAAATTCAAAAAATAATATCTTCACTTAAAACATCGAATTCGACCGGATTAGATAATATATCAAGTTTTTTAATAAAACACATATCTTTTTATATCTCTGATGTAATTTCTTATATTTTTAATTCTTGCGTGAATAATGGTGTTTTTCCTGATTCGCTGAAAACTGCTGTTGTATTGCCCCTTCACAAGAAAGGCGACACTACGGCTTTGAACAACTATCGCCCCATTTCACTGCTATCTGTTTTCTCCAAAGTTTTTGAAAAAGGCATAAAATCAAGAATGATTTCCTTCTTGGACACAAAACTTTTCTTCAGCGAATTTCAGTTTGGCTTTAGAAGCGGTAGGTCTACTGAAAGTGCGTTATTAAAGCTGGTTGGGGAAATATACAATAGTCTAAATGCATCTCAAATTCCTTCTTGTTTGTTCATTGATATAACCAAAGCTTTTGACATGGTTAATCATACTATTCTTTTAAATAAGCTTTTTTATGCTGGATTTCGGGGATTTTTCTATGATTGGTTGGCATCCTACCTTAAAAATCGGCGTCAAGTTGTAAAAATTAGTAATGCTTTCAGTTCTGCAAAATATGTGAATACTGGAGTCCCGCAAGGCTCTGTCTTAGGCCCTCTATTGTTCCTGATATATGTAAACTCTTTATTTAGTCAACCCTTTAAAGGCAAAATCACGGCTTTTGCTGATGATACTGCACTTTCATACTCCAACGACAGCTATCTAAACTTTTATTTCGATGTCAACTATGACTTGGACTTACTACGACGATGGTTTAGAAAACATAAATTACTAATCAGCAATAAAACTAAATTTATGACCTTTAGTATAAAAGGTTCTCTAAATGTTGACTTGCCCTTATTTTATCACTCTCCTGACTGTTTACGTTTTTGTTCAACTGGCTTAAATGGTCCCGATAATGTTACCTTTAAGGAAAATGAGAACTGCAATAAAGATTGCTTTCGTATTGAGAGTGTTGACAGTTTCAAGTATTTGGGTATTATACTGGATAATAAGCTCAATTGGAACGATCATACCTCATACTTAAAACATCACCTCAATGGGGTAGTAAGGCAAATGTACCATTTAAGCCTATATTGCAGTACTCAAGTCTTAAAAATGGTTTATAATGGTTTGTTTAAATCTAAGCTGCAGTATGGCATCTTATGTTGGGGTGGTGCTTATTTTAATAAAATTGAACCTTTGCTAGTCAAACAAAAGCACGTAATCAGAATCATGAATAAAGTAAATAGAAGAACACCTAGCTTTATATTGTTCGAAAGCATGAAAATTCTTCCGTTAAGACACCTGTACTGCTATAAAGTCTTGAAGATATTTTTCGAAAATTCGGGATTCTACAATGTTAGATATCACGAAAATTACAATTTACGAATTAACACTGGAAACATCGCAACCATTCCAACTATTTACAAATCGCATTTTTGTCGGTTCTATAGCGTTACAGCTCCTAGACTATTTAACTCTTTACCAGACTTCCTAAGGTGTGAGAGGACGAAAATTGTATTTTTAAGTAATATTAAAAAGTGGCTCTTTACATTTAAACATCGCGAGATTGATTTACTCTTGCTTCCAACTGTTTAACTTTGTTTTATTATTATTCTACTCTATTCCTACATTTATTTATTATATATTTACTTCCCCATCAACTATGTAATTTGTTATAAAGCTATATCTGCAAATTTTTAATGTACATTCGCCACTTGCCACTTTGGTAACAGATTGTACAAAACTATTTCTTAGACAAATGAATTCTTTCTTTTATATTTGTATCTAAAAAATAAGTGATGTATATCTTTTTGTCTTGAAAAAAAAAAAAAAAAAAAAAAAAAAAAAAAAAAAAAAAAAATACACTTTGAAAACGAGACAAAAATTATTTATTTATTTGAAACCAGCTAAAAACTCATAAAATTGAGAGCAAGTGAATATAGGCTGGGCCAGAAACAAAAATCAACTTACTTAAAATGGGCAGCAAACAAGTCTGCTACAGCTCCTGCTGGAGTTGGCGGATCTTATTTTTGAGGATACACTTTGTTCAGATGGCTTCAGATGGCTAGTATTTAAGAGTGTTGGAATGTTTTAATGATATGTATTTCTATTTGTTTGGCCATAGCTGTATATCGGAGGCAAAAAGCACAATAAAAACACATAAATCTCACCTTTTCGACGCATTGATGCGCGTTCCAGCACATGTACGACAGGAAGAGCCCCAGTGAGACAGCCGTTGTAGCATTAGAAGCCAAGTTCAAGTATGCCTCGTCACTGTGGGCTTGGATGAACGTAAATATACGATAAGCCTTACAGACGAACTCGAAGAAAAACGTGATAGCAATTGTCAAGATCGACCATCCAAAACAATCCGTCAATAGAACAGACAAATCATAGAACGTGTTGTAAGACGTCATTAAAGAAATCACAAACTTGTACTCCTCATCTGTGCTGGCCATCCATAAGCCGTTTACTGTTTGGCGCTGATTGCGATTAGCTTCTTTATGTAGGGCTTCACTCAAGACATCTAGTCTCGCACTGACTATGGAGAGACTGCTTATCAGCTGCAAGCAACGTACCCGCAAGGCTTGTTCAGAAACGAATGCGTACCAAAACAGAGGTTGGTACTTAAGTGACCAGAACGTTGGCATAAAACAGGCCAAGGAAGCGATGCAAACAAGAGTCAACTTTGCATCCAATCGCCTAAACATTCGATTAACACTAGCATTTGGATCACTCTCGTTCGTTAGGTTCACAAATATTCTACCGTAGACTTCTCTGAGTGTAGAAAACTCCTGACGTGTGCTGAAGGCTTCCAATACGATGATTATATTCGCCACAATCTCGGTTATGATCAAAATCTCATCGACAAGAATTCCGATTGAATTGTCTCCCGTATTCCTAAACCAAAAAATTACTTTGAATAGCAAAACGAACAGGACGCTTAACCATGCTGTTGTATAAAGGGGATAGACGTAAGATCTCTTGCTGAAAGGTTCGAACGCGTAGATTTTCATGTGGAACCACAGGAGTGGAATTATGATTCCGAGACGAATTTGAGACATGTTGCCAGCCACAAACGAATGAAGAAAACTACGATTGAAAAGAATCAGAAAATCATTTTGTGGAATTTTCTCACACAAATTGATATCACCGAATCGGCACTTAAATTGTCCAAGCGACAGTTCAAATTATGATTGAAGTATTCTGGATAAAATTGACCTTGGTAGTGGCGAGTTTTCTTTAGTGACCAATTATTTGACGCATATACAATATCTGTTATCGGAATTTGGCTACATGACATGCCTTGCCGCCCTTCTCAAAGTTCAACTTGTTTAGTTTTCTTAATAATTGATGAAATCGGGGCGAATGTGTTAAAATATTACAAAAATCACCACTGCATTTCTTGTCGAATCGATGTTTACAAACTTTTATCCAAAAATGTTTATGAATATTTAAACCAATACAGGACGTGTATTATAGGCTTAGAGTAGATGTTGGACTACATGATAAAGTTAAAATTGAATTGCACTCAAATTCGAACAAAAAAGGAATCTCTCATTTTGACCGAAAAAAGCCTTTAGACAAAACAAAATAAGACGAAAAATAGACACTAAAATAAGATTTGATAAGTATTTATTATTTAAATTTAGTTTAAATATTATAATCAAATTATACAATAAAAAGTATTTATAAAATTTGCAATTAAATTCTTAAAATGTACCATTTACAGGTATAAAAGGTACTACTCCTGTTATTGAATTCTTCTGTTCGCTCATGTGGAATTGAATCAAAATGACCAAATAAGTTGTGGTGGCTCCTACAATCTAGAATAAGATATAAAACGTTAGTATTAGAAAATGGACGTGTTGATTTTTCTAATTTATTTTTACAAGAGCTTCGGAAAACTATTTTACTTCCATTATTTGATCTAGGCGTTTTAGAAAATCTTTTTAACTTCTATAACCTCTCTATGCTCGATTTTCGTTTACGTCCACCCCCAAAAAAAACCTGAGCTGAGCATAAAATGCACGCCTGAATACAAATAAAATAATTATTTTTTAAGGATATTAAGATTTATCTAATTATTAGCAAACAAAGTCAATTTTTAGCCACTTTACCAATTAGGTACTCGTGAATGTTTGAAACAAGTCAATAGTCTCTAATTGTATTTTTTATTTATTTATTGAACAGCTGAAGCAGCCACTTGAATGACATGTGTTATGAAATAGACCAAGAACCCACAGCAAATCCCGGGTGTGCAAGTATAACCAAAAGTAGTATACAGCACCTCACAAAATGGAGCATATACCCACAGCTAAAACATAATTTTTGTTCGTCTTAAAAAAGACATTTATGGAGAAAACAAAAATACAGTTTCAGGCACATATATCATCCAATATATTTAACAGTGAAAATAACAACAAAGTGAATAAGACATGCTATTTCCTAGCAAAAAGTAAAGACACACTTCTTTTTTGTGGTTGTATGCTCAGTTTTGTTAGAACTATAAACGTAAAGGTCGTCGATAGACGATGTCTAATCCGGAAGTCTGACACCAATTTGGCGGAAATGAGGTTGGCGAAAATGTAGTTTTTCCGATCTCTGAATTTACTCTGAATTCAATTTATACGCATGTGTTCACTTAAATGATAGGTTTGACTACCCCGATCACAAAAATCTCAGACGCTTAACACACAGGCAAACCCTTACCTGACGCACAAATGTATCATGAAATGATGCTTTTGGGTGCAGTTCTGAATTGTAATCATCCTCGTCAGCCATTTTTGGCGCAAATGACTAAACCTAAAAGCATAATTTCACTCAAATGCGCTTAAAAAATACCTCTAATTTTAATTGCTATAGGCGACCGCATTTGACTGCGCTGAGAAAAATTTATAATAAATGGTTAGTTAAAACAACGAACGTAACATAAAATAAAAGTTACAAACGAATTCTTCAATTTCTAATATACTCCGCTTCATACCTATGTATATAGCCGCCGCTCAAAATATAATTTTAAACACTAAGCCGAATTCAGCGGGTGTGATTTGTTTATAGAATGTAAGGAAATTAAGTAAAACCAATGTCTTAAGCGTATACGTTCAAGGAAATTTATAAAACTCGTCAAAATCGATAAAAATCTGAAAGCTAGTGTTCATAGATAAATACCTATAGCCATATTCATAGCAAGTATGAAAGACTTGCAATTACTGTGACGACTTTCAATCAAACTAAACGATCAGTTTGTAGGACTATTTCGTCCCAAGCATTCTCCAAGACCCTGATCTCATCTGTAAAGGGGGTTGCTAGCGTGAAATTTTACGACCAATATTCCCCAAACGTTTTTCACTAGATTTTGACGCCGTCAGCTTTTTGGCCAGCCTATAGCATTGGTATTTTTGAGCTCAAACCACAATTTGTTTGCCAATTTACATATATACCCCGAAGCATTGTCCTCTTGGAATACCAGGTTCTTGTTACCAACCAAAACGGTATTAAATTCTCCTGAACAACTTCCAATTTCATATTTTTGCCAACGGAAAAAGCAGTGCAAGTTTTTCAAGCGACAGAAACGCGGCCCAAACTGTAACACTGTTCAACCGCTCTGGACCATCAAAAGTGCCTATGTAGATATGAGCCGAAATGTATTAATTACAACTTACTGTATACAACAAACTGCAATCGATTGTGAAGAATCCAAAGGCCGTGAAATGTATTTTCTGGTGCAGCAGTTGCAGTGAAAACTGTTCAATCTAAAAAAGTGGGAGAGATCCTACAAACGCATTCTTAGTAAACCTTATCAATCACTTACCAATGAGTTATGGTTGTCATTGGAGACATCGATTTTAATCCTATGAACAGACAAAGCAATCTCCAATGTCTACAAGTGGAATTTATTACTCATGGCTTAAAATATCTGTATAGAACTTACACTTTCTACAGTTTTCTGGCACATCATCGCCAAAGTCATTACGTTGAACAAGTGGGGAACAGACCAAACAGCACTGCCGGCGATTCGAAAGAAGTCTTTGTACGACGAGGTGTTGAGTTGAAAGTTTAGGAACATCCAATAACAATTTGAAGTCACGGCCAGGAAGTCATTTCCAACATTCACCAACATAGAAAATCCAAAACATCGATTTACTAGAATGGTCAGTTCCCACAGACGGTTGTAGAGATCTCGAACGACGAGGAGATTACTCAGATCGATACCTTCCCGATTGAAAGGTTTGCACATCTGGTCCAAACTCTTTACCAACTTTATTGTAGCCGGTACATTGTCCTTGTCCTTATTTTTGTGCAACAAATCGACAAGGCAAAGCAACTCCACGAGCTTGTCGAAGCGCCGTTTGATGATAACGATGAAGAGCAGGTACTGGAAGTACCTCAGCCCACAGATAGACAGCGGTACCAAGTACAGGAACCAGAATGGTACAAAATCATTTTTTGGACCAATCACTGATGTTGTCAGGATACAGACTTCTGAGGCAATGTACAGCCCAAGCATTCCGAAGCCATAGGTTACGATTTTTGTTCGCAACTTCCGGTTATCGATGTCGGTGTTGAGGGAGATCTCGAAAATCCTGTCGATCTCCTGAATTTTTTGCATCAACCTCTGCAGCTCATTGCGACGAATTAAAGCTTCTAAGATTGATATAACGTGAGCGAAGCGTATCCCAGTCAGTTGGATAAAGTCCACGGCATCACCTATGTCTCCTGAATATGGCTGCTGAAAGACAGGAGCGAATATGCCTGTGAAGAGGATCACTATCGAGAAGAGCACTACCGCGATGGTATAGACTTCAAGAAGTTTACTCCTTCCGGTTGACCAGGATTTCTTTTCCACCTGCACCTGAGACAAGTTACAAATTTGAAAAAGCCGGTGAATGAAGGATGTCGACTCAAGGACGTTCATTGTTGCAGGATAACACGACGAAGTAGTCTGTATGGAAAACTGGTATACAAATATATAGTTAGATATGAAACATGTCCGATTTAAGACGGATATGTCTCAGGAAAGTTGATTGCATGTGTGGAGAGCGTGCGTCATGAACAGAATATGATCTATGGTAAAAGCAAGAACAAATGGCAGATTCAAGGGCGTGTGAATGATGACAGGGGAGTATAGGTGAGTTAATGGTTTTAAAACAGTTCAACAGAAAGAAAATTCATGCATAAATTACACTTTAAACTAAACTACGTTAAGGTCAATTCAAGAAAAGGAAAGTTGAGCCTTTTTACAATGCACAATCATTTTTAACATTTAAACATGAAAATGTTTTTACAAATACAATTCCTTCTGTAAGAGGAGAGTATGAAGAGCGATTCTTCGAATGATTGCAAGATAAATAACAACCACATAACGATTACCGATGAAAGCTTAGCAAAACTAAGGGCCAAACCTTATAAAGGCGCCTTTAGAGCAAGAACCAAGCCTTATAAAAGCGTTCGATTTTGTACTCGTTTTTTACAAAATCCGCAGCACAATATTGTTGTGAAAATCTTTATTTATGTAAAAGACAGATATTCAACTTGTGTCGCTTTATTTAGTTAATACATTATGATTATTTAGTTAACATTTATTAAGCTTGGAATGACAACATTAACAAGACTCTACTAAAACACTGAAGCTTCGCTTAAGTTATGAAACAAAGACTGCGAGTAAATATGTTAGTAAATTACTTAAATTGATGCGGTTGTGGATGAGTTTGAGGTCTTTCTAATTAATTAACTTCTGCCACTGAATTAGGTTCTTTTTTTAAATTTCTTCACCTCCTAAAGATTTTTATTATTTTAATTCACTTGTTGAATAAATAATGTCAATTAATCAATCACTGTCTTGAGACACTATTTCACTATGTGAGGACAAGTGTACTTCGCACCAATAATTCGATAAGGACCGCTGCACTTTATCTGCCATTGAATTTATGAAACCATTGAATAAGTTTTGGATAAAAGCAAAATCTTGTTTTAGATAATAGCACAGTAACAACAAAAAAAGTATATGAAAGCACTCGGTTAGTACTCGATGCACAGTGGCCGACTGCCCAGAGCCGACTGATTACTTGCGATCCGTGGAACGGAAACTTAAATGAAATACAATATGTTATAAGGAAGGATGAAGGCGTTTGCCTTGCGCAAGTCCTTACGTAGCTAAAAAGCAATTGTTTTCGGAAACAATGAGGTCTTCATATCGGGTGATATGGTTTTTGTAGCTGAACATACGTTTACGGAAAAGTTGGATCATTTAATTTTAGGAACTGAAGCTTAGAAAGACGTGTGAAGAGATAAAAGACGAAGATAGCTTTGTACAGTGTACTCGAATAGGACGGTTAAAGTGCTACTTAGACCTGATTATTTAATGTTGCCTATGTTTGTTCACATAATATTTCTTTGATAATAAAAGAGAATCTACTCACTAATGCACAGTTGGTTGGAACAAATAATGAAAAAAATAATAAACCAAAATAGTGAATTTTAATTACCAGTAAACTACACTCGGACCGAACTACTACATAGCCGTGCTTGCGACAATAATTTCAATATTTCAAAAAATTGTTGGAACTAGTACCGATGTGTGGCACTTCAAAAAAGCAAGATATTTTTTTCAATTGTCTTTATGAATTTCTGCAAACTTACAATCTATTCATACCCAAATTGATTTCTGTAGCATCAAATGGAGCTTCTTCAGTTACCAGAAAAAACAACAGTGTTGCAATACTTCAGAAGAATATACAGTGGCGTGCAAAAATGGATACATACTCGGTGGCCGTATGGTTTTTTGTAAATAAAAAACCTCCAATTTGACTGATTTGAATGATTGCTGAATTATTTTTTTCTCACTTCATCACCAAAAAAATGAAGAAACGATTTTGATCGCATCTATAGAACGCTGAAAATTCACAAATGTATCCATTTTTGCACGTTTAGAAGAAAATCTATTTTGCTGTGCAGGAAGAGTAAGATAGCTTTGACGCGAAAAATTGATAATGGTTTTTTATAGAGCGTCCAAAAACGAGCATTTTTTGCTATGGGCGGGAGGTTTATCGCACCCCGTTTAGGAGGTAGGGGCAATTTAAAATCAAAGCAAACAACACGGAAAAAAAATTCATTAAAAAACAATGGCAACACCTACAATAAAATACTATACCAACTTAGAGAGGCGAAAACTTGTTCTTTAACTATATATTAAAGTTAGATTGTTCATGCCCATAGTTTGTGAAAAATTCACATACAAACTCAATGTTTTAATAAGAAATAATAGAAAACAAAGTGTAGATAGTTTTTTTTTTTCAAAACTCTAAGTCCCAGTGCTAAATTAGGACCTTGCCGTTAATGCTCACGTTCATTTTGAGTAGAGCACCAAAAACAAAATGGTCTTATGTCTTCTAGTTTAAAAGAAAACTAGAATGGACTAACAACTCCCCAATACCCAAGAAAAATCGTTGACCAGAAAAAAAGAGTTCCATACGGAAAACGAGTGATTATTTTGCCCAAAAGAAAACGAGACAACTTTCACGCTTCAAACTTTGAATATAGAGTGATTAAGAGAGTAAATGTTTTGAAATGATTTAAAACTTTTTTCTCCGCAAAAGGATGTTAAAAAGCATCTACTGCTTGTTCGAATCAAATTCAAACCAATACCAATTCTTGAACTGTGCAAGCCGGAAATTAATTTTTTTTCATTTTGAGTTTGTACTACACATTTCCAAAGGATATCTTCGCAAATTTTTGTGGAAAAAATATAAAATATCAAAACGAACCGAACGCACAGTCAAGGGAACAAAATATTGCAAAAAAGACCACAACCCCTACAAAATGGTCCAATTGTTGCGCGTTTCTTGCATTGTTTGGGAAATTTTTAAATGTCATTCGTGCCCGCCTCAACAGCTGATTTTGACATTTCTCCACAAAACAACACTCGTCGTGCGCGTTGGCTCTTTGGTCGCGTGTGGTGTTCAAAAGAAAGCAATAAAAGATATAACTTCCTCGAGTTTTGCCTGAATAAAATATTTATTGCTCGTTTGTCGTCGTATCAACTTGGAGACTGGCACAGTAGTTAGAAAATGGATATTGCAGTTGTCTCTAGCACATCACGGAAATCAAGACAGGACGCTGGAATACTCTATCGTGATGATTTTGATGGTGGACCTGTCAGTATGGACGAAATAGAAAGGGGTCTCTATCTAGGTAAAGTAAATAGAATCATACACACGACTTTTTTCTTTAATCCTTTTCGATTCATAGGTAATCTTACCGCCGCCACACATATGGAAACCTTGAAAGCCTACAAAATCACTCACATCCTCACACTGGACTCAGTGCCGCTTCCATCACATGTAGTGCAAGTTCCATTTCTAACAACAAAATATGTGCAAAGTAAGTTGAAGTTGTGTGCACAGCTATAGTTGACATTAATCTTTTTCTCAATGATAAACCCCATTCACTTGGTTCGCTGTCGTAAATAGGCGAAGCATATAAAGCATCATCATCGACGTTCTTTTCAATAGTGATTTGTTACAGGACTTTCTTTACTTTTATTTTTTCTTTCAGTTTCTGATATGCCAAAGGAGGATATTCTGCATCACTTGGATCAGTGCACGGAATTCATTAGTTCAGTTTTGGAGGGAGGAGAAAACATACTAGTGCATTGGTGAGTTACTTTTTGTGGGTTGAAGTGGGTAGGTGAACACTATTATATTTACTTGTTGACCTGATTATTTGTGGGTTTTTGACGGGTCTTTCTAAAGAGGGAAATTGTATTTTACTCAATGGACAGAGCTGATCCAAATAATAGGATAAGATAATATAGAAACATTTATGAAAGGAAATAGGCTTAACTTCAAATAAGTAAATGCATAATACAAATTTAAATTCTTTGTTTTTACTTCTTCTTTTTTTCTTTTGGCTTACTCTATGGTAAAAGTACCAAAATTAAGGTTTGTTGTTATTGAGCGATAAAAGCAATTGCGAAACTATTAGTTAGTAAAACAAACATGAACTAACATAACTCTAACCAGGCTTTAATATGCGAGGTCTTAAATTGAAGATTGATGGAAAAATACTTTAACATTGAGTTTGATGAATGGAAAGTCAGTAGAATTAACGTTTAAGAGCTATTTTAAATATAAAAAGGCATCACCATGGCATAGAGCTGGTTTTGATTTTTTGGTTTTGTTATTAAAGTGTCTACTTTCTTTTGACTCTAAAACTAAAATAATCTCCTAATCTTTCTTTTAAATATTTTGTATTAAGTCTATTGCAATGACTTTACTGTCACTGTAAGACAATAAATCAGCGCTCACAACTATGACCAATTCCAGAATCGGAGCACCAGAACCTATTTTATGAATGTTCAGATCATGGGTGTATACTTTCTTTTAGCTCTGACTATATTTGCTTAACGTTTCCTAACACTGTCATGTATTTTAAACAATGCAAATTAATTTGCTTTGTACCTCTGTCAAATGAGATGAAATAATATATTTGCTTAATGAGTCTGTACGGAATGGCATGACGTCAATAAGTTTTTAGTAGCTGCTGATTGGAATGGGGTTCCAGTGAATCTCTTCGTAGTCCCTTGGATTATTATTTGTCTGAAATGTACGTGTTTTTACGCCTTCATTTTTTGTTTTTCTTTGTTTATTACCTAAAAGAAAATATAAGAATAAAAAACAAACCGTGTTCCTTTTTTGCGATATATCTCAGTGTCCTAAATCTGAAACTAATTTTGTATCAACTTTTAGCTACTTTGGGGTAAGCCGCAGCTCAACAGCTGTAATCGCCTACCTAATGAAAAAGCATGATTGGGAGTATCAGCAGGCATTCGAACTGGTCAAGTCAAAGCGTAAATTCGTGCAACCAAACTCCGGTTTCGTAAATCAGCTAAAGTTATATCGTCGAATGGGGTGCAGGATCGACCCACAGTTTGATAAATACAAAGCTTACCGCCTACGGCTAGCTGGTGAGCAAGTTCGCAAAGGTATACTCAATTTCATCACTACCAAATTTTCATAATCTAAAGAGGCTCCTTCACTTTTTTTTGTAGCTAAAATTCTTCCACAAAACTTTACAAATCTCATTAAACCCGATCCCGCAATTACCCAAGAGAATCCTGAACCAATAGTTTATCGTTGTCGTAAGTGTCGTCGTATAGTGGCTTCGAAGTCGAATGTTCTTCTGCATTCGCCTAAAAATGGACCACAGGCTGCAAATGCGGCAGCCACCTCGAATGCTGCGGCTGTTGAAACCCCAACGAGACTAATTGATCAAATTGCGGAACAAATTCGTCGGGTTTCCGTTTTTGATAGGCAGCCAACTGACGCCGACGCAAAGTGCAGGAGTATATTGTTCTTGGAACCGATTGCATGGATGAAGAATATTTCGAATAATACCCAGGGTCGTTTGAATTGCCCTAAATGCGAACAGAAGCTGGGAAATTTTAGTTGGGTGAATGGTAAGTTGAGATGATGGAGTGGAAAAAATAATGGGAGTGTAATGAGTTTTTGTTTTTAGGTTGCCAGTGTCCCTGCGGCGAGGAAGTGTCACCAGCATTTTATTTGATTGCATCTAGAGTCGAACTATCGAAAGCTGTGCAGAATGTACAAACCACCGTTTAAGATATGTTTAGGCTTTATTTGTTGGCCAATGCAGGTTATGGTGTAAGGCAAATGCTTAAATGCGTTTCATGTGGGATGAGGAGGCGCTTATAATTTTTTTTGTATATAATTTGTTTTATGGCGGTAAGAGTGATAATGAACTTAATTTACTTAAAATGAGTTCATGTCAACATCGTTTTCTAAGCCAAATTGTTTTCTTAAAAAGCACTCCTCCCCTTTTTAAAGCATGATAACAAAATGTTTTCCGTCGCCGAACTAGTAATATTATTAGGCCAATGAGACATTTAAGGGAGGGCTATTTTAATTTTATGTTTGTTGGTTTTCATTTCTGCCAAATGAGCAATGGCAAAACGACGATCACTCAAACACAAGATTAGAAATATTAATAGGCAAATATATTTAATAGTTTACAAATGCTTCCATATTTGATCAAAACAAAAAAACTACCCACAGCTATGTTAATGAAAATTTAGATTTTAAATTAAAATTAAAACAGTTCGTGTTAAAAACTGTTGAAACTAAGTACAATTGCTTAAGCAATAAGCGTTAAATTTTGATTATTGTTACATATTTATAATATTTTTAATAAGTTAAGTAGTATAAACCTGCGAAACGCGTCTCAAACATTTTATTATCTCGAAACGTAATCTAAATTAAGTCTCAATCACATCCAGTGGTCATTGCGATTTGAGCAACGGCTACCATACTGGGAAGTCCAAAATTTGGCTCTCGAAATTATTTAGGAACTACTTTACATATTTTGTAAGGTTTTCTTTTTCATAACCGGCTTTAATACATGTCAGCCATAGTTTTTGGTGAACAATTCACATGATTTTTACTGAAAATATCCCAACATAAACGTACATAACTACATCCCAGGCTCAGCGATTGATTCACATGACCTTTAGTGGAAATATCCCAACAAACGCACAAAACTACATCCCAGACTATCCTTATAATATTTCAGAATATTCACAAAACTGATTTGAATAAAATCTCCTATTTATAATGATTTACAAATCACCCATAATAAAAGTAGAGCGGTCTTTTGCTACAAACCTGTGGAATTGGGATGTCTTTACTAGGTTAAAATAAATATATAATCTGCGTAACAGCCCATACAGGGCTAGAGCATAGCTATTTCGTGCCTCCATTGTGCTGTGCGCGTTAGAATATGATACATGTGAAGGGGAGCTTCGGTTTATTGCCGGTTCAGAACGGCGGATTGCGTAAGCTTTCCATAACAGAAGTATTTCAGAAGGATTGTCAGTCGTTCGCTGGAGGTGGGGCCATGAAAATTGTTTGTGGTGTTCTTTCGTCGGGCTGGATTCGAACCCGGTTAGTCTCGCTTAACAGTCTGACGCAGTAACCATTTAAGCCACGGCGCCCTTTACTAGTTTAAACTTATTAATAAAACATAAATTTTTGGGTCGCATTTCGCTGTAAAAAGCTAATAAAACTTTAAATTTAAGTTCCGTGTGACAAGTTTTTATGTAGAAAATATCGTACAGGGTAAAATACTGTCCAAATATTTTAAGAAAAACATTATATTTAGTTACCAATTGAAAAGGTAAACAGAACATTTTAATTTGTATGCATTTTATTTTTCAATTCCAAGCATTTTTAGAATAATCCTGATCACAGAGTCAATCTAAACTTCTGATGACAGGATATTAGCTAAGAATTTAACTGAATTTTGTCAAATAAATAAATATGTAAATGGTACAAATGAACTAATTAAAATTTGTGAAAATACGCGTATCTGTTCGGTTTCAAAAGTCTGAAATGTGCATTATGTTCTTCCAAAATATGTAGATCTTTTATTATGAGATATAATAATAGAAATTTCTTTTTTCTTAGAACAATGTATCACACTTAGGCATTTTGAGAAGTTTTTTTGAGCTTTGCTTGCAAGTTATACACGCTATGTGAAATATTTATGTGATTCCATAGAAAAAATAATAATCAAAGTTATTCTAAATCAAAGAGTATATTTATATTTAAAGTTTGACAATACTATTATTACACTGTTTTATGAATTAACTGATATATTGAATAACGCTCATTACACTTGAAAATAGCTAAATAAGATCATTTTTATTGAATTTAGAAGGAAAAAAAAGTTATTTATAAACAAATAAATGCTTCCCATACGCATTAAAAAAAGTTATGTGCTCTAAATTTCTTACCGATTTTCAGAGTTTGTTAAGCAAGGATTATTTTCTAAGTTGAAAGAAAGATCGAAATTTAATTGAGGCTTTATATGACTGTTACTAGCTAAAAACGCTATAGAAAAGTGGTGACAATTTGGGCTTATCGAACAGTTACAGTAGCAGGATAGTGGCCCAAAACACACTGAATTCATGATTTAAATCATTTTACAATCGAATCGAAATTATTTATTTTGGGCTCTACGAAAAACTGAATAGTAGAAGATCTCTTTTGACAGAACGGATCCAATTTAATATCCCATTTAAAACTTTTATTAGGTTCTAAATATTTCATGTTGCCAAAAGAAACGAAATCAGCAAACAAATTGTTTCCATATTTAGTCATTGCAAGAATTTTTCATCATCATCATTAGTGGCGTAACAGCCCACGAAGGGCCAGAGCCTAACTTTTCGCGCCTCCACTGTGTTGTGCGCGTTATAATTTTGACACATGTGGAGGGGACCTACAGTTTATTGCCGGTTCCGAACGGCGATTGCGAAAGCTTTCCGTGACAGAAGTACTCCAGGAGGATTGTTAATCGTTCGCTGGAGGTGGGGCCGTGAAAAATGTGTATGGTGTTTATTTTTCCCCGAGCTGGATTCGAGCCCGAGTACTCTCGCATAACAGTCCGACGCACTAACCGACTAAGCCACGACATCCACGCAAATATTTTTAGGATACCTAAAATTAAATGGTAGTTTATATAATAGGTGCATCTTTTAGCATGAATTCAATCGAAAAGCTGAATCACACATCGAGAAGCTCTAAAAACATTTTACTAGTTTAATTTTTCCAA
Source organism: Syritta pipiens (assembly GCA_905187475.1). Taxonomy (NCBI): domain Eukaryota; kingdom Metazoa; phylum Arthropoda; class Insecta; order Diptera; family Syrphidae; genus Syritta; species Syritta pipiens. The sequence goes on along the minus strand of LR994571.1, from coordinate 7,321,732 downwards.
TTTGAATGGGACAACGAACTTGCCTCCTTTCTATTATAGACCTGCCTTTCTGGCCCAAAAACTCACTGCTAACATTATATAACTAAGGGTTTCTCACTCTTACTATCTATGCTTTATTCATTGATATTAACACATGTTCGCATTAATGACGCGCTCAAACGATCAATTATTTGAGTTGGGAAATCATTTCGGATAGTGTAAAACAAATGTTTAGTTCAAAACTTTTTCCAGTATGAAATATACCACTCCCATTGGCCAAATTGCACATTTTAAATTGCAATCTTCTTCACGTCATAATCATTTACATCAAGGACAACGTAAATATTTTCTTTATTCGAAGATGTCTGCGACGAATACAATTTCCATTGCGATTCCCGAATCCCCGTAGCAGAAACTGTGCAATTGTTTATTCTGGGAATTTGTAGCCACTGTCGTCGTAGTACGCGAAAATAATTGAAGTGGAAGCAAGTGTCGGTTTATTATACCCTTGACTCTGTAGACTGGGGTCAAGAGACCAGCCAGTGTGCTTTCATCCTTTGCACCCCATCGGTAAGCTTCCAGGACTCAGCACTAAATTTCACAATAATAATCATCCTGAAAAGGAGAAACATCCGCAACAAAATTCCACCCTCATTCCCAGGAAATGCCATGCAAATTGTAAAGCCGTTTGCAATTTGCAATCGTTACACGCTTCCCTGTAAACCGTTGGCGGAATTATTGAACGCCACCGCTAACCTGGGTTGGAGATAACCGAGCATCCCGTAGGGCGCTTTTTTGTCTTCCTGGAACAACGGCACATCAAAGCAGAGTAACTTGGGTGGTGTGTTCCTCCTATAATCGGTTTATTTGTGAGCGAAATATGCTCACTGGGGGTGCGGAAGGAGGGCTGCTCAATAAAACACCCGCATCCGTAATGACGGCGAAGTGAATCGACTGCCTGAGGTGAACTTCTTTGATGGTAATGGAGCGGATGTTGCTCCTCTCTAGTACTTTAGTTGCTTGGAATAAATGTTAAGTGGGATGCGTGGGGGAAGAGGAAGACTCCTGGCATTGATATCCATCCGCAAGGAGATATTAAGAAGCCACGAGCCGACCGGCAAACTTTTGTGGTGGGACCTTTGAATACACAGATTTTCTGCTAGGTTGAAACGTGCTTGCGCTCAACGGCTATTGGCGATTTTGAACCTTCCTACAGTCTTCGAGTCCATCTGGCTAGGTTTTGGGAAAGAAAAAGTTTTCTTTAAGATTATTAATTTTAAAGTCGACATTCTTTCAGTGAAACTAAACTTGAAACTAACCTCTGCTTGTACAGCAGAGTTCTTTAATTGAACTTTAACCCTAATCTAATGATTAACACTCACACACAAAATGATTACTTAGCTCCCTTTTCACAACATATAACTAAGGGTTTCTCAATCTTATAATGTTTTATTCATTGACATTAACAAATGTTCGCTTGAATGATATGTTTAAACGATCAATTATTTCAGTTAGGGAATCATTTCGAATAGAGGAAAATAGATGTTTAACCTTTCAAAACTTCTCCCAGTATAAAAAATGTCACTTCTATTGGCCAATGACTTTACATTTTGAATTGTAATGATACTCAGATCAGCGCTACTCTAATATCTCTTTTAGAAACACAAAGGTCAATATTTATATGGACTGCTGGGCCTAAGACACTCAGTAGGAGAACATTCAAGTCTAAGATGGTTTGCAAATACTAGTAAGCACTGCAACAGTAGTCTAGCCTGTACTTGGGTACCTTATGTTCACATCATCAGAACATAAAAAATAACGAAGTACTGAAGGACACCCCACCAAGGGAAAGTGTTTCAAATCTTTCTGTTATTTGCACATTGTGAATCCAATTACTAATTTTGCTAATTTTAAGAACAAAGCTGCTCAACATATTAAACGTTGCTACTAAGAAAAGATATATGTGTTTCCAAGAGTTTTTCTAAAAAAAACTGATAGAGAAATAAAACTAAAACTAAACTAAATTAAACACTTTTTCAGTAAATTCGACATCAAACTCTTCACAGACGCTAGTGTTAGGTGACCCAAGAGTACTTCTTATTGAATCAACAAAATCCTTTCGCTATATTACGACCGGCGTGAGACGGAACAAATTTTGAATCTACCCAACACCAAATGCAGCTTGTTGGTAGGTATTGCCACCATTGCTAACTCGGCCTTAGCGCCTTCAGGCTAGGGCTGACATCATCAGACACATAAAGGAACTGTAGCCATTCTTTGTCCAGCAAAATTATGGAGCAAGCTGCCAAGCGTTTGCTAGATTCAAGCTATAACAGGCTGCAGGGCTTAGATCAAATTGAAATGTGTTTCTATAATCGAACTGTAAAAATTGTATCTTTCTCCTGTCTAATTTTTTATAATGCGTAAGAGGAGATATGACAACGCCCTGCCTGAATTTTCTGTCTATCTCAAAAAAATGTATCCTTTTTTTGAACGGAACGATTTATCTGTCAAATTAAAGCCTCAGCTAAATTAAATCACAAAAAATAGCAACAATATAAAAGTGTCTAATCTGAGTGTTTTACCTGACGACCATTCCCACTAACCTTCACCCCTTCCAACGTGGTTTAATTTCATTCGCATTTGTCACTTCTCTGCATTAAATTCATAATCTGGTTAGTAATTTTCTACTCTGCGTTGCTGTGCGTTAGGCATGCCGCATTAGAACAGCTTCTGTTGCGCGCTGTGATTTAAGCAGAAAATTATGCAAATTGCTTAAACACGAAGTTACTGTTGCCTTTATGTTGCCGTTAATCAAATTAAGTTCAAATTTCCATAGCGGGGTGTTTTTTTTTTTTTTAAGGAACGGCACGTTTTTACATCTGTGACTGTCAAGGACGTGGTGAAGCTCAATTCATCAGGAGGGGCCACTTGTCTGAGGCAGTCTCAGCTTCTTAAGGGCTTCAATGCAAATAAAGTTCAACGAGAGAAAACAAAAAAAGTTTAGCTCGCATCACCTGACAGTGAACAGTGTTACCACATCACTGTCATTGGTTAACAGGGTCTTAACCTAACTTTTTGTTCTTGTGTTTTTTTGGTTGCTGTGGCTTTCCGTTTAGCTTATTTGCCTTCTGGTTCTTTTTTTTCTCAGAGCGTAAAGTAAATAAATACGAAAACAGTCACATATGATGATTGCAAACTGAATAAATTGTTTGTGGGTTGGGTGAGAGAGAGAGGGACCGTTGTTTTTCTTATATTGTTTTTAACAGCGTAAGTAGAGAGTGATGTATTTGAGCCGGGGGAAGACGTTGAAAGAGGAATACTTATAGTACAAAGCACCAAAAGGTATATAAGGATATACGATGTTTCAAAAACCCACAGCAAACTCTTATGTCGTAAGTCTCTTACTTTGCTAATATAAGGGAATCCAAATATTTAAACGATCAACTCGAAACCTATCTTTAATGTGTATGCATTTTAACTATTACAAAACTAATCGCTTCCATTGGTTCAATTCTATATTCGATGCAAAGCTCGAAGAACCTCTGCCTAGGTTGTTACGCCATTTTCTTTTTCCAATGGTTTTTACACCTGCCTCTTGGAAGGATTAATTTACCTGTTCTACAAAAAATTCCAAGGCCCAGGTAGATGGTTTTTTAGCACGGAGAAGTTCATAAAAGAACTCCAAGTTACACTCCAAGCACACGCCATTTATAAGCAATTCGTTGTGCAGTAAGCAACTCAGACCAGCTAAGAGATTTTTCTCCTTTTCAAATAGTCATCTAAATTATCAATTTTAAATATGTCCGGAGTAATGAAATTCGTTTTCCAAGGAGTGCTTAAGCATGTACGCTTCCCAGCCAATGCCTCCTACGAAACCATCATTCGACTTGGTAAGTACTTTAATCTCTTTTGTTACCATATTTATAACTTACTAATGTTTTCTTTTTGATTCTCATTTCAGCTCTTATTGAATTCTCAATTCCAATTGACTACGAGGACTATGTTAGCATACAAGCCGAAGGGATGTATCCGATCAGCAGGGACCTATTCGAGAGCCTAGTTGCAATGGAACAAAAACCAGACCTCGACTTCCACATCGATGTGTGCATGGATAGTGCTCCTGCTGCAGAACGGACATACATTAAATTCGTTTACGAAGGCAACTTGGAGCAGATCTATTATTCGGCGCTTGACACTTATGAGGACATAATTGAGGCAGGATTCCGACGGTTTTCAATTCCAATCGAATACAAAAACTTCATGCGTCTGGCGACTGGAGGTAAGTACCCAATCACTCCCGTGGTGGTCCCTGGAAACCACGTGTAGAGAACATTTTTATGCACGTGGGCTAAATTTGCAAGCATTTGTTAAGAGTTGAGATAACTTAACTTTTAACTTTACTAGAGCAATAAACTTTTTTCCTACCTGACTTGCCTTATGGTAAGATTGCCTGATTTATGAACAAAATGTTGAGAATTGGTTTCTGTTTTGAAGTCTTATTTGTTGCTTAGCAGATTCTCTTTTATAGAAACTGATCTTCGTCACTATGGAGGTATTATCATTTTTTCCATCCTAATCAAGCCTCTTTATAAAGAATCTTCGTGAATTATTTTTTTTACCCTTACGATCTACTTTGCTACTCTGTAATTAAACTGAATCACCCCTTCGATTAATTTTGTCGTTTCCTGAGATATCTACCAGATTATTCCGGGTGTCGTCACTATGCTGTAAATTCTTATATATCTCGAAGTTATCCTTTCAGTAATGGAGTGTCAAGTGTAAGATGCCAAAAGACAATGCTCATGGGGTATTCCTTAATCCCTTAATCTGGGATTTTTGTTACAAATGGATGTTACAACGAAGAGTATAAAGGAAGGTAAAAGTAAAAGAAAGTCATTTGCACCAGGTGGGACTAGTCGACACGACTCCACGCAGTCCACAGATGTTCTAAATTTAAGTGGTGGCTATTGTGTGCAATCGAGTTTTTTTTTCATGCATGAGGGTTTTGAACTAAGGATTTGATTGAATAAGTAATAAATTTCTTCTGCATTTTTTTGAGCAAATTGAATGCGGTCAAGATTCATTGCAAATGCATAGAACGCCCAAATCAAGACATCCACAAAAGCGGCCACAAGACCATCGTAAATCTCAAGCCTCTCCCTGATTCGGCCAATTACTGATTTTCAAATTAATCCCACATTCACTTTCGTCCACTGTCCATCCCGCTTTTCTTTGAGCACAAAAAGCCCACAACCAAGTTGCATTTTAAACGAAGCCGGAACGGACTTCTTATTTGACACCGCCACCAAACTCTTTGGCGGCCAATAACATTTTCAAAATTCCCTGCATCACATTTCACTTTGGCGGAATTTTAATTAGAAAATTCCTTGGAGAAGTATTTTCGGCGGAAAGTTTTGCAGAACTACTTCCGTCGAGGAAGTGAGGACGCGCATAAAAGTTTCACAATGGTTTCCGTTTCCGTTGGCGTCAGTGTCGGCGTTAGGGTTGGCGTTGGAGGTTCAAGTTTCAGTTCATCGCCTTTAGGGTTATTCATTTGGCTTATTAAATTCACTCTAAGTTAATTAAGCAATTAAGAAGGCTCAGCGGAAACACTTTCTGATTTGTTTCTAGAATCTTACAGTGTTTCCTGTCACATTTATACGCGTGGTGGAGTTTTCACTGATTGCTGTGAAAAGATGGATGTAGGTAATGGGAGGGTAGTTTTTCGGCTTAATTCGTGATTTTCTTTTTAAAGATTTTTAGTTAAAGCTTTTTCCCGGAGTAGGTGAGAAATTCAAAAGCCTCGGCACACTTTTCGACTGAAGCCTCGAACGCAGGGTTATTCTATCGGTGGGCTAATATGTTAAAACGATGGAGTTGCTAATCATTAAGAAGGGCTGAGGGACAAGGACTTTCAGATTCTAAGCGGTAATATAGACCAAGGGAAAAAAATTTAACCTTTTGAATTAACAAATCAATTGACGATTTCTTTATTCATGAATTCTTTTCGGGGTAAGCCATTGCTACTGAATCACCATTTTTCTTGCAGCCTTTGATTGTAAAAATCTTCCGGGTGGAGTCTCTTTGAAGTCCTCAGCACACACTTGAAGTCCCACCATTCATTTGAAGTAGTATTATTCACTCGAAGTCTTTAAGACTTCACCAATAGTTGCTTTTGGTCTTTTCTACTCCAAGGTTTTGCCTGCGGTTTTGTTATCAGTATTTTTATGAGGGGCTGTGAGGTTGGCGTTATGTTTTCTTATCAGTAGGTGATGTGTGTGTGAAGGTTGTTGGTAGGCGCCATATGGTTTTCTTATCAGTAGGTATGAGTAAGCGTCAAGATGCTATGTGGGTATGCGTCATGTATGTGTGGGTTATGGGGGGCGCTATGTGGGGGTTATGGGTCATCGTTAAAAATAGTACTTGTTGGTAGTTTGTGATAACCTTGCTTATGATAAGCTAAATGTTATTTGTTTTAACGTTTAGAAAGAGATATCCTTCTAGTTTTATAAAACATATGAGAGAGATGATTATATATTATATAATATAAAGCAATATAAGTAGTGGTTAGATTTCATTATGATGACATATTTATAAAAATGTCTATTTTGATGTGCGGGGAGATTAATATCACTTTGGCGTCAAAAATTGATAATGATTTTTTATAGAGCGTCCAAAAACGAGCAATTTTTTCTATGGCCGGGGAGTCTATCTTACCCCGTTTAGAAGGTAGGGTCAATTTAAAATCAAATCAAACAACATGAAAAAAATCACTAAAAAACAATGGCAACACCTACAATAAAGAACTGTACCAACTTAGAAAGGCGGATACTTGTTCTTTAATTATACAATAAAGCTGTATTATTCATGTTCAGAATTTGTAAACAATTCTCGTTCAAACTCAAAATTTTAATAAGATATAATAGAACGAAAGTAGATAATTTTTTTTTTAATTGTAAGTCGCAGTGCTAAATTAGGACCCTGTCGTTAATGCTCACGTTCATTTTGAGTTGAACACAAAAAACCGAATGGTCTTATGTCTTCTGGTTCAAAAGAATGATTGGCAATGAAGTAAGAAAAAAAATAACACAAAAATTATTCAAATCGGTCAAACGGGGGGTTTTTTATTTACAAAAAACCATACGACCGCCGAGTATGTATCCATTTTTACACGCCACTGTATATCAACACATCTAAAAATGGTCAAGAGCAAACTACATGCGACTTGTGTACCGATAGCTGTGAGGATAAGCCTAACACTTGTGGATGCTGGAATGTTTTATCAAATGTGTAAAGAAATTAATGCTACTGTATGAACGTCGTAGATAAAAAGCATTGGTTCAAAAACATGGTGTTCAGTTTCGTGTTGACCTTCGTTTAGAGAGTTGCATACAGTAAAAAAAAATGTTACGTAATATTCAAACATTGTTTTTAATTTGTGGTGGCTATTTAAAAGCTAGCCCAATACCAATCAATTTGTCGAGTCTTGATAATAGTGGAAACTTGGAATTGGGCATACTACTGCCTAGTAATGATAGCTTGAAAATTGATTTATCCTTTCAATTGATGAGACCCAGTGAAGATTTGGAAAAGCAACAAAATAATGCATAAACACTGTTACCACCAACATCAACAGCAACAACAACATCAAAAAAACCAGATCTAAAATATTTTACGGTTGAGGAGGCGATAGAAGCATTTAAGCAAGATTTGATTGGCAAAGAACTGGATATAGCTGAAATAATTGAAAGTGATAGTAAATTTTATCGACATTTTAGGTTATTATATGATGAAGCACATCTTGATATTCGGTGTACTTATAAGAGTGGTTATGCAAAACGTTTATTACATATGAATAGTTGTAAGTTTCGCGAGGTTGAAAATGAGAGAAATTTAAATAATAGTGAAATAGGAGTTTTTAAAACAAAGGATACAAAGTACCGTTCAAATGTAGAATTTATCAACATTAAGGATTGTTACATTCTAAGAAATGGCTATTTGGTAGGCCATTCTAAGAAATGGCCATTGCGTAGGCCATTCTGTAACAATCCTTAATGCTGATAAATTCTACATTTGAACGGTACTTTGTATCCTTTGTTTTAAAAACTTCTATTTCACTATTGTTTAAAATTCTTTCATTTTCAACCTCGAGATACTCATAGTAATTTGTATAACAGATATGTAATGTGTATAAAAAAATTTAAATAAAAATAAAAGAAAGAGCCATATATGTTTTGTTTTTCTTTTTTTTTTATTATCTTTAACATTTCCAAGAGTATATGATACGTACTGAAGGTTTTGCTTTTTCCCTCCCTGGTCTAGTTCAACAAAGCGTTTAAGCTTTACTCATTATTCAACAATGTCGACAGGAAGGCAGGATCCCTCGACAGATCCAGGATGAGATCATATCACACACAACAAAAAAAATTAACAGAACATTTTGGTTTTTTTATCCTTATTTTTATTTTAAGTAAGGGTTTCCAACTCTACTAAAAGTAGAGGGACTAATACTGCATCAGCCTCTTCTGCTTTTGCAACTATTTCCATGGCACCCATTTTTTTTATGAGAGCTCGGAATTTGTGGTAGTTTTTATGTTCAACCAATGGAGTTATGGATTTACAAGCCTCTATTAGGCTAGGGTGGTCCCATGATGCTTGTTAAAACTCATTAATAAAGTTGTCTATTAAATTGATTAAGCATTCCATTTTTTATCTAAAGAGAAAAAAAAATGTATGTAATTCAATAAAAAAAATATTAAGCTTACCTTTTAAATTTGTTTTTTTTACAAAAAAAAAAAAAAAAAAAACACTGCTTATGCAGTTGTTTAAAGTGACTTGTTGAATGTGTTCAAAAATTTGAGAATATCTTCGATTTATGCTTACATTTAGTTAACAAAACAAAAATTATCAAGGCTATCATTTCGTTTTGTAGTCGGGCGTTAGCCACATTTTTTTCCCATTTCATTTCATATCCTTTTTAATTATACAGGCATTTTGGACACAAATGTCCACAGTTAAAAGAGTTAAAGGTTTGATATTGTCTATGATTGTATTGAATATTTGTTCACAAGTATTTGACAATCTCTTCTGGTGGCTGTAGATTTCCAAAACTATCGAAATATTCAATGTGTTCCGGTGCCGTGTGAAGAGTCCAGATTAACGATACCACATTCCCTTCGATAAGGGCGTTTCTTCTGATTTTTTTTTTTGGTGACTATCCGTAATCTATAAATGTGCAGACAGCACGGAGTCAGATCATTTCCCACATATCCTTTGAGCAGATAGGTGGTGAAACTTACTCATACCAACTTACGTTAAAGATGGCCGGTGAAGACAAAAAACAGCAAGCGAGCATCTTCAGCGCTGCAAAGAAAAAGACAGTTAGGAAACCAGTTCCCGTAGCATATCACCTCTTTCTGTACCGGGAAGAGCTGCGTCGCCCGAAGCATCGGTCGTTAAAACTTTCGAAAGTATCAGCCACCGACTTGGTGGTGAATTCCATTGTAGCCAATCTAAAAAACTCTGTCTCTCTCTCTTGTAAATTGTTTTTTTTTTTTTAGAAATAAGACGTTAATAAAATTAAAATAAATTTTATTGAAAATTAAGAAGCTTTATTGAGAATTGAAGACAGCTACCCCAGATGTACATTCAATAATCAATAAATAATAAACAACTCTGATCCTGTGATTCCTGAGAACTACCACTTCAGAGCAGTGAAGATTAGGTATAGAAATTGTTAAGTTAGTTCTAAGCAGGCTCAAAATTTTACAATGATGACGGAATCCGCGTTCGGCTTAGCTCGAAAAATTCGAAAAATAGATGGTGGTTGATGGTTTAGTGAGTGACACAAGTAGTTGAAGGTGTTCTTTAGGCTTTCATCTGGCAAGAAGGGTTCACCCACCAAAACGGCGTCAGCTGCGAGATTTTTTATGTGCAACTCTTCCACTTCTGTTTTTATGTGTGCAAGGTCCAAACAATTAATTAATTTAATAATAATTAAATTAATAATAATTAAATTAATTTGCTTAATTTCGAGCATTAATTGTTGTTTGATACTCTCAACACTCGATGTTAAGCAATTTAAATTGATGGTTTGATCCTAAATCGAAGCAACTCGTCCCTTCAGTGCTTCAAGGTCCAAATCAACTTGTGCGAATTTTTCAGTAGTGCTTTTCTCAATCAGAGCAATTCTCCGAGACAAATTGCTTTCCATAACGAGTATTCGGTTAAGTACTGACTCACCCTGAACAGCAATAGCTTTTGATAGTTTTGTGAAAGATTCCTTGTCCGCTGACGAAGGCTTCGGAGACGATGACAAAGACTGCGTTTGAGATGGTGTAGGTGACATTTGTGCCAGTCTGTTTGCTTACTTTTGTAGTTGTAAACGAGTGCCTATATCGGTAAATGGTGGTGAGAATCCAATTATAAATTTCATGAATTTGGCGAAAAATCACCGGTGTACGCGCACTAGAAAGATGTTAATGAATAGTTGTGATTCCCAAACGTACAGATAATATTTTTGTGATCGTGATTATAGGATTAACGTGGAAACACGTCTACTCCATTTAAAATTACAGTAACTGCATTCCCAAAACAATGCATTCTTTTATAGCTCTGGTAACGAAGTAGTTCTGTACTTTCGATCAGTGAGTTAACTAACATTGAATTGTGAAGTGAAAACATATAATATCCTTAAATTACTAAACTTTGGTTCAAACGGCGGCGTAAGTGTAATGCAGGTTTCATTATCACTGTCCAAGCGACTAAGCATCCTCCTTTTGTATCGGTTTTTTTTTAATTTTCTGCGCGACTAAGTGTGAAATTTTCTTAATACGACATATATCTGCATTATCCCCACGTCCAAGCACTCCAATCCCCTCTGCGAGTGGTTTATCCCAAACTATCACCACTATCAACAAATGTCTTTCAAATGTCCTATTTTCTTAAAAAAAAAAAACATAAATATATGTATTTTCAAAGGAGCAAGCGAAGGATGCCTTTTACTGGACACATTATGTTCTCCTCCTCCTTGTCGGCTGAAAATGGAATTTCAGGATTAAATTGCACTTTACCGTTAGCACGAGTGCATTAATCATAACTTTCCGTTGAACACGTCATTACTCTTGTTGTTGTTTCGTTTCGTTGGAGGCGGCGTCGTCGTTTTTGCGGGTCCGACAAGTATGCTGGGAAATAACACGAAGCAGACGATAGTGAAAATACACTTTCTTCCCACTCTGTCGCCCCGTAGCCGTCTAGCCTAAGGACTAAAGATACTCGTGTGGGAATTCATAATGTTTTATGAGACACGTTGGAGTAGTGCAAATGACGTGCTAAATTGAATGAAAGATTCAACTTTTTGAAGCGTTTAGTTATGAATGAGTAGGAAACGGAAAGAGGAACGAGAAATTGCGAGATAAATCTGATGTTAGGTAACCATGGTTAAAATGACAAGTGTTCATTTTGGGAGGACCAACGACAATTGCAAAATGTCGAGTCTCTTAAATTTTAAATCAAAGCAGTGGTAGCTGTTGAAACTGTTGCAGATAGAAAGCGGCCAGCGAAATCCTAGATGACTGCTGAAATGAGCTAAAATTATATGCAAAAAGTGGATTCCAAGAAAATCGCACCCAACCATTGGTATGCAAATAACAAGAACACTGAACAAAGGAGCAACGTTTTTGGCCACTCTCCTAATCAGCAATGATTTTAATTGGTTTATGTTACTCCGTTTATGTGTTTTTTCGGAGTTGTGCTGCTTAAGGTAATATCTACTGCAAGGTGTTTTTTTTTTTTGGCTTAAAAAGCTTGCCGTGTTAACTTAATTATACAAACCATGTCCATTAGCAAAGCATTGTTTAAAAAAGTAAAGCTTGTTCCGATTGTAAATTCCAATTGCGTCTTGTAGAAGGTGACATGAATAAAAAGATTCCAACAAATTGTTCCATTTCACTTTGTGACATGTCGATTACCTTGTTAATGTTGTCTTGTAAAGCTTTTCTGTTAGCTTCTTCCATAATCATTTCAAACAGATCTCCAGAGAAAAGAAAAGAGAGGGTGTCAGTGGGACAGTGCCAGAAGGATATTTTCTCTAGAAAGTTCTAGTCACTAAAAAGCGATAATCGCTTTGAGTAAATGGTGCACGAGCCTCGTTCCTCCACCTCACTTTCTTTTTCTTCTTCTTGGACAATGGTTTTTCATCATCGGAATCGTCGTTTTCATCGGTTTTAGACACCTCCACGTGTTCACTAAGCGCCATCTCGACATCCTGCTCATCCTCCGATCCGAGAACTTCATTCTCGCTTTGATTTCCATAAAAGGAGTTTGACTAGATCATTGTCACATCAAAAAAAAAAAGTTCGAACATTCATACAAATCCACGTAATCAAAAACGCGTTGAATTCCACAGTTACGATTAAACATTTAGCACTTGAATTCTACTTACCAATATCAAATCTTACTTAACAAAAATACACTAGCTCGATCGACTGCTCAGGTCAAATGACAAACCAATAATTAAAATTCATAAAGATGAAAAATGATAAAATGCTCAAACTAAATGCTCTTTCGTCGTCCGTAGTAGACTGTATAACGAAATTGACTGACGCGACGCACACGTTATTGCTCTTGTTCTATGAGTTACCGTTATGTGCTGAGGATTAGCTCGCTGTTGTCTGACGACCAATGTACACAGCATAGACTTATATTCGGTGATTCGGAGCATTAGCCTTTAAATTGTTTTCTAGCCAATAAGAAGCAGGAAATCGCGGTACACCCAAAACACATCGAACTTTTATATCGAAAAAAACAAAATAAATATGCTATATAGCTACAACTGTAAAAACATGTTCGAGACGAGTGCACCAACATAACAAAATAAAAAAGTCGATAGTCGAATGTACGTTGCAAGCGAAATTCGAAAATCCATCTCATTTTTTGAACAGACCTCGTATGGCTGCTTGTAAAGGGTTAACAAACTTAACAAACAAAACTATGTGAATTAAATGACAATTTTTCATTAAATACGCATTAAATCGCATAAGCCTTTCACCAGCTTAAAAAATGATCCGATCTCAGATCCTCGATTCTAATCACACCACAGTTCATTTGGGTAGTTAACGCGTCCCATATCCAGATTAAGTTCAACGACTTTAGCAGTTGTCCTTAAAACTAAATACACAACCATCTTCCATCCCCTAAACTCGCCTAATATCACTCGCAACACTACAAAACAAATGCGAGCTGTCTCCGGCAAACCGCCAGCGAATATGTTACCTCCCCCTACATACACACGTCATCCTCCACATCGATCCAATGTATCTACAACGATAATCATCCGGCATTAGCAGCGGATGAGAGCGCTCGATAAGCGGATAAAATAAATTGTATCCTGCCAAAAGGGTAATAATGAGCTGCTAACGGTCGTTCGAGCTCGTCGACAATCGTTTCCACGTGTGGATGGCATGTCCTCCCACTTCCCACAAGACAAAACTAAATGCGATGAGGTGATGTAATCAAAATGAGGAATTCCCCCGTTCGCCTTCAGGTGATTACACTCTCATTTGTTTTTACTCCCTACAGATGTAGGCCGACGTTTAGCGAGTAATTCATTCACCTGTTCCAAGAGGCTCTTTGTGCACCCTCTCAACTCCGCCACCTGCGGAGCCGAAGAAGCGGTTAAAGGAAACTCAATGAGGAAATAATAACAAAGGAGTATGGAACTTGAAGTGGTCTTTGTGTAACGTTGGCACTGGAGCAGATTGAGGCACAGCATCTCACCACAAAAACCGTGTGCATGAAGCTTGACGCAGCCTTTAGACAGATTAATTTTCGGGCAGGTTATATGCCTGCAAAGAAATAAACCCCAGTAGAGAACTGTTGGGGCCCAGGTCCACCCTGGACAGTAGCGCCCCCTAAGTACTAAGAGAATTGTTGTAACGACAAACGAGGAGTTTGCAGGAAATCGCGGTACACCCAAAACACATCGAACTTTTATATCGAAAAAAACAAAATAAATATGCTATATAGCTACAACTGTAAAAACATGTTCGAGACGAGTGCACCAACATAACAAAATAAAAAAGTCGATAGTCGAATGTACGTTGCAAGCGAAATTCGAAAATCCATCTCATTTTTTGAACAGACCTCGTATGGCTGCTTGTAAAGGGTTAACAAACTTAACAAACAAAACTATGTGAATTAAATGACAATTTTTCATTAAATACGCATTAAATCGCATAAGCCTTTCACCAGCTTAAAAAATGATCCGATCTCAGATCCTCGATTCTAATCACACCACAGTTCATTTGGGTAGTTAACGCGTCCCATATCCAGATTAAGTTCAACGACTTTAGCAGTTGTCCTTAAAACTAAATACACAACCATCTTCCATCCCCTAAACTCGCCTAATATCACTCGCAACACTACAAAACAAATGCGAGCTGTCTCCGGCAAACCGCCAGCGAATATGTTACCTCCCCCTACATACACACGTCATCCTCCACATCGATCCAATGTATCTACAACGATAATCATCCGGCATTAGCAGCGGATGAGAGCGCTCGATAAGCGGATAAAATAAATTGTATCCTGCCAAAAGGGTAATAATGAGCTGCTAACGGTCGTTCGAGCTCGTCGACAATCGTTTCCACGTGTGGATGGCATGTCCTCCCACTTCCCACAAGACAAAACTAAATGCGATGAGGTGATGTAATCAAAATGAGGAATTCCCCCGTTCGCCTTCAGGTGATTACACTCTCATTTGTTTTTACTCCCTACAGATGTAGGCCGACGTTTAGCGAGTAATTCATTCACCTGTTCCAAGAGGCTCTTTGTGCACCCTCTCAACTCCGCCACCTGCGGAGCCGAAGAAGCGGTTAAAGGAAACTCAATGAGGAAATAATAACAAAGGAGTATGGAACTTGAAGTGGTCTTTGTGTAACGTTGGCACTGGAGCAGATTGAGGCACAGCATCTCACCACAAAAACCGTGTGCATGAAGCTTGACGCAGCCTTTAGACAGATTAATTTTCGGGCAGGTTATATGCCTGCAAAGAAATAAACCCCAGTAGAGAACTGTTGGGGCCCAGGTCCACCCTGGACAGTAGCGCCCCCTAAGTACTAAGAGAATTGTTGTAACGACAAACGAGGAGTTTGCAGCAAAGCATGCGTCAAGGGACGAACCATGTGGGCCGGGCTGTCTTTTTCAGGCTGAAGTATGATTGATGTCCGATTGGCTGCGGTCTTTTTGCTCAAGAAATTGGCGGAAGGAAGAGAAACACCACTCATAAAGTGTTTGTGCAGCTATAAAACAAAAATTAACATGAAGCTTGAGCACTCAATAAACATCCCCCAGTGGTGGCATAAAAATCCTCTTCGTAGCGTTGTGGCTTAAACTCAACGATTCCAAGCGCCATCATTTATTCAAGTGACCGCTATTAAAGTCCTCGTAACGAAGCGTTTATTTAGCCTCTTGGAGCAGTAAATTAACCTCAAGAGACTGAAAAACGCTTTACGCATTCCTTTAATTGAGGCTGTTGATTCCTTGTAATTTTTTTGTTTTTTTTAGCAGCCCTTTATTCGTTTTTGAGAATTACTGATAATTCGTGTCCTTGAGGTGCGGAGTGTTTATTTTGGCAAAACTAACCATGGTTGTGGTACGAGGGGCGTTCAATATATTCTCGGTATCGGGGTGAAGCTGTGGTTGTAAACCATATATAAATTGACTTATTTATCAAGTAAAATTTCATATAAATGTGAATATTAATTCGCATTTTATCTCTAGTTAAACAGAGTCATAATGGCAACTGAGAAGATGATGGTAAAATTTGAGCATCTTACTAAGCAAGGAAAAAGTCAAAAAACTATTCATGAAGAGATGGTGGCTGTTTACCAGGGTTTATTAGTATTAATTAAGCTTAATAATCAAATAATAAACTTAATTTTATAAGTTCACCACTTTCAGGTAAATTCTTAATTTTTTTATTGGGCCTAACGGATTTTCTACCTGTTTAAGCTTTCTCAGGAATTTTTTTTTATAAAATTAATTTGTAATTATGGCAATAAAAATTGCCATAAACATTTTTGTTGTGAGTTCAAATAAAGTCTGAGAAATTAAGAAGTTATGTACCTACTTTTTCTACGAAAGGGTTAGATGACGGTTAAGTAGGTCAGGATTTGATTCTGATGAAAAGCAAAAGTGGAAATGATGAAATTAAAGAACTTTAAATTACTCCTTTGAATGTGGAATCCAGAAAGAAAGAAAGTGGTGAATTGGTGTAGTTCGTTAACAAAATTTATAAATAATTCATGGTCATGGTCAATTCAAGTTATGTGATAGCTCTTAACTGCAACTCTATTTTCAGGAGAAGAGTCCGGAAAATCATCAGTGCTCTTCATTACATGATTTTAAGTGAGTTTCAGTGTGCGCCGTAATTTGAATGGTTAATGCGTCGATTTCATAAGAGAGTGAGCGAGAAAAATACCACAAACAAATTTCACAGACCCACCTAAAGCGAACGAATGACAATCCTCCTGGAGTATTTTTTGTCTTCAAAAGCTTCTCAAATATGTTCAGTGTTATTCTCAAAACTCTAGTAAATTCGCTTGCAAATTTAGCCCACGTGCAGACAAATTGTCCCTACACGTGGTTTCCAGGGACCACCACGAGGAGGTAAAGCAAGCTTCGGTCCCCAAAAATATATGTTTAATGCTTTTATGATTTGCATCATAAGTGTCCTTCCGTATTTTCTGGAAATATACAAATTCCTTTCCCTAAAAATTTAATTCTCCATAAAATTTATTTCAATTTTATTAGTCTTATTTACAATGTTTACAAACTATTTACAAGAAACTACGGAATTTAAAAGATTGGTCACAATGGAATACATTGCAACAAGTCAATTTATAACCTAAACCTATTTCTTGAGTGAAACGGACTTATTAATCTTGTCGATGGTGTTCTTTAACTTCCTCTTATAGAGAATGTTCTGGACCAGATTTTCGCGCTCATCGTTGTTGTAGCTGTCGATGTCATTCCATGAAATCACCACCAAGTCGGTGGTGAGCTGAAACTTTGCCTTTGAAAGTTTCAGTGAGCGATGATCCGGGCGACGTAGCTCTTCCCGGTACAGGAAGAGGTGATATGCGACATGAACTGGCTTACTACTTGACTCCTTCTTATTACGCGAGAAGGAGTCAAGCAACGCAAGGAATTTGCTTGACTTCTTCTTCTTGCGTTCATCATTGGAAGCGCTGGAGATGCTTAGTTGTTGTTTTTTGTTTTCTTCGGCCATTTTTAATGTTAGTTATTATGAGTAAGTTGTACAACCGATCTGCTCGAAGGATATTCGAAAAATGATCTAACTGCATGCTGTCTGCACATTTATAGATTACGGATAGTCAAAGAAAAAGAAAATGAGCAGGTAACATCCTTAATTTTAAAGGGTTACTAACGCTAGGTAGATGAGTTCATTCTAGCCTCCAAGTGATACCTGTGTATTGTGATTTACGGCCTGATAAGAAAACTTCTTTTATACCTGTTTCTCGGAAGGATCAATTTGCCTGGTCTATATGGAATTGAGATGGCCCATGCTCAGGTAGAAGGTTAACAAAACGGAAACTTATAAAAGAGCCCCAAAAAAGCATCAAACATATGTTTGGGGGACCGAAGCTTGCTTTACCTCATCGCGATGGTCCCTGGAAGCCACTTGCAAAGTTCCAGTCGTCTTAGATCCAAGCCGTCGACTTAAATTGCCCAATTTTTTGTTTTCCTCTTTTTTGTTTTTAAATTTGTGAGTGAGCGGATGCTTATTACAATGACACCCGGCAAGTCGAGAAGAAAGAACCTAAGGCGAATTTATATTTAAGCGCGCGGGAAATGAATTCGCCACCCAATTTAATCGGAGCAATATTAAAACTTACATAGACTGACCAGATCAAATTATTTTAATTGATGTCAAGTAAATCATTTTACAAAAACAAAGAAATCTGAAAAAACAACTGACAATCCTCCTAGAGTACTTTTGTCACGAAGCGCATACGCAATTCGCTGTTCAGGAACGGCAATAAACAGGAGGTCCGTTAAGGACAAATACTTTTATACAAAAAAGCATTTTTTTTCAATAGATTGTCCATTTTCTTTCCCCAATTATAGCCATCTTAAGTGTCCACGTGAGTATGTATTTAAAGCAAACCACTAATGAGGTGAACTTCGAAACAAAGCCGCAACGTAACAATGTTTGAGTTTTCAGATGCAGTCGACAAGAATAACTTGGAAAAACTTCCTGCTTCCATAACTGCCCCCTCTAAAAATATTTTGCGTTCTGAAATACCCAACAGAGCTCGAAGCCCTTGAATTGTCAACAACAGTCTCATCAGATCCTTGAACTTGTTCATCGAACTCACGTATTGATACAAAAGGAATCTTTTTCAAGGGTCCCACGCTGTGTTACCGTTGTTTACAGATATTTTCCATCCCGCTAAACATATAGATCTGCTGTTTCCTCCCAAACAACTCCACACGATGATTTACGTCATCATCAGTTGGCCAAAAGCTGTCATCGCCGAATGTAAACACACAAATGACAGATGCAACACATAAAAGGACGAGAAATTAAATTAGGGAATTCAGGATGAAAATTTGTGGTCGTCTATAGAAATCGACTATTGACGAAGGGTCGGTCGGACAGGGAGTGAGAGTTATTCAGATTCTGCTCGACGATTGAATTGATTTCGAAATTCGGGACGTTTTTCGGTTCGTTGGCTGCATCTGTGTGTGAGTGGGTTTGATACCAGACTCGCGGACCTCCTCACAGGTTGTTTTGCGGTGATTTTGCCCAAAGGTTAACCTCAAAAATTTCACCGAACTTTGGGGCATGCATGGCTGAGTAACTAGGACGAAGAGAAAAGTTAGCTGTGTTTGAGTTGTAAACCTCTGTTCGACCGCTAATTGGGGGGAGCTGAAACTGAAATTCAAAGCGGCTTCCTTGCAGACCTCGAGTCAAAGGATAATTAGAAGGTGAAATAATAGCCTCTTGTTGTGTCTTCTGTGTTCCCTCTCATGCGGCATCTGTGGGCGAGATATAAAAAAACGCAAAAGGAAAGAAAGCTTAGTTGCGGGGGTGAATTGAAAGATGCGGATAGACACATTTGGCCATAATATAAAAGACGAACGATGCCAAAACGGAAAAGGGAAATCCTTTTGTTCTCATATTTAGCACAAAGCAGAAGCAAATGGAAATCCGAGAGAGAGAGAGTAGGTCCTTTTAAAGGAATTCTTTTTCCATAAATTCCAAATCCTGTTGAGTACCTTTGCATGCATATACGTACCTACATATCTTTCGGATTGACTGGTTGCGGAGGGAGGTTAATCCTTGGTCTGGTCGGTCTGTTGCTCATCCTGCCAGGTCGGCGTGTTGGCGCAAAGTACTTTATTATTATACGTCCTTGTTTGAGAATGTTGACCTAGTTTTGTTTGAATGCATCACACTCGATGATTTCTGCAGATTAATTTTTCAAATTTGGGCACCAGACGTATCTGTATCACTTCGATAATTTCCGGTCATTGGTTAGCGCTTTTTTTGGTTTTATTTTCATTCAGAACACGTCCACTTGTAAAGATTCGCGGGTGCTTTCGTTGATTGTCGACAAATCGTCAGGAAGATTATTCTTCTTACTCCCAACAAGGACGTGATTTACTTCATGCAAAACGTGAGGTACGACTAGGTCATGCACCGTGAAATTGTCCTTCATTTGTCATTGTATAGTAACTTTAGTAATGATCTCAATCAGTGACTGAAAGAAAAAGGGAAGGGATGATTTAAGGCCAGGGAAGTCGGCGAAGGCGTATGATTTGTTCTCATCTATCCTGCAAAATCCAAGTAGCTGCAGGTTAATCAGAATAATGCACCATTTAACTCTCTAATATTTAGTAACGCTGTAATTAATCCATCCGTCCTTAATTTTTTTCAATTGGAGCGACACCCCGCCGCGACGTTTTATGCGAATCAAAAATATTGGCACGTGCAACGCTCAAGCTTGACTTGAGCGACTTTTAGGGCGAAATTCCTGGTGTACAATGGTTTTGATTCCAGAAGAGGCTATATTTATTTTATTTTCATCACAAGATAGAACTTCTTACGCTAGGTCCCGTGCCTCTACTTTCCAGCCACTTTAATCTTTTACGCACGATTTTACTCTGGCCGAAATGACTTCTTTCGTAGTGCACATCCAAAAAGACCCGTATCGTTCAAACTTTGCTTTAAGGACTCTGTGGAATGCCACATATCATATCCAATTATTATCGTACATATTTTCGTAAATACAGAAACCTGTTGCCATAGCCGGCAATGCTTGTTTTTCGTCTTAGTCTTTATCTTGCGTAGATTTCTTCGAGACTGTGATTCTTTTTAAAAGTATTATCCTGCATTAAAAACCACTAAAAACCAAAGTTTTATAGCTGTTTTGTGAAAAAATGTTCGATTTTTAATGAAAATCTCAGCCTTTCTAATTAGGTGTACGAGCTTACACCTTTTTGTGCTTTTGATGTGCAAACTCTTAAAGTTGTAGTAGTGGATGCAAAACTCATGGTTTTTCTAATAGATGTAATCTGTAGCTACAACAAGAACCAAACTAACCTCATGAGTTATGATAAAAACAAAAAGCTTATTTTAGGCGCTTCTTATTACGTGCAGCTATAGTACTAGCTAATTTAATTTACAAATAGCACTCTACTCCAAACAAATTCGTGTCAAAAACTTTTGTTTTGAATCAACAACTTTTCAAAGTAGCAATTGCTTTCAATCAGCTTCAGCTGAATCTCTCCACTCTATCTCCTACGCAGTCTCCAAAAAAAAAAAAAAAACATTTCCCCACTCAAACATCCCCTTCGGCAGACATCGCTCGTTCGAACATCCAACACGCAACCCAAGCCAACAGTCTATCCGCCCTCGTTCGAATCCTGATTAGTGGCTGGTGTCCCTTAGAGAGATTGAAACGGGGGCATACCGAATTAGGTGTCACATCCTCCACTTGCGAAGGGATGACCCGATTAACAGGTGTCGACTGAAGAAATATTCGCTCCATCCCTTCAAATGTGAGACTCGAAATCCTTTTAACCGAAAGCACCCTTCCATTTCCACCCACACGTTGATTTGGTGTATTTGAAAAGCAACCCGTGGAGGATCTCCAAAACCATAAACCATGGGGGAAGATTTTCAAGATAAACGACACAATTATCCTGCCTTCCACTCGTACGTGTGTGGGTTTGGGAGCAGATACACATTCATGTAAATGGAAAAAAATGTCAAGACGAATGCATCCATGAAGGCAATTTATTTGCTGTTTTTGTATTTGTTACTCGTTTGTCGCTTTGTCGAACGACATTTTTAGGGAAAACAAAGCGAATTATAAAAAACGAGTCGTGTCTCTGTGGACCCTTTCAAAGGACAACTCACACGGTTTTGTGTCGCATTTGGGTACACAGTTGGGACTTCGAAACGTGAAGTGGAAATTTAATAGATCTGAATCTGAGATGGAACATCTTTTAACAAATCAAACGATTGTGGAAAATTTTTGGGGAGATTTTAAGAATTTGTCGTTTATCGTCATAAGCACTCCTAATAATAATATAAAATTGTCATAAAGTACTTTTGATAATAAACACAATAATAATTGAGTGGTCTTCCGAAAAGTTACCGAAAGAGGAAATGGGGGTGCCTGATCTTCACCACCTACCTATAGGTCCACTTAAGTCACTCAATTCGTTGGGTCAATTAATGACTTTTCTACCTGTACGAGCTTTTCAAGATCTGATTCCATAAATAAACGACTATAGACCAAAATGCCCTCACTAAACAATTGCACCCGTCCTAACAAAATGAAATAGCAATGGAATACATTGCAGCAACTCAATTTACAATCTAAACCTAAAACTATTTTTACACTGATCCGGACTTCTTCATTGCACTTAATATTGATTTTAATTATGGTATTATGGGGCGGCGTAGCAGCCCGTTGAGAGCCAGAGCCTAGCTTTTTCGCGCCTCCACTGTGTTGTGCGCGTTATAATTTTGTCACATGTGGAGGGGACCTACTGTTTAATGCCGGTTCCGAACGGCGAATTGCGAAAGCTTTTCATGACAGAAGTACTCTAGGAAGGTTGTCAGTCGTTCGCTGGAGGTGGGGCCGTGAAAAATGTTTGTGGTGTTATTTTTTTCCCCGAGCTGGATTCGAACCCGGGTACTCTCGCTCAACAGTCCGACGCACTAACCGATCGAGCCAACGGCGCCCTATTGATTTTAATATTGTTCCGATTTATTTAGGTGGTGAATCCAATAAACAAAACCTGTGTGCCTGGTATCCAAATACTTAAGATGCAGTCCTAATTCGTGCGCGCTTAAACAAAAAGTCACCGCAAGTTCTTCCTTCAATGACTTGTCGAGTTCTAGTGTGGCATTGTAATTAGCAAATTTGAAAAAAAGAAAACAAAAAATTCAGCAATATAAGTCGATGACTTGGATCTAAGGCGTAGAATGAATATCTAACTATTTAATGAACCCTTAGCCGCAAAAAAATAAGCCATACAGGTGTAGGAAAACATGTTACGACAATCAACTGTTCCATAATATAATAAATTCTAAATTTTATTGATTCACAAATAAAGTACTTTTTTGTTTCAAAAGTATGTCCAAAAAATTTTTAGATACAACAAAGAAATATACATCCTAGAGCAGTTAACCGAAAAGCACTAAAAATGAAAAAGTAATAAATCCAAATTATTTAATAATTTTTTTCGTTTGCACATAATGATCATTTTAAAGAAATTTATTGCATTTTCAATACAAATTCTCCAATTCTGTGACTCGCTTGCAATTTTAGCCCACGTGCAGACAAATTTTTCCTACACGTGGTTTCCAGGGACCACCACGAGGAGGTAAAGCAAGCTTCGGTCCCCAAAAATATATGTTTAATGCTTTTATGATTTGCATCATAAGTGTCCTTCCGTATTTTCTCCAATTATTCCCTTCCCTAAAATTTAACTATCCATAAAATGTATTTCAATTTTATTAGTCTTATTTACAAAAACAAACTATTGACATGAAACTACAGAACTTAAAAGATTGGCCACAATGGAATGCATTGCAGCAAGTCAATTTACAATTTAAACCTAAAACTATTTCTTGAGTGAATCGGACTTATTAATCTTGTCGATGGTGTTCTTCAGCTTCCTCTTATAAAGAATGTTCTGGACCAGATTTTCACGCTCATCGTTGTTGTAGCTGTCGATGTCATTCCATGAAATCACCACCAAGTCGGTGGTGAGCTGAAACTTTGCCTTTGAAAGTTTCAGTGAGCGATGATCCGGGCGACGTAGCTCTTCCCGGTACAGGAAGAGGTGATATGCGACATGAACTGGCTTACTACTTGACCCCTTCTTATTACGCGAGAAGGAGTCAAGCAACGCAAGGAATTTGCTTGACTTCTTCTTCTTGCGTTCATCATTGGAAGCGCTGGAAATGCTTAGTTGTTGTTTTTTGTTTTCTTCAGCCATTTTTTTAGTTGTTCGAAAGTAGTTGCACAACCGATCTGTTCGAAGAATATGTGGAAAATGAGCCACTTGCGTTTCTGGCTGGACTTTTATAGATTACGGATAATCACCGAAGATGAAAATAAGGTTGCCTTCAGGTAGATCCTTTCATATTTTATCTACCTGAATAAGCTTTTTATTTGACCTGCGGTTTACACCTTTATTGTCTTAATTGGGTTCATAATACACAAGCAGGGCTTTTCACAATAACATCAGACGCCGCAAAATTTAGTAAATCTACAAATAATGGTAAAATGTAATGTAAGGTAAAATGTACCCCTTTTTTAAGACGATGTGGATTATCATATTTCTGCATTAAGCTCTTCACATTTTGTCAGGATATATAAAATGAGGCTACATATACCTATGTGCAGTTTGTTGCCCAATAATATTTAATTTTCATCTCCTTTACGGCGATTTAGTAAAATAAACCTTTTGCCTGAATTTAGTTTAGTTCATATCTCAGTGGAATTACAGAAATGGTATTTTCCAGTGTACAACATTTTGCTAGATGCAGCTAAAGTAACTGAACCATGTACAGAAAACATGGAAAACGTGTACCCTTACGATCATTTCAATAAAGTCAATCTTTAAACTCACACTTTTTGTAAATATTGGATTTATATATTTGCCAGTGTCCAACGAAATCAGGAGTACCTAATTTCACGTTCTTTAGTTTCTCCTTGAGACAATTCAAGCTCGTGACAGTTACTAGTCCTCACTTATTATTTTTAACTATTTCCAATAAACACAAAATTTAAAACTGACAGATGGACATCGAAGTGATTCTATAAGGGTTTCGTTATTCTTTTGGAACGGAGCCCTAAAAAAAAGCTGCTGATGGAAGCTAAAAATTGTTCTTTGTAGGTTTTTCCTTAAGCCGTTCTTTCGATTATAGTTGTTAGCCGTCGAAGCTGCTCCCATAAAAAAAACTTAAGCGGCATTATTTAAAAACTTGGTTCAGCGCTCCCGCTTTTCAATAAAATACTTCTGAGCTAATATTTCAAATGGCAGCCTGTATGCTAACACGATGACGCATAGAGAGCGCTACGGAGACCATAAATTTCCTGCACACTTCTAGTATCCTATGCAACACTTCACGCGACACTAAATCTGTAAAATTTAAATGTCATTCCTGCCTGCAATGTTTTCATTCCTGTAGCTCTCCACCGCATCCAACTTCCGACCCACAGCTTCTCAGTACGCGTTTTCTTGAAAATCGCCCGCATTTGCATGCAAATATCGTTTCCTCGAAGCACGTTGTTTTTCTTGCTTTTCGATGTTTCTTTACGACAGTCGTTGTTTTCCTTTTGGATGTAGAATGGACCCAGGTGGAGGAGGATCCTTTCGCAGAAGTGCACATAGACTCGTTGCATTCGGTGACTAAAATATAAATCCCTCGCGTGTTTTCGTTTCGAAAAAGGGAAGATTTGTGTTTGTACAAGTAAATCGGTATAAAGGATGTATGCTTGGATTTCTAATACAAATATTTTCCATACGAAGTAATCAACCGGGCATTACAGTTGTTTGTTTTAGTTTCTTGTTAAGGATGACACGTGTTTGATAAATGATGTAAAGGATTTAGGCTAGAAGTGCACGAAAGCTTCGCCTTAATGATTTTTAAACGACCCAATCGGAAGGACGTCACGAAGATGCAAGGTCTGGGCTATATGGTGCATATATCGAAACTTCCCAGCTAAGCTCTCTCAGTTTCTGCCAGGTCCTCAAAAATGTGTGTAGTTTGATGCTGTCATGATGGAATACTTTTGTTGTTCTGTTGATCAATTCTGACCGTTTAAATGAATTTACTTCCTTTAATCTCGTTAATTGTTGACGGTAATGAACAGAATCAATCTTTGGTCAGCCTGTCGAAGTTCAATGTGAATTAGCTACATTAGACAATATAACTAGACATTTTATTTGTTTGATATCTGCTCGGTTTTGCCATCGTTTGCAAAACTTCACCGTTCTTTTTCACACATAATTATCCATGTTTTTCGCACATAATTATTGTACTTCCCCACTTTTCATCGCCCGTAATTATTTGCTTAAGAAAGGACACGATTTCGTTTTTTTAGCAATGAATGTAAAATGAAAATGTAGTCCATTTAATCATCATTGTTAATTGAGCCGATCAGTTCACACATTTATTAACTCCACTTTAAAGAAAAATAATAAAAATAAAAACTTCCTATTTTTAAAACATCTTTCCTTAAAAATAGAGATTACCACCACTATACGACAACTATTTGAATAAAACGTAGTGTATTTATGAGGTTAAATTATTTCATCTTTTTCTTAAATTTTTGTTTTATGGAGTGTGCTCTGTGCTATATGGCACTCAAATATCGAGCTTCTTTGTGTATCTTTCCAGCTTCTTTGCGTATCCAGCTTTCTTCAAATGATTGATAGCTGGTGTTTGAGGGTGTATGCATATTTACTTAACAACATTCACATTGTCTATTTGCTAGTCTTGCCTAATTTTTCCATGATTCCATTGACATTTTTTGTGATTCGATAGAGGCGAGCGAAGTCCATTTGCAACATTAAAATTGTAAAATCGCAAACGAGCAAACCACTTCGCCATCGTCTTCAAAAAATTCACAATTTTTTTTAAATTCCACTTTAATAATATCTTCCAGCAAAATGAAGCGTACGTTCGGGCTATAGTATTGCCTGATATAATTAATATTGCTAGAGATATTACAATTTAGAGTAATCTTCCGACAATTTGTTTTTTTGAACACCCATATTGGGTTAAGAATAACATTTCTTAGAACTTAGCTGATTATTCTCACTGAATGGCTCTATTTATTGATAAAATCGCTTTCAATGCTTAAAAATGTAATACATAACACCATTAACGAACTGAACTGAACCAATTTGATAGCTATCATTTAATATTCTACGCAAAAAACGACACTGAAAACCTTCAGTTTGGAATTGTTTCTTGAGAAAAATTGTGAAGATGTGTTTTTAAATGTAAATATAAATGAACCCAAATATTACTGGCTAGAAGGTTGGGCATTTGAAGAATGTGCTCGTTAACTTTTCTCCTAGTCTGGAATCACAAACCTTTAAAAAAAATCTAACACGGATTCCAGAAGATCCGTTATACAATGGCAAAGTTGCAGAATAATCTTTCACGTCCTGCTATAAGTGTCGTCACATGAAGCAAAAAGAGCGAAACGTGATGAATTACCAAGAGTGCTGCTCTGAGATGAGGTTTATGTTTAAAAGGATACTCCCGTAGATGAACACATATTTTTTTAGATAAGTGAATGAGCTTTGAGTATACTTTTCCTTATTCGTGTAGTTGAGAGACGTTTGGTACCTTTAAAAAATTACGATCAAAATGTTAATAGCTGAAAATCAACAGATATATAATATTAAACGAATTTTAAGGTTAATGACAAACAGTCAGTTTTTTTTAGTTCGCAATCAGCGCGCCTCACTTGGCCAATCTGCATTCAAGTTTCCACTTTTCCATTTATCCCATTTATCCTCTTCTGTTTTTTTTTGAGTTAAGTTCATTTATTTTCGGAAAACCAAAAATATTTTAAGTAAATGTTTGCTTTTTATGAAAAAAGACAAAAAAATGAGGAACATTTTTCCATTTATGCTTCGGGTACACACATCAGCGAACCTTTCCGCCCCATTCCTCCAATAAAATATTCTGAAACACACATAACAGCGCACATTTCTGATTTGCATTTGTAGCGTACGCATCAACCCCACTGACATTATTTTGACAGGTTTCAATGTTTCACAATGGAAACATAGAAAATAGCTTCAGGTGAGATAAATTGGATAAAAAAAATCGGAGAGTTCACCACCACGTGGGTAGATGAACGTTCTTTTGTTGAAGGTTGGTTTTGTGGGGCACATTATTGCGAAGGAGCTTTAAAAATGTTGAGTTCCGAAAAAAAGCAAATTTAATAAGAGCAAAAAGGGCTTTCGGCAGCAATAAAAGGTGCTGACGGAGGACTTTATTCACAAGCTGATTATAGTTGTCTGTATATATCAATCCATCCTTCAAATCTGCTTTTTTGAGAAGTAGATGAGGTTTAACCATCTTTAAGCTTGAATGCAATGAGGATACCATTCAATATCCTCCCTTACATCTTTCTGGCACTTAAAACGCTTCAGTTTCCTTCAATTTACACCTTGACACACAAACACGTCTTAAAAATCATCCGCTTTTTGATCATATCGAATGAAAGTGTTCAATTGATTTTAATTGCCTCGCTGGAGTTAAACGTCATGAAATCAACCCACACATTCACGGACAGAGTTCATAAAATCTTGAGGTTATCCTTAATTTTACGTGAGTGGAATATACTCTCAAAGATGAAGTTTGAAGAGTCCTTACCGAGGAAGTTTATTCCTTTTTTCTTCTTCTCCATTGGCGTTGGTGGTGGGTGCGATTTAAGTGGAAGCAGAACTTATAATCGTTTCTGTAAGACGGTTAACTTGTGGTGCAAGCAAGTGGTAATCCTCCACTATCTTTAAGAGATTTAGGTTAAATTGCTGTTATTCGGGCTATTTCATCGACGGAGAATGACGTCTTTTACCGCGGGAGCATGACTCAGAGGCGAAAAGTTTTTTTTTATGGGATTTGATGATAAATCGAAGAGATGCTGCGGTTTTTAGAAAGTCACTCAGGGTTTTTTTTTTTTGTTCGCGACTTAGGGATCAGGATATTGAGGGATTAGGTATGGTGGGTAGAAGAGTGGAGTGATTTTTGGAGGAACCATGACGGTGACGTCGTGTGAATGCGTGGGTAGGAGTGATTCGAGGTTTTTAGATAATTTAACAGTATGCTATAGTTCTCGACAAAATGAAGAAAGATTTGAAGCTATCACCCCACTACATTGCAAATTTATGTGTTCTATAGGTGAGTTTGGAGGAGACCTACTAGACCTAGTCAAACGAATTCGAGTGTCTCGACTTAGATGGCTAGATCATGTAAAGCAAATGGATACTAACACTCCAGCTCGTAAAGCCTTCGAGTCCAAACCAAAGGGAAAAGATATGCTCACTAACGCCCAGGTCAATCGCAAAAGTAGAAAAGAAAGCTTATAATTGTGTGATAAGGGCAAATTGTATGATTTTATGGCCTATTGTCATTTATGGCAGTGGATCTGATCCTGATTAACTTTCTACCTGAAAGCTTATTCAGGTAAAAAAATTGTTAGTTGCCCTAGGTTTTACGTGTCATTTATGGCAGTGGATCTGATCCTGATTAACTTTCTGCCTGAAAGTTTTTCAGAGACTATCGGTAATCTATAAATGTGAAGACAGTATGCAGTCAGATCATTTTTCGAATATCCTTCGAGCAGATCGGTTGTACAACTTATTCATAACAACTAACTTTAAAATGGCCGATAAAGATAAGAAACAACAAGTGAGCATCTCCGCTAACAAGAAGAAGTCAGGCAACGGAAGGGATAAGAAGAAGTCAGTTAGGAAAATAGTTCCTGTCGCATACCACCTCTTCCTGTACCGGGAAGAACTGCGTCGCCCGAAGCATCGCTCGATGAAACTTTCTAAAGCAAAGTATCAGCTCACCACCGACTTAGTGGTGATTTCATGGAACGACATCACCAGCTACAGCAGCGAGGAGCGCGACAACCTGGTCCAGAACATCGTTTACAAGAAGAAGCTGAAGAACACCATCAGCAAGGACTCTAGTACAATGAAGAAGTCTAGATCACTGTAGAAATAGTTTTAGGTTTAGATTGTAAATTGACTTGCTGCAATGTATTCCATTGTGACCAATCTTTAAAATTATGTAGTTCTTTGTAAATAGTTTGTATTTTTTTGTAAATAAGACGTTAATAAAATTGAAATAAATTTTATGGAAAATTAAAATTAGATTTTTTCTTGAAGATAGTTACCCCAATGTACGAATTGAAATTAGGATACTTAAGCATGCAACGCGGTTAAACAAACGTTAACAATCATTTGACGTTTAAATAAAGAAGGAAGAGAAAGCTTTATTTAATTATATTTAATTAAACTACTTTCTTTATAAGTATTCATTTACAACACATTTGTCATTGACATTTATGGTCAATCAGTTCTTCATACCATAATTTTCTAGCATTGTTCGAGCAAAAAGCTCATTCAGGTAGAAAAATCGTTATTTGCTCCCGCAAATTAGAAGATTTATTTTATTACAATTTAGTTCTCTTTAGTTGACTAATCAAGCACGCAGTCGGATCATTCTCCACGTAGTCTTCTCTCGTTGTATTTAACTATTTTGGCCAATATTTGTTAAATGCTATCAAGATTAACGTAAGCTGTTAGTCTCTTACTTTGCTAACATAAGGTGTTTCTAGGATTTAGAGGATCAACTTGAAATAATTACTCAGATCCAAGGATTTTGAACATGAACAAATCAAAATGTGCTTAGTTATTAGCTTAGGTAGTTACGCCATTGTCGTTTTTATACCTGTTCCTCGGAAAGATCAATTTACCTGAGCTATAAAAAATTCCAAGATGGCCTGCGCACAGGTAGACTGTTGTCAGCACGGAGAAACTTATAAAAGGGCCTCAAGTTTGGGCACACACCATTTACAAGCAACTCGTTGTGCAGTAAACAACTTGGACGAGCTAAGAAATTTTTCTTTCTTTTTAACCTAAATCATCTAAATTTTAAATCTTGAATATGTCTGAAGAAATGAAATTCGTTTTCCAAGGAGTGCTTAAGCATGTACGCTTCCCAGCCAACGCCTCCTACGAAACCATCATTCGACTTGGTAAGTATTTTAATCTCTCTTTCACCATATTTTAATTTCCCTAAATTGCCATATTTACAACTTGCTTACTAATGTTTTACTTTCAATTCTCATTTCAGCTCTTATTGAATTCTCAATTCCACTTGACTACGAGGACTATGTTAGCATACAAGCCGAAGGGATGTATCCGATCAGCAGGGACCTATTCGAGAGCCTAGTTCCAATGGAACAAAAACCAGACCTCGACTTCCACATCGATGTGTGCATGGATAGTGCTCCTGTTGCAGAACGGACATACATTAAATTCGTTTACGAAGGCAACTTGGAGCAGATTTATTACTCGGCGCTTGACACTTATGAGGACATAATTGAGGCAGCATTCCGACGTTTTTCAATTCCGATCGAATACAAAAACTTCATGCGTCTGGCGACTGGAGGTAAGTACCCAATCACTCCCGAGATATTTGCATACCAACTCGAACTGTGGCCAACCCCAGAAATGGACTTCCACATCCAAATTAATAGGAACGATTTTGCTTCTCATTCTGTGGGGCGTGTAGAACGTGTTGCGGCAATGAAGAGATTAAGACCCATCGATGACACATCTGACCAACAGGCTAAGAGACAAAGGACATTTGGCAAGAGAGGCTAAGGACGAAACGAAAAAGTTAACCTTTTTTGACGCGGATCAGACAGATCTCGAGAAAAATACAAACGGACGCTGGTGTGATTCATACATATTTTTTTGGGGACCGAAGCTTGCTTTACCTCCTCGTGGTGGTCCCTGGAAACCACGTGTAGAGAACATTTTTCTGCACGTGGGCTAAAATTGCAAGCGGGTCATGAAATTTAAGTCGTTGTATTGAAAACGTAATTATTTCCGTTCGCTTAGTAATGTGGAATTGTGTGAAAACGAAGAAATTGCTTTTAATTATTACATAATCAGGATTTATTACTTTTTCATATATACTTCTTTTCGGTTACTTCAGGAACTGCTCTATGACATATGGATTTTTGTTGCATTTGACAATTTTGAAGCAACATGTCAACATTCAACAGCTATTTATTTTATCTCACAGGCTTTCCATGCGTTGATAGTCTTCATTTGTTGAAATAACCTTTTCGTTTTCATATTCTTACCAAATATTTATGTAATTCTTTTTGAAACATGTAGCTCTTAATTCATTCCTTATTTAGACATGCAAGATAACAACCAAGAACCGAATTTTTAAACCAGACTGACGAAATTCTTTTCAACAGAGCACTGAACCAGAAAATTGACTTACAAGTACAATTCGTGGATGTCTCAATGGTTGCGTCTCGACGAATCGTACCCGTCGGTAAGGACACCTACGTGATGATTTTTTCAAAACAGTTCCACGCAGTGTGTTTAAGTAGTTCACTTGATACGACAACGAAGCGCACGTCTTTTTAAAATCGTTGAAGGAGATAGAGTTTCAAACAGTTCTTCAGTCTACTTTCAGCCTTACGGAGACATTTGAAAATTCTTTTACTCTTATTTCTAAAAGGAGACGTATTGGAGGAGTTAATTTCGAAGAAGAAAAATTCGTGGTTGCAAATATGCAATCAAGAAGTAAAACATAGAGAACAGAGAAATACCCCATGGTGTGGGTGGCTATAGGAAGCAACTGGTATGGTGAATTTTTTTTTAGGCCACCATGGAGAAAATGAGGAATCTAAAAAACCGAGAAGATAAGGGAAGTCTTAAAAAATTGATTTGAATCTCATCACACATCATGTGTTTGTAAAGGAAAATCTTCTCTGTAATGATGAGTCGCAGTTGCCCTATCTCCGCCGATGGCCAGACATTGATACAACTAAAAATCTTGAGAATGTTTTTAAAATAGCTTCCAAATAGTTTAAATTACTAGCAAAACACACTTCAAGACCGTAATCTTAGAGGAATGTTAGTAAAAATATGTTAGTCTAAAGATTTGTATTCAATTGATTTGCAATCAATAGATTGGACGTAAAGATTGCTCCAATCAAGACTTCAAAAAGAAAGAGAGATTTCAATGTTGCAGTCTAGTTGCAGAATTAATTTATATATATATGGGGCGGCGTAACAGCCCGTTGAGAGCCAAAGCCTAGCTTTTTCGCGCCTCCACTGTGTTGTGCGCGTTATAATTTTGTCACATGTGGAGGGGACCTACTGTTTAATGCCGGTTCCGAACGGCGAATTGCGAAAGCTTTTCATGACAGAAGTACTCCAGGAAGGTTGTCAGTCGTTCGCTGGAGGTGGGGCCGTGAAAAATGTTTGTGGTGTTATTTTTTTTCCCCGAGCTGGATTCGAACCCGGGTACTCTCGCTCTTTATAATTTATAAATTGAAAATCAGAGGTATGAATTCAATTAATTTTTAAAATCAAACGATTGCAATCTTTTACAACTTTGGTACTAAACATTTGAGCTACATAAGTTTAAAGTTAATATACGCACTCTTTATTGAAGTACATAAAATTTTTTGACATTTATAGACAAGTTTCTGCTTATAATACGTACAAAATTTTAAGTTGGAACCTAAAACTTTTGGTGGATAGTGTTGATTAGCATGAATAATAATCAAAGCAATAAATGTCGATAAACACGTGGGCTAAGCTCCGATCTCATAAATACCAAAACTGACTACAATGTCAGTTGCAGTACGTTCAATATTTTGACGTAGTGGAATCACCCTCTAGTCGTCTAATAACCATCTACGAATCAGTACGCTAGTCTTTTATCTCTAACCCAAAATGTGATTTCAGAACTCCGACATTTATTGAAACGATCCAATCAGTTCCGCAAACTCAAATTATGCACAATATTCTACATACGTACGTAAATCAGATTCGCAATTATAATCTGCATCATCAAAGCTGTCGTAACATAGAATTGTACAATATCGCCTGTATCCGACAGCCACCCACCGACCAAAAAAAAGGATTACAAATCAACTGAAGTAATAAAAACTACCAGAACAATGCCACGCTGTTTCAGTTACAACGATTTGTGGGTCATAAATTTTTGAGGACTAGTGCTTAAATCACATTCCGCCGCAGGACGCTACGAGTGACAGCGGAAGGACTTGTCTGCAGGACATTAAATTATAACAACGTGGCTCTAAATTTTGAGCACATCAACCCTGCATGAAAACGTTGGATGGATTTTTCTGCATATTGTTTGGTCAATTTACGAGTATCCACAAAAGTTTATGGACGCGTTTGCTGAAGTTTGCAAAATTTGGAAGTCCCGAAGTTGTTACTGCGCCTCAAACTCCGATTGAGATGGGAGACGATTTGTTTGATGGCTGGAAGCATAAAAATTAACGTGGAGCCTATCCACATTTTCATCGATAGGTTTGCTGCGAAATTCATTTCGGGTTAAGAATGCTGTAGGCATGGCTCTTTGGGGGTAGTAATTAGAAGCCATTAGAGCTTGGAAAATTTTAAACGAGTTTCCTACGGTCAACATAGCGCCGGAGATTTGTTTATTGTTCAGCAAAATTCTCACCGAAATTGCTCTGTAAATTCAGCCTTAGGCAGCGGTGGACGTGCTTCATTAGATCCGGCAGTGGTAATTTTGAAATTATTGCAACGTGTGGTTAATTTCGTTAAGCCTGACCGCAGAGTATACGTTTTTGCACCCATCCGCGGGAAAATTGTTTGGAAAACATGATTAGGAGACCGCAGGCATATTAGCAATTTGATTGCGTTTTTTGGGGCAAAAAGTACGCATTCGCCTCAGAGTCGGTTTCACACTCGTCCGGAGATTGCTAATTATTGTTGCTACGTGGTTGTTGGACAGAGACTGGTCGTTTAGCCATCAAAGAAACTATTGCTGGGCCATTGTGTTTACGTGCCGTCCGAGGAGACAAATGCTGCAGGGTTTGTAAGAAAAGTAATTTTCGGGTGACATGTCCAAGTGCTGTGTGTTGATATCTCTGCTTCTCGTGACCGGTACACTGAGGCGCGAAGAACTTGCAAGATGGCTGTGCGAGCAGCTAAAGAGCAGGCCTGGAAGGAGTTCGGCGAGAAGTTGGAAAGCGATCATAGATCTGCAAATAAGGTGTTCTGGCAAACCATCCGCCGCCTCAGAGGAAGGAAATTCAACATCATCGAAGGAGTTAAATCCAAAGATGGGGTGTTGCTTTCCAATGAGGCAGACATCTTACGCAGATGGAGCGAGCACTTTTCGGAGTTGCTCAATCCCGAACAGGGCACTGAAGGTGGCAGACCTGTCGTCGTCAGTAGGGCGGAGAATTGTCCAACGGTGGAGGAAGTCACTTTGGCGATTGAGTCGCTTAAAGTCGGCAAATCCGCCGGTGTGGATGAAATCCGGCCAGAAATGCTGAAGGCGATGGGTAGAGAGGGAGTTCTATGGCTCTCTCGTGTCATTAAGGTGGCCTGGGAATGTGGCGAGACGCCGGAAGATTGGCAAACTGGGGTGATTCTCCCTCTTTTTAAAAAAGGGGATAAGAGAGACTGCTCGAATTATAGGGGCATATCTCTCTTAAGTCTCCCCGGTAAAGTCTATGCGAAGGTGTTGGAGGCGCGTTCTAGAGCTATGGTCGAATCCAGGTTGGGGGACGAACAGTGCGGCTTTCGACCCGGCAGAAGTACTACCGACCAGCTTTTCACTCTAAGAATGGTACTCGAGAAGGCGTGGGAATATGCCAAACCGGTCTACAGTTGCTTTGTTGACCTGGAAAAGGCGTATGACCGAGTGCCTCGAGGAAAACTCTGGAGTGTTCTGCAGGAGTATGGGATTAATGGGTCTCTGTTGAGGGCCATTCAGTCCCTATACACAAACTGTAGCAGCTGTGTTCGGATTAACGGCAGTAAATCAACACCTTTTACTGTGGGCGTTGGACTTCGCCAAGGGTGCGTCTTGTCACCTCTCCTTTTCATTATATACATGGATTGGATGTTACAACGCAGCCGTGGTGAAGAATGTTTGACACTGGGGGAGCTGAGGGTAAGTCACCTGCTTTTTGCAGATGACTTAGTTATCCTCACATCCTCACAGACGAAACTCCAGCGTGCGCTGGATAGGTTTGTGGCCGTCTGTACTGATGCTGGGATGAAGGTTAACGTGGACAAATCCGAGGTGATGGTCATTTCTAGAACGCCTGTGCAATGCACTCTGCAGGTCAGCGGAGTTCCATTGAAACAGGTGGAGAAGTTTAAGTATCTCGGGGTCTTTTTCACGAGTGATGGGAGGAGCAATACTGAGCTTTCCTGTAGGATTGGCCAAGCTGGGTCAATTTTGAAACAGCTTGGAAGGTCTGTCATCAGGAAGGCCGAGCTTGGGGTGAAAGCCAAGTTATCGGTGTTCAATTCGGTATTTGTTCCAACTCTCACCTATGGTCATGAGATTTGGGTAATGACCGAAAGAATAAGATCGCGAATACAAGCTGCCGAGATGAGATTTCTGCGTGCTGTTGTAGGAGTTACTCGCCGAGATAGGGTGAGGAACACGACAGTACGGGGAGAGCTAAACGTTGAGCAGCTTCTTCTCCGAACGGAAAGATCCATACTTCGTTGGTATGGCCACGTGGCACGCATGTCCCCTGCAGTACGACTTCCGAGGCGTGCCTTGAATGCGACTCCGTCAGGTAGGCGACCGCTCGGTAGACCCAGGATGAGATGGTTGGACCAAGTCCAAAAGCTCGCCTGGTTACGCTTGGGCATACCCGCCGAGGAGTTAGAGTCGGCGGCGGAGGATCGGGATGCCTGGAGATCTCTTTTGCGTGCACTGCCCCCGCAACCCCTTTAGTGGAACATGCGGGCTAAGAAAATGATGATGATGATGATGATGATAAATTCCTAACCACACACGATTAATTTTACAAGACAACTACAATTGACACCCGTTTTTAGGGTTTCGTTCCAAAGAAACAACAAAACCCTTTTAGAATCACTTCGGCGTCCGTCTGTCTGTCTGTCGTATTTTTTTCAGTAACAGAACCGAAAAACGCCACCACATCGGCATCGTTAGACATTGATGACACTTTTTCGATAATTGTATTTATTCGCTCTCCCAAGTGTCGACGAGAGATGGATGAAACTTTCTACCTTTCACCCTGTACCCGGAACTGTAATATTAAATGAAATAAAATCTGAAACTTGCAAAAAAAATGCACTGATTTTTGACGAACGAAATTCCCTTTTTGGGCGCTAAATAAAATTTGTTGCACTACTACAAAAACTTCTTTGTATGTAAAAATAAAATCCAGACGAAGATTAAACCATCCCAGCGATTGTCATTATGTTGTCCATGATGTCGCGTGTACATTCTCAAAAATCTGACATTTTTCCTTACTACAACTATTGCGCGAGTAAAAACATTAGTGGTGTTTACACAGTATGATATATCGACACGATTTACACGTTCAAATAATACCTAACGTTCACACAATACAACGTGCTATTCCCAATAGAAACTTTGAAGCATAAGCACGGCGATTATTACTAAATTAATCGGAAATGAAGAGATATAATTTAAATGGAATATTGAAAAATGCACTTCCATACTTCTGAATCACCCCAACATTTTTTTTAGGCAAAATTGCAGATATCGAAAATGAAAATGAAAAACTGCTCGGAAGTTAAACGACAATTGTTCACACTTTACTTTAAGTCGATCAGTTAATCAAAAACTCCAAGTCATGATTTTTGAATAGTTAACAAAGGTTGAAACTGTATGTTTGAGAAGCCATCTGCGCTTAGGAATGTGAAGCGGTTGTAATCACCACTAACAACTAGGTGGGCTAAAAAGAGTTTTATTATACATTCTTTACATTCAATCTCTAAAGGTTTTTACTTCGAACTGGTTTTGTGTGAAGCATTTCTTTTTGATACGGCCATATTTTGACCACAGTCAAAAACAAAACTTCGAACTAGATTTTCTTTGATTTCATTGAAATTTTTAGCACCCATTGAATCGTTTGGTGGAGCTCCATTCATTGCTTCACGGTTTACTTTTCAGTTTCATTTGGATGAAGGTTGGTGCAGAGAATTGGATTTGCACAAATTGGACAATTTGAAGTGTTCAACCTTCTATTGGTTGAACACTCCTAATGAATCATCCATTCGCCCAACCGTGCTTTCACTACCTTCTTCCTTGCACCTTCTGAAACAATCAATTTCACTTACAACTCGGATGCCGACAGCATCGGCTTAGTGTTCAGGCAATAAATAGGTGAGTACAGATTTCATCCAGTCGGAAGGTTTTGCCTAGAATTCCTTGCCATCGGGAAATAAGAGGGGACCACCTCAGAGATTTCTCAAAATGAAGTTGAAATCAATGAAAGTTAATGGACACGGTAACGGAAATGAAGTGTGGTTGTATCGATTCGGGAACTGATTATGTGATCCCGAACAGATGCTGTGTTGTAAGGAAGGGGAGCGATGGCAGCTGAAGTTGGAGGTAATTGAAAAGCCCATCCACTGAGTGGACGGGTCAATGGATTCTGATTCGAGGGTTGAGGATTTCTGAGTGGGTTTTCAAATATTGTTAGTGGGTTGGGGTGGTGATAATAGAATACGATGACATTTGTTTAAAGACGTTTTTTTTCGATGGGCTTTTACTTTGATTTATGTATTTAAGCCTTTAAGTTTAAAATGAAAAACGTTTAGTATTGAAGTCGTAGAATATTTTAAGGATTATATCATTATGAAAATAACCAACCGAGTAAAATTAAGTTTCTTATATAATCTGAAGCGTAATAAGCGATTCTATCTACCATACTTTTCATATTTTTATCTCTAAGCTACAGACGAAGGAAACTTTTTTGCGTTTGCACCTCGTTCATAACCTTCATATTTGATTTGTAATCGCAAGTCAAACAATCAAATTGGTCGCCTGAAAACTGACTTACTCGTCGTTATTACTTATTGCCAAGATATAACTGGCGTCATTCAAATTAAGTTTATTAACAATTGGCTTAGCAGCAATTTTTTTCTTTAGTCAGCGACCAGTGACACACAAATATAATTGAAAGGATTTGTCAAAAAATTGCAACTGTCGCTCATCAGTCGCCTAGCAACTTTGAGAACTCTAAATCGGCAGGCTTCAGTGTGGGATTAGCTACGACTAAATCTTGCAAAAATGATGCCCTCTAATTCATCTTTATTTCTCAGAACAACCAAAAATGCAATAAATTTCTCTTGCCCCAAATGCCACCCATCAAATTGACTTCAATTGCCCCGTTTATGTCTCGTCATTAACCACCAGTACTTGTCCCCTATTGCGGAGAAACATTCACCCACAGACTCACCCTGAGGCTCACCACTTGTTAGTCAAACAACTCATCTAAAGGCCTATTACTTGAATTTTCTCTCCGTTATCCTTGTTGCCCTCTGGGCGACTCCATAACAATCAATTAATCAATTTTAACGACACTATTTTGTGTCTAATTGAAAACGCCTTTTGTGGACAGCCCTATCGCCCTAATTACGGTCCCTGTGCGGTTGACCCCAACCACACTCACATCCAGAGAGAGTGATACAAATTCGAAAGGACATATACGCACATCCTTGTAGAGGGACTTAATAAATACAAACCCCGTTCGTGACAAAATTACATGCTCCTCCAGTGGTGGGATTCCTATTTCTTGAGGATATTTCTAATTAAAATTCCAAACGAATATTTCAATTAAAAAAAGCAACTCGCAGCTGTATCCTTGGAGCAATGAGGAGAAATATGAAATTCATTTATGATGCCCAATTACACTCCTCCTCGTTCGATATCGATAGTCCTTCCGGTTGAAATTAAATTGCTGAGCCAATTTTAATTACTTCTCGAACGGGCTATAAGAGTGATTCAATGAAAACTAACGGTAATTGGGGATAGAATCGATTTCCTTGTCGATATTTTGGGCTGGCTTCAGTGGGGAATTTCTTGTTCATCATCCTGTCTTGGGATTCTCACCAATTGGAGCACTTTTTCGTCCACAAAAAAGACATCGAAGAGGGTGTTTGGCTTCATGCCTATCCATCAAACACACTTGAAGTGGCCCGCAGTTACCGAATGTCCTTCCATTACCAATGAGTCGCAATTAATTTCGATGCACTCGAATCGAATGCAAATATTGTGATTGTCTGTCCAATAAAATCGACGGACTGAGGTGACATTTAAAATTGACGTCCTTTCCATAACAGCGTAACAGGTCCGTCTGTCATCGATAACGTTAAAGGTTGACATGTAATTACATTAAGTAAATTAACCGTTAACAGATGAATGTGTGCGTGTTTCTTTTTCCGATCAACAGGACGTTCATTTTTTCAGAGAAAAGTCGATTGGGGTCGAGAGAATTTATTTTGGCAAGCCGTAATTAAATTCAGCTTACTGTTTATGGTGGTAAGAAATAAAGAAAAATGGTGAGTGAGGCTTCATTTTTTTATCTTCAATGAGGTTTTGGCTTAACAGATTTATTGCCATTTTTTGACAATAAATCTGATAGTAGAGGGTAGTTATTAAATGGAAACTCTGACATGGGTTTAAATTTATGCCATCTATGGCTATACTCTTCCTTTTCACTATTCAAATGAAGGCAAAGAATAATTGTTTCTTCGTTTTTTATTAAGTGATTTAAAACATAAAATTGTACCAGCCATTTGCTTGTGTTAAATTAAAGATTTACATTTTACATGATGTATTTTTAATATGACAGGGCAAATGTATGTAGGATGGGTGATTGATCTTAAACAAGTGTAGTTCTGGCGTCTAATAATTCAATTGTGGGAATACACTTTACATACCTACGAACTAAATAATAAACAGTCAAAATCTTTCAGCCAAATCAGATAAATTTTTTAAACACTTCGACATTAATCATCCTACTGGTACGAATGTACCTTCAAGCTTTGAATTTTTTTATAAAAATGTTCAATTATTGACGTCCAATTATTTGTTCGATGGTCTTGCATGCAAACTTTCCATTTAAACAGATTCAGAATAAAACCCACTTGGAGATTATTATTATATACATATATTAAAATTATACTATAAAAAGTTTAGAAATCGATTGTTGGGATTTAATGCAGATAACAAATCAAATTTTAACTTTTAGTTACATATTCTAAGTAATCCATGCCAACGATATATGAAAAAAAATGCTCAGACTGCAATTTGGGAGGAATTTTAATTATTCAAAAAACCCACAACGAGTTTTAACAATAAATCAAAAGCTGAGACTTAATCCTCGTTAATAACCACCACTTCTAGTCAATTAACTGCTTCGCGGAATAAAATAAAGCTCTCTAGAGTCGTGTCAGCATAAATTGTGTCGCGGTTATCATAAATAATTACGACATTTTTTGATACTCAGTTAAAAAAGAAGAAAATTTATAACTTAATCTGAGTTCTTGCCGTTGGATGGATGCGTTGCAAATTAATTGTGCACAAAGTGAGGAACTTAAAAGCAATTTTGGTTTAACAGAGAGATAATATTTTATATTCTTTCTGAATATTCCAATTACTTAGTAGCCTTGTGTATCTTATTTTATGAGCTTATTTGGATTTCCTTTTCTTTGACAGTAACTTTTTAGCTAGTGTGTTAAAATTCATATTGAATTTAGGATAGACAGTTCTAAAGCATCTCGAAAATTGTTACTCCCGGCCTTACTCTAATTGCAAACTTTACATCCACCTTGCAATAAACCACTTCTATTTTTGGTTAAAAATTTCTTCCATTTCGAGTTAATTTTATTTTTGTCATCAAATTGTAATCCATACGACCCTTTTAAGAATACTAGCAATAAGCCCCGACTCATTTTCCGATCAATTAAACTTGCAAAGCTCATTACCCGATTGAGGCAAAGCACCAACTTCCAATTTAAATCATACCCTTAAATCAATTTTCTGTAAATAACTCTCTTCTAAAAAAAATTAAATTGAATCACTCTACAAGTAGTTAGGCATGAATCAAATTTCATAGGTTTAAGTCAAAACAACGAAACTGCTGAATTTGTGCCCTCCCACGTAATAGGCTTGTGTATCCCTTCAAAAAATACCCCAGTCACCAAAAGTGGAATAAGAGAAAAACACAACAAAATTGGGTTCTTATTGAGGACAAATCGAAAAGAGAAAAACCGTTAGAGTAATAAAATCCGAAGTCTAACAACCAAAGTTGTCATTACCATCCGTCCCTTGTGGGCTGTCCCTTTTTTTTCGTACCTGGGATGTTTTTGGTGTTTTATTTCGACAGAACGTGTCGAGTTGTTGAATGCGTGGAAGGCACAAAAAAAGAACATCGAACAATGAATGGCGAATGCTATTACGAGCTTTACCTCGAGCCTTGTGTCAGATGTCAGCGCAATATCGATTTTCGTGCCGTGTAAGGCGGATAAGCAGAGAAGTTTAGAAGGGTTGTGATGAGAGATGAGCAGTTGCAGTAGAAGTGAAGGCTCTCTCCCTAGAATTACAAGTTCACAACCTAAAACTCTATGCATTGGAAAGTGCTCGCTTAGTTTATGTTTTAGAATTCTTATTATCGGATTCGAAAGCCTCTTACTACTAGAACCATTATATTACTCGTCGTTGACATGAGTAGCAATCTAATTTTGCAAACAAAATATAAAATGGATAAAATTGAATGTGCTGCAGCAACCTACCATCCTTCAAGTTTAAAATTTTGTATTAGACTTACTAAAAAAAAATGTATACCATTACTTTCATCAGAACTTAAATCTCTCTATGATCTCTTACGTTAAAGGTATAAATTTGTTTCGACAAGTGACTGTCAGTTAGCATTTTCAAGAAGTAAGAACCTACTTATGGACACCAAAATATTAGTGCATTTTTATGCAAAGTAAGTAAGCAAGCGAGAAAAAGCGAAAACGCTTTCTTTTTTATTTCTTGTCTGAGCTAAAATAACATGTAAATGTTGCTTACGATAAGTGTTGTTTTCCCTGTTATTATAAATAACAATGGAATCTTTTATTAAGAACCAATGAGGCAATAAAAGACGCGCAATCGATTGCATCATTAACTCAAATTTGCTTAAAATGTAGCTTACGATAATTTGGCGGTTATGGCGCGATATGTTAACGCCAAGGAACATCCAATATTTCTTTCATTGTCTACCCTGGTTAACTCAAAAACTAAGTATTATTAGCTTCACAGTGAAACTTTAGCAATGACATTTTCAGATTTCCAGTTACAAAAATGTGCAATTTCCGGGGCAATATTTTTATGAAATACAAGAAGAGGACTGAGCTCGGACATGTTGATTCAGTCTCCGACTACCGTCCAGCTGTATAGTCAGGTGAAGAACCTAAAACTATTTGTTATTTCACGTTCATGGTTGTCTGTCTGATTTATTCATTAGGTTTTCTGTAATAGTAACTAAAACTAATAATAATATAATGTTAACTCAAGAAATAAAATATGTACTGGTGCGTTGGCCAAATAAAAAGTACGTAGCTGAAATTGCATTGTGCGGCGCAACAGCCCGTTGAGAGCTAGAGCCTAGCTTTTTCGCGCCTCCACTGTGTTGTGCGCGTTATAATTTTGTCACATGTGGAGGGGACCTACTGTTTAATGCCGGTTCCGAACGGCGAATTGCGAAAGTCTTCCATGACAGAAGTACTCCAGGAAGGTTGTCAGTCGTTCGCTGGAGGTGGGGCCGTGAAAAATGTTTGTGGTGTTATTTTTTCCTGGAGCTGGATTCGAACCCGGGTACTCTCGCTCAACAGTCCGACGCACTAACCGATCGAGCCAACGGCGCCCACTAATTGGCTCCTTCTTTATCTCTTCCATTTTTTCACAACCCCCCTTGACTGACTTGCCCTGCCACCCTTCAGATTCGAAATCATTTTATGTTCACGTTCGTCCTTGATTCCCTCATTTTTGGCGGACTCACGTATTCTCACGGAGTGTTAACGCCATTTCGATGACATTGGTATCAGCAACGACAACACCCCCATGTTAAAAGTCATTTTCTTATTTGTATCCGTTTCCCGTCCACCTGTCCCCGAAGTGTCATCACCTCCTCCTTGTATTCGGCCATAACTTATTATGACCTCTTTGTTGCTCCCTGTGTGGCTGTTAGGACGTCCCTCGACAGTATTCAGTCGTAGTCGTTGATGGTGGACATGACGGGTCATTTAATGATCCGACGTGGATGTGCTTCGTTTCCGCAAAAAAGAAAAAGAAAGTGATAAATGAATGGACAGCAGACGAAATGGACTTTCACTCGGTGAGACAGATGTCCATAGAACTGATACTACGCCACATCTTCCGATTTAAAGACGAATCACTTGAATTACAAGCCGAATCTTCACTCATTCCAAACATGAAGCCACATCGAATGCAGTAAAATCAAAAAAAAAAAAAGAAGAAACCACCCTCACTGCTTTGGGGAGAAAAGTTTTGTTCCATAAAACTGTAACCACTCATCCAGTGCTCTAACGAAAAAAAAAAAAATACGAAGACGCCCTTCGAAAGGAAAATCCTTTCAAACATTAATCTCACCTCAGAGCAGCACTTGAAGTTGGAGGGCGTTTTCTTTACGTTGCTCACACGATGGCACTTCTGTGAACTCGAAGGAGGACGTTGGAAGATTATTTCGTAACTTACCCAAGCTCTATGAGTAGGTCCCACCAGGCGAGTAGTTTTGTGTTATGCGAAAGAGACCCTACGGTGTGCTTAATGTTTTTTTTTTTCGTTGAAAGTGCAGACACATGTTGAGATGCTCGAAGCAGTGGTATCAGGGCATTCTCTGAGGAGTTTAACTGGAGTATTTTGTTGGTATGCAATTCAATGAATTTGTGTGGTGGGGTGTTGTGGGATTTTCTTTTTTTTTTTCTTGAACGTTTTTGGTTTATAATGAAGGTCGACTTGCACCATGTAGTCGGTTTATATGTGAGTTTTCATTTAGAGCTTAATTAGAAGGAAACTAAGTTAAGTAAGTTCGTTTTACAGAAAAGATGTACGAACCTATGCTAGAGGAGTACTTCTCAATCACGTCGAAAGTGGACTGGGTCTATATGTCGTTGCTGTGTTTGCCGGATATTCACACATCCACCACAGCACAATATGGCGTAGCACGCGATTTCGTTACTATAATGTTGGCCCCACCACTGTCCAATACCAGAATAGGGTTGCGCACATAATTAACAAAGTCCTTGTAACAAACAGTTCAGATCTGTTTTCCACAACTTTCTATATTTTATTCATTCACTCGATAATTAATCACTAAACCCGTCGCAATGCATGACATTTAAAGCGCTTTGCTGGCAGAATACGATTAATGGTCCAAATACACTTGTCATCGAATATATCCTTTCCAATTCCTTTTTTAAACTGTGATCCACTCGCATAACCTGTAAACATGATGCTCGTTGTAATTAAATTTGAATTATTTATTGGA
The DNA here is from genome assembly GCA_905187475.1 of Syritta pipiens. Lineage (NCBI taxonomy): Eukaryota > Metazoa > Arthropoda > Insecta > Diptera > Syrphidae > Syritta > Syritta pipiens. Next base: position 7,277,048 of record LR994571.1, on the reverse strand, counting down.
AACAGTTTTGCAAAAAATTCCGTCTGATATCGGAACAAAAGGGCAAAGTTGAAGCAGTAGCTCTCATTAACCCTCGTGGTCAACAGGTCACAAAAAATCGAGTCTACAATTAGAAAACACGAAGATCTTAAAGACAACGATTTTTCAACTGACGTTCAAAAAAATCCCCTTTTCAACATTCAACAAGTCTCACCACAAATACCATTTCATTCGTTTTCCACCCTCCACCTTTCAATAAACTTCTCCACGTTGTCAGCAGCACGCAGTCTCCAAATGTTGTGTCCCCTCCAGGATAACGAAAAAGTCTCCACTCACAAAATTCAGTCTACGAAATACCTCAATGAGATAAGGATAAACGAATTTCTGAGAAAATATTTATCGGGCGCTTTGAAAATGAATGTTGCTGTGTTTTACGAAAAACCCTGTCTGCCACCCCCGAACAAGGATTTGAGTAGAAAACAAGGATTTATGGATAATGCATAGCATAAAGGAGATTTAAAACTCATAACTCATGCAACTAACTGTCTGTTAAAATGATTTCTCGAGGAGTTATGACTTCTTGTTTAGCTCCCGGAGCGGGACAGGTACATCCGATTGGGCGTAATTCATCTTCGTTGGTGGGGTGCAGAGGCGTTATGGTCGGGGTGAAATTTACTGGAAAATGAATGAGTTTTTGGGGGTACTTCAAGCGATTATGTCTGCTTGGTGCATAAATTTGAGCAGTTCGTTCCTGCCGTCCAGCACATTAACTTACCTTGGACATGGTCGTCCGACCGACTTTACGAAACATGCACACGTTTATCGGTACTATGGCCTTTACCAACTGGTGACATGTGTATAGTAAAACCCTCTACGGTCGGCACTTGTAGAATGCTCAAGGAATTTTGTTTGCTAGAACTTTTATATTCAGCTGTCAATGACGTTTACGTCCATCGACAATTGACTCCATGACTTTCCGTTGTTGTTGAGCGAGCATATTCAGGTTTAGATCTTGCCTTTAATTGATTCTACGCCGATGCTATAAATTCTCGATCGAAATGCCTTAAAATATATACGAAGATTTTAAATTATTCGCATGGCAGACCAAAGAGGTTCAGAGCCCACCTTTTCGCGAAATTGCCGAATGCGCTTCATAATTCCGATTGCCGAATGCAGTTCATAACAAAAGTACTCTAGACGGATTGTTAGTCGTTGCATGTGAAAATTGTTCATGGTGTTTTTCGGCTCATAAGTTATCAAGCCAAAGCAATTAAACGTGTCATAAATAAAAAAAGACCAAGAACTTCAACATTATTCAATTGCCTTCAAAGACAGCCTTGTCAGTATCCTAATTTAAATTCATACATCTGGGGTAACTATCTTCAACAAAAAATCTCATTTTAGTTTTCCATAAAATTTCCGTCCTTTATCCTTTATTAGTAATTTACACATAACGGTCTTTCCGCAGGTAGAATCCTTTATTAGTAGGACAAATAACGGTCTTTCTACAGGTAGAATCCTTTATTTGTAGGACAAATAACGGTCTTTTAACCTGTATAAGTTTATGTTACAATTTTGTTATGAAATTAACCTCAAGTTAATTATAGCAATAAAATCTGCCATAAATATTTACGATGTGGCTTGAAATAAAGTCAGGGAATTTCAGTATTTAATCATTACTGGTTTTAAAAAAAAGAAAACAGGTAGTGTGTGCCTAGTTTTCCGCGCAATGATGGGATGAAGGTAATTGTGAAGCATCAAGCACTAAAGAATGTGTCGGGATTTATTTCTGATGAAAAACAAAGTTGCACACAATGAAACTAAAAAGCTTGCGGAATCCCTTCCGAATTTGACCCAGAAAGAGAGACGGTAGTTTCTTAGTGCAGCACTTTAACAAAATGTTGTTAATTAAAAATAAATTGAAGCGTGCTCAAAATATTTTCAAAATTCTATATCTAATATTTGAATTTCAATTCCCATAATTATCGTACACTAGCTGTGTAAAATCCATTCATTAGTTTTTGCGTGAAATAATAACAAAAATCCATACATCCAGAGTTGTAATATAATTTGGATATTAATTCTAAAGTTACGTAAGTTTCTTCCGATTAGCCATAAAGGAAAGATAAAATAAGGTAGCCATTATGTGAGAGTGAAGCACTTCAGGTACAGTCTTAAATGTTTACGGTAACTTTTAAGGTAAACTTATCGATTCTTGTGCCCTTCTAATTTCATCTTTATAATTTGTATAAGTTTAGGTATTGTATAAAGTTTTTATGATTTGAGCGGAACGCGAGTATGCATAAATTAAGTATGTTGTGTGTTCGTCACAAAAGATTTTGGTGAAACTCTCGCTTTCGAAGAATCGTATCGAACGCTTTCTCCGTCGTGTCAGTGGCAGATGAAAAAGTAGTAAATCCTTAATTATTTAGAAAAATTTGTTCGTTTGCACATAATAATCATATTACTTAAAGATAAATATAAATCGATTCGCGACTCGCTTGCAATTTTAGCCCACGTGCAGAAAAAAATTCTCTACACGTGGTTTCCAGGGACCACCACGAGGAGGTAAAGCAAGCTTTGGTCCCCAAAAAGAAATCTTATATGCTTTTATGGTTTACTTACACCATAAGCGTCCTCCTGTATTTCCCTCGAGATCTGTCTGATCCGTGTCAAAAAAGGTTAGCTTTTGCCTTTCGTCCTTAGCCTCTCTTGCCAAATGTTCTTTGTTTCTTAGCCTGTTGGTCAGATGTGTCCTCGATGGGCCTTAGTCTCTTCAGTGCTGCAACACGTTCTACAGGTGCCACAGAATGAGAAGCAAAAGCGTTTCTATTAATTTGTATGTGGAAGTCCATTTCTGGAGTCGGCCACAGTTCGAGTTGGTATGCAAATATCTCGGGAGTGATTGGGTACTTACCTCCAGTCGCCAGACGCATGAAGTTTTTGTATTCGATCGGAATTGAAAACCGTCGGAATGCTGCCTCAATGATGTCCTCATAAGTGTCAAGCGCCGAGTAATAAATCTGCTCCAAGTTGCCTTCGTAAACGAATTTTATGTATGTCCGTTCTGCAGCAGGAGCACTATCCATGCACACATCGATGTGGAAGTCGAGGTCTGGTTTTTGTTCCATTGCAACTAGGCTCTTGAACAGGTCCCTGCTGATCGGATACATCCCTTCGGCTTGTATGCTAACATAGTCCTCGTAGTCAATTGGAATTGAGAATTCAATAAGAGCTGAAATGAGAATTGAAAGTAAAACACAAGTAAGCAAGTTGTAAATATGGTGAAAGAGAGATTAAAATACTTACCAAGTCGAATGATGGTTTCGTAGGAGGCATTGGCTGGGAAGCGTACATGCTTAAGCACTCCTTGGAAAACGAATTTCATTTCTTCAGACATATTCAAGATTTAAAATTTAGATGATTTAGGTTAAAAAGAATGAAAATTTCTTAGCTCGTCCAAGTTGTTTACTGCACAACGAGTTGCTTGTAAATGGTGTGTGCCAAAACTTGTGGCCCTTTTATAAGTTTCTCCATGCTGACAACAGTCTACCTGTGCGCAGGCCATCTTGGAATTTTTTATAGCTCAGTTAAATTGATAATTCCTGCCATTAATAATTCCTAGGATTGATAATTCCCAGGATCAATTTACCTGGGCCCGACGTATAAAAACGAAAATAACGTAACTACCTAAGCTGAAGTTTTCATGTCAAGCTGGTAAATATGCCGGTGAATCAATTTGTAGTAAGTTAATAACTATTCACGCTTTGATTTGTTCATGTTCAAAATCCTTAGATCTGAGTAATTATTTCAAGGTGATCCTCTAAATCGTGGGAATACCTTATGTAAATGAAATAAGAGATTAAAATCTTCTCTTTTTTTAAAGCTTATGTTACTCTTAATAGCATTTAACAAACATTGGCCAACATAGTTAAATAGCATCGAGGGAAGAAGAGGTTCGACTGTATGCTTGAAATGAAAAAGTTGTTTTTTGGTTAACTGCGTTGCTTGCTTGATTCATTTTCAAAACTATCAAGAGCAGTTTTAGAATAATATCGGCTGTCGGTCGACATATTCAATTAATTTATTTTGACTGCAACTCTCACTACATTTGAATTCAACAAATCTTAGCTGCTCCTTATTGCACAAACATTAGGACTTAAATGCGTCGTCTAAATGAAAACAAATGCCTTTTCGCTAAGCTAAAAATAACGTTTACGCTCATGGCTTATTAATTGGAACTCTTTATTTTCCTACCTGAAAGAGGCTTCCTACCAAAATTCAAACACACTTAGTCTTTTAGCACCCCGGTCTCACTCTATTCATGAACAAACAGCACGTACTATATACGTCCTGATTTGTAAATACACACAGCAATACCCACGCATCAACTATAAATAAATTTCGCATAAACCACACATAATTTCATTTTGTTTAATGACGCATGGGGTGTTAATTACATTACATTCCACCACCCGCCGCCACGCCCACGAAGATTGATACATCAAATTGCCCAGCATATTGCTCCGCCATCGAGTCAAGTGATGCACGTAAATACCCTCAGCCATCCATTTCTGGATCTTAACTCTCAATTACAGCACTTATCCGTGATGTGTTTATTGACGATTTCCCTTAGAATTGATTCAATGACACACAAGCGCCCTCGCATCCTCCCTCCGTGCAGAGCATCCCCTACTTGAATCCACTGAAATTCAATATCGATGGCTCAACGTTATGACTCGATACTCGAGTGTAACTGATTCGATAGACGAATCTCGTGGCGAAAGTAATGAGATTGGTACACGAAGCAACAAGTGTTGTGGGTAGAACGAGATTCATGACGAAGATGGATGCGGTGTGACCTTGGGGCGGTGGCTTTAGGAGTGCCACTAGTTTTATTGACAAACTGGAGCAGATGTACACATCTGGCATATGTAAAACGTCCTGATGCCGTACGTATACTCTTTTTAACAAGGACTAAATAGTGGAAGGACTGGCTTCTTATTCGTAATTAAATTACAAAGCACTGCAGCGTAAGCAATTTAAAGTAATTGAGAAGAAGAGTGTCTTCATCAGCCCGGTTGAAAAGACAAGCTTGTTAGCTCGTCCCCTCTGCAATAATCATACAAAGTGACAACGCCAAAAGTGGCAAGGTAATATGCTCTAAAGCAATAGTTTCAAATTCCCAAGTTACTTTAGACAAATTTTGTGTGACAGAAAATACGGAATAAATTCAAATAAAGGTGTCTGGTCAGTTTCAAAAATTTGGAAGAAGGTTGAGAGAAGTTATGTGTTGTTACAAAAATTAACGTGGACAGGCACGAAAATTCGATATCATACATTTTAAAAGTCGACCAGGATTCTTTCCTCAAATATGCAGTTCTTATCACCCTTTGAAATGGGAAAACACTAAGTCGAGTATATGTGGTCTGCAAAATATAAAAGTCTAAAAGCGCCTCCAGTCTCATGCCACAAACTCAACTTATTCATTTTTGCAAATCATTCAACTTGTCTTTGGTACTTTCGAATTGAATATTTTAAGAAATTGTAAAGTGAATTTACTCTGGCGTATGACTCAGTCATTTATTCAGCATTTTTCTTCGATATGTCTTTTCGATGGCGAATGTGAAACATTTTTTTTTTCTTATCGAACAATTTTTTGGTACATTAACTGAAGCGTATGAGTAATGTTTTCTTTTGATAGAAAATTCTTTTTCCTTGCGAAATATAAAAAGTTGAGTGGAAAGCTTTGAGAAACCTTGGACAAACAGATGTGACAGGAATTCATTTTCTTGCCTCGAGGTTCGTCACATGAAATTCAGTAACGTTTCCAGTTTTGTATTTAATGGATATAAGAGAAAAAATAAGATGAAATAAATATTTTTACGGGTCCAGGAGAGTCCATCTCCTAGAGCAATTTAAATAGGTCGAAGGTTTTGCAGAATTACAAATTTGCAAGAGTTAACGTTTATTTTAACTAGTTATCGAATTGCAGAAAATAGTGACCTGTAACAAACAAACTATGAATGTATAACCAGTTTATTACAATAAAGCCTAAAATTTCAGAAGAAAAAAACAGCGTTAGTAAAGTTGTACACCTAATAGTATACTGTCCATGAACCGTTAAGCTATTTTACATTTAATTTCTAGCTTTCTATTTAATTAACCATGGAACAATAGTAGAAAAGCAAGCTAATAGCCAATAGAACTTGATCTCAGCCAGGTTTTAAGAGTATTGTCCCACGCATCGGTTGGAAGTATAAAGAGCTACAGATATACAATTCAGTAAACAAAATTATGGTCTAATTTAATTATGTAGCTAGATACAAAACACCGTCTTCTATTTAAGAAACACCTCCCATTCCAGATATTTTTACAAACGGCAGACTGATTCTGATGTCGTGTGTAAGTTGCTTTTGCAATTTATTTCTAGTTCAGCTTTTTGTCTATTTGGAGGCATCTACATTACACATGCTTACAATAACTTAAATAGCGAAACAATTTTACGTCGTATTGTCTTACTTAGCTCTACATCTTAAAACATAGAAAATAAAAATGAAAGCAAAGCACTTTCGTGAACAACTAAGGGTCTTTTGTAAGTCTCATTGTTAGTCACTTTCGAAAAAACCAGCCAGTGCCAATTGTCAAAACATGCTTCAATTAGATAGATTTTTTTACGTTTGCAATTTTAAGAAAAGTCTGTTTGCAGTATAAAGTTTTCAATTCATGCTGTGTTTTCTTAGACTGAAAATGTAATCAACAAACCATGTCGAAAATTCCGACAAATAACTTTAACAGAAAGTTATAGACAAGAGATGTGCATGCTTTCGAATACATTACCTTAAGTTATTCCATATAAAATTCAATTTTCACCTCAAACTTAGTTTGAGTAGATGAATTTCACACAATCTAAAACTTGATAATATTAAGGCAAGGCCCTGCAAGAAAATTTGAATTTAAATTCTGAATTGAGAAGTGTAAGTCAATTAAGAAAACAGCAGCTATTTGATTGAAGAGAATGCATAGAACTTTGGAAGATATTATATTAAGTGAGAATGAGAGATAACCTGCACCTTTTCACCTCTGATTTCAAACTATTCCATTCATTACATTGTTTCTAAGTATCACAAGTAATTCCTTTTTATTTTTTGAATATTTGTCATCTAATTAAAAGTAATCTTATGTGCCTGTAACGATTGTCAGACATCCAAAAACTTAAATTGAACTTAATAGTTTTTAAAATGTAAAATTTTGTTTGAATTGTCATCCCATAAATTAAGGTTTTATCTGACTGTTTAGTTAGCAATGATTGTGGGAACTCCATTCTTATACTTTCCATTTCAATTGCAATGTTAAAAATAAACTCCCATGATTTTTTCTTCTGAACGATTATGTCCAGCATTTAAACGCCAACTCTCGCTATCTACTTCGCCTTGTTCAACCGTCAGTCCCATTTGTTCCCAATGTTCATTCAGCATTAGATGACTTCAATTTGTAAACAGTTTTGTTTTGATCAATAACAATTTACTTTTTCACAGAAAACAATGGACGCTCGAAGCCAATTCCAATCTATGTACACCTGTAGCTCGGTATACATCAATTTCCGCTTATCTTGTTCAGAATTTCTGCAGGACAACGAAAGGATCAACAGTTTTGCCCGCTATCAAATAAAGCAACTCCCCTAAGACCCGCATACGGAAAAAGGACATCCAACCCATCACCATAGCTTCACATAAGAACCGATGAGGGAGCTGGGACGCTGAGTTCCTTGTAAAACCCCAACTCCCTTCGCGGAACGGTCATAACATTTTACGACCAAGTTACACAGAGTCTTCCCAATTCCATCGGGAGTCATTGGGAGGGTGGGACTTTGAAATCGATATCTAATAATGCCGAACCCAAGCGGCAGTCATCACCATTACCAGCGCCATCATCGCCGTGACGACGATGGATACGTGAATGGACTACCGTTCAATTCGATTAAGCAACCGTAGGTTATCTTAAAAATGCATCACGGTTAAGGTGAATATTCGATGCACCGATGCACAGGGGTGTGTGTGTTTTGCGAGCGGAGAGGATGAAAATGGTGCTTTCCATAAATTGTACGGAGAAGCTGTACTTTGTTACAAATCTAAGACGGATGTGGGACTCAAGGCATAAAATGGAAATTCGAAATTAAAATTTACTGTCCATAGATTTTATGAAGTCTTGGAGTTGGGTAATACACATACCAAGGAATCGGTTCTGTGTGAATGCGAACTTTAGCAGTGTCTTTGAAATTTCTGCTGCTGTTTCAATTTATGTCGGGAACATTTTTTAGACAAAAGGTAGTTGGGACTTATTATTTGTTGGAAGAGCTTACAGATTTAACTTAATAATCATAATTGAGTGGCGTAACAGGTCGTTGAGGACCAGAGCTTAGCTTTTAACACACCCAATTTGTTATGCATAACTTTAACACACGTAAAAGGGACTGTTTAGTGAGTGTTCCGAACGTTCTTCATAATAGACTCCAGGAAGATTGTCAGTCGTTCAATTTGAGTTTGTTGTTGCTATTTTTTGATACAATGGCCATAAAGCAACGGAGAAATATGTAAACCTAATTGTAAACAGTCTATAATGGTCACAACAAATCAAAATTAACAATCATTAAAATTTGACCTAACCCAAGAATTAAAATATAACAGTGAAATAGGAGCTAGAGCCCCAGACCCAGATGTAGCCAATTTCTACATCTGGGGTAGCTTTCTTCAAGAACAAACCTAATTTTAATTTTCCATAAAACTTATTTCAATTTTATTATCGTCTTATTTACAAAAAACTACAGAATTTTAAAGATTGGCCACAATGGAATACATTGCAGCAAGTCAATTTACAATCTAAACCTAAAACTATATCTACACTGATCCAGACTTCTTCACCTCACTGGAGTCCTTGTCGATGGTGTTCTTCAGCTTCTTCTTATAAAGAATGTTCTGGACCAGGTTGTCGCGCTCCTCGCTACTGTAGCTGGTGATGTCGTTCCATGACATTACCACTAAGTCGGTGGTAAGCTTATACTTTGCTTTCGAAAGATTCAGCGAACGATGCTTAGGGCGATGCAATTCTTCCCGGTACAGGAAGAGGTGGTATGCGACAGGAACTGTTTTCCTAACTGTCTTCTTCTTATCCCTTCCGTTGCCTGACTTCTTTTTGTTAGCGGAGATGCTCACTTGCTGTTTTTTATCTTCACCGGCCATTTTTAGAGTTAATTGTTATAAATAAGTTGTATAACCGATCTGCTCGAAGGATATTCGAAAAATGATCTAACTGCGTGCTGTCTTCATATTTATAGATTACGGATAGTCACCGAAAAAGAAAACGAGGGTGCCTGACACCACCTACAGGTAAAACCTAGAGATTTTTCTACCTGTATGAGCTTTCAGGTAGGTATTCAGGATCTGATCCATTGCCATAAATGACAATAGGCCAAAATGCTCCATACCATTTGCCGGCACCTAAAAATTTTGAGCTGTTTTTTCTTCTTTTCCCGCGCTACAGTCCGGAAAAAATTTTTCTGACTGCATTAGCTTTATGTTTGAACTGTGACCTTTCAAATAATAATTTCATACAAAAATTTAAGAACTCAAAGGCAACACAGCTTTTTGAGCAAATCAAGGCATATAAATGCCACAACAAATATTGAAGAAAAAAATACAATGGATGAAAGCAACCCAAAAATAATATTATGAAAGAATTAAAATGCATTTTATGGTCCAATTAAAAATTAGGGCGACAAATACCACCCTCATCAACGAGAAAATCCCTTAAGAAAACAGGTAGAAATCCTCCTTCTTCTTTATTCAGTAAGCCAGTCGTTTCAGCTTGAATACAGTTTAGCTTGAGTTAAAAAAAAAACAATAGAGTTCTTTTTTAAGAAAAAGAGAAAACCATAAATTTTTTATTTTATTAGTCATCGGCTTAACCAATAATTTATTCTTTTAGTGTTTAAACAAAGAAACGTTCAAGATTAATTCAGTTCTCTTTGGAAACCTCTCCACTATTTTCGCAACGGTATTTGTCATAAAACTCGACCCTACCAAAAATAAAAACCCCTAAAGCTTTTGTACACCCTTTCACTGAACTGAAAAGCCTCTCCAATCCGTCAGAAGTGCTTTGTGTTTGCCCAACGACGTAACTTTGTTAACTATTGGCTCAACGACCTCACAAAGTTAACTATTGACTCTTCAATTGATCCCTAAGGATTAACTTTTCCTTTCAATATTTGATCTCGGGACGACCAAGTGACTGCGTAAGTAAACTTCCCTTCATTTAAAATAGCAGCAGTGCTACACTTCATCTACGTTCGTCTCAGATCTACATCTAGTTTTAGGTAGACTGTTTATTTTGTAAAGCCAATCACTTCCTTTAGCAAAAAAGGACCGTGAAACATATATTTGTTACAAAGAGACATAAATTGACTTAAAGTGACAGTGCCTTTGTTTGCGACTCCCAACAAATAGGAACTATGTTGACTTGATGATATTTTAAGACGTAGCATCGTGATTTTTTCGGTCACTAAAATTTTAAGTCTGTGGTAATTCTTTTACGAGTATGTTCAACTTCGCAAAGGAACATATCTGCATATATTCACACTGCCTTTTCCAGTATTTCAACTCGAAGTGAGCTATAATTACTTCTTTAACATGACTATTTTTTGATTTTAATAAATTTTGAATTAATAAAATAAATTAAACTTCTGTATGAGACCAATCGGACAGGCTGGTTTAGTAATTATTAGGGGCTGTCTACATTCTTGTAGAACTTGAACTAATTTTCTTTCGGACAGCCTCAATTAACGTTTTCCTATTAAGCCTTCAATGTGCCGCGTGCTAAAAACTGCATGGTGACAATAAATTTAATAAAATGTATTTTTGAAATTTTGGTACACTTAGGCCAAAGCTAGGCCCATTGTGCTGCCAACTATCCACCATTTTTGGCTTTATTACGTACAAAGAAAACTAAACAGTCATATATTCAAGACGGAAAATGAATAGACTTGAAAAACCAATGGAATTGAGTAAAGCGTGGTGCTCTATTTTGTCGTCTATGAAGTTAGCCCCATCCCCATGGTTGCGTTCATTAATACGCAGCACTTTAACTTATTGTCATTTGAGAAGTCCAGTTAAACTAGGATTGTATTATTATTGTATTAGGCGGCGTAACAGCCCGTTGAGAGCCAGAGGCTAGCTTTTTTCGCACCTCCACTGTGTTGTGCGCGTTATAATTTTGACACATGTGGAGGGGACCTACTGTTTAATGCCGGTTCCGAACGGCGAATTGCGAAAGCTTTTCATGACAGAAGTACTCCAGGAAGGTTGTCAGTCGTTCGCTGGAGGTGGGGCCGTGAAAAATGTTTGTGGTGTTATTTCCCCGAGCCGGATTCGAACCTAGGTACTCTCGCTTAACAGTCCGACACACTAACCACGGCGCCCACAGTTAAACTAGGATAGTTCCTCTATTAACCTATAGCAATAGATGCATATTTCATTTAAGTGGATTTTTGTGAAATCTCTTACCACTTCATTGAAATCACTGGCAATAGAAAACTTACCTCACATAATCACTTGAAAACATTCTCTCGAAAACTTTTGGCTCTTGAAATCTGCACACATTCAAGACAAACTTCATACCCCTTGAATTTATTTTTAAGTTTCAATTTTTTTTTTCAATCATTTTTCACCTACAATCCCAATGGATTGGATAATTCCTTCCACTGGTCGCAAGTAAATAAAATAAAATAAATCTACCGAATGCAGTACACTTGGGTGCAGTTTAATAAGCTGCTTTTGTGTGCATTCGAGCTGAAACTTGCGAACATTTACAACTTATATCCTTTGCTTTGCACCACTTGTCCTTCGAAAGGATAGGAAAGTTACGTGAGGTATTTTAAAAAGAATTTTCCTGTGCGACAAGTGCTTTTGCTCCCATGGGAACTCTTAAAAATTTACCGATGATTTCATGATGGTGATTGCAATAAAAATGTTTATATTTATTTATTTTTGGGATCTAACACTAAGCGGGTGTGAATGCGAAGTTTCGTTTGCGAAGTGGAGTTTGAAGAATCATTTTTTTTTGGGAAAATTTGCTGAGAGTATACCTAAATATCAATTGGTTGAAAGATTAATTTAAGCAAAGGCCTTGCGACGTTGATCAGGACTACTTCTGCAATGTTTATGAAAGTATTTTTCTGTGTAAAACGTGTTTTCTTTTATAAAACCATTCAACTTATTTGGAAAATGTAATCAATTACCCTGAATTTCAAGGCAGTTCAATGTTGAAGTCAATGTTGGTTATCTATTATAAGGCACATTCTGAATGTGTCAAAATTATAATGCGCACAACACAGTGGAGGCCCGAAAAGTTAAGCTCTGGCCCTTCATGGGGTGTAACGCCACAGACCTGTATTTCTCTACTCGACTGTCATGCCAGGCAAACCTGTATTTCTCTACTGGACTGTCATGTTTCAAGCTAAGATGTTAAAATCTCAATCGAAAAGCTTTCGAATCGCAAATATTGTATTGTTTCCTCAGTCAATGGGCCCAGATTAGGCTGGAATGCTTGAAAAGAAATGGTGTGGACTCAATTGACTCTCTAGATCATCGCTGAAGCTTACTGCATAGTCAGAGATGTATCTGTCACGAAGGATACATCCGCCTTAATAAGTCCCACAAATCCACAAAACACCGTCGCTAATTGCAGGTAATGTCTCATCTCAGCACTGCTGCGGGCTGTTGCATAAACAAAAGCTAAAATTCAAAATCTTTCAGCATAAATCTATTTTCGCCCCGCACAATTTTGAGTAATTACACCGACTCCACATTGACTTCACACTCATCCCCAACCCCCACGACGTCCTGTCAGCGAGTGCCAACTAATGAGTTCGTTTGCATTTCGATTGCCTTTTCACCCTCGTTCACTGTACATGGCTTGCGGGTCATATTGCCTTTTTATCTCATTACAGTTCGTTTATAACTCCTGTCGTGTGTTGGAGTAGACAAAAAGTCGAAATGAAATTAAAACAGGAAAAAAAAAAACACGTTCGTAGATGCATTTATCAACTTGCCCCATCTCCCGCACACCCCACTAGTGTGGTGACGGTAACTAACGCAATATGCTAAATTGCTCCTTTACCGCTTTGAAGCCACCAGATTGCCAACGCATTAATCACAACCTCGTCCTGGTGAAGGCGGTGTTGATGACGGCGTGTATAGCCCGCAGTGCGCCGAAGGATGCAATTTGTACGGAATTCGTAGACACGTACACAAACGCTTGCCCAACCGTGCAATTTTCTGCTCGTATACATGTATGATTTACAGAATCTTTGCTTAGGGAAAGGAATTTATGAAATTGTTTAACTTTTCCGAAGTGATGTGTGAGATTTACGTTTAATTTATGCATTTTGAGTAAAGGAGGCCTACTCGAGTTTACTCTTTTAAACCTTTTAGTCTCTTACTTTGCTTCCGTAAGGCAATAAAAGGATTTGGAGAATCAACTCGAACAGATCATTCAGAGCTGGAGATTGTGAACAAAAACAAGCAAGAAATTTATGAATATTAAATCTTAATAGCAGAATCTTGTTACAAATCGAGTCTCTTACTTAAGCCTAGGTTGTTAAGCCTTTTCTATTGTTTCTTATGTTTATGTTTGAAAGGGCCAATTTGCCCTGCCGAGAAGATGGGAATTTTGTTTTTACAGATAATAGAAAAATGTTTCTATGTCTGTAACTGAATTTATGGTAAAAATTAATGATTTTTTCAAGTCCGTATGACGAAATAAATAAACAAAATACTTGATCTGATATTTACAATTATTAAGGGAATTGAAATTCAAATCATATTTCGGAACAAATCTTTTGCTAAAAGTTCAAATCATACAATTGTTTTAGCACACTTTTATTTATTCTTAACTAACTACAAGATAATGACAAGGAATTATTTCATTTACATAACAAGCTGCACTTTTTTTCTTTCTGGCTGCAGCACTGGAAGGAAACCCTCAAAGTTCTAATTTCATCATCTCAAACTTTGCTTCTTTTATCTTTTTCATCTCCACCTTGCTTGGAAAACTACGCAAACACTGCCTGCTTTTTGTTTTATTTAAAAATCAATAACGGTTAACTACTGAAATTCTTTGACATTATTTCAGCCCTAACTTTTCGAAAAAAGGTGTATATCGCTATAAAATCAAATTTTATGACAGCTGTTATGGCTATAATTACGGTGTTTACCTTTGGGCAGATTTCAGATTAATATGCCTACCATGATTTGAAGTTAATTTCATTTCAAAATTTTACCAAAAAGCTTTCACAGGTAGAAAAATCGTTAGTCGCCCTAGGGAATAAAAGGTTTACCTGGAGATGGACTTACTGGCAACCACAATTTTTGTTTGGCTGACTATGCGTTACTGGTATTTACACGCTATCTACACGCAAGACCTTAAAAGTTCATGAAACATAAAAAAGTGGACGAAGAGATTATCGATCGCTTCGTGAGAAAAATCTTTCGGGTAATGTTTAGTTTCGTTAGCACAGGGGAGCTTGAAGAAAAAGACTAAACGACGTATTCGATGAGCCGTATAACGACATTAACCTATTCGAGTCTTAACTCATGAACACTAACTCTCCAGCTCGTAAAGTCTTCGAGTCCAACCCCGACGGTCAACGTGCTTGAGGAAGAGCTCGCCCTGGTGGCGTTGGTGGATGTGGATAAAGACCACAATCATGGTGTAGGATATTGAAGGTGCTTAGATCAAGACCGTACCAGATGCTCACTAAAGCCAGGTTCACCCCGGACTGTGGCGTCCATAGAAGTAGAAAAGAAGCTTATAATTGTTGGGTGTGGAGCATTTTGGTCTAATGTCTTTTATGGCCTATTGTCATTTATTATAGGGGATCAGATCCTGAATACCTTTCTACCTGAAAGCTTTTCCAGGTAGAAAAATTGCTAGTTGACCCATAAAATTAAGGGTTTTACCTGGAGGTGGGATAGCAGGAAAACTTTTTCTGTAACTATCCGTAATCTATAAATGTGAAGACAGCACGCAGTCAGATCATTTTTCGAACATCCTTCGAGCAGATCGGTTGTACAACTTATTCATCAACTCTAAAAATAGCCGATAAAGATAAGAAACAACAAGTGAGCATATCCGCTAACAAGAAGAAGTCAGGCAACGGAAGGGATAAGAAGAAGACAGTTAGGAAAACAGTTCCTGTCGCATACCACCTCTTCCTGTACCGGGAAGAACTACGTCGGCCGAAGCATCGCTCACTAAAACTTTCGAAGGCAAAGTATCAGCTCACCACCGACTTGGTTGTGATTTCATGGAACGACATCACCAGCTACAGTAGCGAGGAGCGCGATAACCTGGTCCAGAACATTGTTTACAAGAAGAAGCTGAAGAACACCATCAGCAAGGACTCCAGTGAGGTGAAGAAGTCCGGATCACTGTAGAAATAGTTTTAGGTTTAGATTGTAAATTGACTTGCTGCAATGTATTCCATTGTGACCAATCTTTAAAATTATGTAGTTCCTTGTAAATAGTTTGTATTTTTTTGTAAATAAGACGTTAATAAAATTGAAATAAATTTTATGGAAAATTGAAATTAGATTTTTTCTTGAAGATAGTTACCCCGGATGTACGAATTGAAATTAGGATACTTAAGCATGCAACGCAGTTAACCAAACGTTAACGATCATTTGACGTTTAATTTAATTATATTTAATTAAACTACTTTCTTTATAATTATTCATTTACAACACATTTGGGTCTATTGTCATTGACATTTATGGTAGTCAATCAGTTCTTCATACCTTAATTTTCTAGCATTGTTCGAGCAAAAAGCTCATTCAGGTAGAAAAATCGTTATTTGCTCCCGCAAATTAGAAGATGTACCTGGAAATGGGCTATAAGGCAATTTAGTTCTCTTTAGTTGACTATTCAAGCACGCAGTCGGATCATTCTCCACGTAGTCTTCTCTCGTGGTATTTAACTATTTTGGTCAATGTTTGTTAAATACTATCAAGATTAACGTAAGCTTTTAGTCTCTTACTTTGCTAACTAAGGTATTCCTAGGATTTAGAGGATCAACTTGAAATAATTACTCAGATCCAAGGATTTTGAACATGAACAAATCGAAACGTGCTTTCACCTGCTCGACATCAAAACTTCAGCTTAGGTAGTTACGCCATTTTCGTTTTTGTACCTGTTCCTCGGAAAGATCAATTTACCTGAGCTATAAAAAATTCCAAAATGGCCTGCGCACAGGTAGACTGTTGTCAGCACGAAGAAACTTATAAAAGGACCACAAATTTTGGCACACACCATTTACAAGCAACTCGTTGTGCAGTAAACAACTTGGAGGAGCTAAGAAATTTTCCTTTTTTTTAACCTAAATCATCTAAATTTTAAATCTTGAATATGTCTGAAGAAATGAAATTCGTTTTCCAAGGAGTGCTTAAGCATGTACGCTTCCCAGCCAATGCCTCCTATGAAACCATCATTCGACTTAGTAAGTATTTTAATCTCTCTTTCGCCATATTTTAAATTCCCTAATTCGCCATATTTCCAACTTGCTTACTAATGGTTTACTTTTAATTCCTATTTCAGCTCTTATTGAATTCTCAATTCCAATTGACTACGAGGACTATGTTAGCATACAAGCCGAAGGGATGTATCCGATCAGCAGGGACTTATTTGAGAGCCTAGTTGCAATGGAACAAAAACCAGACCTCGACTTCCACATCGATGTGTGCATGGATAGTGCTCCTGTTGCAGAACGGACATACATTAAATTCGTTTACGAAGGCAACTTGGAGCAGATTTATTACTCGGCGCTTGACACTTATGAGGACATAATTGAGGCAGCATTCCGACGTTTTTCAATTCCGATCGAATACAAAAACTTCATGCGTCTGGCGACTGGAGGTAAGTACCCAATCACTCCCGAGATATTTGCATACCAACTCGAACTGTGGCCGACCCCAGAAATGGACTTCCACATCCAAATTAATAGAAACGCTTTTGCTTCTCATTCTGTGGGGCCTGTAGAACGTGTTGCGGCAATGAAGAGATTAAGACCCATCGATGACACATCTGACCAACAGGCTAAGAGACAAAGGACATTTGGCAAGAGAGGCTAGGGTCGAAAGGAAAAAGATAACCCTTTTTGACGCGCATCAGACAGATCTCGAGGAAAATACACAAGGACGCTTATGGTGCACATTATAAAAGCATTAAACATATTTTTTTGGGGACCGAAGCTTGCTTTACCTCCTCGTGGTGGTCCCTGGAAACCACGTGTAGAGAAAATTTGTCTGCACGTGGGCTAAAATTGCAAGCAAGTAGATATTTATTTAGATCTGTGTTAACTTTTCGACGTTTTAAAATTTTAATAAATTCAATGCCATTCATGTAGTTGGCTTGGTCCATTCAAAAGCACTTCAAAAAGTGTCGACTTCTAACGGTCACAAGATGCGCATATAAAAATAAAACTTATTTCTGAACTTAGAGTTTTCACTCGTCTTATAGCAGTTAATGTTTAAAGATCGCAACCATAAAAATTAAATTAGAAATACACGCCTACAACCCTTTTCTGTATGGTTCTTAAAATCATATAACTAACTACCAATAAACATAAAAATAAAAGCAATGCCTTAAGTGTAGAGAGAGCACCTTTCGCGAAACGTAGTAATCATTTCCCTCTCAATGAGTTCCATCCAACCATAGCAGTCTTGTAATTAAAACGACAAAAGGAGTGTCGTATGATGTCGCCTACATATTTTTGTGGGCGTTGGGAATGAAATAAAACGCGCCAAAATGTGGTGAGATGATTGTCGTAAGGATCTAAAGACCTGGAGACATAAAAATGCCCTACTTCAAGTGGTTTTTATTGCTCAGTGCTCATAAATTCATTGAGTCTCGTTGGTTAATTAAAAATACGAATCAAAGAGAGTGGGAACGGAATTTTATACAAAATTTTTTCGGTTGTGAAATTATTCGTATACGGTTAAACTGAGTGCTACATGCGTCAGCTTAAAATGGATTGAAAAATTCAGCAATTTACTGCACAAGCAGCCATATATGGCTTCTGATCTAAACGTCAATTACTAGAAATTCGTAACGACCATTGGAAAGGTATGATTTAGACTATTTAGGTTAGACATTTGTTTATGTGTTTTAATTAGCTTTTTGCTTTTTTTTTTTTTGTAATTAGAAAACCGCACTCAAACTGAACGGGGCGCGACGCGAAAATGAAGTGAAAAAATATAAAAATAATTTAAGTGCTGATTAAATTTTTTTAGTTAGATTTTTTATTGGTTAGGAGAATTCAAGTGATAAATGCTTCATTGTGGCTGTGGAATTTATATATGGCTCATTATCGATTCAGCTCAGTATGGATATTCATTCATTTTGACGATTTTGAAGTAAAAATTGAAATTCTATGGGAACATTTTGTATTTTATTGCCAACGACCGAAATCAGAGTGAAAATGAGCATCTACAGGTGCCTGAAATTAATAAGAGTCCGTGGAATTCCACTGATAAAACATATTTGTCCACTTTGAGACTAGAATATAAGAAGAAAAAGCAAAAAAGAAAAAAAAAGTTTGACATGATTGTTGATTTCTATATTTTATAATAAGCAGCCATATGTGGCAAAAGTTAACAACTTTTAAAAAAAAATTACCAAACAATTTTTTTGATGTTACAAAATGAATAAATGAACAAAATGTATTGGAACATAGTGCCTACAGTAAAGGCTTAAGTCGGCGTCTTAGAACTCAAACACAGAAAGCAATCAACAATTTTTTTAAAATAAGTCGCACAAATTCAGGAAAGAATGGAACGATACTCATTTCTACTAAAAAAATATAAAAAACTCCATATTTTATTGATTCACAAATAAATTGAACTCGCTTGCAATTTTAGCCCACGTGAAAAAAAAAATCCCTTCACGTGGTTTCCAGGGACCACCACGAGGAGGTAAAGCAAGCCCCGGTCCCCAAAAAAAATATGTTCAATGTTTTTATAATTTGCACCATTTTGTCCTCATTTCGTCCTCAACCACTCTTACCAAATGGTCTTCGAAGTACTTCAAAACCATTCTATTCTCCAATTACATCTGTGCAAAAAATTAAATAATGGAAGAGCAACGAGAACCTTGTTAGTATTCTAATTTCAATTTGTACATTTTAATTTTCCATAAAATTTATTTCAATTTTATTAACGTCTTATTTACAAAAAATACAAACTATTTACAAGTAACTACAGAATTTTAAAAATTGGCCACAATGGAATACATTGCAGAAAGTCAATTTACAATCTAAACCTATATCTACACTGATCCAGACTTCTTGAGTGCACTGGAGTCCTTGTCGATGGTGTTCTTCAGCTTCTTCTTGTAAAGGATGTTCTGGACCAGGTTGTCGCGCTCCTCGCTGCTGTAGCTGGTGATGTCGTTCCATGAAATCACCACCAAGTCGGTGGTGAGTTGATACTTTGCTTTCGAAAGTTTAAGCGAACGATGCTTCGGACGACGCAGCTCTTCCCGGTACCTGAAGAGGTGGTATGCGACAGGAACTGGTTTCTTAGCTGTCTTCTTCTTGTCTCTTGTGTTGCTTGACTTCTTCTTGGTAGCGCTGGGGTTGCATACTTGCTGTTTTTTATCTTCACCGGCCATTTTAAAAGTTAGTTATTATGACTAAGTTGTACAACCGATCTGCTCGAAGGATATTCGAAAAATGATCTGACTGCGTGCTGTCTTCACTTTTATAGATTACGGATAGTCGCAAAAAAAGGATTCCTGATATCCCACCTCCAGGTAAAACCCTTAGTTTTATAGGGCAACTAGATATTTTTCTACCTAGGAAAGCTTCCAGGTAGAAAGGTATTCACAATCTGGCCATAAAAGACATTAGATCAAAACGCTCCACACCCAACTTTTACGGGCGCCACAGTCCGGTCTGAACCGGAGCCTTAGTGAGCATGCTCGGTCTTACGCTAAGCACCTCCAATTTCGTACACCCTGAGTGGAGACACTCGAACTCAGTTGATTAGGTCAATGTCGTTATAGAGCTCATAGAATTTGTCATTTAGTCTTCGCCTCCAGGCTCCCTCTGTGCAAAGGAGATCAAACATTACAGTACCTACTAGTAACTCATATTCACCGAATGAGGTTGCCTGCAACCACATATACGTAAGCCCTTAGTTTGTTAGGGCAACTAACGATGTTTTTACCTGATTAAGCAATATGTTTGAAATGTGTTGGGAAACTGAGGTCTTAGGATACGATCTACCGACGGGGTTACTTGCCCAAGCATTTCGATTCCCATAATCAACGTACAGAATTACAACGTACATAAGTTTCATAAGTTTCATTCGTCTAAACAATGTTCGGTAACGTCAGTTTAGTTTTTATATAGCCTAAGTTTTATATAACTTTGACACATGTGGAAGATCCGAACATCGGTCCCGAAGGTGGAATTGCGTATGCTCTTAATGACAAAAGTATTCTAAGATAATTGTCAGTTTTTTTTACTTTCTTTATTTTTGTGAAAATGACTTTGGCGTATTGTTTTACTTGACCTCAATTGAAGTAATTTGACCAGCTCTATTTCCCGGTGGACAGTTAAACAAATTCTCAAGTCTGATTTTAAGATTGCTCCGATTAATTTGGGTCTTGATTTTGACAAATCAAAATCTATGTTGTCTCAGTGTCTAGTGCCCAAATACTTCAGACGCATTCCTAACATCAAATTCGTCTTGCAACAACAAATCGGCTTAAGTCCTTCCTTCCCTAACTTGCCGGGTTCCAGGGTGTCATTGCAATTAGCATTCGCTCACCCACAAATCTAAAGAAGGAAGACGTTTTGCCCCAACAAACACAAACGCCTCTCGCAATCACTTCAAAATAACCATACCCCTAAGCATCCAGGCTCTTTTAACAGATGCTCCCGCATCAGTGTCACAACCAATGTATGACAGGCAAAATGACACGATATACAATTCGCCAGTTTAATTCTCCTTCATGTTCCGGAAGGACGACATCCTTAAGTGGATCTAGACTAATACCAACTTAATTCCGAGTTTCCTCAGCCCATTGAAGGGGATGCGACTAATTTACATTTCTTGTGAGATAAAAAAAATAATTTTAAATTCAATGAGGGTCATGGCATTGTCTTCCTTTTTTCTTAATTAAAGGAAGGACTTCCTTCCGTAAGTAATTTATTAGGGCGTTATATAAAAAGTAGAGGCCGATTTGAATGATGCATTGATTATTCATTAGTTTCCTGCAGGTGCAGGGTCATGATAATTTTGACCTTTTTCTTGGGATGGGATGCAGAAAAATTAAAATATTGAAAGAACTTTAGTGAACTTTATAAAATGACAAAACTGCAAGCGAAGGAGAAGGAGTTAAGTTAACATTTTGAACAATTTGGACAATTCTTACTTCAGCTTGCATTTTTTTCAAATTTTTGATTAGGATACCCTTGCTTATGATCAATTAACATTTCTCAATCCTTAAATCGCCTTTAAAGCGTCAAGCTGTCAGCAAACCTAAGCAAAAGTTCACTTAGCATAAAGGGAAAGAAATATAACAATATAACTAGAAGCTAGAAATGCCTTACATTTTGAAGGTTTGTCAAATAACATTGTCATTGCAGTATGAACACTTGTTTCTCTAAATTCTGAAATAATTAAATGTTTATTCATTGAAAGGCCAGCCATCTCCCTTGAATACATCCTTTGACAAATAAACCTACCCGCTGTCAGGACAGACAGAAAATCCACAACACACATATCTCCGGGGCACGATTTGTTTGTTTAATTACATGGGACTATCCCAGAAATTACAAATCAGAAGTGTTCAGGGCAAACAAAAGCCTCCCATAGTCTTATCCTTAGTGAAGCGCTTCCCTTTTCCCTCTTTACAGAAGTCTTTCCGCAAATTTTATGAATAAACTCTCATAGGAATTAAAAAGCAATTTTGTGCAGAACTAGGATGACGTCTGAGATTCTGTTACTGCTGCTACAGGTGCATGTCCTTGAGGATTACCCGTTTCAAGTGATTGCAATTTTGGAGGGTGATTTCCCAGGTGAGAAAAAGTTCTATCGCTTTCGAGTAATGCTTGCAATCAGCTGCCATTATGTGATTTAATTCTCCCATATGAAGGAAGACATTTTCCAGGATATAAAAAAAAAGTTTGCTTCGATTTAAAAGTATACATCAAATTGGGTGTGTCCAACATGAAAAGGGTCGACAGCTTACGGTCTGAGGGGATTAAAAGTTACACGTGTATATGTCTTGTTAACAAGTGTGGGCAGAATAATTTTAAGCTCCTTAGAATGGGGAGTTAGATATTTCTTAGTCGATTTGACACGTACGGTGTTGGTCACGTTCGGTATTAGAAATGTCTCAATGGATGAAGTCAAAGCCAGGGCATATTTTCTGTACCAAAAAGGACTCGAAATTCTGTGGAAATGTCATGTCTCTGTTTTCGTGTGAAGTATGTGATCGCTGGAAGCTGCGTGCTGGGCCTAAAATGGATTCAATTTTGACACAGGGATGTTCTTTTTTCTTGTTTCAACTTTTTGTTTTCTTAATCAGTTGTTGTTTTTTCTCGTTTCACATGTGACTCAACACCAAATACAGGATTCAGTATTCCAGAAAAATACGATGAAGAAAAGTCCGAATAATTGTCTTTTTGGAGCAACAATACTCTCTTGCTTCATTAGCCTTTTTAACCATATTATATTTTTTTCGAACCCTGACTTCAATTCCTTCCTTGTTCAACGAGCTCCACATCAAGGTGTTAGCATCTCCCCATCACATCGGTCTACAATTCTTTCTTATTCGCCTTCCACAGTTTCGTCGTAACACAGTTCTTCTGACTTTCTCCCAATATCGTTGCTGACCTTCACTCAAAAAACAATTTTACAACCAAACCAACGGCCGCGTCATTGTCGTACGAATAAAAAATTTACTCGTAACGGCTGTGAATGCTCTCAAAATCGTATAGCGATTAATGGGAGTATTTATTTTTTATGAATTCGTGTGCAGCAAGCGTTCAATCGCACAAAAGCGAAAACCAATTTTATTCTTTTTTTTTATGAAGATTTGATTCTTGATTTTTGTTTGTTATGTGGGTGTACTGGAACCGCCACATTTATTGCGGTTAGAAAACCATTGTAAATTCAATTTCAACCGTTTCGAGGTTTCCTGATTAGAATTCGTGAACGTATTGAAATTCGCAGCCCCTGGCTGTACGTGGATTGTGTTTTTGAGTGTTTTTCAAATCGATTTCCTTTTTTTCGCAAAACATTTTAAGGAGGATATTGAAGTGAATGTGTACCTGGTTATAAAAGAGATGTGGTCAAATGAATATTTGAATTTACATAGAGTTTTAGAAAAAAAAAATTAGTAATAAATTGTACGATGTGAAATTGTTTGCGCTTCGGATCGCATCGTTTTTCATATGTTGTGTGTTTTTTTACCGACCTATTAAAAAAGCCAACTACTTTGACTTAAGATATCTTTTGTTTCAATATAAAATCCATTTATTCGTAAATGGTCTATATCTTCAACTTTGTTTGGCCTATGCACAATTTTGAAAAATTTTGAATCCATTTTCAATTTGTTTAAGGTTTCAGATTTTCGTAAAGAGAATTTTTTCACTAACTTCATGCAAATCGTCTTTAATTTCATTCCCCCTTTTCCCTGTTTTATATGAATTCAAGATCTATTTTGAAGACAGCTTTCTTCAATTTCTGATGTAAATTAAAGTAGCAGCCGCTAAAAATAAAGATAAAAGAATGAATATCAAGCCTGTTTTGACAGCGTTGAATTTTCCTATGGAGTATTCTATTGAGTCTTTCATATGTCTTCTTTGCATTCGATTGAGCATCGGTGTAATTTAATTTATTGCATACGAAACTATATAAATTTAATACAGCAGAATTTAAGTGATAACTTGGATTTGTTATTTTCGACCTAGATCTAAAATTTTTGTTTGCAACACGTTCCATAAACAAAACAATAAACACACATCCAAGAAAAACATTCACCTGCAGGCATTTCATTCCCCTGGTGTTACATTAAATCAAGTCATCAACTCAATTTAATTCGAAAGAAAAGGTCTTATTTGCGTTCCAGAAATACCTGACAAAAGTTTGTTTAACCGAATTTTCGTGAAAGACCAACGGGCCGTTATTACAGTCAAGGAAGGGGAAAGGACTTCCCACCCCAATCAAGAAAGATGTTTGGAATTATAATCAGACAGCAGTGAAATTGAAATTTGAAATTTTATTCGGTTGCCGATGGGAATACACCCCTTTTATTGTCTGCATGAATTTGTAAACTCTCAAAAAAAAAAAAAAAAAATACCAAAAACAGAAAAAAAATATGCAAATACTTGAGAGAAATAAAATCGAAATAAAGTCCCTTTATGTTGGTGATGTCTCAGGTGTTTTACCCACAAAGTGCCTTTGCGACCCTTAAGGTTAATTTTTGTTTTCGATTTTCTTGTGAGCGCTACGTGCCAATTCGTTATCAATTTGATTTCGTTATTCTTGAAAACATGAACACTTTTTAATGGTTATAACATTCATTCTTTCTGTAATATTTCTCAATAAAAAAAAAATAAAATTTAAATTGCTCAACGTCGCCTCAAACTTAACCACAAGCAAAAATAAATAAATAATTAGATGACTTACAACAGATGTATGTATCTACCAACTAAATGACCAACAGAGCCTACCAGATGTGACCACTCTGGTAATTATCCTTCACATCCTTCGAAATGATGATCGTTAATAATCTCACTTTGTCGGAGAAACTTTATCCCAGATAAGTTTTCCGCTAACATCTCCTCGGAAAATATCAAATGGACGGGATAAACGCCGAAACTTTCTTCGTTCTGAGAAAGATCCTTGAAGATGAAACAATAAATCAGGTCCTACTATGTCGTCGGCGAGATGTAATTGCCATAGTGAAAATTACTGCGTGCTTAATGAAGACATATTGCGAAAATTGAGGGCGCAGTTTGATGGTAATCCAACAATTTGGGAATGGATTCAACTCTGGGTAAATAGGTTGTGATTTGTGCTTTTTGTAAAATGTGCTGCTATATTAAAAACGTATTTATACGTCCTTAATTGGACTTGAGGGGACTTAAAAGTTTAACAAAAGGCGGAAGAATATTTTTTTTAAATAGTCTTTTTCATGCCATGTTTTTTCAACAAAAGGCGGAAGAATATTTTTTTTAAATAGTCTTTTTCATGCCATGTTTTTTCATACATGGCGATTTACTCTTTCTTAGTCAATGAGAGTAATTTCGATGTACAACGAATGGTTATGACCTAGATTTTTCTCTTCTTTCAGTCTTTCTTTGCATCACTTAAGTGTAGTGTGACAACGAAAACATCCTCTAAGGTCTATTAATCCCCTGTTCGGATGGAAGGAAAGTATAAAAATGTATTGCAGTTCCTGTAAGGAAAATATAGCAGGACCATATCAAGCCAATGAACACAATTCAGTTAAAAAGAGCTAATTGACTTGTGGGTGTTTCTAGTATTCTAGGAACTGCAATTTCTTACATGTCCTTTGGCATAACTAGGCTTATTTTTCCAGACTGTAAGAGCTATTAATGCATAATTTAAGCAAATAAACCACCTCAAAGCTCTGTATGTTTTTTTTTATTCTTAAACCGTCCCGTATTGAGCGACGGTAGTTTGTCAGTAGCTGCTGAATAGTCTCGGACTACTAAGAATTTGGTTTGATTCTATGCTTATGGTGTATGGTCTTTTTCGCAGTACATTCATTTAACACTGCTCGTAGAATTATAATCTCGTCCCTGATGATATTTAACATTTCTTCCACATCCGTAGACCGTAAGTTTGCATCAATACCTGCAAGTAGAAGATGTAGATTTAATTTTGCACGCCATCTCCAAGCACCATGAACCTCTTCGTTTGCATAGTGACCGATACATGTATTGCAGCCCATCAATGATCTGCTTCTTTTGCAATTGTTGATTGATTAAGACATCCTTAATATTCCCCATAATGTACTCCCATTTGAGGCACATCATGCGGGCCGCCGAGTAGCCACGATCGAGCTCCGCCAATTGGTTCTTGAGGCCCAGTACTGTTAACATGGCCTCATTCGTGAGGCTCTGTATATTCTGCCGCATTTCATCAATTTGTACCGCCTTAACTTTCTTCATCTCAACTATCTCCACTTGAGCCATCACTAAAACAAGAATCGGTCAGAGCCATAGCCAAGCAGTACCTACCTTAAGCAGTTTACTTAGAGCATCGCATCTGTCTGTGCAATCTTTTACCGATGTCCAGATAGGACTCGCATTGATAGCGGCGTCAATTACCGTCTCATAAGGCTCAAACTGCTCTACTGTGTCCTTCAGGGCATTCCTGAAGTCCGTAAGTGCGGCTATAGACTCTTTGTACTCCTTTATGTCAGCCCTCAGTTTTACATGCAACTGCTTCTCCTCCGATACCTTTAGTTCTGCCGCCTTCTTTTTATCGTCACAGTCCTTCAAAAAATTGTTCGCCTGGATAAAACGCGCTCGAAGATTAGTTTGAAGTTTCCTTAGCTCGTCGATACGGCTTTTATTAATGGCTTCCTGACGACTGTTACCATCCAACATTTCTTCCTGTAGCTTTATCATCCCCGTCAACTCCCGCTCATTCTGACAGGCCAACAATTCGATGCTATCACCAGGGCTATCCCAATTAGGTGGCTTTCTGCAAGGTGATGTTTCAAAAATCGTTCTGTTTTTAAATTGATCAAAAATCGAATACTTACACAAAAAATTTTATTTGGCTTTTTGACTCCGTATGAAATTCCAACGCTTGTTCTGGGCTTTTTTCTAATCGGCCCAGAATTTCCAGTTTATCTATTGGATGAGTTCGCGGCATCGTTATAGAAAAATCGCTTTAAAATAGTTAACTTATTACGATATATTCCCGTTATAAGACTGATTCTACCGAATCAGGTAAAAAAGTGAGGTTTAAAATTGATTTTCGGGCTTATGATTACTTTTTTGTGTAGCGTTGCGTTGTTTCGGGGCAGTGTGTAAGAACTACAGTAGTGGCTTTCATTTTAAGCTAAAAATGGAACGGAATTTTCTGTCATTTGTCTGTCATTCGCTTGGTTGGGAAACTCTTTAGCGACTGATTGAATGGAACAAAGCACTGTCGAAGTCATTTAATTTTAGTGTCATTTGAACAGTTGCTTATAGGCAGTGGTAACAGACTTATTTCTTCTGTAATCAAATTCGCTTTATTATTTTTGAAGATAACATGTATTTCAAAGACTAAGCATTTCTTAACGAATAAATAAGTCTTAATCTAAATGTATTCAACAATTTCGAACAAGTGTTCATTATCATTTTATTCACGAGTCGCAATATTTTTTGAGCTTGAAATTCTGCACATGCCGCAGTGTAAGCCATAACTACGGTGACCATATTTTTAAGTTCCAAATAATGAACAAAAAGAAAACATATAGTAGATCTTCTCTCGAACTTTTGTTGCTGAGACTTTTCTCTAAGTCGAAATCTTTTATCGTGAACTCTGATTTTTCATTGCATTTTTCATATATTTTTGCTTCTTGGAGCATTCGACCCTGGAAAATTTCAAAAGTTTTGAAATGTTGTTGGAATTAATGAAAAAATTGCACTATATCACCATTTTTGAACATTCAATAAATTACGGTATTAGGGAATTCACACCTGACTACAAATTTTACAATTTGTTTGACAATCATGCTTGATGACAACAAATCGTCAATGTGAACGCTCGAAACTACCAATCGGCAGACTTATAGTCAGAAAGTTCAATATTTTAAACTCGATTAAAGAATTTGTAGTTGAGTGTGAACACTTATCGTCCAGCTTTGGAGTATTTTTCATTTTTGTTTGTGATCTCGATGGCTGGGCATCTCAGCAGAATGGAAAAAATATGGTCGAGCAGAAAATGTTGGCTGGAATTATTTGAACTGAAGTTATCAAGCATGTTGTTAAATGTGAACGCTAAGGCAAATTTGGTTGTCAAACAATTTGTAGTCAGGTGTAAGCCCCGCTATTATAATTTCGTTGAAAAAAATGTTATGCTCGTTATTGTTTCAATAATATTAAATAAAATGCTGAGCTAATAATGAACCACTTTCAAAATAATGAACGTCTTTATTTTTTGAATACAAAATAATCCAGAATGAACATCTTCTTCAAATAGTCAACAGTTCAATATAATACTGAACGGATGGTCGCCGTTGCCATAACTCTCTTGTAGCATAAGTACCTTTTAAATAAACAATAATTGAGTAGTCTTACATCCTCAAAGGTTGAGGGCCACAGCCTACCTTTTCCGCATATTTAATAAAAATTTTTACAAACCTTCTAGTCTTCAGAGACCATTCTCTAGCTCTCACCGCAACATCTTACGCATAAAAACTTTCATTGTCGCTGGTGCCCTAAATAAAGTTTTATTTCTGGCAGCCCAAGTGGCATTTCCATCAAATAAATGCAAAAGTCACCTATACACCGATGACAGTCGTATTTTGAAATGGCCTCCTATTCGCTATGTTTACACACAGCAATCTACTCCTAAACTTTCTCTAAACTCAACAACTACCAACTAAAACAGACTTCTATTCGTTTTAATGCTGATTGTATTGTTCTACGACTTTCGAGGACTCCCCGGTAATTAACTCTCATCAGGGGTTAAGCTCTCAAATCCCATACGTGACACCGAAAAGCACGCACGTTCGTCCTACGAAAACGTGTAAGTTGAGTGAGTATAGTACCCGTTCCAAGAGCTCATTTAAAGGTTCGTAATGAAGTTTGTCCTCTTTGATGGTTAACTGCAGACTGAAAATTACTGAGAACCTCCTTTCGATGCAGTGGTTCATGTCTCGTAGGAAATACAAACAACGAATTGCTATGTGGGTACATTGTTGGCGGAGTTGTCGTCAGATCGTAAAATTAGACTGGTAAGGTGATTCGGAAGATAAAAAGTTAGAGAACATAGAAAACGAAAGTATTTTGATGGGATGTATGCAAAATGACTGAATTTGTACACTGTCAACAATTGTTCAATGTTTCAGCTTGATCAGTATCCTGAAAATCCTATTTTCAATTTAATCCTGGTTAATTTTAAAATAGTTTCAAAAACAATCAAACAATAGAGTGGAAATAATAATTGTGATGCCTTAATGCTTTGGGCTGATTGAGTTTTTGTTAATTCAGCTTGTTTTTGTATCCTGATTTTGAAACGAGAGTATCAAGAGTGATTTTCTAATAGACTCATTTTAAATTATAGGTTATTTTGACACTAAAAACTGTTTCCCCTCGAAATCTTGACAGAAAGCCAGTGTTTTACCTCCGTAGAACCAAAGATTTGCTTTACACTCGAACAACATTGGGCAATATTAAAAACTCATTTGCTGTTGTAGCCCAAATCCGTTTTTAGAATCAATTATAGAATCATTTCGGTGTCCGTCTGTCTGTCTGTCAGCTTTTACATATGTCTTCTTAATCATTTGCAATTAATCGATAAAATATGGATTGGTATGTATCTAGTCAACTCAAATATAAATCGTGATTTTTTTTCCAAAATTCGTTGTGAATTTAAGGAACCGAAACCACATCCGAAAGCCACAACAGATATCTTACCTAATTGCAATTACTAAAAATTTCAATCAAAACTGCATGTCCCCTTGACGCCCTAGTTGGACTTCACAACACCAAGTGCCAAAAGATGCAAATAACAATATAAACATTACAACATACAAACATTGCTCCGCAATCAAAACATTAACAACCACAAGCGCTAATATCCGTTGCCGACTTACCAATTCGTTTAGCCACAGGCCATCGAATTGGGTGTCGGTCTTTACATTGAATGGAAACACTTTTGGATCCCGGGGACTTACAGTTGCCCCAGTCAACAGGAAACGGAAGAACAAAACATTCACTGTAACGGAAATGGTCAATATTGAACGATAAATTGTGAATAAAATCACTCAATTGATGGATGTTTGTGTTCAGTAAATCAACAATTTGAACATAGTCTTGCTCTACTTGACTTACGACTAGAAGTTACAGCAACTAAAACTTTGTCATTGGATATCTAACTGAGAGACATTTCGATCTTGTAAAAATTGTACGCCTCGGTCTAGAGGTTTTTCTCTTTCTGCTGAAGGTCTGGAATCACAATTTTTAGCTTCGCTCCTCCAAAGGCTATGTATTAATTGCTCCATGTTGCAAGAGCTATATTGCCGAATAAATAAAAAGTTGCAATGAAGTTTTTTCATTTGTTGTGTGGCATCTTCAGTTACAACGTAGCACTCAAAATTCTTCTCTCAAATTCAAAATCTATATTTCGTAGATTTTAACCTTTTATTTATTATTGAATAACCATGTTATGAAAACATCTACCATTAAAACATTTTTTTTGTCAAGACAAACTTTTTCGTGATTAATATTTTTGCTGTTTCCTTTCTCGTTTCCATAAATGGAGAAGTCCACAAAAAATGGAGATTATCTACAGACATCACAAAAGATATGTTATCCGAAGTCTAGTAAAAATGTGAAATTAATAAATTCATATCCGAAGGTTTATACTTTGATAATATAACTTCGAATTTAAGTAGCTGTTCTGCAAAATATGAAAAGAATACTAACTTATTAATTTTCAACAATAAAAGGTTGTAAATGAGGATCACAAAAGAATATTTAATTTAATGAATAGCAACTCCATAAACTGAGATCTCAAAAATCTTCAACCGTTTAATATTAACAATTGACAATTTAGCTAAATGAACTCACATTCATTAGTACTTTTAAACTAAATTCTATGGAAGATTACGAAGATTACAGACTCATCAGTTCAAGTCCCATTAAAACTTGAGCACCATAATCTTTTACAACCGTCGTCAACACCACACCGTATTGAACCTGTTTAACGTTCAGCGATGTCGTCTTGTTCTTTATAGGTATATTGAATATTACTGCATTTATATTTGAGATCGAATGGTCCTTTGTCGTGAAATTCATGAGCCACACTCATAACGAGGAAAATGATGTCAATTAGAACGGGAACACTTTGGCATCAACGATGAGTGGTGCTTTTTTTCACTCAAATTCAATTAAAAATTGTACGTGAAAGTCCTAAGATATTGCGTCAGATTGAAGGCTTTAGCTGTTTCTACTATCATTTGATGATAGAAGTATTTCTTAAAATAGCACAGTGATGATCTAAATTCTGAAGCTTTGGATGGAGCAATTAACTTAACCTAATTAATATCTTCCTCAATCAGACGCTCAAATCGGTTCAAAGGACTCTATAAAAAGGTTTCTCTAACACGTATAAGGTCTTTTTATTGAAAGAAGAACTTAAATAAAGCCATACTGAGAATGTGAATGCGACTGCGATGAAACACATCCATTTATCTCTGAGAGCAGTCATAAATCAAGTTGAGTGAAGGACTTCTACTAACAAAAGCAAAATTCCAAACAAAAAATGAAGCGTATGAGGGTCTCGGGACAAAGACAAATATTTAATTGAAAAAATGTCCTTTTTTTCGAGATAACAAGAACAGCAGACAGGCGGCCTTATTAAGGCACAATGCTTTGCATTGTCGCTATAGGATTGGATTTGAAATGTACACGACGCAGGAGGCGTTCACTAGCATAGTGCTGGAAGCGTTCATATAGTTTGTCATTGCGACAAATAAACGAAAAAAGAGTAGATTTTTACGATATTAGAATAAGATACGATAGAAAAGTTAAGTTAAGGTTAAGGTTAAGAGGCTGTTAGGTTTATGATTATGAGTACGAAAATTATAAATACAATGCCAATCACGATGAAGCTGATTTGATGCGATTCTTTGAAAGCGAGTGTATTTATTTAATATCCATCTAAAAGATTTATATAAGAAACACACAAAATAATTGTAAACAAAAATTCAAGCTGATCGTTTGTTGTCTTTTCCTGTTTTCGTAAAAACTTAACTTTATGATAAAAAATCGCATTTCTTTGATATCGAACAATTTTATATAACAGCTATAAACTACCCTATATAACACCTAGAAATTACCCTAAAAATTTAAGGGAGTACCTGCAGTGTTCCACTCTAACAAAATGACTACCTCATATCCTTTATAAACGACAACAGACCAGAACTGTTGTCGTTTATGGCAGATCGAAAGGAACTTACGTAGCCTTAGAACTGATATAATTAGGGGAATGGAAATGCAAATATAATATTTAACAATTCACGAAATGATAGCGCTTACCGCACAATTGCTTGAGCAAACTTTAATTTATTGTGAATTAACACGATGACAACAAGGGGTCCACAAGGACCTAAGTGTGGCAGACCAGTTTCTATCAGCCCACCTACTTAACCCTATAACAATGAATCTCCTATTTGTATAAATTTTGTTAAAGCGCTGTACTAAAGAACTACTTCCATTTTTCTGGATCCAACTCGGAAAGGAATCCGCAAGCTTTTGCCTCCAACTTTGCTTTTTATCAGAAATAAATTCTAACCACATTGACCTTTATCAAACCCTTGCGTGGAAAACACTACCTGTTTTCTTGTTTTTTTTTAAACAAGTAAAGATTAGCTATTAAATTCTTTCAACCCATATCGTTAATGTTTATTGCAGTTTTTATTGCTATAATTAACTTGTGAAACGATGATTTAAAGTTTATTTTATAATAGAATTGTAATATAAACCTTATCCAGGTAGAAAGACCGTTATTTGCCCTACAAATAAAGGGTTTTACCTGTAGGTGGGCTTTCAGGTAACCTCATTTTCTTCTCCGGTGACTATCCGTAATCTATAAAAGCACAGATAGCACGCAGTTAGATCATTTACCGAATATCCTTCGAACAGAACGGTTCATTCATAACAACTTACGATTAAAATGGCCGGTGAAGATAAAAAGCAGCAAGTGACCATGACCAGCGCTACCAAGAAGAAATCAAGCAACGCAAGGGATAAGAAGAAGACAATTAGGAAACCAGTTCCTGTCGCATATCACCTCTTCCTGTTCCGGGAAGAGTTACGTCGTCCGAAGCATCGCTCACTTAAGCTTTCGAAGGCAAAGTATCGGCTCACCACCGACTTAGTGGTGATTTCATGGAACGACATCACCAGCTACAGTAGCGAGGAGCGCGATAACCTTGTCCAGAACATCGTTTATAAGAAGAAGCTGAAGAACATCATCGACAAGGACATCAGTGTTATAAAGAAGTCCGGATCACTGTAGAAATAGTTTTTGGTTTAGATTGTAAATTGACTTGCTGCAATGTATTCCATTGTGGCCAATCTTTAAAATTTTGTACTTTCTTGTATTTTTGTAAATAAGACGATAATAAAATTAAATTTTATGGAAAATTGATATAAAATTTTGTTGTTTCTATTTCTTCCAGATGTATAAAATGAAATTGAAGGCTCTCGTCGCTATTCCTCTATTTCATTGTGTTAGAACTTGTTTAATTGTTGGGTAAAAGTAATTGAATGATTTTAAAGTTTTTGGTCTGTTTTCTATATGACAAATTCAACTTTTTTGTGTACCCTGGCTTAGTAGCCATTGCATCAAAAAAACTCCAAAAACAATTTTCAAAAAACGGAAAATCTGCCAATCGAAACTGGCATTAAATAGTAGTTCGCTTCGACGTGTGTCAAATTATCCCTCCACGGACTGTGAATGCTACTCAAAAAAAAAAAAGAAGATGTTAAAGCGTTCTTTCATTGAAGAATAAAATCTTTTTCATGATGCTTTTTTTTTGCGAGCGTAAATTACAAATTTTTCTTCTTAATTATCTCCCTCGATACATTTTTAGATGATTGAGATTAACTTAACTATGAATGCACATCTAGGTTGAGCTATATTTTCTATAAGATCTGATATTCAAGTGGAAGCCTTAATTGAAGAAAGATAGAATTCTTAGTAAAAGGGTGCGACAGACCAGTTAATTTCATTAGTTATTCTTAGTAAATTTCGAAGCCCCACTTCGTTACTCTTTCTTTTGAATAAACCAACGTAAACCTTTGCTACTTGTTTGCTTTGCTATTACCGTCATCTAAAATAATTCCCCAGCGACACAAGTCAACTTCTGTTGAAGAAAAATTCTTCCATCGAGCTCCTATCAAATATCACTGGATCTTTGTCCTTCCATCAGTGGTTAAGGCAGCCAAAGGACCATCGGAAGTTATGACCATTGATTCGTGTTGTGAGTAAAAACGCTGGGCACGACTTGGAGAAATGATTTTTTATGAGGGGTAAAAGGGATCAAGGAAAAGGACTAAAAAGAAAACAGCAAAAGCTGCCACCGGAAACTACATTTCGAGGTCGTCAGAAGACAGATGAAGGAAACGTGAGTTGAATTCAAATGCACCATTGGTAGAGACGGGCATCAATTTATCACGTCGGAAATCTGTCAGGATACTTGAGAAGTGAGAAGCAGAGGTGAGCTTTCAAAAAACGACGTGGTGTCAGAGATTTGCTATACGAAAGACCAGGAACCGACCCCGGGCCTTCTTAATTTAAAGGACAACCCATCTAAAGCCATGGACAGATACGTGCTTCACGCCAAACCCACGTTCTTCTTGGAAACAAAATGCTCCCACTCGACCCCACACAATTTCAATTAAATTATTTTAAACGAAACAATTAAAATTTACTTAACGACGGGAAATTCCCCTAAACAGATAGATACAGTATCGCAAATGAAAAAAGTTGTTAGGGGTAATGAAATTACTTGGGTCATTGAAAGATTTGGTAGGCCGCTGGCATCACGTTCTGTAAGGGTATCCTTAAAGAATTTTAATTGCCGATAGGTACCAAGTTAGGAACCCATTAACAACAGAGTTTAAAGGAGAACTTTTGGTTTTTTGTTGTGATCTAATTAAATCGACACCGGGATACGACGATGACGGTTGTTTTGTTTTTAGGAATGGCTAAGAAGCTCATCCCT
The DNA here is from genome assembly GCA_905187475.1 of Syritta pipiens. Taxonomy (NCBI): domain Eukaryota; kingdom Metazoa; phylum Arthropoda; class Insecta; order Diptera; family Syrphidae; genus Syritta; species Syritta pipiens. The sequence continues at coordinate 7,242,020 of LR994571.1, read as the reverse complement.
CTGTGGTCGGTGTAATTAAACCCAAATCAAATGGCAGTTAATTATTGACGTTGAGTTATTGAGTCGAAAAGCCATTTGGGTTAATTAGATGTGGTATGGGGAGCAACAGGAACAATGACGTCAATTAATTGACTGGAAGAAAGGATTTATTGCGTGCGATTGGTCCTTTGTGAGTCAGATAGAGTTGTCAATGAAATGGGTGTGGATTGAAGTTTAATTATGGAATGAAAAAAAATGTCTGAAGCTCGATGGCTTATAACAAACATATCGCTTGTCATGAATAAATGAAAAGGCCCTTAGTTGAAGGAAAATTCAACTCCCTTCGTTTCTATTGAAAACCACACAAGCAAACACGTAAACAAAAAGCAGTACATTTGGCCGCAACACATGCGAGAGAGCTCAGCCTCTTCAATCAAGCATTCGACAAACATAAGAACACATTCTGTTTGGACTGCTTTTTCAATTAAATCGGAAGGTCAGCAATTCTCATTCCAAGGACTCAAATCGTTTTCTTAGAGTACACTTCGGTGAGAAACGGTATTCTTGTTGGCCTAATTGAAAACTTTTCCACTTTCCCGCCTTTTCTGGTAGTGTCGGATTAAGGGGCCTTACAGCATGGTGTGTAAAGGACTTATTAACCAGAAAATCCTTTAGAAATTCCACTTTGTTGAGCTTCTGAGAAGTATTAAAAATGTTTTTAGAGTTGTCTTTGTCCTAGAAAGTAAATGACAAAAAATTGCCAGTAGTCTTCAGCTATCAGCAGTTTTTCCCGAAAATACCATCATCAATACCAAAGTTAACATACAGCGATGTGGAACGAAGGAGTAATCAAAAAAATTGATTTTTTTTAAAAGAAAACGTAGAAACTTATTATTGATTTATGATAATATATTATTTTCTAGACCTAACATTTTTTATTTGCTGGACGAAAGTTAGGTAAAGGCAGGGACCATAACACCAATGATCCCGCCAATGACTAAATTAATTTTAATTTTACTAACTAACTGAAACCTGCATTTAATAAATAGGCTTTGTCTAAATCATAGTTTGTCTACTTATGTAATCACCGATGATCATAAGATTAGGTGACAATTGAATTAACAGATTCTGCTTAGTCGCTATAACACCACTGATACCTTTACTTTTGACTTTGCTTACAAAAAGAGATTGAATAATAAAGACGAAAAGGTTATCAAGTCTAAAAGATTTCTCGCATGAATAAAGCAAAATTTTCACAAATGTTCAAACTAACTTGACTAACTTTTGTTGGTGCAGTAATTTATTAGACACGCTTGCTAAGAAAACTTTTGCCTCGGTTGTTACGCCATTTTCTTTTCCTATAGTTTTATACCTGTTTCTCGGAAGGATCAAATTACCTGATCTACCTGTGCGCAGGTATGTGGTTTTCAGCACGAAGAAGTTTATAAAAGAACCCCAAGTTACACTCACACGCCATTTACAAGCAATTCGTTGTGCAGTAAGCAACTCACGCTAGCTAAGAAATTTTCCTTTCTTTTTTAAACCATCATCTAAATAACCAATTTTAAATATGTCTGGAGTAATGAAATTCGTTTTCCAAAGAGTGCTTAAGCATGTACACTTCCCAGCGAATGCCTCCTACGACACCATCATTCGACTTGGTAAGTACTTTAATCTCTTTTGTTACCATATTTATAACTTACTAATGTTTTCTTTTTGATTCTCATTTCAGCTCTTATTGAATTCTCAATTCCAATTGACTACGAGGACTATGTTAGCATACAAGCCGAAGGGATGTATCCGATCAGCAGGGACCTATTCGAGAGCCTAATTGCAATGGAACAAAAACTAGACCTCGACTTCCACATCGATGTGTGCATGGATAGTGCTCCTGCTGCAGAACGGACTTACATTAAATTCGTTTACGAAGGCAACTTGGAGCAGATTTATTACTCGGCGCTTGACACTTATGAGGACATAATTGAGGCAGCATTCCGACGTTTTTCAATTCCGATCGAATACAAAAACTTCATACGTCTGGCGACTGGAGGTAAGTACCCAATCACTCCCGAGATATTTGCATACCAACTCGAACTGTGGCCTACCCCAGAAATGGACTTCCACATCCAAATTAATAGAAACGCTTTTGCTTCTCATTCTGTGGCGCCTGTAGAACGTGTTGCAGCACTGAAGAGACTAAGACCCATCGAGGACACATCTGACCAACAGGCTAAGAGACAAAGAACATTTGGCAAGAGAGGCTAAGGACGAAACGAATAAGCTAACATTTTTTGACGCGGATCAGACAGATCTCGAGGAAAATACAGGAGGACGCTTATGGTGTAAGTAGACCATAAAAGCATATAAGATTTCTTTTTGGGGACCGAAGCTTGCTTTACCTCCTCGTGGTGGTCCCTGGAAACCACGTGTAAAGAATTTTTTTCTGCACGTGGGCTAAAATTGCAAGCGAGTCGCGAAAAACGAAACTGATTTCTATTATATTTAAGTAATATGATTATTATGTGCAAACGAACAAATTTTTCTAAATATTTGAGGATTTATTATCTTTTCATCTGCCACTGACACAACGGAGAAAGCGTTCGATACGATTCTTCGAAAGCGAGAGTTTCACCAAAATCTTTTGTGACGGACACTTAACATACTTAATTTATGCATACTCGCGTTCCGCTCAAATCATAAAAACTTTATACAATACCTAAACTTATAAAAGTTGTAAAGATGATATTAGAAGGGCACAAGAACCAATAAGTTTACCTGAAAAGTCCTAAAAATGTAATACTGTACCTGAAGTGCTTCACTCTCACATAATGACTACCTCATTTTCTCTTTCCCTCATTATGGTGTATTGTCATTTATGGCAGATCGGAAGAAACTTACATAACTTTAGAATCAATATCCTATTAATATAATAAAGCTGAATGTATGGATTTTTCATCAGAAATAAATCCTGACACATTCTTTGGTGCTCAATGCTTTACATAAAACTTCTCATTTTTGCGTGGAAAACTAGGCACACACTACCTGTTTTCTTTTTTTTAAAACCAGTATTGATTAACTACTGAAATTTCCTCACTTTATTTCAACCCATATCGTAAATATTTATGGCAGATTTTATTGCTACAATTAACTTGAGGTTAATTTCATATCAAAATTGTAACATAAAGCTTACAGAGGTAGAACGACCATTATTTGTCCTACAAATATAGGATTCTACCTGTAGGTGGGCTTTCAGATAACCTCATTTTCCTTTTCGGTGACTATCTGTAATCTATGAAAGTCCAGATAGCACGCATCCAGATCATTTTTCGAATATTCTTCGAGCAACTCGGTTGTGCAACTTATTCCTATCAACTAACGTTTGAAATGGCCGGTCACAGAACACAGCAACCGAGCATTTCCAGCGCTACCAAGAAGAAACCAAGCAACGCAAGGGATGCGAAGAAGAAAACTAGGAAATGTATTCCTCTGCGGCCAATCTTTAAAATTCTGTAGTTTTTGTAAATAGCTTGTAAACATTGTAAAAAAAGACGTAATAAAATTTAAATAAATTTTATGGAAAATTAAAATGCGATATTTTGTTTTTGTTTCCCTACAAATAATTCAATTAATTAATTCATTAAGCAAAGTAATGTTAATTAATTCATTTGGTAAGCTTTAACAATAGAATAATAGTAAGAAATTTAAAAGAATGCAGTAAGAAATAATAGTAAATTGACTGCGATGCAATTTCCACATAATTGTACGTACTACTAGACTTTAACTAGTGCTGCCAGCATTCTGTAATGAGACTTAGTCATTCCCTTATTCCTGCTCTGACGGAAACTTGCTTTAATCTATACATTTGCATGTTCATACAATATTTTAATCTCATAAGTTTTTGAGTTTGAGTTCGTTGAAAACCCCTCAGACAATTTTCACAATCCTTCTGGTGTCGATGTCAGATTTGTACAAACAACGCCACGTGTTCTTTCAAACTTTTCCAAAGAAAGAGTTTTTTGTTGAGTGGAAATATATGAAAATGGGGAAGATACAAACAGACCTGGACAGTTTGTAACCAGTGATGTGGTTCCACAGTAAACTCAAGCAGACAGTAATGGCAGTGGGTTTTAAGGTAACGTCTTGCAACTGTATTCTCCATTCTCACATAAAAAAAAATACGAATATGGTCAACTCTTCAACGATATAACTTTTGCAACTTTGCTGGAAAAATTCCTGGCATCTCCAGACGCCTTTTCCAAAAAAAAATTGACTCAAACATACATATTAAACATCCCCCTACACCCGCCAGACTGACCACAAAAAACGAACTTCTGCTGAGCTAGTACAACTCTTAAAATGTGGGTCTGTTTTTTTTTTTGTTTCTTTTTCCTTACCACAAAAACACACATATTTTCCATTCACCCATGCAAATCCAATAAAGCCAGCTGTGCACATCGTCCCGTCGTCTGGAATACCACGGACGGACATATGTAAGGCCGCGTACAACATTCTATGTGCACAGCACCACCGACTTACTTACTGGGGTTACAAGTGTCAAATCAATCCGTCGATACATCCTGCTGTCAGGATGTGTCTCTCATTTTTTTTTTCTCCTATGAGCTTACAACACCACTGAACTGAAGTGACATTTAAATGAGAATCCTGGAATTTGCATTTAATGGAATTTTTCAGTTGACCGGTAGATGGACTCTTTTAAAATTGGGCATATCCACACGAATATCTCTTTAAAGTGCTCTTTAAAGTAATAAAAAATCTAAAAGATGCAAATAGCACCCTTCACTTTGGTGTGTTTAAGGCTGGGAAAGACCTTAACCATTTTGCTTCGACCCCGTTTACAGGAAAGCGTGTAATTAGAACATCCTGACAGGCGTTTTTAATACCCGAGGTGAATTTCCTTTTTGTGGAAAATATATACAGAGCCCACGCGTGCGGGTCCTTTTCAGATGACAGCTACGGGAGCTAAGTCCTTCGAATCTTCCTCGCTTCCGTGAAATTGTTATACGCCAGTGGGAGGGGAATGAAAGGCTGAGTTAGAATGAATGTGAATGTAGAAACTTTATGTGAGAAGAATTAGATAGAAATTTCATTGCGTTTAAAATGTTTTCCATGAAGTGGTTTACAGTGCGTTGTAGCTAAGCAGAGGCATATATTTGTTAAAGAGCACATGGTACTAAGAAGTCTTCGCTTATTGGGTGATACAGAGGTAGCCTCAGTTCAAGCTACTTTTTCGGCCACATTTCTACATCTGTCTGATGAGTACACTCCACCTGTCGGTTTGCTCAAGCCTTACATAAAACGAATCAGAATCGGTTGATTCATTAAATAGACTGACAGCATTTTTGATTCTAGTGTACTACAAGGTTTATCATCTTACTGGAAACCAATTAAATTTGCTTCATAACCTTAAAATTCAAAATCTCTCAGCATAATTCCCAGGACAGCTTCACTCTAAGCCATCTATCGATAACAAATCACCAACATGACAAAGTACACCTGGAAATGGCAGCAGCGCCGATGTTACTGCCATTCATCAATAGCCCCTTTCCTCACCTGGGATATCCAATGTTCAACTAAGCACTTGCTCTGCGCCCGTACTTGCATGACTTGCACACAAAATGCATTTTCCTCAATCGTCGTATTCATGAATAGTGGCAAATCAGTCGATATTTACCCAAAGCAGCACGATACACTCGAGGGATGAACAAGAACGAGGTCCAGGCAGCTCCTTTTTTAACAAAACTTAGAAAGGACGTAACATTTCTTTTTCTTTCGGTTGCATGGCTTGCAGAATCAATCTAGAATCTGTCTAAAGAATGTGCTGAGCACATTGTGTGTGTCGGTTTCAAATCGATTTATCGGTGGAAGGGATAGATGCCCTCGTCCAAAAGTTGAAAGGGTTTTGTAGATGCAAATATTACTCGTGAAATATGCAGGAGTAGCTGTCATAGTGGTTGGTATCGTTTTTACTCCTTTTTTTTAACAGCTTGAAGTAAGAAATAGATGGGAGTTATGGGAAGCGGGTAGACATCGATTCAAATTATGGTTTCATTTTTTTTGGACATGAAACTGAATAGAATTAGATGGAGCCGTCGTTTTTCTCGTTCGATTGAATTATTCAATGAAGTTACCAGAGTGATTTCTGTGTTCTGTAATCAGCGGTCATGTATATGGAATTTATTGGAAAAAATAAATCAGCAAGGTTGTATAAGTAGAAACTATGTGATTAACAGAATCATGGATTCCGAAGCACTTCAAGAAGCTAGAACCACTTAAGAAGCCAGAGGCAAGTCATCTGAACTCTTACGACACGCTTGCAAATTTAGCGCACGTGCAGAAAAATGTTCCTTACACATGGTTTCCAGGGACCACCACGAGGAGGTAAAGCAAGCTTCGGTCCCCAAAAAAATATGTTTAATGCTTTTATAGTTTGCACCATAAACGTCTTTGTAATTCACATCGAATGATATCATTTCGTCCTCAACTACTCTTACCCAATGATCTTCGAAGTACTCCAAAATCATTCAATTACCCAATTACACCCGACCAAAAAAATTAAAAGGGGAATAGTAGCAAGAGCCTTGTCAGTGTGCTAATTTCAATTCGTACATTTGGGGTAACTATCATCAACAAAAAATCCCGTCGTCTTATTTACAAAAACTATTTGCAACTTTATTTACTACAGAATTTTAAAGATTGGCCACAATGGAATACATTGCAGCAAGTCAATTTACAATCTAAACCAAAAACTATTTCTACAGTGATCCGGACTTCTTGAGTGCACTGGAGTTCTTGTCGATGGTGTTCTTCAGCTTCTTCTTATAAACGATGTTCTGGACCAGGTTGTCGCGCTCCTCGCTGCTGTAGCTGGTGATGTCGTTCCATGAAATCACCACCAAGTCGGTGGTGAGCTGATATTTTGCTTTCGAAAGTTTTAGTGAGCGATGCTTCGGGCGACGCAACTCTTCCCGGAACAGGAAAAGGTGGTATGCGACAGGAACTGGTTTCCTAATTGTCTTCTTCTTATCCCTTGCGTTGCTTGATTTGTTCTTGGTAGCGCTGGAGATGGTCACTTGTTGTTTTTTATCTTCACCGGCCATTTCAAACGTTAGCACAACCGATCTGCTCAAAGAATATTCGAAAAATGATCTGGATGCGTCTTATCTGGACTTTTATAGATTACGGATTACGGATAAACACCGATAAAGAAAATTAAGCTACCTGCTAGATCACCCTTTATTTATTAGAACACTTTATTTATTAGGGCAGTTAACGATTTTTCTACCTGAATAACCTTTATGTTTGAGCTTAATGTATGTTAGTAAATACAGGTATTCTGATCCCTTGATTGCTTTATTTGTCCTAGGATTTTAATTACCCTAATCACCGTGCACTATTAAGTTACATAAGTTTCTTTCGTCTGCTTAATCTGGCCCGAATCTTGCTTTTCGCGCAACGACTGTATTGTTTATGGTTGCTATTTGACACATATGGAAAGGACTTGTTGTTTATTCTCAGTTCCGAATGTCGAATTGCGTTCGATGGAACTTATGTCAAATGGATCATTCAAACAAGCTGGCGTCGTGAAAACTGTTGGTGATATTTTTCAGGGGCCTGAACTCAATTTTGGTGCGCATTAATTTTAATTTTAATTATATTAAGCTACTTGTGGTTATTTAGCTCAAGCAACGAATTTTGTTCAAGATGAAAATAAACTCAGCCAAAATAAATTACCTAAAATATTATTTTTGATAATTGAGTTCTTCTTCAACAAACTTAAAGCCATCGTTGCAAGCGCTTATTATATTATAAATATGTGTTTGTATTATTTATCAATAAAAATAGTATTTCTGATAGAGTATATACATTTTAATCAAATCAGAAAGAATGATGTCAATCAATTATAACTTTTATTAAGTAACATAACCCTGTCCACTTTTTTCGCATATTATAACTTCGAAAACCAAACCTCCGAGTTCACCAACAATTTTCAACAAGTTATTATACATGATTTTTAATAAATATACGAGTAATTTGGCAAAACTGATGTTGTTCAAAGAATCGCTCTAATTTGTAAGCCTAGAACGGAAATCATAAAGAAACGCGTCACAAAAAGATCGTTAAACTAGTTCTTTGTTCAGCCATATTGTCACATTCATTGAAATTCCCAGTCCCTCTGCCTTTATTACAAAATCAAAGCCATTTTTATATTCGTCATCCAATTGAAAATTTCAGCACATCCTTTTATACCCATGAAGACATCCGCTTTACCTCCAAATCAAAATTTTGCAATATCTGCTCCCCGTTACCTCATCAAACTTAACAGAACACCGAGCTCGGGCAACAGCGAATATCCTTTCCCTCATTTTCACCTTTCACCTTTTCCATATGACTGACTGCCTACATTAATCCGTCCATCTGTCTTTTCACATTACGTGGCCAAACTGAGCTGACTGCTGTTTCACGAGGGACCTGAATAAATATCACAGCCCGATATGAATGCACGGATGATGGACTTAAAACCAAAAAACGACGAAATTGAATTTGCCAATTTTCAGAGCGGAATTGGGGTCTTCTGCTTTGCAGTCGAACATGACGACGTACGGACAGGTTACCCGAGATTGGCAAACGTCGTGGAATTGGTTCAATTGATTTGGTAATTTGAGGACGATTTCCGGCGATGTGGGCTCCTCGTTCGTTCGAGAATCGACGTTGTGGAGAGGTAAATTGTTTCCATGGTTAAAGGATATCTCAACGGGGTAGAAGGCACATCACGTATGCATATGCGGAGATGGACTTTTAAGGAGCCCGAAGGTGCTTGACATCAAATTAAGTAAATTATTTACGCGCGATTCGAGTTGAATGGAGTTGGGAACGGAGGCATATGTAGACTGTGCGTCAATGTATAAGCACAATTTTTAACGAGGCCTTCTTCAGTTGGTTAGTATTGTAACATAGAGTGTAAACCTGCTGTGCATTGCATTACATTGTGAGTGAGGTAGCAGATCATTGAGGGCCAGAGCCCAGCCTAATTAGAATGACACCTCCAGTTTTATTCCAATTAATTTGGAAAAGAAGTAGTTAGGAAACAGTGCGGGTTTATGTCTAAGGTTGGTGTTTAAAAGAAGGGAGAATTTCTTATCTCCTTGTCTGCCGATATAAAATCGACCCCATCGGACACTGTACGTCTGTTGCTACATTCATTGACACTAAAAACTTTCACATAGTTCATAAGTCCGTGACAAAAATTTAGCAGCTTTTAAAACTTTCGCTCCAAGGATCCCATTTTCTTGCTCTCGAAATGACGAATTGAGAGATACTTTTTGGCTGAAATAAGAACCACCCACACCCGCACAAGTGCAAAAAAAAGGCAACTCCGCTACAGTCCTTGGATAATTGGTACGAAATGGATTGCAATCCTGGAGATGCATTCAAAAGTAAAGTGTCGTAAACCGGAAGAACGGTCTTTCCCAGACTGGTGGAAACATAAATCCTGCTGCTATTCCTCTACCGAGTCAGCACTGAACGAAAAGAGTATTATCCAGCAACAGGGCAGGTCCTGAAAGTAAGAAAATAGAAGAAAGCAAGTTCCGTTTCATCCATGGAAGAGTTCAGCCGTTCTACATTCTTTCAGGTGGCAGAAAATTGCCGGAATACTTTTGTTTTTATCACTATTTTTGTATCTATCTCACACACATCTCACATCTACATCCTTATCCTTCGACTTAACCGTGTGTGCACCTCATCTAGGCCCACTTCTTGCTTCCTCCCAGAGAATCCATTAAATGAAACTGTGGGGGAGGATACGTTAGGAATAATTCCACTGTCTTTTGCCTTTTTTTATGTGAGAAAATAAAATTTCAGAAGGAATTTTGAATTGAAATTAGTTTCATCACGGAGATTGTCGTAGGCATGACGTCTTAAATAGCAGAATTGTTAGAGTTGAAATTGGATTTGAAGTGAAATTTTATGCAGTGCAAAATGAGGTTTTTTATGGTGTCCTTGGCCTTCTTTAAAATATTCTGACACTTTTCCGTGCTACTAAGCACGATGTTGGGGCAATCTGTCGATGCTAATCATGTTCTGGGGTGAATCACATCCAACTCCGAAAAGTGTATCTGACTCAAAACAGACGCATGAATTATGATTATTCAATCCATAAAGGGGACAAATGGAATTCAACGTCTTCGAATTAATTGACATTTTGTCTGAGATAGAGGTTCCAATTAATTTTGATATATGGGTCGTTTTCAATTTGTGTTAGATGGAATTTCCTGCAGCTGAAAGAGTGTGACTTGAGAAGGGTCAGAAAACCGTTCTTATCTGTCTCTTTGAAACTTTGTTAGAAATAAGCGTTTGAAGTCAAAGAAAAGGATGACTCTTAACCAAATCAAATTAGCGACACATTCAAAGAAATTTCGATCAGAGGTTTCTAATCACCACCACAGCCAAGCTTTGGTTCTTGAAGAATGTGTCCATGACGATTTGAAGCACACAAACATATTCCATGAGTGGACCTCTAAAGTTTCCGACCGACGATAAATTCAGTGGCTATCTCTGTCGCCACTTTTTTTCCCCGAAATTGTGCCCGCATAACTAAAGTGAGTACCATTTTTTCACCTGAGTACCGACACAAAATCGTATTAGCAGAGCATTTAGTTACCTGTGGCTCTATGTACGGCGTTGAAGCCCTTAAAACGCCAGTCACCCCGACGGATAACCTACTCTGTTGAACAAAAGCATTCCGGCGTTTTTAGCAAACTGTAAGAATGGAAGTGGTGTCGTGAATAAAAGTCTTTTCGCCTTTGAGGATCCTGTTCGGGTGATGAATTTAAAAATGTTTCTGTGCCAAAAGGCGGATAAAATGGATTTTTTTTTGCTTAAACTTCTGGCTTTGAATTTTGACTCACTCGGTGGTGGATGAGAGGTGGGTTTATAGTGACACCTCGGTTGGCGGTCAACGAACTCACAATTTTTTAATGAAAACATCATCCCTTATTACCGCACTCACACAGTCAAAACAGTCCTTGGTGCGTCATATTTTGTGGCAGACTTAAGAGTGGGTGGTATATGGCAGCCATTTAATTACCTAAAAACTTTGTATTTAGTTAGAATGAATGTCAATCAATTTGAAAATTATGAGGACGCTGTTTCTGACATTAATTGGGCACTTAAAACAACGCCAATGTGGTAGAGAATTTGTTTTTGAAACTGTGAGACTTGTGGAGGGGAAACTAAACGATGTCATCATGTCTGTTTTTCCGTTTGAAGAGTTCCAGAGAGGTTCAAGATACCACAGAATGTGCCACCCTCTTTTGTGAATGTTGTTCTTTGAGACACGTTTCTATAAAATAACTAAGCGAAGGACGAAATTGAAAAAATGGTGAAAGAAAGAAGAAACAAAAAACTACAATGCTTATTGTCTATTAAGTAAAAATAAGCTCTTGGGAAAAAGAATGAAATGAAATACCTTCCTTGGCTGCGGTTTGTGTGGACACACAAAGTATTTAGCTCGGTGGTTCATCATTTTTATAGTTTCGTTTATTTATTCGAATTTTTTTTCCAGGCTACAACTAATTTTATGATGCAAAAAATGCTTACAACTTATAATAAAATGAACATAAGCTATTATAATGAAGAGAATATTCAGCGGAAGTTTATGTTATCAGTTAGCGATAACTTAGTACTTATTGGCAAGTACAATTAGAGGCGACAATTTAGATTTATTCGTTTTCTTGGCTTATATCCTGAGTACTATAAATTAGAAAAAGTGTTATCTAAAAATGAAATACATAAAATGTTAATCTGGCAGACGGCCTTGACCCAAGCCTTAATAAACAATTATATATGTATATTCTTATGGAAATAATTGAAGCTAACTGACTATCCTGATTACTTATCTGCTTGCCGCAGAAAGAAACCCTTGGGCGAGTGAGTAAAATTAAAGTTGAGCCAATGTTTTCAAATACCTTTAACAAAACATATCATCTGAACTTTTAATACACAGTCACTGGCTTGCAATTTTAGCCCACGTGCAGCAAAAAATTCTCTAAACGTGGTTTCCAGGGACCACCACGAGGAGGTAAAGCAAGCTTCGGTCCCCAAAAAGAAATCTTATATGCTTTTATGGTTTACTTACACCATAAGCGTCCTCCTGTATTTTCCTCGAGATCTGTCTGATCCGTGTCAAAAAAGGTTAGCTTTGCCTTTCGTCATTAGCCTCTCTTGCCAAATGTTCTTTGTCTCTTAGCCTGTTGGTCAGATGTGTCATCGATGGGTCTTAGTCTCTTCAGTGCTGCAACACGTTCTACAGGCGCCACAGAATGAGAAGCAAAAGCGTTTCTATTAATTTGGATGTGGAAGTCCATTTCTGGGGTAGGCCACAGTTCGAGTTGGTATGCAAATATCTCGGGAGTGATTGGGTACTTACCTCCAGTCGCCAGACGCATGAAGTTTTTGTATTCGATCGGAATTGAAAAACGTCGGAATGCTGCCTCAATGATGTCCTCATAAGTGTCAAGCGCCGAGTAATAAATCTGCTCCAAGTTCCCTTCGTAAACGAATTTAATGTAAGTCCGTTCTGCAGCAGGAGCACTATCCATGCACACATCGATGTGGAAGTCGAGGTCTGGTTTTTGTTCCATTGCAATTAGGCTCTCGAATAGGTCCCTGCTGATCGGATACATCCCTTCGGCTTGTATGCTAACATAGTCCTCATAGTCAATTGGAATTGAGAATTCAATAAGAGCTGAAATGAGAATTGAAAGTAAAACATTAGTAAGCAAGTTGTAAATATGGCGATTTAGGGAAATTAAAATATGGCGAAAGAGAGATTAAAGTACTTACCAAGTCGAATGATGGTTTCGTAGGAGGCATTGGCTGGGAAGCGTACATGCTTAAGCACTCCTTGGAAAACGAATTTCATTACTTCAGACATATCCAAGATTTAAAATTTAGATGACTTAGGTTAAAAAGAAAGGAAAATTTCTTAGCTCGTCCAAGTTGTTTACTGCACAACGAGTTGCTTGTGAATGGCGTGTGCCTGTAACATGCGGCTCTTTTATAAACTTTTCTGTGCTGAAAACCATCTACCTGGATACAGGCCATCTTGGAATTTGTTATAGAACAGGTAAATTGATCCTTTCGAAAAACAGGTATAGAAATGGAAAAAAAAATTGCGTAACAACTTAGGCAGAAGTTTTCGTTCTTTTAACTTTTTTAAACAAGGCCAATTTAAAGTTCTGAAGAAAGCAAAACAATAGTTTTAAAAATGATTTATCTTTTCGATTTATATGTTATATGTTGTCCACGTCCAATTGCTTTTCTTGGAATTTAATCAATGTTTTATTATCTCTCATAGAAAATAACCCGTGAGAGTTGACCAAAAACCATGCGTAAACGATGAATTTTTTTCCTGTATTTTAGTGTAAACTCCAAGCAAAACCTTTAAATATATTTTATAAATATTATTTTATTTTCGAATGTTACTTTTTCACATTATTTATTCGTTGAAATAAAGTTAAAAGAAATAAAATTTTAGTTTTTATTAATTTGAAAATATTTTTCAATACAAGAGGTGTTTAAGTTGGCCGAAATATTTTGCACTGCTGGTGGTTTCTAATTAACGTAGCTTTTACTTAACCAATTTATTCTTACCATATCTTAACTAAGTTGAACAAATTAAACATAACATTTTTATGTATGGAAAAGCAAAATACATCGTTTTTAAGAATGTTGTTATTCAAAGTTACTCAATATATAACCTAATTTTCACATTATGTGGTTTCAAGTAAACTAAGTTTTATGCAAATGAAACTTATCCACAGAAATCTTTTACATCTCTGACAACGCAGCGTCATGAAAATGTCTTGGAAGGACGACGCAATGAATGCTTTCAAAAATTATTCAAATGCAAATCACTTACTCTGCTTGGACGATTTAACGAAAAGACGTTGTATTTAAATAGTTGCAGCTAATGTCGGTGGTCTTGTGTTGGTTAAACTGCATTTTTTCGATTGTTAATGTCAGGCATTACAAAGTGCAACGAAATCATTTGACTAAAACTCCATTTGTTGGCAAAGATAAGATAAATTGGAAATCGTTGTTTGTAAAGAACGTAGAATAAGAAGCACTTAAGATATGACCGCCAAAGTAATGGGACCAACAAAATATGTCGATTAAACTCGCTAAAATCGAATCAGTGATTTGAAAATTGGAATAAATTTGTTGTGTACTTAGAGTGAAAAGCGACGAGCGACGACGATATGGCACTCTTCTAACTTTGGCCTTAGAAATCAACAACTGCAAAAATATTTTTGCAGGAAGAGCAATTCAAAACTTTGTCAATCAAAAACGATAACTCTCACGCATCGTTTCTTATAAATGCTGAGCTGTTTTAGTGATGCTGACCGAAAGGAGCCCAATCTTTTTCATTAAACGGTGCTACACATTCATAGAAACTGAAAACTAACGCCTTGAAATCTTCTAACCACAAACAAGGTCTCCAAATACTCAGTTCCAATAACTAGTGAAATTTACACACATGAAATTACAGAAAGTAATTCGTAAAAGTTTCTAGTAAAAGCATGAAACAGGAAGAAATAAAAAAGTCATATAGAGAATAAAAATACTTAAAGTTCTTGAGAACTTGCTTCTGAAGCACCAACCAAATAACCCTCAAAGCAAAAAGGCGATGAGAGACACGTTTCCAGACCAACACCTCCCATAAATTTAAGAAGCACCAGCGACATGACAGCGATTATGGTGGATTACTCAGAATCACGAACAAAAAAAAAACTTTTCCACTCTTCCACCATGAATGATGCGCACTTCATCGCCCTGTAAGGGAGGGTTCATCTTTATCAAGTGGCAGAACAAAAAAAAAACTCTAAAGTTCACAAGGGAACGCGATTTAATTCATCTGATTGTAGTTTAATCCGAAGCTCATTAGGGGTTAACAGCTCGGCAAAGCACGGTGATTAAATTTGTTAAGCAATTGACCCGCCCTTTTAAGTGTCGGAGGCCAGCAGATTTGATTAAGTTTCACAAATTTGTTACTTACACGCTGAAGGGACACATTTCATATCATCCCACTGGATGAACACGTCCTTTTTCTTGTTTTTTTACAGGGAAAAAAGGACAACGTCTAATCGCGCCCTGGCCTGATGCTCCTTTCGTGAACTTAGACCGGAGTTCAAGGGGTTCATGGTAATTAGGGAAGAGGAAATTGTGAAGTTTATCCTTGTCTGGCGGCGCTTAGGGTGAATTTATTTTATTTAATTTTTTTGTTTTTCGTTTTGAAAGCGTTAGAAATTGAGGGACTGGGATGAGCTAAGCCTTTCAGGAACGTGATTAATTTTTGTTAAACACATACGTAGGTGCCGGGGAATGAATTTTGATGATTTAAGTGGCGCTTGGCTTGTTGTCTGTATTATAAGTGTTTTGAGGCTTAAAGCTGTTGTGTGCATTGCACGTTTAAGCACTGTGAGTGCTTAAAGGTGCAAAACTAATCATGCATAGCATCGTTTTGTAGGTTATGTCAAGACCTTTCAAATGATGTATTGCCAGATACGGGCTCTGTAGCGCGTTGTGCATAGCCGGAAAATTCAAAAGACAAAAAGGCGGAAGGGAGATATTGACAAGCTTTTACTAACGATAACGATCTACCTGTAATAATCTGCCTTACACCCCGCAACTTTTCGTTAAATTGCCACCATAAAATAAACGTCCTTTGTTGTATTGCCGAAGCTTCATTGCACCCTCCCAGAAAATTTAAGAAGGACACATAGGTTAACTGAAATCGTGTCTATTCGCAGTCCTTTTCATTTAAAACGTCAAATCGCGTAGGACCATTCCAAACGACGTCGTTCCATAAAACCAAAACTCCTTCCCATACCGACTTGTAAAGTGATCCTGTTTAGCATAAGAAAAACGTAAATCCATTTATACCAAATACAGTCTCTACTTTGTCATTCTTTCCCACAGAAAAAAAGGATGACATAATAAAAAGAAAGACAACAATGACACATCATGATTGGAGTACATTACATGAAATAGGAGGCTCACCTATTTTGTCATCAACTTTCTTGCTAAGAGGGGAAAAGTACAAGTTTTTACTTTACTTTATCCACAAAAAGAAAACAACAGAGAAAAAGAACACCAGCAGCTTCTGAATGAAAAAAGAGAGAAGTTTCGTAGTTTTACCAGCCTTATTTTTTAGTAATTTGAGTTTTGTCCTCCCATGAGTGGGAGCATGACATGAAAGTGAGTTTTTGAAGAGATGTCATATTGAGATTCAGGTAAAAGTCCCACGATGCAAGAAAAAAAAGTCTGATAAGAAATTCTCCCACAGACACTACCCAGACACCATTCGGAGGAAATATCGAAATGATTATATGATGAGGGATGCTCTTTTTCATCACTTGGACTAAATTGGGAGCGTTACTCTTAAGGTTGGAACCTAAGAAAAATAAGTTTGAGATTTAATTGAATAGATTTCCATAGCTTGCACAATACAATGTTGATATCATCGTAAAATAAACTGGACAATATTGTTCACTTTGTAGATTGTGACACATCAAGTATTACACAATACAATTGATCACCTTAGCAGAAATCATGGGAATTTCAACATGAAGAAAACGATTCTTCGTGGCGACGACCGACGCACAGTGGTACCATGGTGGGAAAAAACTGCGAAATATTTTTTTTTGTTTAGAAATCTTAATTCATAGTCTTTGATACTTAGTACATTGAACTCTCAAATATTCGGACCGCCACAATTCGAAAACCTCTGTAAATAGAAGAATCCTCATAGTCCTCTTTAACAACCTATGCAATTTGGCCCTTCTTTAATTTGAATTTATTTTTGTGCAAAACAACATGAAAACCTCTCTAATTCGAAAATGAGTGTTTTTCCATAATTCTAAAACATATCAATTTGTTTTTCTTCAACAACCCTTAGTTGAAATGCGTAAGTGACGAAAGTAAGTCATATTTTTCTATTTTCTGGAACTTTCATCTTTGAAAACCCCTGTAATTAGAAGTTTTTCCCCGGTCGCATGAAATTCGAATTATTGAGAGGTCACTGTAAGATAATAGCAGTGACTGTGTAACAAATAAATAAAATAAGTAAAGATGTTTAAGAGGTTCAACAGTTCTAGCCTCATTTTGAACAACGAAATAGGACAGTAATTTAGAGGTTAGACATAAAATTCCAGTAGCTCTTGGTTTCAGAGTATGTCTTGCGTTTTTGATTGCTTAAATTTAACTTATATTTATATATTTTATAGCAAAGACCTAAGACTAAATTTCGTATCATAGATAGTGATGAAATACACATTTTCTATACAAAACTAACGCACTAGAGTTTTTCATTTAAGCTTAAGCTTTGGATCACAGCAAGTTGTAACAAATTGTAATACTTAAAATTTCATCAAAACCAGTTCTTGGGTTCATATTTTACAGATTGTTTTTACCCGCTCAATACAGTGTGGTTCCCACTGTGCGATATACGTTTTGTAATTTAAATACAATATTTTCCGGTTAACACTGCCTTCAGGTGTGAAGTTTGAATAAATTGGGATAACCTCAGACCTCATCCAGATCGTATGCAGATGGTCAACAAGAAACATGCACGTCCCTTAGAAACCAAACCCTTTGCACCTTTTCCATGAAAACTCAATTTCTATGCAAAGTCTGTTATAAATTTAAGAAGCCACCCACATACGAATGTGTGCTAGTCTCGGGCGGTAAGCACGAACACCCTCTTGTTGTCTCGTCAGGTGAGGTTTTCCATGGTCCGCATTCAAATTCAAAGGATGCTCGTTGTTTTGTACTCAACATTTTCTCCCTTTGTTTTAAATGATTCAGTCTGGTCTGGGTCAGACTGGTGGTCAGAGCGGTTGAGGTTTTTAAATGGACTGAACAGTCTGCCTATTAAAATTAACTAAAGTCCTTATCGATTACTTGTTCAATTAAAGTTTTTCCCCAAATGGGTTACTAATGACCCTCACATACGTGCGTCACATTTTGCGTATCTACGTACTTACTAAGCACGGCGGATGCATGTGCATCCGTTTACTGACAAAACTGCTAAATTGCACTTTCACTCAATTCACAGGGCACATTAATCATAACTTTTACCTCGAACGCATCCATGTTGCTGTTGCGTTGCCTTGTCCTTTTATGTGACGCTGTGTTCCCCTCTGGCAAAAGCGTCTGGCAAATAACATGGAATCGTGGATGTTTGAGGAAGGAAACTTACTCACGATGGTGGAATGTTTTTCTTTCCGCGGGGTGTGCGGAGCATATTAAGAAGTTTTTACACGCATAAATTTGATGATGTATCATGTCGAGGGAAAAGGGAACTTACAAGGACGATTTAACTTTTGAGGAACTTTTAGTTTTGTGTAAGTATGGGGACGAGCGAGTACTTTAGATGATTGGGGATGGAACAGGAACTGTTATCACATTAAAAATATTTGATCTTTTAGCGAAGTTGTGTTTTGGGCTAGACTAATTTTCGGTCAAGGTTATTGTGGAACAAATTTAGGACACAATGAATGGGCGTAGGAATGTCGGGGCTTTATCGATAGCAAATTTGTTAAAATCATTTCAACAAACGTCTTAAGTCCCTGAAGTCCTGGCATTTAGACGCAACTTTACGCTTTAGATACAGGGCCTATCTTCAACTAACCAAAATATATTTTCTTTAACTCTCTTATGAAGATAATATTGATCTTTTCGAAAATGATATGGGTCGATTCAAAATATTGGTAGTAATCCTTGTTCACAATTATATTTTTAATACAAATTCCGCGACTTGCTTGCAATTTTAGCCCACGTGCAGAAAAAAATTCTCTACACATGGTTTCCAGGGACCACCACGAGGAGGTAAAGCAAGCTTCGGTCCCCAAAAAAATATATTTAATGCCTTTATAATGTGCACCATAAGCATCCTTCTATATTTTCCTCGAGATCTGTCTGATCCGCGTCAAAAAAGGTTAGCTTTTCCTTTCGTCCTTAGCCTCTCTTGCCAAATGTCCTTTGTCTCTTAGCCTGTTGGTCAGATGTGTCCTCGATGGGTCTTAATCTCTTCATTGCCGTAACTCGCTCTACAGGCCCCACAGAATGAGAAGCAAAAGCGTTTCTATTAATTTGGATGTGGAAGTCCATTTCTGGGGTAGGCCACAGTTCGAGTTGGTATGCAAATATCTCGGGAGTGATTGGATACTTACCTCCAGTCGCCAGACGCATGAAGTTTTTGTACTCGATCGGAATTGAAAACCGTCGGAATGCTGCCTCAATTATGTCCTCATAAGTGTCAAGCGCCGAGTAATAAATCTGCTCCAAGTTGCCTTCGTAAACGAATTTAATGTATGTCCGTTTTGCAACAGGAGCACTATCCATGCACACATCGATGTGGAAGTCGAGGTCTGGTTTTTGTTCCATTGCAATTAGGCTCTCGAATAGGTCCCTGCTGATCGGATACATCCCTTCGGCTTGTATGCTAACATAGTCCTCATAGTCAATTGGAATTGAGAATTCAATAAGAGCTGAAATAAGAATTGAAAGTAAAACATTAGTAAGCAAGTTGTAAATATGGCGATTTAGGGAAATTAAAATATGGCGAAAGAGAGATTAAAGTACTTACCAAATCGAATGATGGTTTCGTAGGAGGCATTGGCTGGGAAGCGTACAAGCTTAAGCACTCCTTGGAAAACGAATTTCATTACTTCAGACATATTCAAGATTTAAAATTTAGATGATTTAGGTTAAAAAAAAAAGGAAAATTTCTTAGCTCCTCCAAGTTATTTACTGCACAACGAATTGCTTGTAAATGATGTGTGCCAAAACTTGTGGCCCTTTTATAAGTTTCTCAGTGCTGACAACAGTCTACCTGTGCGCAGGCCATCTTTGGATTTTTTATAGCTCAGGTAAATTGATCTTTCCGAGGAACAGGTATAAAAACGAAAATGGCATAACTACCTAAGCTGAAGTTTTGATGTCGAGCAGATGAATATACCGGGGAATCAATTTGTAATAAGCTAATGACTAAGCACGTTTTGATTTGTTCATGTTCAAAATCCTTGAATCTGAGTAATTATTTCAAGGTGATCCTCTAAATCCTGTAAATACCGTATGTTAACAAAGTAAGAGACTAAAAGCTTATGTTAATCTTGATAGCATTTAACAAACATTCGCCAAAATAGTTAAATACAACGAGAGAAGAATAAGCAGAGAATGATCCGACTGCTTGCTTGACATTTATAGAGCAATGTCAACTAGTCTTAGTCAACTAAAGAGAAAACGAACTTGCCTGATAGCCCATTTCCAGGTACATCTTCTAATTTTCGGGAACAAATAACGATTTTTCTACCTGTATGAGCTTTTTGCTCGAACAATGCTAGAAAGTTAAGGTATGAGGAACTGATTGACTGCCATAAATGTCAATTGACCATAAATGACAATCAACCAAAATATGTTGTAAATGAATGATTATAAAGAGTGAAGTATACCTATGAATTGTACTAGATCAATGCAGCTATTTATATCAATCATATATTATACTTGTATAATTAAATAAAACTTTCTCTTCCTTCTTTATTTAATCGTCAAACGATCGTTAAAGTTTGGTTAACTGCGTTTCATGCTTAAGTATTCTAATTTCAATTCGTACATCTGGGGTAACTATCTTCAAGAAAAAATCTTCTTTCAATTTTCCATACAATTTATTTCAATTTTATTAACGTCTTTTTTACAAAAAATACAAACTATTTACAAGGAACTACAGAATTTTAAAGATTGGCCACAATGGAATACATTGCAGCAAGTCAATTTACAATCTAAACCTAAAACTATTTCTACTGTAATCCGGACTTCTTCATCGGACTGGAGTCCTTGTCAATGGTGTTCTTCAGCTTCTTCTTATAAACAATGTTCTGGACCAGGTTGTCGCGCTCCTCGCTGCTGTAGCTGGTGATGTCGTTCCATGTAATCACCACTAAGTCGGTGGTGAGCTGATACTTTGCTTTAGAAAGTTTCATCGAGCGATGCTTCGGACGACGCAGCTCTTCCCGGTACAGGAAGAGGTGGTATGCGACAGGAACTGGTTTCCTAGCTGTCTTCTTCTTATCCCTTCCGTTGCTGGACTTTTTCTTGGTAGCGCTGGAGATGTTCACTTGCTGTTTTTTGTCTTCACCGACCATTTTAAATGTTTGTTGATAGGAATAATTTGCACAACCGATCTGCTCGAATGATGTTCGAAAAATGATCTGACTGCGTGCTATCTGGACATTTATAGATTAAGGGTAGTTACCGAAAGAGCAAATGAGATGACCTGATAGCCCATATCCAGGTTAATTGTTTTATTATTTTTGGGGCAACTAAAGGTTTTTCTACCTGTGTAAGCCTTTTTTAACATTTGGTTATGAAATTAACTTCATACCATCGTAGGCGTTGAAATAACGACTGCCATAAACTTTTATGATACGGATTAAAATAAAGTGTAGTAAATCATTATTATTATTGGAAGGGTTACGGTGATCAGGATATGATTCTGATAAAAAACAACGTTACAGGTGGTAAAGTTAAAGAGCTTACGGAAGTAGTTTATTATTGCAACGCGTTAATAAAGTTAATATGAATAAAATGATCCATTGTCATTTTCATAGTGTTGATTTACAATAAATTAAAGTATGCTTAAACAATTTTGCAGACGAAGCTTTCATTTCATAATTTGTTCGAATTGAAAAGAATGGAAAATATATTATTTTTGAACCTCAATTACCCTTATTACGATAATTACCGTATGCATTAGTTCTATGAGCGACGTTTTACACTTTTAAAATTGTAGCACGTGCCATAAATATCTATAATTAGGGAAAACAGGTTGCCTAGTAGCTCACTACAGGTAAAACTATTTTTCCTACCTGTACAAGCTGTATGTTTGAATTGTATTGGGAAATCAAGGTATTCAGGATATGACCCACTGACTGCTTTATTTGCCCAAGTATTTCGATTTCCGTAATCACCTAAAGTTATTTTTAATTTCTACCAAGGCTGCATTTTTTCGGTCGTTATTGTTAAAAAACTTACTGACAAACAAATAACCAAGAAATTTATCTGTATCCCTGTCTGCCAGATCCACTTCTAATAAGTAAAAGTTGTAAGTGTTTAATTACATCAATTCACACTCCCCATTCCGATTTGCTCATCAAACCACTTCCATTGCCCAACTACAACAATCAGCCTCAAGCCTTTTTTCATCTGAAAACAATACACCCTCCCTCTTGTCGTTTCATTTTGCATGCCAGGAAAATTTCAATCACGAAATTCC
Source organism: Syritta pipiens (assembly GCA_905187475.1). NCBI lineage: Eukaryota > Metazoa > Arthropoda > Insecta > Diptera > Syrphidae > Syritta > Syritta pipiens. The sequence continues at coordinate 7,219,684 of LR994571.1, read as the reverse complement.
CTAAGAATCTGAAAACTTCGAAGCTCCGGCGACGTGCACAGGGTCTGGATGAAGTTCAGCCACCGACCTTGTCGGCGTGTAGTTTCTGTTTACCTCCCCGGCGGCATAAATAAATTCGACCTATTTGATTCACTTGGGGTTAATTAGCCTGTTAACATTAGTTGGGCTAAGTATTTGCACAGATTGTTTTGTTATTTGGATGTGGTTTGTGGAAGAGGAAGTTTAGAAATATAAGGATATTATGATGTCTAAATTGAGAACAATTCTGTGCCACAGCTTTAGCCTGCAGTAAAGGATAATCATAGATGACTTGTTTTAAGCGACAAACGAAAATGAATTCTAAAAAATATTAGATACCTTAAAAATTCTTGATTACTTGCCTGCTCGCTTATAAAGGCTTCTTCGACCTCCTAATGAATCCTTCTTTTAAAAAAAAACCGTGATTTTAAATACAAACGTCTTATCTCCCTCGAACACCTGTTTACTTTTTCGAATCTGAAACAACCCAGATACAAGTCTCATTAATTTCATAGGCAATGTGTTTGTTTTTCGTTCTCCTCTTTTGACAGTTTTCGCAAATGAAAAACAATTCAGGACTCACTGTACTTCAGTGGACATGTTGTACGAAGGGCGCTACGTGTCCTTAAGAGCAGACAAAATGTTCACGAACTGATTGAATTTGTTTTTGAAGAGTCCTTTCCACAAGCAGCATCTGTTGGATCGTTGTCTGAATTTGTCCAGTGTCTAAATTTGAAGATAAGTGGTGACTTCCAACCTCCCATCACTGCGACGCTATATTTCGATTTAATTAGAAGATATCCTCGGTGCCACCTTATAAATAACAAAGGATCTTCTTTTGAGCAGGCACGCCACCACAGTGCCCGCAACAAAGTCGCAGTAGTCTAATTTAAAAATCAATTGCATTGTAACAAAAGGTTTCTCACATTTTCTTCCACAAAAATTCGAAAAGCCTTTTTTGTGTGTGTCCCTGCGTCCTGTAAATGTAACGTGGCTTAGAATTTACTATGTGAATCTTCGCTAATTAAATTCTGACGATTTTATTTTAATTTTTTCTTTTTCTATTTTGTTTTGTTTTATGTAAATTTATACAAACATCTTTCCATGGAATGAAGGAGTTGAAGCCGATGCAAATGAGCCTGTAAAAGAATTAAAAGCGAAAGTGTATGCATAATTAAAGCTAAGGAATTAATAAGGCAAGCAAAAGGAAAGGAAGGACGATGAGAGGCAGTTGGCATTTAATTAGTGGAAGAAGAAGTGTTAAGAGCGTTGAGTTATGTTGCACAATTTGCAAGTGTTTTGCAGTGGGGAAAGACGAAAGGATGCTTAAGAGGTGGACAAATTTATTCAAAATTTTCCGTGGGCCTCTTCACTGACGTCATTGGCAGATGTATAGGTAGTAGGCTTTCGAACATTTGAATATAAGAGTTTAAGACAGGGTGAGTTATCCTTGACAAGGCTATGCGTCCTTTGCAAATTACACATTAAAGGGAAACATTGATTTTTCAGTTTAAAGTAGAGAAATTATGTAATTAAATTATAGAAATTTTGTCACTGCGTTCTATTTGTGAATTTGAATGTAAAAAACTTTCCCACAGATTTTGGCTGAAAACAATATAGACTCCGACACATTTATTTTGCCAAAAGTTATTGAAAATTTATTGCTGCAAGCTTAAGACCTTCACATAATTGGCCCATATGCAGGTTAAAAAAAACAACGACTTCGTGTCAGCGGAACGGCGGTACACCTCATTCGGCGCCTGAAATACATCAAGCCAACCTAAAACATTCAACACACAAGTCAAACAGTGTATTCTCCTTTAAGAAGCAAACAGTCTTTCAAAAAGACGACGAATCGACCAGTAAAACAACGTTCCCAAACAACTTCAACCACATTTACTCGTTCTTCTCAATACCTTTTGAATTCTTCTTTTTCATTTAAGCTCTAAGAAAATAAAGATTCATTCGTTTAAATCAAAATTGAATTCAATTTGAAAGGATGACAATCCTGCTCTTTTCTTAAAAACAACACAAACACGAGAATACAAAAGAAAACTTAAAAAGCTCCATGTCATCCATAAAATGTTTCATCTTTTGTCTAGGAATAACCACAAAAAAACAACAGGTGTCCCAATCAAAGTCCCTTCACTGTTTCGCCATAAGTCATTTAACCAAAAGGACTACACTATCCTGTGGGACTGTACGTCAACTCTTTCATTGTTGATCCAACAAAAATTCCAATTCTCTTACCAAGTTGAGTGCAATTTAAGCTAAACTGACAAAAAAGAACTTTCGAAAAATCCCAGATGAGAGACAACCGGTTCTGTTTGTTTTTACTTTTAAACGGACGAAACGGATTCATTTGGGGGAGAGGGTTGTGGTTGTTTTTGGTGAATTTGAATTTGATGTGACCTGACTCAGAAGGGAAAATGGAGGCTATCATCAATAATGCATGACGGGAGGTTTGATAATTCGATTGTAATTGAAACAATTTCCGATTTGTGGACAAAAGGTCTGTAAATTTAATTACGATATTGACATTGGAGTGCAGTCGATGGATACTTGAATGCAACGCACGTAGGTTTTGCTTTTGTCTTAGAGCGGGAAGTGATTTCAATAGCCATAAAGGCGACCTGATCTCTTAAACAAAAAAACAAAAAAATTCTATTATTTAAACTTCAAAAAAATGTCTGCCACTTCAATTTTGAAATCAAATTTTGATTTATTTCATATTTCAATCTACGTTAAATTAACTAGTTGGACACCGAAATAGACCTATCGTCATTATTAAAAGAGCGCAGACTTTAAATTTATAAATAAAAGTCTACATACAACAACTTTACCGCATATAAGGGCCATCTAAAGGTTTCCTTTTAAAACATACGTTATTGTAACACAGAGCTGTTACCCACTCGAAATGTAAACAGACACTGACTATCATACCTCCGCGGAACGAAGTAAGTCATTTGAGCAACGTTGACAAATATTGAAAACGTATTTGCAAAATTAATGCTATGTAGACGAAACGATGCGATTTTTGAAAAGAAATCAGTTATCAGCCTTCTTGTCGATTGGGCGACCAAAAGCTGCAAATCCTGAAGGACCGATGTTATGCCAATAGTCTGGCAAAGATTTAATCACTTAAGGCTTATATCATCCAAGCAATCCAGAAGCTTTTTCCCAAAACTATCAACAAGGCCTTGGAAAATTGGAGTGGCAGAATGCGCTACTGGCAGCTAAGGCAGCCAATTAAACGACAACGTTTTCCATAATTAATGGGAATGTTGGCTCTTACTAATTTTGTTCCATGTATTGCATTGTTAAAAAGTATTTCGTTTTAAACACATGTTTTGTTTTAATAGCGCCAATATTCTTTGAGTTCTGGGTAGATGAAGTTCATGTTGTGAACAGGCAACACTGAGAATAAAAGGGTTAAAAAGGCAAAAAAAAATGTGGCAACAGAAGGCAACTCATTTTCAGAGTGAAGAAATGTCCAAAAGTATAGCAAATGATAAAATGAAACACCAACAAATTTACCACACGTCCATCTGAAGCAATCTCCCATCACCTCACAATCCCCACTCGAAACAAATTCATTTCCAAAAAGTGTCACTTTCCAATCTGGACTTACATTAAGATCCACTTCATAAACAAGCTATCAGTAAACTTTTAATAAAACTTGAACCCACCCCCATAAGGATTCTCACCTTTTTTCCAAATTAAAATACCAATAACCCTAGCAAAACAGACTGCGGCAACTATTTCCTTAAAACAACCCAACCATTCCACCTTCTTCCCTAAACTTTTAATCACAAAACAAATTTCCCCGAGACAGGTCACCACCCACAGTCGTTGTTATTAACCCACATCTGGATTCTGTGGTTTTGCGAAAGTTGTAACTGTGAGTGAGACTAGCTACCCGACCAAATACCATCATAAATTAGGCAGGATAACTACCTGAACTACTTTCAAAGGGCGTTTGCATTGCAGAGTGACTCCTCTGTCACAAGCGAAGAGGGAAAGTTGGGTACTACCGGGTTAGGGGTAGAGTTTCCTCAGAGAAGGAGAATGAGAGTTTGTAGTCGTAATAAGCTTTATTGTGTACCTGTTCGGGAACATTTACAACTTTTTGCCCGCAGGGACATCTCTGGAGAGTGTTTTGTGTTTGCGTTATGCGAGTGTCCTGAAATGGTCCTCATTGTCTAGTTAAGAGTTGAAGTTTTCTTTTTTTTTGTGTCTGTTTCTTGGACATTGCTTAATTTCGAGACTCAAATAAGACAGGGCACTAGGGTGGCATGTTTTGCTGGATTCACGTTGAGAAGGGACAGAAAGTATTTCAATTTCATGAGGTGAGAAAATTATTCCAAACACAAATGGAAAAAATTAAATTATAGACAAAAATACATAAATAAATAGAACATCTTGATCACAGACTAGTCATGGCATATTCGATTTAAGTGATGGGCTGATGGATGACGAGTAAGAACCTCAAGAACCGGCAATAGCTTTTGAACACTTCACACTTCTGTCATTCTATCACTTGATTGGCAATAAGAACGATAGTACCACCTGACATCGTTGTCAAAATTTATATTATTTATCAATCGCAATATTAAATTTATAGCAGACCAAATTTTTGCCTGCTAGACATGCACAGATATGAATTTAAAACTTTTGCACGAGGAAAACCTCATTTATTTAAACACTTCTCTTTGCGTGTGTTTTGCGGTCAAAGTGACTATTTATAAAGAGTTCGCCCTCTCCGCTTTGTTTCTCCTCTGGTCAAGTTTGCACACTAGAACGATTCCGAACGAGTCCTTATTTCATTTTTGGTTAGGTAAAAAGAAACTAAAATTAATTTCATTTGACAGCAAAAGTGTCCAGAGTTTGCACACCGCATTCAAGCTCTGCGGAGACATATTTCCTGTCTGTCTGTATGCCTCGCAAGCTACCCTACTCTTCCGCTATGAATATCTTTTAGACCACTTCTCGTAGAACACACATAAATACCAGAACACACATAAATACCTCTCAACTTTCCCCCTGGGAATGCTTTTGAATTTATTAATTAACTCTAAAACCGACAAAATACAATACAAAAAATTCCAAACATCAATTTGGCAACAAATTAAATAACTCATTCCACCAAAAGTCAATAAAACACAAGGCCCACATGTTTTCGGGCGGACAGAGAACGCCTCAAACCTCCGGCTATACATTTTAATTAGACTCTCTTTGCTTCAGATTCTGCAGGGATACTCTGCCGAGGGATATTGCCACCGGCTGAAAAGCTTATTTCCCATGCACAACCCCCAAGTATTCCCATCTAAGCCAGCGTTTCGCAGACAAACGATGTGTCAAACTAAATGCCAGCCACAAGATAATCGCGTTTGCTTCCTTCATTTTATATTTCGACAGGGGAAATATCAAGTTTCAAGGATAGTCATCCACCCGTCAACAAGAGAATGGAAAAGCAATGAAACGCTTCGATGAGTCCGCGAACTTGTGGCAAATTCTATCCTACCAAAGGATGAAGGGTACCGACGATGATTCGTGCATGAAACCTACACACATAGGAAACTCCCCGGTAATCTTCGTGATAATGAAATCGGTTAATAGTTTTGGGGTTGGTACTTTTCTTTGTTTTTATTTTTTTTATTTTGGCAGAAAATATGTTGGGATTATGTAGAGAAAACAGCAACAGGTGGGTGTGTGTATAGTGAAAGATTTATACGGTTTGTCTTATAGTCTAGGGAATTTAATGAACTTTTGTCTTAGACGCGTCTAGTGTGTCAATATTACACAACATAAACAAAAACTGTCATTCGACTATAAGTAGCTTCGAAAAAATTATCTTTCGCTCGAGTCGAATATCTAATTCTTATTTCGGATTCATTTAAACGTTTTTTAGATCGAACAATCGAAACTCTGAAAACAAAAAATAGTTCACATTTAAAAATTCCAAAGAAATACGGACAGCAAACAAACCGAAACTGGGAGAAAGTGATATACCTTAACTTTCCGTCTTATAAACGGACGCTATGATTGCTTCGTTATGCAGAGCACATCTATTTAAATGAAAAACACATTTAAAACATTCATTTTTTTTATATGTGAAATGTTTTTACTTATACTATCGCAAAACCCTTTCGTAAACCATATTATTTGGTTTGACGGCAAAAATTCAAGGATTGTCCTCCCGCGTTGTTAATTGGCATAGCAAACACAAGGTGCATTGAAAATTTTAATCCTTTGTAGGCAAAAGGAAGGTCTGGTGTCAGAATCAATACTTCTTCACCTTTAAATTTTCCTCTTAAGATGCTTCAAAAAAATATTCATGACTTGTATTCCAAAGAAGAATAATGGCTGCATAGACTTTCAATTCTAAACCCAGGCGAATTCAATAATAAAAATACAGCCGTCGAGTTTTTTGAATTTTTCGGTAGACTGAAAAGTTTGTAGTTTTTTAAAGAGCATGAAAACCCTTTTTTAGAATACAACTGAAAATCGGTTAAGAATAACTCCAGGAAAAACATCAAAATTTACGTCAAAAAAGTATTTACGCAGTTTAGGTTTGGAAACAAAATATAATGGAAATAATAAAATACAGCTCCAGATGATAATTTGTATGCAGTCTATTTTCTTCGATAATGTTTAGTAATTTTTTCAGCTTCAAATCGACAAGGTTACGAAGAGTTTCAGGACCTATCTGAAGCCCTACTACAAAGAATGCAGTCTTTAGATCAGTTTTGTTTGAAAGCATTTCTTTTCTTACTTCACAATACAAAATAATGCAAGAGTTTTCTATAAGGCATCTCCTGATTGTCGAGATATCCCAAGGACAGTATACAACAAAAAAAAAAAACAAAAAGGACCCCTGTATTTCAAAATTGAAGGCGTCAAATTACAGCATAAAATATCAAGAATCTCTAAGCCCTTCAAACTTTCATGCAGGAAAGCCAGGTTGCCAACTCCTTTGTAAGCCATGGGGCCCCATACCATAAAATCCCACCAATTGGCTTACCATTATCGAGAAAAATTATGAAATGTAATTTTATGTCGTTTTTTAACAGCTGAAAAAGTGCGAATCTTTAAGTGGCTGCAGTTGTATTTATGTTTTTGTCTATCACAGGTGTATTTTATTTTTTTGTCTATCACTGTAAATAGATTCAATAAGTGGAAGTAAAAATATCAAAGAACCAACCCTAATCAGCGTAGTAAGATTGCTTCACATAAAACGTAACATTATCACGAAATTAATTGCTATGGTTTTTATTTTTTATCCAGAGTCTTAAAGACAGATATTGCATTCTAAAGTTTCTACGTCTTCTTGTTTTCCTTTCCATTTGTTTGACAATTCCCACCATGCAATACGCCCACTTGGGTTACATTTCTGCAAAGTTAAAGTGCCTTGAAAAAGGTATTAATTTAAATAAACATACCAATGGATTTTACCTTTATTCATATGAAGGTATTCGGATTCCTTTTTTACATGGACGAAGAAGTTTTTCTTTACTCACATAAGGGTTAATTACACTTAAGACATTTCAGAATTTATTTCCTGTGTATAAACCACACACTAAAACCTACTCAAGTTCTCAAAGCCAGCAGCTTATAACTGAAACGAGTTTCGTGTAAATCGAGGAATTGTGCGTCATTTCTGCATTTGGCTTCCTAATTAGGACCCAAAACGTTCTAAAGAAAATCGTCGTTTCGTAGGCTAAGTGAAAGGCGAATAAGCCGGATGAGCGAAAAAGAGAGACTCTGAAAATTTAAGTGACAGTTTCACGAATTAAACGATAAAAGTTGCATACAGACCAAAAAAAAAGTATTAAGAAATTTTTATTAGGATAAAACTTCACGACTCCAGAATGGTGAATAGGTGAAGATACTAAATATGAAAGGTTATTCTATTTTATATTTCCCAATGACTTTCCTATCATAGTAAACAGAAATTATTTATAACCGCATTAAGGCACATAATTTAAACTCTTTTTCATTCTTGTCGGTAACTCTTGACATTATTCTTGTCGAAGTCTAAAACAAATATCTATGGCTCGATATGAATGAATCATATTCGCCCCAGGATTTTTCTCATAAACGAGTCGTGTTAATTATTGTGAAGCTATTCAACTACATCCCTGTCTTATGAACAGAACTTCATTAAATTGTATGTACATTTTACAAAATAGAGATTTGCTTTTGTAAAACTTTTATGATATTAAAAAGTGAAAAATAAGCTTGTTAACAGGAAAAAAGATTGAAGGAAAAACTGTAAATACAATTTACACTTACCAGTCATAAAAAAAGAACACGAAAAAAACACCTGTTTCGAAACGATAAGCAGACATCAGTAGGAAATTACATTTACTCACATCGAATATCTCGTGAACAGTTTGCAGCAGAACCTCATTTCCATTCTCATCATCTGTGTATTTCTGTCGGGTAATTTATTCGAATTAATTTAACATTTTCCGCATGGCATAATCCGCAGACACCACAACTCATTTATCGCATTTAATCCGCAGCTTTAATGGATTCATTTTTACTTCCGCCGCAAAATCGATGGGGGTGTGGTGGACATAATCCTTACATGAGAGGTCACTTAAAATATTTTTTTTTTATTTTCATTTTCGAATTTCAAATGAAACGAGTGCGACATTCGCACCCACTCAAATATGAAAACTTCATGTGGAGAGTTCTCTCTCTCAGTCTCTCTTGGAGGTCTGTTGGTGGGTGGCAAAAAATTATTCAAAACTTGGCTCCGTTTTCATTGAAATTCTTCCGGAAATGTATTCAAATGAAATTCATCCACGAAAGCTTCTAAGGATGTTGTGAGATTTGTGAATTTCGTTGAATTAGAACTGTGACGGAATTATTTATGATCGCAGAGAATAGCAAACAAGTGTGTCCTTAAACTTGAAATTGACAGACGTTAGTCTTCGCAGTTTCATTATATTTTATTTTTTGTATTTAATTACATTACAAATATAAATGTTCTTGTAAAAAAACACTCGGTTGTGACGTTGGTAGAAAAAATATGAGATACGATTCCATCAAATGTAAGAAGATTTTATTTGTAGGAATTTTTCACGAACTAATTTTTAAAATTTCATTAGCTCTTATTCGTCTGACGAAGAATGATCATTAAGAGAGTCTCCGTGAAAGGTTTTCAATTGTTTCAGCAACTGCTTCATCCACAAAAATGTCAATGCTAAGTGTAAAAGCGCAAATCCTTCTGAGAACATCTTTTCTTCCGCACCTGCCACAGCACGATAAGAACCTACACACAGCCATTCCAACGACGAAATGTCACCTCAGCTGAAATATATGTTCGCCTTTCCGCCAATTTCACACGCAGAAAATATGAAAAACTTTTTCAATTTGATTTCCCCCTCCATTGCCTTCAATTCAGGACACTCTACGACTATGTTTCTTTCCTAATCAAATGCATTTTTGGCGTGCTCCTCAATGAATTTGATTAAAATAATGTTTTCATTTCGTAAAAAATTAATTCCATAAAACAATTCGGTTTCAGGTATGACTGGAACTCCTGCAGCAGGAGATGAAGGAATGAATTGTGAGTTCTTTGGTTAGAAAAACACACGACAGCGTGGGCGAGTTAGTCCAATCAATTTTTCGCTTGAGGGAACAATTTCCTGGCGAAAGTTATCCTTGTTTCAGTAGTCATCGTGGGGTAATTTTGAGATCGCAAAACAAAAGGAAATACCGTGACAAAATATAATTTGCCGGAGCAATGGAGTTGCGTCTCCATCTGGCTGATAGGGGGTGGTAATTTATGAGATGAAATTTGTGTGTCTGCGAAAGAATGGTGGTTGTGTCCGTTGTCCGGCAGGAAAGAGAAGCGCGACCATATCATATTTCTGCATGTGTGACGACGTTTATTGTGAAACTAAATCCAGGACATCTCTCTAACGAACGGGTTGTATCGTTAATTACTCTGGGACGGGGTTGAGAATATAATAGATAACATCTCTCTCCTGTGTCCTCTTGGTTTTTAAACAAATTAGATCTGTTCATGCCCTGTCTGCAGATGTACGGTACAGAGATTCGCTACATAGTTGGCCCAAACTACGCTACATAACGACTATGTACAAACAAAAATGAGATTTGGTTGCAGTTATGATTTTCAAGTCATATTTTCGTCTTCGATTGGACAGCGTTGCTTTTCTTAAATTTAACTTGTTGTGGACGATTTTTAATTATTTTTAATTATAATCCACTTCAGAAATCAGTTCATCGAAAAACTGATAAAAATCAGTCACGCACTTCGTTGGAACGATGAGCAAATTATCCGCATTCGCAGATGAACGCTATTATAGAATCCGACGGATGAACCAAATTAACAGTCCGCATTAACAGTCCTTATCGATCGTTTTTTTGATCATCTTTCTTCTGTTAATTTTTGATTTTCGAAGTAAATTATTTTTGTTTTGCACCAACTCATCTTTCTTTCTCCGAATCCGCAACTAATTTCATTCAGATTAAAAACGTCACAAAATGTAGGGAATGCGGATGGGTTGCGTTTTCAATAATATTTTTTTTACACTTCTTTATCGATATTCGATCACTTTCGCAATTGCGTTTTCAATAAGTGAATGTGAAAATATTCCATAATTGGCATGATTATATTTAATTCGTTGAATTATAAATAAAACAAGTTTGAATTACATTTACTGAACTTTTTAGTAAATTCAGTAAAACTTTGCCACGTTATACTACGACTTTTTACTTAATTGTGTTTATTTCCAAACCGCAAATTAATACCAATAAAAAATAATTATAATAAAGAAATAATGTAATCGATTTGCTTTGCTACAGCTGTTCAGGATTTAGTGGATGATGTGATCATGGTTGTACATGCAAATCCCGCAAAAAAAATAAAATTTCTTTAAGTTCGAAAAAAATCGTCAGCCCCATCCCACCTGTTTACCATTCACATCCAATACTAAAGCTCCACTTGAATTCGCATCCACATCCATACATCTTTCCTCACCTATCACACATTACACCCCTCCTCCGATTCATAATGATTGAGTGGCACACTTAAACCTTCAAATTCACCAACCATATCCAAAAGTATCTCTTGTAACTCTCGTAAATCTATTAAATGTCACAGCTGCCCAAATGAATTTAAATTCCAAACAAATACGTTCAACAGGATAGAGGAGAAGGCAAATGTGCTGGACACAGAATGCAGGATACTTCATGGTGTCCAAGTGGTGAGCCGCAATCCATTCAGGCACACGTAACGCAACTGCTAGTTCATAATGCATGCAATCCATGTCATACATTCAGTATCTGAAGTGCTTAGGATGGCATGAATCCTGTCATGTTTTACAACTATATTAAGGACCAAGAGGAGCAGAGCTCGTAGTAATGTTGACACTAGAAGTGATCAATCATCATTGTCGTCAGTATGATGTTTTTATTGGACCATATCGTTGGGACGATAGTGTAAGAATCAAAAGGGAGTTGGCTGTTGATATGCAGTCAAGTGAATGATTATCTCAGACAGACACGTGTTTTCGCTTTGGGGACGAAAACTGCAATCGATGGAGCAAACAAAAGAGCCTCGCACGCACAGAAGCAAACAGTCCTCAAAGCAAATACATCTTTTATCGGCACTTGGTACTCATTTTATTCAATTGACTTGGGTCCTGAAAAAAGAGCAGCCAGGAGCTGAGAAATCGCATGTACTCTGATGGGGTTTGATATTAGCATTGGCACGTCGAGAACAACTGTCACAAAGCAAATCTTATTCAAATTGTCCAAGAGTGTTCCTTTTGGCTTCAACACATCTTGAGGCACACCAACACAGTTAGTAATTAAACAAGATTTTGTATGGGTATGTGAGTGGCACCAATGACGAAGGATAATTGTAAGAAAGGCCTTGTATCACATGAGATTTGATACTGAAAACTACCTGAGGCTAATTTTACGTCAATTCCAAAACAACTTCACAAAGTCTTCATCATAAACATATTCTGGATCATTGTAATTCCTCTGATACCACCTTGACCAGAAGTAGTGCAAAGGAAGCCAATATGCTTTGATAACTTATTAGATCTCTATTTTCAACAAAAAACATTTTATTTACCACGTCATTGGTGTTCTTAATTAACAGAGCCTAGACACCTCCCACAAGTGGCAAGATCTAAGTGGGTCAACGGAAAGTGGTAACAAACACACCCACAAACTAAGTCCACAATCAACACCAACTTTCTTCACAGTCTGTCTGAATCATGGCCACAACAAATCATGAAAGAGCCGCAGCAGTGCTTATGCCTCAGGTGTGCGTACAAAAATCCATCCACCGCCAATAACATGCCCAAATCACCATCCCCACCAGCCAATCGTTCTTTCAACTCGCTTCAACATTCACCAACATCAGACTGTCCTGTCACACTCCCCTCATTTCTACGCAGTCTCCAAAAATCCCCTCCGACAATACTCCTACGTTTCGTCTATTTCCCCAGCCAGCGCTACATCACTCTGTTTAAAGTACCACAGCAGCACATCCTTTCAGCCACAAAAGAACAGTCTCGCTACCGAATAATAACAATTCCCTCGGCAGAATCTGCTTCAGTACACAGCATCCCTTCGAATCCTTCAGACGTCGAAGCAGTCAGATCGAAGACTTTTAAATCACCGAATTTGTCGAGCCATTTTTGCATCAAACTCGCTTTTACTAAATCGCGATATTCTCTCACAGGATCCGAGTTGAGTCTTTACCATTCAGCCAATCACGCGTCGTGTGTGTTGTTTTTTGGTGCCTGTGTTTGAATTGCGTCTAAAGTGCTAATTAAGTGTACATAACCAGGCACTTAATCGCAGTGTTTAAATATTCCGTAAGAGCTCTTTTTCGCCTTTCAAAAAAAGTGTGTGTTTCGCGCGATTGTATTGTAAATGAGCGTGGCTAACATCTGCATTAGTGTTGTGATCTGTAATCATCTAAAGTTTTGTAATAGCTTCCTTATAGAAAGGATAGCAGAAGCTCTTCGATCGTAGACGAGGATATGCGAGATTGATTTGTAAGCAACGCCATCAAGGACGAGCAGCGGATTTAGAAACCATCAAGTATCAGGAAGTTCTGTAAGTGATGAATGAATGGTAGAGTTGTTTCCGTTCCCTTTTTTTTCTCCCGTCCTCTTACTTTTAAGGGCTTGCACGAGGAGGTGATAGAAATCCTCAGAGAATCCAATTTCGGGAAATGCATCTCCGTAATAAAAAACAATTTATCTTCGTTTTCCGAGATGAAGTTCCCACTGGGACATTTTTTTCGTTTTGAAGAAACTTCGCGTGTTTCAATTTACTGTGCAAGGTCCTGCGGAGATTCCAAAGGATTTACCTTTTGGGATATCCTGATGTAGATTTCGTTGTGAAGTGGTTTCCTGTCAGAAATGGGAATTGCGAATGGGTATGGGGAAATTTTTGAATCCTCCAGAGTTGGCGAGAAATTTCCATGAAAACGGTTTTGTTTTTAGGTTGGATCGGGAGATGTGGCCTTTTGGATTTATCTGGTGTTAAGCCTCTGGGTTATTAATTATGCAAGACAATGAGTAAGAGATCAGTTTCAAACTATTCTCTGTTTTTTTTGTCGTTGAAGTGTTGTGGATATACAGAGTTTGAGATAGTTCGCGTGCTATGCAAGTGTAATATAAATTTGAGGTCCGATTTAAAAACCGCGATCAGCAGTAAGACCAGCCTATTTATGACTTCACAGACTAAAGTAAGGTGACATATTAGTACTTGGTTACTGTCAGAGAATGCCGTCGTAGGATACCCACACGAAGACGAGAAAGGCAACAGAGCAGACATTTGATTTGCTCATTTCTAAATAGTACTTGTGTGGGGAGATATCTTTTGAATGACCTATTTTTTGAATCTATCATTTAAGTTCATTGTTGACAGTGACTTAGCTTGAGAAATGAAGAATTTTTATTTTTTTATTTTCTTATACATTTCTACTCAATTATTTATTTCTACTTACTTGCTATATTGTGAATTAACTATTATTACTATTATTTCTACTACTGTGAATTGTGAAGTTAAATGTGAAAAAAATGAAAATGAAATAAAAGCTTTTGTCATTATAGGGAGTGGAATCGGCCAGGTCTCGTGTTTTTCATTGTCTTCTCTTGCGGTCTACAAATATATATTTTTTTTAGTCCATTTGTTTTGTCAAGAAACAAATTGCAGTAAGTCAATTCATTGGCAATTGAAGGCTCATCATTCTCTTTTCTAATTCAATCAAGTCTGATTAAATAAATATCTTAAAACTTCTGATATTAATTATTTTACCACTAAAAGCGGTAAAGAGCACTATTTTACTTTTAGACCTGAATGTTTCCTTTTTAGACCTATGTATATCACATTTTGTTTTCATTTATTTTTTCCATTTGTTCTATATGTCTTCGCCTTGAAAATTTGCTGTTGGCCATTAAGTGATGCACTTCGTTGTAGCCAATTGAAACTAATAATATTTAAAAGACCTCTTCTTTTTGTACCCTATATACCGAATTAAGTTAAGATAGAATAGTAAAATCTGAAAAAAAAACTGATAGGGGTTAAAAACAAACTTTAAGACTTTGATAAGCACTAAAAAGGTGTTACTAGCTTGCCAATTAAGATACTCTCAAGCTTCAGTACAAAAGGATGTTTGATTGATTCCATGTTGTTTATTTAGTTACTAATATCTTGTTGGACCACAAGATGTGGACTTTATTGTAAGAAGTATGAATTAAATTAATGCTTTTTCAATATCTAATCAAGGGACTTATTTACGTACCTAGCTTCATGCTGTATGTCTCTTGGCTAGCGCATGGAACGATAATAGAAAAGTACCCTTTCATGAACTCAAGCAATGACAATTATGATGTGCTACCTATGAGTTTCATAAGGGACAAAGTCCTAAAAGACCGCGAAATAATACCATCAATTAATTATTTGTTTCAAGAGCTATCTCCTATTCACACGACATAAATAAAAATGCACCCAATCTGTAAGACATCGAAGGTGATGATGAAAATGCAGCTGAAGAAAATGGATGCCAAAATATAAAAGAGAGTATTTTTTTAAGTTTGGTGCGAATTTTTGAAGGACAGTAGCTATAGTAGTGTCGGAAACAGAGTATGCAGTTAAAACACAAGACATTTACTTTCAAAGAGCTGAAGAAATTAATAATACACTGAGTAGCATTTCAGTTTTGCAAAACCTACGAGAGTCAGCTTTGGCAAAGATTTCTATACATAAAAAGAAACTAACATTGTTCAATTATGATAAGCAATAAAATTTTTAGTTTTTGTTTTTTATTAATGTGCAATTAGTTTCGATCTGATTACCAGTGTAAGGCTCAATTTTCTTATTTCTTTCTTTTACTTTATTACTATTTTAAAATGTTTAACTACTTTGTTCATTTTGGGAGCCCACAATCTGGCTACTCGATTATTGCAACAAACTCAATAAAAGCAACTTCTTAGGTCTCTAGTAGTTCCTTTTATTGAAGCGGCATTGCTTAGTACTTTAAAATTGATGTGGATACCAGGGTTATAATTGCTTACCCGTAGTGCAATTTTAAAGACGAATTTTTCTTCAAACCGTAAGCAAAAATTGTCAAAAATTGGCAAAATTGTCACATGCCCTTTAACACTGCAAACATTAAAAATTGTCCCACTTAACCCTCAATCGTTTAAAGCATTCTCCTTTTTATTTAACATCCTCTCAAAGTCATCTGCCAACCACAATTAAACTCGGCAACTACGGTCTACAAAACCGCTGGGAGCCTTTTTTTGTTCGTGTGCAAACAAGGTCAACCAACCTTCCGGCCCGGTTTTTTTCTTTTCTTCAGGAAGCTCTGCGGTTTGTGAAATGACCACTTTTCCGATTCCAGAAAAAAGGTTGTAGGCCATAATTTTAAATGCTTCTTTAAAGCGAATTGTCAAACGAAAAATCAGAAACCGTCTAACAGTTTGCACAGACCTTCTTTCCTCCGCTCTTCCCATTGTTGATCTACAAGCCTCTGCACAACCTGGCCTGATTTCATGGCATGCAACAAGGACGAGAGCCCAGGTGGAGGCGACATTTTACGACGCCATACGTTGACTCTTAAACTATCAAACTATACGGCACACATTGCGATGTAACGGCAACATAGTGGAATGCCCGAAATTATTCACAATTCCTGTGACATAAACCGTTGTGTATGTGTTTGCCGTGAGGGAGCAAAATGTTTTCACGAATTTTGGAAAATATCTCGTCTCATGCAGTTCTTAGAATTTGTCTGGATGAGAGCAAATTTTTTTCTTTTCCTGATATGCCATTCTGGGTAACAGTCAATTTATTCAAAGTCGTTAAGCCTTCGTCTAAATTGATTTGCATATCGACTTTTGAGGATAAAGAAATCGTTTTTGGATTAAGAGTGTCCACATGAAACCTCTGGTAAGCAGATGTGAAAAATTTATTCAACAATCCTAATCACACTTTTGGATCTATTTTTTTTATGGTGCTTGATCCTTGATTGAGATGTTTTCAAAGAGTTCAAATGGCCTTGGCTTGCATACATAAATGTTGTTGACGAGGGAAAGAACAAGGCTCTCTCTAGTGTCACTAGAGTTCCTTTCGAACACGTCTGCGGGTAAAGTTCACTCCAAAACCATTTCTGATGTAAAAGTTTTCCACTTACGAAACTTAACCTGCCAACGAATTTCACTTTAAATGCAGGGACACGATGTCGGCTTATCTGCAGCAGAGTTTAAGTTGTTGAAAGTAAGTGAGTAGCTTAATTACCTGCGAAATCGAAAAGTGTGCTTGTCTTTACAAAACTCAAGGGAGAAGAGAGTCAACCGTTTGAAGAGAAATCGAGTAGCAGAAGCCAGAATTAGGGTTAGAAATGGGTCAGCTTGAAGTGGTTTGGTATTCGATTCGAAAGGAGGTATCAAGTGGCAGCCAGTGACAGGTTTCATTAAAAACAAATGATATAGAATCAATACAAAATGTATGACATTCATTCTGTCGTTTACAGAGGCCAACTCAGCCCATAAATATTTCACATTTGAAACTTGAATTCAGTGGTACTCACTCTTTTAAAAACTAGGAGTGCTAAGTGATTGCCAAAATAAGAGTTTGTTAATGTAAAACGAATTGTTTAAGTTGAAGTGATCGTCCACTAGAATCAGATTACTCTAAACCGATTACTCTTTCACTCCGTCATTTCTCCTAGAACCGACTCCCAATAACTTTCAGGGTCTCATGAAAAATGTATTTCCCTTATCGCCTCATGGACCTCCTTTCATTCACAATCTCATACCCCTCAGTTTTGAATAATTGATGCACACAAAAGTGTCATTTAAATCATTCCCCCCCGGAAAATAAAAATTCCCGATTCATGGCCCTTCATTCAGTCCAACTTTTTTTTTCAACCCATAACCCTCAAACTATTCCAATGATTGACTGATTGGTGGCATAATCTGTGCCATAAAAAACTTTTAACAGATAAAACTGGGAGAGGAAACTTTTTTGTTACCACAACTCACTCATTTTACCTTGAAATGTAAACCTTTTTTTCTGTTCATCGTTATCCTGACGCTTGTCAAAATATCTCAACGGAAGTTACCCATGTACCTGGGTCGATAGACATGTGTAGTAACATCCCCGGCGGCACGTGAAAAAATCAGGGAAAGGAGAGAAAAATTCAATTCGATTTGAGAAAAAGGACACACACAGGGAAAAAGGTTTTTCAACAAATTTCACCTTTTTTGTGGACTCAATTTAGGTGATTTGTTGGCCGTGATTTGAAGTTGACAGAGGGGTGACAGGAATTGGGCAGGGGTGTCATGTTGGTTTTTGCTTTTTTTGAGCCTAGATGAAGGAATTTCTTTCTTTTATCTGACAGTTGAAGAAGGTGGTGTTGAGGATATCTATTCACTATTTTATAAGGTTGGTTTAGTTGGACAAATTGCCGGACGGTTGGCTTTGGGAGACGGACATATGTTTAGCAACGATAAAAGGCAATAAAAATTGTATGGGGTTGTTAGGAAATTGACCATAGAATTGGACATATATTTCCAATTGAGCTAATATTTTTTTGTATGTTGGCAATGCATTCGATTTCGTTGCATTTGATTTTTGAATATTGGTAATGCATTTGATTTCGCTGCGACTTCAAAGAGTGAATGATCATTTATTGCAACTATCGATAGTACGAATTAATTGTTTCTTAGACGTTAGCATTAAAAGACAACAGCAGCAATTTGCTTAAAAAAAATCCCTTTCAGCCGGTGCTACTATGGCTTCAATAGACGGCCTGTTGCAACGGTCCGTTTTCCAGCAGCTGTCCTTCCAAGTTTGTGAGATGTTAACTGCGGGAATCGAGCGCCGTAATCTGCAATTTGACCAACTCAATTTAAGGACCTAATTTGTGCTAGTCCTTGAACATGCAAAACCACGTTCATTGCCTTTCCTTCAATATCTCTCATCATGCCAACAATTAGCACACCACTACCCTACTACCCTTCCACTGTTAGAAAAATTCACATTGGCAGCATAACTTTCTCGAACTTCAGTAACCAGGCCAAGTATCAATGACTAAAATCAGTAGCAGTTCTCTCGCAACATTTTTGTCACAATCATTTAAAACCTTCGCAGCGTAACACAAACTTTTCCCCGCTCTCACTCCCCCACTCGCGCTCTGATTGTTTCCATGTTCAGTTCACGAGCACGAGCTCAATGCAACAGTCAAATGCAAAAAGACAAGGATACCCAAGTTTCCCGACATTCATTGCCACTACCCTTCGACTACATTAGGACTAAGGAAACTACGAAGGCTGAATTAAAATATTTTAATGGAAAAAGTTTGACTTCCTTGCAAGACTTACACATTTGCCATCTCATTATCCTTGCATCTGTTCACATTGCGCGATGCCGATAATTTTTGAGGACAACAAGGAGAACAAAAATGAGTGCTTTTCTATTCTGAAAGACGATGGAAGTCTGATGAATAGATGACATGGCAGATCCTTGAATGTTAATGTGGATTGATCACAGCTTTTTGTGGTTTGTGTTAGTTGGAGTCATAAAAAAGTTGTGGCGTGTGTTGGAGGGAAGTGACTTGCAGAAGTTTGTGACGTGGTTTTGTGTTGTCCTGTTAAAAAGGACAATGACATGCGGACAAGGGCATGACTTTTTTACTTTCATGGTCGTTTCACAAACATGAACGCAGGTCATGACCATGCGAAAATGAGCGCAATGTAGGAAATAAGGCCGTGAGAAATTGTGACTGTGGGAAAATGTGGTGTTCTTTTTTTTTTGGATTTTAGGTGCATAGGAAACTGAGCTTATCATCACAGTTTAAGTGAATGTTATGACATCAGGCTAAGCTGCAAGGAAATGAGGACTAGTAACCCTCGACATCCACGCACACACGTAAGCATATGGCAGTAATTCAATCGACATAAGCTTCAAGCATTTAACAAGCAATATTTGAATAAAAAACAGAAATATTATTCTTCCAATGCTTGAAGTTTTTGAATGAAGTTCTGAGTTTCACGAAACTCTTGAAAAACTGCAGCATTCGTAGCATCGTACAGTGGTCGGGCTCGCCAAAATGCCTGACAAAATTATTCTAAGAACGAAAATAATTTTTTTCAAGTTTTGTTAAGTTTTATGGGTTTTATTGGTCGTCAGAGACATAACATGTTTTTTTTTTTACAAAAACCTGAAAAATGGCGGTTTTCTTAGTTCTTTAATTTTATTTAGAAAGATTTTATTATAGAAACTGTTATTGATTTTTATAAACTTCAAGCCTGAACTCCGTGAAACTTTAAAATTTTGCTCCAGGTGAAAATTGAATTCATTTTTTAGATCAATTTCAAACATGTGGCTATATCTGTAAAAATAACTATTTAAAGTATTAAACTTATGAATGCAAAAATTGTCACACGCAATTGTCACAATACTTTTCACAGCTGTTCAATGCTGAACAAAAAAGGCCCAATTTTAATATCACTTATTTGCGCACACAAAACTTTAAGCTTTTTTTAATAGTGAAAATGATTTAAAATAATAACCTATTGTATTAAAAATAAAAAAAAATATCAATTTGGACTGAATCGCATAACTTTGATTTTTGAATTTTTTTGAGCTAGATTGGTGAATCCACCCACTACTGTTGCATTGGTTCAAAATATGCAATGAAGTTAATTTTGAAAGACTTTTTCAACCTTATTCTGAGGTATGCTGAACAAAAAGAATTCTGATTTCCATATTTGTTTTTTCATTCATCATTTATCCTCTCCACAATGTTAGCCCCCGAACGGTGATCATCATGCAAGCAAATACATTTCGACTAATTTTTGCATGCATGCCATACTCCCATTACCTACAAATAAAATACTCATTTGCATTTTTTTCTTCAACTACGTTCTGGATGCAGGCATCTTGAAGGATATGAAAAACACACTCGTGCTCTAGTGTTCATTACTCTTCCAAATGAATTTCATTTGAATTCATTTTGTATGTCTGCATATCAGAAATACGACAAGAACGGAGGTGAAAATTAAATTATGTTGTGAGACTTTTTAACATCTCTGATATCAGCCATCCGTACATATTGCATTCTGCCTAACGTGCTTGAAAATAGAATATACTTTCCGAATAAAAAAACTTAAGATAATCACAGTTCATATTGCGTTAAACACAAGGGACATTATATGAATTTTATTTGTTGCATATTTTGCTATCAAGACAAATCATCAATGCGTTTTAATGCTGGGAATGAGTTCAAAGATAGGAGAAATTTTTGTTCCAAACTTCATCAACTAATTCTAAACTTCATAAAAAAATTTACAACATGTATCTAAACTCATTGTAGAAACAACCAAACAAGTTTTTTTTTGCAATTGTTCGTTTGTTTGTTTGTAGAAGCAAAAATCAAATTTGTTTACCATCGGAAGACTTTTTAAAAGAATTCACTTAAAAATATAATATTTGCATACCACCAAAGTGTCAATTGTTTTATTTTTCACTCATCATTAAACTTGAAATCAACAGATTAAAAAAAACCAACTCTGTGTATCAGAACAAAAATTAAAAATTAACACACGCCAGAATCGAGTTAAATTATTGTTAAGTAAATTAATCGCCGCCGCATTGCGACATGGGTTTTCTGAATTCAGTGCTCCGAGAAAACACCAGCCAATCCCACAGCGCAACTATTTCCCAATTTATCTGTGGAGAGTATTTTAATTAAATTCCACCCTCTCGTTCATTTTCCCACCGGACATTTGTTTGCCGCAGATAAACAGGTGTTTCGTGTTTTCCATCGGATGACATCAATAAAATTGTAATTATGACAGTGGTTTTACCGAAAATCCAAAATTAAGCACGATTTTTTTAAACCCTTCAATTCAACCGACCGACTAGCTGCCGAGGTTCTAATTAAAACTGCAAACAATCTACACCGAAGAACATGTGTGAAAAGGGCACGAGGAGAAAGAGAAAACGAAACGAGTCCTTAATTGGTCTCTAGCAGGATTAATTCAAGTGAATTAATGGAACAACATTTCGGCACGCACTCAGCCCCCGCAACTCTCTCTGAGGTTACAGATGAAAGCTCTAATTAGTACTTGGGAAATTATTTACCTGTGATAGTCCTGTTAATGTTCGACGAGCACATAAAGACTAATAATTCGACGAGGGCCGGGATGAAATATAGCAAAGAGAACCTCACTAATGTGGAGGATGTGTATGCGTGTGGCACGGTCTGATGGATCCATAAATATTTCTTAAGAAAAGTGGAGGTGGGAGTGGGTCGCTTTGTCCTTCACTGGACCTAATGTTGGGAGGACTCAAAAAAATGTAAACTTTATGAATCCTTTCTAAGTTACTGGGCAACTAACCACAGGATATTTTTGGAATGAGATTCTGATGTGGATTGACATGGAATCTATTTCAACCCTTTGTGGCTTATTAAAATCAAACGATAAAAACATTTGTTTTTCATAGTTAAATTGGAGGTATTTTAAAAAATATAACTCATTTTTAAATTTTTGAACTGCGTAGGACTTAAAAGTCAAGGAGTCAGAAAATATTGAATGCTGCTAAGAGTCTCTCGGAGATTCCGTACTATACTTTAGTTATTTTTTTGTAAGTGAATAAGGGTAGCACTTAAAAGTACCGTCAGCCAAGTGTTAAAGTTTTGGGTAGTTGGACAGGATGTTGGAAGCAATTGCATGTCGTCTTAAGCAACTTTCTTTAATTGCTTAGTTTTTTTCTTAAATCGTTGCAATGGACAATCGTCGTCCTTGTTTTCCACCCGGTAACCCGTCGTTAAGACGGCATGTTCATTTATTTATTTATTTATATATTTTATTTATTTAGTTTTTTTGTTTGTTTATTTATTTATTTATTTATGGAAATAGTTTACAAATCTATTCTATCTATAAATATTATAAAACAAAGTCGAAAAAAATGTTTGGGGAGTTTAATCTCAGGAACTACTGAACGGATTTGCATGCGGTTTTCACCAGTAGTATTGTTGGGTATCCATTATGGGTATGCACTACATTTTATAGACATTTAGGTACAGCAAGTTAACGGTATATTGAGATAAGTAAAAAAAGTCGAGAACTGGCAAACTTCTAAGGTGGGAGCTGTCTAAACAGTTAAAGATACAAAAAAATAATGTACTGGGAAATTGGTCGTCTCAAAAAGTTCTAAAAAAAAGTCAGCGGTGGCATATGTGTATCTTTTAAGGTAGACTCATAATAACCAATTTTATGGTTCTGTAAAAATTCGAAAAGCCAATCCGCCCTGTAGTTTCCACACCGCTTTGTCAAAAAATCTCAAAAAATTACAAAAAATCGGCTTCCATGAGTAAATTTAAAAATAACTAATTTCAGCATTCTAGCCCCAATACTTTTGGAGCTTTTAGCCAAAAACGATAAAACGTAAATATGGGAATTTCGAAAATCTAAAAACGCAGTTTTATAGATCGCGGAGCAAGCACTTAGAAATAATAGCTATAAAAATATCGATTAGTTGGTGAAATCCGAGAAATCGCTGATTAAAAGATTTTTTCAATCTATAAAATTTTGGCTGAAGTCGATGCCGGTCTCAGTGGTGTTTTTCATGTTCATTTCAACCCCTATTTGCTCAACTCAAATTTGCACACAGCTGGCAGGACGATGATCGCGCGGAAACGGTGTTGTACGGAGAGGCATATGAGATGTGAAAAATGGATATATGTATATATGTATGTGTATAGGTTTACATAAATGTACACATTAGAAATACAGGCAGCGATGAAAGAACGTGGTATTTTTTGTTGGAATATGATAGCCAATGGGAAAATAACATATCTGATGCGTGTTCTGTTGTGTAAAATTACTGAACCTTTGTTCCCGTGGCAAAATCACCGCAAAATATGATTGAATATATGTTGTACCGCAGACAACAACAACTGTCATTCGATTATGGGAACATTGATCAAAGTACATACAGTTGAATCATTCTAAGTCGAATTTTCACGGGTTAGAGTCTGTAATATTTGCATTGGGTGGCGTAACAGACCGTTGAGAACCAGAGCCTAGCTTTTTAGCACCTCCACTGTGTTGTGCGCGTTATAATTTTGATACATGTGGAGGGGACCTGGTGTTTAATGCCGGCTCCGAACGGCGAATTGCGAAAACTTTTCGTGACAGAAGTACTCCAGGAGGATTGTCAGCCGTTCGCCGGAGGTGGGGCCTTGAAAAATGTTTGTGGTGTTTTTTTTCCTCGACTTTTCCCCTAAACTTCCAATACACGCTGTAAATGAAGCAAGAATGCATCTCAGATACCTACCTGTTTTCATATTAAAAGCTGATTATTTGTGTGTGCGCGATGCGAATAGAGATGGTTCTCGGCAACGATAATGTTCGCTCGCGATGTTCGCGTGTAGGGCCATGTTTGCAAGCTAATCCTCATTTTTACTAAGAACTTCCTTTGCTCTCTCTTTTTTGCATAGAAAAACAACAATAAGGGCAACCTCTTGCGCTTTTTCTTCGACGTGTTTGCACTACGAGAATCAATACGAAATTAATGTTCTCGAAATGTGTTCATCGTCTAGGACCCCAATGGGAGAGTCAGACAATGCGAGTGTACGTACTTGCTACAAGTTGCGAGGGGACTTTTTTTTTGTCTGTTTTTTAGCCAAAGAAATAAAACTCGACTTAGAGGTTTTGAAAGTAGACTAAGGCTGGAAGGAATGTATTCGGATAAGAGGGATTTTCGACTTAAAGAAATTCGACTGTATGTTCTGTGGAATTTTATTTCAAGTAGCCATATAACATTAAACCATGCAGAATACATGCGAGAAAAACTATGATCATTACTGATTTATGGAAGTGATTCAAAACGAGTGTCTTCTGAAAAGGGAAAAAATCGTTTGTGATTTAATTATGTTATTAGTCTACAATAACAAGGGGAATATTTTCTTTTTGAATGCTACTGGAGGCAGCGGGAAGACTGCTTTTGCTGTGGGATCGTCTGGAATTGAACCCACACTTTTAGATGGCGGAGGAACTGCTAACTCTGTTTTTAAACTTCCATTAAAATTTTGTAGTGTCGATGTTTCAAGTGCTTGCAATGTTTCCAAGTAGAGTAATACTGGTAAATTGACGGGGGATTGTAGTTCAATAATTTAGAACGAGGCTTCAATGCTCCACAAAACGTCTAACAAGATGCACTAAAGCAAAGTCTATGCTTCACTGAAAAAGTTATACTTATGGCTGCACATAAAAAATCGTAACTTCAACCTAATATAAGTGTTGCATACGGAAGAGACAACACATCACTTTCCAATAATATGCTTCAAATAAGACCAGAAAAATTTGAAGTAAGAAATGGGAAGGTAAATTTCAGAAATATCTTTTGTTTTGTTGCCGAATATTTTAGAAATGATTGAGAAGGTATATTCGGATATTGCAAACTTATATAATAATTCATTTGGTTTGAGGGAAGGGCTATTTTGTGGCAAACAAATAAGCAAGTCAATTAAGTTATTGATTCAATTCTTGCCAAAAGTGATTCATCATCAAAAGTCTATTATTTAGTTGACCGCGCTTTAGACGTAGAAGAAGCGGTGCATTACCCCAAATTATTTCTAAATTTATTAACACTTTCTGGTATTCCATTACTGGAATACTAAAAAACTTCAGATATATAGTGCTGCCTGGGCGAAGCCAGGACGGGTTGCTAGTTAATTTATAAATAACTAATATAAGGCATCAGGATAGCCTAATGTCGTTTTTAAACTTAACAAACCTTTAACAAAACTATTAAGGCACGACATGTTTTCATAATAAAATATTGAGGTATTGTTTGACTGTTTGTATAGCCCAAAGATAACTACTACCACATTAAATTTCTGCAGTACCATTAAATTTAGCCTACAAATCAATTCAAATTAACCATGAAAAATAACCTTGAAACGTTGGTGGCAATGAAGCTTTTAGCTCTCAAATAACCCACATGGCTCCAACACATTTTAACTAAACCATAAAATCATTCACATTTAATATAGCGCCTGCTTAATGTCGGTCCAACAAATTCTCTTATGTCCATATTTAGGAGGTAATCATCCTTCCGCCACTAATGCAGGCACATCCTGCCACTAAACTCCTAAGTATCCACTTCTCAGTGTCATTGTCGCTGCATATGCCATCGTAAATTGTACACACTCACAAATGTCTATGCACTGTGAAGCAACACGAAATTATAATTTTATTTTCACGACAATTGTCGTAAAAATATCGTTCTTTTGTTGTAGTCAACTCAATTTAATTTCACCCTCATTCGGCATTTTATACGTCAACAAGAACATTATGTACTTTGAATTAAATAACGAATGACGTTCGTCCATTAAACACCCAACAGTTGAAGAACCCAGCAAACACAGAGAGACGCACACGAAATAGGAAATATTTGTGGAAAAAGAAGAAACACCTAGATCCCCCATCAGTAAGTAAACACAGGGCTGCAACGACGACGACATCCGAGGTGCAGCACAATTACCTTAAACCTGCTGAAGCGATAGGACTTTGGAAATTTCAACGTCAGCAATCTGATTTAAAGGACAAACTTTGTTTGCCCTACTCAGACGATGTTTCCGTTTACTGATTACATATGAAGATTCTGATGCATCCCCACCTGGCATGTGGGCTCTGCAGGAGATGTTTAAGAGGTTTCATGTGAAAAGTTAAGGCAGATGGTGAGAGATCTCCTGCAGGGCAGATGTAATGGTGAAACATCTTCCAACGAGACAGTTCATGATATCAATTCTGTGGATAGCCAGCCTTCCGGCGATGAGTGATTGGTCTGTTGATTGCTACCGGTTCAATCAGGATGCTCTGGAAAGGAGTTTAAATCGGGAGTTTATGATGTTTACGCTAAACGAACAGGATGTCATATGGGCTTTACTTTTGGATTTATGCATTGACGTGTTCCAATGTCCACTAAAACGCAGAAGTTCGATTACACTCTTGCCGTGTTGAAAGCGGTTTTGCAATTAAATTGCTTGGATTCGATGTGATTCAGAAGTCTTCGGCAAATTCTGTGCATTCTGTTTATCCTTGAATTTTTTCCGATTTCGAACAATATTTGCTTTGTAAGACGCGTAAGAAGAGTGTCACTGGAGAGACCATTGTTGAAGTTCATAAAGAAAATGTTAGATTTGTCGATTGGATCTTGTCAGATCATGGGATGTTTAGTATAAGACTATAATACTAATTGGGCGAAAATCTACCGGAGATAATATGTTAAATTTCTTTATCAACACGCCAAAATTCGAATCACAGCTCGTCGCGATTCAGTAATTGTTTCAAAGAGTTATAAAAACTTCAACCTGGGAATTTTTCTGTTTAAGCTAATTTGCAGATGCATGGACTCATGGAGACAAACTCAAATACTTGATTCTGAACAATGATAATTCATGGAGTTTTCAAACTAGAGTACTTGACTCTAAGCTACATTCCAAAAGTAGTTTAATCTCATTATTATTAAAATTACACTTGTCCTCAAAGTTAGTCAACAGACCAGTTCATTTGACTGTTGCAACTTCACTAAAGGACCTGTGGCACTTACTGCATATTGCATATGATTTGAATTCCACAAGCACTTGGGAAAATGCAGATTAGACAAGAAACTTTTTAATTCCACTACAAGTTTTTATTTTATGCACAATTTATTTGTAAAATCTATTTCCACAGCTACCCCTTTAATGGAACAGATAATGTTATGTATGTTATCCGTTTCGTCTAAACCACGTTCTGTTGAGCACGTCCTAATATCCCTCAAATTAAAAAACAAATGGCTTAAACTAAATAAAATCAGTACAGTACGTATGCTGTTTTTAGTATCCATCGTTTGTGTTGTGATACAAATCAATAAACAACGGACTTGGAATGCCTCAAGACCTTGAGCGTTTTTTTTTAGGTGTATAAAGTAATTTGTTAGCAGCTGTTGTCAGACATGGCCTTGTCTTCAAGTTTTTCCAAACATTTCGTGACGTGAAAAGCACCATAACATCCTTTTTTCACCACATACTTTGACAAAGTTTCTTAACATTCGAGTATTTAGTTTAACTTATAAATCATGCTTACAAACAAAGTCTTCTTGACCCTGTTCGCCATTGACCTTAACAACTAAAAACCAATGACTGACAACGAGCTCACGTATGCTATTCCCAGCAAATTCCCATCTCCTCTCACATCAATCTCTCTATCACTTTGCCCTCGAGGATTTTCGATTAAAGGAACACACCTCCAGAGGGCTTTTAAGTAATTTCCCTTTGTCCTTCAGATGAACACAGAGAGCTCTCAGAAGTAGCCTAAAAATGACATGTTCCGCATACACATGACCAAACAGAAACGAGTAGTGGGCATTCCCTTCCAGAGTAGGAGGCCGAATATGTACGAAAAATTATTTTACAAAAAGGAGAAGAATGAATTGCCCCGAGTGAATTCTACCCTCAGACAAGGACATATCACTATTTTGGGATGTTTTGTGCAAGTATCCTTAAAAAAAGAATGCTTCGCCCTTCTGTCTGTGTATGTGTGGGAACATTTCAATCTCATAGGGTGTTTTATTTCAACCATGAAGTTTTGATTCATGCAGCGGATTGAATTGCGTTTGCTTTGAGACTAAATTTGGAAATGAACGATCAAAATGTTTGCAACAGCACTTAAGAGACCTAAAAATATATCCGAATCTCGCAGAAGTTTGTTCAAAGGGCTGCGACTTTGTAATAATAAAAGAGTAATGTGTAAGGCTGTGCTTTTTTTTTATAACAAAACTAATCAAAAAATAAAACTTTAAAGCTTCTCAAAAATTCTCGCCTTGAAAAATTTGGGGAGATCTCTTATTTTTCCTCCCCCAAAGTTTCATAGAGCACATCACTTCTCCAATAATGGATTCTCCCAACATTGTGGAACTTCATAATTTATGAACTTCAACCAAAGCACAAAGCCGATACAGCGCGTGTTGGAATCCTTTCCGAGTTAAGATTTTTCATCCACCCACTCACAAACTTATCGCTTGTAGTCTGGTCCTTTCGTTTGAAGTCGTACGAAAAACAAACAGTAGTAAATACATTTTAACGTACCAATCATTCAGCCGCTTGTAGTTCTACGCCTACTTGCGATCTCTTCTGAGGCGGTTATGAAGCCTCTGACGCCCTCCGGCGGGCGGATGTTTTAAGTGCGATACATGGCAACTTCAGAGTGTGAATCTCTGATTAAAGTGCCATCAATCCTTGTGTGCGCCTCGTAAAAACATCGACATCAACGCTGCTGAATTATGCATGGGCCGCCTAAAACTCTGGAGGAGCCTGCCACTGGCATTCGAGGTGATGGTGACTTCTTGGAGAAGATACAACTGCGTCGTTGGCGTAATAATGGATGTCGCATGTAAGTGACGAAAGTGGGAAGATAATTTATTTATGAATTTGTAGAAGCCACCTCCTCCTCGTGTATTGGAAGTCATTAGTTTGTAATTTCTATCAGCGCGCAGTAGATGGAGGTGAAAGGTTACCCCGAAATCTAGAGTCCTATGATGTCGATTGTTTTTGTATCTTAATGGAGGCATTAGCATCACTTGTAGCATCACAGAGATCAGGATCAGGAGGACTTGGAAAACAAACAACATGCTCTCCCCCTTCTGTGGTCCATTCTGATACTGTTTTTATGTCACCATTTCCCACAGCTGCACGCGGATATTAGTGAGAACATAATTTGCGGTCAACCTCAAAATAGTTTCACCAAATACCGGGAAAAAGTTTTGGTCCACCAGGATTTGGTTATTGTCCTCCCTCGCCCGCAGACCGTCGACCATTCGGTGGAATTGACATTTGCGTTTGCGGTGCTTAATGGGCCAAAATTGTGGCGGAAAATTTTGTGTGAAAATGAATTTAATTATATGAATAAGTCAACAATTACTTTTTATGATGCTCGACTGTGCGTGGAGGATGCCGCAAATAGCCCAAAAGAATTGCGGTTACGCAGTGTGGCTACGGAATGCAATTAAAACATCGAAATGAGCCACTGCGCCCAGCAGTAAAGTGGCCTGTGACCTGTTGAAACGCTTAATAAGATGAGAGTGCATGGAATTTAAATGAGTTGTCGTTGAGCAAATATTTGAAAAAACATTACAGAAGAGCATTCTTTTTGTAAATGACTAGCTGTAAGCAAAACAAAAAGCAATCTCTTTCCTCTGAACTGTGATTTTTGAAAATTCAAAATGAGTCAACATATTGGTAAAAGGTTTGGTAAAAGCTATCAATAATTCGGGAAAAGATGTTTCAAAGAGATAAAAATTGTCGGTATTGATATATTCAGGTTTGATTGCAAAACAATCGGTTTTGGAAATCATCATCAAAGATTCAAAGCTGAACCTTTAAATATTCGCCCACTAAATGGAAATGAAAATGTTTTGAAAAGACAGGACAGGTCTTATTTGTTTAAACAAAATTGGCAAAATAAATACACTTTAGCCAATTAGTTTCTTAAAATACAGATTTTTTTTTATCTAAAATTGAAATAAGAAAACACACTCTTCAAAAAGTTTTATGAAAGTGAGTTTTGTTCACTTAAAAATTGTCTGCAAGATTTGCACAAATAAAATGATATTAATTAACTTACCCTAGCCCAAGGCCCAAACAGCTAAAGCTAGATTGTATTAATATTAAATTCAATTCATTGTTAGTAAATTGTGATAATAATAATAATAATAATTCAACTGCAATGCGGTGCACGTAATAAGAAGCACCTAAATTGATTTTTTTTTGTTGTTGAATGCATTTCTCGTTGAATATCTCAACGCTTCTAATTATATAGACAGGTTATTTTGCTAATTTTTGAGCTTTTGATGGGCAAACGGCTAAAGTTATGGTACTTGATACAAACTACATGGTTTTTCTAGTAGGTGTAATCTGTAACTGCAATTAAAAACAAAAATCACTTTTCTAAGGTGGAAAGTACATGACCTATGATGAAAATAACAATATCATTTTTAATGGAAGTGCACGGCATTCTACTTTTTTTCATCTTGTGTGTTGTATTACGGAGTTGTGAAATGATCCCTAAAATGAAATATGATGAATGAAGAGAAATTTAAATAAAATGTTCTTATGATGAATTGTGTCGGGATACCACTATCTTTTGTTAACTAGATCAAAAACACAATGGCGCTAAATGAACCAAGCGCTTTTTCGTCAGATAGTTTAACAGAGTATCTCAGTTTACTACCCATCCTGTTAAGTGGTGCTTTCATGTCAGTGACGTTACACTTCAAACCAATGCTACTATGCTTCTGGTACAAGTTCAAATAAACCAGTGAAAAATAAAAAAAACGCATGATGACACAAAGCCCCAATTTAGTTTTGCTAAAAGAGAAACACGAATGAATTGTACAACCGCTCACTAAATTAACTCTTGAACAGTCCTATTACAAAACTACCTGAAATAAATGAAAAACGCGTGATTTTTTTCTGAAAAAAACCTCGGTTTTTAAAAATGAAAAGTAAAAGGGAATTCAGTTTAACTTCGGAGAATATTTTAGCTGACGAGACTGTCCACACTTTTTAAAACACAAATTGCTGGATTCTTTGGGTCAATTGCAGAATTTTAGATGTAGACCAACTTCACATTATTTTAAATCAGTTCTTAAAAAAAATTCACATTCCATGATACAAAACTTAAAGTCAAGCACACAAACACAATTGATTCATACATCGCAAATGCATTGTACAACTTTGTATTTCATTGAATCAGAAGTGGGTCGATTAATGAAACAAACGAAGCGATTGGTACACGCCTTGCAATGATTAAACTTCAGCCAATCAATTACCGAACTTTCAGCCTACTCGTCTGCAAAATTCCATTAAAAGGCTAGAGGTTAACCAAATTCACCTATTCTGCTACCGCTAGTCGCCACTCACAGCCAAGTGCACTCATTCCCCATCGATGCCTCTTAGAAAAGCCGCTCTCATTCAAAAACCGATCAATAATCCGATAAACCACAACAAATCTGTCACCTGAAATTAGGTCCAATTCCAATGAAGCAACGCCGAAAAAAAGGACAACCGTCGACAGTGATGGGATTCACATTTGCACACGAACGCCCAAACTCCGAGGACGAAGAATACGAAGAAATCGAATTGTGTACACGAGTGGCATCCGACAGATTGATGGTTTCAACACAACAACAATTTGTCACGAAAGGACCAACAAGAAAAAAAGAAGCAGTCATCTTGAATTGAATACAAGCAACCATTCAATGCGATGAATTTGTAAAAATAATTTCCGTGGGTGCGCGGATTTTTTTCTGAAAGATTAGTGATTGGTTTCATGTCCTTACAAATGTTTTTAGTGACTTTTAAAATGTTTAACACCTCTGAGTCAGGTGACGAATGGCAGTTTACAGTGTTCAAAAGGGAAGAACTGAGAATGAGTTCTGAATGAAATTTAGGAATTTAGTCTTCGTTAAACGCTCTATTTGAAGAACCTCAGGTAATTCTTTATTTGTAACAAGAAAAAGGATTTTAAATTTGTCTTTATGGATACTTTTAGTTTTCCTTAATAAACTTTTTATAGTTCTATTTTTTTTTTTATAAATTACCAAAAAATTGTTTTTTGGTAGAAAGATTGAAATTACAAATCATAACTTTGTACTTTTTATGTAAATTGTAAGGCAACTAATGCCTTAAAATATGTACAATTCAATTCGATTAATTCTGAATTAAAAATAATACCCATAAGCCACCGAATCAAAAAGGTATGCAACTTACTACATATGATCAGATGCTCCCGTGATATTAGATAATGTTTAAAGAAAAAAAAAATTAACTTTGCATTAGAAAATTGAAAACAAAATAATTAAGCTTAATTTGAAAATTACACTTTGCTATTCAATGTACTTAAATGATATATAATTGATATATGGCAATGATGAAATCAAGCTTTTCGTCCGTTTTGCTTAGAATAAATACTTTTTAATGGACTTACTGCTTTTAATTAGTAACCTTTTTACGTGTGAAGCGCATCCTTTATAAGCTAGAAAATAGCAAAACACCAATTTGTCTGGATCATCTCATTTTAGCAAAAATAAATTAAATACAGTCGAATGCCTCTAAGTCGAATTTTCACAGGACATCAAAATCAGTTCGAGTTAAGGGAAGTTCAACTTAAATAAATAAATAATCGGCGTAACAGCCCATACAGGGCCAGAGCCTAGCTTCTTCGCGCCTCCACTGTGTTGTGCGCGTTATAATTTTGACACATGTGGAGGGGACCTACTGTTTAATGCCGGTTCCGAACGGCGAATTGCGAAAGCCTTCCATGACAGAAGTACTCCAGGATGGTTGTCAGTCGTTCGCTGGAGGTGGGGCCGTGAAAAATGTTTGTGGTGTTATTTCCCCGAGCCGGATTCGAACCCAGGTACTCTTGCTTAACAGTCCGACGCACTAACGATTAAGCCACGGCCCACAACTTAGAGGATGATTTTTGTATGGAAAATTGGGAGGGGAAATGCCAAAATCGAATTAGTGGGAAATTCGACTTAGAGGGAGTTCGACTTAGAGGGATTCGACTGTAGTTTTTCCAAGAATACTTTTTAATCTTCATGTTTAACTAATTACAGTAATACTTTTGTTTCTACTCGCTTAGTGATTACTGCGGCCTTTCGCTCAACTTCATTCAGCTTTTCCAAAGATTAAAGATCAAGCTTCATATCTTCTGAAGTGCGTTGCTGTTCCAGTGATTTCGTGACAATTTTTTTTCTATTAATGTTATATTAATTTCAGTCACGTCTTAGGCTTGCTTTGACTCAAAAACCAAACATAAAATAATTTCCAATAAAATCATTTCAAATCAATTGCTATTCCATCCAAAAGAATATATTGATGCATAGCGCTTACCTTCCCATAAGTAAGCCAAAACAACAAGACCTATCCTTTTCCCCTCTCACTCATATCCCCACAGGTGTCACACAATTTCAGGACCTGCATGCAATAAATGAGCACACGTTCGGCCTTTGAAACTGAGAAAGAAGCAGCACTCTCACAGGATTGCAATGATTGTGTGCGAAAATTCTTTGCTTCGCTTTATTTCTTCTTTTTTTTAGTCAACTACTTATTGACGGTTTCCTTTTTTCATGTGCACTTACTGTGTCCTTTATAATCGCGGGTTATTAAAAGTCACTCTGCCTTTGGTGCGATGGAAGCACCGTTGGAAGTCCTTTACCGGTACTATAAGTTCTGGGAATTAAACGTAAAATAAATTTCACTTAAATTAGGTTAGCAGCGGGGAACATGAACACGTGTATTCGAGCTGAGGGAGGTTAATGTAGAGGGGTTAATTGACTCAGGCACATGAAAAAGCTGAAAAGGCGAAGAGTATAAAAAGAGCGAAGAGAAGTGCGGGCTAAGGAGTCACTTTGTGAGGACTATTAAAACGGGTGTAGCTCGAGAGAGGGGTGGGTAGGGAAATACGAGCTTTTTACTGAGCGATCAGAAGACGCAACCGATCTGAGTGGGTCTTATACCAGTTTTCAAACTGGTACAATCTATCTTTTTTTCCCACCATTTTCTTTTTTCTAACTTTTCTTTTTCCACTAAAATTTCGTTTCACGGCTTCAAACACCAGGTGTCCCTTGTTAACAGCTACAAATCGCCAGACACGTGTAAGAGCCCTCCCTTAAACACAAGCCTCCCCTCTTATTTGATTCAATAATGAGCTATTTCTGAAATGGTCGTAACTAGGCAACTGGGTGGCTCATCAACCCCATCACAGCAGGTGAAAGTTTTCCAACCACAATTACCGCAAGTTTCACCACACCAACTGCTCCCAGGTGGGAGGCGCTGCACCGACAGAACACTGACACATAATAAATTCTGGTATCTGAGCCACCACTTCATTTCCGCTAGTGTCTGTCCAATCGGTTCCGTAGATTTCAGGGCCCTTCTGTCCCGCACTCGCAACAGGTGGCCACTGTAAGATACTCGTTCTCATTTTCCGGTCATAACCACAAAAAACGTCCGACGGAGGAAGAGAAATTGTTTCCCATTCTGCAGTACGAACGACGACCATTCGTCGGTCGGTGGTGTTTTCAAGGCCTTCCCGAGGGCGGGCTTGTGAACGAAATGAATTGTTCCAATTTCGCGGAGGACATGTGGCGGGGAGGCTGAAAGGCTGTTAGGGTTATTGTTTGAAGGACAAAACAAAAGCCACTCGGCCGGTGGGGGACTTCTGAAGCGTGTGCAGCAAAGTCGGCGCCTGCAGATTGAGTTGTTGATTGTCGATGGAGTTGCTGCCTAGAATTAGGCGTGTGAAGGGTGTTTTCATTTGCTGTGACGTTGTGTTGTCGTTGATGAGGATGTTACTTCCTCGTGTTTGCAAACAAATTTCTTTTTCACTCAAGGCTCTGTCATTTGAGTGGTCATTTTCGTGGCAGTGATGGGAACGACGCTTATTGCCTGAGCGAATCCTTGAAAAGTTGAAGGCAACGCTGAAGGTGACAATTTTCCTTGCCACAGTTTCAGGAAGTTTTTATTTGGTGCGGTAAGTGAAAACGCAGTCAGAGCTTTTTTGTTTGAATTTTCATACGACGGCGTGAGAGTGAACGCAAAGAAGACACGGACTCACTTTTATAACCGGTCTTTTTAGGTCAACTTCAGAGGTCAAGTTTGACCTAGACTGCTGTTCTCCGTTTCTATTATCACATCCACGAGATCACAACAAAGTTGTTTTTCTTCGCAAGCGACATTTCCGGGTGGAATTACTCCCACGTTTGTCTTTCCGGCAACATTCACAACCTCAATCACGTATTGAACGTTCATTAGCACCGCGTGTGTGTGGGAAATAGTTGGCTGCATAGAAGTTCCCGGAAATTATCTGTCCACAGGGTGTCGCTTCGTTGGGAGCATGGCCGCGATGTTTGTTTCCACTGAAGTCGTTCAATGGCCGGAAATTGTTGGTTGCCAAGCAGCAGCTGGGCGTAATTTGAAGGCATCTATGTTGTTTGGACGGCGAAATCGCTTTGGTAAGTGTGCGGTTTATGCGAAATTAGGGCGAGTAGGTTCGAAAATTTTAGGGCGTTCAATAAAGGACAAGCTAAATTGAGATATTAGAAATGAATTATTTTGGTTTAATGTTTTTACCAGTTCTTTAATACGGAGGCAAGCATGAGACATAATCATAGAAATAAAAGTTAATAATTAAATTTTTATTCGAAAAAAACATAACATTAAGGGAAGACAAAAACTTAGAACTCATAAAAATCCAATACATTTTTTTTTTAAGTTCATGTTCCCATCGCAGTTGTGTTTCATTATATCTGAGTTGAATTGCACGAATGAGAGAATAGAGAACGTCATATGAGGCGTTCCTTGACTCGATTCCACTTGGTTTGATGGATGTTGGGTCTTTTGTGGGGTATCCTATGACCCAAAAAGAAAAATATACATACATACATACAAATCACGACGGCATAAACCTGTATTCTCTCATTCGTAGTTGAATCTCCGTATCTGAGCTCCGTATCTGAGCTCTTTTGCAAAAATGTTTTTACACATCAAATGATCTTGAAAATACTAATAATGACGCCTAGTATTAGGTTGTCAAATATCTCCCTTCCGCCTTTTTGAATTTCGGAAATTTAGATAAAAAACTTTCCTGAATTATAGCTCAATACAAGAAAACAAAAGAAATAGCTGTTATGTATCACCGCGGTCGACCACGTAAAGCAATCCCCAAACAAGCTTCAAAACAGACGCTTTGTTGGCACCAAAAGTAAAAATCGATTCTTTCATATCTACATCGAAATAGGTGAAAAAGTTCCAGCTAGCAGTAAGTGCTACAACAGTCGTTTCCTTAACTTGTCCTAATTTTGGCACTTATTGCTCTACTAAAAAATCAATAATTTCTATCTAGAAAAAGTAGATTCAATTTGCAAAAAACATCTTTGTTATAACATTTAGAAATGGAGCTTAGTCCCTTTCAGTGATGAGCCAAAGTTCGGTATCATGTTTAGCTTTCGAA
This sequence comes from Syritta pipiens, assembly GCA_905187475.1. Lineage (NCBI taxonomy): Eukaryota > Metazoa > Arthropoda > Insecta > Diptera > Syrphidae > Syritta > Syritta pipiens. The sequence goes on along the minus strand of LR994571.1, from coordinate 7,183,079 downwards.
ATTCGAATTTGACAAAACAACTTGGCAGGCGACTTTAAGGTCACTATTGCTTAAAAACTTGTAAGCATGGTTGTGGTGAGGTTTTGTTTTTCAACTGTTGGTTCGAACCCATTTCATCGAATCAAATGTATAATGGGCCAAGGCACATAAAAAACATCTTAAAATTTTATGATAGCATATGCGGAATGGGACCTGCCGATGTGTTGGGTCTCCAAGCAGGACAATGAATCACAACAAATAAAAGCGTGTCAGATCGTGTCTTACAATTAGAGGTCACAACATCAATGTCATGTGTTGGCCACCGTAGTCGCCCGATTTAAGCGCCTTTGATAAACTTTGCAAGATTCTAAAATAAATAACAAGTTTCGTCGATGTTCCAAATGCCATCAGCGTTTATCAAGAACAGAGAAAACTTGCAATGAAGATGCTGAGGTCAGACATGCTATTGTCTAAAACATCTGTTTTGCCGTAATGTTCCGAATCCTTTAGGTAACAATAACTTCTATAGCAAGTGCTAAACAAAATTCTTAAGACATCTTACTATATCTTACAATAAAATCGAAGTGGTGTCTCTACCAGTAGTCGCGGAGTGTGTGTTTTTGTTTTCTTTAATTATAGAGCCTTAAAAATATGCCGTAGAAAAAAAAATTTAGTTCCAGTTTGAGTTGCAAATGTATTGTACGATACCGATTTATCAATTCATTAAATTTTGATGCAACCTCCGCCAAAGTAGTTTTCTTTTCTTTAACTTTCCAATGGGATACATAATGTGGTGTCTTCAGATTTCAGCATCTAGTCCATTAAATTTTTTTTTCAGAAGTCTCCATTTAAAGACCAATGTCGGTCTGCAACCTTTTTTGGCTCGAAATTGGGGTCTCCTAATTTTAACCAAAAATCATTTTTCCTTGTCTATTTCTTCGCAGATTGAAATGAAACGTGCTGCCGCTTCATTGCATTCCTCCCCAAATTGTTTAACCAACCCCTAGGTCATTCAGGACGAAGAAAAAACATAGAAAAGGTCCCTAATTCCAATAAGAAATTGGTTTTGAAATCATTAAAGGATACAACTAGAAGCTCATTGAATTACAAATGAAGATTACCAGCGGGTGAATGTCACAAAGGACTCTCCCACCTGTGATGTCGTTCTCGCTGGCGACCGCCGTAAGTTGAGTCGACTGCCTTGACGACGATGAGAGCCTTTAACCCTAAAATAGGTGGGCTCTCTCTTTCTTTACTATCCTCTTTCAAGTTCCTTAACTTTCATACGTGAGTGCGGGAGACGGGGCTGAGCGGTGGGCTTCGCTTTGCTTACATTTCTCGAGCAAAAAGGATCTACACTCTATTGGAAGAACATAATGACAAAACATTTTCCTGAATCATGTAGGCATCATGACTTGAGCTGATTCTTTTTTTTTTTTTTTTTCCTGCTTCCCATGTTTAAAGCTTTTGTTGTCCTGAAAGGTACTGTTTTTTTTTCTTTTGCGTTGGGCTTGGAGTGGAAAATTATGATACCGTGTCATCACTCAAGGGTTGTTTTCCCTTTTCTTGTTTTCTTTTTTCAGAAATAAGAAGAACACAATGGGGGTGTGATGGGGTGATGGGTGGGGCGGACAGGTAGAATAGGTGAGTTTGCTGGTTATTGTTGGCCCAGGCAGACATCATTCTTCCTCAAGTAGCTCGATGCCATTTCGGGAGATGACTTAATTCAAGAACTTATGCTCTGTTGATTTGTTTCCTTTTTTTCGGGGGCAAATCCTTCCGACGAAATGTGTTTGGAGTCGCTCATTGTTTATTCAATGGTTGGGCTTTCACCTTCTGTTTGGGGATCGTTTTGGGAAAAACCTTTTTTTTCGACCTGTGTTGCGTAATTTGTTGGCCTTTTGTTAAGTCTCAAGGAAATTGTAATAGAGTCATCTAAATGCAGGTTGACTTTGGCCATTCTTTCTTTAGATTAATTTTTTTTGTACAACCAGGTTTGGTTATTGGCCGGTGGCGAACAGTTGGCCGAAGGCCTTTTCACCTGAGTCGTCTCTCACCACATAAAAGGGTTCAGTTTAAATTTGCAACCCAAAATTGCTTGGTGCAAAGGTTTGAAACATGACTTTTCAGCAAATGACATTGTATTTCTGAAACAAAAAAGCATCAACTTCTGTCCCATTGCATTTCCCGGCACTGATACGTTCCATCAATCTGAAAATTATGCACTCGATTCTTCTGCTTAACATACAATTGGCTCTTCAATGTCCATCGTTTCGAAAGATAAACGAAACATGAATAGGATGCTGATTATGTCCTGCTTGCAACTCCCTGACGATGTCACAACGCACCCACATGACGCTCACGGCATTTCAGTTGAATCGTTCAATGACTTCGATAAACAGATCAACCAATTTTACGTTCGGAGAATGGAAATGCATATTTGCTGGATGAACTCTCTACATGAAAATTAATCTATTTGAATGTCAAATAAAAGCACTCACCGTTGGAAAAGGATAACTTGACTTCAGATTTATGATACGGTTATCTCAGTCTCTCGAAAGATCAGTCAGGCAACTAAGACTTTAATGGCCCTTGAGGCTAGATTAAATTTTGCAACAGTTCAAGTAGGTTTGAGAGATATTGAACTCATTAATTAACGTGCTAATTCAACTATTTCAAACCATGACCAACGTGCTAATTCAACTATTTCAGACCAAGATGCTCTTGCTTCGTTTATTTGACCCCGCATAATCACAACTTTGTGACTGTGTACGCCGTTGAGTTCTGCATTGCCTTATGTTGATTTTTTAACTTTAATGGTCCATAAATAAATAATTAAGTACTATATTTGTTGTTGATTTTTCAGTGAACTCATTTTTTTTTTGTTTTTAAACTAACAGAATTATTACTTTGAAACAAATGATATCGCACCGCACGTAAATCCCTAACTTTTCGTTATCGCCTTAACCTAAATTCTGTAAAACATTTTATGTATTCCTTTACGTACACTGAAGAGTAGAAAACTATGCAAACACTACCTTTTTTCTTATTTTTTTTTCCGAAATCGGCTTATGGATAGTTTCTGGCATTCTGATTTTATAAAAACAGACAAAGGGTTTGCCTCCATAACTAAAATGTTTATGACAGTTGTTATTAATTAATTACGTTGTCTACCCTTGCATAGATTTCTTTGCATATGCAGTGCATCATTAATGGATTTCATATAAAAAGTCACTTTGCACTTAGTTTTTTTTTCTCAGAAGTGAACTTTACGAATATATTATATATTGTGATCAAATGAAATAGCTTTTGTAGGCGAAACTATGAAACCATTACTCGTTTCGCAAGACATAGCCATAACCATTTCAACTTTAAAGTAGTATATATAAAAATTCGTTTTCTTGTCATCCGGTTGAAGTTCGTGTTAATTATGTCAAAAATGCTCTTCCACTTTTAACCCCATCACACATTTAAAGTATTATTTAACTATTTTGATTAAAAAAACAAACAAAAATGTGGCAAACACACTAAAGTCCGTCAATCTGCCCTCGAGGATAGACAACACAATTTTTTTTAGGATGACATGATAGTTGGAAATGTTATAAGTTCTAATTAAGTTTTTTGACAGTTAAAAAACACATTATTTTAATGCAAACTTATTTGGATGCCGCTTAAAAAATGTGCTATGTTATCTCCTAATGCATTTGTAAAGCGTTTCCTACTTGTAATAATTATTAATATTCTCTATATTTCTACTACTTAATTGAACCATTGACCTCAAGCCACCTTAACAACTTGTAAAAGAAAAATAAAAGCGGAAATTGACGGAACCTTGTCTCTTTTAGTAGCTAAGCGCCATCTGGGTGCTAAATGATCTAGGATTGATTATTGAAGTTACCACTAGAGGAACTTCATGTACTGTGATATGATCGGAAAATCTTATATACTAGCATATTTTTCGAAATATTTATGTCTGGAGAAAAACACGTGGAGCAGTTTCATGAATACTGCAATTTTTGTTCTAAGAGTAGTAGGAATAAATTAAAAAGGACCAGAGGTAGAAAATATTCTCATTTTTAACATTGTTTGAAGATTTATATTCTGTAATTTGTAAAACATGTGCCGTATTTGGGCTTTCCCGATTTTTCCGTAACTTAACGACTATCATTTCGAAATATAATTGTACGCGTCAAGAAAAAAAAACTAAAAACAGGATCGAAGCTATCATTAAACGACGCTTATTTTTTTGTGGAATGGCTATTCTGAAGCAAATTTCGAAATCATGTCAATACATGTACACATTCAATTGAAGTAAATGAATTCTCCAAGTCAGTTGCTGTGCTAAAGCTGGCTGCTACGATCTCCTTTTGCTCAGAGAAAAAAAAAGTAGAGGCGCTTGCGTAGACTTAAGACTTTGAAACTGTTGTCACAAATCACTTGAAAAATTCAATCCAAAAAAAAACGATTTATCGTACCGATATTGAACAAACCAGACTCAAATTTCCGCAAATAGCAGATAATCTACATGCAGTGATATACGATAGTGGTTTAGACAAAAGGAATTCCATAAAAATCGTTTTCAAAGAGTCAAATACCCCAAATCGACGTTTCAATAATCCATTAGCATTATTAAAGGACTCATATTCAGTGAACTGCAAAATATTTTGACTTTTACAACTTTTTGAATAGCGATCAAGTAAGAAAAAAACATTTAGCTTTTTTTTTATTTAAAAGTTATTTTTTTTTTATTTTAAATATATTTTATCTTCGATTACATAAAATTAACTGGATACGCAATATGCATTTAAAAAAAATATCTCAGTCCTGGCTAAGTCGGATGACTTTTTCAACGTTTTGCTCGACATCATCGCAGACTCTGAGTCTTTTCCGGTTACCATAATACTCTTCACTCTTTTTTAAAATTTCAGAATAGTCCATGCAAATATGAAAGTCATATGCTGGTCTGGGAGATAGATCAATCTCATCCTCAAATACCTCTCTCGTTAAGAAGTCAACTCCACCCGTTGAAAATCTAATGAATTCCGTAAACTCCACCGGGATCGAAAAATGACGCACCACTGAAAATGTAATGTAACAAAGTTAGAAAACTGAATTTAAACACTTTACTTCGCTGAAACACTTACCTATCCGTACAATGTCCTCGTATGTGCACTGAGCTGGACATTTGACGTACTCGAGATCTCCTTCGTATACAAATTTGATGATTTTATCTTCGAGAGACATTTTTTAATTTTACGTATATTGATCGGAGTTAAACAAAAGGAACTGACGTTGTTAGCGTGTGCTGAATACACGATTAAAGAAACAAATTGCATCTGCAGCCTCTCTTATATATGAGAAGTGCAAGTGTGGCAGTCATCAGGTACAGAGTTATGCAGTGGTCATTAATTTATTAAGGTCTTCAAAGAAGTTGGCCACGCCGACTTTATGTTAGACAGTTTTTTTGACATCTAAGGCATCTAATACCCACATAAAGGTGCCACAAAATAGGCAAAATAAATAAATATGTCTAAGCATGTCATTAGTAACCCGGCAAAATGTCTGAAACGACGCGTACTTTCTAGGTAGCAGTCAAATAAAAAGTGAAAATCCACGAATTGTCAATACCATTACAAACCAGTAGGCGACAAATGGGGTCAAATCAAGACTACATGAATACTTTATGAGATCCTTTATACTGTCACGAGGTCCTCATTTTATGGCATCATAAAAAACTAATTACTACATTTTTTACATTTACATAATACAGTCGAAGTTCCCTAAGTCGAATTTTCACGGGATAGCAAAATTAGTTCGAGTTAGAGGGATTTTTGGAAAATTTCGAGTTAGAGGGATTAATATTTTTTGTTTGTTTAAAAGCCGTTATTTTTTTCAAACGAGTATTCATGTGAGGAAAAAACACAGAAAATTACTTAAAAAAGCTTGTAATTTTGGATTGAGTCTCTCTATTTTAAAAAGGCAGTGTTGGACCTCATCCGGACTCTCAATGCATTCACTAAATGAAGCTTTAAAACATCTCAGATACCTAAGTGTTTTTATATTAAAAGCAAATTGTTTGAGGCCAACCAACAATACAATTAATAAGTAGCGCAGTTATGCATACAGAGCCGCACGGTTGTGTGCACAAATAACGTATAGCATTTGTGGTTGTGTGTAGACGACGATTATGTGGCCCTAGATGACAATTGTATTCGCCCAACATGATTGATTGATGATTCGAGAACCGTAGGCGAATAGTATAGCAAAAAAAATTCGACTTAGAGGAATTAATAATAGACCAAGAGTCGAAAAAATGTATTTGTGTTAAAGGACTTTTCGACTTGGCGGATGGATTTTGTATGGAAAATTGAAGAGAATGCCAAAATATGGCGAAAAAAATTCCAGCTAGAGCGATTTTCGACTTAGAGGGCCTCGACTGTATTTCAATTCTTTTACATAAAAGAGTAAAAAAAGTAGAAGACAATTTCATGAAAGACTTCGCGACGGCGAATAATATTATGATCGAAATCTCGTTTTTATTTTAAGCTAAACAAATGCATTTATTTTAATAGAGTGTGACAGAGATTAATGGAGCTTAAGTCTCTATATTCGAAATGGCTGAACTCGTAGAATGTTTGTTCTGTCTCTTGTCTTGTCTCCTTTTTCTAGATTTTAGCTCTAAAAAGAAGTTCTGCTTAGACATAGATCCTGAGTTGGGCAATCTGCTACTTAACTTCGCACAAATATCTTAACTTCAAAAACTTTAAAATAGGTTTTTAAATTATATTCATTTTCTTGATGAGAGCATATTAGTGCTGATGAGAATTGAATGTTCCTTATTTCAACTAAGCGCCAAACAAAAACAAAATATTGTATGTGCAATAATCGGAGCTATTGTCTATGAGGCATTTTATAGAAGTAAACGCAACAACTATCAGTTTACGATTATCAATTGATTCTACTTTGTAGTAATCTAGACTTTTTAATGCAGCTTTTTTTTTCATTTAAAACATATGTATATATAATAACATATTCTTCTACAAGACTTCAGTACATTTATAGAACGCGAATTTTAAACCAAATTTCAAAAATCTGGTGCATGTGATTGAAAAAAAAACCTTGGTCTATGTCCTCGTGAATTGTATCTCGCAAAACTGTATAAAATATCATCAAGATCGGTTTCGAGAAATTTCGACAACTGATTTTGAAAACGCAGTTTCGAGAAAAATGTGTTTAACGTTTTGAGTAACAATAAAACTTGAATTTTTTTTGTAACTTACATTGAATCATCGATTTCTGGGCTACGAAGTAAAGGGCATCCTTGAGCTCCTGTCTTTGACGAATTCTGTCTTCGCGAGCCTTGCTCGCGATCTTGGCCTCGGAGACACTTTTCACACCAATTCATGAAGGACACATGAAGGAACAAAAGGCAATATTTCTATTTATCAAATCTACTCTAAGCCAACACAAATTCTATTGAAGCAACGCATTATTTGTATTTTGTTATGAAGGTCAAAAGGAGCTGTTGAGATGGGCTTACCTTGATGTTTCCCAGAAGAAACACAGTTCTTCTGATGAAGCCATAATCGGCAAAAGTTTTTCTTTGAATTTTGTATCATACAAAGCGCATTGCCAAAAAACAAAATCCAACTGAGCCTTCAGGAAAAGTTTTAGACATGTCATCAATACAATCCAACTCAAAAATAATTGAAAACAACTACGACGCAATTTTAAATATTCTGTTAAGAGTTTTAGTCGCTTCAGTTGCAGTTGTTTTGTCACGAGCAAAATTTAAGTTCAATATCATAGTTCATCATAACTTAAGAAATGCTTGCTCGATTTTTATGCATTGTATATTTTTTTTTTTTGTTTTAATACACACCTTTAAAAATATGAGCACATCGCTATGTTTCTAAATAAAAATTTAATGAATTCTATAAAAATCTTCAGTTTCTGTTTAAGTTGCAAATGTTTTGTCCGATACTGTAACTGCCTGGTTAATCCTAACATCGTTTACAAATAGTTGTCGTCAGTTTAAAGTTTAAACAATCTGATACCTTCAGTTGTTAATTAAATCATACAATCTCGTTAGCGCTCTGCATCCTATTTAGCCACCTGTTAACTTTGAATTCCATGACCAGCGCTGGAAATTAATATTCCGTGGAACGCAAAACACCAACACATCTCACGTGTCGTTGAGCTTCTGGTTGGTAATCGAACTCCAATAAAGCGCATCGAGATAATTAATATTTTCAATTCAAATTTCTATCCATCGCCAGTGGCATTTCACAAATTCACTGATAGAAACTTAAAACTAATTAGCAGATAATAATAAATTAGCGTGACTAACCCTCTAAACCTCTGAACCTCATCAGCCTTCGATCTCGAAATGTCGCGTCACTCACATTACCTTTCAATGAAATCTGTCTCTCGTAAGAAGATGACCCTCCACTAACCAGGTCCTGTCAATGCAATCATGTGATCAAATAATTACGTGCCACTAGAGGACAATTCAAAACACCGATTCAATGACCAGGTTTCAATTGAAAGCATGTCGATGGTCGGCGCCCGGGCACAGCTTTCGATTCATTAGACCCTCCATTGAGATGCACCAACCGAGGGATCGATTATTCCAATGAGATGACTATATAATTGGTCCTCTGTGTTGGTCAGAATGATGGATGAGCTCTGGGGTATCATGCTGACGCCTGTTACAGGTCGTGGGATCTGTTTGTGGTCCTTTGGTCTCACAAACGATTGTGATACGTGACAGGAAATCATCAATGAAGCGAACGGAAGTGATTTGTAATTCATGTCAATTGGTTCTTGTATCTGTTAATTGAATGGAACAGATAATGTTATCTTTAAGAAGCGACTAATTCAGGTTGCAGTTCAATTGGCTGTCGTTTGTTGAATGAGGGGCTTAATTGGAAAGAGGCTTTTGAGTCCATCTGCAACAGAAACTTGGATTTGAAGATTAATCAAGTTTTGGTATGAATATTAGTTACCTTTAGGATTTACGTAAGGAAGTTAAGGAAGGAAATAAAGGTAGCAATTATAATATTCAGCTGTTTTCAAGGTCCAATAAAAAAGCTAATTGCTTAAAAGCAACGACCAATAACCAAAAGCAAAAAATATGTGTATTTTTTTAAATTCCATACATTAGATTATAATAAGCATCTTTTCAACCACTTTTCCTTTACAATACACAAATTTAATAGTCTTTACGATGTGGGCCCTTAAACTATTGTCAGAAAAACCTACCAAACGCTCTCAACTCTCGTCCTCACCACTTAAATCTTGATAAATCTTGAAACGATAAAAACGCAACTACCACATTGTTTCCATTCACAGATAAACTATCTCACATGACAGGCCAGACGTAGCACGCGATTATCAAATCACGCCCGCTCCACTCCACCATCACACCAATCGAACAAAATTACCGGACAAACTCAATTAACACCACCGCCACGTTGGAAGGAAAGAAGAAAATCCTCTCAGCTGTGAATACTTTTTTCACTTCTTCTTCATCATTTGCCAAGGAAGTACGTCAATTAATGGTAAGCATCCCTCCATCCACCCACTCACCAAAACCCTTAAATTCCCATAAATCTCTGTCTACTTTCGCAGACAAGAAGCACAAACGTCACTCCACCGCCCGCACTACCAGCATCACCGACAGCAACACCAGAACCATACGATGCGTATTCAAAATGCCCAGTGGATAGAGATCACCATCAACCACCAGCAGCACCACCGTCACCATCGTCGTCGCCGCCACACCAGCAACCATCGGAGGCGACTGCGGCGGCAGGCAAATGTGAAGCAACACGACCCCCAACACCGTACCATGCACCCACCGAGGCGGTAGTTCCCGACGATGAGCAGCCCTGCTGTAGCCACAGTTTCCTGCACAAAAACGACAGTGGCAAGCAACAGGACGACGACAACGACGAGGACGAGTGCGAGGACGACGAAGAACATTGTGACTGTGACGATGATGACTTCGCTCAACAGCAGCAAGGGCCTGAGGAGGACGCCAACAAAGATGTTCCATTCACCTATTGTCCAGAGTGTCATCACTTCGATGACAAGGACATGGGACGAATACCGTCAACGGCCACCGACGAATCTGCGAGTTACTCGGATTCGCCGAATCAGCCGGGAAGTGCCACGCCAACCACAGATGAGATTTTCTTCAGCAGCAAGTCGCAGCGCAAGAAGTCGAAGAAGCTGGCCGAGGCCGATGACGAATCTGCGTCAGGAGGAAAGCCCTACTTGTCCAAGGCTCGAATAAGAGGTATACGATGAGAGTCATTTGGGGCATGTTCTTCCCTAAGAAAAAGGACACCGTGCAGGAGAATGGAAAATGTTTTGTGTCAAATTGTGATCCTTTTTTTTTACAGAATTTCGAGAGGCATTCCGCTTGTTTGACAAGGACGGGGATGGATGCATCACCAAAGAGGAGCTAGGAACTTTCATGAGGTCCTTGGGACAGTTCGCAAGAATGGAGGAGCTGAAAGAGATGCTCCAGGAGATCGATGTTGATGGTAAGGTGGACTCTTTTCTTGTCTCCTTTTTAATGAAGGAATTTTTAAGCAAATTAAAACCACTTCGAATCTCAATTCTATCAATGTAACATGTCCTTTGTGAATTTGCATACGATAAACGTTGTAAGAGGTCTTCAGGCTACGTTTAAGTGCTATCCTTCATCCATCGTCTGAGTATGCAGCTACGCACGGAGCGAAAAGTGGCGTCGAGTTTGATTAATTGCTCGTTTTGGCTTCCCCTGGGGCAAACACGGACAACACGGGCGACTGAGTAATGACAGAAATTATAGCTAATGAGAGTTGGATGGTTTCCGGGAACATATGTCAAATTAATGAACGACAGCGAGGCGGCAGAGCTCCATAGTCTGCATTGATTGATTCGTGTAGGTGAGTGGGGGCAATTAAATTGTTCATTTTCGAGGTCGAGTTTCAACGGATGCACGATACGAGTTTTGTAACGCTCATAGCCGATTTGAAGGACGTATAACGTGTCTTGTGATTGAAATTAGCAGGCCAGAGGGTTTGTGATTATTTGGAAAATGTTTCACTTTCCGAAGATTGATCTCTTGCAAAGCTTTGATTTAAAGCCTAGCTTTGGAAAGGTCCAGCTTATTAAATGCCTTCGGTTCGATGGTAATGAACATACACTTTACACAACAAAGCCAAAAATTCTTTGGAACAAAATAGCGAAATTCCAATTATTTTAATTGCAACGACTTTTAAATCCACCTCTCTGACTTACGGTGGGTAAACAAAAATCTACTTGCACACCCAGTTTTTTTCGTGATTTTATTGTAATCTGTAAAGTTTGAATGGAATGTTATACTCACTAAGAACAACCACTAAAAAGCCTTGTCTTAAGATACCAAAATGGTTAAAACTGGTCCAAAAATATTCCAGCTATTTAAAAAATACGACAAAAATAGATTCCAAGAAGTACAACTTCCGCACAGTTAAGGTTGCGAACGAAATATACCTTATGGAAAAAAATATGCACTCTAACGAATATTTTATGTATCATCTATTTGCTTCGATAATGTCTTGTGGTCTCTGCGGCTTCAAATGGGTGAAATGCGGAGAATCTTATAACTTATCTAAAGCTCTAAGGTCAGTTTTGTTTGAAAACCTTTTTTTCCTTACTTCACTTCCAACACAATCCAATGATTTTCTATAAGGACTCAATTTGGCGATGAGGAAGACGTCCCAAGTAGTTGGGGAACAATGTACAATTATGATTCTTTTGTAAACCTTCCGAAATATTTGGGGTCCTTGTCCTTGTTTGAAGAAAAATATCCCCTAAGCATCCAATCTGACAGGATTTCGGGCTAAATTATAGCGCAAAATATAAAAAATCTCAAGAATCTTTGATCTCCGTCAAAATTCCATACATGAAAGCCAGGTTCCTTTATAAGCCACGCAGGCCCATACCAAAACATGGCCAAAACTATGTTTTACTGTAGGCCAGTTCAGTTTATACTTTGAACTTCGACATTTGGCTCTCTAAAACTATGTCTACGAGGTTCATTGAATTTTGTAAAAACGTATTAATTTTCGATGGACCCAAGTCTAACTTTTTTGATTTTGGAGAAAGATTTGTGTGGAAAAGGCCAAACATCGAAAATTAAAGCCTACAATAAAACATGGTGGTATGAAACTCTATTCAAACTTTACATATTAGAAGAAAATCATGAAAAAACTGGATGTGCAAATAATTTTTATAACCACAGCACGTTCTAAAGCTTTTACTATCCGCAAAAATTTGCAGTGAGTCTGCAGTTTGTTTTATTCTGACACTAAATTTTTTCCTAAGTATCATTTTCAATGAACAGAACACTTTAGTGCACCCAATTTTTACTCTAAAATAACGCCATGAAAATGTTGATTATCCATAAATGAAAAGTATATATCGAACACATAAAAAAAATTACAGAGTAATCAATTGTTTTAACCGGCAAGAAATAGCAAACAACCTGCGATTATTACTCCATCAATCATCGAACCATGCCATATTCCATTTAATGACACAAAAAGGAACATTCGCTTCATAAATGATGGCGAATTTCTCGCCACTTAAACTCCAAACTCACATAACATAAACACTTCCCACGACCTCTTATGCGAACAAAGAGCACACCGAAAGGGGTCATTTTCAGCCAAACAGCAAATAATCCTGACCCACAAAGCCCCGCCGAACAATGGAAGATAATTTTATGACATTAAATCATCCTGCCAGGAGAACTCACCGCACGAAAGCCACGGAAAGGCGAATAGCCACCCGCAGAGCTGCTGCCATTTTCTCTCCTCCGCCCACAAAATCTGTAATTACAAGCGTACTTTCTCCCCGAGAGTCCTTTTTGTCGCAGCATCCGCTTTGGCGAGCACAAAAACACCCGCCCACATGCCTCTTACGACGCCACAACAAAAAAAGGAAACCCCAAAAAAACTTTTCATCATACACCGTGTGTGTGTGTGTGTTTCTTTCCCAGGCGATGGCAACGTCAGCTTCGACGAATTCGTGGAAATCCTTTCGAAAATGGTCGACGAAGAGAAATCCGGCATCAACCCATCCGAACAGGAGGAGCGAGAACTTCGGGATGCATTCCGCATTTTCGACAAACACAATCGGGGCTACATCACTGCGTCCGACTTGAGGGCGGTTCTGCAGTGCCTCGGCGAGAACATGGGCGAGGATGAAAGTGAGTCGAAAAGATATGAAAATAAAAATGCTTAACCCTAAAAAAAATTGTTTCCATCCCCCCACAGTTGAGGACATGATCAAGGAAGTCGACGTAGATGGTGACGGTCGCATTGACTTCTATGAGTTTGTACGCGCTCTCGGTGAGCCCGAGGAATCCCAGGACTGCGAGGACGAAGACGAGAGCACATCACCCTCACAGACACCAAAATCGACTATTTCATCCAACAGCCAGGATTAGATTAATACCCAATTCTTAGATAAAATAAAAAGTTTTTTGTGTAACATTAAAACAAACCAAAAATTCTCTTTACATACCTCTGAAACAAATCTACTTAAAAATCAAATTTTACGCATCTCTTATGTAAGTCTTAGCCAATTCATAAATAAAATTTGAAAAAAGATATATATATATATTTAAAATTAACACGTAACATTTTATGCTTCAAAAAATTTACAAATCAAAATTTTTTGTCCTAATTCCGAAGAGGAGACGCCACTTGTAAATTTTACTCGCAATCTAAGATAAAAGAAAAAAAAAAGAATTGAAAAAATATGCATATTTAATTATCAAAACATGTTTCTCAATCAATTATAATTGAATTTAATTAAATTAAATCAAAACAACTAAAACATATCAACAAAAAAAAAACAAAATAAGAAATCAAAAATCTTGTAAAGCAGAACACAACCGACTCTCCTTTGTGTTATCTCTTTTATCTTTTTTAAAATCTTATGATTGTATAACTAACGATACTATTTGCTATATAAAAAATAAAATGTGAAACTAAAGAAAATTTAAAAATTATTGTGAAATAACTCTTTACATTTAAAGCATTTCTTTTGTTTTTGGTTTTTTTTTTTGAAAATAAATGGAATAAAACATTTTAAAGACAACATACTATATATAATTCAAAACAAATGTAGTTTTTAATTGCAATATGTGGTGCCATATAACAAAAGGTGAAGGTGATTTCTATCTGTCATCATAGACTTCTGAGATGCCGCTGAAAAGACTTTAATGTCTTTTTTCCTGTGCGATTTTTTTTTATAAAAGCCCAGGTTCTTTCTTCTTCGTGACTGTTATTTATCGGTTTTAGTATGTGTCTTTTTGAAAAACAGAAAATAAACACCCCACTATATAAGAAACGGTTTCAAGAAAAAATGAAAAGCAATAAAAAAATTCCAGCAAACCAAAGGAGAGTAATGTAAACCTAACATTGGGTGAAATATGAAAAACTGGTTTTGGAATCCTGAAAATGGAAGTCCATTTTAATTGAAAATTTTTAACTTTAAATGAACTGAGCAAAAACAGTCTCCAAACGTAAATCGTATCGTCTACCCGTAACAAATTTCAATTCATCTTACAATTAGATACCAAATAATTCTGACGATAATCTTGGTACTTTGAATAACTACTAGTGAATTAAAATCTCGATCTTATTTGTAAAGGAAAACTGTTTTATCTGATCAAGTTCTGCCTTTCCTTGCGGCATAGAAATCTGAACATCATTTTGCAGTAATGAAATTTGGGTGATTTTTTCGTAAGTAAAATACACGCAAAAAATGCAAACGCTGATTTATGGGCACTAGTAATTATCAGTTTATATTCTAATTGGTGATTACTACCCTAAAAGGTGGATGCAAAAGCTTATTGGGTGACCTTCGGAAACTATCTTTCTACATACTATAATCCCATCTATCCCGACGAGGCCAGAAAAAAATAAGCTAAAGAAATTTAATGTAACCGCTGCAATTTCTACAGACAGAACCCATAAAAAGTCATGGGGGTGTCTTAAAAATGAGATTGTTTGCTGCTGATTTCAGTAAGCAGGGTGATATTTGCTCCTCACAGCGTCGGATTCGGACCAAGGTAATCAAGGTACAAAGGCCCTCTGTAGCCTACTTTTTTTCGTTGGTTTTTAGGGTTTCGTTCCAAAGGAATAACGAAACCCTTATAGAATCACTTCGGTGTCCATCTGTCTGTCTGTCGCCTGTCTGTTTTTTAATAATCAATTTATTTTGAAAACGTAAATCATATTTAAAAATTTCTTATTGATTGACGGAAGTATGAACATACATATTTTTCAGGAAAATATAAAAAAATTAAAACATGAAAAAGTAAAGTAATTCTTGTAATCAGAACCAAAGATTTTATTTCTTATTTTTGTTTTCTTATAGCAAGAGTTATATTTTTAAACTATTTGATCATATTCTACCAACTGATAACAAAAAAATACTTCGTTCGAAATCGCCAATGTCCTGACACAAAATTACGCAGATTATTCTAAACTTAAAAAAAGTTGTGTGACGGTTGCGAAAACACGCAAGAAGTCTATATACTTCTTTGCTCCACTGGAAATTTTTTTTTTTCAATTTTCAAAACCTAGCGAAATTTGTTATGAACTGCTATTTTAAGCTGAAGATTTATAGAATTCTCAAGCGCTTAAAAAAATGTCAAGATACACGCACCGTGACACATTATACAGCTATTCAAAGTTGTTGTTTGTACAACTTCCTCTTATTTGCTTGCATACAATATGCGACTATGCGACTTAATAATTGTTCAATAGTGAACAAAATAAAAAAAAAAATAGTTTCTATGGTTCCCTGTTGTTTTGAGAGTTAAAAACATCACGCCCTAACCAATAAATTATCGTAAGCGACAAAATGAACATTTTATAGGAAATGCTTTATCTAAGCTAAAAAAATGTGTAAATGTCGCTTACGATTAATTTTGTTTTCCCTGTGATTTATAACTGGAATGATTTATTAAAAAAAACAAACAATTATGCAGAAAAATGTGCAACCGAATAAACTATCTAATCGCATCATTAGCTCATTTTTGCTTAAAATGTTGCTTACGGCGGTTACAGCGCGATATCAATTTTGACCGAAGCAAATAACTTTGATCTTTGAATCTTGTCCAGCTGGATTAGCATATTTCACCACTGTGCTTTTGGAAGATTACTACCAGAGGCTTATAAAAACTAATACTTTGTATTTTGAATGAAATGCAAGCAATTTTAAGGGCTAGTGGGTACTTGAGGTTTTAGCTACAAGATTAGTTGAATTTTTGGCAACTCACAAAATTCATCAAACAAGCTGGATTTTCATTACAAGCAATTAGCAAAGAAAATACAATTATTTCATAATTAAAGAGTACTAAAAATCGAAAAGCAAACACCAATCCTGAATACCATAAGCCACTTGTATCAGTTTTCATAATAAGAAATGTGTTCCTGAAGAAAAAGCTTGATCGATATTGACAGTTACTGTATTAAAATCCTTTAATGTTTTTTCCACAAATTCTTAAACTAAATGTCTCCATCAAAAAATTTAATATCAAATTTAAATTGACATACTAATAACTTCAATATAGACTCCCAGGTCCCACAATCATCCTTAAATGCCAACCAGACGATACAAAACAAGTACGACTCCACCACGCCAAACTGCACACTAGACGTTGATTCACCAATTCACTGGTCCAGTGACCAATGTCAGGAAGTTTATCTTTGTGCCCCTCTGGCATCGCAATTGTACAGATGAAAAATTACTTCCATCGACCTCTCTTTTCGTCGTGTCCTTTGTTGTACTAGTGATGAGTTTTCGACAACTCGGCGCTTGGTCTGCGATGGATATACCAAAAAATTGGTATATCCGTACAAAAATTTCGATAGATAAACTAGTTGGACCGTGAATACTGACGGATTACTTCGTTGATAGGAAGGTACACGTATAACCGGCTGCATCCGTCTGTAATAGCCGGTATTCGCAGAACACGATCAAGGTCTCGCCTACAGCATCCTTGGGCAACTTTAATGGAAATCCTTGACCCCTATTAGAGAGAAAGTTACCTTTTTTGCAAATCAGTTCCTACAGAGTGCGTGGAACTAGAAAAATCTGTCCTTTCATTTAATATGGCAATGACTTTTCCCTTTTTTGCTATGTGCTACTCTCTCAATGGAAACCATAGGAAAATTAAAAAGACGAATTAAACTGTGTGTTTTATGACAGATTGAAAAATTAGCTCCAACAATCCATACAGAAAATTATCAACTGTTTTCGGTAATTGTAGTCAACGCCCTATAAAGCAATGGCTGAAATATACACACCCATATTGTCTTCCAGAATTTGATGTCTTTAACCAGCTCCATTTCGTAAGTATACAAAGAATGTAAATTCAAAGTAGAAAGAAAAAGATGATCAATGTCTACGTTACTTTGTATTCAAGATCGCCAAATTTTTTCAGTTCTCAATTGTATTCCTAACATCCCGAACCCTTTGTTGACGGACGGTACTTACAGGTAGCACAATGTTCTAAATTTTTCTTTTAATAACCATTCAGTCTCACATATTATTTTGAGTTTGTTTTTCTACTTCAGTCAACTATTAAAACATTTTTTTCTATGGCAAAGGAATAAAGATGACTTTGGGGAAAGAATTTAGTTCATTTTGATTTTCGTTTATGTTTTAAGATCACACCGAGTTTACACGAAGATTGTCTAAAAAGTTTCCGACCGCAGCGTAAAAATAGCGACACTCGTCAATAAAAGCTAGTGAATGCTAGTTGTGCTGAGATCTAGATGCTAGATTGTGTTATGATCTGTGTAATTGTGCATCTTTTAACAGTTACTTACTAAAGTTTCAGCCATTTTGGACGAGCAGTTTTTAGTTGATAGTCTTTTGAGTAAGTCAATGTGAGTGTTTTTGTTTTACCAAGACAACCCGTCGTCTTACAACTCAAGGATTGCCATGGCGAAAATCCTCGAATTACGTTTAAACTGCTAAACCATACGGCTTACTCACCAGATCTACATAGCTCTAAGCAACTTCTTTTTGTTTCCTCATCTGAAAACTGCACACGGAGGATAGAGATTTTCTTTAAGTGAGGAGGCAATCACTTTTGTGAGCCTTTGCAGACAAAAACGCCAAGTAGTATTTGGACTGGTTAGAAAGTTGGAAGCATTGCAAGGAGAAGTGTAGATTTTCAAGGACACTAAGTAGAAAAATAATAAAAAATTAAGGAAAAAAAGTTCGGTCGAAAACTTTTCAAACTACCGTCGTGAATTCAAATGTTTTTGAATTTAACTGACAAGGAGAGTGTACGACCTTCGGGTCACCAATTTTGATTAAATTTGTGAATCTATGAAGATTTTTGAGCATTGTTGTGTTGATCTGATCGAGCTAATTTTGTTCCAGTTCCATAAAGTTCATTATGTCAGCTCCTCAGAACGTTTCTTTTTTTAAAGATGATGCAATTTTAGCTATGATTAAAGACTTACCTTTGCAATAATGAAAATACTTTCTTGGAATCCGAAGATGATTTAGGTCTACTGCAAACAATTTGTGAGAAACAGATGAAGCTAAAGTTCAAGAAGACGTTAACCGAGAAATACGAAAATTGGCTGTTAGTAATGTCGTAAAGTCGAAATACTGTTTTATATATACACCAGGTTTTTATTAAAAAAATAGTAATAATAATAATAAAATAGTGTTCTGGGAAAAACCCCGTATATAACATAAACAACGTAAATTGAGAGATATGAAGACGATCAGCGAGACAAGATTCATAATTTTACACAACATAAATCGACAAGGCAACGACTACTGCACCTTCAACGAAGAAGAACACTATGTCAATCAACTAGGATTTGCAACCAAAGGTCAAAGAATTTGTGCCATTTGTGGAGAGTTCTCAAAATATATTTTATAAATTTGAAAAAAATGTTTCATTTTAATGGATTATTGCAGTTTGAGGAAAATCATTAAGAAGCTAATTTAACCATTCGCAGGATTGTGTGGATTTGAAATGATATCCATCTCAACGCATCGTTGCCCGCCAAGCAGATTTTATTCTTAGTGTACTCAATTTTCTGTGGTGTAAGAACAGAATAGACCGTTGCTTGGAAAATGAAAAATTCACCCAACAGATGGCACTCATGCAGCCACTGTTGACAAATTGTATGGAATCGTTTTTCTTCATATTATACTTATTTCCTTCTAGCAACAATTACTCTGCTCTATTTGAAAGCCCAATTCAATCAAAATATGCACCACAAAATCATTTAGAAGGTAGGAAATTGTATAGTTCCAAATCAACGGTATTACAGAATACTCCTTTATTCAGCAAGCAGTTCCTGTACATCAAAATGAAGGTTTGCTATTAGTCCTTTCATGACGCACCTGATTTTAGTTCCAGAAAAAACGAAGTTAAGGATGCAGAATATTCTTATTGAACTTGAAACTTCTAATGCGGAATTAAGTAACCAGAACTGGCCTTAAGCGACACTTTTACTGCAATTGCGTTAATATTTCTTGAGTTTGTCAGCAGATGAAACTTATATTGTATATTTGCAACTCCAGCCATGAAAGACTTAATCCCAAAACACTTAAATTACCACACTTTGAAGGAAAAAGAAAAACCAATATTTCACAATTTCATTTCTACGGCCACTGGGAAACTTTTGTAATTTCCTTTTTTTTATTGGAGTGAAAACAACAAAGTGCTTTTTGTAAATCATAAAAATTGTAAGGAGAACCTACCGCTACTGTATACATCTAAAAAAAATATTTTAGCGATTAGACAAAATTCTTTGTGTCCCGCGGAATCTTGTACGTCAAGCACTCCGCAGGAATGTGCCCCGAATCACCCAAAGTCTTTATGGTCACCCGACCCGAGGGCCCAATCGACAACCAAGTAATTGAAGCGTGGTTGATACTGATCCGCAACCATGCCTCCGGCGGAAATTGTAACGCGCGGCAAACAAAATATCGAATAACATTTCCATGTCCCACAATCAGTGTGTACGAGTCACGTTCCTGATTCACACTGGCACGGTAGAAGTACCTCCGGAATGCGGCCTCAATTCTCGCACCATCACGGTAGAACTGCTGTTGAGAGACAAACAAACTTCTGAGTCAATATCTTTACGTTTATATTAAAAACAAATACTGACTGCTGCTTCTGGTTTCCAATGGCCCACTGGCGGCTGCGGTGGTATCGGTGCTCCTTCCCGGATGTACGGACAGTCTTTCTTTTTATTTTTATCAAAATTTATCTCATTGAGGATTATGTTGGCAGTTTCTTGCGCACGAACCATTGTCGATGCGATGATACTATCGAACTCAAGATTCATTTCCTTCAGCCGTCTGCCGGTGAATTGAGCTTGGAGTTTGCCTCTGGCAGTCAGACGATGTGTATCGTCCTTCTCTCCTAAGTCTAAGTACTCACCGTGCCGGACGAGAATGATATGGCGTGTGGCTTTAGGACGAACTGCCTCCAGGCTTTCATTGTACCGATTTTGTTCGGAGGGTGATTCGTTCTTCGGTGGGCGGACTAAGCTCTTTGGGTCGCGGCAATCCCAGTCTTTGTTCCACAACGAGCATGGATTGATCAGGTCGTGGCTCGCATTGGTCCATGAGTTTCGTACAAGATTCTTGTTCTCCGATAGTTTATGGTAGTAATATGCAGTGAGACCTGCTCCAACACCAGCGGCAACCACTGACAGTCGTTGCAGCTTCACCCAGAATACCATTATGTGTGCTGACCGAATGAAAGCTATCTATGATAAAAGATATTTATGTGCCTTTAATTTTTTTTGCGAACTAATATGCAGGTGCTTTTGGACGGATTACCCGAATTTAGCGCGCCGTTGTCACTAATTGACAGTTGACGCAGAAACATGCCGACAGTGGTGGTGCTAATAATGGTACACTTGTTGCTTTCGATGGATGTTAATTTGTATCCGAAATCCAATCGAGTTTAATTTAGAAGTTTTTATTTTGCTATCAAATCATTGAGAACTAAATTAATTTTTTTTTTCACATTTGTGGCTAGCATTTTTGTTTTTATTGTTGTCAACCAAGTAGTCAGAAAAAAAAAATTCATACCTGTTTGATTATTTTTTGCTTATTTTGGAAAGTGTTTTTATCAAGTTTTTTTCGGAATAGCTAATCTTATGTAAAAACCAAAGCTGTTTTCCATATTAGACTGGCTTCTTTGTTGTAACGGGAAATGAGATACTTACCTTACATACAACTTACATATTATTCGACTTTGCTTTACCTGTTAAATTTTTTTTTTGTCTCCGAAAGAAGTCGAAATTCTATCATCAAAATTGTATTCCATCAAATTTCACAATCACTTGTCATTTCTTAATTTCACGACATTTGTAAATCTAACAAAACTCAACGAACACACTCGCCCACCAGATTGTCATCCACGAATTTTGACATTTCCTTCAACGAATTCTCACATGTGCTCGAGAATCCGCGTTGTGCTCTGTTTTTTCGTGAATTTATTTAAATAAATATGAAAGTTAAAAAAAGTAAACCCCAAGAAAAGGCTCCTGAAGTTGATCAGGTTGCAGCCGTAAAAGCAGTGAAGAGTGTTGATGGCTCAATTTTCCAATGCTTTAAGGATTTAACAAGTGACACCGAAAATGTTCGAATCAATGCCGGGCTAAATTTATTGCAACTCTTATCCAAGTCACAGGACAAAGAAAAAGTAAGTTGAGGTGGTTCAATGGATCTGAATTATTGCTTAATAGCTTTATGATTTCAGCGTGAAAAGGAATATTCGTATTGTTTGAAGCGTTTAGTACGTGGTGCTGGAGCTTCCACGTCGGCGTCTCGCACAGGATTCTATACCACACTTCTTGCT
Organism: Syritta pipiens; assembly: GCA_905187475.1. Classification (NCBI taxonomy): domain Eukaryota; kingdom Metazoa; phylum Arthropoda; class Insecta; order Diptera; family Syrphidae; genus Syritta; species Syritta pipiens. The sequence continues at coordinate 7,161,184 of LR994571.1, read as the reverse complement.
TTTCTCCAAACAACCAACGGTGAGGAGATGACAGTGCAACAGATATTAGACACAATTGAAAAGGAACTCCACGTCGGTGTGACCATATCAAATAAGGTACGTATTTTTGGATTATTAAAAGAGCAGAACAGACGAGGGTCATGGTTTGGTCCTTTCATTTTTTTCGTCTATAAAATCATTGAATTTTACTGAATCTTGATGCTGCAAATAGCTACAAACGATTGAAAAACATAGAAATTCAGTCCCCAACCAATATTAACTAGCGGAATTATTTTAGCGGAAATCGCCATTATGGGAACTTTGTTAATATCAACCCCACTGATCTACACAGCCTACATTATGGTGAAGATCCCATCCTACAGAGATGCTGCTAATGCCTACACTTCTCAAGACCGCTTATAAAAATTTGAAAGTTTTATTCAGCTAACTTGGTGTCTTGGACAGCTACCAGCTCTGCCATTGAAATGATTTCTATTACAACTTCTGCCTCAATAAATAGAAATGAATTCGCGACCCCAAAACATAAGTCTTATCAATTTACTGGTCAAAATAAATTACTTTTTAACCAAATCGCTTCAATTACTCACATTTTGATTGGGCCAAACCTTGCTTTTGTAAGATAACAGACAACAGAATATGAATCAAAAAATTAAATAAACAAAAGCTCATTCTGAAGTCTATTAGTGACAAAAACAAAGAAACAAACGAAATACCTTGACCCAAAGTACTTTTAGGTAATAAAAGTCCCCATTTTGTCATCACTTTGGTATAAACTTTGCTTTCAAATGTTTAAGTAGACCATTTTATCCACAATACCGTCTATGAACACCAATTGCCCACCGCGTTGTTTTTTATTTAGCTCCGTATTAATTACGTCTGCCACCTGAGCCAAATATATTATACTTTCGTCTGCGAAAATCTCAAACTTCCAGTACTATTCACTTCTTTCCAGGTGTTTAACGAAAGCTACTCTTCTTGCGATTTACATCATTTCCAAACGTTTTTTTTCAGTTAACCTACCGTTGTAGCCATTTTCTCTTAAAACTCGACATACAGTTTCAGGATTTACTTCTTTTTGACAATAACAAAGCATTTAATGCACTGGTGCTCCTATTTTCACTTAGATTTTGAATAGTTAATCTTTGGTCTTGCCTATTTAGTATCATTGGACGTTTAGGATAAGGCTTGGAATCTATTTGATCCTCATTTCTAAAGCGACGGTTAGCATTACTAACAATGCTTTTTTGGAATACTAAACAATTCTGCAATTTCGGTGAATTTATTCCAATTGCGTTACGTTAAATTATCAACTACCTTGTTTCGAGAGACATATTTTTTACTTTTTGAGCCATACAAATAAAACAAAAAGGAATCGTCACTTCAATACAGCAATATACCAGATTTGTCTCCTTTGCTTTTGAACTCGTTCAGAAATTTTATCTTTTTGCCTTCCAACTAACGCATAATCCATTGGCACAATATTTTTGTGCTGTGCTTTTCTATGCTAGAACGAATTTTTGTTTTTTTTTTCTGTTTTTTAAATTATGTTTTCGTTATTAACAGATTTAAGAATGTGCTTTTATTTATTTCTTCTTTCTTTATTTTTCCTCGTTTTTTTTCGGCTTTTCTTTCAACAGTAAAGTTTGGCTCAGTAATTGTGTAAGTGTATGTAGGAAGCAGCTCTATCTAGTCTTAGTAATTCGGTTTGAAAATAAAATTTTTAAGGTCTAAAAGTGTAATGTGGGCTACAGTCCAATATTTCTAACTTTCGACAAATAGCACAACTGCGTGGACGCGATTGCGTACCATTTGACGACATCAAGGCAATCTAAACCACGAGTTTTGACGTTTTTCCTTCCAGAAGTAGCTTGTTCCCACATTAACTTGGCTTAAATGAAAGGCAAGATCAAAAAGACTATAGTCATACGATGTTGAAATATACCGTGCTTCAGACATTGCCCAAGAAAAATTAATAAATTAATAAAACATCACTAGTAACAGTTGTGTTATTTATGCAAGGCAGAAGGGGACAAAGCAACTCTTCTTTTATTGAACGAATTTTGATAGTAAAAGTTTGGTTTCTTACTTAACAGGCAATCAGAGTCTGTGCCTGAGCTAAAGCTCCCTTCCAACGTTGACGAACGTTGGCTCACCGCACTATTTGCTCAAACGCGATCGATGGTAGTTTCCAGGATCTGTCTTAGTGTAAAGATTGGATCTATGGTCGATTTTTTGGGCCGAAAGACTGTTACGCACCGATTAGCAGAGTGCAGAACGGCCTTAGACATTCACACAGTACAATACATGATTTTGTTGACTGTAGAAATCTAAAATGTGCGACTAAGTAAAGTTGCCTAAAATGTAACTCTTGTAAACAGTCCCGTTGAAGTGATCGCTTCAAAAAAAGAAAACCACAGTATTAATAATAGTTGGTAATTTATTTATGGTTATGAGTATGTAACAAAACTGACAGCGTCGCTTAAGCGAGCCAAATAACACAAAACGCAACAAACATTTTCAACTAACAATGAACAATTGTTAATAACAAGAAAATTAGAATTCCAGTGCATTTCAGTTCCAAGAAAGTGCAAGAGAAAGGCGTGCGTCGCAAACGAATCTAAAGAGGATCCTCAAAAACATATTGGCAACAATTGGCGTTATCTATTTTTGTAGCTTCAGAAATGATCGATCGTAGAGCGCTCCTTCTGGTCGGGTTTCACTACGCTGTGAAACCTTTTGAAGGAGTTTCGTTTTATTGATTTGTTAACAGGCTGTTATGTTTGTGCCTTGTGTTGATATCGATTCACACTTTATTCGTTGCAAAGAAGAATGACACACGGTTGAATTTGGTGCTTTGTACTTTAATTTATGATGGTTCTGATGTATATGCTCCAAAAAAACTTCCGTTGTGAGTTGATTAGGTGTGAGGTTCGTAACACATTGCTAAGTGTTGATAGAGGGAAGGAGATGCGTGTGGTGCTTGGATTTGTTCTATTTATATAACATGGGTTACAACTGTTTTTTTCGTTTTTATTTTCTAAATCGAACACAATTCATGGTCCATTGAAGTTTTTAAATTCACCAACAGTAACAGCATCGATGACGATGATAGCAACTGCAGGTACAGCACACATGGCTGCAGTACTTGTATTTATGATAACAAATGTGGATGTCGTGGACGCACTTGTAGTGACTCGAACAGGACGTTAACAGACAGTGATGTGGCATTTTCTTTTTCAACGAAAAAAAAAGAAGATTTTACTGTCTGGCACCTGTTTAAATCGAAGCAAATGTACTCACGTCTTTTTGTGTTTTTCGATAGTCCAAAGAGTCTTTGCGAGAGACACGCTTATTGGTTCACTGAGTTTTGCAAGCTTCCTCACGATGATTCACGCACCTTCGACAACCGAAACTAAAATGTGACACAGTTGAGGTTTTCGGGAAGGAAAAAACTAAAATTTTGGTTCACCTATTTTGTGTTCGTGTGCAGTGTTTGAGCTTTTGCGAAATAACAGTTGCCCCCGCCTGAGGCTGCGGTAGCCGAGGCAACACATGAATTTATCGATATAACTTATTGGAACTTGATCTATTTTTGCCATAAGCCTCCAACAGAAACCAGTTAAAAGCATGCTAAATCGATTGGAATGTTTGGTGGAATCTTAATAAACAAAACACAACAGAGAACCATGTCCGTGTCCGTGTCCTCTCTGCACGACGGAAAAAATGTTCATACTCAAGGCTCTGTGGGGTGGTGGATAGATTCACATGAATAAATGAATACAAATTGCTGATTATCAAGGGAGGGAGGAGTATGCTAATGTGGCAGTGATTAGAAAGTGGGATTAGTTTATGCCTGAGGTCAATGCCATCCGATTTGAGGTAATCACTCGTACCAGTCTCAGTGGCTGAGGTTGAAGTGATAGGGTCTTGGCTTTTGGTTTTGTCTAGGTCGAGTTCTGAGTATGGTCAGGATCGGTTAATTTGCTTGGGAACGTTGATGACATGTTAAGGTAAAACTTAGTGAGGGCATATTAGAGTGTGTCGAAGGAGGGCAGAAATAGAAATTTTATTTGTTTATCTTTGTGACCTGATTTTGTAAATTGCACTAGTTGTTTGTTTTGTTTAGTTTTAGTCACGATAGAGTTCTTTATGTCGCGCACGAATTGAAATTGTCGTCAGAAGGAAATCGAAGATATTTATGTTGGGCACACGTGCATTCACTTCCTTTCGATGTTATCTGCCAAAGTCAGAGTTAACAACCCATCGGGGATATAAATAGATTTTTTGAAGCACGTTATGCTTTGCATATATGAAGTTAAGTTCTTTTGATTGATTACAAGTTGCATTGCTCAGGTTAGGCTTTGTTTGTCAAAAATGCATTTTATGTGAATTTCTTGATTGGGACATTTATTTAGCTTGCTTTCAAACAGAAAAAAAGGTGAATAAAACATGAAAAACATTGCTAGGTCTAATAACTGCTCATTAAAATAGAAACAGCAAGGCTGCTGTTAGAAGTGCAGAGTTTAAAAACAAAATTTAAGTTTTACTCACACGCCATGGGTTTCATTCTGCAACTGCAACATTAATCAGTCGCAGAATGAAACCCCAAGCGCTTGAGTAAAACTTATTTTTTGTTACTTACTAACTTAGGTAGCGCAACAGTACGGGATGGACCTTGGCCTCAACCAACATGCCTCTCCAATTGGCCTGGTTGTTTGCTAGTTGTTTGCCAAGTTGGTTGAGGTCCCTATCCACTTGGATGCGTCACCTGAAGTGGGGTCGTCCTCTGCCGCGATTAGCTATGGTGATAGATTCGGAGACTCTCCGGGCCGAAGTATTAGTGTCAACTCTATAAGGTCCAGCTATCTAAGCTGCTGTATTTTGGCTCTTCTGACCAGGTCTATGTCGCTGTACAGGTCGTACAGTTCGTGGTTGAATTTCCTTCTCCACTCGTCATCGACGCGGACAGGTCCGAAGATTACGCGAAGAATCTTTCTTTCGAAACAACCAAGAAGGTCCTCATCCTCTGTATCTGCGATTAATGGTTAAGTTGAAGGAAATTAACAAATCAAAATAACTTTCCTATAATTCTGCAATTAATGCAATGAAAATGCAATTAAATAAAAGAAAAATAAATTTCCTTTTGGAGGAGGGAAGCCTTTTTTCAATTTTAAAGCTAGATATCTCAGAAATTGAATTGAAGAAATTGGCGAGTGTTATCGAACCACTTGTAATTCGACCTAAAAGAACTATTGCAGCCCCTTCTTTTGTCTAGGATTTAAACAGTGGCGAATTTGATAATGTTCATAGGTGGGATATTCTCGAAGTCGGTCGCTGTTATATTTGATTTGTTAATTGTTTTGGATCTGACTAGAGCCACACTTGAACAATTATTAAAAGGTATTCCATGGTCTCCTTGGTCTTGCCTTAATGTCTGCAGATTTCAGTGCTCATGAGACCTATTTTGTAAATGTGATAATTACATGGTCCATGTCCTGTAAGTGCCTCACATAACACTCTCAGGTCAGCTTTGATCAAATCTAGAGCTCCTTTGTGCTTCAGACTCCAGACTTCTTTAGATTGTTTAATACCCTCATGATTTCTTCAGAATTGGTTGTCTTGTTTGATAGCCCAGCTTCGAAGGTGTTGGCTTATGTATATTTTTTGCTAATACGTCAACCTTCTTATTACTTTGTGATTTTTTACAGTATTTTAGGTACATAAGAAAAGTTAAAATGGCAAAATGTCTGTCGTAAGTGTACCAAATTTTCAAAATGTGCTTAATAAAAGTAGAGATTAGAATACAACACAAAAATAAAAAATATATTTAAGAAAATGCAGAAGGCGAGCGCGTTAGATAAAGCTATTTCGGATATTCAAAGCTAAAGCTATGTCATGAGCATAAAAGCGAGAAAGAAGAATTACTTTTAAATTGCATAAGTTGAAAATTGCATTCATAAAAGCAAAGTGGGGATCAATTTCGCTGCTACTTTTTGTCATGTTGTTGAATTGCAGGAAACTTGATGAAAAAGGCAACTCCTACTTACCGGTTATGTTTTTTATGCACCTATTTCTAAATTCCTTTCCTTCAAGCTTGCGACATTTATATAATTCATTGCGAAAATATTTTATGCAGTACATGTTGAAAATATAAACTCACCCATAACCTAGACTGTACTATCTTCACCGTCCATTCGTTCTTTAACTAACCAAATGTACAAAATTTTAACACAAACCACATAAATTTTACTTTAGGAAGATGCAGATGCAATTGTTGGAAAAATCCTTGTTTGCGCAGCGATTATCCGCTCAGGGAAACTAGCCGCAGCAACAACTGAAGAGGTGGAAAAGATCGCGAATATTCTTATCCAAAGTGTGCGCTATCGATCATATCACAGTTCTCTGTCATTTACCTTCATCATTGCCATGATGCAAGCGGTAAGTTTCCAATCTCCAATTATCCAAAATCCGTCGCTAAAACTTAATTCTTTTAACAGGTCACACTTAAGCAATTCGAAGACTCCATTTGGCCACTGCTCCAGGGAGAGCTAGCTAAACCTTGGCCAAAACAAACGCTCCCGAGTGTGTATTGTGTTATTCAAGCACGTCTTAAGTTCCCGTGTGTTTTGAAACCGAAGTTTTTCAAATCTAACTTTGGTGGAGCTGAGATAGTGAACGCAGAGAGCGGGCCGTATCTTCTGAAACTTTTCTGGGGCAGCACCAATTCGGACATCCTCACTCATCCTGGTTTAGAAGCATTCGGGAGATATTTGGGCATCTGCAGTGGCTTGGGAGAGTTTTGGGCCAAGCAGGTGGATCCGTACCTGGCTACTCCGAACAAACTGCAGGAGATCATAACGCTGAAGATAAGCACAGACGCCTTGAGCTGCTTGGACATCGAGAAGGCATCTGTGTCGAGCTTACTGACACCGAATTTCATAAAGATGATTGTTGCAAGTCTGAAAAATGCCAAGACCAAGAAGGACGAGACACTGAAGGCGTTCTACGATGAGTTCTTCGATAACGTTTCAATCCGCTGCGCCGAAGCCACCGATGACGAGCGTGTCAGCGTGATCCGCAAATTGATTCTCCACCCAGGAACGTTCAGCATAGAAAAATACACTCCATATCGCATTGTTCACCAGATCATTGGTTTCCTGGGTGAGATGGGAGTGCAGACTATCTTCAGCACCTACAAAGACATTTTCCTCGGTCGTGTGGCAAAGAATCCCGAGAACAAGACCGAAACCTGGCTTAACTTTGAGCGACAAAATGCTGCCTACATGCTGCAGCATCTCTTGTCTCACAAATCAGTCCAAAATTCATTCACCTGGCGCAGAGAACAGCTGGAGTTTTTCATGACCATTGGCTTGTTCAATGTGAACAACTCGGGAGAGGTGTGTACCAAAAATGAGGCCAGCGAGCTGCAGAAGGAGTTCGGTACGCACATGAAAAACATTTTCTATGCAAGTTTGCAATCCAAAGTTCCAGCTTTGAAGGACGAGAAGGCTGTTTTGGCTTCGTTGGTGGAAACCTGCAATTCCTACTTACAAAAGAAGAATCCTGGGAAATACTTCCGACAGAAGATCGACGATAAAATCCTCAAAGCCTGGAATGAGATGTACACTGAAATTCAACAAAAGAAAAAGGTGCAGGGGGATGAGAAGAAGTTGCAACTGGTGTTTCATATCCTCCTTTTGCACATGGGCTTCCAGCTGTTCCGTGAGCCGGAGATGGCGGAGACTGCGATTTTGGATTTGGAAAAGTGCATGACAATGACGAAGAACAAAAAGAAGGTCAGCTCGGACGCGGAGCCTGAATGGATTGAGGTGGTAATTGATTTGTTCCTTCATCTACTGTCACAGAATGCAAGCGCGCTTAGGAACATTGTGAACACCGTGTTCCCCCATCTCTGCGGCAGCCTAAACCTGTCGGCAATGCATCAAATTCTATCCATGCTGGACATGAAAGATGGACACAATCCATTGAGCGCCAAGGGTGAGGATGAGGATGATGAGGATGAAGACGAAGATGCAGATGATGACGAGGAGAAGGATGATGCCACAGACGATGACGAGAATGATGATGATGACGAAAGTGCCTCAGAAGATGACGACGAAGATGAAGAGGTCGAGGATGAGGACGAAGATGAGGATGTCACAGATGCCGACAAACTTCGAAATGCAGTGTCCCTCGCCCTCGGTGCAGCGGTTCCACATGATGATGATCAAGATTCCATCGACCTGAATGACATGACCGAGGAAGAAGGCAGGAAACTAGATGAAGCTCTGTCGGCTGCATTCAAGGCAATGAAGAAGCCAGGAAGCGGTCAAAATAAAAAGTCCAAGAGTCACCGCGTACAGACAACCACGGTGATGCACTTCCGAACCCGAGTGCTGGACCTGATCGAGATTTACATTCAGCAAGAGCCGAGCCTTTTAGTCACGATTGAGATTATGTTGGCCCTCTTCAACATGTTGGAGTTCTGTACCGACGACGAACAGAAACCGCTGCAAACTAAGGTCGAGAAAACGTTGAACAAGTTAACTGCCCTACGTCAGTTTGGCTCGACTCAAAACGTCACCGAAGCGAACATGGTTGACTTTATCCGCATGATTATCGATAAAAAGTCACGCTCAATCGCTTTCGATATCCACAATCGGCTGAAGAACAAGTGCTGCATGTTCCTCATCGCCAATGCCAAGTTGATGAGTGCAAAGGGTGAAAACGGTGAGGTGCTGTCTCTGCTCACCGAGTACCTTGAAGACTTCATAAAATCACGAAACCCAGCGGTCAATATCACGCTTCTGAGTGACATATTCAAGCTCCGCTGGCAAGGAGTCTGGGTGTTGGCAAGTACCCTAACGAAGAAGGGTATTTCCGAGTCTACACGTACGTTCAGAAGAATTCAAGTTGTCGAGCTGCTAACCTCGGTCTATAAGAACCACGAACTTATCAAGCAAGACGAGTCAACATCGAAGAAGTGCTTTAAAACTATCGAAACCGTGCTTTCCAAACACCTGCAGGTGATTTCCCAAACGCCCACGGTCTCAGTTAAGGAATTCAACACGCTTCTGGAGTTGCTTTTCGTCGCCCATCGTTGCCACACAAAATTCTCTAACGACAACAGTATTTTGAGTGCCTGTACAGTACGAGTTCAAGAGATCCGCAGCAGAGTCAAGCTAGACTCGGCGCAAAGTTATCACAGATTCTGCAACGCCTACAAAGTGAAGCCATTAAAGAACGTGGTAGTACAACAGAACGGGAAACAAAATGGACACGCAGCGCAAGAGGAGTTGGATGAGGATGACGAGCAAGAATCGTCTAAGCAGAATGTTAAGAAGAGAAAGCCAACAAACGCAGTCTCTTCAAAGAAGGAGAAGAAGCTGAAGAAACAGGAACGCATGAAGGCGTTCTCCGAGGGTTTGAATGGCGGATTCAACTTTGATGTCAGCACAGCGGAGGATGTTGTTATGTCCGATGGACCACCGAATGAAGACAGCAGTAGCGACTCTGATTAATTCTAATTCCTTCAGTCCTTCGTTGTAATAAGTAGTTTTAATAAAGAAATCTTGTTAAACACAAGAGAATTTTTTTGAAAAAAATTGTTTTGTCTTTTCATTAAAGTCCACGCAGTAGTAATTCATAATGTGTTGGTTGTAGGGAGAAGCTTAAAGCAAAGAACTATTACTCCCATCCTGAAAATCCTCCAAATTCAGCCCCCTGTGACTGCTTTCTGTTTCTAGACCTGAAGATATCGTGAGATTGTTAAAAGTTTAGGCCGTTGCTGAAATATAGGCGTTCTAAGGGCTTTAAACGAACTTAATGGTTGGGAGGAGCGAAAAGGTCTGAAAAAAAAACAGTAAAAGCTGAAAAAGGTAGTAAGAACATATCTTTTGCTCAAAATAAAGCAAAAAGATGTAACAAATATCTTCTGTAATCGATGTACGTAAGAACCGAATCTGGTTTAGGTAAAGAAATGATAAACTCCAAGTCACTATCCCATTTTATTTTCTTCTTATTCCAGACGAAACACGAAACTTTTTCCATTTGTTTATTTGTCGCTTTTGATAAAACTGTCTATACATAATTTCTTTATAGAAAGAGCATATGATTCGGATTCAGGTCTATGTACGCAATTCTCGATACGGACTATCATCGTCAGCCGTCGTCAGTCTGATCGAGTAGTAGGTCTAGGAACCTTAAAGCTTAGGTTGGAGATTAAATTTTAAGATTTGTATAAACAGCTGCGCAGCAGCAAATTGCAGAACAAAGTTTGTAGTTACTTGCTAAATAAATAAATACATAATTTCAATTCCTTAGTCATAAATAGCAGCTCTAGAAAAAGTAAAAAATCTTGTGACTTGCGTCCAGTTATATAGTCGAAGCTACCTTCTATATTTTATTTGCGATCGTTTTTCATAACCGTCTAATTGATTCTGGTATTCTGCTTCTGTCTTCATCTCGTCGTACAATGGGCTTAGATTTTACCACCGTTTCAATCGTGTATGTAATACGTTCTTGAGCTAAATCTTAATCTGTAGTTATGCATTCAGCTTCAGGAAGTGCAGATAATTGTGATTTTTGGCCGTAAACCTTAATTTGTCAAGCCAATATCTTATATCGCACATTGTCTCACAAAATCGGTTGGTTGAGCAAAGTTTAAAAACTTTACCCTTGCCAGACCTTGTATTGAATACGTTCAGTTTAAAATTTAAAAGAATATCATAAAATAATATCAACCAATATCAAATAATATCAAATTAATTCGAGTTAGAGGGAAAAGAGTATATACGTAACGAAAAAACACAAGAAATTACTTAAAAAAGCTTGTAATTTTGGATTGTGTCTTTAAAATTGGAAAATGAAGCCTTTTAAAAAAGGACTCCATTTTAAAAAGGCAGTTTGGGAACTCATCCGGATTCTTAATTCATTCATTTGAAAACCTTTCAGATACCTAAATGTTTTTATATTAAATGCGAATTGTTTAAGGCCAACCAACAACACAATGAATACGAATCTGTTCGCCCAACATGATTGTGCTTCAAGAGCCGTTGGCGAATTGTTTCGATTTTATCGTGTTCTTTGGGTTTAATGTTTGCCGTGTAGTTCGCCATGCAAATCCTCATTCTTACTATGAACATTCTCTTTCTTTCTTGCATAGATAAACAATAATGATGGCAACCACATGCACTTTTTTTCTTCGACGTGTTTGTACTAAAAAATCAACATGAAATAAAATGTGTTCGTCGTCCAGTGCCAAATTGAGAGAGAGTCCGAGCATGCAATACAAGTTGCGTGCTTGAAAGTTGCGAAAAGAAATTTTTTGTTTATTTTTTCAAGAAGAAAAACTCGACTTAGAGGAATTGGAAATAGACCAAAAAGCGAAAAAATGTATTCGAATTAAAGGGCTTTTCGAGTTAGAGGATGGATTTTGTATAGAAAATTAAAGGGAATATCAAAATACGGCGAAAAAATTCGAGTTAGAGGAATTTTCGACTTTGGCCGTTCAAGTTAGAGGGCTTCGACTTTTTTTTTATGTATGCAAATTGAACTTCGCGTCTTTTCCTCCATTTCATTCTGAATGACGGAAATTAGAAACTTTTTTGTTTTTCAGCGTTGAAATTAATTCTCTGTAATTTGTCCTAGATACGATTTTATGTTAAACTGACGGGCTACTAAATCGTGGAACTAGATCGCTTGATTGGAAAAAAATATCAAGAAAAAAGATGATACACTTCAATGCAAACTCTTGCTGACTTTGTGAGAAAGAAGCCATACGATTTTGTTGTGCAATTCATCCGACTTAGATTCCTCAAGACGATGATCAGCCAGGAGCAGAACTATTCATATAGGTACAGGAATGCTGTACCCATAAAACCTAAATCCTTAACGTCGAAGTGTTTGAGTGCCGTCTTAATTTATCCGGCTCAGCGGGACGCACAAAAAAAGGAAACTTTGCGATAGTAGGTTAAAGGTCTACCAGCATTACACCAAGGGTCTAGAAACGCCATCTATTCGATCAAAGATGGTAGAACAGTGTCATCAATCTCTGGGTGAGATGATGGACAGATGTAGTCACACCCGGTTTTCTAGGTAACGAAAGGGCCGACTTTTTTTTTTTATAATTAATAACCAGGAGAATGAGTTTTCTTCCATGCAATAAGTTGGTTCAGAACTACTTGCAGAAGCCATATCGGCACCACGTTAATTGCTCCAGGTGGACGAGATTCCTGCAACAACTCACGGCAGATCATAGACTACCCAAGGAGTAGCTTGCGTCATTTGAAAGGGGGATATGGCTTAGATTGGATAAGAGTAGCACAGACTAGTTGGTTTCCTAACTGGTCGCTGTCTTTTCGGCAGTCACGTCACTGTCCCGGAAGGTGCAGTGATGAGAAAAGAGAGACGGCCTCACTTCAGCTTCTTGGAACATGCCCAGGGCTCACTATGCAGAGACTCTGCGAAGATAATTCTTTGAGAATTTGGATGAATTGAGAAATGCATTATTCAATTCATAAATAGGACCAACTGGGTTTAGATCAGCCAACCAAGGGCAAATATGCTATAATCCAAAACAGGGAGCCAAATAAGCCCGCTAACTTGTATTATTTGCAGGAAACTATTAGGCAATCGTTATTAGTTATAGACAAACCGGATGAGTTACAGCACAATGGGCCAATCTATGTCCTAAGTGAGCCGCTATCCTTCGCAGCAGACGCACGTGAGACCAAACGTCGAATAGGTTTCAACAGATGAAGGACTAGTTCATAAATGTGCCATTACAAATGTCCCCGCTCATCTCATGGTTACCTGTGCACTCACACAGCGCAACAAATATCAAAATATTCACTACTGAACCGGTATGAGTTATTTCGGAGGTCGTTGAGAGGTCCCAAACCGAAAAGACCCAAAATTAAGAGGCATGAATCCTAAGTAAGCAAAAGACTAAGAATTTCATTCTTAACTCCACACAAAAAAAACAAACACAAGAATTTATAAACTTATTTAAAGTTCCCACTTGTTCAGCTTTATTGTTATGATACATTCTCTGAATGGGTTTCTGGCTAAAAACGGGAGAAACCAAATTAAATATGAATACAAAAGACGCCGCAGATTTTCACCACTAATTCTCGTTTTCGTCGTCATCGTCGTTTGGCCCATCCTCATCATCGTTCTCCCCATCGCCGCCGTCGAAGCGCATTCCTTCCTGGTCACCCTCCAAGTCTTCGTCGCCGTCCACCTCGGCGTTCTCCGCCTCGGCGCGTTCCATACGCCGCTGCAAGTCGGCTTCGTCCATGGCTGTGACCACTTTCGGTGGCATGATAACCTTCAGCTCGCCTTCGTACTCTTTGATCTTCTTGCGGATATTCTCGATCGCAACTTCCAGTGCTTTGAGACCGTCGGTTTTCTCCGTCGTCGATGTCGTCATCACGTAGAGGGGCGGCGCAATGAGATTGATCCGGATTGGCATATCTTCCGTTGACACATCCAAACCCGAAGTGAGTGCCGCCTTGACGGCATCAATTCCTTCGTAGGCGTAGCAAGAGCACTCGATATCGGCACGGATCTTGACCGCCTGCGACGTCAGCTTACGCTGGATATTCTGCAAAAGCACTTTCTTGGTGCTGGCATCCAGGCCGCACTCATCAAGGATCGACGGATCCTGTACTGACTGTTTGAAGATGTCGTACGCCGCCGCCTTGTTGTTGTACTTCTCCTCGAAGTACCACGCTGTCTTCTGGTACAGCTCCTCGAACTTATCGTTTGAGTTGTACTCCAGGATGTCGGCGACGTGTCGCAAAATGGAATTCACTGCTTTCGCCTTGGCGAAACGCTCGGTACATTTCTCAACGTCTTCCGCGGAGACACGTCTCTTCGACAAGTCAATGTAACCCTTCTCTTTGTCGACACGAATCACCACCACTGGTTCTGTCTTACCAACCCGGATGAGCTTGTTTATGGACCTGATACGACGACGAGACAACTCAGAGAGCAGAATCATACCCTCGATGTTGTTGTATTCCAGCAGGTGAACGTATGCACCCATTTCGGCAATTGACCGAACGTTCACCATGACGACATCTTCGATTTCTGGATACTTTTCTTTATAAAATCGACTGGTTAGGACCATTTTACGTTTGTTTTCGTTCTAATTTTTGCAGCTAATGCGAATTTTTAAGTGAAATAACTGACGAAATTTACACAGAAACTGGCAAAAAACGTGTACAATTCTACGGGTTGGTGTAGCGAAAAGACAATTGACAGCCGCTGTCAGTAAGGGCTGGGTATGAAGTTGGCAGCCGTGATGAATTACTCAGTGACGACAATTTTCTTTTTTACCAGTGATGGAGAATGAAACAAAGGCAGATATGGTTCCGTGGGTGAAATGTTGTTTTTCTTTTACCTGCTGAGCGTACTTTGTTAAGCGCACTTTGTTTGGTAATTTTTTCGGCGAATTCGGCAAACGAGCATCGTTCGTTAACTACCTTGCCGACGTCGTGGCTTCCACGCCTTTTCTTTAAATTCTAATGCAAAAAAATGAATATTTTTCATGTAAATTGCATGAGAATAAAGAAAAACCTATAACGCAAGTGAAAGGCGAAGGTATGATCAAAATTAGGTATTTAAAACCCATTACACTTGCCTAAGCCTTCAAACCGCAATGAAAGGTTGTTTTATAGATATTTCCTTTAAGAGACACTTTCAAAAGCTAACAGGTTTGCACGTTGAAAATTCTTAACAAATTTTCATGCGCATCAGATAAAAAAATAAATCCTTTCATTGCACATTTTTAGTTTTTCCTAATACTCAATTTCGTCTAAATTCTCCTTGCCAACAAAAAACCGTTAGCATCATTTCGAATAATAAAATGCCATCCCTGCACACAATTCACTTTCCCCCTTCAATATTTTTTAAATCAAATTTTTTCAAATTTTAGTCAAATTGAAAAGCAAAAAAAAACAGCAACACAAACAAAAGGAGTACTTCAACAAAAAACACAAAAAAAATATATATATATATTTTGAAAATTCCTAGTTAACCCTGTATAACAAAGAACTGACTAATTGGTACAAGTTAACTTGTCTAAGTGTTTGACAATAACCGCGATTATGCGTGGTAATTCTCACCAAGGCACTTTTTAGTACCAAACAAATCTAAAAATTTCAAAAAGTTCAAAATTAAGAAGAAGAATCTGCAAATCCCTTTAAGCCTCATGTCACTACGATCGATTCGATAAATCAGGAACAGTGCTCAGTGCATGTAAGACCCAGCGAGACGGTGACAATCCGCAATTAAATCATCCAAAGTGCTTTCGCATTATTTTCATTCATTGTTCGGCCGGTTATAGCTTACACCCAAAATAAAAAACAAAAAAAAAAAAAAAAAACAGCCATCCTGCTCAAGTGCATCGAATTGAGTTGATTGTGTGCGCAAGAAAGAGATAAATACAGCATACAAAGCATACAAAAACAGAAGAAGAAATACCGCTCCGCATTACCAACCAACCATCGCCATTTTTATCCCATTCCCGTCAGCCAGCTGAGAATTCGCCGCAGAGCTGCACAGGAACTTACAAATAGAAAATCAGAGTCTCACCTCGAGACGACCAGAGCTCCTCTCTCACAAAAAACGCCATAGTTCGACGGCCAACGGAAAGAGACAACACTGTACAACTGCACTGAAGCACTTCGCCCAACTTCGTGCTGTAAAAAATATTTTATACCATTTCAAAAAATAAAACATGGCTGGAAGAGGTGGTTTTGATCACGCTAGGTAAATATTAATTGAATAACTATTAATAAACAAATTGAAAAGTGAAAAAAAGCTGCGAATTTCGTGGCAAAGTTATGTGTGAATTGAATTTGTGTGAAATTTATTGTGATGCCCGCCTCTGGCATTCACAATTTCCCGGGCAATGTAACTTTTTTTTGGCTCACTAGGGCGGCGAGTGAAAAATGTGTTCTTCCTCTCCCTCGGAGGCGATTTGTGCTTTGCGCTCTGAAAAAAAAAAAAAGAAAAAACCAGCCGAATGCACAAACGAACCAAACTGAAAAAAAAGTTAAATCCAAAGTTTACACGGTTGCAAATGAAACAATTTTTCTGGGATTCGCGGCTTTGCCACTGTGCGTGTCTCGTGCGCTGAAAATTGATATGGCCTGGCTTGTGGCCGATGCTTTTTGGGTTCGTTCGAGTGCCTATCGACTTATGTGGCAAAGAGAAGAATTCATAATTAGTTGGCAATTAATTGTTGTTTATGTAACACACACACAATGCAAAGAATTTTTTGTTAAAGTTAAATGTTTGCCTTGCGGCAATTATTTTTATTTCCTTTTTCAGAGGTGGATATGGTGGAGACCGTCCCAGAAAACAACTTCCATCGGAACCCCCATTCATTGCTTATGTTGGCAATTTACCCCAAGGCCTGGTGCAAGGGGATGTTATGAAGATTTTCCAAGATTTCGACGTTAAAAATGTGCGTTTGGTTAAGGATCGTGAAACAGATCAATTCAAAGGATTCTGCTATGTCGAATTTGAGACTCTGGAAGATTTGGAAAAGGCGCTCGAGCGCGACGGAAGGATTAAATTGGATGATATATCTGCCCCGCTAAGAATCGATATAGCCGAACAGAGGAAAAATGACCGGTAAGTGATAATTTTTTTGTATTTCTTTCATAAACACGTGTTGGATTTGATTGATTCCTTGTATTGCATCTCTCGATTCCCCGGGGGCATGTTAGGGTTATCATGGTTCTGTTCTCCGAAAATCAATAATAAGGTTTTTTTTTTAGTTTTGATTTAAAGTGTGAAGCGCGGGGTGAACAAAATCATTTGTAAATGTTTGCTATTCCGGAGATAGGAATACGTTGACCCCGTGATAATTTGTTTCTGTTTATTATGCCACCGGAGAATAGCATCGTCTGTTGTATTAGCGCGAAAAGGAATTGCAACTTGAAGATTCTTTGTGGTCATGGCAATTATTGAGACTCAACAAATGATGGGAGTCGTTTTTGCAGTGACGTGTTACTCATGTTGACCAAGCAGTTGGTCGCTTGGCGGTAGAGGGTTTTTGAGGTTAGGTTCAGTATTTTTCCCTTTCTAAATTCAAATTTGCTTAATAAATCAGAATTAGATTTTCTGTAGTGTAACAAAAATCAGTGATGAATCAGAGAATTCATTTTTCGATGTTTTACTCGATCAGATTTGGTGTGGAGTGTCTCAGAGTCTCGGAAGTTAGTAATTGCACTCCGATATTTCACACAAATTCTGTCCCTCATCACAACCGTACCTGGTTTTCTGTTTAAAAAGATCCTGGTTATTCAAAAAAGACGATTCAGAAAGCATGAGATATGTCGGTTGCTTGGGAAGGAAATGGCGGCGAGAGTCTAATGGTCATGCAAAATCTTCTTTCAAGAAACTCGTTGGTAAACATTCAGACAGCTCATTTTTAGCCAGTTGACTCATGGAAGACTTGGCGGAAGTAATTATGGCAACAACTCAAAAAAAGAAAGGAAAACCTTTCAAAATTCATTAGCAAACGTTCAGATAATTCATTCTTGGCATGCTAACTCTCATCAAACACTGGATGAATGTAATCATACCCAAGTCTTGCTTTGAATCGATTCAAAGCTGCGTTGCTTAAAAATTAGGGTGATTTCGAAGCTGCTTTGGTTGTCTTCGGTTTGCGTCGTTTACAAGACTACAATACATGGGGATTGTGGAATCAAAATACATGGTTATCGTCAATTCGATTTGCGTAGGGTGATCCTGGTCTCAATGAACGAGGCTAAGCCAGGCTCTAGTGCAATTGTAAAACATTTAAAAATTGTCTATTCAATTCTTAAGCTTACAACAGGAATATACTAAGCATAAAATAAAAATTCCATTTTTATTTAGCAATTTTTAATTTTTTTTTACTGACTGGTTATTTTGCCGCTGCGTGTCTTTATGAAAGGTTCTTACGCATCTTTAGGAAAGGTCCTTTTCTATCCAATTGTGGATGAAGTTGTACTGTACTTGTTTCCTCTTTATTCTTTGAAATCAGTCGGTAACCCAACGTTAGCATCCACCATCGAACTCTCAACCATTTGTTTCGTTTAACTTTTAAATTTAGGTGGCATGAAAAAAAAAGATATTTAGGACGCTAACTGATCGCGTTTGTCAATCCTTCATTTCGACCAAAAAAACAACTTCGTTTTGAGTCACTGACATGTCTACAAACGAAATAAAAGTCGCATTCTAAGAGGTCGTAGTGTTAGTTTTGCACCCGGACTCCCGGCAAAGTGTGTATAGTATAATCTGTGCGACAGGCTGTAGAGGGCCAAAGCCAATGCATTCGGCGGCCTTTAGATACAGACAAATAATCTCAACGTGTCGCTACTGCCTTCCTATACCTCAGAAGATGTCGGCTCCGTTTAAGGTTGGTGTCATGTTTTCCAGATGAAACAAACAACAAATGGTGTCCAACATTTGGATTTCTTTTCATTCTGCGCCCCTAACTTTGTGCGAATTGTTTGCTTCATTCTCTTCTTCATCACTTCTCTCATCTTCATTTCAACGGAATCTTTAATCCGCTTAGAAGACATAGAGAGAGGTAGAATCCTACAAACAACACAAGAATTGTATCTTTAAGAAAGTATTCTAAGAGCTCGTAGATGGAGAAATTACACCCGGACACCGAACAATATGCTTCACCTCTGTTCCCTTTTTACCTTTCGATTAACTGCTCGTCCAGCTGGATGGTTCCAGGTAGATCATTAGAAAGTAAATTGAAAATAACATGTATTGCTACGCGACAGAGAGAGGGCTTAGTCTTGTTGAGTACATTCGACGACTAATTAGTAAATATTTCCTACAAAATTAGAAATTTCACTGTAAAAGGTTTTCCACGAAGCGCAATTTTTAGTCGAATGCTTCTCGGTCAAGAGCACACCGAAACTAGTCGGTAACGACCTTCATTGGGGAGTGTTATGAGAACCTGGCAAGCAAATACGGCTAAAATGTATTAACCCGACATGTAATTAACCAGCATTTCTCGATGACATCATTAGTGTCAGTTTGTTTGACTTTTAGATGCGAAATTTCAAAGCCATCGGAGTGCGAAATTCCAAAGCGCTGATCATGAATGAGTGCGGTCGATAATTTGTAGCCTGCATTGACTCTTTTTATTTCTGTGCATGAATCTTGATCGTTTTGGAATTATTTATGTTCAAATAACTTCTCTCAGTGTCAGAGTTGCTTAAATGCTTGCAGGGAAACCGAAAAAAAAAAAAAAAAAAATACTTATATATGAGGGAAGAGCAGAACGCTGTAATTTTTATTCTTAAATTAGTCAAATCGTTAAACCTCTACTGCGCAA
Organism: Syritta pipiens; assembly: GCA_905187475.1. Lineage (NCBI taxonomy): Eukaryota > Metazoa > Arthropoda > Insecta > Diptera > Syrphidae > Syritta > Syritta pipiens. The sequence goes on along the minus strand of LR994571.1, from coordinate 7,141,824 downwards.
ACAGCCTTCATCATCATCTTCTTGACCGCGTGTTCCTCTAATGGGGAAAAGAATCTCCAGGCAACCCGGTCCTTCGCCGCTGACTCTAATTCATCAGGAGGTATGCCCAAGCGTAACCACATGAGATATAGGAATTGGTTCAGCCATCTCATCCTGGAGCGGTCGCCTTCCTGGCGGGATAGCATTCAAGGCGCATACGGCAAACAGCCTTATGATTTTTAATTTAACAACTAGAAATTTGCAATTGCCACACACTATTGTTTTGGCAGTTTAGATTTGATCTTTGACTGTGTATTTTTGTGTATACAGTCGAATCTTTACGGGTCTCTAAGTCGAATTTTCACGGGACCTCAAAATTAATTCGATTTAGAGGGAGTTCGTCTTAAAGGATGGTTTTTGTATGGAAAATTGGAAAGGGAACTGCAAAAAAATTCGAGTTAGACTGAAATTTGACTTTGAGCTAGTAGACTGTATTTTGTTTTTATTTGCTTGGTTACGAATAAATGCAATCTGTCTTTGAAAAATGGTGCGTGGACAGAGTCAAAAAGAATTTCGATTCCTAGATTGTCACTGAGAACTGATAAGTTAGTCAACCATTTCAATAACATTTCACTGCTTTGTGAAAATCCAAAAATAAAAGGAATGTCTACAGTGGAACCTATTTAGTAGGACTTCACTTAAAGCGACCAATTGTCTATTGCGACTCATGCATATTAGGTTTGCATACAAATCGACTATAGTATATTTGAATAAATTCTTCTGTCCTGTAATGAAATACTTCAATTGCTGTGGGTGGCATAATATCGCTTAATAAATAATGATCATGAAGACGCATGCAGTAAGAAACTGATATACGTTGTCAATAATAAATTTAGATTGAATTACTTATCAGTTTTCGTTTTGAATCATATCGCTCAAAAACAAAAAGAAAAGATACACTCCAGCGCAGCACGAGATCATCTGTTTCCTGTTGCGATTGTTCACTCTATTTGGAAGATCCCCAATTGTGGACAGAGCATGTATTCGTTTAAATTGAAGACAAATATTTTTCATTTATTTCTAGAGAATTGTTTCTATTTAAAATTTTGTAACTATCTGCCCTTTATCTGAAGTGCAATGAGGTTTGTTTTTGTGGTCACTTCAATCAGTTGATAGGTATGCTAACAAGTTTCCGTTAGATAGTGAGAACCGTAGATGACGACATATGTTATTAGAAACAAAAGTTAAGTAGTTTCTTGCCGTAGATGTAACAGTCGTCTCATACACTATGAGGGATCTTATTTATTTTTTCAAAACTACCTGAAAATTTAAAAACTTGGATATAGTAAATGTAGGCATAGTATAGGGCGGGTCTTGTTCATATCATCTTAATGCTAATAAAGAATGAAACATGTTCATGGAAGTACGACACATTTTCACTTGAATCTGAGGGTGCTTTCAATGAAGGAGGAGAAAACCTTTGTAAGAACCTACTAATCGGGCCACTTTTCTTTGGCCCCGAGGGTGGTCTGATTTGACAGGTTTTACTGTATTACCATTTTATAAACTTAAGCTTAGTATGGTTTGGTCCAGGGTAGTCTACGAGATTAAATATCGTTAGATAAATTTTGATAGATTAATATACAGTACGCGACAGAAAGATAGCAGATGTACCTTTTTTCGTATACAGAAACAGCTTCACTTTTTGTATTAATCATTTAATAAGAACTATTAGCAATGCAATAGCATAGCATAGCACAGCAATGCAATAGCATAGCATAGCAATGAAATACAAATTAGAGCACAAAATAAGATAATTCAATATATAGTGTAAGCACCATAAGTGATGCGACAAAGAGACAGAAAAATTAAAAAGCTGAATGTAGAAAATTTCATTATTTCAGATGATCCTCCTTGTTTCTTAAGGAGAAATTATTACACTTAAACGATGAAAACAGTATCTCAACTCATCTTTCTCCATAATCTTAGAAAATCGTGTCATGTGCTATCTTTTTGTCGCGGAGTGTATGTATTTACTTGGAAGTTTCCTTCAATAATACGTGTTCTGTAACTAAACGTTAAAGTGTACTTATACAAAGCTTCCCAACGAAGTTCACAGTTTTAAATCATTTAAATCCATTGTGCTTACGCCAAAGTATTGCACACGAAACTCGCTTTGAATAGGGGGTGCTGTCAGTGAATATCCAGCTACGATTCATAGTTTTACGTTTTGTGACCTAGTGTATTCAAATTCAAATAAAGATTGAACAATTATTAATCTAATTGGTTTGGCCTTATACCGTCTACCAGTCCTTCAATGGATGGTACTTCCATTCGCCATGATTTGTCGAAAAAAGAGTTAAAGTGGTCGGTCTTACTTTGAAGCTTGAGGGTATCAAGCAAAGCAAGCTAATTCGAATTAGACTTTAGGCTAGAAGATGATCGTAAGATAGAGGTAGGTTAATGTGGCTAGCTGGACAGGATAAAGCTCCTCTTGACTTAATTAATTTTCGCAATCAATTTACATCTACACTCATTACATTATTTGGTTTTTTTTTCTTTACAGAGGAGGCGGTTTCCAAAAGCGCGGACCACCACGACAAGGTGGTGGTAATCACCAGCAATTTAACCGCGGCGGTGGCGGCGGTGGTGGTGGTGGTGGTAACCGCAACGATAACAGAGGTGCGTACAATGATAATTACGGGCACAATGATAGGAATCGTGTCGGCGGTGGTGGTGGTGGCATGAATAGAGGATATAATGGTAAATTTCATACCATTGTATTTTCTTGCTTTTGGGATAACTAATTTGTATGTTGGTTTATTTTTTTTATTTATCCTTAAAACAGATCGCCCCGCGAATCGAGGACGCTATGGTAATTTTAATGATGATCGTAATTTCGATCGTAATCACGACCGCAATAACAGAGAAGGTAGCTTCGGTGGCAGTAGTCGAGATGGTGGAGATCGCTATAATAATTTTAGCCGACCACGCGGAGGCACCGGCGGTGATCGTGATCGCCATTATAATCAGAATTCCTCAAATGACAGACCTCCTTCGTCTGTGGGATCGTTAGGTAAGCAGTATGAAAATTGAAAGGAATTGTGGTAGCTGCTGATTACTTGTTGTGTATATGGAAGCAGGTGTTAAGAGTTAGAATTTTTGATAATAATCCTTGATGTACAACTTGATGAGTTTCTAAGGTAGGAGGTGATGAGTTTTTTTTTTTCCCTTAGTTCTCAGACACTCAAACTAGATGTTTCAGTTTTTTTTTTCAATTTGGAGAGAGATTTTATATGAATGTTTTCAAGCATTGTTTGCTTATTATTTTTTATTGTTTTAGCCGAGAATAAAAACAAATTGAATTTTACTGTCATAAAAAGTGTGTGAACTCCATTTAAACAGTCTGGAAATAAGTGCAAGTTTTATAACAACAAAGAAAGCACACTTTGCTTAGTGTCGCTTTGTTTTGGACTAAAAAAATCGGCACGACCAGCAGTTTCCATGTTTGCGTTAAGAGCGCGTGTATTGCTTGTTTGATTGTAGTTGAGATATTTATTTTTGTGACAAGCCCACCATTGTTCTTCTAATATTGTATCTGGTTTTTATTCCATGAATATTTAATAGTTCGAAGAACTATACTTATCAGTCTAGGAATTGCTTTTCAGAATTGCTACGTCAGATGAAATCGTTCGTATAATGAAAATGTCGATACATTCAAGATTTATAGAATAGGAGCTTACGCATTCCCGTGCTTCACTGTCTTCTACGTCATAAGGGACCCCTAAAGAGAGCAAGAGTCAATAGAGTGAAGTTGAATCGAGTCAAGCAAATAGGGTGCCTTATGACGCAGACGTCGAACAAAGAGAGTACATTTAAATTGATTAAGTAATCTGTGATATAACTTCCAGTTCCCTGTTTAAAGATCTTACTTCATTTCTTACAAACTCGTTACAAGCCTCTGCAGATAATAAAACTAACTAACTAAACACTTATTTCTGGTTGCGACAGGTGGCATATGTTTTTACGAAACTGAAGCAGATATATTTTCTTTATGAATTTTTTTATGAACTTGTTCATTAATGGCGTTAGTTTAGATATTTATTTTTGTTTCATTATAATCTTCGCTTTTGCTGTCACTACATCGTTTTTTTCGATCGAAAATCTGGAGCATAATTTAATTTCGAGCAGAGACGCTCTCGGGGAAACGAAGATTATAGCCATTTTTCATGTCGTTTCTCACATCCTCAAGAAGTGTGTGTACCACTTCAAGCTGGCAGGATTTGTCAATCTTTCTAAACTGCACAAACAATTGGAGCTACAAGATTTGTAATTTTGAAGAAACATTGGCGTGTGTACATTCTTGTCCAATATGTTCATCCTTATCCAATTCGTAAGCCACAACAAAGCCAACTGAGTCTTTGTAGTCGGCGGAAATTGACCTTTCCAGCTATATCCGGATTTTTGTTTAACTTGTCGAGCTCGCAGGGAATATGAATCTTGTCAAGGTTGATCGTTCTTTCAGTCGTTTTCGTAGTCTGCTAGGTTTTCTTAGGTTTAAGGTAACATAGAAGTAAAAAATACTTTCAAGTTGGAAGTTATCAATACGAAATACTTTCAAGAAGATATCAATGAAGAAATTGAACAAAATTTAGCTATCCAAACTGGGTGGCCAAGAAGAGATCACAGGACGTTGAATTTCCAGTGGGCGCTGTAGAAAGCAAAAAAAGAAATTATATTACAAAATAAAATTACAAATAAAAATAATGAACTTCTTGGTCTTTCTTGTACTTTCTTAGTCGAACAAGGGCTTTGGTTCTAAAAAATAATATTTTGCTTTGATTCTTGAAGAGGGTACTAGTGAGTTTGCTATACGTAATGTGTCACTGCAATTGGCCACTTCATTTTCGAAGCTTTACTGGAATTTGCTTGTCTGAGGTGGTACAATAGTACAGTAGTTTATAAACTCGTATTGGAAGTAGACCTATTCTCTAATGACAAGAAAATTAAATTCCTGTTTCTTCGATCTTGTGGTCACCCTTTCCTTTCCTCTATAGACTCGGTATCTGCACTTTGACGACGCCTGCTTTCCAATAGTTCAGTTAGATATGATATTAAATATTGAACATTATCAATCGCCAGTGAATAGGTTCTAAAACGTTCCCTTGTGCTGATAGTTTTGCCAAAAACATAAACGCAGAAGGTGAACGTGATGATAGTAAACTGGCGTACTCTGGTCTTGTTTTTTAACTTTCTTCATATCAATTCTCGTTTTCTTCAAACTTTTTTTCCTTACAGAAAGAAGAAAAGTAATAAGATCAAGAAACTTTAGTTTCAAAAATAAAAACCAAAAACAACTAATTAAATAATTTTTACTTCACAGACGACAGTGAGAGACCTCGACTTAATTTAAAACCTCGAACTATACAAGCACCCATTAACGCCCTAGCGGAGACAAAGCAAGCTGCTCTGATATTCGGCAATGCAAAGCCACGAGAGGAGAAACTCAAAGAACTAGGCAAGGACGCTGTAGACATAGACTATTTAAGTTCTTAAAAAAATATAAATGAACAGAAAACATAAATTACTACAATTTATTAAACAGAAAGAAAAAAAGAAAATATAAAGTAGTAATTCATTCACAGCTCCCAGAGCTGAATATAAGTGAGTATATTGTTATGAGGAAGAAGAATAAAATCGAAGAAAGAAGAAATATAATTACAAATCAAATGCGCGAATTATTTCACAAAACATAAGAAAAGAGAAAAAAAGAGAAAGTAAAATCTATCCATGAAAGAAAAAATTATTAAAGAAAAGAAAAATACAAAACGAAAGGAGAAAAAAGAAAATAATAAGGAAGCAAAGGAAGGATTTCATAAAAAAAAATTAAAAAATAAATAAAACAAGCAAAAAAAGAGCAGAGCTAGTTTCTTCTTTTTTTTTTTAATTTTTAAACAGAAAAAACAAAAAACCTTAAATAAAAAAAAACAAAAACAAAAAATTAAAATAAAGATATTTGTATTTAAAAATTAAATATTAAGTGGATATTGAATACCAATATAAAAACAAAACCTTACTAATAATATATAAATAAATATATATGCGTATATTAATTTGTAAAAAAATATAAAATCAACTTTTTAAAACATTAATTACTACCATACACTTACACTTTGATATATTTATATGCAAATATATCTAGTAATAAACATTTGTAAAAGAGAACAAGAAAGAAAAAAAAACCAAGTAATAAATAAAAATAATTTTAAATTAAATAAGCTGACGAAATTATTAAGGACAAAAGTGAATATACACCACAAAGCCACATACACACACCCACACACGCAGAGATAGGTTTTTCTTTGTTTTTGTCGCAGCTTTTATTTTCTTACGTTCTTACATTTTACTTTACTTGCTTATTATTAATTAATTAATTAACTTTTTTTATTTTATTTGAATACTGTTTTAAAGGATAGAAAAGCAACCAAGAGAAGCTCCTCGAAGAGTGGGGTAACGATCTCTCAGTGCTCTTTATATTATTTATTATACGACCTGTTTTTGAAGTTTTTTTTTTATCTGCGCCCATATAATAATAGTAGCATATACATATATACATAATTATATATATCTCTCTCTATCTCTATAAAACGATCCTTTCTTCCACTAATCATTTTTTAAATCTAATTTTGAAGTAGTAAAAAGGCAAAAAAAAACAATTTAAAACAAAATAAGGCGGAAAAATAAATAGTTTTGAGAAAAAAAAAGAAACTAAAACTATTCTGTGTAAACGTAAACAACAAATGTATCAGGAGTTGTATTGTGTTACTGCTGGTCTTAGCGTCTATACTGTTATAATTAATTAATTTTTTCTTAATTATTTTCTTTTTTTTTTAATTTTACACGTGTAAATGATTGTTTTTCATAGAAAAATAAAAATAAATAAAAATCATAAAAAAAATAATAAAACACAGAGAAAAATTAAAACAAAACTAACGATTATTTCATTTCAATATTTCTTCTCTTAGTTTTTTTTTTGCGCGCATAAAGAATAAACAAATAAATTATATTTTGTTTTTATTTGATTTGTGTTGTGGTTTGTGTTTTCTGTTGGGAAAAACTAAAAAGAAACAGTTATTTTTGTTAGTTGTAGACTTTCGTGTAGGAAGTTATTGAGGTATTCGAGCTTTGTTTTCTTTATTTTTAAAGTATACTGTATACATAATCTTTTTTTTATTATTTATGTATTCGTATGGAGATGTACGATAGCAAGAAGCCACATTTATTCAGTTTGTTATACATTTTTACTATGTTCGTCGTTCAGCAATTTCTGGTTGGGCTATTGTCTATGCGTTTTGTTCACTAAGCGAAGAATTCTTGTTTTTTTTTTTTTTAAATATCCTCTGAGTCACGAAATTCGCATATACATGTATGTATGACGAATTTTCATCTGGCATCGTTCACAGAACGCCCACGCACTTGTCTCAAAATTTATTCGTTTAGCACACCAAGGTCAGTCAAGACATTTTGCTGATTGATCGTTTTTACAAATGACAACAATACGATTTTAGCTTAAAGTATCACATTTCAAATGAAGAACAGATAATCTCCAAATTGGAGACTTATATTGCGTTTGTGGGGGATGTGTCATTGTCGATGTCATTTATTTTTATACATCCACCGAAGGGGTGTGTTTTATAAATTGAGATAAACGTGCACCGTTTGTGCTGTCCCACTATTTGATTCACAGGTGATTCAAGAGATTACGCGGCATCTGAGGTTAAAATGATTTTTTGTTTACCATCATTGTTTTGAGGTTGGGTTTGATTTAATGCAGAACCTTCTGTTTCTTCTGGTTTTCTGCTTTGCCTCGACTAGAGGATAAGTCATGTTTTTTTTTTGACTTTATTTTGTTCTTTATTTAGTTAAACCACTAGTTCGGTATTGAAGAAAGTATGCCTTATTTAAAAGTAGACATGTACGACCAAAAATCTATTATCGAAGAAAATTGGATGATCATAAAAAAAAAACGAGAAACGATGGAGTTTTTAATTACTATAACTATAAGTCCAATAAAGCTAGCTAAAAAATAATGAAAATATGGTTTGCCACCCGACGAATTCTGCTTTAATTTGTTTAAGTATATTTCGATTAAACGGATGTTAAAACTATAAGATGGTTGCAGAACCTTGCGTTGCTCTATTTTGCATTTTAACTAAGCAATTTTTCTATGAAACAGGAATATTTGTTTATATTTGTTATTCTAACCCGAGAGTAATAACAAATAGATCAATGAATGTTCCAAATACCAAGTTGTCTTCTATGCGTAATTATATTGATATAAAATAGAAAAAGATATATAGTCTGGTATAGGCAATGTCAATTAATTGTTAACTATTTCTAAGACCTATAGTTAAGAAAGCGAATAGTCATCTGTTGGTTTTAGATCCTTAAATTTAAATCGGTAATAACTTAAAATAAAGAAGGTAATAAGCAACCATATTCTGTGTTCAATAAAAGAGGGAATCACATGACATGGTGCCCCAAGATCAGTGTACATTTGAGTGGGGATCAATGTCAGTGTCTTGAAACTGGCTAAACCATATCTGTTTGCTGGCGAACACTACTGACGGTGAATGATAGCAAAAACACCTGCGAAAAAAAAAAAATCACTTGGCGAACTGAATAAATGTGGCTTCTTGCACTCATAAGACTATACAAACAGTTTACTCAGATTATTTTAATTATTACATATGGTAGATTACGTTAACTTCTCTCTCTTCTCCTGTAAGATGCTATTATCTAACAATAACAATATAAAAGGAAATATATATAAAACGCTAAGGCTGACTCCATACAAAACAAAACAACTTCATAATACAAATTTAAAATAAAATAAATGAAATTTATTGAGCTTATAAAGTTAAAAAAAAAATGGAAAATAAAAACCAAACAAAAAAAAAATAATCTACAATAATTTTTTTTACAGTGAAAAAGAACAGTAGATTTTTGAAACATTTACATTTTCATTTTCAATTTAAAATAAATGCAATTTTTACACACAGTTTTGAAGTATTTAAAAAAAAGAATATGTATAAATTTGGTGCTACTAAATAAAATATAAAAAAAGTATAAATAATACAAGATGCATATATTATTAACAATTCGTAGTTTGATTTACATCGTTTGTTTTTCTCCTTATTTCAATTTACTTTAAACAATTTCAATTAATATAATTTATTTCAATGGATACATAGTAAAAGAATTACATTTAAAAATTAAAAAAAAACACAAAATTTAGCAATTTTAAGTGTAGTTAATTGCAAAACAATGAAAAAAAATTAAAAAACCCAAAAAAAATATATAAAACTAAGAAAAAACAAAAAAAAAACAAAATGAAATTATATGAATATGATGTATTTATCTATACCTATACGAAAAGTATAAGAATATTTTACAGGATTACAGATTACATATAATGACAAATTTTCTATGTAAAAAAAAAAAAAAAAATCAAATACAAAATAAATAAAAAAAGTTATTTAACATTAACAGATGTAATGAGGGAAAAAAGAAGTAAGTACACGTAAGAAAAAAACACATTTTTGAAAAAAAAGAAACATAAATTAATTGATAAAAGGAACCTTTTTAGAATGCAAGCTAACTAATATGATGTATTAAATTTAACAAAATGAATAAATAAAATATTAATTTTAAATTAAAAACAGATTGTTTTTTTGTACGTTTTTTTTCAGTCAATGTGGGTTAATTAATATAAAATAGTCATCAAATTAAATTTCTAATATGATTTTTTTAAGGCTTATTTTCTTGCCAAGGAATTGTGTTACGGAAGTGAGCAGATGAATGCCCAAATGTATTACGAAATACAGAAAAATCATATACATCGGGCGGCGTAACAGCTTGTTGCGGCTAGCCCTCCTAGTTTTCTTGCGCCTCCACTATGTTGCGTGCGTTATAATCTGACACATTTTTCATGACAAAAGTACTCCAGGGAAATTGTCAGTCGTTCACTAGAGATGGTGCGTGAAAAATTTGAATCGAATATGCCTGTTACTATTAGGTTGTCAAATATCTCCCTTCCGCCTTTTTGTCTTTTGAATTTTCCGGCTATGTACAAAGCGCTGCAGAGCTCGTATACAAACTAATCATGCATAGCGTCGTTTTGTAGGTTATGTCAAGACCTTTCAAATGATTTATTGCCAGATACGAGCTCTGTAGCGCTTTGTACATGACCGGAAAATTCAAAAGACAAAAAGGCGGAAGGGAGATATTTGACAACCTAATATTTTCGAATGGCCAGCGTAGTCCCCGACCCAAGCCAATAGAAAACTTAAGGGATCTTCTAGACCGAGACATTAGGAAGCGAAAGCTATCGAATTGTTCTAAGCTGATGGACCGAATAAGGTTGGAATAGGAGCTAAATTCACTTGACTTTTAAGCTGTTAGCTGACTCAATGCCCAATAGATTACGTACCGTCATTGCCAACAAAAGGTACGGTACAAATACTAAACAAGTTTATTTATTACAGTGGTGGCCAGAGAATTAGAAACGAATGCTTTTCTCTTCATTGTTTGCTTATAATATATTATTTTTCAAGACTACATAAAAAATAATTTTACATTCAGTAAAGTTTTATTTTTACCGCTAAAATAAAACATTTAAAATTCAACGAAAACAAAACAAGTTAATTTAAAGCCCCAAAGAATTTGAAACGGACGAAAAAAAATTCTTTGTAAAAATCTGGAAAAAATGGTAGGTATTTTGTTGAAAACCCTTTGTTTATCATAACAGAACAAAGTTTTGGGGTTATGCTTTCAACCAGAGCCTGGCATCTTGAACGACCTCATATGCTCTTGCTTTCTGAATAAGTCTGGTGCGTTTTTTCATCGTACATGCTTTAAGTTTTTCTTGCAAAAATGTTTAATGATTTTTAAGTCGAAACTTTACACTGTCCAATGTACAATATTAATTTTTTCCCCCAAAAGCCATTTGTGTACTACTTGCGCAGTGGATTTAAAGTCGTTATCATGCTGGAAAATGTACGTAACGGGCATACATTCGAAACAGTTAGACTCAATTGTATCTTTTACTACCATGAAATTTAATATCGAATTCTGAAGCAAAGGAATATTGGAGGAACATTTTGTATTTTTGAAATCAGCTATTATACTCTGATCATAAACTAAACAAAAATGGAGATAAACTAACATTTTTTAAAATTTTGTTACACGTTGTAATTATTGATTGGGATTTAAATATGCAAAATGTGCATTCCAAGCAATCTGTTCTTTAGAATTATAAGAATTATATAAAGAATTCCTTGCAACAAATATTGGCCAGTAGCAGCGTTATCTTCCGAATTGTAGTTGAGAAGTTTTTAGTCTCGCTTCAGTTATCTGAAAAATTGTGTGTGCTAAATCGGGCCTTTCGGTGTTCTACTGTTTCGCTGTTAAATTGCCTTTAATCAAAATTTCAGTAATAAAATTTCAGTTACATAGTCAGTGCACTTTTTCTGGCGGATGTGCTATAACTTTCGTCATAGTTTCCAAAAATATACTGTCTTATAATATCTTATTGATCTCTCAGAAGGATTCTATGTACAACAAGTAGAAGTGATTAAAACACAAACTCCCTTGACATTACACAATAATTTTATTTATGTTCTGTTTCATTTTTACAATTTTTTCTTTTTCCTTTATACATTACAAAATATATTTTAGTATAATTTTTTTTTATATTTTCATTTACTTTAATATTTACGTTTTTTGTTTACTTGTTGTTTTGTTTTATATATTTTTTTTTTGGTTTGGATACAAATAAGAAAAAAGAAAACATTTATTACATTAATTGTTTGTTATATTGTTGTTAATATCAAGAAAATATTTATTTATTTTTTTTTGTTTAGTTTGTTGAACAACATTTAAAAAAGAGAAAATAAAATATGAAGCAAAATAATAATAACTGTCAATCTACATAATTCAATTGATGAACATAGTTTTATAACAAAATTAACATTTAAAAAAAAAAATATGAAATACTAAAAACATTTTACTAAGAAAGTAAACAAAATTAAACAAAGTACAAGTGTGCTTATGCATTGGCCAGAGTTTAAAGCAAAGTTGAAAGAAATGATTATTAGTTTGTTTTAAACTTTCATTTTTTTTTTTACTAAAATTTGCACTACAAAAAATTTTTTGAACCAAAATGGTGGCACGATTTACATACATTGGTCGAAATATATTTTTTTAAATATTTTAATTGTATAAGTGTTTTTTTTATTTATAATTTAAATAAATGCATTTTCATAGATTGTTTTATCAGCAGTGTTACATTTATTAATATTTTTTTATATATTTAACAACATTTTCGGACAAATTGTAATTTATTGATGCTAAGTTAAATAGGGAAACATAAAAAAGGTAAATATATTTATTTAAGCGACTCTATAGGAGGAAACCACACGAAAAGAATTAAAGTTCAAGTGTAAAGTTGTAAAAAAAATGATCTTGTTAGAATGCAAAGGGTGGACTTAGAATTGGCTATTAATTGGGTTAAGAAAGGATTGGTTTTACAGACCTAAAAGGCCAAAGGCTAAAAAACTGCCTTTTAAATCTTCTTTTGCTCAGCACGATGTACGTTGAAGGATTCTACGATTCTAAAGTTTTGAAATAACGACCGGACAGATCAGAACACAATGATATTGATTTGTTTAAGAACCACGACCGATACTCATCGAAAAAAGCATTCAGATTGAGTAAGGGAACACAAAACAAGTCAAAGTTACATTTTTTTTAGTAATTATTACCACAGGTGAACTAAAAACAGACTCTCAAGAATTTTAAACAAGGGAGTAGTAAAATTTTAACGCGATTAGAAAATTATTTCGCTTGGGCTTCTAAGTGAACCCTTAAAAAGAACACCTGAAGAAAAGATGAACGAGGAATGTTAGGTCGGTCTGACGAAGAATTTTGTCAAGTCTTTGTTTGAAAAGAAAAAGGATGCCGGCAAGTGTGGTATAAGGTCAGCGATCATCTGTCGTTGGAGCGAATGTCCCCATTTGATCCGATCCGATTGGCTTTTTAAAATTATGAGTGTATAGAACGAAGCTAAACTTTCGATCCACTAATGTATCAATGTATCAACTCAATGCTTAACTATTTTCTTAACTAACTTATCTACAAATCAAGAACACGGGCATCATCAACTATTAAATCTACCCGCTTATACATAAACAATATATTTAAATTAAAAACTACTTGAAATGAGGTATTTGATGGCTTCTTCGGCCCTTAAATAACCAAATCTAAGCCACACCCGATATAGTTTCTTAAGTTAACTGCTATTTATTTGGTTTAAAGGAAGAATTAGCGACAAAAGAAATTCGAATATAGAAATGTTTTATGTTTGTTGAATATACATTTTTTTTTTACTTTTGTTAAATGTAAAACTGACACGGCTGTTGAAACTGTTATACATGTATGTTACGTTTAATATATTTTTGTATATATATATAAGTATTTGTTTGCAAAAATATTGTTTTTGAAAGGATTGTTTTCAGCATTTGTTATTTTTTTTTGTTTTTCTGCTTGTTTTTTTTTTTGTTCATTTTCTATTTTCATTCGATTTATTAAAAGTTCTCGGCTACTACATATTATTCATCATCATAGACATCGATAGATCGGCAGCACTATTATTTTCTACGGGACATTGTAAACTTCACGCTTTCGCACCGGGAATTTTCGATAGGACCTTTGAAAGATCAACACCGGATAATGCATTAATGGCTGGTGGCAGTTGTCCAACTAGACGTGCTACATCGTTGGTAATATTATCATTGCCGCCGATTAAAACGATCTCTTCGGTCTTGGCCAACGGTGCAGCAATTTCAGCGGCGATCTGAAAGAGAATAAGAAGAAAAACAATATATTAGTTTTGATGTTAAAGAAATTTTAGAGCTATCAATAGAAGTCTTTGTGTTACAAGTATTCAAAGTGGTACAGGTGATTTAGGCGATTTAGATTTCCACTATAAGGGGTTTCTGCCAGTTATCTGTTTTTGCTGCTCATAAGCAATTACATGCTATGTTATGTGTCGCCAGCTAGTCGCCAATCACATGGACCTGTAGGTCCACCGTGTATCAAAGCAACTCAGAGCTGATTTAAAATTAGAACTCCCAGACAGACAGAAGGACTTGGATGCGATAGTGTAGTTAACAAGTTGACTTGCTTTGAAGCTTGTCGCTTCACTCAATAAGTTGAGGCAGTAATTGGCGAACGTCTTGATTCGCTGCGCAGCCAAAAAGCACGTGGTGCAGCGTTTTGCTAGCCGATGGATCCCTGAAGTTCCTAAAAATGTCCGGTGGGATTAAACCCAACCTAAAAGCGTGATTGCCCAGTAAGCAATGCCCGATAATGGCCCAGGGAAGGCTTAGGATCTGTTCCATTTTACGTAGGCAGTAATCCAGCCAAAAACGTTTGCCTCTGTGAAGAGTTCGGCCTCAAATATTTTTAAATAATGTTTAATTGGGAACAGAATTGCAGAATTTCTGACGGACGGATCCGCAACTTCATTACGCTCATGACCAGATGACCCGATACCCAACCGAGTACTTGTCCGAGAGCTACTGCAATGCCTAACACTAACCGTTTAAGACTTAAACGTCCTACTGCTAAGCGATTTAGGCGCTACTTAAAGTCACCACGTAGATTTTAACTTTAATGAAAAGAAAAAGTCGATTTATTATTTAGAGCGGTCCACCATGCCACTAGTCCACAAAATAAGATCAGTCTTACTACGGAAGTGTAGATCCAATGGGTCACTTTTGGTTGTATGCCACAATTTGACCCGAACATTTTTTTACAAGAATAAAACGCAATTTGCGCCTTTTGATTGCTTTCCTGGACATTGAGTTTCAGGTAAGCTTCCAATCAAATATGACACCAAGAAATTTGGCACTGAGCTCCCAGTATATATATATAATATATTCCGGAATTCTATGTTTTCTGGACACAGTACGAGTTCTGTTTTCCTGGCGTTTTCATTTAGGCCTCTCTGAGTCTCCACTTTTTTAGTTTCACTCATAAATTTACCCATTATAAGCGAACAATGTCATCTGCGTATGCTACTACCTTGATGCCAAGTACGCACTTTTTAAGATTAATACAAATTACGAATCGGTAAATCATCACAAAGGGATTAGGAAAACTGCTTGGGATTAAAGTAACCAACAAGCTCCGAAAATTTGGTTTGCAGTATGTCTAACTGATTGTTTTGTTTGGTTGAAAGTCAAAACAACTCGACGTTATACAAATTGTAAGTGTTTCATACTTTGTTCTTTTTCAAATCTGTGCTGTTTATGCATATCTGCTGATCTACTGCAATCTACTGATTTTAGTGGATTTTGACGAATTTTATAAATTTCCTTGTACATGTAAGCATAAAACACTGATTTTATTTAACTTGCTTACTAGATTTTAACATATTATAGCCGATGAATCTGGCAAAGCGACTGCATTTATTTTTTTGGGTGGCTACATATTTATAAGACGGAGTATAAAACTTAAACAACTCAAAAAAAGTCTACCAATTTTTATGAAAAGTGCGTTGCCTGTTTAAATTTTTGACACGCTCACAGTGAATTCATCAGTCGATTGAAGACCTCAGGCACTGTAGCTGTGAAAAATAGGATATTGAATAGGATATTGAATTGCCGCTTTTATATCCAGAATACCATTAAATAAAATCTCTGTTGCATACCAATAAATATGTTCAGAAAGATGTTTACATGTGATAAGCCCTCGGTTTTTGTTTTCGGGCAAAAGCGTTTTTTTGTACACAAATATTTCTTTTCAATGGCACCTGTGACATTTAGAAACTACAGTTGCATACACAACGTCTTAGACCTCAAACAATTATCAGCAGTAAAAATCAAGTATTGCCGTTCCCTTCATGAATCTAAAAGCCTCTCAATTCATTTGTATTCATTACGCATGTTTAATAGAAACTGCTTCTGCTGACGATAGATGCAGTCTTGGTATTTTAAACAGAACTCATACGAAGCTCTAACGAAAAAGTAACCTCCGCGGTTTTCATCAATAACACAGCCAAAAATACAGAACAAATGTAGTCCTCAAGAAGGATTGTCATTCTTTAAATACTTATTACAAGGTAAAGTACTAACCTTAGGCAGCGATTCAAGAACAATATTCATAATGGCAGCATCTCCGTATTGTTTATAGACGGCCGCCTTCATCTTCATCCTCTGGGCATCGGCCTTGCCAACCAATTCAATGGCATGTGCTTCAGCTTGACCAATCTTACGGATCTTCTCAGCTTCAGCACGGGCACATTCAATAGTTTGCTCCCTGAAAAATGGAACGAAATTTTACCAGTTTTCAAATAAAGTCCAAACAACTTTTTAATTTACCTTTTACCCTGTGCAATGGTTTGCACACGGTAACTTTCTGCCTCGGCTGGCAGCCTAACCGTGGACATCAGCTCACGTTCCTTACGCTGTACCTCTTGAGATTCGATTTCGATTTGTTTTTTTCGTTCGACAACATCAATTTGAATTTCTTCGTTACGAATTCTTTGTCGAATTTTCGCAGCTTGTAATTCGTAGGCAAGTTGAGATTCAGCTTTCTGTGTGGGAAGCACGATGAAAGGAGTGTAAGGACATTTCTGTCAGTGGAGAAAAATTTTGAAAAACTTACCGCTGTGTTAATTTCTTGATCGAAATTAGCCTTCTGCAACTTGTACATACGAGCGTTATCTTCAATTTTCGTATCTGTGGAGTATTTGACGTCCATGGCACTTTTCTCGCACTCTGCCTCACGAATGCCCGCGTCACGATTGGCTTCAGCAACACCAGCATCGGCATCACGCTTAACACTGGCCGTTTGTGCTTTACCCAGAGATGCCAAGTACTGTACATCATCGTAGACATCCTTGATGGTGAAGGAGAGAATTTCAATGCCCATACGCCCGACATCAGGTGCGGCTACTTCTCTCACTAAGGCAGCGAATTGGTCGCGATCTTTGTACACTTCTTCGACTGTAAGAGTTCCTGTAAGGATGGATGAAGAGTTTAGATTAGTTCAAGTGTCAAATGAGATGGGTAAGTGAATCTTTGTGGTGTTTACCTCGTAACCACTAAGTAGGTGAATCCAATAATCATGGAAACTTTAAACATTCCCATCCATACTACCGTCATTTTAATCCAAAGCAAAATACAAAATCAAAGGCACTTTGAAAAGTAATTAAGAATCAATTAACCAGAGCTATTAATCTTACACAACTTCAGGTGGAGTAGACCCGCTCGAGTTTACTTTTCGTCTAAGGTGATACACGAAGAGCTTAACGAGGAAATTTTTCACGTCGCGAAAGTCAAGGTGTTTCGATTAGATAGCAAGTGTTCTGCAGTACTCGGGTTTATAGGTGTCATTGATAAGGGGAAACAATTTATAAGATAATTATCTTAAAGTGCTCAACGAAACAGAGACATTGTCGTCATAGTTGGAGGGGTGACGTTAATGTATCTTGTGTAAGAGATTAAATGCTGACAGTGATTCGGGGTATGGAACGATATCTTTGTTTTTAAGGTGATTACAAGGACGTTACAGTGAAGACGGAAAGTTTTAGACTCTTTTTAAATTTTGATCCAAAAAATTGTAAATCAGGTACAGCGCGATGGTTTCAGTTTACTTCCATGTCGTCTATTAAACCCCGGTAAATAAGAAGGGCCTTTGGAGAAGGAATGAATTCATTTTTGTATTAAGCCTGAAATGCAATTTTTAAAAAAAGTCGCAAGGGGCACCCTTTTTACAACTTTGGAATTCATATCTTTCCAACAGTACTCTTTATTGACACAACCCGAAAGAAAGCTCAATCTCATTTTCAAAGACCTTTCGGTTGATATATCACTCGACAGGATCAGGCGAACTTTGAATAACAGCGCCCACGTCACCTCAATGGGAGCCACCCCCCTTGCAAAATGTCTTTTCGGCACTAATCTAGCCATCTGTTGTGAGCTAAATGTTAGACTTCCTTTAGAATTTATTTCCTACTTCTAGTTTTACTCTCACAATCATCACAACTCGTTCATTAATTCGTAACTAATGTTTTAGTGCATTTTACTGTTAAAATTTCTGTTATAGTTCAAATGACCTGTCTACTATTGAAGTTCATTCCAGAAGTTTTACTGAGCCATTAATAAAAGGTTTATTTTCATTGCAACGGATACACTTTATCTCTGTTTTATGACACTGTTTAGCAGACAGTTACGCTATATAACATGCATAAAGTTTAAGCTTACGACTGGTTCCATGTTGTTTTTTTTTTTTTTTTGTTTTTACTGTGAAAACTCACATGAATGATAATTATTTAAGGTAGTTTTGAGTCTAATTGTACATTTGGTTTTTTACAGAAAGCATAATATGTTTTCCTGGTAATAAAGACGTCTATGATGCCGACGAATGAGTTGCTGCGCAAAGATGATTCAAGGAGCTAAGTAGAAAACCGATACTGGTCTAAGGTTCTTAGAACAATTGTTTTATAACACAATTAACAGCACGTTGATTCAAATTCCTATCTTCAAGAAACACCACGATATTTTCATAAAATTACTTAGCCGATATAGAGGTTTTTAAGGTGTACAAACATACTTATGGTAAGAACAAGATATTTACTTCGGTTAAAGGGTCAACGCAATCAAGTTAAAGTCTTTAGCCATCCACATTAGACAGAGTAAATGGAGCGTATGAGTTTGGTCACACTCATCGGCACCGGAAACCTCGGGCTCATCGGAAGGTTAACTACACATAATTTCGTAGGCGAACATTCCACCCGAAATGTTAAAGTAACGTCAACGCGTACTACGAACTCTGTCAGTTTTTATTTAATTCTGTTGTTCGTTGCTACTGAGTAAACACGCTTCGTCTAAGCCAGAAATAAAGGAAAAAATTGTTTCTGGTTTAAACATAGAAAAATTTTTGAAGATGAAGAATCTTTCTGCTGTTGTAGACTTGTACTTAAATTCTGCCCGACTGCAACCACAAACTGTTCACCTCCATTTCCGGTGGAATACTCTCTCTTCTTTCATTTGCATTGTTTTTAGATGTGCCATTTTGCAGCTTTTACCGGGAAACACTTGAAGGAGGAAATGCTATCGTGGGAGGAAGTAAGAAAAAGGAGGAGGAGGAGGAGGAGGACTCTTTGGTGTAGTCATTCGAATGTACATATATTTTTCAAGCTTTGTCACATTTCGTCACACTAGTGAGTACGTCGTGAAACTAGTTTACGACGCTTAGTTCAGAGCCCTGGATTTTATGAAACACTTTAAACTTAAGCCAAGTAAAAAGTAATAGCCAGAGTCGTTAAAACAAAAAACTACAAATGCCAGGTCAGAGAGGTTAGGTAAAAGTTATTAACTGTGGGTGTGATGAGGTTTTTTTTTTTTTTTCATTTTTTGTTTTCATTAAAAAAAAGCATCGGATTGATGCAACTTTTAGTGTTGAGGGCCATCTGGACCATATAATATGTAAGGTTCGCAGTCAAAACGACACTTATCAGCATCGTATAAGATCAATTGAAAAATCTAATTTGTGTGCCACATAATTGCGCTATCGCTAATACAACACTGCTAATTACAGTGCTTTACATGATCTTGTTTTCATCATAAGTACTTTCCATTTTAGTATTCATTTCCTTCCATTTATTTATTAGTATATAATAAAAACTAAATTTACAAACTAACAATATTAGGAAGCACACGATTTAGAAAGGTATAAAATAATGTCTTTTGAAAATAGCAATATTTCTATTTCAGAAATATTCTATTTAAGACAGAAATCAATTGCACATAACAGAAACCTACAATAGAGTGTCTTTAATTAATTCAATAGTTGTATTGAAAGTTGATTTTAAGTTAATATCTTATAATTTAGATCTATGTCTAAGAGTATTAACCCACAAACAACATTTATTGCCTTTGACTCATTAAAAAAACCGGTCAAGTGTGAATTTTATTCACGCGCAGTCACCAACAAATTAGTCTTTATGTTTTGATATAATTCGGAAAATGTGCTAATATGTAAAAGACGACGACCGATAGACACCGAAGTGGTACCAAAATGTTTTTTTTTTTTCTTTTGGAACTAGCCCAAAACAAAAAAAAATGTTTTCGGCCTATTCCTAAATAAATGAACAAACGATTCAATTCTGAACTATTTCTATCTCTTTTTTATATCTACAACGTTATAAAAAAGTGAAGTTTGCTTAGTTTTAGCCTCCTGACTGGTCTACCTACCATGAGTCATGAAAATATTTTAAATAAAAAATGTTTTCCTTGATTAGATCAATTCGATTGTGCTTGTTGAAAAGGTTGTCTAAAGCCAATTTAAGTCCACAGTCGACAATTTCTTCAGTTCTCGGGTCAGAGCTGAACCTAAATGTCGAGGATACGTTTTTTCTTAAAAACAATTAAATCAGTCAACTATACTATGACATGAAGAAGGTGGTTATGATGAGGAATCGAGGCGTGATTATATCAATCCATGTAATCATCATCGTTTTTGGCATCCTTCTCTTCGTAGTGATTGTTAATCCCGTTTAGCAATAAAAATGCTACCATAATCGTCTCGTAGACAAGCCCATTTCACATAAAAATCACAACGAAATACAAACACACAAACTACTCTCTTTAGGCTCACTTATTTTTCCTCAATAAAATTCCCCTCACAAGGCAGCTATGTACCTTGCCCTTTTATAGGCACATCATATCGCCGGGCCAACGACCTCATTAATTCACTTCATAACTTGTTTCGATAAATCTGAAAGACATTTCTGTAACTAAATGGCAAATTTAGTGGCCGCTTTCTATAAGATTTCCAAATACTTTCGTTATCATCAAAAAAATAACACACATAAAAGCCAGAAGACCTTGCATTCAATTGACACTTACATCAGATCAATGACTGAATTTTATTCGTTTTGACGGAAGAGATAGATACTCACACGCAATCGAATGTCAGAAAAAAAGTAACAAGTATTCATCATTCCTGTAAACTGTGGTACACTGGGTCATAAATAAAACCCAACCCTAATCTGTGTTGTCCTTCGAACGCAAAAATGAGCTTCACGATTCATAACCCAATATCCTTGAACTCAAACAAACAATGATGCAAAATTGGAAACAAAAAGAATGGCCCCCATTTCGCATCGCGATACATCAAGAGAAGGGAGAGAAAGACCTTCACGTATTCAATTTAACGAAAAATGTCAAATTGCACACCCTCACTTCCTGTTTCGTGAGATGAAATGCAAAACAGTGTTATAATGGGAACTCGAATGTATTTAATTTATTCCCCTTTTTTGGGGGTTGAACATTCGAAGTCTTCGAGAGATAATCATAAACTGTCGAAGAACAAACAAGATATTCGTGCTATCTTGCATAGCCCACAAAACTCAGAGATAGACTCATAACGTTTTCAGAATTGACATCTGACACTTTGACAAGGGTTTCTGGTCTATTTGTCGTAAAATTAGAATGGCAAACAATGGCTAATGGTAGCTCTTTGGTTTCATCCTTTTTGTTCAGAAATTTCATCGATTTTTTATTACCGACTCAGTCACTGATTATTCTGTAGTGTTCATCAAAAGGCCTTCCGAGCGCATGTTGTTGCAGTCGATGTAACGTTCGTTTTGTGTTTACGTGGAAGCTGCTATTGCATAATTGAATTGTCTATAATTAAATGATTGCTGCTGGTAATGCAGGTGAATTAAGTAGTGTTTTGTCTGTCGTTTTTTTTAAGTGGTTGGATAGTTTATGACAGCAAAGTTCCTATTTAATGAAAGTTTATGGGACATAAAGCTTGCCGGAAGAGATGAGAAATAAAGTCTCTTGATTGTTGATTTGGTTTCTTATTTTTGCTTTCATGCTAAATATGCTTTACAGATTTTGTGGTTCTAAATAAGTTCTACATACTGCAACAAACTTAATGAAAGTCTTTATAGAACTACATTTGCTATTTGATGAAACTGGCCACTGCCTTTAACTCAAATAAAATAAAAATGTGTAACAGCTCATACAGGGACCTAGCATAGCTTTTTCGCGCTTCCACTTTGTTGCTCGCGTTATAATTTGACACATGTGGATGGGATCTACTGTTTAGGGCCGGTTCCGAACGACTCAACCTATCAGTTATTTCATAGAATTTTTTTGCGGATAAGGGTGCGAATCACGTAAAAAAAGAAATGGTACATTTTCAACTCTAAAACAGTTCATATAGCCCTTTGGGGGAAACTCTTTGTAATGCACAAATTTTCTTAAGTTTTTTTCTTCAAACATATTACAGGTGCACCAGGTCATGCACATTCCTTTTCATTTCATTTTGCTAAGTCCCATGACAATTTTTCTACTAACGAAACAATAAAAGAAATCCTTTTCAATCAAAAGCTCACATTAAAAGGAAATGTAGGCCAACAAAATTTCAAAAGCTTGTGTTACGTATCTCCAACATCATTTCATTTTCAAGGTCTCTAAGATTCGTTAGTTGTCTTTTTCCTCCACCACAATTCATCTCTGCATCTCTAAAAAATACCAACAGACGATGCTTTATAAAGTGTAGGAGACTGGAACAATGAAAGTCCTTTTTCGTTCCCCTCTTAAGCACTTCTTTTCCAATTCCATTCTTGTCCCTCAGAGTCGAAATAATCTTCATCAGCATCTGCCTTTTTTTTGAACCTTCCGTTTGAATTACACAACGAGACGCTTAGTGATTGCGTTTCAAGTATCCTTGAATGGGGAACGAATGGTTTTCACACCAAAATTTAAAAAAAAAAAGGTAGTGAAAGGCGAGGAAAACAACAAGATGCTGAAATCTGTTTTACATTTTCTGAGTAATTTGCGTTAGTCGAGGCTCTGTTTAGTCAATGGAACTCATTCATGCGAAGCTAAATTGAATGGAAAACAATTTGCCGGCCACTTTATCTCAGCCAGCCATTAACGAGTGCATTGTCTGAGTAGAGAACCGTGACGTGACTATGATATAGAGTTGGTAACTTGGTTCTCTTCGTTTGTGAACTGCGGTAAAGAAGTCTCATTTGTGGCGTTAGAGGCGCGGAATAATTTATGAAAAATGTTTTTTCTGGACAGGACGCCTGACTGTGCTTTGTCTTGTGGGATTAGACAAAAGACGGAATGGCTTTTGTGGCCAGGACGTCACAGAATTGAGAGCAGTCGTGTGATAAACAATCATCTTTGTTGGTAATGCAAAATGATGTTTCTTTTGAGAACTTAATTTTTTGGATGGAAAGGCTTTTGTGCAAGTCCAAAAAGCACCGACAACGACACTATGTTTATGGATGAAATGACTCCGAATTTTTGATTAAAAACGTCGGGATATCAAAGAACTTTCGTGACAGATTCCAACTGATTCCACAAAATCGCTTTCGTTAACAAATATTAACATCTAAAACAGAAGATTGAAATTCTGAGAGAAATACTGAGACTGTACTTACATTAAATGTTAGAAAACGTGAACTAATTAAACCCAAGGATGTTTATGTTTTTAAGACTATTTATATTCTGGAATGTAACATTTAATGATTTAAATTGTATTTCTATCGTATCGTAAATAAATATTTATCTATATCTTTACTCCTATGGCTTGATAAAAAGGTAAGAAAGTTGATCAGTTTTTTTTTATACATTACAATGTTTCAACAACAATCTTTATTTTTTTTCTGTTTAAAAAAATACAATGTTCACATTTTCGAGTGAACTGTAAACTTTTTTTCAACAACAAGATATTTGTTTTTTTAAGGTTCAAATTCAAGTATATATAAAAGGACTCTGTCGATTTTTGCTTCAATTCAATCGTTGACTTCCTCTTAATCACTTAATCGGAAGCACACTTCCATTTGACATACACAAAGGATGTCCCCACTTCACGAACCTTTCAATTCACTTCAAAAAGTCCTTCTTTACTTGGCAGAACGAAGAACCATACTTTGATTTCTTCACCTACTTACATCCGGTCAAGGAAAAGAAGGAAAGGGAATTTCCCTCCTGTTTCCGGCATCTGATTTTAATTAAATTTCCCTTGAAAACAACCTCTTCCAAAAAAGAGGCCCATAAACAATAAATCAAAGCTTAAATTTAAAAAAAGGCAACTACACGCTATGCACAGTTGTTTCCAAATTATGCTTTGTGGGTGGTAACCAGCAGCACAGGCAAACTCAGCAGTGCGAATGTCGGGTAATGTATGCAAAAAAAACTCTGGAGCTGGAGTTACATGAACAAAAATGACATACAAAATTTTGTATAAATCACACTTGGAAACAAATTAATTCCTTTAGCGCCAGTTGGGTGTCTCATCCCCAACAAGTATACTATCATCACATTGTTTATTGGCGAGGATAAGAAAAATGTAAATTCAATTAACATTTTTCATACAAATCTGAAACACCATATTGAACTGGAAAACTTTCAAATTGAATGAAATTGACACCCTCGGTGTGAGGAATTTGGTGGTTACCCCTTTTTGAGCTTGTGACAAGAGTGTCAAAGTCAGTGGTTTAGTGAACCCTTATAAAGATGATATGCAAATGCTTAGGATTGAGGCAGAGTGTGATTAGGGTTTCTAACATGACGTCGAGGAAATTATTGATGTGGTGACCTTTTTTGGGCGCTTTTTGGGGGGTGAGAGAATTATTTTTTGGGTTAATGTGATGACGGTAATGGAAATAATAGTCATGTGAGGTATGAACATATTACAGCCGTTTGTGTTAATGTGCTCGGATGAAAGGTATGCTTAAAAAAGGGGACGAAGGAACATAGCACCTATAAATGGAAATTAAGATCACGTGAATGGTTGGATGGTTATCTTTTTAAAACTACAAAACTTTATTATGAAATTAAATGTTTTTGCAACAATTAAAAGTACAGAAAGGCCTTTTTTTGCGTCGTTAATTAGGACCAGAAAAACACAACGCAAATGAAACAACAAAAATTAATTGGTAACGATGGCCATGTATTTTAATTCAATAATTTCAATGTATTGTATGTAAAAAAATGAAAAATGACCAAAGCTTTGGTGTATAACAACTAAGAGATGAAGTTCGATTTTTAGAACGAACGAAGGCTGCATTAGAAAAGTCTTAGACTTTTGCTTAAACGCTGATAAGCATATTAGTCTCTTCAATACAGAAAAGACAATAAATATTTAGTAAAATAAGCAACCTTACTTCATCTGTAAGCTTAAGAATATAATAAAAAGTCCTTTAGTAAAGTTAATGTTAGAATCGATCTAAGCAGAATAGGAAAATTTATCCATAGATATTGTATTGTATTAATTGAAATAAGCGGCTTGACGTCGTTTTGGCCGTTTTTATTTTAAAGACAATCATCTAACCATTAAAAGAGAAAAAAATTCGTGGAATTTTTTCGGGAACGTTTCTACAAGAAGCACGAAAGCAAATAAAAAATCAACCATCAAATGACACTCGTGTCAGTTTTACAATGAAGCCACAAGGCGAAGAACTTTTTGTCAAACTGGCAGCTTGATTGCTCTTCAATTGGTCGTTGACCATGAAAATAATAATGCTAATGCCATGCACACTATTCTATTAATTGAAGTATAGAACACTTCTGGGAAAAGAGTTTTTCTTAAACTCCATAACTGTGTTTTAAAAGAAATCAAATGGCTGTGGCTGTACAGTTGAATGCAAATTTAATGTAGATCTTCCCGAACATTGAACTGAATTGATTTGAAGAACATGGGGATTGGGGGAGTCATTAGTCCTCTTGTATTGCTGCCTTAAAGATCTATTGTGCCCCCTTATAAAATCTAGCTTTCGGGCGTTGCCTTCATAAATTAGAGAATAAAATTCCTAGATAGAGTGAATTAACACAGTTTTGCTCTGTAATTTTACAGCTTTAGGGAGAAAAAACACTAATCATGTTTACTGAATTCTAAAGATTTGAAGATCACCCGATTTAAGGCAAACATTGCGGCAGAAACAAGTTATAATTGCATTTGCAGCACCATGGACCTAGCATTGGCCTAATTGTACCGAACGCTCAAAAATAAAATGAAAATGACTGGAGGCACGACAAAAGAAAAACTAGATAAGTCGCCCAAAACTCAAATGATTAATACGCAAAATTTGACAATTTATGTCGCTACCATTGATTGTATTTCTTGGTACTTTAAATTTCACCGCACAACACGTTCCATTTTGAGACGGAAGTCGAGTAAAATAGTTTACGGCCAATTTCCGCTCACAATCAAAATATACCATCACATAAAAAAGAAACACGACGTACTCATAATCCATTACGAAGATGTACTCGGCGAGGTGACCCCAAATATTTAACCCCAATCCCCGACCGATTGGCAAAACCACCCTGCTTTGGACGATTTCTTATCAAAAACCACATTAAGACACTTTTCACACGTTGTTAACGTAAACACGTCTCAATTAAAACGTGACACCACTGCTCACACTGAAGTTGTTGTCAGATTAATTACCCCTTCCCGCAATCGCTTACGGTTGAAATGCCAACACTTGCTGTTTAATTCCGTGATTTAAATTGAATTAAACATAAATCAAAAAAAAAAAGCAAATTAACAAAATTAATTTTTCCACACGATTATCTCGACACAGTAGCAAATAGCATGCGAGACTACGATGGGCGGCACTGCAGAATGCCACAACTTCACACGACCGCTGGTTCCGAGAGACTGGCGCGAGTGTTTCTCGAGAACTTGGAAAGCACACCCTTGTGTGGTGCCGGTGTACTTAGGGAACCAGCTGACGAGACTGGTAGACTGGTGTGAGGAAAATTGCTTCGTTGAGGGTGGTTTGGAGCTGTGGCACTGACGCACAGACTAAGGGCGAGGGTTGGTAGCTTCTTTTTTTTTTGCTTTTTAAAAGTTGCGATGGAAGTTTATCCGAGGCGACGAGGGTGATTGTAATTAATGTGATTTTGAGCTGAAGGGTTGCAGGGATTGAGATACACAAAACCTTGTCAGCTGAAATCTCGTAAACTCCTGTGGATAATTGAGATGGCTGCGGTGGACAAACTTAAGGCGCTTGGGTGTTTGGTCGCTTTTCGTTGGCGGAAGTTAGTTCCGATTTCCTGTTTGTAAAGAAGGGGTTACCAAGGCAAACCACGTCGATCTTATGAATAGTTTTTAAGCAGCTTAGATGTACGAGCTAATTCAAGTCGACGGTGTAACATCTCACCAGCCAAATTCGTTGCCCACACCCATCTGATTGTGGGAACCCAAAAGATGGTTGGCAGCATAAATGGGCCCAGCTTTGGCCTAATTGTACCAAAATTTCAAAATGTGTTTTAGCTTATTTAGGTCATCCCTGCAGTAACTTTTTGTGCAATATTGAGACAGTGATTAGATGCGCCAATCTAATTGGACAAAATCAGTCAATCAAGCTATGCAATTTGGTCTAAATTGATATTTTTTATTTTTTTATGCCATAAAGAACTATGGCACATATTTATAATTCAAATTTGTTTCACTATTTAACTATTACTAGGTCCCAAAGTCGCAAGTTTGATACAAGAAAATAAGCAATATCAAGTAAAGAACTTTTTTGTTCAACTTTGAGTAGCTGTAGAAAATTTTACGGTGCGTGTATTCTGACAAAATATTTTTCTTCTTAAAATGATTTGGTTATAAGTAATCTGAAAATGTATTCATATAAGTACAGCTTAATTTTACTTAAAAAAATCAATTTAAGATTCAAGTGGAGCAAAAAGTTAGAGCTTCACGGAGGCATGAACTCCGTGAATCAGAATTTATAAATTCTGATTTTGCGAAGTTTCCTTTTTCAGTTACTGTAAACATTTCTTCAGCGTTTTTCCGTTGGCAATTTTAAAGCTACATGTTTGTTTTAACAATTGGATTATACTTGCTCAAAGAGCACTGGGTATATGAATGGTTTTGGGCAAAAGGACGATAGACGACAAGAAAAATCAGCCAAGTGTGAGTTCTACTTAAGTGTCAATGGTTTCGTTCTACAGCCGACCAAATAGCACTTAAGATTTAACATAAGTCGGAGAGATTAACAAATCAAAATCAAAATGGCTTCATTACAACCTTTCGTCACTACATCTTGACAAATCACAATCCTTTTTTTCAGCAGTTAACTTATGCGATTTGAGTTGTTGATATCTCGAAAAATAAAGCGAAAATTAAATGTTCAATTTATTTTATCGCCAAGACCAACAAAACTGTGTTTCATAACTGTGGCGAATTCAAAATTCATCTGCTCAAATTACAGATAGACAGACATTTTCGTAACCTAGACACTGCCCGCTTAAAAACGACACTCATATCAAATGTCAAAGCTAATAAAAGTCTTTCCAAGCGCTAATGTTAGTAATAACTTTAATCTTTAATATTTGACTAATTAAAAAAAATGCTTAAATTGTTTTTGAATTGGCAGTAAGACACGTAAGTGCTTCGTTTTGTTTTTCCTTGGAACGAAACCCTAAAAATGCAAATACAGTCTACTCCCTCTAAGTCGAATTTCCCTCTAACTCGAATTTTTCGCCATTTTCCCAATTTTCCATACACACACTTTCCTCAAAGCCGAACTCCCTCTAACTTGAACTAATTTTGATGTCCCGTGAAAATTCGACTTAGAAGGATTCGACTGTAATTTAATTGAATTAAATTCGAACATAGTACTATAATATTATTTAATTTAAATTGCCGTTTCTGTACCTGAAACTTCGTATAATTGAAAACAAAAAATCATCACCCGCAAAACATCAGCTTTTCACACACTCTACAGCACATTTTCCACCGCAGCAAATTTTCCGCAAAAACAAGTTTTTTTTTAACGACGCAGCTAAAACATTAATTAACTCATTCGAACAGAGATCGTTTCCTCATGGCCATTATCAGTAGCATGAGAACAGAGTAAGCTGAGGTAGTGAGCAATAAACAATTATAACGAGCAATATATGAGCTCTTTTCACATGGCGCAAGCTGGCGAAACATGTGAATCTGAACGAGGAACAAGCCCACCGATGGCAACATGTGTTCTGAGAGATGTCATTTCAAATACGATAAATTTGTTGAGATGACCGGTTGAATCATGTAAAAAATGAATTTGGCATTGTGCTTGAGTTTAGTTTGTTTGGGTAGAAAAATTAAGTCGACCAAGTGAGTAAGCCTATTGATTTTGTTGACCTTCTCGTGTTTGGGTCAATTTGGACAAAGTAACTCAATCTATTTCATACGGATATGCGGTTTTTGTGGAGCGAAGAACTATTCATATTTTTTGATTTCAGCCAGAATAGAGATGGAATAGGTGTAGGATAAAATTGCTAAGATTGCATTAATTAAATTTTACGAGACGTTGGTTTTCATTAGAAATGTTATTAATCTCGTTGTAATTCGTTACAGTGATTCAATTTAGTGAGTCATCATAATTTTGCATGCAATGTACATATATTTCTATGCATAAGCGATTTTAGTGTGCTTTTAATAAAATAATACTTTCACTATGTCGGGGGAAGAAAAGTCAAAATGCATTTTTAATAAGTATAACAAGGCAATGTACATTTGCGCAGAAACCGACACAAGGTTAAACAACGAAATTATTGTAATAACAACCACAATAAACATTTTTCTTACTCGAATACACGCTCTTTTTTTTTCAAGAAATGTCTGTATGGATGAAGAAAGATCAATCTGTAAGTAGTTTTTGGAAAAAAAAAAATCAAAAAGAAAGTGAGCCTGCAACAGTCTTCAGCCAAAGGTCTGCTGTCTGTTGTCTGATACACTCACACACTTGGAGCACTGCATCGAGGACGGATTCCGGACATTGGATGACACAGAAATTCAAAAATATATAATATGAATGGAGAATTTGTGAAGCTTTCATTAATTTTTCAATCAAAGTACATACTTAACTCGGAATTTGCATACATGCAAAACAACTGACGTGAATATTAATTTGTTAAGGAGCAATATTTTTGAGATATTGAACTACACTTCCGGAATGACAAGCATGGAGCACTTGCGTGAACACCCACATCGTAGCTCCCTTTTGTTAGAAAAACTATTCACTCATGGATTGCACTCAAAAATCTGTATTCAGGTTTTCTCACATTTTTAAACGTTTTCCAATTTCATTACCGTAAAAGCCTCCCCCTAACTCATTATATCCAAAAATGAGAACCCTCAAAGAATCTATCACCAACTATCCCACAGCGATCTCATTTCATTTAAAGAGACACTTACGTGCGTTGTTTTGCCGCCATAAACACCCAGTCGCAAAAGACCGATAAAAACAATTCAACTGCCATTAGACGAATGGCTTACCATGCCGGTCAATAATGAAGAGTCCCGCATAAAGTGAAACCCTCAATGCGATTGTTTGCTTTATAGCATGTGCTTGGGGTTACAAACCACTGGGAGACGTGGCATATTCCTATTCAAGTTAGAAATCAATCCTTAGAGAAATGTGGACACCTCGTAGCTTGGCGGAACAATGGATAGCGTTTGATAAAGACATGAATTCCCCCCTACGGGTGGTGGATGCGCGTTAATTGAAGAGGACACACTTGGGAGTTGACTGTTTTTTCACAAAAGACAACACCGACATTCGCCTAAAAGGAATCACGACGACAGGAAGGAAGCGGGGTGTTTGCAACGAGTGTTTCATATTGAGTGAATTTTATGTTGTTCGTTCGTTGGATTGTGTTGTTCGTTGAATAGTCACATATAGCTTGAGAACGAAAACGCTTTAGATAGCCTCTTTGAAATAATAGTGGATTTATTCCAAAAGAAGGAACTGATTTCTTTATGAATCAGCTCTACGCTTCATGAGAGTTCTTTAAAAATCTCTAAAAATCTACCAAACTTTGAACATAGAAATTTACTCACAAAGTCGAATATTTTGAATTTTCCAGCTACAGAGCTCGTATCCAAACTAATCATGCATATCGTCGTTTTGTAGGTTATGTCAAGACCTTTCAAATGATGTATTGCCAAACCAATCATGAATAGCGTCGTTTTGTAGGTTATGTCAAGACCTTTCAAATGATGTATTGCCAAATACGAGCTCTGTAGCGCTTTGTACATAGCCGCAAAATTCAAAATATTCGACTTTGTGAGTAAATTTCTATGTTCAAAGTTTGGTAGATTTTTAAAAGAGATTTTTAATGAACTCTCATGAAGCGCAGAGCTGATTCATAAAGAAATCAGTTCCTTCTTTTGGAATAAATAAAAAAATCAGGAGTCCAAATCCAAAATTCAGTCATGGATTCTTCCGACATCTATTTCGAGAAATCTTTGGAGGTGAAATACAATTCGAGATAAACAAAATAAAATTACTTGTCATGTATTTTTGTGATCAATTTTCTACAGATTTTTTACATACTGATTGTTGATTTGCATAATAGAAAGAAAATTACGCTACAAAACAAAGACTAAGAGCATTGCTGCAAATTAAATCATGAAATACACTTTTAACTTAGCCTGAAATTTCTGCAAAGAATTGCGCAATTTGGATTATAGAAATAATTTTGCTTCAATTTATTCACCCTTTGAGTTTTGCTAACATTAGATTCGCGTCAAAAGCAGCAGGTGGCCAAACAAATTAAACACCCTTTCTTTATATTTTTGTTGCAAGTCAGCAGGATACCAGTAGAATTGTGAAAAAAAGAGCATATGAACGCTCATTTTGATTTCTTGATGTGTTGAGGCTGCAACACATATTCCACATGAAAACGAAAAAGAAAGGTTGAAATAAATACTTCAACTTCAACTTATATGAAGTAAGATCCGACGAATCAACAGAAGATCCACACCCTGTAT
This sequence comes from Syritta pipiens, assembly GCA_905187475.1. Taxonomy (NCBI): domain Eukaryota; kingdom Metazoa; phylum Arthropoda; class Insecta; order Diptera; family Syrphidae; genus Syritta; species Syritta pipiens. Next base: position 7,109,970 of record LR994571.1, on the reverse strand, counting down.
TGTCAAGAATTCAATTAAACTCTCCTTCAGGATACAACACACGCCAATAAGATTTATTGCAACAAAGACTTCCGGCCCGAGACCACAATGCCACATGAACACAAAATCGTTATTGAATTGACATCTCCCTGGATTACGTTTTATCCCGTTTAATAGCTTTTCCCGGAAGTTGACAGGACGATTTATTCATTAGTCACCCACTACCATTTCATGTGAGAAGCCAACCTTTCCTCAAAATCTACCGAAGGACATGTGATTTGTCAACGATATGTGTGTATGTGGAGGGAGTTTAGTTTGACTTTGAAATGGACATTCACTGACACTGAATTTGATTGATTTCCGTTAATATCCTTCAAAGAGCTTTTTGTTTTGATTTTTTGTTCCTTTTAAATTGAGTCCTTAATGTAAGGATAATCGATTTATTCCTCAATCGATAATCCTTCGTGTAAAAGTGTTGAAAGGTCATTAAAGGATTTCAGCTCCTTCAGATCGTGTGTCCTGCAATGAGTCTGATGTCTCGTGTGTCAGGTGATAACGAACAGAGATGTCCTGCTCAATGGAATCCTTATCTAATTACGTGAAAGTGTCTACTTCGTTCCTTAATGACGGGTTTGAAGTTCGCGTGCTGCCTAAGCGACCTTATGACGGTCGTCACACGTTTGTATTTTTAGCTGGGCCATTAACATTGACATTGAGCGGGTTACAGTAGCTCGCTGGCAGTCCAGGGGGAACCGAAATCAAAAAGTTAAGGCACGTGGAGGTAGTTGCCATGCTTTAATTAGGAGAAGTAGCCTTCAAAGGTCGCATGGTTAATCAAAGGAAGAACGATTGAGTTTGGGAAGTTGACGAGGATCGAATCGACGAATAGTGTCTTAGACCTCATTTGAAACACTCCTCCACTTTTTTTATCACCTTAACGTAGCTATTCATGGGACTTAGCTTGTTGAAGGATTTAGCTTGGGAAACGTATTTGTCAAGCGTTTTCGAACAGAATCTCATCGATCCACCGCTCACAGTGATCCAGAAAAAAAGGAACTTTCTCCCCCGTAGATTAAAAAAAAAAGCAAGACTTACCAAGAATAGCACGTAAATGTCCTTCCAGTGTTTGCAGGATCGTCTGTTTGATTTCCTTAACCGTTTTACCCAAAAACTGCTCACTAGCGGTGCCCAGTAATTCGTCAGCCTGATGGTGAAAATAATACACGTTCATCATCTATAAAAAGAGAAAAAAGAATGGAAAAAACAAAGCAAGGGGTCAGAAATCAACATCCTGTTGGTCCTGTGTCAAATTCGTGTGGATTTTTTTTGTGTTTTTGTGTACAATTTTTAAGTTTTTATTCTTTTTTTTTACTCTTTCACGGAGTTAATTTTCATTTGAAGGTTTATGTATAAAAGGACATATGACATTATGTTGTTTTTGGAAGGAAGTAGTAAAGAAGACGAACAAAATAAACAAACGAGAGAACGATTTGTCTTTTTTTTTTGGAAAAACACACAACGCACACAATGAAGCATTTTTAGGATGCGGCGTTTGCAGCTAGAGAATAACTTGGTTTGCTATAAAATGAAAAAAAAAAAGAAAAATTACTTGGCCAAGGGGGTTTCAGGTGGTTTGGGTCGTGTGTATTTACACTGTAAGCTTTAAACAGCCGGAGAGAAGTTGGTGATTGGATCATTGGTTAGGGTGGCAGATAGGCGCAATGATAAACTTCAAAAAAGCGCAGGAAAAAATGAACAGGTTTCGCTCATGTGAAAAACAAATAGAAAGCAATTGATATGTAAGTCTTAAAGGCGGCTGGTTCTACCGCTCAAGACACTCCTAAGATGCTGCGATTGATATGAAATTTCAATTTGTTGCAATTGATAAGAAATTTTTGTCTAAAGTGGAAACTAAGATTTAGAAATCAGCTTGAAAGAGCCTTTTTGCAACGCAAGTTTTGAAGTGGATTCGGAATAATAACGGCTGGAATATAAGCCAGCTGTTATATAACCTTTCAAAATACACTAATTTAATTTGATTCTCATTTATAAGTTCTGCAAATGATCTAACGTACATCTTTCCCCAAAAGTCCTTCATTGGCCCACAAATGACCTTATAATTGCATTTCTTCTACGAAGTTCAATGCACTAGACACATTCAAGGACTTACTTGGGCCAATTATGCCGTCTTCAGCTGTCTTCATTGTTACTTTATAAATTCCATTAAATCCCTCAACTTCATTTCACTGCCTTCAACAATTTCCTTATGTCACCGTCCCACAGTTCACAACTCTTTGCGTAATAGACTCGGCAAAACTTGTCACTTTGCACCATATCGCGTTGTTGCTTCGAAATCTCCTTTAAAACTTCGAAAGCGTATTCGATTTTTGACATTTCCTTTGCAACCAGAAAAGTTTCCACCCTCCAAAGTTTTCTCGCTTCGTAGAAATCCCATAAAATGAAACCACAGGATGCCATTAATGCTGTTTTAATGTTGCGAATCTATTTTTTCGCCTTAAATCAACGAGATAGCGAAAATGTGAAGCAATAAACATTTTCCAGAAAAAAAAAGTGTTGATCTTAAGAAATAAACTTAAACATGGAGACGGAAGTAAGTTGTGCTGCGTGTTAGAAACGAAAGGAACGAAAGGAAGCAGTAATGCAAATTGTTGCAAATAAATGGATTTTTGATGGTACTTTGTGGGAACCCCTGCATACACAACACAAGTTTTCTTTAAAGAATTTTTCACTAGAGATTCTTTTGACCAGAAGGAATAGAATTTACGATGAATTATTATCAAATATATAGTAAGTTTTGCTTTATAGCTGAAAGTGGTTTGTAATCAACCATTTGTGTTAGCCGAGTGTAGAACAATCGAAAAAACTATCTTGCCAAATTTAATCGTGGGATTTATTAAAAACGTATTGAAGATCTAAGAGAAGGAGGTGGACACAATCGTTTTTTACCTTTTTAAAGGTCGGCCTGATGACCATGACAAACTTGCGGATGCATTTAACTTTATTAAAGTTTATTTCGGTCTTATATAAAGAAGAACGATGTTAGACATGTTTTGCACCACTTATTTTGTTATTTCAGGTGTAGTCTCAGTCTCAGGGTAGCAAGACAATGATCATTATAATGGCCTATAAACTTGGCAATAAGAAATCGTTTGATTCTAGCAATTATTGCGATAGCCAGGTTACCAGAGTTGTAAAAGACTGCAATCTTTTGTTGTACAATTTGAATTCTTGGGAAGTATTATATGATTTGTGATGATTTAAATTCGGCAATGAAATCTCTTACCTTTTTTAAGTCTTAACTAAATCAGTTTTTACGGCCAATTTTTAATTGTAAACCAATCGAGTACAAATGTTTAGATTGGTTTTGCATTCATTGAAGTCACTTCAGAGTCGTGACTTGAAGAATTTTCGGTAAAGTCTTTAGCACTTTAACGTTTTACAGTGAAGTCTTTCAGATTAGAAAGTATAGCCAAGATTTCAAAATGAATGAGAGATTTCAATGTTGAAGTCTGGCTCTCTAGCAGAGTTAATTGATGAATTAGAAAATCAGGTATGAAGTGAATTTATTTTTAAAGTCAAAAGATTTAAATCTTTTAAATCTCCGCCTTCTACATTTGGGCGGTTCAGAGCACAAATCAATTAACTCCATAAAACAAAAATTTGAGAAAAACGATGAAATAATCTTCATTCGCCTCAGAAATACACTACGTTTTATTCAAATAGTTGTAGTTTAATGGTGGTAATCCTTATTATTAAGAAACGATATTGTAAACATAAAAAGTTATGATTATACCAAGTGCTTTGACACTTAAATCTAAAATTTTTCAAAAAGTGGAGTTAATCAGTCTGTGCTTAGTGGGGCTCATTTGAGTAATCTGTTTTAAAAGAGTCCACAGTGTAGAGTCCAAGAGTCTACTAACATTTTTTCTTAAAAAACAACAACTCTAAATGGTCAGACGAAAAAAACTGACCAGCAACGAAAAAAGGATAAGGGGAACAAATCCAAAATAATGCGGAAGTATCACAACGATAAATTGGCCAGAGGACAACAAGGTGGTTTGTAAAGGCCAACAGCCGCTATACAAGTGACTGAAACTTTTCACCCACCGATGGGGTGTGGATTCTGGTGCAGGTTCAAGAAAGACAGTTCGGAAGGGGATAAATATTTTAATTAGGTTACATTTTAAAAAATATTACTTAAATCTAAGTTCAAAATCCTTTATTTTAAGGTTTTGTATAGCATTTTCTATAAAACCAAGCTTGTTATACATAAGTAACAAATTATATCAAGGTCTCGAATGGCTAAACTAACTACAGAATTATTCTATGCACTTAGAATGTTCGAAATTGGTATTGCTCTTTGAATTTGCGCAACCACGCAAATGGTGAATCGTGCTTATACGAATATAAGGAAAACTCTCTGTCACTGTTGTTGTTGTTTGGGCTTAAAATTTCCAGACTTAGGGGCGGTTGTGAAGTATATCATTCAGTTTCTCGAGCCTCCAGATTAGCAGCGAAAAAGACCAATAAACAGCAAACGCTTCAAAGGAATGATCATATCTAGGTAATTTTAACTATTATTTGAATCTTTTTAAAAAAGAGATAAAATTCTTAAGTTTATTTAATATTCTAAACCACTTCAGTGCTTACAAGAGCATAGAACAAATACACCTGCATTAGTTATAAAACCATCAACATAAAATACTTTTCGTTAGCAGCCTTAGTAATATTTCAAGATTACACAAAGGACACAACATCTACGAGGAATCAGATTTTTACAAGGTTTGGGAAAAAGAAACCTCGTTGGCCAAGTTAAAAAAAAAAAGTTACTTCAAGTGCAACTATACTTCACTCTAAAACATTACACCGGTTTTTTTTTACAATTGTTTTATTTTCTGCAAAAATCTCTTTACTACCAAACACAAATTCAAACCGTTGCCAAAAACAAAATCTAAAAAAAAAGAAAATTCTAAATTATTTTACAAAAAAGAAAAAAATCAAAAGCCACACAAAAACATAAAAAAATAAGAAACAAAAATTATAAAGAAACGTACCTTTAGAAAAATTAATTATTTATTTTTTATAATTTTTAGAAACTCTCTTGACGTCTCAATTCACTCAGACATGTGTACAAGTTGGTATACGAAACAAAATTTGTAGTTTGTTGTTATGGAAAAAAATAAAAAAAAAAGTAAATAAATAAATAAAATAAATAAAATGTAGTATAGAGGATAGAAAATAAATAAAACTGAGTGATACATCGTTTGCCTTTTTTTCTTATTTACAAAAATACATTTTTTTTTACTTGCTAACCATGTTTTTTTTGACTATTTTTTGCGATGAAGAATGTGAATTGCCTCTGTGTTTAGATGAGCTTACCTTAAACACTGTTGCAGTCCACATTTTTTTTTTTGAACGTTTGACGAAATAAACAGAAAGAAGAAACAATAAAAATAAAAATGAAGAAAATTGGAGAAAAGAGAAGACAAAAGTAAGTTAGACGAAAGCGAAGGATAAGATCTTTTGTTTTAGGACGATGAATATGGAATGAGAACTGCAAAAATTGTGCAGGTTTTCAAATTATATGTTTTAATCCAAGCTTAGTTTTTGATCGGTGTCTCTGCAAAAACAAAAAACAAAACCCAATCAGGAGAAGGGTTTAAGGCATATGTTTCTTACAATTCGTATTTGAATCTTATTTCGAGAGCTGGGTCTAAAATGATATTTTAAAAATCGGGCATACATGTTGCAATACTTCTGACCAATTTACATATAATTGCGTTCAAGCCAGACAAATATTTTGAACATTTGGTACACTTAGTAAAATACTAGGCCCAGAAAATAGAGACACCGTTGTTGAATTTGTTGGTAATCGGAGATCTTTTAATACAAAGACTGAAGGAAGCGTTGGATTTATTTCGAGAACTTTAGGCCAACAAAAGCAACAAACGGAATAATTTATATCCATAAATCTTGCATTTCCAAATATTATATAAAGTGGAGAAAAACAAAAACAATAACAAGTTTTGGTTAGATTTACTCTCAAGTGAATATGACGACAATGGCTCAATTTTGAAGAAAGACTTTTAGTTTCCAAGGTATCCGTTTAGTAATTGTACCTAGTAAAAACAAAAACCTCAACTTTTTCAAAAAAAATTTGCGTTTGGTACAAAAAAAAAACCCTATTCAAAATTTGACTTTTATCTAAAACAAAAAAATTAAAAACAACATTTACATGAAAGAATAAAACATTCAGTGATTTTTCTGATCATCGTGTAGGTTTTTGTACGATTTTTTTCTTTGTCAATGTAACGCAATTGATCCTCAAATTTTATTTTATTTCTTAATAATTTCACGAAAAATTTTGTAAAACATTGTATACCAAAGGATGATGATTACTGTTAAAATCTACCCCCCAATAAGTTTTGTTGCTTTTAAACTTTTCATTTCTTGTTTCTATTTTCATTTTTTTTTCTGTTTTTTTCTTTTTTTTTCGAGCAAATAATTTCGTAAAAGTAATAACAAAAAATAAAAGTTATTTTTGTTTTTTTGTTTTATATAAAAGAAGTAGAAGAAGTGTTAAAAATATATTTTTATTATAAATTTAACAAAGAACTTTTATATTTTTTTGCGAAAAGCGGTTTTTTTTATATACAGCCACATGAACTTTAAGTTTTAATTCTTTTTTTAAATGAAACAAAAATTGGAGGATCAATGTGAAGTGTTTATTTTTTTTTTTTAAGAGAACAAAACTAAATCGTTAGAAAGACGAAAGAAAACGGCAACGAAAATAAGGTAAACTTTTCACATGCAGAACGAAAAAAAAGCAAAAAAGTATCGGCAGTGCGATAGAACTTTGAATTATTTTTTTAACTTGAAAAAACTCAACGTGCACTGAACCTCACAAGAACAACTTTTTTTGAGACAGATTTAAGGAAAAAAGAAAAACCAAGAGAAAGAAAAAAAACTAAGAGAAATCAAAACAGAAAACAAATAAAATTTTGTTTGTTTTCATATAAACTTACATTTTGTTTAATCTACTGATGGATTTGGGTTAGTTTTAATTGTTTTTAATAACATAAATAAATCAAGAGAAAAAATATTAATATTCGGTAAAAATAAATGGTAGACGTTAGAGATGCACAGGGTGGCGGCGAGTATATTGGAGAAGCATTTTTTATTTTTTTAGACTTATTTTACGTTACGTTACTTTGGGGACAAGCAAATGATAGATGAGATGAGTGAGTTTATTTTTTTTTTTTTACAGGCGCAATTAGTGACAAAATACCGACCTGACTGGTCATCATCCTGTTGCGAGCTCCGGAACTGGAGTTCCCGTCCATATCTGTTTGGTCGTAGGGTTTACTCCGACGTCGCACGTTCCCATAGTCCATGCCCTGGAATGAATGTGGATGGGACGTGTGTATTTGAACGAATTTAGCGATATCGCTTTAGTTTTCTGTCATTTATAATGCGAGGTTGTTAGTAATTATGTTATTTCCAACACCATGATTGCATTCGGAGGGAAAACACTTAAATTCTGTTGTTTCGTCATCTTTTGCTATCAAACTGGTGTACCTTAACCAGAACAAGTCTTTCATGTCCAGTGGAAAAGAGGCAATAAAAAGAAAGTCTAAGGCTATTGGACGGCTTTTTTTATAAGCAGCCGACGGACTTTTTAATGTGCGTGAAAAAACACATCGTATGAAAACCGACGTACGAAGATTTTTGTCTTTAGTCGAAGGCTAAAGAAGTTGTTCTTAAATTTGAATGTATTTATAATTTACGTGGGTAGTTTTAAGAAAAAAAGGATTGAGTGAAGAGTCAGTCTTGAATGACGTGAGTGATCAGAAGCTAATAGCTTTGATTAATTTTGATACGATCGTGTCTTTGAATAGATACAACATTTTTTAGCTACAGAAAAACACTGAATTCAATTTCGATTAATTTCCTTCTACTGACAAGTTTGAGTCGTTCTCTATAACACTGGACATAAATTGATTCACAATATTAAGTTAAGACATTGTTAAGGATTAAACATGCCTATAATAAACATTAAACATTATTTATGTAACGAAGCAATCAGGAATCATTAACCCATCTAAAATGTATGGTATTGGCAGGAACACGTCGTAAGAGACACAAACGCAGCGTTTTGATTGACCAACGTTTTCTCTGTTTCATTGCGGCCTGATGAACAAAAGTATGTGCAAAATAATAATGTAAGATTAATGAATATTTATGTGGATTTAAAAAAAAGCACAAAATGAAAGGGTGTTTAACAAAATTTCCCCTGGAAACACTTTTACTCAGTTTCCAATTTGTTTTTTTCGCGCCATCCTGTGCATTCTAAATGTTTAATCACAAATAAATGAAACTATTGTCTTTATCAATGAAATCCATGCCTTAAATATAAAAATGTATTAAAAAAATATTTTCTTTAAATTTTTTTGTTTCATGCCATCCTCATTGTTAAGTCAAATCTACCTAAAAAATAAAATGGAATTTGAAAAGAAACTCAACAAGTCGATTTTAGTTTTTTTTTTTTAGAGAAAGTGCGGAAATTTTCCGTGTTGATATTGAAAAAAATAAAAATCGATTGATGATTTCCTTGATTTCCTAATGCAAATAATACTCTAAAATGCAATTTATTTTTAATAAATGAAACAATCTAAGTAAATTTCTAAGAATATACCTTCATGATTTTACACTGAGCTACACCCGTCACAGTCAGCGGAACACCCTGTGCTGTTTCGACATTCTCACACATCGGATTAAGCGTCATCACTTCGAGTGACAGACGCTGAACGTCTGTTACGAGCCACCATGCCCAGGCCCATCCACCGACGATGGTACGTTTTCGTGTTGATCCACAGCATCCACCTGGAAAAGAAGGAAAAGAAAAAGGATTCAATTTGACGTTTATTTGACGTGTGGTCTTGCTTCAGTTATTCGGTTGACGTGTGTCGCTATCTTAAGCTTTTAACAGCTAGTTATAAATTGCTTGATGGTGGAATAAAAAAGAAACCCCCTCTTCAAAAACTCTCAGTGAAAGCTTTTCTTTCTTTCTCCTCGGCAATAAATTCGCGAAGAAAGAGAAACCACGCCAAACGATGGATCACAGATCGGATGATGAATGGAAGAAGAAGAATACGTGACATTGCACAGGTGGTTAGACATAAGTCACGGCACCTGGTCTCTCATGAAAAGCCACACGCATTACCACAATGCCACCGCACCATACCGGAGGAGGTAGGCAGGCAAACATGGAGTGTGCCCAGAAGCGTGACATTTGACAGGTGTCACACTTCAAAGAAAAAACGTCAGAACTTAACCCCAATCTCGCCGGAAGGTGGAGAGAGAGTGGGCCTCGCTTTGTAACTGACGCAATTAATAGACGCCCGTTTATGAACCCGCGAAAAGTTAATTTCGTATCTCTACGAGCGTGGTGCAGGTGATGGAGGAAAGAAAACCGTAATGTGGCCGGTCCCGGCTCTGAGTCAATTATCGCTTTATGAAGCGTGCTACCGATGCAATCGTTTTTTTTTTTTTTTCAATGCCAATGTCCGCCTAATGAACAATTAGTGAAGGTAATTAATTTTTCTTTTTTAGGTAATTCAAAGGAAAGTGTGAATTTTGAAAAGGTGTGGAGGGGGAAAACTTTAGGGAAATTTTTCGGTTTACGATCAGTGGACGGAAGTAGGAAAGAGTGGTTTGAGTGGTGAAGCAAGCGTCTGAAATATTCCTGATTTTAGTAAGGAGGTAAAGTTGATAGGTATCCAATGATCTCAGAGGCACCTGCATAATGAATTTGTTGTTAAAGGCATGTAAAATAAGTAAAATAAACATTTATGTGGCACAAAACACTTTGGTTAGTTTGAGGGTTTTTTAACTCGTGAAATAATTGCAAAGAGAAAGGGAAGAAAATTGAAAACAATAATTGACGAAAAAAATTAGAAATGAGAGACGTGAAAAAGAGAAACGGTCAATGGTGATTGAAACTCCGACCTCCAGCCTTCGGGTGAATTTAGAGTCACTGATTTTATTCTACGAGTCTAAGGCACCGTGCCACCATGAGAGCATTGATTAAGACCATGATAAAACTAGAAAAAATAGTCCAATGGCTATTCGAACATTCCTTTTCATAAGGTGACTGTTAGTCAATTCTAGTTTTCTTTTAAAAAGACTAGACGTAAGACGTATTCCCTCTGAAATCGTTTTATTATTATTTTCGGGGAGTAGTGACAATAACAGAAGTAAACATTATAAATTTCAGTGATAGGTACTCTTGTTGAAGTTTTAAATTAAAAGATTTACAAAACCACGACAAGAATAGCGCAATATTAATAGCACTTTGCTTAAATCCTTCATGACCGCACCCTATTCCGGCACAGGAAAAATTGTTTTTGCTAGAGTCTAGGTCATTAGGTACAGCTAAGTCAAAACTAAAAAAAGCAATGAGTGTTGTTCCCATAAAATAATGGTCATTTGCAGTAAATAAAATTACATATACCCTTTTCATACACATACAGAAATGAGATGTGATGATTTGAAAAATCAATTCTTTAATTTTGATCCTCACAATTAACGACCTTCTCGTGATTTTTCACCATTCGATGGATAAGCTCGATTTCATTAATATTTCCCAAATGAACCTGATTTTCACAGCCCGTGCTCTTGGTTTGGGCTTAGCTTGGTTTATTTCATAGCTCGCGATCAGCTTGTCCTTGTCGTCAGACTTATTCCATTCCATTTTCAAGTCCATCTTTATTTGGGACTCTATAAGTCCTTAGAACGATGACAGTAAATGCTTAGAAACATGTTTGTCGATAAAAATAAAATATGTAAAAAATATGGATTGCCAAATAACTCTCATAATTTTATAAAAACAAAAATAATGAATACATTGAAAACTGTTTCAAAATGTTTTTATGGTTTCAGTACAAGTTGTGAGACCTCTCAAAATTTTTTGAGATTGCACTTTACCAAAACTAAAGTAAAGGATCCTGAAATTAATCTTTTTATTGCACGAATAAATGTTTGATGCTGAATCTAATGAATTGATATGGTTCTTAGTATGAACCTAATACACTTTTACCATAATTGTGCCAATATTTTTTGACAGATTCATTTTGTACACGTATGTATATCACCGAACATGACAGAGCTAATAATACAACAATAGAGGGCAGGACCCACACGCGACATTAAAAAAAAAGTTGAAAATCTGGGATAGCCAAAGATCCAAGTTTTCATATAATTCCCATCAATTTATCCATTGTTGTCCCATCCAGATGTGGATCAGTAAAGTCAAAACCTAATGCAGCTTCAAAGTCTGACGTGTAGCTGCCACAAAGAAAATCCAGAGAAACCCTCAACAACGAAGAAAATCAAAGAAGAAAGCTCTTTCTTTTTCCTCTCTTTCCTTCTTACTCTCTTTCTTCAACCTCTTCTTCTTTATTGTATTTAACATTTACCACGATCCACCGCGGCGATCAGTTCAACTGCAGTCGTCACTCGAAAAGATACTCAAACACATCGCAAACTTAAAAAAAAAAAAAACTCGGTTCTACTTTTTATTCAGACAAATAAAAAAAATAAATTCCTGTGCGTCTCGTTAACCGTTGCAAAATAAAAGTAAAAAGAAAATTTTCACTTATCCGACATTGAAGATACTTTTTAAAAGGCAGTGAAAGATCCAAAGAAAAAAAACTCATCAATGAAGTGGTAATGAGTGTTAAATTTAAGAAAAATAAAAGAATGCCTCTTCTTTTGTATCTAGAACTCTCCATTCGAATTGGCAAAGAGGAATATATAAACGAAGAGAGGGAGAATTATACAAAGAAGAGGTGGAAGATATGGTGGAGTGTTGGATTCAAGAAAGTGCCGTGTCCCAGATTCCCAAATGTTTTGGTCAATGTCTCTGTCTGTGCCCCATTCACTTTGACACTCGTGTGTTTCTTTGAATGTGATCAAAATGAAAATTCTTACCACATGTGTTAACGGTTTTTATAAGTTATATACACCGCCATAATAATCGCATAAAAATTGTGACAACCAACGGTCAACGGTTCGTAATGACGTCGAAAAACATCCCAAAACCGGAAATTCCGAAGCAGTGGTGCCAAGCAGTGTTCTAGATTTCATTTTTTTTGCTCGATTTTAATTAGCATTAAGCCGCTGTTACAAAATCTCATTCAAGAATTTTTCGTTAGAGGAGATACACAAAATTCGTTTATTTTCTTTTAATTGCATTTTATGTAACACACATGGGTTTGTATGTTTGACCGGGAGGAGAATTTTCACTTTTAGGTGTTAATTGTTTTTGACTCACTGTAAGTCAGTGACTCAGACGTTAGTCATTGTACGCCAATTAACGTGATGGTATTCTGTTTGATGCGGAGGAGGATTACATAGCAATTAATAAGAAATTATTCGAGCAGCCGGAATGCTGTAGTGGAATAGAAAAGCGATTCACTTTCGCTGCTTCCCTTCTGTTGTTTGGTGGGTTTGCAATGCAAACGCGTTTATGGCGTGAATAGGAGGCCAAGTGCATCATGCGGGGCAAAAAAAAAAAAAAGAAAGTGAAACTTATCGTAGGTCTGAGACAATTTTTTTTTTGTTATTTTTGAGTTGAGGATTCGCCTTTTTTTTTTTTTTGTTTTTGAAGACTTTGTTAGTTTAGGGTTTGGAAAGTTTAAACAATCAAGTGAATGGTAGCAGAGCAGGTATATGGGGTTAGTTTAATGAACTGCTGAATTAGATTGAGCCGGAGCTGGTTAAACTTGTTTGGGTCAGCCATATGGTGGAGAGTGAGTCGAGTTTAAATGAACTTTAAAGTGAAACAAAGTGATGCCTCACTTTGATGACATTTTAGAGGTCAAGATTAAGGTGACGTTTTATTTTGCAGTGTATGCTTGTGGAAAACATTTAAGATCCTTAAGCGAGATTTTTATTACAAGATTAGTTACACAGTAAAAGCTCGTTAATTCGGAATGGTCGGGAGGAAGGTCCCGAATTAAAGGCCTTTTACTGTATTTTAAATTTTTGTTTTAGTTTATTAACACGGTCATAATGATTCTTCTTTTTGTGCATCTACTCCCACAAATTTTGGATTCCTATTTAGGTTGCTCAGCTACAAATTAAAGGAGATGGTTGTCAGTAAATTTTGTAATGTGTTTAATTCAGTTTGAGACATAAACTAAAGTATTTTTTTTTTGCTTTATAAATCTCGTTACATATACATATATTTTGGCCTTTCTTTAACAGAGGAATCATACATTCGTCCGTTGAAGTTGTTAGGATTTCGTTCCAAAGGAATAAACGAAACTCCCTAAAGAATCACATCGGTGAAGGCCTGTCGCCTTTTTTATATTTGAGTAATAAAATTTCACAAGAATCACAATCGAAGGGTAAACAACTTTTACAAAAGATAATTTCAAATGTTTAAGTAAGTCCTTTACTTGAAAAATTTCAAACAACCAGTGAGGTCGTCGAGAAGACTGAAATCGGCATGTAAGACTTTTCTCATCATAATCTCCACAATTCCTTTTCAGATTTTTAAGATTGGTCAAAAATGGTCATGACATGCAATTTAAACGAATAAAAAAAATGCATTTAACCCCAATCTGCCCACTATTTGAGTTTGGGTTACCAATTCAGTTTTGAGTTTTTGAGTTTTCACAAGATTTTGAAAATCAATCGTATGCGCACTCATTGAATTTGTTGCCCTAAGGAAAAGCTATGTAGAAATGCAAAAAAAAAAGTTGAAATTGTATTATTACTTCCGTCATCTATATTTACTATTCTCATTTGATTAGGGCTTTTTTTTTTTTTTTGTTTATCTGCAAAGCATTCCATAATTGGGAAGATTTTCATTAAGTCACGTCCACCTTAATTACATGCCCTGACTACGAGGAAATTAAAAACACATACACTTTTGCATTTCCGCGTTCTTTATAGCCGCCATTTCCAATCAACAAAACAACCCCATTCATCCTCCAGTTACGTCAGTTTATTGGCGTTAACTCTCTTCGACTTCATTACAGCCCAACTTCCTTGTAATTAATTTAACCACTTCGTGTAAAACGCGGTTATCAACCACCACACAAAGACGACTCAAATGCAGTTAAATGAAACCCGAAAAATTAAGTAAATCACGGAACGTGAATTTACTTCCCTCGGTTGGTAATCTCACGCGAAATCTTCGTACTAATTCGTGAACATTATTTGATGTGTGCCTATTTGCGGAACGAAAGGAGACCTTGCGCAAGGTCGATGGAAATCTAAGCGTTTCGTTTTACCCACAAGTTTTTTAGGCAGTCGAAATAATTTGACTTAAGGCAATTGAACGTTTGAACAAGTTTTGGAAGGAAACTTGGTGGTAGTACAGGGTGCAAAAAAAAAAACTTAAGCGAGGGATTCACACGAAAAAAAATTAAGAAACATTGTTTTACGAAAGTGGCCATTTAGTTCTAGATAAAAAAAAGTATAATGGTAGTTACTTTTATTAAATCGTTCCATAATCTCGAGCAGATACCTGTTACTTTAAAGCCACACAAAAAAAAATAATGAGAGTGAAATATCCTTCTTCAGGATGTGCTAATAAAGGCAAATTTAAAAGTGTGACTTATTTTTTCTACATCCTGTACTGGGATACAGTGCTGTACTGGGATAACAGCCTAGCCTCTGAGTTTGACGTCTAAACTTTTCGAGAGTTTTCGAGATCGGTAAATTGTTTGACTCTTTTTCTACCTACAAAATCTTTGGCTAAGAATCATTCTTTATTATTTGTGTATCTACCTTAACTCGAATTGTGCTACAATTATTTTTTTGACATGGTTATGACATAAAACATTATTCTATAGTTCTTCTGGGTGTGACCATATGGTCACGCTGGCACAATAAGGTTTAAGTGAAACTCTAATAGCTTCAAGACTTCAATATTTTAGTCAAGCATATGCTATACATTTGCCAGTTCACCCTGTTAAATCACTCTCAAATTTAGACTCACTGAATGTCGAAATTGAATTCATCACAACTGACAAACCGTGAATGATAATCGAAAAGAAACTTTGCCACTGGAATCAGCAAAAAAAAAAAAACTCGAAAAACAGAAGAAGAAGCCAACGACTATAAGATTCACCAACAACGGGTTCGTAATTGATCACGACCTCGTGTGACAGTTAATTGTCATGCGCAAGTGTTGGCCAAAATGGTGACGGAAGTGCTCCAGTCACTGCCAATGAGCGCACATCTTACAGGGAGGATATGTAACGCGCAAAACTATTTGATATGCAATGGGGATAGAAAATTGGTTTTTTATTTTCTTGTATTTTTGATCAAAAATGGTTACGAAATCGTTGGACCGTGGCCAATTGGGACGATTTAAAAAATTATTACGAAATATTTTGATAAATTTGCCAAAGCTAAATTTCGAATAAAATCGACCGTTAAGGATAAGAGCTAGAAATTTGACAAAGTTAATGTTAAGACTTCTGTTCAGGAAATTTGATTTATCGATTGACTCGATAAAACAAAAAGTTGAGAAATGTATTGAAATAATTTATATTCGCTTCTGAATACACTACAAATAGTTGTAGTTTAATGGATCTCTATTATTTAGCAAAGTAATTGTTAATTTAAAAAGTGATGACTGTACCAAATGATTTGACACAGATTTTTCAAAAAGTGGATTTCATCAATTTGTGAACTGAGCGGCTCATATGTACACATTTTATCAAAGACACTCTAATCAAACAATTTCTGCTAAGAATCGATTTCCATTTCAAAATTTTTTGTTTAATAGTTCCGTTCTCAAGTTATTAAACTTCTAAGTTAGAAAAATGCATGAATGAAAGCAGTCGATACAGAATTTCAAATAAAAAAGCAGCACTTTGAAGCCCATTTTTTTATTGAGAGTTAGAGATGAAGTGTTGTGTTATCCGAATAACAAAAAATTTAAGCGTGGAAACTTACTTTTTCCCCAAGTTAAAACAAAAACTTGAATTTATTTTTACTTATTTATAGAATTTTTAAAAGACTCGTAAAGTAAATGTCGTTTGAACTACGAATTGAATCAAAAACCCAAATAAAGTACACACTTAAAGGTTTTGATTCCATTTTAAAAGAATTTCTTTTCCTTTTTATTTTTCACACTAATATAGCTAGTCAAAAACACCCAAATTTTTCATTTTTTGTTTGCAAGTTGGAAATCTTCAATTAGTTTCTAGATAGCAACTAGGCATGCAGTATTGACATTTTTTCTTGCATATAATCTACTGAAAAGTTTAATAATGGAAATATTTTGCTAATCCCAATAGTTAATTTTGATTTTTGTATTAAATTCGGCTGTTTCACTGTAGGTTATTACGATTTACAGCGTATTGAATCTGCTTCGTTAAAAACTTATCGTAGTTTCGAAGCTTTTTCGCTTTTATTTTAATTTCCGTTTATCACAAATTTTACAATTCATGGGAGTTGTGGAATTAAAATATGTAGGAATCGTTAATTTGATTTTCGCAGTATTTTTCTGGTTTCAATTAACGACGCAAAGCGTAACATCAAGAGCGTAAGTAACAAATTATGGAGTTTTCGTGTAGAAAAAAAAAACAACACAATTCTGCATTTAGTTTGGCCATCTAGCTGGGTCATATTTAAGAACCTCTTCTATTCGAATGACTTTGGAATATTACGCTAACCGTCCTGACTTATTTTTCCAGCTTTTTCGGAATATAAAAACGAAAAAAAACTCATAATCATTTCATTTGATTTCAGAATCCACTCATCAACATGTTGACAATTCGACAACAAATCCACGCAGCATTTGTATCGAGAGGGAAATAAACAAGCCAAATCCAACACACAGACACTACGAAAGCGCAAAAGCTTTCAGCTTACAATCCACTAGGAAAACTTTTAGAAACACTCTCTGATTGGGACTGTGTGTCATAATGAGTAGCGCAATTGTTGGAGCCGCAAGTGCGATAGGCGGCGCTGTTAGCGCAGCAACCAGCGTAGGCTGGTTCGTGCCGATGCTAGTGGCGGCCATTGCATATTTTCAGTACGAGGAAATCATGGACCCAGAGTCGAAAATCGTCCCGGCCGACGACATCCTCGACCACTACGATTTTATAATAATCGGAGCGGGCTCGGCGGGTGCCGTCGTAGCGAACAGGCTGACGGAAGTAGAGAACTGGAACGTGTTGTTGATTGAGGCGGGCGGTGATGAGACTGAGATCTCTGACGTACCTTTGATGGCCGGATATCTGCAGCTTAGCAAAATGGACTGGAAGTACAAGACTGAGCCTTCGGGGACATCGTGCTTAGGTGAGTTCTTCAAACCCCCTTCCATCAACCCCTTTACTCATTTACCATCTTTCTTCCTTAGCCATGAATAACGGGCGCTGCAATTGGCCACGCGGCAAGGTCCTGGGCGGCTCGAGTGTCCTCAACTACATGCTCTACCTGCGGGGCAGCAAGATCGACTACGACAACTGGGAAGCTATGGGCAACCCAGGCTGGGGCTACCGGGATGCGCTGTACTACTTCAAGAAGTCCGAGGATAACACGAACCCCTACCTGGCCAGCACGCCGTACCACTCGACCGGCGGCTACATGACCGTCGGCGAGGCTCCGTTCCACACGCCATTGGCGGCAGCCTTTGTAGAAGCTGGCGTTGAAATGGGCTATGAAAATCGCGACTTGAACGGCGAGAAACAGGCCGGCTTCATGATCGCCCAGGGCACAACACGCCGCGGCAGTCGGTGCAGCACGGCGAAGGCTTTCCTCAGACCTGCCAGGTTGCGGCCGAACCTGCACATCTCGATGTTTTCCCACGTGACCCGGGTGATGATCGACCCGGTGACGAAAATCGCCTTTGGAGTGGAGTTCGTTCGTGACAGGAAAATCTACCACGTGAGGGCGACCAAGGAGGTGATCCTGTCGGGAGGATCCATAAACTCGCCGCAGATTCTGATGCTTTCCGGGATCGGCCAGCGGAAGGAGTTAGCGAAGCACCGAATTCCGGTGATCAAGGAGCTTAATGTTGGCGAGAATATGCAGGATCACATCGGCCTGGGCGGCCTCACGTTTCTGGTCAACCAGCCGGTGTCCATCGTGGAGAGCCGCTTCCACTCGATGTCTACAGTCCTGCAGTACGCCGTATTCGGCCAGGGACCACTCACAATTCTCGGGGGAGTTGAGGGGCTAGCGTTCGTCAACACTAAGTACGCAAATACCACGCACGATTGGCCCGACATCGAATTCCACTTTGTCTCGGGATCCACGAACTCAGACGGAGGCTCTCAGCTTCGAAAGGCTCACGGCCTCACCGACAACTTCTACCGAGCGGTCTTTGAGAAGATAAACAACATGGACGCCTGGAGCATCATTCCGATGCTGCTGCGCCCGCGCAGTGTGGGCTCTATAAAACTCCGAAGTGGGAACCCCTTCGACTACCCTTACATCTACCCGAACTACTTGGCCGATGAGTTCGACACGAAAACCCTGGTCGAGGGAGTCAAGATCGCCTTTGCGCTCTCGCGAACGAAAGCCATGCAGAGGTTCGGGTCACGGATATCTGCGATCAAGTGGCCCGGATGCCTCCACATCCAAATGTTCACCGACGAATACTGGGAGTGCATGATCCGCCACTACACGGTGACCATCTACCACCCCGTGGGGACGTGCAAAATGGGACCCTACTGGGACCCCGACGCCGTCGTTGACCCCCAGCTAAGGGTCTACGGCATCCGTGGCCTGCGAGTCATCGACGCCAGCATAATGCCGAAGCTCGTGAGTGCCAACACCAACGCCCCGGTGATCATGATCGCCGAAAAGGGATCCGACATGATCAAGGAGTTCTGGATCAAGAATTCTGTTGCGAAGTAGACGAAGAACAGAGGTGATGTGTGTCTGATGAGCGTTTAAAGTGAGAGTGCCTGCTTTACGTTTAAGCCTTAGACTTAGAACCAGCATTTAAGAGAGATTATTATTTACCAATTAGAGCTTAAGAGGGGAGGATAAAAATAAAAAGGGGAGAACAAAAAAAGAACGAAATTAAAACGAAACATGAATACTTTTGTTTTTTCTTTACTTTCTGGAGCATTCCCAGCACTTTGAAGGTCTTCGTGTGACATTCCACGAAGTGCACTTTGGTTCTGTTGAATGAAGGGTGACACAATTTCGTTGTTTTTGCATGACGTCAGAATTTTTTGCTCAATCAAAGCGTTTCAGAGCGCGGTAACAGCGGCGCGTAAACAAATCACCGAAAAAAGATCATGACAGTGGCAATTTTTGTGAACAGTGGCACAAAGTGGTGAAATTCGAGGCGGGGTTGGGTAAGGTTCGGTGCTGATGATGCCTGATGACAGTGGAAGTGGGATGTAAACAATCAATAAATTAAAAGAAGCCTAGGAAAAGTTGCATTCATTCAAGTTTAATGACTAAAAAGTCTCTTCACCGAGTAATTTTTTGAGCACGAGTGCAATTCAAAGTCGAATAGCTGGCAGGTACTGCAAAATACATTCCACTAATATCGGAAATCTTTTCAAAAATTGAAAATTCGTATTTCAGATATCTGTATGAAGTGCCGCTCACTCCGCTTTCGGACATCAAAAATGCTACCAACTAATTTACGGACATTTGGTACAATCAACTTTCGATCTCGATAGTTCGAAATTTTTCCACAGATTCTTATAACGAATTAATATTAGTTGATCGCTTCAATAATTTGAAGTTGAATGAATAATATAATGCTCGTGAACATTCTATAATTTGAAGCCTCACTTACTATAATTTGCTCCGTTCACAAAAACGGATATGCGTGAGTTCGCAATTTGCGGTCTAGTCCTCCTTCAAGCGTTAACTAAATTCCGCTGTAACGCCGTTAAAACCGACATAAGTGACGATTTCTTCTCAGCACTCACCAACATTGAAAATTCATTGGACGATGATAGACAAAAGCCGGTCGCTCCAAAATTACTGATTTCAAAATCAACTTTTAGAAAAATTGTATGTAATTGATGAAATAAGAAATTACGAATTTTGATCAAATGCTAATTTATTTGATTTTTTCCCTCGTTTCTTCTTGGTTATTCAAACTCTTGTTATTTTCTACTCTTGGGAACTTGAAATATTTCTAAAGTGAAAGTCTAAGCGAATGTCAAAATCGTCATCTCTCGTGAATTTTCATTCTATGACTCTTTTGTTGTCAGATTGTGTTTTTTCTGATTTGAGTTCTATCATTTATTTGTTCGTTTTAATCAAAAGTGCTCTTCATGGTTTAAGTATGCATGCCTAGAGTTTTGATTGGCTAATATTTGGCAAAT
Organism: Syritta pipiens; assembly: GCA_905187475.1. NCBI lineage: Eukaryota > Metazoa > Arthropoda > Insecta > Diptera > Syrphidae > Syritta > Syritta pipiens. Next base: position 7,089,640 of record LR994571.1, on the reverse strand, counting down.
ATACAAATACCAATCAAAATTATAAATGTTTTTGTCAATTTGGGGTTGACACCTTTGTGCCACCACTTTTAATCATTCGTTTTGTTTCAGGAATGTGCTGAATCTCCTTCGTTTTGTGTATGGTTTTTGACTATCGTCTGCAAGTCTGAGGTTGTGCTCTTTCTTAGGGAATGAGGAGAGAGGGAAAAATCTGTATACAGAAGTCAGCTAAAACGAATGCCGGCGGTTGTGCGGAGAATTGGTGAAGGTTTTAAATTTAAAAATACTTACTAACATACATATTATGTAAATAATTATGAAAAAAATCATTACGAAATATCTCTAAACATTAACAGTAAATCTTTTACGAAAAATAAACGTCACATTTTGTACTATGACGAAATTTCTTGAAACAGAATATCTTAACAACATGAAATGATGCACTATTCGTCAAATTTTAAAACTCAAAAATCACATTTTCCGATCCCAAATTGATACAAAATATGAATTGACTTCCGGGATAGATTTCCGAAGGAATTTACTTTACGTCTAGCCATCCAATAAATCTCAAATAAAATTATTTTGTGAGAAGTGCAAAAAATTAGGTATGTAGCTATTCATTTGCTTCGAACACTCATAATTTTCAACTGAAAACCTCACAAAATATTTTTTTTTGAGTTCGTATTAATTTCTAACTCTGGCAATACAAAATTAATTTCTAACCAAAAATATTCAACTTTACACCACTGTGTTGGCTGGCACATTGAACCCATTCCGCAACACGGAATCGCAACCTCAGCAAAACCAGCAACGTTTCCCTGAACCAAGTGCAGCAACTGCTCAGTTTTAATTTACCCGCGCTCGCGTTTAGACTTATCCGAACAAAGAAAACCCACCGAAAATGGTCAGCCTCGACGGCATGATGACCATCATGCGGATGGTCCTGACCGCCGCGCCCAGCCTTACTATTCTCATCCTGCTCCGCGAGAGCATCATGCAACACCGCCCCGACATTACCGACATTGAAAATCGTGTCCGAACGATAAACATAGACCAAGTGCGCGACAACTACGACTTCGTGATTGTCGGAGGCGGCTCGGCGGGCTGTGTGTTGGCCTCAAGGCTATCAGAGAATCCCGCATTCTCGGTGCTTCTCCTAGAGGCCGGGCCGGACGAGCCGCTTCTGACGGATATCCCGCAGCTATATCCGCTCTTCCAACGTGGCCCATTCGACTGGGCGTACACCACGGAACCGTCGGATCAGTACTGCCTCGCAATGATCAACAAGCGGTGTCGGTGGCCAAGAGGACGCGTGCTCGGCGGCTCCAGCGTCCTCAACGCGATGATGTACGTGCGCGGTAATCGAAAAGACTACGACCAGTGGGCTAGTTTCGGCAATCCTGGCTGGAACTACGACAACATTTTACACTACTTCAAGAAAATGGAGGACATACGAGATCCGAACCTCCGCGGGAGTCCGTACCACGGCGTGGGAGGTCCAATAACCGTGGAGCGGTTCCGCTTCCAGTCGCCCCTCGTCGATGTGTTCATGCACGCAGCCACGGAGCTCAACATGGTCAATCCGCATGGCGAGGTTAACGGGAAGAGCCAGACGGGTTTCACCGTGCCGCATGGCACCCTGCGAGACGGCCTGAGGTGCAGCGCCAACAAAGCTTACATCCGCCCGGTATGGCATCGGACCAACCTCCACGTTCTCATGAACGCGTTCGTGCACCGAATCAATATCAACCCGCAAACCAAGATTGCCGAAAGCGTGACGTACGAGTTCGACGACGACGGCAAGAAGCGCATAGTTTATGCCACACGGGAGGTGATCCTGTCCGCAGGCGCCATTCAAAGCCCCCAGCTGCTGATGCTCTCTGGAGTGGGCCCAGCTGAGCAGCTTGAGGAGTACGACATCGATGTGATATACAATTCACCGGGAGTCGGCTCGAATCTCCAGGACCACGTCGCTTCAACCGGCGCCTCATACCTTATCGACAACAAGGTCACCGGCCACAAGCTGTCCTTCATCATTCCCCAGCTGATGACGGCTAGGAACGTCGAGACGTTCATCGAAAAGCACGACGGCTTTTTCTACGCCTCGCCCATCTGCGAGATCATGGGCTACATCAACACCAAGTACCAGGATCCCCGCGAAGACTGGCCCGACATACAGATGTTCCTCGGTTCCTACGGTTACACTGCCGACGGTGGTTTGATAGGCAGACTCGGCTCTGGCGTGAGCATGGAGAACTACGCGGACATATTCGAGCCCGTGCTTTACGAAGACTCCTACATCATCGTGCCACTCCTCATGAGGCCCCGTAGCAGAGGTCGGCTGTTCATCCAGTCCGACGACGCTCGTATCCACCCGAAGATCTACGCCAACTACTTTGCCGACCCCAATGACTTGGCTAGAATGGTAAGAAGTCTTCAGCATCTTAACAAGAACTAAACCTTTTCCTTTGTACAGGTAGATGCTGCGAAATTCATCCACCGCATGTCGCACACGCGGATCATGCGACATTTAAACGCGACGCTAAACCAATACTCGTGGCGGAATTGCCCGGATGACGTGTACCTCAGCGATGAGTTTTGGGCCTGCATGGCGCGGCACTACTCGCAGACGATCTATCACCCGGTGGGCACGTGCAAAATGGGTCCGCGGAACGACCCTTACGCCGTGGTCGACCCACGACTGAGGGTGTACGGTGTGCGCGGATTGCGGGTTATTGACGCCAGCATAATGCCGCGCATCGTCTCAGGGAACACCAACGCTCCGACGATGATGATCGCCGAGAAGGCAGCCGACATGATCAAGGAGGAACATCGCCACTATCATCGAGGATACTAACGTGTGTGGTTTAGTTAGTTTGTAGTGTGTTTTTTGTATCCTTAAAAAAAAAAGGTCACTTTGTGCTGTTCCTTCTGAATATTATTAAACTGACCTAAAATATTTATAAGGTTAAATATAAAAACTAAATTTCTATATATCAAATATATGAAATGTATACACAATTGTAAGATGATGCCAAATAAATGTGACAAAACTTTGCGCTCTTACTTTCATGGGGATTGATTGGACGGAAGTGTTCTGCAAAATCAATAGCAAAGGACTGTGGTGAGTGAAAACCACTCTAAGCTTGGTAACATTTTATAGAATTGAATGCCCAAAACTACGTTCAGCGGGCGATAGAAATCAGAGACACTGCTAAAAAAAAACTGTCGTCTTTATTAAACAGAGAGTAGTTTCGAAGAGTCTCCGACTACCGATAAACTTAAGTGTTTATTCATTGACTTGATTTTCGTGGAAAAAAAATACTTGCTTTAAAGCGTCGTTCGTAGTTTGAGCAAACTTAAAAACCGTCTTCTGCCTGAAAATAAATTTCCTTTTCAAGATCTTAATTAAAGATTGAGTTTATATAAAAGAAGAACAGTTTACAGTCTATATAAGAAATAGAACAGGGCCCAAAACAGATCCCTGCTAAACACCTTTTCCAATGATCAGACTACTATTTAGCCCACCATCTAGTTTATCCACTTGTTTTCTGCTTTCAAGGTACGAGGCAAACGAATCGCATGAAATCTCTATAGCCGGCTTTCTCCAATTTTGTTATTAATAATTGTTGATCGACAGTATCAAATGTCTTCGATATATCAATAGCTGTATTTTTCTGGAATTAAGACTGTATTTACAAATGTTTAAAAGTGCGTCCTCGGCTGATCTGTCAGCTCTAAACCCATACGGATTAGGACTGAAAAAATAAGTAACGCTCCAAACAACACATGATTCTGCTTTTAATCGCTTTCTCAAAATTTTTTGAAAAGACGAACAGAAGTGAGATCGGCCTGTAATTATGTAAATTTTTTCTTTCCCCTTTTTTTTAAAACTGGGTACTACCTCAGCAATTTATAGGCAATCTGGAAAAATATCACTGTAAATACTTTTATTGAAAATATGTGCCAACACATCAACAATGTAGAAAACAATTTTCTTAATAAGCTCATTTGAAAAACTACTATTCGATGACGAACGAGAATTATCTAACGAGTTTATGATTCCAAACAGTTCAAGAGATGTTATTGGGTCAAAGGTATGCCCTTGAGATGTTTCTGCACTAAAGCAATAGGATGGACAGTTGCCTTAAGCTGAATTAAAACCTGCGTCGGCAAGTGTAATAGCAGCCACTGTTGTAAAATAAGTATTAAACTCATTTGCTATCTAAATGGGATCAGAGAGATGTTCCAACATTTACGTTTATGCAAGTTATTGCATTCGGAAATACCCCTTTGCCAAGCAGTTCGTTCACAATTGACCATTCTTTTTTATTTTTTAATATTATCTTTAACTGAATAAAATTTATTGATGTAATAGTTTTCTTTATGAGCTTGGACTTCAACTATGATTTCTTTGCTGACTTTTTCATAAAGTTCATGGAGATGACGATTATTGGGATTTTTTTCATTTAATTCTTAATTTGTTCGTATGGTTTATCTTTCTCAACAAAGTTGCAGACATCCAGTGCTTAAATCTTTTTAATCTACTGTTTCTACTTGAAATTGTCTTAGTACATGCTTCAACATGACTTATAAAAATATTGGAAAAGTGATTAAAGGCTAATGACGGGTCTCTCTCAAGATATACAACTGCCCAGTTCTTATGAATCAAGCGAGACATAAGGCAATCATAATTAAATACGGATTTCCCGTGTGATAAATGATTTGGTTTAATTGATCTTAATTCACTGTCAAATTTTAAGAAAAGACCAATCATACAGTGGTCAGTAATTTTGAAATCCGAAATAGAAGTGATGAGAGAGCAACTTGAACAAGTCTACCAAATATATGATTAATGCACGTTTGGGAGGATTCTGTTGTTCGAGTTGCCTCATCAAAACATGAATACAGCCCATTCACCGACAGAACGGAAAGATATTCTTGCACTATTGTGGAATCACTTAGAATATCTAGATTAATATCACCCAGGATAAATAATTTTTTAGCTTTTTCTTCAGCCAATATAGAGAATACAGTTCCTCAACAAAAACAGTTTTACTCTTGTCGTATAACCTGTAAAAACACATAAAGATGAATTTTTTCTCGACAATTGCACAAGAAGTTTTAACTACATTCGCACTTTAAATTGCAGTTGAAGTACTCACGTTCGAGACAATTACTGACAAATACACTAACACCTCCTGAGGCGTATGTATTATTGCATTTGGCATACAAATTAAAGCCCGGTATATTATACAATTCTTTTTCATGTTCAAATATCTAAATTTCAGAGAGGAAGATTAGATCAGGTCTTTTAGTAAAAAATTCAACATGAATAAGAAATAAGTCGAAATTTGTTCTCATGCTTCATTTCATTTTCAATTTTATAAAAAGAAATAGCATTCGGAAGACTAGTTAGGGTATCATGAAGTACGTTATAGTTTTCATTTAGAGTGAAATCAAATCTAAGATAGAGTTTCTAAGTCCTCAAAACAACAAATTTTATGTAGTTTACCCTGTTCTTGTTTTTTTAATTGAACATGTTCCTCTATTAATCCATAAGTAAGAAAAGTTCTTCTCTATTTTAATTCTTTTACCTCTATTCAATAACGCCTATTGAACCTATTAAACTTAGTTATACTCTGGTTTATCCCCTAATTGTTCCCCAAACAGACTGGCATTTAGTTTTAAACTTCTTTTTTTTTGTTGATGATAATCTGCTTCTGTTCCAACGTCTTGAATTTAATCCACAAGATGTCCAATGGTTTAGGACGTGTAGATGTTGAGTTACCTACCTTCTTGACGAAGCACGACTTAATGTCAGCAGGAGTAGTGCTTTCGCTTAAGCCATCTGTCAGTAGTTTGACAGCTGAGTGCCCAGCATTTTGCTTGCTTACGTTGGGAACTCCGACGACATCAATACATTTTCTCAAAGGTTTTTGTTGCAGTGAATTTACAAAGCTTATTAATTTGTTTACCTTGTTCGAAAGTAACTTGTTTTCTTCTTGCAGGGTATTTATGAGTAGCAGAGTATTTGAATTAACTTCTTTGAGTGCGATGATTCCCTCATAGAGAACTTCAAGTGTGACAGCGGCAGTGGGTTAGTGTTAGTGTTTTGTTTGTATTGGGTGGTGGGACAGCACAAGAAGAACGGGGTGATGCATTCGACACAGAGGAGGCGGTTGTCAAGTTTTCTCTTCGCAGGGTAGGAGGTGGTGGGCGAAGCGACATTCGCCTTTCAATACAAGAGGAGCACTGGTATCGAGTAGTGCTTGTTTTCATATAGTCGAGTCCTTTTTGATGTAGGCCAACACAAGGTGATAAGACTTGCACACTCTACACAGGATTTTTTCGGCAGTTCTTTCAACTTTATGTTCACATTTACAAGGCATAACTAAGGTGTTAATTTACAGAGTTAGGGGTCGAAATATCTTTGTTAAATAATAATTAATATAATTAAATTACAATTTGAATGGATCTTTACGGGAGCGAAAAATATGAGCACGACCGTTCACACAGCCGTCGGTAAGTTAGCGCTATCTGGAAAGCAACTGTTCAATATTATTAAAATTATTGTATGCAAAAGAGACAAAGTTGTATGCAAAAGAGACAGAAGTACAAAAAACCTGCATGACCTTTTGCCTCCAACTTGAGTGACCTTAACAAGTTACGCATAGAAACATTTGTTTTGTAGCTGCATCGTGTAAAACTTCAGAATGATAAAATAATTATTGCGACTACAAAAAAAAAAATGACTCGTGTTCGTTGACACAGCCTTTTAAGTGGTTGCAATTAAAAAAATAGCTTTTTATATTACTGCAGTTCTTTAAATACTCCTTTGAAGGTGGTTTCTGATTTATTTAAAAAAAAAACTCGCAACGTGAATACACACCGACCAATGTGGTATCTAAAAATTACGGGGCCCCATGGGGCAGGTCTCGTTTTAGCTTTGGTTCTTGCCACGATAGTATACCGTCAATACGTATGGTTATTCCCGAGCGACATCTGGCCGGAAGATTTTGCGCCACTAGCCCTGAAACATGGTCTGCAAGACTACGACTTTATCGTAATCGGAGGAGGTACGGCTGGATCGGTAGTCGCAAACCGACTGAGCGAAAATTCGAAATGGAGAATCCTGGTGTTGGAAGCTGGAGGAGACCCGCCCATTCATTCCGAGGTATGTTCAACGCTCTGGTTCATATTTGCACTTAATGCCTACCCTCTTGTAGATCCCCGCCTTGTTGTTCCTGCTGCAGCACTCAAAGCACACCTTCAGTTACTTTAGCCAACCAAATGGCAAGAGTTGTGGCAACATGGTAAACGGCGCGTGTTATCTGCCCCAAGGCAAAATGATTGGCGGGAGTGGTGGCATCAACGCGATGATGTACATTCGTGGCAGTCCCAGGGATTTCGACTCATGGAAGGCGAAGGGCAACACCGACTGGGGTTGGGACGACGTGGAACCGTACTTTGAGAGAGCCGAAGAATTTTCTGAGGTCAATTACTTTGAAGCGAGCGATGTCAGCGTCAAGCAACTCCTCTTGGACGCAGCGCAAGAGCTAGGAATAGGAGGGGTCAATAGCTTTAACGGGCACAACCGGGTAGGCTACGGCCCGATGCATGGCATCGTGAAAGACGGCTTACGAATGAGTTCGGGAAAGGTGTACCTCGGCAAGGCTCGCGAAAGGCGAAATCTTCACGTGATTAAGAACGCTGCTGTGACACGAATCAATTTCGATGGGCGACGAGCGACGGGTGTTGAGTTTGTGCTTCAAGATGAGATTGCTATGAGTGTGAATTTCACGAAAGAGGTAATTCTGTCAGCTGGTACCATTGGCACGCCGAAAATCCTCTTGCTCTCAGGCATAGGCTCGAAAGCCCATTTAGAATCGCATGGAATTCACCCAATCGTGGATCTTCCAGTTGGTGAAAATCTTCACGACCACGTCATAGCACCGCTTTTCTACCAGATACAGAATTTATCAGTTGGAACAGACTCGGTGTGGGCCAACCTTAGGGAGATACATAGCTACGCCTCAAACCGCTCGGGGCTCTTGGCCGGGATTGGGATGCTCTCGCTAGGCGCCTTTGTCGCATTTGACAGCAGCTCAAATGAACCAGACATTCAAATCTATCACTCATTCTTTAAGAAGGACACAGTGGCGCTTGACCTTGTCATGAACAGCTTCAGTGTTCAAAAGGGGATCCCTGCCTTGATAAAGAGTATCACCTCCCAGTCGGGCATGCTGATCGCATTCGTCGTCTTGCTGACACCGAAGTCTTTGGGTCGAGTGACCTTAAAAAGCGGAGATCACCGAGATTCTCCAGAGATCTCCGTGAATTACCTCGCTGACGTTGAGGATGTCAACAGTCTTATGCGCGGATTGAGAGAGCACATCAAAATGGAGACGACCGAGGCATTTCAGAGAAGCCAAGTCAAGCTAGTGCGACCGGAACTGCCGCCATGCGATGAGTTTGAGTATAAGAGCGATGACTATTGGAAATGCTACATTAGGCTTTTGTCAGTGAGTAGTTACCACGTTGTGGGAACGGCAAAAATGGGGAACGATGCAGACTGCAGCGCCGTTGTGGACGGAAGGCTACGAGTGAGGCAGATTGACGGGGTGCGAGTTGCAGACGCAAGTGTAATGCCAGTGATTGTTAGCGCGAACACATATGCGACGTCTGTGATGATTGGTGAGAGACTTTCGGACTTTGTTAAAAACGATTGGATGGGAAGATATGACGAAATAAAAAGAGCTTGATAAGAGAAGTTGAGTTATTCACAAGCGATTTATGACATAGAAAACGACTACATATAAAAGAAGCAGCCTTTGCCTCGAACCTCTTTGGGAAAATTGAACCCAAGAACTATAACACTCCTTCAGATCTACTACTCCGAAAAATTTGGCAATTTACCCTATCTCCAAATGGAAAAAAAGTTCAACAAAACGAGCTCGCATCCAAAACAATGTCAGGCAATTACCTCAAAAAGTTAAAAAAAGGAAAAAAGGAAAACAAAACGAGCTCGCATCCAAAACAATGAAATAGGCAATTAGCTCAAAAAGTTAATTCCTATATCTGAAAGTGAGTTTTCCCTAACGAAAAAACAAAGTTAGAGGCTTGCACCAACCTCTTTCAAGAAAAAAAAAAAAACACCTGCACTAGAACGACACATGACAAAAGAGAAAACCTTACTTTATACGGTAGTCACTCGATAATGTGAATTTGTCTAAAATTGTCATCTGCATAATGTGAACTTCCGACAAATTTTAGTGTACGTTTTGTCTAGATGCATTAAATTTGACTTCAATTTTGAAGTGCATGCAACCCATAGTGAAAAGAACGCAGGTGTTCGAACGACCCTTTTTGCTTCATTTTTTATTCGGCGATCGTGTTCTGTATATTTGGTTTTTGTAGAGCAGAAAGGGGTTGAAATAAATTTGTATTGTGGTTCACAGCACACAAATATTAATATTTGGAATTCGAAAGTTTCTCGAAAGTAAACTCCTTATCTTTTAAACGTAACTTTAAGCAACATTTCGCTTTGATGCATTGAGTTTAACTACAACTCACGAGTAGATGCATCGAATCATAAAAAGAACGCAGGTCTTCAAAGTACCCTTTTTACTCAAATCGCGCATTGGCGATCGACCAATTTATACTTTCTTTCTGAAGCGAAGGTTGAAGTTGTCGTGAATCAAGAGTTTCTTTGCGATTTGTTGTTGGTTAAGTAAAATGAATAAGAAACGAATTGGCGATTCACGCAAAGAGTAGATAAACCATTTTTGGAGTTTGGCTTGCCGATAAGAACAATGTAATCAAGAGAAGTAGTAGTGTTTTCAAAGCACTTCCTCAGGCGCCTAATAACAACTAATAACATAAACAATGTACTAACAAGTTTTGAAATATAGATATTGGTCAGAAATATTTTTTAAGTTGTAAGTTGTCGGATGAGGTCGCGGGTGCAGCTGGTACAAAATAAATTGGCAAATAAAAAAAATCATAAACCAAATTATGTTTTAGCGAATGCAACTTCATTCGAATAAGCTGAATGTTGTTGCCTAGTTTTTGGTGTAAGAAAAATTATATTTACCTTTGATTTGAGATTTGTTTTTGAATTGATTATGAATGAGATTTCTTCATATTCCGTAAGAGTAGCAACTTGCTGCATGCCTTATCCACTTATTAGCCAAGCCCCTTCTTTGCTTAGTCTGGTCTTAAAACCAAAAAAAAACGGTGGCAACAAAGACATGAAATGAATGAATAAATTAAATAGTTGCTCTAGCACCTCGGTAAACATGTTCCCTATCGCTAAGCTCGCCTGAAGTCGGGTAAGTTCATCTTATCTCCTAAAAACCGCAAATTCTTCTCGCCGTTCAAATGTCCAATTAATTTTTATAACAAACGACTGCAGGAGACCTATGAAGACACTCGAATTTGCAATCAAATAGACGATAACGAATCGGTGCTGCTGACGGATCGTAAATACGCGAATCAATGTCAAAAGAAACTCGTTTGCCCGGTTGTTTTTTTGGCACTGCAGACAGGACAGTGATAACTAAGTTTCGTCTAATTCATTTTTTCGGGTCAGGTGCTAGTTGCACTTCAAGAGAATTAGTGTTCGGATAAATTTTACTTGCAACTATAAGCCAAACGAAAAGAACCTTCCAAATGTCTTGTGCTGCATACTCCTGCGACCAGAGCACTGGTTTTGGTCAGACAATGGTGTCGACCTTGCTCCAGACACTTCTGGCCGCTCAGTGTTTCCTGAATCCGCCGGACTATTGGCCCAGCGACTACGGGCAGACTCTGGCAGGCTGCAGCTCGTTGGGGACGTATGACTTTATCGTGGTCGGTGCGGGTTCAGCTGGATCTGTGATCGCTAGTCGTCTGAGTGAGAATCCGGACTGGAAGATTCTGCTCCTAGAAGCGGGAGGTGATCCGCCGCTCGAGTCAGAGGTAAGCCCATCAATATCGTTTAATTCCAATTGACTTCATCTGCTCATTTGCAGATTCCAGCGCTGTTCTTTGCCATGCAGCGGCAGGAGTACACTTGGAATTACTTCACAGAGCCGAACAACTTCAGCTGCATGGCGTATGAGGGCGACGTTTGCTACTGGCCGCGCGGTAAAATGCTCGGTGGGACTGGATCCATCAACGGAATGCTATACGCGCGTGGTAATCGCGAGGACTACGACACTTGGGAGCAACTGGGCAACCCCCACTGGGGCTGGGACGATGTGTTGCCGTACTTCGAGAAGTCCATCGAGTTAGGAAAGAAAAAGTCGGATTCCATTGCTGGTCTTAGTCTGGAGCCATTCGACGAACAATTCCCTGAGATACGAGACATGCTCTTTGCCGGTGCCCAAGAGCTGGGAGTACCGCGCGTCGAGGAACTGAAGGAGGGCTCGGACATTGGCTACACGGTTATAAAAGGCACCATTGACAAAGGCCGTCGCAGCAGCACTGCGAAGGGATACTTGGTCAAGGCCAAACATCGGCCAAACCTTCACGTAGTTAAGCACGCCCTTGTGACGAAGATCAACTTCGACGAAACAGGCAGTCACGCTACAGGAGTCACCTTCACCTATCGCGGCAAGCACGAACTGTCAGCAAACGTCGCCAAGGAAGTCATCCTTTCAGCCGGAGCCATAGAAACGCCCAAGTTGCTTATGCTCTCGGGAATCGGTCCAGCGGAGCAACTTGAAAGGCTTGGAATCCACGTAGTAAAGGATCTGTCCGTCGGTGAGAACCTTCAAGACCACATGGTCGTGCCGGTGCTCTTCAAGTTGACCAAAAGCAAAGCCAACCGCGTCACACCTAATGGGCAGTTGGACTCCACTTACACCTACCTCCTCAACCAGACTGGACCTTTAGCCAGTCATGGCGTTACCTCTGTCTTGGGATTCATCAACTCTGACGAGTACTCTAAGAAGCCGTATCCGGACTTCATAAACTACCACATTTTCATGCAGAGCGGTACGCCCACCGTTGACATCTGGTTGAATGCGATCGGTCTCAAAAGTGAAATAGCCGCTAGTGTCCGCAAGGTAGCCGCCGAACATGACATCCTCACCACCTACGTCGCGATCATGAAGCCAAAATCTGTTGGCTTGCTGCGCTTAAAGAGCGTGGATCCCAACGATCCACCGTCTCTTGCTTCCAACTACCTCCAGAACCCGGTCGACGTCCATGCGATTACACATGCGATCGAGTTCCAGATGAAGCTGGAACAAACCTCCGCCTTCAAGGAGCAGGGAGCCGAAATCGTTCAACTCGATCTGAACGAATGCCATGCCTACATCTTCAAAAGCCCTGAGTATTGGGAGTGCTATATAAAGTACATGATCACGTCGTGCTATCATCTCGGTGGCACTGCCAGGATGGGACCAGACACCGATCCAAAAGCCGTCGTCGACTGGCGTTTACGAATGAGGGGTCTGACAGGACTGCGGGTAGTCGACGCAAGTATATTCCCAGACTTTTTAAGCACGCATCCGAATGCTCCCGTCATAATGGTCGCTGAAAAAGCCTCCGACTTTATCAACGAAGATTGGACTCTCGGCGGTGAAGGTTATCACAAATAAAACGTTTTCTTGTCGCATGTAGTTTTTGTGTTTGTTTTTTATCAAATTTCGACTCGGTCGAGGTGATGAAGTTTTTTTTTTTAGGTTTCTCTTGAGGACACCGGTGTAAGTTTTTCGATTAAGCTTGAAGCTGAATCTGGAACTTGAAGACAATGGCTGGAAAACATACCTGAAAATAGAAAGAAAATGAGTGGTTTAGAGTGGTTTGGCCTATAAATTATTTCTATTTGTTTATTAAATTTATTTCTATGTGATATATTATCATATTTATGTGATATGCTTTAAATGATTTTCTGACAACGATTGAGCCAACTTTTAAGATGCACAGACGTGTTTTTTGGCTCTCAAATAGCGCCTCATAAAAAATCATGACGCAAACTTCCGCCAGACTTTTAGCACTTGTAATTTTTTTCTCCGAGACATTGTACCTTATCACAAATTTAATTAAATTGTAATAAAGAAATCTTTGAGCCCCTTATATTAAACATGAAAGACTGGCGTTTGCGCCTCCTTTTTTCGTCTACCATTTTAACCTGATCATGAGCTCACTACTCCTGATTTATTTCACACTAAACTCCTTCCCATTGTCGATCCAATCAAGAAAGTTGCAGCGATTAGACAATCGCACAATCGCTGTCACCACGTCCATAACAAGCATTTTATTATTTTTTTTGTCTGATATAATCTGGTCATATACGGAATCTGGTTTAGTAACTGAAACACCTCACTGCTGAGACTGGTCGTGAAAAATGTTAGTGATGCGACGTCATTGTCCTGAGTGAGGCAGAATCAATTCGTTTAACGTTAACGAAATTATAAATTTAGTTAAATTTATGTGATTGAAGTTGATAACTGAGTGAATTTTTACCAGTTTTCTAGTGTTTGTCAACTTTTTAGCCCGACTGTTCTATAGCGGTATAAAGTACTCCAATTATTTTTTAAACTTTATAACAGCATTCCGTTTACTTTATTTGTGGCGAATACCATCAATTGAGTGATTTTTCGGTTTTGTGTTTACACAGTGAAGATTTTTTTTTAAGATTTAGGTTTATATATTTGTTTACATTTGTTTAAGAAATCAATTAATTAAATGCATTGCAATATGAGCCTTTCAATGCACAAATTCACTAACTTCATCTTTTGAGAAAAAAATTCAATTTAAGTGTGGTATAGTTATAACTCTTTGTATTCATTATAAATTTATTGAATAATAAGTAATTTATTTCAGTAGCAATGCAAGGGGTGGGCCATCTATGGGTTTCTTTTTAAATCATACGACACTGACCACTGAAAGCTTATTTCCAAAATGAGTGCCATTTTGCCCAAATAGTGCGCTTGTTGAAAAGTGATCAATGATCATGCTATCAGTTAATGTTATGTGGGGGACCGTGAATGCTAAAAATCTGAAAGCAATTCAAGCACTTAATTTTATAAACTTGGCCAATATCATCTAAGCAATCTGTTAGCTAAAGCCTGAAAGCATCAACAAAATCTTTGAAAATTGGCGTGACAGAATGCCAGCCAGCCGAGGCAGCCACTTGACTGATGTTGCTTTCCATAATAGACCCTATATTGCGCAATTTTTTAATTGTTGCAGATTTGACCTATCAAACAACGCAGTATAGGGTTATTGCTCTAACCAATAAAGCCATAATAATACATTCGATGAAGTGAAGGTCCTAGCAGCCGCGGTTCTATATATTATATTAGCTTGAAATTTAAATTATCTGTTAATAAATAATAAATAAATAAATAATACATTTGAAAAATTCTATTTTGTTCATTTTATTGCATTTCGAAAAAGATACTTGCAATACATTATTTAATCGCTTTCCAAGTTTCTGCTATGTGAAGTAAATATATTTTTCATTGAACGGCTTATATTTTGCTACCAGTTTTCCAACAAATAAATTAAAGTTTAAAAAATTAAAAAACTCGCTTTAACTGCGTAGTAAAAATCGAAAAATGAATTTACAAACACAAAAATATTTTGATTTAGTCACTAGACATAAAAGAAGTGTTAAGTTTATTTTTAGATTTTAAGTGCGTTGTTACTGCGTGTTGCAATAAACGCGTAAAACGAGTGAACAATTTATGTTGAAAGTAAACAAAAGTTTAAACACAAAAAAACGTCTTCTTGTTAATGTTATCAATGTCGTCGATGTGTAAACCCATTTGATGAGAAAATCTCAAATGACGGTATATTAAAGAATACCCGAATTAAATCGACATTAAAGTGAATTACGCGCCACAAATATTTTTTTTTTAATCAGCTCGTGTACAAAGTGTGTTAGTCTCATCAACAGTAGTCTCGTGGAAAAGTTTGTTTTACCATCAAAAAGTTTCAGTCCTGCTAAGTCAAAAAATTGGTTAGTATTTAAAATCGCATTGCCTGTCTTTACCAGCCTTGTAATCTCTCCCTCTCTTTCTTTTTAGAGCCTGCTCAATGTCATCAGCAATGCAATGCAATCCAATCTCAAGCACTGGCCTGGGCAATTCCCTGGTGTCGACCTTAATCCAAACACTTCTCACATTGCAATGCACCCTAGTGCCTCCCGACTCGTCGCCAAGCAATACTCACCCCTTCCACAATGGATCCAAATTCGATTTTGTAGTAGTGGGCGCCGGAGCAGCTGGTTCCGTTGTTGCCAGCCGGTTGACTGAGAACCCAAAATGGAATGTTCTCGTTCTCGAAGCTGGCGGTGATCCACCTCTGGAATCCGAAGTAAGTTCAGCCAATGCACTCGTAGGGCAATCACTGAAGAACATCTTCTTTTCCAGATTCCAGCACTGTTCTTCCCGATGCAGCGCACAAACTACACGTGGGATTACTTCACAGAGCCCAACGGCAAGAGTTGCTTGGCCTACAAAGATGAAGTCTGCTACTGGCCTCGGGGGAAAATGATCGGCGGCACTGGAGGCATCAACGGAATGCTGTACGGTCGCGGTAATCGAGAGGACTACGACAATTGGAAGCGACTGGGAAACCCCACCTGGGGATGGGACGATGTGTTGCCAGTCTTCGAGAAGTCGGTCCTGCATGGCAACGAGGGTGAGAGTGGCGTAACCCTTAGCGAGTTCGAGCTTCAGTATCCGGAGATTAGAGAGATGCTCTTTGCTGGAGCTCAGGAATTGGGAGTCCCTACATGCAGCCAAAACGACTTGGGCTACATTAACCTACAAGGGACGCTCAAAGACGGCCGCCGTATCAGCACGGGAAAGGGCTATCTCGCCAAATTGATGGACAGGCCAAACCTTCATGTAATCAAGAATGCTGAGGTAACAAAAATTAACTTTAGCAAATCGGGCCTAAAGGCTAAAGGAGTCGCCTTCACTCACAACAACCGTAAGTTCGTCGCCAGCATCGAGAAGGAGGTCATCCTCTCTGCGGGAGCCATCGAGTCGCCCAAGCTGCTCATGCTCTCTGGTATCGGTCCAAAAGAGCACCTCCAGTCGGAGCTAAATATTCCCGACGTAAGTGACCTGCGTGTCGGCGATAATCTTCGAGACCACCTGATAGTGCCCGTCCTGTTCGAGATCAGCCATAGCGTGCTACCACCGGACACGCCGAAAGGACAACTCCAGGCCGTGTTTGATTACCTCATCGATCAAACAGGGGCGTTGGCTGGCACCGGAGTGACCTCCGTTGTTGGATTCATCAACAGCGTTGAAGGTTCTGCCAGCCCATTCCCCGACTTCATTAACTACCATGTTTTCCTGCAAAGCGGGACTCCAAACGCGGACATTTGGCTTAAAGCTATCGGCTTAACGGACCCCCTCGCCGAGAGCATTCGCATGGCAAACGCCAACAGCCACATCCTAGTGGTTTACGTGTGTCTGTTGAAGCCTAAGTTTATTGGAGCCATCCGCCTGCGGAGCACTGATCCAATGGATCCTCCAAAAATATTCGCCGACTACTTAAAGGAAGAGGATGATATTGAGGCGCTTCTTCGTGGGATCCGTTTCCAAATGAAGATGTCCAAGACCCCGGCCTTCCGAAAGAACGGTGCTAAGATTCTACAGCTGAGGTTCTCCAAGTGCCAGGGCTTGGCCTTCCCATCTGACGATTACTGGAGGTGCTACATGATGCACATGGTTACAACGTCGTTCCACTTGGCCGGCAGTGTAAAAATGGGGCCGGATACTGATCCCAGTGCCGTACTGGACTGGCGTCTACGCGTAAAAGGAGTTTCGGGGTTGCGAGTGGCGGACGCCAGCATAATGCCAGACTACATCAGCGTTAATCCATATGCTTCCATCGTGATGATAGCCGAGAAGGCCGCAGAATTTATTCATCAGGATTGGACGAAAGAGAACACGTATACCGAAGAGGCCGTCGAGTTCTTTTCGGCGCAGGAGATTTCTGAACACTCTTGCAGTGGTACAAAGTCTCAAGGAATGGCGCCGTGACTGACTGAAAGGCAATCGTATTTCTGCATCGACAGAAAGAAGTCAGCGTAGGAACGGTCAGATCTCAGACGCTTGATAATGGTGGGTTTATTTGTAAGCATTGTGGGTTGGACATTGTTATGTACCTAGATACGAAATAAAACGTTTTTAAACTTCATATAACATCGCCTTTTTTGAAACATTACTTCTGGATGAGACTTTAAATACTTGAGGTATTAGAAGTTCGCTTGAGTTTGATTAAAAAAATTTTAAGTATTAGAAGATCGGCTGAGTTTTGGACTAATGTAAAATGTAACTTCTTATAGTCTCAACAAATTTGAGATCGAACTCTAGAAGTAGAACCAGACTAACAAAGAAGTCAAATTTTTAAGCCAAAGTAAGATTCCAAGTGGAAGTATAGACAGACTCAAAAGAAGGTGTACATCCATATTTCGAACATTCAAACTTTGGTTGTAGTGTGGGTGTGTACAGTTCAAATCGGTATTTAGAACTGGTTTCACTAGCACTAAAATGAATACAAATCGCTTAACAAATTGCTCAAACATTTAAAGCGAAAATCTTCCATCAGAGGATTCGAAATTAGTATTAAACAAGTCATGCGTGTTGTAGTAGGACAACGACCCGACGTCTATTTCATGAAGTTCCCCTTATAATGAACTAATTTCAAAGACATAGATTACTGGTCCTATTTTAGGTGCATTTTTATTTCCTTATAATGAATTTCCATATAGTGAATTTTTATTTTAAATCATTTTTTTTACAATTAATATATTTTCTAGTTGAAAACTTGACTTTCATACGTTTTTTATCTCCATATAATGAATTTTTTCATATTATGTATTTTTCTCAGTATAAAATCGACCGTTTGTTTAATATTATATATCTTCGAGGCTGCTTGTCAGCTTAAAAAAAAACACAATGAAGAATTGGCGAGTGAAGAAGAATCGGTGGATAGGGCGTTACCTACAACAGGTCGAATTTCTTCATCCCTTGATGTACCTCGAACCTATGTGGAACGTACCGAATAATGTATTTAAGTCACTCAATATATTAGAAAGCTTTGTTGGGAAGAAAAATGGAAGGGTGTAATCCAAATCAAAATAAAAGTCGAAAACACATAAAAATATCAAATTTCTGTTTAATTAAATTTCTATAATGAAGTTTTTTTTTTTTTCTGGTCCCGTGCGAACTCATTAGAGGCCAGTTCGACTGTATTTAAACTAAACTACTCTAATCAGTCTTTAATCTGATTGGCTAGTTATGGGACACTTTCACAAGCAGATAAGTAAACGGAAGATTTACAAAGAAAATGTCTTTAAAATTAACTGAGGATGAAAAGCATAAAATTCAAGTCAAATTGACTAAAAAGTAAATAGAATCAACGCAATGATATTAAAAAAAAACTATTTTCAACACGAACAGATAAAAAGTTATTAGTTTTTCACTTTGTTCATAAAAAATACACTTTTCTTTGACGCGAAAAATGGAAAATTAAAGATAAAAGTGAAGTAGCTTTGGCTATCTTCCTGTTAAATTTTTGTTGTTAGATCTATTGTTATAATTTGCTCTCCTTCTATTAGAGAATACTGAAAAAGAGAATCCAAAACCGAAGCAACCGAACTCATTTCATGAGGCTTTGAATATCCGCTACGTGAGTACTGATGTTTAGTCCAACTACAGAATCATTGCCGTATTCATTGTGCACTATTTACCCACTAACTCCATCACATTAATTCAATTTATTATTATACTTAATATAGATAATTCAATCGATGATAAGTAATACATTTTTCGAAATCACTTTTATAACGTTTTTGTAAGGGTTCGCGTTAAGAGTAAAACGACACAATGCGATACCTAAAATACATCCAAATTTGAATGCAAAATCGGCACCAGCAGTATATTTTGTTCTACAAAAAATACAGTGTTTTTTCTCTCCTATAAAAAAAATGTCGCCTATGTTGTTTTAACAATCATTGATTCAAATTATCTTTTATAGTAGATACTGATAATCTAATAGTCAACTGCATTCACCTTATTCGACTAATTTACATAATAAAACTCTGCTGTCTAAATAAACAGCATAATAGAACAGGAAGTCAGCTCTTAAAGAAAATATCAATTGTGTCGAAATATTTTTTTCAAATATAGACCATTAAATGCGATCGCAACCTGTTTGTCTGAGATATGACACTGGTTTATAACCACACTGCATGACACATGTCTGAAATCGCGAAATGAAAATCTCAGCAGGATCAAGGTCGAGCTAAAGCCCAGTAATTATCAAGTCCAATGCCATTTGTTTTGTGTGTATTTTTTTTGTTTCTGCATCCAATGTCACCGTCTGATATAACGTGTTAACATGCATTCCGTTGATCGGATCAAATTACTCGTTGGATTTGGGGCAAAAATCTCACATTCGTAAGACAAACTCGTTTATCTTTGAGGTTCCTGCCTTAAGATTTGTGCGAATTCGGAATTCACAAGTTTTGGAGTTGAAGTTGTATCAATTCGAAGACATTGCTTCCCAGGAACACCTGACGTTCAGGTGATTTGCTGCAAATTTCTGGCAGCTGGATATAATTATTCATTTTTGTTGCGTGATAGCGGTGAGTTCCAATTCTAAGTTGTTTCCTTTGTTTTAAACACGATACGGTCTAAAACATAATTACATATAAAATTTAAAATTTGTTATAAAAATGTGCGCGGATCATTTTACCGAAATGAGTTTTCGTTCAGTGAGAAGTGCAGTGAAGTTGTAAAAAGTACGTGCCTCTTTTTGTTCGACAAAATATTTTTTTGTTTGTGTTTTTTTTTTAGCCAAAAAATGGAAATGTGATCTTATTTTCTATTCAAAAGTGTTTGAAAAAGGACTCTGTGATTTAACTGATTCTGGTTGAATTGTAAAGGCTTTCAAGGCTAGTTCGTTGACGTTTTCGATTGACGAATTACATGTGCGTGACGTATTGACGGGTGTGTAAAAGTTGATGTTTTGCGGGTTTTTCACGCACATAGTGTATACAGCATCTCAGAGCTCATTTAATTAAAGATATAAGGATTTAGATGCGATATGCTTTTAGGCTACCTACTTCACTCAACGAATTTATGAAATGGAAACCCAGCGTCCTGAATCTTGTTTTGATAAGCGCTGTTCTTAGAGCATGTTCAAAACACTTGCGCCAGCGGTTCACTAGCTGTGCACGGCACGGCAGTGTAATTATTTGACACAAATAAAAATTTAAAAAGTTTTTCCACTTAATTTTTCCTGACTCAGTTTTGCATCAGTTTTTTTTACACACAAACTAAAATTAAAACTATAAACTACTAAAAACTGTTTGCTCCTGTTATGGAGCTCTCTCGTAAAGAACTTTCCTTCTTTTCTTCTTCAAGGGGTTTACGACCAAGACTTTTTCCTAGGCAATTTTAGCCATCATCTTGCTGCATTTTAGCCGAAGGCCTTTGTTGCTCTGGCTATATTTTTCTAGCTATTAGTTTTTAAATTTCTAGCTAGCTTTAAATAAATAATTAAATAAAAAAACTTGCTTCATTTAAAGTAAATGCTGAACCTTTTCGGTGACATCTTTAGTTAAAGAGAATAGGGCATATCGGAGGTCTATGCGTTGAAGTCATTAGAGCTCTAAATGTCTTAATAGAAGTATTGGTCCATCGTACGTTCAAGGAATAAATACTTAACCGCACACGTAACGACAGATAAGCATTCGTGCTTTGTTGTTTACTTCAGATGATGTGACTCACCTTGTTTTTAAGTCGCGAAATGGCTTAAAATTATATCAATCAAATTTAACCGTTAATGCACTGGGAGATGGTGGGTTTTAAAGTCCTTGAAGTCACATCACGTTCGTTAAACAATTAAGCGTGGAGGTGAACTCTCTAATGCTGTGAAATAGCCTGAGTGTTTTTGGTGTTGGGAAATTACACCTCATAGAGAGCAGCATATCTATTAAGATATTTTGAGAACTGACCTCACAGCATCAATCCATGATAAAGAGACCCGGAGAACAATGCCAAAAAAGCGCAGGATTGGCTTCAAATCCAGCCTTTTGATGCCTTAGACAAAGCCTAGAATTTGACACAATTGAAATTCATCCGGAAAGTTTGCATTTTGTAAGCGGTGACAGACTGTTGGGCCACTGACAATGTTGCCAATTTCTGAGGAAACCGCCCTAAATGACTTGAATGGGCCACTTTTTGGTAATATTACCATACGGCGATCACCGTCAGATGTCGTCTTCTATGACCTGCCTCAAAAATGTTTTTGGGAGCAGGTTTTAAAACATTTTAAACAAAATGAGTCATTTGTCCTGCAGGCATTTTTGTATGTGATAGGACCGAAGTTCTCCCACCAGTAGTACACTTATTTTTCGATAATTGATACCAAGCACGCACCAAATCTTTTCGACAAAAATTCACATAGACCTGCAGGTTCCTTTAGCTATACCTGACTCAGTTTTGCAATTCACTGAATACGTCTCCGAGAATCACGTTTTTCAATGATACCACAAAGCAGTAGTCAATTCTCTGATGCATAATTTCCCCTAAAAACACTCCGCTTATCTCATCAAAAGTACTTCAATATCCCATTTAGCTGAACAATGACCTCCAGTGAGAATTTCGAAACAAATAACCTGCACTGATAATCGCTCTGATTACGTTGACGTCGCGGAACTTTTGTGTGGTTGAGATGTAATTGAATGACCAGTGGAAACAAACAACGACCTTATCGAAAAGTCGATTACGGACTCCGATAAAGCGTCTCGTGATGCATTGAAATCTCTCCACTCCCCTCCAGAGCATTGTCCAGAACAAAAAACCAGTACCTGTTCCATGATTCTTCGTCATGCGTCGTGATAAGAATTTTGATGCAACGAAGCACTGAGGGCAAGCCTGTCATGTACCTCGAATTCTTTTACGACGCAGATAACCGGTTCCATAATCGTCGTTTTGCATTGCCTTTATAATCGTTAAAGGCAAAGACAAGAAAAGAAAACACAACATAGTGTCCCCCTCTTCGGCGATAAGTCGCAGTACTTAGATAAGGCGCTAGGCCAGTGCGCTTGAGCTTCATTCTCGTTTCAGTTTTTTAAAAATCTCCGTGGACAGTGGAACGGATCACCCGAATATGTCAGCGGGAACGATATTTGCGGGTCAGTGCACCCAACAAAGCGTCGGAGTCGGCAACACACTTGTATCCAGTTTACTGACCACGCTTCTGGCAGCGCAGTGTGCTGTTTCGCCGCCGGACCAGTGGCCAAAGGACTATGGCCAGCAGTATCTGCAGCGAGGCCTGGACACATACGACTTTGTCGTGATTGGAGCCGGATCAGCGGGGTCAGTTGTCGCCAGCCGGCTGAGCGAAAATCCCAAGTGGAAGGTGCTTGTTCTGGAAGCTGGCGGTGATCCTCCAATGGAAAGCGAGGTGAGTGTGATGGAGTATCTGTTTTCTCAGAGGTCTATGACGGTTGCATGTTTCAGATGCCAGCGGCGTTCCTCATGGTGCAGCACTCAGACAAGGTGTACAACTACTTCACGGAACCGGACGGAAAGAGTTCCATGGGGTACAAGAACGAGGTGTGTTATTGGCCGAGGGGCAAGATGATCGGCGGCAGCGGGGCCATCAACGCCATGCTCTACGTCCGCGGAATCAGGCAAGACTACGACGATTGGGAACAAAAGGGAAACCCCTACTGGGGCTGGGATCACGTCCTGCCGTTCTTTGAGAAGTCGCTGAAAACTACTGCGTCTGACTCCCTCGGAGGTATCACGCTCAACCCGTTCGAGGTGCAGTATCCCGAAATCCATGAAATGCTCTTTAGTGGCGCTGAGGAGCTAGGAATCCCGAGGGTGGACACCATTAAGGAGGGCGCCGACATCGGCTACGCAGAGGTATTGGGAACAGTGAAGGATGGCCGTCGAGGAAGCACGGGAAAGGGTTACCTTGCTAAGTCAAAGGATAGACCGAATCTCCACGTCATCAAGAACGCAGTGGTTACGCGGCTCAACCTGGATAAGAAGACCGGGCAGGTGACAGGCGTCAGTTTCACATACCAGGACAAGTACGAACTGAAGGTCAACATCGCCAAGGAAGTGATCCTGTCCGCCGGTGCGTTGGACACTCCTAAGGTGCTGATGCTTTCCGGCATTGGACCGAAGGCGCACCTCGAAAATCTAGGTATCCCTCTTGTGAGGGACCTCCGCGTTGGGGACAATCTTCAGGACCACCTCATGCTCCCGCTGCTTTTCCGAATCAACCACAGCAAAGTAAAGGCTGACACGCCGATAGGACTGCTTGACGCCACCTACAGCTACTTGATGAATCAAACTGGCCCACTCGCCACACACGGCACGACAACTCTTACAGGATTCATCAACTCCGACGAGTCCTCCAGCAGCCCCTACCCGGACATCATCTACCATCACCTCTTCATGCAGACAGGGACTATTAACATGGAAGTCTGGCTCAATGCCCTTCGCATTAAAGACGAGATCAGTGATGGCATCCTAGAGGCCCACAAAACAGATCACATCCTGGTGGTCTATATTGTCCTCTTGCGGCCAAAATCAACTGGAACTGTCCGTCTCCAGAGCGCTGACCCTAAAGACCCTCCGAAGTTTTTTGCCAACTACTTAGAACACCCAGAAGACGTAGAGACCGTCCTGCGAGGCATCAAATTTCAAGAAAAACTCGAACGGACTGCGGCGTTCCAGGTGCAGACCGCTGAGATCCTCAAACTGGACCTGCCCGAGTGCGACAAGTTTGCCTACAGGAGCGACGATTACTGGAAGTGCTACATCAAGTACATGTCCTCGACTGTGTACCACGTGTCTTGCACCGCCAAAATGGGCCCCGACACTGATCCGGGTGCTGTGCTCGATTGGAGGCTACGCGTGAAGGGCGTCAAAGGTCTTCGAGTCGCCGATGCCAGCGTCATGCCGGATGTCGTAAGTGCGAACACCAACGCCCCAACGATCATGATCGCCGAACGGGCAGCCGAGTTCGTGAAGGAGGACTGGGAGCAAGGTGGGGTGCACACTGAGTTGTAGATAAATAAAATTTTTACCAAAAGATGTCGTGTTTCATTTTGCATTTTGATACATTTCTGTTGGCTTCATTTCATTTATTTGTAGTAGCTAAGTACAACAACATGCTACAAGACTTGGTGGTCTTTTAAAAGTTAAAAAGGTTAAATAATTTATAATTGCTTATTTATTATAATTGATATGCTTTTGACATCAACTCAAAAAACACACCAATCAGTATCTCAACATACACTTGAGGAATATCATGATTCGAAATACGGCAGTTTTGTTTGTTGTTTATCCATTCAACCAAAAATGAGCACAATTACCAAACAAAATTCGATTATGAAAATTGGGAGCAGAACCATGATTTTCAAAATAAATTTTGCACAATTTGGAAGCGTTGCAACGCGTTGCTCAGACCTGAGTCTATTCATTTTGAAATGCTTAACCAAACTAAAAATAAATCACTTGACAGCTGACAAAATGGCCGCCAGTTAATATAGTGTTGCCATTTTAAAGTTCTATACTAAAAAAACAACCTTTAGTTCGTACTCCAACTGGAAAGTCATTCGATAGAGTCAGAGGATATACAAAAGAAAATGTACAATCCTTTTTCAAGCTCATGCGCAGAAGTCAATGCACACAGTGGTTTTCGCTCATGCGATAAAAATGATATTAAATAAACGTTTTTTTTTTCATAGTTTTCATTCGTATAAAATTTATAAATCAATTAATTAATGTGTAGTATACAATTTTTCAGTTGTCAAAAATATTGTAAAGCCTTTAACCTGTGAAAATAAAAAAATCTATCTACCTATCAAAATCTATCTATCTATTGACGAGGTTCTCTATGAAAGTTATTTTTTCTTATAGAGCATGCTTCAATGTTTACCATTTCACTTTTTCACATGTCATCTGTTTTATTTCCAGCTCTCAAGTGAGCGCATTTATTAATTTTTGTGAACAGAAATAACACGTTTTAGTCATTATTTTAAAGTAGAGTAACTTCGGGTATTGTGAAATACCCATTTTATTTTTGCATGTTACATCCAGATTCCATGCATTAAATGGGCAATTTTAAAACATGTTGCTTATTGATCTATTTGCTAAAGTTAACAACAATCTCAGACAGCTAGGCTTATTTTTAAAATTTATATTTATTTTTCACTAATACCACCTCGAAAATCGAGATTTTTCAAAATTATAGATTCAACTGAGAAAAATAAACATAGGTATTTCTTATTTTCAATTATGATATATTTAATATGCATCATATTGCCCTGTATTGGCTTAAATGCAGGACCTTGAAAAAGGATTCTGCATTTTGCCTTTCCGGTTGGTAATATCAATAAAAAGAAGACCGTAACACCTCTTTTATGTTGTTTACATTCTGAGAAAATTAAAAACTGCAACTAGACCTTCTGTGGTTTAGTAAATAAGGCAGTATTCCACATTACCCGCATATTCCACAATACCCGAAGTTACGCTACTCTATTATTTCGCTATTTACTATTATTGGCGGGCAATTTTTTGAGTCCACACCACTTCTTGAGCAGATGAGACTTGTTCACAAAGAGAGGTTAGGTTCGAGTTTGTTTTCTAATGATAACAAAGTAATACTGCAGAGATCCTTATATCAATCCACTAATGATTTGAAATCACTGGTTAATTGCATGACTGTCGCGCCTACCAACTCGATAATAATATATTTGCGATAAGATACTTATGAATTTGTGTGCCATGTATTTAGAACGCAGAGCATGCTAATCGTTCTGAAATCAGCAGGTTTTTGGGGGCAATTATTCTTTGGTATGGGAATTATATTAACCATTTTCCATTTATCCGGAAACTTAATACACAAAACTTGAAAATGTGCTTTATCTCTTTCCTCTCTTAATTTTAATTTCAGATTTTCCGATCAACATGGCTCTTGCATCCGACCTTACGTCCCAATGTCAGCAGCAGTCTGTAGGACCTGGCAACGCTTTGACCTCGACGCTGCTTCAAGCCCTTCTCGCCCTCCACTGTGCAATATCTCCGCCCGACATCTGGCCCAATGACTATGGACAGACTGCCTCCAGGTATGGCCTGGGAACATATGACTTCGTGGTAATCGGCGCCGGATCGGCTGGGTCCATCGTAGCGAGTCGGCTGAGCGAAAACCCCGCCTGGAAGATTCTTGTTCTCGAAGCGGGTGGCGATCCGCCCATCGAATCAGAGGTCAGCTAACATTCGCCCTGGCACTTTTGCAGGCATTCATACGATTCCCTCTTCTAGATTCCCAGCCAGTTCTATGAGATACAACACACGGCCTACAACTGGGACTACTTTACCGAGTACGACGGGAAGAGCTGCCTCGGGTACCAGAACCAAGTCTGCTACTGGCCTCGCGGAAAGATGATCGGCGGCACCGGTGCGATCAACGCTATGCTTTACGTTCGCGGCAACCGTCAGGACTACGACAACTGGGAGCTGAAGGGCAATCCCTACTGGGGCTGGGACCATGTCTTACCGGTGTTTGAAAATTCCATCGATTTGAGCGCCGATAACGCCACGGACAGAGGCGGACTTATGGTGAACCCGTTCGAAGTCGACACCCGTGAGATTCGCACGATGCTTTTTGAAGGAGCTGCAGAGCTCGGTGTCCCAAGAGTGGAAGCTGTCCGCGAAGGTTGTGACATTGGTTATACCACCATTCCAGGAACCGTGCGAAATGGTCGGCGGAGCAGCTCGGGAAAGAGCTTCTTGGCGAGAGCTAAGGACAGGCCCAATCTCCACGTGATAAAGAATGCGGTTGTTTCGAAGATCAACGTTGACCGGACCGGTCAGCAGGTGACTGGAGTCACCTTCACGTACAAGAAAAAGCGGCGGATGACGGTTAAGGTCGCAAAGGAGGTGGTCGTCTCAGCTGGTACGCTGGAGTCACCAAAACTCCTCATGCTCTCGGGAATTGGTCCACAGGACCACCTTAAAAAACTCGGAATTCCGCTGGTCAAGGACCTCCGCGTCGGCGATAACCTCCAGGACCACGTCGTGGTGCCGGTGGTTTTCAAGATCAATGACAGCAAGTTACGGAAGGCAACACTTAGAGACCAGCTGGACATCACCTATCAATACCTCATCGACCAGACCGGGCCGTTGGCATCACACGGAACCGCCTCAGTGGCGGGATTCATCAACGCCGACCCGACCTCCAGTAGTCCTTATCCCGACATCATTAACTACAACCTCATCATGCCAAGCGGCACCCAGAGCCTAGACACATGGATCCGAGCGGTTGGATTCACGGAAAGCATAGAACAGAGCATCCGCAGCTCCACCAACGATCACCTCATGGCAGTCTACGTGGCCCTGCAGCGGCCAAAGTCGATTGGCACCCTACGTCTAAAAAGCTCCGACCCAAAGGATCCTCCGAAGCTCTTCGCGAACTACTTGGAACAGCAGGACGACATCGAATCGCTTCTTCGTGGCATTCACTTCCAAATGCAAATGGAACAGACCGCTGCGTTCAGGGAGCAAGAGGCGGAAATTATTCGCATCGATCTTCCGGAGTGTGATCAGTTCCCGTTCAAGGGCGACGAGTACTGGAAGTGCTACCTCAAGTACATGACCAACACCATGTACCACGTGGCGGGGACGGTGAAGATGGGACCGGACACCGATTACGCCGCAGTTCTGGACTGGCGTCTGAGGGTGAAGGGGATTCGCGGTCTGCGCGTCGCCGATGCCAGCGTCATGCCGGATATCGTTACGGCGAATACCAACGCCCCGACCATGATGATCGCGGAACGAGCGGCTGCCTTCATCGCCGATGACTGGAATGGACTGAGTTTTGAATAAAGTTGGTCGTTGTTCAGTAGAATTGTTGTTTTCATTTGAAGGACATTCAAGTTCACCGTATCTGGCTGTAAACACCAAGAATACATCCACTAAGCCGGCTGTTCGCAAACAAAAACAAATCTGGGAGCTTGATAAATTTTCATCACAAAAACAAACGTTGCCTCATGCTTGAGGCACCTAAAAACCACCCCTGTCCGACGTACCCCCACGACGAGTGAAACTATTTCAAAACAAACTGTCGTATCTAAAAATAAATTTATTCAACCGATAACCTCTCGGCGCCTCACACACGCTCTCATCCCCTCCCAACGTGTGGCCGGCCTTAGAACCAAGTAGATCGGTTACAACCACCTGCGGCTTGCATCGAAGGTCTGTTAGTTCGCTTTAAGCAATCAGTCAGTGCGGTTGTTTGCTTCAGGTCGTTTATAAAATGGAATACCTCCCAGCTGAGTGCGCGGCACGATCCGCGGGACCGGCTAACACGCTGATGTCGTTGCTTCTTCATACACTGATAACATCGTACTGCTCAATTTCGGAGCCTTCCAAGTGGCCGGTGGATCAGGGGGCATCTTTGGAGACGAAGGGTGAGTTGGCATGGGATGGAGAAGTATGAGAATTCTAATTATCTGTGCAAAACGTAAGGTTTGGATGCGTACGACTTTGTGGTGGTTGGGGCTGGATCTGCTGGTGCTGTTGTGGCCGGACGATTGAGTGAGAATCCAGCGTGGAAAGTTTTGCTGCTCGAGGCTGGAGGCGATCCGCCGATTGAGTCTGAGGTGAGTTAGATTGACTGGGTGTGAAATTTGCGGACAAAACTGATTTCCAGAAATTTTGTATAAATAATGCATCCCTCTATTCCCCTCAATCCGCGAACAAAAAAAAAAAAAAACAGTGCAATATAAGTTTTAGCATCTCTGCGAATAATCTGAATACTATTGAGTCTAATATTAACCAACGAAAACAAAAAAATTATAAAAAATGGTTCGATTATAAAAATGATCTTCGTAGTTATGCTTAAGGGTTGTTCTATATTCTAGGCTGTCAAAATAATGGCACTAACAATTTTTGTTCTGGAGATTTGGTGTTTAATTTTTGGATTTTTCATAATTTCATTTCTTTGAATCTGTAAGGATCTAGAGAGTTAAAATATTCTATTCTTTACGAGCTTTTTTGCTCTTCCTAGAAGAACTATCGTTCAAAGCCTTTTCGACGATAGAAAAGAATTCAAAAGAGCATACAAAATCCTAACTGATTCACAAAAATAGTTTCTTATGGCAAAAAGATAGGGAAAACACTGAAAATCAAATCCAAAAAACAGTTTTGTCTGCAAAATTGGCAATTGTGAGATCTATAAAACAAATTTAAAACTAGGCCTAGTCTTATGTTTAAGGCAATATTTAAGGCTAGGCTCTCGTCTAACTGCCTAAGGCTCAACTTTTTGTATCAAATACACAATGGAGCAGCATTTATAAGTTAAAATCTTAGAATGTTCTATGATTCATTGTACCGAATGTAAAATAGTTTGGAAATATGGGTTTCAACAAAACTACCCCAACAAAAAACAAAAAAACAAGACCTGATCAATGTCTTGACCAAAACCTAATAGAAAACCTTAGGGTGTAAAAAGTTCGTTTTGAGTCCGTATGATAATAAAGAATTAAGAAGAGTAATGGCCAGAGAAGTGGCCAGTCCTTAGAGTACTGGATGGAGCACCGATCTTAGACAATAATACAAAAT
Organism: Syritta pipiens; assembly: GCA_905187475.1. Taxonomy (NCBI): domain Eukaryota; kingdom Metazoa; phylum Arthropoda; class Insecta; order Diptera; family Syrphidae; genus Syritta; species Syritta pipiens. The sequence continues at coordinate 7,060,043 of LR994571.1, read as the reverse complement.
AAATGCCTTAGAATAAAATATTAAGTTCAAGATTTATCACCTCAACATTTCCAACATTTAAATAATTTTTTTGCAGAAATCTGTATTTTTTGCATTTTTTGTTTCAAGTTGATGTTAATGTATGTAGGAATTCAATTTTATTTCTGTAATTTTGTACAATATAATTTTGTTACTGCCCAGACCGTCGCGACGTACTCACTCACTAAAAACTGCCGCACCTACGTCTCGAGAAAAACTGTCTTCTGCTCGCAGTCGCCGCCAGCCCGTTACATCTTCGCTCTACTCCCGTACGATCACCTCAGGCTCACGCGTTTTTCACCCGCTTCCCCCCGGGTTGCAGTAGTGGGCGGTGACGCACTTTTGGCTGTGCTGGCTCTCCCTCTCTCTCGCTGAATTACGCGTCGGCGGTCTGGCTGGTGTTTAGAAGTTGTGACAGCTACGCATAACACCATCAGCAAAGCTGTCGATGATGACCCCACATGTATGAGCAGAAAAAATTTCGTATCCTAAATACGTGTATAACTTTAAAAACTTAAACTTTTGTGGATCTTCTACTACCACTACTGTTTTTTTTTTTTTGTTCGAAACTGTAGATTTCGAGTGAAGATATTACCTTGATGTGTTAGAAATAAGGATTAGGCAAAATATAATTAAAAACTAGAGGGAAAAGTTGCTAACCACTTTTTGACCTTACTCGTAATTTTGTTTAGCTTATAACATCACTAGTTGAGTAGGCAGGCACTCTTTGAACTTGCATGAAATCACAAAAGAAAAATTAAAATTTTTTAAGTAAAAATTATACAATTGAGTAGACTTTCAGTGCAAAAGACTGCATTCATCGAACAAATTAATTTCAAATCCGTTTGCTCTTTTGCTCTTTTAATTGACGCGTAGCCACTTTCTGTCATCTACTTCACCTCTTTTTATGTGGCAACAAAGCTAGTCGGGGACTCATCGCTTTATCAGAAGGAGGAAGTCTTGATCTTAATAAATGCTTACAGAGCGGATGGTGTCAAGGAGAAGAGGTCAAGATGTGGTTTTAGTGGGTGAAAGTCTCACACTACTTGGAGCAGAACGGGCCTGTTCCACCTGCCTGTTAGGTTTTCACATCATCCTCAAGGCAAAAAAAAAAAAAAAAGTCGACTAAGGAACTAAAAGTATTTGGATACAGAATTTGAAGAAACATTTCTTCACCTTTCTTCTTCTTACCAGAAGGAATGGAATGGAACGATCTAAATTTGCTACAAATTTTTAAGACGATCACAAGCTTTTTTTTCTCGTGACCTACCCAAATCCTGGCCATAAATTTAATTTGTTAGGTTATTTTATAGTTATTCAAAAAATCAAACTACCGATCAATGATTACGATTGCAAATTTTAATAATTTTTGATTTGATTACAACAAGGTGATTAAAATTATTTTTTTTAATTATGATTCTAAATCAATAGCTTTTGATCCTTAAGTAGATTAACTTTGCGTCAACACTAGTTAGTTTAGTTACTTAGTATTAGTTTATTTACTCCCTAACGACAAAAAACGTATCTTTAGTGATCCATGGACTTCATTCAAAAATACCCGAAACGTCTTCTAGAAATGTGCAATTTCTTGCAATCAATGTAATTCAAGAAAAATATTGTTTACTTCTAAAAAAAAAAAAGACTCGCAAACATAAAAAAGTTAAAAACAACATCCCATGTAAGCTCAATTAACTTTGTTTACTGCAACCGAGAACTATGTCCACTTAACGTGAACAGCATACGACAAGTGGGTGCGTTTTATTTTGAATTAGAAATTTAATTCAACACCCTTCTCCTATAGACTATCCACTTCAACTTAGCAATGCTGTTAATTTAAATCAATTCCATGGCATGTGTTTACAGCACTTTGTCAATTTGCATTCATACATGATGTAAGAGTCGCAGTCTTAGGAACTGCAAAAATATTGCGTAGTCGGTCGGGATTGTATAATACAGTGCTAGTCTTTGCTCCCAGAAATTCTGTTTACAACGTTCAACTTTAAACTCAGTTTAACCGCTAGCTCTTCTTTTCTAGATCGTTGGCTGGCACATAACTCAACAGCACTCTGCATGGGACTGGCAGTACCAAACCGAGCCAAATGGCAAGGCGTGCATGGCTATGAAGGGCGAGAAATGCCACTGGCCACGTGGTAAAATGCTTGGCGGCACGAACGGAATCAACGCGATGATATATGCCCGTGGCACCCGCAAGGACTTCGATGACTGGGCCGACTGGGGCAACCCAACGTGGGGCTACGACGACGTTCTGAAGTACTTCCGGAAGTCCGAGGATCTACGCTCTCCACGGACCGGCTACAAGCGCGGCGACCACGGCAAAGGTGGGCCAATGGGCCTGAACAACTTCGTCAGCGACAATGAGTTCCGGTCGACCATACGAGCGGGTATGGAGGAAATGGGCTATCCAACGGTCGCGGACTTCAATGAGGACACATTCATTGGGTACATGGACGTGCTGGGCACCACGGACGAGGGACGTCGCATCACGACGGTCCATTCGCACATTAACCCGGTCAAGGACCGCCAGAACCTGCACATCATCAGGCACGCACACGTTAAGAAACTCAACTTTGACAGCGAAAAACGAGTTACGGGTGTGACCTTCGTCCACAAAGGAACCAGGGAGTATACAGTCAAAGTCAACAAGGAGGTCATCATGTCGGCGGGAGCCATCGGTACGCCGCAGATCCTCATGCTGTCCGGAGTGGGACCCAAGGACCAGCTGACCACTCATAACATTCCCGTCGTTGTGGACGCACCAGTGGGCAGCAACTTGAAGGATCACGCCAGCCTGCCATTGGTCTTCAGAATCGACAAATCCACGGCTCACCCGCCCAGCGAACACGAACTCATTGACGCCATGTACAACCTTCTTATGGGGCGCCATAGCAGCCTGCTTCATCATCAGGCCACGTCCTTCACCGGGTTCATCAACACGACAAGCCTCCGCGGGCCCAACCCAGATATACAGACAACGCACTTTTTCAGTCTCATGAACAGCCCTGAACTTAAGCACTACGTTCAAGCCACCGGTTTCACCGAGGGCGTCGGCAAATCGATCCTCGAGGCCAACGAGAACTCGAACACCTTCATCATCTACCTACTCCAGCTGAAGCCCAAGTCTATGGGATCTGTGCGCCTGGCCAGCGCCAATTACCTCGACGCTCCGAAGATCCAGCCCAACTACAACTCCGCCGAGGAGGACCTCCAGACCTACATCCGAGCGCTGAACATCTACTCTCGCCTTGTGGACACGAAGGCCTTCAAGCAACGCGAGGCAGAGCTTCACAAGCTGGATTTACCCCGGTGCAACAACCTGGCCTACAAGTCCGACGAGTACTGGAAGTGCTACGCCTCGTACATGACCAAGACCGTGTACCATCCCGTGAGCACGGCCAAGATGGGCCCAGAGACCGACAAGACGTCGGTTGTAGACTGGCGCTTGAAGGTGCGCGGTGTGAAAGGTCTGCGAGTAGCTGACGCCAGCGTGATGCCGGACATCGTAGCGGCAAACACCAACGCGGCGGTGATTATGATTGGCGAGAAGGCCGCGGACATGATTAAGGAGGACTGGGCGGGCCACGATGAGTTGTAGATGTGTAAATTTATAATCTTGTAAATTTGTAACTTTGTAAATAAAGTTTTCTTTTAGTCGTAGAAAAAGTGTTTGGTTGCATCGCATCGCAGGTTATCGCTTTCAGATAGATTTTCCACAAATAGATTGGCCTTGACCTTAACCCGAACGCTGTCGACAGTGGGATGCAAGCGCGTCCAAGTAGCGCAGAGATAAATAAAACGACTTTCTGAGTTGCTATGGTGAATGTCAAGTGCATCCAAATGTGCTTTGAAAGTTTTCTTAAAAAAGCTTTAGCTGTGACAGAAACCGTGCAAATCTGAGGGTCATGCGCATCTCAAACTGTCGGTGAAGTGCGATTGGGCTCAGCTACAAGTGGGACGAAGCATATTTCAAGTCTGTAACAAATGTGACTGATAGCTTTGTCGTTGTACTGATACAATAATTCTTGTTTAAGGCGTTTTAACCATCGTCCGGATTTTATTTTTACATACGAATTAGATGTCGCAAAGGTAAAGCAAGGCACTCGGTTTTTTATGATATCTTTCCGTAAATTTTGCAAATAATTTTATTTTAGTTATTTACCCTTACCGTTTTTAACAAAAAATTAAAGTGAAAAAAATAGTGATTTAAAGTAAAAAAAAAAATAGAGAACCCAGTCTCTCGATTTAGATAAAATTCATCTCTATTACGTCAAACCTATAATGTGAACTTCCTAAGACAAATGGGAAGATGATGATTTGATTCCACTGATCCCATTTCATAACGAAATGGTTTTGATGAACCTGAACAAATTGAGGACACTTCAGGGAATAAAAACGAAGAATTCACCCCAGGTGCTCCCAAAATACCCACTTCGCAAGCAATCCAGTTAACAACACGCTTCAAAATTAATTAGACGCATAAACTATTTTCATTTTGCTGAAATTAAGGGTAGACGCAATAGCCAAGCTGTTTGCTAGTCCAAAATAGTAGAATATTCTAACAACAATTGAGAATACGGATATCTGTGCCATTATACAGTCACATAATTAATCAAATGCGCTGACAAGTTGTACTTTTTGCCATGTAAAAATGTAAACTGTTCAAATTTGTGTGTTATACATTTTCTGTTAGATCTTGTTTCTGGCATAAAAAAAACTAAATAGCACATTATTTAAATAATCGAATAAAAAATAACGAAAAAAAGAATGGGAAAAATGTCATTCGATCAGTTTTGTGATTTCGAAGCGTAAATACTAAAAATATGCGTCATAAAGTTATTCTCGATTAAACATGTCAGCTTACGAGACAAATTCTCGTTTTTTCCGGGAGGTTTTAATTTTCTGCTAATATAAAGGGCGCGTTAAGCGAGAGTACCCGGGTCCGAATACAGCCAGGGGAAATAACACCACAAACATTTTTCACGATCCCACCTCCAGCGAACGATTCGCAATTCGCCGCTCGGAACCGGCAACCGGACTGTAGGTCCCCTTCACAAGTGTCAAATTATAACGCGCACAATACAGTGGAGGCGCGAAAAGCAAGGCTCTGGCTGTTGCGCCACTAATGATGATGATGATGATGATGAATATAAAGAAATCTGCGGCTGAGGCTCATCGAATGCTCTCAAATACAACGCTTCAAGAACAGCGATTTTGACGTCAAGACCAGCATGGCTGTGGAAGAGAAAACATTTTCGAAGATGCAGAATAGGAGGTATTACTTGACCAAGACTCGTGTCAAACGCAATCGAATGAAATATATTATAAATATATAACCAGTTTATTACAATAAAGCCTCGAATATCGGAAAAAAACGGCGGAAGCATAGTTGTACACCTAATAGTTTGTATGTCCTCCTTTTGCAGTTAAACCGACTCTTATTTGGTTTAGGATCATCTTGATTATCTTTTAGCATTCTCCAGTACTAATTTTTTACAAATTAGTCTTCAGCTTTTCATCCATTGGTCTACCAGAATAATCCAACGTGTGCAATTCAAAATCTGTAGATTAAATCAATAAATCTAAAACATTGATCCCCTTATCTGGAAGACAATCCCAACTAGGTCTTCAGGTTGTAATTTTTTTGAAAAACAACACCCGGAAGCACTTAATCATTTTCTAGGAAGACTCGAATGACAAATGATGGGTATTTTCACAAAACATTTTTTGGAAATATTTTTTTAGAATACATGTCCATAGGTTGTGATCGAAGTCGATCTCAGAATAATAAAATAATTCTTTCTTCACATCGAGTAGCTTAGGTTGATTATTTTTTCCGGTTTTTGCGAAGTTTCCCAATCAATTTTATTTTGCGTTTTCAGCTCACAAACAAGGCGACTGTGAAAAAATTATGAAAGGCTACATTTCTATCAGAGCTCAAAAAGACAAAAATTAACTCTTTTTCTCGATTTGCTTTAAGAGAACAATTACGATTTTGACCAACATAAGCTTGAATATTATATGCATAAGAAATCTCAGCACCAATAGCAATCCATAACTTAACGACACATTTAGCTCAGTTTAATGGACCAACTTTCGGTATTTCTTTTAGTATACATTTTTACCGATTAGAGAATATTTTTGTGGAGACTATCGGAGATATCTAGGTATTAAATATTATATTTTAAAAGAAAATATAAGATTACCTAATTGAGTCAAAATTGCTAGTCTATTTAATAAAAAATTAAATTCTGTGAATTTTTAAAAATCCTTGCAGCTTCAGCCTAGCAATGTTTTTGCTATCGTTACAGGATCACCACTCTGCCGTATTGATACTACTTTTCAGTGAAAAACAATAATTTGCATTGGAAAATTGATGTTGCATTATGTCGCTATGAGCCATTTCATATGTTAGATTAAACTCAGTCATGCTACCCCATCGATTAAGCCCCCTCGACGACTCCCACAGTCGTCCGCATACAAATAATCTCAAAAACCACCAACTGACGTTCCGGCTCACCGACCTGCAGACACTGAATTTCGACCAAAACACATTACCAAAATTGGTTACCACATTAAAATTTTAACGCGTATGTTATGTGCGTCCAGCCAACGGTCTTCACCAGTCCATCACGGACTTTCACCCTTAGGTGGTGAAAAAAAAAAGTTAAATAAAGTACAAAAATTTCATGCCAAGTGTGTGCACTCGATGCGTGTGCTAGCTGAGCTAATATTTGAATTTCTTCACGACTTCGAGGGCTGCAGGTTGCTTTTCAATCAAATTTGCGGCCCTCTAATTGCCGCCGTCTGTTGATCGTCTTCTTACCTGAATTCATGAGGCAGACATGTTACCAAATAATTTTTCGCGGTACTCACCTGCAAATAGAAAAAAAAAGTGAAAATGATTTATTGATCAAGGTAAAATGGGTGAAGTGTGGTGATTTAACGATCAACAATGTTCGGGGAGATTGAGAGTTACGTGCGAGATTTTTGAGATACTCTAGCATGTGATGCAAGTCAATTGTTTGGGGTTCAGGAAGGGATGTGAGAGATGCGAAATTTATTTCCCCCCTGGAGAAATAAACGGTTTTTTTTGTGTGATGGGTGTTTGTTTAATTAACGAGTAGAGGTTTGAAGACGGATTTAGGTATCGTTGTGGTGTTTGCCGAAAATTAGGCACAAGAGACTACGAGAGTGTGGATTGAGGTCGGTCGGTCGGATTTTGAGATAACTAAAGCTTTAAGTCTGACATCTGCAGAAAATCTTGGGAAAAGAAAATCTTCAAGGTTATACAATTTTTGATTGTTCAACATTTTTATTTATAAATAAATTTATCCCAGCTGAAAGATACATTTGGCACATCTCTGAACTGTAAATTGTGCGGTGGCCTACCATTGTAATATTTAAGAACGTAATAAAAATCTATTTATCTATCTAAATCTTCATGGTTGAAAAACGTCAAGTGAAACCTGAAATCGACGAAGAACCAAGGCATTCTCAAAAATTTAAGAACAGGTTTTGCATTAGGTTCAGTTATTTGCCTTCTAATGTTTTGTCTGAAAGCAACTGTATTTGAACCTTTTGATAAAACTTAAAGCGTTTGAAAAAAAATAATTCGACAATTTTAGGCACACTCTACGCAGAAAACTTAAAAGAAAGGAGAAAACCAGAAGGATTGTATGTGGTTGTTTAGAGTAAAGGCTGAAAGCAAATTCTTATCGAGATCTCAAATGTTATAAAAACTGCCATAGGATGAGATCTGGATTTTCATATCATCCTTGTGTCAAAAGCCTTCAAGAAATTGGGGCTTGGTTAGTTCTAACTGATAGTTCACGGCTCATTGCCTGGATTTGGTTCAGCAATTATTGTTTTTTTTTTTTTTCCTGCGAAAACTTGTCCGCCCCCAAGCTTCCCACCAGACAAAAAACTATTCAAACACAGATATACTTTTGACTCAAAACCCTGTTTACATACTTTTCCCCAAACCATCGTCGACATCTGACACCATCACACGACCGAGCCCAAATTTCTACGCACCCATCGACGCGGTATCCGATACGTGTACGCATCGTACCGCACATGGTTTGCATTCGTGTAATTTCATGTGTATCTTATCCGAAAGCATTTCATTTTCACAAAAGAAAAAAAAATTAATTTACTCAAAGTATGTGTCAGCAGCCGCCGTCATTACGTCACACACCAATGGCAACAATACTTTGAACATTTGCGCGAGCGATTTTCGCCTCGGCGGGACTTTCTTTAGCCGTTTTGTTGACCCATTGTCTACACGATGAGTATCTAATCCACATCAAAGTATCTCATTACTTCATCTTGTCGTTGGTCGTACTTGTTTTTTTTTTTCTTTTGTGTAGGTAGCAATTAAAAGTGAAAGATAAACAGAAAACAAAAAAATGCGTGGAATGAAAGAGATGAAATTAACTTTGGCCTACAAAAATTATGACATGATTCGCTTGGCCGATGTGACATAAGAGGAAGATGTCAAGACGTCAACACGATTGATTTATCTGTCAGTTGATGATCGGTAAAGAGGTCGTTGGTTTTCTGTCAGTCGCGAGGGTCCACTTTTAATTTCGTTTCTTCTTTTGTTTAGAGATTGCTCCCGTGGGCACGGTAAGGCGGCACTTGAACGATGAGTTAAATCAATTCGAATGATGGTTTGAGTGATGGGACCAGTGACCGTTTAGTCAGAAAAAAGTCAAGAGAACCTCAACGAAAGATGGTTGCATAGAATTTCTTTTTCGTGGCGAGATAAGGACATTTTATTTTAAAATTTATTTAATGTTACATATGTACCATCGATACATTTGTCTACGAAGCCTCGACCGCTTTGCTATAGAAGAGTGTTTTTCTTATAACAATGCGAATTTGTATTGGAAACATTAAATTCGAATAATTTAAAAAAAGTTAAAGGAATCGAGATGGAATTAAACCCACAGAAAACTAAAAGAAAACTTTTTATACTTTTTTTTTTATTTTTACATTTTGTTTGTTTTGAACTCTTGTGTTTCGACGAACTAGAGAACTTTTCAATTGAGCTGTCTTCTTCCGTAGTTGTTGTGGAACCTCGGTTTTTGAAGCATACCTTGTGCATGTCTTGTTGTGTTTGGCCCGTGTTGGATTAGGGTCATCAATCTAGAGGAAAACTTTTCTCAACAGCTTTTTGGGTTTATCTTCATCCGATGAATTCTGTGCGAAAACTTGTGCATCCTAAAACCATCTACCAGCAACGTCACAGACCGTCATTGATAACTAATCTTCCGTTCATCCACTGAAAACTCTGCATTATTAATTTTTTCCTCTTCAATGTATCTAAAGGTCTGTGTATAGCTCTGTCATCGGAAAGAATCAAGAAACTCTTAGTACTCAGAAAAAAACCATCTGCGTCTATGTGTCTTGAGCAAAACATATCTCCTAGCTAGACATTTACAACTTTTACTCAACAACAACCTTCGCTCTCCTCTAAAGACTCTCGTTACCGACTATCTTTTCCCCGCAAAGCGATCCTCTATCACCGCGTACAAATCTCGCTCATACCTCATAACAAAGCCATTAGCCGTCTGTCATTCCAACAAGCATGAAATCATGAATTTGCACGAAATTAATTAGACACTCGGTCTCGTTAAGCCCTCAAGACCTGTCCAATGATTTTAGTGATTTTTTTCTTGCAAAAGCCTTCGCGTGGTCTGCAAGTCATTCAGGTTTCAATCCCGCCTTCCGTCACCACCTAGTCTCTTTTAATTACTCCACGCAACGTAACGCCGACGACAACGGCTTATTATGAACCAGAAGAGCCGCTGGGGCCTGAATCTACGTGCGAATTTCGACGTAGCACTTATACCATTTTTTTTTGTTCCTCCGGCAAGGTCGACTCTGAAGCGTGAAAACTGCGCTACGCGGCTGCCCTTATTTCGAGCGGAACAATTAAAGCTTGAGAAATGTCAAACGGCGAACTGCCGTTATGTCACACGCATTCCACATGTAGAAATCGGTCCACAATTAGACGGGTACTTACGATGATCGACGCAAATGAGCGACTGGTGGTGGTGGACTTCTTGCGACATACTTTTCATTTAGCCAGAAATCTTGATTCAGGCGGACGACTGTCTCTTTGATGTGTTATGTCAGATCCTTCCTTGAGAGGAAAGAAGAAAAGCTGTCCACGATCGTCGGGGTTTTATGGATTTGGGAAATGTTTGGGTCTGGGTCTAGGTGTTAGATAATCAGGTGCATTTAATGGTCCATTAAGTGATGATTACTGATTAAAAAGCGGCGATAGGCAACACGTGAAAGCGATCGTGGGATTGAGAAGAAATACACTCGAGTTGAGATTAAATCTGGTCGTAAAACGACATCCTTAATGCTCCGGAGGAAATTGACAAGAACTACCTTTTGTGGAGCTTCAGAGAAACGTTTTCATTCACAGATAGTGGAGGGGAAAAAGTGATCGACGAGGGATCTATTTAGACGCTTGGTTCTGAGAGATAAAATTTGCGGTGGTAGTTTGCAATTGCAGATGAAAGCTCTTCTTTTCTCTTCTTTGAAGTTGAATTTACTGGAATTCTTGAAACAAATTGATTCGTCTTACTAACGATATTCTGAATCCAGCTCTGCTCTGAGAGCGTTCCGAGTTTCGTCATACAATGCAGCAAGTACATAGCATTCTACTGAAAAGCAAGAATTAATGTGAAAATGTAACTCTTTTGCAAGGCTAGAAACAAAAACTCGTTGACTCTACAAACTTGTAGATGAAAATCGCAAAGATTTAGACGAAAGTCGCCCTTTGACTCCAACATCTGGTTAGTTGAAACTCTTCGTAACAAACATTGATTAGTTATTGCCACTTTAGATTGCAATTCAGCTTTCATTGTTGGCCTGAAGGTAATCAGAAATTTTTAGATTAGAAAACGTGGAGACTGGAGAATCGTAACGAAGTTTTGCGGCTACATAGTGAACTATTTGCGAGAATTTCGCCTGTGCGATTATATTCTAAGTTCTATTCTCTATATGCGACGTTTATAGTCGTCAACTATTGGCTGTTCGAAAAATGTTCGGTAATTTTAATTGCATTTGACAATACTATACGGTCACATTTTAAGCTCCATTTTGTTAGATACCATTATTATTTTTTTAATATTTCAGTGAAAAGTTCTTTTTTGGTTTAAAAATGAGAGAAAATTCGAAACAATGTCGTCATATTTTGTTTTCTAATTATGAAAAAGGTAAGCTAAAAAGCACACAGGCACACAGGCAGCTAAAAAAAAAATAAGAAACTTACGAAGACAATACAGCATTGTTCAGAGTGGTTTGGTCGTTTTCGATCTGAAAATTTTGAGGATAACGATGTGGAGCTTCACAAACGGTAACAAAGCCAGAATTGACATAGGAAACGTAATGCAGTGTGTCGATCGATTGATTCTGTTCACTATTGTCAATAATTAACGAGATTGAGGGAAACAATGAAACATAAAATGGTCAGAATTGATCAATAGAAAAGGTGTTGTATTCCATCATGAAAACTCCTAACTACACACATCTTTGACGACTCGCCAGAAACTAAGAGAGCTCGGCTGCGAAGTTTTAATGCATCCACCAAGGTAGACCATGAACTTTTAGATTATTATTTACGTTGATCTCTGCAGGACACTTTTAATTCTTCAATTCTTCAAGTTCCGTTGGGGCTTGAAAAACTTGTTTATACTAATTTTTCGCTCAGAAATCGCAAAAGTGCTACACAGATGGCCTTACCCCAAAAATGCAAAAAAATTATTGATCAAAATGCGACACATGTATTTATTTTAATAAGGCTTGTTTCGAATATAAGAAAAAACCGTTTCATTCTTGCTTGAAGTTGTTACCGATCTCATACAACACCTAATACAGTTGGACTCTGTCATTCAGTAGCAGTTCAGATAAGATTTCAATTGCTGCCCTGGTCTAGAAATCTTCTTTGATTCGGTTTTTTACCCCTACAATAATACACCCAACAACTTACTTTTAAAGTCATCAGGGGCATCAAGAGATCAAGCTGAACATAACACACATCAGTTAATAAGCTCACCTACCACCTTTGCGTCAGTCAACACGTCACACGCAACACAATACGGCCATCAATCACCTGGAGGCATCAAACCAAGGACAGACTTTATTGTGGACATCACATTGCTCATCAGATTCATACGTCACACTCCCATCCCATTCAATGTGTCTTATCAATTAATCAGCTGACATAACCGTTATGACCTAGCCCACCGCCTCAGAGATGATTTCCATCACCCAGCCCAAAACATGTTTTAGGCCCATTACCCAACGGAAAATCCGGCCTTTCACCGATTATCATACCGAGGCCTAGAAACGACCGATCGAAGATCAAGTTCTGGTTACACAAGATCGAGCTTTCCCTTCCAATGCCACCCCTAGTCAGCTGAAGCCAAACCAATCTAAGAGAATCAATTTAATGCGACGCTCTTAAGCCGACCAGACAAGTATGTTGCATAAGTCAACAACGACGTCACAAAGGTGCGGAGAGATACATGTGCGGCACATATGCGTCTGCGGCTGAAATTCAATTTTTCCACTTCGCCCCACTCGGCACAAAGACATTTTCTTCCATCCACGAGTTCCACAGACAGCTGTCTGCCATGATGGTAGTGGTGGTGTAAAGCAAAACTCCTTTACGATAGTTTTTATATTTTCGTGAGTTTCACGTACCCGCCGTCACAATTGCGCTCTCAGATGTAAACCGACCTCAAATCGAATCGGATCGACCACACAGTACCGAGCTTCGTGGATACTTTTGCTTGAGGCCTCAACTCGATGCGCGCATTCAATCGAACGACAGTAACGACGATGGTTGCAACAGATACGTATCCATCCGATGTGTGTACGTGCTAAGTGCGCCCGCGCGCCGTTTCGCGTAGAAAATTAAAAGAAAGTCAATCTCTCTCCCTCACTCTCCCTGAATCTTCATGTGTTGTGTTCGTATCGCAAGTGCAATTATGTGAAAGAAAATAAAAGCAAAAAAAGATACGAAATTCGTGGTGCAATCTCTCGAGGAAGTGAGGTGAAAAATTTAACAAAAAGTATTTTCTATTGGAACTTGAATTCAATTTATAAACAACCATGGTTCTCGTGCCGATATTTGGAGCGGCATTTAAATTGGTCCCGGCGGTCGGCGGTGCGCTCTTCAAGGCGAGTGCGGCGTCAAAGGCTGTCGCCACGGCTGGCGTGGCAGCTGGGGCAACGAAAATCGGTTTAGCAATTGCAGGCGCGATCAAATCCGCCACGGCAATTATCGGCATAGGGAAGTTGACGATTTTACCGTTTCTAATCGCTGCTATTGCATATTACAACTACGATCTTTTCGATCCGGAGAATCGTCCTTTCAATGTGGAAGTCGTGGATAAGGCTTACGATTTCATCATCATTGGGGGCGGGTCAGCGGGCACAGTGCTCGCTTCGAGGCTGTCAGAGGTGCCGCATTGGAAGATTCTTCTACTCGAGGCAGGCGGCCATGAAACTGAGATATCCGATGTGCCATTACTGTCGCTGTACCTGCATAAGAGCAAAATGGACTGGAAGTACAGGTGAGTGGGCAGAAGGGCAGATTCTGATACAAGAGAACGGTATTCCATTTTGGATGTCCATTTTGGTATTGAGTAAAAAGTCTGCGGAATTCAGGATTTGTTAGAACAATAAGGGGGGCTAGGCTTTTCAACAAAATTTTTTTTTTTATAACTGGCGCGAGCTAAAGGGATTGGGGCTACCCTTAAATATCCTGTTTAAGACACCGTAGGTACCGAGGGAGAGATGGAAAGCAGAAATTGTGTGCTACTTATTTTGTATGAAATGTACCTATGGTTATGTGATGAGGTCGGGTCAAGTCTGTAGCATACATGTCCAGCAATGTCGCCGGCGGGATAGATTTTGTCAATGTCAATCAAGTGAGCAAACTTTTGCCATAATGTGTGTATGTTGTGTTAGGTTGAAGTGCGAGATAAATGCAACATGTAAGAAACCTTGACTTAAGGGCCGAGAGCTGAACTTTAATGAGACCGACGAACTTGTCTCGACTAAACTGATTCTAAAGCGATGTACTCCAAAATCATTTCGACATCAAGGCCGACTGACATCTAAAAATTTGGTATGCTAGGTCGACCTAGAGAGAGGACTACGAAAATTGACTATAGACTCGCAAATCATTTCGACATCAAGGCCAACTGACATCTAAAAATTTGTTACGCTAGGTTCAGAATCGGGGGTGCAATAGAGTCCAAGCCAAATCATTGAGCTAGACAGAGGACTACGAAAAAGGACTATAGACAGTTTTAGCCACCTATCACAGTAAATAAGGTGCACAAATAAGTACATGCTTGTGTTAAGTGTAATTTACACTTCATAAGAAGAAAAGTAATAGGGTAAGTTCGACATTTTTTTTTTATAAGTACGTTTGATTGCGAACAAAACGATATTTTATATGAGACGGAAAAAAACAAAAATTTAAGATAAAAACGCGCAAAATAGAAAATAGTGCCAATGTACTCAAATTTGCATCGAAATCTTTTTCAATATGTTGTCTCTAAGAACTTTAAAATATACCATTACAATCGCATTTATTTGGCTTTCTCCCTTGTTCTTTAATAATTTTTGATTGTAGTGTGTTTAACTGCGTGCAGTGAGAAGTTTTTCCAACACATTTCATATTTAAATTCAAACATTACATTAATTGTACAAGTTTTTTTTAAATTATGAGATATCGAGATAGTGCTGTGGCTATGACTTGTGCTCCTCGACACGAGCGTTATTCAAGCAGCTTAATATCAATCACCGGAGTGCAGAAAATACGAGGAACTACATCGAAGCCAGAGGCCAAAAAAAAAAGATGAACGGAATCTGCATCTAATACAATAGAAGTGAAAAGAAAGAAGAGGTTAGCACCGAAAGATGTTTTAAAAGCACTAAATAAGGCCGTTGGTCTATTGACGGCAAATAAAACTCTCCAAGACATTGGCTTCAACTAAGAAGTGAAAAAAATCCAAACTTCCATTGTTGCCAAAAAGTGCAATACCTTACTAAAGCACGGTTGAGAAACAGGACAACCGGTGACTGAAACATGAAATGTGAATAGAGGAATCAATATTTAATGAGTCTCAGTTCGACAAAAGGAAATATTCTGCTGGCACCGCCCTGGGGAGATCATCCAAGGTCGTTTTTGACCGACAATGGAAGTTTTTGTTTCTTCACCACTGGCATGTAGCCAATGTCCAATGTACAAACAATTTGAGCAATAGAGTATTACTTTTTTTCCTATGCAGTGTTAATTACATTTAGCACAAATTTTTGTGCACCTCACTTTAATTTCGAATGCAAGGAACGAATGTAGCAACACGGTTATTTCGAAATTTTGTGCAATTGTCGAAGAGTCTGCTACAAACTCCGGGAAAATTCTTATCCGACAATAATTCAATTTAGTCCTAGTTCTAGTTCTATTTATCAACTATCCCGAGTCAACAATGTCATATTTCTCAGTGTGGCACGAACTCGGTGACGGTTTTTGGTATTTGTATGTTAACACGCCAACAAACTCGAAGCTGCTCCGGGTTTGTATTTAAATAACGAAATAAAATAGACTTTGGAAAAAACATCTTCCCAGAATAATTACTTGGTCACTGCACCGTTGGATAGATCACGGAATAAATCCAAAATTTCAAAATTGATAATATGACCAAAATTCGTGTAAGAGTAATTATCAGTTAGATAACATTCCAACGAACTATTTGCAAAAAGAATTACCTTTTTTGCGTTCCCAGCGCCCTGGAGTGATTTGCAGAGGTTTTTTGGTTAGGAAGTCAACAATGTTGAATTTTGAGTCAATAGCAAGTTTTTAGAACATTTTATAAGTTGATTTGCTAAAAACACTAATTCGATCTCTTCTCTTGGTTGACTTAAAGCACAAGAAACTTAAGCGACTGACTAATTTCGAGATCTAATTTGCCCCAAAGACTCACTGAAAACGAGTTTTCGACTACTGACGCTTGGCAAACCGATTTCGAAAGCCTAAACAAATTTAAAAGTTGTCATATAAATGAATCATTTCCTTCAATGCTTTTTCCATTCACCTCGAAGCATGCACTTTTTCCATCTCAAGCAAGCAATCAGTATCAGAAAGGACAACAACCCGAACGACTTAATTACCGTCGGATCAACAGATAACATTTCCTCCGATTTTCATCAAATTTCTGACTTAAAAAACTCGTTGCTGTTAGTTTTTTGTGATCAACCCATGCGGTTTAAGTCAATTTACCTGAATGAGATTTTTGCCATAGACACATGTGTTGCAAGTTCGTCTATCCACAAAACCAGCAGCAACAATCAACTTTAACTACCGGAATTTTATTGGCAACAATCAACAGAAGAAAAAAAACTTAATTCAAATTGCACTTTGCTTAGTCACGGATGATTTCCCTTCCGAAAGTCACTACGGATTTCTGTTGGCCAAATGTATCGCGTCATAAACTCGAAGAACGAGTTTCTTTTTTCAGGCCTAAAACACAAATGTCCCGTTGTAAAAAAAAAAATGAAACAGTGTTCTACTCCACTGTGCGGGGAGAAATTCTTTGCATTACCACACGTGTATCTCGTTCATTTGCATAAAGTATCTGCGGTGCGGTATTAATTTGGGGGATACTCCTCTTTAGGCTTGTATTTGGCAGATTGTGGTGATAAATTCGAAAAACATATGCAGCAACAACGCGGCTGGAATTAAACAATTTGTTGGTTTAGTTTTTTTGTTTTTGTAGGTGAAAGTTGAATGCAGACGACAGGCGACTGAAGAATAAATTTCAATTAAAGTTGACGCTGCAGACAGGTTCGTGGGTCACAACTCGTTTTTTGTTTTAAAAGGAAAATTGGTTTGTCTTGCATTTGAAGGGCTTCCTCATCGACTGCAATCGACTGCAGTAAACTTAGATGCATGGTGAGCTTTGTGGAAGCTGTTTGGCTTTCATTATTGATCGTATTGATCGCACACACTTATGGCGATTTTGTTCATTATTGTTCACCTTGTTGGAAAATTAAGAGTTGATCAACTTCTCAACTCAAGATTTGACCCGTGACTTGTAAATTGATCTAGTTTACTACTTCCACTCGCAGCCTCAAATTTAAAATCCAGAAGGTGGCTAATTCTCAGTTTCAAAATTACTTGGAATATTTTTGAAAATTGATCCATGAATTTACGGTGTGTGCTGTGAATGCTTAAAACTAAAATTTGTCCATGTGAAAAAAAATGGAAAACAAAAAAAGAAGAAACACCAGAAATTGTCTATTCACAAAAAAAAAAAAGAAGAAGAAAGCAATAATACAAAAACTATGCTACTGTATTCAACATTGCACCGCTTGGTAGCGACAACTATTCTGCAGAAGACCTACAAGACGATGCACTTTTAGCTAGAGTGAGATAAAGTGGAGCGTGAGAAATTGTCCCAAAACGAGTAAAATTGGAAATTCTTCTTTATGTTTGTTCAATAACTTAGTTTTACTGCTTTCGTATTTAGTTCCCTATGAACTATATTCTTAATTAAAAAGAAATTTGTAAAAATAGTGTATACCAGTTTATGTGTTAGAAGTTAATAAATAAATAAACTAAACTAAAACTAAAATACCTTTGAACAAATAAAACGCAAGAAGTGAAATACACATTAAATTTTCCATTAAAGAATAGTTCAAAACAATGAGTCGACAGTCAATGAGGAATGAGCGCTTTAAACATTCATTAAGGGACCGTGTATTTTATTTGTCAAGGGACTTGAAGAAAACTGAAGTTGTATTCCGGAAATGGTATTGCCAACATTAAGCCAATGCGTCATTTGTATAGCTCCTTGCATTTTGAGTCTGAGTTATCTGGTAATAGAAATTACGCGCGGCTACCTTAGAATTGAAAACAATCCACAAATCAATTCAAATAGGAACCGACTTCGAGCGCCTGGGCGAATGGACGTTATCAAATTCATAAAGGCAGCTTTTAGACCTTAGACAATAAATCTTTTACATCGCAGTGCAGGTCAATTCAATTCTTTTCAAAAAACGCACTTTTTGGATTACACTACTCTCGCTTTGGAAATAAGTTTTCGTTATTTTCACCACTCTTCAAGCGTAAAACGACACATATCATTTTATAGAGGTATGCTACTGATATTCTGTCAAGATTTCGAGAGGATAACAGAGTGCTAACATAACTTATGATTTAAAAGGAAACCACTAGATGGCCCGCCATTTATGTCACTACGATAATAAACAATCAGAAATAAAGGTTTGCTTGCCTCATCTCTGCTATATTCGTAAGTTAAAATTGGTAAATTCTCGAGTTGTAAAATAAAAGTTGAATTTATAAAATTTGGTTTAATGTAAGAAATGTCAGAAATTGAAGAGAAAAATCTTAAAGTTGTTTTTAATTTTCTGTGAATAATATCGGTTTAGTGACTACTTAGGTTATATATGGTGCCGGGTAGTTGCTAAACACATAGGTTTATAGTGCACAACTCAGATTACTTTCAATATTAGATCACACACTACAGAGAGAAGGACTTGGATGCGAAAACGTAGTTAATAACCACTTAACGAATTGCTGTTCGTTAATTTTTTTTATTCAATGACAGTTGCGAGACAAAATGGGTAATGGGAATTAACTTTAATAATAATAGTAATTGGGTTGCATTCCAGCCCGTTGAGCACAGATTTTTCTTAGAAATCCAGTTTAAACCAGTTAATTTAAGATAACTTCAGTCCATGAGCACGCGTCGGTAATGGAAAGATTCGAGAAATGAGTGTTACAATTGTCTGTGTTTGTTAATCATCAAACCAAAAGTTTGCCAACGAATAAATTCTTCTTTCTTTTCAATTTATTTGACCTACATTTCTAATTTTTGGATATCGAATAAAGTTGCCATTCGGGAGGTTCAGAATTCAAAGCCTTTTCTCTACCCACAACATACATGACGATTCTTAAATATATCGATTTATTGAAAAAGAAGCCAATAACAAGCAGAGTCTCGTAGAATGGCGAATTAACCTTTTTCTTTCGCATGGTTTCACTCATTTTCACATTTTCAAATGAAAAATCTCACGACATGCTATAAATTTAATCGAAACTGCAACCGATCGTGAAATCCATCCCTCCCGGCAATTGATCGCTCTTCTGGCGCTTTAAACCACGCTTTTATTACATAACAACAAACCCGATCAGCCGAGAAAAAATTGCATAAAAAAAAGCACAACTAATAAAAATATAAAATTTATCCACCACTCAGTCGTCTGATGCTCTTGCTGCTTGGCATTTGCAGTGTGGAGAGGCTCGTGAGTGATTGCCGCATAAAAAACCGACCAGCTGGACTCTGCGCAGGCGCGAAACTGCTCAAACGAAGTGTGTGCGCGTTCCAGTGCCATTTCAAAATACAAAACTCGCTTTCGCAGGATGTGGGTCAGACCTGTTTCGTTTTTTTTGTCTCTCCCTCTCCGAATGTGGGTCAACCAGTGGTGGGAAACTTGTTCTTCCAGTTTCAGGAATTCCTCCGAATTGCATTGAGGAATCCACCGGCGATCCCGCCAAAAAGAGAATGTCGATGTTCGACCGCGTTGGGCAACAAAAAAAAAAAGCGCGCTCTGCACATGCGGCTCCGATGATTTGTTGAGTGATAATTTTTCTTTTTTATGCTGCCTGTTCTCCGAGGAACGCCCCAAAGGCAGTTGCGCAATTTCAATTTCTAACGCACTTCGAGGCGTCTTAGCCGCCACGAAGGGAAGAGCTCACTTGACATTGTTACGGACGTGTGTTGAGCGAACGGAGGGATTAGGTAATTGCTTCGATTGCCACTTGGAGTACTTGCTTTTGTTACACGTGAGAATGTAGGCGAGGCACTTAAGGGAACGGTAAACAAACAAACGTGAGTACAATGGGCTAACAAATGGAGCTTTAAGAAAGGGCTGCTTCCGAATATCGGCTTCGAGAAGGGTCTTTCCCTTTCGAGCGAGTGGTTAAGTGGCAAAGCCCAGTGGCGACAGTAACGCGGCGAGTGTTTCACACACGTAAGCATGGGAAAAAGCGTGAAGCTGTTAGGTCTCTAATGGAAAGGTGCTGCGGTTGAACGAGGAAATGAAGTCACACAATCGAACTGCAGGAGATGCTTGATGGATATGTGACTGGTTGGAGAGTCGGTTTTCCTTGAAACCTTGAGTGGGACTCAACGTCAAACGCACAGATTACCAGCCACCTAAAAAGGCCACTTGACACCATAAAACCGTGTGCATACGTGAAGTAAATTTGCGCTGTTGACATACAATTTGAGGCGAGAGAAAGTGCCCAAATATAATTATGAGACCTTGCCAAAGTGTTATACGTGTGCTTACCAGCAATTGGCCAATTGGTTTTCTGAGTCAATAAACACAAATTAGAAGGTTACTCACATTGTTGACACTAAACAACATTTGCAGACCCTTCACTTGGCCTTTCTTTGAGGTTCGAGGCGTTTTCGAGTGATGTTACGTAAGCGTTAGCATAACAAATGCAGTTGATCCGGGTGTGGATGCAACAAATTAACATCGAACATAATCGGGATTAAATGACTCGGAGAGAGCTAGGTGTGGGCCACTGAGTGGTCTTGTGGGATGAGAGTGGCGAGTGTTCGTTCAGTCAGTTTTAGCATTTCCAGTGAGACCAGATTCAATTGAGTGTGCAGTTTAACGGAAATTATGGAATGGAAAAGTGATGGAATGAATAGGAAAAATAATTCACATCAATGGTTAAAGATTTGGAAGTTAAGTTAAGGAGTAAACATTTAGCAGTTAAAAGCAAAAACGAATAACATGTTTGAGCAGCCAGTTCACTGCTCTGATTGGTTCGACACTCAGAAAAAAAGTATTGTTCTTATGAAAGGAAATGTTTTCCGAAATAGACACACAAATTTTTCACTTTTCGAATGCACTTTTCTACAGTTTTTTTATAAATGCTAAAACATACGTAAAAATGACATTGTTGTTATCTTTCTAACATGATCGCAACCTGTGCCGATCACGCTTCGAAGTTTACTAAACATAATATTTTATACTGATACTGCACTTTGCTATAAAACTAATATGCATTCATATTATTCATAAAAAAATTAGGTAAATAAATGAAGATTAATTTTTATTTAAACCAAATATAAATTGCTGGACAAGAGCAAGTTCAATGTCACTGGAATTGATGTTTTTCCTATTGTTCCTGAAATTTTTGAAGATCGGGCTAGAAGTAACTTGCTTTACCTTGGTTTCATGAGTAAGTTTTCAGAACAATTCATACACACGATGACTACAAGCGAAAAGTAACAAGTCTGCTTCGAAGCCACCATTGACACGGCTAGTACTAGAAAGCTGTTATGTCGTATTTGTTATGAACGTTCCATTAGAGGGAGCAGTTGAGAAGGATTTAGCTTGATGTTTTCCAGAAAAACTCTGTAGTTTTGGCACTGCATTGTCAAATGAAACACAAACTGGTAGAAGTTCTGCTTCAGATTTTGTACATTGAATTAGGATAATAGAGATCTATTCCAATGGACTGTGACTGCGTCAGTTGCATTGTTTTAAAGGTCAGTTTTTCTCTTCTTTTTCGTCTGCCCTGGTTTTTCTCATTGGAGTTCTTGCTGAATCAAAGAAAGTTACTTAAGTCAAGCACCTCGACGACAATAGGCAGAATGCACACAGAGTGTTACGCTAAATTGGCATCGATTTAAGGCCACAACAAGTTTAAGTTTTATGAAATTCTTTCTACCTCTTTTTTTGTGTATGTGGGGAAGCGATCATTAAAATATAAAAAATAAAATATGAATTATCTCAAACCCCATTCAGGCCGCTTGAAATAGTTCAAATAGATATGCCAACCATAAAGAAAATTTCACAAATTTAATAAATTTGCCCGGGTCTACTTGCTGATAGGCCGAATCTAGCCGAATCTAATCTAGTTAGTAAATGACCTTTTTCGCACTTGGTGAAGGCCTATCGTTTTGCGAATGATAACGGGCGTGCTATCTTGTGCACATGGATAAGAAGAAGAGTTGTCAGGGTATATGACTTGCGCACTCTATGGAAAATTTCGCTGGCCGAAGACATCCCTGCTTAAACGGGACAGAGCTGTCTCCTGCTTCTTGTATGGGTCCTCACCCGGCAGGTCTTTGTCGATATTCGATGCAAGGTATTTGACACATCTTAAGATATTTGTTGTGGAAGTAGATGCAACAATCAATAATCTTCTATCTCTCTTTGCGTTCCCCGCCAAATTTTTGTCTACACAATCTTAGCATTCTCCACGACATCACCCTCTGCTTTTTTTGAAAATATATTTACGTCCTTTGTTTTCATGGTCGCAAAGGCGTCACCATGTGCAACTCCAAACTCAACTTCAAAAGTATTTTCACGGTTCTGACTATGACGTAAATCTCTCCAAACAGTACAACACATTGTTAAAGAGAAGCAGAGTTTAAGTACCACCGAAAAAAAAGTCATTGCAGCTTAGAATTAATTTTTGATTTCATCCTCATCCCTTAACAAGTTTTAGCAATCAGTCAAAAAAGAAAAAAAAAAATTAAGATTCCGATCTGTTTGTAGAATTAGACTTCATAAACAAAGCACCTCCCATCAGCTTGTAAAGTCGAGGCTTCTAACACGTCGATAAACAGTGTTTGCTAATTCTCAGATGTTCTTCTTTATATTAAGAATGAATTTCTATCAAACCCAATGTTAGTATTTCTCAGACGGCAGCCAGGATTGAAATGCCTGACAGTGAGGCAACACAATCACTCGCACACAAAGTATCTAGTACTTGTGTCTAATAACATCTCGGTACCAAAATAATTGCCAACTGATAAACAGTCATTCAACCGAAAACAAAAGAGCTGGTGTGCGAACTGAAAAAATTCACATGTCTCTCCCACCTCTTAACACCGTCAGACTAATTAATTCACTCATAATCATCAACCATCTTTCATTTGTCAAACGAACTCATTATCTCCGTCAAATTGAATTCATTAAGCCGTTTAATGATCGGAAATCTTTTCCTTGTTACCAGCACGATTCACCAAAAACCGAAAAGTGATTTACAACCATCCGCACTCCGCACCCCGCTCTCGCTCCGTATTATGACATGACCAACATGATAATGACTTCCGACACGAACCGCGCCGGCGGAGTTAACCACAACAAACCGCCGCAGAAGTCACACAAAAATGTCAACTATGCCGGCTGTCGTTCAACGTTCAGCAGTGGCTAATTTCTGTCGAAAATCGCTTTGTCCACTTCGACAAGGTCACCGCTTGACATAATTTACATTAAATTTCACCAAAAAACAAAAAAACTCCAAACGCGATTTTTCCCCTCCGGCGAACACAGCGGTTTTGACGTGACCGATCGCGTCTGCACGTCGCGATTATGACATCGCAGAGATTTTATATCTTTTCAGTGAGATTTCTTCGCAACTGCGTGTTCCCGTGTACCTGTGTACCGTTTTACATGCACAACCAATTGTCACCTACACCCCGGTCGATTTAATGGAGTCGTAACGACGGCGCACGGCGGAAGTTTGAGTTTGAGTTGAGTTATTCAACAGCAACAAAAATTATCGTTAAAGCGGCAATAAGTGGCGGCTTATTGGCTAACAATTGCCACTGAACTCGACAGCAGTTCAAGCAGGCAACTCTGTGGCACAAAGGTTGTGGTTGCTGTGCAACGAATTGTGGGAATTGCGAAAAGGCACACATCGTACAGATGGCTTTTTTACCTTTTTGCTGTGTTTTGCTGAATTTCGCTTACAATTTTCCCGACTTTTCCATTTCACGGCTCATTTACTTTTGGGGTCTTGCGATGATTCTTGCTGGATTTGATGGCGGGAGCCCTGCAACTACCAGCAGTGACCTTGTGAAGCCGGTGCAGATGCAGTCGAGTGTACTGTAGGTCAGTGAGTTAGGAGGCAGTTGGGAAGTGCTCAATGGACACGAACGGTACAATGATCTCTAGCCATCCACTTGGCTGACCTTGCGCTCTTCGTATCTCCAAAGATTGAATTGAATCGGAAGATACACCCCTCACTTCCTATTCTATTCGGAGTTCGTTTTAAAAAATCCTTTTTTTTCTCTTTCACAGAACGCAGCCGCAGCCAACCGCCTGCCAGGCGATGAAGGACAAGCGGTGCTGCTGGACTCGCGGCAAGGTAATCGGCGGCAGCTCGGTGCTCAACACGATGCTTTACATTCGAGGAAACCGCCGAGACTTCGATCAATGGGCGTCATTCGGCAACGACGGCTGGAGCTACGAGGACATTCTGCCGTACTTCCGAAAGTCCGAGGACCAGCGGAACCCCTACCTCGCACAGAATACGCGTTACCACGGAACGGGTAAGTGACAATAAGTTCTCACTCCGCTCGACAAACGACAATCAATCTCTCTTGCAGGTGGCCTTTGGACAGTTCAGGATTCGCCATACAACACCCCTATCGGACCAGCATTCTTGCAGGCCGGCGAGGAGATGGGCTACGACCTTGTCGACGTGAATGGCGCACAGCAGACAGGCTTCGCCTTCTACCAGTTTAATATGCGCCGCGGATCGAGAGCATCCACGGCAAAGTCATTCCTGCGTCCAGCGAGGCTGAGGAAGAATCTCCATGTTGCCCTCTTCTCCCATGTGACGAAGGTCCTCACAGATCCAAAGACCAAGCGCGCCACTGGCGTGCAATTCATCCGCAACGGCCAGCTGCAGAATGCCTACGCCATGCGGGAGGTCATTCTGTCGGCCGGCGCTATCGGTTCGCCGCACATCATGATGCTCTCGGGTATCGGGCACGCGGACGAGGTCAGCCGAGTGGGCCTTCCTGTGGTCCATCACCTGCCCGGCGTGGGGCAGAACCTGCAGGATCACATTGCCGTCGGCGGCATCGCCTTCCTCATCGATCAGCCGATCTCGATCGTCATGAAGCGAATGGTGAATGTCAACACTGCCCTGCGATACGCCGTCACCGAGGACGGTCCTCTGACGTCCAGCGTGGGTCTGGAAGCCGTCGCCTTCATCAACACTAAGTACGCGAACTCCTCCGATGATTGGCCGGACATCAACTTCATGATGACCTCGGCCTCGGTCATGTCCGACGGCGGGACACAAGTGAAGAACGCCCACGGCCTCACCGACGAGTTCTACGAAGAGGTCTACGGCGAGGTGACCAACCGCGACGTCTTCGGCATCTTTCCCATGTTACTGCGCCCAAAGAGCAGGGGGCACATCAAACTCGCTTCAAAGAACCCCCTGCGCTACCCGCTGCTTTATCACAACTACTTAACCCACCCGGACGACGTGAATGTTCTCAGGGAGGGCGTTAAAACCGCCCTTGCCGTCGCTGAGACTCAGTCAATGAAACGCTTCGGAGCACGCTTCTGGAGTAAGAAGCTGCCCAACTGCAAGCACCTACCTCATTTCACTGACGAATACTGGAACTGTGCCATTCGTCAATACACAATGACCATCTACCACATGTCGGGCACGGCGAAGATGGGTCTGCCCTCGGACCCTGGCGCCGTGGTCGATCCCGATCTCCGTGTGTACGGAGTTCCTGGTCTCCGGGTAATCGACGCCAGCATCATGCCGACGATCACAAACGGAAATATCCACGCTCCCGTGGTCATGATCGCTGAGAAAGGCGCCGACCTCATCAAGGAGCTGTGGCTACAGGCGCCTTACACCCGCAAAAAGCGGTCCGTGGACATGGGCAACTCCACCGCTGCTGTCGAACAGTACGAGCTGCCAAAGCGGCGATATGGAACGTAGCACATCCTCCCAGAACCGTCCTGTAGCTAGTTAAATTGTTTCCCCCTGCGTATTTATTTTTCAACTGTTGCAATCGAGTCCTGTTTTGAGTGTCCTAGGCTAAGGATTTGTTAATTTTTGTGCTTATTTGTGACTGAATGAGCGTCCGGAGATTGTTTCCTTAATCTTTTGTTATATATTTTTTAATTTAAGAGAATAAAGAGAGAATAAGTTTTGCTAAAAAATACGATTTTGGGCTTTTTTCCGACGCAGGTTAAGAACATTTGAAAGAATTTCTGCACACAGGCCGATACAATTATAGAAGCCATGCAGTTGTGGCGAGAAAAACCATCAGCATATTTATTAGTGAAATGATGTAGAACTTCGCCAGTCTTATACTTTTTGTTGCATTTTTTTAGAAACGTGATATTCAATGAAGATCTGCTATTCGTCAAGCCTTTTCTCCAGCTGACATTTGTCAAAGAATTCGCTTTCGGAATAAAGTTTTTTTAAACACCTGAATGTGAATTTCAGTTTAGAGTTTTGACATAACAATCTCATCTTCAAAATGTGATTTATTTGTGATAGGACGCAGAAACAAGCTTGCTGAAGAGGGAATATGGCAAAATAATCGCTCTTAAGGAAAATAGATATTCAAATCCTCAAAAAAAGGTATGAAAATATAATATTATGGTCTGTAAATGTTGGTAATAGTTTCCTCAATTAAGGTTGGCAGACCTATAAAATTCTAGCACAAGTGCAAGTACCAGTATAATTCCATGTATTCCAAGTACAAGGAATTGTAATTAAGGTGCACTTAAGTATTAGGTGTACAATTTTGCTTCCGCCGTTTCTTTTTTTTTTCGAGGCTTGTGTGTGTGTGATTTGGTGGTTTTAGGAGAACACAATTAGCACTAAGTGCCGTTTTGTAACCATCACTCTGAAAAGTTGAATATAAATTACGATTTAGAACCATCGTGCGACGTTGAGGAATGAAATCAAATTTTTAATATTCATCCGGGAAACCTCGCCGAAAAATTTAGGGAAGGGTTTTCCTAGAGTCCGTAATCTTGCTCTGACAAGCGCCAGACAGAAGCAGAGGAAGTGTGTCTGCCGTGTTATTGTAGCTACGGCAGTGTGTGCGATAAGGGATCCCTAGTCTGGCTGCATGATCCCCTATCGGCCAATGACCCGTACTAATCACATACTTTTCGAGGCTTTATCGTAATAAACTGGTAATACATTTATGATTCGTTTTGCGTTTGATAAGAGTCTTGATCAAGTAATGCATCCAATTCTGCATCTCCGAAAACTTTCTCTTTTCCACCGCCATGCCGGTCTTCGACGTCAAAATCACCGTTTTTGAAGCGTTGAAGCCACTTTCGGCACGTTCCTTCACCAATAGCGGCTTCACCATAGGTATTTCAGATTTCCTCATATTAAAGCAGAAAATTGAAACCTCCTGCAGCTGACATGTTTAATCGAGAATAACTTTATGACGCCGACACAAATCGACTAATATTTCGAAAGAGTTATGTTTACATATACCTAAGCTTATTGTATAACATCTACTATCTATTTATTTCGACTACCACCCTTAATTGCAAAACGGCGGAAGTAAAGTTGTACACCTACTACAAAAATGTTTAATTATCTTACAGGTCTAAAGGTAGGAAATTTGAGCTAAAAAACGTAAATTGGGAACTGAAAATGGTGACAAACTTCCTAAAAATCAATTTGCGACAGAAGTCTTCAAAAACAATCTCTTTCCTTTCCAGATGACAAAATTAAATCTTCCAATTGAAATACCACAACATTAGCAAATTTTGAATGCTTTTGTACACAAAAAGAGTCATCAATGTCTAGCAGTCTAGCAGTCTAGCGATAAAAACAAATTCAATCGGTAAGACTTGTGCGACAAACTTGAAGCCCTAAAAAAGCTCCAACATTGAAAGAGGTAGCGTTGTAATTTGATCCGATTTCATTTACAAAGGAAAAATGCCTGTCGTTGAAATATTGCCAAAGAAACGGGTTCTAATACATACTTGTATAACAACTCAGTTTCCCGCGCTTCAGCTTTCCAAATTTTGCATCAGTCTAATTTTCAATGCGACCGTCGCCCAGAATTTTTTTCAGGTTTCAATTATGCTGTGAACCATGTCTTTGGGAAGTCGCCGAGTGTGTTTTAACTTAGACTCTTGGATTGAAACAACACAACCAACTTAGCGCATGTTCTAATTTCAAACTTACCCCCATTTGTGCACTGAAATGTATTAAATATTCGCAAAGATGTTACCTGAAAAGAGCAAAAGAAAGAAGACAAAATTAATCTATGTACACACAGTTATGATATTTCAGCCTACAAAATCTTTCAATATTTTTCCAGTAAAAGCCTTCGAGTAGAAAGTCTAGAGCCCACATCTAGATCGATCGAGGTTCTCATAACAGAGACTACTTATTCAAAAGCTCATGCGAATCCCACTCACAACATGCAAATAGTTCACGTTTAATGGCTTCTTCGGATCCACTGGTCCGCAAATGAGTGAATAATATTAAGAGATGCCCAGATACATGGACAGATACATCAACTCACAAGAGTGAGCGTCGATTATGCAAAAATTGACCATAAAGCTGTGGTCTTGTTTCCAGAACCGAGGAACTGGGTCAAGCCAACATTTTAATTTCTATTTAAGACCGATCCCCAAAGGCGACCGCTAACAGTTCTAATTTCGCTGTCGATGGCTTCACCGACAATTTCGCTTTGCACGTCCCCGATTCAGGGTGGACCCGTCGCTACGGCAGTGACGACCCTGCTTCAAGGACTAATTGCACTGCAATGTGCCCTCACCACGCCTTCTGTATGGCCAGCGGATTTCGGTCCAACTGCTCTCGCCGATGGCCTGGATACGTACGACTTCGTGGTCGTAGGTGGCGGGACGTCGGGCTCGGTGATAGCGAGCCGATTGTCAGAGAACCCAGCATGGAAGGTTCTTGTAATCGATGCTGGAGAAAATCCACCATCTGAATCTGAGGTGAGTGGCGACAAAGAGATCTGCCCTGTGACACCCTTTTCATCGATTTTCTTTTCCAGGTTCCAGCACTCTTCTTAAGTCTACACCGTGGAACAGATTACACGGAAAACTATTACACCGAAGCAACCAACGACAGGGCCTGCCAAGGAGGAACCAGCCAAACGTGCTACTGGCCTATAGCCAAGGTCCTGGGAGGAACTTCGTCCATCGATCACATGGCCAGTTTCCGAGGCAACAAGGAGAAATTCGACGGCTGGGGCCTAACCAACTGGGGCTGGTCCGACGTTCTCAAGTACTACGAATTGGCGGAGCGGTACACCAGCACTGTGGCGAACCCGAACGGTCGGCTGGTTGTGAATGAATTCGACCAATACGACACGTGCTTTGTCGGGGAAATGATCTTCCAGGGGGCCGAGGAGCTGGGCGTACGAAGAGTGAGCAATCTCAGAGGTAATGAACGCATCGCTTACGGATACATGAAGGGGCATATTGAGAACGGGCAGCGGATGGGCGCTGGTAAGACGTATTTCTCGCCGGTCAAGTCCCGCACCAACATTCAGGTCATCAAGAAAGCAGTGGCACAAAAGATCAACTTTGAGGCTGATGGCAGTGTGAAGTCCGTCAGCTTCGTCTACGAAGGCAACGAACTGGAGGTCCTTGTCGATAAGGAGGTCATTTTGGCAGCTGGAGTCATCGGCAACCCCAAGCTGCTGATGCTCTCCGGAATCGGCCCACAAGCCGTGCTCGACAACGTGAACATCGTGCCCAGGAAGGTTCTTGAAGGCGTTGGACAGAACCTCCAGGATCAGCTGGGAGTGCCCGTGCCATTCCAGCAAAAGAAGGGTATTGCCCACTCGAAGACCGCAGATGAGAAGCAGGTCGACTGGTTCTACTACCTGACGCAGCGATATGGCCCGCTCACCACAACTGGGCTGCTTTCTCTCTTTGGGTTTATCAATAGCGACCCGTCCTGTGCGTACAAAAATTGCCGCTATCCGGACCTCACCATTCATCACCTGTTCTCTCAACGCAACGACGACGCTCTGGCGCAGTGGGCCAACTCCATCGACCTCTCAGCCGCCATCACCCAGTCCCTGACAGATGCAAACAAGGACGGCAACATGCTCCTGAACTTCATATCTCTGCAGAATCCTGCTTCGCGGGGCTACGTCACACTCCAAACTGACAACTACCTCGACCCAGTGAACTTGGTTGCCAACTACCTGGAGGACGATGCCGATGAGGAAAGCCTCTTGCAGGGCATTCGCTTCCAGATGGAACTTGAGAAAACCAACGCCTACAAAAAGGGCAAGGCCGAGATCATCAAGCTCAATATCCCCGAATGCGAACAGTACACGTTCAAAAGCGACGACTACTGGCGGTGCTACATTAAGTACATGACCGTGACGATATACGCGCCGGCGGGTACAACAAAAATGGGAGTCACCACCGACTCAATGGCTGTTGTGGATACCAGGTTGAATCTGATCGATGTTCCTGGGGTAAGAGTTGTGGGCAGGAGTGTGTTCCCAACAACTATCACTGCAACTGATCCATCGGTGATGACAGCCGAAAGGTTAGCGGTGTTCTTGAGGGAAGACTGGTTGTAAGAATGAGGAAGAGAAAAGCAATAAAGAAAGTGTTTTTTATTAATTAAGCGTGGTGAAGTTTTTATATTTCTTCTTTTTTTTTACAAACAGCCACGCATCTGCAACGAAAGATACAAATTGTGTGGCGGATGTTTGTCGCCTTAGAGTATGCAATAGAAAATGTCAGGGTTGAGCAGAGACACTCACCTTAAGCATTGCAAATTCACACCCAATGAACAAATTAAAACGTGAAATCAACTTTCGCTTCGCAAGTAAATATCAAGCTATTTGAGTGATTTGAAAACCTTTTTGAGATATAATTAATCCAGAAGAGATATAGAATAATGTCATGTACATATCTTCCACTTCCACCAGTTGAAATAAAAAACGATTCATTTAAAAAAAAAGTTTGAGGGGGTGTTCAATTTTTTTTTTCTGTTACGATTACAAAGGTTTATTATAGAATAATAAACCAAAAACAAAAATAATAATTTAAGTTACTTGATCACTAAAACTTCAACACAACTTTGGGATTTTTCTCTTCAACTTCTTATTTTGTTTTCATTCACTCAATTGTTGTCATTTCAACTTTTAATTTTGAACTCGAGAGTTATACAACTCCTGTTTTAATATCGGAAATAGTCGAAATTGAGTGAGAAAACTCGGGATTTTGCTATATTTCTATTTGTTCATTATCATAGTCAGTTATCGTCAGTTCAGCTGTCAAATCGAATTTCACATTTCAAAAAATATTTGTGAATTCAATAATAATCTAGCAAAATAGGATAAAAAAATGTTTCGTTTCATTTATTTTTGGGAAGACATCAAATAGTGAAGACGAAGTACATAATTTGGCGCAAAACTAAGATGCTTGGCCGGCTTAAAATGTTGAGTAGAAATCGATTAAAAAATTATAATCCCTTGTGCTGTTCTTCATAACATAGCTATTGATGAAAATGAAACACAGCCACCACCGCAGATGGCAAGATTTTCTAATATACTAGCGGCCGCAGACATTCCGACCCAAATGCTTTTGCGCACAAATAGGCCACTGACTTCACTGGCGTAAAAAATGCAAAAAAAAATCGACTACCAATCGACCTAAAACCAAGAAATTGCCAATGGGTGTGTCCAATGTTCTACTACGACCCAAATTCTTGTCATAGAAATAACGAGCTGAGACGCAGAGCTGAAGCCCACGCACATCATGCAAATAGTCCAATTTTAATAGCTGCTGCTACTCCACTGTACAACGACCCCAAAATTTGCATCTCGAATGAGTGAATGAAATTAAATTTACAGACAGATCAGCATAGAAAAAATCATCAAATCAATTTCTACGAGATGGTCACTCGATTATGCAAAAATGTAAACATAAACAATAATGTTATTAGAATTGAAAAACTAGGCCGAGCCCTCATTTTAATTTCTATTTAAGCCCACTCTTCAGCAGTGACTGCTATCAGTTTTAATTTGGCTGTCAATGGCTTCAGCAACCAACACGCTTTGCACGTCATCTATTCAGGATGGTCTGCAAATGCTCTTAAAAATGAAAAATAAACTGCTGTTGTAGCTCCTTCAAGGGTTTATCGCCCTCTACGGAACATACAGTGCCGGACATAAGTATTTGTAATCAGTGTCTACTAAAATTCAAACTCGAAAACGACATACCGAATGTAGAGCGATTTCAAAAATCTTTTTTTACACATAAGAAAACAGGCAAAAAACATTTTACAATTTAATACCAGAACAAAAAACAGCTACAAAAATAAGCAAATATATGCTAACTTGACTGAAAAGTATTCGTAATTTCAGTGAAACTTAAAATATACGTTCAATTACTTATTATTTAATAGATAATTGGATTGGATTTTTGCTCTATAACTACTAGCACATTGCTAACTGGCTTTGAGTAGAAATTTTCATTCAAATTAAGATTATAATTTATTATTATTTTTATTTAAAATTATTCCTTGAAGTTTAATTGTTTTTTTTTTTTTTATTCCTCTTTCGAAAAATAGTAACCTTACAAATCAAACAACAGTCATACATATCATACCCCTGTATCGCCATGCTCTGCAGCTTTAATTCCGCTGACCACTGCAAAACGTACTGAGATCAAGTTTTCGTTAAAATATTCCAGAAGTTCTACAAAGATAGAATAATAGCTTTACCCCAAAAATGGCAACAACTTATTAATCAAAACTTTTTACTATATTTGTTCTAATAAACCCCTTTCAAATATAATAAAAAAAATATTTAATTTTTGTTAAAATTTGGTTTCGAACTTTTCTGAAAACTCAATATTTCAATTTAAACTGTGTCTATGCAGTGAAGATCTTAAATCGTTTCGATGCCACACATCTGTCATTTTATCCCCATTCTGCGCATCTTTATATCAACACCCTCATCTAGGACAGCGTCTCTCTTCAAATTTCTCACTCCATCGCCACTCGATGTCAGTGCTTCTTTGTGGCGACATAACCGCCATTCAATCACGTTCCTCATTTTGTAGATACGATTATCGGATGTCGTTCTACTTCTTCTTTGATACAGAAAGAGAGAAAAAAAAACACAAGCACCCCGACACCTCCGAGCGAGGCATGTGTTTCAATTAATAGTTTCAATCAAAGATACCAAACCACCACCCAGCACCTCATATACATCCACACAAACTGAAAGGTGTCGTTTAAACAAACACAATACACCCGGTGACACTTGATGAATGGCACAAAAGAAGAAAAACAAAAACGAAGAAAAACTTCGAAAGGAAAACAAAACAAACTGAGAACGTTTCTATTTGGACGAGGAGATTTCACCGTGTATTTACCACCCCCTCGAGTGCCTGTTATTCTTTCTATTTACAGTGACATGGCACCACCACCCCTTTCCAACACACCTCCACACCGGCTCACTTAGTGTATCTTTTATTTGCGCGCGGTTTTCTCTTTCACACCCCTCATCCCCATGCCCAACCGCTCCAATGTTGAACAATGAATTTCCATTAAGCCCGGCACCAGGCTGTGGATCATAAGGGAAAGAGGACGTGAATGTGAAAACAACGACGACGTCGGCCTCAGAACAACGTGCTTAAGTGGTAGCCACATGTAGATACCTAAAACCCAGATAGCAAAGCATGTGCTTGCATTATTTGCAATTTTGTTCTTGTTTCCAGATTGAATGGAGGCGGTGGGAGGACGGGCAACGGGTTGAAATTATGTCTACTTATTGACGGTAGGTGGTAGGCCCAGAGGCACCACCGCGCACTGGTGACACGGATCTCTGTTAAAATGAGAGAAATTCGGTTAGTGAACTGAGAGTAGCCTGCAGGTGGCTTTAATGAGGTGCCTTAGATCGCTTTAATGTGGCGGACGTTCAGGGATGGCGTATCACACTGGATTAGAAGGATGTATGTTGCTGCTGACACGGCAGTGTTTTGCCTTTTATTTGGTATTTTCGGGAAATTGAACAGCTCGTGTGAGTGCTTCCTGTAGAGCTTACTGTTGAGCGAAGGTAGGCCGTGTTTGTGTGTCTGATTCTAGGCTTATCGGGTAATGGGTATCTTATAAACTCATAAATAACCAACGATAAGTCTGCAAATGGGAGGTTTAAGTTAATAAATTCCACCTCTTTCCAAAACAGGGCGTCATCAGCTTAGCTCTACGATTCACAAATATACGACGTCAGATAAAACTCATAGTCGAAGTAAATAATACCACAAACCTAGGATCTCGCACCAAATTGATTACACAAGGAACTCAACTGGGAACATAGACAGATTTCATTACGTAGTTCGTACCTGAGGTTGGTCTTTTAAGTGTTTCGGTCCGAGAGAAGAGACTGGTATCAACTTCAGTGGTAGTAATAATGCAATGGAAGACTGCCACGATGGAGTTGAATGCATGCTCGTTGTTTTATGTGCGTTGCAGTTGCTCTACGCACTGGTCGAGCCAACAGAAGTCAACAGAAACAATTTTATATATTTCGAATCTTGTTTTTTGGCTAGATAAAATCTGAACGATAAATTCGTATTTATTCCAATTTAATTGAAAAGGTTTAACACATCGCTTTCAAGCAGATAATTTGTTTTTCTGAAACAACAAACGACTTTTGATAATATAGCTTACCTAAAGTTCTTCTCTTTGTGATCCTACGCTCACGCTGAACAGCAGGACGACCCATAACAAGAAATGAAAATATCAAATATATGCGGACCTTTTAAATAGTCTTGAATATCTGCAAATTCTAACTCCATTTAAATTAACATAGAATCTCAACTAATGCCAAAACGAGAGCGATGTGAACATGTTTAATATTATTTTGAGAATATGAGATATGAGTTTTTGAAAGATATTACTTAAATGTACCAAATTTTATGTTGCGCTCACAAATAAAACAATTTTGTGGTTATTAACAAAATTAGAGTCATAAAAAAATCATTTAGCATTTGATTTTTTTCTCATTTTGTGTTTTTATGTAGAATATATCCTTTCAAATGTGCGACTAAGTTGAATTAAAAAGAAAATATTAAATCTTAAGTTTAAGACAACTTTTTCGAATTAGCCCCAAAAGGTCTCTTAAGACCTTTCTTATTTTCTCATAAGAATATTGAAACTTTGCACAAACTTATACCCTTTATAGTACTTGGGGTTTTTGCAAGTTAACGTCAAATATTTTAACCGTCCACCGTTTTCGAACGAACTATTTAGTTAGAATGCATCTCAATTATGGAAATTAAAATCGATATAAATGCACAACAAAAACAAATTTCAAGGTTGCGAATTGTTAGCAGTTAACGTTTGAAAGCTAAAACCGCTTTTTTCAATTTAAGTGAACTCAAATTTCCAATTGTTGCTGAATATACAGTATTGGCCAAAACTATAGCACGAAAAGTCCTTACTTCAGAAAAACGTCAAAATAAGTAACAAAAACTTGTCAAAGTTTGAACATTTTTATGTTTTCATGGCATGTTTTTGCTCTGCAGCTTTTAATTTGGTTAACAAATAAAAATATAAATGAATCGCAAAGCAGCATTTAAAGGCAGGCTTACACGCCTGCCCATGCTGAGAATTTTGACTCACTGAAATTTTTCCAGGACAAGGAGCTTCCACACTACCTTAAGAAAGACATCGTACAATTCAAAATGATTCGTACATGTCCGCTTCGAGTCTAAATTGCGTTTTTCATGCAAGTTGTCAACTGCCTAATTTGTAAAGGGGTCTTTATTTATTGATAGAATATCGTCGGTCTCCTATCAGATAGGAACAAAAATTCTAAGCTGAGCTGTGTAGAACAAATACTTTCTTCTCAAATGGTATGTTCTTTTTTTTTTCGACAAGAACTTCATGTTTCAATATCCCTTATATCCCCTTTATCCCAGCCATTTTTATCACAACACCATGACACCACCCTATACTTCAAATTAGCGCCTACAAATGAATCCCCTATCAATAGCGACGAACGCTAACTTCGTCATGTCTAATGCGCGTTCCCTTTTTCCATTTGAAAAAGTTGATTTCACACTGAAACTTAGAAAACACACCCTAAAGGGGAGCGAAGTAATTACGCTCCCTAAGCATGCAACACAGAGCCAAAAATAATCGATAACTCATTACTCCTTCGTGTTGTCACAGACCCTTTGTGTATTTTGCCAGTGGAACGTGTTCATTTTCATTCACTAATTGCGATTGAGCTTGGAGAGACATGAAAGTCGGTGTGATGATGACAGACGGTTCTAATGTGCACTTCGAAGGTCCCGACTGTTTTTTATTTTTGTTGCTTTATTGCAATGGTGACCTTCTCCGCGGCGTGGCAGACAAGCAAAAGGACCCTGTTGACGTGTCCGCCTATCCTTTTATAGTTGAGTGTTTATTTTTAGACTCCGGCACATACTCACTGGTCAAGGGAGTGGATAAAACTAGAAGTGGACTTCCTGTCTGTTTAGGAAAGTAAAGGCTCCGTGTGCATGTAGCAAACACGGTTACAACGTCGTGATTAGGAGATCGAATGTGTGCGATAGCTGGATTCGTGAAATCCTGGCATGATGTGTGGCTGGTAGCAAGAAGAGGGCTTTGATGAGGTGATGGGTAATGTTTGATACCTTGGAATCGAAGCTGTTAGTGGGTGGACAACTTAAATTCTTCCTCTTAACAGATGGATTTTGGAAAATGCTGTGATTTTTTTTGAAATTGATTTTTAATCAGTTTTCCACTGAACTAAGATTTGGAAAGCCTTTAAAATACCTTGCAGCATTTACATAGTTTCCAACAGCTCAATAATTAGCCCCAATTTTGTTTCACTGATATAACGGTCAAAGACGATGGAAACTTAAATCATATCTACTGCGCATCACTAAAGTTAGACAAAGGTGCTGAGTCACCTCTTGTGAAGCTAGATTTGGTAAGTCTTTAAAATGCATTTCTTCTAAATTATTGCAAGAAGATCAACCAGTCGCTTAAGTCGTTTATAAGACCACTTGCACCAACCCGTACTACAGCATCCCGAGAGATAAAGTAAAGATTGATCGTAATAAAACGTTAACACATCAGCTGCAACTGTGCGTCGCCATCTGACAGGATTCCGCTTCACTGTGTCCAAAAAGAAACTTAAGAGAAAACCTGGCTGTTACGCAGATTATTTAAAAAGGACGAATTGGTTAACAAAATCACAAAAGATACAAGCATTGTTAGTAACTTTGTCAACATGATGGAGTATGACAGATAAAGCTCTTCAAAGCTTTGTTTTTACATACGTTATACAAAACACAACAATAACCATTCCTATATTTTTTCATTCCATCAACTCAACACCATTGGTCATCCACTTCCCTCGCTCGAAAGCAATCAATTAGTGTACCACCATAAAATGAATCCCAATGGCGTTTAATCAATTCAACAAGCGTAAACTTCCACATAATTGCAATTTCATTTGGCTACACGTTAAAAAGAAGAAAACCCGAATACGCCGGTCTCGCTTTTCTACAACCCAACCACGAGCATCTCTGCAACTCTGATGCAGCAACCTCTCGGCTCAAAACCTGAACCTCAAGTTCAAAAATTAAATTAGCCATCTTGGAGCAAATGAAATCGAAAGTAACCATTCCGGTTGGTCAGTAAATATTTTTTCTTTGTTTTGAGATCCAAGTTAGATTTAGGTTCGATCGATTGATGATTATCTCGGTCTCGGATGGAAACGAGGCAATAGCATTTGAGGATATCGGAAGGGGTTCCTCCGACTGGATGAGGCTATAAAACCAACCGACAGCTTCGGGAGTAGAAAGTTGGTAATAAAATTGAATCACAAATCACATGCAACGCTGTTACGAGCGTGTTTTGTTGGATAATAGCCGGTGCTATCAATGATGCGATGATGCAGCTTTTTTTTATATTCTAAACGCAGCAAGGTGGCAGTATTTTGGTGGGGGCGTTTTTGGTTGGTCGAGCATTGAAAGATTGCGCTTGCAGTTGGAAAGATAAATTGATTTGACAATGCACTAATTTTTACGCAATTTTCGACTGAAACCAAGATTTGGAAAGCTTTTAAATTGTCTTTTTTTGCATTTTTTTTATTTAAAAAAAACATATACAATAGTACTATTCAAAGTAATGCCCATCTGATTCTATGACTTTTTTTTTTTGTGGATCCCATCCCAAAAGAACTGCGCCGGCTTGGCAGCAATGAATGAATCAAGCCAATTTTGGATATTCTGCTCTGATGTGAACCGTATTTCTGTGAGAGCGTTCTGCATTGACCGGATCAAATGGTAGTCAGAAGGGGCAAGGTCTAGGCCATCCACTGTTTTCCAAATAGTTCTTTAAAAATAATAGATTTGGGTAAACATTGTATACAAATACAATTTTAAAACAATGCCTCTCGAGAAAATCTTCTCTGTAACACCTATTAATTAATGTTACTAAGCCAGATGTTAAATAAATACGGAAAATAAAATAAATAAATGTCTTTATCTTCGGATGCACTTAATACTTATTTAATTCCAGGGTAATCGTTGTTGA
The DNA here is from genome assembly GCA_905187475.1 of Syritta pipiens. NCBI lineage: Eukaryota > Metazoa > Arthropoda > Insecta > Diptera > Syrphidae > Syritta > Syritta pipiens. The sequence continues at coordinate 7,021,546 of LR994571.1, read as the reverse complement.
TAACAGAAAGTGGTTTTTCTTGGCCCGCAGAGCAATATGGGTGTTGCGTCGTCCTTCAAGAAGGAAGGAAGGCTTTTTGTTGAGGGTATTCGACAAGATTCGTTGTCACCGTTAGACAGTTTTCGAATAGAAAGAGGGGAACAAAAAAAAAATTATCAGTTTATATGAAAGGCATCTCATAAATTCTAAACGAGCAATTCCACAAAAAGGTTAAGACAACTAAAAGCTGAACTATACCTTAACATATCGACTAGTACTATTCATCAGACAATTCTTATGTCAGTTACTTTAAGAATGTTAAGCTTAAGCCGGTCCCAAGATTTGTGCCTTGCAACAAAAGAGCCCGGCAAGTGTTTGCTCATGAAATTTTACTCGTGATTGGAATAAGGTAATAGTCTAAGAGCCTGCAGCTTATTTTGGGTGTTACGGTATAGCCAAATAATTTATATGTGAATGTGTAGTCCTATACTGGGTGGTTTCAAAATGCGAAGTCTATCAGGAATCTGGTGTTGTTGAAAATCGCAATGGTAACCGAAAAACACTGCAAATTTTACACATTGCAAATAATTTTTACACTCTGCAACCAATCCACATTCTATTAATACACTTTACACCTTCCGTGACAACCCACTGAGTTAAAGTTTGTCATCACACTATAGCCCAGAGACCATTCACTAGGCCTCCTTACTCAAACCACCAGCGCTACTATGCCGCGGTCGCAAACCACAAACGCGTGACCAAAATCTCATGGAACAAATTCTATTCAAAGACCCACAAGCAAAACGCCTTTCACAGCTTTTGTATGACTAAGTCCCACACGAGGATACCCCAGAGCGATGGAATTGTCACCAAGATGACGTTAATGTCATTTTCAAGCGAAAGTTGTTCTCCACTATCGTCTTACCCACAAAACAACAATGTTTCATGAAATTTCACAGCAATTGGTCATAAAATTCGCCCACTCCGCTTGGACACCTGTCGTGACGTGAGAAAAATCGATGAACTTGTTCGTTAAACTCACCGCCACCGCCGCTCTACGAGGAAGAGGAAGTAACCAAAGGGTTGCTTGGCCAGTGGTCAAATCGCGAAAGCGATTACCGTTCCGCAGAACGCGGTGGCATACAAAACGAAGTGCGTTTTTGTATCTACGTGCCACTGAGTCCCTGGCCATGACTGCTGCAGATAAATTGTTTTTCTTTTCGTTTTCAACAAACTCAAAACACCGTTGTTCACTCGTACTTTAGATAAATAATTCATTTTCCGCGGAATGAATGAATGATAATTAGAATTTTTATTGCGCTGCCTCGACCGGCGCAATGCCACATAGAAGTGGTTAGGTATTGGCTTGATTGAGACTCACGAATGGAAAAAACGAGAGGTTTATTGAATTGCAATTAACTGGTAATTCGGAGGCGCGATAATAATTTTTCTTTTTGTTCAATTTATGGAAGCAGTCCGTGATAGAGGAGCAACAAGTGAACGTGAACTTGGACGAGGTACTGTGCAGCGAGGCGTATTGGGCGACTTTGCAATTAAGAAGGGAATTTGAATGTTTAAGTAAGTTTCTTTATTCTCAGTATATAAATTTAATTGATAGGAACAGGAAGGAAGGTTTTTTTTAAAAACGTAAAGTTTCCGCTTTCCCTAATTCTATGGAAGTAGAGGGCGAAAGTTTTTATAGTAAAAATACGTGCAATATCTTTGCAAATTTTTCTTAATCAAATTATAATTTAGATGTAATACAAAATTATGACAATTTGTACAATCTGTCAAGTTCATTTTGCTTGTTTTTCGTTGACAGATCAAGAAGTTTTTTAAGACCTTGCTCAACTTGATTTAAACAAAAAAGCTGGAGTAAACTTCATAGCACCTCTTTTGCTCTTTGTTGTTTCATTTTTTAATGTCCTAAAACAATTTTCAACAAATTGGTTTACACTTACGTTTTTCTTGAAGAATGAAAATTATCATCCATAAGCCCCATTCATAAAACCGGTCTCAAGCATTTTATAAGAAATTACAGTCTCAAAACCTTCATCGATTCCAAAACGTATTCGAAAGAGAGAAAACAATTTTGCCGCAAAAAATATAAATTTTGCATGACCAATTTTCGTCTCCACTCTCTGGAAAATAAAACGCAGATTGATGTTCTATGCACTGACTTCGTGAAAGCTTTTGATAGAGTCCATCGTAAATTTCTGAATAAAAAATTTGATAGACGAAACAAATGGTCAAAATTGAAGATGATCAATCTTTTTTATGTATGAATTTCTAACCGCTTTTGCTGCGCCACAAAAGACAATAAGTCTTTTTTGGCGACAAAATTTGAAATTGAAAAAAAAAAATGAAATTGATATCCTATAGGGTCTCCCTCAAGGTATCTGGTTCATATTTTTTTCAACCTTTTTGCCAATGACACTAATGACGTTTTACGTTGCGAATTGTCTAATATTTGCAGACGATTAGAAACTGTATTTCCAGATTACAACAAGTGAAGATTGAACAGGATAACTTTTAAAAATATATATACAATCTTTTTCAGTCGTATGAATATCCAAGTGTAAGATTTGTAGAGTCTTTCGTTCATCTGCTATGATGCTGTTCAGTTATAACCTTGGGAATGACAGTCTTGGCAACTATTAGTGAAATTAAGGTCCTTTGTGTTGTTTTTGATACAAAATTTTTTTCAGATTCAGAGTTTTCAGTTTATATTTACTATATGATATCCAAAACGAAGTTGGATACGAAGCAATTTATTTGTCCTTTTATTATGTTGTGTTATACCTATTCTAATACAGTAATATTGCGTTATTTGGTCTCTATTTTACGAATTTTCTTCATACACGAAGAGTCACACGCTTTGCTTCGACGAACTAAGGGTGGTCGGAAGGTCTGCGTTCGTATAAATCAAGATCATTTATAGATTTTTATTTTTAAATCGTTAAAAAGCCGTAGAGATACCTTCGAAGTTTTATTTGTAAAAGACGTTCTCAATGGAAGAATCAATTTACATGAATTATTAGTTCTTATTTTCATGTTTCTAAGAGAAAGCTAAGAAAAAGAAAAGTCCTCTTCTCGATTCCATTAAAACGAACTGTGGACTACATATAGAACGATAAACCGTTCCTTCTACTTTTAAGTATAGCTCAGCACAAAGTCGCCCTTTAAATGAATAGAATTTAATTTGAAAGAATAGCCTCAGATTTTTTTTGTAGTTAAAAGATAAACAAATTTTGATAAAATAAATAAATAAATCAATTTCCTTCAGCCCTCAGTCAGTCCTCATCAAAAATATTCATAACTGTTACATAACTATAACTGTTTACAGACTTCACAAATCAGAGATTGCGCTACACATAAAACTATCTGAAAAGCTAACCCCCTTACAATTTGGGTGTCACAGCTGAAAATTTATAAATGCCTAATAATAATGCATCGTGCAATTAACTCTTTCAACCACAGGATTCGAAATATCTCACCACTTGTCAAATGTTCACAAAAGAGAGACCCACGCGAATATTTTGTAACTCGGCTTATAATAAAGGTAAACCTTTCCCAACGACACAGGCAGACAATAGACCAACATCAGTCGAGTACCAAACAATTATCCTTTTGTGCTCGCAAAATCCTTCACATAAACTCTTTAATTGCAAAGTACTTGAGCTGATTTCATCGTTTCACCTCAATCGACGAATATATTTCCAACTATTACCGAAGTAACTACGTGAAGTAATTCGCTATCGCCGACAGCCATTGCTCCATCGAATGTCCAAAGAAAAAGCAAAACACCACCAACTCTCACGCGGTGAAATTATTCAAAACGAGATTATTTCCACACCTCGCCAAGGTTACACCTAATTCGCATATCACACACTCTGCAGACGCTTAGCACTCATAACCGATCCAAAAAAAAAAAAATTGAAAAGATACAAAACCTAATCATAGTCATCGAATCCGACCACGAATTTCGCAAATAAAATTGTTGACGTGCCTGCCTACACGTGTGTTCAAAGAAACAGTAGCAACTAAGCCCATTGACAACGACTTAGCACCACTTAAGCTGCATCCCGCCCCTCAATCAGTCCACAATAGATTCTTCCAAGTCCATCAACGTCTTTACAACCATCCACCTGCCCACCGATCGATCGTGGGCCTTTGCAGACTCAGTCTGCAAGCAAAAGAGTGGTCATGAAAGCTTTTTTTCCATCGAAGAAGTCCAAAACGATCGCGCACACTCACACAGCGATATACACACGCTCTTCACCGCAACAACAAGCACACCGTGGTATTCCCAAAGTTGGCAGTCGTCTTGCCACCGCAGATAGTTGGCTGTTATCGTTGCCGTGAGTCTTGGCCGATCCGAACGTGCCTGCGATTCGAATCGAAAGTTTAGTACTCGATATCATGTGAATCGGTGTGAATCGGTTGAAAGTGAATCTGATAGATACGAAAAAATAAGTTTTTTGTAATCAAATTATACAAGCAAAAAAAGTATCTTGAATTTGCTAAAGATCTTGTGAATTTTTTGTGAATTTTTCGTGAGTGAATTTGAGTTGAAAAAAAAAATTGTCAAAATGTTTCTCAAGGCATCGTATGCCAATTGGAGAATACCCAGGATAACCAATTAAATCAAAGGATTTCGTGAAGCTAAAGCTATCGCACGAGCGAGTCGCGCAACAAAATCCAAGGTAAATGTCTCGTGTGATCGGGCGAACGTCTTTATCTTTTTTATGGTGACGGCAACAAGTTTTGCAATCTTTCCGCGTTTGTCCGCGTCCACCACTCGAGTCATGTGGGCGAAATTGGTATATTCAGCAGGAAAAAATGACCTTGACGAAAGAAGTTGCCTGCTAAGAGATTGGTTGCGCAAAAGGAATGTAACTTGTTAAATTATTGGAGGGAGACATGTCCACGAAGATTTCGTTGCACTCCGTGACGTGTCAAGTTGAACGAGTTTTTATGGAGGCGGCGCACAATAATCAGACGGGTTTCTTACTCAACAGGATTCGCTGTTTTTTTGTGGTGTAACATGTTGGCAGACGTTGTGTGTTTTCAAGTAAAGTTTATGTTCAGAAACTTTGCATTTTATGGAACCAAGCCAGAGTTTTGGATCGAACATATGCGTGCGATTTCAGATTTTTAAATTGCCAAGCCATTGAAGTAGATTTAAAAAGCTTTAGGGGAATCATATTTGTCGCTTTATGTTTAACTTTCTTGCAATTAGACAAATTTTCAAGTCGACAAAATCTGCTGGTGCAATCCAATCCAAATCCAATTAAATCGCATCCGAAAGTAGCCACGACGATTTCACATCGTACATTTTTCATTCTGTTCAGTTGGTTTTTTTCGTATTCTCCTACAAAAACCAAATATTAGAGTTAGAAGTTAATTTGAATTGTTTTGCCTCAATTACAAAAACGAAATGAAATGCCATTGAGGTGGACGTTGACGAAAAAAAAATCATCCAGTGTTCTCCAATCTCAAGTTCTAATTGATTCCCTTCAAAATTCTATCACATCATGGAGCGTCACATTTAGAGCTTTAGTTGAATAATCCCGCAGGTAATAAAAGCCATTTCTAGATTTCCAGCAGGCGCGCGGGCCCAACTTACTTAGTTAAACTGACCCACATTTCGGATTTATGATTCGATTTTCCCGCCTTAAGTCTGCAGCAATGCGTTGATCGTTAAAATTGCCGGTTGAAATATGTGATTTGAATCAACGTCGAATTCTGTTTACAGAACTGCCAGTGGTTCCGTCTCTAAACAAAGGCAGTCAAACTGTTTTCGTCGTTTCAGATGTGGGACATTTAATGGTTTTTTAACAATTTGGAAGTGCTGATTATGAAAATATCTCCTATTTTGTTTTACACTGTGATATTTCCAAGTTGTCACTGATAAAGCACCAAAATATAATTTTAATAAAGATCAGTACGTACATCTAGCGACCACATAAAAGCCAAGAGAAACATCCCGTCGAAACCACTTTTACTAAGCAAAACCATTTCTTTCCCGAAATTCCTTACAAGAATCCTTAGAATAGTCAAACGCCAAAGAAATGGTTGTCAATCCAAAATGATGCAAATTCTAACAAGGTTTTCTGACTCTTGGTGAACATTAACTAAGTATAAGTATACAGAGTGAGTATACTTATGTTTTGTTAATGTTTTATTAAAAGAAAGAAAACCTTCCTTGAAGCATTCAAGAGCACTGCAAATTTAAAGAGGTCCTCACTTATATCTTAAGCCACAAAATTCTGTAAACAATTAAGAATATTTCTAAAAGTAGAAAACCCAACTTTTTTTTCCATATAAAACTCGTTGGGTGGATTTTGAGGGGAACACAAGCACAAAAAACGAAATATACTTTTATCACAATAATTTTCAACCTCAAATTCATGGCAGTAAAGTTAAATTTAGACATTGTCTAGAAAAGAGTATTGTAAAAAAAAAATAAAGATCTTACCTTCTACTACGATATACCATTTAAATATAAAAGTTCAAAAACAATTTATGAAATCAATAGAAACAAGCACTCGTAGTTTTATCGAATATTCGAACCTCTATAATTTGAACTTCTGTGAATTCTTACAATCACCTGAAAAAACCTCTGTAAATCGAAGAAACCTTTTTCAATTTGGTCCCTTCGTTAATTCCAATTTATTTTTGTGCAAAATAACATGAAAAACTCGCAAATGATTGCTTGTTTACTTTTATTATTCGAAGTCAAGTTTACTTCTCTTTCTTTAACAACCGTTAGTTTAATTGTGTACGTGACGAAAGTGGGCAATATTTTTTTTTTTTCTCAAATCTTCGTAATTCGAGAGTTTACTGTATAATATCTTAAATTAGACCACTTTCGGTGCAAAAAAAAGTAACAGCATTGCTCAGAAAAAACTTTTTTTTTCTCATTTATAACAACAGTAGTATTTGCTGTAATTTTGGAATTTTTTTTAGTAAAAACGGTTCGCATAAATTTTTCGATATTTGGCCTACGTCGAAACCATTGTGCAACGCTTTAATTAATCAAAAACGTGGCAGTTATAATTGCCAAGCTGTCTCTTTGCAGAGAGCTGTCAACAAAGGCAAAATTGTCTTCTTACACCGATCCAGGAATTGGCAATTGATTAACTATAATTCATAAGCCAAAAAACTGTCAATTTCTTCAAGTAAGCCTGCAAAATTAAAATAAATTACTGCGTTTACTTTAGATTGAAAGAAACAGTCAACAGTTTTTACTTCATCTATTTTTGATCATAATGTCTGTTCTGGTCATGACAATGACTGTGTCCAAACAGTTCCTAAAAAAGTCAAAGATCATGGAATAAATAAATTAAATTTAACATTTTTAAATTTTTAAAATTTTTCAAAAATATTTTTTTTTTTAGTTTGTCGTAGGCGCCAAGTTCCATTGCAGCCTTTGTGTGCCACTAATTGAATTCGCTTTCGTGTTATACCCGTTCAGGAATCGTGTTCAGTAAAATTATTGCGTGACTGAATGTTATTCAAAACAAAAAAATAATGATAAAAAGAAATATACATTTTGGCCTAAAGTGGGGTTTGTATAATTTCCTTCCGGCTTTCAATCGAATGGCAATGCATTACATTTGCTTATAAGTGCACCAATATCTCGCTTGGCGTCATTAATTTGGATTAGAAAAATACGATGCAGATCGAAACGACACAAAGACAAATCGAATTAACGTGAAACTCTATTTTATAATCCCCATGTATTGTTGTCATGGGTTTCAAGCAAACTGAAATAAAACCGACGCAGCTACGAAACAGGACAATTTTTAAAATCGGAACATTACAAACCGCGGCTAAGGCTTCTATGTTTTTGAATGTAAAATGTGTATTCAATGTTAGAACTAATAAGCTGAACATCCGTCCCGACTAGACTCAAATTTGACAAAGAAAAAAGTCTTCGGAAACTTTGTTAATAGTGTGTGCATTTACAGGTTGGGCCAAATACAAGATTCTTTTTAAAAATGCAATAAAAGAGGAAATAAAACTATTTTTTTTGCATATACCTATTATGCAAAGGCAAACATTTCCATTAATTACAGAACACAGCGTGGCTTAAGGTTGGCTACGCATTCTACCACTCCGATTTTTTAAGACCTTGTTAATGGTTTCGGGCTGATTGCCCACCCTTTACAATGAAAGCAATCACTAGTTTTCGAAGATCAATCCGAGTTATAATAAACTAAGTGACAGGCACTTTTATTTGAAGATTAAGAGTAACTTTATCTTGAACAACAATCCAAACTGAACTAAAGCGCAAAAGAATATAACTTTTATTATTTTTTTTATTTTTTATTATTTATTTCTTTATTTCAAGACAAAAAGATATACATCACTTATTTTTTAGATACAAATATAAAAGAAAGAATTCATTTGTCTAAGAAATAGTTTTGTACAATCTGTTACCAAAGTGGCAAGTGGCGAATGTACATTAAAAATTTGCAGATATAGCTTTATAACAAATTACATAGTTGATGGGGAAGTAAATATATAATAAATAAATGTAGGAATAGAGTAGAATAATAATAAAACAAAGTTAAACAGTTGGAAGCAAGAGTAAATCAATCTCGCGATGTTTAAATGTAAAGAGCCACTTTTTAATATTACTTAAAAATACAATTTTCGTCCTCTCACACCTTAGGAAGTCTGGTAAAGAGTTAAATAGTCTAGGAGCTGTAACGCTATAGAACCGACAAAAATGCGATTTGTAAATAGTTGGAATGGTTGCGATGTTTCCAGTGTTAATTCGTAAATTGTAATTTTCGTGATATCTAACATTGTAGAATCCCGAATTTTCGAAAAATATCTTCAAGACTTTATAGCAGTACAGGTGTCTTAATGGAAGAATTTTCATGCTTTCGAACAATATAAAGCTAGGTGTTCTTCTATTTACTTTATTCATGATTCTGATTACGTGCTTTTGTTTGACTAGCAAAGGTTCAATTTTATTAAAATAAGCACCACCCCAACATAAGATGCCATACTGCAGCTTAGATTTAAACAAACCATTATAAACCATTTTTAAGACTTGAGTACTGCAATATAGGCTTAAATGGTACATTTGCCTTACTACCCCATTGAGGTGATGTTTTAAGTATGAGGTATGATCGTTCCAATTGAGCTTATTATCCAGTATAATACCCAAATACTTGAAACTGCCAACACTCTCAATACGAAAGCAATCTTTATTGCAGTTCTCATTTTCCTTAAAGGTAACATTATCGGGACCATTTAAGCCAGTTGAACAAAAACGTAAACAGTCAGGAGAGTGATAAAATAAGGGCAAGTCAACATTTAGAGAACCTTTTATACTAAAGGTCATAAATTTAGTTTTATTGCTGATTAGTAATTTATGTTTTCTAAACCATCGTCGTAGTAAGTCCAAGTCATAGTTGACATCGAAATAAAAGTTTAGATAGCTGTCGTTGGAGTATGAAAGTGCAGTATCATCAGCAAAAGCCGTGACTGTTAAAATGTAGCGAGTTAGGCCCAAACAAAATGTCGCCTTAGGCTTAAATCGACTTAAACCGGCAAGCGAAAAAATGTAGCGAAGGAAAACCCCGACGCAAATTGTGAAAATGCATTTCTCTCGCATTCACCAGTGGCTTTTCCCCAAAATGAATGCTTTCTAATCTACAAGTTTGCTCAGTTGTCAGCTACAACTTGGTCCTAAGTGTCTGCAAATATTTAAAGACTCTTGAACTACCAAGGCGATCGATCGCTTTGCAGCACATAACGTAAAAGTTTAAGAGAGATGTTTGATAAGTAAATCAAATGCGGCCTTACAACGACACTGCATGTTAGAGATATTTTTTTTGCTGTCGAAACTATAAGACTCTCATCCCCAGTGTAGTGTTAGTGATTACGGGTGATGAGACCGAAGCTGAAGCAACGCGTAGGCGTACACTACGCACATCTTTCGAAACTCCCCAGACGAGTACCCTCTGCCAACGATGATTTAATTGGCTGGGCGGTTACATCACGTGGGAATTTGAAAGTCCCATTCAGCAGATGAGTTACACGATACTTTGTCATTGTCAGTTGGGTGGATGGACGATTATTTGAAGCCAAAGGTTTTGTTGTTCATTAGTCTCCTCTGAAGTCCATTCAGTTTGTTGACCAGGCTAAGATGCGTAGTGGCTTTGAGCACCTAGCGACGACAAACAAGAAAAATATCCATCTCTCAGATGCATCATAAAGTCAACGGTTTGACCAAGTGAAAATTCGCCGCTCCCGCTTCTGTCGCAGATCCCATGATCATAATTCAATGTCACCCACCAACAAACCGTCCACGAGCACAGCGACTTGTGATACTTTCAAGGCCTCCGTACCCCGGGCCTGTGACACCACGTTCGGTCGTTTTTCCATTACTTTCAAATTCTCTTCCATTGTGCTCGTCGTCGTTCGTTCGAGTGGATTTCTTTCTTTTGCAAAAAAGATACGAGCGAACGAAAAAAAAAATAATAATAATCCACCATGTCAATTTAGATTAGGTAACTTCTTGGATTGTTGCTACTTTCACTGCCTCTCAGATGCATGCAACCCGTTGGCGGTGGCGGCTCTTGCAATAGACGTGCATATAACGATAATCATTTCACTCCCCGGCGTCCTCCTGCTCTGCAATGATAAAACTGCACTACCATCTGTGCGCTTGGCGTTGAAGAATAGCGCGCGCGAATTGAAGATCATTGGCGAAGAGAAAATCCACAGTGGGACGAGTGGGAGGCGGCGGCGAAAAGAAAATTTACGCCGAACAATTGAAAGGGAAAAATCCACCTTTTTTGGATTTACCGGAGTTAAGAAAATACACGCTGGTTGGGAGCAATGGACTTCTTTGAAGAAGGCAGGATGAAAGTTGCCAGTGGAGGGATTTATGTTGGCTTGGAGCCAAAAGGCAGTCTGTGACCCTGCGAGAGGTTCATTTACGCAATTTACTTACGACTCAGGGTTACTCAAGGTTTACTTACGACTCTGGGTTTGAAAAGCCAAGCAAAAGAGGTCAGAAATGGAATCGAATGCGATGCATACCTGAAAAGGGAAAGAAAAATATTTATTATAATTTTTTTAATTGGCAAGGGCAAAGACGAAGGTTTGAGAAGAGAAAGGAAAAGTATGATTTGGTGTAATGTTGGAAAGAAGGACTGTTCACATATGCACTTATCGAAACTTGCTTTTGCAAGTTTTGGGCTGTAGCTCACGGATTGCTTAGATAATATTGGCTTTAAGTGCTTGAATCGTTTCCGGATTGTTGATATAACATTGGTCATCCACGGTTCCCTACAACAAATAGTTCAACAGGGGTCAAATCGCCGCTCCGAGGCGACCAATTGATATCGCCAAAATGGCTGATAACTCTATTGATTTTGGAAATAAGTTCTCATTACTTTCTAACGTTGTTTAAGTGTAAAGCGTTTATTTGGTTCCATGATTCTTTCGAGGGGTAAACAGCTGTCAGTGTCAGAATATCCTATGATTTAAAAAGAAACCACTAGATGGCCATACTATTCAACATCTTCTCAAAGAAGCCAATCAATCTTTTTTTTTATTCATTTCATGTTGATTTCTTGGCTTAAAGCAGGACATTCGTCTCAACCACACGCTCATTTGACTAAGATGCCTATAAAACAAGGTCATTCAGCAATCAGGTCGAAGAAGTTAAAAAAAAACATGCCTACCGAGAAGTTGTTAAGTTTCTTTCCCAGAAGTGCTCCCAACTCGATCTCAACCAACCGCTCTTGATTTTTTTTTCCGATTAACGAAACCATATTACGCGCACATAACAAGGCGGTGCTCAAGATACTTTCGCCCTTTCGACATATCCATCCAAATTCATATCAATCCATCATCGGACTTGTAAATGCGTGCCACTTCTGAACAACATGTGTAACCGCCGCATGCAAATGAGGTCTTCAAAAAAAAAATTTTGTTTAGCTACTCGTCGTCGTCGGCTCTCGATAGACGTTAACACGCTTCTCATGGGACCTTGCGCAACGCCTCAAACAAATTATAACGCATGGCTACAGATACCAAATATCAGAGTGTTTGTGTGTATCTATTGCTCAATTTAATTACTCGTTCATTGATAAACCGGGCGAAACCGGGTGGAAGAGATTCAGATAACGATGATGAGATAGACTTTGAATATGCGGAAAGCGGGAACCGACGTGTGTCCATTTGTGCCTCAAATTGCCTCGATCTCTGGTGGTGTGCATCGGATGTGTTATATAAACCACCAAAAAATAAAGATTAAAACTTAGTTCGACTTGGATTTTCAGCTGCAGATACATTGCGTCAGCCCGTAAACTGAGTGGGGTGGATTGGTTATGTGAGGCTTGTCGATGATGATGGCGCTGTGGCGATGATGATGGCTCCAACTATGAATTAATTAGCGCTTACGACTGCATTCGATGGATTTTGACATTGAATTACCGTTGTGTGCCCATTCCTGAGCATCCATTGCAACATGAGTATGCGAAAAAAAAAATATATGGAACAATGGACCTTGACTCCTCGGCTCGAAATGGTTGGCAAGAAAGTCTTGAAAATATTCAGAGCTTAGAGCGTGAATACGTTTTGCATCAGTTGAGCAGTTTCTACATAGATCCGGAAGCATGTTGGTACAGAGGGCGATAAATCAAAGTTTAAGATGCAAAAAATTTAGAAACGTTTAACGTCGGCCAGAGGGCATTTCGTTGCTTGATTATTCAGTGATTTTATTAAACCTTAACGATTTTCTAAATTTCTTTCTGTATGTGTGGGCTAGAAGGCGCTGAGTGCGTACAAAGAGGTTATGGTGCATTCTTTGTTTTGGAACTTAAGCTGAAAGGGAAACTTTGTGGGCCGACGTTACATATTTTTACATACACTTTTGAGTTTAGCTGTTTTTAGTGTTGGAAGAATACTTTTGATGAATAATTTTTAGGATCTTACGCAGACACAAGTTGGGAGAAAATTGGTTTACGTCACTAATATCTCAAAAAATGGGGTTTTGTAAATGAGCACTAAGACCACTTTTGGTCCCGCTTAGATGGACCAACAAATCGGATAATAAAATGAAAATACATAGGAATAGTTAATTTGATTTGCTTCGTATTTTTCTTGCCCTAAATACTGGTATTTCTGATAAATGAAAAAAAATGATTAATTGACTTCTTTGAGAATAGTGTTCAAGTCTGGGTGAACGTTTTACAAAATACTACTAAGCAGTTTGGACCACCGATGAAACACTCGCCCAGCTTTAAGACAACGCAGGCAACTCGGATCAACTAAATGGAAACCCAATTTATCACAAATTGCAAAGTCAGTGAAATTCGTTGTGGACCGGTTTGAGACTATAGACACACGCCACAGAGCTTTAAGCAAAAATTTATAAAAGTACATTCAACCTCAATTAATTGCAACTACATGTATGTATTTCCCTCTTATCTTGAATTGGAAAAGGCACCTGTTGGTATTTCACTTTCGCATCTTGGCTAGCCTCAGCCTTACAACCACACGAATAGCCAGACAAATTCCTTTCATACAGCCTTAAAAAAGGTGATTCACATCAACAACCAATCGATCTTAATTTACAACCGAAGTTTCAATCAACATGAGACAAACTTTGGAGTCCACACCCCTCCCCACGCCGTCATAAACGTGACTTCAACAGATTTATAACCCCAGCCCACCGGACCACTTCACACTACGAAAAATAAGGCAATAAACCCAGAAAATCACGTTCCAATTTCCCCGACTGTAATCCAAAAACAAAAAAGAAATACATCGCGACAGCATGATGTGTGGCACATGAACCACCTGGTACTCTCACTCAATAAATCAAACAAACAAACGACGACTATCATTTGACAAAAAAAGAGACAATCACAGAAAACAGATTCACCGACATTAAAAGCAACAAATGCCAAGATCCGAAAAAAAAGCAAAACACTCGTTCATTGCAGAAAGAGTGTCTACAACTTTAAAGAGCGCATCTATATTCATGATCGGTGGTGGAGAAACCCCCAAATGCGTCTTATTTTTTTTTAGAGTCTTTCACGTCGTTTCATCGGTCCTCATCTAAGGAATTATGCAAGTAAACGGTGAATAATGCATACGAGAGAAGGCTGAAGAATAATCACGTTGGTTTTGGTTGCTGTTTGCTGAAGTATCTCTCCGAGATTTCGCACAACATTCAAATGGATACGTGAAATTTGTAAATTTGATTTAATTATTCTTGCTACTTTTTTTTGTGATTATGCTCAGGCTTTGGTTGAATAGAGTGGTGGTGTTCAGTTGACGGATGAGTGTATCGCGGTACGATTGTGCGGGGTAATGGATCCTCTTCGAGTGTTGAGTGGACATGTGAAGATTTTTAAGTGAATTTTATTTTTTGTAACGAAATTTCCATTGAAGAGATGGATTCCGAGGATACAAAGATCTTAGAGGTTATTAAGTTTTTTGAATTGAGAATTTTTTGTTGTTTTGTGAATGAAAAGTGTGAATCATTAATGATGGATGCAAATATTTTGAGTTTTTGAGAGGTCCCAAGCTTTTCAGGCAACAAGAGGATCTAAAGAGAGTTGTCTGTTTTTTTTTTACTTTACAACTTACTGAAAATACAGTTTTTCCGAAACCTTTTCTTTGAAAAATATGCCCTTCATAGATTTTTCATTTCTAATATTCATCTGTCTGTCATTTTGACCCGAGTGGCTATATTTTATAAATTTTAGTTCGACGAACCTAATAATCAATTTACATTTTTTTTGGCAGAAGTAACACAACTAACTTAATTTCAAAACTGTGTGTTTCATGTTTTTAAATATATCAAAAAAATATTGCTTCTGAGTCAAACATATCAATGCTAAAAGGTTTAGTATGCAAAATGTGTGCTTAAATATTCTGATCTATGCAATAAACGAAATCTCATAAAAATATCATCAACCACTTTTAATTTAGTTGTTTCATGCGCTGATTGTTTACAATCATTGTGTTTAAAATCTTTCTTCACAGAAAGAAAGTAACTTTAAAATAAACTACAGTGCCGTGCACGTAATTAGAAACAACTAACATGATCTTCTTATTTTCGTTACAACTTATGTACCAACTAAGAAAAGTAATTTTCAGTTGTTATCGTAACTGAAGCCTAGGTCTTTAAGAAAAAGGATTTGGCATTAAGTACGTAGATTTATCGAATTCTTATAAAAATCTCTGCGGCTCAAATTATATGTACAGGCAACAAGCAATAAACACCAAAAATACCTTTTCTATTGTGAAAAGTACATGAGTTACAATGACAACAAGAACAAGCTGTAAAGTGTTTCTACTTACGTGCATCTTTTAAAAAATAAAATTAAGGTTGGAAAAGAAATAATAATTTTGTGGTTTCTCATTTTGTAACATGTCACCATTTCCGCTGAGTCCTTTTTTTGAACTTGTACCTTCCCCTAAACTCATCGTCACTCCATCAATAACTTTTTCGCCCAACTCAACCTTCGGCTAACTCGAATTTCAGTCTTAGATAATCCATTGACTCCAGCATCGGCCACCGTCTAACAAATTATCACCTCCCATGTTGTCTTAATCTGCTGTAAATACATTTCCTATGCACACCATGCTCCGTTGTTGCTAGCATGCTCGTTGTTTACCCATTACACAATCTAAACGCTACTTTCATTCAATTTATCACTACCACTCCATGCCATCATCTGCCATCCGCCAACCAAACAGACGAATCATTCGGCGATGATTTCCTCCATAAAAAAAACCCGTGTAGGTTCCGCACCTAAAACCTCCAGCCTCAAGTCACCGACCACTAATAAAAAGTCAAACAACAAAAGTCGGCATGTTGCTACATCGAAGTCGTGAATTTGATTTACTGACACTCTCCACTTGACCAAAACTGATGACTTAAGGCTCTACCTGAGGTTTAACGATACATTGATGGCTCGAAATTATCGGCGTTTGAGATGCAGAATTTCGTAGATTCGGAAATGAAGTGAAGAGAAGGGTAGGGTTTGACCTTACGGAGAGTTTTGTGTTACTATTAATGTGTCACTTTATAAAACACCATCAAAGCCCAACAGCAATGGTAACGTCCACACCGGGTTCAGTGTTTATGGAAGTGATCTTCTTGACGATGAACCCTCACTGCAAGGTGGCATACGGGGGGTGATGCGAAGAATCTTTGTTGGCGTGCTGGGTTCTTCACGCGGAGTTTCTTATTCTTGGTTTTTTTTTTTTTGGATTTTGGCCTTAATTGCAAAGTAATAGAAAACTACGCCTCTCATATTTTTTTTTCGTAAACAAGTTTATGGAAATCAAATTTCAAGAAATGAGGCCTCACAAACTCCAAAATACCCCGGAAATTAGAAAAAAGAAATTTACTAACGTTATTCAACATTATCAGGAAAAATTATGTGTTCTGAGCAAAATTTGAAAGACCACCTCTCGAACAGACAATGACATTGCCCATGTAAGCAGAGCAGATTCATTCAAGACGGCTTCATTAATTAAAAATGAAATTGAGTGTGAAATTGGCATGTGTCAGCATAATTGAAAATTGTCCCTATGGAAAAAAATTGTTTTGAGGAATTGCCAGAAAAAAATGTTTGCCAGAAAAACAACTTATTTGTCACTTTGGCTAAAATTTGCAAAGATACATATTCAAAAAGACTCTAATTAGTGAAAAAATTTCTTGTGAACCGATGAGTTTAGATTTAATTTAAATTTAAAAATAATTTAAAATTTGGCTCGGACTGGAAAAATGCGTTAGACGCGGAATCCATAAGAAGTAAGACTCCAAATATACAATCAAGACTATCAAGCACTGTCCTCGTTTGGGGATGCTTTTCTTCGTATGGAGTATGGCCACTCCACCGTGTATAGAGGGTACTATGAAGAAAGTCGTATACAAACATGTTTCAAGCTATACAATGCTATCGTATGTTAAGGAAGAAATGCAGTTGAATTGGAAGTTTCAACAGGATAAGCATAAGGCTAAATCAATAAAAATAATGAATGAAGTGGCCAACTCTGTCCCCAGATCTGAATCCAATTTAGAACTTGTGGAATGATGTGGAAAAGAGTATAAACAAATCGACTACGTCAAATTTAGATAAACTTTGGCAAAAATTTCAGCAAGCTTTGTACGCAATACCTATTAAACGATGTGAGAGGCTGGTATTATCGACAAACCGTCAGTGTGCCGCTGTCATTAAAAATAAAATAATAAAATAAAATTACTCGACTAAATGTTAGATTTTTTCTACTCCGAGGGGATTCATGTAATTTGACTTGTTTTTGTCTTTTTGATTCATGAAATAGGCGTTTTCTGCCTTATTTAAGGAGTTTGTTTACATTTCTTGAGTAGTCTCAGTTATTTTGTTACCGTTTTTTTTTTAACTCAATATACTTAATTTTTTTTTAACAAATTAGAAAAATGATTGTCTATCTGTAGGATGAGGCAGATGAGGTGGTTGGACCAAGTCCAAGAGTTCGCCTGGTAGCGCTTGGGCATATCTGATTTGCCATGAGATCGCATTTGTGTGCATTGCCCCCTAGACACCTTTAGTGGAACATATGCCGCCAAAAATGGTGATGATGGGGTATATTTGCTATTTATTTGGTCAAATTCATAGATCAGCAGAGAGGATTGGTCTGTAGAAGACCGTGGTCAAACATTTTTTCACTGCTCTTCGTGGTAACAATAATGAAATTATCCTATGTAATGGCATAGAACTCAATAACCAGGAGACCATTAGACAACTATGTACCGCACATCGATCACCGACATTAATTACTATGTGAATCAAAATCCTCTTTAAACTCAGCGGACGACATAATGACCGTGAAAAGAAAAATCTTAGGCTCTACGTGCTCAAATTTCCAATTATTCACGCTAATCGATTTGCTATTGTTTTTTTTTTTTTTTTTCACTATTGATAAGTTTATCGCTCTTCCCCGTCAATTTAAGACGATCTTACGAAGCGATCATTGAAATTGATTGCATCTCCAGCACATCTGTAGCCAGCACTCTCGGCCGTAGTAATTTCATTCCAAGTTTAAGCCGTTAAAAAAAATTGCACCCATCAATTCTAAGCTCCGACTTAGTGTCATTGCCCCAGCGGCAAGATCATGGCCTCCTCACTCCGCTCCGCATTAAGCTTAGCATTCAACACTTGGATTAAATCCACACTCGCATTAAACACAGCTCTGAAGAGACCCGCATCATGGCTCCGCAGTGACTACTTTCTAAGAGAAGACGACAAAAACAAACAAAAAAAAACTGCACACATCTCTCCTCTACATGCGAACACTTTCAGCGATACAAGTGCGTTATACAAGAACTGCCACAAGACACCAGAAGTAAATAACACCTGGAAACTTATGCCTTTCAATTAAAATTCACCTGGCGCCCATATTTCGTGCCTTCCCGCCATCAACCGAAGCTTTGATTCCGTGTCGAGCATGTTAACAAAAACAAAACAAAAATTTTCTCACATCCCTGTCCCGATTCGGTGGTGACTACAAACCGTTCACTGCACGAATTGCATAATTTTCACTTAGTTTTTTGACCAATTTGTCTGCGGAAAGCAACTTTTTCAGACCGACAATCAAATAAATTTACCTCAAGACAGATAGCATTCGCCAGATATTAACGTCAATGACCAAGATACATTTGTATCTGGAATTAGACAACATGATGAACATGTATCGGCACTCATTAATCTCAACTGAACCGATCGATAAGAGTTATACAGATACGTCTCCTTCGCTCAGCGGGTCTTTCTCGCGGCATTGAACTTGACGGGGGGTTTTTGTTCCTTGCTGACGTAATTTTAAATGATTCATCGATGAATTGACAGACCGCGGACTGCTTGTCCTCAATTACGGGAACAAGTTTTTGTTTGCTTTCAGTTTGTTGGTCAACTCTTTCATTTTTTGCCGAGTCTCATCTTTTCCCATTGTGCTTATGGGCTTTTGTATTTCATTCACCACTTTTTTTTGTCGTGTGTCGTGCGTATCTCATCGATGTCACCACATCCAATCAAAGATTGATCGTATTGCGACGAATTCATAAATAAAATTAGGTTTGTGGTGTTTCGTAAAAAAAAAAAACAAAAAGAAAAAAGACACGCGTGTCTCTGTGGAATGAGATTTCATGGAACGTATAAATCGCCAGTTAATTTGTAATTTTGACAGCAACAATGACTGACTTAATTGTAATGTCAAATTAAGGCGAACGGTGTTCTATTAAGCGGATTATCTGGGTAAATTAACGGGGACTTCATTTTGAAATATCGTGGCAGCTGTCTCTTAAAATAGTCTAAAGAAGATTATTTACAGATACGCACGCTCCGGGCTATTGGACGGTGTTTTCTTTTGTTTATTTTTAGCGATTCGATGTGGCGGAAGAGATGGAAACCGACAAATGGTTTGGCGCAGGTGGAGAAGTTTTGGTTAACATTTTTTCATTAGTAATGGAAGCTTTTACACACATACAAATCAATTTAACTCGAGTCTTTAACGGCACCAAGGCTTGGAACATTATTTGACTTGATACTGTTTTGTAATTTTTTTGTTTTAGCCGATAAATCAAACGCCAATCCCTTGAAAAGCCTTCCTTTTAATGCAGACTGTGCTCTTTCTGTTCCTAAATAAACGCGCTACGTCTCCAATCCCTTGAAAAGCCTCTCGTTTAATGCTGACTGTATTTTTCTGTTCCAAATACAACGTGCTTTGTCCCCAATCTCTTGAATTTCAATATCTATCAAGCTTACTATCTTTTTCTTTCACTTTCCAGATTCCTGCACCAAAATTTTTCATAAAAAATATGGGACAGGAGATATCGCAACAAAATCAACGACAACACTGCACAAAAATTCTCAACGCAACCAAAACCAAAACCAGCTGTAAGCTGCAAAATTTCCAAAGGCAAAAACTCTACAAAACTCCCAGTACGCACAGTTCATCGACGGATAGCTCGTCTGGCTACCAAACGACATCAACGACATCAGCTAAAATCAAACCGATACTCGTCTACGACCAGGTGTCGCCACAATCCTCCACACTGTCTCAAAGTACAGGCAGCGGCCTCTACTACTCGTCCTACTACACTTCCTCGTCGGCACGATCGTCAGCGTCCATCGCATCATCATCGGCGATTTCGACAGCCTCGTCCAGTAAACTCTCCAACAAATCTTTGGACAAGCAGCGCAACTATCTGAACCATCACTTGTACATCAAGTCGTATCTGGACATCGTCGAGGAGGACGAACGGGCTCGAGAGAACTTTAAACCTGCTAGACCCGGCATTCGAAATTACACGCCCAAAATCCTCGCCGAGAAGAAACGCGCCAACAGCGGAAAAAAGGACGAAATCTGGATTTGACAATTACTGAAAAATGGCATTTGGCGCAATGACTTCGCTGCTCGGGATGATCCCGATCCTGGCGATTGGTATCAACTTCTACCGCTACCAAAACGTGGACCCAGAGACCAGAGTCACGGAAGCAGAGACCGTAAGTAGACTTGACGCATGTTCGAATGATGAGCTAAGCTTTCCTTTCTTTCACAGATAAGACGCCAATACGACTTTATTGTAATTGGGGGCGGCTCAGCTGGGGCCGTGGTCGCGAATCGTCTGTCGGAAATCAAGAACTGGACCGTGTTGCTGCTCGAGGCCGGCGGCGATGAAACAGAAATCTCTGACGTGCCAGCCCTGGCAGGATACCTTCAGCTGTCGGATTTGGACTGGAAGTATCAGACGACGCCGTCGGCGAACCGCCAATACTGCCAAGCGATGAAGGGCGACCGCTGCTTCTGGCCCAGGGGTAAGGTGCTAGGCGGCTCGAGTGTCCTCAACGCCATGGTCTACGTGCGGGGCAGCAAGAACGACTACAACCACTGGGAGTCGCTCGGAAACCCGGGATGGGGATACGAGGACGTCCTAAAATACTTTCTCAAGTCCGAGGACGTCCGGAACCCGTACCTGGCACAGACAGCGTACCACGACACTGGCGGGTACCTCACGGTTCAGGAGGCTCCCTGGAGAACGCCCCTTTCCATCGCCTTCCTTCAGGCCGGCATGGAGCTGGGATACGAAGTGCGGGACATAAATGGCGAGAAGCAGACGGGGTTCATGCTGACGCAGTCGACGATTCGGCGCGGATCCCGCTGCAGCACGGCGAAGGCTTTCATCCGACCCGTGCGAACGCGAAAGAACCTAGACGTCCTCCTGCACGCACAAGCGACCAAAATCTTGCTCAACAAAGATAAGCGAGCCATTGGGGTGGAGTTTCTTAAAAACGGCCGTAAAAATGTCGTCTTCGTGCGGCGGGAGGTCATTTCGTCTGCTGGATCGCTGAACACACCCCAATTGCTGATGCTCTCCGGTATCGGACCAGCCGACCACCTGGAGAACCTCGGGATCCCCGTCATAGCCGACCTCCCGGTCGGAGACAACCTCCAGGACCACGTGGGCCTTGGCGGCCTCACCTTCGTGATCGACACGCCGATAACGGTCACGCGGACACGTTTCCAGAACATTCCCGTGTCGATGGAGTACATCCTCCGCGAACGCGGTCCCATGACCTTCTCCGGCGTGGAAGGCGTCGCCTTCGTGAACACCAAGTACCAAGATCCGGCGGTGGACTGGCCAGACATGCAGTTCCACTTCGCACCGAGCTCAATAAACTCTGACGGTGGGGATCAGATTCGCCGCATCCTCAACCTCCGCGATGGATTTTTTAACACGGTCTACAAGCCGCTTCTCAACGCCGAGACATGGACCATTCTGCCTCTGCTCCTGCGCCCCAAGAGCACTGGGTGGGTGCGGCTCAACAGCAAAAACCCCATGCAGCAGCCGAAGCTCGTTCCCAACTACTTCGCCCACCAGGAGGACATTGACGTTCTCGTCGAGGGCATCAAAATCGCCGTCAACGTCTCCAATACGCAGGCCTTCCAGAGATTCGGCTCCCGACCGCACCACATCCCGCTGCCCGGCTGCCGACACTTCGAGTTCATGTCCGACGAATACTGGGGATGTTGCCTGAAGCAGTTCACCTTTACCATCTACCACCCCGCGGGAACCTGCAAAATGGGACCCAGTTGGGACACCACTGCAGTGGTGGATCCACGTCTTCGGGTCTACGGCGTCCAAGGACTGCGGGTGGTTGACGCCAGCATCATGCCGACAATCGTCAATGGCAATCCAAATGCCCCGGTCATTATGATCGGCGAGAAGGCATCCGACCTGATCAAAGAGGACTGGGGCATTAAGGTGAACTAAAGAATCGTCACCAATGGGGAACTTAGAGATACTCTCGCTAGTCAGGAAATATTTGTAGATAATTTTGTAAGAATTTCGTGTCCTTCTGAGTTAGATAGACGTAAGATTTACTGTGTAATTTCGTTTTTGTCCTTTCACTAAGGGGTGAGATCGCCTAGAGGGCGTGTCTGTAGAATAGCAACCATGATCTTTGTACATATCATTTAAGGCTACCGTGTTAAGCTGTATTTATTATTTTTTTCATAAATAAAAAGAGTAAAAAAAAAACATTCGATGTCGTTTGATGGCCTGTGCAATGCCAAGTGAGATCAGTTTCATTAGCAAAAATGGAAGACGTAAATTTTCTTTCGCTGAAGATGTAAATTAGACTACTCGATCTGTGTGTTTCAGGAAGTTAGGTTTGTTTGAAACGAAAAAAAACGGAAACACTTGTTTTGCAACAGTCATTGCATATTATTGAACGCACTGTAGAATTTCTATAACTATGAGATTATACGCAATGTTTTTAACTTTTAACGTTACACAAACTATGTGCTCCTTATTAATTTCTTTAAAAAACTGATAAATGAAATTTTGCAAAAAATCTAGAATGCGTCTAAATTATGGCCAGGAGTCAAATAACCAAAGGAGACTTAACTACACTGAGCGAAATAATTATAGAAGAAGTGAAGTAGTTGTGACAAAAAATAATTATTTTGCTAAATACGACGTCTGTTCAAAAACTAAGGTGAATTTTGAAATTTCGCGTGCTACGTACATTCGATTATCGATTTTTTATGTTTCTTTTTTTCTGTTATGTTGGTACACTCGTTTCGAACCAGTTACAGTTTCAGCTATATAACATATTTATTTTTTTGGTCCCAAAAACAGGGACGAACCTTAAAAAAATAATTTTCAAAATCAAATTTGCCGCAGAAAACCGTAGAAATAAGCTCGTTACTTCCCCGATAAAGGCGAAACTAGATCTTCCAACAGGAATGCGACAATTTCAGAAAAATTTTAAAGCCACTTTACTTACTTTTCTGATGAAATCAAAAAAAAAAAAAACATCGCTGCCATTTTAAACACAAAAACACTTGGTCACGCACACGCATCCACCATATAGTCCGGACTTAGCACCAAGTGATTACTACCTTTTCCTGTCTATGGCGAAGAATTTTGCTGGTAAAAAATTCGCTTCAAGAAAGGTTTGCGAAAATCGGTTGCTACAGTTTTTGATCAAAAGGAACAGAGCTTATAGCAAAGAGCTTATAGCAAAGAGGACATTACTCTCAAAATGGCAGAATGTGGCAGAAATGGAACATATTTGACTTAGATCGGATCATTCTAAATAAAGCTTTCTATTTTATACAAAAATAATGGATTTGTTTTTACTACACCTAATATCATTCTTCTTTAACGCTGGGTGTATACACTCGCGGTGGACTTCTCCATTCCAGTTATCGTCTAGCCAAAATATTCCTCATCCAAGTTCTTAGCATTTTATCAAATGTATCCTAGTAAGTATTGTCGTTAAAAATTATTATTATTATTGGGCGGCGTAACAGCCCGTTGAGAGCCAGAGCCTAGCTTTTTCGCGCCTCCACTGTGTTGTGCGCGTTATAATTTTGTCACATGTGGAGGGGACCTACTGTTTAATTGCGGTTCCGAACGGCGAATTGCGAAAGCTTTTCATGACAGAAGTACTCCAGGAAGGTTGTCAGTCGTTCGCCGGAGGTGGGGCCGTGAAAAATGTTTGTGTTTTTTTTTTTTCACCCGAGCTGGATTCGAACCCGGGTGCTCTCGCTCAACAGTCCGACGCACTAACCGATCGAGCCAACGGCGCCCACTGTCGTTAAAAATAAATGATCAAATAAATACCGTTATTTGAGATATTCCAGGATAAGTGTCAATAAGAACATTTTGAAATTCGTCTTTGAAAATCAAAATTGCCCTGTTGACCTAAAAATCCTTGTCTTCCTGAATTCAAAAACAGTTATGATTTTTTAAAGTATAAAGTAATCCACGAGTTTTGATTTTCTTTTTGAAGAGCTCCAATAAGTACCTCTACCAATTTTGAGCCAAATCGGAGGGGGTCGTTCAGAGCTACCCCTAAAGGCTTTGCGATTGGACATAGACACCTACATTGTCAGAAAGTGTGATGTTGTAGGGTAAAATTCATTTTCAGATTCAACACACCCAAAACCATAAGAATTACTCAACAAAACCAAAACAGCTCTCAATTTATCTTTTTTTGTAAACCTGTATATCAGTTTGATGCAACTAATTGAAATAAAGACTTTACGTCACATAATCAACAACGAAAAAATCTGATTTAGACAAATTTCACAATATAAAATTGAACTGCTTAAAGAGATCTATATCCTCATTTAATTGCGTCAAAATCTTGATGGTTACGATGTTTATTTGCGTTGAGCTTACAGGCCAGAGCCACCCAAAGAGTCAAATTACTTCAACGCATGCCACACATCGCCATTTCAACACTTCACATCAACTATCAAGCCACATAAACACAAACCAATGATTACAATTTACGTTTTTAGCCAAACCCAACCACACCTTTAGGACATTTCACTCACTTCCAATTTGCGACTAGATACTTATCCGTGGAAAACATTTGCCCAACCAGCCGACAGGAGCGGGCCAGCTAACCCGAGCTTGTTACACAACATTGCGGAGGTGCCACTCTCTTCCTCTAATGAATAGAATCCATTTCTGGTTGAAACTCAAGAAACTCAAGACATGACTACTGTTTGAAGATAAACCACGGTAACGGGTTGCAACGCGGTGGCACATGCTAATCATAAACGAAAATAAAGCGCAAAAGTGCTAATGAGAGGTACACTTTCGTTTTCATCGAATTTCTATACGCGCGGGAAAGTGAGTTAGAAAGATTAATGGACGTTTCTTTTGTTAAAATAAATACATGGACAAAGGGTCATCGTGTTTAAATGAAACTGAGAATAAAATTAGCACCGAAGACAATGAGGGGCAGCTAAGAGGCAGTCTTGTCTTTCGAGCGATGAAAATGCGAGCATTGATGACAGGTATTTGATGGCTACAGTGATATCACGACTTAAAACTTTGTTTGGCAGTCAATGTCCTTAAGAATTGCATGTAAGAGTGTTGTACAAAATGGCAAACCTGGTACCTGCTAAGAATTACACTGAAGCAAAATAAGCAATTAAATTAGACTCTGCCTATAGGACAAATTTTAGATTGTACATTATAGCTACTCATTCTTCTAAAGCTGAGA
Organism: Syritta pipiens; assembly: GCA_905187475.1. NCBI lineage: Eukaryota > Metazoa > Arthropoda > Insecta > Diptera > Syrphidae > Syritta > Syritta pipiens. The sequence continues at coordinate 6,995,999 of LR994571.1, read as the reverse complement.
GTGTCCGCTCCTGGCCTCCTGCAGCAAGCACTTCCACCTAACCTGATCGCTTGCCGACGCCATCCAGTTGAGCACCCCAATGCTTCGGGCATCCTAGTCTACGCGATCTTTCCAACGCAAGTGCGGTCTGCATCGCTGCCTTGTACCATGAACAGTTACAAGCAGGATGCTCTTCACTACGAGCTAGACAAGGGTCTACTTTGGGAAAATCAGCTATATATGGACTGTAGAAGAGGAGAACATGAAGAGATCCTTCCAGACGCCTGAATTAATCGGAAAAGATTCTGATGTGACTAAGTTAATTTGCACAAAAGACTGTCTACCAGATAAACAACACGCTATTATTTTTATTGAGTAAATTGGAACTTTGATTATAAGAAGTTTATGGAGTAGTCTATTCTGCCAAACACTATCAAAAGTTTTCTTAGAGTCAAATGAAACCATGCAAACCGATTTCCTTCCATTAAATGGGATTTCGATAAATTAAGCCATCCCAATAAGTTGATGACTTGTGAAGTGACCTAGCCTGAGTCCAAACTGATCATGCGATATTAAGTTACCATAATCGACGACCACTGAATGCTTATTATGGATGATTCTATTAAGCAATTGACCTGCGTTACAGCCATTTTGTTTACATTGTTTTGTACTTTACGTCTCCTTACGTTTCTTATCCAAAAGTAGTTAGTAAGTATGAGAAACGTGCTACGTTGCGCTTTAAAAGTTAGATTACTGATCAAAAAGCATACTCGTCCTCAAGAATCGTTGTTTTCTTTTTTTTTAATAACCCTCACTGACCTACGTTACATTACCTAAAGCCTGTCAGACAGCTCACTTGTATTTTGTAAAGCGAACCACAACTCAGGCGATTTCAAACAAAAATCACATTTATGTTGCATACTTTTTGGCCCGATGCACATCAACTGCGCCTGAAATGCCACCATATCAACCGGCTTTTGGTAAAGAGCCAAAGAAAAATCACACTCCCCTCCACAGATCCATCAATCAACATCTCACTTTACGACTTCCACTCTTCTCCGGATGAAAACATCCATAAATCTTCCCGCGCTTTATGACGCAATCCCGCTTAACTGTTCCACTTTGTTGCTGTTACAGTTACTTTAGTTTATTATCAATTCACCAGGAAGCCATTATCAGCATTTTATTCATTTTATTCATTTCATTCACCCACCGTTCCCCCAATAAATCTCATCATCGAATTGATGCCCACAACACACCCGTACGTGACCACCTGTCATTGCGATGACATAAGAATGTCACACCGGGCAAAAGAAGAACTCGCCCCCACTCCCACCCTCTTCGAAATTAGTCATCGTTTGGGGCAATAGTATACCACGCCATGGATCCAATGGATTCGTTACGTTTCGTTACGAAATTTTCGCTCAACGAACCTGAAACCACCCGTTCCAACGGCCTGGTCGAAGAGGCACACCGCCACCTTCACCGCCGCCGCCACTACACCGACACCGACACCGCCACCGACACTCTCGGACAACAGAAACAGTGAAAGTCTTAGATAATTTCATTAAATTTTGTTTGTGCCTCCTTTTGTGGCGATGCGCTGTCTGTTTACTCTTTTACTTGCGGCTCAGCCAACGGCGTTGATGGACGGCAAACACTCCCCATTTGTGGTGACTTTAGTGGCTACCTTGACTTATGGTAATTTTTCAGATCTCCAAGAAGGGTATACACACGTCCACTGACCGAGTGTACGTCCACTTCATTTGGTATGTCCCTCATTTGGCATTGTCATTATGACAGACACACACATTCCGCGGTCTCGGTGACATCTTTGGCGGTAGGTAGGTAGACTTTGGCGTAACATTTGTAAAATTGGGTGTTGCTCAGAATATGGCGGGAAAGTTATGTGGAAACTGGTTCATGATTGGGAGGAAGTTTACACGCTTGAATTGGGGACACGGGTTATCAAATCCGAGACAGAGTCGACCTCGTTAGTCACGTAGCGCTGGAGGTGGCTCTGTGAAGTCGATTTTACACGTCTTCTTATGAAGTTCATCACGTACCTGTAAAGAAAAAAAAGAGAGGAAGATGTTGAGTTAACTTTTGGATTTTTGCGGGTAAGGGTTTCATAAATTTGAGAGAAATTTCGGATAAAATATCTGCGGTCGACGGCTGATGGGTTGAAGTGATAGGGAAGGCTAAGAAACGAGACTGTATAAACAGCAGAAAGGAGACGTGCGTACAATGGATTAATAGAGGATGAATGTAGTTATGATGAACCCCTTGCACTTGATTTTTTTTTTTCATTAATATTACCAGCAACTCGAAGCAAATTCAGTGAAAAGTTTATATTTACATATAATGACCCGGTAATTTACCCTATAGAAATTTCGGAGAGCACATAAATAATCTGGTCGATTCCGACCCTCTTAATGATGTGAAGATTGTAGAAATCATAACCCTAACTTTCGGTAACATAAAACCTCCGACAACTCAATTAATTCGATGACTCAATCAACTCGATCATTCAACGATCGTTCGGTCTCTTAGTCACCAAACGATCACTGTCCTACAGACCGTCGTCTGTAACTAACACAAACGATTTCAGCAACACCACATTCAATGTGAGATTAGCGAAACAATCGTAATCAACGGAAGCTTTTGGCCTTATTTAATCTCATATACGATCGTTTAGGTCCTTTTCTTTTAATCTGATTGGACGCTCGGGGACGCTCGCCCACCTTTTTTGAAAACTCCATTCTTGAATTTCACGATTGATTTCAAGTTCGGTTTTCTCCACTCCACCCTCATTCCTTACCTACAAAATCTGATCCTTAAACTGCCAATGGCCCATTGGCATATGCCCATGCAATATGGACCACAAGCAAAAACCACTTAAGTCAATAAGAGAAAAATTAAATTTTTTCGGTCGTGTCGTCGTAGAATCTAAAATTGTTGTATAAGGAGGGCTGCAGAAAGGAAGTTAAGCCAACATTTATTTAATACAAATTTCTACTTCCTGATTTCCACATGAGTTTCTAGAAAGATCTTAAGCCCCAAGCGTTTTTTTTTAAGGCATGCAAAAATGACTAAAGCTTGTTAGTTGCCTATTAGCAATAACATGCTCAGTTACTTTAAAATTCTTGCAAGCCTCTTGACAAATAAAACCTACATCTCATATGTGCCCCCTCGGCTTGTAACCACAAAACTCTCTCTTTCACTTGCCCCTTCACCATTTAACTGAACGTAACACCTGCATTTAAAACAAAAAAAATTGCATCAAATTAACCGTCAATCTGTCGTGATTGTCGCAATGAATGTCTTCATTCCCTGCTGCCACTATCACCGCAAATCAGTATATTTGCGCCAGTTTTCTCTTCCTTACACAATGCACAAATTGTCAAGGCTTGTTAACCGCACATGTTGCAGCTGGGTACGACATGCTCTGACATCCTACCTCTCCGCTGATGACGACATACAAAAACAACACGACCGACGAAAGTCCACAAAATTGAAGTGAAGTGTTCACCTAATTTATTGAGCCGCAATTAAGTTGCCCCTCAAACAGAAGAGGGGGTTGGTCTTCGGTCTAAAATTGAAACTAACCGGCATTTTAGACTGATCTCATCTCATGGCGTCTGCGCGTCGCCGGCAATCGGAGAAATGTCAAATGTCAAGAGCGTAGTCAGCTGGATGGCGAACTGACAGCAACCCGGACACTGGTCTTGTGGGCCGGCATCAGCGTTGGCGGCGTGGGGTAACGAGCGCACAGTTGAGGAAGCAAAATTTCCCTCTACCATCGAAGTAAATTGATTTTCCTTTTTTTTATCGTCGTCAGTCCAACATCGAAGCTGCAACGACGCACTGGAGAAAGGGCAAAGGCTTTTATTCAATCGCGTGTGGTGGGTTCGGGAGATCGATGGCTATTGACGTTGGAGGAAAGTTAATTTACAAATAAGAGGCCATAAACGAAGCCGGGGATGCGATAAAATTTTATTCACGCCATCAATCACAATTTCAACAAATCGATTGGCGAAATGTGATTTGTCGGGTATTTGAGCGAGGTAGTTGAAGATCCAGTAGACCGAGGCGATATGACGTCTAGAGGACGAGATAGGAGAGACCAAAGAAGCGCTTTGCTTTGTTAATTGGGATCAGAAAAACACAACGCAGATCAAAACGACAAAGATCCAATTAACGATTTTCATGTATTTTTTATTCCATAGTAGCCTTGTATTGTAATTTCATAAACGACGCATGAAACGAAATGAAAACAGTGCAGCTTCAAAGCCTCTATAATTTTTAAATGACACAACTTCGAAACCGTGCAAATCGGAAGGACGTTAATTGAATCTTTTGTGTACATGAAAACAAAAGCAAACAAGGCTAGAAGTGATTTAAAGCGCTTCCTACGTTTATCTGTTAGCTTTTTATATTTTATGATTATCCAGATTGTATAGAGTTAGCTCAGGCACAGACCGTCCAAAGGTTGACTGCCTGAAAAGTAAGTAAGTATAGTCTTCAAAGCATCTTTAACACGCTGAATGCCATGGGGGTGACCAGCACTAAGTTCGTTCGTAAATGGTGTGGCATTCGATATGTTAAATTAGGATATAATCCACAAAGTAACGCCTACGCCTACCTGCCACTACGTGACCGCCAACATTTGCGTTGCTCACTTCAGTCGCAATCGGCCTCAGCTTGGTTTGAGGGTATAAACTTCAAAGCGGTCGAAGCGAGTTTTGTTTCGAATCCATCGCTATTACAGCTTATAACAATTTTAGTTTATTTCGTCCTGACTAAGTCTATCCAAGCAATGCCAACGCCTTTACAACAGGGAAAGTTTAGTAAACTTTTGTTTTCCAATTTATTATGTACATCTGTCCTAATGGGCTTTTCGTCCTTTTTTAAATTTATAGACATTTTTAGACAATCAACATTTAAAAGTTGTAGTCGTAGACGGTTGTACAAGAAAACAAATATACAAACAAAACAACAAAAGTAAATCCTTACCTCACCGGTATTTCATCTCAACACATGATTTCTTACTCCACCTGTCCTAGACCCACCTTAACACCAACGACAATGCCCTCTATTAGTTAATAATTTACCAAAGAAACCCAAAATCCAAGAGTTACACTAACATTTTTGAAGGCCAAGAAGAACTGCTAATCAGAAGGTGATAATTAAAGGTGATAACTCGTGGAACAGATGGATTTGAACATCGACACAAATTTTCTGCTCTCACTTCACTCTCACAGGTTTACTTTTTCGGCCGACAAGGTTAGGAAAAGTCGACGACGCCTCAACGTGTGGGAAACTTGTTTTCGGGTGCGTGCAATGTGTCGTAACTGCACTGGGAGTCGGGTTATTCCCATGAATATGAAAATAAAAAAACAAGAAGATTTTTTGTAACCAAATTATCGAGTTGCTGTAGCGGTTAACGATTGCTCAGATCCAACAAATCAAAGTTTGTGACACTTGAATTACGTTTTCGGCGATGGGTTTTCGTGACGTAACCTAAAAAGTAGTGCGACTCGAAATCTAAGCAGTCTTTCGATTTCAATCTGACAGGTTATGTCGGCTCGGTCGATACTGATTAAGAAAGCCGGTAATGATAGCAATTAAGCTTTCGGTTGGGATTCGCCAGTAGCAATTAGAGCTTCGATTTTCCAATGGACAAAGAGCAAAGCCTCGTAGCCCTCTCTGAACCTTATTCCTATCGACTTTAAGGCCTTGAGGCCATACATTTAGGAATCGGGTGCACCGCCCTGGTCTCAGTTTAAAAAAAAAAATGAGACCTGGACGGTGCAGAAAAAAGAAAAAACATAGTAGAAACAAGGCAACCCTGTGGTCACCTACTCTCAAATGACTTCTTTACCTTAGATTTAGCGTTTTTAAATGCATTTCCTTAGTTATTTTTTCGCAAATTTTTGAAGCCCATTTCAGCGAAAGCCCAAAAGTGTATTTTTTACATACGCTACATGAGAACCTGCCGAAGAGAAATCCATAATGACCTTTCGGTCAAAAGGTATTAGCGCCCAAAAGAGCGTAGTTGTTTCAAAAACACATTTTACAACTCTTTGTTCGCCGAAACAGGCTATGACTCATATCTCAGACCAAAGTATCTGCGATTCAAATCAACGTCGATGCGGACTCAGCGATTACTGACACCGGCACGTAACATCAACCGCTTAGATCACCGCTACCAAAGTGCGAAAGTTGAAGTGCTACCAAATCCGCTAAAAAGCCGTTGCGTAAAAACCAATCAACTTGATTCGATCTTTAAACCTGACTACTCATAAAATCGATAATAAAGTCGAGCCCATGATATCGTCCTAACCTTGCCCTTCAGCAAAAAATGCACACGCCAAACTCCCCAATCTCGTATAATCAGAGCCAATCCTAAAAAAGAAACAGGTCAAAAGTTAACGACGCGTATGACATTGAAATCTCAAAAGTATCCAACGCATTCACACAACACCAAAGTCCATCATCAACACGCAATCGAAAAGAAAATCCCGCTGCGGGCAAGGCAAACTACAAAAATTTAACATAGACGCAAAGACACGAAGACGCAGAGGCAAGAAGACGAGTTGTGTGCATCGCATGGATAAACCGTCACAACATGTTGCAACGTCCGCGTTTGAGTAAACAGCACACTCACAAGTGGCAAACAAACCACCGATAGGGGACCACTTAACGAATTTCTAATGCGAGCCCATTAATTCACCTCTCAAATATCTGGACACCGCCCGTCGCCGTACGTCACTTTCGATTTCAGTGGACGGAATGTATTTGTCCGAACTTAGCGCAATCGGGGAAGTGGTGGCCCCTACTATCAGGTGTCTTCCTGTGGCGGTTAAGAGCCCTCAATGCGGAAGGGAGGGCGACGACTCATCGCTGCAGACTTTTCTCTTTCACTCTTTCTTTAGCCGTCTCGGTGACCCACTTTTCGGCGACTGACACACATTCACAAACTACCGGTCTTCGTGAGTATCTTTGGGCCGATACCAAACCTAAGATTACATAACCCAGACGCTGGATGGATACAAATGGTTCCACTGCCACACATATACAGACCCTGGGCTCTCCGGCGTCGATTACGTCACATGATACTCTGACTGGAAGCATTTTTTTTTTTGATTTTTGTTTTTTTTTTTTGGTCAAAAACTCCTAGCCGGAGGTGTCGCCTTTGAAGCGCGCATTAGACCATTTTGAGTGAAATCCATTTCTCTTAATGACTTTGGCACCCGAGATACTTTTGTATCTTTGCAATCAATTGCGTTCGCTTGGTATGAGTCGCGCACCTTACGGGATCGAATAAAGTGTTCAATTATGACAGGCCCAATGGAAACGTAAACTTTGGCAATTTGGCGGACGTGATATTGGCACGTTGTTGACTGTAAGTGATTTACATCGATGGGGAAGTCGTTTTGAAGGCAATAAAACTTTTTATTACTTCATTATAGAGGGGAACGCATTTCAAGTTGTGTGGCTTTAAGTGCGTAGTTAAGTAGTCTTTAAGTTAATTAACAACATGCACTCTAAGATAACAGCTTAAATTCAAACACGCAAATTCCATGCAGTGGTGACAAAGATAAGCTCTTTTCGGAGAGTTTGATGAACAAGTTGAAAAATGATTTAACCGCTAAAACTCATTTTTCCATCATAAACTGCAAATAAACTGAAAACAAAATCAGTGTAACTTAGAAAAATCAAAAAACAGAAATCTGCAAGTAGCAACTACAATCTTCAAATCTTTTACAAATGCTTCTGATTAATCTCATGATTATTAACGCACTTGGGACGAACATACGAGACAGGCCGATTTATTTGCTCCAATCTTGTGTAAAATGTTTAACCTGAGTTTAACAGAGGCAACAATACGAAAACAACTTAAGACTGCTGTAGTGAGATCAATTTATAAAGGAGCGGCTAAGAATCAATGAATGAACCATTCTTTAGTCTTACTGAGAATATTTTGATAAATAGGTCCGTAAACGGAAGATTTTAAGAAAAATGTAGTTGACATTGATTTTAGTGGATGAAACACACAAGTCAAGCACACAATTCTTGCTGAATTTAATTAAAAGTTAATAGAAAAAAATTAAAAAAAATAAAAAGGTACTAAGGAGCTCTTTTCAACACCAAAAAAGTAACATGATTAGCGCTAGTTTTGAGTTTTTGGTCTTGTCATTAAGGGTCCTTTGATTCTTAAAAAAAATTAAGTAATTTTGATTATCTTTCTGTATAATTCTTCCTGGTGCTTTTAGGAAATAAATAAACTTTTTAAAAACTAAAAAAGTTTCAAGATAGGAGCAGTAGAATCTATTTTATGAAACTTTGAATGTTCGAAACATGAGTGTACGCTTTCTTTTGACCCTGACTGTATACAAATAAAAGCTATAATAAAAAAGTGTAAGTGTAAGTGTATCTTGCATTTTGAATACCTTGTCCCATAATACAACTTTAAAAATCGTTATTTTTAATTTAAAATTTAAGCTCACTTTGAATATCTAAACAATGTTAGAAACGCAATCTTCCGTAGAAAAACTTGGACTTCGCAGGGAATTTAATTTCTTTTATTAAATCGTACACAATTTATGCACAGTAAACAAAATTTAAAAAGAAATCAAAATAAAAAAATAACTCAGCTACCTTGGGGAGCGCCTAAGCTAGGACAATATTTAAAATTAACGATTTATTGCTAAGTTAGGAGGAGCTTTCGTAAAAGGGATTGTCAGGCAGAGTTGTAAAGTACTTAAGTACTTTTGGACTTAAGTACCTTCCAAGTAACCAGTACCAGGTACTGGTACTGGTACTTGAAAAAATCAAGTACCCAGGACTTGGTACTTGAAAATCGCCCAAGTACTTTTTCAAGTACTTCGTTTCAAGTACTTCATTTCAAGTCCTTTTACTTGGTACTTGAATACTGGCAAGTCCATTTTCAAGTACTTCCCAAGTACCTTTACTTGATACTGTGATACTGCTAAGTACATCTCGAAGTAGTTTTCAAGTACAAGTCCATTGCAAATACTTTAGAGGAATGAGCTGAATTTGGTATCAAATGAAAAGTTATTTTGGTGAGTTTTGTTAAAAAATGACTCAATTAGGAAATTTGAAATAATTATCAGAAAATAGATTGTTGGTACCAAATGATAGTTTTTTTTTTTTGTGAAAGTCTTTTCAACTATATATGTACTATCATGAAATATATAAAGCACAACACAATATTTTTGAATTAATTTATTAATTTATTGATTCAATGAATAGTAAGTTGGCTTTCAATAAAACCAGCTCCTCAAAGTGTTCGTCCGAAAGCGCCCCTCGCTTAGGAGTATTAACAAGGCCAGCAAATTTACACTTTGCAACAACACTTGTAATGGCGCATTTAGTATGAACACTCTATCAACTTATACCCATCGTTCACAACATAATTTGTGAATTACGTTTGAGACACAAAACTACAATTCATCAGTAAAAACCGCAAATTCCAGACCAAATTCATCCGATAACTAATTGAGTTATTTTTTAACAAAACTCACCAAAATAACTTTTCATTTGATACCAAATTCAGCTGATTCCTCTAAAGTATTTACAATGGACTTGTACTTAAAAAGTACTTCGAGATGTACTTAGCAGTATCACAGTATCAAGTAAAGGTACTTGGGAAGTACTTGAAAATGGACTTGCAAGTATTCAAGTCCCAAGTAAAAGTACTTGGGAAGTACTTGAAAATGGACTTGGCAGTCTTCAAGTACCAAGTACAAGTACTTGAAACGAGGTACTTGAAATGAAGTACTTGAAAAAGTACTTGGGCGATTTTCAAGTACCAAGTACCAGGTACTTGAAATTTACAACTCTGTTGTCAGGACAGATTTGAGTAAACACCAAGGTAATGGATGAGAGACAGTAAAATATGACAAAAATATAGGACCGGAAATCATTATGAGATGACATCAAATCTCAGAAAATATTAAAATTTGCCGATTTTGATGTCTTGAACATAAAGCCTGCGCACAGAGATGGATCTGCGACAATTCCGTGGATAATACTAAAAAAATTATAAAGTACAACTACGGATATAAAAATTACTTACAAACCTAGACAGCAATCGGGGGCAAAATTATTTACGATTAGACAATCACGAACTTGTCAATTTCAAAAAAAAAAAACATGATAAGCCACAAAATAATTTCGGTCCCCTAAATCTTCAAAGAAGAAGGCGCGAAAAAGCTAGGCTCTGGCTCTCAACGGACTGTTACGCCGCCCAATACAATACAAATCTTCAAAGTCGATCTCTTTGCAGCTGTTTTCATTTTTCTTTTGGTTTTCTTTAAAGCTGTCAAGTGACATGAGAGCTGTGGTCTCGGGGTGCTGAATCAATATATCAATGGGAAAAAATCCAATTTATACTACAAAGAATGTAACCACCTCATAAGTAGCGCTGAAAAGAGTTTTCAACCGTTTCCCACCACATGGACACTCTTTTCATCGCTCCTTAGAAACAATAACAGACAGGTTTATACCACACTCTCTCTAAATGCCCTTTGTTTAGCTCTGCCATTTACACCGTGCAATTTGCTAACAAAACGCCTCAAGAAATCTATCCCATTCGACGGTCTGCTTTTACACCCCTGCACTTGAATTGTATCGAAGCGCCATTATTATCGCTATAACAACTTGCAAGATCTCAATTTGAGTACCACCACCAAACGAAACAATGGACTTCCTAGTTAGCTTCCTTTCCTTTCCGGCCCTCCTAACAGCCGAGAAATTGTCTGGTTCCAACCACATCGAGATGCATACGCCGATATCGAGTGAGAGGGAGACCAAAGACCATAGACCAAACATTATAGACCCCACCTTAGATCTAACCATCACCTTAGCTTGGTAATCCATTTAATTTTATGGCACAATGGGACCTTTTCACTGCAGGTTAATCACAGCCGTGATAGCTTTCTATCATTTGTGCAGCTCATCGTCGCTGCCGTCGTAGCCATGGTCGTTTGTTTGTGTGGTAAGACGAAGGTGACGGCAGACAGGATCCCTCCCGCTCGGTGTGGTGTTGCAGTTTTAACGAGATACAAATTATTTTTCCCTTTTCTCTAGGCTTTGTGTCGAAACTAATGGATTCAAGGCGATGGAGGCAACACATGATGCATGTCGCCGAAGATTTACGTTCATTTCCGGGTTGAGAGGGTGGTGAGCTGGTGGAACTGGAAAGTGCTTTTCGTAACGTGAGTTTTAATCACGTGTCAAGTTTGATTGCTTTGGTAGTGATGTAAGAGATGAAAGATGGCTTGATGGCTTGCAACTTGCATTTTGATTATTTTTTGATTTCATTCAACCGATGGGATTTGGTGCTAAGGTCCTGCGAATGTGTGATGTGTCGTCTTTAAAGTATTTAAAAGGGAGGATCAACATCAGGTCACCTTGCATTAAAAGGACTCAAAAGAGAGATTTTGACGTAAGACTCTGGTTTGTTCACATAACATAAGCGCAAGAAATGACATTTAAGCCTCCATCACCTTCGTGTGAATTATCTTTCCTTCCCATGTCTTTGCAAGAAGACAATCAAACATTTCACGCCTTGAAATGGATGCCTTTTTACAACCTACGAACGAGCGTGAAATTCGCAACCTCAAGTAAACAACCATCAGATACTTTTTCGTCCACTTCGTCGAAACTTTTTTGTTTTTCTGTATTTTATTTTTTTTCTTCTTTTTGCAAAACAAAACTACATGCAGGTTACATAAATGAGGAAAATGCAAATAAACCTTTTCACGGTGAGGGGCTTTTCCTAGGGTCCCACCCTTCACTTCGTCTGGTGCCAGTGATTATTTAACATTTCTTGTATCTTGTATCTATTCTTTCACTTGAGTGATTTTTTTTTTTTTTTTTATCTTCATCTCGTGGGTTGACTTTGTACGATTTACGACATGAATTTTACACACGCAGTTGAGTCTTCGCAGATTTACGTGGTGGTTAGTCAGGAGGGAGAGAGTAATTAACTTCCCGGGCATATGACACGAGAGATTTTTGTCAATGAGGTTGGTGCACGGAGATATCTTGAAGATGTTGCGTGATGTGTGTTCACATTGTGTGATGGATGTTTGTGAGTCATGATCTGTAGAGGCGCGATGTCAACATTAAGAATCAATTTTAGAGTTGAAAGTGAATGCAGATGTGAATGAAAATGGTCTTAAGTTGGAATAAAGCCAGGTGGCAACCGGCCGGAACTTCCCCACACCTCTAAAGTTTGAAATCCGGCAGAGTAATTGTTAGTACTTTCATCTACTCTTGGAACGAAAATATATCGGATATAGGTGTACTGCCCGAACATTTAACCACAAGGCATCACAGGCACAAAAACACGGAAGCAGATTACCTAAGCCTCTTAGCTTCTTAAAGACCCAGTACCATAGCAGGACTACTAGCAGACAAACTTAAGCTCATTCCCGCTTATTTTGAAAGTTTATCTTTTAATAATTGTATACTTTTACTTAAATAATTTTAATCGATAAGCGACTTCTAAGTTAAATTAAATGATTGTGGCAGGAATCTATAGAATACCAACACTTTTGCTCGATGAAGTTTGAGGGCGTTTTTTTTTAAACCTCCATCTTAATTGTTTTGTTTCAAAATTATTTTCACTTTTGTTGCTTATATTAGGTTGTCAAATATCTCCCTTCCGCCTTTTTGTCTTTTGAACTTTCCGACTATGTACAAAGTGCTACAGAGCTCTTTGCACAAACAAAAATTTTTTATAGAATTCACAGAAACCCCTGATGATTACAACAACTTTCCGAGCCAAAATTATCACCACTTGATAGTCCCTTTCGCCCAACCCAAAACGCAGCGCTAATGGGTGGCAATAGATTTTCATAAAAACCCCTCACGTAACCGCATGTCAAAACAATCAAGCCACATCACCAATAAATGCAAACATAAACGCAACCATCACTCGGGGAATTTCATAAAAAAATATTATTATAAAATATCCATCCGAACTCTGTTTACCCATCGCACACCGAGTGCAACCGCTACGTGAAATATCGCACGAGTTCTTCGCGCGCCCACCTCTCCCTCTTCGGCTTAATTAGCCGCTAAATCACAACAATAACCACTCGAAAAAGAGCGCCCCCAATAGGCCTAAGTCAATGCGAAAACTCGCACAAAACTGTGACGCCACAAAGAGTGAGCATCTGAGTATCTGTGCGAGTGTGAATTTTGCGCAAACCACTTTGCATGTGTTGTCATGTATCTATGGAATCTCACCACTGGTTGACAAAAATACAAATGTTATCCACCACGCAACACCAGCGATGTTTACATTCCAAACACTCGTGTGTATCTATGACGACACACATTCGATTTTCGCATAGCATCGATGGTCGAGATACTTAGCGCCCGCGTAACCTGCTTGGAGTGCGCGTGTATGAGTGGCAATTGGCCGGAGCTCGGGCTGCATGCAACCTCGTCATCTTGGCCCGAAGAGTTTAGTTTGAATCGAACCCGGCTCCGCGGTGGACTGAATTCGTTGAAGAGATCGCGGTACGATCTCGAAGATAGACGGAAAAAGAAAAAAAAACGTATCTGAATATCTGAGAAGTGTATTTTTGTGTGTCTTCCCAATAAATTTGCATTTAGAAAATATCTTCACGTGAGAATAAAAAAAAGTGAATTCCAATTCAAATTTTGTGTAAAGTGAAAATATCTTTCCAGCTTCAGCATCTTTTATTTTGGATCTGATCGGTGCATTTTCACAGGCGTTACATTTCCGCTGATCGTGAAACGTAAGTTATCCTTTGCGTGGATCAAGAAAATTCGCTTTTCGAAAAAACTTGTTGTGGGTCAGAGGAAATTCCGTGGGACGTGGTGAGAAAAATGACTAAGCACATAGCACCTCGTCGCGCTTGATGTTTGGCCAATATGTGCGATTAGCCAAATGAGGATGATCGTGTTGGCTCGGCCGTTTATGGTCAGATCTCTAGCCAAAGATTGATGCAACATTACAGCCCATTGGTCGTCGAGCAAATTGCATTGCGTTGGGAAATCGAGTTCAATGCCACAGCGGTGGTGGGTGTTGGGTTCAGGCCGTGTGCTAAAAGCTGAGTTGTGACTCAACCTGTGTGATCGTCTAATCTGATCGTCCTCGATTTTTTATTACTTTCTCAGCATGGACGTAGAAAGTGTTCTTACGAGACAAATTGCGACCACGATATGTAGATAATGATGATGCTCAAAAATTGGGCATATCTCCGTGAAGATTTTGTCCGTTGTGTAAATCATTTTGTTTCTGTCATGTCACGTACCTTTTACTTTCAATAACAAAAAGTTGCGTGGTGTGGATAAAAGATCTGACAGACTTCGGATAAGATGAAACTGACGTCGTTCGCAATTGTAAATTGTTAAATCTGGTTGAGAACGAGAAAGAAGGCAATTCCAAGCTGAGTTAAACGAGGATCTTGGTGTGATTTTTGGTCAACTGCACATGAATTTAATTTTGGCCAAGCGTCCTCTTGGATACAATCAAGGACAACATTCCCTGACTGGCGTAAGAACTTTCGTTAAGAAAAATACCAGATCGAGAATTTTTTGTTGCTTTTTAACCAAACTAGTCGACCATTGGCCTTCTTCAAAATCATTTAAAGATCGTATCCCCAGCAGCAGATATCTGACCTACTGGAGTAGAAATTCTCACTCTAATTTCAAATCGATTAGCTAAACGTGTTTTTTAACTTTGAAAATGAGTGACAGTGATCAAATTTCTGTCTAATAGAAATTCCGACTCGCTAATCGATTGGTGACCAGTTGTTGAAAAACAAATAGAAATAAACGTAGGTGGCAAAATTCATTAAGTGAAGTAAGAGCGAAAACACAGACTGGACATCGCTACCAATGACTTTTGCAGAAGTTGTCAGGATGAGGAAAAGGAAGAAACCACCCTTCAACTCTTATGTTCGTGAGAGGCGTTAGCGCTCCGTAGAAAAACGCATCTAGGCGAGTACTTCCTTAATAATCTGGGCGATCTAAAAAGGATCAGCAGCAGCCCGATCCGTAGCTTCATAAAAAGCTCTAAATGGTTTCAATAGGGTGCGGAGTCGATTTCCGCGTTGGGGTATCATAATGGGTCTAGTCTGTCCCATGTGTGGCTGCGGGCACCCAGCCAGCCATTCTAACCTAACCTAATCTAACCTAAGAGCGTAAACAAGAGCTTAGACTCTGACAATAAGTGATTGGGCTCACTTATTGTCAGAGATTTGCCGGTATTCCCATTTCCTGAATAAAATGAAAGCGATAAAAAAACCAATAAAAATTAGGATCCTCACTTAGAGGCAAAGATGTTTATCTCAAGTTTATCTTTATCTTAATTTAAATAATTCTATAAATTTGAAAATTTTGATGCGGGTTGGCTACCGAACCACTTGACTGATTTAGCTGAAATTCGGAACGTAGTTTTCTTATGATGTGGACTATGTTTTAATGCATTGGAATTAAAACATATAGTTGATAGTTGATTAGGTGAAATTAAGGAGAAACTATTTGGCGTTTCATGCCACTTTTATAATTTTAAATGCTGTTTTGCAACAGAAGAGATCTTAAATTGCAATATAGCCAAAACAGTAGTCGTATTTTCAAAGCACTATCTCAGGCTTCCAATTTTTACTGCTAGGAACAACCGAAAAAGGGGTTCTTGGTCGTTCGAGAGAAAAATCTTTCGTATTATTTTTGGTCCTGTTTGCACAGAGGAAGGTTGAAGAAAAAGACTAAACGACGAAATCTACGAGCTCTACAACGACATCAATTGTCTCCACCAAGATGGCTAGATCATGTGGAGCGAATTGACACTAACGCCCCAGCTCGTAAAGTCTTCGAGTCCAACCCTGGACAGCGCCATAGAGAAAGACGTCGCCTCCGGTAGTGTGACCAATTTAATAGAGACCTGATTAAGGCCGAGTGCACAAATTATATCGCGCACAACACAGTGGAGGCGCGAACAAGCTATGTTCTGGCCCTGTATGGGCTTGTTACGCAGATTATTTATTTATTTTATTTTAAGGCCTTTTAGCCCGAATTATACTATTGGGTTTTGATGGGTTGAGTGGAATTATGTGACATTATTCTACAGTTCTTCTTTACAATGGCACAATTCATATAATTACAGATTTTGTTCATAAATATGTACAGGTTTTACGTTGAAAATTAAATATATTTCTAAGCCGAAGCGGTCAAAGCAGCAGGCATTGCTAGTTTTAAATAAGTGAAGATGAAGTAGTAATGAGCATTGATACAAGACAATTCTGATTTCAAAATTGTTGCTACACCCACAATGATAGAATTTATTAAAATAAAAAGAAGGAAATTGCATGATTTCAACATGTCAATCAAATAGTAAGTGGCGCAAGCGCGGCGAAGCCAAGGTTTCATAGACATAAAGCGAACAGAAGACTCCACTTTCACGCAGAAGCTCAGACGATGGCAGATTGCACAGCTGACGTCAGTTCATGCACCTAGAAAACACTTCCCGGCAAATATCAAACATGAAACAAAACGATTATCTCTTGCCATTGCTCTCCAAAGAGCAAACTACAGCAAAACGATTATCTCTACTATGTTTTCTGCACTATTTTATTTTCACTGCATTTTTTTTATCTATTTTTTTTTTTTTTGGGAGCTTTCACTGAAAAGCCTGCCCGACGACAATACTAAAATTTTCTAAGCCCCCTCTTGTTGCTCTTTAAACTCCTGCCAACCGAACCTCACGCAACATCTAAAGCTTCTACCAATTCGTCAACTCTTTTTCACAACAATTGGAACATTATTATATCGACTAACAACTTCAAGAAGTCTGCCAAAAATTCACTCATTGCCCGAAGAGAAATTGGCCTCACTCCCAGATGTCAACAAACTTTGTCTTCACATCTGTCGCTCCAACACCAGCGACTACAAAAAAAGACATTTGAAACATTTCCATAGGCCTCATCTGTGACACTAATTTCCATCGAATGACGTTTTTCTTTTTCGTTTTGAAATTCAAATCAATTTGTCAAAAAAATATATGCGCAACGCTACGCTTTTATTTGCGAATTTAATGAAATTTCGAAATTTATTATACCGACTTGTTCCGTTTTTGAAATTTTATTGTGCATAAAACAGTGATTTGCATTTCTTGTATTAAGATGCGTTAAGAAAATGATTGGGAGCAAATTTTAATGGCGTCTATAGATAGTGAAAGATGATGGTAGAAGGTGATGGTCTTTAATCGGATTATTTTGGAGCTTAGCACGCGAGTATTTTGTTGTAAGGCGTTGTTTGGGTAGGCAGAGTGATTTTGTTATTGAGTAATACTATTCACATTCTTGTTAACACTCTGATTCAACTGCTGTGCCTTTTACAAGATCCATAATGAGGTTTTCATTGATCGATAACCTATGCGATGAGTTGAGAGTATCGTGACGACTGTGAGTTGCCTGACCTTAAATGTCCATCCGACGCACAAGTCGTTAGCTATGATTCCTTGCTACAGATCTCAATCGAAAAGCTTTCATATCATGCAGCTATCTTAAGACTAATTTCCATCAATCAAGCCTTCATTAGCCTCTGGGCTAAGACAAACTGTTCAACCTCCTTTTGTACCTCCGAGCTCATGTGCAGCCTAAAGCATACTCCGCCCCCTACGTGAATTCACATAAAACACGGAACTGCAATTTACAATCGTCATCAACTGCACGGAGTTCCCTCACGATGTTGCACAAAAAAAAAAACCATAAACTATGCGATTTTTCGCGAGTATCTTTCCCCAACAGATGCATTGCATCACAGTAGTCACCTCAGTTGCCCAACATATTCAACTCTTCGAGTGAGCGAGGCACCCAACTGACCTATGCAACAACTGCATCTTCCAACAGTCCGGTCCGCCTCTTCCCTTTACCTTAGCTGACCTTGCCGCGATGATGGCTTGTTAATTGTGAGGTAACAATCGCCTCAAGATTGCCCCACAAACGCTCGACTTAGCACCGGACATCCACTGCACGATCCGTCGTGAAAGGTCTTGCTCTCCATTAACGAGTAAAAGTTGTTAACTTGTCTCCGCCGAAAGTTCAATGTAATGCATGAAGTGTGGTTGAAAAATGGGTCAACAAGCCGGTTGTGTTTTCAATGTTCGATAGCCCTTTTGCCAAAAGAAAAAAAAATCTCCATGATTTGTATCTTTTATCGAAACCTGATCCAATTCCAGTCGCTTGTTTTGCATGCGATTGCATGACAAAGAAAGATGAAGTATCCGTCCCTCCGACTGACTGCACTTTGTTTTGTTTTGGTTTTTTTCTGTCGATTTCGTCTACGTAACGCGGTTTAAAATGTTTTATGCAACACACGCCGCGCTCAAGAGATTCCACAAGGGAGAAAAGAAAGAAAGAAAGAGACAGTGGCGCACCAGCCACTCGCGTGCTTTGTATCTAAACCATTTGTGTGCGGTGGATTAATAATTCCTGGTGATTGGATTATATAACAACACCGGTCGACGGGTATCTAGATGCAATTTGTCATTGTCTTAGGCAAATACGCATCGGTGAAGTAAGCCCCAATCGTATTGACGTGCGTGAGATACTAAGAAGATACAAACAATTTGGTGGCGCCAAATTTTCTGTGACACATTTTGCCTTTTGTGTTTTGTGCTTTTGGATGATGACCTACTCTCCTCCTCCTTTGGTCGAATGTTACCGAGTTTCTTGTTGCAAAATTTTTATTTTCTTCTCGCCGGTGATTATTTAACGTGCGGGAGGATGGCGGGGGTTTTGCAGTCGACGCGATTCGATACGCTCGGAGGCGGTTTCACGGATTTGGTGTTGATCCACTTCGTTTAATCGAAATTTCTTTTATTGAAGTGATTCAAGTTGGAGCCGGCCTTCAGGTGGACTTAAGAAGTGAATAATAATGGAGAGTAAAGTGCGTTGCGGTTGACGGTGAATTAAAGTATTTGTAGTCCTTGCTAATGATCGTCAGTGTGTAGGATTTCTTCACAAAATTGAATGCAAGTTCTTTGTCCATTTTTTTCGACAGTAGGAAATCGCCAAACACACCAAACACGTCTAACTTTTATGCCTTTATTTTAAACAAAATATATATGCTATATAGCTGAAACTGTAAACATATGTTCGAGACGAGTGTACCAACGTAACAAAATAAAAAAAAAATCCATAATCGAATGTACGTAGCCCGTGAAATTTGAAAATTTACCATATTCTTTGAACACACCTCGTATTGCTTCGACATCAGTGTTAAAGCAGCTTGCACGAGAAAAGGCGAATTCCTTCCAAAATTTAGGAAGGGTTTTGGAGGTTTGACTGGTGCCTCATAAAGTGTGTGGGTGGAAAAATTATGAGTAAACTGATAAGAAAACTTCCAAATTAATGTGAAATTTCGAAATGTATATTTTGCCGGTTAGTGCCAACGTTTAATGATGACTAATACAAAATCAAATGCGAAGGAAAAGTTAAAGTTAGTTGGTCTATTATAAACGCAGCGTGCTACTTGCCACTAGGTTAAGGCTTCTAACGTGATTAAGTAGGAAGGTTGTGTAGACGCTTGTAAAACTATGATCTATGATTCCGCTCTATGCAAAACCCTAATCATATACCACTCGGGTTGAACTGTTGGACAAATGTCTCAGCTCCTTTGATCTTAGGACGAATAAGTGAACCTTACAGAAACAAGGAGATCCTCAGGATCTCACTTTCGATTTTCATATATGGGTGTTCCAAAAAGTTCGATAAAGGTTCGCTCTTTCCACCTCGTATTTGTTCATTTTATTTATGGAGGTGTTCGCGAATAGGTTTCAATCTTCGACGTTTTATTCGCGAAGAATAAACATGTTTTTATACTGGCTGCGTTTGTTCGAACATCGTTAATTTTTTTTTAATGTTTGCTAGCACTACGACACATTTTAAAGATAGTAACTGGAGCATAACAACAAACTGATTTAATCTATCTAAAGCGTGTTCGCTCATTGTTGTCACTTAACTTCCACTTTACAAGCAAAGTCTGACAGTCTTGTACGTTGCAGTCGTCTCACGCCATTTGCATTGAGAAGACTTTCAACCTGCGAGTTCTCGTTAACATGCTCCTGAAGTCTTTCCTTGTGTGCTTTGGCCATGAAGTTGATCTCTTCAAAAACAGTACGTACCCTTAGGTCTGGTTATTCGTTAGTGGTTGACAATATTTACAAGAATATTATTTTTAAAAAAATATTCATCGAGGAGGCATATGAACAAATGCCTGAAAAACGAACCAGCATTTTGTTTTTTTTTTTATTATATTTTCCCAATTTGTTTATTGTCTGTCTTATTTTGGCATTAAGGGAATGTACATTAACGAATCAAGACCAATGTCCTTCATTTGTGGGTTTTAAAGCCAGCATTATTGAAGCTAAAAACGTACATAGTAAATTTTCAAAAACACTCAAAAAGTACAAGAAAGAATCGAAGCAGACGTCAATAGTCAAAAAGGTCAAAGTTGTTGAAAATCGTTCATTTGGCGTTATTGCAGTTCCCATTAAAGCGTCCTTTTGCTGAGTCTCCGGAGCTACTTTATTCAAAGTCTCTTTGTCTATTCAATGAATGCTCTTTAATCCTACGGGAGAAGTTTCTTTTAGCTCCTTCAATAGCTAATTATAGGTAAATCTTTCTTTTTTGGCATACCATTCTTTCAGACACCTTCCCTTTTGCTGTTTTTTGGTTTGTTTTTTTTTTTTTCTCTACGAAAATTTGTATAGCCATCAAAGCGACAACAGTCAGTTTCCATTTTCGAATGAATGTTCGTGGGCAAATATATTTTTAATCGCAACAAATTTAAGAAACAAATTCGTGGTGAATGGACCACTTAACAAATTTAAGCAAAAATTAAAGTGCTTTTCTCTTATATTTGAAACATACTTTATTAATTCAAATATATATTCCTTTTGGGTGCTGATGTCGCAACTTGAAGTCCAGCCAATGACAAACATTGAAAACTAAAAACCACAGAAAGGCCAACCACTTTATCCACTTGTTCGGCACAACAGACCCAGTCAAATTCGTCTTTGAGCGTCTTGTTAACCTGTAATAGCACATCAAACTGCAGGGTATCAGAAATCCATTAAGATTGAGCAAAACTTTCTTTTCATTGACCTCTCTCATCTTCAACATCTATCGAACATACATCAACGGCTC
Organism: Syritta pipiens; assembly: GCA_905187475.1. Classification (NCBI taxonomy): domain Eukaryota; kingdom Metazoa; phylum Arthropoda; class Insecta; order Diptera; family Syrphidae; genus Syritta; species Syritta pipiens. The sequence continues at coordinate 6,974,799 of LR994571.1, read as the reverse complement.
AACAACACCGCGAAGTTCAAATATCTCCAAAGATGCTTTGTTGCCCAACCTACCGCGGTTTGTTTGCTAAAAAAAAAAACTTAAAACTGTTCATTCATCACCGCTAAGCCGAAATGTGTTCAACTAGCAAAAAATTGCGGCAAATTATCCCACCCAAAGTGAGCACAAATTGATGCGGTCCTCTAAAATCGCCGGGTAATTGCTCAAAAAAACACCTCACATTAAAAAAAAGCGAAAGGAGGAGGTGCGCGTCTAATAATCCGGCAATTCGTAGACATACCAAGGTGAGGTCAGACCGCGCGAAGGTTGGTTGTTGACACTTTGGCACACAAAGGCATCAGACTGCCTACGTGCCAGCCTCCGCCTGACATTGAAACGGGGCCTAAATACCAGGCCTCTACGATCTCCGCGATAGGGAATCCAATCGAAATAAATATTTATAACCGACTCGGATGCAAATTGGACCCATTAATCATGTGGCAGAGATTTCGATCGTTGTCGCTTTCTTCGCACTTTGCATTTTGATGGTTTGCGATAAGCTTGACAACGATGACGGCGATAGTAGCGGATGCACAGGGTGATGGAGCAGTTTTGTGGTCAGGTGACGCAACCGCAGCCATTTTGAGTGTGGATCGATTGTGGATGCGATCCACAGGCATAAATGGATCGTTAAACTGAATGATTGATCGTTTCAATCGATTAGATGTCAATGAACGTCTAAGCAGTGGCTTTTTTGACGGAATGACGGGTGGCTGACTATAAATTTGGGTTTCAACATCATTCATTGGTCATAAGAGGTCTGTGTTAAGTGGCTGATGGTGACTTAAATTAGGTTTTAGTGTTATTTATGGATGATTGAAGGCGATTAGGCCTTTTGGCTGAGATCTTGGTGGTCCCAATCAGATGTGGTCGAGCGGTGTTGAATAATTTTGATAGATGAGGAAAAAGGGCTATGCACAAGATCTTGAGTCAAAGTTCGTGGCGCCATATAAGTTGAAATATATTACTGAATATAAACAAATTATAATTGGAGCGTAGTTTAATACAGCTTACTCAGTCTCATTATCTAAAATAGGTTAAATATCTAAATGGAACTTAGAATTCTTTTATTGTCTGAGGCCTTTCACATTTCATTGTACCAACAAAATTGAACATCACAACCATTTATTGTCGATCTTGTCTGAGCTCTCAAAGAGATAGACCGACTAAAAACCAAGTCCAAGCTCCAAGTCTAAGACCAAGCTCTGCTCTCAAGAAATTTTCAAGGAGTTTGAAGTGGGCTGGTTTCTGGAATAGAAGAAACACATAAAATGAGTTCGCAGAAATACGTGCAATTGCTGAACATTATCCTTATTGATTTTTTGTGCAAGGTTAGAGACGCTAAAAATCGGCATTCACACACTACAAAATTTAATTGATTCCTCGTCGCTAACTAGCAGTTTCAAACAAAAAAAAAAAGAAGGAAGAACAAAATGTCGTTCGTAGAAAGGAATTTTGAGTTCTCGTCTCAAAGTTTGAGGTAGTAAAAATGTAGGCTCTTTTACATTTTAAATTTAAACAAAACAAAGATTGCAAAAAATTTAAAAATTAAATTCGTTTTTAATTTTTTTACTTGTGCCTTTCATGCACGCATTTCACGCACTGAGCTCTCATCACGTAGTACGACTATCGTCTGACGATGTCGTTTGAACGATAGCTGTGCCTCACGTAAGCATCAAAAAACGATATCGACAGAAGGATATCGTTTTCTCTGCTTCACGTAAGCCGAGAACTGGCATTTTCTTTCGTCTCGATGATGCTTTTCTGACGATACCTAATTTGCTTTCGTCCTAGAGCAAATTGTGAAAAATATTGTAAAATGTTTGACTTAAATAAATTAAATATTCGATTGAATGGTGAAAAAATTGTTTTGCTAATGTTTTTTTCGCATTATAGATCGTTTTTTTTACAGAAAAAATGCCTTTTTTATTTCTCACATTCGATCTACAATCCAACCCACATTTTCTTTCCAAACCATGGAGAACTTTGGTTTGAGTCCTTCTTCAAGTAATTGTCAGTTGTGGGGAGGAAATGAAATTCTTATAAATAGATGCCAATTTAATTAGTTCAAGCTTATAAGTTATTTTGATATGAACTAGAGTGCGATATGCCTCCTTAGTACTCATTTTTAATTCTTTCTTTGACTTGAAAATATAAAAGGATAATGAAGGATGACAAAAGGAATGTAGCATTCCTCCTCTTCAATCTGTGACGATAGACGAGACGATAGCGGTAGTGTTACGTGAAGCAAACTTTTGACGATATCGTTGACGACAGTCGTTTGGACGATGATCGTCTGAAAAGTTACGTGATGAGAGCCCTGTATTTCGATTATTATTTTGAATTCATCAAATAGAAATTATAATTGACAATTTGTCGCATTTTAAATTTAGTATTCTTCAAATTCTATTTTCGTGTTGAGTGTGAGGGATTAAAAATCTTGCGTCTAATAAATCGCGAGTAGTCTAACCACTCTGAAAGAATAACCAAGCAGCTTAACTTCTAACCGCTACTGGACAATAAGAAGCATTTACTTCACTGATGTGTTCTGAGAATGTCTTCATCATCTTTCTTTTGCGTGTATCTTGAATGTTAGTTTAAGGATATTTACTCCCCTTACTTTACACATCTGCAACATCGCGTAAGCACCTCCCTAATGAAACCAATGCCGTCCTCGTTATCTCAATGAAAGATAGAAATAGGTAGGAGGGAACAGCTTGCCGCATGGGTTGAGTCACTTTGCCGAAACAATGGCACCATCTAATTCCTTCCTGAAGCAGACTATAAATTCGTTCGATAACATCCCCAAATGTATTTTAATTCAGACGTTGTAAATCACCTTTCTTCGACAGGCGTTCCTAAAATGAGACATAAATTTCCACGTTGTCATTTCCAAACCACCAGATGACTTAAATTACCTTTGCCATTCCCCACACACTTTTCTCCGGCCAATATACATTGTGTCGCCCTGTAACATCTCACTCACAGTTGTGACTCACAATGCTATTAATTCCTCATCGTCTCTTAAAGCTGACCGCCAAACGTTCCACTTAATCGATCGCTTGTTACGCGTTCAATCGTATTGCGGTTGCTCTTCTAGCCTCCAGCTGCCGCTCGGATCATTTTCCGATGTCATTGCCACTGCGAAGACCGCATCTCCTTAACGACGCCGAGTTACTGACACACTTCATAGCAACTACTTCATTTGGCATTGGACTTGGTTATAAAGTCTGTCGTCTCTTACAGCGGTTTTGCGTTGGAGCTAAGCGGACGTGAATGCGTTTGCGGTGAGAATGGCTTTAAAAATTTCTTTACACAAGGACAATGGCTTAATAAGGAAACAACTCCCCCAACCAGCTAACAGACGGTAGATATTGCTTTGAAATTTGTTTAGCCGCCTCAACTGCCACAGGCAACAGATTGCGCACAATGCGAGCTTCCCCATTATAAGTTTTCAGTTCAAAGATGGCGGAAGAAGGTTCTTGACCTCCTCCCCGGCTTTTGTTTGTCTCCCACTCCCACGAAAATGCCATTCATCTCCATGCAACCGAACAGCATCCATTGTCGTCTCTTTGAGATTTCCTAAGACACAAGCAACTCCCAGTCCTTCAAGTATCTGCAACAGAGTCGCGAGAGAAAAGAACACGCTTCTTCTTCCCCAACACACAAACACAATTCAAACAACATGGAGAAGTAGGTTAATTCATGCACACTCTGTTGGATGAAAGTAAATTGCATTCCTACCAACTTGGAGAAACCAGTTAACTACTATTCCAGAAATAGATACTTTGATGGTGGATGCTACACGCTAAAACTGGTCGTCGCCTCGTTGCCAGAAACACACGCACACAGCTCGTGGAATGCGCTCGAAAACAGAAAAACAAAACGAAGGGGGGTTGAGTGAATTACTCAGAAACAGCCACGCTCCCCTGTGGGAATTGGAGTCTCCCTTAGGGAGGGCAAAACTTCTAGGGCGGGTTATTAACATGGCTTCTGGACTGTGCGCGCCTTCTCCTGTTGCTGAGGGAAATTCAATTCGTATACGCCTCAGTCTTGGGTGGATGCGTCACGTTAAACATCCGACTTCCGTTTTATTTAATTAAATTGAATTTGTGGGGGTTTTGGGAACACAGAAGCCAGGAAACTCAATTTAGCGTGAGTTTTATGGACTCCAGGTGGTAATTTTGGGTGAATGTTCGAAAAAAAAAAATTAGTTCAGCCGTTAGATAGGCAACACTTCTCTCGATGTTCGAATTTCTTGGTTCGAGTTGTGTTTGCCGAATCGCAACAAAACCGATGCATACTTTTTGGTGAATAGTCAGGTTTGTGTTTGAGATAATGGCTTGGAGTTTCTGCAGATCGTCAGGGGTCAAAGCCCGTCTGAGAGATGAATTTTTGAATGAAACGCTAAAAAGCTATCGACAATAGGTGGACTTGTTAATTAATTTGATGTCAAACGAAAGTCTCGACACGAAAATAATAATTCGCGACGACATGAGAACCGTTTGTTATCTATTTGACAGTTCAGAGCTGTGAGGGTGTTTTTTTTTTTAAGTGGCCTTGGAGGATTGAGGGCAAATGACATGGACAAAGCCCAACCACCCCAGTGATTTTGGCCGATTTTAACTTAAAAATAAAATAAATAATTCTTTATTGAATGAACAAGTCCTGATGTTCCAACGTCACGGCCCAGGCTCATTTGTTCATGAACCATTGCCAAGCACATGTATCGGCAGATATTGAAGGTTAAAAAAGATATGAGAAGGACGATACTTTAGGCTCGCCCCGCAGAAAATGTCAAATGTTTTTCTAAAATGACCCTCTGAGCACTAAAAAATAAGAATCAACTTGTAAGGAAATTAATATTTCTCGAGTTATAAGCAACTAAAGTTCGTAGAAGCATAAAGTAAGGCCGAGCCAATTAAATCATTCAACGATCGGTTCCATAACCCAAGCTTACTTGTTCGTGATCGATAGATTTTACGGCTTAAAAAAGGTATATTCAGATAGCAAAATGTTAATAAACTTCTGACCAAATGGGGCTGAGGCTTGGACGTGTACCAAGACACGGCACTTTAACATATGCAGGCACTTTAACAAATGCAGGCTGCAGGCTCAATCTAACAAACAGTTCTAAAAGACTTCTTATAATTTAACAAAAATATCGTTATCGACAGGGCCTAGCATCCAGATTAAGTCACGGAAAATGCAAACGCATCGAATTTATGAAAGTCTTAACAAAGCTCATTTCCTGTCCCATTCAATTTATAAAAGTCTTCAATTTTATTAATTGACCAAAAACTCATCAATGAACGTAGAGAAAGTTTTGAGAACCCACCGTACACCGTAGCTAGACTAGTGATCCAACTCCGACCTCTTGATCAACCCCTAAGACTGTTTGCGGCGCAGATAACATCTCAACACATTGATTGACCTTATCATATAATCACCTGTTGTAACAGAGTAATGAGCTTATGACTATCAACACTAAACTATCATTCCGTTCGTTTTTACTTTATTTCTCCAAATTGATCTGGTTTCTGATGCCGGATTGCCCTGAACTGTTAATTGATTTATGTCATGTGCTGTCTCTGTGTTCAATCTATGCAAATTTCACAAACCCACCCATACTTGTTTATCGTGCGACTGTCTATCTGTTGAAGCTTTCTTTATTTTATATTTTTGACCTTTCAAGATCAGATTCAGTTGTTTTGGTTTGTTTCTTTGCTCACTTGGCCTTGTCTGTATCTATAATAAGTTAATTCATAAATTTATGAAAAATTCTAAATCGAAGTTGTTACAGCTGTTTTTATTTTCGCAGACGTGCTCATTTTTTAGACACTGCTGCAAGTATCTTAATCCTTTTCAGTTTCAGGTCAAAAGGGTTAGACATGTATTGTACCTTAATACTTACGACTACTAAGATGCACTAAAAATAGCAATCAGCCCCTTAACCTTTTGTCAAAATATACTTAAAAATCTGATGTCGGCTGAAGGAGCTCTGGGTATACACCCACATTTGTGCTTGCTTAGAATTTCATGAAGGGTCAATTAAGCTCTACAACATGTTCACCTTAATATCCATTTCTTCTCAACCACAAAAAAAAAAAAAAAAACGGCCGATGATATTTTTGAAGATTAATACTTCCAGTTAGTTATTATTACTTGATTTGAGTATTTTTGAGTTTTTCGAAAATGGACGAACTTTCTGTAGTGTAGAATAACTTACGCAAAAAAAGATTTGAATATAAATGCCGTCGTTTTGGACTACATTAATAGAAAAACATCAAATCATATGTAAGACCCTACACTTGAAAGCAACGAAGTATCAATTCAATATAAAAATAAGTCAAAGAAAATCGGAGGCCTTTCACTTTAAGTCTGTAACCTCTAAGTCGTTAAGCTTGAAAACTAGGTCAAAGCTAATTCGAACGGCCATTCTTCAGTCTTTAAAAATAACTCAGTTTCATACCCAAAAGTACAACTTCTGAGAAAAACTGGCAAATAAAATTCATTGAAGCTTAAAATTCCAACGAACCAGCACCGCGGATAAATAAAGTTCTTTTAAGAGTGCTCTCTCTAAATGTCACACACCCGAATGCTTCATGACCCAAAAAAAAACTGCCCACGACCTTTTACAAAGGCCGCCAATCCGAATCCGGAAGCCCACTAAACGCCAGTTCCGGTCATAAACCTCAACACATCTGCATGCCTCTAAAATCGACCAATTCACTGATAAATCTCTTTGAATATCATTAACCCCGGACCCCAAACGCCATTGCAACGATCAAGTACGCTCATTACATCGCAGCGGTTCGCAACTCAGCTTTTCACCACTTTACCGAACAAGTTTATTTATTTTTTTTTATTTAGTTGGGTAATATAAATCATTCATTGAAATTACGTCGTATTTTCAAGTTGATTAAAAAAAAATGACCACGATCTTGGCAAAAGGTCGCCTTATTAAAACCTCAACTTGAACCCAGTCTCCCTCGTCAATCATCGACAGGGGATCACAAATCGTATCCTTTCTCCGATATTTACCACCTGGTTATCATCGCTTTTCGCCACATCAATGTCAATGGTCGAAACTTCACCCATTTCCGTGATCCAATGACCCACATTTCTAACACAGCCTTCCAACTTTTGAACCGAACCGCAATTACCCACGACATAACGCGAAATACAATTAAATCAGCCTCACCTCATGAGCCTTAGTTGTCTTAGGCTCCGTAACCTCAAAGATACGATAAATTTTATTTCTCCACACCGTGATGTCACCACACACACGTCAACCGTCACGTAGTAACTTTGCGAAAATCTTTGATACAAAAGCTTTTTAACTAATAAAATTTATTCATCAAAACGCTTACTCTACTCGTGCGTAGCCCGCAGTGGAATACCCATGAATTATTTATCCCATCACAAGAGCTCAGGAGGGCTCTGCTCACCCAAATTGTCTGCCACACCACCGCGGCCAATGTCAATGTCAATGCATCAACGGAAGTGCTGGTTGGGTTAAAATAAAATAAAAATAAAAAAAAAGATATCGACCGGTGTGCGGAGTATTTTTTCGATGAATCGGCCTTGCAGTTTGTGATAATTAGACGGAAGAGGAAGTCGATTTCTTCGCGAATGTGAATCTGACATTTCTCCTTGATCATGACGATTCGATCAGCGAATTTTGTTGTCTGTGGATGTGGGTGAAGGATTATTTCTTGTCAACTGCAGCGCCAAAAATAAGGAACTTCATGTGGTTACGCGTGAAATGATCAATGTAAAATTTAATCTTTTCGGAAAAAATCTGCAGTAAACAGAAAGTGCCAGTCATTCATCACCTTTGAATGTAACATCAGAGTGATTAATGAGGACCGATGAGGGCAACACACTTAAAAAATGATGACTCTACCAAACTTGTCTCCATTTGGGAACAGAACAATTGCTGGTCAAGTAGCATTGATTGAAGTCAGGACGAGGAAAAAAAAACATACAATACACCGCATATTTTCACATATTCAGTGCAAAATTGATTAACTTCATTGAACAAAAATTTAATGAAATGCAATGAAATAATTTACATTGGCGTCCATTTTAGTCAATGGCCCAAAAAAATTGACGGTTAATGGTATTAATCTTTATTATTCAGGAAAGTTATTATAAACGGAAAAATTATCACGATAACAAGTTAATCGATTTGTGCACTAATAGAATAAAATAAAGCTTGAATTTCATTCAACTTTATTCGTTTTATAAAAATCTTAAAAAAGAACAGAGCAATCATTGTATTTAATTTAATTTAATGTGCGCCAACAGCGCCACCCTTTCTATTTTCTCTAAGCCTTCACGTTGCAATTATGTACGAACAGATCCGGGAAAGAAAGTATCCAATTTGTCGTTTTCAAGTTTAAAATATCCAAACAAACCAGAATCCATTTTTACATAGTTAGATAAATTTTTTGTCTTGAATTCCTTTACGTCAAAGAATTTAAAAATTACCGTTACCACAAGTAACTGCTGCATTCTTAAGCATGCAGATGACATAAATCATGTTGTCTAGAAAACTTTGTAATAAAAGTATGATTTCGAATTTCATTATAGACCGACTTATATGAAATTGTAGTTTAATAAAATACATGCCGAAGATGGATCATAAACTTAATTCTTTCTTCTGTAGGGTAAAGCAAATTTGTTAACTGAATCTAAAGGGTAATTTTTTAGTTATTATCTTTTTGGCAACACTGGTTTAAACAGCTGACGCACGTTTCGTGTTTTGTTTCACTGTCAAACATCTTCAGTTTGGTCTATAATTTAACCGTGAATCGTCTTACAAACGAACAACGCTTGCAAATTATTGAATTTTATTATCAAAATGCGTGCTCTGTTAAGAAAGTTCAGAAAGTTAAGAAAGTGTTCAGCGACGAAGCTCATTTTTGGCTCAATGGGTACGTAAATAAGCAGAATTGTCGATTTTGGAGTGAATATCAGACAGAAGCATTGCTAGAGCTAACAGAAGCATTGCAAGAGCTACCAATACCAGAAAAAGTCACAGTTTGGTGCAGTTTATGGGCTGGTGGTATCATTGGACTGTACTTCTTCAAAGATGATGCGAATCGTAACGTAACTGTGAATGGTGAGCGCTACCGTGAGATGATATCCAACTTGTACTTCTTCAAAGATGATGCGAATCGTAACGTAACTGTGAATGGTGAGCGCTACCGTGAGATGATATCCAACTTTTTTTTGCCCAAAATGCAAGAGCTTGACTTGCATGACATGTGGTTTCAACAAGACAGCACGCGCAACAATGGACTTATTGAGAGGCGAGTTCGGTGAACATTTTATTTCACGTTCGGGACCGGTCATTTGGCCGCCTAGATCGTGCGATTTAACGCCCTTAGACTATTTTTTGTGGGGCTATGTTGAAGCTCATGTCTATACAGACAAGCCCGCTTAAATTGACGCATTGGAAGACAACATTGAAGCATTTATTCGTGAGATACCGGCCGAAATGTCGGAAAGAGTATGCCAAAATTGGACTAAGCGGATGGACCATTTGAGGCGCAGTCAAGGTCAACATTTGCATGAAATAATCTTCAAACATTAAATGATATGGACCGTACTATCGATTCAAATAAAGATTTCAATTTTCTGAATTTTATGTGTTTTTTTTTTTTGAAAAACTTTCCTATAGCTTTTAAAAAATCACCCTTTACAAAAATTCTGATGAAATTCGATCAAAATTACTACGATGGTTTCTTCAAATCCTCAATTTCAAGCTTTTAACCAGATGATCACCAGATGCTAAAAAATATCGCATCTGGTAATTTACTCGTATATTTCTTATACTTTCACTCAGTTGAGAATTATTTAGACTATCTACTACTATCGTTCGTAATAGGCGCTCAAAGCAATAATAGGATAGTGAAAAAATTGAAGAATATGGCCTATTGTCTATAATAATAATAAATAACCTTTTTTGCTTTGGCTGTATATTCTCTGAATTCTTAAATTTTTGGCTAGTTTTAAAATGTAAGTCACAAATATTCATTAAAAAAACTTTATAAAGTCGAACATTTGACTTGAAATAAAAATATAAAAACTCAAAATACAGCTTAATTCAGCTAAATTATATGAAGTTAAGTATTTTATTGGGAGTTCCTACTACTATTTAGCTGCTGTTAAAGGATTTGGCTTAGATTTCACAAGTTTCTGACTGTCGTCTGCCTGCAATTTGGTAATTTTTATTTCAAATTGCGTAATTTTGTGTTTTTTCATTAAATATCTCTATAAATAAACTATGTCTCTATAAAAAATTTAAACTTAAAAAGAAGTCCACTTTGAACATCACAGGCCTTATGTTTCATGTCGTGGTGCAATAGAAGACGTTTGTTGGCAACAAGGAATAACAACACAACTCAACTTATGCCGAAATTAATCAAAATGATGAAAAAACGGCTCTAACAAATGACTTTCATTCCGTGTACTGTGCCATATTTTCCAGATTCGTGGGTGTCCCATTAATACTTTGAGCGACTACATATAACTCTTTTCGGCTGCGACATCACAAAGACGCTTCCCAGCCACCCTTGTAAGTCGGACGAGTCACTATGAAACACGTCTGCCTGTTTAATTACGACTTGTAATAAATGATTTTTAATTGATAGGTCTTCTCCTATTCACTCACTACCTTACCGCATCAATCACCATCCTGTAAGCTGTTCAATTACCTGCAAATAGAAAAAATAAATAAAATATTAATTAAAATATGAACACCCATTCAAACTAAATAAATCTTTTTGTTTTCAGATCCCCACGTCACCAAAGTAAACAAGAAACGGACCTAAGTGTGCCATGCACATTGACTGCGTGATGCGTCTTCCAGAAACTCCCCAGATCGCGAAGGACACGAGAAATCACTAAAAACCTCAACAAGACAACCCTTGCAAACCTCACACAGCTACAACACGAACCAAACATGGTCCTCAACCTCCTCTTTATAACCACTGTGATAAAGTCCACCTTCGGGGTGGTCACCACCGGCCTGTGGCTGATCCCGCTGATGCTGGCAGCCATAACCTACTTCCGCTACGACCGTGTGGACCCAGAGTCCCGGCCGTTAGACAACGCCCGCCTGTACATGGAATACGACTTCATTGTGATCGGAGCTGGATCAGCGGGAGCAGTGGTGGCGAACCGACTGACAGAGGTCAAGAATTGGAAAGTACTTCTGATCGAGGCCGGTCCCGACGAGAACGAGATTTCCGATGTGCCCTCGCTGGCCGCCTACTTGCAGCTGAGCAAGCTCGACTGGCAGTACAAGACCGAGCCCAGTAAGAAAGCATGCCTGGGGATGAAGAACAACCGCTGCAATTGGCCTAGAGGCAAGGTGCTGGGAGGCTCTAGCGTCCTCAATTACATGCTCTACGTGCGGGGCAACCGCCACGACTACGACCATTGGGAGTCTCTTGGTAACCCCGGCTGGGGGTACGACAATGTCCTGCACTACTTCAAGAAGTCCGAAGACAACCGGAACCCATACCTGGCCAACAACCCGTACCACGGAAAAGGCGGCTTACTGACGATTCAAGAGTCACCATGGCACTCGCCGCTCGTGGCCGCCTTTGTCGAAGCTGGCACCGAAATCGGCTATGAGAACCGCGACATCAACGGCGAGAAGCAAGCGGGATTCATGATCGCCCAGGGCACCATCCGCCGCGGCAGCAGATGCAGCACAGCCAAGGCCTTCCTGCGGCCGATCAGGCTAAGAAAGAACTTCCACCTCTCGATGAACTCGCACGTGACCAAGATCCACATCGATCCAGAGACAATGCGCGCCTCCACCGTAGAGTTCGTCAAGAATGGCAAAATTTATCGCATCAAAGTGAGGAAGGACATCATCCTATCGGCCGGAGCCATCAACACCCCACAGCTTCTAATGCTGTCTGGCATCGGGCCGAAGGAGCACCTCGAGGACGTCGGAATCCCAGTGCTCAAGGACCTGCCAGTCGGCGAGAATATGCAAGACCACGTCGGCATGGGCGGAATGTCGTTCCTAGTCGACAAACCTGTAGCCATCGTCCAGGACCGCTTCAACCCCACCTCGGTCACTTTCCAGTACGTGCTCCGCGAGCGCGGCCCCATGACTACCCTGGGTGGGGTGGAAGGTCTCGCCTTCGTCCACACGATCTATTCCAACCGCTCCATCGACTGGCCCGACATCCAGTTCCACATGGCGCCCGCGTCTGTGAACTCCGATAACGGAGCCCGCGTCAAGAAAGTCCTCGGTCTCAAGGAGTCCCTCTACAAAGAGGTCTACCAGCCCATCGCCAACAAGGATACCTGGACCATTATGCCACTGCTCCTGAGGCCGCGCTCCCGTGGTTGGATCCGTTTGCGCTCCAGCAATCCCTTCCATTACCCGCTCATCAACGCCAACTACTTCGATGACCAGTTCGACGTGAAAACCCTCGTCGAGGGTGCCAAGATCGCCATCCGCGTCTCCGAAGCCAAGGTCTTCAAGCAGTTCGGTTCGCGCCTCCACCAAATCCCTCTGCCCAATTGCAAGCACCACAAATTCCTCTCCGACGAGTACCTTGAGTGCCACATCCGCACCATTTCGATGACGATCTACCATCCTTGTGGCACCACGAAAATGGGGCCCGCCTGGGATCCCGAGGCTGTAGTCGATCCGCGTCTCCGCGTCTATGGCGTCCGAGGCTTGAGAGTGGTCGACGCAAGCATCATGCCGACGATTAGCAGCGGCAACACCAACGCACCCGTCATCATGATCGGCGAGAAGGGCGCGGACCTCATCAAAGAGGACTGGCTAACGAATCCAGAGTACAAAAACGTCGACTCCCACAGATAGCCTGTGACGTGAGGGGGTCAAGCCGCGGCAGTGCCATGGAGATTGGTCTACGGGAAAACGTTCCTCGAATGAATGAATGTCTCAGTGCTATGAACGAATGAGGTTTTGAAGCTTCAAAAGTCAGTCATTAGTTTTGTTGATTAGTTTTTAATATAAAGTTAATTGTTTTGTTCTTTTTATTTATTTTTTAAATACACCGTTGATTTAGAGATTCGATTTAAGTTGTAAGAGATAATTATGTAAATAGTAGGATATACGAGAATAAAGGACGTGCCTTAAGTTTCAGGTGGTCTTTCATTTAATAAAGAAGTTGGATTGTCTTATATTCGTCAACTTCAATTAGTTACCATGAAATTTTTTTGAGACAAGAACTTACAGGAGATTTCAAATTTTTACAAGAGATTATCGTCTAGAAGGCCTTACTATAATTGAAAACGCATATCAAAAAATCTGTCTTTAAGCGGCTTTTGCTTAACTTCGGTGCAACCTCGAACTTCCCATGTCTGACGTTAGTCAAGGTCAAAAGAAAGTGTACACCCATGTTCCGATCATTCAACGCCTTTTTAAAAGCGTCTGGGTTTCATTATAAGATGTATTTAATTCCTTTGTACAAGGTTTTCCAATAAGAGGTGTTATTTTGATATTCAAGGAAAAATAGCAATTTTGGAAATAAATGATTGAATGTTTACTTGAATTTAAAGGGGAACGTATGTATAGAAAACAATATCAGTCAAATGGCCGCCTCGGCTACACATACAGAACCGTATCCTTTTCATGAAATTTCCTATCACCAAATCATAAAGTGGCTGCTGTATGCCCTGAATAGCTTAACGAATTCCATCTTTAAGGTCTTGAATGCTAGGCCGTTGGCATACACCTTATCTTTCACGTAGCCCCAAAGGAAGAAGTTGAGAGCTGTTAAATCACAAGATCTCGGTGGCCAATTGTGATCACCCCTTCGAGAGATAGCATGGTTCGGAAATATTTCCCTTAAAAGATCGATGGTTTCATTACTTGTGTGGCACGTAGCGCCGTCTTGTTGAAATTAAACGTTGTCCAGACTAATACCATCTAATTCCGGCCATATAAAATCAGTAATCATCTCTCGATAGCGCAATCCATTCACCGTAACTGTTGCTCCAGCCTTATTTTTGAAAAAGTAAGGTCCAATGACCCCGCCATACCATAAACCACACCAAACAGTTACACGTTGAGGATAGAGAGGCTTTTCAACAATAACTCTTGGCTTTTCCGAGTGCCACATGGGACAATTTTGCTTATAGACGTAGCCAGCGAGGTGAAAAAGGGCCTCATCAGTCAAGACAATTTTGATGAAATTCCGGTTCATTTCATGCATTTCAAGGACCCAATCAGTAAAGACACGACGTTGTTGATAAACGACCAGCTTGAGTTCTTGTGTTGCTTGAACTACATATATAAGCCTTAAGCACCAAGTCTTTATCCAAAATACGATGTAATGACGTTTGTGGAATGCCCAATTCCACAGAATGGACAAACCTTGGTTTTCTTCAATACTTTGGACTACAGCAGTAATATTCTCAGTTGTTCTTGAGCGACATGCACGGGTTTTATTCTTCACATCACTAACTTGTCTCAACAGCGCGAATTTTCCCACCAATCTCTGTATAGCGGTCCGAAGGTGCAAAAATTTGTTAGTTTTACAAACCGTCTCTACCAAATTTTCAACATGTTTATAGTGAATTTTAATGTTTATAGTTAAATTTTAATTCGATAAAAAAAAATATGCGAAAATTGTGCGTCGCTTAGGCTGCGACCACTTGTGGTCGATCCGGGAATTTCATCATTTATTTCAAAGAATCATTTGTAACATAACACGAACTTTTCAGGACAGTTGGGTTGTAAGATAAGTTAAACTACAACAGTCTTATAAAAACCGTGCTTGATTTCAGATTTTTTTTGGTTTAGGAAGGTTGGAAGGTTGGAAGGTATAAAACAAATTATTACATTAAAATAACAAAAGGCACTCCAATTCTTAAGATGCCCGTGTATGTAAGCACTCTCAGCTTAATGAATTGCAATCTGTTATCATTTTCATTTAATAATAATTTTTATTCATTACAACATCTTGATCTATTATTTCGATCTTATAAAAACATTCGGCAGTTAATCTTTCGAACATTGACACATAATTCCTCGCCCAATGTTCATCAACTTCTGAATCAATCAACGAGCCGGCCCAACCACGGCACTTGTAGTACTTTATAGATATGTTGAATAACCACTCGAGGAGTTCATTGAACGGAACTTAACCTAAAAAAGGTTTTAAACTTTAAATATGCTAATATTCACTGATAAGTATAGGCTACTGGAGCTTAGGCGCACTAATTTGAATTTAACTTAAGGGGTAAGAAGACAGTTCGTCATAAACAATTTTTGGCTGATTTTTTACAAAAAACATGTTCAAGAAGTTGCATATTTTTCCAGTCCCAGTCGTAGTTTTATGCAAAAGTTCTTTCTAGAAGATAATTTCCCCCTGTTGACCTGTTGCAATACATTTTTTTTGCTGTTTACAGTACCTTTCAAATAGGTATCATCAAAAACGCTCAAATACTCTAATAGAACGAGTAAAAATTTATTTGATCCTTTGCAATTTGCCTTAAGTTTTAATGGATATCTTTCTTAAACTTTTAGGCAAAGATATCTATTCATTTTTGGAGATTAATGTTAATTTCTTCTACATATAATAATGCGCACAACGCGTACTGCACAGCCGCAGTTCGTTTCTTTGCAGATGGGGTATACTACCAGCAGAAGTCAGAGTGTTAGGACACATTAGCCGACGGTACTTCCTTTTGATGGTTTTATATCGCACAAAAATTAAGCGTACCAGGGAAGCTGGATAACTATTCAAAGAAAAAAACAGCTGCCAAAATGAACCCACAACAGTAAAACTACGAACTGAGCTCGCCGCCAAAATCTCCACGTCACAATCAAAAACTTCAGTTTAGCTATCAAAATTAAGACACTTCAAATTCACAGTCAAGTAGTCTCGAATTCCACTCGGGAAACTGTCAAAACTATCACTTGAAATCTATAGTATCTCAAGCCCCTTCCCCTTCAGCAACTATTTACCCAACCACTTAGCAACTCTCGAATTGCTTCGTAAATGTTTACCCAACTTGTTTGTAAGATCATCTCCACGTCTTTACGAGTGTTAGCCTCCACAAATATTTGCATTTGATCGATGATATTTTGAATCGATTCACTCCATGAAAAGAAAAACAGGAGAAGCCTCCAGAGCAAACCATCGATCAACCGCAAATCACGTACTCGTGCTTGATCGTTGCAAATGGTCAGTAAATTCTAATTAGCCATCGTAGAATGCTGATTAGCCACTCCTCTGGGAAGAGGGGTTTGCTTAGAACGAGAAAATTTAAATTTGATTACAAACTTCGCCAGCAGTCGAAACGTGGGGGGGAATTATAAAAACAAAAACTCATCACGAATGACAGTCTAGGATGGTTGATTGTTTCTAATTTCTAGTCAGCGCGTGGAATTTGCAGCGGATGCGCTTTCCCGCAGACTGACGTAAATTTAATTATTTTCCACAGATAGCAAGGGGGTTTATAATCAAAGGGCTGACCTGTAATCATCAGTCATAGTGATGGTCCTAACAAGTACCAACATTGTTCGTTGTAATTGACGGCTATCATTTGGCTGTAAACACTCTGATTAACTTGGCTTTGTTTTGACTCAATGTGGCTTTTAATGAGGTAATCGCAGCAATAAGGTAACTATTAGCATTCGATATGGACTTGAGGTGGAGTCTGAGGGTCACATCTATCACGAGGGCCAGATGGAAAATAATTCGATCCTTTCCACAAACTCAAACAAGCAGAGTGCTAGCGGTCATTGTCCCCTTTTCCGTTAGTCATGACGCCCCAATGTGTCACATTTCTATTGACAAAAAACTTCATTATTACGTCACAAACTCCCCAAAAACCACTCCATTCGAATATAAATTTAATTTTCTCGGGTACGTACGTGCTCGGTAGACTGTCGCACGTTGGCCAATTAAGGGGGTTTTATAGAGAGGTCTACTGGGACGTCAAATTTGCATTCATTACGATCTTCTCTTTCGGTTTTCCCATGGCTTTGGCCTTTATACTTGTGAATTGAAGTGTTTAGCGGCGGTAAAGTTCTTGACTGGGATCTTCTAAGGCAGTAAAGTTTGAGGCTGGAGACATTAGCACTTGGCTGCAACATGTTTTTGATAAGTTCCCAGCTTCCTATTGTCTCACAGATGTTAAACATGAAATTAAACTCGTGTTTTGTTCGTTGCTAATCTGGTTAAACATCTTTAGCAAACACGTGTGCGGCAGGAGATAGTGATGTCATGGACGTGAATAATTCTGTTATTATGGATAGAGTTTGAAAGGGAAGTTGATTTCATTTTAAATTAAAAAATTAACAGCTAAAGATGGTGGGGATTCAGATAGGTGCCATCTTAGATGTGTCGTCTAACGATATCGTTTAAAGGATAGGTTTACTTTACGTAAGCGTTATAAAAAGCTATCGCATTTTACGCAACACATACCGAGATCTGTCATTTTTGACGATGGTTTCGTAACTATAGTTAAATTCGGTATCGTCGTAGAACATTGGATTGGAAAAGCAATCTGTGAATTTTTACTAACACTCATCGGTACCTCTTTTTAAGTAACGAATAAGTATCTTGTGATATTGATCCACATATACAATTACTTATATTTTTGTCTATAAATGAAATTAAGACTGGTTTTAAACTGAAATTTTTTTGTTATTTATCTCTTTATTAATTGAAATAGGAAAACGGTTTGCGGATTGATATTAATAAAAAAAAAAAATGGCGAGACATTGGAAAATCCAAAAATAAAAACGGAATACTCTGCACAAGTTTCGAGTTTGAGCATAAAATACACAAGTGACAACGAGCTCTTTTATTGGCAATGATTCCATTTTACATATAGTTTTACAATTTTAAATATACAGAATACAGTTTTTTAAGCAAGAAGATTATCATTCTATAACTAAAAAAGTTAGTGTTGAAAGATTTCATAGGTATTCAAATTATGTAATGAGGGGTAAAAATGCAATAAGATGGTAAAGGCTGGAAAATTCAATAACAAAATTAAAAATTAACAATGATGACGAAAAAGACAGATTTGAATGCACACATCGAAAGACATGATTTGATTTCTTTTCCATTGCTCGATATATTAGGTTGTCAAATATCTCCCTTCCGCCTTTTTATCTTTTGAATTTTCCGGCTATGTACAAAGCGCTACAGAGCTCGTATCCAAACTAATTATGCATAGCGTCGTTTTGTAGGTTATGTCAAGACCTTTCAAATGATGTATTGCCAGATACGAGCTCTGTAGCGCTTTATACTTTATTTATAGCCGGAAAATTCAAAGGACAAAAAGTGTTATATTTGACAACCTAATATAACACAAAGAGCTTGACAAAGGTCGATCAAAAATAAACTTCTTTCAGTATTTTTCTTTAAAAGCTTCGTCTACCTCGGCTCTGCGGTAAAAGGTAGAAACGACGTTAGTACCGAGATCCGACGCAGAAAAACTCTTGCCAATCCCTGTTCCTTCGGCCTCAAGAGGCAATTGAGTAATAGATCTCTCGCTCAAAAAACCAGAGTGAATTTATATAACAACCCGCTTTATGGCGCGGACATATGATCGACCTTGTCAAAAGCGAACAAAGAAGTCTTTTTGAGACAAAAGTTCTGCGTGCAAACTTTGGTCCTGTTTGTGTTGATGGTCACTACAGGAGAAGATTCAACCACGAAGTGTACGAGCTGTAAGGGGATTTGCGTCTGGCCAGGCGTTTACTGATCCAACGCCTAAGGTGGTGAGGCATGTAGAGCGAATGGATAACGATTCCGAAAAGTCTCTCGGAACTCTCGAACCTTTAAATTACTCTAGCCAACAGCGTCCCCATCTTTTTTTGATAGTGTTCACGCCTGAATGATGTCCAAAAACCACTCTAGTCGTTTGCTTTTAAGACAGTTTCATGCCTTTCAAACGCCCCCCTCTGCCTTCTTCAACATATGTACATGAATTTGCCAGCCGTATGCCGGACATGACAAACAGCACGCAATGTACGCAGCTTATCTGAAGTTTCACCATCAATTCCACAAAGTCTGCGTCAGCCAAACGAAAGTTAACCACTAATTTAAGCCCCTCCAAATCATAACCTCTAAACGATTCATTTTCATTTCAAGGCCCTTCCTCAGTTCGTCGACCACCATGACCGTTTCGACTTAATTAATACAAATTTGCGGATAGATCCCAATTAAATCTTCGGTTTTTTCTATGCCTCATAAATTGGCTTGTGCCCACACTTAAAACTCTCCTCGAAAACGTGGTCATTGATCTCGCGCCTCGGTGTTTTGATGACCTCATAATCGTTGGGCAATTATCCGCCCCCTCCGATGAAAGTTTTACAGCTGAAGTATCTCGTCAGTCGTCAAATGCCAATTGCAGCACCTTAAGCCAAGCAACGCAGCCAAGCGTAGAACCCCACGAGAAGGTGGTCACCACCTTGGCCCAGTGAGATTGTCGCATTGCGTTGCGTTAATGAACAACGCGTGTGCATTGTATCCGGCGCTCGAAGATGACGACGGCAACTTTCGAGAATGTGCCGAAGCTTCTAATTCGGCCCTTCGTTTGGATAACCATCAGGTGATGTAATAGACGACAACGTGACGAGTAACAGCTAGTCATAAAGTGGAACCTTTTATGCTCGCTCGGACCTCTTAGACAGCTCTACACGTTTGGCCTTCAGAAGTTTGCAGTGGAACCAATTATTTGGGCTTAGTTCCGCGGTACAAGACAACGATTGTATTCGAATTTTTGATTGCATGTATCTTTTGTTCGAGCCAAATAAACAAATGTATCTGCAAAACGTTTTTGTTTCCATTGAAGGCCGCTGGTGATGGATGCTGGTAGAATAGAACAAATGATAGCGCTGTTTAAGAAGAGAACCAAGGAAGCGATGTTAAGTGCTCCGCGGAGTGGTGTCAGTGTCAATGGAATGCGGTAATTTTTTCAACTTGTCTTTGACCGAATCACGAGTTCCTCACAGCAACGTTTTGGTGATTCATCAGCAAGAAGAAGTTTCGATGATTTCAATGGCGACCGGTTGCGAAATCATGACAAGACATATTCCTACTAAACAGAACACCTGACGATGAATGACTTTGGATTTCTGGGCGCACTTTGGATCTATTTTGAAAGTAAGAAAATGCCTCGAGGGCTTGGGAGAAGAGCTTTGCTAGCCAGAGATGAGTTGGACTTTCTTCAGCATGCGTCACACACAACGCCATACTAAATTTCATAAGATTGTGGAACTCTTAAAATTAATTTTTCTGACTAAATTTGTTGAATTTCTGGGACGGTACTGTTTGTTAAAATCTCGTAGCTAGTACTGCCTAGGAATATTTTTTTTTTCATAAACTAAATGGTCTACGACATTGAAATTTTTCAAACTAAACAGTGCTCCATTTATAGTATTGCCATTAAATAAGTGAAGAGGGACTCGTCGAAAATCCAGCAAAAAAAGAAAGAACCTTCGAAAGGTCTGGAAAAATAATGGGTCCATAAACAGAGCCTTTTCTTTTAAGTTTGCATGTTTTTTTAGCTACGATGCAATATTGACGATCCTAAATCGTTAAGTCTGATATTTTTAATGAATAGCACACACGTCTAAAAAAATGTATCACTTAGCTTAGGGCCGTACATTCAATCGAACTTTTTTACGGCTGAGCTTCAATACTGCATCATAGTTGAACAATTCGCAATCAAGGAATAAAACTTAGATGTGAAACTCTAATGTTCTAGGGGGCTATGGGAGGACACTAGCAGAACAAATATAGTTTATTTAATAAAGGAAAAGTATATTTATTAACAAAATCGGAAATATAAGTTATAAGAAAAGGTTATAAAAATTGCCGTAAACGACGACTGCATGTCAATCAGAGATACCAACCTTACACATTCTTCAAGATTAGTAAGAGAAAAACTTCTTCTAGGATTATTTTATCTCTCCCAATCCACAGATATTGATGGAACTAAAAACCAAAACGTGGTCTACGACATTCAAATTTTTCATACGTTGCCAATACGTCCTATAGTATTTATGCGACGAGTTCCTCGATTTGTGAACAACGAAATTATTTTCCTGCCCTTGCGACAACTGAAAGTGAGTCAACGGCCTGGCCCACAAGACCTTCGGCGAACCAACAAATTTAGTTCCGTTCAAACCTGTTCACTCTATTTGCATATTTAACACCTCTACCACCGTTTTATGATCCAAGACGCTTCTCTAAGTCCAAGCTTCCGCAAACTACCCAAAGCCTCGGTCATTTGTTTGTCATCATACGTCATCTTCTAAATTAATCGCTAGCCCTATTAACGCATCCAACAAACAACAACAAACTATTTCACGAATTAGCCGCAACATCTCACTGTCTCAAGTCACTCGACAAGGTGAAGACAATTTCGATGCAAATTGATTCACCACGCAACAACAAACACTAGCGTTGAAGTTCATTGAAACTGATTAACATTTGAAAGCCAATAGTTTGAGATAATTTGGTTTAAATTCGTTAAGCCCGTTAGGCTGTAGTCTGTCCGGAAGGCCTGTAGTCTTGTAATTAAGTGACTCACGGGACGATGCATTGTTTCGGATGGGCAAATTTATTCTTCGACTTAATGGAGGGCTGCCCTTGGAAGAGTTTGCTGCGATAACGTCGAAAATGCAGTCAGTCGTACAAATTACAATCAGAATTAGAGAGGAGGCCGTGGTAGGTAATTAAAAGGTTCCCTTTAAAGACGACCTAGGCTTATCAGCGATGCCACACGCGAGAGTATCATTCTTGACACAGATGGACGGTAGCATTCAATGACATATGCTGATGGCAGCCATGGAAACGAAGAAGTTGATGAAGAGGAGAATTGTTTAACGAGAAGTTAATTGGACTGCATTTCGTTTTTGTCACTGAGATGTGAGCAGGGTATCAATGCCACTAATCTAGTGAATCAGAATTATCGGTGGTCTTGATGGACTCTGCAGATCTTCTCTTGGGATGGGTCGACTTTGGAGGTCAGACATGAAAAAGATGGTGACCATTCAGGGTGAATGCTAAGGCCGAAGATGTTTTTTTTTGTCTCTTGGTTTACGAAACAGGCTGCCTCAACTAATAAGAAGTTGATAGCCAATAAAGTAGATTCGGTAAGCATTAAAAATGCAGAAATGCTGGGAAAAGTAACTGGACAAAAAAATGGGACTTTAGGAACAGATAAGGACGACCACTGGCCATTCCAACTGAATTCATTTTTTCTTTCTTTTTCAAGTCCTTAGCCTAATTCTAATTAGTTATAAACGTTTGAGCCGAATAAATGTTTTATGCAAAAATACGAAATACTTGTTGTCGGAAGATTTTTATGAAGAAAATGGTTTGAAACAAGAACTGGACTCTGCTTTGCAAAATTCCTTCACTGCTAATAGCCTTGTTGTTCTATAGAATTTAGAAAGAATTTCAGAAGTCATAAATTACTAAAATCTGTGGCGAATGTTCAGTTCTGTCTACGAGCAAGGCGAATGGAAAAGAATTGTATAAAGATGATTTATGAATTGTATAAAGATGTGGATATAGTCCGGAACACAGAAATCATTCGACTACAATTGGTCGGCCACATCGAACGTATGGACACAAACGCTCAAGGTCTTCGAATCCGAGCCACCTGGTTGAAGGAGAAGAGGGAGACAGAAACTCCGATAGAGAGACTAAGTGATCGCGGATGCAAGGCAGCTTTATCCTTCAGACTGGAAGCAGCATAACGACCATCACCGTTAGAAGACAGCTGTTGCCCAGACACAGAACCTTCAAAAGTTGATTGGTTGAAAAGTAAGTAGTAAAACAATTTGCAACAAAAACCAAGACTGCTTAAGAGTTATCAAGAAGTTCTTGTTATCAATGTTTTTGCAAACCAGCTAAAATAAAGCCTTCATTTACTTGTACTGATTTTTACGATACCCTAAAACTCGAGCGATAGTAAAAAAAAAATAATTTAATTGTTGATTTATTAATTTGATTGTGGCTCCAATAATAAATATCAGTCATTTTACAGGTGATGGCATGGTTAGGTAGCATTGCTTACATTGGTACCGATCAGCTACAGTAATCGACCAGCGACCAAAATTGGCCATTTAGTTAGTCTTTTATAACAAGGAGGTCGACTTTACAGTTGCAAGTCCTTTAAAATTTTCAGAATTGCAGAATTGAAGTGAAATGTTAGAAAACTCGCCTTCAACTATTCCGTGGTCCAAAGGACAAAACATCAGCACGATAACCACAAAATCCACTAAGTCCGTTCTACGAAATGTTCTTTTAGATTCGAATTCTATCAAAGAGGAAACTTATGGAATAATTCCAGATGAATTGCGCTTGCTAAGCGATTTTTGGACGATTTTTTACTAGATCTCTTGCTAACTTATTGCCTTTAAAAGAAAACTTCAACATTCAAATTTGCTTAGCGACTATTCGACAATTTTTTACACAAGCTGTTGCTATTTTATTGCAATCCTTAGACTGGTGCCTGCCTAAAACCCATCAAACAAATTTATATCCTTAAAGAAACACAAAACCACTATCACTAAATGCCAGGATCCTTCAAAACACAACAAATATCCACAATTCGCGAATAGAACGCAACTTATTCCCGCCGTCACCACCTGATTACTGATCTCTCTAACGGAACTCACTTCGACAAGCAGTCTTGGACTATTTCTTAAGTAGGAAGCCACTCGTGTACCATTTCACGGACGCATCTTCAAATATTCAACGCTCCAAGACCACCAGGAAGAGCCAGCCTCCCCTTCGCCACCAAACCTCTCCACTCTAATCAAAACACATCTATCTCTCAATGAAACGACATTGCATCATAAATTTGGTATTCTAATTACTTTTTCCTTCTAGCTTAATTAGCTTCACCCAAAACGACAGAAAACAAAAATGTTAAAGACACACGCGAGAGGTTCTTCAGCAAACCCCAAAAAATCGATCCATACATACACACATACACCGGAGGAGCTACGCGCGACAAACGACTTTTAAGCCAGCATCATAATCACGGAATATCGGTCAAAGACAACCGCTTCGATACGCCAACTTGGTGCGTTGTTGCGGCGAGGGGGTCACGCTCGCAAATACTCAGATACAAATCAAAGCTCGTTTCGCTCACGCTCAGTGCGCCAGTACGGTAACTGTTACTGTAGTATTTTCCAATGATTCTCATTCTCAAGCCAAAAAAAGCTCTAGCTGTGAGGGGTATTCACCTCGCTAGTCATTGGGCGCCTTCCACCAGCGTGAAGACGACTGAAAGAATGTATCTGGAGTCGTAAAATGGCAAACGCCATGCGGCAAGCGCAACAAGTAACAATCTCAAATTAAAACCGAATGAAAATGCATTCAACTCTGTGGCACGGTGTACCTCTGTGTGTGTGTTTTGGGTCTTTGGCTGTCCTTGAAGAGAGCTCTTTTCACGTTTCTTTGGTTTTAATGGTGGAGATGTGGAGATTGAGACTTGCTACGTGCTGGACTGCGAATATCTAGATAATTTCGCAAAAAGCCAAAGTCATTTCATGCGGCGATCTAAGCAATCTGCCGAAACCTGATCGTAGCCTTTTCGGATGAGGTTCTCGGATATTTAATAAATTAGCAAATCATTTGTTATTCAAGATGCATGCACGACCGGGTTTTTTCTTCTCCACAATGGGAATCCCTTTTCTTGATAATCTTTAACGTAGAAGAGGATTCCGTAGCGGCGGTAAGAACTCGTTTTAGTGTCGACACGATCCGGTGGAATTGAATCATCTGTTAAGAATAGCGACCCAGCGACCAGTTCCAGTTGCTTTGCGGTAAAAGGATCGAACTGCGGATGGGATTTCCTGTTCAAGGACGGAGAGTCGCGTCTCGGTGACCTTCGAGTTCTGTATGAGTTACGGATCTTTGATCCGTTCATGTGGAAAATAGAATGTCGTCTAAAGAGACGTGTTTAGTAGCAGAACATTTCCGCAGTATGGCGTGTAGCAACTTCACGAAGCTGTCACTTTTTTGCTTCCTGGACGATTGCGATGTAGCGATGTTCTATGAATCGCTACTATTTTCACATTTTTAAACTCAGATTCAAGTTACTTGTCGTGATATGATTTTCGGCTAGAGTTTCGTTTTTATCCTTATTACTAAATACTCAAAAAAAAAGGAAAACATAAACTATTTGCCCTAAGACAGCAAACTTTTTCAGCATGATTATGAAAATAGAAACCGTTAATCGTTGTAAAAAAAAATACAACAAATCAAAGGCTACTGTAAGTCTTGTAAATCAATGAGATTCATCAGCAATAAAATTTCCATCAACACTCGATTGCAAAAATAATTAAAAGCAAACAGAAATCACTAAAGCGTAAGGAAAACGACTTTAAGGTCATAAATATACAAAAACACATCGTAAAAATTTACGTTTTCTTATTTAAATACTCGTCTTGGATTTGCGATTACTTAGAACGTTGCCCGTCGCGGTTAAAACAAAGAGATGAGACTTCAATTAGATGCCCATAATGTCAACAAAGTTGTTTTATTTTTCAAGACTTGAATACTTATTTGCTTTAAAGGTGAAAAATGTGACCGATCATTGAAATTTATAAGCAAAATGATTTAACAGTGGCATTAATTGATAATAACATTATACTTAAGTTTAAAGAAAAACAAGTAATTAGAATACAGATTCAAAGTTGTTGAATAGTAATCTTAAATAGGTGTCATCTTTAATAGATTAATTAGGAGTTTGTCTATATTAATTACAAGTAATGTTTTGTCATGACAGTAACAATTGAAGTTATTTATGATTTATTCTTTACTTCGCTTCAAAATTACAATTTGCCTACAGCAGTGAAGAAACTATTATCAAATTTACTTAAATGTGAAATCTAAAGAATGTTTACTGTCCGATTTTACTAAAAATAGTTTAATTTACGACGAAGTAAGCTAATTTCAAAACAACGAAATTAACCTACGAGAGGTTTTTTTTTACGATCATTCTTTAAATAGGTAGAACACGATTTTGTTATGTCTCGCAAGCTACAATGATAGCATTTTTAATATCCAAAAATCTTGTCTTGTTAATATTCAAAAATGTTATCTTTTTAATATTTAAAAATCTTGTCATTTTCGTTTTTGCCTGTAGGCAATATAGCGTGTTTAAGGTTCTTTCGGTAATTTTTTGTTTTTCTCCAATTGTAGTTTGCCTCAAAATAGCTGGATATGTTGTGAAAGCTTGTCGGCGAATATTTTATTATAAGTATTGCTAGTGATCACACAGTGCACAGCCATTTGATTCCTCCATGAATGGAATAAGGTATAGCATATGGCCCTTAATACATCAAAACTGTTGAAATATTTGTTTTATATTCAAAAAGATTCGCGTCAGCTAAAATAATTTTTGTCCAAATTATCAATTTAATAATTAAATTGCAATTATAATTTAATTATTCACATTATCTCGAATCCTTTAAGCGTTCATTAGCTGCACTTATTATTATATTTGTTAATATTTTAATATTTAACCCTTTCATGACCGCTCTTCATTCGAGTTGCAAGCAAAATATTTCTTTTCACTTCACAAAAAACGTAGTAAAAGACTCCGAATATTCTGATTGCCCTAAAAAAAAGTCTGTCTTATCAATTAATGAACTGAGATTGAGTTTTGGGATGAATTTAAGACACTTTCGTTGCAATTGAGCCCATATTTTTGAGTTGTCAGCAGATGGAATTCATGTAGCCAGAATGGGTTATTTTGTTTTCAGTCTACAAGTACAATAAGATAATATTTCCTTTTAGAATTAATCAAATCAAAAAATTCATATGAAAGCGACATCAAAAACTATTCTGCCATTAACGCTTTAATTACAACCGTTGAACCTCATAAACTAAAGCATTCATTTTCAATGAAATCACATCAACTGGCGGCTAAGGTACTTCCTTTCTGTATGAATTTACTGTACGTCTGCATTAAGCTATATCTTACCATTGCTACTCGTGTTGTTGATATTTGCTGAAAAACTGGTTGGTATTTAAAGAACAACTATCAGAAGCTGTGTGCTTCAAGAAGTTCTCATCAAATTCAACAAAAGAGAAAACTAAAATAGTTTTCATTAGAGCTCTTAATTGTTTTGAGTAGGATGGCAGATGAGGCACTAACAGTTTTAATTCTGCAAAGAAGGTTGCCGAATATAACACAAGAAGCATGGTTTCTAAAAATAAACCATACTAAGATTTATTATTTTTTCGATAAGTTATGAGTAAGTCAGTGAGTTGACTGAGCCCCTCCAACACTTTTTTACTTTAAAATCCTGGGAAATTGGAAAATTCTGCCAGTCCTTACTATGTGTTTTTTCGACAGAACATCTTCGCCAATCAGTGTGTGCCAAAGTTCTGCGTTACTTACCAGAACCCAATTTGTTTTTATTTATGTTCGTCTGTTTTTATTGTTATTTTTATGGTCTTATTGCACCCGTTGAACAGAAAAACATTTTCATGTACATTTTAAAAGAATTGCATAATATTAAAAGAAACAACGACATCCTTTATTTAGACATTGCTTTCACGTATTTTAACTCAGGGTTGTTGAAGAAAAACAAATAAATTTGACTTCGAATTATAGAGGTTAAAAAAGTCATCATTTCCAAAATAGAGATGTTTTTATGTTGTTTTACACAAAAATAAAGTCGAATTAACTAAGAGGACAAGTTCCATAGGCTTTCTTCAAGTTGCAGAGGTTTTTTTCAGGGGACTGATGCTTCTATTTACAGAGGTTTATGAGTTATGAAGGTTTGAGTTATAGGAAGTTCACTGTACTTCATTTGTATTACTCAAGACTAGAAAATAAATTTTGAAAAAACAACGGCAACACTTACAGTGAAGTTATACAGGTTTAAAAGCCAGAAACTTGTTCTTTAATCCTGCATTTAAATCTTTTTAATTGTGTTAATAGTTTTTGAAAAATTCGCTTTCAAACTGAAAATTGTCGTTATTTTTTAATAATTTCTTTTTTTCATATTCATTGATTTGCCTTTTACCCCTCTAAAAAATACAGTTATCATTTTTGGGCACCAAAGTTAGCGAACTCTCCCCCACTACCTACAGGTCTATGTGATTGGCAATTAGCCGGCACCACATAACCTAAGACTAGATCTTTTTCTTGAATTCTCAACTTTTTTAAGCTTCCATAAAAACTTTCTATTAAAATAGCGGTTTATCATCTCGTGTCAACCACAACGTTGCACAAATCCATTAAATTGTGGCGTCTAGCTATGATACTCTTAAAGTTAAATGCAAAGAATTCTTGACTGATTGAATGTTGTTCATTTACGGCAATCGAAATCTCGATCCATGCTCTTTGACCAAACATCTCCCAACAGCAAACCACTATTCATATGGCCACCAGTTCTGCAACAAGTATCCTAACTAGGAGAGCTCTAACTCTACTTCTAACACTATCCAAAGCCGTCAACTTGTTTTAGAATCACACAACTATAACCCTGAAAGCCGAATTCTACGTCATTTATTGCCCACGGTATAGAAAAAAAGCTGCCAACGTCAACTGGGCACCATAAAATTCCAAGAACGCGTTTCTTTTTAAAGAATTGCGCAATACGCTACTGTAATGTTTGCACATCTAAAGCAGAATCTCTGCCCTGCCACCAAGAAGATAAACATCTTAAATTTTATGTTCTTTATGGGTGTCAAGTTTCCGATTTCAAAACACAACGAAACGTTCAAACTCAAGCCATTGACTGGTTATGTAAATCACCCCAGCAAAAGAACTTCTGAGGTGTTTATACCTCCGAAGAAGATGTTCCAACCGGATGCTGAGCCATTGATTTAGATCAAACTCCAGCTCTTGGCTTTCTGCAAGTCATCGGCTCGAAAAAATTCTTTGACCAAAAACATCATGACGCACCACAGAAGGTGCCACCAAAAAAAGACTCCCCCATTAGCACATTCTACGCGAGACTCCGTGCCAAAAAAAAGTCACTCTACAAACACAAATGTACCCAAGAAAACAAGTCAAGGCTATACAAACAGCACAGAGGCTGCATTGAACTTTCAAAAGAATTTCTACCAAGAGCGACAGAGACCGGGCGTGTAATCGGCACGCAATCTGTTCATTAACATCGCTAATCTCAGCCATGAAAGACACACCAACGAAGTTCGCTTCCTAAAAGACAACAGACAACCGAAAGACCCGAAAACGAGATGAATCTTTGATCAGCACTGACATTGACTTTGAAATTCACTTTCGAGATAACCGGAGACCTACCTGCGGAGGGCGAGCGCACACACAATGAACGTGTTTCAGATACAGAAACGCACGTCGCACCGGTGGTGGCATATTCACCGCTCAGGTAAGGACGCCGCACCGCTCACACACACTCAACAGCCGAGAGCGGAGAGCGAAAAAGCTCCGCAATCGTAGAGCGAAAAAATCCGATATTAAGTTTGCGTCGACCGACAGACGGCATTCATTCGCGGTAACGTAACTGTTCCGTTAAGACCGACCGAGCTCGTTCGTGTGTCGTGCCGTGTGTGGTCAGCGAAAAGATAGATTCTTCAGGACTGATCGTAGAATGATCTTCAACTGATCTTGCATCGAATCAGAACAGAAAAAAAAAAACTTAGAAACTCAAAAAAAAAAAAAAAAAAAACGCAATGCTAACGAGCACCAAATTGAAGTTGTTTGTCGCGATCGTCGCCGTGAGTGCAGTCGCGATCCAGTCGCAGAATGTGATCCTCTCGACGCTAGAGTTCCTTCGTCGAGGAAACGATGACATCCGCCTCGAGAACATGGACAACAAGCCGATGGACGGGGAATACGATTTTATTGTAGTTGGTGCCGGGACAGCCGGATGCGCTATGGCTGCGCGTCTATCAGAGAATCCAAAATGGAAGGTTCTCCTGCTCGAGGCTGGTGGACCTGAGAGTCTCATCATGGACGTACCGATCGTGGCGCATTTCCTGCAGCTGGGCGAGATGAACTGGAAGTATCGCACCCAACCGAGTGACCGTGCATGCCTGGCAATGAACCACAACCGCTGCAACTGGCCGAGAGGCAAGGTGATGGGCGGTTCCAGCGTGCTGAATTACATGATGTACACGCGAGGCAATCGCCGGGACTACGACCGCTGGGCAGCGCTAGGCAACGACGGATGGAGCTACAAGGACGTGCTGCCTTACTTTAAGAAATACGAAGGCAGCAGTGTGCCCGACGCTGAGGAGGAGTACGTGGGACGTGACGGTCCAGTGAAAGTGTCCTACGTCGACTGGAAGTCGAAAATCGCCACAGCGTTCGTTGAGGCCGCCCAGCAGGACGGACTCAAGTACCGCGACTACAACGGAAAAATCCAAGTCGGCGTTTCGTACCTTCACACGACCACTAGAAACGCAACGAGATGGAGTTCGAACCGCGCCTATTTGTACCCACTCAAGGGAAAACGGCCGAATCTGCACGTCAAGAAACGCGCCCTCGTGACCAAGATCCTCCTCCGCCCAGAGACCAAAGAGGCCTACGGCGTCGTCGTTCAGACCGACGGGCAGTACCACAAGATCCTGGCTCGCAAGGAAGTGATCCTGACGGCGGGAGCCATCAACACGCCACAGCTGCTCATGTTGTCCGGCATTGGACCAGCCAAGCACTTGCGGGAAGTCGGCATCAAGCCGATCGCCGATCTCGCCGTAGGCTACAACCTCCAGGATCACACCGCACCAGCGGTCACTTTCACCACGAACGCGACATCGCTTCACTTCGAAGACTTCGCCGATCCCCTACTCCTCAACGAGTTCATGCGACAGACCGGCCCGTATGGCTCCCCAGGCGGCTGCGAGTCGATCGCCTTCTGGGAGCTTGACAACCCCGGCGTCGAGGATGGCTGGCCAGATATGGAGCTCTTCCTGGTCGGTGGCTCAATGTCAGCAAACCCTGCGATATCCCGAGCCTTCGGTCTCAAGCGAACCATCTACGACGCCCTTTTCCGTGAGATCGAGGAAAAGAACCTCAACGCCTTCATGATCTTCCCTATGATCCTCCGGCCGAAGTCCCGCGGCCGCATCATGCTCAAGAACAACGATCCATCCAAGTACCCACTCATATACTCAAACTACTTCCACCACCCCTACGACCTGGACATCTCCGTGCGAGGCCTGCTCAAGGCCATCAGCCTTATGGACCAGCCCGGCATGAAAGCGATCAACGGCCGCCTGTGGGACAAGAAAATCCCCACATGCCTTCAGTATCCCTACAAGTCCTACGAATATTGGGAGTGCTACGTGAAGCACTTCACATTCACCATCTACCACTACTCCGGCACCGCGAAAATGGGACCGAAGAGCGATCGTTCCGCAGTCGTCGATCCTCGCCTAAGGGTCTACGGAATCAAGAACCTTCGCGTCGCCGATGCCAGCATCATGCCCGAGATCATCGCCGGTCATCCCAATGGACCCGTCTTCATGATCGCCGAGAAGGCAGCCGACCTCATCAAGCAGGATCATGGCTTTATACCCTAAAGTGATGTCACACGGGGTGTGCATGTGAATGTGATAGCAAATTACTTGTAAATAGAACGTTTGGGGGGATTTTTTTATGAAAACGAATCTGTACTGAAACTAGTTTAAGCTTAGTCTAAGGTTTAGATACTCGAATAAATATTTTATACTGAAACATGTGTGTCTCTCTATGTGTGAGTTTTTGGCGGAGAAATTAAAAAACGATTTAGCAGCTGATGGCGGACGCAGTAAACAGTTTTAATTGTGCGGTGACCTCTGTATGGTCTCTACGAACTGTTGACAGTTTGATGGGCGTCTGACGAACGCAAATAGTTGCGTAAGATTACCGACGGTGACCCTGGCTCAAGATGGAAGGGGCTTCTATCTCCGAGTCTCTGATCTTGTTCTGACAGAAACAGAGACGCACGCAACTCTAAATCATATCGTGACAGAACTCGTTTGCCCAGCGGGAGGTTGCCACGAGCTTACTGTGGAATGGATTCATGAGGAAGAACAAGAACAACTTTCTTGGAATTTAAAACCCGCTGAGCTGAGTGGGAGACCTACAAGAGTTGTAAGGGAAGCAAAGTTAAGGAAATGCATTCGCTAAATTCAAGGAAAAAACTTCACGATTCATTATTCATTCAACAGTTTTCATTCGCTGAGTTTGACTTCAAAATTGAAAACACCAGTTCGTTTGAAGGTTTGGATTGCACCATAGCAAGTCTTTAGAATTATGCAGCAGTCTTTTTTTAGTCAAGTCTTTACCAAACGATCTTTCGATCTGGGCTATGGCGGTGATTTTCTTTAAGCTAACGCCCGCGTTTTGGATTGCGTTGCCCGACCCGTACGTCCAGATCCAAATTTAAATTTCATCTTTTTAGACCTCATCCTCATAAGTTTTCAGAATGATAGTTTTGTAAAGAATTTAAAAAAGACTTAACTGTTAAAGACTTTTATGAAAAAAAAAAGGATTAATTCCCAAAGGCTTGAAGACATCGGGTAGGCGACCGCTCGGTAGACCCAAGATGAGGATCAAGTCCAAAAGCTCGCACGGTTACGCTTGAGCATACCCGCTGAGGGGTTAGAGTCGGCGGTGGAGAATCGGATTGCCTGGAGATCTCTTCCGCGTGCACTTTCCCGCAACCCCTTTAGTGGAACATGCAGTCACAAAAAATGATGATGATGATGAGGCTTGAAGACAATCGTGTAAAAACTTGCATTCAATTGATTTCAATCGATTGATTGGTCCGAAGGAATGATGCAGTGAAGACTTCAAAAAGGGAGGGATGACGGGCATTGAAGTTTTTGCCTCAAGGCAAATAAATGAATTAAAAATCAGAGGAATAAAATCAATTGATTTGTGAAATAAAAAGATTTAGTTTTTCTACATCTCTGCTGACCACCAAGATTTATTCGAATAAGTTCGCAATTTGCAAATCCTCTTTTGCGTGAAATAGTTGTTAAAAGTTTGTAAACTAATAGAAAACTGTCAGAACACACTTTAAACCATTGTGAACGAACGCTATTATGACATTTCATTGGTTTAAGTCTAGGTAACGAGTTACAATAATAAATTATACTCCTTATTTCTGGTTTCAATTCATCAACAACTAAATTGTGCAATGTAGTTTGAAGAAAAAATGTAATATTTTAGGTACAATAAAGATAAAAAAAAGAAAGAATTCATCAACAACTTTGTTCTTCATCAGGAATGCCAGGATGAATTGTTAAAGAGACACAAGAGCTTCAATGCCTGAGTCCAAGATCTATTATTTGACAAATACCGGAATAATGGAACTTGACCCAAGTGATGTGGTTCTGCATGAAGTCTCTCAGTGGTAACTGCAAGGTCTCGTCTTGTGTGTTGCATGACAAAATGACCTCAAACAAAACCAACGATTGTGTGGCGGCACAACTCATTCATTGTAAAATAAAACTGCAATAAAATTCACAGAGTTGTAAAACTTAGGAGAGGAAGAGTTCTTTTTCGGTTGCATATGGACTTAAACTGAATGGATTCGACTGACTTAGAAAAAAACTCTTTGCGATTGTATTTTATAATATCTTTCAAGAACACACAAGAATATTAGTTTGACTTGTGGATACAAAGACATATCGAATCGACGGGTCAGGTGCGATCATAAGCCGAATTGTTATACAATAACTTTTTTTATATGGTTTGCTTTTGACTTTAACGGGTTGAATGAAAGACATATGACATTATTCTATAGTTCTTCTGGGTGTGACCATGTGAAAGACGACAGGTACAACCCGACGACTGCAGAATAAATCATGGAGACCTTTACAAAAGTCTTAAGTCCAAGGTGTCGGCCAAATTTAATGGTTTCGGACTTCTTGTATCCATTTTAATTAACCATGTGTGACATTTTTGACTTTTAGTACGAATCAATTACACAAGAATGTCAAAACGAATGAGGCTAAGTTTTTTAGAGATATGCTATGAACGGTTATGGAAAGTCGTGGGCGCCGTTGGCTCGTCGCTCGGTTAGTCCGTCGGACTGTTGAGCGAGAGAACCCGGGTTCAAATCCAGCTCGGGGAAGAAAACACCACAAACATTTTTCACGGCCCCACCTCCAGCAAACGACTGACAACCTTCCTGGAGTACTTCTGTCATGAAAAGCTTTCGCAATTCGCCGTTCGGAACCGGCATTAAACAGTAGGTCCCCTCCACATGTGACAAAATTATAACGCGCACAACACAGTGGAGGCGCGAAAAAGCTAGGCTCTGGCTCTCAACGGGCTGTTACGCCGCCCAATACAATACAATTGGCAAATGCTTAGATGCGTCTGCCTACATAACATCAGCCAACATGTTTTTTTTTTTTACAAACATGAGTACCCATTCACCCGTTTATGCGTACAATTGGACTAACACCATACCAGAAAAAGGCTGCCCATATCACGACATTTTCACCCATGTACTTAATAGTGTCGATGATATACTTCGGGTCGAGTTCGTTCGTCCTCATATCAAATAATAAAAAAAAAATTGGATTTCTTTTTATTGATTCATAGTCTCCATTATTATGTAACTTTACATAACAGAGTAATATTTTATATACACTCTAGAATGTAATGATTTTATTCTATTTGGACTAATAGTAAACTCATGAGCAATAAACAACAAGCCTAGCGTTCATAAGTAAACATCTACAAATAGTGCAGCCCCGATCGATGTCTGTGAGATCACTCTGGCCGAAAACTGAGTGCGCGTGCTCCAAACTCAAACGTTGAAAAATTCTCAAGCTATTTCATGGTTCAATACACTTCACCGTTTTTTATCAACTTCATTTCGCTTTCCACCTGACAATGATGACATCAAAATTTTTACCTATTTAGATTATTCTACTACTGACATGTTTGTTTATTTTTAGCGGTCATGGGTTAATGATTCGCACACCACGCGGTATCTGTGACGGGGATCAGTTAACAATATTCGACTTAAATGTGCGGAAGGTAATAGGAATGAGAATTGTAGTCGAGCGATCAAAAGTTCATTTTCATTTAATTTTCAACGCCTAAAATTTTCTTGAAATGCTCAAAATTGAGATCAAGAAAGCTGCTTGATAAGAAGCAACCAGAAGAGTAATGGAAGATCTTTAGGAACTGCTACGAAATTTCAAATTGCCTAGAAGTCGAACAGCACTGAAAAACTGTAATCCTGGGAAGGAGCCACACAAGTGCTCAAAGATGCATAAATAAATCTAAGTGCTGATGGGTTAATGGAAAGTGCTTAAAATATATGCTGTCCTCTCTTACTT
Organism: Syritta pipiens; assembly: GCA_905187475.1. NCBI lineage: Eukaryota > Metazoa > Arthropoda > Insecta > Diptera > Syrphidae > Syritta > Syritta pipiens. The sequence goes on along the minus strand of LR994571.1, from coordinate 6,939,469 downwards.
CTCTTCTGTTTTCTAAGACCCCATTCTCCCTACATCTTTCAATCTCCTTAGTTCATTTTAAGCTTTATAGATAGTTCAACTAAACTCAATATGAATTCTTTTCTTATTGTACATAATAAAAGGAATTGAATGGATGCATCTAACGCCGCAAATTTTTGTCCAGCATTACACCTCAGCGCACACAGTCTTCAGATTCCCTACCTACTATCAGTTTTCTATTCACGAACAATCCCTACCACCTCTAAGAGTAGAAAATCAATGATTTCGATAACCAAAACCCAATCTCTTCCAACAAACTTTAAAGCAACATCGTCTTAACGAACATAACGAACTCACTCATTCAATTTGACATCAATTTCTCTATCGTTGACTTTATAAACACCACCCCATTTCATCCTTTCCAACTCAATTCGCAACGCCATGCCATCCAGAGTCCTATCTCTGCATATCCCAACTGCTGACATGAAGGAAGTCACTTCAGAAAGTCAACGACACGTTAATAATGATGATGAGATGTTGGTTATGGTTTTATTTTTCCTGCTTATACTTGTGACGCCTTTTTGATTGATGATGGCACATCCACCGGAGGTCCTTAAAAATGAATTAACGTGAGCTGGATGTGAGTCGGTCACAAATGCAAGTCAGTTGATCAAAGTTTATCAATTCGCCTGGAAGTATACTACAATTTTTGAACTATCGACCGGTCGTGAATGGTCGAATACCAGTGCTGCTCAAACACTCAGTATAAAATGGTAGTATAGATTTTTTTTTTGGGTATCGTCTTAAGGAAAAAAATCGGTGGGGAAACTCGACACCGAAGGTCTTTTTTAAACAAGGATATTTTTTAGGTTATGTCTTAAGGAAGAACAAAAGTGGACGGTGGAAAAAACACTGCAACACTGCACTAGACTAGACAAAAACAAACATTTTTGTGACAACATACTTTGCAGGGACATCTGGCATCATTTTGGTGCTCAACAATCAAGTGCTTTATGTCTGGTTGTTGTCTTTCTTGTACAGTCAGCATGTTTTTCGCCTCAATCCCAGGGCACATCGTTGAAAACTCCCCCAAAAAGCCCCTGATCGTTTTGTTCAATTTACAAAACAATCAAAAATAATTGAATGCACCCCAGTGTAAAGCGTTCGCCAGCAAAATATATTAATTACAAGGCTCTCGAAATTTTTTTTTTTTTTTTCTGCGCTGTCTATTTGCACGCTTCACATCCCACAGAAGTGCCACAGGAGTGCCGTAATTTCCTCGAATTTCCTACACAAAAAGAAAACAAAAAGCCGCCAGCAGCGTAACAAAACAAAAATTCATGAATTCTTGATCAAGGGAGATGCATAAGCGCAAAGGACCGCGGGTGTGGTTGCAGATTTTACTCCCCATTAGATGTTTTCTAACCGCCGCCCGTCCTAATCGAATGTCAAATGCATTTCGAAGAGAAGAACCCTCGTGTTCGTCCAGTGAACCCACCACAACAACAAACCGAGAGAAATGTTGACATTTTTAGCGAAACCACTTGGCTCCCTCGGCTCGAGCGTCACTCAAGGATCCATTCGGTTAGAAAATATTTACCCTTCGAGGGTGGTGATTGTGTCGAAGAGTGAGTCTCTCCATCTCTCTCGTTTTCCTCGCCTTTCTGGCATAAAATAAGCTCGACTGACCTAACACGAGGTAGCACGTGGTTCGACGATAATTTCCTTTGACAGCGAACGTTTGCGTTGTGGTGTGTGCTATCGATTTTTCCCAACATCAATCATCCCCCACACGCGATGGGGTGTGCTTCTCACATTTCCCATGACCAAACAGAGAGATGTATGGCGAAATGCAAATGCATTCCCTGCGGGATGAAAGGACATTTGGCTGCCAAGGGAAAGGGCGGAAAAGTGAATAAGTATCGCTTACGTATCCCGTGAGACCACATGATGTGCAATGCAGTGCAATAAAGGACGAAATATGTGCCCCGGTGATAAGCGGCTTAATGCATTCTGAAACTATCCGAGTAATCCTCTTATATCCAAACGGACCGACGTACATTCAGTGTTGGGGGAAATGATACGAAATAGCTTCCTAAATCTCTTACTTTAGATTGACCCTTGTCAATTGAAATGTTTACGGTTTTTAGTGTTCTTTCTCGGGGGAAAAAGTCCATTTATTTTAGGTGAAGAATGATTCAAGATTGTTGAAATTTAGATTATTTTTTGTGCTTAAAAAAAACCTCAAAAAGGACAAAGAATACATTACATTGTCCGACAAACTCTTGAAAGCTGTTAGAAAGACCCCTTAAGGAGTGACCGAAATTCGGTGGCAATTTACTTGTAAGTTTTGAATTCGTGGCCAGAGAACAAGGGTTTTGAATGTCAATAAATATAAAGTTGAAGTCAATGACTGCAGTAAAAAAATTGCATTCTTTTAATGATTTTCAAAGAATGCAATCCTTAATGATCCTTAATGATTGCATTCTTTTACAACTCTGCTACCTAAAATAACTTAACATTCATAACATCATTGGGAAAAAAAATATTTTTGAGTGGACCTATGTGTGACATTGAGGTCGATGGTAATTGTTTTAACTTCTCATTTTTAGGGTACCATTCCAAATGGAACGCTTACAAAATGACTTCAATGTTCGTCTATCTATCAACTTTTAAATATCTGTTATCTATTTTAGTTAAACAATTTTTTTAGTTAAAAAATGAAATTTGAACTGAAGATGTATAATTAATCTTGCGTTTTTTTTTTTTCAACTCAAATTAAATTCAATCACAAGATTCAATCAATGTGTTTTATTGAGTATTAAATCTTAATGCAAGTTATGTGTGTTCAATGAACTCATAGATTTGCATTTTTGAATTTCAAATAAATTGGCTATAAAAAAAAGTTCGAGGAAACCTGCCACGACGACAAGAAGAAATTAGAGAAAGTCAGACAAACTGCGTTAGAGCCGAACCAAGTGCAAACCGAACTTCTAGAATCTGCTCAAAGACATTCACAGTCACTCTTTAAAATTTCAATCACCAACAGCTTAACCCAACAACCCAACTGCTACCGTCCTGACACTGATAGGGACATCCATTTCCTAGCTTCTTGAATAATCCTGGCGTCATAAAAAACAAAACCTGTCAACTTCACCCCACAAAATAGCTCGGCTCGCATTTCTTATGACCAGACCAGACCTCCTCTCCACCAGTCACTTATCATCATTACCCCATCGACTCTTCCGCTCTTTTTCAGCTGAAACCCAAAGAAAAAAAAAACACAAACAAAAATGAAAGAAAAACTGAAAAACTATTTTCGTCGAATGGATTCTAGCTGCGACCTAGATTCCTGCGCCAGCAATCCCCATCTCTGGAAAGTTTATTTATGATTCGCCATTGTGACCGGGCCCTCCGTTCCGCCATTTGTCCTATTTGACGTCATACCACCCACTTGCTCACTTGTTCTATTCATCAAATTTTATTCAATTTCGTCCTCTTCCACTGCTCTGAATAGACATGTCCTTTCCCATTCACCGAAAATCCTTTTTCCTGGAGTCGTTTTCATGTCACTGCATCGCTTTTACACATCCGGAGGATATCTGGACATGGCCCAAAGGGATGGGCGACGAGGCAACTGCACTCTGAGGAGGAAAATTTTTGCAAGACATCCTCTGAAATGAAAGGGTGGGTCGGAAGAAGAACTTCTTAAGCGACAGAGTGTGTTCTCTCCTCAGACAGAAGTCCTTTTTTGTGTGTGGTCAAGCACCTCAGAGGACACACTAAAGAGCCAAGGGGAGTCCTTTCAAGGATTGCCAGGAAATTACTTCCATTGCAGAACGACGTGCCAAATGCATTCGTCTGTTTCGCGTGCCGCTGGCGTTCCATGCGTGTCTGTGTGTGTACATCCTTGAGTGGAACGACACAATTACGTTATAGAGAAACGCCGTTATGCTGTTATGTGATCCTGATGATAGCGTCATTAAGGCGCATCCTTTTCTGCCTCACTTACGAGGCGACTAGCTCCCCCGTGTCTGTGACCGTGTGTGTGTGTGTATTTCGCGGTTGTGTGTGTCTATTTAATGTTAAGTGAAATTAGAGAGGAGATTGTTGATAAAAAGTCCAATGTGTGTGTGCTGAATGGTTGGGGTTCCTCTAGAGAAATGAGGTCAACGGCGATGACGGCGGGCGCTGGTGACGTCACCTTCAGCCTTTTGTAAATTAGATTAGATATCTACGCAGTTTCTCATTTTTTTTTTCTTTTCTTGTTCGTCCTGTCTCCTGTGACTCAGCACCGAGGTCTGTGTGTTTATTGGGGGCAGTGGGGATTATTATTGTTATTCCTTTTCTTTTAAAGGCGTTCAGGAGTGAAATTGTTCGTCTGGAATCTATGGCGTCTGAGCTAATAGGACAGATTGTTTGTAGACTCAAAATAGAGACACGGAGTGAAATGCTTGAAGCAATGCGGATAAGAAAAAATGAAGCAAGACAGTGAAGGAAAGGAACATCTGCAGCAGGTAAACTAATGTGGTCTATTTAATTATCTAAGGCGATATCTTAAATGTAGAGAACTGAAAAATGTGATGGGAAAACTGTGATGTAAAAAATGTGATTCGCTTCAGACATATTTGGCCACCAAGCAAAAGCATCGAACAAACCGTGCTGTTTTGTTTAAAGTAAGCTCAGCTTCTGTCGACGTTCTTCACAAAGAGATTGCCTTCAATACTTCCAAAGAGATCATCCCTATTGCGAGAGTCGTTTTTATTCGCTCTTTTTGCGTCCTAACTTTTTAGGCGTTAAAGTGTTGGTATTGCACTAATCATACGCCAGGATTTTATAAGACACATACGTTCCAAATATTGAAAATAAGGAGAGCTGTAATTTATGTGTTGAAGGTCTGCTTTCCTTGCACTTCGAAGAAAATCATATTTTTATACCCCGAATAAAGTCTTCAAAAGCTTCAATTATCTTTCTTTTCGATCCAATTTTTGTTTCCGGGTCAACAACTAGATTTAGCTGAAGGAGGACGGAATTTGCTGAATTACAATCACTTCTTTGTTTTTTTTTTTTTTCAAAATGGCCCTCCTCTAGTCATTTGTATCTGCTTTTTATTATACAAGTTTTTGCTTCACCTTAAATTTCACATTGAACTGAACATGTGTCATGCAATATATGAAAATGAATTCCTATTATTTCTTTTAATCCTTTCATGCCCAGAGTTGTTCCTGTACAACATGAATTTCATCTACTGACAATTCGATAACTCTGGCGTAATTACAGTAAAACTAGTATTTTTTTTCTAAAACCCGGCTTTAGACGATTTAAGTCTGCATCAGATGTCTCCTAGTGCAAAAATAATGTTCGGGATCTTTTACTTCGTTTTTGATGAATCAAAAAAAATATATTTTCCCTGTGGCTGGAATTGGACATGGTCATGAAAGGATTGAACATCAGTTGATTAGTGGATACCTTTTTTGAATTTTTTTAGTCAAGAAGGATTTTGTACCATATTTTAGTTACCCGGACTTCGATACTTATACCCTGCAATAAGTAAACATTTACCGTGTCCAAAAACTCACATTTTTCTAGGCTCCACTACCTGGCGTTTAAAAATTTCATAAACGCCAAAAACTGTCAACTTAGTTCTCGACTAAACGAACTAAAACGACAATCATAATACCACAGTGTGATATTTGTCGATAAAAACTTACGTTCCACAGAACGCAGAGCGTAACGCCTAATAAAACAATTTTATCATGACTATCGTATTTTTAAAGCGACAATTGGGTCATTCCACGCAGGATCGCCCAACTTTCTAAACGACCCCCCTCCGATTTGGCTCAAAATTGATGGAGTTACTTATTGAAGAGGTTGAAATAATGGACAAACAATTTTTGCTCAACTCGATATAGTTTGCGAGTACCGAAGGTTCAAAAATTCATTTTTTTTTCTTTAAATTAAAAAAATCATAACTTTGGTTCTCCAAATCGGAGGGAGGTCAATCGGAGCTGGGTAATTTGTCATGGAAAGACCCAATTCTTTTTTAAACGTAACGCCTATCCCAAGAGGGATGAGTGTTGACGCGTTGTTAACGTCATTAAACGAAAATTTTAATCTAGTGCAAAAGTTTCAAATCAATAATTTTGATGATGTTGATGTTTTGCATTCATAAGCCTATGGGTTAGTCTCTCTCAATCTTAGTAATCGAAAATTTAGTTATATTCTGGCTAAAGCTTTTCTTCTTCAGAAGTCGACGTAGTAAGATGAGACCTGCTCCGCTACAGCCACAAATCGCAGTGATCTTTAGCTCAAACGCGATGAATCAGTCGAAAGTTTAGATGTTAATTTATCAAGACAAATTTCTTGTTGAACTTTTGGTGGTGACCTTGGCACAAAGCCGAATGATTTAAAGTTTGCATACCTGAAAAAAAAGAAAAGAAAAATCATTGTTAGTGAAATGTGGCAAAAAAGAAGCACTTAGTATTTAAAGTTAGGATGCTGTTTCGTTACTTGATTATAAATTTAGGAGAATCTTGATAAGATTTGAAGAGTGAGTGTAAAAAAAACGGTTCAACTCAAATGAGAGAATGAAAAATCGATCCAATAACTTTTTATCAGTGATGTACTTGTACATGTGATGATGTACCTAACTTATATATCCCGTGTCTTTTTGTCCTTTAATGTAGTCAGACTCAATCTCATATTTCGAACCTTCAAAGACTTATAAAATAGGTGCTGCTGCTAACGATTAAGCCACAGGGCCCACAAAAAACCTTTAGTCTACGTAAATTGGCATGACTATTCTCCTCAAAATATATGAAGCAATTCTTCAACAAGACTTAACAGAGTTAAATTGTGATCCATAGTTTAAGAAAAAAGTGTCAATTGAGTTGTATCAGATCTGCTACACTACACAGTGTAGGGTTAAGTCGAATTGACAAAAGTTCTATGCCATTCCTCCATCAACTTCAACGACATTTTTCTTGTACCCTTCCGTTTAATGAACTGTCTATCAACATAATATCAATATATTCCTAAAAACTTGCAATCAGATCAAACCCTGGTGAGAGTAGATGATCATTCATCATCAAAAATCAACCATTCCTTATAAATTTTCGGTGTGTTCTATTGTTATAATTCCTTTGACCACTTTTAGAGGATAAATAAACCTTTGGAAAAATAAAAATAGTTCTAAGCTCGTTTTATGAAACTTTGAATGTTCAAAGCTAGGGCGTACACTCTGACTGTACTTAGTCGCCTTGAGTCAGATCGTTTCCAGCTTTGGAGCCTTAACAAACGATTATAGTTTTTTTTTTAGTTTAGTCTTAGTTTCTGTTTTCTGTTTCACTTGTCTTCATTCACCCCGGGCATAAAAAAAGTTTTATTAAAGGAAAATGCTAACGCTATGAAGAAATCGTCAACCCCCCCATAATCTGTATCAAACCCGTCAACAGTATTTTCAATATCATTATATTAAAATGACATTTGTATTCACTCTACACAACACAAATTGACAGATTTCAAATTCCTAATTCTTTCGCTAACGACAAGCGCCTGTTATCGATGTTAACTAAAGCGTAAATACCTACACTGACCTAGTCCGCAACGGCAATAAGTTCTACCATTAAGTGAAGGCTGCACAATTATAACATATCTCCACCGCTGTTTTGTGTCAATTTTCATTTTTGTTTTTTTCCGTCACTTATGTCTTACACCTGTTTACGCAAACGTAATCTGCGGAAATTTTTTACCGTGTACCTGAACTTGAAAACAAACACAAGAAAGTCACGTCATTGCCTCGAGACAAGAATCGACTCCACCTCGCCGCAGGCTAATCAAAGGCCGCAGTCTCTTCTCACTCGAGCAGCTTCCAGTCAAGAGACTCACGCGTCGCTCTTTACACACGAGATACAAATTCCTGTCTCTCCTCGAGGCATATTCGCACGCCAAGTGTATTCGTAAGTCCACACACGTACACACAACCACGACGCCGATGACAGCCGCGACCGAGAGTCCCTCCAAGCTCCCGTCACTCATTCAGACTCAGTCAGTCAGCGAGTTCAGTGTCAGACGGAAGCATCAACAGAAGCAGCAGCAGCAGCAATACACGACCAACGCGCGATGCAGATCTGTGCAGCATACACCGCGCTGGTGGCACTTGGGCTGCTAGCGAACTTCGGATTCACTCTTGCTCAGCCCAAGAGTCCTTTCGATACGATCCTCAACATCGGATTACACAATTACCTGGAGCAAGCCCAGCGGATAGAACGTAAGTAGGCACGGGAATCTATGTGCGGAACTCATTTGTGTTGTGTTTGCTCCTTAGTGCCGCCGAAGAATGCAATGTATGACTTCATCATTATTGGAGCAGGCCCAGCGGGCTGTGTCCTGGCCAATAGACTCTCGGAGAACCCTAATTGGACAGTATATCTCCTGGAAGCTGGCGGAACTGAGAACATCGCCCACTACATGCCCGTGATGGCAGCGTTCCTCCAGGGAACTCACTCGAACTGGAACTACAAATCCACCCCGCAGAAGAACGCCTGTCGCGGGATGAACAACAACGAATGCTCCCTCCCAAGGGGCAAGATCCTCGGCGGTACCAGTGCCATAAACTACATGATCTACAACCGCGGCAACTACCGCGACTTCGACCGCTGGGCAGAGGCGGGAAACGTCGGATGGTCATACAAAGAGATCTTGCCATACTTCCTGCGCTCCGAGCGATCGACTCTCGTAGGACTAGAGAACTCTCCATACCACAATCGATCGGGACTGTTGAGTGTGGAGGACGTAAAGTTTCGAACACCCTTTGCGCACGCGTTCATCGAGGGAGCGCAGGAAGCCGGCCACAGCTACACGGACTACAACGGAGAAACACAGAAGGGTGTGTCGTATGTCCAGGCGACAACACTCGGCGGACGGCGACACAGCGCCGCCAAAGCCTACATCGAGCCCATCCGGGGTTTCAGAAAAAACCTCAACATACTCACTTTCGCGCGTGTGGTCAAGATCCTCATCGACCCGGACACCAAAACGGCCTACGGCGTGGAGTTTATCCATCGCCGGAAAGTGTACCGCATCCGCGCGAGGAAGGAAGTCATCGTTTCCGCCGGCACCTTTAATTCCCCACAGCTGCTTATGCTCTCGGGCATCGGCCCCACGGACAACCTCGAGGCCATCGGGATCCCACAGATTCAGGAACTACCCGTCGGGAAGCTGATGTATGATCACATGTGCCACTTCGGACCCACGTTCACCACCAATACCACGGGTGCCTCGCTCTTCGTCAACCGCATAACCCCGCTGCAGATAACAGACTTCATCCTCGGCAGCCCGGCGACGAGAATTTCCAGCATCGGAGGCGTGGAGACGCTGGCGTTTATCAAAACCCCCAACTCCGAGGAACCAGCTGACTTTCCAGACATCGAACTGATCATGGTCTCTGGAAGCCTGGCGGCAGACTACGGCACCGGACTGAAGCAGGGCGCGAATTTCAAGGACGAGATTTACGACACCGTGTACAAGCCTCTCGAGAACGTGGAGCACTACACAATCCTTCCCATGCACTTCCACCCCAAGTCGGTCGGCCGGCTGTGGCTGGAGAATCGAAACCCTTTCAACTGGCCGAAGATCGACCCCAAGTACTTCGCCGTAGAAGAGGATATCGAGTTCCTCCTGGAAGGCATCAAGGAGGCCATCAGGATCTCGCAAACGCCAGCCATGCAGAGGATTAACTCGCAGCTATATCGCAAGCACGTACCCGGCTGCGAGACCTTCGAGTTCGGCACTGACGACTACTGGCGCTGTTCGATCAGGGTCATGTCCTACACGCTGCACCACCAGGTGGCGACATGCAAAATGGGACCCGCCAGCGACCCAACTGCGGTTGTCAGCCCTCAACTGCGGGTGCACGGCATTAAGAAGCTTCGCGTGGTGGACACGAGCATAATTCCGTTCCCGCCTACCGCGCACACAAACGCGGCGTCATTCATGATCGGCGAAAAGGCCGCCGACATGATCCGTGGCGACTGGAGCTGATAGAGGAAGGAATTTTTAGATTTAAGTGTTTTGGTGACAAGGACATGTTTGTGAATAGTTTTCATTTCATTTTTTTACGAATAAAGTGCTAATGAGCGTCAAATAGAAAACGACTTTAAAACAGGTCTTTGGGACAAGTTCTAATTCCAGTTCTTGATCAGAAACGAGTGAAAGTGCAATGACACAACAACGACGCCAAGTGGCTGTTGATTTGGTGCAGTTTTGAGAGAGCAATGCATTTTGTTTTGTGTCAAAACAATCGTCTAAGTTACGAGAATGTGTCACAGGGACAAGTGAAATTTGGAACAAAACTCGTAGTCATCACTGATTTAGAAAGATTGCATTCGATTTGGGTAAAATATTAAATTTAAATGTTGAATCTAGGAAAAGTTAAAGCAATTGCGTCACATGTGCTTAGTGTAATCGATAGCAAAGAGGTATTTATACTATGATCGGATCTGTGAGCTCACACCGTCATATTTGTCCAATCTGTCTAGTTTGGCTTATCTATTTTCATTTTTCAATTTTAACAATGGAGAAAAGGCAGAGTAAACCGAGGTATACAGCAAACAAAAAATAAAGTTTTTGGTATCGTTTTCAGCGTCACTGAACAGACCTATGACGTCCTAATCATTTTTTGGGTTTCGTTTCAAAGGAACCCTCGGTGTCTGTCTGTCTGTCAGTCTGTACTCTTTTTGACTCTAAATTACACTCGTAGTACTAAACGTTTTACATTTTTTTTTGTCATGTTTTGAAAAGAATTTTTCTACGAATAAACTGAAAGAAGGATCGGACGGTTCTGTGTTAAAGAAACTGAGGTATCTACGAACAATTTATTTTAGCTTGTCTTACAAAGTTTTATGGTGATAAAAAAAATGCGCTTCGTTTTTCCTCACATTTTAGAAGACTTTTAGTACATCCTGAAGCGATTGAGTTTTCGTCCCTCGAATCTTTTTGACCCAGAAGCAGTATTTTTTTTTAACACGTAGAATGCCATGGGGGTGACCGTCACTAAGTTCGTTCGTAAATGGCGTGGCATTCAATGTGAAAAACATCTTCTAAAATATGAGACAGACAGGTTAGGTTAGGTCAGAGTGGCTGGCTGAGGCAACAGAGGCTCACAACCACACTTGAAACATTTATTTTTGAAAGAAGTTTTAAATAACAGATACAGACAGATAATCCAATCTTCGGATTATGAAATAGAACTACTGAAAATACCAGCAAGTGTTTCGTTACACACATTTTATAAGAAATTTATTTACATTTAATTTTTCATTTTTATTACATTTAAACATTTAAATTTAATTTACATTTTATAAGAAATGATGTCAAGCAATGTAAGACTGAATAGGGTTTCTGTTTATCTGCATACATGAATAAAAGTTTTGAATGAATTCAAATTTTAGGAAGAAAAAATTCATAAGTCTGCCATTTCCCAGTGAAAAGGCAAAAGATCTTACAAAAATCATGACGGAGATCTAAAATAAGTTGTTGACACCGTTGTGTTACAACTATGAGCGATGTATGAAAATACCACGCAAAAACCCAGTAATGATTCTAAAAAGAAGCCACATATTAATCTGGATTAGAACGTCACAAAGGTAGAACAGGCTAATCGCAAATTATAGTATTAGTGCAAAGACTAACAGATATTTAATTATTGTCTTCTTAGATATTTTAGTGTTCAGTGCGTACATCTAATTCATATCCGTTTCCCAAAAATGGAATGTTACAAAACTCTATCAAAAGTGTTATTTTAGGAGAATTGCTAATAAAGAAGCATATTAGAGTTAGTCAAGTTAGTCTAACGCCTTTAACAAATTGGAAGCAACTTATCATCAATTAGATTCTTAATTAAGCCATCATAGAGTACACTTGTCCCAATAGCAAATTTTTCCAAAAAAGTTTGATGAAAACTTTCTGTCAACTCAGTTAACAAGCACAGTACATGCTGTTCAAAATGTAACCGAATTATTTACAAGACGCATAACTACGACATATGTAATAACTGTGCAAAAACTTAAATATTCATAATAGTCTATTTATTATGAATATTTATGTAAGTTTTCTCCCCCTCTGTATTTCTTATTTCTTCTCAATTGCTGCTATATTCAATCTGAAAGGAACTAAGCGAATCATTTGCATTAAAAAAATCGTATGGGTCAAGAAGACCCATCGAACTGTAGTGTTACTTTATTAGGGCAAATTAAAGTTTAAGACGTAGGTAACGATTTTTAATATAGTGATTTTTGTTTTAAACGATTAATAAAAAACCTTCTTCCCTTTTGCTCATTCAAACTAGACAGCTAGTTCCAGTACAACTTGATCAAATCATTTTCAAAGTTATATTTATTAAAAAAAAAAAAAAAAGGAAGTCAAGATGACCAAAAGAACAATTCAGCAGAACAAATTCGTATTCGCCAACTACAGTGGTTAATCTATTTGTCTAAAATTTCGTAATTACAATAATCTATTATCTATGTTGTTTTAGAAATCCGAGTCAGCAAGGTTGGAAGGAAACACTACCCCAGCCGCAGGCTGTCAAGGATCGCCTGATAAGTAGGTTGTCTTACAAGTAATCGGTGTTCTAATTTGCGACTTGATAAAACAGTCCACAGAAGCGGGTCTGAAATAAGCAAAAGTGTATATAGGTACAACACCACCCGCTTCCACATAATTTGCTTAAAGCTTTGTTTTACTGTATTTGAATACCTTTGTCTTATGAATATTCTCTCACTAACAAACACCAATTACCTGCCGACGCACTCAAATTAAATCACATCGATCATGCGCATTAGTTATGAACAAAGAACGTGACCCGCATTTTTAGGCCTCTCCACTACATATGTATAGCCTCAGAATGTGAGAATTAAATGTAATTATTTTATCAACCAGTTCCATAGCCTATGCAAATTCTGTCTCAAACACCTTACGTCACGTCAATGACGACCATTGGCACCAGCATCTGTCACTTTCAAAAATTCTTCGGCAAAACCACGCAATGTATCCGACACACTAACTAACATGAGTGTGAATTAAAATTAGGTCCGTAAAATTCGCAATAATTGCAACTTAAATTGTAACGCATAAGATTTATTTCGTTTTCCTTTTCTTTCTTACGAATCAAATGCAAAAAAAAAGATTGGTCTTGATGTTAAGCTTTACGTTGAAACCGTCATGGATAAAATTTAATTGCAAAATGGCCAAATGGACCGAATGACGGCCGTCTGATGTTTGGCAGTGAACGCAGCGGCGAAATGTAATAAAATCGTGACCAGATTCTTTGTGACAGAATTGTGACCTACGACTAAGAAATAAAATGTTATTTTGCAAGGTCAGGGGCCTTTGTTTCGGGAATTTAATGTCTGAAGCCATCGGACTTCCGCGATTAGTACATTCTATGGTGAAAATTTTTTTGTCGTTTGGTGACCTAAGTCTTGTAAGTGAAATGTCCGTCTCGAAGGATACTGGTTACGTTTGCGGCAAGAGGCATCAGCGGTCCTTATTGAAATCGAAAAATTAGTCTACGTTAGCAAAAAGAAGTTAAAACAACCAAAAAGGTGCATCGAATTACAGAAATTTAAAAAATTCCACGCGTTCATTCCCACACAAATTACAAAAGATCGCTTTCAAGTACCCTCACCTTCAAATTCTTCTTTCTCAATCGTATATTTAAGATTGATGTACCAACTTCCGAAATCCAATAAATCATTAACAAAACTACCATACTAATGACCCCATGGCCGATTCTCTTTAGTCCCAGTCCCTTACCACTTCATAAATCGACCAAATAATTTTTTCCAGTGTAGAAAAGAAATGATTTCGATATTTTATTGATTATAACATCCCAAGTGGCAATGAACCCCACAAAGAATGTTACAAAAGACAACAACGAAGCCCACTAAACGGTCTACCATTAGAAACACAAACAAAAAAAAACCTGCCAGCCGCTGCCTATACCAGAATATAAAGTTCGCTCGCGCCAATTCGCCATCGCCATCACCATCGCCTGTAACTGTACGAAAGCCATCAATTCGGGTGAAGACGCAATTAATTATCGACTCTAGTCATCGCTAGATTCACGGATACACGGCGATACTTCTCAGCTAATTGTGGTTTGTTACCGTAGGTCAGGTAACCAGTTATGAGGTGGCATCACTACCCGTACCCGCCTTCAAAGTGCGTTGCTATTTTCGAACCATTGCAAGGTTAGGTGCGGGTATAACAGCACAACGCATGAATAGATAAGCGAAAAAATACTGTAAACGAGGCTAAAGATAACGTCAGGTTGCGAGTGACTTGTTAGCAGTTTTTTTTTTTTTCTTTCATGAAATTCGAGAATAGTGAGGGTGTGTGCCAACAGTGGCAGTGGTTTTGTGGAATTCATAGAAGTTACACCTGAAGTCGGCCACAGGGTGAGGTTGGACTGGTCTGGTTTTTACCTTCAAACTTCGTTGGGGGATAGCATTACACGATGCTGAATGAAGTTCTTGAAAAACCTCTATCAGCGAATTAAAAATGACATGGACGCTGACGTTGACTTAACAGATAAGCTATGGTACGGGGCATGTAAACGGTGGCCCATCTAGCGGTTTATTTTTAAATCATAGATCATTTTGACACCGTTTCTCGCACGAAATCTTGAAAAAAAGACAGTATCATACCCCCGAGGAACGAAATGAGTAGCTTATTGCTGAATGAAGTAAGTGCTGAAGCGCAAACAGGGCGTTTTTTTTTTTAATATGCTTTGGCTGAAACGTGGCACCCACTGCGCTAACTGTACGTAAGTTAGTGAAAATGGCATGCTAGTGGACAACACTCATGGTCCCCGTCGTCGTACGGTTCGCACAGACAAGAATAGGGCTGCTGTAGCCAAGATTGTGAGGCTCAATTCACGAACATCAAATCGCCATCGATCTCAACAGCTCAACATTTGACACACTATAGGCCAAGAGCCCACAGCAATGGGCGTGAATGATAACCAAAATTGGCATATACCAACGTGAACGTCTTCGACAGACGATATCATAATCGCAAGTCTGGCAGCGATCTGTTGCGGCCAATGGTTCCAATGGTCTACTGAAAACGTAAATTTTTCCGAAATCTGAATTTTTTCTGTATTTGCGCATCTGGCGGAGGTAAGGCCGCGTGCGAAACGTCTGGCACCCACCATGACGAGGCGCATTTTCATCTCGATGGCTACGTTAACAAACAAAATTGTCGAATCTTGGGCTTGGAAAGCCCGGACGTTATTATCGAGAGGGCAATGCATCTACAAAGAAAGATAGTTTGGTGAGGATCATTTAACCATTTCTCTTCGAAAATGCGGTTGGGAACAACTTTTCGGTCAGCGGTGTGCGTTACAGAGCCATCCAAACCGATTTTTTTTTACTGAAATTGATGATATGAACTTGGGCGACCTCTGGTTCATGCAGCATGCCATGATAGATCTTTTGCCTTTAAATTCCAAAATCGTACTATCAGCCTTCTTGACGATGTCAATTGGCCGTCTCGGAACTGCGATTTTACCAATTCGGAAACGATACAAACACTTAAGGCCAATATCATCCAAATAATCTATAATCTACAGCCCGGAACCATCATCAATGTGTCAGAATGCGCTACGACGTTGTCTATCATACTACATGAAAAAAAAAATCAGTTTTGTTCATTTTATTGCATTTTTAAAAACCAACTTCTATTTGGCCCACCTTGTACTTGTAAGTAGACCAGCGAAGAAAGTGTATCAGATATTAGTTCCCAAAAGGATCTCGGCATGAAACACTACAAAATGCTAAAATGCAGAAATCGAACCATAGGCTTGCATTTAGTCATGGGAGCGTTTGTGTGCTAGTTTTTGGGTTGTATGGATGTACAAGTGCACTTTTTTCACAGTGTGATGGACCACAAAGAGTATAGAAGCATTCTTAAAACACAACCCAAAATTAGTGCATGTCAGGGCCGTGATGCCTACTGCATTTGCATTTAACATAAAGATCTTAGTCATATATTCTAGAATACTCCAATTTGACTACCTCGAAATACCTCGAAATGGTTTGGAGCGTTACTGAAATCGTCAGGTATGAATCCAGACCAAAATGTAAGATTCTCAAATAAACTGATTTAAAAGCCGTTTTAGTAAATGGGACCTATGAACGGATGTATTTAATGATAGTTTCTAATAACTGGCATAGCTCAAAACTATTGGATTCCATTCTAAAAGCCTCAATACACATTATTTTACAAAAAAGTTGGGCCAATAAGATGATGAACCTAGAACTGAACTATTGTGTCTCTTTTCTAGGGCCAGTTTTTGCTTCGAATGGGTCGGTGAGCAAATAGGCACTGTATATTATGTTTGTTAAAAAATTTTATAAAATAAAATGCAAAAATATGTTATGCTCATGTTAGATAAGCCTACGCAATTACCTGGAAACTGAGCACTGAAAAAAAGATGCAGATGTACGCAATTTGTAAATCTTTCTAACAATATATTTTACATAAAATTAAATTCCTGCAAACAAAGCCATTTTTTAATTATCACATATACTATATTTGTTAAAAAAAAATTTAAAATCAAATGCAAAAAAATGTTGTCCTTCTGTTAATTTCCCGGTAATAATTACCGGGAATCTGAGCACTGAAAAAAAAACAAGAATGATTATGATTTTATGACCTTTAATCATTTTTTGGATCTCTATCCCGCTGCATAATAATGGATTTATGACCTTTAATGATATTTTGAAACGATGCTGCATAATGCTTTAATGACCTTTTATCACTTTTTGGTGATTGCAGAGGACTGTATAAAGCTACGGTTTGAGCCACTTGACTTCAGTTTGAATCCAAACACTTAACGACTGACAACTAGCTTGAGCTAATTTGCGAAACACAGCCTTTCAACTCTTGTTCTACAAAAGAAAAAAATAAAGATAAACACGTGAAAATGAACAACTACAACGGATGCCAAATGATTTATCTAGATGGTACCAACGTAAGTAAACTAATTTTTTCTTTTTTTATTCGAAAATTCTGTAACAAGTTTTTCTTTTTTCTAAAATTTTAGGAACAACAAGTTGTGTACGTTCTTATGCCATCGGAAAACAGTGCACCTAATGTGGTGCCCTTATCAGAGCAGGAAGGTCCTGCTGCACCGACGCACGAAGTAGCCTCCATAATTTTTAACAATGTAAGTTTACAAAATTCATTGACTCTTTTTAAATATTCTAGACCAAATATTTGCCTTCTACAATTTTAGGAACAACAAGCAATGGCGATTTCAACAGAGGAATCATCGGACACCAGCGCGGCTCAACATCAACCAAGACCAAACCATGAGGAACCTGCTAAGGATAAATCTATTAAAACGCCTCGCGTTAGAACTTCGTTCTCGAAGGAGCAAATAGTGACTTTGAAAAAACACTTCCAAGCGTGTATATATTTGAATGTGGTGCGTCGTTCAAAAATCGCCGAGGAGACAGGGCTAGACCATAAAAAAGTAAAGGTATTTTTTAACAACCGGCGGATGGAACTAAAAAAGCAGATTGGAGGTAAAGTATTCGGCAACATAAAATTCGACGAGCAAAGGAAGCTTAAGGAAATCACAAAAGAAATTCAGCGCCTGGGATATTGGTACCCCCCTTCACCATCCGCCACTCCAGCCCCACCCGCTCCAACCAAAACAGATACGCAAACCCCGTCAGGCGAACCAACCCCTTCAAATCCAATCGAGACTACTGCCCCATTCTTTGGGCACCACGCATCCGCAGGTCCAATACAATTTACCGCAGCACTGCCCTACGCCGAAACTACACCGATTATTCCTACTACAATTTCCCACGAGCCATCCGCCCCTCCAATTGCAGAACAACAGCTTTCAGCGGAAGAACTGGTTGATGTTTTGGCGAACAGGGATCTAGTTTTGAATCCGGAGCAGCAGATGCAGCTAGAACAGCTGCTCAGAGAACTGCAGGAATAGGTTCTCCCAGGTTTGAAATTATATTAATCCCTTTTTTTTTCAGGTTTTAAAGGCGAGTTCTCCTTAGTTCGAGGAGTTAGATAGAGCCTTTTAAAAAAATGCTAATACTTCCGACTTATATTCACAGGGTAAGGGGAATAGACCGACGTTGAGGGCAAGGCAAGCCGCGACATAGCGGCTATCTTTGTACTCAGCTTCAATCTTCTGCAGTGGTGGTACATTTTTTCGGATGACGTCCGAGGCGTCATTGTTCCGACATTTCTACTAATTAAGTTAGTAAGGTAAATATAAAATATTTTTTTTTCAGTACCTGTTGACATGTGTGTAATGTCTGACATCCCATTGTTACACAATTTTATGAGGCTCCAAAGTCAACGAAATTTTCGGACGGATACTCTTTGATTTTTCTTTCTCTTTAACAAACCCTTTCGTCGAAGAATCATCTCTAAATTAAAATAATAAGAAGACAATGACGGCAAGATCTAAAAAGAAGGCTTTTCGAAGTCATGTTTTCTGATTCCAATTTAAAAATGCCTTTATTGCCACCCTCCACGTCAAGTTCATTAAACTCACAAAAAACAACATTTTACACCAGACAATTCATATTGTATTAACTTTTTGCCATAAATGCGTCATTTACACCGAAAATTACTCAACTTTTCTTGCAATTAAATGCGAACGCGATTACAAGTTCGCGTGCCTGTGGAACAACTCGCAACCGTTTTATTGCCCTTATCAATCACCGACGATAAATCACTTCTACAAAAGACAACCATCTTACACGTTCCAATGCGAGAAGGACACTTAATTTCGTTTTATGCTTTTTGGCAGTAAAACATAATGCAGCTTATTCCTGTTACTGTTAGTTGTCGTCGGTGATGCGATAAAGTTGGTGTTTAATGCTAACGCTCATATAGTGCTAAGCAAGAGATATGGATTCAGAAACATTTGAAGATGAATATAGTCTCTCAAAAAAGAAGTAGCCCTCACGGACTGGCGGACACCTTCTACCAAATAACGTCACGACTGTGCTTACGGACTTTACGGACGCAGCACAAAACCGCACAAGCTTGCCAATATTGCTAACGAGTGTTGGCACTTAATCCCAGTGCGTCTAGACGAGAATTATGAAATTCAAAAGTCTCATCATTTGCCCAGCATCAAATGTCCCTCCGCACTCGAGTATAATTGAATTCCGTCCAATAGGCGTAGAACCACCCTCAATCCAGTGAATTAATTAACAAAATGAAACTCGATTCCTCCGCCTGTCATCATGCATCACTGTCCTTATGTTTTCTGTTTTTATTTTTTTTTTTTTCAATCAATTGAGTCATTAGCCACACAAGTTACGAATCAACCTAATTAATTCTCATATCGATTTTCACGGCTTTTGACTTACAAACACACCACCCTTAACGCCATTCATTCGCCCTTACCAGTACAACATAAAATTATTCTCTCCTTGTTTTTTTTTTTCTTTCACCTAATCCCCTTTGCTTTTCCTTCACTATAAAAAAACTTAACTTGAAATGTTTTTTAAGATTTTAATTCCGTAATTCCCAACTACTTGGCATTTTCATCATTTTCCAACCCCCACTCAACTCACACCGAGTTGGCAGCACTTCTCAAGCCAACCACCCCAGTGAATAGCGGTCATTGCACTCACACTCGCGTTCTCTCTGTTCACTGCCATGCCGACTCCCGATTAATGACGAATAAGATTTCTCAACGCGATGTTGCGATGCTTAGCATGGCGTCGGGTACTTCCTGAGCTTGAGGATGGAATTAAATGAGAAACTACCCCCCACACCCTATGGCCCACATACAACTTTCTTTCTTTCTTTCCCTCTCCCTCTCTTTCTCTTTCTCTCTGTGGTATTGAGAAAAAAGTAAATCCGGTCAGACCTGAAGCACAACCATCCCCTACGGAGTTAAAAGTTTTCTCGTAGCATGCGAGCGTGTTCGTAAATTTGGCACACTTTGCAACTTGTGGAGACGACTATAGAATGAACGAATGGTCATGGTGGTGGAACTATAATTCTCAGCGGATAGCTGCACTTTAATTCACTATGACACCGCATGTGAATAAGTGAAACAGAGTGTGCTGTGCTGTCGTGTGTTGAAATCCATTATCGTACTTAGCACCCGCTGTTTGGTGTTTTTTTTCTGATATACAAATATGCCAAAGCAAAGTGGATTAAGCTAGTTGCGACAAGTTCTTTCTTATCTTAAAAAAATTGAGATATCATTGTAAATTGTATCTTTTAATATCAAAGTTGCAGATAACCAGCATAGGTATTCGGTTTTTTGAATCCATTTTTTTTTCAATTCGCCGCCTCGGAGAAATTTATTGGTGCAATAAGAAGATTATGTTCCTGATCCTTTACTTTGGTTATGGTTTTTATTTTAGTAAAAATGTGCATTATAGAAAGTCTAATAACTCGTGTTAAAACTACAAAAACATTTCATTCCAGATTTCATTGTATTAACCAAACTTTATTTTTTTTTATATAATTATTAAAGACATTTGAAAATCTATATCTTAGCATGTTTTACAACACCACGCACTTAACACAAGCGTGTTTTAAGACAAAATGTACTATCAACGGTTTGGAAGACTATCAGATGCCAATATAAAGTTTTAGAAATGGAATGGACTAAGTGTGTAACTTCGCGCTCATCGTCGATAGCTATGAAACCGAAACAAGCCAAGTCTTTAACCAAAGCTTTTGTAAAATATCGATGAAATCGAAGTAATCGGTGATGGAAATGATGGAAAATCACGAAAAATTCGTTGCTTGTGAGGATCAAAATTACTTTTTTACACTTTACTTTTTTTAAGGTACCCCAAGTAGGTTAGGTTAAGTTATGTATTTTCAAAATGAATTAAAAATAAAGACTTTTTTTAAAATTGAAATGCATGTGTTTGAATATGATGTAATTTTAAGTACAACGGATGATCATTGTTGTATAGAAACAACATTCTGTTTTGGCTGTTAAGACTTAATAAGCTAGATTTAAGCTAACAAATATTTTTCCTGAGGCTAGAATAAGGTGAAAAAAATAAAAACAGTTCGATAAGAAAAAATCAGGAAGTGTTCCAACAGAAATTGGCAAGAACTCTAAGAATGAAAAGAATCAGTTTTCCAAAAATTATTCAATCCTATTGTAACTTACAATCCTATTGTAAATACACACCGTTTGCTTTCAGCAGCGCAAATGACCTCAATAAAGTGCACCGCACTGGTAAGGTGGAAATAATATCACAACACTGCTGAATCTCAGTTGAGTCAATAATTAACTGTCGCAAGTGTATAAAGTGATTGCCATCCACGTAGAAAACAAAAGCCTACTGAATTAATCAGGACGTCATAAGCTCTCACAATTCTTCGTTTTCAGAACAAAAAATAGGTTCGTCATATCTTGACAATAAAACAAAAGCAGTTTGGTACTGCAATTGCTTTTCTGGCTGAATAAGGCAGTGGAATTCTTTTACTTGCACATTTTGAGCGTTTATCATTGAATCAGCCGCGTTTTCAATAACACTAGGTATCTGCAGTTTCGTTTTAAGGTATGCCAACTGGTTTCAAATACCAAATATTTCTCTTAAGTGAAGTATATCTCAGAGCTCCTTCCCAAAATTCGTGTTTTTGAGCACGACCATGACGACGTCTTGTACCATGAATTGTACGCAAAGGACTTTCCGAGCAGGGTCCTTTTCGCTCATACGAGCTAGCTGCCCAGCCCACCGGAGTCTGCCGAGCTTTTTTTTCGTTATGACATCTTGTCGAGGTAGATTTCATACAACTCATGGTTGTACCGTCTCCGGAATTGTCCTTCCGGATTACACGATTTCAAATTTATGCTCCACTACCTTGACTCTTCCACCACGTACTTTATCTTTCCTTCACATTTGTCCAGCTCCAGTTTTTTTGCCGCCTGTTCGATCTGGATGAAGGAGTTTTGTTCACTTCGTCCGAAGATGTCTATGTCATCTGCGTAAGCCAGTAATTGAGTAGACTTGGTGATGATTGTCCCTCTTCTTGATGTCTCAGAGTTCCGGATTGATTTCTCCAACGCTAGGTTGAAGAGGAGGCAGGCCACCCCATCCCCTTGTCGGAGTCCATTGAAGATCTTGACGGGTTTGGACAGCAATCCGGCTATCTTAACTTGGCTTGAAATATTGGTCATGGTCAGCCTACATAGTCTTGTTAACTTGTTTTAGATGCCGAATTCTCTCATGGTTTTATCTTGGCTATGCTATCGTAGGCATCTTTAAACTCTATACCACCTGTTGGTATGTTGGAATGTTAAATTCTGGACATTTTTCCATCGCCTGCCTGAGGGTGAAGATCTGATCAATTGTTGATCTGCCTGGTCTGAAACCACATTGATACTTCCCAATTATGGTTTCCGCGTATGGGGCTATCCGATCTTGTAGAATAGAGGAGAGGCAGTACTTAACAATGTTATACCCCTATAATTGCTGCACTTTCTGATATCTCCTTTCTTGTGTATGCGGCAAATGACGCCCTTTTACCAGTCTTCCGGCATCTCCTCATGCTCCCATACGTGCACTATGATTTGATGAATTGCTTGGTGTAGTGTTGGGCCTCCATGTTTAATCAGCTCGGATGGTATGCCGGCAGCTCCTGAGGCTTTGTTGCCCTTGAGTTTTCTTACAGCCTTTTGCACTTCCTCAATGCTTGGTGGCTGCAGCATGAGCGTGTCTTCGTGTAATGATGGAGCCGTCATTTCTTCGGTGAGCTGACCGTTGAGCAATTCATTGAAGTGCACTTCCCATCGCTGCAGAATGCCTTTCGGATCGGTGATCAGATTACCCTCTAGGTCCTTACAGAACGTGCAACGTGGTGTGTACTGCCTCATGTTTCGGACGGATTGGTAGAACTTCCGCGCCTGGTGCGGTCCTCGCTCTCTATTGCGCTCCATTTCGCAGACAATATTCTTCTCCCATGCTGCTTTACGTTGTCTGTGAAGCTTTTTCTCTTCTTTTCTGAGTCTTTTGTTTTCCGCTTCGCGTGCCCGCGTTCTTTGGGAATGCTACCTTGCTCCGTATGCAGTATTCATACGTTGAGTTTACGTTCACCAGTTGCTCCGATCTTTACGACTGCTACCTAAGATGGAATCAGCAGTACTAATGACTTTATTTTTAAGGCGTGTCCATTTCTCCTCTACGCCCGGCACTCTGGACTCATTCCCAAACCACCTACAAGTCGTCATCGAATATTAACTACACAGCACGCAATCTGCTTACTCTAATATCTATTGCTGAAGCTAAAGCCTGTTGTTTTTATGCGTCACAGCTAAAGAAGTGATTTATTTAAATGGAGCTTATGCCGGACTCTTCCAGAAGAGAACACTGATGCAGTTTCAGCTGTATTACCCCATACGTGTCGTAAAACTTTTCTCTATGAGAATCCGCCGCAATAAAATTAAAAAGGAATTTCTTAATTCCGCATCACAGACGAATCTGAAAGAGAATTAGGGTTCTCGCTGTAAAAGCAAATAACATTTTTTCCCCTTTCTCTGAATACACCAACAAAGGGCCAAAGCCTAGCTTTTCGCTCCTCCACTGTGTTGTGCGCGTTATAATTTTGACACATGTGGAGCTTTTCGTTAATTACGACCGGAAAAAAGCACCAAGCATAAACAAACAGACCATTCCCATGTATTTTAATTCCATAATTTCGATGTATTGTAACTTTGTACGACGCAAAATGAAATAAATCCAACGCAACTTTGAAACCACGACAATTTTTTAACGACAGAACTTAAAAACAACGCAAATGGGAACAACGCAAACCTAGGTTTTAATGTAACTACATTTTTTCCCTTTTTCTGATTGATGTATTGCACTGAAATAATTTTCGACTACGAAAAATTAGATGCCTTTCGCAGACACACAACGACTGATTTTTTAGATCGTAAAGATTTTTCAAAAAAAAGAAACCGATCCTACGCAGATGTCACACTTATGTCATCCACTTCAACCATTGAATCAAAAACCACATGTGATTTTTCTTGGTGGGGAAACAAATTAAATCACTATAAAATGTTCAAAATAGTGTTTTGTATCCGCCATTTTTTCTCACACACATGAAAAATTAAATTAGCAGACTCGCTACACACACCAAAACGTGCCATTTTCGAATCTGTTCAGAAACAATCCGTCCGATTCTAGCGTCAAACATGCTCCAATACAAACACCGAAAGAATTTTCGAAACAAATTCTATGTTTAGGTATCAGATAAATCAAGTGGACCATCAAAGTCTTCGGCCGTTTGACCTTGTTATAAGTAGAACGATACAATGTGTCGGTTGTAGCATTCAGGCGTAAACATGTCCAGCGAACGAAACACATACCCGGCAGACCACTGCGGTCAATTTTTTAGCCTCAACGTTGAGGTTTATTTGCAAGGAAGAAAGAGATTTTAGTGTAAAAGCAGGAAAGCCAATTTGGAAGTGGGTTATGGCTAACAAATGTAGTGAAATTCCTCTCTGAATGTTGACAGGGCTTACAAAATTGCAGTTTTTTTTTAAATTATTTCCGTCGCACTGCAGGGAAAAGGCGTTTGTTAATTGTTTTGACTATTATTAACTTATCTTCACTTGCTGCAATCTAGACTGACACGACTTTTCAAGTCTCTCCAAAAGATCGGTTCTATCCACAGACCAAAAACAAACCGGCGACAATACTTCGTCACCTTAAATGTATGCCCACTTGTCTTCCAGGAGACACCACCTACACATTTAATTGCTTCACGGAAAAGCCTCTACGAGGAAAGATAACACACGTTGAACTGATAAAGCAAATTGCTTTTTGCCGCGGGAGACGCGTATCATTTCCTCCCTTCGAAAGAAACTTATGTGTGCACCGTAAACAAACGACGGCAGTGAAATTCGCATTGACAATGAGAACCGAGATACAGCAGTAGTCTGTCCAAACCATCGCGCTCACTTCCTGCCACACACTCCCAGGGCACCGTTTACAGACGAAACGAAACTTTATAAAACTTTGTCCCCCCAACAAAACGACAACGACGAGAACAAATCTCATTCTTTTCATTGTCCCCCAGCACCGTGAACTTTACAAAATGTCTAGACCACAGACGCAGGGAAATGAACAAAACTCCCTAAAAGATTTCACCTTTTATGAAAAAAAAAAAAAAGTGAATTCAACATTTTTAAATAATTCAACTCCCCTTCACTTTCACACAGCCTTACAACACCATCCACCGAATTACAACAACACAAAATGTTGCCTGGAAAATTCTAGAAAATCTGTAGAAACTACACAATGACGAGCAATTTACACCCGTTTCGCGAAACACGTGTCCGACAGACGCGCTTCAAGCCCCAGTGACTGCTGGCGGCAGCGCCGCAGCAAATTATAATTATTACTTCACGTCCAGTGCATTCCCCCCTCCAGTTGATGGATAGGAAACGACACATTCATTCGTCATCCTTCGTCCAGCGCTCTTGCAACCCCATCACTCCTCTTCCCCTGGATTTGGTCGATTTCCGACAAAAAAAAAAATAGAAACACAAACCACCCACCCAGGGCCTGCTTTGCATCCCCCAACCCACTCGAATTTCGTTATTGACAAACACGGATGCGAGAGGAAAAATCGATGGCGCGCTTGAGAAGGGGGACGCGACCGTCGGACTGCCCCGCTTTAAATAAAAATTTTCTCTCGAATCATCCCCCGATTAACAACGACGACTGTTCTGGGATCTCGTTTTCCTTTGGAAATTGCCTCTTATGCTAGATATTTACATCGGTGATGAGTTTCGCCAGGGGACGCTCGACTGACGGACTCAGTATGCAGCAGACTGAGCCTACTGCATCCTTTTGCCAAAAACCAGAGAGCCAGGGGGTGGACGCTGTACGATGAACGAACCCTCATCCAATTTATGTGTGTGTGTCTATTTGGGGTGGTGTTTGAAGACGACGAGAATGACTCCGCAAGGATAGAGATATCCTTTTGATGGAGCGTTATTCATTGAATTTGTTTCGTGCATTATGCCGGCGTCAGGGGCTGTTCCGTTTCCAGACGGGAGAATGTTGTTTGTAGTCAGTTTTGCTTTTGTTGCGGGGCGAAAGGACATGAATAAACAATATTCAGGAAGACTGAGTGATACAATCTGTCTGAGGAAATCGATATCTCGATGCGGATTTGTAGACGTGTTCCCAAGGAATTCATCTTCAACGAGTTTTGTTGGCACACATTTTAGAGGTGGAGACATGCAACTGACAGGCGGTAGCTTGACGATTTATTAGTCTGGCTCATTCGCATATAAACCCGTGATGGCACAGAAAAGAAAATGCGATAATTTTCGACAACTGAAATATGTAATTCACTGCGAAATATTCTCAACCTTTACTGTATTGGTCTCTAGACGCGTGGTTTGCCTTAGTACATCAGACGGTCGGCTCTTGGACACCGTTATACTCTTCCTGAGTCAGTTTTACACCAATTTTTATACGGTTGAAAACTGAGGAAAAACGGATATTTTAACATTTTGTCAAAAGTCCTTTTGACTAGTTTTGTTTCGTTTTGTCCGAAATTTTAGGCAACTATTCTTGAACTCTCCTAAGGATATTTTTTTCTTTAACAAAGACAGTTTTTAAATAGGTCTAAAGGTTATCATTGGATTTCAGATCCAAAATTCGTCCTAGCCAGTCTAAGCCATCAATTCGCTGCACTTGATGCAACCTCTGAACTTCTTCGGCCATGTTTTTCGGGTCTCAATTATATTCACATTCTATTCTAGGAGGGTACCGCACATCGCAATAGTCAGATCTCTTAATATTTAAATAGGAGTGTTGGTTCATTATAGACCATAGAGAGACCAAAACAATGTGCTTAAAATTCAAACAGTTCTTGTCATCGATCGTCCGAAAGTCGTAGCACAAAATGCACATAAGGAAACTAAAAGGATTTGGAACTCAAATCCAAATCTGTCCAAAACTCATGCAAAAGTGAGTTGTAGAAATTTTATTTTTCCTTCTATTATTTCTGTTTGTATTAAATAATTGCTGAGTTTTTATAAATAAATAAATGTTTTGATTTAAGACACGTCTTTTTATTTATAAGTTTTTACTGAAAAACCATTTTTGTTGCTATAAGTGACTCAGTTTTCCACCTAACTCTACATCCACACTATCGGCAATGCGATTCTACCTCAGCTTTTAATAATCTCAGTCACATGTTCCCCTTTTTCAGTACCCAACACTCACAGACACTCCGCCACCGCTGCTGATAAACTCACTTCTCAAGTCCACAACACAATTCACATACCGTCATAAAACCATTTTTTTTGCGAAGTTAACTAAATGCCATTTCCGATAATCATCACCCCATCGAATTGGAATACTTAAGTTCGAGTACATGCATCGTCACCATCTTAGATATCCGATAAGAAACCGTTATCGAAGGCACGTGAGGTGAAAATATCATCACTAAAAATAGATTTCCACCAATCTCAAGGTTCAAGGTGAGGTGCGCAATGTTCTTGAATATTTCTAGTTCATGTGACTTGAAATTTTGTATGAATTACACTAACACATAGGCAAAGAAATAAACTGAGGAAGAAGCAACGTACAAAAAAATCAACGAAAGTGTTATTCTGCTCGTAGATAATATTTGTCAAGCCATTATTCGAGCCTCCATTGAAAATTACTCAACCTTGTCTAGGTCGTGGAAGAATGTAACGAGTTTTTTGTTCAATCTGGCAGATTGCTGTAGGTGTGAGTGATAAGATAACTGTTGAATTGCGAACTGAATGTCAAGGCATACATTTTTTTTTTAATACAAGTTGAAGAGCACTGAATGCCGCACGCCAGAGTACAATTAGTGAATGCATTCACTTTGCAAGCAACAACTGTCAAAATCTTATGAAAAATGCACGTATGTGAACCACAAAAACTTGTTTTTCAAGTTTTTTTTTTTATTATTGGTAATTTACGATAAATTGGGAAGAATAAAAGTGAGTCAGAAGTCGAGTAAAGATGTTAAAGGTTAGCATTGTGCACCCACTTTCGTTTGCACAAACAGATTCACGCCTGCTATTTCGCTGGCAAGTTTTTAGAATCTCATGAACATTTTACGAAGTAATTTAGACTTACTTAGAATACGCCGATAATGAACATGCCAGTGAGTCACAGGAGAAGTTATATACTTATAGATTCGCATTAAGTTTGTTAAATAACTTAGTTTTACTGCTTTCGTATCTAGTTCCCTGTGAACTATAAAAAATAGTTCTTCTTAATTAAATATCTTGTTGCTTTCACTTTTGTAAAAAATAATGTATACCAATTTATGTATTAGAAGTAAATAAATAAATAAAAACTAAAAAAAACTAAAGTGATGATAAATTATGACTCCTAAGGGCAATGCGAACCAGTCATCAGTTCTTCTTAATTAAATATCTTGTTGCTTTCACTTTTGTAAAAAATAATGTATACCAATTTATGTATTAGAAGTAAATAAATAAATAAAAACTAAAAAAAACTAAAGTGATAAATTATGACTCCTAAGGGCAATGCGAACCAGTCATCAAGGGCGCTCAACATAACTACCGATTTATAAAACAGCCACAAAAGTTCCATTGGTGAAGTTAACGACTCGGACACATGCCCATCGTCCGGGAAAAACAGTTTTGTTTACCTGGATTTGGGACACACCTCAACCATTACACAACCACCGAATTTTCACCCAAAAAAAACCGCACCTAAAAACACACATAACACACCTGAAGCGGAACAACTAAAACCGCAGAAAAGGTATCCTCTTTACGTATTCCATCACCGACAAAAAGGCAGCCACAAATTCAGAAAATCAAAGAATTGTCGCCCTTTGTTACTTTGCTCAAGCAAAAAATACCTTGTATGGGGTAACCCTTCCGAGCGAGGGAAACCATTCATTGCCTCTTGAAAGATTACGAAATGTGTGCACACGGATCCATAGCTCATAACGTTCTTTTTTGTGATTTTTTTGAAGGATATGTCAGAGTCGTTGGAGGTCTCAAGGGGTTTAAAGTTCTTTCAACTTAAATTGTGACGGATATTTAAAAGTACACGGTTATTTTATTCCGATTTTCTGGTATTGATACACCTTTTAAAATAAAATAAAACGTAAATACTCGTACGTGACCACAGAACACTCGGAACAGATGATCGGATCAAATGATTTTTTGAGACAAACTAAAGTGCTCATTAATAAAAACATCTAATCGAAATTTAAACTACATACCGTTTCATAACTATAACGGCGTTTAAGTTTATATGGAGTGGAGTCCTACACACCGTCTCATAACTATTTAATTGAATTTAAGAAAATGGGAATGGTGTTTGAGACATTTGCCTTTTTCTTCTTTTGCGGGTACCACAGTCCTGGATGGACCTTGACTTCAGATAACATGCCTCGCAATCTAGCACGATCTTGGGCTCTAATTTTCTACACCCAGCTGATTGTATCGAGGTCTTCCTCTACCGCATTGTCCCTCGGGGTTAGACTTAAAGACCTTACGAGCTTAAATACTGGCGTCTATTCGCTCCATATGACCCAGCCATCTTAGTTGGAATCTCGAATTCATTTGACTAGATTGGTGTCGTTCTACAGCTTGTAGATTTTATCGTTTAGTCTTCTCCTATAAACTCCCAAGTACAAATGTACCCAAAAAGACTCCCTCTGTGAAAACGGGACCAAGACTAATCCGAAGGATTTTTCTCTCGAAGCGGCCAAGAATCTCTTCATTCGCTTTTGACGTCGCCCATGTTTCTGTGCCATACAGAAGGACTAGGACTATCAAGGTCTGTTATATAGATAACTTGGGAAAGAGAAAGGGCTTTATTTTTTAGCAGCCGTTCAAGCCCAAAGACGAAGCGATTGGACAGAGTTGTCCTTCGTTTTATCCCCGCGGTTGTGTCATTTGCGGAATTTACTGCGGAGTCTATGTAGGAGAATTCATTCACAACCTTGACTTCTGGAAAATCGTCCCTCTGACGTATTGACGTCTAAGTTGCGCAAGATTTTCTCTAGAATTTTGTTAAAGAGGTCGGTTGACAGTGCATCGCCTTGTCCTTTCCTTGTAAAACCTTTCTGACATCAAAGGTCTCAATGAAGTCTTTATCAATTTTTTGGCAAATTAACATCTACAAGGACAGAGTTTTACAGGGATACCCAGACTAGACAACGCGCTTTGTAGCTCGTCTCTATAAATAGCGTCATTATCATCATCATTAGGGGCGTAACAGCCCACGAAGGGCCAGAGCCTAGCTTTTCGCGACTCGACTGTGTTGTGCGCGTTATAATTTGACACATGTAAAGGGGACCTACAGTTTATTGCCGGTTCCGAATGGCAAATTGCGAAAGCTTTCCGTGACAGAGGTTACTCCAGGAGGATTGTCAGTCGTTCGCTGGAGGTGGGACCGCGAAAGTTGTTCGTGGTGTTTTTTCCCCGAGCTGGATTCGAACCCGGGTACTCTCGCTTAACAGTCCGACACACACTTAAGCCACGGCGCCCACTAAACACCGTCATACACGGCCTTAACATCGATAAGTTAGTGGTGAGATCTGGAAGTCTGAGTCCTTTCCAAGCTCTGCAGCATTGTAAGTATCTTTTCAATGGTGGATTTTGCTGACCTGAGCCCGCAATAATTTTGAACAATCAAGTTGTTAAACTTTAGTTTGCGCAGTTAAGCAAGGAATTTCCTTAGGATCGATCTATGCAGACGATATACTTCAAAACATTAATTTCTGTCAACGGAAAGGCCAGTGCAAGTTTTTCAAGTAATGGAAAAGTACCCCATACTGTAAGGCCCTCCAATCGCTCTGGACTATCAGGGGTGGTTATATGTTTAGGGGACGGAGTAGAGAGAGTGGGCAAACAAAGAAAAACTACGGGGATTTTTTATACCCTCGAGTGAAGCAAAAGTCAGCAGCAATACCGCTTCGAAGATCGAGGACGGCCATTCTAGTTCAAACAGAGCCTCTTATCAGCAAAACTGAACTGTGTTTTTCCCCTGCAGTAGACAAGATCACGAAATTGAACACGAAATGAAAAAGCTCTAAATCATTTCACATGATTATGTTCCGGCTACCTGCTAGTCACCACGTTGACCACTTGAAAATGTTTCTCTCTGTTAGTGGCTTTGTAATTTTCCGTTCCTCCTCTAACCACAAGTCCAAACACACCAAACCGACTACATCTTAAATGATTTATGGCCATGGTGGCTGTTGTTTCAGGATATGCAAATCCTAATTTAGTTTGTTCAAATCCTTCCCACTCTTCCTACCTCGGCAAGGTCATTGCGAAATGATTTTTATTGTAATGCCAACTTTTGAAGTGCTTTTGTTTTGATCAAATTACTCACATTGCATGCTTGTACCCGTGTTATCACGATTAAAGTGTGTTCGCGTAGTTTTATCTGGAACAATTATAGCTTATCGCCTTCGAAGTGATTACAAATACTAGTGACTCAATTAGGTGTCCCGATTTAGATTCGAGTTTTTTACGACTGAGCAAATATTTACCTTTTTTTTGCGGGTGTACCACTTGAATTTCGAGAGCATTGTTTTGATTGAAACTAAAACTTCTAAACTCAAACAAAGCCGCGATGATCGATAAAACTTCTTGACGTCACCGGGATGAGTGGATGAGTCTGTATGACGTTCGTCATTTCATTAGAAATTAATGACGTGCTGCGTTGCATCAATTAATTTTCGATTGTGAGAATTTCGTAATAAGAAACCAACCACACAATATCTATTTATCACAAAAGATAAAGCGATATCGAAAGGAATAAACAAGCGAATAAAAAAATAACATGCGCACAACAAAACGAGCGGAAAATTTAATTCATGCTGGAAAGTCAGAAAAATTGTTGAACTTCAGGCGCAATCTTAAATAGACTTTGAAGGTTCAGGACTGAGTGGAGTGGATTAAAGTAAGAACTATAGCTTTAGTTAGATATAGTTTTCTAAGTTAAATTAAATAGATCATTTTCTGTGCATAATTGTTTCTTGATTTTTTAGCCGCTAAACCAATTAAAGAGTTTCAGTAACGACGTCTAAGTTTATATGGAATGGCGTTCTTGGCCTTACCACAAAGTGGATAAGAACAAAGCTCTTGCCCTAAACCTTTATAAGAATAATTTCAATATATTCTTTTAGCGAGAGGTTCCAAAATGTTGGCTTGTCTGTATGTAGTTATGATGTTTTTGATGCAGAGCATTCTTTTTCGGCTTTTTCGCAGGACATGAAACTTTTCAATTCGTTTTCCAAATCTCAAGCAAAGTATGGAGGTGATATGGTGGACGTTCTGCAATGGATATGCATCTCAACTAGTGGTTTAGTGATATTTCATTTGCACAATAACGACTCGAAACACAAACCGAAGCTGGTGAAAGACAAAGATGGCTCGAAGGAAATCAAATGCAAATTCGGCCAACTACCCGACTTAAATCCCATTGAAAACCTTAAGAATTGGAGGTCAGCACTTCAATCATAAGGAAGATTTGTTCGATGCACTAAGGACTATGCTTAATCTATTAAAAATAGGAGCCCCCTATACCAAATCTTAGATTTGTTGCGTTAGTATTGAATGAAGCTATGAAGAAGGTATTGTGATTTTTGTTATGAGTTTTTTTTTTTAAGTGAGCTACAATTGCTTTTCGAAGTTTATCTTTATGTTTTCATTTCATTATTATATAGACGTGCATTTATTTTTTTTTTTCTGTAAACTGATTGAAGAACAAAATGTTTGCATTTACATGTATGAACTAAATTTATTTCGTTTGTTTTGCATAACACTGTAGATCAACTAAAACAATTCCAATCATTTTTTCAAGTCGAATAAAGAGTTTAAAACACGAAACATTCGTAAGTTTCGCTTCTCACAGTGTTGAAACCTAAGCAACAGCATAACTCTCGACGGTCTATAATGAGCTGAACATTTTCATTCATTTTGTTTTATATTGAACGTTGTCGTTTAGCAAAATGTGTTTTTTACAAATTTTAAGAACGGAAACTAAAATTTCATCTCTTGGGACTTTTGAGCCGTTGATTTTGTCGCAGATTCCGTCAATCAGTGATATTCTAGTAGATAGATCTAGATCTTCTAGCTTTTTTATGAGCAACTGATCTTGTTTTAAATAACAATTATAGTGAACTATCGATAATTCGAGCCTCCTTAATTCGAAAACCTCTCTAAAAAGAAGCATTCTCACAGCCCATTGCATTCCAAAATAGAATCGTATTTCATTCCACTTCATAAAAACTTTATTTCGAAATTTTTAATTTTAGTTACAATTATAAATATGCTAGTCTATACAATACGATCGTTTAATATTTGAATTCTAAGACTTGTTCCATAATAAGCTTAGTCTTCCACTTCCCAAGTTCAAAATTCCTGGCCATTCCTGGATTTTGTACAATTCCCAGTAACTATAGCACTGAAGCCCATTAAATATCAAAAGACAGCTCATCTTTATTTACGAACCTGAAGACTCTTTAATGGACAGTCAATTAAATTACAAACTGCAAATTCCAATGGTTAGCTTTGCACAAGCATTTGAACAAAGTTTCATAACCCTCGTAGCGATCTCTTATAGCACCCTAATTGAACCTAAAATCCTTCCGGTGCCGGTGTAGGAACCCGTTAATGAAATCTCCAATTTCACAGCAAGGGCGCCTGCTCTTGATCCTCTACCGACCACGCATACCACTTTCGAACCTGTCAATGAAGTGCAATCCAATTAGCAATAACAAATCACCGTAATCTCTCAAAGCGAAACATTACCACAGTCATTACAAACAATTAAGGCATCCGATGTCCACGGCAAACATCACGATCGCCCGGAATCAACGACAAGGGCAGCGAAAGGAAACAAAAAAACCTGAAATCCCTCCCGGCTGCCAAAACATTTGCCAGCGAGAGTGCACACAAAACCACCCAGCAGAGTTCGTCAGCACGATACGTAAAGACCGGCAAAAACAGTTTCTCCCCCCACTCGCAGGACGGCTTCGGTTGGATGGAACACCCCTTTCCGATTTTCCAACCCTCACCCGAATGTGTGTGTGATGTTTCGTGTAGCCCTCGGCAACATTTATAGAGAGATTGAAACAAGGAAGCAAAAAAACTCGCCACAGATACATACACACACCAGGGGGTGGTGGTGGTGGTGGTGGTGGTGGTGGTACACACATTTTATTTTTTTGGCATTTTATCGATTTTCTTTTTTTTTTCTTCCTCGTTTACACTTTTTCTTTTTCGGCTACAGTCAAGTGATGCCTTCGAAAAACGTGCAAAGCACAAACCGGCAAAAGTTAAACTCACCTGAAACAATAAGCGCCTCATTCGGCCCGGTTGTATGAATGTTGCCCATTTTTGCTGGTCCTCTCCTCTTGATTCGGAATCACACTGCGACTCTGGGAGTTATCCTTCCACGCGTAAGACACAATATTCCACAAAAAACAAACACTTTTTTTTCTGACACACTTGCACTTGCACCTAAAAATATGCACAGAAAAACAGAAATTAAAACTTTCAATCACGACTTAGGGATTTTTTCTCGAAATAGAAACTAGAATTTGATTAAATAAATTACACAAAACCGGAGGAAGAATGTAAAAGATATAAAAATCGTCAAAACTCGTGCGATAGCCAAGCAAACGCCGCCGCCGATACGGAAGTTACCTTTGCGCCTAAAAATACACACTCGCACTTTTTTGGTAGATTTCTTCTCGATACGATGACGGGAAGCTGCGATTAATTCGGAATTCCCCACGAGAGAAT
The DNA here is from genome assembly GCA_905187475.1 of Syritta pipiens. Classification (NCBI taxonomy): domain Eukaryota; kingdom Metazoa; phylum Arthropoda; class Insecta; order Diptera; family Syrphidae; genus Syritta; species Syritta pipiens. The sequence continues at coordinate 6,904,647 of LR994571.1, read as the reverse complement.
CAGAAACCGAAGTTGTTTTCGCTTTTTTCTTGGAATTTTCACCCGGTGGGGAGATGAGGAGAACACTTGCACACTGGAAAAAAAAAAAAGGAACAGAAATTGCACTGATAACGAGAGACGTCGAGGAGAAAACTCTAGGAACTCGGTCTCGCGCCACCGACAGAGCCGAAGGTGACAAATAATCCAAATGAGGAGCAGAAGGTCACCGACGACGGGTTACTGTTATTCTGATTGGGAAATCTCACGCGTGCTAGACGGAGGGTGGATACAAATTTACTCTTTTTTTTTCTTCTCTCAATTTTTTATTTTCTTTTTTCTTAGACACGTTTTCGAAGTAAGACCTTTTGTACTCTTGGAGACGCACCTTTTTTTTTTCAATGCTTCTTCGAACGATTATGCTAAATGGTTAGCCTTTTTGGGAATAAATTTTGTTTTTTTCTTCTTTTTTTTTATTTTCGTTCACGACCGCTGCTGTAGCACCGCACCTCTTGTCAAACGACACTCACAGTTCATTCTGGCAGTGGCGCTAGTGTATTTGGGTGAATCAAAATAACATAGTGTCTGACGTCATGCTTCTAATTGTTTTGTTGTTGGGTTTAATATAAGGTCGGGATAATTGTTGGCCGAAAACGGGGTGGGGTTATCTCACTCTGGCTAACTGGGAGACGGGCGGTTGGGTTTGATGTGCTATCGCATGCGAGTGGATTTGTTTTGATTCTGCGCATTATATCATTCGAGTAGTGGTTGAAAGGTTTAGGTCTGGGGTAGAGTCGATGAAGTGACTGCAGAAATTGCTGGAAAACTAGAGATGTGGGCTTAAAAAGCGAATGCAGCGGGGTTATTTTGTATTGCTATAGTATCGAAAATCCATTCGAAAATCGGAAATCCGTATTTTGTGTCACTATAGGAAATGCCTACAGTCCACTTTCGGAAATAAAAATGCTACCAACTCATTTACGGATATTTCGTATTTTGTATTTCGGAAGTGGTCGAAAACCATTGCCAAAATCGTTATGAATTACGGATTTTCATTCGATAACTCATTTCTTGTTGAATGGTTTTAGTTGAATCGTTTTATTCAGCATTGATACAATTAGAAGCGTTTTAAACTAGGCAAATCATTAATACAAAATGTGAGTACATTTCATATTTAAAATACATTTTTATGGTTCAATATTTAGTTAGTTTACGCTGCATTCTTTGCTCAACGACTAAAGAAATCGAACTTTGCGTACCGAACGATGGCTTTGGTGTTCTTGGGAATTATCAATGCTGGTACCAAGATAAACAAACGAAATTAATTTCTTAGTGACGCACATCAAACGTCGTTTGTTAATTTATTTGTTTTGACAGTTTGACTTTTGGAAATTTCTGGTGAAGGATTGGCCACCAAATCCGAAAATGATACAAAATACGAATTGACTTTAGGATCGAATTTCAAGTCCGCATCCGAATCCGAATCCGAAAGTGATATAAAATCGGCCTTTTTTTGGAATCAAAAAGCGATAGTGCAATTACTATTGATATATATAGACTGCTGTCATATATTACTCTCATACAGTTGTCTGTGTGCGAGTTGATCCCAACGTCTAAGGCGCTATGTCAATCTAAGGCGGGGTTCACACCTGACTACAAATCGTTCAATTTGCTTCACATTCGTGCTTGACGACTGCATATCGTCATTGTGAACGCTCGAAACTACAAATCGGCAAACTTGTACTCAGAAAGCTCAATATTTTTAACTTTTTGCCTCAATCGAACGATTTGTAGTTGAGTGTGAACACTTGCCGTCCAACTTCGGAGTAATTTTCATTTTAGTATGTGATCTCGAAGGCTGAGCATTTCAGCGGTGCGGAAAAAATGTCGTCAAGCATAGAAAAATAATTTTGGCTGGGGTTTTTTGATTAGTTTGGATAGTTAAATGTGAACGTTGGGGCAAATTTGATTGTCAAGTAAATTGTGCAATTTGTAGTCAGGTGTGAGCTCCGCTTAAATAATGATGCTTTTATATTTGTAAAACTGTGTTCTTAAATCTTGATTAAATTGTTTCAAACTTTTTTTTATAAACTTCATATTCGGCTGATGAATGACAATTACTAGAACTCTTATATTAAACGACATTCAGGTCAGGCCAAAAACTAAATACGTTTTTGGCCAATTTCTCTGACCATCTAAGAAGAGTTTTTCTTTAAAAGATACATAAACCACAAGACTTTGATTACCTCTGGCTAAAAAGCGCAGATTAGTATGAATATTATTCTAACCCAGCTCTTTTACCACGAATTTATTCAGCGCACAAAAATATATTTTCCCACAAAATTTTACTGAAGCCAACATTAAAAATTGGGGGTTTCTTTTTAACTATACCGATGGTGTCGCCTTTTTCGATCTCGTTGTATTTCTTCAACAGTTTTCCCGAGCTTTATTTTTGTAGACTTCACTCTTATTCAGCGATAATGCTGCTCCTTGTTCCACGTTCTACATCGATGAATATTTTTTTTAAATATTGCTACCCACTGACGAATATGTTCGAACAAACACAGCAAATATGAAAAAATTTTAATTTTTCGCGAACATTGAAATCTGTTCCATCTCCAATAACATCAAATAACGAATAAAACAAATTCAAAGAACAAATTCGAAGTGGATGGATTGCCTATAAGTTGAAGATCGAACTATTGTTGTTGGTAAGCCCAGTGAAAATGTTGGCTAAATTAAACGATTTTATAGGTTGATTTAAGGTAGATTTGGGTTCACAATTTTGGCCAAAATTTGGTCTAAGATCTTTGAAGAATTACATTGATGGTTCTTTGCGATGTATATTAATTCCATTACCTTGTATCTAATTTTGTGAACTGTGCCTAAAAGAGACCTTTGAAAGCCGTTGAGGTTTTGCCCGATTGTCATACCTCTCTCTCAACAGATTTTTAATTTTTCAGTAGTATACAAACCCAGGAAATATTCACGACCTTTAAATATCCTTAAAAAAGATGTGTTGTTTGGAAAAATGAAAATCAGAATTTACGAAAATTTTTCTTTTATCCACAAATAGCCTCATTTCGCACTCGAGCACATCTCATCATGTTATCGATAACATTCCCGCTACAAACTAAAAAGAAAACACTGCCAGTAGCAGCACGCCATTGAATTCGCAACAATTCGACGCATTAATTTTTTTTTTCAAAATGGCTGCTACAAAGCAAACTTCATCATTACGATGTCTATCGACATTTTAATTTTCATTCTAAACAGTCGCAAACAAAATTACGTACGAATTCGGGTGCTCTGTTGCACCGTTTAAGAAAGTTTTTTTTTGCTAAAAACCCTTTATTTTTTCTCATCACAATTCATTCGACTGAACACAACATTAGTTTATTTATTACAAAGGTAAGTGTGTGATGTAATTAGAACGTTACGCATAGAAATGAAAAAAGTAAAATTAATTGATGGGGAAAACCTTTCGATGGAAAATGTCAAAAAAAAAAAGATTTCACTCATGATTCAGTGGTGCAGTGATGTAAAGAAGCAAAAAAAAAAAAGAAAATATGTAGTTCTAGAGATGAAGAGGAAAAAAAAGAATCAAACCATTGATCAATTCATTCTTTGGAGAAAACCCTTTAATTTTGCGAAGAGCAATAAGAAAAACCTTAAACCCCTTCTGTGGCTTTATTTCTCCGCCGTCGTTGTTGTTGTTTGCTGGTGCTGCTGCTGCTTCTGCTGCTGTTGTGAATTGTATGTCCATGGTCTAGAGAGGGGACCAAGCGGCTAGAGGTGTCGCTGTGGTCACGTAAGGTTTTATTTTTATTTGTTTTATTAATAATTTCTCTGTTTTCCGTGGCGACGTATGAGCGAAACATCGTTTCGCATTTTCACAAAACAAAAAAATCTCCGCGATCGAGCGAGAGAGCTTCCGGCGTGGTTTTGCTGTGATCCGAGAAAAAAAAAAAAACTTAGACTCACCGCTGTGCTTCTGCTGTGCCGCTGTCGCTGCTGCACCATTGTTGTGTTTAGTTTGTATTGCAAAAAAAGAAGCAGCGAAAACCGTGTACGAGTGAATGATTCATTCAGTAGAAGAATTAGTCTTGTTTCAATCAACACATCGGACTTAACCTAACATTCACTCTTTGGTTCCGACGACCAGATGCTCAATGCACGGCGTTTGTGTGTAGATGTCGTTCAACTGCATCCTGAGGGGAGCCCTTAACTAGGTCAGGCTTGTGTGGTGGGTGCGAACGAACTTTCTTGCGAGTGTAGAACGAAAATTTTATTTTTATAATTTCATTTTTCTCTTGAATGTGTCTCCTCCTCTCCTCCTACTTACATTGATTGTCAACTCAAACGGGAGATGTGTCCCCCAATGGAATCGATTTTGCTGAGTGAATGTCATCTGCACGCAGGTTCCAGCGGTTGGGGTTGTAGTGTTCAGCTGCAAGGTAAGGCAAGCAAAAACTGTTTGTGGGAAAAATTTATTTGACGCAGTTAACCAAAATAGAGAGGAGCACGAGAAACCTTATCGCAGACGTCGACGCCGTCGCCGACGCCTCTACTGATAGGCAGCTAATTTATCAAACGATGATAAAAAATAAAACCAATGCGCGAAGTGTGAAAGTTTCCACCGAGTGATCTCATAACAACAAACAGACACTTTATTCAGCAACTGCCACACAACCAATTAACACGGTCGTTTCGCTTCTTCACAACAAACAAAAAAAAAAAAAAACGCGAAACAAGGTCAAAACTAAATAATACTTCTGCTGCTATAGCTGTTGATTTTAATCACAAAATTGGAGGAGCGGGTGCTTGATAACTAAATTTCCCGAAACATAATCCGAATCCGAATCCGAATCCAGTGGAATGTGCAGGAGAAAGATGGACGTCCAAGACGGTAAGATGGCTAAGAAGTGAAGTGTGTGTCTCTCAGTGTGGTACGGGTGTTCAAAGTGTATTTTGCCTCCACCGTGGTGAGTGGTATCTACCGTGCAAAAAAAACAAAAAAAAAAACTATTTTTGGTGTAGCTGCAGTTCGTCACATAAGCACAAAGTTATGGAGTTTTTTCCTTTATTGGATTCGTGTTTTATCTCTTTTTTTGGATGATTGGATGAACTTGGTCGAAGTGTATCGCGGGAGTTATTAAACAACAGATCGATTATCGCGGATTTATGATTGGGAACTGCGTTGTGGATTGCTGAGGTCAGAATAATGTCGGAAGTAGTGGGAGAAACCAGTTCTCATGTAAAGATCAAGAAGTCAGTGACCTTCTTTTTTTAAGCATCCAGCGTCGTCGTCTGTGGAGCAGCTGCATGAACGATGGAATTAGTCGTTGCGTTACAGTGAACGGTGAAGCATAATAACGAGTGCGTAACATGTAATAACTTTTAAAAGCCGGCGTGTGGAAAATTTGTGAAAATACTAAAGTGGAACACAACTGGATTTCATCGGGATCTCTTTCACCATGAGGAACAACACGCCGTCAGGTAAAGAAATGGAACAATTTCTATATCGTTTGCGTGGAGGCAGTACATCGAACACCCCTCCGCCCGATCAACAGTTTAATTAGTGAAATCCAACAAATATTACTCTATTTCTTGATTTGTACTTTTGGTTAAGATAACACGATTATTTCTTCTTTCAAAATTGCAATCAGATAACTTCCGGATCTAACTTTGCTCTTGTGTCTCGTCGAATAATGTATCTGTGATGGATAGCACGTAGGCCTTTTCGAAAGGTAACACGACGCGGTCGGATCGAATTTCGTTACTCGCATCTGGTTTCCCAGAGGCTTTTCTTGAATAAAGGCTTGAATAGAGAACTAAAACCGACTGTCCAAGATTCGACTACGACTTTGCGTCTGTCGTTATCTGTGGCGCGTATTTAAGTCAAGTATTGGTCAAAATTTCGTAATCATAACAAAAGTTCAAGGTCAAGCTTTGAAGATTGGCTTTAATGAGCTGTATGTTTGGTTGTTCTTTGTCTTTGTCTAGAGATCCGATCAGATGCAGTTTCGTGACGGTTCTTTCTTTTTGGAACCTTGAAATACATGCTCGTGCATCACATGAGCCTGGCTGATAGCGCTTATAGTTAAGGTGTTGCTATCGTCAGAAAAGTAATCGCTTATCGTTTGATTTAAGTTCAGGAAATGAAACGTGTCTTGGCGGGTATTAGCTTCTTCATTACGGTCAGGTGTTGTGTAATTCCTTTCCCCATAGTTTATATGCTTTCATTGATCACTGGCTTAAAGTGTAAGAGTTAGGGATTTGTTTGCAGGTTTTTGTGTGCTCAAGGCAATTACAAGTTGTCATTGTGTCATTCTTCTTTAAAGCACTGAATATCCACTAAGTCCGGAGTTGGTTTATACTCGAATGTTGCTGTTTATTAAGAGTCTTCAGTCTGAAACTGTAGTATCTCCAATTCTAACTCTGTCACGAATCTTGTGGGTCAGAATATTTTGTTTCATTATGCTCTTATCAGATCTTTCAACCAAAGGTCTTTTTTGCTTGCAAGTTTGTTACCAAAAAGATAATAAAATAATCTGCGTAACAGCCCATGCAGGGCCAGAGCATGGCTTGTTCGCAGCAAAAAGATAGATTTATTTCCTTTATAGTATAACAATCCTTAAGCAATGTTGCTGTAGCTTGCACAGAGAAACGGCTTAATATAACTTTTTTTTTACCTTGATGATGGGAACGGCTAATACGCACGAGGAACAGGCCCGTTCTGTTGCAAGTAGTGGTAGACCTTCACTAAAACCACACCTTGACCTCTTCTGCTCGAGCCCCATCCACTGTTGGACCTTTTTCGCATTACTTCAGAGTGGTGTCGTTTTCGTTCTCCCATGGGAACTGGATCTCATTTTCGTTTTACTCGACAAGTTATAGAATAGAATACAACTGTTTAGCTGTTGGAATATGCAGTACATTAACTTAAAAGACATTTGGAGAAAAAGTATGGAAAAATCTCATTTGAATTGTTAACAAACAAACATTCTGTAGTACATAATAGATATGAAAGCGTTTGTATAGGCTAATTTGTCGGCCAAGTCTTCTCATCGGGAATCAGTTTTACTTTGAACTAATGCTCTTTATCTTCTTAATCTCAGTTAGACTACGACAGGTCCACAATATGCTTTTCCAAGCTCTTTCGGCGCATGTACCTTTGCCAAAACGTTGGCCATTGTATGCCATATTCCGTGCATCCTGCTTCTGAACTAGCCGCCACTTTCAGAATCATCACCGTCTGACGTTTTCTACAGCTTGACTTTCGAAATTCGTTTGTCAGCCGGTAACCAAACATGACTTATCGCAACATAATCGATAAAAGCGGGTGAGTAAGGCTGAGATTTTACCATGTGTGCTGAATTGTTTATCTTAATCTCTACTCAGGTTCCTTTCTCACCCAATATTTGGACGTTTGGTGTAAGTCCACTACTCCGACACGATAAGGACTGGCGAATTATCGGCATAATTGACGTGTGCAAACAATCTCTGTGATTTCGTTGAAAATGCCTCGAAAACGTCATGAGCCCGCTGAAAAAAAAAAAAATGGCCACAAAAGACCTGCCTTATCACGAGTACTAAGCAAGAGGTGTGTCGGACCTTTGGGGAGATTTTTTTGTGAGACTTCAGGGGAGATAGCCAAACATTACTCGTCATGGCAGTTATTTTTGTTGGTTCTGTTAGCGACATCTTTGGTCTGGAGACAGGTTGAAGTGGTGATCGCTTAGAGGAAAATAACTTATCGGATGTGGAATAATTTCAAAAGTCTTAATGACAAAGCAATTCACAATTGAGATTGCCATGGCTACGAGTGCACAATGTGATAACTGCATGAGAAGTAAAAAAAGCAATCAGTTCAAAATATTGAGACAAATGGTGCTGTGAGTTGAATTAGCTTGTTGTGATCTGCAAACAGGCAAACGAACTTCATTAGCAGTCCATCTTCACAGAAGAGACAATTCGATTAAATTATGCTGCGATCTGTAAGCAGGCAAATAAACTTAATCAGCCGTTTATCTTCATGTGCTTAAGAGACAATTCGATTAGATGGTGCTCTGAGTTCAGTTTAGTTGTTGTAAATCTGCAAACAGACGAACGAACTTCATTAGCCGTCCATCTTCACATGCTGAAGTCTTCTGTAACAGACCTACTTTCCGAGATGAGCTGTAGTGTACTCATTTTTAAAGTTATGCAAATGTTTGCCATATGCTAATGATTTAATCGTTCTTCCATTATTTGTTCGGTGATTATTTGACACCTGCACCTGCATACTATCGGAATGATTTCCTTTATTCAACTTAAATTGCATTCAGCTGCACTCTAATCTAAAGTCCAGCCATTTGCACTGGTTCTTCCAGTGTTCCTCTCCGCTACGGAGGTTGAAAATCCCCGATGTTAGTGTAGCCTGTAGTTGGAGACTCCTCTCGTGGTTTGGATCATTTGCACTGGTTTTACATATCAAGTGCATGGTGGTTTTAATGTGTTATAACTCAACATAAAGAGGACGTTACGTTTTGTTAGGAAACTTTTGCGGACGACTGTATGTGATCCGCTTTTTCTATCTACGAGTTCAAACTTCAAACATTTTCCGACGTGCAGGTTTACCCAATGTCTCAAGTTCTTCAAGCTTGTCAGTTATATTCAATCAGAAACGGTTGATTGACTCTGCTAAGGACACGGCTTTTCACTAGAGGTCTATGGCAGCAGCCTAGCAAAAATGTAAGTTGATTTTCGATGTTTCACTGTTCGGTCTGTGTTCATATGTGAGTTTCTGAGTGGTACAGAGAGTTTACAGTTATAGAAGTAACTCAATTCTACCCTACTGTCATAGGGAACACAATTTTTTCCTCTGCAAAATTCCATTTCACCAAAATGAGGCTTCCCTCACCTTGAGATGTCCCAAGCACACCTAAAATTAGGTGTTTCACCTTCAAATCACCATTTCCTTCCACCCTTTACCACATTGGTACATGTTGAATCCACTAACTTATGCTACGTGTGTCTCATTTGAATTGGCCCGTCGCCCCATGGTCAGAGACAAGAGATCAAAAAGAAAACTATGCCGAATGTATTTTCACCAAACTCTCGCCCATTTCGCCGTTTGCCAATGAATTCTTTTGCAATCGCTTTTTTAGAACGCTTCAAAGCACTGGCCTACTTCGGCGTAAATGTATTTTTTCTTTTTTTTTTATTCTTTTCTTAAAACGATGTCACCATTAGAAAATGAATTATGGGTGAAAAGCTTAGTCCACATATAGAGGACAGGGAATGCAAAAGGTCATTTGGTGTTGTGTTGTTGCACAACTATGCTCCGGATTATGATCCAAATTAAGTCAAGGGGGGTAATTTGTTTGTCAACATTTGAATTGTTCTCATGGATGGATGGGTGGATGCATGGTGGACTTGTTTTCATGGAATTATGTGTTACTTATTTGTACCTCGGCGAGAAGTTAGGTCTGTAAATAGCTTGTGTCTCATCCTGTTCGATTTTTTTTTGTTTTTTGATCACTGGTGAATTGGTAGAAGTAGAACTAGTGAGCTCTCGTGTCAGCGCACTTATCGAATGTAAAGAGAATCGCGAAAGTTGGCAAATGTATCATTAGATAAATTGAATGTGTGTTTTTACCAATGCTTTGGAATTCGGCGTTCGGAGCCGGCAATATACAGTCGGTTCCTTCTATATGTGTCGAAATTCCACCGTGCACAACACGGTAGTTTGGCGAAAAGCTAGACTCTGGCTCTCCACGGGCTGTTACGCCAAAAGATACAAAAGAAGAAGTTACGACTGGTTAATCGTTGGCCATTCTAAGATAAAGTTTGAACCAAAATCAACAGAAATATCGTCAGCTTGATGAATGAGCAAAAACCGACGAATAAGACGCTAATAAGACGCAAACAGTGGGAACGCGTAGGCGATCTGTTGACAAACGAAAATTTAAATAAACTTTTCCAAGAAAATGAGAAATGATACTTTAGAAGCGGCGTTAAAAGAACTGAGCGATCGATGCGCAAACTTTTCAATCAAGCAAATGGCGCTAATTCAAAAAGCTCGATCTTATGCGTCTGTTTATAACCTCTGTCAGCTGAGTGGTCATAAACTCAAGTTTATTTTTGTCTTAAAAAAGCATACATTAATTTTCTTTGATGAACCGGAAGTTCCTAGCTGTCAGCATAACAATGACATAACGTCTCTGTTAACATCAGTTCAGTTTCCTCTGGTCGTGTTCAGCTCATGTCAATGACCCGGGATGCATTTGCATCGGCATTGTACTTGTACGATGGTATTCTCTGCTCACTGGGGATTCCACTCGCTCCGCTAACTCGTGTGATAAATCACGTATACTGAGTTTGGTGCTAAGCAGTTGAATACACCTAACCAACAAAAAAAACTCGTGACAATTTCACAAAAAGGTTTTTTTTTTTTCAACGAGAGCTTCCAATCTATATTGAATTATCATCGTTTGTGGTAATTACAGTAATTCGCAAATTCAAACAGTAAGTTGTTAGCCAAAGCATTGGTTGGTACTGGTACGTTGTTTGTTGTTACGTTATTAGTGAAACAAGGTAGACAAATTGTGAAACTTTGTACGTAGTTAATTGGCGTAAATTAGTGGGTGAAAGCATTTTAAATACCTACTAGTTGGTCTTTAGATTATTGTGAATATAGGAGTGGCAGTGGTGTTTTAACTCATTTGGGGATTTTTATCAACAGTCAAAGCCCAGAAGAGTAAGTGAATTGATTGTTGTAGGTGTATTTCATAATCAAGATGTTCTCATTCGTCGTTCTGGGCGTGACCCTGAACTTTTTCCTTCTGATTAATGAAGCGTTTTTTGACGAGGTCATATTTCACTCTAATTTAAACCGGAGGAAATTGGTAAGAATTTGATGTATACTGATTGTTCTTCTCTAACCTCACATTATGTACTTAAATTTCTAGATGGAATTACATGCGGTATGCGGTTTGCTCTATGATGTCTCGGTAGTAAACAACTTCTGTGCAATTGATTCCAATGCATATTTCGCACAAAGATCCGCCATTTATGAAATTTAATGCAACTTCGTACCTACACCTAAGTGAGCCTAAGGCCTAAGTGAGCCTAAGGCCTAAGTGAGCCTGTGTATAGAGCAGGCAGCCACATACAACCTAACCTAACCTACATCTTGAAAACTGGATTTAAAAACTAAGGAGAAAATTTCATAAGAACTGCTTTGGTACGTTTGATCGTACATTTGAGGGAATTATTATTTCATTGACAAAACTTCGGCCAATCAGATATCAGTTTAAATGCATGCATGTAACCATCAGACGTTTACTTATCGGGCAGTCAACCCTTGAAAGTTTGTGCCTGACTTATCATCCATCAGAAGCTGACCGTTTCTTAATCCAAATTTCGTGGCTAAACGGGTGAACAAATCTTGCTTACAACTTATTGCCAGGAGAAGATGTGTGCATTCGAGTTCTGCAAGAGATTCAAACGTTTCCTGGCAACTCTTCACTCAATTAATTTCAAAACAGATGCCGATGTTTTTCGATTTCCGCATCAAATGAAAACTAACAGTTTTTCGATTTCCGCATTAAAATCGGTCAAATAAAAACTTGACTTAACATGTGGTAATTGCAAGCCAGTTGTTCATTATTTCCTCAAATAAAACCCTGCACATGTCCTACTGGAATTTTCGCAAATAAAACATTGCACATGTCCTACAGTTGGAAAGTAAATTCAATCGCATCATTTACTCCGACACGTGATCATTGCGACGAAGTACCACAGTCTACAAGCTGAGTGGTGATGCAAAATGATGATAATATACCATTTCATGAATGGACAGCGAGATACGCCGGTCTGAATCATCAGCATTTTTTAATTGATTACAAGCATCTGGCATCTATTTTAATGGAAAGTGTCGCGCTCTATTCAGTCGATTCATTTACTAAGCTGGAAGTTAGCTAATTCCGTCCATAAGTGTTGCGGCTCTTGTGAAGTTGTTTTGGTCATCTAATCTAAAGCATCCTTTGATACTTTGATTGGATACGTGGCGTCGGAATTTGAAACTACAGTCGGTCGGGAAAATATTTTGGCTTGAAGTCTTCAAACAGTTCGCTCGCTAGAAAGCATCGGAATAGCTTATGCTGATACATCGTCTTGTAACGAATGTTTTGGCTACACATTTGCTCAGTGATGTGTCTATTGATTTAAAGAACTTGAATATTTTCCAAGTTTCTCATCGTCTGGTGCGAACAAACTTTATTTGCTTGTATCATTTACAGTGCCAAAAAGTCATTTTTCCCTAAAAAAAAGTTATTTGTTCACTTTGCTCTTCGTAGCTTCAGATCTCTTCCGATCTGACGCAGTCTATTTGTTTTTTAATTGCACACCGTATCCGATGTGATAAGATTCGATAGCGCGATTAGGATTTTAAAGAACTTTAAAAAAAAACAAAGAAAGTATAAATTGAGTATAACTGTCAGCTTTAATTATAGCAACCGACTAACCGTGTGTTTCCCAAGAAATTATATCATCGACCAGCAGTCAGAACTTGTTCGGTGCTAATACTTTTTTCCCCATTTCATTTTTTGTTTCCCTTTGTAATCAAGTAAATTACACAAGAGCTTCTAAAGTAGAGCAGTCCATTTTATTCTGAACTGTAAAAAGTAGTGGTTTTTGATGAGTTTAATTCAGTAATTAAGTTTTCTTGTGACATAAGATGATTGCAGTTGATGTGCTTATATAATTCAGTAAATATTTGGATATTATCTTTTGTAAATAGCTTCTCTGAAGAAGGTACCACGTGCCTGTGATTTATCTGTGAAGTGCTTAAATGTGTCTGATACCATGAAAATCAGAACAAATTATGGTTTGACAATATAATGCATAAGGATTACGGAGGATGTCAGAGAAATTAATTTGTTTTTATGTTACTCGTGAAATTGAATAGCTGTGATAATCATTTGTGACTGGGAATTAAGATAAGAAGCTTTACAAATTTAGTCATAGACAGTAAAATACGTTCCTAAAGATTGCGATAAAGAACTTTACAAACTTAATCATGGACAGAAAAATGCGTTCAAAGATTGGAATTGTTGCTTGTTGGTGTGCCTTACAGTCTGCGAAATCTGTCTAGTGTAGTGACCTTGAGCCTTATCAGAAGGTTTCTTACAGCGTATAGTGATTGTGCCGGACAACTGAATGCGAATTCTTTATTTATAAGATAATTATTTATTATATATTTGGTTACCAAGGTTCAAGCTTGATTGTAAGCACAAGTTTCGATACCATAAGATTGTCTAGTCTCCATACTACTGTTCTTGCAATTTGTTTGCCCCCGGTTTTGTTTAGTTCGCAACTTCCTTTTAAGAAATTCCTGACGTTATAGGGTTTTATCTCTTTTTGTTGAATTAATGACAAGCTTTTATTACTAAATAAAGATTGTTGATTGGTGTTATCACACTAACAATGTTAATCTTTGATCCTAGACTTTCAAGCACATGAGTCCTCGACATTGACAGAGATAAAGCAAAAGTCTATAAATGATGTCTTTTTATGGCTTAGATTCGATTCTCGTTGTTCTTTTAACCTCAAACGCGTTTGTTATTTCTGTAACATTAACGTCAATTTTTTCAGCTTGTATTAGTAAAAGCTTGAAAGTGAGCAGTGACTAAATGAATAGACCCTTCACCAAAGTAAATTTGCGCCCGCCAGTGGAAGAACAGAAATAGAGATCCCAAGATTTAAGCTCAGTGAACGTGCTGGCCACTCTAAAAGTTTAACTTTTTTGCCCAAAAACCACTCACGACTAATCCGCGATACATGCACGAATTGTCTTATTCGAAACATGGTTTTGGATCCGTTTCATGTTTGAACATTTCTGCTAAAACTTTTTGCAATGAGTAATACAATTTTCTAATTTCTGTTGTGCAGAGTATTTTCATATTGGAGTGCTATAATTAGCTATCATTCAGCTATTAAAGCAGTTCAGACCATCAAAAATCCAAAGCTTCATTTATTAAAGAAATTCTTAGGACGTTTTATATTATAGAAATAAAAATTAGAATCGTTAGAACCCCATCAAGACCCAGATTTAATGTAAATTTCGAAGTCTCGAGAGCTTTCAAAGAAAAATAGGTTCAACCTATTAGGTTGCCTTCAGTTGAATTCTCCTGATTGTGATAAAGTGATCTGAAGATTGCACTATTGGATCAGGGATCAGTTAACATTTTTTCTTTGCCTTTGTTGACGATGGGGTACACTAATACGCATGAGGAATAGGTTCGTCCTGTTACAAGAAGACTTTCATACCACTCAAACCACATCTTGTCCAGTGGAATTGACCACTTCTCCTTGACACCATCCACTCCGGTGCCGCTTCGCGATCTTTAGAGTGGTGTCGTTTTTTCCACCAAGGGAAACGACTTTTTCATTCTGTTTTTTCATTCTGTTTTATTTAATCTTGGTGTAGGGCTGTACTCGTTATTCTTGTTGGGGATATTGCTCTCTTTCTGTCTCTTGGAACCACTTCTGCGTAAATAGCAAATTTCAATATCAGATCAACTAACATTAAACAATAAGAACATGCTCTACTGCTCAGAGAAACAACCAGATTTTTTAATCCAAATCTCCAATCCTCTTAAAACGGAGTATTTTTGCCATGATTTTTGTCAAGAAATCACAGAGCTTGTTCATATTTGGCAGTCAGTAGTGAGACGTTTGGTGATTGCATAGAAATTATGTTTTGTAAACATTTGAATTTGCAGAGAAGTTGAATAAAAATATTGCATTGAATCTCTTTAATCAGTAAATTGCTTGAATATCATAGGAAATCAAATGTAAGCATTTGAATCTTAATTAATGGGTTATTGACTGTCTTAATGTCAACGAACTCTCAACTATTCTTTGTTATGTTATCACTTTTTGCAATGATCAGAAAAGTCTAATTCATAAATCAAAATAACGCAAAGTAATGAGGAAATAATAATAAATGTAATCTTAGCAAAACAAGAAATAATATTTTTTTTCAAGTGCTAGCTACTTTAATTATTACGTGAACTTAAGTAGCTGCACCACGAAGAAAAAAAATCACTAAACCTCTGTTCTATAACCACCCTGTAACTTTTGTGCTTACCTTCTTGTTCTCCTTCACACGATTTTTCTTCATACAACCGATTGACTACGTCCAAGCAACAAGAACGCATATCCCCCCATTTAGATTAGATTTGAACTGTCAGACAATTCTCCAGTCACAACACAATAGCTGAGGCTCCACACCAGCTCTCGGTGTATATTTCTCCAAAATCAAAATTTTGTTCATTACGTCAACCACTGAAAGAAACTCTCCACAAAGTTTAAAATAATTTTCGTGAATACCTGTTAACCCTGACACAATATACACGGTCTGCGCCAGTCCACTGGTGTCTGTGAATCGATTTTGATAGAAATTGTAGCAGCTGATTGTGGTGACAGATATCGAATTCGGTTTTTTAATTACCTTTGTGGTTTTTTTTTTGTTTCGAGTCCTAGCACATGTTTAGTGAAAGAGAAACATTTCCCCAGTACATAAAAAGTGATAAAAAAAAAATTAATACCGGCCGAAAGGAGAAAGGAAAAAAATTCATTATTTTTCAACTCAATTGTAAGATCAAGTACCTTAAACAAAACAGTGTCAGGATAATTCAAGTCTTATTTTCTTTATTTTGATAAGTGCACAGTGTGTGTTTTGTTTTAAGATCTTAAGTTTTGAGTCACTGCTTAGCGGTGTGTTTATCTTTGACCACAAAAAAAAAACCAAAAGAGTATTGACAACCGATGAATGATTTATACTGATTGGAAAATAAAAGATAATTAAAAATATTATAACTGTCTGACCACAGGAAATTGTCTGCTAAAGGATGAGATCATAAACGAACTTTTAGTTGGAAAGTTTCATAAATTATTTCCAACCGACACGTTGATATGTTGTTAATTTTTAATAATTTTCTAACACTTTTATTGTGTAAATTATTTATGAAATTTTAAGAAATTAACAACCAACTGTGTTCTGTGCTCGTGATAGAAATCCGGTTCTGGAATTAAACAATTTCTGCTTTGTCTGCATTTTGAGCAAAAACTATCGAGTGATTCTCGGTGATGAAGGCTGGTTTTCCCCGGCTTTTGTTCTTAGTAAACGGCACGTGTGTCTCACGTCTTTTGAGATCTTTACAAATGAATATGCGCAGACAGATTGTTACCACTAAGCTGTATGACTTTTGTGTTGTCTTAAAGATGCTTACTTTAAGTATCACTCACTTGTGATTGATAGCGGCTTCCAGTTTTTTGTTTTTTTTTCGAAGACGACAACATTCTTACTAAATACTGCTAATGAGCTCTAACTCGCTATACAGTACGTGATTTTTCGCACGTTCTTAACGTGAATAGAGCTTTTTTTTTAGCCCCTCCCCCAACCAACGTTTTAAAATAAAATCCCATTCAGGTAAACACGACAAAATCTATCGAGGCTGCATTGATTAGATAAGATTGGCAAAACAATTTACTTAAAAAATTTTAAAAGAAAACCGACAACATAAATTTCTTTCTTGCATTCGAAAGTCGTTGTTTAGGTCAATGGGCGATTTTCTGCAATGCATTCACTTGTAACCCCATTCGGGATCTCTGTTTCTGTGCTCCTTTCGTTGGCTGATTCATGTAAGTGAATCAATGAAAGTGATGAAAAATGAGATCCACGTGAGATAAAAAGCGATCTTTGAGGATGAATCAGTGATAGTTGACGTAGTTCGTTCAATGTGTGTCCACACCGTTTTCAAGTGGACATAAAATGTCTCCTATTCGACTTGGGAAGGTTAATTGAGTTTTGTAGCTCTATCCTTTACACATTTCTCTTTTTATTTTAAGGAATTTCTCCGTAAAGTCGATGATTCTAGGCATTCGAAGTAGCCCGAAGTAATAATATGGGGCAAGCAAAAATCTGGAAATCATAAACCAAACAAAAACTATTGAGATTTGAATAATTTTTTGGTTTTTATGTTGATGAATTTACATAATTTTTGTTTTTCAGCATTCGAAAGTATAAGCTTTTAAACAGCATTTAATTTGTTTTGTAAATTTTAAGAGTTTCGAGAAAGAGGCGCAAAAATCTTAAGCGCTGTGTTCCAGTTTTTTGCTCGTCCCATTATTACTTTGAGCTATTGTATTATATATCACTGATTCCACTTGTATTTCTTTGAAGCACTAAAATGCCGTCGAGACGCATAAAGTAGTTACTGCGTACCCATAAGTCTTAAAATAGACGAAGGGATGTTCTTACATATCTCATTACGCTATGAGGTCAATTTTCGAATATGATTGACTTGTTTCTTCTTCGCTTCTTCTTCTGATTACGATGAAAGTAAAAAGCATGTCAGTTAAAATCGATGGTGAACTCGTTTCCCTGTTCCGTTGTGGCCAGCAAGTAATTGGCAACGACGTTCTTTACAAATGAAGTTTACTGTGGACGAGAACGCAAAAGGGCAGTGGGGTAGTTTTAATTTAATACCCTAGGGCATTGCAGTATGCCTAGTGCACTTTGACGGTGTTTTCAGCCAATTTTGTGAATTAGATTAAAGTGCACCCTAGATAATGTCTTGTCTAATTGTTGAGGAATTCGGTCATGCATTTCATTTCATGCACAAACAGGAATATTGCTATACTCCAAAGTCTTAGGCTAGGTAAGATTAGGAAGAACTGGTCGCAGAGAGCCAGAGCCGTTTCGATTTTCATCGTTTCGAAATTTAAAATTTTTTTAAACGACCCAAAATGTAATTTTGGTGTACAGTACAGTTTAAGGTGCAAATTCGCTTTCTTTGTGATGCTTGCGAAGAATAACTTGTCGAATATTTTTTAAGGACAACATTTGAGTATGTAGCTTCGGAACTTGTTCTCTTTTTTATGTAAATCACATTCAAATATTGCTTTCACACTGCCGGCAATTCTCGGTGTAGGAATAACACTTGTGTTGACCTTTTTTCTATCTCTGCTAGGTATTCAGTTATGCACTTCTTTCTATTTCTGCCAGGTATTCACTTAGCATCCGCATTATGCACTTCTGCACTGCTCAGTCTGTGCAAATATAACTCTGCACTGCCCAGGGTGTGCATATATAACTCTGCACTGCAAAGTTCCACAATCATGGGAACGTGATATTCAGACATCTCATACCGGTCAAGCGTTATTTAGATCTTGCATGAAAAATGCACGTTAATGTCGTGACAAGAGATTGTACTGTGCACGACTTGCCCTTTTCAATAGCATTTCAAATTCCAATTACTAAACCAGTTCTATCCTATCGTACCACTGACTGACTGTGTGCAGTGATCTCGAAAATACTTCCCATGGGATCATTGTAATATTTGCGGTCAAAGTCGGACGAGGTGTGATGTGAAACAGTGAATCAATTTTTTTTTTTTTAACCAGGCAATTTGATCAGCAGTAAAAATGATCATGAGATGTCAGAAATTTTAATGGGAAAAGCATGGTTAGTAGAGTAGGGACTGTTTTCTAAAGTCTTGCAAAAGAAACTGTTAGTTCGGGTCCATGGAAGAGTACTAGAAAAGAGAAGTGACAAAAATTACCAGCACTGGAAAGTAGACCAATGTATTTTTTTTTTAATATTACGAGTAACGTATATTGCTAGCAATGGACAGCAGACCAATGCTTTTGTTTTTATAGTACGATCACCAAAGTCGTTTTGGAATCCTCTTAAGCGTTTTATGCTAGTCCATTCACTGCTAATAATATGTGCAGCTTACCATTTCTTTGTGAGAGGGTTCAATGATTAACGATACAGAAGTTTAAAATAGCGAACTCTGTTCTCAAAGTGGCTCTAATCATTGATTGGATTTGATTAGATTCGATTTTGTTTATATCCTGTAATGTTGTTAAACAAAAAATCATATAAAACACTATCTATTCTCAGTGCGTTCTATGGGGGATCCTTCCTTTTTTCCTTTGAAACGGAACCCTAAAAAAGCAGCACTACATTACAATTTAGCTGCAGACTTCCTCTCGACACTGTCTTTTAAGTGATCACAACTATCACTTTCATCCTAACTTCGCTTTACTTTGAAATGCGTCTGCATAAAAATACTTACCATGAAGATGAAAGTTTGCAATTTTCTTTACCACAACTATTTATAAAAGTGCATTTTATCTTTTACGAGGTGATAAATGAAAGTACTTTGAGAAAGTGTCAACAAAGACCAATGTCGCAGTCGCCGATGCGATAGCTGCTAAGTCCATAACTTTTAACTAACTTCAACAGTGAAAATTATTTAATACCAATAAACAAAACGAAAATGTATTTTGTCTTGGCTTACTAGTTTCATGAGCTCCTAACATAACATACTTTTTTAAAATTTTAAGTGTAAATTACACATGAGATTGCTGTTGACTTTGACGACTACGACGTCGACGAAAAAAAAAACTACTTTCGCGTGATTGATCACTTGCGTCACTTGTGGCTGGCGAGTTAGATAACATTCACAGAAGAGAATGATACATACGCACGTCTGTTTGCTTCTGTTTGGCGAACTTTAAAAAGAATTTAGCTCAAGATTTTTGCAATAAATCTGATTCTTAAAAATGTAAAATCAACTGCTGTCGGTTCACATGCATTTAGGCATTCATGTAAAGAAACAATGATTCGTTCGGGATGCATTTAGAAGCGTGTTTTTTTTATGTAAGCATAAAAAGAACAAAGCAGTCGAGTGTCAGTAAAAAAAAAAACTTTAAGTACCTGAACCTTAGCTTTTCGAGTAATTGTTGAGAATTCAATGAGACTCAATGGATTTTCCATTTAAGTGCACTTTTGTTTTATTGTTTACTTTTTGTTATGCGCTTCATTTGCATCATGCCAAAGTACAACGTTGATTTTTACATCTGTTAAACATTCCCATACGAAAAAAAGGCATTCGTTTTCTCTCTTGACAACACGGCGCAGAGTTGTGTCTAGAAAAAAGATCAAACGTACAGATCACTTATTACCCTGAAGCAGATTCGAGATAATCGATTTTGGCGAAAGTTCTCATCCTACTTACATGTTCATTTCTTTTACAGTCCTCTTCAATAAATTAATGCGAAACTAGAAGGGTTTGAATAATCTTGTTGGCTAAAATGATAAAAGCTTTTGAACAATTTTACTGGTCTTACTATATAAGTCTGAAGTCAAAAGTATACTGTTCCCAAATAACTTCACGGTACACTCAGATCGAAAGATCAAGAAAAAAAAATTTGAAATCAAATGAATCTTATCAAAATATCGCCCTAGATCTTATGTGACAAAGGAATGGGTACAAGTTATGTTTTCGACCCTAATAAACTTGTCCAGTGTTTTTTTTTTATTGGATTTCCCGCCATCGATCTTTTCTATTGCAACCCAAACATGATCATTGTGTGCCTATAGACATAGAAAAGTCTTGGCGGAAACATAAAACTCCACTGTAGATTTTTCCCCAGCGATTAACTTGATCAGTGACTTCACCTCAATTTTCCCTAGCACAGTCTATCTATGATAATGGGTTACGAAAAATTCCATTTTTAGATTTTCTTTTTCCTCTTCTATTTCTCCATGTCGTTCGTGGAATTTTTAAGAAAAACGACAACCGCCAAAGCAGACACACCCTATAGCCAACTGTCATTTCTATGCCAAACTGTACTCATATTTCCGAACGCACAACCAGCATACACAAACGTGAATCATGTGACAGTAGCAGAGAGACAGACAAGAAAAAGAAAAACTGACAGCTCTCAGTAATCGTGACACATCCATGAAGTAAAGTGTGGAAGAGCAAAGCAAAGTTGATTTATTTATAGGAAATATGAAGTGAATTTATTTGGTGATTAAGTAACACTAATAAAAGAATTCGTGTTGGTAAATAAAATAAAACAAAAAATAGCAAAAAAAGAAGAAAAAGAGCAATAATTTTTGCGTAGTTTGTTGTTGGTTGTGTTATGTTTTATCTGTAATGTAAGTAATGCAATGTAAGGGTTGGGATTCTTACAACAATGTCCCCTTATTGGGTGGGTGATTGCGCTGCAGTTACACAGTCGCGCAAAGTTATGGCTGAAAAGTCGAAGAATAACGACGTTGTGGGGGAGAGAGAGAGGGTGGATTTTCGATTACAGAAGCACGAAGCAGCCTGTGCTTCTGTACCTCTGTGCGAACGCGCAACTGTGTGTATTGGTACATCGATTTTTCGCAGCAAATTCAAACACCATCTGATTCTTTGCGACTTCAGAGCTTTTGTGTGTATAAATTTGCGATTAGAACAGCGTTTCCTATCGAAGAAAGTGGCTAGGAGTTTTGTCTTTGTCTTAAATAAGAATCCACCACAATCGTGTTGTGCTTTCGTTTGTGCAAGCCAGCAAGCTTCCGGAGCGAGATATTCTTAAAAGTGTGTTATTGTTTATACAAGCCCTGGCATTGCACGTAGTCCAGTTGAAGAGCCGATAAAAGAGGCACTTTAGTAATTTTTTCTGTTCTGTTGTTTAATGGCACGTATTACCGGTCGGTGTCGGTCGTTTAATACGCGTACTTCTTGCTCATATGGCTATTTACACGCCCTGGACAAAGTTTAACACCAAGTGCTATTACTATTCGCAAAAGAATTGTGTTTTCAATGTAAGTAGAAGAAGAAGAGACTCTTGTGTCCGTGTCAATTGTGCTCCTTACGAATTTAACGATTTTTTTTTTTTCATTTCAATTCTCTTCTCCCTCGAAGCGTTGCCAATTTCTCGTGCTTTGTAAGACCACACGAATTTTGAGGTTATTTTTTGCAGACAAGGAAATTAAGTCACCTCTTGCCCCAAATGCCGAGAAAAGTGAAATGTTTTGTTGTATTCGTGCATGGCATAGAAAATAAATTTGAGGTGACATAAAATTTATTCACACGGTCCGTTTGTCGACGCCCCTCGCTTGTCCTGCGAATCTTAAGACGCAATTCTCTATCGGCTTTGGCACACACATAAAATTCGGTTCGGTGAAGTCGTCTGTGATTATCGAAGAACCTCCTCAAGTGGAACTCCTTTCAATAAATAAATTGAATTGTAAACATTATGGTATCTTATCGGCTCATCGAGTTGCTATTCAGTCTGTGTGCTAAATACTCGAATTTGTGTAATCAGCGACTGTCTGTCTGTCTATTCATGAATCACATTCTACTTCCGTTTCGCCGGGGGTGTTATTTGTGTGTCCCTGAACGTCCATTCTAATTAGAGAGCCGCCCACCCACCCCGTTGCCGAAAATTTTCACAACCACTCACTCGCGTTTGAAGTGTCGACGACCGACCCTTATGCAATCGCTTGGAATAATTTTCAAGAGCCGCTACTGTTCTACGCCAGAGGGTAGAACTTCCTCGAGCTAAAAAAAGAAACATCTTCATGTCAATGGTGGTTATTTGCAAGTCCCCTCTCTAGTGATGAAAGTCTCCTGTGTGTACACATATCCATATATGAAGTACGAGGACGATGCGTGTTAGCTTCGAAAACAAGCTGCGCAAAGTTTTACACCCGTCAAGAAAGGGAGAGAGGGAATGAAATCACACTCTACCCGAAGAGAATGACTAACTTTTCAATTGTTTTGAGGTATCCTTAGCATATAATCAGATGAATTTCACAACGGTGGGTAAATCAAAGGAGTGTGATAAAAAATTATTGCACATCCTTCTTTGAGGAGTGCAGTTTACACTTAACCTGTGGCAGTAGGTGACGATTTAAGTATGGACAAAGTTTAAGTTCTTTTTTTTTCAATTGCAGACATCGTGGGGTACATTTTGTGAACTTTGCGATATATGTCAATGGAAGTACATTCTTATGTTGGTTTGTCTACTTCAAGCAAGTGCCTTTTTTTGTTTGTTGTAAAAACGCGAAATTGTGATGTGTTGAAAGACACAAAATTGTGTTCTTTTTATGATGTGTTAACAGAAAAGTGAATACCATAGGTATTTCTATTGGTTGGCATAAAAACACGGAAGGACAGTTATTAATGCAGGTACAACTGTGGGATGTGGTCTCTCAGGTCTGCCTCAAACTTAAAACATGGAACGTCCTTTTGTTTTAGCAGCTGAATACTGCTCAGCGTTGATACCGTATGAAGACTGGTGTTTTTACTGCACTGTGGCATAAGGCAGCGAGTGTTTGGACTACTTACCTTTTTTTTATACCATCGCTTGGCTTTTTCAGTGTACAGTACCACAGATTTATGGCGGTTTTTAACACCCGCTATGCATCGTTACACCATAAAAAGATCTGAAGTTTGGTAAGCGTCGCTACGCCATAAAAAGATTTAAATTCGAGTCCTTTCCCTTAGCATCGCGCCAAACAATTAAAGTTAAACTGTGACCGTGGTGCTGCCTCATAAATCGAAGACTTTCTGGTATTGCATGAACCTAAACTGATTTGGCGCACACTTCCATAAGCATTTTCACTCTAAACGCATTCGACGGCAAAACTCTTGCAATTAGGATTGTGAATTTAACTCTCAACAATGTTATAGCTTAAGCGCTAAAGTATGACCGGTTCAAGACACACTTTTATTTTTATAACATCACAAGAGTTGGTTGGCCGCACAATGGGCCTAGCTTCAGCCTAAGTGGACCAAAGTTTCCAAATGAGCTTATACCATCACATGGCGTCTTTAAAAATACACACTAAAACGTACTGGTCATTTATTCTGTATAAAGAACTTTTAGAGACCGTATCCGCAATGGCATACGTAATAGCTCTCGCTTGTTTGTCTATTCACTCTTTTTTTGTCGTCTTGCTCTCAAGATTCGTACTGCGTTTTGTACAAATGTATCTTAGTGATGCAAGAATTCTACTTAACACTAGTCTCTTGGTTGACATAGAAAAATGACCATGCTAAGAATTCAACAAACGACACAAACCGGCGATCCCAAGTACGACTTATGAAATTGCGGCTTGCAAAAAAAAAAAAGCCACCAACCTAAACACAACACCCAGCGTGCCAAATTACTGTTTAATGACAGTGTTTACGATGGCGTTAAACCTCTTCCCAACTATACACACCAGTGGTTTCAGCTCTGAGAAATATAATTCACGCGCTATTTCTCGTTTCAATTTTTTCGTTTGTTTTAGTTTTCGTTTGTTAAGATTTTGTCCGCCTCTAGCGTCCACACCTTTTTCGTTATAATTTTGTTGCTGCTTCAAACGCTTTTATTTGGCTTTATTTGCTTAACTTGCAGTTAGCATTATGGGGCAACTTTTAACCACTGGTTTTGTTTTTTTCGGCACCGTCGCGGCGTCGCACATATTGCAGATCCTGGCGTGGCTTTTTGCGACCACTGTGTTTAGAGAACAATGTTTTTCTTTTTTTTTTTGCTCTTTTCATCACTGGATAACTGAATCGTAGATCGCTTCTCGGAACGTTCGGTCGTCCAAAAAATAAAAACATTTGTATAATCAAATGTATGGATCAATTTGGTTGGCGGCTATTTGTTAATCAGGAGACTGCCAGATTGCCTTTTGGATATTGAGGCGTGATTTTTTTCATAGCAGACTCAAACAATTAGGTCCTGTTTCATTGTCGCAAAAACAAATACCTTACCGGTAGCCAATACAAACTCCAGGCAACAAAAATAAGCATACTCTCCTCCATCCACAGACTCGCAGACACACTCTCTCTCTCGTCAAGGCTTGGTTGGTGGGACTGCGGACACCACGCATAAAACAATCATTCTGCCTTCATGTTCCGAGGGGCGTGAACTCCACGCACATTTTGCACTTTCTTCCTTTTATTTGTCTTTTATTACACTTAAATAAAAATTTGCTCTCTCTCTATCTGTTTCTCTCTCGCATTCGATTACAAATAATTCATATCATTTTTTTTTTCAAAACAAAAAAAAAAAGAATGATAGATTATTTGTACTCGATGATGAATTAATTTATGAAAAAAACTAAATTTAAACATAAAATTAACAAACAAACAAACAAATACGTCCGATCTCGCTAAGTGGAATACTTTTCTTTCTTCTCTAATCGTTGTGCAGAGATGCTTCATGGCGCTTCAACAAGTAGTAGGGCAAGGCCCCCTTTAAGTCCCTTGGCACTGGCTACTCTAGATAAACATTTACCAAATTTATCGTCCAACAAACGTCTCCAAAAATACCAAGAAATAATACCCGAAAAGTCATTAGCTGACGTGGGATGCATAACTGATATATGCAACAGTGACAACCTCCCTGAAGTCGAAATATTTTCCCTGTTGGAAGAAAAAATTCCTAAATATAAAGTACGATCCGATGTGCTAACTGATTTTACAGGATATTCAAACGAAGACTGGTTTATACCCGCACCCGCACTTAAATTACCCGCTGAGGGATTGGGATTGACGAAGGATCAAACTCGAGAGACATTAAATTATTTTCTTCTATGTGGAAAACGAGTTAGCCAAATGACCCGATCGTACGATGATATCGAAGCCGTAACACGTCTCCTCGAAGAGAAAGAAAAGGACCTGGAGCTAACTGTACAGATTGGTAAAGAGCTCCTCCAACAAAATAATCTCCTAGAAAGTCGTGTAACCGAGCTGGAAAATGATTTGAAGATCACATCAGAACATCGGTCACAATTGTTACATGAATTACAGAAGAAAAACGAGTTAATAGCTATTCTAACAGATGATGATACGGGTAATGACCCGGCCAATAGCTCACAGTCATATGTGTCGCTTGATATGCTTCAGGAGAAGATCGCTATGCTTCAAGAACAGAACACGTCGTTAAAACTGGAAGTCAGCCAGCTTGCGGACGAGACCGACGAAGTGGAGGCGAGGGAACGGAAACTCATGGAAGACATAACAATGCAGTTAAACTCAACCAATAGTCAGTACGAGAACCTCAGTCTGGAGGTGGAGAAGTACAGAGAGGAGAATCGCTTACAACGTGAACAAATAGCCAACTTGACGGCGCGACTGGCCGAAGCGGAAATCCATATGCACCGCATGGCCCACGAAAACAGCGAACAGCTATCGCTGCTTGACATAACCAAAGAGAACCAGAACCTTTTGGCACTGGAACTGATAGAATTCAAGAAACGTTATCAAGAAGTTATCACGCTACTCGAAGAGGCACAACAGCAGCTGCGCAAACACCAGAAGAAGCTGCATTCACATGGGCGAAGCTCGTTCTTGTCCGGGTTACCGGGCATCACGCCCCATCCAGACTCTCTCCAATCTGAGCTAATGGACTCGTCATTGTACTCGGAGAACAGCATCGATTCCGGTATTGTTGGAGATCATCGCAGCGGTAGTCTTATTCCTAAGAGTGGTGTCGGAATGATGCAGCCATACGAGAAAGTATTTGAGACGGTGCGTTGCGCCACGAAGACCGGCCATTACACAGATGCCAGCGGCATGATGCAATTGGGCGGTGGTGCCATGTCAGTAAGTTCCTCATCAGGACCTCGGATATCTGCGATGCCATTCATCGGTTCGTCAACTGGTTATTCGAACCCGGCGGGCGGCTTCCCAGGCTATCACCCGCAACCCTATTCTAACTACGACAGTGCGTCGTCGATGGTGGAGAGCATGTCGTCAGATCAATCCGGAGACGAGGGTTACCCAACTGCGCCTTCGGGAGTACCAGGAGCACCGGGGGCTAAAGATCTAGAAGCTGCTCTCAAGCGCCTTACCCCTGCAGAAGTTCTGGCGCGGCGCGCCATGTTACAACACGCTCCTCCGGGCACATACAACTACGATGAGAATCCCTCGGCCCGCATGCCGTTGGGCATCCGAACACCAGACAGCATTATGTCGACTGGATCTTCATCGAACTTGTCGTTCTCCAACAGACAGTGGCGTCTTCCGGACAAACTTCAGATCGTGAAACCCATCGAGGGATCTCAGACACTGCATCACTGGTCAAGGCTGGCCACACCAACATTCAGCGGACTGCTGGAGGAACGACCTGGAGTGACAATACGCGGCGGTCGTGGCCTTGAGGAACTCGGGGTGTTGTATTCCCTGTCGGATGTTGAAGAGGACGTCGACGATCTTCCCGGCAAGCAGTTCGAAACACCTGGAGGCAGCATTTACACCTACACCACCAGCACAGTAATGCACCCGGACGATGGAGTTCTTAACGATCTTTCCTTCTTGTCCCAGTCACAAATATCATCACGAATGGCTTCGGCTTCGACTTCCAGGCAGCCAAGTTGCCCACCCACCCCAGAATGCGGAAGATCACGAAGGAATTCGTGCTCAACCTTTTCGCTTAACATGAGCCTCGCGTCAGTTTTAAATGAGCGGGGTATTAGAGCTGTGACACCAAGTGCACTCAACACGCCTGCTGGTCCCAACTTCTCCCCAACAGTGACACCATGCAACAGTCCAGCAGGCTCACCAGAACGATCATTATCTCCCGAGGACCGTCGCTTTGGACTATTCTCGAGCGGCGCCGATTTAATTAAACGCAAGCTGAAGGGCGATGCACAAACGCAACAACAACAGCAAAGAATAATGCTATCCCGATTGGAAAAACGTGCTCTGCGTTCCCTTAAACTAATCGAGAAGCTTGAGAGCATAGGTCTAGAAAATATAATCGCAACACAACCGAGTGAAATGCCCCATCTCGCGAGGGGCATAGCCAGTCGAAGTTCGAGCAGTCCCATGGCCCAACTAACTAGTTTGAGAAAATTCCCAGCCGCACTTGGAGCAACAAGTAGTGCCGCCGAGGCGATGAGCAGCAGTGATATCCACATGAGTGGTGCTAAACTAGGAGCATTGCACAAAGGCGCATACAGTGGTAGCAATCCTATTAGAAGTAAGCAAAGCAGCGAAATCGGTGCAAACAGTGATACTACTACTCCAACCGATGCCGTAATAAAAACGACAAGAGAGAAGAGTCCACCAAAGTGCAGCGCAGCACCCCCGACAGATAATCGAGTGAAGCAAATGCAGCGGCAAAAGTCTCGACGTAACCTCAAGAACGGTACAGCCCAGCAACGATCGGATTTGGGTACAATCGGTGGCGGTGCCTGTGGTGGAGCACGTGTTGTTCGTTCAGACCTCGGTATGGTTGACCCACAAGCGGCAGAACAACAGAAAAAAGCCCCCGAACAGCCGCAGAGTGCAGCGCAGTCGTTTGTTGGTTCAATAAGCTCCTTACTCTTCGGTCGCAAGGGCGGTTGGCTATAGTTAATTTGCACTTACCTATGTTTAATTTTAAGTTCGATCATATCGTGTACATATAACACACTTTATATATTTTTAATGTTATAATTTTTGCCGAACTGACAAAATACAATGAAACACAAAACATCATCGTCGTATCGTCGTCGGCAGTATCTGTAGTTTTACCGTTGTTACATTATTATTTTTTTTTCTTTTTTTTATATGTAAGTCTTTGTTTTCATTTCATTTTTTTTTTCTCGGATGAGTCTTAATTTACATCAGTAATTCAGTCCGTGAAAAGTGCCTAAATTTAGTCTAAGTCTCGTTTCTTTTTCCTTATGCCGAATAGAGCCAAGTAAATGTGTGAGGCCATAACTTGTTTTCTTTATCTTGTTACAGAAAAAAAAAATTGTTATTTGTAAAAATTTAATTTAAACTGAAACTGTATCACTGTGCAGCGAATATGCACGCCAGCAAACACATCTGGGTCTATATCGGGGACTAAATTATCGGAAGTAAACTAGCTCATTGCCGTTTCTATATTCTATAAATATATATATATTTTTTATTCACTTAAGCCTTAAGCCCTTTATCGTAACACAGATATTGCCAGCGACAACGATGACATTCTCCTTATTTTATGATTTGCTTACACAAAATACAAGAGAGAATGTTTATTCTGTTTTTTTTTTTTTTGACAATGTGACCTAAAAGAAACTAAAAAGAAACGAAAGAAACAAAAATTTGTTTGAATGTATTTTTTTATTTAATATTTGTCTTGTTGCTTGTTAAACAAAAAAACGAAAAAAAGGTGAATTAACACACATGAGCAGCAGGTGAATGAAAGAATTAATAATTTTGTTTTTTACATTTTCAAATAACACAATGAGCTCTTCATAATGTGCGAAGTTTTAGTTCTTTTTCCTATTTTCTGTTTGTTCCAACTTCTAGTCTCTTAGTTTAGATATTATCATTAATTTGCTTTTGAGAACTTTTGAACATTTGTGTAAAACTTAACGTTCTTTTTTTTCAATTCACCTTTCATCAATTGAACATTTATATGAACAAACATTCTTATTATCATCATCAATCATGTAGATTTATTGAAAAACAAAAACGAAGAAAAAAAACTAAGGCTATGGTGCTAGAAGCGAAGCGAGGCTTTGTGAGAAGCACGTGATATAGATTTATGTCTGTGTATCTAAAGTGCATTAAAAAACGAAAAAGAAATGGATTTGAATAATTAATTAAACAAAAAATAAGAATTTGTGTTTTGAGTTTTAGTTTTGATTCTAACAATGGTTCCTTAGTTTTGTTTTTAATTTTATCTTGTGAGAAAATTTCGTCACTTTTTTGTTTACAATTGGTCGTGTGTTGGCTTGTGTTTTCATGTTAATGTCCAGCTAAATAGATGCGCTTTTATTTCATTTGTGTTCCTTTTCAGTAGGCACGAAGAAGAGGAGGAATGTTTGTTGTGTGCTGTTTGATACCAATATTTACATTTAAATGAGTTTTGTGGGAAAGTTGTCGTTGATTCTTTTGAAAGTCTCGGCTGAGATTGAATATAGGTTTAGCGATTGCTATCACATTAGGTGCATTTTCGTTGTCTGTTAAAGATTTATGTGGGGTAGACTTCATTGTGTATTCTTTTTTTTATCTGACCACTGGTTAATGTGTTTTGTATGATAATATTATTTTCATATTTTTTGAATTTGAAGGTGTTGCGCTCACCGGTTTGGTTAGTCAAAGAATTTGATTTTATTTCCATTCGTGAGATTTCTTTTTGTTAGCTGTCCAGTATGTGGGGCTTCATCAAGATTTGGTTTTCCTACATTGCTGTTGAATTGAATAGCTTTCAGTCACCAAGATACGACCGTCACCTTCGACTTCTGTACGTTCGTTAGATGTCACAAAGCGAGTTTGTTGGTGGCAAACATTTTATCTGCATTTATTCACATAGCATGCCGAATGGTGCTGTTTCTTTCTTACTATCTTCTTATTATAATCTAACCTTTCATCATCAGTAACTGAATATAACGATAGCTCCACATATGCGTACAAACTTTTCTAATTCACTGTGTCTTTCTTCAACTCTGAAAATTGAAATCTTTTTACTTGTTAACTATCATCATACACGAGCTGCTGCAGAGTTTACCAGACCCCTTAAGTGTTGACTATTCTTTTTTAAAAGTTCTTTGTGTTTGTTCTTGTGTTCCACGACTGAACATTTTTTTTTTTTTTTAGCAAATGACCAGTAAGTGGTATTTAAGTACACTTCTTCTCGAAGTGTTTTAATGCTATACATGTGTACATTGATAGGCGTGTTATCTACATCCCTCGTGGAAGCTTTTATTTTTTACTGTTTACTTTCGGAGCAGGTCTCTGTTGATTCAAGCATTAGCACTTTGTGATATGTGATGTAGTCCCTTAAATCTCTACTACTACTATCGGATAATCTTGGAATTAAAGCAAATACAAGTGTTTTCAGTTGATGTGGTAGTCGAAAATTTGAAATGTTTATATTGCATATGATTGTTTTCAGATTTGTTGTAGACATTCGTTATTAACGCTACGACTACGGACTTTACGATTCAATGAATGTGAATGAGCATGGGGATCATTTGTTTGCTTCAATTCTGCATTCAAATCTAAAATGCTCCATACTTTTTAACAACTTTAAGCTTAAACTTACTGCCAATATTGTTTGATGGCGTTTATGTCCCTCAAACCTTTTCCACTTACAAGTTCAAGGTCCGTCATGTAAAGTGTTCACTACGCGCTGTCCAAATTCCATCCAACCATTTAGAAGACTATAATGATAGAGCCATCAAGATAACCACGACTAATTGCTGTTGCATGATTAATTTAAATTGAGGAAACTAAATTGATCGTGAACTTCATAAGGCAAACATAAAATAGAGTATTTAAATTCCAAAGCCTAGCCGCATTTAAACGATTCAGTACTTAACTGGTGTTTCTTTTTTTTAAACCTTGCACGTGACTTTGCTAATATCTCCGACGATTTTTTGCCTTGGGGCAAAGTACAAAATTATATCTGGCTTCGCGTTAACGCCGTTCAATCAATCAAATTGAACTAAACACGACGAGTAATTACGCTGAAGGGGTTTTTGTGGAAAAGATCTGGTTCTAGAGAGAGTTCTACGGCTTATATTCTTAGGTTTGTTATAAATTCCACCTCGTTACTAGATGATTGTGTTTTATTTGATCTCAAAAATAGATCCGGTTATATTTTTATTAGAAGGTTGCAAAAAGTGACAAAAAAAAATTACTAAAAGTGATGCAGCCCCTTAGTTTTACTCGTGCAATCTGGATTCTCACGAAAGGCATTGAATGTAACACGCATGAGAGCGAGTGCTTCTTCGGTTGCGTTCACTTAATTTATTTCTATTGTATGCGCAAAATAATGACTATTCAAAATCGTAAAAGATTACAGATTCTCTGCCTTGCAAATTTAAAATTCTCTTCAGTATGCCCTTAAATTGTGCCTCTGCTTGTTGCATTTAAAAATCCCTCTCATCACTCAAAGTTCATTGTCTTTAAAGCTTCATCATACAAAGTCCAAGAAGAAAAAATGTAATTAACACTTTTTTTTCGATTAACTTTTTCTCGTGTTTCATGAGAAATGTATGAATCATTTTCAGTTCCATTCGTTGAAGCTCTTATTCCAAAGTATTTTTTGTTGCTAACGCGCTGCTACTGCCTTCTGCTTGCATTCCTTTAAACAATGACAGTGCTATAACAGCTAAACATGCCATCAAAACATAGCTAAAAATGTACTTAAATACCATTAAAACGCCTACATACTACTACCATCGCGGTTTGCTTTATTATTTTGTAATCTTATTGTGACCTTTAATGGCTTTTAGCTTTGCTGACGTTTTTTTGTTTTTATTTTTGGCTAGTGAAGTGTATTCATTCCACATTGTTAGAAGATTTCCTTCTATGTACAAATAGTGTTTAGTTACAGAATTTGCATTTTTTTTTATCATAAAGTGGTCTGTCAGAGTCCAATGATTCAATCAATTGAATTTCCCATCCTTAAAGTAGACAGAGCTGATCAGGAAAACCTTTTATTCGTTATGTTTGTTGTTTTGGCTCATAATTCACAAGTTCCACCTCTGCGTGTGGTTAATATTTACAAGTTCGCGTGAAATTAATGACATCATGGTTCCTTAATTGTTCTTAATTGGGCTCAATATAACAACAGAGCAGAGGTACAAACCTCGGTATCGATGTAGGTCAAGGTTCCCAAAGGAGTTGCACGAATTTTAGTTAAATAAAAGGCTTGATTAAAATAAATTCAAGGGACTGTCGGATCTTTTACTCTAGATAAGGTGTCTTTCGTTTGCGTATATACTTTTATTTTCCATCCACGTCCCTAAAATTATCGGAGACGATATAATAAAGATCCTTTTTGGGTTTGTAATTTGAAAATAAATGCACCATACAATTCGCTCTTAACCACACGGTGACAAATTCATAAATGCAATAAAAAAAGAAAAACACATTTTCAATCTCGTATTTCCACATACCAGTTTACGAAAATGACCAGCATGTTCTTAATTCATTTTGCTTCCATGCAGTCGTAAATTTTAGCAACTGTACTGCATAGTTTAACAGGGCTGTAAACTGCTGCTCGTGATAATTCGTTTCGTAATTAATCATTACTTTTCCATTTTATCATAATAAATATTAATTTAATTTTTTCTTAACAGTTGTGAATTTGAAAAATAAAAAGCGATTCAAATTTGCATTAGTTTTTGTAAATTTATTACTTATTGTTTCTGTGGCTTTTGCTGTCGGCAAAGATTAACTGAAACATTCAATTAGCATCTTTTTATTGTGTTGAGTTTTATAGCTTATTAAAGTGAAGTCTTTGCGTTTAAACACCGTTGAGATCTTTTTTAAAAAACCGTGTTTGAATATTTTTTTTGCTGCTTCAAGCGCGGAGGGAAGATTCTCTGATAAATCAATCGAAACTATGCTCAAAAAAATCTCAGAGCAATAACTAAAGTGTAGCAAAAAAACGTAACATGTTTGCAGGCTTACAGGTCAGTTTAGTATTCTTTCTATTCTCGGCTATTTGATTTTGTGCAACCAACGAACATGTATATGTATGTCATGAGAACCTAAAAAGCATTTTTTTCGTGTTAAACAACATCGAATTGATCGTAGTCAAATTCAAGTGATTTTTATTATTTTCCGTAGAAAGATTCATTTTATGGCCATTTACCCCCTTTTCAAAAATGGTAAGGAACATGTTATCTCAATTAATGTCACGCAACAGCAATGAACTCCAGAAGCACACTTTTTCTAACCAGCTTTTGTTTTTCACTCACATCTCGCACACATGCAAAACAATCTTCCTATCAGAATCTAACGATACAATTTGATGACCAGGCGCTCACGAAATTAAGTTCTCTCACACGCGAATAATACGCTTCATCCGTCGAGTATAAAGTGAATATTTCTATTAATTTTGGCGCTCACTTTGCTGTTTTTTTTTTTTTTTTTTAACAAACAGCGGCATCGCTCCCTTTACGTATTGATTGCTGTGTCTAAAATGGCGCAAGCGTAAGCGTTCAATTGTAAAAAGCGGTGTTGATGGCGGCTAATCATCGTATAAATGGAATGGACGAACATCTATATGTGTACTCGTATGGCGGAAAAACAGCTACATTACTATAAATTCTCGCCATTCGGGCATGAATGCTTGCTAGGGTGCTTGGAATGAGTCAAGTTTTGTGTATGATACTTGAGGTTGATTGGAAAGAAATGATACATCTGGTGTGAATGTGCTTATTTTTTTTTCAAAAAGAAGAGTAGAATGTGAGATTTTTGCGTTTTAAAGGCAATGAAATACTGGAATTCGTTTTTAATTCTAAAATACCTAACAAGAAGTGCTTTATAGTTCAATAAACCACAGATCGTAGAAAGAGTTTAGCACACCTATTGTATAAAAAATGTGCACCAAAATATCTGGAGATCAAAGGTTCTAGAAGTCGTACGTTATTCATAGATTTAAATTTATTGAATGTAAAGCTAATAAAACCTTGATCATATATATAACGAAACAAAAAGAACTACCAACTTCTCACAAAGCTTCACTCCAAAAATTACCCACAAGTAGTTTCTAGAGTATATAGAGTATGAAACATCTCTTGTATATTTACTCATGACAACCCAACTCGAAAAAAAATTGGCTTCCTGCGTAGTTTTGCTTTTTTTTTTTGCATACGTACATCATACTGCTTCACTTCCCTTGTCCCAATCATTCTAGTCCCATCTCTGTGTGTACATTCATCCTTTTTGACGCTCATTCGAACTTCGCGTAGCTTTTTGAACGCCCACATCTCTAATCGCTTTGACTTCTTGTCTCATAAATACTCTTATCCGTAGCCTTAATATGAAATGAATTCAATAAAACAACAACAATGATAAATCATAAGAATAGAAAAAAAAATCAGACGCACTAAATAGGAAAATTTTGAAAATATCTGAATCACAGAGATGTCACACAATTTGTCAAATAAAATATAAAAAAAATCAACATATATAGAAATTTTAAACAAACAAAATAAATGCTTTGCTATGATATAGAATTAAAGTAAAACAAAACAAAAAAAATGTTAATACATATATAGATGCTGCATGAGGGAAAATCCCAAGTGAAAAAGCAATACGAAAACAAAAACACTTAGGAAAAGAAGATAAAGAAGAAGAATATTTATTTTTTCATAATATCCGTTTTAGAGAGGTATTTGTGTAGACTAAACAAGAACTGATCCAGGTAAAGGCTAAAGAGTGGCGTTTCTATTTTTTTTCTTTCACAGAGACAATGAAGATCGCATTTTAAAAATTTAAACACTACCTTTCGCATACTTCTTGGCAGAAGCATTACCAATTTACTTGGGCATTTGTTATACATATTTTTTTATACATGATCTACACACTCTTCCTAGTCACTTGAATCAGTTTTTGTCCTCTTAGATCGGACGATATTAATATTGATTAGTTGTTAAATAAATGAAAAAAAAAGCAAAATAAAAAGAGAAAAGGTGAAACGTTGACAAGTGATTTGTATTAAACACAATTAATTGTGTGTTGAGGATTCATTTACGTTATATGCATGTACATACTCCGAGAAAAATTGATATATATATACATATAAAAATATGCAATAAAAAGAAATCAAAAAATCATTGAAGTTCTTAAAATTAAAGAGAAATTTGAAACGAAAACGGATTATTTTTTCTTTACAATTGGCTTTAATTTTATTTATGGTTAATTTTCTGAGCATCATCTAGGCTGAGGTATTCCACGTTTTTTTACAGAAGTTAATTTCATCAAGCGAATTTTTTGGTTACAAAGCTTTATTTAGGATCCTCAATCAAAAGTTACTCGAAGGGAATTACTTAATCAATCAGTCACTTCGCTCGGATTCTTGATTAAAACTTACTCGAGGAGAACGACTTAGCCACACGCGTGCCCCTTGGACATAACCTCTTTTAGGAAACTCGTCCGTAGATTTCTTTAACTTAGCCTTCCTCTATAAAAAAATGTTGGACTTTGAAAGACCAATACTTATCCATTTTTTTTTTGTAAGCACAGTTTTACGTTATTTTCTATTTCAATAAAATGTCTATTGAAACTTGGAAACAAAAATGTACTTTTTTTGATATTTCAGCTTAATGGACAACTATCTAAGAATCAGAGATATTTCAGGAAAAAAAAGTCAAAGAAACTGCGTGTAGGCTTCTAAAATTCAATAGAAATAAAAAAAATTAAATGCAAATTGAATTGAAAAATTAATTTAAAAGGCAATTTTAATCCACCCAGAGTAAAAGCACGATTAATCTGCCCCTATCAATTCATCGTAAAAATGTTTTTAAATGTTTAGTCTTTCGTCGAGGCTTCCGGTTTTTCCCGTATGATCTGGGTCAAACACACCCACATAAAATAAGCACGGATTTAAGCGATTTTAATTTATTTACAAATTCTTAGCTTACCTTTTTTAATCACGCTCAAGTAATAGCAGGGCTAGGAAACGATGTAATACAAATAAAGCAAAAAAAAAATCACTCAAAGTATCAACTTAGTTGAAGGAATTAATTTTTAAATATTACCAGATGCAGGCGTTAGAATGTTATGTCGCTGATTAAAAAAGAAATGAAGCTTAATTCTAAGGTTTCTTCTACGTTTTAAAGTATCAACTAAGTTAAAGGAATTGATTTTCAAATATTACCATACGCAGGCGTTACATTTTTATGTTTTTGATTTAAAAAGGAAATGAAGCTGAGTTCTTTGG
Organism: Syritta pipiens; assembly: GCA_905187475.1. Classification (NCBI taxonomy): domain Eukaryota; kingdom Metazoa; phylum Arthropoda; class Insecta; order Diptera; family Syrphidae; genus Syritta; species Syritta pipiens. The sequence goes on along the minus strand of LR994571.1, from coordinate 6,868,170 downwards.
TTTCTTCTACTTCTATACATTAGTTTTATGAATCATACATTGGGTATTAAAATGCAAAAAATGACAGACCCCTTGAGACATACATGACAGACTTAGAAATGGTCCGTAGCCGGAAATTGTAATTTCAGCTAAAGAGAGTACCAATTGGTCGGCATCACGAGATGTTATAGAAAGCAGAGGAAGCTACACTAACTGCTCCAAACAGCAGTTTGTAGAGTCAGCAGCAGCTACACGACAACAACAACAACAACAACAGAAGGCGAATCCCAACTCACAATTTCAATGAATTGTATATATTGGTTTAGTTGGACCTACACTTCATGTACTTAAAATTGTTCTTTCTTTTCAGATAAGAACGTGAACGTGAGAGCAATAAAGTCACACGCAGGTGTAAGGGGCACTCCATCGTTAACGGACTTCTTTGCGGCTCCTTTTCAGCATCTGGATTTTTTCAACGTTAACGTTTAAATAACACACCAGTACACAGACCTTCTGAGAAGGGAATCTACTCATCCATTTGCACGTATTACAAGCCAACACATATACACATATTCCAATATCATCTGCAAAACACTAAACACAAGTACAAAACAAAATGACAGATTATAGCGATCTGGATCGACAAATCGAACAGCTAAAGCGATGCGAAATAATCAAGGAGAATGAGGTGAAGGCGCTCTGCGCTAAAGCCCGAGAAATTCTTGTTGAAGAAGGCAATGTTCAGCGTGTGGACTCACCCGTTACTGTGTGCGGTGACATTCATGGACAATTTTATGATCTCAAAGAGCTGTTTAAGGTCGGAGGTGATGTTCCCGAGACAAATTACCTTTTTATGGGTGACTTTGTCGATCGTGGTTACTACAGTGTGGAAACATTTCTCTTATTGCTGGCATTAAAAGTACGTTATCCAGATCGAATCACACTGATTCGTGGTAATCACGAGTCTCGACAAATTACGCAGGTCTATGGGTTCTATGACGAATGCCTGCGAAAGTATGGTTCCACAGCAGTGTGGAGATATTGTACAGAAATTTTCGATTATTTGAGCCTGTCGGCGATAATCGATGGACGAATTTTCTGTGTGCACGGTGGACTTAGTCCTTCAATTCAGTATTTAGATCAGATCCGTACGATCGATCGTAAGCAAGAGGTACCACATGATGGTCCTATGTGTGATTTATTGTGGAGTGATCCTGAGGATCAAACCGGTTGGGGTGTATCACCACGCGGAGCTGGTTATCTGTTCGGATCGGATGTTGTATCACAATTTAATCGGACGAATGATATTGATATGATTTGCCGAGCACATCAGCTGGTCATGGAGGGATTCAAATGGCATTTCAATGAGACGGTGTTGACTGTCTGGTCAGCACCCAACTATTGTTACAGGTATGTGTCTGCTATAATTTTCACCAAAATACAGAAATTGTTTTGGCTTCTTTTGACAACTGTTTTGAGCTCGTTACAGAAAGTCCTTTCCTACTTTTCATTTTTTTATTCAAACTTAAAAACATCCTCTTTCTCTCTTTAGATGCGGAAACGTGGCAGCAATCTTAGAACTGAACGAGTTCCTGCACCGAGACTTCATAATATTCGAGGCAGCCCCACAAGAAAGTCGAGGAATACCATCGAAAAAACCTCAAGCGGACTACTTCTTGTAAAATCGTAGAATGTTTTTTGTCAACGTCAGACGAATGAACACTATCTTTATTTTTTCGCTCACTTTTGCACTCTATGCCTTCCGCATAAACTCGAACTACAAAGAAAAAAAATAAGAAAAGATAAATTGGTATCTTGCTGCGTTCCCAAAATACACAGGTCCTTATAAATACTGCCGTATATGTCTTTAACAAGAAAAAAACTATTATTTTGACCTAGCTCCATTTCCGTGTCCTTGAAGAGTGCAAAAGTGACCAAATTCATAAGCCGAACCAACCTGTTACGCGATTTAGTCGAAGTTTTACTTCATAATGAGGGGAGTCCAGTGTACCCTTTCAGAAAGATTTCTTAGTTCCAAGCTACGTATTTTTCTCTCCTTTTTTAAAACAAACAAGAAACAACACTATTTTCTTTCTTCTAGTTTAATTGATAAGATGATTACCTATATAAGTTAATTTTACCCCTTTCCTGATTTGACCTTATATCCATCCCATCGTGGCCCTTTCTAGCCCATGCGTATCTCGTCTTTTTCTGTGTAGCGTTAAAACAAAAAAAACATAATTCTGATCATTCTGTTTCACATATGTACTAGGATTTATTATTTTTTTACTTTGAGATTTAATTTTAGACAAATATAAAACAAAAAATAGAAAAAAACCGAAAAAAAAAAATATGAAATTAAATTTAATAAAACAGAAAAAAAATGAAAATAAAAATATTTTTTAAGATTGAGAAATAAAGCAAAATAAAAAATAAAATAAGTAAAACAAATATTAATATGTACTATTATTATTGCTACTTTATTAAACATTAATTAAGGAATCATACTGAAATAAAAACAAAATATATAATTAAGAGATATATCGCCTGCAACGGTTGTTTTTTTTTATTTTCTCTTTCCATCTTTCGAGACCAACTGTTTATTATGAAGGGGTCAAAGATGAGATGTTGCCTGCAAAAGAGCTTTTCTTTTACTTAATTTAAACAATTTAAAACAAAATATTGCCATAAACAGTGTCTGCTAATTCATATTTTAAAGTGACATCATCTATTCCAATTGATCCTGTAAGGAAAGATTGAAGGAAGAACAAAGATCAAAAGACAGCAATCCACTTTGTTGTTAATCAATCAACAATCTTTCAACACTGAAAGTATTTTGAAGAGTTATAAACAAACAAACAGCAAAATCAATGATTTACAACTTCCAGATCGCAAAGAAGATAAATTGATAGTAATCTTTTACCCAATGATTTAGTATCTGTGACTCTTTCAATCGATTAAAATAAGAAATTGCAAGACGATGTAAGCTTGTCTTTCTTTTGACTTTTTCTATTGATTTTTCACTCCTTTAATTAATTGATCATACTCTAAGACTGGAGGAAAGGAATGTTAGTTCTTTCTTTTGTCCTAAAGTGCTTACGTGAGCATATGCAACAAAGAACATTGAATTGTGTAGAAATAAACAGAATCTGAACATCACTGGACAATCGTCGTGCCAAAATTACTTTTCCAAGTGTTGAAATTTAGCCTTGTCGGATAGAAATGTGTTATGAAGGCAATCTCAAAGAAGTGTTGTGTCGTATTCATATGTAAAATAATCAAAAAGATCAGCTCTCCGGTTTTGATATCCTCTATTATTTAATCCTTGCTCCTCTGTAATCGTTTGCTGAGTTCTTACGATAAGAATTAATTTGGAATCGAGGATAATCATTTTCATTTATGAAATTCACATTTTATGGATTTTTTTTTATTAGTTTTTAACTTCAGGTTAACACAATATATAAAAATCGGCCGAATAATTTTATTCAAATTGCCAGAATTCGAGCATTCATATAAGACCTCTGCCTCACTAAAAATACTGAGACTTCTCTTACAATAACTTATTCAGTTAGAAAAAAAAATACTTAATCAAGACCGGCATTAACTTATAACTTAAATATCAAAGAATTTTGTGCTATCGAAATGCTTTTAAATTTCCATTTGCTTTTCGAGATGTGCCTTCAATTGTTGATTGAAATCATCTTCGATATTATCATCATCCCAGTTGTCCTCCCAGACATTAACAGCACTATCGTCCTCTTCTGCCACATTAAAGTCTGCAAGCAAAATTGCAATTAAGACATGTACATTTGAAAGCAAAATATCTTTACCTTCGGCTGGGAACTCCTCGAATTCATCATCTTCTTCCAACAGACCGAGATCTCCTCTTGGCTTACTCTTTTCTACGGACATTATTGAGTTATTTATTAATCCTTACCAAACTTTAAGATCGCGTAAAAACTTTCTTTATGACAAAAAATTTGCAGTGAATCAACAAAAAATCCTCCCTCGAAACTTGGTCGGCGTCTGTCACTCAGCTGTTTCCATTCCTGTCACTTATTTTGAATTAATCAATTGCACTTACAGGGTGAACCAGAAGATTTAGGCTCTACTGCAAACTTATTATGTAGCCGGAGGGTAATATTTATTGAAAAAAATATACAAACATTTTTTTCACGCTTCTTTATATTCCTGTCCACTATGGAGGTTGGAAATCATAGAACTAGCATAACCTTGTTCGTGACGTCTCTCATGATTTGAATATTGGTAAAATTCAGCCAGCGCTAAGGGCTAGATATCCACAATAGTCTCTGTCGTTTTACCGTTTCCTTTACCAATATCTCCCCTTGCACTGTACCTTCAACTTGGTACTGTGAAACTTCTTTTTACGGACACCCCTCTTAGCGGGCAAATTCTCTAGTCCCCGCCATGGAGATAGGGCTTTGTGTACATTTCGACCTCTTCACAATGGACCCTCTTTATACCGGACACGGACACGAATATCAACACCTCCTGAGCTATTTTTGTGCTTATAACGGACACGAAACAAATCCGAAGATGACAGAGCCAGAAAAATAACATATGCGCGTATGCATTCCCTTATTTTACACACATACTACTAAATATTTACACCGTTTGTAGAGATGTACGAACTCTGTTTATACAAATGAATTGTTTCAACAATACAGGACAAAGGGCCTAACATGTTAGATACACTGAATGTGAGTAATGGACACGCGGTTGTTTTTTGTTTTTTAATTTTCATGAAATAAATACATTACCTTCCTAAAACGGACACCTTTTCATAACGGACATTTTTGGTAGTCCCGATATTGAGAAGTTTCACTGTATTTGTATTTATCGTTGCAGAGGATATAACCCACGTAGCACAGCTTCCTTACTTAGACTGAGTATATGCATTTCTTTTTCTTGTGCCCATCCATCGAAGTATATTTTGGATATTCTATCAACCCAGGTAATGCTGAGTATAATTGTTTAGGGTATTATATTTGGTAAATCTAATAAAACGCTCTTCTATTATTTTATTTTTAGTGTTCTGCTCTAGTTATCATCATTGAAGAACTCACAAAAAAATGTTCAATGAAAAATGTATGCATTCATTTCTAAAAATGGAAAATATCGAATTAAATGTCTCATTTTTTTCTTAAATATCTTCTAAAACATGAGACATGCGGTTTTAAAATTGAGTGGCTCGAGTTTTTGTTTAAATGGCACTTCTAGAAAAAAAAAAAAAAAGGAATTGAGTTGTTATGTTCATCACAGTAAAAATAGTACAACTACAGTTCTTCAGGTCAAAATGACCGAAGGGATGGATGAAAGTTTAATCCGCACAGCTTTAATCCACAGCTTTATAATTCTATGAGGAATAAATGATAACATCATGTTAGAGCTAAACTACGTTTCGTAGTATTTCGTTTATTTAAACAACTCGGAAATAAATTATAAACAAAAATAATAAATATTTAACCTACACTAGTATCACATAAACCACCCTCAATAGGGAATGTCTACTTTTCTTTTTTTCATTTCCTTAGAAATGTATCGGTTAATGAGGTAACCCGCCTCACACTGATCCTCAACTTTTAACGAAGACAAGCGTTCATTGTACTTCTCGGCTAAAGCAACTGCCAACGACGTCACCAATGGATTATAGTTTCCTACCTCGTCAGCAACTTGCTCGATTCCAGGGAGAGACACCAGATTTTCGCCAGTCATCTGATAATGAAATATGAATAAAGCAAAAAACGAAATCGTCAACAAATCATTTCACATACCAATTGCATTCGCTGTAAGACGCAAGTCATAAGACACTTAATTTTCCGTGATGGATCTTCTACATTGAGCATGTTTTCGGGGACCTCTTCTTCTCGTAAAAAATGGATATGGTAAGTGATTTGCAAAAGTATTGTATCATGCGTAGAACTTACCTTTGGGAATGCCCAACTCGACGGCACAGGTATGCTTTAGGTTGTTTATCCTCTCACCTAGACTGGGTTTTTGCTGGCGCTTCATCCGGAAGTCATCGGCTAGATACGGCTCGTCAATTTGGACTTCATACTGGGCATCGGATTGGCAGGGGTATAACATATCCGATGGCATCTAAAAAAATTGAGGATTACTTTTGTTTTATGGATCTGAGATTATATATTACCTCAACGTAATGAGCTTCATTTAGAGTAAAGAACACACCCACAAGCACGATCAAGAGTTCAGTGATGTAATTCATTGCAGTGCAGGTCAGTGTATACAGTGATAGCAAGACATTCTGCGGGCGAGCTTATAAAGCGTTTTCTTGCACGAGTTGCGGTGGTCATGGGTACGCAAGGTTAAGTTCAGTGGAAAGCGGTTGTTTGCACACTCAGCTCGATGCTGACCTTTATAGAGTTCATACTTCTCGAGAACTGTGAGCAATGGTTTGCCGTAATAGTTGTAATTTGAGTGCTTGTACATTGTCTTTTACGTTTGTACTCGGGGAAAGATTTGACTTCAGCATCGCACATAGTTACTGTCAATATGAGTATGAATTTCATTTTAGGTAGGTAGGTAGGTAGGTGGACTGACAGAAACTCTGCCTCACTTAGGTCCTTGTGAATAACTTGTATTAACCACGGGAGGAGTTGCGTCCCCTTCCTTACTCGTGGTGACCTATTCCATTAAATTCTTCCCACGCAAGCCTATACGCTTTCTCTTTACCGGGTATACATATTCCTATGACCGGCTACACAGCAGAGATTAATCAGGACCAGCCTAGATTCGTTTTTATGGCCCCTTCACTATCAATAAGAATGGTGATATCAGCCGGTGGTATTCGTTGATATCATTTTGGCCGATTTCCTGACCACCAAGACCTTAGCCTGAAAGTTATGCTACAATGAGGAAGTGTGATCGATCCTCGCATATCCAACGTTTCAGATCATCTGCCTGCGCCTGCTCCTTTGTGCATCTTCGAACTGTCGGTGTAAACCGATGGGACTCAACTCTTCCCACTTCTCTCGCGAGGGGAAAGTACAAATAAATTGGTCGTATAGGTCCGTGTGTGGTCGTGTATTCGCACTTGTTGTTTTCGACGGCCAACCTCCCAAAAATAAGAGACATACTCATCTACTTGACCACGGAATAGCTATTCTCGTTCTAACCTATAGATTCAGTACATCTCAATCCGTAAAGGACTACACACCAAAGACTCGTTATTTTCGTCGTTAATTAGGACCAGAAAAATACGCAAAGAAACGACGCAATTCGACTTAACGTTTTCCATGTATTTTAGCTCCATAATTCCGATGTAGTGTAGTTTTGTGAATGACAGAAAACTAAAATAAGAACTATGCAACTTCAACACCACCTCCTTAATTTTCAAAACAACGCAAATCGGAAGGAGCCAAAGAGAAGCCTTAGTATAAATGTAGATGCCTTTTTTAGACATGGGAATACTTATATGCTTTTTTACTCCTCAACTATATTCCAGTCCGTAAGCAACTACGACAAAAAGTACTTTAACTACGAGATCAAGATATGATTTGTATTAATCTCAAATTTCAGTAAGCACTATGCAATTATTAATTATTAATTAATTACGGTTGGCAAATTGTTGCCGCCGAACTACAGTGCACACGTACATATTTTATTCCTATTCATTTCAATTAAGCTCACATTCATATTTTTTCCTTAAATCTATATTTGTATTGTTTTACGTGAAGTTTTTTATGTTTGTATTGTATTCTGTAAAATCATATATTTTGAATAGTTGTTTACTCTGTTATTGTCATACATCGTTCTTATATGTCCAACCAATGACTGTCCTGGTAGATATGTATTTGTGAGGAAGAAGGAAGCGAAAAAGAATACCGCCAGTAGAGTTCAGTTGACGATAGGCACGGGACGGAACATATTGTTTTTAAAGCGCTCTCTTCTCACAGAATAAAAATAAGTCTGCTATTAAAAAGTGTGTTTTAATTATCCGTGCGTCGCAACATTCTTTAAAAACAATATTTTACGCGTCATTTACGCTTATTTATAATAAACAAAAGAAAGTGAAAATCAGTGTTTATATTGCATCATGCTACAAGACGGAGAGTCGGCAAAAGGGCGTCATTGTAAGAGATGCAGCGAAGTGGATACTGACCGCATGGTGCAATGTGATGCATGCGATGCATGGTATCACTTCGAGTGCGTAGGGGTCGACAGCAATGTAGCTGAAGTAAGTTGGTGCTGCGAAGGCTGCGGTGCAAGCACAAGCACTGCTACAGGTAAGAGTGTCATGGGTTTTCCGGGGGATTCGTCTACAATCGTTTTAAAGGAGCCACAAGGAGCGTCTTCACCAACTATAAGAGAGGAGCAACTAAGGGCAAACGCGACAGGAATCGCTTGGGAACAACAAATAACGGCAATACCTGGATTCGGAATAAGCATACCGACATATACATCAGCGAGTCAACAGACACATACCGTTAGTTCTGCAGCTGTGCAAAAACAAGGGTGGTTTGCAAAACCACCAATACACGCGCAGACATCGACGCCACCGATCGTTACGACTACAAACACAACCTCGTTTCCTCTTTCGACCACAGTACCGAAACAAATCGAGAACTTTCCAATACAAATGGATCTACAGCTTAAAATGCTTGAAGAACAACGGCGACTGGAACAGGAGTTCATCGAAAGAAAATATCAAGTCCTGTCGCAGTTAAATAACGAACAAACACATCAAATGTATACCGGCACTATGTCACCACACTGGGGTTCATTTGGCGGACCGTCTCCAGCTCAGTTAGCGGCTAGACAAGCTATGCCAAAAGAATTGCCGCACTTTCATGGGGACCCAGAAGAGTGGCCCCTGTTTATCAGCAGTTTTGAAACCAGCACTGCGGTAGCCGGCTATACGAATGCAGAGAACTTGGTGCGATTACAGGCATGCCTTAAAGGAAGAGCTAAAGATATTGTGCGAAACAAATTAATAATGCCCAATATGGTACCAGAGATTATACAAACTTTGCGTATGTGCTTTGGCCGGCCGGAACATATTCTGGAACGTGTCATAGAAAAGGCTAGGAAGCTTCCGCCACCCAAGGACAAATTGGAATCCATCATTGAGTTTGCGTTGTGCGTCAAAAATATATGCTCAACTATGGAGGCATGCAAAATGGAAGCGCACTTAAATAATCCCATGCTGGTAAAAGAATTGGTGGACAAATTATCCAGCCAATATAAATTGAACTGGGCCATGCATACCAAAGAAGAAAGAATTCCAATCGTGAAAACGTTTAGCGACTGGATATTTCAAATAGCCGAAGCAGCAAGTACCGTCGTATCTGCAGCCCCTGCTACAAGAAACGCACACGTGAACACTCACATCGAAAGCAAGCCACAGGAAAAAAAACAGGTGCTTTGTGTGCGACAGCAATAATCACAAAGTAGCAGGGTGTAGCGTATTCAAAAATTTCCCATTAGACAAAAAGTGGAATTTGGTTAAAACTCATAATCTGTGCCGTCAATGCTTAAATAAACATCGCCGCAAATGTTTTATCACCAACGGCTGCGGCGTTGATGGATGCGAAGCCAAACATCACAAACTTTTGCACAAAAATCAAATCGGCCATCAAAACAACATCAGCAGTGGATCCATTAATTCTCATTCCACCGGAAGTCATAACCAGCATGCACTTTTTAGAATCCTGCCAATACGCCTGCAGAAAAAGGATGGATATATAGATACGTTTGCTCTTTTAGACGAGGGGTCTTCGGTGACCTTAATGGAGAAAAACATTTTTAACTTACTTGGTATTGCTGGAGTCAAAGAGCCAATTTGTCTAAAGTGGACCGGCAACACTACGCGTGCAGAAGACTCGTCAGTTAAGGCATCTATCAGCGTTTCAAATCCAGGAGGCGGAACCAAATTTGTTCTAAATGAAGTTCATACGGTGGAAGGCCTAAATTTACCTACGCAGTCACTGGATATGAAAGCCATGGTTCGTACGTATCCCTATTTGACAGGTATTCCAATCACGCCGTATTTCAACGAAAGGCCAACGGTATTGATCGGCGCGAACAATTGGAGGCTTGCTGTCCCCCTAAAGTTGCGCGAAGGCTCGTGGAATCAACCGATCGCAACAAAAACGCGCCTAGGCTGGGCGATTCAAGGCCCCAGTGACTGCCACCGCCAAATTGATTGGCTCAACATCCATCAATGCGATTGCGAAGAAAAGTACCAAGAATTGCACCAAATGGTAAAAGAACAATTCAGTTTAGAACAATCACCACCTAAGAAATTGGTTTCCGCAGAAGACCTCTCTTCAATGGAAATCTTGAAGACCACATGCAAGAGAAGAGGTAGACACTACGAAGTGGGTCTTCTATGGAAGCAAAAGTTAAACCATCTCCCGGAAAGCTACGAAAACGCCTTTAAACGCCTAATGTGTTTAAAAAAGAAGTTTCAAAAGGACGCCAATTTGAAACATAAACTTCAGGATCAAGTGGACAATTTGCTGCAAAAGTGTTACGCAAAGAAACTTACGGTTGATGAAATAAAAAAAACTACCTATCCTGTGTGGTACTTACCTACCTTTATTACAACCAATCCAAACAAACCCGGCAAGATACGCATGGTATGGGACGCGGCTGCAAAGTCAAAAGGAGTTTGTCTCAACGATTTCATACACCCTGGACCGGACTTGCTACAATCGTTAGTCGACGTATTGCTGAGTTTTCGCGTGGGAAAGATTGCGATTTGCGGCGATATTGCAGAAATGTTCCACCAAATTAACGTCAGGCAAGAAGACATGCATGTGCAAAGATTTCTTTGGTGGGACAAGGAGGATACCGAAGACAAGCCAAGTGTGTACGTAATGAGAGCTCTAACTTTCGGCATATGCTGTGCGCCGTGTATAGCACATTATGTACGCGATTACAATGCCGAACCATTTAAAGATAAATATCCACGGGCCGTGGAATCAATACATCAGTATCATTACATGGATGATATGATTGATAGTGTTGATAACGAACATCAGGCGATCGAGCTAGCAACCCAAGTTCAGCATATCCATGCTGCTGGCGGATTTCATATTCGAAACTGGACTTCGAACAGCAAAGATGTTATTGACAGCTTACATCAACAATCTTCCGACCAACAGACACCTAAAGATCTTGCCGCCACAGAGAAGATTCTAGGTATGTTTTGGGATCCTAACAACGACTCCTTTGTGTATATTTTCAGATTCGCCAGACTTCGGCGTGATGTTCTCAATGACGCTATCCCCACAAAAAGAGAACTGCTTCAAGTGCTGATGTCCATCTTCGATCCGCTGGGTTTTTTATTGTGCGTCACTACGGAATTAAAAATCCTTTTGCAAGAAGTCTGGCGTTCTGGCATAGATTGGGACACCGAGCTGAGCGGCCATTTGTACACTAAGTGGGAAGGATGGAAGACAGTGTTGGGCGAAATATCCGCATTACGAATTCCTCGTTGCTACGCTGACCATCTCAATGAAGCTGCAGAAGTTGAACTCCATACGTTTGTCGATGCCGGTGAGGACGCATATGCTGCTGTTTGCTATCTTCGAGTCGTGCACGGAGGTAATTGCACTATAACGATGGTGGCTGCAAAGTCAAAGGTGGCTCCTTTGAAACCAATGTCTATACCAAGACTCGAGCTTCAAGCTGCAGTTGTGGGTGTAAGGCTCTCCAATAAAATAAGCAATAATCGGAGGCTGAAAATCACATCTAAAATTTTCTGGTCGGACTCGAAAACTGTTTTGCTATGGCTCCGAATGGATCCAAAAAAGTTTCAACAATTCGTTATGCATCGTGTGGGCGAAATATTGGAGAGCACAAACATAACGCAATGGCGGTGGGTCTCATCAAAATCAAACCCAGCAGATTTGGCAACAAAAGTACCATCCAGACGCGATGTTTCAACGTGGTTCTCGGGACCCAAGTTCCTGTACGAAAAAGACGATTGGCCTATTTGTACCGACATGGGTGAATGCAATTACAAGGAGATGCGACGCCACACTGTTCTCATCGGTGTATCAGAGAAAATTATGCCTGTTAATTTCCAATACTTTTCAAACTGGAGACGGCTGTATCGGGCATTAGCGATCTTTCTACTTTACATAAGGAAACTGAAAGCACGGATCGCAGGGAATCCTCCACCAGATGCCGTTTTATACGACATGCTACTTCACGCCAAGTCGACGCTTTTCCGATGGGCTCAAGAAAGCGAATTTTCAGAGGAGATCTGCTGTTTCAAAAGGGGTAAGCCTATTCAAAAAGACAGTAAATTACGATCTTTGAATGTCATTCTAGATGACGAGAGCTTATTAAGAGCCACGAGCCGAGCATCGCATCTAAACCATCACGATGCAATAATATTGCCAACCAAACACCATGTGACTCTTCTGTTGGTTCGTTACACCCACGAAAGATTTCATCATATATCGCATGAAACTGTTATCAACAACATCAAAAGCCAGTTTTATATACCCAAACTGCGAGTCCTTTACAAAAGTGTGAGAAAGTCATGTCAACGTTGTAAAAATGCATCGGCTGTACCAGTAATGCCCCAAATGTCTGCGCTGCCTCCTGCCAGATTAGCAAGTTTCGAGCGACCATTCACCTACGTGGGAATTGATTACTTTGGACCTTTATACGTTACTGTGGGTAGGAGAAAGGAGAAAAGATGGGGCGTTCTATTTACGTGCCTTACCGTACGCGCTGTACATATCGAAATCGCCTACAGTCTCGACACCAGTTCTTGCGTCATGAGTATCAACAATTTCGTGGCACGGAGAGGAACTCCGCGTGAAATATATACAGATAATGGTACCAACTTTATCGCGTCTGCAAAAATATTTGCACATGAACAAGCAAAAACTGATTTTAAAGATGCTTCTACAAAGTTCGATGCAATCACGTGGAAATTTAATCCACCTGCTGCTCCTCATATGGGTGGAGCATGGGAAAGGCTCGTTCGTTCTGTGAAAACAACATTATACCACATATGTCCTAACTTGAACTTTAACGATGAGAGCCTGAAGAGCGCCATGGCAGAAGTCGAGTTTATCATTAACTCCCGTCCGCTTACATTTGTTTCTTTGGAGTCATGCGACGACGAGGCACTTACACCGAATCACTTGCTCATAGGTTCATCAAGCGGCTACAAACCAATCAACAATGAAGTTGCTGATTTGCGTCTACGATGGCGACAAACCCAACAGTTCTCGGACCAATTCTGGCGTCGATGGATAAAAGAGTACCTGCCAACCCTAACCAGAAGAAGCAAATGGTTCGAAAAAACATCACCATTACGGATGGGGGACATTGTCATCATCGTCGATGAAAATCTGCCTAGACATTGCTGGCCGAAAGGAAAAATAATTGATGCCATAAAATCGAAAGACGGACAGGTACGTCAGGTCACGGTTCAAACGCAAAGCGGATTATTTAAAAGACCATCAGTGAAGATAGCCAAACTAGACGTCGGCAGTATCAATGGGTAATCTCGCCCGGTGGACTCAATTACGAGGGGGAGGATGTTGCCGCCGAACTACAGTGCACACGTACATATTTTATTCCTATTCATTTCAATTAAGCTCACATTCATATTTTTTCCTTAAATCTATATTTGTATTGTTTTACGTGAAGTTTTTTATGTTTGTATTGTATTCTGTAAAATCATATATTTTGAATAGTTGTTTACTCTGTTATTGTCATACATCGTTCTTATATGTCCAACCAATGACTGTCCTGGTAGATATGTATTTGTGAGGAAGAAGGAAGCGAAAAAGAATACCGCCAGTAGAGTTCAGTTGACGATAGGCACGGGACGGAACATATTGTTTTTAAAGCGCTCTCTTCTCACAGAATAAAAATAAGTCTGCTATTAAAAAGTGTGTTTTAATTATCCGTGCGTCGCAACACAAATAATTGTGTTTGGCAGTACTTTTCCAAATTATCGGTTACCAAGCAACAGCTGTTTTCTTTTTCTATTCTGACATTCCGATTCGGAGTCACCAAAGAATTTTGGCAAAACAAAAATAAAACCGACGCAGATGCAGGAATACACACAAAAAAAAACATAAATTTTTCGGCTCAATGATTTGTGTTTACTAGTTTTTTCATTAATTAGTTAATCAAAAAATTATTTAAAATGCATGAACGGACATCAGACAGTGTGTACTATCTGATTAACGAACTTTGCGAGAATCTTCTAAAACAACAAACAAATTCTGGTAGGATAAGTGTAACATCTGTGCGTAAACTTAAATCAAAATCATTTGAAATTTTACTTAAAAAATCAAAAAAGTATTCGACTGAATCAAATGAAAGTTTTGATTCATTTCGAGAACTAAGTATTCGTTATTTTTCTGCAAAAATTTGTGCTAATGGTAATTTGAGTGAGCTAAAAAAGTTGAATAAATTCGAAGAGCACCTGGATTACATATCGAAGGAACCGCACTTCAATGAGGAAAATGGTCAAAATGTACTGGAGTTTTTACTGAGATTAGAGAATAAAAGTAACGATGAAGAAAACTTACCATCGAGGGTATGTTCGAATTATCAGTTTGTGTTCTGTAGATTATTTATTGTTGGTCTTAGATGTGCTCAAAGCCAGCCCTCTTGGTACCGGGACCATTTACACTACATGCGAATTACCGGAACAACCACCACTACCCCGAAAATTTGGAGGCTAATTTATGCTCACCACCGATATATTTTCAAGGCATCCAACCGATAGACGACTCGAACAATCCGTACTTGCCGCGGATCATCTTCAATGAGTCGAAGAAAATTCTTTTGGATATCGATAACAAGTTTGCCAATAAAACGGTTTCTCCTTTAGAGAATACGTTTACAGGTTTGGCTTCGAAAATGTGGGGTAACGCGTTACGTATCAACTCATCAGCATTCACACTTTTCAAGGCACCATGTGAATCAAGAAAAGTAAGTAAGAAATGTATGAAATGTGAATCTCAATCACAGAGAGATACTCTTTACAGCCCAGGACATCGTTTGCTCAAAAATTCAACGGCATGAAGGCCCCAACACCGCCACCAATACCCGAGGAAGAAAAAATCATGTCCTGGAACTGGGAAAATCTCGATTGCTTTGGCATTCCACTGCAGAAGCCCTTTATTGGAGAGGCAAATCTCGCATTAGACTTACAAGCAGTTCACGACAAATCGATGGGAAAGCTTTTTATGGCAAAAATTGTACCGATAGACCGTTTCTTTCGGGATCTTAAATCCTTGACAGGTAAGAGCGAGTGTTGCAGATAAAACGAGCCTCTTGAAAGCATTAATTTTCAGTTGGTATCCAGTCGGACTCGTTTGTACACGATGATCATATTCTCTTCAAGATGGTTGAAGACATCACTCTGCGTGATGTCTTACCGGGGACTATGGAAAACTATGTATCGGACTTTATTGAATGTGGAACATGCTACAAAAGATTACAAATTATGATTATGAAGAGAAACTACACGCTCATGTTTGAAGGATTTATATTTAAGGTAAGGCAATAGACGGTTGCCGAGAGTAAAATTTTTTCAGTAAGCTTGAACGACACCCACGTTTTTTGTTCTCTTAGGCTCTCTGCAGTGCAGTGGACGAGTACTTGGTTACATTCCGGCAGTTTGTGTTTTCCGTTGAAAAAGAGACCCTTCTGGAATTCTACAAGCGAATGAAGAAAATGATGAGACAGATTTCTAATCTATCTTTTACTCTCGCCATACATCCTAATGGTTTGTATACTCCACGATCTTCTTTTCGCACTTACGTTTAAAACGATTCATTCTTTCCAGTTGACGCCAGTGTCAAACCTCCCATGGGATCCCAGTTTCTCGGCTACTTGTACAAAGAAATAATGCGAATAACAGAAAGAGACTTTATCATGCTGCTGGTCTTCATTTTGCGCCGTTGTTGTCATGTATATTTTAAGTATCTGCAAAAGTGGCTCTTCTACGGGGTTCTTGATGACCCCTCAAACGAGCTGTTCATATGTTACGTGGATCATTACCGTCGGAACACGAAATACTTCTACGATAAAGCATATTACGTGCGAAAAGACTCGGTGCCCGGATTCTTCCAGGGCTATGAAGATCAAGTTCTTCAATGCGGCAAGTACACAATGCTTTTAAAAGCTTTCCAACCTAACCATCCGCTCTTCGACCTGGACTATCCATCAATGATGGTATGTCTCTCATTTGAGGAAGTGCAAAAGTTGGAAGAGTCTTGCAAAAAATACACCGAGCGTGCGCTAGAAGTTTGTGGTAAACCTGTGACCATCCGCGATGTCTTCCAGAAGCAATGGGAAAACGAAAAGAACTTTCGAAGCATTGCAAGCGAGCGGAGTAGAGCAAATATGGAACAGTGGAACTTAAAGCAGGACGCCATAGCTGTTGCATATGCTGAAAAGAAACGAAAACGTCACGAAGAGCTCACCCTCCAATTGCAAGACGTAAAGAACAGAAAGATTGCTGAACGGCGGACAAATATTGAAATGGAACTGAAGTTGCTGAGAGACGCACAAAATCTCGAAGACCATCGGTTGCTCTGTGATAACATAAATCTCAAGAAGAGGATTGAGTATTATCAGGAACTTAGTGATATGTTGAATGAGCAGCTTGGTAAGAAGCAACCTGCACATCAATATCTGTCAGTACCTACAGATCAAGTTAATAAAAACCCGGATACACCGGTGAGCAATTGTGGAACGGATTTTGAATCGTGCTTTGGCGACGATGATGGTGAGTCTGTGTATGGAGAGTGCATGCCTCCTGACTTTACTGAAAACTTTGAGAAGAATGAGTCGGAGTTAAGAAGGATTTACGAGGCAGCGGGGCAAATGAACGACAACGATTCGTGTGAACAACAAGCGAGTAGCTTAAAGATGAGTGCTTCTGATTATTTCAATTGCAATGAACTGCCCGCCGTTGTCGTGTCCGACGTGGAACGGAACCGCAACAAAGTTCTCGGCAGTTCTGAGATGGAAGGGTGCCTTAGTGAGACTGTGTCTGTGGTAGTGCACACGCCAAAACCACTCACAGATGTGCAGCGCAACAGACTTAAGATACTTCATGAGGAGTATGGGATGAAGGACTCTGACACAGCAGATATCAACTCGAATCCAATAAAACCTACAGACGTGGAACTCACAGATCTGCAAAAGAACCGCAAGAAAATGATGGAGAACGACACGTTTGCGGAGTACAACAAGGATCCTCTCGCCAGTAGGCAGAATCTAAACTTAGATCTTAATACAGAGCGGTCGAGGAATAAGCGAAAGGTGCTTGAAAGTGAATTCAATATTCTGACGGGTGTTTCCACTCAACCGCCTTTGACACCCATGTCGACCACGTCAGACACCATCCCAATCATAGTTGAGGAGTGTCAAATAGACGATAAAAAAGAGCAAAAGGATATTGAGGATAAGGAAAATGCGAATGTTGCCGAGTTGAAGCTAGACATCAATATCGAAAAACCACTTGAAACTGATACTGAGGAACCGGCACCAACTGCGCAAGTCAATGAAACACCAGAATGTGGGCTGAATACCGCCGGCATCCTGGCCCGTGAAGGATTCAATTTCCCAAAGAAAGAAGCCGAGGCTCAATGTGATCCTGACTCTGAGAAGAAGGTTACAAATATTCAAGAACAACCCACTGCCCGTGCTCCATATCAACGGTGTGAGGAGCTTCTAAAGTCCAACTTCAAATGCCAGCCACTTAGTCCGCACTTTCGTCTGAATTGTGGTAACAGAAATGCTCCAACCAAAGAACAGGTCAAAGAACTCATGCAAAAGCAAAGGAATCTCAATAGTTTAAGTGTTATAACGCTTACGGAGTTTTTACAAAAGTCCATTCTGCTCCCGATGACCTCGCACTTGGAGATAATCAATAGTGAGGTAATGCGAGTTTTCCTCGAAGATCTGGGTGTGTTGGGGCATTTCAAGAGCCTGCGAAATTATTTCTTCTTGATGGATGGGGAATTTGGTTCCATCATATGTGAAGGAATCATTGGCCGGCTGGAGTCAGGCGCAACCCCAGCGAAACTGCTTAACTATCAAATGTTGCATTCGATTTTGGACACTGCGCTTGGTTCAAGTATCATGGGTGAGTGTGTAGATTGATAACAACTAGTTCCCTTTGTGTAGCTTTTTTTTCCTATAGGAAATGATAAAAATGCAGAGAATCTCTCTTTCATTGTATCTGACGTGCCCGAGAAGTTCGACCTCAACTCACCGGATGTGCTGTCGAATTTAACTTTAAGTTACCGTGTAGACTGGCCGTTGAATCTAGTGCTTAACCCGGAAACTCTCGATCAATATGCTAACATATTTAAGTATCTCATAAAAGTGAGACGAATCAGTTGGGTGCTTGAGGAATGCTATCAAATGCTCAAGGAGATTGTCAAGAAAATCGGAAAACTAATGCTTCAATCACCGCAGTATATTCATGTTCAACAAATTCGTCACAAGTTCTATCACTTTGTACACGCGTTGAAGAATCACATCACCTCGAATGCACTCCAGGCTTCATGGAAAACGTTCAAAGACGATTTAATGACTGCAAATACCATTGAGGACATCTATCGCAAGCATACGACGTATGTGAAACGAATCCTGTTCCTTTGTATGCTAAACCGAAGCAGTGCGGAGTTTTACAACACCATAGAAAACATATTTAAGATCTCCTTGCGATTCTATGGGTAAGTTATTTGTCATTGTTGCATGTCTTGCCTTATAGTTATGCTATCTCCTCGTTCAGAAACCTCAAATCACGTGAGTGGAAGCTCCGACCTGAAAACGAGCACTACACGCACTCGCGTTATGAGAAGCTAGTCGCTGATGAAGCAGCCTTTGAGAAGATCATCAAATACACGATTTACCTAGGCAAGAAAATCGTTCGTCACGGATACCAAGAGGAGATCGGCGAATTCATTCATTTAATAAACTACAACCAGTACTACATCGCTGAGGAATAGGAAGTATTCACAGCTTATTTTTGTTATTGTTCACTATTTGCCTTTAATGTATAACGAATTTAACCGCATCCTTTCACTTAGTTGTTTATGTTTGCTCCTTTGCCTGTTGCATACTAAGGAATTTTAAATGTTTGCACCGCGTGTTTTACGTTTTTATTTTAAAAAGATTTTATTCAGTTAGTAATTAAACAAATTAAAATTCTCACGTGTTGTGAAAATGAAAAGAATTAAAAATCCGTGTTTTCTTGAATTAAAATTTGGATATAATTGTGTTGGCAGTAATAGGTACTCAAAACAGAAAAAATATCACGGTGAAACAAACGTTCCAGTTTAGTTTCATTAAGAGGCTTATGCATTTTAGGATCTGCTTAGAAACAGAAATTCTGAAACAGATTTTCTGTTACGTTAGAGCCCAAACATTAAAAAAAAATAATTCCTTGCATCATGGGACAGACTCGGATGAAATAACGTCAGAGCTCTTTAAAACTGGAGCCGTTGTTGTGGTAGGCATGCACCAGATTCCTGCGAGGGATACATGCCCGACGACTAGAAAACCAGCTGTGTTTGCCCCATCGACAAAAAAGGCACCCCTACCCTACTGAGGTATATGACGGCTCGATGTCGCCTATGAGACCCTATCCACTGTATTGTGTGAGCGTCTAAAGCCGTTTTAAAACTAAGACAGATCCTGGAAAAGACCAGCAAGTTCCAAATTGATACCATCCCCCTTTTCATCGAATTCCCAGCCGCATATCGCAGCATTCATCGTAGAAAACTATTTAACACGATGGCCAAATTTGCGATCCTGGTAAAACTGATCCGGCTGTATGAGACCATGCCCCAAAACACTCGATGCATGTAATTCGTCCCAAGAACATCCAAAATATTTTAAAGTTGCACCAAGAAGAGGTATACCTTCCGACCATATTTTACAAATGAGCTGGGGCATATGCCCTACCAGGTCATCCCCAGCTGCTTTAAATATCAATCGATATCACTCATAAAAGTAGAGGGAGGTTATCCTTGTTTATCAACGTCAAAATTAACGGTATTTCTGATCTCCGTCTGCAGAAGTGATCCATTCGCAGCATCGTCTGCAGTATCACCACTAGTTGTTCATTTTCGCGCCAGCAGGCTTCGGTCTGTAGTACCAGCTAACTGTCCTATTTTTTTTAGATCTTATAGATATCGTTTTGAATTAGTCTATGTATTAAAATTATAGCAAGCCAACGATTCATAGTCTGGACTCTAGAGCCTTTTAAGTGTGATGTAAAGAAAAACTATTAAATTTACAAACAAGATCTCTCGAACACAACTGTATTTTTTATCAGCCTTAGAACCTAGAGGTACAATTCAAAATCAATTCTACTACTCGAATAAAATGCCTCCCCGCTGCCAACTTTTCGGACTAAAACGGGCTTCTTAAAATATTCCTCGTCTGTCCAAATCTGCATCTGTTGTGTAGAAAATGGTCCATGCACCTCGGTATCAGCTTCCTTCCACTTGTACTCCCATGTGACTTCGTCAGCTTCCGGTTCAGGTTCATCAGCTGCCTTCTGGCTTTTCTCTTTATCATCAAAATCATCCGCGTACATATCCAGTGGTTCTGAGTTTTTGCTAGTGCTGGGTCCTGACCCAATTTTACGTTTAATTTTCTCATAACTTTCATCGTACACGTCCATGTTGCCGGTGTTTGTGAGAATTTCATTGGCCAACTCTGTAAGTTTGGTGATATTCTCCGAGGCTTCATCAACGATTCCATTCTTCTTCCTGCGCAGTCTTTCCACTGATGAAAGCTTCATTGTTTTCTTACCAAGGCGCTGAAGCGTTTGTTTGATTGTTTCATTTGGCTCCATCATCGTGATGATTTTCTCGTAAGCTTCTTTGCTATTAAAGACTTCGAGTTTTGAGTCCATCGCCTCAGCTGAAGTTGATGTCTCCTTTTTGGTCTTCACCTGAAAAACCGACACCGATTGTTAAATCTGGCTTATAAATTAACTTTTCTCACTTTCAACCAGTCGATGTTGTCCAACCAATTGTCCTGGATTTGGCTGTCTTTCTTCCAATGGTAGTGGCCAGACTTATCAAAGTAGCCCTCTTCGAGCTCCTCCTTCATGTTGAATGGGGTGATTTTAACTTCATCCTCGACTCCAGCAATACCGTCTTCTTCCCCTTCGATGTCACTCTCGTTCATAACATCTCTAAATTAATGAAAATAATGTTTTTAATTGAACTGAATTACAGTTTTTCATGTTGAAGGACTGTACTCTGCATCCTTGTCACTGTCTTCTTCATCCGAATCGAGAGTGTGTTTTTTATTTGCGACAATCTCAAAGTCATCCTGTGCTTTTCGTTTGGAAGACATTTTTCTAAAGTTAAGGCAATTTGTTGAATACTTTTATTTGTTTATTTTAAATTATTTAGTAGAAGTAATCCTGGATTGACAGTATGTCTAACGAAGCTAAACGAATAAATAACACAAGTGAAGTCTGCCGCGATTGGTACGTACTTTACATGAACTGAGAAATTGTAACAGTAGCTCTCAAACTTTGCAAGAAATTTTTATTTATTTATTTATTATTTATCAACAGGCAATGAATATTACAAGCTAATATATATAGAGACGTGGCTGCTTAACTAACTAAACAGAAAATTTTACAAGTTTGTTTATAAACTAACTGCGCGAGGAGTACCGCCAGAAGAAGGGGGAGAAAAATCCGCTGCAGCGAAAAAAGTGAATTAGCGGAGTCAACGATATCGAGAGGTCCAGAGATAAGAATCTATCTAGAAACGTAGCATATTTCTGTCGCATTAATGTCTACATAAATATTTTATGACAATAGAAAGAAGCACAGCACTCATATTTTGTTTCACCGTACGACACGAATCCCTGTTACGGATTGACTTTGAGGACATCCAACGTTGCCAAATTTATGAAGACCACTCAAATTCTATATCAAAGAAAGGCGTACAATAAGGTCGCAGTAAAAGTGGCTCAGTGACTTTCCTCATTTTCTTCAATTCAATACAATATATATGGTATTTCCATAGCCCTGAAGCTGTCAATAATGTCTTCTTCAAAAACTGGGGCGGAAATGTATAAGATGATAGTTGACTATCACATTTCTGATGGTCAACATTGACTATTAAATGCGATTGTATAATGTGATCACAAAAAAAATGTGAAAAGTAGGCATCACTTGTAATTTTGAAATGTCAAATTCAAAAATTGATTGAAATGATTTTCATAAATTTGAAAAAGAAGTCATTGCAGAAGCAAATTAACCTGCAAGAATCATATTTTAGAAAGCAGGCGGTGACTCAATTTCAAAAGTTTTGAAAGAAGTTTGTGGAGGAATTTTGAAGAAAAAAATGGAAAGAGAAGCCACAACAGACAAAACAATATCATACGAATGACAAGGAATTGTATGAAAATGACACCTATTTAGGTGTCACACGAAATCTGTCACATTTTTGTGATTGTCAAATTGATAATCACACTACACAATCGCAAAACGAAAATGTTGATAGTCAACAATCAACTATCAGCTTATACATTTCCGCCCCTGGGTCACTTTTTACTTTTAGCAACGGAAACACAAAACAGTGTCATTCTTTCCTGATCTCACTCAATTTAGGTGTGCATTGACATCAATCCACGAATTGCTGGGTTAACGAATGCGAGAACATGTGAAGGGGTTGCTGAGCAGCGAACAATAATCGTGCATTCAACCCTACTTGCATTGTTTCCTTCCAGCTCTTCGTGGGGTTCCTTGACGCAACGACATGAGAAGTGTCTACGGCCTCAAAAGCGAGTTCGTCGCCTTACTACCAGACAACAACACCATTGTCTTTCAAATTTTCAAAGCAAGAAATTCATATTTTCCTGTGTTTTCACTGTAAACTAAAAACAAGAGAAAATATTTTTTTTTCATTCGAATATACATATTCGTGAAATGCAAATACACTTATAGCTAGCGTCACGTTGTGGTTGCATGCGAAATTTTTCTTTGGGGACGCGTGTGTCTGCCTTTGCCATTAGCTTTGACGTTATTGCGAACAAAATTACCAACAATTTTTACGTTATTTATCTAAATTTAGAGTTCATTGGAACAGATAAATATTTATATTTGAGGAAAACAAATTAAATTGAACGAGGTGAAGCGTTCTGCAATGGCGATCATCTTCTTGAAAACATATGAGCTACATCAGCCTAAGAGACGATTGTTTTTGTTCAAAATTCACTTTAGATTGAATACGTAGATATTTGCGAGTGGCCGAATGTTTTGCGATTAAGCGTGTAGACTACAACGAAGTACATATGAATGACGCTTCTATTTGGGGATGGCTGGAAACGTGTAGAACGTAATTTACGTCCTAAACTGAGAATGCCTCTTGTTGTGGCTTTAGATTAAATGTTACCTAATTGAGGATGCATATTCATTAAATGCAGCATTGTCTTGCTATCTTTTTATAGTAGCTAAAACATACAGTGGCCGAGCATAAATTATGGTACCCCACTATATTTTTTGGACAAAGTTAGAAATTGAATTGATCCATAAACATTTTTAAGTATGTTTTTCTTAATTCTCATTCATTAAGAATGTACTTCATTATATTAGTAACCAAAAAGAAAGGAAAAACTCTAAGGAACAATAACTTAGATGCGGGTTCTTAAAAAATGCTTTTAAATTTCAAGGAATTAATGTGGAAACATGTTTTGAGATAATCGCAGTTTTCGTTTGTCTTCTGGTAGTTCTTTTTTTTATGTTTTTTGCCTAAATTATCTATTTAGTAAAAAAAACTTTTTCAATAGACAAAATAGAATTCGAAATGAACACGGACGTGGTCCTTCTTTTTATCTCAATAAAAAAAATCTGGATAGTCCAATATTGCGATAGTTTTTCAATATAGTTTATAGACTGGTAATAAAGATTTGGGATTCAACACAGCTGAGAAACTCAGGAACAAGAGATTACGTTCGAGAGAAATTTAGCAATAAATGATCAGAGAAAAAAATTGAGCTGTGCACAATTTACTACAAAAACTGAGTGGATCATCACTATACCTTTCCTAAGTTTTTGTACCTGATGTTTATGATGAAAGCAAAATAATTCAAATTCATAACCGGGAATTTCACCCACGACCCGTAATAACAAGTACATCGACCAAATCAGATCAGATTTAAAGTATTCTAAAAAGTCTTTGATATAAATAATCAATTGAAAGTAAATCATATTTTGTTATTTGTTAAAATGTATGTAATGCATTTTATAGCCATAAGTTGCATAAGAAGCGGTCTTATAACTAAATGTATCCCCTGTGTCCAAGACAGATATAATGTAAATTGAGAATAAAAATAAATAAATCAATGTTTGTCTGTAAGACCATTTGTCACGAGCTACATACGCATGAGTGAGTGTGATAGATTTAATTACGTTGTAATGAAAACGACACGTGGATTTGCATGTGTATTCGGGACCCGTGGCAAGGGTGGTGTAAGATAATACGAATTTACCATGTTGGGGGAGAGAACAAATATTTGTCATATGTATAAACAGGTGCCCAGAGCTTAAGTGTGTCGTTATGTAGGACTACACAACCTGACCTTAATCAAAGCTAAACTCCATAACTCAATGCAAAATATGCATCTGTACTCTTATCTTTTAAACCACCACCTGACCCCATAAACATTCTAGGCAATACAAGCGATTCTATATTTTTCGACTGCGCGATAAGAACTTATCTAGCACAAACTATATCTTGCAACCCAAAACAGACATTTCATAAGCAAAAAAATAAAACAGCCGTTTCTGTTATTACTTTTTCCTTCATGTACTCAAGCGTGAATACATATTTAAAAGTATCACATTACATATAGTTACTTACCCTTTGTTTGTAGATCTTGTTTGTTTCACTGTACATAATCTATAAACAGTGCTAACTTTATCGTGTACATGAATCTGCCTATCGTTTGTTTTTGTTTCACAATGAATTCCAAAATGTTCGTTTCTATTTCGTTTTAATAAATTAATTTAGTGAGAACATTTCGAAGAAATTCGTTTTTGTTTATCATCTACTTACTACATATATCTAGAAATATACAAGGCATTAAGCAGCTGCTGGGGAGAATAGATAAATAAGGGCAATTAAACGGTGAGTTTATTTTTTTTTCTTAGTTTTTCTTTTCATATATTTATTGTTTTCGTTGTTCTTTGACTGCTATGTATAAGATGTGTATACAGAAAAAACTGGAATAATAAACTCGAACATTCTACGAATGAATTGGAGTTTAGGTCATCTGGTTTTCCAGTCTTACCCCTGTGGTTAGGTTACATCTAACATGTGTGAAAAAATCCCCCGGTGATGGTGGAAATTGTCTTAGTATCTGGGATATTTTTGTTGGTACGGAACAGCAAAGTACTATAACCTTAATTGAATTAGCTTAAAACACCCAAAAGCATTACTAAAAATGAACTATGGATACTATAGAAGCAAACGCTTTGTTAAGCATTTAAAGTTTGAATCAAAAGATCCCTACATTGGCATAATATTCCTAATTATACCTATTTTCTTTAATAAGACACATAAGTGATTTTGGATTGAGTAGTTAGGACAATTTTTGGATCTGGATCTGCTTTTCTCATGATCTCTTCTGTTGTAATAAATTGAAAATTGAACTCATATAGATTTTAAAATGTCATATATGTGGAGTAATATATATAGCAGTAAACCAAACCATTTTCATAGAACAACACATCTTTGAGCACAGTTAATTTTCCCTTAAAAAATTAAAAAGAGATAGTATGCTCGCTGTCAAAAATTTTCACTAAATACGCAACATCTGATTCTGAAGCAAATGTCTCTCAATTCGTGCAAAAATTTTAATTATTTTTAAATTAATTATTTCCCCAAACAAAAAAATCAAAAAAAATATTACTTTTTTACCGAATTATTTCGATTTTCAACATAAAAATCCCAAGGTAAATTGTTTTACATAGTCGGCGAGAAAGAGATAAGGATATAACTTGTGTAAGTAATTATCGTATCCATACACATTTTCCAATGCATTAGAGTTCATTTTGGAAATTTTCTCGAATGTGTGGGTGTTTCGTATAAATAACACAGTCGAGGGCAATCTCGTCACAAAATTGTTCAGAAAGTTGTTGAAAGCAGACGAATTGTGGTGTTTCACAGAACGAAATAAGTGAAGTAAAAACAAAGTATAATATAAAATATATACTCAGTGGAAAGTAATAAAACGTATTCTGAAAGCAAGCGTTGAGAAAAAAAGTTTATACAAAGTAAATAAAAAGAAAATCAAAATACAAATTTATTTGTTTTTGCTAAAAAGGGTCAAGGTAAGTTGAATTGATACGATTTTTTTTTTTTTTAAGTTCTTTGTGTGTGATTTTTTTTTTTTGTCCGGAGTGGAAAATTTTGTGATGAGAAAAAATTGAAATCTTTCATCTGTGGTCTCCCTTTGTGTGAAAAAAATTAATTATTTTTAAATGACAGTGAATCACTCAGTGTAATTTTTTCTGTGGGTAATTTGTGATAACTCGTATTTCTTATGAAATATTTAAATATGCTCTGTAATGCATTAGTCAGATTTTTTTTATTTTTAAAATTTAAAATACATATCAGAAGAAAAGATTGTGTTACATCTACGTGAAAAATCGTTAATTTAACTGTTACGTGGATTTTCAGCCATTGCCACTTTATTACAAAATGGCTTCCACTTTCAGACAAAGAAACTGAGTGTTTTCACAAAATGACTGATTAATTGCATTGCATTAGTTTCAAAATGCAGCTTTTGCTAAAGAAAAATGAAAATATCTACAGAAATTTGAAAAAAAAATTAAGATTTTCTAAGATATTCACCAACCCACACCATTATCTTTTAACTTGCGATGAACTTAATTGACGAGTGATTTCAAAAGAGTTGGCAAAACGATTACATTTTTCTGCTCTCGAATTTATCCAGTCGCCATTTTGATGTGAGATATGCAAGTAAAAATTAGACCCCTAGCACTTGTCCAAGCAAATTGATTTACATATTTGAAGCTTTTCCATCCAGGAAATAATCGATAGGCAAACAGGATACATAAATAAAATCTTCACACTCATTTGTGAAGTGAAAACGCGCTTGCGTTGTCCTTTTCCGGATGAGTATACTCTTTGTGTCCTTGTTTGTTATGCAAATTTGCCAAAAGCTCGGTATACACAAATTTGCTTGGCCATCGCTCAACGTCTGTTATCGTCATAAACAAAAGTATTTCACAATTCACAATTTATCCATGACTCATCAGTTCACATTAGCTTATCGCTGATGTCAACTTTTCACAATAAATTTCAGTTTCTAACATCTTATTGGTTGGAGAAAGTTCTAGTAATTGATTGCGCTTACAATTTTTCACATCAAAGCAAAAATAATAGTAATATTCTAGAGACATGTTCGTTTAACAATTCTTAACAGAAGTTGTACGTTAATTTTTTGTTATTTTTTTCTCTTTTTTTTTTTTGTAGTAAATCCTACAATGCAGATCTTCGTGAAGACTTTGACTGGCAAGACCATCACTCTTGAAGTTGAACCATCTGATACTATTGAGAATGTCAAGGCTAAGATCCAGGACAAGGAGGGAATCCCTCCAGATCAACAACGTTTGATTTTCGCTGGAAAGCAATTGGAAGACGGACGTACATTGTCCGATTATAATATTCAAAAGGAATCGACTCTTCATTTGGTGTTGCGTCTTCGTGGCGGCATGCAGATTTTTGTTAAGACTTTAACTGGTAAAACGATTACTCTGGAAGTTGAACCTTCTGATACGATTGAAAATGTAAAGGCTAAAATCCAAGACAAGGAAGGCATTCCACCAGATCAGCAACGTTTGATCTTTGCTGGTAAGCAATTGGAAGACGGACGTACACTGTCCGATTATAATATTCAAAAGGAGTCTACTCTGCATTTGGTGTTGCGTCTGCGTGGCGGCATGCAGATCTTTGTTAAAACTTTGACTGGCAAGACCATCACCTTGGAGGTCGAACCATCAGATACAATTGAAAACGTAAAGGCCAAAATTCAAGACAAGGAAGGTATTCCCCCAGATCAGCAGCGTTTAATCTTCGCCGGCAAGCAGCTGGAGGACGGACGTACCTTGTCCGACTACAACATCCAAAAGGAGTC